>OY728139.1:1006184527-1016184527 GCA_963277665.1 Viscum album
TGATTGATATGCAGGGATAAGACAAGAGAATAATGTCATTCATAAAGGATTATTTATGTTGTTTTGTATGTTATGAAGTGTAATGTAACATCCATTTATGTAATCTATTTTCCAAGACTACTAAACTATCGGTCCCTCTGGACGTGATTCCTTGTAATCATGTCAATGTATTAAAATAATGCACCGATTCTAGGTAACTGGGGTCGGGGCGTTATAGTTGGTATTAGAGGAAGTTTAGCAATAACCTTGGAAACTAGATTTAGATAAACTCTTATTAGAGCACATATCCCTAAGATAGACATTGAGGATTAGTATAGAAGAACATCCTAGAATTTTGGTATGGTAGAGATTTTGTGAGTTTTCCAAGAAATACATTCCTGTCTGGATACAGGCAGGTAGAGGTGACTCTGGCATAGATGTACCTAGGGGTAAAACTAGAAAACACCGCTTTGAGCTAGACTCAAACGGGAATTGGTGCACGACAATGGGCCTTGCTGCACTCTTGGTAACGACACTCCCAGGGGATATGCTTAGGATAATACTCCTTTTATTTACAAAGCATTATGAAGGGCTCATGAGTATATACTTAGTCAAAGAAAACATTTTTAATACTTATGGATTATATCCCTAAACTTTCCAATTTACGTTAGGTATTTTACATGTTTGGAATTGTGAATTGTGATTCATAAATTGACCTAGTGTATGTCATAGAGTGAAAGACTGTTATGGAGTTCAATGTATTATCTGTGGTGAACATGGGCATTACCTAACTCAATGCCTTAACCTATGAGGTTACATCTAAATCAAGGAAGGACTTATTCTGTGAAAAACATTGAAGAGGATTGTTTGAAGTGTTTAGGTATTGGTATTCAATAATAATGTTGTTGAGGTACTTTTACGGTATATTGTAATACCTATATATAGGTCCATTGTGGTTTTCTATAAGAATATGGCATCTGTAACCATGAAAAGTGATTGAAATATTTTTGGAAAGTAAATTATATGCGCATAATGATGGGATAAAGAGAAAATAATATGTTTGATTGTATTCATGAGCTCATGATAAATATAAGGACAAAGTGATATCATGGTTTGAGTATATATAAATTTTTGGATTTCGTTATGTGGAAAGAGTTACCTTTTGACAGCATTTATGTTTTCACTATGGTTCAATGGGTACACATTTTTCAAAAGAATGCATGATTAAGGTATTCACATGTCTGGAATGTGACCAACAATATATATCTTATGATATATTGGGGATAAATGATGGTATTCACATGCTTGGTTGATGATATTTCTTGTAATCGCTTTCATTATTTTATAAGATTGGAAAAAAGTATTTTCGATAAGACTAATGGTTGGAATGGATTATGTTGGACATCAGATAGAATTGTTTAAGGCAAGATTTTTTTCGATACAATTATTGGAATGTTATAATAGTGTTGTTCTAGAAAAGGGGACAACCCATAGGACGTGTGACAACCCATCGCCTCGGACAAGGTTGTGGGAATCGAACCCACAATTGATGTGCAATAGGCCTTTATCGCCTACCAATGGCCTATAGGATGTCCTTGGTTAGTAGAAACTAGTTTTATTTTATTATGTGCTATGATTGATGAAGTATAAGTCCATTTTAGGAACCATATACGATTAATCTCACTAAAGATGGAATTATGTATATAACTTTTGCTAACCTTATGTTTGAGATAGATGAAATGACCTATCATTCTATCACATGATCTGCTAGCACTTCACGAATGAAAAATTCAACGTCATTTCATTAAGAGATGAAGTGGGAATTGGTCAAGTCACGAACAACGATGAGACTGTACCAAAAACAAGTAAATATTTATTCAAAAAAAAGGTATTGAAAACCAAAAATGTTGTCCTAGTGCTCTTATACCCAATGAATCAGATAGTACCTTAAATCATCACAAATTTATGGCTTTGTGATTATTGGATTTTTCATAGCCATGTTCTCTACCACTCTTTAACAGAACGTGATGGTTAAATTTTTCTTCCACATTCATATTTCCATCTATGTTCTCCTATGTGAAATCCCAGTGATGAGTTAATCTGGGTAACTGTTATATTTCTTACATTTCTTTTAAAAATATGTTTTTGTATTCCTTTTAACGATGTGGGTTTCTATGAATAGTAAACAATTTATAACACTGACGAAATTCAAGGGCGAAATTCATTTTAAGGGGGGTAGAATGTAACACCCCAAGATTTTATGAAAAATATTATTTTAATTTAATTGATATCTTGTGTTGTACACTACACAAAAGGGAGATTTCACTACATGCATCCCGGACTTGGCCTGCATTACACGCAATCGCGACATTCCTCGATAGCACGTGTAGTACGCAATATTGAGTTTTACTAAATAACGATATATTATTATAATATTATAAACTAGCCATTATGAATAGTACTAACTGAATTTTAAATTTTATAACATTATTATTCATCTTACATATTTTCTATAATATGGTATGGGAACAAAATAAATTTTTTAGGTAAAATAATTATTTTTCTAAAAAAACAGTTTTACCGTCTTTTGATGGCGCACCCACATTATATCAAGTTTTTGACATGTTTATAAGTTCAATTTGGCAAAATAAAATTCTTCTTTGGAATCAGGATATAAAAATTTACTTTGGATAAATTTTTCATATTATTCGGGTAACTTTCATATTTTGATAAATAGTAAAAAACACGCTATATTTTAATTAAAAACAACTATTTTGTCGTAATAATTTATGTGGTTAAATTATAATATTGAATAGTTTTAAAGTATAAATTGAATATATTTTTACCATTTAATATAATTTATGTCATTAGCATTTATTTTACATTAAATTCGTAGGTTAAATCTATTCAATCTTTTGTAATGTTTTAAACAAAAACCCGTTTTCTATCAACAACGAGATTAATTTTAATTTAATTTCTGCAACTTCTTTGTATTGAATTTAGGAAAATGGATTCCATATTTGGAATCAGTGGGTCCAAATTATATTAATATACTACTTTTTATTTTTGGGCATTAAGAATAGTAACTACGGTAAATTTTATTAACCATAGTAAAATGTAAATCGGGTAATTAGGGGTAAATATAATATTATATAATTACCCTAACACCTGCCAAAATCCTATTGGATGATGAAAAGTAGATCCATATCACCTAAGGGTTCGATTGGATTCATTTAATGGACTTTTTCTATGAAATTAACTTAATTATTATTAAAACCAAAGAAAGTGACAACATGTCTCTTTCCTAAATATTATAAGTATAATAATTTTAATTTAGTGATAAACTTAATGAAAATTCAAAGATGAATAGTCTCCAACAAGCTAATAAAATTATCTACAACATGAGAATTTATTTAGAATTTTTAGGGATTAAATATTTGTCATAAATGGTGACATAATAGTGATAGAGAAATTATTTATTTAGTAAAAAATCATTAATATTGTTTTTATTGAATTAGTAATACATATTAAAAGGCCCAAAAACCTGACCAAAACTTATCGGTAGTTTATATATATACCATAAGCATCCAAGAACTGAATATATGACCGTTTGGAGTCTTATAAAAGTGATTATGACACGTATATTATTTTATTTTAAATGATGACAAAGTTGTCACCTTCATAATTTAATTATTATAAAATTTTAAAATTTGAGTGTTTTGGAAGATAAATCCGACTAAAAGTATTATTATTAAATATATAAGATTTATCTTCATCCTAGTATTTTATTTTTAATTTTTATACAACTAATAAGTATATCTAATAATTATACAAAATGTTTTAGTAATTATTTGGTTTAGAGAAATACCAAATAAATTGTTTTATAAATAGTAAAATAAATATTATATGAACTATTTAATGTAATACACTAATTTTCTAGGTTAATATGACATTTTAGGAACCTATTAAATATTTTATTTCTAATATATCCTCTGTGTGGATTTTATTTAAATTCAAATAAATGAAGAGTGTCAAAATTGACACTATTGTTATTTTATAAAAATAACATATTATTAAGTTGATTAAAAATCACAAAAATATTTAACAATTATATATTTAAATTTATATAGTCTAAAAGGTCATAACGTATCCAATTATGGAAAATTAACTACACATAAATGACTATTTGTAACCATTTAAAATAATTAAGTTTATTACCACAAATAAAATTAAATAGATTAAATAAATATAAATCAAAATGATAAGGTTTAAAATAAAATCCAAACATGTCTAAATTTTACTTTTTGATGATATTACAATCCTAGCTCATCTAATATTCGAATGGAGTCATTTTTGGAGGTTTTTAGGTGGGGTTTCAATTTATTATAAATTAATATTTCTTATATTTCCAAAGGTGCCCCTCTCCTCCTTTTTAAAAGGGTACCTCTTCCCTCTCCTCCTCACATACTTTTGAGCCTTTTATCTCAGCCAATCCCAGACTATTTCCCTTATCCACTTCCCTAGAAACATACTAGAGGTTCTGGTCTTCTTCAAAGGCCAATTTTAGTGCCCTAAGAGGAGGATTCAAAGAGGCGTTCCAAAGAAGAGGTAATATCTGTTACCGATTCTTTCAAGTTTCTTTCTTCTTCAACTTATTCTTCCTTAGTTGTTTCAAAATAAGGTAATAACATAAGTATCACCCATATACTATTATGTTATTATAAATATGAAACAACCTCATTTCACCTTCTATCCATCCTACGGATAATGAAATCACCGCGCGTGCATACGTACGGGATACCGTCTCCACGCCGTGGTGTAATCTGTTTTTCCAACACCACCTTACATGGATGGTTATAATGGTGTAAATAATTAATATATATAGTTATTATAACATCATACTGATTCTATTATATTATATCATCCAATTCAATACAATTCCACGATCATGGGAATGGTATCATCGCTCATGCGTACGTACGGACTACCGTATCCACGACGTGATGAGATTTATTCTCCATATTAGCCATTCATGAATGATTATAAAGTATATATAATAAGTAATAATGAATTATATGAAATAATAATGCTATTGGAATTATGTATATATATGTGTGTGTCATCTACTTACTTCTATTCAACTCAATAAGGAAAGGAAAACAGCGTTCATGCGTACGTACGGCCTACTGTCTCCATGAACGGTGTGTTTCATTTCATTTATCTATCTATTATATATATATATATATATTTATATAAATATTGAATATATATGATATATAAATCATGTTTTAAATTCTGGAAGTAATTAAGTCATGATATAAGTAATAATAATATCAAGAACAACAAGTCTAAATGCATACGATAAATGAAAAGATTTTACCCAAAACGCTACTTTAACATTGAATTTACAAAAGAACAGGTAATATAAAGTCATAAGTGAACCATATATGATATCATAACAATAAATATGATTCTGTAATAAGTCAATGACATTATTTAAATCATTATGCAAGAGTTTCAGATACATACGAAGCATACCAGACATAAGGAAATGGATTTTCATCTGATTACTTATTCCTATGAGATTCATGCCATATTGCCACTATTACCTTTTGTGTGGTGTATGTACTGCCCATAATTGTATTATTTTTGTAATACACATTAATTTTTGTGTATTTACATATTCCATTTATGATACCTCTTTCATGGGTTTTATGTTTCGAAAGTTACCAAATTGGTAAGGGTTTACTTCACAATCTCTCCCTTATCCGAGGTTGTTTATAAGTATTTATCTACTGTGACCTCGTTATCATCCACATCCATGTTTCATAAAAATGTCTTTCAAAACATTTTTATTATTTAAGAGAAAATGGGTTAATGTCATTTATACTGTTATACGTTTTTGAAAAGAATCTTTCTGTCGTTTTCCAAACAAGGTACTTTTTGACCTTTTCAACAAATTTAAGGTAAGAATGTTTTTTAACTTATACAGCGGGTGCGGCTATTTTCCGTCATTATAACATTTTCTAAGCTTCCCTTACAAGCTTATAAAAATATATTCAAATTGAATGTATTATTTTATAATTATTTGAATTTTAAAATTATTTCAAAAAAAAGATATATTTCTCTAAAATAGTTTTGATTTCATCTATGTCAACATCCTTTGATAGATTTTATGCTTATTTGTAGTTGATTTATCATGATACCAAACATACATATTTTATTGATGGTTTTGTGATATGTTTGACTGTGGATGAGTTATTCTTATGTCACTCATGGTTTATGTTTAATGTATTGACATTTCATAAGTTATTTTTAATTCGAATGATTATGTTATATTTCAACATTTCCATTAGAGGAATGTGTTGGACAAGTATGTTCTAGGTTGGGGACTAGTAAAAGTAAGCCCTCTGGGTTGGGGACCGGTAAAAGTAAGCCCTCCGGTTTTGTCTCTGGTTATTAGAGGAACTCCAGGTTGGTGTCCGGTTATTAGAGGCACTCCGGGTTGGTGTCCGGTTATTAGAGGCACTCCGGGTTGGATTCCGGTTACAGTTATCCCCTAGGTCTTGGGACGAGGCCTTCACATAGAAATTAAAGTTCAGCATTATGCATTTTGTCATTATGAAAGTTGTTATTGATAGTGTATGTGATTATTTGAGTGGTAGAATATCTCTGTGAATAAGTAAATGGCATCATTTCATTTAATATTTTCCAAATTATGCTGAAGTTCATGTTTAAAAGGCATTTGTTTTAGTTATACATTGCCTTAAATGTTTATGTTTATTTATGAATGTTTTCACTGTATTATTATCATTAATGAACATCTGAGATCACCCCTTTTCTATGTTTTATTTTTCTGAGGATTCCATGAAGTGTATTGTGATTGATATGCACGGATAACACAAGGGAATAATGTCATTCATAAATGATTATTTTTGTTGTTTTGTATTTTATGAAGTGTAATGTAACATCCATGTATGTAATCTATTTTCCAAGACTGCTAAACTATCGGTCCTTATGGACATGATTCCTTGTAATCATTCCAATGTATTAAAATAATGCACCGACTCTAGGTAACTGGGGTCGGGGCGTTATATATGGAGACTATGTTGTTGTTGTTTTTTATTTTATAATGTAATGTAAAACTAATGAATGTATATAGTTATTCCAAGGCTACTAAATTGATCGGTATTTTGGGACATGATTTCCTTATATCATGCCAATGTTTTGTAATAATTCACCAACTCTGGGTAACTTGGGTAAGGTGGTTATAACTACCATTACTGCTTAATGTTCGATCATGGGGAGTTAACCTATGGTGTATTCCCTTGTGGGGTCTTTCATGGAAGACTTTAGCAGGGGGTGTACCTTCTTACTGCTTGGCAGCATTGAGGGGTGGTCCTTCCCGACAACTGATATTATTGTGAGGACTTCCATTATTTCATGATATTTGGATGCTGGGAGAATTTACACAGTGTTTGTACTGGGAAAGACCTTCACGATGAGCAACAATGAGGGGAGAAGATTCTCATTTCTTGATGTCACTATGGAGAGGTCCTTCATAATGACTTCCATTATGTAGAGGACTACCATGATGAATTGATTTCCATCTACAGGAAGAATAATTTATGCAGTGTATTCCCTATAGAGGTCCATTAGAGAGGACCGAGTGAAGTGGAAGACCATCTTGCTATGTGATCTTCGGGTGAAGTTGATGGATTCCATGAAACTTATCAAGAGATAATATCTTTTGATTGATCATTTTTTGTCACAATGAGTTAGCCCTTGTTTGTGCTCTAGGGAGGACCTTTAGAGTTGTTGGTAGCAACATTGTCGGGAGGGCCTTTTCAACTTCTAGTGTCTCTTCCATAATTTCTTAATGGATTGAAATGTTCTATAATCTGTAAGGATATATACTTAATGGTGTCATGAAATCCATCTTTTTGTAGTGCAGAAACATGAATTTGTTCTTTATTTTTTGGTTTCCTTGGTAACATTTCATTTCGAGGAACTCTTTTACAGGAAAAAGGGTTATCCTTTTATTGGTAATAGTCATCATATATGGGTCCATGTTGGGATGGATCCTATGATTTATCTGGGATATGATAATGCTCATCATGAGATCTATTAGAGATATATATCTTCCCTAGTGCGACCACGATCCCCTGTAGGAACATATATTTGTTCTTAATCAAGTTGTTTGTGAATCATGGAATATAGTCGTCAACCCTCCTAGATTGGAGCATTGATGCATAACATCTCTTGTGTAACCATCCGGCTTTTTGGATTAGTCACACTGCTTGGGGAGACCAGGTCGTGGGCCTTATTCCATTTCTTTATCACTGACACAATGATGTCTTGACAGCTCTATAGGATATTTTACTTAATCGATGACTAGAACTGTATCATTTCTAGTATGTGCTGGTATACATCATTATATGGAACACATATGAATTCCCATTCAAATGTCAGAAAAGTAGTTAGTTACTACTCAAGTCCTCCATAGGTTTACATGGGATACTGGTAGTTCCAAGGTGTCGAGGAAGTGGAATTAATCTCCCAGGATCATGTTTCTCCATTTTCCACCTTATTTAACTGGTGGGGTTTATAATTAAGAGAAGTAATATTTGTCTTCCTGTTTTCCTTTTATTTTCCACACGGGCTTTGTAAGCATCCGTAACAATTTTACCTTGCTTATTTGTGGTTCCCACCGTATTTTACTAGTGAGATTCATATGCATTGGTTGGGTTGTATGACTACCCATGGTTCTCCACCCTATTTGGATAGTGGTCATGGTGTGCATCAACTAGGATTTTTGTGTGATTATTGCTGGTTGTCATCCTATTTGAATGCTGGAATTATTCCGCATTGGTAGAGAATATCATCCACCTGTAAATTTCTGCTCTATCTTCATGGCAGGACCGGTGGGCATTGGCATGGACATGAGCCAACTCATGATGTTGCATAATGTTTCAGTATTGGGATTCATATGATAGGGTGGGAAATTTAATACACCCTTATATTTCAATCATATTTCTGTTGTGGTCTTCATAATATGGGGATGAGTTTTATGTATACCCATTGTATGCCCCAGAATTGGTATAGTGGATCTCCTCCTCGGGAATCAAGGTGATCAAATGATAGTGATTGAATGATTTCCACCTCAGAGGTCAGCTCGAAGGGCCTTTATCCGTTGTACTTCATCATGTTCCCTCAGTAAGCCATCCTATTCAACAAGATGATGTTGGGCCATATTCAATTGGTGGTGATGTCTATTGGAAAGATCCCTTGAGTTGGGTTCCTGAATAGTGGGTATGAAGTTGTCTTTTTCACCATCATTTTCCACCCATTGATAAGGGGCTTACATGTTGTTGCATTCTAGGTATAGGATCCTAAAACTAATGATTCATATCTGGTAGTTCCATTCATTAACAATTCTATTATCAGGACTGGAAAGTAATCATTTAGACATTGGTGATTATGTTCTTTGAAACCGATGCTAACTCTAATCTGTCAGTTCTTCTAGAATGGCACTATCATGGACAGTCATATAGGATATTGGACAACCCAAAGGAATTTGGATATAATTCTTTTATCAAATTGAACATCTATTTATAGAATCTTGTGAAAGGTGTGTCCTTCTAGAGGCATTCATATAACCACAGTGGTCTTCCTTCCGACCTAGGTTGTGAGTAGAAACATTAGGTTCAATACAACGAGTTTCTAAATAGTTTCAGGAAAATAAATATCGATTCTTCTTCAATAAGGATGTGTATTCCTCTTTCTATAAGGAATACATGGTAGTATAATTTAGAGTGTCTCATTTTTCAGCTTTAGTCACCAGGTTTATTTACCCATGTTCATCAATTGTGATTGAGACACCATTCTCAAATGCTGGAGGAAAATTCATAATTTATTCTACATCCCACCCTTCAATATCCACCACCACATATCCTTATTCCTATGATGGGGAATTTTTTTTAGAAAAACAATTTTAAGGAGAAGAGAAGAAATCAATTTTGATGTTGGGTTGATAGAATAACATCCCTTGTCCAGATTGAAAGTAAGGAATCTCCTGGGGATGGTTGAATGAGGAGTATATGAGTAGTTATTTCTTCTTATGGTGACTATATGTCCTATCCCACCTCAATGAATGGGGTAGGGATTCTCTAGATCACTGAAGTTCAATTGAGGTAATTTTTATACAGTTATTCACTGTTATCTTGGTGGTAAATTTATTTTTCGACAATGTCAGCCGCAGTGGCCATGACTGATACAATTATTACTATGGAATATGAATCAAAAAATGGGTCCATCCACATTACCTTAATGATTGGAAACACATAATCTTTGTCAAGCTCTATGAGGGGGTGTGCAAGGAACATTTACAAGCCATTGGGGTGGTAACCCATTAAATGACATCAGTTAAAGATCACTTCCCTTATGTATTATAGAATCATTCATCGATGTAGTGTGATTCACAATATTCAAATGATTATTTATCATTATAAAATTTTCCACAATGCCCATTAGTAAAATATTTGTTACGCTGATGGTTTGATGAAGGAATTGCAGCATGATGGTGCAGGTAGGGCCATCACAATAATACATTGATGGTTCTGTTCTGCCTATCCACCATAAATTTTATGTTATCTCTAACGTTTCCAAAACTCTATTTTATATTGATTCTTCCCATCATCATTTTATAACATTTATCAAAACCTATAATATTTGATACATAGGTTGTCACACTATCATCATTGAACGTGAGTCGATGAAGTGTTATCATGGGATGATATTAACTCAAGAGTCATTATTGATGAAGAATCTCTAGATATCAAAGTCATTTATCATCCCAAAAAAAATAAGAGTTTGATAATCCCTTGTATGATGGCATCTTCAACATGATCCATTAAGGAAATGAAAACTTGGAATTCTATAGGGTGGTTCTCTATCTAATAGAATTTAGTAGTGGATACTTTGGCATCCAACTCCTAATGACTCATTAAATATTTGATGAGTACTTCCCTATGATCTGATGAGAGATTTAATGCAACCAGGAATGATAAATTTGCTGGTACTGAGGAAGGACACTTCAAAATATCATATTTCTTCGCTAATGTAGGGTGCCTCCCAACAGGGTGATGCACATTCACATATAATTTAGGGGATTTAACATTGGATGTTAATGGACTGACAACTGGGATTTGTGGGGATGATTCTTCTATGCATTTTGGGTTTTTCTAGGTATGTATGGCTACATTAATCGGATTATAAGACTGTTGTTAATCTATTGAGGAAAATTTTAGGATAATTAAGGCAAATTTTTTTCTTATGGGAGTAGAGAAATGTTTATGTTCTTATTGTTCCCACTGTATGGATCTTCCGCTAGTTTAAACAACAATAATTGTTTGAGCAGGGGTGTGTTTGGGAATTTACTCCTCCATAACCACGTCTCCCTAGGATCTATCAGATGTTACATCCTCTTTTTCCATCTTCTATATATGATTTGGAAAATTCACATTTGTAAAAAAATTCATCATTAGAGAAGGGGTCCATTTTGTTGATGAAATTATGGATTCGAATAATGTTCCATATCTAATGATGATTATACATGGATGAATTCTTCTTGATGGTGTTCTTTTGTATGTAATTTCCTGTACATTGATATATGACAGCACGAAATATGAATGTGTCATAACCAACATTGTAAATGGGAAAGGTTCATCTTTTTATTCCTGTTTTCTTCTTTTTTTGATCAGACTATTTTCTTGATGGATGACCACTAGAGGATGGGGGGATGAAGAAAAAGGTATTTCTATATCAGGAGTCGTTGGAGGAACGATTTGTTGAAACAACTGTTCCAGGAGTAACCCATGGGCTCAGTTGACCATTTTATGGGTCATCAAACAGTTGACTTTTTTCTCCTTTGGGTTGTGGACTATTATCCACTATACACCATCATTTTGTCGGTGGTGGAAACATATGCCACCAATGATGGAGGTGGTCCAATATTAACTTTTCTAGAGTCCACAATCATTTAGATTTGTTTCGTGAAGACATAACTCTCCAATATGGTGTGTCCCAATATTTTGTGAAAGGGAAAACAATATGGATGGTCATTGAGACCTAATTCATCCAATATTAATGTCTATGGTACTGAGAGCAAGTTATCATTCCTAGTTGCAATAATGTTTCTGCAAACATAGTTTTCTTAGAGAAAATATAAATTATTTCATTGTTCCTTGAATTGATTCCTCTTGGCTTCCCTTCTCTCATCTTGTAGAGGTAGGGGTGGTTGATGGAATCCAGGGATCATGCATGATTCGGTATAGGATTTGAAGCTAGGGATCATTCAGGGTGTGGATTATGTGTAACAGATTCCACCTCATCTATTTTCATTCTTCATCCGGGGGAGAATAGGTTTTTCAAGACATGATATTATTATACTATAACTAATAATATATCAATTGGGAAATGGTAGAGAAATCTAAAAACTCGCTGGTATACATCACCAGAATGAGTGGTGTTCCCAACTCATCAAGAAGGATGTCGATGAACATATAATGTGTATAAAATTGGTTGAGTGGCTGGTTAAAGGTATAAGTCAGACTATTCCATCTAGAAACCATGTTTTAAACTCTCTCAGTATATCACTACTTTCAAACTATCAAATTTCCATCATAACGTTGAACTGAAATGGAAGAGGAACAATCAACAGAGATCAACAACCCTTTTATTGAGTTGGTTGGGATATTGGTGTTCAACATAAAGGGTAATCCTTTTAGAGTTCGTATGAAGCATTTGAGCATCACTAAATCTTGTTGCTATTAGGTTCCCATCATGGGATCACAGTAATATGCATAGTGCATCTCATATAGTTCTGGCTCCCTTTAACCATTGAAAAATAGTAATATGGGGTTTCCAAAGTTTGGAGTGGGAGGAATGTTGCTCATCTAGTCAGGGTAAGGATTATATAGATCATGGAACCCTTCCATGGATTCTAGTTGAGAAATTATTTACTCGATGGTATTCATTATCCCTTAAAGCATAACCTGTTGAACTTGAGAATGTGTGGGTATAGGAGGGGAAAAATGGATTTGTTAGTTCTAATGGTACTTAAAGAGGATAATTGGATGGAGGTATCCTCTACGGATTCACTTGATATTGTTCTGGTGATTTTCCTAGAGGATTGAAATCTTGTTATCCTTTTGGGGTGGATTAAAATAAATTAATAGTTCTGGTGATGTGATGGAACAACATCCATGTCTAGACACATTAATCTGGATAACCCCTCATGGTAGAGGCTCTTCTACTAGAAGTATATGTTGATCCCTATATTAGGGAAATACCCTTTGAAATAGCCTCCTCGGCACAACTCATCATTGATTCACCTAATCCCTTGCATTTCAGCCACGTATCATGCAAATAACTCCTCAAATGTGAGGGACACATTTTAATGGGGAGGAGGAGGTAGGTCATGTTCAGCCATGGTTTTATTTTTCTCCTTACTAAGAATATATGAGGAAGGCATTGATGTTCTGGCTGAGGTCGCACTCAGATATTGGGTAGCTCTTTGGATCTAGTTATGCACACCATTGGGTTAGTATGGGCTTCCTCTGGGAGGGAACCATCACCTCCCTATTCTTCAATATTTATAGTAATTTCATTACGGTCCATGAGATTTTTATTAACAATATTCACATATTTATACCGTATTTCTAGTGGTATGCCATGTGTGAATGGTAAGGGAGCTTCTTGTGTCCTTTTGTTGATCTTTTCCTTCAATTTTGTAACCCATATGGAGTTTCTTGAAGAATATTGCAGTGAAGGGAGCCTTGTTATGACATGGAAATATGATTTCATCTTGGGGGATGTGAGTCATGAGATGGGATGGAATGGGAGACCTCTTTACTTGGCTTCCTCTCTAGGAAGGAGAAGACTTACCTCCATTGGGCAGGAATTTAAGGTCAAAATTCCCCCATCCTTATGGGCTAGGGATTATCCTATTCCTTTTAGGTTATTCTATAACCTATATTTTTTGGTCTTATCTGTTCATTTTGAGTTAAAAATACCCATAGCTATGTAGGATGGGGATAATCCCAATTGTTTCTTTTTCTGCTTCTATTTCAGCATTCATGGTCTCCCGCATTCCTATTCAGGTGTGATCCAGACATTGCACTGGGTCTACACCTGAACTATTTTCCTATGAGTATATGATCATTGATTTCTAATTGGAATCCAATATATGGGTGGCCTTCTTGATGTTCTTGGTTTCCTAGTAGGGGAGCTTCTTGATGGCTCACTCTCATTGGGCATGATGCTTTTGAGACTTACTCAAGGCTGGTTCTTGTCATGTGTTCCACCATTATGAAGTTGAAACATCATTTAACTACTACCTAGGGATGATGACATTGTAGATAGTCATTTATTGTGAGTTATCCTAGAAGATACATGGTGTGAATTTCAGAGATCCATGTTCTCCCGAACCCCTAATATGAATTCTAGACTGGGTGTCGCTAATAAGGCAACATAACTTATGTAGTTCTTGGAAAAAGGCTAGTTAGAGATCATTCTTTTACCTCCATGATTGTGGTCATTTTGTAGATGGGAGGGTGTTGAGGATGATTATATGGCTAATTAAGCTCTCTAAATATATTGACTTTTTCTACATACCATTCATACGGAAATAATTGTTCCTTCATCTAGAGGAGCGATGTCCTGATATTCTAATGAATGTTATATATGAATTCCTCAGAAAACACTCATGGTATGGCTAACTGAGAAGTGGTTGTGAACCAAAATAAAACTAGGAGTTCATCCCTATAAAATGGTATTCTCATGAGAAACATTTTTTTTATTCATTAAGATACTGGTCTACATGGTTTTCACAACTCAAAAGAAACTTACTGATTTTGTTCTAAGCATTTGGGCTAGTAGGATCCTCATTGATAGATGATCAGAAAGTTGGAGTTTCATAGAATGAGAATAGTCCTAGAAAATCTTTTAGAAGATAAAGGGTGTCACATGTTGTGGATAGAGTATGAATCATTTTGGAATTGGTATTTCCAAGCACCTCATCATAGGATGGATTTCTATCAGTTGACATGGAAAAGGGGGACATCTTAAAATTGTGAATTTGGAATGTAGGGTGGGCTATTCTAGTTGGTTCTAAATTGTAGCAGAATACTGTAACACCCTAGGATTTCTTAGTACGTTATTTCTTCAATGTAATCCAATAACATGTGCTAACACGCAACACCGAGTTTGGGCGTAACACGACTTACTAAACTATCCTTTCAAAAGCAGTTATGAATAGTATTAATTGAATTTTGAATTTTATATAATCTATAATATTTTATAATCCATATTATGTGTTTCTTAGACATAATATAAGAACAAATTCATTTTTAAAAATAAAAGAAGTATTTTTCAAAAAAAGAAATTCTACCGCCTTTTAATGGAGAATGCTTTTTAAAACCATTATTTGACACTATTATATATTAAATTTAATGAAATTAAATTCAAATTTATAATTAGGACATAAGAATTTAGTTTGGATAATTTTTTGTAATTTTTCTGAAAACATTCATATTTTGATGAATAGTGAAAAATACAAAATTTTAATTAAAAACCACTATTTTAATTGAAATTTTTTATAATATTAATTTATATTTATGTGCGGTTTTAAAGTAAAATTAGATTAAATTTTTACCTTTTATTCCAATTTTGGTCATTGGATGTAATTTCACATTTAAAATTGACATAAACAAGTGCAAATCTCTTGATAGTTATTATTTCTTAAAAACACGATTTTTGTTTTGACAGTGGGAATTAATTTTAAAATAACTTCTGCCACTTATGTGATTTAAATTTTGAAAAATGGTTTAAATTATTAGAGTCAAAATTTCAAAATTGTGTAAATGTGTAAATTTTATTTTTATACATTATGAATAATTACTTCGGTAAATATTTTATTTACCATGGTTAATGGGTAAATCTGGTAAATAAGGGTAAAATAATAATATTATAATAATACTAAATAATTCTAATGTGTATCTTATTCCTATTTTTTGATACAGTTCCAACTATGGGAATCTTTTGGATGATATTGGGACCACATGGAGCACTATGAGAGTGATAATGACACTTTATATTAATTAATTTAAATTAAAGACAAAAATGACATAAACATATATCTTTTAGTAAAACAATTTATACAAGTTGTTATATAAGTTATCATTTAGACTATAAATATTCATTTCAATAAAAAAATATTTCTTACATCATGATATTTTATTTAAAATTTTTAGACATAAAATATATATATATATATATATGACATAATAATGATGCAATATTTTCATTATTAATAAATGAATCAATTAAATGATATTATAAAAATAAAAATAATTATTCTTTAAATGTTTTGATTCCATCCACGAATTTTATAGGTGAATATGACATGATAATGTTTATTCAATTAATTTTTTTCGATGTAATAATGCATTAATAACTTTAACCAAATCAATTATAAAATATTGTCAAAATTGACATAATTGAGTTTTTAAAACAAATACCATATTATTGGTTGATATAATATTCCTAAAAATATAAGGTTCAGAAAAAAAGCCTAAATAATACTATATGTGTCATTAATGAACCTATTGGTGTTCTCATGGAAGTTTATGGTATGTTTATTATCCATATAATATAAAAATATAAAGAGACATGGTAAATGTCAAACTATTTAACTATGAGTTAAATATAAATGATAAGGGTGATATATTGACCCAAACCTATATAAAACCTATTGGATGAGTGGTTTTAGACTCATCCCCACCTTATCCTAGAAATTAATAATTTTGGAGTAATCAGAAATTGATATTTATTTTATCATATAATAACATTTCAATCTTTTCCTAAGGTGCCCCTCACCCCACTTATGAAAGGGAAGTTACACTTCAATCAAATTCACACCATCAATGCCATTTTTATCACCCAAAAACTAACTGAATATCCTCTAAAATTTCCTCCATTCATCCTAGTGGAATTCCATTAGTCATATATCCAACCTATGGATCCATTTTGATCAAATCAAAAGAGAGAACCCGAAGAAGAGGTAAAGATGCATTACATTTTTCAAGTTCTTTTCTTCTTCCACTTCTTCCATCGTTGTTGTTTCTATTATTAAAAAATAACTCCAGTAACTTCTATATAATGTGGTGTTATTATAAAAATGGTACAACCATATTCGTTATTCTATCTATCCTATAAATGTCAATGTCACCATGTGTGCGTACGTACGGCTTACCGTCTCCACGTCGTGGTGAAGTTTGTTATTCAAACATTTCATCATTTGGATTTGTATATTAATGGGTATAACTATTTTAAATAATAAATATAACCTGATAATTATTCTATATATATGATATACCATTCAACTAATATGATTTTAATACCAGGAGAATGATATTATCGCTCATGCGTACGTACGGATTACAGTCTCCAGGAAGGCGATGAGATTCATTCACAATCATATCCATTAATGAATTATTTCCATTTGGTTATTAACTATAATGATTAATAACATAATATAATTCTGTATATGAATCCAATACATCATATTCATAACAAACAAGGCTTATGAATCAAAACATATAAAGGAAAACGAATCAGTTTACAACCAATGCGATGATACTACTTATTATCATTATCAAAGTAATATAAGAAGATAATATATGATATCATATTAATTTATATGGTTCTTGTATAATTTAATATCAATGATTTCACCATTATACAGGCGGTTGACCTACCCCTAACCATGGAAAATAAAAGCTAATTGTTAATTTCACAATCTCAGTAATTATCCGAGGTTGTTTTTACGTAAGTATCTACTACGACCTCATTATCATCCACATACGTGTTTTCTTAATAATATATTTCAAACCATTATTAATATTTACTAGACTACAGGTAAAATTAATTTATACCCTTATTTGACGATAAATTTTTTGAAAGGAATCTTTTTGTTGTTTTCAAAGCAATGTGCTTTATGATCTTTTTGGAAAAATCAAGGTAAGAAAGTTTTTTTAACTTATACAGCTGGTGTGGCTATATTCCACCATTATATCATCGTTAAAGCATCCCTTACAAGCTTATAAGAATATTTTCAAAATAAATGTTTTCTTTATAATTATGTTACTTTTAAATGATTTAAAAATAGAAAGATATGCTTCTCTCAAATTGTTTTTATGTCATCTATGTCAGGATCTTTTCATAAATTTTACACTTGTTTGAAGTTGATTTATTGTGATAAAAATCTTCCCTATTGTATTTATGGTTTTGAGATATATTTGACTGTGGATGAGTTATATTTATACCATTCATGATTTGTAGATAAACTATTGACATTTCGTATGATAGTTTTAATACAAATGATTATGTTATGTTTAAACCATATCATATGAAGAATGCATAGGGCTTAGTAAGTGTTAGTTGGATCCCACTATAGCTCCTCGATGCATCTGTAGGTCTCTAGAGACAAACTGTTGTTTTGGAACAAGGCCATGACAAAATCTTATTATTATTCATGGTGAAAAGCCTTGACTATGTGGTTATGAAGTCTGGAATTATGCATTCTATCATTATAAATGTGGCTATTGATATTCCAAGTGATTATTCGAAAATTAGAATATCCATGTGAATAAGTAAATGGAATTATTATATTTTATCATTTTCATATTATGCTGAAGTTCATGTTTAAAAGGATTTTTTTAGTCTTATACATTGCCTTAAATTTATATTCTTATTTATGAAAGTTTCCTCTATAATGTTATCCTTACATGGCATCTGAGTTCACCCCTTTCTATGTTTTATTTTTCCCAGGATGCGAATAAGTATATTATGACAAACATACTTGTATTGTCTAAGTGATATGAGTGTGGCCTATGGGGACTATGTTGTTGTATTTTTTTATTTTATAATGTAATATAAAACTAATGAATGTATCTAGTGGTACCAAGGCTACTAAACTGATTGGGATTTCAGGACACGATTTTGTTATATCATTCCAATTTTATGTAATAATGCACCGACTTAGGGTACCTGGGGTCGGGGTGTTACGACTACCATTACAGCTTAATGTTCGATCATGGGGAGTTTACCTATGTTGTATCCCCTTGAGATATTTTTCATGTAAGACTGTAGCAGGGGGTGGAACTTCTTAATTCTTGGAAGCATTGAGGGGAGGACCTTCCCCACAACTACTATTATTGTAAGGACTACCATTATTTCAAGATATTTGGATGCAGGGAGAATTTACATAGTGTTTTTCATGGGAATGACCTTCAAGATGAGCTACAATTCGGGGAGAACATTCGTGTTGCTTGATGTCACTATGGAGAGATCCTTGATAGTTACTTCCATTATGGCGAGGAATACCATGAAGAATTTATGTCCTCCTATAGGGAGAATAATTTATGCACTATATTCCCTTGGGAGTTCCATTAGGGAGGACCGCAAGAAGGGGAGGACCATCTTGCTCTGTGATCATTTGGTAAAATGGATGGTTTCCATGAAACTTATTAGGTGATATGATCTTTTGATTGATCATTTTTATCCCATTGAGTAAGCCCTTGTAAGTTCTCTAGGGAGGACCTTTAGAGTTGTTGGTAGCAACATTTTCAGGAGGGCCTTTTCAACTTATAGTGCCTCTTCCATAATTTGTTAGTGTATTGAAATGTTCTTGAATCTCTATTGATAGATTTCTAATGGTGTCCTCAAATCCATATTCCAGTAGTGTAGAAACATGAATGTGTCCTTTATAAATTGCTTTCCATGTGAAAATTTCATTTCGAGAATCTCTTTTATAGGAAAAAGGGGCCACCTTCTTTTAGTAATAGCCATCATATATGGGTCCATGTTTGTTTGGATCTCGTGATTTTTCTAGGATACGGTATTGCTCATCTTGAGATCTTGTAGGGGTATATATCTTCCCTAGAGAGACCACCACATTGGAGCAATGTCCACTATAGGATCATCTATTTGTTCATAATCTAGTTGTCCTTGAATCATGTAATATAGTCATCGAACCTCCTAGATTGGATCAATGATGCATAACGTCACTTTTGTAACCAACCTGATTTTTGATGTGTCACTCTACTTGGGTAGACCAAGTTGTGGGCCTTCTTCCATTTCTTTACTGCAGATGCAATGATGTATGGACAGCTCTATAGGATATTTTATTTAATTGATGTCCATTCCTATATCATTTCCTATATGTGCTAGTATACATCGTTAGATGGAACACATATGAATTCCCATTCAAATGTTTGAATAGGAGTTGGTGTCTGGTCAAGTCCTCCACAGGTGTCCATGGGATACAAGTAGATCCCATGTGTCGAGGAAGTGGCATGAATCCTCCAAGATCATGTTTCTCCATTTTCTACCATATTTCACTGGTGGGATTTATAATTAAGAGAAGTAATTTTTTCCTTCTCTTTTTCCTTTTTATTTGTCTCGCGGTCTTTGTTTGCCTCTACATTAGGGTTACCTTGCTTATTTGTGGTACCCACGATATTTTACAAGTGGGATTCATATGCATCCGCAGGGTTGTATGACAACCCATGGCTCTCAACCGTATATAAAAAGTGGTCTTGGTATGCATCAGCTGGGATTTGTGTGTGATTATAGCTGCTTTTCATCCAATTTGAATGATGGAATTCTTCAGCATTGGTAGTGAATATCATCCACCTATAAATTTCTGCTCTATCTGCATGGCAAGACCTGTGGGCATTGGCGTGGACTTGAGCCAGCTCATGATGTTCCATCATGTTTCAGTAGTGGGATTCATATGATAGGGTGGGAAAATTAAGACACCCTTAGATTTCAGTCATATTTCTTTTGTGGTCATCATAAGAAGGAAAAGAGTTTTATGTCTACGCATTGTATGCCCCTGCATTGGTATGGATGATCTCCTCCTCAGAAATCAGGGTGTTGAAATGATCTTGATTGAATAATTTCAACCTCGGAGGTCAGCTTGGGGAGCCTATATCTATTGGACTTCATCATGTTCCATTCGTAATTCATCCTATTCAGCACGATAATGTTGGGTCATATTCCATTGGTGGTGATGTCTATTGGAAATGATCCCTTAAGTGGGGTTCCTGTACAGAGTGGATAAAGTTGTCTTTATAACCATCATTTTCTTTCCATTGATAAGAGAGTTACATGTTATTTCATTCAAGGGATAGGCTCCCGAAATGATTTAAGACGAATATTGTAGCTTCCTTGTAATGGAATTATATTGGGAGATATCATGTATTAACTAATTAGAGGTCCATTCTAGCATACTCTATCATGGGGAGAGTAACATTTTGGTGGTACTCTATGATCAGTGTGTTTGACACCTACATATGTTTATGCTAGTTTGTAAAGGGAGTCCATTTCGTCATCGGGGACAAATCCACCTATGTTGATACTGATGTGCATGTCTGAGTGAGCTGTTAGTACACCATTGGATTGAAGGCTGATCTAATTGGAAACCTGCAGCATGTGTGGAATGTATATACCGAACAACCCCTTAAATATAGAATACCATTATCACATGAATACTTGAAGATTTTTCTTTCCCCTCTTCATTTTTTAGAAACAAAGGGGGTTTGATTTGGGGTAATGTAGATGCCTTGGTTAAGGATTCATTTTGGGTTCACTTATTTTGTTTTGAAAAGATTTGTTTCATGTCCCTATTATAATTTTGTGGACATATTTGACCCCATTGAGTGTGGGTAATGTATCCTTTTTATGTTGTGAAGGAGGTTCTATAGTTGAATTGTCCTGTTGTAAAATTGTAGGGGGTTGCATGTTTGTCTAATCAGTCCAAATGGGATATGATGTCCATTGATTTTCTCCAATGGGTTTATTTGAGGATCCAGAAACACCAACTGATCCATTTATCTAGGACAAATGGATATTCATTCCAAATGTAGGCACTTGTTGGATGATTTTTCCAATATCACTTAACCACTCCATTGGTCGAGCAGATGGGATGTCAGGCAAATCACACCCTTTTAGAAGGAATTATTTCTTACAATGAGACTCTATTATAGATATAATCAATGTTCATATAATCATTAATACATGGTTCATTACCATGAATTTATTTAGGATACCCTTGGGTTGTAAGAGCATCGTGGATATACATGGGTATGGAATTATAGAGGAAACATTGGCATAATCCATGTGATTGGGCGGTCAAAAGATTATTGTCATTTAGGTGTATGGTGTGTTTTGATGTTGGGATCTAACCCATTAGATGGGATTGCAACAAATAACAATGAGAGGAATCAAAACCCATATAGTTCAGTGCCGGATAACTATACACATCTCCATTTATGGTCTTGAAATGAGAATGCATCCATGGAGTTTAACTTCATGCAGCAAGGACACCCAAGAAAAAGATGCCTAGTCCAGACATTTTTTGAGACATACACCAAATTTCCCATAGGGGTCCATAAGATTTATGGATTCATTAGTCTATGTGACCCTACCAGGAAAATTTACAGGAGAATGTTAGTGTTTATTTGTGTGTTGTATTTGGACCTTGAAGTGGTTTCCTACGTATCCCAATTAGTTTGAAATCAAACCCTCATATTTCAGTTTGAGCTGGTACTTAAACCCAATTTGTGTCTAGTGTTATGGAATGATTTCTTCATGAATACACAGAGGATCTTCCCATTTGAGGGAACATGTTTGGGGATTATACCATAGAGTTGGCCTTTATAAAAGAACCACATCAGGGATTATTCCTAAATCAGATTCCCTAGTGAGCTAGGTGTATTTTTTGGGAATAACATTTAAGGATATTGTCCCTCGATATTGGGCATAAAATAATAATCTTATTTATTCGGTCATAGAAAGAATCAATGTTCTCATAGATCATTTCTGGGTGGTGTGAATGACGTGATCCCTGCTAACATCTCATCCCGCGTGAGTCATGATCCGTGTAAAAAATAAGAGACGAATTTAATCAGGAAAACCACACACATTCCATTCCCAATGATGGAAAAGGTGTAGCTTGATGGAGGAATAGTGTAGGGTGAGACCCAAATGGGAGAGAGTGATAGAGAGAGAGAGAGAGTGATCGGTTGGGTGTTGCCATCTCTCCCAAGTTAATATCTAGGATAGTCACATCTAGTGATCCATACAAACGAGTCATAGGGTCTAAGTGAAGAGGATTAAGAGTAACGCCTCCTGAAAAAATTTCTAGGGGATTAACTTAGAGGAAGATCCATCGATCCTATTCTTGTAAAAGGGTTAAGTGTTGTTCATTATCAGAGTATTTTTAACTGTGATCTCCATGTTTTTCATGACCCATCGTGAAACGGAAAGGCCAGTGATTACCCTTGATCCCTAGAATGAGGAGGTACATGTGAGTATCCCAATGTTGTACCCTGGATTAAGATGTGTATGTAAACTTATGAACAATCTAGGGGTATTTATCATTATAGTGATTACTAAAATGTCTCCACATGCCATGGGTTTGTTAACTCGGATGGGTGAGCTTGTGTGCTCGATTTTATAATCATAGGGGTCTTGTGGTATTGGGAGAGGCATTGGCCTAATACTGGTGGACTACTTAACAAAATGGATATTGATGACATTAAGGGTGTTGAAGGAATTTATTGGTACTTAATAATTTAATAAATACTATACCTCATTCTTTGTTCCACTTTTTCATATGGAATGGTAGTTTTCCTACATATCATATTGTTATGCGGTTAAAAGGGTCATCCACATAACTATGTGGTACGTGGACCTGGATGATGTCTGCATAGAATTTCTCTATGAATAAAAATTTTATATCAATATAGAGTTGTGTATATATAATTGGGTTCCATATGCTTAGTAATTCTCTAAGTGATGTTGGGTTTCATCGTCATAGCAATGCACTACGTAGGAAGCTGGATTGATGGAGGGGAATTGTTCCAGTGGATCGTGGGATGATCATCTATGAATGGAATTTTCTTTTTTGTTCACTAACTGGTTTTCAATACACTAATTATTATAATGTTTCATTCTTTTTTGGTATTTGGATGATTTATACAATCTTGGAATCATTCTTAGTCCATATTGTTTTTTATCATTCATCCTTAATGTCCATACACTACAAAATTCTTTCATTTGTGTCTATTTTTTCTCCTTTATCCCCCTTTAGTCCCCTTTGCAGTCCTTTTATAGAGTTTCAAGGAATATGTATCTATGGTAACATAGAACCTTTTGTTGAATCCCATTGAGATATCACCCCAACCATGGACAACATGGTTAACTGAGGTTTGAAGGGTTTGCAATATGCTAGAGGTCAGCAGTCTCGCCTAATCTTTGAACTACTCAGTTCGCAATGAGGGTATATGGAGAGGCCTTCTCTATTTACTGACATCTTGGTTCACTAGCTAACAATTCATAGGAATGTGTTTCTCAGGATTGTCCGTGAACTGTCATTATGCGGTCTATGCCCTCTACAAACCATTCAGTGAATCTAGTCTATGTACCACATTGGTTCCATTCCAAAGATCTATTTCATAAAAATTATCTTAAATTTATTCCATTGAAGATAATTCTCTTCCTATATTGAACTAATGATTGTATTTTCATTCCCATTTCCATGTTTTCCTAACCCTACCACCCTTTTACCTTAAGAGTTAAGTTATCTAGAAATCTTGACTAATGATATCCATAGTTTTTAGTACCTACTATAAGGAATGAAATTCCTTACATGGAAATCAATCGATTTGATGGATCAGAATCATTTCTGTCTTCAATTATAAAGGATTCCCTTGATATGTTGATCATATTAAGCAATGTCTTCATTGACCAATAAATCCCTCGATATGATGATTTATGTCTATCTTCACATCCCCAAAGTCCTTGATCTGGTGGATTGTATTCACCATCTTCCTATCCATATAATCCCTAGATCCATAATAATATTGGACTTTTTCATAGAAAAAAATACTTCATATGGAATTATATATCCCCACAAGGATTCCATAAAACATCAGCACACTAAAGCATTACATGGAATAGGAAAGATGTTTTCATGTAGAGAAATATATTGACAATTTGTGTTCTGAATATAATCAGCACACATATTTTCAAATGATCTTTTATTTATCGTAGATTTTCAAACATTCATATTTTAGAGTAAGTTGTAATAGCCTATGATGGCCTACACTTGACAGCTCATAATTTTTTGGATCTTCAACTTTATAACTAAGTATTATTGGTACTTTAATAGTGATACATAATTTATATTATCATCATTCCAATGATATTTTAGATTCCATATGATATATATAATTATAATAAATCCAATTATAAAATTCTTATTGTACGATTTAATTTCATATAGATTTTCACTCTGATAAATTGAAAAAATGTTAGTCTAATTAATTATTACTATGATTTTTCCAAAATCCATGAATTTTATCAAAAATTCATAACTCTATCCAATGAAAAATCAAATACTTAGTCCAATTTATCATTCTCCACTTCATTCTAATTTTTCATATTAAATAATAATTTTATATTTGTTTTCATTATAATTTCTTCTACATTTGATATAAAGTAATGTTTTCTACATAAAAAACTAATACACTTAGAAAATATAATGTAATAATTTAGTGTTTTAAGGATCATTTTATATTTCCATAACAATGTAAATGAAATTTAAAAATAATAAATTATATCTCAACAATACCACCTTTCGGAAAGCACAAAACACAACACATAAAATGAAAAAAATTATATCATTGAAGAAAACATACAACCCATTATTATTTTAAGATCATTAATGATATACCTCACATATTAACACCCCTAGTGTTTCAAGCATTATTATAATATGATGGAATGTATTAATTCAGTTACCACATTAGGGTAATACTTCCCATATAATATAATCTCTCAAAGGCTTCCCCTTCATAAACATCCCCCATTACATAAATTTCCAACACTTTATAAATTTATCACCATTTTTATTTCAAAAAATATATAGGGAAGGGGTATCATAAAAAAATAAAGAGATAACATACGAAACAACTTTATGTGAAATAACTTGTCATCCAATAAATAAAATAAAGAACATACATCCAAATTTAATTTCAATATATTTACCTATAATTTTTTTCGGATGAAAAAATCATTAATATTTTACATTAATTAAAAAAACATGTTTACAAATATAAATGAATACTTAAAATAAAAATATCATTCTTTATTCATACAATTTGACACAATTCCCTTCATTTTCTAAAATGTATCTTGATCCTTCAAAGACCCTCCAAATAATGATTTAAGATTCATGATCTGGTCCACAATCATAGTATGCTTCTAAATTTATGAATTTTTTATTTCTACATCCTCATATATCTGTTTATTTTTCTCCATGATAAGATAAACCGGGTCATTAAACATTTAGAGTTTCGTATTTTATAGCTCTGAATTGTTAGCCATTTCTTTCAAAAAATTTAATTCATCATTATTATCATCACTTATATCTCCTAAATCCACCACAAACATTACTATATTAAGAATATCCATTGATAAATTATCAATGAAATTTTCCATTTATAATGAAATTTTCATTAATTCAATGAAATAATCATCATGATCCTTGAGATCAGTTTAAAAAAAAGTAAGTACTCAAATATATGGTTGTACAATCACATTAAAGGCTTTTCCTTTTTTTGAATGATTTAAAATCTACCATATAGGGAAAAACTACTTCTGTCAAATATTTTAGTAATTGTAATTTTTATTGAAACTTTTTTGAAACAATTTAAACCATTCATATATGTTTGGAATTAGTGAATGGAATCACTTAACCTTTTCACAGTTTTGAAAAAATAGTAAAAATACTTCTGGGTAACAATCTTGTCAAATATTGATGAACCTGAAAATGAATTAAGAGCATAATGTGTAAATGATTCTACATCTAGTTTTCTACTTTCTTAACATTTCCCATTCCTTTTTGAGAAACATTTTCTTCTTCTGTTTCATTAATAATTCCCACTTCCTTATCAGATTCAATATTATCTAAAACTTTAATTTGTGATAGTTTATCTTCTTCCTCATCTTTTTATGATTAATTCTATTTTACTTTGAATGATTCTTTTTATTCCCCTAATTCATCAAATCCTACATCATTATGTGATTGGGAAGGTAGAGTATTTTTTGTTGATGATGATTCCATTGTTTTCTTTTAGTTTTACTCTTCATCCATCTCTATCTCTTCTTCATCATCATCATCCTCTTCATCTTCTTATTCTTTTCCTCTTTTTTCTTTTACTTCAGGCACAAATTTCACTTCCTCCTATTCCTCTTCCTCTTCTTATAATTCCATCACAAATTGTATAATAAAATTATATTTTATTTTTAGGATAATTTAAATCAAAATAAAGTGCATTGTGTTGCATTTGTTGTCAATGAGGCATGAAGTTGTCTTGGAATGAATGGAAGTCAAGGAATGTCAAGATGTGAATGACAAAGGTTGTGATGGTGTTGGTGGTGAAGGAGAATGGCCATGGTACTAAGATGCATGTCACTTAGGAGATTCACTAAGTGGTATTGGAAATTGTGGTTGAAACATTCTCCATGTAAATCTGACGATTGTTGAGCTGATCTTTAAGTTCCAAGAACTTGTATCAACTGGATACAATGTCACAACATGATTAGAAGACCATGCATTGTAGTGACAATGCATGAGGAGTTGAAGAAGCAAGATGATCCATCCACAACCACTGAGTGGATGAAGTGGATTTAAAGAAGTCCATGTACTAACTCTTAGTTCATGTGAATTGGAAGTGATCCAATTGATCTCTGATTAGATCAATGAAGAATGTTGAAGAACATGTGTGATTTATGAGATTCAGTTGAAGAAGTCCCTCCTGAGTATTGAACACATATGGAAGAGGAGATGAAGAAGATTAAAAAGAAACCGTGGGAATTCCATATCCTAAGTAGAGATCATATGAGAGGAGATTTGAGGAATTCTAATGAAGAAGAGAAGGGAAGGAATGGCTTAGAAGAAGAGTTGTGGCATTTGGCATTTGAATCTAGTTACTTTGTTTTTTAAACAAAGTACTTATTCTACTCTAGCAAAAAATAAGCCACCAAGGGCCAGCCTTAAGGGTTCAACCCCCAAGGCACATGTGGGCCTAAGGCGCCACGCCCAAGGGGGGATCCCATGTGGCCAGCCCGAGAGGCAGGGGGGCCGTGTGTAAGCCCCGGGCCACGCAGGGGATCAGTTCCTGCGCAGCATGGGCGCCTGAGCGCGCGCCCGAGGTGCATAGTGGGCGCTAGAGCGCGCCCGCGGAGGCAAGAGTGGGCGCAGAGCGCGCCCGCAGGGAGAACACGGTGCGGGGCGGCACCGTGGAGGGAGAGAATTCAACTGAGCCGGTTGGGGGAGCGCTTAGTTGATAAGGCGCGGCAATTCCTCTCGCCGATTCGATGTGAGATGCGGAAATTTCCCCGGGAGCAAATCTCGGCCGTCCGAGCCATCGCGCGCTTTATCCACGCCGCATGATCCATCTCCGCGGCGATGATCTAATCCTGGCCGTCGCGCATCACGATCCGACGGCCGTGGCTCGTCTTCCACCTCGAGCTCGAGCCGAAGCCACCCGCGAAGCCGCCGCTGAACCAGGAGCCTCCCGAACGACTATTTTGAGTTCCCGGCCACCTCCGATCAAACCAAAGGCTCCCTCGTGTTCGTCTGGACCAACTGAACATATCCATGTATAAATATGGGCATGCATGAAACGTATGGAGAATTCGAGCAAGGCCGAAGGCAAACCGAAGGTGCCGAGGCCATGGGGTGTTTATGCTTGCATGGGATAGAAGAGACAAAGGTCGTGCATGCGTTCTAAGTCGCATGCACGTGAAGGAGAAAAATATGGAAAGAACCCGCATGAAATAAAGAGAAATACAAGATTCACAGAATCTTGAAATACCCAAAAACTTTGGGGATTCGAAAGATATCTCTCCGCGGAAGGCAGAGGCTCTCCTCACCTATAAAAAGAAGACCCGAGGCGCTGGAGACGATTGTTGACGCGCTGAAACCTTGTTGAAGATTTGTGTCCCGTGAGTGCTCTGCCTCGCGAAGAAAGAAGCCCCTGCGCAATTATATTTGCGCGGCTGAAGTCCTCGGTGCCATCCTTGGCCCGAAGGTGTCCCCTGCGCGCTAATCCTTTGCACGACATGAAGGAGAGGAGCTTGCGCGACCTTGCGCGCTCCCTCTGTGCACCGCGCCCCCTGCGCGGTAGGCACTTGTGCGCCCAAGGTGTCCTTGCACCCTTGTGGCCTTGTGCGCTTGCGCGGCAGTAGCACCTGCGCGCCCGCAGCCAGTGCACTCTGTGCGGCTGTGAAGAGAGGAAGGATGCACCCCTTGCGCGCCTATTTTGAAGGTGGAGTTCGGGCAGTGTGTGCACAAGAAGTGGTAGGCCGAGGCAGTGCCTCGTGTGTGAACTTTGAGAAGGCCGAGCCTTTGTGCTTGTGTGCCGAGAAGACAAGAATACCTACGGGTTGTGGGTGCTTGGCAAGGAAGAAGGCCGAGGTCTTGCCTCATGTGAGTGCCAAGTGGAGAAGAAGAACCCGAGTCCATGTGTGTGCACAAAGAACAACACCAAGTGGTGTGTGCCAAGTGAAGTGGAAGACCACACTTTGTGTGTGTGTAAGAATTGAATAATCCATAATCTTGGTTGTGCATTTGAACAAAGAAGAACACACTTTAAGTGTGTGCATTTGAAGAGGCTGAGGGTTGTGACCTTGTGTGTGCACACTTCAAAGAACAAACTAAAAGGACACTAAAGTGAGTGTGTGCAACAAGAAGAAGTGAAAGGCCAAGCTCAAGTGTGTGCAAAAGTGAAAAACAAAGTTTTTGTGCAAAAAGACAAATAGGCCGAACCTTAGTGTGTGCAAAAACATTGTGCACACTTTGAAGAAGAACAAGACCCACACTCAAGTAGAACACACAATTTAAGTGTGTAAACAAATTGGATAAAGTGTGTGAAGTTCAGTGAAGGTTTGTGCTGAAAAGAATTACACCCTATGAGGGTTTACTGCACCAAGAAGAGAAGAAGGGGAGTGAATGCATGCATGCATGCACGTGCACACGTGAACAGAGCCAAATCAGTGGTGTGCATTTGAGTTGTCCAAGACCAGGAGGTTCTTGAAGAATTGAAAAGGTCATGCTATCAGTGCATGAGGATGAAGAGCTGCCATGCACTCAGTGCATGAAGTTGAAGTGAGTGAGACTGGACCAGACCGAAGATAAAGATATCAGTTGTCTGAGCAGTCAGTAGTTGAAGAGAGAAGCCAGGTCATCCTGAAGAAGGAGATAAAGCCTGAGCAAGACGAGAAGACATGTTCACCACAAGTGATCAGAAGAAGAGCAAGGCCCGCAGCCTTTATCCCAGGCTGCTGAAGTTACTTGAAGAGCTGAACAGAGGAGAAGAGCTACTCGTGTGACTCAAGGAGCCAGGAGAAGACCCTGTGGGACTCAGGGAGAAGAAGTCTTCTGTGGGATTCTGAAGCAGGCCAGTGGGACTCTGGTAACACTGTGGGACGCAGTATAAAGACCCTCCTGTGGGACTCAGGAGAGATACAGTGGGACTCTGTATCGACCATTGTAATTTTAACAGGTTAGAGAATCCATGCTGGGAGAGCATGGCAAGGATGTAGGCCTTTGGTGCCGAACCTTGTAAATCCTTGTGTCCTGTGCCTTTTCATTACTGCATTATCCGGGAAAGGTTGATAGATACAAGAAGAGTGGATCGAGGCTTTAACCAGCCATAGAGGTTTAATTGATTAAGGAATCAATTAGTAAAAAGTTTTAAGGGATCACTGATTCACCCCCTCCCCCTCTCAGTGATTCACACTGATCTGGGCACTTCAATTGGTATCAGAGCGAGGTTACCTCTAAAAGATCCAAGGGAGTCTTTATGAAGTGCAGATTTGAGGAAATGAGTGACCAGCCTCAAATGGAGATATCTTCCAAGACTCAGAAAAATAGAAAGAAGAAACAGGCCAAGAATATGAAGAAAGCTTGTCCTAGCTGTGATGAAGTTGAAACAATGAATGATCTTCAGAGTGCACTCAAATATCTTCAGAAGACAGTTCCCATGGAAGTGGAAAAGTGTATAGCTACAGGCATCCATGATCTTCATGAAGAAAAATCACAGTTAGAAGAAGAAGCCAGTTCTCTGGAAGTCCAATTGGCAAAAAGGGTTGGCATAACCAACACTCTCAGAAAGCTGGTAAATGCCAAAGATGAAACAGTATCCCTTTGCAATGAAAGATATGAAGACACTGCTGAAGAATTGCAAAGAAGCCTTTCTGAGAAAGACATCTTTATGATAATGATCAAAGATGTTTTCCATGCACTGGAAAAGAGGCACAAAGTGTCAATGAATGTCAGAGATGCTCAACTCGAAGACAAAGTCAAAATGGTGAAGGAGCTTGACAATTCATTGCAAGAAATGAAGAAGGTGCATGAAGACCAGATGAAACAGCTGAAACAGAATTGGGAAGGTAGGCTAAGATTGGTTGAGGATGAGAAGAACTCCCTCAACATGAAATGCTTTGAACTGGAGGTGATATTGAAAAATCTGCAATCACCCAAAGCTGAATCCTCCCAGTCAGCTGAAAGCAGAAATGTTGCTACACAAGTGTGCTTTGAGAAGGATGATTCTAAAAGAAACACATCCTCTAATAAAAGGGCAACAACTTCTAAAAGGAAGGTACCATCCATACCGTCTTGTACTCATGCTTCTAAAAGTGTTTCTACTAAAAGTGCAGGATGGAAGAATGAATCCAAACAAGTATGGATGAAGACAGTAAAGAAGCAGAGCTCTCCTGAAGCAGCACAACAAGTCAAGAAAAGTACCCAACAATCAGAAGGACTCAAGAGGTCAAGATTTGTGGGTCAATGCTAGTGTTGTAATAAGTATGGGCATTGTGCAAAGGATTGTTGGTACAATCCAATGAATGTCAAAGCACAGAGGAAGCCCATACCTAGGGGGAGCAATCCAGAAGAAAAGAAGTAGCATCCACAGGTCCAGAGACATCTATTTACTACAAATAGATTTGGATTACTTGACAACATCTGGGATGATTGCAAAAGTGGTCAAAAAGATACATGTCAATCTCCAACTGTATCCAGAGCTCAAAAGAAGAAAAGATCACTGAACCTGGCTCAAAAAGATTCCTTGGGAAGCAAGCAGAAGAAAGTGGAAGATGCTCCCAAGAAGAGTTTGAAGAATGAAGAGAAGTCCTTGGAATTGAAATCCAAGAAGGGTGATGCATCCAGAAGGACCACCAAGAAATGCTTCTACTGTGGGAAGAAAGGGCATATCATGGATCTTTGTAAAGAAGCCATGAAATTCAATAGAGGCAGACTGGACTCAAACAGACAATCAATCCAGAAGAAGCAGAAGGGATTGATTGAAAACAAGTTGCCTAATAAAGGTAGCTTGACAGCATCAAAAGAACCATGTGGAATATCCAGAACTGAGGCCACACTTCCAAGTGACTTACTAGTCATATGGCCAAATCAGTTGCAACTTTCCAAAGATCTACAAAGAGCTGAAGATGAAGTTCTGGCAATTGCTAAGGCAAAAGGGAAGAAGAATATTTCACATGAAGATGTATTGAGATCCACACCAGCACAATCATCAATGAAGATCAAATGTGCAAGTGTAAAGACTGGTGAAAATGGGACATCTCGGTTGAGAGAATCTTCTCAACCTTGTTGTTCACATTGATGAACCAAGGAGGTTCCATCTTATTCCCTTATACTCTTGGTATATACATGTGCTAACATTGCAGGGAATTGAAGATGATGATCATTCTCATCTGGAGGATGATTTGGACAGAATGGAGTGCACCCCTTGAGGGGGAGCCAATCTGAAGAAGATGGGATTCTGAGATTAATACCATCTTGAGAAAAGTGAAGGTATTCCAATCATACTTTCATCCCTTTTTTCTTAATTGAGTTTATCTTGTCAATTAAGGGGGAGTATGGATTGAAGACAAATGGATGAAAGGGGGAGCTTTATCTTTGCACCTGAACTTTCTAATGAGTTTTGTGAAGTTGTGCAGGATTTAGCAAATTCATTGTTATATCTGAAAAATTTCAAACCCCTAAGCATGATCTCACATGTGTAGAGAATTATGGACAGCTTTGAATTCCTTGGTTATATCACTCTTGTTTTCTACACCGGGTTAGCCCAAGTAGACTTAGAGTTGATTTACTAAAGGTTCTTTGCTAAAGAAGAACATGTGGCATCATCCCTCTCTTAGTGATTTTCAAGAATATGCTATTCAAAGGGAGGAAGATATTTTTGAAAGTGAACCACACCACACCTTTGCATTTGATTGCCAATAAGGGGGAGAAAATATTGGCACACATATTGACCCATTCATATGTGCTGAAGGAGTGTATTGACAACAAATACAAAGGGGGAGATTGAAGTGCATTGTGTTGCATTTGTTGTCAATGAGGCATTAAGTTGTCTTGGAATGAATGGAAGTCAGGGAATGTCAAGATGTGAATGACAAAGGTTGTGATGGTGTTGGTGGTGAAGGAGAATGGCCATGGTACTAAGATGCATGTCACTTAGGAGATTCACTAAGTGGTATTGGAAATTGTGGTTGAAACATTCTCCATGTAAATCTGACGATTGTTGAGCTGATCTTTAAGTTCCAAGAACTTGTATCAACTGGATACAATGTCACAACATGATTAGAAGACCATGCATTGTAGTGATAATGCATGAGGAGTTGAAGAAGCAAGATGATCCATCCACAACCACTGAGTGGATGAAGTGGATTTAAAGAAGTCCATGTACTAACTCTTAGTGCATGTGAATTGGAAGTGATCCAATTGATCTCTGATTAGATCAATGAAGAATGTTGAAGAACATGTGTGATTTATGAGATTCAGTTGAAGAAGTCCCTCCTGAGTATTGAACACATATGGAAGAGGAGATGAAGAAGATTAAAAAGAAACCTTGGGAATTCCATATCCTAAGTAGAGATCATATGAGAGGAGATTTGAGGAATTCTAATGAAGAAGAGAAGGGAAGGAATGGCTTAGAAGAAGAGTTGTGGCATTTGGCATTTGAATCTGGTTACTTTGTTTTTTAAACAAAGTACTTGTTCTACTCTAGCAAAAAATAAGCCAACAAGGGCCAGCCTTAAGGGTTCAACCCCCAAGGCACATGTGGGCCTAAGGCGCCACGCCCAAGGGGGGATCCCATGTGGCCAGCCCGAGAGGCAGGGGGCCATGTGTAAGCCCTGGGCCACGCAGGGGATCAGTTCCTGCGCAGCATGGGCGCCTGAGCGCGCGCCCGAGGTGCATAGTGGGCGCTAGAGCGCGCCCGCGGAGGCAAGAGTGGGCGCAGAGCGCGCCCGCAGGGAGAACACGGTGCGGGGCGGCACCGTGGAGGGATAGAATTCAACTGAGCCGGTTGGGGGAGTGCTTAGTTGATAAGGCGTGGCAATTCCTCTCGCCGATTCGATGTGGGACGCGGAAATTTCCCCGGGAGCAAATATCGGCCGTCCGAGCCATCGCGCGCTTTATCCACGCCGCACGATCCATCTCCGCGGCGATGATCTAATCCTGGCCGTCGCGCATCACGATCCGACGGCCGTGGCTCGTCTTCCACCTCGAGCTCGAGCCGAAGCCACCCGCGAAGCCACCGCTGAACCAGGAGCCTCCCGAACGACTATTTTGAGTTCTCGGCCACCTCCGATCAAACCAAAGGCTCCCTCGTGTTCGTCTGTCCCAACTGAACATATCCATGTATAAATATGGGCATGCATGCAACGTATGGAGAATTCGACCAAGGCCGAAGTCAAACCGAAGGTGCCGAGGCCATGGGGTGTTTATGCTTGCATGGGATAGAAGAGACAAAGGTCGTGCATGTGTTCTAAGTCGCATGCACGTGAAGGAGAAAAATATGGAAAGAACCCGCGTGAAATAAAGAGAAATACAAGATTCACAGAATCTTGAAATACCCGAAAACTTCGGGGATTCGAAAGATATATCTCCACAGAAGGAAGAGGCTCTCCTCGCCTATAAAAAGAAGACCCGAGGCGCTGGAGACGCTTGCTGACGCGCTGAAACCTTGTTGAAGATTTGTGTCCCGTGAGTGCTCTGCTTCGCGAAGAAAGAAGCCCTTGCGCAATTATATTTGCGCGGATGAAGTCCTCGGTGCCATCCTTGGCCCGAAGGTGTCCCCTGCGCGCTAATCCTTTGCGCGACAGGAAGGAGAGGAGCTTGCGCGACCTTACGCGCTCCCTCTGTGCACTGCGCCCCCTGCGCGGTAGGCACTTGTGCGCCCAAGGTGTCCTTGCACCCTTGTGGCCTTGTGCGCTTGCGCGGCAGTAGCACCTGCGCGCCCGCGGCCAGTGCACTCTGTGCGGCTGTGAAGAGAGGAAGGCCGCACCCCTTGCGCGCCTATTTTGAAGGTGGAGTTCGGGCAGTGTGTGCACAAGAAGTGGTAGGCCGAGGCAGTGCCTCGTGTGTGAACTTTGAGAAGGCCGAGCCTTTGTGCTTGTGTGCCGAGAAGACAAGAATAACTACGGGTTGTGGGTTCTTGGCAAGGAAGAAGGCCGAGGCCTTGCCTCATGTGAGTGCCAAGTGGAGAAGAAGAACCCGAGTCCATGTGTGTGCACAAAGAACAACACCAAGTGGTGTGTGCCAAGTGAAGTGGAAGACCACACTTTGTGTGTGTGTAAGAATTGAATAATCCATAATATTGGTTGTGCATTTGAACAAAGAAGAACACACTTTAAGTGTGTGCATTTGAAGAGGCCGAGGGTTGTGACCTTGTGTGTGCACACTTCAAATAACAAACTAAAAGGACACTAAAGTGAGTGTGTGCAACAAGAAGAAGTGAAAGGCCAAGCTGAAGTGTGTGCAAAAGTGAAAAACAAAGTTTGTGTGCAAAAAGACAAATAGGCCGAACCTTAGTGTGTGCAAAAACATTGTGCACACTTTGAAGAAGAACAAGACCCACACTCAAGTAGAACACACAATTTAAGTGTGTAAACAAATTGGATAAAGTGTGTGAAGTTCAGTGAAGGTTTGTGCTGAAAAGAATTACACCCTCTGAGGGTTTACTGCACCAAGAAGAGAAGAAGGGGAGTGCATGCAAGCATGCATGCACGTGCACACGTGAACAGAGCCAAATCAGTGGTGTGCATTTGAGTTGTCCAAGACCAGGAGGTTCTTGAAGAATTGAGAAGGTCATGCTATCAGTGCATGAGGATGAAGAGCTTCCATGCACTCAGTGAATGAAGTTTAAGTGAGTGAGACTGGACCAGACCAAAGATAAAGATATCAGTTGTCTGAGCATTCAGTAGTTGAAGAGAGAAGCCAGGTCATCCTGAAGAAGGAGATAAAGCATGAGCAAGACGAGAATACCTGTTCACCACAAGTGATCAGAAGAAGAGCAAGGCCAGCAGCCTTTATCCCAGGCTGCTGAAGTTACTTGAAGAGCTGAACAGAGGAGAAGAACTACTCGTGTGACTCGAGGAGCCAGGAGAAGACCCTGTGGGACTCAGGGAGAAGAAGTCTTCAGTGGGATTCTGAAGCAGGCCAGTGGGACTCTGGTAACACTGTGGGACGCAGTATAAAGACCCTCATGTGGGACTCAGGAGAGATACAGTGGGACTCTGTATCGACCATTGTAATTTTAACAGGTTAGAGAATCCATGCTGGGAGAGCATGGCAAGGATGTAGGCCTTTGGTGCCGAACCTTGTAAATCCTTGTGTCCTGTGCCTTTTCATTACTGCATTATCCGGGAAAGGTTGAGAGATACAAGAAGAGTGGATCGAGGCTTTAACCAGCCATAGAGGTTTAATTGATTAAGGAATCAATTAGTAAAAAGTTTTAAGGGATCACTGATTCACCCCCTCCCCCTCTCAGTGATTCACACTGATCTGGGCACTTCACAAAATCATAATGTGGTTTTTTATACAAAAAACTCTCCCATCCTTGAAAACTAAATATCATTTTAATAATTGATTATTAATTTTCATACCATTTTATCTTGATAACTAATTCACGGTATAATTATCTCTTTGAAATGTCTTTAAATATTTCCATTTTACTGAGACATCATCTATCAATCAGAAAAACACCAAAAAATATTTTCATAGCACTTACAAGGATTGTTAGGACTCGAGAGAAATGTATCATAGAACTGATGAGTGAAACAAGATGACTCTCCCATATATAGGCATGACATCGATGCTTATAATTCTTTGAATTTCAATTGCTCTTATTAAATTGCCTTATCTGAACTAACTGTCATGTATAAATTGATGAAATAAATTAATTTCAATTTTCACCTCATAATGTTTTTAGGAAATAGTTTCATTGGATTGAGCATCAATCCGATTTGAATTCTTATATGTTTGAATACAATAAAATTATTTAAACAAAATGAAAAACTAAATAAGAATATTGAATCACTATAATAACAAAAATAACAATACCTTTAGGATTAAAAAAGTATCACCGGTATGAGTAAACTATTCTTCTAGGTTTTTGTAATGAAAAATGAATATAATGATGTTTATATCAAAAATATTTTCAGAACATTTTCTAATAATTTTTGAGTCTGAAAATATTATAAAAAATTTTGATACAAAAAATTTTATATAACATGTTTTGGTTTACAAAAAACAATTACTACAAAGAATCATTTGCAATACATTTTAGATCCGTTGAGTTTTTATAATAATATATTACTCTAAAATCTTTTAAAAAATATTTTAAGTTTGAAAAATTAAATATATTGTAAGTCCTGGTTCCAGGTGCCACCCAAAGGTTCAACAAACCCAGTTGAACAAAAGGCCTCTAGCACATTTCCCAAAATTCCAGAGGCCGCCATCTAGTAGTGAGGGCCTTGAGTGTGATTATATCGAAAATACTCTCTCATCATCATTGTATACATAGAAGACAAAAAATAGTAACAATATTAGAAGCAGTAATACCCAAAAAAGAATTAAACTATAGAATACTGATAAAAATATAAGAGTTGAAGCACATATATATGTTTCATGTCATATGTATCTAAGAAAACATCCAAACAAGTCACAGTTCTAGAAACTAGTACAAAAACAATGATTCAAAATCAATAAGTAATCTCCCTCAGCATCGCATGCCTCAGCATGGTCCCATTCTCTCCATCTCATACAATAATCATGTACCTAATCATGAAGGGTGCTTTCTCTTATCTATACAAGAAACCATATATTCTTCATGGGTCTAAAATCATGAACCTAATAGTGTGTGAGATGAATCCTTGTAGGAAACCACCAAAATATTTGTTCCTATCTATCAATGAATATATATATGTATAGCATGTAATATACATAAATTAAGTAATAAACATAGAATTACTAAAATGTAAACAATCCTACAATTTTTATTTACATTCATTTACTTTTTATTAATCAATTCATTGAATCAGATAATCATTGCATCCTAGACTAATCTCTATATCCCTTGTGTAGCAGTAACAACATACATCTCAAAATACCATCTAAACAATTAGGTAAGATCGAGTCCAATCTTGTTCTTTGGGTCGGAAGACTCATCACAATCATTCATTAATTAATAATGACCCTCTGGGAATTCATTCATGGCCTAACCCCTTTGGTATAACATATCACTATTCATTTATAAATTAATACCACGGTAGCTCTCACGGTCGATACCGCTGGGGAAATATGGAATCAATAAACAATAAAAGACCTCTAGTTATCTCTGGCATCCAATACCCCCTAGTTAAACATAGAATAAACAATAATAAATTACTTCATGGTTAGCTATCAGGATCAATACCCCTGGGTCAATGTCAACACAAAGGCTCCCACAGTCCTTTTTAAATAAACATGGAAACCCGTATAGTTTTCCTTACTTGAGGCTTTCATGGTCCATTGGAAAAATAGTGTGCATAACATAATAAGGGATCACATGTAATCTATAAAAACTACATGGCTAACTTTCACAATCATAACACATTCAATTCACATAATCAATAAAAGACCATCCTAAATTACTCAAGGTATGGAAACTAGTTATGCCTCCTAGAAAACCTAGGAAAAATGGCCATAAACAGTCATACTAGGGAAACGCAACCACGAGTTGTCTTTTAAACACGGCATCTAACCTTATGCATATTCAACAACCACTTTTTAATCAATTAAACCACATTAAGTAAATAATATGGAAAATTTCATAATCACGCAATACCCAAAATGTTGGTATGTGACACTTTTAGAATATATAATCCAATGATGAATATGAAAGGAAAAATCCACCAACCTCAATGTCGTACGATCAACACTCTTGAACATATGCCCCGGAATCAGCCTAGAATATAGTAGATAAATGAAATGGTGAGAAACGTTCAAACTTGAAACACCCATGAGAGAGGAGGAATTAGGTAGAATGGATCTGGGGGAATTGAGAAATAAACTGTGGGATTCTAAATTCCTTGACGACATCTCAATCAGAGAATGGATGAAGAAAAGGTGGCTCAATCTTTTTTTCCATTCCTGAGTGACCTTGTATGATACAGTAGAGGAAGTGGTTTTTGGACATCAGACATGTCCCCACTCCAATATATCAAATAAAAAGAAAAATATATGGCATGTTAATTTAATTTACACACCATGTAATATCCTCAAATGGCCCCCACATTAGATTGTCTACTTGGTCCACTACTGGTCCATGTACTCACCTGTTACATGACTAGTAAACGGTTATATGTGGAAACTAGGTACACATTGTGTAGTCAAATCTATATGTTGTGTACGTAGAAAATTCTTATTTCTTCCTTTTTCCTCAAATACAATGTAATATAAAGATCTATTCTTGAAATGAGGATTCTTGGTCTTACAAACCTCACCCCTTAAGGTCATTCATCCCCGAATTTACCTTCCAAGTGTGGTGAAGAGGAATCTTAAAAAAACACTATCCAAAATGATCATATGTCAACCTCCATATCCCAAGTCTCATCTAGTATCATCACATACTTCCATAGCACCAGTACTAATGGAATATTCCAGCCATAAAGAAACATTGAGTTGTGATGCACAATATGAATAGGATGATCCTCAAATGATGCATCCCCTTCCTAATCACCCTCCTCGGGTTGAAAATTGAAAGACGGGTCTGGAAAGTTACATCGTAGATAGGAAACACATTAGAAGTCATGCATATCCCATTACCTCAGAGGTAATTGCAACTAATAGACAAATGACCCGGCTCTCTCAAAAACATCAAATGGCCTAAAATATATCTGTGAATGCTTCCCCTAACACCTAATCCTCATTTTATCCCATCCTTGGTGTGACATGTATGAAAACCCATCCTCGGACCTTGAACTCTAGAGGTCACCTCTATTAATTAGCTTTAGATTTTTTCTAAGAGTGTTAAGTATCCATCCTCTTTTAAATCAACTCCACCTGCTTAGTGGTCTTCTAGAGAAGATGAGATCCCATATTAGCTTCTTCTACTACCACCAGCCAATGTAGTTGTGATTAGCATGGCCTTCTCTACAACTCATAAGGTTCCATCTGAATCATTTTCTGAAAACTGCTATTCTATCCAAATCCTCTATTGGTATGTGTCTCTCCATGGATCCCCCAAAATCGTGTACGTATGTTCATAGTATGTCCACCAAAACCCTAATCATACCCTTAGATTGGCCATCTTTCGGGTGATGGTAAGTTGTACAAAGATGTACCTGTGAACACAATGCCCTAAGTATTCCCAGAAAGACATGTGAAGTAAACTAGGCATCCTAGTTTGAAATGATAATCTATGTATCCTTATGTAAATGTGAAATCTCTTGGATGTACAACCTTCAAAACTCATCAAAATTCAATGTTTTCTTAATATGTTGGAATTGTTCAACCTTCATGTGCCTGTCGATAAAAACACAAATTGCATCATTCCCAAAAGGAGTCCTTTATAAACCTGTCACAAAATCCATGGCCACATAATTCCACTTCAACATAGGAATGAGTAACTATTGTAAAATCCATGTCATTCGATGATGCTCTACCTTTACATGCTGGCAAGTGGAACACCTCATAAAAAAACTAGTTAGTACCTCCTTATAACTAGCCACCAATACTAACGGCGTAGATCTCGATACATATTGTTGAGACTAGGATGAGTTTCCCATAATGAGGCATGGATATATCTCATCAAATCCTTCATTATCTCTATTTACACCCACACACAGCCTTGAAAATGAAAGACATCATCATCGCCTAAGGTCCACCCCGGAGTAGGGTCCTCACATGACCCACTCTCTAGTAGGACTAGGCTCAAAATCTGATATCCTTCCCATTTTAACATGATCCAATAGAGTAGAGATAATAGATTTTGAATAATTAAATTTATCCCCCTATCTTTTGTGCACCTCCAAATACATCTTAGAGAAGAGATCCATAAGATTCCACTCATTTTTGGTCTACTAAACTGCATGTATCTAAGTCCTCCTACTCAACACATCAGTCGTTGCGTTGCCTTTCACAAGTGTGTAGGCAAGCTGAATGTCAATGGATTGAAGGTACTCAACCAAACATCACTGTTTCAAATTCGGATCATGAAGAATAAAGATATACATGAGTCTTTTATGGTCAGTGTATTCCACAAAATGTTATCCAAAATAATATTGTCTCCAACAATGTAAAGCATTCACAACTACATCCAACTCGATATCATGTGTTGTGTAATTCTTCACATGTGGCCTCAATAAAATATATATGTATGAAATGACTCCTTAACCTTGTATATTCGTTTCTCCATGACCGATACTTAATTCATAGATGTAAACATTGTAACTCTTTCCCGGCTCTATAGATGTCAGTATCAATACTAAATTCAATCTCCCTTTCAGCTTTTGAAAGTCTGAATCATAGGAATCTATCCACAAGAGCTTTTCACCCTTCATAGTCATCCCTGTCTATGGTGCATCAAACAATGAATGGTCCTTTATAAACCATATACAATTACTAGTAAGACTTAGAAAAGATTTTCCCACAAAGAAATTCCCCAACTTCCCTAAGGAAACTACTACTCTCACATTGTCTGGGTATACTAATACTCATGTCTATGAGATTACATGACCTAACAATTGAATATGATCCATCCAAAAGTGGTATTTTGAGAGCATAGCAATTAATAGTTTCACTCTCACTGTACTCAATACGATCTCAAGATAGGTGGCATTGTAGGTTCGAGTGTGAGAGTACACAAAAATATCTTCCACAAAGACTTCCAAAATTGAATCAATGGAAGGATGATACAATTGTTAATCAGTTCTAGGAACTCTTTTGAAGAATTCGTGAGACCGAATGGCATAACCAAAAACTTGTGTAGACTATACCTACTCAGAAAGGTTTTACGCAGTATATCTAATCGTCAAACGTGCAACTGATGTTAACCAGATCTCATGTCAGTCATCGAGAACACTCGGTCTCCATGAAGATGATTGATGATGTAATAAATCCTAGGAAAGGGATATCGTTTTTTGACCATCAACTAGTTCAGCATCTGATAATCCAAAAAACATCTGACGGTTCTTTACACCTTCATCACAAAAATTATAGGCAAACCCCAAGTATAAGTTTTGGTTTTGATTAAAACCTTTTCCTTAAACTCCTCTAACTACTTCTTATGCTCTTATAACTCTTTTGTAGCCATCCTTTAAGAAGTAATGGACACATTTTCAACTCCTAGAACAAGATCAATAAAGAAATATAACTCACGATCTATTTGTAAAGTCAAAAATTCATCTGTAATTGTAACACCCCATGATTTCATAGTGTGATACTTCTTCAAAATAAATCAATAACATTCACTACACGCAACACCAAGTTCAAGCGCACCCTGACTTTCCAAACAAATCTGTCCAAAAGAGGTTATGAATAGTTTTAACTGAATTTTGAATTTTATATAATCCTTAGAATCCATATTATGAGTTTCATAGACATAATGTAAGAACAAATTCATTTTTTTTAGATAAAAGAAGTATTTTTCAAAAAAATGCACTTTTACAGACTTTTAACAGGGGGCATTTTTAAATCTAATATTTTAATCTTTTATATGTTCAATTTGACTAAATAAATTAATAGGGACATAAAAACTTTACAATATAACACCCCAAGCTTCCACGGTACGTTTCCCTTAGAATAATGCAGTAGCTTGTGTTGTACGCAACCTCGAGTCCTAACACACCACAACTAATCAAACTAGCCGTTATGAATAGTAATACCTACTTTTTGAAATTTTATAAATTTCATTTATCAAAATGGACTTCATTTTTGGATTCGGAATATCGAATTTAGCCTAGGTTGAAAATTTGGTACTTTTCTAATAACTTTAATATTTTGATGAATAGTGAAAAATTGCAAAATTCTAATTAAAAACAACTTTTTAATCAAAATAATTAGTGGTGATAAATTATAAATTTGAGTGGTTAAAAAGAATATTTAGAATATATTTTTACCATTAAATACAATGTTGGTCATTGAACATAATTTCACAATTAAACCAGACATAAACATGTGTCAATCTTTTGATAATTATTATAACTTAAAAACACGCTTTTTGTTTTGAAAGCGGGAATTAATTTTAAATTAATTTCTTCCACTTCTGTGTCTTGAATTTGGAAAAATGGATTCCATATTTGGAATCAGTATGTTCAAATTATGTAAATAGGTAACCTTTATTTTTACACATTTTGAATAATTACTTCAGTAAATATTTTATTTACCATGGTTAAAAGGTAAATCCGGTAAATAAAGGTAACAAAATAATATTTTAATAATATTAATTTACTCTAAAACATGTCCTAACCTTATTGGTGGACACATACCCGACCAGGAGCATCCTTGGGTCGATTTTGGGACCCCATGGAGCCACTTGTATTTGGTAGGGACACTTTATATTAATAAAGATAAAATAAATACAAAAATGACAAAAGCTTATATCTTTTTGAAGAACAATTTTTACATAGGGTTATACATGTTGTATTTTTTATTATAAATATTAATTATAAATCTAAAAAGATTTCCTACATTATAGTATTTTTTTATAATTTTTAGACATCAAATAATTTAAATTATTTATGACACAATAATGATGCAATGTTTACCTCATTAATAAATCATTTAAATAAATAAGATTATAATGATTAAAATATTATCTAAAACATGTCCAATTCATATTGGTTGATTTTATTTCGAATATGAGTCATCTTATATTTTTCCTCAATGATAGTTGGACCCTTATAAACCGAATATCATTATATTATAAAATAATATTTTTACTCTTTCCTAAAGAGCCCATCCTCTTCCTTATAAAAGGAGACCACTTCTAACCAATTCCTCACACCTCTCAAGCCACTTGGCTCGTCCTAACTCTGTCCAACTAATCTCACTACATCCCTATCCTACCCCTAGAAACCTTAACATAGGCAGAAGACACTTCAAGAAGTCCTTTGGTTCAAACCAAAGGTAGCTACCAAAATTAAAGGTAATGGTTTCTCTTAAGTTGTTTTCATTTATTTTGTTTTTCCAACCCATAAACTCTTTTTAATTCCTTTATATTGTAACAACACCTGTATCCTCAATATACTAGGATGTTGTTATAATAAGGATTCGAACTTCACTTACACACACCTCCATCTAATGGATGAATAACGTAATGTTTATGTGGATGGCAAACTAACGCCTCACGAAACGATGATTGTTCAATTACATCTTACCGGCTCTCATGGCGGCCATTGTGATGGAACTATATTTATATATGATATATATTATGTTTATGACTTTCTTATGCTTCTGTACTTCCCAATTATATCAAGCCTTTATGGTTTCCATGGTGGGTAAATACGATAATCTCATTAGAGGAAGTGCGGACTACTACCCCCTCAAAGTAATGTGATTCATTAATCCCCTATGTGGGATATATAAAGGATAGTGTTAATTATATTATATATGATATTATACTGGAATTAAAATATACCTATGTATCATTTTGTTTTAATTCCATTAATGTAAGAAATAGAAATGAAAGTAGCGTTCATGTGTACGTACGTCTTACCGTTTCCATGAATGATGCATTTCATTTCTTACCTCTAAATGTTATGTACTATTATAAATACATGTATATACTGGATATATATGATATATATGATATCTAAATCAGGAATACCATTCTGGATATGATGAACTATTGACTACATGGACAACATGTAATTATAAAAAGTCCATTTTGACTCAAGTACCAAATATCGACAAAATAAATGTTATTAACTTAAATGTTTAAAAAATGTTTATAACATGGTAATAATTGATATAAAAGGAATAACAAACTTGAAAAAGGTTCTTAAGCAAGTATAAATTAACTTTAGTTTATTATTCAGGATATTAAAGAAGGAACGGTCAAGTTGGACACGAGGTAAGGGATTTTCATCTCATTACTTATTCCTGTGAGATTCATGCCATATTTCCACTATTACCATTTGTGTGGTGTATGTATTGCCCATAATTGTATTCATTGTGTAATACACTTTAATTTATGTGTATTTAAATATTCTTCTAATGATACCTCTTCCATGGGTTATTTTTTTCGTAAGATACCAAATTGGTAAGGGTTTACTTCACAATCTCTTCCTTATTCGAGGTTGTTTATACATATTTATCTATTGGGACCTCATTATCATCCACATACATGTTTCCTAAAAATGTCTTTCAAAACATTTTTATTATTTAATAGAAAATGGGTTATTGTATTTTATACCCTTATACGTTTTTGATAGGAATCTTTCCGTCGTTTTCCAAACATGGTACTTTGTGACCTTTTCGAAAAATTTAAGGTAAGAATGTTTTTTTAACTTATACGGCAGGTGTGGCTATTTTCCGTCGTTATAACTTCTTCACACCTTCCCTTACAAGCTTATAAGAATATTTTCAAAGTAAAGGTTTTCTTTTATTATTATGTATCTTTTATATGATTTAAAAAAAAGAGATATTTCTCTTAAATAGTTTTGATTTCATCTATGTCAACATCCTTTGATGGATTTTAAGCTTATTTGAAGTTGATTTATTATGATACAAAACATCCATATTTTATGAATGGTTTTGTGATATGTTTGACTGTGGATGAGGTCTTCTTATGTCACTCATGGTTTATGTTTAATATATTGACATTTCATAAGTTATTTTTAATCAGAATGTTTATTTTATATTTATACCTTTCCTTTAGATGAATGTGTTGGACAAGTATGTCTCGGGTTGGGGACCGGTAAAAGTATGCCCTCCGGGATGGGGACCAGTGAAAGTAAGCCCTCCGGTTTGGTCTCCGGTTAATAGAGGAACTCTGGGTTGGTGTCCAGTTATTAGTGGTACTCCGGGTTGGTGTCCGGTTATTAGAGGCACTCCGGGTTGGGTTCCGGTTACAGTTATCCCCTAGGTCTTGGGACGAGGCCTAGACAATGAAATTAATGTTCAACATTATGCATTCCCTTAATATGAAAGTTGTTAGTGATATTGCATGTGATTATTCGACAAGTAGAATATCCATGTGAGTATGTAAATGGAATCATTTCATTTAATATTTTCCATATTGTCCTGAAGTTCAAGTTTAAAATGGCTTTTGTTTTAGTTACACATTGCCTTAATTGTTTATGTTTATTTATGAATGTTTCTACTGTATTATTATTATCCTTACTGAGCATCTGAGATCACCCCTTTCAATGTTTTATTTTTCCCAGGATCCCAAGAATTGTATTGTGATTCATATGCAGGGTTAAGCCAAGGGAATAATGGTGTTCTCGAAGCACTATCTATGTTGTATTCTATGTTTGAAATTGTAATGTAAAGTTCATGTATGTAATCTATTTTCCAAGACTGCTAAACTGATCGGTCCTTCGGGACTTGATTCCTTTGTAATCATTCCAATGTTTTAAAATAATGCACCGACTCTGGGTAACTGGGGTCGGGGCGTTACAGTAATGATATCTCTGAAACGATCTACCACTAAATGTAATTCCATATGTGAAGTCCCCTGATCATTCAGATATACACTAGAAATCTATGCTATAATTCATCTGAACAAATGATACTCAGTTATAGCTATGATCGCATCGACATCCCAGTAGCCATTATATAGAAATGACCCACACTCTATTGAAGTGAAAATCACCCAATAGTGAGGCCTAAAAGGAGACTAACCATAGTATTTTGAGAATTACATAGAAGCCTATCATCACTAAGACATATTTTTTCCATAATAAGTGACACACACCAACCTCATGAGGTAATTCATTTCACTAACGTACACTATCCATCCTAATTCCCAATGGAGTCTCTAGCATCACAACATCCTAATATTTATAGATATAGATCCTAAGGATCTCCACAATGGAAACGGATATTAAACTATTCCAATCCTTTTATAAAAAATACCAGAATCTTAAAATGAGGCAACATGAATTGTACCTCTAAATGTAGAGTGGATGAGATCCTGCTCATGTTGGGTCTACTCCACCACAAGAGTCTAGCCTTTATAGAGGCCCTATATTTCCTCATGACTAACATGATTTTATCCCACTTCTGTCACTAAAATCCTTTCATCTAGATACCCCAAACATGAAAACCTCATCGGTTTGAACAACCTAAATAACTCTATTTCCCTAAATGAGGAGAAACGTTTCATCCTACTCTTAAACATGGAGTCATAACAGATCTCCGCTCACCAGCTATTATTGAGAAAATCCTATAAAAATGCTAAATATGACCTATCTTGCCACACGATCGGCACTCAATTAGGTCTCTTGGGAACTTAGGTCTCATGTACCCAATCCTTTCTCACTAGTATCACCTCACATGAAAACCTATAGTCATCACTACTACAGGAATCTCCGCTTGAAGGATTCCTTCGGCACTTCCTGTTATAAAATGAAGAGGTACCGGCCCTATGGGTCGAACCACACTGGCTCACAGCTCCTAACACCATAAGATTGTACTCATTAATCAATGTCTTATTTACTGTAACAGTCACAAAAGTCAGTATGAAAAAATTCACCTACGATCAGAGTTCATACTTGAGACCAATCTCAAAACTCCTATGTTATGATAACTATTCACCTCACAAATCCACTACGATTCACTAACGAATTTTGAAGTGAGATGACTAATTTGTCACTGATAGAGTGCCCTGATCCAAATGCAAGAAATCCTAGGCTCAGTTGTCCCTCAATGTCTTGATGTAGACGTAATCATATATGGTTATCTGAAACCCTTCCCAAGCCATTTCTCGATGGCATCCCACCTATGGGACAACATCCCACCATCTCCTGGAGAAATCACATAGCATGTTATGGCTGAGAAACACCATCTACTCTTTAGGATTCTCTAAATGCTCAATGTTATAAACTATGGCCTCAAACCGTGACTATGCATCTTTTGGTCCTCCATCCCTTGAAAAATTCATAGGATGCTACTTCTGGAAAACTCGCATCAACTCATCAATATCTTGGGTAGGATGTGGTTCACCCTAAAAAGTTTAAATCATCATCAAAAAGGCTTCAGAGTACTGTTCATCGGCACCTTCATCCAGTATAATAGCCTGTTCCAAGACGAAACAATGGGAGGGTTTGTTGGTAGTTTCTGATATGCATTTCTAGTGTCTGGTCATCACACTGAACCATGCTTACATCCATAGGATGTCTTGGTGGCATGACTCTGAATGTTCAAGGGCACTCCTCAGTTCATGATTATCACAGAAAAGAACATAAAAGTGAAATAATGGAAAAAGATAAAAAAACCTTCATGTTTTACAAAACAGGGTAACACGCCATGTATAACTACAACATGGTGTGTTCCCATTAAGACTACACATGGGTGTGTACCTCTTCCAAACATGGTCTTGTAACACCCCTAAACACAATGTGTTCCTCCTATGACATGGCGTGTACTTAAATTTCCCCTCTGACCCAAGTACTTCTACATGACAAAACCCACACAATTCAGCTGGTGTAATAAGACACTGCATGTTTTCTCTAGAAACAACATGTAATACATAAGTTCAATTTACACGTGTCATTGTTCACACATCCAGGTACTTGGTATATAACTACATCGCATGTAAAAATGAGACACGGCATGTACAACCTAATTTCCACCCACACTTGTCATTGGTCACATGGCCAGATACACTGTTCTTTATAACACGATGTGTATAATCTAGACATGACATGTTCTGCCAAAAGCATCCCAACCCCACGCCTCTGATCACACAGTCAGACACATTGTTAAGTACTACATGGTGTTTACTCCTAGTACAAGGCGTGTTCTTAATAAAAGTCATTCTTCTCACACAAAAGACCATGTGGCATGTGTTAATACCCTCATACGCCATGTTGTCTGGATTTCTAGACAGTAAGCCTCCCAAAAATAATTTGGAACCCCTAAAAAAATAAAATATTGTCCATAGAATGAAAACTTCTGACTCGTGGCAGCCCATACTCCCCATAAATGAATGTATGGAATCCCTTTTCACTTACTCACTTGAAAAAATTCAATTAATGTTCAAACATGATCTACCAAATTCCAATCTAGGAGAGCACATAAAACCTCAGGGACCAATTTTTGGAATCTATAAAAATGAAATATTTCATATACCAAAACACTATCAAAATGAACATATTTCTGGCATGGAATCTATCACAGTAGAATTCATATCAAGAAAAAAATCTATCACAATATCATGCAATCAATAATGCATGATAAATGGACTGAAAAGAATACATGACATGTGATCTCTCTAATGTTCCAATTTGATGCATGAGATGGAATACACACATGTCATTGAGTTTCAACATAAATTGAAACATAATGTTATCAATAACAATGTAAAGACCTGGAAATTTCAAGGGAATTTTTTTTCATAATTTTCTTTGGAATTTTACGAGTCCGCAGTTTCTGATGGCACCTGATTCCGAGGCCCGGTGTGCTTGGAATAATTTTATGAAGTTTAGCTCGGGTACGTTCAGTAAACGAGTGAGCGGGTTTTCCTAACTTTTGAACTGGTGCCCAGAATCAAAATCTGAGGGCACTGTTGAAACCGCAGCATCGGTAATTGCTTAGGAAGACCTTTTCCGGAGTTGTGTTTGCTCGTTTTGTGTTGTTAAATTTTTGGATTATGTTGCGGAAAAAAAAATTAAAAATTGTGCAACAATTTTTATACCGCAACTGGTGGTTTGGTGTTTGGGAGTTGGGTGGGACCCACACCCTAACCTCCTTTGGGAGGATAATTGTGGCGGGGACTAACTGTGTATAATCTCTCCATTAAATATAATGGGTGGGGACCACCAGACCCCTATTAATGGAGGAGGATAAAACCTGCCAACTCTCCCTCATTAATGAGGGAGAGCCTCTTGACTTCCCCTCGCAATAAATGTGACACCACACATAAATGAAGAATTAGGAAGTTTCTTAATTGTGGAGCCCTCATTAATTCTCTTCACTGTTACTTATCCTCCCTCTCTCCTATTTATATGGAGTTAGTGGGGGTATCCGGGAGCTTCACCAAGCAACGAAGTGCTGAAGGAGCACCGCGATGTCGGACCCTTGGTGGGCGGAGCCGATCCCATCGGGAGTTGATAGGTAACACCAGACCGACGAGCGAGCAACGAGCGATGTCAACCTCGCCTTTCCTCATGACGATTGAATTCTGGCATCCTCTTCGTCACCATCCACCTCGCGACGCCGTTCCGCGACGATCATTCGAATGATCTATGACCCGAGGTAGGGGTTTGACTTTATTTAAAGTTATGTGGTTCTTCCTTCGAACTTGATGGTTTATATATGTCGGGCCTTGATCCAATTCTTTTTTTTTAATTTAAAAAGATTGTGAAAGTTTTTTGTATTACTAATGTCCGACTGCTATCGACATAATGGGAGGGGTTCGGGACCGCACAAACACGACTGATACCCCTCCCCCTTTCCTTTTTCCTTGGCGTTGTCGAGCGAAGACGGCGCGATATCGTCACACCGCGCTTGAATGAGAGGAGACACGGTAAGAGTGGGCCACGGCGAAGAAACGTGGCACCGTCGCGCTGCGCCAAGGATTGCGAATATGGCCGTGGCCGGAGTCGGGCCGCGGCGGAAGGACGCGGCGTCGTCACGTCGCGCCAGACGGTTTCGCGGCCATCTTGGAAGTGGTGGCCGGAAAAACCAGCCGCTGGAGAGCACGAAGGAGGCAGCCGGAACACCGGCCACCGGAGCCGGAAGGTGCGGGACCGCGGGGTCCCGTGGCGATAAACCGTCTGGCCGCCGCGCTGGCCGGCCGTTACAAGGGTGAAAAATCGGGGGGTGTAACCACCGGTTACGCACAAGGCGCGACCCCCTTAATGGGGGTCACCGTTTCATAAAGGAGGGGCAACGCCCCCTCCCTTGGCACATGTGTGGCGCAAAGGGCAGCGCTGGCCGCGCCAGCCAGGCCGGGCCGGGTCGTCAGGCCGGGTCGCCACCCGGGCCGGGTCGACCTGTTTCAGCCGACCCAGGGGGGGTACTGGGTTGGGCCGGCCCGGGCCCAGACCCCCTGTTTTCGGACCTTTCCGTTCAAACGCCCATAACTTGGGCTACGGACCTCCGATCAACGAACTGTCAGTTGCGTAGCGATCCTTGGATCGAGACAGTCTTTTTGGTATACTATAATTAAGGTTTCGGAGAACTTAGGGTTCGTCCAAGTTGGTTCGTACACGAAGCCAACCGGGGCCTTGGAGCGGAAACGCTTATATCTTGAGCTCCGGACGTCCGATTGACGTGCCATCGACTTTGATGGTTTCCTCTTGGTGAGACGGACCTTTGGATTACTCCACTCATATTTTGGATATAATTGGAGTATGGTCAGGTTGGTTTGACTTAAAAACCAACAGGGCCCCTTGAACGAAAACGCCAATAACTCTCTGACTGGGCGTCCGAATGACGTGTCGTCAGTCACGTTGAGTTCCTTTTGTCGTGACGGAACATTGCAATACATAAACTCTGGTCTGCGTGGCAGTCGATGTATCAACTCCTCAGCTGGTGGAGTGGATCCTCCCAGAACGAGCATGCTGTGTACGAAAACCCTAGAGCTGGCTGCGACTGCATTGACTCCTGTACGGAAAACCCATGTGGGTTCGACGACGACGACGACAGCTACTGCGCAGTTCTATGTGGATCAGCACCCTGCGCGGTTCTGTGTGGACCTGCGCCCAGCACCCTGCGTGGTTCTGTGTGGACCTGTGCCCAGTGCCCTGCGGGGTTCTGTGTGGACCTGCGCCCAGCGCCCTGCGCGGTTCTGCGTGGACCTGCGCCCAGCGCCCTACGCGGTTCTGTGTGGACATGCGCCCAGCGCCCTGCGCGGTTCTGTGTGGACCTGCGCCCAGCGCCCTGTGCGGTTCTGTGTGGACCTGCGCCCAGTGCCCTGTGCAGTTCTATGTGGACATGCGTCCAGCGCCCTGCGCGGTTCTGTGTGGACCTGCGCCCAGTGCCCTGCGCAGTTCTGTGTGGACCTGTGCCCTACGCGGTTCTGTGTGGACCTGCGCCCTGCACGGTTCTGTGTGGACCTACGGCCAGTGCGGTTCTGTGTGGACCTGCACCTAGAGACCCTGTATGGGACCAGCAGCTTAGATGAACCAGTGTCTACAAATGATCATTTAATCACTCTTCTTGTGGTATACCTGTGTGAGCTGAGTCTTGACTCTGGGTCCTCATCTTCGATGAGTCGACTTGATTTTCTGCATGGATTTCGTTGTGTCGTTCTATGTGGACGAGGTTGCTTTTGGGCTCGTGGAAGGGGCGCTTGGTTATAGCAGCAGGCCCACAGTACTCAGCAGGAGGAGTACCCTAACAGTCATAGCTTTGTGAGTGGTACCTCGGAGTTCGTGATAGGATCACTATACTCGTCTGAGACGGAACTCTTCAGCAGTTACGGTTTCGATAATGAAAATCCCGGTTTGAGCTGAGTCAATGACCTTTGTGTTTTCCTCATGATTGAGTTGGGTTACATGACAACATTGGTATATGTATGGGAATATACCCAAGTAGTAGTTATCCGTTGATTTCATAACTGTGTGATGCCTCATGTTGAGATGGGTTACTTGTTAACTTAGGTATAAGTATGGGATTATACCTAAGTTTGGTTTATCTGTTGAGAATCTTCTTGTGTTTATCCTTGTTGGATTTAGTGAGACCTTGAAGGTCTCGGGGTCCCTACTGAGTAGCCTATACTCACGCGTGAACGGGCTATGCCCGCACTACATTGTGTTGGCTGTAGACGACGGACAACACTGATCTACGGTAAAAAAATTTATCCCACTTCGAATCGGGACGCGTTTTTTCCACCCTTTAACAAACAAGCTCTCACCCCTCTGCTTCAGTTTAACTTCTCCCTCCACGGTGCCGCCCCGCACCGTTTTCTCCCTACTGGTGTGCTCTGCGCCCACTCTTGCTTCTCACGGGTGATCTTTGCGCCCACTATGCTCCTCACGGGCGCGCCCCTGGAAACCATGTTGTGCAGGCTTCATCACCGCGTGGCCCCGGACATACACATGGCCCATCCATGCCTCAGGGATGCACTAGCCTTAAGGTTCCCTTGAGCGTGGTTGACCCTCGGGTCCCGCATGTGCTTGAGATGAGGACCTCGGCTGGCCTTCCTTGGTTGGCTATTTTTTGCTAAGTAAAATAGAGAGGACTTTTTATAAAAACAACGTAACTCAAATATCAAATGTCAAACTGAAACCTCCCTTCTCCATTCTTCATCATCTTCTTAAGAACTTCATTCTTCTTCATTAGAATTCCTCAAATTCTCTACAACATGTAATCTCTACTTAGGAGGGAATTCTCGAAGGTTCTTCATCAACCGTTGCTCTTGAATCAAACATTTCCTCAATGTTTTTCATTGATCCAATCAGAGATGAGGTTGGATCATCATCAAATCCTCATGCACTAAGAGATAGTTCATGGACTTCTAATTAATTCTATGACATTATATCCTCTTGATACAAGTTCTTTGAACATTAGATCATCTCTACAATCATTTGATTTATTGATGCTTCTTCAATCATCAATCTTCAAGCTGTACTTCATCAGTTGGCACACCAAGACTGGTTATTGACAACAAATGTAATCACTTGGACACAAAAATCTCCCCCTTTGTATTTGGTTGCCAATACTTCTAAGAACACTGGGAGAATGTCACATTGTGTGTGCCTGATGATTTCTGCCCCTTATTGGCCAACAAATGCAAAGGGATGAATGGAAGCCATACCCAAATTGTATAACTGCTTGACCCTGCAAATCTTCAACTACCAATGCTCCCCCTTAGGGGATGCACTCATCTCCTTCAATTCCCTGCATGTTAGTATAGAAATATACAAAATTTAGGGAATAAGGAGGGACCTTCTTCTTCCTCAAGTGAGAGGAGAAGGATGAACATGAAGTTTCATCCTTAGCTCAACAAATCTTTCTATAGGCATATCTTTGGTGAAAATATCTGCCACCTGATCTTGAGTAGGATTGTAGTCTAGCTTGATGTCTCCAATGGTGACCCTTTCTTTGGTGAAATAATATTTTATATCAATTTGCGTGGATCTGGAGTGTTGGATAGGATTCTTAGACAACCCAATTGCACTTTGATTATCACTTAAGATCCTCAAGGGTTTTTCAGCTTTAATTCTCAAGTATTCTAGCTATAACTTCTTACAAATAATTTGAGTACATGCATGTGTAGCGGCCCCATACTCTGCTTCAGGTGTGCTCAATGTTACAAAATTTTATTTCTTGTTGTACCAACTAACACATCCTTCTCCCAGAAAGAAGGTTCCACCAGATGTGGATCTTCTATCAGTGCAGTCACCATCCCAATCAGCATCTGTGAATCCCAACAACTTTATGTCTGTACTATTTTTGTATAAGATTCCATAATTGAGGGTTCCTTTCATAGATCTCAAGATTCTTTTAGCTGTGGTGATGTGAGATTCTTTAGGGTCACTTTGGAATATGTCACACAAAGTCACTGCATATGTTATATCTGGTCTTGAATCCGTGAGATAAAGGAGACTGCCAATAATTGTCCTGAACTCTTTCTGATCAACATTGTTGCCTTCTTCATCCTTTCATAGCTTGGTTCCGATAGATATGGGTGTGGAGACTTCCTTTGAATTTTCCATTCCGAACCTTTTCACTAAGTCCCTTTCATACTTGACTTGTGAACGAAATATGGAGTTTTGTCTTTATGCCACCTGAAATCCAAAAAATTATGTCATTTGACCAAGCATGGACATTTCAATGGTTTTTTTCATCTGTTCATCAAATTCTTCACATAGTCCATCCTTGTCACCAGCAAAAATGATATCATACATAATGACTATGAGGGTACCATTGGCCATTTCTCGGACATAGAGGTTAGTGTCAACTGTTCCTTTGACAAATTTCATATTCTTAAGACAACCATCCAATTTGGAGTACCTGGCTCTAGGGGCTTGCTTCAATCCATACAAGGCATTTCTCAATCTGCACACCATACTACCATCTTTTTCCAGCATGAATCCCTCTGGTTGTTCAATATACACCTCTTCTTCAAGATCTCCATTTCAGAATGCAGATTTCACATCCATCTAATAGACCTTGTACTGCTTCTGTGTTGCAACTGCTAAAAACATTCTGATAGTTTTCAGTCTTGCAACTAGTGCAAAGCTTTCATCAAAGTCAATCCCTTCAATTTGTGAATACACTTTGCATATAAGTCCGGCCTTGTTTTTAGAAACATCCCCCTTTTCATTGAGTTTGATTCTGAAAACCCACTTTGTCCCAATAAAATTTTTATTTTTGGGCATGTGCACAATATCCCAAGTGGAGTTCTTTTCAATTTGATTGAGTTCCTCATGCATAGCGTGTATCCATTCATCATGTTCAACTGCGTCAGCCACAGTGTGAGGATAAACTTGAAAAACCAGTGCAGTCTAATCTTCCAATATCAATCTTCTTCTAGTTCATACTGAGGATTGTGGGTTACCAAGGACATTTTCTATGTCAACATGTTCCTTTAATTTGTTGTATCTTCTTCTTCCATTTTCATTACCTTCCTCTTCATCACTGGTGTATTCAGAGTTGATTTCACCAGCAGTTGCGGTTGGCTCAGGTAATTCTTCATTCTTCTATTCCAAGATTGTGTCATTCTTTGAGTCATAATCTTCCATAGTGTATGGTTTGGTGTTATTTTCAATTAATCTAACATCACTACAGTCATTCATTTTTTTCAACCTCTTATTCCAGCATCTGTAGCCTTTTCCATTAGGTAGATAACCCATGAAGATTACTTCTTCTACTTTTTCCTCAAACTTTCCCATGTTAATGTTTTTAATCATGATGATGCAAGGACTGCCAGAGACTCTGAAGTATTTAACAGTTATTTTTTTGGTAAACCACATTTCATAGGCTGTCGTTTGTGTTTCTGGTCTCAGGAAACATCTATTTTGTATGTGTATGGCTGTGCATACCGCTTCTCTCCAGAAAAACATAGAGATATTATGCTTAGCTGACATAGTCCTCCCCATCTCGACTATTCTATGATTATTTCTTTCAGCCACTACATCTTGTTGTGGAGTATATGTTGTATTATATTGATGCTTGATTCCATGCTTGACCAGATAGCTTTCAAATGCATCACCAGTGTACTCTTTTCCATTGTATGATCATACTTTCTTGATGCAGAGTCCTGGTTATTTCTCAGCCTCCCTTCAGAAATTCTTGAACATTGTGATTGCGTCTGACTTGTGTTTCAAGAACATGACATTGGTCATCCGAGTGTAATCATCAATGAAGGATATAAAATAGAGATCTCCTATTATAGACTTCTATCTCATCGTCCCACATATGTCTCTATGGATGAGTTCAAGAGGCCTAGTAGAAATGATATTGACTCCATTGTGTGACCCATGAGTCAGTTTTCCCTTCTAACATGTGTCACAGATTTCATCTCTTTCTCTCTTTAATTTGGGTAGATCTCATACAATATTATTCATCAGAATTTTACACATAATCCTTTGACCTTGATGGCCAAGTCATCTGTGCTAGAGGTTGGTTTCATCCTTAGAGCTGAGATAACAAGAATTTATGGTCTCACCAATTTGAAATAGGTTTCCAGTGGTTCTTCTTCCTTGAGTGATGATTTGTCCATCCTTTGAGCTCTTGATGATGCATGAATCCTTCTTGAACAATACCTCATGTCCATCATCACATAACTGACTTACACTCTGCAAGGTTTTTTTAATCCTTCGACAAATAACACGTCATTGGATTTTAGATTTGTTGTTTCAATCATTTCCTTTCCAACTCCCTTGATTTTCAGAGAACAATCATTTCCAAACACCACGGTTCCTCCCTCATGTCATTCTATGTTGTTCAGGAATTTTTTATCACCTGTCATGTGTGATGAGCATCCACTATCAAGAATCCATGACTTTGTTTTAGTGCTGGCTTTTAGAGAAACTTCAGCAAAGCATGTGATTTCTCCATTGGTTTCCTGAATGCCTTTTCCTTTCATCTCATTGACTCTTCGTTCAGGAGGAATAGTTAAACACATATCAACTGTATGACCTTGTTTTTCACATCATCCATAAGCATCACCCAGACAGATATATTTGTTCTAAAATGGAATTTTTGATGCTTTCAGTAATACCATATGGGTTTCAGGATATCTCCCCCTGGACTCATGCCTCATACATGAAAGAGACATGTTATACCAGAATGCACAGGAATTGTGTCCAAACACACCACAACACCAGCAGTAGCCTCTAAACCTTTACCTTCTCCGCTGGTAGAAGTTGTGTTGCAATTTTCTATCCGAGATTGGAGGGGTCCTTCCTGAGGAATCCATTTCTTCCATTGAAGATGATTTTTCACAGGTTTGTTCATGCCATGTTTGTCTCAATTTTGCCTTTGAACCTGCATAGTCAGAAATATCATATGTATTTTGAGATTAACTGAGTGGTGAGTTGACCTATCTCTCAGCACCAGTGTGACATGATTCTTCCTTGACCACAACAGCCTTGTTAAAGTCTTCTCTCATCGTATTCAAGTTATTTTGTGCTTCAACCCACTTGGAATGTGTTACTGATTGTTCTTCTTATTTGAGGTAAAGTTTCTCTTCAAGATCTTTTGCTATCTTGTGCAGCTCAGGTATCTTTAGTTTGTGTCTCTTGATTTCATCAATGTATATTGTCTCCTTCTTCATACATTCTTCCAACTCCTCAGTCATCCTTTTGGTTTCCTTTTGTAACAATCTCTTCTCTTTCCTGAGTTTATTGTTTTGGTCAAGGAAAGCCTCTAGTTCATCTTTAATTATGTGTTCAAGCTCTGTCCGTTCACTTTCATCATCTTCACTACTAAAAGTGTCAAACCCTTTTTCTACATGAGCCATAAATTTCGTTTCCTCTTCTGATTGACTGGCCAAAGTGGAGTCTGATTCTTCTTCTTTTCTTAGATAGCTTCTTCTTTCACCCGGAACAATCCTTTTCTTTCTTTCACCAGATCTGTTTCTTTCTCTTGGGTATCAACTCCATTTTTTCTTTTGTGACTTATCTTATTCAATTTTTGGAGCACTAGATCTTTCATGGGGCAGTTAGCAGCAAAGTGTCCGATGTTATTGCAATTGAAACACCTCGGTTGTAATTTCCCTTTTCCCTTGAATTTAGTTTTTCCAAACCTTTTAGATAAAAGGGAGATAATTTTGTTGAAATTTTCATCCTTTTCTTCATTGTTAGACTCACTTGATTCTAATACTTCATCGTCTCTTATCTTGAGTTGTCTCATGGCCTCGAAAGCCATCTCATCCTTGATCATCTTCTTGAATACTGGAATCTTCCTCATTTCATATGAAATGAGAATGTTGTGTAGTTCATCAAGAGAGAGATCATCTCCGTCTTCTAATGCTGAGACTTTGGGATCAAACCTGTCAGGAATGTTTCTGATTAGTTTTTTAAAGATAGTTCAGTCCTCTAACATTTCTCCAAACCTCGAATGTTACTGACAATTTCATTGACTCATGTGAAATAATCATCAATATTTTCTTCTTCTCCAATTTTGATATCTTCAAACTGACTTCTCCAAATTTGTAATTTAGCTTCCTTGACATTCATGTTTCCTTCATAACTGCTTTCCAATTTGTCCCAAATTTCTTTGGCATTCTTGAGTCCCATGACTTTTGTCTAAACCTTTTATGAGAGTGATATAAGAATGGCATTTTGAGCTTTACCATCAACTTCGATATTTCTTTTCATAGCAAGTGTCACGGCAGCTTCATTAGCAAGATGAGGGAATCCAAATAAGGCTTCATCTCTAACTTCAAGGCCGAGAGATAGAGGGTATGGTATCATCCGATTCTTCCAGCTGTGGTAATTCTTTCCATCGAATGTAGGAACTCCCCTACTATTAACAGAATTCAGATTGTCCATATTCACAGAAGTAGATCCTAACAGAGGAATCCTGCCTTTGATACCACTTTAAATACCTGGATCAGTTGTGATCACTGAGAGGGGAGGGGTGAATCAGTGATAACTTTTTCTTTTTAAGAATTTTTCTCTTTGAACAATCAATTCAACCTATGCGACTGGTTAATGCCTAGATCTACTATTTTGGTGGTGCAGTGATAATGAAAGCACATAACACAGAGATTTACAAGGTTTTTTACGAAGACCTACTCCTTGCCGTGTTGGTTACACTCCCCAACACGGATTCATCACTATGCCAAAAGATGTTTACATAGTAATTGGTTAAACCCCACAAATTACATGTTGGTTAAACCCCCCAACTTCAAAACATCTTCTTCTTCACAGCTTCACATCCCTTCATCAAATGTATTGTTCAAATCATCAAGCAGCTTCAACATACTTTAGGAGATCTTGTTGGTCTTGCTCACCGAAACTAACCACTTGGAGTGATTAGTTCTTTTGCATACACATGCTTGGAATGTGTATACTTCTTCTTAGAAAGATTTTCACCCTTCTTATTTCAATCATGCATCCTTGTCTTCTCCACTTGTTCAAACACACAAATCTTTTAAACATTAATCAAATTGGTGCAAGTCTCGGGTTCTCATTTTCATGCACACTCACAACCCAAATATTTGGGTGTGACCATTGCTTCACCTAAACTCCCTTCAAAGGAGGTCGCGCAAGTGTGCGGCCCTCTCCTCTCTTATGCCACGCAGGTACCAGGGTGCAACACCGCTGGCGCGCAGGGTGCAATACTCGCGGGCACGCAAGGTGCACAATCCTCGGGCACACAAGTGGCCCGACTTCTTCCTGTCGCGCAAGGGGAGCACGCGGGGACTTCCCCCTTCACTTCTTTCGTGCAAGGGATGCGCGTAAGGTCCTCTCAGAGCCTCGGGTGGCTCAGGGTTCCTCTACCGCGCAAGGGATGCGTGGAGCTTAACTTAATGAGGCTTAGGAGCTTCATGGGACGTCTTTTTTCTCCAATGATCAGCAAGCCTTCTCTAAGGCTCGGGTTCCTCCTTTTGTAGGAGAGGAACACAATCAAGATCCAAGAAAATCCGGCTTTGAATTCCCGAGATCATCGGCGCTTCAAACTTGATCAAGGTACGGCCGCAAAACTCATTTTTCATCTCTGTTCAATGCGGGCTTATTCATCATCGCTTTGCTTCACGTGCATGCATCGACGAACGCATGCACGACCTCTATTTGAAAGCATGAGCAACAAGGCGTGGCCTCGCACCTTCGGTTGCTTCGGCCACGTCCGAATTCTTCATTTCGTTGCTTCCATGCAAATTTTAATGCATGTATGAGTTCGGTATGCCCAGACGAACATCATGGTGGCTTCAGCTTCGATAGAGGTGTATGGGAGCTCTATCTCCCTCGACGGGATGGCACGGTTACACAGGCGGCGTCGCGGGTTGCCTCGGCTCTGCTGGAGGAAGAAGACAACTCAAGAGCCGTTAGATCGAGCGTTAAATGATCTTCGATGGTCGAGATTAGAACATGAGTTTCAGATGCATCCGACAGCCGAGATAGGACGTGGGATCAGATGGATGGTCGAGATTTGATCCGCGGTAAAAAATGTCGTCCCACATCAAATCGGGGCGCGGTTTTTCCGCGCTTTAACAAACAAGCGCTCCCCCTCCGCTTCAGTTGAACTTCTCCCTCCACGGTGCCGCCCCTCAATGTTTTCTACCTGCGGGCGCACTATGCGCCCACTCTTTCTCCTCGTGGGCGCGCTTTGCGCCCAGAATGCTCCTCACGGGCGCGCCCCGGCGCCCCTGCTACGCGGGTTTCATCACCGCGTGGCCCTGGGCTTACACACGGCCCGGCCATGCCTCAGGGATGTGCTGGCCTTGAGGTTCCCTTAAGCGCGGTTGACCCTCGGGTCCCACATGTGCTTTAGAGGAGGACCTTGGCTAGACTTCCTTGGATGGCTATTTTTTACTAAGTAAAATAGTGAGGACTTTGTATAAAAACAAAGTAACTCAAATATCAAATGCCAAACCAAAACTTCTCTTCTCCATTCTTCTTCATCTTCTTAAGAACTTCATTATTCTTCATTAAAATTCCCTAACTCCTCTACAACATGTAATCTCTACTTAGGAGGGAATTCCCAATGGTTCTTCATCAACTGTTGCTCTTGAATCAAACATTTCCTCAATGTTCTTCATTGATCAAATCAGAGATGAGGTTGGATCATCATCAAATCCTCATGCACTAAGAGATAGTGCATGGTCTTCTAAACAATGTCGTGACATTGTATCCTCTTGATACAAGTTCTATGATCTTAAGATCAGCTCTCCAATCGTCTGATTTAGTGATGTTTCCACAATCATCAATCTTCAAGTTGTACTTCATCAGTTGACACACCAAGACTAGTTATTGACAACAAATGCAATCACTTGGGCACAACACAACCCATTTATCAATCATACTTTTATATTTATCGTTGGTTTAGAACACCATGTCTAACACCACAAAACCATCAATTAATTAATTCATAAATTAATTAATCTAATCTATTAATTAATTCAACAACTAATTAACAATATAAATCACCCATAAAAAGTTAACCCTTAATTATCCATTCAACATCACAATAGTAATTAATTAATTAACAATTAATTTTTTTAGCATTCCAAATAAATAATTATCTCAACATTTATTTATCTAAATTTGTTAACAAGTATAAACCTGTCCACTCTAACAGTGATTCAACCAAGACTTTAACAATTTACATGCACATCATAATCATCACAAAACATGTTGAACAAGCCCATATATTTAGAAACCATCTCACGCATCATCTGAATATAGAACAACTCCATCCAATGAAAATCAAGTATCAAAAAGTACCCTTGGCCAACGGTCATAACAAATAATCAATTCACAATCTTAATTTATTTCATGAAAATTAATTAATTCAAAAATTAATTTATTAAATATTATCTTTTAATCTAATAATAAATTAATTAAACATTTAACATTTAACAAGTAATAATTAATCCATCCATTAATTATTATTAATTTCCAATTTATACTCTTGAACATGTCAAATATTCAATATTCCCAATCATCATTAAATGCCACATATTTTATACCAACTCGTGATGTGATAATTAATTCTATAATTAATTACCCTATTATACATTCTTCCAATTCAAATCATTTACCTATTTAATAATATCACTTTAACCAAATTATCAAAACATGATTAAAAACAACACATGTTCAAGCCCTCATTTATCTCACGTGGGCGGCATCATTTAATAACTTCAAAAGTGTCATGCTTTGACAGATCGTAATCATGGAAACACACATTCTCAATTTATTTAAAGAATCTATAATTCGTAAAATAAAGTGTTAAGGATTTGAGACCCTACCTTATGGTGGCACCATTTAAAATATGAAGCGTTGTAATGTACATGGCAGCAACTAGTCCACAACTGTTTTGTAATTGCACGTGTGCACACCTTTATATGTGTGTGTGTACTCGTTGTCTACATTGATCAATGAAAATTACATATATTAATCTAGTAACATGAATAGAAGTTGTAATAAACTACGCATCTCTAACTTGGTACCATGGACTCATGAAAAATTTTAACAGGCCATAATATAACCAGTTCAAAACAAAACCATGAGTTTAGAAACTAACCCGAACCAAGGGTGGCGAGACAATTCGAGACCATCCACCTCTCCCATGGCAGCGGATAAAGATTATGGACCAATGGGTCCCACGTCAAAGTTCGCATATCCTAAAAATAGAGGAAGGCAATGATCGGATTTAACCTGAACATTTGGGTTTTAGCTGAGAAACAAGGAGAGAGAGAGAGGAGTCAAATGATCGATGCAAATCACTAATTATACGCAGATAAACTCAACTTGACGAGGCAGAAAAGATTTGGGAAGAGTCCAAGGGGAATCATCGCACGCAAAGTGGAGTCAGAGAGAGGGGTGGGGCACCTCAATGTATTTCTTGGAAGGGGGATGCGCCAAGGAGGTTGTGCGCTGTAAGAGGGTCGCATGGGGGTACGTGTGCCTCTTGGTCGCACTATGGGAAAGACCTCACATTGAGGAGGGAGCTCGAAGGATGGAAAAAGGGGCTGTGTCATAAGGTGTTCTTCTATGTGCGTGTTTCACCTTCTGCGTTGGTAGGAAGAAGAAGGGAATTTTATTCCCTTTATTTTCTTTTTCAAACCCATAAATTAATTTCTATTAAAAATATTTATTATTCAACTCTAAAAACCAAATAATAATACAACCATTAATGCGATAATAATAATAACAAAAGATAATAATATTACTCATTTTATTATTATTATTATACACATTAAACACTTATGTAAAAAGTAAAAAAAACTCCCCAATTAATCCTTCTTAAAGGAAACGTTTCATTTGAGAAAATCAAACTCTCCTTTACTCCTCAATTAAATTAAATTCTCTTTGACGTCAATGTAATAAGAAAATAATTCCATTCACACAATTAATAAAATTCTTTTTCCCTTGAATTTATTTAATTAACAAAATAATAATAATAATAATAATAACATTATTATTATTATTATTAGAACATTCATTTTTTTAAAGTCCAACCAAAACCCCCCAAATTCATTACTATAATTATTTATAATAATAATATCCATAATGATCAATAATTATGACACTCGTAAAACCATAATAAAAAAATAAAATTATTATTACTCAAACCGTTGATATAACCCAACAACTCTATTAAATAACCAAACTTCCTCATTAAATTCAAAGCTGCTTATTTAATTAAGCGTTTCATAAAGATACCCATCAACACCATTAAATTAACCTAAATATTACACCCGACTAAATAAATATAGAACATTGACAAACCCCATAATTAAATTGTATTAAAAGAAACAATAAAATGCCCATTTTAGTTATATCCATCCTCCACATTTAAATCAACATTAATTATCTAATTCATGTTTAAACTTCATTAATTATTCTTGTAATAAATGTTTAGCAATTAATTATAAAACTTCATATTGATCATTAAATTCTTTTACATTTATTTAACAATGTAACCAAAAAATAATAATAACATCATTATTATTATTATTATCCAAACATTCATTTATTTTTAAACCCAAACCCCCAATTTATTTCAATATCATTAATATGATAAAAAAACTAACCCATAACCCCTCACTTAATTAAAAGATTCATTGAGAAGCTCAAAAGAAACATTTAATACACATAAATGATACACTCCTTTAACATGAAATTAAAATCTCAAAGTATCAATATAATTTATGACACCATAATAATAACAATGACATTATTATTATTATCTAATTCATCCCTTTAATAAAAAATTATCCTTTTATATTTCTGAAACACTTCATTTAAATAAAACAATTCTTTGATAAACCCAAAAGCCATGTCAATACCTTCAACTTCCATTTAATTAATTCTTTAACATTCAATAAATTTAAAAACGACAATAATAGTAATAATTACTTCATTAATAATAATATTAGAACATTGTTTTAATTAATCCAAAAGTCTCATATAATAATATTTAATTAAAAATAATAATAATCTATTAAATTAGATAAACTGCACAGGTTGGACCGCAACCATGTTCGGCCCATGCAAATCCATTAAAGTGGATTTTTCCGGATCCGGTGCACCCGAGACTCATCGGGACACCCGCTAAAATTTATCAGGTAATTACACAATTCCAGAAACAACAACACTTGGTGTTCCTATGCTTAGTATAAAATTCCAGAGCTTAGTTTATAAAAATGAACCGTTGATAAATCGGAAAAAAAAATCGAACAAATTCATATTTTAACACGGTTAAAAAACATGGGACTTTACAATATATCCACCACAAAAACATCTCATCCCCGAGAAGCCATCGAGAACCACTACTAAATCAATAGACCTACCAAGGTCATTTAAGAAGATCAGTCAAAATATTACCAAAAAACTCTGTTCTAAAAGATCGATGTCACCTGCTGACATGTTTATAAAAAATGATTCAACAATACCCAGCATTGGATTTTCCTTGACGTCTCATGAAATGATTAGCCGCACACCAGCGCATGTTTTTAGAATACATTAAAGCATATTTGTGACATTCCTCAAACCATGTTCACCATGTCAAACATTGATCTTAAAAATCCATAACATAAATCTATCGGCCCGCCAAAACAACTGAGTCCCAATAAGACTTCCAGAGTAGTGGGACAAACTTACATTAATAGCCTAGAACATTCTATGGGTACTACCTACCAGGGTTTAGCACATTACAAAACATAAACATTGATCCTCTCTCTTGGTCATGAAAAACAAAAATCACAATGTTCAAAACCCCCTTTTTTATTTATAAATTTTAATTAATTGATTTCAACCATTTAATGTTTGAATGAATTTAATCATACACATATGTAAATATTCTCAATAAGATAGTTGGTTTTCTAAACAACAACCTAAGTAAACAATAGGCATGTTATCACAAACATCATCTTTAATCATCATTCAATTTTATTCAAATATAAACAGGCAATTTAGCATCTAAATTCCTTTTACAGCTAAGGCATCCTCCAATGTTCTCATTAATTTAATCTGGGTTCATCCAAAAGCATCCCAAAAATAGTTAATTATAATCAAAACTCATCAGTTTTACATTTGTAATCATTTTAAAACCTATTATGGTTGTATAAAGTTCAAACACATGGGTGGCCATTTACTAATCGATAAGTTTCCCATACACCTTATCACTGGAATTTGGCTACCATTTATCAAAATCAACATTAATTTATCATTTTATCTTTAGCACCCATTTCACATATCCAAAACATCTATAACATGTTAGCATAAGCAGTAACACAATAAAATGTTATAACATAGAAGCATGACACAACAACAAAACATGCTAATAACTGAAACAATATGGAATATAATCACTCAAGAATGTTAAATCTATTACCGGAACAAGCTATCTTGATAGGCATGCTAAAGAAGATCAAAACATGGCATTGCACCCAAGGAACACAATCCAAATTAGTAGGCATCATACTAATGCAACTACATGAAATGTTATATGCATGACATGTGAATCTTTATGTGACAAAGATGGTCCATGTACGAAACTTCCTTGCCATATCAGGCCAAGAAAATTCTTTATCAAAATTCTCAAAATCAATAAACATAAGAAAATACACCAGTCACTCAAGGTGAAATCATATCAATTGCAACCTCTAATAGTACAAACATCAATTTCCATCCATGTCTACTCACTCATCTCTCATACATGAGGTGATAAGTCCCAAGCAAGACTATTAACCCAAGCGTCGATGCATTCCTAGTCTCCTGTCTACCAACCCTAAAATAGAAAGACAAAGGAAAATAAAGAAAACCTAAACCTATGATACCATTTTGTAACATCCCGAGCCGGCTCACCACTAAACAGGTCTCCAGACTGGTCTCCACATTACCTCATTCACGCCTCCCCATATGCCAGAGGATGCCGACTAGTAGCGAGGGTATAAGGATAGTCAGTGGTGTGACTATACCCTCATTTTAGTGTTAAAAATTTGACAATGGAAATTATTATTGGAAATAGTACAATAAATGAATAAGCAGCGGAAATCATATGTTATAAATATTGTACAAAACAAATGGCCAATGCCAAATTATACAGAAAATGCATGCATGACATGCTAATGATTCGAAAGTATAGAATAGGGAACAATACAACATGCTTTACATTTCAGTCCTTAAATAAATAAATAATGACTCAAAGCCCCAAGGGAGATCTCCTTGAGCATCCCAAGCCTCTGCTCATACCGGTGCTCTTAACACCCCCGTAAAAGCAAACAGCATAGTCTTGCAACCAAATAGAATCTACTCAGGTACCCAATGCAATGGCGGCACAAGTAGGGTGTGAGATATAAATCTCAGTAGGCTGGGACCACCAGTAACTACCACAAACCAGACATTTAATAAACAACTTATAATATGTGAAGGCATGCAAAAATTATGTAAATTGTACAATGTAACTATATAGCCATGTACCTTCTTTATCCCTCAGTTGGTGATTGAACCTGCTTTATACATTTTTCAAACATAATCAATATTTATTACATAAACATTCATTGTTTATTAATTATTCCAATATTAATAAATTATTATGGTCTTCAGATTCGGCATATGCCCAACATCTCTTGTGTAAGTCACTCACCATAGATGTCTCTAAAGACTATCTACGTAATCAATGTAAAGACAATTCCAAGCTTGATCTTTGGCTTCTATAATGCATCATATGTTATTCAATTCAACCATTCATATACTATTTTTGAGCCAGTCCACTAAAAGTGGTTCACCCAATTCATAAAAAGTCTGAACCCTTCATAATCAATTCACAAATCATCATGTAACAACATCCTTCATTAAATACTAAACTCATTTTCTGCACGAACAATTGGACCCATAGTCCAATGTTAATTAATTTTTGTAGATCATCATATCTAAAACCCTTGTGAGTATTCGGATCATAAGTCCATGTCTCACAACCCATGGGTATTTGGAGCATCAGTCTATGTCCGATAAAAAATATTTTCTTGCATGTTGTGTGTAGAACGCCATGTCTAGCACCCTGTGAGTATTTGGAGCTTCAGTCCTTGTCTCACAACCCATTTATCAATCATACGTATATATTTATCGTTGGTGTAGAACACCATGTCTATCACCCCGTGAGTATTTAGAGAATCAATCCTTGTCTCACAACTCGTTTATCAATCATACATATATATTTATCATGGGTGTAGAACACCATGTATAACACCACAAAACCATCCATTTATTAATTCATAAATTAATTTATCCAATCTGTTAATTAATTCAACAACTAATTAATAGCATAAATCACCCATCAAAAGTCAACCATTATTTAACCATTAAACATCTCAATAGTAAATAATTAATTAAGAATTAATTTTTTTAGCATGCCAAATAAATAATTAACTCAACATTTATTTTTCCCAATTCGTTAACAAGTCTGAACCCATCCACTCTAATAGTGATTCGTCCAGGAGTATAGCAATTTACATGCACCTCATAATCATCACAAAACATGTTGAACAAGCCCATATATTTAGCAACCATCTCACGCATCATCTCAATATTGAACAACTCTATCCAAGACAACTGAATTTATAGAAGTCTAACAAGTATAAAAAAGTACCCGTGGACAACAGTCATAACAAAAAATCAATTCACAATCTTAATTTAATTCATGAAAATTAATTAATTCAAAAATTAATTAATTAAATATTATCTCTTAAAAAAATAAAAAATTAATTAACCATTTCACATTTAACATGTTATAATTAATCCATCCATTAATTATTACCAATTTCCAATTTATACTATTGGACATGTCAAATATTCAATATCCTCCATCATCATTAAAAGCCTCAAATTTTATTCCAACTCATGACATGATAATTAATTCTATAATTAATTACCCTATTATAAATTCTTCCCATTCAAATCATTTAACTGTTTAATAATATCACATTAAACAAATTAGCAAAACATGCTTAAAAACAACACAAGTTCAAGCCCTCATTTATCTCACGTGGACGACGTCATTTAATAACTTCAAAAGTGTCATGCATCGACAAATCATAATCAAGTAAACATACATTATCAACTTATTTAAAGAAGCAATAATTCATAAAATAATGTTTTAAGGATTTGAGACCCTACCTCAGGGTGGAAACATTTTAAATCTGAAGCGCATTAATGTACGTGGCAGCAACCAGTCCACAACTGGTATGCAGTCACATGTGTGCACACCTTTATATATATATATATATATATATATATTTGTGTGTGTGTGCTCATTGTATACATTGATCAATAAAAATTACATATATTAAACTGATAACCAGAATAATTGTTATAAGGAACAATGCATCTCTAACTTGGTACCATGAACTCGTAAAAACATTTAACAGGCCATAATATAACTGGTGCAAAACCAAACCGTAGGTTTAGAAACTAACTAGAACCAATGGTGGCAAGACAATTAGAGACCATCCACCTCGCCCATGGCGGCCATTGTCAGATTATTGACCAATGGATCTCGAGTCAACATTCGCATATGCTAAAAATAGTGGAACATAACGATCAGATTAAACCTGAACCTTTGGGTTTTAGCTGATAAATTAGGTGAGAGAGAGGAGTCAAATGTTAAATGAAAATCACTAATTATACATATACGACCTCACCGTGACGAGGTGGAAAATATTCATGAAGAGTCCAAGGGGAATCGTCGCACGTAATGTGGAGTCCGCGAGAGGGGTGGTGCGCCTCTAGGTATTTTCCGGAGGGGGGTTGCGCCATGTAGGTTGTGCGCTGCAAGAGGGTCCCTCGGGGGTTCCTATGCCTATGGTCGCACCGCGGGAAAGAGCTCATGCTGAGGAGGGAGCTCTAAGGAGGGAGGAAGGGGCCGCGTCATGGGGTGCACTGCTATGTGTGTGTTTCACCTTCTGCATAGTGAGGAAGAAAAAGGGAATTCGATTCCCTTTATTTTCATTTTCATACCCCTAAATTAATTTCCATTAATATTACTTATTATTAAACTCCAAAACCCCAATAATAATTCAACCATTAATAGGATAAAAATAATAATAAAATATAACAATAATACTCATTTTATTATTTTTATTATACACATTAAACACTTATCTAAAAAGTAAAAAAACTCCCCAATTAATCATTCTTAAAGGAAAAGTTTCATTCGGGAAAATAAAACGCCCCATTACTCCTCAATTAAATTAAAATCTATTTGACATCAAAGTAATAAAAAAATAATTCCATTACCACAATTAATAAAATTCGTTTTGTTGTGTCAAGGAGGAGTTTGTTATGGTTTTCCTTATTGACTTTTACATTCCTTGTCTAACAATTAACTTGGTTTTTAAAATCACAATCACCTTAATCGTAAGAAAATATAGTTTCCTTCCCTAAGGAAAATTTCCTTAACGAAGTTTAACCTAACTTATATTTCCTTATACATATTATAATTCTGTCTAAGTATAAAATCTGAATCATAAATAACTTTTCGGAATCATATAAATCCAGATATGAAGAATTCTGTTTAAAATCTGAATTCTGGAAATGAACTATAATGAAGTTCCTCTTCAAATTCTGGAAATGAACTGTAATGAAGTTCCACTCTGAATTCTGGAAACGAACTGTAAGGAAGTTCCATTCCGAATACCGGATATGAACTCTCATATAGTTCCACTCCGAATTCTGGATGTGAACTGTAACGATGTTCCACTCCGAATTCAGGATAGGAAATGTAATAAAGTTCCATTCTGAATTCCGGACTCCGAACTTAAAAATGGTTCGACTCCGAACTTTTGCGAGGTCGAATCCGAAATTCAATCTAGTTCGAATGCAAACATGTAATTAGTTCCACTCTGAACATTTATTAAGTTCGACTCCAAACTCTGAAAGCTCATATTCTAAATTCTGGAGAATCCAGACTCTGAATTTCTTTAGAAATTCAGAATCTAAACTTTACAGAAATCTTGTTCTGAATTCTTATCAAAACTGAATCTGAATATCATTTTAGTATAAATTCCGAATTCCAGTTTGGTTAGACTGCGAACTATTATTTTTTTAGACTCCAAAATATTATTTGCTTACATTTCTAATTTTAGGTTTTCTTATACATGTTTTATAAAATTATGTTGTGCATTCAGTTACATTTATTTCATTACAAAACGATGTTTTCAATTCTGTTATGAAACTAACCGTTGGTTGAGCCCTACGTGTACAAGCCCCTCTGAGATTCAAGGAAAATGTGACCGTTCGAGGAGGGTGCTTCTCCACCTATAAATAAGAACTCATTTGAATGGTTCCATATCTCTCAACTTCGATGACATTGCTGATGTTTTGTTGAAGTGTTTCTAGAGTGAGAGGCTCGTATCAACTCTCATGATTTGTGTGACACTGAATGTTGGTGATTACATTCGAGGGCTTCCAGGAATATGAAGACAGAGGTGCCGACTACCTTAAAGTTCGAGGGCTTCCGGGGATAGGAAGACAGAGGTTCCAACTACCTTGAAGATGAGTACATGTGGGGATAGCAAGACAGATCTGATCTTCGTATCGAGGGCTTACCCTAGTGTGGGTAAGACAGACTTTCTTGGAAGTATAAACCAAGGGATACCATTATCCAAGGTTGTTGGATACTCTACTCTTTGGGTAAAAAGAATTATTTTTTCCGCTGCTTTATGTACTATAAGGAATGTATAACTCTCTTATATTTCCTTACATATGTACTCTAATTCAATTTGATTCTATATACTTTAAGGTAGAATTTATATTATAAACCTTAGTTTGCATTTGGTTAAAGGTGTTGTCAATTTACATAGTTTATCTTTGTTAAACATAGAACTTTTCCTTGTCTAAGGAAATTTTTAAAGTGTACAATTCACCACCCCCCCCCCTCTAGTATTGTGAGCATCTTCATAGTTATTTCTATCTTACAATTGGTATCAGAAGAGGAAATATAAAACCCTGTACCAATTCAAAAATTAGTATCACCAATCTACTACTGTTTTTAGAGGTCTTTGAAAATCTTATACTCATGAATAAGTTTTTCTTGCTCACATTTACTTTGTACTTGTTTTCCTTTCATAGGAATATTCTTTCATCCTGAACTTTTTTCTGTACCAAATTTTTTCTATTTTGAACTGCATCATTATGAACTGTTACATTCCAAATTTGTCATTCTAAATTGTTCATTCCGAACTTTTTGGTTACGAAATTTTTTACTAACAAGTTTGGTTTCCCATGTTTTGTTATAGATGACAGGTTTACCTGTTGGCTCAATTGACAATATTAACCCAACAAGACCACCAATATTTGATGGTAATGACTATGAGTTTTGGAGAGATAGAATGAAGACATTCATCATCAATACTGGGGTAGATAATTTCTTAATTCATACTGGAGGATACAAAATCCCAGACAAAAAAAGTTAGTACCATTACCAATCAAGAAAAGCATGAATACCAACTCAACTATAAGGTATGCAATACTCTTTTATGTGCAATGAATCGTAATATATATATCCAAATATTTTCTTGTGAAACAGAAAATTGTATCTGGAAGAAATTAGAGGTTACACATATTGGTACTTCCAAAGTGATTGAAACCAGGAGAGCTATGTTGAGAGAAAAATAGCATGGATTCAATTTTCCTTATGGAGAACCTATCAGAAAATTCCAACAAAGATTCATGATAATAGTGAACAGTCTTCAATCTATGGGTGAGAAAGGACTAGATGATGATGCTTTAGTGCACAAGATTATCGATATCATGCCTAATGAATGAGACTCTATGAGAACAACTATTGATTATAATCGGAAGGTTACACAAATTTCTTTAGATGAACTCTTTGGAACACTTCTTCTACACGAGACTCGAATGAAAAGAGATTCTGACAACATCAAGGAAAGAATAGAAATGGAACTGTTTCTTTTACAACAACATCAAATCATACGAAAGCGAAGACTCTAGAAAGAGTAACAAGATCGAAGTCTAAGAAAGTTGTTATTCAATTCGAATCTAGCGAGAGAGAAGTCTTAGAAAAAGAACTAGAAAATATTTCTCGGAGGATGAATAAGATAGCTAGTCAAAGAAACATTCAGTCCAAGTATAAGAAAAAGGATAGAAAGGATAAGAATGATTCAGAAGTGATGTACTATGAATGTAAGAAATCCGGTCACATCAGACCCGATTGACCTATGCTCAAAAAGAGTGAATGGAAATAAAGGCATTCTGAAAGAAACAGGAAGTGGTATTATAGAACCAAATCTATGAAAATTCTTAATGCTAATACTACTTCGAGTGCTAGCTGTGGATATTCTTTAGATAGTGAATCCTCAGAATATGATTCTTCAGCTTAGAAGACTATGGGAAACTATGCTAATACATCTTTTCCTCATACATGTCTTATGGCTAAGGTAAGCTCTTCCGAGGCTTTAACAAACATATCTCTTGATAAGAATTACTATTCCGAAAATAGTACTTCTAATGGAGATACTTCATCCTCTGAAAATGAAGAACCTTCATATGAAGAAGTAGCTAGATTTTCCATGTTACTTGAAGCAAAAAATTGAATGAAATCTGATAATATAGGCAAGGAAAATACTAGGGAGGAAATTCTTACCAAAGAGATTTCAGATCTTTTTGATGATCATAGAAGTAAAGATGAGTAGTTATAAAAACTTTCTAAAGACCTTGAGAAAGCAAATTTCGAAAAGGAAGAACATTCTCAGGATCTTAATAATGCGATTTCAAAGGAAAATGTTTTTGAAGAAAAACCAATCCCTATGGAAATTATTCCTGGGGATAGGAATTTGGTTGTAAAACTCATGTCCAAAATAATTTCCTAAAAGAAGTGTTTGTCAAACATAACCCATGGTAATGAAAATTTTGATAAAAAGTATTCACAAATACGACCATTAAGAACCAAATCTGGATTTGTTTATACTAATTCCAAACCAATTTTTAGTAATAATTATTTTGTTCCACAAAGTGCCCCATTCTGCACCAAGTGTCAATGTGGTGGTCACTGGCCAAAAAATTGTTCTTTAAACAAAACCCAATCTCTATGATTTCATAAAGCTTACATTTCTATGAAGATGTGGGTACCGAAAATGTTATTATCTGAAAATCGTGGATCCAAACAATTTTGGATTCCGAAAGTCTAATCCTTTTCTCATTTTCAAAATGATAAGGAAAGATCCAACAGCAACATATGGTACATGGATAGTGGATGTTCCCAGCATATGACTGGTAACAAAAACTACTTCAATATTATTATCAAAACGAGAGGAGGAAAAGTAACTTTTGGAGATAATGCTCATGGAGAAATTGTTGGTATAGGTCACATTGTTCTACTTGGTAAAACATTGATTTCAGATGTTTTGTTTGTTAAAGGTCTTATGCACAACCTCATTAGCATAAGCCAATTATGTGATGAAGGATACCTTGTGAATTTTAGGAATGATAAATGCTTAGTACACAATTCCAAGGAAGAGTTTATTCTCTCAGCCCATAGGCAAGAGAATGTTTTAAACATGAACTTAGAAGACCTTAGGATCCAAGACTAACCTTGCATTAGTGCAATGGAAGATCATTCTGGGTTATGTCATAGAATTTTAGGACACTGTAACATTAGGAAATTATGTAAACACACTAAGAAAGGTTTAGTTAAGGATCTCCATGAGCATAGATTTGATTCTTATAAAGTTTGTGATCCTTGTCAATATGGAAAGCAACATAAATATAATATTAAATTAATCGATGAAGTCTCAACAACTGATGCATTATAGTTGGTGCACATGGATCATTTTGGCCCAACATAAACTGGAAGTATTGGGGGCAAATACTTTGTATTTGTTTTAGTTGATGATTACACTGGATTTACATGGGTCTATTTTCTAGAAAAGAAGTCTGAAGCCTTTTCCAATTTCAAAAGATTTAGATCCCTAGTTAAAAATGAGAAAAACCTTCCATTGAAAGCTATCCATAGTGATAATGGAGGAGAATTTCAAAATTCTGATTTTGAATATTTTTTTAGAAGAAAAGGTATTACTCAAAACTTTTTAGCACATAGAACACCTCAACAAAATGGAGTTGTTGAAAGAAGAAATATAATTCTTCAAGAGATAACTAGAACCATGTTGAGTGAATATTATATAGCTAAACATTTTTGGGTTGAATCTGTATGTACTGATTGTTATACAATAAATCGTGTTTTGATTAGACCTTTTCTTAATAAAACACCTTATGAGTTATGTAATGGTTGAAAACCTAGACATTCTTACATTAAGGTTTTTGGTTTCAAGGTATTCATTCTGAATACTAAAGATAACTTACACAAATTTGTACCAAAATCTGATGAAGGAATTTTCTTAGGATACTCCACAACTTCTAAAGATTATAGAGTTTTCAATAAAAACACTTGTATTGTTGAGTAAACAGTACATGTCAAATTTGATGAAACCGACCACTTTGTTTTTAAACAACCCCAACCAACATCCTTGGATGTGTTTTCAAAAATTTATTATCAACCTTTGATAGAAAATCCCTCTGACAAGGAAAATGTCCAAGAAGATCCTTCTGAAAAATTTACCCCAGAAGATTTCCTACATTATGTTGATGAACAGGTTTTACAAAACCCATGACAAGGGTTTCGTAAGAATCATCCAAGTGATAGTATCATTGGTGATGTCAATCAACTTTTAAGGACTAGAAGTTCCTTAAGAAATGAAGTAGAACATCTATCATTTCTTTCCAAATTGGAACAAAAAATAACTGAAGATGCTTTAGGTGATGATGAGTGGATTAAAGCCATGCAAGATGAACTAAATGAATTTGAAAGGAATAAAGTCTGGACCTTCATTGAGAGACCTAAGGAAACCTCTGTTATTGGAGTAAAGTGGGTCTTCAGAAATAAGTGTGATGAAAATGGAGTCATAGTTAGAAATAAATCTAGACTTGTTTCTAAAGGATATAATCAACAAGAGGGAAAAGACTATGAAAAAACCTATGCTCCAGTAGCTAGACTTGAATCTTTTCGTATCTTACTTTCCTTTACAACATTCTTAAACTTTAAAAATTTTCAAATGGATGTGAGATGTGCTTTTCTTAATGGTTATGTTTAAGAGGACGTTTTTGTTGAACAACCTCATGGCTTTGAAGAGCCAAAACATCCTAATCATGTATTTAGACTTACCAAGGCTTGGTATGGCCTTAAACAATCCCCACGAGCCTGGTATGATAGACTAACAGGATTTTTGCTTCAACATAACTATGTTAAGGGAAATGCAGATCCAACCCTTTTCATAAAGAAAGATAAGGAAAATGTTTTGATTGTTCAAATTTATGTTGATGACATCATATTTGGTTCAACTCAGCAATCATTAACTGACTCTTTTGCAAGTCTAATGAAATCTGAGTTTGAAATGTGTATGATGGGTGAGTTAACATTTTTCCTTGGTTTTCATATTTCTCACAAACTAGAAGAAACATACATATCCCAACATAAGTATATTAAAGATCTTCTTACGAAGTATGGGTATGACAATACTAAAAGTATAATTACTCCCACAGGTACCTCAAACACACTTGATCTTGATGAATCTATGAAACCAGTAGATCAAACATCTTTTAGAGGTATGATAGGAAGTTTATTATACTTGACAGCTAGTCGACCTGACTTAATGATTTCAGTATGCTTATGTGCAAGATATCAATCCAAACCTAAGGAATCTCATTTAAAGGTAGTGAAAAGGATTTTTCGCTACTTAAAGGGAACCATGGATCTAGGATTATTTTATACTTCTGGAAATGATTTTATCTTAAAGAGATTTTCGGATACTGACTTTGGTGGGTGTAGAATAGATACAAAGAGTACATCTGAAACTTGTGATTTCTTAGGAGATTCGTTACTTTCTTGGTCTTGCAAGAAGAAACATTCTGTAGCACTTTCCACTACTGAAGTCGAATATGTTGCAGCTGGAAGTTGTTGTGCTCAAGTGTTGTGGATGCAACACACACTCGCAGATTATGGCTTGAGTTTTACTAAAACTCAAATTTTGTGTGATAACACAAGTGCCATTGCCCTAAGTTAAAACCCTGCACATCGCTCCCTTACAAAACACATAGATATTAGACATCACTTTCGTAGAGATCACTCACTCAATGGAGATATCATTCTACAATTTATCAGAACGCAAGATCAACATGCTGATATTTTCAGAAAATCATTACCTTCTAATAGATTTGAATACATTAATCAGAAGTTAGGAATAATAACCATAAGGTAATCTTCCCTAATTAACTTTTTGTTTGGAAAATCTCCTTAAATTAATAAACTCCTTTTTATTGGGGGAGTACATTTTCTTAATAGTCTAACGAAATTTGTTTTCTTAGTTGTTTTTCAAAATAATTTTGTATTCTATTTTTCAAAACTGTTTTGTAACTAAAATTTTCAGAGTACTCAAAAATTTTCGTACTGGAAATTTTCGTAATGGAAATTCTTGGAACTGAAATTTTCATAATGATGTTTTTGGATTTGACATTTTCATAATGAAAATTTTCAGAACTGAAACCTTTGTAATGAAATCTTTCATACCCGACTATTTTGTAATGAAGAATTTGGAACCGATATTTTCGTAATGGAAATTTTCGGAACCAGATTGTTCGTAACAAAAAGCTTCGTAACGAGAAGTTTCGAAACGAAATTTTCTGGACTCAGTTTTTTTTCGTACTGGGATTTTCGTACTGGGATTTTTGAACTGGGATTCTCGTACTAATGATTTCGTACTGAAGGTTTCGTACTCCAATTTTTTTTCGTAGTGAAGATTTTTAACCAAATTTTTCTTCAAGAAGCAATGCTACCTATGACAAATAAAATTCCTGGCCAATCTGAAAGTTACAATTTCCTTACTCACATTTTCATGGTCACTTTTTATTGTTGGTAGTTTCTTATGCTTTATATTTTTTGTACTCTAATTTCATTAGACATAAAAAATTTTCTTTAAAACATCAAAAGATCAGATCTAAATTTCCTTGCGGGATCATTCTCAACCATCAGAACAAATTTAAGAGTTTTTTCAACCGTCAGATGGGATATGGAAGCTGAACGGTCATATTTTTTTCCTATATAAAGGGTTGTCCCTCATTGATTCTTCAATGCATTTGGTGTCTCGAACCCCTGCTCCTCTACTTAAAGACAGTTCCGAATTCATTGCACGTCATTCCGAACCCTCAGTCTCAGTTCTGAATGTCTGTAAAAGTTGGATCTCAAGACATGTGAACTTCAAAACCTATTTCGAAGTGGTTAGTCTTTCGAGAGAGGTTAGTTCACCAGGATTTATATGCGCTAGATTCTCTTATCTCAAAGAATATCAGGTTGAATGAGTGGGAAGATGTTTTCCTAGACAAACCAGATAAACCAGATCCGGTGTATTCTGATTTGATTTTTGAGTTCTACGAATATTTTTCCTTCCATAAGGAAAAGGAAGATGGCAGAGAGATGTTTTCATTCAAGTCCAATGGGAGAACTTACAATATATCTTTCACCAAGGCAGCATGTTTGGTTGGATTATCATATAAAGTTGAAGCGGAGTTTTGTTCTCACAGACTTCTGAATCACGAAGGAAGTTTCAATAAGAAGAAGGCTTTGAAATGCCCTTGGATAAATGATTCTACTACTACCATGATAGCACACCTCACTCCGAACAACAGAATCTTACAGTTATGGGTGCAAGGATTTCTCGTTCTGATAAGGGGAGACAAGGACAATTTAAAGAAAAGTGATATCTGTGTCTTAGATTTTTTGGTAAATCTAAGAAGTATTAATTTGATGAGACATGTTCTGATTACAATCAAGAACATTAAAGAAGGGAACCTAAGGGATCAGATCAGTATGTTTACAGCCTTACTATACAAGATGATAGTTCGATGTTTAGAATCTTTTAGAATCGCATGCAAGTCAAAAATCCGGACCTGCAAGTTGATGCTGGTGAGTGATGATACCCTGAAGAAGATGAAAATGTGGTTTTCTAGCAAATCCAGAGAGTTATTTCCTTTATCTGCTGAAGAGGCTGCAGAAAATCCAGAAACTGTTGAAAAACCGGAACCATCGACGAAGGCAACTAAGAAGAAGAAGTTTTAGAAAGTTGTTGAGGAAGAATATCCTATTGATAAGGATACTCAATCTGCTCCACCAAAGCCGGAGAAGCAAAAGGAATATCCGGATGATGTTGTGGCTAAGTGGAGAGAAATCCAAGAAAACAAAAAGGAGGGCGATGCTCAATTCAGAATGGATCCTGTAGAAGCCAAATCCCTTAAGGAATAAGTTGTTGAAGAGTTGGAAAAGGAAGCGAAAGAAAAGAAGTTGAAGTTGAATATGTCTGAAGAAGAAATATTTATGTCTTTGATGAATGCTACGGAGTTAGCTTCGAAGATGTTTCCCATTCTAGAAACATTCCACTTTGAACCATTACCCAAGACTCTAGGAAAAGGTTACTTCACTCTGAAAAGATGCAAGAGAAAGATGATGTTGTAGAAGAGTTTAAATAAGTGGATGAAGAATAGGTAGTTGAAAAGGTTGTTGAAGAAGAAGAAGAAGAGGTAAAAGAGGAAGAAAGTGAGGATCTTGATACATTAATCAAAAAAATTGAAGAATATAAAAATAAGGCTAAGTCAGCAATGGTAGCTACTCCCGGAAAGCCAGCTGAGAAGGAAAGCAATGAAGAAGAAGCCGAGGAAGAAAATGTTATGTATGATGAGGAAGAGGCACATGAGAAGGATTTGGTTGTAGAAGGAACTCAGTTAGTATAGGTTGATGATGATTAGATTATTCATGTTTCGGAATCCGAGGAAGAAACAAAAGATGAAGAATACATTCCAAAATCAGACAATGGGAAACAAGTGTTGATGGAGACTCCAATCAAAGATATTATCCAAAAGAAAGAAGCCGGTGGAACTTCTAGAAGGAAGTTAGTGCAACTTGAAGAAAAACAATCGCCACGTAAATTTTCTGATTCGGAGTCATCAGCAGAGAGCAATGATTTTATTGTTCAATCCTTGATGAAGTTGGTTGATGTAATCCCAATTTTCCCCACCATTGACTCTCGAGGTCAAATGCTGCAACATTCTCAGAATTAGAAATCAGAGTCAGTAAATATGCTGATGGACAATGTTTTGAAGGTAGAGGCAGATTTCAAGAATTTTCTTATGGACTATGATGTATATAGGAAATCATGCAGCAAAGTGACCAAGTGGTCGAAGAAAGTTGAAGAAGAATTAAGTGATTTTGAACATTTTCAAAATAAAGTAACAAGTGATTTTGACACTGAGGATAAAAAGATAAAGAATGTTCAGGATGAGCTGATAGTTGAACAAAGTTCTCAGAACCAGGAAGTCCATAATCTGAATGGGAAGCTCAACTCCTTAGCTCAAATGTGTAAAAGAGAAAGAGACATTCAGATCGAGATTGAGGAAAGGATGTCCATGCAAGAAGAAGTTATCAAAGATCAGGATGTTGTGTTGAATGCCCAAGAGGAAATGATAACCGCTTTAGAGATACAAGCTGAGTAAGATCAGAAGGATATGAAGAAATTGAATACTTTGTTAAAGAAACTCATCCCAATGGAAAAAGAGGAAAAATAGAACCCTTTACGATCTTTTGTTGTATTTCTTTTTGTTGTAAAATTATTTCCATCTCTAATGAAATTTGTTTAGCCATACCTTGTATTGTTTCATTACTAATATTTCAGGTAATTTAATTACTTTTCCATTCCCTCAATACTTTTTGAAAATCACAATGGGGGAGAAAAGGAAAAAGAATCAATCTCTGGAGAAGGAAATAAAATCAATCCCCATGGAAAAAAGGGGAGATGATAAAGTAAGGGGGAGATACCATTACGAAATTTTCATTCCAATGGTAATGAAAACCCATTCTAGAAATCAAGAATACAATCCTTAGAGATTCAATGCCTACGGGGGAGTTAGTTGTATTCATTGACATTCATGAACAAAGGGAGATATGTTTTAATTTCAATGTCTAATGAAAATTTTCAAAACACATTATTCTTTTTCAAGAAGTTTTTTGTGCATTCTAAAAAGGGGGATATTGTTGAGTTGTGGAGGATTTTGTTAAGGTTTTCCTTATTGACTTTTCCATTCCTTGTTTTACAATTCACTTGGTTTTGAAAATCACAAACACCTTAACCTTAAGAAAATTTATATTCCTTCCCTAAGGAAAATTTTCATAAGGAAATTTACCATAACTTAGATTTTCTTATACATATCATAATTCTGTATATGTATAAAAATCAGTATCATGAACAAAGTTTCAGAATCAAATAAATCAGGGTATGAAGAATTCTGTTTAGGATCCGAATTCTGGAAATGAACTGTAATGACGTTCTACTCAGAATTCTGGAAATGAACTGTAATGATGTTTCACTCCGAATTCTGGATAGGAACTATAAGGAAGTTCCATTCTGAATACCAGATACAAACTCTCATTTAGTTCCACTCCAAATTCTGGATGTGAACTACAATTATGTTCCACTCCGAATTCAGAATAGGAACTGTAATAAAGTTCCATTCCGAATTCTGGACTCCGAACTTCAAAATGGTTCAACTCAGAACTTTTGCGAGGTCGACTCCAAACTTCAATATTGTTCGACTCCAAACTTGTAATTAGTTCGATTCCGAACTTTTATTTATTTCGACTCCGAACTGTTATCAAGTTCGACTCAGAACTATTATTAAGTTTGACTCCGAACTCTGAATGTTCAGATTATGGATTATGGAGAAGCCAACTCCGAATTTCCTTAGAAATTCAGACTCCGAACTTCTACAGAATTCAGGATCCGAATTCTTATCAAAACAGAGTTTGAATATCATTTTAGAATACATTCTGAATTCCAGTTTGGTTAGACTACAAACTATTATTTTGTGAAACTCAGAACTATTTTTTTGTTAGACTCTAAAATATTATTTTCTTACATTTCGAACCCCAGTTTTTCTTATACTTTTTTAATAAAACGATGTCGTGCATTCAGTTACATTTATTTCATTACAAAACAATGTCGTCAATTCTGTTACGAAACTAACCATTGGTTGAGTTCCACGTGTATAGGCCCCTCCATGATTCAAAGAAAATGTGACCGTTGGAGGAGTGTGATGCTCCACCTATAAATAAGAACTCATTTGAAAAGTTCCATATCTCCCTACTTCGACGACTTTGCTGAAGTGATGTTGAGGTGTTTCTAGAGTGAGAGGCTCGTATCAACTCTCAAGCTTCGTGCGACTCCGAATGTTGGTGATTACATTCGAGGGCTTCTAGGGATAGGAAGACAGATGTGTCGACTACCTTAGTTTGCATTTGGTTAGAGGTGTTGTGAATTTACCTAGTTTAACTTTTTTAACCATTGAACTTTTCCTTGTCTAAGGAAATTTTTAAAGTGTACAATTCACCCCCCTCTTGTATTGTGAGCATCTTCATAGGTATTTTGATCCTACACTTTTTTAATTTAATTTAATTAATTAACAAAATAATAATAATAATAATCAAATCAATATTATTATAATTAAAACATTCATTTTTTTAATGTCCAAATATAACCCCCCAATTCATTAATATTACTATTTATTATAATAATATCCATAATGATCAATAATTATGACACTCGTAAAACCATAATAATAAAATTATAATTATTATTACTCAAACCCTTGATATAACCCAACAACTCTATTAAATAACCACGCTCCTTCATTAAATTCGACACTGCTTATTTAATTATTATTTCATCAAGATACCCAACAACCTCATTAAATTAACCTAAATATTACACCCCACTAAATAAAAATATGACATTGACAAACCCAATAATTAAATTGTATGAAAAGAAAAAATAAAATTCCCCTTTTAATTATATCCATCCTCTTCATTTAAATCCACATTAATTATCCAATTCGTTTTTAACATTCATTTATAATTCTTGAAATAAATGTTTCATAATTAATTATAAAACAACATATCGATCATTAAATTATTTTAACATTTATTTAACTAAGTAACCACAAAAATAATAATAACATCATCATTATTATTATTATTCAACCATTCTTTTTTTAAACCCAAAAACCCAATTTATTACAATATCATTAATATGGTAAAAACTCTAACCCATAACACCTCTTTTAATTAATACATTATTTGAGAAGCTCAAAAACCAAATTTAATTCTCATAAATGATACACTCCTTTAACATTCAATTAAAATCACAAAGTGTCAAAATAATTTATGACTCCCTAATAATTACAATAACATTATTATTATTAGCACATTCCTCCATTTAATAAAAAAATGATCCTTTAATAATTCTGAAACACTTCATTTAAATAGAACGGTTCTTTGATAAACCCAAAAGCCACGTCAATACCTTCAACTGCCATTTAATTAATTCTTTAACATTCAAAAAATTTAACAACCACAATAATAGTAATAATAACTTCATTATTAATATTGTTAAAACGTTATTTTAATTAATCCAAAACTCTCATATTATAATATTTAATTAAAAAAATAATAATCTATTAAATAAGATAAACTGCATAGGTTGGACCGCAACCATGTGCTGCCCTTGCGGATCCATTAAAGTGAATATTTTCGGATCCGGTGCACCCAAGACTCATCGGGACACCTGCTAAAATTTATCGGTTAATTAAGAAATTCCAGAAACGATAGCACTAGGTGTTCCTACACTCAGAATAAAATTCCAGAGCTTGGTTTAAAAAAAATGAACCATTGATAAATCGAAAAAAATATTCAAAAACATTTGTATTTTAACCCAGATAAAAAACATTGGACTTTACAACGCCACTTAGTCATCCTAGTCCAAACATCTATAAAAAGTAAAACTAGGGAAATGCACTCTCGGTTTAACCTGTTAACAAGGCATATAACCATATGTATATGCAACAACCAATTTTTTAATCAATTAAACCATAGAAGGTGTAAGGACCCGAACCCAATTGCACGGAGTTGGTGCCTTATTTGATTACATTGGCATAAATACAAGGAATATAACTCCGAAGGAACGAGTAGTTTAGTATTATTGAAAACATGATACATACATATGTTCATCATTACAACTTAAAATGAAAATCAACATAGAAACTCCTTAGACCAATTCCAACTCCTAGGTTATTTCGCGATGTCATTCATAATTGAATTCCTCTTGTCCTGAGAAAATGAAACATAATAAAGGGGTGAGCTCTAATGCTCAGTAATATTAAGCAATATAGCGGAAGATAATATAAACATTAGAGATGGTGAATATTTGAAAGCACATGCCTTTAATAATAAACATGAACACATTATGGCTAGGAAAAGAGCTGTGTAAAAAATGGCATAATAAAACATAATCATGGGTATTCTACTAGTCGAATGACCACATGAAATTTCAATTAATAGCTTCATAATGAGGGAAGTGCATATGTCGGACATCATAACCATATTTTCCAAGCCTCGTGCTAGGACCATAAATAATCATTTTGTCAAGGCCTCGTGCCAAGACCATAGTTTGTCTCATGAGACCTCCCGATGCATCGAGGGGCTATAGCTGGGCCGACCCATCACATAATAAGTCCAATTCATTCCTCATATGAGTTGGGATCAACATAAACAACATATACATTCATATTGAATCTATCATATGAAATGTAACTACCTTTCCACAATTATGGAACATAAAAACTAACCATTAAGAATAATATGGTGAATGGTTTTACGATAGATCATACACAATAGACTTAGTCATAAACCATTAAATAAAATATGGTATATTACTTCATCAATGATAAAACCCAATAATACCATGGAATCAATAAGAGCATTGAATCAAACAAAAATACTCCTATAGAATCATTAAGTTATTTTAAGATAGATACTCTTTTATTTTGAAAAGAATAGTTCTTTTGGAAATTCTTTGTATAAAACCAGAAGTGAAGTAAGATAGTATTTTCATAATAAAATTAGTATTTTTAGAAACATAATGGTTTCCAAAACAGATTATAGAGTGCCCTTATAAATAGATATGAATTGGAGAAATTCCATTGAATCGGGCTTGTATTTTGGAAACAATTTAAAAGTTCCTTTTAAAATGTGTAACTATCCATAAAATAAGGAAGGTTTATGGTATGTGTACAAACATAGAGTACTTCACACATAATTTATGAGGAGTACATAACAATACATAAGAATTTCATCAAGGAAATTTAGAAAATAAATTTACCCGAATGAAAATGGATGTTCGGGTGAAAAACACTTACCACATTGTAATTAAATGATTCATATGACCAAAAAATTAATAATATAAAAATTATAGATTTAATACCATGAAGAAAAAGTTATTCATGATTTGTGAAATCAATGGTCAGTATACATACACCATACAAAAGTATTAGTAGTGAATATGGAAAATCTCATGAAAATGGTAGTGAGATGAAGAAACCCTTACCTTAACTCCTAACGTGTTCCTCTATCGAACTTAAGCTCCTGGAATATGAAATTATACATATCAATTAATTACATAAGAACTTATTAGACATGCATTTATTTCATCACAAATCTGGTTAGTTCATTTATGTTTTTATTGATAAGTTATTGTGTCGAATTCTGTCGCTTCGGAGTGTTCATTTTTTGTTATTTTAATCTTTGGTTCACTTGTTTTTAAGTATTTGGAATGAATGTAAATATCCAAAATTGACATTATATATTATTTATGAACATAAATAAATGTTATTTTTAATTTATATAACTTGGTTACATGGAAATAGGATGATTTATCATATAGAACTTTAATGATAATTGTTTCTGTTAATTTGTTGGTTTTGATTACAACAAACTCATTTTTTCTTTATAACTTAATGCCATTTGTAAAAAGGGACTAGAGAATATTAAATAGGTTATATTATATATAAAAATATGGTTAAACCATAACATGAATGGTCTCCTGAACAGAATTGAGAATGATAATAGAAATTGAAAGTCCATCGTCCTTGAATGTGTAAAATTGACACAACTCGGATGGTGTTCCTGCTACAAGTATAAAAGGAGGTAAAAAGGGGGTAGATTTTGATAACATAATCCACTATCATGAAAACATTCCATTACATATATGGTACTATAGTCACCATGAAATTTGGACAAGGAGAGGTAATAGAAAATTAAAACAAATGAACTTGAAAGGAAAGACAAAGAATGGAAAAGAGTTACATACCTCTTGAAACAAACTTCCTTGAGAGCCTTCATAAAGAAGAGGTTTGTGTCTTTTTATGACACCAAATCTTGATGGACGTGGGAGAGGAGTTTGGGAGTGTATTTGGACAGAATTTGGAGATGGAACAAGGCATGAGAGGAGTGAATGGAATGGGTGGTGAGAGTGGGTTTTTATAGTGGAAGAGAGAGGGAATTTCTTAATATAAAAATCATTAATTTATTATTTCTCCTCTAGATGAGGAATAGTGAGTATTCCATGACCAGTAATAGTAACGTTATCATGTGATACCAAACCAAGTTGGCTTACATCATCACAACATCACCCATGACTCTATAATTAGTGTATTTATCTTAATTTGGAAATTTATGGCATGTCACTATGCATCAAAAATTCAAGTTTTTCAGAAAAATCTCAAATATTTACCCCAACCATTTTTCGATGTGTAGAATCCAAAAAATGATGTACATTTTTTAAAAATAATTTGGTAAATATTACTAAATTTATATTTAATTAATTCATAATTCATACTAAAAACAAGAGTTTTAAAACATTTGTTTACCTATTTTAAAGCATAGATATATCGTACTTATACATGAATATTATTTATATACTGTCATATCTAAGGTTACTATTCATTAGGGTATATATCAATTCATAAGGGTATGTTACTATTCATAAGAGTAGGTTACAATTCACCAAAAATTATGTTTTTCTTATTGGACTCTAAATAACTTACTGATCGCAACTGTGTATGTCAGATTTTTAAAATTCACATCACAAAAGTGACAAACATATGTTTTAAGGGTCACATAGCACTTAGTAGTTAATTATGTTGTGATTATGACATATTAGAAAGGAATTTCATTTAAAAAATATTTTAGTCGTTACAGAAGGTAAATAATAACGTTATTTTTCCAATAAAGTAATAGACCAAATGTGGGTATCAAACATGTTTTGAATATATAATCCCAATATGAACAAGATATTCACAAACCGCCAACCTCAAAGTCGTACGATCAATACTCTTGAATGTCGGACCTTGAATCTGCCTTGAACAGAGTAGATATTTGAAGAGGTGAGAAAATTTATTCCATGAAAACCCCATAAGAGTGAGGAATCTAGATGAAGGGCTCAAGGGGAATTGAGAACTCACTTATGATATTACAACACACATGAAGGAATCTAAATTAGAGGAAAAATGGAGAAACGGTGGATCAATCATTGTTTTTTGTTCCCGAGCACTCATCTATGAAACACGGGAATTAGAAGTTGATTTTGGGATTGAAATGTGATCCCACTCAAAGATATTAAATAAAAAAACAACCTAGCATGTTCATTTAATGTTCATTCCATGTACTGGCCTCAAATGTCCCTCACATTATGCAGTCGAGTAGGTCACTGACAAGGCCATGTGATCTGCAGTTACATGGCTATTACACAGTTATATGTGGTAATTGGGTACATGGAGTGTACTCAAAAGTAGACAACGTGTACTCAAAAGTACATGGTATGTAATTATAAAATTTATCATTGATTGCTTTTTACTAAAAAAACAAACCAAAATATATATCCATAACTAAATTCATGATCCAGGTTATTATATATAAAAACTACAAATCATATTTAAACAGAATGATTAATGGAAAATAAAGTTTTAGAAAAATAAAATAGTATGTGCACCATCTTTGAAAATGAGTTCATTAATATAAGAGATTTATAATAATTAGTACATATGAATCATCATGTGATATTGATCATTTATATCTTCTATTTAATGTATTAAAATATATCAGAACAGATGGGTTTCATGAAAATTTCTAGTAAGTTGTTTTTGTATTCTGATGTGTTATAAAATAATATCTTTTCTATGAGTGTGATCTCGAAGGAAATGGTGTCTTAGGAAAATGTTCATAGCATGTAATTGATTTGTTGGATTTTTTACATAGAAAAATGTCACTTTTGTTATCACAGAAAATGTGTGTTTTAGTAAAAAGCATGCAATAGTAAGTGAGTGTGTGTTACATCTACAACATTTGAGTGCAAAAACATCCAACATCCATATATTTGGATTTAGTAATAGAATGTTCTACTGAGTGTTTTTTCAGACATAACCTTGAAAATTTACCATATCATAATAAATTTTATATTCAATGAGATCTTTTCCAACCCATTATACATCAACCAACATCAGCATCAGAAAAACTTTTTAGTTCAAAATCATTTCAAGAATAATAGAGTATGACTAAATCCATAGTTCTCATAAGATAATGAAATTTTTTAATAGAATTATCAAGATATTATTTCTCACTGTATTGATATCTATCATATAAGCATATTGAAATTTTCAAATCCATATAACTAGTAGTTGAGTAAAGTAAACATCCAATCTTGCCACTAAAAGTTGTTTAATCCACTGGTTTCCCAGCATCATCAAGATCTAAAGTATATGAGGTTCAAATTGTAGTACTAATAAATTTAGAGTTTTTATAAATGAATTTATTAATATTATTAGTTTTATAATTATGTTGATATTTAACTTTTCTTCCACTTTTTTATAAACTTGAAAACCTAGAATGCATGTCAACTCATCCATCGTACACATTTCAAACACAGATGTCATAAGATCCGGAAAAGTATATGTAGTGGATTTTTTATTTGAACAAAATTTAATGTTGTCTACATATATTTGTACAATAATATTTTTTTATTAATTTCATTTATAAAATTTTTTTGATTTGATGATCCCTTAACAAAGATTTTTTGTAACAAAAATTAAGTAAACATATCATACCAAGATCTATGATCTTATTTAACTCCATTTTCAACACAATTGATCTGAAAGAAACCCATTTACAAAAAATATAGATTTATTATTAGCAAATTCAACCAAACAAATGAACTGATCTAGTCTAGGATTATGATCATCCACATGCATGAAAGGAATTATGCATTTATCAAAATTAGAATTAAATTCTAATAAAAAAATTAAATATAAATTACACTCGAATCAATAAATTATATTCTTTAATTAATCAATTATTTTATCTTTATTCACATCTACATTTCCTTGAGTTTATTATTCATTATAATTATAAAATAATAAAACAAATTTATTTAAAATAAACCATGTACATAAATGTACCTTGAAGTAATCTTGGTGAGTACCCATCTAAAATACCAAATATGTATTATACCTTTATATCGTTTACTCATAAGATATGTGTCCTGAATTACTTATTAGATAATTTCATGATGTATACTATCAACATAATTATTACACTAATTACATGATTTTTCTAACCTATTTTATTTTTCAATGTACTTATAGAAATGACTATAATATGTCTCATACATGATATGAATATCATAACATTATACTTAAATTAACTAAATATTTATATATATTAAAACTCATCACATTAAAAGTTTAATAAAATTAATTATCACAAAAAAGAACATGTTTAATAGCATTCCATACAATAATAAATAAAATTTTAATTTTACATAATTAGGTAAATATGCACGGCATGTACAAGCTTGCTCCAAAGCCTGTAGTATTTTCACTGGATATTTGGGACACAGAATTAGGGACTTTTTGGGTCAACATTTCAATGGAAAATTATATAGTATAGGATATGTACATTTTCTACACGTCATGTAGTCTCTAAGTTACATGGTTACCATCTAGGAAGGTCATGTAAGATGATTCCAAACACTTCTTTGAATGAAATATTAGACACCATTTGTGGTAGTTACATGCTTTGTAATTCAGATGATTGTGTGATAGACTGTAAAAGTCAACATGTGGTGTAAAATTGATGGTATTGTGTGTAATAAATGTACACTCCATGAATTAATTATTAATTTATTCTTGGTGCATTAATCACTAGTAAACTATTTACAACTCATGGTTAAATTGTGTGTACCCATCTATTATCTGGAAAAATTCATGCACACCTCCATATGAGATCATTGAATTTATTTCATTCAAAAAATTAATATATTATATTATATTTATAAAAAATGGAAGAAGAAAAATATGATTTCCCAATTTTGATTTATGAACAATAAATTATAAATTGAAAAATAAATTAAAAATGCCTAAATAAATCAGTAATATTCAATTTAATAATAAGTTAAATGAAACCAAACACATGAACTGATCTAGTCTAGGCTTGTGATCATCCACATGCATGCATGGAATTATGCATTTATCAAAATTAGAATTAAATTCCAATAATTATAATCAATATAAATCACACTCAAATCAGTAAATTATATTCTTTAATTAATAAAATTGTTTATCTTTATCCACATATACATTTCCTTGTGTTTATTATTCATCATAATTATAAAATAATTAAATAAATTTATTTAAAATTAACCATGTACATAAATGTACATTGACGTAATCTTAGTGAGTACCCATCTAAACTACCAAATATTTATTATACTTGTATACCATTTACTGTTATGATATGAATCCTGAATGACTTATCAGTTAATTTCATGACGTATTCAATTAACATAATGATTACACTGATTACATGATTTTTCTTCTCGGTTTTATTTTTCAATGTACTTAGGGAAATAACTACAATATGTCTTATACATGATTTTAATATCCTAACATTATATGAAAATAAAATAAAAATTTATATATATTAAAACTCATCACATTAAAAGTCCAATAAAATAAATGATCGCACAAAAGAACTTGTTTAACAGCTTTCCATACTATAATAAATTAATTTTTAATTTTACATAATTTGGTAAATGTACCCAGCATGGACAAGCTTTCTCCAAAGCGTGCAATATTTTCACCGGATATCTAGGACACAAAATTAGGGACTTATTGTGTCAAAATTATAATGTAAAATGATATAGTATAGGATATGTACATTTTCTACACGTCATGTGGTCTCTGAGTTACATGGTTACCATCTTGGAAGGTCGTGTATGAAGATTCAAGACACCTTTATGAATTAATGATTACACACCATGTATGGTAGTTACATGGTTTGTAATTGATAGGATTGTGTGATAGACTGGACAAGTCAACATGTGGTGTAAAATTGATGGTACTGAGTGTAATAAATGTACTCCATGAATTAATTGTGAATTTATTCTTGGTGCATTGAACACTTGTAAACTTTTTGTAACTCCTGGTTACTTTGTGTGTACTCTTCTATTATCTGGAAACATTCAAGCGCACCTCTAGATGAGATCATTGATTTTATTTCATTCAAAATATTAATATATTTTATTATATTTATAAAAAATGGATGAAGAAAATGAAGATTACTAAATTTCGATTTATAAACAATTAAAATGAAATTGAAATATAAATTAAAAATGTGTAAGTAAATCAATTATATTTAAACAATTAAAAATAATTATGTCACCATTATGATTGAACATGTATGTTTAAGTTGCAACAGAACCATGTAATGGGTCCTGACCAACTTTTCATTATATCAAAATCAATGATCAATCTAACATTAATATGATGATAAACATTGTGTCCAATGGAATTGAATAAAAACATAATACTGATAAAACATCGGAACCAGTTCATATGATCATCAAATTTTATTTAAAATTATTTTAATTAACAAAAAAATTACCTTCTGAGAAATTATTTCATTGTTGATGGATAAGACATCAGATGTACATTGTATTTTCATTGACTTATACAAATCATGGGTAGATTCCCTCTAGCTCTGTAAGATTGAAGATTTTATCGAGGTTTGTTCTTGTTTATGTGTTGGTTTATGTCTCCTTATTGTGGTAAATAGAATTTTTTGGATGAATGAGGAAGCTCAGGGGTGTCTTCGGGGATCGGGACATAAAAGAAGGGATACTTTGTCCATCTTGTGAATGTTTTACAGTTTTTGCATGGTTATTAGTAACCATGTACCAAATCTATGCTAGATTATAGGAACGGGTTCATGAGTTAGTAAACAATGCAAGAGGGGATTTAAAACCATAAAAGCCTAGATAGAGACATTATCCCAGGTTGGCCATATATTTTCTCAAACTATGAGGCGTTCCCTAGGTAACTGTTGGACTCAACCCCAATTTGATAGAGATAGACTCTCAGTTGGCACACGATTTTGAATACTATGCATCCATACCATGTACCTCATTGAATTTAGTATTTTACCATTTTCCCTGAAGGGATTTTATTTCATCAAAAAAATTTCTTCATCATTCATCCTCCAAAATCACTAGTGATGAATCTGAAGACCAAAATCTTTTCAAGGATCAATCTTCTTAATTTCTAGTATATTTGGAGTGATATTTGATGGTGATCGAAAATCAGGGTATATATTATGTTCCTCTTTATTCACATTTCAGAATTTGGGAATATGGTTTAATTCATATTCTTAAGAAGCCCTAATCCCAATTTTCTAGTGGATCATAGTTTGGGGCTTAAAAGGGATCTCGAATCCAGATAAATGGTTATGGTTAAGAAAGAGCTCATCATTGGTTTCCAGGTAGGTGGCCTAAAATTTATATTCAATGGTCTTGAAGTTCATTTTTCATGTGTGGTTGTGTTACTGGGTCTCTATTATTTTCCATTTGATACATTTTAATGGATTTGGTAAAATTGTTGGATAAATAATGAATTGAATAGAACATGATCCCCATGGGAGCATTGAGATTGACTAAACTGATTTTGGGCCACCCATTGGGTGTGCCAATATTCATAAACATGGATATTGGTAATGTTAACTGTGGATTTGACTTGTGATAATATATATACAAAATTAACATATTGATATATTATCTCATTTGGAAAATGGATTACTGATAGTTATTCCTAGACAATGAAAATTGTATAAGGGTTTGTTTGTCAAAATTAATAGAGGGTTAAATGGAATAAGGTGAATATGTGAGGTTGAAATTAAAATGAATGAATGGTTTAGTACGTATCAAATGATGAATTAGGAGAAATGGGTAATGTATGGAACTTTCTAAATATGTTAAATTGGTTGAGATATAAAATAGAATTGGGTTATGTGGGATATATATGTTTGTGGTAAATGTTTTAATGGATTAAGAAGAAAAGATGATTTAAGTGTTGAATGTAATGAGAATTGTTATTGGTATGTTTATTGATTCTTCATGGTCTTTGATTTGGTATATATCATAATTGGATGAATAATAATGAAACGTGTCTTACTTGCATGATATATATTGGACTGAAGCTTCTCCCATGGGTCGGGTTGTACTGAGGCTCTAAACCATACCTCTATAATGCATGGGGTATTGAGTGAGATTGAAGCTCTATTCCCCTAACAATTTCATTTGATGAGACTACCTATACTAAGACACCATGGTTATTATGATGTATTTTTTATGAAATGTTTATCCCAGTGAGAGAAGTAACATGACTTATTCAGTTATGTCTTATAATTGATCATCAAAGGCCAATGTTTATATGATATAAAAGATTAACCAATTGATTATGTTATAGAAATGATTATGTTATTGAATGGAATAAATTATTAATGTTACTGAAGTGAATATTGTTAACTAATGTAAATCATTTTATAATTTATCTATATTTCCATTAATTTAGTACATTCAATCACAATCTATTTTTACTATATATTTTCATAGACATTGTTGGTGGTGGCCGACTTAGTTTTACTCACTACTTTCTCAGGCCACCATTGGGTACCAGAGCAGATTTCATTGTTCTGGGATTGTACGAGGGCAAAGGCCAGGAGATGGTGTGTTGTGTTGGCATGGGATGAGCATGGATGAGAATCCAGACAAGGAATTAAAACCCATAATGGCGGATATTTCCATTAGTCTTTTTTTTTGTATCCATTTATTTGGGAACAATTTTAATGAAATTGAATATTTATATTTTTTTGGGTTTGTACCATATTTGAGAAATGGTTAGTAATTAAAGTCCTAGTTAATTATCACATTATTCCTTATTTGTTATGTTACATGTTGTGTCGTACTCTGGTAAAGAAGTTATACTATCCCCACATAACCTATTATACCCTGGATGCAAGTCAACATCCTGTATAATGTGGGGAGGTGCGATTATAGTCATGTGGTGACCTAGATCGGGGCACTCTTTTGTGGCATGTGGGCCAGGGGTGTTATAAATTTATATCAAAGAATAAATTTTCTAATGTCTTAATATTTTTAAAAAATATAAATTATATTAGGATTTTTTGGTTGTTGTTAATGATCTTGTGTTTGGGAAAATCTAACTCGACTATGGGGAAAACCAATATACCAAAGGTGGGAAATTTGTCCTTGATTTGTGTTCTTATAGTTGAATTCTATTTCCACATTAGGTGATGCACTTATTATTTGATGAAATTGGTTTATGATATTTTTCTTATGGATGGAATGGAACGTGGTTGTGCATCGATGCATCACAATCGGAACCTCGGGATATAGGTGGAATGCCTCATGATAGGCACCATGGAGATGGATGTGTGAGACAGGATGGGTGGAATTCTTTTAACATTCCTAAAAATATGATGATTATGATATATAATAAAGAAGATATGAATGGTTAAATGGAAATATTTTAAATAATTGTTATGGAATTATTCTTGGAGAAAGGAGAAAAATGAGATAAAATCTTGGTTATAGTAAATTGTGTGATGATATGGTTACATAAATGATAATGATTTATATTGAAAATTTTGTAATGGTTTAAAAGGGGTATCTAATGAATGACACATGAATGTGTATTTTGGTTTACCCCTTGTTTACCATGACCCATGGTAGGGATGTTTGAGGGTATTGTACAAAATGAGATGAATTATATTGGGAATATTTAATTTAAATTAATGTTGTTTATGGCTAGTGGAGAGCCTCATTTTATGAAAATTGTTGATTTTTTTTATTTTTTTTCATATGATATGTGTTTTGGAATTGTAGAAATAACCCATCACAACATTGTGTTCCTATTATGAAATAAGAAGACATTTCATAGAATGCTCCTCTTGTAGAGGAGAAATATATCCCTGTTGTTCTATGGAACATAGAAAAAGAGAAGTTTCAATAGAATTTCACTTATTATGTGTAGATGATGGAACAACACCCAAGGCGGGTCGTGAAAAGTATGTTTGATTTTACTATGGAGATTCAGGCACAAGACCATATGAATTTTCTTTTTGTGGGTGGACCTAAAGTATCTTTGTTCAGGAAAGAGTCTATCTATATGACATTTGGTCACATAGAGACTCATCCTGAGTATTCTTCCATGTTGCATGCTTACATGTTGTGAGTGTACAAAAGTGCTAGTGGGACGTTATGGTTTACACGCAGTAGGTAAATTGTATTTAATGGAAATATTAATTTGAATTTTTTCTAGAATATTTCTATTCGGAGACCATGAGGTAGAAAAAGGAAACATAGTTTACGCAGTTGTCCAAGGGGTCGAAGACAATGATGAAATACAATAGTTGTATCATAGACATGATACATTATGTTCTAGTTTTGGAAAAGGAGGAGGAGGCTATGGAATGAGGGTTTGTAGACTAAAAATAATTACATATATCTGTATAAACATATATATTTATATTTATATATTACACATGATCTATTTGAGGCTGAGTTAACATTGTTTTCAGATTAAAATTGATAACTCTCCCACAAGAGGGATGATATATTTCATGGCATCATCGATCATAATAGACATCGATATTACAAAACATAGTTAATAGTGATATCTCATTCTATTGTTTCATTTGAAAAGGTTTTGGCCATTGTTATTTCTTGAATGACACAACATGCGACAGATTTGGAGGCTAGATGCATGCTCCTGAGAAGATAAATACAGGGCTGCTTGCTGAGGTCAAAGAACTATGGGAATTTATCTTCCGTAGTGATTGTGTCGGGCATCATATGATGTATTTTTATACAAGATTTTTTTATTTTTGTTACATTAGTTGTCAGTATTATTATAATTTTTATTTTTTGTAGGCCACTACTACAATAGACATAAATGGAATCCACGGTCCTACAAGATGAATCGGAACCAAGTTGTGTGTTTCATTTTATCTTTATATTTTCCTATTCAAATTGATTTTTTGTTTTATATTTTATTTTTAGTAAAATCAAAAATAAAAAATACATTTTCATTAAAATGAAATTTAGACAAGTTGTGATTCAAATTAAACTAAATAAATTAAAATTGATGATAAATAATAAGAAAATTTCTATTAAGTGATTTATTATCTTTAAATATGAAACACATGTCATGATCAAAAAAGTTTCTATAGTTTAAATTACTTTTTTATATTTATTATTTTATTAAAAGTTCTTTTTAATGGTTTATGTTTCAAAAATGAATAAATTCACTTGGATTACTATGAATTCATAAGACAATGATGATCTATGATTAACCTGAAATCCCAATTAAAATATCACCATGTCATTTAAAATCTGTAGGAATTATTGGCACGTTGACCGTATATCCAAATTCAATCATACATTCTAAAATGTTGTCTTTTTATTAGATGTGGAGTTAAGTGAAAAATCAAATAAAGGTTGTTAATACCAAGAAAACACACAATAATGGACATAAAATTTTTTGATTAAAATAATTGATTCATTTTTTATCTGTAATAGTCAATGCCGCATCCATTGAATGGCCTTATCACTAAATATGGTAGAAAACAACTACTAACATTTTATAGTTTTATTAAATTTACATATCACCCATATGTGGGTTAAAATGGGAATAAATCATATTTATGTGAATATATTTGAAAAAATATCTCAAAACATTTTTTTATATCATAGAATCTATCATGTGTCAATCTGATGATCAGTTTGATAATTATGGATTAACCAAAGTGTCTTGGTGAAAAACCAACAAAACAATATATGATTGTCATTAAATCTTAGGAAAGTGACCATTAAGGTATTTATAATATATTTGAATAATTGTAATATTGATCAGATACCTGAAATTCTTTGTATGATTTCTATCATGTTTGTCTCTCATATTTGTAGTGAAGTGAAAAATTTGATAAAAGGGTTTAATAATAAGTAAACACACATGGATTGACATAAAAAATTGGGAGATTGATCAAAGAGACGTTTCTGATTAGTAGGAATCTAGATCACCAACATCATATTGTGGTGTCTCTAGATAAGATGGAAAATAATTAGTAACATATCATTGTTTTATTTGAAATACAATTCTCCCATTTGGAGGTGTAAAAATAATAAAACAATGTTGGATTGATGTGAAGATCAAGAAGAATATTACATTAAACCAAATTAATCATTTCTAATCAATCTAGAATCAATATGATGTTCATATTGATCAATATAACTTAAGGTATGACTTGACATTGTTAAAATTTTCATAATAATAGGAAAAATAAATTATTAGGGTTTAAAACACAAAAAAATAAGCAACGATTAAAATTAAATCATATGAAAATGATCTTCAAGTCATTTAAAATCTATTGGATTAATTGTCACATTGATCATAATCCAAGATTTCTTAGTGTGATGAAAAGTGGAGTCCCCCGTTGAATTTTGAGATAAGTGACAAATAACAGAAAAGGGACTAATACCAGGAGAACATAAAGGGATTGAAATGAAATCATGGGAGAATGATCACCTAGTCTTCTTTATCTATATCAATCAATTCTACATCCATCGAATTTTTTTGTCGCATAGTATGATGTAAAAAATCTAACATTTCATAGTTGTATTAAAATTACATATCACTCACTAGGGTGTCATAATGAGAAAATGACATCAGATTGTCATGATAAGAACAGATTAAATTTCATGAAACTATTTTGATCATTTGGAAGCATCCTAAGATAAATTTGATTCTAGGATTGATTGACAAGGTATAAGGTATGACATAACATTATTATCATTTTTATAATAAAAGACAAATCTTATTTAGATGGGTTAACAATGACGAAACAAGTTCTGATTAACAAGAAATATCATGAAAATGATATTTTTGTCATTTAAAATCAATATGAATCATTAACACATTGATCGGATACCCAAATTTCTCTGTATGTTCAAAAGTGGGGTAATACCTCTCATTTTGAGCATGGAGTCAAATCATATTAAAGGGATGATTGTGCAGTTGTTATGGGCTACAATCAAACAAATGTTTTATTTAATGCATGGAATGAAGTATAGAGATGGGGAAAATATTTTAGCAATTTGTATGTGTGGGTCGATTCTTCCCTATTCTAATATCATATTAATATTTCTTTTGTATTTTTTGTAATGATAAAAAGAGAAAAGTCAAAATGTTGATGTACACAAAATTATTTTGAGAAATATAAATATTCTGATGATTGAATTATAGTGACAAATATCATCATTTACTTTATTTCTGAATCATCCAAATCAATTAACGTGATTAATATCATTCACCTATTCAACCACCACTTTTTCTTTCGTATGTAACCACTAATTTTCTTTAGAGATCCTTAAACAGATCAAAAAATATTGGATTGAATGATTATTTTATGTCTACAATTTGGGGTGGATTGTATTAAAAAAATTAAACTAAAACATTAAAAAAAATTATTTAAAAATGATTAGACTCATAGATTATATGATGATTTGAGTAATAAAGTCGGATCGAGAAACTATCTGATGAAATCATAGTTTATCAGTATCATAGACACACCGGTAAAATAGTTTGTTGGAATGATTTTTATAAAATATAAATTTTTAATACACATTGTCAATATAAAATAGATATTGTATAAATAATAAATAAAACGAATTATAATAGTAACAATAACATACATGATTATAAAAGAATTTATACATTAACCATAATATTTAATGTAGTCAGAAATCATCACTAATGATATCAATTGTTTTCATTAAGTACTATATGGTTTGTCTCTCATTACAAGGAACTCCCTTGATATGAAAAATCAGAATAGACTATATCTTCCATGGACCATAAATCCCTGGATATGAAGATCAGATTCAACTATGTCTCTCTTGACCAATAAATCTATCATTTTGATGATCTACACCTCTCTTCCTCTCCATGAAATCCCCCATTCCTATATATTGGATTCACCAACATCATATCCCCAGAATCCCTCTATTGTTGAGTCTATATGGTTTTCCATATGAATTTTCCATTTATTATTGTTTTGAAAATTACTTGTTTTGAAAAATCACAAACACCTTAAACTTAAGCAAATCTATGTTTTATTTCTCTATGTAAAATTTCCTTCTTTATGGAAATTTACCCTTACCTAGATTTCTGTATTCATATCATAATTTTTTCTAAGTATAAAAATTGGATTCATACCTAAAAACATGGAATCATATAATACATAAATATGAAGTATTCTGTTTTAGGTGCCGAAATCTCGATGGGAACTGTAATGAAATTCCCCTCTGAATTCTAGATGGGAACTGTAATGAAGTTCAACTAAATATTATGGATGGGAATGGTAATGAACTTCCACTCTGAATTCTGGATGTGAACTGTAATGAATTTCAACTCCGAATTTTGGATACGAACTCTCATGAAGTTCCATTCCAAATTCTGGATATGAACTATCATGAAGTTCAACACCAAATTCGGGATACGAACTCTCTTGAAGTTTCATTCTGAATTCTGGATACTAACTATTATGAGTTTCAACTCTGAATTATGATTACGAACTTATACATGTTCTGACTCCATGTTCTCTAAATTCAGACTCCAAACTCTTTTGAGTTCTCACTCTGAATTTCTATAAACTCTGACTCCGAACTTTGTAAATTCTGGTTCCAAATTCAGATGAAATTAGACTCTAAATTTCTACAAAATTCAGGATCTGAATTCCTAAAAAACAGAATCCGAATATCATTAGTATAGAATCCGAATTCCTTTTTTTTAGACTCTAAATACCATTTTGATTAGACTCTAATCTTTTGTTTACTTACATTCCGAATTCCAGTTTTGCTTACAGTTAGAAAACGATGTCGTGCTTTCTGTTACATTTGTTTTATTACAAAATGATGTCATCTATTTTGTTTCTAACCAACCGTTGTTTGAGTGACACATGTACAGGTCCCTCCGAATATTAAGAAAAATATGACCGTTGGAAGAGGGATCCAACCATTAGAGCTTCACCTATAATTTAGAGCTCATTTGAAAGTGTTCAGAACTTTTAACTTTTTGGAGCTTTTGGAATTTTGGTGATCAAAATCTCTTAATGTTATTTCTAGAGTGAGATGCTCTTATGAACTCTCAAGCTTTGTGTGACTCTGAATGATGGTGATTACATTCGAGGGCTTTTGGGGATGGGATGAAGGAAGTTCCTACTACCTTAAAGTTTTAGGGCTTCCATGGATAGGAAGACAGAGGTTCCATCAACCTTGAAGTTGAGGGCTTTCGGGGATAGCAAGATAGAGACTCCGATCTTCGTATCGAGGGCTTACCCTAGTGTGGGTAATACATACTTGCATGAAAGTATAAATCAAGGGACCTTTATCCAAGGTTGTTGGATACCCCTCTGTTTGGGTTAAAAGAATCAATGTTTGTTACTTGTAGTTTAACTACTTGTTTTTCTGCTGCATTGTGAATTGTAAGGAAAGTATAACCATCTTATATTTCCTCACACTTGTACTCTGATTCATTTATATTCTAAACACTTTAAGGTAGAATCTTAATATTTTAAACTTTTACTATGTTTCAATTTCTGGATCCATATCTCCGGAACCTGTTTTTCGTAACCACCTTCCATGTTTAAGAAAGTGTGTAGAACTAGAGGTTGGAAACCTCATACCCTATACCAATCCTACTCTTGGTTGTATAGGTGTTGTGAATTTGCTTAGTAAAACTTCGTTAAACGTAGATCTTTCCTTGTTTTAAGAAATTTTTTAAATTATACAATCCACCCCCCCCTCTTGTATATTGAGTATCTACATCATTATTTCGATACTACAATTGGTATTAGGACAGGTCTCTGAAATACTTATACTCACATATAAGTTTTTTCTGGCTCACATTTTCATTGTTCTATGTTTCCGTTCTTAGGAAGATAGTTCTATTCTGAAATTTTTTCATTCTAAAATTTTTCTATTATGAATTTTTCATTCCGAAATTTTTCTATTCTGAACTATTTCATTCTGAACTTTTTATATTCCAAACAGGTTTATTTTGAACATTGAAGATATGAATTTTTCCTACTAACAAGTTTGGTTGCCAAGGTTTTTATTAAGAATGGCAGGAATCAACGTTGGATCTATTGGAAACCTTAATCCTACAAGACCACAAATTTTTTATGGTAATAACTATGAGTATTAAAGAGATCGAATGAAGACATTTATCATCAATACCGGGCTGGATAATTTTTTCAATCATGCTGGTGATTATAAAATTCCTGATAAGGAAGTCTAAGCTTTTACTAACCAGGAGAAGAAAGAATATCAACTCAACTATATGGTACGCAATACTTTACTGTGTTCAATGACCAGGAATATATATAGCCAAATTTCTTCTTGTGATACAGCTAATTGTTTCTTGAAGAAGTTAGAGGTTACACACTTTGGCACTTCTAATGTGATTGTAACTAGGAGAGCTATGCATAGAACTGAATACCATGGATTCAATTTTCCTTATGGAGAACCAATCTACAATGTTCAACAGAGATTTATGACTATAGTAAAGAGTCATCAGCCTATTGGAGAAAAAGGGTTAGATGATGAAGCCCTTGTTGACAAGATAATTGATATTATGCCTAGTGAGTGGGGATCAAAAAGAACTGTTATTGATGAGAATAGGATGGTTACCCAAATCTCCATAGATGAACTTTTTGGAACTCTTCTCCAACTTGGAATAAGGATTAAGTGAGATGCTGAAAACATCAAGAAGAAGAATGGAAATGGTACTGTTGCTTTTACAAAAACATCAAATCATATGAAAGAAAAGACTCCTGAGAGTGTAACTGGATCTAAGTCTAAAAATGTTATCCAATTTGAATCCAGTGAGAGTGATGTCTCAGAGAATGAGTTTGCAAATCTTGCTCAATGGATGAACAAGATAGCTGGTTAATGAAATTTCTATACCAAGTATAAGAAAAAGGAAAGGAAATATAAGAATGGTCCAGAAGATAAATGTTATGAATGTAGTAAATATGGACACATACTACCTGATTTTCCTTTACTTAAATAGAAATAATGAAAATAGAGGCATTCTGAAAAGAACCAGAAGACGGATTATAAAGCCAAAGCTCAGAAAATTCTGAAAGCTAATACTACTTGGAGTGCAAGCTGTAGAGACTCTTCGGAAAGTGATTCATCAGAATATGATTCCTTAGCTAAGAAGAATATGGTATTCATTTCTAATAATTATTTTACACATTCATGTCTTATGGCCAAGGTATGCTCAGTTGAGGCTTTAACAAATTTATCTCTTGATAAAAATTATTATTCCAAAAATACTACTTCTAATGAAGATACTTCATCCTCAGAAAATGAAGTACCTTCATATGAAAAAAGTATCTATATTTTCCTAGTTACTTGATGCAAAAAATTGTAATATTTCTAAAAGGTTTTACAAGGCAAATACTATGGAGGAAATTCATATTAAAGAGATTTCAGATCCCTCTAAAGATCTTAGTAATAAAGAAGATCTTTTAGAAAAACATTCTAAAGGCCATGAGAAATCAAATTCTGAAATGGAGGAACATTCTAAAGATATTAAGAATTTTATTTCAAACTTAAATGTTTTTGAGGAAAAATCTATCTCTAAGGAAATGATTCCTGAGGATAGGAATTTAGATATTAGATTAAATCCAAAATATTTTCTCTTAACAAGCTCTTTGAAAAATTTACCTCTGGGAAGGAAAATTTTGACAAGATGTATTCTCAAATTAGACCTCAAGGAAACACTACTGGAGTAGGTTATACTCTCCAAAAACCGATTTTCGAAAACAACTATTGTGTTTCTTCAAAATTGCCTTTTCCACTTAGTGTCAAAGTGGTGGGCCTTAGATGAAAAAATGTTCTCTAAATAGAGTTCAATCTCTTGGGATTCATAAAGCTTATTTCTATAAACAAATGTGGTTACCCAAAATTTTGTTATATAAAAATCTCGGATCCAAACATGTTTGGATACCTGAAGTCTAATCCATTTCTTATTTTCGGGATGGTAAAGGAAGTACCAACAGCAACACATGGTACAAGGATAGCGGATGTTCTTGGTATAAGACGGGTAACAAAAACTATTTTGAAAATATTATCAAAATTAAAGGAGGAAACGTAAATTTTAGAGATAATGATCAGGGAGAAATTATTAGTATAGGTAATATTGTTCTTCTTGGTAAAACTTTGATTTCAAATGATTTATTTTCCAAGGTTCTTAAGCACAACCTCATTAGAATAAGTCAATTATGTGATGAACGATACCTTGTGAATTTTAGGAATGATAAATGATTAGTAAAAAATTCCAATGAAGAGTTTATAATATCTTCCAATAGGTAAGAGAATGTTTACACTGTGAACATATAAGACCTTATGAGCCAAGACTTACCTTGCCTTATTGCAATAGAAGATCATTCTTGGTTATGGCATTGAAGGTTAGGACACTGTCACCTTAGAAACTTATGTAAACTTTCTAAGAAGAAACTAGTTAAGGATATATCAGAGCTTAGATTTGTTTCTTCTAATGTTTGTGATCCTTGTCAATATGGAAAGCAACATAAATCTAGTTTTAAATAAATTTGTAAAATCTCAATAGCTGATGCATTATAGTTGGTGCACATGGATCTTTTTGGTCCAACACAAACTGGAAGCATTGGAGGCATGTACTATGTATTTGTTTTGGTTGATGATTACACTAGATTTACATGGGACGATTTTCTATCAAAGAACTCTAAAGCTTTTGAATATTTAAAAGTTTTAGAGACCAAGTTAAAAATTAGAAAAACCTTCCATTGGAAACTACTCATAGTGATCATGGAGGAGAATTTCAAAATTCTGATTTTGAATCTATTTGTAGTAGAAAAGGTATTACTCACAACTTTTCAGCACCTAGAACACCTCAACAAAATGGTGTTGTTGAAAGAAGAAATAGAATTCTTCAAGATATAACTAAAACCATGTTGATTGAATATTCTATAGCTAGAAATTTTTGGGTGGAAGCTGTAAGTATTTCTTATTATACTATAAATCGAGTTTTGATTAGACCTTTTCATAATAAAACTCCTTATGAGTTTTGGAATTATAGAAAACCTAGACATTACTACTTTAAGGTTTTTGGTTTCAAGGTATTCATTTTGAATACTAAAGATAAATTACACAAATTTGCACCAAAATATGAAGAAGAAATTTTCTTAGGCTACTCCCCAACTTCTAAGGCTTATAGAGTTTTCAATAAATACACTTTTATAGTTGAGGAAATAGTACATGTGAAATTTTATGAAACTGGTCCATTTGATTTTAAACCATCCCAACCTATATCCTCGGATGTGTTTTCAAAAACTGATTATCAACCGTTGATAGAAAACCTTTCTGATAAGGAAACTTTTCACCAAGATTCTCCTGAAACATTTACCCCAGATGATTTCCTACCCTATGTTGATTAAAAGGTTTTACAAAACCCAAATCAGTCGTTTCTTAAGAATCATCCCAGTGATAGTATCATTAGTGATGTAAATCAACGTGTAAGGACTAGAAGATCCTTATGAATGGAAGTAGAACATCTAGAATTTCATTCCCAATTAGAACCAAAAAGCACTGATGAAGCTTTAGGTGATGACAATTGGATCAAATCCATGCAATATGAGATAAATTTATTCAAAATGAATAATGTCTGGACCTTGATTAAAAGACCTAAGGAAACTTCTGTAATTAGAGTAAAGTGGGTCTTCAGAAATAAGTGTGATGAAAATTTAGTCATAGATAGAAATAAAGCTAGACTAGTTGTTGAAGGCTACAATCAGCAGAGGGAATAAACTATGAAGATACCTATGCTCCAGTAGCTAGACTTGAATCTATTCATATTTTATTTTCCTTTGAAGTATTCTTCAATTTTAAACATTTTCAAATGGATGTGAAATGTGCTTTTCTTAAAAGTTATGTTCAATATGAAGTTTTTGTTGAACAACCTCCTGGTTTCAAAGATACAAAACATCCTGATCATGTTTTTATACTTACCAAAGATTTGTATGGTCTTAAACAAGCCCCTCAAGCTTGGTATGTTATACTTACAAGAATTTTTCTTCAAAAAAATTATGTTAAGGGAAATGCAGATCGATCCATTTTTATATAGAAAGATAAGAAAAATGTTTCAATTGTATAAATTTATGTTGATGACATTATATTTGGTTCAACTCAACAATATTTAACTGCTTCCTTTGCAAATATAATAAAATCTGAATTTGAAATGAGTATGAGGGGTGAGTTACCATTTTTCCTTGGTTTTCAAATATCTCAAAAACCAGAAAGAACCTACATATCCCAACATATGTATATTAAAGATCTTATTATAAATTATGGGTATGACAATACTAAGAGTATATGTACTTATATTGGTACCTCAAACACACTTTATCTTGATGAATCTGGGAAACCAGTAGATCATACATATTTTAGAGGTATGATAGGAAGCCTACTATACATGACAGCTAGTTGACCATACCTAATGTCTTCAGTATGCTTATGTGCCAGATACCAATCCAATCCTAAGGAATCTCATTTAAAGGTAGTGAAATAAATTTTTCACTACTTAAAGAGAACGATGGATCTTGGATTATTTTATACTTCTAAAAATGATTTTATCTTATTGATTTTTTCGGATGCTGACTTTGGTGGGTGTAGAATGGATAGAAAGAGTACATTTGGAACTTGTCATTTCTTAGGAGATTAATTAGTTTCATTGACATGCATGAAGCAACATTCTGTAGCACTCTCCACTGCTGAAGCTGAATATGTAGCAGGCAGAAGTTGTTGTGCTCAAGTGTTGTGGATGCAACACACACTCACAGACTATGGTTTGAGTTTTAATAAAACTAAAATTTTCTGTGATAAAACAAGTGCCATTTCCCTTAGTAAAAACCCCGCACACCACTCTCATTCAAAACACATAGATATTAGGAATCACTTTCTTAGGGATCACACACTGAATGAAGATATCATTCTAATGTTTATCGGAACACAAGATCAACTGGCTGATATTTTCACAAAATAATTACCATCCGATAGATTTGAATTCATTAAATAAAAGTTAGGAATGATATTTGTAATGTAATATTTCTTCATTAACTTCTTGTTGAAACATTCTCATTATAGTAATAAACTATTTTTCATAGGGGGAGTAAATTTGCTTATTATTATAATAAAAATTTTCGTAGTTTGTTTTTCAAACATGTGTAACTAAAATTTTTCATAATGTTTTTTTCAGAATTTTCGTACTCAAAATTTCCATAATGGAAATTTTCGTACTGAGAATTTTCAAAATGATGTTTCCGTACTGATGATTTTTTGTACTCATAAATTTTCATAATGAGAACTTTCGTAATGAAAATTTTGAACTGGACATTTTCATAATGAAGTTCTCAGAATTGAAATTTTTGTAATGGAAAATTTTTAGAACTGAAACCTTCGTAATGAGAATTTTTGTACTAGAAATTTTAGTAATGAAGTTTTTGGATCAGAGATTTTCATAATGGATATTTTCAAAATTGGAACTTTTTAATGTAAATTTTCGTACAAGGAATTTTCCTAATGAAATTTTTTATACTCAGTATTTTCAACATTATGTTTTTCGTAGTCAGTTTCTCATAGTCATTCAAGAAAAATATAACCTATTATGAATAAACATCATGGCCAATTCGAAAGGTATTTTTTCCATACATAAGTATTCATAATCATTTTTTTCTTAACGGTATTTTCCTCTGAGTTTTAAAATTTCTTGGATTTTAGTTTTCTTAAAACAGATTCTTTTTCTTAAAAACCTCAAAAGATGGAATTCTATATTTCCTTGCGGATATATTTTCAACCAACAGATCACAGAAAAGTGTTTTTTAGTCATTATGTTGGTTTTGGAAGCTCAAAGGTCAGATCCATTGCATATATAAAGGGGACCCCGAGTGTCGTCCCACAATAGTTTTTCAAATCTTTCACGTCTCGAAGCTCTGCCTCCCTTCATAAGGCCATTACGATCTTTGCAAAGCTGTTCCGAATCATCAGATTTTTTCATTCCGAATGTCTACTAAAGCTAATTCTCTAAATATGTCATCTACTAATACACTCTCCAAATGGGAAATTTACCTTGAAAGGATAGTGCATCTGAGTTTTTATAAGTATGATTCTCTTATTTCCATGAATATAAAGCTGAATGGTTGGGAAGATGCTTTTGTTACCAAGACAAGCGATCAGGACCCTGTATATCCGAAATTGCTTATTGAATTTTATGAGTGAGCAAGTTTTTATGAGTAAGAAGGAAGAAAAAAATTTTCTTTCAAGTCTTATGGTAAGACTTATAAACATTCTCATATAAAGGCAGCATGCTTGGTAGGGTTAGTATATGAAGGGGAAGCCGAATTTTGTTCACACAAACTCCCGAATGATCAATGATGATTTGTTATGTCTAAGGCCTTACAATGTCTCAGACTGTCTGATGTGAAGACATCAATAATTTCTCACTTATCTCCAAATAATCGGATTCTTTAGCTTTGGGATCAAGGATTTCTCTTTATGAGAAAGGGTGATAAGGATACCCTGAAGAAGAGTGTCATCTATTTCTTAGACGTCTTCGTGAACCTAAGAAAAATAAATTTGATGAGGCATGTCCTAGTGACAATCAATAATATCAAGGAAGGAATCCTAAGAGACCATATCATCTTGTTCCCTGCCCTACTATCAAAGCTGATAGTCTGGTGCCTAGAATCATTGAGAGTTGCATGCAAGTCAAAAATTCGTAATTGCAAGCTAATACTGGTTAGTGATGATACGTTGAAGAGGATGAATATGGCCTTCTCTAAGGAAATAGAAAAAATCTATAGTTCTCTAGAAGCTGAGGCTGGAATCATTCTGGAAAATGTAGAAAAAGAAGTTCCAGTAAAGAACGTCACTATGAAAAGGAAGCTTAAGGAAGTAGTTGTTGAATACAAATCTCCTAAGGCTTAGGAAACTCAATCCGCACCTCCCAAGCCAAAGAAATAGAAATATTATCAAGATGAAGTGGCTGCTAAGTTGAGGGAAGATATAGAAAAGTGAAAAGAATGGGATCCATAGTTTGGACTGGACCCTACAGAGGCAATGGGCTTAAGATAAAAAGCTGAAAATGAGTTTGAAAGAAAAGATTAAAAGAAGATGTTGAAAAAGAAGTTTTCGGAAGACAAAGAGGTTCAATATTTTTTGAAAGCTACATAGTTAGCTTCTGAGATGATACCTGTTCCAGAAACTTTTCATACTGAACCTTTACTAGAGACTCCGAGAAGGAAATACATCACTCCAAAAAAGCCCAAAGAAAGAGAAGTTGTTGAGGAAGTTGTTGAAGAAGTTGTTGAACCAGTTGTTGAAGCAATTGTTGAAGAATAAAAGGTAGAAGAGGCAATAGAATAAGAAGACGAAGTTGAAGAAGAAATTGATGATTTGAATGCCTTGATCAAGAAAGTAGAATATTATCAAGATAAGGAAAAATCCACAAAATTAGTCACTCCAAGAAAGAGAGATGACAAAGAATCTACGAAAGATGAAGTTGAAGAAGAAGTGGAAGAAAATGTATTATCTAAAGAAAAGACATTTGAGAAGGATTCTCTTGAAGAAGGAACAGAGAAGCATAAAATTGATGAAGACAAGATAGTTCAAGTTTCTGAATCCAAAGAAGAATCTCCTAATGAAGTAACCATTCCAAAAAGTGGTAATGGGAAGAATGTTCTTGAGGATACTCCAACAAGAGATATCATAAAGAAGAAAGATGTTTCTGGTTCTTCAAGAAAAAGGTTGGTTGATGTCGAAGAAGAACAGTCTCCATGAAAATTATTAGATTTGGAGTCATCATCTCACGCTCATGACGTTGTTGTTGAGTCCTTAAAGAAGTTGGTGGACTTAATTCCAATATTTTCTACCATTGACTCCAGGTTCCAAATACTTTAGCACAGTCAAAATCAGAAATCCGAGTCACTATCCATACTAATGGATAAGGTTTTGAAAATTGAGGCTGACCAAAAGAAATTCCTTATCAATTATAATATGCATAGAAAATCATGCAGCAAAGTCCCGATCAGGTCAAATAAGGTTGACGATGATTTGGTTGAGTTTGATAGTTTTCATACTGAAGTTCAGAATGCTTTTGATACCAAGGACAACAAGATTAAAAATCTTCAGGATATGCTGATCAGTGAGAAAACATCTCGGAGTCAACAAGTGAAGGACTTGAATGGGAAACTTAACTCTCTTGCTCAAAATTGTAAAAGGGATAGAGATCATCAGATTGAGCTGAATGAAAAGTTTGTAAGGCATGAGGAGTTTGTAATGTTGGAAGAAGAAGACCTGAAGACCTAGGCAGAAGTATTGAAATCTCATGAAGAGAGGATAGAAGCATTGGAAAAGCAAGCCGAGGAAGATCAAAAAGGCATGAAGAAGCTAAAAACCTTGCTGAAGAAACTAATTACAAAAGGAAAAGGAATATAAATAGAACCAAATATGATCTTTTTTTGAATTTTCCCTTCTTGTAAATTTTTTACAACTCTAATGAAATTTTTGGATGGTTGTACCTTGTATTGTTTGTATGATTCTACTAAAATTTCAGGTACATTATTACTTTTCCATTCCCTAAATTATTTTTGAAAATCACAAAGGGGGAGAAGGAAAAAGAATTAATCTCTGGGGAGAAGGAAAGAGAACTACTTTAAAATGGAGAAGAAAAATTTCTAAGTGTAGATATCTTTTAAGTAAGGGGGATCATATCATTATGAAGATTTTCATTAACATAGAAATGAAAACTTCATTCCAGAAATCCAGAATACAATCCTTAGAGTTTCAATGCCTCAGGGGGAGTTAGTTGTATTCATTATCATTCATGAACAGAAGGAGATTTGTTTTAATTTCAAAGTCTAATGAAATTTTTCAAAACCCTTTTATTCTTTTTCAAGAGGTTGTTTGTGCTTTCCAAAAGGGGGGGGGATTTTTGAGTAGATAAGGTTTTCCTTATGACTTTTCCATTTCTTTTTCTTTTGAAAATTAATTTTTTTTAAATCACAATCACCTTAAACTTAAGAAAATCTATATTTTACTTCTGTAAGGAAAATTTCCTTCCTTAAGGAAAATTACCCTTACCTAGATTTTCGTATTCATATAATAATTTTTTCTAAGTATAAAAATCGGATTCATCCCTAAAAACTCAGAATCAAATAATACTTAGATATGAATCTTTCTGTTTTAGGATCCGAATTCTAGATGGGAACTGTAATGATGTTCCACTCTAAATTATGGATGAGAACTATAATGATTTTCCACTCCGAATTATGGATGGCAAATGTAATGACGTTCCACTCCGAATTATGGATGTGAATTGTAATGAAGTTTAACTTCGAATTCGGGATACGAACTCTCATGAACTTCCATTCCGAATTATGGATTCAAACTATCATGAAGTTCAACTCCAAATTCTAGATGTGAACTATCATGAACATCCATTCAAAATTCTGGATATGAACTATCATGAATTTCAACTCTGAATTCATATTAAGAACTTATAGAAGTTCTGACTCCGAGTTCTCTAAATTCAGACTCCAATCTCTTATGAGTTCTGACTCTGAATTTCTATAAACTCTGACTTCGATCATTCTATGTTCTAGTTCTGAATTCATATGAAATTAGACTCTGAATTTCCATGAAATTCAGACTCCAAATTTCTACAGAATTCAGGATCTTAATTCCTACAAAATAGAATCTGAATATCTTTAGTATAGACTCTGAATTCTACTTTTGGTTAGACTCTGAATTCCATTTTTATTAGACTCCGAACTTTTGTTTACTTACATTCTGAATTCTAGTTTTTCTTACACATACAATGTGATGTCCTGCTTTCAGTTACATTTGTTTTATTACAAAATGATTGTCTCCATTCTGTTTCTAACCAACCGTTGGTTGAGTGACACATGTATAGGTCCATCCAATTTTTAAGTAAAATATGATTGTAGGAGGAGGGAGCAGACTGTTAGAGCTTCGCCTATAAATAGAAGCTCATTCGAAAGTGTTCAGAACTTTTAACTTTTTGGAGCTTTTGGAATTTTGGTGATCCAAATCTCCTGAAGTGGTTTCTAGAGTGAGTGGCTCTTATCAACTCTCAAGCTTCGTGCGACACCAAATGTTGGTGTATACATTCAAGGGATTCTGGGTATAGGAAGATAGAGGTGCCGACTACCTTAAAGTTTGAGGGCTTCCGGGGATAGTAAGAGAGAGGTTCCAACTACCTTGAAGTTGAAGGCTTGCTGGGATAGAAAGACAGAGACTTTGATCTTTGTATCGAGGTCTTACACTGGTGTGGGTAATACAGACTTTCTTGATAGTATAAATCAAGGGACCTTTATCCATGGTTGTTTGATACCCATCTCTTTGGGTTAAAAGATTCATTGTTTGTTACTTATAGATTAACTACTTGTTTTCCCGCTGCATTTTGAATTGTAAGGAAAGTGTAACCTTCTTATATTTCTTTACAGTTGTAATCTGATTCATTTAGATTATATACGCTTTAAGGTAGAATCTTACTATTGTAAACTTTTTTTAAGTTTCAATTTCCAAATCCATATCTCCAGAACCAGTTTTTCGTAACCACCTTCCATGTTTAAGCAAGTGTGTAGAACTAGAGGTTGGAAACCTCATACCCTATACCAATCCTACTATTGGTTGTAGAGGTGTTATGAATTTGATTAGTTTAACTTTGATAAACATAGATCATTCCATGTTTAAGGAAATTTTTTAAAGTATACAATTCACCCCCCCCCCCCATTTTATATTGAGCATCTACATCATTATTTCGATCCTACATCTATTAGTACTGTTATTGGACATGAAACTACAAAATAAAATATTTCTCAAAGAATTATATTCCCCACCAGGATTCTGTAGAATGTCAAATCTATAATGAATTGCAAATAATTATAAAGATGTGTTCACATATAGAAGTCTTTAGATGAACTGAGTTGTTAATTTCATCAACTTCTAACAATTCTAATGACCTTCTATTAATAGGTTATCTTTAAATGGTCATATTTCATAGTATTTTCCAACGCCCTTAGACAGTTTTCACTTGACATCTCATCATGATCTCGATCATTATCATTCTAGCTAAGGTTGATTTTGTACTTTGATAGTCTAACATAATCTAGAGTAGAAACATTATAATGATACTTTTAATTCCTTATTATATATATAATTCTAATCAAAATGATTGTAAACATTTGATATTTTGATGGACATCCTCATTTATTTTCAATCTGGTAAACTAAATAAGGGTTAGTCTGATAAATCGATAGCTGGTATAGTCTGATAGACTTCAACATTTTTAGAATGTCATAAATCCAAATACTAAACAAACTGTATTTATTCTAGATTATCATTTGGAAATTTAGTATGATTTATTGGAATGAAAAATAATAAGTTCATATTTGTCTTCATTAGAATTATTTCAACATTTAATATAATGTAATTTTTTTTACAAATTCATAATAAGACATTTAATAAATATAATTCTCGTAAATTATTATCACAAGGAAGTGTTTTTTATTTAAAAAACTAGTGATTGTAAAAATATGATGTAATACTTTTGACTCAACAATCCCCCCCCCCCTTCAGAAATCACAAAACATGACATCTAAAATAATAAAAAATTAAATTTGATAAAAAAACATAAAACCCTTTAAAATTTAATGATCTTAAAAGATATAGATCATATTGTAACTCCCCAAGATTTTATAACCTCTTTATAATAACATAGAATGTATTTATTTAGTCCCCCTAGGATAATATCTCATTGTCTTGTCCTTTTATAAACTTCTCCCTTTTTATAAATTTATCCAACTTTTTGAATTACATAAAGAATATGGAATGGATACCTCCTGAATTTTTAGATACAGATAACATATGAAACAATTTTATTTGAAATAACTAGACATCTATTATACAAAATAATGAACATGATTCTTAGGTTCATTAGAATGCATTGAAACATAATGATTTGGGATGAAAAATATTATTCAAATTAAATATTCATTCAAAAATTAATTCAAAATATACCCCAATAGTTCAAATAAATAAACATCATTCATTATTCATTAACCTTTTCAAAATTTCCCTAATTTGTTTAAATTATTCATTATCTTTATAATCCTTTGAAACCTATGATATGAGATTTATGATCTTATCCTCCATAACTAGTTTCTTCTAAATTGTTGAATTATGACATTCAAAATCCATAGAGATCTATTTATTTTACTAATTTAAAATGAAGATTTCATATTCACTCATTCTGAATAAATTGTTTTATAACTATAAATTATGATCTTTTTCATTATAAATCATTAAATCATCATTATGATAATCGTTTGTATCTCTGAACTCTTCCACAAACTACAGCCTATCGGAAAATTCTATTGAAAATTTATCAAAGGATTTTTTTTAACTTCTAAATATTGTTTATTAACTTCTATTAATTAATCATCACGATACATGATAAAAAATTATACTTTTTTTGAAAACATAACCATTTGATTGTAGGATCTATTTTATGACCTTGTCTTTTCCTTGAATGATTTCAAATATTTCTTATTGTAAACAACTGATTCAGTCAAAGAATTCAGTTATTATAATTTCTAATTTATGCTATTTTGAATCAATTTATACATGTTTCCATTGTTGGTAAGGCATGGAATATGATCACATAACCATTTAATGTTTTGGAAAATATAGTCAAAAAAATTATGAGCAACTATCCCTTCATTGTTTGATGAACCTGGTAATTCATTTCAAGAATATGTTCTAAATAATTCTACATATGGGTTTTTATACTTCTCAAATTTTTTATTTCCTTTCTGAGAAACATTTTATTCTTATGATTGTTTAATAATTTCAACTTCATTATTAGATTCAAATTTATCTAAAACATTTTTCTGGGACTTTTTATCTTCTTCCTCATCTTTTGATATGACATTTCTTCTTTTTATGATGATTTTTCATTACTTAATTCTTCCATGTATTATTCCTTATCTAATTGAGAAGTTATCTATGTTTAATATTATGATGAATTAAATGTTAAATTTTCCCTTGACTATTCATATGTCCATGTTTCATCTTAATCATTATCTTCTTCTTCCCCTTACTATTCCTCTTCTTCTTTTTCATCTTCTTCCCCCACTTATTTCTCTTCTTCATGTTCCACTTCCTATTCTTGTAATTCCTTCTCATACTATAGAAAAACATTATCTTATAATTTCATGAAAATGTATATCAAAATGAATATCTTGGATTTCTACATAAATATCCTCCCTTCCTTTAAAAATAATGATCCATTTAACAATAAAATCATACTTTTAAAATCATTCTCTCTCGATGATTTTTACACTATACACTTAGTTTAATGAAAAATATTACAAATATTTCATTGTATTGAGTCATCAACCGGTGATTAGAAATAATCCAAAACATTGGACATAACACTTAAGTGGTTTTATAGAGTCTAAAGAAATGTATCTTTGAAGTGATAAGAGGCACAGTATCTCCAACCCATATATAGGTACAACATTGATGGTTATAATTCCATGATTTTCAATGGCTCTAATTTAAATTCCTTATCAAATCTAAGCATCATGTACTAATTTATTAAAGAATTTGAAAAAAATTAACACATAATTTTTTTAAGAAAACTTTTCATTGGAATGAGTTTGAATCTGATTTGAAAACATCTATATTTGAAAACAAAATAAAGTATAAAGACTAAATGAATACGTGAAAACGAAAATTTATAAATAATGTAATGAACCATTAGAAATACTAAAATAAGAATACCTTTTGGAGTAGAAAAGAATCATATGTATGAGTAAAATGATCATCTTCATTTTTTATTGAAAACCAATTATGATAATTTTTATAAAAAAAAATATTGTCCGGATTTTTTTTAAAAAAAATTGAGTCTGAAAATTTTATAAAAAATTATGAAACAAAAAAAGTTTTATATCATATTTTCATTCTAGAAAAAATATTTACACCAAGGAATCATTTGTAATAAATTTTAGATTTGTAGAGTTTTTATGATAACATATGAATGAATTATTTCTAAAAAGTAATTGACTATAAAAACATAAATATAAAAAATAAATCATCTATGAAAATTGAGTGTTTTAAGATAACAAAATGTTTTAGAATCTTTAAATCATATGTACAACCTATTGAAAAATGATTTAATTATTGTAAATAAATTGATAACAAGATGTATATATGAATAATTAGATGATATTGATCATTCATAGCTTCAATTTTATATATTCCAATCTATGGTAACTAAGCGGTTTAGAAAAAATATCAGAAAGTTTTTCATGCAAGGAGATGAATTATAAAATAATATATCCCCCAGAGTTGTGATCTAAAAGAAAACTGTGTCTTATGTTTATTTTATTATATTGTAAGTGATAATCTAGGATTTTACATCGTGGAATGAAACTTTTTTATCACAAAAAACATTGAATTTTAGAAAAAACTCATTCCATTGTCATTGAGTGTTTGTTGAATCTACAACACAAGAGGGAAAAATTTTCAACTTCCACATATTGGGCTTTAGTTGGGGAATTTTCTACTAAGTGTTGTTTCTTACATAACCAAGAAAATAATTCTTATCCTATGAAATGAAATATTGAATTAGTACATTTTATTTCCATTATAAAACTACCAAAATCAGTATCTGAAAAACATTTTTGATAAAAATCATTTCAAGAAGAATAAAATAATCCAAAATCCATAGTTCCATTAACATAAAAAATATATTATTTTTAAATATTTTAGATGAGATTATTTTCAATTGATATTATATGTGGCATACATGAATATTTAAAACATTAAATCTAGAAAAAAGTTGTTGTGTAATGTAAACTTCCAATAATAACTCTAAAAGTCTTTTTATCTATTAGTTTTTCCAAAATAATCGACATATAATGTATTGGGGGTTCCAATGGGAGTAGAATTACATTTATTTTATTCATACAATAATTTCTTAAGAATAAATTTTATATACTTATGTTGAAATATAAAAGATCATTATGGGTTTTCACAAAATTTAAAACCTAAAATGTGTGGAAACCCATCCATAATACTAATTTCAAACTCATATTTCATAATTTCGAAAATGGATTCTATTAATGATTTTTTTATAGGAAAAATATTTAATTTCATCACCATATATTTTTACAATCATAATGCTTTTATTATCTTATTTTATAAAATGAGTTGGATCCATTGCACTATTATCAATGTTGTTTTGTAACAAAAAATCATTTAACTCACCATAAAAATATCTTTAGTCATGATTAAGTAAATAAAGTGAATTGGTGTGTTTGTATACATTTTCTATATGTTTTTTGTTTTCAAAAGTAGGTGGTTGTTATACATAAACGTTCTTCTGAACATACCCATAAAGAAATCACGCATCACATTCATTGTAAATAAATTAAAATTTAAGAATGCATCAAAATATAGAAGTATATTAATAAGTTCATGTCTTTCTACTAGTGAAAAGGAATCTCTGTAGTCTATTCCCACTTGTTGATTATAACCTTTAGTAACATGTTTATAATTATTAATAACTATTATTCCATTTTCATCACTTTTGTTCTAGAAAAACAATTTTACTCTAGTTAGATAAGTACCAATAGAAGCATCAAACAATGTACAGTCTTTGTTTCTTTCAAAATAATTGTGTTCATATTGCATTTCATTAATCCAATCACATTCACCAAAAGACTCCTCAGGACTCTTAGGTTTGAATTGTGATAAAAGTGATAGAGGTTTATTTTTCATTTCTTAAAAAATTATAGTTCTAATCAGTTGATCTACATCACAAATGATATTATCACTACGATGATTCAAAAAAATGAAATAATTCTTTGGTTTTTAAAATTTTGTTCTTCAGTAATAGGTTGAAAATAATATTGATGAAAACCACCAAAAATATATTCTTGTGTAATTTTCTCATAATAAGAAATTTCTATCATGGGTTGGAAAATATTTTTGTAAATAACATCTGATGATGTAAATTGGGGTTCTTTGAAAAACAAAGCATCAGTTTCATTATGACTTTACAAATTGTATGTTTATTTAGTTAATGGTAAACTCAGTATTGACTAAGGGGAGAAACACCTTGATCCATTTATGGTTCATGTTTTATTTTTTCACTTATCCAGCTATGTATCTATCTTGGATTGGTTTCGTCTTGACTCCAAAAATGATGATCCTCTATTAACGTACGATCCTCATCCATTACATATGAATTTATTACCACACAAGTGAGATAAAATTGTAATTTCCTAGATCTGGGTGCCACTCAACGGGTTCCCCGAACCCAGTTGGTCACATGACCTCAGGTGTATTTCCCCAAATGCCAGAGGCAGCTGACTAGTAGCAAGGGTCTAGGTCTGATAGTGGGGAAATTATGCCCTCATTTTTTCAAAGTGTAGCACAGTGGAAAAAAACATGCAACGGCGGAAGTAGTAAACATTATGAACTAGAAATGAACAACTATAGTAAAAGATAACCAACCGTTATATATAATGAATTAGCATGTCTCTATTTCAATTAATGAATCGAAAATAATAAACACTTCAATATAAAACAATACAAATCAATGTACAAAGTACAACCAGTCAAAACAAGCAGTGTAAACGAAACAAAGCAACATCGCAAGCCTAGGCTTGGTCCCATGCTCTCCAACTCCTCTGCTACAATCTTATACTAGTATAGGGACCATTTTCCATGATGAAACATGCATCAACATAATCAATTTGGGCTGAAGACATCACCCAAATCGGGTGTGAGAAATAAATCACAGTAGACACCCACCAAAGGCTTGTGCCCAAATGTCAATGAAAAATGTGCAACAGTAGTGTGTAGTAGTAAATGCAATAAACAAAGCAGTATTCAAACGTAATTAAATTTACCAGTCTTATATCAATTTTATTATTCATTTTACCATACAAATATATTGATTTAATTTAGTAGGTATAACAAATAAAAATCACCACGGTGAATATTTATGAGAACACCGTCCTCAGACATACCACTCAAACCCTTAGGTAACCATAATCGAAACTCGTAGGTAATTACCCATAGAAAAAATGAATATTTCCCTCAGGCGTACGATGTGTCACCCACATGCAATGAATCTACTATGCACATGCATAATGAATATGTTTCTCATGCTAAAAGAACCATAGCCCTCAGGCTAAAGGAAACACTGCCATTAGGCTAAAAGAAGCACTAAACGTAGGCTATGAAAGTCACTTGGTCAAGCCCAATGCATAATATTGAAATTTATATACAATTACACTCAAGGAAGATTCAATGCACAATATAATCATGTAATACCATCGGGTATCCTAGCCAAATGGATAAACAGAGGAACGCTCCCCTGGGGTGGTCATGGATCCTAGTAGTGATCCCAAAAAGCAGTTTTAATTTATCATTAGATTATCTAAACACTTCTAGATATCTTTACAAAAAAAGGAATCAGCCATAAGACACCCCAAACAGGGTCTCATAGCACCACGGTACACAAAAACACAAGGTAGTTGAAATTTAAACACCAGACCTCCTACCTCGATCGCCCCTAATCGGTATACGTGAACGACGCCACCTGAAACAAATAAGAATGGAGAAAACCCAGGAAGAACATAATCTCGTAAAAACTCAAATATCATTCCCTTGGGAAATAATAGGTATGAAACACACAAAGAAGATGAAGAGATTACCCGTGCAGTTCCCAGTAGATCGATGGCGTAGGAATCAGGTTCTCGGTGTGCGGTTGGGAGATCCTCCAAGATCCAGCCGTCTCTCCCACTCTCCTCCGGCGTTCTATGCTTCCTCTATGAACAGAGGAGGATACTTCCCTTTTAAAGCAAAATATAAAAACAACATGTTATGTACTCTCAAGTACACAATGTGTATTTTTCTGATTTAAGTGTTCCTATGGAGGTAACTTTTTCACCGCCGAACTATTCACTTGTCGACATGAGTACATGGTGTGTATTCTTGATTACACTAAATGTACTGTCTCTCCACAGGAGGCTGCCTCCACTTCCATACTGTTCACCTCCCCACTAAATACACAGTGTTTAATTACCCTATACACAGCATGTAGTTATTTTTTAAACCCTTCATTTTCGACAGGCCTATATGCTCTGTGTACCAATCCCACACGGCCAAAGTACATAGCATGTGGAAAAGTACACGGCATGTAGTAACAAAATTTGGGATTTTTCCCATTTTCATTATTTTATCCGAAAAAAACACTAATGTAAAAAAAGAAAATTAGGAACTTGTACTTCATGAATAAGAACCGTGTTCTTACAAACTTCCCACCTTAAAGTAATTCGTCCCCAAATGTCCCTTCCAATGGTGGCGAAGATACAGCTGTGATCAACTCCGGCCACTGAGCACATACGTCGGTCTCCTACTCCTAGGTTTCCTTTTGCACACGGTCATGCTGCCATAGCACATGTACGAGAAGAATTGATCGGCCTCGGAGAACCTTCGTGGCCCTATAAACAATACGAATCAGATTCTATCTAAAGGATACATCGACCTAACGCTCAACCTCTTTAGGCTGAATGGCGCGAGATGGGTCTGAGTGATAATGGCACATCAGAGATACATGGAAGACGTCAGGCAAGGTCCAGTACCTCTGTGGTAACTGAAGCTTATAGGCAACTTTCCTGACTCTCTCTAGAATCTTAGACGGCCCCACATACCTTGGTGAATTTTAACCCTGTCTACTGATCCGCCTGTGTCCCAACCTCGGCGAAGTAAGATCGAAATCCTGATCACCGACCACGAACTTTAAGGGCCTTCTGGGACGATTAGCATAAGATTTATGATGAGACTGGGTGGTAGCTATCCACTTCTGAATCAACTAGACCTACTCTGAAGTCTCCAACACGAGACATGGTCCTAGTAAAGCTGCCTCACCTAGCTCCATCCAAAACAAGGGTGATTGGAACGGTCTACAATATAATGCCTCGTAAGGAGAAATTTCAAAAGTTTCCATAAAACGATTATTATAGGAAAACATGACTAGGGGTATTATCTTCATACAGGACCCCCCAAAGTCTAGGAATCCGGCATGCAACATGTCCTCAAGCAGCAATATTGTACTCTCTAACTGGCCATTGGTCTGAGGGTGGTAAGTCGTGCTCAGAAGAACTTGTGTACCAAGTTCCCTCTAAACATTGGCCATAAACAAAACAGAAAACATGCTTTCTTATCTAAAACAACAGAACAAGGGACCCCATGAAGATGTAAGACCTCTCAGATATACAACTTCCTGAGTTAATCAACACCGAAGGTCTCCTTGATCAGAAAAAAGTGAGTTATCTTTGTGAGTCTGTCCACAACAACCCACACGACATCATTGCCTCGAGGTGACCTCAACATCTCGGTCATGAAGTCTATCACAAAATCATCCCATTTTCACTATGGGATAGGTAACTATTGTAACAGTTCATCTTTCCTCTGATGCTCCTCCTTCAACTACTGAAAGGTGGAAGATCTAATAACGAAACCAGCTACCTCTCTCTTCATACCCGACCACCAATACTGACATCTCATGTCACAGTACATCTTGGTGACTCCATGATGAACTGCACAAACTGAGGCATGAAACCACCACATCATCTTCCTGCATATATCACATGTATCCCACAATCGTCCATGGAAATGTAGTACCTCATCATCGTGTATCGTCCAACCTAGAGAAGGGTCCTCACTTTCCACTAACTCCTACAGAACAAGGACTTCTGAATCATATAGTTGTCTCATCCTCACTCTATCAAGGAGAGTAGAAGTCACATCTAATAAAGAAATATAGGATTTCCACTGACTCTCGTTCACCTCCAAATGCATCTCAAAGAACAAAGCCATAAGCAGCCACTAACCACTGGCCTCATGAACTGCCTATGTCTGAGTCTTCACACTCAGTGCATCAGCAACTGCATTTCACATACCAGGTGTATAGGCAAGCTCAAAGTCATTGGACTGTAGGTATTCAACTCTCTTTCATTGTCTCATGTTCATGTCCGGTTGGGTGAGGATATATTTGAGACTTTTGTGATTCATAAACACCAAAAAATGACCTCCCAAGAGATAATGTCTTCAACATCATAACGCATTAACAACTACTGCCAACTCGAGATCATTCCTCGGGAAGTTCCTCTCATGTGGCCTCAATAGCCGATACCCATACGCAAAAAATTGATCACCCTACATAAACATTACTCCCAACCCAATACCTGATGAATCACAGTAAACTGTATAACTCTTCTCTATCTCTGGAAGAATCCAGACTAGTGCAGATATCAACCTTCCATTCATCTCCAGAAAGGATGGCTCAAAAGCATCCGACCAAACGAACTTCCCACCCTTCTTAGTCAAACCTGTCAACGGCATTGCTAAGTGGTAGAAGTCTTATATAAAATTCTTTTTGTAACCAATCATCCCTAATAAACATTGTATCTCCAACACGTTCTTAGGATACTCTAAGGAAACTACTACTCTCACCTTCTCTGGGGCTACCGCAACTCCTTCCTATGAGATGATATGACCTAGGAAGTGAATCTAGTCCATCCAAAAGTGTCACTTTGAGAGATTATCATAGAGATGATGCTCTCTCATTGTACATAGTACGATCTCATGATGGTTGGCATAGTCATGTCAAGTACAGGAGTACATCAAGATATCATCCACGAAGACTACCACAAAAGAATCCATATAAGGATGGAACACACGATTCATCATAGCCATTAAAACTGTCATCCCATTTGTGAGTCCAAATGGCATAACCAAGTACTCCTATAGATCATATCTTCTTCGAATAGCTGTAAGTGGTATATCTGATCGTCTAATGCACAATTGATGATATCCAGATCTTTACTCAATCTTCAAGACCACTCGTGAAACCTGAAGTTGATCAAAAAGATCATCGATCCTTGTCATGGGAAATCGATTCTTGACCATCTTCTGGTTCAAATTCCAACGTCTGACGGTACCTTCCATCTTCTTAGCAAACATGACAAGTGAACCCCATGGAGAAGTACTAGGTCAGATGAAACCCTTTTCCTGTAACTGCTTTAACTTCCTCTCGAGCTCTTGAAACTCAAGTGTATACATCCTATAAGGAGGAATGGATGCTAGTTCCACTCATGGCACAAGATCAATAGAGAAATCCACCTATCTCTTTAGAGGTAGACCTGCAATGTCATCTGGAATGACATCCCTGAAAAGATCAAACACTGGAGGAAAATCCTTTTGACAAGTTCCCTGGTCATCTAGATATAAAATCACAATCTGGACCCTAACTCCACCTCTCCCACTATGCTCTGGTCTAGCTCGGCTTTCCAGGACATACCATTATCTCTTGTATAAAAACTCTCCGCCCTCTGGGAACTTGAAACTTACACTGCGATGATAGCAATCCACAATGGATTGGAAGGGAACCAACATATACTTCCAGAGAACGATGTCATAGCATGTCATCTTTAAGACATAGAGGTCTCATAGAAAGTGACACCCACTAAACTCTAGGGGCACTCCCTACATTGACGGACACCAGTCATTATAATTATGAATAGAGAGTCTAGCATCATATCTTAAGAATAAGAAGAAACACATAGCCCAAGGATCTTGACAACGGGTAAAGATATAAAGCTATGTGTAGCACCCATATCGAAAAGTGCAGAAGATAAAATAGAAGTTACTAGAATAGTATCGCTAACAATAGAAGGTCTGGGATCCTTCTCCTGCTGGGTCTGTTGCACTGCATATGCTTGTCCAGTGCCACGACCCTGCGACACAGCCTGGCTACCCTTAGCTGGCCCGCCCAACTACCTCTGAGATCCTGGTGTCTTGGTACCACAGCCCTAACCATCATCTCTGCATGCATGCCCCGATGTATTCCAATTGCTCTACTGGTAAAAATTTGTTGGTCTTACATCCACATGTGACATCTTCACAGAAAACCTCTCTCTAGCCACTGGTGGAATCGCCCTACAAAACAAAGTAGATGACTCATCTTGCCGCAAACTCGATATTCCACAAGGTCTCGGGGACACTGAGGTCTCTTGTGCCCCTCTCAACCACACTGGTAGAAAATGACCTGGGCACCTGAAGTATTCTTCTGACTAGTACTACAGCCATTAGAAAAATCTATCTACCTCTTCCTCTTACCATTAGAAATAGTACAAGAAACTAGTTTCGAACCGCCCAGGCCCACACCACCATCCTCTCGCAGGTTCTGCACAGTAATAAATGCCAGGTTCACAATATCATATATTATAGGCAACCTGAACACATTCACCAGAGCTTGGATGTCATACCGAAGTCTATCCTCAAAGTGTGGATCCATCAACACCTCATCACCCACCAAAATAGGTGCAAAACGCTGAATCTTGGTGAAGCAAGCAGAATAATCCATCACTGACATGCACCCTGCTACAGATTAATGAACTCTCAAGCTCTGTCTTCCTGCTACATCTTCGGGAAGAATAAGTCATATAAGGTTGACTAAAAATCTTCCCACGCCCTATCTTGGTGATGCTCATACTGGGTGGTAACATCCCACCACCTCTTGGCGGAATCTCGTATCATGTATGTAGCGAGCATGACCTTCCTCCAAGGAGGCGTCTCTAGATGATCGAATATCATATACATCAAACCTAGCCAAGACTCTGCACCCTATGGTCCACCATCCCCTAAAAATGTAAGAGGATGTTGCTGGTGGAATATACTAGTCTACTCTCCCTTAGATGTGGAAGCCTGCAGTGATCCCTGGAAGGTCTTATTAAACCTCATGAAGCCATCACGGAACTGCGCATTAGCGCCGGAGTCTGGTATAACGGCTGGCACCGCATTTGGCTCTATTGGAGGTTCCATTGGTAGCACATGGCCCACCATCATCAGTGTATAATTGTCTCCACCCTTCTAGAAAACAACCGGTGGTCGTCTCGGTTGAATGACACTACAAGGTCAAAAGCACACCATGGATTAAGATTATAAAAGACCGGAAACGAGGAGGAAATGAAGGGAATATGAGAAAGAAAGCACTCATTATATGTAAAACATGAGTACATGGCATGTATAAATACTACATGGTGCATTCTTGCAAGACATTTACATGGCATGTACTTCATCTAAAAAACATCATGTAACACCCCAAACACACGGCGTGTCTCTTAAATAGATGGTGTTTACTTGAATCTAACATCATTTCTTGAGTCCTTCTATACGGCTATGCCACACGGCTCTTCCAAAACAGAATTATAGGACGTGTCCCACAGGTACACAACGTGTACTCGACAGGCTTTCATCGGCCCATGTTGTTCGTGACACATCCTGTGTACCCAAGTCGCACTACACTTCGTGTTTCAAAAAGACACGACATGCTCAAAGAAGCACCAGACCAACCCATGTTTCTCTCTACACGGCCAGCTACACTGCTGACAGTGCACGACATGAACTAGGCGGACATGGCATGTACTAGGAATGATAACGCCGACCCGTGTTGTTCGTGACATGGCCGAGTACCTAGGTCAGACTACATGGAGTGTTCAAGGTGGACACGGTGTGTATGTCTTAAGGTTTCCTCCATTCATGTTCTTAGTTTCACGGGCGGGCACCGGGTCAACACTACATGAAGGGTACAACCAGTACATGGCATATTCACCCAAGAAATTCTTTACCCTGTGTCCCCGCCCACACGGTCTATGACACAGAAAAAAACTACACGGTGAGTACTGAGGGTACACTGCATGTACTTAAAAAGTTTTCATTTCTTCTTAAAAAGAATAACACATGGCATGTGTCCGTAAAACTACATGGCGTGTATCCTGGGTTTTATGGTTAGTAATCCTTAGAAACTACTCTGGAGCACAGAAAAACACTAAAACCAACACCTAAGTGCCCAATTCCAATCCTTGAGGGCCCATACTCCACACGAATCAAATCTTTTCATATTACACATGTCATAACAAGGTAAACATGCAATGATCATCCAAATTCCTGCTATTGAGGGCACATAACCCTCAAGTTGGGGGGGATTGAATCCACCCTCTGATACCACTTTGTAACATCCCAGATCTGGGTGCCACTCAAGGGGTGCCCCGAACCCGGTTGGTAACATAATCTCAAGCGCATTTCCCCAAATGTCAGAGGCAGCTGAGTAGCAGTGAGGGCCCAAGACTAATAGTGGGGAAACTATACCCTCATTTTTCAATGTGTAGCTCAGAGAAACAAAAAATAACATATAAAAGTGGAAGTAGTAAACAATATGAACTAGAAATGACAAACTGAAATAAAAGATTACCAATAGTTATATTTAATTTTGCAGCATGTCTCTATTCCTATGAAAGCATCAAAAATAGGATACACTATAATACAATACAATACAACTAAATTTACAAGGTACAACTAGTCAAAACAAGAAGAGTAAATGAAACATAGCAGCATCACAAGCCGATCCTTAGTCCCATGATCTCCTACTCCTCTACTACAATCATGTACTTGTATAGGGACCCTAGGCCCTGTCAACACCTGCAGCAACATAGTCTGTTTGGGCCGAAAACATGACCCAAACAGGGTGTGAAAACTAAATCCCAATAGGCACCCACCAAAGGTCTGTGCCCAACTATCTGTGAAAAATGTGAAACAATAGTGTGCAATAGTAAATGCAATAAACTAAGAAGTACTCAAAAGTAACTAACATTACCAGTCTTATTTCCATTTTAATATTCATTTAACCATTACAAGCCCATGCTTTAACTTGGTAGGTATAAAATATAAAAAACACCATGGTGAATATTTATGATAACACTGTCCTCAGACATACCATTCTTACCCTCAGGTAACCAGAATCGAAACCCACGGGTAATTGCCAATAGGCAGAAAAAATATTTCACTTAGGTGTACTAAGTGTCACCCACAGGCACAGAATCTACTTCACATAGGCACAACAAAAATTTCCCTTAGGCTAATTGAACCACTACCCTCAGGCTCAAGGAAACACTTCCCTCTGGCTAAAACAAACACTACATGTAGTCTAAGCAAGTAACCGGGTCGATCCCAACACATAAGCATGCAATTTATATACAATTCCTCTTAATGAAAATGCAATGCACAATATAATCCAGGCATACCCTCGGGTATCCAGGCCAAACTTCTAAATAGAGGAACACACCCACGAGGTTGTCCTGGATCCAAGCAGTGATCCCAATAACTAGTTTTAATTTATCATTATGTTATATACACACTTCTATATATCTTTACAGCAAGGGACTCAACCATACTCCACACAATACATGGGCTTGTAGCACTATGGTACACAAAAACACACGGAAGTTGGAATTTAAACACCAGACCACCTACCTCGATTGCCCCTAATCGGTATACGTGAACGACGCCTCCTGAAACAAACGACATTGGAGTAGATCTGAGATGAACATAATCCCATTCAAACTCAAATTACATTCCCTTGGGAAATAATTGGCATGAAACACAGAAGGAGGAGGAAGAGCTTACCTATGCGGTTCCATGGAGATCAATGGCTTAAGAATCAGGTTCCCATTGTGCAGTTGGGAGATCCTCCAAGCTCCGACCATCTCTCCGGCTCTCCTCCGGTGTTATAAGCATCCTCTATGGATAGAGGAGGCTACTGCCTATTTTATGCAGAAAAAAACTACATGGCCTGTAGTCTCAATTACATGATGTGTACTTTTCTCATTTAACTGTTCCTCTAGAAGAAACTTTTTCATCTCCATACTGTTCACTTGTCGAGATGAGTACACGGCATGTATTCTCAATTACATGTCTTGTATTGTTGCTCTAATGGCGGTTGCCTCCACTGCCTTACTATTCACCATCTGATTGAATACATGGCGTGTAAATACCCTATACACGGCGTGTAGTGAGTTTTTACAACCATCGTTACCGACAGGCCTACACACCTTGTGTACACATCCCACATGGCCAAAGTACACGGTGTTTGGAAACGTACACAGCGTGTAGTCAGAAAATTTGGGATTTTTCACAATTTTCATTATTTTATCTGAAAAAACACTAAAGGAAAAGGAAATGAAGGAACTCATACCTCATGAATAAGAACCGGATTCATACAATAATGGTTTATATAAAATAAAAAATGGGAACAAAAACCCTAACATAATATGCAGTGTGATGGAACACATGCCATAAATTTCAGTTAATAATATATTTAATTAAACCAAAAACATGAAATGGTATTATCTATGCTATTGATCATCCACATGCATGACATGAGTTATGAATTTAATAAAATTAGCTTTCAATTCTAATCAATCTTATTTATATTAAATCATGCTTGAATCAATCATGTATATTCTATAATTAATAATTTCTGTTATCATAAAAAACAACTATATTCCCTTCAGATTCTCATCAATAATAATTTTAAAAAACATACATAAATTTATATCAAATGGATTGTGCACATAGTTCTACCTTATTGGAAACACGGTGGGTACCAATCTGAACTAACCAATATGTATTATACCTGTATACCGTTTACTCTTGACAAATGTGTGATACAAAACTTATTACATTCTTTCATGAAAGGTACTTTCATCTTAATTATTACACTAAATACATAATTTTCAATTCATTATTAATGATTCAATGTATGTAGAGAAAAAACTATAATATGACTCATACATGAAATGACGACATGAACATTATATAGAAATTAATTAGACATTTAAATATATTAAAACTCCTCATATTGAGTGAACTATCTACTTAATCAAGAAACAAAAGAACATGTGGATATGGTTTGAAACATATAATAAATAAATATTTTATTTTTCGTAATTTAGTAAAACTACATTGTGTTTACAATCCCTCTACATTGCATGAAATATTTTCGTCGTCAATCAAAGAAGAACGCTTAGGGATGTGTCATTTAAATTTTTACATGGAAAAGGATAGAGTACATGATGGTTACATGGTCGACACAATGTGTGGACTCTGATATTCATGGTCTCTAGTCATGTAGGCCATGTAAGAAGATACATGATCATCTGTGAGTAAATGATTACCTTTTTTTTGCTGTGGTAACACGGAGTGTACTCCAGATGAAGATTTTCCAAATTGACCCCTTAAAAATGTAGTGCATAATTAAAGGTACTGTATGTAATAAATGTACACTCCTTGAAATAATTATTAATTAATTTTTTTGTGCATTGAATAATAGTGCATTACATGTACCATTGGGTTACATGGTTTGTACTCTTGTGTTCTCCCAATAAATTACTCATGACCTACATTTGAGATATTCAAATTTATTTTTTTTATTAAATTTATAATTTTATTTTTGTTTATGAGTAACAAAAATGTCTGAAGAAATTATCTAAATTATTGTTATAAGAATGATTAAACTAATATTAAAAACTAAATTACAAATTCCAAAATCAAAAGATGATATTTAAATTATTATAAATCATTACGTGACAACTATGACAAAACAAGTAGGTTTTGAGTGCACCAAAAGTATGTGATTGGTCATGAACAACGTTCATTTTTTTCAAAATCAATGATCAATACATGATTTAAAGGATGATAAACATTCTGATCAAGGGAATTTTATAAAATCCAAGAAATAGATAAAATTCCAAAACAAGAGAACAAGATCGTCACATATTATTTATATTGAATTTATTAAATTATAATATTACCCTATAAGAAATTATTTCTTTGTTGTGGGATCTCACATATGATCTACGTTGTACTATTATTATGTTAGATGAATCAGGTGATGATTCCCTCTAGCAATGTGAGATCCTCTATTTTCTTGAGGTACATTAATGTTCAGGTTTTGTATTAATTCTCCTTATTTGTGGTTAATGTATTGTTTTCTAAATGTATGTGGACAATAGGTAGTGTCTTTAGGGATCATGACATGAATGAAGGGATATTTTAGCCATCTTCTATATGTTTCATTGTTGGAAAACAATTAGTAGTTTTAGGGACATTGGTAAAATATACTAAGAGTGGAAGTTAATAAGGGTATGAAATATTAAAACAACCACACCTTTCTTATTTTATTTCATTGTTAAAAAATAATCTACGCTCTCCTCCCGATTGTAGAATATGAATGGATCATAAATCATTCACCAGAAATATAAATTTTACATGGTTCACCATCGATGGGATACGTCCAAGGAGCATACACCAGTGATGTGCTGATGTACAAAATCCACTATAAGCACACTAATGATTACAATGTTTGGAATGGACTCACCCTCCCTCTAGGATAACAATCAAGAACAATTTGAAATCTCACTACTCTCTCAAATAACGTTTGTTCACTACTAGTTCATAGGATCCACTCATAGTTTAAAGACATTTATTTCTATTCATTATCATTAATGAATGCATCCCCCACTATATGTAGATTCTCTATCAATGTCCCATATTCATCCACTGACTAAAAAAACTTTTCCACACAACACCGGGCAGTACCTCTTTAAACACATTCACAAATCACACTTCCTTAATGAAGCTCCTTATTTGGAAAAGCTCAACATAGCCTTTGTAAATCCCCTACCTTATCATGAAGAACACTATTTCAAAAATCTCATACTACCCTTTGTGATTCATGTATCTTTTGCAAAAACATTATCCTACTTCAAAATCTATCTTAGACATGGAAAAGAACACCACTTTTTCAATTCTCAAAACATCCGTTTCTAATTCCCTTAAATTATTGAATCTCAACATAGCCTTCAAGATGATCCTCTCAAACCACACTCACAATCCCCCATCACTATTAGAGAGCCTTAGGACCATTGTTAAGTCTTTATATGTTTTTGAGGGGGGTAGGGGCCTATTTAAAAGTGTTTACCACAAACCCAAGATCCTTATAGCCATGTTAGCACCATATCAGCACCATTATGTAGAGCTCACAATTCTCCATCTCAATGCTCCCTTTTTCATGATGTTTCATGAAAAATTTCACAATGCATTTCTTATCATAACCATAGATAGTTACGTCAAATTCATTGTGCCTACACAATGATCTTTCTATTTTAATAGTGGAGATTCCATCAAAACCATTACACCATCACAATTCTCCACTTGTAATGCTCCTCAACTTTGTTGTTCACGATGCTCTTCATAGTCATAGATACCACTATCATAATTCATCATTTCTTCATGAGATACAATTAAAGAATCATATATTTTATAAACTCATTCCTTTTTATTATTTTGATGAGATCTTTACAGAAATCAATATTTTTCAATACTCACCAAACACCTCGTTGTGGACCCAAAAAATTTAGAAATAACAAGAAAATGACACCACCATTTATCTATTCTTTTTGTACCACCTCCAGATCTTCCATTATTAATTCATTGTTCATTATCAACTTAGATTATCAAAAATGTCTCCATAACTCAAAAAATCATCATGGAATAATGATTTGTTAATGAACTCATTCAACACAAAAATAGTACAATGATACCCTGAGGGATTTTTTCCCAACAATCTCACCCATTGGGTTTGATGAAAACTAATTCATAAATTAATGGCACTTTAGATTCTACAATTTTTTGACACCATTCCCCTCATGAGATTGAGATAGAAATCAAGGATTAACTCAACAAATACTCAAATCCATTCTGAGTAATGATCGGCATGAGAAAAAATAGTTATCTAAAAAGTTCATCAATGAATCTCATCACTTAAAACTAGCAGACAATTCATGAAACTAAAAAATATATTGAAACGAAAACCATAGCTATCCTGATATTACTTCATTGATAGATCACTTGAAGCATTATTAGGTTTGATACTCTCCACCTATATAATTGCTCCCTTATCTCATTACCCCTCTGTTAGTTTCTCCCCATGTCCTAACTAAGACAATTCCTCCATTCTCAGAGCCACAATGTCCCCCCTTGATTAGTCACACATTCCACCTATGTAAAACGAACCCAATGTTCACTCCATTGTGGTATGCAACAAGGTAAAAACAAAAATAAGCACAATTGTGAAAAACACATGCTGCCTCAAGGACAACGGTCCCACATATACTTTTTCATGTGTGGGAAGGAAACTAGACTCTCAGATCCACTTGTTGCCTTTCCAATGCCTCTGTGGGTAAATCCTTTCTCCATCCAACGTTACTTTTTTATTTTCAATAATCACTTTTAAGGTGATAGTGAGAACCCTCACAACAATAAACACAAAAAGAAACAACAGTATTGTTGAAGAACAGAATGAGCCGATTGGAATCAATTTCCCTAAACTATATCCAGGGAATAAAATTTACATGGGAGTCAGGGTAGTCCTTTAAAATGACTTCATACTAAAGTTCCATGTTTTCCCAATCTTTTGTGAATTCTTTCATGTCAATCCTTTCTATATTGAGGCCTCTGAGCAAAATACAAGTCTTCCTATCAATCCACTCACCATGTTCCTTAGATGTGATCATGCGAATCGGTCTTCCTGTCTTCTTCAATGCTTTCATATCTATATCTTCCTCTCCCATTTCTTCATCTGAGTGCAATAGAAAATACATGTGTTCCAGCATCGATGATATCTATTGCTGAGGATCTCTGGCGAAGCATGTCTCACTCTGCTTTCCAGAATCCCTCGTCTTCGCTGAGGGAATGGCAGGGACTCCAACCTCACCACCAATAGACACAGTGACGCTATATGGGTTGACCACTACATCCGAATTGCTCACAGTAATAGGAACCTTTGGAAGATACTTTCTCTTACTTTCAGACCTCGTGATTAGAGGACTAGGTAGGTTAGAATACTCATTCTTACGTCACCCCCTTCAGTTGGTCGTGATAAAGCCATCATAATCCATATTAATGAACATTCCCTTTCATGAGAATGATCTTAGATATTCATCTGCAATGGCCACTTACATGGGCTCTGCAGGGACGTCCAGAACCTCATCCATATCATCTTGGGAAGCACCAACATCTACCAAGTGGTCCTCTTCATGTGAAGCCTTATTCCTGTTCAGATACTCATTAGCTTTGCAGTCATCATCACCCAACACAACATACTGATTTTGAATGTCCATGTTTGATCTCCCAATTGTAACCATCTTCGCATAAGAAAGGGTCACCTTTAAGTGTTGCCTTGGCACCTCGGAGGCTCTTGCCTGTTGATAGCCTCTTCCCATATATTGATGTTGCATGGAGGTGTCCTTCAAAGCCAGACACTGGGAGTGCCCATCGGATTCTTGGTCCTCACAAGGTCCCTCAATCACCTCTGTAACCTTGGCTACATTAATTGGAACCATCTGAATTGCTGATACCTTGAGGTGGTCCTCCTTCACTCCATAATTGTTACCTTTAGTTGAGTCGCCTTCCAAAAGCAAGTGAAAGTTTTTTCCTACATCGTTACTAGAACCAGAAACTTCATTATCAAGGGGTACCACCTCATTAGCACCCATGTCGAATGAAGTTCCTTTGCACACCATTTCCCCTAGAATGCACACCCCCAGGTCTCTCTTTAATTTTTTAAAAACCATAGCCACATTCGGGTGTGGAGAGGGGGTCATTAGTTTCCTCATAGATTCCTCTGATGTAATACTACAACTGATTCCTAGCACCTCCTTCTTCTATTGCTTTCCAAGATCAGAACCACTGTTGGCGAACACTAGTCTAACTAACAAAGATTTGCTACTACCTTCACCCATACAGAATCCCTTTCTATCATCGCTGGCATCTATAACCTTCCTAGGATATATCATCCCACATCGTCAGAATACCCCAGGATAGCCCAGCTTCTTACAGAAATTACAGAAATCAATCCATGATTCATATACAACAGGTTGTTTGTGCCGAAACTCTCCCTCCACTATAATCCACACAAACGCGCTTTGAAACATTAAGTCATCAAGTTCCACACAAATACGGGAATAGACTGGGTGGTAGAGTTCCCTGGTTCATGAATAAGCACATAGAAATCTATCCACTAGGTTACTTAGGAATCTCAAAATTGTGGGGTTTTGAAATACTAGAGGGAGGTGCGGATAACTAACCCATACCACTGCTAAATGGGAGTCATGATGCATGTTGAAATCTTACGACCAATGAAAGAGGTAAAAATAGAGACCATTTCATCTTCGCAGGGCACTAGACTAGGCTTTAATCAGATCCTCCTCAGTGGTGAATCGAATACAAATATTCCTAGAATTGATCCAACCCATTGTTGCTCTATCGTGTAAATCCCACAACCCAAAAATATACCTATTAAATGAATACACTGAGGGACGCCACTACTTGATGCACGCAATCAGGGAGAGATTTAGCAGACCTGAAGCCTCATTGAACTCCGTTGTTGATATCGAAAGATTCGGAAGAACATTTAACAAATCTGGAATCATAGTGAAATGATAATTCTGAGGGAAGGAGGGAATAATGTCAGGGTTCGTGAAGGGAGAAAAGGATGGAGACAATCATGTGACAGAAGCCAGAGGTCCCTCCCCCAGCGAGGGAGGACGGACCAGGGCAGGAGCCACCACCGCCTCCGAAGGAGGGAAGGCATCATGAAATCACCACTACTGAGCTCCTCTTATAAGGATTATGTGTAAAGACTTTCTCATAATGTCTAAAACATGTTGTCCTGGAGGATAATAATCCAATTTCAAATGCCCTTGATCCACCTCCTCATTTATAAAATGATATTTGATTTCAATGTACATCATCCTTGAGGGATGGACTGGATTTTTTCTAAGCCTGATAGCACATGAATTATAACAATTAATTCTTATCAGAGACATTGAGGAAGCTCCCATTCGATCAAGTTGTTGTTTTATCCTCTATAACTGTGTTCAAACTTTAGTGGATAAAATATAATTATCTTCTATAGTACTCATTTAAATTAAATATTATTTCTTTCTTAGCCAATAAATGCACAATCCACCATGAAAGAATGCACCACATGACATTGATTTCATGTCATCTGTTGAACAATTCCTAATCTACATCTATGTATCCTAGTATCTCTAGTTGAGATTTATCACTATATGTCAAACCAAAATACATTGTTCACTTGATGTGTTGGAGTATTCTTTTTTCTCCAATTATGTGGCTCTCATTGGGATTCATTTGGTTTCTCACTGAATAAAATGTGGAAAAACAATATCAGGTCTTGTAGTTGTCTGGTACAGTACACATCGAACTATTTTTCTATATTCTAGGATATTCAATGCCATTATATCATAATATTTTGATACTTTCATCCCAGTAACAACTGGAGTCTTCATCTCTAATTTAATTTTCTATTCCAAATCTTCTCAGAAACACATTGGCATATTCAGATTTTAAAATGAAACTGGAATTCCTTCCTTGTGTCACTTGTAATCCATGTAGTAACAATTTCTAACAAATAATTGACATTTTTAAATAACCTTACATGAATTAAATTAAAATTCTATATTGTTATTCCTATGATTCACCAAATGTTTTTTAATTGACATAAATTTGCACCATAATAATTTTATTACTGTCATTATTGACATAGAGATTCTAATCAACTACAAAACGTTGATAGCCATGATTCATGAAATACTAGACATGTTTTGAATAACATGATATTGGATCTTGAATCAACCCATATAAAGCCATATTTGAAAGAAAAAACATTTCTATCATCATCATTATTGAGAAAACCGTTTTTCTGCTCAATATACACTTCTTCTAATAGAACACCATTCTAAAATGTGGTCATCAAATCAATTTGGTAAACATGAAATTATTTTGAACTGAAATGGTCATAAATAAAATGATTGTCTCCAACCTTGCAATAGGGTCAAATGTCACATCAACATCAATAACCACTACTTGTTAGCACCCAAGTCACACCACTGATGCTTTTTCTTGAATCACTAAACTATATTCATTAATCTTTTTGAGGAATACCCTTTAAGTCCCAATGACATTCATATCTTTTGGCCTCAAAACAATATCCCACATCTGATACTTTTGTATTTGATCTATCCCTTATTGTATAGCATGGACCTAGTTCTAATCTCCAATTGTATCAGTAAAACATTAATACTATATCAAAGAATTTAATGGTGTTTTCTATAATGACTTCATTAATCTTGTATGAATAGCTGTTGGTATCACCAATGATATATATACTATCAATTTTAGCACAACTCTTTGGCATCAATGGAGATACAGACTTGAATTCCTCTTTCACATCATTAATATCTTCTTATAAATCATCATCTACCACTTATCCTCCCCTTATGTTCCTTATATCTTTATCAATTTTATCTGGAAGTAGTTCTCTTTTTTGTTTAATATTCCCATATTTTTCCACTATTGTGCTATAATTCCTCTCAAATAATTCTCCCAACATCATATTATAAAATTTATATGATTTTATTTTTTCTTAGGTATCGAATGAATATCCTCTCACCTAAAAGTGACTCAAATTTCTTGTTCTTTTATTTATTTAGAATAAAGCACTTATATTCATGGATTCAAAATTATTTCACTAACGCACTAGTGCAGAAAACATTTTCTACATCGGTTATTTTTCATTTTGAACATCGGTTTTTAGTCGATGTTAATACAAAAGACGTTATAGATATTTTTTTATGTTAGTTATTTAAAAACCGATGTAAAAAACATAAAATCATGATGTTTATCACTTCGGTTATTAATTAACAGAAATGAAAAATATAGGGGGGAGGGGTTTTTCACATATGTTATCTAATAACCGACGTGATAAACCATTTCCCTAGGATTTATCATGTCAGTTATTATATAACTGACGTGATAAACCTTGGGTGGGTTTATAACTTCATTTATTATATAACTAACCTGATAAAATAGTGTGGGGATGTTTATCACTTCAGTTATTTAATACCCTACGTTCTAAACACCTTGAAAATGGTTTATCACGTCATTTATATAATAACCGACGTGATAAACCAGTCCAGGGGGATTTTATCACGTCGGTTATTAAATAACCAACGTGATAAAAGGCCTGAGAAATGGTTTATGAGGTCGATTATATAATAACTGACGTGATAAACCAGTCCGGGGGATTTTATCACGTCGGTTATTAAATAACCAATGGCATAAACCATTCCACATGTGTTTATCATGTCGATTATTAAAATAACCGACGTGATAAACCCTTCCCCATTCCATTATCACATCGGTTATAAAATAAACGACATGAAAGACCAATTTTTTTAAAAATTTGAATGCAGTCCTCTGTTCTCCCCAGAAACAACCAGAAAGCAAATCAAGAATTCGTACCACAAAAATAGAAGTAGACCAAAACAAGAACCAAAGAAAAATTTAAAACTAACCCCACTAGACAGCCCCCCACCACCCCCTTAACAACCTCCCCTCACCCCACTGGACATCAACAACCACTTCCCTAGATAGCCCTCACCACACTGGATAGCCCCCACCACCCCCTAGACAGAAGTAGACCAAAACAAGAACCAAAGAACAATTTAAAACATGCCCCATTGGACAGACACCCACCACCCCCTGAACAGCCCCCCCCCCCTCACCCCACCGTACAGCCCTCCCAAACCCTTGGACACCACCGACCCCACTTAACACCCCCTCCCCCCAACACACCCTTGGAACCCCTCCCCCTAGACAAGATTCCATACCAAACAAACCATCATCAGTAGACCAAAACAAGAAGTAGAGAAAAATTAAACATTCACATACATAACAATCAAAACATACACTATCAACATCAAAAAAACTAAATCCAAAATAAACGACTACAAAATACACAATTACAATGACAACATTCAAAATTACATTTTACACTACAAACAAATAAAATTCAATCAATCCTATAAAATAATTTGACCACTGCACTTGAAAGTGTTTGATATCTTCAGTAGTATGGGGTTGAGGGTCATCAAATAGCTACAAATGAAAAGGATAGTAGTTAATGTGTATAATGAATGAATAAAATTAAAATATTATGGCAATGTTTAAAAGGAAATCTTACCAGGTCAAAGTTCACAACTGTCCTAGTTGTTATTATTTTATACATAAATCATAACATATAATATCTCTATTCGATGACGCCTTGTTGTTCATGACAATTTGGTTTGAATGAGTGTAAATTAAATATATTATTTTTATGTAATAAATCAAAAAGTAAAAATTATTAATTGATATTTACCTTTGGTTTTACATATTTGATCTTTACGCTCCATTTCATTGTGTTTTTTTGAAAGTAAACCCATGGCTTGTTAGAAAATAATACAAATGGGGAAAATTTACAATTCATTATAATATATAAAACGATTGAGAAATTGAAAAATAATTTTCCAATATATTCAAAAAACTTTTCGACCCATCATAATTCACAGAGAATGTCCAATAATGTGTTTTCTCACTTGGGAAAAAAACCTCTAACATCCAATGATCACTAATAAAAGAAAATTTAAGGTTAGTGGTTTTTTATCTTAAAATATAATGAAATCATTGGGAGAGATGTGTTTCATACTTCTCACAAAAAGGCATCATCCAACATTGTGTGACTATATTCTGTTCAATTCATTCAGCAATATAAAGCATTTTTTGATCCTCATCTAATGCACATGCTTCAGGGGAAATCAATTGAGGGTCCATGAATCCATATAAAAATGTCATCTCATTCCTCTCACAAATGTTATAAACATACCTAAAACAAAACAAACATAACTATACATTTTAATAAATATAACGCATGGGAGAGGTGTTAAGACTTACTTGGAAAAAATTTGCACCACGTTAATTCCCAACTTATCTCCAGTAACAAGCTCCATGAAATCATTTTTCATAATCCCAATAGTTATTGCACGTCCAAAAACAAGAGCTTCCATTCGAAACTCATAATGACCCGCCAACAAATTTGAATATCATGACAATCTGTCAAGACTACTAGAATCTGTATCTGATGTCATAGCCATTTGTATTTGTTGATGTCTATACAGTGTTTCATTACCATTGAAGTATTCTTGTAAAAATAAATAGAAAAATATATTAGTTTTCAAATAATTAATCAACATTAATAAATAAAATAAAATAAAAGATATAACATTCATAACTCTATGGTAATGAGTCGAAGATGTCTGGATAGCCAAATTAAAAAATGGTCAATACTATGTCCAACTGTCATAACCTCATCTATAGGTAATGGTACTTGAGATGATCTATCTATAATATCATGTGCAGTGACCCTCTGATTCTCTTCCTCTAATTGTTGATGATGAACTATATCTCCTATTTAATTAACCAATCCATATACAACTACATGATGTTGAGGATCATCTACATACAAATCGCAATAAGTAGGAAGTTGTGGCAGAGGATTAGGATAAAAAATGTGGTCCGCGGGATGAGGTTGGGGAGTGGGAGCTACCAGCGGAGGTGGAGGATAAATAATGGGGTCTCCAAGTGGATGTGGAGGTGTGGGAGCTATAGTCTGAAATTGCCCTTGCATTTCTGCAATCATAGACTCTACTGATGCTCGAATCTTTTCCTCCATAATCGCATTAATATAATGAACACCAGCCTCTAAGGATTCCATTTTTTTTATAAACACCCTCAACATTAGAAGTTGAATAATGTGGCAACACTTTTATTACTGATACACCTGCCAGATATCCTCTTACACGACCAGGATGTTCGGACTTTCCCAATGCTACAATTAAAATATCTTGACTCCCAGTAACTGTTAATTCCCCCTGTGAGCTCTGCTCCTCAAAAGAGTCCTGTATTAATTAATTGATCATTTTGTAATGATTGAAATTATATGAAGAAAATATTTAATTTATATAAATAAAATAGATATCTTACAATCCTCTCAGCTATGATTCTAAATTATTCCGAATGATATTTCCCTTTTTTGTCCATATAAGGTCTCTTCTATTTTTCATGTCTAGATGGAGCGGATGGAGGGGCCACTTCTCTAGAGCTTGAAGTCTCATCTCTTAGTATTTGAAATTTTTCTGCCATTATTTGTTCTTCCAAAAATGCATACCCTTTCCGATATAAACAATGAGGGTACACAAATTTAGATTGGATCTTCTAATGAGATATCCTTGTTTGTTGTAAATTAAGAATAAGAAATAATTAAAAAAATCATTTATATAAGAAATATTATAAAAGTTTACATTTCCCTAATCAAAAATGACTCTTTTCTTCTACTTTCATCAAACTGTCTCCATGTGTCTTCAACTATAAAAGGATATATACGACCAGGATTATCATGACTCTGATGACCAAAAATGAAATCAGATGAGAGGGTTGATTTGAAATCCTTCCATATCCTGGAAACCATCGATAAGCATTTCTTCCTAACTCCTACAGTGTCAGAAATATAAAATGTCATCTAATGAAGAAGAGGTTAAACATATTATATATACTGGAAACATTTATAGATTAGTCAAACAATATAAAAAGATCTTACCAAAATCGTCTCCCTCAACTAAGAGAGTATTGCTTTATCCACACTTCTCCAGTCATCATACGAAATGCATATTTTTCTCTTAGCATGAGTTGATACAAAACTCTTTAAATCATTTACATTTGGACCTCTTGGAATATCATCATCATCAAACTCAAAAAGTATCCTCTGATCCTGCGTATGGGCAAGTGCTAATTTTGGTAAACCTGTGCACCCACATTTAACAACTCTTGAACTCTGGTTCATAATATGAATACTTGAGGTAGATTGGGGAACATCAACAGGAGTATGTGAATGTTCCTCCCCAGAGGAATAACCAATATTCTCATCTCCAGAATCATGTGGTTGATCAACTAAATGATCTGTCATTATCCTTCAAATCAAAAAACAAACATTAGTTCACAAATATTCAAATTCAAATATTTTAATACTACTGAAATAAGAAAATATTAAATTGTACTAAGTTACGTAATAGTAATCTTTATTAATATGGTAATCATGTTAAACAATGGTAATGATGGTCAAGATGGTCAAGATGATAAACATGGTAAGAATGGTAAACTAGGTAAACATGGTAAAGTAATTGTCACTGAACAAAAATAATAGATATATAGATCATGTAATGGTAAACATGATAAAGTAAACTAAACAAACATAAAACAATCAAAAACTTATACTTATTTTGTTTTAATACATGTTTTAATAAAGAAAAAACATACAATATCTTACAATTTATGAAAAAAATTATTGTAAACTAGAAATAAACATATGTTACCTCTAATTTTAGGAATGTAAGAATGGATTGTTTTCCCAAATTCCTTTGTCAAGATCATTACTTATGGCACAAACCATGTCTTCAACATGCTTATCATTATGTTCTATTAATACTTCCATGGAAGTTGGGATCTCACATAAATTAGCATCTTCATCAAGTTCATCCTCACCAACATATTGTTTTTCCCTTGTAAAACAATAGCCCACTGCATATCTGATTGATCTACTATATAGAAAAACAATTTGCATGTGTTTCCATTATTAAAGAATCAGATGTGTCTTCCAATCTATTCAGATTAACAGGTGTCATTCCTAATTCCTCATGTATAACACAGTTATTACCAATAAACCATTTACAGTTAAAAACAGGAACTTTAATTTTAAAGTAATCGACCCCCCATATGTCTTCAATCACTCCATAATATGCACTTGAGGCATAAATTTTGTTTTTGTCCTTAGCACTCGAAAAATTCATTGCTTCTGCAAACACCAATACACCAATATTCTGAACTACACTTCTGTTGTCCTGAGCTTTTGTATGAAATGTATAGCCATTAATGTCATAACCGGACCATGTTATCACATTTAAACATGGATCACCTACTATCCATTTTAATGTCTCTGATACATTTAATCTACCACAAAAGGTTTTTTTAAACCATGTCAAAAATGTTTTGTTGTTCTAATAAAATATCCACATTTCATTCTTCCTTGGATGACATTATTTCAACTCATTAATATGCAATGTGATTTACAGTTGAGCATCAGCTATGTTATTAAAGATATACGATTATAACTTCATCTAATCAGGTGAAAATTATTTGACTTTCAATCAACTAATCCCCTTTCCCTCATTATTAAACCGTTCATGGTGAGATGGAGGCAAACCGATGTTCTACGCCGCTGCCAAGTAGCTCGTACAAAACTCTACAACCTCCTCAGAAATATATTTTTCAATAATTGAGGCTTTAGGGTGATTTGGATTCTTAACATACCTCTTAAATATTATCATATACCTTTCAAAATGATACATCCAACGAAGATATACAGGTCATCAATGCTTTATTTCTTGAACCAGATGAATCATTAAATGCACCATTATATCAAAACAAGTTTGAGAAAAATACATTTCCAATTGACAAAGTATAAAAATTTCAACCTTTTCCAAAATGTTCAAAGCATTAACATCAATCGCCTTATTACAAATTGAATTGAAAAAATAACACAGCATCATTATAGTCTTTCTGACACAGATGGGAAATATTCCACGCAATGCAACTGGTAGAATTTGTTGCATCATGACGTGACAATCATGTGATTTCATACCTATCAACTTCAAGTCCTTCAAGGAGACAAAATTATTTACATTTGAAGAATAACCTTGAGTCACTTTGATATCATTACGACACTAAAAAAAGATAATTTTCTCCCTCTTCGATAACGTATGACAAGCTGGGGGAAGAAATGTTCGTCTTCCTTAAGGAGTGAGAGTTAACTCCAAACGTATTTCCATTGATAGTAAGTCTAATCTTGCATTCAACCCATATTTTTCCTTCCCTTTAATATCTAACAATTTTCCAATCAAAAAATCATATATATTCTTCTACACATGCTTGACATCAATATTATGTTTATCTTCATGATATCTCAAATATGGTAGCTCAAAAAATATTAACCTTTTCTTACTAATATGTCTATCATTACTAGATTTTTGTGTCTTCCCCAATGTCACATCAAGGTTTTTCACCGTCTCAAAATACAGATTAGGGCATAAAGGTTTTCGAGCAATATAAAAATCTTGTGAGCCATTGAATGCCTTATTTAATCTTCTATAAGGGTGATCCATAGGAAAAAACTTTCGATGACCCATGTACACTATTTTTCTCCCATGATGCAATTGACAATAAGACGTCTGTTGTTCGAAAATTTGACATTCTTTATGCCCTTTAACACAGTATCCAGAAAAATTTCCATATGCTGGGAAGTCATTTATAGTGAACAAAAGCACAGCATGAAATTGAAAATATTCCATTTTTTAAGAATCATACACCCTAATACCATCAACCCATAGAAGTTTCAAATCATCAATCAACGGTGACAAGTAAACATCAATATCATTGTCGGTTTGCATCAGACCAGAGACCATAATACTCAACATGACATATTTGTGCTTCATACAAACATCAGGAGTGAGGTTGTAAATTACCAATAAAACAGGACATGAACTATGTGTGCTACTGATGGTTCGGTATGGATTCAATCAATCTGTGCACAACCCTAGTTCGAGATTTCTAATTTCATTTCCAAATGTAGAATACTACTCAACAATTTTCTTCCATTTTGTACAATCAGCGGGATGGTGTATTTTTCCATCACATAACCACTCATCTGCATGCCATATTAACCTTTTTTAATCATGTGAATTAGCAAATAAACATTTGAAATGATGAATTATATGAAGATACCCAAATACCATTGAAGGGATCTTTGTAATCTCTACATCACCATGGGATTTTTTCATTCACCTTATGCTGTTATGTCCCACATTTAGGAAACTCTGACAGAAATTCATATTCCTTCTTATATATAATATAGTCATTCGGACGGGCATGTTTTTTCTTGTACCCCAATCCCATTGAGCATAATATTTCATGGACTTATAATGTGAATCTGGAATATCGTTATCTTTTGGACGAATGTCTTTCATCAATTGTAGCAGCTCAGTAAAACTTCTATCACACCATCAATGTTTCACCATCAGGTTAATCAATCTTAACACGACAAATAAAACTGCAACATCTATACAACTAAGATATAATGGTTTTTAGAATCTCCATATATACGTGAAACTGTTGGTTCTATCTCAATTTGTTCTATTGCAATATTGTGAATCATTTCTTTAATTGCATCGATGTTGCCATCTTGCGAATAATCATCATTAGTGACATTTCGTCCAGTTTCAACATGACAAATCCAAGGGCTGTAACTCGGATTAAAACCATGTTCATGCTCTTTTTGTCACAGAGTCTAAAAGAATTAAAAGGGTAATGCCTTAGCATAAATTGATTCAACCTTTGAAGAAAACATAAAAAATTTATGAAGGAATGAACAAAGATTCAAATGCACTTGGGTCGTGAATGTTCCCTCACAATCATGAAAGTCCACTTGTGTACTGCCTAATGGTCGCGCAAGTGACTTGCGCACCCTCTTTGAAATTCACCCATGGTCTTCTCCAGCCTATAAATACCTTTAGTGGGCCCCCAATTTGAGAAGGAAAATTCCAGAACCTCAGATTTGAGCTCCTGGTGCACCAGTCTCTTCTCAATGCTTCTGAACACTTATAAGATAATCTCTTACTAAGAATGGAAGATCTAAAGAGATGGAGTAAGGCTTAAATGTTGAAACTCATCACCACTTGTGCGCTTAAGTGGACAACCCATAAGGGAAATGGCCACACTTGCACGCCGCCCTTCCCCTACAATAGAACTTGCGCGCCATCCTGCTGGAAGCCTCTAGGGATAGTACTAAGGGCTTGAGCCAAGTCGCTCCCATGTACTTATCTAATGGTTGACCATCACGCAAATACCTAGGTGTCGCACAAGTATACTTGCACAACCAGGACTTGCGCGCCCACGCAGTACTTGTGCGCCCATGTATGAAATGCATGCCACCTTCTTTTTGGGTACCCCTCTTACCTATTTCACCTATTTTACTCCAATCCACCTATCCTCTTCATGATTAATCCTTCAAAACTCTCATCAAAGCCATTCATGTCATGATTTCCTTGTTGGCTTCCTTATTCGAAATAAATTCTATGAAACATCTCTTAAAACCTAGTGATGTACATATATTTATGTCACTAATGTTTGAGATTTCATTCATTTTAAACTCATCCTTAAAGATGAGAGGATCTATAATCTGGGAATCCTCCTTAGGAGTATGCCCCAATCCAAGTTCTCATAACCTAGGCCTCCTTTTCATAAGTAAGTCAGAGTCCAAATCCATAATTTGGGCATCCTCTTTAGAAGTAATCCCCACTCATAATTTCCTTTAACTTGGTCATCCTATTTAGGAGTAAGCCCCAAGTCACCTAAATGTGGGCATCCTCTTTAAGAGTAAGTCCCAAGTCCCTTAAAGCTAGGCCTCCTTCTCAGGAATAATCCCAGTCATAATTTCTCTTAACCAGTCATAATTTATTTTGATCTGGGCTTCCTTCACAGGAATAAAACCCAATCATAAGACCCCTCTAATTTGGGCATCCTTTTCAGAATTAAGTCCTAAGTAAAGAATACAAATTTCCATAAAGAACATATACCTTTATGGACCTTGTTCCTAGGTTTCACCCATGATGTAAATCCCAAACCCTATCTTCAACTATCTGGGAAGTCACACACACATAAGTGCCACATTATTTCTCTTGATTGCATCTTTCATGGCACAATTGTCTAGTTTTGCCAATACCTCTTGTTTCTCACATCGAGCATGACTCATGTGAGATTAGAGTGTAAAAGTAATTATGACATCTTTCATTGGGCCATCAGTCATGCATAAACGTCATATCGCTTTACTCGAACTATGTGGGTCCGGATTCCTTTTCTAAACAAGGATTCATATGTAGCCCATCTGCTGGTACGATCCCAACCATGAAATAATCCATGTCCTTCTAAATGAAAATAAACGTCAAGTGCCCCACTAAGTGGCTTAAAAACCATTATGGTCATCATAATGACCAAGTATCTTCTGTATAATGTATTGAAGGTTGCCATTGACTGATAATCTCTATCAAATATAGATGATTCTCTATCGATGAAGAACCTCGAATACATATAAAAAGATTCTCTAAATTCCAACACATCAAACATTGATTGCATGTTCTAAATGGAAAGCTCATTATTATACTTGGTAATTTAATAAGGATTCACAAAGATAACTTAAATTTTTGAAGAGAGTCCCAGAGTAGACAATAATTCCCCTAAAAAAGGTGTGATGAGTCCGACCTCCCATCTTCTTGACCAATGAAAATTATTAAGCCTCATCTATCCACAACTAATTAGCACCTACCTTTGGAAAGTATGTCCAAATGGATATGGAATCCTTGGTTGTTTCCGGTTCTATGAACCAACCCGTTAGAAACCGATTGGAATGTTTAAACCTTAAATCAACGAGGTCATCCCTAATTCTAGAGGAAACAAAAAATGGTGAACCCGACATGAATCCTTAACAATGTTAAAATGATTTTTTACTTATTTGTTAGGCCCATACATAAAACTCAATGAGAGGGACGAAAAAGCAATTATTGACATATGTGATCATCCAAAAGATGTAGTGGCTGAATTTAACTTGATTATGTCTGTTATATAAAATAGGTACTCTTTTCCAAGATCTTTTGCACTTCAGAAATGGCTTCTCTCATGTTCACGCCTCTGAATGCCTCTGCTGCAAATTGCACTGCTGCTACTCCTGCTGGATCGTCGTCCGCTCTGAGGACGACATCACCAACTCAGCATCATCAACACTGGGTATCAAATACGCTGGTTAAGGAGTACCGTAAAAACGATACTATTCTGACTCTGGAGGCCGCTCAACAAGCTCTCCATGTTAATAATTCACCCTGGTCATGCGGACATCGACGACCAGCGATCATGAAGTAGGTGGTGTCAACCACCATGTTCAACCGTTTCGGGACATTATCCCAAGGAACACAATCACCAGTCCCTCCCATATTTTTGAAGGTGAATGAGCAGGCCCCTCAGGGCCTTAATTCAAGAAGACATGAGTCCTTCCTGAGGGATCCCATCAACAATCGCTACCAGACTCATGCGGCAGTGCACCCTCAACATGATGAGGGCATCATTTCCAAGAATTCACCTCAACTTCCTCGAATCGGAGTAGGCAAGACGAATCACCAGATGTAAAATCCGGTCACCAGTGAGCAGGTTCTCATCTCTTCCATCTCTGAAGAAATACACCAACCTAACATGGTGGCAATAAATTAGCGGGCACATAAACCCATCCGTTTTAATTCTGTTGTCCAGCAGACTCGTCTGGCAGCATCATGCCAATCCCTTCAGGCATTTCTGGCAGAGTATTATTGGAAAGAACATACATCTATTTATAAATCATCAGATAGTCAGTAGGATAGTCTGACTACATATGATGGGGCTCGTCAACCACGATCGGTGAAGTGCAATCAGCAGGCACATACACCTGCTAGTATTGATCAAGCTTATTAACAGTCTCGTTTGGTAGCACTAGGAGAAGTTCGTCGGAAAGCTCCGGCGACAAACAGGTGGCAGTCTCAACTCTCTGCCCCCACACATGAGTACTGTCAGGATTCAATGATAGGAAAAGGAGGATAGAAGCAGGAACATACACTTACTCCATGCACAGAATGGACGTATATCACCGTTCCAGCAGCTGAAGTCACCAAACACATTATATTAATGGTGAAAGAGCATAAGCAAATCCATGTTCAAATCCTGAATGCCTATCAGGATATTATAATTGCTTCAGTGGCATCTCAGGGAAGGACACATATATATGTCCCTACCAGTGGAGTGACACATCAACATATCACTCCAGAACAGACACACACATCTATTCTAGTCCATGAGGGTTGCGGGACGTACTCCCCCATATCATACGGACAACCAAGCAAGACATGTACACCTATTTTGAGTGGAGATAATCAGCCTAACCTTATCAATTATACTAAGCAGGCACACACACCAGCCAAATTGAGTAAGAAGGCATTTAAGAAGAAGTCTCGCCCCGCACAATCAAGAAAAAAAGATCCCATCTATGATAAGTCCTTACTCGATGTTAGAGTTCTTGAAGCCCTGAGACAATTATCTATTGGAAGTCAAAATTCTACTCTCTCAGTTCCCAATAGTGGGAGAATTAATTATGAAGGTCTTAATCAGACACTTCCTCATGAAGGCTAGCTTCATGACAGTTCGATCGATCTTGAAGTTTCATCTTCAAATGAGAGCCACAATAACCATCTGTGTGTCCAGAAGATCAAGGAGAAAGAGATTTCATAGTTTGTAGTAACCCACCATGGCGGTCCTCCCCATGATGATGAATTTAGCTGCGGAAGTACTCTCTATTGTAGTAATTCGCAATTCCTGGAAAATTCTTCAGAGGATAAGGCAGTTACAAGAAATCCCTCTTATCTCGAGGCACTCACAAATGTGAAGCCAGTCATGTATGATGCTTTACCATCAGCCAGTGAAATACATTCTCAATCAGAAGCTAGCCTAGGATGTAGGCCATTCTACGAACCACCCCTGGGTCATTCATATTCTAATTTGATCAGTGGATTCTCTACTAATCATGTTGAATCCGATGAAGAAACAAAAAAAATCAGCTCTAGTCTAAACATATAGAATAATCTTCATTGAATGATAAAGAAGAAATATTGAACATGAGAAAACAATGGGTTAATGGTTATTTACCAGTTATGTTCTGGTCTTTGGATGACTCTCGGTATGACATTCCAGAGATGTTGATGGATGATGGGATTCATGATATTCGTCTCAACATATGGAAAACTCTTTGTCAGTTTAAAAATAATATATTATGTTATGATGAATATGAAAATCATATTAAGATAATAGAAGGGTTACAATGGAAAATTGACTTGGCATCTCTATCATCTTCTCGATATCCGAATGCTAAAAAGCAACAGAGAGCCCTTCAGCGTTCATGCCTTGGCAAACTAAGAAGATTGCGCAAATTAATTGCCAGTGCCTCAATTGGTATTCATGTCAAAGGATGGGGTGTTCATGGAGCACTGCATTTCATTGTGCTCTCCAATCAACAAATCCCACCAAAGGTGGTTTCATGTAATGTTATCTCCCAAAATTGGCCACATCTGTCTGGTTTTGTGCGAAATTAAAGGCTTTCCCAAGAACTGCCTCAATTAGTTCTTCTCAAAGTCCTGAATACAGAGAACAATTTGTTGAATTACTCTTGCGTCATGCAAATGAGAATATTGAACTGGCTTCTCATATGGAGCAAGCACATCATCAAGTGACAGAAGTGTCAGAAATCATCTAACGGGCTTTTGAACAGGGTGATAAAAGGGGATGTCGATTGATGCATCCAGCTAATTTCTAGACTAAGGCCCTCAAAATCAAGAGAGATTTTAAGAAAGTCTCAGACATAGAAGGTCAAGAACACCCCATCAAGCTAGGTTGGGGAATATTTTAAACCAACCTTGTAATCAACCAATAGGATTCGAGGAGTTTAGCAGGAACATCAGGAACATCCCTAGTCCACCGAACTACGGACCTTTTCAAATCCTCAATACCTCCCTCAGAGAAAGTTGGTCTTCTCTCGATTAGGGAACAATCCCCAAGAGTAATGAAGTGACAAATCATCTAGAGATTTTTTCCATGTTACGGTTCTCCAAGAGGTTCTTGAGGGATCGAATCAATAGATGGAAATGTCTCATCAGGGTCATCGAAGAAGACAATATCGCAGAAATGCTGATAGAAGGGATGTGATGCGTTATGCATCAATTAATGTCATCAATGTTGTTGTTGTTGATCCAACAAATGAGGCTCACTCAGAGGGATCAGATGAAGAGGTTCATGCTCAAGAAATTCTACACACAGACATGAATGAAGAAGGAGTTCGTACAAGAATTCAATGGCTTACCCAAAATTGGGTGTTTCTTCATGTAACCCACTTTACCCTTTTCTAAAGGGATCCGACAAGGGGAAATGAAAGAATCATGTTGCTTATCACCCTTCCTCTAGAGAAGGCCAATCGCTCTCACTAGAGAAATGGACTGCATAACAAGAGGAAGAACTGAAGGAATTAAGGAAGATGAATGCAGAACTACTTCAGGGTAGTCTTCCTCAAAAATGTGATGGACCAAGTCAGCCAAGGGAATTTGTTGTCTCTACTAAAATGAATCAAGAATATCTTCCTTTATCAGTACACCCTCACAGGTCTAATCCTATGGGTCATGTGCAACAAAAATCGGTGGTGCTACCATCAGTTGCAGTACCAACTTCCATACCTATTCAAGCTCTAGTTAGTGTACATGTTCAGGTCCAGACTCAACTGGATGTTTCTCAAAATTTAATAAATACTATAGAGTGATTGACAGCTTTGTTGGTAGATATGGTGGAAAGTGTTCTCATATTCAACCAGAAAAGAGAGCTTACCCTGAATGGTTTGAGGATGTTCCTCCCCCATCATATTTTTCATGTACCATATTCCCAATCATTAATGGTTCATGGGATCCATAGAAACACTTAACACATTTTGTTTCTCACTACGATCCTATAATGGGAACCCCTTAGCAATAAGAAGTAGTTAAGCTCAGGTGTTTTGTATAGTCATTATAGGGGCCTTCTTTTGTTTGGTACAGAAGCTTGCAATCTCGGTCAATTACTAGTTGGGAAGATCTCTGTCAGCAATTTCTTCTCCAGTTTAGCTCAACGTTTCCATAAACAATAGTTTTCGATCTTACAAACTATAGGTAAAGGGAGAATGAAAGTGTTTCAGATTTTAGTGATCACTGGAAGGGATTAACATATTCCCTATGTTTAGCAGTCCCTCAAGAAGAGTTGTTGCCAATCTGTGGGGAAAATTTGTGTGATTAGTTACACACGTCATTGATCTCTATGAAATAAAAAGGAGGGTTTCAAGAACTTACTTTGATCGCTCAGCAGATTGAAGATTCTCTTACGAAGACAAAGGATAAAACCCATGTAATTCCATCAGCTCCAGGAAGGTGAATGGGTAGAGCAGATACTGCTATAGTCACACTTAAACAAGCACATATAACTGCTTCTACATCAAAACCTTCATCTTCCCAAAAGGCTCCACCTCCTTATCATCAGCAACAGAGGTCGTTTCGTCAAGATGATCAAAGAGATCAAAGACGAAAACCGTTTGATGAGTTGAAGAGAAAAGTTTATTCTTTACAAAATGAACTAGTTCATGTTTACTTCATTTCCTCTTTGGAGAATAATTTGGTTTGGCTGCCGAGGCCCAAAAGGCCAAACATGGAAGGAGATGAAGATCGTCGCAATTATTTCCCATTTAATCAGATGTTGGGGCATCCCATTCATGAGTGTTTTGTCTTCAAGGACCTACTGTAGAAAATGGTTGACTCGGGACAAGTCAAATTGAAGGGTTTTTTAGCTCAGGTAGCATGTATTACTGCTATATATCCGGAGGAAGGAGGTGAGTGGCAAGAAGTTAAAAGAAAAAATGTGCAGAAATATGCTGATTGGATGGTCAGAATAACGATAAACCGAACTCAGGCCATTTTGTGAACGCAATTGAAGAAACCAATTGTGTCTTCTGCTGTAAATGACGCAATGAAACCTCCATCAAAAGAAAAATCCTAAAAAGGGCAGTGTAATTCTGGGAAGGAAAATGAATCAGAAGAAGATGAGTTTCTATTAAATCCTAAGCTATCTTTGACTCTGGAAGACTTCATGCCATCTACATCAAAACCACAAGCACCGCCCCCCCAAACGGCACTGCCTATGTTGGCTAGTCAGGCAGAATCTTCATCAGATGATGATTTGATCTTCGGTTCTGTTAATATGATTCAATTAACAGATCCTTATGCAAGTCGCTGTTTCGATTTCAATGAGCCTGAATTCCCTGTATCAGAGGAATTAGAAAATGTTTCAGGGGTCAGGGATACAGAGGAAGACGTGGATATCTTAGAATCCACAATTCCAATTCATCCCATACTAGAACTGTGTATGCAGTAGAAACTCGTGGAAGAGCCCTTTAGCGAACTCAGCAAGAATATGCAAGTTCTTCCAGCAATAGCAGATTCAGTCCTGTAATAGTTATTCTGGAGGATCAGTTGGGGGTTCCACCTTCATCCTCTCAACGAGTAAATGGAACTAATCGGTCCAATTTTCAAAATCCATTAATATTTCCAACTCTTGTCCTGATACAAGATGCATTTACTTCCAAAGCATCAACATCTAAGCAACTACTAAACCATACGTTCCTGTTGGAAAACACAGACCTTTTGATCAAAAGAATGATATATTGAAACACCTGGCCCAAATACCGGCCAAGTTATTAATTCTGGATTCTTTGAATCTTTTAAATGATCTTCGGGAGGCACTCATCGAGGCTTTGTCAAGTCCTCGAGAGTTTAAAACAGAAATTGTCGCAGCTGAAGTCCACCACGTAGAGAATAATCCTATAGAATTCCATGTAGTGATTTCTTTCACATATGAAGATGAAGATGATGTCGCGAATGGGCATATTAGACCTATGTACTTATCTGGAAATGTCAATGATGAAGACATCCGAGGAGCTTTTATTGATAATGGTTCAGGAGTCATCCTCATCCCCATTCGTACACATCGTTGAATGGGACTCACCGAATCTGATCTATCTCCATCGACATTGATGTTGCAAGGGTATGATAAAAATGAACAAGAACTACTGGGTGAGATTACACTCAGAACTCAGTTTGGTGACCTTGTATCCAATTCAGATTTCATGGTTCTTGATCATGATACAGCTTTCAATATTTTTCATGGAAGACCCTGGGTACATCGACATGCGTCCATCTCTTCATCATACCATCAATGTCTTAAATATTATTTCAATGGCCAAATTGGGAAATTGTATGGTGATAAAGCTTCATTCAATACATGTGAATCTTAATACAATGAGGCGGAATTCTATCACATGAAGGGAAGGCAGAAATCCACAACAAAAAAGGTTACCAATGTTAATGCTCCATTTGGTTTTGAAAAGATCCTAGTAAATCCATTTACACATGTGAGTTGAGATTATGTGTTGTCTATCAGTCAAATTGAAGTGGTAGACACAGATCAAAATACTCTTATGCAAAGATCCATAATGTCAATTACGGCAGTTGAGCCTGGAAACATGGGAGAAATGGGTTATCCACCAAGCAGTGATGAAATCCCAAATGGGGATGTCTTCATTTCATCTGCTGAAATCCAGTAAGTTAATACTTCACCAACTAGGATAGAAGAAGTTATAGCAACATCAGAGGTGAATAATGATGTTGATTCTTAATCCATCATTTCCTCTTTATTACCCAGGGAAGACCCTTTATCATCAATCATGTCAGAAATTGAAGCATCATCTTCAAGATGTTAAAATCTTAACATCTCTTCTGATGATGGAAATTCTACTTCATCATCTACTATGCAAGTTGAAACTTAGGAGATAACACATGTTGAATAAGAAGAGGAAGATCTCAGAGATTCTCCTCCAGCATTTGAGGAAGTTATCTCCAACACCGTGAATGAACTCAGAGAAATAAATCTTGGTACAAAAGAAGATCCACGCCCAACTTTAATTATAGCGGCCATGACTCTTGAAGAACAAGAGATATATATTTCCTTTTTAATGCCAAATTGAGATATATTTGCTTGTAAATATAAAGAGATTATAGGGCTTGATCCTGATTTTGCTACTCATTGTTTGGGTTTTCCAGAAGAACATCGAGGATTTAAGCAAACCACGAGAAGAACACACCCAACTTATGCTTCCAAAATTGAAGGTGAAGTGGATAATCTTATCAAAATTAATATCTTCAGAAAAGTTCAATATCCCATGTGGATGGCTAATATTGACACTAGGAAGAAGAATAATGGGAAAATTAGAGTTTTCATCGATTTCAGGGATCTTAATCGGCATTGTCCTAAGGATGATTTTACAGTTCCGATTAAAGAACTCTTGATTGAAGCAACAACTGGCTATGATGCACTTTACATCATGGATGGATATTCTGGATATAATCAAATCCGAATGGCTCCAGAAGATGAAGAATCTACAGCCTTCATGGCCCCTCAGGGTGTATTTTTCTATCGAGTTATGCCCTTTGGCCTAAAGAATGATAGTGCAACATATTAGTGTGCCTTGCATTGTATCTTCAAACCCTTTTGGGGAAGTTTTTTGAATGTTATGTGTACAATTTGGTGGTTAAATACAAACAAAGGTCTAATCAAATGGATTATTTGGAAGTCATCTTCCGCAAGCTTTGATAGCATAATTTGAAGATAAACCCCTTAAAATGTGATTTTGGGGTAACCTCGTGAAACATTCTCGGCAATGTTGTGCGCCATCTTGGTATTGATGGCAATCCCGAGAAGACCAAGTCAATCCTTGGTATGTCAACTCCTCGAAATTTGAAATAATTAAGAGGGCTTCAGAGAAACTTAGCCTATATTCAGCGTTTCATCGCCAATTTGGCAGGAAAAAGTTTACCCTTCACCAAATTGATGAAGAAGGGAGTCACTTACCTATGGACTGAAAAATGTCATGAAGCATTTGATATTCTCAAGAAATACCTCTTGAGTCCAATGGTACTTGTGAAATCTATTGAAGGAAGACAAAATTTCCTATATGTGGCAGTCTTAGAGCAATCATTGGGTGCCTTTCTTGCTCAGAAGAATGATGTTGGGAATGAAAACAGCCTCTACTACCTCAGTCGGACTATGCTGGAAGCAGAAACCTGATATTCAAGTATTGAGAAGTGCTTCCTGGCATTAATCTTTGCAGTTCAAAAGTTGAGGCACTACCTACAACATCACAAGGTCCAATTAGTATCTCGTAATAACCTGCTCAAATTCAACCTCAGCCGTTCAATGCTTACAGGACGTTTGGCAAGGTGGGCAGTTATTCTGTAGCAGTTTGATATCCAATATATATCTCAGAAGGCAATAAAGGGCCATGTTATGGCTGATTTCCTTGCTGAACATCCTTCTGTAGAAGATACATCTTCATATATTGAACTCCATGAAGAGGAAGTCATCTCTATTCAAGATAGTCCTCAAGTATGGGAAATTTATTTTGATTGTGCTTCTAGAAGTCCAACAGGGAGGAAATGGAAGATATGAAATTCAACAATGTTGGGTTAGGAGTTGTTCTTATATCCCCATAAAAGGTAGGGTTACCCTATTCCATATTACTATGAGAAGGTGGTACCAACAACGAAGCAGAGTTCCAAGCCCTCATCATAGGCGTGGAGTTGGCGCATCAAGCACAAGTGAATCACTTAAAGGTGAAAGGTGATTCAGACCTAGTAATCAAACAAGTCAATGTGGATTATGCAATCAAAAAAGAAGAATTAAACCCTTCTTATGATTATGTCAGAGAGTTAATGGTGGAATTTCCTATAGAACCGACATATTCTTATGTCTCGCAATCACAAAATGTGCAAGATGATGCATTGGATAACATAGCTACATCTCTAGCATATCCAAATCGGGATGAGACAAGCATCATCATTGCCCACCGTCGTACAATTTCACCTTATGTTTGAACTAGAATAGAGGAAATTAATTAAATTAGTCTGATTCCTGAGCCATATGGTCATGTTACTGGATGGATGACACCTATTAGGGAATACATTCAAAATGGAGAACTTCCACCAGATAGAGCCGGGAAAGAACAAATCTGGCAACGTGTGGTCAATTTTACATTTTATGATGGCCCAAATCACCTGGAGAAAAATCTCTACAATCATGGTTTTGATGGAGTTCCTTCAAATGAATTGATGGTGTAGAGACAATGGCTATCATGAAAGAAGTACATGCATGAGTCTGTGGTGCCCCCCAGTCTGGACATATACTGTCTGATCTAATTCAAAGGCTTGGATACTTTTGGCCATCAATGATACAAAATTGTGTTGATTTCATGAAGTAGTGTCATTCATGCCAGTTACATGCCAACATCATTCATTAGTCCCAATAGTTGATTCATACAGCTAAATACTCGTGGAAATTTCCCACGTGGAGAATGGATGCGGTGGGACCTTACCCATCAGCTACATCCAAGTAGTTTAAGTATATTCTTACTACTGCTGACTTCTTTTCCAAATGGGAAGAGGAAATACCTCTCAAGGAAGTTAGTTCTAAAAGCATTGTTAGCTTCATCAAGTCTAACATCATTACCAGATTTGGTGTCCCTCATACCATATTGATGGACAATGGCACCAACTTCTGTTCATCTAAGGTGAAGAAATTGTATCAAGAATACAACATTAAATCCAATCACTCATATCGGTATCATGCAGCAGCCAATGTCCAGATAGAAGCCTTCAACAAGACTATGTCAAACATATTACAAAAGATGGTGGAAAAAGATAAGAAGTCATGGCCTGACAAACTCTTTCATTCTTTATGGGCTTATAGGACCACCACCCGCACTACAACGCAATCAACTCCATATTCACTGGTATAATGAAAAGAAGCAGTATTGCCCATTGAAGTTCAATTACATTCGCTCAGAGTAGCCATTTGTGATCAGTCATCTACAGATGAACAATATCAAAAGTGATTGGATGAATAGGAACGATTATTTGAGAAACTATTGTGCACCTTGCACCACATGGATGTCTATTAGAATTGAATAGCACGAGATTTCAACAAAAAAGTTCATCTTCGTTCATTCAGTCAGGGAGAATTGGTATTGGTTCACAGAACTCCAATGGTACCAAGAAAAAAACCTCCCAATCTTGAACCAAAATGGGAAGGACCTTATTCAATAAATAAGGTCTACACCAATGGAGCATATTCATTAATCTTAATGAATGGAGAACTTAACACGACTCCAACCAATGCCAGATTTATAATGAAGTTTTTTTATAAACACAAAATACATCTAGTAATACGTCCAACAAGACATTAAACTTTACATTCCATGCATATGACCTTAAACTATTTGCACGTCCCCTATATCCAACATGACGTTAAACTGTACGGTCCATGCATACAACATTTAACTATTTTCATGTCTCCTATGTCCAGCAAGGCATTAAACAGAACCATTCATAGTCCATGAATATGACCATAAACTATTCACACCATCGTCCAACATGATGTTAAACTGTGAAAAAGTCCATTTCATCAAATCAGTACGTTAAACTTTGACATCTTTGTCCTTACTGCATGACATTAAATTGCACAGTCCTCCTTTCGTACAACATGACGTTAAACTATATTGTCCCCATCGTCCTATATACATGATGCTAAACTATTCATAAGTTCCTTATTGTCGAACATGACATTAAACTTTATTTTTTCCCTACTAAATGACATAAAATTGTGCATCACCAATAGTCCTCACTGCAAGACTTTAAATTCCACAGTCCTTTCATATGTCCTACATGACATTAAACTGTAAGTCGTTAGGGTTTTTTCTACCTCTTGATTCTCACACCGAATATAACTCACGTGAGATTAGATAAAACTTAAATAAAAACACCTTCTCTGGGCCAGTAACCATGTGTAAGTCCCAACACCATTTGTTAAGTTATTTTTCTCTTGAACATATTTATCACTAATTCAATATTTTATTGAACTACGGGGACTTTGATCCTTTCCTTCTAGGCTGGGTACATAGGCAACCTCCTGAGGTTCAAGCCCAAAACAAATTTTTTCACGCCGCTTAACTTCCATCTTATGCGATGTTAACTCATGAAGCCACCCCCAGAACCAATATCATTACATTGGTTCACCTTTGTCCATTCTATATGACGTTAAACTGTATAACACATTTTTTCTGGTATGACAATAAACTACAACATTCTTTGATTCCCTCACCTAAGAGGGAATCGTTATTTACATTTATTTTCAATCAGGTTATATTCTGAAGACTATGTTCATACATGACAATGCCCGAACCTTTTATCATGGGTAAAACCATCATTGCACTAAACTCCCCTTTTCACCCTTCACATGTACGAACTCAATCTGTATAGAGGGTATTTCTAGAACTACCTGCGCTTGATTACCAACCTTATGGAATATGTAGGAATGTTCGAGTGTCCCTCGAATCCAGCCCCAAGTCTTTTGGCACTAACCCCAAATTCCACTTTCAATCCCTTGGCTGAAAAGTCCCTGTGAAAACACACACTGTGTATTCTTTATTATGGTTCGAATTCAATGACTATAAAATAAGATCTCATATACTCTCGTCCCACATGACGTTAAACTATATTTTAAGAACTATGTATGGCTTCATTTCCATCCTTATGGGATACGTACTGAAGTACAGCATTTCAGTTCAGGACCCAGCCACAACATGATTATGGTTAGCATTGGTCTATGTATCTCTGCATACATTGGACAATACCCATTTTTTATGTGTCATAATACTAACCTTAAAAATTTTCAGATCTTCATAATCCTTTTTCTGACTTCTGGACACAATATGTTTGATACCTAAGAGTTCTTTTTCCAGACTATGCAGTACATGCCCTTAGGCGGCCTTGAATAAGTAGTATACATAACGAACCTATTATCCAAAAGATGATATTATTAGACTATGCAGCCAATTCCCTTAGGCGGACCTACATAATTCGACCCCCTAATAGGTTTGTTAAATAGTGGTAACTTCATTCTTGGGAGGAAAACCTCTTTTTTCCTTAATTTTCATAATGACAATATGTAGGGATCCACAAAAAATAGCCATCCTTAACTTATTTGTCCCATGTTCCCATTTCTTGATCAGAAAGTACTCATGTCTATGGTTTATATTTTTCATTCCATAGGTTTGGGTCAGACCTTCATAGGAGTAACATTCATACAGTTTTTAGACAATCTTATTTAGAAATATCTTCTCCATATTCAAGTACCTCTTTCCATTCAGCAAACTCTATACTTTGAAAAAGTAGAATCCACATAAACATTCACTGGCTTTTTATCACTAGAAAAGTAAATTTCTAAGATTTCTTTTGCCTAAAAATGCAGCAGGTGCCCTTAGGAGGCCTAGAATAAGTAGTCTACATAACCGACCTGTCAGCCAAAAGATGCTATTATTTGACTATGTAGCTAATTCCCTTAGGTGGCCCTATATAATTCAACCCCCTGTCGGGTTTGATAAATAATTGTTACATCATTCATGGGAACTACTTCATCTAATACCTTTTAGTCCTTTATTCATGTCATTCCTCAGATTCAAGAGTTCTTAAGTCATAGTTTATAGATTTTCCATCATACTTGAGTATGGTAATATGTTTTCAGATAAATTATCAAGGAATTAAGTCAATTTTAATCCATTCTTTCAAAGATATTTCGACCTTAAACATCAGCCTTTTTATGTCTGACGTGCATAACATTAAACTTCCCACAAAAGACAAGGGAAATCTGAATAAAAGTCAAGTCTCAATTCACTAAATATACATTTTATATGATTTAGGTAATATTGAGAAATAAAAGTTTCAAATTTTGTAGGGTTGTTCATAGTAATCCTATTAAAAAATCAAACTATGCTTACTAGGCCAATTGCCATGGGTAAAATTTAAAGCAGGTAGCGAAAGAAGGCATGCATAAATGATTGAAGAAGAAAGTGTTTTTCATTGATGCAGAAGAGTTAGAAGAACATCCATATACCAGAGTCTCTTCTCTTTTTTAGAAATTACAAAAGACTTTCAACATGACTCTTTATTTTATTTACGACATCCTGAGCTTCATCAGCAGCCTCCTGGAGTTCATTCATTCAACTGGATACAATAACAAATTTAGTGATACCATCTCTTCTTGGAACAATTTTAAAAGAATGTTCTTGAGTACGGTTTGAGAAATTTTTCTACTAATCAAATAGTGACTCTGTTTCTATCCAAAAAACATCGAAGATGGATACATGGATTTAAGAATGTAGAATTTGATGTAAAGAGACATTTCGAGAGAGAACTCTTTTCAGATATTGCTTTAATGATATGATAGTTTTATCTCCACCAACATGCAGCAAAAAAAAATTCAACCCATGGGTTTTCCATTTTCATATCTGCAAGGAAATTGCATGGAGGAAAATTTTGAATGTTCACACCATTTTTGTTTCTCTTAATGCACAACATAACCAAAATAGAGGAGTAAGAGTGCAGTTGCATCTCTAGCGTATAGTTCATTGGCACGGGAATGTTTACTCCTTGCAGATGACTATTGCTATACAGAGGCAGATAAATTCATTGTGGGAAATAGAGATAATACTTCTTCAGATACTTGGCCAAATCCGGGAGAGTGCTATCGCAGACAGTATAGTAATCATGGCCAATGATGCTCATCATATCATCATGGCACTTGCTTACCATTTCATTAGACGTTTCAATTCTCTTAGGAGCCATTGAATCTACACAAAAGATGAATAATTGACTCTTAAGTAAAGTTTGGTTTTCATAAAATTTGTGAAATAATTCGGGAAAATGGAAAAGGCATTAAGGCATGCAAGTCTAATCTTGGGGCCCAAGTGTGTATGTGTCCCACAAGTGTGGATGTGTCGCGCATGTTTTTGGCACGCAATTATCACCGTGCAAGTCCTATTACCTCTACAGAAGCGCGACAACAGTGAAACAATGGAAAATAGAGAAACCAGCGCGGTGAAGGCAACTTGCACATCGAGAGGTCAAAAATTCGAAATTATGGTGCTTTGCGTGAGAATGTCCACATATTTTAGGCCAGGCTGCACCACTGCACACCTAAAGCCACCATGGCTAAATTCAGCACTCTCAACACTTTCACGCCTCACTCTACACGCCCAACACTTGCGCAACACATTTCCTTTGATTTTTCTTCTTTTTCCTCAAAGTCACATCCTCATTTCTTTCGGATCCAACTATGAGGGGGGAATTTTTTTGACACTCCTTTTCATCACATAGGATAAAATTATTTGAAGGGAAATTACTTAGCATAAATTGATTCATCTAATGAAGAAAACATCAAAAGTTGACAAAGGCATGAACAATGATTCAAATGCACTTGGGTCGCACAAGTTCCCTCACAATCGTGCAAGTCCACTTTCTAGCCACCTAATGGTTGCACAAGTTTCTTGCGATCCCCCTTTGAAATTCTCCCAAGGTCTTCTCCATCCTATAAATACCATTGGTGGGCCGCCCATTTGAGAAGGAAAAATTCAAGAACCTCAGATTTGAGCTCCAGGCTCCCTAGTCTCTTCTCAAAGCATATGAACACCTCTAAGGCAATACCATACCTAGAAAGAAATATCTAAATAGATGAAGGAAGGATTATGTGTTGAAACTCATCAGCACTTGCGTGCCTTAGTGGCCAGCACATTATGGAAATGGCCACACTTGCGTTCCACCCTTCCCCTTCAAAAGAACTTGCACGCCATCATTCTGGAGGCCTCTAGGGATAGTACTAAGGGCTTGAGCCAAGTCTCACACAAGTACTACTCAAAGGGTTGACAGTCACCCAAGTACCTAGGTGTCGCGCAAGTATACTTGTGCGACCAAGACTTGCACGCCCATGCAGTATTTTTGCGCCCATACAGTACTTGTTTTCCAATGCAGGACTAGGGTGCCACCTTCTTTTTGGGTGCCCCACCTTCTTATTTCACATCTTTTACTCCAATCCACCTATCCTATTCTTGATTAAGCCTTCAGAACTCTCTTCAAATCCATTCATGGCATGATTTCCTTGTTGGATTCCATATCTGAAAGGAATTCTGTGAAACATCTCTTAAAAACTAGTGATGTACAAATCTTTATGTCACTAAAGTTTGATATTTCATTCATTTTGACCTCATCCTTAAAGATGAGAGGATCTATAATCTGGGCATCATCATCATAAGTAATCACTAATCAAAGTTCTCTAAACATGGGCCTCCATATCAAGAGTAAGCCCCAGTCTAAATCCCTAATTTGAGCATCCTCCCTAGGAGTAAGCACAACTCATAATTTCCATTAAATTGGGATTCCTATTTAGGAGTAATCCCAATGTCCCATAAATTTGGGCATCCTCCTTAGGAGTAATCTCCATGTCCCTTAAACCTAGGCCTCCTTCTCAAGAATAAACCCCAGTCATAATTTCTCTTAACCAGTCTTAATTTATTTTTATCTGGGCTTCCTTCTCAGGAATAAAATCCAATCATAAGACCCCTCTAATTTGGTCATACTTATTTGGATTAACTCCCATGTTAAGTATCCAAATTTCCATAAATCACATTTACTATTACGGACCTTGTTCATAGGCTTCTTCCCTGATGTAAATCCCAAAAATTATCTTCAACTCTCTGGGCAGTCACACATGCATAATCCCCACATTATTTCTCATGATTGCATCTTTCATGGCACAATTGTCTGGTTTTACCAGTACCTCTTGTTTCTCACACCGAGCAAGACTCATTTGATCTTAGATTATAAAAGTAATTATGACATCTTTCATTGGTCCATCATTCAGGCATAATCTTAATATGTCTTTACATGAACTATGTGGGTTATGATTCATTTTCTAAACAAGGATACATAGGTAGCCCATCTGTGGGTACGATCCAAACCATGAAATAATCCACATCCTTCTGAATGACAATACACATCATGTGCCCCACTAAGTGGATAAAAAATCAGTATAGTCATCATAATGACCGAGAGACTTCTGTATAATGTATAGAAGGATACCATTGACTAAGAATCTCTATCAAATAAATATGATTCTCTATCGATGAAGATCCTCGAATACATATAAAAAGATTCTCTAAATTCTTACACATCAATCAATTGATTGCAAGTTCTAAAATGAAAGTTCATTCTGTTACTTGGTAATTTAATAATGATTCACGAACATAACATAAATCAATAAAGAGGTTCCCGGAGTAGACAATAATTCCCCTTAAAAAGGTGTGATGAGTCTGACCTCCCATCCTCTCGACCAATGAAAATTCTTATGCCACATCGGTCCACAACTAATGAGCACCTACCTTTGGATAGTATGTCCAAATGGATATGGAATCATTGGATTTTTTTCGCTTCTAGGAACAAAACCATTTGTAACCGATTGGAATGATTAAACCTTAAATCAAAGAGGTCATCCCCAATTCTAGGGGAAACAAACCATGACAAATCAGATGATTTTTTATCTCTCTACTTTTAAACTTCTTCATATTCAAACATTTCAGGCATGGATAGAAAAAAATGTCACTACTTTGAAAATTTCGTTTAGGAAATTCCAAAAATGCATCAACACCTTCCTCATATTCATTTCTCATTCGATGTGCCATAATAAAATTTTGACTCATTATTACCTATAAAAAATATCAAAATTATACATCTTTTTAAGATAAGACAAATATATGTTTATATGAAAAAAATCATAATTTGAATGTAAAACAATTTTGAAATACAAAACAAATCTATTCCTATTTAAAAAAACATGATTGAATATGATTTTAAAAAGAAAATATAGTTAGATATAATAGTTTTAAATTCCATTGAATCAAAGAAAACCATGGGGCATCTAATGGTTGATAAAAAATTGGAGAAAATGGAGTAAACCTGAGAATCAAATCAAATTTAAAATAAAAACTCAAATGGAGAAAATCACAATGTAAAGCCAATCATCACGGGATAATGTGGTAATCCCGACATGGACCCCCCACCCCCACCCCACCACACCCCCACATCCATGGACTCCCGGGACAACCCCCAACCCTCTGGATAGCCCCCCGAACCCTCTGAACACCACCACAAACCCCCTTGGACTCCCCTGGACACCAACACCCCCTTGGACAGCCCCCACCCCACTGGACAGCCCCCCACCCCCTGGACCACACCCCACACCCCTCTAGAAAGCACCCCCACCCCTCCTGGACACCACACCCCCACCCCCTACCGCCTTGGACACCCCCTTGACAACCCCCAACCCTCTTGACAGCCCCCAACCCTCTTGACAGCCCCCAAACCTCTAGACAGCCCCCCAGCCCCATGGCGTTTGAATGCATTTTTATTCATGTCTTATGAAAAAAACATATTCATTCCATGAATCAATATTGTAAACTTTTTTAGGTATCGTATGTTCTTCAAATGTTTTGCTCATATTCTCGTACCCTTATTCTCATGTAATGCATATGTGATCATTGAAATCTACCTTATGTACCCATGCTAAGGATCTAAGATCACCCTTTATTTTGTTTTCTTTACCCATGTTATGAAAAAATTAGATATGTTTGATAAGTATAATAAGGGTGATAGTTATGAAAATAATATTGGGAGATGATGTGGTTCACTTATAAACTAGTTGTTTATTTTTCCAAGTTTCCAATGACAAAAAACCTTAATGATTTTTAGGAATGTTTTTTGTAAAATGAAATGAATATTCATATATTAATATGTAATATATATGTATACAAGTATGGATCAATATATGGTAATATTTAATATAAAATATTATGAGGATATTCCCACCAATAGGAACTCTGTTTGATAGCATGATATTGGATATTACACTCTACAGGTGTGTATAATGATCCATAAAATTTCTTATTATTATTAATGAATGTGATTAATTACAATAAAAAATTTATTACCATAATATGTAATGAGATATGATCAAAATGAAGTTGGGTTTGTGGTGTGTGTCATGAATTTTATGTTATTAATGGATAAATCATAGAAGAATGTGTCTCTTCAATCTCAACGGTAGTTGACATCTGAGCCCTTTGATGAAATTAGAATCATCTCAATAAAAATTATGAAAATAGGATGTAGACATGTCCATTACATATAGTCAAATAATGATTTATCATGAATAAAATTGATCAATGAAAGAATAATAATTGACCATGCTAACACTAATAATTTCTTGTAATTTTTTGGGATATTGAATAAGATCATGTTGATCACTTCTTGAGGGTCTCTACAGTAGGACGTCATGATGTAATGATTATAAATCTTCAAGGTTCAAATGATAATCATTATCAACAAAGAACTATTTCCAGACATTGTAAATATTTATTATTTTTATTTAAATTAATTATAAATTTATGTGAAAATAACCTCTCACATGGTTTTGGTTAAAAATCAATTGTCAATATTTTTTATAAAAATACATTTGGTCACGAAGTTCAGATCATGTCAATTATTCATTATTAATTAAATGAAAAAATACGAGTTGTATATAGTCCAAATAAAAACATCCCCTACATTTAGAACCAGTAAACCCAATAATCCTTAAGACGGGGTGATTTAGGGTGTGAATTTCATTTCAATTTTTGTATCTTACTCGTAGGATAGCATAAGGTGCACAACCCTCTTACTCATTTATGATTTTAAAATATATTCAAATGACAGAAAATAATTAGGAAGAAAGAGTTTTTTACTTTATTTGACACTAAGAGATAATCTAAGGAATATATGTTGACAATTTTTTAAGGTAACAAATGGTTACACTATCAACTTTATATTTTCTAAAAGTTTGGGAAGGACACACAGACACAAACAGGATAACTTAATTTTATTGACTTCTCATACACTACTTTAATTAAAGGAATATAAGAATGAATACAACATGTTGGTTCATTATAATAATTTTGATGAATAAGAATAAGAAAATTTCAACAATAAGGGTGTATTCACATTGATTTAACTTCTCCTCTGATTCTAGATGGTCACATATATATTCTATCTAGATAATTTATTAAATTCCTCTTCATTTTAAACAGAAATTTCCAACAACTGATCACTTTATATCTCTCACAATTATCAATTTTCGCATATCACTCACTTAATATTCTTATTCTCTTCATATATATTTCATGAATGAGATCATTAGTAGTCAATGACAACAAAAATTACCATCAATGTCAGGAATTCGTGAAACAAAAACAAACGAAATGGAAGAAGGAGTCGATTATTGCGATTCGATATAATAGATTCGGTTATAATAAATAATATGATGATGGAAAAATGAGGTAAGAGGATTCGTAATTGAAGAATCATATATAGTTTAAACAAAAAAATCACAAAACCTAAAAACAAACTATCCCAAAAAAAACGAACAAAATAATGTTGTTGGAGGCTTACCTAAGTGTTGGGAGTGGAGATGATAGATTCGAGAAGTGTGAAGATGATAAACGATGATGGAAAAAAAGAGTTTAACGAAACGATACCGAAGAATCGATTAGGGTTTTCCATGCGAGATAGACTGGTCATCGGTCTGTCGATCGAAAAATCAGCAATGATAGTCCATGGGGCGTGTTAATTTATTAAATGTTTTATAACATCAGTTATTTAATAACTGCTGTTATAAACTATTTTTATTACATTTTTATCATCAGTTATTATAATAACTGATGTTACAAATGTATCAGATAACGCATTTTTTACGTCGGTTATTTTATAACTGACTTAAAAAAAGGCGTGTGTTGGTTTTTTACGTCTGTTATTCTATAACCAACGTAAAAAAAATCAGAAACCATAGTTTTTACATCGGTTATTTTATAACCAGCATAAAAACTATAGGGTGTTGGCTTTTTACATCGGTTATAATATAACCGATTTGAAAAATTCAGAGTGTTGGGTTTTTACATCGGTTATTTAATAACCGACATCAAAAAGGCCTCAGATGCCGCCATTTTTACATCGGTTATTATATAACTGACACAAAAAATTCATAGATACCTCGTTTTTTACGTCGGTTTTTAAATAACCGATGTAAAAAATTCTGTGGTTTGGTTTTTTAGGTCAGTTATTTTTTAACTGACATAAAAAAAGAATGTTTGGGATTTTTGACATCGGTTATTAAAATAACTAACGTAAGAAAAGTTATATCTGTATTATTTACGTCGGTTATAAAATATCAAATATAGAAAACCACCTATCACTGATTTTTAGGTTGGTTAGATATAACCGATGTCAAAAATGGTGATGTTAAAAATGTTTTCTGCACTAGTTTCGGCTTCTTTCCCTACCAAATTTCATATTGATTCATTCCTTCCTTAAAACACAATAGATCCCAATTAGAAATGTATACTGATTTCATTATTGATTCAATCCAAATTTTCTCTAGTCTTTTTTTCAATAAGCAATGCTATGGACATGTTTTAATGAAACAATTTCTCCTGTCAACCACTACATTCTATTGGGGATTTCACACTAACGATACATTATGACTTATACTTTTTCTCTCAAGATAGTATTCCACCGGAATGATTGGGAATTCCATATCATTATGTTTATGAATATTTATAATTTTCATCCCAAGAATCCTTTCAAATTCCCTCCCATATTTTTTTATGTAACTAAACACATCAGGCTTATGGGAAATGAGAAATTCCCATTACATTCTGCTATATTCTTCAATGAAAATAACATAATATTTATTCTTGTCAATGTCTCTTGGTGAGATAGTTCCACATACATCATCCTGAACCAATTCAAGCACTCTTGTTGACTTTTTACCTTTTTGATTATATTATTTTCTAATGATCTTCCCTTGTTGAAATTCATCTTAGATATTAGTTAAATCTTGTGAAATCATAGGGAGGTATCTAGAGGAATCACAGTTTACCATATCTTCTAGGGATTTTTGGCATAGATGACCATGTAATCTATGCCATAACATTTCTTCTTCCACTCTGGAAAAAAGCACATATATTCTTCTTCTCTAACAATGTGGAGATTCCCCTTTGTTCTTTTTACCTCTAGAAAAATTTTACCATCACTTCCATTGATGTTCACATCTTCATAGTGAATTTTAATACATTCACTAAGTCACATAGTTGACTGACACTAAGCACGTTTTGATGGATAACTTAAACTACAAAGACATCACTATTTCTCATTTCTTTTCCCCAAATCCAGGACATTCTGGATGAAATTATCATTAAGACTTCATCATTTCCAAACAAGAAAACTCCCCACTTATCATAATTTATTCTTGTAAATAAATCCTCAGAGCCTATAATATGGGGTTTGAAACTACTATCAATGATCCATACAACCAAACATTCTAATTCTTTAAGTGAATCTTCAACAACCACTACCTTCTTAGTAATTTCCATTATGACCCATTTTTTTGTCTTCACACTTAGCATAGATTGAAAATTATGAGCTTCCTTGGTGTATCATGGACAATATTCATCCTGAAGATCTACAAATCAATTTTTCATCTTCATCTCACTTGTTGATTTTCTAATTTTCTGCTTGCAAACACTTGGGTTATTCTTTTTCAAATTCCTCTACATGGATGATTTGCAGTATCTAGCCATGTTCCCAAATCATCCAAAACAAAAACAGTATCCCTCAAAATATATGATAGAGTAATGAGGTCGGTTTGACTTCAACTTTTGTTCTTGTGACCTTCAATACCACATTCTTATAGAAAATGCATTTTTTCAATGTCTCATCTTTACACTATAATAACACCTAATGTGAGGTGCATTCTAGTGTTTAAATTCGACACCATGGGTTTTCCTTAGTGTTCTCTAAATCTTTTTATTCTTCTTCATTCCCAAATCAATCTACAATTTCACAGTGGGTGCTTGTTGTTTAACTTCAACCGTGACTGGTTTACTTTTTTGAACAAGACACATGCAAGACTTTTCATTTAAGTTTGATTTTTTTTATGTTCTATTGGCCATATATAATCCAAATCCATCTTTTTTGTCTTCTAAATGATATGCATTCCATATTTCCCACGAGAAGTTTGGTAGTTTTTCTTGGTCCATAACATTTTTCTGCAGACCGATGAGTTCTTATTCAAGTTCTTCAATGAGTTTGGTTTTATATTTCACAGTGTTATTCCAACCATAAATCTCTCATTCATCTTCTTCAACGTTGGTTGTATGATCACTAACTATAACTGAGTCCACTATAAATGAAGAAATGATATTCTCAATTTCTTCCATTAACTCGTACTTCTTTTCATCCTACTACTGCATGTAGTGTTTGGTATCATGAGACACCATGTTGGATTTCATTTTCTTTGCTCTCCAAAAATTTATCTCATCAAATGCAGCTTCAAATACAGCTTCCAATTAAACTCTAACATCAAATTTATCTTCATCATTTTCACTCTCTTCCCTATTCATAGTGCTACCTACAACTCCCAATGAAGAATTTTCTGCATAGTATTTTTAGTTCTCTATCTCTTAAACCTCTTTAACATCAGATTCATTTGAACTATCACATTTTGTGAAAGAAGATAATTTCTCTTAGATAATTTTTTCATGAACAGTTTCTTTCATTTCGCATAATCTAAAGACTTCTTCACGGTAATCTCAACTTCATCCTCATCATCTTACCAGATCATTTTTGGGAAACATTAAACAATTTGACCATACATTCCATATCAAAAACATGCTAGTGGAATTCTCCCCTTAAACATTCCCTTTCCTCTTTGTCAATTTGATGAAAAAAATAACATGACCTCATCTGTCTCTTCTTCTCCCATTGAATCTTCAATGGTGTGCTTTTCATGGCCTTGATTGCTACTCCCTTATATTTACACTTTTCTAGAGAATCGTTATCATCATATATCTATTCATATTCAACAATTTTACTATACATTTTATATATTGTGACCTCTTTCGTATCGTTGTCTTCCAGAATTGAAGCATTCAGAATGAACCATGGTGGAATATTCCTCAATATACACTACACCATTTTTATATCTTAAATGACATCTCCAAGACCTCACATATCTTCTAATACAACATTTAACTTGTAATAAAAACATCAACTACTCATTCAGCTTCATTCTAAGATATACATACTTATTCCATAGAACTAGCATCTTTTCCTCTCCTATAATTTAATATCCATCATATATATTAAATATATTTTCCCACATGTCATGTGATTTTCTAAATGAAATCACCAAAATATTGACTCATTGGACAGGTCACCCTATAAATCATTCATTCTCTTAGCATCAACATCAAATTCTCTTATTTTAGCTTCTCATAAAAAACCACTACTGATATCATCTAACATACCATGCATCGTTGATGTAAACACATCCATTCCAAAATTTCAGAAGTAGTGTTGAATCTAATTCATCCATAATAGAATATTATTCTTATTGAATATTCTAATTATTTTGGTATTGATTACCTCAATAGATAGAGAATCATTTGTATTAATCATTCCCACTGATCCAATTGCAATCCCACAAGGTAAATACCTTGGGGGTGAATCATGGTATAGAAGATTAAAACAAATTCTTCTTTGTGATCTTGTTTCATTGTAAAACAAAAATCAATTCCCACTCATCCTAATTGTAGAGTATGAATGGATCCTAAATCATGAAAATGACATACAAATTTAACATGGGTTACCCTTGTTGGGAAATATCAAAGGAGAATACATCAGAAATTTACAAATGTACCAAATACACTCCAGGTGCACTGTTGTTCACAAAGTTTGGAATAGACTCACTATCTCTCCTAATTCACAACCAGACATAATTTGAAAACAAACTTCTCTCTCAATTGAAGTGTTATGACTACATTTTTCTATGATAAACTCATAGTTTAAGGACATGTAGGTCCCTTCGTTATCACTAATGAATACATCCTCTAAAATAGGAATATAGTCTATTAACATCCCACATTCATCCAATAATGAATACCACTATTCCACACAAACACTAGGAATTCAATATTAAAAAATGTTAACAAAGCACAATACCTTCGCGAATCTCCTTATTTCACGAAGTTTGTTATTTTGAAAATCTCAAACTATCCTTCACAAAGCACGCATCATTCATGAAGCATCTTCCTTTTCAAAAATCTCACTTATTCATATGATGCACATCTCTTCTACAAACCTCATACTAGCCTTTGCAAATTAATTTACTTTTGGGAATCTCAACATAGCCTTTTTGAACTTCTTTGCATACCTCCTTTGTGTACCTCCTTCATGATTCATGAGCCTTAAGAACTTCATTATGTTTGGATACTTTTATTTTGGGGTTGAGGACTATTTATTGGTGTTTTCAACAAACTAGAGATCCTTCAGTCCACTTCAGTGCCATGTGAGAACCATTTCCCAAAGCTCACGCTTTTCCATTTTGAAGATCCATTTTTTTGTGAAGCTCCACGACCATTTTCAATTCACCATGCTCTTCATAGCCATAGAGTGTTCCATCAAATACATTTCACTGTTGTGATTCTCCTTCTTTCGTAATCACAGGTCCTCCATAAAAACCAATTCATCGTTACAATGTTGTACTCATATTTCTCTTCACCTTATTTGTTTTTCATGTTCATTATAGTCACAGTGAACACCATCAGAATTCTGTATGTCTTCCTGAAATCAAATTTATGATGCTCATCATTGGGCCACTTTTTATATGTTATTTTTGTACCATTTCCAGTTCATTAATCCTTTTTCATGATTTTTTTCAACATGGATTGTCAGCAATATATATGGAACTCAACAACCCACCATGAAATACTACTTTTCCAATGAACACAACAAACCCAAAAATTCTACAATGATACATTGGGGATTTTATCCCAAATAAGTAGTAGTCATGCACCCACACCATTATATCCAATAATATGGGGTTCACTATTTAGTAAACCTTGAAATAGGGGAGGCCCAACCATATATGCCTTGATAAAATAATTCTACATAGTTGTCACACAATTTTTTCAACCCATGTTGAGCTCCCCATGTAACCATGGGACTCAGACCCTCTTAAGTAGAGGCAGATGCATAGTTGGTGGATGATTTGGAAAACTTTGCAACCAAACTTTTCACCTCATAAAAAGTTGTATTTGACCATTCTACACCCTTGGAATTTTATGATCCAAACCATAATTTCATTCTCATTCTTCCTCCTAATACCTTGGTAATGAATCTAAACACCCAATTCTTCTTAAGGATCAATATCCTTCATTTTTTGGATATTTGGAGTGTCATTGTTTGTAGATCGAAATTACATAAATTCTTTATTCTCCTCTTTCTTATCTTTTTTGGATTGTGGATTTATGTATTTTAATTCTTCTTATGAAGCACTAAAACCCACTTTTCAATTTCATCTTATTTTGGGGCACAAAATAGTTCTTTAATCAATATCTAATGATAATGATAAGCATGTGTTCACCATTGGTTTCTAGGTATGTAGTCTTCATGTTTATATTACATGGTATTGAGATTAATTTTTCCCTATATGGGTGTGTTAATGGTTCTCTCTTTTCTTTAATTTTATTCCTCTGAATGGATTTATTAAAATTATTGGAAAAATAATGAACATAATCACTAATGATCCCCTTGGGATGAATTGAGATTGACTAGAGCGATTTTGGGACACACATGGGGTGTTCTAATATTCATGACCTTGGAAAATTGTAATTTTAACAATTGATTTATCTTGTGATAATGTAGATTGCAAAATGAACATTTTGATTTGTTTGTTGAGTTGGAAAATGGATTATTGATACCTATACCTAGACTTGGATAGTGGCAAAAGGATTTATTTGGAACACTGTAATGGGAAGTAAATGGAATAAGGTGAATGTGTATTATGACTTGTTGGATTGAAATTGAAATGCATCAATGTGATAATACATGTGAAATGGTGAATAATATGTACTGGGATAATGTATGGAAATTGTTGAATAAGTTAAGTCGGTTGATATATGAATAGGAATTGGGTTAAATGGGTTATGTTGGGTGTTTGGTAAATGTTTTAATGGGATATGTCCCAAAGATGATTTAAATGTTAAATAGAATGGAAATTGTGATGGTTATGTGTTTTTATTATGCTTGGTAAATCAATTGATATATATGGTAATTGGATGAATAATCATGTGCACATGGCATGGTGGTTTGTGAGAAATTTGACTGTGGCTCCACCCATGGGTCTAGAAGAATAGTGGCTCTAAGCTCCACACCAAGAATGCTTGGGTTAGGGAGTCAGATTAAGGCTCAAATCCTCTAACTATTTCATTTGATTAGACTACCTAGACCGAGACTCCAAGGTGAGTGTGATGTAATTATAATGAAATGTTTATCCCTAGTGACTTAGGGATCATTGTGTATTATCTAATTTCTGATAAATGATTAGCTTAGTCTATTGTGTAAATAATGTAAATCTATAGACTATTCATTATGTGATGGAATAGTTTATGTGATTGAATGGAGTAAATGATGAAACCTCTTAAAGTGAATATTTTTATATAATGGAACCCGAGTGGTTTATTGTTTATCATTCTCTTTATTTATTACATTCATGTCCTATCTATTATTACTGGGTATATTGTAGTCAACAATAGTTGTGGCTGAATTATCTGTACCCACAACCTACTTGGGTCGCCATTAGGTACCAGGGAAGATTTCATTATTTCAAAACCTTGTAAATTTTGATTGAGTCAGTGGACCTGTTGTAGCTGAGTTTTACATAGATTCCATCCAAATGAATCATGTCCACTAAGATAATCCTCTTGGGTAGACTCTGTTGTGGGCGTCTTACATGTTGTGAGGGATGCCATATTTCTTGTGGGATATTCTGGTTCAAACATAGCAGGTCGATGGTATTCCATGGAAATATTTCAAGGAAATGTTTTTGGAACATTACAATTAATAGTTCATGTGGTAGGAAAAGGATTCAAAATTTATGAGGTTGACCCATGTGTCAAAGATATTGATGGATAACAATAGTTTCATTATTGACTTGAAATGTTTTATCTGGATTTTTTATGGGATGGGGTGGATATTGAAAGAAGATTCTAGGATGGGCTTAAATATTAGACTAATTCCAAGGTGAATATCTAAATTTTAAAAAGATTTATTGAGGTTGGGGATCATGACCATATTTATGAGGGAAACCTTATGAAGGACCCTATTGATGGGCATGAAATTCTACATGGGTGATCTTGTGGTGTGACTTCCAATGGGAGAAAGAATCATTTTGGGAACATTCACCAAGGTGGTGGTGGACATAGTAGCCATAAGGATGAACAAAACCCTTTGGGTAGTGATCAGGTTTTATTCTATTAGTGTGGAAGGATGGGGTACATGTATGGTCATTGTCCATGACCATCATTTGGGTGTTGAGTATGTAGTAGAATGGGGAATGTTCCTAGAATCATGTGGAACCCAGAAAAATGGGAAATTATATAGGAGTGATGCCAATGCTATGTGAAGTTAGTTGGTCAGTTTCCCCATACCAGGTAGGTAGTTAGATCTCTTCTGGTCATGCTAGTTAATGTGGTATATGTGGTACACTGGGGTAAGAGAATCCCTAACAGTAGGGTAGTTAGTGCCAAGAATTCAGACTAGATCCTAGGGTTTAGGGGTAGGTCATCTTCATATAGGTCAATCTACACTATGAGGTGGCTATGCTGGACAAATGACTATTTGAGGTATGATCCATGTAACATCCATGCTTGTTCATACTTTATTCCATTTAGGTGTCTTACATTCCATTATTTAAGCTAAATTTTTTATGTTTCTTACAATAGTGGAACGTTTTTTGTGGGTTTAAACAGTTCATACACCGTTAGGGATGCGATTGGGGAATATAAAACATTGTAAGGGGTGTTCTCTTGATGTTGGGGGGTAACCTATACTCTGAGACATATTTTTTCTTGAGATGTCATGTTTTTATTTGATTTTTGGAATGTATTTTATAGTGTTTTATGAGGATCATATTTTCTATTTCCAATGTTGGTTAACATTAAAATCTCTTGAAGGATAAACTTATGTCTATTGTGGTGACAGGGACTTTCAGACAGGCTGTGTAGGGCTATTTTTTCAGCAGTTTTTTATGCTCAAAACTCATGTTCCTTGTCTTATACATGATGATGGTGGAGTAGAGAAGCTTGACATTCATCTTATGGTGGATAAAATTTTGGTTTTATTTCTTATGGACATCTTAGGGTTGTTTCTCGAAATAGATATCGAGTTCATCATAAAGTTCCTCCAGGAGATGAGCCAGTTTCTATTCCCTTTTATAGAATAGAATAGTTAGAACTCTTGGGGTATGAAAAATTATTTTTAGAAATTTGAAAACACATAGTTTGTTCTCTCAAGTATGTCTCCATGGGGATCTCTAGTGTTTTTTTTCTAATAAGGTTTAGGGATTATTGGTTTTGTGTCAGTTATATGAAGTGGAATTAGATGATAGTTAAGAACTAATACCCACTTCCTTAAATCACTGTTATTATTTACTAACTAAGGGGTTCATCAGTGTTCTCTAAGATTGATATTAGATTAGGTAATAAACATATTTGGGTGAGACCATTTGATATACCACAAACAGCCTTTAAGAGAAGTTAGGGTTTATATTAGTGTTTGGAACGACCCTTTGGATTGACCAATTTACAAGTAGTGTTTATGTATCCATTGAACCAAACCATTCACCTATACCTGGATTATATTGTAGTTATTTTTGTTTATGAAATATTGGAGTAATCTAAAACACAATATGATCATGCCAATCATCTTGAAATCATCCTAAGTACACTATGAGAGAATATGTTAAATGCTAAGTAATTTAAATGCCATTTTTTTGAATTGATAGGCTACAATTCGTGGGTCACATCATCTGTGAGGAATGTTTGTTAGTGGACCTGATGAAAGTAAGAGAAGGTGTATCTTGGGAACAACCAATGAATATTTCTAATATCTAATGTTTTTTAGGTTTGTTCAGCTTTTAACATAGTTTCAATAAGGAATTATCCCATTTGGAAGCACCACATTCAAGTTCTACTAAGAATAGAATCATTTTTGGAATGGTCTCGGGAGTGTAAGGAGGTTTTCTAAGAGTTAATGAATTAGTTTCCATACGAACCAATTCTAACCCAACCCTATTAAGGTGTGTACATTATTTTTTGATGTGTCCAGTGTTGGATTTGGGGAAGTTATGATGTAGAATGATTGAGTTTTGGTGAATGGATCAAGGAAATAGATGAATCACGAATGAAATTACCCGACACAGAATCTTGAGTTAGCATCAATTGTTTACTCTTTAAAGTGTTCGTGACACTACACGTTTTGAGAAAATTTTACCATGTATACTGATCATAATGTCAAAAACTATATCTTCTAATAGTGTGATATTAATCTTCGACAGCGAAGATTGGATGGATACATGTACTATTTTGAATTTGAGAAAGTTTACACTTTGGGAATGTTGAATAGTGTTTCAAATGCTTTGTTCTAGAAGACTCAAAGTTAGGTAGTTAAGGAATCTAGTTCAAAATGGAGGATGATGGCATTGTTCACTAAGATTCATCTCTAGGATCATAATGAGGGCCACCATATGACCCTTGTATCTATGGTTGTTGAGTTTGTTCTTGAGATCCAAATAATGTTTAGTCAGCATGAGGATTCAGAATGTTTTTCTTTAAAGGAGGGTCTTATTGTTGGATATTCACCTTCCGGTTGGACCGTTAGTGATTATGGGATCATTTTTGTTCATGGTCATGTTTTTCTACCAGCATGTTTTTTAAAATAGTTGATTTAGGAGTTTTAGGCATCGAGGTTGGTGGTGCATACTAGTTTGACCCAATTGTAACTCTTGTTTATTTAATAAATTTTGGGATATGGGTAGGGAGACCATCCCACTTCTCAGTATGCATTAAAAAATAGGTGAAGGTTGAGAGCCCATTCACGAGTGGTTTCTTACAACCATACCCCCTTTGAAAATGTAAATAGGATGATGTAACGATTAATTTTGAGGTATTTCATATGAGGATGCCTCACAATAATGAGGTGATATGGGTTTTTGGGAATAATTTGACCATGGTGGCACATTACATTCAAAATTTATATACTTTTACCATTGATAAGTTGGTTGAATTGTATGTTTGTTAAATAAATCATTTTCATGGAGTAAAATTGAATATAGTTTCATATGTTTTCCTTTTTTACAACACATTTCTAGTAGGGATTATAGAAATCATTTGGTACCCAAGTGTTTTGAGTATGGATTTCTACCCATATATGAACCAGAAATCAGAGCATACTATTTAGGTACTAGATGATGTGTTGGGGGCGTGTGTCCTAGATTTTGGTGGATCATGGGAGATGCTCATGGTGCTTGTTCAATTCACATATAACAAAAGTTACCATACAATAATTTAGATTACACTATATGAGGAACTCTCTAGTAAACTGTTTGGATCCTAATTATATTGGATAGAAGAGGGAAAATCTGAATTATTTGGGCTATGTCTCAGGAAGGAAACTTCGAAATAGGTTCAGTTCATTTAGAAATGTATGAAAGTGGAATAATGTATGAAGATGATGTATCTAGATAACCTTTATAGACATCCTGAGTTGATGGTGGGTTATCATGTTTTTCATTGGGTATCTCCAAGGGTTGTTCACTATCAGATACAAAAATACGGAATGTCAGTGCCCAGCTACATGGGGTTGTTTGAGATTGTGTATAGGATCGGGCTCATGGCATACCGATTCGATCTTCCATTGAGGTATAGTGGCTTACATGGTTTTTTTTATGTTTCAAAACTTCAATGGTATCACCCTTACTGATCTCATGTGTTTAATGTTGAATATGTTGATATTGAGGCTGATTCATCCATTTATAGTGTCGTAGGTTCAGGATCAATGTTGTGGTTATGTATTATGCTCATCTTTCATCTCTTTGATAGAGTATGGCTTATGGTTTCATTATTTTTCTTCCAAATCCCTAAAACCCTTTTTTCTAATGGATCACAGATTTGTTATTGAATGGGTTATTGAATCCAAATCAATTCCTAAGATTAAGCGTGTGATCAGCACTGATTTCAAAGTATGTGTTCTATATGTTTTATTCCATGGTCTTGAAGTTGATTTGTACTTGTTTGGTGGTGTAAATGGATCACTATTATTGTGAATTTGATACCATTGAATGTATTTTCTAAAATGGAAGGTAAATGATCAATTAAAACCATCATGATCCCTATGGGATGAATTGAGGTTTACTAGAGAGATTTAGGGCCACCTATGGGTTGTGGTAATATTCTCAATCATGGAAAATTATAATGTTAAGTACAGAAATAATTTTTTATGAAGTATATCCCAAGATGAAAATGTTGATATGTTAGTTGAGTATGAAAATGGATTATTGAATCTTGTTGCCTTATTTTTATAATGGAATAATTGTTCATTTGGATCAATTTAAAGAGGGTTGAATAAAATAATTTGAATGTGTCTAATGACTTATATGATTGAAATTGAAATGCATTAATGGGAAACAAAATTTGATAGTTAAATTATGTTAAATGGATAAATGTATGGAAATTTTTTATTGACTTAAATGGGTTGAGATATGAAATGGAATTGGGTTAAATGGTCTATGTAAGGTGTGTGGTTATTATGTTAATGAGTTAAAGCCCAAAAATGATTTCAGTGATAAATGGAATGTGAATAGTGAAGGTTATGTTTGTTTTTATGTATGATAGGTGATTTTTTATATGTGGTAATTGGATGAATAATAATGTGCACATGGCTTAGTGGTACGTGGGGTACTGGACTGAGGATCCTCCCATGGTTTGGGTTGGTTAGATGCTCTAAACCCCACCCCTAGGCTCTAAGCCCCTAATGATTTCATTTTATGAGGCTACCTGTATTGAGGCTCCAAGTTGAGTGTGATGTGTTTTTAATGAAATTTTTATTTCTAGTGAGATTGGGAACATTAATTACTCCATTTTGTATCATATTTGATAGGATTAGAACCGAGTGTAAATGATGTAAATATTTTACCCATGGATTATGTGATGTAAATAGTTTATGTGATCAAATGGAATAAATGATCAATGTTTCTAAATTGAATGTTGTTAACTAATGGAACCAAATTTCTCTTTTTTTATATTCACATTTGTTTAGTACATCCAAGCACTATTTGTTTAGACTGTATATTTTGTAGACACCATTGTGGTGGACAACATAGTTGTACTCACACTCTTCTTGGAACATCATTTGGTGCCCAAAAAATTCTTTATTGTAGGTTTGGGCAGGGGAAAATTAATATGATAAGGTATTGAGTTGGGATTGTGATGTGCATGGATGAGTATCTAAAAATGGAGTCAGGATCCATTTAGGGGATTTTTCATTTTTTAATTTTGGATTTCCATACATTTGGCACTTTTAAAATTGAATGGAATATTTATCTTTTGGTTTTGGTTGTTCCATGTTTTGATTAATGGTTGGTAATGCATGTTATGTTTTATTTTTTATTGTTTTCATTAATTATTATGAAACCGATTGTGATAAACTCTAGTAAATATTCTATAGTCTCTCCATGTGACCTATTAGACCCTAGCTACTAGTCATCATAATCTAGTTTAATTGGAGGCGTGCTTGTGGTCATGTGGAGACCTGTCTTAGAGCACTAGTTTAATGGCTTTTGGGTCGGAAATGTTACTAGTAGTGATTCACTATACTCTGAAAATTTATGAACATCATCATAGTAAGCAATGTGTCATATCATGTCAAATCCTAATGCTGGTATCATCCTCTTTTGATCTCCTCAATGATTTCTTACAAAGTATTCTCCATGATCTTTACAGATTTGAGAGTAGATGGTGGAGGAAGTAGACTCTCGATTCATGGGAGCATTCGTGGAGATAATGCTCTCAAGGGATGTAGATAATTATCAATAACTTTTATTGTGTACAACAGAAATGAAATTGACTCACTTGAAAACTAATATAATTGGGATTATATACCACTATAGTTAGAAATAAATAATTGTACATGTACTTCATATTATTTATTTAATCCTTATAGAACCCCATGTCAATAGAAATATAAATGTTATTATTATATAGTGAAATGTGTTAAACCCGATAATTAAAATTAAACATCATTTAATCAAATAATATTCATTATTAATTATTTCTTAACATACCTATAAACTAAATCCTCCATTCATCCCCAATAATTATCGGTCCTTTAATAATGTCTATTTAATTAATTAATAAATATCACTGAATTATTCAGAAATAAATTAATATATTTTTTATTCAATAATTAGAAAATAAATATTTATTAAATAATCTGTTCATAAAATATTTTATCGAATAACTGGTGATAGAATATATGCAGTCAAAAAGACAAGAATAATTATTAAACCACGAATGAGAATAATATTTTTTAAAATTTTTTAAATAATAAATTATAGTATATTATTTAACTAAGATGATGGATATTTTTAGTGTGTGATCATCTATGCATCTTTCTCAATGGCATTATGCGAAGTATCATAATGTCAATGGTTAGCATCTAGAAACCTGTAAAGGAACTTATCAAGAATGAAGATAATAACACAAAAATCTAATACCTCATTTGAGTTTTCACTATTTAATATATTCCCTTTATCATGATATATCTATTCAATAAGAATTCATGCTGGCGTCATCAACCTATGTGCTCAATCTCTCTTTTTTAGATTTCATAAAATCAAACATTCATATAGAAAACCATAGATGTAAATTTATTTATGCTATATCATTTTACTGAAAGGGTCTCAGATCACATTATTTATTAATGTAATATTACTCATGGATCACCCAATATATCTTACCTCACCGTGAACATTTTTTATAATGATATTCATCAATACATCAGATTACGCGACATATAATATTCATTAATAAAAATATTGAAGTTTATTGATCAATACACATGTCTATAGATAGGAACATCCAATGACACATATTAATTTTGATTTCTTAATTGTAGGTCCTATTCTTATAATACCCTACACTTGATATTTCCAAGGGATTATAGCATGAGAAGTTGCCTCAGAGTCCTATGAGTCTCTAGCCCTAGTAGCATGTATAATTTGTGTCCCTCAAATGATACCCTCCAGCTATAGAATATGTATTTTAGGAATACAATTGTTACACTTCTAGGTTTTCATCATAGTAGAGAACTGATAGGACCATTCATTGTGACAATTTCTCTTAGGATATTATCACACACTGTGTCATGAAGAAGAATAAGAATGAGGTATTTAAAATTTTATTAATATTCAAAACTACAAATGAGTATTATCATAATGTACAAAGATCATGGTTCAAGGAAACCACCTCCGTCATAACCAATAAATAACTTTATCATATATGATCACCACAACAACAAAAATATCCATCAGTTGTGCGACCATAATAGCATCAATGTCTAGAAAGATAAATTGATGCCACAATGAACATGTAAATACAAATAAGTATCAAAAATAATATAGAAATATCTTTAAATAAAGTTCATTCCCATATATCCCCAAGCATTCTCCTTTGTTTTATTATCCGTATTCCTCCATGAGATTGGTTGTAGTAAAATGATATCGTTATACTTAGATAATGGTTACATATAACTTCTACATTGCCTCGAATATTTTAATATCATTTTATTTTCTTCATTGTAATCCACCATAATTTAAGTTAGAACATTCCAAGATTATTTTATATTATTTCCCCCATTTTTTCTATTATAATTTCTCACTAAATAAAGAAAAAATAAAAAGGAGTAATAATTAATCAACATTACAACAAGAAAAAATATTGTGACATTATTTGAAACACATATAAAAATGCTAATGTAGACTAGTCATTATACTTGGATTTATTCGTGTTTTGTCTTGGATCAAAATCCTCTGAAGGATGTGTCTATTAAAATGGATTCACCGGATCCACTACATGCACTGGAGTTCAATCTGACGGAACAAAATCATTATATCCTATATGGATTGTAGGAAATGGAGGAAGCATAGGCTTGGTGGTATAATGATAGAAGGGCTAAGGATGCATAATAGGATATGGATATTGTATATGTGGGTACATTTTTGTAGGCCATGTATAAATGGTATGAGACAAAGATTCTCAATAAGATAATGATGGAGGCATGGGTGGGAACAATGCGGGAGGTTAATGTGGATAATGAAAACGGTGTGGTAGATGGGGATCCCATTGGCGGGATATGGTGTGAACTGGTATGAAGGGTGCTCCATGTAGATCTAGGAGACCCTCTACCCATTCCCATACTATTAGGCTGATAAAATTCATCTTTGGTTCAGTAAAATTTCCAAAAAAAATTGATAATGAATAAGAAATGAGATTAAATGTAATGGAAAAGAAAAATATTATAATTATTATAATCGCTAAGGGAACAGAAGGAGGTAAACCATGATCAAACATCCTTCAATCAGAATCAAATAATTTATTCCGTTTAACTTCTTCAATATATTTAATAATCATCATAATAAGGAAATGTCCACTTGTCTTTAAGATGAAAAACATTTAATCAATAATAACAAAAATTCCCCCCCACTTCATAAACACAAAACATGGTATAATAATATCAAGTGAATTCTTCCATAATTGATATAAATATAAATAATCATTCATTCCTAATATCATATAAACTAATATTTATAAATAAATTATCCAAAATGTAATAAAGTAGATAAATTCTCGATGTTTTATGATATAGGAAATGAAATACAAAATCTGTTAGAAACAATTACAATTTTCTAATTGGAAATGAAAAATTTATCACTTTTCTCCTTCCTTAAGCTAGAATAATATTCAATTTTCATCCAATATGCCAAAAAATATCTTTTGACTGAAAACTCAATGTAAATTTGGTAAACATACACATAGAGTGTGAAAATATTATGAAGTAATTTTCCATAAATAAGGATTAACTATGTTCAAATAATTCTGAAGTGACTCTTGTCGATATATTTGAAAATGAAAATCATAATGTATGCCTTAATGATCTCACATATCACTCCACAAGTAATGATTAAATTTTTTGTAGAATAACCCTCAATTGGATGAGTACACATGTTGAAGGGTGTGAGGAAACAAAATCAAAAAAAAAAGATACAAGTATTTGTGGGATTGGACTCATTATTTTGAAGGAACAAAATCTATTAGGTTAAATAATCTCTTAGAGAACATTTTAATTGGAATAATCACAAGTGTTGTTTCAAAATCAAAATCAAATAGAAAGGATGGGATTAAGAGTAGAAGAAATTATTCAATTAATCAAGAAAAAACCACAATCATTAACATGAGGATGATATATGTACCCCTCTCCCATTTTACATTATTGTTAAATATGATAAAAAGAGTGATATGTGATGAAGGGGTAAATACAATCCACTAGGATATTCACCTTTTCTTCATTAACAAGAGTATTAAAAATAAAATAGTTCATGATGACACGAATTTTATTTGTAAATATTAAATTTCACAAATAATGAATAATGTGTTGAACATTTTGAATTTGACCATACATGAAGGAATATATATATAAATGTACTGATATATTAAATATATTGATGGTTTTGTAAATATTTGTGAGTTGTAGAGGTTGGAAATCCTACTTTTAGTTTTACTAATGATGTTAGGCTATTTAGAAAACCATTCACGTGATTAATTATAAAATAAAAAGTTGGTATAATCAATGTTCTTTTGATGTTTCTATGAAGCTACTTGGAAAAATAATTCTACCACAAAAGTGATTTTAACAAGTGGTGTCTAGTGGTTAAACAATTAGCATGATGGAAATATTGGCTCATAAAATCTACTTAGCCTCACTTGAAAGAATGATTCATTTTAGAAAAATTAGATTAAATGGATTTCTAGTGGTGTCTACTTTCTCTTCATGTGGTATGTTCCTCACCAATGTGTATGGGTAAAAGTATTCCATTGATTAATCTATATAAGGTTCATTCATGATTTTAAATACTTATGTAATGGTCTGTAAGAGTACATTGAACAATATAATGGTAAACATAATAATTTGAATTCAATGAATGAGTATAATAATCGAAGTAAAGGTAACTCATGAATTATTCTATATAATCTCATGAAATAAAATAACCCACTAATACATTACTAAAACATAAAATTACTTCATTATTTGATTAAATAATCATTTATTTTATATTTCAAAAAAAATTAAATTGGATTTTAGTAAAATTAGTAGATAAATAAATTAAAACAACAAATATATCAATTATATTAACATTGATATGAAAATAATTAAAATTAAAACAATTGTCTACCAAAGAGAAGAAAGATTTTGAATTCACTTATATGTTTTCAATGAAGATTAGAATAATAAAATATATGAATGAAGAGACAATGTGGGTGGAGGAGAGATTCATTCAGTGGTCGGGTGAGGGGAGAATAAAGAATGTGAGTGGATTATGTATGGTGAGAGCCTGACTGATATAGGTACTACCATAGATCAGCACAAGGTTATCACTGACCATTATCAGTGTAACGAAAAATGAACTCTTTCACAGGAGGAGCAACATTTTCCATGTCAAATTAGATGTGGAGGTAGTCTTAAAGCGCATCAAATTAGGCAAGGTTCTGATAATTGTGAGGGTAATATTACATATGGGTTCTATATCGTGGAAGATGGATTATATAGCTGAATGAATCTAATTAGTTTGGGGTTTTTACAATTTCATATGTGTCTCTATGGGTATAGTTTTTTTTTCAAATCCTCTTCACCACAATAGTATTGAAGCTACTGGCATTGGGTCATGGATCATAATGTCTCAAAAATAGCATCATGTGTCTTCGTGAGTATGACAAAAATTTCAATCCTTTGGAGGTATGTAATTCCTCTATCCAGTTGTGGGTCATAATTTTTTGTCTGAATTTTTTGTTATGGAATCCAAAGATACTATATGACATTGTGTTACACAATGATGTTCAGATTTATCTTGATATAGAAACAGAGTGGGTTCTCAATGGATATTATGCCCAATTTTTTGTTGAAGTTGATTTTTCATCAACTTTGGTTGAGAACATCAATCACTCTACTGATTTGGATGAACTGGAATTAATATTTGAATATGAAAAAGTCCCAATGTTTTGTAATGAATGTAAATTGATTGGTCATGATTTCTCTTTCTGCAATAGATCCAAAATTTGTGATTTTTTAGATGCTCATGGTCCTAATGAAGTACTCTATTTCAAAAATTTATGATAGACAGAGGTGGATGTGGGATGCATGATGCACTGATGAACCTATGGGTGTGTTTCTAGTTGAACCTATGGGTGTGGTCCATGGAGATATTATGATTCCAGTGAGAGATGATCCATGGTTGAGGGATTGTGTTGGACATGGACTAAACATGACTATTGTTGAGAAAATGATGACTGACAAGTCTTGGGTTCAATTTATTGAGGATGAGGATACTGTTGAGGTTGGCATAAATGATATATCAGGCATCCTTTGAATAATCATTACTTCCCCTTCACTGCATGATGTAATGGGAATTAATCCCATGGATATGGTTTAAATATATTCATCGAAAATGGATTGGGTTTTTCCAATTCATACGTCTCTTGAGAAATAGATTGTGCATGTACCTCTTTCAATGGATTTAGGCGACTAGGAGCTTGCTGATGTCACTACTGATTCTAATGAGTTGGAGATGAATGATGTTAAATTCTAGCTGATGTGTTTAAATAAATCATTCAAGAAGAATATTTGATTCCATAGAGAAGGAGGAGTAAAAATAAGATGATCTAGGATTATTTTGAAAAGAAATTTTTCTATGTGAAGATCCCGGGTATCCCCTGGGTTTGGAAGAAGTTATAAGAGGGGATTGGTAGCAAGCTAGGACATGGCAGTGAGGCCTTCATTGAAAAAATCATGGACACCGATATAGTCACAATGATTGGGTCGCATCACTAGGATGTGGTCGAATGTCCACCAAGTATTCTCCCAATTACCGCACTATAGAGTAGCTAAATCTCAAGGAGAAATACTCTCTACTCTTCAAGCAACATAAGTCCTAATCTAATTTGGAAACTACTGATGATGCTGATTATTCTGACCACTATCGTGGGGAGAACCCTGATCCTTATGACCCATATTGTATTCCCATGGTGGAGGGTAGGAATGTTTGTTTTAACACATCCACTCCCTTATTTCATTTATTTTTTTCTTATAAATTTGAAGGGTATATGTTATCTCAACAACTTATACATGGACCTATTATATATATAATTATATACAAATATTTTAAAATATATTTATTTAATCTTATAATTATATATATATGTAAATAATTATAAAGTTATAATAAATATAATTATTATAATGATAATGTTAAAAATATATATATTTAAATTAATATATTTATTATTATATGGTTTTCTTTTTTTTAAATAAGAATCCTCATTTCATGTTTCAAAAGTGTTTAATCACTAATTGAAATATTCAGTTGGTTTTTTATTGAATGGAGGATGTTTTATATCTTATTTATAGTATGATTTGATTTGGATTCATTATTGGTTTGCTAAAATAGAAAGAAAAAAAATTATATTGTAATGTATTTAATTATATTTTTTTATAGTTATAATTGTATTTATATATATTTATAAATTAATGTATATAATTAATATATTTATTATTATTAAATAATTATTTAAATATTTCAATAATTATTTACAATTATAAACATAAATATCTGAATATATATATATATATATATATATATTTATATTTATTATATATATTTGTAACATTATAAGTATAATAAATATATTTGTTATAATTTTATTATTATTTAAATAAATATATATTTTGTTGTTGATATAGGCCAATATTTATACTTATAATTATAAATAAATATAGAAATACTTAAATAACTGTGAACATATGATAAATATATTAATTATATCTATTTATATAATAATAAATATAATATTTATTATTAATAACATTTTATAATTATTTAAATAATTAATTATTTATTTATAATTGAAACAATAAATTTACATATTTATATTACTCAAATGATTTTTGGAAAAAGGAGATCACACTCGTAATAAATTATTACTAAATTAATTATGAGAAAGAAAACTTAAAAGATGTTGGATAGGGTCAAGCAAGGGCAAGCTCTCATCTAAACAAGAAAACCACACAACCATAACAAGATCCTTTCCATGACCAGAATCTTCTCCATAATTAGAAGATTACAACTCAAAAAATTAGATTCATTGATTGAAGATCACAAAGTAAATCTCCTTGAGATTTTTCTACTTTAGAGTCAGTCCTTTAGACGAAGACCTGGTGGACACACGACCACCCCAACCGGCCCAATCATCATGACCACATCCTTCTCCATGATTTTTCGGATGATGAACCCATTTCAATGTCTTAATTGATGCCAATCCCCTCCCAACTATTCCCTCTCTTATAGTGGAGGGGATTGTCCCATATTGGATGTTGTGAAAATTACCATTTGTGAGAGAGGATTTCAAAGCATGTTCTGGGGTCAATTCCATGTCCACATAAACTTGAATAGAATCTTTATGTTTCTCCAATTCATCAGAATCGGAAACAACATCAACATGGGCTAGTTCTCTGTCATCTTTTTCTTGCATTGAACATGAAGTAATATATTATTGGGACATCACCATCACCTCCTTAGAAACCTAGTACATACCCCCTGAAGAAACTATTTCGAAACACACTCCTAGAAGATCCAATATCACCATGCACCAGATTCGAGTGTCCACCACTCCCCGATATGCTAGCCTTACCATGATCCAATGTCCCTGCATCAGTAATATCCACATTGGAGATTAGAGAATCACTGAAAGAGAGGAATTGTCAAAAAGTTTTCTGGTTATCATTCTAAATCAATTCATGATCATCACACATCTACACATTATCTGAATGGTTATCTGGTCCACTACCTATCCCAATAAGATTTTGTGCATCAATATTCCCCTTTCCATGATGCATGTTTCCTATTTCAGAAACAAGCTCATCACTACTTGACAATGTCATAGTATGATCAGTGTTTTTTTATATGGCTATTATCTTTATGACTACTTTCATTTAGAAATGAGCACTGATTTTCCCCTTTATTCCACACTTTTTACAAGAATCATTCTTCTATTAAGAAGCTAGAAACTGAAAAACATCCAAACTAAAATCACAAAATAACATGTTCTTTTCATACTCGACATCAATGAAAATTTCATCTATAGGAGTGGAATGGAAAATCTTCTCAATCGGGGTGGAGTGAAGGTCGATCTCCACCATCATCATGGAAATGTGACCAATTAACACCTTATCCATTTCTTTATATAGTGTAATATGATTCCTAATTGCCCAAGAAAAATCCTGTAGAAATTTTGTGTTCTGCAAGACCCAGTTGAGTCCATGAAGATGAATACAAATCAACACATATGTGTTCCTCTCCTGTGAAACAATTAATTCCATCGACCAATCATTAAAATGTTGTCAACCAATATTTACATGTAGATACCCAAGGCTCTACACATGATTCATCTAATCATCAGAATAAAAATTTCAGTGCAAAATACCTCTACAAAGGAAAACACACCTTCAAATAGATTGTCCTGAAAAGAAGGAAATCTGAAAGATTAAATCATCAAATATCCATATCATTTCATCCTTAACAAATATTATTTGCACTATTAGGGATGTTTTCACAATTCAATCCTCTCAGTGAGAGGGACTGGATTTGACTTGATGTGCACCACATATACTTTTTAGAATAAATTTCAAAAACCATAATCCTTATATGCTATCTTGTTTGATATGACACAAATATATGCATCTAATATATGAAAACTAATCATAGATTTTTGTCAATGCACATCCTCAATAACTTCAACAAATCAGGGTCGATGAACATTCAAACTAATCGGCATCCACATAACACACACCAGTCGGATCCAACACAGTTCAAAGAAAATCCCAACCAAAACCAAGTCATATTTTTAAAAATGAAGTAGTTACCTCCAAAGAAATTGGTTCATTGATGCATAAAACCCATATATTGATTCATACCTACCATATCCCTATCAGATCGGAGAAAAATTAAATGTGAATGGAAGTAAAAATTAGAAAACATTGCTCCTCCCCAACAATTATTTCCTGATGATGCACATCATTTGACCCAACTCTATCCAAAAGAGTGGTTCCAAGGTATTTCCGAATGTAGATCCTCTCTCTCTCTCTCTCTCTTTCTTGGAATCCAAAAGACCCAGTATCAAATCTGGCTAGGTAAACTTTTCCAGGTACTTTAGCATTGGAAGAACTGTAGCAGTGCCAGTACTATAGCAGCGCAGGAATAATTGCAGTATTGTTTACTTAGGGGTCCTTTGGGCCAAAAATTGTATTCAGGCAACATTGATTTGAGTATTCAGGATATGTAATGGGTCCCCCTCTACCCACACTAAATAGTTATTTTCTTTAAATAATAAACTGAGGTTTCAGCAAAAACCTTTTAAAAGAAGAACTAATTTGATTTGGGATCCTCTGAGGACCTAGTGACACGTAGTGGGTTGTGGATGTTTTTTCAGTGGTGGATGTTGGAGAACCCTTTTTGGGACACACCCATATCCATGGAAAATGGTCAGATGCTGATGCAGGGCGGCCAAAGACATGTTGGTGGCAATATTTGAGATTCAACTGATGATGGTCTTGTGTGGTTCTCTTTCTATGGATTTAATGGATGAATGGATACGAGAGGGCTCGTTTGGGGTGCATTAGATGACGAGGGTGAGGATCAAGATGGTTTCAGTATGTATCTTGTCATATCTAGGATACTTATGGTTATAGTTACTGATTGTGTGGATTTATTGGCTTTCTGGTTGGGTTTGAGGTATTTCATTCCCATTTTCAGTGTAAGGTGAACTCAAGAGGTGACATTAATGGTGGTGTGTTAAGGGAACATGGTTGTGAGGGTGTGGTATGAATCAACATTGAATGCTGCTATGACCTAGATACTCTCAGGATGAGAAAAAGCCAATGGAAATGATGTATATGTAAATATATGTTGGATATTGAGATGGGTCTCATTGACGATAGGATATTGGGCGGGTTGACAATGTGGGATTGTTTTTGAGCCTAACTGCCTTATAGATGGATTTACCCCTACATTCCTTGATAATGAGTCCATATTTTTCATTTATTCCTATGTATATTTTTGGTTGTATATATAACATGTTGATGTGTTGGATACTTTTAGACCCCCTGTGGTGGTAGGGGATATGATCTGGAGTACCACAATCTATCGTTGGTAGGGGACATTGAATTTGAATTATCATGTTGATGATGTGATGTTACTGAAACCAATGGTTATATAAAACACAGGTAACCTCAATAATGTGATCAATGATGCTGATGAGAATGAATGAATCCTCAATGCAAATTAAATGCCTATTTATGACCTCGAGTGGTGTGTTGTCGGTGAGCCTCATTGATGCGGCTAGGTGATCGAGATCCTTAGAGTCATATGATTTCTGTTAGGTCATTTCTGTTATGATAGTGTTATTTTTATGGTCCATTGATTGATTTCATATGGGCCTTTTTCATTTTATTTGGGTTAAGTGATCTTTTTTGTTTTTGGTGTTGTGTTGGTCACATTCATTTTTTATTACATTTCAAGTGACATGTTCTCTGTATCTATTGTTATTTTATTTTATTGAATAATTTCTACGGTCAAGCTCTCTATATACCTAAACAGTCCTATTAAATAGGTCCCTTTATTAGTGTTATAACAATGTTGATAAAGGCATGATTTATCAGTGCTATATTTTTTAGTTCTTGTAATAGAATGTATTATCAGTTCTTTATTATCCCTCATAAATGGTAACCTTTATCAACGCTAAAAAATTTGTGATAAAGGTATGTTTTATTAGCACTCTATATTTTGGATCGTTTAAAACAATTTATTATTAGTGATTTTAAAAATGTGTAGATGTAATCCTTTCATTTTTAAAAAAATTGAACCCTACCAGATCGACATTTTGATTGACCCTCATGCTTTTGCAGAAGTGAAGCACTACTTTCACTGCCACCTCCTCCTCCAACACTACCTCCACCTCTACCTCCCCCTCCTCCGACTCCACTACCCCTTGTATACTACCCCTCCTATATTTTCTCTACAACTACTTATGCTTCCCCATCCTCTTCTAAACTCTCCACCTCTGCCTCCAATTATACCGCCTATGCACCTGCCCTCACCTCTACCACCACTACATCAACCGCCACCACCTATGCCTCTATGTGCATCCCTCAGTCCCCTCTACCACCTACATGGTGACAGTTGCCTCCACATCCACCACCACCTATTCTACCTCTTCCGCTTTGTAAAGCCCTAACCCCAGTTAACCAGAGTTAGTGCATTATTATATAACTTTGGAATGATACAATGAATCATGTCTCGAATGACCAATCAGTTTAGTAGCCTTGAAAAATTATAGATACAATCATTATATTTACATTACATTATTAAACAAAAAACTACAATAACATTGTCTCCAATGACCACACTCATATCCTCTTAGACTATCCCTGCACATTAGTCATAAAATACTTCTTCACATCCTGGGAAAAATAAAACATAGAAAGGGGTGAGTTCATATGCTCAGTAAGGATAAAAATATAACAGAAACTTTCATAAATATGAATAATCATTTAAGGAAATGTATAAGTCTAAAACAAAATCCTTTTAGACTTGAACTTATTCATAATATGGAAATGATAAAATCAAACAATTTCATTTACTTATTCACATGCATATTCTACTAGTCAAATAATCACATGCAATATCAATAGCCACGTTTATAATGATGGAATGCATAATTCTAGAAATTATAACCACAACGTCAAGTCCTTGTTCCAGGACTACATATAAGATTTTGTTAAGCCTTGTCCCAAGACACTAGTTTATCAAATAACACCAACCGATGTATCGAGGAGCTATAGAGGTCTCCATCCTTCACTTACTAAGTCCAGTGCATTCCTCATATGAAAAGGATTAAACGTAACATAAACATTCATATTGAAACTAGAATACGAAATGTCAATACTTTACCCATAAACCATGAATGGTATGAAATAACACATCTATAGTAAAACATACGACAAAAACATCAATACAATATTGATGTTTTTTATCCTAATAAATCAACTTCTAGCAAACATAAAATCCATCAATTTATGTTGACATAGATGAAATCAAATCCTTTTTAATGAAATATCTTATTATTTTTTTAATCAATTAAAAGTCATGTAATTATAAAAGAAAAAGTTTAATTATAAAAATATTCCTGAAATATTATAAGGGAATCTATGATGTTGTTATAATGGTGTAAAATAGCTTCACCTGTCGTATAAGTTAAAAAACATTCTTACCTTAACTTTTTCAAAAAGGTCATAAAGTACCTTGTTTGGAAAACAATGGAAAGATTCATTTCAAATCATATAAGGTCAAATAAGTGTATCAATGAATTTTACCCATTTTTCTAGTAAATAGAATAAATGATTTGAAATTAATTTTTAAGAAACATGGATGTGGATGATAAAGAGGTCCATGTATATAATTATTTATAAACAACCTTGGATAATGAAGAGAATGTGAAATTAACCCTTACCTTGTACATTTCTTTAGTCAATTGTATGTTTACCAACTATATAATAGTTAAAAAAAATTATTAAATTATATAAGAACAATATACATAAATATGATATCATATATGATCTTTTAATATTTCTTTTTTAATAATATTTTAGTAGAATCATAGTTTTGGGAGTTAACTTATTCATTTTCATTCATATGATTTGTTTTGTATGTTGTGTTTGTTATGGATATGATTTATCCTATTCATATTCAGAATGATATTAAGTCTATAAACATTATTTTTAATCATCAAATTAAAAATTTTCTTGAATGGATATGATGGGAAATGAATCTCATCGCGTTCGTGGAGATGGTAATAAGTACGTTCTCACAAGCGACAATATCATTCTTTTGATATTAAAATCATATATAATGGGATGTTATATCATATATAAAGAATTATTATATTATTATATTTATTATTTACAATATTTATACTCATTATTATATACATCCAAATGATGAAGTGTTTGTATAATAAACAACACCACGGCGTAAAGACTGTAATCCGTACGTACACATGTATGGTGACTTTTTCATTTATAGGTTGGATTGCATAAAAAATTTTGTGGATCTATTTTTATAATAACATAAAATTATATAAAAGATAATATAGTTATTATTTTAGAATGGAAATAACAAATAAAGAGGAAGTGGGAACAGAAAAGAAGCTGAAAGTGGTGATGAAATATTTACCTCTTCTTCAGGTTCTTCTTATTTATTTGATCAAAATGGATCCTTAGGATGGCTTTATGACAAAAGTAAGGCCTGTAATATTAAAGTGACGATTATTTATAAGATATTTGGGTAGGGGTTGGCTGATCCAAATATGTTTGGAGGTGTGATTTTGAGAGAAGGGTAGTTCCCTTTTATAAGAGGGGTGAGGGGCACCTTTAGAAAAACATAAAATATTATTTTATAATAAAATCCTTTTCTTTTTTTAAGGGCTCCAAAGAGATTTATTTGGAGGATAAGGTGGGAATGGGTCGCAATACTCTCAAAAAATAGGATTTATATAGGATTAGGTCACCATATAATCCTTATCATTTAGATTTAACTCTTATTTAAATAGTTTATCATTTACCATGTCTCTTTGTATGTTTATACTATATGGTATATAAACATATTTAAACTAACAATCGAACCCAATGTGGTTCATTAATGATAAAAATATAATTATATATGTCCTTTGGCCCATCCTTTTATTTTTAAGAATATTATATCAATTAATAATATAATATTTGTTTTAAAAAATCTTTTTTGTCAATTTTGACAATATTTAATAATTGATTTTTGGTAAAGTCCTAAAAACATTATTAATTCGAAATAAATTCATCTAATAAATTATAAAATATAATATTAAACTAGAAAATTTGTGGATGGAATCAAAACCTTCTATTAATATTTATTTTAACATATATAATACCATTTATTTGATTCTTCCATTATTAAAGAAAATACTCCATCATCATTGTGTCATAAATAAATTTAATTATTTGTTTACCCATATTTATCAGATTTACCTTTTAACCAGAATAAATAAAATATTTACCGAAGTAATTATTCAAAATATCTAAAATTAAATGATGCTTATTTACACAATTTGGAAATCGTTATTTTAAATATGGAATCCATTTTTCTAAATTCAAAATACATAAGTGGAAGAAATTAATTTAAAATTAATTTCCGTTGTCAAAACAAAAAGTGTGTTTTTAAGAAACAATAACTATCAAAAGATAGACACTTGTTTATGTAGAGTTTAAATGTGAAATTACATTCAATGATCAACATTGGATTAAATTGTAAAAATATAATCTAATTATACATTAAAACCACTAAATATAGTACTTTAGCACTATAAATTATTTTTATTAAAAATGTTTTTTTAATTAAAATTTAGTATTTTTAACTATTCATCAAAAACTGAATGTTTCCTGAAAAATACCAAAAAAATACCCTAGGTTAATTTTGATATTCTGAATCCAAAAATAATGTCCAATTTGAATTATAAAATATATAAAATTTCAAAAAGTGGGTATTAGTATTCATAATGTCTACTTTGATTTGTCGCAGTGTGTTAGAATCTAAAAGTAGCATACAATCCAAGCTATTTCATTATTCAAAGGGAAACGTATCATGAAAGATTATGGTGTTACATTCTCCCCTCAAAATAATTTTGTCCTCGAAATTTCCAGAGTATTACTGCGTAAAAATAGTCGAGTTGTTCTTCATCATAAATTCCTCAGTTTCCCACATTGCCTCTTCCATCTTTTGATTTCTCAATAGATCGTTTACTAGATCAGACCTCTGGTTTCTCAACACTTGTTCCCTTGTATCAAGAATATCAGCATGCTTTTCGCAATAAGATAGATCGGGTTCCAGTTCTAATTCTTCATAGGTGATTACATGCATTGGGATAGGCATGTATTTTTTTAACAGTTATATGTGGAACACATCATAAAAATTGGAGAGACTTTGTGGAATTTCCAAATGGTAAGCTATAATCCCAATTAGATCTAGAATTTCAAAAGGTCTGATGTACTTGGGACTTAATTTACCCTTCTTGTTGAATCTTGTGACTCCCTTCCATGAATATACCTTCAAAAAAACAAGATCTCCTACCTGAAATTCCAAATCCTTCCTTCGGTTATCGACATAGATCTTTTGCCTACTTTGAGATGATTTGATGTGGGTTTGGATAACCTTCACCTTTTCCGTTGTTTCCACAACTAGTTCTGTGCCAATGAGTTTCCTTTTAAAAACATCATCCCAACACGTTGGTGTGTGACCTCTCTTTCTTTATAACGCTTCTTATGGTTCCATCTGAATATTTGAATGGATGCTATTATTATAGGAAAATTTTACCATAGATAAATATTGATCCCACATACCTTGAAAGTCAACTGAGAAATATCTCAACATGTCTTATAAGGTTTGAATAGACCATTATGATTTCCCATTAGTTTGTGGGTGGTAGGCAGTGCTTAAATGAAGTTTAGTATATAGGGATTTTTAAAGACTTTTCCCGAATAATGATGTAAAATGGGGATCATAATCCGAAACAATCGATAGTGGTACTCCATGATGTCTTAAAACTTCATTAATATGCAGTCTTTCTAGAGGATAAAGTGGTAAATATTCTCGTATAGAATGAAAATGTCCTTACATGGTAAGACGATCAATAATGATCCATATCACATCATTCCTTCTAGGAGTCCTTGTTAGTCCCATGGAAAAGTCCATCATAATATTATCCAATTTCTACTCAGGTGTAGGAAGAGGTTTCATGACTCCTCCTGGATTTTTCCATCCAGCTTTCACTTGTTAAAAAAACATAAAACTTAACACATAATCAGAAATCTCCTGCATCATGTTGTCCCACCAAAAATGTTCTTCCAAATCCTTATACATCTGGGTGATCCAAGGATGTATAGTGAAATTAGAGCTATGAACATCATCCAACAATTCCATTTTTAGATTAGGTATGTTAGGAGCACAAAGTCTCTTCCCAAATTTCAAAATCCCATACTCATATATGAAGTCGATCAATCTCCAATCATTCACAACATTAATTTTCATTTGAAATTAATCATCATCAGTCTGAGCACTTTTAATCCTTTATTTTAATTATGGTTTGGAATCCTTTTAAAAAAGTAATGAAGTTTCACCTTCCATGATTATTCCTCTATCCATTTTCACAAGATCCATGAAGATAGGACCCCTTTCAACTCTCATCGTGTTCCAAACTCTATGATCCTTTATGCTCAAATCATCTGCCACCTCATTTTCCATCCCCGGGTGGTAGTGTATAGTGAAATCATAATCCTTGAGTAGTTCAAGCCATATCATTGGCCTCATGTTTTGTTCTTTCTATGAGAAAATATACTTCAAACACTTTTGATCAGTATATATCTCACAATTTTCAACATAAATATAATGTCTCCATATATTCAAAGAAAACATTACAGCTCCTAACTCCATATCATGAGTAGGATAGTTTTTCTCATGGATTTTTAGCTGTCGTGATGCATAGGCAATAACCCATTCATTCTACATAAGGACAAAACAATGTCCATTATTTGTGTCATCACTATAAATAACAGACTCATCATTCCTAGATTGTAGAGTTAATATAGGAGCATTGAATAATCTTCTCATCAGTTCTTCAAAACATACTTCACACTCTTTTATCAAAACAAATTTAACCCCTTTACGTGTGATCCTGGATAATGGGTTAGCCAATCAGGAAAACTTTTGGATGAAACGTCGATAATAACCTCCTAAACCAATAAAACTGTGTACCTCAGTTATTCTCATCGGTGCTGGCCATTCATGGATTTCCCTTTATTTAAAAGGATAAACAGAGATTCCATCCTTATAGAAAATATGGACAAGAAAAGAAATCTCTTAAATCCAGAATTCACACTTTCAAAATATCCTGTATAATTCATTTCTTTTGAGGGTTTTCAGATTGGTGCACAAGTTATTTCCATGATCTTCATATATTTTGAAGTATACTAGTATATCATAAATAAAAACCACTACAATTTCATCAAGGTATTCCTTGAAAACAAATTCATTATATCCATGAGAACAGAAGGTCCATTAGTCAGCCCAAAAGGCATTACTATAACCTCGTAATGCCAGCACCATGTCCAAAATTCTATTTTTTTGATGTCTTCCCTCTTCACACACAATTGATGATATCTAGATCGAAGTTCAAACTTCGAAAAAATTTGAGCTCTATTATGTTGTTCAAATAAATAATCAATGCATTGTAGAGGATACTTGTTCTTTATTTTTATAGTATTGATCTCCCTGTAGTCAATGCATAGCCTCATAGATCCATCTTTCTTGTGAATAAATAGAACAATGTCTCCCCATGGAGAAACATTAGTGAGAATAAATCCCTTATTACTCAATTCATCTAGTTGTTTCTTTACTTCCACTAATTCCACAGTAGTCATTCTATAAGGGGTCTTCGATATGGGCTTTGAATAAAGAATTAAATCATCGAAAACTCATTTTCTTGTTCTAGAGGATGTCTAGGAAAATATTCTGGAAAACATCAACATATTCTTGCACAATAGATATATCCTCAATTTGAACATTCCTTTCTTCACCCACAATTATTTCATTCTCTTCTTCCCCAATAATTGAATTTATTTGAACTACTGGGGGTGGATATAGATTAGAATCTTATTGTGATGTTTTATCTATAATGATAAGGTACTACTTATCATCATCGAAAATTGTAACCTCCTTCATCTTATAATAAATTTTTGCATCATAGTTTGAAATCCAATCTATACCGAGGATTATATCAAATTCAATCATGGTTATGATGATGAGATCAGCTGATAAATAAACATTGTTGCAATGATACATCTCTTAAGAGTTTTGACTGAAAACTCCCTTGTTAAATAAAATTGGAAATATCTAATTTTCATAGAAAACTAGAGAGATATTAAACAATGTAATGATCCAGTATCAAATGAATTATTTTCTCAACTTGAGGAAACCATTAAATTACCTTCCACCACGTCTTTCGGAGCTTCAACCTTAGTAGTAGTGATAGCATAATCTTGGACTTGTTCCCTTGGACTTTTTTGAGTTAGGTTTCCTGGGATCTTAAAACATTTATTTGTATAATGTCCCCTTTCTCTACAACTATATCATTCAACATTGACAGTCTCTTTCTTCCCCTTGCAATCACTAGCTTTTTGGGCTTTTTCACCAAACTTGTAACAGATTCCCATTCCCTTCAGGAAAGTACCGGGGTTTTTAATGAAACATTTACTATAGAATGGATATTCAAATTTTCCATTTATCCCCTTATTTTCATTTCCATAGTGTTTAGTAGATCCCATAATATTTTACTATGCTTTAAATTCATATTACATAGAGAATTCCTTTTTTGTCACGATAGCACATGAGACAATATCTTCATAAGATGAGAAGGATTGTGAGACTAATTCTCGAAAGAGAAATGGATTTAAACAATCAAAGAAACGACCAATATTACTTCATGGGTTATGTATATAATATGCTACATTCCTTACTATCATTGTAAAGTAAGCCTCATACATTGCGACATTCTCATTCTCTTTTTACCTCAGACTCGTAAATTGTCTTTCCATATCCGCTCAATGATCTTGAGGAAAGTATTTGTCCAATAAAATATATTTATAGTCCCTCCATTCTATGTTTTATATTTCATCATCATCATTTGTGTTTTGAATCAATGAAAACCATTGATCAGCATCTCCAGGGATGCGATAAACATCCACGACATCTTTTTCCCCTTCGCTACTCCCCAAAGCGTGAAATATTTTCTCTATGAAATTTATCCATTGCTCATATGCTAATGAATTTGTACTCTCATTGAATTTTGATGATTTTTTCCTCATGATGTGGTCTAACATTGATCCTCCACGTTGGGGATCAGGGTTCTCCAAATGGGTAAGATTATTATTCATAACATGAGTGAGTTGTCCCAGTATGTTGATAAGCTGATCAGCAGCAGTTGCATCACCATCTCCAATATAATTATCTTGAGTAGGAGGAAATCCCAACATGGATTACATGCATTGACAAAATTTCCATTCCTTCCACTAGACGCCATTTATAAACAATTGCATAATCTAGATTAGTTTATTAATTGAAATACCTAATTCCAAACATGTAAATCACATAACATAAATTGAACTGCTTATAGATATAATCAATAATCCTAAAAATGTTTTCATTGAGGATGTATATACTCATAAACCCTTTATGATGGTTTGTAAGGAAAATGAGATTTATCATAAGAATATCCCCCAGGAGTGTTGTAACCAACAGTGTATCAAGGCCCGTTGTCGTGCACCAATTCTCGTTCGAGTCTAGCTCAAATTGGTGTTTTCGGATTTTATACCTAGGTACATCTATGCCAGAGCCGCATCTACCTTCTCATATCCAGATAGGGATTTATTGATTGGAAAATTCACAAAATCTCTACAGTACCAAAATTCTAGAAAGTTCTTCTATAAAAATCCTCAAAGTCCATCTTAGGATAATGTGCTCTAATCAGAGTTTATCTAAATCTATTTTCCATGGATTGTACAAAACATCCTCAAATTCCAAATGTAACTCTGCGACCTCAGTTACCTAGATTCGGTGCATTTTTACATAAAATTGTAATGATATAAGAAATTATGTAATGAAAGACTGACCAGTTTAGTATCCTTGGAAATACTAGATACATTAAAATGTTTTACATTACATTATAAAATGAAAAACTACAACAACATTGTCTCCATAGACCACACTCATATCCCCTTAGATTATCCCTATAAGTAATTCATAAAATACTTCTTCACATCCTGGGAAAAATAAAACATAGAAAGCAGTGAGCTCAGATGCTCTCTAAGGATAACAATATAGAGGAGACATTCATAAATAAGCTTAAAAATTTATGGAAATGTATAAGAATAAAACAAAATCCTTTCAAACTTGAACTCTAGAATAATATGAAAAATATAAAATCAAATAATTCCATTTACTTATTCTCATTGATATTATACTAGTTGAATAATCACATGCAATATCAATATCCACTTTCATAATGATGGAATGAATAATTCCAAACATCATAACCACATAGTCAAGGCATTGTACCAAGACTACAAATAAAATTTTTTCAAGGTGTTGTTCCAGGACACTAGTTTTTCTCATGAGACCTACCTATGCATTGAGGAGCTATAGAGGGCTCCACCCGTCACTTACTAAGTCCAATTCATTCTTCATATTAAAATGTTTATACATAACATAAACATTTGTATTGAAACTAGCATACGAAAAGTCAATACTATACCCATAAACCATGAATTGTATGAAATAACACATCCACAGTCAAACATATCACAAAACATTTAATAAAATATGGATATTTTTTATCATAATATTTCAACTCCAATCAAACATAAAATCCATCAAAAGATGTTGACATAGATGAAATCAATACATTTTTTGAGAAATAACTCATTATAATTTAAAACCATTTAAAATTCACGTATTTATAAAAGAAAACATTTATTTTTGGAAATATACATATAAGATTGTAAGGGAATCTTCTATGTTTTTCTAATGGTGGAAAATAGTTTCATCGGCATTATAAGTTAAAAAAATACATTCTTACCTTAATTTAGTCAAAATGGTCCTACTGTTCCTTTTTTGAAAAACGACGGAATGATTCGTTTCAAAACATATAAGGTTAAATAATGGTATAAATTAATTTTACACATTTCCTAATATATAGAATAAATGTTTTGAAATACATTTTTTAAAATCATCGATGTGGATTATAAAGAGATCCCATTAGATAATTACATATAAACAACATCGGATAACGAAGAAATTGTCAAAATAACCCTTACCTTGTACTTTTCCTTAGAGGATGGTATATTAACCTGTAGTATAAAATTTAAACATTGTTATTAAATTATAAAATAACTATAAACATAAATATGATATCATATATGATCTTATAATATTTTTTCGTTAGTAATTTTTAGTAGTATCATAGTTTCGGGTGTTAACTGATTTGTTTTCCTTTATATGATTTATTACGTAAGTAATTTTTGTTATGGATAGTATGTATATTATTCATATTAAAAATGATATTATATCTTTAAATATTATTTTTAATCATCAAATGAAAATTATTCTTGACTGGATACGATGGGGAATGAATCTCATCGTGTTCGTGGAGATAGTAATCCGTACGTACGCACGAGCGACAATATCATTATTTTGATAATAAAATTATAGATAATTGGATGGTATATCATATATATATATAATCAATATATTGTTATATTTATTATTTACATTAGTTATACTCATTATTATACCCATCGAAATGATGAAGTGTATAAGAAACTACACCACGACGTGGTGATGGTAATCCATACGAATGCACGTATGGTGACTTTCTCACTTATAGAATGGATTGAAAAAATAATATTATTGTTCCATTTTTATAATAACATCAAAGTATATAGAAGATACTAGAGTTATTATTATAAAATGGAAACAAAATAGAATGAGGAAGTGGAAAAAGAAAAGAAGCTGAAAGAGATGATGAAATATTTACCTCTTCTTCGGGTTCTTCCTTTTGATTTGATCAAAAGGGATCCTTAGGTTGGATTTATGACTAATTTAAGGCCTATAAGATGATGGTGGGATTGTTTAGAGGATATTTGGGAAGGGGATGGCCGAACCAAATGGATTTGGAGTAGTGAATTTGAGAGAAGGTGAAGTGCACATTTACTAGAGGGGTGAGGGGCACTGTAGAAGAAAATTAAAATATTATTTTATAATAAAATCATTTTCTATTTTTAATGGTACCAATGTCATTTATTTTGAGGATAAAGTGGGTATGGGTCTAAATACTCCCAACCAATTGGTTTTAGATTGGTTTAGGTCACCATATTAACCTTATCATTTAGATTTAACTCATAATTTAATAGTTTGACATTAACCATGTCTCATTGTAGTATTATATTATATGGTTAATGAACATACTATAAACTACCAAGTGAACCCCGAGTGGTACATTAATTATATAACTATCAATATATAAGTTTTTTTCAAACAATATATTTTTAAGAATATTATATCAATTAATAATATAATATTTGTTTTAAAAACACTTTTATGTCAATTATTACACTATTTAATAATTGGATTTTGTTAAAGTCTTATCAACATTATTAATTAGAAATAAATTCATTTAATCAATCCTAACATGTCATATTTACCTAGAAAATTAATGGATGGCATGAAAATGTTCAAATTATATTTATTTTATCATTTATAATAACATTTATTTGATTCTTTCATATTCTAACATGTCTTATTAACCTAGAAAATTCATGGATGGCATCAAAACATTCAAATTATTTTTATTTTATCATTTATTATACCATTTATTTGATTAATTCATTAATAAGAAAAATATTACATCATCATTGTGTCATAAATAAATTTAATTATACAATGTCTAAAAATTATAAATAAAATAATATTATGTATTAAATCATTTTGGATTTTATAATTAATATTTATTGTTGAAGAGATAAATATATGACATTATGTAAAAATTGTTTTACTAAAAGAAATATGCTTATATCATTTTTGTACTTACTTTAACGTAATTAATATAAAGTGTCATTATCACTTAAAAGTTGCTCCATGGGGCCCGAAAATCGACCCAAGGATGACCATGGTTGGACAGGTATCATCCAATAGGGTTAAGACACATGTAGGGTAATTTAATATTTCTATAATACTATTGGTTTACCCTTATTTACCGGATTTAACCTTTAACCATGATAAATAAAATATTTATCGAAGTAATTATTCAAAATTTCTAAAAATAAAAGTCATTTATTTACACAATTTTGACCTCCTAATTCTAAATATTGAATCCATTTATCTAAATTCAAAACAACTATTTGGAATAAATTAATTTAAAATTAATTCCAGTTGTCAAAACAAAAACTGTGTTTTTAAGAAATAATAACTATCAAAATATTTACACTTGTTTATGTCCATTTAAAATGTGAAATTACCTCCAATGACCACCATTGGATTAAATGGTAAAAATATATTCTAATTATATTTTAAAACCACTCAATAGTATAATTTATCCTTATAAATTATTTTCATTAAAAAATTTGTTTTTAATCAAAATTTAGTACTTTTTTCTATTCATCAAAAGCTAAATGTTTTCTGAAAAATACCAATAATTCACTACAATCTAATTTTGGTATTCCGAATACAAAATTGAAGTCCAATTTTAATAATAAAAATATAAATTTTCAAAAGGTGGGTATTACTATTCATAACGGCTACATTGATTGGTCGCGGTGTGTTTGAATCTCGAAGTTCTATACAATGCAACCTATTGCATTATTCAAAGGGAAACATACCATGGAAGATTGGTGTGTTACACCCTTCTTTATCCACCAATTCCCCTTCCACCTTCTCTTCTGCCTCCATGCTCTGCTTCCCCCGCCCCCTTTTCTGCTTAGCCTTCTTACGCCTCTACTTTCCCTATGTTCACCACTGTAAATTACCCCGCCACCACTGATGCTACCCCCTCCATCCATGCCTCCAAACTATAAGATGAAAATTTTCTAAATTATTTGTGCATATAAATATTTTTCTTCATGTAAAATTTTATTATTCTTTGAATCACTGAGATTGAGAGAGATATAATCCATGATTTCTAGGAAAATTGAGATATTTAATTTATATTTTATGTTTAAATAGAAATATTGATCAATTAACTTTTCCTACACTTATAATTATCTCATATATTATAATTGGTTTATTAAATAATCATCACTATGATTTATGGTGATTTTAAATATGGTATTTGTTGAAAATCATTGATGATGTTTGATATTTATCAGTATTGTTGAAGAATAATAGATGATGACTGATTTATTGGATGCAAAATGATTTATGAAATGATATACATTCCTTAAATGATGATTCATATCAATGAAAATGTTTCACATAGGATTCTATATATTTTGTCGTGATTTCATTTTTTAAAAAGATCAAGCAATTTTAGAATGATTTATAGATTTCAGAGATGCACAATAGTCATATTCATATAATGTTGTATTTAAACACCCTATATAACAACCAATAAATTCCAATTATCATTATATTAAGAATATCCATGGTAAATTATATGAAATAATTATCCATCTTATGAACATGAACTATTATATTCCCAATGTTTATGATCCCAATCTATGCATGTGTTTCATTTAATAGAACAATATGTGGCCAGATTCATGTTCTGGTGAGATATTTATTGATTCCACTATTTCTTATCCTAATCATGGCCTTAAATTTTTTTTATACTATTTTTTCCAATCATTAAAATTTTAATATTGCATTATATACCAATTTATGTAATTTTATCTTTAATATACTAATTTAGTGCATGAAATATTATTTTGGGTTTGGAAAACTGTATTTTTGAATGGAAAATGATATTTTATTAATTGATATGATTTTCCAAAAAAAATATGGAATGAAAAAAATATAATTGTTGTGAAATATTTTAAATATCATTTTTATTCTCTTTTCATTTATATAAAGAATCATTTGTATTGAAATTAAAAGGTGATTTTTAAAATTATATTAATTTTTTAAACCATGTGTAATGATTTCCTTATAAGACGGAATTTTTTTAATTTTAAATTTTTGAGATGTGGGTTATTTAATAATGAAAAATGAGATAAAATTTATGGAATTTTGGAAATCATTTACCAAAATAATATTAATATAGTTTCTAATAATTATGATTTCTCCAAAGTGTGAACATATTTTTGTATTTATTTTGATAAATATTAATATTATCGAATCAAATATGATGTATATAACTAAATAATGTATGGATGTAAATCTTATTACAAAAGAGTATGAATATCTTGTGATAGAGTTCATCAGGATTGAAAAATATCATGCATATGACCATTCTCAAATCCTTTGATCATGTTTAAATAGTAATTATTCAAGGGTAATTATCCTAGATGAGTTGGTAGAATGCATGATCTGTCACATAAATGATAAATGTTGGAATAAACCTATAGAAAATGAAAATGTAACTAGTATATGGGATAACTCAACATTGTATGGATCATATAATATGATTACAAGTGTTGACAATGAAGAAGTCTATGTCAAGGATGTGATTAGATATTTCAATACTGATGATGATTTTAATGAGGAAATGATAAGGATAGTTGAAGATTAACATCATGATTTCCCAAACATTGATTGAGTAGTTAAAGAGTTGTGGAAAGACGCCATTGTTTTCTAGTTCCATTAAATATACTTAATTTTTAGCCATACTGAAGTTGTATAATTTGAAAGGAAGCAATGGATGGAGAGATACTAGTATTACATAAGTACTTTCTATCTTGAATGACATGCTCCCATATAATAATGAGCTCTTGCGACAAACATATGAAGCCAAAAAATGCTACTCTTGATGGTTATAATCTCTAAATGAATACATGCCAGCTCGACTGACTGTATACTATTTCCCAAGGACCACTAATCACTTAAAGAATACTCAATGTGTGAAACATTCCTATATAATAAATATGAATCTAGTTGTATGAATGTTGTATGTCACTTTATAATCATTCAATGGTTTATATGCCTATATGGAAGTGAGGAGACTGCCTAGAAATTGACATATAATGCGTTTAAAATAATTAATGGTGGTAAACTATATCACCCAGCAGACTCTCCACAGTGGAAGAGAATTGATCATGAGTATCCCGAATTTGAAAACAATCCAAGAAACCATCTTCTTGTGTTTTCTACATTTGGAGTAAATCCTTTTGGTTTTCAATGAATCACTCATTGTAAATTTTTGGTCATGTTAGTAAATTATACCTCGCCACTAAGGTTAATAATGAAAAAAAACCCAACATTTTATCTATGATTATATCAGGACCAAAACAACTGAGTAATTATTTTGATGTTTATTTATCTCTATTGATCATGGATTTGAAATTATTAGGGGATTATGGTGTTACATTGTATTATTCCTACTAAAAATAATATTTCACTTTGATAGTCATGTTGTATGTGGAAATAAATTAATTTATTGCATATGAATGTTTTTTAGGAAATAGAATTAAATGAACTTGGTGGTGTACCATTTACGAACAAGGTAAATACTCAATGTTGTTGAAACATTAATTGGAAACTATGTCTCTATGACATTGCAGATTTCGGCCCTGTCGACATAAGTACATATCTTAAATGATATCATTTGATGGAATTTACAAAGAACATGCAGTTAGGTCATAGTTTTTAGATGCAGTGAAATAAAATGAAAAACACCAAACATTATCGTGGTTCAGCCAATGCCTACTCCACCCATGAATCCATAATTTTATTGTCCAAAAAAATTAAAAATCTCACAAATCACACACTTCAATTGGTGCAACAATCTCTACTCCACTTCGTGCATTATTTCAATCGGCATCATGATCTCAGGGTTCTCTTCCCCACTTTCAGCCATGTCATGCTCCACACACCACTACTTGAACCCTCAACATCGTGTATCCGTCAATGAACTCCTCCAATATGCAAGGGTAGTGGAACCTTCAAAAAAACACATAACTTCTCTATTTTCTGCCACGGCTTTTATAGACCTCCTTTTTTTCAACCTTCTACATGGTTTAAATGCAGTCTAAACTGAGATCCTATTTCTTTGGAAAATTGAAACAAATATTCCGTTCAGATTTAAAATCACCCCTCAAGAAAGCTCCCTCCTCCTCTCCTGGACACCACACCCCCCACCCCTACCCCCTTGGACAACCTCCAACCCTCTATTCATCCCCCCAACACTCTTGACAACCCCCAACCCTCTAGACCCCCCCCCCCCTAATCCCCATGGAGTTTGAATACATTTTTATTCATTTCATATGAAAAAACATATTCATTCCATAAATCAATATTGTAAACTTTTGTAGGTATCGTATGTTCTTCAAATGTTATGCTCATATTCTCATACCCGTATTCTCATGTTATGCTTACGTGATCATTGAAATCTACCTTATATACCCATGCCAAGGATCGAAGATCACCCTTTATTTTGTTTTCTTACCCCATGTTATGAATAAATTAATTATGTTTGATAAGTATAATAAGGGCGATATTTACGAAAAAAAATAGTGGTAGATGATGTAGTTCACTTATAATCTAGTTGTTTATTTTTCCATGTTTCCAATGACAAAAAACCTTAATAATTTTTAGGAATGTTTTTTGTAAAATGAAATGAATATTCATATATTAATATGTAATATTTATGTATACAAGTATGGATCACTATATTTTAATATTTAATATAAAATATTATGAGGATATTCCAACAAATAGGAACTCCGTTTGTTTGCGTGATATTGGATATTCCACTCTACAGGTGTGTATAATGATCCTTAGAATTTCTTATTATTATTAATAAATGTGATGAATTACAAAAATTATTTTATTACCATAATATGTGATGATATATGATCAAAACGAAGTTGGGTTTGTGGTGTGTGTCATGAATTTTATGTTATAAATGGATAAATCATAGAAGAATGTGTCTCTTCAATCTCAACGGCAGTTGACATCTGAGCCCTTTGATGAAATTTGAATCATCTCAATAAACATTATGAAAATAAAATTTAGACATGTTCATTACATATAGTCAAAGAAAGATTTATCATGAATAAAAGTGATTAATGAAAGAATAATAATTTACCATTCTAACACTAATAATTTCTTTTAATTTTTTGGGATATTGAATAAGATCATGTTGATCACTTCTTGAGGGTCTCTACAGTAGGTGGTCATGATGTAATGATAATAAATCCACAAGGTTCAAATGATAATCACTATCAACAAAGAAATATTTCCAGACATTTTAAATATTTATTGTTTTTCATTAAATTAATTATAAATTTATGTGAAAATAACCTCTCACGTGGTTTTGGTTAAAAATGAATTGTCAATATTTTTTATAAAAAATCATTTGGTCACGACGTTCAGATCATGTCAATTATGCATTATCAATTAAATGAAAAAATAAAATTTGTATATAGTCCCAATAAAAACATCCCCTACATTTAAAACCAATAAACCAAATAATCCTTAAGAGGGGGGTGATTTAGGGTGTGAATTTCATTTCAATTTTTGTATCTTACTCTCAGGTTAGCACAAGATGCACAACACTCTTACTCATTTATGATTTCAAAATATATTCAAATGAACGAAAATAATTTGGGAGAAAAAGTTTTTTACTTTATTTGACACTAAGGGATAATCTAAGAAATATATGTTGACAATTTTTTAAGGTAACAGGCGGTTACACTATCAACTATATATTTTATAAGAGTTTGGGAAGGACACACAGACAAAAACAGGATAACATCATTTTATTGACTTCTCATACACTACTTTAATTTAAGGAATATAAGAATGTATACAACATGTTGGTTCATTATAATAATTTTAATGAATAAGAATAAGCAAATTTCAACAATAAGGGTGTATTCACCTTGATTTACCTTCTCCTCTGATTCTAGATTGTCAAATATATATTCTACCTAGATAATTTATTAAATTCCTCTTCATTTTCAACAATAATTTCCAAAAATTGATCACTTCATATCTCTCTCAAGTATCAATTTTCGCATATCACTCACTTAATATTCTTCTTCTCTTCATATATATTTCATGAATGAGATCATTAGTAGTCAATGAGAACAAAAATTACCATCAATGTCAGGCATCCACGAAACAAAAACAAATGAAATTGAAGTAGGAGTGGATTATTGGGAGTCGATCTAATAGATCCAGTTATAATAAATAATATGATGATGGAAAAACGAGGTAAGATGGGTAAAAATTGAAGAATCATACCTAGTTTAAAAAAAATAATCGCAAAATGTAAATACAATCTATCCCAGAAAAAACAAACGAAATAATGTTGTTGGAGGCTTACCTGAGTGTCGGGAGTGGAGATGATAGATTCGAGGAGTGTGAAGATGATTAACGATGATGGAAAAATGAGTTTAAGGAAATGATACCGAAGAATCGATTAGGGTTTTCCACGCGAGAGAGACAAGTCGCCGGTCTGTCGATTGAAAAATCAGCAATGACAATCCACAAGGTGTGTTAATTTTTTAAATGTTGTATAACGTCTGTTATTTAATAACCGATGTTATAAACTATTTTTAATGTCAGTTATTATAATAACTGATGTTAAAAATGTATCAGATAACGCATTTTTACGTCGGTTATTTTATAACCGACGTAAAAAAAAGGCGCGTGTTGGTTTTTTACGTCTGTTATTCTATGACCAACGTAACAAAAAAATCCAAAACCATAGTTTTTATGTCTATTATTTTATAACCAGCGTAAAAACTACAGGGTATTGGTTTTTTATATCGGTTATAATATAATAGATTTGAAAAATTCAGAGAGTTGGGTTTTTACGTCGATTATTTAATAACCGATGTCAAAAAGGCCTCAGATGCCGCCTTTTTTGCGTCAGTTATTATATAACCGACATAAACAATTCCTAGATACCTCGTTTTTTACATCGGTTTTTAAATAACCGACATAAAAAATTCCATTCTTTGGTTTTTTACATTAGTTATTTTATAAATGATGTAAAAATAGAATGTATTGGATTTTTGACTTCAGTTATTAAAATAACTGACGTAAAAAAATTATATCTCTATTATTTACGTCGGTTATAAAATAACCAATGTAGAAAACCACCTATCACTTATTTTTATGTTGGTTATATATAACTGATGTCAAAAATGGTGATGTTTAAAATGTTTTCTGCACTAGTGTCGGCTTCTTTCCCTACAAAATTTCATATTGATTCTTTCCTTCCTTCAAACACAATAGATCCCTATTAGAAATGTAGACTAATTACATTATTGATTCAATCCAAATTTTCTCTAGTCTGCCATTTCAATAAGAAATGCTATGGACATGTTTTAATGAAACAATTTCTCTTGTCAACCACTGTATTCTATTAGGGATTTCTCCCTAATGAAACATTATGACTTATACTTTGTCTCTCAAGATAGTATTCCACTGGAATTTTTGGGAATTCCATACCATTATGAGTAGGAATCATCATAATTTTCATCCCAAGAATCCTTTAAAATTACCTCCCATACTGTTTTATGTAACTAAACACATCAGGATTATGGGAAATGAGAAATTCCCATTACATTCTGCTATATTCATCAATGAAAATAACGTAATATTTATTACTATCAATGTCTCTTGGTGAGATAGTTCCACATACATCATCCTGAACCAATTCAAGAACTCTTGTTGACTTTTTACCTTTTTCATTATATTATTTTCTAATGATCTTCCCTTATTGACAAGCATCTTAGATATTAGTTAAATCATGTGAAATCATATGGAGGTATCTTGAGGAATCACAGTTTACCAGATCTTCTAGTGATTGTTGGCATAGATGACCATGTAATTTATGCCATAACATTTCTTCTTCCACTCTGGAAAAAAGCACATATATTCATCTTCGCTAACAATGTGGAGATTCCCCTTTGTTCTTTTTACCTCTAGAAAATTTTTACCATCACTTCCATTGATGTTCACATCTTCATGGTGAATTGTAATACATTCCCAAAGTCACATAGTTGACTGACACTAAGCATGTTGTGATGGATAACTTGTACTACAAAGACATCACTATTTCTCATTTCTTTTCCCCAAATCCAGGACATTGTGGATGGAATTATCATTAATTCTTCATCATTTCCAAACCAGAAAACTCTCCACTTATCATAATTTATTCTTGTAAAAAAATCCTCAGTGCCTATAATATGGGGTTTGAAACTACTGTCAAGGATCAATACACCCAAATGTTCTAATTCTTTAAGGGAATCTTCAACAACCACTACCTTCTTAGTAATTTCCATTATGATCCATTTTTTTGTCTTCACACTTATCATAGATTGAAAATCATGATCTTCATTGGTTTATGATGGACTATATTCATCCTGAAGATCTACAAATCAATTTTTCATTTTCACCTCACTTGTTGATTCTCTGATTTTCTGCTTGCAAACACTTGGGTTATTCTTTTTCAAATTCCTCTACATGGATGATTTGCAGTATCTAGACATGTTCCCAAATCATCTAAAACAAAAACAATATCCCTCAAAATATATGATAGTGTAATGAGGTCGGTTTGACTTAAACTTTTGTTCTTATGACCTTCGATACCACATTCTTATAGAAAATGCATTTTTTTTCAATGTCCCATCTTTCCACTGTAATAACACCTAATGTGAGGTGCATTATAGTGTTTAAATTCAACACCATGGGTTGTCCTTAGGGTTCTCTAAATATTTTTATTCTTCTTCATACCCAAATCAATCTACAATTTTACAGTGGGTGATTGTGGTTTAACTTCAACCGTGACTGGTTTACTTTTTTTAACAAGCCACATGCAAGACTTTTCATTTATATTTGATTTTTATTATGTTCTACTGGTCATATATAATCCAAATCCCTCTTTTTTGTCTTATAAATGATATGAATTCCATATTTCACACGAGGAGTTTGGTAGTTTTTCTTGGTCCATATCATTTTTTTGCAGACCGATGAGTTTTTATTCATGTTCTTCAATGAGTTTGGTTTTATATTTCACAGTGTTACTCCAACCATCAATCTCTCATTCCTCTTCTTCAACGTTGATTGTATTCTAACTAACTATAACTGAGTCCACTATAAATGAAGAAATGATATTCTCAATTTCATTCATTAACTCGTACTTCTTTTCATCCTACTACTGCATGTACTGTTTGGTATCATGAGCCACCATGTTGGATTTCATTGTCTTGGCTCTCCAAAAAATTATCTCATCAAATGCAGCTTCAAATACAACTTCCAATTCAACTCTTACATCAAATTTATCTTCATCATTTTCACTCTATTCCCTATTCATAGTGCTACCTACAACTCCCAATAAAGAATTTTCTGCACAGTATTTTCAGTTCTCTATCTCTTAAACATCTTTAACATCAGATTCATTTGAACTATCACATTTTTGTGAAAGAAGATAATTTCTCTTAAATAATTTATTCATGAATAGTTTCTTTCATTTCTCATAAGCTGAATACTTCTTCATGGTAATATCAACTTCATCCTCATCATCTTATCATATCATTTTTGGGCACATTTAAACAATTTAACAATACTTTCCATATCAAAAACATGCTAGTGGAATTCTCTCCTTAAACATTCCTTTTCCTCTTTGTCGATTTGGAGAATAGAATAACATCACCTCATCTGTATCTTCTTCTCCCATAGAATCTTCAATGGTGAGCTTTTCATGGCCTTGAAGGCTACTTCCTTTTATATACACTTTTCTAGAGAATCATTATCATCATATATCTATTCATATTCAACAATTTTTCTATACATTTTATATATTGTGACCTCTTTCGTATTGTTTTCTTCCAATGCTGAAACATTCAGAATGAACCGTGGTGGAAGATTCCTCAATATACACTACACCATTTTTATATCTTAAATGAAATCTCCAAGACCTTACATATCTTCTACTACAACATTTAACTTGTAATAAAAACATCAACTACTCATTCAGCTTCTTTCTAAGATATACATACTTATTCCATAGAACTAGCATCTTTTCCTCTCCTACAATTTAATATCCATCATATATATTAAATATATTATCCCTCATGTCATGTGATTTTCTAATTGAAATCTCCATAATATTGTTTCATTGGACAGGTCACCCTATAAAGCATTCATTCTATTAGCATCAGTATCAAATTCTCTTTTTTTAGCTTCTCATTAAACACCACTACTGATATCATCTAAAATACCATGCATCGCTGATGTAAACACATCCATTCCCAAATTTCAGAAGTAGTGTTGAATCAAATTCGTCCATAACAGAATATTAATCTTATGGAATATCGTAATTCTTTTGGTATTGATTACCTCAATAGATAGAGAAACATTGGTATTAATCATTCCCACTGATCCAATTTCAAGTCCCACAAGGTAAATACCTTGGGGGTGAATCAGGGTATAGAAGATTAAAATAAATTCTTCTTTGTGATCTTGTTTCATTGTAAAACAAAAATCAATTCCCTCTCATCCCAATTATAGAGTATGAATGGATCATAAAGCATGAAAAATAAATACAAATTTTACATGGGTTACCCTTGTGGGAAATATCAAAGGATAATACACCAGAGATTTACTGATGTACCAATTACACTCTAGGTGCACTGTTGTTCACAAAGTTTGGAATAGACTCACTGTCTCTCCTAGTTCACGGCCAGACACAATTTGAAAACTCACTGCTCTCTCAAATGAAGTGTTATGACTACATATTTTTATGATCAACTCATAGTTTAAAGACATGTAGGTCCCTTCGTTATCACTAATGAATACATCCTCTACAATAGGAATATGGTCTATTAACATTCCACATTCATCCAATAATGAATACCACTATTCCACACAACACTAGGAATTAAATATTAAAAAACGTTAACAAAGCACAATACCTTCGTGAATCTCCTTATTTCACGGTGATCATTATTTTGAAAATCTCAAACTATACTTCACAAAGCAGGCATCATTCATGAAGCATCTTCCTTTTCAAAAATCTCACTTATTCATTATGATGCACACCTCTTCCACAAACTTCATACTAGCCTTTGCAAATTAAGTTACTTTTGGGAATCTCAACATAGACTTTTTGAACTTCTTCGCATACCTCCTGTGTGTACCTCCTTCACGATTCCTGAGCCTTAAGATCTTTATTATGTTTGGATACTTTTATTTGGGGTTTTAAGACTATTTATTGGTGTTTCCAACCAACTAGAGAACCTCCAGTCCACTTTAGCGCCATGTGAGAACCATTTCCCAAAACTCACGCTTTTCCATTTCAAAGATCCATTTTTTTGTGATGCTCCACGACCATTTTCAATTCAAAATGCTCTTCATAGCCATAGAGTGTTATATCAAATACTTTTCACTGTTTCTATTCTCCTTCTTTCATAATCACAGGTCTTCCATAAAAACCAATTCACAGTCACAATGCTATACTCGTATTTCTCTTCACCTTCTTCGTTTTTCATTTTCATTATAGTCACAGTGAACACCATCAGAATTCTGTATGTCTTCCTGAAATCCACTTCATGATGCTCATCATTGCGCCACATTGTATATGTTATTTTTGTACCATTTCTAGTTCATTAATCCTTTTTCATTATTTTTTTCAACATGGATTGTCAACAATATCTTTGGAACTCAACAACCCACCATGAAATACTTCTTTTCCAATGAACACAAAAAACCCAAAAATTCTATAATGATACATTGGGGATTTTTATCCTCAATAAGTAGTAGTCATGCACCCACACCATTATATCCAATAATATGGGGTTCATGGTTTAGTAAACCTTGAAATAGGGGAGGCCCAACCATATATGCCTAGATAAAAGAATTCTACATAGTTGTCACACAATTTTTTCAACCCATGTTGAGCTCCCCATGTAACCATGCAACTCAGACCCTCTTAGATAGAGGCTGATGCATAGTTGGTGGATGATTTGGAAAACATTGCAACCAAACATTGCACCGCATAAAAATTCATATTTGACCATTCTACACCCTTGGGATTTTATGATCCTAACCATAATTTCTTTCTTATTCTTCCTTCAAAAACCTTAGTAAGGAATCTAAACACCCAAATCTTCGTAAGGATCAATATCCTTCATTTTTGGGATATTTGGAGTGTCATTGGTTGTAGATAAAAATTACATGAATGATTTATTCTCCTCTTTCTTATATTTTTTGTATTGTGGATTTTTGTATTTTAATTCTTCTTATGAAGTACTAAAACCCACTTTTCAATTTCATCTTATTTTGGGGAACATAATAGTTCTTTAATCAATATCTAATGATAATGATAAGCTTGTTTTCACCATTGGTTTCTAGGTATGTAGTCTTCATGTTTATATTACATGGTATTGAAATTAATTTTTCCATGTATCGGTGTGTTAATGGTTCTCTCTTGTCATTAATTTTATTCCTCTGAATGGATTTATTAAAATTGTTGAAAAAATGATGAACATAATCACCAATGATCCCCATGGGATGAATTGAGATTGACTAGAGCGATTTTGGGCCTCCCATGGGGTGTGATAATTTTCATGACATTTCAAAATTGTAATTTTAACAATTGATTTATCTTGTGAAAATGTAGATTACAAAATGAACACGTTGATTTGTTAGTTGAGTTGGAAAATGGATTATTGATACTTATACCTAGACTTGGATAGTGGCATAAGGGTTTATTTGGAACACTGTAATGGGGGTTAAATGGAATGAGGTGAATGTGTATTATGACTTGTTGGATTGAAATTGAAATGCATCAATGTGATAATACATGTGAAATGGTGAATAATTTGTACTGGGATAATGTATGGAAATTGTTGAATAAGTTAAGTCGGTTGATATATGAATAGGAATTGGGTTAAATGGGTTATGTTGGGTGTTTGGTAAATGTTTTAATGGGATATGTCCCAAAGGTGATTTAAATGTTAAATAGAATGGAAATTGTGAGGGTTATGTGTTTTTACTATTCATGGTAAATCATTTGGTATATTTGGAAATTGGATGAATAATCATGTGCACATGGCATGGTGGTTTGTGAGAAATTTAACTGAGGCTCAACCCATGGGTCCAGAAGAACAGTGGCTCTAAGATCCACACCCAGAATTCATTGGTTAGGGAGTCAGATTAAGGATCAAATCCCCTAACTATTTCATTTGATGAGACTACCTAGACAGAGACTCCAAGGTGAGTGAGATGTATTTATAATGAAATGTTTATCCCTAGTGAGATGGTGACCATTGTGTATTCTCTAATTTCTGATAAATGATCAGCTTAGTGTGATGTGTAAATAATGTATATCTATAGCCAATGCATTATGTGATGGAATAAATTATTTGATTGAATGGAGTAAATGATGAAACCTCTTAATGTGGATATTTTTATATAATGGAATCCTAGTGGCCTATTGTTTATCATTCTATTTATTTATTACATTCATGCCCTATCTATTTTTACTGGGTATATTGTAGTCAACAATAGTTGTGGCTGAATTATCTATACCCACAACCTACTTGAGTCGCCATTAGGTGCCAGGGAAGATTTCATTATTTCAAAACCTTGTAAATTTTTATTGAGTCAGTGGACCTGTTGTAGCTGAGTTTTACATAGATTCCATCCAAATGAATCATGTACACTAAGATACTCCTCTTCTGTAGAGTCTGTTGTTGGCGTCTTACATGTTGTGAGGGATTCCATAGTGCTTGTGGGAAATTCTTGTTCAGACACTGTAGGTCGATGGTATTCCATGGAAATATTTCAAGGAAAGGTCTTTGGAACATTACAATTAATAGTTCTTTTGGTAGGAAAAGGATTCATAATTTATGAGGTTGACCCATGGGTCAAATATATTGATGGATTAAAATAGTTTCATTATTAACTTGAAATGTTTAATCTGGATTTTTTAGGGGATGAAGTAGACATTGAAAGAAGATTCTTGGATGGGATTAAATATGAGACTAATTCCGAGGTGAATATATAAATTTTAAAAATATTTATTGAGGTGGGGGATCATGACCATATTATTGAGGAAAACCTTATGAAGGACTGGTTCACGCCCAAATTTACCCAAGAGAAGAAGGGTAGAACGGTCCTTGTAGTGTAGCTTGGGTTGTCGATTCCACAGAGACCTAAGAAGATACCTAAGATACACAACCTAAGGGATGGATTTTTGGCTATGAAGTGGCCAACTTGGATTGATTTTGGATGGGTTTTAAAGATATCTAAAATATTTAAGTGGATTCAATTTAAAAGAATGGGTTGATCCTAGGTTATCACTCGGGGTGGATTGGACGTATTTTCTTTTTAATGATTTCAATTTCTTAAATTTGAGATGGGTTCATTTAAGGAGATAAAACAACATCATCACTTACTGTTTTAATGCCTAAACCCTCTAATACTAATCACCTATACACTTGAAGGATCAAAGTTTTGAGCACTTCAAGGTAAAGGATCGTATTAGTACTTGAAGTGTGTGGCCTTAAATTCAACAAGGACGATGGAGTTTAAAAACCATCAAATAAAAATCCCAATTAAAGAAGTTATTATACATTAATTAGGTGATAAATAACATCCAATCCAGCCCCTTGCTACTCCCTTGGATCAACCCATAAGTGTTTTAGCCCTCCATTGATCCCATGGTTTCAATGGAAGCGGAAAGTAGACTCATAAGGGATGAAATGGAGAAGTAAAGAAAACAACAAAAATAAAATGATCACTCCACCGTTGTGTGAATAATTTCACAAGGGTTGGTGTGAATAAATTCACACCTTGATCCAACGGTATCAAAGTGATATTAAGAACAACAGAATAAGAGTAGAAGAAGAACTTTTATTAAGAAACTAAAGTGAATTGAACAAATTACATGTGAAAGACAAAATTGAGGCGACAAAAATGCAGCATAACATTACAATTAAACAAAGCATCCAAGATCTTCAACTCCTTCACCACCACTGCCTTAAATAGGCATTTTTGGAGCCTTGGGTCGAGCCTTCAACAGTACAAGTCATCCCACTTGAGTATGGTAGGCCTAGGGTGGTGGAAAGTTTGTGGAATTTGGAATTTTCCACATTTGACCCGAGGTGCCAGCCAGATTTCATCCACCGAACAGACTCGTTTGTATGACCTTCTAGATGGCCGAATCAGGGTGGGCCATAGAAGAAGAAAATGGAGCGCCGGATATCTTATAACCTCCTGTAAAATTTGGGCCCATGTGGAGTTTTTTATTCCGAGATATGATCAAAATGGTGGACTGTTTTTCTGGGCCGCAGAATCTGGCCCAGAATTTTATCTCTAACTTAGGCCGCCTAAATGACCAACATTGAGGCCGAATTAGAATTAACTACTGAAGAGTGATTTGTTCCTGTACATGTCGTCTATCATCCCACGAAATTTGGGATTAATTGGGCCTGTATGTTGGGCCCCACAGTCTCATCAGTGGGCTGGTGTCCAATCTGCCTTCTCCAGAATTGCTTCCTTTCATTGCCAAATATCTCCATCATCCTCCATGAATTCTCCATTGATCCCTAAATCAAACATGTTCATATTTAAGTGTAGATCAATTTCCAAAAATATCAAATTAAAATATGTAAAATTAAATTCCTTAAAATCAGATGAATCATTGGGTACTTTAAATGATGTTCAAAAATGTACCACATAATAGTGCATTTTAAGAAGGTATTACAATCATAATGTGAAATGGTGTTCAAAGTGTAAAATGCACTAAAATGGTGTTTATGAATAACAAAGAACATGAAAATTAAGTATATTAAAAATGAATATTAGCCTCATTTAGTGGCTAATCACACCCCCCAACTTGAGTTTTGCTAGTCCCGAGCAAAATATATCTCATCAAAAATGAAATTCGAATTCCCTTTTCCAAAAACATTTTAATACAAAATGATCACCAAAAAACCTTATACCAAACAATCATGAAACCCGTCAAAATATTTTAATACAAGATATTTTCATAAGCAGATCCCAATCCCAAGCCCATTCCTTTGATCAAATCTATCATCATACTTCATCCAACTCAATTAGGTGTAATGATGTGTTGTGAATCACAATAGATATGGGGGTTCATTTTCATTCAAGGGGGAAATCATGGAAGAGCTAGGTGGAATCACATTTAATCCTAATATGAGTATTCTTCATCCCTCTTTTTTTTGATTTTTTTTTGCAATATTGCTATAGTAATTGAGATTGCAATTAATCAAATTAACCCATGTAGCAAGACTTTGCCGATGACTCCCAGACTCAAAGGCCTTAGGGCACCAAGTGAAGCCCACATACTCGGGCATCGTCTCGATTTAACTTAATCAAAAACAAAGTCATATTACCATAAATAGAGATAGATTGAAAAACTCAGGGCTAGACAACTCTGGAGTCACGATCCCCAAGTGCCGAAAGCCTCGCATTTTATCAATCCATTGCTCTACACGCAAATTTTTATTTTTTAATATTTTTTTTTAATATTTTTTTTTGAGTACTCATATTATTCATAAAAATAAAACCATCCTATGCTATTTATTATGGGACCCCAAAAATTCAAATTAGTACCCCACAGTCTAGAGGACGTGCATTGTGGCATTTTTTTTTATTTGGATGAAAATATAAATGATGACATATCACATTGGACAACCACACTTTCCAAAATCTATGCTCATGAAATTATACAAGGATTAAAATCAGAATCAGGGCATGCTAAATTATTTGATATTCAGTTTCAAAGTGTGCAATGTGTATTACCATGTTCGAAGTTAAAGGAATTTTTCCTTCCATTTACTTTTTTTTCAAATCATTCAATTTTTGTTTTTTGACACAAAAGCATTTTTTTTTTATTTTATCTCCCCCCCAACTTAAAACAACACTGTCCCCAGTGTTTAAAGAAAAGAAAATTTAGAAGGGGGTATAGGTAGAGAATTAAAGTTCAAAAATGAAATTGAAAATGAGGGTTATGGAATGAAGTCACCTGGTGGTTGAAGTTGGAAGTTCTTGCAGCTTGAATTTGTTCCTTTGATATCCATGTCGCTTGAAAAGTTCCCTAGTGGAAAAAGGAAAAAAAACAAAACAAACAAAACAAACAATATATATATATTTATATAATAAAGGAAGTAAAATATAAGAATATATATAAAAATTATAGAATAAGGTAGCACAAGAAGCCGCAGGTCAGTGGTAAGCGCGCGCCCCTGTCTCCCTTCGGTCCCGGGTTCGAGTCCCCGCGGCTTAGCCGGTTGTGACGGGGTTTGCCCCACGGCCTATGGCGTGGACTTTTTTTTTTGTATTATTATATTTTTTTTAACCCATTGAATAATAAAAACAAAATAAACTGATGATACATTGTCTTCTTTTTAAATTTCTGGGTAAGGTATTACTCAAGGATCACACCACGTGACACGGATGAATATGGTGCTCCTCTTTCGTACCCATCCATACTCATAATAGAAGAACAGGTCAAAAGTCTTTTTTTTATTTTTAAATATAAAAATGATTAAGTAATCTTATTTGAAAAATAAAGATGATTCAGAAACATTAGAAACATAAAAACCACGGGTTGCCTCCCGTGCAGCGCTTTGTTTAACGTCGTTAGCTCGACTTAAACCCCTTATTGATTAATTGTTGTTTTTTTTTTCATCAAAGGTAGGTTCACTCAGGTCTTCATCAACTTCATGTTTTTGGAATGGTTCTATGAATGGTTTGACTCTATGACCATTAACTTTAAATATTTGACCATTGGTGGGATCTTGAATTTCAACAGCCCCATGGGGGTACACCTTATGCACTATGTATGGACCAGACCATCTAGACCTCAACTTTCCTGGGTGCAAATGAAGTTTAGAACTATACAAAAGCACAGGTTTCCCTGGTTCAATGTGTTTAGTTTTAAGATTCCTAGACTGGTAGGCTTGAACTCTAGCTTTATTGATCCTTGAATTTTCATAAGCCTCCATCCTAAGTTCCTCAAGCTCGTTTAGATCCAATTTCCTCTTTATTCCGGCCAAAGAAATGTCAAAGTTCATTTTTTTGATTTCCCAAAAGGCCTTATGCTCAATATCCATTGGCAAATGGCATGCTTTACCATAAACCAACCTATATGGGGACATTCCTAGGATAGTTTTAAATGTTGTTCGATATGCCCAAAGAGCATCTAAGAGTTTGCTCGACCAATCTTTCCTAGATGGATTAACAATTTTCTCAAGAATTTGTTTGATTTCTCGATTAGCTAACTCAGCTTGACCATTGGTTTGTGGGTGGTAAGCGGTGGACACTTTGTGAGAAATTCCATACTTCTCCATGAGCGATGAGAATGGGCGATTGCAGAAATGAGTTCCACGATCACTAATGATAGCCCTAGGAATCCCAAATCTAGAGAAGATGTTTTCTTTAAGGAATCTAATCACAGTTTGATGGTCATTGGATTTTGTAGGAATGGCCTCAACCCATTTTGAGACATAATCGACAGCCAAGAGAATGTAAATATATCCCCTAGAGTTTGGGAAGGGACCCATGAAATCAATTCCCCAACAGTCAAAGATTTCAACCACTAATATTGGAGTGAGAGGCATTTGATTCCTTTTTGTGATGGATCCTACTTGTTGACACCTAGGACAGCTTTGACAAAATGTGTAGGAGTCCCTTGAGAGGGTGGGCCAAAAGAGACCACATTGAAGAACCTTGGCAGAAGTTTTCTTAGAGGAAAAGTGACCTCCACAAGCCTCACTATGACAGAACATTAGGATGGACTCTTGTTCGGATTCTGGCACACACCTCCTAATAACTTGGTCAGGACAGAACTTATATAGGTATGGATCATCAAACACATAATGCTTGACATCAGAAAGAAATTTTCTTCTAGCTTGGGTCCCTAAGAATTTTGGAATGGCCCCTAAAACTAAGAAGTTGGCTATGTCAGCATACCAAGGGCAATCACTCACATAATAGAGGTTCTCATCAGGAAATGAATCAGACACAGAAAGGTGATGTGATTTGTCCTTGAATTCCAACCTAGAGAGGTGATCAGCTACAACATTCTCGACACCTTTTTTATCCTTAATGGTTAAATCGAACTCTTGAAGAAGAAGGACCCACCTAATCAATCTAGCCTTTGCATCTTGTTTTTGGAAGAGATATTTTAGAGCTGAATGGTCGGTGAATACAATGATGGGTGATCCTAAGAGGTAGGACCTGAATTTCTCTAAGGCAAACACAACAGCAAGTAACTCCTTTTCAGTGGTGGTGTAATTGATTTGGGCATCATTTAAGGATTTGCTTGCATAAGAAATGACATATGGAGTTTTATCACACTGTTGTCCTAACACAGCTCCTACAGCAAAGTCACTGGCATCACACATGAGTTCGAAAGGAAGGTCCCAGTTTGGAGATTTCATAATGGGAGGAGAGGTGAGAGCGGATTTAAGGGTTGAAAATGAACCCTCACAGCTTTCTGTCCAAACAAATGGAGCATCCTTTACTAGGAGAGCACAAAGGGGGTGAGAGATTGAACTAAAGTCCTTAATGAATCTTCTATAGAAACCAGCATGTCTTAAGAAGGACCTCACTTCCTTAACAGTTCTGGGTGATGGAAGGTGACGAATGATGTCAACCTTTCCTTTATCAACTTCAATCCCCCTACTCGAGACCAGATGGCCTAGAACAAGTCCCTCTTTAACCATGAAATGGCATTTTTCCCAGTTTAGGACCAGATTTTTTTCTTCACATCTTGACAAGACTCTCTCCACATTCTGCAGACATCCCTCAAAGGTATCCCCAAACACAGAGAAGTCATCCATGAAGACCTCAAGAAAATCCCCTACCATGTCTGAGAAGATTCCCATCATGCACCGCTGGAAGGTTCCAGGGGCATTGCATAACCCGAACGGCATGCGTTTAAAGGCAAAGGTACCGAAAGGACATGTGAATGTAGTCTTCCCTTGATCCTCTAGGGAGACCTCAATTTGATTGTAACCTGAGTACCCATCTAGGAAGCAATAGAATTGATGACCCGCCACTCGCTCGAGGACTTTATCAATAAAGGGCAAGGGAAAATGGTCCTTCTTGGTACAAGAGTTGAGCTTCCTATAGTCAATACAGACTCTCCAGCCACTACTCACCCTAGTTGGAAGAATTTCCCCATCCTTATTAGTGATCACAGTGATTCCATCTTTCTTTGGGACAACTTGAATTGGGCTTACCCACTCACTCTCAGCTATGGGGTAGATGATACCAGCTTTCAACAACTTAAGAAGTTCTTTCCTTACCACATCCATAAGATTTGGATTGAGTCTCCTCTGAGGTTGACGACATGGTTTGGATTCAGATTCAAGAGTAATCCTATGGGTTCCAATAAGTGGGATAATCCCAGGAATATCAGACAGGGTCCAACCAATGGCTTTCTTGTGTTTCCTAAGGACATCTAGAAGCATCCCCTCCTGATTGGCTTCAAGAGAAGAAGATATGACTATAGGATGTGTTAGATTTTCCCCTAGGAAGGCATACTTGAGGGAAGTAGGAAGTTCCTTCAATTCAAGATCTGGTTGGTTCAGAATTTCAGCAGAATATTGGGGCATTGGATCAAGATCAAATTTTTTTCCTAGATTTTCAGATTGAATTGATTCCCCATGTGTAGAAGTTTCAGCCACAAGATTGTATTGACCTGGGTTAGGGAAGGGAGTTTGAGTTGTCTCCATGAATGTGTTTTCCTGAAAGGTTTCACTGATTGTTGGTCTTAAGACATCATTATAGGAGCAATTTGAAAATGATTCGAGCCAAGGAGATAAACTTCCTTCATGTGAACAAAGGAAATCAATCTCATTCTGACTTAAACATTCATCAAATATTCCTTGATGTTCCATGGATTCATTATCAATGCTTTCTATCATGTTTACTTCACGAATATCCTCGTCATCCCCTATTTGTGAGCTTGCATTATAGATGTTCAAGTCTAGACTCATGTTCCCAAAGGTGATGGTCATGTTCCCATTTTGGACTCGGATAACAGAGTTGATTGTTGCAAGGAAAGGACGACCAAGGATGATTGGGGTTTGTTCCTTATTTCCTAAATTTGGATGGTTGTCAAGTACAATGAAATCAGCAGGGTAGATGAAGTTTTCAACCTTTACCAGAACGTCCTTTAAAATCCCCTTGGGAACCCTAATGCTACGATCAGCAAGCTGAAGTGTGACAGATGTGGGTTGGAGCTCTTCTAGGCCTAACTGGCAGTACACCGCATATGGGATGAGATTGACACTAGCACCTAGGTCACACAAGGCCTTGACAACTTTGCTTTCTCCTAGTTCAACATTAATGTAAGGGAAACCTGGGTCTTTCAACTTAGGAGGAATGGTCCCTTGAATGGTGGTACTCACATTAGCAGCCAAAAGGACTTGGGTTTTATGTGAAAATTTTCTTTTAAAAGTGCACAAGTCCTTAAGGTACTTTGAGTAGGAAGGTATGGTTTGTATTGCATCGAGAAGAGGAATGTTCAACTTGACTTGTGAGAAGATTTCCCTCAATGTTTCACTCAGTTCAGGCTTGGATTTCCCCCTCATGCGTTGGGGAAATGGTGCAGGTTGTGGGGTTGTTTGTTGAAGAGTTGTTTCTTTCACATTGTTATCAGTTTCCTCAGTTTGATCTTGTGGTTCACTTGAATTCTCATCCAAGTTTGAATCTTCAGGTGGGTTCTGAATTAGTTGTTCAGGTTTCTCAATTGATTTCCCACTTCTTAAAACAGTCACAGCCTTTAGTTGTTCATGAGTTGTTTGAGCACAACTTGACTCTCCCCTTGAAGTTGAGGATGGCACCGCCTGAGTAGGCATGGGTGCCTTTCCTGTTTTGATGGTTTGAAGTTCTTGTTTTAGGGAAGATACCTCCGAGTTCATCCTCTCCATTTGTTTGCACAGTTGTTCTAGTAGGCTTTGTGGAACAGTTTGGGTGGGTGCTTGAGTAGGTTGGTTTATCCCAGGGGGATATTTTGGAGGTGGTATGGTTTGTTGAAAATGGACCGGTGGTTGTTGGTATTGGATAGGTTGGGTTTGGAACTGGTTATGGTTTTGGTAGTTCTGATGGGGGTAAGGATTTTGTCCCTGTGGTTGGCTAGGTTGTTGGTTATCTTTCCAGCGGAAGCCTGGGTGGTCGTTATACCTTGGGTTGAAGGTGTTTTGGTATTGAGGCTTTTGAAAGTTTAGGGCATTGACTTCCGCTGGGGGTCCTCCTAGAACAACATCCTTGATGGATGGAATGGTTGGGCAGTTGTCTGTTTTATGGTCATGTTTGTCACAAATTGTGCAAACAAGGTCTACATTTTGGATTTCATGGACTTTCCTAAGGTCTATCTCTTCAACCTTCCTAGAGAGTGCTGCGAGTTTAGCCCTAAGGCTTTCCTCTTCTCTAAGTGTATGAATTCCAGTGGTTCTTTGTGGCTTTTCAGAATAAGGTGAAGTTCCCCAAGTTTGTTTTTGTTCAGCCAGACTTTCGAGATACTCGTAAGCATCATTTGGGGCCTTGTTTTTAAAAGTTCCATTACACATCATGTCAATGAATTGTTTGTTCCCCGGACCCAACCCTTCATAGAAAATTCTCACTTGTTCAGGTATGGAAAACCCATGGTGTGGAACCATGTTTAGGGTGTCTTTGAACCTCTCCCATGTTTCATAGAATGACTCTCCCTCTTTTTCAAAAAAGTTTTGGATGCTCTTTTTAAGTGCAATTGTTTTCTGATGAGGGAAGTATTTTTTGTAGAATTCTCTTTGCAGTTGGTCCCAAGAGTGGATTGATGTAGGTCTCAAGTTGTTTAGCCAATTTTTAGCTCGATCCTTTAATGAAAAAGGAAATAGCCTCATCTTAGCAGATTCTAGTTGATGTGGGGGACACATGGTTTCAACAATGTCGTTGAACTCTTTGACATGAAGGTATGGCATTTCTGACTCCATCCCATGAAAGGTTGGAAGGTGGTTTAGGACATGGGGTTTGAATATGTAGTTGGTGTCTCCTATGGAATTGTTTCTAATGCATGATGGGGCATTGGTCCAATCTGGAGTGAGGTAGTCGTTCATGGTTTGATCAACTACATTCCCTAGGTTTGGAGCTTCTTGGTTTTGGTTTCCCATTTGATTCCCCCCAGGGTTTACAATTTGATTTTGTGGATGACCCTCCATTGGACTTGTTTCAAGTTCTGACTTTGGGGTTTCAAGAATATTTGAATCTGATTTAAACAATCCCTTAGGTGCACTTGACTCCCCTATCCTAGGACTTTCCACCCTAACTAGTCTGTTTGAGAAATCACGGGTGTAGGCGGTCATGCGCCAAAAAAAAAAGCGAGAAAGGGACAAGATAAGAGATATTGGGTGAGAAAAGAAGAATGGAGGTGAGGAAAGAAGGTTTTTTTTTGGATCTAAGGTACTTACTTGGTCCCCAGCAACGGCGCCAAAATTTGGTTCACGCCCAAATTTACCCAAGAGAAGAAGGGTAGAACGGTCCTTGTAGTGTAGCTTGGGTTGTCGATTCCACAGAGACCTAAGAAGATACCTAAGATACACAACCTAAGGGATGGATTTTTGGCTATGAAGTGGCCAACTTGGATTGATTTTGGATGGGTTTTAAAGATATCTAAAAGATTTAAGTGGATTCAATTTAAAAGAATGGGTTGATCCTAGGTTATCACTCGGGGTGGATTGGACGTATTTTCTTTTTAATGATTTCAATTTCTTAAATTTGAGATGGGTTCATTTAAGGAGATAAAACAACATCATCACTTACTGTTTTAATTCCTAAACCCTCTAATACTAATCACCTATACACTTGAAGGATCAAAGTTTTGAGCACTTCAAGGTAAAGGATCGTATTAGTACTTGAAGTGTGTGGCCTTAAATTCAACAAGGACGATGGAGTTTAAAAACCATCAAATAAAAATCCCAATTAAAGAAGTTATTATACATTAATTAGGTGATAAATAACATCCAATCCAGCCCCTTGCTACTCCCTTGGATCAACCCATAAGTGGGTTAGCCCTCCATTGATCCCATGGTTTCAATGGAAGCGGAAAGTAGACTCATAAGGGAGGAAATGGAGAAGTAAAGAAAACAACAAAAATAAAATGATCACTCCACCGTTGTGTGAATAATTTCACAAGGGTTGGTGTGAATAAATTCACACCTTGATCCAACGGTATCAAAGTGATATTAAGAACAATAGAATAAGAGTATAAGAAGAACTTTTATTAAGAAACTAAAGTGAATTGAACAACTTACATGTGAAAGACAAAATTGAGGCGACAAAAATGCAGCATAACATTACAATTAAACAAAGCATCCAAGATCTTCAACTCCTTCACCACCACTGCCTTAAATAGGCATTTTTGGAGCCTTGGGTCGAGCCTTCAACAGTACAAGTCATCCCACTTGAGTATGGTAGGCCTAGGGTGGTGGAAAGTTTGTGGAATTTGGAATTTTCCACATTTGACCCGAGGTGGCAGCCAGATTTCATCCACCGAACAGACGCGTTTGGCTGACCTTCTAGATGGCCGAATCAGGGTGGGCCATAGAAGAAGAAAATGGATCTCCGGATGTCTTCTAACCGCCTGTAAAATGTGGGCCCATTTGGAGTTGTGTATTACGAGATATGATCAAAATGGTGGAATGTTTTTCTGGGCCGCAGAATCTGGCCCAGAATTTTATCTCTAACTTAGGGCGCCTAAATGACCAACATTGAGGCCGAATTAGAATTAACTACTGAAGAGTGATTTGTTCCTGTACCTGTCTTCTATCATCCCACGAAATTTGGGATTAATTGGGCCTGTATGTTGGGCCCCAAAGTCTCATCAGTGGGATGGTGTCCAATCTGCCTTCTCCAGAATTGCTTCCTTTCATTGCCAAATATCTCCATCATCCTCCATGAATTCTCCATTGATCCCTGAATCAAACATGTTCATATTTAAATGTAGATCAATTTCCAAAAATATCAAATTAAAATATGTAAAATTAAATTCCTTAAAATCAGATGAATCATTGGGTACTTTAAATGATGTTCAAAAATGTACCACATAATAGTGCATTTTAAGAAGGTATTACAATCATAATGTGAAATGGTGTTCAAAGTGTAAAATGCACTAAAATGGTGTTTATGAATAACAAAGAACATGAAAATTAAGTATATTAACAATGAATATTAGCCTCATTTAGTGGCTAATCAAGGACCCTATTGGTGGGCATGAAATTCTACATGGGTGATCTCGTGGTGTGACTTCCAATGGGAGAAAGAATCATTTCAATAACATTCACCAAGTTGGTGGTCGACATAGTAGTCATGAGGAAGAACAAAACCCTCTGGGTAGTGATCATGTTTTATTATATTAGTGTGGAAGGAAGGGGTACATGTGTGGTCATTGTACATAGCCACCGTTTGGGTGCCGAGTATACAGTAGAATGGGGAATGTTCTAAGAATCATGTTGAACCCATAAAAATAGGAAATTATGGAGGAGTGATACCAATGCTATGTGAAGTTAGAGTGTTAGTTTCCCCATACCAGGTAGGTAGTCAGATCTCTTCTGGTCATGCCAATTAATTTGGTATACGTGGTACACTGGGGTAAGAGAATCCATATCAATAGGGTAGGTAGTGCCAATAATTCAGACTAGAGCCTAGGGTAAAGGGGTAGTTCATCTTCATATAGGTCAATCTACACTATCAGGTGGTGAGGCTGGACAAATGACTATTTGAGGTATGATCCATGTAACATCCAAGCTTGTTCATTCATTATTCCATTTAGGTGTCTCACATTCCATTATTTATGCTAAATTTTTTATGTTTCTTACAATAGTGGAATGTTTTTTGTGGGTTTAAAATGTTCATACACCGTTAGGGATGCGATTGGGGAATATAAAACATTATATGGGGTGTTTTCTTGATGTTGGGGGGTAACCTATACTCTAAGACAAATTTTTTCTTGAGATGCCATGTTTTTATTTGATTTTTGGAATGTATTTTATAGTGTTTTACGAGGATAATATTGTCTATTTCCAATTTTGGTTAACATTCAAATCTCTTGAAGGATACACTTATGTCAATTGTGGTGATAGGGACTTTCGGACAGGCTGTGTAGGGCTATTTTTTCAACAGTTTTTTATGCTCAAAACTCATGTTCCTTGTCTTATACATGATGATGTGGGAGTAGAGAAGCTTGAAATTAATCTTGTGGTGGATAAAATTTTGGTTTTATTTATTAAGGACATCTCAGGGTTGTTTCTCGAAATAAATATCGAGTTCATCATACAGTTCCTCCAAAAGATGAGCCAGTTCCTATTCCCTTGTATAGAATTGAATAGTTAGAACTCTATGGGTATGAAAAATTAGTTTTAGGAATTTGAAAACACGTAGTTTGTTCTCACAAGTATGTCTCCATGGGGATCTCTAGTGTTGTTTTCTAATAAGGTTAAGGGATTGTTGGTTTTGTGTCAGTTATATGAAGTGGAATTAGATGATAGTTAAGAACAAATACCCACTTCCTTAATTCAATGTTATTATTGACTAACTAAGGGGTTCATCTGTGTTCTCTTAGATTGATGTCACATTAGGGAATAAACATATTTGGGTGAGACAATTTGATATACCACAAACAGCCTTTTACGAGAAGTTAGGGTTTATATTAGTGTTTGGAACGACCCTTTGGATTGACCAATTCACAAGCAGTGTTTATGTATCCATTGAACCAAAACATTCACCTATACCTAGATTATATTGTAGTTATTTTTGTTTATGAAATATTGGAGTAATATAAAATTCAATATGAATATTCCAATAATCTTGAAATCAACCTGAGTACACTATGAGAGAATATTTTATATGCTACGCAATCTAAATTCCACTTTTGAACTGATAGGCTACAATTCATGGGTCACATCATCTATGAGGAATGTTTGTTAGTAGACCTGATGAAAGTAAGAGAAGTTGTATCTTGGGAACAACCAATGAATATTTCTAATATCTGATGTTTTTTTAGGATTGTTCATCTTTTAACATAGTTTCAATAAGGAATTATCCCATTTGGAAGCACCATATTCAAGTTCGACTAAGAATAGAATCATTTTGGAATGGTCTCGGGAGTGTAAGGAGGTTCTCTAAGAGTTAAAGAATTAGTTTCCATACGAACCAATTCTAACCCAACCCTATTAAGGGGTGTACATTATTTTGTGATGTGTCCAGTTTTGGATTTAGGGATGTTTTGATGTATAATGATTGAGTTTTGGTGAATAGATCAAGGAAATAGATGAATCCTGAATGAAATTACCCTATATAGAATCATGAGTTAGCTTCAATTGTTTACTCTTTAAACTGTTCGTGACACTAAATGTTTTGAGAAAATTTTACCATGTATACTTATCATAAGGTCAAAAACTATATCTTCTCATAGTGTGATATTAATCTTTGACAGTGTAGATTGGTTGGATACATGTCCTATTTTGAATTTGAGAAAGTTTACACTTTGGGAATGTTGAAGAGTGTTGAAAATGCTTTGATCTAGAATAATCAAAGTCAGGTAGTTAAGGAATATAGTTCATAATGGAGGATGATGGAAGTGTTCACTAATATTCATCTCGAGGTGCTTAATGAGGGCCACCATATGACCCTTGTATCCCTGGTTATTGAGTTTGTTCTTCAAATCCAAATAATGTTAAGTCAGCATGAGGATTCATGAATTTTTTTCTTTAAGGGAGGGTATTAATGTTGGATATTCACCTTCCGGTTTGACCGTTCGTGATTATGGGATCATTTTTTATCATGGTCATGTTTTTCTTCCTACGTGTTTTTTAAAATAGTTGATTCGGGAGTTTTAGGCATCGAGGTTGGTGGTGCATCCTGGTTTGACCCAATTGTAACACTTGTTTATTTAATAAATTTTGGGATATGGGTTTGGAGACCATCCCACATCTCAGTATGCCTTAAAAAATAGGTGAAGGTTGAGCGCCAATTCACGATTGGTTCCTTACAACCATACCCCCTTCCAAAATGAAAATAGGATGATGTAATGATTAATTTTGAGTTATTTCTTATGATGATGCCTCACAATAATGAGGTGATATGGGTTTTTGGGAATAATTTGACCATGGTGGCACATTGATTTCAAATTTTATATACTTTTACCATTGATAAGTTGGTTGAATTGTATGTATGATAAATAAAGCATTTTCATGGAGAAACATAGAATATAGTTTCATATGTTTTCCTTTTTTACAACACATTTCTAGTAGGGATTATAGAAATCATTTGGTACCCAAGTGTTTTAAGTATGGATTTCTAGAAACATATGAATCAGAAATCAGAGCATACTATTTAGATACTAGATGATATGTTGGGGGCTTTTGTCCTAGATTTTGGTGGATCATAGGAGAAGCTCATAGTGCTTGTTCAATTCACATATAACAAAAGTTACCATGCAATAATTTAGATTACACTATATGAGGAACTCTCTGGTAGACTATTTGGATCCTAATTATATTGGATGGAAGTGGTAAAATCTGAATTGTTAGGGATAAGTCTCATGAAGAAGACTTCGAAACAGGTTCAGTTCAATTAGAAATTCATGAAAGTGGAATAAAGTAGTAAGATGTTGTATCTATATCACCGTTATAGACATCATGAGTTGATGGTGGGTGATCATGTTTTTTATTGGGTGTCTCCAAGGATTGTTCACTATCAGATGCAGAAATACGGAATGTCGGTGCCCAGGTACAAGGGGTTGTTTGAGATTTTGTACAGGACCAGGTTCATGGCATACCGATTCGATCTTCCATTGAGGTATAGTGGCATACATGGTTATTTTCTTATTTAAAAACTTCAATGGTATCTCCATTACCGATCTCATGTGTTTAATGTTGAATATGTTGATATTGAGGCTCATGCATCCATTTATAATGTCATAGGTTCAGGATCAATGTTGTGGGTATCTCTTATGATCATCTTTCATCTCTTTGATAGAGTATGCTTGTGGTTTCATTATTATTCTTCCAAATCCCTAAAACACTTTTTTTCTAATGGATCACAGATTTGGTCTTCAATGGGTTATTGAATCCAAATATATTCCTAAGATTAAGCATGTGAACAACACCAGTTTCAAGGTATGTGTTCTATATGTTTTATTCCATGGTCTTGAAGTTAATTTGTACTTGTGTGGTGGTGTAAATGGATCACTATTATTGTGAATTTGATACCATTGAATGTATTTGCTAAAATGGAAGGTAAATGATGAATTAAACCCATCGTGATCCCTATGGGATGCATTGAGGTTTACTAGAGCGATTTAGGGCCACCTATGGGTTGTGGTAATATTCTCAATCATGGAAAATTATAATTTTAAGTACGGAATTGATTTGTTATAAAGTATAGCCCAAGATGAACATGTTGATATGTTAGTTGAGTATGAAAAGGGATTATTGAATCTTGTTGGCTTATTTTTATAATGGAATAATTGTTCATTTGGATCAATTTAAAGAGGGTTAAATAAAATAATTTGAATGTGTCTAATGACTTATATGATTGAAATTGAAATTCATTAATGGGAAACTAAATTTGAAAAGTTAAATTATGTTAAATGGATTAATGTATGGAAATTTTTTATTGACTTAAATGGGTTTAGATATGAAATGTAATTGGGTTAAATGGTCTATGTAAGGTGTGTGGTTATTATATTAATGAGTTAAAGCCCAAAAATGATTTCAATGATAAATGGAATGTTAATAGTAAAGGTTATGTTTTTTATGCATGATAGGTGATTTTGTATATGTGGTAATTGGATGAATAAAAATGTGCACATGGCTTAGTGGTACGTGGGGAATTGGACTGAGGCTCCTCCCATGGTATGGGTTGGTTAGAGGCTCTAAACCCCACCCCTATAATGCCCTGGTTAGGGAGTTGGACTAAGGCACTAACCCCTAATGATTTCATTTTATGAGGCTACCTGTATTGATGCTCCAAGGTGAGTGTGATATGTTTTTCATGAAATGTTTATTTCTAGTGAGATTGGGAACATTAATTATTCCATTTTGTATCATGTTTCATAGGATTAGGACTGAGTGTAAATGATGTAAATTTTTTACCCATGGATTATGTGATGTAAATAGTTTATGTGATCAAATGGAATAAATGATAAATGTTTCTAAATTGAATGTTGTTAACTAATGGAACCTAATTTCTCTTTTTTTATATTCACATTTGTTTAGTACATCCATGCACTATTTTTTTAGACTGGTTATTTTGTAGACACTATTGTGGTGGCCAACATAGTTGTACTCACACTCTTCTGGGACATTCATTCGGTGCCCAAAAAATCATTATTGTAGGTTTGGGCAGGGGAAAATGAATATGCTAAGGTATTGAGTTCGGATTGTGATGTGCATGGATACGTATCTAAAAATGGAGTTAGGGTCCATTTAGGGGATGTTTCGATTTTTCTTCATTTTGGATTTCCATACATTTTTCGCTTTTAAATTTGAATGGAATATTTACCTTTTGGTTTTGGTTGTTCGATGTTTTGAGAAATGGTTGGTAATGCATGTTATGTTTTATTTTTTATTTTTTTAATTGATTATTATGAAACCTATTTTGAGAAACTCAAGTAAATATTGTATAGTCTCCCTATGTGACCTATTAGACGCTAGCTACTAGTCATCATCATCTATTTTAATTGGAGGCGTGCTTGTGGTCATGTGGAGACCTGACTTAGATAACTAGTTTAGTGGCTTATGGGTTGGAAATGTTACTAGTAGTGATCCACTATGCTCTGAAAATTTATGAACATCATCATAGTAATCATTGCGTCATAGCATGTCAAATCCTAATGCTTGTGTCATCTTCTTTTGATCTCCTAAAGAATTTCCTCCAAAGTATTCTCGATGATCTCTACAGATTTGAGAGTAGATGGTGGAGGAAGTCCACTCTCGATTCATGGGAGCATTCGTGGAGATAAAGCTCTCAAGGGATGTAGTTAATTATCAATAAATGTCATTATGTACAAAAAGAATGTAATTGACTCACTTGAAAAAAAAATTAATTTGGATTATACACCACTATAGTTAGAAATAAATAATTGTACATGTACTTCATATTATTTATTTAATCCTTATAGAACCTCATTTCAATAATAATATAAATGTTATTATTATTTAGTGAAATGTGTTAAACCCGAGAATTAAAATTAAACATCATTTAATCAAATAATATTCAGTATTAATTATTTCTCAACAGACCTATAAACTAAATCCTCCATTCATCCCCAATAATTATCAGGCCATTAATAATGTATATTTAATTTATAAATAAATATCACTGAATTAATCAGAAATAAATTAATATATTATTTATTCAATAATTAGAAAATAAATATTTATTAAATAATCTTCTCATAAAATATTTTATCGAATAACTGGTGATAGAATATATGTAGTCAAGAAGACAAGAATAATTATTAAACCAAGAATGAGAAGAATATTTTAAAAAAAAATTAAATAATAAATTATAGTATATTATTTAACTAAGATGATGGATATATTTAGTGTGTCATCATCTATGCATCTTTCTCAATGGCATTATGCGAAGTATCATAATGTCAATGGTTAGCATCTAGAGACCTGTAAAGGAACCTATCAAGAATGAAGATAATAACACAAAAATCTAATACCTCATTCAAGTTTTCACTTTGTAATATATTCCCTTTATCAGGATATATATATTCAAGAAGTATTCATGCTGGCGACATCAACCCATGTGCTCGATCTCTCTTTTTTAGATTTATTAAAATCAAACATTCGTATAGAAAACCATAGATGTAAATTTATGTATGTTATATCATTTTACTGAAAGGGTCTCAGATCACATTATTTATTAATGTAATATTACTCTTGGATCACCCAATATATCCTACTTCACCGTGAACATTTGTCATAATGATATTCATCAGTACAGCAGATTACGTGACATATAATATTCATTAATAAAAATTTTGAAGTCTATTGATCCACACACATTTCTATAGATGGGAACATACAATGACACACATTAATTTGGATTTATTAATGGTAGGTACTATTTTTATAATACCCTACACTTGATATTTCCAGAGGATTACACCATGAGAATTTGCCTCAGAGTCCTATGAGTATCTACCCCTAGTAGCATGTATAATTTTTGTCCCTCAAATGATACCATCCAGCTATAGAATATGAATTTTAGGAATACAATTGTTACACTTCTAGGTTTGCATCATAGTAGAGAACTGATAGGACCATTCATGGTGACAATTTCTCTTAGTATATTATCACAAACTATTTCATGAAGAAGAATAAGAATGAGGTATATAAAATTTTATTAATATTCAAAACTACAAATGAGTATTATCATAATGTACAAAGATCAGGGTTCTAGGAAATCACCTCCATCATAACCAATAAATAACTTTATCGTATATGAGCACCACAACAATAAAAATATCCATGAGTTGTGCAACCATAATAGCTTCAATGTCTAGAAAGATAAATTGATGCCACAATGAACATGTTAATACAAATAAGTGTCAAAAATAATATAGAAATATATTTAAATAAATTCCATTCCCATATATCTCCAAGCATTCTCCTTTGTTTTATTATCCATATTACTCCTTGAGATTGGTAGCAGTAGAACGATATCGTTATACTTAGATAATGATTACATATAACTTCTACATTACCTCGAATATTTAAATATCATTTTATTTTCGTCATTTTAATCCACCATAATTTAAGTTAGAACATTCCAGGATTATTTTATACTATTTCACCCATTTTTTCCTATTATAATTTCTCACTAAATAAGGAAAAAATAAAAAGGAGTAATAACTATTCAATATTACAACAAGAAAAAATATTGTGACATTATTTGAAACACTTATAAAAATACTAATGTAGACTGGTCATTATACTCAGATTTATTCGTGTGTTGTCTTGGATCAATATCCTCTGAAGGATGTGTCTATTAAAATGGATGAACCAGATCCACTTCATGCACTAGAGTTCAATCTGATGGAACAAAATCATTATATCCTATATGAATTGTAGGAAATGAAGGTAGCATAGGCTTGGTGCTATAATGATAGAAGGGCTAAGGATGCATAATAGGATATAGATATTGTATATGTGGGTACATTTTTGGAGGCCATGTATAAATGGTATGAGACAAAGATTCTCAATAAGATAATGATGGAGGCATGGGTGGGAACAGTGCGGGAGGTTAATGTGGATAATGAGAACAGTGTGGTAGATGGGGAGCCCGTTGGCGGGATAGGATGTGAACTAGTACGAAGTGTGCTCCATGTAGATCTAGGAGACCCTCTACCCATTCCTATATTAGTAGGCTGATAAAATTCATCTTTGGTTTAGTAAAATGCCCACAAAAAATTGATAACGAATAAGAAATGATATTAAATGTAATGGAGAAGAAAAATATTATAATTATTATAATTGCTAAGGGAACCGGATGAGGGAAACCTTGATCAAACATCCTTCAATCAGAATCAAATAATTTATTCCTTTTAACTTATTCAATATATTTAATAATCATCATAATAAAGAAATGTGCACATGTCTTTAAGATTAAAAACATTTAATCAAGAATAACAACAATCTCCCCCCCCCAACATCATAAACACAAAACATGGTATAATAATATCATGTGAATTCTTCCATAATTGATATTAATATAAATAACCACCCATTCCTAATATCATATAAACTAATATTTATAAATAAATTGTCTAAAATGTAATAAAGTAGATAAATTCTCGATGTTTTATGATATATGAAATGAAATAAAAAATATGTTAGAAACAATTACAAATTTCTAATTGGAAATGAAAAATGTATCACTTTGCTCCTTCCTTAAGCTATAATAATATAAAATTTTCATCCAATATGCCAAAAAATATCTTTTAACTAAAAACTCAATGTAAATTTGGTCAACATACACATAGAGTGTTCAAATATTATGAAGTAATTTCCCATAAATAAGGATTAACTATGTTCAAATAATTCTGAAGTGACTCTTGTAGATATATTTGAGAATGAAAATCACAATGTATGCCCTAATGATCTCACATATCACTCCACAAGTAATGATTCCATTTTTTGTGGAATATCCCTCCATTGGAAGAGTACACATGTTGAAGGGTGCGAGGAAAATAAATAAATAAATGATACAAGTATTAGTGGGATTGGACTCATTATTTTGAAGGAACAAAATCTATTAGGATAAATAATCTCTTAGAGAACATTTTAATCGGAATCATCACAACTGGTGTTTCAAAATAAACATCAACTCGAAAGGATGGGATTAAGAGTAGAAGATATTATTCAATTCATCAAGAAAAAACCACAATCATTAACATGAGGATGTTATATGTACCCCTCTCCCATTTTACATTATTGTTAAATATGATAAAAAGAGTGATATGTGATGAAGGGGTAAATACAATCCACTAGGATATTCATCTTTTCTTCATTAATAGGAGTATTAAAAATAAAAGAGTGAATGATGACATGAATTTTATTTATAAATCATAAATTTCACAAATAATGAATAATGTGTTGAAAATTTTAAATTTGACCATACATGAAGGAATATATATATGAATGTACTGATATATTAAATATATTGATGGTTTTGTTTATATTTGTGAGTTTTAGCGGTTTGAAATCCTACTTTTAGTTTTACTAAGGAAGTTAGGCTATTTCGAATACCATTAACGTGATTTATTATAAAATAACAAGTTGGTATAATCAATGTTCTTTTGATGTTTCTATGATGCTACATGGAAAAATAATTCTACCATAAAAGTGATTTTAACAAGTGGTGTCTAGTGGTTAAAAAATTATCATGAGGGAAATATTGGCTCATAAAATCTACTTGGACTCACATGAAAGTATGATTCAATTTAGATAAATTAGATTAAATTTATTTCTAGTGGTGTCTACTTTCTCTTTGTGTGGTATGTTCCTCACCAATGTGTATGGGTTAAAGTATTCCATTAATTAATCTATATAAGGTTAATTCAGGATTTTAAATACTTATGTAATGGTCTGTAAGAGTACATTGACCAATGTAATGGTAAACATAATAATTTTAATTCAATGAATGAGTATACTAATCAAAGTAAAGGTATCTCATGAATTATTCTATATAATCTCACGAAATAAAATAACCCACTAATAAATTACTAAAATATAAAATTAATACATTATTTGATTACTTTATCATTTATTTTATATTTCAAAGAACATTAAATTGGATTTTAGTAAAAGTAGTAGATAAATAAATTAAAACAACAAATATATCTATTATATTAACATTGTTATGAAAATAATTAAAATTAAAACAATTGTCTACAAAAGAGAAGAAAGATTTTGAATTCACTTATATGTTTTCAATGAAGATCAGAATAATAAAATCTATGAATTAGGATACAATGCGGGAGGAGGAGAGATTCAGTCAGCGGTCAGGTGAGGGGAGAATAAGGAATGTGAGTGGATCATGTATGGTGAGAGTCTGACTGATATAGGTACTACTATAGATCATCACAAGGATATCACTGACCATTATCAGTGTTAAGAAAAATTAACTCTTTCACAGGAGGAGCAACACTTTCCATGTCAAAGTAGATGTTGAGGTAGTCTCAAAGTGCCTCAAATTAGGCCAGTTTCTAATAATCATGAGGGTAATATTACCTATGGGCTCTATATCGTGGAAGATGGATTATATAGGTGAATGATTCTAATTAGTGTGGGGTTTTCTAAATTTCATATGTGTCTCTATGTGTATAGTTTTTTTTCAAATCCTCTTCACCACAAAATTATTGTAGCAACTGGCATTGGGTCGTGGATCATAATCTCTCAAAAATAGCACATGCGTCATCGTGAGTAGGACAAAAATTTCAATCCTTTGGAGGTATATAATTTCTCTATCCAATTGTGGGTCATAATTTTTTGTCTGAATTGTTTATTATGGCATCCGAAGATACTATATGATATTGTGTTACACAATGATGTTTAGATTATTCTTGATATAGAAACAGAGCGGGTTCTCAATGGATATTATGCCTAATTTTTTGTTGAAGTTAATTTTTCATCAACTTTGGTAGAGAACCTTATTCATTCTACTGATTTGGATAAACTAGAATTAATATTTGAATATGAATTAGTCCCAATGTTTTGTAATGAATGAAAATTGATTGGTCATGATTCCTCTTTCTGCAATCGATCCAAAATTTGTGATTTTTTAGATGCTCATGGTCATGATGAAGTACACTATTTCAAAAAGTTTAGATTGACAGAGGTGGATGTGGGATGCATGATGCACTGATGAACCTATGGGTGTGTATATAGTTGAACTTATGGGTGTGGTACATGGAGATATTATGATTCCAGTGAGAGATGATCCATGGTAGAGGGATTGTGTTGGACATGGACTAAACATTATTATTGTTGAGAAAATTATGACTGACAAGTCTTGGGTTCAATTTATTGAGGATGAGGATACTGTTGAGGTTGGCATAGATGATATATCAGCCATCCTTTGAATAATAATTACTTTCCCTTCACTGCATTATGTAATGGGAAATAATCCCATGGATATGGTTCAGATATATTCATAGAAAATGGAGTGGGTTTTTCCAATTCATAAGTCTCTTGAGAAATAGATTTTACATATACCTCTTTCAATGGGTTTAGGTGAGTAGGAGCTTGCTGATGTCGCTACTGATTCTAATGAGTTGGAGACGACTGATGTTACAATTCTAGTTTATGTGTTTAAATAAATCATTCCTGAACAAGATTTGATTCCCTAGAGAAGAAGGTGTAAAAATAAGATGATCTAGGATTATTTTGAAAAGAAAATTTTTCTGTGTGAAGATCCCTGGTATCCCCTTGGTTTGGAAGAAGTCATAGGAGGGGCTTCGTAGCAAGCTAGGACATGGCAGTGAGGCCTTCATTGAAAAAATCATGGACAAGGATGTAGACACGATGATTGGGTCACATCACTAGGGCGTGGTCGAATGTCCACCAAGTATTCTCCCAATTACCGCACTCTAGAGTAGCTAAATCTCAAGGAGAAATACTCTCAACTCTTCAAGAAACATAAGTCCCAATCTAATTGGGAAACTACTGATGATGCTGAATATTCTAACCATGATCGTGGGGAGAACCCTGATCCTTATGACCCATAGTGTATTCCCTTGATGGAGGGTAGGAATGTTTGTTTTCACACATCCACTCCATTATTTCGTTTATTTTTTTCTTATAAATTTTAAGTGTATATGTTATCTCAACAACTTATACATGGACCAATTATATATATAATTATATACAAATATTTTAAAATATACTTATTTAATCTTATAACTATATATATATGTAAATAATTATAAAGTTATAATAAATATAATTATTATAATGATAATGTTCTAAATATATATATTTAAATTAATATATTTATAATTATATGGTTTTATTTTTTTTAAAAATAATTATCCTCATTTCATGTTTCAAAAGTGTTTAATCACTAATTGAAATATCCAGTTGGTATTTTATTGAAGGGAGGATGTTTTATATCTTATTTATAGTATGATGTGATTTGGATTCATTATTGGTTTTCTAAAATAGAGACAAATTATATTATAATGTATTTAAATATATTTATTTATTTTCATTATTGTATTTATATATATATATATATAAATTAATATATATAATTAATATATTTTTTATAATTAAATATTTAATTAAATATTTCAATAACTATTTATAATTATAAACATAAAAATTTGAATATATATATATATATATTATATTTGTAACATTATAAGTATAATAAATATATTTGTTATAATTTTATTATTATTTAAATAAATATATATTGTTTTGTTGATATAAGCAAATATTTATACTTATAATTATAAATATATATAGAAATACTTAAATAATTGTGAACATATTATAAATATATTAATTATATCTATTTATATACTTATAAATATAATATTTATTATTAGTATCATTTTATAATTATTTAAATAGTTAATTATTTATTTATAATTGAAACAATAAATTTAAATATTTTTATTACTCAAATGATTTTGGAAAAGGGAGAGCACACTAGTAATAAATTATTTCTAAATTAATAATGAGAAAGAAAACTTAAAAGATGTTGGATATGATCAAGAAAGGGAAAGCTCTAATCTAAACAAGAAAACCACACAACCATAACAAGATCCTTTCCATGACCAGAATCTGCCCCATAATTAGAAAATTTCAACTCAAACATTTAGATTCATTGATTGAAGATCACAAAGTAAATCTCCTTGAGATTTTTCTACTTTAGAGTCAATCCTTTAGACGAAGACCTGGTGGACACACGACCACACCCACCGGCCCCATCAACACGACCACATCCTTCTCCATGATTTTTCGAATGATGAACCCATTTCAAAGTCTTAATTGTTGCCAATCCCCTCCCAACTCTTCCCTCTTCTATAGTGGAAGGGATTGTCCCAGATTATATGTTGTGAAAATTACCATTTGTGAGAGAGTATTTCAAATCATGTTCTGGGGTCAATTCCATGTCCACATATACTTGAATAGAATCTTTATGTTGCTCCAATTCATTGGAATTGGAAACAACATCAACATGGTCTAGTTCTCTGTCATCTTTTTCTTGCATTGAACATGAAGTAATATGTTATTGTGACATCACCATCACCTCCTTAGAAACCTAGTACATACCCCCTGGGGAAACTATTTCGAAACACACTCTCAGAAGGTCCAATATCACCATGCACCAGATTCGAGTGTCCACCACTCCCTGGTATGCCATCCTTACCATGATCCAATGTCCCTACATCAGCAATATCTACATTGGAGATTAGAGAATCACTGAAAGAGAGGAATTGCCAAAAGGTTTTCTGGTTATCATTCTAAATCACTTCCTGATCGTCACACATCTCCACATTATCTGAATGGTTATCTGGTCTACTATATATCCCAATATGATTTTGTGCATCAATATTCCCCTTTCCATGATGCATGTTTCCTTTTTCAGAAACACGAACATCACTACTAGACAATGTCATAGTATGATCAGTGTTTTTTTGATATGGCTATTCTCTTCATGACTACTTTCCTTTGGAAATGAGCACTGATTTTCCCCTATATTCCACACAACTCACAAGAATCATTCTTCTATTAAGAAGTTTAAAACTGAAAAACATCCAAACTAAAATCACAAAATAACAGGTTCTTTTTATACTCGACATCAATGAAAATTTCATCTGTAGGAGTGGAATGAAAAATCTTCTCAATCGGGGTGGAGTGAAGGTTGATCTCCACCATCAACATGGAAATGTGACCAATGAACACCTTCTCCTTTTCTTTTTAAAGCATAATATGATTTCTAATTGTCCAAGAAAAATCCTAAAGAAATGTTGTGTTCTACATGACCCAATTGAGTCTATGAAGATGAATACAAACCTACACATATGCATTCCTCTCCTATGAAACATTTAATTACATCGACCACTCCTGAAAATGTAGTCATCCAAGATTTAAAAGTAGATACCCAAGGCTCTACACATGATTCATCTAATCATCAGAATAAAAATTTCAGTGCAAAATACCTCTACAAAGGAAAACACACCTTCAAATAGATTATCATGAAAAGAAGGAAATCTGCAAGATTAAATCATCAAAGATCCATATCATTTCATCCTTAACTAATATTATTTGCAGAATTATGGTTGTTTTCACTATTCAATCCACTCAGTGAAAGGGACTGGATTTGACTCGATGTGCACCATGTATACTTTTTAGAATAAATTTCCAAAACCATAATCCTTATATGTTGTCATGTTTGATCTGACACAAATATATGCATCTAATATATTAAAACTAATCATAGATTTTTGTCAATTAACATCCTCAACAGGTACAACAAATCAGGGTCGATGAACATTCAAACTAATCGGCATCCACATAACACACACCAGTCGGATCCAACACAGATCAAAGAATATCCCAACCAAAACCATGTCATATTTTGAAAAATGAAGCAGTTCTCTCCTAAAAAATGGTCTATTGATGCATAAAACACATATATTGACTCATACATACCATATCCCTACCAGTTCAGAGAAAAATTAAATGTGAATGGAAGTAAAAATCAGAAAACATTGCTCCTCCACATCAATTATTTCCTGACGATGCACATCATTTGACCCAACTCTATCCAAAAGAGGGGTTCCAAGGTGTTTCTAAACGTAGATCCTCTCTCTCTCTCTCTTCTGCTTGGCATCCAAAAGACCCAGGATCAAATCTGGCCCAGGAAAATTTTCCAGGTACTGTAGCAGTGGCCGAACTGTAGCAGTGGCAGTACTTTAGAAGCGCAGGAATAATTGCAGTACAGTTCACTTAGTGGTCCTTTGGGCCACAAATTGTATTCAGGCCACATGGCATTGAGTCTTCAGGATATGTAATGTGTCTCCCTCTACCCACACTAAAGAGGTATTTGCTTTAAATAATAAACTGAGGTATTTGTACAAACCTTTTAAAAGAAGAACTTCTTTGAGTTGGGATCATCGGAGGGCCTAGTGACACACAGTGAGTTGTGGATGTTTTTTCAGTGGTGGATGTGGGAGAACCCTTTTTGGGACCCACCCATAGGCAAGAAAAATGTCCAGATGCTGATGCAGGGTGGCCAAAGACTTGTTGGTGGCAATATTTGAGATTCAGCTAATGGTGGTCTTTTTTGGTTCTCTTTCTATGGATTTAATGGATGAATGGATAAGAGAGGGCTTATTTGGGGTTCATTAGATGACGAGGGAAAGGATCAAGATGGTTTCAGTATGTATCTTGTCATACCTAGGATACTTATGGTTTTAGTTATTGATTGTGTGGATTTTTTGGCTTTTTGGTTGGGTTTGAGTTATTTCATTCCCATTTTCATTGTATGATTAACTCAAGAGGTGACATTAATGGTGGTGTGTTAATGGACCTTGGTTGTGAGGGTGTGGAATGAATCAACATTGAATGTTGCTACAACCTAGATACACTCAGGATGAGGAAAATCCAAGGGAAATGATATATATATATATATATATGTTGGCTATTGGGATGGGTCTTGTTGACGATAGGATATTGGGCGGGTTGACAATGATGGATAGGTTTTGGGCCTAACTGCCTTGTAGATGGATTTCCCTCTACATTCCTTGATAATGGGTTCATATTTTTCATTTATTCCTATGTATTTTTTTGGTTGTATATATAACAATTTGATGTGTTGAATACTTTTAGACACCCTGTGGTGGTAGAGGATATGATCTTGAGTACCACAATCTATCATTGGTATGGGACGTTGAATTTGAATTTTCATTTTAATGATGTGATGTTACTGAAACCTATGGTTATATGAAACATGTGTAACCTCTGTCACGACCCGCCCTCGGGGTCCGTGCCGTGACTACCCCAAGCCCACCTTCCATAGGCCAGGGGCTGGCGACTAGCACCAAGGCGTAAATCCCGGTAAAAGGGAAGGCATTGCCTTTGTAAAGTAAACATACACCACAGAGTAAGCAAGCGGAAAGTAACACTAAGCAAAAACAGAGTACAACTAAAAGTGCGGAAAGTAAAAAGGGGCCGGAAATACAAGCCCAACTGTAAAGTACAACTCGAAAGGGAAAACAGCAACTGAAAAGTAAAGCTGCTACGCCGAGCTGTCCACTGGAAATCCCACCTGAAGGGTGGGTACAGATAGCTCCTCTGCTCCTCGGGTCCCGCCGTCTGCTCCGAGTATGTCCCGCCCAGTGGTCTGCCTCTGGGTACCGCCTCGTCGTATAGTCCACCTCCAGGTACCGTCCAGTCCTCGAACACTCGGCCTCTGTCAGTACTGGCCGTCGTCTGCAACCAACACAACGAGGTGCGGGCATAGCCCGTGCAGGGGTGAGTATAACGATACTCAGTAGGGACCCCGAGACCCTCAAGGTCTCACTAAAACCAACAAGGATAACCACAATAAGATCTCAACAGTTAAACTCTACTTAGGTATATGCCCATACATATACCTAAGTTATCAAGTAACCCATCTCAGTCATGAGGAAACACAAGGATCATGAGATCAACGGATAACCACTACCCAGGTATATGCCCAAACATATACCTAAGTTATCAAGTAACCCATCTCAGTCATGAGGAAACACAAAGGTCAAAAGTCTCAGATCAAACTAGGATTTTCATTATCGAAACCGTAACTGCTGAAGAGCTCCGTCTCTAGAGTGTACAGTGGTCCTGTCACGACTCCGAGGTACTGCTCACTAACCTAAGACTGCTGAAGTACTCCTCCTGTCGAGTACTGCGGGTCTGCTGCCAACTACCGGGCGCTCCGTCTGCTGAGGGTCTGCTGCCAAATACCGGGCGCTACCCAGATAGCCTACTGAGGTACTCCTCCTGTCGAGTACCGTGGGTCTGCTGCCAACTACCAGGCGCTCCGTCCGCCGTGGGTCTGCCGCCAAATACCGGGTGCTCCGTCCACTGGGCTAGTCGACTCACTCCAAGTCGAGTCGGTCAAGCAGTCGCCAGGTCTCAGCCGGCTACACGGTCTCCGTACTCTGCACGCTCGTCTCCGGGAGGGTCCGCTCCACGAGCTACTGGTCGATACTCTAAGTATCACAAGGTCCCGCGAAGAAGTGTCTCAAAGGACCGTCTCGTCACAGGGGTCTCAACGCAACAGACGGCGCGTCGATCGGACGCCCGGTCTGTGAGTTATTAGCCTTTTCGTCCCAGGGGCCCGGTTGGTTTCGTGAGCAAACCAATCCCGGCCGTAACTCAACTGTACCCCGAACTCCCATAGGGTATACTCAAAGGGACCGTTACTCAACGTAAACACCAACGCCGCTGACGGTTCGTCAAACGGACGTCCTGTCTGAAAGATATCAGCTTTCCCGTTCCAGGGGCCCGGTTGGATTTCGGGTGCGATCCAACCCGGCCACTACTAACTGTATCCAAAACTCGGGCGAAGGATACCAAATGTTCTGTATCGTAAACAGGAACTCAACGCAACAGACGGTGCGTCGATCGGACGCCCGGTCTGAGAGTTATTGGCATTTTCGTCTCCGGGGCCCGGTTGGTTTTTAAGGCAAAACCAACCCGACCGTACTCCACCTGCGTCCAAACCTCGGGCGGAGTATGCCAAAAGATCCGTCTCACTAAGAGGAACACAACGCGGCTGACGGCACGTCAATCGGACGTCCGTAGCTCAAGATATGAGCGTTTCCGCTCCGAAGGCCCGGTTGGTTTCGTGAACGAACCAACCCGGCCGAACTCAAAGTAATCCTAAACCTTGAGTGCGATATACCGAAACGACCGTCTCGATCCAAGGATCGCGTTGCCGCAGACGGTTCGTCATTCGGAGGTCCGAGGCTCAAGTTATGAGCCAAAAACCAATTCTGGTTCGAAACGGGGGGGTCCGGGTCCGGGCCGACCCGGCCCGACCCCCCCCCCCCCCCCGGGGCGGCGCGGCGGCGGCCGCGGTGCGGCGGCGCGGCGGCGGGCCGCGGCGGCTGGCGCCTGGCGCCGCACGAGGGTGGCACGCGGGGGCTAAGCCCCCGCTTCTTTGGATCGGCGCGGCCTTGTGCCGCGCCTTTTGCAACAAACGGCCCCCACGTGGGGGCCGGTTTGATTTAAAGGAACCGGGGGGCTGCTGCCCCCCTTTCATGGAACCGCCCCCCTCTTTAAGAGGGGGGTTTTACACGCTGGCCGGGGGAATTTATTCCCCCGGTTTTAAGCCTTCCGGCCGGCCAGCTGGCCGGCCGGTTTTCTCCAACGGGACCGGAAATTCCGGTCCCCCCTTCGGCTTCCGACGCCGGCGGCCCGGCCGCCGGTCTTCTCTTCCGCCGCGGCCCGGAACCGGCCGCGGTGTTCGTCGTCCAGCGTGGTGCGACGGCACCGCGCCCCTTTGCCGTGCTTTGATATTCATTCAACGCGGCGCGACGGCGTCGCGTTCTTGTTGTTTCTTCCAAGGTGCGCGCGCGACGGCATCGCGTAAGTTGAACGTACAATTATCCGCGTGGTGCGACGGCACCACGCCACCTTGCTTCCGCCCGCAAGATTAAACAACATGAACGATGGAGGGGGTTCGGCCGTGTTCATGCGGTCCGGCCCCCTCACGTTAAGCAATAACGCATCTTAAAATAATCAACATCCCCACGTTAGTTATACGAACCACGAGCAAGAATGAAATAACTAAATATTAAATCAACAACCCCTACTTTGGTATAAGGTTCGAAGATTTGTCTACGTTCCGCGGAAGACGACGTCGCGGAGGTCGGGCGTCGCGGTCGTCGTTCGTCAAATTCGACGACGAAGAGGCGCGTCCGAAGAGGCACGTCGTTGGCGAAACCTTGTACGCCGACGAAGGTTGTCCGAGGAAGGTGCGGTGTTCTCTCTCGTTGACACCGAAGACGAAGAAGAGCGGAGCGGCGTTCTTCGTCGGAACTTGAGCGTTCTACGTCAAGTCTTGAGGAAAGTCAAATAAAAAGGAAACAACGAACTCAAGTACCCCTACCTCGATAGTCGCACGTTGACGGAGTCGTGGAATATCGGTGTCGATTCCTTTGACGTCGGAGGAAGAGTCGTTGTCGATGGCGTTCGTCGCGGAAAACCGTCGCGGAAGAGATGATGTGGAAGAAGAACGTCACGTCGCAGATATGGCGTCGCGGAAAGACCGTGTTCTTCGGGGAAGAAGTTCTTCGTTGAAGAACGGCGTTCTTCGTGTTCTTCATCAAGGTTGAAGAAGAAAGAAAAGCTCTCAACCACTCCAAGATGGCTAAGAGTTCTAACCCAACAAAATAAGACAAAGTATTATTTTATTCACAAAAAGAATTTCAAAGGTTTGAAATTCAAATAAGAGATAACTCCACATTTATTAACAAGTTGTCATGTTAATTAAAGAGGGGTTAAGGGAGTTTGAGGGAAGATGAGAGGTTTAGGTTTCGTGTGGGCCCCACCACACTTAATCCTCTCAAGGGAGGTTAAGTGGGTGTGGGTCCCACCCCTAACTCCCTTTGAGAAGAGTTAACCTACAAAAAGTAAAATAAAAAGAATTCACACTTTTTATTCAACTTTTTTATAAATCTCCCAAAAACTAACTTTCAACCCGAAACAAACGCAACTCCCGAAAAGGTCTCTTTAAGAGAATATCGGCGCTGCGAGTTCATCGGTGCCCTCGGATTTCAATTCCGAGCACCGTATCAAAAGTTAGAAAAACCCGCTCGTTCGTTCACTGAACGTACCTGAGCCAAACTTCAGAAATTAATTCCGGGCACTCCGGGCCTCGGAATCAGGTGCCGTCTGAAACCGCGCTCTTGTAAAATTCTAAAGAAAATTAAGAAAAAAAATTTCCCTTGAATTTTATGGGTCTTTACATTACTCCCACCTCAGGGCTTTACGTCCCCGTAAAGATACATCAAAAACTAGGGAAACAAATGAGGGTACTGAGCACGCATCTGAGCCTCCCGCTCCCATGTGCTCTCCTGGAGATTCCCGTGCCGCTATCTGTTGCGCACAAGAGGAATCGATCGCCCATGTAGGACCCGCTCCTGTCGATCCTCTATCTCCACCGGAACCTCCGTAAAAGTCGCCCCATCGTCAACGTCAAGCTCCACATGGTCAAGGTTGTGCGTCGGGTCGTGCACGTATCTCCTCAGCTGAGACACGTGGAAGACGTCGTGCACCCGGTGCAACTGAGGTGGTAGAGCCAGGCGATAAGCCACCTCACCAACCCTGCTGAGGACCTGGAAGGGTCCGATGAAGCGCGGAGATAACTTGTCGCCTCGGCCAAATCTCTGAATACCACGTCGAGGTGAGACCCGCAAGAAGACGTGGTCACCATCCTCGAACTCTAGTGGCCTCCGCCTCCTGTCAGCGTATGACTTCTGCCGGCTCTGTGCTGTCCTCATCCGCTCCTGGATGACATGGACCTCCTCTGACGTGGCCCGGACCATCTCTGGTCCCACAAGAGCTGCAAGATTTCTTCTTTGCCGATAAGAGAAACCTGGTCTCATCCCCTGGATGAACCACATTCTTTGCCTAAAACAGTCAATCCTAACATGGATGATACTAATCCATACCAAGGATGACGTCGTAAGGCCTCGACGCTACTACTAAGAGATCCAACCGTTACTCTCGCCTCCAAGGGTTGAGTCACACTGTCGGCATCAGTGTGTGGTAACTGGTCTCCTCCAGTAGATGTCTCACAAGTGAGGGTCAAGTCAACAGTCAACTGGAACCTCTTTGTAACATCACAAAAGAGGACAGGAATGAAAACATCACAAAGGATGCGTCTTTTATTATTGCAGCTCATAATACAAGACGCTACACAAAAGCAGCAAGGAACCAGAAGTACAAGGATGTATCCACTAGTTCTGCTCCTGTCCATCGGCTCCCAGAGCTCCATGTTCGTAAGCTTCAGCTGCCTGAAGCTGTGCTCTCGCATGTTCACCTACTCTCTGTGGTCGGGGTGGACCTCCTGGTGGTGGTGGTGGCAGAGCCTCAAAGCGTCGTCCACCACCTGCTGCTCGGCCAGCTCCTCTGCCTCGTCCGCCTCCTCCCTACGGACCGCCACGGTCGAACCTCTGCCTCTGCCTAGGTGGTTCCTCAACCGTCTGCTGCTCCTCCGCATGGCGGGTCGGGAAATCACGATCCATGTGGCCTTGCCCGCCGCATGCAAAGAACTGTCTTCCACTCAAAAGACTGGCTCCGCGCTATGTGCCCTGCACTGCTGAGCCAGTGCCCTGAGGTCGTCTGCCTGAAGGCCTGGTCTGACTGGACCCCTGAGTCATCTGTCGGCTACCTGCTACCGAAGACTCCGCTACGTGCCGCCCTGCGGTGGGTCGCTGCGCTGGTGAAGACTCAGCAAGGAAGCTCTCAATCAGAAGAGCCCGCTCCAGTACTCCTGTCTGAGTAGGTATGCTGAGGGAGATCAGCGATGCCCTGATCTCGTGTCTCAAACCCTGCTCGAAGGTCCGAGCCCGGAAGAATGGGTCCCGTACCATGTCGGTCGAGTAGCGCGAGAGATCGGTAAATCTCACCGAGTACTGAGCGACCGTCATGCTGCCCTGTCGCAGCTGCAGAAGCTCCTGGATACGCACAGCACGAAGGGTGGCTGGGACGAACTCCGAGCGGAAGAGGCTCTCAAAGTCCGTCCAAAGTAGAGATGCCTCATCATGCACCTGGAGCATCAAGCTCCACCATCGTCCTGCTGCTGCGTGTAGTAGGCTCGCAGCGAGGATCACCATGAGGTCTGCTGGTGTCCTCACTAGCCTAAACACTCGTACCACTGCCTCCAGCCAGTCCTCTGCAGCCTGGGGATCCGTCTCCCTGCGAAACCTGGGCGGTCGCTGGCGCTGAAACTCATGCAGTGCGCTGAGGCGACGTGCATCATCAGCGGCTGCTGCTGGAAGCATCGGGGGCTCGGCGGGTAGAGCTACCGCCGGTGCCACTGCTGACAAAGGGCCCTGCACCGAGGCCTCGTCGCTCGGTGGGCTGTCGTCACGCTCAACTCTCGGAACCCTAGCTGGCTGTCGTCGTGGGGCCATCCTGAAAGAAACAACGTAACACGATCAAACGATTATACCTGGTGAGCTGACCTAGTTTGAGCTGTTTTAAGGGGGAAAAAAACCTTTGAAAACACACACGCAATCAGTGTTTTCGTGCACAAAGTCGGAAATCAGTTGTCAGGGTCCTGGTGTATGGATACGTCGGCCGCCCGCACCAACACTGGACTCCCTGAACTGAAAACCACACTCGGTACCCTTAACACTATTGCTTCACAGAAAGAAAGATCAGAGTCTGCGGTAGAACCGACCACCTCTGATACTAATTTGTCACGACCCGCCCTCGGGGTCCGTGCCGTGACTACCCCAAGCCCGCCTTCCATAGGCCAGGGGCTGGCGACTAGCACCAAGGCGTAAATCCCGGTAAAAGGGAAGGCATTGCCTTTGTAAAGTAAACATACACCACAGAGTAAGCAAGCGGAAAGTAACACTAAGCAAAAACAGAGTACAACTAAAAGTGCGGAAAGTAAAAAGGGGCTGGAAATACAAGCCCAACTGTAAAGTACAACTCGAAAGGGAAAACAGCAACTGAAAAGTAAAGCTGCTACGCCGAGCTGTCCACTGGAAATCCCACCTGAAGGGTGGGTACAGATAGCTCCTCTGCTCCTCGGGTCCCGCCGTCTGCTCCGAGTATGTCCCGCCCAGTGGTCTGCCTCTGGGTACCGCCTCGTCGTATAGTCCACCTCCAGGTACCGTCCAGTCCTCGAACACTCGGCCTCTGTCAGTACTGGCCGTCGTCTGCAACCAACACAACGAGGTGCGGGCATAGCCCGTGCATGGGTGAGTATAACGATACTCAGTAGGGACCCCGAGACCCTCAAGGTCTCACTAAAACCAACAAGGATAACCACAAGAAGATCTCAACAGTTAAACTCTACTTAGGTATATGCCCATACATATACCTAAGTTATCAAGTAACCCATCTCAGTCATGAGGAAACACAAGGATCATGAGATCAACGGATAACCACTACCCAGGTATATGCCCAAACATATACCTAAGTTATCAAGTAACCCATCTCAGTCATGAGGAAACACAAAGGTCAAAAGTCTCAGCTCAAACCAGGATTTTCATTATCGAAACCGTAACTGCTGAAGAGCTCCGTCTCTAGAGTGTACAGTGGTCCTGTCACGACTCCGAGGTACTGCTCACTAACCTAAGACTGCTGAAGTACTCCTCCTGTCGAGTACTGCGGGTCTGCTGCCAACTACCGGGCGCTCCGTCCGCTGAGGGTCTGCTGCCAAATACCGGGCGCTACCCAAATAGCCTACTGAGGTACTCCTCCTGTCGAGTACCGTGGGTCTGCTGCCAACTACCAGGCGCTCCGTCCGCCGTGGGTCTGCCGCCAAATACCGGGCGCTCCGTCCACTGGGCTAGTCGACTCACTCCAAGTCGAGTCGGTCAAGCAGTCGCCAGGTCTCAGCCGGCTACACGGTCTCCGTACTCTGCACGCTCGTCTCCGGGAGGGTCCGCTCCACGAGCTACTGGTCGATACTCCAAGTATCACAAGGTCCCGCGAAGAAGTGTCTCAAAGGACCGTCTCGTCACAGGGGTCTCAACGCAACAGACGACGCGTCGATCGGACGCCCGGTCTGTGAGTTATTAGCCTTTTCGTCCCAGGGGCCCGGTTGGTTTCGTGAGCAAACCAATCCCGGCCGTAACTCAACTGTACCCCGAACTCCCATAGGGTATACTCAAAGGGACCGTTACTCAACGTAAACACCAACGCCGCTGACGGTTCGTCAAACGGACGTCCTGTCTGAAAGATATCAGCTTTCCCGTTCCAGGGGCCCGGTTGGATTTCGGGTGCGATCCAACCCGGCCACTACTAACTGTATCCAAAACTCGGGCGAAGGATACCAAATGTTCTGTATCGTAAACAGGAACTCAACGCAACAGACGGTGCGTCGATCGGACGCCCGGTCTGAGAGTTATTAGCATTTTCGTCTCCGGGGCCCGGTTGGTTTTTAAGGAAAAACCAACCCGACCGTACTCCACCTGCGTCCAAACCTCGGGCGGAGTATGCCAAAAGATCCGTCTCACTAAGAGGAACACAACGCGGCTGACGGCACGTCAATCGGACGTCCGTAGCTCAAGATATGAGCGTTTCCGCTCCGAAGGCCCGGTTGGTTTCGTGAACGAACCAACCCGGCCGAACTCAAAGTAATCCGAAACCTTGAGTGCGATATACCGAAACGACCGTCTCGATCCAAGGATCGCGTTTCCGCAGACGGTTCGTCATTCGGAGGTCCGAGGCTCAAGTTATGAGCCAAAAACCAATTCTGGTTCGAAACGGGGGGGTCCGGGTCCGGGCCGACCCGGCCCGACCCCCCCCCCCCCCCCCCGGGGCGGCGCGGCGGCGGCGCGGCGGCGGCGGCGCGGCGGCGGGCCGCGGCGGTGCGGCGGCGCGGCGGCGGGCCGCGGCGGCTGGCGCCTGGCGCCGCACAAGGGTGGCACGCGGGGGCTAAGCCCCCGCTTCTTTGGAGCGGCGCGGCCTTGTGCCGCGCCTTTTGCAACAAACGGCCCCCACGTGGGGGCCGGTTTGATTTAAAGGAACCGGGGGGCTGCTGCCCCCCTTTCATGGAACCGCCCCCCTCTTTAAGAGGGGGGTTTTACACGCTGGCCGGGGGAATTTATTCCCCCGGTTTTAAGCCTTCCGGCCGGCCAGCTGGCCGGCCGGTTTTCTCCAACGGGACTGGAAATTCCGGTCCCCCCTTCGGCTTCCGACGCCGGCGGCCCGGCCGCCGGTCTTCTCTTCTGCCGCGGCCCGGAACCGGCCGCGGTCTCCTCGTCCCGCCGCGGCCCGGAACCGGCCGCGGTGTTCGTCGTCCGGCGCGGTGCGACGGCACCGCGCCCCTTTGCCGTGCTTTGATATTCATTCAACGCGGCGCGACGGCGTCGCGTTCTTGTTGTTTCTTCCAAGGTGCGCGCGCGACGGCATCGTGTAAGTTGAACGTACAATTATCCGCGTGGTGCGACGACACCACGCCACCTTGCTTCCGCCCGCAAGATTAAACAACATGAACGATGGAGGGGGTTCGGCCGTGTTCATGCGGTCCAGCCCCCTCACGTTAAGCAATAACGCATCTTAAAATAATCAACATCCCCACGTTAGTTATACGAACCACGAGCAAGAATGAAATAACTAAATATTAAATCAACAACCCCTACTTTGGTATAAGGTTCGAAGATTTGTCTACGTTCCGCGGAAGACGACGTCGCGGAGGTCGGGCGTCGCGGTCGTCGTTCATCAAATTCGACGACGAAGAGGCGCGTCCGAAGAGGCACGTCGTTGGCGAAACCTTGTACGCCGACGAAGGTTGTCCGAGGAAGGTGCGGTGTTCTCTCTCGTTGACACCGAAGACGAAGAAGAGCGGAGCGGCGTTCTTCGTCGGAACTTGAGCGTTCTACGTCAAGTCTTGAGGAAAGTCAAATAAAAAGGAAACAACGAACTCAAGTACCCCTACCTCGATAGTCGCACGTTGACGGAGTCGTGGAATATCGGTGTCGATTCCTTTGACGTCGGAGGAAGAGTCATTGTCGATGGCGTTCGTCGCGGAAAACCGTCGCGGAAGAGATGATGCGGAAGAAGAACGTCACGTCGCGGATATGGCGTCGCGGAAAGACCGTGTTCTTCGGCGAAGAAGTTCTTCGTTGAAGAACGGCGTTCTTCGTGTTCTTCGTCAAGGTTGAAGAAGAAAGAAAAGCTCTCAACCACTCCAAGATGGCTAAGAGTTCTAACCCAACAAAATAAGACAAAGTCTTATTTTATTCACAAAAAGAATTTCAAAGGTTTGAAATTCAAATAAGAGATAACTCCACATTTATTAACAAGTTGTCATGTTAATTAAAGAGGGGTTAAGGGATTTTGAGGGAAGATGAGAGGTTTAGGTTTCGTGTGGGCCCCACCACACTTAATCCTCTCAAGGGAGGTTAAGTGGGTGTGGGTCCCACCCCTAACTCCCTTTGAGAGGAGTTAACCTACAAAAAGTAAAATAAAAAGAATTCACACTTTTTATTCAACTTTTTTATAAATCTCCCAAAAACTAACTTTCAACCCGAAACAAACGCAACTCCCGAAAAGGTCTCTTTAAGAGAATATCGGCGCTGCGAGTTCATCGGTGCCCTCGGATTTTAATTCCGAGCACCGTATCAAAAGTTAGAAAAACCCGCTCGTTCGTTCACTGAACGTACCCGAGCCAAACTTCAGAAATTAATTCCGGGCACTCCGAGCCTCGGAATCAGGTGCCGTCTGAAACCGCGCTCTTGTAAAATTCTAAAGAAAATTAAGAAAAAAAATTTCCCTTGAATTTTACGGGTCTTTACAACCTCAATCATGTGAACAATGATGCTGATGGGAATGAATGAATCCTCAATGCAAATGACATGCCTATTTATGACCTCGAGTGGTGTGTTTTCGGTGAGCCTCATTGATGCGGCTTGGTGTTTGAGATCCTTAGAGTCATATGCTTTCTATTAGGACATTTCTGCTTTGAGAGTGTTATTTTTATGGTCCATTGATCCATTTAATATGGGACTTTTTCATTTTATTTGGGTCAAGTGATCTTTTTTGTTTTTGGTGTTGTGTTGGTCACATACATTTTTTATTACATTTCAAGTGACATGTTCTCTATATGTGTTGTTATTTTATTTTATTGAATAATTTCTATGGTCAAGCTCTCTATATACCTAAATAGTCCTATTAAATAGATCCCTTTATTAGTGTTATAACAATGCTGATAAAGTTATGATTTATCTGTGCTATATTTTTTAGTTCTTGTAATAGAATGTATTATTAGTTCTTTATTATCACTCATAAATGGTAACCTTTATCAATGCTAAAAAATTTGTGATAATGGTCTGTTTTATCAGCACTCTATATTTTGGCTCTTTTAAAACAATCCATTATCAGTGATTTTAAAAATGTGTAGATGTAATCCTTTTGTTTTTTTAAAAAATTGAACCCTACCAGATCCACTTTTTGATTGATCCTCATGCTTTTTCATAAGTGAATCACTACATCCACCACCGCCTCCACCTCCAACTCTACCTCCACCTCTACCTCCCCCACCTCTGACTCCACTACCCCTTTTCTACTACCCCCTCCTATATTTTCTCCACCACTACTTATGAATCTTCATCCTCTTCTACACTCTCCACCTCTACATCCAATTCTATCGCCTCTGCACCTGCCCTCACCTCTACCACCACTACCTCAACCGCCACCACCTATGCCCCTAACTACATCCCTCAGTCCCCTCTTCCACCTACATGGTGCCAGTTACATCCACATCCACCTCCACCTATGCTACCACTTCCCCTTTGTAAAGCCCTAACCCCAGTTACCCAGAGTCAATGCATTATTACATAACTTTGGCATGATACAATGAATCTTGTCTTCAATGACGAATCAGTTTAGTAGCCTTGGAAATACTAGATACAATCATAAGATTTACATTACATTATAAAACGAAAAACTATAACAACATTGCCTCCAATGACCACACTCATATCCCCTTAGACTATCCATGCACATTATTCATAAAATACTTCATCACATCCTGGGAAAAATAAAACATAGAAATGGGTGAGCTCATATACTCAGTAAGGATAACAATATAGTGTAAAATTCATAAATAAGAATAATCATTTAAAGAAATGTATAAGTCTAAAACAAAATCCTTTTAAACTTGAACTTCTTCATAATATGGAAAAGATAAAATCAGATAATTTCATTTACTTATTCACATGCATATTCTACTAGTCAAATAATCAAATGAAATATCAATAGCCACGTTCATAATGATGGAATGCATAATTCCAGAAATTATAACCACAAAGTCAAGGCCTTGTTCCAAGAATACATATAAGATTTTGTTAAGCCTTATCCCAAGACACTAGTTTGTCAAATGAGACCTACCGATGAATTGAGGAGCTATAGAGGTCTCCATCCTTCACTTACTAAGTCCAGTGCATTATTCATATGAAAAGGATTAAACCTAACATAAACATTCATATTGAAACTAGAATGAAAAATGTCAATACTTTACACATAAATCATGAATGGTATGAAATAACAAATCTACAGTAAAACATACCACAAAAACATCAATACAATATTGAAGTTTTTTATCCTAATAAAAGAGCTTCTAGAAAATTTAAAATCCATCAAAGGATGTTGACATAGATGAAATCAAATCCTTTTTAAAGAAATATCCCATTCTTTTTTAATCAATTAAAAGTCGTGTTATTATTAAAGAAAAAATTTAATTATGATAATATTCCTATAACATTTTAAGGGAATCTATGACGTTGTTATAATGGTGGAAAATAGCTTCACCTAGCATATAAGTTAAAAAACATTCTTACCTTATCTTTTTCAAAAAGGTCATAATGTACCTTGTTTAGAAAACGACGGAAAGATTCATTTCAAAACATATAAGGTAAAATATGGGTATCAATTAATTTTACCCATTTTTCTACTAAATAAAATAAATGATTTGAAATTCATTTTTAGGAAACATGGATGTGGATGATAAAGAGGTCCCATTATATAATTATGTATAAACAACCTTGGATAATGAAGAGAATGTGAAATTAACCCTTACCTTGTAAATTTCCATAGTCAATTGTATGTTTACCAACTCTATAATAGTTAACAAATTTTTATTATATTATATAAGAACAATATATATAATTATTATATCATATATGATCTTTTAATATTTCTTATATAATAATATTTTAGTAGAATCATCGTTTCGGGAGTTAACTTATTCATTTTCATTTATATGATTTGTTTTGTAAGTAGTGTTTGTTATGGATAGGATTTATCTTATTCATATTTAGAAAGATATTAAGTCTATAAACATTATTTTTAATCATAAAATTAAATTTTTTCTTGAATGGATATGATGGAGAATGAATCTCATCGCGTTCATGGAGACGGTAATCCGTACGTTCTCACGAGTGACAATATCATTACTTTGATATTAAAATCATATATAATGGGATGTTATATCATATATAAAGAATTATTATATTATTATATTTATTATTTACCTCAGTTATACTCACTATTATATACATCCAAATGATTAAGTGTTTGTATAACAAACAACACCACGACGTGGAGACTGTAATCCGTACGTGCACATGTATGGTGACTTTGTCATTTATAGGATGGATTGCATAAAGAATATTGTGGATCCATTTTTATAATAACATCACATTATATAAAATATACTATAGTTATTATTTTAGAATGGAAATAACAAAAAAAGAGGAAGTGGGAAAATAAAAGATGCTGAAAGAGATGATGAAATATTTACCTCTTCTTCGAGTTCTTCCTATTTATTTGATCAAAAGGGCTCCTTATAATGGCTTTATGACTAAAGTAAGGCCTATAATATTAAATTGAGTATTGTTTATGGGATATTTGGGCAGGGGGTGTCTTATCCAAATATGTTTGGAGGTGTTTATTTGAGAGAAGAGGGAGTGCCCTTTTATAAGTGGGGTGAGGGGCACCTTTGGAAAAACTTAAAATATTATTTTACAATAAAATCATTTTCTTTTTTTAATGGATCCAGAGTGATTTATTTGGAGAATAAGGTGACGATGGGTTGCAATACTCTCAAAAAATAGGCTTTATATAGGTTTAGGTCACCATATAAACCTTATCATTTAGATTTAACTCTTAGTTAAATAGTTAGACATTTACCATGTCTCTTTGTATTTTTATATTATATGGTAAATAAACTTATTATAAACAACCAATCGAACCCAACGTGGTTCATTAATGATACAAATATCATAATATATGTCCTTTGGCCAATCCTTTTATTTTTAGGAATATTATATCAATTAATATTATAATATTTTTAAAAAAAATCTTTTTTGTCAATTTTGACACTATTTAATAATTGATTTTTTGGTAAAGTCCTAAAAACATAATAAATTCGAACTAAATTCATCTAATAAATTATAAAATATATTATTAACCTAGAAAATTTGTGGATGGAATCAAAACCATCTATTAATATTTATTTTAACATATATAATACCATTTATTTGATTCTTCCATTATAAAAGAAAATACTCCATCATCATTGTGTCATAAATAAATTTAATTATTCAATGTCTACAAATTATAAATAACAAAAAACATGTGGAAAAAAATTTATATTTCTAATGAATATTTATATTCAAAGAGAAAACATATAAGACGCTATGTAAAAATTGTTTTACTAAAATATATATGCGTATACAATTTTTGTATTTACATTAACATAATTAATATAAAGTGTCATTATAACATACAATTGGCTCCATGGGGCCCCTTAATCGACCCAAATTTCCCCATGGTCGAACATTAATCATACAATAGGGTTAGGACATGTGTTAGGGTAATTTAATATTATTATAATATTATTTGTTTACCCATATTTATCAGATTTACCTTTTAACCATAGTAAATAAAATATTTACCGAAGTAATTATTCAAAATATCTAAAAATAAATGATGCTTATATAAACAATTTAGAAATAAATATTATTAATATGGAATCCATTTTTCTAAATTCAAAACACATAATTGGAAGAAATTAATTTAAAATTAATTCCCGTTGTCAAAACAAAAAAGTTTGTTTTTATGAAATAATAACTATCAAAAGATAGACACTTGTTTTTGTCGAGTTTGAATGTGAAATTACATTCAATGATCAACATAGGATTAAATTGTAAAAATATAATCTAATTATACTTTAAAACCACTCAATATTATAATTTAGCATTATAAATTATTTTTATTAAAAATGTTTTTTAAATTAAAATTTAGTATTTTTAACTATTCATCAAAAACTGAATGTTTCCAGAAAAATACAAAAAAATCACCCTAAGTTAATTTTGATATTCTGAATCCAAAAATAATGTCCAATTTAAATTATAAAATTTATAAAATTTCAAAATGTGTGTATTACTATTCATAATGGCTACTTTGATTTGTCGCGGTGTGTTAGAATCTAAAAGTAGAGTACAATGCAAATTTCTTCTTTATTCAAAGGGAAATGTATCATGGAAGATTGTGGTGTTACATTCTCCACTCCAAATATATTTGTCCTCTAAATTTCCAGAGTATTACTGCGTAAAAATAGTCGGGTTGTTCTTCATCAAAAATTCCTCGGTTTCCCACATTGCCTCATCCATCTTTTGATTTCTCAATAGATCGTTTACCAGATGAGACCTCCGGTTTCTCAACACTTGTTCTCTTGTATCAAGAATCTGAACATGCTTTTCGCAATAAGATAGATCAGGTTCCAGTTCTAATTCTTCATAGGTGAGTACATGCGTTGGGATAGACATGTATTTTCTTAACAGTGATATGTGGAACACATCATGAACATTGGAGACACTTAGTGTAATTTCTAAATGGTAAGCTATAGCCCCAATTAGTTCAATAATTTCTAAAGGTCCGATGTACTTGGGACTTAATTTACCCTACTTTTTGAATCATATGACTCTATTCCATGAAAATACCTTCAAAAAAACAAGATCTCCTACATGAAATTCCAAATCCTTCCTTCGGTTATCGACATAGATCTTTTGCCTACTTTGAGATGATTTTATGTGGGTTTGGATAACTTTCACCTTTTCTGTTGTTTCAACAACTAGTTCTGTGCCAACGAGTTTTCTTTCACCAACATCATCCCAACACGTTGGTGTGTGACTTCTCTTTCTTTATAATGCTTCTTATGGTGTCATCTGAATATTTCAATGGAATATATTATTATAGAAAAATTCTACCAGAGGTAAATATTGATCCCACATACCTTGAAAGTCAACTGAGCAATATCTCAACATGTCTTCTATGGTTTGAATAGTCCAAAATGATTTCCCATCAGTTTGTGGGTGTTAGGCAGTGCTTAAACAAAGTTTAGTATACAGGGATTTCTCAAGACTTTTCTCGAATAATGATGTAAAATGGGGATCATGATCAGAAAAAATCGATAATGGTACTCCATGATGTCTTAAAACTTCATTAATATACAGTCTTTCTTGAGGTTAAAGTGTTAAATATTATCTTATAGAAATAAAATGTTCTTACTTGGTAAGACGATCAACAATGATCCATATCACATCATTCCTTCTATGAGTCCTTGTTAGTCCCATGACAAAGTCCATCGTAATATTATCCCATTTCTACTCGGGTGTGGAAAGAGGTTTCATGACTCCTCTTGGCTTTTTCCATCCATCTTTCACTTGTTCAAAAACCATACAACTTAACACAAAATCAGCAATCTCCCACTTCTTGTTGTCCCACCAAAAATGTTCTTTCAAATCTATATACATCTGGGTGCTCCAAGGATGTATAGTGAAATTGGAGCTATGAACATCATCCAACAATACCCTTTTTAGATTAGGTATTTTAGGAGAACAAAGTCACTTCCCAAATTTCAAAATCCTATCTTCATATATGAAGTCGATCAATCTCCAATCATTCACAACTTTAATTTTCTTTTGAAATTAATCATCATTAGTTTGAGAACTTTTAATCCTTTCTTTTAAAGATTGTTTGGAAACCATTTGAAAAAGTAATGAAGTTTCACCTTCCATGATTATTCCCCTTTCCATTTTCACAAGATCTATGAAAATTGGACCCCTTTCAACTGTCATCTTGTTCAAAACCCTATGATCCTTTCTGCTCAAATCATCTACCTCCTCATTTGCCATCCCTGGGTGGTAGTGTATAGTGCAATCTTAATCCTTGAGTAGTTCAAGCCATCTCCTTTGCCTCATGTTTTGTTCTTTCTGTGAGAAAATATACTTCAAACACATTTGATCGGTATATATCTCACAATTTTCAACATAGAGATAATGTCTCCATATATTCAATGAAAATATTACAGCTCCTAACTCCATATTATTTGTATGATAGTTTTGCTCATGGATTTTTAGCTGTCATGATGAATAGGAAATAACCCATTCATTTTACATAAGGACAAAACAATTTCCATTCTTTGAGTCATCACTATAAATAACATACTCATCATTCCCAGATGGTAGAGTCACTATAGGAGAATTGAATAATCTTCTCTTAAGTTCTTCAAAACATTCTTCACACTCTTTTATCCAAACAAATTTAACCCCTTCACGTGTGATCCTGGATAATGGGTTATCCAATCAGGAAAACTTTTGGATGAAATGTCGATAATAACCTGCTAAACCAATAGAACTGCATACCTCAATAGAACTGCATACCTCAGTTATATTCAAGAGTCACGTTTTAAGGTAAGGGATCCGACCTCTCTCTTTCATTTCAAGTAATCTCTTTGATGTCATTCCTTTTATGCTCCATGTTCTTATGTTGAAGGATGTTCTTTTATACTCCTCTTAATTCCCTTTTCATGTTAATATAATGAGAGATTCCCTCTTACTCTCATTATTTCATTTTGTGATGTTTTAAGTGGCGCCGTTAGGGTGCCGAAATTTTTGTAACGGATTCTTTCTCCCTTCTCATTTTTCAAGATCTATTTTCATGTAAAGTATTTCAAGTTCCTTTTTATTATGTTGGGGTATGATCTATAAATTTATCATACTGATCTTTTATGATCATATGATGAGAGACCCCATTTGATCTCTTCAATTCAGTATTTTGAAGTTTTAAGTGGCGTCGTTAGGCTGCCGAATTTTTAAGTGGTTCTTCACCCTTCTCGTTTTGAAGTTCTACTTTCATGTCAATTCTTTCAAGTTCCTTTTTTTATGTTGGGTTATGATCTCTATATCTATCATACTGGACTCTTATGTTCATATGATGAGAGACCCCATTTGATCTCTTCAATTCAAGATTTTGAAGTTTTAAGTGGCGTCGTTAGGCTGCCGAATTTTTAAGTGGTTCTTCACCCTTCTCGTTTTGAAGTTCTACTTTCATGTCAATTCTTTCAAGTTCCTTTTTATTATGTTGGGGTATGATCTCTAAATTTATCATACTGATCTTTTATGATCATATGATGAGAGACCCCATTTGATCTCTTCAATTCAGTATTTTGAAGTTTTAAGTGGCGTCGTTAGGCTGCCGAATGTTTAAGTGGTTCTTCACCCTTCTCGTTTTGAAGTTCTACTTTCATGTCAATTCTTTCAAGTTCCTTTTTTTTATGTTGGGTTATGATCTCTATATCTATCATACTGGACTCTTATGTTCATATGATGAGATACCCCATTTGATCTCTTCAATTCAGTATTTTGAAGTTTTAAGTGGCGTCGTTAGGCTGCCGAATTTTTAAGTGGTTCTTCACCCTTCTCGTTTTGAAGTTCTACTTTCATGCCAATTATTTCAAGTTCCTTTTTTTATGTTGGGTTATGATCTCTATATCTATCATACTGGACTCTTATGTTCATATGATGATAGACCCCATTTGATCTCTTCAATTCAGTATTTTGAAGTTTTAAGTGGCGCCGTTAGGCTGCCGAATTTTTAAGTGGTTCTTCACCCTTCTCATTTTGAAGTTCTACTTTCATGTCAATTCTTTTAAGTTCATTCTTGTTATGTTGGGGCATTATCTCTATATCTATCATACTTAACTCTTATGTTCACACGATGAGGGACCCTATTTTCTCTTTTCAAAACATTTTTGTTGAATTTTAAGTAACGTCGTTAGGCTGCCGAACTTTCATAAGAGAAATCTAATTTTTGTCTTCCATCCATGTTTTTCATTTAAAATGGTATGTCCTTGAAATTTCATTACCATGATCATGTATCTTTCTTATTATGTCCATATACTATTTTATGGGTCATTTATGAATGTTTGACCCATTTTACCTCTCTTTTTAATGTCTTCTAAAACCTCGTAACATAGCCGTTATGCTGCAGAATTTCCATCTCAAAATGTCTCTCTTTTTTTCTAAAGTTCATTTATATTATTAAGTGAATACTCAAAGCTCTTTATTATAAAGGGGTATTCACATATATACCAAAATGTTCTATTTTAAATTCTGGGATTTACATACATGAGACCCACCTTCCTTTTCTGTGGGTTTTAAAGTGATGTAAAGATCATGTCTTTAAAGCAGTTTTTAAAACGTTATGATTATGAAATGAAACCCATTTATTTTATGCTATATGGGTTATTTATGAAATTTTTGATGATGATATATGTGGATCACATGATAATAAAGGCAAATTTAAGGGTGCGCCCTGATAGCGCTCCAATGCATTGGGTAATGATGTAACCACTAGAGATTACAATTTTCACGATACCTTGGTGAATAGCCTTGGTAATTTTCAAATGACACCTTGGGGATGGACCTTGGTGATATATTCATGATTTTATATGTTAAATGATGTAGCCACATCTTCAAGTTATGAAAATTTTATTTTTATTATGATATTCCACATGATTTTTTTTATCATGCCTTAATGTTCTTGTTCATGACATAGTTGATGTATCTCAAGTTCACATGTTAAATGTTTCCCTTGTTTCCCTTACTGGGCCTTCTGCTCACCCTTTCTTTTGATGTATGCTCCCAGGTTATGTGATACAGTAATGAACCTAGGATGAACATGAGGAGAAGCCTTTCAAGTGTTTTAGAAAAATGTTTTATGTTTTCATGTTTTAAGTTCCTGGTTTCCAAGACACTAAACCTTAAAGATCCTCAGTTTTGTATAATGTAATGAAAGTTTATGTGATAAAAAGGCGGGATGCTATATTGAGATAGATAAAATCCATGATTTCTAGGAAAATACAGATATATATTCTATATTTTATGTTTAAATAGAAATATTGGTTAATTACTTATTCCTACACTTATAATTATCTCATATATGATAATTGGTTTATTAAATAATCATCACTATTATTTTTGGTGATTTTAAATATGGTATTTGTTGAAAATCATTGATGATGTTTGATATTTATGAGTATTGTTGAAGAATAATAGATGATGACTGATTTATTGGATGCAAAATGATTTATGCAATGATATCCATTCTTTAAATGATGAATCATATCAATGAAAATTTTTCACATAGGATTCTATATATTTTGTCATGATTTTGTTTTTTAAAAAAGTTCAGGAAATTTTAGAATGATTTATAGATTTCAGAGATGCACAGAAGTCATCTTCATATAATGCTGTATTTAAACACCCTATATAACAACCAATAAATTCCAATTATCTTTATATTAAGAATATCCATAGTAAGATATATGAAATAATTATCCATCTTGTGGACATGAACTATTATATTCCAAATGTTTATGATCCCAATCTATGCATGTGTTCCATTTCATAGAACTATATGTGGCCAGATTCATGCCTTGGTGAGATATTTTTTGATTCCACTATTTATTATCCTTATCATGGCCTTAAATTGTTTTTATACTATTTTACCCAATCATTTAAATTTTAATATTGCATTATATACCAATTTATGTAATTTTATCATCAATATCATAATTTAGTGCATGAAATATTGTTTTGTGTTTGGAAAACTATATTTTTGAATGGAAAAGGATATTTTATTAATTGTTATGATTTTTCAAAAAAAATTATGGAATAAAAAAATATAATGGTTGTGAAATATTTTAAATATCATTTTTCTTTTCTTTTCTTTTATATAAGAAATCATTTGTATTGAAATTAAAAGGGGATTTTTAAAATTATATTAATTTTTTAAACCATGTGTAATGATTTCCTTATAAGAAGGAATTTTTTAAATTTTAAATGTTTGAGATGTGGGTTATTTAATAATGAATAATGAGATTAAATTTATGGAATTATGGAAAGCATTTACCAAAAAAATATTAATTTAATTTCTAATAATTAAGATTTCTCCAAAGTGTGCATATATTTTTGTATTTATTTTGTTAAATATTAATATTATCGAATCAAATATGATGTATATAACTAAAAAATGTATGGATGTAAATTGTCTTACAAAAGAGTAAGAATATCTTATGATAGAGTTCATCATGATAGAAAAATATCATGCATATGACCATTCTCAAATCCTTTGATCATGTTTAAATAGTCATTATTCAAGAGTAATTATCCTAGATGAGTTGGAAGAATGCATGATTTGTCACATAAATGATAAATGTTGGAATAAACCTATAGAAAATGAAAATGTAACTAGTATATGGGATAAGTCAACATTATATGGTTCATATAATATGATTACAATTGTGGACAATGAATAAGTCTATATCGAGGATGTGATTACATTTTTCAATGGTGATGATGATTTTAATGAGGAAATGACCAGGACAGTTGAAGATGAACATCGTGACTTCCCAAACATTGATTGAGAAGTAAAAGATTTGTGGAAAGATGCCATTATTTTCTAGTTCCATTAAATATATTCAAATTTTTGCCATACTGAAGCTATATAATTTGATAGGATGCAATGGATGGAGAGATAATAGTAGTATATAAGTACTTTATCTCTTGAATAACATGCTCCCATATAATAATGATCTCTTGAGACAAACATATGAAGCCAAAAAATTCTACTCTTGATGGTTATAATTGCTAAATGAATACATGCCAGCTCGACTGACTGTATACTATTTCACAAGGACCACTAATCACCTAAAGAATGCTCAATGTGTGAGACATTCCTATATAATAAATATGAATCAAGTTGTACAAATGTTGTATGTCACTTTATAATCATTCAATGGTTTATATGCCTATATGGAAGTGAGGAGACTACCTATAAATTGGCATATAATGCATTTAAAATAATTAATGGTGGTAAACTACATCACCCAACAGACTCTCCATAGTGGAAGAGAATTGATCATGAGTATCCTGAATTTGGAAATGATCCAGGAAACCATCTTCTTGTGTTTTCTACATTTGGAGTAAATCCTTTTGGTTTTAAATGAATCACTCATTGTAAATTGTTGGTCATGATAGTAAATTATACCTCTCCACTATGGTTAATAATGAAATAAAAACACAACATTTTATCTATGTTTATATCAGGACCAAAACAACTGAGTAATTATTTTGATGTTTATTTATCTCTATTGATCCAGGATTTGAAATTATTATGGGATTATGGTGTTACATTTTATTATTCCTACCAAAAAAATATTTCACTTTGAGAGTCATGTTGTATGTGGAAATAAATTAATTTATTTCATATGAAAATTTTTAAGGAAATAGAATTAAATGATCTTAATGGTGTCCCATTTAGAAACAAGGTACATACTCAATGATGTTGAAACATTAATCGACAACTGTGTCTCTATGACATTGCAGATTTTGGCCCTGTCGACATAAGTGCAAATCTTCAATGATATCATTTGATGGAATTTATGATGAACATTCAGTTAGGTTAGAGTTTTTAGATGCAGTGAAATAAAATGAAAAACACCAAAAAGTATCGTGGTTCAGCCAATGCATACTCCACCAAAGAATCCGTAATTTTATTGTCCAAAGAAAAACTCACAAATCACACACTTCAATTGGTGCAACAATCTCTACTCCACTTCGTGCATTATTTCAACCGGCTTCATGATCTCAGGGTTCTCTTCACTACTTTCAGCCTTGTCATGCTCCGCACACCACTACTTGAAACCTCAACATCGTGTATCCGTCAACAAACCCCTCCAATATGCAAGGGCAGTGGAACCTTCCAAAAAACATGTACCTTCTCTATTGTCTGCCACACCTTTTATAGACCTCCTTTATTTCAACCTTCTACGTGGTTTAAATGTAGTCTAAACTGAGATCCTATTTCATTGGAAAATTGAAACAAATATTCCATTCAGATTTAAAATCACCCCTAACAAAAAATATTTCGTTCAAATATTAAATCACCCCCAACAATAAATATTTTGTTCAACCCCAACAATAAATATTCCTTTCAGTTTTTTAAATCATCCTCAAAAATCTCTACCATGATTAAAAAATCTAAAAATTCACCATCATCAACCATTTTGACCTTCAATGACATGACCAATATTGTTTTGACCCACCACACCCATAACAGGTGTACAAATGATCAAATCTAATGAACAAAATATTGTGGCTCCACTATTCCATGAACAACTGAAGAAAATATCAAATTCTTTTTTAAATATCCATTGGCAGACATATCATTTTGAACACCACCTATAATGATACTCTGGGGCCTCAAAAAAGATTCACCTGCTTGAATCAACTAGTATAGATTCCCAACATTCTTCAACTTGATCATGGTCATTACTCCCTACATCACTTTGAGAACTCCACCGCCAATAGAAAACATAAAACCTTTGGAATCCAACATACCCAATGAAATTAAGTTCATAATGAAATCTGGTACATACCTCATATAAGAAAATGTGTGAATAAACTCATCAAACATACGAACTTGCACCGTACTGATTCCAATAATTCGACTTTCTGACTTGTTGTCCATTTTCACAATATCATCTTCAAACTTCTCATAACTGTCAAAACATTTCTTTTTTTTCACATATATGATATGAGAAACCGGAATCTAAATTCCATTCGGAAACATCCACATCTTCAATAGTTGTATGAAATAAATCACTAGAATACATCTCATCTTGAGTCACGGTATTCACCTCAATTGATTCTTCTCCTATTTTAGTTTCTTTTTCTATTGTATTCATTCTCTCACAAAACATCTCACAATGCCTTCTCATATGACCTTTTTTTCACACGCTCAGAATACAAAATCACCACTTGGTCTTGATTTACTTTGATCTCTCCTACTCTCTGAACCATTCATTCATTATATCGATCTTCTGTGATAGTTATATCCACAAGTCACTGCCAAGAGGCCACTATTACCTGATGATCTATCATCATTGGTATTTAATCGAGTATATTTCATTAGTATCAATTAACATAATCCAATTTTAGATTGACTTTTACATATAATAATGTGGTGAATAGATTGTCATATGATTCTGGCCAAGAACCTAACAAAACCAAAGCTTTCTCCTCTTCTTCCATTTCTATGGGAACCATGTTGCCTTTATCATTAGTTTTGATTGCCACATAAGACAATTCTTCAAGAGTTTAGTGAAATCATCCAAATAGATTGCCATATCTCCGTATTCTGACATTCGAATATGATACAATCGTTTTTTCAAATATTACCGATTTTTCAGAGATTTAGATTTATACATGGCTTCCAGCTTCATCCAGATCTCCTATAAATCTGTTAGATTCATCACCTATCTTAGTGTATTGTACTCCAAATACAATTGGAAGGTGCCCTTCGCCAAAAATCTCATATCTTACCAATCATATTAGCTGGTCTTCTTCTGCTTCATTGATTTTTTCTTCAATTCATTCATTTTCCCTTCCCGAGTCAAAATATTTTTTACCCATTGATTCAACAATGTGAAATCATTTTTCTCATTAAACATATCAATATGGACTGAATTCATTAGACGTGAATCTCTCATAATTATTCTGAGATAAATAATGGATACCCTCCTCTGATAACAGATGTTGTGGTCAGAGTTTTTAAATGTAGAGAAATAAAATGAAAATCACCAACAAGTACCGTGGTTTGGAGAAATCCTACTCTAACTGAGAGTAAGTAATTTTATTGTCAAATAAAAATTACAAATCTTATAGATCACACACTTTAATTAGTGCAACAATATCTGCTCTAGTTTTTGGTTTGCATCAACAGCCTCTGTGATATTAGGGTTCTCTTCTACACATACATTCATGTTGTGCACCACACACCACTACTCGAACCCTCAGCATAGGGTATCCTTCAATTCTCCCCTCCAATATGCAAGGGCTTTGGAATCTTCAAAGAAACACGTACCTCTTCTATTTTCATCCAAGCCTTTTATAGTCCTCATTTTTTCAACCTTCCATGTCGTTTAATTGCAGTCAAAAATGAGATCCGGTTTTTTTTTTGGGATAATTAGAACAAATATTTAATTCATATTTTAAATCACCCCAACAATAAATATTCCTTTCAAATATTAAACCACCCCTAACAATAAATTTTTTGATCACCCCAAACAATAAATATTTCATTCAGATTTTTAAATCACACAAAACCCATGTAATATCGTCTACAATAACATGTAATCATTTTTTTGATAATGTAAAGGATGTGGGGACTACTTTTGTTAAACATTTTTTGAAAAAACCTTACAAAAACCAGTTGAAAAAAGATATCTACATTTTTTGAATTACTATACTGGAATTTTTTGTACGCTAGATATATTATTTTAACTATTCATGTCCAAAAATAATTTTGTGATAGTATCATCAGCAAGTATCAAAAATATCTTGAAAAAAAGGTAGGAATTATGGCTTGGTTGGACATGGTTTACATTGGAACATAAGAAGGGTCGGTGCTAGTGAAGCATAAAAATGTACTTTTTCCCCTCTAGGTGCTTACAATCATTCCAGGAAAGAGATAAATCAGTTTTATGACATCATGAATGATGTAAAGGATTCCCCATGGTATTTATCGAATAGAAATAAAATAATTTCAATTTATGAACCCAGATCTTCTTTTCAGTTATATTTTCCTTTTCTGGTCATTTTTAAGAAAAAGGGGTGTTTCTGGAAATTTTTTAAATACACGTCGTGTACATTATGAGTACATGTCGTGTACATTATGAGTACACGTCGTGTACTCAATTACCATGGGTAGTCGTGTGCTGGCGGTTTAGTGGTTGAGCACACGGCCATGTGGTGTCCTAGAGACCACCTAATGAAGAGTATGGAATATGAATGTACATGTTGTTTACTTATAAATTACATGATGTGTTATTTTTTTCATTAGACGTACCATGGTCGCGTCTAATTGGCAGAAAGCCCTACTTCTTGGTCTGGTTCGTCCAAGAGAACTCGTACGGCTGTGAATCTTCTCTGAGACCACGAGAAAGTTTTTGTTCTCTGAATTGATCACCACCAATTGTGTTGGTATTACCTCTTTAAGATCTTCCTTCCACTTGAGCTTCATTTCCTAATTCCTCCTCTTTCTCAAGTTATCATTCGTTGAGTTTTTTAGACGTTTTTATAGATCTACGGTGTTCTTGGGTGATTCAAGGCTTGATGTTCACATATACATATCTCCCAAAACTGAGGTAGGTGGTTTGTGCCTTTCTGTTGAAATTCATTGAGTTATATGTGCAAATATTTCCAATAACCTTGAACTGGGTATTCTGTGTTTACTATTTTAGCCATGTTAATTGCCTTCCATGATTGTGTTCTTGTGTAGAGGTTAATTGACTAGGAATAGGGTTTATTTATATGATTTGTAAGTAGTTTCCCATGCATGTTCTTTTTATGACTTTTTAGTCCTATTTAGCCTCTTAGGCTACCTTGTTGTTCTTCCCATGCCTAGTCTTATAGGGTGGTGTAATTTGTATTCTGACATGCTGTTATTTTGTAGACTGTTTATCCAAGTTGTTATTTTAGGTTACCTTGTTCGTATTTCATGACTATTCTCGATTGATATACACAAGGACGTGAGAACCTATTGTAGTTGACTACAAGGGGAATTGACTGTAACATCTTCCGCAGAGAGTCATTAATCACTTTTGACTATAAATGGAATTGACTATGATAGCTTCCTCCGAGAGCCGTTAATCACTTTTGGCTATGAGGGGAATCGGAATTGAGTGTTTCCTCATAGATTCATTATTTATATTAGACTATATGGATAATTGACTATGAGTGCTTCCTTAGAGAGTCTATGTTATATCCTTGTAACTTAAACCAAAGGGGATAGGTTGTGAGTACTTCAGAGAGGGTTACTTGTTTGTGTTTAATGCTTTGATGAGTAGTTACCTGGTATATGATATTGAATGCATTGAAACTATGGATTATTTACTGCTGAGTACTTTCTTGTTCACTTATTTCTTTTACGTATTACCTACCATATATTCACTAATTATTAGGGAAAAATCTTGTGGTGGTTGCCTACTAGGATTTAGTCTCACACCCTATTTGGGTCATTCATTTGGCCCCAAACAGATTATATTGTTGCAGGTATAAATAAGGGAAAACACCATTCTACTTCCAGTACTAGACTACTTTGGAGATGTAGAGCATTGGACCAAGCTGAGGTTTGTGATGCTGAGTAGATATTATATGTCTTTATTTTGTACTTTGGTTTAGTATTGTTTTTATTCTAGCATTGTGATGTGTTTGGTTGTTTTCCTACACATATTTATCATGCATCATCCTTATATATATGTGTGTGTGCTCCTATTTGTTACTGTTAGTCTTCGGTGTTAACTTTTTCTTGATTATTACTATTTCCATTACTGCCTTTTTTTTATATGTTGTGTTACTCTGCCAATGAGGGCATAGTTTCCCCACTGTCACACTCATAGCCTCCACTTCTAATCGGAAGTCTCTTGCATTTGGGGAAATGCACATGAGGCCATGTGACCAACCTAGTACGGAGCTCCTCTAGGCGGCTTCCGGAACCGGGATGTTTCAATGTGGTATCAGAAGAATTATTTTCTTCTTGACTTTCTGTTTGGAGCCTTTAGCCAAGGATAGAATGGAATATGTACATGGTAATGTGATTTGACAAGGATTAGATTACCCATGTATAGGGATAATCCAATCTATTGTGTTTATTTCAATTTTTTTGGTTTTTCAATTTTACAGTTGATTTTATTTTCACCTTGATTGATTCACATGTTTTGTGTTGTTATTTTTTATGTTACCGAGGTTATATTTCTGTTGCAACTAGATGAGATCAGGGTATTCCATCTCATGCATCATATAGGAACATTCTATAAATCATATGTCATGCATTCTTTCCATTCCATTTAGGTTGGATTAGTGTTTGCATATTGTTGTGATAGATGTTGAGCTAGATATTCCTGTTGTTATGATAGATGCCTTGATAAAAATATCTATTATTTTATAGGTTTTTTTGTGAATGGTTTTGTTTGAATGAACACCAATTTTTTTTTCTTATGGTGTTATTGACCCTCATGGATCCAAATTTGGTGGATCATTGACCTGTTATTCTTTTTTATAAAATGTATAATTTGACAAGCATTGATTCACAGGGAGTATGGGTTCTCACGGATTGAAATTTCACACCTTAATGTTCGTTTCAATGGTTTTTTGGGTTCCAGAGTAGGTTCTGAGGCTTACTGTCTAGAAAAACCCAGAATACACCTCATGTAATGTTGAATTCGCAGCATGTGTTCTTCTATTCAGGAAGAAACTGTTTTTCTTAAGTACATGTCGTGTACCATTTGTACAGGCCGTGTAGTCTCTAACTATTTCATAGTCTGTGTGGGTGGGGACATTGGGTTTTGATTCCTTGGTAGGACACGCCATGTACCGAATGTACACGCCCTATTGTTGAACTGTGTAATCTGTCATGTCACTAACAACACGGGTTGGTGGAAATCCTTTAGTCACATTGTGCCCATATGGAACACACCATGTAGTGTGATCCATGTATCCGGGCCTATCACTAACAAAATGGGTCAGTTATTCTCATCTATTACACACTGTGTCTAGTACTTACCTGTTGTGTAGTCATGTTCTAGGAGAACTGTGTGGCCCATCCCTATAAGGCAACTCGGGCAGGGGAAGAGGATTCAAGTACCCACCTTGTGTAAGGACAACACACAGTGTATAGGTTGTTACAAGACAAGTTCTGAATGAATTACATGCCCATGTGAAAGGCTAAAGGTAACATGTAATGTATGAATTATTGACACCATGTAGTCTTGTTTTAAAAAACATGAATTATTTCTTTCTCCTGTTCACTTCTAACGCTTTCAGTTTTTTCCCATGATAAATTTGTTCTAGGGTGTGCGTTTGACCTTGCATAGTCGTGCCACTGAGATGTCCACCAGTCATATGCCAGTTTCTAGGAGGTGATCAGACATAGGACATGGCTGATTAGGGACTTCCATCAGATCCTACAGTCATGACGGTCTTGGCACCAGCTGTTATACCTGATGCTGGTGTTGATTCATAGTTCAGAGAGGGATTTTTGAGGATGATGCAGACCTTTCAGGGAGCACTGCCTTCTACCTCGTCGATGATAGAGATGACATTGGTTTTCCAGTAGTAGCATCCTTTCACCATTATAGGGGAAGGAGGACCTTAGGCTGTAGAGTCATGGATAGATGCCATGATGGCGTCTTTAGAGCATCTGGAGATGCCTCTGGATAGGAGGGTCAAGCTCGCTACGTATATGCTATGAGATTCCACCAAGAGATGTTGGGATGTTATCTCATAGACGGGATGCTAGAAGGATATGGATTGGGAGGAGTTTCAGTGAATCTACTATGAAAAAATCTACCCAAAGATGTTGTGGGCCGATCGACCCTAAGAGATTATGAGTTTGGAGTAGGGTACTCTTTCTTTTTGGTTGTATTCCAGTCACTACACTGAGCTACAATTCGTTACACCCTTTTTAGGGGGAGATCAGTTTTTCCCTGCACAGACGTTTATGGATGGTCTCCAGAATGATATCTGATCTCAGATGAGCATCTTCAGGCTGACATTGATATCTTCAATAGTCATCAAGGAACTTATCACCATGTGCAATCTGAGGGATTATGGAGTTGTGGGTCAGGGCAGTTCGGCTCCCAAAGTTAGTGCTCCACCAGATGTTAGTAGGCAGTGTCATAGTAAGACTACATGTAGAGATCTGAGTAGGAGGGATTCATCTTCAGGTAGCCAGGTTGTGTACAACCAGTGTGGGAAGAGTGGGCATACCCGGCCACATTACCCAAGGTACCCAGTTGAGTTCCAATCATGTTGAAAGATGGATAACCTTCAACATTTTTGTTAGATTTTTTCCCCAACAACTGGTGATAGGGGTTATTCAATAACTCATTGTTCAGAATCAGCATCACAAGTTTCTCATTAGTCTGGGAACTGTAGTTCTTCTAGCCATTTGGGCCAAGGTGGAGGTCGTGGCCTGGGTAGCCAGTCACTAGGATTTCAGCGACAGTAGGGTGGATCAGCATGGAGTGGTCAGGTAAGGTCACAGGGCGACGGTGTGGGTCAGACTTTTTTAGTGGAGAAAACCCATCAAGAGAAGGATCCCAGATTTTCTACAGTTTGAGGTACGATCCTAGTTTACTCAGTTTTAGCATCTAATAATTTCGATATAGGGGGTTCCAATAGATTTATATTTGTTGTTGTTGTGGAGATCCTTGGGCTCTGCATCTTTTCATCTACAGATATCTTGACGCTAGACACTCTATTGGGGACTAGAACAGCTAGTGCGTGTTAGTGTAAGGAGTTCCCTCTTGAGGTCGGTGGGTGTCACTTTTTAATGGATCTCTTTGTTTTGGAGATGAAGGTATATGATTTCATTCTCAGAATGGACTGGTTAGTTCCCTTCTAGGAAGTCATCGATTATTATCATCGTAGGGTGAGTTTCATATCACCAAAATGCAGATCTTTTCTTTATAAGGGAGAATGGGATGTCTAGGAAAATAGAGCAGGACCCAAGCATCATGGTTTGGGAGGAGTTACAACCCAGATTTCTAGTATATATCCAGATGACTAGGGGACTTCATAATTAGACATTCCTATGGTGGTTCAGGGACATCTTTCTAGAGGATTTTTCTGGTTTTTCTTTCAGAGAAAGAGGTGGAATTTTCATTTGATCTCGTGACCCTAAGCGGCACCAGTGTCCATTCATCATTATAGTATTGCTACACAAGAGTTACAGGAGATCAAGAAGTAGTTGGAGGAGTTGCAAGAAAAGGGTTTCATCTGACCCAGTACTTCTCCATGGGGTCGTATGTCCTGTTTGTAATGATGGAAGATGGTACCCTTAGGCTTTGTGTGGATTATCGGAAGCTGAACACGTTGATAGCCATAAACTGATACCCCTTACCGAGGATTGATAATCTCTTTGATCAGCTTTGAGGAGCCCAGGTGTTCTTAATGATTGACTTGAGATCCGGTTATCATTAGACGAACATTAGACCATCTGATATACCTCTCACTGCCTTCCGGAGAAGGTATGGTCTATAGGATTATGTGGTTTTGTTGTTCGGTCACACGAACAGTCCTGCAGATTTCATGGCACTAATGAACAAAACTGTTTCCTCCATACTTGGATTCATTCTTGGTTGTCATTATGGAAGATATCTTGGTTTACTCTCACACTCGACACAATCATGTTATCCATGTAGAGATCATTTTGAGTACACTGAGAGAGAATCAGTTATATGTTATGATCTCAAAATGCCACTTTTGGATGGATCATATTAACTTCTTTGGTCATGTTATCTCAATGATAGGAGTATCATTAGACCTAGCGAAATTTAGAGGAGTTGTTTCTTGAGAGCATCTGAAGAACGTCATTGAAGTATGAAGTTTTATAGGTATGGATGGATACTATAGGCATTTCATACTGTACGTTTCACGCTTAGCAATGCCACTGATGGACCTGACTAAGAAGGGAGTGAAGTTCTTGTTTCTTGTGAGTCATCCTTTTAGGATCTGATGAAGAGGTTGACTTCAGCACTGATACTAGTCTTACCAGAGCTAGGGAAGAGTTATACTATTTACTGTGATTCTTTAGGTATTGGTCTAGGAGATGTGCTTATGCAGGGGGGAGGATTCATTGCTTACGAGTCTCGGCAGTTGAGGTGACATGGGAGGAACTACCCGAGGCATGATATCGAGTTGGATGCTATTTTTTATGCATTACGTTGTTGGATACATTACCTTCTAGGATAGCCTTTTCTTGTTTTCACTAACAATAAAATTCTCAAGTACATATTGACTCAGCTGATCTGATATTGAGACAACGAAGGTGGGTTTAGTACCTTCAGTCCTTTGACTATGAGCTTGCCTACACTCAAGGGAAAGGCAACGTAGTGGATGATGCGTTGAGTAGGAGGACTCAAATACAGGCAGTTAAGGAGGTCAGAAGTGATTGGCAGCTTATGTTTCTATTCTCTAAGATGCATTTGGAGTTGCACGATAGGAATGGGTAGGATTTTCTTTCATCTGTAGTTGTTACCTCTACTAAGCTTGATCGAGTGTGAATGTGGAAGCTATCAAATTCAAAAGGCCTATCCCTAAGGGAAGGAGTGTCAGTAGAGGAACCTTTTTCTGGCTGGACCATAGGCAAGGATGAGATCTTGCATTTCAAGGGGCGGGTATGGGTTCCAGCAGGCATACATGAGGAGCTAATGCGGGACATTCATTCCTCAGTTTGGGCAGTTCATCCTGGAGTCACCAAGATGTATCGTGATCTTTACAGTTAGTATTGTTGGCCTGGAATGAAGATAGATATTGCTTGTTTCATTATGAGGTGTTCCACCTATCAGCAGGTGAAGGTGGAGCATCAGCGACCAAAGTGGATTTTTTAGAAGATACCCCTTCCCAAGTGGAAGTGGAATGATGACGTGATGGATTTCATGATTGGTTTACTGAGGACGCCTCGAGGGAATGATGCAGTATGGGTTGTCATTGACAGACTCATGAATGTTTCTCACATCTTTCCGATCAAGTATATCATCAGTGTTTTTGAGATGGGATGGTTGTACATCTGTGAGATTGTATATATACAAGGAGTTCAACCCTCCATTGTTTCAGACAGGGATGCTCGTTTTACGTCACAGGTTCGGCAGGGGTTACAGAAGGCATTGGGTACACAAGTACTTTTGAGTACTTCTTACCAAACTCAGAGAGATGTATAGTTCGAGCATACGATTCAGGTGCTTGAGGACATGTTGTGAGCATGCACCGTTGATTTTGGAGATTCTCGGGAGAAGCACGTACCTCTTTTGATGTTTTTCTACAACAATATTTTTCAATCAACTATTTAGATGGAACCTTATGAGGCTTTGTACAGTAGGCCGTACATATCACCTTTATGTTGGCTTGAGGTAGGAGAGGCAGCTATGTTGGGACCTCATCTTGTCTAGAAGACCACATAGCAGATGGAGTTGATGCAGTAGAGGATGGCTTTTGAATAGTCTCGACTGAAGTCTTATGCTGGTCAATGGGGTTGACCTATGGGGTTCATGGTCGGGGATCATGTTTTCCTACATGTCACACTGATGTTGGGACACCTAAGATTTAGGAGATAGGGAAATCTTTCGCTAAGGTACGTCGAGCCGTTTGAGGTATTGGAGAGAGTTGGACCAGTCGCATATCGGTTGCAGTTACCTAAGAGGTAACAGTCTATACACGACGTATTCCATGTTTCTCAGCTTCGATGTGACTTATCAGATCTGTCTCATATTTTACAACCCGAGCAGGTTTAGTTAGAGGTGGATTCCTCATTCAAGGAGTTTCCTATCTGGATTGTTGATCGAAGTACGAAGGATCTCTCTGGCCAGTCTATTTTATTGGTACACAGGCTTTGGCAGCATGGGCGAGTGCAGTATGAGACTTGGGAGAGGGTGGTCGATGTACGATGATAGTGGGAGGAGTTATTTGGCATTTCTTCTTCTTTCCCGCCTTTCTAGGGAAATTCAGTGATGGGTTTCTTTAAGGGGGAGGTTTGTAAGAAACCGGATCTTATTTTCAAGAATGTTTTCCTTTTCTAGTAGTTTTTGATAAAAAATGGAGTTTTTGGAATTTTTTATGTCCTTGTCGTGTAATTTATGAGTACACGCCATGTACATGCTTACCGCAGGTATCCTTGTGTTGGTCATGTAGCGGTCATGCATACGACAATGTAGTGACCTGGAGACCACCTAAAGCGGAGTATGGAAAAGGAAAGTACACGCCATGTACTTCTAAAGTACAAGCCATGTATTTTCTTCTTATTCATTAAACATACTAGGGTCATGTATAATCAATAGAAAACCCTACTTTTGGGTTTTGTTCATTCGAGAGAACACGTAAAACCACAAATATTATCCGATCCCTCGAGCAAGTGTCTGTTCTCTTAATCGATCTCCTCTGATTGCGTTGGGATCATCTCGGTAAGCCCTTCCTTCTAATTCAGATTCGTTTCCAGATTCCACCACTTTCTCATGTTATCCTCTATTGAATCATTTTGAAGTTTTTGTCTATCTATGGTGTTCTTTGATTATTAAAGGCTTGATGTTCCCGTATAGCGATTTCCTAACACCTAGGTAGGTGGTTTGTGTCTTTCTGTTGAAATTCTTTGAGTTATATGAGAAAATTTGTCCAATACCCTTGAACGGGGAATTACGTGTTTACTGTATTAGCCCTTTTAATTGCTTTCCATGATTGTGTGCTAGTGTAGAGGTTAATTGAATGTGAATAGGGTTGATTGTTTTGATTTGGATGTGGATTCCCATGCATGTTCCGTTTATAACCGTTTGGTCCTGTTTAGCATGTTAGGTTGCCTTGTTATTATTCACATACATAATCTTGTAGGATGGTGTAAATTTTATTCTGACATGGTGTTATGTTGTAGACTGTTTAGCCAATTAGTTCTTGAGGGATAACTTGGTTGTATTGCATTACTATGCTCGATTGATTAACAGAGGGCTGTGAGAACCTAGTGTAGTTAACTATAAGGAGAATTGACTATGAGTGCTTCCTCAGAGAGGCGTTAATCACTTTGGACTATAAGGGGAATAGACTGTGAGAGCTTCCTCAGAGAGTCCTTAATCACCTTTGGCTATGAGGGGGATTGACTGTGAGTGCTACCTCATAGATTCATTATTTGTATTAGACTATAATTGTATTTGATTGCAAGTTCTTCTTCAGATATTCCTTCTTATATCCTTGTAATTTGAACCAAAGGGGATAGGTTGTGAGTATTTCCCAGAGGGTTACCTGTTTGAGTTTACCTAATTTGATTAGGTATTTCCGGGTATATGAAATTTATCACATTAAAACTATGGATTGTTTACTACTGAGTAATTTCTTTTTCACTGCTTCCTTTTACATATTACCTATCATATATTCAGTGACTGTTTGGCACAAATCTTGTGGTGATTGCCTACTGAGATTTAGCCTCACACCCTATTTGGTCCATTCTTTTCAGATCAAACAGATTATATTGCTATAGGTATAGATAAGGGAAAATGCCCTTCTACTTCATGAACTTGACTGCTTTGGAGCTAGAGAGCATGGGACCAAGATGAGGCTTGCGATGTTGAGTAGCTGTTATCTGTCTTTCTTTTGTTCTTTGGTATTGTACTATTTGTATTCCAGCATTGTGATGTGTTTGGCTATTTTCCTAGACATATGTATCAGACATCATCCTTATATATGTGTGTGTGCTCGAGTTATTTCTGCCAGTCATCTATTGTTCACTTTTGCATGATTATTACTGATTCTCTTACTGCCATTTTATTACTTCAGCATTGTTACTCTGCCAATGAAGGCATACTTTCCCCACAATCACACCTAATGCCCCCAATGCTAGTCGGATGCCTCTAGCGTTTGGAGAAATGCACCTGAGGCCATGTGAGCAACCGGTTATGTGGTGCCTTTGGGCAGCTTCCGAAACCGGGAGGTTACATAATACCTATAGATTTATGTTCCATTTCTTCCAATACTGTCCATCATACATTAACCAAGCTATATTTCATTATCAAGGTTATATTCAACAAAATTATAGACTATGAGAAATTGACATCTATGGAATGATAAATTTGATTCATATTGTGTGAATTTAAAATGTTCTTCCCCCCAACAATAATTTATATAATGTTTCACTTTTTGATTGAAATTCAACAATGCATCATGTACACTATAGATGTATGCAACCCCATTGCATGAGAAATTATGAGCAGTGATTCATAATTCATTTTTTATGTGTTTTAAGTACTCTCATGTCACACGATCCATGATGTGTCCTGTATTACTCAAAATGCATGTTTTACAATATGAAATGATATATTAGTAAAAAACACAACTTAGATATTGAAAACTAAATAAACGTATTCTAGTTATTTTGATATTTTAGGAAAACGATCAATTATTCATTTCTGACATGTAGAAATCAACCGCGCCTCAATAAAATATAGTGCGACTTGTATGACTCCATGTGTGTCCTTTTATTTAAAATTGACATTAATTTAGGTAAAAATAAATAGCTACATACTGAAAACAATGAAAACGCATTCTTGTTGTTTTGATACATTAGGAAGTTGATCAATGAGTCATTTATGATGTGTTAGATTCAATCCCACCACAATCTGACACTCGGTGAGACCGGTTTGACTCCAAGTATTTCTTTTTTTTTTTGTTAAATATTGAAATTTTATTAATTTATATTTTATTTCATTATATTATTAGTAACATAATATTTATTTTCTTACATCAGAAGAATATTTTTCAGGGGATGGGATGATTTTCATGGAATCTGATACCATGGTCCAACATTTTTAGAGGGGATCATGGACATTATTATAGGGAACATTAATGTTTTTAAATGTTTATATTCTAGATGACGGCTTGACCTTGTTTGAACCTACCCTTTTCTCTTTTCATTTATTCTCTATTATTTTTCAATAAATTTTGGTAGGAGTAGGGTTTCCTAGCTACTTGACCATTCAGGGATATATAGAATGTTTTGAAATTACAGGTTTTTTATGGAATTACACGATTCTAATGGGTGTGATATTATACAAATAACACATTTCAGGAAGTTGGGCCATTATCAGCACTATTTTGAGCTTTAACAAAGGGGGTCCTTTATAATAACTATGAAAACTGTGATTTTTCAGTGTAGTTAAAAGTAATTTTGCACGCTGTTAAAAGGCATATGTGTACTAGTGGAGGGAAATGTATCCCAATGGTTTTTCAAAAATCATTGGAATATATCAACCCAAAGAAACCATTATTTTCTAGAAATTAATATAACTTTTCTACACACACAGTTTACATAAGTTGTTGGTGTAGAATGATTCAAGCCACTCTATACTCATGGTTTATATAAATCATGAGTATATAAGTGTGGGAATAACAACATCTCCAGTAGTGTATAAATCATATTTAAATATATATATATATATATATATATGAATTATATTATTTATGGTATACTTTATCAGCATTTAAAAACGATGATAAAGGGAACCCTTCATCAGTGCTAAATGAAAGAGTAAAAAACATTCGTTTTCGTCACTGATATTTTGAATGCTGATAAAAGTATCATTTATCATCCATTTTTGTCAGTAGTGACAAATGTTAATCCTTAATCAGAGTTTTTTTTAAACGTGGAAAATAATAGAGATCAAATTTGTTAGATCAATGGTGGTGTACTCAAACAAAAAGGTTCCAGAGCCACCTGAACCCGTTTGTAAAAAAATATAGTGAAAAATAAAAGATTGTACATAAGGAGGAGAGAGGAAATGAACAACAAAAAGAAATCTACAAGTAGGTAGAACTAGGTTCATCATCATAATCCTAGTCAACAAAATCATCAATACATTCCCATTCTGATTGCGAATTAAGCTAATCGAAAAGAACATAATTCATTTTCTATGTTTGACCTGCATTAGAATAAGATCCGCGGATGAGGGCCTGGTAGACAAGCCATTCCCACAAGAAGCCCATTGATCCCTTCCATGCCCTCATCCATTAGTTTTTGGACGCCGACCTCGCTTCCGGGACATCATTTTCTCCTCATCTCCTTTTGGTTCAAAAGTATTTGGAGGTTGCTCCATAGAGTCATTAATGATTCATGAAACCTCAATCGCCATATATCCCATCTCTATCTCACGTTCTATGAGCTCCATTATATCGATAACAATAGATCAATGTTTATTGTTATTAGTCTTAGGGGGATAGTTGGGAACATTCAATTTTAACCCCCCCCAACAACAATATATGTCCATAACTTCTTCTTACCTGGACGTTAACATCATCATCAAGCCATGTTCCCATTCAGTCAAATGGGATAGGGGGACCAAATTGATTACCATCTGTAATATCAGGATTGGAATCCTTCAGATCCTCTTTTCCATGAACATTATTGTTCATGTCCATTTCCATGATATGAGCAGATACCTTCTCACCATCCACCAATGGAACATGACCCTGAATGTCAGGATCCCTATTGCCTTATTTTCTTTCATTAAAAATGAGATCCTTATGAGAGGATCCCAACTGATAGGCAAACAAGCTTTCTTCAACATTTATCAAAACTATGTCCAATATTGTGACATCTCATGCCAAAATTAGACAATTTTTCATAATTAGTCTTTAGATCAAACTAAAAATCATCGCCCAAAAGAACCACTAATTTAATCCAAGTATAAGATAAATCAACCTCCAAAAAAAAGAAATTCCACCATACCTTCCCATTTCAGTCTTCATGTCCATATTAATAGGAACAATAATGACTAAGGCAATTTCCAATAAAATCGTGGGATGCCAAATAAACTAGTTCAACCCATGAATTCATAGCCAAAACTGAGTGAGAGAATGTTTCGCATTTAGTGGATTGAAGGAGGGGTCTGAGTTGTGTATCCTGCAGAAACTGGACTTCATGTTCACAAGACCAAACCCTCATTCCCTGGAATTCATAGCAGCACTTAGAATGGCAATATGAAAGAAACTCTTCCCCAATGACGTAATTTTCCAACAGTCAAAGCACCAGATATCATGAATCTATCTCTTAAGACGAGGAAGGATCTAAACATGTTCCTTATCATGTAAAGATAAATGCACAATGATATAATACTTACATTCCCTTAATTTTTCAGTGACGATGCCTTTTTTGGCTTCAACCAAAGCTGTATCACCCATCTTTGTGATTTTTTGGGGGCAAGATCTCGCCAAAAATCAGAACAAAAAAAAATTGGTTGGACATAAATGTCTCATTACGCTGGACTACAGCAGCAGGGGTTGTTCCACCAAGGGGCAATGACAACCCAGCATCCACAACCTGAACGTAAGAAAATTTCTCTTGAAGCTGATCGCCAGACGGGTCCAATCCCAACGGCTTCAAATCCGTGATTCTGGAACCCGAAGGATCCACCGCCTTCATGGAGGAGTCCTCCATCGTAGAAAGATCCAAACCCGGTTGATCCAAAGCACGAACCACTGTCAGATCACGAATCATAGCAGAGAGCAGATCCGCACAAACCAAATCTACAAACAAAACTCGAGAAGGACGTCATCCACCATTCAAAGTATAAACTAGATCACCGGAAACCAAAGCTGCCGCCAGAGCACGTGATCCATCATCCGACAATAACGGCGCTATCAGAACTGACATAGGAACCAAAAATGAAGTGCGATGGGCACCCTTCAGCCCCGAAGCACCGTCGCCCGACATGTCCACCATTGTAACTTCAGGAATCGAAATCGACCACACAGTGAACGTACCATTATGCGAATCGATTCACTTCTGCCCCAGAAATTGGTCACCACGCGAAGTGATTCTACCCCAAAAATTCCCGGAGTGATTTTGATAAATTATGTCCACAAGTTTTTCTATTGTTTATTTTGTTTTGGGAACTATGATAATGACTTTTATAAATACCCAGAATATGTTTCATATTCCAATTAGAAATGCCATTCTTTCGGGTATCGAACTTCCACTAATTTTTATTAACCAGTTGGGATTTTATATAAATTAAATCATAATTAATTTATGCCGTTTTGGGGAGGAATTCATCCAGCTTGATTCAACAGATGATATTTTTAGAGAAAAAAAATGTTAAATTGAAATATAAATCCCTACACCTCAAAAGGTTGGAATGAAATGGGAAATCTCATGGATGGAATTCAACTAGTTATTTTAAAATTAAATTAGAGAATATTAAATCTCAACGGGGAATATGAAATTATGAGAACAAAAATAATTAATTTTAAACAAAAAGTACGTTTATTTAATTTATAAATATATGTTTAATTTTTTATAATTTTAATTTAAAACATTTTGAATTGAGTAATAATAAATACAAGTAAAATAAAATTCAAAAACATAATAGTATATATATATATATATATATATTACATGTTGTTATATATTTATAAAAAACCATTCAAGTTAGCAATTTTTACACATTAAAAGATAAAAAGTGAGTAACATAATTAAATTAATTTATATTCAAAAAAATTTAAATTTTTCACTGGAATAGTTTAATGTTATCAGGTTAGTGACTCAATTATATGATGTAATATTTTTGTTATTTAAAATGAAGAATTTAAGTGGAATTGAAGAAAGTGGACATATAAGAAATACTATAAATGATGATAATCAATAATTTTAATTATATTTAATGATTTACATTTATTTAAAATTCTAGTGGGAAAACGTGTTTTTACGGTGTGAGACCATCCTGTCATTCCACATTTTGCACGATTTCTACTTGTATTTTCATTTTTACAAATATTAATATATATAATTATATTTAATTATTTACATTAATTGTTCAACAAAAATAGAGAACAATTATATTTTAATGTATTTCAATATATTAATTTATAGTTATAATTATATATATATATAATTAATATATTTATTATAATTTTATATTTATTTAAATATATGTCTATTTATTTATAAATATGATTATAAATATATATTTATTCTGGAATATTAGTATATATTTATAAATACACACACACACACACACACATATATATAACATTATAAATATAATAATTATTTTTTTTATTATATTTATGAAAATTAATAAATATTTATTTTAGTTATAACTGTAAATATAAATTTATTTATTTAAAAAAAATTATTAGGAATAAATATTAATTTATAGTTAAAATTATACTTGTAAATATATATTAAGAAATATTTTCAAATTTTTATAGTTACATTTATAAATAAATATATATATTTAAATAATTATAAATTTATAATAAATATATTAGTTACGAATATTTATATAATAATTAATATAATATAGATATTTGTTATAACTTTATAATTATTTAAATAAATATGTATTCATTTATAATTTTGACTACAAATTTATATATTTTTTCTATAACAAATATCTATATTTTATTTATAATTATATAGATATATATTTTTAATACATTTATTATATATAATTAAAAATATAATATTTAAATTTATTTGAATAATAATTATTAATTGATACATATATATATATATTAAAATATTTATGAAATTGTAATAAATATATTTATATAAATATATTTATTTATAGAAATATATTTGTAAACATATGCTAATATTTATACATATATACAAGTAATTATAATTATAATTATAATTATTAATTATATATATACTAAAAAAATTACAAAATTATAATAAATATATTTATTTATTTTCAATTAACTTTTTAATTTGGTATAATTTTAAATTAAAACGTCTTGCAATGATTAATAATAATTACATGTAAACTAATTGTAAAAAATATAATAGTATATAAATTGCTATAATATGTTCTTATATATTTATAAAAAAACGTTTTGAGTTAAATCTTTTTAAACTATAACCCTCTTAAATACATATAACCTGGCATTAAGTGACCGGCTCAATTAAATTAATTTAGATTCAGATATTTGTAAAATTTTCACTGAAAATTTTATTTCTATCAAGTGACTGACCACACAATTATATGATGTAACAATGTTGTTATTTTAAATGATGGATTTAATTGTAATTGATGACAGATGAAGGATAATCAGTAATATAACTGATGATAATTGGTTGTTTTTATTATATTTAATTATTTAGATTTATTTAAATTTCCTTGAGGCAAATTATGCTTTATCATTCAATATGTTATAGGAAGCCTCCTTCCCCATCACGTCAATGGGGATCCACAGTGTGCGTGCACAACCAGCCATCGATCTTGACCATGGTCATAGCCTCAAATACCCGACACTGACCAACAGTGACACACCACATGCCCTCGCCCATGTCACCTTAATCAGTCACGCTGACTCAAAATATTCTTACAGCAACACCGGGTCGGGTACCCACCCACATTATGATATAGGACAGTGGTCGGCCAACGTGTGTCAGGTCGGGGGAGGGGAAGCATCCTCCAACACATAAAGAGAAAGCGGGCATGAGGCTTATTACTTGGAAAAAAAGTGTGTGATTGCCATATAAGGTGGGAGAGGGAACGAAATGCAGACTCACATTGCTTTTTACCACTCTTGGAAGGGTTGTGCATTTCAGATGAGGAAGGGAGGGTGTTGTAATGAGATTGAAGAGCCTAATGCACCAAAGCAATATGGGCGGGGGTGCATGTCCTGAATAGGAAGAAGAACGTGTCCAACATTGATATAGATCAATTTCCAAAAGGGAGGGAGGGGGGCCTATGCGGGGGTGATTCTCCATGTGGAAGATGTAGATACATAGTTTACACTATATGTGAGTCCATGGAATAGATTATGGTGGGGTGGGTTCAATAATGTACATGGGAAGGATGTTTTTATGTCTTATTCTACATTTGATTCAACAGAAATAGAGCTACATCAATGTGACACACCTTCTAGGTAGTCTATTATGTAGTCTTAGGGGGTGCACCGACGTCCTATAAAAATCGGTGCCTATAAATACCCCATGAGGCCCCTGGATCTGATATTTCTCCCACTTGGTACTTTTGATCCCTAGGCCACCAAGGGTGCTTTTTGAAGGCATTGATGAAATCTTTTGATACAGATGAATCCTGAATTTTCGAGTTCAATACGTGGTGATCTGAGGTTGGCTCTTCCTTTTTTCAAGTGCTTTCTCTCTGTTTGATCTGTTTCCCTCTGCTCTTTCTTTCCATGTTATGGAAGATGATCTCCGTCATTCTAATGCTGTTTTATTTGTTGTTTATCAATGCACTCAAGGAACAACATCCTTCAGAAATTGTAGTTTTCTCACAACTAAGTTGATTAGACATCCACAACATTGATTAATTCTCATGCAAAGAATATCGATGCATTGTGGTAGATGATAGGTCCTTCCCATATTTATTTAAGTGAATCATTAGTTTACCATGGTTTATCCATATGAATGTCTGTGAAATAAACCTAATAAATATTAAACCAGATTAACGAATGGAATTAGTTTAGGTTTAGCAATCACTTGTTGTTTCTTTACACCGTGATAATGGTTTGCTTCTTTTATTTCAATATAGTGTGTTATCTATACTATGATTTGTATAGAATATTGTTATTCAGGGTTAATATTGTTGAAATTCATGAATTTGGATAAAGGTCATAAAGTTGATAATTTTTTTTTGGTTGGATAAAGAATTAAGAAGGAGACATGTTTATAAAATCTTATGATTCTCATATTTTGATGGTAATCAAATTGATGCATGTATTCTTGTTTGAGAGAATGTGTTATTCCTTGTGTTAATGTAATTAGATAATGAACATGAGGATGGAATTATTATTGATTATAATAAATGTAGTGATTAATGAGTTTTATTCATCGATAATTTTGTTGAAACCGGAAGCTTATGTCGTAGAGAATGTTTAAATAATATTAAATCTTGTTGTTAGATTGGGTATTCATTGTTTTCATATTGAAAAATGAAATTAACCAATTTAAGTTTTTTTTTCATTTAAATTGTTTTACATACATTCAATTTATTATTAATTATTTCCTCATTTTAATATCTTCTAGATTTTTACGTCATTTTACAGATTGAGATGATTTTTGTGGCCCCCTCAATTGTTAGGCGTTCTTGATTTGGGATACCACCTTGGAGATAAAATATATACCTATTCTCTTTTTTTCTAGCCATCAATGTATGTTGACACATATTTTATCCTAGAAATCTATTGAGTGGAGTCAATCAATGTGTCATTGGGTGGGTAGTTCGGTGTTGGCTTCGTAGCAGCCTCCCCTTAGCAGTGATGGAAGCCAGTTATTATTATGGAAGGGGGATTCATCACCCATGAATCACCTGAATTAAATATATAAAATAGATTTTAAAATCAATCTCTTGGGTGGTTGAGTTCATCTGGATGGTAGAGATCCATATTCTCGAAATTGATGCCCTCTGGTTGTTGGTGGTCGGTTTTCTTCATACTGGTAGTTTGGCCTACTTTTGATCTTGCCCAGTGTTGAGAATCATCTTCCTCAATAAGAATCTCACTAGTGGTGGTTCTATCTAACTCATCGGCATACTCATCTAGTTGCCTGCCGACCCCCCCTAAATGCCGCAGGTGCATGACACGTGGTGGAGTTTGTTGGGGTTCTTCCCAGTTAGAGGAATCTGACCATTGCTCGAATCTGGAGACCTATCATGATAATCCTATAACGAGATACAACAAATTATTGATATTAATTTTCTTGTATATTGAAGTGATATAGACATCCAGACATTTTTTGGGGGCTATGTTCTTGGATCTTCATCTGATCTAGCAGTGAGATTAGTGTTGCGGCTTATATTGCGCAGTTTTTGTTTTACCGATTCTATGCATTTCAGTTGGCTATATTCTTTACCTCTATACAATGTAATAATTTTTGGAATTAAATATATTATAAGATATTTTTTATGTTACCAATATATATACACGATATTAATTAATAAGACTAAAGTAGTTCGTGAAGATCAAAAAACTGTTAAAATAATCTAAATGATTATCACTAATGTCTTATCTAATGAAAAATCATGAACCAAAACATCCAAATGAATTATATAATCCTATAATATTATATGTGATCATTAATAATATATGACATCAATTCTAGATATTGTTTTAATTTCACATTTTCATTCATACATGTATACAAATGAACCAATCGTGAAACCCAGGGAAACAAGCACTTCCGAAGAATGATATTGAATATTATAACACATAAAAAGGTCAAAAATGAACATAATAAAATTATACTAAATAAAATTTATGTTGAGTAGGATTTGATTTGATTTGTTTATGAATATAATTTCATTATCTAGGATATTAGGTACAAGTTCAGGTCACTTTCAAACATAAGGTTAGGGTTTTAACATCTAACCTTTATTTCTGTGAGATATTCCTCGTTCACCACTATATCTTTTGTGTAGTGATTGTATACTACCCATTGATGTAAAATATACAGAATATAATTATCAACATGATATTAAATATTTTATTTGATGATCATTAATTCCTTAGGGCATATGGTTTGATTGTTTTCAAAGTGTTAAGGGAATCTTCAAGAACATTCACTCTCATTCAGGTTATGCTTTATCTTTCTTTTCCCTAATGTAATCCTTAATTAATTTTTATAAACTCCACCCAAATTCTTTGTATATGTTTCAAACTGGTGTATCCAGATCAGTTAATCATTCTTTTATAGGGAAATACATGTTTTATATGGTTTCCTTTTTAATTTCTCTAGATAAGTAAGCCCAATTTTAGAGAACATTCCAATTTCATACACATTTTCAATTACCACCCATAATCCATTTTTAACTACCAATATTTTTCAAAATTTACCCATTTTATCATTAAAAACAATCTTTGTTCATTTCATGTTTTATACAAAGAATTATTTCATTTCCATTTTAATGAATCTTTAATATTATCACTGAACTGCATTAAATATTCTTATTTCTAATGATTCTAAAACAATCTTTTTACATGTTTTCAATTTAGTTGGATATCATTTACTCCTAAAATATACTTTCACTGTCATTAAAACTTATTTTTTGGTATATACTTGTTTATAATCTAATTTTAGGAAAAATACAAAAGATATTTCGAAAATAAATCTTTCTTGATAATTATAAAAGGCCATTTCTTTCATGAATTCCATGATGATTTAATTCGGGTATTTTCTTCAGTGATTTTGATCCAAACTTTTCAAAATAGTGTGTGACACTTTCAATTAACATTATCTTTTTAATAATTTTATTCTATATATGATTAATGAATTGGACTAGGTATGTGATGGGTGGAGCTCACTATATCAACCAGATTCATCAGTATGTCTCATTAGATGAAATCAGACAATGAAAAACCCTTTATTATATTTTATTTTTTAAATGATGAAAGGATGTATATTATGAATAACATGAATGGATAATCTAGGAGTTCTTGTTGGTGTCCTTTGGAGTTCCTATGTTTTTTTCCCTTCATTGTTGTAATTTGACAACTATGCTTGTATCTAGTTTTCCAAATATACTACTCTATTAAGTCCTTTGGGATGCAAACACATGTTCATATTACAACAATAATAAATTAAGGCACCAGAACTGGACTACTAGGGTCAAAGGCTTTACAATTTTTACTAAAAAATCATCTTAGTTGTAGACCTCTACAACTGAGTATAGGGAGTTGACACCTTACAAGGATTTTGTAGAGACTTTTAGTTCTTTTATAGGGAGTCTAAATATCCATAACATAGTATGATAAGATAAAACTCCACTAAAACTATGTACGAGTAGTCAACACATCAAATGGAAATAGAAGAGATGATTATTTTTTTGAATACTGGTTCAGCTCAAGGTTGTGGAATCAACTAATAGATGTATATGATCTTCAATATTGTACAGTTGTAGAAAACTAATCATTAATGTCATGTGGTATTCTTTTTCTTCAACATTAATCAGGAACAAATAATTTTTTTTTTCTATTGGAACATGTTGTATTCTTCTTCTTGTTCTTCTCATTATGATATAATAATTGATATAGAATGTTTTCAATTCTCTCTTCAAAATATAGAATATTATTTTTGAATAAAATTGATTTAAAAATAATTTTTATGTCACCAAACTTCATAATATATTTTTAACTTCATAGAGGGAGATATATATAATTAGTAAACATTCAGTAGTAATAGAAGCTCCACTATCTTCGGATATTCAAAATAGACTCATCAACCAACATTCATAAATGTCTCCATAAAAATCACAGTATCATTGCCTCTTTATTCCTTTAAAATAAATCTATAATAAAATCCATCAAAATAATTTAAATAACTCCTGTAATAATACCTTAAGAAAAAATACAGTGTTGAATACTTCCTTATTTTATGTCTCTAGAAATGATCCATTAAATTCAATGAAAAATCATGAAAAGTAGAAGCAACACCATTGAAAGAATTCAAATATTTAAATTTTAATTGAAAAAATTCCATTTTTATCATGATATCATTTCAGGACATGTGATATTTGATGATGTGAATATCCATTCTTTTCCAGATAGAATCTCTTTTTATCATGCACCACACCACATCTCTATTTTAACATACTATCTTATCATGACGTCTCACATACTCATCTGTTATAATAACATTGTGTTCCATATTTCAATGCATCTAGAGATTGGTTCAATATTTCATGTTTTCCCACTTGTCTAAATATTCATGGTGATAATAGGAATTATCCATTTTGAGTGATATTTGTCTGGATAATCATAAACTTGAGTTGTAGATAACATGAATAATATATATTTTCTATATTATAGAGATATTGTATGACATAAAAATGTTTAATCCACATCCAGTTATCCATTCTAACATTGCAGCATACAACATACCATCGTACATGATGAAGACAACGACTAGAAATTTAGTGTATAGTGGCAGATCTTGAATGTTGGTGCTTCATTTAATTTGAAGAATGAACATCACATTTTTCATCAACTTTATAGAATGCATCATCATCCTATATGAGATTATACAATAGTTCATCATCTTCAATTTTTGATTCATCACTCTATTTCATGATTCATGATGTCTTATCCCATGCATTAAACGAACAACCCACACTTGATATCAAAAAACATGTGTTTGAATTGTTGTTTTGATGTGGTATGGTTTGCTGATAACTCCATGATTATTTTGGTGAAGATCCATGTTGAGGTGAGTACTCCTATAAGGTTTCATTTTCTCCAGAATTTCACTATTCTAGATTCATATTAGACCAATGTAGATGAGTTATTTCACATTTGTAAACACTTTCATGCCTGTTGAGACATTTCATAATTTTTTGATGCATCATCAATCCATCATTTCTGTATTTATATCCAACTAATGATTTGTTAGAATCAATATATAAAGTGTGAGAGGCATATGATTCACATTCTTGTAGTAGTAGTGGTGTGAAAAACTTCAATGTTGTTGAAGAATGAAAGGATCATTTTACTACGGAATATAGGGATCATTAATATCATTGGGTATATTTTTCAAACATTTGGATAATGAAAGTTGGGTTTATATAATGTAGTGTGTGGTTCACTTTCAACATATGGTTAATGTACCATAATTTTATGCTAAAAATATAGAATATAAAATTAGTATTTTTATCACTTGCTACCATCATAGATTAGATGAACAATACTTTTGAACAAATATAGGGATAAAATCTAGGCCGATTACAATTATAGACTTCACAAATTTCAAGAGTCTCTAATCATTGTATTCAACTATTGGAATAGAAAACTTATTTTTATGAAATTTTGAGGTCTTCACAATAGTTCGTGATGAACATCAGTAAAACTTCAATACCTCCTCATATCTCTAAAAAACATAAGAAGTACTATTTTTGAAAAACTACAGTTATGTAAAATCATAAAAAAATATCGAATAATTTATTGACCATCAAAAATACCTTTTTAGAATTCAATGTAAAATAAATAAATCATGATAAAATTCTATTATTTATATCTCATCATGTTTCAAAAGGTTCTGATATCTATAGCACACAAATTAAATGAAATATGGTAGTTTTTCAGAATTGTACAATATAGAGTTGCTAAAATTTTGTAGGAAATTAAAATATTTTTTAGATAACCTAAACTACCTTTTTAGTCTTCCTCATAAACTAATGATGACTATATAAATTTGTTAGATATTCAAAAAATAAGAATCAAATAAATATTTTCAATATATCTTCATATATAATCAAAATATAGGGGTTAATTTATAATGAAAAATTTAAATGTCACATAAACTGTTTGGAATAGCTTTAGTGAATTTTTTCACAATCAAAACAACTGAATTGGATTTCAAAATTAACATATGAATTGAAGATAACATTCTTATATATCCAATGGAACAAAATGTGTATGAATCTAATCACTATTTAGTAAAATAAAAAATAAATACAGTGACATACTAAATATGAATGAACATAAACACATTTATTATCAAATAAAGAATGATGGGTTGATGTAATTATCAATCTTTAAAACAAGATGTGATTGATAAGGAGCCACCCAACATGAGGAACCTAGGATAATATAAAAACTAGTAGTGCTTATTGTTGTTTATTTAATTCCACTTGAATATCATTGGTATGAACTCCTAGAACTGTAACATTATTTACATTGATGTAAGATGTGATATTAATTCAAACAGGAGATAATAATTTTTTATGCAATGATTGGTTTTGGTGATTTTCGACCAAAATGGTGTGTACTCGAACCAGGGAAATACCTTCATTACTTAATAGTATTTTTAAATAATAATAAAAAAAATTTAATTACAGAGAAGTGAATCTAAATAATTATGGTTGAATTTTTTGTGACATTATTTTATTATAGTCTTTTTCATCTCTTTGTTTTTGACATATATGAGTTTTGAAAGGAAAAAAATGTGTTTTTAAAGGGGAATTATTAAATAATAGTTAAAATGAGTAAAAATGTCATTGTTTAAAAATATTTCTAATATTTGTGTTTTGGTTCCCAAAATTTCAGAAGTTCATTGATTTCAATTTCTATAGAAATTTTGAAGAATAATTATTTTGGTGATATTTATTTAATTATTTTAAATCTATTTTTATGAGTCATTTATTTACAAAATTATTGTCACATTATTCCATTTTGGATTTCATAACTTCATATTATTGGAATAGATTTAGTTTATTAGAATTGACTTTGAATTTTGAATTAGTTTTAATTTTTTCAAATATAAAATTTTGGATGAATAGTATTTGAAAACAATTATAGTTTATTTTAATGTGTTTTTGATTATTGAATTATTTCATCAATTTACATGATTTATACCTTATATAATTGTTTGGGGAATTTAATTATGTTTGATAATAATAATTTTCACTTTAAATAAACATTTCTTTAATAATTGTTTCTCATTTTTTATTTAATATTAAATTTTGGGATTATTTTTTTCGTAGGAGCAACGATGAGAATTTTGTAAATGATCATGGAAGCCATTCCTAGGTTTGGGAAATAATATGTACACATGGAATAACCATACATAAAAGAAATAATGAAAAACTACACTACCAAAAAGATGCAAAAGGCTTTGTGCGACAATTGAAAAAAACTAAATTGGAGTTATTTTGTGTCGATAATATAGAAATATATAGAAACTATAGCTCTTTAGGATGGAGTGATTGTATGGAAAAAATTAATAATTTACCATTATTTTAAAATCATCCAAACTCTAGAAATAAACATAGAATTTAATCCATTCAAACATATCACTCCCTAAGTGACCAAGGGAATGGATTTTTGGGTCGCGTTGATAAATTTTTGGTAAACGCCTCCATTGACCGTGCACCGAAAATCAGATCGACCATATTCCATATATAAAATACACCATAGTGGAAGACTTGTGTATGGTATTGAGATAACATGGGGATTTTAAATTTATTATAAAGTGGATTTAGAGCTGCTATGGCTAACTACTAGAAAACACTATGATCGGTCATGCTAAGATGTTGGAGCGACTATGAGTAGAACTAGGATTGACCGTGGATGAACTAGTTTAATATCACTATTTAGTTGGATGAAGAAAAACAAGATATAGGTCTTTTGGATAATCATTTGGAGGTGGAAATTTATCCTTGAAGGTGGTTGTGACGCCGACCATGACTAACTATGAAACTGTAAACATTCTATTCCAGTGGAAGATGACATTAGTCGATCAGAGGTTGGAGGAGATTGAATGCAGATACGAGAAAGATGAATTAGTGAAGACCATCACGATTGATGGTCCACTAAATTTATCTTATTACTAGAAATATGAAACCCATCATTAGATGATATAGGATGGCACCATACCTCCACGAAGATCACTACTGGCCAACAACATCGATTCCCAAACATGATGATTTCCAAATCATTCATTACGAGTAGCAAACCATTTTGAACAGAATTTTTAAGATTAAAATTCTAGAGCTACTCCTCATGTATCAATTTATGATCAAGAACTTGATGGTCCCACAATACTAGGAGAAGTGAGAATGAACCCTCCTCTTTTAGATTCACCATCTATGGTGACTAAAATCATCACTTGTGGTAGAAGATTTGAACCTATTGATATCTTCTAAAGAAATAGGTGCCCTCTATAATTATAAAATATGATGTAAACAACTCAAGAATGATCCATTGAAGGTGAGTTACATGAAAATCGATGTGAAAAAATTGGAGAATATTTTTTTGTGGTTGTGAGAATTGAGTGTGTAGTGCCTTTATTGTCGAGTAAGATGGAAAGCGATGAATTTGAAAATGAAAAACAAATGGAATGCATAGTGGAAATAAGTTTTTGTTCACATAAACAAAGATAGAAAAATTAAATAATATTCCCAATAAAATATTTACGTGCATAAAAATTAAATGATGATGCCAGAAATTTTTAACATGGAGAACCCTAAAGGGAAAAACCTCATTACCTAGTCCATAAAGAATAATCTAATAATAATTAAAATTAAAATATAAAGACTCCAAAAAATGAGAAGGTTCTCAAAAATAACACTCTAATAGAATATAGAATTATAGGAAGAATTTGGATGCATTCTGAAAGCATCCTGAAATGAAGAACACATGCCGATAAAGAAACAAAATAGACATAACCGTGTAAAGTAGATTTTCATTATTCGAATTAAAGGTGTAGATACAAATAATTAATATTGGATAGAATAAAATCACATATTATTTCCATTCAAATCAAATTAATTTCAACAATTTTGGATCATAAAACTGATTGGTAAAACCCTAACACTACTGCGATGCTTGAGAGAAGGGGAGTGGTAATGAAAAATACATCGAATTTATTCGCTTATGGAATTCCATAACATCCCAATTTTTATGTATCATTTTTTTCATTTTAAATGTAATTTGGTGTAAACAAATTAGGCGGTCCTAGAAAAACTCCCCATCTGCCTCATGTGGGGATCACTGCAAACCATGCAATTAGTTGGTAAAACGAAAATATTCCTCAGGGTAATATCATGGTCAACATGTCTGACCCATTATCATCTGTTTTGATATTCTCAAGCTCCAACATTATAGAATAAAGTAAATCATATAGACAATGATACTGAACATCGATTTTTTTCTCCATTCCACAAAAAGTGGTTTAATTTCCCAAACAAATAGCACTATCACTATCACAAAATAAAAAATACCCATCTTGATTAAAATTGATGTCTCGAATAAAAGTATTCATCCCCAATTATTAAAACAATGAATTTGTATCTTAAATAAACATAGATTTTGTGGAAGATAAAGAAACACATATCTACAATCTAAAATTCCAAGATACATCTCTCCCTATAAAAGTAATCAAATAACCAGAAGTACAATTCCTTGAATATACATCTCCAACTATATATGAATATGTAAACACAAAAAGTAGAGTTTCGCCACTACCAAAACACAATCTCTTATCAGGAAGTACCACAAATGTAATGAGATATATACTTCAATGATCTCTAATTCCACTTCCTTGATTAGTGATAAAATGACTAACCATACATACTACATATTTTGTATCAGGTCTAGATCATACCATCTAATACATCAATAAACCAATTCTAGATGAAGGATGTATGTGTTGCAACTCCTCTATCTCTTTATCAGTTGAAGGAAACTGAGTATAATAGTGCATAAAATGTAAACAAATATGATTACTAACAACATTTTCTCTTTTGCAATGAAATGATTTGAAGAACCATCCCTATTTATCAATCCTAAGATAACCATAACATCATGGAAATTATTTCATGGAAGATTGACATTCCAAAAATCAATCGTGTTAGCCCTAAGTCATTCTTAACAAAAGACTAAAAAATATTCTTCATCAATTTTTCAATTTTAGAAGCATCATAGCCAATAATGTGTATATCAGCTACATAATTCTACAATATGATAAATTCATCGTCATTAAATATCTGAAAAAAAATCTCAATGAACAGAATACGTCTTCTAGAAACTCTGATGAAAAATAATATATTGAAACTTATTATACCACTATCTCATATATTTCATTAGAACATATGATATATTATTTAACACATATATATTATTATCCATTCCTATTGTAACAAAACCATATTGCTTCTCCATATTAATCTCCTCCACTAAATCAATATGGAGGAATGATTTCATCACATTCAACTACTAAATATTCTGATCCAAACTAGTATCCAAGCCAAGAACAACCTGAATTGAAGACATTTTCACTACAGGTTAACAAATCTCACCAAATTCAATACTTTACTTCTGACTAGAGTCTCTAACAACTATCCTTTTATTGTATCATAGAAGAAACTATATTATTATTTTTAAATCATATAAATCCATCGAATTTTAAAAATCTCTCTTACCTATAGGTTACTTCACTAGATCAATATATAGTTTTCATGTTATGATATCATCTCATCAACCATTTATATACCCCATCTATCATTTTGACCACTTTCCATCACCTCATCAAAATGTTCTATTTTCCCCTAATCCAAGGATCACATACACATTAGGTGAATACCAAGTGGAAAAACATCATGTTGAGATGATCTTTAATGTGGAACCCCAGGTTCATAAATAAATCATGGAAACATATAATCAAAAAAATGTTTATAAAAAACATCAACTCCAACATGTTCACACTGAACATCCTTCATCACAACAACATGATCATCATAGTCAATAATATTAAGTCAAAGTGACTCAGAGACCAACTTAGAATAGAAAATTCCATCACAAACCTATATAAGGTTTCTTGCCTCCATTATCAATGTTTGAAGTAGTATGATCCTCCATAAATATTATATAATGGATTCTGAAAATTCTCTTAAAAGATAAAATATTGAACCAAACCGCAAAATCATAAAGTCCATATGCAATAAAAATATATTTTGAAGACTTACCATCCATCTTGAATCTCTCATATCTAGGAACCTAATAAATTCCTTGCAATAAAAACATAGAAGTGATTATAAATGGCCATGTTTTAAAACCAAAACTTGTCAGGTGTGTGGTTCAACAATGAAATCAGGGGTGATAAATTGTTAATATATACAACAGTAAATAAATCCCCGCCCAAATATTTATGGTATATATTTCTTCTAAATGTAAAAATTTAACTCTTTCTAATAAAGTCATATTCATCTCTTCATCTACACCATTTATCTGAGGTGTCATAGGAGGCCTCCTTTAATACCAAATACTTTTTTCCTATAATACTAATCACATAACCATAATACCCATCCCCAATTGTTATTGTGAATACATTTAAATTTCATACCAGATTGCCTATCCCCTGAAACATGAAAATGATTAAAAAATTGAACACCTAACATTTCACATTCAAAGAAAAAAATAACTGTGTACATGATTATTCATTAATAAAAGTTACAAACTAAATAAAACCAATAAAATTCATAGTCATCAAAGAACTATAAATGTAATAATGTACAATGTCAAGTACCTATGACTTCATATGCAATGAAAGACTGCTGAAACTCACTGTTCTTGGTTTTATGGCCATATAGTGATGTTACATTTCAAATTTGACACCCTTCAAACCTAGAAGAAAATTTCTCTTATTCAAACAACTGAGACCCTTGTCACTTTTGTGGCTGAGCCAATTGTACCATAACATGAAATACACACTACTCTCTGCAATATAAGAAATGTCAAATGAAATAGAATCTCATGTCTAGTAAATGTTTTATTGATTCTTCTCTAAATCCAAAATAATGTATCCCTTAGTAAAATTCCATTTTCCATCATCAAAATAATAATAAAAACATCTTCCTAAAAAATACTTATATAAGTAATATTTGAAAAAACATCATGTGCATGTAAAACATTCATCAAAATCATCATACATATTGTGCCAGACTCCAAAAAAATGCCCTAATACCTACTTCATCGGCATGACCATCATTATCTATATTTAAAATCCTAAAAGTATCATGTATAGAATATGTAATGAAATTCTTTCATGATGTTTTTTGAAATCAGGATAAACTGTAAATAACCTATCAAGAATCATGAAAAGAAATATTAATAGTGTTATAAACAATAACAAGATCACCTATTGTAGAGGTGGCACTACAATAATCTCGATAATCATTTTTCTTCTACTTATTTTCCTTTAGTACGTTACCTCATTTCAGATGATATGAAAACATCTTAATATGTCATTTCCAACAAAAATGATTACATTCAAACTATTTCTTCTTTGACATGAATTTTCTTATTTCTTTTTTCATTCCTCGAATACTCTGTCCCTGACTTGTTTCCTCACTTCTTCTCATACCCGTTGGGAAAAAAGGTTCTATATAAGATCTTCCCTATGTACCTCTCCTGATATCTTCATTAAAAATAGAAAACCAAACAAAATAAAATATAACAAAACCATTAGGAACAAAATTGATATGAGTAACATGAAAATTCACCAAAGAATTAGGTAATGTAATAAGACATGAATGAACTAAAATTTCGTCATCAAAAGTAATAACCATTCTGAAATATTTATCATAATAGACTTGAAATTCACTCATATAGACAAAAATTTATTGACCTTATTTATAGTATAATTCATTACATTTTTTAGGTGAAAATATTTATTAATTTCTATATTTAAATAATATGTAGTCTCAAGATTCTTCCAACATGTTTTGGCATGAGAAATATTGATAATATGATTGATTTAATTATGATTGATGCATTGAAGAAATATATTGTAGAACGTATCATGCCCAAAATCCCATTCTTCATTAGATATTCTTTCTGGATTATGAGTAATAAACACCAGAATATCCATTTTCATCAAAAATATCATATCTATTATTTTTGATTTCCACAAGCTGTAGTTAGTACCATTAAAAAAACCATAAAACTATAATTTACTTCCATAATTAAATAAAACAAAAACAAAAACCCTATCATTCCAAATGTTGGGAAATATGGAAAGTTATGAATGTAAAAATGAAATACAAAGTGGACACACAATGGAAATAAATTTCCAACAATATTAAAAAATTTAAATCAGATGTGAAACCACCAAAATATATGTATAGAAAAAAAATTAAATGATGAAGCCAAAATTTTTAACATGGAAAACCCAAAAGGGAAACACCATGGGACCTAGTCCAAAAAGAAGAATCTACTAATAATAAAGAATACAATATTGGGACACCCAATGATTTGTGGGCTATCAAAAATAATACCCTAATAGAATAGATGATAAAAGGTAGAAAAAAGATTCAGTTTGAAAGCATTCTAAAACAATAAATAAAGATTAATAAAAAAATCCAAATAGATTAGACAGTGTAAAGAAGATGTTCATCATATGAATAAAAGATGTAGAAGAAAAACATCAAGATCATATAAATTACCAATGAAGATGAAATCAAATAAAATCAAAAGTATTTCAATGATTTCAGATCTGAATATCTCTAGGTAAATCAATAACTATAGTACAATGCCTGAGTAAAATAGAGAGGAGTGACACAAGACATCAAAAATATCACCTAATGAATTTCAATAACTCCACTCATCTTATGTATCTTTTTATTATTTTTAAATTGAATGTTGGGTATCCATATTAGGAGGGTACAAATCATAGTATTATTGATGATGATCTTCTTAAAATGTTTATGTACGTATGAATTGATGCTAACATGATGAAGAAATTACTTGATTCAAGAATATAGGAGGTGGTTTTTTTAGAGCTGGAATTGATTCTGTATATAGTTTATGGATTAAATTCCAAGTGGGGACCTAAAATCTATCCATCGTTATGGGTATGATACATTGATATTGTGCATTAAAGTTTATGTGTTGAATTCCTCAACAAACCTGCAAGATATTATGAACCCAGTGATGAAAATGTAATGATATACCTAAGACATGTTATAAAGGGATAAAATTTATCACGATTGAATAATATTAGGTAGCTGTTAAGGAACTACGATCGAGCATTCATTGGATTTCTAATGTGTTGTCAAAAATAATCTACAAGGTGACTAATTTATAATTTTAATTTCCATCAAGGTGAATATCAAGGTAAATAACACCTAAAAAGGAAACACTATCCATTATTGTAAGAATGGCCATAGAAAGGAATGTCAGATTCAATTCTCAGGAATCAGAAAATGGATTTGGGATTGCAGGTCCCAAATTAAAACTAGGAAAAGAAAAATAAAATAAAAATTGTCATGGGACTATGGGGAGGAATACTACATTCTAAAATTGAAAAAGATCGTCACAAATTAATCCTTTCATTTTTTACATGTCTTGAGAAATCTGAAAAATAAGGGTTGAAAGAAATGGTGAAGGAGATCATGGTAACTAATTTAATATTACAATGATCACAACTATTAAAATTTATATATGTAAATCATCTGCATACCTGATCATTGATGTTGTTGGTGTGTAATTTCAAGGAGAATTCATTCAGTAAGATAAGGTTCAGCTCAATTCACTTGAGGAGGAAGATGTATAGTGAAATCCTCACCTTGCGGTAGATATTTTAGAAAGATATACTTTGATGTCTATGAGAGTTTGATAATGTAAGGAATTAGCAGATGAATTAATCAAAATGAATATAATGACGAGATGGATAATCTATAGAGATAGGAGGAAACCTTGTATCTCTAGATCATAGGAGGACCATCTCCATCCATAACACCATCCACCACTATTCACACCCTCTTATTTTTTCAAAACCATTTTGACATTACATTATTTGATCATTGATCATCCATATTCAATGTGCATATGAGTGAAGTAGGATCAGAGGATGGCTAACACATCTGATGCAATGCACTCTACACTACTAGAAATTTGGGCTATAGCCCCGGACCTATAGCCACTGGTTTATAGGTCTGTGGCTATAGAATTCATATTTCCACAGATATTTTTCCTATCCGTGGATAAATCCACAATTCCCCTTTATCCCATCGGGCTTCTTCTCCCTTCTCACGTTTCCTCCTACCCGCACCCACCTCCTCGCCGCGCCCTCCTCCTCCACGACACCTCCTCCTCACCGCACCCTCCTCTCCTCCCCTACACCTCCTCGCCGCGCCCTCCTAGCCGCGCCCTCCTCCACGATGCCTCCTCCTCGCCGGGCCCACCTCGCCGCGCCATCCTCGCCGTGCCATCCTCCCTGATGCCTCCTCCTCGTCGTGCCCTCCTCGCCGCACCCTCCTCACTGCGCCCTCCTCTATTGCACCCTCCCCGTCACCATCCATCTTCCTTCCCTCTTTCTCAGTGCACCGCCCCCTCCTGCTCAGTGATGTGGCCCCCCAGTCATGCTCCCCTCCTCCTACTTGAACCAGTGGCATGACTCCCCTCTTCCGGCCTACACTCCATCTGTGTGCACAGCCCCAGCCAGCGGCCCTTTCCCCTTCCTCTGGTATACCCTCTTTCCATTTATTTTGTTATTCTTGATTTGTATCCTTGGTTGTTATGGGTTTTTATTATTAAGTGTTATTTTTGGTAGCTTTAGGTTGGATTTATCTTCTAGAGTAAGCGATTGATGATCGAATGAGATCTTGCACCAGTTTCTGGTTTGCGTCATATTTCCGCCAAGGTTCTGTGGTAGGATTTCCTAGCACTTGTTCTTTTTAATTTACTTATCATCAATTTTTTCTTTTAGAACCTCATATAAATAATATTTGATGATTTGTAAGCCTTGGTTTAGTTTTTTGGTGTTAAAATTTTTCTTAAAGCTTTGTTTTGTGATAATTTCCTTTGTTTAGTTAAATACCGTGCACCAAACGTATGTATACAATGCTCGGTTGGCCCTTATGATTGTTTGGTAATATTGAAAGAATGGTTTTTATTTGTTAATAATTTTGAGGCATGTTAAATGATGTACTTTGGGATTCTGGAAAGGGTTTCAAATATTTTTAAGATACAAGATGTGTGAGGTTGCCATTTAGAATTGGTTCTTCATGTGATGTTGAATTGTAGCGCAGTTAGATTTATATAAAAGATGGTTTCGGTTTGGAAGTGTAATGATAATGTATTATAAATGGTTTTTATAAATTCTTTTATGTGTAAATGCTGGGTTTTAGCCTCTTTTGAAAGTTGGATTGTGTTATTAATAAAGGTTGGTTTTATGGTACGTTTAAGGGCCTCTTTGGTCACATTGGAAAATGATGAAAAGTGTTTGGTCATGATTCTAACAAGGTGGCAATCCCTAAGGCTTCTGTTCTCTCTCATTCCACTCCCCTTATACAATGCATATTTTTTAAAATCTGTGATCTTGCTGTTTAAAATTAACCATTGATGTAGGCCATTGTGTACTTGGTGAAGGGTTTTTACCATTGAAATTAATTACTTTTTCAAAAATCTACTTGACACATTTGCTTTTCCCATGTTTTGTTGGCTAACATTGTTCACACTATTGAAATGAGTTTATGAAGCAATCTGATCTTTAGATTGATCTTTAGATTCCACTCGAGGCTTGATTCCCAATCTATTGTTGTTCTATATACAACTACTATAAAATATTTCTGAATAATGTAGTCTTTATCATTTCCCCAAAATCTAGTTATGGATTAGTCATCATCTTTGTATGAATTGGGACAATTTTGACTTTTTGGAACTCAAGTTGTTAGTGCTAGGTTTGATGAAGTGGATTTGTGTTGAATTATGTTTGCGATTAATTACGGATGAACCTTTGTTTTTAAATGTATTTCTTAGGACAATAATTTATTAAAAGTTGAATTTATTAATAATTTCATGCCTAATAAAATTTATTTCTTATTAGATCGTGGATTTTTTTTTGGATTGGAATACTATTAAATATTTAGCAATGGGAGGTGCCATCCGCTCAGCAGCACATGGTGCTGGATCTGTACTTGGAACTGCTGTCATGGCTCTATTCAAAAGTGTTTTCCATGGATCCTGCAAGTAAGAAGATGAATCATTCTGTCAATTATGTTCCCTTTTTATGCCTTTTTCTTAACCAGTTTTAACTTATTTTTCATTTATTCTTTGCATTCTATGTATATTATGCATATGGTGCTCTCTGTTGTATGCTTTAATTTTTAAGAACTTTCGAGCAACATTTCTAAATTAACATTGTTTGATTTGCCTACTAAAGAAGCTGGTTGCATTAAAGAGAAACATTTCTAAATTAACATTGTTTGATTTGACTACAAAAGAAGCTAGTTGCATTGAAGGGAACCTTTTCTATGACAGGAAATAGATAGACAACCCACCAACATGGGACTAAATGTGCACTCTAGGGCCAGCCTGTTTATTTATTTATATTTTAAAAACCCAAAACCCAGCCCATATAAACGTTTGTTGGTTAAAAACCCAAAATCCAGCCCATATAAAATTTTGTTGGTTGAGGCTCAACTGGGACCTTTGGTCAAAACATGTTTCCTGTTTATTGGAATGATGTTTTATTTTTTTCATCATTATCTGTTTTCAGTTATGGATTTTGTGAACCAAAATTAAACCCAAAAGGATCCTAGGTATTGAATGTAGACTACCTACACAATACAACCCACAATAGAAATGATTTATATGCTTGAATCCTGTCCAAATTAGGATTTAAAAACACATAAAAATCACTAAAAACATATTTTTATATCACTGAGGGTGGGGGGAGGCTGTCTAGGCAGGGGGAGGGGGTCTGTCTATGCAGGGGGAGGGGTGTCTAGTAGGGGGGTGTTGTCCAGGCAGGGGGGAGGGGCTATCAAGGCAGGGGAGGGGCTGTCCAGGCGGGGGGAGGGGCTGTCCAGTATGGGGAAGGGGTGTCCAGCAGGAGGGAGGGGTGTCCGGCAGGGGGGGTGCTGTCCAGGCAGGGGGGTGGGTACTGTCCAGGCAGGGGGGCTGTCCAGGCAGGGGGAGGGGTGTCCAGCAGGGGGGGAGGGGTGTCTAGTAGGGGGGTGGTGTCCAGGAAGGGGGGGTGCTGTCCAGGCCGGGGGGGGGGGGGGGTTAGGCAGGGGGAGGGCTGTACCGCAGGGGGGTGTCCAGTAGGGGGGAGGGGTGTCCAGTAGGGGGGTTGCTATCCAGGCAAGGGGGGGGGGCTATCCAGGAAGGGCGGGCTATCCAGGCAGGGGGGATGCAGTAAAAGATACAATGTACTAGAAAATTTCTGGGTGTCTGGACCAGGAGTCGGGTGTCCAGGGGGTGGAGGGGGTTCTTTTGAGAGGTTGGTATGTCCAAGAAAGGGGTGTCTTGGCTGGGGGTGTCTGTTCAGGGGAGAGTGGTGTACAATGTGTCTGTCTACGGAGGTGGGGATATCCATGAGGGGGTTTTCCATGAGGGAGGGGCACTTTCCAGGTGGTGGGTTGTCCAGGAGAGGGGTTATCGTGGAGGGAGAGGGGGTCTAGGATGTTGGGATGGGGTCTGTCCTAGGGGGAGGGGTGGCTGTCTAGGGGGTGCATAGGATGGGGGGGTGTCCACGGGTGTAATATTCTAGGAGGGGGGGGGGGTTCCAAAGGGTGTATAAAATGGGATGGATATGTTTCAAAACTGTAGTATTGTTAAATATAAAGGTAAGGATAGGCTTGAAAACTATTGTATTGAGACTAACTAGAATAGTTTGATGATCCGAGTTATTTCTAGGTTGTGTTTAAGAGCCTATGGATTACTATTCATCTGGGCATGGGAATTGTGTTTAGAAGTGGTTCAAATGATGTCCAAACCATGTTAATTGTTCCACTATGATAGACATAATACGAGTGTTTGCATCATCTGAGAGATCCTATTGATCCCGCATGACCAAATCTAAGACATTTCTCATTTTCATTAGCAATTTCCTAATCCTAAATTGTATTATCATCCTCTACAACAACATCAGTCCAGGATTCATCATCATTCCCTGATGAATTATGGTTTACATGCTTTCTAATCTACACACCATTACTCGTTTTGAGGGGATTAGGAATCTCCATTGGATCTTTACCCTTTCTATTCATTTTAACTTTAGTCCACTCTATTTCATTCAGTGGGGAATGTTTTTATCCAAACTATAATTGCAATACAGTGTCCAATTATCTTGCACAAGTCACAAAAGGGTGTGTGTGTGTGTGGGGGGGGGGGGGGGTCCAGTGTATGTCCAAGGGGGTGTCCAGGAGGGAGGGGGTGTACAGGAGAAGGGGTTTCCAAGAGGGAGGGTTGTCCGGGGGGTGTCCAGCAGGGGGGCGGGGTGTCCAGGTAGGGGGGGGGGGTGTCCAGCAGGGGGTGGGGTGTCCAGGCATGGGGGGTGTCTAGGCAGGGGGGTGTCTAGGTAGTGGGGATCATGAATGAGTCCAAATACCCCTAGAGGATCAAGATGGGTCCATGGGACCCTGGTGGATTCTTGCAGGGGGTGTCCAGGCAGGGGGGTGTCCAGGCAGGGGGGTGTCCAGCAGGGGGGGGGGTGTCCAGCAGGGTGGAGGGGTGTCCAGCAGGGGGGAGGGGTGTCCAGCAGGGGGCCGGGATGTCCTGGCAGGGGTGGGGAGTGTCCAGCAGGGGGGCGGTGTGTCCAGGAAGGGGGGTGTCCAGTAGGGGGGAGGGGTGTCCAGGCAAGGAGGGGGGAGGGGTGTCCAGCAGGGGGGGTGTCCAGACAGGGGGTGTCCAGACAAGGGGGGGTGTCTAGACAGGGGGTGTCCAGCAGGGTGGTAGGGTGTCCAGACAGGGGGGTGTTCAGCAGAGGGGAGGGGTGTCCAAGTAGGGAGGGGGGAGGGGTGTCCAGCAGGGGGGGTGTCCAGACAGGGGGGGTGTCTAGGCAGGGGGGGGGGGTGTCCAGACAGGGTGGGTCCAGATAGGGGGGTGTCCAGATAGGGTGGGGGTGTCCAGCAGGGGGGTGTCCAGACATGGGGGAGGGGTTTCCAGCCGGGGTTATGTTCGGTGGCTCTCGTAGGGCTGTCCGGTGGCTCTCACATGGCTGCAGGGCTGTTCGGGGTTCTGTGCAGGGGGGAGTGGGGGGGGGGGAGTGTCCAGGGTCTGGAGGGGGTGGGACTAGAGGGGGGAATTTTCAGGGCAGGGGGGGACTGCTGTAGGTGGGCGGGGGGGGGGGGGGGGTCTGCAGGGCAGTGGGGAGGAGGGTAGTGGGGAAGAGGGAAGGGGAGAGGGGTGTTAAGATAATTGTTTCGTTTGATAAACAAGCAATGGTTTTATTCTTGTTTTGGATTTTAAGCATACATAATTGAATTATCCTCTTTATTTTTTTACATTGAAAGGTATTAATTGTTGTCAATCTTTATCTTGACTTGCAGCAATCAAAGTGGGTTACAACAAGAGCATTGAGTTTCTATAGCAAAATGCAATAAACTAAATGTATAATTATTCATAGGAAACATGTATGTTGTTGTTTAATATTTATTTTACTTTCTGTGTCGCATTTTCCACTTAGGATTTTACTGCCTTTTATGGATGGAGGGTAGTTATATTCTGCGAAGGGGGCCAGAAGGGCACTGGAGGTGGCTACACGGTTTTCTTTGCAGGGGAGGGTGATCAGGGTAGTGGAGAGATTAATTTATGTGTTTCAATTTTTAGTCTTTATACTATGTTGTTTTTGTTTTGTTTTTTTCTTTTCCTTCATCATGGACATCCGACGTACGGATGAGTCATGCCGAAATACTACCATTACACCACCCATGTATTTTGGCTTTACATGTTTAGTTCAATTTCACATAGGCTTTCTGAGCCCACTCATTGGCCACAATTTGACAGAGATTCAAAGAGTATGAGGTGGGTGTGAAGGGGGTGATGGGGAGTGTTGTGGGAAAATAAATCTCATAAAAATAAAATAGCAATTGAATAAATGAATAATTAGGGAGGGTGCATGTTCGGTGAAACGAATGGCTATGAAGTAGGGTCTCAACCTCGTCCATCCTATCAAGTAGGTTGCCTTCATGTTTCGGCTTTACTCCCCCTTTCTTCAAAGCGTCTTTGATTTGCACATACTGACATGTTGTGTCAGCAGTCAATAGTACTATTCCCAAATCACTAGCAACACAAACATATTCCAATAAACCTCATTCTTTTTTCTTTATGTGCACTCTGTCCAAATTGAAACCCCTACTATTTTTTGGCTGGAACCCCAAATCTTTATGCTCCATTTGGGGGGGGGATTTTCTTGGATATGCCTACGTTCACCCTTAATGATGTGGTGAATTTGTTGGTATTTTTTCCTTTAGATTTTGTACAAATTTTAACTTTTGTTCTGCACGAAGAAAAAAAAAACAAATGCAGTGCCCACTGATTTAAATGAGCAGTGGGTTGCCTCTTTGTATGAGCTGATTGTGGGGTGTAGGGGGCTATCCAGTGGGGTGCAGGGGGCTGTCCAGTGGGGTTTAGGTGAAATAACTAGATTGAGTCGAGTGATATTCTTGAGATATTCGATCCAATGAGTAATAAACCTTTATGGGACATTCCATGTTCTTGATTACAAATTCTTGGAAGCAATTTCTGAGTCAGACTCAATCCATAAGCAGCTCCGTCATGCTGAGGTGAAAAATTAGTTATTGATTATTGAACAACCTTGAATTCCTTGTAGTGCACACAATAAAAAAATGATTACACTATTTCTAGAAGAAGATTCTATACCTGCCCGCTACATCTAGCCTTGGAGACCTGCTCAAGCAACTTTGGTACCTATAGGTGAGTGTTAAATGACATCCCAAATAGAAATCCAGCATATTCCAATATTTTCTAGTCAATGTTATATCTCAAAAATAAGTATTGATCATTTTCTCTATCCTGGATGTAAATAGATCAACCAGAAACAATATGCGACCCTGATTTCCTAAGCTAATCATGAGTTTCAATTTGATTTTTTCATATTTTATAGAGAATAAAAAATCTAGATAAATGTATGAATGGTGATCTAATGTCTATAAGCTATTTTGGTGGTCTATTTGGGCTGTTTCATTCTATCCTGTAGTGAACTCTAGTATTAAACTATCCAATCTGGTTTTTCTTCCATATGATGATGTCATAGTCCATCAAGGCATAACTCTAAATATTCATATTAGCCTGTGTACTCAGCAGACCATCATGACTTTGATATTGTGAAATAAATTCATCAATGATCATATGAGATAAATCTAGTGGTATGATAACAATGTCCTGCAATTAGATTCCCAACCAATTTTTGTTCCAGTAGTGGAGGTTGGAATCTTTACTAACCAGTCATTGTGTGTAAAGCATGATGCTATGAAATGATTGATTATGGCCCCCCTTGCAGTGCCATTTTCCTCTAATCCTTCCTTTTTTCAGCCTTTGTTTTCCCCTACATTTGAGCTGCTACAAGGAGCTGAGTCCCTTGTAAATTCCATTAAGATATATTTATCACTTTTTTTCTCAATTGGGATAATCTCATTCTACTCACAAGGCTAGGGGGTCCAGTGGGGGGGGGGGTCTGTCCATGGGGTGTCTAGGGGGTCCAGTGGGGGGGGGGGGTCTGTCCATGGGGGGTCTAGGGGGTCTAGTGGGGGGTGGGGGGGGGGGGGGGTATGTCCATGGGGTGTCTAGGGTGTCCAGTGGGGGGGGGGGGGTCTATCCATGGGGGGTCTAGTAGGGGGGGGGGGGTCTATCCATGGGGTGTCTAGGGGGTCCAGCGGGGGGGGGGGGGTCGGTCCATGGGGTGTCTAGGGGGTCCAGTGGGGGGGGGGGGTCGAGTGGGGGGGGGGGGGTCTGTCCTGGGGTGTCCAGGGTCTGGGGGGTCTGGGTTTGGGGGGGGGGGTCTAGGGGGTCCAGTGGGGGGGGGTCTAGGGGGTCCAGTGGGGGGGGGGTCTGTCCTGGGGTGTCCAGGGTCTGGGGGGTGGTCTTTCCTGGGGGGTCTGTCTTGGGGGGTCTGTCCTGGGGGGTCTGTCCATGGGGAGTCTAGGGGGTCCAGTGGGGGGGGGGAGGGGTGTCTAGCCGGGGGGAGGGGTGTCCAGCCGGGGGGGTGTTGTCCAGGAAGGGGGGGGGGGCTGTCCAGGCAGGGAAGAGGGGTGTCCAGGCAGGGGGGAGGTGTCCAGGAGGGGGGGGGGGCTATCCAGGCAGGGGGGGAGGTGTCCAGGGGGTGTCCAGTGTCTAGGGGGAAGGGGGGCTGCAGGGGGGGCTGTCTAGGGGGGCTTTACAAGGGGTGGGGGCTGCAGGGGGGAGGCGTGATGGAAGGGGGGAGGGAGGGCTTTACTGGTGCAGGGTGGGGAGGGGGGGGTGCAATGAGGAGAGGGGTGTGCAGGTGGGGGGCAAGGGGGTGTGCAGGTGGGGGGAAGGGGGTGTGCAGGTAGGGGGTGTGCTGGTGCAGAGGGCACTAGTGCAGGGGGGGGGGGTGTTTGCAAGGCAATGGAGTGGCACAAATTTTGCAAAAGTTGTGCATGAAGTTCGGATTTCTTATGATCTCTGAATTGGATTTTTCCTTTAATCGAGACACCCACAGGAACATAATGGAACAGGTGTGGGTTAGATTGCATGGATTAAACTGTTATTTTTGGAATCCAAAGATACTAAATGATATAGTCTCTTGTATTGGATTACCCCTAAAAATTGACCAACGAACTCTAAATGAAACCATGACGACCTTCTAGCCAAAAAGATCCACCTAAAGAAGTTATTTGAGTAGACTAATCTTCTAATTAGTAACTAATATTCGACCCTGTTATTGTCATACATTTAATAGAAACCTTATCAAATTCAGCTCCTATAGCTGAAAGCAATACTAAACAATTCGTATCCCGCCACCAACAGCAGCCCCTCCATTTAATAACCCCCACCCACCGCCTAACACTGCCTAATAACCCTGACAGCTAACAACTATTTAACACAAGTTACCATACTGCCCCTAGCAGTTTATTAGACACACCCCTTTACATACCCTAACCTAGCAGCACCCAGCCCCAGGACCCCTAACACAGGTGCATCCCGGGACCCTTCGCAGCCCGGGTAGAAGACTTCCAGCCTCGCCTCACCAGCTCCTCTCCAACACCTCTCCAGCCACACGCCAACAGTCAGTAACTTGCATCCCCACATTCCTATCGATTCTGCCTTCTTGAACATTCACCTTATTCTCGAGGTGGAATACATGATGAATTTCTAGGATTTTTCACAAACAGTTTGACCCAGCCAAGAAAACCGTTGCCACTCCACTAACACATAGGTTACCCAACCCAAGGTGTCGAACTGAACATCTTGCAAGTTGGGTTTCATGTCCTCAAAGCACAAAAAATTTAGAAAAGTTCTTGAACCGTCCCTACTGTTTTGATTACATCCACATTGCCCAAATCCTAATTCTCAGCTCACCATAAGCCTGAAAAGGATAAGCTCTCTATTTTTTCCAGTTCTGATACCGCCATCACTAGCTGGTCCATTATGGACACTTAATGAGTAGGTTTTCACTGAAGGTAACCTTACACCCTATGCTACAACTCTATTATGATATGACAATAATGAGGAAATTTCATTGGGCCAACAGGGGGGGCTATCTAGCTGGGGGGGTTGTCCAGCAGGGGGGGCTGTCCAGCAGGGGGAGGGGGTCCAGGAGTGTTGTATAGGGGGTGTCCTGGGGTTTAGGTGGTCCAGGTGGTGTCCAGGTGTGGTGTCCAAGGGTGTCCAGGGGGGCTGGTAGGGGGTACGGGGGGCTGGTAGGGGGACTAGCAGGGGGTACATGCAGGGGGTGGCAGGGGGGACTAGCAGGGGCAGGGGGGGACTAGCAGGGGGTGGAAGGGGGTAGGGGGGAGTGGTAGGGGGGGGGGCTGACAGGGGGACAAGCAGGGGGTGGCAGGGGGGACTAGCAGGGGCAGGGGGCAGGGGGGGTGGAAGAGGGTGGCAGTGGGGGACTAGCAGGGGCAGTGGGGGGGGGACTAGTAGGGGGCAGGGGGACAAAGTAGGGGGAAAAGCAGGTGGGTGGTAGGGGGAAGGGGGGACTGGAAGGGGGTGGAAGGGGTGGACTAGCAGGGGTGTGGCAGGGTGCAGGGGAGACTGGCAGGGGGTAGGGTGGTGGGCTGGTAGGGGGACAAGCAGGGGGGGCTGGCAGGGGAGTGGCAGGGGGCAGGGGGCAGGGGTAGTGGGGAATGGCAGGGGGTGACAGGGGGGACTAGCAGGAGGCATGGGGCAGGGGGGGGGGCTGGCAGGGGGGTGGCAGGGGGGACTAGCAGGGGGTAGGGGGGACTAGCAAGGGGCATGGGGGGGGGGGTGCTGGCAGGGGGACAAGCAGGTGGGTGGCATGGGGCAGGGGGTGGCAGGGGGGACTAGCAGGGGGTGTGGCAGGGGGCAGGGGGTGGGATGGGATTGGGACAAGAAGGGGGGATGGTAGGGGGGATGGCAGGGGGTAGGGGGCAAGGGGGTAGGGGGGGCATGGCAGGGGGTGGCAGGGGGGACTAGTAGGGGGTGTGGCAGGGGGCAGGGGGGGACTGGCAGGGGGAAGGGGGTGGGCTGGCAGGGGGGGACTAGCAGGGGACAGGGGCAGGGGTAGGGGGGGACTGGCAGGGAAGACTAGTAGGGGGCATGGGGGACTGGCAGGGGGGGACAGGCAGGACTGGCAGAGGTGTCCAGGGTCTAGGGGGGTCTGTCCTGGGGTGTGGTCCAGGGGGGTGTCCAAAGGGTGTCCTGGGGTTTAGGGGGTGTCCAAGGGGTGTGTGCAGGTGTGGGGGGGGGGGGTAAGGGGAGGGAGGTGTCCCGGGGTTTAGACTAACTAACTTACATATCATTCTTAAATTTTAGTTCTATATAATGTAGTATAATTATGAGTTCATATTTCCTCATGAACTGAATATTTAGAAGTTAAAAACAATCTGTATATTTTTGTTGGATTACTATAAAAATAAAGATTTATTGTAATCATGAATTGTGTATAAGAAAAATATATGAATTAAACTACTTTTACAGTTAATTTAGTAGGATTCATTTTTATTGCAAGAATGCTAACTAAATTAAATTTTGTGTGGTTTAGATGACTCAATTTGGCTATGTTATATATTGATTTATTAGATTATGATCTGTTTTCTTCTATTGGAGTAGTGTCACATCATGTATATATTCATTCCATTCATAATGTCTGTTATTTTGTAATTTTTTCATTTTATGGTTGTGGAAATGAAGGTATTTAAATGATGATCCTTGAAGACAAATATTGAAGTGGATTCACTGGGGCATGAGTTTAACAAAGGATGCTTTGTCTTGGAGTTGCTTATAGATGTGATGTGCTACTTTGGAAAGGTTATAGAATCTATGAATTTATTGTGAAGTGTGAACTTGCTGCATTAATAAGTTTTTTTTCATATTTTTCCAGCATATTTTTTTGATTAATTTTTTTCTTGTGAGTTGAGTTAAAAGTTGAAATGCATTGCAGGTGGGGGGGGGGGCAGGGAGGGGGTGTGCAGGTGGGGGGTAGGGGGGTGTGATGGTGCAGGGGGGGACTGGTGCGGGGGGTGTCTGCAAGGTAGTGGGGAGGAGGGCAGGGGGGGGGGACTGGTGCGGGGGGTGTCTGCAAGGTAGTGGGGAGGAGGGCAGGGGGGGGGGGGGTCTGTAAGGCATAGGGGAGGGGTGCAGGAGGTGTTCAGGGGGTGTCTAGGGGGTGTCCAGGGGGTGTCCATGGGGGTGTCCAGGGGTTGTCCAGGGGGTGTCCAGGGGGGTGTCTAGGGGGGTGTCCAGGGGGTGTCAGGGGGGTGTCAGGGGGGTCTAGGGGGGGTGTCCCGGGGGGTGACCAGGGGGTGTCCAAGGGGTGTCCAGGGGGTGTCAAGGGGGTGTCAAGGGGGTGTCCACGGGGTGTCCAGGGGGTGTCCAGTGGGGTGTCCAGGGGGTGTCCAGGGGGTGTCCAGGGGGTGTCCAGGGGGTGTCCAGGGGGTGTCTAGGGGGTGTCCAGGGGGAGTCCAGGGGGTGTCCAGGGGGTGTCAAGGGGGTTGGGGGGGGGGGGTATTTTTTATGTATGTACACACCCTATAACGACGGTTTTAAACCATGGATATTGGTTTATTGCCATGGTTTTTAACCATGGCAATAGGCCTAACTCTACGGTTTCCAACCGTGGCTATAAAGCCTGTCCGACCTCTAATATAGCCACAGTTGAAACCGTGGCATTAAGTATTCAGCCATGGTTTGGAACCATGGCTATAGGTTTAGGCCTATAGCCACGCCAAACTTATCCATGGTTCTTCAAACCGTGGCTATTAAATATAGCCACAGTTTAGAACCGTGTCTATAGCCTGAATTTCCAATAGTGCTAAGTCAGAGCCATATGATTAGGATGGTCACACTATAGAAGCATCCTAACCTCCAATCTACATCATTAACCATTCATTAAACATGATTTTATTGAACAAAATTAATTTTTCTTATTGAATGAGTAGCTAATTAGTTTAAGGGATTGGATTAGATTTACTGATCGCTTGTCATTATCATGTTCTTACATTTGGATCAATCTAATAGGACTTTTTTCTTTTAGTTAGAGACCTAAATTTCATTATCATTATGATAATCTTTTCCCTCTCCCCCATGTATTGATGGGTAAAAAGTATAGTTTATTTTTACATTATGACAACAACCAAATTACTCTCTATAAAAGGATGTGTTAAGAAATTATCCCTGAGGAAGCATCATCACAATGGGTTCTGCATCAAATAATAGTTCTCATGAGATATCTATAGAGTAAATGATTTATCTAATTATAGTTATAGATTTTATTAATAATCACGTAGATTTAGTACCTCTATTTCTGATTCAGTAAAGGGTACCGAAATTTTTTTCAATATCATCTAGTTCATTTTATCTAACAAAATTATATGTCTGGTCTCACTCTCATTTGTCAATTCATCTCTTCCACACAAATTCATCCACCACATTACATTGACATCAGAACTTCACTTCATACTATATTCATATTTTTCATGTATTTTATTATTATTTGGTTTTCAATACATCACATTATCTATGTTTCCACACTTTCTACCACAAAAATTTTGTATGTCGATATATAAACAATTAATTTTATCATCCTCACAATAAGAAAAACCATTAAGCATTGTTTGTGAATGGTTTGAAATTTTTTTAGACAAGACCATTTGAGTTTCATAGAAGTGGTAATATGATTATATGGTTGAGATACATATTAGAAAACAATGTGATCGAACCATTTTCTCATTTTTTAATGATCCATAACACCATTAAATGACCATTGACCCTCTAAATTCAGTATTTCTCTTCTAATTCTACAAGCCTCTTGAGCTTATAGACTCTATAGTATTATAAGGTGAATTCCATCAATTCTTATTGTGTTCTTGATGGATCTAGGGAGATGGGATATCATGATTTCGAGGTATGTTCTTATTTTCCTTTCATTATTCATGTTCTTATCAGATCCTCTTTCTTCGTTAGAATGGAGCCATAGTACCAATCTCTGATGGTCATATTTGATTGGATGTTCTTATTTTAATGATATGTCGGCTCTATATCTAGCACGATAAAGTTTATTCCTTGGCCATTTTTCAAACTAGCATATTTGGAAAATATGGTCAATATCCTTGGTTATCCACTGATCTAAATAATCTTATTATTTGTATGGTGGAGGATCATTAAGTCATTCGTCATGGAAGATCATCTTGGTAATTCATGGACTTTATGAAATCATGACTTCTCAATTCTCCTTGAATCTTCTTCCACTATATCATCTCTATCAACGTTTGATATTTTCGTGATCTTGATTAAGGAATTGGATGAAAATGTCATCTAATCTTGATGAAATTTTCATAGAATGATGAATCATGGGATCAACATGGATCGGGGATTTCTTCTGATGAAGAATGTGTTTCATTTAAGGGTGTTTAATTGAATGTGTGTTCCTTAGTAATATATTTTATGGTAATTAATAAAATTGACCCAATTGGCCATTATATCACTGAATTGATTTAGGGATTTTTCTCTCCATAGAATGGGGAGTGTGTTTGGAGTGGCTCATACTCCATTGGTAATAATTTTGACTACATTTCATTGCTTGTATGGTTCTATCGAAATGATTCAATTTAAATATATTAAATTGGACCTTTGTTACATTGTCTTGTTATAAGAATTTTTCCCAAAATAATTTAAGAAGAATATTACAAACCTTCAATGGGGGGTTTGTTCCTAGTTCTGGATAGGTGGTGATATATGGAAACTCCAATAGAATGTAGGTTTTTCATCTTTGGTATCATTTTAATACATTAATTTGGTTATAAATAATTATTTGGTAATACATGGGAATGAATTAGAACCACTTTGCAATCAATGGAGGGTGAATGGACAAGAAAAAATTGGAAAAAGTATATGGTCCTTTCTTGGATTGGAATTGAATTCATTTCAGGTTTGAGTTCTATGTAAACTCCCAATGATTATATGCATGGATTGTTGTTATGTGATATTATATTATCTACCTTTTGTAAATGACCCATATTTTTTAAATGTGTTTTGAAATCCAAGTATTTATTAATCAGTCCTTGAATCTCTAGTCTTAATTAATTAAAGGAACCATACCAAATGTAATTGAAAAATTTCCAAGGGACACAAAGGACAATTTCATACTTGCTTGATGTTAGTTGATGATGATAAGGGTTTGATCACATGTGTTTACGTGGGTGTGTCTGGATGATTATGGCCTGTGAGACCATGTTTGATTGATGATCACATGTGTGTGTAGCTTTTAAAACATCTGTTTGATGACTTATAACCCATTATTGTTATGTGATTGCATGTCTGTGAGTGGGTGTCCAATGAAGAAATTTATGGTCTCTGATTTTATATTTCATTTTTATTCCCTTGATAATTTTTTTATATTCCTTATTATTCCTTATTATGAAACGTTTAACATGTTTTATTGTATGGCCTATGAATCCTTCATTCGGGTATAAGATGACTAGGTTTCTCGGTGTCGATTAAACTACCCCTTATTGTGGAATGTGACAACATATTGACAACCATAGACTATGGATTATATTATAGTATGGGTTCGATCAAATACATGTCTACTAATATGATAGTAAACTATGCATGAAAAATGACAATCTAACAGCTACATGATGGAACGAGAGAATTCCATGCAGGGGTGGTGTGATAGCCCAATTACATCAGACATGTCATGTAGGACATACCATCATTTGAGGCTATTGTCCACCACCAGGGAAGTGTGTGTGGTGTTCAGGGTAATTTCCACCATCATGGTGGGTGTGTGGTGTCCTTTATACTGCCCAGCATCAGGATTGGGTGATCAACAATTTTTAAAAGTGAAAATGGATTCTAGACTGGTTGAAATAGGGTGCCAACCAACATGTGGATTTGTGATATGTATTGTGTAATATAATGAAAAATTTAGATGTTATAAAAGCATGGAGATAAATTAGTTTTGTGCAGGGATCTTGTTACCTTGTTATGCACACAACTTCTTGATATATGTGTGTTGATTTCTTTTAATGAATTGATGATTATATGATTGGATTTCATAATGATTTTTTTCTTGTTTTTCTTAGGCTAAGATTATCCCATGCATGTACAATAGATTTATAGATTGGGTATTGTACCATATTGATGGTTTCCTGATAATTTATACTCTAAACCTACATAGTCTTATGTATCCCTTGGGTTCTAGAGTAGGCCTCACTTGTTAAAAGTATAGGTTAAAATTAGGTTTGAGTTTGATCATTGAGAGGTATAACAATCTAAGGTCTGGTGAATGGTATATGATGTGGTTGCGTGTTTTATATCCCTTGTACATTTGTTCTCTTCATATATTTTGTATTATATTGATCTGATGGGTGATTTGTGTCATACATTAATTTATGATGGTTGAGTCTATGGTTTTATAATTAGTTCCTTATAGATGACATGTTTATTGGTATATGCATACTCTGATAATATATTTTTATATGTTGAGTTATTTATCTATTATTGTGAACTTTGTTGGAGGTTGTAGTCTCTCTTTGAACCACTTTTGAACATAACTGATTATTAGTATCCTCTGGTGTATGGGGAGATGCCCCTATGGTCATGTGACATTTCATATCCAACCCTGTGATTTAGAATGGGAAGATACAAAATGGTGGTAGATGATAATATTATTATTTTTATTTATTTTATAAGTTTGTATACATGTGACATAAGAATATGTCAAATTTTGTAATTAAAATCCATCGGGTTCATGACAAACACATTTTCCATGAGATGTTCAGTTTACCAGGTCATCGGAATGATGTTCATGGTTTGTGATATTATAGTTATATGTTTTCACCTCGGGTGTCACACATGGATTTTTAGGTCCATGATTTCATATGGATAGAACTTTTGGTCTTATTATCAAGAGGTGTCACATGCATCTTGTTTTCAATTTATATCCACATGACATATTCTTCTTCTTTGTGTTTGTACTGATGATGGGGGGGGGTCAGATTTTTAGTTTCAACAACTTGTATTATGTTTGAACATAAGAGTTATTTATGTCATCATATTCCATTGAACCCTTATGCATGTTTAATTATAATAGATGGTCATGTTAGTCTATGGTGTGGTGCACCTGGGCGATGATGGTGATTATGATAGTGATGACGACACAGTCTCTCTATTCAAAAAATGGTGCATTTTAACAAGTTAGGTAATAATTGGGAATTGATTTTATTAATAACAATAATTTCCATGTATCCAGTGGATTTATCCAATTAATTTTGATTCCTAATATATCCTATGTGGAGTTATCCAAATAGAACAGAGTGGATTTCTATTTAAAAAAACGTGGCATCTTTGGCCACCATGTAAATGACCTAAGGGAGAATCTATCATTGAATTTATATGGAGATATTCCTAGATGATATTCAATAATTATTGAACCCTACTGATACATTTTATTTGGTTATGTTTAAGACCTTATGGACTTGGGGATTCAACTCTGGTTACCTGTGAGGTGGTGATTTCTACTTCATGAAGGTAACCTATTTGAGGCCTTTCCTTATGAAGTAATAATCATGGTCAATTCCATTGGGTTAGTTTTCATTGATGAAAATTAAATTTGAATGTGAATGACCCTTGTATGTATTAAAGGAATGTCTTGAATTCTTCCTTGTAGCCCCGAAGTATATAACATCTTGAGTGATAATACTCATGAATGATGGTTGAGTTTTGGAGCAGATGGATGCTTGTATCCTCGAGGATTGGACTAATGATTTTCTATCCCATTAGTTTGGGATACAAATCTCATTTAATGTCAAGGGAATATCCAACGATATTGAACATAGGATGGTTAGGACCGGGGTGGATGCATAGAGTTTTGAACTAAAACTCATGTTATGGGTAGTGTGCAATACGACTTAGTACTAACTAGGTTTTAATATAAAAGAGGGTCACTGAGAGTTCATGAGCTTGGTGGAGTGGTTACCTTGCAGCGTGAGAAAAGAAGAAGGGGGATGTGTATCTTAAACTATATATTCATAACTTGTGGGAAATCACTCTGTTTAGAAAAGAGTAGTGTTATTATTGCTTTTTTCGGAGATCTTGAATGTTTGATTATTAATTCCTATACATATCTATATAGTCTATTGAATCATCATAAATGGGGTGATGGTTGAATAATTGATAATATTCATATTTTATTGAATAACACAAAAGATATTGTGGTGGTAGGACACTAATGATTTTGGTTCAGGGTCAACCTTGGAGTTAGAAACTGAAATGTTTCTCATGAAGCTTGTACGGAATGGGAGCTATAGGTTGTTGAGTTTAGAAACACCTCCATAGTGGAAGAAAACATCGATAATGTATTGGGGTACCACTGTGTGGTTATATTATGTTCATCATTGATGGGGGTGATATAGTTCATTGAATCGTCTTATTTGTGGGGCCGAGACCCATGGTTGGGGTTTTGTAATGCCTAATTAGGCTTCTAAATAACATAATTCACATCATTAATGGATTATTTAATGTAGTGATCAAAAATATTTGTATCTAGGTGTGTAGAACATTTAGTATTTTATCATGGTAATTGGGTATGAATGGATGGTCACGTTAATCATTACATTTGGTGATGGACTATTTGAGGGTCATCAAAATAGCTTTATGTGTTTTGAGGTGACAATAAGGATACTCCTACAGTGGGGATAGTCAATGTAGTTATATGTGAAATGAACCTATCAAGGGATGGTTTGTTCTTCTATTCAATTATGGTCATTCAATGGTCGTGGTGATTCCAGGAGGCTGTTGTTTAATGGAATTAAGGGTATCATGTTCTTTGTTATAGTTTTTGTGTTTGTTTCAGATTAATTTTGAGGTGTAGAATATATGTTAGCATTAGACTCGAGGATAATTGATATGAACATATAGGGAGTTGATTCATTGGCCCATTGGAACAAGGTTGAGAGCATTGTGGATGGTGAATGTTTTTGGTCAAACAACCAGAGAAACTTCTTCAAAGATAGTTTGGAATTTGTTCAGGATATTGGATCAATCTAATGATTCATCCAATTCTTATGGAATTATAATTAGTGGCTTTGAGGTGGGTTGGTTGGTGAGGTAGAGTGCCTTTATATGAATACCGATGGAAATGACCTGATTGTTGTTTTCCTATGAACATGAATGCAGTGGGATGGAACCGTATAGAGATCATCCTATCAGGTATGACATAGGAGTTTAAGAATTAGATGGGGCATTTTTAGAAAGGTCTGTGTGTTCAAGATGTGTTGGTCGACAGTGACTCATTAGTTTTGATTAGAACCATGAATGAGGTTTGGGTATCATCCTTTAACCTGTGTCATTTATTGATCAAGTGTGACTGAATTGAACCACACTGGGTGTGATGTAGGCCTATTAGAATTTTATTTTTTTTAAGTTGATTCTTATGTTGGGATCACATTGATTCTTTAGAAGGAATATTATGTATACATTGTTGTGTGTCGAGTTCAACAAATTTTGTAATCCGAGCCACATTGATGAATGGGTGAAATCTTTTGGGCCAACATCTGGTGAACATGTTTGGAGTCACACCATTACATTGTGATGGTAATTGAGGGAGCAGAGGAGCCTTGATGTGGGATGTTGGTATTAAAGGATGTAACAAAGAGAAATATTTTTGGATTATGATTTATGTACATCAAGAAGTTTAATTTTTATTCAATGAACACTTCATGAGGTTGATAAGAACTATAGTGGGTACATTCTAACATCCTATAATATTACATGGGGAAATATTTTTTGATATTTTAGTTTTTATATTTTTTTGGAGTCATGGTTGTGTAGAAGATGTTTCATGTTGTTATGAGTTGTTTCAGTGTGTTTCAAAGCCTTTTTATATCCTTCATGGTTTGATAACAGTTAGGATAAACTACGTGGTTTCCTACTAAAAAATATGAACATTGTGGAAGTTGGCCAAGGAGCAGCATTCAGTTAAGGTACAGGGGTAGAAAAACTGTGCACCCTCACCTGAATAAACTATGAAACTCCTTCAAGTTCTAAGCACATATAAGGAACACAGTTGTAAAAAAATATGTGACAAAAAAATTTGGGATTCCTAGAATAGGTAGTATCTTTGAACATATGGAATACATTTTGGAAAAGCAAGAAACCATACAATGTTCTTATTTATTTAATGATATGAAACTCTATTAAATGGCATTTAAAACTCTAATTTCAATTAATTTTCTTTCTATTCTCCACACCTCTAAAACTTATGTACTCCAAAAGGCCTCCTTGTAAAATTACACAATTTCCTCGCGTGTTCATGATGGATCTAGATGGATTGGATCATAGAATATAATGGTATGTTCTTGGTTTCCATATATTCATCAATTTCTTGTTAGATCCTCTATTCTCCCTAGAACAATCCTTAAAATAAATCATTAATAGTAAGATATGATGACTTGTTCTATGTTTGGTGATATATTGGCACTGGATCTGGCACATTAGAGTGTATTACATGATCTTTTACTCATATATCTTCATTGGTAAATTCCGAGCAGGATCCTTGATTCTTTATCAATCTTGATCTTCTTCATCTGTGTGTATTGATGGATGGACGTTCCATTCATCATGGATGATCCTCTTGGTATGTCTTGGTCTTCACTAATCTGTGATGTATCAATTATACATGAATATTATTCCCCTTGATTATCATGATAAATTTTTCAATCTGGTCATGATATCAATTAGAGAATTGGATGACATTTTCAACTGATCCATATTGAATTGTCTGAGAATGATGATAATTTGGATTGGCATGGATAGAGAAGGTTCGTGATGATAAATGTGTTTTGTCGATGAGTGGTTCATTTATGGTATGTTCCATGGTACTCTCTTCTATGGTTTTTGGTAAAATTGAGTTAAATAGGATACTCTATCAAAAAATTGATATTGTTATATATCTTGCCTTAGAATAGGGAGTGTGTTGGGAGTGGCTGAAACTCTACTGGATGACATTGCAATTAAGGTAATTCAAATTGTTGGATTCTTCTAATTTTTCCAATATAATTATATTAAATTGTCCCTTTTTATGGTCATGTAGTAGGGATATTAACCAGAATAATTTAGAAAGAATGTTATAAACCTTCCATGGTTGATTTTTCACGGTTATGGATATGCAGTAATATCAGCTAACTCCTTCAGAAAGTATAGCTATTTCCTTTGAATGTGAGATTCCATGTAATCAATTAATTTATTATAAATTTTTTATAAATAATTATTTTGGAAGTCTTGGGAATGAGTTAGAACCTCCTAGAGATCCATGGAAGCGAAATTGACTTGGATGATAAGGGAAAAGTTGTTGGGACATGCATGGCATGGAGTTGATTCAAATTTATGTAGGTAGTCTATGTTCTCAATCTTATGGATGTATGCATGGTTTATTGGAATGTGATATGAGGTTATACACCTTGGAATGTGACCCTTAATTCTTAAGTGTGTTATTAACTCCAAGCAATGCTTAATTATATTATGAATATCATGTTTTAAATAATTAATTTAATCATGCCTAGTGTAAATAATAATTGTTCCACGGGTCATGATAGACCCTTGTGCACTGTCTAGATATCATATATCATTGGTCATGTGATGATCACATGTGTCTATGTGTGTTGGTGTAATAGTGGTGTCCTAGACCCAACTATGTAGCATTTTTTATTACCATATCGTGTATACAATTAGATTTACATGATTTATTCTTACTATTATAGCTTATACATATCTTAATCCACTAGTTAATTATAATTTCCATAGATTAATTTTCATCTCAAATGGTTATTGTAGATCCAAAGCTATAATGAGAACCTTGATACACTATGACATTAATCTTAAACAGAGGTCATATAGTCTAGATGCCTATGTCTAACATAACACAATATGTGTTTAACTATCAAGTGACGGGGTATCATAATCATTGAGAATTATTCTCATTATGTTCACACATGGTTATATATAGTAATGAGATCATGATGAAATACTATGTAATCCCACCTTTTATTACTTGGAATTTTATATAATTTTACAAACAAAGGGTCTTTAATGTATAATGTCTTGTAATTTAGGTATATAATACATGAAAACATAATACATTATTCAATTAACCTTCTAGGGATTCTTCAAGGTTCAACCTATGTACATTTATTTCATATCATAACCTGGGGACATATATCGATTGAAAGGATTAGTATAATGCCCTATAAGGAAAACAACTGAAATAGTTTACAAATGAACTTGTGTGATATCAATAAGAACATGGTAAATGAAGGTATTATAAAGAGTAAAATCATAAAAATAATATCATTAAATATAATCTTAAAATGATTCCAAAACAGTTAATTTATACATTCATATCAATATCACCGAGGTCCATCCAAAATGTTTCATAAATATTACCAATGTTATTCACCAAGGTATCATAAAACATGTCATCTTTAGAGATTAATTTTCATACCCAATTCATATAGGTTCTATGAAGGAACACACTTAATTTGAATTTATGTTCATGTGATCAACATTTTTCATAAAAAAACGTTTCACAAATAACACAAGGATAATAAGAGAAATGGGTCTCTTATCAATATCATGATGTTTTAAATAAGTGATTAAAAACAAGATCATTATATAATTCATAACCCACAGAAAAAGAATGAGTGTTTTATGTATGTAAATTATATAATTTTTTTTATGTCTGGATGAATACCCATGAATATTAAATAGGTTTTTTCATTCAAATAATTAAAATAATAGAATTTCATGAAAAATGGACGGATTTTGTGATGAAAATTCTGCAACATAATGGCTATACAATATGGTTTTATAAAACATTAAAAATCAAGGCGACATGGGTATCCCATAGGTAAATGAATCATAATACATTATAGGGTCATAATAAAATTTAAATAATAATTGATATGGAATCTTTAATGTTACACCACATTAAAGAGAACTTGAAAGGAAAAGAGAAGTGTAGAATTCCCATAAAAAACATGACATCCTAACGATGTGAGATTAAATTCAATAAAACTGAGTTTCTAAGAGAGGAAAGGGTTTATCATAATTGGGTCATAAAATGTAATGAAATAAGGATATATTATAACCTACCCAAACATAAGAAAATGGAATCTAAAATACATAACATAAAGAAGACTTGACTAAAAGATGAGGGTGAAAGGATCCCTTACTTTGAAGAGAAACATCAAAAACACAAAGGTGGGGTCCATAGGTGGCTTGATGGAACCTTAGGAGGACTCATGCAGAAGTAAAAAACTCCATATATTTTTTGAGGATGAATTTTTAATGAATTTAATGAAGGAATTGGTTGGTATTTATTGAAAAATTTGGGGAAAGGTTTATTAATTTCCCACGAACACCTCATTAGTGGTATTTACAATACATGGGATTGCCCATAATATTTTCCAACGGTTTTGGCCATTTAAAACCCCTAATATTATATTCTAATGAAATAAGGTGGTCCATAATCTTATATCAATTATTACATCATTATGATTTCATTAAAGATACTGAAAACTCAAAAATGTTTTTTTACTATTTACGAAAAATTCAATTATATTAGAAAAATCCAAAAAATTTACCTGATCAATTTTTCAAAGTTTAGAATAAAAAATTGAAAAATTTTATTTTTAAATTAATTTTAAAAATTTTTTTATTTTATTTTTTATATAAATTAATAATTTATTAAAAAACAACATTAAAACTGTAGCAAGTTTTATAACACATTGAGAAATAAATCAAGGTCTCATAATATAATCTTATAACCATAAATCAATAATGTAATAATTTATGATTACATTTAATGAAATAAATTTACATTATAAATTATTAAATTAATCAAAAAACTGTTAATAAAATATTTATGATGTTCAGAAATACCAATACTTATATCCTGATCGTTTTTCACTTTTAAGATGTCAAAATTATATTTGTACATTCATGGGTGAAGTTTTTATTTTTTTGCTGATTAACTATTAATTACTATTCATTACTATTAATATGGGTAAAATTACTATTCCAAAGGGTTATGTTACTATTCAACTAAAAATTAAGATGATCTCATTAGACTATAAATATCTTACTGATTGCAATAGTGTATGTCGGTTTCCAAAAATCATTACACAGAAAAATTTATTTAATAAAATAATTTTTTTTACTAATAATCATATAAAACTATTCATAAAATACTATTCATCAAGAAAAAAATATTAATCCATCACTATTCATCAAATAAAATACTATTTATTAAAAAACTGAAACTTGTTATTAAACTACTAAAATTTAACCAATGAATAATTTTGATTTTTGGAATTCAAAAAATGATGTTTATTTACACATAATTATTCTATAAGTTTGAAAAAATTTATCTTCTAAATATATGAATATTTATTTATTAAAAATAATTTTAGATAAAAAATGAATAGTTAAAATGAATAGTTAAATTTATGACAGTAAAAAAATTTAAATTATTTTATCATTTACATTTAAAAAGGAGAGTTTTAACCATACTATTTTATTAAAATAATCATTATTCAAAATACTATATTTTTTTATAAAAATTATATATTTTCTAAAATGTAAAATTCTACAACTTTTTATAAAAATTATATCATTTTTGAAATAAACAATTTGGGTCCGAAAATACAATTTATCAAATTTTTCTATGTTGAACATATATTTTATAATGAAAAACTATTATTAAATGTATATATCTCATTTTGATTATAGATGTACTAATAAAAATATATTCATGATGTGTATGTTATCTTTAAAATATAATTAATTCCATGTTCTTCTATTGTCAAACATAATAAATGGTTTTTCAGAGGAAAGATATACATAAATAAAAGAAGTAAATTTTTCCGGTTGATCCATTATTCCCCCCTTAAAGAAATTGAATCATTGAAATTTTATATCATTAGAGATTTTTTAATATAAGAATTATTATAATTTTACATTAATTTTATGACAGAAATAATCATTCTTAAACTTGTTATTCATTTCCAAAAAATACATTTTCTATAAATCCTTCATAATTGTTTATAAAAATCTTGTGATTAACCAAAAATAACCCCCATGGGCTTCAAACCAAGAGTTCATCAGGCTCCATTTTAATGGACTAGTCCCTATTTGAGACTATCTCAAAGTGGTGTTTCTGGTTTTTACCTCCTGATACATCTATGATATAGCCACATCAACTTGATTGTATCCAGGCACATATTTTTTTGTTTGGAAACCACTTACTTAATATTTCACTAAATACCATGAAGTTTTCATAAATTTATACTTTACTAAATCGTTCATCCTAATGTCTTTAGATCCTAATTTCCAAAAATTCCTAAACATTCCTATGATATCAGCTATGGAATCCCACCTTTTTATTACATAACTTTTCATAACATTTTACAAACAGAGGATCATTAAAGTTTAGCGTCTTCTAAATTAAGTACATAATACATGAAAACATAAAACATTCATCTATTCTAATTTAAATTCATCATCAAGATTCATATTATGTACATTTATTTCATGTTATAAATTGGAGGCATAAATCCAAGGAAACGCTAACCAGAAGGCCCAGTAATGGAAACATGTGAAACAGTTTACATGCGAACTAGAGTGATATAAATAAGACCATGGGTAATAATGCTATGAAAAGTATGCATCTCAAAATAATAATAACATAAAAAAAACATGAAAATGTGGCTACATCTTTTAATTTATTCATTCATAAGATTATCACCACGGTCCAACCACAAGGTTTCCTATAAATTACCATGGTTATTCACCAAGGTATCACAAAATTTGTCATCTCTAGAGATTAATTTCAATACCCAATGCATTGGCTCACAATCATGGTGAACCATTAATATTTAATTATTTTCGTGAGATCAATATAGGTCATACTATAACATATCGTTAATAACCTAATTGGATGAAAATAAATGGCTTTTAAATCAAAATCACGATGTTTTAAAAAATTGATTAAAAGCATGATCATCATATCATTCATAAACCATATAAAGTGAATGAGGGATTTATGTATGTCAATTCCACAGGAAAATATATAATATTTATGTATTTATGAATATAATTGGAAATTTAATTGGTTTGGGTGTGAACATAAATAAAATAAGAGAATTTCATGAGAAAAATGCGGGAGATTTCGAGATGAAAATTCTGCACAATAACTCTTATACAACATGGTTTTAGAAAATATTAAAAAAGATGGTATAGAGGAATCCCATCCATAAATGAATCATAATATAGTATAGGTATTGTATAAAATTAGTATAAGAACCTGGTATGGAAACTTGAATGTTATACCACATAAAAGTGAAATTGATAGGGAAAAAGAAGTGGACAATTCCCTTACAAAAATTCATCAGCCTAACAACGTCACATAAAAATTCATAAAATGAGTGCATGAGATTGGAATGGTTATCTAATAATTTGTAAATAGAATATATATTGATAAGGATAAATTAGAAAAAACCACAAAATAAAAAAATGGAATCTAAAAGATGAAACATAAATGAAGTCTTGATTGAAAGAGAATGGGGAAAGACTCCCTTTCAGTGAAGATTATTTTAAAAAACTAGAAGGATGGGACCCTGGGGGGAATGATAAAAACATTGGAGGACTCGTTTAGGGTTAAAATTATCATATCCTAGTTGAAGAGGTATTTGAAAAGAATGTGATGAATGAATGGGTTGGTATTTATGGAAAATGTGGGAGAATATTTTATTAATTTCAAGGGACACCTCATTAGTGGTATTTGAAAAACAATGGGATTTCTAATTGTATTTTACCATGGATTTGGACACATGGGACACATAATACTATTTATTATTTAACAAAACTCTACCATAATATTATACTAATTATTACATCATTATGATGCCATTAAACATAATAAAAACTGAAAAATTTATTTTTACTATTGATGGTAAATTCAATTATTTTAGAAAAATCCAAAAAATTAGTACAAAAAATTATTAAACATATAGAATTCAAAAATAAAATAAATTTTATTAAATTATTTTTATTAATATTTTTAATTTTATTTTTAATTAAAATTACAATTTATTCTAAAAAACAACTTTAAAACTCTAACTCGTTTTATAACACCTTGAAAAATTAATCAAGGTCCCCTAAAATTATATTATAAAAAAAAGGAAATAATGTAAGAATTTATGATTACATTTTATAAAAATATGTTTCCATTTTAAATTAAATAATTAATCATAAAATTGTAAATAAAATATACTTGACATACAAAAATACCAATACTTATACCTTGATCATTTTTAACAGTTATGATGTCTAAATTGTATTTATAAATTCCTGGGTGAATTTTTTATTTTTTGGGATGATTCCGTATTCATTATTATTCATTAGTATTCTAAAGGGTAAAATTACAATTTCAAAGGATTACAATACAAGTCACCGAAAAAATATGTTGATCTCATTAGACTTCTATGAACCAAAATTTTCACTCACGTATTGATCAATTAATTTTTGGTCAAAATCATTATATTGGACCAAATTTAGAAGCCTAATGAGTTAAAGATGGTTATGAGGGTTTTAGTGCTTGTTTGGAGCTCATAACATCTCTTTTTTGGGAAAATATGCAAAGTCGCATGGTTTGTCTAACCGTGTGGATTTTGTTTTTTTCGAAGAGTGGCTCCTCACATGGTTAGCGCATGGCCATGCAGCCTATCCAGGAAAACACCCCTTTTTCCTAGGTATAGTCAGATCCATGTTGCATGGTTTGAGAACATATGGAAAACTGTGTGGACAAATAGTGTGAAGGCTAAAACCATTGTAAAATGTCTAAAATTCCCTTATTGATATAGTAAGTCAACCCCTTCCTCCCTAATCCGATTTTATGGGGGATTGACCAAGTTTTCTCTCATTTTGAAGCATTTTAAATATCCAAACAAAGAACCAAGATATATTCTTCATCCAGAATCCAATCAAGCTTCTATTCATCACGTTGGATGCACAATGGTATATACTCGAGTCCTCTTTAGCCTTCCATATTCTCTTCCAGTCTCGAAATTGATACCACCACATGAGCGTTTTTTCACCTTTTCTAAGATCTACTCTGATACGAGGAAAATCAAGGTCTGATATCAGAGGAGAAGAATCGTACAACCCTAAGGTGGGTTGACTACAACTCACCCCTAATGTTCATTGTTTTTGTAATGTTTGGGTGGTGCCCAACTGTTTCATTTGAAATTGTTTCTTAAATTAGCATGCCATGACTATGCTCATTAGAATCATATGATTATGCTCTTTCCAAATATGTGATTAGCTGTTAGTGGATACAACCACAACTCAATCCACATCATGTCCAAGGATATGCCATAATTGGGTTTTTAGTGTTTTGGCACGATTGAGTCACAGTCCGGGTGTTCTTTTTCATTAACTTTATAATGGTGAGACACATTATAATAAATGGACTATTGTTATTGATGATTGCATAATGGCATGTGCCATTTATTCTCACAACTAGACCTACCTATGGTAAGTGCTTATAAATGTTTATTAAATTTGAAATATGAAATGTGAAATGGAAGGTATAATAAGTATAAGACTTAGCATTAGCAAAGAGATTGAATAAAGGTTATATGTCCGTATCACCCCTTTTATTTTAATGAAAGGTAGCTGCGTGAACCTAAATACTTGATATTGACTTTATGACTAACTATGAATTGATTAAATGGTTGAAATGCTACTTCTACTTTACTCACTAATGGAGGACAAGGCTAGGACAAATAACAGGTTTCAATGATTCTTGACCTATCCACACTAATGGAAAGAAAAACCTCAACCGAATGATTATTACAATATCATATAAGAATGGACTGACTAAATATCACCTTGGATTCTTAGAAGAGAATACCATGGGTCTCAGGATCCCCATTCCGATTCATGGATACAGTATGCTGAGGTTGATACCCTCCAGGATTCTTGTTCATATTTATTCATTGGAATATTGGTATACTACCATTGGGTCCCATTTCTTATTACATGATACCACCGATATACTCCATGGATCTGACATCAACTACTAGGTTCTATGGTTAAATCCCATCAGGCCCTGTCCTTGCATAGCCCCATTTTACCTTGGTCGACCACCTTCGACTCAATAGGTGACTTATCATGGAATGACTTGGTACACGCTCCTTGGATTACAATCATACCCCATAGATAGACTTAGATACTTCTGAGTTAGCTTTCTATGAGTTTATATTACTTTTGTTTTTATCCTGTAACTCCCTCAATGGTTATCATTGTCTGATTGGCTTATCACATCTTGGGAACTTCACTACTTATAATATCACGAGGGCATGTCAGTGTTGGCTATGACTCACGTGACCTATTAACATTAAATGATAATTGATTAATTAATGAAATGGTTACATGTTGAGACACCTGCCGAGGGCTAAAGTAGGTACTTGGTTATTTAGTTATATTGTACTTTTCTTAACTTTATATATGCATTCCTGCACACTATTATATTCCATTACACAGGCCAGATATTATAGACACTGTTGTTGGTGGCCCATTGAGATTTATATCACACCATATCCGGGCATTGTTTGGTACCCAGAGTAGATTACATGGCGGTAGGTATTGATAAAGTGAAGCATACAACTTCCAATACTTAATTGTGAGCTCATAAGATGGATCTTCATAGCAGTTGACTTAGTAGGATCTCGGGATGCACAGAGTAGTCATTATTTTATTTCACCTTGTGGAACACATTATGATTATTGTCTTGTATCCATGATTTATTTTTTTCTAGCGACATGATATTACATCATCACTGTTCTAGTTGATATAGTTATTGTTATTCTTGTTAATCTATTACATCCGTTTGCTTCCCCAAATTATTTATATTTCTTCTGTTGTTTACTATTGATTTATATCCCTTCCGTTGAGCTAAACTCTTCTAATGAGGGAATATTATTCCCATCGACACACACTAGGCCCTCACTACTAGCTGGCAGCCTCTGGTATTTGGGAAGATGTGCTTGAGGCCATGTGGCCCACTGGGCACGAGGCACCCATTAAGTGGCATATGATTCCAAGTTTTCACAAAGTTGTATCAGAAGTGGTTTCCTTTCATTCATGACTATTTGGAGACAATATATTAGGGAATAGAAATACTTGGGACTTAGTCATTGTCTGTGATTGGGTGTTGTGAACCATTGTTCGGGGTAAAATCCATGTTACCCATAATGTAACTATTGTCCTATTTTTCCTATTATAGCTGATTTTATGTCACCATTGGGTGACTCACATGTTTTGTGGTGTTTTTGATTATTAAAAATTGGTGATTTATTTCATTCATGGCATAATGATATTAGGGCAAGGAGTATTGATACCTGCATCATCATAGGCACCTAGTATTCACATGGCATGCATATTCCCATGCCATATAGGTGCATTTCACTGCCTGGTATTTCTTGATATGCATGTGAGTTTTTAGTGATGTTGTGATAGATTCATGTACGTGTATTGATTTGGCTTCCATTGAGTGAATTCATGTCTCAATTCGTGAGGTTTATGGGTCCTTATGGGATGAAATGAGTAATTTACTGAGTCAAGCCATTATTCTATAAATAAATGTTTGTTGTTTCTGGTGATAGTTGAATGGACACTGATTCATCATAAATGACTATATTTTATAAATTGAACCCTGAAATCTAAAATGAATTGGTTTGACATCCTTAATCCTCCTTGTCATGTTTATGAAAGGTAAATAAGTGAACCTAATAATTAAATGAAAATGAAATGATACATATATTTTAGCAGTTACTGATACCTAGCCGTTTAAGTGGGTAGTTTGGTGTAATATGACTTGTGTAGTGACTTCTCTTATGGGCATCTTCTTATTGTGATTATACCATATCCTCATATGCTTGTTCTAAGTGGTTTTCAGGGAATTTGTTAACAAATGACGCCATGATGTCCTCATTTAGTTTTCCAGGTGGGTGGTGATGACCATGCTCCAGACCTGGTGGGCCCTGATCCACCAGTCTTACTTCTAGGTGTGCCACTTGAGGCACCGCCTGCTGTATCTAATCAGGGAACTAATCACCAAGTATGTGATAGTTTCCAATTTATGATGCAGTCGAGGTTATAAAAACTTCTCATCTAAAAGGATGAGGTTTAATGAATGAAATATCTAACCTTAGTGACATAAATATATGTAAATCACTATGTTTTTAGAGATGTTCCATAGAATTCCATTCAGTTAAAGAAGACAACCAATAAATCATGTCATAAATGACTTTCATGAGAATCTAAGAAGACTTATCCCTGAAGAGGAGAGGTGTAATTGAAGAAAATTAGTGAAATAGGCATGAGGGGCACCCAAAAAATGAGGGTCACGCAAGTCCTACGTGGGCGCGCAAGTCCTGGTCGCGCAAGTATACTTGCGCGACACATGGGTACTTGTGCAACGGTCAACCCTTATAGTAATACTTGCCCGAGACATGGCTCAAGCCCATAGTATATCCATAGGGGATTTCATAGGAGTGGCACACATGTTTTGATGAAGTAGTAAGGTAGCGCGCATGTGTGGCCATTTCCCTTAAGGGATGGCCACCTAGGCACACATGTTTTGATGAATTTCAACACTTAGGCCTTGTTTCCCCTCTTTAGTGCTTCCGTTCTAAGTATGAAATTACGTTAGAAGTTCTTGGAAGCTTTGAGAAGAGACTAGGGTGCTGTGATCTCAAATATGAGTTTCTGTAATTTTCAGCCTTGAAATAGGGGTCCCACTAGGGGTATTTATAGGCCGCTGAAGACCTCGAGAGAGAATTAAAGAGGGCACGCACGTCACCTGCGTGACCACTAGGTAGCGCACAAGTGTACTTACATGACTATGGTGGAACATGCTCGACCCAGGTGTGAAAGAATCCTTGTTCATGCATTGGTCAATTTTTGATGTTTCTTCAATGGATGAATCATTTTGGACTAAGGTATTTCTAGTTTTTAGTCATTTAGACTCTGTGAAGAAAAAGGAGCATCAAAAAATGATTATATGATTTTTTTGTGAAGTTAGATAATGTTTTTTTTTATTGTATTGATATTATCACATGCATATACAATGCATTTTTTGGTTGGGTACTGGACCATGTATGCGATGTCCTACAATGTTTCACTCACACCCTACCTAGGTAGTTGTGGTCCTTGGGTACTTGAGAATCCATCACTTATTTTTGGTAAATGTTGGGAAATGGCCTAGGATTGATCATTGAGAAGGATAGATTGGCACTGGAGTTGAGACTAGCATGAGGTGAGGTTGGGTTTTGCAATGCCTCTATTACTTTTATTCTCATTATATCCTTTGTATTTGATCAGCATGATTGGCGATCTGTTTCATGTATACGGTTATGACTATTCAGACAATTATTTTGATATTTATTCATTATAGATGACATCTTTATTTGTATCAACATACTCTAATAGTATATAGTAACATGTTTAATGAAATATTTTTTTATTTTGTACCCTGATGGGGCATATAATCTCCCCATGATCCACATTAGACAATCACTTTTAGTAAGCATACTCTAACATATGTGGAGTCGTGTTTGAGGTCACCATAAAAAAGATCCATTTTCAACTGATATTTGTGATGAAATAATTATATTTTACAGTATTTTTGTGATGCATAAAGGTATCATTTGTTATTGATTATTACTAGCAGTGATAAATTTTTATCCTTTATCAGTGTTTTTTAGCAATGATAAATAGTAGTGTTTAAAATTCTGAAATATGTGGTAGTATATCCTTTCAAAATAATGACAAATTAATATAGTTATTAAATATATAAATGTGTTTTATGGTGATGTGGTGGTATTTATTTGTTGTGGAGGTGCCATGCAATGAAATGCAGTGAAATATAAATCCTTACACCATAAATTGTGGCAATGAAAACCTCAAAATGATTTTTATAACATTTTCCCACAAGATTGTCTATTATTTAATTCTTTTTGGAAACATGGATAGTGTTTTTTAATAAATACCTAAAAAATAATTTATATTCCACCAGTTTTCCACATGTTTTTCTATTTTTAATAATTTGGAATGTTATATAATTATAGTTGTAGTAAGAATATGTGATTATTGGAATAAGTTTTCCCATAATGATTCATCAATGATATTTTATGAGAAAATATCCTTCAGTAATCTATTTTAAAATTAAATTGGATTGTATTAAATTAATACAGACAATATGTGGATATGTGAATAATAAAATAAATTATATTTATATTTAATTTTATCTTTTTCACTTTTTATAATTTTAAATTAAAATGTTTTAAATAGAATAATAATAAATACATGTAAAATATATTTAAAAAAATATAATATTATATATATATCGTCTTTCTAGAGAATGATTGCAAAGAAGATGCACTTATCTTTTACCGCTCCTTCAATGGATTGTGCATTTAAAATGATGAGGGGTTGTTATTCATATGATATTTAATGTCCTAATTCACAGAATCAATCGAGGGTGTGTGTGTCCTGTATATGAAGAAATAAGGTTTCATACATAATAGTATAAGACTGGTTGGTAAGTGTGTTTTTACAACTTATTCAACCATCTTTTATGGTGGATTTTTATGTATTGGATTTTTTGGGAAAATGGTTGGATGGAAGTCAAGGGTATTTAATGGAGGGGTTGTTTCCTGGATTCTACCCGATGAGAATATCTAATAAAACTGGTAAACTTGATGATATTAGATGTATTTTCAGACCAATCTATATTTAAAGCATATAACATCATTGTATAGGATTGTTTATGAACATGATGTATATATAGATAAAATATTTTCATGTATAAATAATTCTTTTTGATAAATCAATTGAATTTTTTTTATCATATTCTTTGAAATTGTGATCACTATAATGGGATATGGTGAATAATTTGGGGATTTTATATTATATTGATAAATTATCATGCATATCTATATAATGTTTAGTAATTATTTAAGCTATGTTTGTTGAATTAATTTTGTAGAGGGATATTTGTAAAAAATGTTATGATTTGTAATATATTACTATTTAAATATATTTTATGATACTAAATTCTCAAAATTCATTTATTATGAAGTGTTGTGTAATTGTTAAGGGTTATTGTATAAATAATGATATGGATAATATTTAAATTGATCTTCCAAATAGAACTTCTAGAGAATATTTTGAGGCCACTATACAATTTATTCACTTCACTAGAGGATTTCAAAGTTACTATATCAGTTGGTTGAGTATCAAATGTCTATAGATATATATTTATGAGGTAGAACATATTTATTAAAGAGTTCTTAAAATATTACTAGTGTTGGACTCGTTATTGTAATGACTTCAACCCTGGTAGACCGTAGCCAACACCTTACATTATTACATTGGTACTATGACTAAGTTGTTTCATCCCAATGTATTGAATAGTTTAGTATCTTTGGAAAACTGTATAAAAACATATATTTTAAATTAAAACATGATAGAAAAATAAATATATCCACACTATTGGATATACTACTAATCTCGTAGAATATCCTTTCAAGTCATTTGTAATATATATCTTCACTTTTTGTAGAAAAATAATACAATTAGAAAGGGGTGAGATCAAAATTTCAGTAAGGGGAAACAATACAACATGACCTATGATATATAAACATAAAAAATAAAGCATGGTGAACAACTAAAAACTCATTCAATTATAACCTAATCATCATCATAATATGGTGTGAATAAAAGATACTTGAAAAATGACATAAAGAATCACTTCTGAATGAATCCTAACCCTGGATATTATTCAAATCAAATAACCACATGGACTATCAATTATTAGTTTCTTAAGGAGGGAATTCATAATTTTTGACATTATAAATATACCATCAATTATTCATCCAAGACACCATATATAAATAGGTAAAATGCTAGTCTAGTTTTTCTCACGAGACCTACCAATGCATCGTGGAAATATAGAGTGTATCATCAATCACTTAATATCTCAATTGAATTCTTCATTTGAATAAGGTGATACATAATCAAAATATACATTGATATTGAAACAACCATATGAAATTATAGTAACATTCGACAAATAGTAAACCTAATCAAAATCTTTTGAGAGAAATATGGTAAGTGATATCAAGAGAGTAAATGCCTCGTTCAAATAATCGTAAACCACCCAATAATGTATTTTTTATTTTAAAAAAATTAATCAATATCAATTAAAAAATATATTTAATATATGGTGTTTAAATCAATGTAAATACTCTAATAAAATCACCGAGGAAATCATGAGAGAAATACACTTTACCTTTGGAAGGAATGGTCATTATGGAAAATCATTAGTATTTCTCATAAAAATAAAATCATAAAAATTTATATTAAAAAAATCGAATTAAAATTAAATTTTAAATATATTAAAATAATATTAACAATATTTTGTAAACTAATGGGAAAAAGTGTAAATAGAGTGTTTAATAAACCATAGAAATGACCCACTTTATTGTGGTTTAAGAGAAAATAAAAGAATCTTTAAATAGGAAAAATGTGTAATTGATTAGAAAAAACAAAAAATGAATTATAATAGTTTTTCAAGATAAAAATTATGATATTAGAAAAATATTTTGTTCTTAAAATACATTAGGTAATGTTCATGAATAAAGGTATGAAATTTGGATGTACCATTTAATAGGGCATGCTTATTATAAGGGATTAAAAAGGGAATCTTAATAAACATGTTCATCACCATAAAATAATGTTCAATTTTCTTGGATACATGAGTATGGAACATATACATATAATGTGGAAGAATTATATAAAATTTAATAAGAATTACATTTGGGTAAACAGAGAGAAAGCCTAACCCGAATGAAAAATCGAGGTTTGGTAAAAAACAGTTACGCTATGTTAAAAAGTGTTCTTCCCTTGTACATATAATCCTATATATTTCCATTATACTCATTAATAAATAATTTCAAAACTTCTTCAACATGTATATGATTTATTACAATTTTATTATATTCATTTATGCACTTTATGGTGATTTATTATACTTAATTATATAATTCAGGAGTGTTCATTTCCTTGGTTTGCATGATTAGATCACATGTATACATGTATTAAAGAACATATAAAATTTGAATAGATATATATAATTGAAATTATATTTTATTAATGAACATACACAGTATTAAATTGTATTAGAGAAATCTTTAATGATGACTATTTGGCTTATTTTGGCATTTTTTCTAATCATCATGTGCTAGTTTTGTTTTATTAATTGATATCATGTATATATATTTGTTCTAGATCACTAAATAAGTGATAATATACATATTATAATATTGATTAACTATAAAAATATTTTAATGACATTCCTTGAAGGAGGTATTAGAAAATTAATGAATTATCAACCATGAAGGTGGTGAATCATCACATCACAGACGACATTTTAATTTTTAAAACAAAAAAGGGAAGAGAAAAGATCTAATCATGGATAAAGCATTATAATAAAAAAATTATAGTGTATATAATATTATGGATTTATCATGTATGATTGGAAAGAGGAGGTAAGGAAATTATAAGAAAATAAAATAAATTGAGTGGTGATTAATAGAACGAAAGGGGATAATCCCCATGAATTCTTCACCTTGAGAACTTCCTTAAGGATCATTTAAATGGTATTTTGGTGAGAAAAACAAGACCATAATGTGGGGGGTGTTTTTTGAGTGGATGTGAGTATACTATAAGAATAATTCAAGGATTTAAATGTGTGAGGAGATGGGGCGGTTAGGGAGAATTTTTTAGTGGAAGAGATGTGTGTTTTTTGATTATTTAAATATATTATTTATTATTTTGGTCAAAGTCAATAAATTTTATTGATTCATGTGACTTAATATAGTAAATAGTGTATGTGAATTTGGATTAATGGTTCTTAAATCATTCATACATCATCCACGACTCAATAATTCATGTATTTAACTAATATAGTAAATTAGATTCTTTCACTATTCACAAAAATCCTACTATTTTAGAAAAACCATAAAAAATCATCCTCATAATTTTTATACATGTAGAATTAAAAAATGAAATTTATTTTATGAAAATAATTTTTAATTTTGATAAATTCAATTAAATCCTCATTTACTTGAAAAATACTGATTTTAAAATAATAATTATTTTTAGGACACCTTACAAAAAATAATTAAGGTCTCATTAAATTATCTTATAATCATAAGGAAAATAAATATTAATTTATGAATCTATTTATTGAAATAAAATTTTATTTTTAATCATTTTATTAATTATAAAATATTAAAAAAACATTTATGTTTCAAAAAATAACAATACTTAATTTATCATATTTAAATAATTTAGATACACATTCTATGATTTAGATATACCATATTTTCATTTATAAGTTTCCAAATATTAATTAATAATTTCATAGATGAATTTACTATAATTTTGCTAATATTACTTTTCATAATTTTTTCATTACTATTAATTAATAATTTCATAGGTGATTAGTCTGATTCCACAACACCTTCACTGTAGTGCTAAGAATCTAGATAGGCTCTTCACAGTATGAAAAATAGGGTTCCAATTATATTCCTTATGAAGTGAGAGAATGTGTTGGCACTAGAATGTACTTCCTTAACAAAGAGATATGGACCACATTGAGTACTTTAGAATGGCTAGTTGTCATTTCCAAATGATAAGCCACAGCCCTAACTCTCTCCAAGAGTTCAAAAGCTATAATGTACTTTTGGCTTAGTTATCCATTCAATACAAATCTTACAACACCCTTCCATGGAGATACTTTCATGAAAACATGATCTCCCAGTTGAGATTCCAAATCTTTACATGGATTATCATCATAGATCTATTTCCTAATTTAGGATGATTTGTTATGTGGATGAATAATTTTTTTCATTGCTGTTGTTTCTTCTATAAGATCTTGTCCTACAAGCTTCCATTCACCAACATCATTCAAACAAGTTGGTGTATGACATCTCTTCACATACAATGATTCATACGGTGAAATATTAATTCTTGAATGAAAACTCTTATTTTGAGAAAAATATATCAGAGGTAAATATTGATCCCATATACCTTGAATGTCTGGTGTGAATAATCTCCAAATGTATTCTAATATTTGAATAGTCCTTTTAGAATGCATGTATTTTTGAGGATGATAAGTTGTACTCAAATGAAGATCGGTGTCTAACTATTTTTGATGACCATTCCACAATTTCAAGTTAAATCATAGATCATGATCTGACATAATTGAAATAAGTTTTCCATGATGTCTTAAAACATCATTAATATAGATTCTTATAAGGCACTCGGTTGGAAAATCCATCCATATAGCAAAGGAAATGGGAAGATATAGTATGTGGATCAACAATTAAACATGTTGTATCATTTATTCATAGATTTTTTATTGTAATCTAGTGTTAAGAACCATAGTAATGTCATCCAATTTACATGTAAAAATAGGAATAGGTTGCATGACTCATTGAGGATGTTGTCATTCAGCCTCCACCTATTAATAGACTATACATCATGATACATAAACAAAAATTCCCCACTACATATTATCCCACTAGAAATGTTATTTAATATATCTATACTTTTTAGTGATACAATGGTGTATAGAGAAATTAGAACTATTTTAATAATCAAATAACTCCCTTTTTAACTCAGGTATTCAGGGAATACAAATCCTCTTCCCAAATTTCATAATTCCATCCTAATACACAATGTCTACCATCTTCCCATCATTCATAGATTTCATTTTCCATTAAAAATTATCATCATCCAACTATGATCTTTTAATCCTTTCTAATAAATATTTTCAAGAAACCAAATAATTTTTTTTTGTTTTAGATTACACGATAATTTCCATATCTATCTTTTCATGATCCACATACAAATTATCCTTGAAATTCTTCATTGTTTTCAGAACCTCAAGATCCTTCCTTCTTAATGCATATGATACCTTATCATCATTCCCTAGGAGGTAGATTATTGAAAAACCATAATCCATGAGAAGCATAATCCATCTCCTTAACCTCATATTGAGTTATTTCTGTGAGAAAATATATATTAATCTCTTGTGATATTTATATATATCACATCTCACCCTAGAGGTGGTGTATCCATATCATTAGATAAATGATTATGGCTGCTAACTTAAGACCATGAGTTGGATAGTTTTGTTCATGAGTTTTTAACTTACTTGATGCATATGAAATAACCCTATAATTTTATTTAATGAAAAAACAAAGTACTTTACTTTTGTTTTGGTTGTTGATATGAGGATGAATGATCTAATGTATGAAATGATTATGAAATTGCATGTGGGTTTTCTCTTGAAGGCTTTAACATTCATAATGTTGATGTCAGAAAGATAAATTCTGGCTCTGGTTTCATTGATATTTTATGAAAATCATGATGATAGCCAAACATAATTATGTTCTTTGTGTTCTACATCTAGTGAATTGTCATTTATCATGGAATTATTTCACTTAAATTATTTTAATTAGTTGTTAGAAACATTGTTCAACATGTTTTCTATGTTATTAAAAAAATTACATTATAGTGCAGCTAATATTATTGTGTCCTGTTACCATCCATCTATGTTGAAGAACCTTCTCATGGTCTATATAAATCATAATATTTGGCATGATATTTTGAGAATGAGACCTTCGAGTAAGAAATCCACATTTATATGTGTCATTAGATATTCGTATCTACAGACATGTGTATTGATCATTAAACATTAATAATATTATTAATGAGTATTCTGAGTCGCGTACTTTTATATATTGATGAAAATTATAATGACATATTTTCACAATGAGGTCATATAAGATGGGTGTGTCACGAGTAATATTTTATTAATGAATAATGTGAGGAAATATTTTTCCCTTATATTCTTTAACAATATTTCATATCTTTGGTTCCCTGATGGATATGATACAACATAAATAAATCCATTTCCATGGTGTTCTATAGGTATGTTCAATTTTAGGAAAGTCAATGAATGAAACAACAATCACATAGGTTTAGGGAACCAGCATGTATCATTTTTGATTAAATATATCATGATAAATGGATTATATTTTGCAGTAAGTGCATGTATGAGGTATTATGTCATTTTGGAATTAACATCATTATCTATGGTTTTCTTAGAAAGTTTCTAGAAGCATACCCTATCCTTTACTATGCTTCTCCTAATGTATCTTGGAAAGTGGTCTAGAGTGCCACACAATAAGTGTATCCAAAATCTCAGTTAAATAATATTTTGTTATTAAATATTTTCCAAGTTGAATAAATATTATTCCCACATGTGGATTAATAATTATTCTTGTTTTTTATCACATTTAGTTATTCAACAGTTATTCAAGAAGATATTATTTGAGTAAAAAAATTTATAAATATTTATTTACTATTAAAAAAAATATAATATTTGTTTATTTATTGGGGAAAAATTTACTGATATTTTTTATAACTAAATAATAATTACTCACGGACTAATAAAAATTGTGTTGGAATTACGAACCATGTTTAGTGGTTTGGTGATAAATAATAAATAATTAATTATAATAAATAAAGTAATAATTAATATAATTTAAAAGTCATGTGAATGTGAATAAATAATAATAACAAAAATATTATTATTATTTGAGATGGGGTTCTACTGAGAGTAATTAAATATTAAGGGGTACATGTTCAATTATTCATTTCTAACCCCAGGGATATATAATTCCAAATATGTTATTTTCTCAAAAATCCAATTCATTTGTTTGGGTGTGAAAAATGGATTTGTAGAATCCTCTTAGTACCTACAGAGCACCCTTCTCCAATAATTCTCCCATGAATGGAGAGTGATATTCTTCCACCTCCCACTCCCATGTCTAGAAAGATCTAGTATAATGCTTTAGAATAAGTTCTCGAAGTGATCAAAGGTGGATGACACTAGCAATAAGATCTACCATGATATCAAATTAATATTCCTATAAAGACATTCAATGGTTTGGGAAATACAGGTGGATCACCAGTAGAGGGTTCTACTTTTCTTCCAATAACACAACGACGGTACACCGCATATCTATTGTTGTATCCATTAATATTGAAATAATTACAATAAGGTAATTTGTTAATTAGTTAAATTTATTATAAATAATATGTGATTATCTTCCCTTGGTTTATGAATTATATCCGTTTTCTAAATTCATTGATTGAATTTCATAGATCACGATGTTTATTGTTTTAAAAATCTCAGACTGTTCATTGATCATGGAAAAAAGAAATTTTGGGAAAGACCAATCACACACTTCCATAGCACCCAAAACTTACATGTGTTATCAGAGTGGTCACATAATTATATATAATTATTTAAAGATCAATGATTGATTTATGTATATGGTATTTAATATTTCAATTCATGAATAATTTTTTTAAATTTATTTTATGAGATATGATTCTCCCTCATTTGATTCTCATAGATCTAATCAATAGGATAATATTTGTTTGTGAAATAAAATTGATGAACTCATCTTGAGGTGTAAGGATTCTATTTAGATGAAACTTGAGTACAAGTTGTCTAATCATAGGTATACACCATGTTATTTTGTTGAATTCATCAAGAGTTAATCCCAAAATTAATTCAAACTGTGTGCATTGATGAAACACAATGTATACCATTCTTAAACTAAGTGTTGATTAGGCTAGACTAGCACACGTTCAATCAGAGTACATTCTGTGTAGCCCACATACATGGTGTGTAGTACATTGAGTGATAAATAGGTTGTGCATTACCATACATGGCCTACCTGACTGGTGATCATGTAACTCAGAGACCACACAACGTGTAGTCCCTTTTACACAATGTGTACTCCAATTTTTAGAGGCATGATTTGCATGCCAATTCCCAATGCATGTGCATTTGATAGATGGTGAGATATGTATACATCATGTAGTTCACATGTACATGCCATGTAATTATACAAAATCACATAGTTTTAAAACTTATTTAGTATAATCTATAAACCTTATCTTCATGACCTTGTGTGTGGTCATTAAGATGATGGGACATTCCATGTGGTGGGATTTTAATATATATATATACATATATTTTTAATTAATATCCACATTATATTCATATTTATATATCATATATGAGTCGTAAGTTATTTGTTACTCTATGGGAAATGAAGAAAAACATGTTGTTGAAAAAACATGTATTTCATGTAATCAATAGTTGATAATACATGTCATGAATGTACATGATAAGTCATTTCTGCTATATGTCCCAATAATGAACAATATATTATTATAACACATATTAGGTATATTTGAATGGGTATTCCCCTTCTTGCATTCAATGTAAAGTTTTGTGCAAAGATAATTTTAAATTAATTTATGTTGTCTAAAATTATAATGGATGACAATATCAGGGAAATTCAGATGAAAATTATGATAAATAAATAGAATAATTAAATATAAAAACTAATTGATTCGAGTCCAATTTATATTAAATAAATAACAATTAAGAAATTAATTATATTTTTATTAAATGCGCAATTCATTCCATGCATGGGGATAATCATAAGTATATACCAGACCATTGTATGTGATTGGTTTCATTTAATTTATTAATAAAATTAATTCTATATTCCTTCTCTACACTTATATATAAGGATCTACATGCACATAATTTCATTTATGTAAACCCTTTTCCCTTAACCTGTGTTTGAGAAAAATCATATGTAATGGATGGTGTTCCTATGCTACAGGTGTAGGTTCATTTTTGTACTTAAAAGTGAAACCAATCAATGAGACATACATTGTTAGTCATGTGGAAAGATGTACCATGAACCATAATTTATGCAAGGTGTTTTCCCCCTATGTCAATGGTTAATCAATAAATCACAAAATAAACTAATAATTAGTAATATATAATTATCATAACAGTTTATTATATTATTTATATCAATTTCCATGGTTATTTCATTTTTATTCATGATCACACAAATTAATGAAATTAACGAGCATAGAAGATAGAATGATTTTTTATTATTCATAAATATTATCAATGAAATTGTTAATCACATAAGTAAATCCATTTAATATTAGAAAATGGGTAAACGATGATATTTGGAATTTTCTCATAAAGGATGAAATACATCAATTATATATATATCATCATTATATCCTTCCACTACTTTAGATAAATAAATCCATAGTTCAAAGTTCTTGACCAACCAATTTTGGAGATCTTTTAACTGTTGGAGAATTATAATTTGATTTTTTGGGTTAACTTAACTTAGTTCACATCAATGATTGAATTCCAAAGTAGTTCAGGTTGTAATTTAAGGGCATGTATTAGGGAAATCAAATATAATGATTTTGAGATTGGGTATTCCACTAAAAAAATCAAGGAACTATGATTTAATGAATTATGACTTTGAAATGATGACCTAAAATCATTCATGTTTCTTAACCAACAAACCTTTTAGTAAATAGAAGGGTTATATGGAACCATTCGACTATAATTTCCTAGAATCCAGATATTCTGAAGCCAATGGTAATGAGTATTGGGTTTTAATAAAATTGTATGAGAATAAATAAATATAATATTTTGTTATATATTAAATTATATCAGAAAATATAATAAAAATTATTCTCATATAATCAATAATAAAATGAATTCGAACATATAGTTTTGATTCAAACATTACAAGGATAACCTTCTCCCCCAAAAAAAATTCAAATATTGTTAAAAAAGCATTCTCATTATCCATCACCAGGAAAAGAAATAGCATGTGATTAAAGAACATATTCCGGATGAGCCTGTAATGGGGAATGCGATTAGAAGTTATCACTATATGAGATATAGTTGGAAGATTCCAATGAAGTTCAATGTTTCATGATATCATCATTTTCTAATGAGCTTTTGATGAAACATGAGAACATTGATTTTTATAGAATTATGTCTCTCCTTCGGTGTCTCTACCATGATATTATGAGAAAATAGAGGTATAAGTTCTCCAATTCTTCTATTAATATTATGCATAGAGAGTATAAGCTAGTATTCCCACATGTAATCAAACTTATTGGATACATTTAATAATTAGAAATATTATTGAATAAATTCCTAGATGATTTGTGTAAAAATATCATAATTTCATCACTACCCAAGAGCATCGCCTATTTCATTTAAAATTACAATATGGCCAATAATGAGAAGAGAATTTGAAATTTGTAACCCTGATTCACCATGTGGACATGGACATGGGGAGGGATAAACCCCTTGTTTATATATTGAACAAGAAAAAGAATAACATGGTAAATGGGCCCAAGACTCATAATAATTCTAAATGTCATGAGAACCATCCTTCTAAGAAGAGGATGATATATAGGCATGGATAATAAAATGTGGTAGTGTGTTTTTCATGTGGAAATCTTGGCCACTAGAAGGGGAACTGAACCTAGAAGAATGGGGCAGCTAAAGGTTCAATTCATTATTGAGTGCAATCATTCAAAATTTACACATTGGGTGTTAGATACATCTTTGAGTGATCACATATGTATCAAAATACAAGAGCCATATCGATTATAAAATATTGATAGAGTAGTGGATATTATAGATTCAAATGGTGTGAGGGATTTCCTAGAAATTAGTGACTACCATATTTCATTTCCAATTTGAATGATTTTGGATCAAATTTTATTTTTAATGTACATATGGATACCAATTAGATAAATTTTTTATCATTCTGAGATACAAATGGGTTTATTATCATGTTTTAAAAAATAATTTGTTCCTTTTATGAGGTCAACATATGTTATGTTATGAAAAATTTAAATAACGTTCTTTATGTAATAAATTTTAAAATCCAATTATTGGAAATTGATAACGAATCATGTTCACATGATTAGAATAACAAATATTAATGACATCACTATCTTGGACATGTATATGAGAAGGGCCTGATAATGCTATATTAAGATGGTAATTTAGAAACATATTATCTAAAACAAGTTGAAAGATGGAATTATTATTTAAAAATAAAAATGGCCAAATCTCCATTCATTAGAATAGGTGAAAGTGCCATAGATCTTCTTTGATTGGTACTCACTAATGTGTGCGGACCATTTCATGTAGAAGATAATGTTAGATATTCATACTTCATTAATTTTACTATCAATTTTAGTAGATAAGGCTATGTCTACTCGATGTAGAATGAATTTAAGTCCCTTTATATGTTAAATGAATTACTGAATTATGTAGATAATTTACATGAAAATACTATAATGAATCTTCAATTGGATCAAGGTGGTGAATATCATATCTAATAGTTCATCGAATCTGTATGGGAGTTCGAGAATGTATCACTACTCACTCCACCTTAAGCACCATAGTGGAATTATTTTAATGAATTGATGAACAATACATTGTTAGACAAGGTAAGGTTGATGATGAGTCTTTATAATCATCAATTATCTGTGGGGATATTGATTTAAAACTACAATATACACATTAAACCATGTTCCAAAAAATGAGGAAAATGGAATTCACTTCAATATATGTGGTGGAAAGAAACATGTTTTTCACATACCCATGTGCAGTGTTCTGAGTAATTTGTTATGTCCTTATCCAGAAACAAACTAGCACCCTAACAAAAAAGTACATTTTATATGGTATTCCTAGGAAATAAAGGGATTGTACACATAAAACCACTCATACAAGATAGTTACTATCACTAAAAGTGAAGTATTTCATGAGAGGGAGAAAATAATAAAAATTATAGTGATATAAAGGTTATCATTGAGGAATTTGATGCTCAAAATATATTTTAGTTGGTATGGTATCAAATTCTATAGGTCCTCATGGATGATGTAGTTCCTAAAACACAAGTACTCGGTACGAGTGTAAGAGATGTAAGAGAGCATTAAGATATGGTTTTCTACTCACCAAATATGGTGACTCATTATTTGTTGACAATGAAGAACCACTCTATAACAAAAAGGAAATAGAGATCTTAGAAGCTATAGGATGGAAAGAATACATGATTTCTGAAATGGATGGAATGTATCATAATCATGCTTGGATTCTAGTTGATGGGCTAGTTGATGTAATGACTATTGGGTACAAATAGGCATTCAAGAGGAAAATATATAAGGAATGGAATGTAAATACCTATAAATCATTGTTAGTGGCCCAAATCTTGAATCATTGTCAAGTAATTGACTATGATAAATCCTTTTTTCAGTTTACCTATTTAAATCCATAAAAATTCTACTTGCTATATAAGTTTAATATGACTTAAAGATTTGGTAGATGGGTGTCAAAACTACATTCCATAATGGGATCCATTTGGAAGTTGTTTATATGACACAATAAGAAGGATTCGTGACTCAAGGTGTTGCCAGAAATATTTTCAAGTAGTAGAGATAATTTTATGGATTGAAGCAAGTATCATGGTCATTGAACATTTGATTTGATGAATCCATAAAATAAATTGGGTTCCTTATGAAAAAATGTGATTTTTGTGTTTCAATGGGTTTAGTGGAAATGAATTCATTATATTAGTAGTAATCTTTGAAGACATATTAAATATTATAAACGATATAACATTCTTATAGTCATATAAGGACTCTCTAAACAAGTGTTTCTCCATGAAGGGACTAGGTAAAACAACCTATTATATAGTAATAATGATCATTCGTGATGGAACAAAGAGGCTACTTGGCTATTTCAAAGTAAACATTATAACCAGATACTAATGTGGTTTAGTATAGAACAATCCATGTTGGGATTGGTTATTGTGTCCCATGATTTACATCTTTCTATGAAAATGTGTCCTCATAGACAACATTATAGAGAGATATTGAGTAATATCACATATTCTTTAGCAATATGATTAATAATAAATGTCATGTTATCTACTAGACCCGATCTTTCCTATGCATTGAGAATGTTATGATGATATCAAGCTTATCCAGGAGAACAAAATTGGTATGAAATTAATGATATCATTATGTATTTGAGAATAAATAAAGATATGTCACTGGTGAATGGCGGAGATCAGGAGATGGGCATCAAGGGATATATAATTTCTAGTTTTCACATGGATCAGAATGAATTTTTGTCACAGTTGAGATATTTTTTCTACATCAACAGAGGATCTATGAGCTGGAAGAGATCAACGTAGCCAATTTTCAATGATTCTACTAAGGAGTTTGAGTATATAGTGGCTTTGTATGCAGCCAAAGTTTATATTTTGATAAAGAACATTGTCATGTATAATGATGTGATACATAGTAGTAAATACTCTATCACATTGTATTGTGATAGTACTGCAGTGGTGGCTATTGAAAAAGAGACAAGCTAACACCAAATGGCATAGAATATACTCCAAATGCATATACCTTTACTGTATTTTTATCAAATTGGTGAGGATGCAGTGAGATGAGTACCCACCAAAGAGAATTTGGTGGAACCCTTTTTTAAAGGCATATCTTAGAATAAGCATGAGTATAATGTCATAGCTAGCTGACTAATAGATGTTAATAATTAGATCTAGATAATGTTGGAGTATGTTGGTGTTGGTTCCCCTGAACCAACATAGGTATAAATTATGATAACCTATGTTCATTGGATTGAATATTAATAAACATCTTATCACCCCATGAGGTTTCATATGCATATCATAGTATATGATAATTTACCAACAATTATGGACTCACTAAAAGGTTTTAGTAGTTCCTCGCAAAGATGAGAACCTAGATGTTCTATTATATTATTGTTAAATAAATTTTATTTATCCAGATAATATCATTTGAGGGACAGAAATGATATAGACTGTCAATTTTGGAGACTCAAAATACATTGAGGCACCTTCTGTTGTGCACATTCCTGGTAATATGCTATAGGATATTATACGAATGATACCCTCTAGTAGGAAACCCATAGTTATATGTGTCATTGGACATTCCTTTCTGCATATGTGTGTATTGATCTATAGAAAATAAGATTATTATTAATGGGTATTATGAGTCACGTACATTGATGTATTGGTGGAATCCATGTTGGTATATTTTTCCAGCAAGGTATGATATATTGGGTGTTTCAAGAGTATTATTGCATTATTTAATAGTGCAATATATGATTTTCCCTTCAGTTCTATAATGTATGTTTATATCTTAGGCCCTTTGATGGAAATGATATAGCCTAAATAAATTAATGGTCATTATGTTCTATAGGACAGTTCAACTTATTATAAGTCAATTAATGATACCTTGAGCACATAGGTTGATGGTACCGACATGAAACATTCTTGACTACAAATATAATGATAAAGATACTATATTACACAGTAAGCACACATATGAGGTATTAGGTCATTGCAAAATTTACTTCTTTCTATATGAGTTCCATGACATGTTGCTATATACCTACCATGTACATTATGCTACATTTTCTAACACCACTGAGAAATAGGACTGAAGGGTCACAAACTAATTGTATCCAAGATCTGTGTTAAAAAAATATGATTATTTATTATTTAAAAATTTAAATAAATATTATTCCCACATGTAGTTTAATAATTATTCATGGTTACTGGATCACATATATTTCATCACAGGTTATTAGAGATAATATAATGTTACTGCAATATTTAATAAATATTTACTTTTTATTTAGTGTATATAATATTTATTTATTTATTGATAAATAATAATGGGGTATTTATTTAATAAATAAATAGTCATTATTCAAGATTTGATTAATATTGTTCAAGAATGACGAACCATGTTTAATATTCTAGTGATACATATTAAATATTTAAAATTATTTAATTATATAATATTTAATATAATTCTCATGTTATGTGCACATCGAAAAATAATATTAATAATAATATTATTATTTTACATGGGGTTACATAGAGATTAAATAAATATTAAGGGGAACTTGTGCAACAATTTATTCTAACCCTAGAGATATATTAACAGAAAAATTTTATTTTTTCAAAAATCCAATCCGTTTTTTGTTGTTGTGAAAAATGAATTTAAATAATCCTATCAATACATAGAGAAATGCCTTCCTCAAGAATGATCTAATGAATGGAGAGAAATCTTACTCCTCCTCCCACTCTCACACAAAGATTCATTAAGAAAAATGATTTGAAGTAGGTTCTCAATGCTATCAATGGTGAATGATGTAAGAAATATGATATGTCATGCTAATAACTAATTATTCATATAAAGAAGTCCAATTTTTTTTAGAACACATGTGCATCACCACTGGAGGGAATATTCTTTGATTCCAATGATGTAATGTCAATACAAAATAGAGCAGTTGTTAAATCCATCAAAAATGAAATAATTCTAAGAAGGTAATTTGTTAATTAATTATATTTAATTATATATAATATTTGATGATCCCCCATTTGTTATAACCGTGAATTCATTGTCTGTATCCATTGATTAAATTACATAGATTATTACATTTATCATTGTTTAAATCTCGAATTGATCTTCAATAATGGATAAAAGTAATGTTGGGAATGACCCATTTCATGCTTCCATTTCACCCTGAACCCACATATAGAAGTGGATAATTTGATCATGGCCTAATAATTTTCATGAAACATATTAATGATTTAAAAAAAGAGATTCCATGTTTAAGTTATTATTTGATTAAATAGTTACATTTAAACACATTTCATGATTTTTTTAAAGATTTTTTACTTTTAAATTTATTTTAAATATGAAGGAATCATAGTATAGATTTCATTCCACATATTTTTTTATTGAATTATTTAAAAATAAATAAGTCCATATCCAAGAAGAGTTAGTTGACCCTACACTGACAGAAGAATTCAACCAATTAGCTAATGGTCAGTCTATAATGGATCATCGTTATAATTATTTAGATTCTATAGAAATTATGATTCACATTAAAAATGTTGAAAAAATGAGAAAACAATGGTGACATTGGATGTCCATCTATCAATTTTATTTAATACTATAATCAATTGAGAATAATCAATAACATTATATATGTGAACAGGGTAGAAAACATATTATTAATGTATAAATTTTTTGATTCAATCTTGGGAACTAAAGTTGATACATTTTAGTTCCCATTGATAAACAGTAGCAATGTGTTATATAGAGATTCACTAGTAACTAAAAAACCATTCATTTTTTCATTTCTAGTAGTAAATGTTTTCTTCTCTAACGTGATGTCAAATTTGAATTCAAAAGTTCCTTTGAAAATTTCTAGGAGATGAGTGTTTTTAAATGAATGAGAAGAACCTAATACTATTGTCGATTTGGGAAAAACAACTTTATCAACACAATGTATGTAACGCCTAAACCCATGAAACTCGGAGCCAATGAATTATTGTAATACATTGGCATGATTTCAAGGAATCTTGTCCCGAAGGACCTATCAGTTTAGCAAACTTGGAATATAGATTAAATAATATAACATTACATTACACTTCCTAACATAAAATACTCCATAAATAATCCTTCATTAACTTCATTATTCCCCTAGCATAACGCTGCATAACAATCATAATACACTTCTTGCCATCTAGGGAAAATAAAATATAATAAAGGGGTGAGCTCAGATGCACAGAAAGGGTAAATAATTCAGTGGAAGATATAAACATTAAAGGAATGATTTATAATAAAAAATCAACCTTTAAAACAATTAACATGAACATTATATGGAAAAATTAAATCATACAATACCATATAAACTTTCACATGAATATTCTACTAGTAGACTAATCACATGTAATAACTAATTCCATAATGAGGGAATGCATAATGTCGGACATAAGAACTACCATGTCAAGGCCTTATACTAATACCATTCACAAATATTTTATCAAGGCCTTGTTCCAAAATACTAGTTTGTCTCATTAGACCTACTGATGCATTGAGGGGCTATAGTGGGCCACGCCCGTCACATACAAAGTCCAATGCATTCCACATATGAAAAGGGTGAAACATACCATAATCATTCATATTAAAACTAGAATAGGGGAAGTCAAAACTTTAACCACAAACAATGAATGGTATATAAATAGCACATCCCCCGCCGATCATATCACAACACATCCAATACAATATGGATGATTTTATTATAACAAATAAACCTAATTCAAGAATAATATCCAATAATGGATGATGAAAAAGTATAAAATTATTAGAAAATATATTTGAGAAAAATATAACTTATCATGAAATCATTAAAAAGATACACAAGGTAATTCATTTAAGATAGATTTTTGAATCAAATTGTCTTATCCCACCTTGATACTTTTTAATGGAATAAGCATTTTAAAACAATGAGGCTCATATCAAAAAAATCCTTAAAATCATTTGGAAAACATGGAAATTAATTAAAAATATTTAGAAAAATAAATCATGAAAACATTTAAAATGATGATCTAGTTCAATGAGTCCCTTCCCTAAAACAATAAAAAATTCCCTTCAAAAAAATTTATGAATCATGGACATGGATGATAAATATGTCACAGAAAATTCTTACACATAAACAGTCTTGGATAATAATGTGATTAAAGAATTAACCATTACCTTAGATATGATAATATCTGTACATGTCCAAAACTCTTGTAAAAATGTTTCTAAACATATTATTAACCTATATATGAATCATAATAATATTTATGATATCATATATTATTCTTTTATAACATTATATTACCAATTTATTAACAATTATAAGTTAATGCAACATTTTGGGTAATATCGCTTTGTTTATCATACGTTTTCTGACGTGTTATTCTTGATCATATTACTAAGATCATGGTTTACTTACTTCCAGAATGTATAATATGATTTAAATAACATATATATCTATAATATAAATATATATAATAGATAGATATATAAAATTTAATACACCATTCATGGAGACGGTAGGTCATGCGTACGAATGAATGTTGTTTCTTTTTTCTTATCATATTGAATTGTTGTACTTGAATGACATATATGCATATATATATATATAGAATTCTTGTAGACTTATTATGTAATATAATTTATAATTAAGAATAATATATTTTTATATAGTCATTCATGGATGGTTAATGTTGAGGATGAATCTAATCGCGTATTAGAGGCAGTAGGTAATACACACGCACGTGTGACAATATCATTCAATTGATGTTGAAATTTCATGTAATTGTATTTTATATTATATATACAGAATCATTAACATGTTATATTTATTATTTACATCAATTATACTCAATATTATACTCATACAAATAATTATGTGTTGAGTAACAAACTACATGAAGATGTGGAGACAGAAAGTTGTATGTACACACGTATGGTGACTTAGTCATTCATTGGATTGATAGAAAAATGAATATGGTTTTTCCATATTTATAATATAATCTCAGTGTGTATAAGGTATTGGATTTATTATTTTAGAATGGAGACAACAAATAATGTGGAAGTGGATGATGAAATGAACTCTGAAAGAGGTGATAAAATAATTATCTCTTCTTCGGGTGTTTCCTTTTTATTTGAACAAACCGTCTTCTTAAGTTGGATTTATGATCAAATTAAGTCCTCTAGGATTATGTAAGGTTAGTTGGGAGGAAATTTGAGCACGTTTGTGCTGATAGAAAAAGATTTTGAGGAGTGAATTGAAGAGAAAGAGAAGTACCCTTTTATAAGAGAGGTGAGGGGAACTTTAAGAAAATCTTAAAATAATATTTTATTATAAAAATAATTTTCGGTTTTTAAAATCCCCAAATGGATTTATTTCTAGGTTAATGTTTGGATGGGTCTAAATCCTCTCAACCAATCAGTTTTAGACTTGTTTTGGTTTCCATATTAACCTTATCTTCTAGAAATAACCCTTATTTAAATAGTATAACTTTTACAATGTCTTCTTGTATTGTTAAAATACATGGATAATATAGTTACTATAAAAATACAATCGACATCATGTGGTTAATTAAGTACATATATAACATTATCTATGTCAATTGGATAAATAGTAGTTTTTTAGGTCAATTATATTATTTTAAAAAATATTATTTGTTTTAAAAACTCATTTATGTCAATTTTGACAATATTTATTATATGTTTTTTGTAAAAGACATAAAAACATTATTACTTGGAATAAAATAAATTGAATCAACCATAACATGTCATATTATCCTATAAAATTCGTGAATGGCGTCAAAAGAATCAATTTACATTTATTTTAATATTTATAAATCAATTAATTTAATCTTTCATTAAAAAGGTAATTATTGCAACATCATTGTGTCATAAATAAATTTATTTATTTAATTTTTAAATATTATAAATAAAATACTCTGATTTAAAAAATATTTATATCTTTTTAATGAATAATTATTGTGTAATTTATATTATTTATAAACTTGTATTAAAAATGTTTTAGATGTTAAATTTGATTTTAACACGTTTAACTCTTCTTTAAAGGAAATATAAAAAATGCACTAATCTAATCCAAGTGGATAAAAAAGGATCACATTTTTTTCCTAATGTTGATTTTTGTCAAAATAAACTAATACAATATAATTAGTACATGTTTTGGGGTAATTTTATATTATTATATTATTATAATATTATTTTTACTTGTAATTACCCTATTTATTTTTAATCGTTGTAAATAAAATTCATGTCACGACCCCCTCCCCACAAAGTGTACCCCTCTTGGGCCAGAAATGTGAGAAGGGAGATAATGACCCCCGAGTCCCACCTCTAGTAGGCCCTAGTTTGGTGACTAGCACTGAGTGTATAAAAAACACACAAATGGGAGGCATTACCCTCTAAGAGAACACATGCGGAAGAGAGAGATAAGACATACACCAACCAACTCCAACACAGAACTGAAATGTAAAAGAAAACCCGTGTGCATATATGTAATGTCATGAAAAAGGTACAAAAACTGAAAGGGAAACTACAAGTACCCAAATGAATGTAAAAGAATAGTGACCACAAGCGCGAACAGCTTCTACAACCACAAGCTAGTAGTAACCAGTCTAATCTCCAACCTGCTCCAAATGACCTACAAAACAGTTTATATATACGTAGGGTTAGTATAACAATATAATCAATAGGATCCTCCCTGAAGCCCCTCATGAAAAAGTAAAGAAAGATTGCTAAAGGACAGTGAACAACACGTGAAACAAACTCGTCACTTAAACATGTATACTTTGTTTCAAACCTCACCATGGCTACTATCACCGAGTAACACATACAAGAATATATCATATAATAAAGAATATCATGGGTACCCCACTACTACTTCTCCACTGGTTTTCCACTTTTCCCCAATGACATACGTCCTGTGCATCTCTCTCCAAGGGCTTGCCCGTATAAACTTGGGCTAAGCTCTACAATCTGCACCACGTGCACCACAAAGGCTTGCCCGTAGACACCTGGGCTAAGCACCACACCATCCTCACAACCAAAAGTAACCAGTTAGGTTCAGGGAGCCACCACATCCCACATAACATGTATCATACATTGGGTATGGTACCTCAAGCCATTACAACCCATACATCGCGTAAGGATCCTCAAGCCATCACAACCTATCCACGTTACACCTATAGTAGTCCATATGATACAATATCCAGAATATATGTATGGAAATAACTAGAATCCATTAGCCTTCTAAACACATATATGGAGAAAACTAACCACCATTCCAACGACACTAATATCTACCAAGAGAAGAGAGCGGGGTCAAAGGGGGTAGTCCGCCATTCATCCTCCCACCAGAATGTTGGGGAAAACACCCCCTAGGGCTCAGAATCCCAAGTGTGTCAGTTTCCATTACCGGCAGGGTGGAGTAGCTTATAGAAACACAAAAGTATAGAATATATATAACTCACAACCACACTATGGGCATAACCTAGTCTTAGCCTCAACTGCAGCTAACGTCTCTCAGACTCCGGGCTGCTATTTATAAGACTAGGAATCCTATAATAACACAACATGTTAAAGAACTTCATTAGGTTACTTAATTCCCTTTTTGATCAATTCCACATTAAGTAAATTAATTTTTTTCATGTTAATTAACCATGAACAAAATCAACAATTAAACATTCTTTGCATCACATTAAAAATTTACTGTTCCTTTAATGATCAACATAACCATTAAAACCTGCATCTCCATCCCTATGGATTATCATCAATTAATCAAACATTCATTTAATAATTACTTTCCCATATTCCTAGGAATTCTAGAAAAGCATCCTATGCTACTAAATAAAATGGGGATCAACACTGTGAGTAGATATACTACCCGTTGAGTCTTTGCCGCCTATAGGAAGAGTGTAAGCCCATTCTCCCTCGAGAGGCTAAACACGGAAAGAACATGGCATACCCCGCGCTTCTTCGCCCCTTTCGGTTGAAGGCTAAGAAAAACTAGCTTCAATGAGTATTGGGGAAAATTAAAGTAGATAAAAACCAATCAAACCCCCAAACATTCATCCAGCACATCCATTCCATACCATCATCCCTAGTGTCCTCCCTGACACCCATATGCATGAACCGATGCATCTCTCCACTATAGGTGTCATCCACTGCCACAACCACATGGCCTCCCTACCTCCACAAATCACAACACCCCTCCAGGGTTACATCACAACATAAGAAGCAGGAAAACAACTCATTACATCAATTGGGCTCTCATCCCTAATTCACAACAAGAGGGTAACTCAGAACCCTTCCAGGAATTCAATCAATCAAGTTTAAAAATTCATCTTGAATTAACGTATTCAATTCGTTTTTCCAACATAAAGAACCAAAATAGTAAGCTATCACAAAGATTAAACATTCTTACTATGCCACTTAATCAACATCAAATTACCACAAAAACCAGATTCTATTCATGCCTCTTTATTTTTAGCCAATTAAATATCAATTAATTCCAGATTTATGTTCTTTATCAATTCATCAAGAGCAACATCCTAACAAGCAAGGCATAGATATCAAACATTCTAGAAAACATGTGGCAACAACATACGTTCAATGAAACTTCTTAATCTGGTTCAAATTTTTTAATTAGGTCAATTCCATTGTGATCCAAATGGCTAAATCATGCTAACTCTACGAATGCAAATAAACAAATAGAGAATCCACAAATCCCCTACCTCAACTGTCATGGAACACTCAAGAAACTGGGTCGATTCTCCATGAATCCTCCTTAGATCTCCCACCCTAACACAACCAAGCCCAAATCTCATCACTTTGACATCCAATCACATAGATCTACCCATAACAGGCATAGATATAAGAAACCAAGAGAAGATAAGAAGTAGATCTATGTAGATCTAAGAACCCCACAAGAACAAGTAGATACCTCAAGAAACCAGCTTCAATTCACCAAGGGAAGCCTTCGAATCGCCTCCAAAACACTTGGGAGAGCTTCTTATACCTCCTTGTAAGGGTAATCCCATGTTATGGCCTCTTAGATGCTTAAACAAACCATTTATTGTCAAAAGAGTTTAGATCCACAATTTTAGGATCTAAAATTATGTTTCCACATGGTTAGTTTGCATGGTTTAACAAACCGTGCGCTAATTGTGTGTTTGCTTCTACCTCGATAACACCTCCTCGTAGGGTTAGTCCACACGGTTAGGAAAACCGTGCACTAACCATGCGTTAGCTACTACCCTCAAGACCAGCCTTGTAAGGTTTGCCTGCACGGTTTAGGAAAACCATTCGCCTACCTTGCAAAAATTATTACCCTTTAGATTTCTTTAAAAGTCCACCCAAACGCACTCCAATGTCACCTTGACCTCTCGGAACACCTCCAACGCCACATTTCAAAAATAAATGGACAGGGGAGGTCCAGGCCATTAATTCAGATACCTCTCAAAACATTCTTTTCCTCAATAATCCAAAACCCATCTAAAGAGAAAATGAATCATGGACTGAACAAACAACCCACCGAGATACCTCTAAAAAGAGAGCATGCTACCAAAACAACAAAGAGAGACATCTCATAAACATGAAAGTTTCATAACCACATAAGGAGTTAAAATTTAAATAACTCTGGGTATTGAGCACATATATGTGACTCATGTTCCCATATACTATCCTCCAAGCCACTGTGTCACCATAATACACAAACTAAGGGGATGGAACGTCTGCGCAACACCTTCTCCATGCGGTCTTGGATCTCCATAGGTCGCTCCTCAAAAGTTTCACCATCATCAACATCGATATCTCCCTAATCAATGATGTGAGAGTCGTCCTGAAGATAATAATGGAGCTATGAAACATGGAAAAATCATATATCTGACTCATCTGTGGGGGATGTGCTACTTGATACGCCACAACTCCAACACTAGATAACACCTCGAAAGGCCCAACAAAGCGGGGAGAAAGCTTACTCCTATAACCAATCCATCGCTACCCACGACGGGGTGTCACCTTCAGAAACACATGATCCCCAACATTAAACTCTTAGGGTCTCCTTCTTTGATCGTCATATGATTTCTCACGATCTTGCATTGTCTTCATCCTTTCATGAATCACCTGAACCATCTATGTTGTATTATACACTAGTTCCGGTCCGAGAATTGCTGATTCTCCAACCCCAGTCCCGCACAATGGAGAATGGCAAGGTTATCCATACAAGGGTTCAAACGGTGCCATACCAATGGGGGAGTGAAAACTGTTATTGTAAGCGAACTCCACCAAGGGTATGTGCCTCACGCATGAGCCTCCAAAATCAATAACCCAAGAGCATAACACGTCTTCAAGAGTCAAAATGGTTCGCTCTGTCTTACCTTCCGTTTGAGGATGAAACTCCGTGCTAAGACATAGATGAGAACCTAAAGCATGTTGGATACATTTCCACACCCTGGAGGTAAAATGAGGATCTCGATCAGAAATGATCATCCTATGGACTCCATGAAGTCTCACCACCTCCTCCAGATACTGCCTCGACAAAACATCCACCGAGCTAGACTCCTTGATCACTATGAAGTGGGCCGATTGTGTTAAACGATTCACTACCACCCAAATAACATCGTGTCCTCCCAGAGCTCATGGTAAACTAGTAACAAAGTCCATTGAAATATCCTCCCACTTCCACTGAGGAATATCTAATGGCTAGATAAGACCACCAGGATCTCAGTGTTGGCCTTCACCTTCTGCAGACTAAACATAGAGACACAAGCTCTACAACCGCGTGATTCATCCTAGGGCACCAAAACTGACTCCTCAAAGCTCAGTACATCTTTGTCATGCCAGGATGTACTGCTAGAGGTGATCTATGGAAATCTCTGAGAACTGTCTCGTGCATCTCCAAGGAAAAAAAAAATCCTTCCATGATACAACACTCTGTGATGTTCATTCTCAGACCAACCATCAGGGCCTCACCACAAACAACTTGGTCTCTCTAGTCCTCCCCCTCAAGATCTCCCAACTGGGACTCTTCCACCTTATACACCATGGATGACGGTACCATAATCTGAAAAGGAAAACCTCTACCCCCAACATCACCCATGTCATGATGCAAAGATGAAAGTTCCTCTATTACTCTCCAGGAATCACTAGATTCATGCACAACATCACTACATGGCTTTCAGCTTAGCGCATTAGCTACAACATTCCCCTTTCCAGGTGTATATGATATTTTGAAGTCGTATTCTTGCATGTACTCCATCAATCGATGCTGCCACAAGTTTATGTCATGTTGGGAAAAAACATACCTCAAACTCTAATGGTTGGTGAAGACAACAAAGCATTCACCAATGAGGTAATGTCTCCAAAACATCAGAGAAAACACCAGTACTACCAACTCAAGTTCATGGGTGGCATAGTTGCGTTCATGGGGACACAACTGCCGAGACCCATAAGAATCAACCAACCTCCACTGCATGAGAACACAGACAAACCCCCGATGTAAAGCATCGCAAAAGACATCAAATTGGACTCCCTCATCTAGAAGACAAAGGACTAGAGCACTTAGTAACTTCTCCTTTAGAATCTTTAAGGCTGCCTTGCACTAATCAGTACATACGAAGGACTGATCCTTACTGGTCAAAGCTCTTAAAGGGGCCGCAGCCCGTGATAAATTGGCCACAAACCTCCTGTAATACCCTGCAAGACCAAGGAAACATTGCACCTCTCACACTATCTTGGGGGCTGCCCAAGACACCAATGCTTCTATTTTTGAGGGATCCAAGGCTAATCCCTTTTCGGACAAAACATGCACCAAGAAACGGACATCTCATGCCAAAAAATCACACTTTGACAACTTCCCAAATAGATGGTGTCGACGAAGGACTCCCAAAATGGCATGAAGATGCTCAACATGCTCCACTTCAGATGTGGAGTAAATAAGGATGTCATTGATGAAGACCACTATGAACTTGCCTAAGAACTCACGGAACACAGAATTCATCAATCCCATGAACGCAGCTGGAGAATTCGTCATGCCGAATGGCATTACAACGAACTCATAATGCCCATGACGACAAAGGAAAGCAGTCTTCAGGATATCCTCATCCTTCACACGCATCAGATGATATCCGGACCGCAAGTTGATAATTGATAACCAAATTGCAACCTTATGTTGATCGAATAGGCCGTAAATCTATGGAAGGGGATATGAATTCTTTATTGTCACTTTGCTTTTGTGACGATAATCGCCACACAACCACAAACTACCTTCGTCATTCTTTACGAACAAAACTGCTGCACCCCATTGGGACACACTTGGCCGAACAAAACCGCACTGAAACAGACCATCATGCTATACACATAGATCTCATAACTCATAAGGTTCAATCCTATATGGAGACATAGAGATAGAAGACGCTCCTGGATGTAGCTCGTTCCTAAACTCTATCACTTGTCTAGGGGGTAAGGCTACAACCTCATCTGGACAAACATCAGTCTACTCCTCCATGACCCTAGGAAACGCTAACTATTGAACCTCTGAAGTACTCAGCATCAACTCGAAAGAAATAATAATGATGCATGATCCATTCCAAGGTCTCTACCCAACAACTAGTATCACCTTGTTTAGTATCCACTATAAAATTAATGGTCCATGCAACAGTTCATAGGGGGCCCTAAATGCCTATGTCTCTGCCAGTATCCAGTGTTAACCCCACTTGCTAAACATGAATGACATCATTGCCCTACCAACCATTGCAACCTCACCCATGCCTAACTCCAATCTCCATCCTATCCCTCAACCAGCCTTTGATACCACTCTGTCACGACCCCCTCCCCACAAAATGTACCCCTCCTGGGCCGATAATGTGAGAAGGAAGATAATGACCCCCGAGTCCCGCCTCCAGTAGGCCCCGGGTTGGCAACTAGCACCGAGGGTATATAAAACACACAAATGGGAGTCATTACCTTCTATGAGAACACATGAGGTTGAGAGAGATAAGATAGATACAAACCAACTCCAGCACAGAACTGAAATGTAAAAGAAAACTCATGTTCATATATGTAATGTCATGGAAAATGTACAAAAACTGAAAGGGAAACTACAAGTACCCAAAAGAAAGTAAAACAACTACGACCACAAACCCAAACAGCTTCTGCAACCACAAGCTAGTAGTAACCATCCTAATCTCGAACCTGCTCAAAGTGACCTGAAAAACAGTTTACATATACGTTTGGTGAGTATAACAATATACTCAGTAGTATCCTCCCTGAACCCTCTCATTGAAAATTAAATAAAGCATGCTAAAGAACAATGGACATCAAGTGAAACTAACTCGTCACCTAAACATGTATAATATGTTCCCAACCTCACCATGGCTACTCTCACCAAGTTACGCAGACAAGAATATATCATATAGTAAAGAATATCAAGGGTACCTCACTACTACTTCCCCACTGGTTTTTCGCTTTTCCCCAATGACATACGTCCTGTGCATCTCTCTCCATGGGCTTTCCCATATAAACATGTGCAGCTAACGTCTCTCTGACTCTGGGATTCTATTTCAAAGACTAGACATCCTATAAGAAAACAACCAGTTAAAGATCATCATTAGGTTACTTCATTCCCATTTTCATCAATTCAACTTTATGTTAATTAATTCATTTCATGTTAATTAACCATGAGAAAAAACCCCATTTAATCTTTCCTGGCATCACATACAAAATTTACTCTTCCTTTACAGTTACAAAATAACTATTAAAACTAGCATCTCTATCCCTGTGGATTATCGTCAATTAATCAAAATTTAATTTCAGAATTACTTTCACATATTCCTAGGCATTCTAGAAAAGCATCTTATGCAACTAAACTCATGGGGGCTCAACATGGTGAGTAGATATACTACATATCGATTCTTTTCCGCCTATAGCACGAGCTTAAGCCCATTCTTCCTCAAGAGGCTAAACACAAAAAGCACGTGGCATACCCCACAGGTCATTTCCCATTTCAGAAGAAGGTAAGAAAAACCAGAAACCTTGAGTAGTGGGGAAATGTAAAGCAGATAACAACCAATCAAACCACCAAACATTCATCCAGCACATCCATTCCATACCATCATCCCTGGTGTCCTCCCAAACACCCACAAGCATGAACCAATGCATCTATCCACTCTATGTTTCATCCTATTCCACAACCACAAGGCCTCCCCGCTTCAACATATCACAAAACCCCTCTAGGGTCACATCACAACACAACCAGCAGGAAAACAACTAATTACATCAATTGGGCTCTCTGGCCTAATTCACAACACGAGGGTAACTCAGAACCCTTCAGGGAATTCAATCCATCAAGTTCATAAATCCATCCTGAATTAACATATTCAATTCATTGGTTACAACATAATGTACCAAAACATTAATCTATCACAATGATTAAACATGCTTACTATGCCACTTAGTCAACGTCAATTTACCACAAGAACCATATTGTTGTCATGCCTCTTTTTTTAGCCTATTAATTATCAATTAATTCCGGCCTTAAATTCTTTATCAATTCATCAAGAACAACATGCAAACAAACAAGGAATATATATCACACTATCTCGCAAAAATGAGGCAACAAAATACGTTCAAATAAATTTCTTAATCCGGTTCAAATATTTAATTAGGTCAATTCCATTTTGATCCAAAGGGCTAAATCATGATAACTCTTTGATTGCACATAATCAAATAAGAAGCCACAAATAACCTACCTCAATGGTGAAGGAACACTCATGAAACAGGGTCGATTCTCCACGAATTCTCTTTAGATCTCCTCCCCTAACACAACCATGACCAAAGCCCATCACTCTGACATCCACACACATAGACCTACCCAAAACACGAGTAGATCTAAGAAACCACGAGAAGAGAGGAAGTAGATCTATGTAGATCTAATAACCCAATAAGAACGAGCACAAAACATAAGAAACTGGGTTCGATTCACCAAGGGAGGCCTTCAAATCACCTCCAAAACACTTTGGAGAGCTTCTTCTACCTCCAAGGAAGGGTAATCCGGAGTTATGGCCACATAGAGGATTAAACGAACAATTTAGAGGAAAATGTAAAGACCAGTAAAATTCAAGGGAAATTTTTTTCTTAAATTTCTTTAGAATTTTACAAGAGCGCGGTTTCAGACGGCACCTGATTCCGAGGCCCGGAGTGCCCGGAGTTAATTTCTGAAGTTTGGCTCGGGTACGTTCAGTGAACGAACGAGCGGGTTTTCCTAACTTTTGATTCGGTGCTCGGAATTGAAATCCGAGGGCACCGATGAACTCGCAGCACCGATATTCGCTTAAAGAGACCTTTTCGGAAGTTGCGTTTGTTGCGGGTTGAAAGTTAGTTTTGGGGTTTTTAGTTTGAGTTAAATAAAATTTGTGAAGAACAAATTTTATTATAACTTGATAAAACCTACCAAAGGGGGTTGGAAGTGGGACCCACACCCACTTAACCTCCCTTGGGAGGATTAAGTGTGGTGGGGCCCACACGAACCCCTAAACCTTTCATCTTCTCCCAACTTACTTAACCCCTCATTAAATGACATGAGTTAATTAATTTGGAGTTAATCCTTTTGAATTTCAAACTTTGGAAATTCTTTTGTGTTGATGTGTTAATAAAATAAGATAGTGTCTTATTTTATTTTGGTTAATAGCTTTGGCCACCTTGAGAGCTTTTTGGAGATTTTCTTCTTCTTCTTCAACTCTGACGAAGAACACGAAGAACGCTCAACTTGACGAAGAACGCTCAAGTTCCGACGAAGAACGCCACTCCGCTCTTCTTCGTCTTCCGTTTCAACGAGAGGGAACGCCGCTTCCTCCTCGGATTCCCTTCGTCGACATAAGAGGTTTCGCCAACGACGTATCACATCGGACACATCTCTTCGTCAACGGAATTGACGAACGACGACCGCGACGCCCGATCTCCGCGACGTTGACTTCCGCGGACGTTGTCAAATCTTCAAACCTTTACCCGAGGTAGGGGTTGTTGATTATTGTTTAATTATTCTAATCTTGATCATGAATTTAGCAAGTCTAACGTGTGGCTTTGAAATATTTTAAGTTGCGTTATTGCTTAACGTGAGGGGGCCGGACCGCATGAACACGTTCGAACCCCCTCCATCGTTCTTGTTGTATTGCTTGCGGGTGGATGAATCAAGGTGGTGTGGTGCCGTCGCACCACGCGCATATTCGCCCAATCCTTATTACGCGACGCCGTCGCGCCGCTCCATGAATGAAACATCAAGAACGCGACGTCGTCGCGCCGCGTTGAAGAAATCGAGGTGCGGCAGAGGGGCGCGGTGCCGTCGCACCGCGCCGGATGACGAAAACCGCGGCCGGTTCCGGGCCGCGGCGGAAGAGAAGACCGGCGGCCGGGCCGCCGGCGTCGGAAGCTGAAGGGGGGACCGGAATTTCCGGTCCCATTGGAGAAAACCGGCCGGCCAGCTGGCCGGCCGGATGGCATTAAACCGGGGGAATTAATCCCCTGACCAACGCACAAAAACCCCCCTCTTTATGAGGGGGGGCGGTTCTTTGAGGGGAGGGGGGCAGCCGGCCTCCCGGTTCCGCACAAACAGGCCCCCCATGTGGGGGGGGGGGGGGGGGCGTTTTTAAAAAAAAGGGGCGCGGCTATAAGCCGCGCCGCCCCCTTATCCGCGGGGGATTGATTTCCCCCGCCGCCGCCTCCAAGAAAGCGGGGGCTTAGCCCCCCGCGTGCAGCCCCCGTGCGGCGTCTGGTCGCCGCGGCCCCCGCGGCCCCCGCGCCGCCGGCCGGCCAGACCGGGTCGTACCCGGGTCGGGTCGACCCGGTTCGGGCCGACCCAGGGGGGGGGGGGGGGGTCGGGCCGGGTCGGCCCGGACCCGGACCCTCCCGTTTCGAACCAGATTCGGTCTTTTGGCCATAACTTGAGCCTTGGACCTCCGATTGACGAACCCTCTGCGGCAACGCGATCCTTGGATCGAGACGGTCGTTTCCGTATATCGCACTCAAGGTTTCGGATTACTTTGAGTTCGGCCGGGTTGGTTCGTTCTCGAAACCAACCGGGCCTTCGGAGCGGAAACGCTCATATCTTGAGCTACGGATGTCCGATTGACCTGCCGTCAGCTTTGTTGTGTTCCTCTTAGTGAGACGGATCTTTTGGAATACTTAGACCGAGGTTTGGACGCAGGTGGTGTACGGTCGGGTTGGTTTTACCTTAAAAACCAACCGGGCCCCGGGGACGAAAATGCCAATAACTCTCAGACCGGGCGTCCGATCGACGCACCGTATATTGCGTTGAGTTCCTGTTTACGATACGGAACTTTTGGCATCCGTCGCCCAAGTTTTGGATACAGTTAGTAGTGGCCGGGTTGGATCGCACCCGAAATCCAACCGGGCCCCTGGAACGGGAAAGCTGATATCTTTCAGACAGGATGTCCATTTGACGAACCGTCAGCGGCGTTGGTGATTACGTTGAGTAACGGTCCCTTTGAGAATACCCTACGGGAGTTCAGGGTACAGTTGTGATATGACCGGGATTGGTTCGCTCACGAAACCAACCGGGCCCCTGGGACGAAAAGGCTAATAACTCACAGACCGGGCGTCCGATCGACGCGCCGTCTGTTGCGTTGTGACCCCTGTGACGAGACTGTCCTTTGAGATACTTATTTGCGGGACTTGTGATACTTGGAGTATCGACCAATAGCTCGTGGAGCGGACCCTTCCGGAGACGAGCGTGCAGAGTACGGAGACCGTGTAGCCGGCTGAGACCTGACGACTGCTTGACCGACTCGACTTGGAGTGAGTCGACTAGCCCAGTGGACGGAGCGCCCGGTATTTGGCGGCAGACCCACGGAGGACGGAGCGCCTGGTAGTTGGCAGCAAACCCGCGGTACTCGACAGGAGGAGTACCTCAGTAGGCTATTTGGGCGAGCGCCCAGTATTTGGCGACAGAACCTCAGCGGACGGAGCGCCAGGTAGTTGGCCGCAAACCCGCAGTAATCGACAGGAGGAGTACCTCAGCAGTCTTAGGTTAGTGAGCAGTACCTCGGAGTCGTGACAGGACCACTGTACACTCTAGAGACGAAGATCTTCAGCAGTTACGGTTTCGATAATGAAAATCCTGGTTTGAGCTGAGACTTTTGACCTTGTGTTTACCTCATGATTGAGATGGGTCACTTGCTAACTTTGGTATATGTATGGGCATATACCCGGGTAGTGGTTATCCGTTGTTTTCACAATCCTTGTGTTTCCTCATGATTGAGATGGGTTACTTGATAACTTAGGTATATGTATGGGCATATACCTAAGTAGAGGTTATCTGTTGAGATCTTCTTTGTGGTTATCCTTGTTGTTTTAGTGAGACCTTGAGGGTCTTGGGGTCCCTACTGAGTATCGTTATACTCACCCCTGCACGGGCTATGCCCGCACTACGTTGTGTTGGTTGCAGACGACGGACAGCGTTGACCTTAGCTGAGGCTTGCAGAGCGGGACGGTACCCGGAGTTGGACCACTGGGCGGGACGTGCTCGGAGCGGACGGCGAGACCCGTGGAGCAGAGGAGCTATCTGTACCCACCCTTCAGGTGGGATTTCCAGTGGACAGTTCGGAGTAGCAGCTTTTACTTTTCAGTTGCTGTTTTCCCTTTCGAGTTGTACTTTACTTTCAGTTTGGGTTTGTATTCTGGCCCATTTACTTTTCTGCACTTTCAGTTGTACTCTGCTTTTGTTTAGTGTTTACTTTTCGCTTGCTTACTCTGTGGTGTTTGTTTTCTTTACAAAGGCAATGCCTTCCCTTTTTACCAGGATTTACGCCTTGGTGCTAGTCGCCAGCCCCTGGCCTATGGAAGGCGGGCTTGGGGTAGTCACGGCACGGACCCCGAGGGCGGGTCGTGACAAATTGGTATCAAAGGAGTTCGATTCTACCGCAGAACTTATAACTCTGATGTTTCTTTCTGTGAAGCAATAGTGTTGAGAGTACCGAGTGTGGTTTTCAGTTCAGGGAGTCCAGTGTTGGTGCGGGCGGCCGACGTATCCATACACCAGGACCCTGACAACTGATTTCCGACTTTGTGCACGAAAACACTGATTGCGTGTGTGTTTTCAAAGGTTTTCCCCCTTAAAACAGCTCAAACCAGGTCAGCTCACCAGGTATAACCGTTTGATCGTGTTACGTTGTTTCTTTCAGGATGCCTTTTCTCGGACGACCAGCTAGAGCCCGGAGGGATGTGCGTACTGATAGTCTGTCGAGCGACGAGGCTTCGGTACAGGGCCCTCTTGCAGTTGAGGCACCAGCGGAGGCACCAGCGATACTACCATACGTTGGGCCATCGATGACACCAGCCCCAGCAGTAGACGATGCATGACGCTTGAGTGCGCTGCATGAGTTCCAGCGCCAGAGGCCACCCAGGTTCAGGGGAGAGATGGAACCGCAGGCGGCTGAGGATTGGCTGGAGGCTGTGGTGGGAGTCTTCAGGCTAGTGGGGATGCCATCGGACTTCATGGTGACCTTTGCTGCCAGCCTTCTTCAGGCAGCAGCAGGCAGGTGGTGGAGCCACTTGTTCCAGTTTTGCGATGGGATGGCTTTCACATGGGAAGACTTTGAGACCTTCTTCAGGGTGGAGTTTGTGCCAGTAGCTCTACACCCCGAGCGTGTTCAGGAGCTGCTGCCTTTGCCGCGTGTTTTTCGATCAGAAGCCGAGTCATCTGTGGGCAGTAGACAGATGATGCAGAGGTCCAGGAGGACCAGACCAGCAGTTGGGCGATCTCGGGTTTTAGGACCGGTGGTGCGGGGCACCCGGAGTGGGAACATAGCCAGCCGTGCAAGGAGCAGGTTGTGTTACTCATGCCGCGGAAAGGGTCACCTGGCACGTGACTGTCCGACTCCTTGATCCGCTGGCTTTGGGGGAGCCACCGAGGTAGAGGCAGCGACAAATGCTTGAGCAACAGTAAAGCAGGTGGACATGAGCGGAACTAGTGGATACGTCTCTTGTACTTCTAGTTCCATGTTGATGTTGGTTTTGTGTAGCATCTTTGTATTATGAGCTGCAATAATAAAAGACGCATACTTTGTGATGTTTTCATTCCTGTCCTCTTTTGTGATGTTACTAAGAGGTTCCAGTTGACTGTTGACTTGACCCTCACTTGTGAGACATCTAATGGAGGAGACCGAGTTACCACACACTGATGCCGACAGTGTGACTCAACTCTTGGAGGCGAGAGTAACGGTTGGATCTCTTGGTAGTAGCGTCAAGGCCTTACGACGTCATCCTTCGTATGGATTAGTATCATCCATGTTAGGATTGACTGTATTAGGCAAAGAATGTGGTTCATCCTGGGGATGAGACCAGATTTCTCTTGTCGGCAAAGAAGAAATCTTGCAGCTCTTGTGGGACCGGAGGTCGTCTAGGCCACGACAAAGAAGGTCCAGGTCATCCAGGAGCGGATGAGGACAGCACAGAGCCGGCAGAAGTCATACGCTGACAGGAGGCGGAGGCCACTGGAGTTCGAGGATGGCGACCACGTCTTCTTGCGGGTCCCACCTCGACGTGGTATTCGGAGATTTGGCCGTGGCGGCAAGTTATCTCCGCACTTCAACGGACCCTTCCAGGTCCTCAGCAGGGTTGGTGAGGTGGCTTATCGCCTGGCTCTACCACCTCAGTTGCACCGGGTGCACGACGTCTTCCACGTGTCTCAGATGAGGAGATACGTGCACGACCCGACGCACATCTTTGACCATGGGGAGCTTGACGTTGACGATGGGGCGACTTTTACGGAGGTCCCGGTGGAGATAGAGGATCGACAGGAGCGAGTCTTGCGTGGGCGATCGATTCCTCTTGTGCGCATCAGATGGCAGCACGGGAATCTCCAGGAGAGCACATGGGAGCGGGAGGCTCAGATGCGTGCTCAGTACCCCCATTTGTTTCCCTAGTTTTTGATGTATCTTTACGGGGATGTAAAGCCCTGAGGTGGGAGTAATGTAAAGACCCGTAAAATTCAAGGGAAATTTTTTTCTTAATTTTCTTTAGAATTTTACAAGAGCGCGGTTTCAGACGGCACCTGATTCCAAGGCCCGGAGTGCCCGGAGTTAATTTCTGAAGTTTGGCTCGGGTACGTTCAGTGAACGAACGAGCGGGTTTTCCTAACTTTTGATTCGGTGCTCGGAATTGAAATCCGAGGGCACCGATGAACTCGCAACACTGATATTCGCTTAAAGAGTCCTTTTCGGAAGTTGCATTTGTTGCGGGTTGAAAGTTAGTTTTGGGGTTTTTAGTTTGAGTTAAATAAAATTTGTGAAGAACAAATTTTATTATAACTTGATAAAACCTACCAAAGGGGGTTGGAAGTGGGACCCACACCCACTTAACCTCCCGTGGGAGGATTAAGTGTGGTGGGGCCCACACAAACCCCTAAACCTTTCATCTTCTCCCAACTTACTTAACCCCTCATTAAATGACATGAGTTAATTAATTTGGAGTTAATCCTTTTGAATTTCAAACTTTGGAAATTCTTTTGTGTTGATGTGTTAATAAAATAAGATAGTGTCTTATTTTATTTTGGTTAATAGCTTTGGCCACCTTGAGAGCTTTTGGGAGATTTTCTTCTTCTTCTTCAACTCTGACGAAGAACACGAAGAACGCTCAACTTGACGAAGAACGCTCAAGTTCCGACGAAGAACGCCACTCCGCTCTTCTTCGTCTTCCATGTCAACGAGAGGGAACGCCGCTTCCTCCTCGGATTCCCTTCGTCGACATAAGTGGTTTCGCCAACGACGTATCACATCGGACACATCTCTTCGTCAACGGAATTGACGAACGACGACCGCGACGCCCGATCTCCGCGACGTTGACTTCCGCGGACGTTGTCAAATCTTCGAACCTTTACCCGAGGTAGGGGTTGTTGATTATTGTTTAATTATTCTATTCTTGATCATGAATTTAGCAAGTCTAACGTGTGGATTTGAAATATTTTAAGTTGCGTTATTGCTTAACGTGAGGGGGCCGGACCACATGAACACGGCCGAACCCCCTCCATCGTTCTTGTTGTATTGCTTGCGGGTGGATGAATCAAGGTGGCGTGGTGCCGTCGCACCACGCGGATATTCGCCCAATCCTTATTACGCGACGCCGTCGCGCCGCGCCATGAAAGAAACATCAAGAACGCGACGCCGTCGCGCCGCGTTGAAGAAATCGAGGTGCGGCGGAGGGGCGCGGTGCCGTCGCACCGCGCCGGATGACGAAAACCGCGGCCGGTTCCGGGCCGCGGCGGAAGAGAAGACCGGCGGCTGGGCCGCCGGCGTCGGAAGCTGAAGGGGGGACCGGAATTTCCGGTCCCGTTGGAGAAAACCGGCCGGCCAGCTGGCCGGCCGGATGGCATTAAACCGGGGGAATTAATCCCCCGACCAACGCACAAAAACCCCCCTCTTTATGAGGGGGGGCGGTTCTTTGAGGGGAGGGGGGCAGCCGGCCCCCCGGTTCCGCACAAACAGGCCCCCCACGTGGGGGGGTGGGCATTTTTTAAAAAAAAGGGGCGCGGCTATAAGCCGCGCCGCCCCCTTATCCGCGGGGGATTGATTTCCCCCGCCGCCGCCTCCAAGAAAGCGGGGGCTTAGCCCCCCGCGTGCAGCCCCCGTGCGGCGTCTGGCCGCCGCGGCCCCCGCGCCGCCGGCCGGCCAGACCGGGTCGGACCCGGGTCGGGCCGACCTAGGGGGGGGGGGGTCGGGCCGGGTCGGCCCGGGCCCGGACCCTCCCGTTTCGAACCAGATTCGGTCATTTGGCCATAACTTGAGCCTCGGACCTCCGATTGACGAACCGTCTGCGGCATCACGATCCTTGGATCGAGACGGTCGTTTCGGTATATCGCACTCAAGGTTTCAGATTACTTTGAGTTCGGCCGGGTTGGTTCGTTCTCGAAACCAACCGGGCCTTCGGAGCGGAAACGCTCATATCTTGAGCTACGGACGTCCGATTGACGTGCCGTCAGCTTTGTTGTGTTCCTCTTAGTGAGACGGATCTTTTGGAATACTTCGCCCGAGGTTTGGACGCAGGTGGAGTACGTTCGGGTTGGTTTTACCTTAAAAACCAACCGGGCCCCGGGAACGAAAATGCCAATAACTCTCAGACCGGGCGTCCGATCGACGCACCGTCTGTTGCGTTGAGTTCCTGTTTACGATACGGAACTTTTGGCATCCTTCGCCCGAGTTTTGGATACAGTTAGTAGTGGCCGGGTTGGATCGCACCCGAAATCCAACCGGGCCCCTGGAACGGGAAAGCTGATATCTTTCAGACAGGACGTCCGTTTGACGAACCGTCAGCGGCGTTGGTGATTACGTTGAGTAACGGTCCCTTTGAGAATACCCTACGGGAGTTCAGGGTACAGTTGTGATACGGCCGGGATTGGTTCGCTCACGAAACCAACTGGGCCCCTGGGACGAAAAGGCTAATAACTCACAGACCGGGCGTCCGATCGACGCGCTGTCTGTTGCGTTGTGACCCCTGTGACGAGACGGTCCTTTGAGATACTTCTTTGCGGGACTTGTGATACTTGGAGTATCGACCAGTAGATCGTGGAGCGGACCCTCCCGGAGACGAGCGTGCAGAGTACGGAGACCGTGTAGCCGGCTGAGACCTGACGACTGCTTGACCGACTCGACTTGGAGTGAGTCGACTAGCCCAGTGGACGGAGCGCCCGGTATTTGGCGGCAGACCCACGGCGGACGGAGCGCCTGGTAGTTGGCAGCAAACCCGCGGTACTCGACAGGAGGAGTACCTCAGTAGGCTATTTGGGCGAGCGCCCGGTATTTGGCGACAGACCCTCAGCGGACGGAGCGCCAGGTAGTTGGCCGCAAACCCGCAGTACTCGACAGGAGGAGTACCTCAGCAGTCTTAGGTTAGTGAGCAGTACCTCGGAGTAGTGACAGGACCACTGTACACTCTAGAGACGGAGCTCTTCAGCAGTTACGGTTTCGATAATGAAAATCCTGGTTTGAGCTGAGACTTTTGACCTTGTGTTTACCTCATGATTGAGATGGGTCACTTGCTAACTTTGGTATATGTATGGGCATATACCCGGGTAGTGGTTATCCGTTGTTTTCACAATCCTTGTGTTTCCTCATGATTGAGATGGGTTACTTGATAACTTAGGTATATGTATGGGCATATACCTAAGTAGAGGTTATTTGTTGAGATCTTCTTTGTGGTTATCCTTGTTGGTTTAGTGAGACCTTGAGGGTCTCGGGGTCCCTACTGAGTATCGTTATACTCACCCCTGCACGGGCTATGCCCGCACTACGTTGTGTTGGTTGCAGACGACGGACAGCGTTGACCTTAGCTGAGGCTTGCAGAGCGGGACGGTACCCGGAGGTGGACCACTGGGCGGGACGTGCTCGGAGCGGACGGCGAGACCCGTGGAGCAGAGGAGCTATCTGTACCCACCCTTCAGGTGGGATTTCCAGTGGACAGTTCGGAGTAGCGGCTTTTACTTTTCAGTTGCTGTTTTCCCTTTCGAGTTGTACTTTACTTTCAGTTTGGGTTTGTATTCTGGCCCATTTACTTTTCCGCACTTTCAGTTGTACTCTGCTTTTGTTTAGTGTTTACTTTTCTCTTGCTTACTCTGTGGTGTTTGTTTTCTTTACAAAGGCAATGCCTTCCCTTTTTACCAGGATTTACGCCTTGGTGCTAGTCGCAAGCCCCTGGCCTATGGAAGGCGGGCTTGGGGTAGTCACGGCACGGACCCCGAGGGCGGGTCGTGACAGCAAAAGAGTTCAGTTCCTTGATTTTAGGATCTAACATTAATTGCCTGCATGGTTAGTTCACACGGTTTAACAAACCATGAGCTAACAGTGCGTTAGCTTCTGCCTCGACAACACCTCCTAGCATGGTTATTCCGCATGGTTAGGCAAATCGTGCGCTAACCGTGCATTAGCTACTGCCCTCAAGACTAGCCTTGCACGGTTTGGCCGCACAGTTTTGGAAAACCTTGCACCAACCATGCGAAAACTAATACCTTTTCACTTTCCTTAAAAGTCCACCAAAACACACCCCTAAGTCTCCTTGACCTCTCGGAACACCTCCAGCGCCACCTTTCACATAGGAATGGACCTGAGAGGTACGATCCATTAAAATTCTAGTCACTATTTGCAAAAAAATATTTCTCATCCAATTGAACAACATTTTACATACTGATGACAATGCTGTCTATTGCAGTTTTTAAATTCAATTCCTCGTAGCGGTAAAATTATGTTTCATGCAAATTTTTAAATGTGCCTAGAAGGTGGGTAAAAGAAGTTAAAATGTTCAGTAAATTTTTATATGTATAACCCTATTATAAAATGACTAAAATGAATTAAATTGGACTAATATAGGTAATTTTTATCTATTATGACCTTAAAATAAATTTTAAAAAATAATTATTTAAATAATAAGCCAGTTTTAAAAAATAACGCACTGTTTTTCACTATTCATCAAAAATTGAATATTTTCAGAAAAATAACAAAAATTCACCCTAATCTAATTTTTATTTTCTGAATCCAAAAATGAAGTCCATTTTAAAAAATAACATTTATAATGTTTCAAAATGTAATTATTACTATTTATAGCCACTTTTTAAACGGATTGTTTGATGGGTCGTGTTGTGCTAGAACTCATAGCTATGTACAATGCACACAACTGTATTATTTAAAGAGAAACGTACTGTGGAATATTGGGGTGTTACATTTTCCAATCATTAAATAATTTGTGTCAACTCAATTTAAACTTGGAATTGAAACTAAGGGTTCAAAATTTCAAAATATCTTAGTTGAAATACGAAATCAAAAAATGGAATAATGAGGCCTCTATTTTAAAATAAATACAGGTAAGTATGAAGGTTACAATAAATAATGACTATTAGGGTTCCATGTTGGAAAAATGGATAAGGAAGAAAAACTAACCATCATGTTCTGATGGAGAGTGATATATAATATTATTAAGTGAAAGTTAACAATTTGAAAACCATAAATTTGTGATGATCTAAGGCACAATTAGATTCATTGCAAAAAGAAAGTACATGGAAAATTTGTTTGGTTTTATTATCCTTTACAAAGAGTTATAGAATTAATTTACTTCATATAACGAGAACACAAGGAATCATACTTAATTAACATTTAATGTTTCATCCTTTAACTAATTCCTACCAAAAACTCATCTTTATCTTCCTAAGATAAAACTCAAAAATATTCTATTTATCTCAATAATATAAGGTTCCAAATATAATCACACACCATTTAAATGAATAAAACTATTTTATAATAACTAGGAACTTCTTATAGGCCAGTGGTTGGTGATAAAGCCTTGTCGCACTTTGGTTCTGGGTTCAATTCTCGCAACTTTGTCTAACACGACGTGTTATCGCCGAACCCATGGATTGTCGTTTTTTTAAAACTATTGTATTATAATAACCGAAAAATAATCACACAAAATGTTTTACCATAAACTATAGTATCAAAATTTCAACTTAATCCATTTCAACTTTTAGAGTAGTCCAAATCACTTATGTTCGAACTCTCTCTAAAAGGTATCTAAATTTCGAAAATCAATTGTAAAATAAAATTCCCCAAACAATGTAATTTTGCTCATAATGAATATATGATTACCTTCATTATATTAAAACCTTATTGAAAAAAGTACTTCAATACAATACTTATATACATCAGAATCTTCTTACACTACGGGAAAAATGGGTATTTGCGACGGGATTTATTCTCGTCGCAAATAGCCCTGTTAAAAACTTATTTGCGACGGGGGTATTTGCCCGTCGCAAATAAGTAGCCTTTTGCGACGGGATAGCTTTCCCCGTCGCAAAAGGACTGGCGCGCTTTGCGCGCTAAATCGCGGGAAACTTATTTGCGACGGGAGAATATTCCCGTCGCAAATAACCGGCGGCGGTAAAAGGTATTTGCGACGGGAATATTCCCCCGTCGCAAATAGTAGGTTATTTGCGACGGGAATATTCCCCCGTCGCAAATAGTAGGTTATTTGCGACGGGACCCGTCGCAAATAATAGGTTATTTGCGACGGGACCCGTCGCAAATAACTATTTAACCGTTGACCGTAATACATGATGGCTAAGGTATTTGCGACGGGTACGCGTTGCAAATAGTATTATTTGCGACGGGATACCCGTCGCAAATGGACCCGTCGGAAATAATCTAACCTATAAATACCCCCATCCGTTTTTTTCAAATCATTCTCAAACTCCATCATCTTCTTCTCTCAAAATTTTATTTCTAAAGTTCTGTTTTTCTCAAGTTTAATTTTTTTCTCCGGAGTTGATATTGAAGTTTTGAAGAACGATCAGAGATCAACTTCAGATCAATTTTCAAGGTATTTATATTCATTTTAATTTAATATTTATTTTTAATTTTTTATTAGTTTCAATTATTCTTAATTAGTTGTAATTTAATTATGTTTACATTGTTTTATTACTTAATAAATTTAAATTATTAGTATTGTTCATAGTTAATGGTAATTAGGAATAATTAGTAATTTTTTTTAATAATTAAGAATAAATATTAATAATTAGTAATAAATATCAATAATTAGGAATAATAACGTTATTATATTATTAATATATTTTATTATTAATATTAAAATAATATAATTTTTTATATATATACAATTCTCTTTTCATCTGTGTGTTTGCTGTCTCCACATGTATTATTTGTATGTGGAGAGAGAAAACACACAGATGAAACGAGAATTGTATATAAATTAGAAAATTATATTATTTTAATATTAATAATAAAATATACTAATAATGTTATTATTCCTAATTATTGGTAATTATTCCTAATTATTGGTAATTATTCATTTAATTACAAATAATTAGGAACAATTACCAATAATTATCAATAATTAGGAATAATTATTAATAATTAGTAATAATTACCAATAATTAGTAATAATTATCAATAATTAGTAATAATTACCAATAATTAGTAATAATTACCAATAATTAGTAATACTTACCAATAATTAGTAATACTTACCAATAATTAGTAATAATTACCAATAATTAGTAATAATTATTAATAATTATCAATAATTAGTAATAATTAGTAATAATTACTAATAATTACCACTAATTAGTAATAATTAGGAATAATTACCAATAATTACCAATAATTACCAATAATTAGGAATAATTAGTAATAATTAGTAATAATTAGCAATAATTAGTAATAATTAGTAATAATTAGTAATAATTAGTAATAATTAGTAATAATTAGCAATAATTAGCAATAATTAGTAATAATTACCAATAATTAGTAATAATTAACAATAATTATCAACAATTACCGGTAAATAGTAATAATTTCCGGTAAATAGTAATAATTAGTAGTAATTAGAATTAATTACCAATAATTAGTAATAATTACCAATAATTAGTAATAATTAGTAATAATTAATAATAATTACCACTAATTAGTTATAATTACCAATAATTAGTAATAATTACCAAAAATTACCAATAATTAGTATTAATTACCAATAATTAGTAATAATTACAAATAATTACCAATAATTAGTAATAATTACCAATAATTAGTAATAATTAGTAATAATTAGAAATAATTAGTAATAATTAATAATAATTACCAATAATTAGTAATAATTAGTAATAATTAATAATAATTACCAATAATTAGTAATAATTAACAATAATTATCAATAATTACCGATAATTACCAATAATTACCGGTAAATAGTAATAATTAGGAATAATTAGATATAATTACCAATAATTAGTAATAATTACCAATAATTAGTAATAATTACCAATAATTACCAATAATTAGTATTAATTACCAATAATTAGTAATAATTACCAATAATTACCAATAATTAGTAATAATTAGTACTAATTAGTAATAATTACCAATAATTAGTAATAATTAGTAATAATTACCAATAATTAGTAATAATTACTAATAATTACCAATAATTAGGAATAATTAGTAATAATTAATAATAATTACCAATAATTAGTAATAATTACTAATAATTCGTAATAATTACCAATAATTACCAATAATTAGTAATAATTACTAATAATTACCAATAAGTACCAATAATTAGTAATAATTACCAATAATTACCAATAATTAGTAATAATTACTAATAATTAGTAATAATTACCAATAATTAGTAATAATTAGTAATAATTAGTAATAATTACCAATAATTAGTAATAATTACCAATAATTAGTAATAATTACCAATAATTAGTAATAATTACCAATAATTAGTAATTATTACCAATAATTAGTAATTATTACCAATAATTACCAATAATTAGTAATAATTAGTAATAATTACCAATAATTAACAATAATTACCAATAATTAGTAATAATTAGTAATAATTAGTAATAATTACCAATAATTAGTAATTATTAGCAATAATTAGTAATAATTACCAATAATTAGTAATAATTAACATTAATTATCAATAATTACCGGTAAATAGTAATAATTGCCGGTAAATAGTAATAATTAGTAATAATTAGAAATAATTACCAATAATTAGTAATAATTGCCAATAATTAGTAATAATTAGTAATAATTAGTAATAATTAATAATAATAACCACTAATTAGTAATAATTACCAATAATTAGTAATAATTACCAATAATTACCAATAATTAGTATTAATTACCAATAATTAATAATAATTACCAATAATTACCAATAATTAGTAATAATTAGTAATAATTAGTAATAATTAGTAATAATTAGTAATAATTAGTAATAATTAGTAATAATTACCAATAATTAGTAATAATTACCAATAATTAGTAATAATTACCAATAATTAGTAATAATTAGTAATAATTAGTAATAATTAGTAATAATTAATAATAATTACCAATAATTAGTAATAATTACCAATAATTAGTAATAATTAGTAATAATTAATAATAATTACCAATAATTAGTAATAATTAACAATAATTATCAATAATTACCAATAATTACCAATAATTACCAGTAAATAGTAATAATTAGTAATAATTAGAAATAATTACCAATAATTAGTAATAATTACCAATAATTAGTAATAATTAGTAATAATTAATAATAATTACCAATAATTTGTAATAATTACCAATAATTAGTAATAATTACCAATAATTACCAATAATTAGTAATAATTACCAATAATTAGTAATAATTACCAATAATTACCAATAATTAGTAATAATTAGTAATAATTAGTAATAATTACAAATAATTAGAAATAATTACCAATAATTAGTAATAATTAGTAATAATTACCAATAATTAGTAATAATTAGTAATAATTATTAATAATTACCAATAATTAGTAATAATTACTAATAATTACCAATAATTAGTAATAATTAGTAATAATTAGTAATAATTACCAATAATTAGTAATAATTACCAATAATTAGTAATAATTACCAATAATTAGTAATAATTACCAATAATTAGTAATAATTATCAATAATTAGTAATTACCAATAATTAGTAATAATTAGTAATAATTAGTAATAATTAGTAATAATTACCAATAATTAGTAATAATTACCAATAATTAGTAATAATTACCAATAATTAGTAATAATTAGTAATAATTAATAATAATTACCAATAAGAAGTAATAATTAGTACTAACTAGTAATAATTAACAATAATTAGGAATAATTACCAATAATATTAGTACTATGAAAATAATAATAAATTTATATAATATTAAAATTATCAATATTTGTAACATGTTTTGTTTTATTCTCAACATATATATTTAATTCTTAAAGGGTCAATTTTTAGGTCTATCTCAATAAAAAGTTTGCGTCAGTCGTGTATGATCTAAACTCTATAATTATCCTAGCTTGAGTGTTTTTTCTAACAAATTATTCAAAACCAATAATGCTTTTATATTTTATAGAGAAATATGGAACAACGGGGTCGTCAACAGTCATTATTAGGTGACCGCATATGGATAAATAAACGTAGAAATCCAAATGGTTCTGGTTTAAATCCAGTATATGTAGAAGGTGTGGAGACTTTTTTATCATTTGCGGCATCAAATCCAGAATTTGTTTCAGAAGGCAAAATAAAATTCCCTTGCAGAAAATGTGCATTGAGAACGTTTGACACGTTTGACAAAGTGGGAGAACATATCTTGCGTTTTGGTTTTCAACTAGATTATGTTTTTTGGTATCAACACGGTGAACGCAGTTCCAGAGCAGGTGATACCAACTTGATTCTGGATCCATCCCGGTTTCAAGATTTAGTACATGATGTTGTAGGTTCAACTGTTCAACATACAGAAACTTCGACTGATATAGCTTCAAATCTTGAGTTGGCACCGTCTGAATTTTATGAGTTGTTGAAGTCTGCTGAGAATGCATTATATCCTGGCTGCAAGATGAGCAAATTAGAAGCAGTTGCAAAATTTATGGCTATCAAATCAGATAACGGAATGTCAAACACCTGTTTTGACCAGATATTTTCTTTTCTTAAAACACTGTTACCCGAAGGAAATGTTTTACCTGCAAATTATTATGAGAGTAAGAGGTTGGTTCGAAATTTGGGACTTACTTGTCAGAAGATTCATGCATGTTCAAATGACTGCATTTTATATTCTGGGGAAAATGAGTCGTTGGATAGTTGTCCCACATGTGGGCAACTGAGATATAAAGATGGAAAACACGGGAAGTTTGGTTTGATTCCTGTAAAACAGTTGAGATATTTTCCGCTTACATCCGGACTTCAGCATTTAGTCATGTCTAAGAATACAGCGACACTGATGTCATGGCATAAAGAGAATATTTCAACCGATAAAAGCTTGAATCATCCAGCCGATGGTGATTTATGGAAACATTTTGATAGAGTGCATCCATCCTTTGCTTTAGAAGCTAGAAATGTTCTACTGGGCCTTTCCACTGATGGTTTCTGTCCATTTGGATCTTATGGTAGTAAATATTCATGTTGGCCTGTTTTTTTAACTCCGTACAATTTACCTCCATGGATGTTGATGAAGGAGCCATATATCTTTTTGACTTTACTAATTCCAGGACATCCGAAGAAAAATATTGATGTTTATTTGAAACCATTGATTGATGAATTAAATTTATTGTGGAGTACTGGTGTCAGTACATATGATGTTTCAACGAAAAAGAATTTCATACTGAGAGCAGCATTGATGTAGACAATAAGTGACTTCCCGGCTTATGGGATGTTATCTGGCTGGAGTACACATGGCCAGAAATCATGTCCTTAATGTATGGGAGAGAACAAAGCATTTATGCTCATTCATGGAAAGAAACCTTGTTATTTTGACTGTCATGTCAGATTTCATCCAGCTGATCATCCTTTTCACAGAAACAGATCTCATTTCAGAAAAGGAACAGTTGAAAGGGATGGACCTCCAAAAATGCTATCAGGTTCGGAGTTAAAATCAGTTGTATTTTCATTACCTCCCATTACTTTTGGTCCCACAATAAACCAACAGAAAATTTCTGGTTTTGGGAAAGAAAACAATTGGATTAAACGTAGCATATTTTGGGATTTGCCATATTGGTCTGATTTGTTGGTCCGACACATGTTAGATGTCATGCATATTGAGAAGAACTGTTTTGATAATTTGTTTCATACAGTTTTGGATACGCCAGGAAAGAGCAAAGACAATGTAAATGCACATTTAGATCTTGCCCAAATTTGCAGGCGTCCAGGATTGGAACTGTTTGAGAATGTCATAACAGAAAGGTTACTGAAACCAAAATAAGCTTATACACTGTCTAAAGAAAACCGTTTATTATTTTGTCAGTGGATTGTAGATTGGAGACTTCCAGATGGCTGTGCTTCCAATTTGGGTAGATGTGTAAAGAATGGTCATATTACTGGATTAAAAAGTCATGATTGTCATGTTATAATGGAAATGCTTCTACCCATTGGATTAAGAGGTCTGTTGAATTCTGTGATTTGGGATTCCATAACATACATGTCTCATTTTTTTGGGAAATTTGTGCGGCTACAGCAGATTATGATGCTCTATGCAAACATGAAAATGATGTTTTTGTAATTATATGTAAACTGGAAAAAATATTTCCGCCATCTTTCTTCGACTCAATGGAACATTTGATGTTACATTTTCCATATGAATCCAAATGTGGAGGTCCAGTACAGTTTCGATGGATGTACCCATTAGAAAGATGCATGCAAAAATTGAAAAGAAAAGTACGTAACAAAGCATCTGTTGAAGGATCTATTGCAGAAGGTTATTTGCAAGAGAAAATATCTTTTTTCTGCTCCCATTATTTTGAATCTGAGTATCCTTCAAAACATAATCTAATGGGATGAAACGAGAGGAATACTTATGAAATCGACAATCAATTATCTGTTTTCAACCAGTCAGAGCATGGTTTTGGTGAAGTTTATGAACGCTGGCTTTCAGATGATGAACATCATAGAGCTCATACGTATGTTCTACTCAACTGTGAAGAGATGACATTAGTTGTACTGTAAGTGTTTATATCACTTATTCTATCATTTATGTTACAATAAATAACTTTGGTTTTTATAGGTTGTATGATAATCATATCAAGAAACAAATTCCACAAATTACAGCAGCTTCTCTCGAAGAACATCGACTGAAAAATTTCTCTCAGTGGTTTCAAAAACTGGTAACATAAATTCTTTATCTTTTAGCAACTCATTCAATGTATAGTTTACTATATTGATAATTATTTCACAAATTTTCAGGTGTCTCGACATGCTGATAAAATTGACAAACGGCTGTGTGTATTGAGTAACCCACCTTCCAAACTTGTTAAAACTTATAATGCATATGTGGTGAATGGATTTTGATTCCACATACATGCATATGGAGAATCAAAAAAAACAATGAACAATGGAGTTAGCTTGAGAGGATCTCATCATCGAGAAAATTAAGTTGACTTTTATGGCATACTTGATGAAATCATTGAACTCTGTTATCTTGGACTACATTACATAACCATGTTCAAATGTCGGTGGTTGGATACAGAGAGAGGCGTGCGTGTTCATCTAACTCATGGAATCATCGATATTAAATGTAAAAGTGTTCTCGAAGTAAATGAACCATTCTTATTGGCTCAACAGGAATATCAAGTTTATTACGCAAAGTACTGTGCTACATCAAGAGACTTGACTGATTGGTGGAGTGTAATAAAAATCAAAATTCGAGACAATCAGTTTAGTCAAAGTGAATGTGCTTTCACTGATGTGCAAAGAATTGATGTTTTTCAAGAGAGTACTCAAAATCAATCTTTTTTACAAAGAGACATGAGTATCGATGACGACACCCCACATTTAAGAGTCGGTGATGACGATGATGTTAATGATGTCACATATGAATTTGAAATGGTAAGAGATGAAGCAACTGTAACTCGAATGGATATCGATGATGTTGAGGAGGAATATGAAGATGACATTGACATATATGAAGATGATGATGAAGATGAACACTGATAGAATTTCATGGTATTTATATACAATCATAATATGTATATATGTATATATAATAGTAATTATCAATTATTTGCTAACAACATTAACATTTTCTGTTTCAGATGGACGACGCCACATTTCGTGAGTTGGCGGATGCTGAACTGACTTTCGATGCGGATGAGTTGCTGACAGATGACCCTCAGCCTGCATGCGCTCCAGGGAGTACACGGAGGGGGCGCGGTCTTGCACGATTGATGATTCCTGACCCCGTCCTCAAGCGACGTCCACGTCTTGGGTTTGATCCACGCACATGGAGGTGTGATAACCTGTGTGATAACCTGTGGATTTGACTAAGATGTTATTAATCTATTCACATAATAAATGTTTATTATTTTTACAGTTTTCCACATATAGTAGTCAGATAGGGCAGTGCTATTTTGCGCAACTATTTCTCTCAGCCATGGACCACATGGGAGCAGATTCCCATTGATGTGCAACAGGCCATGTTCAGCCATTGGTTGGTACGTACGTAAATAAATAATTTTTATTTTGAAAATTGTTTCATTTCTAACTTGATATTTTGATTTATTTGTAGGGTTTATGGTATCCGATCGAGGATACCATGCGTGACGCAATCCACGAGGCATGAGAGGTGGATATGCGTGATCGCCTTCGTCAGTTTTTGCACAATTTAAGAAAAGCTGCGATGAAGAAAGCAGGAGTGTCAGATTTTGACGAGTCATGTAGAGCACACCGACCAGAGTACATTTCATCCCATTTATGGGATGGATTACGTGTGCACTAGTTAGGTGGTGCCTTTCAGAGGAGATCATCGGTCGGGAGGCGGAATCGGGGGAGACAGGAGGTGACTCATCGAGCTGGGAGTCGTTCTTTCAGTACTCATAGACAGCATCTGGTATGTACATTATTTATAAATATTTTATATAAATATAAATATTAACAGTTTATTTTTTATTCTTATAGGCTGTCGAGCACCCCGATATTACGGAGTACGACGTATATCGGGGGATGTATAGTGATCCTGCTACTGGGGAGCTCAGAGGTGATTGTCAGCATCACATCGTGGTCAGTATTATTTGTTTTCAAGTTTAAAAATTAACTGCATATAATATATTCACAATTTTAATTTTAAATTGCAACTACAACAGTCATATAAGGCCGCAGCGTCACAGGCCCAGCCTGAGAGTCAGGCCGAGTCATCAGATCAGACCACTGGCCGTCAGTTTGATGATGCGACATGGATGCAGGCCACCCAGTATGCCTTCGAGAAGGGCCGGGTAGTTGGTATCGGTTCTCGACCGACTCCCGGAGATTATTATGGCAGTGCTGCGATGTCGGCGTCCAGCTCGAGAGGAGATCGTGCATCTTCTTCTACTACACAGTATGAGGATCAGTTGCGATCTCAGACTGCACTGATAGAGAGTCTCCGACAGGAGCAGGAGCAGATGCGTCAGCAACATGAGGAGGAGCGTCGACGCCAGCAGCAGCTGTACGAGGAGCAGACGAGTCGGTGGCAGCAGCAGCATCAGGAGCAGATGGAGTACATGCGCCGACTCACTCATGCTTTAGGGATGGAGTTTCCTCCACCACCATCTGCAGATCCCCCTCCCCCTCCTTCAGATTAGAGTTTGTATTTATGTTATAAAATTTGTGAAATCAAAATATGATTTTTTTTTTCTATTCGTAGTTTCTGTCTCATTATAAAATATTAATAATATTATATTTTTAAATAACAATATTAATATGAATAATAATATTATTTATATTTTATAATATTAAATTATATATATATATTCAAATTTTATAATATTATAATTTAATTATATTTTTTTTGTAATACTTGAATTATTTTAATATTTGAATGTAAAATAATTCTATTATTTTTATATTAATTAAAATAACTTATTAATATTTTTTTATTTATGAATTATAATTCTAATATTATTATATTAATTAAATCATTTATTAATATTATATTATTTTTTATTTTTGAATTATAATTCTATTATTATTATATTAATTAAAATAATTTATTATTTTTATTTGTGAATTATAATCATATTATTATATTAATTAAAATCATTTATTAATATTTTATTATTTTGTATTTTTGAATTATAATTGGATTATTATTATATTAATTAAAATAATTTATTAATAATTTATTTTATTATTTTTTTTATAGTATTTGCGATGGGATACTATTCCCGTCGCAAATAGTATTATTATTTTTTTATTTTTTTAAAATAGTTGTTGCGACGGGACCCGTCGCAACAACTATTTGCGACTGGCCCGTCGCAACAGGTATTTGCGACGGGGCCCATCGCAAATAGTTTTTTACAAATATACGGAGTACTAGTTGCAACGGGGATTCTCCCCGTCGCGGAAAAAGGCTTTAGCGACGGGCCCGTCGCAAAAAACTGTTGTTGCGACACCGTTTTCAGCAATGGGTCATTTGTGATGGGCCCCCGTCGCAAAAAGCCATTTGCAAGGGGATCTCGTCGCAAATGACTCGTCGCAAATACCTATTTTTCTAGTAGTGTTATAACCAAAATATAATTTTTGAATAAAAAAATAAATATAATAATTATTCCACTTCGACTGTAGTAGCAGCACAAGATTGACCTTGATCCATTAGTTTCATCTGAGATATATTTCCTCTATGCTTTGAGAAACTATTAGCATAATGTCTTATTTCATTGCAATTTTAGCATTTAATATTGACATCCTATTTCTTCCCCTTTCTGTCATGAGTATGGTGGTCCTTTTCTCCACATTTGAAATAAAATATCATTCATTTTAAGAAGATATATGGGTGTTTCTTCCCACGATTATCACATAAGGGAGAATACATCATTCCATTTTCCCATTACATGTCTTTTTCTCCATCATTATCTTCTTCTATTGATTTAGTTTTATGTTAGAAGACTTAGAGAATTCCTTTTCCCTCTTGATAGCACGCAAGACTATATATTCGTACAATGCGAAACATTGTGAGACCAATGCCATTTAGGGGAATGGTTTTAACCCATCAAATAATCGATCAATATTACTTCTTGGGTTACATATGTTGTCTTTAGAATTCTTTTCTAACCATGTTATGTTAGCCTTATACATTACAAATTTCTCATCCTATTTTTCCTCATGCTTAGAAATTTTATTTTCTTATCAGCTCACTCTTCATGAAGAAATTATTTCTCTAGGAAAAAATCTTTACACTTCCTCAATTCCATATTTTCTACTTCATTATCCAGATTTGTGTTTTTAATTATCAACCGACATTTTTTCACATCTCATTAAAGAGGATAAACATCCATGCCAACCTTTTCCCTTTCATTACTTCCCTTAGAAAGAAATATTTCTTCTAGGGAACTTATCCAATTCTCATTCACAAATGGATTTTTAGTGCCATTGAATGACGGTGGTTTTTTTCTCAAGAAGAAGTCTAACATTGATCTTCCATGTTGTGGATCAGGATTCTATATACAGGTAATGTTATTATTCATAACCTTAGTCAGCTGTACTAGTATGATTATTAACTGTTCAGTACCAGTTATGTAAGAAGCTCCATAATCATTATCTTGCATTGGAGTGTAATCCCTACATGGATTACATGCATTGATATTAATTCCATTCCTTCCACTAGGAACACTTTCTAAATAGTAGTTTACAATATATTAGGTTATGAATCATAATTTATAAATACAAATAAGTAAAATAATTAACATAAATTTAATGTTTTATGAATATATAATCCATAAAAATAAATATGGTTCCATTGTTGTCATATTTACTCATAAATCCTTCATAATGGTTTATAATGAAAATATGAATTATCCTATGAATATCCCCTAGGAGTGTCAGGTGCAGTGTGTAGTGAGACCAGTTTTCATCTGCCAGGTTACCTAGAGTCTAAACGAGAACATCATGCTTAATTTTTCAACCCAACGAACATCTGTTCCGTAACTAAATAATCATGTAGTATCTTAGTAGGGATTTACTTCATTGAATATTCATGTAATCCATAATATTCCAAAATTCTAGGGGTTCTTTTATACTTATCCTCAATGTCTATTCTTGTTTTATGAACCCTAATATATGTTTTCAAAAATCTATTCCATGTCTATTTCTAAACATTATTTGATACCAACTGTAATGCCCCGATCCCCAAAGCTCAGAGCCTATACATTATTTTATTACTTTGGCATGATTATAAGCAATCAAGCCCCTATGGACCGATCAATTTAGATATTTTGGAAAATCGATTAAACACATGAAAATTAAATTACAATTTCTAAAATTAAATATAGAATAAATAATCCATCAATAAAACCATTATTCCCCTACCATAACCAAGCATGACAATCATAATACACTTCTTGTCATTCTGGGAAAATAAAACATAATAAAGGGGTGAGATCAAATGCCTGGTAAGGGTAAATAATTCAGCGGATGCTATAAAATTTTATGGAATGATTTAAAATAGAAATATTATCCTTTTAAATATTAAACATGAACATAATATGAAAAAAAATAAATCAAATATTATCATATAATTATGCATATTGATATTATACTAGTCGAATAATCACATGTAATAACTAATTTCATAACGACAGAATGCATAATGCCAGACATAAAAACTACTACGTAAAGGCCTTTTGCCAAGACCATTAATGCATCTTATGTCAAGGCATTATAACAAGCCATTAGTTTGTCTCATGAGACCTATCGATTAATCGAGGGGCTATAGTGGGCCCCACTCATCACCTATTATGTCCAATGCATTCCTCATATGAAAATGGTGAAACGTAAGACAATCATTCATATTAAAACTAGCTTAAGATATGTCAATATATTAACCATAAACCGTGATGGGTATAAAAATAGCACATCCAAAATAAAAAATATCACAACTCATTCAATAAAATATGGAATATTGTATTATAATAAATAAACCTCAATCATGAATAATATCCTACAAATTATGTTGACATAGTTGAAAATGATTTTTAAAACTCTTTGAGAGAAATATCCCTTTTATAAAAGAAACCATTTAAAAGATATTTTTGAATAAAATTTCTCAAAACAACTTTGAAACTTTTTATGGGATTAAAATTTTAAAACAATGATGTCCAAATCAATATGTTCTTTAAATCATTTTGAAAACACAAACATTTATTAAAAATATTTAGAAAAATATATCATTAAAACATTTGAAATGATGATATAGTTTAAAGAGTACCATCCATAAGCACCTAAAAAGATCCCTTAAATTTTTTTTTATGAAAAATGGACATGCAAGATAAATATGTCCCAGTAAATACTTACACATAAACAATCTCATATAATAATGAAATTGAGAAATTAACACTAACCATTTATCTGATACTATCCGAACGTGTCTAAAACACCTGTATAATGATTTTAAACATATTATTAACTGACATAAGAATCATATTAATATTTATGATATCATATATGATTCTTTTATAACATTATATTACCCATTTATTAACAATTCCATGTTAATGTAACATGTTGGGTAATATCGATTTGTTTATCTTACATGTTTTGATATGTTATTAATGATCATATTACTTGGATCACAGTTTATTTACTTATATAATGTATAATATGATTTATATATAATATATATTCATAATATAAATATATATAATATATATATCTAAATGATAATACACCGTTCATGGAGACGGTAGTCCATACATACGCATGAATGTTGTATCTATTTTCTTATTGTATTGAATGGAAGTGACTGAATGATATATATATACATATATAATTATAGTAGAATTATTATGCCACATATTTCATAATTATAAATTATATATTTTTATATAATCATTCATGGATTGTAAAATTGGAGAATGAATCTCATTGCGCCATAGAGAAGGTAGGTCATACGTACGTATGAGCGACAATGTCATTCTATTGATATTGAATGAATATGTAATTGGATGTTATATTATATATAATGAATAATAAACATGTTATATTTATTATTTAAGTCAATTATACTCAATATTATATCCATCAAAAAATAATGTCTTGAATAACAAACTACACCACGACATGGAGATGGTAAGTCGTGCATACACACGTATGGTGACTTTGTCATTAATTGGATGGTTAGAACAATGAATATGGGTTTACAATATTTATAATTTAATATATGTGTGTATAAGGTATTGGATTAATTTTTTTAGTATGGAAGAAAAAAATATACAGGATGTGGAAGAAGAAATGAAGTCTGAAAGAGAAGAAAAAAATAATTACCTCTTCTTTGAGTGTTTCCTTTTAATTAAACAAAAGGGATCCATATGCTGGATTTTTGATCAATGTAAGGCCTATAAAATAAAATTAGGTTAGTTGAGAGGATATTCAATTAGGGGGTTGTCTATAAAAATGGTTTTGGTGGTGGGAATTTAAGAGAAGGGGAAGAACCCTTTTATAAGAGAGTTGAGGGGCACTTTCGGAAAATCTTGAAATATTAATTTATTATGAAATTAATTTTGTGTTCTAATAGCTCAAAATAGATTTATTTAGATGATAAGGTAGGGATGGGTTGAAATAATCTCGACCAATAGGTTTTAGACAGATTTAGGTCACCATATTAACCATATCTTTGAGACACAACTCTTAGTTAAATAGTTTATCTTTTACAATGTATTCATGTATTATTTTAAAAAATGGTTAATATAGTTACTATAAAATTTCAAGAGAACCTGAAGTGGTTCATTAATGACACATATAACATTATATATGCCATTTGGACAAATATTATATTTTTAGAAATATTATATAATTTAATAAAATTGTATTTGTTTTAAAAAACTCAATTATGTCAATTTTGACACTATTTAGTATTTTTGGTTAATGTTATAAAAACATTATTCCTTAAAACCAAATACATTGAATCAAGCCCAACATTTAATATTCACCTAGAAAATTCTTGGATGGAATAATAATATTCATGATACATTTATTTTTATATTTATAATATCAATTATTTAAATCATTCATTAATAATGTAATTACTGCATTATCATTGTGTCATAAATAAATTTAATTATATAATTTAAAAAATTAATAAATAAAATATGATGATGTAGGAAATATTATTATATTTTTAAATAATATCTATAATGTAATTTATCTTATTTATAACCTTATATGAAAAATGGGATAGTTATTAAATTTCAATTTAACACTTTTAACTCTTCTTTAAATAAAATATAAAAAATTTCATATTCTAATCTATGTGGAAAAAAAGGATAATATTTATTCCCTAAGGTTGATTTTGGGATAAATACACTTACCCAAAAAATTAGGGCTTGTATTGGGGTAATTTTATATTATTATAATATTATTTTTACCTGTAATTATCCTATTTACTTTTAACCGTCGTAAATAAAATTCAATTTTTACTATTCACCCAAAATTATTTTCATCCTATTGAACCACATTTTACATAAAAATGAGAACTGTGTCTGTCAGAATTTTAAAATTCAATTCACAGAAGAATTAAAGTTATGATTTATACAAATTTTTAAATGTGCCCAGATGGTGGGTAAACGACGTTTAAAAGATCGGTAAAAAATTATATGTCTAATCATATTATAAAAAGACTACAATGAATTAAATTGGACTAATATAGGTATTATGTATCTATTTTGACCTTAAAATTAATTTTTAGTGAAGAAATAATTATTTTATTAAAATTTCTGTTTTAATCAATAATGCAATGTTTTTCACTATTCATAAAAAATTGAAAGTCATATGAAAAATACCAAAAATTCACCCTAAGATAATTTTTATATTACAAATCATAAAAATAATTCCATGATAAAAAATAAAATTTATAAATATTCACAAAGTGGGTGTTACTATTCGTTGATGCTTTTTTAAACGGCTAGTTTGATTGGTCGTAGTGTGCTAGGACTCGGATATGCGTACAATGCAAGATATTTTATTAATAAAAGTGAAGCATACCATGGGAGATTGTCTTTTTAAAATTCATCTCATTGTGAGGTAGGAATTCAGTTAGTTAGATATATTGTTGAAGGAAAAATGATCGATTTTCATGTTTAATGATTGGTATGATTCTCTTCACGCTCTTCAGTTTAAAATCTATTTATAATTTTTTTTTAAATTTTATAAACCATTTAATTTTTTTATGGTATTTACATCATTTTTTCAATATATAATCTATTTTTCTTATTTCTATGACTCTATACATGTTTTGGGAACTAGCGCTACTTCCACATCATTATGGAGAGGAAACTTCTTCTACGTTTGAGGTATGTATGAATGTAAATGTGTTTATATTTTTTTAATTATGCGTAAAACATATACTTGTAGATTCATAAAATTAGAATTTATATTTTATTAAATAGGGTTCAACTCAACCTCAACTTCTTCTGATACGAGACACCCAGGTTGTGTGATTTCATCATGGAATTTTGACAACACCCATGATATATCATTTGCTGAGAAAACAATCCATTGGGAGTGCTTTCCATTGCATTTATTCACTTTCTAGGTTATATCATACACACCACATGTAGACATTAACGAGTGGGGATTTTGGGGCTGTGTCAACTATTTATCCACTTCACTGATGATGATGAATTGGGTAGGGCATGGTCCAGAAATAGAAAAGCTTCTTCTAGGTCTCCTTTTCATCTTCTGTGGTAGTTCTTCACATACCACATGAACCGTGACTCTCCCAACATGGTGATCTGGCTGCAGTTTACGGGTCATCCTCCTCCGTTCGAAAATCCCGGGTGGCTCAGGATAATAGGTAACTTAGTTGGTCCGTTTATATGTTCTGATCAAAGAATATCTTCCATGAGAAATCCTTCAACCATGAGGATCTGTGTTGGGATGGATCTCTCAAGGATCCCACCTATGATCATGTGGATTGTGGTTGAAGGAGAATATAGGTATGCCCAGAATATTATTTATGATTCTTGGACCCCTTATTGCTTTGGTTGTCACAGGCAGGGACATGATACTGTTAAGTGTCGAAAGATAGCCTTGGATGACAGGTCGGGTCCTACACCAAATGCAGCATTTGCTACTGCAACATTGGGTGGTGTTGATGCCCCAGGTGGGGATCATCACGGTGGAACTAGCCTGAAAGAGACTAGCATCTTGTTGGATATTCAGTCTCTATTAGCAGTGGAAGAATTTCAGCATGAAACTGAGAATTCTTTGCATTCAGCTGCCATGGGAAGACTGGACACCTTGGATCAGATTGGATATCAGGATCCTTCTTGTGAAGTTTTTGATGATAATAATTTAGATGACTCTAATGTGCACATTTATGTGAATGATCAACCTGAAAAATTGTTTCTTGAAGCTGGTGGTTTGGTCATGGATGCTTCAAATTCTGACATTCAATTTATGGGCAGGGGATTAGAGTAGAAACAAATTTTCGATGATCCTGTGGATCCACATCAGACCACTCCTTCTATTTTGGTGGTGGTATGTTATGATGACTTTATAACTTTCTCCATAAATCATTATGAAGATCTGGAAAATGAAGAGTTGAAGGACGTTGAGGATATGGAAGAGGATGAGATTAACTGCCCTCCAACTCATGATAGCAGTCTGGATTTTTGCCAAATCCTTGCTAGACAAGATGCAGGACTGTAGAGTGGTGTGAGGGTGGATAGGTCCTGTGATAAAGGAAAGATTCCAATGGAATGTGTTTCAAATAGGATAACTCAACTGGAAAATGTGCAGATTCACCCCAGACTATCTTTCTGTGACATTGATTAGAATGGGAACAAAGAAACATCAAGCCAGGAGCTAAATGGGAAAACACAATGCAGGAGAAAGCTGCGGAGGGACTATATGGATCTGCCCAAGACAATGAAGACAATATATAACTATAGGAAGGGTGGATGAGAGGACCATGACTTGGAAATAGGAAATTGTGGAAAGAGAACTTACAGGGAGAAACTAAAAAGGGACAACTTGTTCGCAGGAAGCAGTACATTGAACTCTTTAAGAAATAAGAGTATTCAGAATGGGAATCAGCTACACTGGACGATGAGGTATCTGATTTGTGTATGGGAATGGGAATGGGTTTGAGGTGATGTAGTTGCTTATGTTTTTTCCCTGTCTTGCACTTTAATTTCTTTTTATAATAAATTTTGGAGATCAGACATTCATCTGATCTGAATCATCCTGTTATGCATAAAAAACACATACATTTGTGATGTTTTTATTTCACAAATTGAATAATATATGAGGGTGACCTAATGAGTTTTTCCCAGTTTTTATGGACATTTTTTAAATATCGAAACTTTATAATGGTAGTGTGAAGTGGGAGCCCTATCTACTATGTTTGGGTGCCCTATATATTCTAGATAGAGTCTCAATTGGCGTTCCCCCATCGTAGTAGTGTTGCATGGTTGGATATTGGTCCACTGAGTTTGTGGTAGGGATCTTGTTTATTTTTTTTCATATTTCAATGACTGTGTACCATTTTATATGTTTCAAATTTGAATTAATTGAATCTAGGTGCTGTGAGATTGTCACTGTAAAATATGTATGACGTAAGGACCACCACATAGGCTTCAGACTAATCATGTGGCCCTAATTCAACAATATTTATTTATCATTTACTTTATATATATATATATTTTAATAAGATTTTTGTGTTCAATATTTATATGGGTATAAAATTATGGAGCAAGGTGCACCAACTAATATATTGACAATGTGGATGATGACTCGAGAGCTATATGATCATGGGGCAGTATCTCTTATAGTATGGTAATTTGTTAATTATTAGTACATCCATATATCTATATATACCTATATATTTATATTTATATATCATACATTCTCCATTTTAGGTAATTCTTACACATCTTCTAGAGGACCAACGACGACTTTCTATGTAGAGGGATATGATATTTCATCGTATAACTGGTCATGATGGACATGGATTTAGATAGAAATATGGAATGAGGATTCCATATTCTATAGTTTCTTGTGTTGAGGATATAGATTATATATTTTATAGGATAACACAGTAGGTGACATATTTATATGTCAGATGAAAGCTTCAGAGAAGGTATATGCACAATTATTTAGTGAGGTTAGGGAAGTGCAACAATATATGCACTAGGTTGATAGTCTAAGGGATCCTAAAATGCGGGTTTATATATGATTTTTTGACAATATTTTATTACATTTATTATTATTATCTTCCATATTTTAATATTTTATTGGACCCTATTGCACTACTCAGATGTATCAGCCATGGATTGACATTCTTCATCATATTTTGGATGTTTTTTTTCATTTTATAATATTTTTTATCATTATAATAGAATGTATCTTGTTTTTTATTTTTAGTAAATTTAAAAAAAAATTTAAATTTTCATAAAACTAAATTTTTTCTATATTGGGATTCGAAACCAACTAATTAAATTTATATTGATGAAAAAACATAGGAAAACAATCATTATGTGATTTTTTATAATTACATTTCAACATTATGTCAATTGGATGTTCAATATGGTTGGTGAAATTTAAAGTAAATTTTCATGACTATTATTTTCTTAAAATCAATAATTATTGTTTTAGGAGTCATAAATGGAGTAAAAACCATAGAATAGTGTGAAAAAAATAAGAGATTGATATGCTTATACTATCATGAAATCATATGAAAATGAACATTAGGTCCTTTAAAATTTGTAGGAATCATGGACACATTGTTTGGATACCCAAATTATTTGGTATGATAAAAATTTCCATTTTTCCTCATATTTAGAGTTATGAGACAATTAATGTAAATGAAATTAATACAAATAGAATTCACATTGATTGTTATGAATTCAAGGGATAATGACAACTTATTCATTATTGATCTATATTAGTAATGTTGCATTCATCAAATGACCATGTCACTTAGTATGATGAAAAACAACATGTAACATTTTATAATTTTATTTAAACGACCTATCTCTCATCCAGGGTAAAAAAATTAGAAAAAATCTATATTGATGTGAAAATATGGGATACAAATTCTCAAATAATTTGTGATCTAATGGAGTAATTCAAATATAAATTCGATTAATATATTGATCAATATGTTATAAGGAATGATTTGAAATTATTATAATTTTTGTAATAATTATGAATCCAAGTTTATAGGCATAAAAATTGACCAAACAAGCTCTTATTGACATTAAATATCATGAAAATAATCTTCTAATAATTTAAAATACGTTCGATTCATTAGCACGTCAATAAGAAATTTTAATTTCATATTATGTTAGAATGTAACATTCATCTATTAGATTTTGAGTTATGTGGAAAATAAAATAAAATGGGTCATTACCAGGAAAACACACTTTTATTAACATGTAATCAAGGGAGAAAGATCATCGAATCATTTTTGATCGTTAGTAATCAATGTTGTATTCATCAGATTCTCATGTCTCTCAGTTTGGTTGAAAATATATGTAAAATAGTATAGTTTTAATAAAATGATATATTTCCCATAGAGGGGTCAAAAACCATAAAATTCATTTGCTTTTAAATGAAAAGATAAAATAATATTCATCAAATCAATTTTTAATATTTTAATAAATTATTAATCAATCTCAATCAAATAATGATTAGCATAGATTAAGGTATTGTTTGAAATTATTAACATTATTGGAATAATGGGGAAATAGAATAAACAAGATCTAACTGATATGGAATCTTATGATAATCATATTCATGTCATTTACAATTTATAGGAATCAATTTTTTTTCATTTAGATACATGAATTCCTCAGTTTGATCAAAAGTTTCATTTGACCCCCAAAACAAGGGTTAAGTGAAAAATCATGTAATGGGGGAAAATAAAAATTTAACACACTTGGAATGACTTGAAGATAGGATATAATTAAGAACCATTGGTTTTTATCTATAGTAATCAACACTACATCCATCAGATGCTTGTGTCACATAGTATAATGGAAAAACAATATTTTATAGTTTTATTAAAATGGATCATATCCCATCCTGGGGGTTCAAAAATGAGATAATGAATTTAAATTTACCTAATAATCATGGATAACCTTACTTGAATAAAGTTTTATCTTTTTCAATCAACTAAACATCAATCAAATCCCCATAATGATCGATTTGTAATAAGCTATGACTTAAAATTACTAGCATTTTTTTAATAATTGGAAATACATATGTGTCGGGGTCAAAAACCAACAAAAAAATATCCAATTGATATGAAATATTTGGAAAATGATATTTATGTCATTGAAAAACTAATTTAATCATAGGCATAGAGATAAAATACTCAAATTCCATTATTTGTTTTAATGTGGCATTCCCCCCTAATTTAGAGTTAAGTAACAAATCAAAAAAGGTTTCCATTCCATGAGAACAGACTTGTATAAACCTTAAATAGTGTGAGTATATTCATTGAATGAATTTTGATATATTAGAATCAAAACCTAATCCATTGAATTATCATGTTACTTATTATGATAGAAAATAATAGGTAAAAATGTATAGTTTTTTCGAAAAACATATCATACAATATGGGGTCCAAAACAAGAAAATGATTTTTGATTTACCTGAAAATCTAAGAGAATATTCATTGAGTAATTTTTTATTGTCTGGAAACAACCAGACATCATTATGATGCCCGTATTTATCATTATGAATCACAGTGTGATTTGAAATTATTAAAAAATTTAAATAATAGGAAAATCATGTGTGTAATGGTCAAAACTGACAAAATTATCTTTGATTAACATGAAGTATTTAAAAATTATCTTTATTTGATTTAAAATCCTTACAAACCATCAACATATAAGTTAGATACCTGAAGTTCTCAGTATGTTCAAAAGTAGTGTTTGTCAGTAAGATTTGATGGTAAATGAGATATCACAAAAAAGTGGTAAACACTAATAAAAAATAATTGGAGTCCATAAAATTGTTAGTAAATGATCACCAAGTCATTTTTGATATGAAGGGTTCAACAAATCATCCATAAAATTCTTCTTTCGCTGAGTATGATGGAAAAACAGAAACATTTCATAGATTTATTGATATAACACATCCCCCATGGGGGTCAATAATAAGTAAAAGACTTCATATTGACATGTTAATCAAGGAGAAAAATCATTGGATCACTTTTTATAGGTTGGAATAAACTTTTCATCATTCCAATGTGCTGATTGATAGGTATGGATTAAGGTATGGTTTAACAACATTATGAATTTTGAAATAATAGAAAAATCATGTGTGTATGAATCAAAATGTACCAAACAATATCTTATTACAACAAACTATTTATATATTTTGACACTCCTCGACCCCTATTTTTTTTCATGATTTGGTTGGTGTTTATCTCAGGTTGGTTCTAGAAAGATGTTATTTTTTTTTGCATTTTCAGGGTTGTGCATAGTTGGTGCAAAATTTTCTGAAATAGTTCACTCACCCTGGGGAAATTGTGAAAAACCAAACATAGGGTGTTTTCATGGATGATGCACAATTTTAAAAAAAATACACCAATATAGTAGAGAGTAAGAACCCTTCAAGAGGGCCACATGGATAGGCCATGTGGTTTGACAAACCATGCGCCCTTTCCCAGATAACCATGTGAGTGGTAAAATTATTCCTAAAAATTAATTATAGATTTCCCAAACCCCTATAAAATCTCCCACTCATCCCTACCACAACATATTTTGATTTCCATGTTTTTGGAGTACTCTCATGGATGATTTGTTTCTCTTATAAAACCATTCTAATGTAGATCAATGCTAATCAAACGACAACCAATCTCTTCATAATAAGAGTTCCTCCAGTTTTCTCCATCTCTCGCGCTCCTCTTCTCTCCTCCTCAGGGGCTATTAGATATCTTTGTTTTTGAACGATATAAATTCAGTTTTTTTAGATCATAAATCTAGTTTTGATTCGTGGATCTATATTTCTAACATCATCATTGTTGTTTCTTGATTATAGTGTTGTATTACATGATCCCAATGTTAGAGTAGGTGGTTCCATCCATCGTTTGACTATTGAGTAACCCTTGATTTGATTGATTGTAATTCATTTTGATTCAATTGTATAATAAAAATTCTATTAGTTGTATATTGGGGTTTAAATTGAAAATTATGGAATTCAGGGAAAACCCATAATTCAAATGAATTGGGTTATGATTTAAAATTTATGTAATTGTTAAATTGAAATGAAAAATTGACTGTAAAATTTGCACGAGAAAAAGGATCTATTTTATATTAGGAAACCATATTGTTTTATCCTGGGAAAATGAAAGAATTGATTAAAAACCCATATATTGGATTAAAATGATGAATTGGCATAGAAATGGGGAAATTGTATTTTAATCAATTAAGAAATAATATTCCCATTATTGATAGATGTTTGGGCACTTGCAATCCTAGGTAGTTAGTGAGTTATTTGGGACAAAAACACATGGTTTGATGATTTAAAACACTAAAAAACATACAGAAACTTATCTTATCCCTGATGGGATGTTGATTAGTCCTCTTTGTCGAGTGTATTATGAATGCGTGTACACATATTTTCCGGATCACCTATATGAGAGTGTGAGGATCCCATAAGCTGGATCAATCATATATCTTCGTAGATGACCATGATTCTCATTTTTGATTATTTAAATATATATTTCTTTGTTTGTAAAGTAATTTACACATTTCTTGTGAATTTATATGAACTGTTTTATATAAAATTTTACATCTTAAATTTTTGGAATGTATAAATCAAATGAAATGAAAATAATTATTTTTTTGAATATACACTTGTACTTACATATCTTTTTTATTATAATTTGAAATCATTATTTAGTTTATTTGTATTTTAATATTGTTATGGAACACCAAGTGAGACCCTATATTGATTTTTTATCAAATGTTACCTTTGTATTCAGGAATTTGTCGTATTCCTTCTTACAAGTCCGATTAAGGGAATGAAACAACAAAAATGATGTTGTTGTTGATTGTTTAAGCTTGGAGTGTCATGTCCTTTGCGAATGGGGATTTTTTACATTGTTTTCTGAAACTTTTTTGATGCACTATTTGGGTTTTGTTATACCTATTCAACTTTTATTATATTATACATTTTTGTATTTCCATTGAGCATACTAACTGATTTCATAATCTTTTGTTTTCTATGTGGAAAAAATCATTCACGTTTATCTTTAATGATGTAAGGTTCTTTATCCAACCCCAATGGATTGGGAACAAACATCACGTTAGGTAAGAGTTGGATCAAGTATCAGAGTACCAGGGTATATGGGATGTTTTATGAAAAATTAGTATCAAATTTTAAGGTTATGAATCATTCATTGATGTCTGTATGCTGTTTGAAATAATTTCAACACATAGGCAGTAGTTGAGTTTGATTGCCTAGCCACACTCATCGTAATGAAACATAAGTAACCATGGGTAGTTTAAGGATGACATATTGAAGATTAGTTCTAGTCCTTTTCCATCATCTGATATGGTTATTTGAAATCCAAATCATTTTTATCTATGTTATGGGATTAAATTTCTCTTCTGCACTTGTTTTGGTGTAAATGTGAATAACATTTTTGATATATTCAATGATGCCTATTGTTGGTGTGAAGCATCATGAATCTAAGAAGATGAATGAATATGATCCATGAGTAATCATCAGAAGACGTGCAATGAAAAAATATTCTCATCGACAAGAATATATTTGATGTTATTGTTCCCATTATCCAAATTATGGGACCAGTACCCGAGCACATTCCTATCCCGGCTCCACTTGTGAATCCACAGAGGTATGTTTTCTAGAACCGTGCTCAAGATTTTCTTCACCATAAAACTCTATAATATAAAGTTCAAATGACCCTCAAATGATTGGTGATTAAATGAGGAGAAACATTTTTTGTTTGAGTTCATGTAAAGGCCTGATGAAATAAAATGGAAATGTGACACCTTCAAGCTGGTAGAACCTAACAAGAGATGTTGGGACTTGATGTTAATGACAAATAAGTATTAGGGTTTTACTTGGAATGAAAATAATGCAATTTTCACCAACCAGTTATATCTATATTTGATGGTATTGGAAAAGTCTATAGAGTTTTTAAACTCAAGCAAGTCAACATGATAGTGACAGAACATGAATGTCACCTCATTGAGCTTGTGTAGTTCAAAAATTAGATTGTTTAAATTGATAAAGTGAATTATTAACATCACAAAATGGGACTTCAATCTAATATTCCTTATCTTTTTTCTTGCTGAAACCCCCTTCTTCTGCTGATTTGGTTGATAGAGAATTGGTGGTTTAGATTGACCTGGTCGGTATGTTATGTTTGAGGGGTGTTCATTTTTTTCCTAATAGAACATCAGAGAGATCCATTAAATGAATGTGAATGTGTTATGATTCTCATGGTAGTTATATATATAATGGTTCTTCTTGAACTCTTAAATTTTCTGGATGTGGCAATTTTATTTTCTACCGTTGTGTCACGCTTTGGTTGTTGAAACTATTTTTCCCTGAGGCACCCAAGATATGTGGTTCTAGTTGATGATTGGGTCACATGAAAATGTTTTTTCATTTCTATTATTCTCTACTTATTATAATGGTATCATCATCACAAAAAATTAGTACGGTGCAATCAGTTTCTTCCTATGTGAAGGGGTTCCAACAAAAAACATCCAGAATTGAGATTCTACAATAAGTGAAAGTGTCTCTAAAGAAAGTAGATGTGGGTCCAACCACTATGAGAGGTACCATCACTATAGATTCACCTTTAGTAAGAACATTATTTTATACATTTCTTTCTCATTCATTCATTTCAGATCTTAATATGAATATACTATATCTTCTCACAATGATTTTATCCATTGGGATGAATATTACTTCACCCCTTAGAATAAAGAGAGAGAATGGTCTCTATTGTCCTACATGTGTTTTCTCATTATAATATATTGATTTTTATTTTTATTTTTTGATTATTTAAATGAATTCTTTTATTATAATATTCAGGATGGATTGGATCATTTCTAATAAATCCCAAAATGACTGTTATCTTCATTGGATCATCTTTGAGGCACCCGATGAGGTTATCTGCGTCATTCATGTAGAATGGAACTGACTATGAGTAGAGATGTACCTTATTTTCTTGATATGGTGAGACATATATTAGTGCTTGATTTTTACTGGGAGTTAGAATCCATGGGTGATGTTCTCCCTTTAGTTACCATTGAGTTTATTGATGTTTTTTCAATATGACATCTATGGTTTTCCACCAATAAGGGAGGTAGAGTTTTCTATTGAGTTTGTACCAGGTAAATAGAAATTATATATTCCTTCTAGCCACAAGGTACTAGATGAAATGAATGAGTTAGATATTTGGTTGGATAACCTCCTAGGTAAAGGCATTATATGCCTGAGTGTGTAACCTTGGGCAGTGCCTATCACTTCACTAAGAAATATGATGCACCACTTTTCTTTTGTGTTTATTACAAATATCCCAATCACATTAAAATAATGAAAAAATATCCAATACCATGGAATGGTGATATATTTGACTAGTTTAAATGGCTGAATTTGTATTCAATGATTGATCATCGATCTAGTTATCACCACTTTAGAATAAAATAATATGACTTTTAGAAAACTTCCCTCTAGAGTAGGTATGTCCATTATGAGTACATTTTCATTCAATATGGAAAATACAATACTCCTAATGTATTTATGGATTTAATGAATATGGTCTTCCATTAGTATCATGATACCTTTTTGGTGGACTTTTTTGATGACATCCTTTTTATTCTACTTCCGAGGAGAATCATGCGCGTCACCTGAGAGCGGTTTTGTAATTTTTCATCAATCACCTACATTATGCCAACCAATCAACATTTTATTTCTGGATTTGATAAGTGATTCTCCTAGGAAACGTGGTGTAAAATAAGGGTTTCATAGTTCATACTGAGAAGGTGAAATCTTTTATTACATGGGAAAAACCGTGTAATGTTTTTCATATTGATAACATCTTTTGTTTTGCTAAATATTATCAGCGGGATTGTAAAGGATTTTTCAAATTTGGATTCTCCAATAACTAAACTAACATATAATAGAGTAATGATTGGTTGGGATGATAATTTTCAATTTTATTTTTTTATCTGAAGCATATTTTGTCTACTGGACATGCCTTGACTCTTCTAGAGGCCGAGTTGGGTTATGTGGTCTTCTACAGTGCATCAGGTTTGGTGTCAGGAAATGTTATTTTGTAGGGTTACCATGTAATTTCATATGTTTCTCACTAGAATATTCCACAAGATAATAATTAAACATATAATTATATCAAACTTCTAGTTATTCTATTTGCAAATAAGGTTTGGTCACATTAATTTTTTAGTGAATGATTTAAGTTGTTTTCCGACCACAAGATCTTAAGTTATATCTTCTCTTAAAAATATTTGAATATATTATAGAGGGATTGAAAGAGTAACCTATAAAAATTTAATTTTTATATTTCCTATGCCCATGGGGATGGTAATTTTATTGTATATTCATTGATTAGGAAACTTCCAGCCTAATATGTAAATGAATCATTGGAAGAGTGGAACATGATGAATCTTTTTTCATAGTTTCATAGTAGAGTTTTAGGTTTAGGGGATGAATCTGTTTTGTATAGTTTTTAGTTGACCCATTCTCTCCTCTATATTATTATTTAGTAACATCATCTTTTTGATGAATTTTGTGGCATTATGGACACTCTTTATTATGGGGAGACCGTATTTGAGTGGTGATTCTCCATTGATGGAATTCTATGTTTCAGGAACTGGTACGTTGAACCTTTTCCAATAAGAAAATAATTAATGAGGGATTTATTTACCTCTTAGAGGGATGTTCATCTAGGAACCAAAAAGTGGTTTTATTATTTGAAACAATGATTGTTGTGTCCATGTATGAGATGTGACATTGCTGATTTTGTCTCGGATTGTTATACATTCCATAAGGTTATGGGCGTGCAATATATATATTCTAGTTTTCTCCAACCAATTCCAATTACAATAAGGAATTGTGAATGTTTCTCAATAGACTTTGTGGTTTGGTTTCCCAATACCCATATAATGTATAATATTATATTGTTTGTGATTGATAGGCTGTCTAAATTATCTCACTTTATACTCATTATTGAAACAACCAATGTTTTGGAACTGAGAAGTCTATATGTTAGAAGGATTTTTCATTTTAATTTAGTTCCATCATCAATAGTATATGACATATATCCTCATTTTACATCTTTCTTTTGGGGAGTCCTTATGGAGGGACCTGAATATCAATTTTGTTTGAGTACAACGTACTATCCGCAGTCGAATTTCTAGGTAGAGAGAGGTAAACAATTCACTAGGATATGTTTCATTCTTACATCCTTGATTTATGTGGGTAATGGAATGATCATTCAGGGCTGGTTGAGTTTTAATATAATAAAATTTTCTAGTCTATGATTCAAATGGATAGTTTTGAGGCCTTGTATTGCTAACCATGTAAATCTTTATATTTTTGTTCAGAGATTGGGGAAAGACCCATGGCTAGACAGAGTATGGTTTAATGGATGTCAATAATGAAACAGATTACTCATAAGAGAATGTATATTACACATATTAGGATTATGTATTATAATTATCTTCATCTCAAATTGATTGAACTTTCATTTTTTATCAGCTGTTCTTGAAATTTTCATCGAGTTTGGGTTATTCATGAATTGGAATGAAATATGGGATTTCTATTCATTGTTTGCATCCTTTTGAGTTTTTTGAGATGGTAAGAAAATTGGATTACCACATATCACATATTCCATATTTTACATTGACACATAATAGGTTCTTTGTACTAGAGTAGGTGAATGGTCTTTTCGATCCATCTCATGTTCTGAGATGGAGTGATCGTGAGGTTGAACCAGATTTATCCATCACTGAGAATCCAGTCAGTATAGTTTATTCTAAAACCATGGTACTTCATGGGAGGAAGAGACATTTTTTTCTAGATCTATGGTATCATGGTTCTGATACTCATGAGATGTGATAGAAAATGGTAATGATGAGCATTTTTTTGCCTCATTTTTTTGACATGGATGATTATTAATAGGCTCTATGTGGATATAAAATTTCTATTGTGGGGTGTTTTTAACATCATGTTACTATTTTATAGTACTCTTAAAGCTCTATTTTTGTTCATGATTGGTTGTGTTTCATCTCATGTTGTTTCAGAAAATATGTAATGTTTTTTTATTTTTTTGGGTTGTTCTGGGTTAGTGCACAATTTTCAAAAATTGTGTTCCCTCATAGGGGAACCGTCACAATATCAAATAGAATGGGTTTTAAAGACTCTATATGGTTTGAAAAACCTAGACCCCAACTAGTAGAAAATTTTCACCCCACTAGAGCATCACATAGTTTGATAAACTCGGTGGCCCTACCTTGCTAACTGTGCGAACGAGAACTTTTATTAAAATTTATTTTAAAATTTTCAAAACCCCGAATAATATCCATATCAACCATAACATTCCATACCACAATTTCCATTGTTTTTATGTCTCTCAAGGACCCATTTTATCTCTTCCAATCCATTTATATGGTTAATTCATGATATAATAACATCATTGGATCTCTTCCTCGTAAGAGTTCTTCTTTCATTATTTATCTCCACCTCTATTATTCTCACCTTCTTAGGTTTTGATAGATTTCAATGTTGTTGGATAATTTATACTCAATTATTTTATATCTTTAATATATGTTTGAATATCAAATCTATGTTTTTAAGATTATTTTATGGATTTTTCCAATATGGATTTTGTGTTACATGATATACATGATATGGTAGGTGGTTCCATTTATGATTTTCCAATTGAAGAACACTTATTTTCCATGATTTGAATTAACTCTATTTTAATGATATTGTGGAAAAAAATTATGTGAATTGGGATTTGAATCGAGATGGTATGGATTTTTGGAAAATCCATAAATTACAATGAATTGGGGTATGATTTGAAATTGATTAAATTGATGATATTGGGAAAATGAATTAAAAAATTGATTTAAGAAAATGGATTGAATTGTTTTGATAAGATCCTATTTGGTTTTATATTCTAAATGGGCATAAATTGAATAAAAACACATTTTTTGATTTTGAAGGATTTATTTTCCAATTGAAATAGAAATGGGGTAATTTTTTTTCATACAATTTTGAAATTATTTTCCAATTATTTATTGTTGTTCGATAATAAGCTATCCTTGGTAGCTGGTTAGTAGTTTGAAAAAAACATGGTCATGATACTTTATCATACCAAAAACATGAGGCAACATATCATATCCCCAATGTGATATTGATTTATCCTATTTGAATAGTTTATTACGGATGTGTGTAAACATATTTATATGATCATCGATATGAGTGTTTGAGTATCCCTTAATGTGGAACTATCATACCTCTTGGTAGATGACCATGTTGTTCATTTTTTATTATTTTGATATATATTTCATTGTTTGTAAAATTATTTACACATTTCTTTTGAATTTATATAAAATATTTTGTTTAAAATTATTATTAAGATGTTTTTAAAATGTTTCAATCAATTAAAATGAAAATCATGATGCCGTAAATATTATCTTGAACATGCTTGCCTATATTATTTAAAAATGAAAGAATTATTTAGTTTATTTATATTTTCATCATACTATGGAACACCAGGTGAGACCCTACTAGGGTTTTATCTCACACCATAAATTTTCTATTGGGTGTTTGTAGATTTTCTTACTCTATATTCAAGCAATGGAAAGGCCCCACATAGAGGTGTTGGATATTGATTGTTAGAGCTTCGAGTGATATGTCTATTGGTAATCAGGTTGTTTAGCCTATTTATGGCACTTTTTTATGTAATGTTGGGGGGTTTTATATGTATTTGACTTATGGTACTATCCACTTTGTGAGTTTCTTTAAGAATACTTACATGTTTCTATCTCATCAACTGTCTATGTGTTAAAATTGTTCCAACGTTTTCCTTATATTCTTCAAGGTGCTATCACCAACCCATGGGGATTGGTAATTCCCTTCAAGCTAGGTCAGATCTGGCTAAGTATTTAGAGTATCAGGGTATCTAGATTGGTTCAATAAAATGATTGAAATGGAATGTTAGAAAATGATATTTAATTAAATTTAAAATCGGTAGGGATCTTCTTCACAGTGATAAGATACCCATATTTCTCCAAATGATTAAAAATGGATTTTCTCTCCCAGATTCAGAGTTCAGTGAGAAATCACATAATGGGGGTCATTACTGAGAATACTCACTTAGACTGAAATGGAATAAAGGGATAAGTATTACTAAGTCATATTTATTTATAGGAATCAACACCACATCTATAATATTCTTGTGTGTCTTTGTATGATTAATAACCATAGGCCACATTTTATCGTTTTTAACTAAAATGTCTCCCATCAGGGTGTCGAAATGAGAAAATGACATTTAATTGGCCTAAAATGATATAAGAACATTTATAAAATAATTTGTGATCTTTTAGAGTCAACCATGAATAAATTCAATATTCAAATTGATTGATATGGATTAAGGTATGGTTTATCATATTTATCATTTTTTACTAAAGATAAAATATTGTGCGTAGGTGTTAAAACTAACCAGGTGAGCTCTGATTGAAAATAAATATATGTAAAATCATATTTGAGTAATTTTAAAACTATAAGAATCATTGAAATTTTAAAAAAATACTCGAATTTTTTGGTACGATCAGAACTGTGGGTTTTCCCTAAAAGTTTTACTTAAGAGACTAGCCATATAAAGGGGGTCAATAGCATGAAAATAAAAATGGATGAATATGAAATCATCGGAAAAAATTACCTATGTAATTTTTGATATATAGGATGTTGGAGTTGGTCTTCTAGAACCAACTGATTGTACTTTGATTACATGTATATTAAAAAATTTGAATATTAATAAACATCTTATTAGATATTTTGCATTATACTTCCTGACATTAATGTAATAATGTCCTATGGCATCTTTCACATTGATAATGTCATATTTGTTCCCCACTATGATGTGAACCTTTATGTTCTATGAAGTCATTCATAATTATTTTTCTATTGTTGGAAAACATTCTATAATAATACATCAATTATATAGATTATTAGGTTTATGAAATCATAAAAGGATGAGGAGTTTTCTAAGGAAGTTCCCTCTTAGTAATCTCTGAGATAGATGATTATGGGAACAATCCTAGCAATTAAAATTCTACATATTTTTTTGTCATTATAAAATAAAATATGTGATTATTTTTATTTTTCCTTCTAATTTAAGATTATCCTGAATGCATTTCATGCCATAAAAATTTACTATATTGACCAAATACATGACTTCATATGTTCATTGGATGTAGGGTACATTGGGTGGGTCATGAATGATATGTTATTAATGGATAAGTCATGGAAGGATTTGTCCCTTTGATCAATGTGGAAGTTGATATCGTGACCCCTCATTGGAATAGAACCATCACATTAAATATTATCATCTTAGTCTAATGACATGATGATTTCAGATAATGAATGAAAGAAATATCATGATTATAGATTAATGACACAGATGTGAAACCTAATTGATGAGATTTTGAGACAAAGGAATTATATTTCACAATGATAATTAATATGTGGTTTTTATCTTTGTCACATTATGTTCTTTCTCTTTGCAGCCTTGACCCTTTTCAAGATATCTATAGGATCGAAATATGATATAGATGCTCAAATATAATAGGGGTGAATTATATACTTTAATTTTTTTTTGGAACCATTGTTGTTGATAGTGTTCAACAATGTTAAACAAGGTAAATTCACAAGACCTCTTAGTTCTACAAACTTATTAGGTTCAGAAAATATTGTTTTAAAATGAAACATATGAAAATATTAAAAGGAAATGCTTCTATCTTAATGTGTATTGAATCTTACTAATCTATGTATAAAAAGAAAAAGGAATTATAAGAACGTTATACTTTCCTTATTAATCAAAATGAAGAAAAAAATAACTCAAACGAAAACAAGTAACAAGTAAGAAATCTTTTAACTCAAAGAGTAGGGTATCCCACATCCTTTGATAAAGGTCCCTTGATTTATAATTTCATAAAAGTCTTTCTTACCCACACTAGGGTAAACCCTCAATAAAAATATTAGTGTCTGTCTTGGTATCCCCGCTAGACCTTGAACTATAAGGTTTTCTACACCTCTGTCTTCCTCACCACAGAAGCCCTCGAACTTTAAGTTAGTCAGAACCTATGTCTTCCTATCACCAGAAGCCCTTGATTGAACTCAGCAACAATCGGAGTCACACAAAGTAATATGAACCAAATGTTCATTATTCACAAATCATGAGATAGTCTCTCTATAGAGATCACTTCATGAACATGTGGTATCTAGAGAGATCGGCCAGTAATGATCTCGCTCAAATGAGCTCCTATTTATAGGAAAATCTCCAATGGGTAGCTCCCTCCTCCATCAATCATATTTTTCATAGAATTTAAGAAGGACCTATACACGTGTCACTCAACCAACGGTTAGATTGAAACAGAATGTACAAACTAATTTCATAACAATAACAAGGGTAAAAAAAATAAGGTTGCTTATCCAAATTTGATTTTTCGGAAAGGAAAATAAAGTTCTAAGTCTAAGAAAAAAAATATTTGGTTTCAATAATACATGGATATTTTGATTCTATTTTACAATGAATTCAATTTATGAATTCTATGATTTATGGAGTTAGAATTCCAAAGAATTTGCAATATGATTTATGAGGAATTTGGAGTCTGAATTCAAAGGAATTCAGAGTCTGAATATCTGATGATTCAGATTCTAAATTTCAGAGAATTTGGAGTCTGAATTTTAGAAAATTCAAGAGTCTGAATTTTATAGAATTGGGAGTATGAATTTTGAGGTATTCGGAGTCTAAATTCCAAGGAATATGGAGTCTGAATTCAGAATACTTTATATCTATGTATTTATAGAATTATGAGGTTTTATATGTGAAACCAATTTTTAGACATTGAAAAAAGTAGAGTTTGATTTAGACATACTATATATTGAACAATGAAAAAACAGTTAAGGAAAAATAATTTGAGGAAGGAAAATTTTCATTATAATGATAAATTTATATTTTCCTTATGATAGAGTGTTAGAGATTTTCAAAACATTGAGTAATGGATTAGTCAAAAGGAATATTTATTGACTCAATAATAACCCCGTTTTGGAATGCACAATCATTCTTAAAAAAAATATATGCACTTAAAAATTTTATGGACAATGAAAATAAAACATATCTCCCTTTTCATATATGTAGTTGTGAATATGAATAACTCCCCCTTAGGTTTTAAAATCCTTATTGATCATTTTCATGATTTACTGATTGAGATTTAGTATTTTCCTGCATATGGAAATCATCATTGATAACAACTACCCCTTAGTTCAACTCCCCAATACTTAGGTAAATTTCTTGTTTACATAGTATTATTTTTAACATTAATTTCACCCCCTTTGTTATTTTGAAAAAGGAATAATGGTAATGGAAAAATTTGGTTCTTGAAATATTTGTACTAAACAACGAAATATGCAGAATAACCAAAAAATTCATTAATTGTAATGGCCCGGACCTCTCCGGTCGATTACTTTGTAAAAACGTTTTTTTTGATGTGGTCAATGCGGCGAACATAAAAAATAATAATTATTAATAATTATTATAAATGGTGACGTGTTAATAAATTTTTTTTGGGGTTTTGTTATAAGTGTTATACTAAATAATTATTATAATAATGTTGGTTTTTTTGATTTAATGAGAATTATGTTTTGAATTAAATTCAATGAGATTTGATATATGAGAATAAATTAAAGATGTTATGATAATTGTGTCAAAATAAATAAATAAAGGTTTAAAATAAATTTGGGGCGTGCCACAAGGAGAGAGAAGATGAAAAAATATAATAATATGAAATAAAAGGGGAGGCGCACCAACAAAATAAAGATTGGAGAGAGAAAATAAAATTTATTGAAAAATAAATATAAGAGAGAGGCGCCACTTTTTGTGGGAGAGAATCTTGGGAGAAAGAATTAATAAAGATTGGAGAGAGGGAGGAGTTATAAGATATTAATGGGAATAAAATTAAGTGTGAAATAAATAGTAAAGGAGATAATTGGTGATGAATTTCCAGCGTGAAAAATGACAAATGGTGATTGATTGGAGTTAGAGAAATAAATAAATAAATAATTAATAAAATATTCTTATCATTTTTTTTGATAATAAAACACTTTTTGCACAATAACTTCTTCGTGCGACCTCAGTTTCATGAACCGTCAATGGCAGTGCGACCCTGACTACGAGACGAAAATTATGAGTCCAATATTGGATGTCTTTTTTTGGGTTTTCGGATTGGGTACCTGAAACGCTCATGTTTTAATAGATTTAATATTGTTATTATTACGGGATCTTGTATCCAACGTATCTCCCTCATACGGTATCGGATTGACGATCCGTCAGCGACAGCGTAAACCTGAAATTATGATGGTCATTTTAAGACCATTAATGAGCTACTTTTATGACTCATGCCTCGGGTCAACGAAACACCACATATTGATAGAATTATCATTATTATTAAAACGCTTGGAAACCGCGTGACGTGTTGTGTGTTAACCAATCAAAACATGTAACGTATGTACGATCACATCGTGTATTCATTAATGCATGCTGAATACGGATTTACCTATTAATTGCCTATATAAGAACGAGGTCATGTTTTATCTTCCATATCGATCGCTTCTTTGTCGCACGACGACGCTCTTGGACAATCGAGAAGTATTCCTCCTCTAACTTCTTTGTCCGAGCTCCGAATTACGATCCGTCAGCGGCCACAGGATCGTAGCGACGAGACGAAGCTTATAAGCCTGGACTTGTCACCTTTCCTTCCGGCCTTCCTTCTCCAGCTTCCATCCTAGGAGGCGTTTGTCAGGTTTGGCGAAGGCGGAGGACACCGAAGGACGTCGTCGGAAGCGACGTGATCGGGACCTTTTGAGGTAGGGGTTTACCTTCGTCTCTCTATTTGGTGCAACATGCGGGGTGGGATATTTTTCTTTTGTTCCATGGGATGCAGTTGAACTTTAAATAAAGATAATAACCGGATAAAGAAGGGTTTGGGGTTTTGTTCTGTTTCTATTGCCTTCCAGTTTCTTTATCTTCTGATTGTGATTTTGGATTGAAAGGCCTTTGCCTACTGAAAATCAAGGCCGTTGGTGGCCTTTGCGTGCGCAATTGATATCTAAATTGTTTATGGTTGGTTTTGTTAAAACATGGAAAATTGATAAGCACGTAAAGACTGGCTGATTAAATGAGAATGAAAACCTTGTGTGATCACCCCGGTTGAACAAAATTGGAATAATGATCATGTTGGTGGTTTGGTTGTTTTGTGGGAAATGTTTTTGTAAACGATGGGGTTGAAATGGGAAGTGGTTGGTTGTGGAAAATGCCTTTATTTATGAAAAGTGTTTTGATTATGAAAAGTGTTTTGAAGTAAAAGGTGTTTTCAAATGCGGAAATGTTTTGTGTGTGGAAAGGGTTTTATGTGTGGAACTTTGAAATAAATGAATGATGGAATGTTGTATGGTTGTGATAATCTTTTGTAAATGAAATGGCATGTGGTTTCTTGCGTTTTACCTAACCTTGGTTGTGGATGGCATGGATATGTTTGTGAAAGGTTTTGTCGGGATGATAGTTGCCCAGTAGTAATAATTTGTTAAACCATTGCATGAAACATGAAAACCTAAATGGGGTTGGGGGATGATTGTTTGGTTGTTGATGCATGCTTCGTGGTAGCAGTGCCGAGGCACATGCTCAGTTCCTCTTTTTAAGAAGCCATAGGTTGGGCTGTGTGTTTGGTATATGTATATATATAATTGTATCTTTGTGTTTTGTCGCACCACACCCATGTCAAGCACCTAGTGCCGAACACTCCCATTTTATGGGAGAGGGTGTTCCCCCTTAGTTACTAGCTCCTTCCTACTCCTTCTTCCATAGGCTATGATGGCTTGAGGTGACCTTACACCCAAGACTCTTCGGGTAGGTCTTGGAGGCTGTGATGGCTTGAGGCGACCTTTATCCCAAGACTCTTCGGGCAGGCTTACCGTTCCCAAGAACCTTCGGGATGAGGCCCAGGTGTCTGCGGGCGGGTTAGTGGTTGTGGCCCAGGTGTGTGCGGGTGAGATGCGTGGTTGTGAGGCCCAGGTGTGTGCGGGCGGGAAGAGTGTGGTAGCGTCAGGACGTTTGCCGTTAGGAAGAGCAACATAAAATTAAGTGGGAAATGGTGCGGGGTACCCAATACTTTTGTTCTATATATATACTAAACTTGTTTGTGTTACTTGGTGAGTGTGACCAGTGAGGCTGGGTGGATAGTTTTTCCTTGTTAGTTTCTGGTTCTTCTGTTTTCTCACGGGACCTTAGGGTGTCTCCCCACTTGTGCACGAGAGCTTTAGGTTCTCTACTGAGTATACTTGTATGCTCACCCTATGTTGTTTTAGGTTTTCAGGAGGACTACCAGGGCTGTGCGGGACCCTACTAGTCAGGCAGTGGGAGCTGTGCAGTTGCTGTTTTCTTGTTTTTCTTTTGGTACTGTACTCACTTGTACTTTGAGCTTATTTGTACTTGTACCTGTTTCAGTTTATTTATACATGCATATGGGACTGGTTTGGGTTTCTTTTCAACACCTTTGTTCTATTTCCTTTTTGGTGGTTGACTTGTCCTATTTCTGATCCTAACTATAAAAAGGGTAATGCCTCCCATGATTGAAAAAAAATAATAAACTCATACCCTTGGTGCTATCCGCCACACCGAGGCCTACTGGAGGCGGGACTCGGGGGTCATTATCTCCCTTTCACCATTGCCAGCTCAGGAGGGGCATCTTTGATGGAAGGGGGTCGTGATAGAATGGTATCAGAGGAATGGTTGAGAGATAGGATGGAGTCTGGAGTTAGGCACAGTGTGGATTGCATGGGATGGTAGGGAAACAGTGTTAGATGATCTTGGTGTGTGACATAGGCCAGGGAAGACCGGCTAGGACATGGGATTTTAGGGCCCCCCATGATCCAATGCAAGGACTCTGAGCCTACCGAACAACCAAGTGAGGCTACATTGATTTTAGGGTAGAAACCCTAGGAAAGGTACATGCATCATCATGTTTGTGTTTTACTTGATTTGGGGCGTTCTGGGAATAAAGTAAAATGATAAAATGAACCCTTGAGAAATCTACTTACTACTCGGGCTTAGGTTTTCCTTGTTTACCATACAGCTATGGCACCTGGACGGTGTTCCCAGGTGGCTCAGGCGGCCGAGGCTCAGCAGGTTCAGGCGATCGATCAATTGAGGATCGATCGAGAGGAGGAAGACAGCCAGTGGCAGGAGACCCTCCGTTCTTTCCTGCGTCAGACTCTCAAGAAGTACGAGGGAAGTACTTCGGACCTGGAGATGGAGGGGTGGCTTGAAGAGCTAGGGATCACTTTTACCTTGATCCGTGCTCCTAAGTAGTACTGGGTCCCCCTAGCGGTCAGTCATCTGAGAGGCGCGGTGTGCCAATGGTGGATGATCTACCTCAGGGAGAGGAAGGAGGCAGAGATTCCATGGGCTGACTTCGAAAAGGTGTTCCGAGAGGAATTCCTTTCTTCTTTGATCAAGGTGGAAAAGCGTCAGGAGTTGCTCTCCCTTCAGCAGGGGAGTATGACTGTTCGAGAGTTGGGAATTAAGTTCAAGAATCTCCTACGCTTTGCTCCGGAACTCTTTCCGGATGAAGAGTCTCGGGCAAGACGTTTGGAAGAGGTGCTTCGTCCTTCGCTCCAGTATGCTGTGACCCCCTTCACCATTCCGACATACTTAGCCGTACAAAAGAAGGCAGAAGTTGTAGAGAGGATGCACTTATAGGGAGGTGCACCTCGAGAAGGGATCCAGGCGGGTCCGTCGAAGGGGAAGGCAGTCAGTAGTAGACCTCCTGCGACCGGACCTTCCAGGTTCAGGCCGGTGGGGAGTAGGCCCCAGCGGTTCCAGTTCAGGTCTTCAGGCCCTCGTCCTTCCTTCTCGAGTCCTGGACTGAAGTGTTTTTCTTGTGGAGGTTTCGGGCACGTCCGGAGTCAGTGCCCGACCAGAGCTCAGCACAGTGGAGGTGGTCAAGATCAGTACCCGCCTCAGCAGCAGTTGCCGTCGAGGCCCTTTCAGTAGCAACAGGGCCCTCCGAGGGTAGACCCTGTAGGAGGAGGCCGATCTCAGGGTGCTCCCCAGGGACCTCGACCAGGGTGTGGTCGGGGAGGCGGTCGACATCAGAGAGGCAGAGGAGCTGGGCGTGGACAGTTGCACGTAGTAGAGTTGGTAGCTTCAGCAGGACCAGAGGTGGTACGAGGTACGATCTGTTTGTTCAGCACTATTGTTTCTACCTTGTTCGATTCAGGAGCTTCTCACTCTTTTGTTGCACCCAGTCTAGCCCATGCTTTGGGTCTAGACGTAGAGAGACTTTCTATACCCCTGGTACTGAGTACGCCTGTTGGAGGTCAGACCCGTTTGTCTTGTGTTTGTCGGGGATGCGAGCTGACGTTGGGACCACATCGGTCCATTGGAGATCTTCTTTTTCTACAGATGCATCCATACAATGTCATCTTAGGCATCGACTGGCTGTTCTCTGTTAGTGCTGTTATCGACTGCTTCCGGAGAAGAGTCGTGTTCTCCGATATGGATGGACAACGTGTGACTTTTGTTGGCGAGAGAATTTATCAGGTGGGAAGCCGTCATGTGAAGCCTCTCTTTTCTTTGTTGGGTGGGATATCAGCGTTTCCAGCTGATACGGAGATGATGAATGTTCCAGAAGTTGTTGGGGAATTCCTCGATGTCTTTCCCGAGGAGGTTGTGACTCTACCCCCTCGACGTGATGTTGTGTTTGGGATAGACTTACAGCGAGGTGCCTGTCCGATCTCGATGGCTCCTTATCGGATGGCACCTACGGAGTTGCGGGAGTTGCGGATTCAGATTGACGATCTGATGGAGAAGGGTTTCGTTCGACCCAGTGTGTCGCCATGGGGTGCTCCGGTTCTGTTCGTGAAAAAGGAAGATGGTGGTCTCAGGCTATGCATAGACTACCGGAGGCTAAATCAGGTAACGGTCAAGAACCGTTACCCCCTTCCGAGAATAGATGATCTCTTCGACCAGCTGAGGGGAGCATGTTGGTTTTCTAAGATTGATCTGCGGTCGGGATATCATCAGCTGAGGGTAAAAGACAATGACATCCCAAAGACAGCTTTCAGGTGCAGGTATGGGCACTTCGAGTTTGTAGTGATTCCATTTGGGGTTACGAATGCACCAGCCGTGTTCATGGGTCTTATGAACTTTGTCTTCCGAGAGTTCCTGGACCAGTTCGTCGTTGTGTTCATCGATGACATCTTGATCTACTCAAGGTCAAAGGAGGAGCACGTTGAGCATCTCAGGGTTGTCTTGGAAGTCCTTCGGCACCATCAGCTTTATGGAAAGTTGTCAAAATGTAAGTTCTTGACGCAAGAAGTACACTTCCTTGGGCACGTGGTGTCTCAAAATGGAGTGTCAGTGGACCCGTCGAAGGTAGAAGCAGTTGTTTCTTGGACAGCACCCAAGAGCGTGGTAGAAGTTCGTAGTTTCCTGGGGTTGGCTGGATACTATCGGAGGTTTGTCTCGGACTTCTCTCGAGTTGCTGCTCCGTTGACAGCTTTGACTAGGAAGAATCAGGTCTTCCTGTGGAATGAGCAGTGCCAGGAAGCTTTCGACTACCTGAAGGATAAGTTGGTTAGTGCTCCCATCCTTAGGTTGCCAGAGGAAGGATCCTTGTATGAGGTGTTTTGTGATGCCTCTGGCCTTGTCTTGGGATGTGTGCTGATGCAGAAGAAGGGTGTGATCTGCTATGGGTCTAGGCAGTTGCGTCCTCACAAGCGGAACTATGCCACCCATGACTTGGAACTTGCAGCAGTAGTGTTCGCATTGAAGCTGTGGCGACATTACCTCATTGGGGAGAACTTTGTGGTCTTCACCGATCACAAGAGCTTGCGCTATATCTTCTCCCAGCGTGACTTGAACTTGCGACAGCGGAGATGGGTCGAGTTTCTCCAAGACTACGACTTTGAGATCTCGTACACTGAAGGTAAGGGAAACGTTGTGGCTGATGCCCTGAGCAGGAAGCCGCATCAGGAAGTGGTTCGGGAATCTGCTGATGCTTGGAAGGCGATGGGGGAGTTGGCTGCCTTGCACCTGGATGCGAGGGTGGAAGGTGCTAGAGGCTGCTTGTTTCAGATGACGGTACAGTCCTCTTTGTTGCAGCAAGTGGAAGAGTCTCAGTGGGGAGACCCTGAGGTGGAAGTGTTGCGGGATCGTGTCGATCAGGGGAACGCTTCAGAAGGATGGTTGGAGGACAGGCGACTTCAGATGCTCTTTCATGGAAGGTTGTTTGTTCCAGAGGTGATGCATGATGAAGTCCTTCGTGAGTTCCATAGCTCAGCCTTGGCAGTACATCCAGGTGTTTCGAAAATGTACCAAGGCCTGAGGGGACAGTTTTGGTGGCCCGGGGTGAAACGGGCAGTGGCAGAGTTCGTGGCTAATTGCCTGGTGTGTCAGCAGGTGAAGGCTGAACACCACGTTCCTGGTGGTTTGTTGCATCCTTTAGATGTTCCCGAGTGGAAGTGGGATGACGTCTCGATGGACTTCATCACATGACTACCCAGAGCTCAGGGCGGGCATGATGCTATTTGGGTAGTGGTGGATCGACTGACAAAATCTGCTCACTTCTTGGCCATCAAGGAGTCAGGACCTGTGAGTACCTTAGCACAGAGGTACGTGGATGAGGTGGTGCGTTTTCATGGAGTTCCGAAGACTATCATCTCAGATCGGGACACTCAGTTCACCTCATGAGTCTGGAAGGGGTTACAACATGCTTTTGGCACCCAGCTACACCTTAGCACTGCTTTTCACCCTCAGACTGATGGACAGATAGAGCGGACTATCCAGACATTGGAGGACATGCTGTGAGCATGTGTTCTGGATTTCGGAGGATCATGGGTACGACACTTGCCTTTAGTAGAGTTTCCCTACAACAACAGCTTCCACTCTACTATCGACATGGCTCCTTTTGAGGCTTTGTATGGAAGACCATGTCGTTCACCCTTTTGCTGGGCAGAGGTTGGTGAGACTGGTACTCTTGGACCAGAAGTAGTGCAGAGCACCACGGAGAAAGTCCAGCTAGTGCGGGAGAGGATGAAAGCAGCTCAGGATCGGCAGAAGTCTTATGCTGATCGTCAGAGGATTCCCTTGGAGTTCGAGGTGGGAGATCATGTGTTCTTGAAGGTTTCCCCTCGACGGGGGCAGCGGAGGTTCAGAAAGGGGAGTAAGCTCTCCCCTAGGTTCATCGAACCTTTCGAGGTGCTGAGGCGAGTTGGCGAGGTGGCATATCAGCTGGCCCTACCACCTCAGTTGGAGAGGGTCCATGACGTCTTCCATGTCTCCCAGCTTCGTCAGTACTTACATGATGACTCTCATGTCATCAACTGGGGAGAGCTAGATGTGGGAGAAGATGCGACCTTCGAGGAACGACCAGTCAGAATCGAGGATCGCAAGGAGAAAGTGCTCCGTGGACGAACCATCGGCTTGGTTCGTGTGTTGTGGAGGCATGGCGGCCTTGAGGAGAGCACTTGGGAGCGGGAGACCCAGATGCGCGCTCAGTACTCGGGGTTGTTTTGACTTGTACCTTCCTTTGTTTGTTGGTGTTACCCTGTACCTTTGAAATATAAAATGTTGGCTTGTTGGATGTGAGATCTTTGTTCCTTGTTCTTGGGAAGTGTGTGGCTTGTCCGGATATATGGGAAAGGAAAAACCTGATCCTTAATCAAGACGCATTAATTAGGATGCGATTAAACCCGTGCAGGCGAGTCAGTGCCACCTAAAGCGGATAGTATCTTGACATAGGAGAGGGAATTCCTAACTCATAGAGTTGTTGGTTGGTTCCTTGTCATGACGAGAGCCCTGAGAGGTATCTTGTGGAGTGGTTCTTCAGATCCTTTCCTTCTTCTGGGTCAGTTTTTAATTCTCGAGGACGAGAATGTTTTGAGAGGTATCTAATGTAATGGCCCGGACCTCTCCGGTCGATTACATTGTAAAAACGTTTTTTTGATGTGGTCAATGCGGCGAACATCAAAAATAATAATTATTAATAATTATTATAAATGGCGACGTGTTAATAATTTTTTTTTGGGGTTTTGTTATAAGTGTTATACTAAATAATTATTATAATAATGTTGGTTTTTTTGATTTAATGAGAAATATGTTTTGAATTAAATGCAATGAGATTTGAGATATGAGAATAAATTAAAGATGTTATGATAATTGTGTAAAAATAAATAAATAAAGGTTTAAAATAAATTTGGGGCGTGCCACAAGGAGAGAGAAGATGAAAAAATATAATAATATGAAATAAAAGGGGAGGCGCACCAACAAAATAAAGTTTGGAGAGAGAAAATAAAATTTATTGAAAAATAAATATAAGAGAGAGGCGCCACTTTTTGTGGGAGAGAATCTTGGGAGAAAGAATTAATAAAGATTAGAGAGAGGGAGGAGTTATAAGATATTAATGGGAATAAAATTAAGTGTGAAATAAATAGTAAAGGAGATAATTGGTGATGAATTTCCAGCGTGAAAAATGACAAATGGTGATTGATTGGAGTTAGAGAAATAAATAAATAATTAATTAATAAAATATTGTTATCATTTTTTTTGATAATAAAACACTTTTTTCACAATAACTTCTTCGTGCGACCTCGGTTTCACGAACCGTCAGTGGCAGTGCAACCCTGACTATGAGACGAAAATTATGAGTCCAATATTGGATGTCTTTTTTTGGGTTTTCGGATTGGGTACCCGAAACGCTCATGTTTAAATAGATTTAACATTGTTATTATTACGGGATCTTGTATCCAACGTATCTCCCTCATACGGTATCGGATTGACGATCCGTCAGCGACAGCGTAACCATGAAATTATGACGGTCATTTTAAGACCATTAATGAGCTACTTTTATGACTCATGCCTTGGGTCAACGAAACACCACATATTGATAGAATTATCATTATTATTAAAACGAGTGGAAACCGCGTGACGTGTTGTGTGTTAACCAATCAAAACATGTAACGTATGTACGGTCACATCGTGTATTCATTAATGCACGCTGAATACGGATTTACCTATTCGTTGCCTATATAATAACGAGGTCATGTTTTATCTTCCATATCAATCGCTTCTTTGTCGCACGACGACGCTCTTGGAAAATCGAGAAGTATTCCTCCTCTAACTTCTTTGTCCGAGCTCCGAATTACGATCCGTCAGCGGCCACAGGATCATAGCGATGAGACGAAGCTTCTAAGACCGGACTTGTCACCTTTCCTTCCGGCCTTCCTTCTCCAGCTTCCATCCCAGGAGGCGTTTTTCGGGTTTGGCGAAGGCGGAGGACACCGAAGGACGTCGTCGGAAGCGACGTGATCGGGACCTTTTGAGGTAGGGTTTTACCTTCGTCTCTCTATTTGGTGCAACATGCGGGGTGGGATATTTTTCTTTTGTTCCATGGGATGCAGTTGAACTTTAAATAAAGATAATAACCGGATAAAGAAGGGTTTGGGGTTTTGTGCTCTTTCTATTTCCTTCCAGTTTCTTTATCTTCTGATTGTGATTTTGGATTGAAAGGCCTTTGCCTACTGAAAATCAAGTCCGTTGGTGGCCTTTGCGTGCGCAATTGATATATGAATTGTTTGTGGTTGGTTTTGTTAAAACATGGAAAATGGATAAGCACGTAAAGACTGGCTGATTAAATGAGAATGAAAACCTTGTGTGATCACCCCGGTTGAACAAAATTGGAATAATGAGCATGTTGGTGGTTTGGTTGTTTTGTGGGAAATGTTTTTGTAAACGATGGGGTTGAAATGGGAAGTGGTTGGTTGTGGAAAATGCCTTTATTTATGAAAAGTGTTTTTATTATGAAAAGTGTTTTGAAGTAAAAGGTGTTTTCAAATGCGGAAATGTTTTGTGTGTGGAAAGGGTTTTATGTGTGGAACTTTGAAATAAATGAATGATGGAATGTTGTATGGTTGTGATAATCTTTTGTAAATGAAATGGAATGTGGTTGCTTGCGTTTTACCTAACCTTGGTTGTGGATGACAGGGATATGTTTGTGAAAGGTTTTGTCTGGATGATAGTTGCCCAGTAGTAATAATTTGTTAAACCATTGCACGAAACATGAAAACCTAAATGGGGTTGGGGGATGATTGTTTGGTTGTTGATGCATGCTTCGTGGTAGCAGTGCCGAGGCACATGCTCAGTTCCTCTTTTTAAGAAGCCATAGGTTGGGCTGTGTGTTTGGTATATGTATATATATAATTGTATCTTTGTGTTTTGTCGCACCACACCCATGTCAAGCACCTAGTGCCGAACACTCCCATTTTATGGGAGAGGGTGTTCCCCCTTAGTTACTAGCTCCTTCCTACTCCTTCTTCCATAGGCTATGATGGCTTGAGGTGACCTTACACCCAAGAATATTCAGGTAGGTCTTGGAGGCTGTGATGGCTTGAGGCGACCTTTAGCCCAAGACTCTTCGGGCAGGCTTACCGTTCCCAAGAACCTTCAGGATGAGGCCCAGGTGTCTGCGGGCAGGTTAGTGGTTGTGGCCCAGGTGTGTGCGGGCGAGATGCGTGGTGATGAGGCCCAGGTGTGTGCGGGTGGGAAGAGTGTGGTAGCGTCAGGAAGTTTGCCGTTAGGAAGAGCAGCGTCTAATTAAGTGGGAAATGGTGCGGGGTACCCAATACTTTTGTTCTATATATATACTAAACTTGTTTGTGTTACTTGGTGAGTGTGACCAGTGAGGCTGGGTGGATAGTTTTTCCTTGTTAGTTTCTGGTTCTTCTGTTTTCTCACGGGACCTTAGGGTGTCTCCCCACTTGTGCACGAGAGCTTTAGGTTCTCTACTGAGTATACTTGTATGCTCACCCTACGTTGTTTCAGGTTTTCAGGAGGACTACCAGGGCTGTACGGGACCCTACTAGTCAGGCAGTGGGAGCTGTGCAGTTGCTATTTTCTTGTTTTTCTTTTGGTACTATACTCACTTGTACTTTGAGCTTATTTGTACTTGTACCTGTTTCAGTTTATTTATACATGCATATGGGACTGGTTTGGGTTTCTTTTCAGCACCTTTTTTCTTTTTCCTTTTTGGTGGTTGACTTGTCCTATTTCCGATCCTAACTATAAAAAGGGTAATGCCTCCCATGATTGAAAAAAAAGAATAAACTCATACCCTTGGTGCTAGCCTCCACCCCGGGGCCTACTGGAGGCGGGACTCGGGGGTCATTATCTCCCTTTCACCATTGCCAGCTCAGGAGGGTCATCTTTGATGGAAGGGGGTCGTGACATTAATATTGAAAGAATTTGTACAATAATGAAAATACAACCAAAGATCAGATCTGAAAAAGATTATCCTTATTTCTCATATGACATCAACACCTTCATAATGGTTTTCATCTTCTTTAACTCCTTGTGATCTCCTACATTATGCTTGTGAAGCTGATCATGATCTTCGATTTTCTTCTATAATTATTTTATCTTCTCTTTCTGAACCTTAATAATCTATGCCTGAGCTTTCCACTCTTCTTCTTGCTTTACCATCTTCCCTTCGAATTCAATTCTAAGACCCCTTTCTATATTCCGTTACATGGCCACATAATTTAGCTTACAATTTAAGGCATTGACTTCATTCTTCATAGATGATTGTTCAAGAGTCAATTTTTCCTTAAAAATGTTAATAAGAACCTTGATCGTCACATCATCATTGTCAAAATCATCATTAAAATTATCATGAATCTCATCAAGTACTCCGAGCGCTTTGAATATCTTCCTTAAACAACTATTAATCATCTTACATGACTTTTTATAAGCATCATATTCAATGAAGAAGGTTTTGAAATATCCATCATGACATACATGCTTATCCCTGAGCATGGAAAAAGAATCCAATTTTTGATTATAGGAATGACGAAGAATTTGGAACCTTGATTCTATTCTTGGAAATAATGGAATTTTATCAAACAACATCATTAATGACTGAACCACAAAATCATATCTAAGAGAGGATAATTCCAAATATTAGATATTGGTTGTTGAGGATTCTTTTTCTATTTCAACATCCTTCCTTTTCGATGAAGCACCAACTTCTTTCTTCTTCACCACAGATTTACTAGGTATATCCACAACCACATTTTTTCCCTTATCAGCTGTCAGAAAAACTGCTTCTTGATATGGTGATTCATTCTTGCTATCTGATAGCTAAAATCATATTATCTTTATATATTTACTCTTTCTCGTCTACTGCCACTACATTCTCTAGAAGGATAAAATTACGATTGATGCTTTCTTCTTTAGATAACTTATTACCATATTTAACAACTTCCAAATATTCTTATTATTATTATTATTATTTGTATTCAGATTTGTTAAGACTTATTATATAATTTATATGTTGGGATACAATTAAATAGTTTCGTAACCAAAACTATAGATCTATAAATATATGGCAATGTATATTGTATAGGGTTAATAAAAAATTGATAATTAAAAATAATTACACATAATAAAATTCTCTCTCCATTCCTCCACCTCTCTATCTCTCATGAACTTGGAGTTCTAGAGTGATTTAATGAGGAAATAATAAAACGTATGTGATCATTAAAAATAAAGGATTATAATTTATTAACTGTTATATCACATGGAAATCAATTATTATTGTTTTGAGTACAATGGTGAATACGTGGATTTTCACTAGAGGGATTCTACACTTGAATCCATAATGCGCAATGCATGTAATATTGAAATGGGATTTTTGAATATTAGCAACATCTTCATTAGAGAAAATTAATATCATGTTGTAACTATTTCATGTGATCTAAAATAAAATATTTATAAATTTAGTGGTAAAATATCATATCTAGGTTTTGGGTTTCTCTATCACAATATTTGGTATAGAAAATTTGATGGTTAGGACATTTATGTCATGTAAAATAATGTGAATGATCCACCCAATCGATAAAACAAACATGGTATTTCATCAAACCACGATCTCTCGATAATCCATGAACCATCAAGTGGTATTATAGTGGTCATGTTTCAAATTTATAAATAATTTTTTGATTTTGGATCTATATGCGCAATACTAGTAAGTTTTTAATTTTATGAACTAGTCATTCATTAATCAAATTTTAATTAACTTGTTTTTGAAATATTAATAACCATAATTATGTGTTTAATTCCCTTATAAGAATAAAAAACTTTTAAAACATACTAGAGATTCCATGAGGAAGTGCCAAGTATGTTTTCCACATAAAATGGGATCACACAGTTTGTAGCTGGTGCACACGTAATGTACCCCAAGTGTACTTCACTTGGCTATGTCGTTTGATACACAAGACATCGAGAAGTAACTATACATAGTGTATTAATTTGACAATGTTCATAGACATGGATAACCTAGCACACGACATGACATATTACATAGAGTTTAGATAGAGTACATGTTGTGTACTCTACATGGTTTAATAGAGAAATTAATGAAATCCATGTGATCATATAAACAATCAAAATCATGAATGATCGATTATATAGATCATTAATGAGATACATTATGTGTAGCCGATCTACATGATATGTGGTTCATTATTTCATTCATTTCAAATACCTGTTAAGTGATTCGATGATCCATGTTGATAGAGAATAAGAGAGTTACATGGAATTTAGTAGAATTATGCACATCATGTAGCACAAAATCTGATGAACATGTTATGTACTTCAGTGGGTTGTGTAGACACATGGTGAAATGCAATACACAACATGTAGCTTTCTTATACATGTTGGGTACTGCATCCAAGTTACACACTAAATCCCTATACATGTATATCGGGTACACAAAAATCAAGGTACATGGCGTGTATCTTGTAAGTACACATCATAAATTCACCAAATAGTAAATGTAATTAAATTACATGAAAATGGTAATTGATACATTAAATCATTATTATATTAATTTTAACAAGTTGTGCTTGAAAATTTAACAGTGGTTCTAATGAATTTATAAATGCTCAATTAATTTTTTGTAATTATCTGTAATTATTATCTATGTCTTTTTTAAACAATTTTTATAGTTATAATGGTAATCTTCAAGTGAACTCTAATGGCCATTAGGATGAAAGGAAATTTTTTAATTTATGGCATTATGTTTATCTTAATAATAATTAAAAAATAGAATTTAATGTTATCAAAATTTATTTTAATTAACCATTGAAAGTGTTTGAACAATCATGAGATTGAATAAGATTTATATACTATTATACATTATTTAATTTAATTTATTTCATGGGTTTTCAATTTTTAATTATTCAATTAAATAGACAGCCAACGTTTCATCCCTCCCTATATTATTATGAAGGAACGGAAGGTTTCGTGAGCAGTGGAAGCTCATGGGTGGATGTGCCACCTTGGCTTTTTATCATTAGAAATGATCAAACTAGGATCAATACGACGATAAATTCTGGACTCCACGGATCGAATCACGGAAATAGACAGAGAAGATGAATAGTCCTGAAACCACAAACGAGGATCATCACAGGTTGATTATAATTAATTTAATTAATTTACAAGAAGTACCTTTTATAGTTTTCATTCTTCGTTGATATTTCAGATCACATTTCGACGTGATTCGTTATTGTGTCGCAGAAGCCATGTGAAGACTTCCTCTAGTGGTGATCCTCATGTGCACCACATATCTTTTGACGTCCCTAAAGAATTACCTGGGTGATAACATGAAGAAACCTTTTCTCGTGTTGTCCACCTTACATAGTCTGGATCCGATGGAGGAGGATGTCTCTCAGGCTTGAGAGCGTTCTTTTAGGAAGGGTTTCTTTCAACCATGAACGAATTCTCTATAATTGTTGTTCACAACGATTTTGGAAAAGTGTTGGGGTTGTAAGGATATTTATAATCTGGTATGAGGTTATAGAATTATGACTATAAATAAAAACGTTACATGTTTTATTTATTTCATTAACTCTTATTGAAAATCCCCATGTCGAATCATTAATTCCTTGACAAGACCCCACACTGATTATAATAAATATAATTTAATAAAATGATATAATATCCTCAAAATCCAGACAGGGAACACTACATGGTGTGTAATCATTATTTCATGGGGTGTAAATGTTTTTCATAAAAAACAACATGGAGTGTAATAATTAATACATGGCATGTACTTGTTTTTCATTTCCATTCCAAAATGAAAAATACATGGCCAGTAATCATTAATACACGACATGTACTTTTTTTCAAAATAAAAATTACACAGTGTGTAATCATTAATACACTACGTGTACTTGTTTTAAAATTATTATTCCTCCCACATTAAAAGGATTTATTCTTCCTTGAATAATTATTAAATCATGTATGAGAATAATCTTTATTCTACTAGAGATACTTGCATACACTTAATGTGTGACCCTCAAGGAATTTTTCTCTTTGGCATTAGGAAAGCTTGTGTAAAGTCCATGATTAATGTTTAGAAACAGGTCAAGGCACCCCTGAGAAAGAATTTGACGTCGTATTGACGTTTCACCTCATAAAAACGCTTACCATGTAAATTAATATCTTTGGCTCAATATCTCATCAAGCATGTTTCATGGTAGCGTCATAAACCTATATGCTTGTTCTGTCATTTTTGGACTTTCAGAAATAAACTCGTCGTTACACCAAGGCCATGAAATTTGGGCAACAATTCTATTTAAATCAAAGGGAACGATATATCTACTTCCTTAAATATAGAAGGGAAAATCCTTCCTCAACTTAACCATTAAAAACAAGTCATTCGTGAAGCACCCAGCATACCCTACTTCCCTCCAACTGTCTTCATAATGGTTTTCATCAGTAAATCTAAGTGTGAGAGTCATGAAATGAGTTATTTATAATCTTTTAGTCTAAGGACCATTACACTTGATTGTATATAGCAATGTCTGATGACACTAATACATTCAGAATTACTAATGGTGGGTCTCTTCTCATAATAACCCATCTTGGAGATTACCAAGTGAGAACTCCATGAGAGAGAGTCTCGTCTTCTTATGAGTACTTGCACATGACGGTATGCATACTATGTGTCCTATCATAGTATTTCATCCAACTATAGAACATTATTTAATTATATTTTCATGGATTTTTAAGGTTATCCTCATAGCGGCGATCTACCATGACCTTATTAATGCAATAAATATTCCAGGACATTATTATATTACAATCAATTAAAATAATGAACAATATTTAATAAGTGTACATTCACATAATCAATGTACAAACAGTTGGTTCTCAGGACACTAACTCTAAAAAACTCCAACATGGACTATATCCAACTACATACTACTTTTAGTCCCCTAAACATCACATGATGATCATGTTTCTGCTGAGTCAAGGCTTTAGTCATGGGGTCTGCGAGTTGGCACTTCAGGTACAAGTGAATAACATAAAGGTGAAATATGATTCAAACCTGGTAATAAAACTATTCAATACGGATTATGAAATCATAAAAGGAAAATTGATCCCTTTGTATGATTATGTCAGAGAGTTAATGGCGTAATTTCCTACGGAACTGACATTTTCTTATGTCCCGCGATAACAAAATTCTCAAGGTGATGCACTGGCTAACATAGACACAGCTCTGGAAGATCCAAATTGCGACGAGACAAGCATCATCATTGTCCACCGCCGTACAGTTTCACCTTATGTTCAAGCTAGAACTAAGTTAATCAATGAAATTAGTCCAATTTCTGAATTGTATGGTCATACTGCAGGATGGATGACATCAATCAAGGAATAACATCAAAATGGAACACTTCCACCTAATAGGGCTAGGAATGAACAAACTCGATGACACATGGTCAATTTTACTCTTTATGATGGCCCTAATCACCTAGAGAAGATTATATAAAAGCATGGTTCTGATGGAGTTCTCTTCAAATGCATTTATGGTGAAGTGATAATGGCTGTCATGAAAGATGTACATGCAGAAGTCTGTGGTGCCCACCAGGATGGACAAAGACTGTCTGATCAAATTCGAAGGCTTGGATACTTTTGGCCCTCAATGATACAAGATTGTATTGATTTAACAAAGAAGTTTCATTCATTCCAAGTACATGCCATCTACATTCATCATCCCCCAGAGATGCTTCATGCAGCTAAATACTCATGGCCATTTTTCATATGGGGAATGGATGTGGTGGGACATTACCCTTCAGCTACAGCCAAGCAGTTTAAGTATATTCTTACTGTTACTCACTTCTTTTCCAAATGGGAAGAGGCAATACTTTTCAAAGAAGTTAGTTATAAAACATTGTTAGCTTTGTCAAGTCTAACATCATTACCATATTTGGTGTCCCTCATACCATATTTACTGACAATGGCACCTCTTTTGGTTCATCCAAGGTTAAGAGGTTGTATCAAAAATAAAACGTCAAATCTAATCATTCAACTCGGTATCATGAAGCGGCCAATGGCCAGATAAAATAATTCAACAAGACTCTGTCAAGCATACTAAAAAAGATCGGGGGAAAAGATAAGAAGTCATGGCTTGACAAACTCTATCATGCTTTATGGGCTTATCGGACCACCACCCGCACTGCAACGCGGTCAACTCCATATTCACTGGTATATGGAACAGAAGTAGTCATACCCCTTGAAGTTCAATTACCATCGCATAGAGTGTCCATTTATGATCAATCATCGATAGATGAACAGTCTCAAAAGAGATTGGATGAATTGGAACGATTAAATGAGAAAAGATTGTGCACCTTGCATCACTTAGAACTCTATCAGAATCGAATAGCACGAGCTTTCAACAAAAACGTTTGTATCCGTTCATTCATTTAGGGATAATTGGTATTGTTTCATAGAACTCCAATGATATAAGGAAAGAAGCCTCCCACGCTTGAACCAATATGGGAAGGGCCTTATTCAATACATTAGGTCTACTCCAATTGAGCATATTTTTTAATATCAATGGATAGAGAACTCATCACGACTCCAACCAATGCCATATTTCCAATGAATTATTTTAATAAACACAAAATAAACCATCTTTGGTCCATGCATATGACCTTAAACTATTTGCATCCCTATCGTCCAACACGACGTTAAACATTGTCAACGTCTAGCAAGATGTTAAATTGTGACTTCATAGCTACATGATTCTAAACATTATTGAAGTTCCATTCGTCCAACATGACGTTAAACAATGTCTTATTTTGTCCTTACAGAATGAAATTAAACTGCACAGTCCCCCCTTTTTTCATCAAACATGACGATAAACTGTATTTTCCTCATCGTCTTAGCTACATGACGCTAAACTATACAACACCCTTATTGTCCAACATGATGTTAAACTGTGTCCTTACTTTCATCCTACATGACGTAAAACTGAACAAAGTATCATAATATGTCTTACTTTACGTTAAGCTATATTTTTGTCCTTGCTACATGACACTAAACTACGCAGCACCAATAGTCCTAACTGCAATACTTTAAACTACATAGTCCCTTTATATGTCCTACACTTCATTAAACCGTGCATCATTAAGGTTATTGCTACTTCTTGTTTCTCACACTGAGTAAGACTCACATGAGATTAGAGTAAACATCAACCATAACACCCTTTCTGGGATGCTAACCATGCATAAATCCCAGCACAACACCATTTTTTAGGTTGTGGTCCTCAAAAAAAAATTTGATCGCCAATTCATTCATTAATTGAACTACGCAGACTTTGATCCATGCCATCTAGGCATGGTACGTAGGCAACCTCTTGAGGTTCAAGCCCAAAAAAAATAGTTTCACATCGGTTCACCGCCATCTCATGCAATTTTGACTCATGATGCCACCCCCAGAACCAGTATCTTCACATTGGTTCACCTTTTTCCTTGCTATATGACGTTAAACTATACATCACTTTTTGTCCGGTATGACAATAAACTACCAAATTCATTGACACCATTCCCTAAGAGGGAATCATTATTTACATTGATTTCCAATCATGTTATATTTCAAAGACTACATGCATACATGGAAATGCTCGATTCATTAATCTTGTCTCAAACCATCATTGCACTAATGTCCCTTTTCACCCTTCACATGTACGAACCAAATCTGTACAGAGGGGTTTTATAGAACTATGTGGGCTTGATTACCATCCTTATGGGATACATAGAAATGTTTGAGTGTCCCAAGAATCCATCCCCAAGTCTTTTAGGCCAAACCCCAAATTCCACTTTTAGTCCCTTGGCTGAAATGTCCCCTGTGAAAATATAAATGTGATATGAAAACCCTTGTCTTCATTCACTTTAGGTTTATAAAACACACATTGGGTATTTCTTACAATGGTCTGAGTTTTATGACCCTATACTAAGATCTTCTACACTCTCGTTTCACATGATGTTAAACATTATTTTAAGAACTACGTATGGCTTTATTCCCATCCTTATGCGATACGTAGTGAAATCCAGCATCTCAATTCAGGACCCAGCCACAACATGATTATTGTTTGCATTGGTTTGTGTATCTTCACATACATTGAATAATTCCCATTTTTATGTGTCATAATCCTAACCATAAATATTTTTAGGTCTTCATACCCTTTTCTTGACTTCTAGTCACAAAATGTTTGATACCTAAGTGTTCTTTTTCCTAACTATGCAGCACGTGGCCTTAGGCGGCCTTTCATAATTAGTTTACATAACTGACCTGTCAGTCAAAAGATGCTATTATTTGACTATGCATCCAATGCCCTTAGGTCTCCCAGCATAATTCAACCACCTAACAGGTTTGTTAAATATTGGTAACATCATTCTTGGGAGGAAAACCTCATTTGTCCATATTTGTCTTAACAAAAATATGTAGGGATCCACAATAATTAGCCATCCTTAACATATTAGCCCATAATATTTCTCATAATCTGAAATTATTCAAGTCTATGGTTTATATTTTCCTTCCCTACAATTGGGTCAATCCTTCGTTGGAGTTAAATTCAACCAATTCATAGTCAATCTTGATTTGGAAATATCCTCTTCATATTCATGTGCCTCTCTCCATACAGTAAACTCTATTATTTGAAAAATTTGAATCTTCATAAACATTCACTGGCTTTTTAGAACTAGAAAAGTAAATTTCCAAGAGTTCTTTTGCTTTAATATGAAGCACGTTCCCTTAGGAGGCCTTGCATAAGTAGTCTACATAACGTACCTATCAGCCAAAAGATGCAATTATTTGACTATGTAGACAATTCCCTTAGGTGGCCCTGCATAATTCATCCCCCTAACGGGTTTGTTAAATAATGGTAACTTCATTCTTGAGAACTACTTCTTCAGAATGCCTTTTATCCCTTTTTATTCCTTATATTCAAAATTTATTATGTCATAGTTTACATATTTTCCTTCATAATTGAGTATGGTAATATATTTTCAGATAAATTGTTAAGGAATTGAGTCATCATTAATGCATTCAGTCAAAGCTATTTCAACCATAAAAAATATCCTTTTTATGTATGATGTGCATGACACTAAACTAACCTCAAATGTCAAGGGAACTCTAAATAATAGTCATGTACCAGCTCACTAAACATACATTTTGTGTTATTTAGGTAATATTGATCAATTGAAAGATTCAATGTTTTTTGGGTTATTTATAATAATCCTAGAAAAAATCAAGCCATTCTCACTAATCCCATTGACTTAGGTAAAATTTAAATCATGTAGCAAAAGTAGGCATGCATAAATGATTGATGATTAAATTATTCTTTATTGATGCACACGAGTTAAAAGGACGTTCATAGATTGGAGTCTGTTCTCCTTTCCAAGAAATTACAAGAGGCTGTCAACATATGTCTTCACATGATGTACAACATCCCGGGCTTCATTAGTAGCAACTTTAAGCTCATGAACTTGGCCAGCTTAACTCTTTTCAGCTTGATGGAGTTCTTTCTTGGCATCTACAATGGTTTTTGTACCATTCGTTTGAGCTCCCTCTAGTTAATTATTGAGGTGGTCGAGTTACCCAGTAACAACATCTTACTATTGCTGAAGGTTCATTTGTTGGAAAACATTCTCTTTGATCATATTCTTTAGCTCCTTCAATTTGGCAGCATAATCAGCCTCACCTCGGGATACTGCAACCTCAAATTCATTGATATTGGTTGACAACATCACCCTGGAAAAATCTTGATGGTATTTCTACTCCTAATCCCTTCTTATGAAAACTTGTTTCACTACGGCAAGGATATTTTGATATCCAAAACCACCATGTCCCAACATGACAAGTAGAGATGACAGTTAAGGAATCTTCGATGACATCTCTTCTAGAGGAAATTCTGATATGATCTTCTATATGTTCTACGTTGCCTTGCATCGTGAAAATTGGAGCACCTTTTGTACTTCCATGTCTAACTCAGCATCACTGTCACTGGGGGGGAATATAATCCAGGATTAATGCACTTAGGGAAGTACCCTGTTATGCTCCATCCCCCATGACCTGTGTTTCATCACATTCAATTCCCGTTGGGGTGGAGGCTGAGACTTCTCCTTCATATCCAGCCACTGTTGTTGATGGCCCTGCATAATTAATTAAAAGCTTTGGTTAGTTTTGAAGGATAAGAAAAGTTAATTGGATGTATTGAAAATTATGTACAGTCACAAAAATTGTTATCCCGCACCCAACGGTATATCAACAACTTGAGAAGGTTCCTCCTCTTCTTTCCTAGACTCAGTGGGATTTTCAGGATGAGTTAAAGGAAGCTCTACTGGGTTCAGCTCCACTTGCACTAATGTATCTGAAATGGTAGGGTTATTTTTACCCCCTTCAGGAATTGGGTTTTCAGTAGCTTGTTCAGATAAAACTGCACACTTGAACCATTCATGATTAGAGATTTGATAAGATGTTATTTTGATTGGATGAAGGATAACAATGACATCCATAATCTTCTGAATTACATGGTAATTTAACATGATCCAAAAAATCATCAAAAGATACACCCAGTTCGATCATTTCATCCAGTATTTTCTCAGAATCCTAGTTAATCATACTAGTGGGAGAATTCAATGTGTCTTCTTAGTGACCCACATCTTACAGCCTCTGACCCCGAACAACATTATCAGATAAAATTGAGGCATCGGTTTCAATGTCCGCCAAGAGCTCTAGTGCAGGAGTTGAACCTAAATTATCACAGAATGTAAGTCAGTTGATGTTTTATTCAAAATTTTATGAAGCGTTGTTAACTTACTAGAAGCAGGCTCTTCTCTCCTTGCAACAATATCTAGAGGGATACTAGGAACAGATGCTGGTTCTTCTCAAGAAGTAGCCATGCCATCATGAGCTTGTGATTGTTCACCAGCACCCTCTGTTGTTCTCACAGGTGGGTCATTCCTCTCCCTAAAGGGGGAAATTGAAAAAGGCCCTACAATCCCAATGAAAAATGATAAATATTTTCCTGGGTTAAGGCTCTTGATTACCCAATGGACATACCACTACTATCGAAGCGTTTAGCAGTGGACTTCATCCTTCGAAGCTTTTGCCTCTTTGGCTTTTTAAGAGTGATGGAATCTTCATTTACAGGTATAGTAATTAGATGACGGAAAGCCATGTCCAACTCCTCATCCATGGCTTTCTGTCCTGGAGATATCTCGCCCAGCTTGCGAGGAGATTCATTAGCCCCGATGGCACTACAGCTGGGGCTATATTGAGGTAAAGGAACCTCAACAGTTCCTTTCATGGACAGCGGCAAGATGAAGAGAATAATTTTCTTAAGTAAAAAATCATTAATAGAAATCAAGTTAAAAATCAAATAATGTAAGAGACTTACATCATCAGGGGCCACATAATCGTGCCACTCCTCAACTCCAAAACCACCAGTCCCCTCAGTGGCACCACGATCTATCATTTCCATCACCTGTATGGTGAACGGAATGGAATCATCAGTGGATTATATGTTCATTTTCAGCTCTATAATATAATCCCTCACTTCATTAGGGTTATCCTTGAAACAGATATCGGTGTAACCAAAATATTTCCTATTCCAGGGAGGTGTAGCCCCTTGCACAAATCCAGTTAGGCAGTTTCAGCAACACAGTATAAACTCCACCATGTCTGAACAGCATCTGGTTGTAGATATTCAGTATGTGTTCCAGAAGGCTACTGGGAAGGTCCTACAATCTTGGACATTAGTTTCTTCCCATCTCCTGCAACTACAAATAGAGTATAAGAAAATGAACTTTTTACTCTATAAAGTAGTGTTGATTAATGTGTCCCAAAGAAGAAACTCACTAGGAGATGATGGAATGGGTCTTTTGATTTTTACAGGAGAATTATATCTGGCATGTGGCCGCTTTTCTTCATGTTGTGCCTCATCATTCCCATCTTGGGAATCCTGTGAGCCTTTCCTAGATGAGGAATACGGGGAATCAGCACCAGGTGGGGAAGCATCACTTTCTTGATGGAGGGTTTCTTTATCTACAATTCTCTTCCTTTTCCCAACCTGATAAACCGGGTGATTCAGCACCCCTCTAGGGTATGCTGTTATCCAGTTCTCGGCATACCATGTAGTCAAGTTATATGTCGTTTTCTCAACTAGTTGATCAAATAAATCCCCGGTCTTCTCCCTAGATGTCAGCAACCATAGTTACTGTGAAACCCTCAGATATTTCTCTAACCTGAAATGCACACGTGGAGATATAAAAGTCTTCTTCAAACACTTGAATTGGCGTGAAAATATATATGGAGCATAGGCCCGCATATAATCTCTCCTCCAATCCTGGTGACCAGTACACCATCTCTACAGGCCAGCATGTATGCCCTTAAATCCAAGATGGTTGTTCCATCATCAACAAACCACCTAGTTGGCAGATTTCCATAAGGAAAAAACATTAAATTCTTATACATGCTCAGTCTCACCTTCAAGTCATAAGAATTGAGAGCTAGTGGTGCAATTCCAGAAAATTCCTTCATTGATGGACTAAATGATCTTCTGGGGATCTATACTCTATTCTATTCATTATATGTCATGATGTGTGTGGCTATCCATACCCATATACTCTCAAAGGAGACTTACCCCTGATGACATAGAGTAAGCTCCTGTGATGTTTTTCTAAAAAAGGTGTAGCCAACCCCACCATTTTCCCCTCTGCCAGTTTAGCTACAATAACAAAGGTCCCTGGCCTAACACCTCCCTTATAATCTTTGACTAGAAAAATATAAACACTGATCCTCAAGGCCAAGAATCCTTCCATATGAGTCATTTTTGGGATCCTATGATTCATTTTATATCCCCATTACTCAAATTATCTTCCTTATAGAGTTAGCCAAAATGTGCCAGGAGCACCCCTCTTTTTTGTTTTCGGGCAGGTGGTAGGATGAGTAGGCCCATTCTCCTTGGGCCCCTTTCCTTTCGACCCTTTCCACTTATATCCATTCTCCTTCGGCTCCTTCTCCTGTGTTTTGGTAAGAAACATATCAATTCACTCCTCTGGATGAATATCCTTTCTGGAATGAGTTAAAGAGGTCACTGAACTCTCGAGCTTGTGTATGATTTTCAATAATTCCCGATCTAAAGCCGGAGTCTTCTCAAAATCGTTCTAAGTTGCCTTAGAGTGGAAGAATTCATCATACATATCACCCAAAATTAGAGCCCCTGAGATCTTGTTGACATCCCACATACTGATTCCTACTTCTCCATGAGTTAGATGGAACAAATTGGTTTCTAGACTCTAATGGCTAAGTATCTTCAGCACGAAGTTATCATGCCTGTAAACATATGTTTCCCCAGCCCAGGCAGCTTCATATATCACAACTCCATTCAAATCCTCGACAAAATCTGCACAGGTTTGTCGCACCCAGTATTCCCACATCCATGTTGGCTTCACACCACCTCTAAGTCGAAAGTCACAACTTCTCATCTATCCATTGGATTGATCCATCTTAGAATTTCTGAAAATTGAAGGATAACAATGAGGTTGCAGCTCGGGCTTATGAGGTTTTTGATATCGCATACAAGGTCCATGATGCATCATATGGGCCTTCTCCAAGGTTCCAGTTTTTATAAATGATCCTCCACATGAGATATTTGCTGAAGCATAATTGGTGTAATTCTGAAACCATGAATGTTGTAGATAGATATTTGCCTCTAGAATGGATACTTCTCACAGGTGACCATAGAAATACAAAGGTAGATAAATGCTTTTTGGGAAATCAAAATGATACTTCTTTAGGTACTTAGCCAAATTCGGGAGAGTAATATCGCAGAGAGTATAATTATCATGGCTAATGATGCTCATCATATCATCAATTCACTTGCTGGCCAGTTCATCAGCCATTCTGATTCTCTTGGGAGCCATTGAATCTGCACAAAATGTGAATAAATTAACTATTAAATGGTTTGTTTTTTCATTAAATTTATGATGAAATTCGAAAAAAGTTTCTATGACATTAAGGCGTTCAAGTCTACTTGTGGCATGCAAGTCTAATTGTGTTGCGCATGTCTTGGTGTGCAAGTATGACCGCGCAAGTCCAAGTACCACTACAGCATTGCAACGACTGTGAAACAACGAAATAACTGAGCAACTTTGTGCAGTGAATGCAACCTGCGTGGTGAGAGCTCGAAATTTTGAAATCCGGGTGCTTTGCGTGAGAATGGCTGCATATATATAGGCCAGGCCGCAACCCTGCACGGCTAATGCCAGCGCGCTCAACCGTTGCGCGCCGAATCCTACACGGCTCACACTTGCACGCCGCATCTGTGCACACAAAATTTTCATGGCACATATTCCTTGGATTCCATCTTTTCCTTAGAGCCACACCTTCATTTCATTCAGATCCAACTCTAATGGGGGACTTTTGTTGACACACCTTTTTTGTCACAAAGTCTAAATGACTGATAATGGGAAATACCTAAGTCCAAAATGATTCATCCATTGAAGAAACATCAAAAATTGACAATTGAATGTACACGAATTCTTTCCCACTTGGGTCGCACATGTTCCATAATAGTCACTCAAGTACACTTGCACACCGCCTAGTGGTCGCACATGTGACTTGCGCACCCTATTTGATTCTCACTCAGTGTCTTCAGTAGCCTATAAATACACATTGTGGGCCCCCCATCTCAGGACGGATATTCTAGAATCTCATATTTGAGCTCCCATCACCCTTATCTCTTCTCAAAGTTTCCAATCGGTTCTAAGGTAATTTCATACATAGAACAAAATCTCTAAAGATGGGAAACAAGGCCTAAGTTTTAAAATTCATCAACACCTAAACACCTAGGTGGCCATACCTTAATGGAAATGGCCACACTTGCGTGCTGCCTTACTCCATCAATAGAACATGTGCACCACTCCTCTGGAATCCCCTAGGGATATAATAAGTGAATGAACGAAGTGTCTCCCACGTATTACCCTAAGGGTTGACCGTCACACAAGTACCCATGTGTCTCACAAGTATACATGCGCGACCAGGACATGCGCACCCACGCAGGACTTGCATGCCTTTTTTTTTTTGGGTACCGCTCCTACCTATTTGACTTATTTTAATCAATTATACCTGTACTATTAAGGGTTATGTATTCTTATATCTCTTCAATGTCAATTATGACATGATTTCATGGTTGGATTCCTTATCTAAAAGGAATTATGTGGAACATATCTCAAAACATAGTGATTTACAAATCTTTTTGTCAGTAAGGTTAGATATTTCATTCATTAAACCTCATCATTTAAGATGAGATGTTGTTATAACCTGGGATTCATTTTCAAGAGTATTCCCTAGTCTAAGTTCTCTTAATTTGAGATTCCTCCTCAGGAGTAATCCCCATGTCCCCAAATCAAAAATTCTTTAACCTGGGTATCCTCCTCAGGAGTAAGCCCCACTCTATGTTCTTATAACATGGGATTCCTTTTCAGGAGTAAGCCCCAGTCCATATTCTCTTAATTTGGGAATCATCCTTAGGAGTAAGCCCCAAGTCCCCTATCCTTGGCATCCTCTTTAGGAGTAAGCCCTAGTAATAATTTCCAAATCTAGGCATCATCCTTTGGAGTATTTCCCAACCATAGTTCTCTTAACCTGGGCCTCCTCCTTAGGAATAAGCCCTAGTTTTCAAATTTCCTTAACCAAAATTAATTCCATTTTATTTGGACTCCCTTCTTAGGATTAAGTCATAAGTTAAGTATCCAAATATCCATAAATAACAAATACCTTTATAGACCTTGTTCTGGAGATTCTTCATTGAAATAAAACCTAATCTTCATCTATCTGGGTAGTCACACATACATAAGCCCCACATTATTTTTCAGGATTGCATATTTTGTGGCACAATTGTCTAGTATTACCAATACCTCTTTATTCTTACACCGATCATGACTCACGTGAGCTTAGAGTGTAAAAATTAATTATGAAAACTTTCTTTGATAAATCAATCATGCATAAACATCATATTCCCTTACTCGAACTACATGTGTTCTAATTCCTTTTCTAAATAAAGGATATGTTGGTAGCCCATCTGTGGGTATGATCCTATCATTGAAAGAATACATGTCCTTCTGAATGATAATGAACATAAAGTGCCCCACTGAGTGGCTTTAAAACCAGTATGGTCATCATAATGATCAAGAGACTTTTATGTATTTAAGGATACCATTGACTAAGAATCTCTAACAAATACAGATAATTCTCTACCAATGAAGAACCTCGAATACATATAAATGATTCTCTAAATTTCCAAAATATTAATGATTTATTGAAAGTTATAAGGGAAAACCCATTCTTATAATTTGTAATTTAATAAGGATTCATTAACATAACTTAAATTTACAAAGAGAGTCCCAGAGTAGACAATAATTCCACCCAAAAAGGTATGATGAGTCCGACCTCCAATCCTCTCGACCAATGAAAATTCTTAAGCCTCATCGGTTCACAACTAATGAGCATATACCTTTAGAATGTAGGTCCAAATGGATATAGAATCATTGGATGTTTCCGGTTCTATGAAAAAAACCATTAGAAACCAATTGGAATGTTTGAACCTTAAATCAATTATGTTATCCCCAATTCCATATAGAAATAGGTGTAAAGGGATTTTTGACTCTTCTGGACCTGACATCGTTAAGGTGGAACCTAGAACCCAATTATATTAGAATATACCCTGAAATGACTATCCCATATCATAACTCATTAACCAAGAACAGTGATCCATGATTTATAGCATCTCCATCGCCCTCTTAGAAGGGTGCTGGAATAATCCTTACCATAGACATCCTAATAAGACTCTTGTGTATCACCACCATACTATGTCCAAGTGGAATGAATATAAACCTGAAACACCTTTGGAAAATCTATACAACCTTATTCATTAGTACATGATGGTCTAAATATCAACACCCTATACTTTTAATGAAAGTGACCCCAACTTGTCAGGAAAAATGCCCACAAAGGGTGACGTGAGATAAAGTTAAGTCTGTGACCAAAACAATCATCATCTACGGAGTTTATAAAATAATTATGGCACAAAAAACATGGTGTAAGGCTTATAGAGTTTAATTTTTAGTCATACTGAAATCCATTTTATGCTCATTGGAGAACCATGTATAGGAAAAAAGTAGAACAATGATTCATCACATATCCTCACCACGTGAGTATGTTTGACAGATGGTGGAACAACTTATATGGTGCCAGAACCCTTCTTGGGAGGTACTATTTCAGTATATCCCACTACATAATCTAATGAATCCTAGGTCATCATAGACATTTAATTTCCCCTAAAGAGGAAAATAGATCTCTCTTCTTTTCCATGCAATTGATGTGAGGGTTTAGACCCTGCAACAAGAGATATCTTGGCCAAACATAAATGGTTTTTTGATTCTTGTAAGCCTGATGTCACCAATGAGAAACCATCACCACATTGTGTTATAGGTTACCCCTGAATGAATGTACCATATCTTTTTAATAACCATAAAACTTTAGAACAATGATTTATTGTTTCCATTCAGAGTATCCTAGTGGATTTGGCATCCTTGACGGTGCATCACCCTGTTTTGTACCCATTTTCATGGCCGAAAGGTGGCCCTTTAATATTGAACATTTTAATGGACCACTCCTCATGATTCGAAACCATAAGGATTATGGATAGTGTGATTCCATAAATAGTTGTTTTGCCCTAGGGTGGCAGAACCCATCCTGAATGACCTTCTATCCATTTACAAATTCTTCAACTGGATGTTTGTGGTATAATTAATATTTAATAGCCCATATTATGGAATAGATATATCTATTCTAGGATATGCTATTGATGAATGGGATCAGACCCACCAGCTGTAGACAACATGGCCCGACGTAAAGGGGCTCTTAAGCCTTTTGAGCCTCAACGACACAATGGAAGAACCTGGGACCCCAATATTGTTAAGGGACATTCCTGTCATGTCTACCCCTTTCAATATATACTAGCATATGCCTTTGGGTTTTGGTTTACATCAACCACATTCAAACTATAAAGACATTCCTATATTTTCTAGTTTATTATCCTAAACCATATTAACCCCATGAATCTTCCATTTCCCTTGTAAAAATTAGTGATCATCTATAATTTACCAAGCTATCTGTCCATAAAAGATTTAACTCACCAACTAATGAAATATTCTCCTTGTATGAAAAGGAACATCAATCCTCCCAAGGCTTATTAATACCTATATAAATCTACACCCCACAATGTTTTATGTCACCCATACCATTCCAGACCTATATTCTATATAATCCCTATCAGTAACACTACAATCTACAAGGAAATAATAGACGATCCAGAATTCATACATTAAACAACATGGAACACCAATTTCCTTGCGGTAATACATTAAAATATGTTGCATCAGATGTCATGGCACTTGCTGGACCATAAAATCGAAAATGACCTGATACTCACCATGGTTAAAACCTAGTAATGGAATCATGGGGAAAAGTGGATTTCCCACTCACTGGACATATACATTATGTGATCCAGGATATTTTGAGAATATATAAAATAGAAGACATAGAAAAAACATTTCAAAATGATAAACCATTAAGGTAGGCCTGAGAAAAAGACAATTCCATTCCAACAATGTTATTTGCAACATGAATGTTAGTAGAATTTTCAGTTCAAAATGAAATGGAAGAGATACAAATGTGGTCGGCCCCCATACGCCCTCATAAAAAAAAATCAAACTATGATGTCTTGGTCCATTGAAAAAGGAAAAAAGTAGGGCATTCTACATTCGAGAGGGACTCCATGTCTATATTTCCCTTGGAAATTAGATTATCTCAAGACTACTTGAGTAGGTTCGTCAATGATGGACATCATGTAAGAAGATATTTATGAACTTTCCTCTAAGAGAAACATTTGTAATTTCATAAAATTGAATCTAGTAAATAGAATTTGTTTGGATTTACATGAAAACAATGAGCATAATGGATGATATGTTCATAATATCAACTGAAATATGGATACGTATCTTGGATTTCATCACAAAATATTGACGTCTCCCCTCCTACATACGAATCATATATATACATAATGAAATTTCCTCATAAGGTTACCTATTAATTGACATATGTCTCCATTTCATGAGTTTGATCATTATAGTGATATATATTAGAACAATATGATGCCTGATTCCCCTCATCATGGGAAACATAGGGACATCAATGTATCATTAGATCCACCCACATGATTTTATTCTACCATATCCCTACTTTATTTTGAAATTTACACACATTCGAACATATGGGTATCTATTCACCAATCCAAATCTACATCCCATATTGGATTTAGCCGAGATGTTGTGGAAAAATGTATCATCTTTACTGTACATGAGAGTGCCTTCAACATTCCAAGGATAGTTCCTCTAGAGGATTCCAGTACCATGGGTCATTAGATATTTAGATAAGCAACAAAGTGATCTACTTTTTCCCTAGAATTAGATTCATTCATTCTGACTAATCAAATTCTATGGGGGGAAATTGTTGGCCCCAGTATTTGTGAAATTACCACATTAATTCCAAATACCCAAGAATCATTCCAAATGATTAATTAATAAATGGACGAGGTATTATAAGAAGAAAAGGGGTTTAAAAATGATTATCTAGGACCCCATATCCTACTAAGAATTTTATTCCTCTTATTTAAGAGTTTTTGTTGCATTCCTATCCAAAAAAATATGGATATCCCACCAGCCAGCTGGGCTATCTCAACTAAGGCTCATATGTGATTGGGTCAAACACATCAAAAGGAGTCATCCTGAGTCAACTAGGAAGACCAGTGGGGGAGCATAGCTCTCGTAAGTATCAGGTCGGGCCTGTGTATAAGGCCCGACGTGCGCAAGCTGACAGGCATGTGATCGCATGGGTGGGTCGAGGTCTATTGGGTGGAATTATTGCTTGTGGTAGGAGTGTCGACCCTATTACAGGCTCAAATTGAAGGCTTCCATGGAATTTATTATATATATAACTCATAAATCATATATATTTGTAGTGGGATGTATATTTTTCTATGAGATCAAGCCATGATAGTTTGATCACACCATTTACTGATCTCATCCATCCCCTTCAATCTTACACACTACGAACTCAAGATTAGAATGATTTTTATTCTTTGATAACACCCACACAAATCCCTTATATTCATCAATCCATAGGATCACGAGTTTAATACTATACATGCAAGCTTGCATAAAGACCTCCATCCTTAACATCTGGACACCCTAGATCAATGCGATCTAATGGATCTTGATGCTTTCCCTTCTTCACAACCACTTTCATCAAGGTTCCAAAGAAATCATTTAAAGCTAGCACAATATCCACTAGTCTCCATCTAGATTCCATGACAACAAGTAAGGTTGTTGTCTGATATATCCATGATCATGCGACTGAACTGAGAAGAAGGAGTGACAAGCCTCACCATCCTTCCGCAAACACCATTGGACAAAACTGAAGCAGTCACATGATTTCCCTTGATCATGCGACTAAGATGAAGGTAACCAAGGTTTTTGAGTTCTTGTTTATTATATAAACACAATTCTTGAAGCATTTATTTTTCATTTAATTTATTTTATATTTTTCCCTGGAAAAGAGATACCATGAAAATGTGTCCCTCATCCCATTGATAGTGGCACCGCCTTCTACCTCACACGGCCTATATCAGAAACTCTACATCCAAAAAAATATGCAGGGAGGGATTAGGTAGAGATATAAAAAAACGATCCTTGGAGAGAGAGATCCATCAACTTTCATCATCAGGATCTCTTCCTAGTAATCAGAGGTATCCTTCTAATCATGTGATCCATATATGATCACAGAATCACATGAATCTCACTCTGAAATCTCATGCTACCTCATGCTGTACCTCCCTTGGGATAACACTATCACATGACCAATGAAACCTCATGTGACATGGTGACTTGGGGAACCCATAAAAGTGCCAGTGAGTTTATTCCTATGAGAATACAAGTCTTTATCTATAATGTATCATTATGTCTTTGGAGCAATAAAAGTAACCTTCATGAGACCCCTCCTTAAAGATATTTGAATTGAATGAATGATAGATATTCCTTATCTTGTGGGCAAGTAATTTCTGGTCATTAATGAAGAAAACATAGAACATGACATGGGTGTCCCACACCAGAGACACCCTCATTGTCCATCACACTTGCAATCATTCCATTCCCCGTCATTTTTTCATGTATATTCTCCACAGTGCATAGAGGCTCAACAAGAAGACCCATTTAAGGTCAAGGTGTTCATCGCAAGACCCCTTCAATAACACTAAATAATTTTTTTGGCATATGTCAAAGAAAACCCTTGAACATGAATCATAATTTGTAGAATAAGGCCCTGCCCTCAAATCTGACCATAAACACCCTCACATGGAACCTTAGAGGTCATGCAGTCGCATGAATGCACAAGCACTATTAATCATGAAAACACACAGTTGACACCACTATTATGATTATATAATAAAAAATAGGGAATTATAGAAGGGGAAAATATGTCTTTATTTCACCATGAACAAGTCATTGAAAACTCCCTCACTACACTTATCCCTATAACACAATCATGGAGCTCTCTTGGATCTATCACTGAATATCCAAGTTGTCTTAGCTCAAATTATGAATTAAGGTAGCTCCGTATGGCCCTCATTAAATAGCCATGGTGAGAGGTAACAATTTCGATACAACTCCAACCCACCAATCCCCCATCTACCAATGAATTCTACCATGGAGTCCACCTACCATGGACTACTCTCATGGATTCCACCTAACATGATATTAGGTATAGTTAGTGAACCATTCAAGATTGAAATTAATGGTGGGATGCAACAAGATCTTTCCTAATTCACCCCATCCAGAAACAATCAATTATATCATCTTCAATGGTCTAACTTCTCTCGTGAAACTGCCCATGTCAACATATCTATCTGGTTCTCTTTAGTGTGGATCTTCACAAGTTGTTGCAGCTGTTGATCCATCACTACGTATATCCAGTGATAGGTAATTTCTATGTGCATTGTCCAGGAATGGTACATAGACTTCTTCTTATTGTCCAAAAAACATTGACTATCACAATGAACCATGTACTCTTTCAGGTTGAATCTGAGCACCTAGAGAAAATTCATTAGCCTCAACATCTGCTTGCATGCTTTTGAAGTATCAATGTACTCTTCTTCTGTCATGTATAAAACACCATACTTTTTCAACCTTGACTGAAATGATACAGCTCCTCCTACAAAAGTATAGATATATCTTAATGTAGGCATCCTGTTATCTGAATCTTCAGTAGTATCTGTATCAATATATCCCTCCAAAACTAGTTCATCACCCCAATATCACAAAAAATAACTTTGAAGTACCTTGAAGATACCTTAGAATCCAGTTTACTACACCCCAGTGCATCTTCACAGGAGTGAAGAGAAACCGTCTCATGATTTCCATTGCATGGGAAATGTTAGGTCTCATACTCAACATAACCTAAATCATGTTTCCAACTACTAAGGGGTATGGTTTCATTTCCATCACCTCAATTTCTTCATTTGATGAAAATCATGAACACTTTCTCAGCTTTAAATGAATGGGAAGAGATATGGTCAGTCACATGGATTTCTCCATGATGAAAAGTTTCAAAACGTATTCAACATTATTCTCCTAAGATAGACATAAAAACCTCCTCTTTATATCATGAGTGATCTGCATCCTCAAAATCTATTGAGCTACCACCATGACCATCATATCAAAAGACATGGATAACTCCATCTTCATAATTCTAATCATCGATGATTCCTTCCTAATGATCAGCATGTCATCAATATAATGTAGAATATCAACAAAGTTACCATCCTGAAATCTCTAGATTTAAACACAATGGTCCACCAAAATCCTCTTAATGCCATGACTCTCCATGAATGTGTCAATCATCTTATATCACTGCATTAGGGATTTTTCTTGTCCATATAATCTCTTATTCAAATTAATAAAAGAGGATTTCTTATTCCAAATCCTAAAAACCTTCTATATACTTCATAATGATCCCATAGGAGGGGTCATACTGATGAAAAAATGTCTTCACATCCATTCATTCAAGATCCAAGACAATGCTAGAATCCAATCCAAAAATAACTCAGATTGATGTCAACTTCATGATGGGTGAAAATATCTCATCAAAGTCAACACATAACTTCTGAGGGAATCCCTTGACAACTAACTAGTATTTGAGCATGAGCTCAATTTTACTACCCTCCTTCTCCATCTTGAGAATTCATTACTTCGTTAGTTATTTCTTACCTTTGGGTAATTCAAAAAAATAATATATTTTATTCTTCATCAAAGACTCTATCTCATACTCCATTTCATGAATACACATGAGTTTTTTGGAATTAGACACCGCTTCCTGGAATCCTTCTTGTTCCCCCTCATCACTTAACAATAGGTAATCTAACTCTGAATATATTTTTGATGGAATCCTTCCTCGTGAAGATATTTTAACATATAAAATGTTAGGTTCGAGAATAAAAACATCCCCTAGCTCTTGTTATGGTTTTATAAATTATTACAGAGAGTATTCTTTCTCCCCTTCTCAATATCCCTATCCAGTACATCCTCGTCCACTACCGAGGATTCATTATGCACCTCCTCCTCTTCCTTGACAGGTGGTGCTGGTACATATGTTGGATCATGAATTGAGTCCTAAACACATTCCCTTCAAGATATTCTAGGATTTTGAATGTCCTGAATTTTCTGGTTCTCATAGAACATGAAATCTCTTCTTCTAATCACATTCTTCTCCTTCGGGTCCAAATGATTGTATCAAAGCTCCTCATCTTCATAGCCAATGAAGATTCATGGAGAAGATCTGTCATCATTCTTCTTCATGACGTTCTTGGATACAAAATAAAATGAAAAACATCTAAATACTCGAAAAAGATAGTAATTGGGATGTTTAATAGAAAATATATCATGTCAAAATTAAATATTCAATTGACTATTTGTGAACATTCGACAAGGTTTCATGAAACCTAAATAGCTTATCCATATAATGGAATTGGGAGCTTATCCAAACTCTTCATGCTTCTAAATTTCTCTATATTTTTTATGTTCATCCTTCATAAAACTCAATTTTCTTGTGGGGTAAGTGGGACCATCCTCTCATATAGGATTCCCTGACTCATGCAATAGGCATCAAATTCCCTAGATGTGTATTCTGGTCTTTTGTCAGAACAAAGACAATTATTATTCCTTCCAGTTTCATATTCCAAAATTTCTTAAAACATTTTGATGTAGACTAGTGAAGTATTATTTGTCTACCTGATAAACACCATTACCCTTCGAGAAGAAAAATCAATAAATGATAGGAAATATTTGATACCTATGAGTGAATCCACTTTTGGGGGTCCGCATACATCAGAGAGCACCAGATTTAGAAACTCTGATCTCCTTGATGATGAAGTACTGAATGAGACTCTATACTACTTCCCAAAACTATAGTATTTACACAAATGAATTAACATATCCTTATCAATACTATTGTACTTCTTCGTCGTGGTAGATAACCCTATTTTTCTATTATGGCTGAGCCTCCTATGCCACATTTTGGACGTCTCTACTTACACCATATCGAGGCTATATTAGAATTTCATCTTATGGGTTTTGGACAACATACCTAATATGTGTCCTCAAGAAATAATGATGGTTCAATTTTTAATCCTACATGTTCCATTGATGAAGATGTTATCATATCCTTGTCGATCAATGTCTATAACTAATAATAGGTTCACTCGAAAGCTTGGAACATGTCGAACCTCCTTTAGGTTGATAGGTTATCCAAAATTTGTCCAGACATGGATATCACCCATTCCAACAAACTCTGCTGAATATGTATTTTTCATCGTGAATGCGGAAAAGTAGTAGTTTGATATGTCAAGATATAGTCAAGATGTGGAGTGACATGGTACAATGCTGCAATATCAACCACCCATTCGGTGTCATTTCATGCTATATGAAAACATATCTCATCCTAATATTTGGATCAAAGAACAACTTCTACAGTGACGCTCACTTGATCCACTCCATTTATTCATTTATGGTTGCTACTTTGACCCTTTTCTTATAGAAACATTCGACATTTCTTCAATATAAGTCCCTCCATGCCAAAATGGTAGAATTTTTATATTTTCCTCCTTTAATATATAGAACTTCTTCTGTTCTTGATTCGACCTCTAGTTCATACCCCACGACCTCCTCCTAGTTGTCTCCCACACTTATCTAGAACAATTGGATGTGTCTTGTTGTAACCTGAATCCTTCATTGGGCATCATCATTGAACTATGCAACAATTAACATCTCCATTGTATGTTGGAATCGTAATGCCGGGTTGCTGAGCGAGATGATAAGCGTATCTTAGCTATCGGGAAATTTGCAGATTAGGTGGTTTTACTGGTGTTCATCATTTAGAATCTAACATGTAGCCACAAATCGGTTCACATAGCTTTGAAACTCACTAGTGTGTTATGCTATAGATATTCCACTATGTAGTCTAAGATTCATCAACTTCTTCAATAAGAGGTTCTTGTTTCTTTATGTATTTAATTGAAATGTATTTTCCAACATCATCCATGTTCATACATGGAAATAATTTTAGTGAAATGGTGGGAAAAAATGTGATCGATCAATTGGAAGATTTGACTGATCATCTTATTGATCAACTTTTTCCACATCTCATCATTAGTGGAATTAGGGTTGACTCACTTGTTCTCGTTGAGGAAAAAAATACCATTAAAATTGATGATATGTTCCATTTGAGACATCCAAATGGTGTAGATTGAGGAGGTCAACATGATCATCCCTCCCATGGATGGTCTCTCAATTGAATATTAAATTCTTTAAAAATTAGGAGTCAAATATTATAAAACGGAGCTCACCATTTTCTATAGAATAGTCAAAATGGTGGAATCAAAACTAGGATTGTCGAAATCAGACACCCATTGATTACAATATGATTTAAATAGTTTCAATGATATAGATCATATGTTGATGTGGAAATGATGTGGCAATGACGTGGTACACCTGAGCAACTTCATGGATCTATTCATAAATGTCACCGGCGTAAGAACAATCTCTTCCTCTTGGGAACTGAGAAACTATATCACCTGAGTTTTGACCAACTGTTAACTGATCATAGAGAGCTCCTTTTATCTTCATTTTTAACATCATTTTCACCATTGGAATCTCCTCACTGCGAACATTCAGAATCTTCCATCAAAACACGTTTCTAGGAAAAATTAATTTTATAGTCTTGGGAAAACTTCCACTTTCCATCGTCATTTCACCATAACATCTTCTGATACCACTATTTTGATTCACTAATTGAGAATAGATTATAATAGAGGGGGAAAACATGTATTTATTTCACTATGAACAATGCGTACAAAACTCCCTCACTACACCACACTCTATAACACATACATGGAGACCTCTTGGCTCTCTTTCGGCATATCCATGATCTCTCAGATAAACATATGAATGAAGGATGATCTCATTGGGCCTCCATAAATTTACATGGTGGTTGGCTAAAAGTTTGGTACAACTCCCACTGACCAACCACGAGACCCAAGCCTTTCCACACTCACACGAATCTCCAAGAGAATAGCCTCAGGTCTCTGTCCATACAATGCATATCTGTGCATGTAATGGTGCTGGTTCAATGCATCCATTGCATGATCGTAGTTCTTGTGATAATTTCCACATTCATGATCATGTGGGGAGTCCTGGTGGCCCCAGATGTTTGCATGTGGCCTTTATAAGTGGATTCCTCGATGTATAGCTTTACTACAAACACCCTCATTGTGGATGAAAAATAATGGGTGAATTCACCCCACAAGACATGCACCCCTCACTAGGCAATACAGACCTTCCACCATGAAGGTGAAGGCATCGGTATATGGACCCCTTCACATGTCTACAGATTCTTCCATAAGACCCCCATCCTGAAATGGTCGCATTTCATCACTACAACCAAGAGATAGTTCCCCTGTAGCCCAAAACATTTGCATTCTACCTTAGATATGGCCACCTCGACATGTATGTCCAATGAAAACTACCGTAATATAGAGAAAATTAGTTGTGTTATGCGAATAATGGCTGATAAACCTTTCTTCAATGAGTGCACACCCCTTCCCATGTACATGAGGACACTATGTATTCAACCTTCATGGCCACAATCAGACTAAATTTAAGACTATAGTCGATGTCATGAGATTGTTTATGGGTCTATGAATCACATGGTTCCTTTATATAAGGTTCCCCTCATATACGTGTTTGCAGCCTTGTCACACCCTAAGATTAATGGGAAAAACCATTCCCAAATTCATCAAATAATCCCCCTCTATTCTCGTGGCAATGATAATAAGTCTCTGCACATGAATGCAGAATCATCTGATAGTCTATCTCGAGTGCTTGCGAGAAAGGGTTATCACATTAACACCCCCTTAGTGAAAGCAGGAGTCCATGGAAGGGACCTACCCTCACCATGATGACACTATGGTGTATGCATTCCGCATGGGCACATGGGTACATATGCCCTCATTCAACAAGATCCCTCATCCCCATTGTATATATACTTGTGGCCTTTAAATGGAAACAAGATCCTATGAACACTCGAAATACCATTCAAGGATCTCGTACTGTCCTTAGAACACCATGAACAAAACATGTTAGACTGCAAGTCAATCCTTAGACAAGTCAGATTGGTCTCCGAGAAACCTTTTGTAGTGTCCACTAGGACATTAATAGACATATAGGACAATGCACATCAGTCATATGAAGGTGTCATTGACACATGAGAATGATCACCTGATCATCCGAAAGAATTTCTAAACTGACATGCGATATCCCGAGGATAGGACCCCCAGACATGTCCGCCTCACCACATCAAAGCCCCCAGGTATGTCCTGATAGTTCGACGTTTCCCTAAGGACAAGAAGATTGAATTGTCAATGATACGTTAGCATACTTACCACATGAATCATATTGGGAATTCAATCCAACATCCAAAAACTATGTAAAAATCATGTGAATTGTTCATCTAAAGTCGTGTGATCATGTGCATTTAGGAAATAATGTGAAGGAGATCAAAATGGAGGAGGAAAGAGGTACATTATGTCACTAAAAGAAACATGACGTGCCTCCTAACTAGTCGGCCTAACATGTCCACCTGGTCACACATGACACCTCAATCCTGATAACCATTATTAGAAAAGGATTCTTCTGAAAATTCATTTGGTCACACATGATACCTTGTACATGTCCACAAAGACATGAAAATCACCTCTAACATGTACACCATGTCATGCAAAGCACCTCTGACATGAATTATTCACTCGTGCAAAGGCACCATATAAAAATCTATCAATCAAGCATAAGACCAAGGACATGACCACTCTTATCATGCTAAGCATCCCAGACATGTCTTCTCCAACAAATCAATGAAATATAGGGGATGCCAAATGTCTGGGTAGCTATCCTTGGATATGTTTACGGTTTCAGGATGAGGACCCAACATATCAGGAAGATAATCAAGAATCACATAGTTGATGGCTATGACATGTCAAGAAAATCCCTTATGACATATTCAACATGTATAAAAGACCCACTTGGACTCATTCCATGTGGATCTTGGCTATTCACCCTCATCCACATTCCCTTTCTATGAAGGAAGTGTCCACGATGAGCTGAGATCCTGAATTCATACAACCCAACAAATTCAATCTTTTAGACAGAGCAAAATGGTAACCAGTACATCACTATAATCCCTTAGAGTATAATGAATGATTACACCATTCAGGTACCCATATAGTGCAATCCATGTGAAATTCCATGATATCAATCGAGTAACCCGAAAATATACGCCCCACGTGATGTGAGCTCTCCAACTGGGAAACCTCATAGTGTGAGCTTTGACCATCAGAATAATATAAAATGTCCCCAACATTAGGTCATCCATTTCGATGTAATCACCAAACATCCTATAGATCTCTATTATCTCTCCATGAATGGTCACCTACCTTGGCCTATCAGTGGGTTGAGGTACTTATGAAATATAAGGACTCTTATTCCCACCACATCTAGGATTTGTAGGAAGCCTTCCTATGTCTTTATCTCTAATGAGTAGCCACTTTAGTGTAGGTCCCTTCAAATTTCAATTGATCATAGATTACCGGATTAAATACCCACATAATCTACTACTCTTTTTTGTCCATCAATAGAGAATAGGTCTCATGCACATGCATTGTCCCATGTATAATCCCCGATCATGCCATCATGTACCTTAAACCTATCAGTTGGTTTGATATTAGTTGATCTATGAGAAATCTGATGCCCACCATGTCTAGGATACATAGTAATCCATCATATTTCCTATTCTCCATATCATATCATCTATTAGATTTTTTATCATTCCACTCAAGTTAATCATTAATATGTATGCCCCATCTAGATATAATCTCTTTCAACTTGTCCAGTCTACCACTCTATCTTTTTTCACACAATGAGCATGGATCACATGATCACTGAGGTTTGTAATTAATATAATAATGGCATGATGTGAATCTCCCCAATATGGGGTCTTCACCTATATGATATAAGGTAGATTACATCCCACCACTTCTTATAGGGCCATATTACCTATAATGTATTTAGGGGAAACCACACACACATGAGTCCCGCCTGGGGCCTCTATTATTATGTCCCTCATGACAATGACTCCCACTATAATATCTATATTAACTCAAATTCCGATTTAATATAGGATACACATGACACATAATTGATTCTGGAGCTCGATATTGACATCCTTATCATACGATGTTTACCTATATTGAAAGGTCTAGTCAAAGGAACGTAAACAATATCCAATGAATTAAGTGGAATTTGATTACTATCATTGATAGATATATAGGACACCGTGTAGAGGTTTAATCATATCCTCAAGACACCAAACATGACCCTAGACAAAAATACGTTTGATCGTGTACGAGAATGGCCAATGTCCAAATCATCATATTCGAATAAGAGAGTAATAGAGAAACCATGATACACAAATGATGATCCCAGTTGATAAAGGTTCATAATCAAGTCATTTACATGTGGTTAAACTGACCTAGACCTGTATTTGGGGAGGATTTATTGAACATGATTTAAATATATAAGAGTGTCCTAGAGTAGGAGTCATTCCCCCCAAAGGTTGTGATGATCTTGACCTCGCATTCTCTTGACCAGTGAAAGTCCCCAAGAGATGCTGGGCTAGACAGACCGAGATTTCCAACATCATTTGGAAGGAAGGTCCCTACTTGGCTATAAATGGGCTAATCATTGTGAGATACTTTGAATGTGAAAAAGGCAACATTTTGAGTGAATCCCATTCTGCACCTTAAAACCCATTGAAACATTCTCGATATTGATGCCCCCTTACCCATAGTGTTTGTTTTCTTTTTGCTAGTGGTTCAATCAACTTTTCATATAATTCGATAATGAGAATCATCTTTCTTTTCATTAATCTCAATGCTGGTGGTGCTATCATCTTCATCAAAAAACTCATATAATGGCCTATCAAACCCCCTACATGTCGCTGGTGTACTAATCATGGTGGATCCTCACATGGTTCTTCCACGTTGAATTCATTTGACCATTTCATGAATCCGTACACCTAGCTTGATCATAAAAGGGAGAGATCCAATGAAGCAACATTATCGATGTTATTGGCTCATAATGTGATTTGGAAGCACAAACATTTGTGTGTCTTGTGTGTTTTTTGTAAACATTATTCCTTATTTGTTTCTTCTTCATGTGCATAGTGTTTCTTTTAGTGGTTCATTGCATTTCAGTTACCTATATAAATTGCCTCTATACACTTTAATCTATTTTTGTTTTATGAATCTATTAAATGTATGTGTGTGGGTGGTGTTCATTCTGTATAGTAAGTCTAAAATGGGATGAAGCACATAAATCATGGTGTTGCCTTTGTTTTCTGTCCTCATTTATTCTTATGAAATTGTTTTTGTTTCACCATTCCAATAGTATCTTTTTTGGGTGTGTTTTCATTGATATCAAAAAATTTCATTTTTAATATATGGAATTAATACATATTTTTTTCTTGTTTTCTATGAAATTAATTGGAGGGGAGGGTTTTATTACACCATTACCCCATAATAGTTATTTTAGCTAATTCTTTCAGATTATTATAGTTGGAACCTATCATAATTTAAATGGTTAATTCAGTATGTAATGGAACCAAATATTTTAAAAATAAAACTTTTTTGTGGTCGTAGTTTCCCATTTTCATTTGAAACAATTATATCTTCTGTTGGGGATATAAGATCCTGTTTGTAGGTAAAGGATGGATGAATTGTTTTTAGGTCCATGTTTCTTATATCTTTATGTTTGTTTTTTATACCTTCTATGTGATGTGTATATGGGGATATTTATTTGATGAGATATGATACTGAGATGGATGATGTGATGTGGGATGGGAGGCCCATGCATGTAGTAGAGGTTGATGACCAAGATGGAAGTATGCATGATGATATGAATGAGGGTGTCATGGATAACATATTAGTTGATGAAATAGGTTGAATTTAGAGATAATAGTTGTTGTTCTGAAATCTAATATGCTTACAAGTTAATGAATCTGTTTAGTGGTTGGATTATTGCATTGCTTAATTTACCGACATTCGTTTTCCGTACAGCTTGAGGTAGATGGACGTGTTTGGTTATATCTCTTAATTATAATTTATTATGTTTTCTTAGAGTTCCTAGAATTTTGGAACGGAAATAATGTTTAATAAAAAATTTATTAATGGTTTTAGTTATTATATAAAATGAAAATGTTATTATTACTCATGGGAAATCATCGACTCAGTTAGATTATTCTTGGAGTACATGGAATTCACATGGATGGTTAAATAAATACAGCCAAAATAATTTTATTTAGTAGTTAATGAATTAAATTACATGAAATTACATGTTAAATGAAATGAATAAATTTATTATACCTTCTTTAATTCCTTGTGTGCATATATGATATCTAGTGTATATAAGTGTCAGTCATGTGTCTAAGAGCCAATAGTTGCAGTTGAGCCTAGGACTGGGTTAATTCATATACTTTGGTAATGGGATATACTATATCATTCATTTTGTCTGATTTATTAATCTACCCATCCAATTTCAGTTGGGAGAATGACACAAAGTGGACTCTAGGAGGGTGTTTTCCACAACATCTTCGTTAGAGAGGGATAGATGACTGACTACCCCATATGGTCTTCTTCTTATTAATGAATAGTAATATGTGAGGGTTTGAATTGTTGTTAGTATCCCCATATATGTGTGTAGTAGGATATAAAGGATTTTGGTTATTTCACATACATGTATCTCTAGATATAGAATCTAAGGGATTATTATAAGTATGGTTTGAATGGCCTATGATGGCTTGAGGTACCATACTCAATGTATGTGCTACGATGGTTCAGAGTATAATACCTAATATATGATACACATCATATGGGATATAGTTTCCCACCAAAACCACTTGGATATAATTTTTAGTGGTGTATTTACATGATGAAAACATATGATGAAAGAGATGCATGTCATGATATATAGCCAAGGTGTCCTCAGGCAATCTTATTCTAGATATATATGGATTAAGACAAGAAATGTTAGGTCATAGTAGAAATCAAATTGGGAATTAGAATTGGGGTGTCTTTGATGAGTTATTATTATATTATATCATCTATCTTGTATCTTAAAATTGGTGAGAGATATACATTTTTAGGTTGGGTACTTAGTATACATATTTATGTAATGGCATAGTTTCACTTATTATTCTTTGAGATTTAGTATCATTTTGTAATCATTTACATGAGACTCTTTGGAGAGGATACTATTGAGTGTACTATTATGATCACCAAACGTAAATAAAAATTATTTTTTTGGTTAGTAGGAGAAAGCTAGAGATTACGGTAGATATTATTAGCTTATGGTTTTATAAGAGCTATTGGGGAATTATGGTAACTATTCCCAAGACATATTTATCATTTAGTTTTTCTATTTATTATTTAATATGGTTTTTATCCCTATAGTTATATATTTTTGTTTTATAATTACATGATCAAGGTACACCGACTGATAGAATATTGGTGTGGATCATAACTTGAAATCAAAATGATCTCGAGGTTAAAAATCTTAAAGAATGTTCTTGTATTAATTAACAATAGTTAAAGACATTTGTATTTACATAGCTATTTAAATTTGTATATTACACACGATCTATTAGAGGAAGAGTTAATATAGATGTCAGATGACAATCCATAACATTCCGTCTAGTGATATGAGATTTTTCATCACATCATAGATCATGATGAAAAGGGATATAAATTAACATATGGAATAGAGATTCCCCATTCTATTGTATAATTTGATATGTTTTTTGATCTTGTTATTGAATGGATGAAACAGTGAGTGATAGATTTGGAGGCTTGATGTATGCACTTGATAATGTAAACACACTGCTATTGGCTGAGGTCAGAGCACTATAGGAATATATCTTGCAAGGTGATGGTTAATGGGATCTTGGATGTAGGTTTATTCAATATTTTCTGTTAATTTTTATGGAATTTATAATTATTATATTATTATTATTTAATTTTTGGCCCCTATAGAGATAAACATATGTATAATCCATGGTACTAAATGATGCATCAAATGCTGGAGGTGTATTTCATTTTATTTTTTTGGTTTCCCATTCAAATTGAATGTCTCATTTTATCTTTTATTTTTAGAAATGTCAAGAATAAAATTTATATTTTAATTAAATTGAAATTTTACCAATTGGTGATTAAAAATCAAATAAATACATTTATATTGATGAGAAAACTTAAGAAAAATAACCATTAAGTGATTTTTATATTTAAATTTCATATACATTTCAGTTGTTTGCTCAAAATAGTTGGAGTAATTATGGTAATTGTTTACATTAATTATTTTATAAAAATGAATTATTACCTATTTAAGAGTCAAAAAATGGGGAAACACACTTGGTTTAGTGTGAAATAATAAGAGATCAATGATCTTAAAAAAAAATAAAATCCTATGACAATGATATTTATGTCATTTACAATCCAAATGAATTATCAAAACATTGATTAGATATCCAAATTGGTCGGTATGATCAAAAGTGGCATTATTCCCTCATATGTGGAGTTAATTGAAAAATCACATAAAGGGGGTTAAAAAATGAAATAAAAATTGTATTGACATGAAATTGAGGGATAAAAATAATCATGTCATTTTTGAACAGTAGGATTTAATGCCACATCCTCCAAATTCTTGTGACACTTTGTATTATAAAAAATAACTGGTAACATTGTATGTTCCAATGTACTATATGCACGCTCAGTCCAATTGATCAGAATGAGAAATTATAATTTTATATTTTCATTAATGTAATTATTTATATGTTTGGTATAATGTAATGTTATCTACATGAATATACTAAGTCACTGGGGAAATATAATGTTTTTAAATTAGTTTTTTAAGAAGTGTTTGTTATTTCAAAAACTAAGGAAATGAAATGTAAGATGTTGGACTTCTTACCCTATAATCACCCTATGACAAAGTCAAAAAACACAACACATAAATGAATAAAATAAAACATTGAAAAAACCGTACAACCCTTATACATTGAAGATATTGAAGTATATTCCTCATATTTTAACTCCCCATGAGTTGATGACATCTTTATAATCTGATTGAAAGTATTAATTCAGCTCCCCACCATGAATGATATATCACCATTAATATAATATCACAATGAATACTCCCTTTTTAAAAGTATCCCTCTTTATAAATTTCTTCCCCTTTATGATTTACAAAATGAATAGGGATGGGTTATCTTTTATAATTATATAAATAAATAACATATGAAACAATTTAACATGAAAGAACTAATAATACCTGAAATAATCAAAAGTACAAACAAAAAAATATAATTGGAATACAGTCATTCCTAATGTTTTATTAGAAATTAATTTTAATTTGACATTCATTCAAAAAATGATTCAAAATGTACAGAAGGTCATCAAATTATAAAAGTCCATCCATTATAAAATATTTTTTTCAAAATTTCATTTATTTTATTAAATGCATAATGATCCTTCTAAACTTATATAACCGATGATTTATTATTCATAACCTATTCTGCCTTCAATGTTTTCTTATGAATTTATGACTTATAACATTCAACATCCTCATATGTCTTTTTATTTTCCTCCTTCATAAGGAAAATCTCATCTTCACATGTTCCGAGTCTTATTTTATATAACTCTAAACTATGAATCACTTCATTCAAACCTTTTACATCCACATTACGATCATCAGTGGTATCTATGAAATCTTCCACAAAAAAAACTCTATCAAAAACATTATGTGAAAAATTATGAAAGGATTTTTCAAAATCAAAATAAGGTTTATTTACTTATATGAACTGATCGTCATGATCCACGAGTTCCAATTTCACTTAGTTTGAAAACTTTTACATTTGATTGTATGATAACTTTTTAGCATTTTTCTTTTCATTTAATGATTCTAAATATTCCTTTATGTGACAAACTAATTCAGTCTGGAATTTATGTGATTATGATTTTTAATATAAACACATTTGAATTAATTTACACGTTTCTTCTATGTTAGGAAGATAGAGAATGAAATTACATGATCTTTTTGAGGTTTTGAAAATATAGTAAAAAACAATTTTAAGCATATATCCACTTAGAGTTTGATGAACCTAATACATCATTAAGAGCATTTTGTTTGGAGGATTCTAAATCAATGTTTCCTTCAATTTCAATATTTTTCTTGCCTTTCTAAGAAATATTTCATTCTCTTGATACATTAATAATGTCTACTTCTTTATCATAATCAACTTTATCTAATTTTTTTTGGTACTTTTTATCTTCTTCCATATATTTAGATGATGACTTATCTTCTTCTATGGATGAAGTTTTTTCTACTGATAGTTCTTCTATGTCTTCAAACATGTCTATTTTGGAAGGTATCAATGTTGAATTTTAGGATGAGAATGATATTTTCTTTTCTTTTGAATCTTTAACAATCTAGGTTTCCTCATCATTATCATAATCATCATCATCATCATCATCATCATCATCATCCTCTTCCTATTTATCTTTTTCCTTTTCTTCTTTTTATACCACTTCTTTATCATCCCCAAATTCTTCTTCATCTTATTATAATTAATTCTAAAACTATTACTTAAATTTCTATTATAATTTCACAAAAATTTAAATCAAAATAATTATCATGTTTTTTACACAAACATTCCCTAGCCTTGAACACCAGTCGTCCTTTAAATAATTGAATCTTATATTTCATACCATTTTATCTTGATTATTATTTAACTGTTGGAATATCTCTATAAAAAATAATCCAAATAATCCATTTTACTCAGACATAAATTTGAAATTAGACAAATGGGAAGACATTGGGCAGAGAACATAAACGATTGGTAAGGCTCCTGAGTAATGTATCTAAGAATCGATGTGATACACATGTTGTCTCACCCATATATAAGCATGAAATCAATAGTTAGAATTCCAAGAATATCAATATATGAGATTAAAATCCCTTATATTATCTGAAAATAATTAATTAATTGAAGAAATGATTTAATGTTAATTTTCAACCCTTAATTTTATTAAGAAATTTTTTAGTTGGAATGAGTATCAATCTGAGTTGAAAACATATAAGTTTGAAAATAAAACAATGGATCAAACCAAAAATAATAAGTAATAATGATCATTTATAACAAATGTAATTAATTAGCGTAAACATTAAGATAATAGTAACCTTTAGTATAGAAATGTTTGATCAGTATGAGTAAACGTCTCTTCAAGTTTTTTGTAATGAAAACTAATTATGATAAAAAATATAACAAAAATATTTTTGGAACATTATGTAATAATTTATGAGTACGTAAATTTTAGAATTTATTTTGATGATGAAATTTTTTTATAACATATGTTGATTCTAGAAAAAATAATTGACTTGACAAAATCATTTGTAAATCATTTTAGATTCATAGAGTTTTTATAAAAAAATTTTAATCCAAATTTAAAAAAAATTGTGAATCATAAATAGAAAATATAGAAACTAAAACATTTAGAAAACAAAAATTTGTATGAAAAAAGGTTTTAGAAGATTAAAATACTATGTACAACTCTTTTGAAAAGGATTTAGTTAATATAAAGATATTGATAACAATACGTAGATATGAAGGTCTGTGATTTACTCAATATAATCATAAGAACAATCAGAGCGGAAGCCTCTGAGCGGCGTGTTTCTCCATCTCGCGGCGGCTAGGGTTTCCTTCCGCAGTCACCTCCTCCCCTCCTCTCGCATGCTCAAGTCCCCAAGGTGTCCTCCTCTGGAGTTCGTCGTGACTCGTCTTCGGCTCAGGTGCGGTTTCGCTTCGTCGGTTCTGGTGTGGCAGCGTCTGGATCTCGGCTCGGCGGGGTTGGAGCGGCCCAACGACGGCTTCAGCGTTCTCTGGAGTGGCTCGTCATCGGCTCCGTAGTGGCTTGGGGGAGGGGAGGATCTCGTATCGGAGGCGGTGAATCGTCGACGGCTTTGGCGTGGTCCTGGTGCAGCTCGGGGTGGCTCCGGCTCTCTCGACTTGGCGACGACAAGATCTATCGACGGTCCGGTGGTCTTTTCTCGGCTCGATGACGGCATGTTCGGCATGCTCCGGTGGCGATGGGAATCGTTTTTCTGGTGGCAAGGCTTCGGATTTGTTGGGGCTGGGCGTTGGATTCTGGATTCGAGTTCGTATCATGGTGGTCTACAGGTTTTGCGTGTGTTCTGGTTGACCTCGAATCTGCTCCGACGCCTCTCGGAGGGGGAGTTCGGATGGAGAACTTCGGTCTCGCGATGACACGGTGTCGGAGGCGTGATGGGGTTCCGCTGCGGTCGGTGGCTCCGTTCTGGTCACGATCTACAGATCTGGCTGGATCCGTGAGCCTCGTCGTTGACAGGATCTGTTGCGGGCGGCGGGCTCTACCGGCGGTCGTTCGTGCAGGTCCTGAGGTGCGTCTCGGCGGTCAGTCGCTCCGGTGGATTAGGTGTGGTGATGCGGTGAGCATCGACCTAGGGTTGATGGTTTGGTTCCAGCACCCGTGGTTTGGGTGGCCGTGTCTCCGCAGTGACAGCTTGGAATTGGTCCGCTGGGTCTTCTGGTTCTGCCTTCGGGTTGTGTTTTTCCTCTTATGGTGCCGTTGGTCACTTTTCATGGGCTTTCCCATTGGGCTCTTATGTTTTGACTGGTGTCTCTGATTGGGCTTTGTCCCACTGGGCCTGTGGGCTTGTTATGGGTTTTACCTTACCCTTTCCAAAAGGTTTTACTGTCCTTTTTCTTTTCTTTTAATAAAGGGGCTTGACCCCAAACCTTTCTGCTACGTAGATATGAAAATTCAGCTGATATTGATCAATCCTAGATTCTATATAATCTAATCAAATCTATCAGAAATAAGGAGTTTCGTAAAAAAAATTCAACTTATTCATGTGTTACAATGAACAATAATATAATATCTTATTTATGTGTTTGATATTGAAGTAAATGGTGTCTTATATCTATTTTCAATGCCCGTATGTGATGTATGAGGTTTTTTCATCACACAATAGAACATTCTTTATCACAAAAAATATTATGTTTTAGTAAAACTCAATCAATAGTCAGTGACTGTGTGTTGTATCTACATCAATAGAGACTAAAAACATCAACATACCACATATTTGGATTCAATTCTATTATGTGCTACTTGGTGTTGTTTCTTACAGAACAAAGAAACTAAAGATTCTCCTACGAAACTACATGTTCCTGAAGTAATTTTCCTATCCTTTCTATATCCACAAAAACTACCATTTGGAAATATTTTTAGTTAAAAATCATTTCTAGAAAAATAGAATATGCCTAAATCCAATGTTCCCTTCAGATAATAAAAAGTATCTTTATAGATTTATGATCTGATTATTTTGGACTGTTTTAATATCAAGAATATAAGCGTAATGAAAAAATTAAATAAAAAATGGCTATTGATTATTGTAAATTTACAATCATACAAAAAAATTATTTTAATCAATTAGATTCCCCTATTCATCAAGATATAATGTGTTGGATTTTCCAATGGGAGTACCAATACATTTGGTGTTTTCATACATGATTTTCTTATAAAGAACATTTATATACTTATGTCGAGATATAAGAGTTCCTTATCAATTTTCAAAATTCTGAAATCCTAGAATTCTTGTTACCTCACCCCTAATACTGATTTCAAAATTAAATTTCATAAAATCATCAAAATAATTTGGTAATGAATTTTTAGTGAAACATGTATAATTTCATCAACATATATTTTTCCAAATCATAATGACTTATATTAAGTTCTTTTATAAAATTTGTGGATCTCTATATCTTATAACAATGTTTTTTTTGTAACAAAACACTAATTAACTTGTTATACAAAGACTTAGGGGATTATTTATGTCCATAAAGATCTCTAGTATGTTTATAATAATTTTCTATATGTATTGAATTTCCAAAACTAGGGAGTTTTTATGCACAAAATATCTCCTGAACATACCCATTAATGAATCCAACTTCACATCCAGTTGAATTATATTAAAATTTAAGAATGTTGTAAAAGAAAGAAGTATACATATAAGATAAAGTCTTGCAACTAGTGCACATGTTAATTCATGGTCAATTACCTCATGTTTATTATGACTATTATTAACAAGTTTAGCTTTATTTATAATCATTATTCTATTTTCATCACATTTGTTCCAAAAAAACCCTTTTTACTTTAATTATATAAGTATCATTATGATGTTCAATGAAATTCAAAATTTTTTCCCATTCAAACTCATTTACATCATCTTATATCTCTTTAATATGATCATCATCACGTAAAACCACATCATGATTCTTATATTTGAATTGTGATATAAATTATATATTTTCAATTTCATTTGTCAATGAAATTCCAGTTATAATCGTTTGATCTAAGTCACCAATGATACTTTTAGTATGAAAATACATATGAAAAACTGACTTCATGGATTTTCAAATGACTATTCTTGAAAAATATAATGAATATATTCTTGACGAAAAACATCAAAAAATACTTTCTTTAGTAGTTTTCTCATAATATGATATTTCTAAAATAGGATGAAAATTTGTTTTAGAAATAACATTAAAATATGTATGTCGGGGTAGTTTGAAAACAAAAGGATAAGTTTCATCAGCCTTTTACTAATGGATGGTTTATCTAGTGGATGATAAACAAAAGTTTCACCTGGGTGAAAATAACCATTAACTGTTTATGGTTTTTTTTACATATTTCCTCATATCCACCTACGTATCACTATTGGATTGGTTTCATCTCGACTCTAAATGTGAATTACCTCTACTAACATGGGAGATCGATCAATTACTCATTCTCTTATTCATGCACAAGTGGGGGAAAATGGTATACATAAAAGAAAAAATGGGTACACATGAAATTACATAATAATAGGAGAGATCACAAACACAACTACAATTTAATTTAATAATAAATAAAATCAAACCAATCGAATTCATCGGTCACTTCTAAACTCATGACTAACCACATGCATGCATATAATTATTCATTTAAAAAAGATGACATTCAATTCTTCTCAATCATATTTATGATAAATCACACTAAAATAAATTAATTATATTCCTTAATTATTAAGTTCATTTTACATATATCATGTCTAAAATTACATTAGATTCTCATACATCACAATTTTTAAAAATTTAATAAATTTATTTTAAAAAAATTGTGTAGATAAAATTATTTTTCAGGCAACATGGTGAGTACCCATCCAAATTACCCAATTTGTATTATTGTCAAATACTGTTTACTCTTGACATATCATTCATAACCAACATGCCACATATATTAATTACATGTACTATCATCATAAGGATTAAAAAAAATACATGATTTTTCTATCACATGGCGTTCTTTAATGTATGTATAGAAATAACTATACGATGAATCATACATGACATGTATATTCGATCATTATACAAAAATTAATTAAACATTTAAATATATTAAAAATCATCGCATGGGGTGTCTTATCAATATAATGGCCACATATAAGATCATGTTGATATTTTTTTCATACTATAATAAACTAATTTTTAATTTCTCTTAATTTTGTAAAAGTAAAAAAAATTTACCACAAAACCACATGATGTGAATTATTTTCACCATCTATCAATGACACACATGTATGGACATGGGGTGTAAATAGTTCTGTGAAAAAATTATAGTACCCAATGTGTACATGGGATTCACATAATGTGGTCTCTGAGATACATGGTCCCCAATTAGGTAGGCAGTGTAAGAAGATACATGAATCGTCTATGAATAAAAAATACAAATCATGTACAACAGTTACATGAAATGAACTCTGTCTAACTTTGTGGTAGACTGGTTCTGTCACCAAGTGCTGTAAAATAATTGTTATTAAATGTAATATATGTATACTCCATGAATTAATTATAAATTTATTCATGGTTCATTAAACAGTAGTACACTATGTGTACCTTTAGGTTACGTGGTGTGTACTCATTTTTTATCTATCTAGATTCCTCAACACCTTCATAAGAGAGCATAGAAATTATTTCATTTATAAAATTAATCATTTTGATATTATATATGAGAAAAAAATAGAAAAATTAGATCTCCCAATTTATATTTAAGAATGATTAAACTATAATTGAAAACTAAAATATAAATTCATAAATCAATCAATGATCTTTAAATGGTAAAAATTATTTATGTGACCACTCTAATAGTACTTGTAGGTTTTTGGTGAAATAGAAGTATGTGATGAGTCCTAACAAACTTTTATTTTTTTCATATTCAATGATGACACCAATATTTAGATGATGATAAACATTAGGGTCAATATAATTGAATAAAAAAAGACAATGGATAAAATTCCACAACCAGAGAACATGATGATCACATGTAATTTATAATTAGTTTAGTTAATTAAAAAATTACCTATTTATAAATACTTTCTTTGTTGATGGATCTGACCACATATCTATGTATTATTGTCCATGTATTATAAAAATATTTGGAAGATTGTCTATATTGATATAAGATCTGGAATTTTTTCAAGGAACGTTCATTTTTTTATGTTCTAGTTTAAATCTCTATATTGTGGGTAGTGGAATGTTTTATGGATGTATGAGGAAGATCAGTGGTGTCTCAGGGTCTAGGTACATGTATGAAGTGACATTTTCACAATCCTGTGTATGTTTCACTATTTTCACATGGTTATTAGTATTCATTCACCCAAATTATTCTATATTAGAGGAAGCAGATCACGATATTGTATACCATGAAAGAGCAGAGGCAAGACTCTATGGGAGTAGACAAAGGCATTCCACATGGTTGGCACATGGTTTTTCAAACCATGTGTTGTGATAGATATAATATTTTCACAATTATTCATATTTTTTAAATTATTTAATCCATTCAATTTAATAAATTTTTGCTTATTTGGATAATTTTATGAATTTTGGGGATCTTTGTGCTTATGTGTGAAAATTTGTTAATTGTGGTCATTTACCAGTTTTTTTAGCATCTCTTTTTTGAGTATAACATCCACAATTTGGATCCAATTAACATGATTCCATTTTTTATAATTCTACGCGTCTTGATATAAAAATTAATCTGCTAAACCAAGAGCCAATTCGAAATTCCAGAAGCCCAAAAAAATTGATCAGTGTTAACACATATTCATGTTCATAGAATAGACCTGAACTCATTAAATGAGGAATATCTTAGGCCAGATACCTCTAAATTTTATGACACCACATGGTTAGAAATAATACTCAATAGGGATGTTAGAAAATAAATTAAATTGATAAATTATTTCATTAAGGCTATCCTCGAACCAGAAAATATGGGATTGGTGAAATAATATATTGCAACCCAGGAAAGTCATTTATAAGAATTAAACCATAACTCATTCTTCAGAGCTCCAATTGCTTTGAAATTTTAATTGAAGTTAGAAAACTACATTAAAAACATCCTATAACAAGTGTTATCAGAATATTTTTGCAATCTGGTTGGATAACTGAATCTATCATTCTAGTATAAATATTCTAGAGGAAATATTAATGTTATTATTTTCCCTCTTTTCATTATTATTAGTTTCATAATATATTATAATTATCCATTATTCAGAATTACCCATAACATGGAGGGGTAAATATTTTTAGTGAATGGGGAAGGATCAGTTTTCTCTTGTTTAATGTTTGAGATATTTCACAATATTTAATAATAACTCTCCCACTTCTGCGATGTTGAATTCAATTTCTAAAAATGGGTTTTATTATCTTCTGATATTTTATATGAATAAAGATTATATTGTTATAACTTCTTCTGTAAATGATAATTATTTCCCCCCACTATGTGATGGTATATATACGATGTAATATATTAAGGCTTAGTGCTAAATTATTTGGTGATCATTAGTATGTGTTGGAGGTGTAGTGCATATTCGGGATTGTTTGTGATTAACAGGACACAATCAGGAATTTCCTAAATCAATTTAGGGTATTCACAACTGCTCATTCCCAAAACGAAAGAGATTATATGAAAATATATATATTGGTAATTTTTATCATCCCCATCACCATTGAAAAAAGGAGTTGGAAGAATCGATCATGAAATGTCACATTAATCGGCTTAGTAGATGACAATTTGATTAATTGGATGATAACATTGCATTTGGAAACCCAACCCCAACCCGATCACCCAATACAAACAACTATTTATAATCGCATGCTTTGTAAATGTTTATAAATTATTTTTCTTTATTTATCCATTTAATTTCATTATTTGTTTTTCAAATCAAAAAATTTCAAAAACAACACCACTTCATTCTATAAATTTTAATTGAATAATATAGATTTTTTGTACTTCTATATAGAGACAACTGAGGTTATCTACTTTTCAAAATTAAAATAGAGAAAATAATATTATTTCCACACCCAATTATTTGGATATATCAAAACATTTCCCTATTTTTTGGTATTTAGTGCAGAAATAAAATTAAAAATATTTCACTCTTAAAAAAACATATAATTTTTTTACAATGTTGTATTTAGATGATCATTAATTTAATTCATAGAATAATTACCCACATGTGAAATAACCAATTAATTTCTCACCCAATTCCAAGGATGATTGTGTTTCTATTATTGATAGATAAGTGAGGTTATATTTGAAATTAAGTAATGGGTACCAGAGATTCATTGAATTTTTAGTTGGCCTGAGAGAGGACATGAACTAGATTATTTTTTATGTAATTGTCAGAGAGCTAAGAGATTTCTCACATGAATTTTCAAAATTATAATGATTGGAAATAGATCAATAATATCCCGCCTATTTTTCTTAAATTTTTATATGGATATCCAAAAAATAGAGGTTCATGAATACTTACCTCTATATGATATTAATCAAATACAAGATGGTCGTTCCACTAATGAAGTAATTAAAGCTGAACAAACATGGGGAGATAATATTTTCATAAACTCATTATCGTATAATTTTTCTGAAATTGTGTTGTGTATAACCACCCCTTGATTGAAATTTTTAGATTTGTACAACAATTATATTTACTTGGAGGATAAGGAAGAAAAATATGATACACCTGATGAGGAACATATAGAGCTTCCTAAACATGACTAACGCTTATTGAAGTAATTTCATGTGGATATCCAAGTGGATATTGTTGAGAGAAAAGAGACGTAACATTCATAAATCTAATGGTATGAATTTGATATTGATTCATAAGTTTTTAATTTTCTTAAAATATGTTCACACGCTATAATTACATAACATATATCAATTTAAGCATCATACATTGATAAATGATTGATGAATGAAGAAGATGTTGTGAAAGTTAAAATCAAGAAGGGTGAGGACTCATTATATATCATGTCCCTACAATAAATGATTCATATAATTCTCATTGGGGTAGATTTGGAATGTTATATCCTTGGATTACTTAACAAAAATAATGAAGTGAATGAGAGAAAAAAATTTGTTCATTCTTTAGAAAGAAACTTCACCCTCATACGATTTGGGATAACCATGTGAAACTACCCATCTTGAGGAAGTCAATACTCATGGCACATATGGGGGGATTAAACCAAGATCTAACCTTAATTTCTAAATATATTTCCATTTTAATTTTGTATTAATAAATTTCTAATTTAATTTTCCTATCTTTTGGTTTTAGGTTTTCAGTGCGTAAAACATAGGAGCTTAACTCAACATTCCACTGCAAATAAGTCAGGTTGTACATCCACTTATCACAGTCATTATTTATTTGATTCAATTTAAAAATTAATTACATTTAAAATAAAATTTGATTAATTTCATACACTACATCATTTATGTGTGTGTGGGGGTGGGGGGTGACTTTTGTAGGATAATATTCTGAATTGTTTATTTTTCTCCTTTTGAAAAAATGTCTATTTTTCAATGTTTGTGTGTTTCTAAAATTTTTGAGCTAAAATGATTATCATCACAACTTTGGAAACCCATGATAATGTGTGGAAAATTTATCCCATGTAATTTAGTTTAAATCAATTCTAAAAATGACTATTTTAAAAGGTCAAATCTTTATGAATTTCATGAATTGAACTATGATTTTTAAGTCCCATTCCACATCTCACTCACTAAATCATAGAAATAACATTTATATGAGGCTTCTGAACCATTTTTTTTCATATTTTATTCTTCATATCAGTTTTTGAGAGAAAAAAACCATGATATGTTTAATAATAATTTGATTAATTCCTATTAAAACATGAGGGTTTAGGTGCATCTGTTTAAAATTATTAAAGAATATCTTTAGTTTTAAAGCCGCTAATTCATAATAATCCTTTTTTGTTATAGACTAAAATGAAAATTCAATCATTTCATCCCCTAGAATCCATGAACATCCTATTAATCTAGCCACATTATATGACAATTTTTCTTCTCCAACCAACTCTTAAAATGAAATATCATAATCCAGCTAACCTTATGTCTGGCGGATGATGTCATGTATTATGATACCACATTTGGTGACACATTTGGAGGAAAATAAAAATTTAAAGAGATATTTTTTCTAATAAAAAATCATTCTACTAAAACATATCCCTCTTTTAGAGCTTACATGTATGATATGTTGTTCCAATCTAGATATTTCAATGATATGAAGTTCTTCCTATTTGGAGCTTTCATGAAAAATCAATATTTAGATTATTGAAATTGTAATTGAAAAATTGTTGAATGGTGTAAACATTCCTTGAATTTTAAAAGATAGTTTGTAGCTTATTTGATGCCAAGGGGAGTGAGGAGTAGACTATAAATTAGTGAATATTAGAGTCATGTAATTTTTCTTCAAAACGTGCCAAGCCCTCCAATTTCATCCTTAGAGAATTTCACATCTAAATTCTACCAACCGGAAACCAAAGAAAAATCCTATAAATTCGACATGATAAACTCATTTTCATGACTAACATGGGTGGAGATGTATGGATTTATAAATACTATTATGTTCCTTATAAGATTTTGGATGATAAATCAATGCTAAAAAACATACATTGGTGTCATAAAATGAAATGCATTAGAGGTAAGTGTATTGTGTGCATGGGAGAAAAAAATGATGTTTAAATATATTGAATGATATTAAAAGGGAACTATAAATGATTTTTTTGAGGAAGGATAACTTTTTTTCATGGTGAGAAATTTGTATATATCATGGATTTGTGTTTTAAATTTTTATTTTATTTGATTTTTCAATTTTTTTGTGCATGATTCCATGTGTTAAAAATGAGGAATTGATGGAGATAATATTTTCATAATTATTCATATGTTTTATGTGATTTAATTCGTACAAATTTTTTAATTTTTGATTCTTTGGATTATTTTATGAATTTTGGTGAGTTTGGGGATTTAGAGCAGAAATTGATTAATCCCAGTCATTTAGAAGTTTTCTATTACTTCCATTTTTCAATCAGTACATCCTCCATTTTTATCTAATTAAATGATTCAATTTTTTATTATTCTATGTTTTGTGGTCTAAAAATTCTTCTTATGGTCCATGATCCCATTCGAAATCCCACAGGCACAAAAATATAGATCAATGTGAACACTTATTTTGTTCGAGAAAATAGAACATACCTCATTCAATGAGGAATATCTCAGGCTAGAGACCTCCAAATGGGATGATTTAATCCGAAATATAAAGAAGTCTCAAAAATAAGGTTACACATTAATGTTAATGGAGAATTAATATCAGTACTGAATGCCCTGAACATATAAAATCGGGGTTGGTGGAATAGTATTCAGTGGCCTAGAAATGAAAATTCTAGTAATTCGGCCATAACTACTTATACAAGAATCTAAATTCTCTAGAATTTTAGTGGTATATATACAACCCCATTATTCACAATATATAAGATGTGACCATGACATGTTTCATCAATTGTTTTGGGAGAACCGAAGCTAAAAATTTCATGGAGAGATTATCGAGGTAATTTTTCTGTACTTATTTTCCCCTCATTTCATTATTTTTAATTATTTAATGTATTTTTATTCCCCCATTATCCCAATTACCCTTAATAAGGTGTGGAAAATATTCTAATTGATTGTAGAAGGTAATGATTTATCTTTTTTAATGTTTGATATCTTGATCTTGTTTAAATAAAACTCTCTCTCTTCTACGATGTTGGTTTAAAATTATTCAAATGGATTTTATAATATTGTGTGAATGAATTAGATTTTAAATTATGCTGTTATTATTGATATGGTAAATAATAATTATATCTCTCATCTAAGTTATTGTCTAAATATAATGTAGTACATCAGGAATTGGTGGTGAAGTACTCAGTGATTGTCAATATGTGTGGGAGGTGTAATGTTTATTTTTGAATGATAGGTATTGACAATACCAAATCAAGAAATTCCTAAATTAATTGAGGGAAATCACTTAAACTCTTCAAAAAAATGAAGGAGAGTAGAAAACTAAAGAAATAGTTACTGTTTACTCTCACCTTCACCATTGACCATTAGAGTGAGATGAATAGATCACAAAATCTCAATTTAAAAGGTTTATCATAAGATGATTAGATTATTTGGAACTATGATAAAATTTCAATTCCAAAACCGATCAAAAATAGATAACTGAAATGTAATCATTATTTTTAATCACATTCATTACTAATTTGTTATAAATATTTTACTTTATTTAGCTCTTTTGTTTCATTTCATTGTTTTCAAACCCAATCAATTTCAAAAACAAAACTACTTCATTCAATAAATTTAAATTTACAAATTCAATTGTTGTGAGCTCCTATCTGGAGACAACATTGACTAACAACTTACTACACTATAACATAGGAAATAATTTTTCCCACACCCCATGATAGGCATGTGTCTTGTGGATCTCTAGGTAACTGTATGATTCATTCCATCTTGGATAGAGGCATGCGTACAATTTGAACATGATTTAGAAAATCATGTGGCCTAATCATTTTCCCCATTAATAGTGGGAATTTCTATTTTCCCTCTCATTATTTTAAGATAAATAGATTAATTTATTCAACATTATTCCCCCTCAATCCAATGTAATGATCCTGAAAACCCAAATCATCTTAAGTATTGATATCATTTATTTTTAGGCCATTTCACGTGACGTATGTTGTGGATAAATTCTAAAATTATGTCTTACCATACTCTTGCATCTCCTTTTAGAATTAGGTATTATAGTTTAATTTCCCTTCTTCTGAAGACCTAAAACTCTATTTTTTAGTGGATCATTGGTTAGGGAATCAAGGGGTGCTTGTATTCAAATACAAGTGTATTGTTAAGCATGTCTTCATCACTTGTTTCGCTGTAGGTGGTATAAAAGTTTTATTCCATGGCCATTAAGTGGAATTGGGCCTGTGTGGTTGTGTTGTTAGTTATCTGTTGTTTTGTATTTGATTCTGTTGAATGGATTTTTTTTAAATAGATGTCTAAATGATGAAAGAAACCAATCGTAACCACCATGGGATGCATTGATGTTGGGTGGAACTATTTAGGGCCACCCATGGGGTGGGCCGAAATTACCAAACATTGAAAATTGTAATGTTTTGTATGGAATCAACTTGTGATAAAGAATAGACCATGTTGAACATATTGTTATGATAATTGATTTGGAAAAGAAATTATTGACAATCATGCCTAGACTTTCATAGTGGAATATTGATTTGTTTGGGGCATTATAATGAGTGTTAAATGGAATAATATTAACATGTTTAAAGAATTTTGAGATTGAAATTAAAATGCATTAATATGATAATACATGCGAAATGATAAATTATTTGAAATTGGATAATATATGATAATTGATAAACAAGGTAAATGGGTTGATATATGAATTGAAATTGGGTTAAATGGACTTTGTATGGTGTGTAATAAATGTGCTAAATGGTTAAGGCCTAAATATTATTTAATTATTAAATTGAATTGGAATTGTGAATGTAATGTGTATTTATTATGTGTGGTACATGATTCAGTATATGTTGTAATTAGATAAATAAGATTTCTCACATGGCATGGTGGAATGTGGGGGTATTAGCATGAGGCTCCTTCCTTGGGTTGGGTATGATTGAGGCTCAAAATGTAACACCCCTATAATTTTTGAGAATTATATTTTTTATGAAACATCAAATGAATCTTTCAATGCACACAACACTAGCTTGGCATGCGTTACACGCAATCGTGACCTTCCTCGTTAGCATGTGTAGTACGCAATACCAAGTTCCACTAAACAACAATATATTATTATAATATTATAAACTAGCCATTATGAATATTAATAACTGAATTTTAAATTTTATCACATTATTATTCATCTTACATATTTTCTAGAACATGTTATGTGAACAAAATCACATTTTTGGGTAAAATATGTATTTTTTTAAAAATGCAATTTTGGTGCCTTTTGATGGAATACCCATATTAAATATAATTTTTGACATTTTCATATGTTCAATTTGTCAAAATAAAACTAATTTTTGGAATCAGGATATAAAAATTTATTTTCGATAAAATTTTCAAATTATTCGGATAACTTTCATATTTTAATGAATAGTAAAAACACGCTATATTTTAATTAAAATCAACTTTTTCCATTGTAATAATTTATATGGTTAAATTATAATATTGAATGGTTTTAAAGTATAAATAGAATATATTTTTACCATTTAATATAATTTATGTCATTATCATTTATTTTACATAGAATTCATAGATAAATCCTTTTAATCTTTGACAATGTTTTAACTTTTAAAACCCATTTTCTTAACAACAAAATTAATTTTAAATTAATTGCAGCAAATTATGTGTTTTGAATTTTAAAAAATGTATTCCATATTTTGATTCAGTGGGTCTCAATAATGTTAATAGATTACTTCACTTTTTTGACATTATGAATAGTAACTACGGTAATTTTTATTTAGTTAAGTTAATGGTAAATCAGGTAATTAAGGGTAAAAATAAGATTATAAAATTACTCTAACACCTGCCAAAATCTGATTGGATGACTAAAAGTCGACCCATATCACCTAAGGGGCAGATTGGATTCATTTAATGCACTTTTCTCTATGAAAATAATTTAATTATTATTAAAACCAAATAAAGTGACAACATGTCACTTTCTTAAATATTATATGTATAATAATATTAATTTACTGATAAACATAATAAATCTTCGAACATGAATAGTCTCCAGAAATATAATAAAATTTTCTACATTATGTGAATTTTTTTAGAATTTTTATGGATTAAATAATTATCATTAAAGGTGACACAATATTGATGATGAAATTATTTTATGGATTGAAATATCAAATAAATGGTTTTAAAAATATTAAAATAAATATATTATGGACTATTTAATATTATCCAAGAATTTTATAGAGTATTATGACATGATAAGATGTTATTAAATCTTTTATTTTGAACATATATTCCGTTTGGATTTTATTTAAACTCAAATAAATGAATAGTGTCAAAATTGTCACTATTGTTGATTTATAGAAATTACATATTATAAAATAGTTCATAAATCACAAAATTATTTAAAAATTGTATATTAAAATTTACTTGTTCTAAAATGTAATAATGTATAATATTATGGAAAATTCACAACATATAAGTAAATATTTATAATAATTTAAAATTTAGAATATTATTACCGCAAATAAAATTAAATATATTATATATGGATAAATCATGTTGATAATGTTTAATATAAATTCCCAACTTGTCTAAATTTTATTGGATGATAAGACTACAACCCTATCTCATCTAATATTTGGATTTGAGTCATTTTTGGAGGTTTTAATGTGGGTTTGGAATTTATTATAAATTAATATTTCTTATAATTCCTACGGTGCCCCTCTCCTCCCTTATAAAAGGGAACCTCCTCCCTCTCATCCTAACACCACTTTGATCCTTCATGCTCGGCCCCACACTACCAATTTATCTTCTCCAAATCCCTAGAAACATCCTAGAGGTCCTGGTCTTCTTCAAAGAACAAACTTAGTGCCCTGAGTGGAGTTTTCAATGAGGCGTGTCAAAGAAGAGATAATATCCGTTACCAATTCATTATAATTTATTTCTTCTTCTACTACTTCTTCCATAGTTGTTTCATTATGAAGTAACAACATCAGTATCACACATATAACAATATGTTATTATAAATATGAAAAAACCCTATTTCACCTTCTATCCATCCTACAGAAAATGAAATCACCGCACGTGCGTACGTATAGAATACCGTCTCCACGCCGTGGTGTAATCTGTTTTCCATCACCACCATACTTGGATGGGTATATTTTTATAATGAATAATGATATATGATTATTGTAGAGAGGTATTTATTCAGAAATAGAATACATACACTTCAATACAATTCCATGATCATGGGAACAATATCATCGCTCGTGCGTACGTACGACCTATCGTCTCCACGATGTTATGCGACTCCTTCTACATGATATTCATTGAATAATGATTATATAAATGAATTTAATGAGTAAATATGATATATATTACACAAATACCATTCTGGGAATGAGGTATCTATAACCTAAGAAGAAGAAGAATTTATTCGACCAAACACACATAAGAACATAAAGCAATAAACACCCGAATAACAAGTAGAAATGAAATATTACTAATAAGAAGCTAAGAATATGATCATATATGATATCATAAGAATGAGTATGATTCTAGAATAAGTCAATGACATTATTTAAATCATTATACAGGAGGTTTAGACAAATACAAATCATATCAGACCTAAGGTAAGGGAAAATATCACAATCTTATTTTTCTCTAAGATTGTTTATACATTAGTATTTACTGGGGTGTATTTATCATCCACATCCATGTTTTCTTAAAATGTAATAGTATTTATATCCTCCTACAATTTTTTAAATCTATTTTTACCTTTCAGAATGTTTTTAGTAAACGATATGAAATAAATATTTTGTCGTATTTCATACGATCTACTTTTTGACTTTTTCGGCCAAAGTACGAGAAGAATGTTTTTTTAACTTATACAAAAAGAGTGGATTTTTAGAACATTATTTCCATGATGCTTCCTTTACAAGTTTTCATGTTTATTTTTAATAAACTACATTTTGTTTAAAATTATATGAAATTTTAAGAAAGGAAAATGTTTTTCTAGTAGAAAGGATATTTTCCTCAAGAATGGAGTTCAATCATTTTATCAAAATTATTTTCCATATAAGATAATATAAGGTTCTGTTTCTATCCATATTTTTACGTTGATTTGATTATGATATTATGGAATTATTTTTATGAAGTCCTTTTATATTATATGGTTTATGTAATGTTGGCATGATCAGTAAGAATCCCATTTTTATTACATGGGTTATGAAATGATGTATGATTTATGATTTTTTGGAACACATAAAAATGGTTTCATTATTGGATGTGTCATAGATATATCTCCCTCCAATGCATTGGGTAAAGATTTATATATCATGATATAGACATGGATGGAATGACAGGTTAATTCGGTTCAGTGAAATAGGACTGAAACGAGGGGTGAACTCGGTTCAGTAATGGACTTTGTCCGCTATGATGGTCCTGGAAATGAGAATTGACTTATATGAAATGATTTTCTATGATTATGTGTGTATGCCACAACATTTAATGTTTTAATTTATGATTATTTGGGATTACTTTTAATTACTATGATTTATCCCATGACATGACGTTATGATTTCTTTTGCAGGTTAAGATTTTCAAAATATTATGTTTTTATAAATATGATATGATTAATATTTCTTTTGTTTACCCTTATTTAGCATTTTAGCTCACCCTTTTGTATGTTTTCTTTTCCACAGGTCAGCAAAAAAGATATTGAGTAGGATTTTCCAAAAAGGATCTCTAGAAATGATGAAATAAATGGGAGACAATGTAGATGATTTATGAACCAGTTGTTTTTGTTTCCCAGTTTCTAAGACAATATAACTATATGGTCCTTTCATGGTTTCTGTTATATGTTGTAATAAGTGTGCTTCAATTTTGATGTAATGACAATGTATGTAATGTATGAGTCGTTATATTTCGTATCAGATGAAATGTATAGTCAACCGTTGGATACTAGGATGTGGAAGCCATTGTAAGAACTGTAAGGATGTGTCTAAGAATAGAACACAGTCTAAGTGTTTTAGAAATGGCCATGAATAACCTATGATATGACCATAAGTGAAAAATTTTATTCTTAATTATGTAGTTTTCTTATTTTGATTAGTGTTTGTCACACTCAGCTTCTTGGTTTTAGTCATTGGCTGGAACTCGAAGGAACCGTGATAATGCTGAATGTGACAGACAATGCAATGATTGTCACACTGAGCAACCAAATGTCATGGGAGCTGGAATGAAAAATATTGTAGCTATGATCACACAACTTTCTCAAGATATAAATCATGCTAGACTTCCAATCGAGCAAAGGAAGGAGCAACATTCTGTATAATCCTTCATGAGGTAGCATCCACCCTCATTCAGTGGGTCTACTGATCCATTAGTGACTAAACAATGGACTAGTACCACTGAGAAGATATTTTCAGTTCTTCAATGTTCTGAACATGATAAAGTAATATTATCAGTATATCATTTGGAAGGTGAAGCTGATCAATGGTGGAATCTAATCAAGAATACGAGGCAAAGAGATGAAATTGAGTCCATAGAATGGGATGAGTTCAAGAACATATTTTTCAATAAGTACTTCCCTCTTATTCTTCGAACAAAGATGGAGAAGGAGTTTCATGAACTGAAGCAAAAGGATGATGAATCTGTTGGTAACTATGAAGAAAATTTTACAAGATAACAAGGTACGCATTCAGAATTATTATCCTACCTGAGAGTAAAATCGATCGATTCTTTAGTGTATTAAAATAAAGTCATCGAAGGGTGTTAGTCATAAGGGACTTCAATAGCTATGAAGAAATTGTTCTATGTGCTCTCAAGGTTGAGATGGAGATTGGTGTAACCCATCAGTCATATGGGCTTGATAAGAAGAATAAAATGGAATTCAAAGGAAAATCTAAATACCACACTGAAAAGAAGATGAGTTTTACTTTATGCTCAAATTGTGGAAAGAAACATGGAGGGAATTGTGTTAAAGGGACAAGCAAATGATTTATTTGTGGAAAACAAGGTCATCGGGTAGTAGAATGTCGAAATAATGGGAAGAAGATGTCTAATGATGCATACAAATAAAGGGATACATAGAATTCCCCTCTTACACTTTAATGTTTCAAGTGCAAGGAGATGGGGCATTATTCCAATCAATGCCCAAATCCAAGGGTTGTTGATGATGATCAACATCAACGAACTCTTATGGCCAAAGACAAAGGAAAGTCACAGGAAATTACTATCGGCGATGTGGAGTACGATAATGAAGTGGTGAAAGGTACACTTACCATCCACTCTAATGTTGAAAATGTTTTATTTGATTCTGGATCCACCCACTCTTTTATTTCTATATAATTTTCTATCGGTATCGCAATATTACCTCAATAATTAGATGTTGAGTTAGCTGTGAAAACACATAATGCCACAATGGTCGCATCCAAAGATTACAATTCTTCTCCGATTGATGTTTGTGGGAAAGTGCTTCCTAAAAATATTGTGATCCTACCTATAGTGGAATTTGAGAGGATTAATGGCATGGATTGAATTTCGTTATACGAAGCTCATATCAATTTCCAAAGAAGGGAAATCATATTTAATATTCCTGATCAATCTTCTATCATCTATCGATGAAAGGTTGAATATAACCTTCTAGTGGAAATTTCATCCATCTTATGGGTCTTGATTCCAATAAATGAATGTTATTTATTTGAAATGGTTGGAGAGAAATTCAGGATTAAGAATATGCCCATTGAACGGAAGTTTGATGATGTCTTTCCAGAGGAATTGCCAGGTCTTCCACCAAATTGTGATGTTGAGTTTCCAATAGAACTCATAACAGGTGCTATGACTATTTCAAAGACACATTATAGAATAGCCCCATTGAGTTGCAGGAATTGAATAAGTAACTCCAAGAGAATCTTGATAAGGGATTCATACGCCCTAGTGTGTCACCTTGGGGAGAACCTATTCTGTTTGTTAAGAAGAATGATGGATCAATGAGACTCTGTATTGATTATCGTGAACTTAACAAGATCACTATAAAGAAAAAATATCCTCTCCCACAAATGGATGACTTATTTGACCAACTAAGTGGAGATCAATACTTTTTCAAGATTGATCTTCGTTTAGGGTATCATCAATTAAGTGTCAAAAGGAAGGATATACCAAAAATAGCATTCCGTACGAGGTATGGACACTATGAATTTATAGTGATTCCATTTGGTCATAATAATTCCCCTGCTCTCTTCATGTATATGATGAATAGAGTCTTTAGAAACTATCGTGATCAGTTTGTGGTAGTCTTTATAGATGATTTTTATGTCTATTCAAAGAGCAAGGAAGAACATGAATATCACTTGAGAATTGTTTTGAAGACCTTGAGAAAAGAGAAGATTTATGCCAAATTTACCAAGTGTGAATTTTGGCTTCAAAAATTTTCGTTTTTGGGTCACATAATCTCAAAAGAGAGGATATCTATGGATCTAAGAAAAATATAGGTTATCGAAAGGTGGCTGAGACCAACAACAGTAACTGAGATCCGATGTTTTCTGGGTTTGGATGGATATTATCGATGTTTTTTGAAAAAATATTCAGGATTATCAAATCCACTCACCAGGTTGACTCAAAAAGGAATTAAGTTTGTGTGGACAGAGGAGTGTGAAGGGAATTTCAAGGAGTTGAAAAAAGGGTTATCTAGTGGACCTATGCTCATACTGCCTTGTAGTGGAGAAAGGTTTGCGATCTACAATGATTCATCCAAGAAGGGATTGGGGTGTGTTCTCATGAAAAATGATATGTTGATAGCTTATTCCACATGACAGTTGAAAATCCATGAGCAAAATTACCCAACTCATGATTTAGAGCTAGCTGTAGGAAACATTTCATTAAGGATTTGGATGCATTATCTTTATGGTGAATGGTGTGATATTTATATTGATCATAAATGTTTAAAGTATATTTTCAATCAAAAGGAGCTGAATATGCGCCAAAGATATGTTTGGAGCTAATTAAGTATTATGACTGCTCAATTCATTATCACCCTGAGAAAGCAAACATGGTGGAAGACGCATTAAGTCGACAAGACCGTGCTAGCTTATCCATGATGAGGATCACAAAAGATCCAATATTTATGGATTTAAAATGGATGGATCATGGAATTATAATGGAAGGGGTAAAATATTATCTTTCTCAAATGAATGTTCATCCATCTATACATGTGAAGATTAAAGAGGCAGAAAAATAAGATGTTGAGTTACAAAAAAAGGTGAGAAATGTTCCTGAATTCAACCTTGATTGTGATGGGATAATAGGTTTTAGTAATCAGGTTTGTGTTCCTCCCATCCAAGAATTAAAGAAGGATCTACTGGATGAGTCTCATAGTTCGTCATTCTCTATTCATCCTAGATGCACGAAGATGTATAGAGATGTGAAAGAGTACTTTTGGTGGGATGGTGTGAAAAGAGATGTTGCTAAATATGATTCTCGATGCTTAGTTTTTCAGAAATTTAATAATGGGAGATAGAAGTCAAAGGGGATGTTACAACCATTACCCATACCAGAATGGAAATGGGAAAACATAACTATGGACTTTTCACTATACATCCTAAAACATCAAAAATAAATAATGCTATTTGGGTTATAGTTGATCGTCTTTTGATGTCAGCACACTTCATTGCTATTAGGGAAGATTTCTCTCTAGATTATCTTTCTAGGATATATGTAAAAAAGTTGTAAGATTTCATGGAGTATCACTTTACATTATATCTGATCGGGATCCGAGGATTACCTCGATGTTCTGGTGAAGTCTTCAGCATACTCTATATACAAAGTTGAGTTTTAGCACTGCTTATCATCCTAAGACAGACGGTCAGTCTGAGAGGAAAAAACAATCTATAGATGAAATGCTGAGTAATTGATCTATAGATTTCAAAGATTGTTGGGATCAACACCTACATTTGGTGGAATTTTCGTATAATAATAGCTTTCACTCCAGTATTCAGATGGCTCCTTATGAAGCTCTCTATAGAAAAAATGTAGGACTCCAACTTGCTGGGATGAAGTTGGGGAAAGAAAGCTATGAGGACCTAATCTTGTTGATGTGATGGCAGAAAAGGTCATATCTATTCAACAACACATAAGAGCAGATCAATGTTGACAAAAAAGTTATGCCGACAATCGAAGAAAAGACCTACAATTTGAAGCAGGTTATAAAGTGTTCTTATGAATATCTCCCTGGAAGAGTGTAATGAGATTTGGAATGAAGGGAAAGCTGACCCCTAGTTATATTGGTCCTTTTGAAATACTGGATCGTGTTGGGAAGGTAACATACCGATTGACTCTTCCATCGAATCTCTTTCAAGTTAACGATGTGTTCCATTTATCTCTCCTGAGAAAGTACAAACCTGATCCTTCACATGTACTATGCTCAAAAGTTGTACCGCTAGAGCAAGATCTGTCTTATGAATAACTGATAGAGATTTTGGATCATAGTGAAAAAGTTCTACGGAACAATACCACTCACTTGGTGAATGTTTTATGGAGGAACCACCAATTAGAAGAAGCTACATGAGAGCTTGAGGATATGATGAGGGAGAGGTATCCTCATCAATTTGTTACGAAGTGACGAATTTCGAGTGTGAAATCCATTTTATGGGGGGTAGAATATAACACCCTCATATTTTATGAGAATTATAATTTTTTTCTGAATCATCAATGGAATCTTTCACTGCACACAAAACTAGCTTGGCTTGAATTACACGCAATCATGACCTTCCTCGATAGCGTGTGTAGTAAGCAATACCGAGTTCCACTAAATAACAATATATTATTATAATTTTATAAACTAGCCGTTATGAATAGTACTAACTAAATTTTATATTTTATAACATTATTATTCATCTTACATATTTTCTAGAACATGGTATGAGAACAAAATAAAATTTTTGGGGAAAATAAGTATTTTAAAACAATTTCGTTTTGCCGCCTTTTGATGGCGCACCAATTTTAAATCTAATTTTTGACATGTTAATAAGTTCAATTTGAATAAATAAACCTCCTTTTTGGAATCAAGATTTAAAAATTTACTTTGGATAAATTTTTCATATTATTCTGATTACGTTCATATTTTATTGAATAGTAAAAACACGCTATATTTTAATTAAAAAAACCTTTTCATTGTAATAATTTATATGGTTAAATTATAATATTGAATGGTTTTAATGTATAAATAGAATATATTTGTACCATTTAATATAACGTATTTCATTATCATTGATTTTACATTGAATTCATAGGTAATATCATTTCAATCATTGACAATGTTTTATCTTTTTAAACCCATTTTCTTAACAACGAGATTAATTTTAAATCAATTACTGAAACTTCTATGTTTTGAATTTTGAAAAATGGATTCCATATTTGGATTTAGTGGGTCCAAATAATGTTAATAGGTTACTTTTATTTTTTTGACATTATGAATAGTAACTATGGGAATTATTATTTAGTACAGTTAAAGGTAAATTGTGTAATTAAGGGTAAAAATAAGATTATAAGATTACCCTAACACCAGCCAAAATCCAATTGGATGACTATAAGTAGACCCATATCACCTATGGGTCGGATTGGATTCATTTAATGGACATTTTTCCATGAAAATAATTTAATTATTATCAAAACCATAGAACGTGACAACATGTCACTTTCTTAAATCTTATAAGTATAATAATATTAATTTAGTGATAAACATAATGAATCTTCAGTCATGAATAGTCTCCAGAACGATAATAAAAGTTTCTACATCATTTGATTTTTTTTATAATTTTTATGGATTAAATAAATATCATTAAAGGTGACATAATAATTATGTTGAAATTAATTTATGGATTGAAATATCAAATAAATTGTTTTCAAAATATTAAAATATATATTATATGGACTATTTAATATTATCCACGAATTTTATAGATTATTATGACATGTTAGGAATTTATTAAATCTTTTATTTCGAACATATATTTAGTCTGGATTGTATTTAAACTCATATAAATTAATAGTTTTAAAATTGAATCTATTTTTGATTTATTAAAATTACTTATTATAAAATTGTTTATATATCACTGAAATATTTAAATATTGTAAATTAAAATTTATATGTTCAAAAATGTAATAAAGTATACAATTATGGACAATTCATAACATATATGTTAATATTTATATTGATTTAAAATTTAGAATATTATTACCACAAATAAAATTAAATAGATTATATAAGGATAAATCATGTTGGTAATGTTTAAAATAAATTCCAAACTTGTCTAAATTTTATTGGATGATGAGATTACAACCCTATCTCATCTAAGATTCAGATTTGAGTAATTTTTTTTGGTTTTTAAGGGGAGTTGGAATTTATTAAAAATTAATATTTCTTATAATTCCTAAGGTGCCCCTCCCCTCACTTATAAAAGGGCACCTCCTCCCTCTCCTCCTCACACCACTATGAGCCTTCCAGCTTGTCCAACCCCTGTCAATTTCTCTTCTCCACTTCCATAGAAACATTCTAGAGGTCCTGGTCTTCTCCAAAGACCAATCATAGCCCCCTATGTGGAGGTTTCAAAGAGGCGTATCAAAGAAGAGGTAATATCTGTTACCAATTCATTCAAATTCTGTTCTTCTTATACATCATTTTATTTAGTTGTTTAATTATGAAGTATTAACATCACTATCCCTCATATACTGATATGATATTATAAATATGAAACAACCCTATTTAACCTTCTTTTTATCCTATGTAAAATGAAATCACCGCGCGTGCGTACGTACGAAATACCGTCTCCACGGCATGGTGTAATCTGTTTTCCACCACCAACATACTTGGATGGGTATTATGGTATAAAGAATAAATATATATGATTATTGTAAATAGATATTGATTCTGAAATAGTATACACACACTTCAATACAATTCCGCCATCGTTGGAACGATCTCATCACTCGTTCGTACGTACGGCCTACAGTCTCCACGATGTGATGCTATTCATTCTACGTGATCTTCATTGAATAATGATTATATAAATGAATTGAATGAGTAAATATGATATATATTACACTAATACCATTCTATAAATGCGGTATCTATAACCTAAAATGAAGAAGAATTTATTCGACAAAACACACATAAGAACATAAAGCAATAAACACCCGAATAACAAGTAGAAATGAAATATTACTAAAATGAAGCTAAGAATATGACCATATATGATATGATAACAATGAGAATGATTCTGGAATAAGTCAATGACATTATTTATATCATTATACAGGAGGTTCGGACATGAACAAAGCATATCATACCTAAGGTAAGGGAAAATATCACAATCTCATTTTTATCTGAGATTGTTTATACTTTGTTATTTACTGGGGTGCATTTATCAACCACATCCATGTTTCATCAAAATGTAATATTATTTCTATCCTCCTACAATTTTTTAATCCAATTTTACCCTTCGGTATGTTTTTAGTAAATGATATGAAAGGAATATTTTTTCATTTTTCGTACGAGGTACTTTTTGACTTTTCTGGCCAATGTACAAGAACAATGTTTTTTAACTTATATGGAATGAGTGGATTTTTAGAACATTATTTACATGAATCTTCCATTACAAGTTTTCATGTTTATTTTTAATCAACTTTTCTTAGTTTAAAATTATATTCCATTTTATGAAAGGAAAATGTTATTGATGTATAAAGGATATTTTCCTCAAGAATGGAGTTCAAGCATTTTATCAAATTTTTTTCCATCGACGATAATATAGTGTTCTATTTCTATCCCTATTTTTACATTTATTTGATTATGATAAGATGGAATTATTTTTATGAAGTCCTTTTATCTTATGTGGATTATGTTATGTTGGCACGATGTTTAAGAATCCCATTTTTATTACATTGGTTATGCTATGATGTAAGATTAATGATTTTGTGGCACACATAAAACTGGTTTCATTATGAGATGGGTGGGGCCTATATCTCCCTTCAATGCATTGGATAAATATTTATATCTCATGAGATAGACAAGGCTGGAATGGCAGGTTAATCTGGTTCAGTGAAATAGGACTGAAATGAGGAGTGAACTCGGTTCAGTAATGGACTTTGTCTGCTATGATGGTCTTGGCAATGTGCCTTGACTAATATGAAATGATTTTATTTGATTATCTGTGTATGCCACAAAGTTTCATGTTTTAAGATATGATTATTTGGGATTACCTTTCATTACTATGATTTATCCCATGACATGATGTTATGATTTCTTTTGCATGTTAAGATTAAAAAATGTTATGTTCTTATGAATATGATATGATTGATATTTATTTTGATTATCCTTACCAAGCATTTGAGCTCACACTTTTGAATGTTTTCTTTTCCCCAGGTCAGGAAAAAGGATATTAAGTAGGAATTTCCAAAAAGGGTCTCTAGATATGATGAAATAAATGGGAGACAATGTAGATGATTTATGAACCAGTTGTTTATGTTTCCCAGTTTCTAAAGACACTATACCTATACGGTCCTTTCATGTTTTCTGTTATATGTTGTAATAAGTGTGCTTCAATTTTGAATTAATTACAATTTATGTAATGTATGGGTCATTATACTAAAACCAACCCATAGAATGAACTTGTTAGGACATTAGGGTAATGTTATAATCCCCTACTAGTTTCATTTGATCAGACTACCTCGATGGGGGATCTAAGGTGAGTGTGATGTATATTTTATTAAATTTTTATCTCTAGTGTGATATGGATCATGTCTTATTCCCTTATGCCTGACAGTTTATTAAATTATAAATAATTTAAAATGATATAAATTTTTAACCCATTGATTAATTGACTAAAATGGTTTATGTGATCGAACAAAATAAACGATCAATGTTGAAAAAGTGAGTATTTTTAACTATTAAAACCCATGTTATCTTTTGATTTCATTCCATTTATTTTTTATATTCAGGAAATATATATTCACAATAGATATTTTGTAGACAGTATTGGAGGTGGCCTATAGTGTTTTCCTAACACACATCTGAATCTTCCATTGGGTACCAGAGAATATTCTATTACAATAGCACTAGAAAATGACAAAAACCCCATGCTCAGGAGTTGATTTGGGATTTGGATGTGGATGGATGAGGATTAATACTTGGAGTTAGAATCTTTTTTGTGAGATGATTCCATTATTTTTTATTTTTTGTTTCCTTCAATTTTTCAATGATTTTAGGACAAGGCATAATATCTTTTGGTTGTGTTTATACAATGGTTTTTGAAATGGTTTGTAATGCCTGTTCTATTTTATTGTGTCTTGTTTCATTATTTATTTAGATATCAGTTGTGGGAAACTCTACTACAAAGGGTAGAGTCACCCCACATGATCGATTGGACCCTCATAACTTTTCATCTTCCACTAGCATATAATGGGGCATGATTGAGGTCTTGTGGTGACCCGACTCGAAGCACCATTTTAGTGGATTTTAGATTAGGGACGTTATTAATGGTGATCCACACGTGTAATAAAAATCAACTAACATCAACTTAGGAATATTCATGTGCTAGAGTGGAATATTTTAATTCTAGTCTCGTTCACTTTTTATCATCATGATAATCGCTTCAAATGGATTCTCTTTAATATATCAATATTTGAGAGTAGATGGAGGAGTAAGATCATTATACATTCATGGGAGCATCCTTGGAGAGTGATCTCTCTTGGAATTGAGATGACATTCTCTAGCAGTCATTATGCAAAAAAAATAAAATTTACTCTCTTGATTAATAGTATAATCCAGTTTATATATCATTATTGTAGGAGTTAAACAATAGACCAATTGCCTCATATTTTTTATATAATCCATGCAAAACCCATTGTCAATAATAATATTACTAATATTTTATTTAATGAAAAACTCAAAACTCATGAATTAAAAATAAATTTCATTTAATAAGATAACATTCAATATATATAATTTCCAATGGACATATAAAATTAATCCACCATTACTCCACAGTATTATCACAGATTGAACAATAAATCTTTATTAAATAAATAAATATCACTACATTATTCACAAATTGTTAATTATATATTATAATCACTAAATAGAAAATAAATATTTATTAAATATTCCACCCACATAATATTTTGTCATATAATTGTTGATGAAATATATGTGATCAAGAGAATATGAATAACTATTAAACAATGTATGAGATTAATACATATTTAAATTTTTAAATAAGAAATAATAATATATTATTTAATTGATATTTTGGATACAATTATTGTGTGATCATTAATGACTCTTTCTCAATGGCATTAGGGGAAGCAACCTAATGTCCAATGCCAACATCTATCAACTAACCAAGGAACCTATAAAGATTGACATTAATGGTGAAAAAATAATAATACCTATGACAAGAACTCACTGAATTATATAATTCCATTATCAAGATATATATAATCGAGTACGATGCATGATAGAATAATCAACCTATGCGGTCAGTGTATCTTTCTTAGAGTTTATAGAAATCAAACATTCATATTTAACACCATGGATGTGGATTTATTTAGGATATATCACTCTCATGAATGTCCCTAAGATATCATCATCCTTTATATAACAGAAGGGACATGTGCTTTATCAAATTATTAATTAATGTAATATTACTCTTGGCACAAGAAAAATATCCTACCTCATTGTGAACATATGTCATAAAAATTTTCATCAATACACAAAAGATGGAAAGTAATAATATTCATTAATAATAACATGAAATTCAAATGATCAAAACACACATCCATAGATTTGAACATCCAAAGAAAAATATAAATGTGGACTTCCGACTGGATAGTCTTATTCTCATAATATCCTACAATGGATATTACCAAGGGAGTACACTAGGATAAGGTTCCTCAAAGAACTATGTGTCTTCACCACTGATATCCTATATAATTTGTGTCCCTCAAATGATTTCATCATTCTATAGAATATATATTTTATGAATAATATTTTGACACATATGGATTCTCATTATTGTGGATTACTTATATGACCTTTCAGTGTGACCCTTGATTTTAAGATATTATCACATTCTATGTCACAAAAAATAAAAATCTTTATGTGTTATTATATTTTTTAATATTCAAAACAATGAATATAGATTATAATAATGTGCCTAGAATTTGATTCTAAGGAACCAAATCCAACACAACCATCATATAACTTGTTATTAAATGTCTGTCACAACTTTCTATGATCCATCAACCATGATTCCTCAGTATACTACTATAGGTAATGTTAAACTGATGCAATAATTAACATGTTAATTCATATAAATACTAAAAATGAAATATATATAAATTTAATAAATTTTCTTACCCATATCTTCACCCATGACTTCTCTTTTATTTCATTATCTGATATTCATCCATGAGACTCCTCACACTGGAATGTTATCATTATACATGGCTAATGTTTCAAAAAAAACTTCTACACTGTATTACATTTTTACCTATCATTTGGTTATCATTATTGTAATCAATAATTATTTATTTCTGATGAATCAATGATTCATGCATATGGGTCGTCCCATGTGACATATTATAGGATCTCACAAACTAATACAAATGGAAAATAATAATAATTAAATAGTAGTATAATAAGTGAAAAATATTGTGACATAATTTGACACACTTATAAAATAGCCTGATGAAGACTGCTCATTAGGCTTGGATGGATATCTGGGAAGTCTAGGATCAAAAAAATCTTAAGGATTAGAACGTTCCATTGCATGCATTGGTTCATACACATGAACTTGAGTTGAACCTGAAGGAAAAATGTCATTATATCCTGGATGGAGAGTGTGAAATTGAAGGGGCATAGACATGTTGTGATAATGAAAGAAGGGATTTGGATACAAGAGATGATATGTATATGGTATAGAGTCCCTAATTTTTAAATAAAATATTACATGATTTTAATCATGATTATACATCATGATTATACATCAGAAAACATGCCAATAATCATTAGGACTTCCTTCCTTGAAAACTAGATACATTAATTTGAAAAGACAAGACAAAAAAATCTTTATATAATCATCTTAAAGAGATCATAACTTATTTTGACCCAATACATCTGTAATGGTTACCCTGGGGATCATATGAATGAAGGGATGAGCTAAAAGACCATTAAGGGAAAATAATAGTAATAAAGCACTAACATTTGGGTTTGAGTGCATGACATAATGAAAATAAAAGGCTTTGAACTCAATGGAATCATAAAAAATAAACGTGGGATCACGTAAAAATGAATTCATAGTAATGTCGAAGAAACATCAATCTTGACATTATCATGATTCAAGGCCCGTTACATATACAGGAGCTCAAATCATGGTTAGCCACAAAGACCGTGCAAAGGGTAGCACGAATCAATGATAACCACCAAGTTCGTTGCAAATAACTTCTAATGAGACTAAAATTTACCCAATGAAATGGATTAATATATAGGAACACCCATCTTAACATATACATGATTATGTTTTCCACATAATTAATCACACATAAACAATGATACATAATCATAAGGGTAACATAGAATGAAATGGGTATCAGTCTTGTCATAAAGCAAAATGAATGGGAATATAATACTTGTTTCTATGAAAGAATGGAATTAAAATATACATGGACATGGATAAGGTAAAATATGAATATATCATGGTATGTGATGTCAAACAATGTTGACAACATGTAAGAATAATATTTTAATTTTTTTTCATTAAAACATTTTAGTGCTATATTAAAGAAAATATTAAGAGCATTTAAAATAGAAAAGTGAATAATCCTATATAGAAAACAATATGTTAACCATGAAGTGTTTTATAATAAAAAAAATCATCTTATAAAAACAATGGCACTGAATCTTGATTGTAGGCTGAACATGGAAATGGATAATAATTAAGGATGTTCCATTAAAACCGGTTTGCTTATTAAGAAGTATTGTGGAGGGAATCACATAAAACCATGTATATCCCACAAAGGGAATAATTAATGGATCATGATACGTGATTTTTGATATATAAGATGAAATTATAGTATGTAAATAAAAAAATATCGAATTTTATTTACATATGAAGAAAGTAAAAATTACCTGAAGGAATGATGGAGGTTCGGGTAGAATACCTTACAGAATATGTGAATGGTATCAGGTGTTCATAGGAGAGATTAAAGAGGGAGAAAAGGGTTTTATAATATATTAGACATCATGATGGAAGTACATGTAAGGTGATAAATTATACCAACAAATTAAGAATTATTCACAAAAGGACATAACAAAGAGGATACTCATGAATAAATTGGAGAAATTGAGGATTCGTTACTTAAGTCTGAGGGTGTTCTCCACATGATATTAATGACCTGAGTAATAAAATTATGGTCATTAATTAATTATTCCAGAACCACTCCTAAATTTTATTTGTTTATTATAACCTTATTAAGTTCATTAATGTGTTATTTGATGAGTTTATATGTTCAATTTCATTGTTTGGGAGTGTTTGCCTCCAAAATTTTAATGATCAGTTCACTTATATTCATGCTCAGATAAACTGTAAGAAGAAAATGGTTCGAAATAATTGAATATATATAGAACATAATTTATCACCCAAAATATTACATGGTTATAAAATTCATTTAGTTAGCTAGAGTGAATGTGAATCATTATATAAAACATTAAGGGAAAACACTTGGATTAAATTGGTGATTTTGATCGTAATTATCTTGATTGGTATTATTATTCTACGTAATATGTGAAAATAGATTACATTACCTCACATAAAATTAAATAAATATTCAATATTATGTTTTAACTATAAAAATTTATTCATGACCATAATTGAAGATGTTAATTAAAATTTTTAACATGTTGTCCATGAATGTGATAAATTCACACATCTCAGACAATGTTATCATTTCATTCGTATAAAAGTTGAGGAAAAGAGATATGATAATGAATTATCCCATTAGAATAACTAAATTATAGTAAATTTATGATAATGGAGTTGTCATCCAATTTTCATAGAGGGAATTTACGAATGGAAAGAGAACAAATGAACATGACATGAAAATGAAATTAAAGGGAAGGGGATTTTACCTCTTGATTTAATTTTCCTTCAGACACACCCAAGGATAGCGGATTTGAACATTTGAGGAGACCAAGGTATTATAGATGTGTGTGGGAGGATCTTTGGGAGAGATTTGGGTATAATTTATGGACAGTTACAAGGAATGAGAGGAGTGAAGAGAGGAGTGGAGTGTGGGTGGTTTTTATAGTGGAGGGGATGAGGGGTTTCTCAATATTCTAATCATTAGTTTATTATTTTTTTTCATAAGACAATAATTAGTGATGATTCCATGAAAAAAGATATTAATAAGTGAATGGTAATTCTAAATAAGGATTCTTACATCATCCATTATGCTAAGAATAGTCCAATTAGCTAATAATGTATATATATGGTAAATTACAGTAATTCACTATTCATAAAAAATGCATGTATTCTAGATAAATCCCAAAAATTCACTATAACCATTTTCAATGTGTTGAATCCCAAAATAAAATCTATTTTTTAAAAATATTTTTTTTGTATGATAAATTTAATTTTTTAATTAAAATCATAATTTAAATTAAAAATAATGATTTTAAAAAAAAGACTGATTGTACAATGAATTCAAAAATTACATACGGTCTTACAAAATTATACTAAAACTAGATGAAATTAAATTTCTAACTTATAATAAACTATTTAAAAAAATTTATTTAAATTAACTAATTAATTGTAATTAGTTATTTAGTACTTACAGAAATACCAATACTTTTATTATGGTCAAATTATCACTTATAAAATGAATAAATTTAATTTATACATTCATGGGTGAGGTGAAATTTCATATAGAAAATTTTATATTCATAAGGTTCATATTAATATTCATAAGGGGAATATTACAATTCATAAGGGTCAGTTACTATTCACAAAATATAAATTAGTCTTATTGGACTCCAAACATCTTATTGATCACAACCGTGTATGTTTGATTTGTGAAATTCAAAACACATAAGTGATTATATTATGTTTAAAGGTCACATAGTACTTAGTAGTTCATTATTTTGTGATATAATGTAATTTTATGACATTATTATAAGAAGGTAATTTAAATTGATAATACAACGGTTCGTTACATTATTCACCCATTAAGAAATATCTAAAGAGAAATTTTGTTATTAATTATAATCCAAAAACAAGTCTGGGTACTTTTCCATCATTTCTGGCCCATGTTCCCATGTTTCATCTTCATACTTATGGTTCTGCCATTGTACATTGACCAGGAGTGTAGTTTTGGTATGTAGAATGATATATCTATGATATAAGATCTTCACCCGCAACTCCTCGCAAGAAGATCATTCTCTAATTATACCACCACTGAAGATAATACATGTGAAGGGTATTGAATATACTATATTAATAGGGATAAATTATAGACATCATTTACATTGGAAATTGTTGGTGAGTGTGCTAATCGATAATCTACATCCCCAACATGATCAAGAATCTGGATGGGGCTGATGAACCTAGGACATTGATTTCCTTTCTTCACAAACCTCATGACCTTCTTCCATGGAGATATGTGGTGAAATACAATGTATCGAACATTGAACTCAAGGTCTTGTTGATGATTTTCTACATGATCCTTTTTTAACGTTGACCATCCTTAATGTGATTTTGAATGGTTTTCACCTTCTCTATAATATCATCAACCATTTCAGTCCCAAGCAGTTTATTCTCACAAATGTCAACCCAACACGCCTTTATTTTGCACTTTTTCCCATAAAGTGCTTTGTATGGGTATATTCAAATACTAGATGAGAAACTATTTTTGTAGGAGAATTAGACTTGTGGAATATATTGGTACCATCAACCTTTTATGTCCATAGAACATGATCTCAACATATCTTGTAGTGTTAGAATAGTTCACTCAATTTGGCCATAAGTTTGATGAAGATAGGCCACACTAATGTTCAGTTCAGAGCCTAGAGCATGTCGGAGACTTTTCTAAAACATCGATGTGAATATCACATCTTGATCAGATAGAATAGATAGTGGTATTCAATGAATCCTAACCACATGGTTGATATATATCTGTGTATGTTGATACTATGGTAATTCCAATCGAATCATGATAATGTGAGCTTTCATTGCAAGATGATCCACAATGACCTATGTTGCATTGTTTCCTCTAGATGTCCTTAGTAGTATAGTGACAATTTAGATGGTGATGTTTTCACATTTCATGTTTTTATGGGTTGTAGTTGCATAATCCCCTTAGACTTATGTCTTTCAGCCTTTTGTTGTTGATATACCTGGAACATTTATCTATTCTCCACAATCTCATTCTTCATATCATCCTAACAAAATTTCTCTCTGAAATCTCGATACATGTTTCTGCTCCCCGGGTGAACAGAGAAGGTTGATCTATGTGAATCAATAAAAATCTCTTTCTTTATCACTATATCATATGGTACACAAAACTGTCTCCCAAATCATAAAACTCATTCCTCATCAATCATGAACACATAGGATTTGGAATTTTTTATGGCTTTCATCCTTTTATGAATTTACACATCATTTCATTGAGCATCATTTATTTTCACCATGAGGGATGGTTGAACAATAATTTAAGAGAGGATTGATTATGTTCCTCATGTAATAATTCCATTGTCTATACTCCACAAATATAATATTTCCAGATCCTTTTCAATTCTCATCATTGATAATGATGCATGATCCTTTCTACTCAGAGTATCTTCCACTTTATTTACCTTACAAGGATGGTATTAGATTGAGAAATCATTATCCATGATGACCATTATCAATCTTCACTAGTGCATATTAATCTTTTTCTGACTGAATATATATTTTTGACTTTTTTGATCAGTATATATCTCACACTTCTTCCCATAGACATAATGCTGCCTGATTTTTAACGCAAAGATCACAACCACCAAATCCAGATCATGCGTAGGATATTTTTCTCATGTATTTTTAGCTTCCCTGAGTTGTAGGATATCACATTATCATCCTCCACTACAACAAAACCAAATAAATTATTAGTAGCATTACTGTAATCTAAAAATATTTCTCCAATTGTTGGGAGTGTGAGTACTGGTGTAGTGATTATCCTCTTTTGAAACTCCTTAAAATAGTCTTCACATTCATGATTCTAGAAAATATTTACTCCCTTCCATGTCAACGTGGTAATTGGTTTTATAATTTTGAGCTATTCTTCACAAATCATCAATAATACCCATCTAGACTAAGAAATATGTGGATCTGTAATACAAATTTCTTCCAAGGACACTCTTCAATCAACATTGACTTGGAAGGGTCTAATAATATCCTATTGCAGGTGCTAAAATTACCTAGAATGATACTTCTTCAATCCAGAACTCATATTTTTTTTACATTGAATAAAATTTCTCCCTTCACAATGACTTTAAAATAGTATTCAAATTCTCGTCATATTATTCCATTCCTGGGGATTATATAAGAATATCGTTAATAAAGACTACCGAAAAATTGTTGATGTTATATCAATAGACTCTACACATTAAATCCATGAAAATTGTTTAAGAATTATAGTGTTTAATAGGCATCACTATGAAATCATAGAGTCCAGACCTCATTCATAAGGATGAATTGGAAAAATCTTCCTTCCTCAGCATAAATTGGTGATATCTTGACCGAAGGTCCACCTTAGTGATATAACGGGTCCGACAAAGCTGATCGAACAAGTAATATATCTATGATAGGGGATACATGTTCATTATCATTATTTTATTGAGCTCACAATAGTCCATATAGCGGTTCATTAATTAATCCTTCTTCAGGATTAAGAGGACTGGTGAACCCTATGGTGCATCACTCAGGCATATAAAACCCTTCTCTAGATTCTCCTATAACTTCTTCTTTAGCTCCTCTTTCTCTACGGTGGCAATTATATATTTTTTATTTGATTTTGGTAGAGATTTAGGAATAGGTTCTATTGAGATCTCAACATCTCGATCAGGAGGAAGACACATAATCTCTTTAGGGAATACATCAGTGTAATACCTCATTAGGGGAATGTCTTCATGAATTATTATGTCCGTTGTCTCAATCATTTGAGTTAATAATACATTCTCATAAGGAATTAATATCCACAAATGAGATAACAATAATAACGAGGATTTATATTCCTCCTTACAATTTTATATAATTGTAGGATTCTTTAGTATGTGAAATGTGATCACCCTTTCCAAAAATATTTATGATGGCTTTATATAAAGATAGACAATCCATTCCTTTGATACTGTCAAACTCTACTAAAGAATGTATGACGAGAGTTTTTGGGAGGTTTAGTCCACAAATGTTTACTGGGGAGAAGTTATAGACCATGGATGCAATAAGTTCACCATTATCTATTTTCACCGATAAATTATCCTAAAAATTTTGAGGTGGTGTTCGAATAGTTACACTAATCATTCAAGATATGAAAGAATGTTTCGAACCCCAATAAAATAGTTTTTTCTCTATTATTTAATGAATATCTAGTGTACCTATCACCACTTTATTTTCTAGTTCCACCTCAATAGTAGTGATTGCAGAAGCCCTTCGTTAATTTCTTGCAGTTTTTTGTTAATTGCCTCTGAAAACTCTAATCATTGGTAAATTGGTCGCATAATTCCCAAGCTCCATACAATTTTATCACAACACTATAGGTTGTGTGTTGATCTAAACCTTCCTTTATTCTTTCACATTATTTTTATTTTTCATATCTTTTCCGCACTTTTTAGCCAGATGTACCAACATTCCACATTTGAATCAATTCATGGTTTCCTTTAGGCATTTCCCAGGATGATTTATCCCACAATTTTTACATGTCGAGTGATCAGGTTTCTTTCCATCATTAAATTTATTTGAGGAGCCACCACAATATATTTCATATTTCCCTTTTTTCAATGGTCCTATTATACAAATCAGATTCTATGATCTCCAATTCAAACATAAGGGAATAACAAAAAATCTCTTCATAGTTTTTAATGTCACTATTCACTAACTCTTTTCATAGACTCTACTTTATACCACTAATGAAGAGATCCACCTTACATTCGGTGTTGATGAAAAATCCATCAGAATTCCTTGAAAGTAATTGTAATGTTTGATTCATACACACTGATTGAATTATCATCCTACTACTTGAGTCTGAGGAACTGTCTTTCCATCATGAGATGCAGGGATCGAGGAAAATATATATTGAAAAAAATTCTCTTTAATTACTACCTACCCAAGGAATCAAATTTCATATATGGTTTCATATTATAGATCAGTGTCCACCACTGATCAGCTTCCCCTTCAAAATGATAGACCACTAATATGAATTTCTCATCTTCTAAGCAACAGAGGACAAAGAATACCATTTCAATGGAATTAATTCCCTGGTATGAAATGAGGTGATCAAATGATCCACTAAGCATGGGAGGGATTTTCTTCATGAATGATTCAACTAAAATATTCTCTATCCATGGCATATAACGGTGTTCCATGTGATTCATGTCATTATTCATAACTTAATCTAGATGAGCATGTACTATCTAGATGTTTTGATAACACGTTCCCATCATATAAGGAATTGTGTTGGGGAAAAATTAAAATTCCCTATCACATTGATTATTTGATCATGTTCTTATATTTCCTTCCATTATATAAGATGAATAACATACAATTATAGGGCATGAGTAATTAGCAGCTGAGCATTGAAAGGAATCATTGAACATAAGAGGATAAACATGTAAAAGAGAAGTATATCATAACTTGTGATTTCTTGTGTTTCTATTTTTGATATCCTTGATCAATTTATTAACATATATTCTTATTGTATTTTTTTATTTCATTAATAATGGTTTGTACCATGATCATAAATTTAACAAAACATATCACCTAAGAGTGTCAATCCAATAGTGCGACAAGCCTCGTTTTAATGCACCATTTCTTATTAAAGTCAACCCAATGCCGTTTTATTTGTTTTTTACTGAAGATAAATCTATGAAAGAGCTGCTTCAACCAATTTGTATCCATACATGGATTTATTTTCTCTATTAAACACATACTATTTACATCCTAAAAATTATGAACGTTTTGTCATACCTAGTCTCATCCTTTAAGATCTTACTAATGTAATTGATTCTTAATCCCACAACATAACTAGTACATCCTATGATTCCAACTATATATACCATACCCTTTTACACAAAACATTATATGATTTTATGTATGATTAAAATTTAGAGAAGGTGCCAAGGATCGTGAAGTATAGTGACTTTGAAGACTAGGTACATAAATTTTAAAACAGAAGACATAAAAAACATCATTATGTAATCTTCCTAAAGAGGTACTGACTTCCATTGATCGCATACATATGAAAAGGGTACCCCAGGGATCACATGAATGAAGGGATGATTTGATAGTTCAGTAAGAGAAAAACCCTTGTAATAAAACATTATTAAATGAGTTAGAAGGCATGGAATTATGAAAATCAAATGCATGGATCACATGGAATCATAACACAAAAACATGGGATCATGTAATCATGAATTCATTGTATTGTGATATAAACATAAATCATGACATTATCATGACTCAGGACTCATTGTATATAGAGGATCAAAAGTCAAGGTTATCCACAAAGATGTTGGCATAGGGCAACACGAGTCAAGGCTATCTTCCAATGTGACACCCCAAGATTCCATGGTAAGTTTCCCTTCGAATAATGCAATAGCGTGTGTTGTACGCAACCTCGAGTTCTAACAAACACCACAACTAATTAAACTAGCCGTTGTGAATAGTAATACCTACTTTTTGAAATCATATATATTTTATATATCAAAATTGACTTCATTTTTGGATTATGAATATCGAAATTATCCTAAGGTGAAATTTTGGTACTTTTCGGATAACTTTTATATTTTGATGAATAGTGAAAATTACTAAATTTTAATTAAAAACAACCTTTTTAATCAAAATAATTAATATTGATAAATTATGAATTTGAGTGGATTTAAAGTATATTTAGAATATATTTTTACCATTTAATACAATTTTGGTCATTGGACATAATTTCACAATAAAACCGGACATAAACAAGTGTCCATCTTTTAACATTTAATATATCCTAAAAACACGCTTTTTATTTTAACAACGGGAATTAATTTTAAATTAATTTCTGCCACTTCTGTGATTTGAATTTGTAAAAATGGATTCCATATTTGGAATCAGGATGTTCAAATTGTGTAAATATGTAACTTTTATTTTTAGACATTTTGAATAATTACTGCGGTAAATATTTTATTTACCATGGTTAAAGGGTAAATCTGGTAAATAAGGGTAACAAAATAATATTATAATAATATTAATTTACCCTAAAACGTCTCTTAACCTTATTGGTGGACACATACCCAACCATGGGCATCCTTGGGTCGATTTTGGGTCCCCTTGGAGCCACTTGTATGTGGTAGGGACACATTATATTAATAAAGTTAAAATAAAAATAAAAATGGCATAAGCTTACATCTTTTAGAAGAACAATTTTTACATAGGGTTATATATGTTGTATTTTCAATTATAAATATTAATTATAAAGATAAAAAGATTTTCTACATAATGATATTTTTTTATAATTTTTAGACATCAAATAATTTAAATTATTAATGACACAATAATGATTCAATGTATACCTCATTAATAAATCATTTAAATAAATAAGATTATAATGATTAACATATTATCTAAAACCTGTCCAATTCCTATTCGATGATTTTATTTCGAATATGAGACATCTTATCTTCGAACTCAATGATTTTTGGACCATTATAAACCGAATATCATTATATTATAAAGTAATACATTCACTCTTTCCTAAAGAGCCCCTCCTCTTCCTTATAAAAGGAGACCACTTCTACTCATTCCTCAAACCTCTCAAGCCACTTGGCTCGTCCAAACTCTTCCCAAATAATCTCCCCACATCCCTCTCCTCCTCCTTGATTCTTCCCCTTAGTTAGAAAGCATTTCAAGAAGTCCTTTGGTTCCAACCAAAGTGAGTTACCTAAATTAAAGGTAACGGTTTCTCTTAAATTATTTTCATTTATTTTGCTTCTCCAACCCCCAAAATCTTTTTATTTCCTTTCTTTTGTAACAAAACCAGTATCCTCAATATACTAGGATGTTGTTATAAGAAGTATTCGAAATAGACATACACACACCTCCATCTAATGGATGATGGACATAATGTTTCTGTGGATCGCAAACTAACGCCTCACGAAACGATGATTGTTCAAATACATCTTACCGCCTCTCATGGTGGCCATTATGATGGAACTATAATTAAATATGATATTAATGATATATATTTTATATATAATCTTCTGTAATTCCATTTTATCTCATACCATTATTAGTTTCATGTTGTATATACATACGATAATTTCATTTGAGGAAGTGCGGACTACCGCCCCCTTAAAATGATATGACTCGTTCATACCACACATGGAACGTATAAAGGATGGTGTTAATGAACTTAAGTAACATATATAAAATATTATATTATACTGGAATAGTAATATACCTATGTATCATTTGGATTCTATTCTTTTAAAATAAAAATTAAATGGAAGTAGCGTTCGTGCGTACGTACGGATTACCGTCTCCACGAACGCGATGAGATTCATTCTCCATCGTATCCATTCAAGTATAATTATCATTTGATGATTTAAAAATAATGTTTAAGGACTTGATATAATTATGGATATGAATAAGATACAACCTATCCATGACAAACATGGCATACGTTACAAAACGTATAAAAGAAAATGAGTAAGTTAACACCCAAAACAACGATAATACTAAGATATTATTAATAAAGCAATGTTAAAAGATCATATATGATATCATATTGATGTATATGATTATTGTATAATTTAATAACAATGTTTTAACTATTATACAGGAGGTTAACATACCATCGACTAAGGGAAACTTCAAGGTAAGGGTTTACTTCACAACCTCTTCATTATCCAAGGTTGTTTATACGTAATAATCTACTAGGATTTCTTTATCATCCACATCCATGTTTCTTCAAAATGTATTTCATAACATTTTTACTATTTAAAAGAATATGGGTTAAAGTCATTTATACCGTTGTTTGTCTTTTTATAATAGGTTTATAAGGGAATATTTCTGTCGTTTTCCAAACAAGGTGCTTTTTAACATTTTCGACAGAATTAAGATAAGAATGTTTTTTTAACTTATACGGAGGGTGCGGTTATTTTCCGCCGTTATAAAATCGTCAAGCTTCCCTTACAAGCTTATAAGAATATTTTCAAAGAAAATGTTCTTATTTATAAATATATGTCTCTTAAATGATTTCAAAATAGAAAGAGATATTTCTTTAAAAATAGTATTGATTTCATCTTTGTCAACATCCTTTAATGGATTTTATGCTTATTTGAGGATGATTTATTATGATAAAAAACTTTTATATTGTATTAAAGGTTTTGTGATATGTTTGACTGTGGATGTGATATTTTTATACCATTCATGGTTTATGGTGAAAGTATTGACATTTCATATGCTAGTTTTAATACGAATGTTTATGTTATGTTTAAATCTTTTCATATGGGAATGCATTGGACTTAATATGTGACGGGTGGAGCCCGCTATATCTCCTCGATGCATCAGTAGGTCTCATGGGACAAACTAGTGTCTTGGCACAAGGCCTTGGCAAAATCTTATTTGTAGTCTTGGCACGAGGCCTTGGCTACGTGGTTATGATAGTCTGGCATTATGCATTACATCATTATGAAAGTGGTTATTGATATTGCATGTGATTATTCGATTAGTAGAATATACATGTGAATAAGTAAATGGAATTATTTAATTTTATTTTTTCCATACTATGTTGAAGTTTAAGTTTAAAAGGCTTTCGTTTTAGTTATACATTGCCTTAAATGTTTATGATTATTTATGAAAGTTTCCGCTATATTGTTATCCTTACTGGGCATTTGATCTCACCCCTTTTCAATGTTTTATTTTTCCTAGGATGTGAAGAAGTGTATTATGACTGAATTGCAGGAATAGTCAATGGGGATATGAGTGTGGAATAAGGAGACCATGTTATTATAGTTTTCATTTTGACGATGTAATGTAAAACTTATGAATATATCTAGTGTTTCAAAGGCTACTAAACCAATCGATCTTTTGAGATTTGATCTTTCTTGTGATCATGCCAATGTTATGTAATTAATGCACCGACTCTGGGTAACTAGGGTCGGGGCGCTACAGTTGGTATCAGAGGAAGTTTAGTACAAACCTTGGAAGCTAGATTTAGATAAACTCTGATTAGAGCACATAGACCTAAGATGAACTTTGAGGATTAGCATAGAAGAACATCCTAGAATTTTGGTATTGTAGAGATTTTGTGAGTTTTCCGAGCAATACATCTCTGTCTGGATACGAGCAGGTAGAGGTGGTTTTAGCACATATGTACCTAGGGGTAAAACCTGAAAACACCGCTTTGAGCTAGACTCGAACGGGAACTGGTGCACGACAACGGGCCTTGCTGCACTCTTGGTTATGACACTCCCGGGGGATATGCTTAGGATAACTCTCATTGTATTTACAAATCATTATGAAGGGTTTATGGGTATATACTTCGTCAAAGAAATCATTCTTATGATTATGGATTATATCATAAATAGTTCAATTTATGTTAAGTGTTTTATAAGTATGGGATTATGTATTTTGATTCATAAACTGATCTAGTTTATGCAAATGTTTAGAAATGGCGCCTAGTGGAAGAAATGGAAACCATATCATTGCACGGACTCCATGTAGGGATTGCCCTCCTGCTCAAGATAATTATGGTGGAGCAAGTGATACAACTAGTGCTGATCAGCTTCTCACCATATTGGGACAACTCACGCAGGTTATGAATAATATCCTTACTTGTATAGAGAACCCCGATCCACAACGTGGAGGATCAATTCTAGACCGTTTCATGAGGGAACAACCACCAACCTTCAATGGGAGTACAAATACTATAGTAGCTGAGCAATGGATAAATTCCTTAGAGAAAATAGTCCATGCCTTGGGGAGTAGTGAAAGGGAGATAGTTGTCATGGTAGTTTACCGCCTCACTGGAGATGCCGATCAATGGTGGTCACTAATTCAAAACACAAAGGAAGATGATGAAGTAACAAACATGGAATGGTGGGAGTTCAAAGAGCTGTTCATAGAAAAATACTTTCCTCAAGACCATCGAGCGGATATGGAAAGGAAATTTCTGAGTCTGAGGCAGAAGGAGGATGAGAATGTTGCAAAGTATGAGGCTAACTTTACAAGGTCAGCAAGGTATGCTGCAGATTACATACATAACCCAAGAAGTAAGATTGATCATTTCTTTGATGGGTTAAAACCATTTCTCCATCGAGCTTTAGTATCACAATCTTTCTCAACATACGAAGATATAGTCTCATGTGCTATCAAGACAGAAAAGGAATTCTCTAAGTCCTATGACAATAAAGTAAAGCAAGAGAAGAAGAGAACGGTGGAACAAGAGATAGATAAAGGGAAAAAGGGAAAGAAGGATTTTCCATTATTTGATAATTCTGGGAAGAATCACCCTGGTACATGCCTAAAAGGAATGGGAGTTTGTTATAAATGTGGAGAAAAGGGTCACCAAGCTCGTGATTGTAAGGGAAAGAAAGAGGCTACCAAGGTTGAATGCTACAATTGTAGGGAAATGGGGCATTATGCAAATGAATGTCCTAAGTGTCAGGGAAACATACCTCAGAAAAGGCCAAGGGATCAAGGACAATCTTATGCTGTTACTACAGCTGAAGTGGAATAATTAATGTAATTGTGCTTTTGGACTCATGGATTATATTCTGGTTATATGAATAATGTGATATATATAAGGATTGTACTGCAGTACTTTTTGTTTTCATTAAGGTTTTAATATGATGAAGGTAATCATATTTTAGTATGTGACAATAAGAGAAACTTTACTTTGTTTAGGGAATCTGATGAATTGATTTTGGAATTTAGAGACCGTTTACAGAAAGTCTAGACAGAAGTATTTTTATAACAATAAAAGTTGTAATGGATTAAGATGAACTTTGGATAGTATTTTTTATGGTTAAAACACTTATGCAGATTATTTTTGGAATACTATAATACTATAGTTTTAGAAAAAGGACAACCTGCAGGTTGGGGGTTAGCCCGTCGCGTCAGAAAAAGCTGCAGGAATCGAACCCACAACCATAGTGCGACATGCCTTTATTACCTACCACTAGCCTACAGGAAGTCCCTGGCTATTACAAAATATTTTTCCTAATATAAATGGTATGTGTTAATATTTGGAACCTTATACAATTAAGATAAATATAATATTTTTGAATTTTACTACCTTTTGGAGTGAAAGATGGGTTGTGGTAAAAATTGATTAAAGAATGAAAGTCTACATGACAAGTGAGTATAATTCCTTACATACATAGTAAATCTCTTAAATAAATTCCTCAACTTTATGAAAGGTAACTTAAAACAAAAACGTTGCCGGTTAACTTTTCCAACTGGGGATTCAATGACCGTTTAACCAATCACAAGTTTGTGATTTTCTTATTGTTAACATTCTCCTAATCCTGTTTTCTACAACTCTCCATCATACCTTGATGGTTTTTTTTTCTTCCATATCAGTGTTTTCATAGAATCTAAGTATGGGCAATCTCGGGTGACCTTTTACTTCTCTTTCTTTCTTTTAAAGTTATATTTTTATTAACCCTATTTCCGATGTGGGTTTTCCACAAAGGTATTTGCTACATTCAACCTTTTATTTTCAAAGAAAAATTTCAAATTGCGAGGATGCAATTTATTGAAGGAGGGGAGAATGTAACACCCCAAGCTTCCACGGTACGTTTCCCTTCGAATAATGCGATACCATGTGTTGTACGCAACCTCGAGTTCTAACACACACCACAACTAATTAAACTAGCCGTTGTGAATAGTAATACCTACTTTTTAAAATCATATATATTTTATATTTCAAAATTGACTTCATTTTTGGATTCGGAATATCGAAATTAGCCTAGGGTGAAATTTTGGTACTTTTCAGATAACTTTTATATTTTGATGAATAGTGAAAATTACTAAATTTTAATTAAAAACAACTTTTTTAATAAAAATAATTAATATTGATAAATTATGAATTTGAGTGGTTTTAAATTATATTTAGAATATATTTTTACCATTTAATACAATGTTGGTCATTGGACATAATTTCACAATAAAACCGGACATAAACAAGTGTCCATCTTTTAACAGTTAATATATCCTAAAAACACCCTTTTTATTTTAACAACGGGAATTAATTTTAAATTAATTTCTGCCACTTCTGTGATTTGAATTTGGAAAAATGGATTCCATATTTGGAATCAGGATTTTCAAATTGTGTAAATAAGTAACTTTTATTTTTAGACATTTTGAATAATTACTGCGGTAAATATTTTATTTACCATGGTTAAAGGGTAAATCCGGAAAATTAGGGTAACAAAATAATATTATAATAATATTAATTTACCCTAAAACGTGTCCTAACCTTATTGGTGGACACATACCCGACCATGGGCATCCTTGGGTCGATTTTGGGTCCCCGTGGAGCCACTTGTATGTGGTAGGGACACATTATATTAATAAAGTTAAAATAAAAATAAAAATGGCATAAGCTTACATCTTTTATAAGAACAATTATTACATAGGGTTATACATGTTGGATTTTCGATTATAAATAATAATTAGAAAGATAAAAAGCTTTTCTACATAATGATATTTTTTTTATAATTTTTAGACATAAAATAATTTAAATTATTAATGACACAATAATGATGCAATGTTTACCTCATTAATAAATCATTTAAATAAATAAGATTATAATGATTAACATATTATCTAAAACCTGTCCAATTCCTATTGGATGATTTTATTTCAAATATTAGTCATATTATCTTCGACCTCAATAATTTATGGACCATTATAAACCGAATATCATTATATTATAAAGTAATACTTTCACTCTTTCCTAAAGAGCCCCTCCTCTCCCTTATAAAAAGAGACCACTTCTACTCATTCCTCACACCTCTCAAGCCAATTGGCTCGTCCAAACACTACCCAAATAGGCTCCCCACATCCCTCTACTCCTCCTTGAAGCTTTCTCTTAGGCAGAAAGCATTTCAAGAAGTCCTTTGGTTCCAACCAAAGTGAGTTACCTAAATTAAAGGTAACGGTTTCTCTTAAATTATTTTCATTTATTTTGCTTCTCCAAACCCCAAACTCTTTTTATTTCCTTTCTTTTGTAACAAAACCATCATCCTCAATATACTAGTATGTTTTTTATAAGATGTATTCGAACTACACATACATAAACCTCCATTTAATGGATGATGAACATAATGTTTCTGTGGATGGCAAACTAACACCTCAAGAAACGATGATTGTTCAAATACATCTTACCGCCTCTCATGGTGGCCATTATGATGGCACTGTAATTAAATATGATATTAATGATATATATTTTATATATAATTTTCTGTAATTCCATTTTATTTCATACCATTATTTGTTTCATGTTGTATATACATACGATAATTTCATTTGAGGAAGTGCGGACTACCGCCCCCATAAAATGATATGACTCGTTCATACCACACATGGAACGTATAAAGGATGGTGTTAATGAACTTAAGTAATATATATAAAATATTATATTATACTGTAATAGTAATATACCTATGTATCATTTGGATTCAATTCTTTTAAAATAAAAATTAAATGGAAGTAGCGTTCGTTCGTACGTACGGACTACCGTCTCCACGAACGCGATGAGATTCATTTTCCATCGTATCAATTCAAGTATAATTATCATTTTATAATTTAAAAATAATGTTTAAGGACTTGATATAATTATGGATATGAATAAGATACAACCTATCCATGACAAACATGGCATATGTAACAAAACATATAAAAGAAAATGACTTTGTTAACACCCAAAACAACGATAATACTAAGATATTATTAATAAAGCAATGTTAAAAGATCATATATGATATCATGTTGATGTATATGATTATTGTATAATTTAATAACAATGTTTTAACTATTATACAGGAGTTTAACATACCATCGACTAAGGGAAAGTTCAAGGTAAGGGTTTACTTCACAACCTCTTCATTATCCAAGGTTGTTTATATGTAATAATCTACTAGGATTTCATTATCATCCACGTCCATGTTTCTTCAAAATGTATTTCATAACATTTTTTACTATTTAAAAGAATATTGGTTAAAGTCATTTATACCCTTGTTTGAATTTTTTATAAGAGGTTTATAAGGGAATCTTTCCGTCGTTTTCCAAACAAGGTGCTTTTTATCCTTTTCGACAGAATTAATATAAGAATTTTTTTTAACTTATACGGTGGGTGCGGTTATTTTCCTCCGTTATAAAATCTTCAAGCTTCCCTTACAATCTTATAAGAATATTTTCAAAGAAAATGTTTTATTTTATAAATATATGTCTCTTAAATGATTTCAAAATATAAAGAGATATTTCATTAAAAAGAGTTTTGATTTCATCTATGTCAACATCCTTTAATGGATTTTATGCTTATTTGAGGATGATTTATTATGATACAAAACTTTTATATTGTATTAAAGGTTTTGTGATATGTTTGACTGTGGATGTGCTTTTTTTATACCATTCATGGTTTATGGTGAAAGTATTGACATTTCGTATGCTAGTTTTAATACGAATGTTTATGTTATGTTTAAACCTTTTCATATGGGAATGCATTGGACTTAATATGTGACGGGTGGAGCCCGCTATAGCTCCTCGATGCATCGGTAGGTCTCATGGGATAAACTAGTGTCTTGGCACATGGCCTTAGCTATGTGGTTATGATAGTCTAGCATTATGAATTCCATCATTATGAAAGTGGTTACTGATATTGCATGTGATTATTCGATTAGTAGAATATCCATGTAAATAAGTAAATGGCATTATTTAATTTTATTTTTGCAATACTATGTTGAAGTTTAAGTTTAAAAGGATTTTGTTTTAGTTATACATTGCCTTAAATGTTTATGCTTATTTATGAAAGTTTCTGCTATATTGTTATCCTTACTGGGCATTTGAGCTCACCCCTTTTCAATGTTTTATTTTTCCCAGGATGTGAAGAAGTGTATTATGACTGACTTTCATGAATAGTCAGTGGGGATATGAGTGTGGAATAAGGAGACCATGTTATTGTAGTTTTCATTTTGATGATGTAATGTGAAACTTATGAATATATCTAGCGTTTCCAAGGCTACTAAACCAATCGGTCTTTCAAGATTTGATCTTTCTTGTGATCATGCCAATATTATGTAATTAATGCACCGAATCTGGGTAACTGGGGTCGGGGCGCTACAGCCAAGATCATTTGACATAATATCTCATTAGATTAAAAAAATTTCCCAATGAAATGGAGAACTATCTGGGAGAGCACACCATAACATGTTCATGAATATGATTTGCCCCTAATGAATCATACATAATAAATGATACCTAACTATATGGGACCCATGGAAAGAAATGGATATCATAATCATGTCATAAAGTATAATGAAAGGGAAAATCAAACAAGTATCGATGAAATAATTTAATTAACATATTCATTGAAATTCCTAAGGTAAAATAAAAATATATCATGAAATGTGATGTCAAACAAATTTGACAATAAAAAATAAGTGTATTTATAAAATTTTAGCCTTAAAACATATTAGTGCGGTTTTAAGGAAAATAGTAATGATAATTTAAAATAGAAAATAGAATAATCCACTATATAAAACCAGAATTGAACAAAAAATGATGTCAAAATACAAATAGTGATTTTATAAATACAATGGTATCATAAAATAGATCTTAATGTTAAAATTAAATTGTTTATGAATTTGGGATGTTCCCGTAAAACGAGTTTGCAAATAGAGAAATATCGAGGATGGAATCTCGTAAAACAATTTTCATCACTAGAAAATAATTATTAAGGGATATTGATACCTAATTATGGACATAAGAATGATTATTAGAATACATACATAAATAGTATATAGGATTTCATTTGGGTAAAAAGATAGTTAGAATAACATGAAGGAATTATGGTGGTTTGGGTAGAATACCTTACGAAATATCAACATGATATTGGGATTACTATGAGGGATTATTGAGAGAGAAAAGGGGTCTGTAATCTATTATACATCACTAGGGAAATATGAGGAAGGTGTGAAATAATACCCCAAAATTAGGAATTATGCATAAAAGGACATAACAGAGATGAGACACTTGAATAAATATGTGGAAGAGAGGATCCCATACCCTATGTCTGATGGATTTCTCCACTTGATATTAATTTATTGAATAATAAAATTAGGTAAATTAATTAAAAATTTAAAAACCTCTACTACACATTATTTATTTATTATAAAATTTTTATGTCCTTTAATGTTCCTTTTGATGAGTTATTATGTTCATCTTCATTGTTTGCAAAAGTATATTCCTTTGTTTTAATGATCGGTTCACTTATAATCATGTTCAGATAAACATTTTGGATAAAAATGGGTGTCGAGAATTGATGATATACAATAGTATTGACATATGGAAATTTAAATGTTTTTAAAATAAATTTGGTTATTCGGAGTGAAGTTGAATCATTATATAAAATATTAATTATAAACACTTCGAGGAATTTGGATTTTTTTTAAATTAGCTTTTTTATTATTATTATTTTAAATAATTTGTGAAAATGGTTTCTAGAACATCAAGTAAGCTAAATTTCATATTTAATAGTTTGGATCAAGAATAAAAATGGTTTAATGACACAAAATGAATAGTGTAATATTAATTGATAAGTCGTCATTATTGAATTTGATAAATAAACACATCTGAGACAGTGTTTTTATTTCATTTGATAAAAGGATGGGGAGGGAGATATTATAAGGAATTATCCATTAGCATAAAAAATTATAAAACATTTATTTTAATAGAGTTTTCATACCATTTGTATGAGTATAGGTAATTAAATAAAGGATAATAAAAGAACATGAAAAGAAAATGAAAGAAAAGAAAAGTGGAATTTACCTCTTGATTTAATCAATCTTGAGAGACTCTTAAGGGGAGAGGATTTGGAATTTTGATGAGACTAAGGGATTATGGATGTAGGGTAAGATCTTGGGGAAATATTTGTGCATAATTTAGGGAAGGAACATTGAGTGAGAGGAGTCTAGAGAAGAGAGGAGTGTGGGTGGGTTTTACAGATGAGGAGAGGAGGGTTTTCTTAATGTTTTAATTATTACTTTATTTTTTTTCTATAAGAAATGAAAAAAGTTCATGTCAATTAGAACTAAACAGTATATTACATGACCAAAAATAGGAATAAATTAATGTGACATCGATCTAACGTTTCTTAAATCTCCCATGATGCCTGGAATTTTCCATTTTTCTTCTAATGTATACATATGGTAAATTATAGTATTTACCTATTCATAACAAACTCATGTATTTTTGAAAAATACCAAAATGAAAACCTAAAAATTTTCATACATATAGAATCCAAAAATGAAATCCATTTTTCAATAATAACATTCTAGGTGTGACTAATTTAAAATTTTAATTGAAATCATAATTTACTTGTAAAATACATATTTTAAAACTATGATTGATTTTATAATGCATTAAAAATTACATAAGGTTTTATAAAATAATCTTAATACAAGAATGATTAAATTTTTAATTAATAAACACCTTTTAGGAAAATAAGTTTTCATTCAAATTAAATAAAAAGTGATAATTAATTATTTATTACTTAAAAAATACCAATACTTTTACTGTGGTTATATTATCACTTATAAAATTTCTAGATTTTATTTATACATTCATGGGTTAGGTTACTATTGTTTTGGGTGATTTAATATTCATATAAGTCATATTAAAATTTATAAGGATAATAATATTATTAATAAGGGTCTATTAATAGTCAATAAAAATGAAATTTATCTTATCAGACACCAAACATCTTAGGGATCAGAAACTTGTTTGTTAGATTTTCAAAATTCAAAACACAGAAGTGAAATTATTTTGTTTAAAGGCCACATCTTAAATAGTAGTTCATTTTTTGTTATTTCATGTGATTATATTAAATAATAATAATTAATTAATTTACAATGAAAAAAATTGGGTCTTCTTACAGGGTATAGGTGGAAACATATTAGGAGGTGATGTAGAGATTGTATGAGAATAAGAGGCTAATTAAGATGACAATGGATGGATGAGTGTGAACATCCATAGAGGATCAGGTGGATGGTGAAAATGTGTTGTTCATGGGCTTTTCATTTTTTGATATGGTGTGAATGGGTAAAATAGGTTCTATGTGTAGTTCAAGTAGTACCCTGCTCAAATCCATACTAGTAAGCTATGAAGAAGGTAACTATTGTTAATTCAAATGTCCCTAAACATTTTGATAATGAATAATTTCATGACATTAAATTTAATGCAAAATAAAAATATTACAATTATTATATTCTATATGGGTATAGTAGGAGGAAACCCTATCTCACATATCCATGAATCATTATCAAATAATATATTCCTTCAATATTCATCAATATATATCATAATCTAAATAAAAATGAAATTTACACATGTCTTTACGATGAAAAATATTCACTCATGAATAAAAACAATGTTCCCCGAACATAAAAACCATAAAACATGGTATGATAATATCATGTAAATTCAACCCTAATGAATAGAAATATAAATAATCATCCAATCCTAATGTTCTAGATAAAAATTTCCAGTACCACCCTAGTCAACTACACTGGCTCAACAAATGCAAACTGGTCTAGATAAGGGTGAACTAGGGCTCTGATCAAACTAACCACATCACCCAGTTGGACACCCACCCATGTTTATAGATAAGATAGTGATTATGAGATGATTTTCAGGTTATGGGAATGGTTGTATTGGCTATGGAATAACGGTATTAAAATTGGGGGATGGGAACCATCTTCTAAATCTATAGAACCTATAGAAAAACCATGCATTTATGGAGATTACATTGAAAAACATATATGTTTGTGCAATTTCTATATAATGTTGTAGTGGGAATGAGATAACTGCATCTGTTGATGATTTTCAATCGATTTTACCTATATAGAGAAGAGATTCGTCATAGATCATGATGAAGATAATGGTTCTAATAGAGAATTTACAGTTATTGAAACATTACCTCATGGCTGTCTAGTGAGCATCAAATCATATTCTTGCAAATTGTTCGTCAAAGAATGATCTGGTTATCTAAATTCTAGACTAATTTTTGTAGGTTTTAATTTTATTCTATGTGGATCCTGGTTATTTGAAGCAGCTCTGTAATGTCTCCAATCAATTTTTGAAGCTGTGTGTATCAAATAATCATGTGTGTGTCTTTTTAATGATTCTTCTTAAAATAATATTTTGGTATTTCTAGTGATTTATTGTAAAGAGGATTCATTTAACTTTTAACACTCCTTATAAGGGTCATTATTTTCACATGGGGATGTTTTTGTGTTCTGATAAGATACAATCTTTTAATGCACCGAAACAATATAGTGGGTGGGTGTCCCAAATAAGAAGAAATAAGGTGTTTTACATTTCAGTAGCTATATTTATATGAGGTAGTGAAGCGGAGGGGATGTGGAGGAGGTGATCCACCATGGGGAAGCAATAAATACATAGTTGATACTATACTTGTTTCCATGGAATGGTTCCCAAATGACATTGATTCATTAGATGTGTATGATTTTGATCCATGATGGGGGAGGTCACCTCCCATGCGTGGGGTATTTTTAAAAAAATGGAAACTTAATAGACATTTTCAACCAAAAAGATTCGTTGATGAAATATCTATGATTGTGTGAATATGATCATAATTCATTCTTTTCGATAGAATTCCTATTCATTCAAGAAGCCATCCTGGTTGAAATCCATCTCTAGTGCATGTATACTTCAATTATTTTTTAATTCTGATGTTTCAGTTCATTGAGAACCTCATTAATTTTTTTTTATCAAAGATACACAAATTTATATCATTCAATTGTTCAATTATAGTGTCTTAAACAATATTGTTTCTCAATCCCAATTTTAAAAAATATTCAATTTTTAATAATAATTATTATTGAAAGAACATATGTATAATCCTGCTACATAAATTACAAAATTAAAATTATTTAAAATAAAATTATTTTATGTTAAATTTTATTATCTATCAAAATAAAAAAATACATAAAAAGTGATTAAACTGAAAATAAATAAATAACTAATGAAATTATATGAAATAAAAATATATCCACTCATTTCTTTACTATCACATCTGGTCACCTCCCCGCTACCCATTGATTGCAGGGTCTGTTATAAATTAAAAACATTTAATTCATTGTTGATAATTTTATCTTATTTTGAATTTTTATATTGTTATATGTATTTATATTATGATGAATAATTTAGTGTTTTATTTCAAATAAGTCCCATCAATTATTTAAAATTAAAATTGGAACATATATGAGTATTAGAAACAAATATCAATTGGACAACCCCCAAAACAAATAATTAAAAATTATGGAGACCAGAAATATATGATGCATAAAATTCAAAAATAACATAATATATGTTAGGATATAATTGAATTTAACTAGGCAATATATGATTTTTGATATATAAAATTTATCATAGAAGTGGAAATTAAACCAATAAAACGGCCACACAGGACCCTTGAACCAAGATTGGACATGAATTAATTTCATTTCTAGATGAGCGGAGAGATGTTCAAAAACATATATTCATAGAATTTGACAATACTGTTTTTATAATATTCAGATAAAATATATTATGATTATTAGAGGAGATTCCATCAAAATATTAAAAAAAGAATGTTTACTAAAGACCAAAATCCACTTGAATAATTTTATTTTACTGAGTTCAGGGAAGATGGAATCATGTGTATAGTTATTGAAGGCAGGGGTAAATGATGTAAATGTAGAAGAAGATGAGGATGTGTACGAATTAGGTGAGGTGACATTTCCTAGAGAATATTTTCATTGACAGGGGCACGATGTGAGAATTTTGATGGTAAAGGAAGAATGAAGATGAGGAGGAAAACCTAGCCCATCATTGTAAAATGTGCATTCACCAATATAATATTCTAGATCATAACATTGAATTCCTAGATTAAATGGAAGAATCCTAAAATATGCGAGGCTTGCTTATTGTGTAACGACGAGCAGTACAATAATCAAGCAGAAGACAGTGAATCCCTAGGAATCGCAGGAACGACAACACACATATGATAGAGCCTAATCACCATACACAGTGGATCTAATGCAAATTCACCATTGAAAATAGAAATTTGTTATGTTCATCATGGTATGTAGGGAGGGGTGATGAATGGAACTGACTATCGGTTCTAGGGTTGCATAGAAAATGGGAGAAGGAATAGGGATTCTTGTTTCCATAATGATTGTGGTTACCCTATCCTCTAGGATCACGGGGCTCACCCTTACTCCATCATTGTTCACTGATATCTACCAAATTCTTTCTATGCTATTCTAGATGTCTTAGAAACATTCCAATCATAACACATGATTATAATTTAAGTGTTAAACTATATCTACAGTCTTTTTTGAAGGACATTCTTAGTGAGTTTTAACTATTGAAAGCAGTTAATCAATTTTTGAATGTTCATCATTTTGCTGAAAACAATCATAATTTTCAACAAATGAAACCTATTTATGTGATCATGTTTTTTATTTTACCTTTAATGTGGAGAAAAATCTCTCCAAAAAAATCATTTTTGAAAATTAAATTTCACACCATAATCATGGTCACAATGAACGCATCATTTGGATTTGATTTCAATAACATAAATCATTGTCAATATTATAAATATGAATTTTCCATTTTTGAATAATGTCCATCCGCATAATTTTAGATTCCCTTACACAATCAAATACTACAAAGTTGAGCTTTTTCAACCCTTGTCAAAGACAACCAACATTGGGATTTGTTGCATGAAATAAAACCATACATATCGACCCTACCCTATTCATACCCTCCTTAGCATGATCGTGCATACTCCCCCAACTCCCTCACCCCCTAACCACTACCGATACTGCATTCATAGCGCCGTAGCCCCTCACCAACCCCGCATACCACAAATCACTAATCCCAATTTCTATTACCATTGATTCAGGCTAGTCCCATCATTATTATCTCCCCCATTTACGTGATGCATTATCACCCGTTAGTCTCTATAATCATGAGGAAAACAATATATTCAATATGTATACTCGATTCATTGAAAAAACATTCTATTTTTAGGTTCTTTCCTATCACCTATAGATTCTACTTAAATCATTTATTTCAACCTATATAACTTTATGTTCATTCATCAAATTCAAGATATTATTAAAAACATGCATTTTTTTATTAGGGATCCCTAATTGAGTGAATTTATGATTCATATTAATTATATTGAATTGAATTTTTTTACGAAAATATATTTATTTTGGAATCCCAAAAATTTATAGGTTAACAACATTGGGAATAATAGATTTTATGTTTTGATTGACTGTATCAATATAATATTATATTTATACTAATGAATTTAACAACATCTACATTTCAACACATTGGATTATAAGAGGAGTTTTAAAATACATTTAATATAATAATTTATGTCCCTATATTGACCTTGTGTTGTTATTATACTATCATATAATAAAAATATAAAACATTATACAACATAATATAATATTTTTTCAATTATTAGACACAAAATTAAATTACTTTTTTACTATTATTTGGATTATATGTTTTTTATTCTACTGTAATATCCTTTGAGTCACTGTATAATGGTGTTATTGTGAATCATATTGATATAAATATTATTAGGATCAGAAGTTTGATGAAATTTTATACCACCATATCTATATGTCAAGGAGATATCTTAGATAATTTGTTAAAAAATAAGAGAAATTTTGGAATGAATTAGAATACCAAGAAACTGATTTGAAATGTAAATTTGGAAATCATTATTTTTAAAGACAATGTTTTTTTTATTTTATAATTTTTTTTATGAATCAAATGAAAATTTTTATAAGAGGTCCACTGAAATAGGGATCAGAATTAGGTGATATATTGGGTCATTAAAGTATGTATTAAATTATTCATAATGTTTCATACATAATTGAGACTATGTTTTCGATTATTGAAGGAAAATATCATAAATTATTTTGGTAGAGTGGTCTGTATAAAATATAATTTCTTTAAATGTGTGCAATGAAACTATTTAAATATTTATGTGATTTTAAATTATAAATAATCACTTAATATTTTTGAAACTGTTACTATTATATATATATATATAATGTGTACGGGATCAAAACACAAAGTCCATTCTCTTGGTGTGTTTTGGGTGTTGGAGGCACATGGATGAGGATTCAATGATTTTGTAGGGTAAATATTTAAAAAATTTGGGCTCCATTACCATTTGAGGCCATGCTGCAATGTGGATCCATGGGATGGGTCGTAAGCCATGGTTCTATGGTGTGGTATCTCAGATGAAATTTTGGGAGGGTTGAAGGAGGAAAATCAAGGATAATAACATTTTAGGTCATGATTTTCCATGGTTCTTGGATACATTGTTGGACCATCCCCAAGGCTGAGATTTATGGCATGGTTCATGGTGGCAACACCATAGTGGGATTTTCGGCTACTTCCAAATTAGGGGTGGCTGCAATGTGGTATAATAGATGGGTTATAGTCCATCACCTAGATAAATATAATTCTCATTGTGGATCCAGAAGTGGATCCTAGAAGCAGTTTTTACCAGGGACTTTGTTATGGTCTTCTCTGATTGGGCAATGGCCTAGGTGGTCTACTACATTGTCTTAGGTGCTACATTATGTTCCTCAAAAAATCACTATGCCTATAAATACATCCATGGACCATGGAAAATATTTTCTACCACTCAATCCCCATGAAACCTAAAAACTCAAGGGTTATTTCAGATGTCTTTGATTCCACATATTCATAGGGACCAATAAGGACTTCCTGAGATACCATTGTGGTGATCTGAAGTAGGATATTCTTCATCTGTATAGTTTTCTCTCCATTTGATCCCATTTACTCCTTCTCCAACATTCAATATTTTTTTGGATGATATCCATAATGATAATGGGGTATTATTTGTCATTTATCAATTAATTTATGGGACAACATCATTAGAATATCAAAGTTTCTTCATGATAGAGGTGATTAGAGATCTGTAACATTAATTCATTCTTGGGCAATGAATGTTGATGCACTGAGTTTGGGGTCTCATTTAAACAACTATTTATTTATGTTAAATCATATGTTTAATATGATTTATCCATTTTTATGGAAATGTAGTTAACCTAATTGATATTAAAACATATTAAAGAATGGAATCTATTTATGTTTAGGTGTCAAATGTTGTATCATTCCACCATGATTGTGGTTAGCAACATGATTTTATAGATATTTTGCTATTTTAACTATGAATCATATTGAATGTTGTTATTCATGGTATGTGATGTTGAAATTGATGAATTTGGATAAAGAACATATAGATGATATTTTTTTTGATAATGGTTTAAATAAGGGGAATGATTATCAAATACTGTGTTTCTCATATTCTGATGGTAATCAAATTGATGCAAGTCATCATGTTAAAATTAATTTGTTATTCCATGTATTAACGGTATTGTATAATGGACCTGAAGATATAATTCATATTAATGATACTAATATTCATGATTAATGTGTTTTGTTCCTCCTTAAGGTATTTGAAATATGAATCTTATGCTAGTAAGAATGATTAAATAATCAAAGTGTAAGTTATAGTTGATTCCCTTGGTTATTGTATTTGGGTCTTACTAAGACCATAGAACTAGGATTTAAATATCACTGAGAGAGGGGTGGATGAATCAGTGATATCGTTTTCTTTTAAGTTTCATTTATTAAGAAACAACCATTTCATCTGGATAAATATTTTTTTTTTCTGATGAAAAATAATCAAACACATAACCATATCAACATAAGAATTTACAAGGTTCACTACTCAACAAGATTATCTAGTCCTTGATATGGATTGGAAATATTTTTAAAGCCCCAAAATCCACTATAAAACAATCCTTTTGTGTAGAATTAAAGAAATAAGATATTCCCACACATTCATGTAACACAATGCTCAATACAATAGTGCAAGTACTTAATGTAGCATGAAATAAGGAAATATATTTTTTTGTAACAAACAACTTATGGTGTTTCTTGATCAAATTTCACAAATAGGATATTTCAAAATAGTTATTCAAATTCTTTCCCAGAAGCTGGTAAGAACATTCTGGACATTGTAATGATACACCATCTGATTTCCTTGTTCAATTGACAAGTCTAATTGCACAATAAAAAAAATATATCTCTATCAGTATACCATTGAAATATTTCTGATCTTCTTCATTCATAGTCCAGAAGTCTCAATATGAATTTCCCAGTCTAATTTTCCATCCCAATACGATAACAATCTATATATGATATATCTGTTATTCTTCTTCTATCAGATAAATATTATCATGTAAGCACGATCTGGAAGAATATTCTTGATAGAAATTTAGAGCTTCTCTCTTTGTCGAGGACATTAAAAATTACAGCTTTTAACACATTGACTTACAAGATGAATTTACAAATACATTAACGAAAATGATTGTTCTCTCTAGATTGACATTAGTTTTTATTGTACTACCATATAATAAACATTTTGAACACTATATAACTTTTTTTTGTTCATGTATTATTTAATAAATTGAATTACATATTTATAATAATTTGGTTTTATTATTGTATATTCTATAGTAATAACCTATGAATCGCGGGATAATGGTGTTATTACTAATATTTTTAAATAAATATTATTATGATGGATAGTTGGATGAAGTTTTATACCAGTGTATCTATATAATAAAGAGGACACTATGATAATTGGACAAAAACAATTTGATATATATAATAATTTATTAAAATATTTTTATATAATGTTAAAATGTAAATGTGAACATCACTATATATTGAGGTAATAGTTTTATGATTCTATAATTGTTTTGATAAATCAATTCAAAATTTGTTTAAAAATGTCAATGAAATTGGGATAACTATAAGCTGATATGTGGAGTCATTAGTGAATATTCTAATATATTGTTAATTAGTTATACACATTTGAGTCAATTTTCTCAGTTATTGAGGCTAGATATCGTGATTTATTTTGGTTGGGTGATATGTATAAAATAATATTTTATAAAAATGTATACTATAAAACTTTTAAAATTTATCATGTGATTTAAAATTATAAAAAATTATTTAATAATAAATCCAATGTAATTGATACTATTTATTTTACAAAAAAATTGTAAGGGATCAAACCTTAGTGGCCCTTCCCTCTCTTTATTTTGGGTGATTGAGTCATTTGGAGAAGGTTTCATGGAGTTTAGCGGTTAAATGATAAAAAAGGTGGGTGATACTTCAATTTGAGGCCATGGTGTGGCATGGATCCATGGGATATGTTTTAAGCTAGGCTTCAATGGTGTGGTCCCTTGATGATGGTGTATGGAGGAAGGAAGGAGTAAATGTGGCGCTACTTCTTCTTTCGGCATGGCTATTCCATGAAGGTTGGCCACAGTGTCGGCCCATCTCCAGTGTCAAGCGTTATAACATGTTGTGAGGTGGTTGTGTTGTAGTGGGAGCTATCATGGGCTTGAGATGATTCTTCTTTTCTATCATTATGTATAAGAGAAATGAAATTGACTCTCATTAATAGTAATATAATTGGATTTATATACCGTTATGGTCAGAAATAAAAAATTGTAAAAGTTCCACATATTATATATTTAATCCCAATGAAACCCCATGTCAATAATTGTATTAAAAAAATATTATTTCATGAAAAGTGCTAAATTAATTAATTAAAACACAATATCATTTAATCATATAATATTCAATATATATTATTAATCACCAGACCAATAAAATAATTCATCTCTTTCTACAAAATATTTATCAGTCCTTGAATATAAACAATTTATTTAATAAATAAATATCACTTCATTATTCATGAATAAATAAATATATATTATATTCTCTAAATAGAAATAAATATTTATTTAATATTCGGTGCACACAATATTCTCTTGAATAATTGGTGATAGAATATATGTGATCAATAAAATAAAAATTATTATTATACCACATGAAAGAATAATATATGTTAATATTTTTAAATAATAAATATTAATATATTATTTAACTAAGATTTTGGATACATTTTGTGTGTGATCCTCTATCCCAATTTCTTAATGGCATTAGGTGAAGAATCCTGAAGTCCATGGTTAGACTGTCACAACATGCCATGGTACCAATAGAGAAAGTTGATAATACTACAAATTCGTAATACCTTATATGGATGATCACTATATAATATAAACCATTTTTCATGATATCTCCAATCAAGTATGTTTCATGCTGGTGTCATCAACCCATGTGCTCGATATCTTATTTCATTAATTTTGGAATATTAATCATGCCTATAGGGGACCATGATGATGATTTATTTAGGCTATATAATTTTCCAGAATGGGCCTAAGATATCAACATCCATTAAATAACATAAGGGAAAACCCAATTTTCACATTATTCATTAATGAAATTTTACTTGTGGTACGCCCATCATATCCTACCTCACCGCAAACATATGTCATAACAATTTTCATCAACACACCAATTTAGGAGGCTTATAATATTCATTATTAATAATATTAATTTATATGGATGAATAAACATTTCTATAGAGTGGAAATTCCATTGACACATAAAAAATGATGATTTCCTACTGGAAGGACTTATTCCCATAAAATACTACACTAGATATTACCGAGGGAGTACACCATGAGAATATACCTAAAGGCCCTACGAGCCTCCACCCATAATAGCATGTATATTTTTTATCCCTAAAATAGTATCATCAATCTATAGAACATATTATTCATGAATACTGTTGCTACACTTTTGGGTTTTCATCACTGTAGAGAACTGTTGTGACCATTCACTCTGAAACCTTCTCTTAGGATATAATCTCAAAGCATGTCACACAAAAAAATAGCAATGTTGTGCAAGGAATATTATTATTATTCAATACAATGAATACATATTATCATCATGTACAAATATGTTGGTACTAAGACAACAAATTAAACACAACAAACATTTAACTTGTTCTTTTATGATAATCACAACTACCCAATAGCCATAAATTATGGGACGTTAGTATCTTCACTATTGGGAAAGTTAGAATGATGCTGCAACAAACTTGTTAATTCATTAAAATATAATTATTATATAGAAATAAATTTAATAAATTTTAATACACACATATTTTACCATGTTTTTTCTGTGATTTTGTTAATAATATGCCACTAGGAGTCTGGTTTCACTGGTATGATATCATTGTATATGGGTAATGTTTCCATAAAACATTTAAAATTCCTAGATTTTTTACATATCATGTGATTATATTCATCACAATCCACCATTATTTATGATTGAAAATTCCCCACTTCATGCATATGGGTTCACCCACATCTTCTATTAGAATATGTCATTAAATTATATAAAAATAATAAAAATAAGAATCAATTCATAGTACAATAAAGAAAACATAATGTTACATAATTTAACACAAATTTTAAAAAAACCAAATGAAAGTAGCTCATTAGGATCAGATTGATATGTGGGCTCTCCTTGATCAGTATCCTTTAAAGAATGTGTCTGTTTAAATGCATGAACTGGGTCACCTGCATGCACTAGAGTTGAAACTCAAGGGAAAAATCATCAAATTCTAGATGGATAGTAAGAAATGGAGGAATCTTAGACATGGTTGGATAATTATAGAAATAATGGGGATACATCCTTATATATCGATGTGGTATTGGATGGAACATTTCTAATAATGACATAGACATTATATGAGAATAAAATGATAAATAGGATAATGATAAAGTCATGGGTGGGAACAGTCATAGAGGGATAATATGAGGATGAAAGGGTGTTTGTGATGAGGTTTCAATTGGTGGGTTAGGGTGTGAATGAGTAAGACGGATTCCCCATGTAGCTCTAGGTGCACACCCATTCAGAACAATAGCATTAAGCTAAGAAGAATTCTTCTATGGTTCAGTTGAATGTCCCTAAAAAATTGATAAAGAGTAAGGATATGATATTATATTTAATGTTGAATAAAAATAGCATAATTATTATATTCACTAAGAGAACCAGAGGAGGAAACCAAAGATAAAACATCCATCAATAATTTCCAAATAAAATTTTCATTATTACTTCTTCAATATATTTCATAATCCATATAATAATTGAATGTACACTTGTATTTAGGATGAAAAAACATTTACACAAGAATAACAACAATGTGTCACCCAACATCAAATCCCAAAAGCACGGTATAATAATATCATGTGAATTATAACAAAGTTGATATAATTACAAACAATAATACAGTTAAAATATCAATTAAACATTGATTTATAAACCTCAATCGAAAATGTAACAATAGATATCGATGCTCAATGTTGTATGGTCTATGAAATTCAATAAAAAAAATTTTAGAAAAAAAATAACCATCTCTAATTAGAATGAAAAAAATGCATCACTTGCCTCCTTACATTATTTCAAATAATATCCAATGATTATCCACTAACTCAAACACTATCTTTTAACAACCAAAATCAATGTAAATTGTGTCTACAAACACATAGAGTGTCCATAAATTCTGAAGGAATCTCTCTTAAAAAAGGACACACAAAAAGTAGAATAAGATTGAGGTTACTCTTATGGATATAAAAGAAGTGGAAAAGAAAAAAGTATGCTTTAATGATCTCACATGTCACTCCATAATGAAAGAGGTTAATGTTAGTGGAAGAGACCATCGTTTATAGTGGAAACATCTTGATAGGTGTGAGAAAAGTGTATATAAAAATAGTCATGTATTAGTTAGATTTTTATCATGATTGTAAAGAAAATCAAGACCAGAAGGATAAATAATCTAACAATTAAATTTTTATGTGGAATCATTACATGTGGTTTTGAAAAAAAAAACTACCATTAGTAAGGCGTGGAGGATGAATAGAATAAAAGAGTCGGTTCTTCAAGAAAAACAACATTCATTAACGTGAGGATGCCAGAGGTACCCATTTTCCATTTTCCATTATTTTAAAATATGGTAAATTGAGTGATGTGATATAAAGGGATAAATACATTCCATGGGGGGTATTAACAATGTGCCAATTAAAAGGATTATAACAAATAAAAGAGTTCATGATGAAATTATATTTCTAAATAAATCAGAAATTGAACAAATCATGAATTCCGAGTAGAAGACTTTCAATTTGAATATACATGCTACAATATATAGGAATATACTGTAATATTAATGATACTAGGTATTTCAAGACAATTATGTAGTGATTAATGTTTCAAATCCAGGTTTTAGTTTTACTAATGATGTTTAACTACATGGAAAACCTTTCATGTTATTTTTTATAAACTAATATGTTGGTATCACTTTAGTGCTATTCAAGATATTTGGAAACTAATTGAAAAAATCGCCCAAACTCAAAATATGATTCAATATGTGGAATTTAGAGGTTCAAAAAACTATGGTGAACTAGGTCTCATATTGGACCAACCTGGACATCGGGTTGTGCACCCACCTGCGTCGGGATAGTGATATTCACATGATTATTTGTAGATTATTTTATAGAGTTTGAACTTGGACACACCATTTTCTAAATTAATCACTCATTTATTGTTGCTGTGAAGAGCCCATGACATTAGTTAAGATGTACAGTTCTAAACTGAATCATAGGGGTGCAAAGAAGGTTTTCATTTGTGATGAAATAAAGTATTTTCCAATATATTCAACACTGAAGAAGAAGTTATTCATCAAAGAACTCGGTAAAGAGTGTAGCTCTGAAAGATAATTTTCAGTGATTTAAACATTACCTTAGGAAATTCAGGTGAGAATCTCCTACGATGCATTCAAATGGTTCATCCAAGAAAGTTAAGGTTATATAAATTCTATAATAATTTATGAAGGTTAAATTCATTTTCTACCGGTATCATGATTATTTGAAGTAGATATTTCACATATCGAAATCGATTCGTGATACATTAACTAGAAAAGAAACATGTGTTAGTATTTTTGGTTATTTTTCTAACACTGTAATTTGGTATTTCTAGAGCATGATTGCGAATAAGATGAAATTCACTCTTACCACTCATTCAAATTGTTATGACTTTCAAACAATGATGTGTAGGTGTTTTGATGATATTGAAGTAGTCAATACACTAAAGCAATCCAGGGGTGCATGTACCATATATGAACAAAGAATATATCACACATTGTTGGAGCACTGTTTCTCAGAGGGAGGGAGGAGGAGGGGCCTAAGAGGAGGTTATCCTCAATGAGGAAGTTGTAAATACATAGTTGATACATTACATGAGTCCTTGGAATTATTTTCAGCCTATTTTTTTAGGTTTTTAAGACTATAAATTGTTATTGGTGTGGTCTTCTCCTATGAAGGGGCTACCTAAAAAAATGGAAACATTATAGATGTTTTATCCAATGACTTTCTTTGATTTAATGGTTTATGACTAACTCTGTTATGTATGATCTATCCTAAATCCATTAACCACATTACTCGGAATGGTTAGTGTTTTATGTTTAATGATTGGGGAAAGAGAGTTACATTTCATATGATAGATTCAATATTAATGTATATGTTGTTTATATTTATCCCTGATCATATGAGTAATGCATTAGACTTATTATGTGATGGGTGGGGCCCACTATAGCCCCTCAATGCCTTGGTAGATCTTATTAGACAAATAGAAATGGAATTTGCCAGAGGCCTTTCCAAATGTGATATGGATTTTGGATAAGACCTTAATCAATATACATCTTCGTCGAGGCCATGACAAAATGTTTAAGAATGTACGAGACATGCACTTACCTCATTATGAAGCTAATAATAGTATGTTCATGTTTTTCTTCGACTAGTAGAATACCCATGATTATGTTTTATTATGGCATAATTTACTCAGCTCATATTCTTGAAATAACGTTATCATGTTTATTATTAACGTCATGTGATTCCAATTATTCACCATGTATAATGTTTATATTATCTTACGATGTATTTCTTACTCTTACTGAGCATTTGGGCTCACCACTTTCTTATGTTTCATTTATTCAGGACATGAAGAATTAATTTATGAATGACATGCAAGCATAATCTGGGAGATGTGATGTTTCCAGTGGAAGAAATTTGTGTTGTTTTTCCATTCATGTTGTAATTATGTATGTATCTTGTTTCTAATAATACATGACTAATCTGTCCATTGAGATTCTTACTCCTTGTAAGTAAGCCAACGTAATCAAATAAGGCATCGGCTCCGAGCAACTGGGGTTGGGTCCTTACACCCAATATATCAAATGGCCTCTTTTTTATTTGAAATTTTACAATGGTCATATTTACGAGTTAGATGAAACTACCTTAGACAAGATCCACATGAATGTTCATAATGATATAGATATTCATTTTTCACGATACGAATGATTTGTACTTTTATAGTCCAATATAATTTGAACTAGCACCTTTACAATGCTATTTTATATTCATTATTATTGATATAATTCTAATCAAACATATTATAAATGTTTTATATTTCGATCGACTTCCTTATTGATTTTAAAACTGATATACTAAATAATAATTATTTTGATGAATTAGTAACAATATTAGTCCAACGGTCTTAAATTTATTCATTAAAAAGTTACTCTAACCAACAATTAAACCAATAGTTAGTCCAATGTATCTTATTCAACTTCAGTATGACTGATCAGAATGACAAATAGTGTGTTTATAATTGCTTTCATTGGAATTATTTCTACGCTCGGTATAAAGTAATGTTTTCTAAAAAAATATACTAAAACATATCGGAAAATTTTTATATTTAAATAAGTGTTTTAAGGAATTGTATTTGATTTCAAAAACTATGGAAATGAAATATAAGGATTATGTCTTTTATGTCAATAATATCCTCACAGAACATAATAGTAAAAATGAAAAAATGATAACATTGAAAAGATTTATTAAATTCCATTATACTTTAATGATATTCAATTATATTCATCACTTGTTAACTCCCCATGTCTGTAGAAAATATTTTTAATCCAATGTAGTACTAATTCATTTTCTCTCCCTTAGGATAATATCTCACCATTTGGATACTATCTCAATGGCTTCTCCATTTAAAACCTTATCCCTTATTATAAATTTATCATTCATTATAAATTTTATCCAATTTTTGATTTAAAAAAAGAACGGGAAAGTGATATCTATTGAAATGTAAGAAAGTGATAACATATGAAACAATTTTATGATATATTACTAACCATCCAAGATATAAAATAAATAACATATATACAAAATTAATTTGAATACATTTAGACAAAATATTTTTTGATGAAATATCTTTCATATTTAATATTCATTTAATAAAATTAAAATTTTATATCAAGATATCAAATTCAAAAAGATAATTCATTATTCATCAACATTTTCACAGTTTCCAATATTTTCTTAAATACATAATGATTCTTCAATGCCAATGTGAGCAATGATTAATGATTCATGATTTAGTCCTCTGTCAGTGTTTGCTTATGAATTTTTGCCTTTTGTATTTCAACATACTCAAAGAGCTTTTTTCCCACTTTCACAAGGAAAATATTATTTTTACAAATTCTGAGTATACTATTTTCTATCTCTAAATATTTAACCATTTCATTCTAAAAATTTACTTCCACATTACAATAATCAGTTGTATCTTTAAATATTTTCATAATCATTATTCTACCTAAAGAATTTGTAGATAAATTTTCAATGTATATTATCTTTTATAAATAACATTTATGGAAATGATTGAATTTATCATCATCATACTTATGATCAGTATATCATTTTTTGATGATTTAACCTTATGATTTTAAGATAACTTTGATGATTTTTTTTTTATTTTCTATAAAATATATCAAATCATTTTTAATGTGTAAAACTAATTCAATCAAAAATTTTAGTGATTCTAATTTTTCATTTTTATTATTTTGAATAAAACTATACCATTATACTATTTTTGGATGATAGAGAATTTAATGAATTAATATTTATATGGTTTGGAAAATTTTGTCAATAACATTCTGAGAAATTTCCCCCTTCGAGTATGATGAACCTAATAAAGATACACGATCATTTTTTCTTGAGGAATTTACATTTTGTTTTTCTCATCCTTTATAACATTTTCCATTCTTTTATAAGAAGCATTCTCTTCATTTTATACATTAATAATGTCCAGAAGTTTATCACAGAACGTTATCTATAACTTTTTTGTGACTTTTTATCTTCTTCCTTGACTTTTGATGAATATTTTATCTTCTTCGTTGTATGATGATTTTTATTACAATATTTCATCCAAGTCTAAAGCCATTTCTCATTGAGAATTTATCTCTATTAAAGATGAATATTAGTATGATGTTTTGCAGTATTTTTACACTTCATCATTTTTTGTTTCTTATTCATCATCATAATTTTATTCCTCATCATATTCCTCTTGTCCTTTTTATTTTGTAATCCATCTTTTTTATCTTCTTCCCATTACTCTTCCTCTTCTTCTAATTCATTGTAAAACTATAGAAAAAAAATTATTTTATGATTTAGAGACAATTTAAATGAAAATACTTATGTAGTTCTGTTATAAAAAAATTCTCCCATCCATGAAATCTAACGATAATTTTAATAATTGTATCTTACAATTATTTCCATTTTTTCTCGATGAATATTTCCTTTTAGACTTATCTCTATAAAAAACGTATAATGTTGGAATTGTAAAAATACATGAACTAGAAATTATAAAAATGAAAAAACATTGGACAAATTAGTTAATGGGTTATTAATGGTCCAGATAAATGTAGCTAAGAACAGATGAAGGACACAAGTTGTACCACCCTTATAAACGCTTGAAACTAATAGTTAGAATTATTAAAATTTCAATCGATGTGGTTAAATTTCCTTATCTGATTTGAAGATAATGAATTAATATAATTTTTAATTTAAATTATATTTTTTGAAATATTAATGTCTTCAATAGAACATTTAATTAGAATGAGTATCAATCCCGTTTTAGGGCTTATACGTTTGAAAAGAAAACAAATTATGAAAACTGAAATATTAAGTAAACAAGAAAATTTATAACTAATTAACTCGATCAATGTCGAAAATAATTGGTGAATACATTTTTTAGTATAAAATTTTCAATGATATAAGTAAATTGGACGTCATGGTTTTTGTAATGATAACTAATTATGATAATATTTTAACAAAATTAATTTCGAACATTTTGTAATAATTTTTGATTTTGAAATTTTTATGACTAATTTTGATACAAAAAACATTTATAAGAACATATTGTTTTCTAGAAATTTTTTTAATCCAAGTAAACCATGGTAATATAATTTAGATTCAGAGAGTTTTTATATGAAAACATGACTCTAAAAATTTTAAAACATATATTCATTCTGAACAATTGAATATTACAAATAAATATTTTGGGAAAACTAAATAATTTATGAAAAAAATATGATTTAAAAACATAAAATAATATGTAATACCCCTTTAAAAAGAGTTCATTAATGTAAGGAGAATGAAAAAATGATGTAGATATGAATAATCACTTGATATTGATCATTCCATGATTCTTTTTAATGTATTCAAATCTATCAGAACCATGGGGTTTCGCAAATATATCAGTATTTTTCTTCATTTTGATTAATATTAAAATAATATCTCCATTACATGTCTGATCTCCATGAAAATTGTTTCATAAGTATATTTTCATATCACATAAGTGCTATTATGGTTTTTTAATTAACACAATGGTACTTGTGTTATCACATACATTTTGAGTTTTAGTAAATCTCCATCCATAGTTAGTGATTGTGTGTTGCAACTAGAACTCTTTAGTATATCAACAACCTACTACAACTTATTTGGATTTAGTTCATGAATGTTCTACATAGTAATTTATCATATGTAACCAAGAAACTAAAGCTTCAAGTATGACATGAATTTTTATTGAAATACATTTCCTATCCATTCTACATCCCCCAAAATTAGTATCTGAAATAAAAATTAGTTCAAACTCTTTTATAGAAGATTAGACTAAGCCTAAATCCATAGTTCACTAAATATAACAAAAAATTAATTTTACATCATTAATATGTGAACCTTTTGGATTGGCATGATATCTATTATATTGTCATATTGGAAATATTAAATCTGGATGACTAGATATTATTTATGTCAACTTCCATTCATAACTCTAAAAGAATCTTCATCAACTATTTTCATACAATCATCATGATCAAATGTATTTTATGTTCTAATCAGAGAATTAATAAATTTAGGGGTTTCATACCATAATTTATTATGTTTAAATTTTATATATTTATTTTGAGATATGAATATCCTTTTAGTTTTAATGATATTTGAAATCATAGAATGTATGTTATCTCACCCATCATACTGTTTTCAAGCTTAGATTTAATAATATCTACATAGGAATCTATTAAATATTTTTTATTTATTCCAAATATAATGTCAACAACATATATTTGTATAGTAATAATGTTTTTATTAAATTCATTTATAAAATTATTTTTACACCAAGCTCTATTAACAACATTTTATTTGTAGAAAAAATCGAATAAATATATCATACAATGCTCTAGGGGCCTATTTAATTCCATAAACTACTTTTTTATGTTTATAAACAAATTTTGGATGTTTTATATTTAAAAAAAATGGTGTTGTTATACATAAAAATTCTATTATACATATCTTTTATGGAATCCAAAAGTCAAATCCATTTGAATTATATTAAAAATTTATCATGTTTAAAAATATTGATGTATATGAATTACTTTTTGTGTTAATGCCAATTCATAGGTTTATCCATAGTCTATTACCCCTTTTTATTATAAGTTTATTAAAATGTGTAGTTTTATTACTAAACATAATGTCATTTTTATAACAATTTTCTAAAGAACCCATTTTAAACTATTTATAGTGGTATCATTAAGACTTTAAACCAATGTCCAAACATTGTTCCTTTCAATCTCATTAGGTTCAAATTTCATTTTTTTAATGATATCCTCATCACTTGAAACATTATTTGGACTCTTACGACATAATTGTGATAAATTTAATAAATATCCAATTTTGTTTATCAATGAAATTCTAGTTCTTATCAGTTAATCTACATAACCAATAATAATATCACTTGAATTATTCATAAGAAATCACTAACTTATTTGTAAACATGTGTTTGAGAATGTTCTTTATGGAACAAATTAGAAATATATTATTGAGTTTTTTCCCGAACTATGAACTTTCTAACATAGGTTGAAAATCAGTTTTACAAGTAACATATGATGATGTATGTTGGCATTGTATGAAAACAAAGGAGTGGTTTCATCAAGATTTTACTTTTGATTAGTTTATATAGTGGAAGATATACTATCCATTGAACGTGGGAAAATTACTTTAATCATCAATGGGTTGTGTTGGAATTTTCCACATATAAACCTAAGTATCTCTCTTGGATTATTTATGTCTCGACTCCAAACTTGAACATCCTCTATTAACTAGGGAGTTATATCCCTTACATATGCTTTTACTCACACAAAATAGAAGGAAAACTGTTTATATAAAAGTAAAAATGGGCACACACATCCTTACATTATTAGAGGAGAATAGATATGCATGCCCTAAATTTAATTTAATTATAAAATAAATGAAACAAATCACATTCAATGATATAGTATACACTAATGATCATCTACTTGAAAACATATATTACGAATTTAATAAAATTACAATTTAATTCAAATCATTCTTTTTTTAAGATAAATCACTCTTGAATCAATTAATGATATTGTTTAATTAAAAATTATTTTTTTCATAATTCACATCTATATTTCCTTGAGATTTTCAATCATCAGAAGTATACAAAAAATAAATATCTTTACCTAAAATTAACTATATACTTAAAAGTACAATGGAGGCAACATGGCGAGTACCCATCAGAACTACCCAATATGTATTATACATGAATACCATTTACGATTGAGATATGTGTCATACATGACTTATCAAAAATTTTAATGATTTTTAATATCAACTTAATGATTACAATGAATACATGATTTTTCTATCACCAGAAATGCTCCAATGTATGTAGAGAAAAAACTATAATATGAAACATAGATGATATGGAGATCTAAGCCTTATATAAAAATTAATTAATGATTTATATATATGAAAACACATTGCATTCCATGTACTATCATCTTAATAAAAACACTCATGGTCTTGTTGATATGGTTTGACAAGTATAATAAACTTATTTTTATTTTATCATAATTTGGTAAATGTACACGGTGTTTACAAGAAAGATTCAAGAGATGAATTATTTTTGATGTTTAACTGAGACACGTTCCTAGTGATATTGCGTGTAAATCATTAAAATGAAAATGTTATGGTACACTATGTGTACATGTTTATTCATTGGTATAATTCTTTCTAATGTGGTTAATGGAATGTTTTTTGGATTCATGTTGAATCTCAACAGTGTCTCAGGGGCTCAGTACAAGAATACATGGAGATTTTGGACATCACGTTCATGTTATGCGGTTAGCTTACGATTAGTAATAACCATTCACCAAAACCATTCTATCCAATAGGTAGTTGTGCATAGTTTAGTAAATAATGCAAGAGAAGAGGCCAAACCATGTGGCCCTTGATAGAGGAGTTCTACATTGTTGGTGCATAGTTTTTCAATCCTTGTGAGGCTCGCCATGTTACCATGTGACTCGGCCCTACTTGGATAGTGCCAGATAGATGGCTGCTGCACAGTTTGTAAGCACTTAGGGACAAGATAATCAGCCCATTTAAAGTGGTATTGTACCATCCCCCTCAGTATTTTTTGATCCTCACTTGAATTTCTTCCTTTCTCATCCTCGTCATTCCCTTGTGATGAACCTAAAAACCCAAATCTTCTCAAGGGTCGATCTCCTTCGATTCTTGGTCATTTGTAGTGTTGTTGGTTGTGGATTGAAACTCTAATTATTTATTATGATCTTTATTCTTATCTTTCCTAAATTTGTGATTTCTTTTCATTATACTTCTTATAAATCCAATAAAAACAATCTTTTTTCAAGTGGATCATATGTTGGGGCTTCAATAGGTTTCTGAGTCCAGATTTAATGCTATGGTTGCACATGAATTCAACACTTGTTTCGAGGAATGTGGTCTACATGTTATATTATATGGTATTGAAGTATATTTTGGAATGCGTTTTTGTGTTAATTGTTCTCTATTATTTTCAATTTTATAATTTTAATTGATGTTGATAAATGGTTTTATAAATGATGAACCAAACAACTCATGTCTATATGGGATGCATTGAGACTGACTAAAAAATTTGAGGGCCACCCATGGGGTTTGCCAATATTACCAAACATCGAAAATTATAATGTAAACTATGGAGGTATCTTGTGATAAAGTAGAGGGCCATAATGGTTCATTTGAAAAAATGTAACGATGGATAACTGTATCAATGTGAATGGGTCTAGTGACTATTGATATTTACATTTAACATATGATGGGATAATACATGGGAAATGATGAATTATGTAAAACGAGATAATGTATAAAAATTTATGAATAATTAAAATTGGTTTGGATATGAAAGAAAATTGTGTTAAATGTGATATTTATGGTGTGTTGTAAATGTGTTAATAGGTAAATTGGTTAAGTACAAAAGACGATTGAAGTGTAAAATTGAATTTGAAATGTAAATATTATTTTTATTGATTATGCTATGTATTTTATTTTTATATGAGGTAATTGAATGAATAAGCATGTTCATATGGCTCGGCGGTATGTGTTATATTTTTCCAAGCCTCCCCCCAATATTCAGTTTTGTTAGAGGCCCTAAAATCCAGATCTAAAATGCAAGGTTTAGGGATTCAGATTTGGGATCCGTGATCCTAATAGTTTCATTTAAAAAGACTACCTGGAATGAGACTCCACGAGGAGTGTGATGTAATATTTAGGAAATGTTTATCCATAGTGAGATAGGGAACCTGAATTATTCCATTAATTATGATAATTGATCATCTTTGGCCGTAGTGTAAATCCAGTAAATGCCTACCCATGGATTAGGTGATAGAAATGTTTTATGTGATTGAATGGAAGAAATGATGAATGTCTCTGTTGTGAATATTGTTTACTAATGAAACCCAAGATGTATTTTCTTAACATATCATTTATTTAGTAATTGAATGTAATATCCATTTTGAATATATATTTTACAGACAACATTGGTGGTGGGCTACATTGTTCTACTCACACTCTTCTCGGGCCATCTTTAGGTGCCCATGAAAATTTCATTATTGCAGGATTGGAAGAGGGGAATGGACTTGTGCTAGGGAGTTAATTTGGGCTTGGGAGAAGAATGGATGAGGTTCCAGACTTGGGATCAGGACTCGGTTTGGGGGATGTTTTCATTATATTTTATTTTAGGTTTCATTCATAATTGGAACTGTTAGCATGACATTGAATATTTATCTTTTTGTTTTGGTTTTACCATATTTCGGAAATGGTTGGTAATGAATGTGATGGATTATTCTATATTTTTTTTACTGATTTCTTATGTTATCAGTTGTGACATTCTATGGTAAGGAGGGAATATTATCAGCACATGGCCTATTAGACACCAACTACTAGTCAAAAACCTCTTGCAAATGGTGTGACACACTTAACATCATGTAAAAACCTGACTCAAGTCAATAGTTTAGTGGATTCCGGGTCTTGGATATATCAAATTGGTATCAAAGTAGTTATTTTCACTATTCAAATATGTTGGTAATGGTATAAAAGAGATTAGGATGCATCCTATTTGGGTGATGAGCTAGTGATTGGGAGTACCTAACCCATCCATGGGGATAACCCATGTAACCATGGTGGGAATTGTTGTTCATGGAATGTGTTGTTATAGTTGAATTATATTTCACCATGGAGTAATGCACTTTATGTGTCATGAAATTTTTTTAGGAATGTTTTAATGTGGTTAGAATTGAAGAAGATTTGAGGTGAATTCATCAATATAGGAACCTATGGATATAGGTGGAATCCATCAATATGAGAACACACTAGATGGATGCATGGGATTTGAATGGTAGAATTCATTTCTCATTCCATAATATATGAAGAATGAAAGGTCTATTAAATATGATATGAATGGTTAAATAGAAAAATTGTTAAACTATATTAAAATAATTGTGCATGATGGAAGTTGATATATGAGCTAAAATGTTGGTTTTAACAAATGTTGACATGAGAATGGTACTTAAATGAGAAATATTTTCATTGTGAATGTGTACAAGGTTAAAAAAGGTTGTCTAAAGAGAGTCTCTTGACTATGTAAATTGGTTTACACCATGTTTTCCATGTCCCAAAGTAGGGATGGATGAGGGTAGTGCTCAATGTGAGATGTTGTCTATTTGGTATAGTGTATTAGAAAGGGGGTTTTATGGCTATCATAGATCCTTATTTTATTAAATATGTGGATTCTTTATGTTATGTTTTCTTAGACTTTTTTGGAAATGTTGTAATTTTCAACCATAATGATTTATACCGTTGGTGAAATAAGATGACGTCATCGTGAATGTGCCACCAGAAGTAGAGAAAGAAAACATGGTGACACAAGGTATCATATTATAGGAACAATTTCATGAGAACAACACTCATTTTATGCAAATGATATAAGGGGACCTAGAGAATGTTCTTCCATTTATGTTTAAGTTGATTATATTGTTTTGGTAGGAAATGCGTCTTTCTTTTAATGGAGTGGGTGGACCTGAGGTTTATGAGTTATTGATAGATGCTATCCTAATGATTCTTGGTCACCTATAGATTACTCTTAATAAGACACTCATGTTGGTAGCTTACATGAAACAAGGGCAGAAAATAACTGGTGGGACATTCTGGTTTAGTGCCAACAGTCTTATGGTATCTCATGGAAATATTTTCCTGAAATATCTCAATAATATTTCTATTTGGAGATCATGAGAAAAAAAAGGCTATAATGATTATGAGAATTACCTAGGGGTTGAATAAAGTGATAAAATACACTATTCTTTTGAATGACATTCAATTCATTGTCCTAACATTTTCCATGGAATAGGTTGTTATGTTAAGAAATTTTTTCGGTGGACTTAAATTAAAGACTAAATCATTGGTGAATGTCATATGTTTACAAATATTTTTTGAGTTGGTGGATAATGCCCTTATTTAATAGGGAAACATCCAGGAGACCCACAGTGGTGGGAATACAGTTCTTATTTGGTGATCCCATGGTGTGACATCCAATGGAATGAAACACCATTTTGGGAACTTTCAATAGGTAGGTGGTTGAAAAGGTAGTTTTAAGATATAACTATCCCCTCATTGTAGTTATGATGTTTTCTACTATTAGTGATGTAGGATGGGGAAAATGTGTGGTCAGTATCCCCAACCACTGGTTTAGTGAGAGAATGAAATAGAATGGTCAATGTGAAGAGGTTTTGTAGGAACCCTCAATAGATGTGAAATAATGGAGGGTTGAGGTCAATGCCAAGTGTAGGATGTGGGTTGGTTACCCCCTATCAGGTTTGAATATGGAGTTCAACTAGTTACATCTGTTGAGGTTGCGGATGTGGTACTATGGGAGAGAGCATCCTTATTATAAGGGTAGTGCAATGTAATGAATTTAAACAAGATCCCAAGGTAGATGGGAAGGTCAGCTTCCTATAGTTCAGTCCACACCAATAGGTGGTGTGGTCCAAAACGTCAAATATTCTAGGTATGATCCTTGTAGTTTACATGCTTGTTAGTTATTTATTTATGATAGGTGCCATAAATTATTCTATATCTACTTACCGTATGGTTATGTTTGGTCAAGCGGTGGAATGATTCTATGGTGTCATGTTTATTGATACAATGTTTGGGATGTGTGAAGACAATATCAAGCAGTGTAAGGCGTGTTCTCTTGAAGATGGTGGGTATCATTTAATATGGGATTTATTTGTTCTTCTGATGTCAGATTTTGATTTTATTTTGGTCATTGATTTGATAGTGTTTTACCATTCCCTTATCAAATATTACCACTGTTTATTAAAATTTGTGTCTCAGAAAGGAGACACTAATGTCCATCGTGTTGGGTGAGACATTCAAGCAGGCCGCGCATGACCAATTTTTCAATGGATGGGAGGGATCACAATTCAAGTGTCTTGTCTTATTCCTGATGATGGTGTAGTAATGTAAATTTTAATTCCACCTATTGTAAATCTGTTTCAGTATTTATTTCTCGAGGACATCTTGGGGTTGTCTCCCAAAAAAGATATCGAGTTCATGATAGAGATTCTACAAGGAGAAAAGAATGCTTTTATTTTTCATATAGAATAGAACCATCAGAACTACAATAGAATAGTATTCAGTTAGAGGAAATAGAAAACAATAGGTTTAATCTCATGATTATTTCACCATGGGGATCTTTATTGTTGTTTCATATGATGGTTGACAGATCATTGCAGTTGTGTGTCAATTATAGGATTCTCAATAAAATGACAGTTAAGAAGTTACATCATATTCCTTGAATTAATGGTAATTTTTACCAGATAAGGGATCAATCAATATTATTAAAGACTGATAAAATATTAGGGTATCATTACCTAAGTATGAGACCCTCTAAAACACCACAGGCTTCCTTGAGGAGCATATATGATTTATTTTTGTTTTTGGTAATTCAAGTCAGAATGTTCAATAGACAAGCAATGATTATCGACCTAATAAAACGAATCATTCACCCATATATAGATTATTTTTTATTGTTATTTTATGAAGACATCATTGTGTAATCTAAACATCATGATGATCAATCCAAACATCCTGAAATCATCCTCGGTACACAAAGATTTTATAGGCTATATTCCATGCTATCCACATATCATTTCTGAATTGATAGGGTACATTAATTCAGACACATCATCTCTAAGGATGATGTGTTAGTGTACATAGAGAAAGTGAAATCAATATTATTTTTGAAATTCCCTAAAAAAGTTTTTTATATCTAATGTTTTCTAGTTTTTTCAACACATTACCAATTGTTCATTAAGGACTTATACCATTTTTCATAAAAACATTTTAGTATGACTAAGAATGGAACCATGTTTTATTGGTCTGGGAATGTGAGGATATTTTCCTAGTGTTACATAATTAGTTGACATCTACACCAATTGTAATCTTACCCAACAAAGTTAAGGGCTATACCTTGTTTTCTGATGTGTCTGGTGTCAGACATGGGGTAGTTTTGATGTAGAATAATCGGGTTGTGGTGTATGGGTCAATGAAGTTGGGACCTCATGAATGAAATTACATTACGTCTGATGTTGAGATTTGTTTAGTGGGTTATTCTATAATTTTATGGAAATAATACTTGTTTGGAGAACATTTTTCCATGTATAAATATCATAATGCCCAAATTACATCTTCTCTGACTGTGATTTGAATCTTCAACAGTGAATATAGCTAGAGTACATGAAATCAATGGAATTATAGTTTGTTTACAAAAGGGAAAGGATAATTCTATTACAAAAGATTTGTCCTGTGAGATAAAAAGTTAGAGAGTTTAGGAATTCAATTATGAATGGAGGATGATGGCGTTGTTTATGAGATCAATATAAAGGTGCAGAGTGAGCACGACAAGATGACCCACGCATCATTGAACGTTGGGTTTTTGCTTCTGTTCCAGATAAAGGAAAGGCATCATGATGATTCAAAATTATTGGCATTAAGGGATATTCTGATAGGTGGGGTGTCACGTATTGGTTGGACTGTTACTGATGATGAGATCATTTATTTTCATGGCTGTGTTGTTGTGATAACATATTTTCATGAATTTTTGAATCACATGTTTTTTTCATTGTGGTTGGTGGGGAATTATAGTTTGATGAAAAGGTATAAGGATCATTGTAGACAATATTGGATCCCAGGAATGAAGAATGTGGTTATAGATTTTTGTGGTGTGATGCCTTACTTGTCAATAAGTGATGTCCAAGTATTAATGGTTAGGTGGATTTTTTCAACAATTTCCCATTCCAGAATAGAAATGGGACGGCGTAATGATGGATTTCGTGGTATTTATTCATTATATTCCTTAATATAATGATGCTATATGATTAGTTTTCTATTATTTGACCATGGTGGCCCATTTTCATCCCATTTGAGAGACTTTCACCATTGATCAGTTGAGTGAATTTTATTTTTGAGAAATAGTGTAGTTGCAATTAGTTCTGCATTCTATAGGTTTGGATCATGATTAACATATTACATCATGTTTCATGAAGAGATTATAGAAATCAATTTTTACCTAGTGGTTTTTGAGTATGTACTTCAACCCATATATGAATGGGTAATCAAAGCTTACAATTCAGGTAAAAGAGGATATGTTGTGGGCTTGAGTACTGCATTTTGGTGGATTTTTGGTGAATCACATAGAACCTTTTGAATTCACATATTAAAATAGTTAATAGTTGATGATCTATATGGACCTATATGAGGTGCTCTATGTTAGACCATGTATATCCTTGTTCTATAAGATACAGGAAAGTGAATCCAAACTTGTGGGGCTGAGAATTGTGCAGGAGACATGAGAAGATGTTTTTTTGATTCAGAAATAGTTGAAAGTGGATTCGAGTGGACAGAAGCCTATTTTGGATTGACATCATATACCCCTTTCAATTACAGTGGGTGATCGTGTGTTTCTTCGGGCGTCACCACAGTTGGTTGACCATCAGATATTGAAATTAGGAATGATTGTTCCCATGTATATGGAGCCGTTTGATTTATTTAATAGAATTAGGCTGATGGGGTTTTGAATGTATTTACCATAGTGGTATATTTTCATGCATAATGTTTTTCATGTATCACAACATCAATAGTATAACAATGACACATATCATGCGTTTGATGTTGAGGATGTTGAGTTGAGGCTGATGTGTGCTTTGAGGAGCATCTAGTTTGTATTTTAGATCATGGTGAGAAATCCTAGAATGGTAAGACAATGAATTTGGTTAGAGTTTTATGGCAACAATGTAGTGTTTTGGATGAATATTGCGAGAGCGAGAAAAATATGAGGGCTATTGGCCATATCACATTTCATTAAAATTTCAGTGATTCATGGGAATGTTGCTTGAGGGTGAGCCATTATATAGTGGAGAGGTTATATGATCCTTGATTTTATTGAGGTATGTTTTTTTAGTATTTTATTTAAGTCTCATTGTTGTGTTTAGTGGAATTTGTTCAAGATATATGAGGAAGAGAAAGGTTGTATTGTGGGCTTGGGATATGCATTTAGTGAGATTTTGGCCATCCTATAGATTCTTCGCGGTTGGAAGATAGTTAGTAGAAACTGAGTTCCCATACTATGCATGATAAGAGACATTGGTTCACAGTTTAGTAAACTGTGCAAGATGGTAATCCAAACCATGTGGGCCTAAATAGAGGCACTGCACATGGTTGGTGAATGGGTTTCCAAACCATGGGAGGCTCCCCATGTAACCATGCAACTTTTACCGACTTAGATAGAGAGTACTGCTTGTTTAGAACATAGTTTGGAAAACTGCGTGCCTAATCCATGGTCCACATTAAAAGTAGATTTTTACCATTTCCCCCATAGGATTTTAAGATCATCAGTCGAATATCTTCCTCATTATTCTTCCTTCATTACTATTGATAAACCTATACACCCAAATCATTCTTGGTATCGTTCACCTTTATCTATAGACTATTTGGATTGTTTTTAGTTGTGTATAGAAGTTATGGGTAATAGATTTTCTCCTGTTTCTTCTATATTATTGAATTGGTCTTGTTGTTTCATTATTATCTTCTAAATTCTTATATACAAATTTTAATTGTGGATCTCAGGTTGTGAATTAAAATGGAGATTTAATCTATATTTATGGTTAAGGTTATGAATTCATTAATTTATTATTTTGAGGCAGGGGGTCTACAAGTTATATTCCACAATCATGAAGTTGATTTGTGCATTGTTGGTTGAGTTAATGGTTCTTCCTTCTTTTTCATTTTATGAATTTTGTATAATGGTTGAAGAAATGGGGAATTGAACACCTCATGATCCCCAATGATGAATTGAGGTTGTCAAGACCGATTTAGGTCTACCCATGGGCTGTGCCAATATTCCAGTACATGGAAAATTATAATGTGAAATTCACTTGGGATAATTTTGATCCTAATATAAACTTGTTCATGTGTTATTTATGTTGGATAATGGATTATTGATAGTTTTTCTTAGACATTGACAATGACACAGGATTTTTTTTGGGACATTATAAAGAGAGATAAATGAAATAAGGTGAATGTGACTAATGGAATATGATATTGAAATGGAAATTCATTAATGGGATAAAACATGTCAATTGATGAAATCTGTTAAATGGTTTGATGTATCGATATTATTGAATAAGATAAATGGATTTAGATATGAAATGTAATTCGGATAAATATGATATGTAAGTTGTGTGGTAAATCTGTTAATGGTTCTAGTTCTAATGAGGATTTAAGTGTAAAATGGATTGTGAATTATTAATTCTATGTGTATTGATTATTCATTTTCTATGCTATTCTATATTTTGTAATTGGATGAATAAGAATGTGCTCATGGATTGGTGGTATGTGGGGGTATTGGGATGAGGCTCCTCCCATTGGATTGATTGGACCAAGGCTCTAAAACCCACCCCTATAATATATGACATAGGCAGTCAAACTAAGACTCTTTACCCCTAACTATTTCATTTAATGAGACTATGTGAACTGAGGTACCACAATGAGTGTGATGTATTTATTAAGAAATTATTATCTCTAGTGAGATAGAGAACATGGCATATTCTATTATTTATTATAATTGGAAGACTTACGCTACAGAGTAAATTATGTAAATTCCTAACACCTAGATTATGTGAGGAAAATGGGGTATGTGATTGAATGGAAGTAAGAGTTATAGCCAATCACATGAATATTTTTCTAAACACATGATAAAGGTAGTTAACTATAACCACTAAGGGATACCTTGGAAAATTACTCCCAAATGACATGATTTGATATCTTGGAAACCATATAAAGAATCTAGTAATCATTCGATCTTTTCTAGATAAGGCCCTAAAAGTGTTAAGCTATTTTGTGTTTCACGAGATACTCTTGATGCTGAGTGGGTCTTAAACTCGGGATGTTTTATCCAAATGTGCCCAAATAGGACATCTTTTCATTATTTGACCGATGGAGTTTAAGAAGAGTAGGTTATAAGACAAAATAAAAGATTTTTCATCATGGGAATATGTTCTATGATGATATATCTCTCAAACGATTATATTTTAAATTTATTTGATGTGGAAGGGGTTTTAGATTTACAGCAATATCAGATTTCAATAGGATTCATAGATTTGAGTGTTTTGACCATTAAATTTTATTCTTTTTGCCTTAGAATATATAGGGGGAAATATATAGTTCTTAAATGATCTTATATATATGGGTTATATGTTTTTGATGGAAGAAGTGTATCCTCGCTGATCAATTGATAATGGTTCTCTCCAACATAGGAAGACTGTAAGAGGTGTGTGAAGGGATGAGAGGATGAGCCCGTAAAGGGATCTGTGGTTCTAGGTTTCCCCTCGCCGTCGCCTTATTCTCCGCGGTCCCCGGTAGGCCTGTCTTCCCATCGACATTCCTCTCAGCGCGCTTGAGATGAGGTTTCTCCCAGTGGAGGTGTCTCACGGACTCGTTGTCATCCTCAGTGTACAACATCGTCACTTGGCCTCCATCCCAGTCTTGCTTGGGGTTTCTGATCGGGTTTCTCAAGGCAGCGTGATGCGGACCAGGGTGCGGGTTTTAGATGCAGTGATTTGGGGGTGTCATTGCTTTTAGTGATGTCTAAGAGTTCTTTTGGTAGATCTTACCTTAGGCTGCAGTTCTGAAAGCGGCGGTGGGCCCTGTATCTTGGCTCTTGATGGTTTCTATTCGTTTAGGTGATGATTTCACTCTGTTTCGTGGTTCTAATTTGGTGGTTTGGCGACGGAATGGGGACTTATTCAGGTGGCATCGCTTTTACGATGTTTTACATTTTTCATACTTTGGTGTGCATTGATGAAGGAGATGGTTTTATTGTTTTGGTTCTGCTGGGTTGATTTCGGGGATCTTCCAGAAAGGATGGAGGTTTAGTTTCTGTTTACTGTTCTAGATTGATTCTGTCACAGTTTCATCTGGTGATTTCTTTGGTGCTATTTGTATCTGTGATGTTTATTTTCTGACAGTCTACAATGGGAGGTCGGGTGAGTATGCTTCGATTGTCGACGACAATGTGTGTCGATGATGATGATTATGGTCATCCTCATCTGTGATGTGAGGATGGTACGATGGTGTCAGTGATGGAATGAGAAGGCCGACGATGTGATGATGGCGTCCCGATGATGTGGCTTTCCTCGATGAAGGTTTCCTCTGACGTCTTGTTTTTCCCGCGTTTTCAGTTTTCTAATTTCAAATTTTGAATTTTGATTTTGAATGTGAATTGGTTTGAAACTTGTAAGAAGGTGACTTTGTGAGGTTCCCACTCACCCAAACATTGTATTATAAAAATGGAAATAAAGGATTTTGGTGGATGGAAGAACACTTTTCAAGAAGTTGAGAAACACTTTTATCACTAACATAGAAAACACAATGCTTTGGCATAGGTGTCCAAGAAATATTAGTGAAAACGTTCTAGATAAATGGAGTAGGAAAGGGCTACTCACTCAGGTTACACCTTTTAGATTACCCATTTGTGATGAATATATTATTGTAAATTCTAAATGAGTCGGTTTTAATAGATCCAGCTTTAAAGCTGGTCAACCACTTGATTATGATCACTATGCTTTGGGGGGGCCTCCTTGGTCTACATCCCAGAGTCAAGGCACTATCATTTTTACAATTATAGATATATTTTAAAGGAATTATTGGGTTTATATATTTTGGTATAAATATGATATCAATAAGGTGATTGAAACATGTAAAGACACTATATAAAATCAATATTTGACGATGGTAATGTCATTAAGGATTGATAATGGCCTTGGATACCTTTCTAAAAAGTTTATCATGTTTATTGAAAGAGATTTAATTTTAAATAACTAAATTTTTCATTATAATACTCATCATAATGGTCTAGATGAGAATATTAATCATACCATTATTTATTGGGTGTGTAGAATGCTTGCCCATGTTTTTTTGAGAAGAGGATATCACTACAAAATTATACATAATAAATAGGTGTTCCTAATATGCCAACATATTTATGACTACTATTGAATTATGGATTAATATGCCCAATTATATGAACTTATTATTTGGTTTGGATTTATTTCATACACTCATGTTAAGGATGATAACATGAGCCTATAGCTATCAGGGACATCATCATACAGTATCCTTACAGGGTGATGGGGTATAAGATTTGTGCAGATAAACCAGAATTTCCAAACATTATTCTGAGAACGGATATGGCTTTTTATGATTTTGTACTTTCTAGATTCCATCATCCCATTAATGATTGTGTAGATTCTTCTCAGAAGTGGGATCATGAGATTGATCCTTATAGTGTTCGTGGGTCACCTGTTGAGAATATATCTACTTCCCAAGAACCCCTTTCTCATCCAAAGCCATAATCACGATCATATTATGATGACACTATTTATAACATATTTCCTAGTTACCATAGGGTCTATCAGATAACTAGGTATAGGATGAGGAGGGTCATTAGACCACCTCCTAGGAGCAACCATGCTGATATGGTTGCTTTTGAATTAAATGTTGTAGTGGATCTTGGTGGATAGGATCCCTAATGGTACCTTCATGTTTTCAATAACATAAACTCTAATCATTGGTCTTCAAATATGAAAGGGGAGATGAAAACCCAATGAAAGAAACACAACCGGTCCATAGTCAATAAAACACATAATTTCATGGTGATTGGTGGTAAATTGATATATAAAACAAAAGAAGAAAATACTGTAGGAAATCAAATTTTCTATAAAGCTAGACATGTACCCAAAAGAATACTTCAAAGAGAAAGAATTGATTAATCTAAAATTTATTATTATCTTGTGAAACATTCTTCAATAAGAATTTTTCTTTCATTCACTGCCCTTTTTGATTTTCACAAAGAACAACTTGATGAAAAAATGCATTCTTTTATAGTGATTTAATTGAAATATTACACATGAATCATCCTACTAGTATTGATCTTGAATTTAAATCTTACCATGTTTTCTTACATAATAAATCATTATATGGATTAAAATAAGATTCAAGATAATTGTATAAGATGGTTTTTTCAATAAGGATAGATAATTGTTTTAGTAGGATTATATTTGATGCATGTGTATATTTAAAATTTGTTAAAAAATCCATGTTTAATTTATTGATCTTGGAAGATGACATGTTACTCATATGTCGTGATATCAATGTAATCACCCATGTTCATATTCAATTTAATAGAGCTTTTTAAATGGATGGTCTCTGATGTTTTAAGCCAATTATAGGCATGGAAATTATTAGTGACAAGGAGAATAATATTCTTTATGTATCAAAAAATTCTAATATCGTTAATGTTCGTACGAAGTATTTGTTTATTGCATTGAATCCTATTCGTTTTCCTCTATGTCTGTATTTTAAGAATTCTTTATGTTAGTCACCATCCACAACTTCTGATATTAAATATATGAGTAGAATATTATATGTAAATGTAGTTGGAAGTATAATTATTTCTATGTTTTTTACTTGATGAGATGGGACTTTCCTATCTATTAATTGAGTAGGTTAATGGAGAATATAGTTAATCCACATTGGCAAACTATTAAATGGTCGTTAAGGTACATTTCTTCTACTTCATTTCTTTTAATTTAATGTTGTTAGAATATTAATTTGTCTGAATTAGTAACTAATTATATTGATTTTAACTGTGCTAGAAACATTGATACTAGTAAAACCATATGTAGTTATGTGTTTAAAATATTTGGATGACCTATATCAAATATGTGAAATAAGTAATTGATGGTCACCATCTAGACCACTGGAGAGAAGTGCATAACATCAATAGAAGCGGTCAAAGAGTCAATTTGGCTTAGGGGATTTATTTATGAACTTAGTATATGTAATTATTTTATTACATTACATTTTGATTCTCAATATGCCCATTATTAGTCCAAAATTATAGTATTCTGCGATAGATTTAAGCACATAACTATTAAGAATCTTTATATTAGAGATGATACTGAATTCGAGGAATTGTGTGTCGCTTTCATATAGATGGATGAGAACTCAACCAATAGTTTCAATAAGGATACAACAATATCTATGATTATGAATTTCATAGACATCTCTAACATGGATCCATATAAATATCATTTATGTGAAATAACATCATGAATTCAAAATTGAAAATGGTAGAGATTTGATAATTTGGGAATTCTTTTTATAGATATTTTAAATTAAAATTAACATATTTGAATTTTAATTAGTTTACTTGGTTATAAATAAATGAAATATATTATTACATATTTTCATATTTTATTTTATGTATGATTTTGGTCTCATTTTACCACATGAGTTGATTTACATGGCCTACTCAATTGTTTTTCCAGCATGATTTAGGATGCCACCTTCCCAATATATTGTAAACCTATTATCTTCATTTATGGATATCAATTTATTTTAACGCTTAATCTATCCTCTGTATAAATTGATTTTATGCATTCCCTGAGCTTTGGGGTTGGTAGTTTAGTATTGGCTTCCTGGCTATTGAATCCCACCTTTTATTTACATAACTTGTCATTACAATTTACGAACAGATGATCTTTAAATTCCAGTGTCATGGAAATTAGGAAAAAAAACATTGAAACAACATAATAAATTCTTATAATACATTTGTAAGGATTCATCAAAACATCATCCTATGTAAAATTACTTCGTATATAACCTGGAGAGTTACATCAAAGGAAAGGATGAGTAGAAGACCAAGTAAAGAAAGCAAGAGAATGAATTTACTTTTGATATCAAAGAATATGATAAAGAACATAAAGACATGAGAAACGGAATAAGTTGAACATAATAATAAAAATTGAATGAATCATATGATGAATATGTGGCTACAAAATATAATTTATTCATTCATTAACATATCACCATGGTTCTTTCTCAAGGTCTCATAAAAATTACAACGGTTATTAACGAAGCTATTGTGAAACTTGTCATATCTAGAGATTAAATTCTTTACCCAATGCATTAGAGTGCTATCAAGTAACATGCTTAATATTTGTTCACATTCATGTGATATATATAGAACATAATCATACACATCATAAATAACCCAAAGAGAATAAAATAATTGGGTTTCATTTAAAAAATCATGACATTTTAAAAGTAATTATAAATAAAATCAGTTTGACATTTATATCACATGGAAGCAGAGAGAGGTTTATATGTAAGTCAATTAAAGAATAAAATATATCAATTTTATTTCTTGATTAATACCCATAGAAATGAAATAGATATGAAAATTTACAAATATAAAATGAAATATTTTCTTGAGAAAAAGAGAGAGATTTTGAGATGAAATTTCTACACCACAACGACAATATAACATGGTTTTAGAAAACATTAAATGAGAGGGGACATAGGTCACACATTAATAAGAGAGTAATTATACATTATATAGATTGAATAAAATTTTGATAAGAACATGGTATGGATATTTTAGTGACATACCACATGAAGGGAACATGAAAGAAAATAGAATATGCAATTTCTTTTACGAAAATTCGGCTGCATAAGAGCATCACTTAAAAATAATGAATATTAATTGATGAGAGGGGAAAGGTTCTACAATCATTTGGAAATGAAATGGATAGAAATGAGGATATACAATAATATATCCTCACATAGTAATATGGATAATAGAATACACAACATAAAGAAAGTCATGACTAAAAGAGGAGGGTGAAAGGCTCCCTTCCCATGAGTAGTGACTTCAAAATCTCATAGGTTGGGACCTTGGTGTGCTTGAGAAAACTGTGGAATGACTTATTGGGAGGATAAAGGATACAAAATAGTTGAGGTTCATTTTGTAATTAATGAAAATATGGAATGGATTTGTATTTATAGCAAAATGAAGTAATATTATATTAATTTCCAAGGGACACCTCATCAGTGGAATTGGAAAAACCATGGGCTTGCCCATGGTATTTTCCCCGGGTATTGGCCACTTTAGACACCTCATAGAATATAAAACTATTCACCAGTTGACCAGAGTTATTACATAACTATTACATCACTAATGATTTTATTAATCACCTTAAACTCAAAATTGTAGTTTTACTATTAAGCGAAACTTCAACTATTTCATAAAAAACACAAAAAATTACTCTAAAAAAATATCAATACTTTGAATACAAAAATGAAATCCATTTTATGAAAATAATTTTCAAATTATGAGTTATTAAATTTTTAAGTAAAAACACTATTCATCTGAAAAAACTAATACTTAGCTTTTAATTTATGAAATTGTTATTTACTTATTTTATTAAATTACATTACTGAATAAATATGAATAAATTATATTAATAATTTATTATGTGAGGTTATAATTCAATTTGGCCAAATGACTATTCATAAGGGTAATATTACTATTCAAAATTTACTATTCACCGAAAATTAAGTTGATCTTATTAGACTCTAAATTTCGTACTGAACACAACTTTATAAGACCATTTTTGAAAATCCTTTCACCTTATGAATTTTTTAATGTATAAAAATAATTATTTAAAATACCATTTTTTTAAAAAGTCACTCAAAAAATGGAACTTCTATAAATTCATCTAATATTTATACAGATATTTGATACTCACAAACATTACTAGTATAAGAAATATAAATTTTATTTATATAAAAGGATTAAAAGAAGTATCTATGGTCTCATTACATTTACCCGTATAACACCTTCATATGACCTAAGTATACTATGTGCTGTTGTGATAGAATCATGGGGCGACACAGACAACATTACACGAGTGGTGATTTCTATCTGCTTGAAGTAATCTAGTAAGTGATTCCGTTCATGCTTCACATGTTGATGTTCGGCTTGGGATTGGTCTAGAGAAAAGCCAAGTGATGATAGCTCCTTCCCAAGTTTTGATAGATGGGCTTAGTATGGAACACGTCTACTAGATGGGGTCATCAAATCTTTTTCATGTATAATTAACCATGATCACTTGTATTTATAAACAATAACAATAACATTATTAGTTTAGTTTCCAAAGGTCATATTGACCAACAATCATATAACAGTCGAAACCCAATTGTATCATTTTAATAATACGATCTTCATTAATTATAGGATAATATTTTGTTGAGTATAAAATAAAATAACACCCGAATTCAAGAAACAAATAATATTCAAAAGCTCAGGTCGTTACATTCTTCTACCCATAATAAATTTTATTCTAAAAATTTTAACTCGTACCATCAAAAGAGAAACGGTGTGGGTACTTCTACCTCATAGACTCCTCTGGTTCCCATGTGTCTTCTTCACATTTGTGGTTCCACCACAACACCTTAACAAGGAGGGTTGTCTTTTTTACATAAAACCATGTCCCTACGATCAAAGAACTACACTGACAACTCATCACTATTTCAATTGCACCACCTCTAGATTTAGTACAATTTAAGGGTCAAGTATTTACTTCCTCATGAGGGATACATTGAAGACATCATTAACTTGTGATAGATTAGGAGGATGTTAAAGTCGATAGCCCACTACTGCATCGCGATCAATGATTTCATAGTGTCCAATGTAACTTGGTCTAAGCTTCCCATTCTTCCCAAACCTCATGACTCTCTTACAAGGTGAAATTTGATGAAAGGCCCTATCACCAACATGAAACACTACGTCCCTTCAACGGTTGTCAGTATATCTCTTTTGCAGACGCTGAGCAACTTTAATGTGTTGCTGGATGACATGGAATTTTTCAGTCATCTCATGAACTAGATATGGCCGAAGAAGCATTCTCTCGCCAGCTTAATCCCAACAAATAGGAGTTCTACATCGCTTCCCATATAGAGCTTCATAGGGTTCTATTTGAATGCTTGAGTAGATGATATTGTTGTAAGAGAACACAACTAAAGGGAGATGTTGATCCCATCCACCCATTAATTCCACTGAGCATGTTCTCAGCTTGTCTTCATGTGTTTAAATAGTCTTTTCAGATTGTCCATCAGTTTGGGGGTGATAGGCTATACATAAATTATAAGGACCTGACCTTAAACCTTTCTTAATATTGAACTAAATGAATAATTCACATTGTGGATCTTTTCAGGTATAAAGTATTAGAGAATTAGGAATAAAACCTACATTACATCTCAAAAAAATTACAAAGTAGACATTTCTACACAGTTTCCATATATTATTTTTTACAAAAAAAAGATCTCTTGAAAAAAAGAGTCATGTCTATTTCCATGTTTTATACAGTATGACTTTTCCTTAATCCCATCCTTGACACTATTCATTTTTAAGTCCTGTAAAAACATTTCAAACATGGGATGAGCATAAAAAGCTCAGTAAGGGTTACAAAACAATGAATGAAAACATTTGTTATTAAATACATTGAAAACATGAAATATTTTACTTACCTCATGAAATCATAAGATTTATGAAATACACATAGAAATCATAAATCATAAAGGTAACTTGTGGCATCCATATCATACTTACATTGTAGCTATCACAACCACATAGGGAGTTACTTTGGAATACCCATCACACTATATCAACTAATTCTTTTAGGAGAAACATTCACGTTTACCTCCGTCATGTTACCCAATTCATTTGAGAGCTATCTCGGGCTCACCCGCCCTAGGTTTATCATGGAACCACCCATATATATAAATAATTCCCAAGAACCATAACATGATCATAACACATAACATAAGCATAAAGGAAAGATAATATTTCATCATTGTAATAATAAAATATCATTTCAAGATATTGAAACAATAAATCGACTCTCAAAATCATTTTCAATACCAAAATACGTAAAAAGAGTATATGGTATTTAATTTTTCCTTTTAATAACATTCCGGCTTGTTAAGGATGTCAAAGATATAATAATAGTCGCGGTGGAGGAAAGGTCGTTGTCATCGCTTACATAAAAAAACATTATTTTTTGTCATTTTGTGAAACGACAAGGGTGTTCATACAGCGTATAAAATAAAGTGGTGTATTAAAACAAAATATGCCTCAATGAAAGGAGATTGAGATGAAGTCCCTTACCTCGTGTCCAACATGACCCGTTCTTTATTTAATATCCTGAATAATAAACTAAAGATAATTTCTACTTACTTAAGAACCTTTTTAATGATTATTATCTCTTTTATATCAATTATTTCCATGTTATAAAAATTATGTAAACATTTATGTTAATAATGATTGTTTTGTCGATATTAGGTACTTGAGTCAAAATAGTCTTCTTATAATTACATGTTGTCCACGTGGTTAATAGTTCATCATATACAGAATGATATTCATGATTTTGATATCATATATATCATATATATCCAGCATATACATGTTTTTATAATAGTACAAAACATTTAGAGGTAAGAAATGAAATGCACCGTTAATGGAGACGGTAAGTTGTACGTACACATGAATGCTACTTTCATTTCAATTTCTTACTTTAAAATAATTAAAACAAAATGATACATATGTATATTATAATTCGAGTATAATATCATATATAATATCATAAAATCTATCCTTTATACATCCCACATAGGGCATTAACGAATCACATCACTTTGAGGGGGCGGTAGTCCGCAATTTCTCTAATGAGATTATCGTATTTACCCACTATGGAAACCATAATGGCTTGATATAATTGGGAACTACAGAAGCATAAAAAAATCATAAATATAATATATATCATATATAAATACAGTGCCTTCATAATGGCCACCATGAGAGGCGGTAAGATGAAATTGAACAATCATCGTTTCGTGAGGCGTTAGTTTTCCATCCACAGACACATTATGTTCTCCATCCATTAGATGGAGGTGTGTGTAAGTGTTGTTCCAATATTTCTTATTACAACATCCTAGTATATTGAGGATACTGGTGTTGTTACAAAATAAATAAAATAAAATGAGTTTAGGGGTTGGAGAAGCAAAATAAATGAAAACAATTTAAGAGAAATCATTACCTTTAATTTGGGTAACTCACATTGGGTTGTACCAAAGGACTTTTTTAAGTTCCTTCTGCCTAAGGTAAGGCTTATAGGAGGAGTAGAGGGATGTAGGGATCTTATTTGGGTAGAGTTTGGACGAGCCAAAAGGCTTGAGAGGTGTGAGGAATTGGTTAGAAGTGGTCTATTTTTATAAGGGAGAGGAGGGGCTCATTAGGATGGAGTGAAAATATTATTTTATAATATAATGATATTCGGTTTCAAATGGTCCAAAAATCATTATAGTCTAATATAAGATGACTCATGGTCGAAATATAATCAACCAATAGTAATTGACAGTTTTTTTATAATATTTTTATCATTATAATCTTATTTATTTAAATGATTTATTATTGAGGTAAGTATTGCATCATTATTGTGTCATTTATAATATAATTTATTTGGTGTCTAAAAATTATAAAAAAAACCATGATGTAGGAATTCATTTTATATTTCTAATTAATATTTATAGTCGAAGCTAGGAATTTTATAACACCATATAAAAATTAATTAATAAAAGAGTTTTTTTAATGTCAATTTTCTCTTTACATTAAATTAATTTATCTAAATTGTCATTTTCACTCCCATGTAGATCAATGGGGTTCAAAAGTTGACCCAAATATGTCCATGGTCGTAAATGACTCAAACAATAAGGTTTGGAGAATTGTTAAGGTAATTTTTAAATTATTATAATATTCTTTTAACCTTGAATTACCCTATTTACCATTAACTGTGGTAAATACAAGTCAAAAGTTACTATTCACAAAAAATTATTTTAATCATATTGAACCACATTTTACTTACTAATAACAACCGTGTATGTCATATTTTTGATATTCAACTCATAGAAGTGGTAAAATTTCAGTTAGATGAAAAATTCAGTTTTTTTAACTTCCACTAAGTTGTTTAACTATTCATAAAAAATTGATGTTTTTCTGAAAAATACCAAAAATTCAGCATAAGCTATATTTGATATTCTGAATTCAAAAAGGATGTCCATTTCGACAAATTCAAAACATAATAGTGGAATTAATTAACTTTAAAATTAATTCCCGTTATCAAAACATAGAGCGTGTTTTTAAGAAACAATAACTATCAAAAGATTGAGACTTGTTTAAGTCCAATTCCAAAGAGAAATTAACTCCAATGACAAACATTGGATTAAATTGTAAAAATATATTTCTATTTCACTTTAATACCAATTAAAAATATAATCTATCCATATAAATAAATTAGATGAAAATGCACTTTTGAATTAAAATACAATATTTTTCACTATTCATAAAAAATGAACTTTATCAGAAAAATACCAAAAAATTACCCAAAGTAAATTTTTATGTCCCAATTATAATGAATGATTTTATTTGTTCATATATAATATATTCAAGTGACCAAAACTAGATTTAAAAAGGGTTCTCCATTAAAAGGCTGTAAACCAGCCTTTTAATGTAAATTATGCATAAAATTAGATTCATTCACATTTTTAGCCTCTACCATTTATTGGATGACTGTAAATACATGTATAATAATATTGTAGTCAGTTTGGTTTAGTCCGACCAATACAACTTATAGGAGTTAACGACCATTTACAATAATAATATTATATTATTAGTGTGCAACGTAAGATTCAAAGAAACCTATTGTTGCGTATCGGGTACGCTATCGAACATAGAAACCCCTTTAAAGTAAAATTAATATTTAATTCAAAAATATTAATAAATATGAAATATGTCTTATTCTTAATTTACCTAGGATTTTACATCCTTTCCCCCTATTGGAAATTGTGTACTCATAATTTTTATTCACTTATCGAAATAAGTGGGGGTATTTATCCCTCATAGAATTTTCAGATTCTCACGTTGCCTCTTCTACCATATAGTTTTTCCACAAAACCATTAACTGGTGAAATACCTTATTCTGCAACACCTACTCTCTACAGTCATGAATCTGGACGGTTTGTTCTTCATAAGAGAGATTCTCTTCCAACTGAACTACCTGTGGAATCAAAACATGAGAGAGAACCTGCATATACTCAACATCGAAACATGAAAAACATTGTGTACCTAGGATAAACATGGAGGTAAAGCCACTCTGTATGCAACTAATCCAAATTTCTCCAGAATTTCATAAGGTCCAACGAACCTCATACTAGACATTTCTCTCTTACCAAAATGCATCACACTTTTCCAAGGAGAAACATTGAGAAAGACATGAACACCAACCTCAAAAGAAAGATTGTTCCTCCGGTTATCTGCCTAACTTTTCAATATGCTCTGAGCTGTTCTCATGTGCTTCTGAGTCAACTGAACATTCTCTGCCATCTCTTCAACCAATTTTGGTCCCATCAGCTTCCTTTTACCTACTTCACCCCAAAATGCTGTAGTTTGACAACACTTTCCATATAATGCATCAAATGGAGCCATCTGTATACAGGAATGAAAATTGTTATTATATGAAAATTCAACAATAGAAAGATGTTGGTGCCAACTTCCCTGGTAGTCCATCGAGCAAGCACGTAAAAAATCATCCAAATTTTGAATTGTTCATTCTGATTGACCATCTGATTGAGGATGAAATGTTGTACTAAAATTTAATTCAGTACCCAAAGATTTCTGAAGGCCTTTCCAAAAGTTATAAGTGAACCTGGGATCACGATCAAATACAATGGAGAGGGGAACTCCATGCAACCTGACTATCTATTTAACATACAGCTGAGAAAGTTGATCTAGAGACAAAGTATCTCTAATAGGAAGTAAATGAGTAGATTTAATCAATCGATCAACTATAACCTAGACTGCATGATTACCTCGAGATGTCTTTGGTAATCCCACAATGAAGTCCATGGATATATTTTCCCATTTCCATTCTGGCACCGGTAATGGCTGAAGAATTCTATTCGGTAACTGTCTCTCTACTTTAAACGGCTGACAAGTCAATCACTTCAGAGTAAAATCAGCAACAACTCTTATCATTCTAACCAACCAGTAATACTCTCGAAGGTCTCTTTACATCTTAGTACTGCCAGGATGAACTGAAAATGGAGAACTATGAGCTTCAAATAACAACTCATTCTTCAACTGTGGATCACAAGGCACCCATAATCTCTTTCCAAATCTCAAAACACAATAATTATCAACATTAAAATCAGGCAACTTACCCTTTTGAACCAACACTACCTTTTTCTGCAACTCACTGTCTTCTTTTTGCGCTTTCATTATTCTATCTGATAGAGATAATATCACTGACACCTGAAACAAAATAGAAGAATTCCTTGCACGAACAACTTCTATGCCAAATTTCATCAAATCAAAAACAAAAGTATCTTGTTCCAAACGTAACATGGCTAATGAAGCATTACTTTTTCGACTCAGAGCATCAAACACTTTATTTGATTTTCCCGGATGGTAATGGATTGGGAAATCATAATCCTTGATTAATTCCAACCATCTCCTATGTCTCATTTTTAATTATTTCAGAGTGAATATATACTTCCAAATTTTGTGATCTTTATATATTTCACATTTTACTCTATACAAATGATGCCTCCAAATTTTTAAAGAAAAAACAATTATAGCTAATTCCAAATCATGTGTTGGGTAATTTAACTCATGTGGTTTCAAATAACATGATTCATAAGAAATTACCTGATCATTCTGCATTAGGACACAACACAATCCTTTCATCGAAGTATCACAGTAGATAACAAACTCACCATTTCTGAAAGGAAATGCCAAAATTGGATCATTCACCAATATTCTATTCAATTCCTGAAAACAATCATCACATTCTTTTGTCTAGATGAACTTAACACCTTTTCGATTTAACTTAGTCATTAGACTAGATAACCAAGAAAAATTTTCAACAAACCACCGGTAATAACCTGCCAAACCAAGAATACTACAGATATCGGTTATATTTGTGGGTCTTGGACTTTCGTCAACAACTATTTTTTAGCAAGATCAACAGTTATGCCATTTTTTGAAATAATGTGACCAAGGAAAGAAATTTGTTGTATCCAAAACTCACACTGGCTGAATTTCCCAAAAAAATTCTATTATTTTAATGTTGTAAAAACAACCCTTAAATGAATTTCATGCTCCTCTTTACTTTTAGAATAAACCAAAATATCATCAATGAACATAGCCACAAACTTATCCAAGATCTCTCAGAAAATTCTATTTATAAGATCCATGAATACAGCAGGTGCATTGGTTAATCCAAAATGCATAACTACAAATTCATAATGGCCATATCTAGTATGAAACGTAGTCATCGTAACATAATCTTTTTTTACTTTCAACTGATGGTACCCCGACCTCATGTCAATCTTTGAAAAATACTGAGGTCCATGGAGATGATCATATAAATCATCGATATTTGGCAAAGGATACTTATTATTAATAGTGATGTTATTCAATGCTCTATAATCAATGCAAAGTCTCATTGAACCATCTTTCTTTTTAACAAACAAGACAAGAGAACCCCATGGTGATGTGCTAGGTCTAATGTAACCTTTATCTAATAATTCATGAAATTGCTTCTTTAACTCTAAAAGTTCAATTTGAGCCATTCGACAAGGTGGTTTTGATATTGGCTTAGCATCAGGAACTAAGTTAACATTAAATTCAACTTCTCGATCTGATATAATATCAGGAAACTCATCAGGAAAAACATCAAGGTACTCATTTACCAATGGCACATCATTAATCTGAACAGTTCCTTTGTTTTCAACAATATGTGCCAGGTAACATTCATTTCCATCTTTTACTAGTTTCTCAGCTTCTTGATATGTTATCTATAGTAAGGGTTCATTTTTGTATTCAAACTAAAAATCATTCTTAAAAGAAACATCATTAGCTCTGTAGTCAATCTTAGCATGATAAACAGAAAGCCAATCCATGCCCAGAATAATATCAAACTCTACTAGAGGTAAAACAATAAGATTTGTAGGTAGATTCTTTCCGCACACAAGGATAAGAATGTTCTTATGTTTTCGTTTTGTCTCTACACTTCCTCCAGTTGTTTTTACCATACGTTCAGTATTCATATCATGAGATGGAATTCCAAATTTACTCGAAAACATCTTAGAAATGAAATAATGTGTAGACCCTGAGTCAAATAACACACTAGCATAATCTGAACAAACAAACAGTGTACCTGATACAACTTCATATGATGGCCCAACATCTGCTGATGTAGTTCCAAATGATTTCTCCAACCCTTTCTGCTTGAAGTCTGGCTGCTTTCCTTCTGTTGAGTTCTTTATTGGACAGTCATTTTCATAATGACCCATTTCATTGCACTTAAAACATCTTACTGATTGTAAATAAGATTTTTTCTTATCATTAACCTGATATTTTTCAGTGCAATTACAAGTCTTATGTCACATTTTACCACATCGATAGCACTTACCATAATTCATAATTCATTCCCCATCATGATTTTTACTTCAATTTTCACAAACTGTAAACTGATGTTTCTTACAATCAAACTTTTTTGAAGCATTCTTTCGTTTCTCCTGCCACCTCGACCTCTTATTTTGTTGTTTGTCAAAGAATACCTGATCATCATCAAACTCCATTTCCACCTTCTCCTCACAACGAACAAGTTTTTCATAAATTTTGAGCTCAGGAGAAGCTAAATCCCTTCGATAAATTAGCTTTAATGTTGAGTAAAAATGGTTGATTTTACTATAAAGATCTCGTATGAAATTTGGAGCATACCTTGACACTCGAGTTAATTTTCCATCATAATCAGCCACTGAGTCATCCTCCTGCCTCAATTCCATGAATTATTTTTCCATTCTAAGATGAACCACCTAAGGAAAATATTTCTCACGAAACATACCTTTGAATTCATCCCAATCAAGAGTATCAATCTACTCACTATCCCTAATATTTCTCACTATCAACCACCACTGATCAGCTTCACCTTCAAAAAGGTAAACAACGAGACTTACCTTTTGATGTTCTGAACAACCCATGACATCAAAAATATTTTCCTATGCTTTAATCCCCCCATCAGAAAGCACCGGGTCAGATGATCCCTTGAATGATGGGGGATATTGCCTCATGAAATGCTTCACTACTGACATGTTCTTCTTTGGTTGATCTGGCTGATCTCGTACATGGATACCACCAACATTTATAGCCTAATAAAACTGTGCCATCACTATAAAAAACTTTTCAGTTCCGATTCTGACCATCTCAGGTTGCAGAATTGGAAGGTTTTCTTCCTCCTGATGTCATCCCAACATAGCTGCCCTGTTTCTTCTGTGGAAAACCATTCTGAACAAGGAAATATCATAGGTGAAGCAACATGGTAATCTTTATATGCTATATGATATCAATATTAACATAAATTACTTTATGGATATTAATTTAACAATACACTAACTCTTAATGTTATCTAAACCGACCTCTGATACCATCTATAAGGACCCAGCCTTAAACCTTGCTCAATATTAAATTAAATGAATAATTCACATTGAGAATCTTTTCATGTTTAGAGTTTTAGAGAATTAGGAATAAAACGTACATTACATCTCAAAAAAATTACAAAGTAGACATTTCTACATAGTTTCCTTTTTTTTACAAAACATGAACTCTTGAAAAAATAGTCATGTCTAGTTCCATGTTTTATACAACATGACTTTTCCTTGATCCAATCCATGACCCTATTCATTTTTAAGTCCTGTGAAAACATTTCAAACATGGGATGGGCATAAAAATCTCTATAAGGGTTACAAAACAAAGAATGAAAACATTTGTTCATAAATACATTCAAAACATGAAATCTGTTACATACCTCATGAAATCATAACACTTATGAAAGACAAATAGAAATCATAAATCATAATCGTAACTTGTGGCGACCATATCATATTATATTGTAGCTATCACAGCCACATAGAGAGTTATTTTGGAATACCCATCACAGTATATTCCCTAAATCAATTAGGAGAAACATTCACGTTTACCACCATCATGTTACCCAATGCATTGGAGAGCTATATCAGGCTCACCCGCCCTAGGTTTATCACAAAACCACCCGTATACGTAAATAATGCCCAATAACCATAACATGATCATAACACATAACATAAGTATAAAGGAAAGATAAAATTTCCACATTGCAATAATAAAATATCATTTCATGATATTGAAACTATAAATCCATTCTCAAAATCATTTTCAATACCAAAATATGTAAAAATAGTATGTAGTATTTATTTTTCCTTTTAAGAACATTCCAGCTTGTTAAGGAAGCCAAAGATCAAATAATACTCGTGGCGGCGGAGAGGTTGTTGTCACAGCTTATGTAAAAAAACATTATTTTTTTTCGTTTTGTGAAATGCTTCGTAGAAAAATATTCCCATTGAAAATACAATGGTGTTTATAAAGCGTGTAAAATAAAGTCATATATTAAAACAAAATATTCCTCAATGAAAGGAGATTGAGACGAAGTCTCTTACCTCATGTCCAACATGACCCGTTCATTCTTTAATATCCTAAATAATAAACTAATGTTAATTTCTACTTTCTTAAGAACCTTTTATAAGATTATTAATCCTTTTATATCAATTATTTCCATGTTATAAACATTATGTAAACATTTAAGTTAATAAAGTTTGTTTTGTCAATATTTTGTACTTGAGTCCAAATGGACTTCTTATAATTACATGTTGTCCATGTGGTTCATAGTTCATCATATCCAGAATGATAGTCATGATTTTGATATCATATATATCATATATATTCGGCATATACATGTTTTTATAATAGTACATAACATTTAGAGGTAAGAAATGAAATGCACCATTCCTGGAGACGGTAAGCCGTACGTACGCATGAACACTACTTTCATTTCTATTTATTACTTTAATGGAATTAAAACATAATGATACATAGGTATATTATAATTAAAGTATAATATAATATATAATATCATAAACTCCATACTTTATACATCCCACAAAGGGAATTAACGAATCACATCACTTTGAGGGGGTGGTAGCCTGCACTTCCTCTAATGAGATTATAGTATTTACCCACTATGGAAAACAGAAAGTCTTGATATAATTGGAAATTCTAGAAGCATAATGAAAACATAAATATAATATATATCATATATAAATACAGATCCATCATAATGGCCACCATGAGAGGCGGTAAGATGTAATTGAACAATCATCGTTTCGTGAGGCGTTAGTTTGTCATCCACAGAAACATTATGTTCTCTATCCATTAGATGGAGGTGTGTGTAGGTGTTGTTATAATATTTATTATAACAACATCCTAGTATATTGAGGATACTGGTGTTGTTACAATAGAAAGAAAATAAAAAGAGTTTAGGGGATGGAGAAGCGAAATAAAAGAAAACAATTTAAGTGAAATCATTACGATTAATTTGGGTGACTCACTTTGGTTTGTACCAAAGGACTTCTTAATGTTCCTTCTGCTTAATGTAAGGCTTGTAAGAGGAGGAGAGGGATGTAGGTTTATTATTTGGGTAGAGTTTGGATGATCCAAATGGCTTGAGAGGTGTGAGGAATTGGTTAGAAGTGGTCTTTTTTAATAAGGGAGAGGAGGGGCTCTTTAGGAAAGAGTGAAAATATTATTTTATAATATAATGATATTCGGTTTCAAATGGTCCAAAAATCATTATAGTAGAATATAAGATGACTCATGGTCGAAATATTATCAACAAATAAGAATTGGATAGGTTTGGGATAATATTTTAATTATTATAATCTTATTTATTTAAATGATTTATTAATGAGGTAAATACTGCATCCTTATTGTGTCATATATAATTTAATTTATATGATGTCTAAAAATTATAAAAAAAATTCCATGATGTAGGAAATATTTTTATCTTACCAATGCATATTTATAGTCTAAAATAAGACATTTATAACACCATATAATAATTAATTACTAAAATATTTTTGTTAATGTCAATTTTCTCTTTACATTAAATTAATTTATCTAAATTGTCATTTTCACTCCCAAGTGGATCAATGGGGTCCCAAAATCGACCCAAAGATTCCCATGGTGGTAAATGACTCAACCAATAAGGTTTGGACAAGTGATAAGGTAATTTTTAAATTATTATAATATTCTCTTTGAAATTCCATTCACAGAAGTGGTAAGATTTAATTTAGATGATAAAAATTCAGTCTTTTTGACTACCACTAAGTGGTTTCACTATTCATCAAAATTGATGTTTTTCCGAAAAATACCAAAAATTCAGCCTAAGATATATTTGATATTCTGAATTCAAAAATGATGTCCATTTGGCCAAATTCAAAACATATAAGTGGAATTAATTAACTTTAAAATTAATTCCCGTTATCAAAACAAATACCGTGTTTTTAAGAAACAATAATAATCAAAAGATTGACACTTGTTTGAGTCAAATTTCAAAGAGAAATTAACTCCAATGACAAAAATTGGATCAAATGGTAAAAATATATTTCAATTTCAAATTAAAACCAATTAAAAAGATAATCTAACAATATAAATAAAATAGATTAAAATCTACTTTTGAATTAAAATACAAAATTATTCAGTATTCATAAAAAATGAACTTTATCAGAAAAATACCAAAAAATACCAAAAGTAAATTTTGAAGTCCCAATTCTAAAGAATGATTTTATTTTTTCATATATAATGTATTAAAGTGTCCAAAACTATATTTAAAAAGGGTTCTCCATTAAAAGACTGTAAATCGGTCATTTAAGGTAAATTATGCTTAAAATTAGATTCATTCACATTTTATGCCACTAACATTTATTGGATGAATGTAAATACATGTATAATCATATTGTAGTTAGTTTTGTTTAGTCCCGCCAATACAACGACTAGGAGTTAACAACCATTTAAAATAATAATATTATATTATTAGTGTGCAACGTAAGATTTCAAAGAAACCTGTTGTTGCGTATCAGGTACGCTATCGAACATAACAACCCCTTTAAACTAAAATTAATATTTAATTCACAAATATTAATAAATATGAAATATGTTTTATTCTTCATTTACCTAGGATGTTAGAGAATTTCAATTCAGTTCTCAGATCACGTTGAAGACTTCACCAGAATTTTGATGGGATCCTTGTATCACAATCTGATACGATAGAATGTGACACTTCATGCAGCCATAACACTTCATTCCTGTAAATCGTAAAATGATAATATAGAGGTAAATATTCTAAAAAAGGGATAAAATGGGTAGTCTTGTTGAGAATGTCCACAATAACCTATATCACATTGTTTCTTTTGGATGTTATCGAAAGACCAGTGATGAAGTCCACTGTGATATTATCCTACATCCATGCTGGTATGGGTAGTTGTGGTAATACCCCACTAGAATGTTATCACTTAACCTTCACTCTTTGAAAGACCAGGAAACATAATGTGTCATTCTCAATCCCACTTTTAATATTATCCCACTAATAATGATCACAAATTTCTCTATACATATTGTTGCTTCCAGGATATATAGAGAAAGTAGAGATATGTGCTTCATCCTTCAACTCCTAAATTATTTCAAGAATAGATGAAACATATAGTCTTGTAAAATATTTTAGTAGACCTTATGGATCAATATTAAACTCAGGAAACATTTCATCATTCACCACCACAAATTTCATCTAATACCATGAAACTTCTTTTTGATCTTTCTGGATCTTCTCTAGTGATGACAGTTAAGAAATCATTTGGAATAGGGTTGATGATGTACCTTACCATATAATTCCGAGGTCCTATTTTACTAGGTCATCGATCAGTGGATCTCATTGAATCCTCATCATGGACAGAACAATTGGGTCTTTCCTGCATAATGCATCTGTGAATTTGTATTCTCTTCTGAGATGATAATGAATTAAATAATCATAGTCATTGATAAGATACAAACATCTCTGATGTCTCATGTTAAAATTCTTTTGTGTGAGAACATACTTCAAATGAGGATGGTATATTTATATATCACATTTCCCGCCATAAAAATAGTGCCTCCATATCTTCCGAGAAAAAAATGAACGCAGCCAGCTCAAGGTCATGAGTAGGATAGTTTTGCTCTTGAGTCTTACACTATCGAGACGCATAAGCAGTGACCTTTTCTTTTTTCCTAAGGACACACCCAGGCCCTTTCGGAGATGGATCACTAAAAATAATGAGTCTTTCTCCACTTGTGGGAAAAGTTAACACAGGTGAAGTAACCAGTCTCCTCATCAGCTCATGGAAAATTTCCTCGCACTCCTTTGTCCCGATGAACTAGACTCCTTTTCAAGTTATCATTGTTAATGGATTAGAAATTTGTGATTTTTTTTTCAAAAACCGATTAGAATATCCTTCAAATAAAAGTAAACTATATATCATAGTGATTGATGAAGGATGAGGCCACTCCTCTACATATTTTGTCTTTGTAGGGTCAACTGTGATTCCATCATTTGTAACAATGTCCTCCAAGAAGGAAACTTTTTACGACTACAATTCACATGTTCTGAACTTTCTAAAAACCCTCTCCTTCCGTGGACATTGAATAAAATCCTTTATATGATCTTCATGCACCTCACGACTTTTTGAATATATCTGAATACCATAAATAAAAACTACCACAATGTTATCAAGCTGGTCCTTAAAGACTATGTTCATAAAATCAATAAAAATAGATGGTGCATTAGTTATTAAGATGGGAATAACAACAAAACAATAATGACCATATCATGATCCAAAGGAAATTTTTTGATTATATTATTTCTTAACCCTAAATTGATCATAAAAATAACTATGATCAATCATAGAGATGAATTGAGCCACACAAAGTTGGTCAAACAAGATATCAATTCTTGGAAGATGGAATTTTTTTCACAGTGATCTAATTCAGTTCCTTATAATCAATGCATAACTGAATCAACCCATCCTTCTTCTTCTCAAAGAGAACAGGTGCCCCACAACGAGACACACATGGTCAGATAAACCCCTTCTCCAAAATATTTTGGAGTTTTTTATTTAATTCTTACAGCTCTTCATTTTCCATCCTATATGGGGTATTTAAAATCAGATGAGGTCTAGGTACGAGTTCAATAGAGAACTCTACCTCTATTTCTGGGTGAGGTCTGTGTAACTTCCCAGGAAATACATTAATGTATTTTTTGAATATGGGGACATTTTCTATCCTTATATTCTCATTTACTTTTTTTCATCCCCAATAAACTCCATAAATAAGATATAAATGGTTCTTGTAAACAAATATAAGGTTGGCATATCTCTCCTTGCAAGATACCTATAGGTTTTCCATTGAACACTAATGAGATTTCTTTGCTTATGCATTTGATCTTTCCATTATACATCGAGAGCCAGTCCATACCTAGTATAATGTTAAATTCCATTATGGGAATGACTACTAGATTTAGGATAAGATTGTTGTTACTAAAGTAAATACTAGGGTTTCTAAACACTGACGATGCTTGGATAATCCCACAAGGTGTCTTGACTGATTACTCTACTTTTAGAAAATCAGGGTACGATTCTAAATTCTTTGTAATCTTGGAGGAAATAAAGGAATTCATAGAACAAGAATCAAAAAATTACTTTCTACATTTGAAGGAATAACAAGAGTCCCTTCTACCACATCATTTGTCTCTTCGACTTCTTCCACTATGATTGAAAAAGTATGACCTTGTTCCTTTGACATTTGCTGAGGAAGATGGTGATTCCCCTCCTCTACCCTTAGATTTGGACAATGATTGGAAAAGTGACCAAGTTGTCCACACTTATAGCATCAGGCATTAGACAGGGCCTGTACCATCTTCCCCTTGTTTATTGTGTTTTGGAGTTGAGGCTTCTCCCCACTAGGACAATTTTGTCCGATATGGTCATATCTTCCACACTTTTAGGACTTCCTACTAAAATGAATGCATTTCCCCAAGTGCTTCTTCCCACATTTATTTCAAGTCAGATATTTCACATGCTTTCTTCTTATTCCCTGATCGACGATCTTTCATATGCTTGGATCCATTGATGTATTATTTTCATTGGATTTACGAGACATAACGTCCCATAAAATAGCATTTTGACTTTCATCATGCTCTGCATGATCTCCTCATAACTGTCATAGTATAAGTTGGAAATATTCTTCTGTAGATGATCTATTAGTCCACCAAAGAATCTATCTACCGTCCCACTAGGATATATGAAAAAACATGATGTATAATGGGAATGTCTAGTGAAGTTAATCTTGTAGCTTCCCACAAATTGATTCTTTTTTTTCTTCTGTTTAATAAACTCATTCTCCATTATTGTTCTCAGGGAATGAGGGAAATACTCACTGATGAAGATTCCTCTAAACTCATCCCACTCCATAGATTCAACCTGCACTCTTGCCCTCGTGTTCTTTATCAGTTCCCAGCACTAATCAGTTTCTCCCACTAAGAGGCAAACAACTAGGGTGACCTTCTCTTGTTCAGAATAGCGGAGCACATTAAAGATCATCTCTATAGAGCACATCAACAGTTTAAAAATCAATGGATTGGTAGATCAAATAATGGTTAGTGATCATTGAAGGAAAAAGGTCAGAATAAAATGTTGTTTCATTCACAGTGAGATAAGTATCTTGGACTGATTGTAGTTATTTCCCATAACTTGAGTCAGTTGGTTCATCATTCGCAAGAAAGTTTCCATTCCGGCTTCCAAGGAAGGATGATCAGCGCATGGTCCATTAGAGTCACCATTTTCCATTTCCTCCTATTTCCCACCATTTTATAATAGAATAAAACTATAGTGAGAAACATATTTGAATTAGGAATCTTTTCACTATAATATATTTTATGTCTTAAATCATCTTTCTGTAAACAATTACATTTCTCAATAATTCCATCATAATGATTCATAAAAAGCTGTGATTAACCAAAAAAATCCACTGGAAGAATCGTAATATAGAGTGTAGGAAGGTTCATTGTTGTGTACCAGTTGCCATTTGAGTCTAACTCAAACCAATGTTTTTAGGGTTTACCCCTATGTAAATTTTTACCAGAGCTGCCTCAACCCGCTCGTATCTATAGAGGGATGTATTTTGTTGATAATCTACTTACTAATTACTAACAAAAATACCAGGATGTTTTACTATATTTAAACATTTATATATGGCTATTCATAATGTTTTCATAGACTAATTTCCATAAATAAATAAACTATCCTTTGATACCATCTATGGAATCATGCATTTTAATTTCATAACATTTCATTACAATTTTCAAACAGAGTATCATTAATGTCTAGTGTCTTGAAAATCAAGAACAAAAATATATAGAAACAACATGATACATTATTCAAATATACTTGCATGAATTTATCATAAGTTCATCCAATGAAAAATTTATGCATCTTATAATGTTGAGACATACATCAAAGGAAAGGGCTGAAGGCCTAGTAAGAAAATCAAGGGAATCCGTTTACTTGTGATATCAAAGATATTGATGAAGAACATAAATTCAAGAGCAATAGAATAAGAAGCATATCATAATAAAAAGAACATGAATAATAACTTTAATATATGGATACAACATTTAATTTACACATTCATGAACATATCACAAATATTAATCTCCAAGGTGTCAAAAAAATTAACATGGTTATTAAGCAATATGTGATGAAACTAGTCATATAAAGAGAATAAATTATTAACCCAATGCATTGGAGCACTACCAGGGAAAACCCTTAATATGTATTTAATTTCATATAATCCACATAGATCATAATCATACATTTCATTAATAACCCAAAGAGTATAAATGAATTTATTTTAATTTAAAAAATTGCGACTTTTTAAAAGTGCTTGTAGACACGATCATTTTGTCATTTATAACACATGAAAAGGGAGTGAGTTTTATATGTATGTCAATTACTGAATCAAATATATCAATTTTATGTCTTGATGTATACCCCTAGAAATTTAATAGATTTGGGTATTCACATAATTAAAATAAATTAATTTCTTTAGAAAAAGATAGAGATTTCAAGATGCAATTTCTACAACATAATAGCTATAAAAAATGGATTTAGAAAACATTAAAAATGAAGAGAAAGAGGCCAATAATTTATAAGAGAGTAATTATACAGTATATGGAAAAAATAAAAAGTATATAAGAATATGGTATGGATATTTTAATGACATACCACATGAAAAGTAATCTTGAATGTAAAGAGAAAAATCGATTTCTTTGATGAACATTCGATACCCTAATGGCATCATTAAAAAATTATGGAAATAAAATGATGAGAGAGGAAAGGGTCTCTAATCATTTGTACATTAAATGGATAGTAATGAGGATATATAAGAACATACCCTCACATAAGAAGATGGAATATAGAATACATTACATAAAGAAAGTCTTGAGTAAAAAAAGAGGGTGAAAGGCTATGTTACCTCGACGAGTGACTTTGAAAGCTAAAAGGATGGAACCATGGGAGGCTTGAAGGAACCTTGTAATGAATTATTGGAGGTTATGAAGCCTATAAAATTATTTTGGAGGTGTTTAGAATGAATTGAATGAGGGAATGTCTTGGTATTTATTAAAAATGTGAAAGAATATTTTATTAATTTACAAGGGACACCTCATCGGTGGTATTTGCAAAACCATGGCCATTGCCATGGTATTGGAAACCTATAACACCTCATAGAATATCTCAGTATTTAAATTATTATAAGATTTATTACATTATTATTACATAAATAATTATGTCATTAATCACCTGAATCTCAAAACTGTATTTTTACTATTCCTAAAATTCAACTGTAGTAGAAAAATCCCAAAATATAACATTAACCTAATATTTGATGCTCTTGATTCAAAAATTAACTCCGTTTTATGAAAATAATTTTCTAATAAAGGCATTTTTAATTTTTTAATAAAATACTATTCACAAATAACTACTACTTAGCTAATAATTTCTGAAACAATTATTTACTTATTTTATTAAATCATATTACCTAATCACGATGCCTAAATTATATTAATAAATTCTTAAGTGTGGTTTCTATTGCATTTTGTCACATTACTATTCATAAGGTTAATATTACTATTCATAATTTACTATTCACCAAAAATTTTGTTGACCTTATTAGACTCTAAATTTCACTTTGAACACAACTATAGAAGACCATTTTTTAAAAATATTTTCACATTATGAATTTTTTAACATATAAAAAGAATATTTTAAAATACCATTTTTTTCAAAACTCACCCAAAAAAGGAACTTCTATTAATTCATTCAATATTTACCCCGAAATTTGATATTCCAATACATTACCAATTAAAGAAATAACAATATCAATTATTTTAAAGGATTAAACAATTTAGATAAGGTATCATTGCATATCCCTTTATAACAGCTGCATAGGACCTAAGTGTAATGTGTGCTATGGTGATAGAATCTTTGGGCGGCTCGGACAACATTTCTCGAGTGGTGATTTATATAAGTTTGAACTTCCCACATAGGTGATTCTGTTCAAGCTTCACATATTGAAATTCGGATTGGGATAGGTGCAGAGAAAAAGCCCGGTGATGATACCTCCTTCCCATGTTCAGAAATATGGGATTTTTATAGAATGTATCTACTGGATGAGGCCATCAAATCTTATTTCTGTATAATTAACCATGATCAAATTTATTTATAAAAAATAATAATATCATTATGAGTTTAGTTTCCAGTGGACATATTGAACAACGGTCGTATAAATGTTGAAACCCAACAATATCATTTTAATTATATTCACATTATTAATTATAGGATAATTTTTTTAGAGTATAAAATAAAATAACACAAAAATTCTGGAAACAAATATTATTCAAATGTTCAGGTTGTTACAATTGTAGCCTCCCCTTGGCTATATAGTTAGCAGGTTCAAGTTCTTGCAAGGTGTTTCAAAAAACATGTGACCCCGTCATTTGATAAATGAAATATATATTAAATTCATCTTCATAGGCTGTCAAGTACATCAGTTAAGTAGAGATCTAGATTCTGAAAAATGAAACCCTTTCACCGATGGTGGTTTGTTTTCCTCACAATGGTGGTAAATTCTACATTTTCTCTCAGTCGATGTTGTGAATTTTCTTCCTGAACATCAATATCAGTAGTAGTGGTGCTATCATCATCATCATTGGACTCATATAGTGGCCTGATGACCCCTCTACACATTGTTGCTATGTGTCTCATTGTGGAGCACTGTTCAGGTGTCACTACCTTAGGCCCACCTCCCCAAAACGCCAAAGGTTTCCAACTAGCAGTGAGGGTCTGTCAGGTATAGTGGTGAGGATATACCCTCTCGGAGGATCACAGTAAGGGTACGGGACTGATTATAACACTCAAATATGCAGCGGAAATAAAAGACTCAGTAGACTCGAACCAGACCCGCATAACGGAAGCATATCAAATATCAATAAACCAGCAGAAGCAACATAGAACACAATAGCAGTGAAAACTAAACAGAACAACAAGCAGAAGAATACAAGTAGCCACTACTGTAAACAAACAAAGCATTCATCCAAATAAAATCATATAGATCACAAATATAATGGCGCCAATACCTAACCAACATATACTACAAAGGAAAGTAAACATGCTGATACAAAGAAGAATTAAACAAGTAACTCCAGCAAGGCATGAACTCAAGGTCCATACCAGTCTCTAAGCCCAACATCACTAAGTTCCAGCTCATGAGGCTGACCCTTTACCTGCACACAATTTCATAAAGTCTACACGCATCTCGAAGGGCCTGTGTAGACTTTATAAAATTGCGTGCAGGTAAAGAGTCAGCCTCAGGAGCTGGACTTTAGTGCTCTTGGGCTTGGAGACTCGTATGGACCTTGAGTTCATGCCTTGCTGGAGTTACTTGTTTAGTTTTTCTTTTGTATCAGCATGTTTAATTTCCTTTGTAGTATCTGTTGGTTAGCCATTGTCGCTATTATATTTGTGATCATTATGACGTGCTTTGGATGCATGCTTTGTTTGTTTACAGTAGTGGCTACTTGTATTCATCTGCATGCTGTTCTGTTTACCTTCCACGACTATTGTGTTCTATGTTTCTTTTACTGGTTTATTGATATTTGATATGCTTCTGCTATGCGGGTCTAGTTCGAGTCTGCTGAGTCTTTTATTTCCGCTGCATATTTGAGTGTTATACTCAGACCGGTACCCTTACTATGATCTTCTGAGAGGGTACAACCTCCCTACTATACCTGACAGACCCTCACTGCTAGTGGGAAGCCTTTGGCATTTAGGGGAGGGGAGCCTATGGTACTGACACCCGACCCGTTCGGCACTGTTCGGGTGGCTGTCCGGGTCCGAGTCGTTACAGTGGAGCCTCTCAGGGTTGTTCCTGGATGAAGATGTTTGACCATTACTCTAATCTAAAGACATTGCATGATCATACTAGAGTTAGATGCATATAATTTTTGAGATCAATGTCAATGGATATTGAAGTGATCGGGACACTTGTACATTTTTTTGGTTTATCAGTTTTTATTAATCTAGATTACTTTTTTATTGCTGTTTCTAGTGTGTGGTTTTTTACCACATCTGTAAATTTATTTTTCTATTTAATTTTCTAATTTATATTGTAATCTATTTTTTTTGATAATATAATAAAATTTCAAGTGTGGGTGTTTTTCTTCTTATGTAGTATGTCCCAAAGGTACCAAATCACAAAAGTCATGGTGTTTCGTTTGTTTTATATTCTAATTTCATCTACTAAAATTTGTGTTGTATCACTATTACCACACCATCACTCTATTTAGAAGTGTTTTTGTTTATCAATATTTTTTTTCATATTTTTTTGAATTAATTAAAAAATATTTTTTATTGATTGTTTAATTGAATTATTGGGGGGGGGGGGTTGTATTCCACTATTACCCTATAATAGTTATTATAGCTGATTCTCTTGGTTTCCCATAGTTGGAACACATAAAAATTGTATTTCTAAATTGAAGATAGAACAATACCAAATAGTTTAATAAATATAAATTTTTGGTTCCAAGGATTCCCATTTTCATGATTAGGATTATGTCATGTGTTGGGTCTCTGAGATCTTGATTCCATGTGAAGGCTGGTTGTTTGGTTTTTAAGGCCATGTTTCCATATTTACTATTTTTTCCATAATAACTTTTGTGGGATCTAGTTATGAAGCTTTTTATGTGATTTGATGTGATACTAGTATGGATGATGAGATATGGTTACGGAGGCTCATGATTTTGGAAGTAGTTGATGCCCAATAAATATTGATGGATGGCAATATGTATGTGGGTGTTGGGAAAGAAAAAAGAGATAATGTAATGGGTTGAAGTTAGACTTACTCATTATTGTATTGAAACCCAACATGATTGCTTGTTAATTAATCTATTTAATGTATAGATGATTGGGTTTCTTGTTTTAACCAAATTTATTTCCCTAATTCTAGAGGTTGAGTGATGTGTTTGGTAACATCTCCCAATAGAAGCATATGATGTTTTCCAAGAGCTCCTAGAAAGATTAAATGGTTATAATGTTTTATAAATGCTTATCACATGGTTTTAGTTCATAATGGAATGAAAATATTATTGTACATTATGATAAATCATTAGGCTCAGTTGGATTATTCTTTGAGTGCATGGACTTCACAATGATGGTTAATGAAATATAATCAAAATAACATTAATTAATTTTTAATTAAATAATTAAAGTGAACCTAAATGTTAAATGTAAATAATAAATTTAATACTTCCCCATTGACTTTTTTATTATTATTAGACATCTAGTCTGTAGAATAGGTAGTTGATGTCTAAGAGGCGATAGATGCAGTTGAGCATTGGACTAGGATAACGCCTATAGATTGGTCATGGTATATATGATATATTTCATGTTTTTGATTTCATGCACTACCCCACCCATGTAGGTAGGGTGAATGACGCCTGATGGAATCATTGTGTCTTTCCCCACAAAAAATCGATCAAGAGAGACAAAATATTAATAAGACCCTCTGGTCCAATTCTCTTCTCCTAACTGTATTATGTGATGGTATGTACAATGGTTAGTTTCCCCATATATGTTTGTAGATGGAAACAATGTATTGTGGTTATTTCAGACACATGTTTTTCTAGATATTTTGTACAATGTATTAATATTGGTATTACATGTATGGTTTATGTTGTCTTGTGGTACCATACTCAGTGTACGGGATAAGTCGGATTGGGGTATAGTACATAATGTATGATATAGGACTTATGGGTCATGGTGGATCCTAATAACTACTTGGTTAATATATGGAGATGTGGCATGAGATGATTATAAGATGTTATGAATGAGATGAATTTCATTATATTTATACTTGTTATCTTCCTCATAGCCCCTTTTAGAGAGAGATGGATGAGGACATGTGATGTCAGGTCCAAGAAGAAAACAAGTGGGGATGTGGAGGATGGGTGCCCTAGTTGATTCATTATATTATATTAAATATTTTGTATCTTTTACATGGTGATATATTGAAATGTTGAGGTTTTGTATATTGTATATCTATTTTGGTGATAAGATAGTTTCAGTTGTTGTTCATTGGGATTTAGCAAGAATTATTTATCATTTGCATTAGAGGATATAGGGAGGATCCTAATGAGGGAACTATTATGAATATAATTTTTTTTATTCTTTTTAGTAGGATTATGTTGTAGATCATGCTATATATTACTAGCTTATGGTTTTAGAGAAGATCTATGGGCATCATGGTTTCACTTGAGTTTCATTTTTTTGGAACTTTTATTTTCCTACATATTGTTTTTGTATCATATATAATTACATGTATACACATTGGATTATTTTATCATTATGAGCATGAATTGGTTGGTTTATCTATCTTATATCTCTCTTCTACATGTTACTCTTAGATGGTAATGCATAAAATTTATATGTATGATATATCTTTAGTGCTAGATTCCAACCTATGGCCTTCGGGCGGTAGGTATCGGGTAGTCACTATTCACATTGTATAATTACAAGACCTAGAGGGGTACTCTTTGGGCGGGGTGAAATATTTATATGGATAAATGTTAGATTGATATTCCAAATAGAATCTATAAATATTATTTTGATGGAATTATGTAGTTTATTGATTTAAATAGGGGATTTCAATGTTACTCTTTTAGTTTTACTTGTAGAAAATTTTAAAACCGAAATAAATTCATATAAAATACTAAAAGGGAGCACCTATTCGTGAATGGATTTATAATAGATAATAAGAGGTGGGACTGTTATTGGGAATAATATATTAATTTCCACTAAATAGAAACTATTAAGATGGATGTTGAAGCGAGAGAGATCATCTGATGCAAAAAAAATTTAATGAAATGTTATGTGGGGTGGATCCTAAAAGAAATTAACATATGAATTATTGAGAGTAGGGAGATCTATATTCTATCTATTGTAGATCATGATTTATTATGTTTTTATGAAATAAATTATTATACAAAAACTGAATTGTATTATCACTATACTGATTACAAAAAAATGACATTTATCATAGTGTTATTTCACTTAATGAATTTAAATAGTGGTTAGACACATCATTCATCCTTCTATCAGTGTTACTGAAAATAGTAAATCCTGATGACGTCAAGACTCCATATTAATATTACCATCCTCATTAGTTGAAAAAGAACATTGGTTTCAGATATGAATCCATTAATTGAGGTGAAGAAAACTGAATGTTATTTTGAAAAAAATTACCATTTGGATAATTTTATTGTATAAGGCTCTTCCAAGTAGAATTTTAATGAGGGAAATGTAACTTATCAATGATAGACTATAAAATAATGGAATTTTATTTTCATAAAAAAATGAATCACTTTATACTAAACATGAAGATAATAATATTATTTATATCATTTAATGTTTCTAAATAAATGAAATGAAATGTGGAATTAAATCAGAAGACTAAAATGATATCCCACCCGATAGATTCTCTTACACCGATAGAGATTTATCAGAGGCACCCTATAATTTCTAAAGATATTTAAAATATCTTATTGGGGATGGAAGTAGATGATTTTGATTCATATAGGTCATTGGTTGTGAAACTCATTACACATGGAATATTATGTTGGTCCTATATAATCTTCATCTGTAGATTTGTATGAAAAAACATATATTATTGATTCACGCAATTTTTGTATACATTTTCATATATATTATTGAAAATAAAAACATTTTTTCACCAAATATTTGTTGTTTCATGAACATATTCTTTGATATTTGTGATTATGTTTATTTTCAGGAGATTTCTGGCCAAAACACACAAATCGAGAGAAGCTTGTGAACATTTTCCATCTACACGGCGTGTACTTTTATACACGAGGTGTACATTCATACAGGGACACAGATCAAAATGAGGAGTACATGACAAAGACAGCAGATCGAGACTACACGTCGTGTGGATTACCAATACACGCCGTGTACCAGCTTCTAGATGCGGTTGGTGGCTCTTGCTTGGGATTACACGCCATGTGGGGCGGCGCTACATGCCGTGTACTTTCCACCAACAGGCTGTCGATGCCATTTGAGTCAAAGATGGAATGTTTGGCCACCTACCAATGAAAAATCATGGAAAATAACCATTGACAAGACTACACGGTGTGTACTTTTGTACATGCTGTGTACTTTAATTTTCTATAAATGGAGGCCTTGGCCTTCAGACCAAGGATATCTAAAACACTTGAAGAGTGGGGAACTTCTACTGCCATATTCTCGAGCCACGGTTGTACTACTATTCCACCATTCCACCTTTTGAAACCTCTCCTTGTAGCATATTCGATGATCATATCAGGTATCGAAGGTGTTATTTTCATTATGTTCTATATGTGTAACTAAACATCACTTGTGTAGGGGTTGTGGATGATGAAGAGTTTTTGTATGTTGGATTGATTTATAATGTTCTATATGTTATTCTAAATTTTCATATTCTTTTTTCCCTGTTGCTGAATATTAGTGAGAATTTTGATCCGGGCCAAGGGGAGAATTCTCAGGGACATCAAAGAAGAATGACGGTGAATTCATTCATGATCATTGAAAGGATTCATCGATTCAAAAATGAACTATACGAAATGTATGAATTATGAAACACAGACTACCAGACCATGGAGTAATGTTTCTTCAATTCCAAGAAAAAATCAAATGGACCAAGGGAATTTTGCCATTAATAAGATACAGAATGTTGAATTATCATGAACAATATAACCGTTTCTGAAATCCGCATTAAATCTCTATACTCACCATATCCCCAACACGTTATTTTTCTTTCTAAATACATCAAAAATTCACATGTTGTTTTCTCGTAAATTAATAAATTTTATTTCATGTAAACAAAACATATTCAATAATCCCCAAAAAGAAAATCCACTCAAAATTCAGCATAACTCGAGAAATTAACTCTAAACTCAATTGAATTTACAAACTTAACCAGTTCCCTGTGGATCGACATCGATCTTGCACTATACTATGTTTAATAGTGGGGAATATCAATTTGGGACACTGATAACATAACTTCGGTGAAACAACTCACCTACTTTTGGTGCTGTTGTAGGGGAACTGATGGTTTAATTTCTAAAATTTAGTTTCCTTAGTAATTAATTAAGATAAAATAAAAATTAAAAATTCCCAAAAATTTCTTTCTTAATCACATTTCTACTTTTCTTTTATTTTCCTGGATTAAGCTTGGTAGTTTGTTTTGTTTTGTGCAGGTCCATATGTGTATGAGTGGCCACCTAACACGCTCCAAGAGCACTAATTCATCAGGGGTTTTCCCAACTTACCCAGAGATAAAATGAACGTTTTTGAGGCACCAATGAACACTCATGGATAAAAAAAATCAAAACAACCCCACAACAAAAAAGGGGATGTAAATCCAGCTGTTGTCCAAGGAGCTGGACAACCGTTTGGTCTTGATGACTAACGGAACCGGTAAGCCCCTCTTACTCCACCATATGGCACACCACAGCTCCAACAAGTCCAACCAGTGTGGATTCCATATTTCAACAAAGGCCATGGGCCAAAATATGCTCCTTAGGACCAACAGTACCTACCGATTCTCCCTCCACAAAAGCCACATTTAGGTCATACTCTCATGAAGTACGGCCTACCATCGATCCACATATAAGATATAGGAATCATTAGACCATAGATACAATCCCTATACATGGAGATCAAGCATGCTATTATGCTACTGATCCATAGAACTATTCAATTCGGTGGCCTTCCCAGTGAAGACCTGAATGCCCATCTCTCCAATTTTTTGGAGATCTGCGATACATTCAGATACCATGGCATTTCTGAGGATTCCATTAGCCTTTCCATGTTCATTTTCTCTCTATGGGACATGTCAAAAGAGTAGATCAAATGGTTTCCACAAAGATCTATCCTCACCTAGGAGGAGCTAGCCCAGACGTTCCTGTCCAAATACTTCTCACCTTCAAAGACGGTAACGCTGCGGAACGAGATCCACATCTTCCAGCAACATGAATCGAAATCCATTTACGAATCATGGGAGCACTTCAAAATGATGTTACATAAATGCCCACACCACAGACTTCCACATTGGATGAAAGTCGAGACCTTCTACGATTGACAAACTACAAATACAATGTCCATGGTGGATGCTGCTGTTGGAGGTACATTAATGCGAAAATCTCTTGAAGAACTTTTCGAACTGATAGAAGATATGTTTTCCAACAACCTCCAATGGAATTATGAGAAGCAGACCCAAAAATGATGTACACATAGTATTGATGCTACAACCATGCTTGCTGCCTAGTTGGATGCAGTATCTAGAAAGATAGAAGCACTGCATCTGAAGGGTGCATCTCAAGTTCATGCGGCGTACCATCTAGTATGCAGTGACTATGGTGACAACCACATCATTGGAGAATTCCCAAGACCTTTATTCGACCCGTTAACAAGAAAGGTGAGCTATGTAGCTCAAAACAGAGGGTCAGGCCAGAATCAAAAATACCAGAAAACAGCATGGAGAGATAATCAAAACACATGATGGGGCCATCAATAACAGAATTTTTCGCCCCACCTACTGCCTGACTATAGTCATCCAGAATATCAGAACATGTACCAACAGTTGCAACAGCCCCAACATGGCCCTTACCAGTAGCAAGGGTATCAAAACCCTCACACATAGTAGTCACGACTTCCATCATCTCCACCAGCTCAACGACCACCTCAGTAAGAGAATACATAACGGTTAGAGGATCTTCTGAAGAAATTCATATCAACTATTGAGACCATATTTCAGAACCAGGAGACTTCAATTCGAGGCCATGAGAACCAAATCATCCAATTAAAAAACCAGTTCTCCGGGAGGCATACTGATACACAACCAGGAAACACCGAAAATATCCAAAGGGAGGAGGCCATTCCTTCACTTTATGAAGTGGAAATAATCTTCACCTAAAGGAACCATCATAGTCAACTTTACCTATACACCCTGTTGAAAACAATGGTATTGTTTCAGATTCCTCTTCATCTGAAAATCCATCACCAGAGGCTCAAATAGGCAAAGCTATGGAGGTAGTAAAACCATTCGAGTTTGCATTACCTTTTCTGGAGAGAATGAAACAATGGAAGTTGGATCAATAGTTTAGAAAATTCATGTAGGTATTCAGAAAGCTACAAATCAACATCACATTTGCAGAGTCTCTAACTCAAATTCCCACATATGAAAAATTCATGAATGAAATCCTCTCGAATAAGAGGATGATAGAGGATTTAGGAATGATAGAATTGACAAATGAATGATCTGTAGTCGTACAACAATCCATTTCTCTGAAACAAAAAGATCTAGGTAGCTTTACTATCCCTTATACAATTGGACCCTATAAATTTTGAAAAGCTCTATGCGACATAGGAGCCAGTGTCCACCTCATGCCATTCACAGTTTTCCAAAAGCATGGACTCCTCAATTTGAAGCATACCCAAGTCGCCCATCAAATTGCTGATAGATGCATTAAATAACCAAAAGGGATACTGGAGGATGTGCTCATGAAGGTAGGATGATTGGTCCTCCAAGAAAATTTTATTATCCTTGACATGGAGGAGGGTCAAAAGGCACCACTTATACATGGAAGACCATTGATAGGCACTAGGAAGGAACTCGTTAACGTGCCCAAGGGGGAGCTGATTTTACGGGTAGGGGATGGAAGAGTCTCCTACAATGTTTTAAAGGCCATCAAACAAGCATCGTTGGCCTAATATGATGGTTGCAACGTATTGGCTACCATGGATTTACAACTGAGCAGACAAGAAGATGAACTTGTATGTTATTCCATTTCAGAAGATATGATTTTTCCAGACATGCCCACTGATGAAGTGCCAGAGGACCTGAAATTCATTGAAGGCTAGGGTGGCCACTACTAGAAATGAGCGGCTATTCCTGACATCCTAGAGAGGGAAGAAGTACAACCACTAGTACCTTCACTTCTCATGTCACCTGAACTAGAATTGAAATCTATTCCACCTTACTTAATGTACGAGTATTAGGGGGATCATCATACATTGACCATTAAATTTAGAGCAACACTATCATTGGAACAAGAGGATTCACTTCTTCATGTTTTGAAGCGGAGAAAGCAGGCAATTGGAAGTAATGTTTCAGATTTGAAGGGTATCATCCCTAACTTTTTCCCCCACAAGGTGCTTCTCAAAGGAGTAAAGCCATCTAGAAAACCCTCGCAGCATGTGAACCCTCCCATGACAGATGTCGTAAATAAAGAGGTAATCAAGCTTGTAGATAAGGGCATCATTTAACCTATATCATATATCCCATTGGTATGCCCCCTACAAGTGGTCCTTAAGAAGGGAGGAATCACTGTGGTATCAAACGTCACGAATGAGCTCAACCCTACTCGCACAATCATGAGCTGGAGAGTCTATGTAGATTACTGGAAGCTGAATAATGCCACAGGGAAAGATCATTTTCAACTACCCTTCATGGATTAGATTCTAGAACGGATTGAAGGTAATGAATATTACTACTTCCTCGATGTCTAATCTGGCTATAATTAGTTCTCCATTTCCCCAGATGATCATGAGAAGAGCACCATCACTTGACCATACGTATCATTTGCCTACCGAAGTATGCCTTTCTGTATGTGAAATGATAATGCCACATTCCAGTGATGCATGCTGGATATTTTTCATGACATGGCAGAACATATCCTATAGGACTTCATGGATGTTTTTTCCATTTACTGGAAGTCATTTACCACCTCTTTACGGCACCTGGAAATAGTAAATGAGCGATCCAAAAACACTATCCTAGTTTTGAAGTAGGAAAAGTTTCATTTTTGGTGCAAAGTGGCATAGTCTCTGGACACAGAATTATAGAAAAGGGGATAGTGGTGTATCCAGGGAAAATTGAACTCATTTCATGACTTCCCATTCCATCTTTTTTGCGGTCCATCTGTGACTTCTTGGGCCATGCAGGTTTTTACAGGTGGTTTGTCCGCAATTTTTCGAATATAACTCATCCCATCACCAATCTTCTGACTAAGGATTCCATTTTCAAATTCACTGAGGCATGCACCTCCACATTTGAGCATCTAAAGCAATGACGGATGGAATCTCCAATGATGATTTCCCCCAACTCGGAGGCACAATTTGAAGTGATGTGCCATGCTAGTGACTATTCTGTGGGAGCTGTCCTGGGGTAGTAGCTAGACCAAATCATTCGACCCTTCTACTATGCTAGAAAACACTCAATGATTCCCAACTATAGTACACTACTATAGAGAAGAAGAATCTGGTAGTTGTATTTTCCTTCGACATTTTTTGTTTTTACCTTGTGCTGTATAAAGATATTGTTTATACTGACCATGCAACACTGATATACCTATTAAACATGAATGATGAAATGCCCCAATTGTGATCTATGTAATGCATGAAGATTCCAGAGCATTTGTTGCATGTTGTGATCCATGCCAACATACATGTAATATGGGAAATAGAACTGAGATTCCCAAGCACCACATCCTGGAGGTCGAGATCTTTGAGGTCTGGGGAATTGACTTCAAGGAGCCATTTACACCTTCATTCAGAAATACCTAAATCTTCATTTACATTGATTACATCTTCAAATGGTTGGAATCCACTATGATGTCCCATTACACAACCAAGGTAGTCGTGATTTTTCTAAAGAAACACATTTTCAGTAGGTTCAGCATTCCTCGTGTACTAATCAGTGACAAAGGGACACATATTGACAAAGTGTTAATGAAAGGAGTGATGTCTAAATATGTGGTAATGCATCACATGAGTACAACATACCAACCCCAATCATGTTGACACGTGGAGCTCTACAACTGTGTGCTCAATAAAATTTTGGAGAAAACAGTGAATACCTCACGGAAGGACTGGTCCATAAAGGATGATGACGCATTGTGGGCCTATCACACCGCCTTCAAGACACCACTAGGCATTTCACAATTCCGCCTTGTCTATGGAAATACATGACACATACTAGTGGAACTGGAACACAAAGTAAATTGGGCTGTTAAGGCCCTCAATTTTGATTTGAAATCAGCTACCGAGAGGCAGAAGTTCCAACTATCAGAACTCGATGAAATCAAAAGAGAAGCACATGTGAACGCTAAATTGTACAAAGAGAGGACAAAATCTATCCATGACTGGAATAATTATCAAAAAAACATTTCATCCCGGTGATCAGGTACTCTTCTTCAACTCTTGTCCTCGCCTATTCCTAAGAAAACTCAAGTCAAGGTGGTCGGGACCATTCCATGTCATACGAGTATTCCCTCACAGAGCAGGGAAAATAGCTATGGAGGATGGTCAACTGTTCAAGGTGAACGACCAATGACTGAAAATTTACCATCACATGGAAAATATAGCAGGAATAATCTCCACCACCCCTCTCAGGTAAGAAAATGTATGTCAGTTGAGCCAACGACTTAAAACAAAGGTGCTTCCTAGGAGGCAGCCCATAGGTCACACGCCGTGTCCCAGTTACATACATGATATATAATTATCTATTTAATTTATAATATTATTATTATAAATCTATATAATAACTAAGAAATAACCAGGGATGATGCTAGTGCTGATGGTAAAGTCACTGGAGATTATCTGAAACGTACCCAGTTCGAATCCTCCGGACCTACCTTCGACACAAGATTCCTTTTTTTCTTACACAACATGAGTAGTAATTTAAAAATATATATATATTTTATTATAAGAAATTCCATTGAGGGGATGGATCAGTTGGCCATAATCGTTACCCAATTCCAAAATACCTGAGTTCAAATCCTGGCAACCGCCCTAATTATATCATTTAACCTTTTAATAAAACAACACCACGTGTCTTTTGATATACGTCGTGTGTGCAATAATTTTCCATTCTAATGTAAAAATGTTTTCTTATAAAATAAATTCATGAAGATGAAGTTTGAAGATTGGAAAAGTCTCGACATGGGATCCAAAAGACCCGGGTTCGAACTCAGCTAATCTCCTTGCATCATCCCCTTCATTTATAATTAAAACCCACACACCATGCATTTTCTTCATTCCATGTGTATAGGTTGTGTAGATTAAAATTTATATAAATAAAAAATATGGACACCAGTACAACCTTCGCTCTAGTGGATGAGGGCTTCTGTTTGGAATGGTTGATCGCCAGTTCGAACCTCGCCCCAAGCACCAGACCAAAGGTTCTACTTATCTTTTTCATATTTTAAAACACACGGTGTGTATTTCCCGATACACATCTTGTATAGTTTTAATTGTAATAAAATATGTATATATCTATATATATATATATATCTATTTTTATTTTAGATATTAATAATATTTATTATAATGTTTTCTATAATAATTATATAAATATAAATATATGAATAAATATTTTATTTTGTAAAAAAACAAAAACAAAATAAAAATAAAAATAAAAATGGATACACGGTGTGTAGTCCTAACGTACATGCCATGTACTGCGTTTATAAAATATGGGGCCCACCTGGCTTCAGCCCATGTCGCGCGGTTCCCCATTTCTCCCCCTTCTTCCGGTTTCTTCTCCCGAATGCCACCCGAACCCCCATTGATCAGATCCATCAATTTGGTTCATTTCATGCTCTCATTTCTCTTACATTGCGATCTTCGGTCCAGGTATGCCCTTCTACAACATCTATTTCAGGCTTTTAGATGCATTTTGGGTGTTTATTTGGATCTACTGACGGTTCGGCTTCCGCGGTACATGACCACGAAATGATGACCACACACCGTGTACTCTTGTACACGGCCATACACTACAAAATAAAAAAATTTGAAACTACACAGGGTGTATGTTCGTTACACACCATTTACTTTTTCCCATAATGGTCGAGTACCCCATTGCCCGCGGCCTCACATGCCAATTTTATCTACACGGCATGTGTGTTTGGTACACGCCATGTAGATCATTTCATTTGGCCCCTACGTGTGCAACACATGACACAACCTCTTACCCCATGCTCCTCTACACAACGTGTATTTTCGGTACACACCATGTATACCATTTCCATTATACAACCCTGTGTCTAGCCACTACACATCCATGTTCCTCGAGTGATGAACATGCCATGTCATCCCTTACAAAACGTGTCTTTTATCCTTTGAACGGTTACAATCTTGACTGTGTAATTTTTTATACACCACCATATCCACTTTTATGAACACGACATGTATGTTCGGTACACACCCTATCCAATTTCAGGTTCAATCTTCTTCACCCTCATCATGATTATCTAGAGAACACGGGATGCTGCTCTGCTTGTACTACGCACTGTGTACTACGGATGTACTCACCATGTAGTTGTATTTTTCAGATTTCCCACACATTATTTGATTAATTTGGTTTCCTTTTTCTTTTTTTGGGTTTTATTTCCATTTCAAGATATGGAATAGCACGATCTTTCCTGTGGGAAGCGGCCGGCCTTGGCCACTGAGGGAAAGAAGCCCATTTTTTGGCAGATTCAACTCCGACCTTCGACACAGTCCGACCCAGAGTCTCTGGTCTACGAGCTTCCTTAATATCCATTCTTCTGCCACTCACTCCATCTACAGAGGTTGGGAATAGCACTACTGCACCTCCACCATCCAACACTGAGCCTCCGAGAATAGTCAGTTCTTCACCAGCTTCCACACATCACAAAGCCACTTCATCAGCAGCTGGTACCTCATTGCATGCCCCTTCCACAGAGTCTTCACCTACTGAAACTGATCTACCACCAGAGCCAGCCTCAGCTGCAGCACCACCTGGACTAGCTCTTGTGGGTATTCCCTATCCGTGTATGGTGTTTCTGGCTACCGACATGGTGCACGACCAGGTCTGAAACTTCTCTCGCCAGCCGATCCCTATGAGAAGCATATACCTAGACAGCATTGTGCCTCAGTAGCTCGACATCTGTGGAGTGTTATAGGATTTCCATGGACAAACTCCAATACTTGAAATTTTTCAGGTCATCTATCCTATATTCCATGATTTAATTTTGAAGTTTGTGGCCTTTTTCGAGTTTGACGGAGCTGAGTACTAGGTGACACCTGGTGATGCAGTGCCTGTGGTTTGGTTCTATCTCGGTAGCCGACAATTCTCCCCCACCATGACTGAGTTTGGACGAGGGTGTGGTTTCTACCACCATCCCATCAACCCACCCCTGTTTATACCCTAACTAGACCCTAGCACTCTGAGCTTGTGAATATTTGGTGGGGGATTGTTGGGACTGAACACAACTATGCCCCTACCTCGCAGAATAACACCCTTATTATTGACCCCATCTTCTATTTAACAGAACAGTGCTTCAGTTCCATTCTTTTTCCCCACCAGGAGGATATGGGGGTCCTGACCGGTACTGAAATGGTCCTCCTTACATGTGTCATTCGGAAGGACTTGTAACACCCCAAGCGTCCACAATACGTTTCCCTTCGAATAATGCAATAGCGTGTGTTGTACGCAACCTCGAGTTCTAACACACCGAAACTAATTAAACTAGCCGTTATGAATAGTAATACCTACTTTTTGAAATTTTATAAATTTTATTTATTAAAATGGACATCATTTTTGAATTCAGAATATCGAAATTAACCTAGGGTGAATTTTTGGTATTTTTCTGAAAGACATCATTTTTTGATGAACAGTGAAAATTACTAAATTTTAATTAAAAACAACTTTTTAATCAAAATAATTAATAGTGATAAATTATGAGATTGAGTGGTTTTAAAGTACATTTAGAATATATTTTTACCACCTAATACAATGTTGTTCATTAGACATAATTTCACAATAAAACCGGAAATAAACATGTGTCCATCTTTTGATAGTTATTATAGCTTAAAAACACGCTTATTGTTTTGACAACGGGAATTAAATTTTAAATTAATTTCTTCCACTTATGTATTTTGAATTTGGAAAAATGTATTCCATATTTGGAATCATGATGTCAAAATTATGTAAATAGGTAACTTTTATTTTTACACATTTTGAATAATTACTTCGGTAAATATTTTATTTATTGTGGTTAAAGGGTAAATCCGGTAAATAAGGGTAACAAAATTATATTATAATAATATTAATTTACCCTAAAACGTGTCCTAACCTTATTGGTAGAAACTAACCGACAATGGGCATCCTTGGGTCGATTTTGTGACCCCATGGAGCCACTTGTAATTGTTAGGGACACTTTATATTAATAAAGTTAAAATAAATACAAAATTGACAAAAGCTTATATCTTTTAGAAGAACAATTTTTACCTAGGGTTATATATGTTGGATTTTTGATTATAAATATTAATTAGAAAGATAAAAATATTTCCTACATTATAGTATTTGTTTTAGAATTTTTAGACATCAAATAATTTAAATTATTAATGACACAATAGTGATGCAATGTTTACCTCATTAATAAATCATTTAAATAAATAAGATTATAATGATTAAAATATTATCTAAAACCTGTCCAATTCTTATTGGTTGATTTTATTTCGAATATGAGTCATCGTATCTTCGACCTCAATTATTTTTGGACCATTATAAACCGAATATCATTATATTATAAAATAATATTTTCACTCTTTCCTAAAGAGCCCCTCCTCTCCCGTATAAAAGGAGACTACTTCTACCCAATTCCTCACACCTCTCAATCCTCTTGGATCGTCCAAAATCTGCCCAACTAAGCTTCCTAAAACCCTCCACTCATCCTTGAAGCCTCACCTTAGGCAGAAGGCACTTCAAGATGTACTTTGGTTCAATCCAAAGTGAGTTACCCAAATTAAAGGTAACAGTTTCTCTTAGAATATTTTCATTTATTTTACTTCTCCAACCCCTAAAATCTTTTTATTTCCTTTCTTTTGTAACAACACCAGTATCCTCAATATACTAGGATGTTGTTATAGGAAGGATTCTAAATACACTTACACACACCTCTATCTAATGGATGAAGAACATAATGTTTCCGTGGATGGAAAACGAACGCCTCACGAAACGATGATTGTTCAATTACATCTTACCACCTATCATGGTGGCCAATATGATGGAACTATAATTAAATATGATATTAATGATATTTATTTTATACATAAGCTTCTGTAATTCCATTTTATATCATACCATTATTCGTTTCATGTTGTATATACATACGATAATTTCATTTGAGGAAGTGCGGACTACCGCCCCCTCAAAGTGATATGACTCGTTACTACCATACATGGAACGTATAAATGATGGTGTTAATGAAATTAAGTAACATATATAAGATATTATATTATACTGGAATAATAATATACCTATTTATCATTTGGATTCAAATCTTTTAAAATTAAAAATGAAATGGAAGTAGCATTCGTGCGTACGTACGGACTACCGTCTCCACGAACGCGATGAGATTCATTCTCCATCGTAACCATCCAAGTATTATTCTTATTTGATGGTTAAAAATAATGATTAAGGACTTGATATTATTCTGGATATGAATAATATTCATACTATCCATTACAAACATGTCTTACGTAACCAAACATTCAAGAAGAACTAATCGGTTATCACCCGAAACGACGATAATACTAAGATATTATTAATAAAGCAATGTTAAAAGATCATATATGATATCATATTGATGTATATGATTATATTATAATTTAATAACAATGGTTTAACTATTATACAGGAGGTTAACATACCATCAACTAAGGAAAAGTACAAGGTAAGGGGTTTTCATCTCACTCTTTATTTACGTGAGATTCATGCCATATTTCCACTATTACCTTTTGTGTGGTGTATGTACTGCCCATAACTGTATTCTTTGTGTAATACACTTTACCTTATGTGTATTTACATATTCATTTTATGATCCTTCTTTCATGCGTGTATGTTTCATAAGTTACCAAATCGATAATGGATTTTGGAATTTCAATTTCAACTCATTTGGCTTTACGCATACTTCATTGATTATTTTACTCAAACATTATGTGTGGAATCACTATTCATTTGCTTATGTCATAATTTCCACTCTCATTCTGTGGATATACTTTTGATACACATAATCACTCCATTTATAAATTCTCAAGTCATCGATATGAACTTGATAAGAGTAATTTTAACTCAATCTTTATTTATTGAGTTAAACATCCAATTCCTTTGTGTTGTTACAAGAATATGTGTGAATGTCCTCTGATTGATTTACACTGAATATCCAATCATATTGAGTCTGTTTATATTTGTCACACATAATTATTTCATTGATGTATCCTTAACCCAAGGATATGGTCTTAATAAGAGATTTCATCTCAAATTACATTCCATTGAGACCTCTTTGTTGTTATACACCAATTCACTTTTATATGGTGTATATAATGAACTTTGACATAGTATATCATGAATCCCTTTATTCTCATGAAATTAAAAAGTTTTTATTGCTTCAGTTATTTGTATTCAATTGTCTCTATTTTGGTTAGCAACTCTAACTAAAATCTCATTTTAAATGTTTTCATGAAAAAGGGGATATTTCTCTCAAATAGTTTTGACGATTATTTTCATCTATGTCAATGTCCTTCATTATTCTCGATTGAGGTTAATCTGATATAATAAAATCTTTCATATTGTATCGAATGAGTTATGTTTGACTGTGGATGTGCTATTTTTATACCATTCATGGTTTGTGGTTAAAGTATTGACATTTCGTATGCTAGTTTTAATACGAATGTTTAAGTCATGTTTCAAGATTTTCATATGAGGAATTCATTGGACTTAATAAGTGACGGGTGGATCCCGCTATAGCTCCTTGACGCATCAGTAGGTCTCATGAGACAAACTAGTGTCTTGGCACAACGCCTTGACAAAATTTTATTTGTAGTCTTGGCACGAGGCCTTGGCTACGTGGTAATGATAGTCTTGCATTATGCATTCCGTCAATTTGAAATTGATTATTGATATTTCATGTGATTATTCGATTAGTAGAATATCCATGTGAATAAGTAAATGACATTATTTCATTTAATTTTTTCCATATTATGCTGAAGTTCAAGTTTAAAGGCTTTTGTTTTATTTATACATTGCCTTAAATGTTTATGCTCATTTATGAAAGTTTCCACTATATTGTTATTCTTACTGAGCATCTGAGCTCACCCCTTTAAATCTTTTATTTTTCCCAGGATGTGAAGAAGTATTTATGACTTACCTGCAGGAATAGTCTATGGGGATGTGAAGACAAGTTTTTGTTGTAGTTTTATTCAATTTATGTTGTAATGTAAGACATATGAATATATCTAGTGTTTCCAAGGCTACTAAACCAATCTGTCTTTCGAGTTTTTGATCCTTTGTGATCATGACAATTATGTAATAATGCACCGAATCTGGGTAACTGGGGTCGGGGCGTTACAGGACTACTTGAAACTCCCTTACTTCACCGCTTCCTAATTTCATGCTATGTTTACCAGCCATCAAGTCAACCTGCACGACGGGTTTTACGCCACCCATCTCACCCACCACCTTGGGCTATTTGAGCCTTCTCTTACCCATGACCTGTTAGGTTCAACCCAGCATATGGACATTCTCATGGTCATTCGCATGGGAATGGTCTGGAAGCAGTGGGCGCCAACATCCTTTCCAAGGCTCACTCCCAGCCGCCCGCTGACCCTCCTGCTCGAGCTGATGTCCCTGCTACTTCTTCCCCACCCCTTCCAGTTTCCTTACCCCATCCCCTTCTTACTGACCCCACTTCTTCTAGCCTTCCTTATTCTGTACCACCGCCAGCCCACCTACACCCACACCCACGGTTGATCTAGCCCTTTCCCTCCGCCTAGCTACGATGGAGCAACATTTGGTTCATCTCGCCGGCCGCCACGACAGTATCACACAACATCTGGTTTGTATATACAGTTTCCAGAACCGGATTGAGTATATTTTGAGGATTATTGATCAGCATCTGGTTATTACATCGGCCCATGCTTCTACCTCAGTTCAAGGGCCTTCTGCTGCATCTCCAATGCCATTCACAGCGCTGTCCACAGATTCTGTTCTATTGTCTACTGTAGGCCCTACTGCTACTACTCCCATTTCCACCACTGCTGCTAGTCCAGGGGGTTTCTGATCTTCCTTTACCAAGTCCAGTGCCTGTGGCCCCTACTTCTCTAGCTTCCCATATCGATGTCGCGTCCACACCTCTCGAATCCAAGACTCCAGTGCCATCTCTTCGGGCTGGTTCTATACTCGATGATGCCTCTTCTACGACGACCCCATGACTGGTTTTGGGACACATGCTTTTACTTTTATATATATATTTTTTATCTCCTGTTCATGTGTTCCTTATTTCTACATTCAGGGTTCGTTTTCAATCCCTGTCACAGGTACTCTAGAATATTTTGTGGCGCGCTTTTACATCAACTACCATTTTCCTACGCCTAGACACAAGGGGAGTTTTCATTTTTTCCTTTATTGTTTTAAATTTTTTCTTTCCTTTATTCCATACATTCCCTTTTTCTGGCCCACTATTGTGTTCCTTCATTCCCATGTTATTTTTTGGGCACTTAATGAACCACGTGTGATTTTATGTATTGGGGAGCCTCTCTCTATTTCACCTTAGAAATTTCCCATTAACTAATCTAGAAGACATCATTCTTAGATTATATATTGGAAAATTTGAGGGAATTGTTTTAATCATATTTATAAATGCTAAAGTTATTAGTAGGAACTTTTAGATTGTTTCATGCTTATTCTGATTCTTAAGTATTTTAAAATGATTGCCGATATAGTTTAAATTGCAACATTAAATCTTGGAAAATTACATTATTTATGCTGATCATTTATATGAATATCATGACCTGATTATCCCTTTATTTATCATTCCCACTCCTGAGAGGTATTCTAAACCATTCATTGTATTTCTTTCTAACAGCATTTTTATTGAGAGTTTCATAGAATATACATAACTACCAGAATTATCATGTTTCCATTTTGAAACATGAGGGAATTTTGAATTACATTAAAATGATTGAGTCATAAGATTTTTAACCCATTTATCTTGAGCCTACCCTACATTTTATCTTAGTGAAGCCCGTATAGATCATTCATAGCCTTTATTGTAATCCATTTTACAAGCCTATTTCTTTTCCTACACTAATTATTTTATGTTTTTGCATGATTATTTATTTGAGTTCCAAAGAAGGAATTGGAAAAAAATTGTATAAATTCATTAATTATCATGAAATGAAGTATGGGTGAGTTCCTCTTGATCAATTTGGGAAAAAAGAGTTCCAAACCTATTATTGCGAAATTCAGAAAGGTTCCCTTTGTGCTCTAAAAAAATAGTACAAACAAAGGGGACTTATACACATTTAATGGTTTGTGACTCTCACTCTCCTAAAGGTGATGGTGGTGATATGATCTTTTGATAAAGCTTGTTGAGGGAGTATTTACATTGAGTTTAACTTTGAAAATCATGCATGTTATTTAGGAGTTTAGCCTCCTATTTCAAGCCTCATAGTTTTTTTACACATCATTACCTAAAAACCATTTTCCACAAAAACATCTAATGTTATCTGAAAATTCCTCTTGATATTTGTAATTTTTTTTCTTAAATGGAGAACTATAATTCTTGCAAACCTATAGATAGAGTTTATATATATTAGATTTATCATGACCTTATTTAAAAACATATTGACTGTTGAGTATATTTTGGTGAGACAAATCCTCATGTGGATTGCTTATATTTATAATGTAGAAACATGTGTTTAAAGAGAATGTAAGATGTTAATTGAATTATATATGAGGCATGAATCAAATATCTTTAGAATTGAATTTGTTTGTTCCTATTATAGTTTTTCATTATAACTGTATCATTTATACATTTTGATTAATTGAATACGTTCCTTTTAAAAGTATAGACTCTTTTAATTAGATGTTGAGATTTTTCATGAGGGCAAGAAAATGAATATCTGGGGGGGGGGTTGATGCACCCAATTTGTAAAGACCTGGAAATTTCAAATATTTTTTTCTTATTTTCTTTGGAATTTTACGAGTGTGCAGTTTCTGACGGCACCTGATTCCGAGGCCCGGTGTGCCTGAAATCAATTTTTGAAGATTAGCTTGGGTACGTTCAGTGAACGAGCTAGCAGGTTTTCCTAACTTTTGAACCGGTGCTCGGAATCGAAATCTGAGGGCACAGTTGAAACGGCAGTGCTGATTTTTTCTTAAGAAGACCTTTTCAGGAGTTGCGTTTGCTCGTGTTTAGTTGTTAAAAATTGTGGGTTAAGACTTTAAGTAAAATAATTTTGTGCTTCAAACTTATTTCACATAAGTGGAAAAAAACATTGTTGGGAGTTGGTGTGGGACCCACTGCACCCTACCCATGGTAGGATATTTGTGAGGTGGGGCCCACATGAGCCCCACCCTTTTCAAATTCTCAAAACCCACCATTAATTACGTAACTCATTCCACTCTCCCAATTTAATTGCATTCCAATTAAACCACCAAATTAATTGGACAACACATGTATAATTAATTAGGTGATTCATGTTTTAAACATTGGGTGGCTTGGTAGTAAATAAAAATATGACAAGTCATATTTTTATTTTACCTTCGTTGATTCATTGGGAGAATTCTTGTGAACTTGGAGGTCTCCTCCTTCCCCATTGAAGAACGTGAAGAACGTGCCAAGGCTTCGATGAAGAACACCGTCACCGCAAGGAGAGCCGTCTCTTCTTCTCTCAGCAGCCAGTGTGTGACAGGCGCGACGTTCGTCAATGCCTTCAAACTCTCCCTCCATGGCCTCGACAATGAAATCGAATCCGAGGTAGGGGTTGTTCTTCGTTTGGGATTTATTTAACGAACCCTTGTTGTTAAATATCAACCGTCTGTTATCATGTTATCAATAGGAGGTCGGACCACACGAACATGACTGAACCTACTCTCCTTAGTTGTAAAACAACTTCATGGTTAGAACAGGAGCGGCGCGGTGCAACGACACTCCGCGGGATCAAGGAAACCACGATCAGAGTTGGACCGTGGCGGAAGGGGCGCGACGCCGTCACGCCACACCGAACAGATAAGGGACACGGCCTAAGACACAATGGAGCGGTAGAAGGCGGCCAGAACTGCCGGCCGCCGACGACCACAAAGAGCCATGTGTAGAGGGCCGCGACAGAAGGCAGCCGGAACCACCGGCCGCTGGCGTCCATGTACAACGACGGCCAAAGGGGCTGCGGCGGAGCAGCAGGGAGCGGTCGGAACTACCATCCGCCAGCAACTTTGAAGAGGTGTGGCCAAATGGCCGTGGTAGTGCCAAAGAAGGCGGCCTGCCTTGCCGGCCGCTGGCTCACCATTGATGCGGGACCCCCACGGGTCCTGCATAAAATAAACGGTCGGAAAAATCCGGCTGTGACCTTGGAAAACCGGGGGGTTGAAACCCCCAGTCAAATACAGGCGGGCCCCCCCAAATGGGGGCTGTTTCTTCAATCAAGGGAGCATACCCCCCACTTCCACGCACGCGCGGCGCGCGACACCCGCATAGGGCCGGGCCGCCCGTGCCGGGCTGACTCCCCCACTAGGCTAGGCCACACTGGCCGGGCCGGGCTACACCCTAACGGGCCGGACTCGGACTCGGGTCGGGTCAACTCAGTTTGGGCCGACCCATGGGGTACTGGGCCGGGTGTGACCGGGCCCAGACCCCCTGTTTTCAGACAGTTCCGTTCAAATGCCCATATCATGGGCTACAGACCTCTGATTGATGAATCGTCAGTTGCGATGCGATCCTTGGATCGAGATGGTCGTTTTGGTATATTAAAATAATGGTTTCAGAGAACATTGTGTATGGCCGAGTTGGTTCGAAACCGAAACCAACGAGGCCCTTGGAGCGGAAACACTTATATCTTGATCTCCGAACGTCCAATTGACGTGCCGTCGACTACTTTGGATTCCTTTTAGTGAGACGGACCATTAGCTTAATCAACTTAAGGTTTGGATAAAGTTGGATTATTGTCGGGTTGGTTTTGACATATAAACCAACCGGGCCCCTAGGACGAAAAAGCCAATAACTCTCAGAACAGGCATCCGAATGACGCGCCCACTGTCACATTGTCTTCAAATTTTCCTGATGGAACTTTGCGATACATCAACTCTGGTCTACGTGACAGTTGATGTATTGACCCCTTGGCTCATGGAGTGTACCCTCCCGGAATGAGTGTGCTGTGTGTGGGTACCCTAGAGCTGGCTGCGACTACATTGACTACTGTACTGGAATCCTCCACGGGATCGACGACGACGTTGACGACTATCGTTCCTGTGCGGGTCAGCGCTCAGAGATCCTGTGTGGGTCAGCGCATACCAAACAAATGTGGCTCAGATCCTATGTGGGTTAGCGCTATGCAATCCTGTGTGGCTCAGCGCATACCGATCTTGTGTGGGTCAGATACTATGTGGGTCATTGCAGGGGTTAGTACCTAATGATCCTATGTGGGTCAGATCCTGTGTGGGTTACAGCGGGGATTAGTACCTATCGATCCTATGTGGGTCGAACAGCTTAGATGATCCAGTGGCTATAACTGATCATCAAATTACATTATTCTATTATGGCATACCAGCGTGAGCTGAGTCTGGAATTTCAATCATTATCAACAATATGATTGATTTAGTATCCTGTGTGGATGTTTTCATATGTGGATGATTTCTTATGTGGATAAATTCCTGAGTGGATTATTTCTTGTATGGACTTGTACTACTTTTCCTATGTGGACCAGTAGCATTTCCCTGTGTGGACTAGTACTATATTCCTATGTGGACTTGTACTGTTTTTCCTGTGTGGACTAGTAGTGTTTTCCTATGTGGACTAGTATTGTTTTCTTGTGTGAACTTGTACTGTTTTTCTGTGTGGACTTGTACTGTTTTCCTTTGTGGACTAGAACTGTTTCTTGTGGGGACTAGTAGCATTTTCATATGTTGACTCGTATTGTTTTACTGTGTGGACTTGTACTGTTTCTTGTGTGGACTAGTAGTGTTTTCTTATGTGGACTTGTACTGTTTTATTGTGTGGGCTAGAAGAGTTTTCCTATTTGGACTAGTATTGTTTTCTTGTTTGGACTAGGACTGGTAGTGGTTTCTTGTGTGGACTGGTAGTGGCTTCCTATGTGGACTGGTATTGGATTCCTATGTGGACTGGTAGTGGCCTCCTGTGTGGATTGGTAGTGGCATTTTGTGTGGACTGGTAGTGGATTCCTGTGTGGAATGGGTTGTACTTAATCTCGTGAGTTGGATATGAGTAGAAATGGATAAATTAGATATATGTATTGGCATATACCTAAGTAGTGTTGGATGTTACTTTCTGATTGTTATCTTTTCTTTGTGGTTATCCTTTGTTGATTCTGGGAGACATTCGGGGGTCTCGGGGTCCCTACAGAGTAGCGTATACTCACCCCTGCACGGGCTTTGCCCGCACATTATTGTGTTGGTTGTAGACGACGGGCATCACTGATCGTGGTTGAGGCTTGTAGAGCTTGACGGTACCCGGAGGTGGATCTCACGAGGATTCGGTACCTGGAGGTGGATCTTATGACGAGTCGGTACCGGGAGGAGACAGACAGACGTGGAGTGCTGTGAAGGACATCTGTACCTACCCTTCAGGTAGGAACCTGGGGGATGATCCAGGTGCTGCTTGTCACCTTTCAACTGTTTTCCTTGAGTTGTACCTTACTTTCAGTTGTAGATACACCTTTCTGTTGGGTTTGTATTTTTATCCCCTTGTACTTTCAGCACACCTATTCGTGCTTTTCGTAGTATTTAAATCAGCGTGTACTCTGGTTGTGAGTCCTTTTACATTTTAAAGAGGCAATGCCTTTCCGGTTATAGGGATTTACGCCTCTGGTTCTAGTCGCTAGCCCCTGGCCTTTAGAAGGCGGGCTTGGGGTAGTTACGACATGAGCCCCGGGGGACGAGTCATGACAAATTGGTATTAGTGGAGTTCAGTTCTACCGCAGAACTCAAGACTCTAATCTTTCTTCTATGTGAAGCCATAGTGTTAAGGGTGTTGAGTGTGGTTATTAGTCCAGGGAGTCTAGTATTGGTGCGGCAGCCGACGTATCCATAACCTAGGACCCTGACTTCTGATTTCTGACTCAGTGCATGAAAACATTGATTGCACTTGTGTTTCAATGTTTTTTTGTGATTACATTGTGCCAGCTCACCAGGTATAATCATTTGACCATGGCGCAACTGTTCCTAATCAGGATGCCGCTAGGAAGGAAGCCAGCTTGGGTTCTCGAAAAAGAGTACATGGTGACGGCCCACCGTGCAAAGAGACTCTGGTGCAGGGCCCTCTTTCAGTGTTGGCACCTTCGGGTGGTGTACCAGCAACACCACCACCCGTTAGGCAGTAGATGCCACCAGCCGAACTAGTGGATGGTGCATGCTGACCGAGTGCGTTGCACGAGTTCCAGTAGCAGAGGCCTTCGAGGTTACAAGGAGAGGTAGATTCCCAGGCAGTAGTGGACTGGATGGAGGCGATGGCTAGAGTTCTACACCTAGCTTAGACACTAATAGAGTGGAGGGTGGACTTAGATTCTAGTGTTTCCTTGTGAGTGACCATGAGGTTATTTCGCATTTTAATGAGGCTTCGGTACGTGGACCGATGCCTGAGATAGTACCTCCAGGTTGTGTACCAGCGATGTCACTACCTATTGGTCATCAGGCTCTACCAGCGATATCGGTAGAGGATACTCGTAGGCTTAGTTCATTACATATGATTCAGCATTAGATACCCTCATGTTCCGAGGCAAGCACGGCTCACAGGCGGCAGAGGACTGGCGTTAAAAGGTGGTAGTGAGTTGTCTAGAGCTTATAAAGCTTCGTCAGGATGACATGTTGGAAGGTGAGCACTCAACGAGGCTTACCAATCGTTCCTGGTAGTCGTTGGATATGATGGGAATAAGGCTTCAGGTCTCAGACATCTGAGTGTGGTGTGTCTAAAGGACATCTGAGCCAACACATTTTTCACTATGCGTTCCTACTTATTCTAGGGTGGTAAAGAGAACATTTGTGGTTGGGAATTCTTTGGATGATCAATTATAGACAATAATGATAATAGTGGGAAAGCAGGAAACTAGCACCAGTCTCGGAGTCATGGGCATGTAAAATGTTTCAGGAAGAGGAACTATTAATTATAGATGAATCTGCAGAGCAGCAGAAGTGGAAGCAAAGCTTGGAGAGCAGCATTTGGTGGTGTACTTTTCGACATGTTACAACCACCCGCCTTTGTAGTCCCCTCCAGGCTCATGGAGTTGGAGAGCAAGGAATGAGAGTAGCTGCATGCGGTCAAGGAGTGTTACCTAGGGGCTCTAAGAATGATTCGAGGGACAGTCTATCACCACTACTAGCTGCTATTTCAACAGACGTTGATACGAATCATTTCTTTCCTTCCATGAATATTTCTCCATACCAAGAGTTTTTTGTTAAGCCGTTGACTTGACCCTCACGTGTGGAGATACCATTGAGAGGAGACTCGATAATCACATTTACACCGATGGTGTGATCTGGCCCTTGAGGTGAGAGTTTCGGTTGGACACTCTTGGAGGCAGCGTTGAGGCCTTACGACGTTAGTTTTAGTGTGGACTGGGAAACTATAGTTCATACACAAATTGAGGATATTAGGAAAAAAGGTTATGGTTTACCTACAATGTTGGGATGAGTTTTCCTTGCTCGGAAAAAAGGAATCCTTAGGTAGCACATGGTAAACTCATTCATAAGAGGGTTCGGCCGACCACTCTTGAGTCGGTCAACCTTACCCTCATGGAAACTGGAGTTTTGAGATTCAGTTCTAATCTGGAAATGGAGGCCTCTAGAGTTCAAGGATGGCGACCACGTCCTTATGCAGGTCTCACCTCGACGAGGATTACTGAGAGGTGGCTGAGGTGGCAAGATACCATCGAGGTTCAACAAACCTTTTAGGTCCTCAGCAAGGTAGATGAGGTGGTTTTCCGCTTGACCTTACCACCTCTATTGCACCGGGTGCTTTATGTCTTCCATGTATCTCAGCTGAGAAGATACATGCACGTTTCTCCCACTTCATCGACCACATGGAGTTGGACGTCGATGACAGGGCGACTTTTACTGGGGTTTCAGTGGAGATCTAGGATCGAAAAGAGTGGTCATACTTGGACGGTCGATTCCTCAGGTGTGCATTCATTAGTAGCATGAGAACCTCCAGGAGAGCACATGGGAGCGGAAGGCTCAGATGCATGCTCGGTACCACTTGGTTATCCTTAGTTTGTGTTGAAGCATTACGAGGATGTAAAGACCTAAGGTTGGAGTAATGTAGTGACCCGGAAATTTAAAAGAATTTTTATTTCTTATTTTGTTTGGAATTTTACGAGTGCACAGTTTCTGATGGAACCTGATTCCAAGGCCTGGTGTGCCCGGAATCAATTTTCGACGTTTAGCTCGGGTACGTTCAGTGAACGAGCGATCGGGTTTTTTGAGCTTTTGAACCGGTGCTCAGAATATAAATCTGAGGGCACCGTTGAAACTGCAGTGCCGATTTTTGCTTATGAAGACCTTTTTTGGAGTTGCGTTTTCTTTTGTTGAGTTGTTAAAAATTTTGGGTTAAGAATTTATGTGAAATAAATTTGTGCTTCAAACTTATTTCACATAAGTGGAAAAAACCATGGTTGGTAGTTGGGGTGGGACCCACTTCACCCTATCCTTGGTAGGATATTTGTGAGGTGTGGCCCCCACACGAGCCCCACCCTTTTCAAATTCTCAAAACCCCACATTAATTACGTAACTCTTTCCACACTGCCAATTTAATTGCATGCCAATTAAACCACCAAATTAATTGGACAACACATGTATAATTAATTAGGTGATTCAAATTTTTATCTATGGTTGGAAAGAGAGTATATAAAAATAAGAGTAGTCTTATTTTTTATTTTACCTTTGGTGGATTCTTTGGGAGAAATCTTGTGAACTTGGAAGTCTTCTCTTTTCCCATTGAAGAAGGCGAAGAATGTGCCGAGGCTTCGATGAAGAACAATTTCACCGCAAGGAGAGCCATCTCTTATTCTCTCAGTAGCCGGTGTGTGATGGGCGTGACATTCGTCAATGCCTTAGAACTCTCCCTCCAAGCCCTCGATAATGAACATCTAATCCGAGGTAGGGGTTGTTCTTCATTTGGGATTTATATAACGAACCCTTGTTGTTAAATATCAGCCGTCTGTTATCATGTTATCGGGCGGAGGTCGGACCACAAGGACATGGCAGAACCTCCTCTCATTTGTTGTCAAATTTTTTCATGGCTAGAATGGGAGTGGCGCGGTACAACGGGACTGTACGGGATCACGGAAACTGCAGTTAGTGTCAGACCGCGGTGGAAGGGGCGAGGCGCCGTCAAGCCGCGCCGGACAGACAAGGGCCGCTGCCTAAGCTATGGCGGAGCGGTAGAAGGTGGCCGAAACCACCAGCCGCCAGCGTCCACGAACAGCCGCGGTCAAAGGGGCCATGACAGAGCAGCAGGGGGCGGTCGAAACCGTCGGCCACAAGTGACTTTGAAGAGCGGTGACCAAATGGTCGTGGTGGTGCCGTAGGAGGCGGGACCCCCATGACCCCCACATAAACTAAACGGCTGGAAAAAGCCGGCCGTGACCATGGAAAATAGGTGGTTGAACCACCAGTCAATTATAGGCGGCCCCCCCCAATGTGGGGACCTTTCCTTAATCAAGGGGGATTACCCCCCTCCCCCCCATTTCGCGCACGCGCGGCGCCCGCATCTGGTCTGCCGGGCTGCCCGCGCCGGGCCGAACCCCCCCGTTGGGACGGGCCGGGCCATGCCCTAATTTGTCGGACCCGGACCCAGGTCAGGTCAACAAGGTTCGGGCTTCCCAAGGGGGTACTGGGCCAGGTCGGACCGGGCCCAGACCCCCTATTTCGGACAGTTCCGTTCAAATGCCCATATCATGGGCTACGAACTGTCGATCAACGAACTGTCAGTTGCGATGGGATCCTTAGATCGAGACCGTTGTTTTGGTATAGTACACTCAAGGTTTCAGAGAAATTTGGGTACAACCGTGTTGGTTTGAACCAGAAATCAACCGGGCCCTCAGAGCGGAAACACTTATATCTTGAGCTCCAGACGTTCGATTGACGGGCCACCGACTTCGTTGGATTCCTCTTAGTGAGAAGGACCTTTTGGCTTACTTCATTCAAAATTTGGACGTAGTTGGAGTACGATCATGATGGTTTTGACTTAAAAACCAAACGGGCCCCTGGGACGAAAAAGCCAATAACTCTCAAACCCAGGGTCCGATTAACGTGCCGACTGTCGCGTTGTGTTCCAATTGTCCTGACGTAAATTTGAGATACGACAACTCTGTTCTATGTGATAGTTGATCTATCGACCCCTTGGCTCGTGGAGCGGACCCTCCCGGAACGAGCGTGCTATGTGCGGGAACCCTAGAGCTGGCTGCGACTACATCAACTATTGTACTGGAATCCTCCGTGGGTTCAATGACGACGTCAAAGACTATCTATCCTATATCGGTCAGCGCTCAGTGATCCTATGTGGGTCAGCGCATACCGATCCCGTGTGGGTCAGATCCTATGTGGGTCATCCCTCAGCAATCCTTTCTGGGTCAGCGCATACCGATCTTGTGTGGGTCAGATCATGTGTGGGTCAATGCGGGGGTTAGTAACTATTGATCCTGTGTGGGTTAGATCCTGTGTGGGTCATAGCGTGGGTTAGTATCTATCGATCCTATGTGGGTCCAATAACATAGATGATCTAGTGGCTACAACTGATCATCTAATTACTTTTTTCTATTGTGGCATACCTGCGTGAGCTGAGTTTTAACATTAAATCATTATCAACGATATGATTGCTTTAATATATTGTGTGGATGTTTTCCTGTGTGAATGATTTCTTATGTGGATAAATTCCTGAGTTGATGATTTCCTATGTGGGCTTGTACTGTTATTCTTGTGTGGACTATTAGGATTTCCCTGTGTGGACTAGTACTATTTTCCTGTGTGGACTTGTACTGTTTTTCCTGTGTGGACTAGTAGCGTTTTCTTGTGTGGACTAGAACTGTTTTCTTGTGTGAACTTGTAATGTTTTCTTATATGGACTTGTACTATTTTTCCTGTATGGACTAGTAGCATTTTATTGTGTGGACTAGTACTGTTTCCCTGTGTGGACTAGTACTGTTTCCTGTGTAGACTAGTAGCATTTTCCCGTGTGGACTAGTACTATTTTCCTTTGAGGGAAAGTATTGTTTTCTGTGTAGACAAGTAGTGTTTTCCTATGTCGACTTTTACTATTTTCATGTGTCGAGTAGAAGAGTTTTGCTATGTGGACTAGTATTGTTTTGTTGTGTGGACTAGGACTGTTAGTGGTTTCCTATGTGGACTGGTAGTGGCTTCCTATGTGGATAGGTAGTAGCTTCATGTGTGGACTGGTAGTGGCCTCCTATGTGGACTGGTAGTGGCTTCCTGTGTGGACTAGTAGTGGTTTCTTGTGTGGACTGGGTTGTACATAAGCTCGTGAGTTGGAGCTCAGTAGAAACTAATAACTTAGTTATATGTATGGGCCTATACCTATATAGTGTTGGATTTTACTTTGTGATTGTTATCTTTTCATTGCGGTTATCCTTTGGGGATTCTGGGAGACATTAAAGGGTCTCGGGGTCCCTACTGAGTAGCGTATAATCACCCCTACACAGGCTTTTCCCACACCTCATTGTGTTGGTTGCAAATGACGAGCATCACGGATCGTGGTTGAGGCTTGTAGAGATGGATGGTACCCGGAGGTGGATCTCACGACGAGTCGGTACTCGGAGGTGGATCATACGACGAGTTGTTACCCGGAGGATACAGACAGACATGGAGTGCTGTGGAGGACATATGTACCTACCCTTCAAGTAGGAACCCAGAGGATGAGCCAGGAGCTGCTTTTCACCTTTCAGATGTTGTCCTTGACTTGTACTTTACTTTCAGTTGTAGCTGCACCTTTCTGTTGGGCTTGTATTTCCGGCCCCTTGTACTTTCAGCACACATGTTCTTGGTTTTCGTAGTATTTACATCCGCTTGTACTCTAGTTTTGTGTGCTTTTATGTTTTAAAGAGGCAATGCATTCCCGGATATAGGGATTTACACCTCTGGTTCTAGTCGCCAGCCCCTGGCCTATGGAAGGTGGGCTTGGTGTAGTTATGACACGGGCCCCGGTGGATGGGTCGTGACACAATTTGTGTATACATTTTCATATATATTATTGAAAATAAAAACCCATTTTCACCAAATTTCAATTGTTTCATGAACATATTCTTTGATTTTGGTGATGCTGTTTTATTTTTTTAGATTTATGACCAAAACACACAAATCGAGAGAAGCTTGAGAAAATTTTCCAACTACACGGCATGTACATTTATAAACGCCTTGTACATTTAGACGGGGACAGAGATCAAAAGGGGGAGTACACGCCCAAGTCACCAGCCATAGACTACACGCAGTGTGGATTTCTAATACACGCCATGTATCAGCTTCTAGATGCGGTCGGTGGATCTTGCTAGGGATTACTCACTATGTGTGGAGGTGTTACACGCTTTGTACTAGCCAACAACCAGCCTCCGACACTGTGTGAGTCAATGATGGCGTGGCTGGACACCTATCGATGAGAAACCATTGAAAAGGACCATTGAAAAGACTACACAGTGTGTACTATTATACACACAATGTACAATATTTTTCTATAATGTGTCATTGGCCTTCGATCCAAGGTGATCCAGAACACATAAAGAGAGTGGAACTTCTACTGCAATATTCTCGAGCCTCCGTTGTGCTGCTATTCCACCATTCCACCTTCCAACACCTCTCCTTAAAGATTATTCAATGATCATATCACGTATCGAAGGTGTTATTTTCATTATGTGCTATATGTGTAACTAAAAACTCCTTGTGTTGGGGTTGTGGATGATGAAGAGTTTTTTATGTTGGATTGATTTATATGGTTGGGTTTGTTTTTCTAAATTCTTTATATTCTTATTTTAGTATTGTTGGATATTACTTAGAATTTTGATCCGGACCAAGGGCAGAATTCTCAGGGACTTCAAAGAAGAATGACAGTGAATTCTTTCATGATCATTGAATGGATTCATCGTTTCATAAATGGACAAAACTAAAAGTATGAATTATGAAACACAGAATACCAGACCAAGGAGTAATGTTTCTTCAATTCCAAGTCAAAATCAATTGGACCAAGGGAATCTTGTCTTTAATAATTTCTAAAATGTTGAATTATCATGAACAACACAACGATTTATGAAATCTGCATTAAATCTCCATAATCACCATAGCCCCAACACATACTTTTTCATACTAAATACATCATTAATTCACTGGTTGTTTTATCATAAATTGATAAATTTTATTTCAATTAAACAAAATAACTTCAATAATCTCAAACAAGAAAATCCTCTCTAAATTCAACATAAATAACAAAAATAATTCTAAACTCAATTAAATTTTCACACTTAACCAGTTCCCTGTTGATCGATCCCGCACTTTCACTATACATAGTTTAATAACGAGTAATATCAATTTGGGAAACCGATAATAGACCTTCTGTGAAACGACTAACAAATTACAATCATTATTATTGGTTGATCTAGAAGTCCGAGGTATAATAGTGATGTATTCAATCATCCATTGATTGAATATTTGAATGCATTTTGGTGGTGATAGTGTGATAATGTAGTATTTTTAAATGATGGAAATGTTTAAATTGTAGGCTATTTTTTATAGATAATCAATGACATCCTAAATTGTACAAATTTATCAATTTGGACTGTGAAAGGTGAGTTTTCTTTTACTTAATGAAATAAAATAAAAAATTCTATATTTATGAAAACATTTTAATAATTGTCATTTATGAGCAACATATATTTTCATCCCCCACAAGACAAGTTTAGAAATACCAAATTAGAATTCGAGGGTTATAGAAAATTCAAATCAGCACCAAATATCATGAAATGAGATGAAATATTATTAGATATTGAAAAAGAAAACAATACACTAGTACATGAATTGTTGGATATGTTGGCTCTTTCATTACTCTATATTTGTGGGGCAGGTAGAAAACACATTCACAATTGGAAGGATAACAATATTTTTACTCTCCCTTACTATAAAATAAACATATTAAGCCTTAATATAAATGTCATGATCCTTGAATTGTTTTCCTTTGATAATATATTACAGTCGATTTTGTGTTTTATATGAATATAAAAGGACTATGTAAATACATGACATGATTTAGAAGAAGTTGATTTAAGGAAACGATTTCATTTATAGTTATCTAAGGAAAAAGGGAAATACATGCCTCAATTATATTATATGAAGTGTAAAAATTACATATGATACCATTTTTAATATGCTCATTATAACTGATGGATACTCTTTTAGAAAGGGTTTGAAATTGGAGGAGATCATATAATATATCATTAGATGATTCCAATCACAATTTATTACTGTATATAACCCAATGTTGTTAATCCATTGACTGAGATGAGTGATTTTTTAGATATCTTTGTCTAAAAAATTGATGAATTAGTGATTTATAAATTGTATAGGATAGGATTTTAATAATGATTATTCACTTTTAGAAACTATTTCCACCCTCAATTTTGATGTTTTGATTCATTTGATGGTATACTTATCCAATGATGTAATTGAAAATCGTTTTGTGAAATAAAGGTGGTTGTATCCTATTGATAGGAATGTTAATACACTACAATTATTTATATGTAATATATCTAATCAAGAGGTATTTATAGCCAATGAGTATTCAGTGGATGAGTATACTACATTTTCTTCTGAATATCCTATGAATGACGAAACAAATTAAGATAATCAATCTCATATTCATGGTAAGATAGAAAAATAATGAACAATATTTCATTTGGACAAAATCAATGTTATAAAATCTCATTGATACATCATGTTCAATACTCTATTAGTTTCTTTGTTGTGGTAGTAACATTCTTTCAATTTTAAAGTTCAAATTTTATAAGGTTTGTTTTTATATTGAAGTTGATCATTTAAACATGTAATTAACATTTACAGGAAACACATTAACTTTATAGACCATGATATTCCATTTTATAGTGATTATTATATTTAATAGTCCCATTATATATCAATTTATGATTCGTTCTAGTATATAATATGTATAAATTAGTTTTCATTATGATGGAATTCTAGCAATAATTTCTATCTACATAACTATTTATTGAATTATATTATATATATTGTTACATAAACTCTAGAAGATAGGTGACCCAACAACATCTAATATATTTAACGAACTAGATGACTGTAAATATACAACTACTCATAATTATATATTTTTAGCTGATAATTTCTTTTAGATTCACATTCAATATGTGGATGATAAACTTGAAACACACGAATGTCACATTGGTTATCCATGTATCAATATTGGTTATAAATATTGTAAATTAATGACATAATTGATGTTTTATATGCACACAAGTTAAAATACATATTGTTAAAGTGTAAGTCGGTTGATCGAGTCCATGGAACTAATGTTGACCAGTTTTGGTTTACATTGGTTAACATTAACAATATGTTATATAGAGATGAACGAGTTTGTAACATTATTTTCATTTGTGCATTTCTAGTAGAACATGTTTTCTTCACCACCATGTTATCTATTGAAAATTGAAAAGATTCAATGAAAATTAATAGGCAATGAGTGTTTTTAATTGATTGAGATGGACCTGATACTATTTTTTTACAATAGCTAGATCAACACATTGAAGATCAATGTGAAGAAGATATTCAATAGTTCAAAGGGACATTTGAATAAAAATGATTGATTATCATGTATAGTGAATAGTATGATGTTTTTCACACTCATAGATTTTAATGCTATTTTAAATTATTTTACTATTTATAAAACATTTAAATGTTTTTATCTATGTAATATCTATTAATTTGATATATTTTCAATGTGAGTTCATCTATAATTTCTTTATAGGACTACGGTCATTTGGGAAGAACTAGAACCATTTCCAAATTTTTATAGAGATGCATCTACATCAATGGGTCAAGGAATGGATGAATGTAAATATAATTTTATGTTCTCAATTTTGAGTTTAACATATGTAGAAAAATATTAAAAATCATATTCAATTTTTTTCAATAGGTATATGCACAATCATTTCGTACTTTCATTGTTGTGGCCCTAGTTGTGGGTTTCATCATGACAAGACCTTTGCTATATAATTTTATGAGACATACCACACCACTAGTGAGGGACCCCAAAATTTATTCTCCTTTTGGTTAGTATCATTCAATACCCATGTTGACTTCCATTGATTACACAAGACTATACATTATTCCCTTCAATCATATTAAATTGACTATAGATGGATGTTCTGGTAAGAGAATCATTTTAGTTTTTTAGTTATTCATAAAAAACAAAAAAAATTATTATAATATATTTCATAAATAGAATAATATAAGAGTTTTCTCCAAATGATTTTTAGCTATTTTTTATTAAATTTGTTTGAAAAATATTGGAATATCATAATTGTAGTGTGAATATGGAGAACTACATATGAAATCTAGGCTCCCTAGATATTCAAGATTGAGTCCATAGAGGTGTTATTTATTCTCAATGGTGTGACATGGTTACATATTGGTCCAACAATTCTATGACAGTGACACTTTTTTATTTTTGGTTTATATATTTCAAAAAATAATTATCATTTTATAAGTTTATAATATGAATTAATTGATTTCGGTGGTGGTGGTGCATCATTCTAAAAATTATGTGATGTAGGGACTACCTAATAGGAATGAGAATCATCATTTGTCCTAGATTTTTCATGATGTATTTTTCATTTACTTATTATATTTATTATTTAATTTTGTTTTGTGTTATATATTTATATCTTGTTGGTTTATAGTTATGGGAGAAAGGCTCACCAATAGATAAAATATCGATATGGAAGATAACTCGAGATTGAAATGTTCCCGATGTTACGACTCATATACAATGTCATTTTATTAATTAAAAAATCATATTTATATTTTTATATATATAACATATATATATATATATTAAACAAGATATATTTGATGTAGCGTTTACATAGCTACCATATGACCATTGATAGCATTCCATGTAGATGGATGAGATATTTCATTTCATTATTGATTGTGATAGACACAGATATAACATAACATATGTAACAGTGCATCCCCATTATACACTTTCATGTTCTAAGGCTATGGATCTTGTTGTTACTAGGATGAGACAATGGATGACAGATTTGGAGGCTAAATTCATGCTCCCAATAAGGTAAATTCACTACATCTATTTGAGGTCTGAGCAATATGGGAATATATCTTCCAGAGTGATGGTTGAGGGGATCCTATATTTCATGATTATACTAGTTTTTTTTATTTTTTTATATTAATTATTATATTTATAATTTTTTTGGCCCCTACTACAACAGATGTATGTAAAATCCAGGGTCTTTAAAAATACACAAAATCCAATATTTTGATTCATTTTATCTTTCTGAGTTCCAATTTAAATTATATGTCTTAGTTTATGTTTTATTTTCATTATTGAAAATTTTAAAATTGACATATTAATTAAAATGTAATTTGAGAAGGTGTGATTCAAAAACAATTAATTATATTTATATTGATGAGAAAACATAATAAAATAACAATTATTTGATTTGTTATAAATAAATTTCAAACACATGTCAATTGTATGCTAAAATACGCAGGTGTAATTTAAGATACATTTTTTCATTTATTATTTTCCTAAAATGAATATTTCTAGTTTATGAGTCAACAATTAAGAAACATACATGGATTAGTGTCAAATCCTAAGAAACTGATGATCTCCAATTTCAATAAAATGGTCAGTCAATGATCTTTATGACATTTGCAATCTGTGGGAATCTTCAACAAATCGATCAGATATCCAAATTGGTCATTATAATCAAAAGATGTGTTTTAACCTCATAACTGGATTTAAGTGAAGTTTCACATGATTGGGGTTAATGATATATAAACACACTTGGATTAAAATGAAATCAATGGATAAAAAATTATATGTTATATTTGATCTATTAGAGTCAATGTAGCACCCATCAAATTCTTGAGTCACTCAGTATAACAAAAAACACATGGTAACATTGTATATTTTTATTAAAATGAAATATCTCCCATAAGGGGGTCATAAATTAGAAAAGGAAATCATATTGATGGGAAAATATAGGTGAAAATTACCCAAATAATATTATATTTGTTGGAATCCATCACATTCCAATCTGATGCCGATATTGATTAATATGGCTAATGCAAGTGTCAAGGGGTTAAAACTAACCAAACGAGATTTTATTGTCTTGATATCATTGTGAAGTGACCATTATGTTATTTATAAAATATAGGAATCATTGGAGCATCAATCAGATACCCGAATTACTTAGTATTATTGAATGTCATGTTTTTCTCCCAGATTTAGAGTTTAGTGATAAGTAAAAAATGATTTAATACAAAGTAAAAACACTTTTATTGACAAGAAAATATTAGAGAATTATAATTAAGAAATTTTTTATCTATTGGAATCAATATTGAATCAATCAGATTCAGGTGTCTCTATATATAAAGGAATAAAAATGAGAAATATTGCATAGATTTATTAAAATGTATTATCTCCAATAAGGGGCAATAAAACGACATTACATTGATTTGAAAATCAAGGAGAATATTTCATGAATCATTTTTAATATTTTGGAATCAAAAATGAAATATTCTGTTGCATTGTTTTATCATTATAACATAGATAATGGTTTGAAATTATTAATTTTTTGTAATAATGGTAAAACCATATGGTAAGTGGTATAAACCAACCAAAAAAGCTATGATTAACTTGAAATCCTTGAAAATGATCATTATGTCATTTAAAATATAGTGGATTCATTGAAATATTGATTAGACGCCCACATTTCATAGTATGATACAAAGTGGTGCCCCCCAAAATTTAGAATTTAGTGAAAAAATCACAGAAAATTGAATAATGAATAGAGAACACACTTCGATTGATATGAATTCAACGAAGAATGGTCACCCCGTCATTTTTTATCAACATATATAAATGATTCATCCATTGGATTCTTGTGTCACTAGGTATATTAGAAAACAATATGTAACATTTCATTGTTTTATTAAAAATGACATATCTCCCATCGGGGGTTCAAAAAAGAGTAAATGACATCACATTGAAGTAAAAAGCTAGGATAAGAATACGTGAATCATTTTTGATCTTTTAAAAACAACCAAACATCAATCCAATGCTCATATTGATCAGTATATCTTAAGAAAAAATATTTAATTATTACCATTTTATAAAAATAGAAAAATCATGATTGTAGAGGTCAAAACTGTGAAAACAAGCTTTGATTATTATGAAATATAATGGAAATGATATTGTAATCATTTAAAAATTGTGTAAATAAATAAATTATTGATAAAAAACCTAATTTCTTATTAATATCCAATGCGGTGTTATCCCTCTCATTTGGATCTTAGTGAGAAATCACATAAAAGAGGTGATCACCTGGTTGTTGGGAATCAAAATTATGATTTAAATCATGTAATGATGTCTTGGGATGAAAAAGATCATTCCCAAGGAGTGTTTTTTGTTTAGTTCTTCATTATTCATGTCCATTTTTAATATTTATTTTTCTTTATTAATTGATATGATATTACAAAAATTTAGTTTTTCTTTTTTATAAATAATAAAAATGATTATAACCAAATAAATATGCACATAAATTGAATGTGGGAAATGTAAATATTCCTAAGGATGAATCCTAGTGGGATCTATCATTATTTACATTTTTAACTAAATCATCCAATTCAACAAAAAAAGTTCAATATAATTCACCTATTCACCATAAATTATTTTCAGTGGTATGGATCCACTAATCTCCATGATAGATCCATAAAAATACCAAAAATTATTGGATCCAAAGAGTATTATATTTCTATAATAGGGGGTTAAATACCGTTTATAAATAAAACTAAAACAAAATAAAAATCCTCTTAAGTAAAAATGATCAGATTCACAGGTTGTTTGATGTATTCTGTAATACAATTAGATCAAGATACCATCCTTTTAAATTAGAGAATACCAATTTAACTGAATCATCAATAAAATAGTATTTTGAAAGGATAATTAAAAAAACATTTTATTACACATTAACAACATAAAAAAGAAATTGTGTAGAAAATAAAGACAAAAACATATAAATGTAATAAATACTTAATTTTTTTAAAATAATTTACTTTTTAAAACAACCAGTCAAGGTAGAATAAAATATGGACTAATGATATCCATAGTTTTCAATAGCTACTATAACGTATTTCTTTTCATACAAGGAAATCAATTTATCTGATGGATCAGAATAATATCAATGTTTTAATTCCAAGGAAGCCCTTGATATGATTATTCGATTCAGCACATTCTTACTAGATGAATAAATTCATTGATATGATGATTGAAATCATCCTTTTATCCCCTGAAAGCCCCCAATCAGATGGATCAAATTAACCATTATCCAATACCTAGAAGCCCCTGATCAGTACCACTATTCGACAAATGATGAATAAAAATAATAGTTCTCAAGGAATTAAAATTCTCATAAGGATTCCATCTAACATCTACTCTCAAAACCATTACAAAGAAAATGATTTTTGTTTTCATGTAGATAGATCATTAGGATAAATAACTTTCAAATGGAATCATCTACCAACTATTCAAATGACTTCCAATTTTCACTTAATTTTCAATGGGTGATTTTTTGGGGTGAGTTGCCACTACCTCAGACAACATGTACATGTAATCTCATAATTATATGGATCATCAACATTCATGCATATAATTATTTTTACTTTTAATGTATGATGCCATTTATATTAGACCCATTAAAATTCTATTTTTTATCCATTTATATATATATTCTAATCAAATAAATTATAATCATTGGTTAGTTTGATGGACATCTGTATTAATTTTCAATTCTATAAACTGAATATGGGTTAGTCTCAGGAATCAGTACTAGGGTTAGTCTAATTATCTTGAATTTTTTCAATATGTTGTAACTCTAGGAACTGATAAAACCACATGTTAGTAGAATATATCATATGAATATTAATTCTAATAGATAATAATGAAAAATAATTAGTTTATGACTGTTTTCATTGGAAATATATCTATGTTCGATATAATGTAATGTTTTAAATGAAAACATACTAAGTCACCTGGGAAATATAATATTATTAAATTATTGTCTTAAGGATGTGTTTGGTATTTCCAAAACTAAGGAAAGAAATGTAATAAGTAAGACATATGACAAAAAAACCATCTTTTTATAATGAAAAAAACACAAAACATAAAGGAAACAAATAATAACATTAAAAGAAAACATACATCCCATTATACCTATAATATCATCAATGATATATCTCAAATCATAACTTACACAAATATTATCACATCATTATAGAAAAATGGAATGTATGAATTCAATCCCCCCTTAACATAATATCTCACCCTTATGACAATATCTATAATGATTCTCCCGTTATAATCTTCCCCCATTTTATAAATTTATACCTCTTTAAAATTATCCCCATTTTGATTTACGAAAAGAATAAGGATAGGTTATGTCCTAAAATTATAGAAATAAAAAACATATGAATTTTATTATCTAAATTAATTTATCATACAAGAAATAAAAGTACTATCCTACATCAAAAATTAATTGGAATACATTTAGGTATAATGTTTTGGATAAAAAATTCATTCATACATAACATTAATTCAAAAAATGTTTCAAAATATACATGAACAGATCTATCAAAAAAATGTTCATTCATTATTCATCAAATTATTAAAAATTTCCTTCATTTTTTTAGATGCATCATTTTTCTTATATGCCTCAACAACCGATGATTTAATATACACGATTTGTCCTTCAATCAACATTTAAATTTGACTTCAAGAATTATTTCTTTCAACTTCGTTAGATATATATTTATTTTCATTCATCATAAGGAAAATATTATCATTTTCCATTCCAATGTTGAGGATTTTTAATTTAAATCTATGATAAAATTACATAAAAAAATACATCCTCACCATGATCATCAATTGTATCTCTAAAATCCACTATAAACATCACTCTATCAGAAACAAATTTTGATAAATTATCAAAGGAATTATCGATTTCTAACGAATGTTTATTTACATATATAAACTGATAATCATGATCCTTAAGATAAATAAACACTTTTATTGAACATTTGACTATATTATTGTAAGATCTCATTTATGTCATTGTCCTTTCATTGAATTATTTTGAAAATGACAGATTGTGGAAAACTGATTTAGTAAAAATATTTAAGTATTCTGATTTTTAATTTAGACTATTTTGAATCAATTTAATCATTGATTATATGTATGGAAGGGTAATAATTTAATCATTTATCATTTTTATGGTATAAAAAATATTGTATAAATTATTCCGAGCAACGATCACAACAGGATATCATGAAACTGATAAAGATTTAGGAGAATTTGGGGTGGAGGATTATACATCTTGGTTTTTCTAAAACAATAACATAAAATTATCTTATAATTTTGAAAAAATGTAAATCAAAATCCTTTTATTGTTTGTCTATACAAAACCATCTACCAAATATGAAAACTAATGATCTATTTAATTATTGAGTCACACTATTCATATCAATTTTTCTTGATGATTATTTCTCTATACACATCTCTCTATGAAAAATAATTTAATGTTTCCATTGTATAGATAATAGAACCGATGATCATAAAAATTCCATTTGTATGAATAAAACACTTAATGGGGTGGTAAGAGCCAGGATCAATGTATTTGAGAACTGTTGAGGGATACATGTTTTCCCACTCATAATTCATAGTGCATTGAACACCAGTATATTGTGTGTACCTCCTTGTGACATGGTGAGTACTCTAGTGTTATCCGACCATATTCTTCCACCCCTATATATGAGATCTTCAAATTTATTCCACTACTAAAATTAATCATTTTAATTATATTTTTTTGAGTGGAAATAAGAATAAGTGGATATAAATTTTTTTTACAAAGTACTAGACTGATATTGTGATCTTAATTACAAATGCATAAATCAATCTATGATATTTAAATAATTATAAATAATTATGTTTCCACCCGGATCCAACTTGTATGTTTTGAGTGAAATATAAGATTGTGATGGGACGTTCCTAACTATTCATTATTTCCTAATCAATTATCAATCAATGATTTACAATACTATAATCATTGTGATCAATGGAATTGAATAAAAAATAGAAAATCGATAAAATACCAAAACCAGAACACAAGATTATCACATATTATTAATAATTAATTTAGTTAATTAAAAAATTAACAAGTGAGATGTTATTTTATTTTTGATGGATATAAAAAGAGATATAAATTGTATTATCATTATATTATAAGAATCAAGGTTATATTTACTCTAGTTTTTTAAGTGTTCCAAATTTCTAGAGGTATGTTCTTGTTTTTGTTTTTTTGAGTCTACTTATTATTCTTTTAGGAATTTTTTTGGATGAATGAGGAAGCCTACGGTTGTCTCAAGGGATCAGGATGTGAAAGAAGTGAGACTTTAGACAACATGTACATGTTTAATGGTTGAAAAAACGTTCATAGAAAAGATGACCCCAATTCACTATAGCAAAGATTAAGGGGCTCACATTTGTGTAAACCATGAAATAGAGGAGGGAAAACTAAGTGGGCATAGATAGAGGCATTCTATATTGCTGTATCATTGATTTTAAAAAATTGCATGGATTCCAAGTCAACCCATTAACATTGAACCTATTTGATAGTTGAAGAGACACGGATGGCACACAATTTAGAAATCTATGCAGCAAAATAGTGCATCTCATTGAATGTTGTATTTTAATAAATTTCTAAGTAGATATTTTATGTTCCTTGCCCAAATATCATCATAATTATTTCTCTTACATCCCTAGTGATGAATATAAGCACCCAAATCTTTTTAAAGATCAATATAATTTATTCTAGGCCGTTTGAGTGTTGCTGGTTTTGGATTTAAACTTCAGTTATGTCTTATGCCCCTCTATATTCTGTTTTATGGATTATGTTTTTTTGTTTTTTTCTTATTTTTAAAAATCCCTAAAACCATCTTTTCCAATGGATCCTATGTATAAAATTCAAAGGGTTCATGAATAGAAATTTATGGATATTATTAAGGATGATATTATCATTGGATTTGATGTAGGTGGTGTACAAGTTACATTCCATGGTCTTGATGTTGATTTGTGTACGTGTGGTTGTGTTAATGGTTCTCTCTTGTTGTTGATTTGATTCATCTGAAAGGATTTGATAAAATTTTGGGATAAATTATGAATTTAACCTCTGATGAATCTTATGATGAATTAAGATTGACTATACATATTTATGTCCACCCATTGGGTGTCCCAATATTCACAAACATTGAAAATTTTAATTTTAACTATGGATGTGGGTTGTGATATATTATATACAATGTTGAACATGTTGATATGTAAATTGAGTTGGAAAAAGGATTATTGATAGCTTTTCCTATAGATTGATAATGTCATAAGGATTTGTTTGTAAAAATTTAATGAGATCTAAATGGAATAAGTTTACTGTGTCTACTGTCATGTGATATTGAAATTGAAATGCATTAATGAGATAATACATGTGAAAAAAAAAATTATGTGATATGGGATAATAAATAGAAATTGTTGAATAAGACAAATGGGCTGTGATATGAAATGTAATCGTGTTAAATAGTCCTTGTAAGGTGTGTGGTAAATGTGTCAATGACTTAAGTCCCAAATATGATTTAGCTATTAAATGGAATGGGAATTTTGATTGTAATGTGTATTGATTATGCATCATCTGTGATTTGGTATATGTTGTAATTGTAATAACAAGAATGTTCACATGGCCTGGTGGTATGTGGAATATTGGCCTAATGATCCTCCCACATGTTAGGTTTCACTGAGGATCTAAACCGCACCCTTAGAATGCACAGGTTAAGAATTCAAATTGAGGCACCACACCCCTATGAGTTTCATTTTATTATACTACCAAAACTGAGTCTCCAAGAAAAGTGTAATGTATTTTTTATCAAATGATTATCCCTCGTAATATAGGGAATATAAAATACTCTCTTATGTCTAATAATTGATCAAATTTGATGTGTAAATGATGTAAATACCTATCCAATGGATTATGTGATTGAAATGGATTTAGTGATTAGTAGAATAAATCATTAATGTTTCTAAAGTGAATAATTTATACTAAATGAACCCGAGCCCTCTTTTATTTATATTTCCATCTATTTATTTCTTGCATGAACTATATATTTTGACAGGATATTTAGTATACACCATTTTTGGTATCCTACTAAGTTGTACTTAGACTCGTGTTAGGCCACAATTGTGTACCTTAGAAGATTTAATTATTTCAAGGTCCGACAAGGTAAAATGCCATGTTCTATGGAGTTGAGTTCTGATTAAGATGATCATGGATAAGGATCAAGACCTGGATTCTACGCCCATTTTTGTGTTTGTTTTCATTAACCATTATTTTGGGTTTCCATCGCTTTTTTCACTATTAGCATGACAGTGAATATCTATCTTTTGGATATGGTTGTCCCCAATATTGGAATTGGTTAGTAATGAATGATGTAGTTTATTTGGTATTTTATTTCATTTTTTATTATGTTATCTATTTTTTAATAATATCGTAAATATAGAATAGTCTCCCCAAATGACATATTAGACCCTTGATACTAGTCAACGACCTCTTGCATATGGGGAAGTGCACCTATCATCATGAATCCCATCTTGGAAAACCAATGTAGTGGATTTAGGGTTGGAGGTGTTACAAATTGGTATTATATTAGAAATTTTCTATGTTCTTGGTGCAGATAATGTATTCTTAATTCCAAAAATTAATCAAAGTGAATTTAATTATTGATTCTTTATTCTCCATCCTAATCACATATTTGAATAATTAATTTAAAATCATTTTCACTTGGATAAATTTCCCAAAAACATTTAAAAGCATTTTAATCATCACTTATTTTAGAAGCTATAACAAGTTAAATCTTGGATAATCATCGACTAACATAAAAATATAATTTACCATAAAAACATACTACTCCGAATGGTCTGAATACATCCATATAGATATGTTCTAATAGATTAGATGTAGTAATTTGGTAAATCAATTTGAGGAATGATTTGTGTTTTTTCCAATATGGAATGCACCAATGAATCAATCAGCATCAAATTTTTTTATAGGTAAACTATTAAACATAATGATTCTTATGAAATTTATTTAATGAAGAAATATTACATTGAGAAATTCTCTTAAGTGATATCCTGGACTCATTTAACATTGTAGTTATGTAAATAATTTTTTATTAAACAACAAATTGAAGTCCAAAGTACAAAAATTGGTAGTTCTAGGTTATCTAAGCCTATGAAATTTATCAATGAAAAATTTGAAGTAATTATTATAAAAAACATCATAAAAATCTCATCAAAATGAAAATAAATTATTACAATACTGTGAATAATTTATGGCACATACAATTCATTACTGATTGAGATGGTCTTCAGATCTCAAATAGTTCTAACTCCATCTATTTTTCCCTTAGCATTGTCCAATAAGAGACAAAACCACTCTCTATTTGGGACTACAATTTAATGTTTGATGGATCTTGTTTCATATTTTAGGAAAAACCACAATCTATATACCTTACAATATATTTGTTCATGGCGCATGTTAGCTTCATATGTATTTAATTTTTTTTATTTTGGTTCCCACACGTTATTGGGTCTGGAAGTGTTTTCTAGTTGTGATATGGGAATATATATTTTCATTATGATTCCATAATTTATATAACTTTCTTCAAAGTAACTTTTAAAAATTAATGATCTTTTAATTTCACTCATATGATAATTTATCAAATAAAAGTTTTCAGTGGTATAGAATTTTTTCACAATAATAACATGTATAATTTTATTAATTTGTGACAAAATATTTTTTATATAGTTTTGAATTTTCACCCATACCTCATATTCCAAATAATTCTCTTTAATTAAATTCATTAAAATAATTTCATTCAAAAATATTTCTCTATCTCTAAAAGTAATTACAGTAGTGTTTTTTGATTATAATTTATCTAATTTTTTTAATAATTTTCTAATGTTCAATGTAGTTTGTAGTAGATGAGTGGATTTTTTCAACATGTTACGTATGAAGTACTAGTAGAGTGCCACATTCACCAAAAAAACAGTATAAATACTTTTCAATGGATTATACATCATTATCAAAAAATCATACTTTTCTTCAAGCATTGAGTTGTTGTATGCTAATTTTTTATTTGAGAATCTTGTAGAATTAGAATCACAAGAGAAATAAGTTTGTACCATTTATTCATATTCCCGGATGCAAATATCGTTACTAAGATTTGATTGGTTCTTGAATGAATCCAATTTTGAAGAGATTTTTTTGTCTTTAGAAACACTCCATGTAGATATAATTTGTATTTTTTCCATTATGATAAAAAGCAATCTTCAAAAATATGTTCACTAGATTTTTTCATTTCATCATTCAGGCAAGGAATGCAAGGTCTTATTTGACCCAATTTGATTCATTCATCGTATCAAACTTCTTTCATTTCTTTATTATCCTTCATGAAGGATTTTTAAAATCCTCATTTCGTTTTGTATAATAAGCTGAAATTTTTGGATAGCTAATCCAATTACATTTTGGAGTTATTGGAATATAAATTCTCCCTTATTTTTTCTTATGGTTTTATTTTTATTTATATATTCTATGATGTTACTTTCAAGGAGTTATTTTCATTTTTTTACTATAAAATTATCATCATTTGATGTAGCTTCCATCTCAAATTCATACATTATCACTGTACCAATTATTTCATAAATTATCATATCCATTGGAGTTAATGACTTGATAATAGATGAATATATACCATTCCATTTAGAAGATAGAACTCTTAGTAAATTCAAATCAGGATTAGATTGTTCGAAGGGATCTCTTAAGGATGTAAAATTGTTTATAATTTCTGTAATAAATCCATTATTATGCTTGATGTTTTAACCAGAAATCATTCAAACCGTGTCCTATTTCATTTTAGCAGTAGAATTCCTCATATATCTAATATTTTCTATTAATTCATTGTAATATTCAATGATTTTTCACATATAATAGGCAATAGGCCATTGTTAAACATGATTGAACTCATTTGGTCTAGAAAAAAATTAATGACATCCATAAATTATGAATTCCTATCATACTAGACATATGATGATGCAACCCTAGTTTCTAGTTTCCCAAGAATCTTACATTGAGTGCTGATTTTAGAATAGACTTTGAATACATGATTTATTATATAAATGATCATCATTGATTTACAACACCCACAACATGTTCCATTAATGTGTGGATCACAAAAAATAGAAATTACTTCTCTAGGATTAACCATTTACATCTTCTTGAATAGACCATATTATTTATTTATATATATATATTAACTGAAAATATCACCGTTGATACCCATTATTAGGGAAGAATAATAAAATGTAATAGATGTGTTGGTGATTTTTTTCCTTTTGAAAGCCTCCTCAATTCATTATTTTTACAAAATTTTATAATTATAATATATAAAACATTTACATATATAATGATTATATGCAGTAGATAAAATTGAAATAATGAAAATGATTTTTTTTGTCGTTCGGGGAACATAGTCACCTAGTCCACTACACCAATCACTCTCTCTATGACTTTGGTTAATATCACTAGAATGGTTCTCTTATCACAATAACATAAATCCAAAACAGAGTGAAGAAATATGACACTATTACATTAAGGATAATAAAAACATACTTGTTTGGTTCTAAAATAGAGAATATAAAATCCACAAAATAGAACAAAATGCAGACACATCACCACATCTATGTGTGATCAATTGAAACTCACAATATATCAAAATAGTTTGATTTGTTGAAATTGGTTGAAATTAACAATTGAAGAAGTATCAATTGATTGTAGATGGATAATATCGTTTCTAAATATAAATCTTCAAGAATAAATTAATTTGACGCGATCCTGGATACAATAAGAAATCTAATTTGAATCCAAAACTAATTGTAGCAACAAACATATACTATAAAAATATATAACATGTATTCATACAATGGGTAGTCATCTTTCAGAGTTGTTCATTTTCTGTAGCACTGTAAAATTATTTTCATTAGATTGAGATTCAATATGTGACATAAGACCATTAATAAATAGATTATTTGAAAATGATATACTGGTAGAATATATAATGCAAATACCCTCCTTATGAATTCCAGATCTAGAAATTATGATTGTAAAATCCTTGATATTCAAATACAGTAACATACCAATGGGGTTGTAACTCCCCATTATAATAACAGAGATTTTATCTCTTGAATAGGGCTCATTGAATAATATATGAATTTATTTAAATCCGTCAAAAATGAGATTTTAGAAATACGATAATACCATCAAGATCGTAGCATAACTCTTTTGTATAAAGGCACGAAATTATAATTTAGATGTTGAAAAGTGAAATGAAGGGTTACTTCATAATGTGGAAAAATATCAAACATAGGGTTCTATTACATTTTTCTCATTATTTTAACATAAGAATAAAAGTTTAAGGTTGGTCATAAAAGTGAGGATGATGACATATATTTTTCTCTCTAAAAAATAATTTTCATTAATTATGTAGGGTTCATTAACCATACGTTATTCTATTGAAAAACATATGGTTCCATTCAAATGCAAGGTTTAATAGTCATAATATTTTGATAATGAAGGGTTGATAAACAATACATTACTCATCATGCATAAGGTTAATTACAATCACAAGAATCATGATATATACGTGCAGTACAAAGCATTGTGTTTATTCCTTAAATAAGTATTACCAATGTAGGGTACAAACATGTTTTCCAGAATGCATAAAAAGACATCCTAACCACATTAAAAATTATTCCTTGTGACATAAATTCTTGAAAATAATTACAGAACACATATTATAATGAATATTAATTTACTAAATACATTTTTTTATAAAATATTTTTTAAATCAATCATGAGTATTTGTGAGCATCATAATCATATTAAATTATATAATATTTTTGAGACTATACCTACCCAAAAATGTATACATTAGTGGTATCACATATCACTACACATGGAAAGAGATTAATATTTGTGGAATATCCCTCTATTGCGAGAGGAAATTTTTTGAAGGTTCTGTGGAAAATGTATCATAATTAGAGACAAGTATTTGAGAGAATGGACTCATAATTGTGAAGGAACCCAAACCAAGCAGGATAAATAAAATTCTAGAGAATATATGATGTGAAATCATCACAAGTTGTTTTAAAAAAAATCCACTAAAAAGGGCTGGAGGAATAGTAGATGAATGGATTTCATTCTTCATTAAAAACAATATTCATTAACACAAGGTTCTTACATATACCGTACTCCATTATAATTTGATTCTAAATATGATAAATTTAGTGGTGTGTGACGAAGGGGTAAATACAATACAAGTGGGGTATTCACCATGATTAAATTAAATTGTGAATTAAAAATATAAGATTACAAGATGACATGATATTTGTAGATAAATCTGAAATTCCAAAAATCATGATTTAATTTTTGGAAATTATGAATTTTACCACACATGCTGGAATATATTGAAATCTAATGAATTATTTATGATATATTGGATTTCAGTGATATGTTGTAGTGATTAAGTTTTCAAATGCATGTTTTATTTTTACAAATGATGTTCGGCTATTTGGAAAATAATTCATATGATTTATTATAAAATAACATTTTGGTATCATCTGAGTGATCATCAGGATACTCATAAGCCCCTTGGAAAAATAATTCTATCATGAAATTGGTTTCAACAAGTGGTATAAGGGACCTTCTCACCCGCACGCGTTCACTTTCCATTTCTAGAGTTCGAATTTAAGACCTACTCCTCGTGTGTCCATGACTCTTCCACTCACCTATATTGTTCTTTATTGCATTTTAATATAAATCTGTATATTTATATATACTTCATTACATTTTTATCCACATATATATATATATATATAAATACTTATATAAAATTTGTTGTCTTTGTGTATGTGTTTGGGTGATTATAAAGACAGACATATATATATTTATATATATGTGTGCATTTATAAATATAATTATACATATTTTATTTTATTTACATATTATGTATACATGTTATGATATTTATAGATTAACATATATATGTTTGTAAATACATAGAAGAATATATTATTATATACATACATATAATATACATTTATTTTATAGGTATATGTATATAAATATTCATAATTTTTTTAAAATAAAATGGTTATTATATTTTATTAACTTTTATTTTATAAAATAAGAAATATATTTTATAGGTAAATATTTATAAATATTTAATTTTTAAATTAAATTTTTATTGGTGAATATATATAAAAAATATGTATATATTGCCATATATTTGAACATAAAATACATTACATTGTTAAAAATAAAAAAAATTCAAATCCATAAAATAAATATCAATGTCTTACCTATGAATTAATTCATTACCCACAAAAAATATCAGATAAACCCCATTAAAGGAGGATGAAAATCCATCAATAGTCCAAAAATTAGGATACAACGACTAAAAACACAGTTTTGGATGCCCTATACGTCTAGTTTTGGCCTAAAAAATTGTGACAAAATTTTTATTGTAAGTAATTAGAATTTAGATATCATCACAGAGTTTAATTTTATAAATGGTAGATCACAAACGAACATCCAGATCAAAAGTTATTGTTGTTTGAAGTTCATGTTCCATTTTCAACATATTTTTGATCTTTTATTAATTGTAATATTTTTTATATTCAATTTGTTATTAAAATACTACTACTGAAAACAAAATACAGAATTATTAATTGCTTATATTATTTTAATTATTTTACAATACTTTTGTAATAAATATCTTGTATGTTATGTTTTAATTTCTATTTAACCTTATCTAAAACATATTTTAAAAATGTATAATATTTTTAAAACAATATAAAAATATAAATATATTTATTATTTATATATTGTTTTTAATGAGTTATATTTTTGAAATATACCATTTATCAGCTCTAGTAAAAAAGCACTAGTAATGTGGTGGCATGATAAGGGTGTTTTTAATAGTGACGATAAAGGGCATCATTGTATTATGTTGTTTCAGTGGTAGAGTTATTAAGGGTCCTTATCTTAGTGAATTTATATTGTTATTTCATTATATTGAAGTGAATGTTTTCTAATTAAGTACTATAATTTTGAATCATGTCAATTTATTTGTTAACTAATTCTGGAATATTTGATTTCACATATTGATTGAGTGTTGCCATCTAATCTTATAATTCTGTTAAATAGTATTTCAAAATTTAAATTTCAACATGTTATCCTAAAATATATGTGTAATACAAATTATTTACATGGATATTTCTCTCTTTTTTGACCTTGGTTTCTTATTATACTATCATATAGTAAACATATTAATCATTATAATACACTAATTTTTTTTGTTCCTCTAGTTGAAACTAAATTGAAATCCTTATTTATTATCATCTGGATTTTATGTTGTATAATCTACATTAACAAACATTTCTTCATTGGATAATGGTATTATTATGAATATTATTGTAATAAATAATATTTAGAAGGACAGTTGGAAGAAATTTTATACCAATGAATATATATCATAATGAGATCACTATGATAATTGGATAAAAAAGTATCAGAAATATAAGAATAAATTATAATATTTGTAAGCCAAGTTCAAATGTAATTTGGTAATCATTATATATAAAGACAATAGTTTCATACTTTTATAAATTGTTTGACGAATAAATGGAATTTTTTGAAAAGGTCATTGAAATTGAGGTCACTATACGCGGATATTGTGATGTAATAGAGTATTGAATAATGTATTCATGATTTATCATAAATATTTTGACTATGTTATCAAATATTGAAGCTATATATCATGAAATATTTTTATTGAATGGACTGTATAAAATAATTTTATGTAATTGTGAACTAGAAATTATTTAAATATATTAAGTGATATGAAGTTAAAAAAAACTCCCTTAATATTTGTTTAATTATTTTTGTTGTTTTTTAAATACAGTGTATAGTCTTGAACCTTAGTGACCCTTTAAATTTTTTTGGGTGTTGGAGACACTTAGAAATGGATTCATTGAGTTTTGAGGCAAAATGGGGGAAAAAGGTTGGTGTCACTACCATTAGATGCCATGTTGCGATGTGGATCAATGAGTTGTGCTATATGATAAGATTCATTAGTGAAGTCTCCCGGAAGCGGCATAGGGAAGCATAATTGTTGAAAATTAAGGATACTATTTTTTATGAATTGCTACACCATGGTGGTTATTCCACATACGCACATCCCTAGTGTCAAGCACTGTAGCATAGAGTAGGGTGGTTGCGCGATAATGGTTTTTGAGGCTAATGTGAAATCATGGGTTGTTGAAAAGTGGGCTTTATGCTGGGTCATAGTCTCTCTCATTGTCACACTATTATATTCTCCATGGATCCTATATTGGATCCTAGTCAGGGGTTTTACAAATGGTTGTGAAATGGACTCCTCTAACAGTGGAGTGGTCTACATGGTCTATTATGTGGCCTTAGGGGTTGCGATGTGGTCGCCAAATTTTTTTTTTCTAATTGTAAATATCCCTGAGTCCCCGGGAATTATTTTTCATCAACTCCATCCACTTGAACCTTAGGCACCGAAGGGTGCTTTTCGATGGCTTTGAATCTCCCATTCAATAGGGATCAATCCCAAATTACAGAGTTTCATATGTTGTGATCTTAGGTATGATCTTCCTCTTTTCAAGAGGATTCTCTCCATTTGATAATGTTTCATCCCATTCAGTATTTCTATATTATGGTGAATTATATTCATCATGTTAATGGGTATTTATATGTTGTTTATCAATGCCTTAATGGAACAACATCTTTTAGAGATCGTAGTTTCCCAAAAGCAGCTGCGATCATAGATCCGTGACATGGATTCATTCAGCTGCAAGGAATTTCCATTCATTATGGTTAGGGGATTTAATTTTTCCCCTTTTAATTTACATGAAATCATAAATTGACCACAGTTCTACGATTTGTATGTTAGTGGAAATAACCTAATAATAATTAACATAAATTAGATAATGGAATTGGTTTCCATTTAGAAATTGCATGATTTTTTCATTCCCCCAGGATAATGATTGGCTTCATGTTTTCCTAGATGGTGTTCTTTTTATTTTATGTATTGTATAATATTTTTTTATTCTTGGATAATAATGTTGAAATTTATGAATTTGGAAAAATTACAAATTGTGGATAATGTTATATGGGTTTGCTAAATAATTAAATATGAGGATTGTTTTATAAATATGGTGTTTCTTATAATTTGATGGCAATTAAATTGATGCATGTTTTCATGTTTAATAGAACATTTTATTGAATTTGATAATGTAACTCAATAAAGAACGTGAATCTGGAATTCTTGTTGATGGAAATAAAATGAATGAATAATGGGTTTTTTCTTCCATATGTTTGTTGAAACTATATGCTTATGTCATAAAGCATGTTTAAATAATTTAACAGAATTTTAATAATTTGGATTTCATGTTTTCGATATTGAATGTTTAAATTAACCCATATAAGTTTTTTTGGGATTTAAAATTTTTAAATACATTCCATTAATTATTATTAATTTTCTCATTTTAATATTTTTCATATATCTGTTTCGTTTGACTATAAGAGCTAATTTTCTTGGCCCACTCATTTTTTTGTTCTACTTGATTTGGGATGCTAACTTGAATATCTATTTTATAATTATTCCGTTTATTTCATACAATTAATTTATGATTCATTCTAATCTATCCCCTACATTCATTGATTTGATCCATTATGTTATCCACTCGGTGGGCAGTTCTGTGTTGGCGCAATGGAATCCTTCACTTGGTTGTGTAGTGAGGAAAATTAGGGTTTTTGATGGGGGTATCACCAACCCAATGACTACATTATTCAATATAAGATGTATATCTGAAAATAATATTCTCGGGTTGTTGACTTCAACTTGTATGAAGAGATCCATATTCCCGAAATTGATGCCCTAATGGCACCAATAATTTTTTTCTTCCCGCTGTTGATTCGTTCTTATTTTTCTCTTTACTGTTGCAGACAATCATCTTACCCGACAATAATAATTCCAATAGTGGTGCTATCAGAATCATCAGTGACCAAATTTAGTGTCCCACTGACCCCCCAACAATATGTTGGTGCATGGATAATGTTAGAGTCTGTCAGGTTCTTCTTGTTTGAAGATTTGTGACCATTGGTCAATTCCAAAGACCAAGCATGATCATCCTATAGTGACATCCAATAATGTAATATGGTTAGTGTTTTAGGTTCATTAAGTGATCTGGATGGATGAATAAATTTTCAAGGTTGTATTTTTTCATAAACTTGATTCCTTATATAATGCCTCCTCTAATGAATAGTTTATATTTTATTACATCTGGGCATTTCAGTTGTCTATCTATTTTCCCTTTGAATAATATAATCCATTTTGGTTTTGATCATGACATAAGTGTTCTTGTTGGGGTTGTATTATTTATGTGAAATAGGTCCTAAATAGACCGATAAACACAAATTAGGGTGATTCATTTGTTTTTTCTTGTTTAATTATTTTTAATTATTTTTTTCTCGCTTACAAAATGAGAACTATGTTGGATTTTGTTTTTTGTATAATAAAATTCATTTTTATGTTTTCAATTATTATTTGAAAAATATATTTTATTTGGTGGTCCATTTTATTATTTTCATTGGTGGGGTCATATTCTACTATTACCCCACAAAAATGTGGTATCAGATAAACCTGTATAAATAATGTCATCTACAAAATTTGAAATATAAAAATTTGATGGTTGAAATTTTAACAAACCCAATAAATATTTAATATTTAAATATTAATTATAAAATAAAATATAAAATATTAAAACTCATAATATTAATATATTTAGTGTGTTTGGGTATTAAAAACATTATATAACCACATAAAACATGAAATATAACAACTTTATTGAAAATTTATTTTACATGAACACAATATTCCTTCATACATAACACAACAAGGGATAACATGATGAGTTTCAAAAACACAGTGTGAGAAATAAATCCCTTTAAAGGTGTAAACAAGGAATACCATGAACAGTGCACTACATTTTAGGGAATAGTAATATCAATGGAGAATAAGTGAAACATGAACATAAATTCATGATATTTAATGATTATCATAACATGGAAATGTGGCAGCAACATAATTGTTTTATAATAATCAGAATGAAATCAGGTAATCCCATATACCAACTTGGTGGAAAAATGAAATATATAGGAATTAGGTAAAATCATATCCCATCATGATGTACCATGATATAAAACATTACCCATTCATTAGAGATCTATAAGAGCTCACCCTTTATAATCATTTTAATCTAATGCTTAAGTGTCCCACATAGTTCATATAACATCGAATCATTAAAAATGAAAATTTATTCCATGGTAATGGAATTAGGAATATATATATATACGGGAGTACTAAATCAATACATGTATGATCATAAAGGTGAATACCCTTGAAAAAAAATGAGTATGTTATTCAGTATATGATTATTTTGGCATGGAAAAATGACAATGAAATTTCAGAAAATTAACAACTTCATTTGGAGATTCATAAAATGTGTTAATTAGAGTGAATGAGGTCTAAAATAATTTAATAATGGAATGGGATTTATAGGGATTATGGAACATTATATCCCAACATATGAAGTGGAATTTGAGATGCATAATTTAAAAGCAGTGATTGGGTGGAAATGATAAGAGACAAATCATTATATAATTTTGCCTTGGTAATGGGTGTCAATGGAAAGGATTATTTAGATTTAAATGGGAATATACTCATTCAAATAAAATTAGGGTATTGTATGGGAGGATTAAAAACATACTACATGATTTTTAGATGAATACAAATGGGTGTAGTAATATAATGAATCTTAGTTAAAATTGAAAAAATAAGAATCCCTTACTTGGAAGTGTGATCCTAAAAACTTCGAATAGGCTTAATGAGAAATTGGGGGTGACTTGTTATGGTTCTAGGTAGTGGAGAGAATATTTGGAAGGATATGAAATTATTTTTAATGAAGATGAATGGGTTTATTAGTGGGATAACATAGGAAATATGTGGGGATTCTTTATCAATTTGGTTTTGCACAATATAATTTAAAAGATTCAAAACTATAGACCAGAACATGGTATTTCAATTTGTATCTAGAAAATGGGAGTGGGAAAATATATTTTACATGTTAAATAGATTAATGTATTTTAATATTGATCTTTATTATGTAGAGTTTAGTCACAATTTAAGGGAAATTGTTTTTAAATCATAAAATATTTTATAATACTTGGAAGATTCAGTAATTAATTTATAAAATAAGTCAAAAAATTAGAAATTATGTAATTTTAATGGTAAAACATATGTTTGGAAAAATATAATTTTATAGTTTTTAATTACACCACTATCATGTCATTATGATGTCAAAAAACACATTCTATATTTATATGATGTTTAATTTTTAACCAAATACAATACTGGCTTAGAAAATTATGAAAAATTAACCATTTGATAATTCATACATCCTGATTCCAAAACTAATATTACTGTTATCTATATAATTATCTAAATATGTTAATTTCAACTTTTAGAAATAAAAACCAACATTTATTTCAAATTGGCATTTTCTGATAATTTATTTTTCAAACCTTAATAAAAATTACATTTGACATTAAAAATATTTTTTATATCATTTAAATTTATTAAATGTAATTTAATAATAATATGTTCCAAAAATATTATTTAATTCAAAAATCCATTAATTCATTAATGTAGATTTATTAATTGAATTTTAATGTTAACCAAAAATACTATTTGTGTTCCAAAAAATCATTTACGAGTAAACGTTAATAGAATAAAATTATATTAATTATTATATAAGAAAAATGTACATAAAATTAATTATAGGGTTTTCATACATATCTATTTATTAACCTAGAATATGCCCAAGGAGTAAGGTGTGTGATACCGGGGCTTTAATGGGATCGTTCGATTATCATGGTTTGTGCCTGATCTCGATGAGCTTGAACTTCTCCCATAATCTGTTTCAATCATGCTTTTGTTTCTAGATCTCAACATACAATGTGTTTGGAGAAATTACTATAAATGTTACCTCCCTTGGAAGCTCCAAAAAATGGGATTTCATGGTTACAGTCCAATTGGATGAATCCATTACATCCATTGTCCGTGCCAAATGGTTTTTATAAAATAAGGTATTTATACTGGTCATGTGATCACTTATCAACAACTATATTATGAATGGTAAAGATACATAATGGAAATTTGTCCCAAAAAAAGAGTGAATTTATTTTTCTATATCCATATGATAATATGATAAAGGGTATCTTATACAATATATTTCTGGCCATTTCAATGTTATCAAAATAAGAAATGTCTCCCTTGAAATTTCAATTTACTACAATAGAAGAGATTATTGTAACTCTCCCGCACCACCTCCTCTGGTTCCTATGATTCTTTTTTAAACGTGTTGTTTCACCCAAAACATTAGATAAGGGTAATTGCCTTATTTAATTGAACCTTTTCTTTATGATATAATATCGTCACCGACTTCTCCTCTAGGAAGAGTCACTGTCTAATGGTAGAACCACTAGTTTAGTACATGTGACTGGTCAGGTATATAATTCCTCAAGAGTGATACATGGAAGAGATCCTGTACTTGAGACATTTTTGATGGGAGTTCAAGACAATATTCCATTACATAGATGTGATCATGGATAACAGAAGGGTAGATCTACCATGGACTATGATTTTCTTTTAACCAAATCTCATCTCATATTCCATGTTGAAATGTGGAGGAATACCATTTCTCCAACATCCAATAGTATGTCACACCATCGAGTGTCAGCATATATAATTTTTCTACTCTTAGAAGCATTAATGTTATTCTAGATAGTCTTATCATTCTATGCCATTTCATTGACCATTTTTGGAACTATAATTTTTCATCCCCCAACTTCATCCCAACATGATAATGTTCAGATCCTCTTCTTATAAATGGATTCATAAGGAGCCATTTGGATGCTTGAGTGGAAGATTTTGTTATAATATAACCCATATAGAGAATGATGTTTATCCCATCCAATGTTGATGTCCATTGATAAAGATCTAAACATGTTATCATGTGATTTTATATTCATCTCAAATTGGCCATCAGTTTGAGGATGACAAGTTTTGATGATGTTATGTTCAGTATATAGAGCATACTGGAGAGTTTTCTAATGCATATAGGAGAACATGGAGCTCGATCAGATTCTATAAATAGTGTTACTCCATCATGCCATACAACTACTTTGATGTATATATATTCCCATTCCTCCAATGATAAATCCCATTGAATCATAATGACATGTACAATCTATGTAAGATGATCCACCACAACCTAGATTGCATTATTTCCTTTGGATGTCTTCGGAATTCTGATGACAAAGTCTATGATGATGTTTTCCCATTTCCTTGTTTGTATGGTTTATGTTTGCATTATCCCCTTAGACTTCTGTCTCTCATACTTACCTTTATGACATACCAATCACTTTGATGTATATTATACTATATTACATTTTCATGTAATCCCACCAACAATGCTATCAAAAATCGTGATAGTACACTGTGTTTCCTCAATGAATTGAGAAATTCTATATATTTTCATCTTCCAAATGTTTTTTCATTAAAATAGCATATGATGTAATAAAACAACTCCATATAATATAACAATTCCTTCTTCATTAACATTTAACTCCGAGGATTCCCATTTATTGATAGTTTCCACATTTTTTGGAATTCCCACATTTACATTTTGATCATCATTTAGAAATTCCAAAATATAATATTGAGAAATAATTTGTTAAAGATTGATGATGTTCCATTATTTATGATTCCAATGTCCATCATCATCAAATCAATGAATATTAGATCCTTTTAAATACTAATTAATGGTATATTCTAGGGGTGGTTTATACATATAAAATCCTCCACCTTGTTCTGTTTCTCTGGGGGATAAAGGATGGATTAATCACAATCCTTATTTATCTCTAACCAACATCAATAAAACATATTCAGTTCTATATTTCACACTCATCACCAATGAGATAATTTGAAAATATTTTTAATTAAATGATCTTATCTAATCACTCCATATCACATGTGGGGTAGTTCTACCCATGAATTCTCAACTGCCTTGAGGCATAGGTTTGACATTATCATTTTTCATCAACACACATCCAATGACCATCTTTAACATATCATTTATGATTATGAAAAGTAGCCCACTTCTAGTTTTGTGAGTATAGGGGAAGTGGTTATCCACTCCTTCAAATCCATGAATCTTTATTCACATTAATCATTCCAATAATATTTGACTCCCTATGAAGGTATCTTATAATATGGTTTGAAAATCATGATAAATCTAGCACAAATCAGCAATAATATCTAGAATCCCAGGGATGATATATATATATACATTATAGATGATGGCCTTGCGCATCCCTCAATTTATTTTACCATAGAAGGATCTATAGATATCCCATTTTATGTGATGATATTCTTATATAATCTGACTTCCTTAATCCAAAAGTTACACTTTTTGTACATCACAGAGATCTTCTCTATTCACAAGATCTTTCATACAGGGATAATATTGTCCACATTATCCTCTATAGTTTTGGATTTTATTATAATATCCACAATAAATACTAACAATAATTAATAAATTTAATATATAAAGACTCTATTCATTAGATAAATGACTATTTTTAGAGGATTAGTGAGTTAGAAAGGAATTACTTTGAATTAATAGTGCTCATAACTTGTACAAAAAGAAGTGTTGGGGATATTCTCATTCTTCATTTATAATTTGTAATTTCCTAATCGCAAATCCACATTAGATAATTATAATGCCTTATGATTGAACAAGTCATCAATATATGGAAAATGATAATTTTTCTTTATATTGATTTAGTTTATCACATGATAATAGATGAAAAGGTGCATTGACCTGTCCTTCATCATGATGAAGAGTACTGGTTTACTCCATGGTGAGAAACTTGGGCATATGAATCCTTTATTCATATTCTCTTGTAGATCTTTCTTCATCACATCATGTTCCAAAATATCCATTGTATATTAATTCATTGATTTTAGCAAGGCCAAAGGGATATGATTGAAGGAAAATTAGACCTCTCAGCTAGGAGATGGACATGATAATTCCATAGTAAATACAATATTGTATTCCCTCGCGATGGGAATGTCTTGAAGGATTATTCATTCCTTAGAATCAAACATTTTATGTTAGATACTATTAATCATTGGTTAATATTATCAGTGGAACTATTGAGAGTGCTAAATAGTAATAATTCATATCCTTACATTTCTATAGAATTGACAGAATATTATCACTATATAGAGTGATCTTCTTGTCACGAAAATTTATTTTGGACCTATTTAGAGAAGGACAATACATGCCTATAATTACACCAAATTCCATCAAAGGTTGTATGCCAATGTTTGTTTGGAGTTCCATCCAACAACTTATGATAAGGGATGTGTTTTGTTCTTGGTATGAAATAATTTTCCAATTTTCAATTTTTACCATCATCTCCACTAACATGCATTGTGGTGGTGATTGGATTGTTATATCAATCTTTTGGGCATAAATGAATGTGTAGAACCAAAATAATAAAGTTTGTTTTCTATTATTGAAATAATAACTACCATACCTTTCACAACATAGTATTTTGGATTCACATCATTGGAAGTTATGGAGAATTATCTCCCTTACTACATTGGAGGTTGTCGGTGACACAAAAAAACCTTGACTTAGTGCATTGGTTTGGGAAATTCCTGGGTTCCATGATGTCGTACCAATGAACAATGCATTGCGGGTTTACTGCAGCATTTCATTCCTCTTTCAAAATAGTGAGAATTTTTTTTCCGGCAATATCTGGCATGGTTCCATTACATTCCACACCAAATTCATTTTCTCATCCCCATCAGGAAATTTCTAGGTGGCTTCATTCCACACCAATGGAAAGTGGGTTGTTGAAATTTCGTGGAACCTTTTGACCACTCTATCGAGCCTCCTGAATTAGAATCTTCCATACTCTTCTTCTCCCCATGATAACCCTAAGAATATTTGACATCCATTTCAAGTTGATGGAAAATCAGAAACGTTCCTAATAGCATTTAATGTCATTGATTGTTATGGAATTTCATACGATAGGTTTATTACCACCAATGATTCTTCTAACATTTCATTCAAGGTTAACAACAAAACGAGAGGTATATCAGGCATGCATGGTTATTTTTACTTGTATTCTTTAATAGATTCATCTTCCTTTTTCATAAAATCAATGAAATCAGTTTCCATATTAATATTGGTGGTGAGGGGAAAGTATTTATCAAAATTATTTTTCAGGAATCCCTTACATCACATCGCCTTGATATCTCCCTCAGGATTCATTATTTTATCAATTTACACCACTAATCTACATTACCCTCAATACAATAAGAAGCTAGAATAACATTCTCTTTTTTGGTACATTTAATAATGAGTAAAATATTCTCAATGGAGTTGATCCCTTGTTAATCGATTGGGGGATCAGATGATCCCTTGAATATAGGATACCCTTTTCTCATGAAGCTTTTGATTGCTACTTGTTCATTTTTAGGGGGTGGGAGGATGAAAATTCATCATGTTCCATGTATCTATTCAAATGTTGAGTTAAATGAGTGAGAATCATGACAATTTCTGTGATTCTTACTTCCATCGGACTGGGGATCCCATTGGAGCATTCTTCACATTGACCATGACATTGGTTGTTAGTCTAATTCCTCCTATTTCATGCCATTTCCAAAAATAAACGTAATATTAGGTGTATGTAATTGAAATAATTATACATAAAAATGGGGATCCAATGAAAAAATGGATAACATATAAATAATATTTATTTCCTTCACATAGGTATTCCCTAATATTCTATCTAAGTTACTGATTATCTATATCCTAATGTATATTATAATTTTATGTTTTACTAATCCATTAATAATGGTTCATAATAATATTATGAATTTACCAATGCATTTTCCCTTGGAATATGAAACCAATAGTGTCGAAAGGCTCATTGTCATGCACTAGTTCCTGTTTGAGTCATGCTCAATGTGGTTTTCTCAAATTTTACCCCTTCATACATTTGTGCCATAGATACGTCTACTTGATCATATCTAGAAAAGGATTAATTTTCTTGATAAAAAAATTATATTATACTCACAAATATTTCTGAACATTAATCTTATGCTTAGACTAATGCATAATTTTTTCACTAGTGTTTTTTAATCCTAATCCCAGAAATAACTAAAACTATCCTTTGATACAAAATATAATAATTTATCTCCTTACTTTTTATTTTAACATGATTTTTTACATAATTATGCACTTAATGACCATCAATAGATAAGGAGGTCTATTGTCATTAGTGCATTGGAACATTAAATAAAATCAAAAAACAAGATATACGAAATCTTTATTGAAAAATTATGTTACATGACCACATAATTTCTTATTTACTTAACACATCATGGAATATCATGAGGAAATATGAACATAATGGCCTGACATACCATGATTATAATACCATGGAAATGTATCATTAACATAAATAACTTCATCATAATTATAAAAGTATAACATAAACCCTTATCCCAACATGGTGAAAAAAATCCTATATAAGAATCAGGTAAACCCATATACAATATTATGTATCACGAGAAAACACATTAATCAATGCATTAGAGTTATATTTGGGCTCACCCTTCATAATCATTTAAATCTAATTCTTAACTATTCCACATAGATCATACTACATGGATTTATTAAACATCATCATTTATTCCATTATAATGGAATGTGTAATAAATAAATCCAATTACTCAATCAATAAGTGTATGAGGATAATATAGAATACCCTTGATATATGAATTGGAATGGTATTTACTACATAATGATTATGGAATGAAAAATTGATGTGTAATTGCAGCAGCCTAATGACATCATTTGAACATTAATAAAATGTTTTTATTAGAGGGAAATGGGTATATCATAATTTAAAAATTAAATAGAAAGTAAAGTGGTCTTATAACATAATAACCCAACAAATGAAATATAATTTTAGATGTATAATATGAAATAAAATTTTCTTTGGAAATGTCAAGAGAGAAATCCATTACAGAATTTCCTCATGGAAACAAGTTTACATGGGAGGGAATAATGAGATATAAAAGGGTATCAACTCATTAAAACATAATAAGGACAGTTTGGGAATATTTAGAAAACATAACCCTTCTTCTTAAATTGAAAATTAATGCATTTTAAAATATAAAGAATCAAGTATAAAAATGAAAATGAAAGAAACTATTACATGTATGTGTGGTCCCAAATGGATCGGTAGAGGCTTAATTTTTGCTTGGTGTGCCTTGGAAGGACTCTAGGGACTGTAGATCAAAGTGTGGACGAGATTATAGGAATTTGAGTGGGGAGAAAATTTTGCTTGAGTTGGATTATATTGGAAATATGCGAGAATTGATTATTATTTTGGTTTTGAACACAATACATTACAATATGAAAAACCACAAACCAAAAAATTATTTTTCCCTTTAGTTTCAAGCTAAGGGGAATAGAGAAAAATATTGTATAAGGGTAGTGGAGAATTTTCTTAAAATATTTCCCTTTATTATGTGGAGGTGAGGCACACTCTAATGTGAAATTGTTTTAATATCATAAAATATTTTATAACTCTATGAAGATTCAGTATGAATTTTTAAAATAAACAAAACAAATAGAAAAATTATTATAAAGTTAAAACATATGTTTGTCCAAATAACCCCTTTATATTATTTTATTACTTAACTATTGGGTCATTATGATGCCATTAAAAAAATTATATATTTATAAAACATTTAATTTTTACCCCAAAAGACGACTATCATCAAGTATTTATTAAAAATTTACCGTTGACTAATTTTTTAATATTAAATACAAAAAAATATTAATTTTATCTAATAATATTATAAATTTGTGAATTTTACCATTTAAAAATAAAAACAAACATTTAATGCAAATTGAATTGTTTTAGACAAACTCAGTTTTCCAATCTTTATAAAAATTACATAAGAATTCTTAAAAATTATATGATCATTTATATTTAATAAATTTAATATAAAAAAATATTTTATTAAAATTTTATATAATTCATAATTCTAATAATTAATCAAAATAGATTTCTTAATTGAAATTAAATAATTACCAAAAAAACTATTTTTTCACCATAAAAATCATTTATAATGTAACACTAATAAAATGAATTAATATTTTTTATTCTACAAAAATTAATGTACATACTCATAATTATAAGGTCATGATACATATCTAATTTTTACACCAGCATACGTCTGATGATTATGTTTTGCAATGGTGAATAATTTATGGGGTCATTCAGTGAACATGGTTTGGGTCTTGATCTTGATAATCCTGATCTTCCCAAGTAAACAGTTTTTCCCATGAATATATTTTTTGATATCGACATGGGATTGGTCTAAGGAAAAGCCCATATATGCTATGTCTCATAGAATCTATGATAAATGGGCTTCTATATGTATGATCCTACTGGTTGATGCCATCACATCCACTGTTTGTGACAATATGATTTGTTTAAACCCATTATTTATACTAGTCAAGTGATGACAATTCAATGACTATATTATCAAGGGTAGTGAAACTTAATGGTCATTTCATCCAAGTATTAAAAAAATATTTCATGATTTATCTATATCTATATGTCATTAATATAATGTTAATTTTATTCATAAATGTTTGAGTCATTAGAACAATGATTTTAGTTTGTATAGAATGAAAATACGAGCCCTCATTGTCCAAAATGGGCTACAAATGACCTCTATAGACCCAAGAAACACCATTTAATTCTTTCCAACAATGGTAAAATAGTAACAAAATATTTAGATGTCCCTCCCTAGGATTTGATGAAAGAACATGGATCTTTAACCTTGTATATAAGTGATAAAGCCCCGCGGTATGTTTCTTATGAGACCTCCCAAGCCTATATTTTATCTAAACATGAGAAAATTTTAAGTCAACATCTTTACTTGGTCGTCAAAATAATATGTAAAAATAATATACCTTCATCATATGTCATAAAACCACCATCCATAGACACCTTGATGAGTTCAATAAAAAGTAATTATAGATCTACTATATAAATATTAATTTTGATTATGGGGACAAAGACATCATATATTTAATTTTAAAACATTGTTCATATGATCCACTTACTGATGCTATGATGTATTGAAGATATTCCTTGACATTACATGAATTAAAATCCAACATTCAGTCCAAGAGTATCATATCAAGGATAATGTTAAACCTGAATCTGTGTTTCTGAATGTGAAGGGCCATTCAGTGTTTCATGGGAAAAATGAAGGGAAGCATTTGAATGGAATTAAGAGTAATATCTACTCACATTAAAAAAAGATTAATCCCATGATAGAGGGAGTATGATGCTTCTATAATGGAAAACCTAGGAATCGTAGACCCAAATAACCCAATTTGAAATATGTAAAAAATTCTCTTGAGTCTAGTGATCAATCTCTCTTTGCTGCCAAGGCAATGAAATTGTTAAGGTGTGCTTATTTTTCTGAAAAACTCTTTATGTCAAGTGGGTCTATGAATGAGGATGTTCATTCCACATATTCTCTTATTAGTGTTCCTTTTATTTTATGATATCAATAGTTTAAAGAGATATTGTTATGGGAAACAATATGATATGTTGCTTCTTTAGTGGTGGTTCTATTATAATAGAGATATTAGAACATTCTTTAATGAACATCATGGATGTGAGATGGGTTCTATATTTAAACAATAGTTCGAACTCAATAGGTTTCATATATTAGAGAGTAATTACCTTTAAATCTAAATCTTGTTGTCTTTGAATCTCTAAGGGATATCGTAGACTTATTAAAGTCTCTATGTTGAATGTTTTATATGTTTTTTAAAGAAGAACATACATAAATTAGTTGGGAAACACATAAGTCACTAACATTTACCAAACTATTCCATTGCATAGGTGACTGTGAAATGTGAGTGTTAAATGTCTCGATATATTGACCATACATTGGATTCTCAATGATGTTACCCGATGTAATGTTCTATTTTGGGGTGACTGTGTCATGGGTAAGTCTACAAGGGTGAGTTTTTGTAGATCCATCTTTAATGTAGGTCACTGACATCAGAATGTTCACATTGATTTTTGGGGACCATCTAAGAAAACATCCCATTGGTGGAGGATCTTACTTTATAACCTTTATAGAATATATTTCATGGAATTTGTGGGTTTCTATATTGATAAATTAATTTTGGGATTTATTTAAAGGAATTAAAGACTTATAATTCCATTGAATACATATCTTCTACATTTATAATGTATTATGAATTTGATGGAATTTTAATGCCTTGAACTATTAGTCATTCTTCAAATATGTATGGTCTATCTATGTGTATGAATAATTCAAATAATGAGTGGGTTCATAGAATTCATACATTATCGGGCTTTCCCAAATCCTTTTGGATAGATTCTATCTGTATAAATGTATACATAATAAAAAGGTGTCCATTATCTTCCAATATATTTAAGACACCAACTAAATATTGAAGCAATCACCATAATTTTTTGAACAACATAGGGTGTTTTGATGCATTTCCCATGCTAATGCTAGAGATGATAAACATGATCCCATAGTTATCAAGTGCACCATCATAGGGAATCCTGAGTGGGTGAAGGGTAACATGATTTGTGTATATAAACCTACATTTACATTATATTCTTATACATTATATGGTGCTTCAGGAGTATGTTCTATGTAGATTCTAGCCACCCACTTATGTCATTTCTGATCATTCTATGAAGTGGGATCTTGAGGTTGATCCAACCAATGATAGTAGGTATCATGTTGAAACTCCTTCTTCCTGGCTGGATCCCCTTTCTCTACTTGATCCACAATATTTGATTGATTCTAACGATACTTCTCATGATGGAGGTCTTTGTGACCTTAGGTGTTATCAGCTCACTACAGATAGGTAGAGGAGGATCACTAGACCTCCTCCTAGGTATATCAATAAATATAATGTTCCCTTTTCATTAAATGCGATGATAAAACATGGTGGATAGTATCACCATATCTATATTAAACGTATGAATAAAAGAAACTCTATGATTTGGATTTCAACCATGAATGTTGAAATGAAATCTCTATGAATGATCCGTACATGGTCTATAGTCAATAAACCACTTACATCAATGGTGATTGGTTGTAAAATGATATATAAAACCATAAAAGAAAATATTGTAGGAAATAAAATTAGTTTTTAAGGCTAGACTTTTAACCAGATGCTTCTTTCACGAGATGTAACTGATTACTCTAATAATGTTGTACTATAGTGAAACATTATTTAATAACAATTATTTTGTCTTTTTCTGCCCATTTAGATTTATATATCAAATAATTAGATATCAAAAATACTTTCATACATGGTGATTTAATTGAAAAATGATTGATGAATACTCTTATAGTTTTTTATTATAAATTTAATGATAATGATAATTTATTGCATAAAAAACAATATATGGATTAAAATGATATACAATAAAATGGTATAATATGTTGGATTCATTCATGATAGAAAATGGTATCATCTAGAGTCTATTTTAGGAATGCCTATATTTTAAATCTATTAAAAAATCCATTATTTATTTAATAATCTATGTAGATTAATTGTTATTGTTATTCAGTGATATGAAATTAATCACCCATGATAAAATACAAAAGAATTCAGATTTTAAATTGAAATATATAAGTTGTGCTATGGAAAGTTTATGCATGATTTATAGTAGGGATAAAAAGTATAAGAAATTTATTTTTCACAATATTCCTACATACTTAAAGTGATAAAGATAAATTTTTTTGATGCTATGATGCCGGTTAGTGTTTTCTTGTTTCAATATTTTATACTGTATATATATCAGTCACCAGCCACATCATCTGATATTAAATATATGAATAGAATCCCATATACTAATGTAGTGGGAAGTAATATGTATGCTATGTTTTTTACTTTACTAGATGTTTCTTTTTCTGTCTATATTTTTAGTAGTATTATGGAAAATCCAAGCAAGCCACATATAATGATCATAAAGTTTTATGAAGTAAATTACATATACAACAAATATTTCAATTTTCTATGTTTATAACATTTATACTTCTGAATTATTGACCTGTTATCTGGATTCTCACTATGCTAGAAACATTCAGTGTAGAAAATTAATAACTCATTATGTCTTTTCTGAATGTGGATGACCTCTATCATTGAAGGGTAATGTTGTTTTGGTGGAGACCCTCTCTACCAATAAAGGTATGTATATAGCATTTACAGAATCATTCAAAGATTCCATATGAATTAAGGGTTTCATTTATAAATGTAGTATAAGTAATTATGTCATTACTATACATTTTGATTCTAAATCATCAATTAAATTTTATATTATTTAATAGTCCATCGATGGTCTAAGAACATAGATATTAGGAATCATTTTATTATAGAATATATTGAATGTGGATAAGTTTCCATCACTATGATACACATGAATTGCAACCTATCCAATTTTTTGCCTATGGATACAACTTTATCCATGTTCCAGCATTTCATAGAAATCTTGTACATATCTCTAATTGAATAACATTTAGGTGCAATCACCGATTTCAATTGAAAATGATTTAGATATTTTAACATGGGTATTCATTATTTGCAAATTTAAAACTGATTTTAACCTGTTTAAATTGTTCTACCATTTAAATCATTTTAAAATCAAGCATTTTATTATTTATTATTTTTTAATTTTTATATTTTTTGTATTTTGGTTTCAATTTAATGTATGAGATGATTTACGTGGCCCGATCAATTTTATGGACTTCTTTATTTGGGATACTACTTTTTCTATCTGATGTATATCTTTTCTCTTATTTTCAGTCCTTCAATAGATTTTTATTACTAATCTACCTATTACATCCATTGATTTGATCCATTCCATGCGCTTATAGGTAGCTAGTGTTATGTTAGAATCATTGAAGCCCCCCTAGTTGTGCTATAAATCCGTTATGGTTCTTCTTGGGGGTTCCATAACCCATGAAACCATTGCATTAGATATATGAAAAATAATAATATCATATTCTTAGCTGGTCAGGTATTTCTTATAAGCAGCGATCCATATTCTCGAAATTGACACCCTCTCACCACAGGTGGTTTTTTCACTATGGTGTTTTGGTCTAATTTTGATCTTCCTCAGTGGTGAGAATCATCTTCCTTGGCATCAATAACAATATTTTTTGTTATATTAACTTCATTTGTGGAATGATCTAATGTCCAGGAATCCCCCATACATGAGTTAGTGCATGGATCATGTAGGAACCTTTTGGGATTCATCCTAATTGAAGACGTGTGATCATTTACCAAATCTGGAGACCTAGTTTGATCATCCAATGGTGAGATCCAATGAATTAGAAAGAATTATGTTCTTGGATATGGAAGTAATCTAGATTCCCATAAAATTTTCTTGGATAATTGTTTTTTTAAAACTAATTCATTATGTGTTTCTACTTCTAGTGTATAGTTTCTATTTTTCACATCTATACATTTCATTTTCCTAATTGATTTCAAATTATACATTGTAATCTATTAATTATCATCTAATAATAGTTCATGTGTTGGTGTTTTTATTTCCATTTCGTATGTCCCAAAGGGACCGAAGCACATTAATCATTCTGTTTTCTTTATATTAAGTTCTCATTTATTCTTCTTTGAACTTTTTTTTCACTATTCCTTCTTTAGCACTCGGTTTGTGTTTTTTTCATGTAATGAAATTAATTTATATGTTTTATATATTTAATTAAACAATAATTTTTATTTAGTGTTCCTTTGAATTTTTTTTTGCGTTGTTGGTTGGTGTTCTCTTACCCCATGACTACATAACACTTGTTATAGTTAATTCCTTAGGATTACCATAGTTCTAAAATATGATAATTTTATTGTTTAATTAATTATGGAATAAAAACCAATTATTTAGTAACATTTATTATTTTTTTACAAGGATTCATGTCTTCATGTGAAGACAAAAAGCCTTGTGATGGGGCTTTGAGAGCGAGTTTTCATGTGAAGGGGGGATGCCTTATTTTTAGGATAAATTTTCCTTCTTGACTATGTTTGTATCTTAATATCTTTTGTGAGATCTTGATATGAACATTTTCAAGTTATGCGATATGAGACTAGGATGAATGATGAGATAAGGGTCGGTATGTCCTAATTTTTGGTAGCAGTTGATTCCTAAGATAGAGATATTTATGGAGATATTCATGGGGGTGTCAGGGGTTTCACAAGAGTTGATGTACATGGTTGAAGATTGGCTTACTCATTGTTTTGATGAATTATTTTTTTTCATATTGAATAAGTTAAATTGATGGATGATTTGGTTGCTCGTATTACATACATTTTGTTAACCACTGCCTGAGGTAGATGAATATGATTGGTTATATCTCTTAATGGTATCTTTGTATGGTTTCCTAGAGTACATGAAATTATTGAATGGTTATAATTTATGATAAATCGTTAACGTGTTTTTTTCAATCATGATGGAATGAAAATGAAAATATTAATCCTAAGACACCATGGACTCAGTTGGATTATTCTTGGAGTAAATTTATTTTACATGGATTATAAATGAAATTGAATGCAAATAATTATAATTAATATTTAATTAATTAATAAACGTGGAGTAAAATGTTAATAGAATAAAAATAAAATGAATACAACTCCATTAATTTCATTTGTTCATATAGTTTATGTGTTCTATAGAAGTATTAACTAGGATTTCGAGATATGATAAGAACAACATATCTTAGGACACAAATAATTTAAATAGTGTGTTCATCAGCTATAATTTATCATTAATGTTTTTTGATTTAATTTGACACCCAACCCATGTGTGAAAGGAGAATGAAACCCAGTGGACTCTAGGTGGATGATTTCTCCAATATCTAGTTTGGAGAGGGATAGATGCCCGACTACACCCTCTGGTTGTATTCTCTTCTCCTAATAATATTTTGTGGTTGTATGAATAGTGGTCAGTTTCCCCATATATGTGTTTAGTGGGATATAATGCATTGTGATCATTTCACACAAATTATCATTGGATATAGTATCAAATGGATTGTTATAGGTAAGATGTTTATTAGATGTGATAACATTATGTACAATAATCAGTGTATGGGATCTACTAGCATGGTGTATAATACCTAATGTATGAAAACTATCATAAAGGTTGTGGTGGATCTTGAAAACTAATGGGTTACTAATTGGAAATGTGGTATAAGATGATGAAAATATTGAAGGTTCTGGGTGCAACGGAAGCACGTGGGTGGATGTGCCGACATTTCTTTTTGTAATTAACAATGATAAATATGGTATCAATATGAATTTATACTCCAGTCTCCACTGATCGAATTACAGAAATTAAAAATGAAATGGAAAGCCCCGGAACCCCATCGTAGGATCGATACAGGTTGATTATAATAAATCTAATCAATTGTAAAAAAGTACCTTTTAGTGTTCTTTATTCGTTGATATAATTGATCACATTCTGATGTGATACGTCATTGTTCTATAGAAGCCAAGGGTAGATATCCTCTAGCAGAGATCCACATGTGCACCTCGTATCTCTGAATGTTGCTAAAGGTGTCTCCGGGTGCTAGTGTGGAGAAATAATTTCTTGCATTGTCCACCTTAGATCATCTTGATCCGATGAAAGAGAATCTCTCGCGGTCTTGAGAGCGTTCTTAGAGGAATGGTTTCTTTCAGCCTTGAAAGAAATCTCAAAATTGTTATGCCCAACGATTCTCTTATGTGTCGGAAAAGAGTTGTTGTTGTGAGGATATTTTTAATCAGGATTGAGGTTGTAGAGTTATTACAATAAATAAATGTGTAATGCATTTTATTTATTTCATTTACTCTTATTGAAAACCCACATGTCGAATAATTAATTCCTTGACATGCGCATGGGCTGATTATAATAAATATCATTTAATAAAAAAATATTATATCCTCAGAATCCCGACGGGAAAACTACACGACATGTAATCCTTAATACACGGTGTGTTCTTGTTTTTCATCTCCATTCCAAAATGAAAACTACACGGCATGTAATCATTTATAAATTTCGTGTACCTGTTTTCAATGAAAAATGTCAAGACATGAAATCATTATTACACGGTGTGTATATATTTTTTCATTTCCTTCTTCCTCCATCATTAAAATGACATAGGGTTCCTTGAATAATTATTAAACCACGTATGGGAAAAATCTTTATTCTACTTGAGATACTTGGATACACCTAGTGTGTGAGCCTTTAGGCCTCGTTCTCATTTTAATTAGGTAGGATTTCCTAATTTTCAAGATTACTGTCTATCAACGGGTCAAGGCACCAGTGAGAATGAAGTTGATGCCACATTGACATGTCACCTCATACGAATTCTTGTTGTGTAATTTAATATCTTTGTCTGAATATCTAATCATGCATGTTTCATGGTAGTGTCATAAACCTATATTCTTGATTTTTCATTCATTGACTTCCAGAATTAAACTCGTCATGTCACCATGGCCATCAATTTTTTTTGATAGTTCTATTTCAATCAAAGGGACCGAGATTTATACATCCCTAAATATGGAAGGGAAAAATCCTTCCGTGACATATCTATTAACAACATGTCATTCATGACGCACCCAACATACCCTACTTCCCACCAACTCTCATCGTTATTGTTTTTGACAACAAAACTAAGTGCGCGAGCCACAACATGAGTTAATGATAATCTTCCATTCTAAGGTCCATTACACACGCTCGTAGATATCAATGTACGATGACACCAAGAAATGCAAGATTTATACTGGTAGGTTTGTTCTAGTAATCTTCTATCTTGGAGATTACCATGTGCGAACTCCATGAGAGAGAGTCTAGTCTTCTTATGAGTACTCGCACATCACAGTCTATATACTATGTGTCCTATCATAGTATGTCATCCAACTATAGAAAATTATATAATAATATTTTTATAGCATTTAATGGTTCTAATCATAGTGGGGATCTTCCATGACCATATTAATGCATAAAATATTCAAAAAAATTATTATATTATAGTCATGAAGAATAATGAACAATATATATAATAAAAGTACATTCATATAATCAAGGTACAATATAGTTGGTTCTCAGGACACCAACCCTTATAAACGTCATCATGGACTAGAGACAACTACCTATGACATATAGTTTGTTAGACATCACATGATGATCATGTTTCTCCTGAAACATGGCTTTAGTCAAGGGGTCTGCCAAGTTGTCTTTCGTGGAAATACTGCTCACCGCAACTTCACCCCTTTGAGAAAAATCAATAAAAAGATGATACTTTAAAAGAATGTTCTTTGTCCGCTGATGCGACCTTGTCTCTTTTTCAAGTGCAACCACTGAAGTATTATCACAATAAATTGTGATAAGAACTTTACTACTAGGTACTACATCCAACTCTTGGACAATGCTTTTAATCCATACAACTTTTTCAGCTTCCTCAGAAGCTATGATATACTCGGACTCCGCTGTAGAATCGGCCACCACACTTTTTGTTGAGCTCTTCTATCTCACTGCACCTCTATTCAAACTCAAGGTGTATCCTTTCTGCGACTTCATGTAATCTTGATCAGTTGGGAAAGTAGCATCTACATGTCCTCTAATGACTGGTTCCTCGTCTCCTCCATAAACCTGGATCATATCATTATTACACCTCAGATACTTAAGGATAGTCTTGACTGCCATCCAATGGTCATCTCCTGGATCATCTTGATATCTGCCTACCACACGTAATACATAAACAACATCTAGCTTTGTACATATCATATCATACACGACTGACCCAATCATGGATGCATAATGGATACATTCCATTTTCATTCAATCCTCATTTTTTTGAGGAAACATTTTCATGGAATGATGAATTCCATGTGACATTGGCTATAGTCCTCTCTTGGATTGTTCCATACTCAATCTATTTAGTATCTTGTCTATATATCCACATTTACTCTGGAAAAACATTCTCTTTTATCTATCATGAAGGATCTTGATCCCAAGAATATATGTTGACTCTCCCAAGTCTTTGAAGGTGAAAAATTTATCTAACCATTCCTTAACTGACTGTAAGACGGGTACATCGTTTCCAATTAGTAATATTTCATCAACATATACTATTTGGAAAGTGATTTCACTTCCACTAATCCTCTTGTAGACACATGGCTACCATTTATTCTTAACAAAGCCAAATTCTGTTACATCTTCATAAAAAAGAATGTTCCATGACCGTGATGTTTGCATTAATCCATAAATGGATTTCTACAACATTCATAACTTGTTGGCATCCTTTGGGGTCACAAACCCTTCATGTTGTTTCATGTAGACATCTTAATAGAGGTTCCCATTAAGGAATGTCATTTTGACATCCATTTTCTCTTAAAGGAAAATTCATCACATTTACATGTTTGATATACCTCGAGTACTAGTTTCTGAACTGTGGTCTACTGGGAATAGGATGCTGGTAGTCACTATCCTCCATCACAAATTACCATCCATAGAGGTGTAATATTTAGGTGGGAGGGGATCATGACATACATATATGGATAAGAGTTGGATTTATCGTCCAAATAGAACATATATAATTTATTTTTATGTAATTATATATTTTATTGATTTCCCTAGAGGATTTCTAAGAGACTGTACTTATTGTCGATATGGAAAATGTGAAAGTGATATCAATTCACATGAGATACAATGGGGGAGCACCTATTATTTAAGTGTTTATAAAAATGTATAATAAATATTCTTGTTTTATGGTATAATATATTTATTTTCATAGAATAGAAACAATTCAGATGGATCTTTTTGTCACAAAAAATTATTTGATGCATTAAATTCATAATGAATGTTATGTTGGTTAAATGTTGAAGGAATTAGAATCTGATATGCTATGACAACTAATATCAATATTTTTTTATTAGATCCTGATTCATTGTTCTTTTAGGAAATACATTATGATTGAAAATATAAAGTATATGATTACTGAAAAACTCATAAGAAATTGTCTTTTATCATAGTGTTATTGAACATTACATATTTGAATTTGTTGTGATACACATCATTCAACATCCTTTTTTTGTTATTTAAAAATCTACATCCTACTGATTATATGATTCATGAGAAACATAACCATTCATTTAATTAGGATTTTCTTGCTCTTTCATTACCCTATACTAGCCCCTCTTGGATTCATGATCGTATATATAGAGAAGAAACAATATTTCATACGGAAGACATTAATGTGGAACAATCTCATTAATATATCATTTTCAACACTCAATTAGCATCACTTTTTTAGTAGCGAGTGTCTTATCAATTTAATTGTTCAACATTTACATGTTTTTTTCATGTAGGAGTTGATCAGTTAGACGTGTAATTATCATTTATCAGAAACACATTAATATAAAAAACCAAGATATGCATTTCCCCAGTGATTATTAGATATAATATCCCCAGTATTCATTAATTTTTGATTGGATAAAGATTTTGTATGTAAACATTCATTTTCATTATGATTGAAGTATAATACTAATTTATTTCTGCATAACTATTTATTAAATTCTACGAAATATAATTGTACATAACAAGTAGAAGTTAGGTGCCCCTACACCGACTGAGTAATTTTACTAACTATATGATGGTCCATATATAATGATTCATCATTACAATGTTGTTGATAATAATACCATTTTGATTCAAATTAAATATGTTGATGAAAAAAGAGAAACATGAAACCGTGACATTGGTTATCCATCAGACATTTTTGTTTGTTAATATTGTCTATTAAAATACATCATTGATGTTGTATATGTAGGCATCTTAAAATAAATTTTTTAATGTGTATTTTGCTTGATCCAGTCCGTGGAACTGTTGTGGATAATTTTTAGTCAACATTGGTGATGTTTTCTTGTATGTTCTATTGAGATGTAGGAGATTGTAACAAAACATTAATTTTAGAATTGCATGTAGAACAATTTTTCTTTACCACCTTGACATATTATCCAAATTAGAGTGTTTCAGTGAAAATATAAAAAATATGTGACTTTTTTAATTGAGTGAGAAGAACTTGATATTATTTTCTTATTCCACAACATCTAGATGAGCACATTTCAGTTCAATGTGAACAAGATATTAAATATTTTATAGATATAGTTGAAGGAAAAATGATCCATTTTCATGTCTAGTGAATGGTATCATGTTTTTGATGCTATTTGATTTTAATGTTACTTTTAAATGTTTAACTCATTATAATAAATTTAAATGTTTTTTGTGTATTTATTATATCATTCATTGAATATAGTCTAAATGTGTTCAATTATTAATTATTTTTATGTATATAGATCTGTTAGTGGATCTAGAACTATATCAACATTATCATGGAAATGAATCAACATCTTTGGTTATTGGTATGTATTAATGTAAATGTGGTTTAATATTATTAATTAAAAGCTAAACATATATATGCACATTTTTCAAATTTAGTATGAAATTGTTTTCAATAGAATTCGACTCAACCACTCCTTCATGAAATTGGAGAGTTTCTAGTTGTAGGATTTATTCATGATAAGACCCATGATATTTCATTTTATGAGAAATGCCTTCAAATTAGGGAAGGCCCCAATTCATTTATTCACCAGTTGGGTCAAATCAGGCGCAACCCTCATATATTTTAATTTACTACACATGAATGGGCTTTATTCCCATAAGACACATTAGGCCGACTACAGAAGGAAATTCATGTAAAATTAGCATTTTAATTTATTTAAAATTCTTAAAAACACATAAATATGTGATAAAATTTTCTTAAAGAAATAATTTGAGAGTTATTCACAATAAGATAGAACTATTGTGTATTAAACTATGTTTTAATCTATTGAAATATTATAAATGTATAGTGTAGAGGGAGCGCAGTGTAGCATATTTGGGCACCCAATACATTTTGGATAGATTCATGAGAGGTGTTCTCCCATATTAGTGGTGTGACATGGTTATATATTTGCCTTATAAGACTAAAAGAGTGAGCCTTCTTATTTTTTGTATATATATTACAATGAATATGTAACATTCAACATGTTTCAAATATGAATTAATTAAATGTAGGTGGATGTGGCTTGTCACATTGAGAATCATTTTATTCAAGGACTGCCTCACAAGCTTGGGAATCACAACATGTATTAGATTTAACATGTTGTGTTTATCATTTATTTTTTATATTTATAAGTTAATATGGTTTTCTGTTCTAATGTTATATCTTGTTGGATTATAGTTATGGTATCAAGGTACACCGACTGATAGAATATCAGTGTGGATGATAACAGGATATCAAAATGATCATGATGTTATGAATATTATAGAATTTTCTTTGTATTTGTTAACAATACTTACATATATATATATACAGATATATATATATATATTAGTCATGATATATTTTTGGATTAGTTAACATAGCTCCCAGATGACCATCGATATCCTTACATGTAGAGGGAAGAGATTTTTCATCGCATCACTAATTGTGATGGACATGGTAACAACATGACATATGGAACTATGATTCCCTATTTTATTGTTTAATGTTAAGAGTATTTGGATTTTTTTATTGCTGGGATGACACAACATATTAAATATTTAGAATCCAGATGCATGCTCCCATGATGTTAAAACCACTACTGCATGGTGGGGTCAGAGCACTAGGGGAATGTAGCTCCAAGGGTAATTGTGTATAGGATCCTATGATGTAGGTTTATAATTGATTTTTGGTTTATTTTTATTAAATTCATTACTATAATGTTTATAAATTTTTGTAGGCCCCTATGACAATAGGCATATGTATAATCTATGGTCTTATAAGATGCAACAGATCCAGTTGGTGTTTTTCATTTTTCTGTCTCGTTTCCAATTAAAATTTAATTTATTAATTAAATATTATTTTTTAGTAATGTTAAAAATCATAGAATAATGATATTTAAGTCATTTAAAAACCATGTGAATCCTCTACACATTGATCAGATATCCAAATTGGTAGGTATGATTAAATGTGGTGTATTCACATAAATTTGAAGTTTTGTGAAAAATCTCATAAATGGGGTCAATGCCAAGAAAACATACCTAGATATTCATGAAATTCAGGGATAAATATATCTAATACATTATTTATTTTAAGGAGTCAACATCACATCCATCGAATTCTCTTATCTCTCAGTGTGATGAAGAAAAACACATTACATTGTATATATTAATTATAAAGACATTTCTCACATCCTAGGGTCATAAATGAGAGAAAGATATAAAATTGATGTGAATATATATGAGAACATAAATCAAATAAATTGGGAAGTTTTGGAATGGGTCAAATGTCAATATGATGACTTTATTGATCAGTATGGGTTTAGGGAAGTGTATAGGTCTTAAAACCAACTAAATTAGCAATTATTGATATGAAATCATAGGAATGTGATCATCATGTCATTTATAATGTATAGAGAAGATTGAAACATCAATCAGAATCCCAAATTTCTTAGTAGAATTGAATTTCATTATTATATCTCAAATTTGGAGTTATGTGAAAAATCACATAAAAGGACTTAATACCATCTAAAAACTATCGTATTGAATTGTTATTATTAGAGATTGGTCCCTAATAAATTAACAATTTATTTGAATCAATTCCTAATCCCTAAAATTATGGTGTATCAAGATATTATTTTAATCATTGAGTTACATTGCATACAAATATTAAAATAAAATATTTCCCATGGGATGGGGGGGTGTTAAAACAAGAAAATCACTTTTTATTGATGTAAAAATCATGGAAAATATTAGTTGAATAATTTTAATTTTTTTTGAATTGTCCATGAATCAATTTGATACCGAGATTTATAAGTATAAAAAAATTTATGAATTGAAATTATTAGTATTTTTGAAATAAATGGAAAATTATTTGGTTTGGTGTCAAATCCTACTATATGAGATCTAATTAACATGAAATCCTAGTAAACAATATTTAAGACATTTTCAACTATAGGATTCATTGTCACATGGATCAGATACCCAACTATAAAAAAATGTTTGAATGTGGCGTTTCACATTGAATATATATTTATGTGACAAATCACGTAAAATGAAATAATGCCTAGAAAACATAATTCCATTGATTTGAAATATTGGGAGAATGAAAACCTAGACATTTTTTATCTATATTAATCATCACATCAACCAAAATTTTATCTTGTCACTCAGTATAATGGAAAATAATATGTATCATTTTATTGTTTTATTAAAATTAAATATATCCCATCATGAATTGAAAAATGACAAAATGACTTCAGATTGATATAAAAATCATGAAGAACACTACTTGAATCATTTATTAAATTTTGGAATAACCTAAACATAAATATTATGATATATTTCTTTGTATGTATGATGTTATAAATTGAAATAAATAATTTATTTTATAATTACATACAAATATAGTTTATTTGGGTTAAAATCGACCTAACACGCTCTAATTGATACAAAGTACCAGGAAAATGGAATTTTAGTCATTTAAAATCATTATTATTTATTAACACATTGAATGCATATCCAAATTTCTCAGTATGATCAAATGTGTTATTATCCCTCGCATTTTGAGAAAAGTAAATAATCACATAAAATGGGTTATTGTGTGGTTGTTGCAAACCACCGTCAGACAGCTTTCATTATTAAAAGCATGGAATGAAGAATAAGGATAAACATGATCTTTTCCCATGAAGTTTGTTCACCAGTTCTTCACTATTATAAACACTTATTAATATTTAATTTCATAATAAAATTATTTAAATAGGTCTAAAATTTTGTGTTATTTTTTATAAATAAAAAGGATGAATAGAATCAAAATGTACATGCACAGAAATTGAATGTGAGAACTGTAAATTTTCATATGTATGAATTTTAGAGAGATCAATCTTTATTAACTTTTTTTAAATCATTAAATTCAATGAATTAGTTTAATTTTGTTCACCTATTCACCCTCCACTATTATAATTTTGTTATAACCACTAATATACTTGGGAGATACTTTAATATGCCAACAAATATGTGATATAAATAGTACATGATGACTACAAGGGGTGGTTAATTATTTTTTAAAATTTAAAATAAAAAGAATATAAAAAACATCATCAATAAAAATTATCACCCTTACATATCCTATGAATATTAGAGTAAAGCATTCAGATCCTTATATTTTCAAATTAAATCAGAGTATATTAGTCTCATAAAAACAATAATTAAATAATTTTATATAAATTTAATTATAAAAAATAACACATTAATACACATGCGCAACATAAAATAGATCGTGTATAAATAATAAATATAAAAATTTATAACTTAAAGAATGATTTAAATGCGTATAAAATAATTTACTCAATAACCTTAATATTAAAGGTTGTATGAAATTATGTGAAAAGATACCCATGATTATCAATTCCTTCTATAATGTATGTATTTCCATACAGGGATATGCATCGATCTGATGGATTAGAATAAATATTGACTTCCAATACCCTTTAATCCCTCAAAACTATGATCAAATTCAAATGTGGTTTTATTGACAATAAAATCCTCGGATATGATGATTGACATCTATATTCAAATCCATGAATGAACTATTTCCAACATATCGGGTTCACCATATATCTATCCTAATAATCCCTCAATCATTTCCAAAATTTAGACATATGATTACAAAAGTAAAATTTTCTAATGAAATTACTATCATCAAAATATTCCTTAGAACATAAACTATCTATAGAATTAAAATGTATGATAATGAGGTGTTCATGAATAGAAATATTTGGACCAATTGTGTTCAGAATTTTATTATCTCTATACGATTTATGTGACCTCGTACAAAAATGTAATTTTCTAATGGTCATATTTCTGAGTAAGTTGCAATAGATTTTGGAAACTAGAACTTGACAACTCATAATGATCTGGATCCTTAAAATGGTAGCTTAAAATTATTTTTTCATTTATAGTGTGATTTCATTTATATTATCACAATTAAACTTTTATTTTGAATTCCGTATGATAGATATTATTGTAATAAAAGTAATTATAATCATTTAATTTTCCAATGCACTTCTTTATTGATTATCATTCAGATAAACAAAATAAAGGTTAGATTTTAGAATAGATACATGGGTTAGCATGACCATATTTAATTTTTTCAATAAGTCATCACAGTAACCATGTGTAAAACCACTAGTGATTCATACATATCACAAATATAATTTTATTTTTCTCCATGACAAGGAAAATATTATCTTCATACATTCCAATTCATCTATTTTCTAACTCTAAATTGAGATTTTTTTAAAACATTTAATTTATCATTATAAAATTAGGTCTATCTATGAAGACATAAAAAACATCTATCCATAAAAATCATCTGTTATAGAATTATATAATGATTCTTCCATTTTTATAGATTTTTTATTTACTTCTATGAACACATGATCCAGACTGTCGAGATAAATTTCCACTTATCAGAAAACTTAACCATTTGATTGTGTGATCTTTTTTAATCCTACGTCTCCTCATTAAATGATTTAAAATCAGCCTTATTGTGAAAAAAATTTTAGTCAAAACATTTAGTGATTCTATTTTTCATTTAGACTAGATTTAGTCTATTTTACCCTAGCTTCAATATTTATATTATATGGAATTGATTCACATATCCATTTATAGTTTTGGAAAATATTTTCAAAAAATATCCGAGGAACAATCCCTTAAGGGGTTTATGAACCTTATAAATCTTTATGAGCATTTGGTTTGGAGGATTCTAAATTTTGTCTTTCTTCTTTCTGGACAATGTCCTTGACATTATGATGATAATTTCTTACTTATAATACATGAGTCATGTATATTCCTTATTATATTAAGCATTTTTTTAAACATTTCATTGTGATTTTTTATCATCTTCCTCATTATTTGATGATGACTTTTTATCATATTTGAATCGATATTATTCTTCCCATAACTATTCCATAATCTCATCATTATCTGATTTGGATGGTATAATTATTTATGATAATGCTGTGTCTGATGTTTTAATTTATTTTGAATCCTAATCAGTCTTTATTTTTTATTCATCATCATCATCATTATCCGCTTCTTATTCATATTCTTCTTTTCATTATACTTATCCCACATTTTTCTCTTCTTCTCATACTTCATCTTCTTCTCCTAATTGCTTCTCGAACTGTAGATTTATATTTTCATATAATTTCGAAAAAATGTAAATCAAAATCCTTATATGGTTTCTCAACACAAACATTATCCAAACCTCGAAAAATACTAATTCTTTTAACAATTGACTCACATATTTCATAAAATTTTCTCTCGATGATTCTTTCATCAAAGACATCTATCTGTGAAAAATCATATAATGTTTCTTTTTTTCTGGGACATAAATCAGTGATAAGACAAATGAGAATGTTTTTGATGGAGAATATAAAGGAGTGGTATGATTCAATAGTAATGCATCTGATAATTGATGAGGGACACGGTTGTTCCACCCTTAAATACACACTAAAATGAATTTTATACATAAATAAATCTCAATTGGTTAGAATAAAATTTCATATCTAATTTGACAATTTGGGAATTAATTGATAAAATAATGTAAACATAATTTTGAAATCATAATGTTTTTCATAAAATAGTCACTTCGAATGAGTATCAATTTAATTTTATGACATAATAATTTGAAAACAAAAAAAACTTAATACTAAATGAAAAATTAAACAAGATCATTTATAATAAATTTAACAAATTACTGTAAAAAATAGAAGAGGAATTCATTTTGGATTAGAAAATATTAATCATCACAAGTGAAATAATCTTTATTGTGTTTGTATAGAAAAGTTGTTATGATAATGTTTAGACATAAAATATTGTCATAGAATTTTGTTATAATTTTTGTTTCTAAATTTATTCTATGAAAATTTGATAATTGAATTTTATTTAAAATGTTTTTTTGGAAATTTATTTCAATTAATATAATAATTGGTAATAAATTTTGGATTCAAACTATTTTTATAATAAAATATGTCTATGAAAAAATTTAAAATAGTTTTTGAGTCTGAAAAACTAAATATACAATCTATTCAATTTTAGAAAAATGAATGTCTTAAAAAAATGATTGTTAATCATATTATAATTTGTACTCCACATTTGGAATGTAGATAATTAATGTAAGGAGATTGATAACAAGAATTAGATATATACAATCACTTAACATTGTTCGCTCGAAACATCTGTTTAATTTTTCAAATTAATTGAAAATAAGGGGTTTAATAAAAATATCATCCAGTTGTTTTTTCATTCCAATGAAATGTTAAATAATATCTCATTTGTATTTGTGACCTAAATAGAAATGGTGTCTATGTCTATTATCATAGCATGTAAGTGATGTTCAAGGTTTCTACAATTTGAAATGGAACTTTTGTTTTCGCAAAAAATTTGTTTTTTTGTAAAACTAATTGTGATAGTCCATGACAATGTGTTACATCCATAAAACTTGATCACAACTACTTCCAGCTTCCACATATTTGGATTCACTAATGGAAATTGATATTGATCGTTTTTTCTTACATAACCATGAATCTAAATCTTCTCATAATAAATGACATTTCTAAATGTACTTTTCCTATCCTCTCTACATCCACAAAAATAAGCAACCGAAGTTTTTTTTTGTTCAAATTCATTTCAAGAAGAAAAAAATAAGCCTAAATATATTTTTCACATACGATAATAAAAAATTATATTTATATATTTAATACTATATTCTTTTGTATTGGCTTGATATCTAGAAAAAAAGGATGTTGAAAACATTTTATCTGAATGAATTGATTTTGAGTAATGTAAATTTCCAACAATAAATTTAAATGTCTTCTGATCAAATAGTTCTCTAGCTCCATCATGATCTTTTGTAATGGTGGATTCCAATTGGAATAATAATAATATTATTGTTTTCATAAATAAATTTACTATGAAGAAATTTTATATACTTATTTTGAGATATAAAAGATCCTTCTAATTTTTTAGAAATTTGATAACCAAGAATGTATGGTTAATCAAACATAATACTCATTCAAAATAATATTTCATAAGATTTAAAAGAAATCTATTACTTATTTTTGGTTTTAACCTAATATAATTCCATCAAAATTTATTTTTACATTAATAATGTTTTTATTAACTGATATTTTTAAAAAGATTTGGATATTTGGCTCCCTTAACAATGTTGTATTTTAATAAAAACCTCATTAGGTTATCATAAAAAGATCTAAGGGCAAGTTTAAATCCATAAAGTGATTTGGTATGTTTATAAACATGTTATAGATGTTTTTATTTTTTTCAAAATGAGAGAAAATTTATACAGAAACATTTTACTACACATATTAATTAAGGAAAACATGCTTCACATCCATTAGAAATATATTAAAAATTACGAATGATAAAAAATTTAGATGTATACGAATATGATTGAGTCATTCTACTAGTGCATAGGTTTCTCCATTTTATAGTCCCATTTTGTTGATTGTAACCCATAGTAATATGATTTTCAATATTTATAACTATTATTCAATTTTAATCACCATTTATTTGAGAACCCAATTTACTCTAATAATAAAATTCTCATTGGGGCCTTCAACTAATGTTGATATATTGATCATTTCAAATTCATTATGTTCATATTGAATTTATTTAATCTAATCCTCCTCACTTAAATCCTCATCAAGATTCATAGTTTAAAATTGTGATAAAAATGAAGGTTTTCAATTTCATTTCATACAGAAATTTTTGTTCAAATTGATTCATCTACCTCACCAATGATTTTATCACTATGATGATTCAAAAGAATCATCTGAATTCTTCAATTTTAGAATTTCTTTTCTTCAACAATAGGTTAAAAATATTATTTATTAAAATAATCAGAAATATATTCCTGAGTTGTAATATCATAATATGAATTTTCTAACATATGATGAAAATTATTTTTGAAATAACATCTGAATATGTATGTTGTGGTTGTTTGAAAATGAATGGATTTGTTTCATCAAACTTTTACTAATGGTTATTTTATCTAGTGGATGATAAATTTTCCATTGAATGAGGGTAAGAAATCCTTGAAACATTTATGGTTCATGTTATAGTTTTCCACATATGCACATATGTACCTCTCATAGATTCATTTAGTGTCATCTTTAGATTTGAACATCCTCCACAAACATGGGAGCTCCATACATTACATTTTATTTTATTCATACACAAGGGAGTGAAATAGATGAAAAAAAATGTTCACGAAAACCCGTACATAAACATTGGAGAAATTAAACACATGCCCAAAATTTAATTTAATTTTATCTTTAATAAAACCAATAAAATGCAAGGGTCTGTTTTAGGCTCATTATCATTCATATGCATGAAACAAATTATCAATATAACAAAATTTTCATGCAATTAAAATTCATATTATTCAAGATAAATCATTATAGAATCAATTATTGATATTCTTTAATTAATAAATTCATTTAACTTATTCCACTACTATTTTTCTTTGATATTATCATCCATTATAATTTTAAAAAATTAACAAAACATTACATTGAATTAATTGCATATCAATTAATGAGGCATTTCATCCCATTTGAGAAGGTCCACATTCATTTAATCACCACTTGGTTCATATCAGGCACAACCATCATAGATTTATATTAACAACACATGAGTGGGCTACATTCCCATATGCCACAATAGACCAACTATGGATAGAAATTCATGTAAAAGAGTTAATTTAATTTATTTTATATTCTTAAAAACACAAAAATTTGTGATATAATTTTCTTAAATAGAATAATATGAATGTTATCCACTATATGATACATCCGTTGTGTATGGAAATATGTTTTAAACTATTGAAATATTATTATTTTAGAGTGATGAGGGAGCACTGTGTAGGAAATTTGGGCACCATAGGCATTTTGGATTGATTCCCGAGAGGCTGCTCTCCCATTTTAGTTCTATGACATGGTTATATATTTGTCATATGAGACTACGGGATTGAGCCTTCATATTTATTGTTTATATATTTCAATGAATTTGTAAAAATCAACAAGATTAAAATTAGAATTAATTAAATGTATGTGGTTTGGTGTGTCACTTTGAGAATCATCTGAGGCAAGGACTGCCTCACAAGCTTGGGATTCATCACGTGTCCTAGATTTAACATGGTATATTTATCATTTATTTATTATATTTATTTGTTAATATAGTTTTCTATTCTAATTTTATATCTGTTGGATTATATTTACTGGATCAAGGTACACTGACTGATAGAATATCTGTGTGGATGATAATAGGATATCGAATTGATCATGAGGATATGAATATTATAGAATGTTTTCGTTTTAATTTATAATTTATACATATATATATATATATATATATATATATATATATATTACACATGATATATTAATGGAGTAGTTAACATATCTCTTAGATGACCATCGATATCCTTACATGTAGAAGGAAGCGATATTTCATCACATCATTGATTATGATAGACATGGTTTGAACATGACTTATGGACCAATGATTACCTATTCTATTGTTTCATGTGAAGGGGATTTAGATCTTGTTTTTTCTGGAATCACACAACAAATTAAATATTTGGTGTCCAGATGCATGATCCCATGAAGTTAAATCCACTTATGCTAGGAGGGGTCAGAGCGCTAGGGAAATATAGCTTCGAGGGTAATTGTGTAGGGGATCCTTTCATGTAATTTTATACTAGATTTTGGTTTAATTTTTATTAAATTCATTACTATTATATTTAAAATTTTTTGTAGGCCCATATTACAATAAATGTATATAGAATCCATGGTCCTATAAGATGCAATAGATCCCGTAGTTGTTTTTTATTTTTTATGTCTCGTTTTCCATTAAAATTTAATATATCATTTTTATTTTATTTTTTAGTAATGTTAAAAATCATAGAATAATGATATTTATGTAATTTAAAAACCATTGAAATCATCAAAACATCGATCAGATATTCAAATTAGAAGGTATGATCAAATGTAGTGTATTCACATATATTTGGAGTTAAGTGAAAAATCACATAAATGGGGATAATGTAAAGAAAACATACTATGATATTCATGAAACTGAGGGAGAAACATAACTAATTCATTATTGATCTAAAGTAGTCAATGTTACATCCATCGAATGCTCTTGTCGCTCCATATGAGAAAGAACAACTCATTAAATTATATCAATTAATTATATTAACATTTCTCACATCATGTGGTAATAAATGAGAAAATGATATCCGATTGATGTGAACATATATGATAATATCTAATTTTTTTTTGGATTTTATGGAATGAGCCACATGTCAATCTGATTCCTAGATTGATCAGTATGGCACTAGGTAAGTGTCTAGGTCTTAAAACGAACTAAACGAGCATTTATTAAAATGAAATCATAGTATTGTGATCTTCAAGTCATTTTTAACCTTTATAAAATATTGGAACATCAATCAAAGAACCCAATTTCTTAGTACGATGGAATTTCATGATTGTATCTCAGATTTGGAGTAATGTGAAAATTCACATAAAAGTTTTTAATACCATGTAAAAAAATTCATATTGTCATGTTATTACGGTGAATGGTCACTAATAAATTTTCAATTAATTGGATTCAATGCCACATCCACAAAATTTTGGTGTCCCTATATATTATGTAAATCTTCGGTTACATTGCATACAAATATTAAACTAAAATATTTACCATGGGAGGGGGAGAGTTTAAACAAGAAAATGAATTTCAATTGATGTGATAATATAGGATAATATTACTTGAATAATTTTTATTCTTTTTTAATTTACCAGGATTAATTTTGATACCCATATTGATTAGTATAATAGAATGTATGATTTAAAATTATTAGTATTTTAGTAATAAATGGAAAATCAAATGGTTTGGGGTCAAATCCATCTAAACGAGATCTGATTAACATGAAATCCTAGGAAGCAATATTTAGGTCATTTTCAACCTATAGGATTCATTTTAACAATGATAGGATACCCAGATATAATTTTTTTTTCAAAAGTGGCATTTCCCAATGAATTTAGAATTAAGTTAAAAATCACATAAAAGAAAATAATGCTTAGAAAACATAATTCCATTGACCCGAAATCATGGGAGAATGATCACCCAGACATTTTTGATCTATAAGAATCAACAAATCAACCAACATACTCTATTGTTTCTCAGTATAATGGAAAATTATATGTAACATTTTATAGTTATATAAAAATGAATTATCTACCATCGAGGGTTCAAAAATGAAAAAATGACTTTATATTGATCTGAAAATCTTGGAGAACAATACATGAATAATTTCATACCTTTTGGAATATCCTAATCATAAATATTATCTTATATTTGTTTTGTTAGGTATGATGTTATGATTTAAAATTTTTAATTTTTTTTTATAATTACATTCAAATATTGTTTTGGGGGGGTTAAAACCAACCCAACACGCTCTAATTGATACAAGGTAACAGGAAAATGACATTTTAGTAATTTAAAATAATTATTATTTATTTAAAAAATGAAGGGATGCCCAAATTTATCAGCATGTTCAAATGTTTCATTATCCCTTGTATTTGGTGAAAATTTAAAATCACAAAAAAGGGGTTATTGTGTGGTTGTTGCAGACCACCATCAAACAAATTTCATTATAAAAAGTATGGAATGAAGAATAAGGATGAACAAGCTCTATTCCCATGATGTCTGTTCACCAGTTCATCACTATTCTAAACACTTACTAATATTATATTGGATATGATAATTTTTTAAATAGAACAAAAAATTAGTTTTATTTTTTTATAAATAAAAAGGATGAATATAATCAAAAAATTTATGCACAAAAATTGAATTTGGGAATTGTAAAAATTCAAATGGATGAATTTCAATGAGATATATCATTATTAATTTCATTTAAATAATCAAATTCAATGAATTAGTTCAATTTCATTCACCTATTCACCCTCCACTATTTTCATTGTGTTGTATCCACTAATCTACAAGGGAGATCATTAAATAGAAAAAACATTATGTTATATAAATAGTACATGATGAGTACAAGTGGGGGTTAATTATAGTATAAAAAATTAAACTAAATGAAAATAAAAAGCATCATAAATAAAATTGACCAGTCTCACATATCATATGATGATTAGAGTAATTCTATCCGATCCAGATATTTTCCAATTAAATTAGATTTTAATAGAATCATTGAAAAACTGATTAAACAACTTTTTTAAATATAAGTATAGAAAATAACATTTGAATACACTTGCACAAAATAAAATAGAACTTTTTTAAATAATAAATATAACAAATTATAACATAAAGAATGATTTAAATGCTTATAAAATAATTTACTCATTAACCTTAAGAGTTATGGTATTATGAAAATATGAGAAAAGATATCCACTATTTTCAGTTCCTACTATAATGTATGTATTTTTATACCAAGAAATGATTTTATCTAATGGATTAGAATAACCATTGTCTTCCATTACCATTGAATCCCTCAATACTCTGATCAGATTCAATTGAGATTTTATTGACATTGAAATCCTTGAATATGATGATTGACATCTATATTTCAATCCATGTATTCTCTATATCCAACAAATATTGTTCACCATAATTGTATTAAATGAATCCATTTATCATTTCCAAAATTTGGACATTTGATAACAAAGTTAAACAATTATTATGAAATTACTATCTTCAAAATATTTCCATAGAATAACAACTCTCTAAAAAATTACAATGTATAAGAATGAGGTGTTCATGCATAGAAATATTTAGACAAATTTATTTTAGAATTGTATCAGCTATCAACTATTTAGGTGACCTCGTACAAAAAGGTGATTTTCTAGTTGTTTTATTTCAGATTCAGTTGCAACAGATTTAGAGAACATGCACTAGAAAACTCATAATGATCTGGATCCTTAAAATAATAGCTAAGGATGATTTTTTCATTGATAGTCTGATTTAATTTGTATTAGCACCATTAAAATTATATTTTGGATTAATTATGATTGATATAATTGTAATAAAACTAATTATAATCAATGGATTTTCCAGAGGAATTTCTTATTGATTATCTATATGATAAACTGAATAAGGGTTAGTTTGTTGAATCGATACAAGGTTTAGCCTATCCATGTTTAACCTTTTCAATAAAAAATCACAGTAACTGCAGGAAAAACTACTAGTCATTCCTACGTATCATAAAAAAAAACATTCTGATAATTCAAAATGAAAAATAATAAGTTTATATTTTATTCATTGAATTATTTAAATATATGGTATAAAGTAAGGTTTTCTACAAAAACATACTAAATCAAATTAGAAATTTAAATGTAGTAAATTAGTGTTTGGAGGAATTGTCATTGAATTAAAAAACTATGGAAATGAAATTTAAGAAGTTTGACTTCTTAACCAATAATCTATTGCATTTATAGAAGATGAAAACCCAACACTTAAAATAAATAAAATAATAATATTGAAATAAAATCCTACATCCCTTTATACTTTTATGATTTTCAATGATTTACTCATTTATTAACCCCCATGTGTTTATAAAAACATTATAATATGATGGAATGTATTAATTCAATCTCCGTATAGGGTAAAATATTATCCTTAGGATAATTTCTAAATGTATTATACCTTTAAAAATTTGACCCATTTTATAAATTTCCCCCTCGTTAAAAATATATCACCATTTTTGATTTAATAAACTAATATGGAAGTGATATCTTATAACATAAAATAAATAGAAAACATACAATTTTTTTTAAGTTATGTTACTAATCAAAAATTATTTAAAATAAATATTATAAAACCAAAAAATAATTGTAATTCATTAAAAAAATAATATTTTTGGTTGAATAATAAAATAATAATTAATAGAAATTCTAAAAATGATTATAATTATAAATAAATAGTTCAAATTAAAAAAATCATTCTTTATTAATCAAAAATTTCACAATTGACATCTTCATTAATGCATCTTGATCATTCTAAACAACAACAACTGATGATCTAATATTCAGGATCTAGTCCTACATCACCATATGCTTCTGAATTTATGATTGAAATCATTTAAATTCCTTAGATATAATTTTATTTTTGTCCTTGATAAGAAAAATCTCATCTTCATACATTCCAAGTCTTCTATTTTCTAACTCTAAACCAAGAAACATTTAAAAAAAATTAAATTATCTTTATGTCATCAGTTCTGTCTCTGAAGTCTTCGAAAAACATATCTCTATCTGAAACATTTATGGTTAAATTATCGAAGGATTTTCCCATTCCATTATAATTTTTATTTAGTTTTATGAACACATCATCCAGATTTCCATGATAAATTTCCTCTTTTCAGAAACATTAACCATTTGATTATATTATCTCTTTTAAGCCTTTGTCATTTCATTGAATGATTCTAAATCTACCTTATTGGGAACAACATATTCATTTAAAACATTCAGTGATTATATTTTTCATTTAGACTATTTTTATTCTATCTACCCATAGCTTCTATGTTTGGATTATAGGGAATGGAATCACATTTCCTGTTAGTGGTTTAGAAAATATATTCAAATAGATTCTGAGGAACAATCCATTAATGGTTCGATAAACCTTATATGACTTTATGAAAATTTAGTTTGGAGGATTCTACATTTGGTTTTTCTTCCTTCTCAATATTGTCCATGTAATTATGAGGAGAATATTTTTCTTATAATAAATGAATAATATATACTCATTATCAGATTAAAAATTATTTTAAACATTTTTTTGGGATTTTTTATCAAATTCATCATCATTTGAAGATGAATTTTCGTCATATTTGGATGATGACTATTCTTCCCATAAATCTTCCATGTCTTTATCCTTATGTGATTTGGAAGTCGCATATATTATGACAATGATGAGTATAATGTTTTCTATTATTTTGAATCCTCATCAGTCATCATTTTTATTCATCATCATCATCTTCATCCACTTCTCATTCTTATTCTTCATTTCCTTATACTTATCCCACATTTTAATCTTTATCCAATTCCTCTTTTTCTTCACATAATTCCTTCTCAAATTGTATCATTATATTTTCTTATAATTTCTAATAAATGTAAATCAAAATCCTTATATGGTTTCCCAAAACAACCATTATCAAAACCTTGAAAAATACTGAATATTTTAATAATTGACTCATACATTTCGTAATATTTTTTCTCAAAGATTCATTCTTCATAGACATCTATCAGTGAAAAATCATCTAATGATTCCATTATACTAAGGCAAAAATTAGTGTTAAGAGAAATGAGAATGTTTTGGATAGAGAACTGAAATGAGTGGTGTGGTTCAAGAGTAATGCATCTAATAACGGATGAGGGACCTGATTGTACCTGCCTTAAATATGAACTACAATGAGTGTTATACACCCATAAATCTCAATTGGACTGATTAAATTTTTTTATCTGATTTGGATATTGTGAATTAATAGATAAAATAAATGTGACAAAATATTGTAAAAATTAAAAGAATAATTCATTTTGGATTATGAAATTTTAATACTCATAAACAGAAAATCTCCATTATTTTTGTAAGGAAAAATTGTTCTTATAATGTTTATATAAAAAATATTGTCCATGAATTTTGTGATATTTTTATTACTGAATTTATTCTATGGAAATTTGATAATGAATTTTTTTTAGGTTTTATTATTTATGATTTTTTTTCAATTAAGATAATAATTTGTATTAAATATTTTGATTTGAAATATTTTTATAATAAAATATGTCTAATAAAAAATTGAAAATATTTTTTGAGTCTGAAAAAGTAAATATAAAAACAATTATATTTTAGAAAAATTAATGTCTTAAGAAAAGAATCATTTTGAATCATAATATAATATGTAATCCACTTTTGGAAAGTAGTTAATTAAGGTATGGATATTGAAAAAAAGAATTATATATGAATAATAAGCTAATATTGATCACTCTGGACATCTGTTTAATTATTCAAATTAATTGAAAATAAGGGGTTTAATAAAAATATCATCTTGTTTTTTTTCATTCTAATGAATTGTAAAATAATATCTCCTTTATGTTTGTGATCAAAATAGAAATGGAGTCTATTTATATTATCATAGAATGTAAGTGATGTACTTGGTTTCTACAATGTGCAATGGAACTTGTGTTATATTTTTTTTTGATTTTTTGTAAAACTCATGTGATAGTCCATGAGCTTGTGTTACATTAATAAAACTTGATTTCAACAACTTCCAAATACCACGTATTTGGATTGACTAAGAGGAAGTGATATTGAGTGTTGTTTCTTACATAACCAAGAATGTAAATTTTCTCATAATAATTGAAATTTCAAAATGTACATTTCCTATCCTTTGTACATCCACAAAAATAAGCACCCGATGTTTTTTAAGAATAATTTAAAGAAGAACAATATAATCCTAAATATATTTTTAACATACGATAATAAGAAATTCTTTTAATATCATTAATAATAGATTCTTTTGTATTTTCTTGATATCTAGAAAATAAGGATATTGAAAACATTTTATCTAAATGACTAGATTTCGAGTAATGTAAACATCAAACCATAAATATAAATGGCTTTTGATTAACTAGTTTCCTAGATCCATCATGATTTAATTTATTGAAGGTATCTAATTGGAATAATAATTCTACTAGTGTTTTCATAAATAAATTTCTTATGATGATATTTTATATAGTTTTTTTGTGATATAAATGATCCTTCTGATTATTAGGAAATTTGATAACCTAGAATATAGGGTTACTCAACCATAATTCTCATTTCATACTAATATTTCATAAGATGGAAAATAAGTCTATTAAATATTTTTAGTTTTAACCAAATATAATTAAATCAAAATTTATTCATACATTAATAATTTTTTTATTAACTAAATGTTATTTAAAATTATTTGGATATGTAGCTCCCTTAACAATGTTGTTTTTATAATAAAAATCTCGTTAACATTTCATGCCAAGATATATGGGCTTGTTTAAATCCATAATGTGATTTGGTATGTTTGTAAACATGTTCTGGATGTTTTTTGTGAAAACAAGAGGATGTTTATACATAAATATTTTAGAAAACATGTTAATTCAAGAAATCATTCTTCACATCCATTAGAATTATCTTAAAAATTAAGAATGCTAAAAAATTAGATTTATACGAATAAGGTCAAGTCTTTCTACTAGTGCATAGGTTTTTCCAAATTATATTCCCTTTGGTTTATTACAAACCTTAATAACAATATTTTCAATATTTCTAGCTATTATTCAATTTTAATCATCATTTTTTTGATAACCCATTTTACTCTAATAAGAGAAGTATCATTAGGGAGTTCAACTAATATCCAAACATTGTTCATTTCAAATACATTGTGTTTATATTGTATAAATTTAATCCAATCCACATCACCTGAAGCCTCCTCAAGATTCTTAGTTTATAATTGTGATAAAAAAGAATGATTATCAATTTCATTTCATTCAAAAATAATAGTTAAAATTGATTATTCTACATCCCCAATGATTTTATCACTATGATGATACATAAGAATCAACTAACTTCGTCAATTTTAAAAATTCCATTCTTCAACAATAGGTTCAAAATATTATTTTTGATAAAATTAGAAATATATTTCTGGGTGGTAATATCATAAAAAGAATTTTTTAACAGATGTTTAAAATTATTTATTGAAATATCATCTGAATATGTAATTTGATGTTGTTTGAAAACGAAAGGAGCAATTTCATCAAACATTTACTAATGGTCAGTTTATCTAGTAGATGATAAATTGTCCATTGAATGAGGGTAAAAAATCCTTGAACCATTTATGGTTCATGTTATAGTTTTAAACATATCCAAATATGTACCTCTCAAAGGTTCATTGTGTCATCTCCAAATATCAACATCCTCAACCAACATGTGAGCTCCATACATTAAATATTATTTTATTCAAACACAAGGGAGAGAATTAGTTTAAAAACTGAAACAATGGTCATGAAAACTCCTACATAAACATTGGATAGATTGAACACATGCAAAAAATTTAATTTAATATTATGTTAAATGAATCCTATAAAAGTCAATGGTCTGGTTTAGGCTCATGATCATTCATATGCATGGAATAAATTATGAATATAACAAAATTTCCATTCAATTGAAATTGATATTATTCAAGATAAATCATGCTAGAATCAAGTATTTATATTCTTTAATTAATCAATTAATTTATCTTCTTTCACATCTAAATTTCATTGATACTATCACCCATCATAATTTAAAAAAAAATTAATAAAACATTACTTTGAATTAATTATATATCAAAATGTACATTGGAGACCAAACCTTGTAGGAATGGATAGATGAAATCTTTTGGTTTGGTATATTGTTTATTAAATTGTTTGCAGCTCCCTAGCTAACCATGGGACATATCACCTTTTGAATGGTGGAATATGCATGGATGGCGCAATGTGTGGACAACTGTGTATAGAAACTGCGCACCTTATTTAATGTTTTATTTTACCATTTTTATCTTCTATATTATTATGGTCCTCGCCTCATATTTTTCGACATTATTCCTCTTATAGTCCACGTTATGAACCTAAACACAAAAATCATCCCACATATCAATTTTCTACATTTCTTAGTTGTTTGTAGTGTCATTGGTTCTAGATCAAAACTATAAGAAGTCATATTCTCATATTGATTCTCTTTTTTTAGATTAAATCTTGTGGATTCATTATTATAATTTTGAATCCCTCAAATCCTCTTTTATATTGAATTATAAGTCAGGGATTCAATGGGTACTTCAATCTAGTTAGAATAATAAGGTTTTGTGTGAATTCATCACTGATTTTGAGGTAGGTGGTCTACATGTTATATTTTATGGTCATGAAGATGATTTCTGAATGTGTGGTTCTGTTAATGTTTCCATATTGATGTTAATTTGATGTAATTGAATGGGTTTGCTATAATGGTTAGAAACTTTATGAATTTAACACCTCATGATCCCCTTGGGATGACATGATATTGCCGATACTGATTTACGGGCACCCATGGGGTGTACAAATATTCACGAACATGGAAAATAGTCATCAATACTATAAAGTTTAGTTGTGATAAATTATAGCCTAATAAGAACATTAAGATATGTTAGTTTTTATAGAAGACGGATTATTTATATTTTTTATCACACATTGATAACAGAATAAGTGTTTTTTAGAACAATGTACTTACGGTTAAATGGAATAAGGTGAATGTGTCTATTGACATGTGATATTGAAATTGAACCACATGAAAGAGATAACACATGATAAATGATGAGTTATTTGAAATAGTTTAATGTATGGAAATTGTTGAATAAGGTAAACAGGTTGCGATATGAATGGAAAATGGATTAAATGGTCTATGTCAGGAGTAGGGTAAATGGGTAAATGGGTTATAAACCATAGAATATTTAAGTCATAAAAAGAATGTGAATTGTGAATGTTATGTTTGTTTATTTTTCATGGTCTGTGACTTTGTATATGTGGTAGTTAGATGAATAATAATGAGATCATGGTTTGGTGGTATTTGGGAATTTGGGCTTAGTCTTCTCCAATGTGTCAGGTTGGACTTAGGCTATAAACCTCACCACATTAATGCAAACGATATGGAGTTAGATGTAGGATCTAATCCACTAACAGTTTTATTTGATGAAACTACATAGAATAAGACTACAAGGTGTGTGTGATATAATTGTTATAAAATGTTTATCCCTAGTTAGATATGGATGTTGTCTTATTCCATTTTTTCTATTAATTGTTTGTCTAATGATGAAGATTAAATGATGTAAATTCGCATACCAGGGAATAATTGATGGATATTATTTATGTAATTAAATGGGATATATGGTTAATGTGCCTAAAGAAAATATTGTTAACTAATGTATCTCATGTTTCCTTTTCATTATATTCCCATTTAATTACTACTTAGATAAAAAACATGTTTTAAAAAGTTATTTTGTGGACACTGTTGGTTGTGGATGACCAAGTTATACTCACATCCTTCTCAGGAAATTGTTTTGTACGTGATAATATTTCATTATTGAATGATGGGATCAAGGAAAAAGCCATGTGCTAAAGATTTGAGTTGGGCTTGGGATGATAATGGATAAGGATCTGGACTCATTTTATGGACCCATTTCAAGGGATGTTTTTATTAGTCAATAGTCTTTTTCTTTCTATTTTGGAACTGTTAACATGGCATGGAATATTTATCTTTTGGTTGTGGTTTTACCCTATTTGAGAAATGGTTGTTAATGAATTTTATAGTTTATCCTATACTATTTTTATTATTTATTATGTTATCTATTGTTAAATACTCTATTAAAGTAGTTATTTACTCCCTACATAACATATTTTACCATCTATACAAATCAGTAGTCTCTAGCGTATAGGGAGGCATGCTTATGGTAAAATAGAGACCCAGCTTGAAACACCAGTTTAGTGGATTCCGGGATAGGGAAGTTACAAATTGGTGTTAGTGTAAATATTTTCTATATTATAATTATTTGGAGATGGTATATGGGAGATTAGGATGCATCAAGTTTTGGAAAGGACCTCATGTTTGGAAGTAGCTCATCCACCCATTGGAATATACCCAAGTATCCAATGTGGAAATTATTATTCGTGTTATGTGTAGTATAGTTGAATGATATATGACCATTATGATATGCACTTTTTGTATGATGATATTTTTTAATTAAACTTTTCTCTTGTTCAGAATAGAATGAGGTTGGTCATACATGCATCTTATTTGTACATAGTGATATTGGTGGAATACATAATGATGCAAAGAAACAGTATACATGTCAAAGATAAGAAAGGTAGAATAATTTTCACATTACATAAAATGTAAATAATGAAATGTATAATAAATAATATATGATTGGGTAAAAGTAAATATTGTTAATGAAGGGTCAAATAATTATTCATGATTAAAGGATGTAAATTAGTTTAAATTATGGTTATATAAAATTGTGAGATGATAAGGGTACATAATAGAGAAATATTTTGACTCTGAATGTAGTACTGGACTAAAAGTGTATTATATAGATAGAATCATTACAAATTATGTAGGTTTACACAACGTTAACAATTAACAATGGTCAGGATCTTTGAGGGTAGTAATCAAAGTGATACAATGTTTTTTGTTGATAGTGTATTCAAAAGGGCTTGTTTATGGTTAGTAGAGAGTATTATTTTTCCGAGAACTGAGTATGTTTTATTTTTTGGGTTTAAGAAGTGTGTTGGAATTTTAGGAATATTCCACCAAACATCTTATTCTATTTGGGAAAAAGGGAATTCATCGAGAATGCACCTACAAAAGTAGTTAATGAACAACCAATTGTTTGTGGTAAAAGAGTATATGAGATGTTTTGTTATAACATGTCTCATTTTATTAAGATGATGTAATGGGACCCTGGGTGGGTTGTTCCACATATGACTGAGATGCCTAGGAGGTTTCATCTACAAAACCCTTAGATTATTTCTTGAGAGGGTGTGCATGATGTAGCTTAGTGTTGGATTGATCCTTCGAGATGATTCTTTGACACATAAATACTCATCCTAACAGGACAATCATGATTTAGAATTACATGCTGCAAGGGTAAGAAAATAACATGTGGGACATTATGGATTAGACCAAGTAGATTATTTTATTTCAAAAAAATATTTTTATGAATAGTTTATGGATCATTTCTATTTTGAGGCATTGAGGTTGAAAAGGTTTCATAGATTATGATGTTGAACCAGTGTTTGTAGATAGTGATGGAATTTGATAGTAGTGTTACTAAACTGTAGCATTTTCCCTTCATTAGTAGTGGATTATGTTTCAATTGAATGAAATTTTTTGGATGGAAATAATTATGAGATTTTGTGCCAAATGAATATATTATGTTTAGAAGCTATTTCTAAGGTGGTGGATTAGGACCATATTTCTGTGGGAATCCTCAAGGAGGCCCATGGTGGTGAAAATGCAGTTCTAGTTGGGAGTTACAGTGGAAAAACATCAAATAAAAGGAAGATATGTTCTGAGATCATACACTTGTGTGGTGGTGGAAAATTAAGTTAGAAGATAAATACCCCCTCATGGATGTGATCAACGTTTCTATTATCAGTGTTGGAGGATAAGGAACATGAATGGTCAGTGTCCTCGAACACCAGTTCAGAACCAAGCATGCAGATGAATGGAGAAAATCTAGATGTCATATAGGAACCCTCAATAGATTGTAAATGATAATGCATTGAGGCCAATTCTATGTGCAAGAAGGGGGTTGGAAACCCCTTATTAGGAAGGAAGTTATATCTCTACATGCCATATCGGTCGTGGTAGAGTATATGGTACTCTTGTGTGAGAGAAACCATATCATATGGGTAGTTCAATGCCATGAATTTAGAATGGTCTTCAATGTATAGGGTTATGTCATATCAATAGTTCAACATACAACATCAGGTGGTGATGCTGGACTATCGACTGTTTGAGGTACAATCCTTGTAGCTTCCAGATTATATAGTGCTTTAATCGTTAGAGGTGACTCACATTGTTTTATTTCATCTGATATTTTGGCCATGTTCGGTCAAGAGGTGAAATTTTTTGGTGGGTTCATATCGACTAATAAACTGTTATAGATGTTAGTATAGAATATGAGGAATTTTAGTAGGGGTTCTCTTGAAGTTGGTGGTTATTATTTCTTAATGGATGTTTCTGTCCATGAGATGTAAGGCTTTGATCTGATTTTGAAAATAGATTTGATTGTGTTTTTTCCAATCCCATATTAATTACTTCCAGTGTTGGTTGACATTCAAATATCATAATTGAGACACTTATGTCGATCGTGTCAAGGGGGACATTCGTGCATGCTATGTAGGTCCATTTTGATAGTGATTGGCTGAGATCCCACCTCATGTGGCTTGTCTAAAGCATGATGAATTGGTTGTAAAGAATCATTTCATTAATCCTATGGTGGATCAAATTTAGAATATATTTCATGAGGAATTCATTGGGTTGTCTCCTGAAAGAGATGAAAAATTCATGATAGAGTTGATGTCGGGAGGAATGCTAGTTTCTATTACATCATATTGAATTGAATCATCAGAAGACTAGAAGGATAAAATATAGTTGTAGGAATTGGATAACAGGAGGTGTGTTTTCATGAGTATGTAAATATGGGGATCTATGGTGTTTCTTTTTTATAAGAATGATGTATTGTCATAGTTTTGGGTTTATTGGAAGACGTCGAATCAGATGACGGTTAAGAACTAATATAAACTTACACGAATTGATGATCAGATAAGTGTTTCATCATGGTTCATTAATATTAATCTGAGATTAGGGTAACATAAGTTAATTTTGAGATCATTTTATACTGACCAAAATCCATTTAAAAGAATATATGGTTTATATGAGTTTTTGTTAATTCTGTTTGGATTGTCCAATTCCCCATCTATGTTTATATCTCTAATTAACACAATTTTTCACCCATACCTAGATTAGTTTGTATTTGCTTTCATTGATGATATCATGATGTACAATAAAATGTGTTTTCGTATTTCCAAACATCTTGACATTGTCTTGAGTACACAATGAGGGAATAGGCTATATTCCAAGCTATACCAATGACATTTCAGAATTGATATGGTGAGTTTCATGGTTGACATCATCTCTGATGATGGTGGGTTTCTGAACTGAAAAAAAGTGTGATTAGATTTATATTTTGAGATCCCAATAATGATTCTAATATACAATGTTCTCAATATTTTTCTGCCTATTACTGATGGTTCATTAGGGACATCTCCCATTTGACAATTCCAGCTTCAGTTATGGATATGAATTTCATCCTGTTGGAATGTTATGGGGAATATGAGGTTCTTTTCCATGATATAAATAATCTGATGAAATTCACACAAATTTTAATCTTACATGACCTTGGTAAGGTTTATATCTTTTTTTGTGATGAGTATGATGTTGTACCTTCGGTATTTTTGATGAAAAATGATCAGGTGGTGTTGTGTGTCAGGGAAACTGATGCCTCATTAATGAAATTAACCTACGCATGATCTTGAGTTATCCATAATGGTTTTTGAATGAATTAATTAGAGATAATACTCATTCATAGAAAAATATACCATGTTTAAAGATCATAAAAATATTAATTACATCTTCACTCTTCATGATTTTACTATTTTTCAGGGAAAATGGGTTGAGTACATGAATCATTTTTACTATTAGCTGGTTTTCACTCTGGTCAAGGGGAATAATGATGTAGTTGTTTTGATCTAGTAGAATAAATGTCATGATGTATAGGAATATTGTTTTGAATGGAGAAAGTTGGAAGTGTTCATTGAAATGAATTCTGGTGAGTCGAGTGCAGAATAGGAGATAACCCATGCACCCTTAGAAGTAGAGTTCGTGCATCTATGACAGATCTAGGAAAGGAAACATGAGGATTCAGAATTTCTGACATTAAGGGGGATCATTAATGGTTGGGAGCCATCATCCAATTGGACCTTAGAGATGAATGGATTATTTTTTCTATTCATCATTCTGTTGTTTTTCCAACATTTTTTAAGGAATATTTGATTAATGTTTTTTTAGAATCATGCTGGGCGGTGTGTCCTCGATTGAAAAAAAAATGTATCAGGATCATCATAAAATTTATTTGAAGTGTGTAATGAAGGAATAGATGCATGTTTCATGGTGGGATGTCATAGTTTTTAGTTCGTGAATGAGGATAATTAACGATAGGGTGGTTTGTTACGACTATTTACCATTGAATTATGGAAATGGGATGACATAAAGATGGATTTTGTGGTCGGTCATCCATGGAAACCTCATAACAATGATGAGATATGGGTAGTTCTAGATCTGTTGTCCATTATGGAACATATCATGCCAATTTATGAGACATTCATCACTGATAAGTTAGGTGAATTTTATTTTTTGTAAAATAGAGTAGTTTCATGGAGTACCACAAAAAATTAATTTAGATAATGATCCATACATTAGAGTACATTTCTAGAATGGATTACAGAAATATTGTGGTACCCAAGATTTTTTGAGAATTGATTCCCACCCATAGATGAACGTGCAATCAGAGCATACTATTCTGGTACTAAAGGATCATTTTTTGTATTTTGTCTGCAATTTTGTTTGATTATTTGAGATGATATTAGTGATTGTTGAATTCATCTATATCAATAGTTATCTACAAATTATTTAGATGACTTTTTATAAGTAACTCTATGGTAAACGGTGTAGATCATTGTTCTGATGAATAGAGGGTAGAGAATCTGAATTGTTAGGGGATAATCACATGAATGGGATGTTGGAACATGATTAGTTTACTAAATAGAATTTTGGAAACAACTCGGTGTAGAAATAATTTATATGTTGATCAGTTTAATAGACCTCTTGAGTTTATGGTGAGTGATCATGTGTTTCTACTAGTGTTTCCAATTCTGGGTCACTATCAGATGTTGAATCAAGGAATGTTGGTTCCCAGGTATGTGGAGCCATTTGATAGTGTAGAGAGGGCCAGACCAGTGCCATATTGGTGGTCTCTTCTAATGTGGTATAGTTTCATTGATGATGTTTTTCAGGTGTCACATCCTCACCAGTATCACCCAATCCCATATAATGTTTTTGATGTAGAGGTTGTTGTTCCTGAGGCTAATGCGTCCTTTCAAGAGCATCCATTTATTATTTTGGATCATAGTTATAATAACTAAGGAAGAAATGCATTCCATTTGATTTGAGTATTTTGTAACCATGATAATATTCTAGATTAATCATGGGAGAGGGAGATATATATTTGGGCTCATTGGCCCAACAACGTTTCTTTAGAAGTTCAGTGATGCTTTGTAAAGTGGCTCGAGGATGAAAAGATATAAGGCTGGTAGGTTTTATGATCCATATTTTTCTTGAGTTATGTTCTTGTTTTTTTAATTATCCTTATTGTTTTTAATGTAATGTTTAATAGATGTATGAGGAATCTTAGTGTTGTCTTGGGTCTCAGGACATGAAAAAGGGATATGTTGTCCATCCTGTGCATGTATTATGGTTAGTGCATGGTTAGTTGTTACTGTGTGCCCAAAATCTTCTAGGGAATATGATGGGATTCATGTTTTGGTAAACCATGAATGAGGGAAGGATAAACCATGTGGGCTTGTACAGAGGCACTCCTCACTGTTGGAACATGCCTTTTCAAATTGTGTTTGTATCCCTAGATAACATTGTGAGTCTTCCCCTCAATGATATAGGCATGCGCTTGGTTTGCGTACGGTCTGGAAATATATTGGGCCAAACCATGGGCCCAATTAAAAATGGGATTATTAAATTTTTTCCAATGAGGATTTTATGTTCCTATTCGGAATTTCATCCTTATTCTCCATCCTCTAGTCCTAGTGGGGAACCTAAACTCCTTAATATTCCCAAGGAATGATCTCATTCATTTCATTGATATGTTTAGTGTCATTGTTTTCTGAATGATACTAGGCGTTTGTATTACAATAATTCATCTTATCGTTTATGGATTTTGAATTATTGTTTCATTCTTATTATTTAGAAGCCAAAAAACCCTCTTTATCAAGGGAATTCTATGTAGGGGATTCAAAGGGTTCTTTAATCAGATCTAATGATAAGGTTAGGAATGTGATCAACTCTTGTTTCAAAATAGGTGGTCAACATGTTATATTTTGTGGTCATGAAGTTTATTTTTTCTTGTGTGGACGTGTTAATAGTTCTCTCAGGATGTGCATTTGATGATTTTTAATGAATTTTGTAAACTTTCTTGCTAAATCATGAATCCAAACCCTTCTGATCAATGTGGGATGTATTGAGGGTAACTAAGTTGATTTAGGGACACACATGGTGTGTGATAATATTTAAAAATAGGGTAAATTATAATGATATTTATGGAGATGAATTGTGATAAAGTAGAACCCATGAAAAAAGTTGATATGCTAGTTGAGTCGGGAAAAGGATTATTGATTGTGTTTCCTAGATAATAAAAATGTAATATGGTTTTTTTTTTGAAAAAATCTAAATAGGGTTAACGGAAATATATTGAACATATCTAATGACTTGTGAAATTGAAATTTGAATGCTTGAATGGTATAATACATGTAAAATGATGAATTTTGTGAAATGTGATAATGTATATAAATTGTCGAATAAATTAAATGGGTTGAGATAATAATGTTAATTTGGTTAAATGGGCTATTTATGTTTTGTGTTAAATGTTTTAATGGATTAAGGACCAAAGTTGATTTAAATTTAGAATGGAATGTAAGTTGTGAATATTTTGTGTATTGATTATGCATGGTATTTTATTTGGTAAATGTGGTAATTTGATGAATTAGAATGGTCACCTAGATTGGTGGTATTTGGGGTATTGGGCTGAGGCTCCTACCATAGGATGGGGAAGAATAAAGTTCTAAACTCAACCCCTAGAATGCCTAAATTTGGGACCCGTACTAAGGCTCTATGCCCCAAATGGTTGAATTTTATTATATTACCTGGTCTGTGGATCCATGGTGAGTGCGACGTATTTGTTATGAAGTGTTTATCTCTAGTGAGATAGGGAGAATGAATTATTTCCATATGTCTGATAGATGAAAATCTTTGGTCAGAGTGTAAATGACGCAAATTCCTAACCAATGGATTATGTGATGAAAATGATTTAATTTATTGGATTGAATAAATGATAAAGGAATTTGAAGTGAATATTACCAACTAATTGAACAAAATATTTTTTTTCCATTACATTTATTTAGTAATTTCATGCACTATCTGTTGGGAATGATATTTCATTGAAACTATTGGTGGTGGTCTGTTGAGTTGTACTCACACTCTGATTAGGCCGCCTTTGGGTACCAGAAAAATTTTCATTGTTGAAGGATTAGAAAAGGGAGAAATCATACTAGGGAGTTGATTTGGGCTTGGGAGGTTCATGTAAGATCATTCATACTTTTAGCCATAATCATATTTAGTGGATGTTCACATTAGTCATTGATTTGAGTTTCCTTCACATTTAGAAGTGTTTGCATGACATGGAATGTATCTCATTATGTTGTGGTTGTACCATGTTTGGGAAATTTTGGTAATGAATATTATGATATATTTCATATTTTTTCCTATATTTATTATGTTATCTATTTTGGAATACTTTGTTAAAGAGGGTATTGTCTCCCTACATGACCTATTAGACTCTCGCTGCTCGTACACATCCTCTAGTGTATTGGGAGGCGTTCTTGAGACCATGTGGAATCCTAGATCAGAGTTCCAGTTTAGATTCATTCAGGTAGGGGATGCTATATGTGGTGAGAAAAAAATTTCCCACAAATTTCTAAATATCATCCAAAGAATATATGTGTACTAGCACGAGAGATCATGAATCATGCATTGTTTGGTTTTGAATTTTTCATGAATTGATTCAATTTTATTATCATTGATCACAATATACTTCAGATTAGATGGTGTAGGTTGATGAGTCTCCATTCATGGGAGCATTCATAGAGATGATCTCTCCAAGTCTTGAGATGATTATACTTAGTAATCATTTTATAGAATAAAAATGAAATTTACTATCATGAAAAATATTATAATTCGGCTTATATACATCTATGGTTAAAAATAAAAAATTTCCCAACTAACTCTTATTATTTATTTAATTTCTTTGAAACCCCAGGTCAAAAATAATATTAATGTTAGTATTATTTCATTACATGCACTAAACCCAAAAATTAAAATTAAATACAATTTAATAAAATAATATTAAATATTTATAATTTATCACTAGACCAATAAACATGATCCTCCATTCCTCCATAGTATTTATCAATCCTTGAGTAATGACTATATATCTAAAAATAAATATCACTACATTATTCACTAATATATATAAATATATATATTATATTAAATAAATATAAAATAATTATTTTTTAAGTGATATTTTCAAATAATATTATATCAAATAACTGGTGAAAAAATATATGTGATCAAAAAAACAAGAATAATTATTATTCCATATACACGAATAATATTTATTCAACTTATTAAAAAATAAATTGTAATATATTTTATAATGGATATTCTAGATAAAATTAGTATTTGATCCTCTATTCCACTTTCTTTGTGGCATTAGGCAAAACAGCCTAAAGTCCAACGTTTGCATCTAGAAACACACCAATGCTCTTATAGATAAATAAGTTATTAGTAAAACAACATAATACCTCATACGTGTTCTCAGTGAGTAATATAATCCCATTATTATAATATCATTATTCATGCTGGTTGCATACTGGCGTCATCAAGCAATGTGCTCGATGTCTCATTCATTGAATTTCTAGAAAATAGAATTTCATATAGAATATCATTAACATTGATTTATTTAAGATATATGAATTCCATGAAATAGAATGAGATATCAAATTTTGTTAAAGAAAAAAATGGGCAAATCCATTCTCCAATTATTCTTTAATGTAATATTTCTCATGATGAACACAACATATCTAACCTCACCACAAACATATGTCATAACGATTTTCATCAATAGGTAAATGTATGTGACATATTATATTAATTAAAAAAAATATTTATTTATAATGATGAATACACATGTCTGTACAATGTAAGATCAAATAAAACACATAAATGTAGATTTCCTACTACTGATTCTTTTTCACATAATATCATACACTAGATATTACCAATGGTGTACACCATGGGATTTTTCCTCAAAGTCGTGTGAGTATTCACCCCTAATATCCTATATCATTTGTGTCCTTGAAATGTTATCATCTGAAAATAGATCATATATTTTAAAAATAATATCTTCAAACATCTAGGATCTCATCATACTTTAGAACTACAATAACCTCTCAATGCGACGCATACTCGTACGATATTATCACATACCATGTGACATAAAAGAGAAATCAAGATGTGTTAAGAAGTTTATAAATATTCAAAACTATAAATACATATTTTCATAAATAACATAACATTTAGTTCTAAGAAACCAACTCCAACACATCAAACAAATAACTCATTCTTATATGACCGACACAACTTCCCAATATCCATCAAACTTGTGACCTTAGATGCTTCACTATCGGTACTGTTGAATTGATTGTGCAATGGACATGTCAATTAATATAAATAAAATAGTAATAAACATATCATTTTAATAAATATTCACACCCATATTCTTATGCATGCTTTCTCTTTGATATTATTACCGATATATCTACTTGAGACTATTTTTACCGGAATAATATCATGGTACATTTAAAATGATCCAATAAAACTTTTACACATTCACTCATTTTTACATATCACATGATTTTTTCCAATGTAATCCACCAATTTTTATGATTGACCATTATATGAATATTTCATATGGGTTCACCCAATCCGCTTATTATATGATCTCACTGAATAGGAAAAGAAGGATGAAATAAGAATTAATTCACAAAACCACTAGAAAACAATAATATTCCCTAATTTGACACACTTTAAAAATTCATATTGCAGACTGCTCAATAGGCTCAAGTGGATTTTTAGGAGATCCTAGATCAGTAGACTCTGAAATATGTGTATATTAAAATTCAATCAATGGTATATCAGTATTCACAAGAGTTTTAGCTGAAGGAACAATATTTTATGATCTATGACTTATAGTAAGAAATTGAGGGGGTGTAGACATTGTGGGATAAAGATAGATGGGTGGGGGATACATCATAAGAAATAGATATGTTATATGAAGAAACATTTCAGGAGATAACATTGTCATGGAATGATAATATGAGGCTAAATAAGATTACAAAGGATGCATGGGTGGGAACAATGTTGGATGCTCAAGTGGAGGAATAAAATGTGTCGTAGATGGGGTATTTGTAGGCAGGTCATTCTGTGATCATGTATAACAGATTCACCATGTATATCCAAGAGCTCCCCTGCTCAGACCCATATGAGTAGGATGATATGAATTCAAAATTGATTTAGTATAAATTCCATGTGAATTGACAAAAAATAAGTACATGACATTAAATTTAATGCAAGAAAAAATATTATAATTATTATACTCACTAAGGGAACCATATGCGGAAAACCAAGTAGGCACATCATTGTATCATTATAAAATAATACCAGCCTTTGAAAATATTCAATAACATTCATAATATTCATAATATTGAATAGTACACTTTTCATTAGGATGAATATCATTTACTCAAGAATAACAAAAATAGTTCACCAAACATCCAAACAAATTAACATGGTTTAATAATATATAGTAAATTCGATTATTATGGTTAGAAAATTATATAAGCATACAATCCTAATATCATAGAAACTATTATTTATAAAAATATATTCATAATGTAATAAAGGATTTGGAAGGTTGTTGTTTTTTGACGTATGAAATGCAAAAAAATTCGTTATAAAAAATTTATAATCTCTAATTGGAAATGGAATATGTATCACTTGCCTCCATCCATAAGCCGGAATAATATACAAAGATCATCCACTTATTTAACTAGTAACATTATACTACCAAAATAATTGTAAATTAAATCTATATACATAGAAAGTGTTCTGAAATTGTAAAGGAAGTGCCTTTAAATAATGATTTGCTAAGGAAGAATAAGTCTAAAGTGACTCTTATGGATATCAAAGTAGAGGAATATCACATAGTATTCATCAATGATCTCACATATCACTCCACAAGGTAAGAGGTAAAAGTTGGTGTATGATACATCCATTGGAAGAGGCGATATGTTAAGGGGTGCAAGAAAAATTTATCAAAATAAGAGACAATTATTAGTGTGATTGGTCTCCTAATGGTGAATGGAAACAAACTCAGAAGGATAATGGATCCCATAGAGATCTGTTGAAGTTGAATAATCACAACTGTTTTTTAAATTTCCACTAGAAAGGATTCGAGTAATATTAGAAGAAAAGAGTTGATTGATCAAGAAAAACCATAATCACTAAAATGAGGATGTTAGAGGCACCCCTCTCTGCTTTTACCTTATTCATAAATACGATATATCGAGTGATGTAGGATGAATGGGTAAATAAAATCCATGGGGGGGGGGGGCTATCACCATGTGTATGTTAAAATGAGTTTTATAAATAGAATAGTGCATGATAAAATAAAATATTTTGTGAATTATAAAATTAAAAAAACCATGAAATAATTGTAAAACATTATGAATTTGGAAATAAATGATTGAATATATAATAATCTAGATATATATTTTAGATAAAATGGATTTAAAGTATATTTTGTAGTGATTTTTGTTTCATATCAATTTTTTATTTTACTAATGATGTTGATATATTTGAATAACCATTCAGTTGATGTATTATGAAGTAACATGTTGGAGTATTGTCAATACATTTCAGGATGCTCAGAAGATACATGGAAAAATAATTCTACAGACAATGTGGTTTTAACAAGTGGCATCTTGAGGATCACAAAATAAGAGGGAGACAAAAATTGGAAACTAACATCTACTTATCCTCAATAAATTGAATGAATCATTGTAGATAAATTGAAAAAATAAAATTTCTAGTGGTTTAGAATTGCTATTCATGTTTTATATTCCTCACCCATTTGTCGACGGGTAGGATAAATCCATTGAAAAAACCAAAAAATATTCATTCAGGATTTTGAAAATATGTGTAATGTTTTGTGAGATTAAACTAAAATATTTAATGGCCACCATAAAAATATGAATACTATACAAGTGTATACTAATATATGTAATGTTAACTCATGAATTGTTCTATAAAATCATAGGACATAAAATAACTGACTAATACCCAAAAAAATCAAAAAAATTACAACATTAATTAATTAAAAAAATAATTTAATATATATTACAAAAATATTTCATTTATGTAAAACTAGTGGATAAATATATTAAAAATATATATATTATAATCATGATTATTATGAAAATAATAAAAAAGAAAAAAATGATCTGTAAAATTGAAGAAGGATTTGGAAGTCACTACTATGATGTCGAAGAATCTCAGAATAAAAAAATATATGAACTACATCTGATTGTGGGTGGGAGATGAGAGTTGTTCTGTTCTGAGTAACATCACATTGTTTTATTAAAATGAAATATCTCTGAGGGGGTAAAAACAAAAAAAATGAAATGAATTTATTTGAAAATCATGGAGAATATTTTTTTATCATTTGAAATCATTTTGAATAATATAAAATCCTTTTATTTCTAATATATATCAGTTTAACATATGGTATTATTTGACATTATTATCATTTTTGTAATAATGTAGGAATCATATGGTTAGGGGTCAAAACCTATCAAAAAAGCTATAATTAGCATAACATCCTAGGAAAATTATATTTATGTCATTACCACATAGTCAAGGCCTTGTGCCCAGAATACAAATAAAATTTTTGTCAAGGCCTTGTGCCAAGACAATAGTTTCTCTCATGATACATACTGATGCCTCGAGGAGGTATAAAGGGTTCCACCCGTCACTTATTAATTCTACTACAATCCTCATATAAAAAAGTTGAAAAATAACATAAACCTTCTTATTAAAACTAGAAATCGAAATGTCAATACATTAAACATAAACCATGAATGGTATAAAAATAGAACATCCATAGTCAAACATATAATAACTCATTCAACAGAATATGGAAGATAGTATTATAATAAATCAACCTCAATCAAAAATAATATCCAGTAATGGATGCTGACATAGTTGAAAATGATGACAAAAACTTTTTGAGAGAAATATACTTTTTGTAAAATCATATAAAAGTCACACATTTATAAAGGAAGAAATTTTAATGATATTTTTGAATCAAAGTGTCCCATACCACATTGAAACATTTTAAAATAATTATCATTTGAAAACATTCATGTCCATATAAATAAATCCTTAAAAATAATTTCAATACATGGACATTAATCAAAAAGATTTTGAAAGGAAAATCCTTAAAAAATTTATAATTATGTTCTTGATAAAGAGTACCATTCACAAATCCTTAAAATAATAATTTTGAAGTCATTTTTATTAAAAATCGACATGGATGATAAAAATGTCCCTGTAAATACTTACATATAAGCAATCTCGCATAATAATGAGATTTCAAAATTAACCTTTACATTGAACATTCCCTCAGTCAAGGGTACGTTTATCCACATGTATGAAAATTTTAGTATGTTATTAAATTATAATGGATCCATATTAATATTTATGATATCATACAAGATTCATTTCTGACTTTATGCAACCCATTTATGAATAATTTCCATGTTAAATTATCATTTTAGGTAATAATCGCTTTCATTATTATACGTGTTTCAACTTGTTACACTTGATTGTATCACATAGATCAAGATTTAAATAATTATAGAATATAAAACATGATTTATAAATCATATATATTTATAATATAAATATGTTTAATAGACATATATATGAAATGAAAAACACCATTTTTGCAGAGTGTAGTCCGTACGCACGCAGAAACGCTGTTTCTGTTTTCATATTATATTGAACAGAACTAAGTGAATAAGATATATATAAGTACACAAACACACATATATAAATATAGTATCATTATTATTTCATATATTAGATACTTATTAGTAATATATATTTTTATAATCATCGATGACTGGTGAACATCGAAATGAATCTCATCATATCATGGAGACGATAATCCGTACGTACGCAAGAGAAACAATATCATTTCCATAAAGGTGTTGTATTAGACGGTATAATAATTTTATAGAGATATTATCATGTTATCTTCATAATTTATATACATTTTACTCATCATTTCATCCATCCAAATAACATTGTGTTGAATAAACAATTACATGACGACGAGGAGATGGTAAGTCGTACATACGCACGCATGGTGACTTTATCATTCATAATATGGAAAAAATAATGATTATAGTTGTGAAATATTTATAATAACATCAAAATATATAGAATATACTGGATTTATTATTTTATAATGGATTTACCAAAGAAAGAGTATGTGGAAGAATAAGAGAACTTGAATGAGGGTGATGAAATCATTACCTCTTCTTCGGGTTCGTCCAATTGATTTGATAAAAAGAGCTTCGTAGGTGGGATTTCATACCAATGTAAAGCCTCTAGGATGAAGGTATGATAGCTGGGAGGATATTTGGGCAGTGTTTGGCTGATCAAAATGGCTTTGGAGGTGTGAATTTGAGAGATGGGGAAGTACCCATTTATAAGAGGGGTGAGGGGGACCTTTGAAAAAAAATATTATTATATAATAAATTATTTTTCGGTTTCTAATAATTCAAAAATTAATTATTTAAAATATATGGAGTGGATGGGTTGGAAAATACTCAATAAATAGGTTTTAGACGGGTATAGGTTACCATATTAAACCTAACATTTAGATTTAACTCCTAGTTCAATAGTTTGACATTTACCATGTCTCTTTTTGTGTTTATATTGTTTGGTTAATTAACATATAATAAAATTCCAATAGAATCCCAATTGGTACTTTAATTTCATATATATTATAATATAAGTCTTTTGGCTGATCCTTAGATTTTTAGTACTCTTACATCAATTAATAATATAATATTTGTTTTAAAAACAAATTTCTTTCAATTTTGACACTCTGGTATTTTTTTTGATAAAATAACAACAACATGATTACTTCATAAAAAATACATTTAATAAATCCTAACATGTCATATGAAGCTATAAAATTCATGTATGTCAATAAAACATTGAAATTACATTTTTTTAATATTTATAATAACATTTATTTGATTCATTCATTAATAAGCTAATATCTTCATTATCATTGTCATTAAAAAGTTTAATTATAAAATCTATAAAAATTATAAATAAAATAAAATTATGTAGGAAATATTTTTAGATTTCTAATGAATAATTATTGACAAATTTTTATTATGTATAACCAAATATTAAAAATGATTTAGTTTTACACTTTGATTTAAACTCTTTCAACTCTTATTTAAATAAAATAATAATAAATGTCTTAATCTAATCTCAGTGGACCAAAAGGATCATATTTTATTCCCAAGGGTTTTTTGGACGAATTACACTTATCCATTAGATGTAGGACTTGTGTTAGTGTAATAATAATATCATTTTTACCCTTAATTACACTATTTACATTTAATGTAATAAATAAAGGAAAAAAATACTAATCACCAAAATTATTTTTATCTTATTGAACCATATTTAACTCCTTGATATTAATCGTCTTTCTCATAATTTTGAAATTAATCTCACAAAATCATTAAAATTATGTTTTATGTAAATTTTCAAATGCTCCTAAGAGGGGGGTAAAAGATGGTAAAAAGTTCGATAAATTTTTTATATATCTAAAATTATTATAAACCAACTCCAATTAATTACATTGAATTTACATAAGTATTATTTAAATATTTTGACATAAAATAAATTTAATAAAAATAAATAAATATTTAAATAAAAAGTCCATTTTAAACAGTAACTCATTGTTTTTCACTATTCATCAAAAATTGAATGTTTTTAGAAAAATACCAAATATTCACCATAAACTAATTTTGATATTACAAATTAAAAAATGAATTCTATTTTACCAATTTAAAATCATAGAATATTCATTAATTAATTTATAATTAATTCCCTTTGTCAAAACAAATAAATGTATTTTTAAGAAATAATATCTATCAAAAGATTGGCACTTGTTTATGTCCAATTTCAAAGTGAAATTAAATTAAATTACCATCATTGGATTAAATGGTAAAAATATAATCTAAATATAATTCAAAACCTTTAAAATTAATAATTCAACACTATAAATTATTTTGATTAAAAAAATCATTTTCAGTTAAAATATTGTATTTTCCACTATTGACCCAAATATGAAAGTTACCAGAAAAACACCAAAAATTTATTGAATCAAAATTATTTTGTCCTGATTCTAAGGAAAAAGTTTGTTTTTTAAAATTGAATATATAAAATTTTAAAATATTGTATTTCAAATGAGTTATCCATTAATAGGCCATAAAATTGCATTTGTAAAACAAAATACTTCATTCATCTGAAAAAATATATTTGTTCGTACATTATGTCTAAAAAACTAATAATATAGATTCTAAAATTATAAAGATTATATAAAGTTCAAAATTTAGTTAATACTATTCATAACCACTTTTGAACAGCTTGTTTGGTAAGTCGTTGTGTGTTTGAACTCAGTGTTGCGTGTAGTGCAAGTTAGTTAATTATTTTGAAGAAATAACGTACTATAAAACCTTAGGGTGTTACATTATTCACTCCTTAAAAAATTACATCCTCGTAATTTTAAACTATACTTCGAAAATAAAATCTAGAAAATAGAAAATGCCATTGTGGGAAAACCCACATTGGAAATTCGTTTAATAAAATTTATTCTTAATAAGAGGAAAAAAATTATATATATATATATACATGAAAAGTAGAGTTTCATCCTTCAAAAAATTCCTACCACAAGCACATCTTTCACTCCAAATTATTTCAAAAATAAATTATATTTAACCAAATAGTATAAGGTTACAAAAATAATGAATTTATAATTCATTTTTCCTAGTATTTAAGAAAATAAATTATACAAACCAGTACATCACATAGTGCAGTGGTAGCTGATTCAACTTTGTCGCTTTTCGGTTGCAGGTTCATGTCTTGTGGCCTTGCCGGACCCGACTAATTTTCGCCCGACCTCTGGGTTTCCCTTTTTATAACAATCCAAAAATAACCATAACAATAGTATCCAATTTCAATCTTAATCCATTCCAACCATTTGACTTATCCTATGTACTTATGTCCATCCTCTTTGTCCAAAATTTATAAGGATGTTAAACACAATAAAGATCCTTTTTTCCAGGTAATAACATGTTAATGTCTTCATCAGGTATTCTTTTAAAACACCACAACATCGTAAATTACCATAAAACCTTATTGATTACATTCATGCTCCTTAATTACATATAGAATACTAAATATACTCTTTCTATCCATAAATGATGTAAAATCCATTACTGATAGAATATACAAATCGTTAATAATTTTCAATGAAGTCAAGAATATTCAATATAATTTATCCAAATAAATCATTTCTTATTCCAAAATCACTATATCATTATTAGAACCATATTAAGTAATAGCATTCCTTCGAACATGTATTTTCCAAAAAGGGTAGATTACTATTATGTCACTTTTCATAGAACCATATAATCTGAAATCCTCAATAAAATAGAACTGTAGTAAAATCATTATTTATATCCATAATTCATGAAACAAGTATAATGTTGATACAACACTCAAATTAAATAATTCTATAATAACATCAAAAGAACACTAGTCATTCCTCTTCTTCTGAGGCAGTATCATAATGTGATTATTGACCAATAACATCATTTGTGGTATACTCTTAAGAATTGGACATTGATTCACGTAGTGTCTCATTGCCTTGAAGATGAAGCATTTTACATTTGAAAACATTTTCATACATTTGCAATAATGTACTTGGTGTCCTTTTTCTCCACACTTATGAAAAACACCCATTACCTTGAAGCATTTGCCAAGGTGATTCTTTCCACAATTATCAAATATTGGAAAATCCTTCTTTTCCTGTTTCCTTTATCCATCTTTCTCTCTTCCATCATTTTCTTCTCTTACTTCCCTTCATAGTTACAGGACTCAGAAAATTCTTTACATATCTTATTAACACATGATATAATTTATTCATATGTAGAGAATACAAGGGAGGATATTTTCCTTTTAATTGATGGATTAATACCATTAATGATATGATCCTTCTTACTCTGTGGATCATACGTATTGCTGGAGTTCACATTTTCTATACTAGGAATCACTTCTATAAATTTTAATACACTAGGTCAGTTGATGAATTGCAATCAATAATTCAAACATGTAAAATACCTATCATAAATTGAATAGTTTATGTATATAATCCATAAAAATATTTTCTTTGAGGAGGTATATACACTTAAATCCTAAATAATGATTTGTAATGAAAATGATAATTATCTAAAGAATTTCCCCATGGAGTGTCGTAAAAAAGAGTGTAGCAAGGCTCGTTGTCATGCAGTTGTTCCTATTCTAGTCTAGTTCAAAGCGGTGTTTTTGGGTTTTACCTCTTGGTACATCTATGATAGAGCCACCTCTACCTTCTCGTATCCAAACAGGAATGTATTTTCTTGGAGAACTAACAAAATATCTATATTACCAATATTCTTTGAAGATATTGTATACTAATCATCAAAGTCTATCCTAGGTTAATGTGATCTAAATAGAGTTTATCTAAATCTAGTTTCCAAGTTTATTGATAAGCTTTCTCGGATACCAACTGTAATGCCCTAACCCTAGATTCCCAGAGTCGGTGCATTATTTTAAAACATTAGCTTGATTACAAGGAATCATATCCTAAAATACTGATCATTTTAGACGTTTTGGAAAATATATTGCAAACATGACAACAATGTTAATCTTTCTAACATACAATACAAAAAAAATAGTTTATTGGAAATTCCAGTATTTCCATTAGCATAACTCTATATATAAATCATTATACACTTCATGGAATCTTGGGAAAATAAAACATATGAAAGGCATGAGCTCAGATGCCCAGTAAGGGTAAATAATTTAGAGGAAGCTATAAACCATTAAGGAAAAATCTGTTATAAAAACAATATCCCTTTTAAAAATAATCATGAACATAATATTAAAAAAATATCTCAAATATTTCAATATAAACACACATAGAGATAATCTACTAGTTGAATAATCACATATAATAACTAATTTCATAATGAGGGAATGCGTAATGCTAGACATCATTACCGCATAGTCAAGGCCTTGTGCCAAGACTACAAATAAAATTTTTGTCATGGACTTCTGCCAAGACACTAGTTTGTCTCATGTGACCTACCAATGCATCAAGGAGCTATAGTGGGCTCCACCTGTCTCTTAATAAGTCCACTCCATTCATTATATGATAAAGTTGAAACATGACATAAACATTCGTATTAAATCTATCATACCAAATGTCAAAACATTAACCATAAACCATGAAGGGTATTATAATGGAACATCCACAGTCAAACATATCAAAAATCATTCAACACAATATGGAATATTTTATTATTATAAATCAACCTCAATCAAAAATAATATCCAGTAAAGGATGCTGACCTAGTTGAAAATGATGAGTAAATTTTTTTGAGAGAAATATCATTTTTGTAAAATCATTTAAAAGTCACACATTTATAGATGAAGTAATTTAAATGAGTTTTTTTAATCAAAGTGTCTCATATAAAATCGATACTTTTAAAAATAATTATTATTTCAAAACATTCATGTCCATATTAATAAATGCATAAAATCATTTTGAAAATATGGACATTAATTAAAATGATTTAGAATGATAAAATTTTAAAATATTTAAAATTATGATCTTGATAAAGAGTACCTTTCAAGAATTTTTAAAATATTAATATTGATGTCATTTCTATGAAAAATGTACTTGTATGATAAAAATGTCCCAATAAATACTTACATATAAACGATCTTGGATAACATTAAGATTGACAAATTAACCCCTACCTTGCACTTTCCTTTAGTCAATGGTACATTTAACCTCTTGTATGAATATATTAGTATGTTATTAAATTATAGTAGATCCATATTAATATTTATGATATCATACATGATTAATTTACTACATTATACTACCCATTTAGTAATAATATCTAGGATAAATTAACATTTCGGCTAATAGTCTCTTTCTTTATCGTATGTGTTTTAACATGTTATTCATGATTGTAACACTTAGATAAAAATTTAAATACATCAATAATATAAAATATTATTTATATATCATATATATTTATAATTTAAGTATGTATAATAGACATATATATGAAATGAAAAACATCATTTATGGAGACGGTAGTCCGTACAAACCCATAATCACTGTTTTCGTTTTCATATTGTATTGAACAGAACTAAGTGATTAAGATATATGTAAGTACATGTATATATATATCTAGTAGAATTGTTATTTCATATATTAAAGACTTATTAGTAATATATATTTTAATAATTTTCAATGAATGATGAATGTGGAAACGAATCTCATCGCGTCGTGGAGACAGTAATCCGTACATACACACGAGTGAGAATATCATTTATTTAATGGTATGGAACTGGATGGTATATTAATATTAAATCCACATTATCTTGTCATTTTCATTATTTATATACATATTACTCATCATTATATCCATCCAAATATCATAGTGTTGAATAACAAATTACACCATGGCGTGGAGATGGTAAGCCGTGCATACACATGCATGGTGAAATTATCATTCATAAGATGGATAAAATAATGAATATAGTTTTGACATATTTATAATAACATCACAGTATATAGAATATAATGGAGTTATTATTTTATATTGGAAACAATAAACAATGAGTAAGTGTATGAATAAGAGAAAATGAATGAGGGTGGTGAAATCATTACCTCTTCATCGGGTTCTTCATATTGATATGGTCAAAAGAGATTCTTAGTTTAGATTTAATACATAATTAAGGCCTATAAAATGATGGTAGGATAGTTGGGAGGATATTTGGGTAGATTTTGGCCGAGAAAAATGGATTTGGAGGTGTGAATTTGACGAAAGGGGGAGTGTCGTTTTATAAGATGGGTGAGTGGCACATTAGGAAAACATAAAATATTATATTATAATAGATTCATTTTCGGTTTCTAATTTCTCCCAAATAAATTATTTAAAATATAAGGTGGGTATGGTTTAAAAACAACTCAACTAATCAGTTTTAGTTAGGTTTAGGTTACCATATTATCCTTAACTTCTAGATTTAACTCTTAGTTAAATAGTTTGACATTTACCATGTCTCTTTGTATTTTTATATTATATGGTTAATAATCATACTATAAAATGTCAATAGAACCCCAATTGGGTCATTAATGTCATATATATTATTATATAAGTATTTTGGCTGATCCGTATTTTATTAGGACTATTATATCAATTAATAAAATAATATTCTTTTTAAAACTATATTATGTCAATTTTCACACTCTTTGGTATTTGTTTTTTGATAAAATTCTAACAACATTATTAAATAAAAAAAATACATTGCATCAATACTAACATGACTTATTCACCTAGAAAATTCGTTTATGTCATAAAACCATTGAAATTATATTTATTTTAATATTTATAATACCGTTTATTTGATTCTTACATTAATAAGGTAATTATTACATCATCATTTTCTCATTAATATATTTAATTATTTAATATATAAAAATTATAAATAAAATTCCATTATGTATGAAATCATTTAGCTTTCTAATTAATATTAATATTCTAATTTATCTTTTGTAATACCCTATATTAAAAATGGTTTATTTATTTAACATTGATTTAACTCTTTCAATTCTTCTTTAAAAATAATAATAATAAATGTCTAAATATAATCCAAGTGGACCTAAACATTCTTATTTTATACAAAAGGTTGTTCTTGTCAGAATTAACCTTTTCTAATATATTTATAACATGTGTTTGGGTAACAATAATACCATTTTTACCCTTAACTACCCTATTTTCTTTTAACCGAGGTAAATAAAAGAAAAAAATTACCATTCACCAAAATGTATTTTTATCTTATTGAATCACATTTTACTCCTTAATATTAACCATTTCTCTTGGTGTTTTGAAATTCAACTCATAGAACTGGTAAAATTATGTTTTAGGTAAATTTGCAAATGCTCCTAGGAGGTGGGTAAAAGACGGTATAATGTTCGATAAATTTTTATATATCTAAAATTATTATAAACTGAATCCAATGAATTATATTGAAATGTTATATTTATTATGTATCTATTTTTACCTAAAATAAATTTAAGTAAAATATATAATTATTTAATTAAAAATTCGGTATTTAACAATAACTCAATGTTTTCACTATTCATCAAAATTTTAATGTATTCAGAAAAATACCATAAATTCACCGTAAGAAAATTTTGATATTCTGATTTCAAAATTGAATTACATTTTACCAATTTTAATACATTGAAGATGCATTTATTAATTTAAAATTAATTCCTGTCATCAAAACCAAGATGTGTATTTTTACAATATAATAACTATTAAAAGATTGACACTTGTTTACGTCCAATTTGAAAGTGAAATTACATACAATGACCATCATTGGATAAAATGGTAAAAATATAATCTAATTATATTTCTAAACCATTAAAATTTATAATTCAAAACCATAAATTATTTTTATTAGAAAAGTAGTTTTCTGTTAAAATATAGTATTTTTCATTATTCGCCAAAATACAAAAGTTTTCAGAAAAACACAGAAAATTTATCGAAACAAAATTATTATGTCCCAATTCTAATGAAGAAGCTTATTTTTCCAAATTGAATATATAAAACATTCAAATATTAGATTTAAAAAGGATTCTCTATTAACACGCAGTAAAATTTCATTTTTTGAAAAATACTTTTTTTATCGGAAATAAATTTATTTTTTCTTACATTATGTCTAAGAAACTCATTATATGGATTATAAAATTATAACAATTATATAATGTTCAAAATTATGTTAATAATATTCATAAGCTCTTCTGAACGGCTAGTTTCGTAAGTTGTGATGCGCTTGAACTCAGTGTTGAGTGTAGTGCATGTTATTTAATTACATTGAAAAAATAATGTACTATGAAATCTTGGGGTGTTACATCTATTAAATTTAAAAAAATTATTTATGATTCATGATATGGTCCTCTGTCACTATTTGCATTTGAATTTTTCACACAAGTCTTTCAGCTTCCTTCAGGATATTTTTATTTTCCCCCTTCACAAGGAAAGGATCATATTCACATGTTCTGAGTCTTCTGTTTTCTAACTCTAGCTGATGAAGTATTTCATTCAAAAAATTTACTTCCTCAGTACGATCATCATTTGTATCTCTAAAATCATCCACAAATACCACACTATAAAATTCAGTTGATAAATAATAAATAGATTTTTATATTTTTATTTAATTTTTATTTACACCTCTGAACAGATCATCATGATTCTTTGGTTCATTTTGAACATTGTTTGAACACTTATCTATTTTATTTTATGATTTCATTTATCCCATGGTATTTTCCATTACCTATTTTGAATCTACATTATAGTGGAAAATTGATTTAGTCAAATATTTCAGTGACTCTGATTTATTATTTAGACTATTTTGAATCAGTTTAATCTGTGATTCTATTAATGGTGGATAGGTAGTGGAATCACATTACCTCTTCATGTATTAGAAAAAATAGTCAAAAACATTATGAGCAGCTATCCGTTCAGATTTTAATGAACCTAATAAATATTTTGGGGAATTTGGTCGAGAGGATTCAATATCTTGTTTTCCATCCATCTCAACATTATTTATTCCATAATGAGAATCAATTTCTTCTTTAGATATATTAATAATGTAAACATCTTTATCAAGTTAATATTTATCCAAACAATGTGTTCTAGATTCTTTTTCTTCTTCCCCATCTTTTGATGACGACTTTTCTTTATCTTTATTTGATTATTTTTGTTCAACTAATTCATCCATGTCTACATCTTATCTTATTACAATGTTATTTGAGATTAGTACGATGTTGAGTTTGATATTTTCTTTTTTTCCCTCTTCTTTAGTCTCTATTTATTCATCATCATCATTATCATGTTCCTCTTCATATTCCTATTCAACTTTTCCTAACTTCTTCACCCACTTTATTCTTATATTATTATTCCACTTTCTATTTATTTTTAATTCATTATCAATATATATCTTAAAATTCTCATATAATTTCATAAAACTGTAATTCAGAATCCTTGACATGTTTTTCTACACAATATTCATCCAATCCATTAAATATAATGAACCTTTTTAAAATTTAATCATATTATTTATTCCATTTTCCCTCGATAATTATTTTATTGTATAAATATTTTTCTATAGAACCTTATAATGTATCAATTGAATTCAGACATAAACCAAGGATTATAAAAATTATAAATAATTGGACATAGAACATAAATGCATCGTAAGAGATAGGATAAAAGATTCTATAAAACGATGTAAGACATTTGTTGTCTGACCCTTATATTTTCATGACTACGAGGGATCGAATTACAGGAATTTAAATGAAACATATTAAATGTCCTTCTATAATATAATGATCATGAATTAATTTTATAAATATTTTGATGATAATTTTTAACTCTTAATGATTATAAGAAATCATTTCATTGGAATGAGTATCAATTCAATTTTTATACATATAAATTTAAAAACAAAACAAATCATTGAAACTACATGAATATGTAAACAAGAACATTAATATAAATAGTAATGAATTTGTGTAAAAACTAAAAGAGGAATACCATTAAAAGTATAAAAGTTTCATCTGTATGATTAAACTGATTTTCTATTTTTTTATTGAAAATTTATTATGACAATGGTTATAAAAAATTAATTTTGGGAAATTTTATAATAGTTTATGAGTATGAAAATTTTAAAAAAACTTTTGATAAATACAAATTTTTAAAACATGTTCAGGTTCTGGAAAATTTTTTGACTTTAAATAATCATTTGTAAATCATTTTATATCAGAGAGTTTTTATACGAAAATATGACTCAATTAAATTAAATGATTTTAGTCAAAAAATGTAAATATAAAAGCATTAACTTTCGAGAAAATAGATTGGTTTAAATCAAAATATCGTTTTCAATACTAAAAATCATATGTATTAACCTTTTTAAAAGGAGTTCATTATTGAAAGAAGTTTTCAAAAAAGAAGTAGATATAAATAATCACAAGATACTGATCATTCATAGCTTCAGTTTATTATATTCAAAACTATTGTCACAAAGGGGTTTAGTAAAAATATCTGCAAGTTGGATTTGAATTTTGATGAGTTGTAAAATAATACCTCATTTATGTGTGTGATCTCCAAATAATTGTTGTGTTATATCTATTTTAATTACAGATAAGTGATGTTCTAGGTTACTATATAGTAAAATGGAACCTGTATTTTTAAAAAAAATCAGTGTTAGTAAAACTCATTCCCTTGTCAGTGAGTGTGTGTCGCATCTACAATAGTTGAGTGAAACAAATTCCTACTACCACATATTTTTCATTATTAGCGGAATGTTCTACAAAGTGATTTTTCTAACAAAACATTGAAAAAAAATATTCTTATAAAAAATGAAATTTTTCGATGTAAAAATCTTATCAAGTCTACATACACCAAATTCACTATAACAAAAAAATTATTCAAAATCTATTCGTGAAGAATATAATAAGCTAAGATCTATAGTTCACATAAGATAATGAAAATCTAATTTTACATTTTTACATTAAGGTTATACTGGATTGTTTTGATATATATCATATATGAATATTCAAAACATAAAATATAGTTATCTAGTTTTTGAGTAATGTAAAAATCCAATCATACATATAAAATTTATTTGATCAACTGGTTTCTCATATTAGTCAACCGGTAATGCAATAGAGGTTCCAAATAGAGTACCAATACATTAAGTGTCTCATTACATTAATATAATAATAATTACTTTAGTATACATTGGTTGAGATAAAAAGTTTCTTTCAATTTTTGGATATTATAAGACATAGAATGTATGTTAACTCACAACTTGTTATTATTTCAATCTTAAATTTCATAAGATCTATAAAAGAATATGTTAAATATTTTTAAGTTGAACGAAATATAATATCATCAACACACATATATATATAATCATAATGTTTGTTAATATATTTTATAAAATTAATTGGATCTATAGCACCCATAGAAACATTTGTTAGTTACAAAAATCCAATTAACATATCATTCTAAGCTCTATGAGAATTCTTATGTCCACAAATTTCTTTGGTTCATTTATAAACATGTTCTGGTTGTTTTCTATTTTCATAACCAGGGGGTTGTTATACGTAAAAATTCCCTAGAATATATCCATTTATGATAGTACACTTAACATCTTTTTGAAATATATTAAAATTTAACAATGCTGTAAAAGATATAAGTATATGATTATGATCATGTCTTGCTAGCGATGAAACGATTTAACCATACACTAGTAACCCTTGTTGACTTTTAACACTAGTATAATTTTTAGTTTTATTTATAAATATTATTCCACATAGATCACATTTTTCTGAGAATCCCCTTTTCACTCAAATTAGTAATGTATCCTTAGGATGTTCAACCAAAGTCCAAATTTTTTTCAATTCATGCTCATTTAGTTCTATTTGTATTTATTTAATCTAATCATCATCACCTAAAGACTCTATTGGATTATTATGATTTAATTATAATAAAAATGGTAGATGTTAAATTTAATTTCTCAATTCAATAACCGTTCTACTCAGTTGATATACATCACCAAGTATCCTATTAATATTATGATTCTTAAGAAAAAACAAACTTCTTGGGTTTGCAAAATTCTTTTAATCAATAATAGGATGAAAATATTCTGGATGAAATACATTTAAAATAAATTATTTATTTTTTTCTCATAAGAATTTATTTCTAACATAGGATGAAAATAAGTTTGTGAAATGTAATATAAAGATGCTAGATGGGGATTTTTGAAAACAAAAGGATCAGTTTCATCAATCTTTACTAATAGATATTTTATCTAGTGGATGAAAAACTAATAGTTGACTGGGGGAAACACCATGAAACATTTATGGATTATATTTCAGTTTTCAACATATACACATATTTAACTCTCTTGGATTGGTTTCAGCTTAGCTCCAAACTTGAACATCCTCCCCTAACATGCGAGCTCCATCCATTGCATATTCATTTATTAACACCCAAAGTAGAGAAAATACTATGCATAAAAGAAAAAATGGGAATACAAAAACTTACATAATAAGAGGATAAATGGTACACTAGAAAAATATTTCATTTAATAATAAATTAAATGAAACCAATCACATAAAATAGTATTTTCAAGGATCATGATAATCAAAATGCATGGAACGTGTTGGGAATTTGATAAAAATAGAATTAAATTATAATTTATCTAATTTAATAAAAACGGGGATGAAAAAAATTACATATATTCATTGATTAATAAATTATTTTATATTAATAGACATATAAATTTCATATATATTCTCATCCATAATATTTTTTTTAACAAAAATATATAAATTTAATTAAAATTAACTATGTACAAAAATGTAACTTGGAGGAAACATGATGACTACCCATATGAACTAACTAATACATATTATACTCAAATATAGTTTACTCTTGAGATTTGTTTCAAACACAACATGATAGATATTTTAATGATGTGTAATACAAACATAATGATTACACAGATTACTGGATTTTTCTGTATCTTGTTTTTCTCAATGAAAGTAGAGAATTTAGTATAATATGACTCATACATGACTTGAAGATACAAAAATTATACAAAAAATATTTAAACATTTATATTTATTAAAACTAATGGCATATTGTTTCATGTCACAATAATGAACCAACACAAGAATATGTTTATATTTTTTAGATATTATAATAAATTAATTTTTAATTTTATGTAATTTGGTAAAATTACACAGTGTGTACAAGAAAACTACATGCGATGCACTATTTTCACATTCTATCTATGGAACATTCTTAGGGACTTGGTATCTAAATAGTTCCATGGAAAATTATATAATACAAAATGTATACATGGGTTACATGTCATGTGGTGTCTGAGTAACACCATCCGCTCTCAGGTAGGTAGTGTAAGAAGATACATGACCCATCTATGACAAAAAGATTATGCACAGTGTATGATTGTTACATGGAATGTACACCATTTGACAGTGTTCCAGATCAGATATGTAAACATTTAATGTAAAATTAAAGGTACTAAATATAATAATTTCACACCCCCTGAAAAAATTATGAATAAATTCTAGATGTTCTCAACACTAGACCACTGTGTGTACCTTAGAGTTACATGGCATGAACTCTTGTGTTATCTAGTATGAATATTTAGTACCTCCATATGATATCTTCAAATTTATTGCATTCATAAAATTATTCAATTTGATTATATGCATGATAAATGAATGAGTAATAATTATATCTCACAATTTATATTTATGAATGATTAAAATTAAATTTATGACAAATTTACAATGGGTAAATCAAAAAATTGATATGTAAATAATTAAAAATAATTTTGTGATTTCTATGATAAAACAAGTAGGTTCCAGGTGCAACAAATGTGTGTGATGGGTTAGGTCCTACATTAATATATTTTAGAATCAATTATCTCTCAATGATTTACATGATGATATGCATCATGATAAATGCTAATGAATAAAATCCAAAAAATGGATTTAATGCCGAAATAGGAGCACCATACCATCAAACATTATTTATAATTTATTTAATATATTAAAAATTTCCTTGTGGGAAATTTATTCTTTGTTGATGGATATGAAAATATATATATGTTGATTGTCATTTCATTTTAGTAATAAGGGGAAGATTACCACTACTGGTGTATGATGCCAGATTATATTGAGTTACGTACTTGTTTTATTTTTAGTTAATGTTTCTTTATTATTGTTATTAGAATGTTCTTTTAGATGTATGTAGAATCCTGAGGGTTTCTTCAGGGACCAACACATGAATGAATACAGATTTTTTCCATTTATTTCTTGTTTCATGGTTGGAGAATGATTAGTAATATTCATGCACCCAAACCGGGTAAGCCAAGATGAAGGGGTTCACCTTTTAGTAAACCATGCTACATGAGATGGCAAACCATGTGATCCATGATAGAGGAATTGTCCATGGTATTTTCATGGTATTTTTGCATCATGAATTTATCTTCCTTTACTAAATTGGTACCACATTCCTCATCCAATAATCAATGTGATTAAACTAAACACCCAGATCATACAATGGATCATTCACCTTCATTTCTAGACCACTGGGAGTGTCGTTTTTTGTTGATCAAATCTAAAGGTATGTCTTATGCTCCTCTCGCATCACATTTCAAGGCTATTGATTTGGGTTTCAAAATTTTTCTTACGGAGACCTATGACCCTTTTCTCTAGTGTGTCATAGGTTTTTGCTACATGTTTTGCTGAAGATATATCTATGGATATGGTTATGTGTGCATTCATCAGTGGTTCTAGGGTAGGTGGCCTACAAGATATTTTTCGTGATCTTGGAGGTGATTTTTTCATTTGTGTTTGTCATAATGGTTCTATCATTTTGTTCATTTTAATCATTTTAATTGATTGGGTAAAATGGTTGGAAAATTGATTAATTGAAACCCTTATGATCCCCATGTGATTCATTGATATTGACTTGAAAAGATTTTGGCCACCCATGTGGTGTGTGAGTATTCCAGAACATGGAAAATTGTAATGTTAACTATAGATTTCACTTGTGATACATTTTTCCTCAAGATTAACATGTTGATTTATTCGATTACCTGGAGAAGTGATTATTGAGAGCTCTACCCAAACATTGATAATGGTACAAGGGATTTTTCGGAACAATGTAATGAGGGTTAAATAGAATACGGTCAATGTGTCTAATGACATGAGTAATTCAATTTGAAATGCATGAATGTGAGAATACATGTAAAATCATGAATTAAGGGAAAAGGGTTAATTTTTGTAAAATTTTCAATAAGATAAATGAGATATCATATGAATTGGAATCATGTTACATGAAAAATTTATGTTAGTTGGAAAATGTGGTAGTGGGATGAGAATTAAAGATGATTTAAGAGTTAATTAGAAAGTGAATTATTAATGTTATGTTTATTAAATATTTATGGTATGTGATTGGAATAGTTCATAAAGGGATTAATAAGGATGTGTCTTGGGATGGGTGTTATGTGGGATATTGGAATGAAGAACCTCCCATGGGACTGTTTGGATTGAAAATCTAAACCCACCACTAGAATGCATGGGTGGGAGAGCCATATTGATCCTCTAAGCCCCTAATAGTTTCATTTGATGAGCCTACCAGGACTGATACTCAAAGGTGATTATAATGTATTTGTTATGTAATGTTTTTCTCTAGTTAGATAGGGAACATGAATTATTCCCTAATTTCTGATAATTGATTAAAAAATTTTGATGTTTAAATTATATAAATGAATAACCCATGGATTAAGTGAAATAAATTTTTTATGTGTTTGAGATTAAAAAGTGTTGAAGGTTGATAATGTGGATATTGTTATACAATGGAACACAAGTTTTCATGTAGTTATCATTAAATATTTAGTTATTTAATGAACTATATATTTGGACTATATATTTTTTAGGCTCTTCTGGTGTTGACATATTGGGTTGAACTCAAACCCTTCCCATTCCACTATTGGGCACCTGAGAAGATTTAATTTTTTCATGATTAGACTAGGAAAACTGCCAGGTACATGGGAGTTGATTTGTGATTTGGATTATCATGGATGAAGATTGTACTTGGACACTATACCAATTTTTGGGGATGCCTTTGTTACTTGTTTCATTGGGTTTCCTTCAATTTGGGGTTTTTAGGACTATGTGGCATATTAATCTTTTGATTATGTTTGTACCCTATATGGGAAAGGAATTGTAATGAATGTTATAGATTATTATTAATTGGATTCAATTTTTTCTTATATAATATGTTTTGTCATACATGTGTAAAGAGGATATATTCACTCTACGTGACCTATTAGACGATGGCTCCTGGTCAGTATCCTATACCATAAGCGGTGGAGCACTTATGGTCATGTGGTGTCTCATCTCATTGTAGATGTTTACTAGATTCCGGGTTGGGGAGATTACAATGTTATTTTAGAGAAGTTATTTTTTGTAGTCTTCTTATTTTGTGATGGTATATGGGAGTTTAGTATGTGTCGTGATTTGTTGGTGAGATTATTTTTAGGAGTAACAAACATATCCAAAGTTGAAAACCCTAGTACCTAATGTTTAACATATTGTTCATAATATGTGTTTTCATAGATGAATGATTTTTCTACATTGGTTGTTGCACTTGTTATGTCATGATATTGATATGATATTTACCACATTTATTGAATGGAATGAGGTTTTTCATACATGAATCATTAAAGAATCCTATGAATATAGATGGAATTCATCGCTTGGGAAAAACATGAGATGGATGTGTGAAATTGGAACGTATAATTGTTTTCACATTCTTAAAATATAAAAAGTGAAATTTCTAATAAATATGATAAGAATAGTTAAATGGAATGATTTTTATATAATGGATAAATAATTGTGAATGATGAAAGGTGGTAAATATGGAATAATGTTTTTTATAATAAATGGTGAGATGGGAAGGGTACATAAAAGAGAAGGATTTGCATTGTGAATGTGGAGATGGTATAAAAATGTTGTCTAATGAAGGACTCATGACTTTGTATGTTGGTTTACCCAATGTTGACCATGTCCCAATGTTGGGATATTCTAGGGTTGTTTTAAATGGGAGAAAATTTCTATTGGGAATACAATATGAAAAATGGGTTTTATGGCTTTTGGAGAACATTATTTTATTAAAACATTCAATGTTTTATGCTATGTAATCTATGATGTGTGCTGAAATTGTATTAATATTCCACCACAAAGTCCTACGTTGGTTGAGAAATAAAATGATGTCATTGAGACACTTCTCCAGAATCCGAGAAAGAAAACCTAGGGGTTTGGAGTAATATAGGATATGAGAAGTTTCATTAGAATTTGACTAATTTTATAAATATAATGATAGAAGAGACGTGTCAGATCCAGCAATGTATGATTGAGATGACTAGGTAGATTTAGTAGCATCACCCTCTAGCTTCTACTAGAGAGGATGGACCTTCTACAGTTGAGTTCTGGATAGTATCCATCTTGATGATTCATGTATACATAGTGACTTGTCCATAGAAGACAATCAAGTTTTCAACTTACATGTTTTGAGGTAAGGAAAGGTGTTGGTGGGAAATTTTAGTTTAGACCTAGTAAGATGATGGTATGTCAGAGAAATGATTACATGATTTTTTTTGGAACATTTCTATTTGGTGACCTTTAGGTGGGAAAAGGATACATAGTTTATGAAGCTTACACAATTGACAAATTCCATAATAGAAAATGCATGTTGTTTCACTAAATTGTATTGTTATGTTCTAGCATTGGAAAGGGACGAAGAGGATATGTTAGGTGAATATCATAAATTTAAAAATATTCGTTGAGTAGTGGGATAAAGCCACTATTCCAAAGGGAACCCACATGGTGGATCCATGTGGTGGGAATTTAGTTCAAGTTAGGTGATTCAGTGATGCAACATCCAACCGATGGACATTAGGTTTCATGAAGAGTCATAATGTTTGTTGGGGATAGAGTAGTATGATGATTGAACTAGTCCCTTAGTAAGTGATTGTGTTATTTTCTATTAGTGGGTATAGATAGAGAACATGCATGGTTTGTGTCCCAAACAACTAGTTGAGTGACAAGAATGTGGATGAATTGGGAATGTGCAGTGGATCATAGGGAACTACCAACAGAATTAAATAGTACATGGTTGAGGCTGGTGTTGGGTGAAGTTAGGGGGTCATTTTCCCTTTATTTGGAAGGATGTTGGAGTTCTACTAGTCATTCCAGTTCTGGTGGGGGGCATGTTTCTCTAAAAAATTAGAATCTATATCAGCAGGGTAGTGCAATGCCTGGTATTTAGAATAGAGCCTAGGGTAGTGGGGTAGGTAAGCATTACACAATTTAGTCAACAATAGGAAGTGGTGGGGCTGGACCATAGACTTTTCAATGTATGATCATGTAGCTTCTATACATTATATTGCATTATTAAATATTTGTTACTCACATAATTTCATTTTATCCCAGATCGTGGTTATGTTGAGTTTCACGGGGGAAAATATTTGTGGGACCATGATTGTTGATACAACATTAGGGATGAAAGAAGATAATATTTGGATTTGTAAGGGGTTTTATATTGATGTTTTTGGGTACAATTTCTTATTGTATTTGTTTGGGCTACAGATGTGTGTTTTTTATCTGATTTATACACGAATTGGAGAGTGTTTTACTTCGAACAAATTGATTGTATCTATAGTAGGTTAACATTCACATCATTTGAATCATACACTAATGTCCATTGGGGTGAGTGTGATATTTATTCAAGTCATGCAATTATTGTTTGTCAGCTATTGGTTGATCTCACAACACAAGTGGATTGTATTATGCATTTTGATTGGGGGGATCGGAGCATGTATTTCCTCATGTGGTTGTTCAGTTTTAGGATGTGATTCCTATGGACTTATTGTGGTTGTCCCCACAATTAAATGTCAATTTTCATATAGATATTCATCCTGTAGATGATAAAGTTTCTATACCATATTATTTAATGGAATATACATAACCCCAGGATAATAAAACATAGTTGGAAGAATTGGAAAACAAGAGGGGTGTTCGCTTGATTATTTACCCTTGGGTAACTCCTTTATTGTTTCCTTATAAGAATAATGGAACATTACAGTTGTCAGTCTATTATTGGAAGCAAAATTAGATGATGGTTATGAACTAATACCCTCTTCCTCGTATCAATTATCCTTTTAAATAGCGCTATTTTTCATTATAGTTCTATATTATTAATCTAATATCATGGTATCGGAAAATAGTTGTGAGAGTATCTTATATACAACGTGTTGTGCCCACAATAAGATATTGTTTATATGAGTTTTTGGTAATGTCTTTTGGAATCACCAATTAACCATCGGTTTTTATGGACCTAATGAACCAAATACTTCACCCTTACCTGGTAGAATATATAGTTGTTTAGGATATAGACATTTTTTGTACAATTGATCTCATGAAGATTATTCCAAACATCATGACATTGTCCGAAGTAATCTAAGAGAGAATAGGCTCTATGTCAATCTGTCCAAATGAATTTTCTGAATTTATAGGGTTCTTTTCAGGGTTCACGTCATCTCTGAGGATGTTTTTCTAGTGGACCCAAAGAATGTGTGACTAGTTTTATCATTTGATCAACAAATGATTGATTATAATAACTGTTTTTTTAGGTGTTTACTTATATTACAAAAGGATTATCATCAAATTCTTTTTTGGGAACACCTATATCAGGTTTTATTAAGAACAGAATCATGTTGGAATCATCTAGGGCATGCGAGGATGCATACCAAGATTTAATGAATCAGTTGAAATATACACCAACTCTAATATTACCTGACCTAGGTAAAGGGTATATGTTGTGTTGTGATTTGTCTGGTGTTGGACCTGAGGAAATGATGGTGTAAAATTATTGGGTTATGTATTATCAATCAATGCAATTGAGGACTCAATTAAAAATTATGCTACACATGATCTTGTGTTGACCGAATGGATTAACATTTAATGATTTGGTGACACGACTTTTTAGGTTAAATTTTTACCCTATATATCAATCATAAGTGCCTTAATTAAATCTTCTCTTAGTAGGATCTGAATCTCTAGCAGTTAATAAGAGTGGAGTACATGCATTCCATTGAATTTGAGCTGGATTAAATTCCATGAAAAGGGTATAGTGTTGAATATTATTTGAGATGAATGATTGAATATCAGTTAGATTTGAAATGTAGTTCTAAATGGTGGATGAAGTCATTATTATCTTAAATGCATATTGAGGTGCAGAATGAGAACGTGCAAATGAACCATTCATCCATATAAGTTGAGCTTCTCCTTCTTATATGGATCATTGAAAGGAAGAATGATTATTTATAATTTTTTGAATTTAGAGAGAGTCTTAAATGTGGGGAGTCACCACTCAGTTGGACCATTACTGATGTCAAGATTTATTATGTCCAAGGTCTTATTGTTTTATCAGTATGTTTGTGGAAAGAGTTGATGTGTGAGTATTATGCATCGAGGTGGGAGGTGCATCCTAGTTGGACCAAAAAAACTTCATGATATTCAAAGACAATATTGGTGGATATGAATGAAGAATTAGGTTCCATGTTATGTGTCGTCATGTGTAACCATTCAGTAGGTGAAGGCTGAGAATAAATGGACATGTGGATTGTTAAATCCATTTGCAATACTAAAATGGAAGTGGGATTATATAAGGATGGATTGTTTTTTATTTTTATGAGGGTTTCTAAAATTAAAGAGGTGATTTGGGTAGTTTCTGATCTCATGAACATAGTGGAATATTTCTTCCCAATTTCAAAGACATTGACCTTTGATCAATTGGGTGGGTTGTATGGTCAGGAGGTAGTGCAGTTTCATGAATTACCATAGAGAGTAGTTTTGGTTCATGATCCAGATTTTATAATGTGTTTCTAGTTGGGAATATATAAAAAATTGGGTACCATGGTCTTTTAGAATATGGATTTTATCCTATAGATAGATGACCAATTAGAGTATAATATTTTTATATTAGTGGATACATTGAGGTCTTGAATCAATGATTTTTATAGTTCATTGGATAAGAACAAATTTCTTGTTGAATTCTCCTATAACAATAGTTATCTGTAGGTGATTTAGAGGACACTATATGGGTCACTCTATGGTAGATCATTTAGATCCACTTTTTGATGGGTGATGGTAGGATAATCTAGATTTATAGTGTCGAGTCACATATAGAAGACATCATTACATGTTCACTTGATTCATATATGTTTAATGGTTCAAAAATGTCTGACATCATATATGTATTAGCATCGTAGGCCTCCTGAGATTATGGTGATAGAATGGGGTTTTCCTCCATTGTTTCTATGGTTGGCTCACTATCAAATACAGAATATATGAAAAGATAGCACCCATGTATGTGGGGTCGATTGATCATGTGGAGAGGAACAAGCCGATGGCGTACCAAATGCCTCTTCAACTATTATATAGTGTTTTTCATGATGTTATTAATCTATATTAGCATCGATAGTATCACACAATCCAATATAATAGTTTTTTAGGTCGAGGATATTGATATTGATACTGATGTCTCCTTTGAGGATCATGCAGTTAATATTTTGGATTATATTGAGAAATCCTAGTGAGGAAAAACATTTTCATTGGTTCATGTTTTTTGGGAGCATCAAACTGTTCAGGAAAAAACATGGTAGAGAGAAATAGATTGTGTGCTTAGTTGCCATATAACATTTTGTAGAAGTATGGTGATGCTTAGTAATGTTAGTCGTGGGAGAGCAGATATAAGATTGGGAAGATGGAAAATCCCAAATTTTATGAAGGTATGTTCTTATTTATGTTTCCATTTATGCCACATTATTATGGATAATTGAACGTTTTAGGAATATATGAAGACTCTCAGGGGTGTATAATGGGATTAGGAAATGATAGAAAGGATATTTTGGTAATCCTATTATTATTACATGGATTCTGTATTTTTAGTAGTAGACTTCCTCCCAAACAGTTCTAGCCAAGTTGAGGGGTCTCACAGATTAGTAAAACATGAAATTAGAGAGGCCAAACCATGGAGGCCTGGATACATGAACTCTTCATGGTTAGTGCAGATTTTTTCAAAATGTTCATGTTTCCTCATTTTTTATTTTGACTCATCCCCTCAAAGACAGAGGCATGCACACAGTTAGAACAAGGTTTAAAAATTTTGTGGCCAAATTTTGGGCCACATTAAATATGGTATCTTACTATTTTCTCCCCTCAGGATTTTATGTTCCTCACCTGAATTTCATCCTCTGTATTCATCCACCTACCCTAGTGATTATCCTAAACTCCCAAATCCTCCCATTGATCATTCTCCATCATTTCTAGGCTATTAGGAGACTCACTGAATGATAATTGAAGTTACGGGTAATCCATACACTCATGTATCATTTCTTTTACAGATTTGGGGTTGTTGTTTCATTTCTATTCTTATGAATCCATAAAACCATCATTTTCCAATAGAAGATAGGTTGGGGTTTCAAAGGTCACGTCAATCCACATCAATGTATAAGGATAATAATGTGTTCATCTTTGGTTTTGAGGTAGGTTTCTACAAGTTAAATTCCATTGTATTGACGTTTGTTTCTACATGCGTGGTTGTGTTAATGGTTCTGTCTTGTTTAGAATTTCATGAATTTGAATGGATTTAGTATAATGGTAGTCCAAATAAGGAATTAAACACATCATGATCCATGAGGGATGAATTGAGGTTGACTATATTGATTTAGAGATTATCATGGGGTGTTCTATTATTCAAGAAATGGAAAATTGTAATACTATGTATGGAAATGATTTCTAAAAAGGTAGAGCCCATGATGAACATGTTGACATATAAGTTGGTTTGGAAAATGTATTATTGATAGTTTTGTCTATACTTTGATAATGTCATATGGATTCTTTGGGAATAATGTAAGGAGTGTTAAATGGATTATGTCTAATGTGTTTAAGAACATTTGATATTGAAATTTAAATGCGTTAACATGTGAAATGATCAATTATGTAAAATGGGTTAATGTATGGAAATTGTTGAATAAGATAAATTGAATGATATGTGAAAGGGAATTCTATAAAATTGGATATGTAAGGTGTGTGGTAAATGTGTTAATGGGATGGGGACCAAAGATGATTTATGTTAAAAATGGAATGGGAATTTTTAATTTGAGGTTTATTGATTATGCATGGTTTGTGATTAGTTATATATGGAAATTGGAAGAATTGGAATGTTCTCATGGATTGTTGGTATGTTGGGTTTTGAACTGAGGATCCTCCCTTTGGTCAGGTTTGATGGAGGCTCTAAACCCCACCTTAGAATTCATGGGACACAGCTTCAGAGTAAGGCACTTAGCCCCTAATAGTTCCATTTGATATGACCACCTAGACTAACGCTCCAAGGAGAGTGAGAAGTATTAGTTATGAAATATTTATCTCTATTCTAATAAAGAAATTGACATAATAAATTATGTCTAATAATTAATTTTAAATGGGTATAGTTTAAATGATTTAAATTAAATACCCTTGTATTTTTTGACAAAAATTGTTTATGTTATCAAATGGAAGAAATAATCAATGTTTCTACTCTAAATATTGTTAACAAATTGAACACAAGTTTTATATTTATAATCATGAATTTTATTTAATATATGCAAGAAATATAATTTTAGACTAGATATTTTTTTAAAAGCATTGTTGGTGGCCAAATTGGATTTACTCACACCATACTCAGGCGTTTGATGGGTACCCAAGAAAATTATGTTATTGAAGGATTGTACAAAGGTAAAAGACCTATGTTAGGGAGATGATTTGGGATTCTGAAGTCCATTCATTATGATATTGACATGGAATGAGGAACCATTTTGGGGATATTTCTATTAGTCTTTATTTTCAGTTTCCATTACTCTTGAAACAATTATCCTGAAGTGACTTTTTTATATTTTTGTTGTGGTTGTACCATGTTTGAGGAATGATTAGTAATGCATGTTCTGGTTAATTGTCTACTATTTTATTTATATCATATGTTATATAATTTGTAAAACTATGGAATAGAGTGTATAGTCTCCCATCCTTATCTAATTGACCTTCGCTGCTAGTAATCATCATCTAGCATATGCAGAGGCATGTTTGAGGTCACGTGGAAACCTAGATCAGAGCACGCATTTAGTGGCTTATATGTCAAAAAAATTAAATTTTGTGATCCAAACACATTCCATAAAATAATATATGTTTCTGTTAGAATCTATGGGAGCTAGTGTGGATGATTCTAAACATTCATTGTTTGTTCTTGATCAGCCAGATAATCACATCCAGTGGATTCTTCTGGATCTCACAATATTTAAGTGTAGATGTTGGAGGAATATTGAAATCCATATTTTGGAGTGTTCTTGGAGATGGGTTACTCAAGAGATAGATATGATTCTCTCCATCTATCAATATGGAAAACACAAATGATGTTTACTCTACTGAAAAATAATATAAATTATTTTATAAATCACTATGGTTTGAAATAAATAATTTTAAAATTTCAACTGATATTTATTTAATCCCTATAAAACCCATATCAATCATAATATTTTATTATTATTATTTAATGTCATGTGCTAAACCCCTGTATAAAATTAAATATCATTTAATGAAATAGTATTCAACAAATATAATTTCTCACTAAAACTATAAATCTGATCCTCCATTTATTCACAATATTTTTTAGTCTTTGAATAATGACTATTTATTTATTAACTAAATATCAATGAATTATTCGTGAAAAAATAAATACATGTCATATTTTGAAAATATAAAATAATAGTTTATTAAATACTATACTCATATAATAATGTCTCGAATAACTGGTGACAAAATATATGCTATTAAGAAAATAAGAATATATATTAAAAAATATGTGAGATTAATATTTAATTATCCCATTAAATAATAAATAGTAATATAACATTTCACTGACAATTCAGAAGCATTTAGTGTGTGATCCTCTATGCCTCTTTCTCAGTTGCATTTGAAGAAGCGACCTAAAGTCCATGATGTGTTTATGGAAACATAATAAGGATGCAAAAGAGAAATAACATAATTCCACCACCACATAATACCACACACATGCACAAACTGTGTAATATAATCCATTTATCTAATATATCAAATCAAGTTGGTTGCATGCATGCAACATCATCCTGTTTACTCAATGTTTCATTCATTGAATATTAATAAATCAACCATTCCTTTATAAAATCATGGACAATGAATTTTTATACTGTATCGTTTTCATGAAAGGTTTTTAGATATTGACTTCCATTAATGAATAGAAGGGACAAATCATTTCTCATGTTATTCATTAATGTAATATTACTTGTAATGCACCCAATGTATCATGTCCCACAATGAACATATTTCAAAATTATTTTCCTCAACACATTAATATATGTATCTTATAATATTAATTAAAAATAGCCTCAAATATTAACGATCAGTACACATTTCAATATATAAGAACATACAATGACACAAATAATTTTTCATTTCATAATTGGGATTTTGTTTTCAGAAAATCCTATAATAGATATTAGCAAGTGCATATATCAAGGGAAGGTGCCTCAATGTTCTATGACTATCCTCCCGAAATAATGTATATAATTTTTTTCCCACAAATGAAATCCTACAGATATAGAACATAAATTTTTAGAATACTATTATGACACTTTTGGGTTATCATTATATAGGATCACTGATATGACCTTTTATTGTGATAGCTTCTCTTAGGCTATTATCGAATACGATTTCACACAGAAGAAGAATCATGATTTTTTAAGAAGTATATTTATATTCAAAATTATGAAAAGAAATTATTATAATTCACATTATAAGTTTTTTCTAGGAAACCAAATCCAACAAAACCAACATATTACATGTTCTTATATGATCACTAGAACCTCCAAAGATCCATCAACCAAGAATTGTTATTAGCTTCACTGTCTAGAAGATAAAATGGCATTGAAATGAACATGTGAATTAATAAAATAAAAAACTAATAAAGATATCAATTTAATAAATTTTCTTACCCATATATCCTCCCATCATTGGCCTTTATTTTTATTATCATCATGACTCAATGAAATTGGTTTCACTAGAACAATTTCATTGTACTCAATTAAAGTTGTCATAAAAATTCTACATTGCCTTAATTGTTTTCCGATCATTTGATTGTATTGATTATTATCCACAATTTTTTATGTTTGATGATTTCAAGAATCATGCATATGGGTCTAACCACATCTCATATTAGATGATTTCAGTAACAATGATAACTGGAAAAGAAATAAAAATTAAATTATAGTAAAACTAGAAAATAATAATGCGACATAATTTGAAACAAATATAAAAAAACATAATGACGAATAATCATTGGGCTCACAAGGATATGCGAGATTTCCTAGAGGTGTGACTTATGAATGATGGATATATTCCAATGCATGCATCAGGTCAGAATCATGAACTAGTGTTAAAGCTGATGGATCTAAATCATCATATCATGGATGGATAATAGTAATGGAGTAGATGTAGGCATTGTGGGATAATGATAGAAGGTCTACAGACACATCCTAGGATATGGGTATGGTATATGTGGAAACATATCTAGTGGTGGTTTTGATATGGTATATGAATAAGAGTCTTATCAAGTTTATAGTGGTGGCATTGGTGGGAACAACCATGGAGACTCAAGTGGAGGGTGAAAATGTGTGGTTAATGGGCTGTTTTTTAGAGGTCCAGGGTGTGAACATGTACAACAGGTTCTCCATATTGCTCAACAAGATCCCTCGCTTGGACCCCTACTAGTAGGTTGAGAATAAGTCAACATTGGTTCAATTGAATTTCCAAAAAAAATTTAACGAATAATAAAATGACATTAAATTTAATATAGATACCAAATATTACAATTATTATACACACTAAGGGGACCACATGACACTACCCTTTCTCTAACATCCATCAAACATAATCAAATAATATCTTCCTTTGAAATTAATCAATTTCAATCTTAATTAGTATAATAATGAAATGAACACTTGTTTTTATGATGAAAAACATTTACTCAAAAATAATAACATTGTGTCACCCAACATCAAAATTGAAAAACATAGTATAACAATATAACATAATATCTACAACAATTTATATAAATATGAATAATCATACTATCCTTATATCATATAATCTAATATTTATAAAAAAATAAAAAAATAAAAAATGGAAATTGATGCTCAATGATTTATGATACATTAAATGGAATACAAAAAATGTCAGAAAAAAATAAATCATCACTATTTTGAGAGGAAATATTTCTCCCTTATCTCCATCCATATTCACTAAAACATATCCAATTACCATACAATAACTCACAATGTAACTTTAAACAACCATAATCAATGTAAATTGGATATAAAAATATGTTGATTGTCTATTAATTGTGAATGAAGTTCCCATAAATAAGAATTAACTATTGATGAAAAATTCTGAAGGCACTGTTATGGATATCAAACAAGAGAAAGAGTACAAATTATTATTTTATGATCACGCATATCACTTTACATGGTAAGAGGTTAATTTTGGAGGAATATCAATCTAATAGAAGAGGAAACATGATAAATCTGCGAGAAAAATTTATCAAAGGAAGAGACATGTATTAGTGGGTTTGGTATCATAATTGAGAAATAATGTATGCTAAGAAGGATAAAAAATATCAAAGAGAAAATTTGATGATGAATCATATAATGTTTTTTTGAAAAAAATGCCAATTGAATTTCATTTATGAGGAGTATAAGAGAAATTTTTCTTCATCAATAAAAACCACAATCAATAACAAGCGGATGATAGAGGTACCCCTCTTCCATTTTACATTATTGTTAAATATGATAAACTGCGTAATGTATGATTAAAGGGTAAATACAATCCATGGGTTTTGTGCCTCATGTGTGCGTTATAATGAGTATTACACATACATGAGGGCATGATGAAATGAAATATCTAGAGAAATCTGAATGTTCCATATCATGAATTATGTGTTCAACATTTTGAATTAGACCACACATGATTGAATATATATGAATTGACTAAAATATTATTGATAATTTAGAATTAAAGCATATAATTTAGTGATTGAGGTTTGAAATCCATGTTTATTTTATTAATTATGTTTTTCTATTTAGACAAAAATTAAATAGATTTATTATAAACATATATGTTGGTATCAACTGACTGATTTTCTGGACTCTCAGAAGCTACATCGAAAAATAATCCTTCCAAAAAATTAGTTTCAACAAGTGGCTACTAGAGGTTCAAAAAGAGTTGGAGATAAATATTTGAATATAAAATCAACGTAGAACAACATAAAAAATAATTCTAATGACCACATTAACAGGTCATGCACCCAACCTTATCAAAATATAAGGTAGTGATCAAGAAATGTGTGTTGGGTCCGTGGAATGGTTGTATTGGTTTCAGAACAATGGTATTAAAATAAGGGGATTGGAAACATCTTATAAATCTCCATCGACAAAAGAAAAATAAAAAATTAAGGAATATTACATGAAAAAACGTATTTGATTGTTTGATTTATATATAAGGAATAAGGGGTAATGATAAAATGGAATATGGATAGTTCAAAATTTATGTTAATTTAGTTTGGTAAATTTTTGGGTTTGTATCATCTTGTTATTAATGGGTCATATATTTTTTATTTGATTGGTAATGATTATATATCTACGTTTGAACATAGATTCCTCATTTTTTTAAAATAATCATGTTTTTGTTGTTTCTATGAGGAGATGATTGATTTAGGGGAGAAGTGTAGTTCTATGGAGAATCATGTGAGTGAAAAAGCATTTTTATCTGGGATGTCAGGATGGATTTTTCAATTGATTATACCGTTAAAGAAGAAGCATTTCATCATAGAATATAATGATTGAAAAAAAATTATTTTTCAATAGTGTTGATAATGTGTTGCACGTGGTAATGTATTTTCTGTTTTACTATTATTAGGGATCATTATTTTAGTGAAATTATGAAATTATTTAATTATATAGAATTGAAATTTTTCTACACAAAGGCAATTATTAGGGATTCATAATAATCTATATGATATCTACATCGGGAATACATGATTTAATGGATTCATGGAGTGTATCCATATAATATTATTTTTTTATTAAATAATTTAACAAAATCTACATTTCAATACAATTAATTACAACAAGTGTTTAAAAAATACATTATATTCAAGTACTGTTTTCACATGTTTGACAATGGTTTGATATTATACTATCATATAAGACAAATATTATACATTATACGACATAAAAAATATTTTTTCCTGTAATATGCAGTAAATTTATTCCCATATATTTTATTAAATTTTTTATTTGTAATATATTCTAATAAAATAACCATGGAATCACTATATAATTGTGTTATTGTGAAATATAATAAAATAATTTTTATTAGGTTCGATTGTTGGAAGAAAGTTTATACCAACATATCTATTTGATAAAGAGGTCACTATGATAATTTAAAAAATAGAGTAGGACATGTAAATGAAAAAATAAAAATATTTTTATATTGAATTCAAATGTAATAGGGGGATCCATTATATATGGAGGCAATAGTTGTATGCTTCCATAATTTGTATGATGAATTCCATGAATTTTTTTTAACATGGTCATTGAAATTGGAATCACTATACATTGATATGGTGAGACATTAAAGGATTTTATTATATATTCATATATTTTCCATCATATTTGAGACAATGTAATCAATTTTTGAATTGCGATATCACAGATTATTTATTAAGAGCGATTTATATAAAATAATATATATTATAAATGAGAAATATGAAACTATTTAATTATATTATATGATCTAAAATTATAAAAATTCATTAATATTTGTGTTATTATTACTATTTTATGTTCATAAATAGTATAAGGGATTAAAACCCTATGGCCCCTCCCCTGATGTGAATTAGGTGTTCAATGCAACTAGGAAGGTTTCATAGAGTTTGGAGGGTAAATGGTTAAAACGTTGGGTATCACTACCATTTGAGGCCATGTTGTGACGTGGAACTATGGGGTTTTGTATAATATTGGATTCTATAGGATTTTCTCTCGGTTGGAGTGTAGGGAGGCTCATGGTGGGAGGGATATAGGTGACTATCTTTTTATTCATGGCAGAATCATTATGGTTGGTTGCTGCGTAACCTTATCCTCGACGTTGAGCATTGTGACATTGAGTAAGGTGGATATGTCTTAGTGGTTTCTGATGCCTCTCCCAAATTAGGGGTTGCTTTAAGATGGGTAGTAGGCTGGGTTATTGTACCAGCCCTTGATAAAAAGGAACTTAACCATGGATCTAATAGTGGATCACATATGTCGGTTTTACTAGGGGTTGTGATATTGTCTCCTCCTATTGTGTAAAGGTATAGGTGGTCTACAATATGTTCATAGGGGTTGTGTTGTGGTACTCTAAATATATGTCTTCCTATGAATACCATAGAGGCCCTGGACTCAGTTTTCTCGCACTCCATCCTCTTGAACACTAGGAACTCAAGGGTTCTTTTCAATGGATTTAAATCCGCCCTCAGATTTGGATCAATCCCAACTTCCCATGTTCAATATGTGGTGATCTCAGGTAGGGTCTTACACATTTCTATATGCTTCTATCCATTTGATATTTATTCCTCATATTCCTTCATTCCATATTATTGTGGATTTTCTCCATAATTATAATTGGTTTTTTTGTTTATCAAACATGTTCGTGGAAAAAAATTTCCTGGGAGATCATAGATTATTCATTGAAGAGGTTATCCGAGATCTACGACATTGATTCATTATTGTTAGAATAATTTTGAAGAATTGATGAAGGGGATTTAATTGTTATTCTATTTATTTATGTGAAATCATAAATTGATAATGTTTTATAACTTTTTATAGAAGTTATATTTTAATAATAAGATTATACCAAATAATTAAATGGAATTGGTTTATGTTTAGAGATCACATGCTGTTGCATTCCACCGTGATAATTGTTTCCTTGTTGTTTTTATAAATAATGTGATATTTATACAATGGTTTGTATAAAATGTTGTAATAAATGGTTTAAGATGTTGAATTTGATAAATTTGGATAAATAACATAAAGATGATATCCTTTTATAGTTTGGATAAGGAATCAAAGATGATGTACGTTTAAAAAATACGATGTTTCTCATAATTTTATGTTAATCAAATTTATGAAAGAATGTATGCTTATTTAAATCTGTTATTAAATATGTTAATGGAATTGGATAATGATCATGAAGTTGGAATGATTTTTATGATAATTAAATGCATGGTTAATGAGTTTTTTTATTCCTTATGTTTTTTTGAAACATGATGATTTTACGAGGTAGCATGTTTAAATAATTTAATATCTTGTCATATGTGATTCCTTAGATTATCTTCATTGTTACCTATTGATATTACCCAACATGTATTTATGTATCACTAAGAGGGGAGGGGTGAAAGAGTGATATCATTTTTTAAATGATTATTTTTTCAATAAAAAAACATCACATCTAGTTAATGATTCATCTCTCTACTAAATATAGATAAAAAACATAACCACAAGAAAACAATAATTTACATGGATTAGTACATAAAAGAGTATCTAGTCATTGGAATGGTTTTGAAATAATCAAATACCACACCATCCACTATAAAAAATCATTTTGTGTGAAATATTGTGAGTAGTATAATTCCTTACACTCATATATCACAATGATAAATACAACATTTCATGTGAATCAAGTAGAATAAAATGATGTAATAAAATTTTTCTAACAAACATGTTACAGTCAACATTTTTCAACTCTCACAAATATGATTGTTCACAAAATTTCTTCAAATTCTTACCTTGAAATTTGTATTATCTTCATCAACATTGTAATGATACCCATTCTTGTTTCCATTTTTGATTCCCATGTATGATTGATCAATATGGAAAATATACCTCTATCATAATACTACTGAACCAATTCTGATATTCCACTTTTTTATTAAAGAAATATCAATAATATTTTCCATATCTAATTATACATTCCAATAAGGTAACCATATGAATACTATATATCTCTTATTCTAAACCTTCTTATACTTCTCCCTGAGAAACTTTTTCACGTAATCATGATATGAAAACATCTTCTTGATCAAAATGTGTAGCCTCTATAGAGGATTAGAATTAAAAAAATATACATTTCAACACATTGACATATAAAAGTAGTTTAAAAACACATTAACTACAATTATTTTCCTCTTTATTTTGACGTTGGTTTGTTAGTATACTATCTTATAAAAAATTTCAATATTATATAGATTAAGAAACATTTTTTACATATTAAAAACTAAATTAAAATCATTATTTAATATTATTTGGATCATAATTTTTATATTATATTATAATAACCTCTATTTCAATATATAATTGTGTTATTAGGAATCTTATTGAAAAATATGTTATTAGGACTTATAGCTGGAAGAAATTTTATACCATTGTATCTATATGATAAAGAGGTCACATTGATAATGGGATAAAAAACCATGACACATATAAAAATAAATTAAGATATTTAGAATTTGAGTTCTAATGTAAATCTGTATATCATTATATATAGTGACAATAGTTTCATATTTCTATAATTTTTTTTATTAATCAATTGATTTTTAACACGGTTATTGAAATTGTGAACACTATATGGTGATATGGGGTGAAATTGGAGGTAATTATTATTTATTTATAATTTTTAATACATATTTGAATCTATTTTATCAATTATTGATGACATATAGCCTAAATTATTCATGTAGAGTGATGTATATGAATATTGTTTTTTAAAAAAATATGTATTATACAACTATTTAAATAAATTATATGATCTAAAATTTTAAAAATTCATTTTATATGAAATCCTAAGTAGTTTTTATTGTTATTTAACATAAATAATGTAATGGATCTAACCTTAGTGACTATTACCTTTTTGTCTTGTAGGTGAAATAAGAACCTATAGGGGTGTTCAAGAATTTTAGAGGATGAATGAAAAAAAGGAGGGTACCAATTTAATTTGAGGATTTGTCATGGTGTGGAGCCATGGACTATTCCATAAGCTAGACATCAAAGGTTTGGTCTATAGACAGATTCATAGGGAGGCTCGATAGAGGATAAATATGGACACTTCTTTTTTAGGCTTAGATGTTTTGTTGAGGTTGTCAGAAAAATGGGCTATTAGTTGTTGTCAATCACTAATGTGTGGAGCGAGGTTGTTTCACCATAGTCGTTTTGAGGCTATGGCCAAATCGCGGGTGGATGCAAAGTGTGATGGAGGTTTGGTGGAAGTCCATCCCGTTTATAAATAGTATTTCCCCTTTGTATCCAATAGCGGATACCAAAGATGTGTTTTACTAATGGTCGTGATATGGTCTCCTCCCACTGTGTAGTTGTCTAGGAAGTCTACTATGTGATCTTATGGGTTGGGTTGTTGTTCTATAAAAATTATTTCATTATAAATAACCAAGAATCCTCTAGACTATGTTTTCTCCCACTCATTACTCTTTATCCCTAGGCACGCATGGATTCTTTTAAATGTTTTTGAATCCCCATTTTGATAGTGACGAATCTAGAATTACATAGTTCAATTCATGTTGATCAGAGGTATGTATTCATATTTTCAAGTTGTTTCACTGCATTTGATCTAATTTCCACCCATTCCTTATTACCATCTTAATAATATGATATCCATCATCCTAATGGTGTCTTATTTTTCATATAACATTGCAATAATAGAATGAAATCCTTGAGATACCAAATTTTCTCCATGATAGGTGTGATTAGAGATTCGAAACATTGATTCATTCTAATTCCATGAATATTAAAGCATTGACGATGGGGATTCATTTTATCTCTAATTTTTATATGCTAAATCATAAATTTACCTTGTTTTATCCTTTTAGATGTTGTTAAAAATAACCTAATAACGATTAAACTGGAATAAAAAATGTAACGTGTTTATGTTTAGTGATCAGATGTTGTTTCTTTGAAATATGATAAATGTTTGATTCTTGTTTTCATATACAGTGTTCTATCTATACGATTGTTTTGATAGAAATTTATTATTCTTTGTTTTACTTGTTCACAATGATGAATTTGGATAAATAACATAAATTTGATACTATTTTGTTTTTTGGATATTGATTTGAAGAGGAGACATGTTTAACAAATATAACATTATTATAATTTGGTTATATTCAAATTCATGAAATTATGAATGTATAATTGAATGTGATATTACACGTGTCAATGGAAATGGAAAAAGAACATGATTTTGGAAAGCTTATTAGTGATAATATAAGGAATTATTAATGAGTTATGTTCTTCCATTAGTTTGTTAAAACTAGAAGCTTATATCATATAGCATGTTTAAATAATTTTTTCGCTTGGTGTTAATTTGGGTACTCAAGGTTTTTATATTTAAAATTGAAATTAACCCATTTAAAATATTATTCAATTTATATTTTTATAAATACATTCAATTTATTATTAAATATTTTATTATTTTAATATATGTTGTATTTCTTTCATTTTACCATATAAGATGTTTTACTTGCAACACTCAATTGTTTAGCATATTCGATTTGAAATGTAAACCTCAATATACCAAATATACCTATTCATTGTATTTCTATAAATTGAGGGATTTTGATACCTAATTTATCATAGAAATTCATCGAGTTGTGCAGTTCCATGTGCTGATGGATGGGCAGTTCGACATTGGCATCATGTAAACCTCCCCTTGGTTGTGTATTAGTTGGTTAGTTTTCTAGAATGGTGTTTATTCACCCTTTTGGAAACTTAATTCAATATTGAAATAGATTCAAATATTATATACATGTATTGTCGAGTTCATCTGGTATAAAAAGATCATGATTCCTGAAATTGAAACCCTCTAACAACTTTGGGTTTTTTTCTTCCTGATGGTTGTTCGGCCTGCTTTTGCATTTGTACGATGATGAGAATCATATTAGTAGACTCCAAACTATTGGTTGGGGTTCTATCATCCTCATCAGTGATATCATATAGTGGACCAATGACCCCCTATATGCCGCTGGTGCACATCACATTGTGGAGCATTTCCAGATTCTTCCTAGTTGAAGATGTTTGACCATTACTCGAATTTGGTGACCAGGCATGACCATCCTATGGTGAGATCTAAAGAAGAAACGATATCATATTTATTGGATCTTGAAGGGATCTGGATTTCCATAAATTTTCTAGTGGTTTTATGTTTTTCATAAAGCCCATTCCTTACGGGTTACATCTTCTACTGCATAGTTACTTTTTGGTGTTTATTTTCATTATAGTTGGATATCTAGTTTTTCATTGTACACTGTAATCCATAATTGTTTTATGAATCTAGTAAATCTAAAAGTGTGGGTGGTATGTTTTCCATGTTTGGGTCCCTATGGAATTGAATCACATAAACCCAGTTGTTTCCTTTGTTTTTTATTCTCGATTATTCTGTTGTAATTATTGTTATTTCACTATACCCATATCAGCACTCTGTTTGTGTGCTTTTTCATTATAATCAAATTCAGTGTTCAATTTTTCTTATCGAATTAAACCATATTGTTTATTATATGTATTTTAGAATTTCTCTTATTGTGGTTGTATTCAACTATTACTCTATGAAAATATCATCCTAGAGACACCTGAATACACAATGTAATCTCCAAATTTTCAAATAGAAAATTTTGATTGGTGTTATGATTTTAATTTATTGTGATTAAAAATGTGAGACATGTTTGTCCAGAAAGTGAAGAGAAATATTGTTTTGAGACCAATTAAATGCCATGTATATCTTTCTAGTGATGATCAAATAGCCACAAGCTATTTAGATGTTCCTCCCAATGATTTTATGAAAGCACATAAATCTTTACCCCTATCTTTAGGTGATAAAGTCCCATGTGAGGTTTCATATGTGACAATTAAATCTATTATTATTTTTAAACATTGTATGTTTTCATGAAAACATATGTAATTGTTAGTTAGCCTAAGAATCAAAAATTATATACCTTCATGTTACATCAGTGAAGCACCATTTAGACACACCTTGATGATTTTTTTTAAAAAAATATAAGTCCTCCCCAATATAAATTGTAACATTATTGACGTGGACCAAGACATCATAGTTCTAATATATTTAGATAATTCATATAAACATCTTATCGATTATATGATGGGTGGTAGATACTCATTGTATTTAGAGGATGTTATGTCCACCTTGTTCTCACATGAGTTTCATATCAAGGATAAGGTTTATCATGAAACCGATGGATTGAATGTGAGTGGAAGTTTACAATTTCAAGGAAAAAATAATGGTAAACAAATGAAGGGACATAAGATTCAATGTCTATAATGTGACAATTCGCCTAAAACCAAGCTGAAGGAGGATAACAGCAACCACTGATGGAAACCTAGTCATATCAATCCCAAATGAATTGATTTGAAATCTAGAAAACCATATAAGGTGTATAGTTATATTTAAATATTTTATAAATATGTCTATGAATGTGTTTGTGAGTTTTGTTTGTCCTCAGATTATCTTGATGTCGAGGGGGTTTTTGAATTAGGGTATTATTTCCATATGTTATCGGATAAGAGTTCCATTTCTTGTTTGATAGTGGAAGTAGAAGGAAAGGTTGATATACGCAACAATAAGATATATTGTTTTTCATGGTTAGAGGTTATATTATCATATAACTCTTAGACCATTTTTTCACCTTATTGGATGTTTGATGGGTTCTATATTTACACTATAATATTATTTCAGTAGGTTTCATAGATCAATGAGTTTTTATCATTATATTTGATTCTATTTGTCCTTGTATCACTTTGAGAGATAAAAAATTCTCTAAATGTACCCTTATTAATGGGTTAAATGTTTTTATTATAAGGAAACTTATCCAGAATATGGGAAATGAATATGCCACTGATAATTAAAACAGTGTGATTTAGAATAGTTGGATGGAACATGTGAGTGCTAATGGTCTTGAAAAATTGAAAAAGAAAAGGAATCTAAATCATGTTTCACCATATGACATTCCATTTTGTTAATATCATGTCATGGGTATGATTAAAAAGAATGTTTTCATTTATATACCTTTACAGTTGGTCAACCACTTGAGTATGTACACAATGATTTGAAGGGACCTTCTAGGACAACCTCCTATTGTTGAGACTCTTACATTGTCTCCATTATAGATTTCATTTCAATGAATGACTGTGATAATTATTTATTAAATTAATATGATTTCTTTTAGGTGTTTGAAACACGAAATCCATTATATTAAATCAACCAATGATTAATTTAGAGGCATTAAGGAATAATAATGTCCTTATATACCTATCAACTATGTTTTCCATGTTTTGTGATTATGAGTAAATTTTAAATCCATAAACCATGATTCATGATGCTCAATAGAATGGTCTACATAAGAATATGAATCATACTATTCATGAGTGTGTTTGTAGAATTATTTCATGCTCAGGAATTTCCAAATACAGTTGTGAAGATGATGTCACTATAATAGAGTAGTTTATAAATATGTTCCTCTCATCTTCTAATTGATTTTTTGTCTCATATTGGGTAGTTGAGTAACACTCCCTATCTAATGAACACCTTAGAGTGTTTGGATGGACATTCATCACTCATGATAAGGATGATAAAGCAGATGAAAAAGCATTCATGACGGCCTCTATAGGGTTTGCTGAGGGGGTGAAAGTGTATAAGAATTGTGTAGATAAAACCAGATTTGAAAAGTGTATTTTTATCTGGGATGTGATGTTACAATAGTATATTCTTTCTAGATTCTAGCCACTATCTAATGATAGAGGTTATCATTCTCATAAGAGTGTTCTTGTTGTGAACCCTCTGATTTTTAGTGATTCTCCTATTGATACATTATGAAACTCTTTGGTTCTCCTTTCTCATCCAGAGCAATACTATTAGATTGATTATAATGATAATCCTGATGATTGAGTTCTTTGTGACCTTACTGGTAAATAGAAAAAAGTGATTGGCATAAGTGGGTCATTATACATTCTCTTAGGTATAACCATTCTGAAATGGTTTTATTTTCCTTAAATGTTGTAGTGGATCTTGGTCTAGAGTATCACTAAATCTATACTCATTCTTTTAAAAAATGAACCTCTAAGAATTTGATTTTGGATTTGGAAGATGTGATGAAATCCCAAAAAACGAGCCATACATGGTACATAATGAGTAAACCACTGAATGAAAAGGTGATTGGTTGTAAATTGATATATAAAACAAAACAATACAACACTATATGAAATATAATTGAGATAAATTCTAGACTTTTAGCCATCATCTTCTTTCTAAGAAAAAAGAAATCATTAATCTTGGAATTTTTTCTCACGATGTTAAACATTCATCAATAAAAATTATTATTTCATTTTCAACGCATTTATTTGTACACATGTTTATAATTTAAATATATTAAAATTCCATGATTTATTTATTTCTCTAGGTAGATGAAATCTTACTCATATGTAGTAATATAAAATAATTCACACATCCTAAAATGAAATTACATTCTACTATTGTATTAAAATATCTAGGTTGTGAGATGAAAAATCTTGTCATGGAAATTGTTACAAATAAGAATCATAAGATTTTTTATGTATCTGAACATTCCACTATACTTATTGTTCATAATAAGTGTTTGTTTGATTATTTAATTCTTGTTAGTGTTTCTTTTGGCCAACATTATAACTTGTCTTTATGTAAGTCACATACCATAGATTCTTGATATTTATTATATGATTATAATCTAATATACTATTGAAGTGGGATGTATTATTTATTATATTATTTATACAAAAAAATATGTTTCTTTTTCTATTTGTACTTTGAGACGGTTAATTAAAAATCCATGAAATACAGAATTTTATTCTCAAAAATGGATGTTTAGGTACATTTGTTCTACCTCAACTCCTTCAATTTTTATATTTTAAGAATAATAATTCATTTTAATAAGTGTTGTGTTATATGTATTCTAAATATAATTGAAATTTTGAGACTATAAAATCACTAACTAGTTAAGTCATTACATCATGTCGAAGACAAATATAATCTAAGTGCAATTCAAAATGAGTGGTGACCATCTCATCCACTATAAATATATATATAGCACATGATATAAGTAGTCAAAGAATCCATATTGCATAAGGATTTGATATCTATACATAGAATTAGGAATTCTATTATTACTGTACATTTTGAATCCTGATCTTCCCTATATTTCACCAAAAATATAGTATTCCAAGGAAGGATTAAGCCAAAGGTAATATGATTCATATTTTTAGTGTTGTTATGGAAATTGGAGAAGTGTGTGTTAGTAAGAAAAACATGGATGAAACCCACCCAATAGATTGAATGTGGCTAAAATATCATCCAATTTCATGAATGGAATATAAATCTGGAACATGTAACTTCTTAAATAACATTTAGGTGAAATAAAATCATCATTTTTGCATTGAAAATGATGGATTTTTGTTAATTAGGGTAATATTTATTATCAAATTTCAAATTTATATTAACCTATTTAATTTTTTCATCTAATTAAATTTTTTTAAATACAATAAATTTATTACAATGTATTTCATCATTTTAATCTCTACAATATTTTCTATTCACGTTAAAACATTAGATGATTTCCATGGGAAACACAATTTTGTGGACTTCATGATTTGGGATGCCACCTTGGATATCTGAACTATATATACTAACATCATTTTCACTGTAAATTGATGTTTCAGTCTAATGTATCATGAAAAACCAATGATTTGAGAAGTTCCACATGAAGTTGGGTGTGCAGTTCCTTTTAGGATTCAAGGAAGCCTCCCCATTGCTATATTGTTAGCCAACTAATGTTCTATTATGGAGATTCATTAACTATACAATCCCAATATATTATATACCAAAAAAATCATAAAACTATATTCAGAATCTATCAGGTTCATCAGGTAATCTAAAATCTAGATTCTTGAAATTGATGCCCTCTCACCACTGGTGGGTTTTTCTTCACCATGGTGGTTTGGAATAATTTTTCTCCCAAACCTTATTGAACATAATCTTCAATGGATTCAATAATTGTTGTTTTAGTCCTATAATTCTCATTAGTTGGATCATCTGGAGGCCTACTGATCCCCCTAAAGGTCTTTGGTGTTCGGATCATGGCGGAGCCTCCCACGGTTCTTCTCTGTTGAAGGCGTGTAACCATTCCACTAATATAGAGACCTGGTGTGATCATAATATGATGAGATTCAGTGAATCAGTAGGAAATCATGATGTGATCAATATTCCTTGATATATGTCTAAGATGTATGTTTTTATTAATCATGATTTCCTCACTGTTGCTTCTTCTAGTGTGCAGTTTCTTTTGTAGTCCTTAAGTGCATTCTAGTGTCCTATGTTATTTTCTATTGTACACTGTAATATATTGTTCGTTTTGAGAATATAATAAAATTGTATGTGTGGGTGGTTTTATTTCCATTTATTATGCACTATTTTTTCTGAAGAATGTAATTACCAGGGTTTCGATTTTATTATGATCTTATTTCTTCTTCTCCATTTTTTTGTTTGACAATTTCCAAATCAGTAATCCGTTTTGATATGTTTTCAATGAAATAGAATTATATTATCTATTTTATATATTTAATTAATCCAAATTTCTTATTCAGTGATCCATGAATTATTTTTTATGGGGGGGGGGTGGTAATATTTTTCCATTAACCCATAAATCTTGTTATAAAAGATTCCATAGGTTTTCTAAATTTGGAATAACTGATAATTGAATTGGATAATTCAATGTGGAACAAAAAATGGTTTTTTTAATAATGATAAATTTTTGGGGCCATGGATTCCAATTTTCATGTGAAGGTTTAGAGTCTTGTGTTGGGGATGTGAGAGAAAGTTTTCATGTGAATATTGTATGCCTTATTTTTGGAGCCACGTTTCCTTATTGACTATGTTTGTTTCTTCCTACTATATATACGATATAGAAATGTTCCTTTTAATGTGATAACATGTAAGACTATGATGTCTTATGATATATGGCCATGAGGATCGATTTTGTGGTAGAATTTGAAAACCATAATTTCAAGATGCATGGTAATATAAATGAGGCTGTTGGGGATGACACTATAATTTATTGGATATATTGAATCTTGGCTTACTCATTGTTTTTCTGAACAAACATATGCTTTCTTGATAATGAATCTGTTTAATGAATGATTAAAACATATTTAATCACTATCACAGTTACACATATAAAATATAATATTTGAGATATATGTATAAAAAACAACATTTTAGTACACATAATTAAAAAATAGGTCTTATATAAACAATAAAAAATATTATTAAAGAATGAATGACATTCAAGCTCAAAAATAAATATAATCTTTAACAAAAAGAGTTATTTTTGTGAGAAATTTTGACAAATGATATCGATATATTTCTATACATTATATATGCTATGTCTTTCTTCAGTATGAAATACCTCAATCTGATGTATCTAAATTAGCTATATCTTAAAATAACTAGGAATCCATCGATATAATGATCAGACTGAACTCTATGATTAATTACCAAAAAATCCCTCAATATGATGATCAAAATGTCTATTCATATCCCTAATAGTAGTTGATACAATGGATTAGATTCACCATCTTTATATCAGCAGAGGCCCTCGATCAGTACCATGATCTTTCATTTAATTACAAAAGAAAATAGTTCATACGAATTTATAATCCTTATTAGGATTCCATATAACATTAAATCTCTAACGCCTTACAAATTCTAGGATTGTGGTGTTCAGAAAAACCTATCATTAGAATAATTGAGTTGTGATTTTTATTACCGCCCAACAATTCAATTGAAGTCCTATTTATTGGTGATTTTCTGATAGTCAAATTTCCGATTTAGTTGTAATGGCCTCATTCATCATTCACAAGACATCTAATAATTTTTGGGTCATCAAAATTCAAGATAAGGATGATTTTTAATTTGATAGTTGAATTCATCTATATTATCACCATTACAATGATATTTTTTATTCCGTATGATAGATATAATTCTAATCAAACAAAATATAAAAATTTTATTGGCCTATGAACATCATTTGTGATTATTCATTCGATAAACTAAATAAGGTTTAGTTTGATTAATTCATAGCAGGGTTAGGCTGACGGTCCTACCTATTTTTAGACTGTCTTAAATATAACCACTGATTAAACAACTAGTTATTTCAATTTATCTTATGAACATTTATAATAATTGATCAAAATAAAAAATAAAAAACTATTATTTATTACATTTGAATTATTTCAACATTCTGTATAATGTAATATTTTTAAAAAATATAATATCACAATTAGGAAATAAAAATTTATAAAATTAGTTTTAAGTAATAGTTTAGAGTTTCAAAAACTAAGAAATTGATATGTAGGATATAAGACTTAAGACTCAACGATTGCCAAAATTTCGGCATTCGCATAACATTTTTACTAATTCCATCGGTGAAGCCTATAGGGTGGAATATCATTTTGATAAAAAGGGATTTAACTAGGGCATATCCTTGATGGATGACCTTTCTTATGTTCATCTTTCAATTTAATATAATGATTTTAAAAATATTATATCGGTTATACTTCTGTAATACCCTCTTATTTTAATATAATAATTTTGTTCATGGTCAATGAGCAAGGAATCACCTCTAAAAAAAATAAAATGAATTTTTTTTTGAAAAAAAACATATAGAACATTATACATTTATGATATTCAAGAGAAATAATATATATCAAAACTCCTCCGGAGTTTATATCATCATAATAATATGACGAAAAAATTAATTCATTTCCCGCATAATAATGTATATCCCCATTAAGATAATATCTCAATTTCTTCTCCTTTTGAAAACATCACCGATTTTATGACATTCCTCTACTTTATAAATTTCTCCTCCTTTTGACATACAAATAGAATAGTGAAGCGATATCTCCAGAAATTTTATAATGGAATATCATAAAAAATTGTTTTGTGTGAAAAAATACTCATCCATTAAATAAAAGAACGAAAATATATCAAAATTTAATTGGAATACATTTAAACCTAATGTAATTAGAAACAAAATTCATTCAGATTTATCATTCATTCAATAAATATTTAAAAATATACATATGTGTTCAAATAAAAAAATTATCATTCTTTATTCTACAAATTTTTTACTATTGATTACATTTTATTAAATGTATGATGATCCTTCAAATAATCCCGAACTAATGATTTATGATTCACGATTTGGTCCTCCATAACTAATTTTTTTATGAATTTATGACTTATTTATTTCAATATAAATAGATATTTTATTATTGTAATACATCACTATGAAAATATAATTGGCAAACATTTAAAGTATTAAATATTATAACTATAAAATAGAAAACATTTCATTCAAAAAATATATTTCCCCATTAGGATCATATGTTATACCTATGAACTCTTCCACAAAATTCACTGAATCAGAATAATCCATTTCGAAATTGTCAATTTATTTATCCATTCCTAATGAATATCACTTTTCTTCAATGAACTGATCATCATGATCCATGAGTTAAATTTTATCTTTTCATGAACACATAACCATATGATTGTGAAATCCCTTTTTAGCCTTTATATTTTCTTTGGAATATATAAAATCTGCCTTATTGTGAACTACACATTCAATTAAAAAATTCTATGATTCTAATTTTTCAATAAGAAAATAATGAATCGATTTACACCATCCATTGATGTTTGGAAGTAGGTAATGGAGTCAATTAACATTTTCAATGTTTGTAAAATATAGTCAATTTTTTTTGAGAAACAATCTCTATAATTTGTGATGAAAAAAATATATCATTAATAGCATTTGTTCTAGAGAATTCTACATTTTTTCATCCTTATCAACATTCTGCATTCCTTTTTGAGAAACATTTTAATCTTTTGACACACTAATAATTTCAACTTCCCTATAAGATTCAACATTATCTGAAACTTCTATTGGAGAATTTTAATCTTCTTCCTCGGCTTTTGATGATGAATATTAACCTTATTTGGATAATGATTTTTTCCTTCCCTAATACTTCAATGTATATATCCTTATCTTATTGGGAAGGTAGAAAATAATAAGATGATTATGAGTATTATGTGTTATTTTTCTTTTAACTCTTTTTCATCATATTTTTCATCAAATTCATCATCTTCTTCTTCTTCATCCAAATTATATTCATCTTCATCTTCTTCTACCATTTCGTTCTCTTCATCTCATTCCTCTTCCACGATTTATAATTCCGGATCAAATTGTAGAAAAAATATCTATTATAGTTTTGTGATAATGTAAATCAAAAAACATTTCTGGTAATTCAATAAATGCATTATATTATCCTTGAAAACTACTGATCAATAGAATAATTGAATAATAATTTTCATAAAATTATATTATGAATGTTCATTATTTCTTGAACTCTCTCTGTGAAAAAAAATTCATTTTTTCAATTCTGCCGATACTTCTAATGGATAAAACAAACTCCAATGAACTTGATAGATCACAAAAATGAGTGGTACAAGTCACGTGTAATGAATATGAGAAATGAAGTGGGGAAAATGTTGTCCCACACTTATATAGGCATGAAGGCGATAAATACAATTCCTGGAATTTTAATGCCTCAGAATAAAAGAACTTATGTTATCAACTGTTAAATAATTAATTTGAGAAATAATTATAAGGTATTTTTGAACACATAAATATTTTTAGAAAATTGTTCATTTGAATTTGTATCAATTTTATTTGAAAAAAATATGTTTGAAAACAATAAAAAGTATTAAAACTAAATGAATACTAAACATGGAAATTCACAAATAATGTAATTAATATGTGTAAAAACTAAATGAAGGAAACTTTTAGGGTATAAATGTTTCATCAGTATGAGTAATATCATCATACTTTTTTTAGACAAAAAAATATCATGATAAGGATTATTAAAAAACTATTGTATAACGATTTTTTAATCATGATTTATTCCAAAAAATTTAAAACAAATATTGATATTGAAAAAATTTTATAATTTAATTTTTTTCCATCATGGGAATTTTAATCCAAATAATTAGTTTTAATATATTATATATTCTATGGTATTTTATAAGAAAATAAGACACTGAAATTTATTAAAATGGGTTTTTAGTCTGAGAAGTATTATATAAAAACACAACCATTTTAGAAACTGAATTCCTTAAGAAAAATGGATTTAGATTCATAAATTAATATGTATCCCCCTAAAAGGGGAACATTACTATAAGAATATTGGTAAGAAGAAGTATACATGAATAATAACAGAATATTGATCATTCCTATTTGCTTTTTAATATATTCAAATATATTAGAACTAACTGGTTTAGTAAATATATTAGCATGTTGCTCTTGAATTATGATGAACTATTGAGTAATTTCTTATATACATGTATAATCTTGAAGGAAGTGGTGTCTTATGTCTATTTTCAATGAACATGAGTGATATGTTGAGATTTTATATAGATAAATTAAGAATTTCTTATCACATAAACATTTAGTTTTAGTAAAAATCCTGAAATAGTCAGTGAGTGTGTGTTTCATCTAAAACTTATGTGTGAAATAACTTCTGACTACCACATATTTGGCTTCATTTGTGTAATGTGGTAATGTGTGTTGTTTTTTCACAACACAAAAATAAAAGCATCTTCTATGAAATAAAATGTCCTAAAACTAATTTTCCATTTAATTCTACATCTATAAAAATTAGAATCTAAAATTATTTGTAGTTCAATATAATTTATAGAAGAGTAGAATAAGAATAATTCTGTAGTTCGGTTATGATAAAGAAAAATTCATTTCACAGATTTATGATTAGATTCTTTTGGAATGTATTTTTTATCTAGCATATAATCATATTGAAATTATTAAATATGGATGAAAATCAATTGAGTAATGTAATAGTCAAAGAATAACTCTATATGTAGTGTGATCATCTAGATTTATAAATTCATTATGATCTAATGTATTGGAGGTTCTAATGGGATTAGTTATAATTTTTTTTGAATTCATTCCTGAATTTCATTAGATGAAATATGAGAAAATTAAATTTTTATATAAAAGTTATTTTTGGTTTTTTAGAAATTTAGGAAACTAAATTCTATGTTATGTAAACCATCATACTCATTTAAAACACAAATATAATAAGATCTGTAGAAGAATATGTTACTTATTATCAAGTTGAACAAAATATAATGTCACCAACATATCATTGTACAATCATAATGTTTTTAAATAATTATTTTATAAATAGAGCTGTAAATATAACTACCTTAACAATGTTTTTTATAATAAAAATCCACTTAACATATCATACCAATTTCTAGGGGCTAGATTAAGTCAATAAAGTGGATGGAAATGTTTATAAACATGTTATGTATGTTTTCAATTTTTTAAAGGGGGGGGGTTGTTCAACACGAAACATATCCTTAAAATATTTATTAATGAAAGAACACATCACATCAATTTAAAAAATATTTAAATTTAAGAATGCAGGAAAAATCCTGATGTATAAGAATAAGTTCAAGTCTTTCTATAAGTGGATAGGATTCTTCATAGTCTATTCCATCTTGTTTATTATAAACATTAGTAATAGATTTTACTTTGATCTTAACTATTATTCTATTTTCAACACATTTTTTTCAAAAAAACTATTTTACTACAATTATATATGTATCATAAGGATGTTCAACAAATATCCCAACATTTTTCCTTCCAAACACATTGAATTTATCATGGATTTTTTTAATCCAATTATCATCACAAAAATCCTCATCAAGATTAATATGTTCAAATTGTGATAAAAATGAATGATGTTCAATTTTATTTATTACAAAAATTCATGTACTAATTAGTTCATCTATATCACCAATCATATTTTCAATATGTATATTTTTATGAAAAAACATACTTTTGGGTGTATAAAGCAATTTTTTCAACAATAGGCCAAAAATATTGTTGATAAAAAACATATGAAATATTATCAGGAGTTTTTTCCTCATAAGATGAACTTTGTAACATAGGATTAAATGAAGTATTATAAATAAAATTTAAACATGTATTTTCAGGTTGTTTCAAAACAAAAGGATCATTTTCATAAATCACTTTCCAATGTTTATTTTATCAAGTGGAATATAAACTAACTGTTGACCGAGGGGAAAATTCCTTCAACCATTTATAGTTCATGTTGTAATTTTTCACCAATATAAAAATGTATCACTCTTGGATTATTTTCTTATTGGATCCAACATTAACATCCTCAACCAACATTTGGAGTTCAATCATTCAGAATTTTATTTATTCACACACTAGTGAGGTAAAATGATTTTTATAAAAGAACCAATGGTAATGCTTACCATTAAATGATAAGATGTTATATGGAATGCATTCAACAAATATTATTTGATAGTAAATTAAATTAAAACAATCACATAAAATTGTCATGTATAAGCCCATTATCATCCACATCAATTCAATGTATTAAACATTTAATGAAATTAGAATTAAATTCCAATAATTTTTATTTAAAATAAATATTACTTTATTCAATTAATTATATTTCTAAATCAATAAATTATTTTGTCTTCATTCAAATCTTAATTACATTGAGATTATCATCTACCAATTTTTTTAAAAAAAAAATTAAAAAAATTTATTTAAAATTAACTATGCACAAAAATGTACTAGGGGGAAACACTGTGAGTACCCATCCAAACTAACCAATATATATTATTATCAATACCATTTACATTCTAGATTTGTGTCATACATGATAGATCATATAAATTCATGGAATTAAATTTCCAGATAATGATTACAATGATTTTTTGATTTTTTTTCATGTGTTATGCTCTAATGTGTTTATGGAAATAAGTTGAATATGAATCATACAAGATACACAGAATAGATCATTTTATAAAAATAAAATAAAATACTTATAAATATTAAAACTCATTACATGGAATGTCTTATCAAAATATTGACCACACACTATAACATGTTGATAAAGAATTCTCTGTATAAAAAGTAATTTTTATTTTTTTGGCAATTTGGTAAAGGTACACATCATGTACAACGTTGATACCAAGAATACACAACTCTAATTATCTATATAAGACAAAATCATAGTGTAATGGAATGTAAATAGTTCTATGTAAAAAACATAAAGTACACGATGTGTACATGAGATACATTCCATGTGGTCTCTGAGTTATAAGTTCACTCATTTGGAAGGCCCTGTAATAATATACATGGCCAATGTATCTCTAAAATATTTCAAATTGTGTATGACAGTTACATAACATGTACTTCAGAATAATGCGAGCTTGACTGTCCTATTCATCATGAGTTGTAAAATTAATGGTACTACGTTTAATAAATGTACAATACTTGAATTAATTATGAATTATTTCTAGTTTCATTGAAAACTAGTATATTACGAGTACCTTTATGTTACATGACACATACTCTTATGTTATCCAACTAAATTCTATACCACCTATATATGAGATATTCAAAAAAATAATTCATTAAATGAGTTAATATGATCATATTAATGATAATTAAATGAGTAAGAAAAAGATCTCTCAATTTATATTTTTGGATTATTAAAATAAAACGGAAAAATAAATTAAAAATGTTTAAATCAAGATATGTGATATAAATAATTTGAATTTTTTTGGACTATTTTGACACAACATAAATGTTCCAAGACAGACAGAAGTGTGAAATGGTTCATGAAAAACTTTTCTTTTTTGTCATAATCAATAATAAATCAAATGTTTACGTGAGTATAGACATTCTGACCCATGTAATTCAATAAAAACCCGACAATGGAGAAAGGATCCAAATTACATTATTATCCCATTTTATTTATAATTAATTTTATTTATTTAAAAATTACAATGTGTATAATTTATTCTTTTATATGGATATACTAATAGATATATGTTTTATATTCATTTTTTCATATCAATAAACTGACGACTCTCTCTATTATTGTATCATCTTATATTTTAATGAAATATGTTATTTATATATATATATTTTTAATTATTTTTATTGTGGTTAATCGAAGATTTTGTTTATATGATGATGATCAATGGTGTCTCGGTAGCCTAGGATATGAATGAATGTGGATTATGGCCATCCTGTTCATCTTTCATGTTAGGTGAAAGTTTAGTAGTAACCATGCTCCCAAAACATGCTAACTAAGATAAAGGGGATCAACATTTAGTAAAACATGAAAGAGGGGAGGCCAAACAATATTGTCATGGGTAGAGTCATTCTAAATGGTTGGAACATTGTTTTTCAAACAATGTAGGCCTCCCCATGATACCCTGCAACTCAAGCCCTTTTCGATAGAGGAGGATACATCATTGTTATATTGTTTGTAAAACCATGCTGACAAACCATTCACATCATTAAAAGTGATATTTTACCCACTTCCCCTTTATGATTTTATGATCCTAATCCACATTTATTCTTAATTAATTCTCTTACATATCTATTGACGAATCACAACATGAAAAACATCCCTAGGATTGATCTCCTTCATTTCTAGGCCAATTTCAGTGACATTGATTGTGGATCAAAACACCAGGTACGTCTTATGATCTTTATTCTTCTCCATTCCGGATTAGGGATAATGTGTTTATTCTTATTCATTCAATTTCCTAAATCAATCATTCATTGTGTTTGCTATTTTTTTTTGGATTTAATGTGTTCATAAATACAGATTGAAGGCCATGGTTATGTGTGAATGCATATGTTGATTTGAGTTATGTGATGTGGAACTTATATTCCCTGATCATGAAGTTGATTTTTCCAGGTGTGGTTGGGTTATGGATTCTCTATTGTTTTTCAATTGATACCGTTGAATGGATTTTGAAAAATGGTTTTCTAAATGATGAAATGAACCCATCAAGATCATCATGGGATGCATTGAGATTTACTAGACCGATGTAGGGCCACCCATGGGATGTGCCAATATTCCCAAACATGGAAAATTGTAATGTTAACTGTGGAGTTGACTTGTGATAATGTATATCCCAAGATGAAAATGTTAATATGATTGTTGAAATAGAGAATGGATTATTGATAGTTTTTCCTAGATTTTGATAATGGCATAAGGGTCTGTTTATAATAATGTAATGAGAAATAAATAGAATAAGGTGAATGTTTCCAATGACTTGCGAAAATGGAATTTAAATGAACGAATGGGACAATACATTTCGAAAAATGAATTATGAAAAATGTGTAAATGTATGAAAATTGATGAATATGTTAAATGGTTTTGGACAAGAAAGGGAATTGGTTTAAATGGACTATGTATGGTGTGTGGTAAATATTTTAATGGGTTAATTCCCAAAAAATATTTAATTTCTAAATGAAATGTGAAATGTGAATGTTATGTGTATTGATTATTCATGGTCTATAATTATTTATTTGTACTATTTTGATGAATAATCTTGATTACATGTCTTGGTAGTATGTTGGATATTGGAATGAGGATCCCACCACGGGTTATATTGGACTGAGGCTCTGAATCCCACTGCTAGAATGCATGGGTTAGTGAGTTTTATTGTTGATCTAATCCCCTAAGAGTTCTATTTGGAGAGAATAGATATAATGAGACTCTAAGGTTATTGTGATGTATTTGTTAGGAAATACATAACTCTACTTATATCGGAATCATGACTTATTCCACTATGATAGATTATTCATTGGAATTTGTGCAATGGTAAATGATCTAAATGCCTACTAATGGATTTACTGATTGAAAGGGTTTAAGTGATTGAATGGATTAAATGATGATATTTTCAAAAGTGATAAATTGAAAATAAGGGAACCTAAGTTATCTGTTATTTATTTTCAATTTATTTATTATATTCACGCACTATATGTTTTGACATGATATTTTCCAGACACCAATACTGGTGGCCTACTATGTTATACACACATCCTACTCGAGCCGTCATTGGGTACCAGAAATGATTTCATTGTTGTGGGATATGACAAGTGAAAATAATATTTGCTATGGTGTTCATTTGGTTATGGGTAAATCAGGGATGAAGATTTGAACATGGATTTTTTTTGAGGTTTGTAACCAATATTGTTTTCTCTTTCCTTCAATTTTGGAATTTTTAGCATGAAATGTATTATTTATCTTTTGGTTGTGGTTGTATCCTATTTGGGAAACAGCTGGTAATGTATGTTTTATTTCATTGTATCTTAATTTTATTTATTATTATGTTATATGTTTTTTCATACTCTTGTAATGATGGTATAGTCTCTCCCTGATACCTATTAGAACAATGATGCTAGTCATCAACCACTATCATATTCAGAGGCACAATTAAGGATTTTTGGTGACTCAACATGAAGAACACATTCTGTGGTTTCAGATTGAGGGCAATACCAAGTAGTATTAGAGCATTTATTTTCTATAGTCTAACTATTTATGACAGATATACTAGATATTTGGATCTGTTAGTTTTGGGAAATGGGCTCAGGTTCAGGAATAGAAAACCCATCCTTGGGAGAAAACCAAAGTACCCATGTTGGGAATTTTTGTTCTTTATATGTTTTATTATATTTGAAATATATTTCACCATTATGTCATCTAATTTTTCTATGATGATATTGTTTTATGATAGTATTCATGTTTCGATAATGGAATAAGGTTGTTCATATATGCATCATTATTGGAAGCTATATATATTGTTGGAATGCATCATGATGGGAACACATGATATGGATGTGTGAGACAAGAAGGGTCGAATGAATTTCACACACCTTAAAAAATAAACTATTTAATGTCTAATTAATATTATTTGAATGGTTAAATGGAAATATTATGAAAGAATTATTAAATAACTATTCTTGATGAAAGGATGTAAATTAAGCTAATTTTTTTTAATAATACATCGTGAGATGAGAATTGAACATAAAAGGGATATATTTATATTTTGAATGTGGAAATAGATTAATAGATGTGTTTAATGTAAGAATTGTGACTGTGTATGTTGGTTTTCCACAAGTTTACCATCACCCACGGTACGGATGGTTCAGGGCAGTGGTCAAATTGAGATGATATTTTTTGGGAATAGTTTTTGAAAAATGATTGATTATTGATATTAGAGAGGCTTCTTTAATGAAAATAGTTTTTTATGTCATGTAATCAGAGATGTGGGTTCGAATTATTAGAATATTCAACCCCAAAATCATGTACCCATTGTTAAAAAAGTGGGAATCATTGAGAATGCTACTGTAGAAGTGGATCTAGAAATCACAGAGTTTCAGGGGAACTTATCAGAGGACTATTTTTGTTATAATTTTGTACATTTTATATAGATGATGTAATGAGACCGAGGGATGGTCATTCCAAGTATGTTTGATCTTACTAAAGAGTTTCATCTGGCACACCCTCTGAGTATTTTTGGCAGGTTTGGACCTAATGCATATTAGATCTAGATAGATTCCATTACGATAATTATTTTTCACATAGAGAATCCTCTAATGAAAAATTTATGTTTGCATCATACATGTTGAGAGGTTATGAAAAGAATTATAGGGACGTCCTAGTTTAAACCCTACAGGTTTATTGTTTGTAATGGAAAATTTCACTGGAAATGTGTCTTAAAATATCCATATGGAGACCTTGATATTGGAAATGTGTGAATAGATTTTTATGTTTTCCTGGTGGTTGAAGATATTGATCGAATAATCTAATTGATTCATTAACTTTCAATTTTTTTCCATCTTTGTCAAGGGTTGAGGTGGCTATAGAAAAATATTTTTTAGATGGACATAAACATGATATTGAGTCTCAGGATTAAATATTATGTTTAAATAGAGTTGATGAGGTTGTTGAATAGAGAATTATTTTGTAGGGAAACCACATGGTGGCCCGGGTGGTGGGTATAATGTTCCATTTGAGTCATCCAGTGCTGAGATGTCTAATGGAGGATGTTCCATTTTGATAACTATATCTAGGGTGGTGGTGGAAATAGATGTTAGTAGGAATAACTAACCCCTACGGGTAGCGGTAATTTATTATTTCTATTAGTGTGGATTGATGGGGCACATGCATGGTCATTATCCCTGACCATTGATTGAGTGATGATAATGCATTAGAATAGGGCATGTGAAGTAGTGTTTTAGGAAAAATCAATATACAGTAAATGATGAAGAGATGAGACTAATGCCGAGTGTCGGAAGGGGGTTGGTTACCCTATATAAGGAAGTCAGTTATAGCTCTTCTTGTCATACAGATCAATGTGGCGGTCATGAGACTCTGGGAACAGAAAATAAATATCAGTACGGTAGTGTAATGTTAAGAATAAAGACCAGATAATATGAAAGAGGTTTGGGACACTTCATAATGTTTTCACTACACATTAAGGTGGTGATGTTGGACCATTGACTGCATGATGTGAAATACTATTTGTTTCCACCCATTTTAGTGCTTTATTCAATTGGTTTGGCACACTATCTATAATTTTTGCAAATCTTGTGGTTATGTTGGGTTTATCAGATGATTTTTTGTTGGGTCTGGTCCATTGATACACCATTAGGGATGTTAGTATAGAATCATAAGAACTATAATGGGTGTTCTCATGATGTTGGTGCATACCATTTTATATGGGAGATGATTTTTCTAAAGATGCGAGGATTTAATATAATTTTGGGAATGAATTGGATAGTTATCTACTAGGACCGTATCAAATTATTTCATTATAGGTTAACATTCATGATTTTTAAAGGATACACTTATGTCCATAATGCTGACTGGGACATTCGAGTATTCCATGTAGCGCAAATTTGTTAGTGGTAGGTTGTGGTCACAACCTAATTATATTGTCTTATTCTCGATGATGGGGGCTATAGGATATTGACTTTCCCCTTATATTAGATCATTATCATGATTTATTTACAAAAATGACATATTGTGGTTTTCGCTAGAATGATATGTGGAGTTTATGATAGTGTCACTATAATGAGGATGTTCATTTTCTATTCTATTTGTAGACTAGAATAGTCAGAACACTATGGCCCTAAAACCCAAATAGAGGGTTTTAGAACAATAGTTTTGTTTACTCGGGTATGTCACATTTGGATCACTGGTATTGTTTCCTAAGAAGGATGATGAATAGTTTCAGTTGTGTATCAATTATAGGATGTTGAATACAATTACTGTAAAGAAAGAATATCCACTTCCTTGAATTGATGATCTTTTTCACCAGCTAAGGGTTTCTTCAATGTTAAATATGATTGATCTATGATTAGGGTATCATTGGATAATGTTGAGACATTCTCTTATACGATGAAACTCATTCATGATAAGATATATTTTATATTAGTTGTTGGTAATTAAATATGTATTGAACAATTAACTATATGTGTTTATAGAACCAATGATCCAAATCTATCTATTATACTCGGATAAATTTGTGGTTTTTTATGATATCCTGATGTACTCTAAAACTCATGATGATCATGATTAACATCATGACATCAACTTGAGTAATCTAAGAGATCAGAGGACATGCACCATGAAATCCAAATGTCATTTTTAAATTGGAAGGATGAATTTCATGGGTTACATAAAATCTGAAGAGATTTTGTTAGTGGAAATAGAGAATGTGGGAGAAATTTTTTAATGGGAACAATCACTGAATGTTTCTATTATCATCATTTTTCTGGGTTTGGAAGTTGTCTATTGATGGTTCATTTTGGACTTCCTCCATTTTGAAATATCAATTTTGGGTTTGAATAATAATTGCATCAATATATAATTTTCTTGGTAATGTGAGTATGTTTTCCATGAGATCATGAATATTTTGACATCCACAACAATTTTGATCTTAATTGACATAGTTAAGGGCTATACATTGTTACAAGTTTTGTCTAGTGTAGGTCAAGGGGCTGTCTGATGGCATATTGGTCATGTAAATTGAGGAATCATGGATGAAATTATCATACACATGATCTTATGTTGGTCGTAATTGATTATTATTTAATGTATTAATGTAATAATTTTTTTGGGATAATATTTTATCATGTATACTGATCATACAATCCTTAGATGCATCTTCTATCATCATGATTTAATCATCCATAATGAAGATGGATTGAGAACGTACGATATTTTGACTTTGAACTGGTTTACACTCTTGGAATAGGGAGCCATGATTCAGATTCATTTAGATAGAATAATTAATGATCGGTAGTCTAGGAATCTAGTTCAAAATTTAGGATTATGGCATTGTTCATTGAGATGCAACTCAAGGAGAATAAACTTATTGGGAAGGTGACTCTAGCATCTTTATTAGTTTATTTTGTGCTCTTGAGTGGGATCATGGAATAAAAGCATGCAGATTCAGAATGATTGGATTTTATATAGAATCATAAAGGTGTGGATTCAACATCCTATTGGAACCTTTGTGATGACATGATTGTTTATATTCGTGGCCGTGTTGTTGTGCCACCATGTTTACATGAAGAGTTATTGTATGAGTTTTATGAATAATGGAGAGCAGTGTATAAATGTTTGGCCAAAATTAATCATGGTCATCATAGATTGTTTTGGTTACCATGATTGAAAAATGTGGTTCCATATTTCATGTTGTGATTTCATACTATTCAAATGGCTATGGTTGATCATCAATGGTTGGGTGGTTTGTTACAACCATTTCCCATTATAAGAAGGAATGTGATGATGTTACAATGGATTTCATAGACGAAATTCCAAGTATGCCTTAGAGGAATTATGTGATATGGATATTTTTTGTTGACCTGACCAAGGAAGAAAATGTTTTTTAATTTGAGATAATATCCCTATTTATTAGTTGGGTGAATTTCATGTTTATTAAATATTATAGTTTCATGATGCACCAGAAACTATAGTTTCAGATCATAATAATTCTTTTACATTGTATTTCTATGAAGTAATATAGAATGTGTTTTGTAAATATGTGTTTTTGAGTATAGATTTCCCACCACTTAAGGAAAGAAAATTAGTGCATACTATTCTGGTACTAGAGGATATATTCAGGGATTGTGTCCTAGAATTTTCTGGATCATGGGAGAATTACATTGATCTAATAGATTTCACTATTAACAACATTTACCAAGAAATGGTTTAAATGAAATTTTATGTGTTTCCTAATTGTAGATCATGTAGATCATCATTTTGATGGAATGGGGAAAATGAATATTTACTTTTAGGGATGAGTCACATGTAGGAGACATCAGAACGAGTTCAGTTGATTCAAGAATGAATTGAAATGAATCAATGTATGGATAAGATGAATGTTGATGCACATCAAAGAGTTCATCAGTTTATGGTGTGTGATCATGTGTTCTATAGAGTGTCACCGAGGATAGGTCACCATCTGATACAAAAAAAGAGAGTGATGGCACCCATGTGTGTGGGTCCATTTGATATTGTGTTGAGTATCAGTTTGGTGGCATACCGATTGTCTATTCCATAGTGGTATAGTGGCATACATGATTTTTGTCATGTGTCATACCATAGGTTGTATCACATCAACCAATACCATTTGATTGATATTGAGAATTTTGAGATTGAGGAAAATGTGTCCTTTGAGGAGAAACTTGTTTCTATATTTAAACATAGTGAGGAATCATTTAGACACAATAATATGCTTTTGGTTCAAGTTAATTTGTAGCAAGGAATTATTACGGAAGAAATTTGGGAGAGGGAGGATGTTATATGTTCTTAGTGTCCATATCAACGATATTTATATGTTTATTAATGGGTGGGAATGTGTCTTCAGGGCGATCCATTATAAGGCAGCGAGCTTGCAAGATCCTTGATTTTCTCGAGGTACGTAATTATTTATGTTTTGGATAATGTATCTTTATGGTTGATAATGGAATTTATTATCAATATATGAGAAATATCAAATAGTATTCAGGGAATGGGACTTGAAAAAGGGATATTTTTTCCATCGAGTTCATGTTGTATTGTTTTCACAGCGTTACTAGTAATAGTGCGCCCAAACAATGCTTGACAATGGTAAGGGGATCACAGTTTTGTAAACTATGCAATAGGGGAGGCAAAAACATGTGGGACTATATAGGGGCATTCAACACTGATGGTGAATGATTTTTCACATCATGGAGGACATCCCAGGTAATTTTGTGACACATCCCCTCTTGGATAGAGGCATTCACACAAATAGAAAACGTTATGGAAAACTTTGTGGCCAAACTGTGGGACCCATTAAAAGTAAGATTTTACCATTTCTCATACTCTGGATTTAATGTTCTTCAACCTAATGTCATACTAAATCTTCCACCTCTATCCTTAGTGATGATCCTAAATACCCAAATAATTCATAGCATCAATCTCCTTTGATTATAGACCATTTGGATTTTTGTTCATTTCAGATCAATGCTACAATTATTTCATGTGCTCCGCTTTCTTATCTTTCCCAAATTAGGGATTTTTGGTTTTATTAATATTCATCTCAATACACAAAAGCATATTTTTCTAGTATATAATAGGTTTGGTCATCACTGAGTCCTTGAATCAAGATCTAAGGCTATGATTATGCATGTGTTCTTCTATGGTTTTGAGGTAGGTCATCAAATTGTTTTATTCCATGGTCTTGATATTGATTTTTGTACGTGTTGTTGTTGAAATGAATCTATCTTGCTGTTAATTTTTTGAAATTGAATGGATCTTTTAAAATGTATGGCTATGTCATTAATTAAATCCCTCATGATCCCCATGGGATATATACCTGTTTACTAGACTGATATAGGGCCACTCATGGGTTGTGACATAATATTGAACATAGAAAATTGTAATGTTATTTATGAAAATGACTAGTGATACTATATAGAACAAGATGAACAATTTAATATGTTATATGATATGGATAATTGGTTATTTATAGTTGTTCCTATACATTGATAATGGAATATGGGTTTGTTTAGAACAATGTATTGTGGTTTTAATATATTAAGATTAATGTGTCTAATGAATTCGGAGATTGAAATTGAAATTCATGAATGTTATAATACTTGTGAAATGATGAATTGTGTGAATTGTATTAATGTATGGAAATTAATTAATATGTTTATTTGGATGATATATGAAAATTAATTGGGTTAAATAGGCCATATAAGATGTGTGGTAAATTGGATAATGGTTTAAGGCCCAAAGTTGATTTAAGTATTAAATTGAATGGAAATTGTGAATATTAGGTGTATTCACTATGCATGGTCTGTGATTTCGGTATTTGTGGTAATATGATGAATAAAAATGTTCACATGGATTAGAGGTATGTGGGGTATTGGACTAAGGCTCCTCCCATGGGTCAGGCTATATTGAACCGCTAAATACAAACACTAGAATTCACAAGTTATGGAGTTGTACTAAGGCTCTAAGCACATAGCTGTTGCATTGGACGAGACTATGAGGAATAAGTCTCCAAGGTGAGTATGATATAAGTGCTATGAAATGGATATCTCTAGTGTGATTGGGAATATGACCTATTCCATTATGTGAGATAATTGATCGGCTTATGCTACCATGTAAATGTAGTAAATTCATACCCCATGTGTTATGTGAAAAAATTGATTATGCGATTGAATGGAATAAATTATCAATTCTAATTAATTTAGTATTGTTATGAAATGGAAGATGAGTAGTATTTCTTATCATTCCATTTGGTTTATACATTCATGTACTATCTATTTTGAATATTTATTTTGGATATACCATATGTGGTTATTTACTGAGTTGTAATCACATCTTGCTCAGGCCACTGTTGGGTACTTGAGAAAATTTCAGTACAACAAGATTTGGAATGGAATAAGTCCATGTGCTAGGCAGTTGGATTGGTCTTGGGTTGTGCATGGATTAAGATTCTGACTTGATGTCTAGAAATGTTTTCGTTGATGTTTCTGTTAGTTGTTAATTTGGGTTTCCTTCCATTTCTTGACTATTATCAGGACATGGATTATGTATATTTTTATTATAGTTGTACCATGTTTGGTATATGGTATGTTATGAATGTTATGTTTTATTTCTACTATTTTCATTATTTCGTGTGTTATCAATTGTTGCGTACTCTGATAAAGTGGTTATAGTTTCCCATGTGACAGATTATATTCTCACTCCTAGTTGGCAGCCACTGGCATATGGGATGGACCATTTGATGTCCTGTGGCGACCTCTCTTAGAGAACTGATTTTGTGGCATTTAGGTTTGCGATGTTACGAGCATTGACCGGCACATGTTCCACAAATAGTCAAACTTCTCCATTCAAATCTCTAGGGGCTATCATAGAAGATCATAACACTTGTGTCATTAACTTTTGATTTCTATGAGATTCACTTCTTAAGGATTCTCCATGATCCTTATAGTCTTGATATAAGGTGGTGATTGTTGTTTGATCCTTTTCATTATTGTGGAAGATTCTACACTATTCCTCACTATCTCTGTTTCTTGTGTAAATCATTTTTCTAATAAATTTTGTCAACCACGAGTTTTATTTCATGGTTCAGATCATTTCTAGATTATTGTTGTGGAATATTTCAATCATTTCCTGGGATAATTCCTCTAGAGGGACATCTCTATGTCTTGAGATGATTCTCTCCATCTGTCATTGTACACAACCCATATGAAACTAATATCTAGAAAATTAATATTATTTGGTCTATACACCACAATGGTAAAAATTAAATATTATCAAAAGTGCCTCTTATTATTTATTTAATCGCTATAGAACCTCATGTCAATATAAATATTACCAATAATATTATATACTTACATTTTCTAAACCCAAAAATTAAAATTAAATATTATTTCATCATATAATATACAATAAATATTATTTCTCACTAGGCTAATAAGCTCCATCTTCTATTCCTCCAAAATATTTTTGAGGCAATAAATAAAGATCATTTATTTAGTAATTTAATATCACTTAATTATTCACCAATCAATAAATAAATATTAAATTCATGAAATAAAAAATCAAATATATTAAATATTCAAATCACATAATATTCTTTAAAATAAACATTAATAAGATTTATTTTATCATGAAAAATGAATATTTATTAAAAAATGTGTAAGGATATTATTTATTCAAAATATCTAATAATTAATTTTACTATATTTTTCAACTAAGGTTCTCGATAAAAATTGTGTGTGATTCTCTATGACTACTTCTCATTGGCAATAGGAAAAGCATCCAAAGTACAAATTTGATTCTGGAAACACGCCAAGACACCAATAGTGAATGGCATTAATTTCACAAAAAATTATGTTACCTTATATGGGAAATCATTATATAATATAATCTCATTATCAAGATATATTTAATTACACAGGATGAATGCTGACATCATTATCCAACATGCACAATGACTCTTTCATTCAATTTCCAAGAATTTTACATTACTATAGACAACATGTACATGTTTTTATTAATGTTATATAATTTTCATTATAAGGTATCATATATCGACTTCAAATATAGAAACAAAATGAAAAAAAATCATTTTTCATGTTTTTCATTAATGCAATATTATTCCTGGTGCACCTAATATATCCTACCTCTCCGGGAACATATTTCCTAATAATTATCATCAATAAACAATATATACATATTTAAAAATTCATTAATAACAATAATAATGTGTAAGGATCAATACTCACATCCACAGTTAGAAACTTCAATAGACACATAAAAATGTGTATTCCATACTGGTGTGTTAGGTTCTCATAATATCATACACTGGATATTATCAAGCCTGTATGCCATGATATGGGGCCTACAAGTCTGATGAGTCTCCACCGATGATATCATTTATCATATGTGTACAAAAAATTACATTATCATGCTATATAACACATTTTTTAAGAATAATATTGTCACAATTCTGGTTCTCATCATAGTGAAAAATTTATATGACTATTCTGTGAGACAAAGATTTTGACACATAATATGTCACACAAATGTAAAATTATGATGTGCATAGAAGATTATTCATATTAAAAAATAAGAATTCATATTATCATAAATTATGGGATAGGTTATTATTGGACCAAAAATAACACACAACAAACATATAACTCATGATTATATGATTTCCATATCATCCCATGATCCATCAACGAGGAGACTATTGTAGAGTCACTATTAGGAATGTTAATCTAATGCTGAAATGAAAATTTTAATTCATAAAAAAATTATAGTTATTAATTTTAAAAAAAATTGTCAAAAATATCTCCATCTATGCTTTCTCCTTGATTTTATTACTGATATGCCTCCATGATACTAGATTCACAAGAGTGATATTATTGTACTTTGGAAAATGTTGTCATAAAACATCTACTCTTTCTAGAACTTGTACTTTTAATTGGATCAGGAAAATATTAATCCACTATTATATATGTTTTATGATTCCATGAATCACACATATGTGTTTATCAACGTCGACTATTAGATGTTTTCACTAAATATGATAAAAGAGGGAAACAGGGAATTATTTCACAGTATGAAAAGAAAAAAATAATGTTCCATAATTTGACACACATATAGTGAAACCTGATGTAGAATTTTCATTATAGTATGTTGGATGTTTGGGATGTCCTATATCATCATACTCATAAGTATTTATCTATTCCAATGTGACCACCAAGTCATCTGAATGCACTCTTGTTAAATCTAAAAGAAAATAATCATCAGATCTGAGATGGATAAAAGGAAAAGGTGTATGTGTTGACACGATGTGATATGGATCTATGGGCTGGGGATACATCAAAGGAAATTGATATGGTAGAGGTTGGATCCTTTATGGATGCAACATATTAATGGAATGATAATAATAGGTATAATAATATGATATTGGAGTTATGGGTGGAAATAACGTTAGAGGCTGAAATAGAGGATGAATGGTTTTGGTGGATTGGTTTTCTGTCAATTGTTCAGGGTTTGAAGGGGCATTTTAGGTGCTCTCTATATGAATAGAAGCCTCCCTACTTTGTCCCATACTAGTATGATAAAAATAAGTTAACTCTGGTTCAGTCAAACATCTCTAAAATAATTGATAAATAATAATCACATGACAATAAATTTAATGAGTAGAAAAATATTACAATTGTTATACTCACTATGTTAACCATATGGCAGAACCCTAGCAAGTACATCTGTCAATCATTATAAAATTATCTATTCCTTATAACTTCGCAATATCATTTATAATATATATAAGATTGAAATGTACACATTTCATTATTCATAAAAACATTTACTGATGAATAGTAGAAATCTATCTCTTCATATCAAAACCATGAAACATGGTATAATAATTTGATTTAAATTCGACAATAATTGATATAAATATAAATAATCATCCAATACAAATGTACCTTGTGCCCCACGTCCATACCTCTCTAATTATCTATTCCCAAAAATTCTTGCGGGTCTAGATAAGGGATAACTATAGATCATATCAAACATACAACATCACCAATTAAGGCACCCACCCACATCATAAGATAGGGTAGAGATTGGGAATCAGAAGTAGGGTTGGGGGAAAAATTGGATTAGCTCCAGAACAATGATATTAAAATCATGGGTGGGGATTAATCTCTTAAAATTTTTGATCTTAAATAGATAGCACACATTTATAAATAATACATGAAAAAACATATTTGTTAGAGTGATTTTTATATAAGGAATGAGGTGATTGAAAAAATCACATTCAGCTAATTTGAAATTTTTGATACCTATGTTTTCTAAATTTGTGAGTATATTGCCTCTTGTTTCTTATGCTTCTAGAATTTTTATTTGATTATCTGTTGATTATTTGACTAATCTTAAACATTGATTTAGATTTTCTAAAATCATCATAGATTTTTTGTTGTTGTATAGTGTTGATTGATTTAGGAATGAATAGATGTTATAAACATAAATTGAGTGTTTTGGAAGAGTTTGTAGATTTGGGATTCCAGGAAATATTTATTAATCAATTAGACCATAATAATGAAGTTACTCATCACAAAGATTGATCCAAAAGGTGTCACACATTGTTATAGAAATTTTTCTAGGAGGGAGTGAAGGAGGAACACACTAGGTGTAGGTGATCTACTATGTGGATGTTTTAAACAAAAAGTTTAAATTATACATGAGAGTTTGGGTTTATTTTCTGATTATTTTTTTCTTAGGATAGATATGCTTTTTTCTTGATTAATGTGTTCAGCTTCTATACAGGGGATGTTTAAAAAAAATTTATAACATTATATATGTTTTATCCAATGCGCATAATCAATGAAATTCATGAGATTGGGTGAATAAAAATATATAAATCAATAACCCAAAAAATGATTTGAAATAAAATATATTCACTCATTGATTTACAATCACATCCGGTAACCTCTCTACCACCCATTGATCATAAGGACCTTTGTAAAATATAATTTTTTTGAAAATTTCATTCCTCAAAATATTATTTTAATATGAATTTTTTTTATTGTCATATATATTTTTATCATAATGAATGATTAATAGATGTTTCAATTAAAAAATTCCTCTTAAATATTTTTAAATTTAAAATTGGACTACAAATAAATATATGAAGAAATATCAACCAGACAACATCCAACATGAAAAATTAAAATATTGGGTGACTCAATATAAATGATATAATAAATCCAAAAAAATGAATTTGTTAAGATTGTAATATAATTTATCCATTATAAATATGATCAATGAAAAATGAAATTGAACATAAAAGATGAAATTTATCAAATAAAAGGGTCACATCAGACCCTTGAAACACGAATAAACATGAACTAATTTCATTTTTAGATAAGTGTAGATAAGATAAAAAATTCAATTATTGTAATTCTACACAACTATTATTATAAGAAAGAGTTAAAATAAGTTAATAATAAAATAGGAGCTTTCATCAAAATTCACATGTTTATCTTCACTAATTTCCAGCCCCAAATAGAAGAATGTTATGTTTCTGTGTTCGAGGAATATATAGTCTTGTGTTTAGTTGTCATTGGAATGTGTAAATGATGGATATTTGGTAGATGATGTGGATGGGTAACAGTTAGGCTAGGTGAGATATTATATAATAGTGGGGTGTTGATAGGGGCATGATGTGGGGATTTGGTTATGTGAGGATGTAAGATGATAAGGATGCAGACCAATCCAATCATTTCACTAGGTGTGTTCAACACCATAACATTAAATTGGATAACATAATATTCCTAGAGTATAAGGGATCATTTTCGTATAGGGGATGCATGCATATCGGTCAGCCAAGGTTAGTAGAAAAATCAATATGAAGACCCCAATGCACTAGGAATCATTGGGAAGACAATGCACATATGACACATCCAAATCACCATACACAGTGGAGAAAAACTAGAATACCCAATGAAATAAAAAATGTAATGAGGTCATCAAAGGACATAGTGAGTGGAGATATATGGATCTGACTACAACTTTTGTGGTTTCAGAAAATGTTAGAGAGAAAAATAGGGCTGCTGGAGTCCCCCATATCAATTGTTTCCCTAGCCCCAAGGAAAGCGGGGCTCACACTCGGGCCAAACTTGTTCACTTATATCAATATTCTTCTTTTAATGAAATTCATGGTATTCTATAGAAAATCAAATATACACCCATTTTTATCATTCAAATGTGCACTTATATCTGAAATCTTCTCCGTATGAAATTCATGCAGAGTTTAAACTATTTAATGCAGTCAATAATGTTTTCAATTTGCTTCATTATATTTAAAACAAAATAAATTATCAAAAAATGTATCATATTCATATTAACATTTATTTTATTTCACCATATATGTAGAGACAAATCCTTCTTAAAAAAAATCATTTCAATGACATTAATTTCACTCCAAAATGATGAGAACAATGATCTCAATATTTGGATTTGATATAAATAACATAACTCTTTTTCAATATTTTTAATATTATTTTCATATTTTTCAATAATGTTATTACCCTTATTGTTACAATCTCTCAAATAATTCACTACATTATGGTTGATATTTTACTTCCCCTAAAAGGACTATCATTATCATTGTTCATTTCACTGAATGAAAACAATCCTAATTCGCCCACCCTTATCGTTCCCTACCTAGCCAGACATTGGACCCTCCCCCGACTCCCTCAACCCCTACACATTGTGGATTCTATCAACACAGTGACATAGCCCTCCTCAAATCCCACTATCAACCCATCAAAGATCATACTTCCATTTCCATGATTCTGGTCGATCCCACTATCACAATCACCTTCAATGTCACCATGTTCCATCCCTCTAATAGCCAACAAATTCAATAGTTGAACAATATTTTCTATATGAAGACTTAATTCATTAAAATATCTCTTTTTATTTGGATTCATGTATTTCCACATTATATTCTAGGAAAATATTATAATTCTATATCATTTACCTTTTGTTCATTCATTATTTTCATGATATGATTAAAAACTACGATTTATTTATTAGGTATCCTAATTTTTGTTTTTTAAGTTCTTGTTTTATTATATTGAATTGAAAATTTAATAATTAAATATAATTATTTTGGAATTCTAACATTGTATTAGTTAAATAATATAGAATACTTGTTTTAACATATTGATTGTCTATATCCATCAAATTTTATATTTCAATTAAATAATTTAAGGAAATATATATTTCGACACACTGACATACAAGTGGATATTAAAAATACATTAAAAAAAAATTGTTCTCCCTAGTTTTACATCGTCAGGTAATTATACTATCATATAAGAAAAATATTCAACATTATACAACATTACAAACATCTATTTTCAAGTAGTAGACACAAAATTTTATTATTTATTTATTATTATTTGTATTCTATATTGTATATTTCATGGAAATAACTATTAAATCAATTGATAATGGTGTTATTATGAATATTTTTGAAATAAATATTATTATGATTCAGAGTTGGAAACAAATACCAGGGTATCTATTTGATTATTATCTCAATATGATAATTGGATAAATATAATACGAAAAACTTATGAAAATGGAATAAAAAATTGAAATTAAATTCAAATGTAATTGAAAATATCATTATATATATAGACAATAGTTCCATGTTTCTATAGCTTATTTATGAATAAATTGATTATTTGTTTAACATGACCATTGATATTCGGATTACTATAAGCTGATATAGCGAGTCATCAGAGGATTTAATATATAATCAAAAAAATTATAAATATTAGAGTATATGTTGTCAATTATTAAAGATAGATTTCATGAATTAATTTGGTAGAGTGAATCATATAAAATAATATTTTTTTAAATGTGTACTATGAAACAATTTAAATATGTTATGTAATGTGAAATTCTAAAAATAAACATAATGTTTGTTTAACTATTAATATTTTTTGTACATATATAGTTTAAGGTATTGAACTCCAACCACCCTTCCATTTTTGTGTCTTTGGTGTTAGAGGAACATGGTAGATGTTCCATGGAGTTTAGTGGGTAAATGGAGAAAAAAGGTGGGTTCAACTACAATTTGATGCCAGAATGTGATTTGGACCCATGATCTATGTCGTAATCCATGAATTTATGATTCCATATCTCAGTTATGGTGTAGGGAGGCATGGGGGAGGAAAATCAGGCCTACTATATTTTTTTCCTCTCTAACCCATGGTGGTTCGGTGTGTCAGATGACTGCCTCTGTATTCGAGCAAAGTGTTGTGGAGTGAAGTTGTTTTGTAGTAGTTGATTTTGAGGCTACGCAAAAATTGGAGGTGGCATACAACATGGGTTATAAAAGGATCAGATTCCCTTTACCTGGATAAATATTACCTCCAATATGGATTCAATGGTGGATCACAGATTCGTTTTTTATCTAGGGAGGCATTGTGGTCTCCTCAAACTCTATAATGGACTAGGTGGTCTGTTATATGGTCTTAGGGGCTACGTTGGGGTATTATGGAAATCTATCTGCCTATAAATTCCATAGAGGATGCCTGACCATGTATTTTCCCAAAAGAACATCTTGAATTCATATCACCCAAGCGTTCTTTTCAATTCTTTGTATCCTCTTTTAGATAGGGATCAATCCCAACTTCCTGTGTTCAATCTATGGTGATCACAGTTAGGCTCCTACAATTTTCTAGAGGTTTCTCCCCATTTGATCTTCTTTCTTCCCATTAATTATTTTTATGTAATATAAGCTTATATCTGTCATTATATTGGGGTTTTCGTTTTCTATTATGAATTTATTCACATAATAACTTCCTTTCGATATCATAGTTTCCAATAAAAAGAGGTGATCAATGATCTGCAACATTAATTCATTCTCGAGTAAATATTTGTGAAGCTATGAGGTTGATGATTTATATATTCTCATATTTATTTATTTTAAATAATAAATTGATCATGATTTATCACTTTCTATTTTAGTAGAGTTAACTAAATAAATATTACACCATACTAAATAATGGAATTCATTTATGTTTTGAGATTGCATGTTTTTTCCTTAAATGGTGATAATGCTTTTCTTCTAATTTTGACCAAGAGTGTGATATTTATACTATGATTTCTATTAAATGTTGTCATTATTGGATTATATTGATTAAAATGAATAATTTGGATAATGAACATAAATCCAATAATTATTTTCATGTTGGATTTAGAATTAAAGAGAAGGTTTGGTTATCAAATGTGATGATTCTAATTATTTGATGGTAATCAAATTGATTCAAGCACACATGTTTACCTAAAATGTGTTATTCCATGTATTAATGTTATTGGATAATGAAACTGGATCTCGATTTCTTATTTATATAATTAATGGTATTATTACGGAGTTCAGTTTTTACTTATATTTGTTGAAACTTGAAGCTAATGCTAGAGATAATGTTTAAATAATTTAATATATTTTTATAACTGATTCTGTAGGTTTTCTTAGTTGAAAACTGTTTAGACTACCTGAATAGGATTTATGTATCATTGAAGGGTGGAGGTGGTGAATCAGGGATATATTTTTAGTTTATGTTTCCTTTCATGACAAACAACCTTCACCTCTAGTTAATTATTTCTTTCACTATTGAAATCATATCAAATACATAATCACATGAACATTATATTTTTCAAGCTAGACATCTCATCCTTAATATCTAGTACTTGGTATGGTTTCTAATTAATCTGAAACCACATAATCCACTAAAAAACCATCCTTTATGTGGAATAAATCACCTAGGGTATACCCTTAAAATTGAATACCTCTATATTCAATACATCTGTTCATGTCCTTCAAGATGCTCGAAATTAATTAATAAAATATTTGTAACAACCATGTTATTTTGTTACCTTGCGAACATTAACAAATATGCCCTTTCAAAACAATTATTTACATTATAACCCAAATGAAGGTAAGTAAATCCTTAACATTGTAATGATACTCTTTCTGATTTCCAAATCAGATTCCCAGGTCTGATTACTCGATACCGAAAATATAACTCTATAAAAATACCAGTAAATAAATTAAGAGCTTGTCCCTATTTAGTCTATAAATCCCAATATGATTTTTTCAGTCATGTTATCCAATCCAATATGATAACCAACCAAATAATATATATCCAACCTTCATCTTCTTGTTCTATATGGCTAAACTTTTCATGTATTATTGATCCTAAAAATTCCTCTATATATTAATGTGGAGCCTCTATCTTGTAATATGTAAGAACCCAGATCTTCTTTTCAGGTATGTCTTCCTTTTTCTGGAGTTTTTAACAAAAATGAAGCTTCTAGAAATTTTGGAAGTACACGCCGTGTACTGTCTAAGTACACACAATGTACTCTTTTCCTACTCGGAGCCAAGTGCTGGTCATGTTCAGGCCACTCAAAAGGTGTGTAAGGGTGATGTGGAGGCTTTATTTGGCGGAGTACGGAAAGACCTAGTACACGCCGTAAACTCTCAAAGTACACGCAGTGTAAATTTTATTTCACTAAATGAACCGGGGTCGCGACTTAACGCATTATTCATATTCTTCTAGGTCTCGTTCGGCTGAGAGCATACAATACAGTCGGATCTTCGACAAGCACCCACCCATTCGTCCATTCTCCGATTCGAGCACGGTCGGTTGCGTTTGAATCGCCCCGGTATGCACTCTGTTCTGCTTGATCCTTGTATTCTGATTCTCTTTCTCATATGAGATATTTGTGGTTGAGAGTTTAAGACATTTTTGCAGATCTAATCCATTCAAGGCCAATTCACAGGATGATGGTCACGTTTTGCGTTCTCTTAGGATAAAGGTAGGTGGTTTGTGCCTTACCTTTAGGAGCCTTGGAGTTTTACGTGAAAATTCTACCGATACCCGTGAACGGGGTATCGTGTGTTTACCGTTTTTCCCTTGTTGTTTTCATGCCATGCTGTTATTCTTGTGTATAGGTAATGTAATCTTGTTTGAGGATAATTTTTGTGCTTGGTGGTGTTTTTCCCTTTTTTTCTTCCGTTTACGACCTTCAGGTCTCGTTGGCCATTGGCTGTTAAGCCTGTTTTCCTGGCCTGGTGGTTATAGGTTGGAGTGCTTCTCTTGACATGTTTGTTGCCATGTGGAATGATAACCAAGTAGATCTATATGCGTCCTTTTTTATCCAATATCTATATAGGTGTACATTGTCCTTATAGCATTATTATACACTGACTGGCACGGGGCCGAGAGAACCTGGTGATATAGACTATACAGGATATACCGAGTGAGTTTCCCAGAGTGTCTTAGATTTTATAGACTACGGGGGATGACCGAGTGAGCTCCCAGAGAGTCTTGGATTTTATAGACTACAGGAGGGAAGACCAATTGAGCTTCCTCAAAGAGTCTTGCCTTGTTTTAATCTTTTTATGAACCTTCCCAGTCTAAAGGCGGAATTGACCGAGTGAGCTTTCTCAGAGAGTCTGTGGTATACCTGAGGATATAAGTGGAATTGACAGAGATAGCTTCCTCAGAGAGTCTCTAGACCTTGGGGCTAAGAGGGTTAGACCACGTGATCTTCCTCAGAGAGTCCCTGACTACCCTAGACTATGAAGGGAATTGGCCGAGTGTGCTTCCCCAGAGAGTCTGATGCTTTCGTTTGACCAAGACAGAGGGGTTAGGCTGAGTGCACTGCCTAGAGGGTTGTGGTACCTTTTAGTTAGGTCCAGAGGGAATGGCTGCAAGTACTTCCCATGGGGTTCCTTCTATTAGTTTTTGTTAACACTTGTGCTTACTGTTACTTCTTACTGTTACTGCTTACTGCTTACTGCTACAGCTTACTATTACTACTGCTGCATGTTGCTTGCTGTGTTGTTTACTGCTTGTTGCATATTTACCGTCCATATACTCACTGACTATTATGCACAGATCATTGGGTGATTTCTTAATGGGATTATATCTCACACCCTATTCGGGCCATGTTTTAGGCCCGAACAGATTTTGTTGCTGCAGGTATAGATAAGGGCGAGCACCCTTCTACTTCAGGTATCTGAGTTTCTGTGGATCTGGAGAGCATGAGACCGGGCTTTGTCTCGCGATGCTTTTGGAGTTTCTATTTACTTTTAGTTATCTGGTTTCAGTTGTAGTCAACATGTTGATTTGTTTCCAGTTTTCCATAGATACTTGTATCTTACTGCATCATCATTTATATCAGACCTTGCTTCTACTTTTGGTACAGGTGTTGTATGTTGTTTACTGCTTTCGCTATTGCTTGTTATCTATTTCCACTATGTACTCTACCGATGAGGGCATAGTTTCCCCACAGTTACACCCAACACCCTCACTACTTTTCGGCAGCCTCTGGCTTCTGGGGAAATGCGCTTGAGGCCATGTGACCAACCGGGTACGGGGCGCCTTTGGGTGGCTTCTGGAACTGGGGCATTACAAAGTGGTATCAAAGGTGTTCATTTCACTTTCATTACTGTTTGGAGACTTTATCCATGGATAGGATTAATTCGGTACTTGGTATTAAGCTGTGCTTGAGAGTAGCTAACCCGTGTACAGTGAAAGGCCATACTACCTCGTTAATTGCAGTTTCTGGTTTTGAGATTTTACGGTTGATATGATTTCACCTAGAGTGATTCACATGACTTATAGTGTTGTTGTTTTAATTATGATGGTTCTATTTTTGGAGAAACCCATTGAGATGAGGGTATGCCATCTCATGCATCATATAGGCACTTGTAAAAATCACATGCTATGCATTCTTTCCATGTCATCTAGGGTGCATTAGTAATTGCATGTTTTTGTGATAGGCCTTATGTAGACTATACATGCTGTTGTGATAGATGCTTGGTATAATCCTTTCTATTATGTTAGAGAAACTGTTTATTTTGTACTTTGCTTATATGAATGCCAATATTTGATTTTTGAGGTGTTATGGGCCCTCATTACAAGGAATTTGGTGGATCTTGCTCTTGTTATCTCTTGTATATGACTGTAGGGGATGCCAATCTTTGGTTCGCAGGGAGTATGGTCTCCCACAGATCGGAATTTGACACCTCTTGCCATGTTTTTGGGTGTTCTTGAAATTCAGTGCAGTTTCGGAGCTACTGCCCAGAAAAACCCAGAATACATAGTGTGTAATTTTTCGATACACATCGTTTACTTTTCTAGCCGTGTCACTGACCGTGTGAGTAGAAAAACGGTGTCTTTAGGTAACTTCATGAACACGCCGTGTACGATAGGTGCACACCGTGTAGTTCGGAGCCGTGTACCTGTTCGTGTCATTATCAACACGGGTTGGGGAAGCTCGTGTTGTACACGCCGTGTTGTAACAGAACACGCCGTGTAGCCTTTTCTAGGTACCAGGCCGTGTCACGAACAACACGGGTAGGCGTAACCTTCTCTTAGACACTCCTTGTTGCTTTTGGTAACACGCCGTGTAGTCTTTCCGAGGTACCCGGCTGTGTCACGAACAACACAGGCCGATGCCACCTTCACCTATACACAGCGTGTTTGTTCGGAACACGCCGTGTAAGGGCCAGTCATGTAGACGACCGTGTAACTAACAACATGGGCCGCCGATGCCGTGTCTAGTTCACGCCATGTCCCTAGGGAACATGTCGTGTAGTCAAAGGTTAGTTTCAGCCTTGTGGGTTAACCGTGTAAGGAGACTCAGGAAGGGGTTTGATGTTTGAATACACGCCGTGTTTTGGGATAACACGCCCTGTAGTTTTGGGTGTTACATGACTAGTGGGGCTAGAATGCACGCCCATGTTGATTGCTTAGGGAGACACGTCGTGTAGAGTTTATACACGTCGTGTAGTCATGTTTTGTGAGCTTTTGCATTTTTCTTCCCCCTGTTTCCATTTTGTTCTCTTGTGTTCTTTTCTTTGTTTTCCTAATCTAAGGATTGCTTTTGATCTTTCAGAGCTATGCCTCCGAGACATCCTCTGGTTTTAAGTCTGTCGTTGGGCAGTGAGCAGACACCGGATATGGCCGATCAGGGTCTTCCTCCAAATCCCATTGTTGTGCCAGCCTTGGCCCTAGCAGTTATACCCATCGCGGCGCCGATGCGCAGATCAGGGCGGACTTCCTGAGGATGATGCAGACCTTCCAGGGTGCACCGACTCCCATCCCGTTGATGTCTGAGTTGATGCAGGTCTTCCAACAGCAACATCCTTCTACTTTTTCAGGGTATAGAGGACCCCAGGCCGCAGAGTCTTGGATAGAGGCCACTCTGACCATCATTGAGCACCTGGAGATTCCTCCGGAGAGAAGGGTAAAACTGGCTAATTATATGCTCTATGATACTTCCAAGAGGTGGTGGGAGGTGATCTCACGGTCATGGATTCAGCAGGGTATGTCTTGGGATGAGTTACGTCACACCTTCTATGACTAATTTTACCCGGAGACTCTGAGGGTCGATCGAGCCTGGTAGTTTTTGAGTCTGTAGCAGGGTACTCTTTCTGTTATGGAGTACTCGTCTCGCTTCACTGAGCTGCAGAGTATTACAACAATCCTAGTAGGTGATGAGTTGTTTCTGGATAGGAAGTTCAAGGACGGTCTCAGGCAGGAGATCTGTTCCAAGGTTAATATCTTCCAGTTGATTTCTATCTCCTCCATCGTCACCCAGGTGCTGATCACTAAGTGCAATCTAAGGTATTCTAGAGAAGTGAGAAATGACGGTTCGATATCCAGGGTGAGCCTTCCTCCTACGGATAGTAGGAAGCGTCGTAGAGAGTCTTATCGAGGAGATCAGGGTACACGAGGTGTATCATATGGCAGTCAGGTTGTATGCTACTAGTGCAGTAGGAGTGGGCATACTAGGCTCCAGTGCCAGAGAGATCCGATAGAATTCCAATCTTGTGGCAAGATGGGCCAACTTTAGTGCTTTTGTTAGTTCTTTTCACCTTCAGCCAGTGGTAGGGGTTCCTCTATGACCTCGCATTCTAGAGATGCTTCACCAGTTTCCCACTAGTCTGGGAACTGGAGTTATTCCGGCCGTTCAGGTCGAGGTGGAGGTCATGTCCATGGTGGTCAGTCACCAGGTCATCAGCGATAGCAGAGTGGATCAGCTCAGAGCGGTCAGCCAGGGGCATAGGGTCGCAGTGCAGGCCAATATTTTTCCGTGGATCAGACCCTTCAGGAGAAGGATCCCAGCCCTTCTACAGTTCGAGGTATGATCTTAGTTGCCTCAGTTTTATTTTCAGCTATTTTTGATACTGGTGCTATGCACAATTTTATCTCTGTTACTGTTGTGGAGAGACATGGGCTCTGCCTCTTTTCTTCTTCCATTTCGTTGACACTAGACACACCATTGAGGATGAGGACATCTAGTATACGCCAGTGTAGAGAGTTCCCTCTCGAGGTTGCAGGGTATCGTTTCTTATGGGATCCCTATATCCTAGAGATGACAGGCTATGATGTCATTCTCGTGATGAACTAGTTGGTTCCATTCCAGGCAGTCGTCGATTGCTATCGCCGCAGGGTGAGGTTTGTATCACTAAAGGGTGGATATTTCCTTCATAGAGGCGAGTGGGATGTCCATGTGGGTAGAGATAGACCTGAGCATCATGGGCTAGGGGGAGTTACCTCCTAGTTTTCCAGTCCTCACCTCGGTGACCAGGGGACTTCGCAGTTGGACTTTCCTCCGGTGGTGGATCATTTTAGCGACGTCGTTCCATTGTAATTTTCTTGTTTACCTCCAGAGCGTGAGGTAGACTTCTCAATTGATCTCGTGCTAGGAGCGACACTGATGTCCATTCCTCCCTACAGGAGGGCCACACTTAAGTTACAGGAGCTCAAGAAGCAGTTGGAGGAGTTGCAGGCAAAGGTTTTCATCCAACCCAGTACATATCCTTGGGTTCCGCCTGTCCTCTTTGCAAAAAAGGCAGATGATACCCTTCGGATTTGTGTGGATTATCGGACGTTGAACCAGTTGATGGTCAAGAACTGATATCCCTTGCTGAGGATCGATGACCTCTTTGATCATCATCGGGAAGCTCAGGTGTTCTCGAAGATTGACTTGAGGTCCGATTATCATCAGTTGCGCATAAGACCTTCAGACAAACCTCTGACAGCCTTCAGGAGCAGGTACGGTCTTTACAAGTATACAGTGATGTCGTTCGGTCTCACAAACGCGCCTGTAGTTTTTATGGCACTGATACACCGAGTGTTCCATCCTTAATTTGATTCCTTCGTCGTGGTCTTCGTGAATGATTTCATGGTGTACTCTCACACTCGACACGACCATTCCACACATCTTGAGATCATTTTGAGTAAACTGAGAAGGCATTGGATTTATGCCAAACTCTCGAAGTTCCACTTCTGGATGGATAAGATTCACAACCTGGGTCATGTTATCTTAGAGGTAGGAGTATCAGTGGACCCAGAAAAAGTGAGGGCTGTAGTTTCCTGGGAGCAGCAGAAGAACGTCTTTGAGGTACAATGTTTACTAGTGATGGATGGTTACTACAGATGCTTCATTCAGGACTTTTCTCTTCTAGTATCACCTTTGACACGTATGACCAAGAAGGGGGTGAAGTTCTTATAGTCAGATTCTTGTGAGTCCACCTTTCAGGAGCTAAAAGGGAGGTTGTCGTCAGCACTGATACTAGTCTTGCCAGAGCTAGGCAAGACCTACACTGAATACTGTGATGCTTCAGGTATGATGCTAGGAGCTGTGCTTATGCAGGGAGATGGAGTCGTTGCGTATGGGTCTCGGAAGTTGAGGCCACATGAGATGAATTACCCTATGCACGATTTGGAGTTGGCAGTTTTTGTTCATTCATTACGATGTTAGAGACACTACCTTCTGGGAGAGCACTTTGTGGTTTTTACCGACCACAAGAGTCTCTAGTATATCTTCACTCAGTGTGATCTGAATCTAAGACAGTGTAGGCGCGTTGAGTATCTTCAGTCTTTTGACTTTGAGCTTGCCGATACGCTGGGAAAGGGAAACGCAGTAGCTGATGCTTTGAGCAGGAGAACTCAGGTTCAGGCAGTTCAGGAGGCCAGCAGTGAGAGGCAGCTTATGAATCTGTTCTCTGAGATGCATCTAGAAGGTGCACGACAGGCATCGAGAGAATTTTCATTCATCTGTGGTTGTTACCTCTACACTTCATGATCGTGTACGAATAATGCATCTATCAGACTCAAAGGCCTTGGTCCTACGGGAGAGTGTGTCAGGAGGAGACCCTCTTCCTTGGTGGACTATGGGAGAGGATGAGATCTTGCGTTTCCCGGGACGCGTATGGGTGCCAACAGATATATGAGAGGAGCTGATGCGGGTTTTTCATTCCTCTGTTTGGGCAGTTCATCTTGGTGTCAACAAGATGTATTGGGATCTTCGTCGTTAGTATTGGTGGCCAGGAATGAAGATAGATGTTGCTGGTTTTATCATGAGATATTCTATTTGTTAGCAGGTGAAAGCAGAGCATCAGTGACCAGTGGGGCTTTTACAGCAGTTACCCATTCTAGAGTGGAAGTGGAACGACGTCGCGATGGACTTCGTGACCAGTTTACCGAGGTCACCTCAGGGGAATGATGCTGTTTGTGTTGTCGTCGATAAACATACGAAGGTTGCTTACTTCTTGCCGATCAAGGAGACCTTCAGTGTCGATGATATTGGATGACTTTACATCCGAGATATCGTTCGTCTGCAAATGGTTCCACACTCCATTGTTTCAGACAGAGATGCGTGCTTCACTTCTCGGTTCTGGCAGGGTTTTCAGAAGGCCTTGGGTACACGGGTAATTCTGAGTACAACATACCATCACCAGACTGATGGCCAGTCCGAGCGCAAGATCCTGGTGATTGAGGATATGCTCTGAGCTTGCATTATAGACTTTGGAGGTTCTTGGGAGAAGCATATTCCTCTAGTGGAGTTCGCCTACAACAATAGTTTTCAGGTGACCATTCAGATGGAACCTTACGAGGCTTTGTACGGTATGCCATGTCGATAACCCTTATGCTGGATGGAGGCAGGATAGGTAGCTTTGTTGGGACCTCGTCTTGTTCAGGAGACTTCGTAGCAGATAGAGTTGATTTTTAAGAGGATGGCTACAACACATTCTCTGCAGATGGTTTATGCTGATCAGTGGAGACGACCTCTGGAGTTCGAGGTCGGAGATCAGGTTTTTTTGCGTGTCACAACGAGGTTAGGACACAAGAGGACTTAGTAAAAGGGTAAGCTTTCACCAGGGTACATCGGGCCGTTTGAGTTGTTAGAGAGAGTTGGGCCGGTTGCCTATCAGTTGCAGTTACATCAGAGGTACCAGGCTATGCACGACGTCTTCCGCGTCTCCCATCTCTGATGTTACTTTTCAAACAAGTCTCATGTCTTTCCGCCCGAGGGGGTTGATCTTGAAGTAGATGCGTTGTTTGAGGATCATGCTATCCGGATTTTCGATCTCAGTACGAGGGTTCTCTGAGGCAGGTCTGTTCCTCTAGTATGGGTGCTATGGAAGCACGAGCGAGTACAGGACGGGACTAGGGAGAGGGAGGCCGATGTACAATCGCAGTGGCCGGAGCTGTTTGGGGTTTCTTGTTCACCTCCTCGTTAGGGAAATTCGGGGACAAATATCTTTAAGGGGGGAAGTTTGAATGAACTCGGATCTTCTTTTCATGTATGTCTTCCAATTTCTAGAGTTTATAAGAAAAATGAATATTCTAGAATTTTTTGAAGTACATTCCTTGTACTTTCTGAGTACACGTCGTGTACTTTTTTCCCTCTCGAAGCCATGTGCTTGCCGTGTCCGGGCCACACACACGGTGTGTAGGGGTGACGTGGAGGCCGTATTTAGAGGAGTATGGAAAGACCTAGTACACACCATGTACTCTCAAAGTTCACGCTGTGTAATTTCTTTTTTTTCAGTAAATGAACCAGGGCCGTGGCCTAATGGTTTTTTCATCTTCATCTAGGTCTTGTTTGGCCGAGAGCAGACGGTATGGATAGATCATCGATGAGCTCACGCCCCTTCGTTCGCTCTCTGATTTGAGCACGATCGGTTGCGTTGGAATCACCCCGGTAAGCTCTTCGTTCTGCTTGAGCCTCATTTTCTGATTCTCTTTCTCGTATGAGATATCTGTGGTTGACCGTTTAAGACATTTTTGCAGATCTACTACATTCTAGGCCAATTCACAGGCCGAGGCTCACGTATAGAGATCTCCTAGGATCATGGTAGGTGGTTTGTGCCTTACCATTAGGAATCTTTGTGTTTTACGTGCAAATTCTACCGATACCCATGAACGGGGTATCGTGTGTTGACCGTTTTTCCCTTGTTGTTTTCCTGACATGCTGTTATGCTTGTGTAGAGGTAATTTAATCTTTTTTGTGGATAATTTTTGTTCTTGGAGGTGTTTTTCCGTTGCTTTGTTCCATTTACGACCTTCGGGTCTCGTTGGCCATTGGCTGTTAAGCCTGTTTTCCATGCCTGGTGGTTATAGGTTGGAATGTTACTCTTGAATTGTTTATTACCTTGTAGAATGATAACCAAGTAGCTATATAGGTGTGTTTTGGTTAGCCAAGTAGCTCTATAGGTGTACTTTGGCCTTATAGCATTATTATGCACTGAATGGCATGAGGCCGAGAGAACCTGGTGCTATTGACTATACAGGATAGACCGAGTGAGCTTCCCAGAGAGTCTTAGATTTTATAGACTACGGGGGATGACCGAGTGAGCTCTCAGAGAGTCTTGGATTTTATAGACTATAGGAGGGTAGACAGAGTGAGCTTCCTCAGACAGTCTTACCCTATTTGAATCTTTTTAAGAACCTTCCCAGGCTAGAGGAGTAATTGACCGAGTGAGCTTCCTCAGAGAGTCTGTTGTATACCTGAGGCTATAGGAGGAATTGATCGAGATAGCTTCCTCAGAGAGTCTCTAGACCTTGGGGCTAAAAGGGTTAGACAACGTGATCTTCCACAGAGTGTCCCTTACTACCCTAGACTATGAGGGGAATTGACCGAGCGTCCTTCCATAGAGAGTCTGATGTTTTCATTTGACCAAGCCAGATGGGTTAGGCTGAGTGCAATGCCCAGAGGGTTATGGTACTTCTTGGTTAGGACAAGAGGGAAAGGCTGCGGGCACGTCCCATGGGTTTCATACTGTTAGTTTTTGTTATCACTTGTGCTTACTGTTACTGCTTACTGTTACTGCTTACTGCTTACTACTACTGCTTCTATTACTGCTGCTGCCGGTTGCTTGCTGTGCTGTTTACTGCTTGTTGTATATTTACCCGCCATATACTCACTGACTGTTAGGCACAAATCTTTGGGTGATTGCCTACTAGGATTATATCTCACACCCTGTTCAGGCCATGCTTTTGGGCCCATGCAGATTTTGTTTCTACAGGTATAAATAAGGGCAAGCGCCCTTCTACTTCAGGTATCTGAGTTGCTGTGGAGCTGGAGAGCATGGGACCGAGCTTTGGCTCACAATGCTATTGGAGTTGCTGTATAGTTTTAGTTATCTGGTTTCAGTTGTAGACAGCATGTTGATTTGTTGCCTGTTTTCCATAGATACTTGTATCGTACTGCATCATCATTTATATCAGACCTTGCTTCTACTTTTGGTACAGTTGTGTATGTTGTTTACTACTTCCTCTATTTCTTGTTATCTATTTCAGTTGTGTACTCTGCCGATGAGGGCATAGATTCCCCAGTGTCACACCCAAGGCCCTCATTGCTAGTCGGAAGCCTCTAGCGTTTTGGGGAAATGCACTTGAGGCCATGAGACCAACCGGGTACGGGGCACCACTGGGTGGCTTCCCGAACCAGGGCGTTACATAATAGATGTTTCAAAAAAATTACATTTTAAAAACACTGACATACATGAAGATTTTAAAATACATTAACTACATGTATTTTTCTCTATAGTTTGACTTTGGATTGTTATAATGTTAACATATATGAAAAATAATAATCACTATATAATAGAAATTTGTTATTTGAATAATTATACATGAAATTGAATTCCTTATTTATTATTATTTTTATTATAAGTTGTATATTCTATAGAATTAAACATAATTTCACAAGATAATGATGTTAAAATTAATCATATTGATATAATTTTTATTAGGATGGATCGTTGGATGAAATTTTATACCAACATATTTATGTGACAATGTGGTAACTATGATAATTTGATAAAAAACTATGAGAAAGATAAAAATAAATAAAAATATTTAGAAATAGAATTTGAATGTAAATGGGAAAATAATTATATATTGAAACAATAGTTTTTTTATTCTCTAATTTTTTTGATTAATCAATTTAAAATTTGTTTAAAATTTTCATTAAAATCATAATAACAATAATGTGATATGGGGAGTCATTAAATGATTTTATAAAAAATTCAGAAACATTGTACATAATTGAGTGTCGGTTATCAATTATTGATGCTCGATATCATGAATTATTCATTTAGGTTGATCTATAACAAATAAAATTTGTTTAAAATGTGTTGTAGGAAAAATTTTAAATATATAATGTGATATGAAATTCAGAAAAGGTAGGTGCCACAGAAATTTGAATCTAGGATGTGGTGTGGATCCATGGGATGTGACATAATACATTCTTCTATGGTGTGGTCTCCCATATAAGGCATATAGAGGCTCAATGGAGGAAAACAAGGGCGACTAACTTTTATCCATTTTGGGGACTGGTAGTTAGCTACATTATAGTCGGTTCGCCAGTTCTGAGCATTGTATCATGGAGCTAGGTGATTGCACCATGGTGGGTTTTTAGGATAAATCCCAATAATGGGTGGATGCAAGGTGAGAAATAGTCTGGTCCGTCATCCATCCATTGGAAAATATGGATATTCCCTATGTACCTAGCAGTGGATCCTAGAGAAAGGTTTTACCATGGGCGATTATATGGTCTTTTCCAACAATTCAATGGTATATGTGGTCAACTATGTGATCTTAGGGAATATGTTGGGGTCCTCAAACAATTTTTTACATATAAATACTCCCCGAGTCCTCTTGAACCTATTTTCTCTGACTCCTTCCCCGTAAACCATATGTACCAAAGGGTTATTTAAGAAGTATTTTAAAACACCTTTCTATTGGTATGAATCATAAATACCTGAGTTCAATCCATGGTGAGCTTGGGTTGGGTTATACTCATTTCTAGAAGTTTCACTCTGTTAGATCTTGTTTCATACTTTCCTTTAATAATTGTTATGGAAACCGATATCAATCATTATAATGGTGTTATCGTTTTAGTTAATCAATGAATTCATGTAAATACATCGATATGATGTCACAATTTCCTCACGATATAGGTGATCATTGATCCTTGATATTGATTTGTTCTCATTCAATGAATGTCGATGCTTTGAGGCAGGGATTCATTTCATGCCATATTTAATTATGTGACATCATAAATTGAACATGTGTTGTCCCTCTATGTGGATGATTAAATAACCTAATCTATATTATAATAGATTAAATATTTTAAAATTATATGTTTAGTGATCACATGAAATTTCATTTCACTATGAAAATGGTTTTCTTCTTTATTATATATATAGTGTTATATCTATACTATAATTTTTATAGCATGGTTATATGATTGGTTTAGCATGTTTTGATTGTTGAAATTGTATAAATATCATAAATTTGATAATGTTTTTCTGCATGGATGAATAATTAAATGTGAGACATGTTGAACAAATCTAGTGTTTTTAATAATATGATGGTAATCAAATTGATGCAAGTATTCATGTTTAACTGAATTTTTTATTCCATGTGTTATTGGAATTGGGCATTGAAATTGATGCTGGATTTTTTTTATAATAAATGGAATGTCTAATTAGTTTTTTTATCCATATGGTTGTGGAATCTCAAGGCTTATGGCATAGATCATGATTAAATAATTTAATAGCTTCTTCTTATTTTTTACTATTTGTTTTTTATGTTGAAAATAAAATAATAACCAATTTAAAATTTAATTGAATTTAAAATGATTTAAATACCTGAATTTTATTAGTAAATATATTCTAATTTTAATATCAACATGATTATTTTTTGATTTTATAGAATAGGCTAATTTATATGGCCTGCTCAATTGTATTGCATAGTTGATTTGAGATAAAAAATTGGTTATCCGTTATGTATATATTCAAATCAATTCAAGGCATCTATGTATTCTATTATTAAATAAATATGATTCATCAATTGATTTGAGTTGTTCGATGTTTTTTGGGTGGGGTGTTTTTTGCTGGATTCATATCAGCCACTCCTTAGCTTTGTAGTTATCCAGATAAGGATAGGGAAGGGGGTTTCATCAACCCTGCAGTGCCTACATTTTAAAAATGAAATAGATATAAAAATTTCCTTCGTGGGATCCAAATTACATAAAATTACACCCTATCAACACTGGTGGTTTGTTTTCTTCCGCGTAGTTGTTCGATCTATTTTATCTATCATCCGGGGTTTAGAATCATCTTTCACAGCTTCAATCTCAAAGGTGGTGGTGGTATCATCCTCATCAGTGAACTAACTAGGTTGCGTACTAACCCCATTACATACTAATGGATGGAGGATCATCATGGACCATGATTGGGTTATTTACAGTTTAATAGGTTCTTCCATTTCATGGATCTGTAGGCCAGGAGTGATCATTCTTTGATTAGATTTGATGACGAAACTAGTTCAATGTTCTAGGATCATGATGTGATATGGATTCTAAAACATTTTTCAATCAATATACATTTTTCTAAAAACTAATTCCTTATTTTCTGCTGCTTCTAGTGTGCAGTTTCGATTTTATTTGTTCGGTGGATTTTTGTTTGTTATCTTAATTGCCTCTATACACAAAAATATGTTTTTTTGAGAATCAAATAAATTTTTTTATTTCTGGTGTTATTGTTTTATAGTAGGTCACAAAGGGACCAAAATACATAAATACTGGAGTTACCTATGTTTTCTTTTGACATTTACTCTATTGTAACTATTGTCACTTCTCTATTCCCACTCCAACACTCTATTTTGGCTGTGTTAACATTTAATCAAATTCGTTTTTCTTTTTTTTATATTGAGTTAAAAAATATATTTTTAGTGGACCATGGACTTATTTTTTTAAGGGGGGTTGTAATCCGATATTACCACACAAAAATGTGGTATCAGTTCCATCCAAATTAATAATGGTTTAAGAAAAATATGAAATAGAAATAAACGGTGGGTGAAATTATATAAATTTGTGGTGATTAAAAATTTGATCCCAATTAGCCAAATATAGGTTAGATTTTTTCATTTGTGGACCAATGAAATCCCAAGTATGTTTTTCCACTGATGGTCAAATATTCACAACATATTCAAACATCCCTCCTGACATTTTTATTAAATCACAAAGCACTATAAGCCTTAATTTAGAAGATAATTTCATTTAGAAGGTTTATTATGAGGCATATGCCATTGGTATATTGTTTAAACCTAAAAAATGTATTTGAAAACATATTTAATTAATTGTCTATATATAAAGGACTAATTATATACCTTCATGATATGTCATAGAACCTCAATCTAGACACACCATGATGATTATAATAATATTAAATTAGAGATTCACATTATAAATTTTAATATTGATGATGGGGACAAAGTCATTAAACATATAATTTATTTATATAGTTCATATGAACATATTTTCGATGTTATAATGTATATAATCAATTCCATAACATTAGAGGAATTCAATTCTGCCTTTCTATCATGTTAGTTTCCAAAAAAGAGTAACGATATACATGATGCCAATGTTCAAAATGTGAGGGGTCATTTATTGATTAAAATAGAAAAAGTTTTTACATAAAAATGGAAGTAAGATTCATAAATAATAAAATGAATATTAGTCGAAACACAATCCAATGAAGGTTACCTACTACCACTATGGGAAACATGGTAATAATAAATCCAAATGAACCAATTTTAAATCTGGACAACCTTCTAAGGATTCTGGTGATCAATCTCAGTTTTCTGATCATGGATATGATTATTTTGACGTGTTTTGTCTATCACGAGTTACACATGATGTCGAATGGTTCATATACTATGGGACTTCAATCTATATGTTCTTTTAATGGAGTTCATTTCCTTGTTTGATAGAGGGATTTGAAAGAGATGTTGTTATATTGCCACATTGGTAGAGGTTTTTTATGCAAGATCTCTCAGAAAAATTGTATATTCAGCTTATTGGATGTTAGATATGTCTGAAACATATTTAAGAATCTAATCCCACTAGGATTCATAGATTATATTTTTTTAGATATAAATACAATGATAGTTTTCTTATAATCTCCATGGGAGGTCATACAATTATTAATGGCTCCTTTCTGAATGTGTTATATGTAATTGATTAAAGAACACACACCATGAAGATGAGATTCAACTATGTCTCAAACAATGAAAACATTGTTCTTGGGTATTTGAAATTTGGACATGTGAGTTATAATGATCCAATGAATTTGAGAAAGAATGGGATTCTCACTCATGTTACACCATGTAACATACCATTTTGTGAAGGTTGTGTCACGAGAAAGATGAATTGAGTAGGTTTTCATAGATCTAATATTTATGTCGGTCACCCACATGATTATGATCACCCATATTTGTGGGGACCCACTTGGACTACCTCCAATGGTGGAGGCTCTGATGTTAACACCATTATAGATGATTTTTAATGGGTTTTTATGCATTATATTTTGAGAAATAAATATGATGTCTTTGAGGCATTTAATTTTTTTAAAGAATCTATAAAAAATAACTATGTGTAGAAGAAAATGTTTTTAGAACAGATAATGGCATTGACTAGCTATATAATGAGTATATTATGTTTTGTGAAATTAAGGGTGTTTCAAATCATTAAAATGCGATTAATTCAACTTACTATAATGGTCTAACAGAGCTTATGAATCGTAACATTCTTGAGAAGGTTCATTGCATGTTTTCTTTCTTGGGCTTGCCCAAAAACTTTTGGTGATGAGATATCACTACAACATTATACATAATAATTTGTTATTCTGTATCTACCAATAGAAGAGTTATCACTACAACATTATACATAATAATTTTTATTCGGCATCTACCAATAGATTTATGAATCCTATTGAATTGTGGAGAAATCAACCCAATTATATGAAAATATTAGGTTTGTTAGATGAACTTCTTATGGTCATGTTATGTACTATATTCTTGAGTCTAGATATGTCATGTTCATCTTCAAAGGGTATCCTGATGGGGTGAAGGTTTATAAGCAGTGGGTAGATAAACTTGGATATGAAATATTATCCATAGATAGGTTGTGTTGTTCCAACAATATTCTATTTCTATTGTCCATCCTACCATGGATGATAGTGTTGATCCTTCACAGAAGTGGGATCATAAGGTTGATCCTCCCAGTGTTATTGATTCACCTATTGAGAATCTCTCTGTGTCTTAGGTTCCTCTTCCATATCATGATACATTATATTTGATTGATTCTAATAATACTCTTGATGATGGAGTTCCTAGTGACCTAAGGTGTTATCAGATCACTAGGGATTGGTAGAAGTGGTTCATTATACTTCCTCCTAGGTACATCCGTGGCGATATGGCTTCTTATTCATTTAATGTGCACCAAATTATTATGGAGAGGATCCCCAAAACAAAAATAAATATATCAATGACAAAATATCTATTCAATGGATTTCATCTATAGAATATGATATGAAATCCATAATAATTAACCATACATGTTCTATACTCAATATACCACCTACTGCAAAGGTGATTAGTTGTAAATTGGTTTAAAAAACAAAATAATACAATTTAGTAAGGAATATAATTATCTTTAATGATACATATATAGTCTAATTCTTCCTTCATAGTGAAGGAATTGATTACTCTAAAAAACATTACTCTACTGAAACGTTTGTCAATAATATTTCTTCTTTCTTTTGAAACCAATTTTTATTTTCTTATTGAATATATTGATGTCAAAACCGATTTCATGAATGTTTATTTAAATTTAAATTTATACATGAATCCTCCTACTTTTTTTGAACATAAATTTAATGATAAAAAATTATCTTTCTTTCTAAATCAGTTTATGTATTAAAATTTGCTAAAAAATGGTATAATAGGAGTAATTCATACATGTTAAAAAATTGTTTCAGCAGGAGTTAGTTTCATGCATTTATATATTTTAAATCATTTAATGTTTAAATTCATTATTTACTCCTCTATGTAGAAAAAATGTTACACATATGTCGTGATATGAAATTAATCACCCATTTCAAAAGGAAAATGAAGTAATCATTAGAAAAGACAATTCTAGGATTTGGTAAGCTGGTTCTGGGCCTTGAAAATATTATAGATACGAAGCATAATATTTTTTATGTATATCAACATTCCAACATCAATAATGTGTAAAAGTGGAATTTGTATGATTCTCTTAAGAATGTTCATGTTCATTTGGTTTAATATTTTAAATTTCCATTATCTCAATCCCTATCCAAGTCATCTTATATTGAATATGTTTGTATAATATCATATGAAAATGCAGTGGGATGTATTTTATAATCAATGCATTGTACTTGACCAGATGTTTATTTTTCAATTTTTAATTTTTTCAATTTTATGTTAATCCTATTAATGATTCATTATCATGGTGTTAGTTGGATGTTGAGTTAATTTTTTATAATTCTTCTATATAAATTTCCAATACTATTAATATTAATTCTTGTAAATTAGTGACATGTAATAAGGATTATTACTATGATGGAAATGTTGATACTTGCAAATCACTAACTGGTTATGTCATTAGTGCATGTTGATGAATTTTATCTTTTATTTGAAATTTGCAATTACCTTTGTCCTTCAAGACCATTTCAACCGATTATAGAGCCATGATAAAAGTTTTCAATGAATCCATATGGCTTGGGGTTTTATTAATGAACATAGTATAAGAAATTAAATTATTAAAATTCATTGGGATTATAAATCTTCCTTTTATTTTTCTAAATCATTTTAATTAATGGTACGTCTATGAAAATAGATATTATGAGTCATTTTATAGAGAAGATATAGAAATTGGAGACATGTCTATCATTATGATATATATGGATCTATCACTAAGATACAAATGGAGGAAAACCTAACAGATAGATTCACTAAGGCTGTAAAATTAATAATTTTCAATCATTTCATAGATAAGTTGACCATGGATCCAAAACGATAACATTTAGATGCAATAACAAAACCATTTTTTAATTGAAAATGTTGGAGGTTTCATAATATAGGTATTGAATGTTTTCATACTGAAAATAAAAAATGGGTGTTTTAATGATTTCTTCCATTTAAAGTAATTTAATGAGATGAAATTGGTTAATAAATGTTTTTTCCATTTAATATATTTTGGATTTTTGTTTCTTTTTACATCATGAGTTAATTTGGATGGCATACTCGGTTGTTTTGAATATGCTTTTTTGAATGAAACCATACCAATCCACGATATTCATATTCTCTTCATTTTATACTGTTAATAGATGTTTCTACCTAATCAATCATGGACAGCCATTGATTTGATCCATTCTATGAGCTGTTGGGTGGGTAGTTCCATTTTGGCTTCATGGAACCCTCCTCATGTATGTGATGTTCGTTGGTCCATGTTCTAGCAAGTAGTTTCATTATCCATGAAGTCCTTTCATTCGAAATACAAATGTTATCTAAAAATCATCGTATTAAGTGGATGCATTCATATAGTAAGTAGAGAACCAAATTCCAGAAATTGACACCCTCCTTCTAGTGGTAGTTTGTTTTCTTCTCGTAGGTGGTTTTGATTTCATTTATCTCACTCTTTGATGAGAATAATGTTCCTCAGTTTTTATTTCACTGGTTGTGGTGGTGTCATCCTCATCAGCAGACTCATTTTGTGGCCCATCGACCCCCTATGCGCCGTTGTTGTGGCACATGGTGGAGTCTCTTGGGGTTCTAACATTTTGGAGACATTGAACAATTAATCAATTTTTTAGAAACGATGTGATCATCCAATGTTATAATCAAATGAATTAGTGGGATCTACATTCATAGACATGGAAGTGATCTAGACTTCCAGACATTGTTCCTAGTAGTTTTCTTTTCTAGAAATAAATTCTATCTTTCTTGCTACTTATATTTCATAGTTTTAATTTTAGAACATCTATGAATTTCATGTACCTATCTACATTTCATCTATAAACTACATTTTGATTTAATTTGAGTATATAATTAAATATTTTGTTTGGGTGTTGTTATTTCCATGCGGCAGGCCGAAAAGGGACCAAATAAAAAAACATGTTGTTTCCATTGTATTTGGATTAAAATTATTCTTCTACAACTATTTTTGTTTTAATATTCAAACATTAACAAGTTGTTTAGTTCTGTCTTCATTGTAATAAAATTTATTTTCCAAATTTATGTATTGACTTAAACCATATTTTTTATTCAGTGGTCCATGGAATTATTTTTAGTCGGTTATATTCTAGAAATATCCCATAACATTTGTTATAATGGATTCCATATGTTTCTAATACCTGGTACATTTGATAATTGAATTTTTTAATTGAGATGGAATAAAACCTAATTTTCTAATAACGATAAATATTTGGAGAAAATGTTACATGTATTCATGTGAAAGAATAATGTCATGTGTTTGGGCAGTCATTGCCCGTTTTCATGTGATGTGTGTATGAATTGTTTTTAAGGCCATATTATTTCTTGAATATGATTTTTTATTGAATCTATTTGGGTGGACTATATATTATTATTTTTATGTGAAATAATATGAGACTCGTATGGTTGATTTGTCATTAAGCTAAAATATAATATTATTTCTTATTAATGAATCTATTCAATGTTCAGATGACTAGGTTGCTTATCTTACCTACATTTCATTCCCTACCACTTGAGGACGATGAATTTGTCTGGTTACATCTCTTTATTATATCATTTGATATTTTACTGAAGCATATTTAATTATGGAATTGTTATAATGTTTAAACAAATTTAACACATGGTTTTAGTTCATTATAAAATGAAATTCATAATGTTAATTATGAGAAACCATGTAGTCGGTGTGATTATTCTTGTAGAGCTTAGATTTATTATGGATGTTTAATCAAATATAATTGAAATAACGATAGTTAATAGTTAAAGAATTAATTATAATTATTTTTTTGTTAAAAGTAAATAGTTAATTAAATATAGCTACTTTAACATTGAGTGCTCTTATTGGATATCTAGTCAATAAAAGTAGCAATTGGGTGTTCGATAGACCATAGCTACAGTTGTTCCTTGGATGACATTAATGCATAAGGTGTGGTGATGGCATATACTATATCATTCATGTTTTGAAATTTCTTACGCTACCCCATCCATGTCAGTAGGTAAAATGACACCCAGTGGACTATGGTTGGTTGTCTTCCCTATCGTCTAGGATGGACATGGACAGATGGATGACTACCATGTATAGTCCCATTCTCTTTCCCAAAGATTATAATGTTATGCTATGAATGTTTGTTTGTTTCAAAATATATTTTTGTAGATGATTGTAATGGAATTTTGTTATTTCAAAAAATGTATCTATGGATATAGTACCCTAATTATTTTTATAGGTTTTTCATGTATAGTATGTGATTTCATAAGGTAACGTACATTGTGTATTGTCTACGATGGATTTGGATATAATACATGTTGTATGATACACATCATATAAGAAATGTTGGCTCCCAAAATGCACTTTTACACTATATGGATTTTGGGATGATATGATGAATAGATATGATGAATGACATACATGTCATGACAATAATCCCATGTGTCCTCATACTATATTCTTTTGGGGGTAGTTGGCTCCAAACATGCAATATTTAGTCATAGAAACATACCAGTGGGGAAGCGGATGAAGGGTGACCTTATTAATTAATTATTATATAATATCAAACCTCTTGTATATTTGACTAACTGAGAGATAACCATTAGCTGGCTAGGTATATAGTATACCTATTAAGGTTATGAGTTATATTCACATATTTTTCATTAGGAATTAGTATGCTTTCATTATGCTATTCATGAGAGGATCTGGGGAGTATCAAACTGATTGTATTATTATGATCAAACCCCAGAAATTTAAATTATCTTTATGGTCAGTATGATCAAGATGATGATCACACTAGATTTTACTAGCAAGTGGTTTTGTGGGAGATGTTTTCTCTTTGTGGTCATAGTTTTTTTATATTTTTTAATTTTATTTTCCATCCCATTTGTTCTAGTTCTATGTGACATATAATGTGTAAACATGGATTTATTTTATATTTCTGAGCATTATTTTACTGTTGTATATTTATTATATATAATTTATTTATTTTTCTCTTGTAGGGAAATGCCCCACATAAATATTTATAATATACCATCGGCACTAATTACAAACATGTGGCCTACTAGCAGCAGGACACCGGTGGTCACTATCCTCTTTGTCCAATTAGCAGCCATTGAGGAGTACTCTATGGAGGGAGGGGTGATGTAATATATATATGGATAATAGTATTATTGATCTTATAAATAGGACATCTATAACTTGTTTTGAGGAAATTATGTAATCTTCTAATTTCATTAGAGGACTTCAACATGACCATATTATTTGTCGATGTAGAATGTGTGAAAATAAATATCAATTCCCATGAGAAAAAATAATTGATAACTGATAATTGAAAGTTGTATTGAAAAATTATAAGAGATGTAATTTTTATGGGGAATAATATATTCATTTTAATTGATGTGAAACTATTTAGATTGTTTTTTATGTAGGAAGACATATCCAATGCATGAAATACATAATGAATTGTTATGTGGGTTGGATCAAGAACGAATTAATATACCAAATATTGAGAATGGTGAGATGAATCTGTTCTCTAGAGTAGATCATTATTCATTGTTTTTTTATAAATTATATAATGATGAAAAAAATGAATTATAATTATAGTGTAATTATTTTGGTAAGTTGTATATTTAAGGGAGTAATTACATTTGATGGCTTTCAATCATTGGTAAAACCAATTATTCAACATTCTCTTGGTTTTAATAAAAACAATTACTCTCTGCTGATGCAGGGATTCCGAGGTCATATTACTATTCTTTTATGTTGACAAGGATGTTAGGATTCTCATATGAGACTGTAGATTCATGTTTAAACATCTATTTTCTATTTAATTATGAAAATTCCCATTTGGAGATTTTTATAGTCTTTGTCTCTTCGATGTAGAAATATATTGGGGAAATCAGTCATTTAAATATTGGATAATGAAAAAGAAAAAATTGATTTCCATACACAAAATAAATTACATTCTATTGAATCTAAGGTTGAAAATATTATTTATATCATAGAATGACTCTATATTTATTAGATTAAATGTGGAAATTTATAAGTATATTAATATGCTAACAAATCTAATAGAAAGTCTTACAAGAAAGGAGCGTAATTAAAGGCACCCTAACATTGATAATGATAGTCATAATTTCTAATTTTGTTAGTATAAGTTAATTCCAACTACATTAGTTCATCGGTTGGTGTAAATTATAACAAATGACACATGTTGTTGGTTATATATAATCTTCATCCATGTGTTTGTATGAAACAAAAAGATCTATTAAATATAAATTTTATTCATGGTCCTTGATGTTCAGGGAATGTATTGTTGTTAACCTTCAGCGGCCTATTAACGAGTAGAAAAAATTTTGGGGTTATGGTGGGTTAACATATGTTTTTGAATTGAATGGAATTTTCAAACTATAGGTTATTTTATTAAATAAAATACATTTCCACATAAAATATAAAAATATATCAGGTTGGAGTATGAAAGGTGAATTTTCATTCCAATGATAAAATAAAAGTTATAATTCTATATGGATAAGTCTTTGTTAAAAATGGACATATGTGATCCATATATGATTAATTACCCTTCAGTAGAAATTCAAAAAGTCCAAATTGAAATTTAATTGTTCTTAAGAATTCACACCAACACTAAATATCATGAAATTTGAGGAAACATTATCAGAGGATGAGAATTAAAATATTCTCATTGTGTACTAATTTTAGAAATATGTTTTTATATTTCGTTTCCCTATACATGCGGTGCATATACAAAACATAGTTATAAATTGATGGATAAATTTTTTTATTTATCCCTTTCTAGAGAATTAATATATAAATAAATAATCAGGATGTTATTGATAATGAATTATTTCTTATAATATATTGGGGTCCATTTTGGTTGACGATGGATAATAAATGTACAATGTTAAGGCGTTACATGATTTAGATGAAATGGGTTTATGGAAACAATTTAATTCACGATTTGGTGAGGGGTTCTAGGAATACATGCATTATGCACAATATATGATGCGTAAATAGGAAATTTCTAGCCATTTTGATGATGATAATGGTCCATGATGCATACTATTAATTCAAGGGTTGAAAATTCATCATAATCATATACTACTTCAATAGTTTATTCATATCAGTAGGAGAATCTATTTCGACACTGATTATTAAATGTTATACTTCATCAGATGGTACACATAACCATTAATGTAATTTCAAATGGTATTGTGCAAATCAAGTGGATGTATCATATTGAGAGGTATTTGAATATAAAAAAATATTAATATGAAATAGAGATCATGAAGAGGTATAAATATAAAATGAATATTTTATGGATGAGTGTAATACTTTTTTAGGCTGAATATAATATGGATTTTGAAATAAACTTGGATAATCCCTCTTGGATTAATGATATGATTGATAGATAAGGAGCTATATTTCATATGGAAAAAAATTTATTGGTACAATCTCATCAATACATATTATTAGATACCCCATTACTTTCATCATTATTTTATTAAGTGCCTTCTCAAATTTATTATTTAACTGTTTTGTGTTTTCTATTTATATATACGTTAATCAATTAAAAATAAGAATACCATTTCTAGAAAATACATAAGTAAGATATAACACCATATACATTGTTCTAGTAATTATCACATCCAATAGTCCCATTATACAATATTTCATGATTGGTTCAAGGATTTTTTACATATAAATACATTTTCATTATGAGTTATATATAGTACGAATTTCTATCTTCATAACTATTTACAGAATTCGGTGAATTAAATATGTACATAAACTATAGCTTTTAGGTTACCCTACATCGACTAATGAATTTAACCAACTAGATAATATGCCATCTATAATGAATCATCATTACAAAGATTCAAATGATAGTAACTTTTAGAGTCACATTAAATATGTTTATGATAAGTGTTAAACATAAAATCGTGACTTTGGAAATCCATCTATTGATTTTGGTTATTATTATGATCATTTAAATGCCATCATAAATATTTTATGTGAGCATAGTTTGAAATACATATTATTAATGTGTAATTTTTTTGACCCATTTTTTGGAACTATTATTAATAACATTCAGTTTACATTAGTGAACATTAAAATTATGTTTTATAGAGATGAATGATTTAGTTACACACTATTCATTTTGGGATCACAAGGAGAACATGATTTCATCACCACCATTATATCTAATCGAAATAGGAATGTTTCTATGGAAATGTCATGATGAGTAGTGTTTTTATATGAAAGAGATAAACCTAAGACTATTTCCTTTTTCCACACCACCTATATCAACACACTATAGATCAATGTGAAGAACATAATCTTGAGTATATAGAGAATATTGATTGGGAAATGAATCAATTTAATTTCTAGTGAATGGTACGATGTCTCTTTAGATATTTAGTTTTAATGATTTTTAAATGGTATAACTCTTTATACACCATTTAATATTTTTTTGTATATTTACGGTCTCATTCATTTGTATACATTCTTTGTGTGTTCCACTACAATTGATTTCTTTAAAAATATACATGTATGCAGATCTAGAACCATATCAACATTACTATGTATAGGGATCCACTTCAATATATCAAGGTATATATAAAAGTAAATATTTTATTATATCTTTAATTAAGAGTTAATAATATAAATTCTAATATTTTAAATTTTTTATGAAATTTTTTTCTATCTGACATGATGCAGCCACTTATTACTCTCACAGTAGAGGCCTTGGTTGTGATATTTCATCATAGAAGGACCCTACATATACCACAATGATAAAAACGATCCCATCAGAGAGGGTCCCCCTTCATTGAGTCTCTAGTTGGGTAATATCATGCGAGACCCGCATAAATTTCCATTGACTACATAGGACTGAGCATCATTCACATAGGACACATTAGATTAACTATCATGGGAAGTTTAGGTAAGATTATCATTTTAGTTTCATAACTATGCATAAAAAGCAATAATTTTTGTGATATTATTTATGTTAAATAGAATAATATGAGAGTGATCCCCAAGGCGTTATATCTATTTTTTAGAGAAGATGTTGATATACTTCTAAATATTATAAATGTAGAGTGAGGAAGAAGCACTGTGATGAAAATGTGTGTTTGTTAGACATTATGGATGTAGTATAGATAAGAGTTCTCTTATCTCAATTTCATGAAATGGTTACATATTAGTCCACCGAGGCTACAACAGGGAGTATTATTATTTTTGGTTTATATATTTCAATAAATTTTTATCAATTTAAGGTTTTTATATTTTCATTAATTGAATGTATGAGGTGTTGTCACGTCTTTCAGAGAATCTTGTGATGTTTGGACAACCCCACATTCATGGGACTCATCACATATCCTAGATTTGACATGATGTATTTATCATTTGATTATAATATTTTTTCATTTATATGTTTTCTTGTTTTAAAGTTATATAATATTTGTTTGTAGTTACTGTATAATGGTTCACCAACTAATATAATATCTATGTGGAAGATAACTCGAGATTCAAATGATCATGTGGTTACAGATCTTATAGAATTATATTGTATTAATAAAAAATATTTACATATATATGTGTGTTTGTGTGTTTGTGTGTGTGTGTGTGTGTATTAGACATGATCTATTTGTGATTGAGTTAACACATCTTTCTGATGACCATAAATAACTTTCAATGTAGCGGGATGAGATATTTAATCGCATCATTGTTCATGATCTGCATGGATATAACAAGACATACCTGATAAATATTCCATAGACAATAATTTCATGTTAATAGTTTGTGGGTAATTTTATTCTTACGGTGACAGAATAGGTGAAAAATTTGGAGGCTCGATACATTCTCATGAGAAGGTAAATACACTGCTACTTGCTATTGTTAGGGTACTATATGAAAATATCATCTAGGGTGAGATTACATGTCATCCTACGATGTAATATTATACAAGAGTTTTGTTTAATTTTTTTTATAGTCATTATTATTATATTTATTATTTTTATTTTATTTTATTACCCTACTTCAATAGATGTATGTAAAATCCATGGTCCTACAAGATGAATCCTATTTAGAAGATCTGTTTCATTTTATCATAATTTTTTCCCATTGAAGTTGATTAACTCATTATATTTCATATATTTAATGACATCATAAATCGAATTTACATTTTCAATAAAAACTTTATTGAAAAAATTTGTGATTGAAAAATAACTAAATGCTTTTAGAATTATGAGAAAACTCAAAAAAATAACCTTTAATGTAATTTTTCATTAAATTTTAAACACATGTCAATTGTATTCTCAAAATTTTATGTTAAATTTTAAGTTAAATTTTTATATTTTTTTTAAAAATGACTCCTTTCCAGTATAGGAGTAAAAACAAAATTGAATCATGCATGGATTAGTGTGAAATTATAAAAGAATGTTGATATCTGATTAACCTGAAATCCTATAACAATGATCATTAAATCATTAACAATCAATATTAATCATCAAAACATAAATATAATACCAAAATAGGTTGGTATGATAAAAATTGTAATTTTTTCCTCAGTTATAGAGTATTTCAAAAATCACATATTGTGTTTCAATACTAAGAAATCATAATTGGACTGACACAAAATTGTGGGATAAAAATCCCTGAGTCATTAATGATCTGAAGGAATAAATGACACATCCATTGAATTCTTGTATCACTCAGTATGAAAAAAAATAACTAGTAACATTTTATAGTATTATTTAAATAACATATCATCCATCAAGGAGGTTAGAAATTAGAAAATGACATAATTTATATGGGAAAATCTTGGAGAACATTCTAGAAATCATTTGAGGTATGTTGGAATCAATCACATTCCAATCTAATTCCCAGATTGATTATTATGGACTAATATATGTTTCTAGGGGATAAAACCAACTAAATTAGCTTTAAAGACACGAAATCAATGGAACGTGATCTTTAAGGAATTTTTAATAAATAGTAATCATTGGAACATCGATCAGATAACCAAATTTCTCACCATGACTGAATGTTATTTTTGTCTCTTGGGTTTAGAGTTATGAAAAAAAATCCCTTAAAAGGGTTTAATAACAAGTAAAAACATGAGCATTGACATAAGATTTTTGGTGTATGTTCACTAATTTTTTTTAAATCGATAAAAATCAATGCTGAATCTAACATACTATAGTGTATTTATATATTATATAAAATAATTAATAACATTTAATTGGTTTATTAAAATAAAATATCTTCCTTTTGGGGGTAAAAAATCATAAATGAATTTGGTTTGATTCTAAATTAAAGGACAATATTCCTTGAATAATTTTTAATCTTATGTAATTAACATGTGTCAATTTGATACCATGTTGATCATTTTATCTAAATATTGATTTGAAATTATTGAAAATTTTCCAACAATTTGAAAATCATTTGGTTTTGGGTCAAAACCATCCAAACTATACTTGATTAACATGAAGTCATTAGAAGACAATCCTTAAAATGATTACAATCTATAAGATTAATTTGAACATTGATCAGATATAATAATTTCATAAATTTATTGAATGTGGTGTTTGTCCCTTGAATTTGGAGTTAAATGAAAAATAACATAAAAGGGAATAAAGATTAGATAGCACTCAAGGATTGACATTAAATTATGGGAGACTGATAAACCAATCATTTCTGATCTATAAGAATCAATGTCACATGCATCAGATGATTGGGTCACTTCAAATGAAGGAAAAAAATAGGTAAAATTTAATAGTTTTATTAAAATGACAGACTTCTAATTATGGTTGAGAAAAAGTGAAAATGACTTCGGATTGATGTAAAACGCTATCACAACATTCCTTAAATAATTTTACAACATTTCAGAGCACCCAAACATCAATAAGATTATTAGATTTATAGATAGGGATTAAGGTATTATTTTACTTTATTAATTGTTTATAATAATTGAAAATCATGTTTTTGGGGGATAAAAATAACAAAAAATTGAATGAAATAACATATATGTTTTTATTAGAATTATTTCTATGTTTGGTATAATGTAATGTTTTCTTCAAAAATATAATAATTATTTTGGGAAATATATATTTAGTAAATTAAATTTTAAGTAACAGTTTGTTATTTCAAAAACTATGGAATGGAAATGTAAGGTCTAAGACATATGACTCAATAATCCCCCCCTTGGGAAATCCCAGAACACAATAGTCAAAATTAATAATTATTAACATTTAAAAAACATATATACCATTATAATTTTTTGATCATTAATGATATAGCTCTTATCATAGCACCCCTTGAGTTAATAACAACTCTATAATCTTCTGGAAATTATACGTTTAGTTCCCCCCCCCCACATAGGATAATATCTATCAATTAAGATAATATCTCAACGGCTTCTCCATTTTTAAAGTTCACCGAATTTGTATATTTCTAACCATTAATAAATTTATAAACATTTTAAATTCAGGAAAATAATATGAAGGGGAAATCAACTAAAAATTAAAAAAGGGAGAACATTTTGTGATATTTAATGTTAAATAACTAATCACCCAATAAACAAAAGAATGAAAGTACATCCGAAAATAATTGGAATACATTTAGACATAAAAGTTTTTTAATTAATAGTTCATTCGGATTTAATATTCATTAAAAAAATTTCATAATATACATAATGATTTTAAATAAAAAAGATCATTCTTTATTAAACATCATTTTCACAATTGAATTAATTTTCATAAATGCATCATGATCCTTCTACGCATCTATAATAGATGAATTAAGATGCAGGATCTGGTCTTGAATCATTGCCTGCTTTTAAAATTATAAGTGAAGTCTTTTAACATCCTCAATTATCATTTTATTTTCAACCATCAGAAGTAAAATATCATCTTTACACATTCAATTTCTGTTATTTTTTAAATCTATAATGTGAACCATTTCTATCAAAACCATTACTTCCTTATTACAACCACCAGTTCAAACTCTAAACTCTTCCACAAACAACATTCTATCAAAATAATCCATTAATAAATTATGAAATGATTTTTTCATTTCTAGTAAAATATTATTTACTTATATGAAATTATTATCTTGATCCTTTATATAATTTTCATCTTTTCATAAACCCGTATCCATTAGATTTTAGGATAGCTTTTAAGCCTCTATATTTTCTTTATGTAATTTCAAATCTACGATATTGTTGAAAAATAACAAGAAAAACATTCATTAACTTTTCATTTAGAATATTTTGAATCAACATACACCATGATTCTATGTTTGGAAGATTGAGAGTAGAATCACATAACCATTTCAATGATTGGAAAACATAGTCATAATTATTTTGTGATACTATCAATTCAGAGTTAGATGAACCTAAAAGGTTTTATGATCATTTGCTCTAGAGGATTAAATATATGGTTTTTATTCCATCTAAAAATTATCCTTTCCATCATGACAAACATTTTATTCTTATGGTACATTAATGATTTCCACTATTTATCATATTCATCATTATCTGAAACATTATTTTATGATTTTCTTCCTTCATCCTCAGATTTAGATGATGACATTTTCTTTTGGTTGGATATTGATTTTTCTTCCTCTAATATTTCTAGGTCTACATTCTTATCTTATTGGTAAGGTAGTGGTGTTCAATATTATGATGAATCTATTTTTTTCTTCACATTTGTCTCTTAATCAGTCTTTGTATCATCACCATCATCACAATCTTCTTCATTATCATAATCATACACTTCATATTCCTATTATTAAATTTCTTCTTATTCTCCCTCTTATTTATATTATTGCAATTTACATTATTTTTTTTATAATTCCTTCTCAATATATAGAATAAAAGTTTCATAAAATTTTTAAAAAATGTAAATAAATATCATGATATTCATTTTCTACAAAACATTATCCCTACAATGAAGGCTAATGATCCTTTTAATAATTCAATCATACATTTTCATATCATTTCTTATTGATGATTCATTATTTGTCAAATTAAATCTATGAATATTTTTCTAATAGTAATATGACCATTATGAATAGAAAATGTAATTATTAATTGATTGTCATAAGTAAATTAGACAATGATATCTTGATTTATTTTTTTAGGTTCTATAAAATGAATTTTAGTTTTAAAATAGTTATAATTAATATAATTTGTTATTTTATTTAAAAATTAAATGAATCAAATTTAGAAACAAAATTCAAACTTTTTTTCTTATTCTTGAAATAAGAACATTCATATTATTTTACACTAAATTTATGAGTATTTTATAGAATTATATAGTTTTTTATGAATGGTAAAAATATAGTTTTGAGTTTTGGGTAAATTTATGGACATCATAAATATGTATTAATTAATATAAAATTATCTATATATTTTATAAATTAAAATATGATAAGAGAATTCCCATATGGCCAATACCATGTGATAATATCATAGTAAAACAGATGATTTGTAAACACCACAAATGAGATATCCATTGAAATTAAAAAAACCACCTCTTTTTAAATTCAAATATCCACTCACTCATTCGTTTTCAATAACTCCAAATTAATAATCCTCAAAGAACTGATATTTTTACATCCCTAGGAGACCTCCCAAGGTGTTCTCAGTCCCCAATGGTCCCAACAATAATTTCTTTGGAGGTACTCTACAAAGTAATTGAATCTACTTCCCTTCTCTTTTCAGCCACTCTTTTTATATATTATCATTTAATTTCCATTGTATTATGTTGGGATTTTTCATTTAATATACCCCTTAATTTCATTGTATGTAGGAATGATGAGATACACGTTTTTCCCTCATCAAAATATTTTTTGAATTGAATTTGATGTTAGTAGGATTCTGAATTTTCATAAGGGATTTCACAACATCTCTATTCTTTCATGTTCTTTTCATTTCATTTTCATTCCTCACATAATTTTATTTAGATTTTATCATAATTTCGGTTCCATACATTTTCTATAATGTTTTTATCATAATGTAATAATTTTTAGTCATTTCTATTTTCCCCTTCTTTTATACAAGAAATGAAATCACCAACCTAGTTGGTATAAATTACCACATTAAAGGATGACATGTTTTCAAGTTGTATTTTTTTCATCAATTATAGTCATGAAACTATTTCTATTGTTGAAACAGAATAAAATATTTTTATTATAACTTATTTAGTGTTCTGTAATATTTTTTAACATGATATTAATTTATATAAAAATTTAGATTGTTGTGATCAAAAACCATAAACTAACAAAAATAATTATAATTTTTTTTACATAATTATTCATCATTACTCAAAATAGCCAAATGAATTTTATAACCATTTAAAATTATGGATGTTAACAAATAAAAAAAACTGATATAATAGAAGGAAATTATAATTTTACGAGTTTATATTTACATTTATATAATAAAACTACTCATGAATAGAAAGGAAGAAAACACTCCAATATATTAAAATTGAACAACATAAACATTCCAAGAAGGACATGAATGAAATTAATAAAGATATAATATTTAAATAAAAAGTATATAAGGAACAAGAATCCATAATTAATGAATATAATTGGATTATTCATAAATTAAGATCATGTGAAAAATAAATCGGGCTGAAGGTAAGGGTTTCCTCATCATACATTGACTCTTGTGAGATATTCCTTATTCAATATTGTATATTGTGTATGGTAAATTTATACATTCCATTATTGTATCATATCATCAATATAATTATTTTAATGCTACTAAATTTATCATTTTATGAAATTAAATTTGAGGCATATGATTGGATTTAATATAAAGTTGTAATTGTTTTTTACCCGAACCACCATTTTCATTTAGGTTACTCTTATTCTTATCGTACATAAATGAAATTATTATTTATTAATAATTTATCCAGAAAAATTATCTGTCAATTTTCGATATATGTTTTCCAATCAGAATATATGTTTATATTATTTGGATTTACATGTTTTAAAGAGGACCATTCAAATATCAATGCTAATAAATAAGACTATTTAAAATATACTTCCAGAATTCATACCTATTTTAATGGGAACAAGATAATTTATTTTGTGCCACCATATATTTGATAAAATCACTATTTATATTATTGTCAACTTTTCAGTTCAATATTTTTATTATATAAATATTCCAAAATAACAATTCATCTTCATTGTAAAATATAATTTATCATCTAAATTAATCAATGATTTTTATAAGCATATTATCAACTATTTAAACACTATTTTTGATTATAATGTATTATTTAGATAAATATTATAGGATATCACATTCAATACTTTTTTGAATGTTTTATTATTCATTTGACTATTGATTTTCTATCTTTAAACCATTCACCAATTTACCCTGAATGGTTAGTGTTTATGATTAATGTTAAGGGAAATTTATTTACAACACATATGTTAGTTTCATTATGAATTTACTAGTTTTTTATGATTATCCACATTTATATTAGGATTTAATTGAGATATGTATGTTATTTGTGGGGCCTGTAATATCCCCTTTATTCAACATTAGGTCTTAAGAAACTATCTACGGTATATGCAAGAGGCTATGACAAAATGTCAAATTATGGTCTTGGAAAGAGGCCTTGATTGTATGGTTATGATGTACCACGTTTTTCATTTCAACATTATGAAACAAGTAATTTAAATATTAAATAGTTAATAGACTAGTAGAAGACACATGATTATGGTTTATTATGGATTTATTTATTCATATATTATTCCTTCTATAATGTGTTTAAGTTTAATTTTTATGCATGTGTTTTTTTAGTATTCACCAATCCTAATGATCATGGTTATGATATCTTACACTATATTTCATACCCTTACTGAGAATTTGAGATCACCTCCGACTTATATTCATATTACCTAGACATTTAGTTGTATATTATGAATATATTGTAGGGATAACATTTCCATTTTGGATTTTGTCATAGGAATTTCTATAATTTTTCACTTTCTTGATGTAATTTTGAACTTATGTATGTGTATGATATTCCAAAACAATTAAACTATTCATTTCATTGGAATATAAATTTATTGTAATCATGAAACTGTAAGAAAGTTATGTACAAGCTTTAGAAATATGGGTCAGGGCATTATAGTTTCAATCAGATCAATTTTTGTAGAGAACATGGAAAATAGATTTGTAAAATATAGATTAAAATATAAAACCCTAAGATAGTCTTCAAGGATAAACATACAAGAAAATCCTTGAATTTTCCTATGTATTATTTTATGTGGATATTTATAAAAAAAATCCCTTCATAGATACAAAAAGTGGATGTGGTTTTGGAAAATATATACCTAGTAGTAACAACTCCAATAAGGATTTTCAAGCTTATCTCGAGGTGTCCTCATACACGACAATGGTCCATATTACGCACTTAGTTTGACACACCTGGGTGATATGCTTATGATAATTCACATTGGATTTACAAACCACATTGATGGATTTAAATTAAAATTTTTAATGAATAAACTTGGTGAATCCTAAGGTGTTTTTGATTTAATATAAGATGTCTTCATATTCTTTAAAAGATTTTACGATTTTTGATACTCACATTATTCATTCTAGTTTTAGTCAATGAATGGAACCCATAGATGCCATATTATCATCAAACATGATGGAGAAGCTAGAAAAGGTTGTGCCAATGAGCAACAAAATTGAATTTTAATAGTAAGGAAAGATATGGTGTTTATTACAAATCATTTTTCCAATAATATTATTTAATATGTATACATAAACAAACTCCCAAACTCAAAAAATTAGACAATGGAAAGGCATGATAGGAGAATAAGTGGGGGAGACCATGGTTAAAATAATTATAAATTTTAATTATTCTATAAATGTTGAAGGAGACACCAAGAAATGTGTCCCATTTTTACATTTGGATGATTTATATGTGTAAAATAATGACATAATGCAAAGTATTGCAGATGAAAAATAAAGTGTACAATATATGAAAATAAAACTAATCATAAGAATCAATTTATAATCATTTCCCGTTAAATGTATGGGAACCAATAATTACTCATGTAAATTCCCTATTTTATTGGCTAACCACTAGGTCAAGGAAGGACCTATATGGAAATAAATTAACGATGAAAATTTTAAAATATTAATGGACTTTTTATGATGTTATTGCATTGGATGAATTTCATTTAGTTTTTTTAACCATGATGTTAATTACGAGAATGTGTTATACAAGGAAGAAATTATCTTTTATGATATGCTAATAATTATAAATGAATAAATAAACATAACTTTTTTTTATTTGGTGTAAATTATATGACATTACATTTTTACAAGACATCAACATGGATTTTGTAACTAGATTACCAAAAACATCAAAAATGAATTTTGATATATGGGTTATTGTTGATCGACTAACAAAATATGCACATTTACTCACTATAAGGTAGTATTTTCCACAAAAGAACTATGAGGTAATCTATATAAATGATATTCTAAGAATTAATTGATCAATTAATTCAAAATTATTTTAATTTGATCATATATTAACAATTAATTTCAGTAGAATTCATCAGAATGATTTGGACACCGATAATCGTTTGAGTAAAACTTATCACCCCCAAACAGAAGGTCAATCATAACAGAGGATCGAAACATTATAAACATGTTGATATCATGATCACATGATTTTCAAGTAACATGGGATCAATATTAATCATTGGTGGAGACTTCCTAAGATAATAATTTCAATTGTATCATACAAATGACACCATATGAAGAATTGTACTAAAAGTGATTTCGTAAACTAACATGTTTAAATAATGTAGGTGAAAGGAAACTTGTTGGCCATGATATTGTGGATGAAACAATGGTGATGTTAATGACTATTGAATCTCATATCAATGATGGTTATTGTAGAAAAATGTTATATACTGAAAATTGAAGGAAGGATTTGGAATTTCTAGTTAGAGATCATGTTTTCTTAAAAGTATCTCAATGTATGGTTGTTATAATATTTCAAAAAAAAGTGAGTCTAATCATTAGGTAAATTGTACCTTTTGATATTATGGAGAGTGTTGGAGTGGTGGATTATGAATTTTCAATTCCACCAGGCCTGTATAATGTACACAATGAGTTGCATGTCTCTTCGTTAAGAGAGTGCATGCCAGATCTAAGGCATGACCTCAATTGTGATGTTTTAGAAATTGATCCTGAATAATCTTACAATGAAGTTCCTATACAGATTATAGACAATAAATAATATGTATTTAGGATTAGACGATTCATCCGATAATGATACTTCATAAAAATCATTAAATTAAATAGGCAATGTGGGATCCTAAGGAACATATGATGCAGACCTAACTAGAACATTTTATTAGAAATATTTCAATGAATTTTGAGGATGAATTTTTTGTATGGATATTATAATTTAATACGCTAAGGATTTATAAAAAAATAATATTGAATTCATTAAACATTGAGTTACTACAAAACACCAAACTATTATAACCTAGCCTGTAAACATAATTTTTCCACCTATATGGTTTCAATTTTGAAAAACTGACATTCACAGTCTCGTTTAGTAAGATATATAGAGTCTAATAAGATCAACATAATTTTTTGAATTGTAACATTACATTATGAATGTAAATATGTCCCTTATTAATAAAAAAACATATAACTGTTTTATTTTATTTTGTTAATAAAATATTGAGATCTTGATTTATTTTGGAATGAGTTATAAAATAAAATATTGTCTTGAATGTTTTTAAAAATAATTTATGATTTTATATATAAATTAAATTAATAATATTTAGAAAATTATTTTCAAAAAAGGCTGTTCATTTTTGGAATTTATATATTCTATATTAGGATACATTTATTTTATTATAATTGATTAAAATACTTGAGTTTTCCATCAATAGTTAATATAAATTTTTTCGGTATGGTTAATGACATCATTATTATGTAATAATTTACTGAAATTTAGGGTCAAATTTTTAACAAATAACTTTCATATTATTTTCACCATGTCACAAATACAATGGGAAAATACCATAGAAAATCCCATGTTTTTGCAAATACCACTAATGAGGCGGCCTTTGAAATTTTTAAATCCAACTACATCAACTTTTCTATAAATACCCACCAATTAATTCATTTTCATTCATTCCAAATTGATCATCCATAAGAATCCAGATGTTTTACATCCCTAGGACTCCTCCCTTTGGGACCAATATGCAACACACTAAGATTTCATAGTTCGTTATTTCTTCAATTTAATTCAACAACATGCACTACAGACAACACTGAGTTCAAGCGGACCATGACATACCATACTAGTCATTCAAAAGCAGTTATGAATAGTATTAATTGAATTTTTTATTTTATATAATTATTTTAATTTGAGAATCCATATTATGAGTTTCTTAGACATAATATAATAACAAATTCATTTTTAAGATAAAATAGGTATTTTGTTAAAATGAAATTTTACTAGTGTTTAATTGAATTCCATTTTTAAATTCAATATTTGAATCTTTTTTAAGTTAAATATGACAATATAAACCTCTTCTTTTGAATTGGGACATAAGAATTTAGTGTCATTTTTTTGTATTTTTCTAATAACATTCATATTTGGGTGAATAGTGGAAAACACAATAGTTTAACAAAAAACAACTTTTTTAATCAAAATAATTTATTTTATTGAATTATACATATTAATGGTTTAGAAGTATAATTAGATTATTTTTTTACCATTTTATTCAAAGATTTTCATTTTATGAAATTTCACTTATAAATTTGTCATAAACAAGTGTCATATTTTTGATAGTTTTTATTTTGTAAAATTTCGCTTCTTGGTTTTGACAATGGGAATAAATTTTAAAATAATTAATGGAACCTTTATTTTTTGAAATTGGTAAAATAGAATTAATTTTTTAATTTAGAATAATTAAATAATCTTTTGTTGGTTTTTTTGATATTTTTATGAAAACATTCAATTTTTGATGAATAGTGAAAAACATTGAGTTTTAGTTTATATAAAAATTTTTATTTAAATAATTATTTATTTTATTTAAATTTATATTAGGTCAAAATAGATACATAATACCTATATATGTTCAATGTAATTCATTGGAGTATGTTTATAAAAATTTAACATATATAAAACATTTAATGATCTTTTCACTGTCTTTTACCAACCTCCTAGTAAAATTTCCAAATTCACATAAAACATAATTTTTCTGCTTCTGTGAGCAAAATTTCTAAACTCTGATAGACACGGTTAATATGAAGGAGTAAAATGTGGTTCAATAAAATAAAAATAATTTTTGGGGAATAGTAACTTTTTACTTTTATTTACCACGATTAAAAGTAAATAGGGTAATTACGGGTAAACATTATATTATTATTACCTAACACATGTACATATTCTATTGGATAAGTATAGTTCGACCAAAACACCATTAGGAATAAAAGTTTTACCTCTTTGGTCACATGGATTATATTATGACACTAATTATTAATTTATTTAATGTAGAGTTAAACGAGTTAAAATCGAATTTTAATAATTAAACCATTTTTAATATAGGTTTACACATAAGTTAAATTCGAATATAAATAATAATTATAAATATAAAAAACTTTCTTAAATAATGGTATTCTATTTATATTTTTTAGGCATTAAATAACTAAATTTATTTATGACACAATGATGATGTAGTGATTACCTAATTAATGAAATATTAAAATAATTGATATTATAAATATTATAATAAATTTAATTTGAAACATTTTAAGAATTAAACTAATATTATAGATTAATATAACCTATTAGTGTTTGTTAGTAGAATATTTTTCGATGAAATAATGATGTTATAAATTGAGAAAAAATAAAAAATAAAATAGTGACAAAATTGACATAAAAGCGTTTTTTTAAACAATATTATATTAGTAATTGATATTAAATTTATAAAAAAATAAGGATCAGCCAAAATACATATATAAGGATAGGTGTATCATTAATCAACCACTTAGGGTTCTCTATTAAGTATATTGTATGTTTATTAACCAAATAATATAAAAATACATAAGACATGGTAAATGTCAAATTATTTAACTAAGAGTTAATCTAAAAGATAATGTTAATATAGTGAACCAAACCTATCTAAAATCTATTGGTTGGGTGGTTATCAAACCATAGCCACATTATCCTTTAAATAATCCATATTTTATGCATTATAAACCTAAAATGAATTTATTATAAAATAATATATCTATCTTATCCTTAGGTGCCCTACACCCCTCTTATAAAAGGTCCCGCATCCTTCTCTCTAATTCACAAAGTCAAAGCCAGTTTTCATTGCCATTAACTTCTAAAATACACTCTAAACAGTCCTCCCTAGATCCTAGAGTCCTTCTTTGGTCAAAAAGCCATGATATTGAGACCTTTTGATCAAATCAAATGGATGAACTAGAAGAAGAAGAAAAAATCTCACAACCTCTTTCATGTTCCTTTCTTCTTCCACTTTCTTTATCATTGTTATTCCCATTAAAAAATAAAAAACCTAGTATCTTATATATACTGTGATGTTATTATAAATATTTTACAACAAAATTCATTATTCTATCCATCCTTTGAATGACCTGTCACTATACGTGCATGCATACGACTTTCCGTCTCCACGTCGTGGTGTAATTGTTTTTCAATACATTATCATTTTGATGGGTATAATAATGATGGGAAATTGATGTAAATAATAAATATAATATAATAAAGATTCATTATATATAATATACCATACAATGATATATTATTTTAAAAACAAAAGAATTATATAGTCGCTCGTGCTTATGAACAGATTACCGTCTCCACGAACGTGATGAGAATCATTCCCCATCATTTCCATTTAAGACTTATTTTCATTAGATTATTAAATTAATGTTTATAGACATTATACCATTCTGGATATGAATAATATACATCCCATCCATAAAATATATGACTTACATAACAAAATAATAAAGGAAAATGAATCTGTTAACACCCAAAACAACGATAATACAAAGATATTATTAACAAAGCAATTTTAAATGATCATATAAGATATCATATTAATGAATATGGTTCATGTATAATTTAATAAAAATTATTTTACCATTATAATGGAGGTTGACCAACCCTCGATAAAGGAAATGTACAAGGTAAGGGTCAATTTCACAATCTTTTCATTATCTAAGGTTGTTTAATTGTAATTATCTACTGGGACCTCTTTATCATCCACATCCATTTCTATTAAAAATGAATTTCAAAACATTATTAATATTTTATAGACTATGGTTTAAAGTCAATTATACCCTTGTTTTACTTTTTATATGATGTTTATAAAGGAATCTTTTCATCGTTTTCCAAACAAGGTACTTTTTAACCTTTTCGACAAAATTAAGGTAAAAATATTATTTTAACTTATACGGCGGGTGCAGATATTTTACATCTTTAAAAAATCATCAAATCATCCCTTACAAGATTATAAGAATATTTTTAATGTAAATGTTTTATTTAATCATTACTTGACTTATAAATTATTTCAATAAAAAAGAGATATTTCTATCAATTAGTTTTTATTTCATCTCTGTCAACTTCCTTTGACGGATTTTAGTCTTATTTGAAGATGATTTATTATGACATAAAACATCTATATTGTATTGAAGGTTTTGTGATATGTTTTAATATGGATGTGCTATTTTTGTACCATTAATGGTATATGGATAAAGTATTAACATTTCATATTCTAGTTTAAATATGAATGTTTATGTTATGTTTAAACCTATTAATATGTGGAATTCATTGGACATTGTAAGTGATGGGTGGAGCCTGCTATAGCACCCTGATGCATCGGTAGGTCTAATGAGAAAACTACTGTCTTTCCATAATGCCATGATAAAATATTATTTTAGTCTAGGCACAAGGTCTTTACTATGTTATTATGATAGTCTAGAATTATGCATTCCATCATTATGAAAGAATGTAACAAGATAGGTGAACCCCAAGTAGAATTAATGGGTCAGATTAAAGACATTGAATGTAACTCCTCTAACTATTTCATGATCATCGGTAGCTCTGGTGTAGCCGTCCTATAGGAATGAATGGAAAATTATGATGCTTCTAGCACGAGATCAAGAGATAATTTTAACTCTATCCCTAGTGGAAAAACTGAAATATCCTTTGGAATGACATCCCTGAAACAATCCACAACTTGTATAAAATATATCTATGAAGTCCCATGGTCTCCTAGATACATACTTTCAATCTGGGCTGTAACTCCTCCCAACCAATAATGTTTGGGTCTTGCTACACTTACCTGGACTTCCCCTTCAACCTTATGTAAGAACAAACCATTTTTAATATAGGCTTATTCATAATGTAAATTTTAATATATATATTCATTAGAAAGATAAAATTAGTTCCTACATAATGGGTTTTTATTTATAATTTTTATACTATAAATAATTTAATTTATTTATGACACAACGATGATGTAGTAATTACATTATTAAGGAAATATTAACATAATTGATATTATAAATGCCCAAATAAATGTAATTTTATACTTTTTATAATTTGAACTAATTTTATAGGTTAATATGACATGTTAGTATTGATTTAATTAACCTTTTTTTGAACAAATCATGTGGTTATGATTTTCACAAAAATCATGTACCAAATAATGTCAAAATTGACATAAAACAGTTTTTTAAACAAATGTTATATTATTAATTGTTATTTTATTAATAAAAATTTAAAGACTGGCCAAATTACTTAGAAAAGGATAAATATATTAATAATGAACCACTTGGGGTTCGTTTGTCTTGTTTTAGTATGTTTATTAACCCTATAGTGTATGAAAACAAAAAGACATGGTAAAAGATAAATTATTTGTCATAGAGTTAAATCTAAATGAAAAGGATAAAATATTAACCTAAACTTGTCTAAAACCTATTTGTTGAGAGGATTTTGACCTATCCCCACATTAACTTCTAAATAAATCAATTTGGAGCTATTATATCCCGAATATGACTTTATTATAAAATAATATTTTCTGTTTTTTTTAAGGTGCCCCACTCCTCCCTTCTAAAAGTGAACCTCCTCCCTCTCCTCCTCACACAACATTGAGAATTCAAGCTAAGACAACCCCTGACAATTTATCTTCTCCACTTCTCTAGAAACATCCTAGAAGTCTTGGTCTTCTTAATTGTCCACCTTTAGTTCCCTAAGAATAGGTTAAGAAGAGGCGCGTCAAAAAAGATGTAATGTCCATTACCGATCCTTTCCAATTTCGTTCTTCTTCAACTTATTCTTCTTTAGTTGTATCATGATAAATTAATTACATCAGTATAACATATATACTGATATGTTATTATAAATATGAGACAACCCTATTTCACCTTCAATCCATCCTACCGAAAATGAAATCATCGCGCGTGCGTACGTAAGGAATTCCGTCTCCATGTCGTGGTGTAATTTGTTTTCCACGACCACCTTACATGGATGGGTATAATGGTGTAAAAAATTACTATATATGATTATTATATCAAGATATTAATTCATAGACATTCCATAATACACTCCAATACCAAATAAAAATTATGGGAACGATATCATCGCTCGTGTGTACGTACAGACTACCATCTCCACGACGCGATGAGATTCATTCTCCAGGTTAACCATTCAAGAATATTTATAAAGTATATATGATGAATAATAATGAAATATATGACATGATAAAGCTAATTTATTTATGTACATATATATATATATGTCATCTAGTTACTTCCATTCAAGTCAATAAGGAAAGGAGAACAACGTTCATGCGTACGTATGACCTACCATCTCCATGAACGACGTGTTTCATTTAATTTAACTATCTATTATATATATACATAAAGAATATATAAGATATGTAACTCATGTTTTACATTCTTGATGTATGTAAATTATGACATAAGTAATAATAATATCAAGAACAGCAGGTCCAAACACGTACGATAAATGAAACGATTTTACCCAAAACGCTACATTAACCTGGAATTTACAAACGAACTGGTAATATAAAGTCATAAGTGAACCATATATGATATAATAACAATGAATATGATTCTGTAGTATGTAAATAAAATTATATAAATCAATAGACAGGTGGTTCAGATACGTACGAAGTATATCAGACTTGTGGTTAGGGATAACTTCTCCAATCTCGTTTCTATCAGAGATTGTTTATTCGTATGTATTTATTGGGGTAATATTTATCATTCATTTCCCTATTTTCTATTAATGGTTTCATGTATTTTTGATGACCTTATTATAAATTTCTGACTTTTACTACATGATATGTAAAGAATCATTCCTTTACGAGGCACTATTTTACTTTTCTGACAAAAGTACGGGAATAATGTTTTTTTAACTTATACGGCATGACAGGATTTTTACGTTTTTATAAATCCATATTTTCATGAAAATTCCTCCAAAATATTTCATGACTATTTAGAAAAAATAAATTTCTTTTAAAATTTCATGAAATTTTGTGAAAAGAAAATGATTTGAAGAAGAAATTATATTTTCCTTAAGAATTCATTTTAAGTGTTTTATCAAAACCATTTTCCATCTAATATGAAATTATTTCATATGTGTGTGTTTCATGTATAATGTCTCTATAATTTACATGGTTTCACTTTTATTATTATGAAATGATATCCATTTACGTTATATGGATTATGTAATAATGGGATTATGTTCATGAAAGCCATTTTATTCGTTGGGTTATTATGAATGATGTATTTTTATTTTTTGTCACATGTAAGAATTATTTCATTATGAGATATGTGGAACCTATATCACCCTCCAATGCATTGGGTAATGATTTATATCTCATGAGATAGACATGGATGGAATGGTAAGTTAATCTAGTTCAGTGTTACAGGACTAGAATGAGCAGTGAACATGATTAAGAAAAGGGATATTGTCCACTAAGATGGTCTTGGCACCAATGCCTTGGCTACTATGGAAATCATAACATGTGCGTAATGGCTTCCACAATTATATGTTTTATTCCCATGCTATTTTATAAGGATTAATGTTTTTTATGATCTATGACTTATGTACTTCCAAGATTTATGTATATTCTCATGATTTTGATGTTCAGATTTTATGTTCATGTTTTTGCATTTAAATGTTTATTAATTGCTTTATGTTATCTATGATTACCCTTACTGAGAAATTTAGCTCACACTTTATATGTTTTCTTTTCCCCAGGATATAAAGAATGGTTTTAGGTAAGAAAAAAAATGGGATGATCTATATGGGAGATGTTGAAGATCTTTAACCATGATTAGAAGATTATGATCCGACTTTCTAAAGTCACTAAACTATTACGGTCCTTGTGTGTATGTTTTTGTTATGTATTAAGTATTCCACAAAAGTAATGTAATGTCCAAGTACATCAGGCTTCGGGTCTCTATAGTTGGTATCAGGGGGAAGGTATAGTCAACCATTGGAAACTAGGATGCGAAAACTTTAGTGAGATCCCTAGAGATATTTATAAGATATGACTAGTGATTCCCCTAAGGTTTAGTAATGTCCCTAATGTTATGTATAAGTAAAGGTTAAAGTTATAGAATTATGGTAGCGATATTCTAATTAAACCTATGATGATAGATATTGAAGTTACCCCCCCTTGATTATGATTTTTTCCTCTCACACTATTATTTTTTGGTTTTAGAAAATGGATGCAATCATGATGATTCATGATAATGAAGAATATGACGGACAATGGAATGATATTCCTCATGATCAAGCCAATGAAATGGGATTTGGAAGACTAAACATGGTTATTATTCCTAATCAGTAATCTCATAATATGATCAATAATCTCATATTTGGTATGTTTCCCGACTCATCTAATAAGAGAAAGATGGAGTTTCATGAGGATCATAGGGAAAATAAAGTTCAATTTCCCTCATTTAAATCATGTGTGAAGAGGTATCAAGGAAAAGGTTTCAAAGGAACTGAAAGATGATTTGGCTGTGGAAAAGAATGACACAAAGCGAGTAAGTGCAAAAGAAAAGGGTCAGTTAACCCCATGGAGGAGGATAATGGTATTGCTATGACATCAACAATGTTTAAATGTTTTAAATGTGGAATGTACAGACATTATGCAATCCAATGCCCTAAGGGAAGATCTCATGAAGAGAATAATCATGGTTGTATGGGTATTATTTATGTGGATGATGATGAAAATACTACAAATGATATATGAAATGAAATAAATGTTGAGGAATAAAATGACGAAGCTCAGTCAGTGGTTTAAGAAGGTAGTGGAATGATTGTATGATTATCAATAGTTATGTTGTAGAGGTAATTTAATGTTACTATGAAATAAACAATCATCTAAGGATTGTTAAATTTTTGTTTTTCTTAATGTATTTGAATGTATATGATGAATGGTACCGGTAACCATGAAAGGTTATTCCAATATTTTTGGAAGGTAGATGATATGTGCATAATGAAAGGATAAGGAGATAATGAGATGTTTGATAGTATTAATGATATCATGACTGATATAAGGACAATGTGATATCATTGTTTGAGTATATAGAAATTTTGGGATTTCGGAATGTGAAAAGAGTAAAATTTTGACAGCATTCATGTTTTTACTAAGGTTCAATGGGTATTCATTTTATCAAGAGAATTCATGATTATGGTATTCCCATATTTGGAATGTGACCAACAAGATATATCGTATGATATATGGGTGATAAAGGATGGTATTCACATGCTTGGTTGATGAAAATTCTTGTAATGTTTTTCATTATTCTATAATATTGGACAAAAGTATTTTTGATAAGACTAAAGGTTGGAATGGATTATGTTGGACATCAGATAGAATTGTTTATGGATAGAACATTTTCGATACTATTTCTAGAATGTTATAATAGTGTAGTTTTAGAAAAAGTGATAACCCATATGACGTGTAACAACCCATCACGTCAGAGAAGGTTTTAGGAATCAGACCCACAACCGAAGTGTGACTGGCCTTTATCACCTACCACTGGCCTACAAGAATTCCGTGGATAGTAGAAACTAGTTTTACTTAATTATTTAGCGCTATGATTGATGATTTATAAGTCTATTTTAGAAACCATATACGATTAATCTCAGCATAGAAGGACTTATGTATATTTACTAAATTGAGCTAAACTTTTTCCGATAGAAATAGATGGAATGACCTATCATTATATCAAATGATCTGCTTACACATGACAAATGAAAAATTCAACTTCTATTCATTAAGAGATGAATTAGAAATTGTTCACCTCATGAACAACGATGAGATTGTACCAAAATCAAGTAATTATTTATTTTAATTCCACAATTCTTCAACATTAGGGAAATGATATTGAAAAGAAAAAATGATGTCCTCATGCACTTATAACCGATGAATCAAATAGTACCTTAGATCATCACAAATTTATGGCTTTGTGATTGTTGGATTTTTCATAGCCATGTTCTCTACCACTCTCCATCAGAACTTGATGGTTAGATTTCACTTCCATATCCATATTTTCATCTATGTGGAAACACAATGATTAGTTAATTAGGTTTACACTTATGTTTCATACTTTAGTTTTTAACGTTATGTTTTGGTATTCCTTTTTACGATGTGGGATTCTATTAATTGAACATTCTAGTAGTAGACCATTTATAACCTCGACGAATATCGAGGGCAAAATTTATTTTAAAAGGGGAGAATGTAACACCACACGATTTTATGAAAAAGTTTATTTTAATTACATTTATGTCTTGTTTTTTAAGCTACACATTTATTATCCTACACTATACGCAACACTGTAATATTCTGCAGTATACAAAACACTATTCTTGGATCCTGTTACACTCAATTTCAATTTCGTTTTATAAGAATTATTCTAAGAAACATTAAGTATAGATTTTCTTTAATAAATAAATGAAATATGTTTTGATTATGTTATAAGTTACCCTAAAGGGAGCTTTGACAACACGCATCCCTGACTTGGTTTGCATTACACGTAATCACGACCTTCCTCGATAGCATTCATAGTACGCTATACCGGGTTTTACTAAACAACGATATATTATTAAAATAATATATAAACTAGCCGTTAGGAAAAAATATCCAATTTTTAAAATTTTTAAAATTTTATCTTTAAAAATAGACTTCATTTTTGGATTCAGAATATCTAAATTAGCCTAGTTTTAATTTTTGGTATTTTTCTGAAAACATTAAATTTTGGATGAATAATGAAAACACTAGGTTACTATTTAAAAACTGATATTTTATTTAAATAATTATTTATATTATATAAATTTATTTTAGTTCAAAATAGATACATAATACATATATAAGTTCATTGTACTTCATTGGAGTCATTTTATAATAATTTAAAAATATAAAAATTTTATTGAACTTTTCAGTCTCTTTTACCCACCTCCTAGTAGAGTTCGCAAATTTGCATAAAACATAATTTTACCACTTTTGTGAGTGGAATTTCAAATATCCGAGAGACATGGTTGATTTCAGTAAGTAAAATGTTGTTCAATGAGATGAAAATAATTTTTGGTGAATAGTAACTTTTTACTTTTATTTACCACTGTTAAAAGTAAATAGGGTATTTAAGGGTAAAAATTATATTATTATTACCCTAACAGATGTTGTAATTTTATTGGATAAGTTTAAATTGACCAAAAAACCTTAGCAATATAATATGATCTTTTAGGTCAACTTGGATTAGATTAGAACATTTATTATTATTTAATTCAATGAAGTGTTAAAAGAGTTAAAATCAATGTTTATTAACTAAAACACCTTTAATATAGGTTAATACATAAGATAAATTTTACTATAAATTTTAATTAGAAAGATAAAAATATTTACTACATAATGGTATTTTATTTATAATTTTTAGAAATTAAATAATTTAATTTATTTTTGACACAACGATGATAGAGTAATTACCTTATTAAGGAACTATTAACATAATTGTTGTTATAAATGCCCAAATAAATTTAATTTTATACTTTTTATGGATTTAACTAATTTTTTAGGTTAATATGACATGTTAGTATTGATTTAATTATCTTTTTTATAACTAATCATTCTGTTATGATTTTCCCAAAAATCATGTACCAAATAGTGTCAAAATTGACATAAAATAGTATTTAAAACAAATAGTATATTATTAATTGTTATTTTACTCCTAAAAATCTAAGGTTCGGGCAAATGAAATAGGTAAGGATATATATAATAATAATGAACCACTGGGGGGTCTTTTGGCTTGTTATAGTATGTTTATTAACCATATAGTGTAATAAAACAAAAAGACAGGGTAAAAGTTAAATTATTTATCATAGAGTTAAATCTAAATGATAATGATAAAATAGTAACCTAAACATGTCTAAAATCTATTGGTTGAGAGGATTTATACCCATCCAAACGTTAACTTCTAAATAAATCAATTTGGGGATATTTTAAACTGAATATGTATTTATTATATAATAATATTTTTAGTTTTTCCTAAGGTGCCCCTCTCCTCCCTTATAAAAGGGCACCTCCTCCCTCTCCTCCTCACACCACATTGAGCATTCAATCTCGGCCAAAACCTACCAATTTCTATTATAAAATTCCCTAGAAACATCCTAGAGGTTCTGGTCTTCTTCAATGACCATCATTAGATCCCTAAGGAGAGGTTTAGAAGAGGCGCTTAAAATATGAGTTAATGTCCATTACCGATCCTTTCAAATTTCATTCTTCTTAAACATATTCTTCATTAGTTGTTTCATGACAAAGTAATAAAATCAGTATTAATTATATAATTATATGTTATTATAAATATAAAACAACCATATTTCAGATTCTATCCATCCTATAAAAAATTAAATTACCTCAAGTGCGTAAGTACGGAATACCGTCTCCACGCCGGGGTGTAATCTGTTTTCCACCAAAAACATACATGGATGGGTATAATGGTGTAGAAAATAACTATATATGATTATTATATCATGATATTAATTCTAAGACATTCCATCATCCACTCGAATACCATTAAAAAATTATGGGAATGATATCATCGCTCGTGCGTACGTACGAACTACCGTCTACACGACGCGATGAGATTCATTCTCCATGTTAACCATACAAGAATAATAATAAAGTATATATAATGAATAATAAAGAAATATATGATATGATAAAGCTACTGGATTTATGTATATATATGTCATCTACATACATTCATTCATGTCAATAAGGAAAGGAAAACAACATTCATGCGTACGTACAACCTACCGTCTCCATGAACAGTGTGTTTCATTTTATTTATCAATATATTATATATATATACTGAATATATATGATATATAAATCATGTTTTACATTATAGAAGTAAGTAAATCATGACATAATTAATAATAATATCAAGAACAACAGGTCCAAACACGTATGATAAATGAAACGATTTTACCCAAAACACTACTTTAACATGGAATTTATAAAAGAACGGGTAATATAATTTCATAAGTGAACTATATACTATATCATAACAATTAATATGATTTTCTAATATGGAAGTAACATTATTTAAATCATTATATAGGATGTTTGGATACATATGAAGCATGTAAGACCTAATGTAATGGATAACTTGTCCAATCTTGTTTTTATCCGAGATTATTTATTTGTAAATATTTACTGGGGATGTATTTATCATTCATGTCCCTATTTTATTTAAATGGTTTCATGTATTCTTAAAGTACTTTTTATCCATTTTGGACTTTTAATATATGATATGTAAGGAATCTTCCCTTTATGAGGTACTTTTTGACATTTCCAACAAAAGTATTAGGGGATTGTTTTTTAAATTATATGGAATGAATGATTTTTACGATTTTATAAAGCCTTAATTTAATGAAGATTCCTCCAAAATATTTCATTAATTTCTTAAACAAAATCCTTTTCTTTTAAAATTGCATGTCATTTTGTGAAATGAAAATGATTTTGAAGAAAAAGGATACTTTCCTCAAGAATTCATTTCAAGTGTTTTATCAAAACCATTTTCCATCTATGATGACATTATTTCATATGGGTATGTTTCAAGTTTATTGTCTCTATGATTTACATGGTTTTAGTTTTATTATTATGATATGATATCCATTTCTGTTATATGGATTATGTGATGATGGGATGATATTTATGAAACCCATTATATTCGTTGGGTTATTATAAATGATGTATGTTTATTTTGTGGTGCACGTAAGAATGATTTCATTATGAGATTTGTGGGACCAACATCTCCCTCCAATGCATTGGGTAAAGATTTATATCTCATGAGATAGAAATGGCTAGAATAGTAAATTAATCTGGATCAGTGTTACAAGACTAGAATGAGGAGTGAACTCGAATCAGAAAAGGGACATTGTCTACTAAGATGGTCTTGGCAGCATTGCCTTGGATACTATGGAAATCATAACATGTGCTTAATGGATACCAAAATTACATGTTTTATTACCATGATATTTTATCATAATTAATGTTTCTTTATGATCTATTCCTTATATACTTCCATGATTTATGTCTTTGCTCATGATTTTTATGTTTAGATTTTATGTTCAAGTTTTTGCATTCAAATGTTTATGGATTGTTTTATGTTCTCTACGTTTAACCTTACCGAGCGTTTGGGCTCACCCATTATATGTTTTCTTTTCCCTAGGATATAAAGAAAGGTTTTATGTAAGAAATCAAAAGGGAATGATCTATATCAGAGATATTGAAAATCATTCACCATTATAAGAAGATTTTGTTCCAAGTTTTGAAAGACACTAAACTATTTTGGTCCTTGTTTGTCTGTTTTTTGTTATGTATTAAGTATTCCACAAAAGTAATGTAATGTTCATGTACGTCAGGCTTTGGGTCTCTACACTTATCACCACCTGGTGGTGAGAAAAAAATGACATAACCACTGAAGATGACCCATCTTTCCACATGATCATCACTCCACCGTGTCTCTCGGTTAATTTGTCCTTGTATGCTATCTCTTCCCACATTGGTAGCGCACCAAATAGCTACCCAAATAAGTATCCCACTTCCATAGATCACCAAACATTGACTCTATTTGGTGCATCATGATCTCAGTCAATGGGGTACCGAATCTGGATGTCCAGCCACCCTAGATCGTATATTTAGTATTCCTCAGATTGCTCTCCATGATCAGTACCTTATTCACTATTGTTGTGATATATGTCAACCTGAAGATGTTCAACTATGATAGGATGTCAGGCCAATGAACAATCTCAATCATCTTCTCTATAAATAACCCATCACCTCTTATAATGGTTGCGAAGCGTTGCAACTCTGGTAAGTGAGAAGAAAACTCTATGACAGAGAGAACAACCTACTGGAAACTCATGAACTCTCTGGCTGGATCTAAACTCAAATTATTTCATTAGAAGTAATCGTATAAAGAATGTTGGAACTCATACCAAGACACAACCTGCTGGTATCCCACCTGTGAGATAAAATCCCACCATATCTTGGAGGAATACAGTAGAATTTACATAGAGTGCTTCACCCTCCAATCTGGAGGAGATTCTAGATGCTCTATGATCTAAATCAATGATTCTATCTATGACTCTGCAACATGGGGTCGTCTATCCCCTATGAAGGTGGGAAGATGAATCTTCTAAAAAACCCACATCTATTCATCCATAGATGAGGAATGAGGTGGTACTCCTAGGATGGTCTGCATGATCCCCATAATGCCCTCTTGAAACTGTGCATCGACACCTGTATCTGGGATAATGGCTGGTGCAATGACATGCACAATTGGAGGAAATTCTGGTAGTCCCCGATCATCCATTTCATGTGTCAGATCACTACCCTGTATCTGGCATACAACTGGAGGACGTTTGGGTTTTGTGGCTCTATAAGGTCAAATACACATCTTAGATTAATATTATCAAGGAATTGAAACATGTAAATGTAGGAAAGAAACAAGAGAGAAAAATCATTCACGTTTTCTAAAAATTGAATACACTGCGTGTATAACCCCTGCACGTTGTGTTCCCTTAAGCATCTACATGGGCGTGTACTTCTTCCAAACCTGGTCATGTAACACCCCATACATACAACATGTTCTCCTAAATCACATCATGTACTTGAATGGTTTTCCCTTTCCTGAGTTCCACTACACTATTATCCCACATGGTTCACGTAAAATAGAAATACATAGAGAGAATGTTTATGACATGGCGTGTACTTAATGGAAACCACCAACCCATGTTGTTCGTCACATAGCCGGATACACATTTGACTCTACATGGAATGTTTTTTCCATAAACAGAGTTTACTTCCTGGTCTTCATCCACCTGTGTCATTAGTCACATGCCTGGATACATGTCCATTACCACACAATGTGTACATTTTTTACACATTTTTCCCCACAAAATATTTCCCTTAACCATGTCTCGGTCTACATAGATTGTTACACGGTTAGAGACTACACTACATGTACATGATTTACACAACTAGAACTTAATAAAAATAGGTCCTTCCTAATCATAAAGACAAATGGCATGTATTCTGCAATAAAAACTATGTATGATTTGTTTTTTGGATAATAATCCTATAAAACTATCATAGAACCCATAAAAAAAATTCTAAAACTAACATCAAAGATCCAAATTCCCATCCATGGGGGGCTATACTCTCCATAAATCATTGCATGACAACATCCTCGTATATATACAAGGTATAACAGTGTAATGACCCCCCACATTTTGATCAATGATTGTCCATAACACCACATGGTCCAAATTTTGGATTTCATTCAAATGAAACCATACATTCTAGAAATAATCTATCAAATAACAAGTATTTTATCAAGGAATCATTCACAATAGCATGAATTTATAGCATAAAATCAATCACAACAACATGATATCGGTATAACACCCTAAATGGAATTACAATAATGCATGACATGTGATTTTCTAGCTAGTGCCTATATGATTTATGTGATTCTATATCGTTATCTCTTTATTCATTAACTGAAATAGAACCTAAAAAAGTTAACAATAATATCACAAAACATATGAATCACCCATCTGTGAAATCAAATCGACTATAATAATTGAAAAAAAAAACAAAAAATTCAATAATCGAGGTAAATAAGGTTTTCCTTGTTCACGGGTTAGCTACTCACATGCACAACTTAACACCAACCACATATTCCTCCCTATACCTATGTACAGCCTCCAAACTGAAAGTCAAGAAGAAAATAATTAACATGATACAATATTTTGATGTCACGATTCCAGGTGCCGCCTAGAGGTGCCCCGTACCCGGATGGTCACATGGAATCAAGAACATTTCCCTAAACTCAAGCAGCTACTGGCTTGCAGCAAGGGACGTGGTGTGATAATTTGGAAACCATACCCACATTGGCAGAGTAACACATCGAAATTGGAATAATATACATCAATAGAAGCATTACTAACATGCAATAAGTATAAATCATAAGAATTAAAGAAAATAAATAACTAAAACATATATATATATATTAATAATGATGCATGTCACAAGTGTGTACTAAAGTACAAAAACAAGTCACAACACTGGAATACTATACTAAACTAGAGTAAAAAAGGGGAAACAAGTAAAAAAATCCTCAGCATTGCAAGCCTTAGCATGGTACCATGCTCTAAAGCTCCACAATATTCATATACCTGATGTAGAAGTGTACATTCAATTATCTATTCCTATAACAATATAATCAGTTTAGACCCAAAATCATTACCCAAATAGGGTGTGAGATGAATCCCAATAGGAAACCACCCAATGATCTGTGGCTAACAGTCAATTAATATATATAGCTAGCAATATGCAAAATGAATCAATAAACAAGGAAGTACTCAAATGTAAATATTCTTATTGTTTTCATCTTAATTAATTTTAATTTATCAAAATAAAAATACAAACATATGTATGCACCTGGGAAGTACTCATAGCCTAACCCATGTGGTTCAACCAAAAAAACACTAGCAACCCGCTTTGATGTACTCACAGTCTGTCACCTATAGTTCAACATTAACAAATACTCTTAAAGGAAGAACTCACAATCAATTCACACTGTAGTCTCATATCGGTAACTATTGAAACACGAGGAATCAATCAATATCCAATTCCCCTTGTGGTCTCCCAATGTGGAACTACAAACACACTGAGGGAGCACAATGTCCATATCCCATATGATCTTACAATTTTAAAGTCAAAGAGACTCTCTAGGGAATCCATGAGCATCAATTACACATATAGTCTACTACACCAGGTTCCCATAGCACTTTTTATTTCAATAATGAACAAACTATTTTCAATAGCAAAAGAAAAAATCATGAACCATTTACAGAAATAGCTACAAATTATATGACAACATGATATAATATCACTCCATCAAAAAAACACTAGGCATTGAATGCAAGCATCATAATAAGAAAATCTAGACCAAATGGTCAATATCATATCGATCTTGGGAAACACCTATATAGAATGGAAAATAACCATATTCACAAACAAGATCCTAATCACTAGAAAAATAGCATTGCAGACCTCAACATGGTTAAAATCCCCAAATATGAAATACCCAGAGGTTGCTTATTTAGAATGATTTAAGATAATATTCAAATACATTCTAAAAATAGGAAAACCTCCTACATTGGTGTTGTACAATCAATATTCTATGGATTTGTCCATTTAATTGGCCTATAATGACGCAGATCTACAAAAAACTAAAACAACCAGCCTAGAATATCTCCTGAAAGTGGAGAAATCAAAAAATGAGGATCTAGGAGAAGGAAGGGCTCAATATGTTTATTTGAACACAATAAATGATCATTGAAATAGAGATTATATGATCGATCGGGGGATCCATAAATATTTGGTGGTCTCATTGTCTCTTAGACGAGATGAGTCATGAAGAAGGCGTTTCGGCAAATTAGACACAACCCTTGTCTAATTTATGTAATAAAAAGAAAAGTACACATAATATTCATTTAGTGTACAATCCATTCACTTTGCATAATCGAACATAGATTTATGTGGTCTCCCAATCACCCCACATGGCCTTGTAGTTTCCCATGAAATGGCAAGTACATAATCACCCACAGGAACCAGGTACAAAGCATGTACTTCATGTACATGGAGTGTACTCCTTAAATTTTAAAAAACATATATTTTATAAATAAAACTAGAAAAACAAAAATCATACATGTAAAGAAGATCTAGGTTCTTACATAGAACCTCTTTCAACAGTGTCTTATTGTGATCCTCAATTCACATCGAAAATATGTAAAAGACATCAAAAATATATGGACACCAAGATTCATTTGGATATGAATTTAAATTTCCAATATTATTTACGTTTGAACACAATAAAGTGTTTCATTAGCATCTAATAAAATTTCATATTGTATTTGTGTTTTTTCCATGTAGTAGTTCCCAAATGGACTGATGCACCTAAATCATAGTGCTTTATTTTTTTCTGCGGTTGTTTCTTTTTCTCTAATTGTTGTTGTTTTACTATTCCCACATATGCACCGTTTTTTTGTGCTTTTATGGAATTAAAAATAAATTTTCTAGTTAATATATATAATTAAACCATATTTTTTATTTTATGTTCCTTATAATTATATTTTGGGGGGGTTTATTATGCCATTATGCCACAATACATGTTATAGCTCATTATTTAGGCATAACATAGTTGTAACCTAATATAATTTAATTAGTTACATCAAGATGAAACAAAAAAACTATTTAACATTGATAAATGGTTTGGGCCGAGGTTTTCTCTTATCCTGTGGAGGATTATTGTTTTATGTTGGGGGTTATTGGAGCCCATTTGAATGTGAAGGATGGATGCCCTATTATTTGGCCCAAGTTTCCTTCCTGACTATATTTGTTTAATTCTACCTTATTTCTGATCATGAAATGATACTTTTTATGTGATGAGATATATGAGAAGGATGGTTGATGATATATGGTTTTGGAGGCTGGATCATTAATTCATTTATAATCTATAGGAATCATTGGAACTTTTATTAGATAACTGAATTGATTTGTATGATTTATATTCATTTTTTTTGATTATGAGTTATATAAAAAATCACATAAAAGGGTTAAATAATAAGTAAAAAATTTAATGGCTGGTAATTAGGACAGAATAGTCACTATGAGATTTTTGATCTGTAGGAATTAATTTTATATCCATGTAATTCAGTTTTAATTAGATATGATTGAAAATATAGAGTATCATTGCACAATTTTCTTGAAATGTAAAATCTCCCATGGGGATAAAATAAGATAAAAAATTTTGATTTATGTGAAAATAAAGGAGAATATCCCTTGAATCATTTTAAATATTTTTTCATCTACTAGACATCAATTTGATTCCATGATTGATCATTATAACTTAAATTTTCATTGGACATTATTAACATTTTTTTAATAAATGTAAAATCGTATGTTTAGGTGTCAATACCAACCAAAAGAGCTCCGATTACCATGAAATACTAGGAAAATGAACTTTATGCCATTTAATATATACCTTATTAGTTATCACATAGACATCATAATTAAATTGTTTAGTATGATCTAAAGTGGGGTTTCCCATATGAATTTAGTGTGAATTGAATAATCATATAAAAAGGAATGTTATAAAGATACCACACTTTTATTGATATGAAATAATGTGAGAATGATCAGCCATTTGTTTTTTATCTATAGGAATCAACACCTCATCCATCAGATGCTCATCTCGCTCAGTATGATGGAAAATAATTGGAAACATTTTATCGTTTTTTTAAATAGAATATATCTTATCAGCATGTTAAAATAAAGCAACAGACTTTGGATTGATTTGAAAATGTTGAATAACATTCCTTGAATCATATTTGATCTTTTATAAACAACCAAACACAATATGATGATCAGATTGATTAAGTATGTATTATGGTTTGATTTTAAATTATTTTTTTAATATAATAAACAAATGACATTCTTAGTGGATAAAATCAACCAAAGAAGCTCTAATTGAAATGAAATATTAGGAAAATGATATTTGAGTCATTTATATCAATATTAATTATTAACACATTGATCAGATCCCCAAATTGAAATGTATAATCATATATGGAATTATTCATCTCTTTTGGAGAAAACTGACTAATCACAAAAAAGGGGTGATCAAGTGGTTCATATAGACAATTTTTAAAAAATATTGTTTTTTAAAACCATGGAATAATGTATATGGATAAAACAAATAATTTCGAATGAAGTATGTGTGGGACAGTTCTTTACTATTGAAGTCACTTATTTTTCTTTTCTTTTCATAGTAATTAAGATATCAAAATCATTGGGTTTTTATGAACATAAAAAACAATAGAATCTAAACGCAGATGCACACAAAATATATGTGAGAAATGTAAAGTTTGCAATGAATGAATTCCAATGTGATCAATCATTATTTTCCATTTTTATAAATCATCCAATCCAATGAAGTTGTTCAATATCATTCACCTATTTTCCTTTCACTATTATCATTGATATGGAACCACTAATCTTCATAGACTATCATTATATAATGAATACACATTTGGATCAAAAGAATATTCAATGGATAGAAGAGTGGTTGAATTGATGTTTTAAAATTAAACAATATCCAAATACAAGACCACATATGTAAAAATGTTCAAACTCATAGATTGCGTGACTATTATTTTAATAAAATTATATCGACATACCTTCCAATTAAATCAGATATTATGAGTATCACATGAGGACTGATAAAATAGTTTGTTTTAAAGATAAGTATAAAATGCGATTTTCAATACACTTAACAACAATAAATAGATCATGTAATAACAAGAAAAAAAATATTATAATAATTCTGAATTACATTATTATAAAAGAATTTACATTTTAACCAATTGAGTTAATGTAGTCAGAAATACAGACTAATGGTTTCCACAATTTTCAGATCCTACTAAATGGTATGTCATTCTTAACTAGGAAATCCCATGATCTGATGGACCAAAATTAGCTCCATCTTCCATTCCATAGGAATCCCTCAATGTGATGATAAAATTCAACTCTATCATTGATAACCATGTATCCATGGATATAATGATCGATGTGTGAATTCATATACCTATATATGTATATTTGATAGTTTAGATTCACCATCTTCCAATTCGTAGAAACCCTCAATCAGAACCTTGATTTGACGTTCTATCCCCAAAGAAAATATTCGTTATGTAATTATAATCCTCAAAAGGATTCCATTGAGCATCAACTCAATAAATAATTTCAATGACATGGAATGATGTGTTCATGAAGAGAACTCTTTAGACGTCTTTGGTGGAAATTTTCATGAGCCACAACTATTCAGATAACCTATTATTTATAAGTGATTTTCCAATGATCAAATTTTATTGTTAGTTGCAATGGCCTCAGGAAAACATTCTCTTTACATCTCATAGTGTTGTGGATATTCAATTTTATAGCTATGTAATGTTTGTACTTTTATATTATAAAATCATTAAAATTTGCACCCATACAATTATATTCTAAATTTCTTTTGAGATATATAATTTTAGTCAACCAAATAATAATCTTTGGATAGTAATATGAAATTACATATTGATTTTCAATCTGATAAACTAAATAAGGGTTCTTAGGATTGATCATTACCAATGTATGTCTTAAGGACTTGACGTTGTTCAGAAATATGTAATTCTAAATTTTGATCAAACCCCTTGTTATTCTAATGTATCCTACTAACCATCATTCTGATTGATTAGAATGAAAACTCATAAGATTATACTTTGTTTCATTAGAATTATTTATAAGTTCAGTATAAATTAATGATTTCGGCAAAAACACACTAAAATAGTTGGGAAACATAATGTTTGTGAATTATTGTTGCAAGGATGTATTTTTGATTTTCAAAACTAAGTAATGGAAATATGATATATAAGACTCTTGACTCGATAATACCCCAAATTTTTGGAATGAACAAAACATAACACAGAATATGAAAAAATAGCCTTCAAAAAACATACAACCCTTTATTCATTAAATATCTTCATTGATATTCCTCATATCATAAATCCCCTATAGTTAATATGATCTTTATAATCCAATGGATACTATTCATTTGTTTTCCCCAACAATTTTATATCTCACCCTTAGGATAATATCTCAATGGATTCTCCTTTTATAACCTTTTCATATTTTATAAATTTCCACTTCAATTTTAATTTCTCCTCTTTTTTACATACAAAAACAATAGGGATGTGTTATTTCAGGAAATGTTATAATTATATAACATATGAAATTATTTTATGTTAAAAAACTAGTCATTCAGGAAATAAGAGAAACAACAAACATTAAAAATAATTGTAATACATTCGGACATAATTTTTTTGGATTAAAAATACATACATATTTTACAATAAATAATTTTTTTACGATATACATAATGAGTTCCAATATAAAAGTTCACATTATGGTTCCACATCAATGAATTTTTCTGAATTTATGACTTATGAATTTGAAAAACCTCAAGGAAAATATTATTTTATTCCTTGAAAAGTCAAATATCATCCTCACATATTCCCAGTCATTTAATTTCTAACACATAATTATGATCCTTTTCATTGAAAAAATTTAATTCATCATTAAAATCATCAATTGTATTTATGAAAAATTCCACAAACAACACTCGATCCGAAATATCCATTGGTAAATTATAAATGTATTTCTATTTTTGTAGATATAGTTTCCTTACATTAATGAACTAATCATCATGATACTTTAGATCAGTATTGAGTTTGTTGGAACACATAATAATCTGATTATACTATCTATTTTGAGGCATATCTTTTTTTGAATGATATCAAATCTTACATTATGTGAATAAATGAATTAGACAAAAATTTATTTGACTTTTATTTTTCATTTATACTATTTTGAATCAATTTGAACCTTGAATCTATGTTTCGAATATATGTAATGGAATCACATAACCTTTTCAATGTCTATAAAATATAGTCCAAATTATTTTTAGATATTATCCCTTCCGAGGTTGATAATTATGATAATGCTTTTTTAAATTTGGTCTAGTGAATTTTACATATTGTATTTGTTCCTTCTAAACATTGTAATTGCCTATCTATGACCAATTTTCATCTTTTGATACAAAAATAATTTCAACTTCCTTATTATATTAAACATTATATAAATATTTTATTTTATCATATTTATCATCTTCAACAACCCTTAATGATGACTTTTCTTCTTCTTTGAATGGTGATTTTTTCTCCACTAATTATTCCACGATTACATACACATTTTATTATCAGGTTCCAAAAGTATAAGACGATGATAAGTCTGATGTTTTCTTTTCTTTTGACACGTCATTTGTATCTATATCTACAGAATCATCATATTCTTCATCCACATACAGTTACTCATCTTTTTTTCTTATTCTCCCAGTTCTTTGACTTCATTCTATTCATATTCCTCTACATCGAATTCCTTATCAAATTATAGAATAATTATTTTAATTTTTTTTGATAAAATGTAAATCAAAATACTTATATTTTTATTCTATATAAACATTAAACTATCCTTCAAAATAAATGTTCCTTTTAATAATTGAGTCATACTTTTCAAACCATTTTCTCTGGAAATTTATTTCTCTATAAACATCCCTCTGTGAAAAATCATCCATTGTTGTGTTTGTATTGAGACTGGATCTAGTGATAAGAAAAATTGGAAAACATTTGAAAGAGCCTTTAATGGAGAGGTATGAGTGAGGAGTAAATTATATGAGAATAAATAAGGGTCACAAGTTGTCCCATCCATTTATATGTAGAAAAAAGGACACAATTTCACGAAATTCAATTGCTCAGATTAAATGACCATATATGATCAGATAATCATTAATTAATTGATAAAATAATTTAAATTAGATTTTGAAATCTTATTGTTTTTAAGAATAATTTTCATTTGAATGAGTATAAATTCTATTGATGAACATATAAATTTGATAAAAAATATTAAAAATAAAACAATAAGAATACGATAAAAGTTATAAATAATTTAATGAATTAGTATAAAAACTCAAATAAAATTAAATTTTTGTGTATAAATGATTCATTGGTACAAGTACACATAAGATGCTTGTTTTTGTAAAAAAAAACTAATTATGATAATGTTTATGATATTAATATTCTCCAATCATTTTTTAATAATTATTTATTGTGAAAATTTTATAAAAAACTTTTGATACAAAAAATATTTTACAACATATTTTGGTTCATAAATTATTTTTTAACCAAATTATATTACGGAAAAAAACATTATATATGATATTTTTTTATTAGAATATATCAACCCTGTTTTTTATAATTTATTTACGTCTCAAAATATATATTTAAAAGTTGATTTTTTTTAGAAAAAATTATTTTATGAAAAATTTTTTTAGAATCTTAAATAATATGTACCCACCATTATAAAAGATTACACTACTATAAACAGATCCATAAGAAGAACTAAATTTAATTAATAAGCAGATATTTATTATTCTTAACTTTGGGTTAATTTGTTTAAATTTATCTAAAATAAGTGTTTTAGTAAAAATATTAGAAATTTGTTCATTCGTTATAATGAATTGGATAAAAATATATCCTTAACATGTGAGATCTATAAGAAAATGGTAAATTATGTCTATTTTCATAGAATGAATGTGATTTGATGGGATTTTAATTAGTGATACAGAACTTGTGTTATTACACAACATTTGAGTTTCGGAAAAAATCATTCAATATTGATTTTTTCTATGTTGCATCTGCAATAGATGAGTGTAACAAAATTAAGAATCTAGATATTTTGGAATACTTATTAAAATTTACAGTGACTCGTTTTCATACAAAACTAAGAAACTATAGCTTCTCTTAATAAATGACATGATTTGGAATTAAATTTCTTATCAATTATACATACAAAAAATCATAATATGATCAAATTTGTAGTTGAAAATCATTTCTATAAAAATATAATAATCCTTAATACATAGATCCCATTAGGGGAATTTCATTTTACTACATTTGGTTGATATTTGTTTTGTGTTGTCACGATATCGATAATATATGAAGATACAAAAAATTAATTTTTCGAAACTATATATTATGTAATGTAATCATCCAATCATACAACTATAATTATATTGATCAAATGGCTTCCCAACATCATAAATATATAATTTATTGGAGGTTTCAATTGGATTACTAATAAATTAGAGTTTTCATAAATGAATTTCATAAGCCGACCTATTATAGTATTATGTTGAGATATAAAATATCATTCTAGTTTTTAAAAAATTTGAAAAAATAAATGTATGTTAACTCCCCCATCATTCTCATTTCAAAATCAGAAATCATAAGATCTTAAAATTAATTTGTTGAATATTTTTGAGTTGAACCAAATATAATTTCATCTATATTTATGTGTATGATCATAATGTTTTTAATAAATTCTTTTATTAATGGATTTGGATCCAATAGTCCCTTAAATATGTTGTTTTGTAACCAAAATCTAGATAAATTATCATTCCATGACCTAGGGAATAATTTATGTCGGTAAAGATATTTGATATATTATAAACATGTTTTGGGTGATTTTTATTTTCAAATCCATTGGGGAATTTTTTACATAAACATTCTTCTAAACATATAAATAAATGAAAGAACACTTTACATCTATCCACATATGTATCTATATTGTATTTGTTTTCCATCTATCCACATATGTATCTATATTGTATTTGTTTTTTCTGAGATGAAAACATGAACATCCTTTGTTAACATGGGGGCATCAACCTTTACCAATTATTTTATTAACACATGTGAGTGAATTTGGATTACATAAATGTAATAATGGACACATAGACTATTACATAATAAGGGGAGATATATAACACATACAAAAAAATTGAATTAATAATAATGTTAATGAAACAAATAAAATGCAATGGTCCGTTATAGGATCATGATCACCCACATGCATGCAATTAATTATGAATTTAATAATTTTATCATTCAATTCAGATATTTATTATTTAAGATAAATCATGATCAAATCAATTATTTATAGCTATAAATTATTTACCTAATTTTTTATTTCACATATAAATTTCCTTGATATTATCATCCATAATATATTTTAAATAAATAATTAATTTTATTTAAAAATAACTGTGTACATAAATGTACCTTGGATGAAACATGGGGACTACCCAATAAATATACATAATATGTGTTATGATCTTATACCATTTAGTCATATGATGTGTTTCATACATGACATATCACACAAGTTCATGATGTGTGCTATCAACTTAAATATTACAATGATTTCATGATTTTTATATCACGTGTTATGAATCAATGTTCTTAGATAAGTATCTAATATATTAAACATACATGATTTGAAAACCATATATTAATACAAGAAATATTTTAACAATATTATATTTTAAAACTCTATTCATAGAATGCCCTATCAAATTAATGACTACCAAAAATAACATGTTGATAATGTTTTCATTGTATAATAAATTTGTTTTTAATTTTTCGTAATTTGGTAAAATTACACAACGTGTACAACCAGCTACATGATGTGTACACCTTTCCCTATCTATCTGAGAAACGTGCTTTTAAAAATTAAATGTAAATTGTTCCATGTAAAAAGATATATATATATATATATATAGTGAGTACATGGTATACAATGTGTGTTGTCACTGAATTACATAGTAGTCAATTTGGTAATCCTTGTATGAAGATACAAGAAACATCTGTAAGTGAAATACATCACACCATGTATGATAGTTACAAAGTATGTACTATGAATTACTATGTGCCAAATAGTCCCATTCGTCAAAAGGTATAAAATTAATTATACTATATGTTACAAATGTACACTCCTAATATTAATTTTGTGTCAATTCACAGTGCGTTGAACAATAGTACACGACATGTACCTCTGAGTTACATTGTATATACACTTGGGTTATCTAGACATATTCCTTAGCACTTCCAAATGAGATTGTCGTGTTTATTTCATTTATTAAATTATAGAATTTGATGATATTTTTGTGAAATTAAATTGAAAAATCATATATTAAAAACTGAATTAAAGAATTATTAAACTAAAAATGAAAACTAAATTATGAATGTATAAATAAATCAATGATATTAAAAAATTAATAAATATTTAAGGGACTGCTCTAAAACAACTTTTTGGTTTTTGACTCAATAGAAGAATAAAATGATTCATGCCAAAAATTTCTTTTATTCATAATAAATTATCAATCCATGATTTACATGAAAATAAAATTGTGATCAAATGAATTTAACAAAATAATATTGATTGAAAAAAAGCCTGAATCATAGAATGGGATCATCACATATTATTATTAATTTAATTAATCAATGAAAAAAAACCATTTGAGAATTTTTTTCATTGAAGATGGATCTGAAAAAAATATACATGTTATTGTCGTTGTGTTATGGAAATCAAGTACGGATTCTCCCAAATAGTGTACGTTCCAAGACATTCACAATGTATGTTGTTGTGTATGGTTTTGTTTAAATCTCTTTATTATGGTTATTTAAATTCTTATGGATATATGAGAATGATCAGGGATGTCTAGATGTATCAGGAAAAGAATGATGGTTGATTATTCCCATTCTATTCATGTTTGATTGATGGGCCACATTTAGTAGTGTGTGTACAAACAAACAAAGCTAGCCAAGAGAAATGGGTGCACATTTTAGAATCCCATACATGATGAGAGACAAATATATGAAGGCCTAGACATTGGAATAATTCATGGATGTTATATGGTTTTTAAATATATTTGGGGATCCCTAGGTAACTGTGTGACTTATTCCCTATTGGATTGAGGCAAATTCATGGTTGGAACATGGTTTGAAAAAAATTTCATCCAAAATGGGTGCCCTATTAAAGGTGTGATTTCACCATTTTTCCTAGTGGGATTTTATGTTCCTAATACTAATATCATCCTTATTATCCCCCTTATATCCCTAGTGATGAACCAAAAGGCCGAAATATTCCCCTGTATTGATCAATACATTTTCTAGGTTTCTTGGAGTTTTATTGGTTGTGGGTCATAGCTCTGGCTATGTATTATCCTCCTTTTTCATCACTTTTAGGGATTAGGGGTTATGGGTATTCTATTTTTCTTATGATTCCCTAAAACAATCTTTTTATACTAGAGCATTGGTTGGGGCATGAAAGGGTGATTCAATCCTGATATAAGGCTTCTCTTAAGTGGGCATTCATCTCCAATTTTTAGGAGGTGGTCTACCTGTTATATTTTATGGTCATTATGTTGATTAATGCATGTGCATTAATGTTAATCAGTTAATATTTTTATTCATTGATTCCATTTAATGGATATTGTAGAATTGTTTTATAAATGATTCTTTTAACCTTCCATGTTCTCACATGAGCCTCATCCCAGTTGGCGAGGAATCCTTAAGTGAATCCATGAAACATGGGATCAATTCCTGTTAGAGATTACTTTCTGGGTTTTTGTGGTAGTACTATAGCAGTACTATAGCATTAATTGTGTAGAATTGTAGTAGGTACTGTAGTTTGAACTGTTGTGGGCACTGTTTGTCACTGTAGTAGCCGGTAATATTCCCTTGTTTGGGCCATCGAGTCACCAATATGGTCCCTAAGTCCTTTTTCGTTTTTAGGACACCCATGATTTCTGGCCAGTAAGGCCTTTAGGCCACCTCAATGCCTTTGGGCCACCTTCAGTGTAGATTCAAACAAGACATCCTACAAGGAACAAACATCAGAAGGACGAGGAGGAAGGAGTTTTCCGCATAGAAGAAGCTAAAAGAATTGCATGAATGAGAGGGTAGGGCACCTGCTATCAGGACAAGCCTGTGCATGCATGGGAAAGCCTATCCAAACATCCTTGCGAAGGTGGAGAGCATATTTCACGATGAAGATTCTAGGGAGGAGAAGTTCCTAGAAGTTAGTCTTGTTTTTATGTAATGATTGAAGCCTATGGGCAATGAATTCCATTATGGACTAAGGGTCATGTAATACATTTTCCTATGCACCATTTAAGGGTTCCACATCACCCCTTTAATGGTGGATTATCATAATCAATAAAAAATGAAAGCCTTCAGGACATTGGAGGAGGAACGGTTCATGTTCCCCATGGGATTATTTGAGATTGACTATACTAATTTGGGGCCACCCATGGGGTGTGCCAATATTCCAGAACATGGTTAACTATAATGTTAACAATTGAGTTGACCTATGTTAACATATATCCCAATATGAACATGTTTATATGTTTGTTGAGTTGTAATAGGGTTTATTCATTGTTTTTCCAGGACTCTGACAATTGTACAATGCAATTTCTGGAAAAAATTACATAGTGTTAAATGCAATTAGGTTAATGTGTCTACTAACTCCTGATATTGAAATTTAAATGCATGAATGGGATAATGTATGAAAAATATTGAATTATTTAAAAATTTTTAATTTATGGAAATTGATGAATAAGTTTAATGGGTTAGGAAATTAAAGTAAATTGTATAAATTTACTATTTTTGTTGTGTGGTAAATGTGATAATGTGTTATGTACCAAATATTATTTTTGTTTAAAATAGAATGTGAATTCTGAATGTTATTTGAATATATTATGCATGGTTTTTTATTTGGTATATGTGTTAATTTTATGAATAAGTATGAGAACATGATGTAGGGTTATTTGGGATATTGGAATTAGTGTACTCTAATGGGTAGGGTTCTACTAAGGCTCCAAACCACACCCCTAAAATGTATGGGTTAGGGAGTTGGATTAAGGATATAATATTGTAACAGTTTCATTTGTTGAGACAACATGGACTAAGATTCCAAGGTCTATTTGATATTTTTGTTATGAATTTTTCAACAATAGAGGTATATGGATGTTTCTTTATCACCTTATTTTCAATGATTGGTATTCGAATTTTAAGAATATTCCATAGCAAATTTGTGTTCCAATTAGTAAATAAGACATGTTCTTTGATAACACTCCTCTAGAATCATAGATTGAAAACCTGGTGGTTCAGTGAATCATAGGAGATGTTCGGTTTAAGGGAACATCACTCATTTTATGTAGATGTTTTAGCGAGACCTAGGGAGGGTCGTTCCAGGTTTGTTTGAGCTATCTTGGGTGTTTTAGTTGCAACACCATTTCAATTAAATCTCTAGATGGTGGACCGAATGTAGCTGAGTTATTAGATAGAGAGAATCTGGATGATTCATGTTCACATAGAGACTCTTCCATAGAAGATTTTCATGTTAGTGGATTAAATGTTGTGAGGGAAGGCAACACACTGGTGGGACATTCTAGTTTTGATCCATCAAGATGATGGGTTGTCAAAGAAATATCTCTAGGAAATGATTCTTGTTATTTTTCTATTCAGAGACCTCGATATAGCAAAAGCATGTAAAATTTATAAGGTTGAAACAATGGTTAACGATAGTGACTGAATATTCAACTTGTATCACCGAATTCAAACATTTTTAACATATTTTGGAAGTGGAAGAGTTGACTATGGAAATTAGTTTTTAGTATGGAGTTAAATATTATATTACTTCAAAAGTGAATATAATAATATTAAAAAGATTAGGTGAGGTGGTAGATCATACCATTATTTCTTGAGGGAAATCTCAATGAGGCCTCTAGTGGTGGCCACATAGTTCATGATTGGAAATATTGTATACTGATATCCAATGGAAGGAAGTTCCATTTTGAAAACATTCACCATGGAGGTAGTGGAATGTGTAGTTAGAAGATAGAACCAATCATCATGGTATTGATCAAGATTTCCTCTATTAGGGTGGTAGGATGGAGTACATCTGTGGTCATTGTCCCTGACCACTGGTTGAGTTACAATCATTTGTAGAATAAAGAATGTACATAGGTTCTGTTGGAAGACATGATTGATGTGAAATAATTGAGGGTTAAATATGTCGTCGAGTACATGCATGGGTTGTCTACACCTTTTTAGGAAAGTTGTTGGAGCTCTATTATTCGTAATGGTCGAAAAAGCATAATTGGTAATCTTGGGTTAGTGAATCATCTTCATCCAAGTGGTGATGTAACATGAATTGAGACCATATCCTATGGTAGAGAAGTTGGTCCGGTTCATACTGTTTAGTTTTCACCAGGAGGTGGTGATTCCGGTCCATCAACTGTTCAAGGTACGATCAATGTAGCTTCCATGATTGTGAGTTCATTATTTGTTATATGTTAGCCAAATTGTATTATTTCTTCTCATATTGTGGTTTTGTTGTGTCTAGCAGTGAAACTTTTATGTGTGGCCATGTCAATTGATTCACCATTTGGATTGTGATCAAATAATATTAGACAGTTTATGGGTTTTCTCTTGATGTCGTTGGGTAATGCTTCCCATGAGAAATTTTTGTTATTGAGATGTCAGATTTTGGATCTAATATTGGGAATGGATTTGATGGTGTTGTATCCTGAATATAACAATTTTTTTCACCATATGTTAACATTAATGTTTCCAAATGGATACACTCTTTCCTTTCATGGTTAGTGGGACATTTAGTCACGCCTTGCAATTCCATTTTTTCAATGGTTGGGTGAGATCCCTACTCAAGTGTGTTGTGTTATGCATGACGATGGGGGAGTAGAACAACTTGTCTTTCCTCATATAGTGGATTATTTTATGGATTTGTTTCTTATTGAATTCCCCCTATTTTTTCATGAGAGTGAAATTGAGAGCAAAATAGAGTTTCAACCATGAGTTAATCAAGATTCTATTTAATTGCATACAATGGCTCAGAAGAACTCTAGGAGCATAAAACTCAATTGGATGAATTGTAAAAGGGGAGGCTTTTTATCGTGATATTTTTACCATGGGGATCTGTTGTAATTATTTTACCTACGATGACTAACCTATTGTTGTGATTTTATGTTGATTATGGGATGTTGAATCAAAAGATAACTAACAATTGAAAACCACTTCCTCAAATTAATGATCATTTAACTAGATAAAAGGTGAATTAGTGTTATATAATATTGATCTGATATCATGGTATCATAAAATAATGTCAAGAACATATGATATTATAGGGAATTTAAACATGACTATATATAGTTTATATTTGTTTTTTTGAATTCCATTTGGATGGTAAATTCACCAATAGTCTCTATGGAAATACTGAACCAAATCATTCACCTCATCCTGGATCAGTTTTTAGTTTTATTTATTGATGAAATCATGGTGTGCTCTAAAACTCCTTAAGATCATTCCAAACATCTTGATATCATCCTTTATACACTATGAGAGCGTAGTCGATAATCAAAGCTATCTAAATTTAAATATAACAACCCCACTCATTATTACACACTGAAACAATATTAATTACATAAACATGAACTGAAGTCAACTATGAGAATTGATGTTCTTGTTTTTTGGGAAATTAGAAACATTTCATGACAACTAATGACAAAAAATAACACATATTTATTTACAACATCATTTACCTGACCACAACATTCCTTCGTACTTAGAATCACATGGGATAAACAGAAGAAACACATAAAATAATTTTGATCTATAATGCCCAATACGGTTGTAAACAAGAAATTACATGAAAAATAAAATACATTTTTGGAAATAAGAATATAAATTGGGAACAATTGAAACATTATAAAAAATTAATGATATAAAATTATTATCAATACATGGAAATGTGGAAACAACAAACAACATGATACTAGATTTAGTCAAGGCTCATTGCACATGGGTTAGCATGAGAAAATCCTCATTAAACATTAGGTAGAATTATTGAACAGTCATTGAAATTTAATATTAATGGGTAAACCGTCATTTCACATGTTGTATCACGATAGTAAACATTACCCAATGCATTAGAGCACTATCAAGGCGCACACTATATAAACATTTCATTTCATGCATAACAGTGCTACATGGATCATATAACAAGGAATAATTCAACATCATCATTTATTCCATGATAAAGGAATTTTGAATACATACATGAAAATATATAACCAATAAGTATATGTTCATACATGTGAATACCCTATAATGTGAGAAGGTCATGGTATTAACAAAAATATTATATTGGTATGGAAAATCATGGTGCAATTTCGACAGCATAATGATGTGACATAATAATTCATAAAAATTGATGATGAAATAGAAAGGGATTTCTTATCACATGTACATGAAATTTAATGTAAGGGGTTCATATATAATAATTTCCAAATACAAGGAATTTGTAATAGGAACGAGTGAGATAAATAAAATCTTGAAGAAAAATGAGAAATGGATTAACTCTTACAAAATTTTTGCATGGAAACAAGTGTACATAGGATGGATAAATGAGAGATAAAGAGGACTATATTCAATAAAAACTTAATTAGTGAAGTATGGTGGGGTTATAAATCATATCCAAAAATTTGTAATTGAAAGTAATTGGATATATTAACCTAAAGAAACATGGACAACAATGAGAAAGGAAGAAATCCCTTACATGGATGTGTGATCACAAATGCTTGGGTGAGGCTTGAGAGATGATTACATGGATCTTAGGTTTTCTTTTAATGATTATAAAGAGAGGTGTGAATATATTGGTCGATTAACAAATGATTTGGTTTAAGGGGAATGTTAGATTGAGTGAGTTTATATAGGAAAGGAGAGGGAATTCTTTATAATTTAGGTTATGGATATAATACATTAAACTAATCAAAAAAACAAACCAGTACATGGTTTTTGACAATGTTTTTTGCCCAACTGGATTGAAAAAAAATTATTCTATAATTAAAATGGACTAACATAACAAAAAAATTACATTTTCTTTTGTTGAATTAATTCAAACTCTCAAGGAAAGCATTTTAAAATATAAAATATTTTATCAGTCATAAAGAGTCTAATATGTCTTTGTAAAATTAATCAAAAAATATAAAATCTCATTTTTTAAAAGTAAAACTCATATTTTTCAATTATACCTTCTATAGTATTTTCTTACATCACTCTTGTGTCATTATGATGTCCCGAAACACATTACCTATAAAACCGGTATTTTATTTTTTGACAAAAAATCGATTATCTAATAAAATTAGGATAAATTCACCACTAGATAATATAAACATCATGATTCCAAAAATAATAATTATTTAATCTAAATAATTTTATGAATAAGTGAATTTTCACTATTAAAATAAAAAATTAATTTTTTTTTGAAAATGCAAGGTTGTTGACAAAAAATTCTTTCAAACCATAATTAAAATTACAAATGTATTCATAAAAATTTTAAGGTACAATATTTTTAATAAAAATAAATTTATTAATAATATGTTATTAAAAAAATTAATTCATTAAAAATTCAATTAATTCAACAAAATAGATTATTTAATTGTATTTAAATATTAACAAGAAATACTATTTTTGATTTATAAATTAATTACAATGTAAAATTAATAAAATGAATATATAATATTTATTCTATACAAAACTAATTCAAAAAAATCATAATTCTAGGGCATTGTTACATATCCCTTTTTTGAATCATCATATGCACTAAGAGTAAGGTCTGTGATGGTGGGCCTTTCTTTTTGCTGATCTGTAACATGGTTTGGTTCGTGATCTCGATAAGCATGAACTTATTTCTTAATCTATTACAATCATGCATATGTTATTGGACATTGGCCTGTCATTTGTATAGGAAAAATCCAAAAAAATCCATCTAACATGAATGAACAGATAAATGGGCTTCAAATGGAATGATCCTACTGGTCTAGGCCATTACTTCTCAAGCCTGTGTAGAATGATTCGATATTGTACTACATATCCATGTGATGTGTTCACTGTTCAATGATTATATTATCAACCATAATGATACATATTGGTTTTTTATTCCAATTAAAATAGGTGCATGAGTTTTCTATATCGATGAGACAATTAATTTAAAAATGAGATGGGCCATGTATTGATGGAGCTGTGGGCGGCGGGTTCTCTTCTCCGCGTCAATGGCTTTTTCTAGGGTTTGTGCTCGGTCATGGCGATTCCTTTCTTTCTTGGGATCGATTGTCTCAATAATCCCGATGGTGCGACATCGGCTTTAACCTCCTCTGTTTCTACTCATGGCGCGCGGTCTCCGGCTGTTACTGGAAACCCTAAGGCTGCGGTGTCTTCGAGCTTCCCGGATGGTGTTAAGTCGGCTTCGGACTCTCTTGCCGGATCTGCGAATCCGGTGGATGCTTTGGTGAAATCGAAGACCTCGACAGATTCTTCAACCTCGGTTCCTCAAGTCGGACCGGAGACCATGCTGCAAGAAGATTTGGGGATTGGCGCGCAGCGCGGTGCTCCGCGGCATCAGGATGGTGCTGTGGAAGCTCCCCCTACTATGATACAGGATTTTGGTAATGGTGTGGTGCGGGCCAAAAATTCCCAGTTGAAGCAAGATGGATCTGGTTCATTGGGTTTGTTTACGGACTCTTGCCGAGCAGAATTCTTCGTAAGGGTTCTTCGGCTCATGTTGAAGCTAACCCCGCCGTGCTTGCAGAGCGAATGTCAATGGGTAAAAACTCATTGATTGCGCGTATTGTTCTTCCTAAAGGTGCTCAGCCATGGAAGCTTGAGTACCTGACTTGCATAATTTCAAATTTGTGGGGATTTTCTAACTGGAAGTGTGTTTCTCTTGGTCGAGGATTTTTTCATTGTCTTTTTCCATCTACTGATTTGATGCTTCGGGCAAGGAGCATTGGAACCTTGTTTCTAAAACCTGGATGGTTGCATTTACATGAATGGTCTATGGATTTTAATGTCTCGCGTGCACGAAATGCATTTTCTTAGCTCTGGATTCGTTTGCATGGGCACAACTGGGTCCTCTGGCATCCCAAAATTCTGCATAATATTGGCATGGCAATTGGGACTCCCATTCGGCTTGATAAAGAAACTGAGGATGTTCGGTTTGGCCATTTTGCTAGGATGTTGGTGGAGGTTGATCTTAGTACTACTTTGATCGACAAGGTAACTCTTTACACCCCTTATGATAACATTCAAATTGATGTTGAGTATGAAAAAAATCCTCTTTTCTGCAATGTATGTATGGCTGTTGGACACTCTTTAGAGTTATGCTGGAAGAATATGTCTGGTGAGAAATGTGGTGTGAGGGGACATTCAACAGCCATGTGTCGCAGGAAGTCCAACTTGAAGGATTCGATGTTTCCAAAGTCTTCTGCTCATGATGGTGATGCAATTCTAAAGCCGGCTCCTGATCATGGCAAAGGGCTTCTTTTTGATGAATCTCCGAAGGAGGATCATAGTGGCCCTTCTAATACTCGATCTGATTTGGCTAAAGAGGTTCCTCTAGTTTAGGACATCCCTATGCGGACTCCAGAACGGGTGATCCCTGATTCTCACCAGGTTGATGTCTCTAATCAGGGTGATGTGCAACTACATGTTGATTATCAACATGAAATCCAGAAGCATTTTCAGTCATCTGAGTTACCTGAGAAATGGGGGAACTTTTCTGAAGATGAACAGGGGAAGGTGCGTTCCCCGATCAGGGTCTCGGGCAACGGTGGTCATGCCTCTTATAAGGATGCAATATTGAGTTGCAAGCCAAAGACTACTGAAAGTGAGGGTCCTCCCTTTAAGAGGAGACCACATAAGGATTATACTAATGTACCTGGAAATGTGTCTACCAGATCTTCGTCTAAGGTGTCAAGGAAAGTGGATTTGGATATCTTGAAAATCCTCAATAGGGACAAGTCTCAATCTGAGTGGGAGACTGCTGGTGATTCTGATTATGGAAATGACATGTCTTTTTATGATCTCTAGACTTGCTCTTGGTGGTTGAGGGCATGTCCGTTGTTTGACCCCATCCGCCGCTCTGTTGTCCTTTTTCTTTCTCTTAATAAATGGTCAGAAGCTTTGCCTTTAAAAAAAAATTAAAAATGAAATGGAATTTTATTCCTGAATTCTCATGTCACTACAACAATCCCCCATTCAGAAATTCTTCCCTCAAAATTTTCTTTTCCCACACTAAAATATATGTGGGTAACTCTGCCTCATCAATTCTTCTTGTTCCCACATCTCGTCTAAAAATTTCAATTATCACCGCAACACATTGACAAGGGGAATTTTTTATTTCATAGTACATTTTCCCTATGATCAATGATCTTCACCAGCTTCTCTTCATAAGATATGTCATTCTCCATTGGTACAACCTATGGATTGAGAACATATGATAGGTTAGATTTTTTTTCATCTAGTGTTATATATCTAAAATGTCTTGTACTTTAGATAGGATCTGTGGGAGTGATAGTTGATATTCCACCACTCCAATGAGTTCAAGCGTCTCAAATGTGTCGATGTAAATTGATCAATGCAACTACATTATTCCCAAATCTCATAAAACCCTTCAATGATTAAATGAGGAGGAATACAATTCCACAGTATGAAAATCAAGGTCTAATAGACTATTATCAACATAGCTCTTTTTTCAAATCTGAGCAACTATAATATGTTAATGGATGGTCTTAAACTTTTCCACCATTTATTCAACAATTTATGGGCCTAAAATTTTTCTCTCCCCAACATGCCGATGTTCTGCACTTCTTCCTTTAATGAACTTCATAAGGAGCAATTTTGGATGCCTGAATGGACATTGATATTATAAGAGAACTTAACCAAACGAATATGTTGATTCTATCGACCATTGAATTCCATTTATCATTCTCTCAACATGTCTTCATGTGTTTTGATAGTCCACTCATATTGGCTATCAGATTGAGGATGATAAGCCTTAGTAATGTTCAACCAAGTATTCATAGTGTCATGGAGAATCTTCTAAAACATTGAGGGGAATCAGGGATCTGGAATGAAAAAAATGGAAAGCAGTACTTCATGAATCTTTACCACTTCTCTAATGTATATCCATTCTATTTGATTAAATGAGAAATCCACTTGAATCGCAACGAATTGTGATGTCTTTGTAAGATGATCCCCCACAACCTAGAGAGCATTATTTCCTTTGGATGTCTTTAGAAGTTAGGTGACGAAGTCCATTGTGATGTTCTACCATATCCATATTGGTATCTGTAATGGTTGCATCATCATCTAGTCTTCTACCTCATAGAATTCACATGCTAATATACCAGACAAATTGATGATTACATAGTATTCTCTTTCTTCATGATATCCCTGCAAATAATGCTCTATATGATATCGATAGATAATTTTTGTTTTCATGGTGAATAGGGAATGTAGAACTATCTACATCATCCAAATGATCATATTTTAACACTATATTTTCTGGAAGAAATAATCATGACCAAAATCTCACAATTCCTTCATCATTAACATTAATCTCTGAGGAGTTACCTTTTCTGATAGTTTCCACTTTATTTTGAATTTCCACTTCATACTTTTGAGCATTCATTAAACTATCAAAAATAGATTGTTGGGAAATAATTTGTGAAAGGATTTATTATGTTCCCACCTTTAGGATTCTCATATCCATCTTCATCAAATCTAATAAGATTGTATACATTTCAATTGTTATCAAATATAGAATCGCTTGGTCATTTACACTTACAGTGTCTACCAATTTAATCACTTTCCACAGATCATAGTGAAATGAGCAGTCATAGCCTTTTATCAGTTATAACCATTTTCATTTTCACATATTAGTCTCTTTCTATTTAAATATATACTTGAATATTTTGTGATCTGTATATATTTCACACATCTCCCCAAATAGGTAATTTCTCCAAATTTTTTAAAAAATGATCACTTTTTCCAACTCCAGATTATTTGTTGGATAGTTCTTCTCTTGAAGATTTAGCTTCCTTGAGATGTCTCCAATAAGTTTTTCATTTTTCCTCAAATTCCTCAAAATGGAGTCCTATAATATTTTCAAGAAGAACATTCGAAAAACATTAACATGTCATAGAAAACTTATGGATTTTTATCCTAATGATTTAATTTTATTTCTATTGGGGACACAATGTTCATTGAAAAGATTAATGATATACTAATAATAAATGAATTGAAATAAATTATGAAATAATGTACTATGAAGTAGTTGTTACATGTAATTCATTCACCATTATCCATCTTATCATAGGTATTCTCATGTTCCCATGATCAAGGAGATTGTTGATGCTCATCATGCTTTGCATTTGATATAATAGAGCATTGTCTTGGGTAATTCCCGACATCTCAACATTTATATCATATAAATGTGTTAGATTCCTTAGATTGAACATTTATTCTATCCATCACATTATATATTATTTCTTGTACCTCAGATAAATTTTTTACTTCCATTCCACCATTAAAAAATGCCCCAGCACCTTTGTGACATCTCCATTGGTGCCTCTTTCCAGAAATGTTTCAAGAATGAAATTGGGTCTTATTTCTTTTATCAATATTAGCTGATGGACGTTCATGAGATGTCGTCTTCATCTTCTTTGATTTCATTTGGAATTCAACAATGTTCCAAATTTCAATCATGATTTTTGATATTTGTTTTGGAATAATCACAATATGTCTTATATGGGCTCCCATTTGATTGGGAGTTTCACAAGGACATTCATCATGATACCCTTCACATAAATTGATAGCCATATTCCTCATATTACCAGACATTGGCTAGAATAATAATAATATTACAAATGAGTATCATAAAATGTTTGACACATAAATGAGAATCCAATGACATTAAATGGATAACTTATAAATTATATTTGTCTCTTTAACTTATAAATTTATAGGATTCAAACTATATTATCCAATATCTATCTGCTAATGTATCTTCATATGAGATTTTCATCCACCCTTAATAATGGTTCATACTAAGATTATGAATTTTCCAATGAATATCTATTTGGATGGTCGAATACGTAAGGAATAAAGGCATGTTTCAGGGCACAAGTTCCCGTTCGAGTCTAGCTCAAAGTGGTGATTTCGGGTATTACACCTAGATTCATCATTTCCCTAGAAAACGATACTTGATCATATCTAGACATGGATGTATTTGTCTAATAAACCCCATACACTATACCTCGAAAACATTAGGGATGTTTTCCTTATACATAGTATTATCTGTAAGCCATTAACTATGATTCTCTAATCCTAATACCAAAAATTACTAAACCCATCCTTTGTTATTTACTATAACAACTGTACTCTTTATTACACACTTTAAAATGATTTATTACATAAACTGAAAACTCTGAGTATTGAGATGTCTTGTGTCTTATGAAATTTGTATCATTACATGACAACTAAAGACATAAAATAAAATATCATAATTTAAAAATTATTTTACATGACCACAACATTCCATAATAAATTTCATTGCATGACATAACCTGAGAATACTCATAAGAAAAGGGTGATCTATAAAGCGTAGTAAAGGAGTAAAAAAGGCATAAAATTTACAATACAATACATGTTAGAGAATCAAAAATCAATGGAGAATAAATGAAACATGAACATAAAGGGTTGATATATCATAATTATCATAACATGGAAATGTGGAAACAACATATAGTATGATATTAGCATGAGCTAAGGATTATTATACATGGATTAGCATTATTGAACCCTAATTTCACATTAATTACCTTGCGAAAACCCTCATAGAACATGATGTATCATGAAAATAAACAGTATCCAATGGATTGGAGTGTTATCCGGGAGCACCCTTTACAATAATTTCGTTTAATGCATTTGTATTCCACAAAGATCATATAACATCTAATTATTCTACATCATCATTTATTCCACAATAATTCAATGTCACATACATAGATGAAAATATACAATCAATATGTATATGTTCATAAAGTAGGATACCCTTGATAGATAATTGGGCATGGTATTCAAAACCTGATGAATTTTTTAAGGAAAATCATGGTGAAATTTCGGCAGCCTAACAGCATTGCATTAGAATTAAAAAAAAAAATAGATGATAAGGGAGAAATGGATATCTAATAACATGTACATGAAATGTGTAGTAAGAGTTTAATATATATACATGTAAAATTACTTGTAATTTAGAAATATAAGGCTTAACATAATAAAACAATTTCAACAAAAGAGGAGCAAGGGAATAACTCTTATTAAATTTACGACATGGAAACATGTTTACAAGGGAGAGATTAATGAGAGATAAATAGGCATATCACCATTCCAACATAAGCAGTGATGCGTATGGGAGGATAAAAATCATACCCAAAAATGTTTAATTGAAAATAAAAGTGAATACTTATATAAAGAAAAACATTGTAAAAAATTAGTATGGAAGAAATCCCTTACATGTATGAGTGATCCAAAAAAATTTGAAGAGGCTTTAGCTAGATTTATGGGGAGCTTGAAGTTAGATGAGAGGATTTTAGAGAGTTGTGGGAAGATATTGGTCCAGATCCAAATGGTTTTGGTGAAGAGTAATGGGAGAGTGAGTGGGTTTATATAGGAAAGGAGAAGGAAATATTTATTATTTAGGTTTCAGACACTACACATTAAACAAATCAAAACAACGTACCATCCCATGTTTTTTGCCTAGGGTTTTTGAAAATGTGGAGTGGAGGAAATTTTATTATAACTCCACTAGAAAGACATAATAAAATATTATTCATGTTTATGATTATTTGATCCACACTCTCAAAAAAATTATATTAAAATTTTAATATATTTTATTAATCATGGAGGGTCCACTATGTCATTATAAAATTAATCAAACAAATTTAAATTCATTTTATTTTATGGTTAAAACATTTATCGGCTAAATATTCCAGTTATAGTATTTTATTACCTCACTGATCCATCATTATGATGTCATAAAACATATTATATATTTAATTAGAATTTAATATTTACCCAAAAATTAAAATATCTCAGAAAATTCTAAAACATTCAGTGTTAGATAATTTAAACATTTTAAATATAAAATAAATAATCATTTTATCAAAATTAATTTATAAATTTTATAATTTTACAATTAAAATTAAAACCGAAATTTATTGAATATTCTTGGATTTTAACAAAAATAGTTTTCCAACCATAATAAAAATTGAAAATGTATTTAGAAAAATTATGTGATCATATATATTTGACATAAAGTAGTTAAAGAATAATTTTTTATTAAATTATTATATAATTCAAAATTCAATTAATTCATCAAATTATATTTCATAATTGATTTTAAATATTAACTATAAATAGTATGTGTGCTTAAAAAATACCTTTATAATGTAACAATAATAAATTGAATGTATATCATTAATTATATTAAAATATAATGCATATAATCATATTGATGGGGTCTTGTTACATATCACTTTTTACACTAGAATATGTCCTATGAGTAAAGAGTGTGATGGTGGGGCTTTCATGGGGCCATTTGGTGAACATGGTATGGGCCATGATATCGATGATCTTAAACTTCTCCAATAAATAGTTTCTCTCATGTTTACAATAAATTATGAATCAGTTGGGTGCATTTCGTGGGTCACATCATCAATAAGGAAATTGTGTTGGGGGACAAAGAATAAGAGAGAGTAGTTGTATCACGGAAACAATCTAAGATTGTTTCTGATATGCATGATTTTTTTTTTGTTTCGGACGGTTATTACCAATGATTCATTAATGAATTATCTCATCTAGAAATAACCATGTCGTGTTTGACTAGGAATTGCAGCATATTTGAATTGTCTCGGTCTTGTGTTGATGTTATCCAAGAGATAGAAAACCGTTTAACCCCATAATCAATTCTGAACTTACATGACCACGGTATGGGGTATATATTATTTTGTGATGTGTCTGGTGTAGGACATCAGTTAGTGTAGAAGAATAATGACCAGGTTGTGGAATATGGGTCAAGGTAGTTTAGGCCTCATGAATGAATTTTCCCTAAAAACCATCTTGAGATGACTGCAACTGTTAATGATTTAATGTTTTGGAGACACTACAATATGGGAGAACAATCTACTATGTATACTGATCACATGAAAATTAATTACATCATCTCTTAACGTGGTTTGACATGTTGGATGTGAAGATGGGTTCACTACATGTTGTCTGGTGACATACTGATGGTTTATGATCCAGGAAAGGGGAATTGTGTAATTGATTCAATGAGCCAAAAGTCTCAAATTAATAATGTATAGGGATCTAATTATAAAAAAAGGATGAGGGTGTTGTTCTCTCTCGAGGATCAAAATGATAATGGGTAGAGGACCGATAAATCATTGGCAGTTGAGTTTGTGCTTTTGTGCTGGAACAAGGAATGGTAGACTAAGGGTTTACAATGTTTTTCATTAAGTGAGAGTCTTAATGGTGTGGAGTCACCTTCTGCTTGGACCATTAGTAATGATGTAGCCTCTAGGTTTACAGTCATTATGTTATGGCATATTTTCTACAAGAAGTGTTGATGTTCCAGTTTTATTCATCGTGGTTGGTTGTACATCATGGTTTTACCTAAATGAATCATGAATTTCAAAGAAAGAATTGATGACCAGGAATGTAGAGGGTGGTTTCAGGTTTTGTGTTGCGATGCCTTACCTATATGCAGGTGAATACTGAGCATCAATGACTGCATAGTTTGTTATACACAATTCCCATTCTACAATTTCATTAGGATGAAATAATGATGGATTTTGTTATAGGTCTTCTATTTACATGTTAGATAATTTATTTAATGTTGATAGTTTTGTATTTTTGGACCATGTCGGCACATTTCATGCATATTTGATGAGCATTAACAACTAATAAGTTTGGAGAATGGTATTGTTGGGAAATAATATAGATGTTGGAATACTATTTATTATAGTTTTAGATCATGATTAGCATTTTAAGTCACATTTATAGATGGTATTACTGAAATTTCAAGGTACTCAGGTGTGTTTGAGTATGGATTTCCACATATAGATGTATGGGAAATCCAGACAATCTATTAAGGTACTAAAAGACAATTGTAGTGATGGTGCCTGAGAAGTTTTTACCATTGGAGAAGCACCTAGGACTAGTTGAATTCACCTATAGAAATAGCTATTAGGTGGGGATTCAAATTGAACTATTTGAGGAACAATATAATAAAACATACATATAATTGATGTGTTGGATAGAGGTAGGATAACCAGAATTGTTAGGGATGTGTTTTGTGGAGGAGACATCCAAATAAGGTTTATTTATTCAATAATGTATGGAAACACCTCAGAGACGGCATATGTGGTATGTGGGTCAGGATCCTAGTACACTTGAGTTTATGATGTGTGAACATGTGTTTCTTTAGGGTTTTCCATGGTTGTATCACCATCAGATAAAGAAACTAGAAATTTTGGCTCATAGGTTCATGGGGTCATTTGAGACTGCAAGGAGGATCGGGCCACTAGTGTAATGAATGCATCTTTCACTTTAGTATAGTGGCATACATTACATCTTAATGTGTCACATCTTTTTCATTATCACCCTAACCAATATCATGTGTTTGATGTTGAATTTGTTGATCTTTAGGCTAGTGCATCTTTTTAAAATCATCCATTTCAAATTTTGGATAACAGTGACAATTCCTTGTAATGAATTTTTTTTATTTGGTTCAAGTTTTTTGGTATCATGTTAATTTTTATGATGAAACATTGGAGTAGGAGACATATATGTTGTCTATGTTTCCTAATAACTTTTCTTCAAATGTTTTGTGATTCTAGGGAAAGACGCTCAAGGACATGCTGTTATACATATGGGAGGTTGTAAAATTATTTTTTTTGATTGTACAACCTTTTTATTTTTTGGTTTATGAATCATTATTGTGGTTAATGGTGTGTTTTATGGATGTATGAAGCACCTCAGGGGTGTCTTTGGTGGCTTGGGAAAATAATTAATGGATAATGATGCAATCATGTGCCTATATCATGGTTGAATAATGGGTAGTAGAAACTGTTCCCCAAAACCATGCTATCAAAGAAGAAGGAGTTCACAATTTATTAAACAATGCAAAAGGGGAGAACAAACCATGTGGGAATGGATGGAGCCATTCTGTTTGTTTGGCGAATGGTTTGGAAAATTGTGTGTCCAAAACGTGAGCCCAATTGAAATTTGGATTTTACCATTTTCCACCTCATAATTTTATGTCCATCACACGATTTTCTTACTTATTCTTCCTCCAATAACTATAGTGACAACCCTAAACACCCAAATATTCTATGGGAACAATCTCCTTCATTTATAACATATTTGGAGAATATTTGGTTCTATATCGATGTTAAGGGTTTGTCTTACCATCATCATACTCCTTTTTATTGGATTGGGTATTTTGGTTTCATTATTCTTCATCCAAATCCAAAAAAAATTATATTTTTATAGTGGATCACATGTTAGGGATTAAAAGGATTCTTGAATTGATATCTAATTATATATTTTAGGGAACATTTTTCTCTGGTATTGAAGTAGGTGGTATACATGTTATATTATATTATAATGAATTTTATTTGTGAATGTGTTGTTGTTTTTATGGTTATCTCATGCAGTTAATTTGATGGCACTAAATGGATTTGAAAAAATGACATGCTAAACAATGAATTTAACACCTCATGATCCCTATAGGTTGCATTTAAGTTAACTAAATTGATTTGGGGACACCCATGGGGTGTTCCAATATTCCAGAACAAGTAAAATTTATTTTGATGTACATATTTGAATTGTGATGAAGTATATGTAACAGCCTGAGATTTTATGAAAAATATTCTTTTTAATTTTTTTAATGTCTTGTGTTGTATGCTACACCAAAAGGAGCTTGCACAACACACATCCTTGACTTGCCTTGCATTACACGCAATCACGACCTTCCTCGATAGCGTGTGTAATGCGCAATACCGAGTTTCACTAAACAACGATATGCTATTAAAATATTATTAAAACTAGCCGTTATGAATAGTAATAACCACTTTTTGAAATTCTGTGAATCTTATTTTTCAAAATGGAATTCATTTTTGGATTCGGAGTATCGAATTTAGCCTAAGGTGAAATTTTGGTACTTTTCGGATAACTTTTATTTTCTGATGAATAGTGAGAATTACTAAATTTTAATTAAAAAAACTTTTTTAATAGTGATAAATTATTAATTTGAGTGGTTTAAATTATATTTAGAATATATTTTTACAATTCAATACAATGTTGGTCATTGGATGTAATTTTACATTTACACCAGACATAAACAAGTGTTAATCTTTTGATAGTTATTATCTCTTAAAACACGCTATTTGTTGTGATAGAGGAAATTAATTATAAAATTACTTAATGAAACTAATATGTTGGGAATTTTGTAAAATAGAAATCATTTTTGAATTCCGAATATCAATTATAGCTTAGGGTGAAATTTTGGCATTTTTCTGAAAAACTTCAATTTTTTATGAATAGTGAAACTACTATGTGGTAGTTAAAAAAAATTAATCTTTTCATAAATATTAATTTTACCGCTTATGTGAATGGAATTTAAAAAATACGAGAGACACGGTTGATGTCAGTAAGTAAAATGTGGTTCAATGAGATGAAAATAATTTTTGGTGAATAGTAACTTTTTACTTTTATTTACCACGGTTAAAAGTAAATAGGGTAATTAAGGGTAAAAATGATATTAATATTACCCTAACACATGTCATAATCCTATTGGACAAGTGTATCTCGACCAAAAACAACATTAAGTGTAAAATATTATCATTTAGGCCCACTTGGATTAGATTAGGACATTTATTATTAATTTATTTAAAGAAGGGTTAAAATAGTTAAAATCAATGTTTAATAAGTAAATAATTTTTAATATGGGGTTATACATAAGATAAATTCGACTATAAATATTCATTAGAAATATAAAAATATTTCCTACATAATGGTAGTTTATTTATAATTTTTAGACATTAAATAATTTAATTTATTTATGACACCATGATGATGCAGTAATTATCTTATTAATGAAATATTGACATAATTGATGTTATAAACACCAAAATAAATTTAATTTGAGACTTTTTATGAATCCCACTAATTTTATAGGTTACTATGATATATTAGTGTTTACTTAATCAACTTGGTTCGAACATATAATTCTGTTATTACTTTCACAAAAATCATATATCAAATAGTGTCAAAATTGGCACAAAATAGTTTTTAAATAAAATATTATATTATTAATTGTTATTTTATTCCTAAAAATCTAAGGTTCGGCCAAATTACTTAGATAAGGATATATATATATTAATAATAAACAATTTGGGGTTCGTTTGGCATGTTATAGTAAGTGTATTAACCATATAGTGTAAGAAAACAAAAAGACACGGTAAAAGTTAAATTATTTAACTTAGAGTTAAATCTAATTGATAAGGTTAAAATAATAACCTAAACTTTTCTAAATCCTATTGGTTTATAGGATTTAGACCCATACCCACTTTAGTTTGGAAATAAGACCCTTTGGAACCATTATCAACCGATTTTGACTTTAATATAAAATAATATTTTGAGATATTCCTAAGGTGCCCCTCTCCTCCCTTATAAAAGGGCACCTCCTCCCCCTCCTCCTCACACCAAATTGAGCACTCAAGATCGGCCAAACCATGAAAAAATACCTTCTCCACTTCACTAGAATAATTCTAGATTTACTGGTCTTCTTTAAAGGCAAATCTTAGTTCCCTAAGTGGAGGATTCAAAGAGGCGTTTCAAAGAAGAGGTAATATCCATTACCGATCTTTTTCAATTTCTTTCTTCTTCAACGTCTTCATCTTTAGTTGTTTCATGATAAAGTAATAACATCAGTATTTATTATATACTGATATGTTATTATAAATATGAAACAACTATAATTAACCTTATATCCATCCTACGGAAAAAGGAAATCACCGCGCGTGCGTACGTACGGAATACCGTCTCCACGCCGTGGTGTAATCTATTTTCCACCACCACCTTAATTGGATGGGTATAATGGTGTAAGGAGTAACTATATATGATTATTATAGAGTGATATTGATACTGAAATAGTATACATACACTTCAACACAATTCCACGACCATGGGAACGATATCATCGCTCGTGCGTACGTTCGGACTACCGTCTCCACGACGCGATGAGATTCATTCTCCATGTTAACCATTTAAGAATGATTATAAAGTATATATAAGAAATAATAATTAAATACATGACATTATAAAGCTACTGGATTTATGTATATATGTATGTCATCTACTTACTTCCATTCAAGACAATAAGGAAAGGAAAACAGCATTCATGCGTACGTACGGACTACCGTCTCTATGAACGGTGTGTTTCATTTCATTTATTTATTATATATATATATATACTAAATATATATGATATATAAATCATGTTTTATATTCTTGAAGTAATTAAATCATGTTATAATTAATAATAATTTCAAGAACAACAATTCCAAACACCTACGATAAATGAAACGATTTTTCCCAAAACGCTTCTTTAACATGGAATTTACAAAAGAACGGGTAATATAAAGTCATAAGTGTACCGTATATGATATCATAACAATTAATATGATTCTGTAATAAGTTAATGACATTATTTAAATCATTATATAGGAGGTTCGGACACTTACGAAGCAAATCGGACTTAAGGTAAGGGAAATATCACAATCTCATTTTTATCCGAGATTGTTTATACATTGGTATTTTCTGGGGTTGATTTTATCATCCACATCCATGTTCCCTCAATATGTAATATTGTTTACATCCACTTAAAATATTTTAAATCCAATTTGACCCTTCGGTGAGTTTTTTGTAAAGAATATGAAAGGAATCTTTTGTCATTTTTTTCGTACGAGGTACTTTTTGACTTTTCTGACAAAAGTACGAAAGAATGTTTTTTTAACTTATACGGCATGAATGGATTTTTAAAACATTATTTCCATGAAGCTTCCTTTACAAGTTTTAAAGTTTATTTTTAATCAACTACTTTTATTTTAAAGTTGTATGACATGTTATGAAAGGAAAATTTTTTTTGAAGAAGAAAGGATATTTTTTTCAAGAATGGAGTTCACGTGTTTTATCAAAATTATTTTCCATGTAAGATAATAAAGGGTTCTGTTTTTATCCCTATTATTACATTGATTTGATCATGTTGTGATGGAATTATTTTTATGAATTCCTTTATCTTATATGAATTGATTTATGATGTCATGATGTTTCAAGAATCCCATTTTTGTTACATGTGTTATGCGATGATGTATGTTTTATGATTATGTGGCACACATAAGAAAGGATTCATTATAAGATGGGTGGGACCTATATCTCCCTCCAATGCATTGGGTAAAGATTTTATATCCCATGAGATAGACATGTCTGGAACAGTAGGTTATACCGGTTAAGTGAAACAGGACTGAAACGAGGGTGACTCGGTTCAGAAAGAGACTTTGTCCACTAAGATAGTCTTGGCAATGAGTCTTGACTAACAAGAAATGATTCTCTATGATTATGTGTTAATGCCACAATGTTTCATGTTTTAAGTTATGATTATTGGGATTTCATTTCACTAATATTATTTATCCCATGTTATGAAATTATGCCCTCTTTTGCAGGTTAAGATTTCCAGAAGTTATGTTCTTATGAATATGATGTGATTGATTTTTCTTTTATTTACCCTTACTGAGCATTTGAGCTAACCCTTTTATGTTTTCTTTTCCCCAGGATATAAAGAATGGTTTTAGGTAAAAAAGGGAAGATCTTTATGGGTGATATTGAAGATCTTTCACCACGATTAGAAGATTACGTTCCGAGTTTCCAAAGACACTAAACTATTACGGTCCTTGTGTGTGTGTTTTTGTTATGTAATAAGTATTCCGTAAAAGTAATGTAATGTCAATGTACGTCAGGCTTCGGGTCTCTACAGTTGGTATCATAGGAAAGGTTTAGTCAACCTTTGGAAACTAGGATGCGAAAACGTTATGAGATCCCTAGAGATATTTCTAAGGCATGTCTAGGGATGTACCTAAGGATAAGTATATGTATAAGATACAGTCCTAGAACTATGGTAATGATCATAGAATTTATCCTAAGAAGTTAGATATTGAGGATACTCCCCCTTTATAATGTTGTTTTCCCTAGCATGATTTTTTCCTCTCACACTATTCTTTTTGGGTTTTAGACGATGGCTGGAACCCAAAGGAACCGTGTTGATCAATGCAATGGACAATGCAATGATTGTCCTCCTGAACAAAAAAATGTTATGGGAGATGGAGTGCAAAATATTATTGCTATACTTACACAAGCTATGAATCATTCTGGACTTCCAAATGAGCAGAGAAGGGAACAATATTCTATTGAGTCCTTCATGAGGCAACATCCACCTTCTTTTAATGGGTCTTCCGATCCACTTGTTGCTGAACAATGGATCAGTACCACTGAAAAGATATTTTCAGTTCTTCAATGTTTTGAACATGATAAAGTCGTCTTAGCAGTATTTCGTTTGGAAGGTGAAGCTGATCAATGGTGGAATCTTATCAAGAATATGAGGCAAAGAGATGAAATTGATTCCATGGAATGGGACGAGTTCATGAACTTGTTTTTCAGTAAGTACTTCCCTCGTATTCTTCGAACGAAGATGGAAAATGAGTTTCTTGAGTTGAAACAGAAGGATGATGAATCTGTTGGTATATACGAAGAGAATTTTACAAGACTTTCAAGGTATGCATCTAGCATTATCATCCAACCTGAAAGTAAAGTTGATCGATTTTTCTGTGGCTTAAAACCATGTCTTCAAAGGGCATTAGCTATACGAGACTTCAGTAGCTATGAAGAAATTGTGTGTTGTGCTATGAAGGTAGAAATGGAAGTTGGTGTCACATATCCATCTCATGGTTTTGAAAAGAAATGAAATATGGAGTTCAAGGAGAAATCTCAGAATAATGGTGAAAAGATAATGAATGTTTCCTTATGCTCAAAGTGTGAAAAGAAGCATGGAGGAGATTGTCTTAAAGGGACTAGAAAATGTTTTAAGTGTGGAAAAGAAGGTCATCGAGTAGCTGAGTGTCGAAGTAATGGAAAAAGGGTTTCTAATATTGTGAACAAAGCAAACACTGCAGAGAACGCACCACCAACACTTCAATGTTTCAAGTGCAAGGAGATGGGACATTATGCCAATAAATGCCCTAATTCAAGGGTTAGTGATGATCAACATGAGAAACCACTTAAGGAAAAGGACAAAGGGAAGTCACATGCGATCACTATTGGCAATGTTGAATATGACAATGATGTGGTGGAATGATTAAGTGTTTATGTAATGGGATTCCAAAATAGTGTTGTATATATTATCATGGAATATTGGAATATTTATGTATTAGTCTATTGTGGTTTTCAATAATTTTATGGTACCAGTAACCATGGAAAGTTATTGAGATATTTTTGGAAAAAGAATGATATGCGCATAATGAAGGGAAAACGAGAAAAGTAAATATTTGACAGTATTCATGAGCTCATGATTGATATAAGGACTATGTGATATCATGGTTTGAGTATATAGAATTCTGAGGATTTTGGTATGTGGAAAGTGTTAACTTTTAACTGCATTCATGTTTTCACTAAGGTTCGATGGGTATTCAAGAGAATACATGATTAAGGCCTTTGAATGTTTGGAATGTGACCAACAAAACATATCTTATGATATATGGGGATCAACGATGGTATTAAATCTCTAGTAATCGTCTTCACTATGTTATGAGAGTGGACTGCAGTATTATGGATAAGCCTAAAGATTGAAATGGATTATGTTGGACATAAGTGAGTATTGTTTAAGGATAGAAGTTTTTTTTCTCGATATTATTGATGGGATGTTATAGTAATGTAGTTTTAGAAAAAGGACAACCTGCAGGACGGGCGACAGCCCGTCGCTTCGGACAGGGCTGTGGGAATCGAACCCACAACCGAAGTGTGACTGGCCTTTATAGCCTACCACTGGCCTACAGGAAGTCCCTGTTTAGTATAAACTAGTTTTATTATATTAAGCAGTATGATATATGAAGTATAAGTCCATTTTAGGAACCATATATGATTAATCTCACTATAGATCGACTTATGTATATAATTTTTGCTAACCTTTTGTTTGAGACAGATGGAATGACCCATCATTCTATCACATGATCTGCTAACACTTCCTGAATAACAAATTGAACTTCATTTATTTAAGAGATGAAGTGTAAATTGTTCACGGCACGAACAACAGTGAGATTGTACCAAAATAAAGTAAGTATTTATTCTAATTCAAATTTTCAACTTTAGGGAAATGATCTTGAAAACCAAAAATGTTGCCCTAGTGATCTTATACCTGATGAATCAGATGGTACCTTATATCATCACAAATCTATGGATTTGTGATTACTGGCTTTTCCATAGCCATGTTCTCTACCACTCTCCATCAGAACATGATGGTTAGATTTCTCTTCCATATCCATATTTTCACCTATATGGAAACCTGGTGATTAGTTTATTTGGGTAATCGTTACATTTCATACTTTAGTTTTTAAAGCCAAGTTTTGGTATTATTTTTTTACGATGTGGGTTTCTATTAATGAAACTTTCGAATAGTAAACCATTTATAACCCCGACGAATTTTGAGGGAGAAATTCATTTTAAGGGGGGTATAATGTAACAGCCCGAGATTTTATGAAAAATATTCTTTTTAATATTTTTAATGTCTTGTGTTGTACGCTACACCAAAAGGAGCTTGCACAACACACATCCTTGACTTGCCTTGCATTACACGCAATCGCGACCTTCCTCGATAGCGTGTGTAATACGCAATACCGAGTTTCACTAAACAACGATATGCTATTAAAATATTATTAAAACTAGCCGTTATGAATAGTAATAACCACTTTTTGAAATTCTGTGAATCTTATTTTTCAAAATGGACATCATTTTTGGATTCGGAGTATCGAATTTATCTTAAGGTGAAATTTTGGTACTTTTCGGATAACTTTTATTTTCTGATGAATAGTGAAAATTACTAAATTTTAATTAAAAACAACTTTTTTAATAGTGATAAATTATTAATTTGAGTGGTTTTAAAGTATATTTAGAATATATTTTTACAATTCAATACAATGTTGGTCATTGGATGTAATTTCACATTTACACCAGACATAAACAATTGTTAATCTTTAGATAGTTATTAACTCTTAAAAACATGCTATTTGTTGTGATAGCGGAAATTAATTATAAAATTAATTAATGCAACTTATATGTTGGGAATTTTGTAAAATAGAAATCATTTTTGAATTTGGAATATCAATTATAGCTTAGGGTGAAATTTTGGCATTTTTCTGAAAAACTTCAATTTTTGATGAATAGTGAAACTACTAAGTGGTAGATAAAAAAAATTAATTTTTTCATAAATCTTAATTTTACCGCTTCTGTGAATGGAATTTCAAAAATACGAGAGACACGGTTGATGTCATTATGGTTCAATGAGATGAAAATAATTTTTGGTGAATAGTAACTTTTTACTTTTATTTACCACGGTTAAAAGTAAATAGGGCAATTAAGGGTCAAAATGATATTAATATTACCCTAACACATGTCATAATCCTATTGGACAAGTGTAGCTCGACCAAAAACAACCTTAAGTGTAAAATATTATCATTTAGGCCCACTTGGATTAGATTAGGACATTTATTATTAATTTATTTAAAGAAGGGTTAAAATACTTAAAATCAATGTTTAATAAGTAAATGATTTTTAATATGGGGTTATACATAAGATAAATTCTACTATAAATATTAATTAGAAAGATAAAAAGATTTCCTACATAATGGTATTTTATTTATAATTTTTAGACATTAAATAATTTAAGTTATTTATGACACCATGATGATGCAGTAATTAACTTATTAATGAAATATTGACATAATTGATGTTATAAACACCAAAATAAATGTAATTTGAGACTTTTTATGAATCCCAATAATTTTCTAGGTTAATATGATATATTAGTGTTGATTTAATCAACTTGGTTCGTAGATATAATTCTTTTATGACTTTCAGAAAAATCATATATCAAATAGTGTCAAAATTGACACAAAATAGTTTTTAAATAAAATATTATATTATTAATTGTTATTTTATTCCTAAAAATCTAAGGTTCGGCAAAATGACTTAGATAAGGATATATATATTAATAATAAACAATTTGGGGTTCTTTTGGCATGTTATAGTAAGTGTATTAACCATATAGTGTAAGAAAACAAAAAGACACGGTAAAAGTTAAATTATTTAACTTAGAGTTAAATCTAATTGATAAGGTTAAAATAATAACCTAAACTTGTCTAAAGCCTATTGGTTGATAGGATTTCGACCCATCCCCACTTTAGCTTAGAAATAAGACCCTTTGGAACCATTATAAACCGATTTTGACTTTAATATAAAATAATATTTTGATATATTTCTAAGGTGCCCCTCTCCTCCCTTATAAAAGGGCACCTCCTCCCCCTCCTCCTCACACCAACTTGAGCACTCAAGATCGGCCAACCCATGCCAAAATTACTTCTCCACTTCCCTATAATAATCCTAGATGTCCTGGTCTTCTTCAAAGGCAAATATTAGTTCCCTAAGTGGAGGATTCAAAGAGGCGTTTCAAAGAAGAGGTAATATCCATTACCGATCTTTTTCAATTTCATTCTTCTTCAACTTCTTCTTCTTTAGTTGTTTCATGATAAAGTAAAAACATCAGTATTTCTTATATACTGATATGTTATTATAAATATGAAACAACTATAATTAACCTTCTATCCATCCTACGGAAAAATGAAATCACCGCGCGTGCGTACGTACGGAATACCGTCTCCACGCCGTGGTGTAATCTATTTTCCGCCACCACCTTAATTGGATGGATATAATGGTGTAAGGAGTAACTATATATGATTATTATAGAGAGATATTGATACTGAAATAGTATACATACACTTCAACAAAATTCCACGACCATGGGAACGATATCATCGCTCGTGCGTACGTACGGACTACCGTCTCCACGACGCGATGAGATTCATTATCCATGTTAACCATTTAAGAATGATTATAAAGTATATATAAGAAATAATAATGAAATACATGACATTATAAAGCTACTGTATTTATGTATATATGTATGTCATCTACTTACTTCCATTCAAGACAATAAGGAAAGGAAAACAACGTTCATGCGTACGTACGAACTACCATCTCCATGAACGGTGTGTTTCATTTCATTTATTTATTATATATATATATATACTGAATATATATGATATATAAATCATGTTTTATATTCTTGAAGTAATTAAATCATGTTATAATTAATAATAATGTCATGAACAACAAGTCCAAACACATACGATAAATGAAACGATTTTTCCCAAAATGCTTCTTTAACATGGAATTTACAAAAGAACGGGTAATATAAAGTCATAAGTGAACCGTATATGATATCATAACAATTAATATGATTCTTTAATAAGTTAATGACATTATTTAAATCGTTATACAGGAGGTTCGGACACTTACGAAGCAAATCGGACTTAAGGTAAGGGAAATATCACAATCTCATTTTTATCCGAGATTGTTTATACTTTTGTATTTACTGGGGTTTATTTTATCATCCACATCCATGTTCCATCAATATGTAATATTGTTTACATCCACTTAAAATAGTTTAAATCCAATTTGACCCTTCGGTGAGTTTTTAGTAAAGAATATGAAAGGAATCTTTTGTCATTTTTTTCGTACGAGGTACTTTTTGACTTTTCCGACAAAAGTACGAAAGAATGTTTTTTTAACTTATACGGCATGAATGGATTTTTAAAACGTTATTTCCAAGAAGCTTCCTTTACATGTTTTCAAGTTTATTTTTAATCAACATCTTTTATTTTGAAGTTGTATGACATGTTATGAATGGAAAAATGTTTTTGAAGAAGAAAGGATATTTTCCTCAAGAATGGAGTTCAAATGTTTTATCAAAATTATTTTCCATCTAAGATAATAAAGGGTTCTGTTTTTATCCCTATTATTACATTGATTTGATCATGTTGTGATGGAATTATTTTTATGAATTCCTTTATCTTATATGAATTGATTTATGATGTCATGATGTTTCAAGAATCCCATTTTTGTTACATGTGTTATGCGATGATGTATGTTTTATGATTATGTGGCACACATAAGAAAGGATTAATTATAAGATGGGTGGGACCTATATCTCCCTACAATGCATTGGGTAAAGATTTTATATCTCATGAGATAGACATGGCTGGAATGGTAGGTTATACCGGTTCAGTGAAACAGGACTGAAACGAGGGTGACTCGGTTCAGAAAGGGACTTTGTACACTAAGATAGTCTTGGCAATGAGTCTTGACTAATAAGAAATGATTCTCTATGATTATGTGTGAATGCCACAAAGTTTCATGTTTTATGTTATGATTATTGGGATTTCATTTCACTACTATGATTTATCCCATGTTATGAAATTATGCCCTCTTTTGCAGGTTAAGATTTCCAAAAGTTATGTTCTTATGAATATGATGTGATTGATTTTTATTTTATTTACCTTTATTGAGCATTTGAGCTCACCCTTTTATGTTTTCTTTTCGCCAGGATATAAAGAAAGGTTTTAGGTAAAAAACGGGAAGATCTTTATGGGAGATATTGAAGATCTTTCACCACGATTAGAAGATTACGTTCCGCGTTTCCAAAGACACTAAACTATTATGGTCCTTGTGTGTGTGTTTTTGTTATGTACTAAGTATTCCGCAAAAGTAATGTAATGTCAATGTACGTCAGGCTTCGGGTCTCTACAGTATATACCAAGATTAAAATGTTGATATGTTAGATGAGTTGGAAAATTGATAATTGATAGTTGTCCCTTGACATTGATACTTACAAAATATTTTTTTGGTAAAACATAAATAGGGTTAAATAGAACGAGGTGATTGTGTCTAATTATTTGTGACATTGAAATTTAAAATTTTTAATTCGACAATACATGTAAATGGAAGAATTATGTAAATGGGTTTGTGTATTTAAATTATTGAATAAGGTAAATGGGTAAATATGTGAATGGGAACTAGGTAAAATTGGCTATGTAATTTGTTTTGTAAATCTATTCATAGGTTAAGGCCCAAAGATGATTTATTTGTTAAATAGAATATGAATTTAAATAATATGTATTTTTATTTTTTATGGTCATCATTTTGGTGTATTTGGTAATTGGATGAATAATAATGTGAAAATGTCTGTTTTGAATGTGGGTTATTGGACTGAAGCTCCTCCAATAGGTTTGGATGTACTTATACTCAAAACTACTACACTAGAATGCATGGGATAAGGAGTCAGACTGAGGCTCTAATCCAATAACAAAATAAGTTGAGGAGAATACCTTTACTAATCCACCATGGTGAGTGCGATGTATTTTCTATGAAATGTTTTCCCTAGTGAGATAAGAACATGACTTATTCCGTTATGTCTGATAATTGATCGGCATAAGAGGAAGTGTAAATGATTTAAATTTCTATCCAATGGAATATTATGATGGAATTAATTTATCTTATTAAATGGAATAAATGATCAAAGATTGTAAAGTGAATGTTAGTAACTAATTTCTCCTGAGTTTTCTTTTATTATATTTTCATTTATTTAATACATTGCATGAACATTTTTTAGAATATATATTTTGTAGACGTCGTTCATGGTGGCCTGATGATTTGTACTCACACCCATATCGGACCTCTATTGGCTACCCATGCATGTTTCAGTATTTCATGATTAGGAATGGGAAACAATCATTTTCTAGGGATTGGTGTTGGGCTTGGTATGTTCATGGATGGGGCTTTGGACATATTGTCATGAATAATTTTGGGGGATGATTCTATTAGTATTTATTTTTGGGTTTCATCACTTTTGTCATCGTTAGCTTCTGATGTAATATTTACCTATCATTATGTTTGTAAAATAATTGATAAATTATTCAAAATACATGTTCTAGTTTATTTATTATTTCATCCCTTTTTTATTACGTGATTTTTTTTTGAAAAATATCGTAAAAAGGGTATAGTATCCCCATGTGACCAAATAGGCCATCATTTCTTGTTGGAGTCCTTTAGCATATGTGCAGGCATGCATGTGTTCATCATCCAACCAGGATCAGAGCACCGATTTAGTGGCTTCCATGTTAGGGAAATTACATTCTATGATCCACACATTTCCAAAAAATCTATTAATGGGATCATATTAATATATAGTTGCTAGCGTGGAAGATATTAATGCATGAATCATTCGATTTTAATATTCTTGAGAATCTATTCTAATGGATTCTCCTTTATCTCACTAGATTTTAGTGTAGATGGTTGAAGAAGATTGCTCTCCATTCCTGCAATCCATCATAGAGAGGGATCTCAATATGTATTGGGATGATTATCTCTGGATTTCCTTGTAAAAAACACAAATTATGTTGACTATAATGAAAAGTAATTCAATTGGGTTTATAAACATCAATGTTTAGATATAAACAATTTCACAAGTATCCCTTAATATTTATTTAATCCCTATAGAACCCCATGAAAATAATACTATTATTAGTATTATTATTTCCTAAAATGGGAAAAACAACAAATGATAATTAAATTTCATTAAAATCAATAATATTCAATATATTTTTTCTCAGCATTCCAATAAACTCGATCCTTCATTCGAAGATAATATTTATTGGAACTTAAATAATGAATTATTATTTATCAAATAAATATCACTACATTATTTCCTTAAAACAATTAATATTATATCAACTAAATAAGAAATAAATATTTGTTAAATATTACCCTCATATAATATTCTCTCAATCATAAGATGATGGAATATATGTGATCTAGAAAACCAGAATAATTACTAAAACATTTTTGGGAATATTTATTATTCAACCTTTTAAATAATAAAATGTAATATAAATTTTAACTTAGATTCTAGATACATTTAGTTCGTAACAATCTACATCATTATAATCCATTACATTTTAGTTTTTTTTACTTGGAAGTGTTTGGAGAAGGCTCGAAGAGAGTTTTCATAACATCAGTTGGTAATGGATTGAAAATGGTGGATTACATGTCTTGTAATGATATTAAATGAAGTATACTTTTGGTGGAAACCTACAATGAATAATTACACTTCGTTAAAGGGTATTACAAGTCATGTAATACCACTCTTTTGTAATGTTTTATTTAATTTTCTAGATGATCAAGTTACAAATCCCTATGGCTGCATCATTTCTCCCTCAACCCAAAGCGACCAGGTTATCCCACAGTGGTCTTAAGAGGATTATTTCATCAGGTATCAACTCAAAGGTTATATCTCTTGATCCGTTGAAATCCATCATCAATATAAGGTGTGTTATGCCACATTTGATCAGTTTTTTCATAGTTGACCTCACTTTTTCATCTTGTTATTCCATCCATGTCATGGAGAATGATATTCCATAGTATTAATAGTGATATCATTGGTTTTTTTGATGTGGTGGTGCCATAATGTTCTAGGGTGGATGTAGATCATTCAAAATAGGTGATCATAAGTCAGTTTCATAATCCAATATTATATAAGAATTTAGAATCCCCTTCATGGAATGATTTCCATTATTTCACTTTAATTGTGCATCAAGCGTGATGGTTTTTTATTTTTTTACCCATCGATTATGGATTCCCATGATTAATCATAGGAAATGAAAAGGATAATTAAATGGAAAGGGTAAATGAGTTTTTTCACATGTTGTTATAGTTTTATATTGATTGTGATTTTCTGACTGTATGGACAGAACTCTCCAATAAAATGGTGGCATCTTATGGATTTTTTGTTCCTATTATATTCATTGTGCCTTCTTTATTAGATGTGGTTGTTGAGGTATCACCATAAATGGAAACATGGAAAATTCTAACACTCGGTTAATTAAAAAATTATCCATGATGATAATGTTCTATGATAATCCCAAAATTAACATGTGGAATTTTAATAAGGAACATCTTATTAAATCTGAAAATTGTGCATTGTATTGTATTCATGGTGTTGCGGTTGGGACGATGACTATGTTTTGTGGGGTGGTTTAGATAGTGTGATGGAATCTCAGATTGATAAATTTAATTATTATGGAATTAATTAGATGTGTAGATCGGTTGGGAAGTGATCAGTTGTTTGGTGACATGTTAGTGTATGTAGTTGTGTGTGGATGATTTTTCGAGTGGTGGAATTAAAGAAAGATGGTGATGTTGGGTTTTGGTAAATCACCTAGAGTTTCTCCATGTGTTACCAATACTATGTATCTTGTTGTGTGTTGTGTTTGGTTTTTCCTAGATTGAAATGGAATAAATGGATTAATTAATTTAATCCAATAATGAAAATTGAATAAATAAATTGTATGGAAATATGAATTGAGTAATGGCTTGATGTGTGACCACCTGCATTTATGGGTAGTAGTAAAGTTGATTGTATTGTTCAATTTTAGTTTGTTTGAGAACCCATATGTTTGGATTAGTTTTTCATATCTATATATAAAAATATATTGAATTTTACATGGGAATTATATTTGTACCAAAACATAGTTGAGCACCATTTGTCGAAAATCCATGTCATCATGAGGGATGGTGTCTTTAAAAAACATCTCAGTTGGAGAATGGATGGATAACCTCTTCGTATTCCCTACTCACACATCCAGATGGTTTTAGCTAAATATTCTTTAGGAAGGTTGTGGATTGAGAGGACTAGGTGTGTGTGGGCGGTTTGTTCTTTCCCAGGTGTCTTTGGGATGAGATGTCTTATGATTTCCCTTGTGATTTCTGGATGGGATGTGATGTAGCTCATGGCCAAGGTGACAGGATTACATGGTCGTTGCCAATGTGTTTGTATGAGGGTTGTGACATGGTTGTTTTCGAAGTCGCGGGATCCCATTGATGTTTTCAATTATGTATGAACGACTATTTAGTGGTAAGTGGTTAGGTGTAACCTATAATCGATGTGAATTATATTATATTACATGGTTTGAGTTATTTGGTGAGTGCGCCTCAATGAGGTTGGGGGATTGTATTCCAGTTAGGTGTGGTTTTGTTCTTCTATTTTATCATAGGGGAATTATAATGATTCTTTCAAATGTGGAACATAAACTTTTGTTTTCCTATTAATTATACCTATATACTCAACCTACACATTATAGACTAATTTCAGGTTGTGTGGAGAATATTGATGAACAAGTTAGACTATACTACATCAAATCATGATTGTGGATGTGTTTCTTCAGAGATCTAATTTTGATACATACAATGTAGACTTTTTTATTCTATCAATTCTAATTTACACATGCATGTGGGATGGATTTTTTTCTTGGTTAAGTTATGTATTGGGGTTTTATGGTGGATGATTCGTCTTATCTCCCTATCATGTTTCAAATAAAATGGTAACTCCACCATTTTTGTGAGATTTGTATACCCTTGGGGTTAGTCTCCATCTTGGGGACTACTGGAGGCAGGACTCGAGGATCATTATCTCACTTTACTAATTTCCATCTTAGTTGGGGAATCATTGGAGGGATGAGGACATGATAGACTTGTGTAAAGGTATATGGTTGAGAGATAGTATGGATTTTGGAGTTATGCATAGTGATGATTACATTGGTTTGTAGAGAAATAATGATAGGTGACCTGGGTATGTGACATAGTCCACGGGAGACTAGCTAGGACAAAAGATATTATCCCCCCATGATTCGATTCAAGGAAATTATTCCACCAAAACTACCTTGTATGGATACACTGTTTGTAGGGTAGTGACATAGGATATGTAAATGATTCATAATGACATGTGTAATTTCTTAAATTGGGTTGTTTTGGGAAGGTTAAAATGGATAAAATGATTAAAATGAATTTAGATGAATTTAGATAAAATTTCAAACTGCTCCGGCTTATGAATTGTTATATACCATTATATTATTTCCCATGGATAACATCCACATGTGGCTTAGGTGGGGGAGGTTCAACAAGATGACCTGTTTGATCACTATAGGGTTGATCTAGTAGATGATCATGGTATGTTAAAGAGAGTGTAGCATTCTTTATGGAAGTATTATTTGAGAAAGTACAAGGGATTTGTTTCTAACATAGAGACAAAATGTTTTTAGAGGATATAAAGATTTCATTCAGCTTTATCTATGCCCCAATAGATTATATGATAATTATGGTGGTCAGTGAATTGTGGGGAGCAACACATAAGTGGTGGATGTTTTTTCTGGGAGTGCGAAAAGAGGTAGACGTATTGTGGGATGTATTTCTGATGTAGTTCCAAGTGGACATCCTTTCATCTACTATAATGTTTTAGAAGAGGCAGGACCTTCTTCCCGTTGAGTATGGGATTATGTAAATATATAAAAATGGGATAAATTTCGTGGATATTCAATACATTTTCCCTGATTTTCTTCTAGGTGAGGAGTCTCATATGGGGCTTCTCAAAGAATCACATCACAATTCCATCCAAGATGTGACTCCTCCTTTTATATTGGAATTTTATATGTATGGTTTATATAAGGGTTAGGAATATGATTTGATGAAATAATTTAGAATTATATAGAAAGAGTGGATCCAATGGAGTTAATGGAGTTGTAGTTTTGTTATTAGAAGGTCTCAGGCGACCAAACCTTCGAGGTTTCAACCAGTAGGGAGTTGACCTCAGTATTTTCCTTTCCATAATTCTAATGAAAGTGGATTATTGTCCCATGTTCTATTCTTGGTGATGATATGATTCATCATTTGGGATCATTGAATTCATCAGATTCAATGTCTAGTGACTTCTTGTGCTTAGTTTATTGGAGGTGGATAGGCTGTGTGTCAGCGTCAGCAGTAGTTTTTAGTAAGGCAATTTCAGCAACATGGATTTCTAGTATTTCCATACCAAGGGAGATAGAGAATGTAGTGGCCAACCTAAATATGTACCTCACAATCATGTACTTTAACATTATCATGGATGTTAATATTTTCATCATCAACTAGGTAGAGGATATGAGAATGGTCAGTTGCATGTTGTAGAGGTATCTATTCCAACGAGGCCAATAATCATTAGGAGAACAATAAGCTTCTTCAGTGTCATGTGAATAAAAATTGTTTTATTAAAGAGGTTAATAATTCATTGATACACCCAATATATTCCATTCATAGAGACTAGACATAGTGATGTTTCCCAGGCCCCTGATGATGTGTATTCTAGTTGAAGGCCATACCATTATGTTTGATGTGTGTCGAGGGTTTAGACTGAGGATGAAACCACATCAGTCCCATGAGGATATCTTCATGATATATATTTTACCATAAGATGTCATTATCATCATTGACTAGTTGTATTCAATGAATTATGTTATCAACTACTTGTAGAGGATATCTAGGTTTTCAGATGTGGATGGAAAAAATGTGGCTTTCATAGGAAGGTGGGATTGTTAGAAGGGAAGTGGGTTCGTGGATCATATTCGTTATTTATTGATCGATATGACATTGGATGTAGTATATGAAAATATGGTGGATGTTCCCAAGGTCATTGTGGGGTTCTTGGATGGCTTCCCTGCCGATGTTGTGATTTTCCAACTGGATGTGTTGTCATGTTTCGGGGTAGATATATATCTTAGTGCTTTTCTGATTTTTATATATACTTATCATATCACAACTTTTATGCTGTGGTAGATGAGGATTCATATTGAAGAACTAATTAAAATGGGATTCATCTAGCCCAATGTGTCGTCATTGGTTACAGAGGTGATTGCAAAGAATGCATATGATGATCTATGGTTTTTCATAGAATACTTGAGGATGAATCAGGTGACAGTCAAGAACAATTAGACCATTTTGTGGATACATTATCTTTTTGACTAGTTGTGATGGAAAATTTGGTTTCCTTTGAACTATATATGGTCTAGATATCACTAATTGAGGGTTAAAGAAACTAATATCCTCATAATTACATTCAAATGCAGGTATGGTATCTTTATGTTCATAGTCATGACATCCAGTGTTACTAATGCACCAACAGTGTCAATGGGGTCTATAAACTCTTTTTGTGTGTGTGTTCCTAGAACAACTCATCATTGTTATTATTAATGACATAATTATCATCTCGAAGATAGAGGATGATAATGTTGATCATGTCATAATAGTCTTATTGTTTCTTTGATGCCACTATCTCTACGGGATGATCTCCAAGAGTACATTCTGGACGTAGGATGTTAATTTACATGGACGTGGTGTGTCTTAGTAGGGTGTATCACTAGAACTGTTAGAGTTTTATGTAGTTGTATCATAGGAGGAACCAAATAATATGTATTTTGTTTGAAATGTTCCTGATATAGTATGTTTTTATATGAGGAATGTACAATATTTATGTAAATATAAATTTTGAATGTAATATCTAACTATAAAGGACAGATCTGTGCTAGGAAATGTTTTACTATGTGAAGGGGATGTTAGGAAGTGCTCATGTTTTATTGTTTCCCGGGGAAGGTGTTATTTTAGAGGTGTTTTTTGATGCTTCTTGATTGGGCTTGTGATGCGTCTTGATGAAACATAAGGAAGTGATCTATTATGGGTCTAGGTAGTTAAATCCCGATGAGAATAACTCTCACACCCACAATATTAATTTTTAGTAGGTGGGATCATGCAGATGGTGTGTCATTATTACCCCATTATGGATCTATTTGGGGTCTTCACGAACCATAAGTTCTTGAGGTATATATATTTCTAGTGAAAATAGAACTTCCAACTATTTTGGAGGATGGAGTTTTTTCCAGACAAGGAATTTGAAATATCCTATACCACATGAAAGGAAAATGTCCAGGAAAATTCCATGAGAAGCATGTCACATAAAGAGGTATTTCTATAGTCTATAGATGCTTTTAGGTAAATGTTATAGATTGAAGCATTACACTTGGATGCAATGGTTGAAAATAGTAGAGGATGATTATTTGGATAACATTATAGTCTTCTCTAATGTATAATTTGGAGGTGTCTCAGTGGGGAGACATTGAGGAAGAGGTGATACACATTATTTTTGTCTAAGGTTATGTTCCAGAGGGATGGTCATATAATGGTCAAAATCAAAATATGTTCAATGAGAAGTTGTTTGTTTCTGTGGAAATGTATGGGGGAGTGATCCATGAGTATAATTTTTCACCTTTAGTTTTAAACTCATTATATTACAAGATGTTCAATGGCTTGAGGATGAGGTTTTGCTCGCATAGGATGAATCATGTTTTTGAGGAGTTTGTGTAAAAGTTATTAGTATTCTAGTAGGTGAAGGCTAGGAACTATGTTCCCAATGGTTTGATAAACCCTTCGATGTCCCGATGTTGTACTGGGATGTCATCTTGATGGATTTAATTAGATGTTTACCAAGGTATCATTGATTCTATCATTCTATCATGGTGATAGTGTTTCGATTGATGATATCATCAAACATCATAAAAAGTTAAGTAATCTGGTGCAATGGATGGATTTTATAAAAGGTAAATGGATGAGGTTGTGTGGTTGGACATAATTACAAGGACTATTGTTTCATATCAAGATGTGAATTTTACCATACAAGTATATAGTGGATTGAAAAATTATTTTGTAACTCATCTATGCCTCATCATGGCATTCCACATTCAGATAGATGGACATATTGAACAGACTATCCAGATGATGGGGGATATGTTATGGTTGAATGGCTTGGAAATTTTTATATCTTGGGTATTAAACCTTCTATTGGTGGAGTTCTATTATAATATTAAATATCACTCATCCATTTCAATAACTGAATTCGTGGAATTTTATGGGATGCCATTTCTTTCACTTATCAGATGTACAAAGGTTTGGATGACTTATGTTCATGGACAAGATGTGGTCGAAATCGGGACTGAAAAGTTTCAACTTGTTTGAGAAATGATGAAATAGGAGAAGGACATGAATAAGTCTTATGATTATCACATTAGGATTCTCTTGAAGTTCTAGTATCGGGAACATGTGTTCTTTAAGTACTCAACTCGATTTTGGATGGATAGGTTTGGTTGAGGGAGTAAGATTTCTCCTAGGATTGTCGGACCCTTTATGGTGTTAGAGTGACTTGGTGAGGTGAAATATCATTTAGCTCTACCACTATAGTTGGAGTGGATCGAGGATTCCATTCACATCCCTCATATTTTTTAATACCTTCACTATGACTCACATTTCATCGATGGTGGAGAGTTTTACATCGGGGATGAAACAATGTTTTTGGAATAACCAGTGGAGGTACACAATCTTTGGGAGGAGGTGATATGTAGTTGGACCACTCCTTTGGTTCATGTTTTTTGAAATAATTTATGGTTATAGGAGATTACATGAAAGAGATAATCACAGATTCATGATCCGTACCACGAGTATTTTTTGAGTTTTCTTTTTTATCTATTTTTCCTAGTAATGAAATGTTTAATCCTTGTTAGTTTTATGAGGAGTTGTTTCATTTCACTCTCATGCGTGATGAGTTCCTGATTCATGAAATGGGAGAACCTAATTTTTAATTGAGACACATTAGTTGGGATATAATTCAACCAATGTGAGAGAGTTAGTGAAACATAAGGAAGATAGTATATTGATATAGAGAATACAATTTTTAGAATTAATTTATTGGAATGTGTTGTGTTTGTGGTTGTGTGATGTGTTATTTGGTCATTTGTGTTAGCTAATTTTAGAGGATGTGTTTATGGATGTGGGGGTTCCACTAAAACACTCGAACAACAAAAGTGTTTAATCACTGAATGATGATGTGTTTGTTTGATAGAGATGTTCGAAGTGTAGCGAGATCCATTAGTGGTATCTCACAGGGCGATTTATAGGAAGCCTCTATATTCAATGTTTGGAGTATCTGATGTAACTTTTTATGTACTCCCAATAAATTTAATTTATGGTTTATGTTGTTGGAAGTTTTCGAAGGAGGATCGAAGGGTGTATGGAGAATACTATTTGGAAAAGGTAGTAAGAAGTGGAATTATATGTTTTGTAATGGGATTACATGATTTGAATATTTGTTTCATTTATTTTCTAAGGTGTTTCCTAGCATGTAATAGTTCAGGGTCATAAAATTAAAATAATTGATGGGAAGTAAGTGTTTCAATGGAACCCGACCTCAAAGAATTAAACATCATGAATGTGTACAATAGGTATTGTGATACCACAATGATGTAATGTTTTAATTATTTTTCCTTCGTATCGTGTTAATAGACCCAACAGATGCAGTGTTTCTCTCATGACCTCATGATATCTAGCGATCCCTATATGGTGGTGCGAGGATTCCTTAATTAGCAATTGATTTATCTCTTATCTCCATCTATCCATAGCTATCTATCATAAATATATGGTTTTCCCCTAATTTTTTTTATTTTTTCTCAGTTATTTCTCTTTTTTGTCATTATCATTTTTCCATGTAATGTAAAAATACCTCATTCAGTTTAATGGGGGTTTAATTTGTTTGTTGCTGAGGTGTGGGTTCTAGTGAATCCTCAGGTGGATGTAGATCTTGTGGGACATGAAATTATATGTCCATTATATGATCTATTCTTGGGTAATGATTATTCACCCCCCCACTTTTGGAGGAATTCCCGAGGTTTTGATTAATTATAATTCATGGGGGATGGATATTTCATTTTATACCCCTGAATTATGGTTTTTATTACTTATTCAATGATAAAAAAACTGGAATATTTAATTTAAGTGTCAATGATGTTTGATCACATGCCTTTACAGTTTGATATTATATGGTATATTCTATTAGTAGGGGATGAATAACCCATAGACATGGTAGATGATTTTTTATTTTATTGTGCTAGCTATATTTTTTGTGTATTATACATTGGTTCTGGTTATTGTGGAACCATCCCGTAGAGAATCTTTCTAACTATGTCTTCTCGTCTAATAAAAATATTCCCCAAGATGATATTGTGTTTTCATAACACCTCAATTAACATGTGTAATTTTAATAATGGATGGGTTATTGAATCTGAAAATTATTCTTTCTGTGGTTTCAATGTTGCTATGGTTGGGAGCATAGGTGTGTGTTGTGGTGTGGTTTGAATGGTGTGTTTGAATTTCAGGTTGATATAACGATTGATTGTGGAGTGGATGAGAAGTGTAGAGTAGTATGGATTTCAATGTATTCCGATGATATGTTGTTGGATTTGGATTTGTGTGGATAATATTTCGAATGTAGGCATTGAGGAAGGATGTGGATGGTTGGTATGAGTAATTCAGTTTGCATTTTTCCATTTGTGGCTTTTTTTGTCTTGTTGTGCATTTTTATTTTTAGATCCTAAATAAAATTGAAGAAACAAAAAAATTTATAGTTATTAAAGAGTGTAATGGAAACCATAGATGATCATAGTGGAGCAGCCCCGCCTCCCAGTAGTAGAGGGCAGAGGATGAAATCCTTCTCTATAATATGAGATTGGGGAAACCATTTACCCATTTCACAATACCTAGCTTCCTCTCTGATTTCCCTATGATTTCGATAAATCCAAAATTCACCGACCTACATCTTTGTGGCCATAGTATTTCGATTTCGCTGTCAGTGTTCTATGAGGCATCAATCCTTTTGGAATTTACATTGGTTTATTTCTTCAACAATCTTCGGCCCTCATTCAATGAGTTTTATCAGTTTTTGTTTTGAAAATTGGTCCTGCAATACCACGCAATTGTTTGTCTTACTGATAAGGGGCATCTCATGAATCTGGTTACCTCAGAGGATGATCTGATCCTTGCTAGGTCTAATGCTCCCCATAGTTTCAGTGGATGAAAATCCATTCTTCATTGATGGCCATTCAACCTGTGCATAAACAAAATCCCATCATCTAGTGTAACATGGGTAGGCATGACGCAAATTCAATTACACATTCTGAATCTTGCAATTATATGTATGATTGGAAATATGGTTTCATGATTTCATTGTTCATATGTGTGCACCTGTACTATGATTCATCCCACCAATATGTGCATCTATGTTGAAGTGGACATGTCATAGACCTAGTGTATGTTATTTGGATTGCTGTTTGTGTGGAATTTATATGGAATTAGGTTGTGGTCTTTGAGTCCTTGTTTAGCTATTGATCGAGTTGTTGTCATGAGGGGAATCTGGGGTCACACTACCATGCGGAAGGCATGAGCATGAGGTCTGATCCAATGTTGAGGATATTAGAGGGGCCTAAAAAGTTTCTCCCTGTGGTTAATGGAATGGATTTTGTTTCTGTGAATCGAGGTGTAGTGATAGTGTGAAAGAAGGCATTGGCCTCTTCCCATATGAGGGTCACTATTGTTCCTGAAATGCATTAAATTGATCCGAGGATAGGATATAGTGCAATGCGGGTATTTGATAGGGGAAAATTTGATGATGGGGCTCTAGGATCTGAGGACCGGTGGATTGGAAGCCACAAGGATTTGGGGGGGGGGGGGGGCTAAGGGGCTGTATTTTGGAGTAGCTGAAAATTTGGGTTCTGTTTCATGTGATGATCGAAAATCTATGGGGATTTCCTAGGTTAGTGTTGTTTTGTTCAAGGGATAGACTGATGTTAATGAAGGTGTGATGGTCAATGTTGCCATGGGAAATCAGTTTCATGTGATGGAGTAGGAGGGTGTGGAGAAAACAATGCAAAATGGTGTTGACATGTGCACCAAGATAACTTTGCTGGAGGATGCTATAACGAATGAGATCATAGAAAGAAGACTATGTGAAGGAACGAAATTGGTAGAAAACCTGATATGATTATTAGTGATTGAAACCAATGTCCATCTTCATCAGAACCATCTTGAGCATTATCAGGATATGCAGATCACTAGTAAATGGGGGGATCTACCATATTGTGACAACGAAAATGATGGTGGCATGATCAGGACATCATACAATAATTTTTTCTAGGGAGGGACGAAGGTGGTGTCATGGAGACTGGAATATATGATTTCGTTGCCATCAAGAAAGTTGTGGAAGGACTATTCATATCTTCCAAAACTGATGCCTACCAGGACTTCCAATAATGGTATGAAAAAATACTAATGAACTACATTCATTGGAGTGACAGAATCTTAGGAGGATGTATGTGATGGTTATTAAGCATTGTGAAATCTCAGAATTGGTATCAGTGACTATGGATGATGCTTTTGTCCATGTAGGTGGTGACAGGATTGATATTGATGGTATATAGTTTCTGTTTTGGTCCTGTGGGGATGGATTACTATACTATTCATTTATTTTAATAAATGTTCATGGGTTTTTTCCTCTGACTAAGCATTCTGATAAAGAGTAGAAATTTGCTAAATTAGTTAAATGGAAATATGAATTTGGTTATTTATTGTTGTGTAATATCATTCATATATACATAGCAGTAATGTTGGCAGTTTTATGAAGTAGTTGTTTGTTTTAGAACATGTAGGATAGGGTGAGTTTATGGTGTATATATATTAATGAATTTTATATGTGATTTATATATTCACCCTAAAATATTTTAGAACCATCTTCCAATCACCCCCATTTCCATGGGGAGGGTGTATTTCGAAAACAACCTGGTGAGAGGATGGATGGCTGGACACCCACTCATAACTACTCCCACTTCTGGGTAGTGTTATACCAAGATTCATCAATTAGCTTGTGGTATTTGATGCCTTGATTTTTGATGGAATGTATTGATTACCCATGTGTCTTCAAAATGAGAAGTGTTTATCTTTTTCATGTGTTTTGAGGAAGAGATGTGATTAATCTCAAGGAATAGGTGGAATGATGATATGGTTGTGGCCCAATGTTTTTATGAGTGGGATGTGATGTGGGTCATTCCCTAGGTGACTCCATGATATGGTTGTGGCCTATGTGTATGCAATCATGATGTGATGTGGCACAAGGCCTAGTTGATGTGATGAGTCGGTTGTGGCCCATGTGACTACTAACGGGTTGTGATGTGGTTCATTCAGATGACATGGAAGAACCATGACATTTTACATTAGAAAATAGTATCTCATTAGTGGGATGTGTTGTGGGGTACCCTATTATCGATTTGAATTGTATCAAATTACATGAAATGTATTATTTGTTGAATGCTTATTTGTGTTCATCCATAGAATAATATACATTTTTGGTGTTGTTTTGTTATGATGTTTTCTCACATAGGCATTAGCAAGATTCATTATCATATTCAATAGTGACTTTAGTTTTTCTACTATGTATAACTGTATGCTTACCGTAGAAATATAAAATAGTTTCCAGGTTTCTAGGAGGAGTTTTCTGACCATGATGAACCATTGTAACTTGGATCTTCAAAGTTGTTGTGTCGTTTCCCAACATTACATTTGATGCCTACAATGAATAATTTAGTTGATTATTACATACACTAAAAACATTCATGAGGTACGTATTTTGGTTTCATTTATGATATGTATTTTGGTTTCATTATAGATGACCCATTTTATCTCTTGATCTTATTTGCTATAAAAAGGTTAACACAGTGCCTTTTGAGAGGTTTGTTTACCCATGATGTTAGTTTCCAACTTAAGGCCTAATTTAAGTGGCCCTTTGAGGCCATTATCTCACGTACATCATTACCATCCCCCGAGGGGTATCATTGGAGAGAGGGAACAATTACATAGTGTGTGATCCTCTAGGACTTTTCTTAATAGCATTAAGAGAAGTATCCTAAAGATGAAGTTTAAAATATAACAAAATTCCAAGGTAGATATAGATAAATAAATTACTGAAAAAATAACTTAATACCTCATAGGGGTTCTCACTGTGTAATATAAACCCTTTATCATGCTATCTTAAATCATGTTAGTTTCCTGACAGCGTCATCGTCCCGTGTGCTCGATAATTCTTTCATTTAATTTCATAAAATCCAACATGCCTATAGAACACCATGGCTATGGATTTATTTAGGATATATCATTTTCATTAAAGGGAATGAGATATCAACCTCCATTAAAAACAAAAAGGAAAAAACCGTTCTCTAGTTATTCTTTGATGCAATATTACTTGTTACACAACCAATGTATACAATCGTACCAAGATCATATGCCATTTATTTCATATATACATCAAATTTCATGACTTATAATATTCATTAATAATATTCAAAATGTCTACAGATCAGTATAGACATAGATATATTGGAAAATCGAATGACACATATAAATTTGGATTTCCTAGTAGTGGGTAATGTTCAAATAATATCGTACATAAGATATTAACAATGGATTACACCAAGAGATGGATCATCAATTTCATAATTGTCTGAGACTGTGATATCATGTATTATCTTTCTCCATAAAATAATATCATCTGGGTATAGAATATATATTTGATGAAACAAATTGTGGAAATTCAGGGTTCCCATCATAATGGATAACTGTTATGACCATTTAGTGAAACACATGCTCTTAGGATATCATCACATACAATGTCACACAAAAGAACAATCATGATGTGATTAAAATTTTATTAATATTCAATACTATGAATACTAATTTTCATAAAGTAAACATAAGTTGGTTCTAGGACACCAAATCATACACAACTGAAATATAACTTGTGCATATATGATTTCCACATCTTCCCATGATCTATCAACCTTGTAACCATAATTGATTCACTATTGGGAAAGATAAACTGATGTATCAACAAACATGGTTATTCATATAAATAATACAATATTATAGATATCAATTTAATAAAAAAATTACCTATATCTCCTCCCAAGATTTCTCCATGGTTTTATTATTCAAATACCTCTATGAGACATGTTGGACAAGAATGATATTATTCTACATGGATAATGTTTCATCAAACATGTACACTGCTTGGAATGTATTTCATTAATCTCATTGTCTCTATTGTAATCTAAAATTATTTATGACTTATGATTCTAGGTTTGATGCACATGAGTGCACCCATGGATCTTATTATATGATCTCAATAAATATTATAAAATGGAAAAATGAAGAAATTATTCATAGTACAATAAGAAAAAAATAATGTGACATAATATTACTCACTTATAGATAACCCTTAGGATGATTTCTCATTAGGATAAAATTATTCTTTTGACTATCTGAGATCACTAACCTCTGAAGGATGTGTCTATTTCAAATCATGAAACGAGTCATTTGCATGCACTAGTGTTGAAATTGAATGGGAAAAATTATTATATCGTAGATGGAATGCAGGAAATGTTGGTGGAATAGTCATGGTAGAATAAAGATATATGCACTATAGATATAACATATGATATGATTATGACATTGGTTGGACCATTTCTAGATATGACACAGTTATGGTATGTGAATAAGAGGTTAAATATTATGATCTTGGTGGCATGGGTGTGAACATATCTGCAGGACCATTTGGAGGAAGAAAAGTTGTGGTATATGGTGTTTTCATTGGTGGGTGATGGTGTGAATGGGTATGATGGGTTTTCATTGTATCTTTTGAAGCACCCCTACTCAGAACCATTATTGTAGACTATGTGGAAGTCAACTTTGGATTAGTTGAATGTCCAAAAAATTGTTTGTAAAAAAACATGTACATGACATTAAATGTAATTTGATAGAAAAATAAAAAAAATTATAATATTTATGAAAAATAGAGGAGGAATCAATAGATCACAAATTTATTGATCATTATCAAAAAAATGTATTACTTGAATCTTATTCAATATCATTTAGAATATTCATGTGAGTTTAATTTACTCTTTTTTTTGAGATTTATAATATTTAGTCAGGAAGAAGAATAATCTGTCACCCAACATAAAAAAGTAAAAATATCTTATAATAATATCATTTAAATTATACCATAATTGATATAAAATATATATATTAATCCAATCCTAATATCATATAAATTATGAATTTTAATAAAAATAATAATAATTTAATAACGGAGGAGAAATCTCGAAGCATTAGGATATATGAAATGAAATACAAATTTTATTATAAAAAACTACCCATCTATAATTGGGATGGAAAAATGTATAACATGTATCCTTCGAGAATCCTTAGTAACATCCAATGATCTTTTACATACTCAAACAATGACATTAAACTATAAAAATCATTGTAAATTTGTTTGAACCCATATCTACATTTCATGTACGGATCTTGATTTTGGTTGTTTTGGGAAAAGGTTATAATATGTAAATTTAAGGAGTACACAATGTGTAATTATATTTACATGTTGTGTGCCCTATTTCTAGGGGTAACCATGTACTGACCATGTAACGGCTGAGTACATGGCCATGTGGGGTGACCTACAGACCGCATAAAGTAGAGGCCGATTGATTCTTGTACATGACATGTGCATTAAAAGAGAGTATTGTGTAATTTTATTTTTATTTTATAAATCAGACCGTGGTCGCCTCTAATTTCATTAAATTCTTTCTTCTAGCATCATTTCAACAAGAAACAATAAGAATCGCCAAATATTCTCTAAACCACTGACCCCACCGCGTATGTTCTCTGAATCAAACACCATTGATTGCATTGGAATATCCTCTATTAGTTCTTCAATATTAAAGAGCCTCTCCCATAGTTTTCTCCACCTTAGAGAGTTATTCAAGATTGAAAGTTTTTTATGCCATTATTAATATACGATGTTATATGTTGAATCAAAGGTTGATATTCAACAATATCGATCGTGTGACATTGAGGAAGATGGTTTGTGTCGGTCCATAGTTTTTATTTAATTATATCTTAAAAATGTTCTGAATACCCTATATTAGGGCATTGAGTGTTCTGTAAATCTGACCATGATGATTCTTGTTATTGTTTGGTTGCAAGAGTAAGGGTTGTTGATTTTGAATTAGGTTTTTACCTTACATATGGATGTGTTTTTCCTTTCTTGTTAATATTGGCTATTTGGGTTGAGAACATATTTTTATGATTTTAAACATTTCATGCCAAGTTTTGTTTTGGATGGAGTTGATATTATATGACATGCTTATGATAATAATTTTACTTTCTTATCCATATAGTGTTTTTATTTTTTTACTTTGTCTACTGGATATCATTTGTGCACAATTGTATTACACAGGGTTATGGGAACCTGGTGTTGTGAGATCACAAGGGGATTAAATGATGAGGGCTTCCACATAGTGTCTATTACCATTCACGTTGTGAGACAACAAGGGGTGGATGTTGAGTGCTCTGTTAGAGTGTATGCTGTATACTGTTGTGAGAATATATGGGTAATTAGTCATTGAGTGCTTCCTTATAGTGTCTATAGATACTGTTAAAATAACACAAGGGGAATTTACGGTGACTGCTTCCTCATAGTGTCTTTGTCTATGATGTATCGGAGGGTTTATACTGTGAGAACATCCAAAATTGTTTCTTTTGTTTGATTGGTTCAATAATTGGTAATGTCAATTAGTTTAGTTGAAACTGTCAGATTGATTACATTGAGTACATCCTTGTTTATTTCATTGTTTTTCAAATTTTCCTTCTATATATATTCACTAATTGTTTGGAATAGGTTTTTATGTGGTTTCCTACTGAGATTTATCTCACACCTATTTGGGTCATGCTTTTCACCCCAAAGAGATTATATTGTTGCATGTATAGATAAGGGAATGATCCCTTCAACATTAGGAACACGATTTCGATATTTGGTTTTGTACATTATTATAGAATTATGAATTGATGGGATGATTTCCTAGAAATAAGGACATACAACATTTATATATGTGCTCCAGTAGTTTAATTACTTTCATTCTTCCTTTGTTTAATTATTATGTGGTATTACTCATTCAGAAACTATTACCTATTTTTTATAATGTTTACTCTTCCAAATGAGTTCATTGTTCCCATAATATCACAACTAAGGCCATCACTACAAGTTGGAAGACTATAGAATTTGGGTTATTCACATGTTTTTTACAGTTATCATTGATGTTATTGGGGATCTATTTCTTTTGAAACCTAATGAGATTACGGTATTCCAGCTCATGCATCGTATAGTCACTTTATAGAGACCACATGTCATTCATTCTTGTCATGCCATTTAGGGTGCATTAACTATTTCATGTCGTTATGATATATGTTGTGATAAATTTTGATGTTGATGTGATATATTACTTTATATAATGCCTACAATTTGAGATATTGCTAATTGTGAATGGTTTCATTCAAATGTCTACAAAAATCTGGTCTCAGAGGTGTTATGGGCCCTCATAGATTTGAATTTGGTGGACCATGTGATTGATTTCACTATTATACTAGTGATATACATATATAGGATTCCAAGAGTTGATTTGTGAAGAATATGGGACCCATAGATCAGAATTTGGAACTTTAATGACTTTTTAATTGGTTTAATGGGTCCCTAAGTAGTTTTTGAGGGTTATTTTCTAGAAAAATCTAGAATACATGGTGTGGATTCATCAATAAATGCCATATATCCTTCTGTTTGGGATGGAAAATCTTTTATAACATACACACTATGTACTTTATATAAATGTCATGTATTCATAAATAGTGCTACTCGATGTGTATGTAGAGAGATGTGTTTGGGAAATGTTTGGTGACACAGAACGTGTACTTGGAGTACACTATATGTATTATTAGTCATGTATCCATCCATTTGATCAATGGCACAAATGGATGAATCACAGATTGCACACACCGTGTTCTGTTCTTACACGCCTTGTAGTGTCAACTAAGTCACCGACCGTGTGACTAACGATGCAGATGTTTTTGACATAAGGAATACACGTTGTGTCTAGGGTGTACACACCATGTAGTGTTTCCCAAGTAGGAGACATGTGTATAGTCATTTAGATGAACAATCTAGGGGGAAATGATTCATGTAGATGTTGTGTCTCAAGGATAACAAACCATGTGTAACGGTGTTACTTGACCATGTTTGGAATAAGTACACACCCATGTAAATGGTTAAAGGAACATGCCATGTAGTTGTTATAAATGTCATGTAGCCATGTTTTAGAAATCATGAATTTTTTCTATTTCTTATTTATTTATTACACTTTTTTGTTTCAATCCTTGATAATCACTAACTAAGGTGTGCATGTGACTATGAAGAGTTATGGCATCGAGACATCCTCTGATTGAATTCCAGATATAGGGAAATGATCAGACCCTAGAAATGGTTGATAATGGATTACCTGTAGATCCTCCCTTCGTGCCTATCATGTCACCAACCGTCATTCCAGATACAGGTGTTGATGCCCAATTCTGAGAAGGTTTCATGAGGTTTATGCAGACCTTCCAGGGAGCAACACATCCTACCCCATCTATGGAAGAGTTGATGTGGGGTTTTCAGCAACAACTTCCTCCCACATTCTCAAGGTATGGGGGACCATAGGCATTAGTGTCTTTTTTTAACATCCATGGTGACTACAATCAATAAACTAGATATTCCTTGATAAAGTAGGGTGAAACTCTCTAGGTACATTTTTTGAGATTTCTCCAAGAGATTGTGGGTTGTGATATCACAGTCAGGGTACAAGTGAGTTATGGAATGGGAAGAGTTCAAACAAGCCTTATATGATTAATTCTACCCAAAGACATTGAAGGATGATCGAGCCTGATAGTTCATGAGTCTGGAACAAGGTACTCATTTGGAGATGGAGTATTCATGTCACTTCATATAGATATAGTGCTTCCCACCCCTTTTAGGGGTGATGAGTTATTTCTAGCAAGGGAGTTTGAGGATGGTCTCCCGCAAGACATCTGATCACCGGTGAACATCATTAGTAAGACTTCCATCGCTTCTATAGTTAACCCGGTGTTTAACATAGAGTGAAACCAAAGAGATTCCAGAGCTCTGAGCCATAGAAGCTCGACATTCCGAATTGGTACGCCTCCGACTGATTGTAGGATGTTCCACAGAGAGTCTAGTGTAAAAATATGTTTAGAAGAGATACTCCTTTTGGTAGCTATGTGGTATGATACTCGTGAATAAAGATAAATTATATAAGGACACATTGCCCAGGAAGCCAACTTGAGTGCTGATCTTGCAGCAATATGGGTCATCCTCATCGTTTTTGTCATATTTTCTCACCAGCAGCTAGTAATAAGGGTTCCGTTTCGACCCTTCATACCAATGATGGACCACCAGTCCCACATCAGTCATGGAACATGAGTTCTTTAGGACGTTCAGGAAAATGTGGAGGTTATGGCCATAATTCACATACACAAGGTGTTTGACAGTAGCATGGGGATCATCCAAGGGACTACAGAAATCATCATATAGTCATGGCACAAGTTAGGATTTTTCAATAGAGATAACCTAGCACGATTATGATCTCAGAACATCTACAGTTAGAGGTATGATTCTAGTCACCTCGATTTTATCTTTTTCACTTTTCGATACAGGGTCTTCACATAGTGTAATATCTGTTTATATTGTGGAGATCCTTTGGCTCTATATAATTAATTCTATCGATATCTTGATGTTGGATACTCCATTTGGTACTAGAATTACTTGTGAGCATTAGTGAAAGGAGTGACCCCCTGAGGTCGGTAGATGAAACTTTTTATGTGAAATTTATGTCTTAGAAATGATGATATACAATGTCATTCATAGAATGGACTGATTGGTTCCCCTCTAGGTTGTGGTCCATTGCAATCGACATAGGGTGAGTTTCAAATCACCAGATGGTAGGTCATTTCTATATTAGTGTGAATAGGATGTCAAGGTTAGAAGAGATAGACTCAAGAATCATGGGTTTGGAGGAGTTACAGTGAAAATTTCTAGTTTGTATCGAGACGACCAGGGGACTTCAAAGATGGACATTCCTCAAATGGTGGATTATTATGAGATTCTTTTCTGAAGGAAATTTCTACTTTACCTATGTAGAGGGAGGTATATTTCTCAATTAATCTTGTCCTAGGAGAGGACATGATGTCCATTCCTTTTTAAAAGATGTCTACACAGGAGTTACATGATCTCAAGAAGCAGTTAGAGGAGTTACATGGAATAGGTTTAATCTGACCCAGTACATATCCTTCAGATTCAGCTATCTTGTTTGACAAGAATGAGGATGGTACCATCTGACATTGTTTTAATTATTAGATGTTGAACTATTTTATAGTCAATAACTGATATACCATGCCATTGATTGATGATTTCTTTGATCAGTAACGTGGAGAAAAGGTATTCTCAATGATTGACTTGCGATCTTATTATCATCAGTTTCAAGTAAGACACTCAGTTATACCTCTTACAACATTTCAGGTCACGTATGGTCTATAAGAGTATGTTGTTCTGGTATTCGGCCCCATGAACATGCCTACAGTTTTTATGGCACTGATGAACTGAGTGCTTCATCCATACTTGGATTCTTTCATAGTGATCTTCGTGGTCGATATCTGGGTGTAATCTAACACTCAAAATGACCATGCAACAAATCTTTGGATTGTTTTGAGAATACAGAGAGATGATTAGTTACATTCTATGCTATTAAAATTAAAATTTTTGATGGACTAAATTCACTTCATGGGTCATGTCATCTTAGAGACAAGAGTATCAGTACACCTCATAAAGTGATGTTAGTAGATTCCTTGGAGCAGTTAAAGATCGAATTTGAGGTATAATGTTTTCTACAGTTGGTTGGTTACTACATACATTTTATACAAGACTTTTCAGACATAGCTACGTCAATGACAAGCCTGACTATGAAGGGTGTGAAGTACTTGTGTAATTATTTCATCAAATTATCCTTATAAGAGTTGAATGGAAGGTTGAATTTAGAACATATACTAGTTTTTTCAGAGGTGGAAAGGAATAAAACTTTTTACTATAATGCATCACATATTGAGATGGGAGTAGTGATTATTTATGTATAAGGAGTCATTGTGTATGTGTCTCATTAATTGATGCTACATGAGAGAAATTACCAGACACATAATCATTAGTAGGCTTCAGTGGATCAGTACATGCACCATTATTGACATTATCTTTAGGGAGGGAATTTTGTTGTTTTCACCAACGACAAAAGCCTAATGTATATCTTCACAAGGTGTGATTTGAATATGATACATCATAGGTGGCTGATATGTTGAGTAAGAGGACTCTGATACCGGCCTTTGATATTGAGATTCCATACACTCCTGAAAAAGGAAATAGAGTGGCTGATATGTTGAGTAAGAGGACTCTGATACCGGCAGTTTGGGAAGCCATTTGTGAGTGGAAGCTTATGAAACTATTATCTGATATGAATTTTGAGGTGCATGACAGAGAGTGGCATAGGTTTCTTCCTTCTAGAGATATTTCATCTACTCTACTTGATCAAGTGAATATGAGGAAACTATCATATTCTGATGTCCTAGGTCTATGAGAGAGTGTGTCAAGAGAGAACCCTTTACCATGATGGATCGTAAGAGAGGATGGGATATTTCATTTTAATTAATAGGTATGGGTGTCAGCAGACATACATAGGGCATTGATGAATTATCTTCAATCCTCTGTTGGGGCCATTCATCCTGGTGTCACCAAGATATATCGAGATCTACACCTTTTTCATTAGAGGCCCGATATGAAGTTAGATGTTGTTTGTTTTATGATGACGTGTTCCACATTTCATTAGGTGATTGATAATCATCAACGAAAAACATGGATTATTTATGAATTACCCATTCCTGAGTGGATGTGGATTAATGTCATGATTTGTTTAATAAGGATACATCAAGAAAATGGTGCAGTTTCGGTTGTCATTGACATGATCACGATGGTTGAAAACTTATTACCAATTAAAGATAACTCTGTTTAGATGATCTGGGAAGGTTGTACATCCGTGAAACTGTATATATGCAAGGGATTCTGCCCTCAATCATTATAGAAAGAGTAATTTATATTACTTCTCAGATTTAGCAGGGACTACAGAGGGATTTGGGGAAACTAGTACTTCAGCGTACAACTTACCATCCCCAGACATATATCCAGTCTGAGGACACAATTAATGTGATGGAGGACATTTTTTGAGCATGCATCTATGATTTTTTAGGTTCTTGGGTGATGCATAAAACTTTTATGGATTTTTCCTATAATAATAGTTTTCAGGTGACTATTTAGATGACACCATACAAGGCATTGTATGGTATGCCACATCGATCATCCTATATTTGTTGGAGGTAGGAGAGACAAGTATGTTGGGACCTCATCTTGTCTAGATTACCAGAAACCATGTGGAGTTGATTTAGAAGTGTATGGATACTTCAATATCATGACAGATGTCTTAGGCTGATCATTGAAGATGACCTCAAGAGTTCGAGGTCGGAGACCAGGTTTTCATACGTGTCACACCAAGGTTGGGACCCAAGAGGATTAAGAGACAAGGTATGTTTTCCCTTCGATACATTGGCTTGTTTGATGTTTGGAGATAGTCGAGATAGTTTCCAATCAATTTTAGTTACCTCAATTTTACTAGGGTATTCATGAAAACGTTCACATTTCATAGTTGTGACGTTACTTCTCAGAGTAGTCTCATATTTTAAAAACTGAGGAGGTTTAGTTGGATGTGTATGAATCATTTGAGGAGCATCCGATCCTGTTTTTTTATTTAAATGAAAAGGTTTAATGTGGTTGGTTTGTTCATAGGGTACCAAAGTTGTTGTGTCATGATTGAGTAAATGATGAGACTTTAGATAGCTAGGCCAATGTGAGATCAATCTGGTCATAGCTGTTCGTGGTTTCTTCTTTTACACCTCCTTGTTAGGGAAATATTGGGATGAATTTCATTATGGGGAGATGTTTTTAAGATCCTAGATCATTATATCATGTATGGATATTTTTTTGGCTTTTGGGGGGAAAGGGGGAGAATCTGGAAATTTATTGAGTGCACGTCGTGTGCGCTGATGTCGCCAATAGCTATGTATTGGCCGTGTAATGGCCAAGTACATGGCCATGTGGGATGACCTTGAGTCCTCCTAAAGTGGAGTACGGTTAAGGCATGTACATGGTATGTACATTAAATGAACATGTTGTGTGATTTTCTTTTTATTTGTTAAATCAGAATAAGGACGCACCAAATTCGAAGAAACACCTTCTTCTAGCCTCCTTTTATCCAAGATTGATGGGAATCTCCAAAAATTTTCTGAGCCACCATCTGTTCTCTGAATCAGACACCATAAATTGCATTGGAATAACTTTGGTGGGTTCTTCCTTCATCTAGAGTATCTCATCTTCTTTTCTCCTCGATTAGTTTTTCATGGTTGAATGTTTTTGAAAATTTTATAGATCTATGAAATTCTATGACAAATTAGAGGTCGAGATTCAACTGTATCTATCTTACAATGTCAAGGTAGACGGTTTGTGCCTTTCCATAGTTGTCTTTGAATTATATGTTCCAAAATTTCCAAATAAAATAGTTTAGGATACTAATTGTTTTGGAATCCTAACCCTGATGATGCATGCTATTGTATAGTTTCAAGATTAAGGGTTTCATATTGTGAAAATTGTTTATAACCTTGCATATGGATATTTTTACCCATGCTTGTTAATATTGTCTATTTTTGGTCTAGAACTTATTTTTAGCATGTTATGATTTCCATGACAAGTGTTGTTTGGATGAAGCTGAAATTATATGAAATGATTGTAATATGAATTTTAGTTGTTAATCCATGTAGTATTCTTATTTTTAAATTTACTGCAGAATATCTTTTGTGCACATTTGTGTTACACAAGGCTCTGAGAACCCAGTGTAGTGAGAAAATATGGGGAATGGATGATGTGGACTTCCAAAGGGTGTTTGTTAGCTTTCATATTTGGAGACCATTTGGGGGATGGATGTTGGGTAGTCCCACAGAGTGTCCATAGTATATAGTTGAGAGACCATATGAGGAATTTGTGGTTTAGTGATTCCTCAGATATTCTATTGTTATTGTGGAAAGACCACATGAGGAATTGACCGTGAATATGTCCTCAGGGAGTATTTTTCTAAGATGAAAAAATGGGTTGTACTGAATTTAGAAGAATAATTGGTAAATGTAAATGAATGTAGTTAAAATTTTAGTATTGTTTACTTTGAGTACTTCCTTGTTTATTACTTCATTTTCCCTATTTTTCTACTATATATATTCACTAACAGTTAGGAAAATGTCTTTTGGTGGTTTCTTAATTGTATTTGTCTTTCACATGTTTGGTTAATTATTTTTAGCCCAAACGGGTTATATTTTTGTAGGTATAGAAAAGGGATAGTGACGTACCACTTTAAGTACATTATTGTTGTGGAGCTTGTGAAATTGGACCAAGATGATGTTTGCGATGTTGCTGCAGTTTATTTTTTTCTTATACATTGTTCTATTACTATATTCTAGAATTGTGACTTATTTGTTACCTTTCGAGACATATGTGACATGTATCATTTATATAAACCCTCAAGTTGATCATTTACTTTCAGTCTATAGCAGTTTACTTATTTTGTGGTATTAATTCTTATACTAAAATTATTCATTGTTTCCATTGTGTTACTCTGCCAATGTGTGCATAGTTTCCCCACCTTCACACCCAAGGTCATCACAACTAGTCAGTATCCTCTAGGGTATAGGGAAATGTGCATGAGGCAATTTGACCAACGGGGTATGTAACACCATTGGGAAGCACCCAAAATAGAGACGTTACAAAATTTTTTATACATACACATAGAGTGTACATAAATTGTGAAAGAACTATAATTAAATAAATATTCACTAAGGTAGAATATATATGATTTGACTCAAATAGATATCAAATAAGTTGAAAATAAAAAAGTATGTCTTAATGAGCCCACATATCAATCCATAAGTTAAGAGGTAAATGTTGTTTTATGATCCCTTCATTGGAAGAGGAATCATGTTAAAGGGTGGAAGAATATGTATCAAAAAAATACAATTATTATTGTGATTGGTCTCAAAATGGTTTATGAAATCATGACCAGAAGGATACTGAATCTCATAGATGATGATTTATTTGGAATCCTACAATGTTTTTTAAAAATAACTACCCCTACATTGTCTTGGAGAAAGTGTAGAATAAATGAATATGGTCATCAAGAAAAACAACAATCATTAACAAGAGTATTGAGAGGTACCCCTCACCCTTTTTACTTTATTTTAAAATATGATAAAAATAGTGATATAGGATGATTTGGTAAATATATACCATTGGTATTATTAACCATGTGTTCATTAAAAACGAGTATTACAAAACAATAATGCTTGATGAAATGAAATTTCTAGATAAATAAAAAATTGCAAAAATTAGAAATTAAATGTAAAACATTTTGAATTTGACTATACATGCTGGAATATATATGAATCTACCGAAATATTAAACATAATATGGATTTCAATAAAATTTTCGAGTTATTTATGATTCAAATAAATGATTTAGTTTTACTAAAGAAGTTATCATATTTAAAAAATATGTCATGTCATTTATTATAAACTAACATGTTCGTACATTCTGTGTTCCTTCTTAGACACTTAGAAGCGACATGAAAACATAATTCTAACAACAATGTGGATTAAAAAAGTGTCATCATGAGGTTCAAAAAATAAGGGGTTGATAAATATTGGCTCATAAAATATACTAATCTACATAGAATAGAATGATTCATTGATATGAAATTGAAAATAAAAATTGATTTGTAGTGTTTTCAAGTAGCTCTTTAAGTGGTATGTTCGTCACTAGTAAAGGTAGTAGCAGTCCATTGAAGAATATATATAAGGGACATTCATGGTTTACAATTCCTGTGTAAAGGTGTGTTAGTGTACACTAGAATATGTAATGGTAAACATAAAACGATTATGGTCATTCAAGGGTACACTAATCTGTGTAGTGGTAACAAATGAATCATTCTATATAATAAACTGAATTAAAATAACCCATAATAGATTAATAAGAACAAAAAATTACTACACTAATTATTTTTATAATCATTTAATGTATAATATTAAAAACATTTATTGGATTTATGAAAAAGTATTATATAACTAAATTAAAACAAAAAACATATCAATTACTATCAAATTTTAATGCAAATAATAAAATGAAAAAATAGTCTCTGAATGAGAAGAATGATTTTTATGACACTAATATGATGTAGAAGAATATCTAAATATAAAAATTATTGAATTTGGATAGATTTCAGGAGGAGAGGGGAGTCAGTCGGTACTATGGTGAGTGGTGAATAAGTCTTGTTACTGAAAAATGTAGGGTGGGAAGATGGGGGATATAATGGAATTATATCCCAATGAGTTTTAAAAAATAAATGGTATATATCTACCCATTACAATGATTTTTTTTAAAAAAAACTATTAAGATATCATTTATAATCCAACAGTTTATATATACTATTGTTATATGATGATTTTATAAACTCTATACTCACTGTTTATATAAACCATGATTATATATGAGTTGGTATAGATTCAATTACTATTAGTGTATAAATTATATTTAAAAATATATAAATATTTCTATATGAATTAAATTATTTTTGGAATATATTATCAATTTTAATTTTTTTTGATAAATGGAACCCTTTATCAGTGCTAAAAAATAGTGAAAATGTTCTATTTTAAAAATTATTTTTTAAAGAATGATAAAATTATGATTTATCATTCATTTTTGTCTATAGTGAAATGTTTTTATCCTTCATCTATGTTTTTAATAGTGATAATGAGAATAATTTAAAATTGGGAGAACATTTATTGTGTATCTTATCAAAACATGGCAAAATAATGACTATTAACAAATATATAAATGTTTCAGGTGGTGGGGTGGGGAGGAGCCATGCAATGGGATGAAATGAAATATAAATTCCATTCACCTAAAAATGTGCGAATCAAACTCCAATAATTATTTTTGTAAACTATTTTAAAATATTTTCTATTACTTTAATATTTTTTGAACTTATATAATGATTTTTATAAATACCCAAAAAATAATTTATATACCTGGAATAGATGAAATTCCATTCTTTCTATAGCAGAAATAAAACTAAATTTAATTATGTAGTTCAGATTTTATATTATAAATATCACTGTAAATATATGTTGTTATGGTAATGAGTTATCAATGCTATATTCAACCATGATATTTTAAGAGAATTAAATGTAACATTGAAATATAAATCCATACACTTGAAAATTTGGGAATAAAATGGGAAATCAAATTCCCTGCCATCGACTAGTTGTTTTAATGATAAATTGGAAAATATTAAATTAAATTTTGGAATATTCATTTATTGTTTCAATACCAAATACATTTAAACAAAATTCTGTTAAATTAAATTACAATTTTATTACTTTCGTATAACATTAAATTAAAACTTTTATAATTGAATAATTATTAATACATGTAAATTAATTTTTTTATAAATATAAAATTATATATATAGTTATAACATGTTCGTATATATTTATAAAATAACAATTCATGATAAATATTTTATATTAATTCCGTATAATGACATGTTAGCTGATATCAAGCTAGTGAATCAATTAAATTAATTTAATTATAAATAATTTTAATTTTTTCAATGACATTGATAAATGATATTAACTGAGTGGATCAATTAAACAATGTAATATGTTTGTTATATTAACGGATGGATTTATGAGTCATTAATAAAACGGGAAAAATAATCAGTTATTTTAATTATATTTATTGTTTTTTCCGTTATTGAAAATTCTATTGGAAAAACAAGTTTTTATGGAGCGATACCATCACTTCATTCCATCTATTTCACAATTCCTGATTCACTGACACCGTAATGGGGATCTAGTATGTCCTCTATAAGCAAGCCACATATGGACTTCTGTCACAGACTGTAATCCCCAACATCAACCAATAGTGACATGCCACGTGCCCTCTCCCCTGTAACCCCAATCAGCAGTGCCGACTTAAAAAATGAATACTGTACTGGATAAGGGTGAACAATGACTCTGATCAGACAAACCACATCACTAGGCAAGGAACCCATATGTTTTAGGAGATTTGGTATTGATCGGGTGACACATGTCGTGTCGGGTGAATGGTTCGATTTGTAAAGAGGTAGAAGACGATGATGGGTCATGGTTAGGTGAGGTTAGTTTTCCTAGTGATGACTGGAGTTGATTGGAATGCGATGTGGATATTTTGTCAGGGATGGTGATTTGTTTTACCCAAACTATGAAACATCCCCTAACTCCTTCAACCCATACCCACATCGACACTTCCATCACCGCGTTAGAGACAATCACCAATCTCAAGATCCATGCCTCAGAGATCCATCTATTTGATTCCATTAATTTAGTCTTCTTACACCATCGTGGCTACCCCCATTTCCTTTACTCATAATCCCACCATTATTCTCCAAATTAATGAGATAAACCCTTTTTTCAATATGTAATTTTTATTCATTTAAAATACTTTTTATATAAGGGATCTAAACTATCAATTTTAGATTCTATAAAAATATATTTTCTTCCCTTCATTAAGATTATGTTTATTTATAAATATTTTCCTATGAATAAAAACCTGGATATAATTATTTGGAATAAATAATTGATGGAATTTTTATTTTTATTTAATTATATTGAATTGAAAATTTTTTAATGAAGAAACCTTGTTTTTGAATCCAAACAATGTTTATGTTTACTACATCTAGGATATGTGATCTCACATATTGATTGAGTGTATCCATATAATAATTTGTTTTAAATAAATAATTTTGAAAAAATATATTTCAATGCACTGACATAATAGAAGAGTATAAATTTACATTAACTACAAGGATTTTTCTATCTAATTTTACATTGGATTGTTATAATACTATCATATATGAATAATATTCCACATTTAATAACCTAAAAAATATATTTTTTCCATTGATAGACACTAAATTGATTTCCTTTTTTATATTAATTTGGACTATATGTTTTATATTCTATTACAATAACCATTTCTTCATTGGATAATGGTGTTATTCCGAATCATATTGAAATAAATATCATTATTTTTGATAGTTTGATGATATTCTATTCTAGTTTATCTATATGAGAATGAGATCACTATAAAAATTGGATAATAATTGTATGAGAAAATTATGTTGATTTTAGAATATTTATAAATCGAGTTCAAATATAAATGAGGACATAATTATATATAGATACAATAGCTTCTTATCTCTATAATTTTTTTGATGAATTAATTGAATTTTTAATAACATCTTAATTGAAATTGGGATCACTATAAAGATATATTGTGAAAATTTTGATTAATTTATAATATATTCATAAATTTCATACATATTTAAATATGTGTTATCAATTATGGGATCTATATATCATGAGTTATATTGTTAGTGTGATGTGTATCGAATAATATGATATCAAATTTGTATTTAGAAACTTTTTAAATATATTATTTGATCTGAAATTCATTAAATTCATAAAATATTTGGTAATTTTTACTGCTAGTAGTACATATAAAGTGTAAGTGCTCAATACATTGGGAGTTTTCAATTTTTGGGGATTGGGTGTTGGAGGGACATGGAGTATTGTTCAAGGATTTTTTAGGGTAAATGGTGGAAATGGGGTGTTCCATTAGAACTTGAGGCCATGATGCGATGTGGTTCCATGGGATGTGTAGTATTCATGGTTTATACAACATGGTCTATATGTTGTAGTGTAGGGATGCTAAATAGAGGACAATTGGGGCTGCTATATTTTATTCATGGTCACACTATGGTAGATGGATGTTGATTAGGCCCATATATAATGTCGAGTGTTGTGTCATGTAGTGAGATGGTTGTTCTATAGTTGTTTTTAGGGTACTTCCAAATAGATGGTGGGTGCAATGTGGGTTATAGGATGGGCCATAGTCCCCCTTAATAATTATGGTCTGCACTATGGATACTAGATATGGGTTTTACTATGGGACGCGATATGGTCTCCATTTACTAATTAGTGGTCTATGATGTCTAATATATGTTATTTGGTGCTAGGCTATGGTTCTCTAAAAATAATCCTACTTATAAATTTCCCTGATGTCCATGGAACCATTTTTCGCCCATTGTTTGTTCTTGAACACTCTGAATACAAGGGTTCTTTTCTATGATTTTGAACCCCATCTTTGTTACGGAACAATACAGACTTCATGAACTGAATATGTGGTCATATAAGGTAGGATATCCACATTTTCTAGAGGTTTCTCTCCATTTGATCTCATTTTATCATTTTCCGTCTTTCCATTTTATGGTGGATGATCCCCATGATTTTAATAAGGTTTTTTTGTTTATCAATATGGTCATAGAATAACATCCTTGGAAGATCGTATTTTCCCCATAGTAGATGTGATTAGAGATCATAGACATTGATTCATTCTCATGAAAATAATGTTGATTAATTTAGGTTGGGGATTCATTTATCCTCATATAAATTAACATTTAATCTTAAATTAACCATGTTTTATCCCTTAGTATGTTAGTGGAATTATCGTTATAAAGAATAACCATTTTAATGAATATAATTCTTTTATGTTTACTGATCGCATGTTGGTGAATTCCTCCATGATAATGATTTTCATGTTGTTTTTTTAGATAGTGTTTTATTAATAAAATGGTTTGTATAGCATGTTGTAATTCTTTGTTTATAATGATGAAATTGATGAATTATTATAAATTACATAAATTCATTAATATTTTTTAGTTGGATAATGAATTAATGAGGAGGCATGTTTTAAAAATTTTGTGATTCTCATAATTTGATGGAATTAAAATTAATGAATGTATACATGTTCAACTAGATGTGTTATTATATGTGTTAATGCAATTGGATATATATATTAAAGCAGGAATCACTGTTGATGATAATAAAAGGAATAATTTATGAGTTTTGTTCTACTATAGGTTTGTTGAAACTAGAATCTTATATGGGTGAGCATGTTCAAATAATATATTAATTTTTAGTAGCAGATTCTATAGGATTTCAATGTTTGACTCTATTAAGATTACTAAACTTCTATTTAAGAATATCTAAGAGGGAGAGGGGTGAATAAATAATTACTTTTTCATTTATGTATCATTTCTAAAGAAACAACATTCACCATCAGTCCATGTTTTCTTTGTCTACTTAAAATAAATCAAGCACATAACCACATGAACACAATAATTTATAGGGTTCACTATTCAACTAGATAAGTTATTCATTAGAATGATTTTATTAAAATTTGATACACACAATCAAATATAAAACTATCATTTTCATTGAAATAAAATGAGTGGGATATTCATATAAATGCATGTAGCACTATGATCAATACAACATTTCATTTTCATAAAGTAACATGAAATGAAGTAAAACAATTTTTGTAAAAATATTGTTATGGTGATTCTGGATCAATTTTAATAAATATGATTTTTCAACAAAATCCATCATGTTCTTACCCATAATTTTGTACTAACATCCTACAGATTTTAAGGATACTCAATCTAATTTCTTAGTCTGATTCTGATGTTTAATTTCACAATATGAATAATATAACTCTATTATAATACATCTTAAACCATTCTATGATTATTATTCTATAGTCGATAAATTCCAATAATATTTTGTAATTATGATTATACATCCCAATTCAATAATTATATTAAAATGATCTATCTCTTATTCTTCATATTCATCTTCTTGTTATGTGGTATAATAATTTTCAATTAATATCTATATGGAAACTTCTTCTCTCTATAAATAATGATCTTCTATCATGGTAGAGGAGTTCATTAGAATATACATTTCAAGACATTTATATACAATAGGAGATTAAAAATACATTAACTACAAGGATTTTTCACTCTAGTAAACCCATGGTTTGTCATTATATGAATATATATGAAATATAAGATACATTATATGACATAAAAACATATTTTATATACAATTAGAGATAAATTGAAATACATTATTATTAATATTTGGATGTTATGTTGTATATTTTATAGAAAAAGACTTTGTTTCAAAAGATAATGGTGTTATTATGAATCTTATTCAAATAAATATTTTTAGGATGGATAGATGGAAGAAATTATATACCAGTGAAACTATAAAATTCATATGTCCCTATGATAATTGGATAAAAATCATTATGAAAAATTTAAGAATACAATAAAATATTTTGAAATAGAGATTGAATGTAAATGGGAACACCAATATATATTTTTATAATAGTTTCATGTTTCAATAATTTTATTGATTAATCAGTGGAATATTTTTTATCATTTTCTTTGAAATTCAGATCATTTTTATTTTACTGGGATATTCAATAGATGATTTTATAATATATTAATAATTATTCATATATATATTATATTCATTTTTATCCATTATTTAGGATAGATATACAAATTAATTTGGTAGACTGATCTGTATAAAATATTATTATTTTTAAAATGTGTACTATAAAAGTATTTAAATATATTATTTGTACTCAAATATTACAAAATCATTTAATATTAAATCTTTTGTATGTTTTAATATTTTTTGTAAATTAAAAAAGTAAGGGATCAAACCATAGTGGCCCATATCATAGTGTGTTTTTTTGTTGGAGGCACATGGATGTGGTTTCAAGGATAATGGAGGATAAATAAAGAAAAAAGGTGGGGTCCACTACCATTTGAGGCCAAATTTTGGAAGGGAGCCATTGGCTATGTCGTAAGTCATGATTTAATGGTCTGGCCTCCGAACTACGGTGTATGGAGTCTTGAAGGTGTAAAATTGGGGTACTATATTTTCAGGACTGACTATGTTGTGGTGGTTGGGTACAACGTATATCCATCCCTGGTGGTGAGTTCTACGTTATGGATTGAGATGGTTGCGATGTAGTTGTTTTTTAGAGTACAGAAAAAATCACTGTTGGTTGCAACGTGGGATGTATTGTTACCTATTATCCGTCCCCTTTATAAAATTATTGTGCATGTTGGTTCCAATAGTGGATCCCAAAAATTGGTTGTTAGTTTAAATTGGAGACCAGATACCTTGGGTGTGGGGTGAATCATTTTATGGATATTTTTTTAAATGAATTCCTTCCAACTAGATCGTTACCACATTATTACATAGGTCACTTCAAATTCTCTTCAATGTTATTTTGAATATTATCCATTATAATTTTATCTTGTGATAATGAACTAAGGTTAAATCATTAATGTAATTACACTGACAGAATTAATTTTTCTTGGTTCACACTCATTGGTCTACATTACGGGAGCATATAACGATGATGTGGTGATGTACAGAAAAAACTAAAGAAATCATCCAATTACAATGATCATGGTAAATTATTTTATTCCCTATTTCACTGAATTTTTAAAATTTGGGTTCTTCTCAATTAATTATGAGTGTTCACTCCCTATATCTCTTCTTATGGCTCACTAATGGTGGTAAGGATCACCATCTTCCTCTTCCTTCAATCAATATTAATAAAGTGATCCAATCAAAATTTTTGGATTCTTAGGTCCTATAATTTTCATGAATTCCCACATCTTCGACTATATATATATATATGATCTATTGATGTTCTATTTTTATCCAATTATTAATAACACCTTTCCTTGGATTAACTTGGCAACATCATAGTTTTTCGCAACCTTCGGTTTATTTGAACTCTAATTTAACATGCAATTTATGGTTCACCATATTTATGAAAATCCCACTAGCGTGCTACTGAAACATGTATGACCCACATCCTTTTATTCCAAACTATTTATTGGATTCCATATACCATCTTCCATGAAACATCCACACATCTCTCTTCTGGCATTGCACTTCAACATGCATGACCAAAGATCTAATTTTCTCTATGTTTTCATAATATACTGAATGGGGGAGTATCCATATATATATATATATATATATATATATATATATACGTTTTGGGTACCCTTTGTGTGAGGCACAGAACATCTACCTGAATTTACATGTCCATTCACCGATGCCTCTTTCTTGCAACATACCTTGTGCCCCACCCATTAAAATGTGTTCCACTCTTTCCATTTCCCTATATTGATATTTATATCATTGAAAATGCATTGCATGTTGATTTCCAATCCACCCTAACACCAGAACACAACTCCCTTTTCAAAAAATTCTTATCATCCATACTTTTATCTTGGTACATTCTCTACAATGATTTTGGACAATGTCTTTAGAAAGTGACAAATCCGCATGGAAACCCTCTTTGTCAACAAACACAACCAACCCAAAATTCTGCAAACATAGTAGACGGAGTTTTTCCAAACACTGGATTTACCTAGTTTTATTATATTGCATCTACCATGTTGGTGGTGGGATAGGTGGACTACTATCTAATTATGGGTGTTGTATCATGGTCCTATAAAAATATTTCTTCCTATAAATAACCCTGAGGCCCCTAGAACGTGTTTTCTCCCACTATTTCATCAAGAAACCTAGGAACCTTGGACATATTTTTATAGCTTTGAATCCACCATTAGGTAGGGATAAATCCAAAATTCTTGATTTCAATCCATATAGATCTCAGATAGGCTCTTTCTATTTTTAGCTATTTCTCTTCATTTGATCTCATTTCCTCCCGGTATATCTTTCCTTGTCTTGAATGATGATCTACATAATTCTAATTGAGTTTTATTATTATTATCTCATCATTCATGGATTTAAATCGTTGTGAGATAATTGATTTCTCATAGTAGAAGGGATCATAAATCCCTAACATAGATTCATTCTCATGTGAATAATGTAGAATCATTGAGGAAGTAGATTAATTTATACACAGATTTATTTACATGAAATAATTAATTGACAATTGTTTATCCCATTGTAATGTGGTTGAATTATCCTATAAATATTAAAATACAAATAAGAATGTAATTAGTATATGTTAAGAGATCAAATTTTGTTTCATTGCACCGTGATAATGTTTTGATTATTAATTTTTTTTATACATCTATATCCATACTATTAAATTAATTTAATTTTTTTATTATTTGTTTATAATTTTGAAATTGATGAATATGGATATTGAACACAAGGATTGTAATTTGTTGTTTGTTGAAAAATTAATTAAAGAGGATACATGTTTTTTAAATCCAGTGTTTCACAAATTTTTATTGTAATCAAATTTATTCATGTATGAATATTTTACTTAATATGTTATACAATGTGTTAATGGAGTTGCATAAATAAAATAATGATATAATGGATGTTTATGATAAAAAATACATGATTAATGAGTTTTTTTCATGTTTATGATTGTTGAAACTTGATTTATATGTCATAGAGAATGTTTAAATAATTTAATATATTGTTTTTATTATGTGTATTCTTCATTTTCATATTGAAAATTGAAATTATACAGTTCATATTGATATTCTGTTTACAATGGTTTAAATACATGATAATTATTAATAAATATTATCTCACATTAATACCTATAAGATTTTATTTCATTTTATTACATTAACTATTTTATGTTTTTTCTTCAATTGTTTGGCATGCTCGATTTGGGATGTCCACTTCACTATCCATGGTATATCTATTCTCTTTAATTCTATTCATCAATGTTTTTTATAACTGAATCTATCTGAAACATTGATTGATTTGAGTCGTTCCATATTACACTTGGTGGTTAGTTCAGTGTTGGATTCAGCTAAGCCTCCCCAAACCTATGAGGTTAGCTGGATAGAAATCTATCGTAGTGTTCCATCACCACATCTATGCTTGAATTCGTCATATGAGAATAATCAGATCTTCATTCTTAGGTCACTGAGTTCCTCTAGAAATAAGTGATCCTGATTCATAAAATTGATATCCTCTAACCCCTAGTCATTTGATTTCTTCCCACATAATGTTCTTTCTCCTTTTTCTCTCACCCGATATTTAGTATCTTCTTCCTTAGCTTAAATATCGTTGGTGGTTTTTCTATTATTATCATTAGTAAGATAACATAATAGCCCAATGAAACCCATAAAAATTGATGGTGTGTGGGTCATGGTGGAGCCTATCATGGTTATTCATGGTTGATGATGTGTGACCATTTCATCAATCTCGAGACATGGAATGATTATCCTATGCTAAGATCGAACGACAAAAAAATCTGTTCACATGTATATTGAAGTGATTTAAAAACTCAATCATTATTCTATGGTAGTAAGATTTTTTTAACCCAATTCACTATGTGTTACTACTTCTAGTGTTCAGTATCAATTTTGGTGCTTAAGGGAAATTCAGATGGCTATATACGTTCCCTTTTTGCACAGCAATACATTTTTTATCCTCTAATAAATACGCATTTATGGGTGGTGTTCATTATATGAAGTAGGTCCCAAAGGAACCTAACCACATAAATTCTGGGCTTTCATTTGATATCGGATCTGATTTATTGTTCTTATAAATTTTTTTTAGCTATTCCAACATCATCACTAAGATTGTGCATGTTTTCATTGTAATCAAGTTCATTTTTCTATTTTTTATATTGTGTTAATCATTATAATTTACTAGTCAGTCCAAGGAATTATTTGAAGGGAGATATTATTCCTCTATTACACAACCACATAGTGGTATCAGATCTACTAAAATAAATAGTGTAATATGTTAAATATAAAATAGAAAATTTTGAAGAGTGAAATGAATTTATTTTTTGGTGAAAAAATATAAGCACATAATGTTCAACATGGGATGCAAGAGGCCCTTTTTAAAACCTAAGAAACGACACGTATGAATTTACACTTGATTCCAAGTGGGACATTGACTCGTGTTGTTCCTTAAATCTATTCCTAGAGGGGACTTCCTTTTCTAGATTGGCATTTTTATTTGAAGGATAGGTTTGTTATATGTAACAATAAGATATTATTTATTGTTGATATAGGTTTTTTTATGATATATTTCTCAGAACAATACCTTGTCACTTTATTTTACGTGATATGGGTTCCATATTTTCACTAGAATATAATAAAATAGGTGTTTTAGGTCTGGTAATTTTTCCATTAAATCATATTTTGGTTGTTATAGAATCCACATGGTGGATTTTAAGGCTCATAAAGGCTCCAAATATAGTGTTTTATACGTTTGAATGGAAGAACAAAAGTCAAGTCAATTGAAAAAACAAAAGTCAGTAACAATGATTACACTATTAATTTCCACTCGGGGATGGGACATGTGAGATCTAAAGGCCAAGAGAAATTTATCATGGAAGTGAAGTAACATACCATTTTGTGATTATTATGTCACATGTAAGATTAAAAGTGTCAGGTTTCAAAGATCCAATGTTAATTAAGGGATCCTAATTGTGTATGTTCACTATGATTTTGGCAAACTATCTAGGACTACCTCCCATAGTGGAGGCTCTTACATTTTCAATATTATAAATGTTTTATCAGGGAATGTATGGGTTTAAATTCATTGAAAGAAAACTGTTGTATTTGAGGTGATTAAAACATGAAAATTTTCAGTATTAAATCAATCTATGAAGAATTTAAAGGCATTGAAGAATTATAATGGCCTTGAGTACATATATATTGAGTTTATCCTGTTTTTTGAATGTGACAGAATTTTAATGAACCAAACCAATAGTTATCCATGTATTTGATAATGTCACAATACTCATCTAATGTAAGTGTTTCAATCTAAATAATTCATGTTTATTATGAATGGAATATATACTGATGATGTAATAAATCTGGTCGACTTGTGTATAGTAGAATATGTTATGAGGTGTCCCAATTGGCTTATTCCATTGACAAATACCATGGGCACACCCATGTTTGAGATAATTTTATGGAATTTATTCTCACCCCACACTACATTTTTAAATAATTTTAGTCATTGAAATTAGAATAGTGATATAATATCATGGATATTTAAAGGGTATTCGGCATAGTTCTATTTTCTACACCTAGCGGCTTTCAGGGATTTTAGGATTTTTTATGATTTTAGGGTTTTATGGATTTTTAGTTTGTCTATGGTTTTTAGGGATTTTAGGGATTTTGATATTATGAAGGGTTTTTCTATTTAACTATATATATTCATTAGAAATCTAAAAATATTTTACACATAATGGTATTTTATTTATATTTTTATTTATGTACATCACCATTTTTGTGTGACGAAGAAAGATAATCCAATGATAGCATTTTGAACCATGTATGGAGATTACGAGTTTATAGTAGAACCATTTGGACTGAAAAATGCACCCTATTTTTTCATAATTCCATATTTATCCACAAAATGGAATATCATTATTAGTTGATAAAAAATTAAAATTATGACTTCCATTCTTATGAAATTGATATTGATCTATATAATAGTAGAAATTTCATCTTTAAGATATTTTGGAATGATAAAAAATTATTATATAAATAATATTAAATATAATTAGTCACCATTTAGTTAAGAATACCTTACTGAATACTATGTCATGGGGATACTTCCTATGTAGTATATAAGCTCAAAATATACAATAAAAGGGTAAAGTACAAGAAACTAGGGGTTTTACATTTTTCACATATTGAATAAGTGTATTTTTTAGTTTTTTGTGATGGAAGGTTTGGGTCCAGTGCATCAAATTTTTGGAAAGGTGGTCTCCCTGAGCATTGAATGTGAAAAAGAATTTGTTCGGGTGTTTCTACAAGATGGAACTCTATACATGATGTTGGAAAGCAATGAGAAATATTAAATTGTGTTTGACAGGTAAATTTTATCAGTTAAAAAAATTGATAGTGGTCCCTATGAAATAAAATTCTTGTCAGTCATAATCCTAAGAATAATGTCATAGATGAGTGTATGAATCATATTATTATTGAGAATGTTCATAGCATGCTTTAATGTTAGAGCTTTCCAACATAGTAAATGGTAGAAGCTGTCACAAAAGAGTTTTAATTAATAGATAGGTGTCTGTCATATACCAATAAAATTATTACTCATATTGAATTGTTAATAAATCACCCAACCACCAATAGATGAACATATAAGGGTGCTTGGTTGAGATCCATACACTCATGTTAATAATGATTAACATTTCCCTAGTTCTGCCGAGTACATCTCTATGGGGTATCTGAAGGGGTGAAGGGGAATAGTCTATCGATAGATTAACATTACATTAAAAAGTGAATCCATAAATAAATAGTATTTTCTCTCTAATATGTAATTTTATGGATATTATAACATCATATACAAATAATATTTGACATCATAAAACAAAAAAAACCCTTCTTTTTATCATAATGAAAAAAAATTCAGTTCCTTATATTTTAATATCTGAATTCTTTGTTTTATATAATAAATCAATAACCATTTATTTATTTTATAATGGTGTTATAATGAATGAAATGGAAGTTAATGTTATATAGACGGGTACGTGGATGAAAATTTTTACCAGTGTATCTATATAATAAAGATCACACAACAATAATTGGATAAAAATAATATGAGACATATTGGAAGAAATTAAAATTTTAATAATCTATTTTCAAATGTAAATGGAGAAATAATTATATATAGAGACAATAGTTTCATTTTTCTATGATTATTCCAATGAATAATTTAAATTTTTTAACATGGTAATTGAAATTGGGATCACTATAGGGTGATATGTTGTGTTTCTTGAGGACATTGAAATATATTTATAATTTTTCAATCATATATGACTCAATGTTATTAATTACTAAATCTAGATATCATGAAATAATTTGAATGTGTAATCTGTATAGAATAATATTTTTTTAAATGTTTCCTAGGAAACTATTTAATTATATTATGTGAGATGAAATTCAAAAAATTCATTTAATATTTTGGAAATTATAACTATTTTGATATAGATATAATATAAGGGATCAAACCTCAAAAGCATGTCCGTTTTTTGTTTTTGGGATTTGGAGGCACCTGGAGATGGATTCAAAGAATGTGAATGCTATATGGTGAAAAAGGTGGCTTCCACTGCAATTTGAGGATAGGTTGTGGCGTGGAGCCACAAGTTTTTCTATAAGCTAGGACATTACTTTATAGACTCTCGACTATTTCATAGGGGGGATTGATGGAGGATAATGGATACTATTGTATTTTTTATGCTAGGATATTCCTTGGTGGTTGTCTATGGTGTAGAACCATCGCTGGGGTCGAGATCTGCGGCGGGGAGTGAGGTGGTTGTGCCCTAATAGTTTTGAGGTTACATCAAACTTGGGAGAGGTTTCAAGGTGTGTTGTAGGGTGGTTCATAGTCCCTCCCCCTAATTAAATTGGATATGAACCATGGACACCTCAATGGATGACATATGCCGGTTTTATTATGCATTTTGATATGGTATCCTCTGACTTTGTAGTGGTCTATTGGGTGTACTACTTGGTCTTAGGGGTTGCTCTATGGTCCTATAAAATTCTATATTCATATAAATAACCTAGAGGCCCCTAGACCCCATTTTCATCCTCTCTTTTATCTTGAAACCTAGTATACAAAGGGTTCATTTCATGGGTTATGATTACCCCTTATAAAAAGTTTGAATCTTGACATCCTGAGTTCAACATGTGGTGGTCTCAGGTAGGCTCTTCATTTTTTCTAGTGGTTTCTCTCCATTATATCTAATTTCATAACATTATATATTTCCATATTATGGTGGATTATCTCAAACATTCTAAAGTGTTATCTTCAATGTATATCAGTACATTCATGTAAAAACATCCTTGGGAGATGTAATTTCCTCATATTAGAGGACATCCATTATTTTCGATATTGATTCATTATCATTCAAATAATGTTAAATCATTGAGTTAGGAGTTTAATATATTCTACTATTTATTTATATGAAATAATAAATTGTACATGTTTTATCATTTTATAAGGTAGTTCAATTAACATAATAAATATTATATTTGATTAAATAAAGGTATTGGTTTATGTTTATTGATGAATGGTGTTTCCTTCCACTATGATCATGGTTTCCTTATTTTTATGATATATAGTGTTATAATTATACTATACATTGAATAAAATGTTTTTATAATTGGTTTATCATGTTGAAGTTTATTAATTCGTATATGGAACATAAATATGATAATGTTTTGTTGGATTAATAATAACTAATTAGAGGCATTCTTGAAAATTATTATGTTTCTCATTATTAGATGGTAATCAAATATAAGCATGTATGCATGTTTGGATGAATGTGTTACTCCATGAGTTATTGGAATTGGATAAAGATTGTGAAGCTCTAATTATCATTTATGATAATATAAGGCATTTATAATGAGTTTTGTTCATACTTAATATTATTGAAACTGGAATCTTATTACAAAGAGAATGTCTAAATAATTTAATAAAATGCTCTAGATGATTACATAGGTTTTTATAGTTGTGAATATAATGATATTACCCAATTATGATTTAAGTATCACTAAAAGAATGATTGGGTGTAATAGTGACATCATTCTCATTTATGTTTCCATTCATGGGAAACAACTTTCACCCTTAGTTAAAGTGTTTTTTCTCTGGTTAAATAACATTAAATACATAACAACATGAACATAAGAATTTACAATGTTCAATACTCAATAAGTGTAATTGGGCTTTTTTATTGTTTGAAAATAATATGATTCCCCAAAATCGACTAGAAAACAATCCTTTTATGTGGAATAAAATGATCAGGATACTCCCTTACAATATTGTAACACTATGTTGAATACAATAGTTCATGTGAATCATGAATCATAAAATTATGTAATAACATTTTTGTAACAAACATTTTACGGTTCATATGGATCAATTTTCACAAATATGTCATTGAAAACAAATGTTGACTTTCTTACCTAGAAGATAGTATGAAATTTATTGAATTTTTAATGATATTCAATCTGATATCCTAATCTGGTTCCCATGTCTGATTACACTATACGATAAAAACACTTTCATAATATAGTTGGAACAATTTTAATCTTCATCTTATTTATCAATGAAATCTCAATACAATTTTCATATATCGGTTATCCAGACCAATATGATAACCAACTGAATACGATTCATCTCTTCTTCATGTAATTCTTCTTATTCTTCTTCTTCATCCTGAATAACAATTTCGTGGAAGTCCGATCAAGAAACATCATCTTTCTAGAAATGTGAATCTTTTCTCTTTGATGGGAAGTTTATCAAAATTTACATTTCAACATATAGAATCACAAAAGGTTTTTAAAATGCATTAACTGTACAGATTTTCCTCTCTAGTTTGGACATGTTTTTTTATTATACTATCAAATATGAAAATTATTCAATATTATATAACAGAAATTATTTTTTAATGTATGAGACACTCAATTTAATTCCTTATTAAAAATTATATTTATTCTATGTAATATATTTTATAGAAATAATCATTATTTAAATCGATAACAGTGTTTTTATTATTTTTATTGAAATATATATTATTATGATTAATTGATGAATGAAATTTTATACCATCATATCTATATGATAAAGAGGTCACTATAATAATTGGATATAAAACAATATATGAAATAAAAAATAAATTAATATATATTGAAAATGGGTTCGAATGTAAATGGGAAAAATTTATATATAGAAAGTAGTTTTTTTTAAAAAATTTATTTGAATAATAAATTTCTTTTTTAAACATTTTCATTTATTTTTTATCACATTAAGTTGATATGGGATGCCATTTGATGATATTATAATATATTGATAATTTTTCATATGAATTTGATTTTTTTTCAATAATTAAGGCTAAATATGGATAATTATTTCAGTAGAGTGATATGTATTAAATAAAAATTTTATTCAAAATTTGTTCTATGAAACTATTTAAATATATTATTTGACCTAAAATTCTAAAAATTCATTTAATATGAAATATTTCATAAATTTTACTATTTTTTGACATAAATAGTGAATGTTCTCAAACAATTGTGGCCATTCCCATTGTGTATTTTGGGTGTTTGTGTCACCTAGAAGATGTTTCATGTCTTTTTGAGGATAAATGATGACGAAATCATGGTTCCACTATAATTTGATGTCAGGTTGCGGCGTGGAGCCATGTACTATGTCCAATGCTAGGATTCTATGGTGTAGTCTCCTGACTATGGTGTAGGGAGCCTCGAAAGAGGAGAATATAGGATAATACCTTTTATTGAATTTGTTTTCCATGGTGGTTGGATACAATGTGCGTTCTTCCCCATTATCGAGCATTACAATATGGGGCGAGTTGGATTTGCCATAGTGGGTGTTGATGCAACTTCCAAATCGAGGGTGGATGCAACATTGGATATAGGATGGTTCATAGTCTTTATTGAAGAGAAATAGGATATACACCATGAATCTAGTTGGGGATTCTAGAAATAGGTTTTATACTGGGTCATGATATGGTCTTCTCAAACTATTCATTGTTCTTGGTGGTGTAATAGTGTGATATTATGGATCAGTTTGTGTTCCACAAATGGTTTTTTCTTATAAATACCCCCAAGGAACCTGGACCAAATTATATCTAACTCCTTCCTAATCATCCATATGCACCCAAGGGATATTTTTTAATGCATTGAAACACTCTTTCCATAGTGATGAATCTTAAATTCCCAAGTTCAATCTGCAGTAATCTAAGGTAGGCTATTCAGTTTTTCTAGTAGTTTTTATTGGTATGATCATGATTTCTCGTGTAAATTTATTCAATTTTATATAATATAATATCCATCATTCTAATATTATTCTATTTTTCATTTACCAATGCATTAATGGGATGGAATCCTTGATAGATCATTGTTTTCTTTGGACAGTGGTTTCCAGAGATCTGTGACATTGATTCATTTTTTACAAATACTATTAAAGCATTGAGGTAGGGGATTCATTTCTTCTCATATTTATTACACGTGATATTAAATTGAAGTTTAATTATCCGTTTAGATGGTTGTTTAACTAACTTAATAAATGTTATTCCATATTAAATAATGGAATTATTTTTTCATTATTGATTTCATGTTCTCACTCTACACTGTTATAATAGATTTCTTCTTGTCTATCTAGATAGTGTTCTATATATATTATTATTTATATATACTGTTTTTATGAATTCATTCATGTTTAAATTGATTAATTTTATAAATATCATAATGATGATAATATTTTTTTGGTTATATAAAGAACTAAAGATGCGAAATGATTGAAAAATCAGGTGCTTTTCATAATGTGACTCCAACAAAATTGACTCATGTATGCATGTTTATGGGAATGTGTTATTCCATGTGTTAACTGATTTTTATAAAGAACATGGTTCTAGAATTCTTGTTGATGATAAATATTTGAATGATTAATGATATTATTTATATTTATGTTTTTTGAAACTCAACTCTTATCTAGCAGTGTGTGTTTATATAGTTTAATACCTTTTTATTAATTTGGGTATTCATGGATTTTATATTGAATATTGAAATTTAGTCGTCAAAATTGTTTTACAATTAATGTTTTTTAAATACATTTAATTTAATATTAAATATTGTATCATTTTCATATCTACTGGATTTTGTTTTTATATTTTTTCCCTGAGATGATTTACATGACCCACTCAATTGTTTTGCCACCACAATTTGGGATGAAATATTGGTTATCTATTGTGTACTAATTCAATTCATTTATATCCATTGTTGGATGTTTCTACGTAATCTATCATCAACATCCCCTTATTTAAGATGTTTTATATTTCACTTGGTGGGAAGATTGATGTTGGCTTCTTGGATTGGCACATTTAGTGAGACGATTGCCAGTTAGGGTTTTTGTAGTTGGTTTCATCTCCCCTATGATGATTGAATTCAATATATTAAAAAGATCAAGAAATAATCATATGTGGTATTTGAGTTGATTAGGTAAACAATGATCTGGATTCTTGAAATTGATGCCCACCTTCCACTAGTATGTTGTAATCTTCGAAATAGTGGTTCTATATTGTTTTTCTCTCTCCTAGTGTTTATGATCAAATTCCATAGCTTTGTCACTGATGGTGGTTTTATCTTCCCCATTGGTTAAATCATCAGGTGGACTGCCAACCCGCCTGCATGTCGCTACTGTGAGACCCTTGGTAGAAGCTTGCAAGATTGTTCCTAGTTGATGATGTGAGAACATTAGTCAAATCTAGAGACCTAAAATGATAATTATAAGATGAGATAAAAAATAATTGAGATTTGTGTTCTTCAATCTTGAATTGATTTGGATGATTGAACAATTCATTTAGGAGGAATGTTTTTCTTAAACCTGATTCATGGGTTGTTGCTTCTTCTAGTGAAAAGATTCTAATTTAGCACCTCTATTCATTTGAATTGGCTATCTACTTTTCCTATGTACAATTTAATATGTTTTTGGGGAATATAATAGTATTTCATGCATTGGTGGTGATATTTCCATGATGTATGTCTGAAAGGAACCTATGCACATCATGTAGGATCAAAATAATAAATGAAGATACAAATTGTAGTATCTAATGATATAGATGCTCTATATAAAATAGGGGGCTGAAATCTATACATTAAAAAATTCCTTTGGAAAAATTAAAGATGATCATGTTTAATAAAGTTAATCAATTTAATTCACAAACCCTCTAATACCAATTGTTGGATTGGTATTGGGAGCGAAGTCACCAACCTCTTGTTCTACACTCTTGCTTGATTCCAGAAATAAGATTCCAAGAATGTAATTCTGAAAAGTGATTTTGAAAATTAAAATTAACCATAGTTTACAATGAAAAAGACTCTACCATAGAGAATATATAATCTTACTAAATCATAGTACAAGTATATGGAAGTATAATATAGTTACACTTTCCGCTATTATAAAAATACAACCGAATACTTGAAACAAACAAGTAACAAGTAGTAAATCATTTAACCCAAAGAGTAGGGTATCCAACAACCTAGCGTAAAGGTCCCTTGAATTATACTTTAATGAAATTCTGTCATACCCACACTGGGGTAAGACCTCAATAAGAAGGTCAGAGTTTGTCTTGCTATACCTGCAAGCCCTAAAATTTAAGGTAGTCGGCACCCCTATCTTCCATATAAAGGAAGTCCTCTAACATTATGTTTGTCGGAATATCTGTCTTCCTCAACATCGATATCCTTGAACATTAAGGTAATTGACACCACTGTCTTCTTTTCCCTAGAAGCCCTCGATTGTACACAAAAACAATTAGAGTCACATGAAGAAATCTGAACATGAAATTCAGTATGCATTAAGCATGAGAGTCTATCTCTAGAAATCACCTCAACAGAATGCAATCTCTAGAGTCGTAGAACAGTTCATAAATTTTTTTAGGTTCTTCAAATGAGATCATATTTATAGGCACATCTCTAATGGTCGGCTACCTCCTCCAATGGTAACATTTTCCATGAAATTCACAGAGACCTAATGGTAATTTAGAAACAAAATGTACGACATTGTTTAATAACAATATCAATCCTTAGAAAAATATAGTTTTTAATAAAAACCAAATTTTTGGAGTTTAAGTAAAAAAAATTTCGGAGTCTATGTAAAAATATTCAGAGTCTATATTTCATGATATTTAGATTCTGTTTATTAGAAAATTTAGAGTCAAAAATCAGAGGATTTCATAACCTAAATTCGGTGTTAAAACATTGATGAATTCATAACAAGAATTCAGAGTCAGAATTCATAATAATTTATAATCAGAATTCTGAATCTAAATTCATAAGAATTTGTATTCCTAATTTGGAGTCTGAATACATAATAATTCATAATCAGAATACAGAGTCTGTATTCATAAGAATTCGTAACTAGATTTCTGAGTCTGAATTCATAAGAATTCATAACCAGAATTTAGAGTCTAAATTAATAAGAGTTCTTAACCAGAATTTAGAGTCTGAATTCATATGAATTCATAACCATAATTCGGAGTCTTTATTCTTAAGAATTAGTAGTCAGATATTAGAAGAGTTTGGAGTCTGAATTCCAAGAACCCAGATTCAGAACATAGAAGAGTTAGGATTCTGAATTCATAGAACTTGGATTCATAACTCAGAAGAGTTCAGAGTCTGAATTCAGTGAACTCGTTGTCAGAAATCAGAAGAGTTCGTAACCAGAATTCTGAGAATTCTGATCCAAAAATAGAATGCATAATATCAAGGTAATTATAGTATTCAGATGTTTTAGATACAAAATGATTATTAAATTTAGAAAAAAAATTCATATGAACAATGAAAAGAAGTTTAGGAAAAATTCTCGTTATGATAGAAAAATAGGGTAAGAAGAAAACATTACTTGAGGAATGAAAAATTTCCTTAAGGATGTAAAATATTACTTATCATGATAAAATTTATTTTTCCTTAAAATATGTATTTGTGATTTTAAAAACATTAATGAATGGAGAAGTCATAATTAATCCTTATTTACTCAACAATCTCCCTCTTTTTGGAAAGAAAAAACATCCTAACGAAAAATAATATAAAGACTTAGAATTTTTTTTCTCTTGAAAATAAAACTTATCACCCTTTACATATGAATGAGAATGAATATGACTAACTCACTCTTAGGCTTTGAAACCACTAAGGATCATATTTTGTTTTCCGGAAAGGAATTTTACATTATCTTGCATACATAAATCTTTACAATGAAAAATTCCCCCTTAGATAAAGTCCCCCTTGGATAGGGAAAAGCCTTCAACCCTTATTATTATTTTTTACATTCCTTCTCCCCATTTTTGATTTTCAAAAAGAAATATATGGAATAGAAAATAAAATTATGGTACCATAATGATTAGTATAAGACCACACAAAATTTTAGAGAGGATGAAAAATTTAATTAAGTTTGGGAACAATGTGTACAATAATAGAAATACAACAAAAGATCACATTGGATCTATTTTTCATTCCATCTCGTTGGGAATCAATTTCATCACTATGGTTTTCAACTTTTTGAGTTCCTTGTGGTCTTCATATGATCGCATAACAATCTGATCATGATCCTCTACTTTCTTCTCTATGGATTTGATCATTTATTCCTGAGCCTTTTGAGCCTCTGCCTGAGCCATCAACAACTCATCTTACATAACCAGATTCTCTTCAATCTTGATCCGATGATCCATGTCCCTCTTCCCACTTTGGGGAACAGAATAATGCATTCCATTTAGATCCATTACTTCTTGAATCCGATTATTCTGCTCATGAGTTAGCTTTTACTGAAAACTACTCATGAGATCCTTGATCATACCAGCTTCTAGGTCAAAATCCCCCTTGACACGATCTCGAAACTCATCACATTCTTTCAAATAATAAGATGTCTTCTTTGACCAGCTGGTCATCTTCTTCCAAGATCTATTTTGAAGATCCTAGTTGATAAGGACTGATTTGTAGTCTGCCTCCAACTTAACGCACTTCTCCATAACCATAGACACAGAATCCAAATTTTGGTTGAATTTTTGTTGAAGCATCTAACATCTAGAATCTATGGTTGGAAAAATCAGAATAGTCCCAACAAGCTTTTTCAAGGACTGGACCATGAAATCCTGTCCAAGTGCAGATGATTTTGAATCTGAAACTTTTTTTTGGTGAGGGTTCATTATATATCTCAACAAGAATCTTATTTGAAGATCCATCGACATCATTCATCATTACAACCACATTACTAGTTGTATGAACAACTACGTGTTTACCCTTGTCATCTCTAGGAATGGCTTCCTCATCTAGATATTTATGTTCACTGTCAGATAGTTGAACAATCTTATCGAAATCTATATTTTTTTCTCAGCTCTAGCCTCATCATTCTCTGTGTTTATGAAATCACGACTTGAACATTCTTCCTCAGACAGTTTATTAACTTCTGCTTCACACTTCTCAACATCACCTTCCTCATCCTTCCTAGGATTTTCAAGCATTGATGATTCTGCTTCAGATGTATTGATTGAAAGTTTCTCGGATGGTGTTTCCTTTTCATGATAATCATCAACATTCTTTATAAGATCTTCGGGTAATGCTTCTACCTAGAAATATTCTGGTAAAAGAATTTTATTTGGATGTTATTTAAATAGCCTCCAAAAGATATAGGACTAAATCAACTTTAGTTGTTTTCTTCTTTTGCTTCATTTCATTACCTTTTATCTCAAACTCGTGAGCGGTATTTTATTTTAATGCCTTTCCCATAGTAGGATCCAAACATAATCATGGCTCCCATGCTTTCCAATTCTGTTTATCATACATCAATTTATCTACACCATCATCAAGATAAGCTTTCTGCTTTTATGGTTTTAGAGGTGCAGATTGGGATCCTTTAGCCTCAGGGGTTTTATCTTCAACTACTACTTCTTTCAACTTCCTCTTCTTTCCACTTTGTTTCGATGGTTCAGGAACTTCTGGTTCCTTCGGAACAGCTTCAGCCTCTTCCACTGGTAAATCAAAGAAATCTCAAGAATCTTTATTAAAACAAATATTCATTCTCTTCGATGTATCATCACTTAATAACATGTCTTTTCAATTCCTTGGCATAGAACAACAAGTAAACTTGAATGACTCATGACACCGAACAATTAACTTAGAGAGGATGGTTGGATACATGATTACCTGAGCATTCAATTTCCCATTCTTAATATTCTCAATCGTAATGATAATATGCTTTATCCAGTTGATCTTCCATTAGTTTACCAAGATGTCCAAAAATTACATATCACTCATCTTAAACGTGTCCTTGTCACCATTTTTCGGAATGATGAATCCTTGAACCCATAATTCAAGGATCCAATTATTTATATATAGTTGAGAAATCTTCAGAGTCTTCAAAACTTAATGTCCAAGAAAATACATAGCCTTTAGCTAATTGAAACTTCCTTTACCATCATGCAATTTATTGAAACAGATTTCCGCAACCCATTCATAAGACAACATAACCAATGTAGCTGCATTGGTGTATGTAATGGAATATGTTTTCCCTATAATTTGAAAGAAAATTTAATCCTCTCTAATTCGTTGAAAAAGCTCCCAGATTCATAAAATTCCACAAGAGAATCCGAATATACTACATCTTGAGCTCATGGATTTCATATTAAAATTCCTTCTATTCCCTTCAACCTGATGTTCATGGATATAATCAAATTGTACATGGAAGGGAAATTCAGATGCACCAACCACTCTCTATAAATATTCCACTCTGAAATCGACTTGACATTTGACATCTCATGTGAAGGTACATCAACAAAAATATGGATTTGAGAATGATTTAAGAGTTTCGGAATTGGAATTTGAATGGGGGGTACTGCGTCGGCACACAAAGGCTTTAAATCTGATATTGGATCACCATTGGTGGACCTTTATATAATAATTTGTTATGACAATTGATCTTCAAATGTCAATCGAACGGTTGAGAAATATTGGGATTGGATCTGACAGTTGAAATGACCAGCATAAGGAAATATTGGTAGGATCAGATCATTTGAGGTTTTTAATGGAAAAAAATCATATTTAATGAAAATAAAATCTGATGATTTTAAAACATAAGACAAAATACAAACATGTAAAATATGATTACTAAACCATTAGAAAAAAATAAACATACCTTTCATATTTCCAGTAAGATTATTTTTAATGGGTAATATTCACCTTGAATATCATTTGATTTCCAAATAAAATTTACTATGAAAAACACCATTATGAAAAAAATTGTTTACAGAAAATTTTATTACGAAACATTCGAGTATGAGAATCTTTATTATAAAAATTTCAAGTACCAAAATATTCGTTACAAAAAATTCATGTATGAAAATATTCATTAAAAAAATTTATAAAGTATGAAAATCTTTATTGTGAAAATTTCAAGTACAAAAATCTTCATTATGAAAATTTCAAGTACAAAATCATCATTACGAATATTTCATGTTCGAAAAATTTAAGAATTAAATTTTCATTACTTGAATTTAAAAAACCAGCTATGAAAAAAAATTATAAACTATCAAACAAATGTACTCCCCAAATGAAATAGAGTTTATTATTATATAGATATTTTTTCAACAAGAAGTTAACAATGATGATTACCTAATATTTATCATTCTTGACTTGTTTTTAATGTATTCAAATCAATTAGAGTGTAATGATATTGTGAAAATATCAGAAATTTGATTTTCTGTTCCGATTAATTGAAGAAGGATAACTCTTTTTGTGTGGGATCCATAATAAAGTAATGCCTAATGTCAATGTGCTCTGCACTAGTGTGATTTGCTAGGTTTTTTCTAAAGGAAATAAAACTTGTATTTTCACAAAAAAAATATTTTTGGTAAAACACATAACATAGTATTTGACTGTGTGTTGCATCCACAACACTTGAGCTCAACAACTTCCAGATACTACATATTCAGTTTTAGTAGTGGAATGTGCTACTGAGTGTTGCTTCTTGTAGGACCAGAAAACTAAAGAATCTTTTAAGAAATGAAAAGTTCTAGAAGTAATTTTTCTATCTGTTCTACATCCACAAGAGTCATCATCTGAAAAACCTTTACAAAAAAAATCATTTCCATCAGTATAAAAGAGTCCTAAATTCATGATTCCCTTTACATTGTGAAAACTTCTATTCCCTTTAAATGAGAGTCCTTAGGATTCAATTGATATCATGAACATAAGCATACTAAAAACATTATGTGTGGTTAATTATCTATCATTTATTGTATAATTCCTTTCATTCTTCTAAATGATGCTTTATCTAATGGTTTACCGGCTTTATCATGATCAAGATAATTTGAGGCACCAATGGGAGAACTGATACTCTTAGTATTGTCATATCCATACATTTTAAGAAGATATTTAACACACATATGTTGAGATATATAAGTTCATTCATGTTTCTGATAAATTTGAAAACCACAGAAAAATGTTAACTCTCCTATCATACTCATTTCAAACTAATATTTCATTCAATCTGCAAAAGAATCAGTTATCTATTTCTAAGTTGAACCAAATATAATTTCCGCAACATAAATTTGATCTATCAAAATATTTTTCTTATTATTCATTACAAAAATTGTTGTATCTGCATTTACATTTACATAATTATTATGAATCAAAAATAATTTAAGTCTATCATACCAGGCTCAAGGTGATTGTTAAATCTACAAAAATCACAAGTAAGTCTAAAAATGTTTTCAGGATGTTTTGATTCTTTAAAACCAAAAGGTTATTCATCAAAAATTTCCTCTTGTACAAAATGATTAAGGAACCCACATTTCACATCCATTTGAAGTGTTTGAAATTGAATAATGCTGCAAAGGAAAGTAAAAAATGAAATGAATAATTTCTAGAAAATGGAGAATACGATTATTTATTGTATATTACATCTTGTTTGTTATAGGCTTTAGCAACTAATATTACATTATTTCATACTATGATTCCATTTTCATCACACATACTTTTGAAAAACCATTATTATCCAATAACAGAATTTTCATTAGGCCTTTCATCCAAGGTCCAACCCTTATTCCATTAAAATTCATTTAGTTCATCTATCATGGCTATAATCCAATCATCATCACATAATTCTTCAGCAGCGTTTTTTGATTCTAATTAGGAAAGGAATTCTAGATGTTCTGCATCATTTATTAAGAAAATTCTAGTCCTTACAGGTTGATTCACATCACCAATGATACTATCACTGGGATTATTTTTAGGAAACACTAGATTTGTGTTATGTAAAACTTGTTCATCACTATACGGTAGGAATTCTTCTGGGTTAAATGATTCAGAAATATCTTCTTGGATGTTTTCCATATCAGAAGGATCTTCTATCAAGGGTTGATAATCGTTTTTTGAAAACACAGGCGAAGATGCAGGGTGAGGTTGTTTAAAAACAAAGGGATTAGTTTCATCTAATTTCACATTACTATCACTTCAATAGTACAAGTGTTTTTATTGAAAACTCTATAAGCCATATAAGTTGTGAAGTAGCCGAAGAAAATTCCTTCATCCGATTTTGGTGTGAATTTATGTAGATTATCTATAGCATTCAAGATGAATACCTTGCAACCAAAAAACCTGAATTATGAAAGTCTAGGTTTTTTTAACATTCCATAACTCATAAAGAGTTTAAATAAGAAAATGATTAATAAAAACTCGATTTATTGTATAACAAGATGTACATTCTACTTCATCCAAAAATTGTTTGGCTACTGAATACTCACTCAACATGGTTTTTGTTATCTCCTGATATATTCAATTTATTCATTCAACAACACCATTCTGTTGAGGAGTTCTCGGTCATGTGAAATATTGAGTAATTCCTTTTCTACATTTTTTTTTCAAATTCAGAATCTTGAAATTTTCCATCATGATCATTATGAATAGTTTTTAATAGAAGGGTTTTCTTCTTTTTAACATGGGCTATAAAACATTTGAAATAAAAAAATTCATTATATTTCTTTGCTAGAAAATAGACCCATGTAAATCCTTTGTAGTCATCAATAAAGAAAAATACAAAATATTTACCACAATTGCTTCCAGTTTATGTTGGGACAAAAATATACATATGCAAAAACTATAATTCATTATTAGTTGAGACTTCACCAATTGATTTAAAACAATATTTATTGTGATTTCCATATTGACAAGGATCACAATATTTTGAAGAAACATATATATGATTGAGTGTATCCATAACTAGTCTTTTCATAGAGTGTTTACATAGATTCTTATGGTTATAGTGACCAAACCTTCTATGCCACAACCAAGAATGATCTTCCATTACACTAAGGAATGGTAAGTGTTGGGAGCTAAGGTCTTCTATTTTTAGAGTGTATACATTCTCTTGACTATGGGAAGAAATAATAAACACTTCCTTTGAATTGTGAACTAAGCACTTGTTATTCCTAAAATTTACAAGGTAAGCTTCATCACATAATTGGCTTATGTTAATGAGGTTGTGCATAAGACCCTTAATAAATAAAAAAATTTAGATCAATGTTATTTGAAGAAGGAAAATTTTACTTATACCAATAATTTCTCCCTGACATTATCTCGGAAAGTTACTCTTCCACCGTTGGTCTTGATTATCTTTTCAATGTATTTTTTCTTACCAATCTTTTTCGGGAACATCCACTATCCATGTACAATGTATTACTGTGGGTACCTACTAATTTTTTTTAAAATAAAAGAGTTAGGCTATCATAATCCAAACATTCTTAGATCTGGAAACATTAGAATGAAAATTCTTAAACACCTACATTTTCTTTGAGAAATAGGAATTATGAAATACTAAATACTGAGTTTGGTTTAATAAAAAAAATTTATACTAATGCCCACCTCACTAACATTTAGTACAGAATGTATAACAATGAGGAACAAAATAATTGTTACTAAAAACCAGTTTAGAACTAGTATAACCAAAACCATAACAATTTCATAGGGGTCAGATTTGGGAATATATCTTATCAAAATTTTCCTTACCTATGATAAATTTTGGCAAACAATTCCTTAAGGAAAAAATTTCATATTATCGTATTATAACTATGTTGTTCCCTTACAAAACATTTTATTTAGAATTAGAGTTAGGCTCAAAAACATTTTCCTTAGAAATTAAATTTTTAGATCCTTAGAAATTTTATTCCTCTCAATGTTTACATCCACATGATTTTTTTGATGTACATTAAAAATAAGAAAATTTCATATCAAGATCTTTAGAGAGATATGATATTTCACTATTGAGAATTGTATTTCTAGAATTTTCCATATAATGCTTTTTCGTGAGATTTGAATTATCAATATCATGGAGTTTAGCATACAAATAAACTTATTCATAGGTAGGTAATGTATTATCTTCATTCGACGAATATTCATAATCAGAAGAGTTATAATATTTATTATAACTATAATTAGAATTCAAGGATGCATTGGTCATAGATTCAGAATTGTGTACCTTAACCATCAAACAATATTTTCAATAGGTTTCCTGGCTATTAGGAAGAGATTCATCTAACTAGAAGATTCGTAATCTAATGATTCATCTGAAGAGTCTCCACCACTGGCACTCCAGGTGACATTTGCATTCATGACATTCTTATCTTTTGCATTGTAGTACTTCTTTCAATTTCCCTCATAATATTTTTCATTTATTTCTTTTTACATGAGGATAAGACAATCGAGTCATATGTGTCCATCACTCTTGCATTCGTAACTAGTGACTTCTGAATTGTTCTTATCTTTTATTTCATTCTTCTTGTATTTGGAATGAATTTTCTTATGTCTATCAATCGTGTTCATCCGTCGAGGTAGATTTTCTAACTCATTTTATGAAGATTCCCTTCCACTAGATTCATATTGTATAATAATCATCATAGATTTTGTTCTTGTAACTCTCTTGGGAGTCTTGGATTTCATATAATTTGATGTGGTTGTAAATGCAAAAATTCCATTACCATACTTCTTCTTCTTATTATCAGCATCTCTCATCATTCTATTTTCATGTTGATGAAGAGTTCCATATAATTCATCAAGAGAAATATGAGTAACCTTACTATCCTAATCAATAGTAGTTCTCTTGGATTCCCATTCATTGGAAATCATGTCGATGATCTTATCTACAAGGGCTTAAAATCTAATAAATTCTCACCCAAGGATTTTAAAATATTCACGAATGTCATGAATCATTTTTGTACATTAATTATAGGATCTCTATAAGGAAATAAAAAACCGTGGTATTTAGCTCTGAGAATGGCTCTTCTTGTTTCAATTATTTTGGAAGTTCCAAAGTCATTATACTATAGATTCATCCATATACAAATTAATGATTTATTAGAAGTAATATGGATATATATATATATCTAGTCATGGAACAATGAAAAGAATTTCATCCCATATAATTCTAGTGAAACCAATGATTTTCAAGATTGGTGAAGGTACTAACTTCCTTATCATCGATTTTATATCCTCCAGGAAGTATAAAAGATTATCAACTCTAGTATTTATAACAAATGTCTTCATGTGATCTCTCCAATATTTATAATCATTCCCATCAGAGATAGGTGGTCTAGTTGGATTGAGATAGTCTATGGAACCAAAATTCATTCATGACATATTAATGAAAAATATTTCCACAATAACTTTTTAAAAAAATGTTCAGATTCAAGGAAAATATTCCAAAGAACATAACAAGATAGAACAATGAAAACTGAGCAAGAAAATATTATAGTTAAATATAATTATTTCACAGACCTCCTCTGATAGAAATTGTAGGATTGGTATAGGGTATGAGGTCACCAACATTGATAACTATTGTATGATTGTTAGAGGGTTTGAGGTAACCACCTATAATACCAATTGTAGGATCAATATTATAAATTAAGATACTAATTGTAGTATCTAATTATATAGATGCTCAATATACAAGAGGGTGGTGAATTGTATACTTTAAAAAATTCCTTTTGTAACATTTAAATATGTTTATTTTAATAAAGTCAAACAAAGTAATTCCGAAAACCTATTAAACCAATTGTTGGATTGGTACATGGTAAAAAGTCACCAACCACTAGTTCTACACAATTGCTTGATTATGAAAATATGATTCCGAGAATGTAATTCTAGAAAAATGATTCTAGAAATGAAACATAAAAAATGTTTATGAAGACAAATATTCTACCATAAAATATATAGAATCTAAGTAAATCATTGTACAAGTATAAGGTAGTTATAATTTCACTATAAACAAAATACAGAGGAAAACATGAAACAATAATGTAACAAGTACTAAGTCTTTTAACACAATGAATATGGTATCCAACAACCTTGGATAAAGTTCCCTTGATTTATACATTCAAGAATGACTCTCTTACCCACACTTGGGTAAGACCTCGATACGAAGATCAGAGTCTCTCTTGCTATCCCCACAAGCCCTCAATTTCAAGGTAGTCGGAACCTATGACTTCCTCAGAAAGTAAGTACTCAATCATTAAGGTAGTCGACACATCTATTTTCCTTAGCAAGGAAGTCATAGAACATTAAGGTAGTTAAAAACTATTTTTCCTATCTGGGGAAGCCCTCGATAGTACACATCAACAATCAGAGTCACATTAATCAATCTGAACATAATGTCCAGTACGCACATAGCATGAGAGTCTCTCTCTAGATAACACATCGACAACATGCAATCTCTAGAGTCATAGAGCAGTTCATCAATGTTTTTTAGTTCTTTCAAATGATCTCTTATGTATAGGCACATCTCCAATGGTCGTCTCCCTCCTTTAATAGTCATACTTTTCCATTTATTTTAGAGGGACCTATACACATGTCACTCAAACAATGGTTAGTTAGAAACAGAATGTAAGCTATCGTTTCATGACAATATCAATGATGAGAAAAATATGGTTGCTTAATCGAAACCATTTTTCAATGTCTAAGAAAAATAAGAGCTCGAAGTCTATGTAAAAATATTCTGAGTCTATATTACAAGATATTCATATTCTCTTTTTTAGTGAATTTGGATTCATAAGTCATAGGAATTCAAAACCTGATTTTAGTGTCGGATATTAGAAAAATTCGTAACAAGCATTTGGAGTCTGAATTCATAAGAATTAGTAATAAAAATTCATAGTCTGAATTCATAATAATTTGTAATCAGAATTTTGATTCTATATTCATAATAATTCATAATCAGAATTCGGAGACTGAATTCTTATGAATTCGTAAATAGAATTCAAAGTCTAAATTAATTAAAAATCATAACCAGAATTCAGAGTTTGAATTCATAAGAATTCGTAACCAGAATTCGGAGTCTGAATTCATAAGAATTTGTATCTTGAATTTGGAGTCAGAACACCGAATTATTTGGATTATGAATTTAGAGAACATGGAGTCAGAAATCAGAAGTGTTCGGAGTCTGAATTCAGAGAACACAGAGTCAAAACTCAGATGTGTTCGAAGTCTGAATTCCGAGAACTAGGTGTCAGAACCAAGAAAAGTTCTTAAACAGAATTCTGTGAATTCAGATCTTAAAACATAATGCATCATTTCTAGGAAATTATAGGTTTCTGAGGTTTTGTAAACAAACCAAATTTTACATTTAGAATAAATTATGATATGAACAATGAAAACATGGTAAGGATAAATCTTCCTTTATGAAAGCAAAACACGGTAAGGAGAAAAGTTTCCTAGAGGAAGGAAAAGTTTTCATAAGGATGGAAAATTTCTCTTATCAAGATAAATTTCATTTTGCCTTAAAATAGATATTTGGGATTTTCAAAACATTATGGAATGGAAAAGTCATAAATAAACCTTATTGAATCAACACATAAATCCAAGTGTTGGCATTATATTAATTTCTAGTTTCTTCATCCTCAATTTTTGTTGTTTTTATATTTCTATAACATCATTGATTTTGGGAGTGTTTTTATTATGATATAACACATTCATATATTTTTATATTTCATTAAACCTTATTTTCTAATAATGTGGTCCTTGAAATTAATTTTGGGATGGTTGAATTGAGTTATTAACACACATGATTCATTTATTAGAGACACCCAATTAAAAAATAGAATCTGTGAAATATGAAATAGAGAAATTTTATTGGAGAAAAGTTTTTATTTTGTGGAGATTAAAAATTGTAGCCATGTTAGTCCAACAAGGAATAATGGATGTCATGTGTGGACCTAATGAAACCCCAAGTAAGTCTTTCTAGATAATGTCAAACCATAACATCCTATAGATATGTCTTAACTATATTTGGTTGATTCCAAATAGATCATTATCCTTGTCAATAGGTGATAATTTTATGTGATAGGTTACTTTAGAGACATCTGAACCTAGTATTTGGTCCAAACCTAAAAAAATTGTGTATGAAAACTTATTTAGTTGGTCATATACATAAAAATATAAAATTATATAACATCATGATAATTCATAGAACCACCATCCCAACATAACGTTATGAGTTCAATATAATGTTATTAGATGCTGCTTATGTTAAATTTGATGTTGATTATAACGACAATCATTTATAATTTTAGTCCATTTAGAAAGTTCACATGAAAATATTATTAAACTATGATTTATTTAAGAGATTCATTGAATTAGTGGAATTCAATTCCTCTTTGAATTCATGTGAGTTGTGTAGTATGGCTAATGATAAACCTGAATCTGAAGGCGTGATTATGAGCATTCATTTAGAGTTTTATGGGAAAAAATAATTTATACATAAAGAGGGAAATAAGATTCATATTAATAACATGAAAATTAGTCTAAACCCCAGCTGAAGGAGGTTACCGACGACCACATGGGGAAACCGTGATATATTGGACTCAAATAACCTGATTTGATATCTAAAAAAAATTATAAGGTGTCTAGTGGTTTTCTCCCTTTTCAAACAAAGTCTAATAATGACTTTTGGTTTTGTGTGTTTCCCAATATACTCTTGATGCTATTTGGGTTTATTATATAGGATGTTATTTCCATGCATTCCCGGATAAGAGTTACTTTTTTACTGAGGAAGTTAATGAAATTGTTGTTATAGGAAACAAGAAGTGATTTTGCTTCATGGGTAGAGTTTCTGCTATTCTAGATCTCTCATATCATTCTATTTTGACCTTATTAGATGTGAGAATGGTTATGTATTAACTCATAATTTTAATCTCACAATGATTCATAGAATAGAGTTGTTTTAGTATTAAATCTGATTCATGTTGACATCAAATATCCAAGGGAGGTTGAATGGTTCTTAGAGGATCCATACGAAATGGGTTATATGTTTTGGATGGAAGAACACATTTCAAACAGTTTGAAATCACTTATGTAACAAAACATTACAACACTATTTATTGGAACAGTTTGATGTAACATGTGAGTGCTATATGTCTATAGAAATTGAGCAAGCAAGGGATTATCTCTCATGATACCCCATGTAACAAACACTTTTGCGAAGAATGGGTCATCTGTATGTCTTAAAGGGTCAGTTTTCAGGGATCCATCATTAAATCAAGTCACCCACTTGAGAATGACCACTCATATTTGTGGGAGCCTTGTATGAGTACATTCCATGGTGGATGATCTTACATAGAAACAGTTATAAATTACATTTCAAGTAATGCCATGGATTATATTTTGAGAAATAAATAAGTCGCATTTGAGTTGATTAATACAAGAAATTGCTTCTTATAAAATCATTTTTGTGATGAATTTAATGTCTTGGAGGGTGAAGAAAGGCCTTGAATGACAATGAAATAAGTTTATAATGTTTTGTGAATGTGAGGGAATTGTAATGTGCCAATACATTACTTACACTCCATAGTAGAATGTTACAGTTTTGCTTATGAGTCATATAATTCATGGGGAGGTTCTTATAATGTTGGCATACTTTGGATTTTCCAGATCCTTTTATGTAGAAGAAGTCACTATGGATGTTTACTTATATATTTGATTTCCCTAGTCTGCCAACATATTTATGACTCATATTGAATCTTGTAGCAATCAGCCCCATCCAATGAATATCGTAGGGTGTTTGGATGAACTGAATACCCTCATGTTAAGAATTATAAATGTGATACCAATGCTATTAAATTTATCTTCATAGGTTTTCCTAAGGGGTGAAGGGATATAATTATTGGTTAGATAAACATGGCATTTAAAATTTTATTATTAACATAGATATGGTGTTTCATGAGTATCTTATTGCATGATTCATGATTCCTACATATTAAAATCTAGATCCATCCTAGAATAGGGTTCATGAGGTTGATCCTCCCAGTGTTAATCAGCCTCATTTTGAGACTCTATTTCCCCCTAATGATCATTTTTCTCATCCTAGGCCATAATATTTGTATGAATCTTATTATACTCGTGATGATGGAGTTCATAGTGACATTAGGGGATATCATCTCACTATAGATAGTTAGGGGAGGATAATTAGGACAACTCTTTAGTACATCCATATGAATATAGTATCATTTTCCTTAAATATTTTATCAGATATTGGTAGAGTTGTTCCCCAAAGAGACTATCAATATTTCAATAATAGAAACTCTAATAATTGGATTTCTTCTATAGAAGATGAGATGAAATCCACAAGAAATAACTATACATGTTCCATATTCAATAAAACACCATTTCTACATTGATTGGTAGTAAATGGATATATAAATCAAAATAAGATAATGTGATAGAAAATAAAATTAATTTTTAAGCTTGAATTGTAGCCAAATTATTCCATTAACGAGATGGAATTCAGACCTTTGAATATTTTTCTCCTATAGTGAAAAATTCGATAATAAGAAATATTCATTTTTATATTACCCATTTAGATTTTCATATTGAAAAACTATATGTCCAAATTTCTTTCTTGAATGGTTATTTAATTGAAAATTTATACATCAAGTCATAAATTTGTTTTGATCATTAATTTAATTCTAAAAACGTTTTCCTTTAAATAAATAAATATATGGACGGAAATAAACATCAATACAATGATATAATAATTTTTATTCATTCATGTATGAAACTGGTATAAGCAGGAGTCTGTTTGATTCATGTGTATATTTTAATAGTGTAAAAAATTCATTGATTTATTGAATAATCTATGTAGATGACCAGATAATCATATGTAGTGACAAGAAATTAATCACCCTTATTAATATAAAATTGAATTAAACATTTCATGTGAATTATATAATATGTGCTAATAAAATTAAAGGAAAATAAATTATTACAGATAAGAATCATAATATTATACAGCTATCTAAAATTTCTTATTTCATTAATGTAATTAAGGAGAATTTTTGGATAAATTCAATATTGATAGTGTTACATTAGTTAATAATTTTATATTTTCATTATATCACTCACCTTCCGCAATATATGATATTAAATATATGAGTAGAATTTCATATGCTAATATAATGGGATGTAAAATGTATTCAATGATTTGTACTCGACAATGTTCTTTTTTCTATCTATACATTTAGAAGTTTTATTGAAAATATAGGCAATCCACAATTTCATTCACATATATGGCTGTTGAGGAACATATCATCTATATTATCTCATTCATTTATTTATTTTAAGAATTCTAAATATTCTAAATCAATGATTTGTTATAGGGATTTTGAATATGCTCGAAATTCCCATTCAAGGAAATCACATACTATTTCTGTATTTACTGCACAATGAAGAACTACATCATGGAACAACACTATGCAACCAGTGGGGACCATCTCGACCACTATTGTAGAGTACATAGCATTCACAGAAGTAGTCTGAGAATCCATATTACCCATGGGAATGATTTTTGAACATTTTTAATGTAATTTATATATTACTGTAAATTGTGTTTCACAATCTTCCATTTATCTCTTATAAATTTAGTATGCAATGGTATATCTATGAACATAGATATTCAAAATCATTTTTTAAGAGGTGCTATTGAAATTGGAGAAGTGTGTGTCACTATGGTACACATAGATAAAAACCTTCAAATAATTCTATTATGGCTACAACATTATCCATGTTCAAGTGCATATTATATATCGTGAATGTCGGTCCACTTGAATAACATTTATGTGCAATAACATGGATAATTTAAATATTAAAATATGGATATTTTATATTATCTGTATTCATTATTTTCATATTAAAAATTGACATTAACTTATTTAAACTGTTCTTACATTAAAATTATTTTTCATCCATGAATTTTAAGAATAAATTTGGCTCATTTTAATATCAGCTATATTTTGTTTCCATTTTCCCAAATGAACTTATTTACATGGCGCACACAATTTTTTTTGGCTTGCAAAATTTTTTATGCCACCTTGGGTATCTATTGTATACCTATTCACATCATTTATGGCCATCAATGGATGTTACCTCCTAATCACAACTGGTCATCCAGTGATTTGTGCCATTCTATGGGCCAATGGGTAGGATGTCCATAATTTGCTTCATGGCGGCATCCCCTTAGTCATGTTTTTATTAGTTGGTGTCTTGGTGTACCCCTCCATGAGGATGTTTCATGACTCATGGTGGATCCTCTCAAAGTTATTCCTAGTTAAATGTGTGATACCATTTCTCAAATATAGATACCAAGCATGATCAACTTTGGTGAGATCCAATAAATTAGAGGGATTGATGTTATTGGATCTTGAAATGACCTAAATTCAAATACATTTTACTAGGTAGATTGTATTTCTTAATCCCAATTCTGACATTATTGTTTCATTTAGTTCATGGTTTTAGTTCTAGCGACTCTATTCATTTCGGTATCTAATTTTTTGTGCCTCAGTACACTATAATTTATTTTTTGTTTGAGAATCAAATAATAGTGACTCTGTTGGTGGTGTTCTTTCTATGGATAAGGTCTTATAGAGACCGATCTATATAAATCCTTGTGTCACCATTATTTTATGTTCTTTTTTTCTTCTTATAATATTAATATTATATCATTATTCTCATATATACACTCTATTTTTTGGGTTTTCAATATAATAAATTTTATTTTCTAGTGTTATATATTGAATTGAACCATTTTTTTTATTCATTGGACCTTTGAATTATTTTGGGGGTTTGTATTCATCCATTACCCCATAACACTTATTATAGATGATTCCGTAGGATTCCCAATGTCAGAACATACACTAATTGAATTTTTATATTCAAGATGGAATAAAATATAATTGTAAAATAATGAAAAATGTTTGGGGCCATGGATGTCCACTTTCTTGTGAATGCTTTATGTCTTTCATTGGGGGTGTTAGAGCCTATTTTTTTGATAAATAAATCCTTGTTTTTAGGGACATGTTTTATTATTATAATTGTTTATTTCTTTCATCCATCTAGCTAATATATATATATATATGCGATATCGTAATGATATGGATGATAAGATACGCATAATGAGGTCTGAGTTTTTGGAAGTAGTTGATTCCCATGATGGTGAGATTCATAGTGATATGCATGAGGGTGTTAAGGATACCACAAAAATTTATGAGATGTGATGAAGATACACTTATTGGATGTTGTGATTAAAGATGATGTGATTTATTGTTATTGAATCTATTTAGTGAGAGGATGAATGGGTTTTTTAACCAACAATTCATTTCTCCATGCATTATTTAGATGGATGTGTTTGGATACATCTCTTAATGGTATCATTGGTTTTATTAGAGATTAACCAGAATTAGGGAATGGTTATATATTTTAATAAATGATTATACCTTGATATTAGTTATTATTGGAATGAATTTGTTAATTTTAATCCTATGAAACCACAGACCCATTTGGATTATTATTAGAGTTATGGTATTTTACATTAGTGGTTAATGTAATATAATAAAAATTTTAAGGGCCCATCTCATGTTTCTCGGAGGTAGTGCCTTATTTAATTACATTGAAATATTTACATGGAATATAAATCCTAAAGGACTAATTATTTTAGTATTAGTGGAAACAAGATACATACATAAGTTCAACATTTCAAATTGAAAAGAAAAACTACACATGAAATCTTTTGAAACATCCATAACTCCTAGGATATTTTAGCTTGTCATTAATAATAAAATTGTTCAGTTCCTGAAAAATGAATCATAAGAAAGGGTTGAGATCAAATTCACAATAATATTATGAAATAAAATATAAAATATATAAGCATTAGGCAATTTGAATAACTAAAAATTTGTTCCTTTAACAAAAACAGGAACACATTATGGCAGGAATAAGAGCTAAGTATGTAATGCCATAATAAAACGTAATCATGGGCATTCTAATATTTGAGTAACCACATGAACCGTTAAAACTATTTTCATAATTAGGAAATTTATAATTCGGGACATCAACACTATACTATTAAGGGCTCATGCCCAGACTATAAATAAACATTTTGTCATGGCCTTGTCCCAAAACCATAGTTTGTCTCATGAGACCTACTGATGCACTGAAATGATATAGAGGGTCCCACCCAAAAATTTTTATGTCCAATACATTCTCATATGATTGGATTAAAATATAAACAACATATAATTTCATATTGACTCTGATATATAAAATGTAAATAACAGTCCAAAAATATTATGCATAAAATCTAACCATTATGAGTAAATGGGAGGATTATTTTAAGATATCCCATACACAAACAAAATAATAATAATCCATTAAATTAAATATCTTAGATCATTACATGAATTTTAAGTTCCAATAACACAGAATAATCAAGATAGATTTTGAAATAGATGAAGATAATATTATAAAATCTTCGAGTAATTCATGAGACAAATACACTTTTAATTTGAAAAAATGAGTTATTTTAGAAAAATATTAGTATGAACCATAGTTTAAGTATGTTCTTATATTAACAATAAAATGAATTATTTTTTAATTATATTGGATTGAAAAAAAATATTATAGTGGTCTCTTGTATATAGGTATGAATTTGAGAAATTCCCCGGAATTGGGATTTGATTTTGGAAACAATATATAATGTTCAATTTTAAACATGTAATAATCCATTAAATAAGTAAAAATTTTGTATGGTGAATATATAAATAAAACTCACACAAAATTTATAAGGAGTAAATTATAATACACAATAATTTCATTGAGGTAATTAGACAATTAATGTAAACCGAATGAAAATGGACGTTCGGGTGGCAAAACCCTTATCTTATGTCCGAATGTGTTCCCCTCTAGAACATAAGTTCCTGAAATATGAAATTATACATATAAATTAATTAATTAATAACCTATTAGACATTTATTTTTGTTTCTCATAATTCTTTTTAGTTCATTTATTTCTTTTTTGAAAACATATAATATCAGATTACGTCATTCTGGAGTGTTCATTTTCTTGATTTTCATTATCGGTTCAGATTTTTTATGTAATGGGGATCATGGGGAATGGTTTTAAATTACTAGAATTGAAATTATATATTACTTATTAATATATATAATTGATAATGGTCATTTATATATTTTGGTTACATGGAATTAGGATGAATCATTAGATGATAAGCAATTCGATTATTTGTCAGTATTTGGATTATTAAGGACTTGTTTTCCCATATAAATTAATAATATGTACATATACTAGTTCAAGAATATTAATTAGGTTATAATACATATATTATAGTCTGTTTAAAGCATCAAAAAAATTTCATGAACTATACTAAATGAGAAATTGAAGAATGAAATGTCTTCATCCATGAATCTAATAAATTGGAACCTTATGGATGTTGATATCGTTTATAAAAATAAAAGGAAGGGATTAAGAATATTGATGATGGATATTACATTATAAGGATATAATTATAGTATATATATTATAATTTAGTTATCTTATTCATTTGGATAGAGGAGGCAAGGAGGGGGTAACAAAAGAAGATACTGAAATGAATCTAAATGAAAAAATGGTGCTTTACCCCTTGAAATAACATCTTTTACAACCTCCTAATGGGATGGTGTTTTGGAATTATAGCAAGAACAAGAGCATCATGATGTGTAGAGTGACAATGGAAGTGTAATTTGGTAGATATTTGAGGTGCTTCAAGGCAAGCAAGAGTGATTATAAGAGGAAGTGGTGGGAGTGGAGGTTTATAATGGAGGTGTGAAGGGTTTTCATGAATTTTTAATCATTAGTTTATTAATTTTTTTCAAGACAAAAAATAGTTATTATTAAATGACCAATAATAATAATAAAATGACATGAATTCAATTTAATGTCCATTTACACCATCCCTGACTCATGCATGATGCAGAAATTGTTTTTTTTAAATTTAATTTGAATTATTGTATTCTACTATTCAAAAAAAATTCTTGCTTTAAAAAAAACCCAAAAAAAACAAAAAATATTTTTTACATGTAGAAAACTCAAAATATTTCCATTTTCAAAAAATTATTTTCTAAATATAATTAATTTAATTTTTAATTAAAATCATAATATATTCTTAAAAAATATTTTTAAAACATTTATTTACCTATTCCAATACATATGTTTATCGTACTTACACATGAATATTATTTATATATTATCATAGGAAAGTTACTATTCATCTGGTTATATCACTATTCATATGGTTATGTTACTATTAATAATGGAAGATTACTATTAACCAAAAATACTATTTCCCTAATTGGACTCTTAACAACATACTAATTGGAAACGTTTTTGTCAGATTTTCGAAATTCACATCACAAAAGTGATAAACTATGGTTTTTTGACACAATGTACATAATAGATCCTTATTTATGATTTTATTTGATTTACAAGTATTATAAGAAAGGAATTTCTATTGAAAAATATTAGATCGTTATATTCTCCCCCCCATAAAAAAATTTCAACCACGAAATTCAAAATATGTTACCTAAATTGATTTTGGCCTGTCTTCAATATGTGATCCTAAGGATCCCATGTGGCTTCCCGAATCTTATGGTCCCTTCAAAGATCCTTTACCTTATGAGTCATCTGATTTATCAACACCTATTCACTGGTATCAAAAATCTTTATATTCTCTTCACAATAAAACAGATCATGTTGATCTTCTATTTCATCATAGGTGAGTGCATGTGCTAGGTCAGGAAAGTATTTCCATTACATTGATACATGAAACACATTTAGAACATTTGAGAGGCTAGGAAGAATTTTCAAACTATAATATAAATCTCCAATTCAATCAATAATTTCAAATGGTCTGATTGACCTTGGACATTCTTTTCATTTCTTATCGAATCCTAAAACACCCATCCATGGACATACCTTTCAGAAAACAATATATCCTTCCTGAAAGTAAAAATCCTTCGTTTTGTTAACAAAATTTATCTTTTTCCTAATTTGAGATTTTTATATGCTTTTGGATAATATTTATCTTTTCTACTATTTCCTCAACATGTTAAGGGAGTACAATCTTTCCTTCACCAACATCATCCCAACAAGTTGGTGTACAACATCTATTTCCATATAATGCTTCATAAGGTTCCATCTTAATACTAGAATTGAATCTATGGTTATAGAAAAATTACTCGAGAGAGAATATTGATCCAACATACCTTGAAATTCAACTGAAAATAACCAAAAAATGTCTTCCAATGTTTGAAGAGTCATTTCTGATTGTCTATCTATTTGTTTTTTCTAGGCAGTGCTAAAATGAATATCAGTATCTAAGACCATCTGGAGACTTTTCAAAAAAATTTATTTAAATTGAGAATAATGTTTAGAAAAAATTGATAAGTTTAAACCATGAGGTCTAACTACTTCATTAATATAAATTATTTCTATCTATTCAATAAGAAAATGTTCTCTTATAACAAGAAAATGTGTTGATTTTGTATGATGATCACCAATGACCCATATCACATCATTTTTTCTTGGAGTCATTGGTCACCCCATGAAAACGACTATCATAATATCATCACATTTCTAAATAGGAATAGGTACAGATTTCATTAATATTCTAGGATGTTGTCTTCTAGACTTTAAATTTTGACAAACCAAACATCTCCACACATAATCAACAATCTCCCTCTTCATGTTTTCCCACCATAAATGTTCCATTAGTTCTCTATACAGCTTTTTACTACCATGGTGTATAGATAAATTAGAGATATCAACATCATCCTATATTTCCCACATTATCTTAGGAATATAGAGAACACAAAGCCTCATACCAAATTTCAAAATTCCACCTACATATACGAATTCAATCAGTGTCCCATCATTTACAACAATAACTTTCTTTCGAAACTCCTCGTCATCAGCCTAAGAACATTTATCCATTATATTAAATATGGTTTAAAAACAATTTGAAAAATCATTGAGGTCTTACCTTCAATGATAATTCCCATATCTATATATACTCGTTCAATGAATAAAGGTTCCCTTTCAACTCGAATCATTTTTATAATTCGGAAGTCAGTTCTATTAAAAACGTCTGCCACATTATTTCCCTTACCCGAGCAGTAGTGTATTGTGAAATCATAATCTTTGAGTATCAGAATCCATCGTCTTTGTCTCATGTTGAGTTCTATTTAAGAGAATGTATATTTCAAAACCATATGATCTGTATATATATCACATTTCTTTCTATAGAAGTCATGTCTCAAAATTTTTCAACAAAATATTACAGCTGCAAACTCAAGATCATGAGTTGGATAATTTTTTTCATTAATTTTTAGATTCCGAGATGCATAGAAAATTACTCTATCATTCTGCATAATGACACATACATTTCCATTCTTCAATGCATCTCTATATAACATAAATACATCATTTATTGATGGTTGATTCCATATTGGTTAATTCAATAATCATCTCTTAAATTCATTAAAATAGTCCTTACAATCCTTTATCCATATGAACAGAACCCCCTTTCACGCATTCTTGGTCATTTGTTTGGCTAAATGGGCGATTCTCTAAAAAAAACACTCATAATAACAATATCAACCAATAAAACAATGTACCTCAGTTATGTTTGTTGGATTTGGCCATCCTTTCACAACCTTTGTATTCATGGGATCTATAGATATTCAAAACGTGGAAAGAATGTGGACCAGGAAATAAACTGAATGGAGCTAGAAATCACACTTTGTACACTTCCCATATATTTCATTTCTTCTTAATGTCTTAAGAATTGTGAGAAAGTTATTTTCATGATCTTTATAGACATTAGAGTATACCCTGATAACATTAATAAACACCAATAGAAAGTCATCAATATATTCCATGAAAATAATATTAATTAGATACTTGAAAACATGTGGTGGATTAGTCAAACCAAAAGGCAAATTTGTAAACTCATAAGGTCCGTACATGGTTCAAAATGATATTTTTTGAATGTATTACTTCCTCACAAGAAACTGATGATATCCAGATCGATGATAAATCATCAAATAAATATTGGGCACTATATAGTTGATCAAATAAATCATCAATGAGAGGAATCATATATGTGTTCGTTATTTTTATAGCATTGATCTCCTTGTAGTAAATTCATAACCTCATGATAAACCTTTCTTAGTAATGAAAATAACAGGGGTATTCATAAATAAAGAGTAGGTCAAATAAATCATTTATCACTCCATTCTTCTATTTGTTTCTTAAGTTATACTAATTCCATAGTGGACAATCTGTAAGGGTTCTTAGATATAGGCCATGAACTATAAATTATGTCAATGGAGATCTCAATTTCCCTCTCTGTAGTATTTCTTGGTAAATCATTTAGAAATACAAAAAAATATTCTATCACAATATGTACATCATCAATTTGATGATTTATTTCCCTGTCTATAATTATTGGGTTATCTTCCTCTCTAATAATTGAATTTAGTAGATCTACTAGTGGAAGATCTTGATGTGAATCAGATGGTGATGTTTTTCACAAAAGATAAGGTATTCCACATCATTCTAAAAAATTGTAAACTCTTTCCTCTTGCAACAAATTTTCACACGATGGTTCAAAATAAAATACATTCCAAGGATAATATAAAATTCAATCATGGTTATGATAATAAAATATGGAAAAAAAGAAGGATTGTATTCCCTAATGAGGACTGCCTGACAGAACATTGTTGAAAAGATACTTCCCTTAGTATGGAAACTACCTTATTAAATCAATATGGAAATATCTTATTTTCTTGGAAAACTATGATGATATGAAAGAGTGCAATGATCCAGAATCAAATAATTCATTGGATATGATTGATAAATGATTATTGTATCTTCCACAAGTTTTTTATGAACTTCAACATTCGAAGTTGTGACCATATAAGCATGGCCTTGCTCTAGTGGCATTCTTTGGGGAACATTTCCCTAACTATTTCAACATTCATGTTCATAATGTACCATATACTTGAAATTGTAGCATTGGAAATTGTTATATTAATTATTACCCTTAAAATCTAGTGATAGGTGGACTTTTTCTCCGCACATGTCACATACTTTTATTCCAGGGTGTTTCTTCCCACAATTACTAATGGATGGAAGTTGAAATCTTCCCTCACTCCCCATTTCCATATTTCCTTTTCCAGAGTTTCATGTAGCCCTCTTTTTAACTTGTTTTACATTGAAGTCACAATACAAAAAAATTACATTTCCTTCTTCATAGCACTCGAGAGTATATCTTCATATGATGATAAACATTTGGAGACTAGATACCTTTAGAGGAATGGTTTTAAACCATTAATGAATCGACCAATTTTTCTCCTTGGATTACATATGTAGTCCATAGAATTCCATTATAGCTTTGTAATGTTTTCTTCATAAATGGAAACTTATTCATCCCCCTTCTAACTCAGATTCAAGAATTACTTATCCATATCTGCCCGCTTTTCATGAGGGAAATATTGTTCATTGAATATTTCCTTAAAATACCCCCATTACATCCCATCTATTTTATCCTCATCCTCTATGTTCTTCATTAACGACCTCTAGTGATCTGTGTCTCCTGATAGAGGATACTGTTACATGACAACCATATCTCTTTCGTTACATCTCAAAGTGAGAAATATATTCTCAAGGGAACGTATCCACTACTCTGATACAAACTGATTTTTAGAACCATTGAAGGATGGATGTTTTTTCCTAATAAAGATATCTAACTTTCCTTCTCCATATGGTGTATGTAGATGATCCATACAGGTAAGGATATTATTTATAACATGAGTATGTTGTACTAGTATGTAACGTTGCGGTTCCGGGGGCCACTCAACGGGTGCCCCAAACCCAGTTTGCCACAAGACCTCTAGCGCATTTCCCCAAATGTCAGAGGCTATTGACTAGCAGTGAGAGCCCAGGTCTGATAGTGGAGAAACTATGCCCTCAATTGTCAAAGTGTAGCACAGTGAAATATGAAATAAAACATAAAACAAACTTCGGATGCAGTAAAACATACACTCTGAAATAAACAACTTCAGTGGATATAACAACCAATATATATTAATGATGCCACATGTCTCAAGTTCTAAGAAAACATCCAGAACATGTTATAAATCAATACAGTACAACAAAAATGCATAGTACGGCAAAACCCAACAAAAGAGCTGGCAACGGCATCGTGATCCAAGGCTCTGTCCCATGCCCTCCTACTCCTCAGCAACAGTCATGTACCTGTATAGGGACTCTTTCCCCTATCTACACCTACATCAACATAATATGTTTGGACCGAAAGGCATGACCCAAACAGGGTGTGGGAAATATATATCAATAGGCACCCACCAAAGGCCCATGCTCAACTATGTGAAAAACATGCAACAACAGTGTGCCGTAGTAAAATGCAATACAGTAAGTAGTACTAAAAGTAACTAACTTAATCATTTATATTTCCATTTTATTATCCATTTAATCATTTAAATTTAAATACCACCATTGTGAATGTTCTAAGTAAACAGCTAATGTCCTCTGACATGTAAAACCCTACCCTCGAGTAAAAATTATCCAACACAAGAATCTACACCCAGGCATAACAGAGATTGCCCTAAAATGTAGGTAGTGTCTCCCACAGGCACAGAATCAACTGCCCACAATCATAGAAGAAATTTCCCTCAGGCCGAAATAACTACTTCCCCCAGGCCAAAGAAAACACTTCACTCAGGCTATTCAGGTAACCAGGCCATGCCCAACATATAAATATATAGTAAATATGCAATTCTTATCAATGAAATTGTACAATTACTACTTTAAAGGCATACCCTAGGGTATCCTGGCGAAACAGCTAAACAGTTGAACACACCCTCGGGGTGGTCCAGGATACATGAAATGATCCCAAGCAGCAGTTTTACAATTTTATTTAATTACCCATACAGTTCAATGAAGTTAAAATAGCCACGGCCTCAGCCGCACGACACCCCAACATGGGTTCGTGGAACAAAAATGCACAAAACGCACAACAATTGGAAATTAAACACCAAGGCACCTAACTTATATGGCAATGATCGTTATAAACGAACGCCGATTCCAGAAACGCCCAAAAATGACGTAGACCTGACAAAGAAGGAAACCCACTTAAACTCAAATAACATCTCTTAGGAGAAGAATTGGTAAGAACAGCTTAAGGAGTGTGATGGTCTTACCTGAGCGGTTCCAACGAGATCGTCTGAAGCAAAAATGGGTTCTTGGTTTTTGATCGACGGCTCTCCAAATATTTAGCCATCCACTCCCGCTCCTCTTTCCCGTTATAAGAATTCCCTATAAATAGGGTAGGTTACTTCAAATTTTAAGAGAAAAACACAAAGTACATGTCGTGTAATTCCAAGTACATAGCATGTACTTCCGCCCTTAAACTGTTCCTCTAGCGGCACTTTCACACTGTTTATCTGTCGACATGAGTACACAGCATGTACACCTAAGTACATGTTGTGTGCTATTGCCCAGTTTGGCGGCTGCTCCACCTCCTTAAGTTTTGTCTTGCTGACTGAATACACGACCTGTAAGGTATCACTACACAATATGTAGTCTGTTCCTACACCCTTCATCACTAACATGGCCACACACACTATGAACTCATTCCCACATAGCCAAAAGTACAGGGTGTGTGGAAAATGTACACGGCATGTAGTTCCAAAATTTAGGAATTTTCCCATTTTCTTTATTTTTCTCAAAAACACATAAGGAAAAGATAAAGAATGAATCTCGTACCTCAAAAATAAGAAACGAGTCCTTACAAACTTCCCCCCTTAATGAAATCCGTACCCGAATTTCTCATCCAAGGGTAGTAAAGCTATAGCTGTGAATAACGCTGGCCACTGAGCATGTACGTCGGTCTCCCGCTCCCAGGTTTCGTCCTAAACTCTGCTATGCTTCCATAGCACCCGTACGAGAGGAACTGACTGGCCTCGGAGAACCTTCATTCTCCTGTCAACGATATGAATCAGATGCACCTCAAAGGACGCATCGGCCTAAAGCTCAACCTCATCGGGCTGAAAGATGTGAGACAGGTCTGAATGATAGCAACGCAACTGAGGCACATGGAAGACGTCATTCATGGCTCGATACAGTTGTGGTAACTGCAATCGGTAGGAAACCAGCCTGACTCTTTCCAGAATCTCAAATGGCTCCACAAACCTCGGTGAAAATTTACCAGGTCTCTTGATCTGCCCGTTTCCCAGCCTCAGCGAAACACGCATTGAAAACTTGATCCTCGACAACAAACTCCAAAGGTCATATGTGGAAATCAGCATAAGATTTCAAACGAGACTGCATGGTAGCCATCCGCTTCTCAATCAACTAGACCTGCTAAGAAGTCTCCTACATGAGCTGTGGCCCCAGTAAAGCTGCCTCACCTGCCACTAACCAGCACAAAGGTGATCGGCATGGCCTATTATATAAAGCCTCATATGCTTTCATCTCAATAGTTGCCTAAAAACTACTGTTATAAAAAAACATGACCAATAGTATATGCTTCTCTCAAGTGCCACCATAATCTAGGAAGCATGCACGTATCATGTCCTAAAGCACCTGTATCGTACGCTCGGACTGGCCATCTGTCTGAGAGTGGTAAGCTGTCCTCAGAAGCACCTATATACCCAGTGCCCTCTGAAATCTTTTCCAGAAACGAGATGTAAAACGGGTGTCCCAATCTGAAACCATAGAAAGAGGAACCCCATGAAGACGTAAGATCTCTCGGATATACAACTTCTCGAGCTCGTCAACTCCAAAGGTCTCGTTGATCAGAAAAAAGTGAGCTAACTTTGTGAGTCTGTCCACGACAACCCACACGACATCATTGCCTTGAGGTGACCTCAGTAACCCATTCTAGAAATACATCACGACACCATCCCATTTCTACTCTGGGATGGGTAACTGCTGTAACAATCCAGCTGGTCTCTGATGCTCTGCATTCACCTACTGATGGGTGGAACACCTCATAACAAAACCAGCTATCTATCCCTTCATAACCGGCCACTAGTACTGACACCTCAAGTCACGGTACATTTGGTAACCCCATGATGAACTACCCAAACTGACGCATGAGACTCTCACATCATCTCCTTGCATATATCCCCAAGAACCTATACTCGAGCTTAGAAACATAGAACCAGATCATCACATGTCGTCCAACAAGGAGGAGGGTCCTCACATTCAGTGACTTTCATAGAACTAGTCCTTCTGAATCAGATACCTGTCTCATCCTCACTCTATCCTGGAGGGTAGAAGTCACTTCTAATGATGAAAGATAGGTCTTCCCCTGACTGTCATGCACCTCAAAATGCATCTCAAAGAACAAATCCATAAGCTGCCACTGTCCACTAGTCTCATGCACCGCATGTACCTGAGTCCTCCTGCTCAGTGCATTGGCTACTGAATTTCCATTACCAGGTGTATAGGCAAGCTAAAAATAAAAGGACTATAGGTACTCGACCCACCTTCTCTACCTCAGATTCAAGTCACGCTAAGTAAAGATATACTTGAGGATTTTGTGGTCGGTGAAAACCAAAAAACTCTCTCCCAAGAGATAATGTCTCCAATATTGCAACGCATGAACAACTATATCCAACTCGAGATCATGCGTCAGGTAATTCCTTTCATGTGGCCTCAACTGCTGAGAACCGTACGCAACAACTCGATCGCCCAGCATCAACACTACTCCCAGCCCAATACCTGATGCATCACAGTAAACTGTATAGCTCTTTCACTTCTCTGATAGTATCAGGACTGGTGCGGATGTCAACCTTCCCTTCACGTCCTGAAAATTTGTCTTGTGAGATTTTGACCAAACAAACATTACACACTTCTTAGTCAAACACATCAATGATGCTTCTAAGCGGGAGAAGTCCTGTATAAAGCGTCAGTAGAAACCAGCAAGCCCTAAGAAATTTCGTATCCTATACACATTCTAAGAATGCTACCAGGAAACTACTGCTCTCACCTTCATTGGGTCTACTACAACTCCTTCCTCTGAGATGATATAACCCAGGATGTATATCTTGTCCATCCAAAAGTGGCACTTGGAGTGCTTTTCATATAGCCGATGCTCTCTCAGTGTACTCAATACGATCTCAAGATGGGTGGCATGGTCGTGTCGAGTGTGAGAGTACACGAAGATGTTGTCCACGAATACTACAACAAAAAAATCAATATAATGATGGAACACACGATTCATTAGAGCCATTAAAACTACTGGCACATTCGTGAGTCCGAACGGCATAACTAAGTACTCGTACAGACCATATCTTCTTCGAAAGGTTGTAAGCGGTATATCTGATGGTCTCACGCGCAAATGATGATATCCCGATCTCAACTCAATCTTCGAGAACCCTCGTGCTCCACGAAGTTGATCAAAAAGATCATCAATCCTTTCTAAAGGATATCGGTTCTTAACCATCAACTGGTTCAGCCTCCGATAATCCACACACAGTCTGAGGGTATTGTCTTCCTTCTTCGCAAAAGGATCGGAGAACCCCATGGAGATGTAATGGGTCAGATATAACCCTTTACCTATCAATCTTCTAACTACCTTTTTAGATCCTACAACTCAGGTGTAGCCATCCTATAAAGAGGAATGGACACCGGTGTTGCCCCTGGCACAAGATCGATAGAGAAATCCACCTCTTGATCCGGAGGTAGACCCAAATAGTCGTCTGGGAAGACATAACTGAAATGATCAACAACTTTAGGGAAATCCACCGGAGAAGTCCCCTGATCATCCCAATATAAACTTACAATCTAGGCTGTGACTCCACCTCGCCCACGATGCTCTAGTCCAGCTTGACTCACCTGAACATCCCATTCGCCCATGTATAGAAACTCTCTGCCCTCTGGTGACGTGAAACACACCCTGTGACGATATCAGTCTATAAAGTCTCAGAAGGGAACCAACTAGTACATCCCAAGAATGATGTCATAAGCTGTCATCTCTAAGACATAGAGGTCCCAAAGGAAGCGACATCCACCAACATCTAGGTTTCACTCCTTGCACTGATGCACACCAGCCATTCTAGTCCCCAACGGAGTGTCTAGCGTCATAACATCAGAAGAAGAAGAAACACAAAGATCAAGGCTTTCGACAACAGGTACATATATGAAAAACTATGTAGAATGCGTATAAAAAAGTACAAAAGATAAGACAGAAGCTCCTATAATAGTACCTCTGACTATAGAAGGTCTGAGATCTTGCTGCTGCTAGGTCCGCTACACTGCATATTCCTGCCCAGTGTCGCAGCCCTACAACACAGCCTGGCAACCCTAAGTTGTCCCGCCCTGTTGCCTCTGAGATCCTAGTGTCTGGCTACCACGACCACAACCACCATCTCTGCCTCCATGCCCTGGCGTATTCCAGTTCCCTAACTGGTATGAAGGCACTGGACCTACTCACGCACTTGGAGTCTGCACATAACCCCTATCACTAGCCACTGGTAGAAACACCATGCAAAAGCATTGCAGATGACCCATCATGTCGTATGCTTGACACTCCATTGGGTCTCGCAGACACTGCAGTCTCTTGTGCCCCTCTTTACCACACTGGTATCACATTAACAAAACGCTTGAACCATTCTTTTGACTGGTACAGTTACCCTGAGAGAAGTCCATCATTCTTTTCCTCTTGCCAGTAGAAATAGTACCAGTAACTAGTGCTGAACAGCCCAAGACCACACTACTAGATTCTCGCAGGTTCTTCTCTGTAATTAGTTCTTGATTCACAATAGCGTGTACAATAGGCAACCTGAATATAATCACCAGCGTCCGGATTTCTTACCAAAGACCATCCTCAAAACTTCTAGCTCTCAGCATCTCATTACCTAATAGCACGGGTGCAAAGCGTTGAAGCTCGGTAAAGCGACCAGAATAGTCCATCACCGACATAGCACCCTGCTGTAGATTAATGAACTCTCGAGAACTATCTACCCTCAGCGTCTCTGGAAAAAATAAGTCATAGAAGACTACCTGAAAATATTCCCACACCATGTCTTTGTGATGCTCTGGCTGGGTGGTAACATCCTACCACCTCTTGGTGGAATCACACAACATGTAAGTCGCGAGCAGGACCCTCCACTCTGGAGGCATCTCAAGATGCATGAAAATTGTCTGCATCGATCATACCCAAGACTCTGCAGCCTGTGGTCCACCATCCTTTGAGAATGTAGGCAGATGCAGCTGCTGGAAGATATGAGACAGCTCAACCATAGATGTAGCAGCCTGTAGTGCTCCCTGAATGGTCTCCATGATCCACATAAAACCTTCACGGAACTATGCCTCCACGCCTGTGTCCGGTATAGCATCTCGCGCCGCATATGTCTCTACTAGAGGATCAACTGGTAGCCCCTGGCCCACCATCTCTAGAGTATAATTGTTGCCGCTCTCCTGGAGAACAATGCACAGTCATCTAGGCGGCATGACACTACAAGGTCAAACACACACTTTAGAACAAGATTTATCAAAAAACGTAAATGAAGAAACCCAGAAGGAATATAGAGGATAAGGCATTTAAAATTCTGCAAAATAAGAATACATGACATGTATACTGACTACACGGCGTGTACTTGACTTCTCTTCCCCTGCCCGGGTCCTTCTACACAGCATAGCTACACGACTCCTGTTAAACAAAACTGCTCTGCATGTATATCCACTACATGGTGTGTATGGTGTTATTTCCAAATGCACGTGTCATTTGTGACACGGCTGACTACTAGGCTAAAACTAAATGGCGTGTTACAACCGCACATGGCATGTACACCACCCTATCTCTCAGTCACAAGGTTATGTCCACACGGTCTGTCCTCGGACAAGACTACACAGTGTGTCCCATAGGTACACGACGTGTCTAAGGAACGATGGAACCGACTTGTGTTGTTAGATACACGACCTAGTCCCCAGGTCACACTACATGGCGTGTTCTTCATTGACATGACGTGCTCTGTAAAAGTGTTCACTGACAGGTGTTGTTAGTTACAAGACCGGACTCTGGGTCAACACTACACGGTGTTTATCTTAGGTACAAGACATGTTTTACCCAAGCCTTTCTCTTCCTCATGACACCACTCACATGGTTCGTGACACGAGAAGAGACTACACAGCGTGAACTCGGTGTACACGACGTGTACTCGGTGTACATGGAGTGTACTCAAAAAGTTAAAATTTCTTCCCGAATAGAAGAACATACATGGCGTGTTTAATATACTACATGGTGTGTATACAGGGATTCCGACAGTATTCCTCCGAAACTTTTCCAGACCCTAGAAAATACTGAAAACCAACACCTAAGTGTCAAATTCCGACCCGTGAGGGACCATTCTCCCCACAAATCAAAGTTCGAAATCATATCAGTGTTATAAGAATATAAATAGTCATTAATCCACCAAATTCAGGTCAATGGGGGCCCATACTCCCCAAAAAAAATGTTTGGCGTTCATTCTATGAACAACTCACACAAAAGATAGCCTATCACACAACATGTATTTTATCAAATCAACTATCACAACAACATGCTATTCTAGGAAAACAATATCACAACAACATGCAATTTTTAATGCACCTACATGGCATGGAAACTATGTCGAGCATGTGATTTCTAAAATGTGCCTATATGATGCATGAGATGGCATACCCTCATCTCATTGGGCTGAAACTAAATAGAACCCATAGGTAAAATATAAACATTACAATCACAAGTGTGTTACCCAACGGTGAAAATAAAATCAACTGTAAATTGCAAAATTAGTAAAATTTTCAATATGAGGTAGACTGGCTTTTCCCTGTATACAGGTTAGCTACGCCCTGGAACAGCTTATTACCAACTACCGTATTCGTCATATCCCTGACTAAGGCTCCAAACAAAAAGTCAAAGAAATAAACTCCTCTGATAACACATTATAATGTCCCAGTTCTGGGTGCCACTCAACGGGTTCCCCGAACCCGGTTAGCCACAAGACATCAAGAGCATTTCCCCGAACGTCAGAGGCTGCCGACTAGCAGCAAGGTCCTAGGTCTGATAGTGGGGAAACTCTGCCATCATTTGTCAAACTGTAGCACAATGGAATATGAAATAAAACATAAAACATACAACAGAAGAAGTAAAACATACTCACTGAAAAAAAAACAACTTCAGTGGATATAACAACCAATATATAGTAATGATTCCACATGTCTCATGTTCTTAGAAAACAACCATAACATGTTATACATCAATACAGTAAAACAAAAATACAGAAGACATCCAAACACAGAAAAACAGCAAGTAGCGGCATCGCGAGCCTAGGCTCAATCCCATGCCCTTCTACTCCTCATCAATAGTCAAGTACGTGTATAGGGACTTTTTCCCCTATCTACACCTACAACAACGAAATCTGTTTGGGCCGAAAAGCGTGACCCAAATAGGGTGTGATAAATATATCTCAGTCGACATCAACCAAAGTCCCTTTCTCAACTGTGTGAAAAACATGAAATAACATTGTGCAGTAGTAAGATGAAATACAGTAAGAAATAAAAAAAGTAACTATCTTAACCAGTTATATTGCCACTTTATTATCCATTTAATCATTTAATTTTAAATACCACCATATTGAATATTCTAAGCAAACAGCTAATGCCCTCGGACATGTAAACCCCTTCCATCATGTAAAGAGTATCCAATACAAGAATATGCCCCCAGGAATAACAGAGTTTTCCCTCAGGCATAGGTATTGACGCCCACAGGCATAGAATCAACTGCCCATAGGCATAAAATCAATTTCCCTCAGGCAGAAATAACTACTACCCTCAGGCTAATGAAAACACTTTCCTCAGGCTAATCTGGTAACCAGGACATGCCCAACATTTAGATATGTAGTAAATAAGAAATTTCTCTCTAGGAAATTCTACAATTACAACATTAAAGGCATACCCTTGGGTATCCTGAAAAAATGGCTAAATAGAGGAACACACCCCCGGGATGGTCCTTGATCGAAGCAACGATCCCAAGCACCTGTTTTACAATTTATATTAATTACATATACAGATCTCGGTAGTTAAAATATCCACGACCTCAGCCGCACGACACCCCAACATGGTTTCATGGCACAAAAACGTACAAAATGACAATAGTTTGAAATGAAACACCAATCCACCTACCTTATATGCCAACTATCGTTATACACAAATGCCGATTCCAAAAACTCCCAAAAACGATGTAGATCTTGCAAAGAAGGAAACCCCATTAAACTCAAATAACATCTGTTAGGAGAAGAATAGGTATGAACGGCTTAAAGAGAGCGAAGGGCTTACCCGAGCAGTTCCAACAAGATCATCCGAGGCAAAAATGGGTTCTTGGTTCGTGATTGACAGCTCTCCGAAGCACCAGTCATCTACTCCCTCTCCTCCATTCCGTTCTAGGCCTTCCCTGTGAATAGGGGAGGCTACTGCCCATTTTATGAGAAACAAAAGTACACGGCATGTACTTCCAAGTACACGTCGTGTACATCCTTCATTATATTGTTCCTATGGCGGTACCGCCACACCGTTCCTCCGTCGACATGACTACACGACATGTACTCTTGAGTACATGGCATGTGTTGTCGCCCAGCTGGCAGCTGCTCCACTGCAATACTTATTGTCCTGCCGACTGACTACATGGCGTGTAGTCGATTCCTACATCCTTCATCGCTGACAAGGCAACACGGCCTGTGATCACATTCCCACACGGACAAAAGTACATGGCGTGTGGAAAAAGTACATGGCGTGTAGTTCCAAAATTTAGTAATTTTCTCATTTTCCTTATTTTTCTCAAAAACACTTAAGTAAAAGAGAATTGAAGAAACCTGTACCTCAAAAATAAGAACCGGTTCTTAAATAGTATACTTATAAGATTCTTAGCACCAGTGGCAACACCAAAGCCAACATCATAATCTTGCATCTGAGTAAAATTCATACATGGGACACATTTGTTCATGCAGATTCAATACCATCAGTTAGGCACCGTTTCTAATTAATGTAAGACTCTAGATAAGGGAATGAATCATAAGTTATAATCTAAATGTTGAAACAATATACTTATCACAAATTGAAATTCTATACATAGTTAATCATTAAATCATAAACACTGTATCATTGAGGAAAAATTTACATTTAAATTCTCCATGATGGATTGTAATGAAAAAGTGAATTATCCAAAGAATATCCCCTGGGAGTTTAAATACCATGACTGTAGCTAGGGCCATTTTCATGTACCAGGATACCCCATGTCATGCTCAGAACTCCTTTTCGGTGTTTTCAATCTTAGTACATCTGTACCAGAGCCAATATTATATATTGGTATCCAAACAGGGATTCACTTACAAGATAAATCCACATAATCTACTCTTTAAAAATATTCCAGGATGTTCTTGTATGTTTCTCCTCAAATACTACCTTATGGATTTATTCCCTAATCGACATATTCTAATATAGATTCAATGTTTTCGCGTAAAATTCCTCTGATACAAACTACATGAACCAGACCCCTATTTCCTAGAGTGGGTGACTTAATTAATTACATTTTAATATAAACATGGAATATTCATCCCTAAATAATGAGTAGTTTAGTATTATTGGAAACAATATTCCTAAAAATTTTCAACAATAAAACATGAAAAAAAATTACTGGAACTCCATTGAACACATCTATAACTACTATGTTATTTCATCATGTAATTCATAAAAAAATTATACATGTCCTATGAAAATGAAAAATAAGAAATGGGTTATCTAAAATTCTCTATAAGGGTAAAAAATACATTGTAAAATATATAAAAATTAGGCAAGTTGAATAACATAAAACATGTGCCTTTAACTAAAATGTGAACACAATATAATGGGAATAAGAGCAATGTAAGTAATTCCATTATTAAAAATATTCATGGGTATTATACAAGTCGAATAATCACATGATCCATTAATAATATTTTGATAATGAGTGAATGAATAATGCGAGATTGGAACACCATATCGTCAAGGCCTTGTGCCAAGACCCTAAATAATCATTTTTAATGCCTTGTGTCAAGACCGTAGTTTGTCTCACGAGACCTATCGATGGACTAAGAGGCTATAGTGGTTCTCACCAGAATCATTCTATGTCCAATTCAATTTTCATATGAATGTGGATATATATGTATAAAAACATATACATTCATATTGAAACTAATATAAGTTATGCAAATAACATTCCCTGAACATTAATCATAAACACTAACCATTCGGAGTAAGTTGGTGATTGGTTTTATGATAGAACATCCACAACCAAAATAAACATAAATAGGTAAATTAAATATGGAAGGTAATTCAATTAATTATTTTTCTCAATAATACATAATATTAAATAAGAGCTTCAAAACAGATTTTTATACTCTTATAATATCTTTGAGTAATTCATGACATAAATACTCATTTTCATTAAAAAGAAGAGTTATTTTTGAAATATTTTTGTACAAAAAAAGAATTTAATTAAGATGGTATTTTCATAATAAAATGAGTTATTTTATAAAGTTATTGGTTTTCAAAAAAAATGAATATTGAGTGCCCTTGAAAATAGGTAATAATATGATAAATTCCCTCGAATCGGGCTTCTATTTTGGAAACAATTTTGAATATTCCTTCTAAAACATGTCACTATACATAAAATATAGAAGGATTGATGTTGGAGAACATATAAATATTTCACACATAAAATTTATGAGGATTACATTATGATACACAATAATTTAATTGAAGTATTTAGACAATAAATGTAACCCAAAGGAAAATGGAGGTTCGAGTGGGAAAAACCATACCATATGTATGAATGTGTTCCCATATTGAACTCAATGTCCTAGAATATGAAATTAGTATTATTAATAAATAAATTCCGAAACTATTATAAATTTATTTAGTTTATCATATTTATGTTTAGTTCAGTTATGTACTTATTCACATGTTATACTATCGAATTATGTTATTCTAGAGGGTTCATTACATTGATTTTCATAATGTGTTCACTTGTTTTTATGTACTAATGTCCATGTGGAGTGGTTATAAATATTTCGAATTAAAAATAATTATTATCTACGAATATACCGAATTTTTAATTTCTATTTCTAACTTTTGGTCACATGAAAAGAAGATGAATCATTAGATGACAACCACATCGATTATTTCTCTATATTTGGATTGTAATGAACTAATTTTTTCATATAATTTAATAATATGTACATATACTGGTTCCTGAATATTAATTAGGTTATAATACATATATTATTTGAAAGATTATGAATAATAATTTTTTCCCAACTGACAATGATGTATATATTGAAGAATGATTCTTCATCACCCACACTGGTTATAAATCTGAACCTCATGGATGTTAATTTCATTAATAAAAATAAAAGGAAATGAATAATAATACTGATGATGGTTTTTCCATTATCTTGATATAATTCCAGAATATTGATTATACTGGAGTTTTCTAGGTCATTTTTGAATAGTAGGTGATGAGAGTATAACCAAAGTAGATAAATAGAAATGAAACTAAATGAAAAAGAATGGTACATTACCTCTTGAAATAACCTCCTTGAGAAAATCCCAATGGGAAGGCATTTTGGTCTTTGGTGAATCCCAAGAGCTTATTGGTTGTGGGGAGTGACCAGGGATGGTTAATTGGGAAGATCCTTTAGGATATTCTATGCAAAATGGAGCAGAGTGAAGAGGAAGTAGGGGGTTATATTGGAGGATACGAGGGTTTCATATTTTTTAATCCTGAGTTTATTGATTTCCCTCAAGACCTTGAATAGGGATTATTAAATGATAAATAATGGTAATAAATGAATTTTAGTTCATACCAATGGTAATTTACATCACCCATGACACAATCATGATGCAGAAATTCATGTTTCACCATTTAATATGAAATAATGTAGTTTACTATTCATAAAAGATCATCTTTTTTAGAAAAAACCTAAAAAATAACTCAATACATTTTTTGACATGTAGAATCCAAAAATGAAGTCCATTTGAAGATATAAATTTCTAAATATTATTATATTAATATTTAATTAAAATAATTATTTATTCTAAAAAACTGTTTCAAAACTTTTATTTACTTATTCAATAATTAGGTATATCATACTTCAACATGAATATTATTTTTATAATATCATAGGAAATGATACTTTTAATTAGGATATATCACTATTTATAGGGATTTTATATTCATAAGTGTAGTTTACTATTCAATAAAAATATGTTTTCCATAACAAACACCAAATAACATACTGATTCCAACTCTATATGTCTTATTTTTGAAATTCACATTACATAAGTAGAAAACATATTTCTTGAGAGATAAATGATCATAGTAGTTCATTATGTTGTGATTTCATATGATTATGTCATATTATAAGAATGTATTTTACATTGAAAAGAATTTGGTCGTCAGATTCTCCCATTAAAAAAAATTTTCCTCAAAATTCACAAAAAGTTACATTAAATAATTCAGGTATGTCTTCAACATACGATCCTTAGGCTCCCCAGTTTCTTCCTAGATCTTATGGTTCCTCTAGAGACCCTCTACAAAAATTGTCTTCTAATTTCTCAATACATGTTCTCTGGTACCATGAATCATGATAGGCTCCTCAAAGATAGACAGATCGGGCTGAAGTTATATTTCTTTGTAGGTGAGTACATGAATTGGGTCATGCATTTATTTCATTAAATTTGATACATGGAACACATTGTGATCATTGAAAAGACATGAAAGCATTTCCAAATGGTAATCTGTGGCTCTATTTCGATTTAGAATTTCAAAAAATCTGATCTACCTAGGACTTAATTTTCCCATCTTACCGCATCATATAGTTACCATCCAAGGAGATAACTTTATGAAAACATTATCTCATTTGTTAAATTCCAAATACTTCTTCAAGTTATCAACACAGAACATTTGCCTAATTGGAGTTGTTTTGATATGGGTTTGGATAATCTTCACATTTTTCATTATTTCCACAACTTGTTATGGGGCTACGAGCTTTCATTCACCAACATCATCCCAGCAAGTGGATGTACACCATCTCTTTTCTTATAATGATTCATACGGATATATATGAATACATGAATGGAAAATATTTTTATAGAAAAATTCTAACATAGGTAAATAATCATCCCACATAACATTAAAGTAATGTGAACAAGGCCTCACCATTTCATCCAATGTCTGAATAGTCTGTTCTAATTGTCCATATATTTTTGGGTTGTAGGAAACGCTCAAACGATGATTATTATCTAGGGATTCTGAAGACATTACTTTAATTTTGATGTAAAATAGGATTCATAATTAAAAACAGTTTATAAGGGTACACCATGAAGTCTTGGAATGTCATTAATATATAGTCTTGCTAAACAATAAAGTAGTAATTATTATCTTATAGCATGAAAATGTACTGATATGTTAAGATTCTCATCAATGAACCATTTCACATAATTATATCATGGAGTCTATTCTAGCCTCATGACAATTTCAATCATAATATCTTTCAATTTTGACATAGAAATATGTTGGGTCTGCATGAATCCTCTAGGATATTGTCATCTAGATATTACCTATAGAAAAACCGAACATCTCGACACATAATCAGTAATCTCCCTCGTCATGTTTTCTCACAGAAAATGTTCTTTCATATTTCTATACATATTGGTGCTACCGATGTGCATAGAGAGTATAATTCTAAGAGAATCGTCCAATAGTTCCATCTTTATCTCAGAAATAGTTGGAAGACAAAGTCTTTTTTTTGAATTTCAAAATGCCACATACATATAAAAGTCAATCATCTTCTCATAATTTACAACATTAATTTCATTTTGAAACTCCTCAACATCAGCCTGATATCTTTTTATCGTTTCCAGTAATGATGGTTTGGAACCCATTTGAAAAATTAGTGATGTGATACCTTCCTTGATAATTTCTATATCTATCATTACTAGATCAATGAACAATAGATCCCTTTCAAGTCTCAACATGTTTAGAATTTTGTTGTCATTTATACTCAAAGCATCTTCAACCATATTTGTAATCCCCGAGTGGTATTGTATTGTTTATTAATAATCCTTGAGTAGTTCAATCCATCTCGTTTATCCCATGTTGAATTTTTTATAAGAAGATATATTTCAAATTTGTATGATCTTTATATATCTCACTTTTTTCCTTAGAGTTAATGTATCCAAATACTCAGAGAATTGATTACCACAACTAACTCAAGGTCATAATTTTCATTGTTTTATTTATAATTTTTAAGCTTCCTAGATGCATATTCAATCACATTATCATTCTTCATAAGGAAACATGAAATTAATTTATTTGATGCATCACTAATGATCAATAATCCAACCTTCACTTCTGGTAGAGTAAATATTTGAGAAATCATTAATCTTCTATAAATTCTTTAAACAATTATTCACATTAATTTGTACATATTATCTTAACCTCTTTTCATATAATAATGGTCATTGGATTGACTAAACGAGTGATGTTCTAAGAGAAACTCCAATGATATCCAACTAAACTAACAAAACAACGAACCTCAATTATGATCATTGGAGTTGGCCATTTTTACATATCCTTTTTCTTCGTAGGATCAATACATATTCCATCATGAGAGAAAATGTGGCCTACAATGGAAAAAAATTGGAACAAATATCACACTTTCTAAACATCCTATATACTTCATTTCCTCTATGAGTTTTAAGAATACTTTGAATGTGATTTTCATGATCATCATATAAGTAAAGAGTATACCAAGATATCATCAATATACACGCCTAAAAATCCATCAATATATTAATTAAAAACACTATTTATTAGATCCATGATAATATTTGGTTCATCGGTCATACCAAAAGGAATTATTTTAAAACACTAATGCTGATATGTAGTTCGAAATGTGGTTTTTGGAATGTCTTCCTTTCTCATAAGAAGCTGATGATATCCAGATCAAAGATCAAACATAAAAAAATATTGTGCTCCATGAATATGATCACATAAATCATTAATGCAATGTACGGGATTCTTGTTACTTCTTGTTATATTATTGATCTCAATACATTTAATAAACAACCTCGTGGATCCATCATTCTTCTTAACGAGAGGAACATGGGCTCCCCATGGAAAAACACTATGGAGAAAAAAATCCATTATCTCTCAATTATTATAGTTTTTTCTTAAGTGAATCTAATTCCAAAATGGAAATTCTATAAGGTGTCATTGATATAGGCCTTGAACCCGGAATTAAGTCACTGGAAAACTGAATTTCACGATCAATAAGGTGGCCAGATAAATCCCCTAGTAAAAAGTCATCATATTCCAGCACAATAGGTATATTTTTAATTTGATTATTTATTTACTCTCCCATATTTATTGGGTTATATTCCTCTACAAAAATTGGATTTAGTAGATCTCCTGGTGATGGGTCTATATGAGACTCAAATGGTGATGTTTCTTCCCAAAATATTAGGGATTATACGTCATTTTTAAAAATTGTAACCTTATTCCTCATGAAATAAGTTTAATCATCATCTTTCAAAAACCAATCCCTAACAGAGATTATATAAAAAATAATCCTGGGTATGAAAATAAAATCAGTAGATAAAGCACATTTTTACACCTTAATGGGGACTTTCTTACAAAACATTGTTGCAATGATGCTTCCAATATGAGTTTTGACAGACAAATCCATTATTAAATCAAACAAGAAATATCTTATTTTTGTAGAAAACATGGATGTTATGAAAGAATGTGATGATCCAAAATCAACTAAAGCATTGAATATGTTTGATTAAATGATTATTTTTTCATCCACCACTTAATTAGGAACATTAACCTCGATAGTTGTGACAGCATAATTTTTTCGTTGCTCCATTATCCATCTTTGTCGAAAATTTCCCTGATGCTAATGAAACTCATGTGCATAATGTCTCATGCCTCTGAAATTGTAGCATTGAACATTAGTAGCTACATTCTTCTCCTTACAATCCCATTATAGGTGGCCTTTTTCTCCACACCATTAATAGACTCATTTTTCCTTCAAGAAACTGTCAGGGTGTTTCATGCCATAATTCCTACAGGATAGAAATTCATCTCTACCATTATTCACCATTTCCTTATTTCCATTCTAGAGTTTTCGACAGCTCTCTTCTTCAATTGTATTCATTTTAAGACATAAGACACAAAAAATGGGTTTTCTATTTTGATAGCACTTGACACTATATCTTTATATTATGAGAAACATTGGGAGAAAATATCCCTACAGAGGAATGGTTCGAATCAATCAGTGAATCAATCCATTTTTGTCCATGGATTACGTATGTAGTAAGCATCATTCCATTCAGTCATTGTAAATTTTTCATCATTCTTGGCATCATTTTCATTTTCCTTCTTCATTATATTGATGAATTCACTCACCATATTTTCTCGCTACTTATGTGGGAAATAAATTTCTAGGAATATTTACTTAAAATACCTCTATTTTGAATAATATATTTCATCATCCTCCTTTGTATTTTGGAATAACGAACACCACTGATCATCATCTCCCTATAGACAATACACTACCATGACAACCTTTTCCCTTTTACTACATCCCAAAGCATTAAATATATTCTCTATGTACCTCATCCACAGCTCTACTATGAACATGTTTGTAGTTTCATTGAATGATGGAGGTTGATACCACATAATACAATCATACTTTTCACCTCCACATTGTGGATCTAGATGCTTCATATGGATAAGTTTATTATTTATAAATTGAGTAAGTTGTCCGGGTATAATTATATGATTTTCAGCACCAGTCACAACACCAGATCCAACTTCATTATCTTGCATCGGAGGGAAATACCTACATTGTACATGAGCATTCATTAAATTTTCATTCTTTCAATTAGGATCCATTTCTAAATAATACAATACAATTGATTAGGGAATGAATCATAATGTATTAATTCAATGTAGAAAAAAATACATATCGTAAATCAGAATTCTATTCATAGAAAATATCTTAATCATAAACACATTATCATTAAAGAAAAAATACATTTAAATCCTTCATGATGGCTAGTAAATAAAATGTGAGTTATCTAAAGAATATACCATTGGAGATTCAATACCAACAGTATAGCAAAGACAATTTTCGTGTACCGGGTTACCCCAGGTCAAGCCTGAAAAACCATTTAGAGTTTTCATTCTTAAGCACATTTGTGCAAGAGCAACCTCTACCAATTTGTATCCAGAAATGGATTTACTATCTTGAAAGATCCAAATAATCTATTCCATACCAAAATTCCAAGAGGTTATTGTATGGTTGTCCTTATATACTACCTGAGTGACTTATTCCCTAATATACATTTTCTAGTCTGGTTTCAATGTTTTCTAATAATCATCCACTAATTTCAACAGTATGAAACAACCCCCAGTTCAATAGATTTGGTTCCATATTTAATTACATTGGCATATAAACAAGGAATATGAAACCCTATGGACCGAGTACTTTTTTATTATTTGAAATAAGATACATACATAAGTTTAAATTTAAAACATGAAAAGAAAAAAAAAACATATGAACTCATTTGAAAACATCCTTAACTCCTAGGTTATATCGGAATGCACTTCATAAAAAAACATCCTCATGTCTTGAGAAAATGAATCATAATAAAAGAGTGATCTCAAATGTTCAGTAAGGGTAATCAATAGAGTGGAAAATATATAATCATTAGGCAAGTTAAATAACTAAAATAATGTGAATTAAACAAAACAAGGAACACAATATGGCAGGAGTAAGGGATGAGTATGTAATGCCATAATAAAATAGATTCATTTGTGTTCTAATATTCTATTAACCACAAGAACCATAAGTAATATTACCATAATTATGGTATTAACAATGGTGGACATCATCACTATAACGTTAATCCCTCATTCCAAGACCATAACTAATCTTTTTGTCCATGCCTTGTTCCAAGACCATAGTTTGTCTCATGAGACATACAGATCCACTGAGGGGCTATAGCATGCTCCACCAAATAACATCTATTTCTATTGCATCCCTCATAAGATCTAGGGTAAACAAAAATAAAAAATACATTCATATTGGTTCTAATATATGAAATTTATATATAATTCCCCAATCATTAATCATAAACAATAAAGCAATCAGAGTAAATTGAAGAATGGTTTAAATATTGCACATCAATAAACAAAATAATCATAAACCATTAAATTGAATAAGTTATATGATTCAATGAACAATTAGTCCCAATAATACATAATAATCATTAAGAGTTGTGATATAAGATAAGATACTCTTATAAAATAATCATGTAATTCTTGTGATAAATACTCTTTTACTATTAAAGGATGTGTTCGTTTGGAATATTCATTGTTTAAACCAGAACTGAAGTAAGATATTATTTTCATAATAAAATGAGTGATTTTATAAAGATAATGGTTTTCAATGGAATCCGAATATAGAGTTAACTTAAAAATCGGTATGAATTTGAGAAATTCCCTTGAATTAGGCTAGTATTTCAGAAACAATTTTCAAAGATCATTTTTAAACATGTAACGATACAGAAAATAATGATAGATTCTGGTTTCTAATCATATAAATAATAATAAAATAATTTATGAGGATTAGATAATAATACACATGAATTTCTTTGAGTTAATTAGACAATAAAATTAACCTAAATGAAAATGGATGTTCAGTTGTATAATCCATTACCCTAGCACTGAATGTGTTCCACTCATGAAATTATGATCCAAAAATATAAAATTAGACTTATTAATATCTAAATATATAATATATTATAAATTTTTTTATTTTTTCGTATTTACGGTTAGTTCATTTAGGTAATTATTGATAAGTTATAATATCGAATTCTGACATTCTAAAATGTTTGTTTTCTTGAATTTCATAGTATGTTCACATGTTTTTATTTAATGGAGTTCATGTGGAATGGTTTTAAATATCTACAATTGAAATTAAATATTCTTTATGAACATCCAAATATTTTAATTAACATTAATATCATTTGGTTACATGGAATGTGGATGAATAATTACATGACAATAACTTCGATTATTTGGCGGTTTTTGGATTATTATGAACTAGTTTTGTCATATAAATTAATAATATATACATATACTCGATACTAAATTTTAATTAGGTTTTAATACATTTATTATAGTCTTGCTCAACCATAAAAATTATTTTATGACTAGCAATGATATAGAAATTTATGAACGATATTTCATCGTCCAAGGAGGTTGTAAATTAGAACCTCATAGTCATTTATTTCGTTTATAAATATAAAAGGGTGCCACTATGAATATTGATGATGGATATTCCATTATCATGATATAATTCTAGATTATAGATGACACTGGAGTTATCATGGTCATTTGGGCATAAGAGGTTAGGAGAAGATAACAAAACAAGATAAATTTAAATGAAACCAAATGATAATGAAGTGTACTTTACCCCTTAAAATAACATATTTGAGAACCTCCTTATGTGAAGGGGTTTCAGTCTTTTGGAAAGTCCAAGAAATTATTTGGATGTGGCGAGTGACTAGGGTACTGTAATTGGGATGATCATTGAGAAACACCAAGGATTAGAGGAGGGAAGATCAGTGGAAGTGAGGGGAGGCATAATAGTTGGAGAGATGTGGGTTTTTATATTTTTTTAATCATTTGATTATTAATTTCCCTCAAGACCAGAAATAGTGATGATTCTATGACCATGAATCGTAATAAATTCACATGAGTATGAAAAAATTTCCATTTACATTTTCCATGACTCAAGCATGATGTAGAAATTCCAGATATAGCAATTTTTGTGAACTATCATATTTGACTATTCATAAAAATTTCATGTTTTTCAGGAAAATACCAGAAATTCACCCCAACCATTTTCTAATGTGTTGAATCCAAAATTAATTTTGTTTTTCAATAACAATTGTATAAATATGATTAATTTAATATTTCATTAAAATAATAATTTATTCTATTTTTAATCATATATTTACTTATTTCAAAACATAGGTATATTGTACTTCCACTTGAATATTTTTTATATACAATCATAGGTAAGGATAATATTCATTAGGGTATATCAGTATAGATAAGGGTATATTAATAATCACATGGTTAGGTTACTATTCACCAGAAATTATGTTTTTCTTATCGTACTCCAAATAACATACTGATTCCAACCGTGTCATTTAGATTTTTGAAATTCAATCACATAATTGAAATACATGTGTTTAAGGGTCACATAAAACATAGTAGTTCGTTTTTTTGTGATTTCATGTGATTATGACATATTATATGAAAGGATTTTCCATAGAAAAATATCGGATCATTACATAAAAAATGCTAATGATTAGTTAATGAATTATTTAACATGATATAAAATGTTAAAATAAAATATTGAATTAAATATAGCTCCATTAATTTCCTGAGTTATTGTAATATTTCTAATCCTTAAAAGTATCAGTAAGGTGTCTGAGAGACGATAACTGTAGTAGATCCTAGGACTAGATTAACACACATATTTTGGTCATGGGATAAAATATATCTTACATGTTTTCTAATTTCAAATATTACCCCACCAATGTCGGTATGGTGAATTACATACATTTTACTATGGGAGGGTGTTTTTCACAAATTCATGGTTGGAGATGGATAGGTGATTGAGTACCCCCTCTGTTTTCATTCTCATCTCTTAATAGTATATTGTGTTAGTATACATGGTGGTAAGATTCCTCATACATGTGTGTAGATGGATGTAATGGATTGTGGTTATTTCACACACATGTATCTCTATATATTATTACCAAAATATTATTATATGTATAATGGATATGGGTTGTGAGGATTAAGGTACCATACTAAGTGTATGAGATGTGATGGCTCGGGGTATTGTAACTGATGTATGCTAAAAGTCATAAGGAATGTGGTGGGTCCCAATAACTACTTCATTAATATATGAAGATTTTGAATGATAAAATTAATATATGTTATTAATTAGATTTATGTCATGATTCATAACCCATGTATCATCATGTTAGCTTCCTTTGAAGACATATGGATCAACACATGCGATGTCAGGTCATAACATTAATCCCATGGGGAAGAGGAAGAGAGAATCTCTTTTATATTTATTAATATATTATAATATCTCCCTTTTATCTTTTACATTGTGAGAGATATATATGGTGAAAATGGGTACATATTATACCTATTTCAATGATGAGTCAGTTTCTCTTTTTGTTCATTGGTTTTTAGTATGATTTCATTATCTTTTTCATAATAGGTTGTGCGGAGGATCGTATTGATTGTACAATTATGATAATGACACACATATATAAATTGATATTAATTACAGTAAGATAATTATGTACATCATTCTAGATAATAATCTCTTGGGGTTTTTCATGAGTGTTTTAGGCTTCAGGGTCGATATTGATTTTACATTTTTTTACATTGAGTTTCCATATCTATTATTTTTGTTTCATATGACATTACTGGTATACACATTGGTTTCATTTATCATTATATTTGTGATTTTGTTGTTGTATTTTTATTATCTATCCCTTCTACATTTTTCTCTTAGAGGATAATGCCTCACATTTAAATCTATTATATACCCATAGTAGTAGTTTCAGACCTAGGACCTATGAGTAGTAGGACTCGTGGGGTCACTACCATCCTTGTCCAATTATCGACCAAGTAGGGGTACTCATTGGGGGGAAGATGATGATATGAATATACAGATTATAGTTGGATTGATCATCAAAATAAGACATCTAAATATTATATTTAGGGAAATATTTAGTTTTTTATTTCACTAGCCCATTTCAAATTTGATATATTAGTTGTCCATCTCAAATATGTAAAAAAATAACAATTCACACAAGATAAAATGATGGATAACCAATTCATAATGTTTTTAATGTATAACTATGGGATTTGGACATGTTATGGGGAATAATATACCATTTTCATTGAATAGACACTATTTTGATGGATGATGATGCGAGGACGACTACTCTGATGTATGGAAATCTCATTGTAATGTTACGTGGGTTGGATCCCAGTGGAATTAACGTCCAAAACAATGATACTGGTGAGATCAATATGCACTCTTGTGTACATAATGATTCATTGAGTGTTTATGAAATAGAAGATGATTCAAAAATAGAATTATAATTTTAGTGAGTTGTATAAAGTAAATGGTCATTTCTCATGGATTTATTATACATGAAGGTTTTTATTTTTGGTCAGGCACATAATTCATCATGTTGTTAGTGCCATTGAAAAAATAACTTCATGTAGATGTAATGATTCCATAATCATATGATCATGCATGTAACAAAGATCATAGATCTCACATATGCTACAAAATATTCATTTGAAAACAACTGTATATTTTTTGGAATAGAAACATCCCATTTGGATAATGGTATATTTGGTTGATATATATGGTTGAAAAATATTAGGAGAAATCAGACATTTCAGTGTTTGAAAATAAATCTCGGAAAATCGATTTTCGTAAACAAGATATATAACATTCCTCAAAATCTGAGGTTGAGAATAATATTTATGTTATCTAATGATTCAATATAAATGTGATGACCATGGAATGAAAAAATGATAATTGTATTATAACCAACCAGATAGAATCTCTTTAATGGATGTCGCATAATCAAAGGCACCCTCACTTTTCTAATGAAAGTCATATTGATTGATTGGGGTTCGTTGAAGGTGATTTCAATTCATATCATATGTTTAGAAAGACAAAATGTGAATTTGATGGTTCTATTGAATTAATCCATGTACCAATGATAATGACATGAGTTGAATAAATATCAGATATTGAGAAAGAAAATATTTAAAGCATATATGTATTTTACGATTTGTTGTCTAATTCATTACCCTATATTCAGGGTGTGAGTATAAAACATAGTAACTATTGGAATGGAATTTTTTTTAATATCCCTCACTATATAATTAACATATAAAGGCATATTTTGGATTTCATGCACATTGAATTTTTTTATAATATATTGGGGACAATTTTGGGAGTCTGTGGGAATGTCAAGACCCATCCTCCGGGGCCCATGCTTTGACTACCCCAAACCCGACGTCCATAGGCTAGGGGCTGGTGACTAGCACTGAAAGGCATATTTCATAAAACAAAAAGGCATTTCCATTAAAACTGTACAAACACATGGTCTGAGAACACAACAAGAAGAATCATTTATGTAAATGTCTATAGTAAAAAAGGAGTTCTGAAAGAAAATGGTTCAGAATACAACCCCAATTTAAAAAGTACAAGTTCAAATGAAAATAACAAAATATCTGAAAATTTGAAAACCATCTCATAGATCACCCCCATGGATCCTACCTGATTGATTGGTACAAATCACAATCATTAGTCCCTAGGTAACGTCATTCCAATGGTCTGCCTCTGAGCACCGTCCATTTTTGGCACCCTCAAACCTCAGCATAGCTGCTCGTCATCAACACAAGACACAACATGTTTATTGCGAACCCATGCAGGGGTGAGTATAAAATTACCATGTTGGGACCTCGAGACCCTTGATTGTCTCCGAGAATTCCACATAAAAAATCCCAATTCATAATCTCAATCAAAAATTACAATGAAGTATACAAAACTCAATGAGATTCCCATCTAAAACAAGGTATTCAGTGAAGTATAGATGTATAGATGATTATTCGCGAAGCTAGATCATATTATTCTATCAAGAGGCACTACTTCTTACCATATGGAGTCTGACCCACCTAGGATCAATTCGAACGAACCCCCAAAATGATTCACACAGTATCTGAACTACCCATAGTCAATAGTTAACTAACCCCCACTGACCCACACATGATCTGACCCACACAAGATCGGTATGCACTAACTGATACAAGATTACTGAGCACTAACCCATAGAGGATCTGACCCATACATGATTTGTATGCACTGACCCCCAAATGATTACAGAGTGCTGAACTCTGTTTGATATGTCTCCAACTGCCGCTTCACTACCAGACACATGATTCTATAAGGATTGTAACAAGTAACATCATTAGTCACAATTTTGAACACATCAGTTGATGGTGAAATCCTCCTCATTCGAGTACAATGGGCATGCCACATCACATAGAGGCACTACCCAATAAAATTGATATAGTAGGAGTTTTCCAACAGTCGATGTTTTTGAAATTGTGACTGTGGGGTTTACATGGTACTATACCTAGAGAATCATGTGGCTGGAACTGAGGTAGAGGTTCGAGAGAGATCATACAAAGTTCCGCGCTCAGTGATCCTTTTCGGGTCCGCGCATACCAATCCTATGTGGGTTTGATCCTGTGTGGTTCAATACTCAGCGATCATATGTGGGTCAGAACATACCGATCTTGTGTGGCTCAGATCTTGTGTTGTTCAATGCTCAGCGATCCTGTGTGGGTCTGCACATACCGATCCTGTGTTGGTCAGATCCTGTGTGGGTTAGCCGGGGTTAGTTACCTTTCGACTCTGGGCAGGTCGGATCCTATGTGTATCATTATAGGTGTTAGTACCTATCGATCCTATGTGGTTCAGACTCCATATGGCCAGAAGCTGTTCCTCTTGACAGTATAAGATGATATAGTATTGTGACTACTCATCGCACATCTATACTTCACTGAAAACATGGTTTGAGATGGGAATCTAATTGAGCTTTGACTATTTCTTTATAATTTGTGATTGAGATCATGCTTTTTGGTTTTCATTATGGAATTATGAGATAACTTTTGTGGTATTGGTGTTTGTACTAGGAATTGTTATACTCACACCTGCACAGGCTTCTCCCCAACCTTTTGGTGTCTTGTGGAGATGACGAGCAGCTGGGCTGAGGTTTGAGGGATCCATGATTTTATGGTTCTCAGAGGTGGACCATTGGAGTGACATGACAGAGGGACTACTGATCGTGAGTTGTTCCTACCCTTCATGTAGGATCTGTGGTGGTTAAATGAGGAGGATCTTTTCATCTTTTTTGATTTTTGGTACATTTTTGTTGTACTTGTACATTTCCAGTTGGGCTTTTTTTCTGGCACCTTTTCATTCAAAACACATTTTTACTACAGCAGTTGTATTCAATGGTGCTTCTTGGTGTTCTCTTGGACCATGTTTTTTTATAGTTTTAATGGAAATTATTTACCATTTTATAGAATACATCTTTCAATGCTAGTCTCCATACCATGGCCTATAGAATGAGGGCTTGGGGTAGTCACAGAACGGGCCCCGGTGGACGGGTCATGACAAAGTGGTATCAGATGAGTTTGTTTCTACCAAATATATAGGACTAGGATCTTTTCGGTGTGAGAATAGTGTTATTTATTTTGAGTGAGGTTTTCAGTTTGGAGTGTGAAGTGTTGGTGTGGCGGCTGATGTATCAATACACCAGGACCCTGTATTCTGATTTTCAACTGAGTGAATGAAAACACTGATTGCATCTATTTTAGAAATTTTTTTGTGTAGTTTTATTTTATCCACCACACCAGGTATTTCATACTAACTATGCATCAACTATTACATATCTGGATGCACCACATTGATATCCAGCCAGGATTTCTAACAGTGTACAAAATGACGGCCCACAGAGTGATGAGGCTTTGATATATGGCCCTCTTACTCTGTTGGCACGTTCATGTTGTCTACCAGCACACCACCAACCATTGGGCATTTATTACCACCATCCACACTAGCAGATAGTGCATGACTACTGAGAACAATGCACATGATCCACCGATAGAGGCCTATGAGGTTTCGAGGAGAGACATATTCCCTAGCAGCCATGAAATGGCTGGAGGTTGTGGACAATGTTTTACGCCTAGTTGAGGCACTAGTAATGAAGATGGAGATCTTAGAAGCTAGTATTTTCTAGTGTGTGACCATGAGGATGGTCAACAAGGTTAAGAGGGTTCATTAAATGAACCATTTACCAAGATGGTACATCTGAGTAGTGTACCAACTACATCATTTCCCATTTTTCAATAGTTAAAACTGTCAGAACATGTACAGAACCCATGTTGTTTTTGTGACTCACATGTTTTAGTATAAGATACCCCCCCACATTTTAAGGTGTGTCTGACTCACAGGAGGCTAAGGAATGGTGTGAGAAGGTTGCGATTTCCCACTTAGTCCTGGTACCATTTGACCAGATGCCATTCCAGGTAGATAACCATCAACGTGGCTCATCTGGTCAATGAATGGTTTTAGGATACCATGATCTTGTGAATCAATGAATTTTTTGTGACAAGATTTAGAACCATCATTGGATAATGGTGTATCTTGCAATAATTAACTAATGGATGAAATATCCCTAGAGGATATAGAGATTTGGTATGATGACATGTCGGTATATTAGTATTCATCGAGGCATACCGACCATCCCAGGTACTCAATGAATACTGTATGGTCAGTGTTTCATGGCTCAATCCTTCAAACAGAGTGTTTTTAGGGACATCCTAAATAGAAATATTCATTTATCAATTCCTACTTATGTTAGGGTACTAGAGAGAACCTTTGTGGTTGAATGTTATTTTACTGAGTGAATTCATCCAATGAATGTTAACATTGAGGAAGTAGAAAATTGACATCATTTTCAGATACATGGGCATGTAAAATATCTCGGGAAGATGAATTAATAGGAACAGAGGAATCTATAGGGTAGAAGACATATAAGAGGATCTTGGAGACCGGCATGTGGTGGTACTCATTTTGATGTGACACAACCACCACCCTAATGTGGTCCCCACCAGGCTCATGTGGATGGAGGACAAGGAAAGGGAGTAGATGCATGCGGTCAAGGAGTGTAACCCAAGGGATCCAGGAATGATTTGAGGTTTTCTCTATGTCGACTACTTGATGTCGTATTAATTGACAAAGGTACCAATAATTCCTTCTTTCCAAAAATCTTGTTCAACACCAAGAGTTTCTAGTTATCCAGTTGACATCAACCTCACATCTAGAGATACCTTTTGGATGGAGACTCGATAATCACATTTATGTCGATGGTATGATCTGACCCTTGAGGTGAGAGTTTCAGTTGGAACATTTAGGTGGCAGTGTCGAGGCATTATGATGTTAGTTTGGGTAGTTATTGGACATCTATAGTTCATACTCAGATTGGATGTATTAGAAAATATATGAATGTAGTATATATACAACATTGGAATGGGGTTTTCCATGGACGATGAAAAAGAAAACCCTATCACCACATGATAAAATCATGCATAATAGGGTGTAGCTGATCACTCATGGGTCACCCAGACATACCACTATGGAAGCGGTTGTTTTGGGTTTTCAGGTCCGAAAACGAGTGGTATAGTGTGAGGACATATTTTTAAAAGTTGTTTCCTTGATTATGTCCTCGAAGGGAGATGAACATCTTCATGGGTGGGCACTACCAATGTTTTTTACTTGACTTCTCCATGGTAGAGACACCCTTTCCAATTTTGAGGAATAAGTGAGAGACTTTCCTATGGATGGAGTAGTGTCTGTATAGCTTTCATGAGAAGAGACAACGACTATTCCATGATTTCCTCAGTACTATAATTGGAGATAGTCTAAACTCTTTGTAAGCGGAACGTGGTAGCAGACGCACTCAGTAGGCAGTCTGGTCTACAGCTGCAGAGTGATGTGTCAGAGCAACTTCTCATTCAATTGATATCATTCTTGGATAACGATGGAGTATCTTACCTCCATTCTATGATTATCACTCCCCTAATTCCTCAGCAAATTAGGTGGGGGCATATCATTGGATGTTGATTGTGAAGTTGACATGCTTATAAATTCTTAGGACAGTCTCTTAAAAGAATTTCTATGTTAGGGAGCATGTCATTCTATTCAGAAGATGCACCATGGTACCAGTGATACTTCTGGGGGAGGTGTTGAGGGAGACCAATACATACCCTGTAATGGTACATCCTAGAATCGTGAAGATGAACCAGTACGCCCGGTGTTTGTACCGATGGCAAGGGATGAAGGAAGCCGTGACATTTTTTGTATCATTATGCCTCACATTTATGTAAGTGAAGACTGCATGGAGCCAATAGAAGTTTTCTGCTGACAAGAGGAGGGAATTCTTGTCTTCCTACAGGTATCACCTTGATTATTTATGCAGATATTAGGCCAGTACGACAAGCTATCTTGGAGGATTAATCAGACTTTTCTAGATTCTAAGTAGAGTGGACGAGGTGGCGTACCGTCTATATTTTTCACCACATATGCATTGGGTGCATAAGGATATCCATGTGTCGCAGTTGAGGAGATGCATGCATGATCAATCACATGATATCAACTAGGTTGAGTTGAACATTGATGATGGGGTGACTTTTATGGAGTTCCCGGTGGAGAGAGAGGATCGAATTGACCAAATAATTTCTGGGCAGTCGATCCATCTAGTAATAGATTTGTGGCAACACTGGTACCTGTAGAACAACACATTGACGAGGAGTCCGAGATTTGTGCTCAGTACCCTCTTTTGTTTCATATGACTTTATTTTTGTTTTTTGGGAATTAAATCCCTATGCAGGGGAGAATGTAATGTCCCAGAATTTTTGTATAATGATATGTAATCATATAGAATTATTTCATGAATTCTAAATCTATAGGTTCTTGATTGCGAGGCCCTGATTGCCCGGAATGATATGTCAAAAATTGTTAAGTTTTAACTACCATGTAGAAGCAATTTTCATGGAATGGTGGATTAACTTCTAAATGGTATCCCAATTCAGAAATCTAAGCGCTCTATTGTGTTCAGCATGTAGGTTTTACACTAGGTGCGACATAATTTTAGTCGACGACGGTCTTTTGTAATAAAACCCAAGAATGGTATAACCATAAATAAAATAATTAAATAAAGATATTATATTTATCAAATACTTATAACTCACAATAGGTGACTCAGAATAAAAATAAGAGACAACTTCTAAAATCATGAGGTTATGATTTCATTAGGATAATACTAACATTGGTCGGCATGATCCACCACTGAATGTTAGTATTTGGCCGTAAATATAAAAAGTATGTGAAAATTATTTTATTGTAAAATCGATAACATGTAAAAGGTAACTCAGATTAAAAATATGTGATAACCATTGAGTGTTTTGTGGTGTGTTATCTTTAGGTGGAGCCTATCCTCACCTGGTGGAGGTCGAGGGTGAACATAATTAATGTTATGATATTTTTTCGGGTATGTTTGGTAAACGTAAGAGAGGAGTTTTCTATCTTTTGAACATATGCTCATATTAAATATTAGAGGGCACCATTGAATTCACAAATCCATGATTCACTTAATGTAGACATTAATTTTACCATAGTACGTCTGGAGAAAATGTTATGTTTTGAAATTTTTTAAATGAAATTAAAATAAAATAGTTTAATTTTTATATTTCAAATCATCCAATGAACAACAAAAGGGGTTGAGCCAGTGAAGATTCAAGCCAATTAATGGACTGAACTACCAAACCTATGTAACGATGTCATTGGGGAATTATGAAGCTTCTTAATTAATGAGCACCATTGAACTATGACATCATTACATACCCTCCCCTTCTCATATATATATAGAGTTTGGGGGAAGGAATCGGCCTAGCTTCGCCAAGCAACGACATGATGAAGGAGTGTCGTGACACCGATCCCTTAAAGGACATAGTCTATGAACTCAGACCAACCGACTAATGGGTTGATCCACGATTTATGTGTTTTTGTGAGAGGTTGTTGTGGGGTATCATTGTAGTGTTTTGATTTTTGCTAATTCAATTGATTTTAAAACCCTTGATCCCCCTATAGATTTTGAGTTAACGCGGAGGGCGCAGGCCTAACAAACCAAGCCTGAATGCTCTGTTATCATGCCATTCATGCACCTCCATGGAAAACAAACAACTTGGTGACAAGGACCAGCTATATTGGGAATATGCATTAACTCATGCAGAAAGATGAGTCCACGAAAGGAAGCAGCAGCAATCATCGGAATTGTCAGTACTGGTTGATCATGGAGGAGGTGTGGTGTGTCATCACATGCCGCTGGTGCGCAAGGGTCCACGGATTTTCAGCCATGAATTTCGAAGAAGGCATCCAGTATGATAGGAGGTCGTGGAATGGATGGGTGGTGCACCATCACGCTCCACCACTGAGGAGGTACTATGGTGGAGGAGGTAGAATAAAATTTATTCCCACTATCCATCTGAATAATATATTTTAAAAAAGATTCATAGTTTATTCCAATTATGTTTGTGGTGAATAGGGAGTTTTAGCTGCAGCACACACTAAATTTTGATGGATAGGGTGGACATGATACAACTAAAATTTAAATAGAGTCTTTCCGGGCGATGTTTAGTCACAAAGAGACTACTCGTATGATGACAGTCATGGTGGTGGGTCATATATTGTAATGGTAAGTAATGTACTATTAGGATTTTGGTTTGGACACTACTTATTGATGGTATATCCGGGAAATATTTTTATGAATTGTTTATGTAACATTTCATTCAAATACCTTGAGATAGTAAAAGTATACATGTTTATGAGGTTGGTCCCATGGTCGAAGATAGTTATGGAATACATTAGTGGTTAACTAACATGAAATGTATTGTTATAGATGTGGAATGGGATTGGGTGGCTATGGAAAGATGTTTTCATAATATTATTAAACATGTTATTAGGTGCCAATTGAATTTATCATATTTTAAATGTGTTACTAAGGTGGTGGATCATACCCTTGTTTTTTGAGGGAAACCTATTGGAGGTCCCTAGTGGTGTGCATATAGTTCCAGTTTGGTTATCTAGTTTTGTGATGTCCAATGGAAAAAAACATTATTTCACAAACTCTCACTAGGATGGTGTCGTCCATAGTAGTCAAAATAATGAATCATCTCATAGGTTAGTGATAAAATTATCTATTATATATGTAGCATGTCAAGGAACATTCATGGTTAGGGTCCCAAACCAGTAATTTAGCACCACACATGTGGATGAATGGGGCATGTATAGAGGTTCTATAGGAAACTACATTAGACATGAAATAGGGATGGTATAAGGATAATGGAAAGTGTAAGAAGTTGTTGGTTACCCAATATCGGGATGACATTTGGAGCATTACTGCTCATACTGATTGATTTGGCCAAAATTATTCTATGGGGAAAGAGCATCCATATCAATAGGTAGTGCTGCTCCAGAAATTCAGAATAGAGCCCAGCATAGTAGGGCATGTCAGATTCATACAGTAACATCTGCGAAAGGATGTGGTGAGGATTCACAATTGACTGTTTGACGTACGATCCTTGTAGCTTCCATTCTTGTTAGTTATTTATTCAATACAGATTCCTCACATTCATCTATATCCAATCATATTATGAATAAGTTGGGTCATGAAGTGGAACCATATTGTTGGATCAGTTGATTGATAGATTATTAGTGGTGAATGAAGAGAATATTAGGTAGTGTAAGGGGTGTTCTCTTGAAGTGGGTGGGTACCATTTTCTATGGGACGTGTTTTTGCATTAAATTTCATGATTTGATTTGATTTTGGTTATAAATTGGACAATTTTTTTCCAAGACCATATAGACTACATCCAATGTAGTTTAACATTAACATCTCCTAATGATGATACATATATCCATCTAGTGAGTGGGACATTCGGGTTGGGTCATGCATGGCCAATTTTTTAGCAGTTGTGTGAGATCAAAAGTAAATTGACTTTAATTATACTTGATGATGGGGGAGTAGAGGATCTTCTCTTTCTTCCTATGATGAATCAGTTTCCAGTAGTTTTTCCTAATGTTTTCTTAGGGTTTCCACTCGAAATAGATATCGATGTCAAAATAGTGTTGTTTCTGGTAGAAGAGCCATATTATATTTTATCAATGAGAATAGCACCTTCAGAACTCTATGAGTTTAAAAATCAATTATGGGAAGTGGAAAACAAGGTTTTTGTTCACCTGAGTATGTCACCATGGGTATATCCTATGTTACTTCCTAATAATGTGTATCAATCATTGCAGTTGTGCTTCTATTATAGAAATTTGAATCAAATGATAGTTTTGTACGGACAACTTATTTATCGAATCGATGATTTTTTTACATGCTATTGGATTCATCAATGATCTCTATGATTTAATGCATATAATGGTACAATCATCTAATAGTGAGAAATTATGATATACCAAGGACTGCCTTCTAGAAAAGATATTATTAAAATTATTTTTTGGTAATTCTCTTTGGATTGACTAATTCTCCAATATTGATTATGGATATAATGAACCAAATCATGCACCTGTACATAGATCAGTTTGTAGTTTTTTTGATGATTATATATTATTGTACTAAAAACCCATTGGGATCATTCCTAACATCTTGAAACAATCCTGATTACTCTAATATAACATATTCTTTACATCATGCTTTCCAAATTTCATTTTTGAATCGATAGAGTGTATTTCGTGGGTCACCTAATCTCTGAGCAATGACTTTTTCTGGACCCAAACAAAAATGAGTTTGTTTGTATTTTATGAAGATTCCCTAAATGTTTCTAATATTATAATTTTTTTTTGTTTTTGGACTACTATTTCTGAATTATTATTAATGAATACTCCAATTTATATACACTGATTTCTAGTTTGAATAAAAATGACATGAAGTTGGAATGTTATGGTCCATGTGAGGATGTTTTCAAATAGATAAAGAATCATTTGACATTCACACCAATTCAGACATGATCCAATTAAGGGGTATATTTTTTTATTTATCTAGTGTTGGACATTGGGTATAGTTGATGTAGAATTATTATGTGGTGGATTATTGGACAAGGGAATAGATTCTTCATGAAATAAATTACCCTATACTTGATATTGAGTTGGTTGTAGTGGTTAATGATATAATGTGTTGGAGACCCTACTTATTTCAAGACAATTTTACCATGTATACTGATCATAATATCCTTAATTACATCTTCTCTTAGGGTGATTGGAATCTTTAGCAATGTAGATGGGTTGAGAACACGTAGTCATTTGAATTTGTGAATGGTTACACTCAGAGAAAGAGGAATAGTATAATTGTACGAACACAGATCTTCATTTCAGGTATGTATTCTTATTTCTAGTGTTTTTGAGGAAAAGCTGAGTTTTTCGATGTTTCTTAAGTAAACGCCATGTACTTTATAAGAATACATTGAGTGTTCAGTTACCGCAGGTAGCCATGTGTTGGCCGTGTAGTGGTCATGGTCACGACCATGTGGGGTGGCTTGGAGACCGAATAATGCGGGACTTGGTAAAAGCAAGTACATGTCAGATACTAAAAAAGTAGATTCCCTGTATATTATTTTATTTTATTAATCGTATTGGGGTTGCATTTAACAGAAAAAATGCTCTTCTTCAAGGGTTGGTTCATCCGAGAGAAGCCAGAAGGTCGTGAATATTCTCCAAGCCCCCGAGCAAGCATCCATATTTCGAATCTACCAACATAGATTGCAATGGGATAGGCTTAGTAAGCTCTTTCTTCTTCTTGATCTTAATTTTCTAATACCCCGCCTTTTGCAAGTGAACCTCTATTGAACATTTTAGAAGTTTTTGTAAATATGTAATGTTCATGGTGATTCAAGGCTCGAGGTTCAGTTATTATGGGACCATTATGTCCTAGAGATTGAAGGATATGACATCATCCTCAGAATGGATTTTTTAGTTCTCGTACAGGAGTTGTCGATTGCTATCGTTGTTGGGAGAGTTTCAAGTCACCAGAATGTAAATTGTTTCGTAATAAAGGTGAGCAGGATGTCCTTGCAAGCAGAGCGGGACCTGAAAATCATTGGTTGGGAGGGGTTACATCCCAGATTGCTACTTTATATCCGTATGACTAGGGGACTTCACAGTTAGACTTTCATCCATTAGTGGTTCATTTCTGGGAAGTCATTCTAGAGTACTTTTCACGTCTACCTCTATGGAGAGAGGTTAAATTTTCCATGTATATTGAGTTAGGAGTGGTGAAGGTGTCCATTATTCTTTATATGATGGCTACTCCAGAGTTTCAAGAGCTCAAGAAGAAGTTGTAATTGTTTCATGAAAAGGGTTTCATCCGACCCAGTACTTATATTTGGGGTTTTCCTATCCTGTTTGTGAAGAAGGAGTACAATACCCTCAGGCTTTGTGTAGATTATTAGAAGTTTGATAAGTTGACGGTCAAGAACCAATATCCCATACTAATGATTGAAGATATCATTGATCATCTTCAAGGATACCAGGTGTTCTCGATGATTCAGTTGAGGGACAGTTACCATCAGTTGTGCATTAAACCATCTGATATACCTCATAAAGCCTTCTGGAGAAGGTATGGTCTATATGAGTATGTGGTTATGTCGTTCGGTCTCACAATGGCCCATGTAGTTTTCATGCCACTGATGAACTGAGTGTTCCATAAATACATGGATTCTTTTGTGGTGGCCTTCGTGGATGAGAACTTGGTGTACTCTCACACTCGACACTACCATGATACACATATTGAGATCATTTTGAGTACACTGATAGAGCATCATTAATATGCTACGCTCTCAAAATGACACATTTGGATGGATCTGATTCACTTCATGGGTCATGTCATCTCAGAGAGAGGTGTATCAGTGGACCTAGAGAAAGTGAGGGTAGTAGTTTCCTAGGAGCAGCTAAAAAACGTCTTTGAGGTACGATGTTTTTTATGGTTGGATGGATACTACAGATGATTCATATAAGTCTTTTCATGCATAGCAACACCACTGACAGGCCTGACGATGAAGGGTGAAATGTTTTTGTGGTCAGATTTGTAACCCCCCAAGCTTCCATGGTACGTTTCCCTTAGAATAATGCAATAGCGTGTGTTGTACGTAACTTCGAGTTCTAACACACCACAACTAATTAAACTATCAGTTATAAATAGTAATTCCTATTTTTTCAAAATTTTATATATCTTATTTTTTTGAAAGGGACTTCATATTTGGATTTGGAATATCAAAATTAGCCTAGGGAGAATTTTTTGTATTTTTCTGAAAAACATCATTTTTTGATGAATAGTGAAACCACTAAATGGTAGTTAAAAAGCTGATTTTTTCATAAAACACAATTTTACAGCTTCTCTGAATGGAATAGAAAAAATCCGAGAGACACGGTTGATATCATTAAGTAAAATGTGGTTCAATGGGATGAAAATATTTTTTGGTGAATAGTAACTTTTTACTTTTATTTACCACGGTTAAAAGTTAATAGGGCAATTAAGGGTAAAAATGATATTAATATTACACTAACACATGTCCTAATTCTATTGGACAATTGTATCTTGACCAAAAAAAACCTTAGGAATAAAATATTATCATTTAGGTCCACATGGATTAGATTAGGACATTTATTATTATTTAATTCAAAGAAGTGTTAAAAGAGTTAAAATAAAAGTTTAATTACTAAAACATTTTTAATATACGGTTATACAGAAGATAAATTCAATTGTAAATATTCATTAAAAATATAAAAAAGAGTTCCTACATAATGGTATTTTATTTATAATTTTTAGACATTAAATAAGTTAATTTATTTATGACACAATGGTGATGCAATAATTAGCATAATAGTGAAAAATTAAGATAATTGATATTATAAATACCCAAATAAATATAATTTTTGACTTTTTATGAATTACACTAATTTTCAAGGTTAATATGAAATGTTATTATTTATTAAATTAAATGTTTCGAACTTGTCATTCTGTTATGTGTTTCAAAAATATCAATTACCAAATAGTGTCAAAATTGACATAAAATAGTTTTTTAAACAAGTATTATATTATTAAATGATATTCTATTCCTGAAAATCTAAGGTTTGCCTAAATGACATAGATAAGGACATATATATTAATAATGAACCACATGGGGTTCGATTGGATGTTTAAAGTAATTTTATTATCCTTATAATATAAAAATACAAAGAGACAAAGTAAAAGTAAAACTAATTAACTACGAGTTAATAATTAAAGATAAGGTTAATTTGGTGATCCAAACCAGTCTAAATCCTATTGTTTGAGTTTTTTTCAAACCATCCCCACCTTTTCCTCGAAATAAATCACATTGGAGCTCTTAGAAACCTAATATGAATTTATTATAAAATAATATTTCTAGCCTTACCTAAAGTGCCTCTCACCCCTCTTATAAAGGGGCACTCCCACTTCTCTCAATCTCTCACCTTCAAAGCCATTTGGTTCGGCCAAACCTGGAACAAATAATCTCCCAACATCTCTCCATTTATCCTAGAAGCCCTCCTTTAGTCATATACCCATCTTAAAGAGTCCTTTTGATCAAATCAAAAGGAAGAACCCGAAGAAGAGTTAACGTTTTCACCACCCCTTTTCAAGTTCCTTTCTTCTTTCACTTCCTCTTTGTTTATTATTTACATTCTAAAATAATAACTCAAGTATCTTCTATATACTGTAATGTTATAATAAATATGTTACATCCATATTCTGTATTCTACCCATAATTTGAATGATATGTCACCATACGTGCGTACGTACAGCTTACCGTCTCCACGATTTGGTGTAATTGTTATTCAATATATTATTATATCGATGGGTATAATAATGATTTATAATTCATGTAAATAATAAATATAACATGATAATTATTCTGTCTATATGATATACCATACAATTATATTTTATTTTAATATCAAAATAATGATATTTTTGCTCGTGCGTACGTACGGAATACCGTATCCACGAACGAGATAAGATTCATTCTCCATCGTATCGATTCAAGACTAATTTTCATATTGATGGTTAAAAATAATGTTTATAAACTTTATATAATTCTTAATATTAATAATATACAACCTATACATTACAAACATGTCTTACATAACCAAACATATAAGGGGAACGAATTGGTTATCACCCGAAACGACGATAATACTAAGATATTATTAATAAAGCAATGATAAAAGATCATATATGATATCATATTGATGTATATGATTATTGTATAAATTAATAACAATGTTTTAACTATTATACAGGATGTTAACATACCATCGACTAAGGAAATGTAAAAGGTAAGGGTTTACTTCACAATCTCTTCTTTATTCGAGGTTGTTTATTCGTAATTATCTATTGGGGCCTCGTTATCATCCACATCCATGTTTCTTAAAAATGCCTTTCAAAACATATTTAAAATTTAGTACAAAATGGGTTAAAGTCATTTATACCCTTTTACATTTTTGAAAGGAATCTTTCCAACATTTTCCAAACAAGGTACTTTTTGACCTTTCCGAAAAATTTAAGATAAGAATGTTTTTTAACTTATACGGCAGGTGCGGCAATTTTCCGCCGTTATAACTTCTTCGAAGCTTCACATACAAGATTATAAAAATATTTTCTAAGTAAAGGTTTTCGTTTATAATTATTTAAATTTTAAATGACTTCAAAAAAAGAGATATTTCTCTCAAATAGTTTTGACTTCATTTATGTCAACATCCTTTGATAGATTTTAAGTTTATTTTAAGTTGATTCATTATGATACAAAACATCCATATTGTATTTAATGTTTTGTGGTATGATTTATTGTGGATGTGTTATTTTTATACCATTCATGGTTTATGAAGAATGTATTGACATTTCTTATGCTAGTTTTAATACGATTGTTTATGTTATGTTCAAACATGTTCATATGAGGAATGCATTGGACTTAATAAGTGACGGGTGGAGCCCGCTATAGCTCCTCGATGCATTGGTAGATCTCATGAGACAAACTAGTGTCTTGGCACAGGGAATTTTCAAAATATTATTTGTAGTTTTGGCACAAGTCCATGACTATGTGGTTATGATAGTCAGGCATTATGCATTCCCTTATTATGAAAGTGGTTTTTGATATTGCATGTGATTATTCGACTAGTAGAATATCAAAGTAAGTAATTAAATGGAATTATTTGATTTTATCATTTCCATATTATGATGGTGTTCATGTTTAATAAGGATTTTGTTTTAGATATACATTGCCTTAAATGATTTTGTTTACTTATGATAATTTCCGCTATATTGTTATCCTTACAGAGCATTTGAGCTCACCTCTTTCAATGTTTTATTTTTTCCAGGATGTGAAGAAGTGTATTACGGCTGACATGTAAAAATAGTCTATGGGGATGTGAAGAAAACTCGTTGTTGTAGTTTGGTTCATTTTATTATGTATTGTAAGACATATGAATATATATAGTGTTTCCAAGGCTACTAAACCAATCGGTATTTCGAGATTTGATCCTTTTTGATCGTGCCAATTATGTAATAATGCACCAACTCTGGGAAACTGGGGTTGGGGCGCTACAGTTGTTATCAGAGGAAGTTTAGTACAAAATCTTGGAAGCTAGATTTAGATAAAATTTGATTAGAGCACATAGCGTTAAGAATTTCTTCGAGGATTAGTATAGATGAACATCCTAGAATTTTGGTAAAGTAGAGATTTTTTGAGTTTTCCGAACAATACATCCTTGTCTGTATACGAGCAGGTAGAGGCGGCTTCTGCACAGATGTACCTAGGAGTGAAAACTCCAACAAGGAGTCTTGGGCATGAACTGGGGTATCCTGGTACACGACAATGGGCCTCGCTGCACAATTGGTTACGACACTCCCATGGTATGTGCTTAGGAATTATTTTCATATTCATTACAAACCATTATGAAGGGTTTATGAGTATATACTTTCTCAAGGAATTGATTTTTATGATTATGGATTATATCCATAAATTTTTCAATTTATGTTAAGTGTTTTACAAGTATGGAATTATTTATTTTGATTCATAAACAAATCTAGTTTATGGTATTGTTTAGAAATGGCGCCTAGTGGAAGGAACAGAAACCTTATCAATGCACGCACACCATGTAGGTATTTTCCTCCTTATCAAGATAATTATAGTGGAGCTAGTGAGGCCACTAGTACTGAATAGCTAATTACCGTACTCGGACAACTCACTCAGGTAATGAATAATATCCTTACCCATATGGAGCACCCTGATCCGCAGCATGGAGGATCAATGTTAGATCGCTTCATGATGCAACAACCTCCAACATTTAATGGGGGTACAAACCCAATAGTAGCAAAGAAATGGATCAATTCCTTAGAAAAAATATTCCATGCCTTGGGGAGTAATGAAAGGGAGAAATTTGTCATGGCAGTTTACCACCTCACTGAAGATGCCGATCAATGGTATTCCTTAATTAAAAATACAAAGGAAGATGAAGAAGTATCAAGTATGGAATGGAGGGATTTTAATGTGATTTTCTTGGAAAAATAATTTCATCATGACCATATAAAAGATATAGAAAGTCCGTTTCTCAATCTAAGGCAAAAGGAGGATGAGAATGTTGTGAAGTATGTGGCTAACTTTACACGATTTTCATGGCATGCAGATGATTAAATACGTAACCCAAGAAGTAATATTGATCATTTCTTTGATGTGTTAAAACCATTTCTCCATCAAGAATTTGTATCAAAATCCTTCTCTTCATACGAAACCATTGTCTCGTGTGCTATCAAGACAAAAAAGGAATTCTCTAAGTCTTCTGACATTAAAGCAAAGAAGGAGAAGAAGAGATCTGCTGGTCACTCTGGAAACAGAAGGGGAAGAAGGGAAATGTTGTACATCCATCCTTATGTAAATGTGGGAAGAAACACCTTGGAACATGCTCGAAGTGAATGGGGGTCTATTACAAGTGTGGTGAAAAAGGCCACCATGCTCGTGATTGCATGGGGAAGAAAGAAGCTACCGATGTTTAGTGCTACAATTGCATGGAGATGGGACATTATGAAAATGAATTTCCTTAGCATGAGGGGAACTTACCTCAGAAGAGGCCATGGGATCAAGTCCAAGCTTATGATATCACTACTACTGAGGTAGAAGCTCTGAAAGACGTGGTGGAAGGTAATTTAATGGTTTCCTCATGTTTAGAAAATGCATTATTTGATTCTGGATCATCGCATTGTTTGATATCATCCCAGTTTGCTAAGAAAATTAGATATTTCCAATTTGATTTAACAAGAGAGTTGTCAGTCAAAACCCCTAATGGAAGTATCATTACTACAAAGATCTGTGGATCTGTTCCCCTTAGGGCATATAAATGTTCTTTATCTGCTGATCTCATCGTCATACACATGACTGAATTTGATATAATCCTTGGTATGGATTGGGTTTCAGACCATGATGTGTAGATTTATTACAAGAAGAAGGAGGTTACGTTTCTTGATGATGATGATAAGGAAGACCTTATCTTTAGAGCATAATTGTCGCAACCTAATTCTTATCGAGAACCACCCCCAGTAGCTCAACTAAATTCAATTATTGGGGAGGAAGAGAATGAAATTACTGTGGGTGAGGAAAGGAATTTTCAAATAGAGGCTGTACCTATTGTGAATGAATATGTTGATGTGTTTCCGGATGATTTACCTGGACATCCTCCAGAACAAGAAGTTGAGTTTTCAATTGATTTAATTCCTGGATCAAGGCCCATATCGAAGACCCCTTATAGAATCGACACTGTGGAATTATATGAACTAAAGAAACAACTATAGGAATTAATTAACAAGGGATTTATTCTCCCTAGTGTTTCTCCATGGGGAGCCCATGTCCTTTTTGATAAGAAGAACGATGGATATATGAGGTTGTGCTTCGACTATAGAGAGATCAATGCTATAACAATAAAGAACAAGTATCGCCTACCTCGCATTGATGATTTGTTTGACCAACTACATGGAGCTCAATACATTTCAATGATTGAATTTCGATCTGGATACCATCAGTTGTGTGTGAAGAAGGAAGACGTTCCAAAGACAGCATTTCGAACAAGGTACGGGATTTACGAGTTTAGAGTAATGCCTTTTGGATTGACTAATGCACCCTCTGTTTTCATGGATATAATGAATAGAGTTTTCAATGAATATCTTGATGACTTTGTAGTGTTATTTATTGATGTTATCTTGGTATACTCCAAAATACATGATGATCATGAAAATCAATTGCGTATTATCTTGAAGACTCTTAGAAGACATGAATTATATGGGATGTTTAGCAAGTTTGAATTCTGGCTTCAGGGGATTTCTTTTCTTGGATATATTGTCTCCAAATATGAAATCTCTGTTGATCCTTCTATGACCAAGGCAATCCAAGAATTTTCAGAACCGACGATTATAACTGAGGTATGTAGTTTTATTTGATTAGCAGGTTATTATCGACATTTCATCCAGAATTTTTCCCGATTTTCTAACCCATTAACGATGCTCACACATAAAGGGGTTAAATTTGTTTGGAAAAAAGATTGGGAAGAATACTTCGATGAACTAATGAAAAGATTAGTCAATGCTCCTATATTTACTCTACCATCAGGGAATTATGGGTTCGTTATTTATAGTGATGCATCGAAGAAAGGAAATGGTTATGTCCTTATGCAGAATGATAAGGTTATTTCCTATGCATCACGACAGCTAAAAATTCATGAGCCAAACTATCCTACTAATGATATCGAGTTAGATATTGTAATCATTGCTTTCAAAATATGGAGACACTACCTCTATGGTGAAAAATGTGATATTTATACAGATCATAAGAGTTTGAAGTATATTTTCTCACAGAAAGAACTCAACATGAGGCAAAGGAGATGGATTGAACTACTCAAGGATTATGATTGCACGATACACTACCACCCGGGGAAGGCAAATAAGGTGGAAGATGCTTTGAGTATAAAGTATCATAGAGTTCTGAACATGATTAGAGTGGAAAGGGATCCTATTTTCATGGATATAGTAAAGATGGATATGGGAATCACCATGGAAGGTGAAACATAAAAACTTCTTCAAATAGTTTCCAAACCATCTTTACTATAATAGATAAAGAGTTCTCAGGTCGATGATGAAGTGTTTAAAAAAAATTAAAGTTTTGAATGATGGGATATTGAGTGAATTTGTGTATGAAGATGAAATTTTGAAATTTGGGAGGAGACTTTTTGTTCCCAATATACCTGATTTAAAGAGGGAATTGTTTGATGATGCACATAGTTCCAATTTCACTATACAGACTGGGAGCACCAAAATGTAAAGGGATTTAAATGAAAATTTTTGGTGGGACAACATGAAGAGGGAGATTGCTGATTTTGTGTCAAGATGTATGGTTTGTCATCAAGTGAAAGTTGGAAGGCAACAACATGGTGGAGTATTGCAACCTCTTCCCATACCTGAGTGGAAATGGGAAAATATTACGATGGGCTTTGTCATGGGACTACCAAAGACTCATAGAAGGAATGATGCAATATTGGTAATTATTGGTCAACTTACTGAGTCGGCACATTTTATTGCTATAAGGGAGGAATAACCACTTGAACATCTAGAAAGACTATATATTAATAAAGTTTTGAGACTTCATGGAGTACCCCTATCAATTGTTTCTGATAGTGATCCCCGTTTTACTTCGTGATTCTGGAAGAGTCTTCATAAGGCCTTGGATACTGAACTTCGTTTGAGCACTGCCTACCGCACTCAAACAGATGGACAATTAGAATGGACTATTCAAACCTTAGAAGACATGTTGAGATCATGCTCACATGACTTCCAGGTTATGTGGGATCAATATTTACCATTGGTAGAATATTCCTATAACAATAGCTTTCATTCAAGCATTCAGATGGCAACATATGAAGCGTTATACAGAAAGAGATGTGACACACCAACCTATTGGGATGACGTTGGTAAAAGAAAACTTGTAGGACCAGAACTGGTGGAGGAAACGATGGAAAATGTGAGGGTAATCCAAAACCACATCAAAGGAGCTCAATGTAGGCCGAAGAGCTATGACGATAAACGAAGGAAGCATTTAGAGATCTATGTGGGAGATCATGTTTTCTTAAAGGTATCTCCATGGAAGGGACTTCTACGTTTCGGTAAGAAAGGTAAATTGAGTCCCAGGTACATCGGACCTTTTGAAATTCTAGATCGTATTGGGGTTGTAGCTTACCGTTTGGCAATGCTGCAGAGTCTCTCAAAGTTCATGATGTGTTCCACGTATCACTGTTGAGAAAATACATGCCTGGCCCAACGCATGTACTGAACTATGAGAAATTGGAACTGGAACCTGGTCTGTCTTATTGCGAAGAGCCCATCAGGATCCTTGACACCCGAGAGAAAGTGCTGAGAAACCGGATGACTCATCTGGTAAAAGTTCTGTGGAGAAACCATAAGATGGAAGAGGCGACGTGGGAACCCGAATAACTTATGATGAAGAACCACCTGAGTCTTTTTATGCAGTAATACCTTAGAAATTGCAAGCATGCAATTATTTGAAGGAGAGGAGAATGTAACACCCCAAGCTTCCACGGTACGTTTCCCTTAGAATATTTCAATAGCGTGTGTCGTACGCAACCTCGAGTTCTAACACACCACAACTAATTAAACTAACTGTTATGAATAGTAATACCAATTTTTTGAAATTTTATAAATCTTATCATTCGAAATGGACTCCATTTTTGGATATGGAATATCAAAATTAGCCTAGGATGAATTTTTTGTATTTTTCTGAAAAACATCATTCGTTGATGAATAGTGAAACCACTAAGTGGTAGTAAAAAAACTAGATTTTTTCATAAAACATAATTTTACTGCTTCTCTGAATGGAATTTCTAAAATCCGAGGGACATGGTTCATATCAGTAAGTAAAATGTGGTTCAATGAGATGAAAATAATTTTTGGCGAATAGTAACTTTTTAATTTTATTTATCACGGTTAAAAGTAAATAGGGTAATTAAGGGTAAAAATGATATTAATATTACTCTAACACATATCCTAATTCTATTGGAATAGTTTATCTCGAACAAAAAAACCTTAGGAAGAAAATATTATCATTTAGGTCCACTTGGATTAGATTAGGATATTTATTATTATTTAATTCAACGAAGATTTAAAAGAGTTAAAATCAATGTTTAATTACTAAAACATTTTTAATATAGGGTTATTCATAAGATTAATTCGATTGTAATTATTAATTAGAAAGATAAAAATCTTTCCTACATAATGATATTTTATTTATAATTTTCAGACATTAAATAAGTTAATTTATTTATGACACAAAGGTGATACAGTAAGTACCATAATAGTGAACAATTAAGATAATTGATGTTATAAATACCCAAATAAATATAATTTGAGACTTTTTATGAATAAAACTAATTTTATAGGTTACTATGACATGTTATTATTGATTTAATTACCTTTTTTGAACCTATCATTCTTTTATGAGTTTCACAAAAATCAATTACCAAATAGTGTCAAAATTTACATTAAATAGTTTTTTTAAAAAATATTATATTATTAATTGATATTCTGTTTTTAAAAATATATAGTTCAACCAAATGACGTAGATAAGAACATATATATTAATAATTAACCACTTGGGGTTCTATTGGATGTTTATAGTAAGTTTATTAACCATATAATATAAAAATACAAAGAGACATAGTAAAATTAAAACTAATTAACTAAGAGTTAATACATAAAGATAAGGTTAATTTAGTTACCCAAACATGTCTAAATCCTATTGGTTGAGTTGTTTTCGACCCATCACCACCATAGCCTCGAACTAAATCAATTTGGAGCCATTAGAAACCGAATTTGAATTTATTATAATATAATATTTCTAGCTTTTCATAAAGTTCCCCTCACCCATATTATAAAAGGGAACTCCCCATTCACTCAATCTCACAACATAAAAGCCTTTTTTTTTGGCCAACCCCTACCCAAATACTCTCCAAACTTCTATCAATTCATTTTAGAAGCCCTACTTTTTTCTGAATTCCATCTTATGGAGTCCTTTTGATCAAATCAAAAGGATGAACCTGAAGAAGAGGTAACGTTTTCACAACCCTTTTTCAAGTTCCTTTCTTTTTCCACTTCCTCTTTGTTTATTATTTCCATTATAAAATAATAACTCAAGTATATTCTATATACTGTGATGTTATTATAAATATGTCACACCCATATTCAATATTCTACCCATCATTTGAATTTACATGTCACCATACGTGCATATGTATGGCTTACAGTCTCCACGTTGTGGTGTAATTGTTATTCAATATATTATTATATAAATGGGTATAATAATGATGTATAATTTATTTAAATAATAAATATAACATGGTAATGATTCTTTCTATATGATATACCATCCAAATATAATTTATTTTAATATCAAAAGAATGATATTTTCGCTCGTGCGTACGTACGGAATACCGTCACCACGAACGCGATAAGATTCATTCCCCATCATATACATTCAAGAAAAATTTTCATATTGATGGTTAAAAATAATTTATATAGACTAAATATCATTATGAATATTAATAAGATACAACCTATCCATTACAAACACGTCTTACAAAACCAAACATATAAGGAGAACGAATCGGTTATCACACGAAACAATGATAATACTAAGATATTATTAATAAAGGAAGGATAAAAGATCATATATGATATCATATTGATGTATATGATTATTTTATAATTTAATAACAATGTTATAACTATTATAAAAGATGTTAACATACCATCGACTATGGAAAAGTACAAGGTAAGTGTTTACTTCACAATCTCTTCCTTATCCGAGGTTGTTTATTCGTAATTATCTATTAGGGCCTCGTTATCATCCACATCCATGTTTCATAAAAATGCCATTCAAAACATTTTTACTATTTAATATAAAATGAATTAAATTCATTTATACCCTTTTACTTTTTTGAACGGAATCTTTCCGTTATTTTCCAAACAAGGTACTTTTTTACCTTTTTGAAAAATTTATGTTAAGAATGTTTTTTAACTTATATGATGGGTGCGGAAATTTTCCTCCATTATAACTTCATCAAAGCTTCCCTTAGAAGCTTATAATTATATTTTCAAAGTAAATGTTTTCTTTTATAACTATGTAACATTTAAATGATTTAAAAAAAAGAGATATTTCTCTCAAATAGTTTTGATTTCATCTATGTCAATATCCTTTGATGGATTTTAAGCTTATTTGATGTTGATTCATTATGATACAAAACTTCCATATTGTATTTATGGTTTTGTGGTATGTTTGACTATGGATGTGTTATTTTTATACCATTCATGTTTTATGAAGAAAGTATTGACATTTGGTTTGCTAGTTTTAATACGAATGTTTATGTTATGTTTAAACCTGTTCATATGAAGAATGCATTGGACTTAATAAGTGACTAGTGGAGCCCGCTATAGCTCCTCGATGCATCGGTAGGACTCATGATCCAAACTAGTGTCTTTGCACAAGGATTTGACAAAATCGTATTTGCAGTCTTGGCACAAGGCCTTGACTATGTGGTTATGATAATCTGGCATTATTCATTCCCTTTTTATGAAAGTGGTTTTTGATATTGCATGTGATTATTCGACTACTATAATATCCATGTAAGTAAGTAAATGACATTATTTGATTTTATCATTTCCATATTATGCTGATGTTCAAGTTTAATAAGGCTTTTTTTAGTTACACATTTCCTTAAATGCTTATGTTTATTTATGAAAGATTCCGCCAAATTGTTATCCTTACTGAGTATTGGAGATCACCTCTTTCAATGTTTTATTTTTCCCAGGATGTGAAGAAGTGTATATCACTGACTTGTAGGAATAGTCTTTGGGGATGTAAAGAAATGTCGTTGTTGTAGTTTTATTCATTTTATGATGTAATGTAAGAGATATGAATATATATAGTGTTTCAAAGGCTACTAAACAAATCGGTGTTTCGAGATTTGATCCTTTGTGATCATGCCAATTTTGTAATAATACACCGACTTTGGGAAAATGGGGTCGGGGCATTACAATTGGTATCAGAAGAAGTTTAATACAATACCATTGAGGCTACATTTAGATAAACTCTGATTAGAGAACATAGCCTTAAGGTACTTTTTGAGGATTAGTATAGAAGAACATCCTAGAATTTTGTTAAAGTAGAGATTTTGTGAGTTTTCCGAGAAATACATCCATGTATGGATATGAGCAGGTATAGGCGGCTCTAGCAAAGATGTACCTAGGAGTGAAAACTCCAACAAGGAGTTTCGGGCGTGACTCGGGGTATCCTGGTACATGACAACGGGCCTTGCTGCACTCTTGGTTATGACACTCCCAGGGGATATGCTTAAGAAATATTCTCATTTTCTTTACAAACCATTATGAAGGGTTTATGAGTACATACATCCTCAATGAAAACATTTTTAAGATTATGGATTATATCCATAAATTTTTCAATTTATGTTAAGTGTTTTACAAGTATGGAATTATTTATTTTGATTCATAAAGAAATCTAGTTTATGCCATTGTTTAGAAATGGTGAATAGTGGAAGGAACAGAAACTGTATCAATGCACGCACTCCATGTAGGTATTGTCGTCCTGCTCAAGATATTTATAGTGTAGCTACTGAGGCATCTGGTGCTGAATAGCTAATTACCGTACTGGGAAAACTCACTCAGGTTATGAATAATAACCTTACCCATATGGAACACCGTGATCCGCATCGTGGAGGATCAATGTTAGATCTCTTCATGAGGAAAAAACCACTAATGTTTAATGGGGGTACAATCCCACTAGTACATAGAAATGGATCAATTACTTAGAGAAATTATTCCATGCCTTGGGGAGTAGCGAAAGGGAGAAAGTTGTCATGGTAGTTTACTGCCTCACTGGAGATGTCGATCAATGGTCGTCCTTAATTCAAAATACAAATGAAGATGAAGAAGTATCATGTACTAAATTTAGGGTTTTTAAAGAGATTTTCATAGAAAAATACATTCCTCATGACCATCAAGCAGATATGGAATGGAAATTTCTCAATCTATGGAAAAAGAAGGATGAGAATATTGAGAAGTACGAGGCTAACTTTACAAGGTTAGCAAGGAATGCAGTTGATTATATACATAACCCAAGAAGTAAGATTGATCGTTTCTTTGATGGGTTAAATACATTTCGCCGTCGAGCTTTAGTATCACATTCCTTCTCTTCATACAAAGACATTGTATCATGTGCTATCAAGACGGAAATTGAATTATCTAAGTCTTATGACATCAATGAAATGCAGGAGAAGAAGAGATCTGCTGATCACTCTGGAAACATAAGTAAGGGGAATAAGGGAAATGTTGAACATCCATCCTGTAGTAAATGTGGGAAGAAACACACTGGTACTTGTTTGAAGGGAATGGGGGCCTGTTACAAGTGTGGTGAAAAAGGTCACCAAGCTCGTGGTTGCAATGGGAAGAAAGAAGCTACCGATGTTCAGTGCTACAATTACAGGGAGATGGGACATTATGAAAATGAATGTCCTAAGCGTCAGAGGAAATTACCTCAGAAGAGGCCGTTGGATCAAGGCCAAGCATATGCTATCACAACTACTGAGGTAGAAGCTCCGAAAGACGTGGTGGGAGGTAATTTAATGGCTTCATAATGTTTAGAAAATGCATTATTTGATTCTGGATCATCACATTGTTTCATATCTTCCTAGTTTGCTATGAAAATTAGATATTTCCCATTTGATTTAACAAGAGAGTTATCAGTCAAAACCCCTAAGGGAAGTATCATTGCTACAATGTTCTGTGGATCCATTCCCCTTAGGGAATATAAATGTTCTTTATCTGCTGATCTCATCATCATACCCATGACTGAATTTGATATAATCCTCGGTATGGATTGGCTTTCAGACCCTGATGAAAAGATTTCTTGTAAGAAGAAGGAGGTTACGATTCTTGATGATGATGATGATAAGGAACACCTTATCTTTAGAGTAGAATTGTCGCCACCTAATTCTTATCTAGATCCACCCCAAGAAGCTCAACTAAATTCAATTATTAGGGAGGAAGAGAATGAAATTACTGTGGGTGAGGAAAGGAATACTCAAATAGAGGATGTGCCTATTGTGAGAGAATATGTTGATGTGTTTCCGAACGATTTACCTGGACATCCTCCAGAACGAGAAGTTGAGTTTTCCATTGATTTAATTCCTGGATCAAGGCCCATATCGAAGACCTCTTATAGAATGGCCACTATGGAATTAGTTGAACTAACGAAACAACTAGAGGAATTGAGTAATAAGGGATTTATTTGCCCTAGTGTTTCTCCATGGGAAGCCCATGTCCTTTTGGTTAAGATGAAATATGGATCTATGAGGTTGTGCATCGACGATAGGGAGATCAATGTTATAACAATAAAGAACAAGTATCTTCTACCTCGCATTGATGATTTGTTTGACCAACTGCATGGAGCTCAATACTTTTCAAAGATTAACATTCGATCTGGATTCCATCAATTGTGTGTGATGAAAAAAGATGTTCCAAAGACCGTATTTCAAACAAGGTACGAGCATTACGAGTTTACAATAATGCCTTTTGGATTGACTAATGCACCCTCTGTTTTCCTGGATCTAAGGAACAGTGTTTTCAAGGAATATCTTGATGAATTTTTAGTGGTATTTATTGATGATATCTTCGTATACTCCAAAATCCACGAAGATCATGAAAATCAATTGTGCGTTATCCTGAAGAGTCTTAGAAGAAATGAATTATATGGGATGTTTAGCAATTGTGAATTCTGGCTTCAGGAGATTTCTTTTCTTGGCCGTATTGTCTCCAAATATGGAATCTCTTTTGATCCTTCTATGACCATGGAAATCCCAGAATGGCTATCACCGATGAGTATAACTGAGGTACGCAGTTTTATTGGTTTAGTAGGTTATTATCGATGTTTCGTCCATAATTCTTCCCGATTTGCTAACCCATTAACGAAGCTCACATGTAAAGTGGTTAAATTTGTTTGGACAAAAGAGTGTAAAGATTGTTTCGATGAACTAAAGAGAAGAATAGTCAATGATACTATATTGACTCTACCATCAGGAAATGATGGGTTCGTTATTTATTGTGATGCATCGATGAAAGGACTTGGTTGTGTCCTTATGCAGAATGATAAGGTTATTTCCAATGCATCACGAAATATAATAATTCAAGATCAACACTATCCTACTCATGATCTCGAGTTAGCTGTTGTAATCGTTGCTTTGAAAATATGGAGACACTACCTCTATGGTGAAAAATGTGAGATTTATACTGATCACAAGAGTTTGAAGAATATTTTCTCACAGAAAGAACACAACATGAGGCAAAAGAGATGGCTTGAACTACTCATGGATTATGATTGCATGATACACTACCACCGAGGGAAGACGAATAAGGTGGAATATGCTTTGAGTAGAAAGGATCATGGAGTTTTGAACATGATGAGAGTGTAATGGGGCACTATTTTCATGGATCTAGTAAAAATGGATCTAGGAATCACCATGAAGATGAAACATCAAAACTTTTTCAAATGGTTGCCAAACCATCTTTACTAGAAAGGATAGAGAGTTCTCAGGCTGATGATGAAGTGTTTAAAAAGAAGATTAAAGCTATGAATGATGGGAGATTGAGCGAATTTGTGTATGAAGATGGAATTTTAAAATTTGGGAGGAGACTTTGTGTTCCCAATATACATGATTTAAAGAGGGAATTTTTGGATGATGCTAATAGTACCAATTTCCCTATACACCTTGGGAGCACCTAAATATATAGATATTTAAAGTAACATTTCTGGTGGGACAACATGAAGAGGGAGATTGCTGATTTTTTGTCAAGATGTATGGTTTGTCAACAAGTGAGAGCTGGAAGGCAACAACCTGGTGGAGTGCATCAACCTCTTCCCATACCTGAGTGGAAATGAGATAATATTACGATGGAATTTGTCATGGGACTACTAATGACTCCTTGAAGGAATGATGCAATATGGGTCATTATTGATCATCATACTAAGTCAGCACATTATCTTTCTATAAGAGAGGATTTACCACTTGAACGTCTAGCAAGAATATATATTAATGAAGTTGTGAGGCATTATGGAGTACACCTATCGATTGTTTCTGATCGTGATCCTCGTTTTACTTCAAGATTATGGAAGATTCTTTAGAAGGCCTTGGATACTGAACTTCGTTTGAGCAGTTCTTACCACCCTCAAACAGATGGACAATCAGAATGGACTATTCAAACCATAGAATACATGTTGAAATCATTTTCACATGACTTCCAGGGTATGTGGGAACAATATTTACCATTGGTATAATTTCCTATAAAAATAGCTTCCATTCAAGCATTCAAATGGCACCATATGAAGCATTATATAGAAAGAGATGTCGCACACCAACCTGTTGGGATGAAGTTGGTGAAAGAAAACTTGTAGGCCCAGAACTGGTGGTGGAAACGATGGAAAAAGTGAAGGTAATCCAAAACCACATCAAAGCAGCTCAAAGTAGGTAGAAGAGCTATGCCGATAACCGAAGGATGTATTTGGAGTTCTAGGTTTGAGATCATGTTTTCCTAGAGGTATCTCCATGGAAGGGAGTTATACGTTTCAGTAAGAAATATAAATTGAGTCCTAGGTTCAAAGGACCTTTTGAAATTCTAGATCGTATTCGGGTTGTAGCTTACCGTTTGGCAATGCCGCCAAGTCTCTCCAAAGTTCATGATGTGTTCCACGTACCACTGTTGGGAAAATACATGCCAGACCCAACACATGTACTGACCTATGAGGAATTGGAACTGGAACCCAATCTGTCTTATTGCGGAGAGCCCGTCAGGATCCTTGACACCCGAGAGCAAGTGCTGAGAATCCAGACGACTCGCCTGGTAAAAGTTTCTTGGAGAATCCATAAGATGGAAGACGCGACGTGGGAACCCAAAGAACTTATGATGAAAAACCACCTGAGTCTTTTTATGCAGTAATACCCTAAAAATTGTGAGGAAGCAATCATTTGAAGGTGGGGAGAATGTAACACCCCAAGCTTCCACAGTATGTTTCCCTTAGAATAATGCAATAGCATGTGTTGTACGCAACTCGAGTTCTAACACACCACAACTAATTAAAATTTCCATTGTGAATAGTAATACCTATTTTTTTTGAAATTTTATAAATCTTATTTTTCAAAATGGACTTCATTTCTGGATTCGGAATATCGAAATTAGCCTTGGGTGAATTTTTGGTATTTTTCTGAAATCATTTTTTGATGAATAGTGAAACCACTAAGTGGTAGTTAAAAAACATAATTTTTTATAAAAATTAATTTTACCGCTTCTGTGAATGCAATTTCAAAAACTTGAGAGACACGGTTGATATTAGTAAGTAAAATGTGGTTGAATAAGATGAAATTAATTTTTGGTGAATATTAACTTTTTTACTTTTATTTACCACGGTTATAAATAAATAGGGTAATTAAGGGTAAAAATGATATTAATATCAACCTAACACATGCCCTAATTCTGTTGGACAAGTGTATCTCGACCAGAAACAACCTCAGGAATAACATATTATAATTTAGGTCCACTTGGATTAGATTAGGACATTTATTATTATTTAATTCAAAGAAAAGTTAAAAGAGATAAAATCAAAGTTTAATAACTAAAACATTCTTAATATAGGGTTATACATAAGATATATTCAATTGTAAATATTCATTTGAAAGATAAAAATCTTTCCTATATAATTATATTTTATTTATAATTTTTAGACATTAAATTAGTTATTTTATTTCTGACACAATGGAGATATAGTAATTACAATAATAGTGAAAAATTAAGATAATTAATATTATAAAAACCCAAATAAATATAATTTAAGACTTTTTATGAATTACACTATTTTTCTACGTTAATATGACATGTTATTATTGATTTAATTAACTTTTTTAGAACTTATCATTCTGTAATGAGTTTCACAAAAAATCAATTACCAAATAGTGTCGAAATTGACATAAAATAGTTTTTTAAACAAATAATATATTATTAATTGATATTATATTATTAAAAATCAAAAATTTGGCCAAATGACATAGATAAAGATATATATTAATAGTGAAACAATTGGGGTTCGCGTGAAATTTTATAGTATGTTTATTAACCATATAATATAAAAATAAAGAGAGACATAGTAAAAGTAAAACTAATTAACTAAGAGTTAATACTTAAATATAAGGTTAATTTAGTGACCCAAACATGTCTAAATCCTATTTTCTGTGTTGTATTCGACCCATCACCACCTTAGCCTCGAAATAAATAACTTTGGTGCCATTAGAAACTGAATATGAATTTATAATAAAATAATATTTATCGCTTTTCCTAAAGTTCCCCTCACCCCTCTTATAAAAGGGCACTCACCCTTCTCTCAATATCACACCTTCAAAGCCTTTTGGATTGACCAAAACCTGCCCAAATACTCTCCCAACTTCTCTCCCTTCATCCTAGTAGCCTTCCTTTAGTTATAAAGCCATCAAAAGGAGTACTTTTTATCAAATCAAAAGTAAGTACCCGAAGAAGAGGTAACGTTTTCACCACCCTTTTTCATGTTCCTTTCTTCTTCCACATCCTATTTGTTTATTATTTCCATTATAAAATAATAACACAAGTATCATTTATATACTGTGATGTTATAATAAATATGTAACAACCATATTCAGTATTCTAACCATCATTTAAATGACATTTCACCATACGTGCGTACATACGGCTTACCGTCTCCACGTTGTGGTGTAATTGTTATTCAATATATTATTATTTAGATGGGTATAATAATGATGTATGATTCATGAAAATAATAAATATAACAAGATAATAATTATGTATGTATGATATACCTTCCAATTATATATTACTTTACTATAAAAAAAATGATATTTTCGCTCGTGCGTACATACGGAATACCGTCTCCCCGAACGCGATAAGGTTCATTCCCCATCATATCCATTCATGACTAATTTTCATATTGTTGGTTAAAAATAATGTTTATATCTTTAATATCATTATGAATATTAGTAATATACAACCTATCCATTAGAAACATGTCTTACATAACAAAACATATAAGGAGAACGAATCGGTTATCACCCGAAACGACGATAATACTAAGATATTATTAATAAAAGAATGATAAAAGATCATATATGATATCATACTGATGTATATTATTATTGTATAATTTTATAATAATGTTTTAACTATTATACAGGAGGTTAACATACCATCGACTAAGGAAAAGTACAAGGTAAAAGTTTACTTCACAATCTCTTCCTTATCTGAAGTTGTTTATTCGTAATTACCTACTGGGGCCTCGTTATCATCCACATCCATGTTTCATAAAAATTACATTCAAAACATTATTACTATATAATAGAAAATGGGTTATTGTCATTTATACCCTTTTACGTTTTTGAAGGTAATCTTTCCGTCATTTTCTAAACAAGGTACTTTTTGACCTTTTCGACAAATTTATGATAAGAATGTTTTTTAACTTATACGACAGGTGCGGCTATTTTCTTGCCGTTATAACTTCTTAGAAGCTTCCCTTACAAGCTTATAAGAATATTTTAAAAGTAATGGTTTTCTTTTATAATTTTGTAACTTTTATATGATTTAAAAAAAAGAGATATTTCTCTCAAATATTTTGGTTTTCATCTATGTCAACATCCTTTTATGGATTTTAAGCTTATTTGATGTTGATTCATTATGATACAAAACTTCCATATTGTATTTAAGGTTTTGTGGTATGTTTGACTGTGAATGTGTAATTTTTATACCATTCATGGTTTATGAAGAATGTATTGACATTTCGTATGCTAGATTTAATGCAGATGTTCATGTTATGTTTAAACCTGTGGATATGAAAAATGCATTGTTCATAATAAGTGACGGTTGGAGCCCGCTACATCTCCTCGATGCATCGTTAGGTCTCATGAGACAAACTAGTGTCTTGGGACAAGGCCTTGACAAAATCGTTTTTGTAGTCCTGGCAAAAGGCATTGACAATGTGGTTATGATAGTCTGTCATTATGCATTCCCTTATTATGAAAGTGGTTTTTGATATTGCTTGTGATTATTCGACTAGTATAATATCCATGTTTGTAAGTAAATGGAATTATTTGATTTTATCAATTCCATATTATGCTGATGTTCATGTTTAATAAGGCTTTTGTTTTAGTTATATATTTCCTTAAATGCTTATGTTTACTTATGATGGTTTCTACTATATTATTATCCTTACAGAGCATTTGAGCTCACCCCTTTCAATGTTTTATTTTTCCCAGGATGTAATGTAGTGTATTATGACTTACATGCAGGAATAGTCCATGGGGGTGTAAAGTCATGTCATTGTTGTAGTTTTATTCCCTTTAGGATGTAATGTAAGACATATGAATATATCTAGTGTTTCCAAAGATACTAAACCAATCGGTCATTTGAGATTTCATCCATTGTGATCGTGCCAATTATGTAATAATGCACCGACTCTAGTTAAATGGGGTTAGGGCGTTACAAGATTCTTGGGAATCATCCGTTCAAGAGCTGAATGTGAGGTTGATGTTAGCCCTGATAGTAGTATTTCTAGAGCAGGATAAGGGAAATAATGTTTATTATAATGCTTCACATATCATGCTGGGAGTTGTTCTTATGCAGGTAGAAGGAGTCACTATGTACGGGTCTCGTCAGTTCAGGCCACATGATAGGAATTTACCAACACAGAATCTTTATTTGGTGGCAGTTTTCTATGCATCATGTTGTGGGGGGAATTTTCTTATGGGAGAGAATTTTATAGTTTTCACCGACCACAAAAGTCTCATGTACATCTTCACTCATCGTGAAATGAAGTTTAGAATGAGAAGGTGGGTTGAGTACCTTCAGTCTTTTGAAATTGAGCATGCCTATATACCTATGAAAGGCAGCACGGTGGCTGATGCACTGAGCAGGAGGACCTAGATACAGGCAGTTCTGGAGGCCAACTATGAGTGGAAGCTTATGACTCTATTATCTGAGATGCATTTGGAGGTGTACAACCAACAAGAGAAGATGTTTCATTCTACTATAACTGTTACATCTACCATACATGATCGAGTGAGAATGAGGCAGATATCTGATTTAGAATTCCCAGTCCGATGGGAGAGTGTGTCAGGAGTGGACCCCATTCCTATATGGATAGTAGGCAAGGATGAGATCTTTTATTTTCAGGGGACACATGTGTGTCTATATAAAAAAACGTGGTGATAATGTGTGTATTTTCTGCCACAGATTGAGATGTTCATCCTGGTATCACCAAGATGTCTTTTGATATACACCATTAGTATTATTATTTAGATATGAAGAGGGATGTTGTTGTTTTCTTCGTGTGGTGCTCCACCCGTCAGTAGGTTAAGGGAGAGCATCCGTGACTAGCATGGCTTTTATTGTAGTTACCCATTCATGAGTTGAAGTGGAATAATGTTATGATTGATATCATGATAGGGTTGTCATGGTATCATAGAGGGAATGATTTGGTTTGGGTTTTCATTGACATACTCTTGATGGATTCTTACTTCATGCCAATCAAGGAGACCATCAGTGATGATGAACATGCAAGGTTGTACATCTGAGACATTGTGCATCTAAATGGAATTCTATAATTAATTTTCATAGATAGGGATACACGTTTTACATCTCGGGTCTTGTAGGGGCTTCTGAATGCTTTGTGTACACAGGTACATTTGAGTACAACTTACCATCCCCAGATAGATGGCTAGTCTAAGCGTTAAATCTAGGTGCTTGAGGCCATGCTCCAAGAATGAATTCTGGATTTTTGATGTTATTGGGAGAAGCATATACCTTTTGTGGAGTGTTTCTACAATAATAGTTTTCAAGAAACTATTCACATGTTGCTGTATGAGTCTTTGTACGGTAGGCCATGCCTATCACGCTATTGTTTCTAGGAGGAATGAGAGGTAGCTATACTGGGACCTCTTATTGTTCAGGGGACCACATAGTAGATAGAGTGGATATAGAAAATGATATCTATTGCACAGTCTCAACAAAATTCTTATGTTGATCATTGGAGATAACCTATAGATTTCGAGGTTAGTAATCATGTTTTCCTTTATGTAACATCGAGGTTGGGGCATAGGTGGATTAGAAGACAGTGTGAACATTTGAAAATGTAAGTCGGGTCGTTTGAGGTATTGGACATATTTGGGATAATTGACTATCAGTTGTAGTTACCTCAGTGGTGCCGAGCTATGCATGACCTCTTCCATGTTTCTCAGCTTCAGCATTACTTCTCAGATCCATCTCATGTTTTCCAACCTATGAAGGTTGAGTTGGAAGTGGATTCCTCATTTGAAGATCATCCTATCTGGATTGTTGGTCGAAGTATGAAGGTTTTTCATGGCTAGTATATTCATATGGTACAAATTCTATAATAGCAAGGGCATGTACAAGATGAGAATTGGGAAAGTGAGGCTGATGTATGATCACATTGGTCGGAGTTGTTATAGGTTTCTTCTTTTACACCACCTTGATATAAGAATTTAGGGTCAAATTTATTTATGTTGGGAATTTTGTAAGAACACGGTTCTTCTTTTTTGGCATGAATTCATTTTTCAGGTGTTTTTGAGAAAAAATATGAGGTTTTTTTAAATTTCCTAAGTACACAGCATGTACATTATTAGTACATGTCATGTAGTCTGTTTCTGCATGTAGTTGTGTGTTGTCCCCGTAGTTGTCGTGCACAGGACCATTTGGGGTGACATGGAGGGAACCTAAATCTGGGATTGGTATTGGCAGGTACATGCATTGTACCTTTTTTTCTTTCTTTATTCATATCAGGGTCGCATCTGATGGACATATTTCATTTCATCTAGGTCTGGTTCATCTGAGATAACCCATATGGAAGAGAATCTTTTACGAGCCCCGAGAGAGCGTCTGTTCTCCGAATCGACTGTTGTTGATTGTGTTGGCATCGCTTCATAAATCTCATACATCAACTTCTACTTTGTTTCATGATTCCTCCTCTTTCTCATGTTATCTTTAGTTGATCATTTTACACATTTATTGGATCTACAGTGTTCTTGGCTGATTCAATTCTTGAGGTTCAATTATAATGACCTCCCAACACCGAGGTAGTTGGTTTGTGCTTTTTTGTAGATAGTCTTTGAGGTATATGTGAAAATTTATCCAATACCCTTGAACAAGGTATTGTGTGTTTACGATTTGAGAAATATTAGTTTCCTGATATGCGTTTATCCTTGATAGAGATTAATCGAATGAGGATAGGATTAATTGCTTTGTTTTGGATGTGTTTTCCCATGCATGCTGGATCTATGAGCAATTGGTCATGTTTAACCTATTAGTATGATATTTGTTTCCTTGTGTAGTTTTGTAGGATGGAGTGTTTTATGTTATCTATCATGAATATATTCTATATATTTTTATCCATGTTTTCCTATGTGTACACTTCAACTTTTGTTCATTCGTTGTGCACATTTTATATACACAGATCTATATGAAACTGTTATAGTGCGACCTTAGGGAAAATTGACATTGAGTGATTTACCAAAGTTTCCATTATAATTATTGCGTTGTGAGACAATACAGGGAATTATGATTGAGTTCTCCCTCAGAGGGTCAATAGTTACGTTACGAGGACATATGAAGAATTGACATTGAGTGCTTCCTTAGAGAACCAGTATATACTTTTGAAAGACTACAGGGTGAGTTGATGATGAGTGCGTCCTTAGAGAGTTTCGAAATCACACATGACTATAGGGGGAATTGACAGTGAGTTCCTCCTTTGAGAATATTTAAATCATGCATTACTAAAGGGTGGATTGACATTGATTTCTTCCTTAGAAATCCTTGGGAATATCTATCCATGTTTTTGATGAACTAGAGAGGATAGACTGAGAGTACTACCTAGAGCGTTACCTACATCGAATATATGCTTACTTGATAAATGTAATTGAATGAAATTGAATTCTATAATTGTTTACTACTGAGTACATCCTTGTCTAATAATTTCCATTACTTATTGCCTTTGATATATTCACTATTTGTTTGGCACAAATCTTTTGGTGGTTCGTACAGGGATTTAGTATCACCCCTACATTGGGTCATGCTTTTCATCCCAAAAAGATTATATTGTTATAGTGATAAATAAGAAAATGCACCCATCTTCTTTAGGTACATGATTTTTTGTGGTGATGGAGAGAATGGTTCCAAGATGAGGCTTGTGATTCTGAGGATCTATTTATATGTTTTAATTTGTACTCGGGTATAGTATTATGTGTATATCAGCATTGTGATTTGTTTGGATGTTTTCCTAGACATATGTATCTTACATCATTCATATATATGTGTGCCCCAGTTTATTATTTATATTCATCTATTGTTTACTTTTGAATATATTATTACTTGTTCCACATTTGGATATCTGTTTTACATCTGCTATGTTACTCTGCAAATGAGGGCAGATTTTCCACACTATCACACCCAAGGCCCTCACTACACGTCAGTAGCCTCTGGAGATTAGGGAAATGCACTTGAGGCACTATGACCAACTGAGTATGGGGGGCCTCTAGGTGGCTTCTGTAACTGGGTCATTATTGATATAGATTCAATGATTGAGAATACTCAAAGTTAGGTATTTTAGGAATTTAGTTCTTAATTGAGCATAACAATGTTGTCCACTAATATAAATAACATGGATCAGAATGATGATCAGATTATGAAAATTTCATCTATGGAATATGAGTTTGTTCTTTTGATCTAAATCAAGAAGAAGAAGCATGATGATTGATAAATATTATAATAAAGGGATATTTTTAATGGTGTGGATTTTAATATGAGTTGTTCTGTTAGTGACGACGAGATCATTTATGCTTGTGGTCCTGTTGTGGTGCCAACATGATTTCATTAAGTGTTGATGCATGAGTTTTATGCATCGAGGTGGGTAGTGCAACCTGGTTTGAAGAAAATGTATCATATCTAGTATTGATATCCAGGAATGATGAAATATGTTTTAATCATTATCCATAAATGCCTTACATGTCAATAGGTGAAGTCTGAGAATCAATGATTGAGTATCTTGTTACAAATATTTCCCATTATAGAATGGAAATGGGGTTATGTAATAATGGATTTCATTATAGGTCTTCCGAGGAACCCTCAGATTAATGATGTGATATGTGTGGTTCTGTATATGTAATCTATGGTGGAACATTTCATTGTAATTTGAGATACATTCACCATTGATTAGTTGGGTGAATTGTATGTTTGGGAAATATTGCAGTCCCGTGGAGTACCAGAGACTATTGTTTTGGATAATGGTCCACATTTTATATCACATTTAAAGAATGTATTATAGAATGAATTTGGTACCCAGGTTTGTGAAATATGGATTTACACCCACATGCTATGGGAAATAGGATCATATGATTCTGTTATAAGAGGATATGTTTAGAGCTTATGTCCTGGATTTTCATGGATCATTGGAGAAGCACTTACGGCTTTTTAAATTCTTCTTTAGTATTAGTTCCTTGGAGACAATTCAGATGACTCTTTATGATGGGCTATACGGTAGGCAATATATATCATTATTATGATGGATGGAGTTAAGATAATCTGAATTGTTAGGGATGAGTCTTACATAGGAGACATTAGATCAGGTTCTGTTTATTCTTATATGTATGGAAACTTATTAGGGTAGAGAAATGTTTCATTTCGATCAGCTTTAGAGTCCTCATCAGCTTATAGTTGGTGTTCATGTGTTTCATCTATTTTTTCCATGGTTGGTTAACAATCAGAGACTTAAAGTAAAACTATTGGAAGATAGATATATAGATTCGTTTGAGATTATGAAGATGGTTGGGTTGATTGAATAATGAATAGATCTTTCATAAGCTATAATGACATGCATGATGTTTTTCTAGTGTCTAGCTTTGAAAATATCACCATGACCCCTATCACGTGATTGATGTTGTGGATATCGAGCTTGAGTCAGACGTGTCAATTTATAGTGTCAGTGCTTGTGGATAATGGCTATAGGTATGTCTTATTATCATCTGGCATCTCTATAATGGATTAGTGCATTTGGTTTCACTATTCATCTTCTAGAGCCCTAAAACCCCCTTTTCCATTGTATCATAGATTGTGGATTCAATGGGTACTTGAATCCAGATCTAATTCAAAGGTTCAGTGTTCATTAAACTGAGGTTTTGCGGTTAATGGCATACATGTTATTTTCTATTGTCTTGAAGTTCATTTTTTCTTGTGGGGTTATTTAAATGTTCCCCTCTTATTCTTCATTTTATTATCTTTAAGGGATTTGGTAGAATGATTTCCAAAATGATGAATTAGACCCCTCATGATCCCTATGGGATGCAGTGAGGATTAGTAGACTAATTTAGGGCCACCCATTGTGTGTACTAATATCCCCAAACATGGAAAATTGTAATGTTATGTATGAAATAGTCATGTGTTAATGTGAATCCAAATATGAACATGTTTATATTCTAATTGATATGGATAATGGATTATTGAAATATGTTCCTATAAATTGATAATAAAATAAGTTTTTTTTGGAAAAAACGAGGGATAAATTGAATAAGTTGAATTTGTCTATTGAATTGTGAGATGGAAATTTTAATGCATGAAATGAATAATACATGTGAAATAATTAATTATGTAAAATGGATTAAAGTATTAAAGGTTTTGAAAAAGATAAATGTGTTTTGATATGAAATTTAATTTGGTTATATTCGCCATCTAATGTGTGTGGTAAATATGTTAATGGGTTAATGCCCAGTGATGAATTATGTGTGAAATGGAATGTGAATTTGGAATGTTATATGTATTGATTATGCATAGTCTATGATTTGGTATATAAGGTAATTAGATGAATAATAATGTGAACATGACCTGGTGGTATGTGAGGAATTGGAATGATGCACCAACCAAGAGTCTGGTAGTACATAGGCTTTATCCCCCACCCCTATAATTCAAGTATAAGGGAGTTGGACTATGGTTATAAGCCCTTATTGGTTTTATTTGATGAGAGTATGTTGAATGAGGATCTAAGGTGAGTGAGATGTATTTTTTATGAAATATATATCTTTAATGAGATAGTGATCTTCACATATTCCATTATGTCTAATAACTGATTGAATTAGGCTAGAGTTTAAATGATGTTAATTCATATCACATTGATTAAGTGAAAAAATGGTTTAAGTGATTTAATTGAATAAATGAACAAATTTTATGAAGAGAATTTTTTACTAATGGAACACGATTTGTCATTTTTTTAACATTCCATTTATTTATTGAATCTATTCAGTATTATTTTAGATAGTATATTTTGTAGACACCATTTGAAATTGAATAGTAATTTCTATTCACACCATCCTTAGGATGATATTGCGTTCCTAGGAAGATTTCGTTATTACATGATTTGGAAATGGAAAAAGATCTATGCTAGGGAGATGAGAAGGGATTTGGATGTGAATAGATTAGGATTCATATGTGGATTACGGACCTATTTTGGTGGATGTTTCCATTAGTCATATTATTTCTGTTTCGATTAATTTTGGCACCATTTACATGACATGGAAAATTATTTATTTGGTGTGGTTATAACATGTTTGTGAAATGGTTAGTGTGGAATGTTATAGTTTATTGTATATTTCTCTTATTTGCAATGTTATATATTTTTCAAAACTATATTAAAAAGGGAATAGTATCTCCACATGACCTCATAGACCCTTTTATCTAGTCAACATCCATTAGGGTTTAGGGATACTCTATTGAGGTAATGTGGTGACCCAGATCGGTGCACAGATTTAGTGCCTTCCATGTCGAGGATGTTACAAGCGGTGATCAGGACCTGTTACCCAAATCTCTAAATTTCATCGATGAAATATTAGTGTATTAGTATGGAAGTGCCTAATTCTTGTGTCGTTTTCTATTGATCACCCCAAGAATCACATCCAATTGATTCTTTTTGGTTTCTCTAGAATTGAGAGTTGATGGTTGTGGAATATATCTCTCCATTATAGAGATAATTCATGAAGATGGATATCTAAAAGGATTGTGATGATTCTCTCCTACTATACATGTGAACAAAACCAATGAAATTAACTCATTTGAAAAATAATATAATTTGTTTTATATACAGTTATGGTTTAAAATAAAAAATTTCACATGTGACCCATAATATTTATTTAATCTCTACGAAACCCCATGTAAATAATTATAAACATAATAATAATTCATTACATTCTCTAAACCCATGAAATTAAATTAAATATCATTTAATCAAATAATATTAAATATATATAATTTCTATCTTGACTTATAAATATTATCATCCATTCCTCCACAATGTTTTTCAGGCCTTGAATAATGGTTATATATTGAATTAAAATATCTCACTACATTAATCTCCAAAATTATAATAAAAACTATAATCACTAAATAGAAAATAAATTTTTATAAAAGTTCGTCACACATATAATTCTCTCGAATAACTGGTGATGGAATATATGAGATCAATAAAAAATGAATTTTTATTAAACCATGTACGAGAATAATATTTATTCATCTTTTTAAATAATAAATCGTAATTTATTTATTTTTCAATGATTCTAGATACATTTAGTGGGAGATCCACTTTCCCGATTTCCTAGTGACATTAGGATAATTTGCCCAAAATCCAATGTAAACATCTGGAAACATAAGAAAGAACCTATAGAGAAATAATTTAATATCACAACAAAGTAATACATCATATGTTCACTCACAATGTAATATAATCCCTTTGTCATTATATCTCTAATCAAAGAAGGTTGCATGCTAGAATCATCAACTTATGTTCTTGATGTCCCGATGAATTTATAAAAATCAATCATTCATTTAGAACATAATGACATTGGTTTTAATTAGGATATTTAATTTTCAAGAAGGGGCCTAAGATAAAAACGTCCATTAATGAAAAAAATGGACATATCTTTTTTCACATTATTCATTAATTCACTATTACTCATGATGCGTCGAACATATCCAAACACCAAAGAAACATATGTCATGATGACATTCGTTAATAAATAAATTTACAAGAATTAAAATATTAAATAATCATCATCATAATTCCTAAAGATCAATACAAATGTCCTTTGAATGGATCATCCATTGAATCATATTAATGTTCATTTCAAACTGTAAGGTATTATTCTCATAAAATCATTCAATAGATATTAATAAGTGAGTATACCATGAAAATGTGCCTCAATGTCCTAAGAGTATCCAACATTGATATCTTGTATCATTCATGTCCCTCAAAAGATATTAACTGGCTACAGAACATATATTTTAGGAATAATATTGTGACACTCCTGGGATCTAATCATTGTGGTGAACTGCTATGACCATTCAGTGAAACACCTAATCTTAGGATATTATCACATACCATGTCACATATAATAGAAATCATGGTCTGTTAAGAAGTTTATTAATATTCAAAACTAAGAATAAAAATTATCATTAAGAACATAGATGTTGGTTCTATGACACCATCTCCAAAACAATGAACAAATACCTTGTGCAATATTATTCCCACAACATCACAAGATATTTCAAGAATGTGACCATATTAGTTTCACTATTAGGAAACTTAAACTGACCCTACAATAATCATGTTAATTCATATATATATATATAACAATAATTCAGATATCAATTAATAAATCATCTTAACAATATATATTCCCATACATTCCCAATGATTTTATAACAAACAGACCATTATGAGACTAGTTTTTCCAGAATTATATCATTCTACATGGGAATGCATCAATTAAAAATATAAAATGTCTAAAATAATTACCTATCATTTGATTTTCATTTGTGTAATCTATAATTTTTTATGTTTGAAGATTTGAGACATTACACATATGGTTTCATCCATGTTTCCTAAAAGAAGAACTCACTGAACAATAGAAAAGGGAAAACGAAAGAATTTATTCACTGTACAATATGAAATAAATGATGTGACATAATTTGATAAAGCTATGAGAAAACCTATTGTAGACTGCTCATTAGGTTTTATAGATCTGTTAGTTGTCCTAGATTTTTAACATCTAAATGATGTGTCTGTTCTAATGCCTGTATTGTGACATTTTCCTCAACTAGTGTTCAAGATGATGGAACAAAATCACCAGATGCTAGATGGATAGTGTGAATTTGAGACAACAAATACACAATGGGTGAATGATAGAAAGGTTGGTGATACATCATATGATATGGATATTGTATTGGTGGGTACATTTTTTAAGGGAATTCAACCTGGTATGAGAAAATGATGCAAAATAAAATGATGATCGAGGAATGGGTTAGAAAAACTATAGAGGCTCAACTAGAGGAAAATAAAATGATGTACATTTGGTGTCTATTGGTGGTTCAGGTGTGAATGGGTATGAGGGCTCCATCTAGATCTAGTAGAAACCCCACTCAAAAATATACTTTTGTGTTAAGAAGAATTCAGCTCTGGTTTAGTCGAATGTCCCTAAATTTTTTAATAATGAATAAGTACATGACATTAAATGTAATGACGAAGAAAAATATTGAAATTATTATAATGACTTTGGGAACCTGAGGACGCAACACACGATAACACATACATCAATCAGAATAAAATACAATCTTCTTTTGATATTCATAAAAAATTTTCATAATCTACATATGAGTGGAATGTACACATTTTGGTATGATTGAAAAAATTTACTCCAGAGTAACAAATATGTGTCAACTAACATCAAAACCACAAAACATGGTATAATACTATCATTTTTGTTCTACCATAAGTGATATAAATATAAATAATCATCCAATAATAGTATCATAGATATAATGATTTGGAATAATATATCCCAAATGTATTAATTGTTATGGAATCCTGATGTTGTATGATAATGAAATGCCATACAATATTTGTTATAAGAAATTAATCATCTCAAATTTGAAAGGAAAGGAGCATCACATATTTCATTTCATAATCCCAAATACAATCCAATGATCATCCATTGTCTGAAACTGTAACATTCATCATCCAAAATAAATTTAAATTAGGACTACATAGGCATTGATTTTTCCTAAATTGTGAAGGAAGATCACATGAAAAAATATTCACTATGAAAAATAAGTATAATGTGAATCATATAGATATCAAAAAAAATAGTTAAATAAAAAAAGTACGCCTTAATGATCTATCATATCACTATAGAATCCATGAGGTCAGTGTTTGGGGAAGTTCCCTCCATTGGTAGACGAAACACTTTAAATGTTGTGAAAAAAATGTATCCAGAGAAGAGACAAGTTTTAGTGTGATTGTTCACATAATGGAGAAAGAACCCAAAACAAGAAGGATAATTAATTTCCTAAAAAATATTTGACATGAAATCATCAGAAGTGGTTTTAAAAAAATCATCAACTTGAATGTTTTGGAGGAAGAGTAGATGAAAATATTTGGTTCATCCTGAAAAACCCCAATTGTTAACCTCATGATTTAAAAGGTACCTCTCTCCACTATTACATTATTGTTAAATATAATAAATTGAGTTATGTAGGAACAAGTGGTAAATAAAATCCATTAAAGTGTTCCCCAAGATTTAATTAAAGAAAGAGTTACAAATATAAGAGTGCATGAAGAAGATGACATTTCTAGATAAATCATAAATTTCAAAATAAGGAATTAAATGTATAACATTGAGTATTTGACAAAAAATTCATGAATATATTTGAATATATAAAAATATTAAAGATATAGTGGAAATTAAACCTATTTTGGAGTGGTTAATGTTTCAAATCAAATTTTTTGTTTTAATAATGTTGTTCAGCAATAAAAAAACTATTAAAGTGATTATTTAAAAACAAAGATGTATGTATCATATTACAGCTTTTCAACATACTCGAATGCTACATGGAAAATTAATTTAACCAAAAAAGAAGTATCAATAAGTGGAATCTATTGAATCCAAAAATTAGGGGGATATAAATTTTTTCTCATGAGATCTAAATATCCTAACTTGAATGAATTATTCATTGTATAGAATTTCAATGAAATGGATTGCCAGTGGTGTCTACGAGCTCTTCAAGTGGTATGTTTCCCACCAATGTGTAAGGGTAGGAGCAGTCCATCGAAGAATCTATATAAGGATCATTCCTGATACACAATGCAAGTGTATGCATGTGTTTGGGTACAATAACAAATAATATAGTAACCAAAAATTTTTGATGGCTACGCAATGGTCTAAAAATTGATGTAAAGGTAACACATGTACTATTAAATATTATCACAAGACATAAAATATTCCACTAATACATTAATAAAAAAATCTACTACATTTATTTATTACATAATCATTTAATATATATTATAAAAACAATGTTGGACTGATGAAAATGTTGTGGATTACAATATTAAAACAAAAAATAGATCTATTTCAATATCATTTATTATGAATATAATAATGACGAGAACAATAGAATAAAAAAGAGAAGGGCTTGGCAGTCACTATTATGATGTTGATGAATATATGAATCAAAAATACTCTGAATTAGGAGAGTATGTGGGAGGAGAAGAGAGTAGTTCATCACTCGAGTGATGGTAGAACAGGGCTAATGATTGAACGAGGTAGAGTGGGAGGCTAATAGATATGATCACTACCATAGTTCGGAGCATGGGAAGCATCGAACATTATTAGCACAAAAAATGTTTTGATAGTAGGGGCTATTATTAGCATGAGTTAAATGTGCTTATAAATGAATGATTTTCCAGCGCTATTATTAGGAATGATAAATGTTTTTAACGAATAATATTATTTATTTATATAAAATAACTATGTTTATATTAAAAAGACTAATTTATTTTTTAAATATTTAATATATAATGAAAATTTATAATTACTATAATATTTTTATAATTACAATATATATATATATATATAATTTTCAAAACATTAAATTAAGAGATTATAATTAAATAAATATGTAGGTAAATAATTATAAGATTATAATATTTTTTACGAAAAAAACAAATATATTTATTATATTTAAAACTATATATTTAAAACTATATATTTTTTTATATATTTATAATTATTTATTTAAAATTATATATAAATACTTTTTAAATATATATATATATTTATATAAATATATATGTGTGGGTGATTCAAGGAATTGGTCCATTAATTATATTGATGCATGATTTTAAATAATATTTGTATGTTATGTATTAGTAATGAATGTTCATTTATACATAACAACCTCATTTGTATTCATGTTGACCAAATACGTGAGGACTCAATTTTTAAGATTTATAAATTACTAGGAATATGATTCATTCATGTTATTCACATAAATATTTTATATATTTTATCATAAATACATATAAAAATACAATAAATTTATTTACATAATAAATATACTTATTATATTTATAATTATAATTTTTTAAAAAATATAAATACTTTATAAATATATTTATATATAATTTTAATTATAACTAAATATTTGTATATTTAAATAATTATAACATTACAATATATAAATATATTATTGATATATATATATATTTATATATTTATAATTGAACAAATATAGTTATAAATTTGTTTATTTAATTTTATAATTATATATATATCTAGATAATTTTAAAATTATAAAAAAATATTTGTTATACAAATATGGTTATAAATATATATAATTAAATAAATATATTTATATGTATATATATGTTTTTTATTATTTTTTTCATTAAAGCAAGTATACTCATTACGTGTTTTAAATGTGTTTAATTATTAATTTTACTTTTCAATGTTTTTTCATTGAATGGAAGTATTATTATTCCTTATTTTTAGTATGATGGGATTTGGTTTCTTTATTATTATGCTCAAATATTACACTACTATAACATAATTTAGTTCTACATATTTATTTATTGTTATAATTATATAAATATATATTAACATATGTAACTAATATATTTATTATAATTTTATATTTATTTAAATATATCGATATTTATTTATAATTGTAATTAAAAATATGAATATTTGTATATAAATATATAATTTTATATATTTATAACATTATAAATGAAATAAATATATTATTTATAATATTATATTAATTTAAATAAATATATATTTATTTATAATTATATCTATAAATAAATATATATTCATATGTAATTTAAAAATTTCAATAAAAAATATTTATTTATAGTTGTACATATAATTATAAATATTTATATTTGTAAATATATGCAAATATTTATACACATAATTATAATGATATATATATATATATATTTATTTAAATAATAATAAATTTATAATTAATATATTAATTATATATATTTATATAATTATAAATAATATATATATATATATATCATCTTAATTTTATAATTATGTAATTAAATATATATATATTTATAATTAGAACAATCAATTTATTTATATATATTTATTATATTTATCAATAATATATTTTAATTTTAAAATAAATATTATTAATACAATCGTTATATATATTTAAGAATCTTATAAATATAGTTATTATAATAATAATTATAATTATAAAAATATATATTTAGATAATTATAAAATATTAATAAATATATTTGTAGAAATTATCTTTTTAAAAATACATGGGGAATGTTAAGGTAATGATCAGGATCGGTACATAAAAATTAACAAAATAAAATAAAAGTAATGAACAATTAAACCATGTGGCACCTCAAAGTCAAACACCACATCAATGTAAATGTAACTCCACTAAAAATCCACAATCATCAAATCCTTTATCACCTAGAAATTTGAGCTACTATCACGGCCCTTTATCATACCAAAAGGAGTCCTCCCTGCTTCATCGGTCGCCTCCTAGCGACATTTAGTGAGGGCGTCACTCATGCTCAAAACAGCTCCTTATAGCTTGATCTCCACTGCGTATAGAGTCCATTCCTTTGGCAACAGAAACCTCTGATCTATCAGAAGGTTGATACCCACGACCATAACATAAAAAAACTCACAATGCCCTGCAACATCATCTACAATCAGATTGCAAGAGGAATCAGTCATTTTATGAGAGATAATATCTCCGTTGATGAGAGAGGAGCTCTGAATTCACCCATTTAGAAAAATATATAATTATCGAATTATATTTATAAATATAAATAAATATTTATATATAGGTAAATATATTTGTAATTATAATTATAAAAAATATATTTATACAAGTGTAAATAAATATAAAATTATAATAAATATAATTATTTAATTTACAATTATCGTTTGGATTTTGTATAATATTAAATTAAATCGTTTTTAATAGAATAGTAATATATACAGGTAAACTAAATTTATGAAATATAATAGTATATATATATCATTATATCATGTTATTATATATTTCTACCCAAACAGTAGACCATGCATAATGTAATGTCCCGACCCCAGTTACCCAGAGTCGGTGCATTAATTACATAACATTGTCATGATCACAAGAAAGATCAAATCTCGAAAAACCGATTGTTTTAGTAGCCTTGGAAACACTAGATATGTTCATAAGTTTTACATTACATTATCAAAATGAAAAACTACTACAACAACATATTGTCTCCATAGTCCACACTATTAACCCCTCATAATATCCCTACAAGTCATTCATAATTTACTTCTTCACAACCTGGGAAAATAAAACACAGAAAAAGGGGTGAGCTCAAATGCCCAGTAAGGATAACAATATAGCGGAAACTTTCATAAATAAGAATAAACATTTAAGGCAATGTATAACTAAAACAAAATCTGTTTAAAACTTCAACTTCAACATAGTATGGAATAAATAAAATGAAATAATGCCATTTACTTATTCACATGGATATTCTACTAATCGAATAACCACATGAAATATCAATAACCACATTCATAATGATGGAATGCATAACTCCAGACTATCATAACCACATAGCCAAGGCCTCGTGCCAAGACTACAAATAAGATTTTGCCAAGGCCTTGTGCCAAGACACTAGTTTGTCCCATGAGACCTACCGATGCAATTTTTTTATAAAATACTTACGTTTAAAATTGATAAAAAATACTTCAGTGTTTTTTTGAAATCATTATGCAAGATTTTAAAAACAAAATAACTAATTCTGAGACTGCTCGACTAATTATAGGCCATGATGGGTCCACTTCCAATCCATTCCTATCTAACACACTCAAGAGTCGGGTTTTCTGAAAAAAAAAATTAAGCTTGCGTTAAATACGTATACATTTGCACTGGATTTTCATATTTTTGAGAGAAATATCTCTTTTTTTGAAATCATTTAAAAGTCACATAATTATAAAATAAAACCTTTACATTGAAAATAATCTTATAAGATTGTAAGGGAAGCTTTGAAGATTTTATAATGGCAGAAAATAACCGCACTCGCCGTATAAGTTAAAAAAACATTCTTATCTTAATTCTGTCAAAAAGGTTAAAAAGTACCTTGTTTGGAAAACGACGGAAATATTCCCTTATAAACCTCTTATAAAAAGTCAAACAAGGGTATAAATGACTTTAACCCATATTATTTTAAATAGTAAAAATGATATGAAAAACATTTTGAAGAAACATGGAGGTGGATGATAAAGAAATCCCAGTAGATTATTACGTATAAACAACCTCGGATAATGAAGAGATTGAGAAATAAGGTTAGGACACGTTTTAGGGTAAATTAATATTATTATAATATTATTTTGTTACTCTTATTTACCGGATTTACCCTTTAACCATGGTAAATAAAATATTTACCGCAGTAATTATTCAAAATGTATAAAAATAAAAGTTACCTATATACACAATTTGAACATCCTGATTCCAAATATGGAATCCATTTTTCCAAATTCAAATAATAGAAGTGGCAGAAATTAATTTAAAATTAATTCCAGTTGTTAAAATAAAAAGTGTGTTTTTAAGAGATAATAACTATCGAAAGATGGACACTTGTTTGTGTCTGGTTTTATTGTGAAATTATGTCCAATGACCAAAATTGTATTAAATGGTAATAATATATTATAAATATACTTCAAAATCACTCAATTTCATAATTTATCATTATTAATTATTTTTATTAAAAAAGTTGTCTTTAATTAAAATTTAGTAATATTCACTATTCATCGAAATATAAAAGTTATCCGAAAAATACCAAAATTTCACCCAAGGCTATTTTCGATATTCCAAATCCAAAAATGAAGTCCATTTTGAAATATAAGAATTATATAATTTCAAAAAGTAGCTATTACTGTTCATAACGACTAGTTTAATTAGTTATGGTGTTTGTTAGAACTCGAGGTTGCGTACAACACACGCTATTTTATTATTCTAAGGGAAACGTACCGTGGAAGCTTGGGGTGTTTCATTGTAATTTTATTTTGATGTACCCATTCTAAAGAATAAATTTATTTAGTCAAATTGAATATTTAAAAGTTTAAAATAACAGATTTAAAAAAAGTGTTTCACTATTAAAATTCGGTAAATGTGCATTTTTGAAAAATACTTCTTTAATATGAAAAATGAATTTGTTCTTAAATTATGTCTAAGAAACTCATAATATGGATTCTAAAATAATAATGATTATATAAAGCATAAAATTTGGTAAATACTATTCATAACCACTTTTTAACGACTTGTTTGGTAAGTCATGGTGTGTTTGAACTCGTTGTTTTCATGTAGTGCAAGTTATTGATTTATTTTAAAGAAGTAACACACTATGAAATCTTGGGGTGTTACATTCTTCTCTCCTTAAAAAAATTCAATCCTCGCAATTTGATATTGTTCTTTGAAAATAAAGGTTGAATTTTAGAAAATATCTTTGTGGGAAAACCCACATCACAAATTAGGTTACTAAAATTTAGTCTTAATATGACGATAAGAGAAATGAAAGGGTCACCACAAAATTATGATCTCGATTAGGAGAACATTGGTGGAAATTAGAGACAAATAATTGGAGGAAAAACATAAATATTTATAGGTACTAATTGAAGTCATAAATCACAAACAAGTGTAAAATTGAGGTCCTTAAATTCACCAATCTATACCATCGGTTCAACAAAACATAGGGTATTAGGATAACACATTTTTTGACGTTTCAAAATATCTTAGTTGAAATCCCACATCGAAAAATGAATTAATGAGGCCTCTATTTAAAATAATAAGTGGTAAATATGAAGATTACCGAAAATAACACATACTAGGGTTCCATGTAGGATAATATGGATATGGAAGAGAAATATAACCATCAATTACCTGATGGAGAGTGGTAGAGAACATGGCTATGAAAAGGCCAACAATCCCAAAGCCATAAATTAGTGATGATTTATGGTACCATCTAGGACAACATTTTTGTTCTATGTTCCTTTTCTTAATGTTGAGTAATTTGTTTATGAGATTGGCTAAGATCATAAGGATATATACTTACTTTATAATTATAGTTTTATCCATTAATAAACATTTACCACAAACTCATATTTCACCCCAAAACATAATACAACTCAAAAATACTCTATTATCCTAAGCGTATAGGGTTCCAAATATAATGAATTTATAATTCATATATCAGATCCTTTATGAAAAGAAACTACATTATACTATCCAGGAACTTCATGTAGCACAATGGAAAATGATAAATCCCAATTGCACTATGGTTTGGGTGTGAATCCCGTAGATTTGTCCGACACTACGTGTTGTCACACGGACTGCATGTTGTACTTTTATAAAAATCCAAAAATAACCTTTCAAACATAATCCATTCCAACCTTTAGACTTATCCAAAATACTATTATCCAAACTCATAGTCCAAAATTTACAAGGAAGTTAAACATAACGAGGATCCTTTTTGCCAGGTAATAACATGTGAATGCCTTCCTCATATATTGTTTTACAACACCGCAACATCTTGAATTACCAAAATCATCCATATCTTATTCCAAAATCACTACCTCGGTATCAGAACTATATTTTGGTTTATCATTCTCTAAACCATATATTTTTCAGAAAATTAACATGCTTCTGAGTCACTTTTCATTGTTCCACACAATCTCAAGTCCTTAATAAAATAGTACAACAGTACAATCCTTATATACTCCATAATTATTATAACAAGTACATTGTTGATACAACACTCAAATGACATAATCAACACAAGAAATCTAATCATTCCTCTTCATCTTTGGTAGTATCATAACTTGATTATTATCTAATAGCATCATTTTCGGCATAGTCTGATGGCTGAGACATAGGTTCGCGTAGTGTCCAAACTCCTTGCAAATGAAGCATTGTACATATGAAACCATTTTCTTACCCTTGCAGTCACATACTTGGTGTCCTTTTTCTCCACACTTATAATAAACTCCCATTCCCTTCAGGCATGTTCCAAGGTGTTTCTTCCCACAGTTATCACATATGGGAAAATTCTTTTTTTCCCCTTCCCTTTATCCATCTTTCTCTCTTCCATACTTTTGTTCTCTTTCTTCCCTTCAAATTTATAGGACTCAGAGAACTCTTTACTTATCTTATCAACGCATGATAATATTTCTTCATATGATGATAATACATGGGAGACTATTTCCCTTCTAAATGATGTTCTAATACCTTGAAATATATGATCCTTCTTATTATTTGGATCATATGTATTACTAGAGTTCACATTCCTTCTACTGGGCGCCATTTCTATACAATTGCACAAACTAGGTCAGTTTATGAATAAAAATACATAATCCCATAATTATAAAACACTTAACATAAATTGAAGTATATATGGATATAATCCATAATAATAATAATGTTTTCTTTGAAGAAGTATATACTTATAAACTCTTCATAATGATTTGTAATGAAAATGAGAGTTATCCTAAGCATATCCCCAGGGAGTGTTGTAACCAAGAGTGCAGCAAGGCCCATTGTCGTGCACCAGTTTCTGTTCGAGTCTAGCTCAAAGCGATGTTTTCGGGTTTTACCCCTAGGTACATCTGTGCCAGAGCTGCCTCTACCTGTTCGTATCCAGATAGGGATGTATTGCTCGGAAAACTCACAAAATCACTACAATACCAAAATTCTAGGATGTTCTTCTATACTAATCAGCAAAGTTCATCTTAGGTCTACGTTCTCTAATCAGAGTTTATCTAAATCTAGCTTCCAAGGATTGTACTAAACTTCCTCTGATACCAACTGTAACGCCCTGACCCCAGTTACCCAGAGTCGGTGCATTAATTACATAACATTGGCATGATCACAAGAAAGATCAAATCTCGAAAGACCGATTGGTTTAGTAGCCATGGAAACACTAGATATATTCATATGTTTTACATTATATCATCAAAATGAAAAACTACTACGACAACATATTGTCTCCATAGTCTACACTATTAACCCCTCATAATGTCCCTGCAAGTCATTCATAATTTACTTCTTCACATCCTGGGAAAATAAAACATTGAAAAGGGGTGAGCTCAAATGCCCAGGAATGCTAACAATATAGTGGAATCTTTCATAAATAAGAATAAACATTTAAGGCAATGTATAACTAAAAAAAAGCCATTTAAAACTTTAACTTCAACATAGTAAGGCATTTATAAAATGAAATAATGCCATTTACTTATTCACATGGATATTCTACTAATCGAATAATCACATGCAATATCAATAACCACTTTCATAATGATGGAATTCATAATGCCAGACTATCATAACCACATAGCCAAGGCCTCGTGCCAATAATACAAATAATATTTTGCCATGGCCATGTGCCAAGACACTAGTTTGTCCCATGAGACCTACCGATGCAATTTTTTTATAAAATACTTAAGTTTAAAATTGCTAAAAAATATTCCAGTGTTTTTCTGAAATCATTATGCAAGCTTTTGAAAACAAAATAACTAATTCTGATACTGATCGACTAATTATTGGCCATGATGGGTCCACTTACAATCCCTTCCTATCTAACACACTCGGGAGTTAGGTTTTCTGAAAACATTTTTAAGCTTGCATTAATTACGTATACATTTGCACTGGATTTTCATATTTTTGAGAGAAATATCTATTTTTTGAAATCATTTAAAAGTCACATAATTATAAAATAAAACCTTTACATTGAAAATAATCTTATAAGATTTTAAGGGAAGATTTGAAGATTTTATAATAGCAGAAAATAACCGCACTCACCGTATAAGTTAAAAAAACATTCTTATCTTAATTCTGTCGAAAAGGATAAAAAGTACCTTGTTTGGAAAACGACGGAAAGATTCCCTTATAAACCTCTTATAAAAATTCAAACAAGGGTATAAATGAATTTAACCCACATTATTTTAAATAGTAAAAATTTCATGAAATAAATTTTGAAGAAACATGGACGTGGATGATAAAGAAATCCCAGTAGATTATTACGTATAAATATCCTCGGATAATGAAGAGATTGCGAAATAAACCCTTACCTTGAACATTCCATTAGTCGATGGTATGTTAACCTCCTGTATAATAGTTAAAACATTGTCATTAAATTATACAATAATCAAATACATCAATATGATATCATATATGATCTTTTAACATTGCTTTATTAATAATATCTTAGTATTATCATTGTTTTGGGTGTTAACTTACTCATTTTATTTTATATGTTTTGTTACGTATGCCATGTTTGTCATGGGTAGGTTGTATATTATTCATATCCAGAATTATATCAAGTCCTTAAACATTATTTTTAAATCATCAAATGATAATTATACTTGAATGGATACGATGGAGAATGAATTTCATCACGTTCGTGGAGACAGTAGTCCGTACGTACGCACAAACGCTACTTCCAATTAATTTTTATTTTAAAATAATCAAATCCAAATGATACATAGGTATATTACTATTCTAGTATAATATAATATTTTATATATGTTACTTAAGTTCATTAACACCATCCTTTATACGTTCCATGTGTGGTATGAACGAGTCATATCATTTTAAGGGGGCGGTAGTCCGCACTTCCTCAAATGAAATTATCGTATGTATATACAACATGAAACGAATGATGTTATGAAATAAAATGGAAATATAGAAACTTATATTTAATATATATATCATTAATATCGTATTTATTTATAGTGTCATCATAATGTCCACCATGAGAGGCGGTAAGAAGTATTTGAACAATCATCGTTTCGTGAGGCGTTAGTTTCCCATCCACAGAAACATTATGTTCATCATCCATTAGATGGAGGTGTGTGTATGTGTAGTTCTAATCCTTATTATAACAACATCCTAGTATATTGAGGATACTGGTGTTGTTACAAAAGAAAGGAAATAAAAAGATTTTGGGGGTTGGAGATGCAAAATAAATGAAAATAATTTAAGAGAAACTGTTACCTTTAATTTAGGTAACTCACTTTGGTTGGAACCAAAGGACTTCTTGAAATTCTTTCTGCCTAAGTGAAAGCTTCAAGGAGGAGGATAGGGATGTGGGGAGCTTATTGGGGCAGAGTTTGGACAAGCCAAGTGGCTTGAGAGGTGTGAGGAATGAGTCGAAGTGGTCTCCTTTTATAAGGGAGAGGAGGGTCTCTTTAAGAAAGAGTGAAAGTATTACTTTATAATATAAAGATATTCGGTTTATAATGGTCCAAAAATCATTGAGGTCGAAGATACGATGACTCATATACGAAATAACATCAACCAATAATAATTGGACAGGTTTTAGATAATATTTTAATCATTATAATCTTATTTATTTAAATGATTTATTAATGAGGTAAACATTACATCATTATTGTATCACTAATAATTAAAATTATTTGATGTCTAAAAATTATAAAAAAATATAATTATGTAGGAAATCTTATTATCTTTCTAATGAATATTTATAATCGAAAATCAAACATGTATAACCCTATGTAAAAATTGTTCTTCTAAAAGATGTAAGCTTATGCCATTTTTATTTTTATTTTAACTTTATTAATATAATGTGTCCCTACCACATACAAGTGGCGCCAAGGGGTCCCAAAATCGACCCAAGGATTCCCATGGTCGGGTATGTGTCCACCAATAAGTTTAGAACACGTTTTAGGGTAAATTAATATTATTATAATATTATTTTGTTACCCTTATTTACCGGATTTACCTTTTAACCATGGTAAATAAAATATTACCGCAATAATTATTCAAAATGTCTAAAAATAAAAGTTACCTATTTACACAATTTGAACATCCTGATTCCAAATATGGAATCCATTTTTCCAAATTCAAATCACAGAAGTGGCAGAAATTAATTTAAAATTATTTCCCGTTGTTAAAATAAAAAGCGTGTTTTTAAGAGATAATAACTATCGAAAGCTGGACACTTGTTTATGTCTGGTTTTATTGTGAAATTATGTCCAATGACCAACATTGTATTAAATGTTAAAAATATATTCAAAATATACTTCAAAATCACTCAATTTCATAATTTGTCATTATTAATTATTTTGATTAAAAAAGTTTTTTTTAATTAAAATTTAGTAATTTTCACTATTCATCCAAATATAAAAGTTATCCGAAAAATACCAAAATTTCACCCTAGGATAATTTCGATATTCTGAATCCAAAAATGAAGTCCATTTTGAAAGATAAGATTTATATAATTTCAAAAAGTAGCTATTACTGTTCATAACGGCTAGTTTAATTAGTTATGGTGTGTGTTAGAATTCGAGGTTGCGTACAACACACGCTATTGCATTATTCTAAGGGAAACGTACCGTGGAAGCTTGGGGTGTTTCATTGTAATTTTATTTTTATGTCCCCATTCTAAAGAATAAATTTATTTAGTCAAATTGAATATTTAAAAGTTTAAAATAATAGATTTAAAAAAAGGGTTTCACTATTAAAAGTCGGTAAATGTGCATTTTTGAAAAATACTTCTTTAATCTAAAAAATGAATTTGTTCTTACATTATGTCTAAGATACTCATAATATGGATTCTAAAATAATAAGGATTATATAAAGCTTAAAATTTGGTTAATACTATTCATAACCACTTTTTAATGACTTGTTTGGTAAGTCATGGTGCGTTTGAACTCGGTGTTTGCATGTAGTAGACGTTATTGATTTATTTTGAATAAGTAACACAGTATGAAATCTTAGGGTGTTACATCATTCCCTCCTTCAATAAATTTCTTCCTCGCAATTTGATATTATTCTTTGAAAATAAAGGTTTAATTTTATAAAATATCTTTGTGGGAAAACCCACATCGAAAATTAGGTTACTAAAATTTAGTATTAATATGAGGAAAAGTGAAATGAAAGGGTCACCACCAAATTATGATCTCGATTAGGAGAACATTGGTGGAAATTAGAGACATATAATTGGAGGAAAAACATAAATATTTATAGGTAGTGATTGAAGTCATCAATCACAAACAAGTGTAAAATTGAGGTCCTTAAATTCACCAATCTATACCATCGGTTCAACAAAACATAGGGTATTAGGATAACACATTTTTTGACGTTTCAAAATATCTTAGTTGAAATCCCACATCGAAAAATGAATTAATGAGGCCTCTATTTAAAATAAAGAGTGGAAAGTATGAAGATTACCAAAAATAACACACACTAGGGTTCCATGTAGGAAAATATGGATATGGAAGAGAAATCTAACCATTAATTATCTGATGGAGAGTGGTAGAGAACATGGTTATGAAATGGCCAACAATCCCAAAGCCATAAATTAGTGATGATTTAAGGTACCATCTAGGCCAACATTTTTGTTCTAAGTTCCTTTTCTTAATGTGGAGTAATTTATTTATGAGATTGGCTAAGATCAAAAGGATATATACTTACTTTATAATTAGAGTTTTATCCATTAATAAACTTTTACAACAGACTCATATTTCACCCCAAAACATAATACAACTCAAAAATACTCTATTATCCTAAGCGTATAGGGTTCCAAATATAATGAATTTATAATTCATATATAAGATCCTTTATGAAAAGAAACTACATTATACTATCCAGGAACTTCATGTAGCACAATGGAACATGATAAATCCCAATTGCACTATGGTTTTGGGTTTGATTCCCGTAGATTTGTCCGACACTATGTGTTGTCACACGGTCTGCATGTTGTCCTTTTATAAAAATCCAAAAATAACCTTTCAAACATAATCCATTCCAACCTTTAGACTTATCCAAAATACTATTATCCAAACTCATAGTCCAAAATTTACAAGGAAGTTGAACATATTGAGGATCCTTTTTGCCAGGTAATAACATGTGAACAGCTTCCTCATATATTATTTTACAACACCGCAACATCTTGAATTACCAAAATCATCCATCTCTTATTCCAAAATCACTATCTCGGTATCAGAACTATATTATGGTTTATCATTCTCTCAACCATATATTTTCCAAAAATTTAACCTGCTTCTAAGTCACTTTTATTTGTTCCACACAATCTCAAGTCCTTAATAAAATAGTACTACAATACAATCCTTTTATTCTCCATAATTATTATAACAAGTACATTGTTGATACAACACTCAAATGACATAATCAACACAAGAAATCTAATCATTCCTCTTCGTATGTGGTAGTATCATAACTTGATTATTATCCAATAGTATCATTTTCGGCATAGTCTGATTACTGGGACATAGGTTTGCGTAGTGTCCAAACACTTTGCAAATGAAGCATTGTACATTTGAAACCATTTTCTTACCCTTGCAGTCACATACTTGGTGTCCTTTTTCTCCACACTTATAACAAACTCCCATTCCCTTCAGGCATGTTCCAAGGTGTTTCTTCCCACAGTTATCACATATGGGAAAATTCTTCTTTTCCCTCTTCCCTTTATCCATCTTTATCTCTTCCATACTTTTGTTCTCTTTATTCCCTTCAAATTTATAGGACTCATAGAACACTTTACTTATCTTATCAACACATGATAATATTTCTTCATATGATGATAATACATGGGAGACTATTTCCCTTCAAAATGATGGCCTAATACCATGAACGATGTGATCCTTCTTATTATTTGGATCATACGTATTACTAGAGTTCACATTCCTTCTACTGGGCACCATTTCTATACAATTCCATAAACTAGGTCAGTTTATGAATCAAAATACATAATCCCATAATTATAAAACAATTAACATAAATTGAACTATTTATGGATGTAATCCATAATAATAATAATGTTTTCTTTGAAGAAGTATATATTCATAAACTCTTCATAATGATTTGTAAAGAAAATGAGAGTTATCCTGAGCATATCCCCCGGGAGTGTCGTAACCAAGAGTGCAGCAAGGCCCGTTGTCGTGCACCAGTTCCTGTTCGAGTTTAGCTCAAAGCGGTGTTTTCGGGTTTTACTCCTAGGTACAACTGTGCCAGATCCGCCTCTACCTACTCGTATCCAGACAGAGATGTATTGCTCGGAAAACTCACAAAATCTCTACAATACCAACATTCTAGGAAGTTCTTCTATACAAATCCTCAAAGTTCATCTTAGGTATACATGCTCTAATTAGAGTTTATCTAAATCTAGCTTTCATGGTTTGTACTAAACTTCCTCTGATACCAACTCTAATCCCCCGACCCCAGTTACCCAGAGTCGGTGCATTAATTAAATAACATTGGTATGATCACAAGAAAGATCAAATCTCGAAAGACCGATTGGTTTAGTAGCCTTGGAAACACTAGATATATTCATAAGTTTTACATTACATCATCAAAATGAAGAACTACTACAACAACATATTGTCTCCATAGTCCACACTATTAACCCCTCATAATATCCCAGCAAGTCATTCATAATTTACTTCTTCACAACCTGGGAAAATAAAACACAGAAAAGGGGTGAGCTCAAATGCCCAGTAAGGATAACAATATAGTGGAAACTTTCATAAATAAGAATAAACATTTAAGGCAATGTATAACTAAAACAAAAGCGGTTTAAAACTTCAACTTCAACATAGTATGTCATAAATAAAATGAAATAATGCCATTTACTTATTCACATGGATATTCTACTAATCGAATAATCACATGCAATATCAATAACAACTTTTATAATGATGGAATGCATAATGCCAGACGATAATATCCACATAGCCAAGGCCTCATGCCAAGACTACAAATAAGATTTTTCCATGGCCTTGTTCTAAGACACTAGTTTGTCCCATGATACCTACCGATGCAATTTTTTTTATAAAATACTTACGTTTAAAATTGCTAAAAAATACTCCAGTGTTTTTCTGAAATAATTTTGCAAGATTTTGAAAACAAAATAACTAATTCTGAGACTGCTCGACTAATTATAGGACATGATGGGTCCACTTCCAATCCATTCCTATCTAACACACTCGAGAGTCAGGTTTTCTGAAAACATTTTTAAGCTTGCGTTAATTACGTATACATTTGCACTGGATTTTGACATTTTTTAGAGAAATATCTCTTTTTCTGAAATCATTTAAAAGTCACATAATTATAAAATAAAACCTTTACATTGAAAATAATCTATAAGATTGTAAGGGATTCTTTGAAGATTTTATAACGGCAGAAAATAACCGCACTCGCCGTATAAGTTAAAAAAACATTCTTATCTTAATTCTGTCGAAAAGGTTAAAAAGTACCTTGATTGGTAAACGACGGAAAGATTCCCTTATAAACATCTTATAAAAAGTCAAACAAGGGTATAAATGACTTTAGCCCATATTATTTTAAATATTAATAATGTTATGAAATACATTTTGAAGAAACATGGACGTGGATGATAAAGAAATCCCAGTAGATTATTACGTATAAACAATCTCGGATAATGAAGAGATTGCGAAATAAACCCTTACCTTGAACTTTCCCTTAGTTGATGGTATGTTAACCTCCTGTATAATAGTTATGAAATTTTTATTAAATTATACAATAATCATACACATCAATATGATATCATATATGATCTTTTAACATTGCTTTATTAATAATATTTTAGTATTATCGTTGTTTTGGGTGTTAACTTACTCATTTTCTTTTATATGTTTTGTTACGTATGCCATGTTTGTCATGGGTAGGTTGTATCTTATTCATATCCATAATTATATCAAGTCCTTAAACATTATTTTTAAATCATCAAATGATAATTATACTTGAATGGATATGATGGAGAATGAACCTCATCGCGTTCGTGGAGACGGTAGTCCGTACGTACGCACAAACACTACTTCCATTTAATTTTTATTATAAATGAATCGAATCCAAATGATACATAGGTATATTAATATTACAGTACAATATAATATTTTATATGTGTTACTTATGTTCATTAACACCATCTTTTATACGTTCCATGTGTGGTATGAACGAGTCATATCATTTTAAGGGGGCGGTAGTCCGCACTTCCTCAAATGAAATTATCGTATCTATATACAACATGAAACGAATAATGGTATGAAATAAATGGAATTACAGAAGATTATATATAAAACATATATCGTTAATATCATATTTAATTACAGTTACATCATAATGGCCACCACGAGAGGCGGTAAGATGTATTTGAACAATCATTGTTTCGTTAGGCGTTAGTTTGCCATCCACAGAAACATTATGTTCATCATCCATTAGATGGAGGTTTGTGTATGTGTAGTTCTAATACTTCTTGTAAAAACATCCTAGTATATTGAGGATACTGGTGTTGTTACAAAAGAAAGGAAATAAAAAGATTTTGGGGGTTGGAGAATCAAAATAAATGAAAATAATTTAAGAGAAATTGTTACCTTTAATTTAGGTAACTCACTTTGGTTGGAACCAAAGGACTTCTTTAAATGATTTCTGCCTAAGGGAAAACTTCATGGAGGAGGAGAGGGATGTGGGGAGATTATTTGGGCAGAGTTTGGACAAGCCAAGTGGCTTGAGAGGTGTGAGGAATGAGTAGAAGTGGTCTCCTTTTATAAGGGAGAGGAGGGGCTCTTTAGGAAAGAGTGAAAGTATTACTTTATAATATAATGATATTCGGTTTATAATGGTCCACAAATCATTAAGGTCGAAGATAATATGACTCATATTCGAAATAAAATCAACCAATAGTAATTGGACAGGTTTTAGATAATATTTTAATCATTATAATCTTATTTATTTAAATGATTTATTAATGAGGTAAACATTGCATCATTATTGTGTCATTAATAATTTAACTTATTTGATGTCTAAAAATTATAAAACAATTATCCTTATATAGGAAATCTTTTTATCTTTCTAATGATTATTTATAATCAAAAATTAAACATGTATAACCCTATGAAAAAATTGTTCATCTAAAATATGTAAGCTTATGCCATTTTTATTTTTATTTTAACTTTATTAATATAATGTGTCCCTACCACATACAAGTGGCTCCATGGGGTCCAAAAATCGACCCAAAGATGACCATGGTCGGGTATGTCTACACCAATAAGGTTAGGAAATATTTTAGGGTAAATTATTATTATTATAATATTATTTTGTTACCCTTATTTACCAGATTTACCCTTTAACAATGGTAAATAAAATATTTACCGCAGTAATTATTCAAAATGTCTAAAAATAACAGTTACCTATTTAAAAAATTTGAACATCCTGATTCCAAATATGGAATCCATTTTTCCAAATTCAAATTACAGATGTGGCAGAAATTAATTTAAAATTAATTCCCGTTGTTAAAATAAAAAGCATGTTTTTAAGAGATAATAACTATAGAAAGATGGACACTTGTTTATGTTCGGTTTTATTGTGAAATTATGTCCAATGACCAACATTGTATTAAATGGTAAAAATTTATTCTAAATATACTTCAAAATCACTCAATTTCATAATTTAGCATTATTCATTATTTTGATTAAAAAAGTTGTTTTTAATTAAGATTTAATAATTTTCACTATTCATCGAAATATAAAAGTTATCCGAAAAATACCAAAATTTCACCCCAGGCAAATTTCGATATTCTGAATCCAAAAATGAAATCCATTTTGAAAGATAAGATTTATATAATTTCAAAAAGTAGCTATTACTGTTCATAACGACTAGTTTATTTAATTATGTTGTGTGTTAGAACTCGAGGTTGCGTACAACACACGCTATTGCATTATTCTAAGGGAAACATACTGTGGAATCTTGGGGTGTTTCATTGTAATTTCATTTTGATGTCCCCATTCTAAAGAATAATTTTATTTAGTCAAATTGAATATTTAAAAGTTTAAAATAATATATTAAAAACGGTTTCACTATTAAAAGTCGTTAAATGTGCATTTTTGAAAAATACTTCTTTAATCTGAAAAATAATTTTTTTCTTACATTATGTCTAAGAAACTCATAATATGGATTCTAAAATAATAAGGATTATATAAAGATTAAAATTTGGTTAATACTATTCATAACCACTTTTTAACGACTTGTTTGGTAAGTCATGGTGCATTTGAACTCGGTGTTTGCGTGTAGTGCAAGTTATTAATTTATTTTGAAGAAGTAACACACTATGAAATCTTGGGGTGTTACACATAAGCTCCATGGCCTCAAAAAATATTTATAAAAGAGAGAAAATGGTACACTAAGTGTATGTAAGGGTAAAATGGTGAGTAACCCCCCAACACAAGTTATAGAATCCAAATTTGCCCTTTCATTGGAATGTTTTTTCATACATCGGTTGTTGCATTCACTTAAAATTCTATCCTTTTTAAACAAAAGAGAGACATATTGAGTGTTATAGGCCCCACCATGCCTTGGATTGTGCTATTTATGACTTTTACACATCACACACGACCCATTGATTGTTCGACAAATTCATCATGACAATACAAATGCATTTTTTCGGTTTTCTATACAACAGTTTATGTTTTCACATAAATTTCTATCCATTTTAAACATAAAAATACATTTTGAGTGATACCAATCACACTGTGCCTCAGATTGCGGATAAGATGATGCGTACCCATCAAAAATTACTCATAGACCATCCTCCTAAAGTATAAACCCAATCCCAATGCATTTGTTCTATTTTTTCTACACCAGTTGTTGTTTTCACTTAAAATTATGTCCTTTAAAAAAAAATAAAGTGTCCCTTTGAATGATACCGGTTGCCCCATGACACATATTGATGATAGGTTGACTCATACACAACACTAACAACCCTGGTATCATTGGCCTAATGTATCAACACAATCCGAATGTGTTGTTCGGTTTTCCTTACGTTAGTTGTTGTTTTCACTTAAAATCCAGCCAATTTTAAACGAATGGGAGACACATTGGGTGATAGTGGTCACATCGTGCCTCACACTTAAATGTCCCAAATGAACCATGTATACTTATCCTAATGTATAAACCCAATAAAAATGAATTTGTTCAGTTTTTAGTATGTCAGTAGTTGTATTCACTTAAAATTTGCTCCATTTTAAACACAAGAGAGACACATTAAGTGATATCGGTAACACCATGCCTCATATTGAGGCGAGGATGACCCTTACATGTCAAAAGTTACCGATTTATCATTTTACTAATGTATCAAAAAATATCCAAATGTGCTCGATTAGTTTTCATCATGTCAGTTGTTGTTTTCACAAAAAAATTCTATCGATTTTAAACAAAAGAGAGAAACTTTGTGTGCTACTGGCCACATCATTCCTTGAATTGAGGCAGAGTTGACACTTACATATCAAAAATGACCCATGGATCATTTTCCAAATATATCAAGACAATCCGAATGGATTTGGTTAGTTTTCCGTATGTTAGTTGTTGTGTTCACTTAAAATTCTGTCCATTTTAAATAAAAGAGTGACACTTTGAGTGATGTCGGACACATTGTTGCTCAGATTGAGCTGGGGTTGACTCATACACATCACATATGACCTAGGGATTGTTGTGATAAATATAAAACAAGGATGTGTTGGGGGAGACCCTATGGAGGAAGGAGGATCCAACAATATTCATTTTCATATTATGGATAATCGGAAAACATACAATTTCTACCAATGAAAATGTTCAACTTATAGGAATCAATTTGGCATCTCAATTATCATATTGAAATTAATTGAGGGCAGAGATGTATACTCATATTTTATTTGAATGTGAGTGGGAGTGCGTGATATGAATGTATTTTTTATATTTTACTAGTTTTTTTAAATAAATCCCAAAGAAATGTTATGCATCATTCTTGCATGTTTCTAGTGCATTTCATCTATTAAAATGGTCAAATGACTCATTGGATAATGGATTTTTTATTTAATAACATTTATAATTTTCCTATGAACATTTACATACAACATTTTTTCCTATTTTGATCTCCTTAAACCCTCTTAAAAATATCTGCCAATTATACATGTCCCCAAGTCTGATCTTCATGCTATTTGTATACAATCATCCAATTGGTATGCAACCAACTCATTTCTGAATAAATCCACATCATCTTGTTAATATGAGGCTTTTCGACAGTCAGAGTATTACTACAAAATATTTAAATATTGAATTAATAAGAATTTAAAATAAATAGTTTTTTTTTTGGAAATACCTGTTTGGGATGTTAGTTTGTTGATGGAAAATGATCATTATAATAAATTTACAAAAATAATAACCGCAATCATAATCATATATTTGTTTTTTTCACTGCAAAAACATTGATCAATAGAATAATAAGTATCATGTTTTGATTTATGTTTGGATAGTGAAATATTATTTTATATACCATAAGACTTGTCCAGACGTAGCACTTGCTCGCCTCTTTATGCTCGGCCCCTGTTCTCATTTCTCTTTCAGAAGAGAATAATACACCACCCTATCATAACATAATCCTTATTATTAGAAATTATAAATTATATAACATGATGTTTAGACCTAAAATGTAGGATTTAGTGTCATAATGATTTATGAAGTCCATCTTGTGTTGTCAGTTTGTTGTATATTCATGCATTTAATTTAGAGAATAAATCATTTGAGTATCCATGTTCACCATAATTAGCAGCCAATGTTTCCAAAAAACAGAAAATGGATTATGTTTTGAATGAAGTGAAAATATATTTGATATTCTTTAATACTAGAGTATTACCCCTGCAAGGATGGTATTAGGAAGAGTCGGTCATCCGTAATCTTGCTTCCAAATATATTCAGCAGACATTCACTATTACATCCCTTATTTATAGATCTATTTTTGATAGTTGTATAGATGTGTTATGAGGACTAACAAGTCCAAATTATGGATCATGTGGAAATCCCTTCAACTGGTTTTCATATATATTTTTGCCAATAATATAAAATTCCATTATTCATAATTATCACATTATATTAGCTTTTAAAAAAGAAATTTATTAAAATATACCTCATAAAAAAATTTACATATTTGAAGTCTAGACAACCATATTAAAGGATCTCATTTACATTATCAGTAGAAATGAAATCATGAATTTCCTCAGAGTATATATTATTTCCAAAAACAAATGTTTTACATCTACCACTTTTTAGCTTCATATCTACATGATTCTTCAATTCTAGTAAATGTGGATAGAGCATAGGCTATGTTATTATTCTTTTAGTAGTCTTTGGGATAAGTTGGAAAATTATTTTGATGCTTTTGGTCTCACATTTCTTGTCACCCTATTACCTTTATCCTTCTATAATAAAATTTATTGGTTCAAGCCTTTTATTCAACAATTGATCAAGGTTTAAATTGAAAAAAATGGAAATAAATACCTCTCTGTCCACAAGTAATCTTACAAGTTGTGATGGCCATGAAATGAATATCACAATATCCTTTTCGACCATATGAATATCATCATCATGTGGAATAGGTTTCTCTACATTTCAATCATTTTCTATAGTAATCGCCCATTTTAGATGATTTGTTGGAAGTGGTCTATTATCAAGCATGTCCTACAAGAGGTTGAACAACATGGCCATTGCTACAAGGTGATAGGTTGGTGTTGACAGATATAAATCATATTCATTATCACTCTTTATAAGATCAGTACAATAAAAGTACCAGTGTTTTTCTAATTCTCATTTCTTTAGAAAAATTATTAGAATATCTATTACCACGGCTAAGACAACTCTTTGATTGTAATGGATCACCTCAATGATGGTGGGTGTGGGGAGGGATCTTCATGCACTGGTTGACCCTGAGTTGTGTCTCCTCCTTAAATTCCCTTATAAAAGATTCTAGCAACACCCTTTTCCATTGTAATCATTTTTTAGGAGTTTCTAGTCCTTAAATAATTTGTACAATTTCTTCATTTCTATCATCCATTTGTTTTTTTCCTCAAAATATTCTCAGGTTGTCACCCCAAACCACACACCTCTAACACGACCGTATTGTTCTATCCACTTCAGTGAAGGAGATAATAGGTCTACATCAACGATAAGAGTAGCTGATTCCAATGAATTTAACATATAGTAAAATTAGTTATTATTATTACGTAATATCAAATTTAAAACAAAACATTTTATTGTGTCATACTTCACATATTTACAACAATTTTCTATGTTTTCATCTAGTAGCTTCCCTTCCTTATTCACATGTTCCTCCTTCTATAGCACAAGATATTGGATGGATGTGTATTTCTCTTTAGAATCATCTAATACATATAAATTTAAAAATATATTTACAATGATGTTTTTAGGCACATAACAATATTACTGTAAATTTAAAATATATATCGTTTTCTTTTTTAGTGAAGAATTACCCATCATTTCTTTATGATAGGGGTCTTTTGGTTTCGATGCACAGTAATTATATTCCATACTGAGATGCTATTTCATAAATGAAATATTAACAACCAATGTGATGAATACAAGTATCCTCAAACAACGTATTATCATCCACAGTGTACGTGAAACTTCTCATCACCACGATAGACAATAAATTCATCCCATGCTTCTTGGGATATAAAGTGAGAATAGATAATTGGTGTGTGCATGTTTGTTTTACCCATGGAATCATTCAGGTAACATTTTGTTAAAATTGTGCTAAAACCTCGATGAATCCTCTATACAATCCATTTTACATAATTCTTGTTTGAATCATCCACTTTAAATGTACTCTGTAAGGGATTGAGAAGAGTAAGGCACTCTTTCATTGTTTTATTTTCTAGTAAATTAAATAAATAATATCATAATGTTACAGTAATTTCATCCCAGATCACTGCCATTTCACAGAAAAAAATAGTGCCATGAATCTATGTCAATTGGCACACATTGTCGAGTGAAAATTTCAACATAACTACTTAGAATAACATTGTATGGATTCACATGTTGGCATCATACATTCTACCCGACATCAAATTTTATTTCTTTGCTTTTCCCCTTACGAACTTTGGCTGAAACTATTAAACTATGACACAAATGTGTTTTCTATGATGTTGGTCCTTTATCTCTGACAATTTAATCGATATCAACATCATCATTATTTTCATCTGAAATGGTAGAAATGACATGTGCTTATGGTTGTTGTACCTCAACAATAGGATCATCAACAGGTTTATACACTTATTGTTTCTCTTCACTATGAGTAGAAACAACTACTTCTTGAGAGACTTGTTCAGACTCGATGTTAGGAGCACTGGAACGTGCATAAGTCATTTTCTACAAAACTGGTTGAACAGTTAATTTATATTACATAAATTAAGTAATTATTATATAATAAAATTAGATAACAAGATCTATATTATAAACAATATATAAAATTTTTATTGAAATCAATTTTTCAATAGATAAAGGGATTTTACACCTCTATCGATTATCCAAATACCTTCATTGTGGTCTCCTCTATCATACAAAACGTCATCTACATTGGCACCACTATGAAATGATTACGACATAACACAGAAAGTGTCATCCTCAATTTAATTTTCATCAGGCACTTAATTAGTTTTGGATGATAACAAAACAATCGACCACGTACGGTTTGCAGGATTTGGATCATAAAATACTTGTAATGCTTGTGATGCCATTATAAAAAATTCATCTTTGTACCCTTATTGACTAATATCAACTTTCACAATTCCCAATTCATCTTTTATAATACCACTATTGTTAGCAGCCCAATTTCATTGAATAATCGACAATTGGAATGTCATATAATCAAAGTACCATATTATCCTGATAATACCATAGTATGACATATTTTCATAAATTGGATTTCTATCCATATTACCAGAAACATGAATTTCCTCATTCACATGTTTTAAACCACAATTTTGAATTGTACTATTTTTTCCATATAGATACAAAATCCTGGGAATGTTTTTAAAGTAAGATACAACATTCATAGGACTGGATTCATCTTTCTTAACTCAGAAAGCACCCCACATTGGGAATTCTGTAAGTGATATATTCTCCTTGAGAAAAAATATACATTCCTTCGAGCGGGTACAAATTCATCCATAAATCATTCCAATCGATTGTAGCATTCATTTTGTTTCTTATGTCCCTCTTGGGTGCTAATTTTTTTCCTCTAGGATTTTATCCAAGAGAGAAAGTCGTTTTGAGAAACATACATAACTCCATCCATAGCCTGCATTCAATTTATACAACTTTAGTACAGTTGAAAATGCTTTATATTTAGTGCAACCAGAATACAATGGCATCATTGCACAACTCTTTAACTTCTCATTCAATTTTGGGCAATCACCGAATTCATCTTCATATGTCTTTGTCATTTTTTAAATACGATATTCATCATCATTTACATCTGTAATCACATCCTCAATGGTCTTCTTCGTTATCCATATTTTTAGTCAAATCTAATGATACATAAAATGCAGTTTTATCCCAGCTAGTATCAGATTTCTCTTTTTCTCCATGTTTATTCAAACATCATTAACTATGATATATTTCTTGACCAATCAAATGTTCATCCAAAATCCTCTACAGTAATTACTGTAGAATAATAACAATGTAAGCACATTGAAATGATTTGAGATGGGTCCTTTGTGTGATCCTTTGAAAAATTAATGAACACTTTCACTCCATTCTCATAATCTATTGTCAAACGATTGGGATCTATCCAAACCTTATTAATATACATCCTATTTAAATATATAATATTATGACTTATGATTCAAATACACTAAACAAGACATCCAAATACAGTAATAGAGAACCACTTGTAGAAATATAGATAAATAGAGCGTAATCATTTCTAATAAATATTTGGAAATCAACAGAACCTCGATAGACCCCCATCCAAATCAGTAACTTTCCAGCCCCATACCAAGAGTTCAAGCACCCTCCACCCATGTATCAAAACATTAATCATCCTTTTAACCATCCTTACTAAACACCTCATAAATAATAAAATAATCACATTATACATCTGAAAACTGGTGACCAAAACTCAATTAAAATGAAAACAAGGATACTCTTTTGATTAGAAAAATAATATTGTAGATACATTTCAAAACACAATGGGGTTCACAGGGGAGACAAATAACCTAGGTTTATTCAAAATTACATTGGAATATCATTGGTTTTGTTACTCAAATTATTACAAGAAATTGAAAATTGAGGCTTGTGATAAAAAATTATTACATGAACATCTAAAGTGTATGTAATAAATCTCTCTCGCCTTCCCAAAACATGTAACTAATATACCCAAACAACTTTTACATCCATTATATACAAAGAACATTCACATACAAAGGGATAAAACAACAATCCCTTATAGTTAAAAACTCACACATCAAGTAGAGAAACCACATCAACCATCCCTACCCAAAACTCAAACCACCCCTTAGTAACTATTAATACCTTCCATAATATTGAAAATATTTAATTTTTTTAAATAAATTATTTTCCAAAAGCAATACATTATGAATAGAAAAATTCTCATCCATTTAGGTAAAATAGAAATTTGCTTCTTTTTTATTATGAATAATTATATTTGGACAAACACACAAACCAACTAAATAAAATTAATATTTTCATAGGAATTTGAAGGTAAAGAGAGATAAATTATTCCATTGAAAATAATTCAACTGAATCTTTTACTATTAATAGATTGAGGGTATTAGTTAATAAAGGGATGAGGTCAATAACTCAGGACATAATCATTCATAGACTCTAAAACCAAACTCCCCACATTCAAAAATTTTATCAAAAAAAAACATGACCATCTTACTAAATAAAACTACATGTTACTAAAACCAAGAAACCCCATGAATCATGGAGAACTCATATTATTGATGTACCCACTACATCACTATTTAAATTTATCAACAATACAATTATGTCACACATTTAGATACTCAACCCTAGGTCATAATCCCCACCCTACATCTATAAAATATCAATACACCCTTATTCCTCACTCTATTAGGACCACAACTCAAGGCACCATTTTTAGTCATCTATAAAACACAAATAAAACCACTCTTGATAAATTCAACAGAATCCCTTTTCTACAACAAAATCCCCAAACATAAACATGCAACCTTATTTAGAATCTCTAACCTTAAAAATAACTCAAAATTACATGACATAATTTATACATCAACCAAGTGTTCTAAAAACAAGACAATTAATGCACATATGTGAATACAATGGGAAGGCACATTGTATCCAATTTGATTGAATTCCATGATATTCTTTATAATCTCATACTTCTATTTCATGGGAATAAAACTCTTCCTCAAAAAACATTTGATTGAACATGATTTTTCATCCACCATTCTTAATCCAACCTTAAAAGTAATCCAACTACTATAGAAACCCATAAATGAGCTAGAATATTTTCTAATTCAAAACCCCCCTAAACTACTTCTAGCCAATTCATGACCATAGGACCCAACACCTAGTAATCATAATCAACACCTACGACTATTAAAATTTGACAACACTCTATCCCATGTCACAATCTACTTCCAGTGCACTTTACCATGATATTGCTCAACATGTATAAGCATAAAAATTAATAAATTTAATCCAAAAAAATAAATAACATACCAAAACTAAATGATATTCTTCCACACTAAAAATTCATATATAACCCAACACTTATAAACTAATAAACTAATTCATAATCCATACAAGAATATTATATTCCTATGAAATCATCGCCACTAGACCAGCCAATAACACAACCACCACATCACCCCATGCCACCATTATTAAATTCATTAAAAAATCTAACAAACTATTTTCTCCTTCTCACAACTCACATTTAAAGAAGTGGGTTTAGAATAATCATAATCATGAAAATAACATAACAAAAGCCTCTAAGTAATAAACAATTCACATGGAAAAAATTTAATCACATAATGAGTTTTTTAATGAATGTGACCTAAAAACGTAGCCAAAACACACAAAACAACCCGAACAAAATGAAACTAAACAACCATTGGGAATATTATAATAAAAACAAAAGGAAAGATATGAAGTTTAGTGGAGAAATCGCCAAATATCAATGATGGTAAGCCATGAAACAAACCGGGTCGAAGGGAATCCCAAACACTTGAGGTGTGGTTCGTAGGGATTAGGTCAAGCAGAGACCATGATATGGTATCCTCAAACTATATAGTGTTCTATGTAGTCTACAATGTGATATAAAGACCGCATCGTGCTCCGATAAAAAAAATTGTCCACAAAAAACCCTTGAGGCACCTAAAACAAGTTTTCTCCCACTCCATCCTCTTTAACCATAGGCACCAAATGGTTCATTTTGAAGGCTTTGAAGCCCCCTCTCCATAATGATGAATCCTAAAATCTAGAGTTCTTTCTATTGAAATTAGAGGTAGGATCATCTTCTGTTATAGCCATTTCTCTCTGTTTGATCTTGTTTCCTCCCATTACTTCTTTCCATGTTATGGAAGATGATATCCTTTATTCTAAAAAGGAATTTTCATTTACCTTTATCAATGTCATCATGGAAAAACATCATTGTGAGATCATAGTTTCCTAAATGCACAGGATATGATAGATCTGTGATATTGATTCATTCTCATGTGAATAATATCGACGAAATTATGTTTGGGATTCATTTCATACCCTACATATTTATGTTAAAACATAAATTGACCATGTTTTATCCATTTTATAGATGTTAATTTATTCCAATAATAATTATGGAGGATTATATAATGCAACTAGTTTTGTTTTAATGATATCATGTTGTTTCTCAGCACCATGATAATTGTTTGCATCTTGTTTTTCTTGATAGTGTTATATATATACTATTATTGGTATAGATCATTGTTATGCATGGGTTATAATGTTGAAATTCATGTATTTTTATAACCAAATTTACTTATTGATTCTTTGATTGTATAAATAATTAAAGTAGGGAAATGTTTGACAAATATATTGTTTCTCATAATTTGATAGTAATTAAATTGACGCATGTAATAATTTTTAACTGAATGTGTTATTTGATTTGTTAATTGAACTAGATAACGAACATGAAGCTAGAATTCTTGTTAATTATTATTAAATTATTTGTTAATAACATCTGTTATTCCTTAAGATTGTTGAAACTATGAGATTATGTCTTAGAGAATGTATATATATTTTAATAGATTATTTATAATTTGAGTATTATTTGTTATCATATTGAAAATTTATATTAACACATTTAATGTTTCATCCAATTAAGTGTTTTTAAATACATGAAATTTTTTATTAAATTTTTATAATGAATTTTTTTATAATTTTAATATATGATGGATTAGGTTTTCATTTTACCGCATGAACAGATTTACATGGTATGCTAAATTGATTGGCATAATCAAATTGGGATTCAAAAATAGATATCTATTTTATAACTATTATCATCATTTCCGAATTCCAATGGTTGTTTTTTCCTAATATATCAAATAAATCCATTTATTTGAGTTCTTCCATGTGACACTGGGTGGGAAATTCAGCATTGGATTCATGGAAGCCTCCCCTTAGCAGTAAACATAGTCTGTAAGGGTTCATCCAAGGGGTTTGATCTCCCTTGTGGGTCATGTATTCAATTTATAAAAATAATATTAAAATAATATTTTTGGGAAGCCATGATCATATAGTAAGAATAGATCTAGATTCTGGAAAATGATGCCATCTCTCTACTGGTTGTTAAGTGTTCATTTTCTGTCACCCGTAGTTCAAATAATTTTCCTTATTTTCAATGTCACTTTTGGTGGTTCTATCATCCTCATCAGTGAGCGCATATGGTGGCCTGCTGATTCCCTACAGAACAATGGTGTGGGAATCATGGGGGATCAAATTGGGGTTCTTCCTGGTTGACGATGTGTGACTAATGATCAAATTCAATGTTCTAGAATGATCATCCTATATACAACAATATTAAATGATTCAACATGATCAGGGTTCATGGATCATGATGTGATTTGGATTCCAAGATAATTTTTCAATGTTGAATTCTTTTCATAAACCTGATTCCATCTGTATTTCAACATTAAGTGTATAGTTTTTTTTCAGTGCTTCTGTGTATTTTAGTTGGCTCTATTTTTTTTCCTCCATACACTATAATCCATTTTTATTTTGAGCATATAATATAAGTTTATGTGTTGGAGGTTTTGTTTCCATGAACTAGGACCCAATGAGACCTAACCATGTAAATTATTATGATTCCTCTGTTTTCTATTGTTGTTTCTTATTCTAAAATTATTATTGTTTCACTATTCAAGCTTTAGAAGTATGATTTGGTGGGTTTTCATTGCAATCACATTCAATTTTCTATTTTTTATACTGAAATAATCCTATTTTTTTATTTGGGGGTTGATGGTATTTTTATGGGGCATTATTCAGAAATTACACAAAAAATTATTAGTATCAGATCCACTCGAATTAACAATGGCATCTAAAATATATGAAATATAAAAACATGATTGATACATGGATTTTAATTTGTTGTGATAAAAATTTAGTGCCCTTTTAGTTCAATAAGGATTCAAGATGACATTTGACGACTTAAGAAACCACATGTATGTCTATCCAATAATGGTCAAATAGTCACACCCTATTCTAATGTCCCTCACAACTATTTGATGGAAGCACATAGCACTTTAACCATGTATTTATGTGACAATATACTGAAAGAGGATCCATATTAAAACTCTATAGTCAGTATTTGGATTAAACATGAACAACTATACATGAATAAATATTTAATTGGCTTTCAACCTAAGAATAAAAAATTATAAACCTTCATGATGAATCAATGTAACTTCATCCAGACAGACCTTGATCCATTTAGTAAAATTTTATTAGAGCTTCAGAATAAAAATTTTAATGTTGTAGATGATGACTAAGACATCATAATTTAAATTTATTATATAAATCATATAAAAATATTATTGATTACTTGATGTATGTGAGAGATTCTTTGACATTTGAGGATGTCAATGACACCTTGTTTTCATGTGAGATTTTTAGTAAGGTTATGGTTATACAAAAAGCCAAGGTTCTAAATGTGATGGGTCATTCAGAGTATCAAGGTAAAAATAAATATATAAATAAAATGAAATTAATATTAATATCAAATCACGTTTTCATTAGTATAAACCATATCTAAAAAGGATACCTTTGTCATTATGGAAATCATAGGAATATTTGACCAAAATGAATCAATTTGAAATATAAAAACCCCTAAAAAGAGTATAGTGACCATTAGCTCTTTACTGAATGGGGATATAAATGTTATGTGGTGTTGTGTCTATCCTAAGATAATCTTGATTTTGATTTGGTCATAGTCGTAGGATATTTTTTCGATGTATTCTTACATATGAGTTACTTTCCTTGTTTGATGGAGGCAGTTTAAGGAGGGATTTTTAAAGGCAACAGAAAGATGTTTTTCATCAAGGGTAGATGTTATATTATTCTAGAGATCTTAGACTATTCCCATATCTCCTTATAAGGTGTGAGATGGGTTTCATATTTTTATGTGAATCTAATATCACTTTGTGTCTTATATTGGAGTGGTTTTACATTAAAATGTGATGATGGTTGTCATAAAATCTACAATCATGATCATATGGTTCATAATGGCTCATTCATGAATGGGTTATTAGTTTTAGATGGAATAACACAAATCAAGATGTTGGAAACACTTCTGTAACTAATAATAAAAACAAAATTTTTCGACAAATGTGGTTGGTACATGTGACTAGTAAATTTCATGATATATTGTGAAATAAAAGTTCTATATAGTCATGTTACACCTAGTGAGATTCCCTTTTTTGAAGATTGTGTCATGTGTAAGACTGAAAGAGTCATTTAACATAGACCAAACATTATTTTTTTCTCCCACTTGAGTATATTAACTATGATTTGTGGGTACCTTCTAGGACTACCTTCCTTGGAAGAGTCCTTAACATTTTTAGCATTAAAAACGATTATCATGGATTTTATTGGTTTATAATTTGAGAAAAAAATCATATGACTTTGATGAATTGAAACATTTATTTCAACTATAAAAAATCAATATTAGATGAAGTTAACGGATTTGATGACTAGTAATTTCATATAATACATATCTAATGAGATTATCATGATTTATTAAAATAATAGAATTTTCATGAATCGAACCATGAGTCATACTCGTTAATAGAATGGTATAACTGAGTGTGTAAATAATACATTTCTTGAATGTTTATGTTGTATGCCTGAGCATTCCTAAATCCTTTTGGCGAGATGATATCACTATGGATGAATACATTATAAATTGTTTTCCATCACCTATCAGCATATTTATTACTAATTTTGAGATATTTAGAAATTAACCCATCATATGAATATCATATGGTGATTAAATCCCCAATCTACACTCATGTTTGTTAGGAGGAGAAAGAAAGGAGTGATGGCAAGAGGGGGGTGAATTTCCTTTTAAAAAAATAATTAACAATTTAAAATCAAAGTTAAGATGCAGCGGAAATAAATGAGGCAAGACACGCAACTTGATAACGGAGTTCGGCCTAAAACCCGGCCTACGTCTCCGCTCCCAACTCAACCGTTGAGAGATTTACTACCGCTTGCTTTTCAATGGTTGTAGCAAGAAACCCACTAGCATTTTTATAGGTGAAGGCTAGCTCACCTATTACAGCTTGCTTTTTAATGGTTTGAGCAAGAAACCCACTAGCCTTTTTAACGGGTGAAGGCTAGCTCACCGATGACTCAAGCCTTTTAAAAGGAAAGGCTTGACTAACCTCTTCACACCTTAAAGGTGGTGTGAAAACCCAAATGAAGAGAGGAATGAAAGAGATGGGGGTTTGTAGGCACAAACCCAAAATGATGCTCAAAATAAATAAAACAATGAAAAACCGTATTTGGAAGTCTTGGGCGCCGGAGGATTGATTGGAGTTGATGGAGGTCTCTCCCAAGCTTCTTTGGTGGAGCTCCTTGGATGTGGAATTGAGTTGGAGCTATTGGGGTTCCCTTGGAGGAATGCGCCGGAGGTACGCCAAATGATCAACAAGGTGTCCGTGGGCTTCCGTATAGTTCCGGAATGTTCCGGGGCTTCAAGGTCCTTTATTTATAGAGGGGGAACCCTCATATGGCCTTTAGAGGCCTTTGGAGCCGTTGGAGAGGCTTTTGGAGCCGTTGGAGGCCAAGTGGACAGGCTGGTCAACAGCCCAACGACTAATTTGACTGCCTCCACCGGCTGGCCGGTACAGGGCCACCGGTTGGCTGGTGCCTTGGAGATGGGTGAATGCTTCTGTCCAGGCGCCACCGGCTGGCCGGTGATGAGGCCACCAGTTGACCGGTGCTAAGACAGTGGCTGACACTGTTCTGGCTGGGTGCCACCGGCTGGCCGGTGCTGAGGCCACCGGTTGGCCGGTGTTGAGGCAGTGGGTGAGCCTTCTGTTCTGGGTGCCACCGGCTGGCCTCTGCTGTGACACCGGTTGGCCGGTGGTCTGGACAGAGGGATTCCTTCTGTCCAGGTCTCCATCGGCTGGCTGGTGCTCTTCCATCGGTTGGCCGGTGGACTGAAATTTAGTCCACTTTTGGCTTTTTTCTTTCTTGGCCCAATTCCTTGGCCACCTAAAATGATTCCTATCATCCAAAAACACTTGAAAGAGGATTAGATAAATAAGTGAGTGATTGTGATCATGAAAATCAAACCACGAGGGGTACGAGAGGTACAACAATCTCCCCCTATTTTGATGATCACAATCACTAAAACAAACAATGTAAAAATGAAATGAAAGACATGCTTTAAAAGATTTTTCCCCCAATCAACCAAGAATTTCTCCCCCTTTGTGATTATCAAAATAGCATGGGGAATAAAACTTGATTGAGGGAAACGATTGAAAAACAAGATAGAGTTTTTAAACAATTGAAATTTTTGAAATTTGAATTGAAGGTTTGAATCAAAGTTTGAAATGAAAAATTGAATAACAGTTTGAATTGAAAGTTTTTAAGAAAATTGTATTGAAAGTTTTGAAATGAAAATTTGAATAACAGTTTGAATTGAAAGTTTTGAAGAAATTTGAATTGAAAGTTTAAAAATAAATTTTGATACCAAGTGTTGAAAATAAAGCAAAAAGACTTAAACGATCCTAACTCCCCCTAAATAAAAACAACAACTTACCAGTGAGTGGTTTTTGAAACCGAGACAAATTTTGGCCCGGAGAGACTCGCTAGAAGGGATTTTTCAATCCACACTTGTCTAGTGGCGGGTCTTCTCCTAAAAAATTCATCATTGAAAGAAATGGTTTTGGGCCTACAATACCGGGCATTTTTGCAATCACACTCATAAATTAAGTGCCCGGGTTTTTTACAATAATTACAAAATTTAAATTGAGAGCTCCCCCTTACAAAAATAGTAGGTGCATGGGAAGAGGAAGCTTGCTTGGAATAGCCAAGCCCTTGGGTTGTTCTAGAAATGCGTTGGGAACCTAGCAAATTGTTCAAATTTTGTTCCCCTTGGGTGAACTTGGCAAGGGATTCCCTTAAATCTTTGATAGTTGATTCCATGGAATCAACATCGGGAAGGTTTTGGATTTTGAGGGTCAACTCTTCCTTCTCTTTGAGAAGTTGTTCTTTTTCGGAAGAGAGTTTTTTGAAATTCTTTTTTAAGGAAACAAATTTGGAAGAAAGTTCGTGAAAACCTTCCTCCAATTGATCTCTAGCAAATTTGAGATCCTCGTAAGACAAATGATTAAAAGAATTTGAAGAACAAGAGGATGAGGAGTCGGAAGATGTTACCTCATGGAATGCCATTAGGCATTTGTTACCATTGTCTCTTGAGGAGGAGGAGGAGGAGGAGGTATCACTCCATGTGGCTTTGAAAGCCTTCTTCTTCTCCTTTTGCTTGGCCTTTTTCTTGTTGAGTGGGCAATCGGGCTTGTAATGGCCTTTCTCGCCACACCCATAGCATGTTACCTTGGGCTCGGATTTTTCGTCGTGTTTTTCCTTTCGAGCCTTGCAGGATTTCTTCTTCTTGTGCTTCTTCATGAACTTGTGCATCTTGCGGGCAAGATTCTCCATTTCGGAATTGCCGCTTGAAGAGGAAGACGATGAGGAGGAGGAGCATTCTTCTTGTTGAACCTTGAAGGCGATGTTCTTTGGAATTTTGATCGGTTTGCCTTCCGTTTCAGCTTGCCTCCTCATAGTAATCTTGAATGTCATGAGGGATCCGATGAGCTCTTCGACCGGCATGTTCTTGATGTCTTTTTCTTCTTGGATTGCCGTGACTTTCGGTGCCCATGAGCTCGGTAGGATCCATAGGATCTTCTTGACCATAGTTTCTGCAGAAATATTATCTCCTAGAGATTTTCTACCATTGCAAACGTCAGTAAAGCGTGTAAACATTTCAGAAATAGATTCGGATGGATGCATATAAAATGACTCAAAATCTTGACGAAACATGTCCAATCGAGTATCCTTTACTTTGTTAGTCCCCTCATGGGTAACTTCCAAAAGTTTCTAGATTTCATGTGATGAGGTTCATGTGGAAACTCGATTGAACTCATTACGATCAAGGCCGCAATGAAGAGCGTTCATGGCTTTGCCATCAAGCTCGAAATTTTTAATGTCGGCTTGAGTCCATTTGGATTCATCGGGGGAAGAGAGAGAATAACCATGCATGACAATTTTATAAATGGGATATCCTATGCTTCTAAGAAATGTGGTCATGCGGGTTTTCCAATAGGTGTAGTCGGTTCCATCAAAAAATGGAGCACGATACAAAGAATAGCCTTCGAGGGAAAAAGAGGTTGAAGCCATCACAATGGATCTTTGAATTTGAAACCGGTTAAGGTATTACTCAAATAACCCTTTGATACCAATTGTTAGGCGGAGAAAGAAAGGAGTGATGGCAAGAGGGGGGTTGAATTGCCTTTTAAAAAAATAATTAACAATTTAAAATCAAAGTTAAGATGCAGCGGAAATAAATGAGGCAAGACACGCAACTTGATAATAGAGTTCGGCCTAAAACCTGGCCTACGTCTCCGCTCCCAACTCAACCGTTGAGAGATTTACTACCGCTTTCTTTTCAATGGTTGTAGCAAGAAACCCACTAGCCTTTTTATAGGTGAAGGCTATCTCACCTATTACAGCTTGCTTTTTAATGGTTTGAGCAAGAAACCCACTAGCCTTTTTAACGGGTGAAGGCTAGCTCACCGATGACTCAAGCCTTTTAAAAGGAAAGGCTTGACTAACCTCTTCACAACTTAAAGGTGGTGTGAATACCCAAATGAAGAGAGGAATGAAAGAGATGGGGGTTTGTAGGCACAAACCCAAAATGATGCTCAAAATAAATAAAATAATAAAAAACCGTATTTGGAAGTCTTGGGCGCCGGAGGATTGATTGGAGTTGATGGAGGGCGCTCCCAAGCTTCTTTGGTGGAGCTCCTTGGATGTGGAATTGAGTTGGAGATATTGGGGTTCCCTTGGAGGAATGCGCCGGAGGTACGCCAAATGATCAACAAGGTGTCTGTGGGATTCCGTATAGTTCCGGTAATGTTCCGGGGCTTCAAGGTCCTTTATTTATAGAGGGGGAACCCTCATATGGCCGTTAGAGGCCTTTGGAGCCGTTGGAGAGGCTTTTGGAGCCGTTGGAGGCCAAGTGGACAGGCTGGTCAACAGCCCAACGGCTAGTTTGACTGCCTCCACCGGCTGGCCGGTACAGGGCCACCGGTTGGCCAGTGCCTTGGAGATGGGTGAATGCTTCTGTCCAGGCGCCACCGGCTGGCCGGTGATGAGGCCACCGGTTGGCCGGTGCTAAGACAGTGGCTGACACTGTTCTGGCTGGGTGCCACCGGCTGGCCGGTGTTGAGGCCACCGGTTGGCCGGTGCTGAGGCAGTGGGTGAGCCTTCTGTTCTGGGTGCCACCGGCTGGCCGCTGGTGTGACAACGGTTGGCCGGTGGTCTGGACAGAGGGATTCCTTCTGTCCAGGTCTCCATCGGCTGGCTGGTGCTCTTCCATCGGTTGGCCGGTGGACTGAAATTCAGTCCACTTTTGGCTTCTTGCTTTCTTGGCCCAATTCCTTGGCCACCTGAAATGATTCCTATCATCCAAAAACACTTGAAAGAGGATTAGATAAATAAGTGAGTGATTGTGATCATGAAAATCAAACCACGAGGGGTACGAGAGGTACAACAATGTTAAGGATGATAATCATGAGCACATAATTTTCATGTGAAACTTCATAGGGTATCCAGAGGTGGTGAAGAGGGTTGAGCTTCAGTATTAAAATCTTGTCTTGCCAAAGTGTATTCATAGATGAAATGTGGTGTTTCAAGAGTCAGTCCATGCAATAGTCCATCCTCCAACTGATGGAAGTGTAGATTCATCAAAGAAGTGGGATGTTGTTGTTGCATCTCCCAGTGTCATTGAGTAACTATTTGAGACTTCGTCTACCACATAGGCTCCCCTTTCATATCCTTATCCATAATCATGGTCTAATTATTATTATACTCATGAAGATGTAGTTACTAGTGACATTAGTGGTTATCAGCTCACTATGGATAGGGAAAGGAGGGTCATTTGACCTCCTCCTAGGTACATTCATGCTGATATGGTTCCCTTTTCCTTAAATGTTTCAGAAGATCATGGTGGATATGATCCCCAATGATACAATCAAGATACCAATGAATGGAACTCTATCCATTGGATTTCAACAATGGATGATGTGATGAAATTCGGAAGAAAGAACCATACCAGATTTTTACAGTACTTTACAATTGACTTTATCCAACAAATATTTACTGATAAATATCTTATCCATTTTAAAAATGAGTAATTATGATAAATATTTTGTTTTATTAGTATAAATGTTGACTAAAAACACTTGTTCTAAACAATAGAAATATCCCTTGATAATAATTGTTCAATACCAATGAATCATTTACCAACAATTATATTTGTTCTTAATCATACTAGTAGCAACATTTTTAAAAAAAATTCATGAATCTATTATTAATTATAATAATTATCAACAAATATATTTCCATCAGTAAAAATCAATACAGAAAACTATTTAAAAAATATATATATAGTTATCAACAATTGATTTTACCAACGTGTGCATCTCTTAATATTTAATGATCTATAAAAAAATCTTATTAATATTTATATAATTTTCATTATCATAAAAATAATAATATTTATTTTACTTATATGTGAGTTAATATTTGTTATGTATTTTAAAAAAAAATATTTTACTATTTAAAATACACATGAAAATAAATTATTCAATGTAAATTAATCATATTCCAATAATGGAATATATATTTAGAAATTATTTTACAAAGACCTAAAAATCTACAATATAAATTTCTATATAAATATTGAGTGTAATTTTTTTTAATTTAACAATGTTAATTGGAATTGTATAGTTATATTTATATAATAAAAATTAAATCTCAATGAATAGATTAAAAATGAAAAATAATTATTTATATGTATGGTCCAAAAAAAAATTTATTCTAACCTTAGAACACCTCTCCGCCACAAACCTACTAACCCAACCCACCCCCTCATTTGCACACCTCCTCTTCCATAACTCATGAATCTAACCACCCTGATCAACTGCAACTTTTCTTGTCTTCCAGTCATTCTTTCCAAAGTATTCCTTGAATCCCCTCTCCCTTCCTAGATTTTGACTACATCTCACACATCCATAATATGCATGAATACCGCTACTGAAACACTAACTTCCTCGATCCTCCAAACAGATATCCTAAACATGGTTTACAACAAACCCCACTATATTCCCTATCACATTGTTCAAGTGTCCATACCAACCCTCTCCCAGATCAACCTCTACTTCCCCTTCTCAATGATTTTCATCCTCGGGTCATGAAATGGTTCTATTTCGACTATAATTTTTTTGATCTAATAAATCTAGTAATGTATTTATCCATCTTATTCCATTTTCGCATGGATATTTATCATCATACAACATAAGGTGTTAATGTCAGTTTCTTTTTCAAAATACTAAAAGACACAAAATAAATGGAACTATACCATTCCATTTCAATCAGGTTACCATGATTGAATTGGGATTCATTGTTACTAAAAACATTGTTTCTTATGTCTTAAGATGGAAGCATGTGATGAGACCAGGGGATTCATATTGTGTTATTTTGTTCCTTTAAATGATTTTCATTTTGAATCATCACTCCTTTTCAATGATAGCCCTCAGGTCCTCTAATTTTATAGATATCTTCTTATATTTTTTATATGAAAAAGAGGTCACTATGTTAATTTGATATTAATAGTATGATAAATATAAGAAAAAATTATAATAATTATAAATAGGGATTGGTTATAAATTGTAACAACATTATATATTGATATAATAGTTGCATTATTCTGTAATTTGTTTGATTAATTAGTTGAAAATTTGATTAACATGTTCAATGAAATAATGAACACATATGGTGATCTGGAGAGTAATTGGAGGATTTTAAAATATTTGGTTAATTTTTCATACATATTTGAGTCAATATTATCAATTATGGTTTATAGATATACAGAATTATTTTGGTATAGTAATCTATAAAAAATAATATTCTTAATAAATGTCTACTAAAGAACTATATAAATATATTATGTGATCTGATAATCTGAAAATTTATATAAAATTGAAATATTATGTAATTGTTACAATTTTAGTACATAAATAGATCAAGTTATCAAACATTAGTGTCCATTCCCATTGTTTTTTTGTGTATTTGAGGCACCTAGATGAGGTTTCATGGACAGTGGAGGATTAATTAATAAAAATTTGGTGGGTACTATCATTTGAGACTAGGTTGTGGCATGAAGCCATGTGTTGTGTCATACGTCAGGATTTTATGATGTGATCTTCTGATTGTAGTGTATGGAGACATGAATAATAGAAATCAGTTCTATTTCCTTTTGTATGCCTTTTTTTCATGGTTGTAGGCAATAGTGTAGGCCCTTCCATGGTATCAAGCGATGAAGCATGGAATGAGGTGGTTGTGCCATTGTGGGTTTTAAGGCTTGGTCCCAATTGAGGGTGTGTGAAATGTGGGATATAGGTTGGGATGTATTATCTCCAATTTATAAATAGAACATCTAAAGGGGATCCATCATTGGTTCTTATGCGTAGGTTTTACAATGGTTCATGATATGGTCTCCTCCCATTATAAAAATATTTATGAGTTCTACTATGTAATTTTACGTGCTATATCATGGTCCTCTAAAAATCAGTTTTCCTATAAATACCTATATTTTCCCTTGACCCACATATATCCCACTCATTCCTCATAAACACTAGGAACATAAGGGCTCATTTCAATTTCCTTGAATCCCCCTTTCAATAGGCATGAATCCCAAATTTTTATATTTTTTCTGTCGTGATGTTTGTTAGACTCTCCAAATTTCTATTGGTCTCTCTCTATATGATCTCATAGCCTTATATTCCATTATTTAAATGTTATGAAAGATGATATCTGTCATTCTAATTAGTTTTTCCCTTCCATTTACCAGTGCAATATTCTTATGACATTCTTGGTAGATCATAGTTTCCTCAAGAAATAGGTTATTAGAGATCCATGAATTTCAATCATTCTCATGTGAAAAATAACGAATCTATTTTGTTTGATATTCGATTCTTCTCCAATTTATTTTCATAAAATCAAATTTTGAACAATAATTAACCCATTGGATTTAATTGGAATTAATAAAATATAGATAAATAAAGATTAAATAATTGAATTAGTTTATGTTTAGTGATCACATGTTGTTTCTTAGCACCATGATAATGGTTTTCTTCTTGTATTGTCAGATATTGTTCTATAAATACTTTGTAATTAGTTGAATGTTTATATTATTTTTTTATCATTTTGAAATTTGTGAATTTGTATAATGAATATAATGTTGATAATGTTTTTTTGGATTGACAAGGAATTAAAGTAGAGATATGAATAATAAATTCATTGTTTCTCATAATTTTTTGGGAATAAAATTGATGCATGTATACATGTTTAACTAAATGATAAATTTAAGGTGTTAAATGAATTGTATAAAGATCATAAATCTCTGAATATATTGAATGATAATAAAATGAATGATTAATGAGTTTTCATCTTCCTTAAGTATACTAAAAATTGAAGCTTCTGTAGTAGAGATTATTTATATAATTTAATGGCTTGTTGTTGTTTTGGTTATTATTTGTTTTCTTATTTAAATGTAAAATTAACCAGTATAAATTATTATGATTTTTATTTTTTATTAATTGAATTTATTTTTAAAAATTATTCATTTGAATAACTGCTAGATTTTAGTTTTAGTTTACAACCTGGGAAGATTTACGTGGACCATTCAGTTGTTTGAGCATTAGGATTTGGGATGCTGACGTGGATATTTGGTATATATATGTTCTCCTCATTTATATAAATTGATGGTTGTTGCCATTAGATTTATCCTAGCCATCCATTTATTTAATCCATTCAATGTGCTGTAGTGAGGGCAGTTCGACGTTGGCTTCATGGGAGCATCCAGTTTTCTATGCAGTTAGCTTGATTAGATTCTAGTAGGGGGATTCATCTACCCCACATAAGCAGTATTCGATATACAAAATAGATATGGAAATCTTATTCTTGGATAGTCGAGTTCTTCTAGTATGAAATGATCCTGATTTCCAAAATTAGAACTCTTTCAATACTGGTGGTTTGTTTTCAACCGGTTGGTGGTTTTTCCTTCTTTTTCCCTAACCAGTTATTGGGAATAGTGTTTATTTGAATCATTAAAACCAATGGTGGTGCTAGCATCCTCATCTGTGAACTGATATGGTGATCACCTATCCCCCTACATGCCCCTAGTGCATTTCTTGTGGTGGATCTTATCTAGGTTGTTCCCTATTGAAGATGTGTAACAAAGGATTGAATATAGTGACCATGTATGATCATTCAATATAAATATAAAATAGAGAAACATGACATATTATCTTGGATCATGAATTTATCTAGACACCATAGCATTTTTCTATGGTTTTATATTTTTTTAAACCCGATTCCATCTTATGTTCCTTCTTCTAATCGGTAGTATCTGTTTTATCCCATCTATGCATTTTATTTATTCTATATTCATTCCTAATGAACAATGTAATCAATTTTTCTTTTGAACATCTAATAAATATTGGTGTGTTTTAGTGGTTTTCTTGATACTGACAAGGTCCCAAATTTACCAAAGGACATCAATCACACTATTTCCTTAGTTTTATATTATTGTTTCTTCTTATGCAATATGTTGTTGTTTCTCTATTATCCCAACTGAAATTTATTTGGGCGTATTTAAATTGTAATTAATATAATTTATCTTATTTTTATATTTAATTTTTTCAATATTATAATTATTTTGGTGATTGGTATTATTTTTTGGGTTGTTTTATTTCACACACAACTACAAAGTGGTATAAAAGCAACCTAAATAAACAAAGGATATTTTGAAATATAAAATAGAAATATTTTATGTGTGGAATGATTTTAATTTTGGGTGAATAAAAATTTAACCCCATTTAGTCCATCATGGGCTTCATGATTCCCATTACTAACAATGGGCACCCCCATGTATTTCATTCTAATGATGTACAAAAATTCAATGCCCATAGAAATATCCCTGCATATATTTTAATGAAGGAACATTGATCAATAACACTGTAATTATGTTATAATGTTATCTGATTGGTTTATCATGAGACCATCATAGATGATATTTTGTCTAAAAATGAAAAAATATTAATGTAAACATCATTAATTGGATTCTACAATGAAAAAGAAATTATACACCATTAAGATTCATCATGGAACCACCATCAAGAAATACCTTTATGTGATTAACATAATTTTATTAGATATCACCAATGGAAATATCAATGTTGAATATTAGGGTGATTCCAACATACTTTTAATTTATTAAAATATTTCACATGATCAATGTATATATGTTGTGATGTATTGTATTGATTCCTTGATATTAGAAGAAATCATGTCATCCATTCGTTCACGTAAGTTGTATTGCATGTATAAGTTTAAGGCTGATGATGAGGGGGTTTTTTAGGGGTCCTACTTTGTTTCGAGGGATAAATAAATGAATAAATAAAATAAGATGATAGAGTCTTATTCAATCACATGAACATCATTTTAAACCCAAGACGAAAGTGGTTTCCTAATATTACTATAATAAAATAGGGAATATTAGTTCCAAATGAACCATTTTGAAATATGGAAATCCTTTTATGAATTGTAGTGATCATTAGATCTTTTCTACTGAAAGCGATGAATGTTTTGAGGTGTTTTGTATGTTTTGGGAAACCGTTGATGTCAAGTCTGTCTTAATCTGAGGATCTTCATTCCATATGTTCCCATATAAGAGATCCTTTTTATTGTTTCACAATGGTTGTTGAAGGATAAGTTCATATTAGTAACAACAAAAGATGTTGTGTCACTAGTAGAGGTTTTGTTAAGTTAGATAAATTAGAAGAATGTATTTTCACATTATATAATGTGATATGGGTTCCCAATTTGATCTGTAATTTGATATAACATGGTAACTTATATCAGAGAGGATTTAATTTTAATTCAGATTCTAGTTTTCCTAGAATCTCCAAGGGAGATTGATCTTCTATTAATGTATCATTTCTATATGGGTTATATTTTTTTGGATTTAAGAATATATATCATGTACTTCTAAAAAACAAATGTCACCAACATTGAAAACTCTATCCTTCTGAGAAGAAGATTTCACTACCACATTTTACATAATAAATAGGGGTCCCTCAACTACTTAATAATTTATAACTCCAATCGATTAATGGAGAAATCACCCACATGTTATGAACATCATAAGGTGTCTAGATACTATGACAATGCTCATGATATGGATGATGAAATTAATCTCAAATCTACCATGTTCATCTTCATAGGGTATCTGGTGGGGATGAAGGGGAATATTCTCTGGGTAGATAATCCTAGATTATAAAATTTAATTATATGATTGGATGTGGTGTTTCAAGAGTCAATTCATTCTAGAGTATATCCTCCCATAGAGGAAATTGTTGATTCTTCACATAAGTGGGATCTTGAGGTTGACCCTCCTAGTGTTTGTGAATCTCCTATTGAGACACCTTTTACTTCTCAGGTACCTCTATCATAGACTAAGACATAATATTGGTCTAATTCTGATTATACACTTGATTATGGATTTCATAGTTACCATTGGGGTTATTATCTCACAATGGATAGGTAGTGGAGGTTCATTAGACCTCCTCATAGATATATACATGATGATATGGTCTCCATCTCTTTAAATGAGGCAACAGATCATGGTGTAAAGGGTCACCAAACCTACAATAACAATATCAATAATATCTATTCTAAGAATAGGAATTCAGATATGAATTATGGGATGAAATCCCTAATAATGAAACATACCTTTTCAACAGTCTATAAAACGCCTACTACCAAGGATATTTCTTGTAAATTGATATATGGAACAAAAAAAGACAATAATGTAGGAAATTAACTTACATTTTAGTCTAGTCTTTTAGATAATGGAATCATTCATTGAGACATAAATGATTACTAAAAAAAGGTTCACCTGTATTTAATTATTCTTCAATAAGAAATCTTCCTTATTTTTTTCACTTATATATTTACATATAAATCATCTATATGTTGAAAAATATTTCATCCATGGTGATTTAATTGATGAATTGTACATGAATACTCATAATGTTTTGAAATTTAATTTAAATATAACCATGTTTGTTTTATTAATTACTCATCATATGGATTAATATAAGCTCCCAAAAGAGGTATTCAAATTTTGATTAATTCATGTTAAATGATTTGACACATATAAGTAGTGATATGAAATTAATCACTACTGTTAAAATGAAAATGAATTCAAATTTTGAAATGAATGGTATTGGATGTTCTATTTAATTTTATGCATATAAAATAAGACTCATAAGAATCATCGGCTTATTTATGTATCTTAAATTTTCTATATAGTTAACATGTATAGAAGGTATTTTTTGAGGCTTTAAAAAATGTTAGTGTTCATTTATTTCAGAATTTTAAATTTTCATTATCTTAGTCAGCTGCCACAACTTTTGAAATTTAATATATGAGTATAATATCTTATGTTAATATCATGGGAGGTCTTATTTATGATATTATTTGTACTTGAACATATCAATCTTTTTCTATTTGTACTATGAGTTGGTTTATGGAAAATCTAGGAAGGCAACATTCTAATGCTCTAAAATGGTTATCGAGGTCCATTTATTATATATCATATCTTTCAATTTTCAATGCTTTGTTATTAATTCCCCAGAATTAGTGAATGGATATGCGGATTCTGAAGAATCTAGACATGTTGATATTAGGAAATCACTTACGGGTTATGTCATTAATTCTTGATGAGGAAAAATATCATGGAGAAGCAATATGCAATTGGTTGTGACACAATCACCCATTGAAAGTGAGTACATATCATTGAGAGAATTAGTGCATGAATCCATATAGATTAAGGTTTTATTTAAGAGCATAGTATATGTAATTATTATATTACATTACATTGACCTTTTCAATTGTCCCATTACTTGTATAAAAATATTCTATTCCATGGTTAGTAAAGAACGTAGATATTTAAAATAATTTTATTAGAGATGTTATTGAATGAGAAGAAGTGTGTCTCTCTGATACACATTGATGAAAATCAGATCGTTATATTGACTTAAGGATACAAATTTATACATGTTCAATAAATTTCGTGATATCTTATATTTGGAACTACTTGAATAACATTTTGGTGCAATAACATCAACAATTATCAAATTATAGTGATCCAATTTTGTTAATTTCTGTATTTTTTTTCATATTTACAATTTAAATTTACCCATTAAAATTTTTCATCAATTTTAATTTGTTTAAGAACATGAAATTTGATATTAAATATTTTAACATCTTAATATATTCTTGATTTTAGTTTAAATTTACTGATTGATAGTATTTGTTTGCCCCATTCTTTTTTTTGGCCTACATGATTTGGGTACCAACATCGATATCTATTTTATACCTATCCTTTCACTTTTATTCATAAATAGATCTTACTGGATAATCTATTCATGCCATCGATTTATTTGAGATGCTCCATGTGCCGTTTAGTGGGCATTTCTTTGTTGTCTTCATGGAGGCCTCCCCTTGGATATTAAGAAATCCATATAATGTTCTGGAAGGGGGTTTCATCAACCATGTGACCTTGTATTTGATATATGAAATATAACTTCAAATCATCTTTTTTATGTAGTTGAGTTCATTTGGTATGAAGATATCTAGATTCATAATATTGATACCCTCTCGATGTCGGTTGTATTTTTTCAACCCACTGGCAGTTCGGTCTTCTTTTCCATTTTCCTGTTGTCGAAAATAATCTTTCTGGGATTAAATGTCCCTAGTGGTGGTGCTATTATCCACATCAAAATGTTCACTTGGTTAACCTCCAACCCCCTAAATATCGTTGGTGCACTGGTCATAGTGGAGCCTCTCAGGGTTCGTCCAAGATGAAGACATTTAACCATTTCAATAATCCATTGGAATTATTTTATCATCCTAAGGTGAGATCCAATGAAGAATTTAGATCAATTTTCTTTGATTATAATGTGATCTAGATCCCCAAACATTTTCCTATGTTGTATGTTATTCTTTGACCCGATTCACACTATGTAGCTATTTATAGTGTGCTATTTATTTTTTATCACTTTAAGGGATTTTGCTTCCCTATCTAGTTCGACTATGTAAAATTTAATTTATTATTGTTTTGACCATATATTTTAAGTGAATTTGTCTGTGGTGTTCTTTGTATGTATTTCACACATGGAAAGAAGCACACAAATCTTTGTGTTACAACTTAATATGTTTATATTTAGTCTTTTAGAATTATGTTGTTTCACAATTTGAATAGTTGTATGATATTTGGGTGTTTTTTTTCACTATATTCAAATTTATTTATCTATTAAATTTATTTAATAAAACCATATTTATTATTCTGGGGTACTTGGAAGTGTTGGGGGGGTGTATTCCGCCAATATCCCATAAATGTTTTATAAATGATTCCTTTGTTTTCCATGAGATGAATCCTAGGATAATTGTATAGGTTAATCCTAAATGGAATAGAAAAAAAAATTATTAAAAAAACTGATTGGGGACATGGTTTCTATTTTATTGTGAATGATTAAAGTCTTGTAATTGTTGGGACCAAGCTGAAGAAAGCTGAATGAAGATGAAGGAAGAGATGGTTTTTGTTGAAGGTTGTCTTTTGTTATTTAAGAAATTTTTCATAAATTCTTTGTGTTTTCTAGATGTTCGGAACCTAGAATCCATAATGAACAATTCAGATTTTGTTGGATGAAGATGGAAAGTGTCGTTCAGAACCTGGCGGTTACTGAACGTTCAGATACTGGATGTATAATGAAGTCAGAAGTTCAGAATGATGTTTCCGTAACTGAGTTTCTGGAACGTTATGTTTGTTGCTGGAAAATAGAGTTCAGGACCTGGTGAAACGAAGTATTCAGAGTCTGAGTTTCGTGATGTTCGGAACCGAGAAGTTGTTGTTCGGAACCGAGATGCAAGAGTTTGAAACCTAGTGTTCAATGGGTATCAGAGTATAGGGACCATGGAATCCGGAACTGAGAGTTCGGATTGTGCTGCATGTTGAACATTCGGAATCAGATCAGGCGATGATCAGATCCAGGAAATTGCATTTCCTGAACAGTGGCTGATGGAGATCTGAAGACACAAATTGTGACGATGCTATGCTGTTCTGTATTTCCTATTTGTGAGTACATACAGGTATTCACATGGAAGCATAAGTCGGTACGGGAAGGCATTCCGGAATGGACTAGATGATGCTGGAGTTCTTATCGGAGGTGTTCAGAGTCGACCTCTCATATCTGATGATTGGAGATGAGTTTCTAATGAAGAGGTGCGTAGCGAGAAGTTCATAATGTGATGCAATGCCAAAAGTTTGGAGACATTCTTGTGAAAGTAATGAATTTGGAGTTGTCTTTACATCCTGACATAGACATGCATATCAAAGGGGGAGAAGTTACCAGAAGATTCGTTATGAGAAGTTCGTACTGAGGTTGTTCGTAATGGTGGAGTTCATTGTCAGCATGCGAAGTTGAAAGATCAGAGCTGACGTTGTGGAGTCGGATGTTCGTCACGATGATGTTTGAAGCCGACTTGTCAAGAGTAAGTTACGAGGCAGATGTTTGTAACGAGGAAGTTCGTACTCGGTGTCTTGAAGAAGTTAGTAATGAAGATATTCCGAGTCGATGTCCTAATGAAGAAGATCGTAATGAGAACATCATAACGAAGAGTTAGTAGGGGGATGATCGGACTCAATCTACCAGTTTAGGAGTTCATAACGCAAATATCAATCACATGTGAATCTAAGAATGCAATGCTGAGAAGGATCATGTGAATCTGGAAAGGTGATACCGGAAGACAAGTGTAACAAAGATAGATCTGATAATTTTCCAGAACTCTAATCAAGTGAGGTGGTAGATGATTCGAGAAGAATCCATAAGCATTGACGAAGTCAATGAGCGCTCCGAGATTTAAGGAGAATCAATATTTGAATGAATTTGATTAAGGGGGATAATTATTTAATTTCCCCCCTAAACGAATTTTGGGCCACCTATAAAAGGCGTTCACTGTGCATTGTTATCTATTGATGATGTTGAAGATCTAGAGAGAGAATCTCTGCTAATAAAGAGAGAAGATGTGTTGGCCGAACATGATTTTCGTTGAAGTTTCGATCTATAAGGAAACATGATTCTGGTTTGTTATCAGATCGGGTTCCTCGGGTTGGAGAATTTTCGGAGTAAAGTATTCGGAGTGGTATTCCAGATTGAAGAATTCGGAACGGTGAATTCTGATAAGCCTAAAGAAGAATCTGGAACAGGTTTTCCGGAGTGGTGAATTCGGAACGACGTGCCAATATTGTATTGTTATCATACTGAGTCAGACAGAAGTTGAAGTTTGGATCGGCATTTCAGAATGGCGATTCGTACAGGAGAAACCGGAACGGGAATTCGGAACGGATGTGCGGAAAACATTTGAACTATTTTAAGACTGTGGTGTTCCTGACCTCTCTTCTGGGTAAGTGAATAAGTGAGCTGATTTGCTTACACTTGTGCAACTCTAAGGAAGTGCAGGTAACATAAGTTGTTATGAAAAGAAAATATATTACCCTATTGTGCTATAAGGGTGGACACACACTTGAGGATTGTTTTCCAAGTGTTTCACGAGTGTAATGGAATACCCTACTCGTTGTAATCCAAGGATTGTTTTCTTAGTGGATTGTTTAGTAGTGGATTGTTTCCCACCATACCAATGACGTAGCTATTCTTTTTGAATAGTGAACCTTGTAAATAATTGTTTTCCATTGGATGTGTGTTTGCTTGCTTCAGCAGGGATGTTTATCCTTAACATGATACAAAGGTTGTTCTCTTTAAGGGTATATAAAAGAAAAGGGTAAGAAAGAAGAACCACTGATTCACCCCCCCCCCCTCTTAGTGGGTATTACCCTGACTGGGTCCTTATAAGTGGTATCAGAGGTAGGGTTACATTGGTTTCCTTGCAAATGGAGTATCTGAATTGTGTGAAAAGCAATGGCATTCCGGTATTCGATGGGAAGAACTATCACATTTGGAAGGATAGAATTCTTCCATATCTCATGTATATCAGTTACGAAGTTCTTGAAGCTGTAACAGTTGGGTTTCCCCCCAGTGAAGAAAAGGTTCCACTTACACCTGTTGATAAGATGTTTTTTGAGAATGACGGAAGAGCTAAAAATGCTATACTTTCTCACTTTTTGAAATTGAGTTCTTGAGGGTCAAAGGAGTAGCCACAGCCAAAGGTATATTGGACAAGTTGCAAAACATATACGAAGGCAATACAAAAGTCATGAAGGCAATACTTCAAATCTAGAGATTGAAGTATGAAGACTTGATGATGGGTGAGGAAGAATATGTTGGGGATTTCATCACCAGGGTGAATGATATTGTTAGCACCATCAGATGTCTTGGAGAAGAACTAAAAGACTCTACTGTGGTGGAAAAGATCTTGAGGATACTTCCTGATAAATTTGATTCAAAGATATCCTCATTATAAGACAGAGACTCAGAGACACTTTCACTCGATGATCTTCATAGCACAGTCATTACCTACGAGATGAGAATAGAAAAGGCTATGAAAACCAAGACGAAGGATGACAGGGAATTTTCTTTCAAAGACATGTAGAAAGAAATGTTTAAGATGATTCTTGTTGAAGAAGATGTTGGTGACACTGACTCCGAAAGCGAGGTATATAAAAATCATAATGATATTGTATCCTTTTTTTAAAGAATGTTAAAAGAGGCACAGGTAAATATAAGGGAAAACATCCCTTGAATTATTTTGAGTGTGGTGGAATTGGCCACTTTTTAGCCAACTGTCCTCGAAGGGAGAATGATGAAGATAGTGAGGAAGAAGAAAGAATTCCAAGAAAGTCCTGGAAGAAAAAGAGTGGTGAAAGAAATCTTTGGAATGGAAGGAAGTTCTTCAAACCCATTAAGAAAAGTTTCTTATCTATAAATGAAGATGATGAAGAATGTTATTCTGGATCTGAAAATTCTGTTGAGCATGGTGTTGAGAAAACCTTCATTGCCACAGTAAATGATGAAGATTTCGGAACAAGCAGTTCGAAAGAAGAAGAAGAAACACAGCTTGAGATGCATCTAAAAGAAGAACTGAATGAATGTTTAAGAATGATCAGAAGGCTGGAGAAGCATAACAAAAAGTTAGAAGAACAATGTTCCTCAACATGTAACCAAGCCAACGTTAACGAAGAACATGAGAATGAAATTGAAAATTTGAAAAAGTCGCTGGAAGATGAGAAAAACCAAAAGGAGCACATGATTGTTAAACTAAAGGAAAAAGAGGAAGAACTAGAAGTTGTTCAAAATAAGCTCTTATAAGTTGAGTTATGGAACTCATGTTTCCAAAACTCAACAACTTGTGTAGGAGAATGCTCTCAACAAGTCAACTCTAAGAAATATGAACAGAACGAAAAGGGTGTTGCTATGAAGAAGAAAGATGAAAAAGTTACTTATGTGGCCAAGACCAATGGTGCTGAGAAAACTGAAGTTTCAAGAAAATCCAAGTCTAACATTGGGAAAGTGAAAGGAACATCAGAATTCCAGCAGGACAAGTTTGCTTACAGAAGAATTGTTAGTAGGGCAGAATCACGAGCAACAAAGAAGTATCAGTACGAAAACTTCAGAAGAAGTTACTCATTCTATGGTTATTGCTGGTACAATAGTGGATTCGGGCATACAGCTAATATGTGGTGGTTAAACCACCTTTATTACCATTATCCCACGAGTTATGAATGGAAGAATTTGAGGGGGAGTCAATCTCCTCAAAGGTGGATGTGTAAGATATTTTTCGTAAAGAAAGTTGATAAAATTTAAGTCAAGACCGAAAATAGGTTTCAGCCTCTAGAGATCTTTTGTAAAAGATATGAAAAATCTGTACATATTGCAAAAGGATGTCTTGTAATGATACCGGTTCAACAAAAAGATCTTAAACTTTAGAAGCCGAAGTTCAAGAAAGATGTTAAAGAAGAAAAAGCTATTGTTGTTGAAACAGCACGAAAAGTTAAAAAGGAAGAACGACCGTGGATACTTGATAGTGAGTGTTCTTGACATATGACATGAGACATGATGTTGTTAATGAACGTGAAAAAGTTCAAAGAAGGCACAGTGACATTCGGCAATGATGAATCCTTAAATATCAAAGGTGTTGGATCAGCCATCATTGGGAATGAAAAATTGAAGTCTATGAAGTCTTTGTATGTTGATGGGCTGAAGCACAACTTGTTGAGTGTATCAAAATTGTGTGATGAGGGTAACAAAGTTATCTTTAAGAAAGATGTCTTTGTTGTAAAAAGTTATGAATATGGGGAGATTGTTACAAGAGGACAACGAACAAAAGGAAATTTGTTTCAGGTAAGAAACTCACAAAACTCTTGTTACATGAGAAAGGTGGATGAAAATCAGTTGTGGCACAGAAGACTTGGGGACATGTGTCATAGAAATATGAGCTTGTTATCTCAGAGGGATAGTGTTCGAGATATTCTGGATTTGTTTAGAAGAAGAGATTGGTGTTGAACTACCTGTCAGAAAGGAAAGATAATAAATGTTATACATAAGAAAGTTGACATCTTCTCTATGCAACCTCTTGATCTTATATATTCTGATAATTGTGGGCCAATGAGAAAACAATCAACAAATTTATACAGGTACATCATTACTTTCATTGATGATTTTACTCGTATTACATGTGTTATGTTTATGAATCACAAGTCAGATTCCCTGAAGATGTTTAAGAGCTTTAGAAGGAAAGCTAAGAAAGAATGTGAGTACTCTGGGAAGAAGTTGAGAACAAATAATGGGGGTGAGTATAGAAGTGAAGAATTTGGAAATTACCTTGAGAAGGATGGGATTCAACATGAATATAGTGCACCATACACACCTCAACAAAATGGGGTTGTTGAAAGGAAAAACAGAAGAATGGTGGAAATGGGAAGAACTATGTTGCTTGAACATGGACATACTCATAACTTTTGGAGGCAAGCTACAAGTACAACTGTGTTTATTCAGAACCGTTGTTTCTACAGTCCTCAGTCTAACAGAACTCCGAATGAAATTTTCTATGGCATTACTCCAAGCATTAGCATGATATAGTTTTTGGGATCCCATGTGTAATAAAGAAGAAAGGAGGATAAAGCGGAAAATTCAAGCAGAAAGGTGAAGACAGAATTTTTCTTGGTTATTCACCTGATGGAAGAGGATACAGATGCTTTAACAATGAAACATGAAGAATTTTGGATTCTTTTGATGTTAAAGTTATTTAAGTTCTGAATAAAGATGAGCATGTCCAGGCAAACAAGGAAGATAAGAAAAATGATGTTAATGATTCTGAAAAGGATGCAATGAAGTGTAACCTTAAAAAAGATGAAGAATCGAATTCTGACATATCAAGTGATGAGGATGGTTCAGAAAAGGCTTTTCCAAGGGTAACAAAACAAGTGCAAGTTCAGAATATCATTGGTGATCAACATCACAATGTTCAAACAAGAAGAACAAGAAAGTCCATATCACATACTTACTTGTATTCCAAAGTTGAACCAAAAGATGTTAAAGATGCCATTAAACATCCGGAATGGGTTCAGGACATGAATGAAGAATTGGATCAGATTGAAAATAATGATACATGGGGACTCATACCCAAACCTAAAAGCAAGAACATTATTGTCACCAAATGGGTTTTCAGGAAAATGATGAATGATGAAGGAGAAGTTGTCAGAAACAAAGCAAGATTGGTTTGTAAAGGCTACTCATAGATTGAAGGAATTGATTTTGAAGAAACTTTTTCTCCGGTGGCCAGATTAGAAACTATAAGAATCTTTCATGATATTGCTGCACAACGAGGCTACAAAATCTATCAGTTGGATGTTAAATATGCATTCGTTAATGGTGATCTCATGGAAGAAGTTTACATTGAGCAACCTTGTGGCTTTGTTGTTGGGGAAAATGAGATTTATGTGTGTAAGTTGATGAAAGCCTTGTATGGGCTTAAGCAAGCTCCAAGAGTGTGGTATTCCAAATTGTATACTTGCTTAAGGAAGATGAACTTTAAGAAAGGGAGAGTTGACAACAATTTGTACATTACGGAAAGTCAAGATCTTTCACTTATTGTTATTGTTTATATTGACGACATTATCATTGCTGGAAATTATGAAAGAAGATGTGAAAGATTAGCTAATGAAATGAATACTATTTTTGAAATGTCCATGTTGGGGGAAATGAGATACTTTCTTGGGTTACAAATCTTGCAACATAAAGAATTCATCGTTCTTTCCCAAGAAAAGTATGCTAAGGAACTTCTCAAGAAGTTAGGAATGGAGAGCTCAAAGCCTATATCAACTCCTATTTCAGTGGGAACAAAGCTAAGCAATGATAGTGAAGGAAAAGAAGTTGATCAAATAGAATACCGGAAGCTGATTGGAAGTTTTTTATACATGACAGCCTCAAGACTAGATATTGTGTTCACATTCACCTTATGTGCAAGATTCCAGAGTTCTCCTAAAGATTAACATCTTGTTGCTGCAAAGAGAATTCTCAGATACATTAAAGGCATAGCAGATTTCAGAATCAATTATAGTGGGTCCATCAACATTGATCTGTTTGGTTATTCAGATGTGGATTGGGAAAGAAATGTTGATGATAGAAAATCCACATCTGGTGGAGTTTCCATTATGGGAGAAAATTATGTTGGTTTGAATTCGATAAAGCAGAATTCTGTTACACTTAGCATGGTTGAACCTGAATATGTTGCCGCAACAATGGCCTCTACCCAACAACTGTGGATGAAGACACAGTTAGATGATCTACTTGTCGAAGTAAAGTTTCCCTTGCTCTTGGGCTGTGATAATCAATGCACAGTCAATCTTACTAAAAATCATGTCCAACACTCACATTCAAAGCATATTGATATCAAATATCAATTCATTAAAGAGCATGTGGAAAATAATGAACTCAAACTTGAGTATGTTACATCTACCGAACAAGTTGCTGATATCATCACGAAGCCTTTGCCAAAGGAATCATTCTCAAGATTGAGGATGCAGATGGATGTTCAACCACTCTCTCTTCAAGGCTAAGGTATGTTGGACCATCCCCTCTCTCTTCTTACCTTTGGATTGTTTTTTCAAGGGGAAGAAATTGTTTGTAATCACAAATATTTTTCATAAAGTGAGAGATGTGGGTAAGCTGTGAACTCAGGAATGATTATCTGTGTGAACATTTCTAATCTTTTGTTGAAGTGGGTTTAGGAAATGTTCTTGAACAGTAACCATAAAGATGTTAGAGAAGGAAGATGTTACAATCACTACCGATCCGATGGACAACATAGTCTTGCTATCAATAATTCTTGTTTCCTACAATGAGTTAGCTCACGTAGGCTTAGAATTATTGATTATTAACCCATTGCTTGTGGTTACGAAAGTTGAGGATTTATGAAAACACAGTTGACAACAAAATCCAAAGGGTGAGATTGTTGGGACCATGCTGAAGGAAGCTGAATGATGTTGAAGGAAGGGATGGATTTTTTTGAAGGTTGTCTTTTGTTGTTTAAGAATGTTTTAATAAATTATTTGTGTTTTTAGGAAGTTCAGAACCTGGAATCTGGAACAAAGAATTTAGATTCTGTTTGATGAAGCTAGAAATTGTCTTTTGGAACCTGGTGGTTACTGAGAATTCGGAAACTAGAAGTTTAATGAAGTCAGAAGTTCGGAACAATGATTTCGTAACTGAGTTTCCAGAACCTATTGTTTGTTGCAGGAAAGAAGTGTTTGGGACCTGGTGACTAGAAGTATTCAGAATCTGGGATTCATGAATTTCGGAACCGAGAAGTAGATGTTCGGAACCAAGATGCAGGATTTCAGAACCTGGTGTTCAATGGGTATCAAAGTCTGGGGACCAAGGAATCCGAAACTGGGAGTTCGGATTGTGCTGCATGTTGAACATTCGGAATCTGATTGGGCGAAGTTCAGATAAAGGAAATTGCATTTCCTGAATGGTGGATGATGGAGATATGAAGACACAAATTGTGACGATGCTATGTTGTTGTGTATTTCCTATTTGTGAGTACATACATGTATTCACATGCATGCAGAAGTCGGTACGGGAAGGCATTCTGGAATGGACTCGATGATGCTGGAGTTCATATCAGAGGTGTTCGGATTCAACCCCTCATATCTGATGTTCGGAGATGAGTTTCTAAAGAAGAGGTTCGTAGCGAGAATATCATAACGTGCTGCAATGCCAAATGTCTGGATACATCCTTGAGAAAGTCAGGAGTTTGGAGTTGTCTTCACATCCTTACATCGACATGCATATCAAAGGGGGAGAAGTTACCAGATGATTTGTTATGAGAAGTTTGTACCGAGGTTGTTCGTAATGGTGGAGTTTGTAGACAGCATGAGAAGTTGAAAGATCAGAGCTGACGTTGTAGAGTCTGATGTTCGTTACGGTGACGTTCGAAGCCGACTTGTCAGGAGAAAGTTACGTGGCAGAACTTCGTAATGAGGATGTTCGGACTCAGCGTCCTGAAGAAGTTCGTAATGAAGATATTCAGAGTCGATGTCCTGATGAAGAAGATCGTAATGAGAACTTCGTAACAAAGAGTTCATAACGGGAAGATCAGTCTCGATCTACCAGGTCAGAAGTTCTTAATGAAAATATCAATCACAAGTGAATCCAAGAATGAGATGCTGAGAAGGATCAAGTGAATCCAGAAAGGTTATACTGGAAGACAACTGTAATAAAGAGAGATCTGAGAATTTTCTAGAACTCTAATCAAGTGAGGTGGTGGAAGATTCGAGAATAATTGAGAAGCGTTGACGAAGTCAAAGACCGCTCCGAGATTTAAGGAGAATCACGATTTGAATGAATTTTATTAAGAAGGAAAATTATTTCATTTCCCGCCTAAAAGAATTTTTGGGCCACCTATAAAAGGCATTCACTGTGCATTGTTATTGATTGATGATGTTGAAGATCTAGAGAGAGAAGCTCTGCTAATCACGTGAGAAGAAGTGTTGGCTAAACAAGATTTTTGTTGACGTTTCGATCTGTAAGGAAACATGATTCTGGTTTGTTATCGGATCAGGTTCCTCAAGTTGGAGAATTTTCGTAGTAAAGTATTCCGTATGGTATTCCGGATTGAAGAATTCGGAACGGTGAATTCTGATCAGCCTGAAGAATAATCAAGAACGGGTATTCCAGAGTGGTTAATTCGGAATGACCTGCCAGTATAGTTTTGTTATCATACTGTGTCATACAGAAGTTGAAGTTCGGATCGGCATTTCAGAACGGCGATTCGGAACGGAGAAACCGGAACAGGAATTCGGAACTGAAGTGCGGACAACATTTGAACTATATTATGTATGTGGTGTTCCTTACCTCTCTTCTGGGTAAGTGAAGAAGTGAGCTGATTTACTTACACTTGTGCAACTCTAAGGAAGTGCAGGTAACATAAGTTGTTACGAAAAGAAAATATATTACCCTATTGTGCTATAAGGGTGCACACGCACTTGAAGATTGTTTTCCAAGTTGTTCACGAGTGTAAGGGAATATCATACTCGTTGTAATCCATGGATTGTTTTCTTAGTGGATTGTTTGGTGGTGGATTGTTTCCCACTATACTAAGGACGTAGCTATTCTTGTTGAATAGTGAAAGTTGTAAATACTTGTGTTCCTTTGAATGTGTGTTTGTTTGCTTCAGTAGGTATGTTTATCCTTAACAGGATACAAAGGTTGTTCTCTTTTAGGGAACATAAAAGAAAAGGGTAAGAAAGTAGAACCACTGATTCTCCCCCACTCTTAGTGGGTATTACCCCGACTGGGTCCTTACAGTGATAGGTCTGTGATAGCAAGGTTGAGCATAAGGCTGGATGCCTTTTTTTCAAGGTCAAGTCATCTTCTTGACTATGTTTGTTTCTCTCTACCTTCTATTTGATCTTGATACTATACTTTTTATGATATGTTATATGAGAATTTGATGAATAATGGGATATGGGTGGGGATGGTAGAGTTTTTTATATTAGTTGACACCTATGATTGTGAGTTGTGTGGTGATATTACAGAGGGTGTTAATGATGATAAAAAAGATGATGGAATATGATGATGTTAAGCTTACTCATTGTTGTTCTGAAATATGATATGTTTTGATGTTTATTAATCAATTTTATGACTACATGATTGGGATGTTTATTTTACATACATTTCATTCCCTGATGCTTAAGGTAGATGGATGTGTTTGGGTACATCTCGTAATGGTAGCTTAGTATGTCTTCCGAGAGTAAATGGAATCATTGAATGGTTACAGTGTTTAAAAAAAGTAAACACATGATTTTAGTTATTGATAGAATTAAAATTTCAAGGATAATCTTGATAAACCATGTACTAAGATGGATTATTCTTAGGGTTCACGAACATCACGTGGATGGTTAATAAAATACAGTCAAAATATTGTTAATTAGTAGATTATGAATCAAATAATGTGAATTGAATTATACATATAAAATAATTATTTTAATGTATCTTATCTAATTTATCCTGTGATTATAGGGTATAGTCATTAAAAGTATCAATCGGGTGTCCGAGAGATGATAACTACAGTATAACCTAGTACTATGTTCATGCATATAGTGTGGTCATGGGATATACTATATATTTCATGTTTTTTGATTTCATATGCTACCCACACATGTCGTTACGGTGAATTACACCCGATTGACTATAGTAGGGTATTTTCCCAAGTATCTAGGTTAGTGAGGGATAAGTGACTGACTACAACCACTTGTCCTGTTCACTATTACATATTGTATTATGTTCTAGTATGCATAGTGGTCAGGTTCCATGTATATGTCTGTATAGGGATGTAATGGCATGTGATTATTTAAAAATAATTATATCATGTTATAGTATCCAAAGTATTATTATATGTATGGTGTGTATGGGTTGTGTTGTCTGGAGTTACCATACATGGTGTATGGGATGTGATGGCATGTGGTATAATACATGATGTATAATACATGTCATACGGGATTTGGTGGGACCCAAATAAATAGGTTATTATATTAATATGTTTCATGAGATGGTGAAAAGATGTTATGAATGAAATGCATGTCATGATAGAAAGCCTAACTGTCTCCATGCATGCTTCTCTTGGAGTGAGATGGATCAGTACATGTGTTGTTTGATCATAACAACACACTAGTGGGGAAGTGGATGTAGGATTTCATTTTTATTTTCGATTATAATATAATATATCTTGTATCATTTACCAGCTGAATGATATCCATGGTTAGGATGGGTACTTAGTATGCCAATTTAGGAATTGTATATGATTCCGTAATTATTCATTGGGATTTACAATGGTTTCATTATCATTTGAATGAGAGTCTATGTTGAGGATCCTAATATGTTTACTATTATGATCACCCAATGTATTTAAAAATTGTTTTCTAGGTCAGTAGGATAATGTTAGTCATCATGATAGCTATTTATAGCTTGCGGTTTTATAGGAGTTGTTTGGGATTTGTGTCCATTGTTGAGTTTACCTTTTTTGTAATTTTAGTTTCCTTCGTACATTTTTAGTTACATTTAATATTACATATATACACATGGGGTTGTTTTATATTAATTATCATGATTTATTTGGACTATCTCTCTTGTATCTCTATAATAAATGTTTCTATTAGAGGGAAATGACTCAGATTTATATGTTTGATATACTGTCAATGATAGTTTCAAAACTAAGGCATACTAGCTGAAGGACCCAGGAGGTCACTATCCTCCTTGATCAATTACTAGATCGAGAGGGGTAATCGTTTGGGAGGAGGGGGTCCTTAAAATAATATATGGATAATATTTGGATTGATAATACAAATACAATTTATAATGAAAAAATTTAGGAAAATATGAAATTTATATATTTCAGTAGAGGATTTCAAATGGATTACATTATTTGACCATATAGTAAATGAGAAAATCGATTTTTATTCACACAATATACAAAGAGGAAAAACAAATTCATTAATGAGGATATGAAAAATTCTTTGTGTTGGAATTGTTATGGGGAATAATAGTTTCCTTTTCATTGAATATAATGTATTTAGATGGATGTCGATGCAATGATGGGTGAACTAATGCATTAAATTTTTAGTGAAATGTTAAGTGGGTTGGATCCTTACAGAAATTAAATTTGAAATGTTGATACTGATGAGATCAATCTGTTCTCTAGTGTAGATCATGATTCAATGAGTTCTTATGAAATATTTGATGAAACACAAACTCAACTATATATATAGTGTACTACATATTATAATTTATTTATCATTGAGTTATTTCACTTCAAGGATTTGAATTTAATGGTTAGACACATTGTTCAACATGCTTCTAGTGTTATTGTAATATGAACTTCTTTTTGATGCAACAATTCTGAAGTAATATTATAATTTTTGTATGTTTAACAAGAATTTAGGAATCTCATATGAGACCATATATTTATGTGGAACACATTGTATGTTGTCTATAAAAGTAACATCCGATGTGAATAAATGTATTCTTTATGGATATTCATGTGGAATGATAATTGGTGAAATTAGACATATCATTGTGAGACTATGAAATATGGTAAATAGATTTCTGTAAAGAAAATGCATCATATTCTACTAAATTTATGGTTTAAAAATTTATTTATTTCATATAATGTTTCTAAATTAAAGATATTATGAAAGGAGAAAAATAATTATAGTTATACGCTAACCCACACAACAGAATATCTTATAATGAAGATGATTAATTAGAGGAACCCTACCTTTTCTATAGATAGTAATAATGACTTATTAATGTTGGTATTTGAAAATTAAAATTCATTGATGTCTTTTCCTTGGTGAAACTCAAAACACATGGCCCATGATGTTTGTTCTGTATAATCATTATTTATTTATTTTTACAAAACAACAATTTTTATTACATTCCAGTCTTCATGACAAACAAAGATGTTTGGGGGATAATATTGATGTTTACCTTCATCCATTGATTGATGATTTAAATAATTTTGGGGTTGATGGTGTGTTAACCTTAGATTTTTAAATGAATGAATTCTTCATTATATAATCAATTATATTATAAACCATCCACAACTTCTAGAATAATAAATATTTATCAATTTATATTATAGAGGGGAAATTGTATTTCACATGAAGCAATAAATGTAAATATTATATATGGATAAAAATTTCTAAAAAATTGACATACACAAGCCACATATATTTTATTCCACCTTATAATAAGTTCATAAATATCAAATTAGATTTTGATGGTTCTAGATAATTCAACAAAACACAAAACAAATACGTGAAATCTCTGACAAGGAGTTTCAGGCTTAACCTGGGGTACCCTGGTACATGACAATTGGCCTTGCTGCACTCTTGGATACGACACTCTCGAAGGATATTCTTAGTATAATTCATTATTTATTTACAAATCATTAAGAATGATTTATTAGTATATACCCCCTCAATGAAAATATATTAATGATTATGGATTATATTCACACACTTTTCAATTTATTTTAAGTGTTTTAAAAGTATAGAATTATTTATTTTGATTCATAAACTAATCTAGTTTATGACATTGTTTAGAAATGGCGCCTAGTGGATGGAAGGGAAACTGTATCAATGTACGCACTCCATATAAAGATTTCATCCTGTTCAAGATAATTAAAGGGGAGTTAGTGATGCAACTGGTGATTACCAGCTAATTGTTGTACTTGGGTAACTCACTCTGGTTATGAATAATAACCTTACCCGTATGGAGCACCATGATCCATAGCGTGGAGGATCAATGTTTGATATCTTCATAAGGCAACAAGCACCAATATTCAATGGGGGTAAAAATCACATAGTAGCTGAGCAATGGTTAAATTCCTTAGAGAAAATATTACATGCCATGGGGAGTAGTGAAATGGAAAAATTTGTCATGTTAGTTTATCACCCAACTAGAGATGCTGATCAATGGTGGTCATTGATACAAAACATGATGGAAGATGATGAAGTATCAAATATTGAATGGAGGGAGTTCAAAGAGTTGTTCTTTGAAAAATACTTTCCTTAAGTCCTTCGAGCTGATATGGAACGACAATTTCTGAGTCTGAGGTAGAAAATGGGTGAGAATTTTGCAAAGTATGAGGCTATCTTTACAAGGTTAGCTAGGTATGCAGTAGATTACAAATATAACCCAATAAGTAAGATTTATCGATTCTTTGATTGGTTAAAACCATTTCTCTGTCAAGAATTAGTCTCACAGACCTTCTCGTCATTCAAATTTATTGTCTCGTGAGCTATCAAGACGTAAAACGAATTCTCTAAGTCATCTGACTTTAAAGAAACGAAACAGAAGAAGATATCTTCTAATCAATCTGGAAATGTAAATAAGGAGAAGAAGGAAAAAGTTGAAAATCAGTCCTGTAGAAAATGTGGGAAGAAACACCCGGGTAATTGCTTGACGGTAATGAGTGTATGTTACAAGTGTGGTTAAAAAGGCCACCAAGATCATGATTGCAAGGGAAAGAGAGTTGTTGTCACCATGGAATGCTACAATTGTAGAGTGTGGGGACATTATTCAAATTAATTTCCTAAGCGTCAGGTGAACATAACTCAGAAGAGGCCAACATATCAAATCCAATCTTATGCTATCACTACTACTGAGGTAGAAGCTCATAAAGACAGGGTGAGAGGTAATTTAATAGTTTCCTCATGTTTAAAAAATTCATTATTTGATTCTGGATCATTGCATTGTTAAATATCTTTCTAGTTTTCTAAGAACATTAGATATTTCCAATTTAATTTAACAAGGGAGTTGTCAGTCAAAACTCCTAAGGGAAGTATCATTGCTAAAATGTAATGTGGATCTATTCCCAATAGGGCATATAAATGTTCTTTACTTGCTGATCTCATCGTCATACCCATGGATGAATTTGATATAGTCCTCCATAATGAGAAATTGAGATTTCCATTTATTTAATTCATGGTTCAAGGCCCATATCGAATACCCCTTAAAGAATGGCCACTGTGGAATTAGTTGAACTGAAGAAAAAACATGAGGAATTGAGTAATAAGGGATTTATTCTCCCTAGTGTTTCTTCATGGGGAGCCCATGTCCTTTTTGTTAAGAAGAAAGATGGATCTATGAGGTTGTGCATTGACTCGAGGAAGATCAATTCTATAACAATAAATAACAATTATCCCCTACCTTGAATTGATGATTTTTTTGACCAAGTGCATGGAGATCAATACATTTCAATGATTGACCTTCGATCTGGTTAACATCAGTTGTGTGTGTAGAAGGAAGACATTCCGAAGACAGAATTTTGAAAAAGTTATGAGCATTACGAGTTTACATTAATTTCTTTTGGATTGACTAATGCACCCTCTATATTCATGGATTAATTGAATCGAGTTTTCAAGGAATATCTTGATGATTTTGTGGTGGCATTTATTGATGATATTTTTGTATACTCAAAAATCTACAAAGAACATTAAAATCACTTTAGAATTATTCTAAAGACTCATAGAAGACATGAATTATATGGGATGTTTAACAAGTTTGAATTATGGCTTCAAGAGATTTTTTTTCTTGGACATATTTTTTCCAATGATGGAATCAATGTTGAACCTTCTATGTCCAAGGAAATCCAAGAATGGCCCGCACCAATGAGTATAACTGAGATACACAATTTTATTGGTTTAGCATGGTATTATTGACATTTCACCCCGAATTTTGCCATGTTGGATAACCCATTAATAAATCTCACACATAAAGGGGTTAAAATTGTCTGGACAAAATAGTGTGAAGTATGTTCTGACGAAATGTAGATGAGATTAGTCAATTCCCCTATATTGAATCTACCATCAGTGAATGCTGGGTTCGTTATTTATAGTGATGCATTGATGAAAGGATTTGGTTGTGTCCATATGTAGAATGATAGGGATATTGCCAATGCATCACGATAGCGAAAAATTAATGAGAAAAACTATCCTACTTATGATCTTGAGTTAGCAACTGTGATCATTTCTTTGATGATATGGAGACACTAACTCTATGGGGAAAAAGTGAGATTTATACCGATCACAAGAGTTTGATGTATATTTTCAAAACAAAAAGTACAAAACATGAGGCAAAAAAGATGGCTTGAACTACTCAAGGATTATGATTTCACGATACACTACCACCTGGGGATGGAAAATAAGGTGACATATACTTTGAGTTGAATGGTTCATGGAGTTTTGAACATGATGAGAGTGGAATGGGATCCTATTTTCATGGATCTTGTAAAGATGGATTTGGGAATCACCATAGAAATTAAAACATCAAATCATTTTCAAATGGTTGCCAAACCATCATTACTAGAAAAGATATAGTGTTCTAAGGCCGATTATGAAGAGTTTAAAAAGAAGATTAATGTTGTGAATGATGGGAGATTGAGTGACTTTTTGTATGAAGATTTAATTTTGAAATTTTGGAGTATAATTTGTGTTCCTGATATACCTGATTTAAATAGGGAATTTTTGGATGATGCCCATAGTTCCAATTTCTCTATACACCCTAGAAGCACAAAAATGTATAGTGATTTGAAGGTACCTTTATGGTGGGACAACATGAAAAGGGAGATTGCGGATTTTGTGTCAAGATGTATGGTTTGTCAACAAGTGAAAACTTGAAGGAAAAAAACTATTGGAGTACTACATCCTCTTCCCATACATGAGTGGAAATGGGATAATATTACGATAGACTTTGTCTTGGGACTACCAAAGACTCATAGAAGGAAGGATGTAATATGGATCATGGTTGATCGTCTAACTAAGTTAGCATATTTTCTTTCTATAAGGGAGGATTTACCACTTGAACGTCTAGCAAGACTATATATTAATGAAGTTGTGGGACATCATGGTGTACCACTATCGATTGTTTCAGATTGTGATCATCGTTTTACTTCAAGATTCATGAAGACTCTTCAGAAGGCCTTGGATATTGAACTTCGTTTGACCACTACCTACCACCCTCAAATAAATGGACAATTAGAATGAACTATTCAAACCTTAAGAGATATGTTGAGTCATGCTCACTTGACTTTCAGGGTATGCGGGATCAATATTTATCTCTGGTAGAATTTTCTTATAACAATAGCTTCCATTCAAGCATTTAGATGGTACCATATGAAGCGTTATATGGAAAGAGATGTCGCACACCAACCTGTGGGGATGACGTTGGTGAATGAAAACTTGTAGGCCTAGAACTAGTGAAGGAATCAATGGAAAAGGTGGTGGTGTTCCAAAACCACATCAAAGTAGCTCAAAGTATGAAGAAGAGCTATGTAGATAACAGAAGAAAGTAATTGGAGTTCCAGGTTGGAGATCTAGTTTTCATAAAGGTATCACCATGGAATGGAGTTAAACGTTTTGGTAAGGAAGGTAAATTGGGTCCCAGGTACATAGGACCTCTTGAAATTCTAGATTGTATTGGGGATATAGCTTACCATTTGGGGATGCCGCAAAGTCTCTCCAAAGATCACGATGTGTTCCACGTGTCACTGTTGAGAAAATACATGCCTGACCCAATGCATGTACTCACTCACGAGGAATTGGAACTGGAACCTGATCTATCTTATTGCGATTAGCCGGCCATGATTCTTGATATGAGATAACGAGTGTAGAGAAACCGGGCTACTCATCTAGAAAAAGATATATGGAGGAATCGCAAGACGGAAGATGCAACATGGGAACCCGAGGAATGTATGATGAAGAATCACCCAAGCCTTTTTATACAGTAAATTTTTAAAAATATCAAGGATGAAATTATTTGAAGGAGGGGAGAATGTATCATCACATGCTTCCACGGTATGCTTCTCTTTGAATTGTACAATAGTGTGTGGTATACGCAACTTCGATTTCTAACACACACCACAAAAAATCAAACTAGTCGTTATGAATAATAATAATTACATTTTGAAATTTTATAAATTTTATCTCTCAAAATAAACTTCATTTAGGGATTCATAATATCGAGTTTATCCTAGGGTGAATGTTTGGTAGTTTTCGGATAACTTTTATATTTTGATGAATAGTGAAAATTACTAAATTTTAATTAAATACAACTTTTTAAATCAAAATAATTAATAGTGATAAATCATGAATTTGAGTGGTTATAAAGTATATTTAGAATATATATTTACAATTTAATTTAGTGTTGGTCATTGTACATAATTTTACAATTAAACCGGACATATACAAGTGTCAATCTTTTGAAATTTATTATATCTTAAAAACACGCTTTTTGTTTTGACAGCGGGAATTAATTTTAAATTTTCTACCACTTCTATGTTTTGAATTTTTTAAAATGGATTCCATATTTTAAATCAGGATGTAAAAATATTGTAAATAGGAAAAATTTATTTTTAGACATTTTGAATAATTACATCGGTAAATATTTTATTTACTATGGTTAAAGGGTAAATCTTGTAAATATGGGTAATAGATAATAATATAATAATACTAAATTACACTAAAACGTGACCAAACCATATTGGTGGATACATGTTCGACAATGGGTATATTTGGGTCAATTTTTGGAACCCATGGAGCCACTTGTAGGTTATAGGTACACTTTATAATAATTAAGTTAAAGTAAATACAAAAATTGCATAAGCTTATATCTTTTAGAAAAAAAAAATTTACATAGGGTTATATATGTTATATATTCGATTATATATATTAATTTGAAAGATAAAATGATTTCATAAATAATTTTATTTTATTTATAATTTTTAGACATTTAAAAAGTTAAAATATATATGACACAATAATGATGCAGTATTTTTGTTATAAATGAATGAATCAAATTATTGGTAATATAAATGTTAAAATAAATATACTATGAATATTTTTATGGCATAAACGACATTTATTGGTTAATATGACATTTTTGTATTTTTTAAATGAATTTTGTTCGAATTAATAATGTTGTTAATACTTTAATAAAAATAAATTATTGATTAGTGTCAAAATTGACATAAATGAGTTTTTTAAAAAAAATTTATATTATTAATTTATATTCTATTCATAAAAATCTATGGTTTGGGAAAATGACTCATATAATTATTTGTATATCATTAATGGACCACTTTGGGGAATCTTGTATTTATATATTAATATTATTAACTATATAATATAAAAATACAAAGTGACATGGTGAGTGTCAAACTAATTAACATAGAGTTAAAACTAAAATATGGGGTTAATATATTGACCCAAAAATTTCTAAAACCTATTGGTTGAAAGGAATTCGACAAATAACCACCTTAGACTATCAATAATATACTTTGGAGCCTTTAGAAATAGAATATGATTTTATTATAAAATAATACTTTGAGTTTTTCCAAAAGAGTCCTCAACCCTCTTATAAAATGGCACTCCCCATTTTCATTATTTCACACATTCAAAGCCTTTTGGTTTGGAAACACCCTGCCCAAATACACTCTCAACTTCCCTCACTTCAATCTAGAGGACATATTTTAATCAGAATGCCTTCCAAAGGATCCCTTTTGATCAAATCAAAAAGAATAACTCAAAGAAGTGGTAATGTTTTCACAACCAACATTAATGTTCCATACTTCTTCAACTTCTTCTTTCATTATTATTTCCATTATAAAATAATAAATACAATATCTTATTTATTCTGTGAATTTATTATAATTATGGAACAAACTATTTCATTATTCTATCAATACCTTGAATGACATGTCACCATACGTGCGTACGTACGACCTACTATCTCCACGTGGTGGTTTGATTATTATTCAATATATTATTATTTAGATGGGTATAATAATGATGTATAATTCATGTAAATAATAAATATAACATAATAATAATTCTTTCTATAGGATATAAAATCCAATTATATATTATTTTAATATCAAAAGAATGATATTTTCGCTCGTGCATACGTACGGACTTCTGTCTCCACAAACACGATGAGATTCATTCCCCATCGTATCCAATCAAGAACTTTTTTTATTTGATGGTTACAAATAATGTTTGAATAACTAATATCATTCTGGATATGAATATGATACAACCAATCCATAACAAACATGACTTATGTAACAAAACATATAAAAGAAAACTAGTAAGTTAACACCCAAAACGACGATAATACTAAGATTTTATTAAAAAAGAAATGATAAAAGATCATATATGATATCATATTAATATATATATATATATATGATTATTTTATATTTTAATAACAATTATTTCACCATTATACAGGAGGATAACCTACCATCATCCATGACAAAAGTACAAGGTAAGGGTTTATTTCACAATTACTTCATTATCCGATTTTGTTTTTACGTAATTATCTACTGGAAAATCATTATCATCCACATCCATGTTTCATAAAAATGTATTTGAAAACATTCTTAGTATTTTATATTATATAGGTTAAAGTCATTTATAGCCTTGTTTGACTTTTTATAAGATGTTTATTAAGGAATCTTTCTGTCATTTTCCAAACAATGTCTTTTTAAACCTTTTCGACAAAATTAAGGTAAGAATGTTTTTTTAACTTATAAGGTGGGTGTGTCTATTTTCCAACATTATAAAATCGTCAAAGCTTCCCTTAAAATCATATAATGATATTTTCAAAGTAAATTTAATATTTTATAATTATGTTTTCATTAAATGATTTAATAAAAGAGATATTTCCCTCAAATAGTTTCGATTTCATCTATGTCAACATCAATTGATGGATTTTAAGTTTATATGAAGTTGATTTATTATAATACAAAAAATCCTTATTATAATTATGTTTTTGTTATATGTTTTACTATGGATGTGCTATTTTTTTTCCATTCATGGATTATGGTTCATGTATTGACATTTATTATGCTAGTTTTAATACGAATGTTTAATATATGTTTAATCATTTTTATATGAGGAATGTATTGGACATTGTATGTGACGGATAGAGCCCGATATAACTCCTAGATGCATCGGTAAGTCTCATGAGGCAAACTAGTGTCTTGGCAAGAGGCCTTGACAAAATATTATTTGTAGACATGGCACGAGGCCTTGGCTACGTGGTAATCATAATCTGGCATTATGCATTCCATCATTATGAAATTTGTTATTGATATTTCCTGTGATTATTCGATTAGTAGAATATCCATGTGAATAAGTAAATGGTATTATTTAATTTTATCGTTTCCATATTATGCTGATGTTCAAGTTTAAAAACATTTTGTTTTAGTTACACATTCCCTTATATGTTTATGCTTATTAATGAAATTTTCCACTATATTGTTATCCTTACTGAGCATCTGAGCTCGCCCATTTCTATGTTTCAACTTTCCCAGTATGTGAAGAAGAAATTTATGAATGACCTGCAGGGATAGTACGTGGTGATATGAGTGTGGACAATGGAGACTATGTTGTTGTAGTTTTCATTTTTATGATGTGATGTAAGATTTATGGATATATCTAATGTTTTTAAGGCTACTAAACTAATCGGTCTTTGGAGATTTAACCTTTCTTGTGATTATGCCAATGTTATGTAATAATGCACTAACTCTGGGTAACTGGGGTCGGCGTGTAACATATATGATTAATTATGAAAGGTAAATTAATTCTTAGTTATATAGGACATTTCGAATTTTTGGAATGAATTAGAATTGTAGCATACCATTGGGGAATGCTACAAAGTCACTCCAAATTTCATGATGTGTTCCACGTATCACTGTTGTGAAAATACATGCCTGACCCAACACAAGTACACATCTATGATGAAATAGAGCTAGTTATTGATCTGTTTTATTGTGAAGATCCAATGAGAATTCTTGATACAAGAGAACACTTGTTGAGAAACCGGATGACTCGTATAGTTATTGTTCTTTGGAGAAACCATAAAATGGATGAACCAACTTGGGAGCCTGAGGAACTTATGTTGAAGAACCACCTGAATCATTTTATGTAGTAATACTTTAGAAATTTCAAGGACTAAAATATTTGATTGTGGGAAGATTGTAACACCGCAATCTTCCATAATATATTTCTCTTTGAATAATTCAATATCTTCCTATGTACGAAACTTCATGTACTAGCACACCATGACCAATCAAACAATAGTTTAAGAATTTGTAATGAATAGAATTATTGGCTTATGGAAATTTAATAAAATTTATTTTTTAAAATGGACTTATTAATTAGATTAGGATTTTCATAATTATCTTATGGTGAATTTTTGGTACTTTTATGATAACATTCTTATTATGTTGAAGAGTGAATAATATTAAATATTAATTAAAAACTAATTTTTTTAATAAAAATAATTTATAGTGTTAAATTATACATTTGTGTGGTTTTAATGTACCTTTAGATTTTATTTTTATCATTTATTATAATTTAGGTCATAGGATATAGTTTCACATTTATATTGTACATAAACACATTCATATTATTTTATAGTTTAAAATTCATAAAAAACATTTTTTTGGTTCTAACAACGAGATTTAATTTTAAATTCATAATTACGACTTTGGTTTTTTGAATTTGTGAAATTGGGATCCAAATTTGGAATCATAATTAAAAAATTGTGTATATAGGTATCTTTTATTTTTTATTCATTTTGAATAGTATATTTAGAAATTTTATTGTCATGACCCGTCCTCGGGACCCATTTCGTGACTACCCCAAGACTGCCTTCCAAAGGCTAGGGGCCGGAGACTAGAACCAAAGGCATAATTCCCGATATCTGGGAAGGCATTGCCTTTAAGTAAGAAACAAACACCACAGTGTAAGCAAGCAAAAGTAAACACTAAGTAAACTGAGTACAATAGTAAGTGTGGGGAAGTAAATGGGCCAGTATACAAACCCAAAATAAAAGTAAACTACTACTGAAAACAATGTATAACAACATAAAATTAAAGTTGCGAGTCTGATCCATCATCTGTAAATCCCACCTGAAGTGTGGGAACAGATAGTCTCCTCTGCTCCTCAGCTCCAACCATCTGCTCCGATCACGTCTCGTCATGTGATCCACATCAATGTACTGTCCTGCTACATTGATCAACGTTTTTCATCGTCTGCATCCAACACAATGAAGTTCGAGCATAGCCCGTGTAGGGGTGAGTATATGATACACAGTAGGGACCATGAGACCCTTGAAGGCCTCTCAGAATCCACAAAGGATAACCATAAATGAAAGATAATAATCATGAAGTATCAACCAACTCTACTTAGTTATATTCCCATAAATATTCCAAATTCATCAATTCCAGTTATTCTCCAAGTCGCGAGCTCAAGTACAACACAGTCCACATAGGAATGCACAACGTAATCCACACAGGATATCAAGTAAATCACATTGAAGATAATGATTGAATGTCAAGACACAACTCAAACATGTATTCCACAATAAAATAGAGCGATTAGATGATCATATGTAGCCACTAGATCACCTAAGCTGTCGGACCCACACATGATCAATAGGTAATAACACACGCAATGACCCACACAGGATCTAACCCACACAAGATCATTATTCACTGACCCACACAGGATCGCTGAGCACTTAACAACACTGGATCTGACCCACATAGGATTGGTATGCACTGATTCACACAGGATCGCTGAGTGCTGACCCACAAATGATAGCTCGGTATAGTCACTGTCATCGCAGTGGCAGTAGCAGCCAACTCCAGGGTTCCCGCACATAGCACGCTCGTTCCGGGAGGGTCCGCTCCATGAGACAAGGGGTTGATACATCAACTGTCATGTAGACCAGAGTTGATGTATTGCAAAGTTCCATCATGACATTAGGAACACAACACGATAGACATCGCGTCAATCGGATGCCCGATCATAGAGTTATTAGCTTTTTAGTCTGAGGGGCCTGGTTGTTTTTTATGTCAAAACCAACCCGACCGTACTCCAACTGCATCCAAACTTCAAGAGAATTAATCCAAATGGACTGGATCACAAAGAGGAATCCAGAAAAGTCGACGGTATGTCAATCGGACATCCGGAGCTCTAAATATAAGTGTTTCCGCTACGAGGGCCTAGTTGGTTTCATGTTCAAACCAACCCAGCAATACACAAAGTTATCCAAATCCCTGAGTATAATATACAGAAACGATTGTCTCGATCCAAGTATCACATCGCAACTAACGGTATGACAATCAGAGGTTCGTAGCCCATGTTATGGGCGTTTAAATGAAACTATTAGATTTTAGCCGGTTTTTGGGCCCGGACCGACCCAGCCCATGACCACCTGGGTCGGCCTGAACCGGGAGACCCGACCCAAGGAATGCCCACTTGGGCGTGGCCCAGCCCCGCGGGCGGTCTCGCCTGGCGCGGCTGGTCTGCCTACCGGGTGTGTGGCCCATGGCCAGCAGCTCGGCCGAGCAGAAAATGGGGGGGGGGCATCCCCCCTTCATGGAGAAATGGATGGCCATTTTTAGCCGTCCATTAGAATGACCATGGGACATAAAGGTTCTCGCCTCCCATTGGCTCCAACGTCCTGACCAGACGATCGCTCCCCCCCCCCGAAATGTCGTGGCCTCTCGCCCCATCTCCTCCACCACTGTCATGGCGTGACAATGCCACACACCTCCACCATGGATCGCCCCCGCCATGGCCCTCCTCGGTGTGCTGGTGTGGCGCGGCGATGCTGCGCCCCTCCGCCGTGGCCCGCTCTTAGCCGCGACCTCCTCCGGCCCCTCTAGTGCGGCGCGACATCACCACATTTCTTCACAGCAGCCCACTCCGGCTGCGGTTCTGTCATTCCCGTGCCATGCAAGGCTATAACATCTCTTCTATTCCAAGCCACGAAGGAAAACGAACAATAAAGGGTGGAGGAGGTTCGATCGTGTTTGTGCGGTCCAACATCCTTCCATTATATCGGTACTAAGCAGTCTAATAACGAGTAAACTAAACGACAACAAAGCAGAAATTTAATTAATTAAATTTGAACTTAACCCCTAACTCAGATTAATTCGTGGGAGCTTGCATCAAGGAAGATGGTGTCATGGGGTGAGGCTCCAAAAACGTCGTCGGTGTGCGTCCGATGAAGGAAGCGGTGTCTCCCTTTCTTTGATGCGAAATGAAGAAGAAATATCATTTCAGCATTCTTCACATTCTTCAAGTTGGAAGATGAAGATCCAAAAGGCTTTGGGTACCCTCCCCAAAATCCTCCCACAACTCAAAACCCAAATAAAATAAAAAACATATATTTTATTAACACATTCCCTGCATTTTCAAAACATCGAAAACTCAATAACGAAATTAAATGTATTGAATATCATTAAACAATCAATTTAATTGTGATAGTTTACATGTCATAATGAGGGGATGTGGGAGTGTTTTACATTTAAGGTGGGTTCCAAAATTTTAGAGGGGTTTTAGGGGTATTGAAGGGTTGGAGCTTGTGTGGGCCCCAACTCACTAATGTACTACTAAGAGTTAGAATTTTAGTGTGTCCCACCCCGATCTCCCATACATAAGTATTATTAATTTAATTTAACTTACACATAAACCAAAACTATAAACTACACCACCTGAGAAAAAGCAACACTAAAAAGGGTCTTCTTAAACAATTACTGGAATTGTAGTTTCAATGGTGCCCCTGGTTTTTGATTCCGAGCACCGGTTCAAAAAATAGAAAAACTTCTTTCCTCATTCACTGAACGTACATGAGCTAAAATTTAGAAATTTATTTTGGGCACACCGGGCCTCGGAATCAGGTTCCGTTAGAAAATGTGTACTTATAAAATCCCAATGAATTTAAAAAAAATCATTGAAATTTATGGGTCATTACATTACTCCCACCTCAAGTCTTTTCATCCCCATAAATAAACATAAAAAACTAGGGAATCAAATGATGGTACTGAGCATTCATATGAGCCTCCCACTCCCATGTGCTCTCCTAGAGGATCACCTGCTACCACCTAATGCGCACTAGAGGAATCGACCGACCATATTGGACCAACGCCTGTCGATCCTTGATCATCCCCATGTCCTCTGCAAAAGTAGTCCTGTCAACAATGTCCAGCTCCCCGTGGCTGATGCAATTCATCGGGTTGGCCACGTATCTCCCCAACTGGGATACATGGAAGTCTTCGGGCACCCTATGAAACTAAGGTGGTAGAGCCAGCCAATATTCCACCTCGCCTATTCTGCTGAGAATCTAAAAAGGTCTGATTAAGTAGGTAGACAACTTTTCGCCCCTGCCAAATCTATGTAGTCCACGCTGAGATGAGACCTGTAGGAAAACGTGGTCACCATCCTCGAATTCTAGTCGTCTCCACCTCCTATCAGTATACGACTTCTGTCATCTCTGAGCTATCCTCATCTGTTCCAAGATGACCTGGACCATCTCTGGTCACATAAGTGTGGACTCCCCAAGGTCAGTCCAGCACAGTGGTGATCTGTAAGGTCAGTTATACAATTCCTCGTATGGTGCCATCCCAAAGGTGGAGTGGTAGCTGTTGTTGTACGCAAACTACACCAAGGGTTGGTGATCCTCCTAGCTGTGACCAAAATCAAGGACACATGCATGGAGCATGCCCTCGAGAGTCTGAATGGTCATCTCTGTCTGACCATCTATCTGAGGGTGAGAGGTGGTGCTCAAACGTAGTTGCGTCCAGAATGCCTCTTGCAATCCCTTCCAATGCCGAGAAGTAAAACGAGAAACTCGATCGGAGACGATAGATGATGGCACACCATGAAGCCGTAGGATCTCCTGAACGTAGAGGTATCCCATGCTCTCCACTAAGCCCTCCTCTCTTCCACAACCTTCTTCATACCCATCCACCAGTGTTGTCATCTGATATCCTAGTACAACATCGCTACCCCTGGATATACCGCTAAAGTTGAAGTATGAAACTCTCTCAGCACCTCTTCCTATAGTGCATATGGAACAATGGTACTTCCTCTGAAAAGGATTGCGTGCTCTCCTACTACAGAAAATCCATCAGGTTTCAATCCAGTGAAAATCTGTGCATGCCACGTCTCACATTCATCATCCCCACGTTGTGCCTCTCTAACCTGCTGAAGTAGTTGATGAGTGACTGTAGAAAGGTTGATCCATATCTATCTATGAAGGATATACGCAAAGCCACTAGCTTTTCTGTCCCCTCTCCATGTAGCTGAATTCCCATCCTCTTACTGAGAGAATCGGCTACTATGTTCCCCTTTCCAGGAGTATAGTCTATCTAAAAGTCATAGTCCTGAAGAAACTCTAGCCATCGTTGTTGTCTCAGGTTTAGGTCCTTTTGTGAGAAGATTTACCTAAGACTATGGTGGTCTAAATTGACTGTCAAGCGCTCTCCCATTAGATAGTTCCGCCACATCTTCAAAGGGAAGACCACAGATGCAAACTCCAGGTCATGGGTACCATAGTTCTGGTTGTGTTGCCTCAACTGTCGTGATCCATAGGTGATCATTTCCCTCTCCTGCATCAGGACACACCCGAGTATGGTCCCTGATGCGTCGCAGTAGACAATGTACCCAACTCTCTCCTCTGGTAGCCTCAAGATGGGTGCACTGGTCAATCACTTTCTCATCTGCTGAAAGATCTGTTGTCATCTATCTGACGACATGAAGGGTTTCCCCTTCTTCATCAAAGCTTAGATTGGTCCTGAAACTCTGGAGAAGTCTGGCACAATCCTCCGGTAATATCCAGCCAAACCATGGAAGCATCCCACCTCTGTCACGCTCCTGGGTGGCTCCCAAGTTAGCACTCCCTCTATCATTGCAGGATCAATCACAACTCCTACCTTAAAAATGACGTTCCCCACGAAGTGGAACTCACGTATCCAGAACCAACACTTCATGATCTTACCACAATGTTGTTGCTCTCGGAGTGTGTCCAGTAAAACCCCCCAGTGGTAGGCGTGCTTCTCCTCAGTAGTTGAGTATATTTATATGTCGTTGATTAAGACTATGACAAATTGAACGATGTAAGGATGAATGATCTTATTCATGAGACTCATGAACACTGCTAGAGTGTTGGTCATGCCAAAATGCATAACCAAGAACTCATGGTGGCCATATCGTCATCTGAAAGCCTTCTTCTACACATTCTAGTCTCGAACACTGAGCTGTTGATAGCCTGCCATGAGTTCTATCTTGGAGAACCATCACGCTCCCTTGAGATGATCGAAGAGGTCGTAAATCTTCGGAAGCAGACTCATGTTATTCACAGTCACCAGATTCAGGCGATGATAATCAACACACAATCCCAAGATCTCATCTGCCTTTTTGGCGAAAAAAAATCATTGAATCCTAGGGTGAAACACAGGGTCGAATTAATCCCTTGCACTGCAAGTCCTCCAGCTGTACCCATAGCTCACAAAGCTCAGCAGGAGCCATCTGATATGCTGGTTTAGATATTGTTGTTGTCCCGGGGTATATGTCTATATAGAAATCTACTTATTTGTGAATAGGTAGTCCTCGAACATCATTAAAAAAACGTCCAAATACTGATCCACCACAATAAGAAATCCCAGACTCCACGTGTGAAGTAATCCTAGGATGTGTCTATCAAACTGATGAGTGATCGGCTGCCCTCTCTTATGTGTGAGTCCATCCTGCACTGAAAAGTCTCCCTTCTCGTCGGTGAATGTGAAACTGCTCCCATCTCTGCGAACACACCACTCCTTGCGCCTAATACAGTCTATCTGGGCATGAACAGTATATAACCAATCCATGCCTAGGATGACATCGTGAGGCCTCGATGCCTCTACAAGAATATCCCATCCAAAGCTCTCGCCTCCTAGATTAAGATCACACTACTGGCACCAGTGAGTAATCATCGAGTCTGCTCATGCAGTAGTCTCTAATAGTAAGGATCGAGTCAATGGCTCTGTCAAAATCTTCGAGCTTCGAACAAGGGCAACGACAATGAATGGATGACTCACTCATGTGTCTATAAGAACTGCAGAAAGCGTAGAGTAGACACAGATAATTCCTCAAATATTCTCCGGTGTTCTGTGGTTATAGGACTCCGCTTCCTGATGCTGAGCCTGCCTCTATTCGCCAGCTCCCTATAGTCAGGGTGGACCTCCTGGTGGAGGTGTTGGTAGAGTCTTAAAGCATCGCCCACCATCTGCTGCTCGGCCAGGTCCTTTGGCTTGTCCTCCTGCTCCATGCATACCACCAAGGTTGAACCACTACCTCTTCCTGGGTGGTCCCTCAACCATCTGCTGCTCCTTTGCATGACGGGGTGGGCAGTCACGAGCCATGTGGACCTACCTGACGAATGCCTAGCACTATCTGCTTCTCGAATGGTTGGCTCTACTATGTGCGCCCCCACCTCCAAGCCAGTATCCTGAGGTCATCCTCTTGATGTTCTTGTCCGCCGGGACCCTTGTGACATCTGTCGACTGAAAACTACAGAAGACTCAGCTACATGTTTCCCTGTGGTTGGTCTCGCTACTGGTGTTGGCTCAGCAAGAATTCTCTCTAAAATAAGGGCTCTCACTAGTACCCCTACCTACGTCGGACTACTAAGGGAGATCATCGAAGCTCTGATCTCATGCCTTAGTCCCTGCTCGATGGTACGGGGCTAGAAGAATGGGTTCCTTACCTTGTCTGTACAGTAGCGTGAGTGATTAGTAAACCTCATGGAGTACTGAGCTACTGTCAAGCTACATTGTCGCAGCTGTAAAGCTCCTGAATGTGCACCGTACAGAGGGTGGCTGGAACGAACTCTGAGCTGAAGAGACTCTCGATGTCTGTCCAAAGAAGTGATGCATCATCATGCACATGTAGCATCAGGCTCCACCATCAACCTGCTAACTCGTGTAGAAGAAACACTTCAAAGATCAAAATGAGTTCATCTTGTGTCCCTACTAACCAGAAAACTCGTACAACTGCCTCCGGCCAATCCTCGGCTGCATGAGGGTCTGTCTCCTCGTGAAACCTGGGCGGTCTCTGACGCAGAATCTCATGTAGTTCACTATGGTGACGTGCACTCTTAGCTGAAGGCTGGTGGCATCAGTGGCTCGGCGGTAAGAGGTACCACCGATACCCCCGCTATAATAGGGCCCTACACCGAGGCCTCTTCGATCGGTGGGTTGTCATCTCACACAATGCTCGGAAAACAAGCTGGATGTCGTTGTGGGGAAATCCTAAAATGAAACAGGTGATCCACGAACCATATAGTATAGCTGGTGATCTGACACAATGTAATCATAAAGAAAACATTTGAAACACACTTGCAATCAATGTTTTCGTGCACTGAGTCGGAAATTAGAAGTCAGGGTCCTGGAGTATGGATACGTCGACCACCGCACCAACACTAGACTCCCTGGACTGATAACCACACTCAAATACCCTTAACACAATTGCTTCACATAGAAAATGATCAGAGTCTTATGTTTTGTGGAAGAACCGAACTCCTCTGATATCAATGTTTCACGAACCGTCCTCGGGACCCAAGGCGTGACTACCCCATGCTCATCTTCCGTAGGCCTGGGGCTGGCGATTACAACCCACGATGTAATTCCCGATATATTGGAAGGCATTTCCTTTATGTAAAAAACAAACACAACAGAGTAAGCAAGCACAAAAAACACTAATTAAACTGAGTACAATAGTAAGTGCGGGGAAGTAAATGGGCCAGTATACAAACCCAAACTGAATGTAAAGTACAACTAAAAAGAGGGTACAATAGCATAAAAGTAAAGCAGCGAGTCCGAGCTGTCCACTAGAAATCCCACCTGAACGGTGGGTACAGATAGTCTCCTCTACTCTTCTGCTCCAGTCGTCCACTCCGAGCATGTCTCGTCCATTGATCGTCCTCCAGGTACTGTCCTGCAACCTCGATCAATGCTGTAAGTCGTCTAAATCCAACACAATGAAGTGTGGCAATAGCCCGTGCAGGGGTGAGTATACGCTACATAGTAAGGACCCCAAGACCCCCGAAGGTCTCCTAGAAACAAAAAAGGATAACCACAAAGGAATGATAACAATCATGAAGAATCAACCAACTCTACTTAGGTATATGCCCATACATATACCTAAGTCATCAATTCCAGTTCTTCTCCAACTCACGAGCTCACATACAACACAGTCCACAGATGAAATCACAAGGTAATCCTCATAGGATATCAAGTCAATAACATCGATGATAATTATTGAATGTCAATACATAGCTCACTTATGTATTCCACAATAGAAGAGAGTGATTAGATGATCAGATGTAGCCACTAGATCACCTAAGCTGTCGTACCCACACATGATCGATATGTACTAACCCCCGCAATGTCCCACATATGATCTGACCCACACATGATCATTATGCGCTAACCCACATAGGATCGCTGAGCGCTGAAGCACATAGGATATGACTCACACAGGATCGGTATGCACTGACCCTCATAGGATTGTTGGGTGCCTACCCGCATAGGATTGCTCAGTAAAGTCACCGTCGTCGCAGTCGATGTCGCAGCCAACTATAGGGTTCCCGCACACAACACGCTCATTTTGGGAGGGTCCGCTCCATGATCCAAGGGGTCGATACATCAACTATCACATAGAACAGAGTTTATGTTTCCCAATGTTCGGTCATGACATTATGAACACAACTTGATAGACAGCGCGTCAATCAGACAACAAGTCTGAGAGTTATTGGCATTTTCTTCCAAGGGGCCCGATTGGTTTTTAAGTCAAAACCAACCCAACCATAATCCAACTACGTCTAAAACACAAGAAGAATACACCAAATGGACCGTCTCACTTATAGGAATCGAACAATGTTGATGGTATGTCAATCAGACATCTAGAGCTCAAGATATCAGTGTTTCCGCTCCGAGGGCTCGGTTGGTTTCGCGTTAGAACCATCCAGGTTGAACCCAATGTTCTCCAAAACCTTGTGTATAATATACCGAAACAAACATCTCAATCCATGGATCACTTCTCAATTGACAATGAAACAATCGAAGGTCTGTATCCCATGTTATGGGAGTTTAAACGAAATTGTCCGATTTTTGGGTGTTTTGGGCATGGACCGACCCGGGGGAAGACCCCCCGAGTCGGCCCAAACCAGGTCGACCATACCCAGGTCTGGGTCTAGCACACTTGGGTGTGGCCCGCCCTAGCGGGAGGCATGGTTGGTCGGCATGTCGCGGCCGGTCGGCCTACAACGGGCACGACCCACGTGGGCAACAGCTCGACCTCTTCGTCCGAGAGGAAAATGAGGGGGGGGGGGGTGCTTCCCCCCTTGATGGAGAAATGGCCGGCCATTTATGGTCATCCTGTAGCGCGCCAACCAAACCTGAAGTGTCCCACCTCTAGCTGGATCCAGCTGTCGTCCCAGCTAGCCGCTCCCCCTCGAACCGCCACGGCCTATGGTCGTGGCTCATTCAAGTTCGGCGCGACGCAACGACGCCGCACCCCTCTACTGCGGCCCGCCCCAGCCGTGGCCCTCCTCAATGTTCTAGAAGGGCGCGATGGCATCGTGACCTGATTTTAGCCGCATATTCCTTAGGCCTCTCTGGTGCAGTGTGGCGGTGCCACATTTCTTCGCCACGGCCCACTCCGGCCACGATTCTATCGTTCTCGTGCGGTGCAAGGCTACCACGTCTCTTCCATTCGACGACACGAAGGAAAACCAACAACAAAGGTCAGAGTAGGTTCAGCAGTGTTCGTACAGTCCTACATGCTCCCGTTATATTGGTACCAACCGGTTGAAAAATGATTAAACTCAACAATAATAAAGCACAAATTTAATTAATTAAATTTGAACATAAAACTTAACTCAGAGTAATTTGTGGATTCTTTCATCGCGGAAGATGACGTCGTGGGGTGATTATCCATATACGTCGTCGGTGTAGGTCCAATGAAGGAAGCATTGTCTCTCTTTTATTGATGCGGATGGAAGAAGAAACGACGATTCGGTATTCTTCACGTTCTTCAAGGAGGAATATGAAGATCCACTAGGATTTGAGTATCCTCTCCGAAATCCTCCCACAACTCAATACCCAAATAAAATACAGAAATCTTATTTTATTAACACATGCCATGCATTTTCAAAACTTCAAATACTAAAACTCAAAATTAAATTAAATGAATAGAGTTAAATAATCAATGTAATTGTGAGATTTGACATGTCATAAAGTGGGGATATGGAAGTGTTACACATTTAAGGGGGGGGGGTTTCAAAAATTAAAAGGTGGGATTAGGGGAATTGAAGGGGTGGAGATCGTGTGGTCCCCAACTCACTAATATCCCACCAAGATTTAGGATATTATTGGGTCCCTCCCCAATCTCCCACAAATGGGGTTTATCCTATTACAAGTGAAATAAAATTATTAATTAAATTTCAGTTACACTTCAACCACAATTTTAAACAACACCAACTGAGCAAATGAAACACCAGAAAGGGTCTTCTTATGTAATTACCTGTGTTGCGGTTTCAACAGTGCCCTCAGTTTTCGATTCCGAGCACCGGCTCAAAAGTTAGAAAAAATCCGCTCGCTCGTTCACTGAACGTACATGAGCTAATATTTAGAAATTGATTATGGGCACATAGGGCGTCCGAATCAGGTGCTGTCAGAAACTGTGTACTCGTAAAATCCCATTAAAATTATGAAAAAAATTCTCATTGAAATTTACAGGTCGTTACAATTTTATTCACTAGGATTGAAGGGATAAAATGTTAAATAAGTGTAAATTTTTTTATTATAACAATATCACATTACCCTAAAAAATTTCCTAACCCGATTGGATAATAAAATTACTTCCATGGGATGTCATTGGTCTATTTTTGGACCCCATGGAGCTACATTTATTAGAAAATGACATTGTATTAAATTTCAATTAAATTTAAGCAAAAGGTAACATAAACATATATGTTTTATTAAAACAATTTATATATGAGTTTATATAATTAATGTGTTCTACTCTAAATATTAATTCTAAAAAAAATCCAACATCTTGGTATTTTATTTATATTTTTTAGAAATAAAATAAATATATTTATTTATTACACAATAATGACACAATATTTTTATTATTAATGAAATAATCAATGTTATGATATTGTAAGTATTATAAAATTTTAATTTGAAATTTTTGACGCCATACACATATTTTATATGTGAATATTTCATGTAAGGGTTGATTATATTTATTGGGGTCATGTAATAATTTTTTGATGACTATCAGAAAAACAAATAAAAAATCCTATCAAAATTGACATAAATTTGTTTTTAAACAAATACTATTTTATTGAATGATATAATATCCCTAAAAAGAAAAAATTACAAAAAATGAATTAGATAAGGTTATATAAATCATTAATGAGCCACCTTTGTTCTCTTGGCATTTTATATTATGTTTGTTAACCTTGTAAAATAAATATTCAAGAAAACATGATAAAAGTTAACTATTTAACTAAAAGATAAATCTAATAGATAAGATTAATATGGTAACCTAAACTTATCTAAAAACTATTTGATGATACTATTTTGACCCATAAACACCATATCCTCGTAATAAATACATTTTTAGATACTTGAAATGCAAATTTAATTTATATTATAATAATATTTCATGCTTTTCCTAAAGTGCCCCTCACCTCTCGTATAAAACTCAGACTATCCTAATCTTAAATTCAGTCATAAAAATCCCATTAGTTCGGAAAAAACATTCTCAAATAATAGTCTAACAACCCTAAATTCATCATAGAGAACTTAATTTGATCATAAATCCATCCTATAGAGCCCTTTTGTTCAAATCAAAAGAAAGAACATGAAGAAGATGTTATTTTTTCATCATCTATTTCAATGTTCTTCTCTTCTTCAACATTTTTTTTCTTTGATGTTTCCATAGAAAAAATAATAACTCCAATACATTATACATAATGAGATGTTATTATAAATAGTGTACTACCATATTTATTATACTATACACCCAATGAATGAAAAATTCACCATATGTGTGTACGCACGTCTTACTGTCTCTACGTCCTGGGGTAGTTTTTTATTCAACACATCATTATTTGTACAGTTATATTAATGGGTATAATTTATGTAAATAATAAATATAAAATGTTAATAATTATATATATAATATAACATCCATATTACATATTATTTCACCATCAATAGACTAATATATTCGCTTGTACGTATGTATGACTTACCATCTGCATGATGCGATGTGATTTCAATCCCCATCGTAACAATTCATGAATAATGTTAAATTGATGATTGAAAATAATGTTTTTGAACTTGATATCATTCTATATGCGAATAAAATACATCGTATCCATAACATACATGACTTATGTAAGAAAAAATATAAAGGAAAACGAATCTCATAAAACCCAAACAATGATACTACTAAAATATTATTAACAATGCAATATTATAAGAACATGTTTGATGTCATATTTATGTGTGTGGTTATTGTATAAATTTATAAAAATGATTTAACCATTATTTAAGAGGTTAATTTAGCCTCTACTAAGAATATGCACATGTTAATGGTTATTTTCACAATCTCATTATTATATGAAGATGTTTAAACATAAGAATCTACTGAGAATTATTTATCATATACATATCTTTTTCTTAAAAATGATATTTAAAACATTTATAATATTTTTTACTATATGGGATAAAGTCATTTATGCCATTTTTTTTAATTTTTATAGTTTTTTTAAGGAATCTTTCTGTCATTTTCCTACCAATGCACCTTATCACCTTTTCGACCAGTTAAATAATTAATTCTTTTACCTTATAGAGTGGGTGCAGCAATTTTCTACAATTATAACACCATTGAAGATTCCATTACATGATTATAAGAATATTTTAAACATATTTTTTTTCCTGTTATAATTACATGTCATTTAAATTATTTCAAAATAGATTGGGATATTTCCCTAAAATATTTTTAATTTCATCTATTTCAACATCATTTATTCAATTTTATGCTTGTTTGATGTAAATTTATTAAGAGACAATCTTCCCTATTATATAGATGGTTTTTTGATATGTCTGACTATTGATGTTCTAATGTTATAACAGTCATGGTTTATGGTAAAATTATTGACATTTCTTATGTATGTTTTAATAAAAATGTGTATGTTATGTTTCAAACTTTTCATATGAGGAATGAATTAGATATAGTAAGTGATGTGCTGGGGCCACCATAGCTCCTCGATTCATCAAAAGGTCTCATGAGAAAAATAATTGTCTTGGCACATCGACTTGAAGAATTTTTTATTTGTAGTCATACCATGAGGCGTTGAAAATGTGGTTATGATGTCTAAAATTATTCATTTCATCATTATGAAATTAGTATTGATATTGCATGTGGTTATTCTTCTAATATAATATACATTTGAATAATTAAAGGCAATTATTTGATTTCTCTTTTCCATATTATTCAGATTTTTTATTTTTAAAAGGCTTGTGTTTATTCTTATACATTTCCGTAAATTTTTATGCTTATTTATGAATGATTATTCTATATTGTTATACTTACTGTGTATCTGATCTCACCCCTTTCATATGTTTTATTTCTTCCAGGATGTGAATAAGTATATTATGACTGACCTGCACAGATTGGCAATGGGATATGAGTGTGTTCATTAAAGAGAAAATGTTTTAGTTTTTTATTATACAATGTAAAACTTATGTATATAACTACAAAATCAATGAATACTAAACAAATTGGTCTATCGATACATGATCTATTGTGATCGTGCCAATTTTATGTAACAATGCACCAACTCTAGGTAAATGGGTTTAGGCCATTACAAGATATTCCTTGTGCTAATGATTATTAGAATCAAAATTCCCTTTATGCGTAATTTCATGATTGGTTCTAGTATTTTGTATGAAAAATTGCATATTCATTTTGATTTTATTATAGTATTAATTATATTATTTATTACTAATTATTTAATTTCATTAAATATATTGGTACATACCAAGAAAGAGTTACGTTACATACTATGATAGATGGTTTTAACCAACTAGTTGACGGTCCATATAGAACAACTAATTGTTTCAAATAATTAGATTAAAATTCCCTTTTCATTTAAATCAAAAAAATAATGTCTTAAAATATTAAGACAACCATGAAAAGGGTTATCCATATATCGATTAATGTCATTACTATGGCTTATTGCAATTCATAATTAATGTTCTATATCAAAAATGGATGAAATAATATAGTTAATTTTTTATCAGTTTGATCCAGTCCCAAGAAATGAATTTTATAATATGAGGTTTACATTGGAGAAAATTATAATTATGTTATATATACAGAAAATGTTAGTAACATAATTTTCATCTTGATATCTATAGTAGAAGTTGTTTTATTCACCACCATTTTATATAATCCAAATTTGATTGTTTCTATGATAATATAAAGGTGAGGATTGTTTTCAATTAATTAAGATGACCCTGATACTATTTAATTTTATTCACAATAGAATGGTCAACACATTTTAGATCAATGTGAACAAGATATTAAATTTTTTTGAGAGAGTTGAAGGGAAAATTATCAATATTCATTTGTAGTGAATGGTATGATGTTTTCCAGATTCTTTGGTTTTAAATTTATTTTCAATTTATAAACTCTTTACAAACCATTTTCATTTCTTTTTCTATTTTAACTACCTCATTCCATGATATATAGTGTATGCCTATTAATATATTAATTCATTGTATGACTACATCCAGGTTTGCTGAATAGGAAGTATATTCACAATTTTCTATAGAGGCACATAATTTCATGAGATTCTGTATGAATGGAAGTAATTATGTTTTTATATTTTCTATTAAGATTTAATAAAATATATTATCATCTTAAATATTATTTATGAAATCGTTTTCAAAAGGATTCGGCTCAACCACATCTTCCTTTCATAAGAGTGACATGTTTTGGGATTTAATCAATAAAAGACCCTTGATATATCATTAAATGAGACATACCATCCCATTGGAAAGGACAAATTCATTTATTTTCATGATGGGTAATATGAAAAAATCCTCAAATATATTTCCATTAACTATGTATGACTGGGATTTTTTTTCTTCATGAAACATTACATTGACAATGAAGGTTTGTTTAGGTGAGATAATAAATTCAGTTTCATAGTTATGCATAAAAAATAATAAAATTTGTGATAACAATTTATTAAATCGAACAATCTAAGAGTTATAAAAAACATGATTTAGCTAGTGCGTTTGAAAAAATGTATTAATATTTTGAAATATTATAATTTTATATTTGAATATGGATCAATGGGTAAAAAAGTATGGTTCCATAGACATTCATGATAATGTATTGGGAGGTGTTCACCCATATCAGTTCCATGAAATGGATACATATTGTACAACTGAGGCTATGACAATGATCATGGTTTTTATTGATTTATATATTTAAAATAATATGTAACATTTAACGTGTTTTATATTTCAATTAACTGAATGCAGTTGGCTTAGGTTTGTCAAAATAAGAGTATGTGAGGTAGGGACAACCTCATTGGTGTGGGATTCATCACAAGTCTTATGTTTGACCTGGTGTAATTTTCATTTCATTTTCATATTTATTATTTAATATAGTTTATGTGCTATAGTTATATTTAATTTGTTTATAGTTACATCAGAAAGGTACACCGAATTATAGAATATTGTTGTGGAAGATAACTCAAGATTAAAATGATCATGAGTTATGGATCTTATAATAAGTTCATGTAATAGTTAATAATATATATATATATATACATAAATTGATATTTATATTTATATATTATACATGATCTATTTATATTTATGTTTTCATATCTTCTAGATGACAATCGATAACTTTCCATGTAGTTGGATAAGATATTTCATTGCATCATCAATCATAATGGACATGGATATAACATTACATATGGAATAGAGAATTCATGTTATATAGTTTCATGTGCAAAGGACCTAGCCCCAATTATTGATGGGATGAAAAAGTGGGTGTAAAATATGGAGGCTAGATATGTCCTCTCAAAATGGTAAATATACTAATACTAGATGAGGTCATTGCATGATGGAAATATATCTTCTAGGGTGATGATGTAGGGGATCCTTTGATTCAGGGTTATAGTAGTTTTTTAATACATTTATTATATTTATATTAAATTTTTTTTCTCATACTACAAGAAATTTTTGTAGAATACAAGATCTTATAAGATTAATCTGATCGAGCATTTCTGTTTCATTTTATCCTTTTCGTTTCCCATTAAAATTGAATATCTCAATTTTTTTAATTAATGTCAAAAATAATCTTACATTTTCATTTAAATGAATTCTGAAAACATGGTTATTCAGAACCAAATAAATACATTTATATTGATGAGAAAACATAATAAAATTACCATTATTTGGTTTTTTATCTTTATATTTCCAAAAAATCATAATTTTATTCTAAATATACATTGTGAAATTCAATTTACTTTATTTCATTAATTATTTTTTAAAAAAGATTTATCACTATATTATGAATCATAATGTAGAAATATACTAGGATTAGTTTTCAATCATAATAGAATGATGATCTATGATTTCAATGAACGACTAATTCAATGATCTTTATTTCATTGTAAATCCTTTGGAATAATCAACACATAGATCATATATCCAAATTGGTCGATATGCTTAAAAGTGGTGTTTTCACTTAGAATTGGAGTTCTGTAAAATTATAAAATAAAGGGCTTTAATACCATGAAACAAATTTGTATTGAGGTGAATTTGAGGGATGAAAATAAATGGGACATTTTTGATATATAGAAGTCCATGTTGCATTTATCGAATTCTCATGTCACATGATATGATGGAAAATAAATTGTAACATCATATAGTTTAAATTAAATGACATATCTCCCATCATGATGGCTCAAAAATCAGAAAACAAACTAATATTGATTTGAAAATCAAGGAGAATACTCTTCAAATCGTTGATAATTATTTGGAATAAATCGCATGTCAACATTATTACCATATTGATTAGTATGAATTAAGTTATGTTTCTAGTGGTCAAAACCAACCAAACAAGCATTGATTGACAAGAATACTGAGAAACATATATTAATGTAATATATAATATATATGATTCATTTTCACATTGATTAGATACCATAATTGAATGTTAAGACAGAAATACATGTATGTCTCTTAGATTTGGTGTACAATGAAATATCACATAAAATGGTTTAATACCATATAAAAAAACTGATGTTGGCATGAAATTATTGGAGAATGATCAATGTGAATTTTTTTATCCATTGGAATCAATGCCACATCCATCATATTATAGTGTCTTTTAATATGATGTAACATCATGAGTATCATTTCATTGTTTTATTAAAATGAAATATCTCCCATTGGGGGAGGGGTAAAAAAATAAAATAATATTACAATGATTTTATAATCATAGAGATTATTTCTGGAATAAAGACAATATTTTTGAATCAATAATGATTATTTTTTATGAATAGATTGATCAGTATAACAGAATGTATGTTTTATCATTATTAACATTTTTTATTAATGGGAAACTAATTAGGTTAGGTCTCAAAACCAACCAATCAAAATTTCATTAACATAAAATCATAGGAAATAATTATTATATCATCAAAAATAAAAGATTAATTAGACAATCAATCAGACACCATAATTGATTATTATGATTTAAAGTGGGGTTTTCACCTTGAATTTATTGCTGGGTGAAAAATCACCTAAAATAGAATAATGCCAATAGAGAACAATTGAATTGACATGAAATTATGGTAGAATGATCACCATGTCATTTTCAATATATAATAATTAGCTCTACATCAAGAAGATTATCATGTCACTAATTATGATGGAAAACAACATTTTTTATTTAACAGTTTTATTGAAATGACATATCTCTCATCGGGGAGTGAAAAAAAATTAAATTATATTGGATTGATGTGAAAATCTAGGATAACATTACTTGAATCATTTTTATCAATTGGAATAAAAAAAAATTTATTTGATTCATGGAATTAATGTTATATATTAAGGTTTTATTTAATGTTATTAACATTTTACAATTATTAATGAATCAATTTTTTTTTGTTTAAACTGAAAAAAAATCTCTTATTGACATGAAATATCTCGAAATTTAAATTTCATTCATGAAATATCTATATGAATCATTAAAACATTTATCATTTAAACAAATTAATCTGTATGATCAAAAGTGGTGTTATCCCTAACATTTTGAGATAATTGAAAAATCACATAAAAGTCGTGAACGTGTGGTTGTTATAGATCACAGTTGAATTTTTTTATTAAATGTTTGGATCTATGTTTTGGGATGAAAAATATCATTTACAATGACGTTTGTGTTGTTCAGTTCTTCAAAATTCTAATAACTTATTAAAATTTATTTTGTTTTCTAAATTATTAAAATAGAAAATTTATTTATTTTGTTTTTTAATGAAAACTAAATTCAAAATATTGATCCACATAAAATGAATTTGAGAAAACTAAATGTACCTAATGATCAATTCTAGTGATGTATATCATTTTAATTAATTAAATCACCAAATTCAATTGATATTTTCATTATGATTCACTTATTCACCCTCCACTATTTTATTTAATATGTAACCACTAATATTCTTGAAAGAATCCGAAACAGACCAAAATTTGATGGATCAAAAGAGTAATTTATGTATTTAAGAGGGTGAGAATTTTAAAATAATAATTATGACAGAAATTAAAAAACCATAAATAAAAAAATATCATACTCAATGATTGAGTGATGTTTAGAGTTATATAATCAAATCATGATACTTTCCAATTTAATAAGAGTTTATTAGTATCTTATACACACTGATAAAATTTTGTGAAAAAAATTTCAACTATAAATTAATTATACACATTCACAATAGTTAATATATATTTTATATAAAATATATAAAAAATATTATAATAATAAGAATGTCTTACATACTTATAAAATCTTTTTCACATTTACATTAATAGTTATGGAAATAAGAAATATATAAAAAATATTTCCATGGTATTCAGAACCTTCTATAATTTATGTATTTCCCTACAATAAAGTCCATTAATATGTTGATCAGAACCATCTCTCCAATCTAATCACATTGATTCCCTCAATACAATGGTTAGATTCTACTCTAATGGACATGACTTTTTTCTGTAAGTTGTAACTATAACCACTGATCCAACCACTAGCCTTTTCGATGTATCATATATCCCATCATTCCGCTTGATAGAAATGAGTAGTAATATTTTTATTTTTATTATATTGAATTATTTATACATTCGTTATAATGTAAAAATAATAAAAAATACTAAGATACTCGTAAAATATAAGGTTAGAAAATATTTATTTGAAATAACTATTTGTGAATTCCAAAAATATGGAAATAAAAAGTAAGAATTAATACTTCTGACTAAAAATCCCCCCCCCCCGTTTTGTAAATCACAAAACATAACTCTAAAAAAAATGTAATAACAATTAAATACATGAAACCCTTTTTTAATTTAAGATCCTCAATGTTATAACTCATATAATAACACCCCTGATTTTATGAGAACTATATACAATTTAATGAATTTTTAAAAAAAAAATTCACTAAAAAAGGTAAATATAAAAACTTATACTTTTCATAAATTAGAATGTTTTATGAAAATAATGTTTTAGATGCATAAAATCACATGTTCTCTACCAGTGAAAAAGAAGATAGTAATTTCAAGGGGATTGATAAAAATAAGTATATATGAGTAATCAAATCATATTGATCATTCTTATCTTCTGTTTAATGTATTCAAATCAATCAGAACTAAATTGTTTTGTAAATAAATTAGAAAATCATTTTTACATTGTAATGAATTGTAATATAATATATCAGTTGATTTCATTATCATGATGTATGTTATATGGAAGGTATATTTTCTTATAATATACATGATTTCATTTGATTTTACTTAGTTTTATAGAACATGTGTTATCACAAAAAATTTGAGTTGTAAAAAATATCACTATATAGTCAGTGAGTGTGTGTTGCGTATACAACAGTTGAGCATAAAAACATAGAATTACCAAATATTTGTATTTAATTGTGTAATGTAATACTATGTATTGATTCATATATAACTAGGTATCTAAAGAATCTCTTACAAAATTTAACTTTCTAGAAGTACTTTTCCTATCAATTTTATAGCCACAAAAACATCATCAGAAAAACAATTTTTATCAAAATCATTTCTAGATAAATAGAATTAGCCTAAATTCATAGATCATGTAATATAATAAATAATTCGTTTTTCTTCTTTATATATATATTGATTTTAATTGGATTGATATATATAATATATTAATATTGAAATCATTAATTCGAGAGAAATTGGATTTGATTACAGTAATATTCCAGTCATACCACATGATGCCTTTTGATCAACATATTTCCTTTCATCATCATGAATTATGTATTAGAGGTTCCTTTTGGAGTTATAATATTTTTTTGTTTTCATACCAAAATTCTTTTAGAAATACTTTTATTTACAAATTCTAAGATATAAATGTCCCTTCTGGTTTTTTTGGAAACTTCAAAAACCAATAATGTATGTTATCTCACCAAACAAACACATTTCAAAATATGATTTCTAATGATCCGATATGGTATCTTCTAAATATTTTTGAATTTAACCAAATATAATCTAATCAACAGATATTTGTAAAGTCATAATGTTTTTCTATTTTATTTATAAAAATATTTGTACCTATAGATCCCTTAACAATGTTGTTTTGCATCAAAAATCTAGTTATCTTATCATTACAATCTATAAGAGATTGTTTATGTCCATAATGTTCTTTGGAAAGATTATGAATATACAATCACATGTTTTTGATCCGCTTTAAAATTATGAATGTTTTTTAAATTTTTTTTTTTATCAATGAGAAATTATTTTTAGACCGAGTTCTTGAATTTACTCTTAGTGTCGCAACACCTAATGATGTCAATTTTCGAAAATTAATAGATGTTTTGTGGTAAAGGGGAAGTCGTACGGGCGAAACATGGTTTGTCTAAGAGTGTGGTCAAGCCATGCGTAGTTGAAGCATTGAGACAGTAACTCCCAAACAGTTGGTGCACGGTTAGGAGATACCATGCGATGAGGTTTTCTATGTGGGGTGGATGACGTAGTATCTAACACACAGTTAGTGCATGGTTTGTCTAACTATGAGAGAAAAATATGATGTAACTTATTTGAGAACCTAAAATAGTTTATCTCACACTTTTATTCTTCTAGATAGTTCTTTTCTCCTCTTAAGAGGACAAAACTTGGTATTTCTCTCCCTTGACGGTTGGGAAACCACTCCAAAGAATTTTGGAGGTGATCCAAAGGCTTCTCTTGGCGAACCGATGTCGAATTAATGGGTTAGGTAGATGATCTTCATCATTTATGTTTGGTTTCTAATATTGACATAGATCTACTTCTCATATTCTCTTGGTTTCATAGAACTACACCATTTATGGGTAAATCTAAGTGTGTGGATGACAAGTATGATTAGTTTTGGTATTGTTCTTTCATTGAGATGTTATGTAAGGAGAGTTCATGAAGAATAAACACGTTTCTCTTTAGGGTTCTTTGTTTGTTGTGGATTCCGTTTAAACCCCAAGTTAGTGTCCCAAATCATTAATACATAATTTTATAATTTTAGTTTCTTTAAATAAATTAGGAATGTTAGAATCCTTCATTATGATATGTCAATGAATGAAAATTTTATGTTATTAAATAATTCCGCCCACATGAGATAAGTGAGGACATGAACTTGTGTTGAGTTTAAGAATGTTTGGATGATTTGGTTAAAGTGATATGATTAAATAGTGAAATGATAAAAATGGGAATAATGTGTAATTGGGTAATTAATGGTAGGATTAATAATAATGTCATGAGTTGGAAAAAGATTGTTTCTTTTAAATATTATTGGGAATATCGAATATTTGACCAGTACTGAAGATAATTGGAAACTTGTAATAATTAATGTAGGGATTAATTATTATATTTTAAATGGTAAATGGTTAAAAAATTGATGTTTGGTTAAAGAGATATGGTTTGATAAATTAAGGGTTTAATTAATTAATTTTCATGCATTAAATTTACACTGTGAATTGATTGATTGTAACGATTGTTGGTCGAGAGCACATTTTGATGGATATTACTTTTCCATGCATTATGTTTTCTTGGATGGAGTTCTTTAGAGATATGATATGTTGTGTGAGATGGTCAGTAAATATCTTGGCTTTGTGCAGCATTTTTTGAGATCGTTATGGTGAGCTTGTAGATTGTTAAAGAATTTGGATAATTTATTGCTGAGTTAATTAATCACTTGTCTTTTTAAGAATAATTAATTTTTAATTAATTATTAATTAATGATATTTTGAATGGATAATTAAGTGTTGACTTATCTGAAGTGAGATTTGTGTTGATAATTAATTGTTTAATTAATTAACGGATTCATTTTGTGGTGTTAGACATGGTATTCTACGCCAACGATAAATATAAATGTATGATTGATGAATGGGGTGTCAGAAAAGGACTGAGGCTCCAAATACACATAGGTTGTTACAAATGATGATCAACACCAATGATAGATGCATAAGTATGATTGATAAATTGGTTGTGAGATAAGGACCGATTCTCCAAATACTCACAGGGTGATAGACATGATGTTCAACAAAAATTATAGATGTATATATATGAATGATAAATGGGTTGTGAGATCTGTAATGATGCTCCAAATGCTCATAGAGTACTAGACATGACGTTCTACACCCATCTTGCAAGAAAATATACTTTTATGGGACATGGACTGATGCTCCAAATACCCATGGGATGGGAGACAAGGACTAATGCTCAAAATACTCATGAGGGTGATAGACATGATGTTCTAAATAAATTAATTATCATTGGACCGTGTGTCCAATTTTTCATGCATGAAATGAGTTACTGGATAATGAAGGTAGTTGTGACATGATGATTTGTGAATTGATTATGAGAAAGGGTTCCAACTTATTTATAAATTTGGTTAACCAAATTTAGTGGATGGGCTCAGACTTAGTATATGAATGATTAAATTGAATTACTTATGGTGTGTTATCCAAGCCAAATCACAAGCTTGGAATTAGACTTTACATTGATTACTTAGATGGTCTTTATACACATCTGTGGTGAGTGTCTAATACATGAGATGTTGGGCATATGCCGAATCTCATGAACTTCATAATTAATTATGATTGGAATAATTAGTAAACGATAAATGATAAGGTATTGATTGTTGAGTATGTATGAAAAATTTATAATACACGTTCAGACACTAGATGGGTGTTGAAGCAGGTACTTGGGATTATAGTTACTTTGTACCACCTAATTTATTTAGGCATGACTTCACATGTTATAAGTTATTTATTATATGTCTAGATTTGTGTAGAAAACGGTGGTCCCGATCTACTATGATTTATTTCTCATTCCCTAATCAAGCTGCCATTACACAGTGTAGCCGAGTAGATCATATTTGGTTGTAGGACATTGTAGTTTGAATTTACATGGGACATTGGAGTAATGTACCAAGCAGATTCTCAGGATTCTCAACGAGATCACCCTTGGGTATTTGAGAAATTATTTATTTATTTCTACATTAGAATGTAAAACATGCTGTTTTGTTCAATATTTTCTTCTTTTTTTTCATTTGCATGTCAAGCATGCATTTGCTGTATAAAATGGCATTGACAATTGGTTTTGTACATGATTTATAAATTTTTTTTGATACATTATCATTATTAGACCATTTTCACTACTTATTTCATTTTGTCTATTTTTGGACACTAAAATGAGTGTATAGTCTCCCCACTGACTATCCATTGAACCATGCTCTTAGTCGGTAGCCTCTGTCGTATTGGGAGGAAACTTTGAGGTCATTTAGAGACCAGTATAGCCACTTGATCAAGGGTGACCTAAGTAGGGACGTCACAAAGTGGTATCAGAGGGTTTGGATTCATTCTTTTCATTTGCCATAATTTTTTTCGGTTGGTATACAGGAGACTAGAAATGTGTCGGTTCATGGGTTATGAGCCGTTCTTGGGACTTATCACCTCATGTACGGGAAATAAACAAGTGTCCTGGGATGGGAATTGATATTTGTACAATAAAAGGTTACAATTGAAATGATTTCTCCTTGTGTGACTGGTGTAATTTCCGTTGTTTATTGATATTGAATTTTTTTTAAATTATATTTTTATTGGCTTGAAATGGAAGAAGTTTCATACATTCATCATCTTAGACACATATATATTATCATTTAATGTGTATAACATGAGGAGTAGTTTCATTTGTAGGTTGCTTTCATATTTGGATTGTGTTTGTTGGGTGAAATGACATGTTTGATCTGCTTTAGCATGCCTCTCTAATTGCTTGTTATGTTGATAGATTTAACATTCTTGAGTGTTTAGATTCTGTACTACCATGGTTATTTCATGCTTCGTTGTTGTGACATGCTTCCGTGTTATAACATGTTGTTGTGTTTCTGTTTATTATAACATGTTAGTGATGTTTTGATATGTGAAAGGGGTTCTAAGGATAAAAATATTGAATAAATGTTTATTGTGTTTAATGTGAGCCAATATCTAGCGATAAGGTGTACGAGCGTATTATCGATATTAGGTGGCCACCCATGTTATTTTGACTATCAGGTGGATCATGTTATTTTCTGAATTGACATTGGTATCGATTAATGATAGACAATCTTCAATCCAAGGATTGAATGAGTGATTCAAGAATTGGGAAATGATGACTCATATTAAATGTGATGGCATGATGTCATGTGAAATGCTTATAAAAGTGAAATATGTTTAATTTTGACATGAAATGAAATAGTTAGCCTCTAAAATGAAACTGGACCCAAGTAGGTCAGTTGGGGAGTGATTTTATGAGATAACCCATTTGGGTTCCAAAATTCAATACCTGTCTGTTTGCAAATGTAAATGTTTTAAAAAAGTTGTTTTATGAATCTTACATGTTTTTTCTTGGGGGTGTTGAAAATTGTACTTGATGTTTTGATTTAATCGTTTAACGATTAAATATTAAATGAGATTAAATTAAAGAGGCCTAGAAATGTAACCTATTGTGGTGTCCACTGATTAAAACCCTCATTTAAAGGGTAGTTCATAATTCTTTTGAGTTTCATTGGAATGGAAGCATGAGTAATTTTCATAGGCATTATTTTACATAGAAATGTCCTTATTTATGTCTATTGAGCCGTGTGACTTGTTTGAAGTTACTCGGTTTAGGGTTGACACTTTTTCTTCAAAAGGGCTATCCTGTGGTCAGTAGCACCCTCAGAACATAAATGCCTTGCTAGCGCTATAGATTTTCTCAGTCATTGGGATTTTATGAGTTCGTTGTCCCTGGAAGGACTTCCATTTTCCAATGACACCCTTGTTTGAATGAGTGGTGATGTGTTTCTTGACCTGGATGTGGGCTTGAGCATCGAATATTTCCTTTTTTCTAGCTGGTTAGAAATTTCTCGGCATGGTCGGCTACTTTATTGGTCTTTTGACCCTTTTTTCTTAGTATTGTATGACCGGTTATGGCATCGTCTAGGAAAATGGTCATAAGTGTAAAAATGACTCCGTAATAATTTTTTTATGTTGTGTACAGTCTCAGGTCAACACCATGTTGAGTAACATTAGTGTTAAAGAATCAGTTTTATTTCAATACATGGAATGCTTTTCTAATGACTTGGGTGTTTTGACATGTCGATCGTGTTGTTAATATTACGTGCTGGAGAGCAGCTGATCTTTTCATGAGACGTGATGGAAAATCCTAAGGTGGGTATTGCTACATTGTTCATGATGAATGTTTTGGCAGGTGATGTCGAGCATTTAGAACAGAGTTGCCCGGTTATGGATTGGCTTATCATAGTCATGACCTTGGTTTTATCTTAATGTGCTCGTCTGGACACGACGAGCATGTCCTCTACCTTGACCTCATCATGGAGATACTAATATAGAGTTGGTATTATGCCACACTACATTTTAAATGGTCTTGTGCATTATGAGTTGTTTTAATATGGGTAGTACGGGAGATGCGTTGATTCTTTAGACTAATTTTTTATTCGGGTTTGGGAACAATTGTTTTTAAAATATCCTTGCAATGTCTTGACATGGAAATTTTACCAGATGATTGTTAAGAAATCCATTATAATGGAAGATAGTTTTCGAATAGTTTTAATTGAACGTCTTCAAATAAAGGATAAATGTGGCTATTAGGTCTACGACGTCTTTTTAGTGATTCATGTGAAACCTATTCGGTTTTTTGATTTATGCTTATCATTTTACCTTGACAAGGTACTTCTAATGACCTAAGATATAAGATCTATTTCGATGTTTAAGCCTTTGATTAATCATTGGATCTAGTTAAAAAGGCTTATCCAAATGGTTTGAGAAGGTTAAAAGGTGTGTTTGGCATTGAGAACAAAACACGTCACTTCTAATGAGATTAAATGACCTTGGTATGTTGGTGGTTTTAGTAGCAGTTTCTGATGGCTTATCGGGGACGAGAAGTCTTCAAGGTGGGTATAATGTAAGATCATGTGTTTTTGAACTAGGTTAAAATTACAAATCTTTCTCAAATTCTTTTTTTTCTGTTTATCAAAGAGACACTCTTTTTAAACCGAGTTCCAAAATTTTACTATGAGTTTCGAACACCTAAATATGTCGTATTTCATACATCGAAAGAAGTTTTGAGGTCAAGGGGATGTCGCACGGGTGATGCATGTTTGTTCAAACCGTGCAGACAAACCATGCATATATGAAGTTTGGAGATAGTAGCTCCTGCATGGGTGGCACACATTTAGCAGAGACCATGTGATGAGGTCATGCTATAGGGGTGGACAAGGTAGTAACAAAAACACAGTTAGCACATAGTTTTACGAAACTTGTGAGAAAAACGTGCGGTCACATATGTGAGATCCTAAAAAAGTGGATCTCATACGATTAAGCATCTAATTTATTTTCTTCCTAAGTTGTCGTAACACTGGATTACTCTTCCTTGATGGTTTTAAAACCTCTGCCGAACATTTTGGAGGAGATCTAAAGCTTTCTCTTGGAAAATCGTTGCTTAATTCTTGAGGTAGGTAGAGGTTATTCTTCGTTCCTGTTCGGTTTCATAGATCTACTTAGTTCCACATCTACTGTTGACAAGATTTCTTAGATATACGCCCGTTATGGGTAAATATTAGTGTGTGGATGACACGTATATGAGTTTTGGTCTTGATCTTTCTAGGAGATGTGATCAAGGGCAGGTTCATGATGAATCATCCTGCTTCTATTGAGAGTTCCTTGTTCATTTTGTTATCTGTCAAAACCCCGAGGTAGGGTCACAAATCTTTTACAATTTATTTAAAAATTAACGTTTAATTAAATAATTTATGAATTTGAGTTTCCTTCATTATGATATATCAATGAATGACACTTTTTATGGTATTAAATTATTCAACCTATATGAGATAAGTGAGGACATAAACATGTGTTGAGTTTAAGAAATTTTGGTTAATTTGGGTAAATTGATATGATTAAACAGTTAAATGATTTTACAAGGAAGATTGAGTACTAGGGTAATTAATGGTAGGATTAATTATAAATTCATGAGTTGGAATAATATTGTGGCTTTTAAAAATTATTCAAAATATCAAATATTTGACATGTTCGAAAGATAATTGGAAATAGGTAATAATTAATGGAGGGATTAATTATTACATGATAAATGGTAAATGGATAAATAATAGATTTTTGGTTAAAGGGATAAGGTTTCATTAATTAATTGTTGAATTAATTAATATGCATGAATTATATTTAGATTTTGAATTGATTGTTTGTTACGATGGTTTTTCAGTAGTACCTTTTGATGCGTAATAGTTTTCCATGCCTTAAGTTGTATTTGATGTATTTGATTAGAGATATGATATGTTGTGTTAGAGGGAAAATAAATATCATTGATTTGATCAGTATGTTTTGAGATAATTATGGTATTCTTGTAAATTGTTAATGTCCTTGATGAACCATTGTTTGAATGACAGGTTTAGACCTGATATTGAATTTGGACAATTTACTTCTAAGTTAATTATTTAGTTGTCTTTCTATGAATAATTAATTACTAATTAATTATTAATTAATTAGATATTGAATGGTTAATTAACTGTTGACTTATCTGAAGACCGATTTGTGTTTTCAATTAAGTATTGAATAAATTAATGGATTGGTTTTCCTATGTTAGACATGGTATTCTACATGAATGATAAATATATATGTATGATTGATGAATGGGTTGTGAGAAAAGGACAGAGGTTCCAAATACTCATAGGGTGTTATACATGATGTTCAACACTAATTATAGATGTATATGTATGATTGATAAATGGGTTCTGAGATAGGGACAAATTCTCCAAATACTCACAGTGTGTTAGACATGATGTTAGAAACCAATGAAAGATGTATATGTATTATTGATAAATGGGTTGGGAGCCATGAACAGATGGTCCAAATACTCATGGTGTGCTAGGCATGACATTCTACACAAAACTTGCATACAAATTTTCTTCTATGGGACAAGGAATGATGGTCCAAATTCCCATTGGTTGTGAGAAAATGACTGACGCTCCAAATACTCACGAGGGTGATAGACATGATGTTATTCATCCATTAATTAACATTGCACTTGGTGTCCAATAGTTCATGCATGAAATGAGTAAATGTTAAATGAAGGCAGTTGTGGCATGATGATTTTTGATTTGATTATGAGAAAGGGTTTAGACTTATTTAGGGATTGGGTGAACCACTTTTAGTGGATGGAATAAAACATATTATATAAAAGATTAAATTGAATAATAGATGATTTGTTATCCAAGCCAAAGCACATGATGGGATTTAGACATTAAATTGATTACTTAGATGGTCTTTATAGACATCAGTGGTGAGTGACATATACAAGAGATGTTGGGTGTAGGCCAAATCTCAAGACCGTTATAATTTATTATTATTGGTATAGTTAATAAATTATAAATTATTTTGTAATTATTGTTGAGTATATTTGAAAAATGTATAATGCACATTCAGACACCAACTGGGGGCTGAAGTAGGTTCTTGGGTTTATAGTTACTTTGTACCTCTTACTTTATTTATGCGTTCCATCACATGTAAGAAGTTATTTAATAAATGTTTACATTTGTTGTAGACACTGGTGGTCACAGCCTACTATGATTTATTTCTCACTCCCTACATGGGCCACCATTACACTAGGTACCCGAGTAGATCTAATTTGTTTGTAAGACTTTGCTGTTTTCATTTACTAGGGAGATAGGATTAAAGGACTGAGCGGCTTCTTGGGATGTTCGAGGAGATCACCCATGGGGATTTGAGTCATTATTAATTTATTTATTCAATGGAATGTAAAGAATGATATTTTGTTCATTTTTGTGTACATTTGTATTATTAGCATGTCATGCATGCATCTGTTGTATAATATGGCGTTGACCATTTGTTTTTACCAGATTTATAAAATATGTTTTTCGATGCTTTATCATTATTAGACTGTTTCCTCTAATTATTTTCATTGTCTATTTTTGAACATTAAAATGAGGGTATAGTCTCCCCACTGACTATCCACAGACCCTCACTACTAGTCGGCATCCTCTGGCATATGGGGAGGTGCGCTTGAGGTCATGTGGTGGCTGGTCCGGCAACCAGTTCAGCGGGGTCCCGGTTCGGGATGATACAATGAATATGTTCTGTATGTTTCTTATTTTCAGAAATAGGATGTTGTAATAAATAAAATTTTTTCAGAACATAAAAATTAAGTATACACAATTCATATACATTTAAAATATATTAAAATTTATGAATATTATAAGGTAATAAGTAGAAGAATATGTTAATGTCCTTATACCTGGGCATATGTTTCTCTATTATCAATTGAAATTTATTATTATTAACATTAGAAAAATGTTTACAATTATTTGTAACAATTAGACCATTATATCATATTTATTCTATAAATCCATTAGTCGACAATTATAGATGTATCATTAGGATGTTCAACCATATTTTAATAATTGATCCTTTCAAACTCATTGATTTCATCATGAATTTTGTTAATCCAATAATCAATACCTAAAGAATCACCATGATTATTAGATTGGAAATGTAATAGAAATGATAGATGTTTGATATAATTTCTCAACGAAATTGTGGTTCTAATTGGTTTATCTACATCACCAATGATATTATCATTGTTATGATTCTTATGAATCAATTCACACATTCGGTTCTAAAATGTTATTTATTAAAATATATGTTGAAATAATCTTTGTTAATGTATTTTCAGTTATATTTTTGAGTTTTTTCCCTTATGAAGAACTTTCATACAGAGGTATAAATTTAGTTTTAGAAATTACAACTGAAGATTTATATTGGTGTTATTTGATCACAAAAGGATCATTTTCATCAATATTTTACAAATTATTGGTTTATCACGAGGATCCTAAAATAACATTTTCCATGTGGAAAAACACCTTGAACCATTTGTGGTTGTTGTTTTTTATTTCCACCTATCCACAGATGTATCTCTCTTGGATTAGTTTTTTATCATATCAAAAATTGAACATCAAATACTAACATGGGAGGTCCTAAATTACATTTTCATATATTCACCCACATGTGAGGAAAATGAATTATATAAATGAAACGATTGTCACACTGACCACTAAATAAAAATAGAGGTGAAAGAAAGAATTCAAATAAATTAAATTTATAATAAATAATATGAATCAAATCACATTAAATGTTGTGTTCTATGATCAATAGAATCCACATGAATGAAAACAATTTTTGATTTTATGATGTTTCTATTCAATTATAATTGTTTATATTTAAGAAATATTTCACATTAATTAATTAATTATATTCTTTAATCAATATATTCATTTATATATTATTTAAATCTAAATTTACTTGACATTCTAATCAATCAAAATTTTATAGAATATTAAATAAATTTATTAAAAATTACATATGTACCAAAATTTACATTGGAGGAAACATGGTGGGTACGCATCGAAATACCGTATATATATTATATTAGTATACCATTTACTCTTAATATTTATTTCATAGATGACTAATCACATTCATTCATGTTATATACTATCAAATTAATGATTATATTGATTACATTATTTTTCTCTCATGTGTTAGGCATCAATGTATGTAGAGAAATAACTATCATATGACACATACATGATATCCAGTTCCGAACATTTGATAGAAATTAATTATACAGTTATAAATTTTAATAATCATCACGTGGTGTGTCATATAAAAAAAATGACCACTGATAAGATCATGTTGATAATGTTTTCATTGAATGATAAATAAATTTTTAATTAATGATAAATTGTTAAAATTACACTCTGTGTAAATAAATGATACATGGAATGAAGTATTTTACCTGTAAATCCAAGAAACAATCTTATAGACACTATGTGCAATATTTTCCATGGAAAAATGTAATATTACACATCATGTACATGGGATACACATCATGTGGTCTCTGAGTTACATGGTCACCTGTTGGGTAGGTTGTGTAAGAAGATACATGACATATATGCGACTAATGGATTACACACCATGTATGGCTATTACACAACACGTAATATTGTTGAATGTGTCAAGACTATCCGGTTTAACACATGGGGTAAAATAAAATTACTTTTTTGTACTAAATGTACACTCCTTGAATTTATTTCGAATTAATTATTGGGGAATTCAACACTAGTACATTTTTTTAACTATGGGTTACATGGAATGTACTCTAGTGTTATGTAGATATATTCCACACCACCACCATATGAGAATTTCAAAAATCATTTCATTGAAAAAATTATTCAATTTATTTATATTTATCATAAACAAAAATGGGTAAATAATATCTTAGATTTTGGTTTTAAAAATTTTTAAACTAAAAATGGAAACTAAATTAAAAATGTGTAAATAAATAAATGTTGGTTAAATAATTAAAAAAAATTATGTGAACGGTCTTATACAACTTATAGGCTCTAGGTGCAATAGATTCATTTGATGGGTCATGCATAAATATTCATTTTGACGTAATAAATTTTCAATCCAATATATAAATGGCAATAAAAATTATGAAAAATGGAATTGAATGAAAAATGATATTGGGTAAAACACAAGAACTAGAGAATATGATCACCATATATTATTTATAATTAATTTAATCTACTAAAAATTAAACTGTGAGAATTTAATTCATGTTTGAAGGATAATAAAATATATATACAGTGAATTTTTATTTACTTGATAGTAATCACATATAGATTCCATTTAGTGGTGTAAGATCTTGAATTTTCTCGTGGTACATTCTTGAAATTGTTTTGGTATAAGTATACTTATTATGATCAATGGACTATTTTTTCGATCTATGGGGAAGCTTGAGGGTATCTAGGGTGTTCGAGGCATGAATGAAGGGAGAATTTGACAATCTATTTCTTGTTTCATGGTTCGCAAATAGATAGTAATTACCATTCCCCCAAACTATGCTAGGCAGGAGGAAGGGGATCATAGTTTAATATACCATGCAAGAGTGGAGGCTGACCATGCATGCCTAGATAGAAAAATCTTTCATGGTTGGTTTATATTATTGAAAAACATGTGGCCAAACCAAAAACCTCTATAAAAGTGGTATTTTACTATTTTCCAATATTGGAATTTTATGTTCCTAACACAAATATCAACTTCATTCATACTATAATAGAACTAGTGATGAATGTAAACACCCAAATACTCCAAAGTAATAATTTCATTCATTTCAATGCCATTTGTAGTGGAGTAAGATGTGGATCTATACAATGGGTATAACATTTATTTATAATTCATCACATTTATAGATTTGGTCATTTAGTTTCATTATTATTTATCTCAAGCCCTAAAAACCTTGTTTCCATTTGGAAATTTTCAATGATAAATTGTAAAACATGCATTCATATCTACATTTGAGGTAGGTGTGATACAAATTATATTCCACTATTTTGAAGTTTATTTTTGGTTGAATGGTTCTGATAATGATTCTTTATTACTGTTCATTTAAATACATGGAATGTATTTTGCAAATTGTTTTTGAAAAATGGGGAATTGTACCCATCATGATCTCCTTGGGATTTATTATGATTGTAACAGTAGATATTTTTTTGAGAAATATTTTGTTTTTATTTTATATACATCATAAAAGGAATCTTTCACTACACACAACACTAGCATGGCTTGCTTAACACGCAATCAAGACCTTTCTTGATAGCTTGCGTTGTACGCAATACTGAGTTTCACTAAACAATGATATGCAATTAAAATATTATTAAAACTAGCCGTTATGAATAGTAATACCAACTTTCTGAAATTTTATAAATATTATCTTATAAAATGGACTTCATTTTTTGAACCGGAATATCGAAATTATCCTAGTGTGAAGTTTTGTTATTTTTCTGAAAACCATCATTTTTTGATGAATAGTGATAACACTATGTTACTATTTAAAAAACGACTTTTAATTTAAATAATTATTTAATTTATTAAAAATTATTTTAGGTCAAAAAATAAATATAATACCAATATAAGTTCAACTTAATTCATTGGAAACATTTTACAATTATTTTAGGTATATATAAAATTTATTGAACTCTTCACCGTCTTTTACCCACCTCCTACGAGAAATTAAAAATTTAGATAAAACATAATTTTACAGATTCTGTGTGTGGAATTTCAAAAATCCAGGTGACATGGTTGATTCAGTATGTAAAATTTGGTTCAATGAGATGAAAGTAATTTTTGGTAAATAGTAACTTTTTACTTTTATTTACCACGGTAAAAAGTAAATAGTGTAATTAAGTGTTAAAATGATATTACTATTACCCTAACACATGTCCTAATTCTATTGGATAAGTGTAATTCGGCCAAAAACATCATTAGGAATAACATGTTACCATTTATGTCCACTTGGATTAGATTAGGACATTTAATATTATTTTATTTAAAGAAGATTTATAATAGTAAAAATCAACGTTTAATACCTAAAAAGTTTTTAATATAGGGATATAAATAAGATAAATTCTACTAAAAATATTCATCTTAAAGATAAAAATATTTCCTACATAATGGTTTTTTATTTATAATTTTTAGACTTTATATACTTTAATTTATTTATGACACAATGATGATGCAATAATTACCTTATTAAGAAAATATTATCATAATTGATGTTATAAATGCCCAAATAAATGTAATATTATAATTTTTATGAATTCCACTATTTTATAGTTTAATATGTCATTTTAGTGTTTATTTAATTAACATTTTTAGAACTAATCACGCTTTTATGATTTTCACAAAAAACAAGTACCAAGTAGTGTCAAAATTGACATAAAATAGTTTTTAAAACAAATATTATATTATTAACTGTTATATTATTTCAAAAAATCTATGTATCCATAAAATAACTTAGATAAGGATATATATATTAATTACTAACCACTTGGGGTTTGTTTGGCTTGTAATAGTATGTTTATTAACCACATACTGTAAGAAAACCAAAAGACATAGTAAAAGTTATATTTTTTAACATAGAATTAAATCTAAATGATAATTATAAATAGTAACATAACTTGTCTAAAACATTTTTTTGAGAGTATTTTGACCCATCCCCACCTCAGCATCAAAATAAATCTATTTGGAGGTATTACAAACCGGATATGACTTTATTATAAAATAATATTTTAAGTTTTCCTATGGTTCCCCTCACCCCCCATATAAAAGGGCACCTCTTCCCTCTCCTCCTCACACCACATTGAGCCTTCATGCTCTGCCAACCCTTGAAAAAATCTCTTTTCTACTTCCCTAGATAAATCCTAGAGGTCCTGGTCTTCTAAAATGACCATCTTTAGTTCCCTATGAGGAGGATAAGAAGATGTGCTTCAATGAAGAGGAAATGTATGTTACTGATTCTTTCAACATTATTTCTTCTTCTACTTCTTCTTCATTAGTTTTTTCATTATGAAGTAAAAACAATAGTATCACTCATATAAGAATATGTTATTATAAATATGAAACAACCCTATTTCACCATCTATCCATCCTATAGAAAATGAAATCATTGCGCGTGCCTACGTGGGGAATACCATCTCCACGCCATAGGGTATTCTGTTTTCCACCACCACCTTATTTGGATGGGTATAATTGCATAAATAATAACTATATATGATTATTTTTATGTTATATTGATTCTGAAATATTATACATACACTTCAATATAATTCCACGATCATGGGAACGATATCATCGCTCTTGAGTACGTACGGCCTACCGTCTCCACGATGTGATGTGACACATTCAACATGATCATCATTGAATAATGATTATATAAATGAATTGAATGAATAAATATGATATATATTACACTATTACCATTCTATAAATGATGTATCAATATCCTAAAAAGAAGAATAAGAATTCATTCGGCAAACACGAATAAGAACAAAAATCAATAAACACCCGAATAACAAGTAACAATGAAATATTACTAATAACAAGCTAAGAATTTGAACATATATGATATCATATAAATGTGTAAGATTATGGAATAATTCAATAACATTTTTTAAATCATTATACAAAAGGTTTGGAAACGTATGATGCAAATCATACCTAAGGTAATGGAAAATCTCACAATCTCATTTTTATCCAAGATTATTTATACTTTGGTATTTAGTGGGGTATAATTATCATCCACATCCATATTTCTACAAAATTTAATTTTATTCCTATCCTCCAAAAAAATTTAATAACAATTTTACCTATTGGTTAATTTTAGTAATATATATGAAAGGAATCTTTTGTTGTTTTCAATACGAGATACTTTTTGACTTTTCCAGAAAAAGTACGAGGAGAATGATTTTTTAACATAGAAAACATGAATGGATTGATAGAATATTATTTCAATGAATCTTCCTTTACAAGATTTCATGTTTATTTTTAATTAACTTCATTTAGTATAAAATAGTAAGACATGTTAAGAAACAAAAAATGTTTTTGAAGTAGAAAGGATATTTTCCTCAAGAATGGAGTTCAAGTGTTTTATCAAAATTATTTTCCATCTAAGATAATATATGGTTCTGTTTCTATAAATATTATTACATTGATTTGATTATGTTATGATGGAATTATTTTTATTAAGTCCTTTATCTTATATGAATCTTTTTATGATGTGATGATGTTTAAGAATACCATTTTTATTATATGGGTTATGTTATGATGTATGATTTATATTTTGTGGCACTCATTAGAATGGTTTCATTATGAGATGGGTGGGACCTATATCATCCTTCAAATAATTGGGTAATGATTTATATCTCATGAGATAGACATGGCTGGAATGACAGGTTAATCCGGTTCAGTTATATAGGACTGATACAATGAGTGAACTCAGTTAATAAATGGAATTTGTCCTCTAAGATAGTCTTGGCAATGAGTCTTGACTACTAAGAAATGATTTTATATGATTAGGTGTGTATGCCACAAAATTTATAAATCATGATTATTGGTATTACATTTCATAATATGATTTATCCCATTTTATTAAATTATGATCTCTTTTTTAGGTTATGATTTCCAAATTTTTATGTTCTTATGAATATGATATGATTGATATTTCCTTTTTTACCCTTACTGAGCATTTAAGCTCACCCTTTTGTTTGTTTTCTTTTCCCCAGGTCAAAAATAAGGGTATTAGGTAGGATATTCCAAAAATAGATACTAGATATGATGAAATTAATGGGAGACAATGTAGATGCTTTATGAACCAGTAGTTTATGTTTCCCAGTTTCTAAAGACACTATACCTATACAGTCCTATTGTGGATTTGTTATATATTGTACTATGTATGATTCAATTATGATGTAATAACTATGTAAGTAATTTTTGAGTCATTATAGTTGGTATCAGAGGAATGGTATAGTCATCCTTTGGAAACAATGATGTGAAAGCCTTAGTAAGAATAGTAAAGATATATCTAAGAATAGAAAAATCTTATTGTTTTAGAAATAGCCCTGAAAAACTAATGATAAGACCTTATGTGTGAAATTTTATTCTTTATTATGTGTTTTTCTTCTTATAATTAGTGTTTCTCACACTATTATTCTTGGTTTTAGTCAATGGCTGGAACTCAAAGGAACAATTTTAATGTAGAATGCGATGGGAAATGCAATGATTGTCCCTGTGAGAAACCAAAAGTTATTGGAGATGGAATGAAAAATCTTGTAGCCAAGCTCACACAACATTCTCAAGCTATGAATCATGCATGACATCTAAAAATGAAAATTAAGGATCAATATTCTGTTGAATCCTTCATGAGGCAGCGTCCACCCTCATTCAGCGGGTCTACTGATTCACTAGTTTCTGAACAAATGATCAGTACCACTGAAAAGATATATTCAGTTCTTCAATGTTCTGAACATGATAATGTCATCTTAGAGGTATATCGTTCGTAAGTTGAAGAAGATCAATGGTGGAATCTTATCAACAATACGATGCCAATAGATGAAATTGTGTCCATGGAATGGGACGAATTCAAGAACATATTTTTCAATAAGTACATCCCTCATATTCTTCTAACAATGATGGAGTAGGAGTATCTATAACTGAAGAAAAATGATGATGAATCTATTGGTACCTACGAAGAAAATTTTACAATACATACAAGGTATGCTTCTGGGAATATTATCCAACCTGAGATAAGATCGATCGATTCTTTAGTTGTTTAAAACCATGTCTTTGAAGGGTGTTATCCATAAGGGACTTCAATAGCTATGAGGAAAATGTTTGATGTGATCTCAAGGTTGAGATTTAGATTGGAGTATCCCATCAGTCATATGCATTTGATATGAAGAGGAAAATAGAATTCAAAGGAAAATCTAAAGAGCACACATAAAAGAAGATGATTTTTCCCTTATGCTCAATGTGTGGAAAGAAACATGGAGGGAATTGTCTTAATGGGATTAGTAAATTATTCAAATGTGGAAATGAAGGTCATCGGGTGTTTAAATGATGCAATGATGGGAAGAAGATGTCTAGTGATGCGAACAAAGAAACAGCTACACAGAGTGCACCTCCTACACTTTAGTGTTACAATTGCAAGGAAATGTGGTATTATTCTAATCAATGACCTAATAAAAGGGTTGTTTATGATGATTGACGTCAAAAAACTCTTAATGCTAAAGACAAAGGAAAGCCACATGAAATTTCCATCAGGGATGTGGAGTATGATAACGATTTGGGGGAAGGTAAACTCACCATACAATCTAAAGTAGAAAATGTTTTATTTGATTCTGGATCCACCCACACTTTTATTTTTGAATATTTTTCTAAGGGTATCTCCATATTACCTCATCAATTAGACGTTGAGTTAGATGTGACAACACCAAATGGCACAATAGTCGCATCAAATGTTTATTAATCTTCTCTAATTGAAGTTAGATGGAATGTTCTTCCTACAAATCATGTGATCCATCCTATAGTGGAATTTGATGTGATTTTTGGCATGGATTGGCTTTGTTTATATGGAGATCATATCAATTTCCAAATAAGGGAAGTCACATTTCATATTCTAGATCAATCTTTGATCGTCTATCGATGCAAGGATGAACATAACTTTCCAGTAGATATTTCATCCATCATATGGGTGTCGATTCCACTTAAAGAAGATTATTTATCTGAAATTGTTGGCGAGAAACTCATGATTAAGAATATACGCATTGTACGAGAGTTTGATGATGACTTTCTGGAGGAATTGCTGGGTCTTCCACCAAATCGCGAAGTTGAGTTTTCTATAGAACTCATACCAGGTGATTTGCCTATTTCAAAGACACCTTATAGAATAGCCCCAGTTTTGTTGTAGTAATTGAAGAAGAAACTCCAAGAGAATATTGATAAGGGATTCATACATTTTAGTGCATCACCTTGGGGATCACATGTTCTGTTTGTTAAGAAGAATTATGGATCAACGAGACTCTGCATTGATTATTGATAACTTAACAAGATCACTATCAAGAACAAATATTCTCTCCCATGCATTGATGATTATTTGACCAACTACACTGAGCTCAATACTTTTCCAAAATTGATATTCGTTCAGGGTATCATCAATTATTGGTCAAAAGAGAGGATATACCAAAAATTTCTTTTTGTACAAGGTATGTACAATATGAATTTATAGTTATGCGATTTGGTCTTAAAAATGCCCATGATATCTTCATGGATCTGATGAATAGAGTTTTTAGAGACTATCTTGATCACTTTGTGTTATTCTTTATAGACTATATTCTTTTATATTCAAAGAGTATGGAAGATCATTAAGATCACTTGAGAATTGTATTGAAGAACCTGAGAAAGGAGAATCTTTATGCCAAATTTTCCAAGTGTGAATTTTGGCTTCAAAATGTTTTATTTTTGGGTCACATAATCACAAAAGAGAGGATATCTGTGGATCAAGCAAAAAAAGTGTTTATCGAAAGATGGTGGAGACCAACAACAGTAACTGAGATCCGATATTTTCTTTGTTTTTATAGATATTATCGATGATTTGTGAAAGATTTTTCGTGATTATCTAATACACTCACCATGTGGACTCGAAAAGTAGTTATGTTCTCTTGGACAGAGGAGTTTGAAGGGAATTTCAATGAGTTAAAAACAATGTAATCCAATGCACCTCTGCTCACACTGCCTTGTAGTGGAGAATGGTTTGTGATATATAGTGATGCATCCAAGAAGGGATTTGGGTGTGTTCTCATGATAAATGATATGGTGATAGATTATGCATCACGACAAATGAAAACTCATGAACAAAATTACACAACACATGATTTTGAGTTAGCTGCAGTAATCAATTCATTAAAAATATGGATTCATTGTCTTTATGGTGAAAGGGGTAGTATGTATACTGATTATAAAAGTTTAATGTATATTTTCACACAAAAGGATTTGAATAAGTTCTAAAGAATATGGTTGGAGCTGATTATGGATTACGACTACTCAATTGATTATCACCCTGGGAAAGAAAACATGATGGCCGATTCATTAATTAGACATGACCATGATAGATTATCCATGATGAGGATCACAAAAGATAAAATATTTATGGATTTCAAAAGGATGGATCATGGAATTATAATGGAAAGGAAAAAATATTATCTTTATCAAATAAATGTTCATCCATATATACTTGTGAAGATTAAAGAGGCACCTAAAGAAGATGTAGAGTTGCAAAAGAAGGTGAGAGGTTTTGCAGAATTCAACCTTGATTGTGTTGGGATATTAAGGTTCTGGAATCGGGTTTGTGTTCCTCCAATCCTAGAATTAAATAAGGAGCTCCTAGATGAGGCTCATAGTTCTTCATTCCTTATTCATCTTGGAATCACGAAGATGTATAGCGACCTGAAAGGGTACATCTTGTGGGATGGCATGAAAAGAGATGTTGTTGAATATATCTCTCGTTGCATGGTTTCTCAGCATGTTAATGCTGAGAGATAGAAGTCAAAGGGGAAGTTACAACCATTATTTATACCCAAATGGAAATGGGAAAACATCACTATGGTCCTTGTCATCGGACATCCAAAAAAATCCAAAGAAAATAATGCAATCTGGGTCATATTTTCTCATCATACGAAGTCAGAACACTTCATTGCTATTTGAGAATATTTCTCTCTTGATCAGGTTCCCAGGATATATGTAAAGGAATTGGTAAGATTTCATGGAGTACCACTTTCAATTATATCTGATCAGGATCCGAGGTTTACATCAATGTTTTTGTGATGTCTTCAGCATACAATGGATACATAGTTGAGTTTTATCAATGCTAATCCTCCTCAGACAGATGGTCACTATGAGATAACAATTCAAACTCTTGACGATATTTTAAGAGCATGCTCTATTGATTTCATAGGTTGTTGGGATCAACAACCACCTTTGGTAGATTTTTCGTATAATAATATCTTTAACTCCAGTATTTAGATGGCTTCTTATGATGCTCTCTATGGAATGAAATGCAGAACTCCAACTTGCTAGGATGTAGTTGGGGAAAGAATGATATTAGGACCTGATCTTGTTGATGAAACGTCAAAAAAGCTCTGATCAATTCAACAACACATAAGAGTAGCTTTGAGCTGAAAAAAATGTTATGCCGATAACCGAAGAAAATACCTAGAGTTTGAAGTGGGTGATCAAGTGTTCTTACGAATATCTCCTTGGAAGAGAGTAATGAGATTTCGAAGGAAGGGAAAGCAGTGCCCTAGGTATATCGGTTTTTTCAAAATACTTTATAGTCTTAGGAAGGAAGCTTACCAATTAGAGCTTCTAGCGAATCTCTCTCATGTTCATGATGTGTTCCATATATCACTTATGGGAAAGTACTTACATAATCCTTCACATGTACTCAGCTCAGAAGTTGTTCCGCTGGAGTAATATCTTTCTTATAAAGAACGACCGATAAAAATTATGGATCATAACGAAACAGGCATATGAAAAAAATTCCACTCACTTGGTTAAAGTTTAATGGAGGAACCACCAATTAGAAGAATCTAAATGGGAGCTTGATGATGTGATGATGGAGAGGTATCCTCATCTGTTTGTTACAAAGTGAAAAATTTCAAGGGTGAAATTTCTTTTAAGGGGGTAGAATGTAACACATGAGATAATTATGAGAATGTTTTTGTTTTTATGTCATATACATCTTCAATGGAACCTTTCACTACACATAACAGTAGCTTGGCTTTCTTTACATGCAATCTCAGCCTCCCTCGACAGCTTGCATTGTACGCAATACCGAGTTTCACTAAAAGACGATATGCTATTAAAATATTTTTAAAACTAGACGTTATGAATAGTAATACCCACTTTTTGAAATTTTATAAATTTTATATTTTAAAATGGACTTCATTATGGAATCAGAATATCGAAATTATCCTTGGGTGAAATTGGGGTATTTTTCTAATAACATTCAATTTTTAATGAATAGTGGAAAAAACTAGGTTACTATATAAAAACTCACTTGTAATTTAAATAATTATTTATTTTATTGAAATTTATTTTAGGTAAAAATAGATACATAATACCTATATAAGTTCAATTTAATTCAATGGAGACATTTTATAATAATTTGAGAAATATAAAAATTTTATTGATCATTTCACCGTCTATTGCCAACTTTCTAGGATAATATGAAAAATTACAAAAAACATAATTTTACCGCTTATGTGAGTGGAATTTCAAATTTAGGAGAGACACATTTGATATCATTAAGTAAAATGTTGTTCAATGAGATGAAAATAGTTTTTGGTGAATAGTATCTTTTTTACATTTATTTACCATGGTTAAAATTAAATAGGGTAATTAAGGGTTAAAATGATATTACTATTACCCTAACACATGCCTGAATTCTAATAGATAAGAGTAATTAAGCCCAAAAACCTTAGGAATAATATATGTCAATTTAGTTCCTCTTGGATTAGATTAGGACATTTAATATTTTTTTTATTTTAAGATGAGTTAAAATAGTTAAAATCAATGTTTAAAAACTAAAACATATTTAATATAGGGTTATAAATAAGATAGATTCTACTATAAATATTAATTAGAGAGATAAATATATTTCCTAAATAATGGTATTTTATTAATAATTTTTAGACATTAAATAATTTAATTTACTTATGATACAACGTTGATACAATAATTACCTTATTAAGAAAATATTAACATAATTGATGATATTAATGCGCAAATAAATTTGATTTTATACTTTTTATGAATTTTATTAATTTTAAAGGTTAATAATATATGTTAGTGTTGATTTAAATAAATGTTTTCGAACTAATCATGCTGTTATGATTGTCCCAAAAATCAAGTACCAAAAAGTATCAAAATTGACATAAAATAGTTTTTAAAAATAAAATTATATTATTAATTGTTATTTTATTCATAAAAATATAAGGTTTGGCCAAATGACCTAGATAAGAATATATATATATTAATAGTGAACCTCTTGGTGTTCATTTGGCTTGTTATAGTAGTTTTATTAACCATATAGTGTAAGAAAACAAAAAGACACGGTAAAAGATAAATTATTTAATACAGAGTTAAATCTAAATGATGAAGATAAAATAGTAATCTGAACATGACTAAAATATATTGGTTGAGAGTATTTCTTCCAATCCCCACCTTAGCTCCGAAATAAATCATTTTTGAGCTATTAAAAAAAGATTAGGACTTTATTATAAAATAATATTTTAAGTTTTCCTAAGGTGCCCCTTTCCTCCCTTATAAAAGGGCACCTCCTTCCTCTCCTCCTCACAACACATTGAGCCTTCAGGCTCGGCCATCACCTGAAAAAGTCTCTTATCTAATTCCCTAGAAACATCCTAGAGGTCTTGGTCTTCTTCAACGACCATCTTTAGTTCCCTAAGAAGAGGTTAGGAAGAGGCGCTTCAAAGAAAAGGTAATGTTTGTTACCGACTCATTCAACTTTATTTCTTATTCTACTTCTTCTTCATTAAATTTTTCATTATTAAGAAATAACAAAAGTATCACTCATATAATGATATGTTTTTATAAATATGAAACAACACTATTTGACCTTTTATACAACCTACAAAAAATGAAATCACCGCGCGTGCATATGTACGGAATACCGTCTCCACGCCATGGGATAATCTATTTTCCACCACCACCTTACATGGATAGTTATAATTGTGCAATTAATAAATATATATGAATATTGAAATGTTATAATGATTCTGAAATAATATACATACACTTAAATACAATTCCACGATAATGGGAATGATATCATCACTCGTGCGTACGTACGGCCTACCGTTTCCACGATGTGATGCGACTCATTCTGCATGACCATCATTTCATAATGATTATATAAATGAATTGAATGAATAATTATGATATATAATACACTCATACCATTATTATAATTAGGTATCTATAACCTAAAATGTAGAATATGTATTTATTTGGCAAACACGCATAAGAACAAAAAGAAATAAACACCCAAATAACAAGTAACAATGAAATATTACTAATAAGAATCTATGAATATGACCATATATGATATATTATCAGTGAGTAAGATTCTGGAATAATTCAATAACATTATTTAGATAATTATACAAGAGGTTCGGACATGTACGAAGCAAATCGGACCTATGGTAATGAAAAATCCTACAATCTCAATTTATCTGAGATTGTTTATACTTTGGTATTTACTGGGGTGTATTTATCATCCACATACATGTTTCATCAATATTTAATATTATTCATATCCTACTATAATTTTTTAAAAACAATTTTTCCTATTATTTAATTTTAGTAAAAGATAAGGAAGGAATATTTTGTCGTTTTCAGTACGAGATAGTTTTTTTCTTTTTCTGCAAAAGTCAGAAGAGAATGTTTTTTTACATATACGGCATGAATGGATTCATAGATCATTATTTCATTGAATATTCCATTACATTTTTTCAAGATTATTTTTAATTAACTTCATTTAGTTTAAAATTGTATGACATGTTAAGAAATGAAAAAAAAATTAATGTAGAAAGGATATTTTCCTCATGAATAGAGTTCAGGAGTTCTATCAAAAATATTTTCTATCTATGATAATATAGGATCCTATTTCTATACCTATTATTACCTTGATTTAATTATGTTATGAGGGAATTGTTTTTGTTGAGAACATTATATTATATGAATCTTATTATGATGTCATGATGTTTAAGAATCCCATTTTTATTACATGGGTCATGTTATGATGTAAGATTTCTGTTTTTGTGGAACACCTAATAATGGATTCATTATTAGATGGTTTGGATATATATCTCCCTCCAATGCATTGTGTAAATATTTATATCTCATGAGATAGACATGGTAGGAATAACAGGTTAATCTGGTTCGGTGATATAGGATTGAAACGAGGAGTGAACTCGGTTCAGAAATGGACTTTGCCTTCTAAGATAGTCTTGGAAAAGAGTCTTGACTACTAAGAAATGATTCTCTATGATTATGTGTGTATGAAAAAATGTGTCAAGTAATTATTATTGGGATTTCATTTCACTACAATGATTTATACCATTTTATGAAATTATGATCTTTTTTGCAAGTTATGATTTCCAAAATGTTATGTTTTTATGAATATGATGTGATTGTTATTTGTTTTTTTACCCTAACTGAGCATTTGAGCTCACCCATTTTATGTTTTTTTCCCTAGGTCAGTAAGAAGGGTATTAAGTATTATATGCCAAAAAGAGATTCTAGATATGATAAATTAAATGGGGGACAATTTCGATGCTTTATGAACCAGTTTTTTACGTTTCCATGTATCTAAAGACACTATACATATATAGTCCTATTGTGGTTTTGTTATATGTTGTACTAATTATGATTCAATTATGAAGTAATAACAATATATATAATGTTTCAGTCATTATAATGATTGACTAGACTTATTTTGGGACATCCATGGTGTATTCCAATATTCCCAATCATGAAAAATTGTAATGTTATCTATGTATTTTACATGTGAGAAAGTATTTCCCAAGAGTAACATGTTGATTTGTTAGTTGAGTAAGAAAAGGGTTTATTTATAGTTGTTCCTAAACAATTATAATGTTAAAAGTGTATGTTGGGAACATTTTAAAAAGGGTTAAATGGAATAAGATGAATGTTCTTAATGACAACTGAGATTAAAAATGAAATGGCAGAATTGGATAACACATGTGGACTGATGAATAATATAAAATTTGTTGATATCTATAAAACATTACTATGTTAATTGGGTTGAGATATGAAATGTAATACTATTAAAAAAGATGTGTAAGGTGTGTGGTAAATGTGATAATAGGGTTCATAAAAAAATGATTTACGTGTTAAATGGAATATAAATTGATAATATTATGGGTATTGATAATGCATGGTCTGTGATTTGATGTATGTGGTAAATGGACCAATATGTATGTCTACATGGCTTGGTGGTTTGTAGGATATCTGACTAAGGCTCCTCCCACATGTTAGGTATGACTGAGGCTTTATGACCCACCACAAAAATTCATATGCTAGGGAGTCATGGTGTGGCTCTAATCCCAAAATAGTTTCTTTTTATGAGACTTCCTAGACTAAGACACCAATGTCTAGGTAATGTATATGTGATGAAATATTTATCCATAGTGAGAATTAGGAAATTGATTTATTCCCTTAATTCATATAATTGAACAGCTTATTCCGAAGTGTTAATGATGTAAACGACTAAACACTGGACTATGTGATTGAAATGGTTCATGTTTTTGAATGGAATAAATTAATAATGTTACTATAGTTAATATTTATAACTAAAGGAACATGTGGTTTTTGTTGTTTATCAATCCATTCTATTAGTTCATGCATCTACATTAATTTTTTGTTGGATATTTTGTAGACACCGTTTGCTGTGGACTATTTATTTATACTAACACCCTTATTAGGCCAAATATGGGTACCATAAGTGACTTTGTTATTGTAGGATTGTACATGGGAAAAATCCACATGATAGGTAGCGTAGTTTGGATTTGGATGTTCAAGGATAATGCTCTGGACCTGGAATCAGAACATGTTTGGGGGGATACATCAGTTGTCTTTATTTTGGGTTTACTACAATTTTGGATGTATTATCTTGAAATATAATATTGATCTTATATTTTTGGTTGTAATGTATTAGGTATATGGAATTATTATGAATTAATGTTAAAAGAATTTTGCTTTATGGTTGGATGTAAATAAGGAAAAAATTTAGTTATAATAATTTGTGTGATTAGAAGGGTACATCAAATGGAAATATTTTCATTGTAAATGTAGAAATAGTTTAAAAAGGATATCTAAAGAAATACATGTATCTATGTAAGTTTTATTAGACCATGATGAATCTGACCTGAGTTAGGGATGGTTGACGGTAGTGTTTGACGTGAGAAACTATGTGATTGGAATATTATAAAAAAATTTGATTCATAAGATTAGTATAGAGATAGATTTTATGAAAACATTGGTTGTTTTATGTTGTGGGTTCTTAGATGTTCTGTAGAATTGTAAGAATATACCATGAGATAATAATTTACTGTGTTGGAAATAAGAGAACATCATCGATAATTATCTTCCAGAAGGGGAAAAATCATGTTGGTTATGATTTACCTAGTGAAGGATCCATTTCATTAGAACGTCACTCATTTTATGCAGATGATTGAATAAGATCCAGGGACCGTTGTTCCTTGTATGTATGAGCATCCGTGGGAGATCCATCTGCAAGACCATTGGAAATTTTCTAGGCATGGTGGACATGAAGTAGCAGAAGTATTGAGAGAGTCCGAATACAATTTCATGGTCACATAGAGACTTATCTTGAGATGATAGTTATGTTGGTGTCTTAAATGTTGTGAGGGAATAGAATGCAATAGTGGTACATTGTGTACTAGACCCTGTTAGTTGATGGTATTTTATAGAAATATATCGATGAAATGTTTCATGAATATTTATATTCCGATTCGTTGAGGATGGAAAACGCTTCATTGTTTATGACTTCGACCTAGGGGATGAAGATAGTGATAGAATATTCTAGTTGTCTCACCGAAAAAAACATATTTTTCAATCATTAGTAGCGGATGAGGAATATAGAGAGAAACATTTATATGAAGGACTAAAATATAGAGATTACATCATATGTGAATACGTTATGTTTAAAATTGTATTCTGAGTTTGTGGATTAAGAACATATTTTGGATGGAATCCTCATTGAGGCCGACAGTGGATAGAATGCAGTTTTAGTTGGTCAATACAATGGGGTAATTTCCAATGGTAGGAAGTTACATTTGGAAAGCATACAACATGGTGTTGGTGGATTTTGTAGCCATAAGACAAAATCATCCCTTTAGGGAAGTAATCTTGTTTTCTTCAATCTGTTTGGTTTGATATGGGAAATTCAGATTAGTGTCCCAAACCACCGTTTGATAGTTGAGTATGCGAAAGAATTGGAAATGTGTAATTGTTCTATAGGAACCCTCGACTTAAGGGAATGGATGAAGGGTTGATGATGATGTCGATTAGATGAAGGGGGTGGTATACACCATATCAGGAATGATGTTAGAGCTATAGAGGATGTACCATCTTAGGTGGAGGATGTTGTACTATAAGGTGAGAGCATCCATAACAACAAGGTAATGTAGTTCTAGAAATATAGACTAGATCTTATGGTAGAGGGAAAGTCAATTTCTTATAGTTCATTCTACAAAAAAAATTTGTGAGGATGGATCATCGAATGTTTGAGGTATGTTCCTTGTTTCTTCTATACATGTATGTACATTATCCCAAAAAGGGGACTCAAATTCATTTATTAAATCTCCTCTTTTGGTTATTGTTGATCTTGAGGTGGATCATTGTTTTTGGGTTTATCTGGATTAATGCACTATTTTGGAATGTAAGTTTATAATATTAGGTATTGTAAGGGTTTTTATCTAGATGTTTTTGGATACTCTTTCAAATGTGATTTGTGTCCCATTGATATGTCATTTATTTATCTGATTTAAGGACATGATTTTTATGTATTTTACCAGTCACATCTTGACTATTTCTTCTATATGTTATTATTTACGAATATTAGAGGAGACACTTATGTCCATCATGGTGAGTTTGACTTTCAGTCAAGCAAAGGAGGTCTAGTTTTTCAGCATTTGGGTGAGACCTCAAATCATCGGGATTGTATTATTCTTGATGATGAGGTAGTATAGAATTATATGTATCATTCCATGGTGTATTAGTGTGTGGATGTGTTTCCAATGTATATAAAATTGTTGTTACCATAAATATATGTCGAGTTAACAATAGTGTTGCCACCTAGAGTAGATACAGTTTCTATTCTATAATATACAATTGAACTCTCAGAAATCTAGGTGCTTCAAACATACCTAATGTAATTTGAAAACAAGATGTTTGTTCACCATATTATGCCAACTTGGAGATCTACGAATTTAATTCATAACACCGATGAAAGATCATTACTGTTGTGTTCAATTATTCGATTTTGAATATGATGATGGTTAACGAATTATTCCATCATCCTCAAATTTCCGATTTCTTATTACTATGGGTTGCATCATTGTTCTGTATGTTTGATTTCTGGTTGGGATTTCCTCAGATAAGGTTGAGGCCATTTGAAATACCATAGACTACCATAAATAGTTGATATTGTATATATGAATTTTTTGTAATTCTATTTGGATATATTAATTCACTAGTAGTGTCTATGGACCAAATGAACCAAATCATTCACTTGTACCTAGATTAGATTGTTTTTTTATGAAATCATGTTGTACTATAGAAACCTTTATGATCATTAAGAACACCTTCAAATCATATTTAGTAATCTACATGAGCATAGGATATATCCCATGCATTATAAATATCATTTTTGAATTAAGAGGGTGCTTTTATTAGGTCACATAATCTACGATGAAGTCTTGTTAATAGACCAAGATAATTTCTAAGACCTTTTATATTGGAAACATCTAAAGAATGTTTTTGATTATTGATGTTTTCCAGGTTTTTATGGCTATTACTAATGGTTCATTAAAGACTTCCTGCATTTGGAAACAATACTGTTAGGTTGGACTAATAAGGTCCTCAATTTTGAATGGATTGGGGAATGTGAGGAATTTTTACAATAGTAAATGAATTAGTTAACATCAACATCAATTGTGACCTTACTCGACCATGGTAAGGGTTATATTTTTGTTTTTGCAATGTACGGAGTTGTAAATGGGGGTGTGTTGATGCATAATGATTGGATTGTGTTCAATGGGTCATGAAAATGGAGGCCCTATAAAATAAATTACCCCACATATGATCTTGAGTTGGCTGTAGTGGATTATTATTTTAACTGATGTTAATAATACTTGTACGGAGAAAATTTTATAGTGTATAATTATAATTAAATATTAAATTACATATCCTCCTACTATGATATGAATCATAGGAATCAATGATGGGTTGAGTACATGTTCTTTTTTGACATTGACTTTTTTAATCATAGAGAAAAGAGAATAGTGTTGCATATGATTTGAGTAGGATAAGTCATGGTCTGGTAATTCAGGAATATTTTTATGAAAGGTTGATGATGCTGTTATTTGGTAAAATACATATCGAGGTGAAAAATAAAGATGGGAATATGACCCTTGCATCATTGCATTTTTAGATTCTACTAATGATCAGGATCATGCAACCGAAACATGCAGATTCCAAATGTTTGGCTTCAATGGAGAGTCATAATGATTGGATGTCACCTTCTGATGGGGCAACTAGTGATTAAATATTCATTTATTTTCATGTTTGTGTTGTTGTACAATATGTTTATGGGATGAGTTGATGCATTAGTTTTGTGCATCATAGTTGATGGTGAATCATAGTTCAACCAAAATGTAACATGATCATCATAGACAATATTTGTGGCCATGAATGATGAATGATTTTGTAGGTTTTGTGGCGTGATACCTTACCTATCAGTATGTGATAGATGAGGATCAATGAATATATTGTCATTTAGAAACATTTCCCATTATAAAATATAAATGGTATTACATAATGATTGATATTATGGTTGGTATTTCAATGAATCATTATATGATTAATGATATTTTGTTTTTTGTGGATCAGTAGGCCCTAGAGGCACATATTAGTCCAATTTGAGTGAATTTCAACATTGATTAGTTGAGTGAATTGTATGTTTGAGAAATATTGTAGATTCATAGAGTACGACAGACTATAGTTTCATATCGTGTTCCATATTTTACATTTGATTTCTAGGAGGGATTACAAAAAGTGTTTGGTACCAAGTTATTATTTAGTAAAAATGACCACATACCGACAAACGTGAAACCAATGTATAATATTTAAGTAGTAGAGGATATGTTGATGACATGTGTCATGGATTTTGGAGGATCATGGGTGAAGAACATTGAGATTATTAAATTCACCTACTAAAATAGTTACCAGGTGAAACATCAAATGGAACTATATGAGGAACTACAGGGTATACCATGTAGATACTAATTTCATTGGATCGAGTTAAGATAATATGAATTTATAGATATGTGTGTCCTAATAGAGACATCATAATAGGTTCATATTATTTGAAAACATATGTAAATGGGTCAGAGTATGAAGATGTAGTATGTGGATCAGCATTTTAGACCTTTTGAGACTATTGTGGGAGATCATTTGATTCTTTGGGAGTCATCATGATTGAGTCACAATCGCATACCTAAATTTGGATTGTCTACACCAGGTACATTGGTCCTTCTGAGATTGCAGGTAGGATTTGGCCATTGGAATCCCGATCAACACTACAATAATAGAAAAGTGTAATAGATGATGTTTCTCAAGTTTCATAACTTTGACAATATCACCATGATTAATCTCTTGTGTTCGATGTCATGGATGCTAATATTGAAGATAATGCATAATTTTCGGTGCATTTAATTTGTATAATAGATCACAGTGACAAATAAATGTGATGCATTAATGTAACATTGTTTTCAGTTCCTTGGATGAATGATAATGTTCAGGATGAAACATGGGAGACTATGATAGATATTTGAGACCAGTGGCCTAATCTAATTCAATTATATGTTCATTGATGCAAATGAATGAGACATGAGGAAAATCCATTATTATATGGGTAGGTTGAATGCTACTGATTTTTCAAGAGGTACATTTTCGTATAAGTTTTGGTTTTATTCACTTTTTTTGGGGTTAATGGATTGTTTTATGGATTAATGTGGATGCTCGAGGGAGTTTTAGGGGATCAAGTCATGAATTATGGGAGATTTTAGCCATCTAATTAATGTTTCATAGTTGGCACGTTGTTAGTAGTATCTTTTCAGCCAAACAAATCTAGCCAAGAAGAAGGTGTTCAACGTTTAGTAAACATTGCTACAGTGAAGGCCAACCAATGTGGGCCTAGGAAGAGGCATTCAATATGATTCCCCAACCATAGATACACAGATTTGGTGCATTATTATATAACATTTTCATGAAAGCAAGGGATCATATCCTCAAAGACTTATTAGTTTAGTATCCCTGGATGTACTAGATACATTCATAAGTTTTACATTACATTATGAAATAAAAATATCTACAACATTTGGTACAATTTTTTTACACTTATATCCTTATCCTAATCCCTACAGGTCAACCATTAAATACATCTTGACATCCAAGAAAAAATAATACATAGAAAGGGATGAGCTCAGATACTCAGTAAGGATAACAATATTGCAATTACATTCATAAATATTAATAAACATTTAATGAATGAATAAGACTAAAAAAAGGCCTTTAAAACATATACATCAACATAATATTGAAAATTTAAAATCAAATAATACCATTTACTTATTCACATTGACATTATACTAGTCAAATAATCACATTTTATATCAATATCCACTTTTATAATGATGGAATGCATACTACTTGACTTCATAACAACATAGTCAAGCCCTTGTGCCAAGACTACAAATATGATTTTTCAAGGCATTATTCCAATAAAATAGTTTTTATCTTGAGTGAAACTGAGGTATTATGGCGCTATAGAGGTCTATACCCATCACTTACATCGTCCAATGCATTCCTCATATTAAAAGGTTTAAACATAACGTAAACATTATTATTAAAACTGGAATACAAAATGTCAAAAAATTATCCGTAAACCATTAATGGTTTAAAGATAACACACCCACAGTCAAACACATCACAATACCTTCAATAAAATATGGATGTTTGATATCATAATAAATCATCTTCAAATAAGCTAAAAATACATCAATGGGTGTGGACATAGATTGAATCAAATAATTTTTTAGAAAAAAAATCACGTTCTATTTTGAAATAATTTACAAGTCATATAATTATAAAAGAAAACATTTATTTTGAAAATATTCTTATTAGCTTGTAAGTGATGCTTTAAAGATGTTATAATGGTGGAATATATATTCACCCACCGTATAAGTTAAAAAAACATTCTTACCATAATTTTGTCGAAATGGTCATAAAGAACCTTGATTGAAAAATGACGGAATGATTCCTCTAAAAAAATATAAAGTAAAATAAGGGTATAAATGTATCTAACCCATTTCTATTAAATATTAAAATTTTTTGAAATACATTTTAATGAAACATAGATGTGTATTATAAATAGGTACCAGTAGATACATATGTAAACACAACCTCAGATAATATAAACATTGTGAAAATAAAGCTTATATTGTAATTTTCCTTGGTCGAGGGTATGTTATCATCACGTATAATTGTAAAATAATTTTTATTAAATTATAAAAAAACCATGTATGTAAATATGATATCATATATGGTCATCAAATTTTACATTGTTAAAAGTAGTTTCGCTTTATCGTCATTTCGGGGGTTATCTGATTCGTTTTCCTTTATATTTTTTGTTACGTAAGTCATGTTTGTTATGGATGGATGTATATTAATCACATATAGAATTATATTATGTTTCTAAAATTTATATTTAATCATAAATTGAAAATTATTCCTGAATGATTATGATGAGAAATTAATCTCATCGCGTTAGTGGAGACGGTAATTTGTACGTACGCACGAGTGACAATATCATTCAATTGAAGGTGAAATAATATATAATTGAAATTTATATCATATATGATGAATAATTAACATGTTATATTTATAATTTTAATCAATTATACATCATTATTATAACCATCCAAATCATTAAGTGTTTGAATAACAAACTACACCACGACGTGGAGGTGGTAAGTCGTACGTACACCCATATGGTGTCATATTCATTTATATGATTGATAGAATAATGAATATGGTTTTACAATTTGTATAATAACATCACAATATATAAATTATACTGGAAATGGTATTTTAGAATGGAAACAACAATGAATTTGGTAGTGTAAGATGAACATAACTGGAATAAGGTGATGAAATATTTAGCATTTCATCGAAATCTTCTTGTTGATTTGATCAAACGTTCTCCTTAAGAAGGTTTTCAGAACAAAGGAAGCCCTCTAGGATGAAGGGAGGAAATTTGGGAGGATATATGGGAAGGTTTGGTCTATCCAAATGGCATCGTGGCTATGAATTTAGGATAAAGAGAAGTGCCATTTTATAAAAGAGGTTTGGGTCACATTAAGAAATGATTGAAATATTACATTATAATAAATTGATTTTCGGTTTCTAATGTATCCGAAATTGATTTATTTATAGGATAAGGTGGGAATGGATCTATATCCTCTCAAAAAATATATTTTATAGTGGTTTAGGTAACAATATTAACTTTATCATTTGGATTTTACTTGTAGTAAAATAGATTGACTTTTAGCATTTCTCCTTGTATTATTATATTATATGGTAAATAAGAATACTATATACATACAAGATAATCCCGAGTGGTTCATTAATGATACAAATATCACTATATATGTCTTTTGGAATATCCTTATATTTATATATATATTATATAAATTAATAATATAATATTTGTTTATAGAACTCATTTATGACAATTTTGACACTATTTTGTATTCGGTTATTAATAAAGTCATAACAACATTATTAGTACGAAATAAATTCATTTTGTAAAATATAACATGTTTTATTCACCTATAACATTCGTGTATGGAATTAATCCTTCAAATAATATATATTTTATTATTTATAACATCATTTATTTTACTGTTACATTAATAAATAAAATACTACATCAATATTGTATCATAAATAAATATATTTATTATATGTGTAAAATTTATAAATAATATATCCTGCTATAGGAAATATTTTTTTCTTTCTAATTAAAATTTATAGTCGAATATATAAATTATATAACCTCATATGAATTTTTTTAATTAATGATATTTTCTTTTGTTATTTTTTCCTTTACTTTAGATTATTATTTTTTAAATGTCATTACCACTCTCATGTGGATCAATGGGGTCCAAAAAGCATCCCAATGATTCCCATGGTTGGACATGTATCATCCAATATGCATAGAACATGTGTTAAGGTTATTTAATATTAATATAATATTATTTTTTTATCCTTATTTACTAGATTTATGCCTTTAACCACAAAAAATATAATATTTTATAAACTAAATATTCATAATTCCTAAGAATAAAAGATAAGTATTTATTCATAAATAACAACATTGTGTCTCCCAAAATAAAAATCACAAAACAAGGTATAATAATATAATTAAAATTATACCATTATATATATGAGTATAAATAATCATCCTATTATAATATTATTAAAATTCATAGTTACAAAAAATATACATAATTTAATAAAGTTTATCAATTTATAAAGTTTTCTTACATATCAATTGAAATAAAAACATTTTTATAAAAAAAAATCTCATCTCAAATTGGAATGGGAAAATGGATCAATTATATACTTCCATATGACCAAATAATATTTATTGGTTATCAACTGACTATAATAGTAACATTAAACTACAAAAATAAATGTTAACTGTGTCTAAAAATACATAGAGTGTGAATATATTGTGATATAATTTACCATAAATAAGGATTAATCAATTTAGAATTATTTTAATTTGAATCTTATGGATAGCAATGATATGTTAAATCACAATGTATTCCTTAATGATATAATATATTAATACACATTGATATATTTCATTGTTGGATGAAGATCGCTGAATTCGAAAAAAAACATTTTAAAGGGTGTGAGAAAAATGTATCCAAATAAGAGAAAATTATTAGAGGTGTTGGACTCATAATGGTAGAGGAACCCATGATAAGATGGATAAATAATCATATTGAGAACATTTGATGTGGAATCAGAAAATGTGGGTTTACAAATCAAAATCCTCTGTAATGGTTGGGAGGAAGAGTAAATGAAATGAGTTTGTTCATCATGAAAACCCACAATAATTAACATGATGATATAAGAGAAAAACTCATTCAATTTATCTTTTATGTTAAATATGATAAATTGAGTGATATTGGATTAAGGGTAAAATACAATCCCTAGGGGTAGTCACCATCATTGCATTAAAGAAGTATTACATATACAAGAGTTCATGATAAAATAAAATTACTTGATATATATGAAACTCCACAAATCCTAAATTAAGTGTTGAACAATATAAATTTGACTATACAAGCTGCAAAAGATTTCAATTTACAAAATTATTAAATATTCAATTTATTTTAATCCTATTTTGTATAGATTTAGGATTCAAATCTAATACATAGTGTTACAAATTATGTATAGCTATTTGGAAAACTATTAAAGTGATTTATTATAAAATAACATGTCCGTATAATATGACTTATTTTTCAGATATAAGGAATATAGATTGAAAAAGTTATACTAACAAATTGGTTTCATTAAGTATATAATAATTGTTCAAAAAATCCTTGGGAGATAAATATTGGCCAAAAAAATAAACATATCCTCACATAAAATAATGAATCATTGTACAGAATTTTAAATAACTAGATTGGTAGTGGTATCAACTATACCTTTATGTGGATCGTTCATCAATAACGTGTAAGGATATGAGTGCTCCATTTATGAATCTATATAATGTTCATTAAAGAATTTATATATCTAGGTAAATGTGTGTATGATGACACTCGCCTATTTAAATAGAAGTATAAAAAGTTGAAGGCTATGTAAGGGTATACTTTTCTATGTAAATGTAACTAATGAGTTTTTTTATATAATACCATGGAATAAAAGATAACCATAATAAATAAATAAAACAAAAAAAATATACTACATTAATTATTTACATAATCATTAAATATATATTATAAAAACATTGTATTGGATTTATCCAAAATTTGTAGATAACTAAATTCAAACAATGAATATATCTATTACATTCACATTTATAATGAAAATAATAAAAATGAAAATAATATTATATAAATGAGATGAAGGATATGAAAGTAAATATGTTTATAATTATTAATATCATGACAAAAGAATATATGAATCAGGAGAGAATGCATGAGTATATATGAGTCATTCAGTGATAAGGTAAGGGGAGAATAAAACATGTGATTTAGTTAGGGATGGATTGAGGCTGTGGGAATGAAAGAACTATTTGCAATCAATTTTTACGATATTTTTCCTATATATAATCCCATTCAAATGTCTTTTTAAAAGTCGATTACGATAAAATGTATATTCCAATGATTTATATAAACTATTAATATAATGAGTTTCCATCCACTATATACTCATGTTTTATATAAACAGTGAGAACCAAAGCGTGGTGATAGCCCCATTTCCAAAAAGTTATAAATCATATTTATAATAAGATAAAAATTTATATTTGGATTAAATTATTTAATGTATATGTGCCCAATCCTAATAAATGATAATAGTTTGTATCCTTTATCAGTGCTATATAAAATGGTGGAAAAGTTATTTTAAAAAAATTCATTATGGAACGGTGATAAATGTTTCATTTTTCATCAATTATTGTAATCATTGATAATTATTTATCACTTAAAAGTGATTTTTATTAGTGATAATGGGTATGAATAAAAAAATAATAGATAGGTTCCATGAAATGAGATGTAATGAAATTTAAATTGTGAGATCATTGGGTATGTATAGTTAACAACCATGACTGGGGTAGTTATCCCTAGTACCGGGGATATTTATCAAAATGGATACATTATATATGTTATAGCAAAGGAGTTTCTATGATGAAATAGATGATATTGTGTGAATATGATTATATTTCAACATCATTTAAATAATTCAAATTCCATCATGCACTAGCCATAGTTTGCATCATTCTATATTACACATAGACAATATATAGGTTTTTAATCTAATAATTCATCTCTTGGAAAACCTCATTATTTTTTTGTCAATGTTCACCCATTTATATCATTAACATACTCACATACAGTGGCCTACGAAATAATGTTTCTCAATAATAATTTTCAAAATATTATCATTCTAATAAAAAAATTTATATAAATATCATACGAAATATTCTATTGCATATTCTAAAAATTCAAATTGTCTAAATTTAAAATTATCTTATCTTAATTTGTTATATCAATCATAATTAATAAATAAATAAACAATTATTTTAAGAAATAAATATCAATAATCCAAAAATTGATATGAAATTAAATCTGTCCACCCATTTATTCACTGTCGCATCCAATCACCTCTTCATCCACAAATTGATTACAAGGACCATTATAAATTATTAAAAAAATGAAAGAATGTTTTATCTATAATTTTAATTTATTTGGAATTTTTTATTATTATAAAAATTTAAATCAAGATAGTTAATATAGTGGTGTTACAATTTAAATAGGGAAACTAAATTATGTAAAATTAAAATTGGAACATTTTTCATTATGAGAAGAAATCGCAATCAGACAACCTCTACGACACATAATATAATGATCTATTAACTCGATATGTATGATTCCTAAAATCTAGTCGAAACATAACTTTTTAAATTATTTTTTTGAATTTAGAATGGAAAAATATGATCGATGATAATGGAATCTGAACATAGAAGAGGCAATTAAACAAATCAAAGTGTCACAAAATACACTTGAAACAAGATTAGAGATAGAATATTATCATTTTTATCTCAGTGTATAGAAGTTAAACTTATTAAATTATATGAATTTATAATTAATATTTTTATAAGAATGAGTTATAATCAATTAAGATTATTAGAGGAACATCCATCAAAATTCACATATCGATGTTCACGGAATACTAACTACCACATGAAGAATATGATGTTATTATGTTCAAGAATGAGGGAGTCCTGTATTGAGAAATCATATATATGGATATAATATTTTTACGAGTCAGTGTATGAGGATTGGTCATATTTTGGTATAGTGAGTTATCCTATCATAGTGTAGTGTTGAATGCGAATTTATATAGGGAAATAAGGTGGTTGTGGAAGTTGATAGATTTAGAAACCGACCAAGCCTTTCATTTCAAAAGTTTCATTCACCGCCGTATGATTCAAGTGGATACAATAGAAGTCTTATAGTGCAAAAAACATTTCAAAAGAGGGAGGCATTCCTATCATTCAGCTGGCCCGCACAAAACTCTTACAGAATACTGAAAAGAACTAATAAATGTCAGAAATATGATGCACATATGATATATCCAAATCACCAAACAATGAAGATCTATAGATTATTCACTGATGAAAAATACAATGAAATGATGTCATCAATGGATATAGGGTTGTGTGCTTGTTGTAACATACTACTTCTTGAAGGGTTGTAGAGAAAATGGGAGAGAGGAAATGGAATGATGTTTGGCCTCATGTCTGTTGTTTCCCTAGCCATGGTGCTCATGGGGCACACCCTCTAACTGAACCTCTTCCCATATATCTACATTATTCATTGAAAGTTATTATATTTATTCAATAAACGTTCATTTCATTACCAATGCTTATGATTCAAATATTATCATATATCTTCAATATTCTCTGTATGAGACTCTTGGTGATTTTCTGAAATTGATTGCACTTAATCATGTTTTCAATGTGCATCATTTTATTGAAAAATTTTTATTTTTAGTTAAAGTTTCCTATTCTAATTACCAATGATTTTTTTTCAAAATCAACGTGGAGAAATGTTTTTCAAAAAATCAATAATTTTCACAAAATCATTTTCACGACCAAATCAATGGTATAATGATCTCATCACATGGATTTGCTATCGATAACATAAATCATTGTCAATATTATATATAATAATTTTTAATTTTTCAAAAAATATATTTCCCTTACTGTTATATTATACCACTTAATACACTACCATAGAGATGAGATTTTATAGACCTTGACAGATATAAACAATGTTGTCTATCGTTACCCTGAAAAAAACTCTTACCTGTATCCTCCAAGCTATCTCATTATCTCTCTACCCTAAATGCACACCCTCCCGGAATCCCTCTCCCACTACCCACAGCCGACACCACTACCGCAAAATCAGATCCCATATCTAATCCCTCTTTCCTCATATCACAAATCCCACATTTCATTTCCTCAGATTCAGACTAATCCCAACATCATCACCACCCCCATTTATTCCACTCATGTTCCCTTCATTATACTAAATATTCAACAGGTAAAAACTATTTTCAATATGTATGAGTGATTCATTGAAACTACAATCTATATATAGATTATACTCATCACTTGTGGATTCATTAAAAATATTTTATTTCGTCTTCCTTTAACTTTTGTTCATACATAAATTTTTGGATATGTTTAAAAAACAATGATTTATTTATTAGGGATCCTTAATTGAGTGAATTTATGATATTATTTAATCTTATTTAATTGAAAATATTCTAATTAAATACAATTATTTCAGAATCCTAAAAAATTCTAAGCTAACTACATATGGAATACTTAACAACATATATTGAATGATTGTAACCATCAAATCATATAATTCTATTAAATAATTTATCAAAATCTACATTTTGACCCAATAACATAAAAAAATAGTTTAAAAGTACATTAACGACATGGATTTTTATCCCTTGTTTGCCATTTGATTGTTAGTGCACTACCATATAAGACAAATATTCAACATTATAAAATGTAAAAAACATTTATCTTCAAGTAGTAAAAACTAAATTGATATCCTTATTTATTATTATTACGATTCTATGTTGAATATTATACTCTAACAACCATTACATATCTAGTGAATTGTTTTATGATAGATCATATATAAATAAATATAACTTGGTTAAATAGTTGGTAGAAAATTCCTATCAACATATCTAAATGATAAAGAACACACTATGATAATTGGATAAAAAACACTATAGAAAATATAACAATATATAAAAATATTCAGAAACTAAGATCAAATCTAAGAGGGTAAATCATTATATATTTAGACATTATTTTCTTATTTCAATACTTTTTTTCATGATTCAATAGAGAATTTTTTTAACATGGTCCTAAAAAATTCGTTCACAAAAAGGTGATAGGGTGATTCATTTGAGGGTTTTATAATATATTAATAATTTTTTTAATTATATGAGTGTGTGTTATAAATAATTGAAGATATATAACCTAAATTATTTTGGTAGAGTGATATATAAAAAATAATATTATTTAAATCTGTATGATAAAACTATTTAAATCTATTATGTGTTCTGATATTAGAATAATTCAAATAATATTTATATAATTAAAACTATTTTTTACATATAAAATGTAGGGGATTAAAAATTAGTGTCCTGTCACATTGTATTCTTTCGGTGTTGGAGGAACCAAGAGGATAATTTATGGAGTTTAGAGGGTATATTGGGTAAAATCTTGGTTCCACTACCACGTGTGTCCATATTGCAACACAGATCTGTGTGTTGTACTATACAAAAGGATTCTATGGCATGGTCTCCCCGAAGCAGCATAAGAAGGCTCAATGGGTGAAATTATAGGATACTATCTTTTTAGGCCAGGAAGCGTTGTGGTGGCTTGCTAATGTGAAGGTTCATACCCAGAGTCATCTATTAAAGCATGGAGAAAGGTGGCTACAACATAGTGGTTATTGTGGCAACTATTTAATCATGTGTGGTTGCGATGTGGGTTGTATGTTGGGTCATAGTTATTCCCCTTGCTATATAAGTTCATATCCATTGATCCAACTACTGAACCCATACAAGGGTTTTACTAGGGGATGTGATGTTGTATCCTCCGACTTTATAGTGGTCACGGTGGACTACTATGTGTTCATAGGGTTTGTGCTATGGTCCACTAAAAATCATCCTGTATATAAATACCCCCACCTCTCATGGGCCTATTTTTTTCCTATTACATTCCCTTAATCCCATGCCACCCTAGGATAACTGTTTATGGATTTGAAGCCATATTTCGATAGGGTTCATTCATAAAATCTAGAGTTCAATTCTATGGTGATAATTGGTACACACTTCCTATTTTCTCAAGGGTTCTCTCTATTTCATCGTGTTTCCAACCATTCCATTATTCCATATTACTATTAATGATCTTCTTCATTCTAATGGGGTTTTATTTTTTATAAATTCATTCATGTAGAAAAATTCTCAAGAGAAATTAGTTTCCTCATGTAAGTGGTGATGATAGATCCTTGGCATTTGATTTATTCTTTTGAAACGATTTTTGAAACCTTGAGGTAAGGGATTTTTTTCTTCTCCCATTAAATTAGGTGAAATAAAAAATTGAAATTTTTTTATCCTTCAGATAATAGTAGAGATAACTAAAAAATGATAAAAACATATTATAGAATGAAATTAGTTTATGTTTAGTGGTTTCTTGTCGTTTCTTTCAACCATGAGAAATGATTTCATATATTGGTAATTAGATAGTGAACATGTTATTCTATAATTTTTATAGAATTATGGTTGGTTTATCATAATGAAATTGATGAATTTTGACAATGAACATAAGTCTGATAATTCATTTTTAGTTTTTAAATTAATTAAAGAGTATTGATGTTAAACAAATCATCTATTTATCAAGATTTGATGATTAAAAATTGATTCAATTATAAATATTTGACTGAATGTGTTATTCCATGTGTTAATTGAATTAGATAATGAACATAAAGATGGAATTAATTTTATGAAATAAAATTTCTTGATTAATGGGTTTCATTCCTTATGTATGTTGAAAAATGAATCTTATTATAAAGAGAGTTTTTAATAAATTTATTATCTTGTCGAAGATAATTCCTTATGTTGTCATATTTGGATGTTGTTGGGAATACCCAAACCTGATTTATGTATGATCTATTAGGGGAAGGGTGAATCAGGGGTATCTTTTTCTATTTACTTTCCTTTATTAAGAAACAACATTCCACTTCAATTAATTATTTATTTTTGTAATGAAAATAATTCATACAAATAACTGCATAAGAATAATAATTTACAAATTTCACTACTCAATATGATTATTTAGTCCTATTTATGGTTTTGAAATAATATGATATCCCAAAATCCACAAGAAAACCATAAGTTTATGCGGAATTCAATGATTTGGATATTCCCTTACAATCGTGTGCCACTGTATTCAAAACAATAGTGCATGTGCTTAATGTAGTATGAAATGATGTAATACATTTTATGTAAATATCAGGTCATTGTTCTTGTAGATAAGCATTCAAAAATACGATCACTCAAAACAATTCTTTAATTCTTACCTATAAGCCGGTACGAACATCATGGATCTTGTAATAATACCCAATCTGATTTCCCAATCCGATTCATAAAGATTATTTATCAATAAGTAAACTATAACTCTTTATGAATTCTGCTAAATCAATTATTAGCTTCTTCTTTTTTAGTCCAGAAATATCAATATGATTTTCAGAGTCCAATTATCCTTCCAAATAAGATAACCACCAAAATTAGATCTATCTCAATGTATCATTAATCATATCTTTATTTTATTTCATCATTTTTATGTAAGATCAATCAAGAAACATCTTCTTACTATAAATGCATAAATTTATCTCTTGGAAGATGAATTTATAGAAAACTATATTACAAAAAAATAAATTACATGTGGAGTTTAAAAATAAATTATACACAAAGTTGGTTGTATGAATTTTGACATTTGATTGTTATTATTCGATTATTAAGGAAATATATTCAACATTATATAACTTAAGAAACATCTATGATCATGTGGTAGACTTTAAATTGAATACCTTATTTATTAATATTTTTATTTCGCGATTTATATTCTAAATAAATAACCATTGTTTAACTGGATAATTTTTTATAATGAATTGTTTTTAAATAAGTATTATTATGTAATATAGATAGATGTAATTTTAGTCCAACGTATCCCTATGTTAATTATTTCACTATGATAATTGGAAAAAAACACAATTCGAAGCATAAGAATAAATTAAAATATTTAGAAACAGATTTTATTATAAATTATAACATCATTATATATAGAGTGAATAGGTTCATGTTTCTATAATATGTATGATTTTGAATTGTGATTTTTTAGCTTGTTTATTGAAATTGTGATAACTAAAACGTTATATGGGTAGTCATTAGAGTATTTTATAATATTATGAAAATGATTCCTTCATATATGAGTTTAGGTTATCAATTATTGACTCTAGATATTACCATTGGAGTGCACCATGTTAAGGTTCCTTTATTGTCTTTTATATCTCCACCCCTTATGGACAATATCATCTTTGTCCCACAATTGATATCATCTAGATATAAAACAAATATTTTAAGAATAATACTGTGAAACGACTATATTCACTTTTACATGATAACTACTAGGGCATTTCAGTGGGACACATGCTCATAGTATTTTATCACATACCATATTATGTTGAAGATCAATTATGATGTGTTTTGAAATTTTTAGATATTCAATACTATGAATAAAAATTCTGATAATTTACATAAAAATGTTTCTATGAATGAAAATCAAACACAACCAACATATAACTCATGATTATATGATCACCCAGACTTTACAATATCCATCGACCATGCAACCTTAGAAGCTTCCATATTGGAAAATTATAAATTATGTTCCAATGTACATGTTAATTCCAAAAAATAAAACAAAAATATAGATATAATTTTGAAAATTTTTCCATTCCCATATTTCCTCCCATGCTTTCTAGATGATTTTACTTCCAATATTCCTCCATGAGACTTCATTCAATGCAATGATATCATTGTACATGGATACTGTATCAATAAAACTTCTCCATTTCCAGACATGATTAACTATCAATTGATTTTATTCATTATAATCCTACAATATTATTGATTTAAGATTATAAGCTTCATGAATAAGGGTGCATCCATTTCTCCTATTAAAAGATCTCAATGAAAAAAATAAATTTTATAAAAAAATTAATTCATAGAAAACAAGAAAACATGTTACATAATTTGACACACTTATAAAAAAACTCACATGGAATTATCAATAGTCATGGATTGATATGTATGATTTCCTTGATCCATAACCTATGAAAAATGTTTTTATTCCAATGTAATCATGGGGTATTCAGCATGAATAAGAGTAGAAGGTCAAAGATACAAAAATATATGATATATTATTGATAATAGGAAATGAAGTTGGTGTTGAAATTGTGATATAAGGATATAATGGTTGGAGATACATTATATGATATGGATATGATATTGGTGGAAACATTTCTAGAGGTAGAATATACATGGTATGAGAATAAGAGGATAAATAAGAAGATAATGGAGGCATGGGTCAGAACTACCCTAGAGGCACATGTGGGGGATGAAATAGTGTCGTGGATGTGGTGTTGTGGGAGGGTTATAGTGTGAATAGGTATGAAGGATGCTTCATGCAAGTCTTAGAGAACCTGTAATCAGACCCATAAATAGTGAGCTGAGAAGAAATCATCTCTGGTTCAGTTGAACATCCAAAAAAACATAATAAATAAAAAGAACATGTCATTAAATATAACAATGAAGTTATATATTGAAATATGTTGCAGTGTCTATGGGAAATGTAAGAGGAAACCCTACATTGCACATACATTTATCAATAGAAAAAAATATCTCTGAACATCATTAATATAATTCATTATCTACTTATGAATTATTTGTAAATTTGTATTTATAATGGTTTAAAAATATACAATAATAGAAACAATGTATCTCCCATCCTCAAAACCACAAAACATTGTATAATAATATCACATAAATTCTACAATAATTAATATAAATATAAATAATAATACAATCGTAATAATATTTCATTGTATATTTATAATATAATATCCGAAATGTAATAAAGGATATAGATGCTCATTGTTGAATGATATATTTAATGCAATAAAATATTTTTCATAAAAAATTACACATCTCAAATTATAAAGGAATAATGTTTTAAATGTATCCTTTCATAAGAAAAAATAATATTGTATTATCATAATCTAACAGAACTAAAATCATTTAACTGCCAAAATCAATGTAAATTGGTTCTAAAAATACATAGATTGTGCCCAAATTGTGATTGAATTACACATAAAGGACGATGTTCTAAGTAATAAAATGTCTATATTGACTATTATGTACATCAAATAAGAGGAAAAGAACAAATTCTTCCATAATGATATCACATATCACTCCACAAATCAACAACACAATGTTGGTTGAAGATCCCTCAATTAGAGTAGGACACATATTGAATGGTGGGTGGAATATGTATCCAAAGAAGAGACAAGCAATTGTTGGATTTGTCTCATAATGGTGATTTTACCCTAGTCAGGTTTGACAAATAATATTATCGAGAACATTTGATATGGATTCTTCAAATGTGTTTTTAGAAATACACATCCACTACAATGACTTTGATGACTGGTAGATGAAATTAGTTCGATCATCATGAAATAATACAATAATATACATGTGGATGTGAGAGGAATCCCTATCCCTTTTAACATTATTGTTAAATATGATATATTGAGTGATGTTGGATGAAGGGAATAATAAAATCAATATGGGTGTAGTCACCATGTCTACATTATAAAGAGTTTTAAAAATACCCATGTACATGATAAAATGAAATTTCTTGGTAAATCTAAAAGTTCACAAATCATTAATTTAGTTTATAATGTTGTGAATTTGAAAATAAATTCTTGAGTATATACAAATGATTTTCATTAATTGTGATATCGAAAATTTAAATTTTATTTTGTAGTGATTTTTGATTCAAATAGAAGATATAGTATTACTATTGAATTTAGAATTTTTAGAAAACATTTGAAGTGATTTTTTATAATGTCACATATTGTTATCATATGAGTTCATTTATGGATACTTGGATGCTACATGGAAAAATAATTCAAAAAAAAATTTGGTTCATAATGTGTGTAATAGAGGTTTGAAAAATATAGGGGGTAATTAATGGATCATAAAACTTACATAGCCACACATAAATAATGATTCATTGTATATAAATTGGATGAAATGGATTGTTACGTGCATAAACTAGTTATTCATTTGTTATGTCCCTCACCCATAAGTAATGGTATGAGAAGTCCATTGATGAATCTACATAAATGTCATTCAACATTTTCGATACCTCTATAAATGTGTGTAATACTATAGTGGCCTATTTAAACATAATCCTACCATTTTAAATGATTCATAATAGTATATTGATCTATATAAAGGAAAATCAACGATTATTTTATACAATCACTTGATATATAATTTCAAACTAAAAAATATTAATAAAATTACTACATTAAATAATTACATAATAATTTTATATATATTGGAGAAAATTGATTAGGATTAATTTAAAAGTAGTGGATAAATAAATTTAAAAATTTATTATATCAACTATAAACAGATCAATTATTCAAATAAAAAAAATGAAAATATAATATATAAAAGATATGAAGGGAATTGAAGTCAATAATATTTTGTTGAAGAATATTTGAAAAAAACTCTTAATTAAGAGAGAACAATGGAGGGTAGGAGGGTCATTCGGTTATCAAGTAAAGATAGAATAATGTCTGTGAGTGAATCATGGAGTGAGGCATGCTGAGTGATATGAGAGAACTCAATTCAAATAGTTATTAACAAATAATTTTTATTTATTATCCCATATAAATTAATTGTTAAAATCTATTATGGTAACCTATCTATACCAACAGTTTACATAAACTTTTCTTATAAATAGATTCTAAACACTATATACTCTTGGCTAATATAAACTGTGAGTATATATGTGTGGGGATAACCCCATTTTCCATTAGTTGATGAATCATATTTACAGAATATAAATAGTTATATATGAATTAAATTATTAATTTGATAATTTATCAACATTAAAAAATGATGATAAAGGATGCCTATATCAATCCAAAATATAATGGTGAATTTTTTTATCTCTACATTTTTAATGATTGATAAAAATATCATTTATCTTAAATTTTTGTTAGTGGTTATTATTTTTTATCCATTATCAGTGTTTTTGAAATGTGATAATCTATTGTATTAAATATTAGGAGAAATATTGATGTGCATCTTATCAAAATACGACCAAATAAATATAGTTAATAAATATGTAATTCTTTCATGATGTTTGTTGGAGAGGATACATGAAAGGAGAAGAAATTAAATTTTTATTTTGAGATCCCTTGGTAGGTATAGTTGTTAGTAATGATTGAGGAAAGCAGGTATAGTGGAAGGATTGTTTTAAAAAATTAGCAACATTATAGATGTTTACGCCAATGAGTTTCCCATATGAAATAGTAGATATTGTGCGTTAAGGATCATATTTCATCATCTTATATTCAATACCAATTATTCCATTCCCCAATCGAGGATTAAATCATTCTATAGTACACATAAACTCCTATTATTTTTCAATTCTTATATTTCCTCTCAGGAAAAACACATTAATTTATTTTCAAAGATTCACCCATTTCTATCATTCATTTACTCACATTCTGTGACTTCGGAAATATTTTTTCTCAATCCAAATTTTCTAAATATTAACATTGTGGTGTGAGTTTTTATGATGAAAACTTATGAAAATAATTTTACTAAATATTTTAACACATTATAATTAATAAATTTAATATTAAGTATTGTAAATAAATTTAATCGATAAAAATAATGAAATATTTAAAAAATTATTGTACTGAATATAAATCAATAACATAAAAAATGAGATGATATAAAATCTATCCACTCAATGATTTACTATCACATCTGGTCACTACGCCATCCACTGATTGATCTCATTGACCCATATAAATTATGAAAAAATGAAATATTTCTTTATTGATATTTATATGTTATGTGTAAAGTTTTTATTTTAATACATATATTTGTCATGAAGGATAATTTAGAGGTGTTACAATATAAATAGTCCCATTAATTATAAAAAATTAAAATTGGAAAATGTTTCAATGTTTGAGAAATTATCAACTAGACAACCTCTAACACACATAATAAAATGTTTTTGTGACTCGATATTAATGGTTCAAAAAATCTAGACAAACATAAATTTTTTAAGACTGTAACAGAATTTAACATGTTAAAGAATGATTGACGATTATGGAAAATGAACATAAAAGATGAAATTATTGAAATCAAAGGGACATAAATGATCCTCGAACAAATATGAAGCATGAAATAATTTTATTTTTAACTCACAATGTAGAAGTTTAGTATATTAAATTCATCGAATTAGACATAAATATTATTATAAGAATGAGTTAAAATAATATAATCGTAGTATAGGAGCCTCCATAAAAATTCACATATTGGTGTTCAATAAATTCCATAATCCACCAGATGAATATTATGTTATGATGTTCAAGAATATGGGGTGTTGTGTTTAGCTTTCAGAGGTAGGGGTATACAATGGAAAAGTTGTATATGTTGAGGATGGGTCCTAGTTATGCAACGTGAGTCTTCCTAGAGAAGAGGGGCACTGATAGGGGTGTGATGCGTTGATTTAGGTGTGTCAGAAAGTAATGATATGAGGTGAAAGGCCCATCTTATCATTGCATAAGTCACATTCAGCATCGTAAGTTTCCAAATCATAATATATACTTCTTAATATACATTGAACCCTAAAAAAATTGGAGTCATTCTTTTCCGAAAGTAGCCTATACAAAAATCAAGCAGAAGACCCCAAAACAGTGTATAATTCTATTAGGATGAGGCACATAAGATACATCCATGTAACCATACATAGTGGAGCCAGATAAGATTCATTTATGAAAAAATAAATGAAATGATGTCATCTAGGGATGCATGTGGGGAGATAGTTGGAACAAACTTCATTATGTCAGGTTTTATAGAAAATGGGAAAGAGAATATGGGATATCATTTTCCATATTGTCAGGCTTTCATTTTCTCTGGTGCTCATTTGGATCTCCCTCATGCCATCCCTATTCACTTATATATACCATATTCATCATATTCCATTCATTGGTTTATATAAATATTACATTCCATACCCATGTTTATCTTCCAAATGTTCACATATATCTATAATATTAATTGTATGAAATTCTAGGTGAGCTTCCACAATTGAATGTACTCAATTAAATATTCAATGTTATGTATGTTATTGAACTCAGAATTAATTTTAAAAAAATGTAGCCAAATCATCAGAAAATGATGTTTAATTCACCTTTTATGGGGAGAAAAATATCTTCTTAAAACATTAATTTCCCAAAACTCAATTTCACATCCTAATAATGGGTATAATGATCTCATAATTTGGATTTTATTTGAATTACATAAATCATTTTCAATAATATAATTATGAATTTTTCCATTTTCAATAATGGTATTTCACATAACGTGAGCTTCTCCAACATAATGAAATTCTTTAGAATTGTGTTTTTATGGACCTTAACACTAATTAAAATCATTTTTAGTTATTTTATGGAAAAAACATTACCTTTCTCCCCCACCATGTTTTTCCCTATCTACCCAAACTGTATAACCTCCCTCTTCTCCCTCACCCTTACCCATAGATGGAACAACCACTACAACTGCATAGCCCGACACTAATCATTATTTCATCACATCAATGATTCAATATTCAATTTCTATTGATTCAAGAGAATCCTAGAATCATCCCCACCCTCATTTCCAACATTCATGATTCCTTGGATAGACAATATATTAATGTGATAAATCATATTTTCAATAAATATTCTTTATTCCTTGAAAAAACTTTGATTTTTGATTTATACTTTTCACATATAGATTCTAGACAAATATTTTATTTCAGTTTCCTTCAATGTTTGTTCATTCATCAATTTTGGGATATGATTAAGAATCATGGATTTATTTTTAAGGGATCCTTAATCGAATGAATTTATACTATAATTTAATTATTTTGATGTCAATATTAACTAATGAAATACAATTATATTTGAATCTAAACAATGTATATGTTTACTACAAATGGAATACTTGATTTCATAAATTGATTTATTATATCTATCCAATCATATATTTTTATTAAATAATAGAACAAAATCTACATTTAATCACACTGAATTACAACAGGGATTAAAAATACATTAACTATAAGGATTGTTCCCCTAGTTTGACATAGGTTTATTATTATTCTTGTAGTTTATAATAATATTCTACAATATTCATCTTAGAAAATATTTTTGTTCATTTAGTAAACAACAAATTTATTTATTTACTTATTATTATTTGGATTTTATGTTGTATATTCTATATGCATGACCCTTGATTCACTGTATAGTGGTGTTATTATGGGCTATATTGAAGTAAATATTATTAGGAATTATTTATTGATGAAATTTTCATCCATTATATCTATATTATAAGGAGGTCACTTTCATATTTGGATAAAATAGTATAAGAAATATAAGAATAAATTAATATATTTATAATCCGAGTTCAAATGTAAATGGGGACATAATAAAATAAAGAGGCAATAGTTTCATGTTTCTATAATTTCATTGATTAATAAATTGAATGTTTTTTTAACATAGTCATTGAAATTTAGATCACTATAAGGTGATATGGTGATTAATTAGAATATTTTATATTATATACATATTATTTCATATATATATTAGTATGTGTTATAAATTATTGAAGACTGATATCATGAATTTAGAGTGATCTGTAAAAAATAATTTTTTAAAAATTTGTAATATAAAATTAATTTAAAAAATTAGGTGTTCTGAAATTATAAAAATTCACTGAATATTTTTGTAATTGATAGTTTTTTCATACAAATAATATGTATGAGATCAAAACTCATTGGACCTTAAAATATTTTGGTTTGGGTGTTTGAGGAACCTGGATGAATTTTCATGTAGTATAGATGGTAACAGTTAAAAAGCTATGTGTGAATTCCATTTGAATAATATTTTTTACGTGGATCCATGGGATATTTTATAATCCAGGATTCTGTTTCATGGTCTCCCAGTAGTTGTGTAGAGGGGATCAAATTATGATATTCAGGGCCACTATATTTTTCTTCCTGATAGTGTTGTGGATGTTGGTTACGGAATATTCCAATACCTGTGTCATGCATTACAGTGCAATGCAAGGATACAACAACATTGTGGGTCTTCAGGATTCTCCCAAATAGAGGGTGGATACAATGTGGGATGTATGTTGTTTCACAGTTTCACGAATATAGAAATTAGATATGAACAATGGATCTAGTTGTCTATCACATATGTTGGTTTGACTACTTTCTATGATATGGTATCCTCTGACAATGTAGTGGACATAGTGGTCTACTATGTGGTCTTTGGGTCGACATTGTGGTCCATTTGAAATATTCTAGCCATTAAGTACCCCAATGAACACTAGACATGTCTATCTCCAATGACACCCTCTGGGTCCCTTTGAACCATGGGGTACTTTTTGATGTCAATAATGGCCTCTTTTTATAGCGATCATTCCCAAATTCCTGGGTTCAGTCTTTCGTAATCATAGGCAGGCTGTTTAACTTTTCAAGAGGGTTCTCTCTGTTTGATATCATTTCATCCCGTTAAATCATTATCTATAATGATTAATGATATCAATCATTCTATTTGGGTTTTTATTTTTTATCAATTCATTCATAGTGAAACCCCATTGAAAGATTTTGTAATCCTCAAGTAAGAGTTAATGATAGATCGACACCATTGATTTAATCATGGGAACTTTTTTTTGATGCTTTGATATAAGGGATTTGTTTCTTATACTATATAATTATGTGAAATCATAAATTGATAATGGTTAATCCTATTAGATTATAGTATAATTAACATAATAAAATTTAAAACAAAATAAATAATTTAATTTGACTGTGTTTAGTAGCCACATGATATATCATTCCAATGAGAAAAAGGTTTTCTTCTAATTTTAATTAGATAAGGTACTATTTATCATATGATTTATATATAATGTTGTTATTCATGGTTTTAATGATTAATTTAATAAGTTCATATAATGAACATAAATATCATATTGTTTTTTGGTTGGTTAATGAATTAAAGTTGACGCGTGTTAAAAAATGTTGGGGTTTCTCATGTTTTGATAATAATTAAATTTATGCATGTATGCATGTTTAACTAAACATCATATTCCTTGTGTTTATGGAAATTGATAATGATCAAGGATATATAAAGATATATTTATGCAATAAAATTCATTATTAATGTGTTTTGATATTGATTATTATTTTAAATATGAGAATCATATGGCAGATAGCATTTCAAAATAATTTGTTAGCTTCTCAAAGATGAGTCCATACATTGTCTTAGTTTGAACCTATTAAGATTAACCAATATGGATTAAAGAATCTCATAGAAGGGGATAAGGTGATTCAATTTTATATTTTTATTATTTGTTTCCATTCTTATGAAATAAATTTTTCCTACATTTAAATATTTATTTTCCATCGAGAAAAAAACACATATCCACTTGATCATTATAATTTACAAGATTCACTAGTCAATTAGAGTGGCTAGTCAACATCATGGTGTTTAAATAATATGATATCACACAATAGACAATAAAATAATACTTTTTTTGGAATACAATGACTAGGATAATCCCTTACACTCGCATAGGTTTATGTTCAATACAATAGTTCATGTGCTTCAAGTTGCATGAAAATATGAAAATATATTATTTGTAATAAAAATGTTATGATTATTCTAGATCAAAATTCACATATATGATCATTCAATATAATTCATGACATTATTAATTTGAATCTAGTTATATAATCATAGACAATTAAATGATACCCAATATGATTTCCCATTTTGATTCGATAGAATGACTATTCAATTTGGAAAATATAACTCTGAAAAAATACGGTGGAATAATTTCGGTGCTTCTTGATAATTAGACAAAAAAATATTAATACTTTTTTCCAAGTCCAATTATGTATCCCATTATAACAACCAGCTGAATATAATCTATTTATTCCCCTTCTCATCCTCCTCCTTCTTCTTCTAATTTGTAATAAAATTTTTCAGGTATGATCCATTTATAAAGACATCATACTAAAAATAAGATGACTTATATCAGGGAAGTAGAGTTTATTAAAATATATATTTCAACGCACTAACTTACAAGAGATGTTTAAAAACACATTAAAAAAATATAGTTTTCAGAATTTGGAATTTTTATTCATATTGTAGTATTGCATAAGAGAAATATTAAAAATTATATATCAGACAACGAATTCTTGATCAATTAGTAGACAATAAATTGATTTTCTTATTTATTAATATTTTTATTATGAGATTTATATTATATTTAAATAACTATTATTTCAATCTATAATGGTGTATTATAAATATTTTTTAAATAAATATTATTAGGATAAATATATGGATGAAATATTATACCAACACATATATATGATAAAGAGGTCCCTATGATAATTTGTAAAAAATGAGAAACATAATATTAAATTTAAAAAATTTAGAAAGAGAATTTGAATATAAATGGGATTCTTATAATATATAGTGAGAATAGTTTTATTTTTCTTGAATTTGTTTAAGTAATCAATTGAAATTTTTTTAGCATGGTCACTGAAATTATGATCACTATAAGTTGATATGGGGAGTAATTAGTGTGTTTTATAATATTACTATAATTTTTCCAAGATATATGTGTTTAAGTTATCAATAATTGAGGCAAGATATCCTGAATTATTCTTGTAGAGTGATCATTATAAAATAATTTAATTTCAATATGTGTTATATAATAATAGTTAAATATATTATGTGATATGAAATTCAAATAATTCATTTATGTTGAAAAAATGTATAATTTTTTCAATTTCTTATTCAACAAATTTTTTAGTGATTGAACCTTAGTGTCCCTACCATTCATGTTTTTTTGTTTGTTGGAGGCACCGAGAGTATGATATATGTATTTTGGTGGAAAAATAAAGAGTAACGTTTTTGACACAACAATTTGAGGCCACATTGCTGCAAGGATCCATGGGCTAGGTCATAATTGAGGCTTCTGTTTCAAGGTATCCCAATTGCGGTGTAGGGAGGCCATTATGGTAGAAATGGGTGCTAATATATTTTTAAACCTGCATGTGTCATGGAGGATGGCTATAACATAGTCCCTTCACCATTGTTGAGCATTGTGGCACGAAGTGAGGTGGATATTCATTAGATGTTTCTATGGATACTTCCAAATATGGGCTAGATGTAACATGCGTTTTAGTACCTTCCATTGATAAATAGGATATTCATTGTGGATCACATAGTGGATCTATGAAATGGGTATTAATAGAGGCCAGGATATGGCATCCGCTCGGTGTAGTGATCTAGGTGGTTTACATTGGGATCTTATGGGCTGCATCATGGTCCATTAAAATTTGGATTCCTTATATATATCCCAAAGATCCCTAGACCAGCTTTTCTCCCACTCATTCCTTTTGAACACCAGGCACCAAGGAGTTCATTTTGAAGACTATGAAACCACATTTATTTTGGGATGAATCATGAATCATGAGTTGAATCCATGGTGATCTAATTTTGGCAGTACTTATTTTCTAGAAGGTTGTCTCCTGTGGGTCTCATTTCGTAACATATCATAACTAATTATATGGAAGATTGTACCCTTCCTTCCAATGGTGTCCCCTTTTCCATTTATCAATAATTTAAAGGAATTATATCTTAGGAGATCATAGATTACTCATTATAGTGGTGATAAGGGATCTGTGACATTGGTACATTCACATGATAAGAATGTTGAAGCATTAAGATATGATATTTCTTTATTTTCCAATTATATTTTTTGAAATCATTTTGTGGCATTTGCTAAATGATACTGGGTTTCTTCTTGTTTTTCTAGATAGTGTTATATCTATACAATGCTTTGTATATATTTTTTTGTCTAGGATTATCATGAATAAATTGATGATTTTGGACATGTAACATAATATTGATTATGATTTGACAGTTGGATAAAAAATATAAGTGGATTCATGATTAAAAATTATGCTGATTCTTAATTTTTTTTTAATAAAATTCATTCAAGTGTAAATGTAGAAATGAATTTTTTATTAAATCTGTTAATTGAATTGGATAAGAAAATAAATACATGAATGAATGTTTATTATTACAAAATTCCTGATTAAATTGTTTTGATTTTTTTATGATGATGTCATTGGATGGTTAATCGTACAAATTTATTAAATAAATCAATAGATTATTGTTAGTTTGGTAATTAATTGTTTTCATATTGAAAATTTAAATTAACTAAATTTAACATTTCTACCATTATATTGTTTTAACGAAATGAAATTTTATATTAAATACGTTGTCATTTTAATATTTATTAGATTTTATTTAATTTTATTACCTGGGTTGATTTATGTGGCTTGTTCAATTATTTATCATACTCGATTTGGGATTCCTACTTGGTTATAACATATATACATATTCTATTCATTTAAATATATCAATGGATGATGAATACAAATATATCATGGACATTAATTGATTTCAGTTGTTCCACATACCATTTCCTAGGATGTTCGGTGTTGGCTTAATGGAAGTCCCTCCTTGGCTATGAAGTTATCTAGTAAGGGTTCTATATGGGGGTTTCATCACCCATACAATGCATACATTCGTTATAGGAAACATATATGAAAATCATTTTTATGGGTGTTTGATTTCATTTGGTAAGTATAAATCCAGATTCCCATAATTGACCGCATGTAACCGTTGGTGGTTTGTTTTCTTACCATTGGTCTTTTGATCTACATTTTCTCTCACACTGTGTTGAGAATCATAATCCATAGCTTCATCCTATCCGGTGGTTGTATCTTAATCATCATCATTGAATGCATCAAGTTCAATAATTCAACTACATGTCCCTCTTGAAAAACACATGATGGATCCTATTAGGGTTCTTCCAGTTTGATGATGTGTTACCATAGCTCAAATTCGGAGACCTAGAATGGTCATTCTATGGAATGATTCAATGATGAAAAGGGATCAATGAATTTAATAATTAATTGATTTGGATACATGGACATAGTTTGCAGTTTTATGCATTTCTTAGACCTATTTCCTTAAATGGTTCTCCATATAGTGTGATGTTTATGTTTAATGGATTCTATGCATTTTAGTTTGCAATATTCTTTTCTTTTGTACATTGTAGTTAATTTTGGTTCTAAGAATCTTTTAATTTTTGTTTGTTTGTGGTGTTATTTCAATGATTTATATCAAAATGGCACCTAATAAAATAAATAATTTATTTTCCTTTTTTTGATTAACATTTCTTCTTCTGCAATGATTTTTATCACTATTCCCATAGATGAACACTATTTGGATGTGTTGTCATTATAATAGAATTTTAAATTTTTCTATATATTGAATTAAACAATATTTTTTATTCATTGGTCCTTAAAATTATTTTCAATGGTGGGTGGGTGGGGGTTGTATTCTTCTATTAAAGCACAACAATGTGGTATCCGAGTAACATGAAAAAAATGAGACTTTGAAATATTAAATTGAAACTTTTGATGGTTGTAATTTTTTTAATTTTTTGGATAAAAATTAAATTTATTGGAAGTCCAACTTGGGCAACATGATGAAAATTTTTCACCTATGAATCCTCATGTATGTTTCTCTAATAATGGTCAAAATGCCGCATCAAATTCAGTTATCCCTCCAAATATTTTTTGATGATAATACATTTCTCTTTAGCATTTTATATAGGTGATAATGACTTGTATTATTTTTCATATGAGACCACCAAAGCTGGTATTTCATATATTCATGAAAAATTTTAAATGAGAATATCATTAATTATTTGTATATATAAGATGAAAAAATTAAATACCTTTATGATACATTAGAGAACAACCATCCAGACACACCTTGATGAGTTTAATAAAATGTTATTACATATCACCAATAAAAATTCTATTGTGAAAGATATGAACCATAACATCATTACTATAATTTATTCATATTGATCATATGAACATTTTATCGATTATATGATGCATAAAATATATTCCTTGATAGTAGAGGAATTCATGTACACCATGAAATCTCATGTGTTGTGTATAAAGGGTAATGTTAAACCAAAATTTGGGGGTCTGAATGTGAGTGGTCATTCAGAGTTTTTAGGAAAAATGAAATGTATTCATAGGAACGGAACTGTGATTCATATCCAATCACATGAACATTAGTATAAAAAAAATTCTAACGGTGATTACATGCTACCACTGTGGGGATCTAAGGAAAATATGACCCAAATGACGTAATTTGAAATCTGGAATACCTGTTATGGTGTCTAGAGTGTAGTATATCATTTCTGAACAAGGATATTAATATATTGTAATAAATATGTGTGTCTTGAGACACTCTTGATCTCAATTTATTCTTAGAATTAGGATGTTCTTTCCATATGTTCTTGGACATGAGTTAATTTTATTTGTTGGAATGAGGAAGTTGAAGGATATGTTGTTATAGGAAATGATAAGAGATGTGGCATCATGGGAAGAGTATCAGTTGTGCTAGATCAATTATACCATTCACATATAACCTTATTTTATGTGAGGTGGGTTCTAGATTTACACAAAAATATGATCTTACACGGATTTGTTGACCACAAAGGTGATATCTTTAAATCATATATTGGTTGACGTAGAGTCTCCAAGGTAGATAATATGGTTCTTAAAGACTCATTTCTATATGTTTTATATGTTTTAGATTCAAGAAAACTCATCAAATAGTTGGGAGAGACTTAAGACATTAAAATTGTCAATAATATTCTTTATAATACGCTATTGGGACATGTTGGTGCTTAATTTTTATAGAAATTTAACATGCATGGTCCCCACACTCATGATATACAAATTAACAAACCCTATTTTGGAATATATCGTTGGTATGGATTAAAGAGTTGATTTTCATAGTAACAACTTTAATTCATGTCAACCACATGATATTGATCAATATGATTAGTGGGGTCCATCTAAGAAAACCTCCGATAAATGATACTCTAACATTGTCACCATTATAAATGTGTTTTTGAGGATTGATAGGGATTATATTAAAAGAAATAAATTTTATAAAATTTAGGTGTCAAAAACATGTAAATACTTCATATAAAATCAATATATGATGAATTTAATGGAATATAGGTATGATATTGGCCTTCAATACTTCACTAATAAGATTATCATGTTTTTTAATATTGTGGGAATTTTAATTTCACAAACGATGTGTCATAATCAATAGTATAACGGCCTAGATGAATGTGTGAATCATACCATAATGGATTCTTAGAATGATTTCATGACCGACCATTCCCAAATACTTTTCGGAAGAATCTATCAATAAGATAGTTTAATTTATAAATTTGATTCCCTCATATGAAAACATATTTAAGACTCCTATGGATTTGTTCAAAAATAACTCCCATCTAATGAACATCATATAGTTTTTGGACGTACTGCATATTCTAATGTTAAGGATGACAAACATGAGCCCAGTGCTATCAAATGCATCTACAGAGTGTATCCATAGGGTGGGAAGGGATATATTATTTTGATAGGTTAACCTATATTTCTAAACATTATTCATAGATGAGATATAGAGTTTCAAGATCTGGTTCATAATAGAGTAGAACATACCATTTTTGATAGTATTGATCATTCTTAGAAAAGTGATCTCGAGGTTGAACATCATAGTGTCAGTGAGTCTCCTATCAAGTCTCACTCTATCCATTAGATGATTGTTTCTTAATCTGAGGGATAATAATGGTCTGATTATAATTATACACTCAATGACGATGTTCCTAGGGATCAAAAGGGCGATTAGCTCACTAAATATAGGTATTAGAAAGTAATTAGACCTTCTTCAAGGAAAAACCATGTGAATATGATAGCCCTTTCCTTAAATGTGGTATCATAACTTCGTGCAGAGTATCCCTAAAACTAAAATCAATCTATCATTGATCAAAATATTAAACATTGGATTTTAGCAATTGAATAAGAAATGAAATCCTTAAAAATGAACAACATATTTTCTATCGATAATAAATTACATATATAAATTTTGATTATTTATCAAATTATATATATTAAAAATTCCCAAAATTTTATTAGGAAATAAAATTATGTTTAAATATTGGAATGTAGCCAATAACATCATTCAATTTGACGTAATTGATTACTTGGAAATTGTTTCCCATATAATGAATCATGTCTCAATTTTAAATATATTTTTGGTTTCTTCCAATTTATATTTTCATATATAATTGCTACACATAAAAACATCATTTTATTCGTTGTTATTTCTATGAAAAATTATCAATGAGGTCTTCTACATTTTTTGTAAATATATTTAAAGCTACCCATGCATTTTTTTACTAAATCATTTTATTGATTAAAATAAACTTATGGAAAATGTTATTAGAAGCTTTAATTATTCCTGATACAAAATAGTTTAATAAGTTGACATTTTTTTGCATGTGTATATTATAAATCTATTAAAATATCAATTCATTATTTAGATCTCTAATATATGACATGTTACAAATATTATGTGAAATGAAATCAACTACAAATGATAAAATTCAGTATAATTAGTTTTTTTAAATGATATATCTATACTATGGTAATAAAATTCTAGGCATTTAAATTGTTAGGGATATTTATAATTTGATTCTTTATGCATACAAACATCTAAATATCCTTTATGTTCATACGATTTATTTGTTTGATGATTTGAATCTTGTTAGTTTTCCATTAGGTAATTATTTTAATTTTTCATTATCTCTGTCACATACCAAAACTTTTGATGTTAAATATATGAGTATAATCATGTGTGCTAATGTAGTGGGATTTATTTTGTATGATATGATGTGTACTCAACGAAATTTGTCTTTTTCTATCTATACATTGAGTTGGTTTATTAAAAATCCATGAAAACCACATTAGAATTATGATTAATGGTGGTTGAGGTACATTTCATCTACTTAATTTAATTTAATTTTCTATAGAATGAATATTTATTCTACTGAATTAGTGATTGGCTATATAGAATCTAACTATATAGGAAAAATTCATTCTAGGAAATCAAAAACTGGTTATGTCTTGATTGCATGTCGATGTCCTATATCATGGTATTGTAATATGCAATCAGTGGCGACACTCTTAACCACTGCAGTTGAGTACACATCACTAACAGAATCTTTAAAATAATTTCTACGTCATTAGGGTTTTAATTATAATGTTTGTATAAGTAAATCCATTATTACTATACATTTTTATGCTCAATATTATCTTTATATGTTTATATAATTTTTATTCCATGTAGGTCTATGATCATAGATATCAGTTATCATTCACTACTAAAAAGTCGATTTTATCAGCGCTAAAAAACCCCTTAATCAGCTCTTTTACGAGGGCTGTAAAGAGTGGAGTTAATAAAGGGGAGTCTCTTTTATCAGTACTAAAAATATGGAAGATAAAAGACCCCTTTATCTGCGCTTTTCTAGCACTGATAAAAGGGGACTTTTATCAGCGTTATTTTTTTAGCACAGATAAAACATGCCTTTTATCACCTCTATAAAAATAGCAATGGTAATTGCCAAAAAATTGAAATAAATATTAAAAAAAATTAAAATTCTTGGGGAGTTTGTACGGTTCACCCCGCATCGCTGCGCCTGTGCCCCCCTCAACCCGCACGCTGCACCCCCCTTCGTTGCGCACACGCCACCCGACTACCACTCGAATTCAACATAGGAACTCCCCTATTGCGCGCTACAACATTACCACATAGCCATCTTGTTTTGTTCTCCTTTTAATGATATATGATGTTATATATATATAGTTATATGTATTCATATATTAATACAGATCCATATTAATATAAATTTATTTATATATATATATATATATTTGAATATATATATATGTATATATTTGTATATTAATATATATATATGTATAGATATAGTTATAATTATTTTTCCGTATGAGTATTTTTTATATTAATATATATATATATAGTTATAATTTTAAATCCATATTTTTATTTGTATATTAATACATATATTTATAAGATTTATTTCCAATACATTTATATAATATTGGTTCTTACGAGTGATTATAAATAAATAAATATATACATACATATATACAACACACCCACACACACAGATATATATATATATGTATATTGTTATGAATGAATACATAGAAATGTGAATGTGAAAAGTCATGGAGAATGTTAAAATAGCTATTAATTGTAATCCAAAAGTCCATTTCTACTCCAAAACCACTCAAATTGACAAACATGAGATGATCATCGATATAATATGTAGTATAATAAAAGCTGACATCTGGATTGGAATTTAGAGGCGTTTGAATGTTAAAATGTCCATAAATTTTAATTTAGGGGTCTATTTTATCACAAAAATCAGTCAAATCGATAAAAATGAAATGATATTCGATATGATATATGCTCCACATTTATCAGATATTGGTATCATATGTTATAGCTTTTTGAATGGTAAATAATCGGGGAACACCAACTAATAAAATTAGTTTTCTCGACCCTCGGGGAATTTTTGGCCTCAAAATACCTTTGGCGGATTCAACCGGTTCACAGGTTTGTAGAGGTCGTCTTAGGCTTTGATTTGATAAATTGTAGAGCTCAAACAGAGTCTTTGATCAAATGTTATGTATGTTTGATGTTTGAGTTGTGCTTCCATCATATTTTTCATCTTTTATTAATTTTTTAATATTTTTTATACTCAAAGTTTTATTAGATGACAATTGGTGGATAAAAATTACATTTTTTTAAGTAATTATATTTTTTAAATTATTTTATAAGCCTATTTTTCTATATGACATATACTTTCATGTTGGATTTCCATTCATCATTTCTAAAATATATTTAAAATATATATATTATATTAACATCAATATAAATTGATTTATATATTTATATATTTATAAATGTCCTTAATTTTTTTTTGAATTTTACCCCTTATCAGCGGTTTTTATAAAAGTGTTGATAATGTGGGGTCTTTATCATTAATTTTAAAAAGCACAGATAAATGTATAGCGCTTCCCTTGACCCGTTATATAGTAGTGATTTTATTTGAGATGTTATTGAATATGAAGATGTGTGTGTCACCATGATACACACAGATGAAAACCCAAATGATAGTTTGACTAATGTTTCAACAATATCCAAGAACGTGATTTAAGTTATCTTCAACATGGTTTCAGTTGAATAACGTTTAAGTGAAATAAAAACACCAATTTTCAAAAGAAAATTTTTTATATTTTTTAAATTGTGTATATTATGTTTTCATTTTGAAAATATAAATTAACAATTTAAAAAAAATTCTATTTTTTTGGGGTAAATACATGAAATTCATTAATAAGTATTTTACCATTTTAATATCAGATGTGTTTTGGTTTTATTTTAATGCATTAAGGTATTTATGTGGACCTCTCAATTGTGTGCACCACATGTTTTGGGATAATACATTTTCAATGATATGTATACCTACTCTCTTATATTTTCAAATAACAATGGTTTTTGCCACATACTCTAGTCTATAAATCCATTCATCTGAGCTGTTACATGTACAACATGATGGGTAGTTTGGCATTTTCATCATGGCAGCCTCCTCTTATTAGTGCAGTTAACTAGTTAAGGTTCTAATAGTGGGTTTCATCACCCCCTTGGCCCCTACAATTGATATGTAAAAGAGATCTAAAATTCAACTTATTAGTTTGAAGTGTTAATCGTGTAAGAATAAAACTATATTCTATGAATTAATTCTCTCTCATCATTGGTTCATTTTTCTTCCCACTGGTGGTTCTATATACTTTGGTTGTCTCCCAAGGTTGAGAATCATCATCCTCTACTTCAACCTCACTAGTTTTGGTGTTATCATCAACATTAGCAGACTCACCTAGTGACCCACCAACCACCCTACACATTGCTAGTGTAAGGAATATGGTGGAGCATCTCTACATTCTTCCATATTGAAGATCTATGATCATTTATCAAATCTATAGAGCTATAATGATCATCCTAAAATGAGAACAAATGATTTATAGTGACTCTTGTTCTTGGATATTTGGGTGGTTTCGATGCTTAAACATTTTTCTAGGTTGTATTGTTTCATAAAACTAATTCCATATACGATTCTTTTTCAAGTGATTAGTTTTTGTTGTCATTCTTCTATACATTTTTTATTCTTATCACCTTTTTATATGTGAACTACTATCAATTTTTGTAATGTGATTCATATTAAAGAGTGTGTGTTGGTGGTGTTCTTTCTGGGATGAAGGTCTCAAATGGACTTAATCACATAAATCATTGAGTTGGATTGGTTTTTTTGATCTCATTTATTATTTTATACCTATGTTTTATTTCCATATTCTCACATCCTCACACTATTTGAGTGTGTTTATAATTTAAATGAAATCCATTTTTCTATTTTATATACTAAATTAAAAAATTATTTAACTAGTGGTCCTTGGAATTTGGTGGGGAGGGGTTGTATTCCCACATTACCCATTAGCTATTGTTTTAGTTGATTCCCTGGGATTCCAATAATTGGATACTGTGATAATTTAATTTGTTAATTTGATACATAATAAGCATTGATTAATTAAAAAAGTTAAATATTTGGGACCATGGATTCAATTTTTTATGTGACGGAATATTGTATTGGGTTGTGGTTGTGGGAGCCTATTTTCATGTTATTGATGGATGCCTTTTTTTTGCCATGTTACAATCGAGACTATGTTTGTTACTTTCAACATTCTATGTAAACCAGGTATTTTCCTTTTATATGAAGTGTTATGATACTGTGATGGATGATGAGAAATAGGTGGGGATGTGTGTGATTGTCGTAGCAGTTGATGCCCATGATGGTGAGATCCATGGTGATATACATGAAGGTGACGAGAATGGAACAAGAGTTGATGTAATAGAATGTTGCAAGGACCACACATTAATTTACTAAAAACTGTTATGCTTTATTATTAGTTAATCTATTTAAGAGATGGATGTTGGGGTTTATTTTTTTAACAAAATTCATTTCCGAATTTCTTGAGGTTGTTGGATGTGTTTCATCACATCTCATAATAGTATCATATGATATTTTTATTTTTTAACTAGAACATTGGAATTTTTAAAATTCTTTATAAATTTTGAAAAGATGTTTTAGATATTGATTGAATGAAATTTCTAGTGTTAATCAGAAAAAACAATGGTCTCAGTTGTATTATTCTGGGAGTGCATATACTCCAATTGGAGGGTCGATGAAATATAATATAAGTATTTTCAATTAATAGTTAACAGATTAATTAATGTCAATTTAATTGTCAAAAGAAAAGAATAAATTTTATATAGATCACTTAATTTATTCCATGATTATGAGAAATCGTGTCCTTATATGTAGAAGTCGGTTATCAGAGATACAATAACTATAGTTGAGCCTAGGATTTGATTAGTGCCACTTGTTTTATAAGAGTATATATTATATCATTAATTTTTGAGATTTCATATGCTATCCCACCCATTTAAATTGTGTGAATGACAACCATTTGACAATGAGAAGTTGTTTTACCCAACATCTAGGTTAGAGAGGAATAGATTACTCTATTCCTCCTAGTCCAATTATATTCTTATATCACTATTATGTGTTGGTATGCATGATGGTTAGTTTTCTGATATATTTGTGTAGTGGGATATAAAGGATGTTTTTTATTTAACACACATGTATATCTGGATATAGTATCCAATCGATTATTATAGGTATGATGTGTATTAGTTGTAATATTTTGAGGTACCATACGTGGAGTATGGGATGTTGTGGTTTTGTGTATAATACTTGATTTATGATACTCATCATAAATGCATATGTAGCATGAGATGACGAAAATATGTGGTTAATGAGATGGATTTCATGATACATAGACCATGTGATATTTTTATAGAATCATTAGGAGTGTGATGGATCTATTCATGCAACATTATGTCATAACAACAATCTAAGGGGATGTAGAAGATGTTTTCCCTTGTTGATTTTCTTCATATATTATATGGTCTTTCTTGTATCACAAACATGGTGAAAGATTAAAATTTTGAGGTTGTGTACATAGAATACCTTTTTATGTGATGAGTTAGATTCATTCATTGATATTTGGGATTTTTAATGCTTTTTTATTCTTTGGTGTGATAGGATCTAGGCAGGATCCGACTATGTGTACAATTATGATCACAGCAAATATATATTGGTTTTTGGTGAGTAGGAGCATGATGGAAATCATTAATGTTATTAAAATTGTGTGGGTTTTCATGAGATTTTTGGGATTCAAGGTCCCTATTTATTTTATGCTTCTGTTATGTTTAGTATTCTTCCATATTTTTTTAGTTTTTTATGAAATTTCATGTATAAAATTGGGTTTTTTTCTTGTTTTGCAATAGTTGATAGGGGTAAATTATATATATATATATATATATTGTCTCTAATAGATGGTAATGAATAAAATTTATATATATGATATACCCTAAGTGCATGTTGCCTTCCATGGCCATACTAGTAGTAGGAATCATGCAGTCACTATCCTCTTTGTCAAATTACAAGACTAGGATATGTATTCGTTGGGGGGGGGGATGGGGTCATGATATACAAATATAGATAATATTGGTATTGATATTACAAAATGATAATATATTTAATATTTTGAATGAATTGTGTAGTTTATTGATTTCACTATAGGATTTCAATGTCGATATATTAGGTGTCCATATCGAGAATTTTCAAACATATATCAATTCACATGATATAATTTGAGGGAGAACAAATTCTTGAATGGGTGTCTAAATAATTATAATAATTTGACTTGTTATGTGGAATTATATATTTATTTTGATTGAATAGAAACTATTCAAATGGATTTTGATACAATTAAGTTAAATTTCATTCCTAAAACGTGAAATGTATTTTTTTGTGGGTTGGATACAAATAGAATTAATAACCGAAATGTAGGTAATTTTGAGGAAAATCTACACCATATTGTAGATCATGATTCATTGGGTTGATAAGAAATACATGATCATGAATATAATTAATTATAGTTTTTTGTACCAATTATAGTAAATTATCATTTATCATTGAGTTATTTCACTGGAAGTCTTTGAATTAGTTTCTATACCCATCTTTCAACATGTTGATGTTGTTAATGAAACATGTTTTTCTTTCTGATACTATTATTTAAGAATCATATTAATAAACTTGTAAGTTAACAAATTACAGATGTTTACATATTACTGCATATATTTATTTGAAAACTACTGTATGGTTTTAGGAAAAAAAAACTTTCCATTTGGTAAATTCTATATTCTTTGGCTCTTCCAAGGAACGTGTCAATGTTTTAGATGTTAGAATATGAAATATGGGAAACTGATTTCATTAACGATAATTAATCACTTTCTTTTATGAATGAGTGTGAAAATATTTTTTTCTCATCTAATGTTTATATATTAATGATATTACAGTTGTATTGAAATAAAGATAGTGATATGCTATACCACCGGATAGAATATCTTGAATGGAAGGATCCTAGTCAGAGGAACTATTACTTATCGAAGGATAGTTATAATGTATCATTGGGTATTGTAGCTAATGATTTCGACTCATGAAGTTCTTTTGATGGATAAAAAAATAATGCTTCGGCCATGGTTCTGGTTAAATATAATCCTCCTTTGTGGATTTGTCTGAAAAAAATAATATTAAGTTACCCTCTTATTGATGCTACTATAAGTCCAAGGGTTAATATTAATTATTAACATCGGCCATTGACTGAAGATATGAATTAATTTTTTGTGATTCTATGATAACATATTAATTTGGAATGAAAGATATTTTTAATCTATAGGCTATTTTAAAATATAAAATCTTAGAGTTTCTGACTAAAACAAATTTATCACGATAGAGTATAAGTATAATATTAATTCCCTTGATTCAATAAAATTAAATAATCAATATGGATTTTGAATTTTTAAAAATGGGTATTCTTAACCATCAAAAGTTTTCTTCCCCCACAACATAAGTTTTGAATAAAGAAATTGGAATTTTACAATTACAAATATTTTAACCCATCACCACAGTTCATGAGATGAGTTGAAATATTATCAAATATTGAGAAATAAAACATTCACATGGAATATATTTTTTGGATTTTTAGGATATTTCACTACCGATTATTCATTTTGAGGGTAGAAATCAATTCAAAATTGGAAGGGGAAATTTTTTATTGAAATCTCACTTACTAGAATATTAACATATTAAGAGATAATATGGATTCGATTCACTTTAATTTTTTAACAATTATATTGGGGACCATTTTGGTTTTTAGTGGAAAATATAAGGACAATATCATTTCAAAATATGATTTAAATGAAATTGGTTTAAGGAAATAATTGCATTTGTAGTTGGGTGAGTGTATTGGGGAATACATGTTTGTTTTATAGTATATGGTGAGTAAAAATGACATTTATTTCCATTTTAAAGTTACTCATACTTCCGAATGGAAACTCTTCTAAGAATGGATGAATATTCATGAAAATAACATAATACGTAAACAATTGATTCCAATAAAAATAATTAATGTTCATCAACTAATGTTGTTCATCAATTCATTAATATGAATAAATTTTATAAATCATTAATTAAAAAATCATTGAATAAGTTATATAAATATTATACAGGATAGTATTTTACTTATGCATTTTCACTTGGGAAAATTATTTCAACCGTAATTTTTCAATGTTATTATATATTTGATAGTATACATAGTCATTGAATTAATTGATACTCTTATTGATGAATTTAGATGCATTTATCATGTTGGGTGGTATTTGAATTCATCAAATTTATTTATATGGAATAGAGTTCAAACATAGGTATCTATATGTAATAGTTATTTGAAGGATGATTGTAAACAATTTCGTGTGGACTATCCCATAGATGTTGAAACACAATTAGATAATACATCTTAAATTCATAACATAATAGATAGAGAATGAAATATATTTTATATGGGAAACATCAATGTGGTACGATCTCACAAATACATATTTTTCTATAATCCAATAGTTTAATAATTATCGTAGTAATTGTGAAATCTCTTTTACTATTCATATTTTATGTTTTTTGTTTTCATACAAGAGATGATTATATAAAATATAGAATTTTTATTTTTAGGAAATACATTAATAAGATAAAATAAGTTATGAAATGTCAAGTGATTTCTAGATTCAACAATCACATTATGCATGATTTCAGGATTGGTACATGGATTTTTTATGTATAAATACATTTTCCTTATGATTGAAGTATAGTAATAAATTATTTCTCCATAACTATTTTTTGAATTTCTGAAAATATATTTGTACATATCCTATAAGAGTTTGGTGACCATACAATGACTAATTAATTTAACAAATTAGATGAAAAACATTAAACAATAACTAATCATTAACAATATTTAGATGATAATACCTTTCAAATTAATGATGAAAATTTTGATGATAAATGAGAAGCACAAAACTATGAAATTCCTTATCCATATGTCGAATGTGGTTTTTATTATGGTTATTTTTAAGACAGAATTGATTTTGTGTATACACACATGTTGAAATACATTAGAATAATAGTTAATTGGGTTGATACAATATATGGAACTAAATGTGATTAATTTCAGTTTACTTTTGAAAACATTAAACGCATGTAATATAGGGAGAAATAAGTTAGTAATATACGTCTCCTTTTGACATCACATGTTGAAAACATTTTATTCACCACAATGAAATCTAATCCTAAATAGAAGGATTCTGTGAAAAATTAAAGGTGAGGAGTGTATTTAATTAAATTATATGAACCTAATACTATTTCCTTTTTTCACAAAATATTAGATAAATGTGAATAAGATATCCAATACTATAAATATACAATTGAATAAGAAATGATCAATTTTCTTATCTAGTGAATGGTATAATGTTTTCCCCACACTTTTTATTACAGATGTTTTCATCTTTCTAACTCCTTATAAAACATTGAATTTTAATTTGTTTATTTACTATCTCTTTATTTGATATATAGTATATGATTTCACAAATATTAAGGGATTCTATGATTTTAGAAATGTTAGATAAACTTTAATTGTATCCACATTATTCCAGAAAGGCATATAATTATATTTGTAGAGGTATTTTTTGATGTAATTGTTTTTTATATTATTAATTTAGTATTAGACATATAAATTCAATTCATCCAAATTATTAATGAAATAGTTATCTATAGAATTTTACTGAACCTATTCATCCTCTAATAAGAGAGTCTGTGGTTATTGGATTTCATCATGAAAAGAATATTTATATGTTATTTTATGGGACATACCATCCCATGGGAGAGTGTCCCCATTAATTTGTTCACAATATGCATGTTATAATGGATGAGCCTCATTGAATTTCAATTAGTACACATGAATGAGATTCAATCCCTCAATACACATTATATCCACTATAGAGGGTTGTTCAGGTAAGAGAATCATTTTATTTTCATAACTATGATTAAAACACATAAATTTGGGATAAATATTTTATTAAAGAGAATAATTTGAGAGTGTTCCCCAATGAGTTTTAGCTAGTGTGTATGAAAAACTATATTAAAATGATGAGATTTAAAAAAGATACATGAAGTGGGAGAACCTCATACAAAATGTTGCTTTCCTTATCATTCATGATAGAGTCCCAATAGTTGTTCTCTCATCATTGTTGTGTGACATGGTTACTTATTGATCTATTGAGTCTATGATAACAAGCCTTATTATTTATGGTTCTTATATTTCTATTAATGTATAGCCATTTACGTGATTAAAATTTGAAATAATTTTACGTCAGTGGTTGAGGATTGTAATTCTGCGAATCATGTGATGTCGAGACTACATCATATTCTTAGGACTCATTACGTATCTTATAATTCACATGATTTATTTATCATTGAATTTTGATATTTATTATATAATATGATTTTTAATGTATTTATATGTTATTGAATTATAGTTATTGGGGAATGATACAACTGATAGAATATCAATGTCGATGTTATCTTGGGATAAAAAAGATCTAGTTAGTACAAATATGATAGAATGGTATTGTATTAATTGACAATGATGAAGTATATCAGTAAGTACATATATATATCAACACATATATATTATACATACTCTTGAGAAGGTAAATATCGTACTTATAAATGAGATCATAGTTCTATGGGAATATATCATCTAGGTTGAGGGTTTAGGATATCCTATGATGCATTTTTATACTAGATATTATTATTAAAATAATAATTATTTTATTTATCATTTTTATTTTTTAGTCCCCTACTACAGAAATCATATGTAAAATCCCTGGTCCTTCAAGATGAATCAGATACATGAGTTTTTTTTCAATTTATCTTTCTCCATTCCCATTCATTTTGAAAATATCAATTTCTGTTTTATATTTGTTAATATCACATATCAAAGTTACATTTCCATTAAATTGAAATTTATCTATATGGTGATTCAAAACCAACGAATATATTTATATTGATGATATAACATAAATAATTATCTATAATAGATTTTTTATCATTAAATTTAAAAAAAAAATTAATTAAAAATAAATTATTAACAAATTAAGAGATAAAAATTAGGATCATATGCTAATTACTATAAATTCAGAAGAGAAATATGATATTTGATTGACATGAAATCCTAGTAAAATTATCTTCAATATATTTACAAAAAGAAGGAATCATTAACACATCGATCAAATATCCAAATTTGTCTATATGATAAGAAGTGGTGTTTGTCTCTCAGATTTGGAGTTGAGTGTAAATCTAAAAAAGTGTTTTAATACATCGAAAACAGTCAAGGATTGGCTTTTAATAATGAGATAAGAATAACTATGTTAGTTTTGATATCTAGTAATCAACGTTGTATCAATGATTTCCTTATGTTGCTCTATATGATGGAAAACAACATGTAGCATTGAATTGTTTTTTTAAAAAGACATACGTCCCACCATGGGTAAAAATTTTCTAATGGAAAATATATTGATGTTAAAATCTAGTTTATCATTACAAAAATAACTTGTGATATGTTGGAATAAATTTCATATCAATCTGATGCTTATATTGTCAATATGGATTAAGGTAGGTGTCATGTTGTTAAAATCATCCATATTATGTTATAATGACATGAAATCATTCAAAATTTATCTGTTTGTAATTTTTAATATATTGTAATAATTGTCACATCAATCAAAAAACCAAATTTATGAGTGTGATTGAAATTAATGTTTTTCCCTTGAATTTGGAGTTAAGTGACAAATAACATAAAATGGTTTATACAATGAAAACATTCCTGGACATACATGAAATTTATCGATAATGATCCCTGAGATGTTTCAATACTATAGGAATCAATTTCACATCCATCACATAATGGAGTCTCTATATATGATGAAATCAATGAGTAACATTAAATAGGTTAATAAGAATAAAATAACTCCAATTGTTGGTGGTCGGGGGTAAAAACTAAGAAATGTCATTGGATTTATGTGAAAATCATGATGAATGTTTATTTAATCATTTTATTCATGTGTAATCAACAAATAATCAATTCACTAACTATTTTTATCAATACAACATTAGATGTGTTTTGAAATTTATATCTTTTTTGTAATAATGGGAAAATCATACGGTGAGGGGTAAAAAAACGAACGAGATTTAATTAACACAAAATCATCAAAAAAATCTGAAATTCATTTATATTCTATAAGATTCATTGTCACATCGATCAGATAAAAAAATTTATAATTATGATAGAAAGTGGTCTCCCCCCGTGAATTTATAGTTTATGTGATGAGTCACATAAAAAGGAATAATTCTAAGAGAACACAAATGGAAAGATATTATATCATGGTATAATAATAATCATGGTATTTTAAATCTATAGAAATTAACGCTACATTTATCAGATGATCATGTTTTTTAGTTTGATGGAACACAATTTGTAATATTTAATATAAATTTATTATAATCACATATCTCCTATCATGGGGTAAAATACAAGAGAATGACTTTGAATTGACTTAAAAATCATGGTTAACATTCCATGAATCATTTTTTCTATCATTCAATTAACCAAACATAATTATGAGGATCATATTGATTAGTATGGATTATCATATGATTTGACATTATTAACTATTTTATTATAAAAGACCAATCTTGTATGGAATAGTCAAAAATGACAAAACATGTTCTGATTAACATTAAATACAATGAAACTATTATTTTAGTTATTTAAAATCATTACTAATTATTAAAACATTTAATAGATAACCAAATTTACTATCAATTTAAAAAGTAGCATTATCCCTTGCATATGGAGCAATGTGAAAAATAAAAAAAAGGGTGATCACGCGGTTATTGTGAACTGTAGTCAAACAATTTTTTAATGAAATGAATGAAATGATGTATCAGGATGAACGATATCATTTCTAAAGGATCATTTGTTCTTTCATTTGATCATTTTTCTAATATGATATTATTAATTATTATTTTTCATAATTATTAAAATGGAACAATTTTTTTAAATAAAAAAAATAAATAGAATCAAAATAAAGATTCACACAAAATGAATGTGTGAAATTGAAATTTTCATATTGATGAATTCAAGTGAGATCTATAATTATTTTAATTACATTATAAATAATCAAATTTAATGAAGAAGCTCAAAATAATTCTCATTTTCAACATCCAATATATGCATTGGTATGAAACTACTAATATTCATGAGATATGCATAAACAAACCAACAAATAAAGGATAGAATATTTATTCTATGGATATTATCGTGGGTTACTTGTAGTGTAAAATTAGATAAACAAATATACAAAAACTATTATGTAAAAATGACCAGACTCATAAATAATCAGATTGGTATAGTTATATAATAAAATCTATATATTATCTAAATAAATAATATTTTATAAGAATAAATGAATCATAGATAAAATAGATTGTGGGAATGATTAGTATAAAAAATATTTTTTTATTACAAATTCACAATAAAAAATATATCTTGTATAAATAAGATAAAAATGATTATAGTAGTAAAAATTAATTAACAACGTATATTAGAATTTTCACTTTAACCATATGAGTTAAGGTAGTCATAAATCATGACTAATGATAACCAAAATATTCAATTCCAACAATAAGGTATGCCTTTCCTTACACGGAAATCCCTCATTCTGAAGTTTCCAAATCAGGATTGTCTTTTAATCTCAAAGAATCCCTCTATATGTCGATCATACTCAGCTATGTCTTATTGGACATGAAATCACTACATAAGATGATCATTATATGTCTTCCTATACATATAATCCTCCAATCGGACTGATCAGATTCACTGTCTTCCTATCCCTTGACACCCACGATATGTAACACAATTGGACATGCGATTACAGAAAAAACATATTTCATAAGTACTTAAAATCCATACAAAGATTCAAATGAATATTGAATCTATAAATCGTTGCATACCATAAGAATGAGGTGACCACACATATTAGTATTTATACAACATGAGTTTCAAATTAAATATGCTCCCAACTATTCAAATGACCACATCCTTATAGGTGATTTCCAATGCTCATATTTTTATATTAGATGCAATGGACTCAGATAACATTCACTTCATATATCTTAATTATCTATATAATAAACATCATTTCTATGGTTGATTTGTACTTTGATAGAATTACATCATATTTAATATAACCCTCAAAATGAAATATTTTATTCCTTATTTTTGATATAATTCAAATCAAACCAAATATAATCATTGGATACTCTGACATACATCCATATTGATTTTCAATTAGATAAACTGAATGAGGGTCTGTTTGATGAATCAGTACTAGGGTTAGTTTTATGGTATTGAATATTTTTAATAAAAATTAACTCTAACCACAGATAAATATAGTATTTAGTATAATATATCATACGCACATTCATTTCAATTTATTGAAATGAGATATAATAATTTTAGATTTGTTTTCATTAGAATTTTTTGTACTTGTGGTATAATGTAATTTTTTCAACAAAAACATAAAAATAAACATTTGAAATATATAGTTAGTAAATATGTGTTTTAATGACTTTTTTTATTTTAAAAATAATGGAAAGGAAAAGTATTATGTAAGTATTCTAACTCAAAAATCCATAATTTATGAAATGAAAAATGCACAATAATTATAATGAAAATATAATAACCATGAAATAAAAACATACAACCTTTTTTGATTTTCTTCTCTTCAATGACATACCCCATATCATAACTTTCCCTCGTGTTTATTAAATATATATAATCTATTGAAATTTATTAAATTATATCCCCTCTTAGGATTATATCTCACCCATAGGATAGTATGTCAGTGGATTCTCCATTTATAATGTTCTCCCATTTAACAAAATGTATCCCTCTTTATAAATTTTTCCAAATTGTTGGGATAAAATATGACCATAGAAATTATATCTCTAGAAATATTAAAAAAAGAAAACACAAAAAAAAATCTGAAATAATGAATCATAAAATATATAAAACAAAAGAACATACATCCAAAATTAAATTAAATAATTTTAGAAATAATTTTTTAGGATGAAAATTGTATTCATATTTAACATTCATTCACATAATGTTTCAAAATATACATTAAGAGTTAATAAAAACATTCATTATTTATTCACAAACAACTTCACAATTGAATTCATTTTCTTAAATGTATTATGATCCTTAAAAGACTATATAGTCGATGATTTAACATCCAAGATCTGGTCCTCCATAACTCTTTACTTACGCATTTATGACTTATGTCCTTAACCTTCCAACGAAATATTTTTATTTTTCATGATCACTTGGAGGAACTAAACTTCACACATTCTACATTTTTTATTTTCTCAATCTAAATTTTTGAACTATTTCATTCAAAACATATACTTCTTCATCAAGATCACCAATGGTATCTCTAAAAAACTCCACAAACATAACTTTATCAGAAACATATGATGATAAATTATGAAAGGATTTATCAATTTTCAAAAAATTTCCATTAAAATAGTCATTGATAATCATGATCATTGAGATAAATTTATTCATTTTTAACACATAACTATCCAATTTTATGATATCATTACGCTATTTCAATTTCATTAAAAGATTTAAATGTATCAATATTTTGAACAACTGGATATGTCAAAATATTCTTTGAATCAAATTTATCATTTATATTATACTGAATCAATTTACATCATTTTTTAATTTTATAATATAGAAAATGGAGTCACATATCCATTTCAAGGTCTGGAATGTATAGTAAAAAAAATTCTATGAAACTATTTCATTAATGTTTGATGAACCTAATAATGATTTTGGATCATTTGGCATGGAGGATTATACATCTAGTTTTTAGACCATGTCAAATTTCTCCTTTCATTTTTGAAAGACATTTTCATATCATGACACTTAAATAATTTACAATTCCTTATCAAAATCAACTTTATCCTAATATCTTGATTGATATTTTCTATCTTCATCCTTATCATTTTATTATGAGTTTTCTTATTTATTGGATGATGATATTTTTAACCTAATTCCTCCATGAGTTCAGAAAAATCAGATAAGGAAGGTAACAGAGTTAATAATGATAACGATTCTGATGTTTTTTAACTCTTCATCAGTCATTGTTTCATCATCATCATCCTCATAATCATCGTCATCGTAATCATCTTCATATTATTATTTTTCTTACTCCACTTCATATTTTTCTTTTTATTCTCTTTCTTGGTTCTATTCTAGACATTCTTCTCCCTCTTATTCTAATTATTTCCCAAATTATAGCATAAAATTATCTTATAATATAAGGAAAATGTAAATAAATATCTTTATTTATTTTGTCTATAAAAACCCAATCCATGAATAGAAAAATAATGTTTACTTTAATAATTGAATCATACATTTCATAACATTTTCTCATGATGATACATTTTTGTTGAATTCTAAAAGTGAGAAATTTTCTAAATCATACATTGTACTTTGTCATATAATAGTGATCAACCAATGAAAATACATTTGAGGAATGAATTTAAATGTGTGGTAAGAGTCTGGAGAAAAATATCTAAGAATTGTTCAGGTAAAGAAGTTGTCTCAAACTTATATGTGGAAAGACAATTATTTTTAGAATTTTGTAAATTTAACATTCTCATATTAAAATCACATATAGTATAGAAAGATCATTAGTCAATTGAAGAAATAATTTTATGTCAATTTTGAAATCATTCAATATCCATGAATACATTTCATTAAAAATTTTATCTATCTGATTTGAAAAAAAATGATTGAAATAATGTATTAAAAATTCACGAGATGTAATAATTAATATTTATAACTAATGTGTTTAATTAGTGAGAAAGATAAAATAATAATACATTTTTATTTAGAAAAGATTCAACAGTATGTGTAAACTGGTATTAATGGTTCCATTAATGAAAATTCTTTCTCATAAATTTTATCACAAAAATAATTGTCTAAAAAATTTGTAATAATTTTTGGGTTTGAAAATTTTATAACAAAATTTTATTACAAAAAATTTACACCATATTTTATTTATGTAATTATATTTTACTACGAAGATTAATTTCAGAATCTTTTTAGACTATATAGTTTTGATGAAATTATATGACTCTAAAAAATTTTGAATAAATTTTCAAGTTTGAAAAGGAAATTAAAAAAATAATTCAATTTAAAAAGATGAATTATTAACAAAAATTAAGATTTTAAGATGCTTGAAATCATATGTAACCCCATTTGAAAAGGATTTAATTAATGTTAGGATATTGAAATTAATAATTTCTACTAATAATAACATATAACTGACCATTACAAGAATCTATTTAATTCAATAATATTTTTTAGAATTTTGGCATTTTGTTAAAATGTTTTGACATGGTTTTTGTACATCGATTAATTGTAAAATAATATCTTTTTTAATTTTGTGATGTCAAAGGACATGATGTCTTGTCACTATTTTCAAATCATGAATGTGATGTGATGTGTTTTTACATAGTGCAATGGAACTAGTGTAATCGCAAAAAATTTGATTTTTAGTAAAACTCTTGCCATAGTCAGGTTGTGTGTGTGGCTTCTAAATTAATAGGGAAAAAATTAAATCAACCACATATTGTTTTGTATTTATTAAAAGTGCTACATAATGTTCTTTCATAATTATCCTAGAAACGATTTCTCATCCTAGGAAATGAAATGTTCTATAAGTACATTTCCTATGCATTCTGCCTCCACCAAAACAAACATACGAAAATAAATTAATGAAATATCATTTATAGAACAATAGAATAATACAAAATACATAGTTACAATAAGATAATGAAAAATTAGTTTTATATATGTTAGATTAGATTCTTTTATATTTTCATTGTATCTATCATTAATGAAATTGAAAACATTAAATTTTTTAAGACTAGAAATTGAGTAATGTTTTCTTCCAATCAAACCTTTAAATGTCTTTTGATGAGAAGGTTACACAGCTTCACCATGATGTATTGATTGGGTGGTCCCAATGAGAGTACTAATACGTTTTGTATTGTCATTATTTAATTTCATATGAAAAATTTTTATAGAAATTTTTTTATATATACATTTTACTTATTGTTTTCTGGAATTTGATAACAAAATTATGTGTGCTAACTCACAAATAATAAAAATTTGATTCTAAAATTTCATAAAACTAGCAAGTGAATATATTAAATAATATTGAGATTAACCAAATATAATTTCCTCAACATGTATTTTTACAATCATAATGTATTTATTGACTAATTTGGTAAATTTTATTGGATATCATTCTCCCATAACTATGTTTTTTGGTATCATAAATCATGTTATCATATAATTAAATTCTCTATGGGCTTGTATAAGTCCAAAAAGTCATTTTTATTTTTTATAAACATGTTCTATATTTTTTATATAGTTAGAACCATGGATTGTTGTACATAATCATTCTCCTAAACATATCCATTATGTAAATCACACTTCACATACATTTTAAATATATTATAATTTTAGAATGTTACAAAGGTAGATGTATAGAAATAATTTCAATTATTTCTACTAGTATAATGGTCTATTTGTAACATATTCCCACTTGTTGATTAAAAATTTTATTAATATGTTTGGATTTATTATTATCTACTATTCCTTTTTCATCACATTATTTTGGAATAACTCGTATTAATAAAATTATATATGTATTGATAAGATAATCTACAAATGTACACACTTTTTTAATTTATAACTCATTGACTAATTAAATTAAACTAATACTCATCACCTAACACATAATCAATATTCATATGTTCGAATTGGGATAACAATTATAGATGTTAAAATTCATTCCATAATGAAATTATAGTTATAATCAGTTGATCTACGTCACCAATGATATTATCACAATGATTATTAATAAGAAACAAAAGACATCATGGAATTTAAAAATTATTTTCCCCACAAATAGGATCAAAATATTTTGGATGAAATAATTAAAAAATATATTATTGAGTTTTATTCTCTTAAGATGATCTCTCTAACATAGGTTAAAAAGTAAATTTATAAATAACATTAGATGATGTATATTGTGGTTTTATTCAAATTAAAGGGTCCATTTCATCATGTTATTACTAGTGGTTATTTTGTATAGTTAGTGATAATCTAATTGTGGACCAAGGGTAAATCCACATTGAACAATTTATGGTTGTGGTTGTTTCTTCCCATTATCCAACAATGTGTCTATCTAGGATTGGTGTTTTTATTGATCCATAAATTAATTTCATTCACTATCATGGGAGATCCATCCATTAGATATGTTTTATTCACCAAAAAGTGAGGTAAAATGGGTTATATAAAAAGAAACAATGGGAATGAAGTCTCATACTTTATAAGAGAACAGATGGCTGGCATGCAGACAATTTAATATTATAATGAATATAATGAAACCAATCACATTAAACGGTGTGGTATAGTCTCATGATCATCTATATGAATGAAAAAAATAATGAATTTAATAAAATGATAATTCAATTCTAATAATTAATTTTTATGAAACATTTCATAGGAAATATTTAATTATATTATTTAGTTAGTACATTTACAGATTGAAATTCACTTATAAATTTCATTTAGATTCAATTCTATTATAATATTTTATAAATAAAATATAATTTTTTTAAAATAATTATGTTGATAAATTTATGGTGAAGGGAACATAGTGAGTATCCTTTGAAACTAAAAAATTTGTATTATACGCATATATGATTTATTGTTAATATATGTTTCATACAAGACTTTTCTCAAAATATCATGAAATTTGCTAAAAAAATAATGATTACACTAATTACATGATATTTCATGGTTGTGTATTGTTTCAATGTATATATAGATATGACTATAATAAGACTCATTCATGACATACATATCTGATCATTATATTGAAAATAAAATAGATTTAAATATATTATAAGTCACCACATATCGTGTAATATCAACTTAATGACGGCACAAAAGAATAGGTTGTTATGGTTTACATTGTTTAATATATTATTTTTTATTTTTTCAGAATTTGGTAAAATTAAATGGACTTTAAAATCCAGGTACATGGTGTTCACAATATTCACTAACTATCTAAGCCATGCTCATAAGGAATTGGAGCTGCAAACTATGCCTAAGAAAAATATTGAGAACACGATGTGCATATGGGATACACATCATCTGTCTTATGAGTATAACATTCACAATTCCTATAGGTCCTCTAATAATACATGTGACATGTTATTGACTAAAATATTACACATAGTGTTTGAATGTAACATGGCCTGTACTCCAACTGAATGTGTACCGGACTAGCCATATCTACATAAGGATTTAAATTAACTATACTAAAGGAAATAAATATACACTCTTTATTTAATCAAAAATTAACTATTGGTTAATTGTACACAAGTACACATATCATACCTCTAGGTTACACAACGTGTAATCATGTGTTATTTGGATAGATCACTGAACTGTCACGACCCGACCCAACGGAGCTCGAGCCGCGACTCCCTAAGCCCGCCTCCAATAGGCCAGGGGCTGGAGACTAGCACCGATTAGGCTATCACAAACACATGGGAGGCATTAGCCTAAGGTACCTGTACACATGCACCCACAAACATCTCCATGCAACAATGCAGAGATAGGTAAAACTGAAAAGTAAAATGAATGCATACAACTATCCCACAACCAGATTACAGTAGAAGTACAAAAGGGAAAAACAGGGCCCACCCAAAATAAAACTACAAAAGTGCGTCCAAACTAGTCTGTAGAAGGGGAACGCTGCTACAAACACCTGCCGGAAATCTCCCTCGGCTCCGTACTAGTAAACGCCCCGGTCAGTCTTGATCACTCAGCTCCGCCTGCTCTAGGTCCTCCTGGGACTCCGTCGAAAGACCTGTGGTTTGCACAAGACAAAAACATGTGCGGGCAAAGCCCGTGCAGGGGTGAGTATAAACATACTCAGTAGGAACCCCAAAAACCCAAAACATAAAAGAGAAACTGAAAGGCAACAGTCCGCCCATCTCAGCTAGAGGGAACCCAGACGAGAGAGGAATTCCATCTTGTGACCATCCTCAGCTAAACACAACTAGTCAGCTCAGCTCAGGTGTATCCCCATACATACATCTTGAACAATCCAGATATACTCAGCTCATGCTCAGAGCCACAAGAGTTACTGACCTCATCACCAGCAACTGTCAGTAACCAGGAGAGCACACTCCTCGATCACTGTCATCCCAGATGATAAACATCTGAGAGATACACTCCATCGGGTTTCTCACAAACATCTCAGACGCTCACCCAAGAGATCACACTCGTCGGATAGCGTCACTGAGGAAAATCCCGCTAAAACAACATAACCACCAAACTCCTCGGATAGGGGATCGCTCCTAGGGTCCGCTAGGGGATACCCGAACCCACTCCGGTAGACGAAGATCTCACATATAAGGAATCACTCCCAGGGTCTGGTGGGGGATACCACTACCTGATATGGCATTCGTAGATCTCACAGATAGGGGATCACTCCCAGGATCTGCTATGGGATACCACAACCCGATCTGGCATTCGTAGAACTCACTGATAGGGGATCACTGCCAGGATCCGCTGGGGAATTCCACAACCCGATCTGGCACGTGACAGGAGCATGTCACTTAGATAGAGGATCGTCGCCCAAACAAAGGTAGTCACGACGATACCAGAACCCTATCTGGTATAACTTGCGATGTAGGGGATCGAACTGATGATACCGCAACCCTACCTAAACCACGTGATGAGTAGGGGATCGTATAACCGATGATACCGGAACCCTATTATACACCACATGCTGAGTAGGGGATAGTATACCCGATGATGCCACAACCCTATGGAGTACGGCCCACTGCATAGGGGATCATATTCCCGATGATGCCACAAACCCTACAGGGTTAACCTGCTAGATAGAGGATCGCCTCCCGTCAAAAAGCAGTCACAGCGATACCAAGAACCCGATCTAGGGAATAGATGCTAGAGGATCCCACTCCGGGACCACAGGAGGGATGCCACAACTCTAACAGTTTAAACATCCCATTAAAATGATCACAAAACCTATACGAAGGTTGTGATGTCGCGTAATCCCTCATTGGAACGAACCAAGGGAGTACCCTCAACCACTGCTGTTCCAAAATGTCGCTAACCCGAGCAACCCACAGTAATGCCACCCTGCGCACCTCCAAGGTCAAAACCGAGGCCACCATCATGATCTACTCAGAATAACACGCAGGATAGGCTGTTTACTCGCCCGAAACGGAGCACCGGTGAAAAAGGCACTATTCACCAGAGCTAGCTCAAGTGGGGGCCACACAACGTTCCCGAAACCCATCGAGCGGATCATACCACTGCGATCCCCTCGGAAAAACATGCGGAATCGACTAGTCGTTCGTCCAAAACGGCCACCCGGTGAAAAAGGTACTATTCACCGGAGCCAGCACGAGTGGGGCCCATGCCACGATCTCAATACTCGTCGAGCATATCGCACCATTGCGATCCTCTCGGAAAAACACACAGGATCGACTAGTCATCCGCCAAAATCGGACTCCTAGTGCGAAAGCTGCGTTTCTCCGCAAACGCCAAAACCCTGCCTCGTGGGCCCACACCCCGTTCATAGTCCCAACACCCGGAAACCACTTCAAAAAGTCCGTCGTACCATCAGGGTCTCAACGCCACTGACGGAACGTCATTCGGACGCTCCGTGTAAAAGTTATAACGGCCCGAAGTCATAATATAATATAATATTATTATTTTCTAACTCCCGGTCCACGATCATGAACCCTTAAACCCTCGAACCCACACCGTATGGTTTGCCTCGTTGTCAGGGCCTCGTCGCCGCAAACGGCACACGAATCTGACTTCCGGGCCGCATGATACGGGGGTTTAAAGACCCCCGTATGATAAAAGAGGAAGGACCGGCCGAGACCGGCCTGTCCGGCCGGCCTGGCCGGCAGCCCTCCGCCGCGCGGGGCAGCCGGCCGCTGCGGCTCCGTCGCGGGCCGACGGCGCTCCGCCACGCCGGGCAGCTGGCCGCCGTGGCTCCGCCGTGCTCTGCCGGCGCCGGCACCGCGCCGGCGGACCTTCTGCGGACCGCCGCGGGCACCCCGGTGGTCCGTTATTCGATCCGGATCCACCTGTGCGACCCTAGGGTTGCGATCTTCCCTGCAACGACCTCAAAACGAAGCAATTCGCAGCAAAACGAGATCGATGGATTAAAATGCAAACTGGCTATCTCGTGGGCGAAACGCCAAAGCTTCGGGTGCAGATCGACGCCGACGACACCCTGAAGCTCAATCTGCTGAAGATCGGCGCAGATAACAGACGATTCTGTCTCTAATCGGCAATGAACCGGAGAGGGGAGGTGGGGGTGTCATCTGCTGCGTGTGGAGGTTGCAAATGGGGAGGGGGAGAGATAGGTTTTTATTTATTTATTTAAAAACCGTCATTTAAATCCACGAACCCGACTCCGTGCCTGATGCAGTCAAAGTTAATGTCACCCATTGGGTAAACACACCATTCTGAACGCAACGGCAGGCTCGTATTTGTGATCTGTGACTCTGTTCAGATGTTATTCGAGCCGATGCTCGTAAATGGACTTTTCCATTTATCTTCGAAAACGCCCCCGGTGGCGTTTCTCAACGCATGCCCGTGCACGCAAAGTTTACACCTCGCCTAGGGTAAACGGCACGATCCGAACGCAACTATGCCCTCAGATTCCCGTTCTGAGCTACAGTTTAGGAGATATCACAACCCCGCCACATGCATAGTATAAAAATACATAATGTTTTTATAAAATTAATTCCGGGCACACCGGGCCTCGGAATCGCACGCCGTCTTCGCGCCTAGCTCTGGAATTATTCGTAGAAAAAATTCCAATGTCTGACAGGGCCAATACCGAGTCGCTATATCTTCCCCCTCTTAGAACATTTCATCCCCGAAAAGCTATAAGAACAAGGAATGCGGCTGGACTCTCAACTGGGTCTCACACACCAGCGAGTTCACCAACAATCGCCCACACAAGGTCTTACCAACGCCCTAAACAAAACTCGAGCAAGCAACAGAAAGGAAGGGTACCACTAAACAGTGTCTATCAAACTACTGCAGTATGTAGATAGGACACAAGGCGTACCTATATCCACATGTAGTGCCTCTAGGTCAACAGCTTCCAGGGCATGCAGCTATCCTTGCCCTCAGCCACCAGCTCCCTGAGCACGGCATGGACCTCTTTGGGGTGGGGGTGGTGAAAACTGGCACCGCGTACCACATCCTGTTGCAGCACCTGCTCCATCGTCACGTTCGCCGCCTTGCAGACCTCCTTGATCGAGACGCTGCCTCTGCCAAGGCGGTCTATCGACCGGCTCCCTCTCAGCAGCACGACGAGTCGAACAATCTCTAGCAATATGCCCCCGACCGTCGCAAGCAAAACACCACCTCTCCTGTGGCTGACCAAAACAGGCCTGCGAGCCCTGAGCCTTAGATCCTCCATCCCGGAGTCGCCTCCTGAAACGTCTGCCACGACCGGGCCCCTGAGTCTGTCGTTGGCTACGAGATGCCGATCCGACTGACAAAGTCTCAGCTCTGATGTGCCCTGCACTACCAAGAGGAATCTGCTCAGCAAGAAATCTCTCCACCACCAAGGCTCACTCCAACACTCCAGCATTGGTGGGCAGACACAATGAAACCACACCTGCCCAGATTTCTCTGCGTAGGCCCTTCTCGAAGGTTAGATCCCTAATGAACGGGTCCCGAACCATATCTAGAGAGTAGCGCGACAGGTCTGTATACCTCACTGAGTACTCCGACACAGTTAGGCCCTCCTGCCGAAGCTACAGAAGCTCCTGAATCCGCATTGACCTCAGCGTCACCAAATAGAACTCCTCCCTGAAGAGCCACTCAAACTCTGTCCATGTGAGTGTCTAATCGTCATGTTACTGCATCACCAAACTCCACCATCGCCCGACCGAACCATGAAGAAGGCTCGCCACTAGGACCACCATCTGATCTGGAGGTGTCCTCACTAGGAGGAAAACTTGGGTGTCTGCCTCAAATCAGTCATCAGCTGCCTGGGGTCTGGATCACCCCGAAACCTCAGAGGTCGCTGCCTCTAGAACTCGTGCAGCGCACTCAGCCTGCACGCAACCTCATCCTGCACTTTCGGCACAACCAGCTACTCGACAGGTGGGAGCTCAACTGGCAGACCACCTGGAGGTGCAGCCTCAGAACCTGCGCCCTTCTCCACAGCCTCAACACGGGGCGGATTGTCACCACACTCTTGCTGCGGAACCCTCGCTGGCGGTCATCGTGGAGGCATCCTGTAATACAATCAAGATTCACCACCGTCAATGAGTATATCTAGAGAGTTGACTCAAGAATGACAAGGAAAACCCAAAAACCCAGTCCTATATGATCCATGTACCATTATGTCCCTGAGACCAGTGTACGAATGTCCCATGTCAAAAGTTAGGTTATCAGAGTCCTGGGGTATGGATACGTCGGCCGTTGCACCAACACTGGAGTCTCTAGCCTGAAAGTCGAACTCGAATCACCCTAACACTGCTGTTATGTAACCCAAACCAAACCCACAGGTAGACCAGCTACGCTCTAAGATCCCAAAGGTGGAACCTCCTCTGAAACAACTCTGTCACGACACGACCCAACGGGGCTCGAGCCGCGACTCCCCAAGCCCGCCTCCAAAATACCAGGGTCTAGAGACTAGCGCCGAGTAGGCTATCACACACACATGGGAGGCATTAGCCTATGGTACTTGTACACATTCAACCACAAACATCTCCATGCAACTGAGAAGAGATATGTAAAACTGAAAAGTAAAATGCATGCATACATCTATCCCACAACCAGAGTACAGAAGAAGTACAAAAGGGAAAAACAAGGCCCACCCAAAATAAAACTACAAAAGTGCGTCCAGCCTGCATTGAAGAAGGGGAACGCTGCTACAAAAACCCGCCAGAAATCTTCCTCGTCTCTGCACCGGTAAACACCCTGGTCAGCCTTTCTCACTCTGCTCCGCCTGCTCCGGGTCCTCCTAGGACTCCGTCGAAAGGCATGTGGTCTGCACAAGACACAGACATGTGCAGGCAAAGACCGTGCAGGGGTGAGTATAAACATACTCAGTAGGCACCCCAAAAACCCAAAACAAAAGAGAGCAACTGAAAGGAAACAGTCCGCTCATCCCAGCCAGAGGGATCCCAGACGAGAGAGGAACTCCATCTCGTGTCCATCCTCATCTAAACACAACTAGTCAGCTCAACTCAGGTGTATGCCCATACATACACCTTGAACAATCCAGATATACTCAGCTCACGCTCAAAGCCACAAGATGTACCGACCTCATCACCAGCAATTGTCCGCAACCTGGAGAGCACACTCTTCGATCACTATCATCCCAGATGACACACGTCCGAGAGTTACACTCCATTGGATTTCTCACAAACATCACAGACGCTCACCCAAGAGATCACACTCGTCGGATAGCATCACTGAGGAAAACCCCTCTAAAACAACATAACCACCAAACTCCTCGGAAAGGGGATCGCTCCTAGGGTCCGCTAGGGGATACCAGAACCCACTCCTGTAGACAAAGATCTCACAGATAGGGAATCACTCCCAGGGTCCGGTGGGGGATACCACAACCCGATTTATCATTCGTAGATCTCACGGATAGGGGATCACTCCCAGGATCCGCTGGGGGATACCATAACCCGATCTGGCATTCATAGATATCACAGATAGGGGATCACTCCCAGGATCTGCTGGGAGATTCCACAAATCGATCTGGCACTTGACATGAGCACGTCACTCAAATAGAGGATCGTCGCCCAAACAAAGCTGGTCACGACGATACCGGAACCCTATCTGGTATAACTTGCGATGTAGGGGATCGAACTGACGATACCGAAACCCTACAGAAACCACTTGCTGAGTAGGGGATCGTATAACAGACGATACCGCAACCCTACTATACACCACATGCTGAGTAGGTGATGGTATACCCGACGATGCCACAACCCTACTGAGTACGGCCCACTGCGTAGGGGATCAAATTCCCGATGATGCCACAAACCCTACGGGGTTAACCTGCTAGATAGGGGATCCCCGCCGTAAATAAGGGGTCACAACGATTCCAAGAACCCGGTCTAGGGAAAAGATGCTAGAGGATCCCGCTCCGAGCCCACCGGAGGGATTCCACAACTCTAACAGTTTATACATCCCATCAAGAGGATCATAAAACCTATTAGAAGGTTGTAATGCCGTGTAAACCCTCGTGGGAACAAACCAAGGGAGTACCCTCAACCAGTGCTGGTCCAAAACATCTCTAACCCGAGCAACCTGCAACAACACCACCCTGCGCACCTCCAAGGTCAAAACCGATGCCACCATGGTGATCTACATGGAAAAACATGCAGGATAGGTTGTTTACTCTCCCGAAACGGAGGAGAAGTGAAAAAGGCACTATTCACCGGAGCTAGCTCAAGTGGGGCCCACACAACGATCCCGAAACCCATTGAGCGGATCATACCATGGCGATCCCCTCGGAAAAACATGCGGAATCGACTACTAGTTTGTCAAAAACGGCCACCCTGTGAAAAAGGTACTATTCACCAGAGCCAGCACGGGTGGTGCACACGCCACGATCCCAATACTCGTCGAGCGGATCGCACTATTGCGATTCTCTCAGAAAAACACACAAGATCGACTAGTCATCTGCCAAAATTGGACTCCTGGTGCGAAAGCTACGTTTCTCCGCAAACGCCAAAACCCTGCCTCGTGGGGCCCACACCCCGTTGATAGTCCCAACACCCGGAAACCACCTCAAAAAGTCCGTCATGCCATCAGGGTCTCAACGCCACTGACGGAACGTCATTCGGACCCTCTGGGTTAAAGTTATAACGGCCCGAAGTCGTAAAATAATATAATATTATTATATTCTAACTCCCGGGCCACGATCCCGAACCCTTAAACCCTCGAACCCACACCGGAGGGTTCACCTCATTTTCAGGGCCTCGTCGCCGCAAACGGTACGCGAATCCGACTCCCGGGCTGCAAGATACGGGGGTTTAAAGACCCTCGTATGATAAAAGAGGTCGGACCGGCCGAGAACGGCCGGTCCGGCTGGGCCGGCCGGCGGCCCTCTGCCACGATCCGCCGGCGTGCCACCGCGCTGGGCTGCCGGCCGCCGCGGCTCTGCCGTGCTCCGCCGGTGCTGCGCTGGCGGACCTTCCGCGGACCGCCGTGGGCGCCCCGGTGGTCCGTTTTTTGATCTGAAACCACCGGTGCGACCCTCAGGTTGCCATCTTCCCTGCAACGAACTCAAAATGAACCAATTCACAGCAAAACGGGATCATGGGATTAAAAGGCAAACCGCCTACCTTGCGGGCGAAACGCCGAAGCTTCGGGTGTAGATCGACGCCGACGACGCCCTGAAATTCGATCCGCTGACGATCGGCGGAGAAAACAGACGATTCTGGATATAATCGGTGAAGAACCGGAGAGGTGAGGTGGGGGTGCCGTCGCCTGCCTATGGAGGAAGCAAATGGGGAGGGGTAGAGATAGGTTTTTTATTTATTTATTTAAAAACCGTCATTTAAAACCACGCTCCCGACTCCGCTTCTAATGCAGACAAAGTTAATGTCACCCCTAGGGTAAAAGCACCGTTCTGAATGCAACGACGGACTCGTATTTGTGATCTGAGACTCCGTTCAGAAGTTATTCGAGATGATGCTCGTAAATGGACTTTTCCATTTATCTACGAAAACGCCCCTGGTGGCGTTTCTCAACGCAGGCCCGCGCCCGCAAAGTTTACACCTCGCCTAGGGTAAACGGCACATTCCAGACGCAATTGTGCCCTCAGATTCCCGTTCAGATCTACTCTTTAGGAGATATCACACCCATGCCACGTGCATAGTATAAAAATACTTAATTTTTTTATAAAATTAATTCCGGGCACACCGGGCCTCGGAATCGCATGCCGTCTTCGCGCCTAGCTCTGGAATTATTCGTAGAAAAAATTCCCAAGTCTGACAGTGCCAAAACCGAGTCTCTACATCCTCTCCCCCATGGAACATTTTATCCCCGAAAAGATATAAGAACATGGAAAGCGACTGGACTCTGAACATGGTCTCACACACCAGCGAGTTCACCAAAAAACATCGACAGATGGTCTTACCAACGCCCTGAACAAAACTCAAGCAAGCAACAGAAAGGAAGGGTACCACTAAACAGTGTCAATTAAACTACTGCAGGATGTAGAAAGGACACAAGGCGTACCTCTATCCATCTGCGGTTACTCTAGGAAAACACCCTCCAGGGCTTGCAGCTGTCCTCTCCCTCAGCCAACAGGTCCCTGAGCTCGGCGTGGACCTCCTGGGGGTGGGGGTGGTGGAAACTGGTACTGCCTACCACATCCTGCTGCTGCACCATCTCCGTCGCCACGTCTGCCGCCTTACGAATCTCCTTGCTCAAGACGCTGCCTCTTCCAAGGCGGTCCATCGACCGGATCCCTCTCAGCAGCACGACGAGTCGGACAATCTCTAGCAAGTTGTCCCCGACTATCGCAGGCATAACACCGCCTCTCCTGCGGCTGACCGAAACTGGCATGCGAGCCCTGAGCCTCAGATCCTCCATCATGGGGTTGCCTCCTGAAACATCTGCCACGACCGGACCCCTAAGTCTGTCGTCTTCTACCAGATGTCGATCCGACTGACAATGTCTCAGCTCTCGCGTTCCCCGCACTACCAAGAGGAATCTGCTCAGCTAGAAATCTCTCCACCACCAAGGCTCGCTCCAGCAATCCAGCATAGGTGGGCAGACACAATGAAACCACACCTTACCAGATGTCTCTGCGTAGGCCCATCTCGAAGGATCGAGCCCTAAATAATGGGTCCTGAACCATATCCAGAGAGTAGCGCGACAGGTCTGTAAACATCGCTGAGTACTTCGACACAGTCAGGTCCTCCTGCCGAAGCTGCAGAAGCTCCTGAATCTGCATTGACCTCAGTGTCACCGGATAGAGCTCCTCGCTGAAGATCCGCTCAAACTCTTCCCACGTGAGGGTCTCCATGTCATGGGACTGCGTCACCAAACTCCACCATTGCATTACCAAACCATGCTAAAGGCTCGCCGCTAGGACCACCATCTGATCTGGAGGTGTCCTCACTAGGCGGAAAACTCGGGTGTCTGCCTCAAGCCAGTCATCATCTACCTGGGGGTCTAGATCACCACGAAACCTCAGAGGTCGCTGCCTCTGGAACTCGTGCAGCGCACTCAGCATGCGCGCAACCTCATCCTGCACTGCCAGCACAACCAGCTGCTCGACAGGTGGGAGGTCAACTGGAAGACCACCTGGAGGTGCAGCCTCAGAACCTGTGCCCTACTTTATTGCCTCAACACTGGCCGGATCATCACCACAATCCTGCTGCGGAACCCTCCCTGGCTGTCATCATGGAGGCATCCTATAATACAATCAAGATGCACCACCGTCAATGATTATATGTGGATATATGACTCAAGAATGACAAGGAAAACCCAAAAACCCAGTCTTATATGATGCATGTACCATTATGTCCATGCGACCAGTGTACGAATGTCCCAAGTCGAATGGCAGGTTATCAGAGTCCTGGTGTATGGATACGTCGGCCGTCACACCAACACTAGAGTCTCTGGCCTGAAAGCCGAACTCGAAACACCCTAACACTACCGTTATGCCACCCAAACCAAACTCATAGCAAGACCGGATATGCATTGAGATCCCAAAGGTGGAACCTCCTATGATAAAACTCTATCACGACCCCACCCAACAGGGCTCGAGCCGCGACTCCCCAAACCCGCCTCCAAAAGGCCAGGGGCTGGCGACTAGCACCGAGTAGGCTATCACACACACATTGGAGGCATTAGCCTAAGGTACATGTACACATGCACCCACAAAAATCTCTATGCAACAGTGCAGAGATAGGTAAAACTGAAAAGTAAAATGAATGCATACAAGTACCCCACAACTATAGTACAGTAGAAGTACAAAAGGGGAAAACAGGGCCCACCCAAAATAAAACTAAAAAAGTCCGTCTAACCTACACAGAAGAAGGGGAACACTGCTACAAACAACCACCGTAAATCTCCCTCGGCTCTGCAACGGTAAACACCCCGGTCAGTCTTGCTCACTCTACTCCGCCTGCTCCAGGTCCTCCTGGGAATCCGTCGAAAAGCCTGTGGTATGAACAAGACACACACGTGTGCGGGCAAAGCCCATGCAAGGGTGAGTATAAATATACTCAGTAGGCACCCCAAAAACCCAAATCAAAAGAGAGAAACTGAAAGACAACAGTACGCTCATCCCAGCCAGAGGGATCCCAGACGAGAGAGGAACTCCATCTCGTGACCATCCTCAGCTAAACACAACTAGTCAGCTCAGCTCAGGTGTATGCCCATACATACACCTTGAACAATCCAGATATACTCAACTCACGCTCAAATCCACAAGAGGTACCGACCTCATCACCAGCAACGGTCCGCAACCAGCAGAGCACACTCCTCGATCACTGTCATCCCAGATGACACATGTCCGAGAGTTACACTCCATCCGGTTTTTCACAAACATCTCAGATGCTCACCCGAGAGATCACACTCGTCGGATAGTGTCACTGAGGAAAACCCCGCTAAAACAACATAACCACCAAACTCCTAGGATAGGGGATCGCTCCTAGGGTCCGCTAGGGGATACCAGAACACACTCCGGTAGAAGAAGATCTCACAGATAGGGAATCACTCCCAGGGTCCGGTGGGGGATACCACAACCCGATATGGCATTCATAGATCTCACATATCGGGGATCACTCCCAGGATCTGCTGGGGGATAACACAAACTGATCTGGCATTCGTAGATCTCACAGATAGGGGATCACTCCCAGGATCCGCTGGGAGATTCCACAACCCGATCTCGCACTCGACAGGAGCACGTCACTCAGATAGAGGATCATCGCCCAAACAATGGTGGTCACGATGATACTGGAACCCTATCTGGTATAACTTGCTATGTAGGGGATCGAACTGACAATACCGCAACCCTACAGAAACCACGTGCTGAGTAGGGGATCGTATAACCGATGATACCACAACCCTACTATACACCACATGCTGAGTAGGGGATCGTATACCTGACGATGCCACAACCCTACTGAGTACGGCCCACTGCATAGGGGATCATATTCCCGATGATGCCACAAACCCTACGGGGTTAACCTGCTAGATAGGGGATCGCCGCCCATGAATAAGTGGTCACAGCGATACCAAGAACCCGATCTAGGGAAAAGATGCTAGAGGATCCCGCCCCGGGCCCACAGGAGGGATGCCATAACTCTAACTGTTTAAACATCCCATCGAGAGTATCACAAAACCTATACGAAGGTTGTGATGCCATGTAAACCCTCGTGGGAACGAACCAAGGGAGTGCCCTCAACCCCTGCTGGTCCAAAACATCACTAACCCGAGCCACCCGCAACAACGCCACCTTGCGCACCTCCAAGGTCAAAATTGAGGCCACCATCGCGATCTACGCAGAAAAACACGCAGGATAGGCTGTTTACTCTCCCGAAACAGAGAACCAGTGAAAAAGGCACTATTCACCGGAGCTAGCTCAAGTGGGGCCCACACAACGATCCCAATAGCCATCGAGCGGATCATACCACGACAATCCCCTTAGAAAAACATGCGGAATCGACTACTCGTTCGTCCAAAATGGCCACCCAGTGAAAAAGGAACTATTCACTGGAGCCAGCACTGGTGGGGCCCACGCCACGATCCCAATACCCGTCGAGCGGATCGCACTATCGAGATCCTCTCTAAAAAACACATAGGATCGACTAGTCATCCGCCAAAATCGGACACCTGGTGCGAAAGCTGCATTTCTCCGCAAACGCCAAAACCCGGCATCGTGGGGCCCGCACCCCATTCATAGAACCAACACCCGAAAACCACCTCAAAAAGTCCGGCATACCATCAGGGTCTCAACGCCACTGACGGCACGTCATTCAGACGCTCCGGATAAAAGTTATAATGGGCCGAAGTCGTAAAATAATATAATATTATTATTTTCTAACTCTCGGGCAACGATCCCGAACCCTTAAACTCTCGAACCCACACCAGAGGGTTCGCCTCGTTGTCAGGGTCACATCGCCGCAAACAACACGCGAATCTGACTCTCAGGCTGCAAGATACAGGGGTTTAAATACCCCCCTATGATAAAAGAGTCCGGACCGGCCGAGACCAGCCGGGCCGGCGGCCCTCCGCCGCGCTCCACCGGCGCGCCGCTGCGGCTCCACCGCGGTTCCCCGGCGGACCGTCCGCGGACCGTCGGGGGCACCCCGGTGTTCCGTTTTTCGATCCGGAACCACCGGTGCGACCCTCAGGTCGCGATCTTCCCTGCAAAGACCTCAAAATGAAGCAATTCGCAGAAAAACAGGATCGGGGGATTAAAATGCAAACCGCCTACCTCGCGGGCGAAATGCCGAAGCTTCGGGTGCAGATCGACGCTGGCGACCCTTGAAGCTCGATCCGCTGATGATCGGCACAGAAAACAGACGATTTTGCCTCTAATTGGCGATGAACTGGAGAGGGGAGGTGGGGGTGTCATCGCCTGCGCGTGGAGGAATCAAATGGGGAGGGGGAGAGATAGGTTATTTATTTATTTATTTAAAAACCGTCATTTAAAACCACACCCCCGACTTCGCGCCCGATGAAGACCAAGTTAAGGTACCCCCTAGGGTAAACGCACTGTTCTGAATGCAACGGCGGACTCAGAATTGTGATCTGAGACTCCGTTCAGAAGTTATTCGATCCGACGCTCGTAAATGGACTTTTCCATTTATCTACGAAAACGCCCCTTGTGGCGTTTCTCAACGCAGGCCTACGCCCGTAATGATTAAACCACACCTAGGGTAAACGCACCGTTCTGAACGCAACGGCGGACTCGGATTTTTGATCTGAGACTCCGTTCATATATTATTCGAGCCGACGCTCGTAAATGGACTTTTCCATTTATCTACAAAAACGCCCCTGGTGGCATTTCTCAACGTAGGCCCGTGCCCGCAATGTTTACACCTCGCCTAGGGTAAACGACATGTTCCGAATGCAACCATGCACTCAGATTCCCGTTCTGTGCTACTTTTAGGAGATATCACACCCCCACCACGTGCATAGTATAAAAACACTTAATATTTTTATAAAATTAATTCCGGGCACACCGGGCCTCGGTATTGCACGCCGTCTTCACGCCTAGCTCTGGAATTATTCATAGAAAAAATTCCAAAGTCTGACAGGGCCAAAACAGAGTCGCTACATGAACACCTCAAGATGATATCATTAAATTTTAATCATTCTAAAAATTAACAAAATTTATTATATTTAGATTAAATGAATATAGAATAACAATTTGATGAAATTTTTATATAGGAATTATTAATTTGAAATTGGAGACTAAGGTAGAAATCCGTAATTAAATAAATAATATTTAAATAATTAATAATGAATTATATTACCTCTATGATATATCATGTTGACTCGAGCACAATAATTGAGTCCTATGCATCATTCCAAAATTCACTTTTCGTTTTTATCATTGATTATTCCATGATTTACAAGATGATAGACATCATGATAAATGGAATTGAATAAAATAAAAAAATCGATAAAATCATGTATGCGGAGCATGAGATCATCACATATTATTTATAAATAATTTAATCAAATAAAATGAATTACCATTGGTGATATTATTTATTTGTAGATGAATTTGAAAACAGTTATATATTTTCTTGTCATTGTGTTTTATGAATCACGAGAATATTCTCTATAATGGTGTAACATCATGGATTTTCCCAAGAACTCTTCTTTATTAATATTCTATTTATGTCTCTATATTTGGGAAAATGGAAAGTTTTTTGGATTTATGAGGAATCTCGTTTGTGACATGGGGACCTGATACATGATAGAAGAGTGGTGTTGTCCAACCTATTCAAGTATCATAGTTGGTGGTAGGTTAATAGAAACCATGAACCCATACCATAGTAGCCAAGAAGAAGGGGTTCACAGTTTAGAAAATCATGCAAGTGGGGAGGCAAAATCATGTGAACTTTGAATGAGTCATTCTCAATGGTTGGCACATGGTTTTTTAAATAGTTAGGGATCACCTTCTAATTGTGGGACTCAACCCCTCTTGGATAGAAGAAGACTCATTGTTGGAAAACCATTTGAAAAAATTGTGTGACCAGACCATGAGCCTTATTAAAAGTTGTATCATATCATTACCCCCTCACGATTTTATGTTCCTCACACAAATTTCCCCTTTATTATTCCTCCAATAGATTTAATGATCAACATAAATACCTGAATTGTCCCAAGGATTTTTCTATTTGGTTTGTAGCCTATTTCTAGTGCCATTGGATGTGTATAGAAACTCTGTGTAATTCTGATAGACCTATTTCTTTTTTATCATTTTTTTATTAGGGTTTATGGTTTCATTATTATTAGTATAAATCCCACCAACCCCATTTTCTAGGGAATCTTTGGACAGGGATTTAGAGGGTTCATGAATCCAGATCTAGAGTTATGGTTAGGTGTGTGATTATCATTAAAATCCAGGTAGGTTGTCTTCATGTTATATTCCATGTAATTGAAGGTTATTTGTGCATGTGTGGTTGTGATATTGGTTATATATTATGGTCCATTTTATTCCATAAAATAAATTTTGTAAAATGATTGTTTAAATAATTAATTGTAGCCCTCACGATCTACATGGTATTCATTGAGATTGACTTGAATGATTTTGTGCCACCTAAGAGGTGTTATAATAATCTCAAACATTGAAATTTGTAATGTTAACTAAGGATTTGACTTATGATAATGTAGACCCCAAGATGTACATTTTGATATGTTATTTTCATTAGGAAGTGATAACTTGTAGTTGATCCTATAATTTGATAATGGAAAAAGGCATTGTAATGTTCAATGTATATGATGAAAATAAAATAAGTCCAATGTTCCAAATGATTTTTGACTAAAAAATTGAAATTCATGAATAGATCAATACATTTGGAATGATGAATTATTTTAATTGGGTAATTTTTTGTAAATTTGTTTATAAGTTAGATGGGTTAATATAAGAAAGGGAATTTAGTTAAATGGGAAATTTAAGGTCAGTGTTAAATAAGCTAATGGGTTATGGACCGATGATGAATAATTGTAAAATGGATTGGGAATTGAGAATGTTTTCCTATTGTATATGAATGGTATATGATATGGAATATGAGTTAATTTGATGAATATGCATGTGAACATGTCTTAGTGGAATGTCGAATATTGGAATGATGCTCTTCTAATGGGTTAGGTTGGACTGGGGATCTAAACTTTACATCTATAGTGCTTGTTCTAGGGAGTGGTATTGAGGGTATTATTCCCTAGTTGTTTCATTATATGAGACTACAAAGACTGATACTCCAGGAAGATTATGATGTATTTTTTATGAAATGCTTGTCCGTAGTGATATAGGGAATTGGACACATTCCCTTATGTCTGTTAATCAATCATCTTAGGATAATGTGTAACCGTTTGAAATGCATGTCCCATGTATTATGTACTGGAAATGTTTTATGTAGTTAAATATAATAAATTATGATTGTTGATAAAGATAATATTGTTATGTAATATAACTTGAGGGATCTTGTGTTTATATTTCCATTTCAATAGTACATTCTTACACAATCCATTTTGTCTGAATTTATTGTAGTGTCAATTGGTTGGGTCTTATTTTGATTTACTCACACCAGGCTCGGGTTGATGTTGGGTACCTGAGCAGATTTCATTATTTGATGATTAGGAAAGGGATAATACCTTGTTCTATGAGAAGAGTTGGGTGTGGTATGAGCATGGATGAGGATCCCAACTTGGGCTAAAGACCCATTTTAGAGAAATAATCTGTTATAATTTGATTTTGGTTCCCATTATAAATATAAATGTTCACAAGACATGGAATATTTATCTTTTGGTTATGATTGTACCTTGTTTTGGAAATTGTTGATAATGAATGTTCTTGTTAATTGACTATTTATTTCTTTATTTATTATGTTATTTATTGTAGTATACGTAGTTAATGAGAATATAGTCTCCCCACTAATCCTTTTAGACAGTCATTACTAGACTACATCCACTAGAATATTGGGATTCATTCATTAGGACATGTGGTGACCCTTCTCGGATAAGTAGATTAGTGACTTCTAGGTCCAGAACGATACAATATTTTATCAGAGTACTTTTTCTATATGGTCTTACTATTTTTCTTTGGCATAAAGGATATAAGGTTGTGTTTGGGTCTGGTGATGAGCTTTTTTCTGGGAGTATCTAACCCATCCATTGGGGAACATCCACATATGCAAGGTTGGAATTTTGTTTCCTGATAAATGTTGTTATAGTTGAATGATATTTCACCATTGTGTGATGCACTTGTTGTGTGATGATATTGTGTTATGATATTTGTCTTATTTTTGAAATGTAATAGGTTTTGTATACATGAATTATTATATGAACACCTGGATATAAGACTATTGAATCAATATGGGAGAATAGGATATGGATGTGTGAGATATGAAGGGAAGTATGATTTCCACATTCATTAAAATATGAATAATATAATGAATAATAATGATTTCATGAAAGGGTAAATTAAATGATTGTGGATGAATTTATAAATATGTATTCATGGTCAAAAGAGTTAAATGATAAAAAATGATGGATATAATAAATTATGATATGATAATGGTATTTTAAAGGGAATGATTTACTTTTTTATTGGTTACATTGTTTAAAAAGTGTGTCTAATTAAAGACATTTTACAATATATGTTTTTACCACATTATGATCATGATACTTGATTGGGACTGTTGAGGGTAGTGTTAAATGTTATATGTTGTCTGCAAGGAATTGTGTTTGCAAAAAGGGGGTTTTATGACTACTAGAGAGAATTATTTTACAAAAACTATGTATTTATTATGTTACATGTTATAATTTTTGTTTTGGAATTTTATGAATATTCGTCCACAACATCATGTATTGTTTGGGTTAATATTGAATGTCAATGAGAATGGTCATCCAGAAGCGGAGCAAGAAAACTAGTTAGTTAGGTGTAATATATGATATGATAATTTTTGTGAAAACTTTTCTCATATTAGTTAGATGGTGGAATGGGTACCAGAGTGTGTTTTGAAATGTATTTTTTTAGATTAATATGAAATTTCAGCTACATGGACGCTTAAATTTTTCAAGAGAGAGTGGGCCTAATGTAGGTATGTTCTGGATTGAGTGTATCCAATAATTTCTTGGTCATATAGAGACTCCTTGATAAGATAGTTATGCTGGAAGCATAATGTTGATATGGAGGTCAAAAAGGTAGTTGGAAATTCTTGATTACACCTAGTCAGATGATGGTGTTCAATGGGAAGATTTACACGAAATGTATCTCGTGCAATTATTCTCATAGACCACGAAGAAGATTTTTTTTTCAGTTTATTAGGATGACACAGGGGTCGAGGATAGTGATGGAATATTCATGTTATTTCACTGACTCACAAAATTCTATTATAGTATTGTATGGGGATGAGGTGACTATGGGAAGACATTTTTAGTATGGAAATAAAAATTAAATTATTTCTTAGTTGAATATCTTGTGTTTAAATGGTGATCTGGAGGTGGTGGATCATGCTATTATTTTGGAGGAAAATGAAATGGAGGTTCTTAATCCTGGTCATGCAGTTCTTGTTCGGTGATTCAATGTTAAGACATCAAATGGAAGGGATCACAATGTCGATAACTTTTTTGAGGGAGGTGGTGGATATAATTGATAGAATATAGAACAAAACCCTTATTGTATTAATCATATTTTCTACTATAATTGTGTAAATCCATTGATTATATGTGGTCTGTTTCTTTGACCAATAGTAGAGTTCTTAGCATGCTGATGAAAGGGGAATTTTCATAGGTTATGTAGGAACCATCACTAGAATGGAAATGATTAAGGGATAAGTCCAATGCTGAGTGTCGACACGGGTTGTTTACCAAAAATCAAGCATGCAATTTGTTCTCTACTGGTCGTACCAGTTGAGGTGGTTGACATGGTACTCTAGTTAGAGATTATACATATCAACATGGTGGTGGTGTTCTAAGAGTTAATAATATAGCCGAAGGTATAGGGGCATGTCAACATTATACAATTCCATATATAAATGGAGGTTGGGAGGCTAGACCATAAATTGTTTGAGGTACTATCCTTGTATAATTCATGATTTTTTTATTATTTTATATAGGTTCATAAAATTTGTTTATTTCATATGAGCTTGTGGTTATGTATGGTGTAGTGTTGTAATGTTTTTTTCGGTCATGTCATTTAATACACCATTAGGGATGTGATTAGAGATTATTAGGCAATGTAATGGGTTTGCTCGTGAAGTTAGTGGCTATCATTTCATTTCATACATGTTTTCTCAAGAGTGCTCGTGATTTTATTTGATTTTAGGAATTAAATTGATAATGATTTACTAAGACCATATTTAACTTCTCTTCCACAGGTTAACATTCACATCTCTTGAAGGAGACACTTATCTCCATCATGCTGAGTGGGACATTTTGGTGTGCCACGAAAGGAAAATATGATAATGGTTTAGTGTATCACATATTATCTATATTGATTTATTCTTCATGATATGGGAGTAGACTGGATTTTTATTCATCCTATGATATATTAGTTTTATGATGTTTTACATGAGGACTTCTCATGGTTGTCTCTTGAAATAGATGATGATTTTATGATAGAGATTATACCATGATATGAGCCAGTTTCTATTCTATCATAAAGTGTGGCACCGTCTGAACGTTATGAGATTAAAACTGAGTTAGTGGAACTGAAAAACAAGTTGGTCTACATCTCATTTTCACCTTGAAGATCACCATTGTTTTTTCTTATGAAGGATGATGGATAATAGTTGTTGGACGAAGAATATATGAGGTCAATTTAGATGATTTTGAAAAACCGATACCCTCTTCCTCAAATCAGTTATCTTTTTGACCATATAAGTGTTTATTTATTGATATCTAAAATTTATCAATGGTCAGGGTATCATCATCAAATAGTGATACATTCAGATGTACCACATGAATCTTTCAGGTGAATTTATAGTTTATTTGAGTTTTTTGTAATGGAATATGGACTGAAAAAATCACCAACATCATTTATGGCAATAATTAATCCAATCATTCAACCATACCTAGATCAGTTTGTATATATTTTGTTCGAGGCATCTTGGTATACTCTAAAACACCAGATTATCATGCCAAATGTTGGACATAATATTTAGTAAACATGTAGGGATTATGATATACACAAATCTATAAAAGTTTTAATTCTGAATTTAATGTTTCCATTTCATTGGCCACCTAATATATGAGGAATCACTACAGGAAAATATCAATATACCAATGGTTTTACCAAAAACATGGTTTTATTTATAGTATTCATGTCAATCCCCATGTTTCTTGAAAATGATTTTTATATGTTTTTAATCAATACTTATACATTTAGTTTTTTCTCTACCATGGATATAGGTTTTCTGTAGGAGCTATACCCACCATTTCCATGACCATGGTAATAGCTCTGCCACGTAAAGGTAGCGAATCAAAACTATCAGTGCGCAAAATTATTTTTCTTAGAACAATAATTTCCATACTTTTATACCTTTATCAATGGTTTATATAAATATATATTGATATATCATTAAGAGAGTTATAGTATTTTTTATGCACTGCAATAGTAAGTTGGTGGTCAAGGGATCGAATTTTAATGATGTTTATTTTGTCAATGTTATACCATGATTTTACAGACAATGGATATATGTTAATGACAAGGTGCATTGGACCTATACCCATGGATTCTATATCCATGGTTATAGCATGTGTCTATACCAACTCATCAGATTCCAATGGTTCCTAAAAACGATGGGTATATGGCAATTTCACAATTGTTACGGTGTGTTAGTGGACTCGGAGAAAGCGAAAGCATCTATATCATTGGAAAAACAAAAGAATGTTTCTAATATGTGATGTTTTTTCATTATGGATCGAAATTATAGAAGGTCCAATAAAAACTTCTACCATTCAAAAACACAACATTCCTGTTTAACTAAGGATGGAATCAATTTGTCCTTGTCTTGGGAAATTGATGATTTTTTGGGAGTGAATACATTAGTAGATATCCACACCAATTATGATATTTCCCAACTCTAATATGGGTTAATTCTGGTTTTTTTTATCTGTCTAGTGTTGGAAATGTTGTTGTGTTGTTGTATAATTATCTTGTTTTGTTGTATGGGTCATGGAAATTGAGGCCTCATGAACACATTTGGCTTATTTATGATCTTGAATAGGCCACAATGTGTTATGATTTAATGTTTTTGTTAACCAACATGAATGGAGAACAATTTAAAATGTATACCAATCATAAAATACATAGTTACATATTCTATCCTCATTATTTCAATCATTGATAGTGATGAAGGATTGTGTACATACAGTCTTTAATCATTGAGTAGGATTACAATTTCAGAATGGGGAATAATGTTTCTTATTATTTGGGTTGGTAGTCCCAGAGTCGTACAGTTTATCAATCATGTTTGAAATGAAGGATTATGTCTTTGTTCTATATGATGCTTCTTGAGGTGTGGAATGAGCTGTAGTAGATAACCCTTGAATCCATAGTAGTTGATTTCATGATTCTGAGATAGATTATTGAAATGATGCATGAGGATTTATAATTTCTAGATTTATAGGATGTCTTAGTTGTGGGGAGTCTCTTAATAGTATGACTGTTAGTGATGGTTGGATCAATAATTTTTTGGTCACGATGTTTCTATAATAAGTTTATAATAACAGTGGATGTGTGAGTTTCTTTGTATCAAGGTGTGCAGTGAATAATGGTTTTGAAAAAATGCATCAAAATCATCATAGATTGTATTGGTGGCCAGGTTTGAAGAATGAGTTTTCTTGTTTTGTTGAGTGATTACATACCTGTCAACAGTTGAAGTCAATGAATCAACATTTTGGTTGTTTGATACAAATATTTCCTATTACAATATGAATATGTGAACATGTAACATTTGATTTCTGGGTAGGTATTATAGGGTTTCCTCATAAGAATGGTGTGATATGGGTAGTTGTGGATCCGATCAACATGGTGACTCGTTTATTTCCAATTTTGGAGGCATTCAATATTGATATGATGGTTGATGTATAAGTTCAAGAAATAATACAGGTACATGGATTACCATATACTATGTTTTTGGAGATTTATCCACATTTTAAATCATTCATCATGTTAGATTAGAAAAATTGTGTGGTTGCCAGATAATATTAGTATATAATTCCACTTATAGATGGTTGGACAATCTACGCATACAATTTAGTTACTGGTTGAAAGGTTGATTGATTATGTACAAGATTTAGGGGGATCATGGGAGAGGAAGTTAGTTCTTACATATATAACATATATCAATAGTAACCATGCTATTATTCAGATTACAATGTATTATGTTTTCATTGGTAGATAGTGTAGATCCTTGTTCTATTTGTTGGAGGTAGAAGAATCTGAAATTTTTTGGAAGTCTCTTGTGGTAGATATATAAAAATTGGTTTAATTGATTCAAAATATTATAGAAATGGATATTTTTAGTATGAATTTGTATAAGGATCATTATCATTTTCCTCTTGAGTATATGATGGGAATCGTGTGTTTTTTCAAGTATCGCCAATATTTTGTCACCATCTAATATAGAAACTCGGAAATGTTTTCCCTAGGTATGTGTGGCCATTTGAGATTTTTTGAGGATCAGGTCGGTGGTTTACCAATTTTATATTCCATAGAAGAATAAGGGCAAGAATTATTTTGTTCATGTGTAAATCATTTGATATACTCACCTAGACTTTTCTCATATTTTTGATTTTGAGGATGCAGAGAATGAGTGTTGAGAATGAGTGTAATACATCCATTAAGGATCCTCCAATTAGTATTGTGGATTTCACTGGAAAAATTATGTTAGGAAAGACTATGCTATTTGTTATAGATATAGAGAATCATGGTAATGTTCATGATGAATCTTATGAGTCGGGGAAATATATGTGAGTCAGTTCCAAAATAATATTTTATTATAAGTTCAATGTATCATCAGAATTTGGATCATGGAAATGTTGTTTTAATTTGGGGAGGATATATGATCTTTTATTTTCTCTGACAACATAAATTATTATGTTTTGGTTTAGGAAACTTTATTGTTGTGAATGGAATGTTTTTTGGATGTATGAGGTAGATCAGGCGCATCTCGGGGGATAGAAAATTAAAGAAGGGATATTTTTTCCATAAAATTTACATTTCACATTTTGAACATTGTTATTAGTAGCTGTACAACAAAATTGTGCAAGCCAACATGAAGGGGGCCAATATTTCGTAAATTGATCCAGAGAGGATGACAAGTAATTTAAGGAAAATATGAGGAATTGTCCATGTTTATGAAATGGATTTCCATGTTTTTCATGGTTCCCATGGAAAACATGCGACTCCACATCACATGGATAGAGGCATGGACATGGTTATTGCACGGTTGGGAAAACATTGTGTCCAAAACATGGGGCGCATTAAAGTGGAAAATTATTATTTTTACCCTTAGCATTTTATGTTCCCCATATGAATTTATTTTTCCTTCATCCACCTCCTACCCTTGTAAAGGTAAAAAGATCCCAAATCATCCTATGTATTGATCTCTTTTATTTTTAGTCCTGTAGGAGTGTTATTAACTACAGTTCGAATCTATATGTTTTTCTTAAACATTAATTGATTATATTTTATGATTTTTTTCTTATTGGTACATTCTACTTATTTTGAATGCCTAAAAACATTTTAATGGATCGTAGTTTAGGGATTCAAATGGTTCTTGAATAAAAATCTAATGTCATGGTTAAGTGTGATCTCAGCGCTTGTATCAAGGTATGATGTCTGAAAGGTATATTCCATCATCTCAAATATGAATTGTTCATTGTGTGGTTGTGTTAATGGTTCTATATTATTATGAGTTTCAATTTAATTGAATCTATTTGGTTAAATAGTTGTACAAATGATGAATTAACCCCCACATGATCCACATGGGATGTACTGAGTTTGACTAGACCGATTTATGGACACCTACGAAGTGTGATAATTTTCCAGAACAAGATAAATTGTAATATTATATATGTAATTGACTTGTGAAAAAGTGGACCCTAAGATGAATATTTTAATATGTTATTTGGGTTTGAAAATGGATTATTGATATTTGTTCCTAGACAATGAAAACTGTGTGAGTGTATGTTTTGAACAATGTCAAGAGTGTATAATTGTATAAATTGAATGATTCTAGTGTCTTGTGAGATTCAAATTGAAATGAATGAATTGTATAATATATCTGAAATGATGAGTTATGTTAATTGGGTAAATGTATGTAAATCATTTAAAATGATCAATGTGTCAATATATGAAACTGAGTTTGGTTAAATTGGCAGTGTAAGGTGTGTGGTAAATGCATTAAATGGATATGTCCAAAAAATGATTTGTGTGTCAAATGGAATGTGAATTTTTATTGTTTTGAGTATCGATTTTTCAAGGCCTTTGATTCAGAATATATGTTAATTGGATGAATAAGAATGAGAAGATTCCTTAGTGGTATGTTATTATTGGACTGAGGATCATCGCATAGTTCAGGTTGGACAGAGGCTCTAAATCCCACCCCCAGAATTCATTTGTTAGTGAGTCGGGAAAATGATCTATGCCCCTAATAGTTTTATTTGATGAAACTGACTAGACCGAGGCTGCAATTTGATTGTGATGTATTTGTTTCTAAATGTAAATCTATAATGGAATAGGGAACTTGAATTAATCCCTTATGTTTGATAATTGATTGTCATTGGTCGGAGTGTAAATGATGAAAATTCCTAACCAATGTATAAAGTGATGTAAATGTATTAAGTGATTGAATGGAATAAATTATGAATGTTTCTAATGTTATCAATGGTAACTAATAGATTCATTTGTGTATATTGGTTATCCATGCATTTATTTTGTATATCCCTAAACTATTTGTTCTTAGAGGATAATTTTCATAAACAATTGGTGGTGGCCTAATGAATTGTACTCACGCCCTTCTTTTCCAATCATTGTATAGCTGATAAAATTTTATTATTGTAGGATTGGACATGGGAAAATTATATGTAAAGAGGTGCTGAATTGGTATTTGTATGTGCATGTATGAGGATTAAAATGTTGTGTTAGGAAATTTTTGGGGGATTTCAACATTATATTTATTTTTGGATTCCTTCACTTCTGGCACTTTTAGAGTGACATGGAATATTTATCATTTTGTTCTGGTGGTTCAATGATTGGGAAATGGTTTTTAATAATTGTTATGGTTTATTGTATATTTTTTTCATTCTTTCTAATTTTATCTATTGTGAAAAATTATGGTAATGAGTGTATAGTCCCCCCATGAGACATAATTTACCCTATCCACATGTCATCATCATCAAGCATATGTGGAGGTGTGTTTGAGGCCATGTGACCATCTGGCTCAGAGCACTAGATTTATGAATTCTAGGTCCAAGGCGATACATGCGATGATCCACATGTTTTATAAAATATGAGAATAACAACATAGGAATCAATAGGTTCTATCATGGAAGATTATAATTCATACAGGGTTCTCTTCGGATCACCTTGACCTTCACTTCCAATGGATTCTTTATTATCTCTCTAGTTTTGATGGAAGACAGTGGAGGAATATCTCTATCCATTAACATGAGCATTCATGCAGAGGGGGATTTATAGGGCCAGAGAAGATTCACTCCAACTATCATTTTGCACAATTGAATTCAAATTTACACTGTTAAAAATTAATATAATTTTTTTTATATTCCCATATGGTTGGAGATAAATAATTTCAAAATTTTATCCTACTATTATTTAATCCCTATAAAACCTGATGTCAATAATAATATTAACAATATTTGTATTTATTGACATGTCATTAACAATTGAATTAAAAACAAATATCATTTAAGTCAATAATATTTAATATATATTATTTCCCACTATGCCTATGAAATCAAACCACTATTCCCCAACAATATTATTCAATCTCTTAATAATGAGTATTTATTTAATAAATAAATATCACTACCTTATTCTACAATAAATAAATAATAATTATATTTACTAAATAAAATATAAATATTTATTAAATATTGAACTCACATAATATTCTCTTGAATAAATTGTGAAAAATTATATGTGATTATTAAAACATGAATAATTATTCAAACAATAGAGAGAATAATATATATTCAAATTTTTAAATAAATTATAGAAATATATTAGTTAACCAAGTCTGTGGATACATTTTCTTTGAAGTCAACTATGCCACATTTTGAGGGGCCTTAGTCAACGTATCCTATAGTCCAATATTTGTTTCTAAAAACACACAGAGTAACCTATAGTGGATTATGTTAATCCTACAACAACATAATGCCATATATAATTTCTCAATATTTAATGTATTCCCTTTATAAGGAGATGACTAATCATGTAGTTTGAATTCTAGCATCATCTTTTTATGTGCTTGATGGATCATTATTTAAATTTACAGAAATGGAATATACCTATTGAACATAATGGACAAGTATTCATTTTGGATATATCAATTTTATTAAATTTTATGAGCTATAAAAATTCATTAAATAATTGTTTGGACAAAACCTTTGTCCCATTATCCATTAAAGCATTATTACTCGTGAAAAAACCAATAAATCATACCACATCTCGAAGTAATATGATAATGATTTTACTCAATAAATCAATTTATATGACATATAATATTAATTAATTATATTTTTAAATTATTAGGTTTAATAAAAACATTGGTAGATAAGAACATCCAACGAGACTTATAATTGTGATTTTTGATATAGTGGTTCTTGTTCTCATGACATCCCAAACATGATATTACCAAAGGCATACTCCATGAGAAGGTGACCCCAAATACTACAAGTCTCCACCAAAATTATCATGAATAATTTCAATCCCTCAAATTATTTCATATTTCTATAGACCATTTATTTTAATAATACCACATGACACTTCAAGGATCTCATCATAGTGGTGAACTGTTATGACCATTCAGTGCAACAACTACTCTTCAGATATTATCACATTCTATGTGACGTAGAATAACAATCACAATATGATATGATATTTATTCATGTTAAAATCTATGAGTAAGTATTATCATTGTGTACAGAAATGTTTTTTTGGACACCAACACGAAAACAATCAGCCTGAGGACACCGAAGCACTTGGAATTTCTAGAAATAAATCCCACAGATGATACATCAAAATATACCTACATAACGGAGTTAAATAAGAACACCAAATGACAAAATAAATTCATTGCGTTCATCAAGGAATGTTGGGAGGGGATATGGTTTGAAATAGATGATTATTTTATGGTTTTAGTGAAAATTAGAGAAGAAGAGGCCTTCCAGTTTATCCCTTGTTGGTTGTTTCTCTAGCTATGGGGCTATTGGGGATCCTTCTCAGGCCGAATCTATTCCCTTATAGTTACAATCATCGTTGTATGATAATAACTTTAATTTATAATTATTCAAATCATTAAAAATTATTATTTATCAATATATCACCAATACCTACCATCATTATTTTATGTTATTCTAGTTGAGTTTCAACTAATAAAATCACTCAATCCTATTTTTAATATGTTTCATGATATTGGAAAGTTAATAGTTTTCAACAAATTTAACATTATCACATAATCGTTTCTTTTATTTAACCCACTACGTTGTTAACAAAATTTCTTAAATAAAATCATATTTATGATATATATATGTCACACCATATTCTTTGGCATAATGATATTGTCTTTTGGAATATTTTTTCAAAAAATCATTTTCAATATTATAAATATTAATTTTCTCTTTTTTATCTATGTTATTACCCTTAATGTGAGCATATCCAACAAATGAAAAACTACTGAGTAGATCATTTTTGGGCCATGATGTAGAAGTCTATCGTTGGAGGTCATTGAACTTAAGAAACCCCTTCCAACTCACCTAATCTAGAATGTTCCCCCCCAACCTCAACTTTACACCCTCCCCCAACTACCTAACCCCGTACCACTATCATTGAATCAACTTCACCACTAGATACCATCCCCAATCTTACATGAAACACATCCTAGATCCCACAAAAACATTCCATCGATTAATTCCAATCCCATCTCCATCACCACCCCCGTTTCTCTATGCTTGATCCCTCCATTAGTTTCTAGATTCGTGATGTAACCCATATTTTTAATATGTATTGTTGATTAATTGATAAATTTATATTTATATGGTTTTATCTTATCACATGTATATTCTAGGATCCTATTTTATTTACCTCACCTTCACCTCAAGTTCATTTATCAAATTTGGCAGGTGAATACAAAATTATGATTTATTTATTAGGGTTCCTTAATTGAGAGAATTTATGGTATTATTTAATAATTTAGAATTTAATATTTTCTACAAAAAAAATTAATTTGGAATTGATAAAATTTATATGTTAAATATATCTGTAATATTTGATTTCAATTACTAATTGAATGTATAAATATAATATTATATTTTTATTAATAATTTAACAAAATATACATTTCAAAACACTAACATTAACGTGGAGATGAAAAATAAAATACTAACATGGATTTTTCACTGTACATTGATCATGGTTTTTTATTAACATATCATATATAAAAAATAATCGACATTATAAAACATAAAAAAGATGTTCCAGTAGTAGACAATAATTTTAATTCCTTATATATTAGCACTTGGATTATATATAGTATATTCATCCACTATTAAATTTTTTTCAATAGAAAATGGAGTTATTATGAATCTTAATGAAATTAATATCATTAAGATGAATAGTTGGTTTATACATTATACAAATTTATCATTATTTTATATTTATCACTATGATAATCAGATAAAAAATAGTATGATAAATATTAGAATTAATTAATATATTTAGAAATGGAGTTAAAATTACAATATAGAGACCATTATATATAGACCAAATATTTTCACATTTCTATAAATTATTTGTTGATTAAATTGAAAATTTGAAAACATAGTAATTGAAATTAGGATAAATATATGATTATTTATTGGCTCATTAGAGTATTTTATTACAAATTCAAAATTTTCAAACATATTTGAGTCTATGATTTCAATTAATAAAGACAGTATCATTATTTGTTTGGTTTTGTGATCATTTCTAAAATAATTTTTTAAAATGTGTACATTGAAATTATTTATACATTTTTTGTGATGTGAATTTATATCAATTCAATTAATATTTTTGTAATAATTACTATTTTTTGTATAAATACAATGTTAGAGCTTGATTCAAAGTGGCCTTTCCATTTCTCTTTCTTGGGTTCTATATGAACATAGATGATGTGTCAAGGAGATTTTACGGTAAATGTGGAATAATAGTGGCTGCCACTTCCATTTTTATCAAGGATCCAATGAAGAACCATGTGATATGTTGTAAGCATGGAATATGTGGCATTGTCTCCTGACTTCATTGTAAGGATATTCGATAGTGGAAAATCAAGTCTGATATATTTTAATGCCTAGATGTGTTGTGGTGTTTGGATATGACATACGCCCTTTTATTGTGATGATTACAATGGTGTGGGGCAAGGTGTCCACACAATAGTGGTTTTCGAGGAAACAACTAAATCGGGGGTGGTTGCAACTTCAGTTGAAGACTGGTTCAAATTACCTATAATAGAATAAATATGATTTGAACCATTTAACCAGAAGTGGATCCCCATTATATATTTTAAATGGGGATGTAATAATGTTTCCTTCGACTATGTTGTGGTTTTGATGGTCAACTACGTTGTCATGGGGGCTATTTTGTGGTACTATAAAAATCAATCTTCCTGTAAATACTCTTGAGGAAACTATACTATTTTTTCTCCCACTATTACCACATGAAAAATAGGCACCCATGAGTTCTTTCTGATGGATTTAATCCCCATTTAAATAGGCATCATTGTAATATTCCGGATTTCAATCTGTGGTGATCACATATAGGCTCTTCCTCTTTTCTAGTTTTTTATCTATATTATCTTGTTTCCACTCATTCCATCAAGCATTATTATTGTGGATGATATCCATAAATATAAGGGTAGGTTTATTTTTCATTTATCATTGAATTTATGGAACATCATCGTTATAAAATTTTTGTTTCCTTATAGAAGATGTGATCTGATATCTATAAAATTGATTAATTCTTGTGCAATGAATGTTGATGTTTTCAGGTAGGGGTGTCATTTCTTAACCTATTTACTATTGTGAAAATATAAAATTTCCATGAATTATCCCTATGTATGGTTGTTTAATTATGTTAATTACAATTAAAACATTTTAAGGAATGGATTGGGTTTATGTTTAGTGATATCTGGTTTTTATTCCACCATTATATTGGTTTCCTTGTTGATTTTCTATATAATTTAATATTCTATACAATTATTTTCATATCATATTTTTAACACCTCAAGATTTCATTGTATGATTCTCTTTGAATAATAATATAGATTGCATTTTACACAACTTCGAATTCTAGCACACCACGAACAATTGAACTAGACATTTAAAATGTTATTATGAATAGTAATACCCACTTTTTAGAAATTTTATAAATTTTATTTTTCAAATAGTACTTAATTTTGGAATTCAGAATATTAAAATTATCTTAGGGTGATTTTTTGGTATTTTTCTAAAAAAACAAATTTTTTTATTAAGAGTGAAAAACACTGCTTTATTGTTTAAAACTGAATGTTTATTTAAATAATATTTTTTAATTTAAATTAATTTTAATGTCAAAATAGATATAGAATAAATATATTAGTCCAATGTAGTTCACTAGAGTCATTATATTTATGATTAGATATATATAATTTAATTTAAAATTTTAATTTATTTTACCCAAAATCTAGGAACATTTGCAAATTGGCATAATACATAATATTCTTGCCTCTGTGAATTGAATTTGAAAACTCTGAAAGGAAATTTTTTCAAGAGAATGTAAAATTTTGTTCAACAGGATGAAAATAATTTATTTTCAATATTAATTTTTTAATTTTTTTACCACTGTTAAATGTAAAATGGGTAATTAAATGTTTAAATAACTTTATTATTACCCCAACACATGTTCAAATTCTATACGATAAGTTTATTTCGACAAAAATAAACTGTAGAAAAAAATATCATCTTTTATACATTTGGTTTAGATTAGGTCATTTACTATATTTTATTTAATGATGTCTTAAAATAGTTAAATTCAAATATTTTTAAATAAACCATTTTTCATATAGGGTTATACCTTTGATAAATTCTAAAATAAATTTTATTATAAATATTAAACGTTTTACTACATCATCAAATTTTATTTATAATTTTTAGAGCTTAAAAAATTAAAATTATATATTACACATTGATGATGTAGTAATTAAATTATAAATTAATGGTTAAATTAATTGATAATATAAATATTTAAATAAATGTAAATTAAATCTTTTGATTAATATACGAATTTTTTTTGTTAATAGAACATGTTAGGGATAATTCAATGCAATTTTTTCGACATAATCAATCATTTATGACTTTTACAAAAACAAAATACTAAAAAATTTCACAATTAACATAAATAATTTTTTATAGAAAAGACTATTTAATTAAATTATATAATATTCCAAAAAATATAATAATTTCCCAAACATCATAGATGATCTTATATATTTAATAAATGAACAACTTGATTTTATTTTCACATTAAATATTATGATTATTAACCATGTAATATAAAAATAAATGAAGACATGGTAAATGTAAAAATATTTAACTAAGAGTTAAATGTAATATATTCAGTTAACATGGTTATGTAAACATTTATAAAATCATTTGGATGAGAGTATTGTGACCCATACCCATAATACTTACTAATTAAACATGAATGGAGCTATTATAAAATGAAAATTATTTTATAATATATTAATATTTCATAAATCTCTTAATGTGCCCTCTCATCCTTTATAAATGGGTACATCCCCTACTCTTAAATTCACACCTCCAATTAATTTTTAAATTTCCATCACATTATAAAATATCCTCCCAACTACTATAACATCATCATAGAGGTCTTACATGGATCCGAACGCCATCCTACAGAGCCCTTTTGTTCAATTTAATAGGAAAACCAGAAGAAGATTTAATTATTTCCTCACCTTTTTCAATGTTATTTTCTTCATTAACTTCCAATATCATTTTTGATTCCATACAAAAATAATAATCCCAATAATTTATACACACTTATATTTTTTTATAAGTATGGTACAACCATATTCATTATTCTATCCAACTATTGAAGGACAATGTCATCATACGTGCGTACGTATGACTTACCGTCTACATGTTGTGGTGATATTTATTATTCAAAACTCCATTGTTTGGATGGGTATAATAATGACTATAATTGATTTAAATAATAAATAAATCATGTTAATTATTATGTATATATAAGATAACATCCAACAATATATTAATTTTTACCATGAATGTAATGATATTGTCTCTCATATGTACGTATGGTTTACTGTCTCCACGACGCGATGAGATTTCAATCCCCATCATAACCATTCTAGAATAATTTCAATTTAATGATTAATAATATGGTTTAAGAACATAATTTCAGTCTGTATATGAATCAAATACATCCAATCCACAACAAACATTACATACGTTAAAGAACATATAAAGGAAAACAAATCAATTAACACTTTAAACAATAATAATAATGAAATATTATTAACAAAGCAATAATAGAGGATCATATATGATATAATATTTAATTATGTGGCTCCAGTATAATTTGATAACAATTATTTAACCGTTTTAAAGGAGGTTTACAAACCCTTTACTATGGGAGATTATATACATGGGTTATTTTTTAAAAACACTTTATTATCCATGGTTGTTTATATGTGAATATCTACTAAGACCTCTTTATCATCCATGTTCGTCTTTCATAAATATATATTTCAAAACATTTGAACTATTTCATAGACTATGAATTTATTTCTCTTATACCCTTGATTGAGATTTAATAAAATTGATGGAAATGAATATTTTTGTCATTTTCAAAACAAGGTACTTTATGAACATTTTCGACAAATTAAGGAAAGAATGTTTTTTAACATATATGGTATGTTAGACTATTTTCCACCATTATAAAACCATTGAAGCATCCCTTATTAGATTATATGAATTATTTACAAATAAATGTTTTCATTACTTTTATATTTATTCAATGAATAAAGAGATATTTCAGTCACATAGTTTCTAGATTGATTTCATCTATGTCAACATCATTTGATGGATTTTACGTTTGTTTGAAGTTGATGTCTTATGATACAATCATCCATATTGTGTTGAAGGTTGTGTGATATGTTTTACTGTGGATGGTATATTTTTTTACTATTCATTGTTTATGGTTATAGTATTATGATTTTGTATGGTAGTTTTAATATGAATGTTTAGGTTATATTTTATCATTTTAATAAGAGGAATTCATTTGAAATAGTAAGTGACTGGTGGGGCCCGGTTTAGCCCCTTGATATATCAGTAGGTATCATGAGATAAATTAGTGTCTTGGTATTATTCCTTGAAATAATTATTATTTGTAGTCTTAGCACGAGGCCATGACTATGTAGTTATGATGCCTTGGAATATACATTCCATCATTATGAAATTATTTATTGATATTCACTGTTATTATTCTAATGGTACAAAATCCATGTGAATAAGTTAATTGAATGTACATGATTTATATTTTCCATATTATGATGATGTTTCTGTTTAAAAGTCCCGTGTTTTTGTCTTATACATTCTCTTACCTATTTAGGCTTATTTATGAAAGTGTCTACTATATTGTTATTCTTACTGAGCATCTATACACACCCCTTTCTTAGATTTTATTTTTTATAGGATGCGATGAAGTACATTATGATTGAATTTTACGGATATGGTAAGGTATATGAGTATATTAAAAGGAGAAAAAATGTTTTTTATTTTCATTTCATAAAGTAATGAAAAAAATATGTATGTATCCAGTACATCAAAGGCTACTAAACTGAATGGTATTTTAGGACATGATATATTGTGATCATGACAATTTTAATAAAATAATGCATGAACTATGGAAAACTAGGGTCAAGGCATTACAATTGGTATTGGAGGATTTTTAGTATAGACAATGTAAACTAGATTTAGAAAATCATTGTTTAGATAAAATTACACTAAGATAATGTTTGTGGATTAGTATAGAATGACGTCCTACTATTTTATTATTTTTGAGATTTTTTCAGTTTTCCAGGACATACATCCCTATCTGTATACTATAAGTGGTGGTGCTTCTGGAACATATGTACATAGGAGTGAAAAATCTGACAAAGAGTTTCAGGCTTGACCCAGGGTATACTGGTACACGACATTGGGCGTTACTGCACATCTGATTTGACACACCTTAACAATAGACTTATGATATTTCAATTTTTTGTTACAAACTATTACGAATGATTTTTGATTGAAAACCTCCCCAAAGAAAACATTTTCATGATTATGGATTCTATGAATAAACTGTTGAATTTATGTTATGTATTTAACATGATTGGAATTATGAATTGTGATTAATAAATTAATTGAGGGTATTCCAGTGATTATAATTGGATCCGAGAGGAAGGAATGGAAATTTTATCAACCCACATAATATATGTAGGAATTTACCTCTTACTCAAGAAAAGACTATTGGGGCTGGTGATGTAGTTAGTTCTAATTAGCTTATAACCATACTGGCAAAATGCACTTAGGTTATGTATAATAGCTTTACCAGTATAGAGCACACTGAAATGCAATGCAGAAGATCAATGTTATACGGCATCATGTGGAAAAAACTACCAACATTAAATGGGACTACAAATACATTTGTATATTAGGAATGTATAAGTTCCTTAGTGAAAATATTTCCTGATTTGGGGAGGAGCGAAATGGAAAAGTTTGACATGGTAGTTTATCGCCTCACAAGACATTCTTATTAATCGTGGTCATTAATTCAAAACATAATGGAGGATAATGAAATATAAAATATGGAATTGGGGGGAGTTAAAAAATATTTTTGAAGAAAAATATTTTCCTCATGATGATCAAGCGGATATGGAAGTGAAATTTCTGAGTCTATCGAAAAATAAGGATTATAATGTCACAATTTATGAGGATAACATTAGAATGTTATAATGGAAAGGTGAAGATTATATTAATAACCCATGTAATCATATTGAACGATTCCATTTTGGGATATCATTATATCCTTATTTAGCATTACTCAAACAATCCTTTTTTATCGTATGATGATATAGTCTCATTGTGCTATCAAGATGACATGGAATTCTCTTAGTCATATGTGTTTAAAGCTATGAAAGAGAAGTAGAGATCTACTGATCATTCTAAAAACGAAAATTAGCGTAAGAATGGAAAATTTGGAATTCCACCCATTATAAAATATGGGAAGAAACACCTTTATACTTTCTTGAAGGCGATATAAGCTTGTTACAAGTGTGGAGAAAAAGGCAACAATGATCATGATTGAATGAGAAATAAAGATGATGTAAATGTTGAATGCTATAATTATTGAGAAATGGGGAATTATGAAAATTAATGTACTCTGTTCCACGGAAATGTAATTAAAATGAAGAAAAGGGAGAAATGAAAGGATTATGTGATCACTACTTCTGATGTAGATTTTTCTAATGACATCGAGGAAGGTACTTTAATCGTTTCCTCAAAATTATGCAATTCTTTATTTGATTATGTATCATCGCATTCTTTCAAATCATCCCTTTGTTTCCATGATAATTATATATTTTTAATTTTATATAACAAAGAAGTTTTCAATCAAATCTGCTATGGGATGTATCATTTCACCAATATTATGTTAATCAGTGACCATTATAGAAAATAAACATGGTTTGTGTTCTAATCTTATAATCAATCCCTGGATTGGATTTGATATAATCTATGGTATGGATTGGATTTCGAACCATGATGTTAAAGTTTATTGTAAAAAGAGGGAGGTAACTATTATTGATGATGATCAGTAATAACTTATCATTAGAGCAGAAATGTCACCATCTGATTCTCAACTAAATCCATCTGTAGTAGCTCTACTAAATTCAATTATTGGAGAAGAAGGGAGTGAATATATATGGGAGAGGAAAAGAATTTACCAATACAGTATGTACCTACTCTGCATTAATATATATTTTTTTCTATATAATTTACCGAGACATCCTCTAGATCGATAATTTGATATTTCCATTGACATAATTTTGGGTTCAAGGCCTATATCGAAGACACCTTATAGAATTGTCACTATGTAATAAATGGAAGTAAATAAACAACTATATTAATTGAGTAATAAATTATTTATTCACACTATTGTATCTCCATGTGGATCCCCTATACTTTTAAAAAAATACTGATTGATCTATGAGGTTGAATATTGACTATAGGGAGATCAATACTATTACAATAATGAACAAGTATCCCTTTCCTCACATTGATAATTTATTTGATAAACTACATGGTGACAAATATTTTTAAAATATAGAACATTAATCTAGATACCCTCAATTGTCCGAGAAAAATTAATACATTCCAATGAGAACATTTCGAAAGATGTATGGGCATTATGAGTTTACAGTAATGCCTTTCTTGAAAAACTAATTCACCCTTTGTCTTCATGGATATAATGAATAGTCTTGTCATGGAATATCTTGATGAATTTTTAGTTATATTTAATTATTATACTTGGTATTCAATAATATCAATGAATAAAAATAAAATAAATTTCTCAATATTCTAACGACAATTAGATGAAATTATTTATATGGATGTTTTGAATGTATGAATTATAACCGAGTTATGCAGTTTTATTTGTTTACTAGGTTATTATCATCATTTCATCCTGAATTCTGCCCCATTGGATAACCCATTATCAATGAAGAAAAGTAAAGTGATTAATTTTTTTAAAAAAAATGGCATTAAGAATGTATTGGAGAATTGAAAAGAACATTATACAAGGATCCTATCATGACTCTACCATTGGGGAATGATGGGATTGTTATTTATAGTGTTTCTTTAAAAAATGGAGTTGGTTGTCTCCATATAAAGAATGATAGAGTTTTTCCCTATGCATCACAACAACAAAAAATTAATGAACAGAACATTCTTACTCATTATAATGATTTAGTGGCTCTAATATTTGATGTGGAGATATAATGAAAATATCACTATTGAGAAAATTGTGAGATATATACTGACCACATGAATGTTTAGTACATTTTCTCATATAATGAACTCATCATGAGGAAATGGCAAGGCATCAAAATACTCATGGATTATGATTTCACTATACACTACCACTCGATGAAGGCAAATAAGGTGGAAGATGCTTTCAGAATAAAGGATCATGGAGTTATGAACAGGATGAGAGTTGAAAGGGATCCTACATTCATTGATCTAGTAAAGTTGGATATGGGAATAATAATGGATGGTGAAACATCAATACATTTTCAAATTGATTCAAAACCATCATTACTATAAAGGAAAAAATGTTCATAGACTTATGATGATGAGTTTCTAATGAATATTAAAGCTGTGAATGATGGGATATTTGTCGACTTCGTATATCAAGATGGAATTTTGAAATTTGTTTAAAGGATTGGTATTCCTTATATATCTGATCAAAAATTGTAATTGTTGGATGATTCTCATATCCCCAATTTTTTGTATACACCTTGGTAGCACTATGATTTATAGATATTTGAAAGAATGTTATTTGTTGGACAACATGAAGTGGGATGTTGCAGATTATGTGTCAAGATGTATCGTTTTTCAATTAGTGAATGCTTGAAGACAACAACGTAAAGGATTCATGAAACCTCTTCCTATACCTCAGTGGAAATGGGATAATATTATGATGGGCATCGTCATGGGGATAACAATGACTCATAGAAGGAATGATGGAATATGGGTCATTATTGATCATCTTACAATGTCAGCAAATTTTATTGTTATTAGAGATGATTTCCCATTTGAAACTTTAACCAGACAATATAATAATGAATTTTTATGACTTTATGGTGTACCCCTATTAATTTATTCTGATCGTGATCCACGTATTACATCATGATTCTAGAAAACTCTTCAGAAACACTATGATACAGAACATCAATTGAGCATTTACCACCACCCTCAAACTGATGGGAAATTAGAATGGACAATTCAAAAATTATAAGAAAAGTTTTGATCTTACTCACAAGGAATTCAAAGTATGCGGGATCAGTTTTTTCCTGTAGTAAAATTTTCCTATCACAATAGCTTCCATTAATGTATCCAGATGGAACCATATGAAGCATTATATGGAAATATATGGTTCCCCAAAACATTTTGGGATGATATTGGTGAATAAAAACTCATAGACCTATAACTTTTTTAGGAAACATTGGAAATGGAGATGATCATCCAAACCCACATCAAAGATGATCAATGTCGGCATATGATCTATAACGATAACTGAAGGAAGGATTTTCAATTTTAGATAGGAGATCCTATTTTCTAGAATGTATCTCCAGGGAAGGGTGTTATAAAATTTGGTATGATGGGAAATTAAGTCCCAGGTACATCTTACCATTCATATTTTTTGAATGAAATTAAGTTGTAGAATACCATTTGGAAATGTCACCAAGTCCATAAAAAGTTCATGATGTGTTTCACGTAACACTGCTAAGAAAATACATGCATGACCCAATGCATATTCTCACCTATGAGGTACTAGGACGGGAACTCGATCTATATTATTGCTAATATCCTATCAAAATTCATGATACTAGAGAACTAGTTATGTGAAACTAGACGACTCGTCTGGTAAAGGTTCTTTTGAAAACCCACAAAAAGGAAGAGGCAACGTGGGAACCTAAAGAACACATGATTATAAACCAACCAAAACATTTTTTACAGTAATATTCTAGAAATATTGAGCAACAAATTATTTAAAGGAGAAAAAAAGCTACAACCCAATTATCCACAATATGTTTTTTTGAATAATATAATAGATTGTGGTGTACACAAAATCGAGTTCTAGTACATCATGACCAATAAAACTAGCCATTTAAGAAATATTTCTGAAGAGAAATACCAAATTTTTAATATTTTTTAAATTTTATTTTTTAAATTGGGCATCAATTTTGGATTTGAAATATTAAAATCAAATTAGAGTGAATTTTATGTATTTTTAAGAAAAATTAAATTTTTTATGGATAATTAAAAACAATGCAATATTATTTAAAAACGACATATTATTTATATATTTAATTCTTAATTTCAATTTATTTTAAAGTAAAAATATATACATAATATCTATTATAGTCCAATTTATTTCATTGGAGTTATTTTATAATAAGAGTAAATATATAAATTATTTTAACCTTTTAACGTCTTTTAACCATTTTGTAGGCACATATACAAATTAACATAAAACGTAATTTTACCACCTCAGTGAATTGAATTTCAAAAATCTGACCAACATGGTTGCCATTAGTATCTATAATTTTGTTAAATAGGATGAAAATAATTTTTGGTGCACTGTTACATTTGAATTTGATTTTCCAGGGTTCAAATAAAATATTATAATAAAGGTAAAATATTATAATTACCCCAACACATTTGAAAATTCTATTGGATAAGTTAAATTCGACCAAAATAAATCTAAGGACAAAAATATGTTCCTTTATGATCCATTTAGGTTAAATAAAGACATTTATAATATTTTATTTAATGAATAATAAAAAGTGTTACATTCAACATTTTATTAAAAAACCATTTTTAATATAGGGTTTACATAATATAAATATATATATATAAGTTTTAATTAAAATGATTAAAATATATCATTTATCATTATATTTTATTTTTAATTTTTATACATTAAATTATTAAATTTATATATGTCACAATGAAGATGTAGTAATTACATTAGTAAAGAATAATTTTAATAATTGATATTATAAATATTAAAATATATGTTAATTGATATTTTTGACACCATCCACGAATTTTATAGGTGAACATGACATGTTAAATATGATTCAATGTAATTTGATGATGTAGTCATGTTTTTATGTAATTCACTAAAACCAAATAAAAAATATTTTCAAAATTAACATAAATATGTTTTTAAAATAAATACAATTTTATTAATTGATTTAATATTCCTCAAAATATAATATTGTGACAAAGGACTTATATAGAGATAAATATTTCATTAATGCAACACATGAGGTTCTTTTGGCATATAATATTACGTTTATTATCCATATAAAATAAATATTAAAGAAGATATGGTAAATGTTAAACTATTTAACTAAGTGTTAAATTTAAAAGATAATGTTAATATGTAGACCTAAACTAGTCTAAAACATTTTGGTTTAGAGGACATAGACACATCACCACCATATCCTAGAAATAAATCCATTTGTAGATATTATATACTGAAATTTAATTTATAATAAATTAATATTTCATACTTTTTCTAAAATTCCCCTCACCTCCCCTATAAATGGTTACATCCACTTCTCCTAAATTCACACATCCAATGTTTTTGGTCTCGATTAAACCAATATCAAATATCCTCCCAACTATCCTAAAATCTACATATAGTCTCTACTTTTATCATAAAGACAACCTATAGAGAACTTTTGTTTAAATCAAAAGGAAGGAACTGAAGAAGAGGTCATTATATCATCACCTTGTTCAGTGTTCTTCTCTTCTTCCACTTCCTCTATCGTTGATTTATCTCATACAAAAATAACAATTTCAGAAACTTATACATACTGATATGTCATTATAAATATCGTATGACCATATTTATTATTCCATCCATCCTATGAATGAAAAATTCATTATACATGCGTACATATGACTTAATGTGTCAACTTCATTGTGTAGTTTTGTAATCAACACATCATTATTTTTCTGGGTATAATAATTGGTATAATTTATTTAAATAATAAATATATAATGTTTATTATTCTTAAAATATAATATACCATACAACTATATATCATTTCACAATAAATATAATTATATTGTGTATAATTTGTATGTACGGATTACCATCTCTATGACGTGGTGAGATTTCTTTCCCCATCGTAACTATTAGCCAATATCTTTAATTTGATTTAAAAGAATATTTATTAAGAATTTAATATCATTTTGGGAAAAAAAAAATTATCCATAACAAACATGACGTACGTAAGAAAACATATAATGGGAAATGAATCATTTATCACCCAAAACAATAATATTAATGAAATATTAATATAAAAGAAATTATAGAGGATAATATGTCATATGATATATATATATGTTGTTCATTAAAAATTTAATAACGATGATTTAAAAATTACAAAGGATGTTAACATACCCTCGACTAAGGAAGAGTAAATGGTGAGGATTAATTTTTACAATCTTTTTTATCTGAGTATGTTTATATGTGAGTACTTACTAGAACCTCTTTATCATCCATGTCTGTGTTTCAAAAAAATGTATTTCAATTTTTTTACTATTTCGTAGACTATGTGGTAAAGTGACTTATACCCTTGTTTTATTTTTTATAAAATTTAATGAATGGAATATTTCCATTATATCCAAATCATGGTATATTATGTCTTTTTCAAAAAATGTATGAATGAATGTATTTTGACATATACTTTGTGTATGGATATTTTCCACCATTATAACACCTTAGAAGCTTCCCTTACAAGCTTATAAAAATATTTTTAAAACAAATCTTTTCATTACTTTAAATTAATTCAAATAAGTAAGTTATATTTTAGTAAAATATTTTTTTTATTGATTTCATCTTTGTCAACATGCTTTGTTGGATATTATGCTAGTTTGAAGTTGATTTATTAAGAAACAATCTCCCATATTGTATTGAAGGTTTTGGGATCTGTTTGACAGTAGATGGGATATTTTTATACCATTCATGGTTTATTTTTAATGTGTTAACATTCTGTTTCCTTGTTTTAATATGAATTTTTATGTTATGTTTAAACCATTTTATATGAAGAATGTATTGGATGTTGAATGTGATGAGCGGGGCCCACTATAGCCCGTCAATGCATCGATAGTTTTCATTAGACAAATTAGTAACTATGTAAATGGCATAGAAAAAAAAAGTTATTTGTAGTCCTATCACGAGTCCTTTACTATGTGGTTATGATGTCCGGAATTACGCATTTCATCATTATGAAATTAGTTATTGATATTACATGATATGATTCAACTACTATAATATCTATGTGAATAAGTAAATAACATTTATATGTTCAATTGTTTCCATATAAGAATGATTTATTACGTTTATTAGTCTCGTGTTTTAGTATTATACAATGACTAAAATGTTTATTCTTATTTATGATTGTTTTCTCTATGTTGTTATCCTTACTGATCATCGTCTCTCAGCACTTTCTTATGTTTTATTTTTCCTAGGTTGCGAAGATATATTTTATGCTTGACCTACATGGATAGGATAAGGGAAGTGAGTGTGTCCAAAGGACACAAAATGATGTTTATTTTCATTTTATAATGTAATATAATATGTATTTATGTATTTAGTACTTACAAGTCCACTGAACTGATCAGTAATTATAGATTTTATCTCTTGTGGTCATGCCAATGATATGTGAAAATCCACCAACATTGGGTAACTGGGGCCAGGGAGTAACAATGTTTTTATTCAAAATATATCCTATTGAAATTAATGAGTTTATACAAAGATCATATATTCGATAATGTTTTTTTGTTGGATAAAGAATTAGAGAGGAGGTATTTTTAAAAAACAATTGTTTCCCAAAATATGATTGATATAAATTTGATGAAATTATGAATTTTTAACTTAATGTGTTATTCCACGAGTAAAAAATTTAATAGCTTGTTATAGATGATTTCACAGGATTTCATAGTTGGATACTATTGAGATTTCAAAACAATGATTTATGTATCACTGTGAGGGGGAGTGGGTGAATTAGTGACAACATTTTTTATTATGTTTTCTTTTATTGGATATAACCATTACATATGGTTAAATATTTCATTCTATACAAAAAAACAAATCTGACACAAAACCAAATGAATGTAATTATTTAAAGGATTCACTATTCAATAATAATATCTAGTTGTTAGTATTGTTTGGAAATAATCTAATTCAAAAAAAAATCAATAAAAAATAATCCTTTTGTGTTTAATATAATGTGTAGGATATTACCTTAAACATTTGTAGAACAGTGATCAATACAATTGTGCATGAGATTCATATTGATTGAATTTATTTCATATTATTTTTAAAAGAAACATGTACCAATGCTTCTTGATAAACTATCAAAAATATGATCCTTCAAAACAAATCAATAATTTCTCACCAAGATGATGGTAAGAACATATTTAACATTGTTACGATACAATGTTTGATTTCCAAGTCTGTTTCCCGTGTATGATTGCTCAATACATAGAATAAAACATTCTATCAATACCAATGAAATAATTCCGAGATAATTTTTCATTATTTTAGAAATCTCAATATTATCTTCCATGTTCTATTTTCAAACCAAATATTATTACAAGATGATTACAATTTTTATCTTTTTCATTATCATCTAACTGAGAAACCTTTTTCTTGTAAGCTTGAATGGAAGACATCTTATTTTCTATAAATTTATTGCACCACTATTAGAATAGGTGTTTATCATAATCTATATTTTAGCGCACTGGATTTCAAGAGGAGTTTAAAACAACAATAATTACAAGGATTTTTCCTCCAAGATGACCATGAAATATAATTATACTATAAATTTGGAATATTTTAAAAAATAAATTACTTTAAAAACATTATTTTTAATGTCGTGGACATTATATTGAAAACATAGTTATTTTTTATTTTGAATCTATGTTAAATTTTTTATAGAAATAACATTTATTTCACAAGATAGTAGTGTTATGATGAATTCAATTTAAATTAATATTATTCGTACAGATTGATGTATTAAATATTGTATAATCATTTCTATATGATAAAAAGGTCACTAGGATATTGGGATAAAACACTATGATATATATAAGAATAAAATAAAAATATTTCAATATAGACCTCGTATATAAATCAATACATCATTATTTATAGAGAAAATAGTTTCATGATTTTATATATTTTTTATTAATTATATGAAATATTTTAACAGCACTTTGAAATTGAGATCACTATAAGTTGATATGGGGAGTCTTTAGATGACATTATAATATAGTTATACATTTTCATTGATATTTGATTCTATGTTTTTCTAAAGACAAGTAATTTTCACGTAAATTTTTTTTCTAAATATATGGGAATTTTACAAGTTCAAAAAAATTGATGGTGCTTCATTTCGAGGCCCAGAGTGCCCGAAATCCATTTTTATACCTTATTTATGGTACATTAAGTAAATGTACGAAATGGTTTTTATAACATTTGAACTGGTGGTCAGAATTGAAATATGAGGTCACTAATGATCTTGTAGTGCCAATATTCGTTTAAATAGACTTTATCCTCAATTGATAGTTGGTTGAGGGTGAATGTTAGTTTTTGGATTTTTCGTGAATGAATAAAATAAAAATAAATTGTGTAACAATTAATTTTTATTTGAAATACCCATGAGGATGTTGGTAGGTGGGTAACACCAGAAATAAAACACCCATGAGGATGTTAAAATGTGGGGTCCACCGGAACTAAACCTCCTCTTCATTAATGATTTTGGTGGGGACCAACATAGTCCTCAAAACCTCCCAATTTGAATTTCTGTGAAGAGACCACCAGACCCCTATTAATGAGGAGGAAACCTCTCAACTCCCCCATTTAATTCTATTTTACATTATAAAATATAATGTTATGTTTTTATTTAATTTTTTGGTTTCAATTTCAATTCTCCTCTATAGAATTGGAAAATATGATTTAAAAGAGAGGATTTAGAGAGATCTTGAAGGAATATCATCTCCAACGAAGAAGGATGAGATCGACATTGACTACAAATTCTACCTCGTGACAGCCTCCAATGAGGAACATTTTCGGCTGTGATGAAATGACGCATCAGACCGAGATTGGAGGTGTGTGGAGGACGAGGAGAACATCGACACATTCATCTTCTTCCATCCTCGTCGACGTCAACGAATAATCCAATGATGGGTTTTTATTTTTATATGGATATTATTTCAATTGTTCATCCTCCAAATTCTCTTTCTGAATTGTCAATAGAGATTGACGAGGGTTGTAGGGATTGATGATTTTAAATATCTTTCTTGCATGTTCATGATTAATTTTTATGAACCTTCTGCTACCACTCTAACGCAGAGGGTGCGAGCCAAAAAAAATGGCCTGATTCCTCCGTCATTATGAACTGATGTTTTATTCGGAATGGATTAGGCAATGAATGCGAAGAAGGAAACAACGATACCACCTGTGGCCCCTGCGTCCCACTCCTCTCTGCAGCCTCTGACACTCCGCGCCATCAGCAGCTGAGCCGACCGGCACCTAGGCCTCCTCCGAGCCAATCCGTCACCGCCATCTGGGCCGCGCCTCCATTGTCTAGGCCGAGCCATTTCCCATAGACTAGACGTGCCACATATGCCCCTACGAGCCTCCCCAGCCAATCATCCCATGCCGCACCTCCCCAGGCCAAACCACCCTCTCTGAGGAGCCCCCCCGGTTGATCCGCCCTTGCCACGACCCTCCGAGCCTCCATGGCCACACCGACTCTGGCCCTGCGAGCCACCCCAACCGAGCATCCCCCTGACATTGCATCGTCCACGGTGAAGCCGTCCCGTGACCAACCCACCCTCTCTTCACACTATGAGGTCGAGCCTCCCTCGTGGCCCCTCGCGGCATGCCGGGCCTGACCCAGTCGGCCCGACCAAACCCAAAGGTCTTGACCTCCCATCAGGCCACCCAAACCTACCGGGTGAGGCTGGGTCGACCCGACAATGTTGGTCCGGGTCGGCCTAACTGGACCCGGGCCCCCTACGACCAATTTTCATTATTTTGGGAACAACATTGGCACCAAACATATATTTGATGAACTATTATTTGCAATTGAAATCCGGGTGTGAGAAGAGCCCATTGAGTTTACCCCATTGGTGATTTTTGTAAATTTGAGGTACGATCGGGTTTGATTGAGCACAAAGCCAACTGGGCCCCAGGACTAAAAGGCTTATAACTCACTATCCAGGTGACTGATTAATGCACCATTTTTTTAGTTGAGAACCTCATGACATGGCAAACCTATGAGATACTTCTTCTTGGGACATCATTGCTGTTAGAGTATCAACTAGTGGCTTGTGTAGTGGATCCTCATAGAGACAAGAAAGCATAGATTGGGAACCCTATAGCTGGCTGTGACGATGTACTAAGATCATGTGTGTGTCTGACGACATACTAATGATGTAATAGGATCCTGTTTGGTTATTACAACTTACTAATAATGTAGTAGGATCTTATGTGTGGTCTGACGACATTCTAACGATGTACTGGGATCCTGTTTGGGTCTGAAGATGTACTAGCGATCCTATGTGGGACATCTCCTAGTAATCCATTGGGGGTCATCTCTTATTCTATTGATCTTGTGTGGGTCATATCCTAGTGATCCTTTGTGGGTCATCACCTATAGTAGAAATTTTGTGTTGGTTGGCTCTTATCCTAGCGATCATGTGTGGGTTAGCTCCTTTAGATGATGTGGGTTACATCCTCTAGCAATCATGTGTGGTTCATCTACAAGCAATCTTCTTTGGGTCAGCTCCTAGCGATCTTTGGTAGGTCATCTTCTCTATAGTGTATGTTTATTCAGTTATTACATCTAATAATCTCAACTCCCATGGTAATGTTATACCTGGTGTGAGATGAGTTCGTACATGTTTGGTACATTTCATTGTGGTTTCACTCCTTTGAGGAGGTTTTGTGATTTTGGATTTTGTGCTTGACCCTTTGATTTCATCATGACTGAGACCGGTTTACCTAATAGCATAGTTATATGTATGGGAATATACATAAGTAGGGTTATCAGTTGTTTCTTTTCATTTTGTTTGATCCATGGTGTATTTTTTGAGACCTTGAGGGTCTCGGGGTCCCTAATGAGTATATTTATACTCACCCATCCACGGGATATGTCAGCACCTCATTTTGATGGATGCGGATGACAGATAGCATCGACTGAGGCTAAGAGTACCAGGACTGGATGGTTCCCGGAGGTGGACCACATGACATGTCAGTATGAAGAGGAGATGGGTGGACAAGGAGAGTTGTGGAAGAGATCTGTATCTACCCTTTATATTGTAACCTCAAAGGATGACCTAGTAGTCTCCATTATCATTCTTCATTTTATTGTATTTCAGTTGTACTTGTATCTTTACTGTTGTGCTTGTATTCTTGCCCCAATTTTACTTTCATCACTCTTTTTACTATACAGTTCACTTGTGTTTGTATCTTCCTATGTTCTAGGATGCATGTGCTTACAGGTTAAAAGTGTAATTCCATCCAAGTTTGGTGTAATATGTCTTTCAGTGCATGTTTCTAGCCCCTAGCCTTTGGAAGGTGGGGTTTGGGTTGTTACAGCACTGGCCCCTAGGGATGGGTCATGATACATTGGTATCAGAGGAGTCAGTTATAAATCATAAAATAGGGATCTGATATTTATTTTAATGGAATAGTGTTTAGTTTAGTGACTATGGTTATCAGTTTAGGAAATCCAGTGTTGGTGCGGCGGCCGACGTTTCCTTATACTAGGATGCTGACTTAGGATTTATGACTATGTGCATGAAAACAATGATTTCATGTCAGTTTACAAGAGATTTCTTTAATATATCATGATTCATTTAACCATGTATAACTTATTGACTATGGAGTATATCTTTCATTTCAGGATTCCACCATGTAGATTTCCCGCTATGGTTCTGAGAGAAACACGCACTAATAACCAACTGATGGATGAGGCCTCAGTGCAGGAACCTTTTCTAGCGGAGGCACCAGTAGTACTATTAGCCGTTAGTCCACTTATACAACCCTCCCCAATAGTAGAGTGTGCATGCTACCTGAGCACATTTCACTTGTTCCAGTTTCCTAGGCCACCCTGGTTCACGAGAGAGACAGACCTACGGGAAGATTAGGATTGGCTGGAGGATGTGGTGAGAGTTTTCAAACTAGTAGGGACACCAACTGATCTCATCATGAACCTTGAAATCAACTTTCTATAGGCAGAAGTAGACATATGGTGGATCTTGATTATCCATGTTCATGATGAGGTGATGCTTCTCTGGGAAGATTTTGAGGGAATGTTTCGGTCATAGTTTTTCCCAGCGACTCTACACACAATGTACATGTATGAGATGCTTCGTCTGCAGCAGGGTAGCATGATTGTGGATCAGAACTCATAAAGGAATACTGACCTTTCAGGCTACTCAACAGATATGGTGTGAGGCCCATTCTTCAAGGCCCAGACCTTAGAGCAGGGGCTCAGGCTGGAGATAAGGGCTTCTATGATCTAACTCAACATCCCAATGCATGAGGGGGTGTTAGAGTGAGCCCTTTTAGAGGGGAGTTTCTTCGTTGGGCGGTGACCAGTACTTAGAGACACCACCAGCCATCACGTAGTGGAGTATTATATATATGGAAGCATATAGATGTCAAAGAGCTCAAAGAGGACCAAAACTACAGGTAGCCGATGGTTGGAATTATAGTCGGTTGTTCGTTGAACCCGGGGCAGAGACCTAGATTCTTGGAGTAGGTAGTGTTAGTAATGACACGGGTATAGTCACATGTCTCGTGACTATCCGAACTACCATAAATATGATCAGTAGACAGTCGAAGGGCCTCCCAAGAAGAGATCGAGGTTCGACCGAGGAGGTCCACATGGAGGAGGAAGATGAGGTAGAGGAGTAGGACGTGCAGCTGGCACTGTGCGACTATATGAGATATTATATCCACCACCACCAGGAGGTCCACAATAATCTTTGGGAGCAGTTAGAGATGGGAGAGCTCATCTCCAGGTAGCTGAGGCCAACAATTAAGCTCTTTGGTGATGATAGAAGGTACGATATTGTCTACTCCACCATAGATGTAGTACTAATAGTCATAGGATCTAGTCATTCTTTTATTTCAAATAGCCTCATTCAATGATAAGAGATTCCAAAGGAGTATTTGGATCGATCATTACATCTAGAGACTCCAATGGGAGAAGATTCGATGATTACTCACTAGTACCGTTATTGAGAGAATACTCTAGGAGGTGAGAGCTTCAGCTAGGATCTCCTAGTAGCAGTGTCGAGCCCTTATGATGTCATATTCAGTATGGACTGGTTATCAACATTACATACATAGATCCACTTTATAAGGTGCAATTTGAGGTGTGTCTGCATGGATTGGACCTGGATTAACATCACCAGTGAAAGGTGTGCCTTTGTAGCACATGATGGACATTCACGGAGGAGAGTGCAACCGATCACTAATCGGTTGTCTAGCCTAACCCTTAGAGCGAAAAATGTAGAGAGTACGAGTTTTCTTGTATTGGAGGACTAGTACGCATATGACTTCACGGATAATGTTTTGGGTCTACCTCCTTGTGGAGAGGTGGACTTTTACATTGACTTTTACCCTATGACAACCCCAATATCAACACCAACATATCATATGGATCCAGTTGAGTGTTGTGAGTTGTGGGTAAAACTAGAGGACTTGCAGTGGAAGGGATTCATCTGGCCTAGTGTTTCTCCCTAGGCATCCCCGATTCTATTTCAGTGAAGGTGAATTGGAGTTTGAGATGTTTTTTCAACTATCGGTGCTAGAACTAGGTGACCGTTTAGAACAAGTACCCACAACCAATGATTGATAACCACTTTGATCTACTGAAGGGATCACAATGGCTCTCAATGATTGACCTCATATCTAGCTATCACCACCTATGAGTGTGGGACAAGGATGTGAAAAAGATGGAATTCAGATGTCAGTATAGCCATTACAAGATCTTGGTTATGTTATTTGGTGTGAACAATTCTCTAGCAGGGTTTAGGGGACTCATGAATATGATCTTCCAGCCATACCTTGATCACATTATAGTAGTATTTATTGATGACATTATAATTTAGTTGACTACTGAGGAGGAGCATGCCTATCATTTGTAGATAGTTCCAGATACACACTGAAATTCACAACTTTATGGTATTCTCTTGAAGTGCCTGTTCTGAATCCGAGATGTCTACTTTCTAGTACATGTCATCTCGATGGCTATATTTACATTGGATCCATCAAATATTTAGACTGTACATGCATGGGAGACACCCAGGAGTGTGACAGAGGTACGTAGATTCCAGAGATAGGCTGGATACTACTAGATATTTGTGCCTGATTTTTATAGATTTTAAGCATTACTATCAGCATTGATGAAGTTGGGGCAACCCTTCGTGTTGTCGGAGAGATGTTAGTGGAATTTTCAGGAATTCAGGAAGAGGCTGACTAGTGCCCCCAACTTAATGCTTCTGGAGGAGGGTGTAGGGTACGTAGTCTTCTGTGATGCATCAGAGACCAGGGTCAGACCTGTCCTGATGTAGGAGCGAGCAGTGATTGCATATGGTTATCGACAACTAAGAAAAAATGAGACAAACTATGCTACCCATGACCTGGAGTTAGAGTAGTGGTCTTCCCCATGATGATGTGGTGACATTACTTTATGGGATAGACTTTTATAGTCTACTCATACCAAAAGAGTCTCAGTATATCTTCTTGTAGAAGGACCTGAACCTGAGACAGAGATGTTGGCATGAGTTCCTCTTGGTCTATGACATCGTGATAGTCTATACTCTTGTGAGGTGGAACATTGTAGAAGATGCATTTACTAGGTGGTCTGGTAAAAAGCTATAGGGCGAATCGACAGAGTAGCTGGCCTTTTTGAAGATATCCTTTGTGGATCGAGATGGATCAAATTTTCTTCAGACTCTTATAAAGAATCCCCCACATCATTAGTGATTCAGTGAGGCACTACGTGGGGATGCTGTGTGCGACACTCGATTTCCTCAGATAGCTACAAGACATGCACCTGATCGAATTTCTGAAGGTGGGGAGCACATCATCCTTTTTAGTGGAAAAACCGTGGTACTAGTGTCTCTTCGAGAGGATGTGTTGAGGGAATTCCACACATCCCCTCTAGCAGTACATCCAGGAGTGGCGATGATGTACCAGGATCTTTGATGACAACACTGGTGGCCGAGAATGAAGAATGCAGTTGTAGAGTTTATCTCTCGATGCCTCAATTGTCAGCATGTGGATGCATAGCATCAGGTACTAGCAGGCTCGTTTCAGACATTAGAGGTCCCAGAGTTGAAGTGGGATGGGATATCCATGGGCTTCTTGTTAGGAATTCCACGTATAACCAGGGGTCAAGACACGATTTGTGTGATCGTCGACCGACACACCAATTCCACCCACTTCCTACCGATTAGAGAGCAGGGTGTAGTAGAGTGCTTTGGACACCTCTATGTGAAGGAGATTGTGTAGTTATGTAGATTATCCTCTATGATTGTCTCTGATCATGTTGAACATTTTACATCCCTTCTATGGAAGATATTGAAAGAGGGTTTTTGGATATATCTTCATTTATACACCGCCTTCCATCCGTTGAGAGATGGCCAGACTGAGCAGACAATTCAGACTCTCAAGGACATGATTCATGCAGATTTTATAGACTTCAGTCGCAGTACGGAGGGTCACATTCCCATGGTAATGTTTTTATACAACATATATCACTACACCATTGGGATGAACCCTTTTGAGAGTTGTACGAGTGACCTTACAAATCATCATTGTGTTGGATAGACCTAAGGGAGTCAGCACTAGTTAGACCAGAGATTGTATGAGCAACAAATGAGAAGGTGAAGATCATCCAGGATCAGATGAAGACTACACAGAGCAGAAAAAAGTCATATGATGATAGGAGGAAGAGTCCTCTGGAGTTCGAGGATGGAGACCACATCTATTTATAGGTCTCATGTCCACGTGGATTAATGAGATTTGGATGAGGCGACAAGTTATCTCTAAGGATCATTAGACCCTTCCAGTTCCTATATAGTGAGGGAGAGATGTCTTACTGCTTAGCTCTTCCACCTCAGTTGCACTGTGTACATGACGTATTCTACGTATACCAGCTGAGGAGAAACATGCATGACCATTCCCACATCATCAGACATGAAGATAAGGATGTCGACGATTGGGATTCTTTTATGGATGATCCAATTATGATTGATGATTCAATAGAGTAGGTCATTTTTGGATGGTCAATACCTCGAGTTCACATTTGATGGCATCATAGAAACCTCCAAGTGAGCACAAGAGAGATATATTCATATATATGTGCTTAGTACCCCCACTTGTTTTCCTAGATTGAGTTACAGCTTATGCGGACACAGAGCCCTAAGCTGGGGATAATGTAAAGAACTTGAATTTCCATGTAATTTTTTTTCTAAAAAAATTCGAATATTATGAGTCAATTTCTAAAAATATTGAAATATTACCTCAGGTTCATGGAATCATTTTCTAAATATTTTTCGTATAGAATTAGTAATCATATGAGAAGGTAATTATATATTTTGAACCGATGGCCGGAATTGAAATCTGATGGCACCATTAAACTAACAGTGAAGATATTCGCATAAAGACACTTTCACCTCGACGACAGTTGGACATGGTTGAATGTTTGTTTTTTGGGGATTTTTTGAGAAAATAAATTAAATATAAATTATGTAACAATTATTTTTTATTTGAAACAAAAATGTGGTTGTTAGAAGGTGTGGAACACAATAACTAAACCACCCATGTTGATGTTAAGAGGTGGGTTCCATCAGAACTAAACCTCCTCTTCATGAATTATTGTGTTGGGGACCACTCGAGTCCTCAAAACCTAACAAATTGAACTTAGGGATGGGGAACACCGGACCCCTATTAATGGGGGAGAAGCCTATCAACTCCCCTAGTTAATTATATGTGTCATCATAAATTTAAATGTTACATTGTTATTTTTTTTACATATTTCATTTATCCTCGATGGAATTAGCGAAATGAGATTTGTAAAAGTGGATTTGAATATACATTGAAAGATTATCTTCTCCAATGAAGAATTCCGACTTTGTCTTAGACATTGACTTCTACCACGTGATAAGCTCCAATGAGGATCATCTTCGACTATGATGAACTGACGCATGAGCCCGATATTGGATGTCTGTGATGGATGGGGCGAACGTCAAAAACATAATCTTCATCCCTCCTCGTCGATGTCAATGAACAATCCATGGTAGGGAATTATTACTATATGATTGTCACATACCATGTTCTTTCATTCAAATTATTTGTAGGATTGAGAATAGATATTGATGAGGGTTGTGGGGAATGATGTTTTTAAATATCTTCCTTGCACATCCATGATTAAATTTTTTAACCACCTACTACTGCTCTGATGTGGAGGGAGAATGATAAACAAACATGGCCCCACCCCTCCGCCATTCATTTTTGGTTCGTTCTTCACAATGTAAGAAGGCGATGATGGAAATGAAGGCAACGAAGACAACAGTTCCTCCGCCCGCGGCCTTCGCACCCCGCGCCGCCAAGCATCCTCCACCGATCCATACCATCTGCGGCATAGCCGACCTGTGGCCGAGCTGACCCCCAGTCGAGCCATGGCTGATCAAGGTCATCACTGCCATCTGGGTCGATCCGCTACCTTCCGGGCCATTACATTGCACGCGGCCTCGCCGCACCGCCCGCTCCTGTGGTAGCCACCCCGGCCGAGCTGCCCTTGTTGTGCCACCTCTTTAAGAATCACCCTCACCACACAACCCTCTCGGCAGATCCGCCCTCACTATGACACTATGAGTCGAGATAGCTGTGATTCGCTTTGACCTACGAGCCTCCCTACGGCCTCGTGCATTCCACGACTGAGTCAACCCGCGATTGAGCCTCCCTCACGACACCCCTATACGCCCTAGTGTCCATATGTGGCCCTCTGCGGCCCCTTGCTGCCTGTCGGGCCATACTCAATAGGCCAGGCCACCCTGTGGTCCGGGACAGATCCAGCGGGTCAGGCCAAGACGACCCAACAGGGTCAGGCCGTGTCGCTCTAAATGGGTCGGACTGGACTTAGTCCCACTATGACCCATTTACATTCGTTTGGCCATAACATTGCCACAACACACCTATTTGACTAATCATCAGTGGAACTGGAAATCATGGAGAGAGACGGTCCCATTGATTATACCAAACTAGAGTTTTGAGTAATGTTGAGGTATGGTCGGGTTGAATCTTGCACAAATCCAACCCCACCCCCTAGGACTAAAAGGATAATAACACATAGGTAGAGATTCATATTAACATGTCGTATGTAGCGTTAAGACCCCTATGAAGTGGCAGTCCGTTGAGATACTTCTTCGTGGGAATTCACGGCAGTTGGAATATCGACTAGTGGCATGTGGTGTGGATCCTCCCGGAGATTGGAAATCATAGTGTTGGAACCATGTAGTTGGCTGTGATGACGTACTAGGATCCTAAGTGGGTCTGATAATGTACTAATGAAGTACTATGATCATGTGTGGGCCTAACAATGTAATAACGATGTACATGGAACCGGTGTGGGTCTGATGACGTACTAACTATGTACTGCGATCTGGTGTGGTTTTGATGATGTACTAGTGATATTGTGTGGGTTTGTTCTTTTCCTAGTGATCATGTGTTGTTCATATACTAACAATCATGTGTTGGTCAGCTCCTTTTCTAGTGATCATTTGCGGGTCTGCTGGTAGTGATCATTTTTTGTTCATCTCATAGCGATCATGTGTGGTTTAGCTCGTATCCTAGTGATCCTGTGTGGGTATGTTCTTAGAGATACATTGTGGGTCATCTCCTATCCTAGAGATGCTATGTGAGTTAGCTTCTAAAAATACTATGTGTGTCATCTCTTATACTAGCTATCCTGTGTGGGTCAGCTGCTATAGATCCTTTGTCGGTTAGCTCCTAGAGATCATGATTGTGTTATCTTCTTTACAGATTATGATGATTCTGTTGTTACAGCTAAGCATCTGTACTATTGTAAATATGTTTTACCTGGTGTGAGCTGAGTTCGTACCGGTGTGGTACTTTTCTCTTTGGTTTTCCTTCATTTTTGGAACAGTTTAGCTTTGTGATTTTTGGTTGGAACTTGTGTTTTATTCATGATTGAGGCATGTTCACTTGATAACATAGGTATATGAATGTGCATATACCAAATTAGGGTTATCAGTTGTTTCTTTTCATTGTGGTTGATCCTTGGTGTATTTCGTGGGACATTGAGGGTCTCAGGGTACCTACTGAATAACATTATACTCAACTCATCATGAGATATGCCTGCACCTCATTGTGTTGGATGAAGATGATGGAAAACACATAATATTGCTGAGAGTACTAGGACTTGACGGTGACTAAAGGTGGACCATACGACGTGTCAGTACACAATGGAGACATGTGAATGTGTAGAGAAGTGGAGGCGATCTGTACACACCCATTAGGTAGGATCCTCATAGGATGACCCAATAAAATCCTTTTTCATTCTTTAGTTGTATTTTATTTTAGTTGTACTTGTATCTTCACAGTTGGGAATGTATATTATCCCCCTTTTAACATTCTACACTATTTTTTCTATATATTTGACTTTTGGTCGTATCATGTTGTGTTCTTTTTTGTGTGTTCTTATAGGTTATGAAGGCAATGACTTCCCAGTTTTTGGGAACATGCCATTCAAGGTTAGTTTCCAGCCCTTGGCGTTTGGAAGGCGGGCTTGGGGTAGTTACGACACGACCCAGAGGGACGGGTCGTGACAGTTTTTAATTATTGATCCTAGTTATTCTGAATTACTCTTCTAGATTTATGTTTCTATAATAGTTTTTTTAATATATTTACAATAGAACAATATATATATATTATTTTATATGATTTTTTAATCATTCATTAAATATCAAATCAATTGTAATGGTGATTATTTTTTGTACATAAATAGTGTAAGGAATTGATCAATAGAGTCCATTCACATTGTGTGTTTTGGGTGGTAAAGGAACCTAGAGATGTTTTCTTGGAGTTTTGATGATAAAAAACGAAAATGTGTGGGTTCAAATTTCATTTGAGGCTAGGTTATGGTGTGGAGTCATGGGATATGTCAGATGTAGGGTTTATGTGGTGTGGCCTTCTGACTACAATGTTGTTAGGATCGAAAGTAAAAAATTGGGGATACTTCGTTATTTGGCATAATTGTTCTATGGTGATAGGATACATTATAGGACCTTCCCTGACATTGTGAAATGTGGAATTGAGGAACGTGGCTACAACGTAGTGGTTTTCATGGATACAACTAAATCAGGGTTGGCTGGAATGTGGGATAAATTCTAGGCTATAGTCTCTATGCTAGATAAATAGGATATTCAACATAGTTTTGGATGTTGATCATAGACACGGGTAATACCAGGGGTCATGATATGGTATCCTCCCACTATTCAAACATCTCGGTGCTATACTCTATGATCATAGGGGATGTGTGAGGGTCCCCTTAAAATATATTTTCTTATAAATATCCCCTAAGGTCTATAGAATAGTTTTAATCCATCACATTCATGTTGAACCCTATCCACCAAATTCATGTTTTTTATAGATATGAATCCCCATTCGATCAGGAAGAATACCAAATTTCAATGTTCATTCAATGACCATCTAAGGTAGTAGCTTTGACTTTTCTAGGGTTTTTTTTCTTTTGATATCATTTCCACCAGTTCTGTAATTCCATCGTATGGTCTATGACCTCCATAATTCAATTGTAGTATTCTTTTTTTATTTATCAATACAGTCATTGAATGAAATCCTCATGATATTGTTGTATCCTCACATTCGAGGTGATCAAAGATATATGAAATTGATTCGTTCTCATGCGATGAATGTAAATGATTTTAAGTCGATGAATTGTTTATTCTCATATTAATTCAGAAAAATTATGAAATTTACCATGATATAACCCTTTGGATAGAGGTTAAATTAAACTATTAAATATAAAATCAGATTAAATAATGGAATTATTTAATGTCTAGTGACCACATGGTTTTTCTTTTCCCTATTAAAATTGTTTTATTTTTGTTTTTTATATATTTTTCTATAAATAATATTATTTGTATTAAATGTAGTTATTCTTGGTTTATCTTTTTGAAAATGAAGAATTTTCTGAATGAGTATAAAGTAAATATTGTTTTTCTAGTTTGAAAATTAATTAAATAATACAACAGTTTGAAAAATCCATTGATTCTCAAAATTTGATAGTATTGAAGATGATGCAAGTATACACGTATGTGTTAATGTATTATTCATCATGTAAATTAAATTGGATATATAACATTATGATTGAATTATTATTGATGTGATCTAGATTACCATACATTTTTTATGGATGTATTTTTTTCAAAAATTGGATTCTTTCTATGTTGCAACTTCTATTGTACAATTTCTATTTTAGAACTTCTGTGCATTTCTGATGGAAATAATAATTTCCTCTATCCTCCATGTCCAATTACTAATTCCGGATGAGTAATATTTTTTGGGAGGGGGTCATTTCATTCACATATAAATAATAGTTGTATTAATCATCCAAATAGATCATATAATTAATATTTTGATTGATTATGTAGTTTATATATTTTACAAGAGGATTTTATGGTTACTATCATAGTTGAACATGTAGAAAATTTTCTAAAAGATATTAATTAACATGAAAATACATGAAGGAGAATATGTTCATGAAAGTGTTTTCCAAATATTATATGTGTTTTAATTGTTATGGGGAACAATATATTCATTTTCATTGAAGATAACATATTCATATGGATGTTTATGCATGAAAAAACTGATTTGATGTAAGAAATTCCTAATGAAATGTTAAGCGGGTTGGATACTGAAGGATATAACTTAACAATTTTCGGTACTAGTGAGATGAATCTACATCGTGGTGTATATCACAATTGATTGAGTTTTTATGAAATACATGATGATACCCAGATAAAATTTGATTTTTTGTGTACAGATTAGTAAAAATTTTATTTTATCATTGACTTATTAAACATGAAGTCACTGAATTAATGGCCAGACACATTGTTCAAAATGTTGTCATTGTTATTTATAAATTTAATTCATGAGGATAATAAGGTTCTAGATATATATTAACATGCTCTAATGTTGACAAGGAACATAGGTTTCGCATATGAAATCGTGGATTCATGTGAACATAACTATATGTTGATTAGAAAATAAACATCAAATTTGACTAATTATATACTCTATTGTTCTCCCAATCTATAAATATTTGGGGAAATAAGACTTGTCTTTGTTAGATAATGAAATATTTGAATCTCATAATGAAAATGCATAACATTGCGCTAAATTTGAGGTAGAAATTAATATTTATGTCATATAATGTCTCTAAATTAATGACATGACACATGGAATGAATTAAAGATAGTGATATGCTAGCCCACCAATCAGACTCCCTTACAAGGAATTATATTATCTAGATCCACCCTCTCATTCCTAATGATAATCAGAATGACTGACCATGGTCAGTATCATATAACTTAAATAAATTTAGATGTTTTTTGATGTAACTCGTAACACATGACTCATCGTGTTGGTTCTGTATAATGTTCCTATATGGGATTATTAGAAATAAGAATCTCTGTTATTCTACTCTTAATGTTAGGCCTACATGTTTGAGGGATTATTTTGATTTTAACCTTCAATCGTTGATTAATGAGTTTATTGAGTTTTGGAGTAATGGTGTGATAAATTACCATTTTCAAAACAATGATATGTTAAATGTATAGGATCTTTTATTATAAACAATCAATGACAATCGATTAGTAAAAATTTATTAAGAGGGAGTATGAATGTTGAATATTGCTTACCATGAATCCAGAAAAGGAAAAAATTCTATATAGATTACAAATTGTATGAAATGGGTCTACAAAAGCCACATAAATTTTATTCCCCCTCATCAAATTTTTAGAAATCCCATATTTTAAATTGATTGTTCATGATAGTTCACACCCACATCAAATATCATGACATTAGTTGAAATAATTATTATATATTGAAAAATAAAACCATACCATGGTATATTAATATTTGGATTTTATGTCTCATTCATTACCCTCTATTTATGGTTTATATAGAACACATAGTAAAAAATTGCAAGGGACACAATATTTTTTAGTCTCCTATCATTGAAAATTAACAAATAAATTCATAATCTAGATGTCATCCAGATTGATTTTTTTTGTTATAATATGTTGGAGTCAATTTTGGGTGTTGGAGGAAAATAAAAGGACATTGTCAATTTATGACAAGATTTAGAATAAATATTTTCAAGGAAACAATTTCATTGACACTTTATGGGGTTAATAGGGAATACATGCCTGAAACATATTATATAATGAGTTAAAATTACAGTTCATTCAATTTTAATGAATCTCATTATTCTTGATGGATACTCTTATAAATTGGTTTGAAAATTCATGACAATCACATACTACATTAGAATTTGTATCTAATCAAATTTTGTGATATATTATCACCCAATGATGTTCAACCACTGATTTAGATGCGTAAATTATTTGACATCATTGATTAAAAAATCAATTAAAGATTGATTAAAGAAAATTATAGGATAGGATTTTACTAAATCTGTTTCACATGGAGAAACTAATTCCACCTCATTTTTCAATGTTATGATTCAATTTATGGTACACTTAACCATTAAAGTAATTAATACTAATATTGTGCAACACATTTGTATGTATCATATTGAGTTGTATATGAATGCATTAAAAGGATTTATATCTAATATATATCACCTTGAGGTATAAATAGGTGACTGTTATTTGATGGATGAGTGTACCACATTTTGTGCCAAATTTCTGATCGATGTTGAAATAGAATTTGATAATCCCTATAGAATTCATGATTTGGGAGGTAGATAATTAACTATATTTATTACAGACTACATAGAAGTAGAATAATCTCATCAATACATATTGTACAATACTCCATTAGTTACACTTTTGATTTAGTAAGCATAATATCAATTTTAGTTTTCAATCATATTATTCTCATATAGATTATAATCATTTAAAAATGGAATTTTCATTTAAACGAATCACATTAGAATAAAACAATAAATTAATTGTGCTAGTGATTATCAGATTCTATAGCCCCATTATGCATCATTTCACGATTTTTTATATTATTTTGTATGTATAGATTAATTTTCAATATGATTGAGTTATTTTAATAATTTCCAGATATATAACTATTAAATTGATTTGTTGAAAAATTCCAGTATGTAATCTATTTGAGTTATGGTACCCTACACCGACAATAGAATATAACTTAGTAGATGATGGTTCATATATAATGACTAATCAGCTGAAATATATTAATGATAATTCCTATATAATTAACATTAAATATGTTAATGAGAAGGGGATATTCAAAAAAGAGACATTAGATATCCATCTATCGATTATAGTTTTCCTATGGTCAATTGGAAGACATACATGATCTTGAATGAACACACAAGTTAAAAAAATTTAAAGTGTAATTATGTTTATCTAGTATATCAATCTAATTTTGAAAATTTTTAGTTTACATTGTGAAATTTTACAATAATTTTTTTAGAGTTGAAAAGGAATGTAAAATACATTTCATTTTGTCATCACATATAGTAGAGATTTTTTTCGCAACCCTAATATGTAATCCAAATTATAATCCATATATGAAAATTTCTATTAGAAGAGTCTTTTCTATTAAATTTAATGTAACCAATACTATTTAATTTTTTTCACAACAACCTGTTCAACACATTATAGATCAATGTGAAAATGATATTCTATAGTTTTGAGAGACACTTAAAAGAGAAAATATCGACATTCATGATTAGTGAGCGATATTCTATTTTTCAGAATATTTAGATTTAAATATATTTTAACAATTTATTTCTTTATAAATCATTTAAATGTTTTATGTGTATTTACTATCACATTATTTTATATATAGTATATGTCAGTTCAAATATAAAAACATTTTATGGCTGCATACACGTTAGACGAATAGGAACCATGTCAACATTATTCAGGTGTGTCATCTACTTATATGGGTCTAGGTATGTATGAATATAAATTTTTTATTATATTTTCAATTAAAATATAATGATATATATTCACATATTTAATTATTTTTATTTTCTTATAGGATTTGACTCAACCCTATATTCCTCTCATAAGAGAGGCCATTTAATCGGATTTTATTCGGAAAATATCCATGATATAACAATTTATGAAACATACCATCCAATTAGCGAGAGAACCCCTCTTTTATTTTCCAGTTGTGTCATATAATGCATGAACCACATATATTCCCATTGACTACACACGAGCAGTATTTGTTCCGTTAATACATACTTGATCAACTTTGGAGTGATGTTCAAGTAACAGAATAATTTTATTTTCTTATTAATGATTAAAGGAAACATAAATTTTTGATTATTTTTTCTAAAATAGAATATTATTAGAGTAATAAAAAATTGGTTTTAACCAGTGTGTATAGAAAAATGTTGAAAATGACGAAATATTATAATTTTATAGAGAATAGGGAGCACAGGCTCCCAAATGAGGTGATGTAGACATTCTGGGTAGACTCCCATGGGTTGTTCCATCATCTAAGTTGTGTGACATGGTTACATATTATAACACTATAGATATGATAGTGAACCTATATATTTTTGTTTTATATATTTCATTCAATGTTCACCATTTAACAAGTTTCATATTTTAATTAATAGAATATATGTGGTTGCGGAATGTCATTCTGAAAAACATTTGATATAGGGACTACTATAGAGGCAAGTGAAGGATCACATGTCCTATATTTTACATGATTTATTTATCAATTTAATTTTTATATTTACTATTTAATATTTGTTTTCTATTGTTATATATTACTGGTTTTAGTTATGGTAGTAACATACACAGACAGATAGAATATATGTGTGGATTATTACTCATGATAGAAATGATCCCATGTTTATGACTCTTATTGTAGTATAATGTGTTACAAAAAAATACATACACACACACATATATACAAATATATTTATTTTTATATATTAAACAATATATATTTTTGGCAGAGTTAAAAATTATTCTTATTGACAATCAATAACATTCCATGGATATAGACTAGATATTTCAATTCATAATTGATTGTATGGGAAATTGATATAACATGTCATATGAAACTAGGATTCCCTATTAAATATTTACATGTGAGAATGTTGTGTCACATATTACAATAGGTATGTAAGATTAGTTTAAAAACTTGGAGGCTAGTTGAATTCTTTTGAGAAGGTAAATACACTACCTCTAGATGAGGTTATAACACTCTAGGAATATATTTACTAGGGTTGTGGTTCATGGGATCCTATGATGTAGGTATATACAAGATTTATTTTATATTGATAAGATTAAATATTATTATACTTTTATTTTTTTATTTTGTACTTCAATAATAAAACAAAAACCTATAGAATCCATGGTTATATAAGATTCATGTGATCTATGAGGTGTGTTTCATCACATCTTTCCGGTATCCCATTCAAATTAAATGTCTAATTTTTTTGTAAAGTCCAAAATCATAAATATATATTCCTTAAATTAAAACATATCCATGTGGTGATTAAAAACCACTAAATACATTTAAATTTATGATAAGTTATATGGAAATTAACATTAAGTTATTTCCTATCCTTAAATTCTAAATACATTTCAACTCTATACCTCAAATAGATAGTGAAAATAAAATTAATCGTTTAAATTCTATATTTTCATAACATAATTTATTAACAAATTAGGAGTAAAAATGTGGAATCACACATTGATTAGTGTTAGATCATAAGAGGATAATGATATTCAATTATATTAAATCTATGGAAATCCATCTTTAATTCTTTTTACAACTACGGGAATCGTCAATTCATCGATCAAAAAACAACCTTTTGATGATGATAAATAGTGGTTTTCGACTAATATTTAGAGTTATGTGAAAAAAACCTAAATGAATATAATACCATGAAAAAATGAACAAATTTACATGAAATCAAGTGATAAACCTCACATAGTCATTTTTATCTATAGGAGTCAATATTGAATCCATAGAATGATAATGTCACTCATAATTATGGAAAACAACCAGTAACATTATTTAGTTTTTTTTAAATTACATATGTCCCATCATGGGTGTTGATAATAATAAAAAGATATTATATTGATGTGAATATGAAAGATATGATTTCTAAAATCATTTATGTTATATTTCAATAAATAAAATGAAAATCATTTTCCCAGAATGATCAGTATGGAAAAGGGTAATTTTTTATTGGATAAAACCAAAAAAATGAGTATTGCTTGACATTAATTATTCTTAAATTTTCCATTATGTAATTTATAAACTATATTAATCATTGTAATAACAATTAGTTACATGAATTCCTATGTATGAGGGAAATTTATTATTTTTCTCTCAGATTTGGAGATTAGTTAAAAATCACATAATTGTTTTTAGAAAAAGTAATCATTCTAGGATTTACATAAATTTTTATTAGAATGATCATTGAGAGATTTTTTCCCTATAAGAATCAATGTCAAATTGATTTGATTCTATAATCTACTTATATGATTGAAAAAAATTACTAACATTCCAATGTTTTATTATTTCTAATCATCTCCCATGGGGTTGGGGTAAAAAAACATAAAACATCTTTGGATTGTTGCGAAAATCAATGAGATTATTCTTTGGATCATTTTTAATCTATTGGAATCAACAAAAAATTAATTTAATTCCTAGATTGAACATTATAAATTATTAAATAATTCTAAATAATTAATATTTTGGTAGTAATGGGAAAACCATATAGTTGGGGGACAAAAACAACCAAACGATACATTAATAACATGAAATCATTGGAAAATAATCTTTTTATCATTTTAAATCAATAATATTCATTGGATCATCATCGAATAACCTGATTTTCTTAGTGCGATTAAATGTGGCGTTTACACCCACTGAATTTTGAGTTATGTGAAAAATCACATAATATGTCATAATGACAAGATAACAAACATAAATTTATATTCAATCATGGAATAATGATCTCCTAGTAATTTTTTTTCTATTTGAATCAATGATGCATCCATTTTATACTCATTTTAATATGTACGATGGAAAAAAGGTGTCATTTTATATTTTTATTAAAATGACACATCTCAAAATATAGGGTAAAAACAAGAAAATGTATGCAGGATGATGTGAGAAGATATGATAACATTTCGTTAATGATTTTTTATCATTTGGAGTCAATAAAAGATCAACATGATGCTCATATTGATTAGTATGGTCTAAGGTATGATTTGAAAAATTAACATTTTTATAATAACATAAAAATCAAGTATAAATGTGTTAAAACCAACCAAACATGCTCTAGATGACATGAAATGTCATGAAACTGATATTTTAGTCATTTAAAATCTATATGAATAACTAAAACGTTTATCTAATACCTAAAATTATGATTATCTTGAAATGGGGTGTTATCTCTTAAATTTGGGGATATGTTACAAATCACATAAAATTGGCGATCATGTTGTTTATAAATACCAAATTAAAATAATTTTTGTAAATGCTTCAAATGGAATATATGGATGATGAAGTTCATTTACAAATATGCTTTTTTGGGTCATTTCTTCAGTATTTTAATAACATATTAACATTTCTTATATTTTAATAATTATTAAGACAACACAAACATTGTGTATTTTTATAAATGAAAAAAACGATATAATCAAAATGTAGATTTACAATAATTAATGGGATAAATATAAAAGTTTTATGGATTAATTCCAATGAGATAATTAATAAATTTTTTTACAAATAATCTAATTAAATGAACATGTTAAATATAAATACCTTCTTCCCCATCAACTATTTTCTTTGGAATGGAACAACTAATCTGCTTGAATTATCAATTAAGAGAACACAAATTACTTGATGAAAATCTTATTTGATCGATATAAGAGTGGGTGGGGGGAGAATTTTAGTTTATATTTTAAAGTAAAGAAAATCAAAACCACTTTAGTAAAAATGATCAGATTGAAAAATCATTTCATGATTAGATTAATACAAATTGATCTATATAATTTCCTATTATATAGTGTTTTTCGGTATCACAGAGACACTTATAAAACATTTTATTAAATATATAAGTATAGAAAATTAATTCCTATTACATGTGTATAATAGAAATTGGATCATCTATAAACAATGACAAAATCATGTAATTATAAGAAATAATTAAATGTTTATGAATTAATTTACTCATTACCCTTAAGTGTGATGGTAGTATGAAATACAATGTAATGATATCCAATGTTTTTAGTATCTTCTGAACAATATGCCTTTCCATAAAAACAATCCTTATAACCAGTGAATCAGAATCAACTATGTATTCTATTCATAAGGATTCCCTCAGCGCAATGATTAGATTCATATCACTCTTTATTGGAAAACAAATCACTCAATATGCTGATTGACATCCATCTTCCAATCATTGGAAGCCCTCAGTCTGATGGATCATATTTACTGTCTTATTGCCCTATAATTACATGTTCATTAAAATGATTTTTCATGTCATTAAGAATGAAAATAGATCTTAAGGAATTACATACCTTATCAAGATTCCATATATCTTCAACTCTCTAAATAAGTGCAAAGAATAATAATTAAGTGATCATGTAGTAAAATCTTCAATTGAATGTATTTTCATGTTTTATCCACTCCCAATAATTCAATTAACTTCTTATTTATAGGAGATCATCCAATAGTCATATTTTGGTGTTAGTTGCAACAACCATAGACAACATGAACACGATTTCACATAATGATCATGATCTCCAAATCACTAGCTATGTTTGATTATATACTTTAATAGTCCAACATCATTTATATTAGCCCCATTAAATTAATAATATTTATCTTTATGATATATATATTTCTATTCAAACCAATTATAAAATTTTGATTGTCCAATTGAATTTCTTATTGATTTTCACTTAGATAAACTGATGAAGGGTAAGTCTAATGAATTGATAACAAGTTTAGTATGACTGTCATGACTCTTTCTTAGAAATCCATATCTCTAAAAATGTATCAAACCATTTGTTATTCCCATGTATCATATTCTCCATTAGATCAATTGAAAAGAATGAAAAATACTATGTTTTTATTTTTTTTGTAAGTATTTTTTTTGCATTAGGAATAAATTAAAATTATCTACATAAAAAAACAAAGAAACTGAAGAAATATAATTTTATTATATTTGTGATTAAAGGATGATTTAGTGGTTCCCAATTTATAGAATGGAAATTTAATGATTAAGACTTATAACTCCACACTCCCCCCTTTCATAAAGCACAAAACAAAACACATAAATGAAAAATTAATATTTTTGAAAAAAAACCTACAAACCATTATACATTTAATATCATCAACATATACCACATATCATGACATCCCATAAGTTAATAAAATCATTATAATCCTATTGAAAATATTAATTACTATACCCTATTGGATAAAATAACTACTTATGTAAATTATATCAATTGATTCTCTATATATATTCTTCCGTAATTTTATAAATTTCGCCCTCTAATCAAAATTTTCAACATTTTAATTTTAAAAAATAATATTCAAGTTATATCATTATAATTTTCAAATTATATTACAAAACTAATTACATTATGTTAAATAACTAATCATCTGAGAAATTAGTGAAAAAACTTATATCCAAAATTATTTTTAATACATTCAGACATAATGTTTTTGGCAGAAAACATCATTCAAATTTAACATTTATTCTATAAATGTTTCAAAATTAACATCAACATTTCAAATAAAATAGAACATTCATTATTCAACAACATTTTAAAAAAAAATTAAATATTATTAATTTCATCATTATATTTATTAGCCTCCCAAAACACGATTTACGATTAACTACCAAGTCACCTATCATAGTTTGATTTTGAAAGTTGGACTTATTTTTTTCCACATCCCCATATATATTTTTTATTTTCCTTGTTCACAAGAAATCTCATGTTCAGATATTAATAGTATATTATTTTTATAACTACAAACATTGAACCATTTATTTCAAATCATTTACATCATCAATACAATCTTCACTTGTATCTATACACCCATCCCAATTTATCAGTCTATCAGAAACATCTGTTGATAAATTATCAAATGATTTATCTTTTTGTATAGAATGTTTCTTTATATATATTAAATAATCAACATGTTCCCTGAATTAAATTTTTAAATGGATTTAATAATTAGTAATATGATTATATGATCCCTTTTATGACTATTTCATTTATTTGAATGATTTAAAATCCTTTTTACTATGACTATATTATATATAAAAATTTAGTGATTGTAATTTCTTATTTTGAATATTTTTAATGATTTGGAATGAAATCACTTATTCTTTTCATGGTTTCTAAAATATAATAAAAAACATTATGAGAATTTATGGCATCAGAGTATTATGAATCTGATAATTCTTTGATCACTTGCTCATGATGATTCTACATCTAGTTTATCTTCCGTCATAATATTTTTTTCTTCCCTTCATGAGAAACAGTTTTTCCATTGTGTAGTTCAATAATATTCACATCATTATTATAATTATCATTATCTGAAACATATTTGGGGATTATTAATCCTCTACGTCATCATATGATTATGTTTTTTCTTCTTCATTAGATGATGATTTTTTAACTGTTAATTATTCTATGTATATAGCCTTATATGATTTTGAAGTCAGTGGAGTTTAATATGATGATGAATCTGATGTTTTCATTCATTTTGACCCTTCATCAGTATCTTTTTCTCTATAATTATCACCATCTTTAACATCATTATATTCGTGTTCATAATTTTCATCTTCTTCTCCCACAACATTCACCTCTTCCCATTCCTCTTTATATTCTTTTATTTCCTTTTCTTACTATAGCAAAAAGATATCTAATAATTTCAAGAAAATGTAATTAAATATGTAATTTTGGTCTCTCTACTCAAACAATCTCCAATACATTAAAACTAATGATCCTTTTCATAATTTTAATTACATTGTTTTCCATTTTCTAAAAATGATTCCTTCTCCATAGACTTATATCTATACAAAATCTTCGAATGTATTGATTTTTATGATACATCAATAGGAAATCAGAAAAATGAAAAAACATTGTAAATTGGACATAAAAGTGAAGAATGTTTTGGGAGAAATGTATTTGAGAACAAATTAGGGACACATGTTCTTCCAACCATATACAGTCATGATAGAGATGAACATAATTTTGTGAATTTAAATGGATCAAATTTGAAGTCTTTATCTGATATGATGATCATGAGTTAATTGAAGTACGAATTTAATGTTATTGTAGATCTCGTAATGATTATAATAAAACAATTTATTAGAATGTGTGTCAATTTGATAGAAAAACATGTACATTTGAAATCAAATTATTGTAATAAAACTAATAGAGTATATAATCCTTATCATCTATAACCAATGAATAAATAATTGAAAATATAAAATTTTTAATAACAATTGGAGTAGAATTGTTTCATAGATATGAGAAAGAATACTTCGTTTATTTTAGATGAAACATTATTGTGATAATATTTATGAAAAAATATTTTCAATATGTATTTTATTAATTGGCGAGTCAAAAATGTTATATAAAATGTTAATATCGATTTTTTTTGACATATTTGAGACATGATAAATTATTTGACTCCAAAGAATCATTTTTAATACATTTTAGATTCAAAGTGGTTTTATAAGCTCATATGAATCATAATTTAAGAAAAAAATGATTTTTATCGAAAAAATAAAATGAAAAAATAAATATATTATAAAACATATTTTTTTTTAAAAAGGATGTAAATTCATAAAATAATATGCACTCCCAGTTTTATAATGAGTAAATTAATGTAAGGATAACGATAGAAAAATTATATGATCAATCACATGATATTGATCGTTCATTGTTTCTGTTTAATATATTCAATTTTATCATTACTATTGGGTTTAATAAAATCATCTTAATGTTGTTCTTTAATACTAATGATTTTTAACATAATACTTCCATTACTTGTGCAATTTCAAGGAAAATAGTGTCTTTTGACTATCTTCATTGTATGTATGTGATGTGATTGGATTTTAAGTAGTGAAATTTCAATTGTTTTATCAAGAAAAATTTGGATTTATTGTTAATCTCATGCCATATTCAATGAGAACATATTGAATATACAACACCTGAGTGCCACAACATCCAACTATGACATATATGACTTTATGTCTAGAAAATGATAGTGGTGTTCATTCATAAAAAACTAAGAAACTATAGCTTCTTATTAGAAATCACATGTTCTAGAGGCACGTTAGGTATCCATTCTACATCAATAGAAATCATCATATGAAAAAACAATATGTCATATGTTCCCTTATATGTTTTGCATTCATTTACGTTTTGAGAATCAAAAAAAAATTCTTAATGAAAAGTATATTTCTCTATGAATAAATAAAATAAAAAATTTATTTCTCTATTGAAATGTGTTTACATAATCCCTAAATATTATTTTACATGTTGTTCTTAATTATATTTATCCATGTTTAATAATATTATTATGAAGATAAAACTCTATTAGAATGATCAGATCCTTATTTACACACTTCATAATCATACTATTCATTAGATACAAATTCTTACTATATTCAGACATATTATTTTCTAAAAGTTAGAGTTCAAATTATATGAAATTAGACTCTGAATTATCAGAAATACTGACTCCCAATTATCTAAAATTCCAATCTGAATTCTCAGAAATTCATTCTCTAAATTCTACAAAATTTAGACTTCAAATTCTCTAATATTCAGACACTGAATTCATAAAGATTCAGAATCAAAATTCATCATAATTCCGACACTAAATTCCCCGGAATTCAGACAATAAATATCCATTATTTTTTAATCTAATTGTTAATATTTTTATCCTCCATTTCTCAATTCATTTAGAATCCAATTCAATATATTTATAACATACACGTCATTTCATTAATATAAAACATTAGTTTATCTGATCTTATTATACTGATGTTTCATAAATATGATATTATTTTATTTACATTATATTGATTCTTACAAATTGTATTGTTGATGAGCATTTCTTACATGATACAATTCTTGAAAACTGTTTTTAACCTTCTTTTTGTTGACTTCCACATGTAATGGTCCATCATATTTTTAAGGAATAATATGAAAATTGGAGGAGGGTGCCAACTGTTTGAACTTTTTCCTATAAATACCCCAACAATTTGATGAGATTGACAAAAATGTAAAATTTTGAAATTCATTGTGATTATGTGATGTGATTTTTAGATAGAGAAAATATCATTCTATCATTGATTTGAGATCATATTGTTCAGCAGTGAACATTTTGTTCTGCAATGTGGAAGTACAATTGTTGTTGTGTACAATTGAGGTCTTCTAGGGATAGAGAGACAGATGTTCTGACAAACTTAATGTTCGAGGGCTTCTAGGGATTAGAAGACAGAGGTATTGACAACCATAATGTTCCTGGGATTGAGGATATTACAAGACAGACTCTGATATTCTTATAGAGAGATTACCCTTGTGTGGGTAATATATATTTATTGAATTTTTAAATCAAGGGTCCTTTATCCAATTTTGTTTGATGCCTATCTATTTGTGTTAAAATATTTCCTACTTTTTTACTTTCATGGTTATAATTTGTTATTTCCAATATATTTTAATAATGAAAGATAGTATCACTTTTTTATACATTCTTATTATTATATACCATGATAGTTATGATATGATACACTTTAATGTATAATCATTACCTATGATAAGCATTTATAAGTTTCATTACGATAAACTTTCTTATGTCTAAGATCATTATAATTGGAACTCATGCATTTCAATTAATCCTTTTTTATGAACCAATGATGGTTTTATGATCCATGGTATTTATCATTGTTGAAACTAGGTTTTCATAAAGTTAAAAATAGATGAATTTAATCATTCAATTCTACCCCTTTTTTATAATTGAGCATCATTATCAATTTCTTGATCCTAAATTAATTATTAGGTCATGGTTTCTAAAATACATATATATATATATATATTTGTGTTTATAGATTTCTTCTCTACTTTAATTTTCAATTTTGTATAATGATTTACTTAATAAAATAGTTTGCAACTAATTATTTATATTGAGAATATATTTCGTATTACAATTGTAGGAATTATCATTAATTCAATATAAAATATTAATCTTTCCAGACTGCCAATTTTTTATTTTAATTATTTTGAGTAATTGAGTGATAAGTTGATGGCTTTTGTTATTTACACTAGAGTGGATACCATTATTTTTCTCATTTTGGAATTCTAGATTTCTGACAGTGAAATTTGAAAATTCCTTAATATGGAAAAAAAATATCCACTAAAATACAGGGTACACAATACACATTTATGTTCCATGACATTGAATATCTATAATAAAGTATCATCATGTGCAACAACCAATAGTATCTAGAAGATACTCGAAGTTACACACTATTGAACTTCAAAAGTGATAGAAAACTAGAAAAAATATCAATAGAGCTGAAAATCATGTTTTTATGTTTTATTATTGGAGAACCTATTTGAAAATTGCAACAAAGATTTAACAATATTTTCTACAATCACCAATTTATGGTTGAGAAAGGAATTTCTGATATAGTTCCTGTGACATATATAATTGATATCGTGTCTAATGAGTGAGATTCTAAATGGAAAAATATTGATCAAAATATGAATGTGTCTAACATCACCATTGATGAATTATTTAGAAGTATTCTTTAGCCTGAAGTAATAATGATGAGAGTTGTAGATTTCCATATGATGAATAATGGTAATTGAAGCATTTAGTTCACTAAAATGTCAATGGAAAAGTATTCAGAAAGTGTAACTAGATCTCAAGATAAGAAAGATATTGTAGTATCTAAATCAATTGTTAGTGATAAATATTTGAATTAATTACCCAATCTTGCTTAAAAGATTAATAATGTTGTTGGAAAAGATATATTTTCAGTATAGATATATAAATAAATTCCAAAAGTAATATAATGATTCTGAACTAACATGTTTTAAATGAAAAAGGGATAGACATATCAAACCTGATTGTCCTATTCATGAGAGAAAATATAGAATGGAAAATAATTCTAAATTGAACAATAATATGTATTAGAAATCTAGGGCTATGAAAGATATCAAGGCTAATGAATACTAAATTTCCAATGGTGGTAAGGTTTTAGATGATTCCTTGGAAAATGAATCATCTAGTCAAAAGAATAATGGACTTATAACTAGATTACCTATTTGAAATAATTTCCATATGGATAAGGTACAAAATTCTTAATTTCGAATCAATATTTCATATAATGAAATTTTTCCTATATATAAATATTATGAATCCCCAGATGAATAATCACCCTCATCAGAATATAATACATTACAATTGTTTTATAATGTCTCTAGATTTTCTAAATTATATGATAATGAGAACTATATGATAAAAAATAATTTAGAGATATAATATTATTGAATTTCTATATTAAAAAAATAACATTCATATTATTCAATGTTTATATATTAGAAATCTCATTATTTTTAAAATGTTTCAAAAAATAATAAGAATGCTAATTCTGAGAATGATAAAAGTTATACAGATCTTGAAAATTTTATTTATATGAAAAATATTTTTGAGAATATCACAAATTCAATGACTAATATCTATGAGGATATGAATTTAGTCAATATATTGATATCTAAAATATTATCCATAAATATTATTTTATAATATTACACTTCTATAATGAAATAAATTTCTAAAATGTTTTCACAACTTCACCCTATTATGAATAGTTATGAGATTGGTTATAATCACGAAAAAACTGTTTTTTGTCATAACTAATTTTCTCCAAAGATCATCATTTGGAAGTAATTGTAAATGTGGTGGACATTGGGAAAAAAATGTTCTTTAAATAAAAAACAATCCATGGGGTTTTATAAATATTTTCACAATATCAAAATATGGATTCGTAATATTTAACATTCAATAATTTTCTGTTCCAAGAATGATTATATTTTCAATGTAAAACTATATCCTTTTAAGGAAAAAATAAATGCCCCATCAACAATACAAGGCACATGTATAGTGGCTTTTCCCATCACAAGATTAGTAAAAAACATATTTGAAATGATTACCAAGAAGATTTGATGAAAACTAACATTCAGAAATAATTCTTAGGGAAAAATTATTGGTATAAATAACCTTGATCTTATTTTAAAATCATTAATTTCAAATGATTTATATGTTACATGACTTAATCACAACTTTATAAGAATATTCCAATTTTGGGATGAAGGTTACATTTTGAATTATCAGAATGATAAATTTCTAGTAAACAATTCCATGGAATATAATATTATCTCTTCCCATAGTTAGAACAATGCTTATACACTTAACATAGAAGACATTATGAGACAAGACATACCTTGAATTACTAAAATGAAATATCATTATTGGTTATGGAATAGAAGACAAGGACATTGTTACCTTAGGTTTCTATGAAAACTTCCAAAGAAAAACTTTTTATGAATCTACCAAAACATGGATTTGATTATTCTAAAGTTTATGATCCTTTTAAATAATGAAATCAATATAATAAAGAATTTAATAAAATATATATGTTTTAACTTCTAATACAATACATCTATTTCATATGGATCATTTCAGTCCAATAAAAATTGAAGGTATTGTATTAAAATACTATGTATCTCTTATAGTTAATGATTAAACAATATTTTCTTAGGGCTATTTTCAAGAAAATAAATATAAATCATTTTCATGTTTTAAAAAATTTCTAGTCAAATTAAAAAATGTGAAAAATATTTTACTGATAATAATTCATAGTGATCATGGGGAGAATTTGAAAATTCAATTTTTTAATATTTTTGTACTATGAATGGAATTAATCATAACATTTAGCTATATTAACACTACAATAGAATGGTGTTTTTGAAAGAATAAATCAAATTATTCTAGGGATATATAGAACCATGGTGAGTGAATATTCCTTTGCTAAACTCTTTTGGGATGAAGCTATATGTACTGCTTTTTCGTACTATAAATCGAGTTTTAATCAGACCATTTCATAATAAAAAACATTATTCATTATGTAATGTTAAAAACATAATGTTTTTAATTCAATTTATTTGGATGTAATGTATTCATCTTTATTACTAAATATATCTTACATAAAATCTCATCAAAATAATATGATGAAATTTTCGAAGGATATTCCACTACTTCAATGGCATATAGAATTTTTTTTAAAAATTCATGTACTATAGAAGAAATAGTGAAATAATTTAATTCCTACATTGATAATTCAAACTTATGTTATGATATGAATATAATAATATTATTGTTTTAATGGGAAATCCTTATATTTTGGTGTTGAAAATAACCAATCGAGACAGGATTTACCAGATTTAATAACAATTTATCATTTATATCATTTGCAATAAATTGTTAAAATTAGAATATCGAACAGATACCTGATTTTATATGTATGATTGAACATGGTTTTTATGCAACTGAATTTTGAGTAATGTGATAAATCACATAACATGGACTAATGCCAAGATAAAAAATATATATTAAAATTAAATCATTAGAAAATTATCACCTATTCATTTATAATCTATAGAAATCAACACCACATACATTGAATTCCTTTGTAACTCAGTATAATGGAAGACAACATGTATTATTTTATAGTTATATTTAAATTACATATCTCTAATTGGAAGGTCAAAATAGAAAAATGACATTAGATTGACGTGAAAATCTGGGATAATATTCCATTAATCATTTTTAATCCTATGGTATCAACCCATGATCAACATGATTCATAGATTAATCGATATGGTTTAAGGATTTATTTAAGAATATTAACAATTTTATAATTAGATATAAATCCTGTTAATAGGTGTTAAAACAAACCAAACATGCTCTAATTGACATGAAAGCTCAGGAAAATGATATTATATACATTTCAAATCTATATGAATAATTAACACATTGATCAAATACCACAACATAGGAGTATTTTTAAATGGGTCATTATCTCTTTCATTTTGGTCTAAGTGACAATTCACATAAAATGGGTGATCATGCAGTTTATGTAGACCACATTTATTTTTTTTAATTCATAAAAAGAAAAATATGGATGAACAAGATAATTATCCATGATGTATTTGTAGGATGGTGCTTCATTATTTTAACAATTATTATTATTTCATTTGTTTTCGCAATTATTATAATTGCAAAAAATTTGTGAATTTTTTTAATTGAATAAAATAATAGATACAATATGTAAATGAAAAAATTTTAATGTGGTAAATGTAATTGTTCTTATTGATGAATTCCAAAGAAAAATATAATTATTTAATTTTTTATAAATCATCTAACTAAATAAACATGTTCATTATAATTAACCTATTAATAATCCACTATTTTCTTGGACTGGAACCACTAATATACATGTTTTATCAATTAATAGTCAATAAATTATTATATTGAAAGAGTATTTGATCGATATAATAGTCAGCGTGGGAGGGGATATTTTAGTCTATATATTAATGTTAAAAAAATTCAAAACCAGTTAAGTAAAAATTATCATATTCACAGATCATTTGATGATTACATTAAGACAATCAGATTTATACAATTTCTAATTATGCAGAGTTTATCGGTATCACAAACACACTAATAAAACCATTTGTTGGAAAGATAATTATAAAATATTAAATCTTAATGCACAAAAAAAGAAAATGGATGTTTTATAAATAATAATTTTTTATAATTGAAAAAATGACATAAATGATTATGAAATAATTTAATCTTTAAACTTAAGAGTTACGGTAGTTTGAAATACTAAATATAGATATCCAATTTTTTAGTACATACTGAATAACATGTATTTCCTTAGAAAAAAACCTTACACATTCAATCAGAATCATCTCTGTCTTCCAATCCAAATGATTCCATCGATAAAATGATAATATTAAAATCTGACTTTCAAGGAAAAAATCCCTTGATATGCTGATTGGTGTCTACCATCATATAATTTGAATTCCTTGATCTGATTGATTAGATTAACTTTCATCTATCCCATAATCTCTCAATCAGTTACATGAGTTTACATGTTATTTAAAAAGAAAATATTTTTTAAGTTATTATTGTCCTCACCAGGGCTCCATAGAAATTAAACTCTCTAAATCATTGAAATGAATATAAATTAGGTGTTCATGTAGAGAAATATTTATATAGAATGATTATCGATTTTTAATTACATGAAACTTTTAAAATGACCTCAGATTTAATGTATATTTTCCAACAACCATATATTAGAGTTAATGTCAGCAGCCAAAGGAAACTACCTCATGAAAACTTATAATGATTTGGATTTTCAAATTTCTAATTATGTTTATATTTTTAAATTGCTCTTCCAACATCATTATATTATCACCATTACATATCTATTTTTGATTCCATATGATAGATATATTTTTGATCAAACCAATTATAATCATTGGACATCCTGATTCAATTAATTATATATTTTCAATCATATAAACTTATGAATGGCTTGAATAATGAATTTATAACAAGGCTATTCGAGTGGTCCTGACTATTATTCAATAATCCATAACTCTAACAACTGATCAAACCACTTTTTAGTTCAATTTATCATATGCTCCCTTTGTCCAGTTGATCATAATGAAAAATAATTTGATTATATTTTTTTCAATAAAAATATTTATACAATAGTTATAAAATAATTTTATCGGCATAAGAGATCCCAGGCTCTTGGGAAATTAAATTTTAAAAAATTTCTTTTTTAATCATATGTTTGTGGTTTACCATACTATTGAAAGGAAATTTAAGAATTATATCGTCTGATTCCACAATCCCCCACTTCAGAAAAAAGTTAACAAAACACATAAAATGAAATATTAATATTATTGAAAAAAATAAAAAAACATTATAATTATAATATCATCAATGATATACCACAAATATTAACATCCTACGAGTTTATAATGTATTTATAATCAGATTGAATGTTTTTATTCAAGTCCCGCTCAGGATAAAATCCCCCCTATGGAAAATATATTTATTGCTTCTCCGGTTATCAACTTCTCCCATTTTATAATTTTCACCCTATAATAAAATTTATCCCACTTTTTAATAAATAAATATTAGGTATGTGATATCTAATGAAAATATAGAATGATATTACAAGTTGACCAATTTAATGTGATGTAACTAATTACCATAGAAATTAATGAAAGAACACACATTCAAAATTACTAAGAATACATTCATACAAAATGTTTTTGGATGAAAAAACAATCATATTTTACATTCATTCAAAAAAAATTCAAAATAAGCCTCAACAATTCAAATAAATAACGATAATTTATTATAAAACAACATTATCATAGTTTCCATCATTTTTTTTAATTTTATAATGATATTTACAAGACTCTCCAAATTTTATTTATTATTCACTATCTATTCCAGCATCATGGTTTGATTAAGAATTTTTGATTTATTTTATTAAAAATACTCCAATAACTTTCTATTTTCATCCCTTTAAAAAAGATCATCTTCACACACTTCATATTTGTTTTTTTTTATAACTATAAACTATTAAAAATTTATTTTAAACCATTTTCTTCATCATTACGAATGTCACATGTATTTCAATACCCTTACTCGATCCTCACTTTATTAGAAACATATGTTGGTAAATTATAAAATGATTTATTCATTTATAATGAATGCTTCATTACAATTATTTACTGATCACCATGATCGATGATAGAAACTTACATATAGTATGATCAATTAACCTTCTTAATGTATGTTCCATTTTAAGATTATTTCATTTATTTTAATAATTTAAAATACTCTTTATTGTGAAAAAATGTTTTAAAAAATTCAGTGCTTTTATTTTTTTTTATTTGGACTATGTTTATTCAATTTAAACATTGATTCTATGTTTGAAATATAGGTTATGAAATAACTTATCTTTTTCATCGTCTAGAAAATATAGTCAAAACATTATGAGTATCTATCCCATTAGAGTTTGATGAACCAGATAATTCATGGGGAACATTCTCTTGAGGATTATAAATGTATTTTATCTTCAGTATCAACTCTTTTCCATGCCTTCATGAGAAACACTATCATCATTTGATATTTTAAAATTTTCATCTTCTTTATTAGATTAATCATAATCTGAAACATTTTTTTGGTATTGTTTATCTTTTACATCATCTTATGATGATGAAATTAATTTTTCTTTAGATTATGATTTTTCTTCCCATAATTCATCGATATCTATACATTAATCTAATTTATATGGTAGTGGAGTTTAAGATGATGATTAGTTTGGTGTTTTAATTTTTTAAACATCATTAGTAACTTTTTATTCATAATCATCACCATATTCTATGTCTTAATATTCCTCTTCTTCATTATCTTTTACTTCTCCCACTCCTTTCACTTATTCACATTCCAATTCTAATTCATCCAAATCCTTCTCAAACTATTGAATAAGTTTATCTAATAATTCTGGGATAATGTAAATCAAAATCCTTGTTAGGTATCTCGACACAAAAAATTCCCCATTCTTGAAAACTAATGATCTATTAATTAATCTAAACATAAATTTTATACCATTTTCTCTATACAAATTCGTCACTATAGTGTTCTCTTTGTGAAAATTTTTATAATGTTTAAATTGTACTTTGACATCAATAAGAAAAAAAATAGAAAAAACATTAGATAGAGGACTTAAAGGAGATGTATGAGTCAGGAGGAATGAATTTTTGAACAATTGAGGGAAACAAGATATGCCAGCCATATATAAGAAACATAATACTGAATAGAAATCCACGAATTTAAATCAATAATAAAAAACACCCATAGATGATCTGAAAACCAATATTTAATTAATATAATAATTAATGTTATTTTTATCTCATAAAGTTGATAAGAAAACTATTTGTTTGAATGAGTTTCAATTCAATAAGAAAACATACACATTTTAAAACTAATGAATGAATTAAAACAAAATGAATAATTAAACATGAACAAATATAAATGATGTAAATTTTTAGTGTAAAAACTAAAAGAATAATACTTATTAGAGTAGAAAATTTTGATCATTATGACTAAAAAGATCTTCTTGGTTTTTTAAATATAAATTATAATGATAATTTTTATAACAAAAATACTTTCCAAACGTATTTAAATAATTTCTGAGTATAATAATATTTAAAAAATTTATTATATAGAAATATTTTTATAACATATTTTGGTTCTGAATTTTTTTGTCTCCGATGAATCATTTGTAATTAAATTTTGATTAATATTGGTTTATAGGAAAATATGACTGCTAAATGATTTAAAAAATAATTTTTATCCAAAAAAGTTAATAAAAAAACAAAAATGTTTTATAAAAATAACATTTTATTAAAAAATGAGTTATATATTTTTAATAAGACACGTAATACCCCTTTGAAAATAATTTCATTAACGTAATTATAATGATAAAAAAGTAGAAATGAAAAATCAAATGATATTGATCATTCCAAGATTTTTTTTAATATATTCAATTTTATCATTATTATGATGTTTAATAAAGGCACCTTATTTTTGTTCTTATAATCTTATGAGTTTGACATAATATCTCCATTATGTCTATGATTTCAAATAAAATGGTGCCTTTTTATATTTTTATTTTATGCATGTGATGTGATGGGATTTTACAGAGTGAAATAGATCTTGTGTTGTCACATAAAAAATTATTTTAGTAAAACTCATTCAATATTCATTTAATATGTGTTTTATCTACAACACATGAGTGCCTCAACATCCAACTGCAGCACGTTTGGATTCAGTTCTAGAATGAAATTCTAGTTGTTCAATCTTATGTGGCCAAGAAGGTAAAGCATATCATTAGAAATGGCATGTTCTAGATTTACATTATCTATCCATTCTATTTCATCCAAAACTATAATATGAATAAAATGAGATTTAAATATGTTTTATTATGACTTTTCCATTCCATTATGTTTTGATAATAACGAACTCAATTTGAAGGAAAATTTTCATTCTATATGAAACTATTTCATAAGGAAAATTTTCATTATCTAAGTAAAAATATTTTCTTAATCTTGAAATATTATTTTATATGTCATTCTTAAGGATCCAAATACAAGTTAAATCATATTATTAAGAAGAATAAATTCCATTTAGAATAATCAAATCCTTACCTATAAACCTCATAATCATAAATTTCATTAAATAGTGAAAGACTCTGAATATTCGAAAAATCATACTACGAATTCATTGAAATTCAGACTCTGAACTCTCTGAAACTCAAAATCCAAATTATCGGATATTCAGATGATGAATTCTCTCAAATTAGAACTCCATAATATCTAATATTTGTTTCCAAATTCTATGAAATTCAAACTCATAATTCACCCGAATTAAGGCTCTGAATTCATCAGTATTCAGACTCTGAATTCATCTGAATCAAGACATTGTATTCCTCAAAATTCACCCTTTGAAAAACTATTATTTTAGAATCAGATTTTTTATATAATTATGCTACATATGTCAATTCCATAAGAATATGATTAAATATTTTTTTAATAGTTACCTCATTAAATTAATGTAAAAGTTTTATTTCCCAGATCCTATTATATATGTGATTCTTAATCATGATATAGTTTTTATTACATTTTATTTATTCTTACACATGGTTACGTTTCCCATGTTTTCATACATGAAATGATGTTATGCAATTTATTTTTAACTAACCATTTGTTGTGTTCCACATGTACAGGTCCCTCTATGATTTATGGAAAAATATGATCGTTGAAGGAGGGAGCCAACAATTGATCTGTTTACCTTAAGTACCCAAAAAATTTGATGAGTTTGATAAACATTTATAATGTTGAAATGTTGTGTGGTGATTTTATGTTATTTATAGAGTGAAAAAATCCAATGCTTTGACTGATATGTGATCATATTTCTCAGTTGTGTACAAAATTTTCAGTTGTGAAAAAAATGTTCAACCTAGTTCGACTCTAATTGTTGTTGTGTACATTATAGGTTATCTAGGGAAAAAGAGGCAGAGTTTCGGACTACCGTAATGTTCAATTGATTCAAGGGATAGAAAGACAGAGGTTCTGACTACTTTATGGTTTTGAGGTCTTGCGTGAATAACAATATAGACTCTGATATTCTTATAGAAGGATTAACCTGTAGTAGGTATGAAGAATATTAATGAAATTAAAAATCAATGGTCCTTTTTCAATGGTAGTTGGATATCCTACTCATTGTCCTAAAATACATCCTTATTGTTTACATTCTTTGTTATACATTTTTACTTCTACTGTATTTTTTTATAAATGAATGCTTATCTTTTTTATACATTTTATTTCTTATATAATCTGATATTTATGATTCTATATGCTTTAATGTAGAATATTTCACTAAGAAAAACATTATTACATTTCCTAACGATTAACATGTTTATTTTTAGGCTTCTTATAATTAGAAGAGTTCCCTTCCTATTATACCTTTGTTTATGAACCAAATAGGGTTTGTAAATATTCCATGAATAACCATGTTATACATAGTATATCTTAATGTTAAAAATTGGTTTGAAACATGCAATTCACCCTTTTTTGTAATTGTCCATATATATCTATATTTATATCCTAAAAATATTATCCGAGGAAGATATCAAAAATACATATACTTACATATATGTTTTTGTGATTATACTCTTATTTCTCAACATACATGTTCATGTTTTTAATAACTATTTTCATTATAAAATAATTTTATACTTATTATTTTTGTAGAGAATATATTTTTTATTTGAATGATATCAATGAACATTTGTTCAACAGACAATATTAATCCTACCAGACCACCAATTTTTTAGGGTAATGATTTTGAGTACTGATGAGATTTGATGAAGACTATTTTTATCATAACTGTAGTGGTTAACACAGTTATTCTCACTAGTGAATTAAATATTCTTATCAAAGAATCTAGAACATTTACATATTAGGGAAAACAAGAATATCAACTAATCCACATAGTATGCAACGCTATTTTATATTCCATGACCAATAATAACAACAATAAAATTTCAACTTGTGAAACGAAAAATACTATCTTGAAGAAACTAGAATTTAAACATTTTGAAACATCAATAGTGATAGAAACTAGAAGGGATATGATTAGAGAAAAATATAATGATTTTACGTTTCCTTTTGGCGAACCTGTTTGAAATTTGAAATAAGTATTTCATACTATTGTAAGCAGTCTTCAGTCTATGGGTGAGAAAGTTATTGATGATGATCTTCTTGGTGATAAAATAACTGATATAAATCCCAATGAGTCTGAATATAAAAGGATAGTTATTAGTGAAAATAGGAAACAAATTAACATCAGACTTGATTAATTACTAGGGACTCTTCTTCTATATGAATAAATAATAAAGAGGGATGCAGAATTCAATTAGAAAAAATATGGTAATTGAAGTGTTCCATCCACTACTTCATATAAATCCATTACTTCAAAAAGGGTAACTAGATCAAAATCCATGAAAGCTACTATAGAATCTGAATCATGTAATAGAGATCAGTTTGAGAATGAATTATCCAATCTTTCATGAAGGATGAAAATGATCATGGGAATGAAATATTTTCAATATTGATATATGATGAAATAAAGAAATGGAAAGAATGATTCTAAAGTATCATGTTAGGAATGAAAAATGGCTGGAAATATCAGAATAGATTGTCATATTCATATGTGAAAATACAGAAAGGAATATCATTCTGAATGGAATGAAAATAAGTACTACAAATCCAATGCTAGAAATGTTTTGAAGGCTCATGATACATGGAGTTCTAGTGGTGGTAAGTATTTAGTTGAATCATGAGAATATTAATCATGAGGATTGTAGAATAATAGACTTATATCCTTATTACAATTTGAAAATCATTTTATTATGGCTAAGGTATAAAATAATTAAATCTCCAATAAATATTTCATTAAATGAAAATTTTCAAAATGAGGAATATTATGAATAATTTGATAAATAATATTCCGCATTAGAAGATTATATTTTTTCATCGTATGATGAGGCCTTGGGATTTTCTAAATTATGTGATAATGAGTTCTATATGATTAAAAATATGTTAGAGAACGAAAATTCTAGATTTTATGTTTAAAAAAAAGAAGAATTAGATACATCAATTGATCTTTATTGGAAAAAACATTATTAATTAAATGATTCTAAAAATCCTATGGAAGTCAATTCGGAGAAGGATACGAATTCTATTGATCTTGAAAAATATATTTGTATGAAAAATATTTTATTGAATATCACATATTCTAAGTCTAATGACTATGATGATAATAATTTAGAATCTACAAAAAATATGAAATATTTTTCGTAATGAATATATTATAAGTTTAGACATATATAAGGAATGAATTTGAACAAATGAATTCACAACATTATATTCTGAAGAATATTTTTGGGTTTGGTTATACAGACCAATAACTAGTTCTAGTCATAACTATATTGTTTGAGAAAATAAAATTTTTTTACTATGTATTATTGTCATGGACGTTGGGAGAATTGTTTTTCTTTAAATATATCTCAATATGTAGGTTTTTTATAAAGACTATTTCTATATGAAAATGTGGATCCCTAAGAGTTTACATTCAATCAATTTCATTTCCAAGAATTATTGGATTATAAAAGTCAAACTATATTATTTTTATAAAAAATTAACGTGACAACAACAATACATTGTAGATGAATAGTGGATGTTCCTGACACATGACTGCTAACAAAAAGATATTTGAATATATTATAAAAGGGAAAAGAACAAAAGTACCTTCTAGAGATAATTATTAGGTAATTATTATTGGTATATGTAACATTATTAATCATGTAAAATCTTTAATTTCTCATTTTTTAGTTGTTAATAGTCATATGAACAACATTATATGCAAAACAAAATACTGTGATAAAGGTAACATTATGGGATTTAGTAATGATAAATTTCTAGTACAAAATTCAAAGGATGATTTTATTCTCTCTTCCCATAGATCAGACATTTTTTATACACTTAACATAGAAGTCATTTGGAGCCAAGACATACCTTGAATTACAACAATGGAATGTCAATATTTATTATGGTATAGAATACTAGGACACTATAACCTTAGTAACCTATGAAAAATATCAAAGAAAATACTTGTTAATAATATTATGGAGCTTAGATTTGATTCTTCAAAATATGGTATTCATAAAAAAATGGAATGAAATATAATTTGATCATTAAATAAAGTAGTTATATCTCAACATTTGATGCAATACAACTATTACAAAATTATATTTTTGGTACAACACAAATTGGATGTATTGGAGGCATAGAATACGCATTTTCCTATGTTGATGATTACAAAATATAGTGTTTTCAATAGAATATTCATGTAATGTAGGAGAAAAAGTGCAGCTAAATTTGATGAAACCGATCCTTTTGTTTTTAAACAACCCCAACCTACATCGATAGATGTGTCTTCAAAAACTAATTATCAACCATTAATGTAAAATTAATCTAATAATAAAATAATCACAAATTGTTTATCAAGTATTTACACAGAATAGTTTCTACCTTATGTCGAAGAACTTGTGTTTCCAACTCTAAATCAGTTATTTCATAAGAATCATCCCACTGATAGAATAATTATTCATGTAAATAAATTTTTAAATATTGATGTTATTTAAAAAATGATGTATATCATCTATAATTTCATTCAAAATTAGATCATAATAAACCGACGATGCTTTAAGAGATGTTTATTGGATTAAATCTATCCATGGTGAACTAAATATATTTGAAAAGAATGAATTTTGGTCTATGGTTGAAAGTCCAAATGAATCATCTGTAATTTGTGTAAAATGGGTCTTCCTAAATAAATGTGATGAAAAATGAATCATTTTAATTAATAATAAATGATTAGTTTCAAAATTCTATAATCAAAAAGAAGAAATAGGCAATGAATAAACATACACACCATTATCTTGACATGAATATATTCACATTGTACAAGCCATTGTAGAATTATTAAATTTTGATCATATTTAAATGGATGTGTAGTGCGTTTTCCCTGACAGATATATACACGATGAAGATTATGTCGAACAACATCCTTCATTTGAAGTCACAAAACATCACGAAGTTGTTTTTAAACACACTATAACTATATATGGACATATAAAATAAAAAATATTGGTATGATATTCATACATTATTTTTGATACAAACTAGTTCAGTTAAGAAAAAACTGACCCAAAGCATTTTATAATAAAATATACGAAAAATTATATTATTGTTCAAAATATTTATGATGACATTACATTAGGATAAACTCAACAATCTTTACTGATTGAATTGTGAATCTCATGAAATATGAGTTTGAAATGAGTATGATGAGTGTGTTAATATTTTCCATTGGTTTTAAAATTTCTAGAAAAATAAAAGGAACATATATATCTTATCATAATTATATTAAATATAATATTAAAATGTATGGATATGTCATCAATAAAAGTATATTTAATCCAAGAAGTACATAAAATTCAGTTGATCTTGTTGACACATGAAAATTAGTACGTCAATCATCATTTACAGGTATGATGGGAAGTTTATTATAAATAAAATCTAGTCATAAAATCATAATGATTTCTATATTTTTATGTGAAAGATATCAATCTAATCCAAATGAATCTAATTTAAATGTAGTGAAATGTATTCATTTATATATAAAGGGAAGTTTCGATTTAGGATAATTCTAATCTTATAAAAATTAATTTATTTTGAAATGATTATCTGATGTATATTTTAGTTGATGTGGATTGTATTAAAAATGAACATCTGTAAAATTTAATTTCATACATGATTCTTTAGTTTTTTGGTCATGAATGAAGCTACAAATAACAGCACTTTCCACTACTGATGATGATTTTGTAATATTTGGATGTTTTTGTGCTCATGTATTGTCTACGCAACACACACACACTGACAATGGAATGATTTTTCCCAAAGCACAGATAATGTCTTATAATACTAGTTCCATTTCCCTATCCAAATCATTGATCTTCAATCTTGTGCAAAGCACATATATAATTTTCATTTCTTTCTCAAGTAACACATACCTAAAGGATATGTCATTCTTCAGTATATTAGAATTCAATATAATCATGTTTTTTTCAATATATTTACCCTACATTCAATTTGAATATATTAACAAATTTAGTAATGATAACTGTAATTTAATCATCCATATTCAGTTTCTGTTCAAATATATCACTATAAATTAAGCTAATATTTTTCATAGGGGGAGTAGATATGATTACACTTTTTAATTACCTTAATTTTATTTAGGATCCTTTCATTTTCATGAAATAATATTTGTTTTTTAGAATCAGATATGTTAATAATTCAGAACATGAAATTGTAATATTTTAGATCCTAAAATTTTCATATTTTAGAACCTGGAATTTTATTTATTCAGAACCAATTTTTTTTGAAATATAAAATTTCTATATTTCATAAAATAAAATTTCAATATATGAAGAACCTTACCAATATTAACAATTATTAATGAGCAATCCGAATGGTTTGTTTCATTAATTAAAATGCTTAAAATTTCATTTTTTTACGTGTTTGTATTTCTATATTGTTTTATGATGACATTATTGGATTCAATATCCATAAACATGAACATATTTTTTTTTTAAAACCTCATAAGACTAGAAGAATAAAAATCATTTATTGTCTTTGATATCAACCATAAGTATATATCAACTAAATTATAACTATTTGATTGATTTAAAAATATGAACTGTCGCGGATGAGCCTATATAAAGGCTACCCATTTCATTCCCATCAAAATTTATACAATGTTTTTTTATCGACACTCTACCAACCTTCATACTAAGCATTCAGTTTTATTAGATTACATTCATTCTGGATGCCTCTTGAAGAGGCCACAAAATAACATATGGCCTCTAACAAAAAACATCACGTTGGAAACAATTACATAGAAAGGTTGGTTGATCAAAATTCCATTGTGAATTATGGTTCACTAATATGAAAATTCATTTAGAAAAATAGATTTGAACGTCTTTGTGTTGCCATGACAAATATTTAATATCTAGTTGATCCTGACACCCTTATTTAATTCTATGATTTAGTTAGTTTTTATGAAGAAGGAGGGAGAGATGTGTTTTCTTTCATGTTCTATGGAAAGACATATTATTTATCATTAAACATCGATGTACGTATTCTGATTATACCTTATAAAGGTGAAGAATTCTTTTTTTCTAAAAATTTGTTAGACAAGGAAGGTAGTTTTGAGAAGTAGAAGGTAATTAAGTGCCTTGATCATAATGGATTTATGACACCAAATATCAATCATCATTCAACCAATTTTAGATTATTATAACAATGTTTGGAAGAATTTATCATTCCATAAAATGGGAATGAGGATTATATTATGATATGTAATATCATCATGAATGATTTTGTGGTGAATCTATGAATGATAAACCACATCATCTATTTCCTTCTGAAAATCAACAATATCATAAATGGAACCCTCATGTCTAACATAATAATGTATTCAGTTAATGTTTTGAAGGTCATTGTTCATTTTCAAGAATCATTCAAAATTCATTGGGCCTCAGAACCGAAATTTTTTATGATTATGTTGTTATGTGACTATTCATTGAGAATAATGAATGTTGGATTCAATATTAAGTCAGTAAGGATCTATGATCTTCCAGAAAGTTAAATTAAAGCTACTATATAGAAAAAAGAAGTATGTGAAACATCTTCAAAAACTCTAATGAAAAAAAAACAACCAGAACCAAATGTGAATTATCCAGTATCCAAACATTTATTTTCTCTAATAAATCCAAAAAATAAAATGAAATTATCTGATGAAGTGGTAACCATGTGAAGATAGAAGAAAAATAAAAATAATTTGATGCAGTGCATTGATTAGATCCTGCTGAATATACATCATTAAAAATTCAAGCTGCTAATGATCTTGGGAATAAATATATAGAGAAAATGATAATGTAGATAATGATATATGATAAAAATTTTCTAGCCTTTCATATGATACTGAGAATGAATCTGTAAAATTTTAGGTACCAGAACCCTTCATGTATGGGTCAGTTTAAATAGAGACTCTGATAAATAATTTTCCATCCCCGTAACCTATTAATAATGTAGAAGATATATAGAAACAATAAGAACATGAAGCAGAGGGTGTGGAAGAGGAGAGTAATGATATTGTCAATATAGTGGAAGAATATGATGAGATGAATAGTGCTTCTATCATTTTGTCTATTCAGACATCCCATGATAAGTCAACAAATATAATATCACCTGGATAAGATTATGATTCTTTGGATGTGTTTGATAAACATTCGGATGACGAAATAAGTAATAATGATTTCATCCATCCTGGTGATGTTAAGGAATTTGTGGATAATGGTGGTGAAGAATTTAATATTAATGATGATAATATTTTTCATGTTTTCAAGAGTCATCATCAAAATCCAAATGTTGAGGTGGAAATTTATAAATATGAAAAATGAAATAATGTGGTTTTTTATTCTACATTGAAAGATAATGTTGAAAAATCAGTCACGGTTTTTTTCTAGAATACAAAAATGAATGAAGAGGATAATGATAATATTATCTCTTCAGAAAAATCATCTCTTTCAGAATTTTATTCATCCATGGGACTAGGTTTTTAGGTTCAGTATATGATGATGATAGTGAATACAAATCCCTTATTTCAAACAGTTGAATAAATACTGTAGTTTATTCATCAAACTATCAATCCAAATTGATATTCTAAAATAATTCTCATAGAGAAGTTTCTAAAAATTGAATCTGAGTTCAAAACGATTCACATTGATTACGATTCTCATTAGAGGTAATGTAACACCCCGAGATTTTATGAAAAGTATTATTTTTAATTTCATTAATGTCTTGTGTTGTACGCTACACCAAAAGGATCTTTCACAACATGCATCCTTGACATGCCCTGTATTACACGCAATCACAACCTTCCTCGATAGCGTGTGTTATATGCAATATCGGGTTTTACTAAACAACAATATATTATTATAATATTGTTATTAACTAGCCATTATGAATAGTATTAACTAAATTTTGAATTTTATAACATTATTATTCATCTTACACATTTTCTAGAACATGGTATAAGAACAAAATAAATTTTTCAGGTAAAATAAGTATATTTCAAAAAATGCATTTTTGCCGCCTTTTGATGGCGCACCCACTTTAAATTTAGTTTTTGACAAGTTTATAAGTTAAATTTGACAAAATTTAATTGTTTTATTAGAATCATGATATAAAAATATACTTTGGATAAATGTTTCATATTATTCTGATAACTTTCATATATTAATGAATAGTAAAAACACGCTATATTTTAATTAAAAACAACTTTTTTCATCGAAATACATTATATGGTTAAATTAGAATATTTAATGTTTTTTAAGTGTAAATAGAATATATTTTTACCATTTAATATAATGGTAGTCAATGTAATTAATATCACTTTGAGATTGAACGTAAACGAGTGTTAATCTTTTGGTAGATATTGTTTCTTAAAAACACGCTATTTGTTTTAACATCGAGATTTAATTATAAAATTAATTAATGAAACTTCTATGTTATGAATTTGGTAAAATAGAATTCATTTTTGAATTCGGAATATCAAAATTAGCCTAGGGTGAAATTTTGGTATTTTTCTGAAAAACTTCAATTTTTGATGAATAGTGAAACCACAAAGTGGTGGTTACAAAAAATTGATTTTTCGTTTAAATGGGACTTTACCACTTCTGTGATTTGAATTTCAAAAATACAATTTAAATTATATTCATTATTAAGTAAAATTTGGTTCAATGGGATGAAAATAATTTTTTGTTGAATAGTAACTTTTTAATTTTTTTTACCGCGGTTAATAGTAAATAGGGTAACTAAGGGTAAATATGATATTACTATTACCCTAACACATGTCCTAATGCTACTGGAAAAGTGTAATTCGACCAAAAACAACCTTAGGAATATAATATAACCATTTAGGTCCACTTGGATTAGATTATGACATTTAATATTATTTTATGTAATGAATAGTTAAAATAGTTAAAATCAATGTTTAATAACTAAAACATTTTTAATATGGGGTTATACAAAAGATAAATTCGATTATAAATATTCAATAGAAATCTAAGAAGATTTCCTACATAATGGTATTTTATATATAATTTTTAGACTTTATATAAATTAATTTATTTATGACACAACGATGATGCAGTAATTACCCTTTTAAGGAAATGTTAACATAATTGATGTTATAAATGCCCAAATAAATGTAATTTGAGACTTTTTATGAATTACACTAATTTTATAGGTTACTATGATATATCATTGTGGATTTAATTAACTTGGTTCGAACATATAATTCTGTTATGACTTTCACAAAAATCATATATCAAATAGTGTCAAAATTGACAGAAAATAGTTTTTAAATAAAATATTATATTATTAATTGTTTTTATATTCCTAAAAATCTATGTTTCGGACAAATAACTTATATAATGATATATATATTAATAATAAACAACTTGGGGTTCGTTTGGCATGTTATAGTAATTGTATTACCCATATAGTGTAAGAAAACAAAAAGACACGGTAAAAGTTAAATTATTTAACTTAGAGTTAAATCTAATTGACAAGGTTAAAATAATAACCTAAACTTGTCTAAATCCTATTTTTTGATAGGATTTCGACCCATCCCCACTTTATCTTCGAAATAAGACCCTTGGAATCCATTATAAACCGATTTTGACTTTAATATAAAATAATATTTTGAGATATTCCTAAGGTTCCCCTCTCCTCCATTATAAAAGGGCACCTCTTCCCCCTCCTCCTCACATCCTTTTGAGCCTTGAAGCTCGGCCAAGCCCTCTATATTTTTCTTCTCCACTTCCCTAGAATAATCCTAGAGGTCCTGGTCTTCTTCAAAGACCAATCTTAGTTCCCTAAGTGGAGGATTCAAAGAGGAGTTTCAAAGAAGAGGTAATATCCATTACCGATCTTTTCAATTTCTTTCTTCTTCAACTTCTTCTTCTTTAGTTGTCTCATGATAAAGTAATAACATCATTATTACTTACATACTGATATGTTATTTTAAATATGAAACAACCCTAATTCACCTTCTATCCGTCCTACGAAAAAATGAAATCACCATGCGTGCGTACGTACAAAATACCGTCTCCACGCCGTGGTGTAATCGGGTTTTCCAACACCACCTTACATGGATGGGTATAAAGGTGTAATGAATAACTATATAATGTTTTTATAACATCATAATGATTCTGAAATATTATATCATCCACTCCAATTCAATCCAATAATTATGGAAATGATATCATCGCTCGTGCGTACGTACGGAATACCGTCTCCACGACGTGATGAGATTCATTCACCATGATAACCATTCAAGAATGATTATAATGTATATATAGTTAATAATAATGGTATATATAACATAATAATGATACTGGTTATATATATTTATATATGTAATCTACTTACTTCCATTCAAGACAATAAGGAATGGAAAACAGCGTTCATGCGTACGTACGGACTACCGTCTCCATGAACAGTGTGTTTCATTTCATTTATCTCTCTATTATATATATATATATATATATATATGAATATATATGATATATAAATCATGTTTTATATTCTGGATGTAAGTAAATCATGATATAAGTAAAAATAATGTCAAGAAACAACAAGTCCAAACGCCTACGACAAAAGAAACGATTTTACCCAAAAATGACCTTTAACATGGAATTTACAAAAGAACAGGTAATATAAAGTCATAATTGAACCGTATATGATATAATAACAATGAATATGATTCTGTAATAAGTCAATGACATTATTTAAATCATTATACAGGAGGTTTGGATACATACGAAGCATATCGGACCTAAGGTAAGGGATAATTATTCCAATCTCATTCTTATCTGATATTGTTTATTCGTAAGTATTTACTGGGGTTATTGTTATCATCAATGTCCATGTTTTATAAAAATATTTTTATGTATGTTTAATGTCCTTTTTACCCATTTTGACTTTTACTACATGGTATGCATGGAATCTTTCTTTTACAAGGTACTTTTTAACTTTTCCGACAAAAGTACGAGAAGAATGTTTTTTTAACTTATACGGCACGAACAGATTTTTACGGTTTTACAAAGCCTTATTTTCATAAATCTTCCTCCACGTGATTTCATGAATATTTTCAACAAAATTGTTTTCTTTTAAAATTCCATGACATTTTTTTTAAAAGAAAATTATTTTAAAGAAGAAAGGATATTTTCCTCAAGAATTCATTTCAAGTGTTTTATCAAAACCATTTTCCCTCTAAGATGAAAATATTTCATAAGTGTATGTTTCAAGTATAATGTCTTTATGATTTACATGGTTCACTTTTCTTATTATGAAATGACATCCATTTCTTTTATATGGATTATTTGATGATGTGATGATGTTTATGAAACCCATTTTATTCGTTGGGTTATTATGAATGATGTATGTTTATTTTGTGGCACAAGTAAGAATGATTTCATTATGAGATGGGTGGTACCTATATCTCCCTCCAATGAATTGGGTAAAGATTTATATATCTCATGAGATATACAGGGCTGGAACGGTCGGTTATACCGGCTCAGTGAAACAGGACTGGAACGAGGAGTGAACTCGATTCAGAAAGGGACTTTGTCCACTAAGATGGTCTTGGCAGCATTGCCTTGGCTAATATGGAAATCATATCAAGTGCTTAATGTTTTGACACAATTACAAGATTTCTTCCCATTCTATTTTATCAGGATTAATGTTTCTTTATAATATATTCCTTACGTACTTCCAAGATTTATGTCTTTGCTCGTGATTTTGATGTTTAGATTTTATGTTCATGTTTTTTCATTCAAATGTTTATGGATTGTTTTATGTTCTCTATGGTTACCCTTACTAAGCATTTGAGCTCACCCTTTTAAATGTTTTCTTTTCCCCAGGATATACAGAAAGGTTTTAGGTAAAAAAAAAGATGATCTTTAAGGGATATGTTGAATATCTTTCACCACGATTAGAAGATTTTGTTCCAAGTTTCCAAAGACACTAAACTATTACGGTCCTTGTGTGTTTGTTTTAATTATGTATCAAGCATTCCGAAAATGTAATGTAATGTCCATGTACGTCAGGCTTTGGATCTCTACAGTTGGTATCAAAGGAAAGGTTTAGTCAACCTTTGGAAACTAGTATGCGAAAACGTTAGTGAGATCCCTAGAGATATTTCCAAGGTATGTCTAGGGATGTCCCTAAGGATAAGTATATGTATAGGATACAGTCCTAGAACTACGGTAACGATCATATAATTTAACCTAAGATGTTAGATATTGAGGATAATCCCCCTTTATTATGTTTTTTTCCCTAGCATGATTTTTGCCTCTCACACTATTTTTTTATGGGTTTTAGAAAATGACTGGAAACAAGATGATTCACGATAATGGAGGATATGATGGAAAATGGAATGATATTCTTCATGAGAAACCAAATGAAATGGGATTTGGAAGTCCAAACATCATTATTATGCCGAATCAGCAATCTCATAATATGATCAATAAAGTAAAATTTGGTAAGTTTCCTGACTCGGCTAATAAGAGAATGATGGAGTTTCATGATGATCATAGAGGAAAGAAAGTTCAATTTCCCTTATGTAAATCATGTTAGAAGAGGCATGAAGGAGAATGATTCAATGAAACTGGAAGATGCTTTGGGTGTGGAAAAGAAGGACACAAAGCCAGTAAGTGCAAAGGAAAAGGTTCAGTTAACACCAGGGATGAGGATAATGGTATTGCTACGACATCAACAATGGTTAAATGTTTTAAATGTGGAATGTACGGGCATTATGCAAACCAATTCCCTAAGGGAATGTCTCATGAAGAGAATCAATATGGTCGTATGGGTAGTATTTATGTTGATGATGATGAAGAGACTACAAATGATATGTGAGATGAAAGAATTGTTGAAGCTCGGTCAATGGTTTATGAATGTAGTGGAATGATTACATGTTTGTCTAATGTTGTATAAGTAATCTCCCGGTACTATGGAATAAAGACACATCTAAGGATTGTTACACTGTTGTCTTTTCATGAGTTTTGAAAGTGTGTGATTAATGGTAACAGTATCCATGAATGGTTATTCAGATATTTTTGGAATGTAGATGATATGCGCATAAGAAGGTATAAGAAGATAATGAGATGTTTGATTGTATTCATGAGCTCATGACTGATATAAGGACTAAGTGATATCATGGTTTGAGTATATAAAATTTTGAGGAATTTGGTATGTGGAAAGTGTTAACTTTTAACTGCATGCATGTTTTCACTATGGTTTAATGGGTATTCATTTTTAAAGAGAATACATGATTAAGGCCTTCGAATGTTTGGAATGTGACCAACAAAACATATCTTATGATATATGGGGATCAACGATGGTATTAAATCTATGGTAATCGTTTTCACTATATTATGAGAGTGGACTGCAGTATTATGGATAAGCCTAAATATTAAAATGGATTATGTTGACCATAAGTTAGTATTGTTTAAGGATAGAACTTTTTTTTATATATAATTCAAGTGATGATATAGTAATGTAGTTTTAGAAAAATGACAACCTGCAGGACGGGCGACAACTCATCGCGTCGAACAAGGATGTGGGAATCAAACCCACAACCAAAGTGTGACTGGCCTTTATCGCCTACCACTGACCTACAGGAAGTCCCTTGTTAGTAGAAACTAGTTTTATTTTATTAAGAGGTATGATATATGGAGTATAAGTTCATTTTTGGAAGCGTATACAATTAACCTCACAAAAAACGGACTTATGAATATTTGATAACTATTGCTAACCTTTTGTTTGAAATAGATGGAATGACCCATCATTCAATCACATGATATTTTAACACTTCATTTCTTTAAGAGATGAAGTGGAAACTGTTCAAAGCACGAACAACAGTGAGATTGTACCAAAATCAAGTATGTATTTCTTCTAATTCAAAATTTTCAACTTTAGGGAAATGATATTGAAAACCAAAATTTTTTTCCTAGTGATCTTATATCCGATGAATCAGATGGTACCGTAGATCATCACAATTTAATGGCTTTGTGATTGTTGGCTTTTTCATAGCCATGTCCTCTACCACTCTCCATCAGAACACGATGGTTAGATTTCTCTTCCATGTCCATATTGTCACCTATGTTCTCCTATGTGGATACCCAGTGATTAGTTAACTTGGGTAACCATTATGATTCATACTTTAGTTTTTAAAGATAAGTTTTGGTATTACTTTTTATGATGTGGGTTTCTATCAAAGAAACTTTAAAATAGTAATCCATTTATAACCCCGACGAATTTCGAGGGTGAAATTCATTTTAAGGGGGGTAGATTGTAACACCCCGAGATTTTATGAAAAGTAATATTTTTTATTTCATTAATGTCTTGTGTTGTACGCTACACCAAAAGGAGCTTTCACAACACGCATCCTTGACTTGCCTTGTATTACACGCAATCGCGACCTTCCTCGATAGCGTTTGTTATACGCAATACCAGGTTTTACTAAACAACGATATATTATTATAATGTTGTTATGAACTAGCCATTATGAATAGTATTAACTAAATTTTGAATTTTATAACATTATTATTCATCTTACACATTTTCTAGAACTTGGTATAAGAACCAAATAAATTTTTCGGGTAAAATAAGTATTTTTCAAAAAAAACAATTTTTGCCACCTTTTGATGGCGCAGCCACATTAAATTTAGTTTTTGACAATTTTATAAGTTCAATTTGACAAATTTTAATTTTTATTTAGAATCATGATATAAAAATTTACTTTGGATCTGGTTTTCATATTATTCTGATAACTTTCATATTTTAATGAATAGTAAAAACACGATATATTTTAATTAAAAACAACTTTTTTTCATCACAATACTTTATATGGTTAAATTAGAATATTTAATGTTTTTAAAGTGTAAATAGAACATATTTTTACCATTTAATCTATTGGTAGTCAATGTAATTAATATCTCTTTGAGATTCAACATAAACGAGTGTTAATCTTTTGATAGATATTGTTTCTTAAAAACACGCTATTTGTTTTAACAGCAGGATTTAATTATAAAATTAATTAATGAAACTTCTATGTTATGAATTTGGTAAAATAGACTTAATTTTTGAATTCGGAATATCGAAATTAGCCTAAGGTGAAATTTTGGTATTTTTCTGAAAAACTTCAATTTTTTATGAATAGTGAAACCACAAAGTGGTGGTTACAAAAAAATGATTTTTCATTTAAATGGAAATTTACCACATCTGTGATTTGAATTTAAAAAATCCAATTTAAATTATTTTCATTATTAAGTAAGATGTGGTTCAATGGGATGAAAATAATATTTTGGTGAATAGTAACTTTTTACTTTTTTTTACCGCAGTTAATAGTAAATAGGGTAACTAAGGGTAAATATGATATTACTGTTACCCTAACACATGTCCTAATTCTATTGGATAAGTGTAATTCGACCAAAAACAACCTTATGAATATAATATGACCATTTATGTCCACTTGGATTAGATTATGACATTTAATATTATTTTATTTAATGAATAGTTAAAATAGTTAAAATCAAAGTTTAATAACTAAAACATTTTTAATATGGGGTTATACATAAGATAAATTCGATTATAAATATTTATTAGAAATCTAAAACTATTTCCTACATAATAATAGTTTATTTATAATTTTTAGACTTTAAATAAATTAATTTATTTTTGACACAACGATGATGCAGTAATTACCATTTTAAGTAATTGTTAACATAATTGATGTTATAAATGCCAAAATAAATGTAATTTTAGACTTTTTATGAATTCCACTGATTTTCTAGGTTACTATGATATATTAGTGTTGATTTAATTAACTTGGTTCGAACATATAATTCTGTTATGACTTTCACAAATATCATATATCAAATAGTGTCAAAATTGACACAAAATAGTTTTTAAATCAAATATTATATTATTAATTATTATTTTATTCCTAAAAATCTAAGGTTCGGCCAAATGACTTAGATAAAGATATATATATTAATAATAACAACCTAGGGTTCGTTGGGCATGTTATTGTAAGTGTATTAACCATATAGTGTAAGAAAACAAAAAGACGCGGTAAAAGTTAAATTATTTAACTTAGAGTTAAATCTAATTGATAAGGTTAAATTAATAACCAAAACTTGTATAAATCCTATTGTTTGATAGGATTTCGACCCCTCCCCGCATTAGCTTCGAAATAGGACCCTTTGGAACCATTATAAACCGATTTTGACTTTAATATAAAATAATATTTTGAGATATTCCTAAGGTGCCCCTCTCCTCCCTTATAAAAGGGCACCTCTTCCCCCTCCTCCTCACATCCATTTGATCCTTTAAGCTTGGCCAAGCCCTTCCTATTCCCCTTTTCCACTTCCCTAGAATAATCCTAGAGGTCCTGGTCTTCTTCAAAGACCAATCTTAGTTCCCTAGGTGGAGGATTCAAAGAGGCGTTTCAAAGAAGAGGTAATATCCATTACCGATCTTTTCAATTTCTTTCTTCTTCAACTTCTTCTTCTTTATTGTTTCATGATAAAGTAATAACAACAGTATTACTTACATACTGATATGTTATTATAAATATGAAACAACCCTAATTCACCTTCTATCCATCCTACGGAAAAATGAAATCACCGCGCGTGCGTACGTACGTAATACCGTCTCTACGTCGTTGTGTAATCTGTTTTTCCAATACCACCTTACATGGATGGGTATAAAGGTGTAAAGAATAACTATATAATGTTGTTATAACATCATAATGATTCTGAAATATTATATCATCCACACCAATTCAATCCAATAATTATGGAAATGATATCAACGCTTGTGCGTACGTACGGAATACCGTCTCCACGACGCGATGAGATTCATTCACCATGATAACCATTCAAGAATGATTATAAAGTATATATAGTTAATAATAATTGTAAATATAACATAATAATGCTACTGGTTTTATATATATATATATATATGTAATCTACTTACTTCGATTCAAGAAAATAAGGAAAGGAAAACAGCGTTCATGCGTACGTACGGACTAACGTCTCCATGAACGGTGTGTTTCATTTCATTTATCTCTCTATTATATATATATATACTGAATATAAATGATATATAAATATTGTTTTATATTATGGAAGTAAGTAAATCGTGATATAAGTAATAATAATGTCATGAAAAAACAATTCCAAACACCTACGACAAAAGAAACGATTTTACCCAAAAATGACCTTTAACATGGAATTTACAAAAGAACGGGTAATATAAAGTCATAAGTGAACCGTATATGATATAATAACAATGAATATGATTCTGTAATAAGTCAATGACATTATTTAAACCATTATACAGGAGGTTCGAATGCATACGAAGCATATCAGACCTAAGGTAAGGGATAATTATTCCGATCTTATTCTTATCTGAGATTGTTTATTCGTATGTATTTACTGGGTTATTGTTATCATTAATGACCATGTTTTATAAAAGTATTTTTATGTATGTTTAATTTCATTTTTACCCATTTTTACTTTTACTACATGGTTTGTATGTAATCTTTCCTTTACAAGGTACTTTTTAACTTTTCCGACAAAAGTTCGAGAAGAATGTTTTTTTTAACTTATACGGCACGAACAGATTTTTACGATTTTATAAAGCCTTATTTTCATAAAGCTTCCTCCACAAGATTTCATGAATATTTTCAACAAAATACTTTTCTTTTAAAATTGCATGACATTTTTTTTGAAAAGATAATTATTTTAAAGAAGAAAGGATATTTTCCTCAAGAATTCATTTCAAGTGTTTTATCAAAACCATTTTCCCTCTAAGATGAAAATATTTCATAAGTGTATGTTTCAAGTATAATGTCTTTATGATTTACATGGTTGAATTTTCTTATTATGAAATGATATCCATTTCTTTTATATGGATGATGTGATGATGTGATGATGTTTATGAAATCCATTTTATTCGTTGTGTTATTATGAATGATGTATGTTTATTTTGTGGCACAAGTAAGAATGATTTCATTATGAGATGGGTGGGACCTATATCTCCCTCCAATTAATTTGGTAAAGATTTATATATATCATGAGATAGACAGGGCTGGAATGGTAGGTTATACCGGTTCAGTGAAACAGGACTGGAACGAGGAGTGAACTCGATTCAGAAAGGGACTTTGTCCACTAATATGGTCTTGGCAGAAATGCCTTGGAAACTATGGAAATCATATCAAGTGCTTAATGTTTTGCCATAATTAAAAGATTTCTTCCCATGATATTTTATCATGATTAATGTTTCTTTATGATATATTCCTTACGTACTTCCAAGATTTATGTCTTTCCTCGTGATTTTGATGTTTAGATTTTATGTTCATGTTTTTGCATTCAAATGTTTATGTATTGTTTAATGTTCTCTATGCTTACCCCTACTGAGTATTTGAGATCACCCTTTTATATTTTTTCTTTTCCCCAAGATATACAGAACGGTTTTAGGTAAAAAAAAGAAGATCTTTATGGGAGATATTGAAGATCTTTCACCACGATTAGAAGATTTTGTTCCAAGTTTCCAAAGATACTAAACTATTACGGTCCTTGTGTGTTTGTTTTAATTATGTATCAAGTATTCTGCAAATGTAATGTAATGTTTATGTACATCAGGCTTCGGGTCTCTACAGATAATGTAAGGATATACAAAATTTTCCAAGTCATGGATTTCTGAACTAAAAGTCATGGATCCTTTCATTATTTCATAAGAATGTATATGATAAGTCAGGTAACATGCTTATGAAATTTACAATAGATCATTCAGAAGATATAGAGAGTGATCTTGTTTACCAGTTTCATGAACATAGAGACCTGAATGGAATGTTTAATATATTTTCTCAAATTTAAAAAAGGGAAAGAGAACTCGATGAATATTTGGATGAAAACCCAATTACTATGAAGATGAAGTAATGTCTCATTCCAAATTTATTACATCTCAAGAAGATTGGACATAAGTTCAAGGGAAGAAAAATCAAGATCAAGATCAGTTGCTCAAGAAGTTTGAGGATGGTTACAAATAGTTGATGATGACGAAGGAAAACTTGATAATGATAATGATGAAATAAAAATTGGATAATTTGTTTTCTTAAAACTCTAATATTTAGTTGTATATTTCCTTGTAACAAATTTTTACCATTCTAATTAAATTTGTTATCTTTCCATTTTTTTTTGACTAGACCATTTCTAAACCATCTAGGGAAATATTTTTTTTATTCCCCCATTCCTTTTTGAAGATAACAATGTGGGAGAAATTAATGGTCAAATGAATATTATGTTAAATGAAGAGAATTCCCTATGAAAAATGGAGATTATGTAAGTGGGAGATTACCCAAATAAGATATTCATCATCAAGAAGAAGCAACATCCTAAATAATTCCATGAAAATATTCATTATGGATTTCATAACCTATGTGGAGTTAGTGGTATTCATTAGGGTTCATATGTAAAGGGAGATAAGTATTTCTTTTAATGTTCAAAAACATGAAACCTTATTCATTATTTTTTTCGTAGTGTAGATTTTTCATTCGAAAAAATGGGAGATATTAATGTTAATATGTTCCATTATGACATTTCCATTCCATTATTTATTGAAAATATCAAATGAATCTTATTATGGAATAAGATCTTTCTCTATGAATTGTTTTCTTAACCAATACTATCTTTCTCTAAAGAAATCTATTTACATAATCCAGAATTATGATTTTATATGTTATTCTTAATGATACTTATCGAAGTGTAATAATATTTATATTATGATCACATTCCCATAAGATTAATCAGAAACTTATATATAAATCTCAGAAATGTACAGTTTCATAGATACTGATTCATACTATTTTAAAACTATGAATATCTAGAAAACCAGACTCTAAATTTTTTGAAATTCAAACTCTGAATTCTCTAAAATCCAGACTCTGAATTATTTTAAATTAGTAATATAAATTATCTGAAATTAAGATTCCAAATTTTCTAAAATTCATACTCCTAATTCATCGAAATTCACTATCTGAATATTCTAAAATTAAAACAATGAATTCTTTGAAATTATGACTACGAATAATCTAAAATTCAAACATCAAATTCTCTGAAATTATGATACTGAATTAATCTTAATTCTGACTCATAATTCAACAGAATTTAATAATTGAATAAACAATATTTCAAAATTTGACTGTTCATCTATTTTGAATTTGTTTCTCAATTCATTATAAATCTGATTAAATATTATTCATAAAGTGACCAAATTTCATTAATTTAAAATTTCAGTTTATATCATCCAACTATACATATGTTTCTTAAACATGATATAGTTTTCTATTCTTATTACTTTTTCTTACACATGATATTTTTTACAATGTATTCATTCATGAAACAATGTTATAAAATCATTTTTTATCCAACTATTTTTTCAGTTCCAAGTGTACTAGTCCCTCTTATATTTAAGGAATAATATGATAATTGGAGTTGGGATCTAACTGTTGGAACCTATTCCTATAAATACCTTATCCATTTGAAGAGTTAGACCCACATGTACAATGTTAAAATGCGTTGTGATTCTCTGATGTGACTTCTAGAGAGAAAATCTCTCATTCTTAGTGAAAATTTTCAACATATTTTCTAGCTGGGAACATCTTTTTCTCCATTGTGAGACTCCAATTGATTATTTGTATAATCAAGGACTTCTATGGATAAACGTTCGAGGTATTGAGGGGATTAGAAGACATAATGTAATTCCCCGACCTCAGTTACCCAGAGATGGTGCATTATTACCTAACATTGGCATGATCACAAGAATGATAATGTCTCGAAAGACCGATTAGTTTAGTATCCTTAAAAACAAGATTCATACATATTTTCAACTTTACATCTTGATGTGAAATACAACAAAAAAATATTTCATTAGAAGCATCCTAGACTCCAAGATTATGCCTGCAGGTCACCCATAACTAACTTCATCATATCCTGGGAAAATGAAACAAAAGAAAGGAGTGAGCTCAAACGCTCAGTAAGGGTATGTAATATAGTGTAAAATGACATAAATATAATGCATGGTGAATATTTGAAACCACTTGTCTTTAACAATAATAAAAAAGAATACTTTTATGGCAAGAATTTGAGTTGAGTATTTAATGTCGTAATAAATCATAATCATGGGTATTCTACTAGTCGAATAACCACATGAACCATCAATATTATTTCCATAATGAGGGAATGTATAATGGCAGACATTCTGAAACATTTTTTCAAGGCCTCGACCAAGACGTCTAAAATGATTAAGGCCTCTGCCAAAACCATAAATCAAATTGTGAAAGGGCCTTGACCAATTCCACATCTAGTGGTCTCGTGAGACCTACCGATGCATCGAGGAACTATAATGGGCTCCACCCATCACTTACTAAATCCAATACATTCCAAATATGAAAAGGTTTAAACATTTCATAAGCATTCATATTAAAACAATCATATGAAATTTCAATACATTATCTATAAACCATGAATGTTATAAAAATAGAACACGCACTGTCAAACATATTAAAAAACATCATTACAATATAGAAGTTTTGTATCATAAAAAATCAACCTCAAATAAACTTAAAATCCATTAAAAGATGTTGACATAGATGAAATCGAAACTATTTGAGGGAAATACCACTTTTTTTAATTCATTTAAAAGTCACATAATTATGAAATAATACATTTAATTTGAAAATATTCTTATAAGCCTGTAAGGGAACCTTTGAAGAAGTTATAACGGTGGAAAATAGATCCACCTGCCGTATATGTTAAAAAACATTCTTACCTTAAATTTGTCGAAAATGTCAAAAAGTACATTGTTTGGAAAATTACTGGAAGATTCTATTCCAAAACATATGAGGGTATAAATGACATTAGCCCATTGTCTAGTGAATTGTAAAAATGTTTTGAAAGTCATTTTTAAGAGACATAGATGTGGATTATAACGAGGTCCCAGTAGATAAATACGTATGAACAACCTCAGATAAGGAAGAGATTGTGAAGTAAACCCTTACCTTTTACATTTTCTTAGTCGATGGTATGTTGACCTCATGTATAATAGTTAAAACATTGTTATTAAATTATAAAATAATCATATTCATCAATAAGATATCATATATGATTTTTTAACATTGCTTTATCAATAATATCTTAGTATTATATATCGTCGTTTCGGGTGATAACTGATTCGTTCTCCTTATATGATTGGTTACGTAAGACTTGATTGTAGTGGATTGGTTGTATCATATTAATAATCAGAATTATATTAAGAATATAAAAATTATTTTTATCCATCAAATGATAATTAGTCTTGAATGGGTACTATGGGGAATAAATCTTATCGCGTTCGTGGAGACGGTATTCCGTACGTACGCACGAGCGACAATATCATTGTTTTGTCATTAAAATATAATTGAATGGTATATCATATATACAGAATCATTATAATTTCTTTTTAATTATTTACACCATTTATACTCTTTATTATACCGATACAAATAAAAAATTATTGAATAACAATAACACCATGATGTGGAGACGGTAAGTCGTGCGTACGCATGTATGGTGACATGTCATTCAAATGATGGGTAGATTACTGAATATGGTTGTTCCATATTAATAATAACATCACAGTATAAATAAGATACTGGAGTTATAATTTTTGAATGGAAATAATAAACAATGTTTAAGTGGAAGAAGAAAGGAACTTGAATGTGGTTGGTGGAAACGTTACGTCTTCTTTGGGTTCTTCCTTTTGATTTGATCAAAAGGACTCTTTAGGATGGCTTTCTGACTAAATGAGGGATTATAGGATGGAGGGAGAGAAGTTTAAAGAGTAATTGGTCCGAGTTTGTCCGAGCCAAATGGCTTTGAAAGTGTGAGATTGAGAGAAGGGGGAGTTCCTTTTTATAAGAGGGGTAAGGGGCACCTTAGGAAAAACTAGAAATATTATTTAATAATAAATTCATTTTTAGTTTCTAATAGCTCTGAAGATATTTATTTCGAGGCTTAGGTGGGGATGGGTCGAAAACAACTCAACCAATAGGATTTAGACATGTTTGGGTTACTAAATTAACCTTATCATTATGTATAAACTCTTAGTTAAATAGTTTCACTTTTACTATGTCTCATTGTATTTTTATATTATATGGTAAATAAACATACTATAAACATCCATGAAACACTAAAGTGGATCATTAATGTCATATATAATAATATTTATGCCTTTTTTCCAAACCTTAGATATTTTAGAATATAATATCAATAAATAATATAATATTTGTTTTAAAAACACTTTTATGAAAATTTTGACACTATATAGAAAATTGATTTTTTGGAAAATCGTAAAAGAATGATTACTTCAAAAAAATGACATCAATCAATCCTAACATGTGATATTAACCTATAAAATTATTCTAATTTATAAAAAGTATCAAATTATATTTATTTGAATATTTATAATATCAATTATCTTAATTTTTCACTATTATGGTAATTACTGCATCACCATTGTGTAATAAATAAATTAAATTATATAATGTCTAAAAATTATAAATAAAATATCATAATGTTGAAAATATTTTTATATTTCTGATGAATATTTATAATAGAATTTATCTTATGAGTAACCCTATATTAAAAATGTTTTATTTATTAATCATGGATTTTAACTCTTTTAACTCTTATTTGAATTAAATAATAATAAATGTCCTAATCTAATCCATGTGGACCAAAGATGTTCATATTTTATTCCTAAGATTTTTTTTGATCAAATTATGCTTATTCAATAGAATTAGGTCATGTGTTAGTGTAAAAAAATATCATTCTTACCTTTAATTACACTATTCACTTTTAACCGTGGTAGTAAAAGTAAAAAGATACTATTCACCAAAAATTATTTTCATCTCATTGAACCACATTTTACATACTTATATCAACTGTGTCTCTCGGATATTGGAATATCAACTCTCAGAAGTGGTAAAATTATGTTTTATGAAAAATTTAGTTATTGTAACTACCACTTAGTGGTTTCACTATTCATCAAAAAATGAATTTTTTCAGAAAAATACCAAAAATTCACCCTAGGAAAATTTCAATATACCGAATCCAAAAATGAAGTCCATTTTGATAAATAAGATTTATAAAATTTTAAAAAGTGTGTATTACTATTCATAACGGTATGTTTGATTAGTTGTGGTGTGTTAGAACTCGAGGTTGCGTACAACACACGCTATTACATTATACTAAGGGAAACGTATCGTGGAAGCATTGGGTGTTACATTCTCCCCTCCTTCAAATAATGGCATCCTCACAATTTATAGGGTAATAATACATAAAAAGACTTGGTTGGATCTTTATCATAAGTTCATTGTGTTCCCATGTTGCCTCTTCCATATTATGGTTTCTCCATAGAAATTTTACCAGACGAGTCGTCCGATTTCTCTGCACTTTCTCTCTCGTATCAAGAATCCTGACATGCTCTTCGGAATTATATATATCGAGTTCCAGTGACAATTCCTCATATGTGAGTACATGCATTGGGCCAGGCATGTATTTTCTCAACAGTGATATGTGGAACACATCGTGAACTTTGGAGAGACTTGGCGGCATCGCCAAACTATAAGTCACAGCCCCAATATGATCTAGAATTTCAAAAGGTCCTATGTACCTAGGACTCAATTTACCTTTCTTACTGAAACGTATAACTCCCTTCCATGGAGATACTATTATGAAAACATGATATCCCAACTTGAATTCCAAATCCTTCCTTTGGTTATCGACATAGCTCTTCTGCCTACTTTGATATGCTTTGATGTGGTTTTGGATTACCTTCACATTTTCCATCGTTTCATCCACTAGTTCTGGGCCTACAAGTCTTCTTTCACAAACGCCATCCCAACATGTGGGTGTGCGACATCTCTTTCCATATAACTCTTCATATGGTGCCATCTGAATGCTGGAATGGAAGCTACTGTTATAGGAAAATTATACCATAGGTAAATATTGATCCCACATACCCTGAATGACAAGTGAGCATGATCCCAACATGACTTCTAAGGATTGAATAGTTCGTTCTGATTGTCCATATGTTTGAGGATGACAGGAAGTGATTAAATGAAGTTCAGTATCCAAGGCCCTCTGAAGAATTTTCTAGAATCTTGATGTGAATCTAGGATCACCATCAGAAACAATCGATAGTGTTACTCCATTAAGTCTCACAAATTCATTAATATATAGTCTTTCTAGACGTTCTAGTGGTAAATCCACCCATATAGAAAGAAAATGTTCTGAATTGGTTTGTCGATTAACAATGACCCATATTGCATTGTTTCATCTGGGAGACTTTGGTAGTCCCATGAAAAATTCCATCGTAATGTTATCCCATTTCCACTCAGGTATGGGAAGAGGTTGCATGACTCCTCCAGGTTGTTGCCTTCCAGATTTCACTTATTGAAAAACCATACATCTTGACATAAAATCAACAATATCCCTCTTCATGTTGTCCCACCAAAAATGTTCCTTCAAATGTTTATACATTTTGGTGCTCCCATGGTGTATAGATAAATTTGAACTATGAGCATCATCCAACAATTCTCTTTTTAGACCACGTATATCGAGAACACAAATTCTCTTCCCAAACATCAAAATTCCATCTTCATACACAAATTCATATAATCTCCCATCATTCACATCTTTATTCTTCTTTTTAAACTCGTCATCATCGGTCTGAGAACACTTTATCATTTTTATTATAGATGGTTTGGAAACCATTTGAAAAAGATTTGATGTTTCACATTCCATGGTGATTCCCATATCCATATTTACTAGATCCATGAAAATAAGATCTATTTCCACTCTCATCGTGTTAAAAACTCCATGATCATTTCTACTCAATGCATCTGCCACCTTATTTTCCTTCATCGGGTGGTAGTGTATCATGCACTTATAAGACTTGAGTAGTTCAAGCAATCGCCTTTGCCTCCTGTGGAGTTTGTTTTGTGAGAAGATATACTTCAAACTTTTGTGATCGGTATATATCTCACATTTTTCACCATAGAGATAATGTCGCTATATCTTCAAAGAAAAAATTACAGCAGCTAACTGATGATCATGAGTAGGATAGTTTTGTTCATGAATTTTCATCTATTGCGATGCATAGGCAATAACCCTATCATTCTGCATTAGGACACAACCAAGTCCTTTCATCGATGCATCACTATAAATAACGAACCCATCATTCCCCAATTGTAGAGTCAATATACGAGCATTGACTAATCTTCACTTCAGTTCTTTGAATCATTCTTCTCACTCATTTGTCAAAACAAATTTAACCACTTTACGTGTGAGCTTCGTTAATGGGTTAGCAAATCGAGAAAAATTCTGGATGAAATGTTGATAATAACCTGCTAAACCAATAAAATTGTGTACATCAGTTATACTCGTTGGTGTTGGTCATTCTTTGATTGATATTGTATTAGAACGATCAACAAAGATTCCATCCTTCGAGACAATATAGACATGAAAAGAAATCTTCTGAATCCAGAATACACACTTGCAAAACATACCATATAATTCATGTCTTTTAAGAGTCTTCATGATGATGCACAATTAATTTTCATGATCTTCATGGATTTTGGAGTATTCCAAGATATCATCGACAAATACCACTACAATGACATCGAGATATTCCTTGAAAACATTTTTCATTAGATCCTTGAATACAGAGGGGGCATTAGTCAATCCAAAAGAAATTACTGTAAACTCATAATTCCCATACCTTGTTCGAAATGTTGTCTTCAGAATGTCTTCCTTCTTCACACACAACTGATGGTATCCAGATCAATGTTCAATATTTGAAAAGTATTGATCTCCATGTAGTTTGTCAAACGAATCATCAATGTGAGGTAGGGGATACTTTTTCTTTATTGTTATAGCATTGATCTATCTGTAGTCAACGCAAAACCTCATAGATCCATCATCCTTCTTAACAAAAAGGATAGGTGCTCCCCCTAGAGAAACACTAGGGAGAATAAATCCTGTATTACTTAGTTCCTCTAGTTTTTTCTTTAATTCAACTAATTCCACAATGTCCATTCTATAAGGGGCCTTCGATATGGTCCTTGAAATGGGTATTAAATCAATAAAAAAACACAACTTCTCATTCTGGAGGATGTCCTAGTAAATCTTCTGAAAACACATCAACATATTCTCTTACAACAGGTACATCCACTATTTGAATATTTCATTCCCCACCCATAGTTATTTCTTTCACTTCCTCCCTGATAATTGAATTTAGTTGAGCTACTGGGGGTGGATCTAGATAAGAATTATGTTGCGACAATTCTGCTCTATAGATATGGTGTTCCTTATCATCATCATCAAAATATGTAACCTCCATCTTATTATAATAAAATTTTGCATCATGGTATGAATTCCAATCCTTACCAAGGATTATATCAAATTCAATCATATGTATGACGATGAGATCAGCAGATAAAGAACATTTATATGCCCTAATGGGAACAGATCCACAAAACATTGTAGTAATGATACATCCCTTAGGGGTATTGACTGACAACTCTCTTGTTAAATAAAATTGGAAATATCTAATTTTCATAGCAAAATGGGAAGATATGAAATAATGCGATGATCCAGAATCAAATAATGCATTTTCTAAACTTGAGGAAACCATTAAATTACATGCCACCACATCATTCGGAGCTTCTACTTCAATAGCAGTTACAGTATAAGCCTAGGCATATTCTCATGGCCTCTTCTGAGGTAAGTCCCCCTGACTCATAGGACATTAATTCTCATAATGTCCCATCTCCCTACAATTGTATCATTTAACATCAGTAGCGTCTTTCTTTCCTTTACAATCACCGACTAGATGGCCTTTCTTTCTACATTTATAGAATACTCTTTTTCCTTTTAGACAGGCACCAAGGTGCTTCCTTCCACAATTATCACAGGGTGGAAATTAAATTCTACCCTTCTTCCATGTTTCCTTATTTCCTTTCCCAGAGTGTCCACCAGATCTCTTATTATCGTGATTTGATTTAAAGTCATAAAACATACAGAATTCCATTTCTGTCTTGATAGCGCATGAGACAATATATTCATATGACGAGAAGTATTGCGAGACTAATGCTCGATGGAGAAATGGTTTTAACCCATCAAAGAAACGATCAATATTACTTATTGGGTTACGTATGTAATCTGTAACATACCTCTCTAACCTTGTAAAGTTAGCCTCATACATTGCGACATTATCATCCTCCTTCTGCCTCTGACTCAGAAAATGCCTTTCCATATCTGCTCGATGGTCTCGGGGAATGTATTTTTATAAGAACAACTATTTGTACTCCCTCCATTCCATATTTGAAACTTTATCATCTTCTTTCATGTTTTGTATCAATGACCACCATTGATCAGCATCTCTAGTGAGGTGATAAACTGCCATGACAACTTTTTCCCTTTCACAACTCTCCAAGGCATCGAATATTTTCTCTAAGGAATATATCCAGTGTTCAGCTACTATGTGATTCGTACTCCCATTGAATGTTGGTGGTTACTGCCTCATGCAACGATCTAACATTGATCCTCCACATTTCGGATTAGGGTGCTCCATACGGGTAAGGTTATTATTCATTACCTGAGTGAGTTGTCCCAGTATTGTGAGAAGTTGATCAGCACCAGTTGTATCACCAGCACCACTATAATAATCTTTAGTAGGAGGGAAATCCGTACACAGTGTTTGTGAATTGATACAGTTTCCATTTTCTTCCACTAGGCGCCATTTCTATACAGTGGCATAATCTAGATTAGTTTAAGAATCAAAATACATAATTCTATAATCATAAAACACTTAACATAAATTGTACAGTATATGGATATAATCCATAATCATAAAAAAAATCTTTGGGAAAGTATATAATCATATCCCTTCATAATGGTTTGTAATGAAAATGAGAATTATCCTAAACATATCCCCCAAGACTGTCGTAACCAAGAGTGCAACAATGACCGTTGTCATGCACATGTTTGCATTCGAGTATAGCTCAATGCGTTGTTTTCGGGGTTTACCCCTAGGTACTTCTGTGCTAGAGCCGCCTCTACCTGCTCAATTCCATACATTGATGTATTTTCTCAGAAAACTCACAAAATCTCTACAATACCAAAACTATAGGAAGTTCTTCTATACTAACCCTCAATGTCTATCTTAGGGATATGTGATCTAATCAAAGATTATCTAAATCTAGTTTTCGTGGTTTTTTACTAATATTACTCTGATTCCATCTGTAATGCCTGAACCTAGTTACCCAAAGTCGGTGCATTATTACATAACATATTTATGATCACAACAAATAAAATTTCTATAAAGACGGATATGTTTAGTAGCCTTGAAAACAAGATTCGTACATATGTTATAAATTACATCTTGAAGAGAAATACAGCAAAAATATATTTCATTAGAAGCATCCTAGCCTCCTAGATTATGCCTACAGGTCAATCATAACTAACATCTTCATATCCTGGGAAAATTAAACATAAGAAAGGGGTCAGCTCAAACGCTCAGTAAGGGTATGTAATACAGCATAAAATGACAACAATATAAGTAAGGTGAATATTTGAAACCACGTGTCCTCACCAGTAATATACATGAATACTTTTAATGAAGCAATATGAGCTGAGTAAGTAATGCCATAATAAAACATAATCATGGGTATTCTACTAGTCGAATAACCCCCTGAACCATCAATATTATTTCCATAATGAGGGAATGTATAATACCAGACATTCTGAAACATTTTGTCAAGGCCTCACCCAAGATTTCTAAAATGATTAAGGCCTCGGCCAAAACCATAAATCAAATTGTGAAAGGGACTTGGCCAATTCCATGTCTACTTTTCTCAGGAGACCTACTGATGAATCGAGAAGCTATAGCGGGCTCCACCCATCACTTACTATGTCCAATACATTCTTCATATGAAAAGGTTTAAACATATCAGAAGAAATCGTATTAAAACAATCATACGAAATGTAAATAATTTTACTATAAACCATGAATGGTATAAAAATAGTACATCCACATTCAATCATATCACAAAAACACCATTACAATATGTTAGTTTTGTATCAGAATAAATCAACCTCAAATAAACTTAAAATCAATTAAATGATGTTGACATAGATGAAATCGTAACAATTTGAGGGAAATTTCTCTTATTTTTGAAATCATATAAAAGTCACATAATTATGAAATAAAAAATTTAAATTGAAAATCTTCTTATAAGATTGTAAGTGATGCTTCGACGAAGTTATAACGGCAGAAAATAACCGCACCCACCTTATAAGTTAAAAAAACATTGTTACCTTAAATTTGTCGAAAAGGTCAAAAAGTACATTGTTTGGAAAATGACGGAAAGATACCATTCCAAAATGTATGAGGGTATAAATGAAATTAACCCATTGTATATTGAATAGTAAAAAAATTTTGAAAGACATTTTTATGAATCATGGATGTGGATGATAATGAGGTCCCAGTAGATCAATACGTTTGAACAACCTCAGATAAAGAAGAGATTTTGAAGTTATCCCTTACCTTGTACTTTTCCTTAGTCGATGGTATGTTATCCTCCTGTATAATAGTTAAAACATTTTTATTAAATTATACAATAATCATATACATCAATATGATATCATATATGATCTGTTAACATTGCTTTATTTATACTATCTTAATATTATCATCGTTTCGGGTGATAACTGATTCGTTCTCCTAATATGATTGGTTACGTAATAATTGATTGTAATGAATTTGTTGTATCATATTCATATTCAGAATGATATTATATCTTTAAACATTATTTTTAACCATCAAAAAAAATTATTCATGAATGGATACGATGGGAAATGAATCCTATCGCGATCGTGGAGCAGGTATTCCGTAAGTACGCACGAGCGACAATATCATTCATTTGATATTAAAATATAATTGATTGTTATATCATATATACAGAATAATTATAATGTCATGTTAGTTATTAACGTCATTTAAAATCATTATTATACCAATACAAATAATAATGTATTGAATAACAATTACACCATGACGTGGTGACGGTAAGCCGTACGTACGCACGTATGGTGACATGTCATTCAAATGATGTTTATAATAGTGAATATGGTTGTGCCATATTTATAATAACCTCATAGTATATAGAAGATACTGGTGATATTATTTTAGAATGGAAATAATAAACAAATAAGAAGTGGAAGAAGAAAGGAACTTGAAAGAGGGTGGTGAAATGTTAACTTTTCTTCAGGTTCTTCCTTTTGATTTGATCAAAAGGACTCCTTAGGATGGCTTCCTGACTAATGGAGGGCTTATAGGAAAAAGGGAGATAATATGAGAGGGTAATTGGGCCAAGGATGGCCAAGAAAAATTGCTTTGAAGGTGTGAGATTGAGAGAAGAGGGGGTGCCCTTTTATAATAGGGGTGATGGGAACCTTAGGAAAAACTAGAAATATTATTTTTTAATAAATTCATATTCGGTTTCTAATGTCTTAAAAGTGATTTATTTAGAGGATAAGGTGGGAATGGGTCGAAAACAACTCAACCAATATGATTTAGACATGAATGTGTCACTAAATTAACCGTTTCTTTAAGTATTAACTCTTAGTTAATTAGTTTCACTTTTACTATGTCTCTTTGTATTTTTATATTATATGGTTAATAAACATACTATAAACATCCAAGAGAACCTCCAGTGGTTTATTAATGTCATATATAATAATATTTAAGCCCTTTGTCTGAACCTTACATTTTTAGGACTATAATATCAATTAATAATATAATATTTGTTTTAAAAACTCTTTTATGTCAATTTTCACACTATTTTGGAAAATTTACTTTTTTGAAAATCATAAAAAAATGATTATTTCGAACAAAGTTACATAAATAAATTATAAAATTTCATATTAACCTATCAAATTAGTGGAATTTATAAAAAGTCTCAAATTATATTTATTTGGGTATTTATAATATCAATTATATTAATTTTTCACTATTATGGTAATTAATGTATCACCATTGTGTCATTAATAAATTAAATTATTTAATGTCTACAAATTATAAATAAAATAACATTATGTAGTAAATATTTTTTGATTTCTAATTAATATTTATAATCGAATTTATCTTATGCATAACCCTATAATAAAAATGTTTTAGGTATTAATTTTAGATTTTAACTATTTTAACTCTTCTTTGAATTAAATAATAATAAATGTCCTAATCTAATCCAAGTGGACCAAAGAGGTTCATATTTTAATCCTATGGTTTTTTTGGTTGAATTGTGCTTGTCCAATAGAATTAAGACAAGTGTCAGGGTAAAAATAATATCATTCTTACCTTTAATTATACTTTTTACTTTTAACCGTGGTAAATAAATGTAAAATGTTACTATTTACCAAAAATTATTTTACTCTCATTGAACTACATTTTAAATACTGATATCATATGTGTCTCTTGGATTTTGTTAATTTATGTCACAGAAGTGGTAAAATTATGTTTTATGAAAAAATCAGTTTTTTTAACTACCACTTAGTGGTTTCACTATTAATCAAAAAATGATGTTTTTCAGAACAATACCAAAAATTCACCCTATGCTAATTCGATATACCGAATCCAAAAATGAAGACCATTTTTATAAATACGATTTATGAAATTTTAAAAGGTGGTTATTACTATTAATAACTACTAGTTTTATTAGTTGTGGTGTGTTAGAACTCGAGGTTGAGTACAACACACGTTGTTGCATTATTCTAAGGAAAACATACCGTGGAAGCTTGGGGTGTTACACATACTCTTGTACTCTTATCGATTACTTGCCCTCTGGTGGGTAAGAAAAACCATCATGAATGTAAAAATCATGTGTCAATTTTCATTGTTGTCAGATACCCTTCTATTTCGGTTAAAATATTTCTTACTTGTATAATTTTTTAGTTATAATGATTTATATCTGATGTATTTTGTTATTTATAGAATATTTATTAATATTTTAAATTCTTAATCTAATATACTCTGAATGTTATGATTCTAAACATTTTAAGGTAAATTATGTCCCTATGATATACATGCTTCAGTTTCATTAAGATAAACATTTTTATGATTTGGTTCGTTAAAATAGGACATGGTCCCATATAATTATACCATTGTTTATGACCAAAATATGGTTAGAGAATTCATATTTTTTAAATCTTTTAAAAGTATATTTTCATGAAGTTAAGAAATAATTTCTTAAACATTCAATTCAACCCATCTTTTAATTGAGCATATACATCTATATTTCTATCCATCGAAATAAATTAAAAAATAATTTCAAGAATAATAGATTAACCATAATTCCATTGATCCCTTATGATAATGAATTTTTAATTTAAATATTTTGGGTGAGATTATTTTTGATTGGTTTGATATCTAGAATATAATAATATTGAAAACATAAAATCTAGATGACTAGTTGTTGAATAATGTAAACATACAATCACAGCTCTAATAGACTTTTGATCAACCGTTTTCTCTAATTTATAATGACATAATATATTAGGGGATACAATGGGAGTAATACTACTTTTATTGTTGTCATACCTGAATTTATTACGAATAAGTTTTTTTACTAATGTTGACATATAAAATATCTCTCTAGTTTTCAAGAAATTTGTAATCCTAGAATGTTTGTAATCTCACCCATCATACCCATTTACATCATTGATTTCAATGTTCCTTGAATAAATCTATTAACAATTTTGATTTGAACAAAATATAATATCATCTAAAAATATTTGAACAATTATAATGTTTATATTAACTTCATGTTTGAAAAAGGAGTTCGATCTATTGATTCCATAAAAATTTTGTTTTGTAAAAAAATATAGTTAACTTATTATACCAAGCTATGGTGGTCTGCTTAAGTCCATAAAAAGTATTTATGTTTTTAAACATTTTATGAATTTTCTGTATCTTCGGTTGGTTGATATACAGAAACATTAAACTGAACATATCCCTTATGGAAAGAACACATTACATCTATTTGAAATATTTTAAAATTTATGAATGTTGAAAAAGCTTTAAGTGTAATAATAAGTATACATATTTCTAACAGTGCTTATTTCTCTCAATAGGTTATTCCTTTTTGTTGATTATAACTTTTAGTAATAGGATTAGATTTATTTCTAATATTTTTTTATCATTTTCATCAAATTGTTTCTTGAAAAACCATTTTACTAAAATTATAGAATTATCATTAATAAGTTCAACCAATGTCAAAACATTTTTCCTATAATACTCATTGACCACAAATTAAATTTCATTATTCAAATCCTCTACACCTAAAACCTCATCATGATTCATAGGTTTGAATTGTCATAAAAATGATAGATTTTGATTTTATATTTTTAATGACATTATTCTTCTAATCAGCTGATCTAAATCACCAATGAAACTTTTTCAATGATTATTCTAAACAAACTACTGGATTTTTGGGTTTTCAAATTTCCATTTTTCTACATTTGGTTGAAGATATTTTTTATGAAAAACATCATAAATGTATTATTGAGTAATTTTCCTATAAGATGAAAATTAGTACATAGGATGAAAATTAATTTTAGAAAAAAAAACATAAGATGTATGATTGGGTTGTTTGAAAACAAAATGATAAATTTCACATATATTTTACTAATGATTATTTTATTTGTGGATGAAATTATAATCATTGACAGATGGGAAAACCTTATACCACTTATGGTTCATGTTTCCATTTTCTATTTATCCACCAATGTGAATCTTTTTTAATTGTATCATCGCAGCTCCAGACAAGAACATCCACTAATAACATGGAATCATCATCAATTACATATGATTTTATTCACCCACATGTGTGGGAAATTGTTTAAAAATTTATAAAATTTTGAAGAAAACCCATAACTAAGAAGGGAGATGGAAGACAAGAAATAAAATCAATTTGATAGTAAATTTAATGAAACCATTCACATGGAATGGTCTGGTCTAGGAGGATGATTATCAACATGCATGAAATGGTTTATGAATATAATAAAATTAGTATTCAATTATAGTCATTCATTATAATGATATATCATGCTTGAATAAACTAATTTTATTCATTAATTAATCAATTATTTTATCATAAGTCACATATAAATTTCAATGGGATTATCATCCATCAAATTTTTAATTAAAATTAAATAAGTTTATTACAAATTAAATATGCACAAAAATTTACCATGGAGGCAACACAATGAGTACCCATCCTAACAACATAATACATATTATACTCATACATTGTTTACTCATGAGAGATAGGTTGTACCCAAATTATCATATACATTTTTGACCATTACTATCAACATAATGATTACAATTATTACCTATTACTTATTTCATATGGTATTCTTAAATATATGTACAAAAATAACGATAATATGACTGATACTTGATATAAACATTCAAACACTACACAAAAATTTAATTATCATTTTTATATATTAGAACTCATCACATGGCATGTCCTATCACCGTAATGAAGAAACACAAAAACATGTTTATATGGTTTTCATATTATACTAAAATGCCTTTTAGTTTTTCATAAATATGATAAAATGAATTTCATGTGCAAGCCCGCTACACAACATGGACTTTTTTCACAATCAATCTGAGATATGCACTAAGGGACTTGGAATTTAAAACATCAAATATAAATTTTTAGTGTTCATGAAGTGCACATGGGATAGATGTAGTGTTGTCTATGATTTACATAGTCACCAGTTAGGAAGGCTGTATATGAAGATACATGACTCATCTATGACTAAAATATTACACACCGTGTCTGGAAGTTACACTTCATTTAATGTGGCTGACTGTGTGATAAAATATCCCCATCAACATGAGGTGTAAAATTAATGATACAATGTGTAATAAAAGATTTTATGTTTTTATTAATTTTGAATTAATTATTAGTTAATAGAAGACTAGAACACCACGTCTACATATGTGTTACATATAGGTTATTTTCATGTTATTGGAATAGTTTCATTATCACATCCAGATGATATTTTATAATTAATTTCATTCAAAAAATGCAATTTTATTATATAAATTTGAAACAAAAGAGTAATAAGTATATCAATAAATTTAGATTAAAAAATGATTAATCTGAAATTGAAAACTAAATTAAAAATTTGTAAACGAATAATTTATATTTATTCAATTATTAATAATATATGAATGCACAGATACAACTTGTTGTATCCGGGTTCAATAGAAGTATGCCATGGATCATTCCTAACATCAATTTTAAGTCATAATCAATGGTCAATCCATGATTTACATGTCTATAAAAAACATGATCAATGGAATCATATAAAAATTATACTAGGGATAATACCCCAGAACCATATCACTAGAACATATGATATTATTTATAAATAATCTAATCCATTAAAAAATTACATGATGATAAATTATTTATTTTTTGAAGAATCATAAAATAGATCTATTTTTTATTGTCATTGAATTATATTAATCAAGGGATGATTCCCTCTAGATGTGTAAGATACCTTATTTTCTCAATGAATGTGCTTTTTTATTTATTTGTCTTAGTCTCCTTATTGTTTTCAAGGGAATGTATTATCAGTGAATTTTGAAACTCGAGGTTGTTTTGCAGATCATAAAATTATAGTATGGATAATTTGGCAATCCAATGCATGATTTAGGTTTTGTATTGTAGGTAGAGCCATGAACCCAAACCATTTCAGATAAGAGAAATGAGTTAATAGTTCAGTAAAATATGAATGAGGGGAGGATAAACCATGCAAGCCTAGATAGAGGCATTTTGCATAGTTGGATCATGGTTTTTCAAATCAGGTAGTGCACCTCGGGTAATTGACTGACTCAACACCTCTATGATAGAGGAAGACACAATTTTGCTTCATGGATTGCAAATAAATGTTGAAAAACCATTAACCTAATTAATATTGGTATTTTACCATTTAAATTCTCAGGATTTTAAGTTCCTCAATTGAATTTCTTCTCTATTTTTCTTATTATATCCCTAGCGATGAATCTTAAAACCTAGATATTTCAAATTATCAATCTTCTTATTTTCTACGATATTCGATGTTTCATTATTAGTGGATTGAATGTTCGGTTATGTATTATCGTCCACACTCATCTCTTTTCTGGATTAGGGATTGTGGTGTCATTCTTCTTCTTCAAAATCTCTACACACCTCATTTCCAATTGAACATTTAATGTGGCATCAAAGGGTGAATTTATCCTAATATAAGGATATGGTTAATCTTGCGTTCATGTTTGGTTTCATAGAAGGTGGTCTTCAAGTTATATGCCATGTTCTTGATGTTTATTTCATCACGTTTGATTTTTTTAATGGTTCCCTATTGTGGTTCATTTGATTACATTTAATAGAATTGTTAGAATGGTGGGATAAATGATGAATTGATCATCTCAAGATCTGCATGGTTTGAGTAAACATTAGATAGAAAAGTATATGGCCACCAATGGGGTGTCAAAATATTCATGACCAAGGATAATTGTAATTTTAACAATGGATATAACTTGTTATAAAGTAGATCCCAATATTAACATGTTGACATGTTAGTTTAGAATGAAAAAATATTATTGATATTTGTGAATATAATTTTATAATGACATATGTAATTGTTCAGAATAATAAAAAAAGTTTTTAATATAATAATTTCAATGACTGTAATGTTACGTGAGATATAAATTGAATGCAATCAATGGGATAATACTAATTAAATGATGAAAATTGGGAAATATGATAATTTAAGGAAATTATTGAATATGTGAAATGGAATGCGATATGAAATAAAATTTGCTTAAATGTTATATGTAATGTTTCTCATAATTTTTTTATTTGTTTAAGGTGAATTTATTTTATAAAGTGTTAAATAGAATATGAATTGTGAATTTTACATGGAATGATTAATCATGGCATGTTATTTTGTATATGTTTTAATTGGATGAAAATAATATAGAAATTACATTTTTATTAGTGGGATATTGGACTAAGGCACCCCCCATGAATCAAGATGGACTGATTCTATAAAACAAACCACAAGAATGTCTCTGTTAAAGTGTCATATTTGATTGTCTAAGACCCTAATCATTTCATTTGATGAGATTACCTAGACTCATACTCTAAGGTGAGTTTGATGTCTATGTTATAAACTATTTATCCATTGTAATAAAGGTAACATGACTTATTCAATTATGTAAGATAATATATTGGCTTAAGAAGATGATAAAATTATGAAATTTCATATCACATTGATGAAGTGACCGAAATGGTTTACATGATTGAATGAAATAAATTATGAATGTTTCTATGGTTAATATTGTTAACTAGTGGAACCTGATTTTTCATTTTTTCATTATGAAATATATTTATTACATGTATTCACTATCTATTTTGATAGTGTTATTTCTAGAAAATTTTGGTGATGGCCAACTGATTTTTACTCATACCCTACTCGAGACGTCATTGGGTTCCTGTGAAGATGTCATTAGTGGTGTAATAAATAGGTTAAAAGTACATGTGATTGGGAGTTGAGTTGTTCTTGGATGAGAATGGAAAAGGAATAAAGCATGGAGCGAAGACCATTTGTTGTGGATGTTTCTATTAGACATTATTTATGGTTTCATTCACTTTTGGAACTTTTAGCGCAACATTGCATATTTTCCATTTTTACGTTTTTACATGATTAGAAAATTGCTAGTAAGGAATTTGTTAGTTCATTGGCTATTGTTTTACATATTTAATATGATATCTATTGTTGTATAATCTAGTAAATAGGGTATAGTGTTCCCTCAAGTCCAACTAGAGACTCTTCCTAATAATAATATCATGTTGGAGGCTTACATGTTGCAAGGGAAGGAGAAGAAAAGGTAGGATATTCTTTTTAAGACCTAGTAGGATTAACAAATTTCATGGAAACATTGATAAGAAATCATTCATGAAAATTTCAATTCATAGAAAATGATGTAGGTTAGGGATACATGGTTTAGGAAGTTGAACTAGGTGCGGCATACTATTATGGAATACCGTAGTTGTTTCCTATAATTTAATGTTTTGATCTATATTGGATAGGGGATAAGAATACTATGGAAAAAAGTGTATTGGATGGAATTGAACATGATATTAAGTCGCATGTGAGTATGTTATGACAAAAAATAGTTTCTGAAGTTATGGATCAAGCCCTTATTTGGTAGGGAAACCTTATTGAGGTAGCTGGTGGTGGGAATGCATTTCTAGTTCGGTGATCCTGTGGTTTGATATCCAATAGAAGGAAGCATCATTTTTAGATCATTCACTAGGGAGGTGTAGGATATATTCCTTAGAATAAAGAACCATCATTTCAGGGTAGATTTTGCGTTTTCTCCTATATGTGTTGTAGTATGGGGAACATGATTTTTTAGTGTACACAACCACCAGTTGAGTTATAAAATATGATAGAATATGGTATTTTTAGAGGTTTTGTAGGGACCCTATCACGTGGGTGTGTCCTCAACATGCCTAATATTTTTCATCTATAGGATATCCTACTAAATGAATCATATAGGGATCTTGGGTTCTGGATGGTGGATCCATCACAATAGAGTTTTAAGAATTCTTACAATGGTAATCTTCCTAGAGGTAATCTATCTACAGAAGAATGGGTTTGTTGGATACCTCTTCCAAGGGGCTTAAATCATAACATAGATGGATCTAGTGTCTCAAGATTAATGAATAGTGGGGATGTTGATCATGACAATAATGGATTAGTCATCCTAATATTTTCCATTCAGCATGGACACAATACATCCCTACATGTCGAGGCCAAGGCCAAGATTACAAGCCTTTGTGTTTTTCAGCAGCAAATCCAAGCTATTTTCGAAGTGGAAACTAATTCTATATGTTTTTTTATTTTATTAAATGTCCATTGTTTTATCCCATGGTCAATTGAATATATCATTAGAATGTGTCATGAGAACCTCAAAAACAACACCTATGTGGTCCACACCTGGCAAGATGGTAAAAAATTAAAAAACTAGTTGTCATCGCTCAACTCTTCTAGTTCTAGGACATCATTTTTACTGACATCCATAGAATGAAGCAGGTGTGGGTCAATATAATTTGAGGGTATTCCCTGAATCTCCACCATTTTAGACACCCATAGTGTTTTTCTTCTTTTGATCATCTTTTTTCGGTTGACTTGTATTGTTTCATTTCTCCTTGAATAAAACATTTAGTGGATTTTGATGATAGGGACAATTGATAGATGGGAAATGATGGAATTCTATGTATGATTCTTCGTGGTGGAATGGGGTTGGTTACCCCATATCAATAATGCAGTTGTTGTTTTTATAGTAATAATAGAGGAAGTGAAAAATGTGTTACTCGAAGGTGAGAGCATTCATATCTGTATGGTAGTGTAGCCCCCAGAATTCAAACCAAACACTTATGTAAAGGGTACAGAAACCGTCAGACAGTTTAGTATTCACGTGGAGGTGGTGAGGATAGACTATAGATTGTTCGAGTTATGATCCTTTTATCATCCATGCTTGTATATACATTATTCGTTATAGGTGCTTCACATTATTTTGTCTCAGCTCATATTGTGGTTATGTTTAGTTTAGTTGTAACATCCCTGGTAAATAAAGAATATTACTTTTTCTATTTTATTAATATCTGTGAATAAAATATTAATATTTCTTTAAAGGGGATGCTATGTTCTTTGTCATACCCAATACGCAACAACGGGTTTTGTTGAAATCTTACAATGCAAACCAATAATATAATAATATTATTTCAAATGGTACTCACTCGTAGTCGTTGTATTGAGGATAATGAATGGGAATAACTAAAATGTTATTATATGTGTTGGTTAAATGTTTTTACATTTATCCAATAAAATACAAAGGCTTAAAATAAGAAAAGATTTCAATTTTAAGCATAAATACTCTAACATTCACTAAAATATCGATTTATCACCTTTTGATGGAAAACCATCATTTAAAATAGTTTTGATCATTCTTATACATTTTATTGGACCAAATAAAATCTTTTTTTTAGAATTGGGACATCAAAATTCACTTTGTGAATGTTTTTTTATTTTTCTGATAATGTTCATTTTTAATGAATAAGTAAAAAATGTTCTATTTTAATTCAAAACCAATTTTTAATCTAATTTATTTATATGATTATATTTTCATTTGAATAAGTTTTAAGGTTAAATTATAAGATATTTTTACCATTTAATCCAATGGTGGACTTTGGAATTAATTTCACTTTGAAATACGACATAAAGGAATGTCAATCTTTTGATAAATATTGATTCCTAAAAACATGCTATTTGTTTTGACAACGGAAATTAATTATAAAATTAATTTAGGCTACTTATATGATTTCAATTAGGTAAAAGTTACATTCTTTTTGAATTAGGAATATCGAATACAAATTAGAGTGAATTTTTGGTTATTTTCTGAAAAACATCAATTTTTGATGAATATTGAAACCACAATGTGGTAGTCATGAAAACTGATTTTTTTTAGTTTAAATGAATGTTTACCAATAATGTGTATTGAATTTCAAAACTCTGACATACATGGTTGTCATTAGTATGTAAAATGTGGTTAAACGGAGCTAAAATAATTTTTTGGTGATTAGTAACTTTTTTTCATTAATCGCGATTAGAGGTAATTAGTGTTATTTTATGTAAAAATGATATTAAAAAAAATATGAAATCACCATGAAACTTGTCCTGACCCTATTGGATGAGTTATGGCCGACCATTAAAAGCCATGGGTCGATTTTTGGCACCCCATGTAGCCACTTGGGTGATATAATGACTTTAATGCCTTTTATTTAAAGTAAAGGTGAAAATGACACAAACATGTATTGTTTTACTAAAATAATTTTTACAAGGGGTTATACAATTCCTATTTTTGACTATAAATATTCATTAGAAATATAAAAAGATTTCCTATATGTTTATAGTTTTTTAATAATTTTTATACATTAAATAAATTAATTTATTTATGACATCATGATGATACAACTATTACCTCCTAAATAAATGGTTTAAATAAAATGAAAAGATAATGTAAATTATAAGACATTAACTTGTCCAAAAACTATTGGATGAGTATATGTCGAACCCTTATCATCTTATCCTCAAAATATATATTTGTGGGACCTCAAAAATCTGAAAGGGCATTTCATAATAATATAACATTCATGATTTCCAAAAAGCCCCTCCTCTCCTCTTATAAAAGGCCCCCAACTCTACCTCTTTTCACACACACCTCAAGCCTTTGGCTCAGCCAAACCCTACCCATTTTCTCTCTCCACATCCCTATACTCATCCTAGAGGCCTATCTTTGGGAAGATTCTTTTCCAGGGAAGCATTTGGGCTCAAATCAAAAAGAGTTACTCTTTTAAAGGTAATGCTTTCTCTTATGTTCATTTGTTTTATTTTGCTTCTCCAACAATCTAAAATACTTTTATTCCATTATATTGTAACAACAACAGTATCTTCTATATACTAGGATATTGTTATGAGATTTATTCGAGCTACACTTACACACACCTGCATCTAATGGTTAAAGAACATACTATTTCCGTGGATGGTGAATGTCTGCCTCACGAAACGATGGTTGCTCAATAATCTTCTAACACCTTTCATGGTGGCCATTATGATGTCGCTGTACTTATATATGATATATTTTGTGTTCATGTTTTTCTTATTCTTCTGTATTTTTCTTTTATTCCATAACTTTATTGATTCAATTATGGGTAAACGTGATATCTTCATTTTAGGAAGTGCGGACTACCGCCCCCTCAAAGTGATTTGATTCGTTAATGCCATATGGGAGACGTATAAAGGATTGAGTCAATTATTTTATATATGATATTATAATATAATTATAATATATATATGTATAATTATGTTTTAATTCCATTAAAGTATGAAATTGAAATGAAAGTAGCGTTAATGCGTACGTACAGATTACCGTCTCCATGAACGGTGCCTTTCACTTCTCATGTCCAAATGTTATGTAATATTATAAGTACTTATATGAAATGGATATATATGATATATATTATATATAAATGTTTAATATCATACTAGAATTATACTATATATATATATATATCTCAATTATTTTTAACTCCATTAATATGATAAAAAATCCGAAGTAGAGTTCATGTCTACGTACAACCTACAATCTACATGAACAATGCATTTCATTTATTTTTATCTCCAAATGTTATGGAATAGTATAAAATCAATATATACTGGATATATAAGATATTAAAATCATTAATACTATTATTCATGTGATGTTATTTTTACTACATGGACAATTCTTCTCAAACATGTTCATTTTTGACACATGTACTGAACATCGACAAAAACGTATGATATGAACAAAATTAATAATATAATTATTGTAACATTATAATATGTATAATTAATTGAATAATAATCTTTAATATATGTTTTAGGTAATTATAAATTGACCAAAGCTTATTATTCAGGAATATAAAGAAACGAACAAGACAAGTTGGACTCGAGGTAAGGGATTCTACCTCTCTCTTTCTTTTTAAGTACTCTCTTTTATGTCATTTACTTTAAGAACATCTTTCTTATGTTGGGGGATGTTCTTTTATATTCATCTTGCGGTAATGTTTATTTTAATATGATGAGAATACCTATTTGATCTCATCAATCCATATTTGGATGTTTTATGTGGCGTCGTTAGGCTGCCGAATTCTCATAAGGGGATTTTTCATCTCACTTTTATTCTCGTGATATTCATGCTACATTTGCCACTATTTCCTTTTGTGTGGTTTATTTAATTCCCATGAATGTATTATTTTTGTAATATTATCTAATCTAAGGGTATTTATAACTTCATTGTACGACCCTTTTTTCATGGGGTGTACATTTTGAAAGTTACCCAAATCGGTAAGGGAACCTTTCGACCTCCTATTTTTAAAAGACGTCTTTTTGTTATGTATTTTAATTTACATCTTCTTATGTTGGGATATGTTCTTATATATCCTTATTGATGTAAATTATATTTCCAAGTGATGAGATACCTTTTTTATCTCTAATCGTCTCATTTTATGAATTTTATAAGGACACCGTTAGGCTGTCGAATTTCTGTAAGGGAACATTTTAACCCAATTTCAATTCATTGGGTTAAACCTCTACTTATTGATTATGTCATACTATAAATATGTTTGGTTGATCTCAGAATTTTTTACCCTTAATATCCTTTTATATTGGGTGTATTTATATTTTTCACACATAATTATGAAATTGATTTATCCTTAATCTAAGGATATTGTCATTGTATGGGAATTCGTCTTGATCTCCTTTCATTATGGCATATTTTTCTCTAATACAAGACATTAATTTATATGCTGTATAAACACCTTCTACAACTACTTTTATTCAAAGGTAATATTTTATATATGAAGAGTTTTACTAAATGATAAAGCATATGTTTTTTTAACGTACGCGATGACAATGACATTTCCGCCACCGCCAGTATTATTTGATCTTTGGCTTCCGCAACAAGCCGTAATAATTTTTAAAAGTAAATAAATACCACATACTCTTTTATGTATTTTGTTATTGGAAAGGGTTTTGATAATGGATTTGTTATGTTAATATATTTTACTGATATATTGTGCTTGAAATGTGGGAATGTTTTCTTTCCTTTATAATTTTTTTATGTGTTATGATTTTATAATTTTAATTGGACATTTGATGGGTGGTTACATGATAAACCATATAAAGGGTGGTTCCATGAATACCAGGACAAGTTTCTACGTTATAACCTCCAATGCATTGGGTATGGAAGTCGGCCGTATGGCTATTCCATGTAGTGATATGTGTCGAAGTTGATCGTATTATTTTTCCATTTAAGTATGATTATGTCCAAAGGTACCTTTGTATGTTATGTGTTCTTTATATGTGTTTTATGGTAATATTTTGGTTACAACATGTTATGAAATGATATTTTATCTAGGGAAGTGTTTTTACTACTTCTTAAATGTGAAAAGTATTACATTGATAAAGTATTCATGGTTTAATTAATGTTTTGAAAAACTAACAGTTTTCCTTCTTTGTGTAGCGCTTAATGAGCTCTTTAGGCTCATCCCACGTTTTTGAAATTTTTTTCATAGGTCAAGGGAAATTTACATGATGTGATGATAGTGTTAAGTACATGTCAAGAAAGAATCCATGTTTTATTTTAGAAGTGTTTTCGTTGATGGGAAAATGAATACTATCTTTTATGTAACAACCTTGTTTAAAAGTGGGATGTAATGAATGATTTATGTCTGAATTCACTAAAACTCTAAACCTGAAAAGATCCTAAATGTGAATTATTTATTTAATTCAATATTAAGTGAGGTTTAATTTCGGGGCCTTATAGTTGGTATCAGAGGTAGGTTTAGATAACTTTAGAGGTTAGAGTGTTGTTTAAGCATAGTGACAAGTTGTGTATAGCCACAATGGGTAGTATAATTGATAGAGTCTTTGTTGTTAGAATGAGTTTGAGATAAGTTGGATAAGTATAACTTAGTGTTTATCTTCCTCTTTAGTACATGATGATTTTTTTTATATACTCACACTGACCATTTTGGTTTTATTAAATGGATAGACCTAGCAAGAACCAAAGTGACAATGGGTTTGAAGGAAACTGTGGAGGTTCTTTGATTAAGAAACTGGATGAAATGGGTGATCCAATAAGGAATATCATGGTTATTCTAAACCAACTATCAAGGAGTCATGATTAGCCATATGAACCTTGATGAGTTCTCTAATGCCTCATGTATGAGAGAACCCACTCGATGTGGAAGTTCAGGTAATAATTATAAAGGTAACCATTTGGGTTTATATGATCCTTACATTTGAGGTAATTATGGGTTACTATATGGTATGCTGGAAAATTAAAGGCATGAGTTAAAATTGAGGTTAAAATATGGTATTGTTATTTTTTATGATTTATCATTTTTTGGGGAATGTTTTAAGGCTTATATAGTTTTGGAAAAATGACAACACGTAGATCGTGTGACACCCCATCACGTCGGACGGAGCTGTGAGAATCAAACCCACAACCAAAGTGAAACTGGTATTTATCCCCCACCACTGGACTAAATGAAGTCCCTCTTTATTTTGAATAATTATTTTTAGTTATATGATTTGATTAATCAATAGTAATTCTATTTTGGGTTATCTATGAAAATGATTAACCTATCATGGACGATATGTGATTAGGTTAGTTACATTTCAATATGAGACAATAAGAGAAGCTAATGTTATTTGGAGATAAATGTTGTGATTTATTTTGGAAGCCTCTGTGATTAAATCACTCATAGATTTGGTTTTCAATAATAGTTTGGTTTACTTTGAATAATTTTATGGACCGTTGTTTGTCAAATGGTCATTGTTGAACTTTGGGTTTTGTTGGACAAATTTTGGAGATTAAGAATAGATTTTCATTTTATAAAGGATTATCTGTTTTTGGTATTATCTGATCTTGTGCTAAACATTTTGGTTTTGGTTAAGGTCTAAAAACATGGGAAATATATAGTTCTCTTTTATGGATTAGGTGATTCTCTTGAAGTTGGTTATAGTACTTTTATTGTGAACAAGTCTTCATAATTACTCGTCTTTTGGAGAAAATGTGAGTTTGTGTAAGAAATCAATTAAGAGTTGGAAGTCAACTTGACAAGTAAGTATGTTTCCTTATGTTTTAGTTATGCTCATAAATTAATTCCTCAATGAAAGGTAACTTTAAACAAAAATGTTGTATGTTTGCTTTTCCTACTGGGGAATCCAATACTGTTTAACCCATCACAGGTTTGTGTTTTTCTTGTGGTTAAATTTCTCCTAAACATGTTTTCTATCACTATCGATCAGAACATAACCCTTTGTTTTATCTTCCATATCCATGTTTTCCTACATGAAATCCTAGTATGGGTTAACTCAGGTGCCCTTTTTACTTCTCATTCTTTCTTTTAAAGTGATAGTTCTATTTACTCCTTTTCCTATGTGGGACTTTCAATGAAGGTTCCAAGCCCAAATTTAAAATTGCGAGGATGAAATTCCAAAAGGGGGGAAGGATGTAACATCCATGTTAAATTAAAAATATTACCTTTTCTTTTTTATTAATATTTATGAATAAAATATTAATATTAGTTTAAAGTGGATTCTATGTTAGGTTTCATACCAAATACGTAACAATGAGTTTTGTTGAAATCTTACAATGCACACCAATAATATTATAATATTATTTCAAATGGTAGTTCACACATAGTCATTGTGTTGATGATAATGAATAGGAATAACTAAAATTATAATATATATGTTTTTTACATGTCTTTACATTTATCCAATAAAATATAAAGGCTTAAAATAAGAAACGATTTCAATTTTAAGCATAAATACTTTAAAATTCACTAAAACGTCGATTTATCGCCTTTTGATGGAGAACCCTCTTTAAAAATATTTTTGGTCACTCTTATACATTTTATTGGACCAAATAAAATACTTCTTTATAATTGGGACATCAGAATTCACTTTGTGTATGTTTTTTTATTTTTCCGATAAAGGTCATTTTTAATGAATAAGTGAAAAATGTTGTATTTAAATTCAAAACCTCGTTTTAATCTAATTAATTTATATGATTAGACTATATTTTGAATTTTTTTAAGGTAAAATTTTAATATATTTTTACCATTTAATCCAATGGTGGACTTTGGAATTAATTTCACTTCGAAATTTGACATAATGAAATGTCAATCTTTTGATAAATATTGTTTCCTAAAAACACCCTATTTGTTATGACAATGGGAATTATTTATTAAATTAATTAATGATACTTATATGATCTGAATTATGTAAAATAGACATCATTTTTGAATTCGGAATATCAAATATAGCTTAGAGTGAAATTTTGGTAATTTTCTGAAAAACATTAATTTTTGAAGAATAGTGAAACCACTAAGTGGTTGTCAAGCAAACTGATTTTTTTTCATTTAAATGAATGTTTACCACTAATGTGTATTTAATTTCAATAATCCGACATAAATTATAGTCATTATTATGTAAAATGTGCTTCAATGGGATGAAAATAATTTTTTGGTGAATGGTAACTTTTTTTCATTAATCGCGATTATAGGTAATTAGTGTAATTTAAGGTAAAAATGATATTATAAAAATATGAAATCACCATGAAACTTTTACTAACCCTATTGTATGAGTTATTGACGACCATTAGAACCCATGGGTCAATTTTTGGGTCCCCATGTAGCCACTTGTGTGAGATAATGACTTTAATGCCTTTTATTTAAAGTAAAGGTGAAAATGACACAAACATTTATTGTTTTACTAAAACTATTTATACAAGAGGTTATAAAAGTCAGATTTTTTACTATAAATATTTTATAAAACACTAAAATAATTTCCTATATCATGATAGTTTTTATAATTTTTAGACAATAATGAAATTAATTTATTAATGAAATCATGATGATACAATGATTACCTCATAAATAAACGGTTTAAATAAAATGAAAAGATAATGTAAAATATAAGACATACACTTGTAAAAAAACTATTGGATGATTATATTTATAACCCTTATCATCTTATCCTAGAAATATATCTTTGTGGGACTTCAAAAATCTGAAAGAAAATTTCATTATAATTTAACTTTCATGATTTTCAAAAGAGCCCCTCCTCTCCACTTATAAAAGGCATCCAAATCTATCTCTTTTCCCACACACCTCAAGCGTTTGGCTCGGCCAAACCCTTCCCATTTCCTCTCTCCACATCTCTCTCCTCATAATAGAGGCCTCAAATTAGGTATAATCCTTTCCAATAAATCCGTTGGGCTCAAATCAAAAAGAGTAACTCTTTTAAAGGTAATGCTTTCTCTTATGTTCATTTGTTGTATTTTGCTTCTCCAACCACCTAAACTATTTTTTATAACATTATTTTGTTACAAAACCAGTATATACTATATACTTGGATGTTTTTATGAGATGGATTCGAGCTACACTTACACACACCAACATCTAATGGTTAAGGAACATACTGTTTCAGTGGATGGCGAATTTCTGCCTCACGAAACGATGATTGTTCAATATTCTTCTAACACCTTTCATGGTGGCCATTATGATGTCACTATATTTATATATGATATATTTTATTCCTATTTTTTTCTTATGCTTATTTATTTTTCATTTATGCTATACCATTATTGATTCCATTATGGGTAAACGCGATATCTTCATTTTAGGAAGTGCGGACTACCGCCCCCTCAATGTGATTTGATTCATTAATGCCAAATGTGGGACATATAAAGGATGGAGTTAATGATTTAATATGATATTATAATTTAATTATAATATACCTATGTATCATTATTTTTTAATTCAACTAAAGTATGAAATAGATATGAAAGTAGAGTTCATGCGTACGTACGGATTACCGTCTCCATGAATGGTGCCATTCATTTCTCATGTCCAAATGTTATGTAATATTATAAGTACATATATTAAATGGATATATATGGTATATATTATATATAAATGTTTAATATAATTCTGTAATTATAATATATATATATATATCTCTCTCAGTTATTTTTAACTATATTAATATGATAAAAAAATGGAAGTATCGTTCATGCGTACGTACGGCCTACCGTCTCCATGAACTGTGAATTTCTTTTCTTTTTATCTCCAAATGTTATGGAATTGTATAAACTGAATATATACTGGATATATATGATATTAAAATCATTAATACTATTATGGATATGATGTAATGTTTTCTACATGGACAATTCTTCTCAAACAAGTTCATTTTGGACTAATGTACCGAACACCGACAAAAACGTCTGATATGAACTAAAATAAAAATATAATTATTATAACATGATAAAATGTGATATTAATTGAATAATAATATTTAAAGGATTTTCCTATGTAATTATAAATTTAAAAATGCTTATTGTTTAGAAATATAATGAAACAAACAAGTCAAGTTGGACTCGAGGAAAGGGATCCTACCTCTCTCTTTATTTTTAAGTACTCTATTTTATGTCAATTACTTTAAACTCCCATTTCTTATGTTGGGGGATGTTATTTTATATTCCTCTTTCTGTAATTTTTATGTTAATATGATGATAAAACCTATTTGATCTCATCAATCCATATTTTGATGTTTTAAGTGGCCCGTTAGGCTGCCGAATTCTCATAGGGGATTTTTTATCTCAATTTTATTCCCGTGAGATTAATGAATCGTTTTCCAATATTTCCTTTTGTGTGGTTTATGTACTGCACATGATTGTATTATTTTTGTCATATAATCAAATCTATGGGTATTTACAACATCATTGTATGAACCTTATTTCATGGGGTGTACGTTTTGAATGTTACCAAAATCTTTAAGGGAACCTTTCACCCTCCTATTTTTAAAAGACTTCTTTTTGTTATGTATTTTATTTTACATCTTCTTATGTTGGGATATGTTATTATATATCCTTATTGATGTAAATTATATTTCCATGTGATGAGATACCTTTTTTTATCTCTCATCATCTTATTTTATGAATTTTATAATGACAACGTTAGGCTGTCGAATTACTGTAAGGGAACATTTTAACCCAATTTCAATTCGTTGGGTTAAACCTCTTCTTCTTGATTATGCTGTACTATGAATATGTTTGGATGATCTATGATTGTTTTAAACTTAATATCCTTTTATATTGGGTGTATTTATATTTGTCACACATAATTATGAAATTGATTTATCCTTAATCTTAGGATATTGTCTTTGTTTGGACATCGTCTCGATCTCCTTTCATTAAGGAATATTTTGTTCTAATTCAAGACATTATTTTATACGATGTATAAACCCCTTAGAATTTTACTTTTATTCAATGGGAATCTTTTATATACAAAGTGTTTTACTAAATGGAAAAATGTATGTTTTTAACCTACACGGTGACAATGACCTTTCAACCGCTGTGAGTATTATTTGATCTTTGGATTCCTCAACAAATCGTAATGATTTTTAAAAGTAAATAAACACCATATACACTTTTATGTATTTTGGTATTGAAAAGGGTTTTTATAATGTATTTGTTATGTCAATATATTTGAGTGATATATTGTGCATGAAATGTTGGAATGTTTTCATTCATTTATAATTGTTTTATGTGTTATGATTTCATTATGGTACTTGGACATTTGATGGGTGGTTACATGATAAACCGTATGACGGGTGGTGTCGTGAATACCAGGATGGGTGGTTACATTATAACCTCCAATGCATTGGGTATGGAAGTCGACCGTATGTCTATTCTATGTAGTGATATGTGTGGAAGTCGACCGTATGGTTATTCCATTTAATCATGTTTATTTCCCATGTTACCTTTATATGTTATGTGTTAATTATATGGGTTTTATGGTAATCGTTTGGTTAAAAAAGGGTAAGTAATGATATTTTATCGAGGGAAGTGTTTTTACTACTTCTTAAATGTGAAAAGTATTACTTTGATTTAGTATTCATGGTTTACATAATGTTTTAAAAAACTAAAAATTTTCCTTATTTGTGTATCGCTTACTGAGCTTTTTATGCTCATCCCAAGTTTTTGAAATGTTTTTCACAGGTGAAGGGAATGGTACATGATGTATAATAATGTCAAGGAAGTTTCAAGAAAGATTACATGTTTTATTTTAGAAGTGTTTACTTTTATTGGAAAAATGAATACTATCTTTTATGTAACCACCTTGTTTAAAAGTGTGATGTAATGGATGATTTATGTCCTAATTCTCTAAAACTCTAAACCTAAAAAGATACTCAATGTGAATTATTTATTTAACTGAATATTAAGTGAGGTTTAAGGCTGGGGACTCATATTAGTGTTGGAATGTTTTTGTGGAATCATGTCGATGGATTAAAATTTAGGGATGTGGGTAGAAAATATTTGTAATTTTTAGTATTGTTCTTTTGATTATTTTGGGTACCATTTACAATGGAGTGTGTTTGTTATTGAAATTTTCATGTTTGATCTGATTTAATGGATGAATTGGATAATTTTATTCCATGTCCATATAGACTACTTTTGATGTCTGTTAGCATTCAAATTTTTTAAATGAGACACTTATGTACATCTTGTTGAGTGGGACATTCAGGAAGGCCATGTCAGGCCAGTTTTTCGGCTACTGATTGAGCTCACAACTTAAGTGTCTTACGTATGCTTGATAATGGGGGAGTAGAGTTAACATTAATACCTCCAGTGGTGGATCAGTTTCAAGATGTGATTCACAAGGAATTATTGTGGCTGTCACCATATTTATATATTTTGATCATGATAGAGTTGTTAAATAGAGTAGAGATAGTTTATATTCTGGTGTGTAGATTGGCATCGACATAACCCAAGGAGAATAAAACACAGTTTGAGGATTTGGATAAAATGTGGATTTTTTTCCTGAGTTTGTAAAATAATCTGTGTATCCCCAAATAACATTGCTAATCAACCACTCATAGACATAGGAATGCTTTCCATTTTCACAGGGTTTGAAAAACATGGAGCAAAACCATGGACCCTAATAAAAGATGGATTTTTCCATTCCCCCCTTAGTATTTAAAGATCATCACCCAAAGTTCTCCTCAATATTCTTCCTCCATCCCCAGTGATGATCATAAACAATCAAATCCATCCAATTAGAATTTTCTATCAATTCAATCCTTTTCGGAGTTTCATTGTTCACATATTGAAGCCATGGGTGTATTGTATGCTCCACTTGCTTCTCATTTATGAATTAGGTATTCTGGATGAATTCTTCTACTACTAATACCAAAAGACCCTATTTTTCTATTGGATTATTGGTTTGGGAATCCATGATTGATTGAATTCATATATAAGTATAAGGAAATGAATAATTTAATATCTTGTTTTGATGTAGGTGGTTGACAAGTTATATTCCATGGTCTTAAAGTTGATTTCTGAATGGGTGGTATTGTTAATGTTTATATTGTGTTGTGAATTTGACGAATTTGATTGGATTTGGTAAAATGGTTTTACATATGATAAATTAATCCAATGATGTTCCCCATGGGAGGCATTGAGGATGAATAGACTAATTGAGGACCACCATGGGGTGTTCCAATATTCCCAAACAAGGAAATACTAATTTTATTAATGGAATTGTTGTATGATAATATGGAGATGAAAATGAACATGTAGATATGTTAGTTGTGTTTGAAAATTTATTATTGATAGTTATTCCTATACATTGTTAAATACATGATGTCTTTTTTGGAACAATGTAAAAATGGTTAAATGTAGTAACAATAATGATTCTAATGATTAGTTATATTGAAATTGAAATGCATGAATGTGATGTACATTTTAAAGGATAAATTATGTCAATGAGGTTACATTAAAAAATATACAATAAGATAAATGGCTTGAGATATGAAAGGGAATTATGTTAATTTGGATATATAATGTTATTGGTGAATTTGTAAATGGGTTAAACACCAATGATTATTTATGTTTAAAATTGAATTTGAATTGTGAATTATTTTTGTATTTATGATGCATGGTTTTTGATTTGGTAGATTTGGAAAGTGAATGAATACACATTGATAAAATGGCTTTCTTGTATTTATGGTGTTGTACTAAAGCTCCTCCCATTGGATGGGTTGGACTGAGTCTGGAAACCAATTCCCTAGAATGAATTGGAATGGGAGCTGGACAATTGATCTAATCCCCATGAGATTGCATTTGATGTGACTACCTATATTGAGGCATCACCATGAATAAGATGTATTTTTAATGTTATATTTTTATCTTATGAGATAGGGAATTTGAGTTTTTCCCTTATGTATGATAATTTATCAGATTAGGCTGGAGTATAAATGATGTTAATTCAGGACACATAGATTTTTTAAAATAAATTGATTATGTGATATAATGGAAGAAATTGTCAAAATTTCAGAAGTGGGTATTATAATCTAATTATACTCAATATGACTTCTGATTATCCTACTAATTGTTTAGTTCTTACATGAATTATATATTTAATCTGTATATTTTTGAAACACCATTGGTGGTGGCTTACTGAGTTGTTGTCAAACCCTGTCATGGCTCCCATTTGGTAACCGATAAAATTTCATTACTGTAGGATTTGGAAATGGAGAAAGACATGTGCTAGGGAGTTGAGTTGGGCATCAATAGTGCATGGATAAGGAATCAGACATATGCCCAAGACACTTTTTGTGGGATGTTTATATTAATATGTGTTTTTGGTTTTCTTAACTTTTGGCATTGTTAGTATTGAATGGCATATTTATCATTTTCATATGGTTATAACATGATTTCAAAATCATTGGTAATGAATATTTTGGATTATTGGATACTGTTTTTGTTATTTCGTACATTAAATATTATGGAATACTCTGGTAAAGAGGTTATAGTTTCCACATGACCAACTAGAAACTCTATACTTTTCGGTAGCCTCTAGCATATGGAGAAGCGTGCTTGAGGTTATGTGGTGGAACAGATCGAAGAACAAATTTTTTGGCTTCTAGGTGTTGGATGTTACAATGGGTGATCCACAAGTTTCATAAAAATCTATAATCATTGTAGTAGGAGCCTCTAGTTTCTAGTGTTGGAGATCCCTACACACTCATCATTAGATTTTAATTACCTCGAGAATCACATCTAAAGTATTCTCCATGACCATTCTTAATTTTTGTGTAGATATTGGAGTAAGATCTCCCACGATTATTGGGACATTTTACAAAGAGAGAGCTCTTTAGGGATTAATATGATGCAATTCAGCAATAAAAGTGCCGATAATAAATGATATTGAATCTCTTGAAAATTAATATTATTCGGATAATATATCGATATTTATTAGAAATAAATATTTCCACATGATACCTTTATATATTATTTAATCACTATAGTATTTTATGTCAATGATAATATTAACAATATTATAATTTATTGAAATTCACTAAACCCCTGAATTAAAATTAAATAACATTTAATAAAATAATATTCAATATGTTTTATTTTTAATCTAAAATATAATTAGGATCCTCCCTTTATTCAAAATATTTATCTAAACTTGAGTGATGACTAGTTATTGAACAAATAAATATCATTACAATTTTCATTAATAATAATTAATATTATATTTACTAAATAAAAAATAGATGTTTATTATATATTCAACTCACATAATATTATCTCGAATATCTGGTAATGGAATATATGTTATCTTGAAAACATTAATAATTATTGAACTACAAGCAGGGAAAATATTTGTTCTATGTTTTAAATAATTAATAGTTATTAATGGATTAACTGAGATTATGGAAACATTTACTATTGGATATGTTATGCCTCTTAATCACTAGCATTAGGTTAAGCATCCTAATAGCTATTATTAGAGTTTGGAAACACAATAAGGAACATATAGAGAATGATGTTTTTTCTTCAACAACATAATACCTCATACGGGTCCTCAATATGTAATGTATTTACATTTTCATGTAATCATTATTGAAGAATGATGTAGACATAATCCCATGTCATTTTTTACTTTTTTCATTGAATTTCAGAAAATTGATCATTCCAATAGAACATCATGGCCACGGTTTCATTTATGGTATGTAATTTTTTAGAATGAATCTAATATTTCACAATCTATTGAAGATTAAATGGGACAATTACATTCCCATGTGGTTCAGTAATGCAATACAACTCAAGATAAACCCATCATATCCTTCCTCACCACGAATATATGTAATAATGATTTTCATTAATCCATCAAATTATGTGAATTATTATATTCATTAATAATAATGTTATAGTCCAATTATCAATACAAATGTATCTATATAAGATCATCCAATTACACATATAAATGTGGATTTCAAACTTGTATTTGTGGGTATCATAATATTATAAACTAGATATTACTGAGGGCATACACTAGATTATGTTCCTCAATGTCCATTGAGAGTCCAAGACTAAAAGTCTATATCATTTTTTCATTGATATTATATCATCCTGATATAGAATATATATCATAAGAATAATATAATGACACTTCTGGGTTCTCATAATAGAGGATTATTCTATAACCATTCAATGTTATAATTGATCCTAGGATATTATCACATATTATATTTTGAATAAGACAAACTTGACTTGCTGTGAAGATTATTTGAATCAATTAAATACATACAAATTGTCATAAAGTACATAGATTTTGGTTCTAGGACAGAAAATATTAGAGAACCAACATATAACATGTGCTAATATGATCAACAAATGATCCCAAGATACATCAAATATGTGACCTTAGTAACTTAACATTCAGGGAAGCTAATCAATTGCGATGAAATTAAAAAATAATATAAATATCAATTCAGTAATTTTTTGTTACCATATTCCTAGATATGGTTTCTACATGATTTTATTACTGATCTTCTTCCATGAAATTGATTTCAACATATTTATACCCTTTTAAATTTTTAAGGTGTCTATAAAGCATGTACAATTCCTGAAATTTTTAAATATCATTTCACTAAGTTCATTGTAATCGACCATTTTATATGATTGAAGATTACTAGCCTTATGAATATCAGTGAAGCCACATTTCCTATTGGAAGATATCATTGAATAAGTCAAATTTAAAAAAGAAGAATAATTATTTCACAGAACATCGAAAAAAATGTCATATAATTGTACAGACTTATAAAAAATGATGTTGACTACTCATTAGGATAAAATTGATCTATCTAATTTCCTAGATCAGTAACCATATAATGATTTTTATGTTCCATTGCATGGACTATGTCACCATTTGGCACTAGATATGGAACTGAATGATCATTATCATTAGATCATATATTTGTAGTAGGAAATGGAGGCATTTTGAAATGGTGGGATACTGATTGAATCAATGTGGATAAATCATAGGATATGGATACAATACTAAAAAATATAACATTAATATATCTATAGAATTCCATTACTAGCCCAAAAATGTATTCAAAATTATACTGTGGTTGAAAGACCAAATATTTTATCAGCACTAAAATGGTGTTGTTCAATGCCACCATTAATAGTTGTTTTTTTGTGCCAATAATGGGGTCCTTCAATAGAACTAAAATATAGATTTAAATGGTACTGATGCTTAATGGTGTATATTTTTTCCCCATGCTACCCCCTCTACTATTATCTATGCTTCCCACAAACCACCACTCTATCAGCATTTTAGATAATCCCACTCTCTCACTCTTACCCTTTCCTCCAACGTGTTTCGTACATAAGACCTCCATCTTATAGAACAGTTATATTTCCACTCCCATATATTCAATTGTTTTAAATTGTATGATATATCAATATATAAAATTATATTTTCTTAATTATTTATACATTTATTTATATATAGGTCTTAATAAATGTTTCTATATTTATAAAATTAATTTTTATGTGTAAATAAATAATAAATATCTATGTATTGATATATATATATAGTTAATAATTTAAAAAAAAATTATCAAAAAAAATTATTTTTTATATGAAAAAAATCAATATGAATGTATGCCATTTGATTAAATTTAGATATCAATAAAAAGGGGGAAAGTCTTCGACAAATTAGCCATAAAATCCATCGAATATTAAAAATTTGGGCTACCCCAACTAAAAACATATTTTTTAATGTTCTTTAGGCCATATGGGTCTCAAAAAGTGGCAGAGCGTTAGTAGTATCTCCAATGTTGTAAAACTCATCACAATCTTATATTCGATATATTGTAGAGCACAAATGAACACCCATATCCAAAGTCATGTCTGATTCAAATTTTATTGACGTTTTCAACATAATTAAGTCGTTTTTAATGCTTTTATATTTCTATAAATAAATTACTATTAGAAGATAGTTAGTCGATAATTAATAGAAAATTAATGATTTAAAATATTTACGTATTTATTTTATAAACTATTTTCCAAAAAATATAATTTATATTATGTGAAAATACCTATTAACCATAAATGAAACATATTTAAAAAATTTATTTATATCAAAAAAAAATTAATATATTAATATAATTTCAAATTAAATAAATTTCATTCATAAATAATCCCTTTATGATCATTTCTATAGAAGTGATGATATGGGTGTCTTCATTAGCACATTTAAAAATCACATATAAAAAACATCCATTTATTAGTTATTTTATACAATTATTCATCGAATACCCCATTTAGAAACACATTTTATAATGTAGTGATATTATATGGTCTATTAGAATTGCTGTTAAAAATTAACTAATATGTTTTTGTCTTTAAGATAACTTTTTTAGTGCTGTTAGAGACACACTTTTACAATTCTTTTTTTAGTGTTCACTGATGGTGTCATTAACATTGTTTTTTATCTATTGCTTTTAATTACTTAGAACATGATAAATCTATTTTTGTAATAGTGATCGGGTGTAGGTGGGAATATGTATGGTGGTTTCATAGTCATTTTATGAGTATAAGAGGCTAAATATGATGATGATGGAGGCATGGGTGTGAACAACCCAAGAGCCTCATGTGGAGGATAAAAATATTTGGTTAGAGGTGTGGCTATTTGAAGATCTTGTTGTGAATGGGTATAACAGGGTTCTCCATGTAGCTCTAGGAGAATGACCACTCAGATAAATACTTGATGTATGAGATGAAGTCAACTCTTGTTCAGATCTGCATCCATAATAAAATTAGACAATTAATTATGACATGACATTAAATGTAAGGTAGGAGAAAAATATTACAATTAGAATACATAGTATGGGGACTGAAGAAGGAAACCCTAGATCACACAACCATTTATCATTATCACAAGGTTTTTTTCTTTTTATATTTCTTAATATCATTAATAATATGCATGTTAATGAAATATACACATGTTTTTATGATGACAGACATTTAGTTAAGAATAACAACAATGGGTCACCTAAAATCAGAACCACTTACAGGGTATAATAATATCAGGTATATTCTACCTTAATTTTCATATATATATATATATATATATATATAAAAATAATCATACAATCTCAATAGGCCATGTCCCCCTCTTCCATACCTCCCTAATTTGATGTGCCAACTCAACAAACGCTTACAGGTTATGATAATGGTGAACCGAGGAACAAATCAGATTGAATGTGTCACAGGGTCAAGCACCCACTCACATCCGGAGATAGGGAGTTGATCAAACGATGCATATCAGGTAAGGGGAATGGTTGTATTGGCTACGGAACAATGGTATTATTTAACAAGAGAAGTGCAATGTTCTAAATCACCATCACATAAAGGGAAAACGTGTATTTGTGAAGAATACATGAAGAACATAATTGTCTTTGTTAAATATATATTAGGATATAGTGGGAAAGATAAAACCACCTCCAGATAATTAAAAATATATGTTACAAGAGTTTGGTAGTTTTATGAGTATGTCACTACCTGTTATGGATGGTTTGGATATTTTAATTTGATACTTTGTTTATTATTTGACTGAGTTTGATCCTAGATATTTCATTTTCTGAATAAATATAGTTTTTTTTGTTGATTATAAAAGTCGATAGCATTAGGAAGGATGGATTGTTCTACACTCAAATATGACATTGTGAAGTAGGTTTTTATTTGTGATATCGTGAATGCTTTTTCAACCGATTAAACAATTAAAAATGATCAATTAATCACAAAGATCGATGAATGAATATTTTTACTACTTATGATAATTTTAATATCTATCTAATGAATTTTATATTGTATTGTGTTAAGGGATCCTTACATTTTTGAATTTATAAGGTTATTTAATTACACTAAATTGGAAATTTTATAACTATACACAATTATTATAGAATCTTATCTATGTATATGTTAACTACATATGGGATGAATTATTTCAATTATTTAATGAGTGTATCAATATAATCATATATTTCGATTAAAAAATATAACAAAATAAACATTTAAACACACTAAAATACAAGAATAGTTAAAAAATCATTATATTCTTGGATTTTTTGTTCGAGTTTTACCTTGGTATTTTATTATACTACTATATAAGAAAAATATTCAATATCTTACAACATAAAAACAATTATTTAGGAGTAGAAACTAAATTGTATTCCAAATTAATTTTTATTTTGAATCTACATTTTATATTATATTTAAATAATCCTTTCATCATTGGATAATTTTTTTCTTATAAATCGTATTGAAATTAATATTTTTAGGATAGATTGTTGTATGATATTATATACTAGCATATAAATATGATAAATAGAACACTCTGATAATTTGATAAAAACACCATGAGAAAAACAAGAATAAATTAAAAGGTATAAAACAATTACCATGTAAGAGGGAATATCATTATATTAATAGACAACAACTACATGATTCAATAATTTTATTGGATAAATAAATCGATAAATTTATTAAAATGGTCTTTAAATTTATCATTCGTATAATTTAATATAGTGAGTATTTAGATTATATTACAATATAATAAAAAATATTCATACATGTTTCAGTTTATCTTATAAATTATTTTATCTAGACAACATGAATTATTTTGGTAGAGTGATCTGTTAAAAATAAATTTATTCAAATTTGTAACATGTAACTATTTAATAATATAATGTGTTCATAAATTCTAAAAAATTAATTAATGTTAGTGTAATTATTAATGATTTTTTTATATATAATGTGTAATGGATCAAACCTTAGTGACCCTTCCCATTGAGTTTCTTGGGTTTTGGAGGCAACTGGATGTTGTTTCAAAGAGATTAGAGGGTTAATGGGGATAATGGCGGGTGCCACTTCCATTTGAGGCCAGGTTGTGATGTGGAGACATGGAATATGTCGAAATCCAATATTCTATTGTGTGTTCTCCTATTTTTTGTGTAGAGAGGCTCGAAGGTGGAAAATCTAGGTTACTATATTTTTGTCCTAACTATAACATAGAGGTTGGCTACGACATTGGCGAGTCTCTTGTATTGACCGCAGCAGTATGGATAGAGGTGCATGGGTCACATTGGATTTTGAGTCTACTACCCAATCATGGGTGGATGCAATGTGCTCTAATGGATGGATCATAGTACCTTCCTAGAGAAAAATGATCTTTGTTATGGATCTAGTAGTGGATCACCGACATGAGTTTTATATGTGGTTATGATACGGTGTCCTCTAATTGTAATGTTCTCTATGTTTTCTAATACATGGTCTTTGGGGCTATTCCGCGGTAATGTAAAAATCAGTAATCCTATATATAACCCCAATGCCTCAAAATATTTTTCACTCCAACACCGTCAACATGAAACCAATTCACCCAATGTTTCTCTTCGAAAACATTTCTTTCCCCATTCTATATGGATCAATACATATATCCCATGTTAATTATATAGTGATCTCATGTAGTCTCTACCTCTTTTCAAGTTGTTTCTCACCATTTGATCTTGTTTCCTAAAATTACAACCATACATATTATTGGAAATTATCTCCATCACTCTAATAGGGTTTTCTATTCCATTTATCAATATATTTGGGGAACAATATCCTTAGAATATTTTACCTTCCTCATGACAATGGTGATCGATGATCTGTGATGTTGTTTAATAATTATGTAGAGAATGATTAATATTTGAGGTATGATGTTCATTTATTCTTCTATTTATTAACATGAAATCATAAAATTACCCTGACTATCCATTAGGATGGAAATATAAATAACATGATAATGATTACATAGGAATGAATAATTTAATTGTTTTATGTTTACAGATCACATGTTGTTTCTTTCCACTATGATAGTGGTTTTCTTGTATATTTTATAGATAGTGCTATATTTATAATATATTTTGTATATAATGATTTTATTAATGTATTAACATGTTATATTTGATGAATTTGGATACTTAACATTATTTCAATAATTTATTTTTTCTATGATAATGAATTAAAGAGGAACCATGATTATTAAAAATGGAATTTGTCATAATTTTATCGTAGTCAATCTAATGGAAGTATACATGTTTAACTAGATTTTTTATTCAAAATTTTAATGGAATGGGAAAATGAAATCAGAGGTTGAATTATTTTTATTGTCAATAAAAGCCAATATTATTGCGTTTTTTTTCAAAAATATCTTTTTTAATGTAGAAGACTATGGTAGAGAGAATGATTAAATAATTTAATAACTTCTTATTGTAGATTAAATAATTTTAATAGATATAACATGTTGAGATTACTCAAGCATGATTTTTTTATCAATGAGTGGGGATGGGTGTGAATTAGAGATATCTTTTCTTTTAAATTCATTTACAATGAAACAACATTTTCCTTTTGTAATTATTTCATTATATATTGAAAAACAATAATACGCATAACCACATAAACATTTGAATTAACGTGGTTCACTACTCACCAAGAGTAGAGAGTCCTGGGTATGGTCTATAAATAATATAATAAAAAAAATTAACTAGGAATCAATCCATTTAGGTGGAATACAATGAATATAATACACATTTATACTTGTGTAGCACTATGATCAAAACAATAATGCATGTGCCTAAAATACTATTAAATGATGTAATACAGTTTTTATAACAAAAATATTACACTTATTCTTGATTAAATATCAAAAATATAAAAAATTTAAATAAATTATTTAAATTACAACACATAAGTTAGTAAGATCATTCATTCCATTCTAATGATACTAATTTTGATTTCATAGTCTTATTCCCATGTCTGATTTCACCTTATGGAAAATATAACTCTGTCGGAATACTTGAAAAACAATTCGAGGCACCTTCTTCGTTATTCCAGAAATATCAAAACTATTTTCCATGTTTGATTTTCAATTCCAATTGGATAACAAGATAAATATGATCTATCTATTCTTCTTATTCAACTTCTAATTCTACTTGTTCTTCATATACTTTAATCATATAATCTATTTCAAGTAAGCTCAATCTGTTAAAATTATATTAATAGTGATGGAGATCTTCTGACATATAAGATGAGTTTATCAAAATATACCTTTCAACACAATAACTTATAATAGGAGTATAAAAATACAGTAACTACTATGATTTTTCTCTCTAGTTTAACAACGTATTGTTTTTTTAGTATAAGTTAATAAAAATATTAATCATTATATAACATTAATAAAATCTGTTCTAGTTTTAATGACTAAATTGAATTATTTTTTATTATTATTTTCATTATAGGTTTTATATTATATACAAATAACAATTTCTTCACTATATAATGGTGTTATTTTGTATGTTATTGAAATAAATATATTTAGGATGCATAATTGGATAAAATTTTATTCAAGGGTTTCTATGTTATAAAGAGGTCACTATTATATATAGATAAAAACACTCTGATAAATATATGAATAAATTGAAATTTATTGAAACATAGTTAGAATGTAAATGGGAACATCATAATATATAGTGACTATTGATACATTTGTCAATAAGTTTTTCCTTTATTCATTTGAAAAAAAGTTTAACATGGTAATTGAAATTTTAATCACTATAAGACAATATATGGAGTCATTATAAGATTTTTTAATATTGTTACTTTCTCAAACATATATGAGTCTATGTTATTAATTATTAGGGATAGATATCCTTACATATTATGGAAGGGTGATCGGTATAGAATAATATTCATTAATAATTTTTACTATAAAATCTATATAAATATATTATATGAACTATAATTTAAAAAATTCAATTAATATGATATTTTATAAAATGTTATTATTTGTTTTACATAAACTGATTAATGGATCGAAACATAATAGATCATCCATTGTTGTGGTTTGAGAATTGATGAATACTAGATGAGGATTCATAGAGTTTTTATAATATATTATTAAAAAATTTCTGTTCCACTGTAATTTTTGGTTGCGTTGCGTTGTTGAGCTTTGGGTTATCTTGAATGATAGGTTAATGTGGTGTGGTCTCGTGACTACAATAAAGGGAGGCTTAATGGTGGAAAATTGGAACTATTGCCTTTTTAGCCATAGCATTGATGTTGTGGTTTTCTATATCATAGGACATCCACCACTTACATTCATTGTGCAACGTGCTAGATGTATTATAGAAGTTTTCAATGAAAATTCCATATCAGGGATGGTGGGATTGTGGGATATAGGTTGTTCCATTGTCCATTCTATCAATAGGTTGGATATGCACCAAGAATCCATTAGTGAATCCCATATATGGGTTTTACTAGGTTCAATGACATGGTCTTCTCCCACTATGATATGGTTTTAGTGGTCTACAATGTGATCTTAGTGGTTGTATAGTGGTCAACTATAATACAATTTGACTATATATTAACATGAGGCCCCTAGACCTAGTACTATCCCACTTCGACATCTTGAAAACTAGGCACACATGGGTTGTTTTCAAGGGCTTTGAGGTATCATTTCAAAAGGGATGAATCTGGAATGTTTTATTTCAATCTGTGGAGATTTGAGGTTATATTTTTCTCTTTTCTAGATGTTTCACTGTATTTGATATTGTTTCGTACAAGTTTTTATTTCCATGGTATTGTAGATGTTGCCTATCATTATAATGGTGTAATCACTATTGATTTTCATTATATCCATTAAATGACATCTATGTCTGATAATAGTTTATTGATGAGATAGGTGATATTAGATCATTGATATTGATTCATTCTTGTCTGATGAATGTCAACACATTATGGAATGAAATTCATTTATTCTCCACATATATATGAAAAATCATAAATTTTACAAGATTTGTAACAATATCAGGTTGTGGAATTAAATTAATAAATGTCAATACAATTTAAATAAAGGGATTACATTATGTTTAGAGATCACATGTTGTTGCATTGCACTGTGATATTTGAATGCTTCTTGTTATTCAAGATAGTGTTTTGTATATAAAATATGTTGTATAGAATGATGTTAGTTTTTGTTTATCAAGTTGAAATTGATGAATTTGGATAATGCGCGAAATAATGATAATGTGTTGTTCATCAGATAAGAAATTAAAGAGAATACATGTTTAAAAAAATAAGGAGTTTCTCATTATTATATTGTAATAAAATTGATTCATATATGAAGGATTAGTTGAATTTTTTATTAAATGTGTTAATGGAATTGTATAATGAACATGAAGTAGAAATGTATATTAATGATAATAAAAGGATTCAGTAATTAGTTTTTTTCTTTATTTTGTCTGTAGATACTAGAATGTTATGACAAAGGGAATGTTTAAATAATATAATTGCATACTGTTAATTTGAGTATTATTTTCCTTCATGTGGAAATTTTATATTAATACATTTATGTTTTTTTACCAAGTAATTTTTTTAAAAAAGATCTAATTTGTTAATAATTATTTTCTCATTTTATTTTATGCTTGATTTTCGTTCCATGTTACATCATGAGATGATACAAGTAGACTAATCCATTGTTTGGCCTCCTTGATTTGTGATGTAAAGTTTGTTGTCTAGTGTATATTTATTATCATCATTTATAGGATTTGATTTATGGTTCGACCTAATCTATCATGTCAATCCATTGATTAGAGGTGTTCTATATGCCCCTTGGTGGGAAGTTCGATGTTAGATTTATGTCAACCTCCCCCAGCATGTGCAGTTAATCGGTTAGTGTTCTAGAATGCTGATTCATTACCCATGTGGATCATGCATTTGATATACAAAATAGATCAAAAACTCTTCTTCTTGGCCATTATTTCATCTCTTATATAGATATCGTAATTCCTTATATTGATAACCTCTCACCATAAGTGGATTATTTTCGTCCTAATAATTGTTTGGTTTCCTTTTTCTCTCACATGGTGTTCAGAACCATCATCCTTTTCTTCAATCAGTCCAATTCTGAATCTATCTTCTTTGTCATCACATTAATATATTGGAATAGAAACCCAATATATTTTTAAGAGCAATGGATCATGTTGGACATTTTTGGGGTTCTTTCAAAATGATGACGAGTGGCATGAATATAGTTTGTCTCCTGAGACCTACCAATGCACTGAGGGGATATAACGGGCCCCCCAAACACATTCCATGTCAAATTCATTAATCATATTAATAGTGATAGACATTTACAACATTGTCATTCATATTTTATCTAATATTTGAAATGTAACAATCTTTCCCCGAACATTATGTATAAACACTGACTAGTTTGAGTAAATTGTTGAGCGGTATAAATATAGCACATCCAGAGACAAAATAGTCATAAGAATTAAAATAAATATTTTATATGATTCCATAATGAATTAAAAACAACCTTACATAATAATCGGGATGAGTATCGAAATAGAGGAAGATACTCTTATAAAATCATTGAGTAATTCTTGAAAAAAATATTCCATTACTTTGAAATGAAGAGTTGTTTTGGAAATTCAATGTATAAAACTAAAAGTGAAGTAATATATTATATTCAGAATTAAATGATTGATTTTATAAATATAATTGTTTCCAAAAAATATTAGATTTTTTCCATCAAAATATGTATGAAATTGAGATATTCCCTTGAATAAGTCTTGTATTTTGGATACAATTTTGAAAACTTATTTCAAAACATGTAATTGTCCATAAAAAAAGAATGATAACTGTTAAAGTATATATATATAAAACACATCAAAATAATTTATGTTGAGTATATAAAAATACACAATAATTTCATTGAGGAAATTAGTAAATGAAAATATCTTGAATGGGAATGGATGTTCAGGTGAAAAAAACAATTCCCTTAACTACAAACGTGTTCTACTACTGAACATAAGCTCCTGAAATATGAAATTATACATATTAATAACATCATTATGTACATATTATACATTTATATAGTTTATAATAATTTTTTAGTTCATTTAATCACTTATTGATATGTTAAAATATTGAATTTTTTTGTTCCACGATGTTCGTTTTTTTATTTTCAAAATCAGTTAACTTGTTCTTAAGTAATATAGTTCATGTAAATTTCAATAATTTCATTCACATATTATTTATTATCATACATAAGTTTTATTGATCATTTATATAATTTAGATACATTGAATGATAATTTTTTATTATATAGATCTTTAATGAAAACTGTTTCTGTTAAATTGTGGGTTTAGATTACAACGAACTCAATTTTTTTTAATATAACACCATTTGTACATAAGGATTACAAAACTATACATAGGTTATATTACATATATAAAATTAGGGTTCAACCATAACAAGAATTTTTTCATGAACATAATTTATTATTATAATATAAATCAAAAGATCGTCATCCTTGAATGTGGTAAATTGACAAATCTTAGATGGTGTTCTTACAACTAGTATAAAAAAAGGTAAAAGGTAGAGATGATGCTAAATTATTACACCATCATGAACAACATTACAGAACATGTAAGGTACTAGAGGCATTAAAACATTTTTATTAGGATAGGTATTATAAAAAGAAAACAAATTAACTTGAAAGGAAAGACGTAGAATATAAAACATGAATTTACCTATTGAACCAATCTTCCTTGAGTTCCTCCATAAAGGAGAGGTTTAAGAATTTTTATGAGACCAAGACATGATGGACGTGGGAGGGGATGTTGGGAGTATACATGGATAGAATCTGGAGAAGGGAAAAGGATTGAGTGTGGTGAATGGAACAGGGAATGAGAGGGGGTTTTATTGTGGATGGGAGAGGGGATTTCTCAATATAAAAATCATTAATTTATTATTTCAAAACCAGAAAAGGAAAAATGAGTCTTTGATGACCAGTAATAGTAATATTATCATGTGAACTCGACGTAATTGGACTTACATCATCATATCATCATGAATTACTATATAATTATCTTATTTATCTTAGTATGTAAATTATGGTATGTCACTGTTAATCAAAAATTCAAGTATTTCGGAAAAATCCCAAAAATTCATCCAAAACATTTATCGATGTTTAAATTCCAAAAATTAATTCACTTTTAAAAAATATAATTATATAAATATGAATAATTTAATATTTAATTAAAATCATATTTTAATCTAAAAGAAATAATTTTAAAACATTTTTTACATATTCCAAAGCAATGTTATATCGTACTTTCACAAGAATATTATAGATATAATATTATATGTAAATATACTATTCATTATGGTATATCTTTATTCATAAGTGTATGTTTCTATTCAAAATGGTTGGTTACTATTCCACAAAAATTATTCTATTCTTATTGGACTCTTAAAAACTTTCTGATCGCAACCATGTATGTCAGATTTTCAAAATTCACATCACAAAAGTGAGAAACATGTGTTTTAAGGGTCACATTGAACCTAGTAGTTTATTATTTTGTGATTTCATGTGATTATGACATATGAATAAGAAATGAATTTCAATTTAAACTTATCAGGTCATTACATTTTTCCCCATTCAGAAATTTCACCCTCGAAATTTCATTTTACAATATTGGCCTAAAAATGTTAGGGTACATTTCCTTCATTGCTTCCTCTGGTTCCCATGATTCCTCTTCATACATATGGTTTTTCCATATTACCTTGACCAAATTGGTAGTCTTGTTGCCTTGAACATTATTTCTAAGTTCCAATCATTTCACTGGCTGCTCTTCAAATGAAAGATCATCCCCCAAATGTACCACCTAAGAATATTGTACATTTGAAGGGTCTGTTATGTAAATGATTAAGAGAGATACATTAATGAAATCATGTACATTCGACATTTTAGGTGGATGTTCCAGTCTATAGGCCACATCTCTAACTCAATCAGGAATCTTGGAGGGGCCGATATATGTGGGACATTACATTCCTTTCTTCCCAAGCATCATTACCTTTTTCCAAGGAGATATGAATAGAAATACCAAGTCACCAACATTGAATTCAAAGTCTCATTAATTGTTAACTACACTAATATTTTTTTTAAATTGGGATTCCTTTATAAGATGGTGAATATTTTTAACCCTCATCACCATTTCATCAACCATATCAGGTCCTAGAAGCATACGCTCACCAACTTTATCCCAAACACACCGTTGTTCTGCACCTTTTCCCATAAAGGGTTCATATGGTTCCATTCAGATGCTTGAATGGAAACTGTTGTTATAATAGAATTCAACCAGTGAAAGATTTTGGCCTCATTCACCATTAAATTCCATATAATATTCTCTCACTATGTTTTCCAGTGGCTGAATTGTCCACTCGGATTGGCCATTAGTTTGAGGATGATATGATGTAATGATGTTCAGTTCAGTGCTTAGAGCATGATGTAGATTTTTTTCAGAACTTCGAGGTGAATCAAGCGTAACGGTTTAATATAATATATTGTGGTACTCTATGTAGCCACACCACTAATTTCATGTAAATCATTGCAAGTTGATCCAATTAGAGGTCCTCATACTTCGCGATAATTTGATATTTCATTGTATAATGATCCACAATGACCCATATTGCATTGTTTTCTATAGATGTCTTTAGATGTCTAGTTCAAGGCCAAAGGTAATGATCTCCCACTTCCATGATGGTATGAGTATTGGTTGCATCGTCCCCATAGACTATTTACTCTATGTATTCACATGTTCATAGTCCAGGAACATTGATGTATATTCATCAATCTCCATTTTCATATTTTCCTACCAAATGATTTCTCAGAGATCTTGATACATCTTTTTTCTACCAGGGTGTATAAGAAACTTTAGAGTAACGAGAATCATCCAATAGTTTCCACTTTAGCTAAGGAATTGGGGAACATAAATACCCTTCACAAAATTCAAAAAGCCACCATCATATATGAAGTCAGTCATCTTCCCAACATTTACAGCAATGATTTTCATTTTTAACTTCTCATCCTCATCTAGATAACTTTTTATCCTCTCATGTAAAGAAGGTTTGGAAGTTATTTGAAAATGTAGCGATGTATTACATTATTTTATAATTCACATTTCCATCTTTACATGATCCGTGAACAATGTATCCCTTTTAACACTCAACTTGATCAGAACTCCATGATCCATTCTGTTTAAAGCATGTGCCACATTATTTTTCTTCCTGGTGTGGTAGTGTATTGTGAAATAATTATGTTTTAGTTGTTCAATCCATATCCTTTTTCTCATGTTTACTTTTATTTGTGAGAATACAAATTTCATACTCTTATAATCAATATATATTGCACATTATTCTCCAAATAGGTAATGTCTATAAATCATTAGAGATGATATTACCATTGCTAACTTAAGATCGTGATATAATTAGTTTTGCTCATGAATTTTTAGCTGCCTTGATGAATAATAAATAACTCAATCAATCTTCACAAGGATGCAACCAAGTCCATTCATTGATGCTTCACTATAGATAACAAAACCATCATTCCCCGATGATAGGGTCAGGATCCTAGCATTTACTAACCTCCTCTACAATTTTTCCATACATTCTTGACATTTCATTGTCCATATGATCTTAGCCCCTTTTTTGTGATCATTGTCATTTGGTTGGTTAAACGGACAAATTTATGAACGAAATACCGATAATAACCTGCTAAATAGACAAAACTGTGTACCTCAGTTACGTTCGTTGGAGTAGGACATTCTTGCGTAGATTTTGACTTCACAGGATCTATAGATATTCCATCCTTAAAGACAATGTGGCTGAGAATAGAAACCTGATTGGAGCCATAAATCAATCTTTCTAATATTCGTATATAATTTATTTCTTCTATCTGTTTTCAGAATGGTGAAAATGTGATTTTCATGATCTTCATGGATTTTAGAGTATACCATGATATGATCAATAAACACCACAACAAATTCATCATGATATTTATTAAAACTCTATTAATATGATCCATAAAAACATATGGTGCATTAGTTAGTCTAAAAGGAATTACTGGAAACCAATAATTCTTGTACCATGTTTAGAATATTGTTTTTCGATTTTCTTCCATCCTGGAAATCAAGTGATGATATCTAGATTGAAGATCAAACATTGAAAAAAATCTGGTTCAATGATATTTATCAAACTAACCATCAATAATTGTTAGAGGATTCTTATCCTTTATTGTAATAACAATAATTTTACTATAATCAATGAATATCCTATTGTATATATCATTATTTTTGAAAAATAGAATAGTGGCTCCCCATGTATAAACACTAAGTCGAATAAATCATTTATCACTCAATTCCTCTAGTTGTTTTTTTAGTTTGACTAACTCCACAATGGCCATTCTATAAGGGGTATTTGAGATGGTATGTGAACCAGAAATTAAGACAATGCAAAACAAAATTTCACGATCTCGAGGGTGTATAGGTAAATACTTCAGAAAGACATCAACATATTATTTTACAATATGTTCATACTATATTTGTACATTCATATCCTCACCCATATTTATTTCATTACCTTCATCCATATAATAATTTAATTTATAAGATTTACTATTGGTGGATATAGATGGGAATCAAATGTAGAGGGTTCTACTCCTAAAATAAGGGATTCTACCCTATTCACAAAAAAATTAACATCCTTCTTCTTGAAATAGATATTTGTATCATAATTGTATATCCAATTAATACCAAAAATTAATTCATCATAAAAAATTGGTATGATAAGAAGGTTTTTAAATAATGAATGTATATGTCAAATGAGAGGGACAAATCGAAATTCTTGTGTTTCAATCATACATCCACCAGGGGTTTTGACTGATGAATCATTTATGAATTATAATTAGACATATATAATTTTCATGGAAATCTATGATCTTTTAATTGAATGAAATAGTCCAAAAATAATTAATATATCATCTATGTTAGTTTAAACAGTTAATGTACCTACAACCTCTTCATTAGGAACATCAACATCCTTAGTTGTGACCGAATGAGCATTCTCTTCCTCCCTTGGACTTAAATGGTGAATAATTTCCTGATGCCTAGGACATTCATGTGAAAAATATCCCATCTCCTAGAAATTGTAGCACAAATAATTTGTAGTTTCTTTCTATCCCTTACAATAACTAGATATGGGGCCATTTTCCTTGGACTTGTAACAGACTTCCATTCCCTTCAGGCATGTGCAAAACTGTTTCATCCATAAATTACTTCATGATAGAAATTCAACTCTTACCGTCTTCCTCGTTTCATTATTTCCATTCCCTGAGTCTTCATAATCCCACTTCATATTATTCTTTCCTTTATAGTCACAATACATAGATAATTCATTTTCTATCTTGATAGCACATGAGTCTATATCTTTATATGATGAGAAACATTGGGAGAGTAGATCCCATCAGAGGAAGGGTTTTTAACAATCAATGAATCGATCAATTTTGCTACACGGATTACATATATTGTCTACAACATGATTTTACAGCCTCGTAATGTTGGATTCATACTTGGAAACATTTGTAACCTTCGTATGACTCATATTCATGAATTTCCTCTCCATATCTGCTTGTAATTCACTAGGGAAATATTTTGTAAAAAAAATATTTCCTTAAATTTATTCGATTCCATCTTGTTTATTTTATCCTCCTCATTTATGTTTTGGACTAACATGAAACACTGACCTACATCTTTTGTTAGATGATAAACGTCCAAGACAACCTTCTTTCTTTCGTTACATTCCAAAGAGATAGATATCTAATCAACAGAACATATCCACTTCTCTTTGAAAAATGGGGTTTAGGTTCCATTGAATAATGGAGGTTTTCTCCACACAATGTGATAAAACATAGCACCGTCACATGGTGGATCGAGATGATCCATACGAGTAAGATTATTATTCATAAGGTGAGTATGTTTTCCTAGTATAGTTATTAGTTTCTCAGCACCAATCACATAAATAGAGCAAACATCATAATCATTCATCAGAGGGATATCCCTACAGGATGCATTCGTGTGGTTTCCATTCCTTCCACTAGGCGCCATCGGTAGATAATGGCATATGCTAGATTAGGATAGGAATCCAAATGTATAATCATAACATAACAAAATATTTAGCACAAAATGAGATCCTACACATGGCTAATCCCATTATTACAAAAAATGGGTTCCTTGAGGAAAAATTTACATTAAAATCCCTAATAATAGATTATAATGAATTTGTGAATTATCAAAATTATATCACATCGGAGTGTAATTACCCAGAGTACATCAAGGCTAGTTGTCGTGCAGAAGTTCTTATTCGAGTCTAGCTCAAAATTGTGTTTTCAGGTTTTACCTCTATATACATCTATTCTAGAGCCACCTCTACCTGCTCATATCCAAACAGAGATGTATTGCTTGAAAGATACACATAATCTATTCCCCACTATAATACAAGGATGTTCATATATGTTTATCCTCAAAAATATCCTATGTACTATTCTCTAATACATGTTTTCCAAATCTAGTTTCCATGTTTTTCACTGAACTTCCATTGATAGCAACTGTAAAGAATCGACCCCAGTTTCTGAGATTCTGTCCCTTATTTGATTATATTGGCATAAAAAAAGGAATAATTATCTCAAAGTACAGAGTAGTTTAGTATTATTGAAATAATTATTCATACGTAATTTCAAATTTACAATTTGAAAATAAAATTCAACATAGAAACTCCTTTGACAACATCCAAAACTCAGAGGATATTTCAGAATGTCATTCATAATAAACATCGCCATGTCCTGATAAAATGAAACATATAAAATGGGAGATCTCAAATTCTCAATAATAGTATGAAATAATGCGGAAGATATCATAATATAAAAAACATGAATGATGAATATATAAAAACTTATGCCTTTTACAAATAATAAACATGATCAATTTATGATAAGAATAAAAGCTGAGTAAATATTGCCATATCATAACTTAATCATGGGTATTCTACTAGTAAAATAACCAAATAAACCATCAATACTATTTTCATAGCAATGGAATGCTAAATGTTGGACAACATAACTATACCGTCAAGGCAACGTGCCAATACCATAAATAATCATTTTTTGAAGGCCTTGTACGATGTCTGTAGTTTGTCCTGTGAGACCTACCAATGCATCGAGGGGAAAAATTGGGCCCAAACAAACACATAGAATGTCCAATGCATTCATCATACTATTGGGGTAAAACATAAACAACATATTAATTCATATAGAATCCAATATTTGATATGTAACTAACATTCAATGAACACTATGCACAATCACGAACCATTTGGAGTAAATTGGTTAGTTGTTTAAATATAGATCATCCAGAGCCAGCATAATCATTAGCATTAAATTAAATATGGTAGATGATACCATGATTTATTAATCCAAAAAAACATAATAATTTTCTAGAGTGTCGAAATAGTGGAAGATTCTCTTATAAAAAATTCGCGTAATTCTTGAAATAAATAATCTTTTACTTGGAAAAGAAGAGTTATTTGTAAAAATAAGGATTTAAAACAAAAAATTAATTAACATATTAATTTAATAATTAAATGATTTATTTTTGAAATATGATTGTTTCCAACAACAGATTAGATATTAAACATGAAATAAGGTATGAAATTGAGATATTCTCCTGAATCAGGCTTTTATTTTCGAAACAATTTTGAATGCTCATTTTAAAAAATGTAAATATCCATAAAATAATGATGTATAATGGTTGTTGTACATATATAGAACACTATTAAATAATTTTATATTATCAAAAAAAATTTATGAATTTCATTGAGGTAATTAGACAATGAAAATATACTGAATGAAATTAAAGTTTAGGTGGAAATTCCCTTAACCTAACTCTAAGCGTGTTCCGTTCTAGAAATTAAACTCCTAGAATATGAAATTATACCTATTAATATATTATTTAAGAACCTATTAAAAAATTATTTAGTTTATCAAAATAATGTTTAGTTTAATTATTCCCTTATTGATAAGTTATTATATTGAATTTCTTCATTCCACAGTGTTCATTTTCTTTATTTTCATAATCGGTTAACTTGAACATAAGTCATGGAGTTCATGTAAAGCACCAGAATTGAATTTTCATATTAATTAGGATAATAATTAGGCATTAATTTTCATTTATATAATTTGGTTACATGTCTTGAGAATGAATTATTATACAGATCGTTAGTGAAATCAGTTTTGTGAAAATAGTGGTTTTGGATTACAACAAACTCATTTTACTTTATAACATAAAATAATTTGTACAAAGAGAATAAAGAATCATACATAGGGTATATTAAATATATAATAATATATCTCTAACATAATAATAATGGTTTAATAACCATAATTTAGAATGACAATAGAAATCAAAATCCCATCGTCCTAGAATGTAGTAAATTGACCCATCTCGGATGGTGTTCTTGTTACGAGTATAAAAAATGTTAATATGTAAAGATGATGACAATATATTCCACTATAATGAAAAAATTCAAGTACTTATATGTTACTAGAGTCATAAAAACATTTGTTTAATGAATGGTTATAGAAAAATAAATCAAATGAACATTAAAGGAAAGACAATGAATTTAAAAGGGGAATTTACCTTTTGAACCAAACATCATTGAGAGCCTCCTTAAAAGATTGTTTTTGCTATTTTTATGAGTCCAAGGATTAATGGACGTGGGATAAGAGGTTGGGAGAATTTTGGGACATAATGTTGAGAAGGATCATGGCTTGAGATGACTGAATGGAAGAGGGAGTGACTGGGGGTTTTAAAGTGAGTGGAGAAAGAATTTGTCAATATAAAATTCATTAATTTAATATTTCCCTTCAAGACAAGAAAAAGTCATAATTACCTGCCAAATAAAAGTTATTTTATCATGTGAAACCGTACCAATTGGGCTTACATCAACATAATTCCATGTATGACTCTATAATTTTATTATTTAACTTATTTTGAAATTATTGTATTTAAATATTCATAAACAATTCATGTATTTCAGAAAAATCATAATAATTCATCCAAACCATTTCTCGACATCTAGATTCCATAAATTATTTCAATTTTTTAAAAAAATAATTCCAATTATGATTAATTTTATAATTAATTAAAATCATCATTTATTCTAAATACAATAGTTTTAAAACAATTGTTTACTTATTCCAAAGAATATGTATATCATACTTTCACTTGAATATTATTTATATAATATAATAGTTATGTTTACTATACATTATGGTATATCACAATTAAAAAGTGTGTGTTACTATTCATATGGGTGGGTTACTATTCACCAAAAATTTTGGTTTTCTTATTGGACTCAAAATAATATATTGATCGCAACCGTGTGTATCATATTTGCAAACTTTACACCACAGAAGTCAGAAAAAAAAAATTATGGGTCACATAGAACTTTTTAGTTAATTATTTTATGATTTCATGTGATTGTGATATCATTATATGAATGTGATTTACTTTGAAACATAGTAGGTCATTAGAGCTTATGAGACATCAGTAGGTGATATTTGATCTAATCATTAATAAGAGTATATAAATCAATCATTAATTGTCCATCTACAAAAGAAGAAAAAATAATATACCTTCAAGATACATCATGGACATCCAGACGAACACATATTTATGAGTATATTAAATTGTTAATAGAGCATGAAAATATAAATTTTAATGTTAAAGATGAGGACCAATCTATCATACATTTAATTAATTTAGATAACTAATATGATTATCTTATCAATGTTATGGTGTGTGGAAGATATTCATTGAAATTAGAGGATTTGAAGTATGTTGTTCTTTCACATGAGTGGCATAGTATGGATATAATTATTCTTAAATCTGAAGGTCTGATTGTGTTGGTTTTTTTGAATTTTTTAGGGAAAATGAAATTTAAACATTGTAAGGGATTTATGAGGCATAGAAAAATAAAATAACATTGGTCTAAATCCTGTAAAAATGATGTTTCCCTCTACAATTGAAAAATACCTAGGAATTTTAGACCCAAATGAACCAATTTGAAATTTTAAAAACCACAGAAGGAGTGATGTGATCATTCACTCTTTCTTGTCCAATGATATTAAATAGTTTTAGTGTTTTATGTGTCCCAAGATACTATTTTTTTCATCGTGTTTCCTAGTCTCTTGATGTTCTTTCCAAAAGACCCTGAAATGTATTTAATTTTCTTTTATGTTAGAGGGAATTAATGGAGAGGTAGTTATTGGAAACAATAATAAATGTTTCTTCATTGGTATAGGTTCTGTTATGCATGTTATCTCAGAACATTCTCTTGTCACCGTATTCAATGTAATATGGGAACTAGATTTACACTAGATTCTGAAACCTGTTAGTATCTTATATGAATGAATTATTACATATAAATCATATGTTTTTTGTCTCATAATCTCCAATCAAGATCATACAGATTATAGAATATACATGATCAATGGATTATAGGATTTGGATGGAAGAACACACATGATGAAATTGGGAAACACTTTTGTCACCATGAATGGAAACACTTGGATTTGGCATAAAAGCTAGTGCATATGAGAGATCTTATTCTAGATAAATCAATAAAGAAAGTGTTTATCACTCATTTTATACCATTTAATATACACATTTGTGAATATCGTGTCCTGGATAATTCAAAAAGAGTTATTTATCATAGATACATCTTCAATTCTAGTCACCCACCAGAGTATGTTCACTCTAAATAAAATATTACTGGGAGAAATGTGGCACCTACTGCTCGACCTCTTGGTGATTGAAACCTAGATAATTCCAGATAAAGATCCCCTCTTCTAGGAGGGCAGATGGGTGGTTTTGTTTTTCTGCCTTCGAGGACACAAACCCCCTTTGCATCCTTCTACAACACTAAAAATATCATGAAGATCATGTTGATTGCGTTAAGCCTGAAGGATCCTAATATTCACCATGATAAACCATAGCTTCCGATCTTCGTGTTGGAGTAATATGAAGCAATGAGTTACCTAGACCCGACTCTGCTAGCTCGATTCAACTTCTGAAGACAGTTAGTTGATGATTTTGACCAGTTTCTTTTTGGAAAATTGGATTATCAAGATTGTGCAGTTGTTAGCATTCATGATAGTCTCCATCAATTGAGTTGATTCAACTCGGATGATGATCTGATACGTGCATGGTCTAGTGCCCCCAAGAAATGCAATGGCTGCATGTTTTTTCACATCCAGTGGATATTCGATCTCTGTATAAATCTCGGAAAAATTCCATTTTGATTTGGTTAAGTCTTCCACATCTACCTTTACTTTTACAAATCCCAGTGAGTATACATATGCTTTGGAAGATTGTAGCTAATTTCTTTTGTTATGATATTCATGCATCTATGTTGAGTCAGTCGATAAACCCTCGGTTTTTTGTTAAGGTGGATATCTCTATACATCCAGTGAAATGGATTTGGATTTTTGTTGGTGATGAACTTAGATTGAAGCTGGCTATGGTTAATGAATCATGGACTAACTGCTATTCAAAAATAAAAAGATTGGGGAACATATAATATAGGTGTCATTGTTGAGACACGAGCAGGAAGTCATCAGGAATGAAGAAGAGGCTATGTAAAAACTCTAATTGGAGGAAGATGCCTACTGTGGACGTTCGGCTTGGCAATGCACCTGGATTGGGACACCGAGTTGCACATGTTCTGGAAAATACATCTGATGATCCAACTAATACATTAATATATGAAGTGTTGAATAAACAATGATAGGATCTGAAATGTGGTGATGGTGTAAAGGGAACTACTGTCAACATTGATTTTCGTACTAGTGGTGTGGTATCAGTAGGACTTGTGGTTACAGGGGAGCGTTAGTCGAAGCCAGGGGTCCCTGCAGATCGTGCTCTTCTTGATATCATCCGAGAAGAGGGTGGACTACTCAAGGGAGATTCTAATATGGATTGTTAGAGAAAGGGGTGTAGCAGTGGGCATTTGAATGAAAGGATGTAGGGGCATGATTTAGACATGGGTGAAGATAACAGGATGCCTATTGCAGTGCTGAAATGTGATGTTAAATTTGGTGTAGGGGTTCTAGAGGACTGTGATGATTGGATCAATATACAAGATGATGATGATGGAGGTGTGTTAATCACGTTTTCCATAGGGAACCGATTGCAAGGGTTGATTCATGTGTGTGTGGAATCAAACATGTAGAAAGAGCCTATGGAGGATAATGAAGTGATGCATTTAAGGGGAAATGGGATATGTACTGGTCAAGAGATGGTGGAACACCAACATTGCCTAACTATGATAAATATGAACTGCTAGTTTTAACAGAACCGTAATGTGATGTATCTAGAGGTGTAGGTCCATGGAAATTGGGAGGTTATTTCTGATAGAGGTTAATAAAATGTGGGTGGAACTGTTAGGCCCACTTACTGTCATGACCCGTCCCCCGGGGCCCATGTCGTAACTAACCCCAAGCCCGCCTCCCATAGACCAGGTGCTGGCGACTAGCACCAAGGCGTAAAACCCGAAAAAAGGGAAGGCATTTCCTTTAAGTAAGAGCAAACCACAGAGTAAGCAACCGAAGTAAAGACTAACAAACCAAGAGTACAAGGAAGTGTCGAAATTAAATGGGCCAGTATACAAACCCAACTGAAAACAAGTACAACTGAAAGGAAGGTACAACGACAGTAAGTAAAGCAGCAAGTCCGATCCGTCCTCCAGAAACGCCACCTGAAGGGTGGGTACAGATTTCCTCATCTGCTCACGCCGTCCACTCCAAGTACGTCTCGTCCGGTATTCTATCTCTAGGCATCGTACGCCGTCTCGTCCAGGGATCTTCCTCTAGGTACCGTCCTGCTCCACGCTTCCACCTCGGTCAACGCTGTTGGTCCTCTGCATCCAACACAATGATGTGCGGGCAAAGCCCATACAGGGGTGAGTATACGCAACTCAGTAGGGACCCCGAGATTCCCAAGGGTCTCCCAGGATCCTCAAATGATACCACAAAGGAAAGTTAACAATCATGAATTAATAACCATCACCACTTAGTTATATGCCCATACATACACCTAAGTTATCATTTTCAGCTCAGCTCACGAGCTCCAGAACAACCTCGTCCACACATAACGACACAACAAAAACCTCGGGGTATCAAGTCAACATATCGAATATAAGGACCCAATGTCAAGACTCAGCTCACGCAGGTATATCACAAGAAGATAGATTAGATGATCAGTTGTAGCCACTGGATCAACTAAGCTGTTGGACCCATACAGGGTCTCCGGGCGCAGGTCCACACAGAACCGCGCTGGGCGTAGGTCCACACAGAACCACGCAGGGCGTAGGTCCACAAAGAACCACGCAGGGCGCTGGTCACAGGTCCACATAGAACCGCGCAGGGGCCGTCGTCGTCGTCGTCGAACCCACGGGGGTTTTCTTTACAGGAGTCGATGTGGTCGCAGCCAGCTCTAGGGTTTCTGTACACAGCATGCTTGTTTCGGGAGGATCCGCTCCACGAGCCAAGGGGGGGTCGATACATCAACTTCCACGTAGACCAGAGTTGATGTATCACAAATTTCCATCATGACAAGAGGAACATAATGCGACTGACGGCGCGTCGTTCGGACGCCCGGTCTGAGAGTTATTGGCTCTTTCGTTCCAGGGGCCCGGTTGGTTTTTAAGTAAAACCTACCCGACCGTACTCCTACTGTATCCAAACCATGAGCGGAGAAAGGAAAAAGGTCGGTATCACCTAGAGGAAACCATCAAAGTCGACGACACGTCAATCGGACGTCCGGAGCTCAAGATATAGGCGTTTCCGCTCCGAGGGCCCGGTTGGCTTTGAATACGAACCAACCTAGAAAAACCCAAAGTTCTATGAAACCTTGAGTATAGTATTCCAAAACGACTGTCTCGATACAAGGATCGCATCGCAGCTGACGGATCATCGATCGGTGTTCTGTAGCAAATGATATGGGCGTTTTAACGGAAACGTCCGAGTACGGGGGTCTGCGCCCGGCCCGGCCCGACCCAGTACCCCCCTAGGTCGGCCCGACCCGGGTCTGGGTCCGGCCCGGTTGGGCACTGCCCGGCCCGGCTGGGCGGCCCGCCCCGGCTGCCAGCTCAGCTCAGCCATTTGGCCGAGCGGTGGAGAAAGGGGAAACCGGGGGGCGCAACCCCCCGTGTTTTGAAATCTATGGCCCCCCACGTGGGGGGGGGGGCTCCAGCCAACTGGGGGTTCAAACCCTCGGGTCTTCAGGGTAACGGTCGGCCACTTGGCCGGCCGTTCTTCAAACACGTGGGACCTAGAAGGGGTCCCTCCCTTGACCACCGCGGCCGGCAAAGCCGGTCGCTTGCTGACCGCCACAGCTTAGCCGCGGCGGGTTCCTCTGGCGGCGCGCCACCGCGCCGTGGTGGTGCGCGACCGCCGTCTTCCCCGGACCACCGGACGCGCTCCGGTGGTCCGTTTTACATTCCATCTTCGCCAACGGTTCTCCGAGAATGTTCTCTTCACTACGGAAGCTTCGAAATTAACTAAGGCCCTGCTTTTCGTGACGCAGCCAAATCCACACAACATGAGCAAACTGCGGATGATTGTCGGGCCGTGTTCGTTCGTCCTGCACCCTCCATGTAAAGGGTTTTCAAATCAGAAAACTAAGTATCAATTTTGTATACATCAAAATTGAATCAATCCTCCCTCAATTGCTTGAGATAAAAACTTGCCAAAATTTCTCGTCCCTCAAAAGTTTAAATAACTAATACAGATCATCTTATAAATGAAATAATCTGCATTCATTATTTTAAAAAGGGAAAAAACGAAGGTAAGAGGATGCCATTATATAAATCAAACCCCTGCCTTGGGTATAGCTGCTCGGGAGAAGGCGTCGTCACTCGAGGTACATCGCAGTAGAGCGTCGTGAGGATGGCGACGACGAAGACACCATCGGTGCTCACTCATCTCGTGGAAAGGAGAAGATGCTCGTGTCCGCCACCTGATTCTGCTCTCGAACTCGTTCGTCGATCCGATGATGACGAAGAGGGAGGAGAGGTTTCGATGCAGTGTTCCGCATCGGAAGGAAGAGTTCTGATGAAGATAAGCCTGTTCTTCTTCGTCGGAGGTTGGCGCGTTCTTCGCGTTCTTCGCATTCTTCGCGTTCTTCACGTTCTTCGCATTCTTCGGCGAAGGGGAGGATGAGTTCTCACAACCATTCCCGTAACCCAAATAAAATGAGGCTATGCCTCATTTTATTAATTTTTCCAACCAATTCGAAAATCAAAAGAACCAACCTACCAATTAATACACGAGTGATGTGTATATTAATTGTTACGTTTAAGTCTTTTGAAATTTAAAAAGAGGGAGAGTTATAAAATTAAAGCGGGGGTTTTGGATGGTTTGTCAACGGGTGGGGCTCGTGTGGTCCCCACCTAGTTAAACCTCTCATGGAGGTTATGCGGGGGTGGTCCCCACCACCTAACCTCTCATGAGAGGTTATGGTGTGGTGGCCCCCTCCTCAACCTCCCATGGGTGGTTTTTAACCAACCCCGAAGTAAATAAAATGTTGTACATATTTATTTACTTCAACAATTGTTAACATGTACACACTAGAAAACGCGACCGCGGCGATGGTCCCCGTAAGAAAAAATCGGCATTGCGAGTTCATCGGTGCCCTCAGATTTTGATTCCGAGCACTGGTTCAAAAGTTAGAAAAACCCACTTGTTCGTTTACTAAACGTACAGGAGATAAAGTTCAGAAATTTATTTCCGGCACCCCGGGCCTCAGAATCGGGTGTCGTCAGAAACTGCGCACTCGTAAAAACCCATAGTATTTAAGAAAAAAAATTCCTCGAAATTTACAGGTCTTTACATTACTCCCACATCAGGGCTTTACGTCCCCATAAAGATACATCAGAAACTAGGGGAACAAATGGGGATACTGAACACGCATCTGAGCATCCCGCTCCCAAGTGCTCTCCTGGAGGTTCCCGTGCTGCCACCTGATGCGCACAAGAGGAATCGACCACCCTCGTAGGACCTGCTCCTGTCGATCCTCGATCTACATCGGGACCTTGAAAAAATTCGCCCCATCGTCAACGTATAGCTCCCCATGGTCGATGATATGTGTCAGGTCGTGCACGTATCTCCTCAGCTGAGATACGTGGAAGACGCCGTTCACCCTATGAAACTGAGGTGGTAAAGCTAGGCAATAAGCCACCTCGCTGATCCTGGTGAGTATCTGAAAAGGTCCGATGAAGCATGGAGATAGCTTTCCGACCCGGCCAAATCTTCGTAAACCATGTCGTGGTGAGACCCGTAAGAAAACGTGGTCACCAGCCCCTGGCCTATGGGAGACGGGCTTGGGGTTAGTTACGACACGGGCCCTGGGGGACGGGTCGTGACACTTATAGCCACATTTTCTAGGGTGGGATGAAGATATTTCCTGGGACTGAGGATGATATGATTGCTTCACTATCAAGATTGTCGGGGAAGGATTGCTCATATCTGCCGTAGAAATTGTCCATTATATAATCTATTAGAAAAGAATGTGGGATAGTCTCTTTATTTTTTTAATGGTGTAAAAACGACAAATGAATTTCATTCATTGGAATTCTTGATTCGTAAAAGTAATTATAACAATGTTTTGAAGCATTATGGATGCTCGAAGTGGGAATCAACAACCACATAGGAAACTTCTTATCATGGAGTTTGTGATGGGTTTGGTATTGAAGATCTGTACCTACTATTTTTGTTATGTGGTACTATTTTACTGACCATTTATTTTCATTTAATAAATAATTAGAGATTTGGGATATGGGTACACTTTTCTGGTATGTTCACTATGATTTGTCGGGGCAAGCTGGGATTACCTCTAATGGTGGAAGCTCTTACTCTATCACTATTATATATGGATTTTCAAAAAAATTATGGGTTTGTATTTTGAGAAATAAATCTATTGTCTTTGAACAATTTAAATCATTGAACACCTCAATATAAAATCAATCTATAATGAAATTACAAGATTTGGGGACTGATAATTGAATTGGTGAAATATCTAATTAGTTTTTCATGTCTTGTGAATGTTTGAGAATTTTAATGTACTTGACTGTGAGTCAAAAATTATAGTATAATGGTCTAGTTGATTGTATGTATTGTAGCATTTTGACTTATGTTTGTACCATGATTTCATGCTCGAGCCTTCCCAAATAATTTTTAGTAGAAGCTGTCAATATAGAAATTAACATAATAAATAGGTTTCCCTCATAAGGAAACATATTTAAGGCTCTTATTGAATATTTGACAAATCACTCCCATCCTATGAAAATCGTATCATTTTTGGATGAAATCCATACTCTCATGTTAATGATGATATTCTTGAGCCAATAGGTATCGAGTGAATCTTTATAGGGTATCCTCAGGGGGTGAAGGTGTATAATCATTTTGTAGATTGGCCTAGATTTTAAATGTGTATTCTTAGCCTGTATGTGGTGTTTCTAGAGTCTGTTACTGCTAGAGTCCAGCCTCCCACTGATGACTTTTTTAATCATTATCAATATAGGTGTCTTGAATTTTATTCTCCAGGTGTTAGTGAGACTCATGTTGAGACTCCATTTACCTCTCAAGAGCCCCTTTATCTAATAGAGCCTTAATTATTCTTTAATTTTGATTATACTCTTGATGATTTTGTTCCGAGTAACCTTTGGGTGTGTCATATGACTATGGATAGACATAGGATGGTCATTACACCTCCTTCTAGGTACAACCATGCGAATAATGTTTCATTTGCCTTAAAAATGGTAGCAATACATGGTGGAGTGGATTAATAAATCTATAATAAAGAAATAAATGACAGTAACTCAAAGAACTAGATTTTAGCGGTGGAAGCTGATATTAAATCACAATTAAAGAACCACACATTGGTCAGAGTCAACAAACGACCTACCTCAAAAGTTATTGGTCATAAATTTATATATTAAAACAAATAATTCAATAATGTAGGATAATAAATTTAAATTAATTATAAAAATGTTGCTAAGGGATTTCATTATGTAGAAGGAATAGATTAATCAAATTTTATTTCTCTTAAAAAACATAATTTTCAGTATGAATGATTCTTTCTTTTGCAGCACATTTAGATATTCATATAGAATATCTTGATGTCAAAACTACAATATTTCATGGTTTTAAAAATGATAAATTATACAAGAAACGATATATTGGGATTGAAAATGAATTTAATGATAACCATGTATATTTGAAAAAAAACATTTTATTTACCAAAATATGTTTCGGGATAATTATACAACCTGTTTGATTCATTGATGTTTAGAAATATGTTCATCATAAACCATTTTGATGCATGCTTATATTTTATATCTATTAAAAATACATGATCTATTTATTGGACTATGAAGATTACATGTTACTCATATGTAGTGAAATGAAATTAATCTACCATGTTTAAATGAAAATGAATTTTTTTTGAAATTAAATATCTTGGCAATAATAAGAAAATTCATTTCATTGAAATTATAAGGGATATTAAGCATAATGTTTATCATTTATCACAATGTTCCTCTAATGATATAGTGCAGGAGAGGTATTTGTTTGATGCTTGGAAGCCTATTAGAGTAGCTTTTGTCCATCATTTTAAATTTTCATTATCTCTATCACATACCAAAGCCCATGATATTGAATATATGAGTAGAATCATGTGTGATAATGTTGTCGGAAGTACAATATGTGTTGTGATTTGTGCTAGACTAGATAGTTCATTTTTTATCTATACATTCAGATGGTTTAGGGATAATTTTGGAAAGACACTTTGGTATGATATTAAATGGATTTTTGGTAAATTTATTATACTTCATCTCTTTTACCGTTTTAAAGTATTAATATTATATTTTCATAATTATTGACTATTCGATTGATTCTGAGAATTTAAATTTTTGATTGTAATGCCCCCAACCTAGAAGACAGAAATTAGTGCATTAGTTTAATACATTCTCATTATTGAAAGGAATAAAATCCAAAATGACACATTAGTTTAGTCGGTTTGTAATATAGTTTACATACACGAACATTAAATTAAAATTTCCATCATAAAATATAACATAGAGAATCATTGGAGAATTCCATTTATCATCTAGTTTTACAATGCATATCAATCATAAAACACTTAATTGACTTCTTAAAAAGATAATATATGAAAGGGTGACAGAATATTCATAATAAGGGTAATCAATGTCCTGGAAGCTAACATAAATAAGCATAATCTTTTATGAAATGGTATGGAAATACAACACACACCAATTAAACATAATCTTCAATATAATATGGAAAGAATATATCAAATATTGATATTAAAAAATTTAAATTTATATTATATAAGTAGAATAATAATATTTAATATAAAAAAAACTCATAATGAGTGAATTCAAAATTCCAGACATACCATCAATGCCTCATTAAAGGACAGTACAATTATGACGTTATAGAAATTCAAAATTTGTTTTTCTCAAGATAATTATCGATGCATCGAGTGGATTTTAATAAATAGTCCCCAACCAATAGGATTTTCTTTAATTGTTCCCCATAACATAGGTATTTCATTCACCAGTCCCCATATAGTGACGTACGAAATCCAATGAATTCCTCATATGAACATGGTGAAACATAACATAAAAATTCGTATAAAAACAAGCATATGAAATGTTAACTCATTAAACATAATCCATGCATGTGAAAAATGTATTACATCAATAGTAAAACAATACATTATTCTATAAATACAATATGGATGATTTTATCCTGATAAATCAACCACAATTAAGAATAAAAACTGACAAATGAAGTTAAATTAGATGAAAATAATTTAATTAAACAATTAAAATTCAATGAGAGAAATAACCATATTACATTGAAATTCATTTAATAACATAAAAAATTATAATGAAACATTTTATATAAAATTAACCCACTAATATTGTTTGGGATGCAACAAAATGATAAGGAATCATGGCGGTAGAAATAACCTCATGCACAATATAAGTCTAAAACACATTCCTTCCATAAATTTGTATAAATAAAATAATGTAACTCGTTTTGAAAACGGTGAAAATATTCCATTAAAAATGTTTTATGAAAAGTTATGTATTTTGAAAAATGACTTTAACCAATTGTTGGTAATATTATTATATACAATTTTATGAAGCCTAGACGTTGATGTAATGATATCCCATTAAATACTTATATATAAACAACCTTATATAATTATGGGATTGTGAAATTAAACATTACTTAAAAACCTATTAAAATTTATATTATGAAAACAAATTTAATGAAAATAGAAATGTACATAAAATATTCTTTATAATAATTTATATACATATAAATAATTTTTTTTATAATTTCACTATTATTGTAATGGAGAATGGATTAATTTCATAATCAATCAAAGGATCCCACACCACGTTGAACTTTTCAATAATAATAAAAATATAATCGAATGAATCATTAAATATAATTAATATAAATTTAGTCAAAATAATAAATATATTATGGGTAGTAAAAACTCCTCTCATAAGAAATATGTGGTGAACATGGCTTATATCACCTGAAATCAATGTGAGACAAAATTTCATCACTTTAGATAAGATAATCTTTTTTCATGATTGAATTACCTGTAAAAGATATTCATACATTTTATTAACATAAATAATAATAATAATAATATTTATGGTATCTTATATTATTCATTTATTGCATTATATTACCCTTTAATTAGTAACATCCATGATAAAACAATTTTTCTGTTAATAATTGCTTTTATTATCATATGTGTTTTACGATTTTATTGGTAATACTGTTACATAGATCATAATTTACATACATCAAAAATATAAATTGAAATTTATATATCATAAATAAATTTAATATGAACATATATAATAGATTTATATTTTAAATTTTATAAACCTTTCATTGAATTGGTACGACGCACGTACGGATGAACATTGTTTACATTTTAATCATAATATTGAAAGAAATTATTGGAATGACATATGAAAATATATGTATGTGTTTATATATATATAACTAGTTTTGTAGAATTATTATATCATATATATCATATATTTTCAATAAACCAATCCTTAATAAGATTCATGTGGTGTGTGAATGAACCTCATCGATTTGAGGGGTAGTATTCGACTCATCCTCAAATGAGATAATCTTAATAACATAATAAGGAAAATAATAAGATATGAGTTTTAGAATTATAAAAAAAATAATTAAAAGAAAAAATTATTTATTTATAACATATATATATATATATAGTTTCCGCGATAATGGCCACCATGATGGGTTGTAAAGGAAAAAGAACAATCATCATTTTGTAATGAAGTAGTTCACCGTACACAGAAACAATATGTTAGATATCCATTAAGAATGAGGAGTGTGTATGTGTAAGACTAATAAATATTTTAAAATAACCTATTTGGTTGATAATATTGGAGTAACTATAAAATAATTTAATAAATAGAGTGTAGTGGGTGGAAAAGGAGTATTATGTAGGGATCAAGAATGAAGATGTTATCCCTTAATTGTGTAAAATATTTTGGTTTGTGCCATAAGGCTTCCTTGAGATTCCTTATTACCATGGAAATAACTCATATTAGGAGGTAGAGATTTTGGGAGGACAAATGGGATGGGTTTGTTTTAGCCAAATGGGTTTTGAGATGATAACAAATGAGAAGGATATGTTCCATTTCATATTTGATGGAAATGGGACATTAAGAAACTCATAAAATATAAAATTAATATAAATTAAAATTCAATTAAAATGGATATAATGTGAGGTAACATGTGGATAAGATGATAATTTGTCTATATTTCCCCATGAAATTAATTTTATACATGTTTTGGATATAAAATTATACTTATTTTTTGGGTTAAAAAGTATGTTAAAATGTATTACTCTTACCATGACTTCTTGAATTTTTAATCAATATAGTAAATATAGTTATTGTAAAATGAATAATAAACACATTGTGGATATTTTATTTAATATTTAACATCATCCACATTAGTTTTCTGAACCATATATTCATAGGAAATTAATGTCATTTAATTAAATTTTATTTATTTTAGAATAACAATTAGGTTAATTTGAATACAATTCAGTATTTTCATCATTATAAATAATAATCCAAAATGAAAACATTATAAAAATATTTCATATATTTTACTAACATATCAATTTTATGATTAATATAAATGGATTTCATTAATTAAGTAATATTATATTTATTTTGATATATTTATATCCTTTTTTCGAAATCTCAATTAATTATTAAATTACTGCATCATCAATGTGTCACCATCTAATATAATTATTTAGTGTATAAAAAATATAAATATATTATATTGATTTAGATAAATTTTATATATTTCTAATGAGTATTCATTGTCAAAAATAACACTTAAAAAACGTGTATTAATGGAAAAAAAGTTTTGATAATTTGAATTTGAAAATTTTAGCACTTCTTCAAATAAAACAAAATAAATTTTCAAATATAACATAGGGTGATTAAAAAAGAAAATATTATTGACCTAAATATGATTTTCAATGAAACAGACTTATATAATGAAATTAGGAAATGTAATAGGGTATTTTTATATTATTATCATTTTATTTTTACATTTAATTACTCTAGTTACATTGAAAAGTTGAAAAAAACAATTGATAGTTATATTGAACAAAAAGTATTTTCATCATATTAGATCGAGTTTTTCATACTTATTACAACCATTTATGTATGTTTTTTTTAAAATTAAATTCACAGAAGAGGTTGAATTAAGTATAATATTAGTAGGTAAATGTGGTTAGAAGTCAGATAAGACACACGTTAAAATAGCATTATGATAATTTATATCTAATTATATTTTAAAAATATTCAAATGAAAAAAATTGGGATAAAATATTTACTATTTATCTATTGTGACATTAAAATAAAATAATTATTCAAATGAGGATGTATGTTTTTTGTTAACAATGCAGTGTTTTTACTATTCATAAAAATTGAATGGTTATGCAAAAATACCAAAAAACACCCCAAGCTATTTTTGATATTCTGAATTACAAAATGATGTATATTTAACTATATTAAATTTTCATGAGGGACTAAAAAATTTATGATTGTTTAGTTATGGACATAAATATTATATCATTTAAAAAAATTTATTTCTACTTATATTACTATTTTACCAAAATAGAGACATTTTATTATGAATATCATTTTTTATGATAAAAAATTATAAATAAAATATAAAAGTAATCTCTTACTATTTTTATTAATAAATTGAATGTAGAAGTTATACTTTAATTAATATTACAAATGAAGATTTGTTTCATAGAAACATAATCTTGTGTGTAATGCAAGATGTTTTATTCTTGTGTGAAAGACAATCTATTAATGATAACGTACTATGAAATATTGGGGTGTCAAATTCTCTCCTCCATTAATAAATTGCATCATTAAAATTTTAAGTAGGAACTGAAAAAATGTGTTGGAATTTTTGAAATATCATTATTGAAATCCCATTACAAATATTGGATTAATGAGTCCTCTATTTTTAAATAAAGGGGTGTAAAAAGGTTACTAGAGATTACACATATTTTCGTTCCATGAAAAAAACATGTACACGAAAAAAAAATCATATCATTATGTTCAATGATGGGTGATTGTGCACACAATTTTAAAAATGTGGAAAACCACACAATAATAAATATATGATTATCCATGTGGCCAATTTATTGATCTAAAAAAATTAATATAGAACTTTTTTGGTTTTTGAGATCTGTTCCCTAAATTTAAGGATTAATTTATATCATAAATTGAGAATAAATGAAACCAGACTTACATAACAGGTAAAGTTACATCCATTAACTAATTTCTACCGCAAAACCATCGTTATCTCAAAATAGTAATAAAATTCAAAATTATTATCATTATATAAATAATATAGTATTCAAAAATTTAATTTATACTTCATCTATAATAACATTTAAAAAACTACATTATACAAACCATAACATTGCATAGGGTAGTAGTTTGGGATAATGTATTTTTGCAATTCATTTGTGGATTCGATTTTCATAGACATGTCTAACACAATGGTTTGTCACTCTACTTATGGGTTTTCCTTTTCTTATAATAATTTTAATATAAGATTATAAATATAATTTTAAGTGTTTATTTATCTTTATATAAGACTATCGCATTTTTATCATAATTTAATCCAACCATTTGACTTAAAAATAAAGAAAAAACTCACAGTCCAAGAATTTATAGAGAGGTCACATAGCATAATGGCGACCCCTTTTTGTGAGATACCACCCATGTAAATTCTATAACCATGTATTATCATAAACCATGCTAATACCATTAATTACTATAAAACACTATTTTAAATTGTTAATTATTTTATATTTCTTATGAAAATCATAGAAGATTGGATATACTACTCAAAACAAAAAATGATGTAAACTACCACAATTATGGAATCAAAAACATTAATCAATTCTATGGAGTTTAATAATATTCATTATTCATTATCCAAATAAATAATCACTTTATTCCAACATAATTTTCATTGTATTAGAAACATTTTAATGGTTTTCATTCCATAAACAATTTATTTTCTAAAAATGATAATCATTCAACAATGTCACTTCACTTGGTCCCGTAAAATAACAAATTCTTAATATATTATTATTGTATTATAATAAATATATATTAAATATTTCATATAACATGTATATGGATAATAAAGAATTCAAATAAATTAAATATTGAATAAGAATGTTAATCATTCCATTTCATCAACAATAGACTCAAACCATGATCATTATCCAATATCATCATATGGGGTACTTCACTTTGACTAATCATTCATTGATTCACCTTGTGTCCCATATCCTTACAGTTGAAGAATTGTATCGTAAATTGTTTTTCCTTTCCCTTGAAATCACGAACTTATTGTCCTTTTTCTCCACACATATTACCAACTCCAATTCCTTCATGAATTTAATAGGGTGATTATTTCCACAATTATAACATGTTGGAAAATCATTCTTTCCCTTCTCCCCATTATCCATTTTTTCTCTTCTGGCATCTAATACTCTCTCATCCCTTCAAATCCATATGAGTTATATAATTCATTACATATATTATTAAATGTTGATATTATATCGAGATATAATTAAAATACATGATATACTTTTTTTATTTGATAATTTCTCTTAATACCATGAATAATATGTTCCTTGTTATTCATTGGATCATGCACATTGGTGGTGTTATCATTCTTTCTTATAGACACCATTTCTATAACATGTAATATAATGTATTGTCTTATAAATTTATTGAATTTTTATATCTCTAAATATGGGATTACTCATAACACAAATTTATGAATCGTATATCCATCAATCATAATTTTGGTTACTTTTTGAGCTTCATTACATTTAACTCCATTATAATTGTAGGTATATAAAACATAATTTATCAAAAGCATACCCTATAGGAGTGTCACCCCAGGGGGGATGTATTTTCCATTATCATGTAGAAGGTTACCTGAAGTCAATCCCTAATCACGATGTCAGGGTTATCACTCCTAGATACATCTGTTCTAGAACAATGTCAACTTGTATTATCCAGACAATTATACACTTCATATGAATACTCAAATAATCATACCGATATCAAAATTCATGGATGTTAATATATGATTATGCTAAATGTATTTATATGGTTGATGAACCTTAATTTATGTTTTATAAATATATATACAAGGTTTATTCTAAAATTTAGTACATAGAAACCATATTTCCCCAACTCCAGATTCGCAGAGCCAGTACATTATTATTATTCATTAGAAGGATGACAAGGAATTAAATCCCAAAGTAAAAAATAGTTTATCAGTCTCAAAAAATATATTTATTACATGAACTTTATATTAGAATTTCATTCATTAAATAAATCATAGACAATCCCTTGAGAATGTTATAATTCTTCTAGATTAACCATTAATTGAAATTATAAAACACTTTTTGGAATCCTAGGAATGTAAATCATAAAAATCGTGTGATCTTAAAAGCTCAGTAAGGGTAAACAACATAGCAGATGATATCATAAATATGAATACTATTTTAAGGGATGGTATGAAACTAAAATAGAGGCCTTTTAAAATAATCTTCAACATAATATTTCATGAATACATCAAATAATTCAATCTAACCATTCATATAGTTATTATAGTAGTCTAAAAATCATATGTAATATGAATAAAAAATCATGTAATGATGAAATTCATAATTTCGGACATACAATCTAGGTTTGTGGGTTGACCATATGGGTAAGATGTTAGTGAAAACCCAAATTAGATTGTTACATGAGAGCAATCGATGATTCTAGGGTATTTCATTAAATAGACGCCATCCTATATGGCATCATTAAATGGTCTTCAACCCAAAGAGATTTAATTAACCCACCCCTAACATTTTACAAACAATGTCTAATTCATTTCTCATATAAACATGGTTAAACCTATCATAAGCAATTCGAATTAAAACTGGAATAAGAAATTTTAATAATCTATCCATAAACCAAGTATTGTATCTAAATAGTATATCCATAGTCCAAGATAACATATACCTTTAAACACTATATGTATGGATTATTCATAAAAAATACTCATAATTAAACTTAAAATCAAAAAAGGATGTTGAAATAGATGAAAATAATCCAATATAATTATTAAATCTCATTTAGTGATAATTCCCCTTTACATTGAAATTCATTTGAAAGCATATGAAATTTTAAAAAAATCTTTTAAAATTAACATTGTAATGTTTGATGGGATGATTCAAAATGTTAAGGCATCCTGGGGTGGAAATTTCCACTGGCTTTATGTAATCTAGGAACACATTATTTCTTTAATTTTTTTAAAATGGTAATAAAGTTCATCATTTGGAAGACAATGAAATGATTATTTTCATGAAATTTTATAAAATCAAATACATGGGTAAAAATTGAATTAAAAAATTTTAGTCCAAATTTATAAATACACTTTTATGAAACAGGGTCATGGATGATAATGATGTTTTTGTAGATACTTACATATAAACAACCTTGGATAATAATGAAATTTTGAAATTAAACCCTATGTAAAAACATTAAAAATTATTTACATTATGAATAAATTTGAGTGAACCAAAAAATTTACATTAAAAAAAATTATGTATCCTATATATTAATACAAATAAATATGTTTTATAAAATCAAGAATATTTAAATGGATAATAGGTTAATTCCTTAAACACACAATGCGTCCCGTACTACTTTAATGATTTAAATAATAATCACAATATCATAAAATAAATATTTAAATACCAATAAGATAAATTTATTCATTATATGAAATTTATTTGGTGTATTAGGTACATCACACACATGAAATTCTTGGTTATCAATGCTTATATATCAAGAAAATTAAATGTGAGACATAATTCCGTATCATTAAGTACATTAGACTATGTACGTCTCTGAATCAATAATATAACGGTCTTAAACAATTTTTTTAATTCTAAACGAATCATAATAATATTTAAGACATATTATATGATTCATTTAAAACATTATATTAACCCTTTATTAATAATTTCCATGTTACTAAATCATTTAGTGTAATACAATCTTTTATTATCGAACTTGTTTTGACATGTTTTTCATGATTTTATTTCATAGCTAATAATTTGTTACATAAATAATATAAAACATGATTTATATATAATAAATATTCTCATTTTAAATATATATTATAGATTGATATATAAAATGGAATACACCATTCATGGAGACGGTAGACCATACGTACGAATGAACGTTGTTTCCAATTAATTATGATATTGAAACAATGTTTTTAAATAACATACATATATATATATATCATTATTAAACTAACATTATAATATGATATATATTATATTTTTTCACTTAACCAATCCTTAATACATTCAATGTGGTTTGTGAAAGAATAACATCGTTTTGGGAGGCGGTATTCCACACTTCCTCAAAAAAGATTATCGCATTGACACTAAATTTAATGTATAATGGTATGATTTGTTACAAAGAATAAATATAATTAAATAAATAAAAAACATTAGAATATACTTATATATATTTAATATTTCCAACATAATGACCACATTTATTTGGGGTAAAGGAAAAATGAACAATCATCCTTTCGTGAGACAGTAGTTCACCATATAGAAATATGGTATCTTTAATAATCATTAAATAGAGATGTGTGATAGTTCAGATATAATAAATAGAATAAATAAATACTTTTATATTTTGGATACTATGATTCAGTTAAAATAATTGAATAATCTCTGTGTTGGTGGTGGAAATTGAAATATTAAGAAAAGAGCTGAAGAGAGGACGCAATCTCTTAATCGTGTGACTTCTTTTGGATTGTGCCAAAAGAATTTAATGACATTATGTATACCCATGGTAAATATTACTGGGGGAATGTAGGGAATTCATGAGGTAAAATGGGTATGGTTTTACTGATTCCAATTTCATTCATGGGGTGAATAAAATTGATTGAGAAGTTCCCTTTTTAAAAATAGGGAAGGGGAAATTTAGGAATCCCTTAAAATATTATATTAATAAAAAAATTAAATTAAAAATGGAACCAAAGAGAGTTCATTAGATTCTCAAATGATTATTCATATATGTATAATAAACTAATTAATTGTATACATGATTATGTGAGAACATTATATGTATCTTTTGTGTTTAACCATTAGTTAAACGGTTTAACTATTACTGAATCTTCTTGTATTTTTATAATATTGGGTGAATATAATAACAATAAAAAAAATGAACCACATGTTAATCATTTATAAAATAATAACACTATCATGGTTAGTTGAATGAACCATATACTAGAAAATCTATGTCCGAGGATATCCCTCTGATCATTTGTTAAAGAAAATGAAAAGGACAGTAGACAAGCCTCAAATACCAAAAAGATAGAAAATTACAAGTCACCAAAAGCATACCCATCTCCATAATCCTCCTATACTGTAGATGTTTCCCATTCCGAGCATTCATAACGCTTCAAAACCATAGCATTTTTCCTTTGCTGATTCATCTGTTCCAAGGATAAGAGCTCCTCATTTCCACTAGAGGACCTAGTGACTAATGGCTTTTGCAGATAGGAGTAATCTTTCTTTGACCTGCGTTACAGAGCAGTCAAGATTTCTTGTGTCCCAATTGCCTTCACCTTACCACCTTAGACCAAATATCTAAATGTAGGCTTGATCATACCACCATAAATTTCATGATCACTCTCATAGAAATCCCCCCACTTTTAATGGATAAACAGCTGCTGCAAATTTTCATCCCCTCCACCACGCTTCTGAAATTGATCGTTTGTGTCAATCACAACAAGGAACCTTGGCTGTTCTAGGGACTCGTGATTAATTAAGTCCCCTGCAAGACATCTATTTATCCATTACACCCCTCTTATATAGGAGTCTCATGCTGGATCTCAATCGTGGAAGTGCCCTCCTCTAAAATCTTGTTTTCCAACTCCAGGAACCGATTGGATGTAGCAACTGTGAAGCCCACCTCCCCATCCATTACAACCCTTCCTCATAGCCCATTACTAACATATGAAACCTCCATAGTATCACTGCCTTTTCCAACACCATCTAGAATTCAATTAACCACAATCACTGCTTCCTTTCATGAATTACCATCCTCTTCAGTAGGTACAGACACACACACCTCATGCTACAACTCCCTCACAACAGTGTTAGCACCTGCAATACTTCCCCCTTCGCATGATCTACAGAACTCCTTGGCTTTAACATGCAGCACCCCATTGCCCAACTACAGGTCATGTCGATGCCTGCTGAACACAGCAGACACTTCTGGGATTAATGGGGCCTCTGCACAGCTCCTCAAAGGCACTCCAGACCGAATCTCCAAATCATCCACAGTTCCAGAAGTCACACCCCCAGCAGGAATCAATATCTGCCTGGAGGACTCATCCACCATCTCCCTCTAGTTAGAAAACCTTCAGTTCAGAACCTCAGAGTGACAGTTCGACGCCAAATGCCCCATACGACAGTAGGTGTTACAATATCCTACCAAAGATTCAAAAAACCATTGGCTGGCTCCATCTGAACTCCTCACCAACAGTAATCCATACCCAATTTACTACGGACCTCCCAACGTCTACCTCCACACAGAGATGAAGATTCACCATATGACTTACGGTGGATGTTCAGATATCAGAACAGAGATAGAGCCCTACCATATTATCGATCATGCGAATAATTGTAGTATTTTGAAAAGGAAGATGGAGTTGTGGAAGACTAACCCATGCTGCAGTGGTTGATAGATCACGATTAATGTATAAATCAAATGACCAGCAAAGGAGGAATAACTGTCATTTGTTGCATCTACGAGGTTCACTGTACCAGGTGCAGATCAAATCATCTTCTCATGAAAATTGAATCATGAATTGGCGATTGTCGGAAAGCCCAAGAACAGGGCGTTCTTTCAAATCCAAATTTCTGGTGATGAAGTGGTCGAAATCATCGAACGAGGGCCTTATCTAATCAAGGTGTGCTACCAGCATTGAATCTAAGTGACTCGAATCTTCAAAGTACTTTGATAAAGAGATTAGTAGTTGAGAATCGCCCTGATAAAGATCAGGAACTTTTAGGCGTAATGAAATCGTCTCGAAATCCAGGAGGTAGCAAGGGTTTGAGAAAGGAATGAAAGGCATCTGTAGTGTTGGAGGCTATGAGACCCGGTCCTTCGCCTCCCTCCAACCTCCTCGAAGGGGAGGGAAGTCATTTCCGAGCTTCATCGATTGTTTCTGAGCTGCAAATCACCATTCCCAAGCCGTGGGTCACTGCGGGTCGAAGTCTCCATCTCTCTAAAACGCCATCCTACAAGATATAAAATTTTGATGAACCATTTTTTATATATTTTGTGTCATTTAATATAATAGTTTTTATGATAAAATAAAATTTAATTAAAAATTCATACAATTCAATAATATAAATTTTAAAATTATATGAAAAATGAAAATTTCGAAACAATAGTTTTTATATGGAACTAAATTTCACATGTTATCTATAATTTTAATTTATATAAATAATAATGTTTATTATATTTATTTAAATATTTGACATATATTTTTTTGATATCTAAATTAATAAAACATTTTTCCATCATCACTATGTCACATTTTAATTTTATTGTTTAATATATTAAAATCATAATATAATTATAATGATGTATATAAATTAAATATCATTAAATATTAAATATATTGTTGTGAAAATCTATTTTATTATCTCATTTTATTATTAAAATATTATTCAATATTTGAATAGGTAAATTTTAACACATCTTTAAATTGAAAATAATTAATATCCTTTTCTAACCAATGATGTATAAAAATATAATATTTTATAAAAATGGTTTATTTTTGTAAAAAATACATATCAATTTAAATTATAACAATTAATAGGGAAAATATATAATTTTATAATATTATTTTTATCATTCTTTACCCTTTTTACCTTTGATGATGGTGACTGATGTTTAAAATATACTATTTGGAAAATATTATTTTGATCCTTTTAGGGAATTCTTTTCATACTAATTTATACCATTTAGGTAATTTTTTTCAAATTCAATTAACTAAGATGATAAAATTAAGTTTAATACTAATATGAAAATTTGGCTAGAAGGTGGGAAAACATTAAAAAGATCAAATGATTTTATAATCAAAATTTATTCCTAAAATGACTCAAATGAACTAAATTGAGATAATATATGTATTATTTATTTATTATTGATATTAACATCTACTTAATGTAAAAAAATATTTAAATGAAAAATACAGTTTTTAACCATAATGTGTTTTTTCAGTAATCATTAAAAATTCATTTTTTCAGAAAAATTCCCTAACATCAACCAAAGATAATTTTGATATTAAAATTCAAAAATTAAGTCTACGTAATCAAATTTATTTCTTATGGGTGTCAAAAATAAATATTATTATTTTTCACATAAGGATATAAAAATTATTTCATTTAGGGTTATAACAGTTCTAAATATAATCCCATTTTACTGAAACATATAAATTATAAAATAATTATATTTTATTTATGTAAGAAAATTTTAAAATAAATCTAAACATTATTTATTACTATATATATTACAATATTAAATATATATGTCATTATTTAAATAATTTTAGTAATATTGATTTTTTCACATTATCATGGTTATCTGTGTAAGGTAAGAAAAGTAAATCTTGTGTGCAAAACGAGATATTGATTATAACGTACTATGAAATATTTAGGTGTCACATTCTTCACACCATCAATAAAATCAATCCTCTCAATTTGAACTGTTAATCAAAATATATGTGTTGGACGTTTTGAAATATCATTATTGAAATCCCAAATCACATAATGGATTAATGAGACCTCCATTTAAATATAACGGTAGTGAAGTACGAAGGTCACCAATGAAAAAAAAAATTTAGGGTCCCATTTTGGAAAACATAAAAATGAATGAAAAGATAACAATCATCTTCTGAGGGAGAGTGAAATAGAACATGATTAGAAATAAATTTAAAAACCATAAAGTTATAAATCTATTATTACCCAATTAGACAATTGAATCATCACTATAGAATGTAATAGGAAAACATTCCTTTATCTAAGATCCATTCTATAGAGATTATGAATTAGTTTACTTAATATAATAAGAATAAAAGGAACCATATTTAGTTCACATGTCGAGTTCTATCCTTTAGCTAATTTATAGCACAAACTCATAGTCCTTATAAAAGATAATAAAAATGAAAAAGATTTTATTTATATTAATCTTATTCGGATCCAAAAATAAATTTATACATTTTCTAATGTACCATTTACAAAACTATGTTATACAAACCAGGACATTGTGAAGGCCATTATTAGGTGGTAATGTCATGTTGAACGTTGGTTGTGAGTTTGATTCCCAAAGCCTTGTCCTATGTGATGGGTTGTCACCTGACCAATGGGTTTTCCTTTTAATAAAATTACATTATTATAAAATTTTAAAAATAATATTAACAACATATTTATCCTTAAATAATATTATCTGGTTTTCATATTAATCCATTCCATCCTTTAGCCTTAAACAATATTATTTTTTCCAAACCCACAATAAAAACATTTATTAGCATGGTCACATAACATATTGATGAACCTTTTTTCACATAAGAAAAAATGGAATACCATAGTATTGAATTATATTATATCATGAGTATACACAAAATTACTATAAAACCCTATTATATTATGATCGGTCTTTTTTATTCCTTAAATAATATAAAACATATTGGATATACTTCTTAAATCTAAATTTTATTTCAAATACAATAATGATGGAATAAACTAACCATTAAGAAGTTCCAAGGTGGCCAATAATATATAATAAACATTATAAATATCCATCATTGTTTTATTCCCATATCATTATATCATTATCCAAATTATATTAAGGTTTATCATTCCTTCTATCATTTATTTTCAAAAATAAGTAACGTCAAATTATATCAATTTATGTAGAACCATAAAATCTAAAATCTTCTATGAAGTAGTAGAGTATTAAAATCCTTATATACTATATATTTTAGATTACTAGTATATTTATAATAATGAATTCAAATTACATAATTCAAGAATAGGAATATTAACCATCCCACTTCATATGTGGCGGTATCATTACTTTATTATTATCCAAGAGAATCATAGAGGATGTTTTCCATTAATGATTGAGAAATCTATTCCCATACTGTACCAAATCCATTCATTTATAGCGTTGTACAGTGAAAACATTTATCATAATCGTGAAATCATGAATTTGGTCTTTTTTTTCACAACACTTGTAACAAACCGCCGATACCTTCAAGAATTTACATGGGTAATATTTTAATAGTTATCACATATGGGACATTTCATCATTTATTTCATCAAATTATCCATTATTTATTATTCAAAAATATTATTATCTAGCTTCCCATCAATGAAAAAGGACTTGTAAAATTCATTACATTCCTTATTAACACATGATATTATTTCATCATATAATGAAGAAACATTGGGGACTATTTCCTATCAAAATGTTTGTTTAGGAAAATGAAAATATAGTCCTTATTACTCATTTGATAATGTGCATTGGAGAAGTTTAAATTCCTCTACATGGATAAATTTCTATAAGGTTTAATAAAATAAATTATATTAAAAAGTCATGAACATTGAATGAATCTAATTATTATATAACACATAAACTCAATCTATTCAGAGTAAATCCTTGAATCATAATCCTTGGTTACATTCATATCATCATTACTTTTAAATCATTCACACTAATGTAATGACCCGTAAAATTCAAGGGAATTTTTTTCTTAATTTTCTTTGGACTTTTAAAAGAACGCAGTTTCTGACGGCACCTGATTCCGAGGCCCGGAGTGCCCGGAATCAATTTCCGAAGTTTGGCTCGAGTACGTTCAGTGAACGAACGAGCGAGAATTTTTACCTTTTGATCCGGTGCTCGGAATTGAAATCCGAGGACACCGATGAACTCAGAGCGCCGATATTCGCTTAAGGAAACCTTTTCCGAGGTTGCGTTTATTTCGGGTTGAGAGTTAGTTTTTGAGAGTTTTGAATAAGTTAAATAAAAATTGGGGATTACAAATTTTTATTTAAACTTGTTGGTTAACTTCTCCCAAAGGGAGTTAAAAGGTGGGACCCACATCCACTTAACCTCCCTTGGGAGGATTAAGTGTGGTGGGGCCCACACGAACCCCAAACTCCCCATCTTCTCTCAAAACTCCCTTTAACCCCTCTTTAAATGACATGACAACTTTGTTATTAATTTGGAGTTATTTTATTTGAATTTCAAACCTTTGAAATTCAATTTGTTAAGTGTGTGAATAAAATAAGACTCTAGCTTATTTTATTTGGTTAGATTTCTCTAGCCTTCTTGAGAGGATATGGGAGCTTCTTCTTCTTCTTCAAGCTTTGACGAAGAATGCGAAGAACCTTCGAGCTTCGACGAAGAACGCCATGTTCTCGAGAACCGTCTTCCGCGACGTCATACCCGCGATACCGACGATGTACTTCTTCCGCGTCATCTCTTCCGTGACGATTTCCCACGACGAAATCGTCGTCAAAGAACTTCGAATCCTCGCTTCACGACATCGACGTCCTTCTTCCATGACGCCGACCACCGTGACGCGTCTTCCGCGGGTCGTTGACAATCATCGTACTTGAAACCGAGGTAGGGGTTTGTTGTTGCTTAATTATTTATTCTCGTTCTTGGTTCTTGACAATCTTGAGGATTTTTGTTAAGTGTTATCGACTAACGAGAGGGGGGGCGGACCGCACAAACACGGCCGAATTCCCCCTCCTTTGTTCTTGATTATTTTTATAATCTTGTGGATGAACGAGAAGGCGTGGTGCTGACGCACCACGCGGGAATCGCCCGGCTTATTTGCGTGGCACCGTCGCGCCGCGTCGAAGGGAACCGAAGGCGCCGCGACCGAAGCGGGCCGCGGCGGAGGGGCGCGGTGCCGTCGCACCGTGCCGGATGACGAAGGCCGCAGCGGAAGGAGAAGACCGGCGGCTCGCCGGGCCGCCGGTGTCAGAAGCCGGAAGGGGACCGGCTTTGCCAGTCCGTTGAAGAAGAACCGGCCGGCCAGGTGGGCCGATCGGAAGGGAAAACCCGGGGGAATATAATTCCCCTGGCCAACACAAATGCCCCCACATTTATGAGGGGGGGGGGGGCAGTTTCTTTAAGGGGGGCAGGTGGCCCCCCGTTTCCCTCAAGGCAGGCCCCCACGAGGGGGGCCGGTTTTCTCCAAGGCGAGGCTAAAAGCTGTGCCGCCAGCATGGAAATGCGGGGGCTTTGCCCTCCGCGCGTGGCATCGTGCGGCGCCAGGCCGCGCCGCCGCCGGCCAGGCCGGGTCGGACCCGGGTCGGGTCGGGCCGGGTCGGCCCGGACCCAGACCCCCCGTTTTCGAGACGACTTCGGTCTTTTGCCCATAACTTGAGATACGGACCTCCGATTGGCGAACCGTCAGCGGCGATGTGATACTTGGTTCAAGACGGTCGATTCAGTATATCGCACTCAGGGTTTCGGAATACTTTGAGTTCGTCCAGGTTGGTTCGTACACGAAACCAACCGGGCCCTGGGAGGGGAAACACTCATATCTTGAGCTACGGACGTCCGATTGACATGCCGTCAGCTTTGTTGTGTTCCTCTTAGTGAGACAGATCTTTTGGCATACTCCGCCCGAGGTTTGAACGCAGATGGAGTATGGTCGGGTTGGTTTTTCTTTAAAACCCAACCGGGCCCCTGGGACGAAAAAGCCAATAACTCTCAGACCGGGCGTCCGATCGACGCGCCGTCTGTTGCGTTGAGTTCCTATTGACGATACGGAACTTTTGGATACATCAAATCTGGACTTTGTGACAGTTGATGTATCAGCCTCTCGGCTCGTGGAGCGGACCCTCCCGATCGAGCTTGCTGTGTTCGGGGACCCTAGTGCTGGCTGCGACTGTGACTGATACTGCTACTGCTACTGCTACTGTGACTGCGACGACGACAGTACTGAGATCCTTGGTGGATTCGATGACAACTACAACACTCAGCGATCCTACATGGATCAGTGCTACAGGTCCTGTGTGGGCCCGATCCTGTGTGGGTCCGATCCTGTGTGGGTCTCTGCGCTCAGCGGTCCTGTGTGAACCAGCGCCTACAGGTCCTATGTGGGTCCGATCCTGTGTGCGACTTTTGCCGGGGTTAGTTACCTATCGATCCTTCGTGGGTCCGACGACTTAGATGGATCAGATATCATCTTTATCGTCTTTTGAATAAGTATACCTGTGTGAGCTGAATCGTGTTGCTTTCCTGTGTGGATTGAGTTGTTCTATCCTGTGTGGATTTCGTTTTTCTTTCCTGTGTGGAATATGATTACTTTCCTGTGTGGACTGAGTTGTACTTGGGCTCGGAGGTTGGAGCGTATTGGAATTGATGACTTAGGTATATGTATAGGCGTATACCTAAGCAGTGTCGGTTGTTACTTCGTGATTGTATCTTCCTTTGTGGTTTATCCTTTGTGGATTTTGGGAGACCATCAGGGGTCTCGGGGTCCCTACTGAGTAGCTTATACTCACCCCTGCACGGGTTATGCCCGCACTACGTTGTGTTTGTTGCAGACGACGGACAGCGTTGATCTTGGCTGAGGCTTGCAGAGCAGGACGATACCTGGAGGTGGACCACTGGGCGGGATGTGTTCGGAGCGGACGACGGGACCCGTGGAGCAGTGGAGCTATCAGTACCCACCCGTCAGGTGGGGTTTCCAGTGGATAGCTCGGTGTAGCGGCTTTTACTTTACAGTTGCTATTTTCCCTTTCGAGTTGTACTTTACTTTCAGTTTGGGTTTGTATACTGGCTCTTTTACTTTTCCGCACTTTCAGTTGTACTGTGTTCTTACTTAGTGTTACTTATCTGCTTGCTTACTCTGTGGTGGTTGTTTACTTTTCCAAGGCAATGCCTTCCCTTTTTATTGGGATTTACGCCTTGGTGCTAGTCGCCAGCCCCTGGCCTATGGAAGGCGGGCTTGGGGTAGTCACGACACGGACCCCGAGGGCGGGTCGTGACAAATTGGTATCAAAGGAGTTCGGTTCTACCGCGAACTCTGATCTTTTCTATGTGAAGCAATAATGTTTAGCGTATTGAGTGTGGTTATCAGTCCAGGGAGTCCAGTGTTGGTGCGGTGGCCGACGTATCCGTACACCAGGACCCTGACTTCTGATTTCCGACTTAATACACGAAAACATTGATTGCATGTGTGTTTCATGTTTTCTTTGTAATTACTTATATCAGCTCACCAGGTATACTGTTCTGATCGTGGCGCACCTGTTTCCTTTTTAGGATGGCCCCACTACGGCAGCCAGCTAGGGTTCCGAGAGTTGAGTATGACGACAGCCCACCGAGTGACGAGGCCTCGGTGCAGGGCCCTTTTTCAGCAGTGGCACCAGTGGTAGCTCTACCCGTCGAGCCCCAGATGCTTCCAGCACCAGCCGCTGACGATGCACGTCGCCTCAGCACACTGCATGAGTTTCAGCGCTAGCGACCACCCATGTTTCGTGGGGAGACGGACCCCCAGGCAGCAGAGGACTGGCTGGAGGCAGTGGTACGTGTGTTTAGGCTAGTGAGCACACCAGCAGACCTCATGGTGATCCTCGCTGCGAGCCTACTACACGCAGCAGCAGGCCGATGGTGGAGCTTGATGCTCCAGGTGCATGATGAGGCATCTCTTCTTTGGACGGACTTTGAGAGCATCTTCCGCTCGGAGTTTGTCCCAGCCACCCTTCGTGCGGTGTGTATCCAGGAGCTTCATCAGTTGCGGCAGGGCAACATGACGGTCGCTCTGTACTCGGCGAGATTTACTGATCTCTCGCGCTACTCGACCGACATGGTACGAGACCCATTCTTCCGGGCCCAGACCTTCGAACAGGGTTTGAGACACGAGATCAGGGCATCGCTGATCTCCCTCAGCATACCGACTCAGACAGGAGTATTGGAGCGGGCCCTTTTGATCGAGAACTTCCTTGATGAGTCTACACCAGCGCCGAGACCCACCGTAGGGCAGCACGTGGCAGATTCATCTGCAGCGGGCAGTCTACGGATGACTCAGGGGTCCAGACAGACCATAACTTCAGGAAGATGACCTCAGGACACTGGCTCAGCAGTGCGGGGCACACAGTGTGGAGCCAGTCTTTCGAGAGGCAGACAATGCTACTCGTGTGGCGGGCAGGGCCACATGGCTCGTGACTGCCCGACCCGTCGTGCCGAGGAGCAGCAGACGGTTGAGGGACCACCTAGGTAGAGGCACAGGGTCGACCGTGGCAGTCCGCAGGGAGGAGGCGGACGAGGCATAGGAGTTGGCCGAGCAGCAGGTGGTGGGCGACGCTTTGAGGCTCTGCCACCACCACCACCATGAGGTCCACCCCGACCACAGAGAGCTGGCGGGCAGAGACAGGCATAACTCCAGGCAGTAAAGGCCTATGACCACGGCGCACCTGAGATGATTCGAGGTACTATCTGTGTCTATTCCACCCTTGCTGCAGTTCTTGTAGACACAGGATCGAGTCACTCTTTCATAGCTGCTGCCCTTGTTCGAAGCTCGGAGATTCTGATAGAGCCGTTGGCTCGATCCTTACAGCTAGAGACTCTTACGGGAGCAGACTCGACGATTACGCACTGGTGCCGGCAGTGTGAGCTTACACTAGGAGGCGAGATCTTTGGATGGGATCTTCTTGTAGCAGCGTTGAGGCCTTACGACATCATCTTGGGCATGGATTGGCTATCTACGGTCCATGCACAGATTGACTGTTTTAGGCGTAAGGTGTGATGTGTACGCACCGACGGGAGCAGGTTCACCTTCACCGGCGAAAAGGGAGCCTTTGCAGCACATGATGGACTTCCGCGGAGGAGAGGACAACCCATTACTCATCAGCTGGCTAGCCTCATCCTTGGAGCAGTTGACGTGCGGAGTCCTAGTTTTCCTGCAGTGGTGGATCAGTTTGCGGACGTTTTTCCAGACGACGTTCCAGGGCTACCTCCTCGCAGAGAGGTAGACTTTTATATTGACTTGTACCCCAGGACAACCCCGATATACACTCCAGCATATCGGATGGCCCCCGCCGAGCTTCGAGAGCTACGGGTACTGTTGGAGGACTTGCAGGGAAAGGGGTTCATCCGACCCAGAGTTTCACCATGGGCTTCCCCGATATTGTTCGCCAAGAAGGCGGATGGGAGCTTGCGACGTTGTGTTGACTATCGTCGCCTGAACCAGGTGACAGTGAGGAACATGTATCCGCTACCGAGGATTGATGACCTCTTTGATCAGATCAAGGGAGCATGGTGGTTTTCGAAAATAGACCTCAGGTCAGACTATCATCAGCTCAGAGTCAGAGAAGAGGATGTGCAGAAGACGGTCTTCATATGTCGGTATGGCCACTATGAGTTCTTGGTTATGCCTTTCGGCGTAACCAATGCTCCAGCAGTGTTCATGGCCCTCATGAATAGGATCTTCCAGCCTTACCTTGATCGGTTTGTCGTGGTCTTCATCGACGACATACTGATTTACTCGACGACTGAGGAGGAGCACGCCTATCACTTGCGAGTTATACTAGACACACTCCGAGAGCACCAGATTATGGTAAGCTCTCAAAGTGCCAGTTCTGGATACGTGAGGTCCACTTCTTGGGACACGTTATCTCTGAGGCGGGAGTTGTAGTGGATCCTGCAAAGATCGAGGCTATGTTAACATGGGAGCCACCCAGGAGCGTGACGGAGGTACGGAGTTTCTTGGGACTAGATGGATACTATCAGAGATTCGTGCCAGACTTCTCTAGAGTTGCATCACCACTCACAACTTTGACGAAGAATGGGAAACCCTTCGTGTGGTCAGACAGATGTCAGCAGAGCTTCCAGGAGCTGAGACAGAGGTTCACCAGCGCACCTATCTTGAGGTTTCCTGACGAGGGAGTAGGGTACGTAGTTTACTGCGATGCATCAGGCACCGGACTCAGATGTGTTCTAATGCAGGAGCGGGCCATGATCGCCTATGGATCACTTCAGTTGAGGCCGCATAAGCAGAACTACGCTACCCATGACCTGGAGCTAGCAGTAGTGGTATTCGCTCTGAAGACATGGTGACACTATCTGATGGGCGAGCGCTTTTCAGTCTTTTCTGATCATCAGAGTCTCAGGTATATCTTCTCGTAGAAGGACCTAAACCTGAGACAGTGGCGATGGCTCGAGTTCCTCCAGGACTATGACTTTGAGATAGTCTATACTCCTAGGAAGGGGAACATAGTAGTCGATGCTCCCAGCAGGAGGACGGGCATTCAGCTACTTGAGGAGGCGACGGAGGAGCTAGCCTCTTTTCAGATATCCTTCGTGGATAGAGATGGATCAGCCTTCCTTCAGTCTCTCACAGTCACCCCTCCACTTTTGCAGTGGGTTAGAGAGGCACAGCGTGAGGACGCTGACTGTGAGACACTGCGTGCATATATATCCTTGGGACAGGCCCCTGATGGTTTCTCCCTTGGAGCAGAGTACAACATCCTTTTCAGAGGACGTACCATGGTACCAGTCGCTTTGCGAGAGGAGGTGCTGAGAGAGTTTCACACTTCTCCTTTGGCAGTACATCTAGGAGTGGCGAAGATGTACCAGGATCTCAGACGACAACACTGGTGGTCGGGCATGAAGAAGGCTATAGCAGAGTTCGTTTCTCGATGCCTCACCTGCCAGCAGGTGAAGGCAGAGCATCAGGTACCAGCAGGCTTGGTACAGCCCTTGGAGGTTCCGGAGTGGAAGTGGGGTGGCATATCTATGGACTTCGTGACTGGTCTTCCACGCACTTCTAGAGGTCACGACTCCATTTGGGTGATTGTTAACCGACTCACCAAGTCAGCACACTTCTTATCCATTAGAGAGCAGGGTTCAGTGGAGAGCTTGGGACGTCTCTAAGTTCAAGAGATTGTGCTGCTCCACGGCATGCCATCATCTATCGTATCCGATCGAGATGCTCGCTTTACTTACCGGCTTTGGAAGGGGTTACAGGAGGCGTTCGGGACGCAGCTACGTCTGAGCACAGCCTTTCACCCTCAGACGGATGGTCAGACGGAGAGGACCATTCAGACTCTCGAGGACATGCTCCGCGCATGTGTCCTCGAATTTGGTCGTAGCTGGGAGGACCACCTACCCTTGGTAGAGTTCGCGTACAACAACAGCTACCACTCCACCATCGGGATGGCACCGTACGAGGAGTTGTACGGCCGACCTTGTAGATCTCCTTTGTGCTGGACAGACCCTAGGGAGTCAGCACTTGTGGGACTGGAGATTGTCCAGGCCACGACAGAGAAAGTCCAGGTCATCCAGGAGCGGATGAGGACAGCACAGAGCCGGCAGAAGTCATACGCTGACAGGAGGCGGAGGCCACTAGACTTCGAGGATGGCGACCACGTCTTCTTGCGGGTCTCACCTCGACGTGGTATTCGGAGATTTTGCCGAGGCGGCAAGTTATCTCCGCGCTTCATCAGACCCTTCCAGGTCCTCTACAGGATTGGCGAGGTGTCTTATCGCCTGGCTCTTCCACCTCAGTTACACTGGGTGTACGACGTCTTCCACGTATCTCAGCTGAGGAGATACGTGCACGACCCGACGCACATCATTGACCACGGGGAGCTTGACGTTGATGATGGGGCGACTTTTACGGAGGTCCCGGTGGAGATAGAGGATCGACAGGATCGGTTCCTACGTGGGCGATCGATTCCTCTTGTGCGCATTAGATGGCAGCACGGGAACCTCCAGGAGAGCACATGGGAGCGGGAGGCTCAGATGCATGCTCAGTACCCTCATTTGTTTCCCTAGTTTTTGAGGTATCTTTACGGGGACGTAAATCCCTGAGGTGGGAGTAATGTAAAGACCCATAAAATTCAAGGGAAATTTTTTCTTAATTTTCTTTGAAATTTTACAAGAACGCAGTTTCTGACGGCACCTGATTCCGAGGCCCGGAGTGCCCGGAATCAATTTCTGAAGTTTGGCTCGGGTACGTTCAGTGAACGAACGAGCGGGAATTTTTAACTTTTGATCCGGTGCTCGGAATTGAAATCCGAGGACACCGATGAACTCGCAGCGCCGATATTCCCTTAAGGAGACCTTTTCCGAGGTTGCGTTTATTTCGGGTTGAGAGTTAGTTTTTGGGAGTTTAGAATAAGTTAAATAAAAATTGTGTATTACAAATTTTTATTTAAACTTGTTTTTTAACTTCTCCCAAAGGGAGTTAAAAGGTGGGACCCACATCCACTTAACCTCCCTTGGGAGGATTAAGTGTTGTGGGGCCCACACGAACCCCAAACTCCTCATCTTCTCTCAAAACTCCCTTTAACCCCTCTTTAAATGACATGACAACTTTGTTATTTAATTTGGAGTTATTTTATTTGAATTTCATACCTTTGAAATTCAATTTGTTAAGTGTGTGAATAAAATAAGACTCTAGCTTATTTTATTTGGTTAGATTTCTCTAGCCTTCTTGAGAGGATTTGGGAGCTTCTTCTTCTTCTTCAAGCTTTGACGAAGAACACGAAGAACCTTCGAGCTTCGATGAAGAACGCCACGTTCTCGGGAACCGTCTTCCGCGACGTCATACCCGCGATACCGACGACGTACTTCTTCCGCGTCATCTCTTCCGCGACGATTTCCCACGATGAAATCGTCGTCAAAGAACTCTGAATCCTCGCTTCACGACATCGACGTCCTTCTTCTGTGACGCCGACCACCGCGACGCGTCTTCCGCGGGTCGTTGACAATCATCGTACTTGAAACCGAGGTAGGGGTTTGTTGTTGCTTAATTATTTATTCTCGTTCTTGGTTCTTGACAATCTTGAGGATTTTTGTTAAGTGTTATCGACTAACGAGAGGGGGGCCGGACTGCACAAACACGGCCGAATTCCCCCTCCTTTGTTCTTGATTATTTTTATAATCTTTTGGATGAACGAGAAGGCGTGGTGCCGACGCACCACGCGGGAATCACCCGGCTTATTTGCGCGGCACCGTCGCGCCACGCCGTGGAGGGTTTATCATGAACGCGACGCCGTCGCGCTGCATCGAAGGGATCTGAAGGTGCCGCGGCGGAGGGGCGTGGTGCCGTCGCAACGCGCCGGACGACGAAGGCTGCGGCTGGTTCTAGGCCGCGGCGGAAGGAGAAGACCGGCGGCTCGCCGGGCCGCCGGTGTCGGAAGCCGGAAGGGGACCGGCTTTGCCGGTCCGTTGAAGAAGAACCGGCCGGCCAGGTGGGCCGGCCGGAAGGGATAAACCGGGGGAATTTAATTCCCCCGGCCAACACAAATGCCCCCCCCCCATTTATGAGGGGGGGGGGGGTTCTTTAAGGGGGGCAGGCGGCCCCGTGTTTCCCTACTGAGTAGCTTATACTCACCCATGCATGGGCTATTCCCGCACTACGTTGTGTTGGTTGCAGACGACGGACATTGTTGATCTTGGCTGAGGATTTCAGAGCTGGACGGTACCTGGAGGTGGACCACTGGGTGGGACGTGTTCGAAGCGGACGACGGGACCCGTGGAGCAGTGGAGCTATCTGTACCCACCCTTCAGGTGGGATTTCCAGTGGACAGCTCGGTGTAGCGGCTTTTACTTTAGAGTAGTTGTTTTCCCTTTCGAGTTGAACTTTACTTTCAGTTTGGGTTTGTATACTGGCTCTTTTACTTTTCTGCACTTTCAGTTGTACTCTGTTCTTACTTAGTGTTACTTTTCCGCTTGCTTACTATGTGGTGGTTGTTTACTTTTCAAAGGCAATGCCTTCCCTTTTTGTTGGGATTTACGCCTTGGTGCTAGTCGCCAGCCCCTGGCCTATGGAAGGCGAGCTTGGGGTAGTCACGGCACGGACCCCGAGGGCGGGTCGTGACAACTAGTATGTAATTAATATCATTATTTTCCAATGTATATCCTACGTTATAGTCAATACAGGTGTGCATAATGGACCATTTTTTGTACTAGTAAATCCAGACTTAAGCTTGGAACACCTTTCCTAAGTACTTTTTCCTATGTAAATCTGTTCCAGAACCATGTCCACTTGTAGTATTCATATAAAAATTTATTTCATAGTAATACTCACCTAAAATCAACCTTAAAAAACTAATTTGTGACCTTTTATTATTATCCTAAAATTCCATCCTCGGTTGATTATCATTAATATATGTTATTTAAATCTATTTCCATTATTGTTGATAAAAAGTATTCTAAACAAAATGTAATGACATGATCCATAAATCATTGAGATGATGTATTTGTCTAATAAATTGGAATGATTAACTGTAAGAAAATCTGTAATGAATGATTTGTTTAGTAGTCAATGAACATAGATTCCTTACATGAACATTACATTAAAATTTCAAACATAAAACAAAACTAAGATATATCATTAATAACACAATTATTATTTATTTTTAACCTATATATAAATCATAAACCACTTCTTAGCATCTTGAAAAAATAAAACATAAGATAGGTTTGAGCATTTCTGGTTAGAAAAGGTAAACAATATAGTGGAAGCTATCATAAATAAGCAGATACTTTAAGGGAATTGTATAAAACTTAAACACAAGTCTTATAAATATAATATTCAATATTACATGGAAAGGGTATGCCAAATTATCCAATTTAAACACTAACATCGAAATTTTACTAGTCAAATAATCCGATGTAATATCAGTTACTAATATAATAATGAGAGAATATACAATGTCATACATATTATTAGTTCCTTGTTCCAAGACCATAAAAGTAACATCATAGTAAAAAACTAAATTAGTTTGTCTCATAAGAACTATTGATGCATCGGTGGAATTCATTAACTAGTCCCCAACCTATTGGGATTCCATTAACTAGTCATCGAACAATATTTCGTTGATTAGACAGTATTAATCTTGTTACATACTATGTCCCACACATTTTATATATGAATAGGTTTTGACATATCGCAAACATTCATTTTAAAACCACCATATGAAATGTTAATACATTAATAATAAACCATGTAAGGTATATAAATAATAAATCCAAAGTCAAACATAACATAATCCCTTCAATAAAATAAGGAACACTGTGTCATATTAAATCAATTTTAATTATGCGTAAACTCCAAAAATGGATGTTGAAATAGATGAAAATAATCCAATAAAACCATTAAAACTCTCTGAGATAAATAACCCATTTACATTGAAATTCTTTTGAATGACTAATAAATTATAAAAGAAAGAAATAATTTCCAAATTACCCATGTAATCTTGTATGTGAATAATAGAATTGATAAGTCAACATGGTGGAAGAATTATCCATTCACAATGTATATGGTAAAGAAACATTTTCCCTTAATTTGGTCAAAATGAAATAAAGTACATCATTTGGAAAAAATGAAAATATGAATTTCAAAAACTTTTTTAAAAATTATTCCATGTGTAGAAATGAAATTAACTATTTTGTTTTTATATTTTGAAATAAATTTTTAATAAACATGGACATTAGTGTTAAATATGTCCAACTATATTTATACATATGAATGACAACAGATAATAATGAAATTATTAAATTAACTATATTGTTAAAAGCATAAAAAATATTTCATTATTTAATACTTTTGAATGAACATAAATATAGTTATAAAATTTTCCTTATAATATTTTATACACATAAATAAACATTATTTATATAACTGGAATATTGAATGGGATAAAGGATTAAAATCTTAAACATTTGAAGTGTCTCATACCACATTGAATATATAAATATTAAATCACAATATCAACAAAATAATATTAAAATCAATGCTGATATAAGTATAGATGATATGAAATATAATAGGTGTAATAATTAACTAACAAAAAATAAATAAGTTGTTATCATGGCGTATATCTTACAAAAATTTAATGTCTGATCGAATTCCCTTTCATATGGTATGATACTATCCACAACTATCTAAAATACATGTATAATTGTTCTAAACATTTTTTTAACATCTATAAAAATCATTATATGATTTAATATTTATTATAAGATTCATTTATGTCTTCATATTACCATTTTATTAATAATTTAGATGTTATGACAACAATTCTTGAAATATCTGCTCTGTTTATCGTGCATGTTTTGACTTTTTATTCATTATCTTATTACATAAATAATAATTTACATATGTACGTAAAATAATTAATGATTTATATATCTTATATATTATTATATAAATATATATTGTATATAGATAAATAAAATTGAATAAACCATTTATAGAGATAGTAGGAAAAACTTATACATGAACGTTGTTTCCATTTTAATTGTGGTATTGAAAGAATGTATGTAAATAACATATGTATATATATATTTGTTTATGTATATATATTTATTAATTTAGAATTATTATATGATATATATAATATATTTTCACTAATCCCACCCTTAATATATTCCATTTTGTGTATTAATGAATCACATTGCATTGAGGGGATGGTAGTCCACATTATCTTATCTAGGATTATCATATTAACATGAAATGGAAAGTAAAAAAGTGTAGGTGTTATAAAAAGTAATAAAGAATATTAAATACCAAATAAATATTATATATAACATATGTAGATTGATTTTCCATCATGATGTCCAACAGGATTGTTGGTAATAGAGAAAATTAACAATCATCATTTCGTGACGTAGTAGTTCTTCTAACACAAACTATATGTTTGATAGCCATTAGATAGAGGTGTATGTATGTTTATGTAGAATAAATTGTATAAAACAAATACTAGTATACTGAGGATACATTTTCTCATAACAAATGGAATAAATATATTCTAGGTTGTAGAGAATAAAAATTAAAAAAGGAATTGAGAGAAGAAATTAAATCTTAATCTCGTATCTTATTTTTTTTGTGACAGTAGAATATCTTGTGATTCCTTATACCCCAGGGTAGGATTTTAGGTGTAAGGGAGAGATGTTCAGAGGTTAACTGGGAATTTTTGGGCAGATCAAAATTGATATATTGTTGTCAATAAAATATAATTTTTAGTTTCTTTTTAGAATAGAGGGATGTGGATCTTTAGGGAACTTCTAATTTAGTAAATTATTTTAAATTAATTTGAATTAAAAATATATTCAATTTGATATGATTCTAGGATAATGTGATTACAGTTTTATAAATCAAAAAAAAAATTATAAATGTTCAGGTGATGAAATTAATCTTATATTTTGGTTTTAACCCTTAGAAAACTTTACTCATACAATGTTTTCTTTCATTTTTACACTATTGGGTTAATATAGTTATAATCAATGGACAAATAAACCCAAGCTGCACATTTCTGATTTATTTTATACATTCTAGGGTATATAGATGCACCATATATTTTATGACATTTATGTCAACAAATAAAATAGTATTTGGCTTAAAATATCATTTTTTTAAAATTTTAATAAAATTCAATATGTAAATTTTTAAAAATATCAAACCAACCAGATAACATAAAACATTAATTCCAATATTTAACCCACATGGCTAACGTATTAATAAATTTATTTTATTTTATTAACTAAGTAAAATTATATTTATTTTATTAGTTTTTATATCATTTATTTCATATCTCAAATAACTAACCAACTACAACATCATAAATTTGTCACCATATAATTTATTCATATAATGTCTAAAAATTATAAATAAATTACCATGATTTAGATAATTTTTTTAGAAATATAATGACTATTTATAGTTAGGAATATATCGTATATAACCTCATATTAAAATAAAATTGTTTTTAAAAATTGAATATGAAAATTTAACACTTCTTTAAATTGAATATATTAAAGGTAGTAGTGAAACACAACATTCAAAATTGTATGATATTTTATACCACTATTTTATTTTTCTCAAATATTGTTATAAAATTATATTATTACAATTTTATGGTAATTTTATATTTTTATGATATTATTTTTACCATTAATTACCCAATTTATCTTTAACAATGGTAAGTAAAATTAAAAAGTAACGCTTCAAAAAAAATTGAACCTAGTAGAAATAATTTTTATACTGATTAAAAAATCTAGTTAAATTTTTTGAAATTAAATTCACAAAAGGGTTAAAATTATGTTTAACTCTAATCAGTAAATGTGGCTGGACGTTAGATAAAAAGATATTAAAAAAGAACAATCAATTTATATTTTTAATTAAATTACATAGTTGATTCCAATGAAGTAAATTTTGTAAAAATATTTATTATTTTTCAATAGATAAATTCAAATCAATTTATTTTAGAAAAATAATGTAAAACAATTCATGTATTTATCAATAATGTATTGTTTTTAACTATTCATTAAAAATTGACTGTTTTTAGAAATATAAAAAGTATTCACCCTAGAATAATTTTATATTTATATTTCTTAAATGATGTCTACTTTACTAAAATTAATATCTAGGATTGTCTAAAAATTAAATTTATTATTGTTCACAAATGGAAATAAAAAGTATTTCCTTAAATAAAATATTATTACTAAACATATAACTAATATACCGAACCATATATATTTCATTATAAATATGTTTTATTTATGTGAAAGAATTATAAAATCATTTAATCATTATTGATTACTATTTATATTACTAATTTAAAGAATAATTTATCATTTAAATAAATGTATCATTAATGTTTTATTTTGTGAAACAAAATCTTATGGGTATGCATGTCAAGTAGGTGTTGCATGAAATTCAAGATATTGATGAAACAATATATTGAAATATTGAGGTGTTTCATTCTCCCCACTGTGAATAAATTTCATCATAATAATATGAACACATTATTGAAATCCACGGGTTGTAATATTCAAATTTTCATTAATGAAGTCCCACATTAGATAATAGATTAATGATATCTTCATTTTTAAATAAATGTATGGAAGTATGAAGGTCACCAAAGGTATCATATATTGGGGATCCATGTATGAAAACATAGAAATGATGGAAAATGTAATCAATAAGATCGGATGTAGAGTGATAGAAATCATGATTAGTAGAATGTGAAAAACCGTAATGCTATAAATCTACAATGATCCAAGGGGCTATTTGCTTCATCACAATATAATATACTTGAAAAACACATATTGTTTTAGTAACTTTTCTAGAGATATTACAAATATACATACTTAATTGTATACGAATAAAATGAATCATACTTATAAATTAGAGTTCCATTCATTAACCACTTTCTACCACATACACATATTTCTATGAAGAAGATAATAATACTCAAAAATATACTATTTATCTTAATAGTATAGATTTCTAAAAATGATATTAAACATCATCTGTCATAATAATTTAAAAACTAAATAATACAAAGTATGTCCTCACATAAGCCAGTGGTAGGTGATGAAGCCTTTCCGCACAACGATTGTGGGATCAATTCTTATCACATAGTCCTACGTGATGGGATGTCATCTGACCTGTAGGTTTTACTTTTATTAAAAAAAATTATTATAACATTCTAAAAATATTTTTATGATTTGTTTTAAAAATAAAAAATAATTTCAAATGTTCATATTAAAACATTCCAACATTTGGAGTAATCCAAAATACATCCGACCAAACTCACAGTCCAGCAATTTTTAAGGAAGGCCACATAACATATTGTGGATATTTTATATGTAATATAACAAACATGTGAATACCAATATAATGTATTTTTATAAGACATGATAATACCTTAAATTACTATAATGACCTATTTTAATATTTTCATGATTCTTTATTCCTTACATAAAACATAAAATATTGGATAATCATTTTAAATCCAAAGTGGTTTTAATCATAATTAATGATATAATAAACATAAAATCAATTATTACCACGGTAGTCAATAAATTCCAATATAAAATATCAAATCAATCATAACATTATTATAACATCATTATCTAAGTATTAAAAATATAAAAAGGGTCATTTTTCCGTCAAACATATATTTCTTAAATGGTTTAACTTCAAACTACCTCACACTTATTAGTACAATAAAATTTCATATTCTTAATGAAATTGTAATGAATTAAAATCCATATATACTCCGTAGTTCTTATAACTTGTTCATGGATAATGTAATATTATAATATTATAATTATTTTATAAGAAAATTAAACATTCCACATTATTTGTTGTAGTATCACTACTTGGCCATTATCCTATAGTTTTATTTGGGGTATATTACTTTGATGATTGGGATATTGATGCACATAATGTCTCTACTCCTAGTAGATGAAGCATTTTTGGTTAGAAAACAATTTTTTCTTTGAAATCATTAAATTGGTGTCTTTTTTCTCGACACCTATAAAAAAATAACATTCACATCAATCATTTCCTAGGGATATTAATTCTATAGTTTTCACATGTGGGAAATTATTCATTTCATTTCTTTACATTACCCATCCTTTTCACTACCACATTTTTATTCTCCGACTTCATTAAAATTATTTATGACTCATATAGTTAATTAGGAATCATAGTAAATCAAGATATTATTATTACACATGATGAAAATACAACATAGACCAATTTCCATCGAAATGTCGGCAGAATACTAAAAATCATATGATCCTTATTACATGTCGGATCATTTTAATTGGTAGAGTTATCATTCCATATACTAGATGAAATTTTTTTATTATAGAATATACTTAATTAGCTTATAATTTCATTTACACTATATAAATTAAAATATTTTTATATCACATAACACAAATTATTCATTAGAAATCCAGAAATCATGAAGATTGTTTACTTTGGAAAAATAATTACATTAAAATCCTGCAAAAAGGTAGATGAATAAAATGTAAATTATCCTAAGAATATCCCCCATGAATGTTTATTTAGGTGAGTAGTAAGTCTCGTCTTCATGTACTATGATGCCCCAAGTCCTGATGGGAGAACCTTTTTAGAGTTATTACTTCTTTGTATTTATGTTCAAGAACCACGTCAACTTGTATTATCCAGATATGGATAAATTTCTTTGGAATACTAAAATAATATACAACTTACCACTATTTATTGATGTTCTTCAATGCTTATTCTACAATTCTATAATATGTATATGATCCTTAATCTATGTAATCAAAATCTATATTCAAAGGTGTTTGTAAAAATCCATTGATTCTAATTATAACACGAGACCCTAGAATCATATAGAGGGATAATTACTTTAATACTACGGAATGATTACAAGGAATCAACATCAAAAGAACCAACCAGTTTAGTGGTGTTGAAAAGTAGACTGCATAACTGATCGTTATATTATTATTTTAAACAAAAATTATAAAATAGATAATACATTGGGAATGCAATTATTCTGCAATCATAACCTTACATATAAATAATGATACACTTCTTAGAATTATGTAAAATGAAAACATAAAATATGTTCCAAATTAGATGCTTAGAAACTATAAAGAATATAACAAAAAACATCATAAATAAAAAGAAACATTTATGGTTAGTTATCAAACCGAAAAACAAGCCCTTTAAACATTAAAATTTGCATATAAATTTAATAATAAATATAATAACAACATTTAATCATTCAAATGGATATTATAAATGTAACGCCCTTACCCCAGTTACCCAGATTCGGTGCATTATTACATAATAGGCACAATCACAAAGGATCAAATCCCGAAAGGCTGATTGGTTTTGTAGCCTTGGAAACAATAGATATATTTCATATGTCTTACATTACATCATAAAATGAATAAAACTACAACAACGACTTGTCTTCACATCCCCATAGACTATTCTGCAAGTCAGTAATAATACACTTTTTCACATCATGGGAAAAATAAAACATTGAAAGGGGTGAGCTCAAATGCTCAGTAAGGATAACAATATAGTGGAAACTTTTATAAGTAAACATAAGCATTTATGGTAATGTATAACTAAAACAGAAGCCTTTTAAACTTGAACATCATCATAATATGGAAAATATGAAATCCAATAATGCCATTTACTTGTTAACATGGATATTCTACTAATCGAATAATCACATGCAATATCAATATCCACTTTCATAATGACATAATGCATAATTCTGAAATTTAATTTCTTTGTCAAGCCACGTGCCAAGACCTAGTGTAAAACTGTAAACAGAACCCAACCTGAAGTGCCTCTTATAACCGGACACCAACCCGGATTGCCTCTAATAACCGGACACCAACCTGGAGTGCCTCTAATAACCGGACACCCTTCCGGAGTGACTCTAAAAACCGGACACCATCCCGAAGGGTCTGCTGTATCCGGACCCCAACCCAGAGGGCTCACATTTTCCGGTCCCCAACCCAGAACATACTTTCCCAACACATTCATATGAAGAAAAGGATGAAATATAACATAATAATTCATATTAAAACTAAATTATGGAATGTAAATACATTAACCATAAACCATGACTGACATAATAATAACTCATCCACAGTTAAACATATCACAAAACCTTCAATACAATATAAGAGTTTTGTATCATAATGAATCAAATTCTAATAAGAATTAAATCCATAAAAGGATGTTGACATAGATGAAATCAAAACTATTTGGGAGAAATATCTCTTTTTGAAATCATTTAAAGGTTAGATAATTATAAAATAATAAATTTACTTTGAAAATATTCTTATGAGTTTGTAAGATATGATTTGATGATGTTATAACGGCCGAAAATAGCTGCACCTGCCGTTATGTTAAAAAAACATTCTTATCATAAATTTGTCGAAAAGGTCAAAAAGTACATAGTTTAGAAAATGACAGAAAGATTCCTTTAAAAAAAATAAATGGTTATAAATGATGTTAACCCATTTTTCATTACATAGTAAAAATGTTTTGAAAGGCATTTTTATGAAACATGGATGTAGATGATAACGAGGTCCCTGCAGATAAATACGTATAATCAACCTCAGATAAGGATGAGATTGTGACGTAAACCCTTACCTTGTACTTTTCCTTAGTAGATGTTATGTTAACCTCCTTTATAGTAGTAAAAACATTGTTATTAAATATATAAGAAACATATATATTAATATGATATCATATATGATCTTTTAACATCGCATTATTAATAATATCTTAGTATTATCGTCGTTTCGGGTGATAACAGATTCGTTCTCCTTATATGTTCAGTTACATAATTAATTTTTTAATGGATAAGTTGTATATTATTCATATTAATAATGATATTTTGTCTATAAACATTATTTTGTAACCATAAAATGAAAATTAGTCTAGAATGGATACATTGGGGAAAGAATCGTATCGCGTTCGTGGAGATGGTATTCCGTACGTACGCACGAGTGAAAATATCATACATTAAATATTACAATAATCTCTAATTTGATGGTATATCATACATAAATAATCATTATCATGTTATATTTATTATATACAATAAAGATAAATCATTATTATACCCATCTAAATAATAATATATTGAATAACAATTACACCACAATGTGGAGACGGTAAGCCTTACGTACGCATGTATGGTGACATGTCATTTAAATGATGGGTAGACTACTGAATATGGTTGTTCCATATTTATAATAAAATCACAGTATATAGAAGATACTAGAGTTATTATTTTATAATGGAAATAATAAACAAAGAGGATATGGAAGAAGAATGAAACTTGAAAGGGGGTCGTGAAACCTTTACCTCTTCTTCGGGTTCTTCCTTTTGATTTGATCAAAATCACTTCTTAATATGGCTTTCTGACTGAAGGAGGCCTTCTAGGATGAAGGGAGAGGAGTTGAGAGTGTATTTCGGTAGGGTTTGGCCGAACCAAAAGGATTGAGAGGTGTGCAGAATTTTTTAGAATTGGTCTCCTTTTATATGGGAGAGGAGGGGCTCTTTATGAAAGAATGAAAATATTATTTTATAATATAATGATATTATGTTTATAATGGTGCACAAATCATTGAGGTCGAATATAAGATGACTCTTATTCGAAATAAAATCAACCTATATGAATTGGATAGGTTTTTGATAATATTTTAAACATTATAATCTTATTTATATAAATGATTTATTAATGAGGTAAACATTGAATAATTATTGTGTCATATATAATTTAAATTATTTGATGTCTAAAAATTATACAAAAAATACTATAATGTAGGAAATCGTTTTGGATTTCTAATGAATATTTATAATAGAAAATCCAACATATATAATCCTATGTAAAAATTGATTTTCTAGAAGATATAAGCTTATGTCATTTTTGTATTTATTTTAACTTAATTAATATAATGTGTCTCTACCACCTACAAGTGGATCCATGTGGTCCCAAAATCTATCCAAGGATGCCCATGGTCAGATATGTATCCACCAATAAGTTTAGGACACGTTTTAGAGTAATTTATTATTATTATAATATTATTTTGTTACCGTTATTTACAGGATTTACCCTTTAACCATGGTAAATAAAATATTTACCGAAGTAATTATTCAAAATGTGAAAAAATATACGTTACCTATTTACACAATTTGGACATCCTAATTCCAATTATGGAATCCATTTTTCAAAATTCAAAACACAGAAGTGGCAGAAATTAATATCAAATTAATTCTCGCTGTTAAAACAAAACGCGTGTTTTTATGATATAATAAATATCAAATGATTGACACTTTTTATGTCCGGTTTTATTGTAAAATTATGTCCAATGACCAACATTTTATTAAATGGTAAAAATATATTCTATATATAATTCAAATCCACTCAATTTAATAAATTATCACTATAAATTATTTTGAATAAAAACGTTGTTTTTAATTAAAATTTAGTAATTTTCACTATTCATAAAAAAAATGATGTTTTTCAAAAAAATACCAAAAATTCACCCTAGGCTTATTTCAATATTTATGAATCCAAAAATTAAGTCCATTTTGATTAATAAAATTTATAAAATTTCAAAAATTAGGTATTACTATTCATAACGGCTCGTTTAAATAGTTGTGGTGTGTTAGGACTCGAGGTTGCGTACAACACACACTATTGCATTATTCAAAGAGAAGCATATCGTGGAAGATTGAGGTGTTACATTGTAAATTTTTTGATGTCCCTATTAATTTATTTAGTCAAATTGAATATATAAAAGTTTAAAATATTGGATTTCAAAAGGGTTCACCATTAAAAGTTGGTAAAAGGCATTTTTTTAAAAAATAATTCATTTTTCTAAAAAAAATGAATTTGTTCTTACATTATGTCTAAGAAACCCATAATATAGATTCTACAATTATAAGGATTATATGAAGTTCAAAATTCAGTTAATACTATTCATATCCTCTTTTGAACAACTTGTTTGGTAAGTCATGGTGCGCTTGAACTCAGTATTGCATGTATTGAATGTTATTGATTTATTTTGAAGAAGATACGCACTATGAAATCTTGGGGTTTTACATTCGTCCCTCCTTCAATAAATTCCTTCCTCAAAAATTGATATTGTTTTTCAAAAATAAAGGTTGAAATTACATAATATATTTGTGGGAAAACCCACATTAAAAATTGTATTAATAAAATTTAGTCTTAATAAGAGGAAAAGAGAAATGGAAGGGTCAACAATAAATTGTGATCTCGATTATGAGAACATTGGTGGCAATTAGAGACATATAATTGGAGGAAAAACATAAATATTTAAAGGTAGTGATTGAGTTCATCAATCACAAACATGTGTAAAATTAAGGGACTTAAATTCATCAATCTATGATGATTTAAAATACCATCGGTTTAACAAAACATATGGTATTAGGATAACACATTTTTTTGTTTTAAGATCCGTTCACTAATGAATAAGAATTAATTTGATCATTGATTTAGTGAAGAAAAAATATATATACATGAGAAGTAGAGTCCCATCCTTTAATTATGTTCTACCAAAAATTCATCTTTCACTCTAAAAGATAATAGAACTTAAAAATAATATTCTATTTATACTATTCGTATGGGATTAAAAAATTGAATTTTAATTCTTCTAGCAGAACTATTTTTATAAAAACAGCATTATTCAATCTCGGACATCACGTGGGTCTGTGGTTGGTGATACACCATTTTCTCCCTTCGGTTGTGGGTTCAAGTCTCGTGGCCTTGCCAGACGCAACAGGTTGCCGCACGACCTCGGGGGTGTCCATTTTATGGAAATCCAAAATAATCTCAAACTATACTTATCCACAATACTTCTGTACAAACTCACAGTCCATAATTTTTAATGAAGGTAAACATAATGATGATCCTTTTGACTATGTAATAACATGTGAACACCTTTGTCATGTATTCTTTTAAAATTCTGCACATTCTGAATTACCACAAAACCTTATTAATTGCATCCATGCTCCTTTACTCTATATAGAATAATGGATATACACCTTCTATCAAAAAATGTTTTAAACTTCAACAATGAAGCAAATAGAAATCATTAATCAGTTTCAAGGTGGTCAAGAATATCCAATATAATTTATTTAAATCGACCATCTATTATTCCAAAATCACTTCCTCATTATCGGAACCATATTATGTTTTATATTTCTCTCAACCATATATTTTTAAAAAATTTAACCAGCTATTGGGCCACTTTTCTTGGATCCACACAATCTCAAAATAGTTTTTCTGTACAATCCTTATATATTCCATAATTATATTAACCAGTACATTGTTGATACAACACTCAAATGACATAATCCTTTAATAACAACATAAGAACTCTAATCATTCCTCCTCATCTGTGGTAGTATCATAACATTATTATTATCCAATAGCATCATTTAGGGCATACTCTGATGATTTAGATATTGGTTCACGTAGTTTCCCAAATTCTTGGAGATGAATCATAGCACATTTGTAGCCTTTTTCTTATCCTTGTTGTCATGTAATTTGTGTCCTTTTTGACCACACGTATAACAAACTCCCATTCCCTTTAGGCATTTACGAAGGTGATTTTTTTAACAATTTTCACATATGGGAAAATCAATCATTCCCTTCTTCCCTTTATCCATATTTATCTCTTCCATCCTTTTATTCTCTTTCTTCCCTTCAAATCCATAGGACTAAGAGAATTATTTACTTATCATAATAACAGATGATATTATTTCTTCATATGATTAGAGTACGTGGGAGACTATTTCCCTTCGTAATTCTGGCTTAAGACCATGAAAGATATGATCCTTCTTACTAGTTGGATCATGCATATTGATGGAGTTCTCATTCCTTCTACTGGGCTCCATTTCTATACAATAGCATATACTTGGTCTGTTTTTGAATTGCAATAAATAATTCCAAACTTGTTAAATACTAAATGCAAATTGAACAATTTTGGGATATAATCCATAATCATAAAAATGTTTTCTATGAGTAAGTATATACTTATAACCATTCATAATGGTATGTAATAAATCATGAATTATCATATGCATATCCCTCGATAGTGTCGTAAACAAGACTGCAGCAAGTCCTGTTGTAGTTTACCATGATAACCCGGGTGAAGCCCAAAACTCCTCGTCAGAGTTTTCACTCCTAGGTACATCTGTGCCAGAGCTGCCTCTACCTACTCGTATCCAGAAAGGGATGTATTTCTCGGAAAACTCACAAAGTCTCTAATTTAGAAAAATTCTACGAAGTTCTTATATAATAATCTTCAATGTCTATCTTAGGGCTATGTGCTCTAATCAGAGATTATCTAAATCTAGATTCCAATGTTTGTACTAAACTTCCTCTAATACCAACTGTAACGCCCTGACCCCAATTAACCAGAGTTGGTGCATTATTACATAATTGGGGCGATCACGAAGGATCAAATCTCGAAAGACCGATTGGTTTAGTATCCTTGGAAACACTAGATATATTTCATATGTCTTACATTACATCATAAAATCCATAAAACTACAACAATTATTTGCCTTCACATACCCATATACTATTCCTGCAAGTCCGTCATAATACAGTTTTTCACATCCTGGGAAAAATAAAACATTGAAAGGGGGAGCTCAAATGCTCAGTAAGGATAACAATATCGCGGAAACGTTCATAATGAAACATAAGCATTTAAGGCAATGGATAACTAAAAAAGACTTTTAAACTTTAATATTAGCATAATATGGAAAATATGAAATCAAATAATGGAATTTACTTATTCAAATGGATATTCTACTAATCAAATAATCACATGCAATATCAATACCCACTTTCATAATGACGGAATGCATAATGCTAAACTTTAATTTCTTTGTCAAGGCATCGTGCCACGACCTAGGGTCTAACTATAACCGGAACCCAACCCAGTGTGCCTCTAATAACCGGACACCAACCCGAAGTGCCTCTAATAACCGGACACCAACCCGAAGTGCCTCTAATAACCGGACACCATCCCGGAGTGCCTCTAATAACCGTACACCATCCCCAAGTGCCTCTAATAACCGGACACCATCCTAGAGGGTCTACTTTAATCGGACCCCACCCCGGAGGGCTTACTTTTACCGGTCCCCAACACGGAACATACTAGTCCAACACATTCATCTAAAGAAAAGGTAGAAATATAACCTAATCATTCGTATTAAAAGTAAATTATGGAATTTCAATACTTTAACCACAAACCATGAGTGACATAAGAATAACTCATCCACAGTTAAAAATATCACAAAACCTTTAATACAATATGGGAGTTTTGTATCATAATGAATCAACATTGAATAAGCCTAAAATCCATCAATGGATGTTGACATAGATGAAATCAAAAATATTTGAGAGAAATATCCCTTTTTGAAATAATTTAAAAGTCACATAATTATAAAATAATACATTTACATTGAAATTATTCTTATGAGCTTATAATGGATGATTCGACGAAGTTATAATGACGGAAAATAGCCGCACCCTCCGTATAAGTTAAAAAACATTCTTATCTTAATTTTGTCGAAAAGGTCAAAAAGTACCTCGTTTGGAAAATGACGGAAAGATTCCTTTCAAAATCATTAAAGGGTATAAATGACATTAACCCATTTTCCATTACATAGTAAAAATGTTTCGAAAGGCCTTTTTATGAAACATGGATGTGGATGGTGACGAGGTCCCAGCAGATAAATACGTATAAACAACCTCGGATAAGGAAGAGATTGTGAAGTAAACCCTTACCATGTAATTTTCCTTAGTCGATGGTATGTTAACCTCCTGTATAATATTTAAAACATTGTTATTAAATTATAAAAGAATCATATATATTAATATGATGAAATATATGATCTTCTAACATCGCTTTATTAATAATATCTTAGTATTATCGTCGTTTCGGGTGATAACCGATTCGTTCTCCTTATATGATCGGTTACATAAGTCATGTTTGTAATGGATTGGTTGTATCTTATTAATATTAAGAATTATATTATGTCTATAAACATTATTTTTAACCTTCAAATGAATATTAGTCTTGAATGGATATGATGGGGAATGAATCTTATCGCTTTCGTGGAGACGGTATTCTGTACGTACGCACGAGAGAAAATATCATTCTTTTAATATTAAAATAATATGTAATTGGATGTTATATCATATATACAGAATCATTATAATGTTATATTTATTATTTACACGAATTATACATCATTATTGAACCCATCTAAATAATAATATATTGAATAACAATTACACCACAACTTGGAGACGGTAAGCCGTACGTACGCACCTGTGGTGACATGTCATTCAAATGATGTGTAGAATACTGAATATGGTTGTTCCCTATTTATAATAACATCACAGTATATAGATGATACTGTAGTTATTATTTTGTATTGGTAATAATAAACAAAGAGGATGTGGAAGAAGAATGAAACATGAAAGAGGGTGGTGAAAACGTTACTTCTTTTTTGGGTTCTTTATTTTGATTTGATCAAAAGGATTCCTTATGATGGCTTTATGACTAAAGGAGGGCTTCAAGGATGAAGGGAGATATCTTGAGAGAGTATTTGGGCAGGGGTATGCTGTACCAAAATGCTAGATAGGTGTGAGGAATTGGTTAGAAGTGGCCTCCTTTTATAAGGGAGAGAAGGGGTTCTTTAGGAAAGTGTGAAAATACTATTTTATAATATAATGATATTCGGTTTATAATGGTGCCAAAATCATTGAGGTAGAAGATAAGATGACTCATATTCGAAATGAAATCAACCAAAACTAATTGGATAGGTTTTAGATAATAGTTTAAACATTATAATCTTATTTATTTAAATGATTTATTAATGAGATAAACATTGCATCATTATTGTGTCATATATAATTTAAATTATATGACATCTAAAATTTATATAAATAATTCTATAATGTGTGAAATATTTTTAACATTATAATGAATATTTATAATTGAAAATCCAACATATATAACCCTATGTAGAAATTGTTTTCTAAAAGATATAAGCTTATGTCATTTTTGTATTTATTTTAACTTAATTAATATAAAGTGTCCCTACCACCTACAAGTTGATCCATGGGGTCCCAAAATCAACCCAAGGATTCCCATGGTTGGATATGTATCCACCAATAAGGCTGGGACATGTTTTAGGGTAATTTATTATTATTATAATATTAATTTGTTACCCTTATTTACCGGATTTGCCCTTTAACCATGGTAAATAAAATATTTACCGAAGTAATTATTCAAAATGTGTAAAAATAAATGTTACCAATTTACACAATTTGGACATCCTGATGCCATATATGGAATCCATTTTTCCAAATTCAAAACATAGAAGTAGTGGAAATTAAAATAAAATTAATTCCCGCTATTAAAACAAAACGCGTGTTTTTAAGATATAATAAGCATCCAAAGATTGACATTTCTTTATGTCTGATTTAATTGTATAATTATGTCTAATGACCAAAATTTTATTAAATGGTAAAAATATATTCTAAATATACTTCCAAACAACTCAATTTCATAAATTATCACTATTATTTATTTGGAATAAAAACATTTTTTTTAATTAAAATTTAGTAATTTTCACTATTCATCAAAAATTTATTTTGTTTTCAGAAAAATACCAAAAATTCACACTTGGATAATTTTGATATTTCCGAATCCAAAAATGAAGTCCTTTTTGATTAATAAAAATTATAAAATTTCAAAATGTAGATATTACTATTCATAGCTGCTATTTTAATTAGTTGTGGTGTGTTAGGACTCGAGGTTGCGTACAACACACGCTATTGCATTAATCAAAGAGAAGCGTATCGTGGAAGCTTGTGGTGTTACATTGTAAATTTTATGATGTCCCAATTAATTTATTTAGTCAAATTAAATATATAAAAGTTTAAAATATTGGATTTAAAAACGCTTCACCATTAAAAGTCGTCAAAAGTGCATTTTTTTAAAAATACTTATTTTAAATGAAAAAATTAAATTGTTCGTACATTATTTCAAAGAAACCCATAATATGGATTCTAAAATTATAAGGATTATATAAAGTTCAATATTCAGTTAATAATATTCATAACCTCTCTTGAACAGCTTGTTTGGTATGTCATGGTACGCTTGAACTCAATGTTGCGTGTAGCGAAAGTTATTGATTTATTTTGTAGAAGTAACGCACTATGAAATCATGGGGTGTTACATTCGTCCCTCCATCAATAAATTGTGTCCTCGCAATTTGATATTGTTCATTGAAAATAATGGTTGAAAATAGAAAATATCTTTCTGGGAAAACCCACATCAGAAATTGTATTAATAAAATTTATTCTTAATAAGAGGAAAAGAGAAATGAAAGGGTCACCACCAAATCATGATCTTGATTAAGAGAACATTGGTGGAAATTAGAGACATATAATTGGAGGAAAAACGTAAATATTTATAGGTATGGGTTGAGGTAATCAATCACAGACAAGTGTAAAATTGAGGGACTTAAATTCATCAATCTATGATGATTTAAAATACCATCGGTTCAACAAAACATATGGTATTAGGATAACACAATTTTTTGTTTTAAGATCCATTCACTAAAGTATAAGAATTAATTTCATCATTGAATAAGAGAAGAAGAGAAATATATACATGAAAAGTAGAGTCCCATCCTTTAATTATGTTCTACCACAAACTCATCTTTCACTCTAAAAGATAATAGAACATAAAAATAATATTCTATTTATCCTATTGGTATTGGATCAAAAAAATAAATTTTAACTCTTCTAGTATAAATTTTTTTTTAAAAACTACATTATTCAATCCCGGACATCACGTGGGTCTGTGGTTGGTGATATTCCCTTGTTGCCCTTCAGTTGTGGGTTCATGTCTCGCAGCCTTGCCGGATGTGACAAGTTGTCGCCCGACCACAGGGGTGTCCTTTTTATGGAAATCCAAAATAATCTCAGACTAGACTTATCCACAATACTTCTATCCAGTCTCACAGTCCAATATTTTTAAGGAAGGTAAACATAATGATGATTCTTTTTACCACGTAATAACATGTGAACACATTCTCCATGTATTCTTTTAAAATACTGCACATCCTGAATTACCACAAAACCTTATTAATTACATTCATGCTCTTTTACTCCTTAAATAATAATGGATATACACCTTCTATCCAAAAATGTTGTAAACTTCAACCATGATGGGAATAGAAATCATTAATCAGTTTCAAGGTGGTCAAAAATTTCAAATATAATTTATTCAAATTGACCATCTCTTATTCCAAAATCACTTACTCATTATTAGAACTATATTATGTATTATATTTATCTCAACCATATATTTTCCAAAAAATTTAACCTACTTTTGAGCCACTTTTCATGGTTCCACACTATCTCAAAATAGTACTGCAGTACAATCCTTATATATTCCATAATTATATTAACTAGTAAATTATTTATACAACACTAAAATGACATAATCCTTTAATAACAACATAAGAACTCTAATCATTCATCCTCTTCTGTGGTAGTATCATTACATTATTTTTATCCAATAGCATCATTTGGGGCATACTCTGTTGATTTAGACATTGGTTCGCTTAGTGTCCCAACTTCTTGTAGATGAAGCATAGAACATTTGTAACCTTTTTCATATCCATGCAGTCACGTACATTGTGTCCTTTTTCTCCACACTTATAATAAACTCTCATTCTCTTCAGGCATTTTCCAAGGTGATTTTTTTTCTCAATTTTCACATAGGGGAAAATCCATCTTTCCCTTATTCCCTTTATCCATCATTCTATCTCCCATCCATTTATTCTCTTTCTTCCCTTCAAATCCATAGGACTAAGAGAATTCTTTACTTATCTTTATAACACATGATATTATTTCATCGTATGATGAGAGTACATGGGAGACTATTTCCCATCATAATTCTGGCATAGGAACATGAAAGATATGATCCTTGTTACTCTTTGGATCATGCATATTGATGGAGTTCACATTCCTTCTACTGGGATCAATTTCTATAAAATAAAATAAACTAGGTTATTTTAGGAATTTCAATAAATAATTCCGAACTTGTAAAATACTAAAGGAAAATTGAATAGTTTATGAATATAATCCATAATCATAAAAATGTTTTATATGAGTAAGTATATACTCATAACCCTTCATAATGGTTTGTAAATAAATCATGAATTATCTTAAGCATATATCTCGGGAGTGTCGTAACCAAGAGTGCAGCAAGGCCCGTTGTCGTGTACCAGGATACCCCGGGTCATGCCCGAAACTCTTGGTCAGAGTTTTCACTCCTAGGTACATCTGTGCCAGAGCCACCTCTACCTTCTCGTATCCAGATAGGGTTGTATTTCTCTGAAAACTCACAAAGTATCCACTTTACCAAAATTCTACGAAGTCCTTATATAATAATCCCCAAAGTCTATCTTAGGGCTATGTGCACTAATCCGAGTTTATCTAAATTTAGATTTCAATGTTTGTAATAAACTATCTCTAATATCAAATGTAAGGCCCCGACCCCAGTTACCCAAAGTCAGGGCATTATTACATAATTTGCACGATCACTAAGGATCAAATATCGAATGACCGATTGGTATAGTAGCCTTGGAAAAACTAGATATATTTCATATGTCTTACATTACATCATAAAATGAATAAAACTACAACAACGACTTGTCTTCACATCCCCATAGACTATTCCAGCAAGTCAGTCATAATACACTTCTTCACATCCTGGGAAAAAATAAAACATTGGAAGGGGTGAACTCAAATGGTCAGAAAGTATAACAATAGAGCGGATACATTCATAAGTAAACATAACCATTTAAGGCAATTTATAATTAAAAAAAGCCTTTTAAACTTGATCATCAACATAATTTGGAAAAGATGAAATCAAATAATGTCATTTACTTATTCACATGGATATTCTACTAATCGAATTATCACATGCAATATCTATACCCACTTTCATAATGACAGATTGCATAATGCTGAACATTAATTTCTTTGTCATGGCCTCGTGCCAAGACCTATGGTTTAACTATCACTAGAACCCAACCCGGAGTGCCTCTAATTTCCGGACACCAACCCGGAGTGCCTCTAATAACCGTACAACAACCCGGAGTGCCTCTAATAACCAGAAACCATCCTGGAGTGCCTCTAATAACCGAACACCAACCCGGAGGGTCTTCTGTAACCGGACCCCAACTCTGAGGGCTTACTTTTTCCGGTCCCCAACCTAGAACATACTAGTCCAACACATTAATCTGAAGAAAATGGTGAAATATAACATAATAATTCATATTAAAACTAACTTATATAATGTCAATACTTTAACCATAAACCATGAGTGACATAAGAATAACTCATCCATAGTTAAATATATCACAAAACCTTCAATACAATATGGGAGTTTTGTATGATAATAAATAAACATCGAATAAGCTTAATATCAATCAAAGGATGTTGACATAGATGAAATCAAAACTATTTTAGATAAATATCTCTTTTTGAAATCTTTTAAAAGTAACCTATTTTTAAAATAATACATTTACCTTGAAATTATTCTTATGAGCTTGTAAGGGAAGATTCGACGAAGTTATAATGGCAGAAAATAGCCGCACCTACCATATATGTAAAAAAACATACTTATCTTAAATTTGTCAAAAAGGTCAAAAAGTAGCTCGTTTGAAAAAAGATGGAATGATTCCTTTCAAAAATGTAAAAGGAAATAAATTACTTTAACCCATTTTACATTACATAGTAAAAATGTTTTGAAAGGAATTTTTAAGAAACATGGATGTGGATGATAATGAGGTCCCAGCAGATAAATACGTATAAACAACCTTGGATAAGGAAGAGATTGTGAAGTAAACCCTTAACTTGTACATTTCCATAGTCGATGGTATGTTAAACTCCAGTATAATAGCTATAAAATTGTTATTAAATTATAAAATAATCATATAAATTAATATGACATCATATATGATCTTTTAACATTGCTTTATTAATAATATCTTAGTATTATAGTCGTTTCAGGTGATAACTGATTCGTTCTCCTTATATATTCATTTACATAAGTCATGTTTGTCATGGATAGGACGTATCTCATTCATATTAAGAATTATATTAAGTCTAAAAACATTATTTGTAATCATAAAATGAAAATTAGTCTTGAATGGATACGATGGTGAATGAATCTTATTGCGTTCGTGGAGACGATATTCCGTACGTACGCACGAGCGAAAATATCATTATTTTAATATTAACATAATATGTAATTGGATGGTATATAATATATAAAGAATCATTATCATGTTATATTTATTATTTACATGAATTATACATCATTATTATACCCATCTATATAATAATATATTTAATAACAATTACCCCACAACGTGGAGACGGTAAGTCGTACGTACGCAGGTGTGGTGACATGTCTTTCAAATGATGGGTAGAATACTGAATATGGTTGTTCCATATTTATAATAACATCATTGTATATATAAGATACTGGAGTTATTATTTTATAATGGAAATCAAAAACAACGTGGATGTGGAAGAAGAATGAAACTTGAAAGAGGATGGTGAAAACATTACCTCTTCTTCGGTTTCTTCATTTTGATTTGACCAAAAGGACTCCCTAAGTTGGATTTCTGACTAAAGGAGGGCTTTTAGAATGAAGGGAGAGAATTTGAGAGAGTATTTGGGCAGGGTTTGGCTGAACCAAAATGCTTGAGAGGTGTGAGAAATTTTTTATAAGTGGTCACCTTTTATAAGGGAGAGGAGGGGCTCTTTCAGAAAGAGTGAAAATATTATTTTATGATACAATTATATTAGGTTTATAATGGTCCAAAAATCATTGAGGTCGAAGATACGAGGACTCATATTTGAAATAAAATCAACCAATAGTAATTGGACAGGTTTTAGATAATATTTTCAATATTATAATCATATTTATTTAAATGATTTATTAATGATGTAAACATTGCATCATTATTGTGTCATATATAAATTAAATTATATGATGTCTAAAAATTATATAAATAATACTATAATGTATGAAAAATTCTTATATTTATAATTAATATTTATAATCTAAAATTCAACATATATAACCCTATGTAAAAATTGTTTTTCTAAAAGATATAAGCTTCTGTCATTTTTGTATTTATTTTAACTTAATTAATATAAAATGTCCCTACCACCTACAAGTGGCTCCATGGGGTCCCAAAATCGACCCAAGGATGCCCATGGTCGGATATGTATCCAAAAATAAGGTTTGGACACGTTTTAGGTTAATTTATTATTATTATAATATAATTTTGTTACCCTTATTTACTGGATTTACCCGTTAACCTTGATAAATAAAATATTTACCGAAGTAATTATTCAAAATGTGTAAAAATAAAAGTTACCTATTTACACAATTTGGGCATCCTGATTCCAAATATGGAATCCATTTTTCCAAATTCAAAACCCAGAAGAGGCAGAAATTAATTTAAAATTAATTCCCGCTGTTAAAACAAAATGCGTGTTTTTAAGATATAATAACTATAAAAAGATTGACACTTGTTTATGTCCGATTTAATTGAAAAATAATGTCCAATGACCATCATTTTATTAAATGGTAAAAATATATTCTAAATATACTTCAAAACCACTCAATTTCAGAAATGATCACTTTTAATTATTTTGAATAAAAAAGTTGTTTTTAATTAAAATTTAGTAATTTTCACTATTCATCAAAAATGATTTTTTAAAAGAAAAACACCAAAATTTCACCCTAGCCTAATTTCGATATTGCCGAATCCAAAAATGAAGTTCATTTTGATTAATATAATTTATAAAATTTCAAAATGTTTGTATTACTATTTATAACGACTAGTTTAATTAGTTGTGGTGTGTTAAGACTCGAGGTTGCGTACAACACACGCTATTGCATTATTCAACGAGAAGCGTACCGTGGAAGTTTGAGGTGTTACATTGTAAATTTCTTGATGTCCCTATTAATTTATTTAGCCAAATTGAATATATAGAAGATTAAAATATTGGATTTAAAAAGTGTTCACCATTAAAAGTCGGTAAAAGTGCATTTTTTAAAAAATACATCTTCTATCTGAACAAAATAAATTTGTTCTTACATTATGACTAAGAAAACCTTAATATGGATTCTAAAATTATAATGATTATATAATGTTCAAAATTCAGTTACTACTATTCATAACCTCTTTTGAACAGCTAGTTTGGTAAGTCATGGTGCGATTGAACTCTTTGTTGCGTGTAGTGAATGTTATTGATTTATTTTGAAGAAGTAACACACTATGAAATCTTGTGGTGTTGCAATAAAAGTTGAAAAATCATATGTAATATCAATAACTAATCTCACAATGAGGGAATGAATAATGGTGGACATAACATCAAGGCCTTTTTCCAAGACCATTTTAGTATTATGGTAGTCAAAACCCAATTTAGTTTCTCCTAGGAGAACAATAGACGCATAAATGGGATTTCATTAACCAGTTCAAAACATATATGGCTTTATTTAAAAGGTCTGCAACCCATTATATACTAATTCAAATTCATTACTCATATGAATTGGATTAAATCTAAAATAAATTTTTATATTAAAACATGTATAGGAAATGTTATTAATTTAACCATATAACATGTATAGTGTATAAATTGTTTATCCGGATACAAATATAACACAATACTTTCAATTAAATATTTATTCTTTTTAGTAATAAATCTATCTCAATTAAGCATAAAATTCATAAGAGATGTTTACATTGCTGAATATAATCTAATAAAACAATTATAACTCTTTGATTGAAACACACCCCTTACATTGAAATTCATGTAAAATGCAGGAAATTGAAAAAATGATTTTTTAACACTAAACATCTATAATTATACATGAATCTTCATAATGTTATGGCGTCACAGTTTTGGAAATAGTCGATCACAATGAATAAGTTTAAAACACATTTTGACATTATATTTTTCAAAATGTAAAAAAATTACAACATTTTGAATACAACGTAATGATTCACTTCATAAAATATTATAAATATTCAACCATGTGTAAAAATTAAATTAATTATTTTCGTAATAATTTAATATATATATTTACGGAACATGCGATGGAATGATAATTATGTCAGAGTATATACTTACATATATTAAACTCGTTTGATAATGTGTTTGTAAAATTAACAAATATGTTAAAACCTAAAAAGGAAAATATTTTTGGAGAAATTAGGAAAACAAAAAAATTGAAAATAAAAGTTTGTTATAATTATTTTTTTTATAAAAAATTAGTATGTTTGATAATATCTGGAAAACTGAAATGGTGAAAGGATAAATTTCATAATCATTCAATGAATCACATACCACTTTGATCATTTAAATTATAATATCAATATCTTCAAATGAATCTATAATGGCCACAAAGAAAAATTTTCTCATGATATGAAATATATTAGGGGATGTTCATACAATAAAAACAATATATAGGTCATGAACATGGATTATATCACACATAATTTAAAATTGAGATAGTGTTTCCTTACCTTTGGTGTGATAATCTATTTACATGTCCCAAACAATTGTATAATGGATTTAAAAATATTATTAACTTCAACCAGACTCATAATAAAATTTAGTAAATCTTATATGATTCTTTTATGTCATTATAGTCCATTTTTATTAGTAATTTCAAAGATAAATAAACATTTGGGGTAATAATAGCATTGTTTATCATACATGTTTTGAATTTTTAATCTTTATCTTATCACATAGATCATAATTAACATATATCTAGATAAAAATAATGACTTATATATCATATATGATATGAATATATATATATGTAATTGAATACAATGTTCATGGAGAGAGTAGGCCCTACGTATGCATGAATGTTGATTTCATTTTAATAATCTTACAGAATGAAATTATGTTAATGAAATATATATATATATATATATGGAAGAAGCATTATTATATAATATATAAAATATAATTTCACTAATTTCAACATTAATACATTCCATGTGTTTTATTGAATGAATGACATCACATTGAGGGATTATTAGTCCCCAATTTCACAAACAAGATTATCATTTTAACACTGAACTGAATGTAAAAAATCCATGTGTTGTAAAAAGGAATAAATATTATTAATGAAATAATAAATATTTACTATAGAATAGAGTTCTATAATTATTTTTGTTGAATTATTATCATAAAAACATACTTGTGTCTTCATGATACAAGTATTTTCATAATATAATGGAATAAAGAGAGTTTGTGATGTGGAGAAGGAAAATTAAGAAAGGAGTTTGAGAGAATATGTTACCTATTAATCGAGTAACTTTTTTTGGTTTATTCCAAAAGGATTCATTGAGTTTCCTTACTCCCAGTGAAATTTTTATAAGAATAAGTGAATGAATTATGGTGGTGAAATGGGTTTGGGTTGTCTGAGAAATATGGATTTAGAGGATTGGAAAAAAGAGAACGAGTAGTTCCCTTTTCAAAGAGAGGGAATGGGTAATTTAGTAAAATGTTCAAATATTTTATTGATATAAATATATTTCAATTAAAAATGAATCCAAATAGAGCTTATTAGAATAAATTGTTAGTGTGGGATGAAATATCTTCAAAAAATAAATTTTGGAAATGTTTAGGTGATAATGTTAACCTTTTATTTTGGGTTTATCCCTTAGTTAAACAATTTAACTCCTACTTTGTCTTAAAGTATTTTTACACTATAGGATCAATATAGTTAAAATAAAATATCACAAGAAACCCAATTTGGTCATTTAGGACATATTTAACACCATACATATGATTTGGAGTAAATTCAGACTTTTATTAATTTTATATAAATTAATAAAATATTATTAATTTTAAATATAATTTAAGTCAATTTTAATAATATTCATATTTTAATTTTTAAAAATATCAATACAACATGATAACATCGAATCAATAAATCAAATATTTCACTAACATATAGACGTTATATATGAAGTTAGTCAATTTCATTAATTAAAAAAATTATATTTATTATACTATTTTAAATAGAATTTATTTGATATCTCAATTTATTAACCAATTACTGCATCTTCAATGTTTCACTATTTAATTTAATTATTTATTTTCCCAATATATTAAATAAATTTTATTGATGTTGATAAATTTCAACGAATAATAAAAGTAATTTATATTCTATAATTTAACTTATTTAACCTCATATTAAAAAAATATTTTTTAATTTAGAATATGAGATTACTAACACTTCTTAAAATAAAATCAAATTAACATCTAATCTAACACAAGTGGATTTAAAAGGATCATATTCTCGACCGATGGTTTATTTCAGTGTAATCATACTAATAAAATGAAATTATTAATAGTTTCTAGGTAATTTTATATTATAATATATATTTTTACCATTAATTATAGTAGTACCTTTAACCAAGGTAAAAAAATTCAAAAGCTACTATCCGGAAAAAATTATTTTCATACTATTTGACCAATTTTTTCGTATTGATTACATCCATGTATTTCCTTTATTCGAAAATCAAATCACATAAGCTGTGAAATTAATATTAATGCTAATCAGCAAATTTGGATAAAAGGAAGATAAAAAATGTTAAAAAAGATTAATGAATTATTATCTCAAATTCTATTAAAAAAATTCTTATAATAACATACATTGGGAAAATATTTTTTTTGACTTTTAAATCGATTTAATGTAAAAAAATTATTTAAATTAAATTGTATGCTTTTAATTATAATTTAGTGTTTATCAATATTCCTCAAAAAATTATTAATATTCGAAAAATTCCAAAAAATCACCCTAAAATAATTTTGATATTACCAAATAAAAAATGATTTCTATTTTTCAAAATTAAATTTCAATTATTGTCTAAATTTAGTTTTTTATTGTTCACAATGGGACATAAAAATTCATTCCTTTATGATAATAGTATTTTTAATCAAATAACTAATTTACTGAAACATATCCATTTAATTACAATTATGTGTTATTAAATTTTAAAAAAATCTAAATAAAACTATTCAATTATTTTTTACTTCTAATATAAATATATTTAATTGATAATTTATCATTTTAATATTTTTTTCACATAATATTTTTTCAGAGAAACATAACCTTATGTCTATAGAATTTGAGGCCTGTGTTTCATGCAAAAAATATTATTGAAGATATCATAAAAAGAAATATTCATTTGTTACAAATATATTAGGATTTCACTAACTGGATATTTCATTACTGCATGTAGAGTTCATATATAATAAATTTACAATATGTAATCAGTGGTGACCCACTCGACCACTGTAACCAAGTACATAACACATATATAAGTAGTCAAAGAATCCATATGACATACTATTTTGATTTTTGAACAGAGTATTTGTTATTATATTATTACTATACATTTTTATTCTCAATCATTCCTTTAATTTTCTAAAAATTTTGTATTCGATGTAATGCCTATTAACATTGATATTAGTCTTCATCTTACTAGGGATGTTATGTTATGTGTAGTAGTGTGTTTCACATAGATATACATGAATCAAAACCCAACTGATAGTTTGGCTAAGGCTATAAAATTATCCATGGTCAATTATTTCATAGATATCATTAATTTGGGTAAACATGAAAAACATTTTTATGTGATAGCGTCACAAGTTATCAATTGAAAATGGTCGAGATTTTTAAATTTGGGTATTCATGGTTTAAATATTAAAAATTAAAATTATCCCATTTAAATTGTTTTGATATTTAAATGGTTATAAATTCATACAATTTATTAATAAATATTTTCTCATTTTATTATCCATTAGATTTTGGTTTCATTTTAACACATGATATGATGTATAATTCCAACATATCTTTTTTTACCAAATTATAATTGATGCCACATTGGCTATCAGTTGTACACCCATTCACTTCTTTTTTTGACAGTCATTGGATATTTTTTCATAATATATTGTGTCCATGCATTTATTTGAGTCATTCCTTGTGCCGTTGTGTAGAAAAATCGGTGTGGTCTTCCAGGAATCCACCCCTTGGCTATTCAACACTATGGTAATGGTTTATGAAAGGGGATTCATCATCCATGGGCCCCTACATTCTGTATATGAAAATGATATGAAAATAATCATTTTAAGCAGCTGAGTTCATCTGGTATGTATACACGATCACTAACAAAATTTATGTCCTTTCACCACGGGATTCATGTTTTCCTCCCAATGGTAGTTTAGTCTACGTTTTCAATCACTCTGTGTGGAGACCCATCATCTTATGACTAAATATCAATGATAGAGGTTTTCTCATCTCTATCAGAAGAATCATCTGGTGGCCAAGTTACCCCAATACATGCTGGTGGTGTGTGGGTCATAGTGGGGCCTCTCAAGGTTCATCCAAAATGAATATTTGTGACAATTTCTTAATACTTGAGACCTTGAATGTTCATTGTACTATGTGATCCAATTATTTAGTGCGATCAATATTGTAGGATCATGAAGTGATCTAGACACCCAATCATTTTTTTGGGTTTTAGTTTCTTCATAACCCTAATTCCTTTTGTGACTCCACATCTAGTGTGCAATTTCTATTTTTAGAGATTCTAGGACTTTCAATTCCCAATCTACTATTATTATATACATAATAATGAATTTCTGTTTTAAAAATATAATAAATATGTGTGTTTGGGTTGTGTTCATTATATGTATTAGAACCCAAATGGAATGATGAACAGAAATCTCATCATTATATTGAGTTTCATTCTCTTTTTTTCTCTTTAGTTGTTTTTGTTTCATTGTCCCCACTTGAGCACTCTATATGGAATTTTTTTCATTGTATTAAAATTCATTTTTCAATTGTTTATATTATATGGAGCCATTTTTTAATTCATTGGGCCTTTAATAAATTTCATTTGGCGGGTTGGTTATATTCTATCATTATAACATAACACTTATTATATCGTATTCCTCTGGATTCAAATAGTTGGAAGCAATGATAAATAACATTATTGATTCATGATGAAATAAAACCTGAATGTTTAATAAAGATAAATTTTGTGTCCAAGGATACCTATTTTCATGTGAAGGATTAATAACTTATGTCTGGTATATGGGAGAATGTTTTCATGTGAATAATTGATGACATTTTGTTGGGAATCATTTCCTTCATTACTATGATATTTTCATTCTAACTTTTATGGGATTTATATATGATCCATTCTTTGTGATGTGTTTTGAGATTAGGATGGCTAATTATATATAGGATGGGAGGCTTGTGATTATGATAGTAGTTGATTCCCATTGTGGGAGGGGTTTGGTTATATGAATGTGAGATTGATGAATGAAACAAGGGTATGTGGAACAGGTAAAGGTAAGCTGACTCATTATTGTTATTGAAAGAAGATATTCTTTAATGTTGATGAATCTTTAAAATAGTAAGATTTTCGGTTTCTTGTTTTACCAACATTTTATTTCCCACTGCTTAGGGTTTACGTATTTGATTGGATACAAATAATAATGGTATATTACGATTTCTTCCAATAGTACGTGGAATTATGGATTGATTATAATGATTATTAATTTTTAACCCATTTTAATTTCTAGATAGAATTATTGTGTTAATGTTAAACCCTGGAAACCATGGACAATCTTGGATTATTCCTAGCGTGCATTGACATAACATGGATGGTCACTGAAATATAATAACAATTATGTTAATAAATAGTTAATGAATTATTTATTGTGAAGTGAAATGCTAGATGAAAAAAATGATTTAATATATCACCATTAATTGGTCATGTGCTTATAAGATATCTAGTCCAAACATGTAGCAATCAGGTTTTTGGGAGACAATATCTATAGTAGTTTTTAGTACAAGGATAATTCATATTGTGTTGTCATTCGATATAATATATCATTCATGTTTAGTGATTTAATTTTCTACCCCACCCATGATTAATGGGCTAATGAAAACCAATGGACTTTTGAATGGTATTTTCCTCAAAATCTAGTTTTGAGAGGGAAATATGACATTCCAATATCTCTTTTCCCATTATCTTCCTCTAACAGTATTATGTTCTGGTATACATATTGGTTAGTTTACACATATATGTGTGTAGAGGGCATTAGTGGATTTTGTTATTTCACACACATGTATCTCTAGTTATAATATTCAATGGATTATTATTTTCATGACATCAATGGCCTTTGTTGGGGTGAGGTACAAGAAATGTGTATGGGCTGTGATGGCATATGATATAATAACTGATGAATGATAGACATCATATGACCTATGGGGGCACCTAATATATACATTCTTACTATCTCAATATATGGCATTAGACGATTGAAATATGTGATGAATTCGACGAATTTCATGATATATAGGTTAGGTTTCATCATGATAGAATATTTTGGCGGGAGATGGATTGGGACTTGAGATGTGAGGTAATTGTAGAAAACAAGTGTGGAAGCTAATGTAAGGTTACCTTCTTGATCTATTATTATATTATATGATCTATCTTGTATCTTTGATATGGTGAGAGAGGGTCATAGTGTGGTCAGGAACTCAGTATACCTATTTCTGTGATGAGTTAGTTTCACTTAGTACTCATTGAGCTATTATATGCATTCATTTTATTTTTCTTGAGAGGTAATCTAGAGGACCATATAGAGTGTTCTATTATGATAACCGAACATATATATAATTTTTTTGGATTATTATGAGAAATATGGATATAAACCATTATATTAATAAATTGTGGTTTTGTTGGAGTTTTTTGATATTAGAGGCCGCTCTTTCGTTTTCCATTTTTGGAACTTTTAGTTTAAATCATTGTTGAATTAGTTTTATATGTCATTACATGTATATAAATGTGTTTCATTTTTTTTATATGAATGCGACGAATGAATAAAGTACTCACCAATATATATAAAGCCATAATTTGTTACATTTCTCCTTCCATAAGCTTGAATAATATCCATTGATCATCCACTAACTCAAAATGAAACATTCAACTATGATATTCTATGTAAATTTCGTCTATATACAAATAGAGTGGTCAAAAATTATTAATGTAGTTCCCTTAAATAAGTATTCACTATTAGAGAATTAGTCTAATGTTTATCTTAAGGATATAAAATAAGTGTAAAAGAAGGGTGAATAACGTAATGATCTCACAAATCACTCAACATGGATAGTTGCCAAATATGATATAATATCCCACCAATGGAACACAAAATATGATGAAATCTAGAAGATAAATGTATCACATTTAAATACAATTATTAATCGGATTTCTCTCAAAATTGTGATGTAACCCAAGACAAAAGGATCAAGAATCCAATAAAGAACACTTGATGTTGAAACGTCCCATGTGGTTTTGAAAAAAACTGAAACTTGTAATGCATGGATTCAAAGTAGAAAAATGTGAAGGTTCATCAAAAAATACAACAATCAATAACATGAATATGTTAGAGGTGCCCCTTTAACCTTTTTATTTTTACATAAATATAATAAATCATGTGAAGTAGGATAAATAAGATATAATCCAAGGGGGGTGTTCACCATGTGTTAATTAAAAGGATTATTACATATAAAATAGTTCATGATGAAATGGAATTTATTGATAAGTATAAAATTTTGAAAATCGTGAATAAAGTGTAGAATAATTGTAATTTTTCCATAAAAGCCAGAATATAAAAAAATCTACTGAAATATTAATGATATAGTGGATTTTAAACATATTTTGTAACTATTAATGATTCAAACACAAGTATTAGTACTAACAATGATGTTCTACAATTTAGAATACCATTCATGTATTTGATTATAAAAAAATATTGGCATCATATAATATTATTCTAGGATACATGAAATCTACAAGGAAAATTAATTGTACCCAAAAATTGGTTTCATCACATTGAATATAGATGGTCAAAAAAAATTTAGGAGTAAATATTCGTACATAATATATACTTAGCTTCACTATAAAAAATGATTCATTGTAGATGAATGAGATGAAATGGAATTAAAGAGTGGTAAACTGTCTCTGCAAGAAGAATGTTCATCACCCATGTGAAAGGGTAAGAGAAGTGCCTTAAATATTCAACGTTAGGGTCATTCAAGAATTTTAATTTCTGTGTAAAAGTGTTGTAGAGTACACTGACCAATGTGAAGGTATGTATAAAAGGATGAAGGCTACACAATGGTATACTAATATAAGTAATGTTACCTCCTGAATTATTCAATATATTCATAAGACATAAAAAACACTAATTAATTAATAAAACACCTAAACTACTACATTAATTAATTATAAAATCAATTAATATATTTTAAAAAAACATTGTAAATATTTATTTAAATGTTGTGGATAACTAAATTAAAACTACACATATATCAATTACAATCACATTTATTATCACTATAAATAACATTAGAACAATAAAAATGAAAAATAGAAGAATAATATGGATGTCAATAATATCATGTCGATGATGATTCAAATAAAAAAATTATGAATTAGGATAAAAGGCGAGAGGAGAAAAAATCCAATAAGCACACAAAAAAAGGAATAATATGCCTCATGTGTGAATTGTAGAGTGTGAAATGCAATGGAATAATTTAACAACCATATATTAGTGCAAGGGATGTCCCACACAATAACATTACATAGAGAAATGTGCTGATAAAAGGGGGCCTTTATCAGAGCAAGAAAAAATCGTTGATAAATATACCCTTTTCAGAACTAAAAAAACTGATTATGGGTACACAATTATCAGTGCTTCATTTAGTGTTTCAAATGGATCTATTTTTCAATGATAATCTTTTAACTAATATAATTTATTAAAAATAATATTATTTTTTTATAAGAAAATATTGTTTTTATATTAAAATGTAATGTTTAATTATATATATTAAATAAAAACACATGTTTATAATCAATATATATTTTCTAATAATATATATATATATATATATATATATTAAAGAAAGTATTTATATGATTACAATAAAATAAATTTAAATTTAAATAATTATAATATTATATTAAATTTATTATAATTATATTTATATTTATTATATATATAAGTATAAATTTTTATTAATTTATTTATAATTAAACATTCATTATTATATGAATCTATTTTTCAATTATATATATATATAATTCCAGTGAATTTGGTAAACAAATTTGTTGTTGTGTGAGTATAATTTTGGATCATATGATATGAAATCATCATCAATGTTCATTTATACATTACATCCTCATTACTATTAATGTTGTTCATATATGTGATGATTCGTTTTCTATTATTTATACATTACTTGGTATATGATTCATTAATTTTATTCCAATAAATCTATTATGTATGTTCGTATGTATCGTAATATCATGTTTCAAAATTAATTAATCAATAATTAGACATTTCAATCATTTTTTCATTTAATGAAAAATAATTTATTCCATATTTGTTGTATTACGTGATTTGAATTCAATAGTATTTTCTAAAATAGAAAACTAATATATTTTATGAATTTCCGTATTATTTCTTAAATTATAGTAATATATATATGTTATTAATATATTTATAACAATTTTATGACAATTTAAATATATAAATATGTATTTATAATTATAAATATAATCATTTATATTTAATTATAAATGTTATTATATATTTATGAATATTTTAATTCATTTATATAATTATAGACAATAAAAATATAATAAATATATTCTGTAATAATTTTTCAATTGTTTAAATATAATTATATTTATTTATAATTTAAACTATAAATAAATATATAATTATCTTCAATTAAAAAATTACAACAAAATTTTTTGTATTTATAGAAAAAATTATAATTCTATATATATATATATATATTTAAAAATATTTATACATATTTATACATATAATTATAAATAAATTTAGATATATTGAAATAATTATAAATTTATAATAAATATATAAATTATAAATGTTTTTTATAATTCTAAATTTAACATTGATTTTTATTATAATTTTATAATTGTTTAGAAAAATATATATTATTTATAATTATAACTATAAATTTATATATTCATATTTATAATAATAAAAATTATTGTATTTATAATTATATAAATATATATTAGCATTACATTGATTAAATAAAAATATAAATTTTAAAAATATAATTATTATAAATAAATATATATATATATATATATTTAAATAACAATAAAATTATAATAAACATATCTATTGTAAATATATTGTGAAATATATAAATAAATATTGAGATATATTTATATTTATATAGAAATATTAATACATATATTCTTATAATTATAATTATAAATTTTAATATAATAATTATAATAATTATAATTTTGTAACTATAAATAATTTTGTAATATTATGTCTTTAATGTCACTAAAATAGCATTGATAAGGACATGATTTATTAGTGCTATATTTTTTAAATAAAAAAAAGAAATATTTTTTCTTTACTTTTCTACCATTGATAAGGGGGTACAACTTTCACCACTAAAAAATGTGCTGATAATAGTTTGTATTATTAAAACATGATATTTTATCTCTTATAAAACATCATATATGATTACTATGAAAAAAGTGATGATTAAATCCTTTTGTGTTTTTATAAATTGAATCCTAGAAGATCAACATTCAGCTTGAGCATGGAGCTTTCACGGAAATCGAGCCCTGCCTCTGCCGTCTCCATCTCCGTCGATGCCTCATCCGACTAAACCTCTACTACCCACATCTCCTCTACCCTCTTTTACATTTTCCCTTCTCCCCCAATGCCTCTACTGCATCTACCCCCACATCCGCCTAATACACCTTCACTGATGCCCCTAACTTTAACTCTGATGCCTCTATGTCCTCCACCTCTCCATCCTCCACACCTGCTTCTACCTCAAATGCCATCCCCTTTTTCCGATACCACCACCTAGATGGCCAGTACCACCTTATTCGATATCTCTACCCCTGCTCCACCTCCACTGACAATGCTACCACCACAACCTCACCAGTTATCCCTTTCATCTTAGTCGTGGCTGCCACTAATATAGCATCTGCCTCCGCTACGAGTACTGCAACCGCTACACCCTACTTTCATTCCACTAGACCATATGTTCCAAATTGTCAAAATGATTTATATATATATATATTATTTATGAATATAAATTTATATTTTTCATGGATGTACTGAGAATGGGAGTGATATAATCCATGGTTTCATTGAAAATAGATGAATATGATCAATATTTTCGTTTAAAATTGAAATATTAATTAATTCCATTTTCTTATACTTAGAGTAGTCTCATATGGGGTATTTGTTTAATTAAATACTACATGAAATGATTTAAGGTAGTGTTTAATATAGTATTTGTTGACAATCAATGATGATGTTTGTTATTTGTGTATATGTCGAAGAATAATTAATGATGAAATCATATTTTAGATACAACATTATATGATGTGATTCAACACATAATAGTAATTTTACTTAAACCTGTAATATAATAAAATAAAATACGAAAAATAATAATTAAATGTGGATAGTAAACAAAAACAATGAAATGATAATACTATTTTAACATTTCATTCCTTCTAAATTAATAATTAATAATTATTTATATAGATGTGCCTACGGGGGATGATCAGTGATAACTAGATTCAATTCTAGGATGCGGGATTAAGCAGGGTGGTGTCCATGACATCCTACATCCATAGGTAGTCATTGCTTCTATCCATGTTGGGAATATCCAGTTTATTTATTGTAAAAATTAGGGCATCAAGGAAATGAAATAATGTGACTATTTTAATATGGGAGGGAGGCCGAATAAGGGATTTGGAGTCATAAAGAAGATGCAAAATGTGGGAGGCATGGGTCATGTTTATGGAGGTGGAGGGTGGGATATTGAGGTAGAGAGATGTATGTGCCATATGGGAGTTGGATGAAAAGTGAGGGAGGCATAGGATGGGATATGGATATATAGTGGTGGAGGCAGAGGCTATGAGATCGCGGGGGTGACAGAGACTGATATGGAACGGTCAATGTAGTGGATGAGGTTATAGTTGGGGAGGGGACTGAATGTGAAACTAGGGCTCACAATGGGGGATGGGGACAAGAAGCCCGAGTGATGCCCTATTATTAAAGGGATTTTCAGTCTATTTTTTTAAATACTTGGTTATCGGTCTAAACAAATGATTTATATCAACAATTTTCTTAAATGTGGGTACAAATCATTTGTCATAGCTCCAACTTCAGGTAGTTGATGAATAGAAAGGCTAAGGTTAAAAATAATATTGAGTGTCTAAATTTGAGGGGCTCATCAATGTTTCATGGGAAACTAAAAAGATAAAAAATAGTATGGGATGTTATTTTTGAAACCATTCACATTAACATCGATCTAAACCCATGAAAAATGGGTTTACCTATTAACACAATGAAAAACTAGGTCATATTGGAAACAAAATAAATGTCTTGAATTGTGGAAAACTTTATATGAATTCTAGTGTTCATTCTCCCTATATCGTCCAATACAATGAAAGTGTTGAGGTTTTGTGTGTTTCATGAGATAATATAGATTATAAGATGTTCTTATAATCAATATGTTCTATCCATATGTGCCTAGATATGTATTTCTTTTCTTTTTTGATTGATGGTTTTTAAGGATTGGTTAATATTGGTATCAGAAATTGATTTTTTTTTTCTTTTTTAAGGTTTTTGTTTTACGAAATCTCCATGAACATTATATTTTCCCCATATTGGATTTCATATGTGTTCAACATTTTCAGTAGAATAAATACATAGTATGTTTCTTTGATTAGAGGGGATTTAAATTTTATCTATTTTCGGTTGTCTCAAAATCCCAATGGGAGTTCGTATCACTCAAGAAGGCTCCTAAATAAATGGGTTATATGTTTTGGATGGATGGATACACATAAATATGTTTGGAAACACATGTTTCCATAAAATAACTATATTATGGTTTGTAATAGGAATATGGAATAGGTGAGTGCTAAAGATCTAATGAAATTGGGCACGAAATGGCTGCTCACTCTTGCTAAACCACATGGCATGCCCTTTGGTAAATAATATGTCACTAGTAAGTATAAAATAGTATGTATTCATCAATCGAGAGATAATATTGATAACCAACTTGATTATGTTATCAATGATTTTTGTGGACCTGATAAGTCAACCTTTCAGGGTGCAGTCTCTTAAATTGTATCCATATAGATGAATTTTCAAATAATGTCTGGTATTATATATTGAGAACTAAATTATTTGTCTTTGAGGAATTTAAAACCTGGAAATTCCCTATATAAAATGAAAATATGTAGAAATTAATAGATGGGGGGATTGATATAGTTTTTGAATAACTACATACTGAGTTTATCACATTTTCTGAATGTGAGGGAACTTTATGAACATAATCAAGAGTTATGTGTCTCCCAAAATGGTCAAGATGACCATATGAATTATATTATTCATGAGTAGGTTCATATCAAGATTTCATGCTTGAGATTTTTCATATCATTTGTTGTATATGTGGTCAATACTGCAGTTTAATTAATAAATATGTGTCCACCTTTATTGCGATTGAAGAATAATATTTAATTATACAGAAATCAATCCCATCAGTTGAACATCTTAGGGAGTTTCGATGCACTAATTATGTTCATGATAAAGATGATAAAAATGATCGCATATCAATAAAATGAATCTTCATAAGGTATCCTGATTGGTTATGGTGTATAATTCATGGGTAGTTAAACTAGGAGTTCAAAATTGGATACCATGATTGGATATGGTCTTTCATGAGTCTTTTCCAATATGAGTATGTCCTCTAACAGATGATAGTGCTGATCATTATCAGAAGTGGGATCCTAATTTTGATAATCTGAGGGTTGGTTTGTTTCGTATTGAGTGCCCTTATATCCCTCAAGTACCTTTTTCTTAGCCTAAGCCAAAATCATTGTATGAATCAGATGATACACCTGACGATGGAGTTGCTTATGAACTTAGTGTTAATCAGGTCACTTGGGACAGGTAGAGGTGGGATATTAAACCTCTTCCTCAGTATGTCCATGATTGTATGGGTTTATTTTACATAAATTTGTCAGGGGTTCATGGTGGAGAGGATCCCTAGATATACAATATTGGTGACTTTAGTAGTAACTCTAATAATTGGATTTCAACTATCGAAGATGAGATGAAATTCCCATGAGAGTACCATATATGGTCTATTGTCAATAATGAAGCAACATCAAATGTGATTGGTTGTAAATAGATATAAAAAAATAAATATTATAATACTATTTTAAATAAAATTAAATATTTAGATTCTCTTGAACCTAATGGATTCTTTTAATGGGATGTAATTTTTTACTCAACATTGTGATTCTCAATATTCAATTTATTATTCTATAAATTTAGTATTACATGGTAGGAAAATTTACATCGATATTAGTATTTACATTATTAGAGAGGTTATTGAAATTGGAGGAGTGTGTCACAAAGATACACACATAGGAAATTGCATAAGATTGTTTTACTAATGCTTCAACATTAACCATGTTCAAGTATTTCCATGATATCTGGATCATTTCAACACATGAATAACATTTCGGGGAAATTATAGTAACATTTTCAACTAAAAATGTAAGGGAATTTTTAATTTCAGGAATATTTTCATCCGGATTAACAAATAAAAATAACCCATCTAAAATATTCATCTATTTAAATTATTTTAAATACATTAAATTATTATTAAATAATTCCTCATTTTGATATCTTCTGGATTTTTTTTTCATTTTAATCCATAAAATAATTTATATGTTCTACTTAATTATTTTTCATGCTGGATTTGGGATGCCAACATTGGTATCTACTATATATGTATTCTATTCATTTTTAGATTTCAATGGATTTTTCCACCTTATATATCATTTTTATCTATTGATATGATCTGTTCCACGTGCAGTTGGGTGGGCATTTTGGCATTGGTTTCATGGATTCCTCTGATTAGATGTATAGTTATCTAGTTATTATTTAGGATGGAAGTTTCATCACCCATATAACCACATTACTTTATATATGAAAAATATATAAAAGAGATCTTCTTTGGTGGATGAGTTCATCTGGTAATTAGTGATCCATATTCTTGAAATTTACACCCTCTCACCACTGGTGTTTTTTTCATCCTACAACCGGTTTGGCCTTCATTTTCACTTGAATAGTGTTGAGAATCATCATCCTCATTTTTAATGTCATTGTAGTTGTTGTTATTTTCCCCATAAATAGCCTCATCTTGCGGCCCACCCACACACTACATGATGTTTCTGTAGGTATCATAGTGGAACCTCTCAATGTTCTCCCAAGATGAAGTCTTGTAACCATTTCTCGTTTCCATATACAACGTGTGATCATTATATGGTGATATCTGATGAATTAGAAAGATCTATCTACTTGTATAATGAAGTGATCTAGATTCGAGCACGGCTACATTTTAGTCCACTGAGTCAATGATTGTGTTCATACATATATTAGGATTATATATTTCAAATAATTTGTAATATTATAAATGAATCAATTTTGAATTAATTGAATATTGGTGGTGGTGTCGTGTCATTCTAGGAATCAAGTGATGTAGAGACTACCTCACGAGATTTAAAATCACCACATTTTATATATTTTATTTGATATATTTACCATATAATTTTTATATTTATCATTTAATATTGTTTTAGGTTAAATAGTTATATCATATTGGTGTATAGTTATGATATAATGGTTTATTGACTAATATAATATCAGTTTGGATAAGAACTCCAGATCCTAATGATATCGAGGTTACAAATCCTATATAATTTTATTATATTAATGGAAAATAATTACATATATATATATGAACATATATATTTATATTTGTATATTACACATGATCTATTTGAAGCTGAGTTAATATATCGACTAGATGACTGTCGATAACATTCCATGTAGAGGTATGAGATATTTCATCACATCTTCAATTGGGATAGACATTCATATAACATGACATCTGAACATAGATACACTATTATATAGTTTCATGTGATAATATTGAGTCTACTATAGTTTCAACAACTCGTTTTTTTGAATTTATTAATGTCCATATTCAAATTTATAATTTCATAATATTGATGTTTGACCATGTGGTGATTCCAAAAAAACTAAAACATTTATATTGATGAGAAAACATTAGGAAAAATCCATTCAGATATTTTTTATCTTTATATTTTAGTCACATTTCAATTGTATGCTCAAAATATTTCGTAAAATTAAAGTTACTTTATGACATTTATTTTTTTTCTTTATGTGAAATATTATCAGTTTGTGATTAAAAAATTATGAAACATAATTTGGATTGTGTAAAAATATAATAGAACAATGATTTTTTTATCATTAAATCCTATGAAAATATTATTTACATCATTGACAATCCATAAGATCATCAACACAACAATAAGATATTCAAATTGGTTTGCGTGATCATTTGTGACATTTCCCCCCTCAAATTTGAAATTACAATAAAAATCACATTAAGGGGATTAGTGTGAAGAAAATAGAAATGGATTGACATGATTAAGAATGATAAAAATGACTATGAAATTTGTTATATGTAATATTATGTTTCACATCCATCCAATTCTCCTCTCACTCGATATGACAGATTATAACTAGAAACGTTGTATTGTTTTATTAAAATGACATCTCTATTATCTAGGGGCTCATATCTGATAAAACATCCTCATAATTTTTTTAAAACATAGGTCAACATTCCTAAAATTATTTTTGATATTTTGGAATCATTCACATGTCAATCAAATGCATTGATTTATGAGTATGGAATATGGTAAGTGTTTTGGGGTAAAAAAAACCAAACATGATTTGATTAAAATGAATTCCTTATAAATTAAACATTATTTCATTAATAATTTATATTAATCATTTCCAAATCAATCATATAGAAAAATTGATTAGAATTATTGAATATCATGTTTGTCACTCAAATTTTGAGTTAATCGAATAATCACATTAAAGATTTTAATACAATGTAAACACAGATGGGTTTACATGAAATCATTTTAGAAAGCTCAACGAGAAATTTCTGATCCATAGGAATCAATTTCACAATCAATATATTTTGGTTTCTATAGATATGATTCAAAATAATGACTAACATTACATATTTTTAATAAAATAAAAATATATCCCATTGTGGAGTCAAAACAAGTAAATTTCATTGTATTTCAATGAAAATACTTTGGAATATTCCCTGAATCATTTTTAGTCTTGTAGAATTAACCAAACATCAATTGTATGCCAATATTGATTAGTTTAACAAAATCAATTTATTGAAATTATTGACATTATTCTAATATTAGGAAATTCATATTGATATGATTCGAATAAATCCAAAGATCTATGATTAACATAAAATAAAATTGAAATTATCATTATGTTATTGAAGGTCTAAATGATTCAACTTCACATCAATCAGATACATTAATTGGTTAGTAGGATCAAAATTGGCATTCCCATACCCAATTTAGAGTTCACTAAACAAGGAAATAATAGCGAATAATGATACTAAAACAGAATATATTGACATGAAATCATGGTAGAATGATCGTCTTCTATTTTTTATATAAAAGATCTGATTCCATGTTTATATAATTATTTTGTTTCACATTTTGATATAAAACAATAGGTAACAATTTGTAGTTTTAATAAAATGAATTATCTTTAATTGGACGTACAAAATGAGAAGATGAAATTGGGATAATGTAAAATGTTATGATAACATTCCTTGAATATTTTATGATCTTCTAGAATAAAAAAACAACAATAAGATTCACCAATTTATCAGTATGGCTTATGGTATGGTTGGAATTTATTATATTTTTTATAATATTAATATAATCATGCTTCTACGTGTTAAAAATAATAGAATAGGCTCCAATTGATAGGATATATCAGGTAACTGATATTTTATTCAATTAAAATTTATATGAATAAATTACACATTGATAGGATACCCAAATTGCTTAGAATATTTAAAAGTGGCATTATCCCTCGTATTAGGAGCTTTCTAGAAAATCACATATTAGGGGAGAAAACAAGGTTGTCTCGAACCAAAATAAATCATCTTTTATTATTAGAATCAGGTGTTGATTTAAAGGGAATAACATGATAATTTTTTAAGGTGTGTGTGAGGGTATGCTCTTCACTATTTTAGTCAATTATTAATATTTCTTTTGTTTTCAAAATTATTACAAATAGTGAAAACGTTATGTTTTTTTTTATGACTGACAAAAATAATAGAATCAAAATCCATATGAAAATTAAATGAATTTGAGAAACATAAATGTTTATAAGGATGAATTGTAGTTATATCAATAATTAATTAATTTTTGTAGACAGTACAATATAAATAAGAAGTTCAATATGATTCACCTATTCATCCTCCATTGTTTTCTATGGTGTGAAACAACAAATCTATTGGGTCGGAAATGGATTGGTTCCAAATATAATCTCAGTTGCGACAACAAAAATTTGTGAGAATCACCAATGTGAACAAAGCACCAAACCAAATAGCAGAATAACAAATGAGGACACAAATTTTAATGTAAAAAAACCCTCCTTTCGAAGGATTAAAAAACCACGGGGCAACTCCGAGAAAATTCACTATGAATGAGAGAGTACAAAAATCCAAGTTAAACCTGAAACATGAATCACAAATACAACATAAAAACCTATGTGAAAATCCACACCCTGATATGCCTCTTTCACCTCTCTGATAATAGTATATGACAATACGTCACCCTTCGGAGATCAAAATCGAACTCGCGGCGTCATTGTAGCACCTCGTTGCACAACCTGATTTGCCGCTGCTCGCTGCAGCCCAAGCCCTGGAAAACAGTCACCCAATTATCTGCTCTCCTTGGGTTGTCGCGCACCATCAAAATTGTCCACTGCTTGATTCGTTTCTTCCCCTTTAAATAAGATCCCATATGCCACATATCTTGATTGAAAAGGAAATCTGAAAATATCTCAAAAAGATATCATGACATATCACCTGAATCTCATGCTGTCAGATACGCAGTGGAAGAATCTTGAATTTCCTAAATATGTAACTTCAAATAACTGTTTCCTTTTTTTCAAATACAGATAAGATATGAAATAAAAAATGTTAAATCAAATATGGAAACACCCACGTACGGGCAGAACCCTAACAATCTCCCCCTTCAGCCCATCAAAGAAAGAGATTGCATCCAATAAGCTCAGTTGGAAAGAAAACTGGTTGGTATTGCACCAACCGCCATCCTCGGTAGAAAATATGACATCCCTCTTTTTCATCTCTGAAGGAATCAAGAAAGCTCCCCCTACAAATGAAATCCAAATGTCGAAGTTTCCTTCATACTTATGTCTGCACAACTAATACCAGAATCAACAATATCAGGATCCCCCATAATTGTGATCGCCACATAATCCAGAGCACCTGCAGGAATTACTTGCTCCCTCTTCTCAACATCCTTCGAGAAGTCAAAAACTCTTAGCGCATCACCTCGATCTTTGATTTCCATTCTTTATTTATTAGTGGAACTCTCTGAAGAAAAAGAATTAGGTGTAAGATCTGAAACACCTACCATGACATGCTTCGGCTTCCAAACCTTCTTCAACTTAGTCGACGGTCTTCGACTCATGCACGACGATCGCCACTGCCACAAATCTGACGAATTCTTCTTCACAACTGGTTTTGTCACATCACTACATGCCTTTACATCTGTCCTGTAAAGAATGTCATCGATTTTTCCGTGCGCATAAACCACCGATCCTCTAGACAAATTCCATCTTCCACCGCCAAACGATCTCCTGAATCCATCAGTATCAAGAGCACTAGCAGATAAAAAATTATGGCTAATACCTGGCCCATGTCACACATCCTTCAATATTAGTGTACAACCTGCATTCATAGTGATACAAATATCACCAATACCAATTACGTCAACAGAATATCCATTTCCCATCTTCAATCTACCAAAGTCACCTTCTTCATATGAAGAAAATAGTCCCTTCTTTGGTGAAATATGGTATGATGCTGCTGAATCAACCACCCATTCAGTGTACAAATCTGACTTGTGACAATAAAAACCAACTGAAAGTAAATCACCCTCACCCTGAACAAGACTTATGCCGGTATCCTCAGAATCGGTGTCGTGCGACTTATTTTCCTTCTTAAGCTTTTTCAATTCATAGCAGCGTCTCTGCACATGACCCTCCTTGTTGCAAAAGAATCACTTGACCATTCTTCTTATCTTTGACCGACCCCTCTGACTACCGCGTTCATCTGCCATAGATAGAGTACCACCATTACCTTAAGATTCACCATCATTTGCCTTTCGTCGAGTCTCATTCATCAAAAACGATGAAATCACATCATCCAACTTCAGTGTGTCTTTCCCAAACAGCAATGTGGTGACAAGATTATCATATGAATCAGGAAACGAACCCAAAAGAAGCAAAGCCTTGTCTTCTTCTCCCATTTCAACAGGTACCCGCGTTACCTTTATCATCAATCTTGACCGCTGCTGAGGATATCTCCGTCAGAAGTTTGGTGAACTCATCCAGATGGTTACCTAAATCTCTATTCTCTGGCATTCGCAAATGATACAACCGTTTCATCAAATATAAACGAGTTTGTGAGGGATTTTGATTTATACCTGCTTTCAAGCTTCTCCAAGATCTCCTTCGGATCTATTAGATTCATCACTTCCCGCAATGTATTATCACCCAAATACATCGGAATCATGCTTGTCGCCAACTCTCGCATATCCGGCCAATCACCATCTCTCATCATCTCCGGCTTCTCTGATTTTTTTCATCAACGCCTTCGCTGTCTTCCCACGGACCAAAATATTTTTAACTCTTTGCTGCCAAAGTTTAAAATAATTTTGCCCGTTGTACAGTTCATTGTGAGCAGAAATCTCATGGCGTGAATCCCCCATATTCATCATCAAGAAAACACAAAGAACTTTCTGTGATACCAGATGTTGGGTCGGAAATGGATTGGTTTCATATATAATTTCAGTTGCGACAACAAAAATTTGTGAGAATTACCAATGTAAAAGAAGCGCCAAACCAAACAGCAGAATAACAAATGACGACACAAATTTTAACGTGGAAAACCCTTCTTTCGAAGGATTAAAAAACCATGGGGCAATTCCGAGAAAATTCACTATGAATCAGAGAGTACAAAAATCCATATTAAACCCGAAACTTGAATTGCAAATACAACATAAAAACCTGTGTGAAAAACCACACCCTGATATGCCTCTGTCACCTCTCTGATAATAGTATATGACAATACGTCACCCTTCGGAGATCAAAATAGAACTCGTGGCGTCGTTGCAGCACCTCGTTGCACAACCTTATTTGCTGCTGCTCGCTGCTCCCCACGCCCTAGAAAACAGTCACCCAAGTATCTTCTCTCCATGGGTTTTCGCGCACCATCAAAATTGTCCACCGCTTGATTCGCTACTTCCCCTTTAAATAAGCTCCCATATGCCACATATCTTGATTGAAAAGGAAATCTAAAAATATCTCAAAAAGATATAATGAGATATCACCTGAATCTCATGTTGTCAGATACACAGTGGAAGAATCTTGAATTTCCTAAAGATGTATCTTCAAATCACTGTTTCCTTTTTTCAAATACAGATAAGATATGGAATAAAAAATCTTAAATCAAAAATGGAAACACCCACGTACGGGCTGAACCCTAACAAAATCATCTTGAGAGATCCTTAAATAGACTAAAAGTTTTTAGAACAATAGTGTATATTGTGGATACAAAAGGGGGATAGTTTTGGTTAAAAATTAATATTATTAATAATAAAAGCCCACATAAGTATAATTGATGAAACACAAAAATCATCTGATGATTATACAACCAAATCTAGATATTTTCTGATTAAATCAGATCTTATTTTCATCATACACCCACTATTAAATTAGTTTTTGTAATGATAGTATATAAATATGATTTTAATACATATGCACAATAGAAAATATATCATATTTATACATGATGTAAAAATTCTTATATTAGTAATAATTTCATACTAGATTATAAAAGATTTTACATTTTAAACATAACTGTTATGGTAGTCATTAATCCTATCTAAATATATCCATTGTTTTCAGTATAAACTATAATGTATGTCCTCCTTTACTATGAAATACCTTGATCTAATGGATCATAATCAAATCTTTGTTCCAATCCCCAGGAATTCTACAATGCAGTGATAAATTTCAACTATGTAATTATTGACTAATTAATCCATAAATATGATGAACAAAATCTATAGTCAAAACTCTAAATTCCATAGATCATAAAGATTGGAATTTCCATATTCCTATCCCAATATTCCCTCTATCAGTAGAGTGATTATAAAAGATATTACCAAAGAAAATCATCTTTATGGAATTAATATTGTCACAAAAAATCCTTTGAACATCAACTCACAAATGCATTAAAAATACACCCAATGATGTTCTAATGAATAAAAATAAGTAGACAATGTGAGTTATGAATTTAATAATCTTGAATGTATTCTAATTTTCTCTTATTTGTATGAAATTTTACAACTACCATATTTTTGATATAGTTATAATGGACTCTAATGGTTTAGTTGTGAAAAATAAAAATGATATTGATCTTCAACATTCTACATATCGATGATTGTAACATTGAATTGGTACTAGGGTCTGTATGAAGGTCTTAATTTTTTTCAATATTTCATATCATTAATCCCTGGTCATACCACTGGTAATTCCAGTGTATCATACCCGCCTTATGTTTGATGTTCCATAAAAATTATGTTTAGAATTTTTATCATTATAAAAATTTCTACGATTGGTTTAATGTAATGTTTTCTAAAAAAAACTATGAAACAATGGATATATAATGTTATTAATCTAATATTTTCAATTAAGTGATATAGATTTTAAAAACTATGTAAAGGAAATGTATGATGTTAGACTTCTTACCCAACAATCCCAATTTCAAATATCACAGAACACAACACATAAAATTAAAAAAAAACTAACATTGAATAAACATACTTCCAGTTATAATTTTTTAATATTCAATGATATTCCTCATATCATAAATTTCAATGAAATTAAATAATCATTATGATCCGATTAAACATAATTATTCATTCCGCTCCGAGGTTAATATCTAACAATTATGATATTATCTTAAAGGATTTTCCACTTAGTAACTTCTCACATTTTATTAATTTCACCCTCATTATAAATTTCTCCCCCTATTTGATTTATAAAAATAATTGTTATGCGATATCTCGTGAAATGATAGAAAAATATAACATAAGAATCTATCATATGTGGATTAACTAATCATCCACAAAAAAATAATTAAAGAACACACTTTAAAAATTAATGGTAATACATTCATATATAACATCAATGGAAGAAATATTCAATCAAAAAAAGTCCCAAAATATAAATCATCAGTTAAAAAAAATTCATTCATTATTCATCATATTTTTCATAATTGCTTTCTTTTTATTAAATTTATCATGATACTCTTAGGCCTCTACTACCAATGGTTTAATATTCCCGATATGGTCCTCTATGAATATTTAATTCTGAAATTATGACATCTATATTTCATCTTCCCCAAGTATATTTTTATTTTCCACCTTCACAATGAAAATACCATATTCTCTCTTTTTAGGTATTATTTTTTATAACTCCAAACATTGAACCAATTATTTAATAAAATTCACTTTCTCTTTACTATCATCCATTATATCTATAATCACTTAGATCGACTTCTATATATTAGAAACATATATTTATAATTCATTATATGAATTTTCTTTTTGAAAATAATGTTTATTTATATCAATTTAATGATCATCTTGATCCTTGATATCAATTTCCACATTGTTTGGTCATGTAACCATCTAATTGTATGATGTATTTTAAGTCTATTTTGTAATGATTTCAAGTATCCCTTATTGCAGAATAATGATTTAGTCAAAACATTTATTGATTATGATTTTTCATTTAAACGATTTTGAATAAATTTGAACCTTTATTCAATCGTTGGATGATAGGGAATGATATAACATAATATTTCTAGGTTTTGGTAAGTATGTAAATAAAAATTCAGAGAAACTATACCTTAAGAGTTGTTTGAACCTTATGAATATTTAAAATAATCTTTCCATGGGATTATTGATATGGTTTATATCCCTTTTCAACATTTTAAATGCCATTATGAGAAATTTTTATTCTTTCAGATCTTCACTAATGATCAGTTTTTTATCAGATTTAATATTATCTGATTTTTTTGATATTTTTTATCTTTATCCTTAGCTTTTGATGATATCTCTTATTCTTCTTTTGATGAAAATATTTATTACCATGTTTTTTCAATTATACATACTTATTATATAGGGAATGTTGAGGAGGTTTAGATGACTATGAGTCTGTTGTAATCATTTCATTTTACTCTTCATCAGTCTGTGATTATTGTTCCTCATTATTTTCTTATTCGTATTCGTATTCATATTCCTCTTCATCATTATACTATAATACTCCAAATTCATTATATTCTACTAGCTAAACTCTCTTATTCTAATTCCATCACAAACTGTATCATAAAAATCTATTATAATTTCATTAAAATCTAAATAAAAATCCTTGTTTGGTAATTCTACTCTAACATTATCCCATCCTTGAAAACTAATGAACCTCTTAATAATTAAATCATACATATCATGCCATTTTATATCGATGATTATTTATCTCTACAATTCAATATAATTAAAATATTCTAATGATTCCCATTAATTTTAGTATTGTTCTCTTGATTGGTCAAACACTAGAACCATGGAAAGAGAACATTAAAAAATTTAAGAGTCAAAATCCTAGTATATGAGAATAGATGAGGCACATAGGTTTTCACACCCCAATATATGTTGTACAATGATTGTTAGAATTCCATGAATTTTATTAGGTCATATTAAATTCCATTATCTGATCTAGCAATCAATAATTTATATAATATATATTGTGATGTTAATTATGAACACATAGTATTTTTATGAAAACTATTCATCAGAATTAGTATAAATATTTTTTTAAAACATATATTTTTTCATACGAAACAACTTTTTAATCTAAAATAATATGTACAAAATTATATTTGTAACAAATGTAATGAATTATTATAAAAGATATGATAATTGTAAATTTTGGAATAGAAAAGTTTCCTCATAATGATTAAACAAATCTTGATGATTATTTTAATGAAAACCGATTATGATAATTGTTACAATAAACATAATGTGCAGAAATTATTTAATAATTTCTGATTCTTAAAAAATTATAACAAATTTTGATATAGAATCAACATGAAAACATATTTTTGTAATGGAATATTTTTTCATTTCAAAGAATTATTTGTAAAACATTTTATATTTCGAGTGTTTTTTTAAGAAAACAAAATAGTGAAATATTTTTATTTTTTTTTTGTCTGCAAAATAATTATATAAAAACTAAAACTTTTTTAAAACAAAACTTGTTAGGAAAAAAATTAATTTAGAAAATAAAAAATAATATGTACTCCCCCTTTGAAAAGGAGTAAAAAATTTATATTGACTATATGAAGTAGATAATAATAATCACCTTATATTGATCATTCATAGCCTTTTTTTGTAGTATTAAAATATACCAGATAATAGGCATCTAGTAAAAATATTTCCATGTTGTTTTTCTATTCTATTGAATAGTAAAATAATATCTCTTTCATAAGTGTGATCTGGAAGAAAAATTTGTCTTATGTATTTATTCCTGGTGTGAAAGAGATTTGCTAGGGTTTTCCATAGCATAATAAAACTTCCATTATGATAATAAATTTGAGTATTATTAAATCTAAATCTAGGGTCAGTGATTGTGAGTATCATCGACAAAACTTGAGTGAAATAACATTCAACTACATAAATTTTGGGTGTAATATAATAATGTGTTTTGTTTCATACATAACCAAGAAACAAAATATTTTCATAATAAATTTCATGTTCATGATGTACATTTCTTTTCCATTCTACATTTATAAAATTCATCATCTGAAAAAAACAATTAGAATAAAATCATTTTTAGAAGAATAGAATAATCCAAAAATCAACAGTTCCCTAAATAAAATATACAATTGAATTTATAAAATTAATATGATATTATATTAAATTTTCATGATAACTATAATATAATCATTTTGAAAACAAAAAATCTCGATGACTAGTTATTGAGTAATGTAAAAATACAATCATAGCAATATATTTTTGTTGGTGATTTGGTGTCTCCCAGCTTCTTCAAGATCAATAGTATGGGTTGTTCAAATGGTAGTACTATTATTATTTTTTTCATAAATAACTTCATTAAATTAAATTTTATATACATTTGTTGAGATATAAAATATCATTCTAGTTTTTTCCAAAATTTAAAAACCTATAATGTATGTTAACTCGTCCATCGTACTCATATCAGGATTCGATTTCATGAGATCTAAATAAGAATCTATTAATGATATTTGAGATGAACCAAATTTAGTTTCATCAAAATATATTCGTACAAATAGATTGATTTTATTAACCATGTTAATAAATATATACAGTTATATAGCTCCTTTAAAAATATTGTTTTGTAACAAAAATCCAGTTAAATTTTTAGTCAAGCTATAAAGGCTTGTAAGTCTATAAAGTCTTTGGTTCTATTTATAAACATGTTCTAGATATTTTTTTTCCAAAAAAAAATGGTTGTTATACATAGAATATATCTTCAACATATCCATCACAAAAAGCACACATCACATCGATTAAAAATATATTAAAATTTAGGAATACAAAAAAAGCATGAAGTATATGAATTTGACCATGTCTATCTACTAGTGCATACATTTATCTATAATATTTTTTTTATTTTAATCTATTAATACTTCATTATAGTTATTCTAAAAAAACCCATTTTTCTCTAATTATTTATGTACAATTATGATATTCAACCAAAATCAAATAATTTTCATTTAATACTCAATGATTTCATATTTCATTTAATTAATTCCATCATCATACCATAAATTATCATCAGGATTCTAATATTTAAATTTGGATAACAATGGTAGATGTCTAATATCATTTTAAATGAAATTATATTCCTATTTGGTTTTTCTACATCACCAATGATATTATTACTATGATGATTCATAGAAACAACTGTCTTCTTGGATTTTCAAAATTTTATTATTAATAATTAGGTTGAAAATATTATTGATGAAAAACATAATAATAATATTCTTGAGTTGTTTTCCCATTATAAAAACATTCTAGCGTTGGATGAAAATAAATTTTAGAATTTATATCTGAATATGTATGTTGGGGTTTTTTAATAATAATGGATCATTTTCATCAAACAGTAATTAATGGTTAGTTATATAGTGAATGAAAAACTATTTGTAGACTAAGGGGAAATTTTTTTACCACTTATTGGTGTAGTTGTTGTTTCCCAACAATCCACCTATTTATAACTCTGGTACTAGTTTCATCTCATATACAACCATTTAATTCCTCCACTAACATTTGAGAACCATCCATTACATGTTATTTTTTCACACAAACATAAAGGAAGATTGTCTACATAAAATTAGAAATGGGAATTTGGACCCTTTCATGATAATTCTATTGATGGAATACATACCATAAATTTGTTATAATAACATATTAAATTAAATCTATCACATGCAATGGTATAGTATGGGATCATGATCATCCACATGCATGTAAACAATTATAAATTTGATAAAATAATCATTCAATTATAATCTATATTGTTTAAGAGAAATCATGGTCGAATCAATTAACTATATTCATTCATTAATCAATTGTTTTGTATTAATTCACTTATAAATTTGTTTCAAATTATAATATATCGAAGGATTTTAAAATATTATCTAAATTTATTTAAAATTAACTTTCTATAGAAAGGTACCTTGGAGACAATATACTAAGTACCAATCCGTACATACCTTGATGTATTGTACTCATATATTCTTTTCAATTAAGATATGTTTCAGACATGACTTATCAAATCCATTCATGAGTTTTATAATCAACATAATTATTACAATGATAACAATCTTTTTCTATCACATGTAATTATTCTATTTATGTTGATAAATAAATATTACGTGACTCATACGTAATATGCATATCTGAAATTATATAGAAATTAATTAAACATTAATACATATTAAATATTATTGTGTGGCATGTCATATCAAATTAATGACCACACATAAGAATTTGTTTATACGGTATGCATAGTAAAAAAAATTATTTTTTATTATTCCTAATTTTAAAAATATACATACCATGTACAAGATATAATCATGAATAACACTATTTTTACCATATAACTCATAAATTCTTTTAGGGGCATCGCATGAAAACCATGACATGGATGATGGTAGAGTACATGATGTGTACATATATGACATGTTGTGTGGTCACTAAGTTATAAGGTCTCTATATAGGTAGGCCTTGTAAGAAGATATAAGACCAGACTATGTCTAAAATAATACACACTATGTATGGTTGTTGTACAATGTTTACTCTACCTTAGTTGGTTCCAAACATACATGGTCAACACAAGGATTTAAATTAATGGAACTATGTTTAATAAATTTACACTCCACGAATTAATTCTTAATTATTTTTTGTGTATTGAACACTTGTATTCTATGTGTACATCCAGGTTACACAGGCATGTATTCTTGTGTTATCTTGCTAGATTCTACTCCACCACTATTAGAGATCACTAAATTATTTCCATTCATAAAATTAATCCAGTTTGTTATATTTATGAGAAAATAATTGGAAGAACACGATAAATAAAGATTTATATACGAATTATAAAAATAAATTTGAAAACTAATTTACAAATTTCTAAATCAATCAATGATATTTAGATAACTATAAATATTTATGGGACCACAATGATGAAATTATTATGTTCTAGGGACAGTAAAAGAATATGATGGGACATTCCCAAATTTTCTTTTTTTAATCATTGATCAATACATATTTTACAAGATGGTAAAAATCATGATCAATGGAATTGAATAAAAAATTAAAAATGGATTATATGTCAAAACCATAGCTTGGGATTAGCACATATTATTTATAATCAATTTTATCAATTAAAAAAATACATTCTGAGAAATTTTTTTTGTGATGGATTTTACAAATGATATGTTATTATTATTGTTACATTATAGTAATCCAATGTATATTCCATCTAGAGGTGTAAGATATTTTTTTATTCAAGTCTTGTAATTGTTTCATATTTTGTTTAAGTCACATTATTATGGTTAATAGAATGTTTTTTTGATATTTTTGGAATTATAGTGATTTCACAAGGGCTCAAACACTGAATAAAGGTATATTTTCACTATACAATGCATGTTAGACAGTTGGAGGATGAATAGTAGTAACTGTGAAACCATACAATTCTATCCATGTAGAAGGATTTCATAGTTTAGTAAACCATACAAGAGGGGAGACCCATCATTGAGGGCCTAGTCGATGGAATTCTAGATGGTTGTCATACTATTTTCCAAACTATGTGGGTATCTCTATGATACATTGTGACTCAACTACACTTGGATAAAGGCACTCACACAATTGGCACATGGTTTCGAAAAGATTGTGGAAAATCCATGTGCCTCTAAAAATATGTAATTTTATATTTTTAAACCACCTTGGCATTATGTTCATTAATAGTATATCATTCTCATTCTTCCACCTACAGCCATAGGGATGAACCTAGAGACCCAAATCATTCCAAGTATCGATTTAAATTATTTCACAATTTTGTGTAGTGTCGTATGTTATGGGTCAAATCTCTTGAAAAGTATTATTCTCACATTGCTTCACTTATATGGAATAGGGTTTGTTGTTTTGATCTTATTTTCTAACAACCTAATCCCCCAATTTCTAGTGGATCGTAGGATAGGGCTACAAATGTATCTTCAATCCATATCTAAGTATATAATTAAGAAAATTTTTCATCTCCAGGTTCATGTAGGTGGTCAATATTTTATATTGCATTGTCATGATATTGATTGGTGCATGTGTGGTTGTGTTAATGGTTCTCTATTTTTGTTTATTTGATTAATTTAAATGTATTTGGTAAAATGGTTGGATAAATGAAGAATTGAACACCATATGATCATGTTGGAGCAATTGAGATTATCTAGACCAATTTGTGATCCCCACGGGGTGTTAAAATGTTTGTAAACATGTAAAATTATAATGTAAACTATGGATTTGATTTTTTATAATGTAGATTCCATGATTAACATATTTATATGTTATTTTTGTTTGAAAACTGATTATTAAATTTTTTTCCTAAGCATTGATAATGGAACAAGGTTTTTATGGGAAAAAATAAAAGATGGTCAAATAGAATAAGATGAATGTGTCTAATGGCTTGTGAGATTGAAATTTTAATTCACAATAAGGATAATACATTTGAAAAGTTGAATTATGTGAAATGGTTTATAAATGAAAAAAAATCTAATATGATAAATGGGTTGAGATATGAAATGGAATGGGGTTTAATGGGTTATTTAATGTCCGTGGGAATGGATTTTATGGGTTACTTCAAAATGATGATTTAATAGATAAATTGAATGCGACTTGTGAAAGTTATCATTATTGATTATGTATGGTATGTGGTGATTGGATGAATACAAATGGTCACATGGATTTCTGGTATGTGGGATATTGGGCAAAGGCTCCACTCATAGGTCGGGTTGGACTGAGGCACTAAACACCTCTCCTAAAACAAACAATCTAGATAGTTATAATGATGATCTAAGTCTAAAATTGGTGCATTTCACAAGACTACCTATAATGAGAAAAGAAGGTGAGTGTGATGTATTTGTTATGAAATTATTTTCCCTAGTGTGTTAGGTAACATGACATATTCACTATTCTATGATAATTTATCATATTATACTAAAGTGTAAATGATTTAAATGACTAACCCCTAGATTATGCGATGTAAATGTATTTTTTGTTGCTAGAAAATATATGTGGAAAGTATCTCATGTAAATTCTATTAACTAATTCATCCCATGTTTTATTTTGTTAATCTTGTCATTTATTTAGTAATTTCATGCAATATCAATTTTCACTAGATATTTCGTAGAAACATTTAGTGAAGGCCGATAAAGTTGTACATGCATTGATTGGGCTCCCATTTGGAATGTGAGAAGATTTAATTGTTTTAGGATTAGAGATAGTCCTTGGCTATGTTCTAGGGTGTTTATTTTTTCTAGGGATAAGCACAGATGAGGATCTAGGCTAGGAGTTAGCACAAGTTTTGGAGGATGTGTTTGTTATTTATTATGGATGTTTTTTTTACTTTTATCACTATTAGAATAATATGAAATATTTACCATTTGGTCATGGTTGTAGCCTATTAGGGAATTTATTTGTGAGGAATATTATATATTATTTTTTATGTTTTACTTATTTGTTATGCTATCTATTATGGAATACATTGGTGAAGATGATATAGTCTCCCCAAAAGACCTATTATAGAATCACTATTATTCTGTAGCATCTAGCATATGGGGAAGTGCACATACCCTCATATGGGGACCTAGAATGGAGAACATGTTTAGTGAATTCTAGGTTGGCGACATTTCTTGTGTTTACCAACATATCTTCTAATAATCTCTGAACATCACTATAAGAATCACTGGTCCCTAGAATTTCGTATGCTAATTCTTCTATTGTTCACTTTTGATCGCCTCATAATTACTTCCAAAGTATTCTCTTTGATATCCCCATATTTGATATTTGATGGTGTAGGATGATCAATCAACATTATTAGGTGCGTTAATTGGGATGGATCTCTCTAGGTATTGAGAAGATTCTCTTTGGCTATCATTGTGAACAATGCAAATGATATTGTATATCAGGAAAAATAATTTCACTAGATTTATATAAAAATATACTTTTAAAAATTAAATTACCAAGTACCTCTTAGTATTTATTTATTTAATACGAAGAACAAGGTCAATAAAAGTGATATTGTTTTTATTACCTCATGACATCTGAAAAATTAAATTTTTGATCATTTTATCAATTAATATTCATTATACATTATTTCTCACGGAACATATAATCTCAATCTTCATATCCTGCACAATATATATCAATCCTTGAATAAGGAATGAGTATGTAATAAATATATATCATTTTATTATTTACCTATGAGGATTTAAATATTATATTCACTAAATAAAAAATATATATTGATTAGATATTCCTTTCACATAATATTCTATGGGAATTATTGGTGATGAAATATTTGCAAACACAGAATCAATGATAATTATTAAACCATGAATGAAAATAATAACAATTCAACTATTTAAAAAATAAATAGTAATATCTTATTTAACTATGATTTTGGATACATTTAGTGGGTGATAATATATTCAACTTTATCAATGGCATTAGGAGAAGCATCATAAAGTCCACGACTAGCATATTCCAATATTCAAATGAACCTCTAGTGAAAGACGGTGATTGTGAAACTACATAATACCGTATATGGATTCTCACTATGTAATATAATCCATTTACCATGATATCTCTAATCATGTACTTTGGATGTTGTCATTATCAACATATGTGCTTGATGCCAATTTTGTTGAATATGTGGAAGCATTCCCTGATTATAGAACACTGTGGCCATTTATTTTTTAAGAATTTATCATTTTCATGATAGGGAATTATATATAATTTTCTATTAAATAAATGAATGGAATATTTATTTCTTACATGATTAATTAATGAAATATTTCAAATGGCACAACCATAAATTACATCGTCATCGCAAACATATGTCAAAATGTTTTTCGACCACACATAAATATAGACAACATATAATATTCATTAAAACTAATCTTAATATCTATGGATAAATACAAATGTAGTTATACATGAACATCCTATAATACATATAAATGTCGATTTTCTACTATTGGGTCTCATTTTCCAAATAATCTACTACATATATTATGAATGGTGTATAACATGAGAAGGAGAATTAATGTCTTCTGAGTCTCCATTGTTGATAGCATATATGATTTTTGACCCCCAAATGAAATAATATTACTATAGAACATATATTTAATGATAATTTTTTTTATCTTTTGGATTCTCATCATAGTGGAGTACTGCTACAACTTTTCATTGAGACACCTACTCTTAAGATGTTATCTCATAATATATCATGCATATGTACATTCATTATGTGTTAAAAAGTTTATAAATATTAAAATATATGATTACTAATTATCATAAAGTACAAAAAAGTTGGTTATAGGACACAAACTCTAATAAATAAAACATATAAATCATCCTTATGATATCACCACAACATCCTATGATATATTAAATTTTTTACTTATGCAGATTCACTGTACAAATTGATAAACTGGCAACACAATGAAATTATTAATTCATATATTAATAAAATAATATAGATATCAATTTTAAATATTTGATTATATTTACCTCTGGAAATTATTTCTCGTTGACATTATTACCGACATGAATCTGTCACTATCACTTCACATGAATTATATCGTTATATACAGCTAAATTTTCCATAATACATCCACATTTCCTTCTATTTTTGTGTACCATTTTATTGAGTTCATTGTAACCCACTATTATTTTTGTTTATTGATCCCATGCTCCATGCATAAGGGTGGAACCATGTCAACTATTATACGATCACGATGAATAATATAAAAATGAAAAAAGATGAATTGGTTCATAGTACAACAAGAAAAAAAATTGTACATAATTTGACACACATTATAAAAACCTAACGCAGACTACTAATTAAGTTCAGATGGATCTGTGTGTAGTTCTATATTAGTAAACTTAGAATTTTTTTTCTTTTCCAATACATGAACCATCTAATCTTCATACACTAGGGTTAAATGTAATCAAAAATATCAATAGATCCTTGATGGATAGTAATAAATGGAATGAATTTAGGCATAGTTGAATAATTACAGTTGGGCTAGGGATATGTCATATGATATGGATATGGTTTAGGTGGGATCATATAAAGATTCCAAATAGACATGGAATGAGAATAATAGGATAAATAATATTTTTTAATAGTAATGGGTGGGAAAACCCAATACTCTCATGTTGAGTTTGAAAAGGTGTGGTTGATGGGGTGTGTGTTGGTAGGTCACGGTGTGAATGGCTATGGTAGGAGCTCCATGTAGCTCCTGGTGCACCATCACATGGAACCCTATTAATATGATCAGATTAATTAAACTCTAGTTCATTATATTGTCCTTAATGTAATATTATACATAAAAATCACATGTCATTAAACTACATAATCATGAAAAATATTACAATTAACTCACGTCGAGAACCGTAGTTGGAAACCCAAGATTTCACATCCATCAATTTGTATCAAATAACTTCCATCAAAAACATTAAATTTCATTAATAATATTAATATGAATGAAATGTTCACATTACTTTGTGATTAAACATATAATCTCAATAATAATAATAAAATTTCACCCAAAAACAAAACAACAAAACATAGTATAACAATATCATGTAAATTTTAACAAAATTGATATAAATATAAATACTCATCTAATTCAAATATAATAAAAAATTTGACTTATAATAAATTATCAAAAATGTAATAATTGATATGGATTCTATAAGTTGAATGATATAGGAAATTAAATATAGAATATGTTAAAAAATTGATTCTTCCCTAATTGGAAATGAAAAATTGTATCACTTGTCTACTTTTGTAAGCCTGAATAAAATCACATTTTCATCAACTATGTTAAAAAATGACATTCAACTAACAAAATGAAATCTAAATTGGGTCTACAAATTCATATATTGTGCATAAATTGTTATGTTGGTGCACGTAAATAAGTATTCACTTAGTAAGAATAAGTCTAATGTTACTATTATGCAAATCAATGAAGAGGAAAGACAAAAGGTACGCCTTAATTATCTCACATATCACTCCACTATGAAAGAGGTGAAATGTGGTCAAAGAGCCCTCCATTGGAAGAGGAATTATGTTTATCAGTATGTAAAAATATATCATAATATTATTTATGTATTAGTTGGATTGGTCTCACAATGGTGAAGGAATCCCATGTATGAAAGATAAAAATATCATAGAGGACATTTTTATTGGAATTGTATGAAGGGTTTTTTCTTAAAAAACAAAGCAACTTGTATAATTTGGAGGATGAATAGAAGAAAATATTTTGTTCATTTAGTGAAAAAAAAATAATTAGAATTAGTATGCCATAGGTTTCACTCTCCCATATTACTTTACTGTGAAATTTGATAAATTCAGTGATGTAGGTTGAAAGGGTAAATACAATCCCTGGGGTGTATTCCCAAAGTGTGCATTAAAAGAGTATTAAAAATACAATAGTTAATGATGAAATGAAATTTATAAATAAATAAGAAATTTCACAAAAAATGAATTAAGTGTATAACATTCTAAATTTCACCATTCCTACTGGAATATATATTAATATATTCACATATTAAAGATATAATGAATTTTAGGGCTTCATTAGAGAGATTCAATTATCAAATCAATGTTTTTGTTTTACTAATAAGGTTAGGTTATTTGAAAAACATTTAATGTGATTTATTATAAAATAACATTATGGTGCCATTTAATTTCATTTCAAGATAATCCTAGGTTAAGTGTAAAAATAATTCTACAAATAAAGTGGCTTCAACAAGTGGCATCTAGAGGCCCAAAAAATCAGGTTGAAAAAAATTTGGGCTCAAAAAATCTACTTAGCCTCATATGATGTAATGATTCATTGATGATAAATTGGAAGAAGCTGATTGTATTTTGTGTCAATGTGCTTTTCAAGTGGTATGCTCCACTACCATGTGTAAGGGTAGAAATAGTCTATTGAAGAATCTATATAAGGGTCCTTCATGATTTGCAATTCCCATGTAAATGTGTGTATGGTTACACGAACCAATGTAAATATAATAATACAATGATGATGGATATGAAAGGGTATATTCATCTAATTAAAGGTATCTAATGAATTATTCTATAATATCATATGGAATTAAAAATCCAACGATACATCAACAAAAGAAATAGATTACTACAATATTTAATTACATAATCATTTAATGTATATTAATATTTTGTATTGGAATTATGTAAATTTAGTGGATAACTAATCTAAATTAACAAATATATCTATTATAATCAAAATTTATTTAAAAAATACATAAAATAAAAATAATAGACTTCAAAAAAGAAGAAGGAATTCGATGTTACTACGATGATGTCAGTGAAGATCATTTTAAAAATCACTCTATATTAGGAGAGATCTTGGGGGGATATAGATCCTATGATCTCCCGGTGAAGATAAATTAAGTCATGCAATTAAATCCTGGAGGGTGGGAGGCCGATGGAAATGTGCACAACCACATATCTGTTCGAGGGAAAATTTGACCATTACCTGTGCTAAAAATATGTTGATAATAATGGTGATTTATTTTTGTCGCTAAATTCACGAATAAATCTACCATTAATTATATTGAAAAAATATTGTTGATAAAGGATACAACCTTATTAGCGGGTTTTTTCTTAATAATTGATCGATTAATAAGTGTAATTATTATCACTGATAATTGTTTTTATTAAATTATATTCATAAATTATATAAAATTTTCACATATATATATATATATTTATAAAATGATTACTCGATTACATTAAATATAAAAATTTTTATTATAATAATATATATTTTCGTAATTATTCCAATAATTATAAATAATATTTTAAAATTTTTTATTATATGATTTTAATTAAATAATTATTTAATTAAATAATTATAATATTATAATAATTTTGTTAAAATAATAAATATATTTATTATATATATAAATATATATTTGAAATTGCATATTTAAAATTATATATTTATTATTATATATATAATCATTTTAAATATATTAATTTATATTTATAAGAATATATATATAACTAAAATGAGATTCATATAAATTTTGTCAATAAATATATTGATACCTTAGTATATTTGTCTTTCACCACCAATCCACATTTTTAATTTTCTACGAACACTTTTAAAGGAATATTGTGAATCATATCAATGTAATATTAATATAAATATATGAAAGAAATTATTCAAGGTATAAATTATCAAAATTAATGATTGATGATAAAGGAAACCCTTTATTGGTTCAAAATTGTACATTGAAAAAATGTTCTATTTTATCAATATTTTTTAAATGCTGATAAAATATTCATTTAAAAATTATTTTTTTCAGTGGTGATTAATTTTTATCCGTAATCAATTATTTTAATTGAAATAATTAGTAGCCTTAAATAATAAGAGATATGTAACATTGAATCATATAAATAAAAATAAATAAATATAGCTAATAAATATAAAAAAAATCACGTGGTGGGGTGGTGAGGATTGAAGCAATGGGATGGAATGAAATATAAATCCCTACAACTGAAAATGTAGAAATGAAATTCTCAATATTATTTTCATAAATAATTTCTATTATTGTTATTATTGTTTTATTTTTAGAACTTAGAAAATGATTTGTATAGATACGAAAAAATTAATTTTTATTCCTATTATGAATGAAGAGTCATTAATTCAGAAATCCAACCACAACTAATTTTTATTATTAAATTAGGATTTTTTTAATTTAAAATTTTACTAAATATAAACTATTAAGAATAAGAGAATTCCCATGTTTATTCGACTGTGATATCTTCTATCAATACAATGTTACATTGAAATATACATTCATACACCTAAAAACATGGGAATGAAATGGAAAACACTATGCTCTATATTCAATAAGTTACTTCCAAAAATAATCTAGAATATTAGATTACATCTTGGAATATACAGTTATGGGAAAAATAATAAATACATGTAAACTAATTTTTTTATTTAATATACAATATCAGTTTATATTTTTATAATTTTAAATTAAAACATGTTTTTAAAATAATAATAAATTCATGTAAACTAAAATTAATTTATAAAATAGTATATATATATCTTAATAAAATGTAAATATATATTTATTAAAATAATTCATTAAGTAAAATTACATTGAATAATGTCATTGATCAATACCTATTATATAATATCAAGCTATTAATTCAATTTAAAAAAATTAGATTGAAATAATTTTTGTATTTTAATTGGAATATTTTAATGATATCAAGTGAGTGGATAAATTCTATATTATAATATTTTATTTGTTCTAAATGATGGATTTATGAATATATCAATTTCTGTGAGGGATGGCTAGTTCATTTAATTTATTAAAAATATAACAGAGATGGGTAGTTCTTCATATTCTAAATCTCTAGTACCTAATTAGAAATGCCTCATTTAGGAAGCATAATAGGAAAAAATATCCCTTTTAGTGATTGGTTTATAATTATGGATGGGATGATAAAAACGCATTGATCTAATTTAAAATTTAATTTATAGTAGTTTTTTAATTTTTTCTGTATAATAACCTAGAAGGTGTGGCACATTTCATTCAAACAATATCCAATATGGAGGGAGTATGAGGTGACTAGGTAGTGGTGGATCACCATAGAGATGATATAAATACATAGTATATAATACACGTGATTATAGGGAATAATTTTTTGTTTATTTTTTCCTTTGGGTAGGAAGGATTATTATTTGTGATTACGGTAGTCAGTTCCAATACATGAGCTATTAAGAAAACTGAACCATTATAGATTTCTTACCAAAAGAGTTCTGATGATGAAATAGATGATATTGTGTGAACAAGATAATATAAATCTATAACCTAAAAAATGTTCTGAAATAGAATATAACCAATCATTGCATTATTATCACATCTGGCCATCTCCTCACCACCCATTAATCAAACGGACCTATATAAAATATATATTATTTTTTGAAATAAATAATTCTTCAAAATATTTTATTAATTTTTTAATTTTTTTATTATGATTTATATCATTATTTATAATTTAGATTGGTTTAAATTCAAAGAGGCTCTTTCAAATAAAAAAATTAAAATGGTAACATGAATCATTATCAGAAGAAATCTAAACTGGACAACCTCCATCACAAACAATGAAATGTTCTGGTAACTCGATATGTAATATTCATAACATCCATAAAAAACATGACATTTGTATAATTATAATAGAATTTAACCAAACAATATATGACTAATTAAAAAATAATTTGAAATTAAAAGATGCAATTAATCAAATCAATGTGACACGTAAGATCCTTGATCATAGCTTTCACATGAACTAATTTCATTTATAGATTAGAGTGGAGATGTAAAAACATTGTATTCTAGGAACATGGAATAAATATATTTATAATAATTATTTAACGTCAATTAAAATTATTATATAATATTCAATTAATATTCAATAATCTATTTTCACTTAAAACCAACCTTCACCAAAGGAATCTGATGTTTCCATGATCATATAAGATGGAGTCCTATGTTTAGCTGTTGTAGGCAGTGGAATATCTTGAAAAAAAATGTCGAAGATAAGTTTGGGTCATGGATAGCTAAGTTGATTTGTAATACAGAATAATGATGTTGATAAGGGCATGATGTGGTTATTATGGTGGGTGATGAAGCAGAGACACAACGAGGACGGACTAGCCTATCATTACACATGTCACGTTCATGACCATAATTTCAAACTGAATAATAAAAAATACATGGAGAACAAGGCTACATTATAGAAAAGGGGAAGAGTTGATGTTGGGATTCCATGGCTATCCAAAAAATAATGATGAAGATCTGGATGAACTAGGAATCACTGGCAAGCAGACCCACAAATGATACAACCAAATCTCCATACCAAGTTTAGCCAATGCAGATTCACCAATGGAACCAGACAGGAAACGAGGACATCAAGGGACACATGGATGGGATATTTTTGTAACCATCTACTACATCTGAGGTTCATTAGAAATATAGGGGAGGAAGTGGGATGTCAGTTTCCCCAATGTTGGTTATTTTCAAGGAATTGGTTTTCTGGGGGTCACTCTCAATCCATCACAAGTCATGTATTTCAACAATATTTTTTGTATGAATTTTATATTGTTGTATTAAAACTCAAATCATCACCCATGATTACCATTCATATGATCATTTATATCTCCAATAATTTTTTAAAATCCATGGTGATTTTCCAATTCTCAAATAATTCAATCATGTTATTAATGTGATTCATGTTATTTTAAAAAATCATTTTTATAAAATGTATCCTATTAACTTGATGATTTAATTTATTTCACCATAAATGTGAAGATTAATCTATCCCAAATAAAATCATTTCAATGTCATCAATTTAAAAACCAAATCATGGTATCGATGTTCTTGTAATTTTGATTTGTTTTTAATAACAAAAATACTAGTCTTTATTATAAATATAATTTTCCAATTTTTCAAAAAACATGTTCCATTAATATTATATTATACCACAAAATGATTTATTAATGATATGATCTTTTGTAGCCCTTAACACATACGACCATCATTGGTGGTCCTTGCACTGAAAAAACCCATACATATTTCTTTAACTCTGCTTGTTCAATATTTACCTATACTGCGCACCCTCCCCTGACTCTATCACCCCCTACCCACTACCAACGTCACCACCACATCATCTAATATCGTTAGCAATCTTGTATTCCACTCATCACATATCACACTTTCCATTTCTATTGATTTCAGACAATTCCTACATCTTCACAACCTCGATTTCCACTATTCTTCATTCCTCTGTTAGTCTCTAGATTCATGAAGTAAACACTATTATTAATATTTATACTTGTTTCCGTGAAAAAAAACTCTATTTTAGGGTTCCATTATGTCACCCATAGATTCTAGAAAATTATTTTATTTCCATCTCTTTCACATTATGTTCTTTCATCATTTTCTAACTATGATTAAAGATACATGATTTTTTTTATTAGTGTTACTTAATTGAGTAAGTATATGATGTTATATATTTATATCTAATTGAAAAATTTATAATAACATGCATTTATTTAAGATTCCTAACAATTTATAATGTAAATACATCTGGAATATATGATTTCATGTTTTAAGTTAGTACATCTATCTAATCATATATTTCTAAAAAATAATTTAACAAAATCTACTTTTCAACAAACAGTCATAAAAGTGGGGTTTAAAAATACATTAATAACAATAATTTTATCTCATGTTAGTCCTTGATTTTTTATTATACTATAATATATGAAAACAATTCCAGATAACATTACATGAAAAATAATTTCGTCCAGGTAGTTGACACTTATTTGAAATAATTATTTATTATTAGTTGAATTATTAGTTTTATATTATATTTTAATAACATTTTCATCATTTATAAATGGTGTTTTTCTGAATATTAATGAAATATATATCATTAAGATAGATAGTTGGAAGAAATTTTATACCAGTCCATCTATTTGATAGAAACCTCACTATGAAAATTAGATAACATTATCTAAATAATGTAAAATTAAATTAAAAAATGTAGGATCCATGTTAAAATATAAATTGGTGCATCATTATATATAGTTACCATAGCTTTCGGATTCTATAAATTTTTTTATGAATCAATTGAAAATTTGTTTTACATTTTCAATGAAATTGGGATCATTTTATGTTGATATGGGCAGTCACAATAGGATTTTATAATAAATTCTTAATAATTAATATATATATTTGTGTCTATGTTATAAATTATTAAAGCATGAATTAATGATTTTTTTGTAGAGTGTTGTTTATAAATTATTTTTTTAAATGAGTAATATTGAAGTATTTATATTAATTATGTTATATGAAATTCTAAAATATCACATAGTATTTTTTGTAATTTATATGGTTTGTAGTAAATATACATTTTAAGGACCGGAACCTCAGTTGCCCTTCCGATTATGTTTTATGGGCGTTGGAGGCATCAAGAGGAGGATTCATGTAGTTTGGTGGCTAAATGGGTAAACAGCATGGTGCAATAGCCATTTGCAGCCAGGTTGTGACGTGGAACCTTGGTATGTTTTGCAATCAAGGATTCTATGATGTGGTCTTCCTGGTGAGGTGTAGGGAGTATTGAAGGAAGAAATTCACAATAATATTTCATTAGTCTTGGATGCACCGAGGTGGTTTGTTTCATCCTAAGACCATCCCCGGTGTCAAGTTTTGTGTTGTGGGGTGAGGTGGTTGCACCATAAATTTTTTTTTCTCCATACAAATCTGAAGGGTGGATGCAATGTGGGATATATGATGGGTCATAGTCACTCCTTGTCGATAAATAGGATCTATACCATCGATCAAGTATTCGATCCCAGATGCTAGTTTTAATCAGAGTTGGTATATGGTTTCCACTGAAAGTGTAGTGGTCTAGGTGTACTACTACATGGTCTTATGGGTTGTGCAATGGTCCCTTATAAATATGTCTACCTATAAATAACCTCATTTACATAGGACCCTCTATCTCCCAATCCATCTTCTTTAACGATAGGAACTAAATAGTAATATTCTAGGCCTTTGAAGACACCATTTTATAGTTATCTATCCTGGTCTTTTGAGTCCAATCAGTGCTGGTAAATGGTGTGATCATCCGATTTTCTATAGGGTTCCTTGTATTTGTTCTCATTTCTTCTATTACATTCTTTTCATTTAATTTTTTATGATCTTCATCATTCAAATGGGGTTTTAGTTTTCAAAATTGAATATGTTGATAGAACAACATCCTTGGGAGATTGCGATTTCCTTATAGAAGAGGTGACCCAATATCTATGACATTGATTTAATATTGTGTATGTTACCTTGATTTTTTGGTAGGGGATATTATTCTTGTCTTATTTAATAATAATAAATAAAAAATTAACCCTTGTTTAGCACTTTGATATAAGTTGAATTATATTAAAAATGATTAAACCACATTAATGAATGGAATTAGTTAATGTTTTGTGATCATATGTTGTTTTTTTCAATCATGATAATGGTTTAAATCCTGTTTTTTGAGATACACTGCTACTTATAATTTTCATACTATAAAAATTTGTATGCTTTGATTATTATGTTGGAATTGATGAATGTTGATAAATAACATATAGCCAGAAATGTTTTGGGGTTAGATAAAGGCTTAAAGAGGATTCATGCTTAAAAAATATTGTGTTTCCCATTATATAATGGTAGTAAAATTTATTCATTAGACCATGTTTATATGAATGTTATATTCCATGTTTCAATATAATTGGATAAAGAATGTGGTGTTGTAATGCATGTTAATAACAATAAAAGTCATGATTGATGATATTTGTTTTTCCTTATGTTTGATGAAAATGGAATCTTATGCATGAGATCACATTTAAATAATTTAATATCTAGTTATATCTTATTACATTACTATTCATAGTTGGAACCTATATAGATTTCTCAACCAGGATACAAGTATCACAGAGAGAGGAAGGGGTGAATCCGTTATATATTATTCTATTATTTTCCATTGCATAAGAAAAAAAATTATCCCTCGGTTAAAGATATCATTCTCAACTAAAAATAAATAATTAAAATAACAACATGAACATAAAAAAGTTCAATTTCCACTAATCAATAAAAGTAAATAGTTCTTTATATTGTTTTGAAATAATTTGATTCCACCCAATCCACAAGAAAACATTCCTCTTCTGTGGAATACAACTAGTAGTATATGTCCTTACACTTATGTCGAATATTGTTTAGTAAAATAGTAAATGTTCATTATGTATTATAAATTAGGTAATAGAATTTTTTTATCAAACATGTTATGGTGCCTCATGATCAACTTTTAGAAAAAAAATCTCTTAAAAATCATTAATTTCATACCTAGATGTTAGAAAGGCCTTCCTAGACATTCTAATGATGCTATATCTGATATCCCAATATGATTGAAAAATAATGAAAATATAAATTTGTCATAATACTTCTAAAACAATTTTGATCTTCCCCTTATTTACTCTAGAAAACAATGTATCTTTAACCTCGTCCAATTATCCATCCCAATTCGATAACCAGCAGAATATGATTTATCTCTTCCTTTTCATCTGGTTCTTCTTCTTCTTATTCATATTATGGGAGAGAATCATTTTCATTTATGCATGATCCAAAACCTTTTTTAATGTAATATTGAGCTTCTCACATAGAATACGAGTTTATCAAAATTTACAGTTCAACATAGTGACAAATAAGAGAAAATTAAATATACAATAACTGTAATAATTGTTGCCTCTAGTTTAACAATAGATCTTTATAACACTATTATATAAGATCATTATTCAAAATTATATAACATTAATGTTTCCCCATGTAGTAGACAATAAATTTAATTCCTTATTTATTATTATTTGGATTTTATGTTTTATATTATACAGAAATATTCACTGTTTAAATGTATAATGGTGTAATATTGAATCTTATTGATATAAATATTATTAGGATAGATAGTTGGATTAAATTTAATATCATCATATCAATATGATAAGGATTTAACAAGGATAATTTGATTATAATACTATAAGAAATAAAAGAATATGAAAATATTTAGAAAGAGGGGTTGACAATAAATTGGAACATAATTATATATAAAGAAAATAATATCATGTTTTTACATTTTTTTTGATTATTCATTTGAACATTTTTTTAACATGGTAATTGAATTTTTGATCACTATAAGATGATATGGATATTAATTATAGGGCATTATAATATATTTATAAATATTCAAACCTATTTGAGTTTATTTTTTAAGTTATTAACGAATCATATCCTATATTAATCTGGTAGAGTGATTTGTATAAAAACTACATTTTTTAAATGTGAATTGTACACCTCTTTAAATATATTATGTGATCTAAAATTATATAAATTCATTTAATATGAAATCTTGTGTAATTGTTACACATTGTTTTACAAAAACAATATTAGGGATCGAACCTTAATGGCCCTTCAAATTGTGTTTAATGTATTCTAGAGGCACATAGAACAGGTTTCATCTAGCCCATATGATATATGAACAAAAAAGGATGGTTTTACTTCCACTTCAGGCCTGGTTATGGCATGGAGACATGGGTAGTGTTGTAATTTATGATTCTATGGTGTGGTCTCAAAATTAATGTATGGGGAGACTCATAATAATATAGGGTCTAAAACCTTTTTAGGCATGATTTTTCCATTAGGATTGGCTACAATTTATGCCATTACCTATTGGTCGAGCACTGATCTATGAAGGGAGGTGGATGTATAGCTGTGGTTTTATGGGATATAGCCAATTCGGGTGTGGATGTAGATTGGGATTTAGTTTTGGTGATAGTCTATCCTCTAGATAAATATGATATGAAATAGTAGATCCCATACACGAGTTTTACTAGGGTCATGATATGGTTCCATCCGATTATGTTTTGGTCTGGGTGGTATAATATATGATCATAGGGATTATGTCATGGTCATCTAAAAATATCATTACCTATAAATACCTCATCTCACCTAGACATGGTTTTCTCCCACTCCTTTTTATATTCTAGTCACCCAAGGGTTATTTTTATCGCCATTTATTCCTCATTTTGTTAGGGATGATTCTCGAATTTCCATGTTATATATAGGGAGACATTATGTTATCTATTCATCATTTTAGATGTTTCTCTCCATTTTATATTATTTCCTATATTTACTTTAATACATGTTATAAAATATTATCTCCATCATTATAATAATGTTTTACGTGTAATTCATCAATGCATTCTTGCAACTACATCCTCGAAAGTTCATGTATTTCTCATGGTAGATATTATGAGAGATCTATGGAATTGATTATTTTTGGTGCAATGAATGATAAATATTTGAGGACGGGCATTCATTTATTCACTATGTCATTTATATGAAATCATAAATTTATTTTGTTTTATAACATTTGATTATGGTTGATTCATCCTAAAAATTTTAAAACATAATAAATAATGGAAGTAGATTATGTTTTGAAATAACAAGTAGTTTTTTGTGCTATGATAATGGATTAATTATTGTTTTTTTATATAATGTTCTATCAATAATATGTGTCATATAGAAATTTATTATACATACTTTTCATGATGAAATTGATTAATTGGGATAATGAACACAAATCTAATAATATTTTTTGGTTGGAAATTGAATTAATAAAGATACATGTTAGGACAATTTGGCGTTTCTTATAATTAGATGGTAATCAAATTGATGGAAGTATTCATATTTAACTAAATGATATTTTTCATGTGGTAGTGGAATTTGATAATGAACATGGTGTTGAAATGCTAGTTGATGTTAATATAAGGCATGATTAATGATATTTTTTCTACCTTATGTATTTTGAAATTAAATTCTTATGAATTAGATCATGTTTTAATAATTAAATATCCTATTGTTAATTTGGATATTATTTGTTTTCATATTTAAATGTGAAATCATCCCATTGAAATTGTACATCATTATAAATTTTTTAAATTACATTCAATTTATTATATTATGGTTTCACATTTTTATATCGATTAGATTTTGGATTCATTTTAATGCTTGATCTAATTTACGTGGCCCCCAAAATTGTTTGGCCTACTTGATTTGGGATGCCAACATGGCTATCTACTATCTAAATATAATATTAATTTATGGTCATTGATGGATGATGTCACACAGTCTATCCAAGTCATCCATTTATTTGAGCAATTCAATGTGCCACTGGGTGACCAAATTCTCATTAGCTTTGTGGAAGCCTCGCCAAGGTTTTGCAGTTAGCTGTTTAAGGTTCTATAAGTGGGTTTTCTCAAAACAATGATTCCTATAGTCTATATAACAAATATATCTGAAAATAGACTTCTAGGGCATCCGATTTCGTCACGTGAGAATAGATCCAGATTCCTAAAATTGACATCATCTCACTATTTGTTGTTTTTTACTTCCCTATTATAGGCCAGTCAATATTTTTTTGTCTACAATGGTGCTGAGAATAGTCTTACTCAACTTCAAGTTCAATAGTTTCCATGCTAGTATCCTCTTCTATGAACTCATATAGTGGCCCAAACCCCCCTAGACACCACTAGTGTGGATATCATGGTGAATCCTCATGGTGTTCTTCTCGTTTCATGATGCATGAATGTTGCTCAATTTTGAAGACCAATCATCAATATACTACAATGAGATCCAATAGTGAAACTTAATCATTTCTCTTAGATCATTATCTGATCCGAATTCCTGGAAATTTATTCAGGGTTGTAATTATTTCGTAAACCTAATTCCTTCTATGTACAATATAATTCATTTTTGTATAGAGAGCCTAATAAAAGTGTGTGTGAGGGTGGTGTTATATCAATTAAGTATGTCTCAAAGTGATCAATGCACATAAACCTTAGTGTTTCCTTTGATTTTGGTTATCACTTCTTCTTATTAAATTGTTGTTTTTTTATTCCCACATATTCTCTCCATTTGGCTTTGTATTCAATGTAATCAAACTCATTTTTCAATTTTATATATTAAATGAAACCATATTTGTTTTATTGTCCATGAAATTATTTTTTGAGGGGATAAATTCTCTTATTACCCAATGACATTATTGAATCAGATCCACCAAAATAAGAAATAATTTATATGAAATAGAAAACATGAATTTATTATCGCATAAATGATTTTATATTATGGAGATAAAAAATGAGAGCACTTTTTTTCAAACAAAAGATGTACGATTCCATTTTGAGACCTAAAAAATTGGAGGTGTGTCTATCAACTAATGGTCAAACTCTCATAACATATTCATATGTCCATTCCATCTTATTGATTAATGCATATAGATCTTCAACCTTGTCATTACGTGATATTGTCTTCTATGAGGTTTCTTTTGAGACATTCGCAGAAGGTATATGGGTTAAGAATGATAAACGATATATTAAATGAAATTTAATTGGTTTCTTATATAATGAGAATAAATTATATATTATCAAGATGAATCATGGATCCACAATCCAGACACAACCTTTTGAGTTTATAAATTTTTATTGTGCTCACAAATATAAATTTTAATATAGATGTTGAGAAACAATCCTTATTTCATTAAATTTATTATAAAGTTCTTATGAAAATCTTATAGATTCTATGATGTATGTAAGAGATTCTTGGACTATAATAGAAGTTATTCCCTCTTTTCCATCATGTGAGATGTGTATCAAAGTAATGGATAAACATGAAGCTGAGTGTCATAATATGTGGTATTATTAGATGTTTCGAGGTAAAAATAACATTAAACATAGGAACTGTAGTTAGTGTCAAACCCAATTTGATGATTTTTGGTCTAATACCATGATAAAAGTGGAAACATTTTAAAAATATGGGAATACTTGGCATAGAAGACCGAAATGATCCAATTTGAGTAGTAGAAAAATTTTAATGCATTCTAGTGATATTTTAATTTTTTCTGATTGAGGTCATGAATGTGTTGAGGTGTTTTTCATGTCCCGAGATACACATGAGGCCATGTGGTTCTTAGACAATGGATGTTCATTAAATATGTTCCCAAATTGGAGTTATTTTCCTTGTTTGACCCATATAGTTGATGGAGTGGTTGTTATAGGAATCAAAAAGAGATGTTGGATTGTGGGTAGTGGTTTTATTATGCTAGTCCTACCAAAGCATTCCTTTTTGATGTTATTGGATGTGATGTGGGTTCAAAATTTAACCTGGAATTTGATATGAGATGGTGTCTTAAATGAGAGAAGATTCACATATAAATTTTATTCTAGTATTCATAGAATATCCAAGGGAGATCATATGGATTATAAATACACCATCATGAATGGATTATATGATTTGGAAGGAAGAAATAATTTAATGATGCTAGGAATCACTTATGTCACTAACAATAAAAACACTATGGTTTGGCATAGGTATCTATTAAATTTTTGTGATAAAGGTGTAGAGAAATTTAATGAATAAGTGTTACTAACTCAATTTACATGATATAAAATAATCTTTTTTGAAGAATATTTCATTGATATGTCTAAAATATCCAGGATTCATAGATATTGAATTAACTCTTGTCCACAAAAAAGTATGTTCACTCATATTTTTTGGGACATTCAAAGACTACCTACCATGGTGAAGGCTCCCACATTTTCACCTTTATAGATGAATTTTCAATGAATTATTGAGTTTATATTGTGGGAAATAATTCCACTATATTTGAGGTGTTTAAGGATATGAAATACTCTATATAAAATCAATCTATGAAGAGGGTAACAGATTTGATTTTTAAAAATGGACTTAAACACCCATCTTCTGAGTTTACAATGTTTCATTAATGTTAAATAATATAAATGAATTGGATTGTGAGTTTTAGTCCTCAGCCGAATATTCTAGCTGTGTGTATGAGTCATACCATTCTTGAGTGTCTACATAACATTCTTTCATTCTCTCGCTTACCCAAATCTGTTTGGGTAGAAATGGTTACTATGACAGTTTAATTTATAAATTGGTGTACCTCATCTACCAGTTGCTTTAAGACTCATATTGAATATTGGATCAATCAACACAATCCTATAAACATATTAGACAGTTTAGATGCAATAAATATTCTCATGTTCTGGATGATGCTCTTGGAAACAGAGAATTGATGTACATTGTTATTGTGTATCTAGAGGGGGTTTATTAGTATATTATTTGGGAAGATAAAAATGGAATTCAGAAGTAAATTATTTATTTGGATGTTGTGTTTCAGTATTAATTTCTTGCTATAGTTAATCCTCCTATTGATAACAATGTATGTCCATATCCAAAGAGTAATTCTGTTGTTGATCCTCTCATTGCTAGTGAGTCTCCTATTTAGACTCCTTCTACCTCTCTATTTCCACTTTCACATCCTGATCCAAAATCAATGTATGATTTTGAAGATACATCTGATGATGTAGTTCGTAGGGACCTTAGGGGTTATCATCTCACTATGTATTGGAATATTATGTTAAATAGTCCCATTCATATATATATATATATAAAAACATGCAATTATTATTTCATTTTCCTTAAATGTTCTTAATGTTCTTAGTGGAGAGGAACCCTAAAGAAAAAATCAAGTAATCTATGGTAGTAAATCTAAGCATTAAATTTCAACTATTTAAGATGAGATGAAATCCATAATAATGAACCATATATAGACCATAGTATGTAATCATCCTACTAAAAAGGGAATTTAATGTAAACATGCATATAAAACTAATGATGTAAATATTATAAGAAATTAAATTATTTATAATGCTAGAAATTCTGCCGAAGTATTTTTTAAATGTTATTGAATTGATTAATCTAAAATTTTTTCTCCTATAGTGAAACATTCTTCATTAAGAATTAGACATACTTTTGTGCACATTAAAATTCTCATATAGAACACCTATATTTGAAAACTGATATCTTGCATTTGGTTTTTATTAAATGATTATACATGAAGCCTCATACTAATTTTGAACATTGATTTTAAATGTAACCCTATTTTTTTGTAAATTGTTATATGGATTAAAATTATCATCAATAAGATAGTATAACAATTATCATTCATTCATGTTAGAAAATTGTTTTTGATGTAGTCATTTTTTTCATCTGTATATTTAAAATATGTAAAAAAATAAATTCATAATTTACTGATATATGTATATAACATGTTATTAATATGTAGTGTTATGAAATTAATAACCCTTTTTAAAGAGTATTTGAATTCATCTTTGGAAATAAATGATCTAATAATTTCAATGAATACATTTGGCATAGAAATTATTATCGATTGGATGAATAAAATGCTATATTTATATCAATGTTCTTATATCATTAAAGATCATAAGAGGTATTTGTTTCATTTTTTTAATATGGTTAGTGTTCCATTATGTTAACATTTTAAAATTTCTATATCATAGACACATGCCAATGCTTCTAATATTGAATATATGAGTAGAATATAGTATTCTAATGTAGTGGGATTTATTTTGTATCCTCCAAATTTTACTTGATCAGATGTTTCTTCTCATATCATGACATTTATCAAGATTATAGAAACTCCATGAAAACTACAATGACATGTTATTAAATGGATTTTTAGGTCCATTTCTACAACTTCATCTCATTCAATTTTCTATGGAATGAATATTAATTGATCATAATTACAGACTAGTTGTTTTTACTTTGATGGAAATTATGATACTAGCAAATTAGTGACTAGTTATGTAATTATTGCATGTGGAGGATCTATATAAGGAATGTGAAATATGAAATTGGTGGGGACCATCTCAACCACTACAGTTGAGTACATTGCACTGATAGAAGCAGTCAAAGAAGACATATGGCATAATAGTTGGATTTATTATCAAAGTATAAGTAATTCATTTATTACTATACATTTTGATTTTCATTATTCCATTTGTTTGACCAAAAATTTAGTATTCCATGTTATGTATAAGAACATAGATATTAGGCATCAAGTGATTAGAGATATTATTGAATATGATGATTTGTGTGCACTAAAATACACATATATGAAAACCCTACTAATATATTGACTAAGACTACATCTTAATCAATGTCAAAAAGTGAATAGATAACTTGAACATGGATAATATTTAATAAACGTTAGTGGCAATAACATCACTATATTTAAATTGATAATGAAGTAGAATTGTTCATTTCGGTATTCATTGTTTTCATAATGAAAATTGAAATTAACAATTTTAAAATATTCTTTTATTATAATTTTTTTAATACATAAAATTATTTATTATATATTTAATCAAATTAATTTATAGTGACTTTTCATTTCATTTTACTACATTATTTTATTTTACGTGGAAAGCTATATTGATTGGAATTCTTGACATGTAATTCTACCATTTTTATATGTGGTATACTGATTCAATTCATTTATAGACTTCAATGGTTTTCTCCAAATAATAATTCATTTCCATCAATTTATTTGAATCATTCATTGGGTAGTTGGGTGGGCAGTTGGGTATTGGATTTAGGTAAGCCTCCCTTGGCTATGTATTTAGATGGTTATGGTTCTAGACGGTTTTTTGTCACCCATTTAGATCCTAAATTCTACATACAGAAAAAATCTGAATATCATCTCCTTAGGTTGTTGAGTTCATCTACTAACCAAGGATCTAGATTCCTCAAATTGATTCCCTCACGCCGTGGGTGGTTTGATTTCTTCTTAATGGTGGTTTGATCTACCTTTTCTCCTCATCAGTGCTAAGAATCTCTTTCAATTGATTCAATATTTATTTAGGTTGTTCTATATTATTATCAGCAAACTCATATGGTGGCCCATCTGCCCCCTACTTGTTGATGGTGCACAGATCATGTTGGGGTCAATCATTGTTCTTCACGGTTGATGAATTGAGACTATTGCTCAAAACTAAATACCTAGTTTGATCATCCTATGGTGAGATCCCACAATGAAGTGAGATGATTGTTCTTTTATCTTGATGTGATCTAGATGTCTGAAAATTTTTATAGGGTTGCAATTATATCTTAATCTAAATTTTATTGTATTACTTATTTTAGTGCATAGTTTTTGTTTTAGAGAATCTTTATATGTCAATTTTTCATTGACTTTTGCAATTATACATTACAATATACTTTTTGTTTTGAAAATCTAATTAATGTTCGTCTCTTGGTGTTGTTCATTCCATGTTGTAGGTCCCATAGTGACCAAAGCACATCATTTTTTTTATTGCATTAGTTTTCTGTTCTTGATTCATCTTCTGCAATTGTTGTGGATTCGATACTCCCACATCCACACTCTTTAAATGTGGGTATTCATTTTAATAAAATTATTTTTTCAATTCGTATCATTTGATTAAAAAACATTTATTATTTGGTTCTCCATGGAATTATTTTGGGGGGTTATTCCACCATTACCCCCATAACAAATTTTTATAGAGGATTCTTTAAGATACCCATAGTTGGAACCTGTGATATTTTAATTTGTTAATTCACGATGGAATAAAAACATATATTTTAATAATTATAAATGTATAGGGCCAAGGGTTCATATTTTCATTTTAATTCATAATGTATTATGTTTGGTATGTGATATCTCGTTTGACTATGATGGTTGGATGCCTATTTTTTGTGATAGATTTCATTCTTATCTATCTTTGTTTTTTACAACCTTTTTTTTACCAAGATATAGGACTTTATATGTGATGAAATATCAGATGAGAATTTTTTATGAGATATGGACTTAAGGAATGAGATTGTGGCATTATATGACACCATGATGGTGAAATGAATGGTGATATGCACGAGGGTATCATGGATAACAACAGAGCTGATAGAATATGTGAATGTTAGGAATACATTTTTTTATACTAAAGGCTAATATGATTTTTTATTAATGAATCTATTTAAAGGTCGGATGATTGGGTCTCTTAATTTGACAACATTTTTATCCCCACTTCATGAGGTAGATGGATGTGTTGGGTTACATACCTTAATAATATATTAGGATGTCTTCCTATTATACCACGATATATGTAATGGTTATAATATTTTTTAAAATATTAACCCATGGTTTTAGATCAAGATATTATAAAAATGTTTATGTTAATCTAAAGAAACCATGGACTCCACTGGATTATTATTGAGTTCATGGACTTCACATTGATGGTTAATTAAAAATAATATAAATAATTTTTAATAATTTTTAAGTATTTAATTAACTTGAATTGAATAGCTAAAAGAAAATAATTAATTTAATATAGGATCATTAATTTCATGTGTTCTTATAGTATATATTCTTCCTAGAACTAGCAGTATGTTGTCAGTGTTATGATAGATACAGTTGAACAATGGACTATGTTATTGCCTATAGAGTAGTCATGATCTGTAGTATATATATAATATTTTTATATTTTTTATGCCCCAACACCCATATCAAAATGGAGAATGAAACCTAGTTGACTATGTGAAAGTCTTTTCACCAATATCTAGTTAGAGAGGGACATATGACTAACTTCCACCTCTGGTATGGTTCGCTTCTCATATGAGTAATATGTGATGGCATGCAAAGTAGTTAATTTCCACATATTTCTATATATTGGGATTTAAAGGATTTGGGTTATTAAACACACATATTTATATATGGATATATTATCCAAAGGATTATTGTTTCTATGATATTTATGGGAAACGATAGATTGAGGTACCTTACCCAGTGCATGGGGTAAGCTGTGTTGGGGTATAATAACTAATGTATGATAAATGTCCTACAGGATATGGTTGCACTAGAAAAATACTAGGTCACCATCTGAAGATTTGTAAATAGATTATTAGAAGATGTGATGATTTAGATTCATGTAATCATACTTCTCCCATGTGTCTTTATTCTAGATTCTTTTGAAGAGAGTTGGCTCAGAACAGACTATGTTAGTTCATAGAAGCAAACAAGTGGGGAAGCATATGTGTCGTAGTCTTATTGATGTTTTATTATTTTATTTGATCTCTCTTTCATCCTTTACTGGGTGAGAGGTAACCATGTTATGTTTCGGTACTTAGTGTACCTATACAAGTGATGAGTTAGTTTCACTTGGTGTTCATAAGGTATTAATTTTCTTTCATTTTCTTTTAAAAGTGAGTGCATGGGTACGATAATTCTGAGTGTTCTATTATGATCACACAGGGAATATATAGTCATATATAGGTTAGTAGGAGAATGTAAGAGATGTAGATTTATATTACTAGTTATTGATTTTCATGGAGTGTTTTGGGATTTGTGGTCGCTAAACAGATTTCCATTTGGTACTTTTAGTATCCATCCTAGTTGTTTATTTTTCTATCACATTTCATGTATACACATGTGTTTATATTATAATTATGAACATTTGTCGATTGGTGTATTTGTGTCATCTCTCTCTTATCCATTTTTTCATTGATGGTAATGCCTGAAATTTATATGTATGATATAGCATCAATGCTAGTTACAACTGGTGTCCTACTAGAAGATTAACATTGGCGGTCACTATCCAACTTATCCAATTAGCAACAGAAGATGGGAACATACTAGGAGGAGATAAGAAATACATATATTGATAATAATTGGACTGATCTTCAAAATATAATTCATAAATAATAATTTCATGGAATTATGCCGTTTTTGGCATCACTAGAGGATTTGAAAGTGATTACATTAGATTTTTGTCTACAAAATGTGAAAAAGATATCAATTCACAAGAGTTGTCATTTGGAATTACCTATCTGTTAATGGGATTCTAAATGATAAAAATATTTGGACTTGTTATGAGGAATAATATATTCATTTGTCTATTAATATAAACTATTCAAATAGAGGTTGATGTATGGAATACTGACCGGATGCGTGAAATGCATAATGAAAGGTTATGTGGATTAGATCATAATGGAATAAACATCCAGAATGCTGATACTAGTGAGATCAATCTATTCTATAGTGTATATAAGGAGTAATTTTTTTTTATAAAATACATTTGGATGAAAAAATTGAAATATATTTTTGGTGTAGAATTAAGGGAAATTTTCTTTTATCATGGATTTATTTCAATTGAAAGCTTTGAATCTATGATTGAAAATGTTGTTCAACATGTTGTTTATGTTTTTAAAGAAAGTACATCATTCTCATGGTTTGATTCATGATTCATATACCAATTCTTTTAAATCAAAAAAAGAACATAGGATTCACATTTTATACCATAGATTCATGTGAAAACAATTGTGGGTATTTCGGAATAGAATATTCCCATTTGGATAAGTGTGTAGTCTATGGCTCTCCCAATTGGAATGAATGTAGGGGAACACAGAATTATTGATGATAGACAATGAAAATATGGAAAATAATGGTAGTAATGGAAATGAATAAATTTCTACTGAAACACGGTTTTTAAATATTATTTATGTCATCTTATGTTTTGATATTAATGAGAAAATCTTTGAATGAAATAAGGATAGTGATATGATAACCCACCCAATAGTCTATCTTGTAAGGAAAGAGAATACTTAGAGGCATAATGGCTCTATAATAGATAATAATAATGTTTTATTGGGATTTGTAATATATTATATCAATTACTTTAGGACTTTAGTAGGTGAAACTCAAACACATGGCCCATGGTGTTGGATCTGTATATTTTTTCATCAATTTAAATGAAACAACAACTACTATTTCAGTAAATTAATTTTGAATGACCTAAATGTAAATTGGTTATTACTGATGTTTACCTTCAAACATTTATTAACGTGTTTAATGATTTTTGGGATTATTGTGTGATAACATATAATTTTCAAAGGATTGAAATGTTCTATATATATTCTATTTTAGTATGGAAATTAAATGGCATCCTGACTTAAAAATATTTAATATGTTAGAGTATGAATGGTGAATTTTATTTCCCATGATTAAATAATATTTAAAACTATATATGTATTAAAAATGGTAAAAATTAAAATACACGAGATATATATTATTTAATCCTCCACAACAGAAGTTCTAAAAGAATAAATTGGAATTTGATGGTTCAGTAAAATAAAACCCATCACTAAAGATCATGAAATGAGTTAAAATATTGTCATATATTGAGAGAAAATACATTCACATGGTATATGAATTTATGGATTTGATGGATCTTTCATTACCCTCTATTTGTGGAGCTTTTAGAAAACACAGTCTCTAATAGAAGGAGAAAAATATTCCTTTTAATCTCCCATACTAGAAAATCAACATATTGAGGAATAATTTGGAATTCATGCACATTCAATTTTTTTGGGGATAATATATTGGGGACCATTTTGTTTGTCGGTGGAAAATAATAGGAAAATGTCAATTCATGATGCGATTTATATGAAATGGATTTAAGGGAGGAATTTCATTATTAGATGGATGTGGGTAACAATGAATACATGATCAGTGCACATTATATGCTGATTAAAAATGGAATTTATTTTTTTTAAGATGGTCATTGTGGCTAATATATACTATTGATGAATGGGTTAAAAATTATTTACAATCACATAATACTTCAATATAATATTCATATAACAATTTTTGATTGATTATTATAAAATTTTGTTCAACCATTTATTTATATGTGTAGTATTGTAGACATATTTTTTTATAAAATCAATGAATGAGTGACTAAATATTTTAGATGATAGGATTATACATGGACTTTTTCACATGCATAACCAATTTCCACCCACATTTATCAATGTTTTTCATCATTTGATTGTAAAATTAACAGTTGAATAAATTGATAATGGTATTGTTCAATTAGGGTTGGTTTATCCAACATTGTGGTATTTGAATACATTAAAATGATTTATATGCAATTGATTTCAATCAATGAAATAAATACCCAATTATTGATTTATAGATTTGTGTAATACATATTTTATTAATATCATTTCAAATATGAATCCATGTTTGATTATACCTCTCAGATTCATGATAGGACAGATAGATTAAGAAATCTATTTCATTACAAAATCGTCAATGTGGTAAAATATCACCGATATATATTGTTCAGTATTACATTAGATGACCAGTTGTTATAGTATGTATCTTATCACTATTAATACTCTACATTAACAAGTTTTGTTTTCATATAGATGTTGATCATATAAAAAGTTAATTATCTTTTACATGTAACACATTAATAAGATAAAATAAGATATTCCTCATGCTAGTGATTATAAAATACAACAACCTCATTAATACTTATTTGATTATAGGTTCAATGATATATTATGTATAAATTAATTATAATTATTATTAAAGTGAAGTACTAATTAAATTCCATATCACTATTAATTGAATTCTTGGAAATATATAGGTACATAACCTATAAGATTTAATTGTCCATACAAAAATTGATGACTTTAACCAACTATATGACGGTCCATCTGTAACGACTAATCATTATTAATCTATAATTGATGATTCCTTTTTGATTTAAATTAAATATATTGAGGACAAATGAGAAATAAATGGTTACATTAGTTATCCATAAGTCAATTTTGGATATTACTATGGTAAATTGAAAGACATAACTAATGTTTTATTTGCAAATTTTTTGAAATACATATTGTTAAAGTATAATTGCAATGATTCAATATTTTGAACTAAATTTGATCTGTTTATTTTTTACATTGGTGATCATTAAAAATATTTTATTTAGAGATGAACTATTTATTAATAGTCTCTTTGTTTTGGAATCGCATATATAAGATGTTTTCTTCACAAACATAATATTTAATCAAATTTTTAAATTTCATGATAAAATACCATGTCAAGGAATGTTTTCAATTGAATGAAATGAATAGAAGACGATTACCTTTTTTCCTTAAATCTAGATCAACACATTATAGATCCATTGGAAGAAGATATTCAATAGTAAAGAGAGATATTCGATGATGAAATGATCTATTTTCATTTTTATTGAAAGGTGTGATGTTTTACATACTATTTGTTTATAAAGCTACTTTTAACTGTTTAACATTTTATAATTCTATAAAATTTGTTTTATGTATTTATTTCCTCGTTATTTGAAATGCAGTGTATGTGTGTTCAACTATTAATGAATTATATGACTATAAGCATGTGAGAAAAACTAGAATCCAATCCGCATTATTATGGAGAATGATATATTTCATTGGGTTGAGGGATTTATGAATGTAAATACATTTTTATATTTATTGTTAATAATTAAACATAAATACGCAGATATTTAAAATATTTAATAAAGTTTTTTTAATACGATTGGACATTACACCTTCCTACACTCATAGAAGAGGCCCTAGTTGTGGAATTTCATCAGGACAAGACCCTTGATATATCATATTATGTGACATACAATCACATGGGAGAGGGACCACCTTCATTTATTCTCTAGTGGGGTCAAATAATACCTAAACAACATATATTTCCATTGTCTAAACATTACTATTATTCATTCCATCATGACACATTAGATCGACAGTGGATAAAATACTAGATAAGAGATTCATTTTATTATTTTATATATGAAAATAAAAAACATAAAATTTTGATATTTTTTTTCATAAATAGAACAATTTGAGAGTTCTTCTTAATTATTATCATCGACAGTTTACAAAAAATTATTGTATAATGTTGTAATATTAAAAAGGTACAGTGAAGAGGGAACACTAGGCCCCAATGCTGGGTTGCTCAATACATTCTATGATGAGTCCGTAAAGGGTTTCTCCAATCTCAATGGTTTTATATTGTTATATATTGGAATAATAATGTTAAAAAAGTGATATTTCATATTTTTGGGTAATTTGTTTCATTAAATTTTTTACATTTTAATAGTTTATATTTTGATTTAATTGAAAATAAGTTATGGTAGAACATCATTATGAAAATTATGCAATGTCGGGAGAACATCATTATCTTGGGACACATATCATTTTCTTGATTATACATAATTTAATTATTGTCTATTATTTATATTTATTATAAAATATGGGTGTTCGTTCTATGGATATATCATATTAGTCAATAATTTGGTGAATACGGTTCAGTGATTGATCAAATATTTCTTTAGCTGATACCTTGAAATCATAATTATATAATTGTTACAACTCTTACAAAATGTTTTATATTAATTAAAAATACATAAATTTATCTATAAATATATATATATATCAAATAATCTATTTAACAATAATTTAACAATGATAACTGGTGTCCATCAATAACCTTCAATATTTTGGGATGAGATATTTAATCACATAAATTATCGTGATGGACATAGATTTATCTAGACATATAGAAAATAGGTTATAATTATATAATCTCTTGTGATATGTCTATTGAACATGTTATTGTTGTGATGACATAATGTGTGATACAATTGGTGGCATAATCCATTTTCTAAAGATTGTAAATACATAGTTGCGAGCTGTGGTCAGGCCACTATGGTAATATATCTTCAAGTGTGATGGGGGATGGGATCCCATGACGCAAGTTTATACTATAGTTTTAGTTTATTTTTATTAAATTAATTATAATTTTATTTATAATTTCAATTTTTTGTAGGCCCCTTCTACAATAAACATATGTTGAAGCTATGGTAATATAAGATGCACCATGTACTAGAGGTGTAATTCATATTATCTTTATTTTTTCCCATACAAATTGAATGCCACATTTTAATTTTTTTAATGTCCGAAACAATATTTATATTTTCATTAAAATAACATTTGACCATGGAGTTATTCAAGACCAACTAAATACATTGGGATTGATTATCAAACAAAATAAAATATTCATTAGGGAAATTATTATTTTTAAATTTCCACCACTTGTACATTTTTTTATAAAACTAGTAGTTTAATTTTAAGGTATTTATTTATAATTTTATATTTCTAAAAATTGATTATTAGAAGTTTAGAACCAAAAAATAAGGAAACACACATTGATTAGTGTGAAATACTAACAATAAAATATTATCTATTTATCATTAAATCATTGGATAGTGACCTCTAAATCATTTTATATAAATATGAATCATAAAAACATCGATAACATATCTAAATTGGTTGTTATGAAAAAAGTTTCATTTTTTCCCATATTTGAATTGAAGTGAAAAATCATATAAAATGGGTTAATCCAGCTAAATCAAAATTACCTTCCCATGAAATTGGGGGATAAAAATCATTGTGCAATTTTATATCTATAGGATTCTGTTCCACATCCTTCAAATTCAATTTCCATTCCTTATGATTGAAAAAATTTTGTAACATTGGATACATATATTGAAATGAAATATCACCCATCAAGGGGGTTTGATATCATAATATGATATTATATTGATGATTACAGCTTCGTAAACTCTTTTAAAATAATTTCTCATATTGTTTTCATAAATCATGTGTCAATATGATGCTCAAATTGATTTTTATGTGTTACGGTTTGATTTTACATTATTAACATTTTTGAATTAAAGGAAAATTCAAGTGTCTAGGGGTGAAAACAAACTGAAACAGATTTTAATAACATTATAAATTTTGAATTTTATATTTATGTCATTAATAATCTATAGGAATCATTAGAACATCGATCATATTTATGAATTTATCTGTATGATTGAGAGTCAAATTTCTCTCTCAAATTTGTAGTTATGTGACCGACCACAGAATAGTTTAATACCAATTATACAAAATTATATTCACATTACGTCATGGGATAATTATCAAACTAGGAATTTATGATATGTGGAATCAATATTGTGTCGATCAGTTTATGTTTTCTCTAAATATGTTGGAAAACAAGGAGTAACATAGCAAAAAAAATTTACAATAAAATATCTCCCATGAGGGGGGGGGGTTAAAATATGAAAAGTAATTATTTTTAATGTGAAAATAAATTAGTATATTCCATGAATCACTTTTAATAATTTGAAATCAACTCAGAATATAATTGATTCCTAGATTGATCTGTATAACATATGGTATGATTTGAAATTATTATCAATTTTTTGATAATGAGGAAATAATATATATTGGGGTAAAAAAAACCAAAAAAGATCTAATTAACATGAAATCCTAGGAAAAATATCATTATGTCGTTTATAGTCTATTGGATTCATTCTCACATTGATTGAATTACAAACTTTTATTAGTATGATCGAATTTTTCATTTTACCTTGAATTTAGAGTTTTGTAACAAATCAAATAAAAGAAAATAATTAAATTTTAACACCATTGGATTGTCATAAAATCATTGGTGTATGATCTACCAGTATTTTTTGATCTAAGGGAATCAACACTGTATCCATCATATGCCCGTGTCGTACCATATCATGGAAAACAACAAAAAACATTATATACATTTATTAAAATGATATATTTAACATCAAGCATAAAAACAGGAAAAAATGACATTTGATTGACATGAAAACATCAGATAAAATTATTTGAATCATTTTTCATCATTTAGAATCAACCAAACATCAATATGATTCTCATTTTGAATAGAACAGATTAATGTTTTTTTGACAGTATAAAAATTTATATATTGACAAGAAAATCACGTTCATAGGTGTTAAAACCTTCCAAACATGTTCCAATTGAAGGAAAATGTCAATAAAATGATATTTTATTCATTTAAAATATCTATGAATCATTAACACATTGATTAGATACCCAAATATCATAGAATGCTCACAATTGGTTTTATCCCTACTATTTGGAAAAATGTAAAAATCAAAAAAGGGGGAGATCATGTAGTTTTTTCAGACAATGTTCAACAAAAAAAATTATTAGAATATTTGAATAATATATATGGATGAATTGTATTATTTAACATAGTGTATGTGTGGGTCAGTTCTTCACTTTTCTAATCACTTATCAATATTTATTTTGTTTTCTTAATTATTAAACTAGAAAACAAAATGTTTTTTGTTATTTTATGAATCCCATAAATGAATAGAATCATAATGTAGATGTAGAAAAAATAAATGTGAAAATTGTTAATCATCCTAACGATGAACTGTTATGTGATATATAAATAATTAAATTTCTTATATATCATCAAAAAAATTATAATAGATCAATTACATTAATTTATTCACTCTTGACTATTTTCTTTTCTATATAACCACTAATATGTCTGAGAGACCCTTAATCATACCAAAAATTATTAGGTAAAAATACTATTTTATGGATACACAATGTGGGAGAATTGAATTTTTAAAATTAAACTGAAACAAAATATAGATCCTCTTCTGTAAAAATTATGAGACTCAAAGGTCATAAGATTAATTGAGTAATACAACTCCATATAGATACTTTTCGAGTAATTATGAATTTTTCATTATCACATACATATTATTAAAATAGCATGTTATAAATATATATATACAACATAATTTCTTAATAAACGTAGGTAATATAAAATATATATTGTTTAAATTATAAATAAAAATCATATAATTTTAAGAATAACATATATTCTTCTAAAATAATTTACTCTTAAGAATTAAGAGATTTGGTAGTGATAATTCTTGACTAATTATATCAATATTATTTAGTACCTACTATAATATATGTACGTATATTCCATGATATACCAAGAACTTATGGACCACAATTTTCTTTTTCATCATAGGAATCCCATTATAGGATGACCAAATTCTACTCTACATTTCTTTAACAAGAAATCCCTCGATATGGTGGTCGATGATAATTTTCATATACTTGTAATTTATCTATCTAAAAAATTAGATTCATCATATTCATATCACTATAATCCCTATGTACCATTATTGGACATTGTATTACAAAAGAAAATAGGTCCTAAGGAATTGCAATCCTCACCAAGATTTAATTGATCATCAACTATTTAATAATTACATATAAAAGTAATTTCGTGTTCACATTGGGAAAAATTTAGATGGAATGAGTGTTGAATTAAATCACATCCCAAGTATTATGATGACCTCATATTTATTGGAAATTTTCCAATAATCCTATTTCCATGTATGTTGCAATTTCCTTAGACAACATGAACATTACAACCCATAATGATATGGATCTTCACCTTTCTAGCAATGTATGATTTAATAGTTATAGAATGATGTCATTTAAATAAACACCACAAAAATATTTTATGGATTCCATATAAAAGATAAAATTCAAATCAATTTAATAATAATCATGGATAGTCTGATAGACTTCCATATTTATTTTCATTTTAATAAACTGAATAAGGGTTAGTCTGATGAATTTGTAGTAGGGATAGTCTAGCGATCGTGAATTTTTATAGTAATACATAACTATACCATTTGATCAAACAACTTGTTTGTCCAATGTATCATAAACACTATCAATCTAATTTATCAAAAGGAAAAATGATATGATTATATTTTATTTCATTGGAAATATTTTTATGTTATGTATAATGTAATGTTTTCTACAAAAAAAACATGTCTAATAATTTAGAAATATAACATTAATAAATAAATAATTTAAGGATGTTTTGATGATTTCTCAAATTACAGAAAGAAAATTTAATAATTAATAATTATAACTCAACTACCCCCCCCCCCTTGAAATGCAAAGTATAAACACCTCAAAATATATAATAGAATTAAAAAAATTACATTCATTCATACATTCAAAATCATCAATGATATAACTCATATAATAACTCCCCCTATTTTTATAACATCATTATAATTTGATGAACTATATTTATTCAGTTTCTCCCCCATTAGGATAATATATCACCCTTAGGATACTATCTCAATGGATTATCTATTTATATGCATCATCCTTTTTATAAATTTTTCCCACTTTTTAATTTACTAAAGAATAGGGATGGGTTGTCTATTAAAATGTTATATGGATATAAAATATAAAACCTTTTTTTTATGAAATTACATGTCATACAAAAATAAAATAATGGATATACATCCAATATTAATTGGAATACATTCTTTACAGTGAGTTTTTGGATGATAAATTCATTCACATTTAACATTCTTTCAAAAATGTTTCAAAACATAGTTAAAGAGTTGAAAAAAAAGTTTAGTCATTATTCATCAAATTTTTCAAAATTACATTCCTTTTTATAAATGCCTCATGATCCATCAAAGCATAAGCATTTGCTGATTTATGATTCACAATCTGGTTTATAATCACTATTTATTTTTGTACTTTTGACATAGGCCATTTAACATCGTTAAAAATCAATTTATTTTCTATCTTCACAAGTAAAACATTATATTTACACATTCCAAGTATGTAGTTTTATAATCTCTATATAATGAACCATTTCTTACAAATCTTATACTTCTTCATTACTAAAACTAGTTTTGTCTCTTAACTCTTCCACAAACATCACTCCTTGAGAAACCTCTATTGATAAATTATCATGGTATTTTTACACAGCTAAATAAATTTCCATTGCTTTTTATGAACTGAAAATAATGATCCATGATATCAATTTCATTTTTCATGAACACATAACCATATTATTATATGATATATTTTATTAATTTTCCTTTTCATTGACTGATTACCAAAATGCATTAATGTGTTCAAGTGATTCAATGAAAACATTAAATGATTGTAATTGTTCATTTTTATTATTTAAAACTTTTTTCACCATGGTTTTATGATTGGATGATAGGGGATGTGACCACATATTATATTAAGGGTTTTCAAATATATTTACAGATTTATTTTGAGTAAAAATAATGTTTGTGTTTAATGGTCCTCATAAACCTTTTATATAATTTGATCTATAGGATTCTACAATTTATATTTATTCCGTATCAAATTTTTAATTTATTTGTGAAATAAAATTTCATCTTCAAATATTTTAATAATGACACAACCTTATTAGATTCAACCGTATCTAAAGCTTTTATTTTGTATTTTTTATCATTATTTGTAGCTTTTTTATGATGGATTTTCATATTCAATGGATGATTATTTTTCTCCATAAAATTATTCCTTGTCTGTATCATTATCACATTTGGAATATAGTTGAAATTATGATGAAGATGAGTCTGATGATAATTTTTTCTTTTTGACACTTCATAGTCATTTATTCATCTTCATTATCTTCATTATCTTCCACTTCCTATTACTCTTCCATTTTTTTCTTCTTCTAATCTATCTTATTTATCTTCTTCCCATTCCACCTTCATTTATTATAATTACTTTTTTCACAAAATTCTTTTATACTTTTGGTAAAATTTAAATCTAATTATTTATCTGGATTTTCTAAACAAACATTCTCCAAACCATGAAAACTATTGATCTTTTTAATAATGGAAACATATTATTCATATAATTTTCTCTTGACAATTATTCCTCTAATGAATTATCTTTATGGAAAATTTTCTTATTGAATAAATTGTATTGTATATTTAACGAATGATCATAAAAATGAAAAAACATTGGATAGAGCACATAATAGGGTGACACAAGTGATAAAGGTACAAAATTGATTGTTTTAATTCTATGAATTTCAATGTCTCAGATCAGTATACCATTTGTTATCTGAATATTATGATTTAATTGAAGAATGAATTTAATTTTAATTTTTATCTCTTAATTTTTTTATTAAAACATTACATAAGAATGACTTGAAATTTTATTTTAAAACATATATGTTTTAAAACTAAACTATGTTTGATAAATAAAATAATAAGTAAACAATAACATTTATAACTATTGTACTCAATCACTAATAAAATAAAATGAAGAATAAATTTTAGAGTATTATTGTTTCATTTGTATTTTTATATTGATATACAAGGATTTTTTTATGAATAATTATTATGATAAACTATATTAATAATTATTTTCCTAATATTTTGTATTAATTTTTGTCTTTTAATATGTTATGATAATATTTTAGACAATAAATTGTTTTATAACATATTTTGGTTTTGAAAAAATATTTGACAACAAATAATCAATTGAAAATAATTTTTTGTTTGATGTTTAATTATAATAAAATATGAATACAAAAAAAATTAAATATTTTTACATATCCAATAATGTAAATAGAAAAAAAAATCACTTTTTAGACAACTATTGATTTATAAAAAATACACTTTTTTGAATCTAAAAATCATATGTTCTACCCCTTTGAAAATTTATTCATTAATGTAAGAATATTTATAATAATAATTTTATACGAATAATCACCTAACATTGATCATTCAAATATTCTATTTTATTTATTAAAATCTATCAAAAAATAGAGCTTAATAAAAAAATTTGTATGGTGTTCCTACATTACGATGAACTTTATATTAATATATCTATTATGTGTGTGATATCAAATGAAATTGTGTATTATTTATATTTTAATAGAAAATTAGTGATGTGATATATTTTTATTTAACTCAATGGTACTTTTGGTATCAAACTAATTTTCAGTATCATTAAAACTCATGCCAAAGCTAGTGAGTGTGTGTTTCCTTCACAACAGTAAAGCATAAAAATTTTCAAATAGCACATATTTTGCTTCACTGGTGGAAACTACTAAAAGGCGTTGTTTATGAGATAAAAATATACTAAATAATCTCTAAAAAATCAAAATTATCTAGAATTACTATTACAATCAATTCCCCATCCACAAAAATCATACTCCAAATAATATTTTAGTTCAAATAATTTAAGCATTATTGGAATAGAAATAAATTTATCATTTCATTATGTTAACAAAAAAATGTATTATCACTTTAATATGATGTTATTTTGGATTGTATTGATATCTAGCACATAATAATGTTAGCAAAATTAAATCAAGATTAATAGTAATTAATTACTGTGAACTTCAAATCATATCTCTAAAAAATAGTTTATCAACTGGCTTCCCAACATCAGTATGATCTAATGTATTATAGTTTCCCATGTGAGTATTAATACATTATATATTTTCATACCTAACATTGATAATAAGAAAATGTAAAAACATTGGTTGAGATATAAAATTACCAACTATAATTTCTAAAATTTGAACACCTAGAATATATTTTATGTCACCAATCATAATAATTTGAACTCTAATTTCATAAAAAACTCATAATATTTTATTATTTTATTTTGTGGAACTGTATACAATGTCATAAATATTGTTTCTAAAATAATAATGTTTTTAATAACATGTTTCATAAATGTTTATGTATCTATAACACCCATAACAAATTTTCCTTCTATTAAAAATTCAGTTAACTTGTAATGACATGATTTTAGTGTTTTTAAATCTCATATAACACATCGGTATGTTTATAAAAATGTTCAGGTTGTTTTTTATTTTCAAAACATGTAGGTTGTTATACATAATTATTCTCTTAAAGATAACCATTATAGAAAACGCACTTTACACCTATATGAAATATATTTTATTTTATGAATGTTCGAAAACCTATAAGTATACAATTATGTTCAATGCTCTGTACTGGTTCATTGTATTCCCTATAGTCTATTCCATATTATTAATTGTTACATTTAGTACGAAATTTTTCTTCATTTTTAACTATTTTTTTGCTTTCATCAAATTTCTTCCAAAAAACCAATTTTACTCCAATTATATATTTTTCATTAAGACATTCAACAGATATACAAACATTGTCACATTCAAACACATTTAGTTTATCTTAGATATAATTAATCCATTCCACATAACCTAATGTCCTATAAGGATTCATATATTCGAATTGAAAAACAAATTATAGATGTTAAATTTAATTTATCAATGATATTATTTTTTTAATTAGTTGATCAACAAAACCAATGATATTTGAACTGTGATGATTTTTATGAAACAATTAACATCATGGGTTTTCATATGTTTTTTCATTGAGAAGATTTTAATATATTAATTTTTAAAAACATAATAGAAACATTCTTGTGTTGTATTCTCATAATAAAACATTCGAACTTTGGTTTTAAATTTGTTTTAGAAATATATTTTGATTACGTATGTTGGGGTTGTTATATAATTAAAGGATCAGTTTAATAAAAAACTTTATGTGGTTGGTTTATCTAGTGGATGATAAAATAATCGTTGTATAAGGTGAAATACATCATGGCCCATTTATTGTTCTTGTCTTTGTTTTCCACCTATCGACATATTTATAACTCTTAGATTCATTTCATCTTGGCTCTATACAAGACCTTCAATCAGAAAATGTTTTTCTCAATTCGTCACATATTCTTTTATCCACACACATGTGATGTTTAATGGATTACATAAATGATACAATTGGAATGTAGATCATAACATAATAAGCGGATAGAATAAAATCAATATAATAATATAATATAATAATATATTAAATGAGACTAATAACATGTTTTAATCTAGTGTATGTTCATTATCATCCAAAAGCATGAAATAAATAATACATTTAATAAAATGATAATTAAATAATAATGTTTTTTCTTAATAAATTTTCTTGAATTAATAAAATTTATCTTTTAATTAATAAATTATTTTTTATTATTTGATATCTTAATTTCATTTAGATTGAAATCCATAATACTATTAAAAGATTAAAAAAATTATTAAAAAAATTACTTTTTTACATAAAGGTTCCATGGAGGTTACATAGATTGTACCTGTCAGAACTAACCATTAATTATTATACCTATATACAATTTACTCTTCATATATGTGTCATACATGAATTATCATGTACATTCTTGATGTGCATTGTCAATGTATTTATTTCCTTGATGATGTGCTTTTTATTTCTCATTTTATTCATCAATATATGTAGAGAAGTAACAATATTATTACTCATACTTGGTATACTCATCTGATGAGTATAAAAAATTAATTAAAACATTTTATATTTTCAAACACAGCAGATGGAGGGTCTTATAAACCTAATGAAAACACACATGAACACATTTATAAGGTATTAAGAGTATAATAAATTAACTATTACCTTTTCATAATTTGGTAAAAGTACATGGTGTGTACAATCCCACTACATGGTATGGACTATTTTCATAGTCTATCAAAAACCTCAGCATATGGATTTGGTGTGTATTCCTTTACATGGAATATTTTATAGTACACGGTTTGTACATGTGATACATGATGTGTGGTCTCAGAGTTACATGGTCACAATCATGATCAATGTATAAGAAGATACATGACCCATATGTGACTAAATTATTATACTATGTGTATAGTAGTTAGACGATGTGTACTCCAGCTTACTGTGTGCTAGACTATCCTGGTCAACACATGGGGTAAAAATAAAGGTACTACATGTAATAAATTCACTCACATTTACTAAATTCAAAAATAATTCATGGTTCATTGAAGACTAGTACAATGTGTGTTATTCTATGTTACATGGTGTGTACTCTTGTGTTATCAGACAACATGTCTCAACACATACAGATCAGATAACTAAATTTATTTCACTGATAACATAATTCAATTTGATTAAATTTTTTTGTATCTATAGTGGATGAATATGATATCAAAAATTTGATTTATGAAATATTAAACTGAAATTGAAAACTAAATTTCAAATGTGTAAATCAATCAATTATATTTAAAAAATCATAATTATTTATCTATGTACTCTGATACAATGTATATGTTTTGGTATTTAGATTAGTATGTGATGCAATATTACCAATTATTGTATTATCAAATATCAATGAATGAATTATATGATGAAATATGTCATGAGAAAATGAATTTAATAGAAACAGACAATAGATAAAATTCCAGAACCAGACCACAAAATCATAACATATTAATTATAATTAATTTAATAAATTTAAAATTTACATTGTGAGAAATTAATTTTATATTGATGGTTCTTAGAAAAAATATACATTGTATTCTCATTACATTATATGAATCATGGAATGATTCCCTCTAGCAATGTAAGTTCCCATATTTTCCCATGGTACATTATAAGTTACGTTGTTTTTATGACTTTTTTATATAGTTAATGTTCTATTTTGTTTATGTATAAGGAATCCAAGGGGTGTCTTGGGGGTCAGGAAATGAAAGAAGGGACAATTTGTCCATATTTCACATGTTAAATTATTGGTTCATGGATATTAGTAACTGTGTTCCCAAACCGTGATATCCAAGAGGAAGGGATCTGTGGTTCAATAAATTTTGCAATAGATAAAGAAAATTTGGGTGGGCCTAGACAAAGTCATTATTCATAGTTTATGAATGGTTTGTCAATCTTTGTGGGGATCCCTAGTTAACAGTGTGACTTATCCTCAAATGAATAGAGTCAGGGGTACGGTTAGTTCATATTTTGTACAACCATGTAGCCAAACCATGGGCCCCATTAAAATTGGTATTTTACCTTTTTCTCTATATATATTTTAATGTACTCAACCAAATGTTTTCTACATTCTTAATCATCCTTCCATAGTGATGAATCTTAATACCCAAATCATACCAAGGATTGATCATCTTATTTTCATGGTCTTTTGGTGTGTCGTTTGTTATGCATCAAACATATGTGTATGGATTAATCTCATCTTGATTCATTATTGTGGATCAGATAATTTGGTTTCATTAATCTGTATCTCAATCCATAAAACCTTATATTAACAACCTATATTATTTCAAGGCTTTAAAAGGTTCTTTATTCAAGATATAAACATAGGTCTACGAATTTTTTAATATCTTATTTCGAGGTAGGTGGTCTAAAAGTTATATTATATGGTCTTGAAGTTGATTTATGCTTGTGTGGTTTTGATAATGGTTCAATATTGTTGGGCATTTGATGACATTGAATGGATTTTTAAAATTGATATGCTAAATAAAGAATTGGATCCCTCATGATCAGTGTGGGCTAAATTGTGGTTAACTAGACTGATTTAGGGCCACCAATGTGGTCTTCCAATATTCTCGAACGTGATAAATTTAAATGATAAGAATATAATTGTCATGTGATATTGTATAGTCCGAGATGATCATGTTGATATTTTAGATGACATGGAAAAGGACTTATTAATAGTTCTTCGAGTACATAGATATTTTCCTAATGGATTGACTGGAATAATGTAAATGGGGTTAAATGTAATATGTAGAATGTGTATAATTACTAGTTATATTTAAATAGTATTTAACGAAACGGATAATACATGGGAAATGTTGAATTTTGAGAAATTGGTTAATGTTTGGATATTTCTGAATAAGATATATGGGTTGATAAATAAAATGGAATTGGTTAAATGGGACATTTATAGTGTTTAGAAAAGGATTTCATGGAGTTACTCCCAAAGGTTATTTAATTGTTAAATTTATTGTGAATTTTTAATGTTATGGGTATTGGTTATGAATGGTATTTGATTTCTTTTATGTGGTAATCGGATGAATAAGCATTTCATAATGTCTTGAAGTTATTTGGGGTACTGTAATGAGGCTCCTACCACAAGTTGGGTTGGATTGGGGATCTAAATACCACCCTTATTTTGCATGGTTTCAGGAGTCAGATTGAGGATCAATATGCCTAATAGTTTCATTTGATTACATTACATGGTCTGAGGCTCCTAGGAGAGTGTGATGTATTTTTTATGAAATTTATATCCTTTTTGAGTAAGGGAATATTAATGATTCTATAATGTATAATAATTAATTATCAGAGGATGAAGTTTAATATATGTAAATTCCTATCCAATAGATTATGTAATGGAAAATGATTTTGTGATTAGATGGAATAAATGATTACTGTTTCTTAAGTGAATATTATTAACAAAATTTACCCAAGTTTTCTTTTCTTTATCATTCCATTTTTATTACATTAATGCATGATCGATTTAGAAATTATATTTTGTTGTCAATGATTGTTGTGGCCTATGGAATTTCACTCACACCCTACATAGACTATTGTTTGGTACCTAAGAAAATTCCATTATTACAGGATTAGACAAGGGAAAAATCCATATACTAGGGAGTTGAGTTAGTCTTGGGATATTCATGGAATATGATTTGTATTTCAAGTAATGACCTATTTGGTGTATTTTTTTAGAATTTATATTCGTTTTCATTCTATTTTGAAACTATTAACTAGACATTGCATATTTATCTTTTATTTGTGGCCATACCATATTTGGGAAATGGTCAGTAATGCATGTTCTTATTTATTTGCTATTATTTTGAATATTTATTATTTTATATATTTGGGAAAACTATTGTAAGGATTGTATATTCTCCCCAAGTGTACTATTATACCCATTTTTCTATTTGACATCCTCTATCATATAAGGAGGTGAACATGAAGTCATTTGGAGATCCAACTCAGAGAACTGGTATATTGGGATACATGTCAAGTACATTAGAAGCAGTGATCTACATGAGTTCCCCAAATCATAAAAATTATTCTTAGGAATCATTAGTTTCTATCATGGAATATTGAATCATATGTGTCATTTTCATTTGACCACCTCCATAATATCTTCTAATTGATTTTCATATATATATCAAAAATTGAGTGTATATAGTGGAGGATGTTATCTATCAATTCATGGGAGCCTTCCAGGAGATAGAGCTCACTAGGGCTTGAGATGATTCTCTCCATCATCTGTTGTTCACAACATAAATGAAATTGACACTCTTGAAAAATAATATAATTAGGGTCTATGGAAAATTATTGTTACAGATAAATAATTAAACAAGTATCCCTTATTAGATATTTAATCTTTATGGATCCCCATGTGTATTATAACATTAATTATATTTTAATTACTTATCATGTGGTTATAATATGAGTAAAAAATATATTTTATTTAATCATGTAATATAAAATATACAGTGTTCGTCATCGATCCTATAATCGTGATCCGGAATTCCACCAATATATTTATAAGGACATAAATAATTAGAATACATTTAATAAATAATATAACTTCATCATTCAATAATATATAAATAAATATTATATTATGTAAAGAGATGATAATTATTTTTAAATAATTATGTGTAAATTATATTCTCTTGAATAACTGGTGATGCAATATATCAGATCAATAAAATAAAAATGACTATTAAATAACATGTATGAATAATCTGTATTTATTAAATTATATAGTAATTATTAATATACATTATAATTGGGATTCTTCATAAATTTTGTGTGTGATCCTCTATGCCTCTTTCTCTATGGCATTTGGCGAAGCAGTTTAACATCCATGGTCTGCAACTCACTACACAATAAGGAACCAATAGTGAAAGATGTTAATGTAGTATGTACATAATTTCTAAAAGGATACTCAAAGATTAATATTGTCCCATCAACATGATATCCTTGATCATGTTGGTTCCATGTATGAATCATCAAAACATGTTATCAATGTCTCTTTTGTAACGCCCTGACCCCAGTTACCCAGAGTCGGTGCATTATTTTAATACATTGGCATGATTACAAGGAATCAAGTCCCGAAGGACTGATTAGTTTAGCAGTCTTGGAAAATAGATTACATACATGAACTTTACATTACAATTTCAATCATAGAATACAACATAGATAGTGCTTTGATAACGCTATTATTCCCTTGGCGTAACCCTGCATATCAATCACAATACATTTCTTGGGATCCTGGAAAAAATAAAACATTGAAAGGGGTGAGCTCAGATGCTCAGTAAGGATAATAATACAGCGGAAACATTCATAAGTAAACATAAACATTTAGGGAAATGTATAACTAAAACAAAAAACTTTTAAACTTGATCTTCATCATAATATGGCAATGATAAAATAAAATAATGCCATTTACTTACTCACATGGATATTCTACTAGTCGAATAATCACATGAAATATCAATAATCACTTTCATAAGGAGGGAATGTATAATGCCGGACATTCTGGGACATTTTGTCAAGGCCTCATCCAAGACGTCTAAAATGATAAAGGCCTCGGCCAAAACCATATATCAAATTGGGAAAGGGCCTCGGCCAATTCCACGTCTAATTGAATCATGAGACCTACCGATGCATCGAGGATCTATAGTGGGCTCCACCTGTAACTTATTATGTCTAATAAATTCCTCATATGAATAGGTTTTAACATTACATAAATATTCATATTAAAACTAGCTTAAGAAATGTCAATACATTCCCCATAATCCATGAATGGTATAAAAATAATGCATCCATAGTCAAACATATCATAACTCATTCAATACAACAAGGAATATTGTAATCAACCTCAATCCAAAATAATATCTAGTAGAGGATACTAACATAGTTGAAAATAATGAGTAAAACATTTTAAGAGAAATATCCTTTTTGTAAAATCATTTAAAATTAACAAATTTCTAAAGGAGGGAATTTAAAATAAATTTTTGATTCAAAGTGTCCCATACCACTTTGAAACATTTGAAAAGAATTATCATTTCAAAACATTCATGTCCATATAAATAAATCCTTAAAATCATTTTGAAAACATGGACATTAATTTAAATTATTTAGAAAGATAAATCTTTAAAACATTTGAAATTCTGATCTTGATAATGATTACCTTTAAAAATCCATTAAATATTCATTTTGAAATCATTTTTATCAAAAATGTTCATGGATGATAAAAATGTCCCAGTAAATACTTACATATAAACAATCTCGGATAATAATGAGATTGAGGAATTAACCCTTACCTTGCAATTTCCTTTAGTCGAGGGTACGTTTAACCACCTGTACGAAGATCGTAGTATGTTATTAAATTATACCAGAACCATATTAATATGTATGATATCATAAATGATTCATTTATGACATTATACAACCCATTTAATAATAATTTCCTTGTTAAATTAACATTTCGTGTAATAATCGTTTTCTTTATCGTACGTGTTTTAACTTGTTACTCTTGATTGTATAACATAGATAATGATTTAAATACATCCAGAATATAAACCATGATAAATATATAATATATATTTAGAATATAAATATGAATAATAGTCATATATATGAAATGGAAAACACCGTTTATGGAGACGGTACTCCGTACGTACGCATAAACGTTGTTTCTGTTTTCATATAGTATTGAACAGAAGTAAATGAATAAGATATATGTAAGTACATAAATACATATATATATATATAAATATATATATATATATCTAGTAGAATTATTATGTCATATATTACATACTTATTAGTAATATATATTTTTATAATGGTCGATGAATGGTGAACTTGGAAATGAATCTCATCGCGTCGTGGAGACGGTAATCCGTACGTACGCACGAGCGAAAATATCATTCTTTTGTTATTAAAATAATAAATAATTATATGGTATTTCATATATACAGAATCATTATCATGTTATATTTTTCATTTACATGAATTAAACATCATTATTATACCCATACAAATAATAGTGTATAGAATAACAATTACACCACGACGTGGAGACGGTAGGCCGTACGTACGCACGTATGGTGACATTTCATTCAAGGAATGGATAGAATAATGAATTTATTTATTCCATAATTATAATAAAATCACAGTCTATAAAAGAAACCAGAGTTATTATTTTATAATGGAAATAATATGGAAAGTAGAAGTTGAAGAAGAAAGGAACTTTAATTTGGGTGGTGAAAACATTACCTCTTCTTCGGGTTGTTCTTTTTGATTTGATCAAAAGGGATCCTTAGGATGGCTTTCTGATCAAACTAAGGCCTCTAGGTTGAATTGAGAGATGTTGAGAGTGTATTTGGTCCGGGGTTGGATGAACCAAAAGGCTTTGAAAGTGTGAATTAATAAGAAGGGGGAGTGCCCTTTTATAAGAGGGGTGAGGGGCTCTTTAGGAAAAACGTAAAATATTATATTAATAAAATCATTTTCGGTTTCTAATGGATCCAAAGTTTATTGTTCAAATTATAAGTTGGGTATGGGTCTAAATCCTTTCAACCAATAGATTTTAGAAAGGTTTGGGTCATTACATTAACCTTACATTTTAGTTTTAACTCCAGGTTAATTAGTTTAACACTTACCATGTCACTTTGTATTTTTATCATATATATTTAATAAACATACTATATACATCCAAGAAACCCAAAAGTGGTCCATTAATGATATATAAATAGTGATATGAGTCATTTGGCCGAATACTAGATTTTTAGGAATAGAATCAAAATTAGTAATATAATATTTGTTTTAGAAACTCATTTATGTCAATTTTGACACTACTCAATAATTGATTTTTTTGAAAATCATAACAGAATGATAAGTTCGAAAAAGGTTAATTAAATCAATAATAACATGTCATATTAACTTATAAAATTATCTTAATTCATAAAAAGGCTCAAATTATCTTTATTTTTGTATTTATAATATCTATTATTCTGCTTTTTCATTATTATTGTAATTACTGCATCACCATTGTCTCATAAATAAATTAAATTATTTCATGTCTAAAAATTTATAATAAAATATCATTATGTAGGAAATCTTTTTATATTTCTAAAAATTATATATAATCTAAAATAAAACATATATAACCCTATGAAAAAATTGTTTTTCTAAAAGATATAAGATTTTCCCATTTTTGTATTCACTTTAACTTAATTAATATAAAGTGTCACTATCACATATAAGTGGTCGAAAATCGACCCAAAGATGTCCATGGTCGGAAATATATCAACCAATAGGGTTAGGACACGTTTTATGGTAAAATAATAATATTATAATAATATTTTGTTACCCTTATTTACCGGATTTACCCTTTAACCATGGTAAATAAAATATTTACCGAAGTAATTATTCAAAATGTGTAAAAATAAAAGTTACCTATTTACAAAATTTGGAAATCCTGATTCCAAATATGGAATCCATTTTTTAAATTCAAAACACAGAAGTGGAAGAAATTAATTTAAAATTAATTCCCGCTGTCAAAACAAAAAGCGTGTTTTTAAGATATAATATCTATCAAAAGATTGATACTTGTTTATGTCAGATTTAATTGTGAAATTATGTCCAAGGACCAACATTGTATTAAATGGTAATAATATATTCTAAATATTCTTTATAACCACTCAAATTCATAATTTATTATTATTAATTATTTTGATTAAAAAATATGTTTTTAATTAATATTTAGTAATTTTCTCTATTCATAAAAATGAACTTTAGCAGAAAAATGCCAAAAAATTACCAAAATTAAATTTTTATGTCCCCATTCTAAAGAATGATTTTATTTGTTCATATATAATGTATTAAAGTGACCAAAACTAGATTTTAAAAGGGTTCTCCATTAAAAGGCGGTAAATCATCCTTTTAATGTAAATTATGATTAAAATTAGATTTATTCACATTTTAAGCCTCTAACTTGTAAATACATGTATAATTATATTGTAGTTAGTTTTGTTCAGTCCCACCAATACAACGGCTAGGAGTTAACTACCATTTAAAATAATAATATTATATTATTAGTGTAAGACGTATGATTTCAAAGAAACTCGTTGTTGCGTATCGGGTACGCTATCGAACATAGCGACCCCTTTAAACTAAAATTAATATCTAATTCACAAATATTAATAAATATGAAAATATCTTATTCTTCATTTACCTGGGATGTTACATCTGGCTTGTTTGGTAAGTCATGGTGCACTTGAACTCGGTGTTGCGTGTAGTGAATGTTATTGATTTATTTTGAAGAAGTAACACACTATGAAATCCTGAGGTGTTACATTATTCCCTATTTCAACAAATTGCGTCCTCACAATTTTATATTGTTCTTTGAAAATAATGGTTGAATTTTTTAAAATATCTTTGTGGGAAAACCCACATCGGAAATTGTGTTAATAAAATTTAGTCTTAATAAGAGGAAAAGGGAAATGAAAGGGTCACCACCAAATCATGATCTCTATTAGCAGAACATTGGTGGTAATTAGAGACGTATAATTGGAGGAAAAACGTAAATATTTATAGGTAGTGATTGATGTCATCAATCACAAAAAAGTGTAAAATTGAGGGACTTAAATTCATCAATCTATGATGATTTAATATACCATCAATTCAACAAAACATATGCCATTATGATAACACATTTTTTTTGTTTTAAGATCCCTTTACTAATGTATAAGAATTAATTTCATCATTGAATAATAGAAGAATAAAAATATATACTTGGAAAGTAGAGTCTCATCTTTTAACTAAGATTTACCACAAATTCATCTTTCACTCTAAAAGATGATACAACTCAAAAATACTCTATTTATCATAATCTTATAGGGTCCCAAATATAATGAATTTATAATTCAAATATTAGACCCTTTAGAAAAAGAATCAACATTATACCATCCAGGGACTTCACGAAGTCTAGTGGAAGGCGGTAAATCCCAATCGCACTATGGTTGTGGGTTCGATTGCCGCAGCTTTGTCCGACACGACGAGATGTCAAACGGTGTGTGTGTTGTCCTTTTATAAAAATCCAAAAAAAATAACCTTTCAAACATAATCCATTCCAACTATTAGACTTTTCCAAAATACTACCATCCAAACTCACAGTCCAAAATTTATAATGAATTTAAACACATTGAAGATCCCTTTTTGTAATAACATGTTAATACCTTCATCTTGTATTCTTTTTAAAACACAACAACACCCTAAATTACAATAAAACCTTATTGATTACATTCATGCTCCCTTATTCTTTATAGGATACTGGATATACTCCTTCTATCCAAAAATGTTGTAAACTCAAAATGGTAGTCAAGAATATCCAATATAATTTATTCAAATCAACCCTCTCTTATTCCAAAATCACTACCTCATTATCAGGACCATATTAAGGATTACATTTCCTTCAAAAAATGTATCTTACTATTATGTCACTTTTCTTTGAACCATATAATCTCAAATCCTTAATAAAATAGTACATCAGTTCAATCCTTATTTATCTCCATAATTCATATAACCAGTATACTATTGATACAACACTCAAATGAAATCACAACATAAGAGCACTAGTCATTCCTTTTCATATGTGGTAGTATCATAACATGATTATTATCCAATAGCATCATTTGTCGCATTATTTAATGATTGGAACATTGATTGGTGAAGTTTCTAAACTCCTTGCAGATGAAGCATTGCACATTTGAAATCGTTTTCATATCCTTTCAGTCACGTACATTGTGTCCTTTTTCTCCACAATTATAACAAACTCCCATTCTCTTCAAGAATTTACTAAGGTGATTCTTTCAAAAATTATCACATATGGGAAAATCCTTCTTTCCCTTCTTCCCTTTATCCATCTTTCTCTCTTCCAACCTTTTCATCTCTTTATTCCCTTCAAATCCATAGGACTCGGAGAATTTGTTACATATCTTCTTTACACATGACATTATTCCTTCATATGATGAGAGTAGTGAGAGACTATTTCCTTTGTTAATTCTGGATTAAGACCATGAAAGATATGATCCTTCTTAGTCGTTGGATCATAGGTATTGCTGGAGTTCTCATTCCTTCTACTAGGCGCCATTTCTATACAATGGCACACACTAGGTAAATTTATGAATCACAATTCATAATTCCAAACAAGTAAAATACCTAACGTAAATTGGAAAGTTTATGGATATAATCCATAAGCATAAAAAATGTTTTATTTGAGTAAGTTTATACTCATGATCCCTTCATAATGGTTTGTAAATAAAATGAGAATTATCCTAAGCATATCCCCCGGGAGTGTCGTAACCAAGAGGGCAGCAAGGCCCGTTGTTGTGCACCAGTTCCCATTCGAGTCTAGCTCAAAGCAGTGTTTCGGGTTTTACCCTTAGGTACATTTGGGCCAGAGCCGCCTCTACCTGCTCGTATCTAGAAAGGGATGTATTTCTCGAAAAACTCACAAAATCTCTACAATACCAAAATTATAGGAAGTTCTTCTATACTAATCCTCAAAGTCTAACTTAGGGCTATGTACTCTAATCAGAGTTTATCTAAATATAGTTTCCATGGTTATTGATAAAATTCCTCTAATACCAACTGTAATGCCCCGACCCCAGTTACCCAGAGTCAGTGAATTATTTTAATACATTGGCATGATTACATGGAATCATGTCCCGAAGGACTGATCAGTTTAGCAGTCTTGGAAAATAGATTACATACATGAACTTTACATTACAATTTCAATCATAGAATACAACATAGATAGTGCATTGTTAATTCCATTATTCCCTTGGATTATACCTGCATATCAATCACAATAATCTTCTTGGGATCCTTGAAAAAATAAAACATTGAAAGGGGTGAGCTCATATGCTCAGTAAGGATAATAATACAGCAGAAACTTTCATAAGTAAACATAATCATTTAAGGCAAGGTATAACTAAAACAAAAGCCTTTTAAACTTGAACTTCATCATAATATGGAAAAGATAAAATCAAATAATGCCATTTACTTACTCACGAAGATATTCTACTTGTCGAATAATCACATGAAATGTCAGAAATCACTTTCATAATGAGAGAATGTATAATGCCTGACATTCTGGAACATTTTGTCAAGGCATCGGCCAAGACGTCTAAAATGATTAAGGCCTTAGCCAAAACCATAAATCAAATTGGGAAAGGACCTTGGCCAATTCCACGTATAGTTGTCTCATGATACCTACCGATGCATCGAGGAGCTATAGCGGGCTCCACCCGTCACTTATTAAGTCCAATCCATTCCTCATATTAATAGGTTTAAACATTACATAAACATTCGTATTAAAACTAGTATATGAAATGTCAATACATTCTCCATAAACCATCAATGGTATAAAAATAACACATCCACAGTCAAACATATCATAACTCATTCAATTCAATAAGTAATATTGTAATCAACCTCAATAAATAATAATATCTAGTAGAGGATACTGACATAGTTGAAAATGATGAGTAAAACATTTTAAGAGAAATAACATTTTTGTAAAATCATTTAAAAGTAACACATTTATAAAGGAAGTAATTTAAAAGTGATTTTTGAATCAAAGTGTCCCATACCACTTTTAAACTTTTGAAAAGAATAATCATTTCAAAACATTCATGTCCTTATAAAAAAATCCTTAAAATCATTTTGAAAACATGGGCATTAATTTAAAAGATTTAGAAAGATAAATCTTTAAAACATTATAAATTCTGATCTTCATAAAGGGTAACTTTCAAAATCCATAAAATCTTAATTTTGAATTCATTTTTATTAAAAATGGTCATGGATGATAAAAATTTCCCAGTAAATACTTACACATAAACAATCTCGGATAAAAATGCGATTGAGGAATTAACCCTTAACTTGCACTTTCCTTTAGTCAAGGGTACGTTTAACCTCCAGTACGAAGATCGTAGTATGTTATTAAATTATACCAGAACCATATTAATATGTATGATATCATACACAATTCATTTATGACTTTATACTACCCATTGAATAATAATATCCATGTTAGATTAACATTCCGGGTAATAATCGTTTTCTTTATCGTACGTGTTTTAACTTGTTACTCTTGATTGTATCACGTAGATAATGATTTAAATACATCCAAAATATAAACCATGATAAATATATAATATATATTTAGAATATAAATATGAATAATAGACATATATATGAAATGGAAAACACGGTTTATGGAGACGGAAGTCCGTACGTACGCATAAACGCTGTTTCTGTTTTCATATAGTATTGAACGGAAGTAAATGAATAAGATATATGTAAGTACATAGATACTTATATATATAAATATATATATCTCCAGTAGCATTATTATGTCATATATTACATACTTATTTGTAATATATATTTTTATAATCTTTGATTAATGGTGAACTTCGAAATTAATCTCATCGCGTCGTGGAGACGGTAATCCGTACGTATGCACGAGCGAAAATATCATTCCTTTGTTATTAAAATAATAAATAATTAGATGGTATATCATATATACAGAATCATTATCATGTTATATTTTTCATTTACATGAATTAAACATCATTATTATACCCATCCAAATAATAGTGTATTGAATAACAATTACACCACGACGTGGAGACGGTAGGCCGTACGTACGCACGTATGGTGACATGTCATTCAAGGAATGGATAAAATAATGAATTTATTTATTCCATAATTATAATAACATCACAGTATATAAAAGATAATGGAGTTATTATTTTATAATGGAAATAATAAGGAAAGAATATGTTGAAGAAGAAAGGAACTTTAAAGTGCGTGGTGAAAACATTACCTCTTCTTCGGGATCTTCCTTTTGATTTGATCAAAAGGGATCCATCGGATGGCTTTCTAATAAAACTAAGGCCTATAGGTTGAATTTAGGGATGTTTAGAGTGTATTTGGGCAGGGGTTGGCCGAACCAAAAGTCTTTGAAAGTGTGAATTAATGAGAAGGGGGATTGCCCTTTTATAAGAGGGGTGAGGGGCTCTTTAGGAAAAACATAAAATATTATTTTATAATAAAATGATTTTCAGTATCTAATGGCTCCGAAGTTGATTATTCAAATTATAAGGTGGGTATGGGTCTAAATAATTTCAACCAATATATTTTATACAGGTTTGGGTCATTACATTAACTTTACCATTTAGTTTTTACTCTAGGTTTATTAGTTTAACACTTACCATGTCACTTTGTATTTTTATAAAATATTGTTAATAAACATACTATATAAATCCAAGAGACCCCAATGTGGTTCATTAATGATATAACAATAATGATATAAGTCATTTGGACGAATACTAGATTATTAGGAATAGAATATAAATTACTAATATAATATTTGTTTTAGAAACTCATTTACGTCAATTTTGACACTACTCAATAATTGATTTTTTGTGAAAATCATAAAATATTGATAAGTTCGAACAAGGTTAATTAAATCAATAATAACATTTCATATTAACTTATAAAATTAGTTTAATTCATAAAAAGGCTCAAATTATATTTATTTGGGTATTTATAATATCAATTATCCAGATTTTTAAATATTATGGTAATTACTGCATCACCATTGTGTCATAAATAAAATAAATTATTTCCTGTTTAAAAATTATAAATAAACTATCATTATGTAGGAATGCTTTTTATATTTATAAGGAATATTTATAATCTAAAATCCAACATATATAACCCAATGAAATAATTGTTTTTCTAAAAGATATAAGCTTTTGTCATTTTTGTATTCACTTTAACTTAATTAATATAAAGTGTCACTATAACATATAAGTGGTCCCAAAATCGACCAAAAGATGTCCATGGTTGGAAATGTATCAACTAATAGGGTTAGGACACGTTTTAGGGTAAATTAATATTATTATAATATTATTTTGTTACCCTTATTTACCGGATATAACTTTTAACCATGGTAAATAAAATATTTACCGAAGTAATTATTCAAAATGTTTAAAAATAAAATTTACCTATTTAAACAATTTGGACATCCTGATTCCAAATATGGAATCCATTTTTCCAAATTCAAAACATATAAGTGGCAGAAATTAATTTAAAATTAATTCCCGCTGTCAAAACAAAAAGCGTGTTTTTAAGATATAATAACTTTCAAAAGATTGATAATTGTTTATGCCCGATTTAATTGTGAAATTATGTCTAGGGACTGAAGTTGTATTAAATGGTAAAAATATATTCTAAATCAACTTTATAACCACTCAAATTCAGAATTTATTATTATTAATTATTTTTATTAAAAAAGTTGTTTTTAATTAAAATTTAGTAATTTTCACTATTCATAAAAATGAACTTTATCAGAAAAATGCCAAAAAATTACCCTAAGTAAATTTTGATGTCCCCATTCTAAAGAATGATTTTATTTGTTCATATATAATGTATTAAAGTGACCAAAACTAGATTTAAAAAGGGTTCTCCATTAAAAGGCTGTAAATTGGCCTTTTAATGTAAATTATGCTTAAAATTAGATTCATTCACATTTTAAGCCTCTAACATGTAAATACATGTATAATCATATTGTAGTTAGTTTTGTTCATTCACGAAAATACAACGACTAGGAGTTAACAACCATTAAAAATTATAATATTATATTATTAGTGTATGACGTAAGATTTCAAAGAAACCTATTGTTGCGTATCGGGTACGCTATCGAACATAGAGATCCCTTTAAACTACAATTAATATTTAATTCACAAATATTAATAAATATGAAAATATCTTATTCTTCAATTACCTGGGATGTTACATCCGGCTTGTTTGGTAAGTCATGGTGCACTTGAACTCAGTGTTGCGTGTAGTGAAAGTTATTGATTTATTTTGAAGAAGTAACACACTATGAAATCCTGGGGTGTTACATATTTCATTAAATTTCCAAAAATCGAACATTCATATATAACACCATGGACATGGATGAATTTAGGATATATCATTTCTATGAATTTTCGAGAGATTTAAACATTAGATAATGAACATAATTGAAAAATAATTTCTTTCATTATTCATTAATGTAACATTATTCGTGATGCATCAAATGTATCGTACCTCACCAAAAACACATGTTATGATTTTTATCATCTATACATCAATGTATGAGACTTGTAATTATAACTAATAATAATATTAATGCCTGTGGATCTATACAAATGTTCGTAGATAGGAACATCTAATGACACATATAAATATTGACTACACAATAGAGTTTCTTGTTCTTATAATATCCTACACTGAATATTAGCACGAGAGTACACCATGAGAAGGTACCTTAATGTCTTATGAGTCTCCACCCATGATATCCAGTATCATTTATCTCCCTCAAAATATATCATATTTCTATATATCTTATATTTTAAGCATTCTTTTGTGACCAATATTGGTTCTCATTATAGTGGAAACTGCAATGAAATTTCAGTGCGACTGTAAATCATATGATATTATCATATAGTATGTCACGTAGAAGAAATAAAATCTGTGAAAATAAGTTTATTCATATTCAATAATATTAATATAGATTATCTTAATGTTAAAAATGTGGGATCTAGACATCAACTCTAACATAACCAATATATAAGTCATGTTTATATGATCGACACAACATCCTATGTTCCATCAATTGTGCAACCCTTGTAGCATAATTTTTTGTAATGTTAAATTTTACCTTCCATTACGAAGATAATTAATATAAATACCACAAAATACAGATATCAATTTTATAAATTTTTTTCCCCATATCTCCACCAATGATTTATTGTTTATTTCATTATCGATATGCCTCTATGAGACTAGTTTGACATGAATAATATCACTGTACATGGAAAAAGATTTTTTTATTCATCGTCATATCTTTGTAATTATATTGATTATATGATTGTCTTCATATTAGCCCCCCATTATTTATGATTAAATATTCCAGGCTTATCACATAGGGGTATACCCCCTTTTCTATTAGAATATCTCAAAGAATACGTTAATATAAAAAAAGAATAATTAATTCTCAACACAACAAGAAAATAATAATGTGACATAATTTGACACACATATAAAAAAGCCTTTTAGAGAGTGCTCATTAGGCTCATATAGATCTATTGGATGTATTGGATCGGTCACATCTTAAATATGTATCAATTACAATGCATTCACTATATCATCATCATGAAGTAGTGATAAAGGTAATGGTACACAATAATCAAGTCCTAGATGGATAGAAGGAAATGGTGGCGACAAAGACCTAGTGGGATATGGATAGAATGTCTAAGGATACATGATAGGATATGCATATATTATAGGTGTGAACATTTTGTGATGCGATATTCACATGGTATGAGAAGAATATAATATTTAAGATAATGATGGAGGAATGGGTGGGAAACACCATTGAGGCTCATGTGGAGGATGAATAAGTGTGGTAAAAGGGGTGTATATTAGTGTTTCATGGTGTGAATGAGTACGTTGGGTGATCTTTGTAGTTGTAGGATGACCCAAACATGGTACCATGCTAGTAGGATGATAAGACTACAACTCCGGTTCAGTTGAATTTCAATAATAAATTTGATAAAGAATAAGGACATATCCTTAAATGAAATGAAAATGTAAATTATTAAAATTGTTTTATCCAATAAGGAATCTAGATAAGGAAATCACAACATTCACATCTAATGATCATTATCACATAATATCATCCATCAAAATTCATCAATATCGTTCATAATATATATAATAATAACACGTATTCATTATTTTATGATGGAAAAAATATACTGAGTAATAATAATAATGCATCAGCCAACATCAAAACCACAAAATAGGGGATAATATTATCATGTAAATAATACTATAATTTATATATATATAAATAATTATAAAATAATAATATCATAGAAACTATAATTTTTAATAAAAATAAATAAAATTAATAAGGTAGATAGAATCTCAAAATAGTATAATATAAGATATGAAAAACAAAAAAAAATAGAAATAAGTATGCATCTCTAATTAGAAAAGAAAAATGATTCACAAATCTCCTTCTATAAGCCTGAATAACATATAATGATCATACACTAAAAAAATATTAAATTTAAAATATCAAAATAAATATAAATTTGGTTTAAATACCAATAGAGTGCACATAAATTGTTAAGTAAGCTTCTTTAAAAAGATTCACCGAGGAATAACAATATTGAAGTGACTCTTATGGTTATCAAAGAAGTGGAAAATAACAAATCATTAATTAATTACATCACATATCAATTCACAAGGCAAGAGGACAATGTGGTGTATGATCCCACAATTATATTAGGAAACCTCATGAAGGGTGAAGGAAAATGTTTCAAATGAAGAGACATGTATTAGTTGTATTGTTATGATAATAGTGATGCAACCCAAGATAATAAGGACCAATAATCACATATAGTTTTATGGAAATGTAATATCCAAATTTGTTTTAAAAACAACCAGTGATGCTTAGAATATGATTAGATTAATATAGTAGATTCATAAAAACATTTTTCATTAACATTATGAGATTAGAGGTACCCCAATCCCATTTTATTTTTATGTAAAATTTTATTATTTGTCTGATGTGGGAAAAAGAGGTAAATAAAATACATGGGAGGATTCACCATGTGTGTATTGATATGAGTATTAGAAATTCAAGAGTGCATGTTGAAATGAAATTACAATATAAATATTTAGTTTCAAAAATAGTATACTAAGTGTATATTGTTGTTATTTGATCCATAAAGTTGTAATTTATAATAATCTACTAAGAAACTAAAGATATAGTGGATTTCAGGCCTATTTGGTTGTGATTATTGTATCAAATCTAAGTGATAGATATACTAATGATGTTCACCTATTTGTAAAAACAATCAAGTGAATTATTATTAACTAATATGTTTTCTTTATCTTAATTCTTTTTAGGTTACTTAGTTTATATTTGGAAAAATAATTATACCAAAAAAATAGATTCATAATGTTGTGCTAGGAACCTTCCCACCTACACACGCACCATTTCCATTATTGGGTCTCAAACCTTGGTCCTCCTCCTCATGCGTCTGTGACTCTTCAACTCACATATATTATTTTACTTTTAATTTTAAAATATGTATCTATATTTAGATATATTTTGTTACATTTTTTACCCATATATATTTATTAATCATTATATTTATATTTAAATACATATATAAAATTTTGTGTGTGTTTGTGTATGAGTGTGTGTGCATTAATAAATATATATGTTTTGGTGTGTGTGTGTCTATGTGTGTATCTATAATTATAAATCTACATATTTATATTTATTTACATATATTATATATTAATATTTATTTACATATTTTAGAATATCAATATAAACATATAATTGTTGGTCAAATCACAAACAAATATAATTATATATATAACATATATACATTAATTTTTTATGTATATGTATATAATTATTGTTAAACATGTATTTTAAATTAAATTTATATCATATTCTATTAAGATAAGGGTTATATATTTATAAATATTTTTTGTATTTACATATATTCTAATATTTATTTATAAAAATTAAATTTTAATTATGCAAATATAACTAATATTTATATAATTTTATATATTAAATTTTAAATAATAGTACATCTGGTACAATGGTAATATTTCAAAAACCATAGTATAAATATGAATTTTATCTAAAGTAATAAATTCATTCGACAAGGAGAAATGGAAAAATAATCCTCTGAAAGGAGGCTGAGAATCCATCAAATGTTAATAAAATATGGTAACCAGAAAAAATATCATTTTGGAAGGACATAAAAGCCTTATCTAGCCTAAAAATGTGTAAAAATCATTTACCCTATGATTGTATAGTGTAGATATTTTCACATGTTTCTATTTAATATCTCCATGATCTCAAATAGACACACGAATTATAAGTTATTTCCATTTTGAAGTTTGAGCTGCATTATTAACTTAATTTAGATCATTTTTTTCTTATATTCATATTTTTATTAAATGGTTATTAGTAGATAAAAACTAATAATTTATTGATTATATATTTATGTTATTTTTTTTCATTACCATTTCTTACTAAATCTATTTGATATTATGTTTATATTTCTATTTTCCCTTATTTAAAACATATTTAAAATTATTGGTTTATTTTAATTAAATATAAATATGTTTTTATATTTATATATTCATGTATTATTTTTATGAATTAATTTTTCTTGAAATATACCCTTTATTTAGTAAAGTAGAAATGTGTAGATATATGGGGGTCTTTATCAAGGTTATTAAAAATGCTCTAATAAAGGTGCACCTATATCTGCAATACAAACAAGCACTAATAAAGGGGTACATTTAACATTTAATTTTTTATAGATGTTAATATTAACTATTACAAACACTTTTTGATAGCACTAATAAAGGTAACCACTTTATTAGCAGTTCTATACTACAATAGATAATGGTTATCACAGTTTAATTAACATTCTTTGGTAGGGTTTTTAGCGATCCGTATATGAGTAAATTTATGTTGTTATTTAATGATATTGAATTGATTATTTTATAATGATATAAATTTACTTTGGAATCCAAACATCGTATTAGTTAACATTTACATGAATACATGATTTCACATTTTTATTCATTAAATCAATATTATCTTATATTTCTATTAAATAATTAAGTAGTGTATAAATTTAAACACAGTGACATACAAGAGGAGTTAAAAATATATTAACTTCAAGGATTTTTCTCTCTAGTTTGAGTTTTATTTTTTATTATACTATCATATAAGAAATATATTCAACATTATACAACGTAAAAACATATTTTTTATATAGTATACACTAAATTGAATTTCAATTTTATTATTCTTTGGATTCAATGTTGTATATTCTACTTCAATAACCTTTTCTTCACTAGATAATGGTTTTATTATGAATCTTATAGAAATAATAATTATTAATAAGTAGAGTTTGTGGAATTGTTATCCAAGATTATCTATATTATATAGAGCTCAATATAATAATTGGATAAAATATTTATAATGAATAGATGATTAAATTTAAATATTTAGAAACAATATTTAAATATAAATGGGGAAAAAATTATATACCGAGTCAATAGTTTCATATTTCAATAAATTTTTTGGATGACTATATTTCAATTTTTTGAAATTGGACATTGATACTTGGATCACTATAATGTTATATTGTGAGTTATTATATAATTTTATAATATATTCATAATTGTTCATAATTATTTGACTATAGTATCTCATGTATTGAATGTTGATATCATGAATTAATTTTTTAGAGTAATCTATATAAAATAATTTTTTATTAAATGTGAACTTTGTAGATATTAAAAATAGATTATTGATATGAAATTTTGTAAATTCACATCATATTTGTGTAAATTTTACTGTTATTTGTACATATATGGTATAAGTGATTGAACCTCAATGTACCTTCACTTTTTCTATTTTTATTGTTGAAAAAACCTATAGGAACATTCAAGTTGTATATAGGGTAAATGTGTAAAAAGGTTCTTGCCACATCCATTCCATGACACGTTGGGATGTGTAACCATGTTCTATTCCATAAGCTAGACTCCTATGGTGTCATTTCTCGGTAATGGTATAGGGAGGCTTGAATGATGATAATCAGATCTGCTGTCTTTTTAGGCTTTGTTACGCAGTGGTTATTGGTTGTGGAATGGGCTCATCCCCACTGTGGAGCATTACAACATGGAGTATGGTGTCTGACTATTGTGGTTTTTTAGGATACTGCAAAACTAGTGGTGGCTGCAACGTGGGATGTGGGTTGAGACATAGCCCATCCCATGGATAAATATGATTTAAACCATGGATCGATAATTGTGTCCTAGATGCGGGTTTTACTAGTTGCAAAACTATGGATGCCTCTAACTATACCGCAATCTAGGTGTTCTACTATGTGGCCATAGTGGCTGCACTATGGTCCTCTAAAGATCTATATACCTATAAATTATTTTGAGGCCAACAAACCTAGTTTTCTTCTAATTCTATTTCAGGAATCCTAGGAACCAAAAGGTGATTTTATAAGTATTTGAATACCCCTATCAATATAGATCTATCCCAGCAACTCAAGATTAATATGTGGTGATCAAAGTTAGACTATTTCTCTTTTCAAGAGGTTTCACACCATTTTATATTATTTCCTCCCAAACCATCCTTACTTATTATGGTCTATGATCACCATCATTCCAATATGGTTTTATAATTATTTTTACCATTTCATTATGGAAAAACATCCTTGTAGGATCATAGTTTTCTTTAGGGAAGAGGTGATCAGACATTTGTGACATTGAATTATTCACGTTCAAAAAATGTTGAATAATTGAGGATTGGGATTAATTTCATCTCATATTAATTTACATGAAACCATAAATTGACATTTTATAGACCATTGGATGGTAAGTAATTTTACCTTTTAAATGATAATCTATATTTATGAATGGAATTGGTTTATGTGCAACAATCGTGAGTTGTTGCCTTCTACTGAGATAATGGTTTAATTAATGTTTTCCTATATATTGTGGTATCAATACTATTATCTGTCTATAATGATGTTATACATGAATTATAAGGAGGAAATTGATGAATTTTCTCAATTAACATATTAATGATATTTTATTATTGGTTTGATAAATAATTATTTTGGAGGTATGTCTAATAATTTCATTGTATCTAAAAAGTTAATTGTAATGAAATTGATAAAAATATGAATGTTTAACTTAATGTGTTAATCAATGTGATAATGGAATTGGATAAATAACATGATGTATGGATTATTTTTGATGATAACAAAAGGAATTACTAATAAGATTTATTCTTCATTATTATTTTTGAAATAGGAATAATACACCATTGGGAATGTTAAAATAAATTTATAGCATGTTATATCTATTTCCTTATGATTTTTTAGTTAGATCCAGTTGATATTAACCAACCATGATTTATGGATCACTGAGAGGGTAAGGGTGAATCAATGATAAATTTTTCATTAATTTTTATATTATTAAAAATCATTCTTCACCTCTGGTTATATTTTCCAATCTCTATTGATAACAAATAAAACACATAACCACATAAACATATGAATTTTGAATGACCACTACTCATGAGGAGTATCTAGTACTTGGTATTTTATGGAAATAATATAATACCACAGATTCCACTAAGAAATTATAATTTCATGTATAACAAAATCTGTAGGATTTGTACATAAAAACATGTACCACTTTGTTCAATAACATATACCATGTGATTTAAATAACATGATATTATATAATATAATTTTTGTTACAAACTTGATACAGTTATTATTTATCAAATATATCAAATATGATATTTCAAAATTATACATTACATTCTTACAATGGATCAGGTATCATGCTCCAATATAATGTTATGATAGTCAATATTATTCACATGTCTATCTATTTAATAGATAAAATATAACATAGATCGAATACGACTAAAAAAATTTTATTCTTCTTCTTCATTAGCATATAAATCTAAATATGGTTTTCCTAGTCAATCTATCATTACCAATATGATCATTATATCAATACGTTCTATCTATTCGTATTATTATTATTATTATTCTTCTATTTAATACACTTTTTAATGTGAGCGTGATTCAGATTCTTCTTCTTGATCTAAATGTAGATCTTCTCTCTTGGAATATAATTTTATCAAAATAAACATTTCAACACACTAAGAAACATGTAGAGTTTAAAAATACATTTATTACAACAATGTTTCTATCTAGATTGAACAATTTTTCTATACACCATCATATAAGAAAAATATTCATAATTATATAAGAAAATATTTCTTTCTTTTAAAAGACAACAAATCAAATTCTTAATTTGTTATTATTTAGATTCTAATTTGTATATTCTATAGTAATAAATTTCATTTCACTGAAAAATGGAGTTATTATAAATATTTTAGTAATAAATAATAATAGGATGGATATTTTGAAGAAATTTTATACCAACATATCTATATTATTAGGAGGATACTATGATAATTTGATAAAAAAAATATAAAAAATTTAATAATTAATTAAAATAATTAGAATGGGAGTTCACATGTCAATGGGAACATCATTAAATATCAATACAATAGTCTCATTATTCTATAATTTTTTCAATTGATTAATATAAAATTTCATTAACATGGTTCATAAACTTTTGATCACTATAAAGTTATATGGAATGTCATTAATAGATTTTACAATATTTTGATAACATTTTAAGGATATTTTTCTCTATTTAATCAATTATTGATTCTATATATCCAAAATTATTCTTCTTGATTGATCATTATAAAATAAAATTTTTAAAAAAAATGTACTATATAATAATTTAAATAAATTATGTGTTCTAAAATTATAAAAATTTATTTAGCCTAAAATATTCTATAATTTTTTCTATTTTCATGGATTCTACTATGAGTGATCAACTTTTAGTGGGTTCTCCATTTGTGTGTTTTGGGTGTTGGAGGCACCTATATGAGGTTTCAATGATATTAGAGGATAAATGATGAAAATGATGGGTTGCACTACCATATTGGGGCCTGATTGTGGAATTGAGCCCTTGGGTTTTTAATAAGATAGAATTCTATGGTTTGGAATCCCAGATGATATATAGGATGTATTGAAGAAGGGAAATTGAGGCTACTTCATACATAACCTAACATTGTTGTTGAAGTCGGATATTGCATATGAACTACCTTAGTGTCGATCTCTACGATTTTGAGTGAGGTAACAATGCCAAAGTGGTTTTTGAGGCTTCTACCAAATCTGGGGTGGCTTGAACAAGGGTTATAAGTTAGTCCATAGACCCACCCCTGAATAAATATTATATTCCCTACCAATCTAGTATTGAATCCTAGACATTTGTTTTACTATTGTCCATTATATTTTCGAATACAACAATGTTGTGGTCTTGGTGGTCAACAATTTTATCTTTGGATTTGTGTCATGGTCCCTTAAAATTAGGATTTCCAATAAATTAACCTTATTACCTTGGACCTATTTTCCCCATTTCAATCCTCCTGAACACATGGAACCCAATGGTTCATTTCGTATTCTTTAAAACCCCCATTTAATAGGGATGAATCCTAAATTCTGGAGTTCAATGTGTGGGGATCTGAGGTAGGCTCTTCTTCTATTGTAGTGGTTTCTCTCAAATTTCTATCATTTTCTCGTGTTCCATTATTCCAGTTTATTGAAAATGATCTTCAAAATTATAATGGAATTGTATATTTAATTTATAAAAGTTCTCATGGAACGAAATTTTTGAGAAAACCATGTTTTCTCATAGCACAAGTGTTTAGAGATCTCTAAGAGTTATTCATTCTCATGAAAATAATGTCAATGCTTTGAGTTAGGGGATTAATTTCGTCTCCTATTTGTTTATATGAAATAATAAATTTACATTAGTTTTTACTTCAAGTTGACTATGGAATTTACCTATAAATGATTAAATGTAATTAATGAATTTATTTTTTTATGTTAAACTATCACATGTTTTTTCATTGTACAATGATAATGGTTTTCATCTTGTGTTTCTAGATAGTGTTTTATCAATATTGTAATTTTTATTCAATTTTTTTAAACATGGTTTATGGTTTTTAAAATGATGGATTTGGATAATGAGCATAGCGCCAATAATGTTTTTTGTCTTGATAAAGAATTATAGAGGTGATTTTTTTAACAATTCTGGTGTTTCTTTTAATTTGATGATAATAAAATTAATGCATGTATGCTTGTTTATCCAACTGGGAAAATCCAATTGTTATTAGAATTGTATAATGAAAATGAAGCTAGAAGGGTTTTTTGATTATTAAAATGGCTTTATTAATTATTGTTTTTCTTCCTTAGCTATGTTGAAACATGATGTATATATTTTATACCATGTTTAATTAATTTATAAAATTTTAGTTAATTTGTTTATTCGTTATTTTAAAATTTAAATTTGATATAAAAAAATATAAATTGGTCTAAAATAAGAATTGTTTTAAATACATGCAATTTATTATTAGTTATTTTAATTCTAATATATGATATATTTTGTTCTCATTTTACCATTGATGTTGATTTACATGGCATTATCAAATGATTCACATGATAAATTTTGGATTCCAACATGGATATTCGATGTATATTAATTCTATTAATATCTAGTCATTGATGGATCTTATCACCTAATATATATTTTTTATCCATTGATTAGAACCATTCGATCTTTGGCTGGGTCAGATGTTCGACATTGGATTTTTGGAAGCCACCCCATGGTAGCATATATAGACAACAATGGTTATTTCATGGGGATTCATCACCCCAACAATTCTAACATTCAATATAAAAAACTTAACTAAAAATCATATTATAAGGCAATTGAGATTATTTGGTATGTAAAGGACTACATTCTCAAAATTGACTCCCCCTCGTCAAAGGTGGTTTTGTTTTCATCCCACTATTTGTTGGTTCTGCCTTTTCTCCCTCCTACTGTATGGAATTTTCTCCATCAGTTTCAATCATACTGATGGTGGTTCAATATTCCTCATTAGAAAACTCATCTGGTGACCTGACCAAACACTTAGAAGCTACTAGTTCTTGGCTCATGGTGGAGGATATCATGTTTCTTCCCTATTTAATACGTATTCTCTTTGGTCAAATACCTTTTCCTAGTGTGATTATCCTATAAGTAGATCCATCCATGAAACAACAGTAGTGTTCCTGGATCAAGAAATGATCTCGATGCTCAAACATTTTCACTATATTTTTCTTTTTCCATAAACCCAATTCCTTATGTGTTTATCATTCATGTGCAATGATTTAGCTTTATCATGTATGTTCATTTCAGTTGGCTATTTATAATTCATTTTTACAATGAAATCTATTTTCTGGAATATAATAAACTAGTTCTCCTCCCGTGCGATGCAGGACACAAAAATAATTCTTATTATTAACTATAGATTACTATTTATAAAACATGATATTTTATATTATTATTGAATATTTTTCAAAAGAAAATGAATAAGAATGTTGAAATTACAACTCATGCATTCCTCTCACGGTCGTATTGTGCAACTCCTCATGCATTCCTCTTGTATCATGCATGGATCATGAACATTATTCATGATCCAACCACTATATAAGGAACATAAAGAAAAACCACTGTAATCAGTATCGGAGAAAACATAAAACAAAATGAATGAAAAAAATCAAATGTAATTGTTGCAGAAAATTATTGCAATTACAAAATTTCAATTAACAGAAATGGACATGAAAATATGTTACATTATGTTGAAAACATAAATTGACATGGAATTTATTTTTTGGAGAAAACATAGGCTACACAGAAAATGTATTGCATATATACTGCAGAGAAACTACACAGATACTATATTGAAGATAACAGAAATGAAATATGTTTTTTTAGAAAACATAAACAGAGGATGCAATGATATTGTATTGCATTCATACTACACATATACTGTATTTCACAAAGTATTGGTGCATAAAAAGTAATATGACTGGATGAAATATGAAAATAGCATTCGCACGACACTATAAATTAATTCTTATTATTAACTAAAGAATATTATTTATCAAAAATAATATTTCATATTCATATTGAATTTTATTGAAACAGAATGTAATACATAATGATAGAATTATAGTTACAAAAAATGAGAAACAATAGTTAAATAATGAGAAATATTCTTTATGAAGTAGATATTGAAGGAAAAATTGTCACAGAAAGACTTAATTCCCAAGAACACGTACAATAAAATAATAACCGAGATAAAAGAAAATGAAACACTACTCCTCTAAAGAATAATGAATAATGTCATCAGGAAAATCTCCCATTCTGCCTAGGTATATAGACCTTCATAACAGATTTGATCTTACACTTCCTTCAAACATCAAGGAACATATTCCACTATAATATTAAAATGATAATTTGGAAAATGAATATATAATTAAAAATATGATGTTCATCATTAAACTTTTGAATATGGATAACGTTTAATATATAAGATTCAATATGTAAATTTTTCGAAATAATGTTTTTGAAAATGAATGTGCAGCTAAATCTACTCATTGAATCATTCAATACATATATAGTTGAAAATATACTTTTATCAATGAACAGAATAAAAGATTTATCATTACTAAAATAAAAAAAGCAATGTGAGAAAAGGGAAGTGGGAGAAAATTTTCTGTTAGGGGTTCCACCATTTGATTTTAAGCTCTAAATTTTTTCCAAATATACCTAAATTAATAAAATAAAAAAATAGTTGAACAGATTAAATTTATATAAAATATGAAAAACAAAATTTTTCTCTCTAACCATATTCAAAACCCTTATATGCCTTTTTTATCAGAAAAATAAACCATAACACATGTGAAATCCCATTAATGGTGTAAAACATATTCCTTATACTTACAATGAGATATTATATAAGGAGAAACATGCTTATGCTTCGTTATCAAAAGAAGGAATCGTGCCCCGAACTATCTATACAGAATTAAAAAAATGTCTAAAAATAAGTATACATATTAATGCATATAGAAATTGAAGAATAATAAATTGAATGTTAACCTAAAAGAAATTAATTGTAACCATAATAAAATAATAAAATTTCATTAGATTGTTAATATAAGGTCGTTCTTGAAATAAGATTGTGTTGAAAAGTGATTGTTAACATGAATATGTGTTTGAAAACATGAGGTCTGTATAATATTATTCTTAAATACAGCAGAAAATAAAATGAATGTACATATACATCCAATGTTATATTTGTAACATGTCCAGTGAAGTAATGAAAAGTAAATAATAAAGAACAAAAACAAACAACAAGGAGTAATGTTTGTTCAACTAATCTCATAGTGGAAAACAACCTCCATCAGAACATTGTAAGCCCAAGATGCGCATATATGGGGACTTTCATGAACATATACGATTGAAACAGCCTTTATGTGAAACAATGTAAAACATTTAATTCAAAAACAAGTGGTAATGATATGGATAACAATTTATACAAGGAAATAGTGACACAATAATGATATAATTTTGATTTATATGTAAAAACAAATTGTGAATCAATCAAAATAAAAGTTAACCTACATAACTGGGGTCTGAGATCCACCATGTTCCACTACATTTTCGTATTCATCACTATTACAAGGAAATCTATAGTGATATTTAAAACATATTTCTTTTGAATCAATGAAACGAAACTATATAGAACAATGGCACACACTAATGAGAAAAGAATTTTAAACTAATCTCTTAGTGGAATAGGTTATTCATCAAATATTTGTTAATGTTAGACCAGTTTTAGATCTTATAAGTATTGAAATCTCAAAATGTAAATAACTTATGATATATCTCCTATTAGCAACTCTGGACATTGTAAAACAATACTCCTAAAGGATAACTGGATGCTATTATCACAAAAGTAAAAGAAACGATGTATGTTTGAGAAGATATTTCAGTAACCATGTTATTCATAAGGATACTAATCTACCAATCTTTAAAAAGGAACTTTAATTTGTTTTATTTTGTTTTCAAAAATGGTAAAAAATAGTTGTGCATCCATTATTCTATTTATTTTGATATGTCTGTGGAAGTGTGGTGCAATGAAAACCAGCAACATTTAGCAAGGCCATAATACCACACAAAAGTTATATTGGAATTATTGAAATGAATAATAAAATATATATGTATCATAAATTTTGACAACCGGTAATTAGAAAGCACCAGTTTAAGGTCCAATGAATGCCTCATAAAAAAATGTTCTATAGGTCACTAACAAAAAAAACTGGGTTTATTTTCATATTCATTGTTTTTTCATCCATGATAATCTATAACATAGAAAATCTAATGCAATGCACAATATGTGCATATATGGGAACACTGAGACATGAACATTCACTATGGACACACCCTTCATATCGAGCCATGCGAATGTTTTAATGCACATAGATGTGGTAACAATATGGGTAATAATTTAGGAAAGGAAAAGATGACATGGCAATGATATATATTAGATTTAGATGTAAATAAATAAAAGTACCTGGAACTGAAATATGCTTCAACATAAATAGATATACCCACATACATGGATGTGGTAAGATAAAATAGTTAAGATATACATGCATGATAATAGATTTTAGAGACAGTAAAAGTACCCGCAACTGAAATCTGCTTCAGCATAAACAGATATACCCACATACATGGATTTGGGAAAATGAAATAGTAATGATATACCTTCATGATAAGAGTCAGCATCACTGTGATGGTAAAGGATTACTGAGATAATGGTCTAAACCTATTCTAGTCCAGTGTAGACAGCTGTGTGGAGTGGTTGGACACGAAGGAACCTGCCTCAGTGGTGTACATTGTTTTCAACAGCCTGGTGAAGCAAGGGTAGGATCAGTTGGAGGTGCTGTCAATGGGAAGATATAGTCTATTCAGAATTGTATTCCTAAAACTAAGTAAACTACAACACAAAATATAATAAAATGCATTAATTTCACAGTATCTCCATCTGATATTACTGAAATACGTTCAATTTGACATTTTGTGGAAAATGAACAAGACCAATATAATTATTAGAATATTGAAAGAATCTTACATCAATCCTTTGTAAAATATTCATCTTCCTGCTACCCACTTTTTCAATTGTGATAAATGGATGCTTTCATTCTTGATTAGAAAAATAACGAAATTCTACACAAATTGATGTAATATTGAAATAATGCCATTCAATTTAAAGGAAAACTTATATTCTAGTAGGTTATAATGAAGAAAATCATATAACTTCAGCAAAACAAAGCAGTAGTAAATGCATCCAGAAATTATATTACCCAGGCTAAAATAGTTCCACAATCCATCCACAGAATTCATGCAGCACCTCAAAGATACATAGACAAGAATATTAATCATAAACATGAATGACATTAGAATACTTTTTCTCTAGATATCCATATGAAAAACATTTACAACAAAAGGCATTAATAAAGAAACATGAAACAGTAGTGATGCAACAGTTTCCTCATGGATGAAAAACTAATGGCCATAATAGAATTTTATCTGAATTTTTGTTATCTAAATAGATTATGTGGTGGAACTTGGATGTCAATCAAAAAAAAATCATGATATCATAATGAATGATTTTTCATGCCTTAGAGAAATATGTTCTATCAGATGTAATAAGATGTGCGAGAATAGTTGAATCTGTACATAATCTGCCTTCGACTATCATCTCATTGGATCAAACTACTTGAACATCCATGTGTTTGCCCTCCATAAGAGTTGAATAATTTTATAATGCTTAAAAAATAAGTTAAAAACATGAAAAAACAATGTTTTATCATCATTAAAAAAAATTTGTGGTACCTTATATGATTCATAGGCATTATGAGTAAAGAAGACATATACATACATTTTGTTTCAATAAAAACCTGTTAAGTATGGGATAAACATATACCTACAAATTTAAAAATCCCACCAACTGTTTAGTTAATATAAAATCATTTTTTGTAGAATATTGACTAGTTGACACATGTGTTTTTTCCATTCTAAAAATAGACCAATAAACATAATAAATAATAAAGTCAGAACATGTCAACATCTTAATGATTGTTTCATCAAATGGGTAAACAAAGCTAATAAAACTATTTATTTTTTTATTAGAATACATTCCCTGGAGAAATAAAGAGTCAATCATCATGAAAAGCATTTGAATGAATAATGAATGAAATGGTTATTGTATCATTATAAATAAATGGAAATTATTAAATTGATACCTTTTTGAGTGTATGAGCCCAAGCTGCAGTGTAAACCATGGCAGTTGAATATCATTAACTCCTCCACTACAGAAATATGATAGCAGAAAGATAATTTTAGTTGCAATTCAACTACATAGATGAATATTGATAATTCTTTTTCCTATTTATATTAATCAAAATGATGAAAACCTAATTCATTTAATTTTAATTTCATTATAATAAATATAAAAATGAATATGAACATTCAGAATTCATGAAATATAGAACTCATCTTTCGATTCAGATCATGAGTGTTGGGTTGGTGGTTTTAAATTTTTCATAAAAATAGACCAATAATAGGTAAGCATATGGGATTCCAAATTTTTTTCATCGATTTGATATATTAAACAATGCAAAGATGATTCAATAGAGATTTCTCAACCACTGTTGAAAACCTAGAAACATGAAATTGAAATAAAAATTATATTTGAAGACAGATTGAATCATGATGTTGTGTGAGAATAAATATCACCATTCAATTTTACATTGAATATGTATAAAAAATAAGTACATGAATTTACAAAAAATAAAAAATTTCATTACTATATGAATGAAATCATCACGCTTTGGGTTTGATGGGTGATCATCAATGTTGATACCATGAAAAATTAATTAATTCTTCGAACCATGTGAGTAAATGATAGAAATATGAAAATCCAACATGAAAAATGAATTCATTAGAAATGAAATCCGATGCAAGCATTAAATTTCGAAAATGTAAATGGAAACCTAGAATACTTAAATTTTTTTAGAATTTTATCATTTATGCACATGAAGAAACAACCAAAAAAATTAGACCAACCCATTGATGTTCAATGCTAGTATTATGATGTCAATCTCAAGAAGCAAATTAGTTTCACTGTTTTATTAACCCTTTGAGTTTTAAACAATGTAAAATTGCTAAGTCGTTAACTGTAAATCAAATCCAGGATCAAATAATGAAACATTAGAGTAGTCTAATGACATTTCAAAAATATGGTAAAATAGAAAACAATTATGAATGATCACCATAATGATCTCAAAAAAAATTAAAGAAAATAACATTGATAGTTCAATATTTACAAATATATGCAATTTGATTAAAAAATTTAAAAACTAGAAAATATAGTTATGCAAAACATGTTCAGCTAGATAAATTTAAGACATCATAAAATAACAAAATTCCAAAAGAAATTATAGCATTTAATATTGAATATGAAAAAATGATACCATTCTTGTTGAAAAAAAAACAATAGGAATTCAACATTAATGCACATGACAAAAATGACCAAAACAACTCATACTTGCCCATTAAATCCAAATTCATGTACAGTCGTGTAAAACTCAAAAAGAACAAGATAATTGATGTATCATTATCCCCTTTAGTTTTAATCAATATAAAATTGATCATTCCATATCCCTAAATCAAATGCAGATGAAGAATGAAATGGTAATAAAACAATTGGATCAAACATCGTTGAGCCGTAAATGATATCTGTCGGATATGTTTATCCTCCTCCATGATTTTAAATCCATGTAATTCATTCAATAATCCCATTCACATTCATCAATGGATTCCATACATAAGTTAAAACAAAAAAAAACAATTCCCAATAAGTAGACATGAGATAGAAAATAGATCAAAAAATCAGGAATGCAATTACACATATAACCAAAGACGAAGAAAAGAGGTGTCCGTACCCAAAAGAATCTCAGACTAACATTCAGTTTAGAATATTGAAGAACAATACATAAGAAGTAGTAATAGTACCAAATGAATTTCTAGGTACTTATGTCTTTTGTACCGCTACCTTCCCATAAAAATACTTATTTCTCAATGTGAACCCAACTCCTGAAATCAAAATAATTCATACATTAGATGTCAGTCAAAGAACACAATAACATTAATTTTTTGTATGTGATCATGCATTGAGACACTATTCTAGTATGAAACTGAAGATATATTTCTAGTCCTGGCCATTGAAGCACCTACACTGATTCTACGGCTGGAAGAGTATTTGAGCTCAATGCAGTTTCCTCATCTTAAATCGATCTCTTCATATCACTAAAAATTTTCATGAGACTCATAGCTCCAATAATTTAAACATGAAACCCATTTCTATATAACATAATTTATTTTAGATATTCCCAAGAATAAGATTCAAAATCAGTGGTTGAAAAAAACAAAATTGATCAAAAAAACCAACAAAATAACTTAAGGAAATAATCTTAAATCTGCTGCAGTGAAAGTAAAGAATAATAAAGAACCAATTATGATGCAAAAAATTCTCTAAAAAATAAAATATATGCATGTATCTAGAACCACTTAATGAAATCACAACACAAGAATATTCATATAGGATATTGGTTTAATTCAAAGCATATGGCGTAAGGTAGTGAAGGGGGAGAAATTAAAGAATTCAGAAAAACCTAGGAACTGAGACGAACACTATGTTCCGATATAGTTCAATTGATAATAGAGAAGATTTATCAGAGAATAATCTATACTAGGGTTTTTTTCGAAAGCACTGAGGAGGCAGAGGCGGAGCTAGCGGAATAGGAGCCGATGGATTTTGAGGGGCTAGAGGTAGTGGAGGACGAGATAGGATTTGAAAACCAAACCTACGAGTAGTCCTGTAATCGCCAATAGGAGCAGTGTAGAAAAGAGTTGATAGTCGAGAAGGGGTTAAGGAGAAGGGATTTGGGGAGAGGAGCAGAAAATTTAGGGGAATAATGTTGCATGAAAGAATATTAGTTCACAAATCATACTGAAGGACGGACGATACATTAACGTTTGCCGAGGAAGTTAGGTTGTGCGGTGGAATAGGGATGCTCGTCGAGGGATGCTCATCGAGGGAGGCCCGGTGACAGAAGAATCATGCTTGGGCGTCAATGTTTATCGATCAATAGAGGAAACTCTATGCTCGATGGAGGTACATCTCGAGGATCCGGAGGTAGACTACACATATCTAGAGCAGACAGAGGCGGATGAAGCCGAAAAGGTACCGGATGCGGAGCATCCATTGGTGGAGAAACTGGAGTAGAAGGATCTGGAGGCAGAGTAGTTATTCCTGGAGGAAATCAGAGGCGAAGGAAGAGAGGAGGCATAGGCATTGATGTTTCAATATAGGGGAGTCGAGGAGTGTAGGGGAGTGGAGGTGCCGAAGGTAGAGTAGTCGGAGGCGGAGCATACAGAGATACGACGAAGCGGGGGTGGCACTGGAGGGTATTTAGGGTAATGAGAGCGGGATAGAGGAGTCAGGTAGTGGAGTGGAGGGGAAACCTAGCATAACTGGAAGAAAATCCTGATTGGGTGCGGCATAGGTCGTTTTTTTTGTTGGAGATAATATTGGAGGTTTTTGGGTGATGTGAAAGCATGGTAAGGTGACACGTCAGCGTAGAGGAGGCCTATTTTTTTAGATAGTAGATGTGCATCACTGGGTGGTTTTCCATTTATGATGTATGCCGTAATAATATTTATTAACATAAATCCACAAGTTTCCAATATTTTTGTTCTCATTTCAACATCTGTAGTTGTTGTAGTTTTGTTAGTCCCACATCTTTACTCTTTTATTGTGTATTTTCATTGTAATAAAAATCTTTTTTCTATTTTTTATATTTAATCAAAAAATATTTTTTATTCAGTGGTCCATGAAATTAATTGGGGGGTTGTATTTTTATATTTCCCAACATCAAAGTGGTATCATAACAACTTAAGTAAACAATAGAGACTGTGAATTATGAATCATGATAACATGATGGGTGGAATGATTTTAATTTGTGGTGATTTGAAATGTGAGCCTAATTAGTATAATAAGGGATAGAGGATTCCCTTTGTAGACCAAAGAAACCCATAATATGTCTTTCCACTGATGGTGAAAAATTCACAACCGATTTATATGTCTCTTCATGATGTTCTAATGAAATTACATATCTTTTTAACCTCTTTTATATGTATAAATGTACTGTGGGAGTTTCTTATGATACCTTGGTAGTCATTTTTTGGACTATAGTTGAAAAAATATATATGATAACATCATTAATTATCCATCTAAATATGAAGGTCATATTATGTACCATCAAGATAGATAATTAAACCACAATCTAGACAAACCATTATCTATTTAATAAAATGTTATTAGAGAATGAAAATATAATTAATAATTTATAAGAAGAGGAAAATGCAATCAAACTTTTAAATTATTTTGATACATCATATTAACATTATATTGATTATATGATGTTTGGATGTGAATCCATGACTATATAGGAGGTTAATTTTTCATTAAATTCACAAGATTTGTGTATCAAGAAAAAGGATAATCCAAAATCCAAAGGTCGGAATTGATGGGATATTCAGAGATTAAATGGAAAAAAAGAAATGCAAACATAGTAAGTGAAGTAAGTGTTTTATACAATCACACAAACATCAGTCTAAAGAAAATCCAAAAGAGGATACCTACTACCACAAGGGGAATCCTGGTCATATTGGACCAAAATGACCCAATTTAAAATTTGGAAAACATTATATAGAGCCTAGTTATCATTTCTTTTTTGGAGATGTAGGCTATCGATGTTTTTATGTGTTGTGATTTTCCATAGATACTCATGATGTTCATTGGGTCGTATGATCAGGATGTTCATTCCATATGGGACTGGATAGGAGTTCCATTAATTGTATGACTGAGTGAGTTGAAGGAGATGATTTTATAGGCGAGAAAAGGGAATTTGCATCATGGGATGAGGTTTTTTATGCTAGAGATCTGAAACCATTTTCTTGTCCTTTTATTAGATATGAGATTGGTTCATGATTTAAAATGGAATAAGATCTCACTAGGTTTATTAGAGAAGATTGTTTTTACCCTAAAATGAAATTCTTATTGTCTATGAATCTCCAACGGTGATTATATGGTTATTAACGGCTCCTCGATGAATTAGTTACATGATTTTTATTCAAGAACACACATAACGTAGTTGGGATGTACTCATGTCAATAAAAATGACAACACAATGCATTGGCATAGGTGTCTCACACAAGTGGGTGCTAAAGGATTAGTGAAAATAATAAATCTAGGGATTCTCACTCTAGTTCGAAAACGTAAGTTACACTTTTTTTAATATAGTATCATGGGTAATTCATAATTGGTCATTTTTTCTACAACCATCATTAATGGTGGTCACCCACATAAATGTTTTCACTCTAATTTGTGGGGAACAACAAGTTCTACCTCCCATCGTGGGGGCTCTTACATTGTCAACTTTATTGATGAATTTTCATGGTAAATCTAGTATTATATTTTTATTTGTAAATTTATGGTATTTTATTTGTTTATAATTACTAAATCATCCATATAATATCAATCTGTGAAGAAGATAATGGTTTTGAAAAAACATCATTTCCTTAGTTACCTATCAAATATGTTTAATATTTTTTTTAACGTGACATAATTTTATTACACCAAAAACTGAGTCTTACTCCATAAAGAATGGTCTATCTAAGAAAATTAGTGGTACTATTCTTTAGTGGGTGTATATCGTGCTTCCATGCTCGAACATACAACAATGTTTTCTGGAAGAAGGCTTTAATATAGGATTATATTTAATAAATAAGTGCCTCTTAACATCCAATATGATTAAGATTGATATTTAATTGTGGAGAAATCAACCCCACACTATGAAAATGTTAGGGTGTTTGAATTCATTTCCTACACTCATGTTATGGACGATAAAATCGAGCCATGTTTTGTTGATTGCATCTACATTGGAGATCCTTAGGGGGTAAAGAGGTATACAAAATGGGTAGATAATCCTAATCTTCAAAAGAATATTATTATCTTGCATAGGCTGATTGAAGAATATATCCCTGCTATATTCTTGTCTCCCATGGATAATAATGATTATACATCTTCGAAGAGGGATGTTGAGGTTGACCTACCTAGTGAAACTGAGTCTTCTATTGAGACCCCTTCTACCACTCAGGTGGAACATTCTCAATCTTATCGATATTATGTGTCTAGTTATGATGATACTCCAGATGATGAAGTCCATAGTATCCATAGGGCTTATCATATTTCTAGTGATAGGTTGAGGTGGTTCATAAAAAATTTTTCTATGTATATCCATGTAGATATAGTTTCCTTTTCATAAAATGGGGTAGTAGTCAATAGTGTAGGGGATACCCAACACTATAATCTTATTGTCAATAGCAACAACTCTAATCATTTTATTTCGTATACAAAAAATGAGATGGAATACCTATGAAATGAAAATACATAGTTAATAATCTGAAAAACACCTACCTCAGTGGTGATTGAATTTAAGTTGATATATAATACAAAATAAGACAATATTGTAGTTAATAAAATTGTGGTGGAAGATATACTTGTATACAAATTATTTCTTAAAATATTAGAAATTTATTACTGTATACTTTTTTCTATACTGAAACAATATTCAATAATAATTATTCATTATTTTGTTTCCCATTTAGTGTTTCAAATAGAATATCAAGATGTCAAAATTACTTTCATGCTTGGTGATCTAATTGAAAAATTAAACCAGAATCCTCAAATTTGTTTTGTTAATGAATTTTAAGTTATCTATGTTAGTCTACATAATAAATTTACATATGAATTAAAATAATCTTAAATAAAATGGTATATGAATTTTGATTCTATCATGTAATAAAAGGGTTTTTTAGGAGTAATTTTGATTCACATAAATTTTAATTCTATTAAAAAATCCATGATTTATTTACTGCACTATGTAGATGAAAATTTACTCATGTGTAGTGATATGAAATTAATCTCTCCTATAAAAATGAAATTAAATTCACATTTTTAACTGAAATACTGATGTTGTGCTAAGAAATGCTTGGTCATTTATATTATTATGGATTAGAATAAATAGATTTTTTATATATTTCTAAATTCTAATATGACTAATGTGAATAAGAGGTACCTATTTGATGCTTTGAAGCCTGTTAGTGTTCCTTTATGTCCTCATTGTAAACACACATTATCTAAGTCATGTGGCACAACTGTATATATTAAATACATGTTTATATTCTCATATGAAGTTATATTGGGAACTATTATGCATGCAATGATTTGTACTCAACCAGAATTATTTTTATATATGTAGAATGAGTAGTGTTATAGAAAATATTGCATAGCCACATTGTCCTGCCATTAAAAGGTTGTTGAGGAAAATTTCATATTATTAATATATTTTAATTTAAAATGGTAGGAATATTAATTCTTATGAATTTGTGACAATTTATGTGGGTAATTAATATGTTGGAAATATTGAATCTAGGATATTAGTATCTTGTTATGTCAATACAACTTGTAGAGTACCTATATCATGGATGTGATTTATACAATCAGTTGTGTCCCTATCGACAATTGTAGCCATGTATATAGCTTTGGATGAAGTAATAAACGAATCTTTATGGACTAAGGGTTTGATTACTAAAAAAAGTATCAGTAATTTTGATATTATATTATATATTGATTCTCAATCTTCACATTATTTGTCTAAATTTTTTTATTCGGTATATGTTGTATGAACATAAATATTTGTTATCATATTATAAGATATGTTATTCACAATGGTGATTTGTGTGTCACTAAGATATAGATGGATGAAACCCCGTCATATAGTTTTTCTAATGCTAATAAATTGTCCATATTCATTATTTTTTTTAGATTTCAAGGACCTACCTCTACTTGAATAACATTTTAGTGTTATAAAATTGCAAATTTTCCATTGAAAATGTTGGATATTTTTTAATTTATGTAGTCATTTTTAATATTTAATGATGAAATTAATAATTTATATTGTTCATCCACTTAATTGTTTTAAATACATTAAATTTATTTTTATATATCATTTCTATTTAATATCCAATGTAATATGGAATCATTTTACTACATGAGTTAATTTATTGGGCCCGCTCAAATGTTTGGCCTTATGGATTTGGGATGCCACATTGGGTATTTGTTGTATATCTATTCACTTTATTTCTGGTTTTTGATGGTTTTTTCCACATAATCTATCCAATCCATCCATTTATTTGACCCATTCAATGTGACGGTGGGAGGGTAGTTCAATGTTGGATACATGGTTACCTCCCCTGGGCTATGAACATCACTAGTTACGGTTTTGGCATAGGGTTTCATCACCAATGTGGAACCTATATTTAAAATAAAAAATGATTTCAAAAATATCTTCATAGGTCATCATGTTCATAAATTATGTGGTGATATAGATTCCCAAAATTGATTCCCTCTCACTACTAGTTGTTTGTATTTTCCATCTATAGTTTCATCCTACATTTTCTCTTTATCGGTGGTGGGAATTTTCTTCCTCAAATTCAATCTCACTATTGACAGTGTTATCATCCTAATAAGTGGACTAATATAGTGGGCCACCATACACCCTACATTCTATTAGTGTGGAGCTCGAGGACCAACATATCTGTGTTCATCCTGATTGATGCCATGTAACCATTTCTCAAATCTAGATACACAGTGTGATCATTCCATGATGATATCTAATGAATAAGGGATATCTATGTTCTTGTATCTGGTTGTGATCTGGATGACGAGAAAATTTTCTAGGTTGAAATTTTTTTAAAACCGATTCCTTCTATATTTTATCTTCTATTGTGTAGTTTCTATTTTAGCGCATCTATGAATTTTATTTACCTATCATATTTTCTTCTATACACTTTATTATTTTTCATATTCTAAACAGCTAATAAAACTGCATGTGTGTGTGGTTTTTCTTCAGGTAGTGGTCACATAATGGACACGAGCATGTAAATTATTTTCCTTTTTTTCTATACTCCTATCCTCTTATATTTTATTTCTATTCTCACATCTGCACTATGGTTGGGTGTGTTTATATTATAACAAAATTCATTTTACTATATTATATATTGAGTTAAAACATGTTGTTTTTCCAGTATTCCACAAAATTATTTGAGGGGGGGGTATATTCCTCCATTACCTCAGAACACATGTTATAAATGATTGCATTGTCTTCCAATAGTTGAATCCTATGATAATTGGATTGGTTAATTCAAGAAGGAATAAATAAAAATTTTCTCATAATGATAAATTTTGTAGGCCATGGTTTCCCATATTATTGTGAAGGATTAATTTAATTTTATTGGGGTTGTGAGAGACCATTTTCATGTAAAGATTAGATGCCTTGATTTTAGGGACATGAAACCTTCTTGACTATGTTTGTTTTTTGATATGTTTTATGTGATAGATATATGACTTATTTTATGTATTAGAATACTAAAGTGAGATGGATAATGAGATAGAGGTGGAGAGGCCAATGTTTGTGGATGCATTTGATGCCCGTGATTGGGAGATGCATGTTGGTATGCATCTGTGTATTGGGTATGACACAAGAGTTGATGGTAATTGTTGATGTTATTATTTCTCTTTGTTTTGATATATGCTAATATTATTTCTTGTTAATAGATATGTTTTACAACAAGATGATTTGGATTGTTATTTTAGCTACATTCATATACTCGCTACTTGATGTATATGGATGTGTTTAGATACATCTTTTAATGGTAACATTGGATGTTATCCTAGATTACTTTTAATTAGTGAATGGTTATAATGTTTAATACATGTTTAACCCATTTATTTAGTTCATTATTTAATGGTAATTTTAATTGTAATTTTGAGAAACCATAGATTCACATGAATTATTCTTGGAGTTCATGGAAATAACTAGTATTGATAATGAAATTTAATAGAAATAATTTTACTTAATAGTTATTAAATTTATTTAACAATATGTGATTTGTTTTAAGAAAAGTAAATTAATATAGGTCCTTTAAATGCTTTTGATTTTATGGGTTATGAAGTCCTTATATGTAGAAATCTGGTGTCCAAGAGATGATAGATGTAGTTGATCCTAATAACAGTATAATTCTTATAGTGTGTTCTTGATAAATATAAAAACGTTCATTTTTTGTTATTTATTATACTACCACACCAATGTTTGTAGGGTGAATGATACTGAATGGACTCCCGTAGGGTGTTTTCAAAATCATTTGGGTTGGAGATTGACATATGACTGACTGACTGTCTATTATTGTTTTCATATCCTTTGAATATTATGTATTTGTATTCATGGTGGTTAGTTTCCCCATATATATGTGTAGATGTATATAATGTATTGTAATTATTTCACACACATGTATCCTTAGATGTAGTATCAAAAGATTTATTATAGGTTTTATATGTATATGATATGATGGATTGAGATACAGTACTATGTTTACAAACAGTGATGGATTGGGTTATATTACCTCTTGTATGATACATGTTATATGAGTTGTAATGGATCTTAAAACTACATTCTAACTATATGGACAAGTGTCATGAAAAGATGAAAGGATGTGATGAATAATATGCATGTCATAACACATACCCTATGTTACTTCATGCTAGCATCTTTTAGATAGAGATGGATCAGGACATGCAACATTGGGTCATATCATCAAACTAATAGGGAAGTAGAAGCGAGGTTCACATGTTGATATATTATTATATTATTCAATATCTCTTGTATCATTTAGTTTTTGAGAAATAGCCCTGGTGAGGTTGGGTACAATAAATACCTATATGGGTTGTGAGTTAGTTTATCTTATTTTCCATTAGTAGTAGAATGATTTCATTATATTTTTTATGAGATTCTCTGGGGGGATTATTGAGTCTTCTATTATGATTACCCCACCTATATATTAGTTGTTTTCTATCCAGTATAATAATGTTGATTATCCAGATATATATTACTAGTATGTGATATTTCTTGAGGATTATAGGATTCATGGTCACTATTGAGATTAACATTTTGTATCTTTTAGTTTACCTTCTAAAATATTTAGTTTCATATGACATTACGTGTATGCAATTCGGTTTCTTTTATCAATATGAGATTGATTTGAATTGTGTATATTTTTTGTCTCGTTATTCTACATGATCCTCTTATGGGGTAATTCCCTTCATATATAATTATGATATACCCTCGGTGCATGTTTCTAACATGGGGCATACCGGCGGTTGGACTCGGGTGGTCACTATCCACCATTACCAATTACCAGCACAAGAGGGGTACTCTATAGGGGTGGGGTCAATACATACAAATATATATAAGAGATGGATTGATCTTCCTAATATAATATTTCAACATTATTTTGATGGAATCATATAGATTATTGAACTAACTAGAGGATTTCATTGACACTATTTGAATCTTCCTTGTAAAAATTTTGTAAATTGATATTAACTAACAGTAGACACTATGAGGGAAGAGCTATTCTTGAAATGATTTCTAAAAAAATATAATTTGGATTTGTTATGGGAAAAATATATTCATTCTCATTGAATATAAACTATTTAGATGTATTTTGATGTGATGATGGTTGATTTGATGGTGGAAATGCTTATTGAAATGTTTAGTTGGTTGGATCCTAAAGTAATTACATCTTAAATTTTGAGGCTGGTGAGTTAAATCTACGCTCTAGTGTATATTATGATTCATTGGGTTTTTATGAAATACATATTGAAGAAAAAATTGAATTATTTGTTTAAAGTAATTTTTACAATAAATTTTATTTTAACATGGAGTTATCGCACCATAAAGGCTTGGAAATAGTACCTAGACCCATAATTCAACATGCTCTTGGTGATATTGAAATAATAAATTCTAAATGAAGCTATGATTCCGGAACCATTTTACCATGATCGTATGATGACAAAAAAATAGTTTTCATATATGAGAACCTCAAGTCATGCCAAAACAACTTTATTTTGTTTAGAAAAGAAACATTCCATTTTGATAATTGTATTGTCTATGGAACCTCCAAATAGATAGAGAATTGGGTAAATTATACGTATCCAAATTAGACTATGAAATGGGGGAATATATTTCATTAAAAGATATCTGTCTCTTTCTCCTGATTATAAGGTTTAAAATATTATTTATGTCATCTAATGTTTCTATTGTAATGACATGACCTGTGTAATGATATAACGAATCTGATATGATTAGGAACCAAATAAAGACACTTAAATAGAAGAATCGTAATCAGAGGAACCCCAAAATTGCTAATGATATTCATTTTTATTAATATGGGTTTGTAGTAGATGATTTCAATTCTTCTAGGACTTTTTGTAAGTGAAACACGTAAACAAAGTCCATGATGTTGGTGCTTTATAATCATCATCCATGACATTGTATGAAACAAAAATTTCTTTTAATATAAAATATTATTGATGGACATAGAAACATGTGGGATAATATTGACATTTACCATTATCATTGACTAATTATTTGAATTAATTTTGGGTGATGATGTAATAACATATGATTTTGAAAAGAATGAAATGTTCAATCTATAGGGTATTTTATTTTAGATAATCAATTACATCCCATGTTATACAAATTTATCAGGTTGGAGTATAAAAGGATAACAATCATTCCCTGGATGGAATAAATGAAAAAATAATATATGAATTAAACCTTCTAAAAAATGGATATACATGAGCCACATATGATTTCTTCACACTCAAGAAAATTTCAAAAAAAAAACTTTTATTTTTAGGATTCAAGAGAATTAATACCTGCACAAATGATCATGACTAGAGTTAAATTATTATTAGAATATGAAAACGAAAACATTCACATTGAATATAAATTTTCGGATTTTTTGCCTACTTATTTAGACACTATTTTTGTTGTTGGAAGAATATAAAATCATAATCAGAAGGAGAAAAATATTTTGTAATGTCCCTTAACAGAAAATTACCATATTAAAACATAATACTAATGTCATTCACATTAATGTTTTTTGTGGTAAATTATTTGGGACTTCCATGGGTGTCTGTGGAAAATAAAATGACAATGTAAATTCACGATGTGATATAGACAAAATGGGTTAATGAAATAAATTCATTTATAGTTGGGTGAGGGTAACATGAAATACATTCCATCAGCATAGTATATGATGAGTAAAAAATGATATTTTATTCCATTTTGACGATTCTCATGGTGCCTGATGGATACATTTCTAGAAAGTGTTGAAAAATCATGACAATAACATACTACATAAAAAGATAGATACAAATAAGAATTTCGGATTTTTTATCTCACAATGATGATCAGACATTAATTCTGATGTCTAATTTTTTGCATCACATTTGATTAAAAGGTAAATTAATGGTCAATTTTTAAATTTTACCGGACATAATTTTTCTTACACATTTTCAATTAGAGAAACCATATCCACTATTATTTTTCGATGTTGTTCATCATTTGATGGAACACATAACGATTTATGTAATTTCTATTGGTATTGTTAAAATTAGGTGGTTGTATCCTATTGGGTTGTATTTGAATACATTAAAATGATATATATATAATTTAGTTCATTCAGAATTGTCAATAGAGAATGGTTATTTGAGGGATGAGTGTTATACATTTTGTTATTAATATCATATTGATATTGAAACGAAATTAGATAATCCATCACAAGAATTATGATAGGATTGATAGATAATGAACTATATTTAATATGGGCAACATTAAAGTGGTAAAATATCATCGATTCATCCTTTTCATTACTTCATTAGTTTCCCCATTGTTGATGTAAATGTTTTATCATTTTTAATATTCAATTTTTACATGTTTTTTTCATATATAATATGATCTTTTAATGATATTATTATCATTTACTTGAAACACATTCATATGATAAAATATGATATTCCATGTTCATGTGGGTAACCAATTCATCATTCCCATTATGCATCATTTCCTAAATAGATAAAAAATTGTATTACTATAATTTGATTTTAATTATTATTAATTTATAGTACTAGTTTCATTATGAAATATTATTTAATAAATATTTTGAAATATTTAAGTACATAACCTATAGGAATTATGTGACCCAACAAAGACAGATAAATTTGATAGTCTATCTAGAAATCCATCATTTACAATCCATCAGTAAAAATATATAGATGATAATTCCATTTATATTAAAATTTAATATGTTGATTCCAAATGAAAAACAATGTACCATTACAATGGTTATCCAACTATCTATTTTGGATATTAATAAGACCAATTAAAAGATGTCATTAAATTTTATATAAAAACATGTTGACATACATATTATTTAAGGGTAATTGGGTAGATCCAGTCCATCGAAATAATTTAATCAATTTCAGTTTACATTGGCGAAGATTAAAAATATATAATATAGAGATGAATGAGTCAGTAACATAATTTTCATTTTGTTATCTCGTGTAGAATATGTTTTCATCACCACCATTATAGCTAATCCAAATTAAAATGTTCTTGTTAAAGTGTAATACTGAGGAATTTTTTTTGTTGAATGAGATGAACCCAAGATGACTGTATTATTATGACAGTTGATAAATCAATTCATTATATATAAAAATGATGTAGATAATAAATATTTTAGATAGGCAGTTGAGGGAGAAATGAATTATTTTAATTTCAGCTCAATGGAAAAAAAAATTTACACTCTTTGGTTTCAGGACTATTTAGAACTGTTTAACTCTTTATCAATTTTTTATTTTTTTTACATATGGCCTCTTTCATTTATATATTGTCCATGTGTTTTCTAATATAAATGATTTCAATGAATTTAGTCATGATAGCAGAACTAGGACCATATCCACAATATTTTGGAAAGAAATATACTTCTATTGCTAGAATTATGATATAAAATAAAAAAATATTTATATTTTTCATTAACATTTAATCAAATATATTAATATCATTCAAATTTTTAATTTCATATTTTTTCAAAAGGATTCAATTGATCCAATTCATTGAAGCATAGGATAGGGCCTTGTTATGGGATTAGATAATGACAAGATCCCTGATATTTCATTTTATGAGAAATACAATCCAATGGGATATGGTCCTTCTTTATTTTTTATCTAGTTGGATCATTTCATGTATGACCCTCATAGATTTATTTTGACAACCCGTGACTAGGCTTCACTCCCTCCAGACACATTAGATCGACTATGGATGGAATTTCATGTAATAAATTCATCTTAATTTCTTATATATGCTTAAAAACCCACATTTTTGTGATTTCATTTACATAATGGTATTTTAGAGTGTTCCCCCATTGAGTTTCAGCCTGTGTAAATGGAAAAAATCTTTTAAATTTTGGAAATATTAAAATGGTATAGTTAATAAGGAACAGTAGATTCCAAAAGTGGGAGATGTCGACATTTTAGATAGAGTCTTGAGTGGTGTTCCCCAATCTATGATACATGAAATGGATACACATTTGTCCACTGAGGATACAATACTACACATGAATATTTTTGGATTATATAATTTAAAAAATGTGTATAATTTTATATGTTTGAAATTTGAATTAATTGAATATACGTGGAGGCATCACATCATTCTGAAATTCGTGTGATTTAAGGACTACCTCATTGTCATGGGACTCATCCTCTATCAATGATTTTATATTAGGTATTTATCAAATAATTTTAATATTATTTATTTAATATAGTTTTCAAATCTATAGTTATATCTTATTGGATTATAATTATGGGAGAAAAGTACACATATAGTTAGAAAATCATTCTGTTTGATAATTCAATATCATAATGACCATGAGGATACATATTTTATAGATTTTTAATGTATTCAATAATTATTCTTACATATTTATATATATATAACATGATCTATTTGAGAATGAGTTAACATATCTTTTAGATGACCATTGAAAAATTTACATGATTAGAATGAGATATTTCATCACATAATTTATCATGATGAACATAGGTACAACATTAAACATGGTACAATGATAACCAAATCATTAGTTCATGGGCTAAGAATATGGATCCTATTATTTATGGGATGACACAACATGTGAAATTTTTTGAGGCTATATTCATTCTCCTATGACGGTAAACACACTACTGTGAGGTGAGGTCATTGCACTATGGAAATTTATAATCCAGGGTTATGGTCACATGCATCATATGATAAAGTTTTCTAATATAATTATTGTATATTTTTATTATATTAATTTTTATTATATTTTTTATTTATATTCGTTGTAATCCCCTTCCCCAATAGACACGTGTAGAATCTATGTTCCTACAAAACGAATCATTTCAAGGTGGTTTTCTCCACTTCCTATTTCAGTTTCCAATTCACATAGAATGTGCCATTTTGTTTTTAAATTTTAATAAACTCACAAAACAAATTTACAATTTCATAAATTAAAATTTTACCATGTATGGAATCAAAACCAACTAAATACGTTTATATTGATGATAAAACATAAGAAAATAACCCGTAATATATTTTTTATTGTTAAATTTTAAACACATATCAATTATATGCTTAAAATATTTGGTTCAATATATATTTCTTTTTTAATTTAATTATTTTCTTAAAATAACATATTATTAGTATTGGAGTCAAAACTAGGAAACATATAAAGAATTGTGTCAAATCATAAAAGAACCATATTCTCTAATTACCCATAAATCAATCTACAATAATTCATAAGATATTTATAATCTGTATGAATCATGAGGACGTCTTTTTGATATCTATATTTGTCGGTATGATCAAAATTTTCATTTTTCTTTTATATTTTTAGTTAATGGAAATATAAAATAATGGAATTTAATACCACAGAAATGAACATGGATTGAAATTATATAATAGGAAAAACACTATGTGATATTTGATCAATAGGGGTTTATCTCGCATCAATTTAATTCTCGTGTGACCTTTTATGATTGGAAACCACTAGTACCATTGTATTGTTTTATTAAATTGAAAATCTCCCAACATGGGGTCTCCAAAATGTGAATATTACATTAGAGAAATGTGAAAATATTGGAGAACATTCCACAAATAATATTTGATTTTTATGAATCAATAGAATTTTAATATGATACCCAAATTGATTGGTATTGAATAAGGTAGGTATCTAGGTGTTAAAACCAACCTATCAGGCTTATATTAACATGAAATAATTGGATGAAAATCTTTTTTTCATTTATAATTTATAGTAATCATTTTAACATCAATCACATTCTTGAATTTCTTATTATAATGGAAACTATGGTTTGTATCTCATATTTGGAGTTACGTGAAAACTCATATTATACGGTTAAATTATGTGTAAAAACAATTGTATTGACATGAAAATATCAGATAATGATAACTGATAACTTTCTGATCCATATGAATCAATTCAATGTCCAACAGAATATTTTCACCCGTATATGATGGAAAATAATAAGTAACATTTCATTGTTTTATTAAACTGATATATCTCTATATGGGGGGGTTAAAAATATAAAAACATTCAATTAATATTAAAATCAAGGGTAATAGTATATGAAAAATTTCTAATATGTTGGATTAAAACAAGAATTTATTTGATGCCCAGATTGTTCATTATAATGTAAGGTATAATTTTACATAATAGGTATTTTTGTAATAATTGAAAAATCATATGGTTAGGGGTCAAATCAAGCCAGAAAAACTCTGATTTAAATGAAATATTTGTAAAGGATATTTATGAAATTTATTGTCTATATGATTCATTTTCATATCGTTCAGATACACGAATTTCATTGTATGATCCAATGATTAATTTTTCCATAAAATTTACTGTTATGTGGAAAATAATAAAAATTGTAACAATTCAATGTGAACATAGTTAACTAAACATGATATCATGGGAGAACAATAAAATGGTCATTTTTGATCTATATGAATAATCTCCATAACCATCAGACACCAATGGTGCTCAATATGATGGAATACAATATGTACAATTTTATTGTTTAATTTAAAATACAAATCTCCCATCGGGGGTAAAAAAGGATAAAATTTTATCAGATTGACATAAAAAGATATGATAACATTCCTTGAATCACTTTCTATCTTATAGAATGAACCAAACATAAATATAATGCTCATATTAATTGGTACAGTTTATATAGTGATTTGAAATTTTTATATTTATTCTATAATAATAGAAAAATATTGTTTGTTCGTGTTATAAGTGAACAAACAAGCTCTGATATGCATGAAATGTCATTAACATGATATTATAGTCATTTAAATTCAATATTAATCATTAACATATTTTTTTTTTTGAAAAATTTATATGTACGTTAAAATGTGGTATAATACCACTCATTTGGAGTTATGTGAAAAATCACCTAATAGGGTTATTGTGATGTTTTTGAAAACCAATATGAAAAAAATATTTTTTATTAAATTCATGTAATCATGTATTAGGATTAACCATATCATTTCTAATAAAGTTTGTATGTGTTTCTTTTTTTTTTCTATCACTTGTTAAAATTTATTATGTTTTCCTAATTATTGAAATAGAACAAACATTGTGTTTTGTTTTTTTAGGTGAAATAATGATTATTATCCAAATGTAGATGCACATAAAATTAAATTGAGAAATTTTAATGTTCCAAAACATGAATTCTATGGTAATGTATAATAATTTAGTTTTTTATAAATCATCCATTTCGATAACCTACTTCAATATCATTCAACTTTTAACCCTCCACTATTTTCATTTATATAGAAGCACAAATATGCATGGCTGATCTGTGAACCAGAAATAAGTTATTAGATCGAAAGAGTATTTGATGTCTAGATTAGGGTGAGAATGGTAGTTTTAAAATTAATCTAAAAGAAAATACAAAAACTCAGAATATGAAATTATCAGACTCACATATCTTTTAATTATTATACTATGAAAATGTGATACAACAATAGTCCGATTAAATTATACATTTTTGGTATCATTGAAACCTTGATAAAATAGTTTTTTGGAATTATAGGGATAAAAATATCTTTTTAATACACATGGACAACATTAAATATATCTCTTATTAACAATAAAAAAAATAATACAATATAAATGAAGAAGAACATGATTATAAAATAATCTACACTTTTCTAATATGAGTTAAAGTAGTTAGAAATCTTGAATAAGTGTATCCATATTTTTCTATAAATATAATAAGGTATTTACATCATTACTAGGATATACTAGGATCATATGAATCATAAATATTTCGTTCTTCCAATCCCCAATAGACCGTAATACGATGATCTGATTCAACATTTTCATTCTTGAATATGAAATCCCTCGCTGTGATGAATGATGTTTTTCTTTCAATTCCTATAATCCCACACTCTTATGGATTCTATTAAGAATCCTTTTATCAACACAATCAATTGATCAGTACAACTATTGGACATAAAATTATAAATTAAAATAACACATAATGTATTACATTCCTCACAATGATTCTATAAAATACAATCTCTTTAATGAATTAAAGATTATATGAAGAAGTTGTTCCTATTTTTCAATCTATAGATTACAAGAGTTGGGAATTTAATCAACTCTCACCAATTCTAATAACCTCTTATTTTTAGGAAATTTTACAATGGTCATATTTTAGAGTATGTTCCAATGACATCAGACAGCTTACACTTCATATCTCATACTGATCTTGATATTCGACATGTGATCTAAGGATGATTTATAATTTTATTGTCCATGTTAATTTTGATTATAACCACGACAATGATATTTTTGATTATTTGTGATATATATAATTCTAATAAACAAATTATAAACATTGGATATTTTGATGGACATCCTTATTGATTAACAATCCGATAAATTGAATAAGTGCATGTCTAATGAATCTGTACCATGGTTTTTCTGATTGTCATGATATTTTATAGTAACTGAAAACTATAAACACTAACCAAAACACATGTCATTATTATTTATCATACACACATTCATTCTAGTACATTTTAATGAAAAATAATATGTTTTTAGTTGTTTTTATTGCATTTATTTCTGGATTTTATACAAAGAAATGTTTTATTCAAAAACATAAAAAGTAACTTGTGAAATATAAAGTTATTAAATTAATTTATTAGTAATGGGTTTGTGATATCCAAAATATAGAAAATGAATATTATTTTGTAAGACTTATTAGACAATAATAACATCATTTTTTTAGCATTAATAACAATACATAAAATAACACAATAAAATATTTTTTGAAAAGCATATTAACCATTGTACATTAAAAATAATAAATGATATTCTTCATAGAGTTTATAACATCTTTATAATTTGATTGAAACTATCAATTCAGTCCCCAACCCATAGAATCACATCTCACCCTTTTGAAAATATATTAAAATATTCCACCTTTACAAACTTCTCTTATTATTTAAATTTCCAACTCATTATTAATGTATACACATTTTTTGATTTTGAACGAGAATATTGTAGTGATATTTTTGAAATATTATAGAGTTAACATACTGATGAATTTTATGTGAAATAACTAGTCATCCATGAAATATAAAAATTACATATATTAAATATTAATTGGAATACATTCATAAATAATGTTTTTGGCTGAATATTTTATTTAGATTTAATAGTCATTCAATAATTTTTTAACAAAATACAATAAGAGTAAAATTTAAAAAAAGGTCATAATTTTTTAATTATATTTCTCACAATTTCTTTCATTTTATAAAAATCAACATTATCCTTATATGACATAGGAACCAATTATTTATGATATACATTATGGTCATCCATTAATATTTGCATCTAAATTTAGGAATGAAGCCCTTAAACATCCTCATATGTCATTTTGTTTTGATCATTCACAGGGAAATATTCATCATCACATATTGCTGGTTTTCTATTCTGTAACTCTAAACATTGAACCATTTCATTCAAAAAAAATTACATCTATAAAATGATCACCAGTTTTATCTCTGAACTGTTTCAAAAAAATAACTCAATCAAAAACATCTGTTGGGAAATTATTAGTGGAATTTTCCATATCTGGTGAATGTTTATTTTCTATTAAGAGTTGATCTTCATGATCCTTTAGATATAATTAAATATTATATGAACACATAACAACATTATTAGATGATCTATTTTAATTCATTGTCTTTTCATGGAAATATTTCAAATCGACATTATCCTAAACTAATTGTTTATATATGATGGAATATAATCACATAACCTTTTCATGGTTTGTAGAATATAGTCAAAAACATTCTAAAAAAATTCTATTCAGAATTTTTGGAAAAATATAAATATTTCTAATCATTTGGTATATATTATTCTACATCTAGTTTTTACACCATCTCATCTTTTTCATTGTCATTCAGAGAATCATTTTCCTTGTCACATACTTTAATAATGTCATAATCTATATAAAATCTAATTTTATCTCAATGTTTTATTTGTTATTGTTAATCTTTTTTCCTATATATTTATGATGGATTTTATACTTCATTAGATTATTATTTTTCATCACCTAATACATCCATGTCTACATTCATTTCTTATTGTAAAGTTTGTGGTGTATATGATGATAATGATTCTGTTGTTTTTATCATTTGAATCATCAGTAGCCTATCTTTTATCATCATCATCATCTTCTTATTCCACTTCTTATTCATCTTATATTTTTATTCCTCTTCTCCAACTTAAATCCCTTTTTCATGTTCCTCTTCTTCAAATTCCATCAGAAATCGTACCAAAAAATTATCATATAATTTCAGGAAAATGAAATGAAAATCAAAATATATTTTTTACTTCACAAAATTACTACAAGACTAATGGTCCTTTTAATAATTTATTTGTACTTTTCATGCCATTTTCAATAGAATATTCATTCTCAAAAGGCTTCTCTTTGTGATCAATTTTCAATAGTTTCCATTTTACATATACAAGGACTGACGATAACACAAATGCCACAAATTTTTACATATAATATAAAGGAGAGGAAAGAGTCTGGAGAAATGTATATGAGAACCAATGAGGGACATTTATTGTACAAAAAATAATTTTTAGTTCATTAAACACTTGTACAATTAGTACACCTCTAGGCTACATGACATTTAATATTGTGTTGTCCACATAGATTTCTATGCACCTTAAGATGATAACATAATTTTTATTCATTCATAAAATTGATCGATTTTATTATAATAATGAATAAATAAATATGAATAATCATATCTCCAAAAATATATTTATTAATGTAAAGAAATTAAATTCAATACTAAATTAAAAATATATGAATTGGTTAATGATATTTAATTAATTATAAATAATTATATGACCACTTTGATAAAAAATGCATGTTATGGGTCAAACTGAAGCATGAAATGGGCAGTTCCCAACTTTTCTTTTTTGTCACAATCAATCATCAATACCTGATTTACATAAAAATAATCATTGGGATCAATGGAAGCGAATAAAATATTAACAATGGATAAAATTCCAAAACAATAGAAAAATGATATCACATATTATTTATAATTAATTTAATAAATTAAAAAATTATATTGTGATAAATTCATTCATTTTTCGTTATATGAAAATATATATTATTTTAATTTTCATTACGTTATTAGAATCAAGGGTAGATTTTCTCTATATTTGTATGATACCAAATTTTTGGTAGGTACGACCTTCTTTTTCTTTTGGATTAAGAATCATTATTATGGTCAGTGGAATGTTATTTGGTTGTATGAGTATGTTCATGGGTGTCTTAGGGGCTCAAGACACTAATGATTGGTGTTTTCTCAACTTTTTAAAAAAGAGTGGTTGGAACAGGGATAATAGTAGCAATTCCCACAAAACATTCTATCCAATAGATAAACATTCATAGTTTAGTAAAAACTGAATGTGGGGAGGAAAAACCATGAAATCCAGGATTGATGAATTCATCATGGGTGGAACATTTTTTTCAGACCATGTGGGGATCCCAATGTAACCTTCCAACACAACACCTTTAGAATAGTGACAGACAAACGGTGGGAACACAGTTTTGAAAAATCTATGCCTCATTGATAGTGGTATATTGCCATTTTTATCCCACTGGAATTTATGATCCACATCGTAATTTCTACCTCATTCTTCCTACTGTATCACTAGTTATGAACCTAAACACCAAAACAATCCCAAGGATCAATATCCATAGTTTCAATGTCATTTCGTTTGTCATTGATTTTGGATTGAAACTCCATGTAATCCTTATGCTCATATTGCCTCTATATTCTAGATTAAGATGTGTGGGAATGTTATTCTACATCTAAATAATTAAAACCCTTTGTTCTAGTGGTTATTTTGTCATTGTCACGATGATGCACGGGTACCCTGGTAACCTGATAACTGAGCAGGCCAGGAAATAGCAAATTTGAATTCTCAATCCCCATGGTTACGTGACTAGCACCTGGAATCACACAACATGAAAGTGGGAATGGTTTTCCACATACAATGTAGATGAAAAGAAACAAGATATATTCATAAACAAAAGAAACTATACTGGGAGTAATGTACCTAATGTAAACAAGGAATAAACTAGCCTAAATCACTAAAACCCATGTATAAAATTCAAAAACATCCCCAAGGTCCCTAAGGAAACAAATCATAAGGACCAAAGCTACATAGATAGATCCACCTCCATCAGATCTCTACTCTTTTATCGAACATGATAGGAGAAAGTAAATAAATACCCGAAGGAAAATGTAAAGTGTGAGCCTATGCCCAGTAGGATACCACCAAATATTACATAAAAAATACTAAATATATATTATCAATGAAAAGAATTCAATTTTTAAGTAAACAGGGATGAAAATTCAAATTAATATTTAATAAACAACTTAAATACATTTTCAAATGATTGAAATAAATATGATAATAACTGATTTTTTAAATTATGGAATATTAATAATACAATTTATTGTGTAAAACATTAATATAATAGTTGATTAAAATTTTTATTTCCATCATATGAAAATGTATAGTATGTTTTTTTAGATATACTTTTTAATTTCAAAACATATTTTTGAGAAAATTGAAATCTATTTGTTGGATAATTTATTTTTGGCATTTGTGATGGAATCTCTGGTAGTATCTTAATTGGATTAGGCTCACGCCTACATCTTCCTTACAGTATTTTTAACTTTCTTCATCCAGGTTCAATCAAAGAGTACATATCACATGGATTTGGATACAGCTATTGAGATTTGGTATGGTGAGTTTTGTCCATAGGGACAATGGGGCTATATTCTCATTTTGAACATTGATTTTAGTTATTTGGGCGCATGGATTCCTTGTTGACTTCTATTATATTACTACCGGTGGAGAATAATTAAATTATGCATAATGTATTGTTTCTTTTCATCTTAATTGTTTGTGGAAAAATCATTCCAACTTGCATGTTGTGTGATGCAAGAAGCTTGTCGCCATCCCATGGGTATCGGTAATGCCCTTAAAGCTATGTTAGGGTCAGCTCTGTTGTCATGTTACTGGGGTACGCATGATGGTTCATGAAAAAATGGTATCAATGGGAGGCTAAGAGTTTATACAATAGTCAAGGTGCATTTTTTAATCTTTTCGGGACATAGGAAGTAGTTGTGATTAAGGGTAAGGCCATCTCAAACCACAATGAATTGTATGTCACTAGGGGTGGTTTGGTAAAAGATGTCAACTGGTGTTGTTCTAGTTTTTTCTGTAATGGACCAGTCCCTCTTGACCCTTCCCTTTTCCAAATTTCGGATCCAAAGGGTGGCATCTCATTGGTAGGACACTCTATCGGTGTACGAAGGATTTTCATGCGACCGATCAGCATACGACCAATCAGCCTGTGACTGATCAGCATTCGACGAATCGACGTCTGACCAAATGGCATGCAACCGACTGACGTATGACCGATCTTCATGCGACTGATCAGCGTGTGACCGATCGGCGAACAACAAATCGGCGTGCGAACGATCGGAGTGCACCAGATCGGTGTCCACCCGATCGGTGTGCCACGATCGGTGTGTCACTGATCAGTGCCTCCACAATTGGTGCGACCGATTAGTGTGTGGCATGATTGGTACGACGCAATCATTGTCACCTAGACTTGTCGTGTTTTTTCTTCTACAGTTCTCCTATAACACCTATTTTAGCCTTTTTCTTTTATGTAGTGGTTCAAAGCCATTTTCTTTTTATCCCACAATCAATGTTAAAATTCCTAAGAGTGGGTTGACAGTCAATAGACCCAACTATGTGTCTGTGTAATGTGCCCCTCAGTTTAATTAGAAACCATTAAATGTCACAACTATTTCATCCTTTTTTCCGATGGGAATCATTAAATAATAATTAATTCAATCATGTTTATCCACACAACCACATGGTGAAACCATAATCTGACATTATAGTCGTTCAAAATTCTATATCCCATGAAAAACAGATCTCATCCTTATATCGCACGGGAATCTCTTCTTCTTCCTCCCACTTTTTCTTCTCCTTTCCTCCAGGTGTGCTTTGAGTTCCCCCTTCCCGAGGAGAGTGGTGCACCTATGCTAAAGCATTTCTGCTTACCCTTGGAGTCCTCGACGTTGTTTCCCTGCAAGTCATACATCCACCATTCTTGGCTTGTGGAGAAGAACATTGATCCTTGATCATCCTGGTGGAGTTTTCATTCATCTCTACATTCGGTGTATCATGCTGGGATGGTATCCTACTGATTCTTCCGAATGGATAGAACCAAATCATTAATGAATATAAAAAATAGACATTTAAAGAATGAAGGGGGGAGTTCTATCAATGTTTTGCTACTTTTTTATTACACATTATTGATTTTAATGTGAACTGTATTGGCTCATGCTCATTGAAAATCATGGACTTTGGTTGTCTTTACTTGCTCACTAATGAAACCTTGACTTCTGTGATAATTGAATGGCTACACCATGGGAAACTGGTTAATTATGTATTCTCGGCCATAAAAATGAATATCCAGTGAACAACTATCCTTGTGTGTTCACCCCAGTTAACTAAACAGAAAGAAGAAAACATAGCGAATGGTGTTCCTAAACATGGAAGTTTCCCTATAGTGAATTGGTAGTCGGTGTGTGCACTGTTTCATATTTAAGGGGTGATTTGTATGGGGATGGGATCCTATGTTGTGGCAAAATTGTTTTTTGTAAATCTGATGCAGTGTGGGGTTGTATCTCAAGGCATGGATTGGTTCCAATACTTGGAGGGATCTCATTGACCCCTTTGTTGTTGTGACTTTACATGAGAACTGGGTGTGAATTATTAAATTGTTGTTTGGTTGTTTCTATTTTCATGTCTTGTGGTTATGCCTTTTAGTTTCTAAGTGGTGTATAATTCACATAATGTGATTACTTAAATCGAAAACAATAATGGATTAAATGGGGTATTGGTTTTGGGAATGAGTTGTGACTAGGCAGTCAGTGTTTTGTTGTTCTTTTATGAATGAATAGTAATGAGGGTGATTGTTCATAGGTTTTGGAACACCTAGGTTTGGATGAGTTCTGGTTACCTATACATATAACTGTAGTTTTTTTGTTTCTTATTCATGACCCACCCATGTTTAGCACTTAGTGCCGAAAAACCCCATTTGGGGGGTAGGGTGTTTTTCCCAACACTCCTAAGAGTGGATGGTTATTAGCTCCTTTTCTGCTACCATTTCTGAATATCCCAAGTCTGTTTGGGAACGCTGTGATGGCCTGAGGTCCATTATAGCCCATGATTATTTGGGCATGGTAGTTGTGGTGGTTGGCATAGGTGTGTGCAGGCAGGTTGTTCCCAAGAATAATTAGGATGATGCCCAGGTGTCTTCAGGCGTGGCAATAGTTATTCTGTCCCAGGTGTTTGCAGGCACAGTTTTGTGTGGTGTTTGTGCCTTGGTGTTTGAGGGCTGGTTGTGTGGTTGTATCCTAGGTGTGTGCGGGCGGGGTGTGGCATGGCGAAAGTGGTGAGAATTGAGTGATTGGTTGGATGCATAGGATGTCTTCAATAACCAGTGGAAATGTGGAACGAGGTACCAAATGAAGATGTCCTGTTACTATATATTACTTCACTTGTGTTATTTCGGAAGTGTGCCTTGGTGAGTCTCTGGTTGATAGTTTTCCTTGCTAGGATCTTTGGTTTTCTCTTTCTCACAGGGCATTAGAATGCCTTCCCACATGTGCAAGAGAGTTTTTGGTTTTCCCAACATAGTTTACTTGTATGATCGCCCATGTATATAAAATTTCTTTCAGGTTTCTAGGAGAAATTCCAGGATTGTGTGGGGTTATACTAGCTCGGATGTTGGAATAGTTGTTGTTGTTTTTTTTCATTTCCTTGGTACATTATCTTTGTAGTCCCCTTGTACATTGTGGTATATACTTTTGTAACATGCATATGTGAATGGCTTTATTTTGGCTTGAGTTTTACCCACAATTTTGTTGTTGTTGGGATTTACTATCTTATCTCTCGTTCCAATTAAATAAAAATTGTAATGCCTTCCATCAAGTGTTTGATTATATACCCTTGGTGCTAGTCACCACTCCGGGACCTATTGACGGTGGGCCTCAGTGGTCATTATCATTCCATCAACTTCACGAAGGAAGGGTCTGGAAATCTGTTGTCCCTTCGCTAATCATGGTGATGGTGTGTCGTGAAAGTATCATATCAAAGGCAGAGGATGAGAGATAGGATGGGGAATCGAGTTAGGTTCTTTGAGGATTTCATGGGATGCTATGGGAACAATGTTGGGTGATCATGGTGCGTGAATTAGGTCAGGTAATAACATCTAAGACAGGAGATTTTAGGGCCCCCCATGATCCGATTAAAGGAATCTGGTCCTACCAAACAACCATGTGAGGCTGCACTGATTTCAGGGTAGAAACCCTAGAAAAGGTACATGCATCATAATGACTTGTGTTCATGTGTTTTATGGGTGTTTTGGAGATTTAAAATGAATCAGAAGTCTAAAAATATTTAAGGTCAACATTCTACACTACTCGGGCTTAGGCATTCCTTGTTTACCTTGCAGCTATGGCACCAGTGAGAAGAAAACTAGTAGTGTGGCAATCGAGGCTCAGGAGGTTGACATGGATGATTGATAGAGGGCAAACGAAGAAGAGGAAGATGATCAGTGGTCGAGGATGCATCGTGAAATTCAGCTGAAGACCCTCAGAAAGTATGAGGGAATCATCTCAGACATGGAGATAGAGATCTTGTTAGAGGAGTTGGTGATAGCTTTTAGCTTGATCTGGGCACAGACAGAGTACTCGGTTCCTCTAGCAGTGAGCCAGATGTGAGGAGCAGCGCGTCTATGGTGGATGATTTATCTTGGGGACATGAGTCAGACTGAGGTTACGTGGATTGTCTTCGAGAAGGAGTTCCGGGTGGAATTCCTCTCTTCCATGATGAAGGATGAGAAGAGGCACTAACTATATACCTCCAGTATGGGAGTATGTCTTTGAGAGAATTGGAGATCAAGTTCATTGATCTATTTCTCTTTGATCCAGACCTCTTTCTAGATGAGGAGTCTCAGGTGAGATGTTTGGAGAAGGCACATCGACCTTCTCTTAAGTATGACGTTACTACATTCACCCTACCAACGTACATGGAAGTCATGAAAAAGACTGATGTGGGGGAGAGGATGCACACACTGGGAGGTGTATTAAGAGAGGGAATCCAGTTGGGCTCGTCGAAGGGGAAAGCCATCAGTAGCAGGACTCTGACATCAAAACCCTCTTCGTTTTGACCAGCAGGAAGCAAGCCTCAGTAGTTCCAGTTTCGATCCCTTAGCCCTTGTCCTTTCCTTTCAGGCCGAAGATTGAGATGGTTCATTTGTGGATGCTATGTGATCCTCTAGAATCTATTCCAGGATAGAGTACAATACAGTGAGGTTGGGCAGGTTCAGCGCCCAACTCCGTAAATGTAGTTTCAGCATGACCTTTTCAACAATAACAGGTAGGGTAGCAAGCTACCACTTCTCTGAGGGCATTCGTTGCAAGAGGAGGCCGAACCCAGGATTCCCCTCAGGGACCCAGACCAATGCATGGTCGGGGAGGCGTCCGGATGTCGAGAGGCAGGGGTGTTGGAAGTGGACAATTTCATGCCACGAAGGCAGCGGTACCAAGAGGTCCAGAAGTCATTCGAGGTATGATCAGCTTGTTTAGTACACATTCCTATTCCTTGTTCAATACAAGAGCTTCACACTCCTTTGTTGCACCCAGTATGGCCCGTTCTTTGGGTTTAAATGCTGAGAGACTTCCAGTCCCCCTATTGTTGAGCACACTAGTCGGAGGTCAGACCGACTTGTTTTATGTTTTCCGAGGGTGTAGAATGATGATAGGGACACATTAGTCTATCATGGATTTTCAACTTGTTGAGTCAATAAGGTTTTCCTTATGAATTATTTCATTCCTTCTTGTTTTGAAAATCACAAACACCCTATACTAAAGATAATCTATATATTACTTATATACAGAAAAATTCATTCTCAAAGGAATTTACACCTACCATGTTTTCATTGTTCAAATAAATATTATTCTTAAGTATAAAAATCATATTCAGATTAAATACTCGGAATCATATAATACATAGATATGAAGAATTCTGTTTTAGGATCCGAATTATCGTTGTGAACTATAATGGAGTTCCACTCTGAATTCTTGATGTGAATAGTAATGATGTTTCTGTCCGAATTCTGGATATGAACTATAATGAAGTTCCTTTCCGAATTCTAGATACTAACTCCCATGAAGATCTATTCTGATATTTGTATACGGACTCTAATAAAGTTCCATTCTGAATTCCAGATAAGAACTCTCATGAAGTCACATTCCAAATTCTATATATGAACTCTAATGAAGTTCTATTCCAAATGATGGATACAAACATTATTGTAGATATAATCTGAATACTGATGACGAACTTATCTAAATTCTGACTCTGAGTTATCTGAATTCAGAATCCAATCTCTTTTGAGTTCTAACTCTGAATTCATATAAACTCTGATTATGAACATTGTAAGTTCTTGTTTAAAATTCAGATGAAATCAGACTCCGAATTTCCTTGAAATTCAATCTCAGGATTTCCACAAGAATTCAGGTTCTAAATTCCAACAAAACAGAATCCGAATATCTCTTTATTATAGACTCCGAATTCCATTTTGTTTAGACTAATAACGTTTATTTGATTACATACTGAATTGCCGTTTTCCTTATCCGTACACTTGTTTTATTAAAAAATGATGTCATCCTTTCAGTTACACAAGTTTTGTTATAAAACGATGTCGTCTATTCTATTTCATACTAACCATTTCTTGAGTGACATGTGGACAGGTCCGTTATAAATTTATGGAAAATATGATCGTTGGAGATGAGAGTCGACTGTTCCAACCAAGCCTATAAATAGGAACTTATTTGATAATGCTCAACAAAAAATGAAGTTGATCAATCTGGAGACCACACACTATTAAAGTGATTTCTAGAGAGAGAATCTTATCATGCATTGTGTGTACTGAACTGCTCATTCAAATTGCATCGTGTGACTATGAATAATGGTGATTACATTCGACGACATCTGGGGATAGGAAGACAAAGGTTCCCACTACCTTGAAGTTCGAGGGCTTCCTTGATAAGGAAGACAGAGGATCCAACTACTTTGAAGTTTAGAGCTTGCGAGTATAGAAAGACAGACACTCTGATCTACGTAAAAATGGCTTACCCTGGTGTGGGTAAGACCAACATTACTGAAAGTATAAATCAAGGGAACATTATCTATGTTTTCTGTATACACATCCATTTGGGTTAGAAGTTTCCTTGTTTGTTACTTGTAGTTTAACTACTTGTTTTTTCGCTGCATTGTGTATTGTAATGAATGTGTAACATTCATATATTTTCTTACACATGTACACTGATTCATTTAGATTCTGTACACTTTAATGTAGAATCTAATATTGTAATCATGGGTTATGTTTCAATTTCCAGAACCATATTTCTGGAACCTGTCATTGGAATTACTATCCCGGTTTAAGAATGTTTATAGAACTATATGTTTATAACATCATACCCTGAACCAATCCTAAAATTGGTTAGAGGTGTTGTGAATTTTCTTTGTTTAAATTTGTTAAACATAGATATTTTATTCTTTATGGAAATTTATAATGTGTACAATTCACTCCCCTCTTGTCTATTGACCATCTACATCGTCATTTCTATCTTACAATTAGTATGAGAGGAGGTTTCTGAAATACTTATATTCCCATAAAAGATTTTTTTCTCAGCTTTTCATTGTTCTATATTTTCCTTGCTTAATAATTTCTCGGATCCACATTTTCCAGATGCATATTTTTTCGGAATCTATTTTTCTGAATCATAGTTCGGATTAAATTTTTTACTTAATGATAATTTTTTTTGAATATTTTCTCTTGTTTACAAATATTTCTTATTAAAAAGTTTGTGTCCAATGTTCATTTAATAATGGAAGGAATATATATTGGTTCCATCGACAACATAAATCCTACATGAACACCAATTGTAGATGGTAATGATTATGAGTATTGGAGAGATTGAATGAAGACTTTTGTTATCAATACTGGGGTAGATAATATTGTAATTCTTAGTGGTGATTATAAAATTCCTAATTATGAAGTAAGAACATTCACAAACCATGAGAAGAAAAATTATCAACTCAACTATAAGGTATACAATACATTACATTGATCAATGACTAAGAACATATATAGAAAAATTTCTTCTTGTGAAATAACTAACATTATTTGAAAGAAACATGAGGTTACTCATTTTTGTACATCCAATGTAATTGAGACCAGAAGGGCTATGTTTAAAGTTGAGTATCATGGATTTAACTATCCATATGAAGTACCCATTTGTATGGTGCATCAACAATTTATGACTATAGTGAATAGATTACAATATATTGGAGAAAAAGGTCTGGATGATGAGGCTCTTGTTTAGAAAATCATTGATATAATTCCCAATGAGTGGGAATCAAAGAGAACTGTTATTGATGAGAATATGAAGGTTACTCAAATTTCCTTATATGAGATGTTTTGAACTCTTCTCCAACATGAAACAAGTATGAAGAGAGATGTTGACCACATCATGAAGAAGAATGGAAATGATGTTGTTGCTTTTACAACAACATAAAATCACATGAATGAAAAAAACATGAGAGAGTTACTAGATCCTAGTCTTAGAAAGTTGTTATCCAATCAGAATCTAGTGACTGTGTAGTCTCAGAGAATGAGTTAGAAAATCATGCTTGAAAAATGAACATGATAGCTGGTCGAAGAAATATCCAATCCAATAATATCAAGATGGAATGGAAAGATATTAATGATTCAGATGATACATGCTATGAATGCAAGAGAAGTGGGAACATACCACCTAATTTCCCAATAATTACGAAGAAGGAAAGAAAATAGAGGCATTCTGAAAATAACAGGAAGAAGTTTTACAAGGGTAATGCTAAGAAAAGTCTGAAAGCTAATACTAGTTAGAGTGATAGATGTGGAGACTCTACAGAATATAAATCTTCAGAATATGACTCATCAACTCAAAAGAATATGTGATTCATTTCTAATACTTTTTTTCTACATACATGTATTATGGCCATGTTATCCTCTTCCGAGGCTTTAACAAATTTATCTCCTGACAGGAATTACTATTCTGAAAATAGTACTTTTATTAAAGATACATCATCCTCAGAAAATGAAGAACCTTCATATAAATAAGTATCTAGATTTTCCAAGTTACTTGAAGCAAAATATTTTAAAATCTATAAAAAGTTAGACAAGGCTAATTCTAGGTAGGAAATTCTTACTAAAGAAATTTAAGATCCTTCCAAAGATCATATGAATAACGAACTGCTTTTAGAAAAACAATCTAAAGACATTGAGAACCCAAATTCTAATAAGGAAAAACTTTTTAATGATCTTAAGAATGTAATTTCAAAGAAAAATGTTTTTGTGGAAAAGTATAACTCTATGGAAATGATTCATGAAGATAGGAATTTAGTCATCAGACTAAAATCCAAAATTATTTTTCTTAAGAAGCTTCTTTACAAGTTATCCTCTGGTGAGGAATATTTTTAAAAGATGTATTCACAAATTATACCTCAAGGAAACACTACTTGAGTAGGTTATACTCACCAAAAAAAATTTCTAAAAGAACAATTTTTTTCCTTCAAAAGCCCCTTTTTTCACATAGTGTCGACGTGGTGGGCATCAGATGAGAAACTGTTCTTTGAATAGAGTTCAATCTATTTGGATTCATAATGCGTATTTCTCTAAACAAATGTGGATACCCAAAATTATGTTATCCTAAAATCTCTGATCCAAACAAGTTTGGATTCCGAATATCTAATAATTTTCTTATTTTCAGGAAGATAAAGGAAATACCAATAATAATACATGGTACATTGATAGTGGATGTTCCCGGTATATGATTGGTAACAAGGACTTATTTGAATAGATTATAAAGAAGATAAGAGGAAAAGTAACATTCAGAGATAATGCTCAGGGACAAAATAATTAGAATATGTAATATTGTTTTTCATGGAAAAACCATGATTTCAAATGTTTTATTTCATAGGGATCAAACAATCAAAAGAGATATCATTATACAGTTTATCAGAATGCAAGTTCAACATGCTTTCATTTTCACAAAATCCATACCCTCCGTTAGATTTGAATAAATTTAAAAGATGTCAGGAATGATAACTGTGACGTAATCCTTCTTCATTATCTTCTTGTTGAACAGTTCTCTTTATTGTAATGAACTCTTTTTCATATGCTGAGTACATTTTCTTGTTATCATAAGAAATATTTTCGAAGTCAATTTTTTTTCAAGGTTTTGTAATCAAAATTTTCGTAGTATGTTTTTCATACATTTTTAAATAAAATTTTTCATAATGAGTTTCTTTTTCAGAATTTTCGTATTGAAATTTTTGTAATGAAAATTTTGAACCAAAGATTTTGGTAATGGATATTTTCAGAACTGAAATTTTCTCTATGGAAATATTCGGAATAGAAACTTTCATAATGAGAATTTTCATACTCGACATTTTCATAATGAAGTTTTGGGAACTGAAATTTTCGTAATAGAAATTTTCAGAACAAATACTTTCGTAATGAGAATATTCATACTCAAAATTTTCGTTATGAAAATATTTATACTCATACTTTTCATACTATGGCTTTCGTACTTTTAATTTTCGTACTAATGTTATGGTACTAAAAGTCTTTTAAATATTAAGTTTTTCGTAGTTAGTTTCTCGTAGTCAAATATTTCTTCAAGAAGAATTTCTCCTATTATTAATAAACTTCCTGGCTATTCTGAAAGATATGATTTCCTTACATAAGTTTTCGTTGTCATATTTTGCTTACTGGTATTTTCTTATGAGTTTTACAATTTTTCTGATTTTAGTTTTATTAAAAACAACTATTTTTCTTTAAAACCTCAAAAGATTGGATTCAAGATTTCCTTGCGGGTATGTTTTCAACCATCAGATCAAATCAAAGGGTTTTTCAACCGTTAGATGGTTTTTGGAAGTTCAATGTTCATCTCCATCACGTATATAAATGGGGCCCTGATGGTTGTCCCACATCGGTTTTCCAATGATCTCACGTCTCGAAGCTATGCCTCTCTTCTTAAGGCCATTTCGATCTTTGTATAGCCCATCCTGAATCTTCCAGAACTCTCTATTCCAAATGTCTATTGAAGCTACATGTCAGGATATGTCAACTACAATGCCAATATTAAAATGGGTAGTTTATAGGGAGAGGTTAGTGCATCTGAATTTCTACAAGTATGATTCTATTATTTCTAAGAATATCAAACTGAATGGTTGGGAACATGCATACATATCCATGAAAAGTGATCAAGATGTTGTCTATCTAGAGTTACTGGTAGATCTCCATGAATCCAGAAGATAATATTAGAAAGATGGAAGTGAATGGATTTCATTCATGTCTTATGGAAAGACTAATAAACATTCTTATAACAAGGCGACAAGTTTAGTAGGGCTAGCATATGAAGGAGAAGCTGAGTTTTGTTCACACAAACTCCCAGATGCTCAATGTAGTTTTGTTAAGATTAATTCCTGACAATTTCTTAGACTTGATGAAGTCAAGACTACAAAAATTTCTCACCTATCTTTTAAAAATCAGATTCTTCATCTCTGAGTACAAGGATTCTTGGTTCTGAGAAAGGGTGATAATGATACCCTGAAGAAATGTGACAAATATTTCTTAGACATTTTGCTGAATCTAGGAAAAATAAATCTGACAAGGCATGTCCTTGTAACGGCCAAGAATATCAAGGAAGTAATCTTTAGATCTTACATCATCATGTTCCCAGACTTATTATCAATGTTGATAGTTCGGTAATTAGATTCTTTCAAGGATGCATGTAAGTCTAATTTTCGGAATTTCAAGCATATGATTGTCAGGGATGATACACTGAAAAGGATGAATATGGATTTTTCTATGTAAACAAGAGTGTTTTATAGTTTTCTAAAATTAATGGCTTAAATCATTCCAGAAAATATTGAAAATTTTGAGCCAGTGAAGAATGAAACTAAAAAGAGGAAGCATAAGGAAGTGGTTTTTGAAGACAAAACACCCAAGCTGAAAAAACAGAAAGCTTATCCACAAGGTAGATGCCAAATGGAGTAAAGACAAGTAGAAGAGAAAAAAGGGGAACCACAGTTCGGATTGGACCCTGCTGAGGCTAAGGACATAAGAGAAGAAGATTCTGATTAATTGGAAAGTCAATCCAAAGAAAATAAATTGAAAATGAAGATGTTAGAAGAATATATCATTTAATCTCTTTATAAAGCAACGGAGATGGCTTATGAGTAGATTCCCATTCCGGAAACCTTTGATGTCAACCATTACTAGAGACTCCTGGGAAGAATTACTCCACTCCAGAAACTTTCAAAGTAAAATAGATTGTTGACCAAGTAGAGAAAACAACATGTGATGAAGTAGAGGAAGAGGTTGTTGATGATGATGAAGAAGTAGAGGAAGGAAGTGATGATATTGATGAATTGATCAAACAAGTAGATGATTATCATGAAAAGGCTGAATTCGCAAAATTAGTCACTCTGAGAAAGGGTGATGGAAAAGAAAGTAAGAGAGATGAAGTTGAGTACGAAGATAAGTAAAATGAATTATCTAATGAGGAAGTATGTTATGAGAGGCATTATCCTGAAGAAGGAACAGAAAAGGAGAACCAATATGAAGGCCAGATTGTTGAAGTATCTGAATTCGAGGAAGAATCTCCAAAGGAAGAACCCATTCTGAAAAATGATAAAATAATGAAAGTGCTCATGGATACACCAACAAAAAGGTATCATCAAGAAGAAATAAATTGGTGGTTCTTCTAAATGGAAGTTGGTGCATATTGAAGAAGAACAATCCCCAAGACAATTATCGGATTTGGAGTCATCCGCGCACAGTAATGATTTTGTGGTCGAATCATTAATGAAATTGGTGGACACCATTCCAATATTTCAAAACATGAACTCCAAGTTCCAAATGATTCATCTCAGTCAAAACCTAAAATCGGAATCTCTATCCATGCTGATGGATAATTCTGTGAAACATGATGCTAATCAATGAAACATCTTTATCAATTATGATGTGCATAGAAAGTCATGAATCATGGTGACTATGTGGTCTAAGTATGTTGATGATGGCTTAGTTGAGAATGAACGTTTTCAGAGTGATGTTCAAAATAATTTTTATACCGAGTACAATAAGATTAAGGATCTTCACAAAAAGCTAACCCAAGAACAAAATTCGCGTATTCAATAGGATAGGGACCTGAATTGGAATCTTAACTCGGTTTCTCATAATTGAAAAGGCGAAAGAGATCTCCGGATTGATATTTAGGAAAATCTTGTGAAGCAGGAGTAAATTCATAAGGCTCAGGCCGAGGATTTGAAAGATAAATAATAGAGGATATCAGCATTGGAGAAGTATGCATAGGAGGATCAAAAATATTTGAAGAAGCTAAAAACCATGCTGAAAAAGATTATCCCGAAGAAAAAGGAAGACAAATAGACTAAATCTGATCATTTGTTGCATTTGTCATTCCATGTAATTTTTTTTTCAACTCTAATGAAATTTTTGGTTGGTTGTATCTTGTATTTTTATATACTAATCTCTTTTTTTAACATATTTTCATTTCCATTCCCATAAATTCATTTTGAAAATTACAAAGGGGAAGAAGGAAAAAGAACTACACAAAAGGGGAGAAAAAAAAATTTTAAAATGGAGCCGAAAATTTTCGATGTGATGAAATCCTTATAGTAAAGAGGAGTTTCTCATTACGATGTTTTCCATTACCATGATAATGAAATCTCCCTTCCAGAAATGAAGAATACAATTTGTAGAGTTTCAATGCCTAAGGGAGAGTTAGTTGTATTCATCATCTTTGATGAACAAAGGTTGATATGTTTTAATTTCAAATTCTAATGAACTTTTTTGAGGTTTTTATATACTTTTTCGTAAGGTTGTTTGTGATTTCCAAAAAGGAGGATATTGTTAGGTCAATATGGTTTTTCATATGAATTTTTTCATTCCTTCTTGTTTTGAAAATCACAAACACACCACACTCAAGAAAATATAAATTTTACTGATATAAAGAAACTTTTCTTCTCAATGGAATTTACCCCTTCCATGTTTTCATTGTTCACATCAATATTTTTCCTAAGTATAAAAATCAGATTCATATATAAAACCTTGGAATCATATAATACCTAGATATAAAGAATTCTATTTTAGGATTTGAATTCTGGATATAAATTGTAATGAAGTTCCACTTCGAATTCTAGATGTGAACTGTAATGAAGTTCCACTCCGAATTCTAGATACAAACAGTAATGAAGTTCATTTCTGAATTCTGGATATGAACTCTCATGATGTTCCATACCAAATTTTGGATATGAACTCTCATGAAGTTCCATTCATAATTATTGATACGAGCTCTATTGAAGTTCAATTCCAGATTCTAGATACGAACTCTAATGAAGTACTATTCCGAATTATGGCTACGAACTTTCTTGTAGTTTGACTCCGAATTTCAATTATGAACTTATCTATGTTAGGACTCTGAGTTCTCTGAATTCAGACTCTGAACTCTTATGAGATCTGACTCCAATTTTATATAAACTGTAATTCCAAATATTGTATGTTCTGGTTCTGAATTCAGATGAAATTAGTCTCTCGATTTCCATAGAAATCAGGTTCGGAATTTTATCAAAATAGAATTTGAATATCTGTTTATTATAGATTCCTTTTTCAATTTTGGTTTGACTCTGATCTTTTATTTTCTTACATTATGAATTCCAGTTATTCTTATGCTTACACGTGTTTTATTACAAAACAATGTCGTCCATTCAGTTACACAAGTTTTTTTTATAAAACATTGTCTTGCATTCTGTTTATAACAAACCGTTGGTTGAGTGACATGTGTACAAGTCCATCCAAAATTTAAGAAAATATGACCATTGGAGATTGGATCCGACCGTTCTGACTGAGCCTATAAATATGATCTCATTTGAAAGAGATCAAAGACAACTGATGTTGATCAATCTAGAGACCACATGCTGATTAGGTGATTTCTAGAGTGAGAAGAATTTCATGCATTGTGTGTACTAAATTGCTCATTCAGATTTCGTTTTGCAACTCTAAATGTTGGTGATTACATTTGAGGGCTTACACGAATAGGAAGACAGAGGTTCCAACTACGATGAAGTTCCAGGGATTCCTTGATGAGAAGACAGAGGTTTCAACTACCTTGAAGTTGAGGGCTAGAAGAGATGGCAAGACAGAGACTCAGATCATTGTATCGAGGGCTTACCCTGGAGTGGGTAAGATAGGAATTCTTGAATGTATAAATCAAGGTACCTTTATCCATTGTTGTTGGATACCCTTCTCTTTGGGTTAAAAGATTCATTGTTTGTTACTTGTAGTTTAACTACTTTTATCCCTCTACATTGTTTATTGTAAGGAAAGTATAACCATCCTGTATTTCATTACACTTTTACTCTGATTCAATTTGATTCTATAAGTTTTAAGGTCAAATATCATATTGAAAACTTTGGTTAAGTTTCAATTTTTGGAACCATATTTCTGGAACCATTATTTGGAATTACTTTTCAGGTTTAAGTATGTTTATAGATCTAGAAGTTTCTAACATCTTACCCTACACTAATCCAAATATTGGATAGAGGTGTTGTGAATTTGTTTAGTTTAACGTTGTTAATCATAGATAATTCCTTATTTAAGGAAATTTTTAATGATTTTAATTCACCCCCTGTTTTATATTGAGCATCTACATCGTCATTTAGATCATACATTACTGTTTCATATACAACCTTACGATGACATCCTAGGCATTGACTGGTTGTTCTCTGTATGTGCCGCCATTGACTGCTTCCGAGGAAGGGTCATGTTTTCCGATTTGTGTAGCCGACATGTTAAGTTCATCAGTGAGCATGGTTTCCAGAAAAGCAGCAGGAGAGAAGATCCCCTCCTTTACTTTTTAGCTGAACTATCATTGGAGTTAGTGGATGGGGAGATGGTGGAAATCACATGGATCGTCAGTGAGTTTATGGACGTCTTACCTGAGGAGTTGGCGACTCTACCCCCTCAAAGTGATGTTGAGATCAGGATAGACATGAATCCTGGTGCACATCCAATTTCGATGGCTCCCTATAAGATGGCACTATCCGAGTTGCAAGAGTTGCGAATTCAGATTGACGACCTAATGAAAAAGGGTATTGTTCGACCAAGTGGGTCACCCTGGGGTGCTCTAGTATTATTCTCAAAGATGGAAGATTATGGTCTCATGCTATGCATAGACCACCAGAGACTAAATTAGGAAACGATCAAGAATGGTTACTCTTTCCCGAGAATAGATGACATTTTTGACACGTTAAATGGGGCAGGGTGGTTCTCCAAAATTGACCTGCAGTCATGATATCACCAATTGAGGGTGAATGAGGGTGACATCATGTTATCTGCCTTTAGACGCAGATATGGGAACTTCGAATTTGTTGTCATGTCGTCCAGTGTTAGAAACTCTCTAGCTGTGTTCATGGGGCTCATTAACACCGTCTTCCGGGAATGCCAAGATCAGATTGTATTCATGGTTATTGACGACATACTGATCTACTCATGGTTAGAGGGGGATCATGCTATGCACGTGTGAATTGTTTTAGATGTCCTCCGACAACACCAACTCTATGGGAAGTTATCCAAGTGCAACTTTTGGAAACACGAAGTGCACTTCCTTGGGCACGTGGTGTCCTAGTTGGGAATAGTAGTAGACCCAACGAATTTCAAGGCAGTTGATTCTTGGGCAGCACCCATGAACGTGGATGATGTTCATAGTTTCGTTGGACTGTCTAGATACTCTCGGAGGTTCGTGTCCAACATCTATCAAGTTTTTCCACCTTTGAAAACATTGTCCAAGAAGGACCAGGCATTCGTTTTAGATGGGTAGTTCCAGGAAGCCTTTATCTATCTAAAAATAAATTTGGTAAGTGCCCCAGTGCTGAGGTTTCCTGAAGAAGGGGTAGCGTATGAGGTGTTTTGTTATGCTTCAAGGCAAGGCCTTGAGTGTGTGCCGATGAAATTACAAGGGGTGATCTATTACGGGTATAGACAGTTGATCCCTCATGAGATTAATTAAGACACCCATGACCTGGTGCATGCGGTGGTCATTTTTTCACTAATTTTGCGGTGGAATTAACTCATCAGGGAGCACTTCTTTGTTTTCACGGATCACAAAAGCATGATGTATATCTTCTCCTGGATGGACTTGAACTCATGATAGTGATGGTCGATGGAGGTCCATCATAACAAAGACATCATGATTTCCTACACCTCAAGAAAAGAGAATGTGGTGGTCGATGCCATGAGCAGGATGTCTTAGAAGGATGCGGTTCGGGATCAGTAGATGCTTGGAAGGCGATGGAGAGGTTGGATGCCCTGCACCTGGAAGCGAGGGAGAATGGTGGTAGAGGTTGTCTATTTCAGATTAATGTGCAATCCTTTCTACTATGGTAGGTGGAGGAGTCTCAGTGGAGAGACAAAGAAAGCGATGTAATGCGTGATTAGGTTAACCAAGGCAATGCTCTAGAAAGGTGGACATTGGATGGTCAGAATCAGATTCTTTTCCGAGGAATGATGTTCATTCCAGAGGTGATGTGAGGAAGGGTTCTTGGTGAGTTCCACAACTCACACCTACCATTGCACTTAGGAGATTCCCAAATGTACCAGATTTTGAGAGGTTAGTTATGGGGGCTCGGGGTAAAGCAGGTTGTGGCAGAGTTTGTGCCCATGTGCCTAGTGTGTAAGTAGGTGAAGGCTAAACAACATGTTCTAGGCAGATTGTTGTTGCATTTGGATGACCCTGAGTGGAAGTGGGATGAAATCTCGATGGATTTCATTACATGGCTACCCAAGGATCAAGGAGGCTATGATGCTCTCTCGGTAGTGGTGGACCGGTTGACGAAATCAGCTTACCTTCTGGAGATCAAAGAGTCGTGAGTAGTGGATGCCTTAGCATAGAGGAACATTGATATGGTGGTGTGGATACATGGAGTTATGATGTACATAGTCTCAGATAGGGATGCACAGATTACCTCACAGATCTGGAGAGGATTGCAACATGATTTTGGCACCCAGCTACTTCTTAGCACTTCTTTCCATTCCCAGATAGATGGGTAGACAGAGCGCACCATCCAGAAAATGTGGGACATGCTACGAGAATGTATTCTAGACTCTGTTGGATCATGTGTGAGACGCGTTATTCTAGTAGAGTTTTCCTACAATAATAGTTATCGGTCTACAATTTTCATGACTCCATTCAAAGCCTTGTACGGAAGGCCATGTCGATCAACCTTGTGTTGAACCGAGGTTGGGGAAACAAGTGATGTGGACCTGGAAGTGGTGCATATCATGAAAGGGGAGATTTAGAATATACTATAGAGGATGAAGGTGGATCAGGACCGTCATAATTCATATGTCGATGAAGGTGGCCTTTCGAAGTGCTACGATGTTTTAGAGAAGTGTCACAACTCTGGTGGTATCTACACGATGATTCACACTTCCTCTTCTAAGGAAAGCTGCACATCGAGTCTGGAATGAAATTTGTGGAAACATGTGTATGGATTTTGGATCATGAGGAAATGGTGCTCTGCGGATGGACCATTCCATTAGTTCGTGTGCTATAGAGACATAGTGGGATGAAATAGAGTACATGGGAACGACATGCACAGATGCACGCCCAATACCCAGAGATGTTTTGAGTTTTGTTCTATTATACTTGTTTTTGATGGAACACCTTACCTTATAAACTATAGAATTTATGGTTTTTTTATTCTCTAGAAGCATGTGAAAAGTCCTAACTGCGGGGAGGCGAGGAACTGATCCCTAATCAAGAATCATAATGGTTGATGGGATTAAACCCGTGCGGACGAGCCAGTGCCGCCCAAAACAGACAGTATCTTGACATGGATGAATGAATATATTAACCCTTATGCCAGGAAAACATAACCCTTTAATGTTTAATGGTTGTTTGAGAGAGAGGTGTTTCTAGATGTCGATGATGGTCACTCTTCAGAGGTATCTTTTGAGGTGGTTTTTTGGACCCCCTCTTTTTCATCATGTTTGGTTTTAATTCTCAAGGGTGAGAATAGGTTGAGAGGTATCTGATGTAATGTCCCAGAACCTCATGGTCCATCCCTTTTCCAAAATCTAGATTCTATGGATGGTGTCTATGTGGTAGGACTCTCTATTGGTGTGCAATCGATCGGCGTGCAACTGATCGGCATACGACCAATCGGCGTGGGATCGATCTGCATGTGACCGATAGGCGTGAGACTGAACGGTGTGAGACCGATTGGCATGCGACCGATCGATGTGCACCCAATCGGTGTGCGATGATCATTGGGTCACCGATCTGTGCCTCACCGATCGGTGCGACCAATTGGTGTGTGTCATGATCAGTACGACGCGATCGATGTCACCCAGCCTTGTCAGGTTTTTTCTTCTACAGTTTTGTCTTAACACCACTTTTTTCTTTTTAACCATTTTGAAGTGGATTAAGGCTATTTTCTTTTTAGCCTATAATCAATGTTCAAATTACTATGAGTATGGAGACCCTCAACGGACCCAGTTGTGTGTCCGCGTAATGTGACCCTCTTTTTATATAATGACCTTTAAATATATCATCTTTTTTCACCTTTTTTCTGATTTGAATCATTAAATAAAAATTAATTCAGTCATGTGTAAACACCCTAACGCATGGAGAAACAATGATTTGACCTTATAGACTTTACAAATTCCATATATTATGAAAAACAGATCTCATTCTTATATCACACGAGAATATCTTCTTCCTTCCTCATTTCCTCTCCTTTCATCATGGTGTGTTTTGAGTTCCCCCTTCTCAAGGCGAGTGGCGTGCATGTGCCGAAGCTTTTCTACTCACCCATGGAGTCCCCTGACTTTCCTCTCCTGCAGGTTGTGCATCCCCCATTCTTGGTGTGTGGAGAATAAATTCAATAATTTATCATCTAGGTAGTGTTTTCCTTCATCTCTCTGTACTGTGTGTCATGTTGGGAGGGTATCCTACAGATTTTACTAGATGGATGGAACCAAAACGTTAATGAAGATAATAATATTACTTTTAAAGAAGGAAGGGGGAGTTTGATTGATGTTCTTCTACATTTTCCTTACCCTTGATTATTGATGTTCTGAACTATATGTGCCCATGCTCACTGAAAATCATGGCCTTTGGGGGTCTTTTTTTGCTCAATAATGAACCCTTGTCTTCTATGATAATTTAATAGCTCCAACATGGTAAAATGGTTAGATATGTAAACTCAGCCGATTAAATGAATGTCCAGTGAACAAAAAACCATATGTGATCACCCTAGTTAAGTAAAAAGATGGATGATAACATAGTGAATGTTGTTCTTGAACCAGGATGTTTACCTACTGTGTTGGGTAGTACGTGTGTGTCTGGTTTGATTCTTAAGGGGTAATGTGGGTGGGTATGGGATCCTCTTTTGTATTACAATTGTTTTTTGTGAATATGATGTTCTTTTGGGATGTATCTCAAGGCTTGTTTTGGTTTTAGTACATTGAGGGATCTCACTAACACCTATGTTACTGTGACATTACAAGACAATCGGGTCTGAATTCTTAAATTGTTGTTTGGATATTTCTCTTTTCCGGGCTTATGTTTATGCCTCTTAGTTTCCCAGTAGTGTAGAATTTACCGAATGTGATCACTTGAATGTGAAAACCAGAATGGTTTAAATGTGAAATTGGTATTTGGAATGAGTTGTGACTTGGTCGTGAGTGATGTGATCTTCTTTTAAAAATGAATAGTAATGAGAGAGTTTGTTAATAGGTTTTGGAACCCCTAGTTTGTGATGAATTCTTTTAACCTATACATATAACTCTAGTTTTTATGTTTCTTATTCGTTCCCCTACCAAGTTGAGCCCTTAGTTCCGAACACCCCCAATTCACTGGGTAGGGTGGTTTTTCCAACACTACAATGAGTGGCTATTTATTAGCTCCTTCTCTTCTCCATTTCTAGAATCGTCGAAGACTCTTCGGATAGGCTATGACGACCTGAGGTACATTTTATCCCATGATTTCATAGGTAGGGTAGTTGTGGTGGTTGGCATAGGTGGGTGTGGGTAGGTTGTTCCATAGAATCATTGGGATGAGACCTGTGTGTTTTCGAGTGTGGCAGTAGATGTTCTAGCCCAGGTGTTTGCGGGCGTGGTTTTTTCTGGTCATTGCTACACATGTGTTTGTGGGCGGGTGTTGTGGTTGTGCCCTAGGTGTGAGTGGGCAGGGTGTGGTAGTGGGACTATGGTTAAAATGGCAGGATTGTTTCAATTCATAGGATGTACTCAATAACTAGTGGGAATGTGGCATGGGGTACCCAAATTTCTATATGATATTACTATACATTACATGACTTGCGTTATTTGGGGAGTGTGCCTTTGTGAGGCTCTGGTGGACAGTTTTCCTTGGTAGGCGCTTTTGTTCTCCCGTTCTCAAAGGGCATTACAATGCCTCCCCACTTGTGCATAAGATTCTTTGGTTTTCCCTTCTGAGTATACTTGTATGATCACTGTATGTATATAAAACTGCAATCTGGTTTCCAGGAGGACTTCAGGGATAGTGCAGGGTCGTACTAGCTCGGACATTGGGACTGTTGCAATTTCTATTTTTCATTTCCATGGTACATTATCAATGTAGTCCATTTGTACGTTGTGGTATTTACTTTTTTAACATTCATATGGTAATGGTTTTCTTTTCACTTCACATTCCCCCCTATTTTGGTGTTGAAGAGATGTAATATCTTATATAATGATCCTATTAATGAAAAATGGTAATGCCTTCCATATTGTGTATGATTATATACCCATGGTTCTAGTCGCCACTCCAGGACCTATTGAAGGCGGGTCTCGAGGGTCATTATCTCTCTTTCAACATCAAGAATGAAGGGTCTAGCAATCAGTTGTCCCTTCCCTCATCTTGGTGAAGGCAGGTCGTAACATTTTTCCTATTTTTACTTGGATAGAGTGAAATCTTAATCATGTTTGTTTTTTATTCTGTGAATAAATACTCTCATTAAACTGTAAAATTGTTAATATATTGTTTTCATATTGAAGGATGATGTTTTTTGACTAAATACTCTTTATAAGTCATTCAAATCAGATCTAAGAGGTGGATGATGCTAAACCTTAGTGAGTGGATCATATTTTGGATCAAATTCTAGTCGATGTGAGACCATCAAAATATTTAAATCCCACGGGGCAATCAAATTTTTCACATAAAAAAGGGTTCTTGCTAGAGACATCCAGAAAAAAACATCATTATGCAGTGGATGTGTCTCTAGAGGAAGTTGATACATGGACAATGACTGTGATAAGTATCATTACAATAGGTTAAACTTTGTGATAGTTATATTTGATAATGAGTCATCTCACTAATTTTTTTCAACCTATATTGTTAATCTATTTATCACCCTATGGATATTTTAACATGTGGAATGGATATTACTTCACCCCTTGGTACAAAGAGAGAGCAGTGTCTTCGTAGTCGTTCTTGTGTATTGACTCTATCTTCTATCGAGGTTGCGTGGATTTTTTTTGGTTATCGACATGAAATCAAATAACTTCATATTAGAGATTGATTGTATAATTTCCAATAAATTCAATATATATTGTTATCTTGGATGATTCTACCAGACTACAATCGGTGGTGTGCCTCTTGTATTTAAAGAAGAATAAAACTCAAGTTCAAGAAGATCCATACCCCTTATCTAGAGTTTGGGAAAGTGATATCAGTGTTTCCTTTTGACCTATAGATGGATTCAAGGTGTGGTTATCTTCCTTCAGTCGTCTCTATGTATATTGATGAGTTTCTATCTGACTTCTCTAGTTTTCCACCGTTACGGGTGGTGGATTTTTCTACTGATATAATGACTGGTACTCAACCAGTTTCTATTACCTCTATTAAAATACCTCCAACTGATATAATATAATTTTATTCTTAGTTAGAAGATCTTCTTGAGAAATGATTTTTATTCCCATGTTTGTCACCTTGGGCAACGCCGGTTCTCTTCTCCACAAAGGAATATGGTTCTCTTAACTTATTTTTTGATTATCAATAGCTCGATCGAGTTACGATATAGTGAAAATATATATTACCATTAATTGATGATTTTATACATAAGTTGAAAGATGAGAAGTAGTTTTCAATTATTTATCACTAACTGTGTTACCATCAGCAGAAGATAAATGAATATGACAATTAGAAAACCACTAATTGGAGTATATATTTCCATTATGAGTACATTTTGTTTCCCTTTTATATAACAACTGCTTCTACAGGTTTAACGGCTTTATGGAACATCGTTTTCCATGAGTATATAATTACCTTTTTGGAAGTCTTTTTGGATGAAATTCTAGTCAATCCAAGTCCAAGGATGATCATGTCATTCATCTCAAAATAGTTCTGAGTCTACTAAGGAATCATTGGCATTATGCCTTGAATTAAAATTGTGATTTATGGATTCAGGAAGTAAATTTATTAACGAAGTTTTTGTTAGAACAAGGAATATCAATTGATCTAGATATGGTGAAGGCTGTTATGACTTGGGAAAAATTCAAAAAAAAATCAAGATTCAGTGATTCATTGAATTAATAGAATATTATTGCTGATTTGGCATGGACTTCTAAAATATAGCTTCATAGATGATTGAACTATGAAAAAATGGATTGAAGATTACTAATAATAATAAATCTCATAGTTCATCTCTAATCTAGTGTCTCATTTCACTAATAAGCATGTGTTAACACATTGTGAGGATGGGAATGGCTATGTGGTCTCTTGTGATGCATCGTGTTCAAGTTAGGGAAGTGTCATTATGAAATGTAATCATGTCAGTGCCTATGTATCTCGTTAGCATAAGCATCATGAGAAGAACTATTTAAACATGACCTTGAACATGCTATTGTATTGAAAAATGATATGATTGGGAGACATTGCCATTATGGTAAATGTTTTATAGTGTATTCATACCACAAGAGCTTGAGTTAATCTTCTCTAAAAAATATTTAAATCTCCATGAAAGGAGTTTTTTTGATTACATGCATCAATTAAACTTTGAAATTTCTTAAACTATGAGGAAATGTAATGTTTTTTTAAATGTGTTATGTATGATACTCTAAACACCGTATGTGACTGAATCATTACATGAGTGAAGTATGATGGCTATTTTTTATCAGTTTCTTATTGGAGTTTAGTGGAAGGTTACTGATGTTTCTTTATCCATTGATCAGTTGACATATTCTCTTCATGAGTTAATTATTTAGTAACAATAGATTGATGATTTATTCCATAGTAGTTGTGACTCTTTTTATGGTGTTGAGACGAACACCAATTGGACTTTCTTTAAAGAGGGTGTTATATGTCATCAAAACTGTTACATTGTTCCGACAGTGTTAAGAAAGTATGTGATGTGGAATTCCTGTAACTCCCAGTGTGTTATGTACCCAGGAAATATGAAGATGTTCTATGATGTGCAGTGACTGTTTTGGTGGCCATATAAAAGATGAGACCTTGCTAAGTTTTCACCCCATTGCAATATATGCTAGCTGGTGAATGTCGGGAACCTTAAACCATTGGGTTTTCTTCAACCACATCCCATACCTAAATAGATGTGGGAAAAAATATCTATTGGAATTGTTGTTGGGATACCTCAAACACTTAGGAATAAAAACAAGATATGGTCTTTGATCGATAGATTCACCACGTCCGCTAATATTTTACTCATTTGAGATACAACCATTGTTGAGGAGTTGGTAATTAATTGTTTGAAATAAATTTTTCATTTTCATGGAGATCATTCTTATATAGTCTGTGATTAAGATCCTGGGATTTCTTTTTCCTTTTAGAGAGTACCTAATGAGGAACTGGGATCATCATGTCTATTTGAGAATGTGGTACCATCCACAGTACGATGTCCAGATTGAGAAAACTATATAGATCCTTGAGGATATGCACCTCACCTGTGATCTCTAATTTGGTGGTGCTTGGGATGATCATCTAGGGCTGGATATGTTTTCATAAAATAATAGATATTAGTCTACGATATAAATGGCTCCTTTTTAGGCAGAGTATGGTTGTCCTTTTAAATATCCTTTGTGTTGGTTTGATATTGGTGAATATTCCTTGGTTAGACCGAGTGTAGTCCATGAGACAACAACTGAGATATAGATTATTTGTTTGAGAATTTTGACTACATATAGCCAGTAGAAGTCTTATGTTGATCTTCACTGTAGATCATTGGAGTTCTCAGTTGGTGATCAGGTGTTCTTGATGGATTCACTTCAGTTTGGTCATCAACGGCTTGGGAGGTATGGGATTTTTTCTCATTGTTTGGTGGGACCTCTTAATGTTGTTGATCTGGTAGGTAATGTTTCTTACCATATATATCTACCACCATAGCAGGCATCGATACATACCATGTTATTTGTATTGAAGTATAGAAAGTATCTCTCGGATCCATCTACTAATTTGAGCAGGAGAGATCTTGAGATTGAACCAAATTTATCTGTGACTGAACGACCAGCCAGGGTTGTTGATTCTGAGACCAAAGTACTTCTTGGGAGGATGATTCCAATTGGTTATTTTACTATGGAATCATGGATTAGATTCTCATGAGACAAAAGAATGGGTGGCATTAATGAGAGGTTAGTGGCCTCATCATTTAGACATTGAGGTTTCATCATAGGTTTTATGGGGAACGAATGTTCATATGGTGTGCAGGTGTATCCACCCATTATTATTTTATGTATTTGTAAACCCTATTTTGATAGAGTATTATGTCAAATGGGAAAAATGATTTATTAGTAAATTGTTGCATTTTTTTAAATCACGTCACAGAATAGTATAACACTCAATTATTACTCAGTAATAATAAATAAAATAATTTCTATGTTAAACACTATGTATGTATGAGTTTTTGAGGGTGAAAAAAATATTAAGTGCATAATTTTTTCAAAATATTTTTATAACTCCAAAATGATGAATCAATTCAGAAATCTAAGAACACTGTTATATCTGAAATATGGTGTTTACCCTAGGAGATCTATATAATTTGAAGTTGTCAAACATTTGGATTTCTCGCTCATGAGATAAAGAAATTAAATAATATTTAATATATTATTTATTAAAAATAATTAAATATATCTAAAAAAGTATGTCATATGGGAAATCTGAGACAACTTATGGATCTTGAATGATGTGTTTATGCTCTATGGGGTATAGAAATTTTTGGTGTCTTGCATTTGGCAGCCTCACTAGAAAAAACAGCACATTTTTATATAATAAAAATATTCATATTTTTATTAATAAATATTTTTTATCTTTCATACGGTTTATCCTATGAGATATATGAGACTGCCATTGGGTCCGTAATGTGGTGTTAGCCCTAGGAGGAGCATAAAATTCACCACCAATGATCGTTTTGTCATGTCGTAAATTAATTGATATTTTTATTAATTACATTAAATACTTAATTAATTTAATTTAGTTTCATTATAAATAAAATGGACCATTGTTCAATCTCTCCTTCAAACATCATGGAACACACTAGACTCCATTTTTAATGATTATAGTTTTCAAAACCTTCGATTTGCATCCATTTTGAACCATTTAAAACATCAACGATATTATTGGATGAAATAAATCAATCAATAATCATGATTCGTCAAAAATGAAGGATTAGGTTGTAGGATTCAAACTTGATCAATGGGACATTGCATGTGTAGTTTAATCTACCTGATCCTTTGGTATTTATGATATTTGTTATTCTAAATCTCCCTTACGATACAACAATAGAAGTCAAATTTTCATTTTTCTTTGCGATTCATTATCCCTCTTTCAATTTCATTGTCACATCATCTTCTACTTTGTTGTTGTTCCCAGGTGAACTTCACAATTTATTTTATTATTTATTTTATGTAATTTATTTAATCATTTCATAAACTATAATATTATGTAAAAAATGATTGGAATTTTAATTAAATAATGAAACATTAATCATCAAAGAATAATCATTTAAATAATTTGTCTACATATTGTTACATGAATTATTAGTTTTTCGGTGAATAATTTTCATTTGAGAATTATATCAAATTTGGATGTAGCTATTCCACTCATATAAAAATAATAATAATTATTCAAAAAATTAGTAATGGATTATTACACAAATTATCCAATGATAATAACATAAAATTTAGTTTATTGACCTTCTGATGAAACAGAAATGGCGAATGAATAACTATGTAAGATGTCAAATAATTATTATAAAAATTTGGTTTTGAGAAATTATTGATATGTAAGTGAATAAATATAATAGATAATTATAAATAATTATGCGATGATAATTACATTGATAAATGTAACATTATCAAACATATTTATTCTGATGTATAATCGAAAGCGCATGTGTTGATATAACGATAAACATAATATTTTAAATGAATGATAAATATTATTGCAGTGATTTTATAAATATATATATATTGAATCTCATCCTGGTGAAATAAATTATCTTCGCATGTTATAATTTAAATAAATGATCCACAGATTATATAAGAGAGAGAGATAATGTAATCGCATGTGATATTTTAATTCTCTAAGAAAAAAAATAGTGGATAGTAATTATCAAATGAGGAATATAATTATACATATTTATATTTCATTTGATTGCATGAGTTAACATAAAATGATAATTCAGTGATTATCTGGGTGAGAGAAAATGTAATAACATGTAATATTTCACTTACTTGTGAACTAAAATTGAATTTATTGTTATAGGAACCCTTGAGCAGTGTCGAGAATTGGTGTGTCACTACTTATGATAATAATTCTATGAGGAGGTGTATTTAACGCAACATTTTTGTTTAAAATATACACCGAAATCGATAAATATACAGTCTGTGGTTTGGTTCTGATTATCCAAATTTATTATCCTTCTATTTCCTGATTTATTTGAACTACTTATATAAATTCATTAGTTAACCTCCTTTCAATTGATGTAATAAAATCTAATTCCTTTCATCTGGGAGATTTCAATTGGTTTTTTAATTAGAATCTAGAAAACCCCCAATTTCATTTAATTGAGGTGAATGTTTATTGAAATTAGATGATTTATAGTGTTGAATTTAAATTTTAGTTTTTATGCCAACATATTCTATAAATTTTTTGAATTTAATTTTGGAAATGAATTATGCAATGATAGATTTTGTTTTCAATTGAATTGAAACTAAAATAAAATTGAATATGAATATTTGATAGAAACCTTGTGGTTTTCTCATTAAAAAGGATGGTTTTTGAATTAAACATTTTTTCATTTTAAATGGAAAGAAATTTACATTTTTAAAATGGGTGATTGGGATTGATTGTATTTTTTTGTAGTCATCAGATATATTACCCATTATGTAAAAGCGCATTCAATTTTTAGGAAGTTAGTGAATTATTTGGATACACATGATGATTAAACAATGTTCAAAAACATACATGTGGAAGGTCATATCCCCAACTAGATGTTGACAAGTCTCTTTTGGCCGGTCTCATAGGGACATGTGTGTATGTTTACATAGAGAATGTGGAATCCTATAGCTAGTAAATAATATAATACCTTTCGGTAGATGAGTATGTCGCACCCTTATTTATTTATATTTGAGATCTAAATATATGCCAAAAATTTTGAACTACATTACATAATGCTGAATTTATATAAACTATTTTATATAAAAGTTTTTTTAAGACAATGTTTTATAAATATTCCTTCATATTGAAATGAATTTTTTAAAAATATTTTCCCATCATTTAAACTGTATAACATGATTGTTTCACATATTCTATAAAATGTCAAACCTGTTTATCATAAATATTTAAATCATTCTATTGTTTGAAAAATTGATGGAAACTGTTACAGAATCTGTGTTGTGATGCTACTGGTATTTTTAGCTCATTCGGTAATTTTTCTTTCTAATGTTTTTAAACTTCCATCATCCAGGTTTGAGCAAGGGGAAAGGATCACATCGTGGTGGATCTAGCTATTGACCCATAGACATGGTGTGTTGTGTCCTCTGGGACTTGTGTTGTGATTTAATATTTTGTAAATGGGTTGTAATGTTATATTATTTTTATTACTTTTTGTATCATGTTTCTTAACTCCTAGTGGAGATTCATTTGTTAGGCATACTGCCTTGTTTTCATTTTCTTATGCATTATTTTGGGAAAATAGTTCAATCTTGTAATTTTTAAGATTCTAATTGAAAATTACTGACCCGTGGGGATTGGGAATGAAAATTGGGCTATGTCTAGGCTGCCTCGGTTATAAGATAATGAAGGTACCTGGCCTGGTTTGATATTTAACATAGCTATTCATTCGCAATTTTAGTTTCATCATAATGTTATTCAACCAATTATTTTGTATGTATCATTGTCTGATTTGGGTATTTCTACATTATTAATTTTGTAATAGTTTTTATTATTTTTGATATTTGTGGAATAATCCCTACACAATTTGATATAATAATCTTCTGATTTTTGTTTAGACAACAACTAATAAATCCTATAACAATAAATTGATAAATCTGTTTATGAATTATTCCTTGATTTTTCATATTTCATTATTTAATTTAAATTCCACAAATTATTTCCATAATTTTATAGTTTATGAAAATATTGAATAAATTATATAAAATAAATAATTTAATAAATAAATCTTGAGAATCAATTGGGAACTTTTACAAATGAGAAGATGCATTCATCATGAAAATAGAATAGGGCTAATCAAACCTAATGCAGAATGCAAATTTTAACTTCAATTTTTGGAAGAAAAGGAAGATTAATTATCAAAACTATCATTAAAAGCAAAGGATCGGGTATTTTAAACTAAACATGTAGCGTTCCAGCAAAAAAATTTGAATCCCATATTGAATCCCTCGTTTCAGATGACTGATGATGATAGAGTGAATTATTATATCTATTAATGTTGTTTATGGTAGAAATGTCTTAAAACGGATGGAAAATAAATGTTTTGAAATCTATTGTAGTTAAAAATGGATTCTTGCATGATCCAACGTGTTTGTAGGGGTTATTGAACATTGTATTATTTTATTTAATAAATAAATTAAATTATTTTTATTAATTATTTTATGTAATTATTTGAAACATATATTAAATAATGAAGTGACCAAATGCTTGTTGGTGGTGAATGTTATTCTCCTCCGTGTATAAACAATACATTCTGGACCCGATGGTATTATGGGAATTCTCTTAGGGCACAATGATTGAATGATATTAATGATTTTTAAATTACAAATTAAAATTAATTCAAAATTAAAGAATATTTATTATTTTTTGAGAAAGGCATCCAAACACCCAACCCTAAAAAATCTTATACTCTATTTAGGGTAAACCCATCATTCTAGACTCAATAGTGGTCTGAAATTTCCCATACAATGCACCGTTATGGAGATATTTAATTATATTTTATAAAAATTACATTATATATTATTTAAAAACATTATCTCATCAGAGAGACATCCAAATGTATAGATCCTTCGATTTTTATACCCCTCCTTGTGTAAATACAATATTTCATACATAACAGTGGTCTTAGATTTATCAAACGATGCATCCTTTTGGAGTTACCCAAATATTTTGAAAAAAAGTGTGTGATTTATATATTATATTGAATAATTTTATTCTGTCTTCAACTATGCTTTGCTACCCACAAATACTCATACATAGTTAGTGATTAACTCCAAACATATTTAATTTAATATTTGAGAGTATTAATTTGATGATTTACTATTCCGCGACTTGTTTTAAAAACACATGACTTTTAACACATAAACCATTTTTCCCATTTGACATAATAATTGATCAGAATATGGAATACAAATACCTGAAATAGTAACGGGTTGTTATAGTCAAGGCAATAAATGTTCTCAAATCCAAATCTAATGCCAAGGTTCATCATGTTTTCATCTTTGGATTTTAGGTAGGGTGTCTACATGTAATATTCTTTGGATTTGACATTGATTTGTTCATGTGGGGTTGTTTTTATGGTTCTCTCTTATGGTTCATTTGATGCATGTGTTGGGATTTGGTAAAATTGTTGGAAAATGATGAATTGAACTCCTTATTACCCCAGGTGATGCATTGAGTTTAACTAGAATGATTTAGGGAATCTCATGGGGTGTTCCTATATTCTTGGACATGGATAATTGTAATGTTTACTATGGAGTTGACTTTTGAAAAAATAGAGCCCATTATGAAAATGTTGATATGTTAGTTGGGAATGAAAAATGATTATTGATAGTTGTGCATAGACAATGATAATGGAATATGGTTTTCTATGTATCACTTTAAAGTGGGTAAAATATAATAAGGTGAGTGTTTCTAATGAATTGTGAGATAGAAATTGAAATGAGTGAATGAGATAATTCTTGTAAAATGATCAATTTTGTGAAATGTGTTAATGTATGGAAATTGTTGAATAAATTAAATTAGTTAAGGTGTGCATGTAAAGTCCCTTAAAATTCAAGGAAAACTTTTTCTTAATTTTCTTTAGAATTTTACAAGAGCACGGTTTCAGACGGCACCTGATTCCGAGGCCCGGTGTGCCCGGAATCAATTTCCGAAGTTTGGCTCGGGTACGTTCAGTGAACGGACGAGCGGGAATTTCTAACTTTTGAACCAATGCCCGGAATCGAATTCCGAGGGAACCGATGAACTCACAGCGCCAATATTCTCTTAAGGAGACCTTTTCCGAGGTTGCGTTTATTGCGGGTTGAGAGATAGTTTTTTTTGGGCTTCTTAAATAAAGATAAATAAAATGTGGAAACATATTTTTTTTGGTTATAACCTCCCAAAGGGAGTTAGGGGTGGGACCCACAAACACATAACCTCCCTTGAGAGGATTATGTGTGGTGGGGCCCACACGAATCCCAACTCCTCAACTTCCCCAAAACTCCCCTTTAACTCACTTTAATTAATGTTTGACACTTGGATTAATTAATTAAGGTGGGTTGATTTGAATTTCAAACTTTTGAAATTCTAAGAGGGAGTTTGTGTAATAAAATAAGCTTAAGCTTATTTTATTATTTTGGGTTGGTTACCTTTGCCTTGAGAGGATTTGATAGATCCTTCTTCTTCTTCAAACTTTGACGAAGAACACCAAGAACACTCAAGCTCCGACGAAGAACGATGCTCCTCTCTTCTTCGTAGCCGGTTTGTTTCCGAAGATCGACAACGCCTTCTGTGTCAACGAAAGGGAACACCGATTCCTCCTCGTACTTCCTTTGTCGGCTTATGAAGATTCACCAATGACGTACCTCTTCGGACGTACCTCTTCGTCAACGGAATCGATGAACGATTACCGCGATGCCCGACCTCCGCGACGCTTGTCTTCCGTGGTTTGTTGACGTGATCTGCACTTGAATTCAAGGTAGGGGGTCGTTGTGTTGTTTTATTTATTTATTTCCATTCTTGATTCTAGAATGTCGAACCTTGAGGTTTCGATTAATTGACATCGTTTAACGTGAGGGGGGTCGGACCGCACGAACACGGCCGAACCCCCCTCCTTTATTCTTGATTGTTTCTTGCGGATGAAATGAGATGGCGTGGTGTCGTCGCACCACGTGGGAATCGCACGACAATTATTGCGCGGCGCCATCAAGCTGCGGCGTGGATGAATTTCATGGACGTGACGCCGACGCGCCGTGTCGAAGGGGAAACCAAAGACACCGCGGCCGGAGCAGGGCCGCGGCGGAGGGGTGCGGTGTCGTCGCACCGCGTCGGACGACGAAGGTCGCGGCCGGTTCCGGGCCGCGGCGGAACGAGAAGACCGGCGGCTAGCCGAGCCGCCGGTGTCGGAAGCCGAAAGGGGGACTGGCCATGCCTGTCCCGTTGAGGAAGAACCGGCCGGCCAGGACGGGCCGGCCAAAAGGGAGAAGAGACGGGGGAATTAATTCCCCAGGCAGGCCAAAAACGGCCCCCATTAATGGGGGGGCCGCGGTTACACCAAGGGGGGGGGGGGGGGGGGGCAGCGCCCCCCTGTTTTTTTTTCTCAAGAAGGCCCCCCACGTGAGGGGCGGGGGGCGTTTAAACAAATGGGGCGCTGCAGTTTGCCGCGCCGCTAGGCAAAGGAAGCGGGGGCTCTGGCCCCCGTGCACGGCGCACGGGCGCGCCGGACCTCGCCGCCGTGCGGGGCCGGCCGAGCTGGGCCGGGCCGCGCCCTGGCCGGGCCGGGCCGGCCGAGCCGGTTCGGACCCGGGTCGGGCCGACCCGGTTCGGGTTGACCCGGGTCCGGCCGACCCAGGGGGGGTCGGGCCGGGTCGGCCCGGACCCGGACCCCCCGTTTTCGAATCGGCTTCGGTCATTCGCCCATTACATGAGCTACAAACCTCCGATTGACAAACCGTCTATAGCAACGCGATCCTTGGATCGAGACGGTATTTTTGGTATATTACACTCAATGTTTCGGAGAACACTGTGTTCGGCCTGGTTGGTTCGTACACGAAGCCAACCGGGCCCTCGGAGTGGAAACGCTCATATCTTGAGCTATAGACGTCTGATTGACGTGACGTCAGCTTTGTTGAGTTCCTCTTAGTGAGAGGAATCTTTTGGCATACTCTGCCCATGGTTTGGACACAGGTGGAGTACGGTCGGGTTGGTTTTTCCATAAAAACCAACCGGGCCCCTGGGACGAAAAGGCCAATATCTCTCAGACCGGATGTCCGATTAACGTGTCGTCTGTTGCGTTGTGTTCTTTTTGATGATACGGAACTTTTGGATACATCATATCTGGACATTGTGACAGTTGATGTATCAGCCTCTCGGCTCGTGGAGCGGACCCTCCCAAACGAGCTTGCTGTGTGCGGGAACCCTAGTGCTGGTTGCGACTGCTACTGTGACGACGACGACTGAGCAGAGATCCTTAGTGGATACGACGATGACAACTTCAGCACTCAGCGATCCTACGTGGATCAGTGCTATAGGTCCTGTGTGGGCCCGATCCTGTGTGGGTCTGATCCTGTGTGGGTCTGCGCTCAGCGGTCCTGTGTGAACCAGTGCCTACCGCTCCTGTGTGGGTCCGATCCTGTGTGGGTCTGCGCTCAGCGGTCCTATGTGAGCCAGCGCCTACAGATCCTGTGTGGGTCCGATCCTGTGTGGGTCTTTGCGGGGGTTAGTACCTATCGATCCTTTGTGGGTCCGACGACTTAGATGGATCAGTGATCATCTTTATCTTCATCCGAAAAAGTATACTTGTGTGAGCTGAATCCTGTTACTTCCCTCTGTGGATTGTGTCGTACAATCCTGTGTGGATTACTTTTTTGCTTTCCTGTGTGGAATACCTATACTTTCCTATGTGGACTGAGTTGTACATGGGATCGGAGGTTGGAGCGTATTGGGATTGATGACTTAGGTATATGTATGGGCATATACCTAAGTAGTGTCGAATGTTACTTCGTGTTTTTATCTTTCCATTGTGGATTTTGGAAGACCTTCAGGGGTCTCGGGGTCCCTACTGAGTAGCTTATACTCACCCATGCACGGGTTATGCCCGCACTAAGTTGTGTTCGTTGCAGACGATGGACAGCGTTGATCGTGGTTGAGGCTTGCAGAGGAGGACGGTATCTGGAGGTGGACCACTGGGCGGGACGTATACGGAGCGGACAGGCGGGACCCGAGGAGCAGTGGAGCTATCTGTACCCACCCTTCAGGTGGGATTTCCAGTGGACAGCTCTGCGTAGCAGCTTTTACTTTTCAGTTGCTGTTTTCCTTTTCGAGTTGTACTTTACATTTAGTTTGTGTTGTATTCTGGCCCATTTACTTTTCCGCACTTACTGTTGTACCATCTTTTTACTTAGTATTTACTTTTCCGCTTGTTTACTCTGTGGTGCTTGTTTACTTTACAAAGGCAATGCCTTCCCCTTTTTCCGGGATTTTATGCCTTGGTGCTAGTCGCCAGCCCCTGGCCTATGGAAGGCGTGCTTGGGGTAGTCATGGCACAGGCCCCGAGGACGGGTCATGACAAATTGGTATCAAAGGAGTTCGGTTCTACCGCGAACTCTGATCTTTTCTATGTGAAGCAATATTGTTTAGCGTATTGAGTGTGGTTTTCAGTCCAGGGAGTCCAGTGTTGGTGCGGCGACTGACGTATCCGTACACCAGGACCCTGACTTCTGATTTCCGACTTAATGAACGAAAACATTTATTGCGTGTGTGTTTCAAGTTTTCTTTGTGATTACTTTATATCAGCTCACTAGGTATACTGTTCTGACAGTGGCACACCTGTTTTCTTTTCCGGATGGCCCCACGACGGCAGCCAGCTAGGGTTCCGATAGTCGAGGGTGATGACAGCCCACCGAGCGACGAGGCCTCGGTGCAGGGCCCTTTGTCAGCAGTGGCACCGGCGGTAGCACTACCCGCCGAGCCCCCGATCTTCCAGCACCAGCCACTGACGATGCACGTCGCCTCAGCGCACTGCATGAGTTTCAGCGCCAGCGACCGCCCAAGTTCCGCGGGGAGACAGACCCCCAGGCAGCCGAGGACTGGCTAGAGGCAGTCGTTCGAGTTTTCAGTCTTGTGAGGACACCAGCAGACCTCATGGTGATCCTCGCTGCGAGTCTACTACACGCAGCAGCGGGCCGATGGTGGAGCATGATGCTCCAGGTGCACGATGAGGCATCTCTTCTTTGGACGGACTTTGAGAGCCTCTTCTGCTCGGAGTTTGTCCCATCCACCCTCCATGAAGTGCGCATACAGGAGCTTCTTCAGCTGTGGCAGGGCAGCATGACAGTCGCTCAGTACTCGGCGAGATTTACCGTCCTCTCGCGCTACTCGACCGACATGGTATGGGACCTATTCTTCTGGGCCCGGACATTCAAGCAGGGTTTGAGACATGAGATCTGGGCATCGCTGATCTCCCTCAGCATACCGACTCAGAACAGAGTACTGGAGTGGGCTCTTCTGATCGAGAGTTTCCTTGAACAGTCTACACCAGCACCGAGACCCACCGCAGGGCGGCACTTAGCAGAGTCTTCTGCATTAGGCAGTCGACGGATGACTCAGGGATCCAGGCAGACCAGACCTTCAGGGAGACGACCTTAGGACATTGGCTCAGCAGTGCGGGGTACACAGCGCGGAGCCAGTCTTTCGAGAGGCAGGCAGTGCTACTCGTGCGGCGGGCAGGGCCACATGGCTCGTAACTGCCCGACCAGCCGTGCCGAGGAGCACCAGACGGTTGAGGGACCACTGAGGCAGAGGCAGAGGGTCGACCGTGGCGGTCCGCAGGGAGGAGGCGGACGAGGCAGAGGAGCTGGCTGAGCAGAAGGTGGTGGGCGACGCTTTGAGGCTCTACCACCACCACCACCAGGAGGTCCACCCCGACCATAGGGAGCTGGCGGGCAGTGACAGGCACAACTACAGGCAGCAGAGGCTTATGACCACGGCACACCAGATATGATTCGAGGTACGATCTGTGTCTATTCCACCCTTGCTGTAGTACTGATAGACACAGGAGCGAGTCACTCTTTCATAGCCGCTGCCTTTGTTCGGAGCTCGGAGATTCCGACTGAGCTGTTGGCTTGATCCTTGCGGCTAGAGACTCATACGGGAGTAGACTCGATGATTACGCACTGGTGCCGGCTGTGTGAGCTTACTCTAGGAGGCGAGAGCTTCGGCTGGGATCTTCTTGTAGCGGCGTCGAGGCCTTACGACGTCATCTTGGGCATGGATTGGTTATCTATGGTCCATGCACAGATTGATTGTTTTAGGCACAACGTGGAATGTGTACGCACCGACGGGAGCAGGTTCACCTTCACCGGTGAGAAGAGAGCCTTCATAGCACAGGATGGACTCTCGTAGAGGAGAGGACATCCCATCACTCATCAGTTGGCTAGCCTCATCCTAGGAGTATTTGACGTGCAGAGTCCTAATTTTCCTGCAGTGGTGGATCAGTTTGCGGATGTTTTTCCTGACGACGTTCCAGGGATACCTCCTCGCAGAGAGGTAGACTTTTATATTGACCTGTACCCCGGGACATCCCCGATATTGACTCCAGCATATCCTATGGCCTCTACTGAGCATTGATAGCTATGGGTACAGTTGGAGGACTTGCAGGGCAAGGGGTTCATCCGACCCAGTGTTTCACCCTCGGTTTCCCCGATTTTGTTCGCCAAGAAGGAGGACGGGAGCTTGCGACTTTGTGTTGACTATCGTCGCCTGAATCAGGTGACAGTGAGGAACAAGTATCAGCTACCGAGGATTGATGACCTCTTTGATCAGCTCAAGGGAGCACGGTGGTTCTCAAAGATAGACCTCAGGTCAGGCTATCATCAGCTCAGAGTTAGAGACGAGGACGTGCAGAAGACGACCTTCAGATGTCGGTATGGCCACTATGAGTTCTTAGTTATGCCCTTCGGCGTAACTAATGCTCCAGAAGAGTTCATGGCCCTCATGAATAGGATCATTCAGCCATATCTCGATCGGTTTGTCGTGGTCTTCATCGACGACATTCTGATTTACTCGACGACTGAGGAGGAGCACGCCTACCACTTGTGGGTTGTACTAGACACACTCCGAGAGCACCAGCTTTATGGTAAGCTCTCGAAGTGCCAGTTCTGGATACGTGAGGTCCACTTCCTAGGACACGTCATCTTTGAGGCGGGAGTTGTAGTGGATCCTGCGAAGATCGAGGCAATGTTAGCTTGGGAGCCACCCAGGAGCATGACAGAGGTTCAGAGTTTCTTGGGACTAGCTGGATACTACCGTAGATTCATGCCAGACTTTTCTAGAGTTGAGGAACCACTCTCAGCTTTGACAAAGAAGGGGAAACCCTTCGTGTGGTCAGACAGATGTCAGCAGAGCTTCTAGGAGCTGAGACGGAGATTGACCAGCGCACCTATCTTGAGGTTTCCTGAGGAGGGAGTCGGGTACGTGGTATATTGCAATGCATCAGGGACCAGACTCGGTTGCATCCTGATGCAAGAGCGGGCAGTGATCGCCTATGGATCATGGCAATTGAGGCCTCATGAGCAGAACTACGCTACCCATGACCTGGAGTTAGCAGCAGTGGTCTTCTCTCTGAAGACATGGCGTCACTATCTGATGGGCGAGCGCTTTTCAGTCTTTTCTGATCATCAGAGTCTCAGGTACATCTTCTCTCAGAAGGAACTGAACCTTAGACAGTGGCGATGGCTTGAGTTCCTCCAGTACTATGAATTTGAGATATTCGATACTCCTGTGAAGGGGAACGTAGTAGCTGATGCTCTCAGCAGGAGGATGGGTATTCAGCTACTTGAGGAGGCGATAGAGCAGCTAGCCTCTTTGTAGATATCCTTCGTGGATAGAGATGGAGCAGCCTTCCTTCAGTCTCTCACAGTCACTCCTCCACTACTACAGCGAGTCGGAGAGGCACAGCGTGGGGACACCGACGGTGAGACGTGGCGTGCACAGCTGTCCTCAGGATAGGCACCTGATGGTTTCTCCTTTGGAGCAGAGCACGACATCCTTTTCAGAGGACGCACCATGGTACCAGTCACTTTACGGGAGGAGGTGCTGAGGGAGTTTCACACTTCTCCTTTGGCGGTACATCCTGGTGTGGAAAAGATGTACTAGGACCTCAGACGACAGCACTGGTGGCCGGGCTTGAAGAAGGCTGTGGCAGAGTTCGTTTCTCGATGCCTCACCTGTCAGCAGGTGAAGGTAGATCATCAGGTACCAGCAGGCTTGGTGCAGCCCTTGGATGTCCCAGAGTGGAAGTGGGATGGGATATCTATGGACTTCGTGACTGGTCTTCTACGCACTTCTAGAGGTCCCGACTCCATCTGGGTGATTGTCGACCGACTCCCCAAGTCGGCTCACTTCTTACCCATAAGAGAGCAGGGCTCAGTGGAGAGCTTGGGACGTCTTTACGTTACAGAAATTGTGCGGCTTCACGGTGTGCCATCATCTATCATCTCTGATAGAGATGCTCGTTTTACTTCTCGGCTTTGGAAGGGGTTGTAGGAGGCGTTTGGGACGCAGCTACGTCTGAGCACAGCCTTTCACCCTCAGACGGATGGTCAGACGGAGAGGACCATTCAGACTCTCGAGGACATGCTCCGCGCATGTGTCCTCGACTTTGGTCGTAGCTGGGGGGACTACCTACCCTTGGTGGAGTTCGCATACAACAGCAGCTAACACTCCACCATCGGGATGGCACCATACGAGGCATTGTACGGCCGACCTTGTAGATCTCCTTTGTGCTGGACAGACCCTGGGGAGTCAGCACTTGTGGGACCAGAGATGGTCCAGGCCACGACAAAGAAGGTCCATGTCATCCAGGAGCAGATGAGGACAGCTCAGAGGTGGCAGAAGTCACACGCTGACAGGAGGCAGAGGCCACTAGAGTTCGAGGATGGTGACCACGTCTTCGTGCGTGACTCACCTCGACGTGGATTATGGAGATTTGGCCGAGGCGGAAAGTTATCTCCGCGCTTCATCGGACCATTCCAGGTCCTCAACAGGATTGTAGAGGTGGCTTATTGCCTGGCTCTACCGCCTCAGTTGCACCGGGTGCATGACGTCTTCCACATATCCCAGCTGAGGAGATACTTGCACGACCCGACGCACATCATTGACCACAGGGAGCATGACATTGAGGATGGGGTGACTTTTACGGAGGTCCCGGTGGAGATTGAGGATCGACAGGAGCGGGTCCTACGTGGGCGGTCGATTCCTCTAATGCGCATCAGATGGAATCATGGGAACCTCTAGGAGAGCACTTGGGAGCGGGAGGCTCAGATGCGTGCTCAGTACCCACATTTGTTTCCCTAGTTTTGGTTGTATCTTTATGGGGACGTAAAGCCCTGAGGTGGGAGTAATGTAAAGACCCGTAAAATTCAAGAAACTTTTTTTCTTAATTTTCTTTAGAATTTTACAAGAGCGCGGTTTCAGACGGCACCTGATTCCGGGGCCCGGTGTGCCCGGAATCAATTTCCGAAGTTTGGCTCGGGTACGTTCAGTGAACGGACGAGTGGGAATTTCTAACTTTTGAACTGGTGCCTGGAATCGAATTCTGAGGGCACCGATGAACTCGCAACGCCGATATTCGCTTACCGAGACCTTTTCCGAGGTTGCGTTTATTGCGGGTTGAGAGATAGTTTTTTTTGGGCATTTTAAATAAAGTTAAATAAAATGTGGAAACATATTTTTTTTAAGTTGGTTATTTCCTCCCAAAGGGAGTTAGGGGTGTGACCCACAAACACTTAACCTCCCTTGAGGGGATTATGTGTGGTGGGGCCCACACAAACCCCAACTCCTCAACTTCCCCAAAACTCCCCTTTAACTTACTTTAATTAATGTTTGACACTTGGATTAATTAATGGAGGTGGGTTGATTTGAATTTCAAGCATTTGAAATTCTAAGAGGGAGGTTGTGTAATAAAATAATCTTAAGCTTATTTTATAATTTTGGGTTGGTTACCTTTGCCTTGAGAGGATTTGAGAGCTCCTTCTTCTTCTTCAAACTTTGACGAAGAACACCAAGAACACTCAATCTCCGACGAAGAAAGTCGCTCCTCTGTTATTCGTAGCTGGTTTGTTCCCGAAGATCGACAATGCCTTCTGTGTCAACCAAAGGGAACGCCACTTCCTCCTCGGACTTCCTTCGTCAGCTTATGAAGATTCACCAACGACGTACCTCTTCGGACGTACCTCTTCGTCAACGGAATCCACGAACGATTACTGCGACGCCCGACCTCCGCGACGCTTGTCTTCCGCGGTTTTTTGACGTGCTCCGTACTTGAATTCAAGGTAGGGGGTCTTTGTGTTGTTTTATTTATTTATTTCCATTCTTGATTATAGAATGTAGAACCTTGAGGTTTTCGATTAATTGATATCGTTTAACGTGAGGGGGGCTGGACCGCACGAACACGGCCGAACCCCCAGCCTTTATTTGTGATTGTTTCTTGCGGATGAAACGAGATGGCGTGGTGTCGTCGCACCACGCGGGAATCGCATGACAATTATTGTGCGGCGCCGTCGCGCCGCACCGTGGAAGAATTTCATGGACGGGACGCCGCCGCGCCGCGTCGAAGGGGAAACCAAATGTGTCGCGGCCGGAGCGGGGCCGCGACGGAGGGGCGTGGTGCCATCGCACGGCGTCGGACGACGAAGGCCACGGCCGGTTCCGGGCCGCAGCAGAACGAGAAGACCGGCGGCTAGCCGAGCCGCGGGTGTCAGAAGCCGAAAGGGGGACCGGCCTTGCCGGTCCCGTTGAGGAAGAACCGAACGTCCAGGACGGGCCGACCGGAAGGGAGAAGTGTCGGGGGAATTAATTCCCCCGGCTGGCCAAAAACGGAACCCCATAATGGGGGGGTCGTGGTTACACCAGGGGGGGCAGCGCCCCCCATTTTTTTCTCATGCAGGCCCCCCCACGTGAGTGGGGGGGGGCGTTTAAACAAATGGGGCACGACAGTTTGCCGCACCGCCAGGAAAAGGAAGCGGGGGCTCTGCCCCCCTTGCGCGGCGCATGGCCACGCCAGGCCGCGCCGGACTGAGCCACCGTGTCGGGCCGTGCCGCCGCACCTGGCCGCGCTGCCGGGCCGGCCGAGCCGGGTCGGACCCGGGTCAGCCCGGACCCGAACACCCCATTTTCGTATCGACTTCGTTCTTTCACCCATAACATGAGCTACGGAACTCCAATTGACGAAAAGTCTGTGGCAACGCGATCCTTGGATCGAGATGGCCGTTTCGGTATATTACACTCAAAGTTTCGGAGAACTTTGGGTTCGGCCGGGTTGGTTCGTACACGAAGCCAACCGGGCCCTCTGAGTGGAAACGCATAGATCTTGTGCTACAGACGTCCGATTGATGTTTCGTCATCTTTGTTGAGTTCCTCCTAGTGAGACGGATCTTTCGGCATACTCTTCCAGAGGTTTGGACGCAAGTGGAGTATGGTCGGGTTGGTTTTGCCTTAAAAACCAATCAGGCCCCTCGGACGAAAAAAGCCAATATCTCTCAGACCGGGCGTCCGATTGACGCGCCGTCTGTTGCGTTGAGTTCCTTTTGACGATACGGAACTTTTGGATACATCATCTCTGGACTTTGTGACAGTTGATGTATCATCCTCTCGGCTTGTGGAGCGGACCCTCTCGAACGAGCTTGCTGTGTGCGGGAACCCTAGTGCTGGCTGCGACTGCTACTGTGACGACGACGACTGAGCAGAGATCCTTAGTGGATACGACAACGACGACTTCAACACTCAGCGATCCTACGTGGATCAGTGCTACAGGTCCTGTGTGGGCCCAATCCTGTGTGGGTCCGATCCTGTGTGGGTCTGCGCTCAGCGGTCCTATGTGAACCAACGCATACCGATCCTGTGTTGGTCCGATCCTGTGTGGGTCTGCGCTCAGCGGTCCTGTGTAAACCAGCGCCTACAGATCCTGTGTGGGTCCGATCCTGTGTGGGTCTTTGTGGGGGTTAGTACCTATCGATCCTTTGTGGGTCCGACGACTTAGATGGATCAGTGATCATCTGTATCGTCATCCGAAAAAGTATACCTATGTGAGCTGAATCCTGTTACTTCCCTCTGTGGATTGTGTCGTACAATCCTGTGTGGATTACTTTTTTCTTTCCTGTGTGGAATACGTATACTTTCCTATGTGGACTGAGTTGTACTTGGGCTCAGAGTTTGGATCGTATTGGGATTGATGACTTAGGTATATGCATGGGCATATACCTAAGTAGTGTCGAATGTTACTTCGTGTTTGTATCATTCCTTTGTGGATTTTGGAAGACCTTCGGGGGTCTCGGGGTCCCTACTGAGTAGCTTATACTCACCCCTACACGGGCTATGCCCGCACTACGTTGTGTTGGTTGCAGACGATGGACATCGTTGATCATGGTTGAGGCTTGCAGAGCTAGACGGCATTTAGAGGTGGACCACTGGGCGGGACGTATACGGAGCGGACAGGCAGGACCCGAGGAGCAGTGGAGCTATTTGTACCCACCATTCAGGTGGGATTTTCAGTGGACAGCTCGGCATATCAGCTTTTACTTTTCAGTTGTTGTTTTCCCTTTCAAGTTGTACTTTACTTTCAGTTTGGGTTGTATTCTGGCCCATTTACTTTTCCGCACTTACTGTTGTACCAGCTTTTTACTTAGTATTTACTTTTCCACATGTTTACTCGGTGGTGCTTGTTTATATTACAAAGGCAATGCCTTCCCCTTTTTCCGGGATTTTACGCCTTGGTGCTAGTCGCCATCCCCTGGCCTATGGAAGGCAGGCTTGGGGTAGTCATGGCACGGGCCCCGAGGACGGGTCGTTATAGTGCATTGGAATTCTGTTAAATGGTATATGAAATGTTTGTGTTAAATATGTCATTGGGTTCATATCCAATGATCATTTTTTTTAAATGGAATTTTAATTATGAATGGTATTTTTATTGATTATGCATGGTCTAGGATTTGGTATATGTGGTAATTGGATGAATAAACATGTGAACATTGATTTGGGGTATATTGGATTTTTTACTAAGGCTCCTCAAATGATTCATATTTTAATGATGCTCTAAATCCCACTGCTATAATGCATGGGTTTCATAGATAGATTAAATCTCTATGCCCCTAAATGTTTCATTTGATCAGACTACACGGACTATGCCTCCATAGTGACAATGATGTCTTTTTTAAAGAATATATATCTAAAGTGAGATAATAACATGACTAATTGCAATATTTATGATAATTTATTGGCTTGGGCTGATGTGAAATTAATAGAAATTCCATTCTCCAGGATTAAGAGATAAAAATTGTTCAATTGATTATGTGGAATAACTGTTGAATGATTCTAATGTGAATGTTGTAAACTAATGTAACCTGGGTTGTCATTTTTTATCATGAAATTTATTTGATATTTTCATGCACTATATGTATTTGTGGATAATTTTTAGAAAAAATTGGTGGGGGTCCTACAGAGTTTTACTCAGGCCATTCTTAGACATCCATCGGGTACTGGAGCATATTTCCTTATTGGAGGATTAGAAAAGGGAAACAGACATTTTCTAGGGAGATGAGCTGGGGTTTGAATGATAATTTGAGAGGATCTAAGATTAGAGTTAGGTACCATTTTGTGGGGTGTTTTTTAATCTTTATTTATGGTTTCTTTTCCTTTTTCCGTTATTAGAATGAATGGCATATTTATCATTTCATTATTGATGTACATTGTATGGGAAATGGTTTCTAATGAATGTTCTAGGTTATTTTGCCTTTCAACATTGTTTCTTATGATATATATTGTGGAATACTCTATTATATAGGTCACAGTATCCCCACATGGCCTATTATTCTCTTCCTACTGGACAATAACCACTAGAATATTGTGCAGTATGCTTAAGGTAATGTGAAGTCCCGACTCAGAGCACCATATTAGTGGACTCAATGTAAATTAAATTACAAATTGGATTCATAGTAAGTCATTTTAGGGGTATTACTATTTGGGGATAGTGAATGGGATATTATGATCTGTTTCGTTTTGGTGACGAGTTTTTGTTTGGGAGTTTTTTCCCATCCACGGAGGAAAAAACGTGTACAAAGGCGTGAATTTTTATTCTTGTTATGTATTCATAATGTTGACTGATATTTCACAAATTGATAATGAAAATAATTTGTGATGAAATATATTATGATATTTTTCTCAAGGACCAGATGGAAGGAGGTTCTACATAAAAGCATCATTATAATCACCTAGTGATATAGTCTGAATTCATTATGATATGAACACATGCGATTAATGTTTTAGATAAGATAGGTGTAATGCTTTTCAAAATCCTAAAAATATAAAGAATGTAATTTCTAATAATGATGATATGATATCATTAATTGAATGATTGTGAATGAATGGATAATTAAATTTTCCTTATAAATGGAGTTAAAATGAGCTAAATTTTGGTGATAATAAATTTTTTGACGAAAAGGGTACATAACAGAGAAATATTTTCATTGTCAATATAGAAATGGATTAAAAAGGTTGTTTAATGAAATAATCATGAATGTTTATTTTGGTTTTACCCATGATGACCGTGACCCCTAATAGGGATTGTGGAGGGTAGTCTTCAATGTGAGATGATGTCTGTTGGGAATTATGTATGAAAAATTGTTTTTTTATGGCTAGTGGAAATCCTTTTTTAATAAAAAATTTTCATATTTTATGTAATGTCTTCTTTGATGTTTGTTTGAATATTAGGATTATTCCACCAAAATTTCCTATGCCCATTTGGAAATAAGAGGAAATCATTTAGAATAATCGTTTAGAGGTGGGTAAAAAACATTGTTGTTTATGGTAACATATGGGTATAGCAGTTTCACGAGAAATTCAAACATTTTAAACAGACGATGGAATAAGACCCATGGTAGGTCGGTCCATGTATTCTTAAGTTGACTAGGGAGATATAGCTATAACACTGTCTGACTATTTCTAGAGATGATGCACCTAATGAAATAGAGTTTAATATATATTTCATCCATAAAATTCATGGCCACAGAGAGACTCCTCCTGAGAAGACAATTATATTAGCGGCATAAATTTTGCGAGGGTAGGACAAGTGTATTTTTTTTATTTTTGGAATAGAGATAGCTGGGTGATTGTTTGCCATAGAAATATTTATAGAAAATATTTATGGAATATTAATATTCTAATTCCATGAGGTAGATAATGGGTATGATGTTTATGATGTTGAACCAGACGTCAAAGATAGTAGTGGAATATGCTAAAGGATTCATCGACATGTGAAATTTTATTCCATCATTAGAAGTGTATGACTCAACTGTGGAATGATGTTTTTATGAATGAATTAAACATGATATTATGTCCACCATGAATAATTTATTTTTAAAAATAGATACCGAGGTGGTAGATCATTCCATTTATTCAAATGGAATCATCAAGGATTACATCAGTGGTGGGATACAGTTCTTGAATGGTGATATAGTGGTGGATCATCCAATGGATAGAAGGGATATTTCAAGAAAATTGACCAAGACAGTGTTGGAATTATTATTCTGATGACATAACCATCCCCTCTGGGTGGTGATTAGGTTTTCTAATATCTGTGTGGTAGGACAGAGAAAATTTATAGTTAATGTCTCTGACCACTGGTTGAGTACTGATCATGTGCCAGAATACTGCATGTGAAAAAGTTACGTAGATACGCATGATATACGGTAAGTAATTCATGGTTTAGACTGATTTCAAGTAAAAAAAGGGGATGGTCACACGATATCATGCCAATAGTTGGAGCTCTATCAGTCGTACAGGTTGAGGAAGGATGTGGTACTCTAGTTGTAGAGCATCCATATCCCCAGGGTCATACAATTCAGGAAAATCATACCAGATCTTATGGTCATAGGGATGGTCAACATTATATAGTTCATCCTACACAAGGAGGTGGTGTGGCTAGATGATCGACTTTTGGATGTATGATCATTGTAACTCCAATGTTTGTTTGTTCGTTATTTAAAATAGAACAATCACATTATTTTATTTTCCATCTGATTGTGGTTATGTTTTTACTAGATGTGATACATTTTTGGGTGTTCATATTGATTGATATATAATTATTTATGAGAGAAGAGAGTATTAGGCATTGTAAGTGGTGTGTTCTTGATGTCGGTGGGTATTGTTTCATACTAGACATGATTGTGCTTGAGATGATAGTTTTCAATCTTATATTGAGAAGGCGATGGATAGTGTTTTACCAGGCCAATAAGAATTTTTTCAACCATAGTTTATCATTCACATCTCTTGATTGAGTCATTTATGTCAATCATGGTTAGTTGGAAATTTAGGCAGGCAGTGCATGGCTGGTTTCATAGAAGTTCAGTGATATTGAAACTCATGTGGATTATCTTATCCTTCATGATGGGGTAGTAGAGTATCATGTATTAACAATTATGGTGGATCTATTTCAGAATGTGTTTCCATAGGAATTCTCCGTTTTTATTATAAAATCATATATCGAGTTAACAATATTTTTCCATTCTAGAGTATATGTAGATTATAATTTTTATTAAATAATGGCCTTGTCAGAACATGAGTTGCTTAAAATTAAGTTGATTGAATTTGAAAAGAATATGTGTTTCTTGTGTGTGTAACCATGGGGATCTTTAGTTTTTCATCCTTTTAAGGATAAAAAATATTTTAAATTGAGTTTCAATTAAAGGAATATAAATTTGTTGATTGTTAATAACTGATACCCACTTACTTGAATATATGATCATTTTTACCTTCTATGGGTTTCATTGGAGTTCTATTAGATTGATCCAAGATCAGGTTATCATCAGCTAATTGTGAGACATTCTGAAATTATGTTTACTACCATCAAGAGTAGATATTGGTTTATCAGTTTTTTGTAATGCTCTTTCGATTAACCAGTTCATCAGCAGTATTTGTTCCACAAATGAATTGAATCAATCACCCATAGATGGATCATTTTGTAGTTTTTCTAGAGGAAATCATGGGGTACCCTAATACTCTTTTCAATCGTGGAAATCATACAGAAATAATCTGGATCACATAGCTAGAAAATAGGCTATATACCATGCTATCCAATTGTCATTTCTGAATCAATATGGTTAATTTCATGGGTAACATCATCTCTGGGGAAGGAGTGCTAGTGGTCTTGGAAAAATTAAAAGCAATTGAATCCTGGGAACCACTATAAATGATTCGTATATCAAAATTTTTTTGTGGTTTGCTGGGTATTACAAAAGTTATATTAAAGACATCTCCAATTTGGATAACCTATATTTTGATTTAAATATTAATGGAATCATTATTGAATAGTATAGGGAATGTGAAGATGTTTTCCCATAGTTAATAAATTAGTTAACATCTGCACAAATATTGATCATACCCAAACTATATTAGTATTATACATTTTTATATGATGTTTCTGGTGTTGGACATGGGATAGTCTTGATATTGAATGATTGGGTTCTAGCATATGGGGATATTCAATTGAGAACACATGAATGAAATTACATTACACATGATCTTTATTGGAAATAGTGATTTATTATTTCATGTGTTGGAGTTAGAAATAATTTCGAGAACAATTTACCAGGTATATAAAACATGTAATCCGAAATTTCATCTTATCTCATAATTATTTGGATCATTGTTTGTAGATATGTGTTGTGTACATGAACCCTTTTGACATTGATATATTTAATACATTTTGACAGTGGAATAGTATTGTGGATAGATTGATCCGGAGGACTCGAGGACAGGCCGATTAGGAATTTTGTTTTTAAGGTAAGATGAGGGATTTCTTTTCTATGATGCATCTCGAGGTGTAGAATTAGGATGTACATATAACAATTTCATTTATGGATGTTAAGATAATAAATCCAATAATGATAAAAGAAAAGAATCATAAATATTTTGATTTTATGGTTTTAAGGAAGAATCATAATGTTGGGGAGTCATCTTCTAGTTGCACCATTGGTAAGGACTTTTTTGTGTGTGTTAATTTTCCATCATATTTTTTGGAAGTGTATATGCGTTCATTTTTTTTCCATTTAGCTTGGATGTGCATCCATGATTGATCAGAATGTATCATGATCTATGTTGACAGTATTGGTGGCCATGAATGAAGAAGGCAGTATTTGGATTCGTTGCACAAATCGTTACCCTTCATCTACTGATGAAAGATCATCAATGGTCAGGTAAATTGTTACATCAGTTTCCCATTACAGATTGGAAATGGGAATTTGTAATGATTTATTTCATGGTAGATCATTGGTGAAATCCTCATTATAATGATGTGAGATGGTTATTTTTGGATCACCTTACCATGGCTGAAAATTTCATTCAAATTGTAGATACATTCACCTTTGATCAATTGGGTGAATTGTTTGTTCGGGAAATAGTGTCGTTGCATGGATTACCACATACTATTGTTTTGTGTCTTATTCCATGTTTTACATAGTATTTCTATATGGGGTTGTATAAATCACTTTTTACCGGTCTATTTTTGAGTATTTCATTCCAAAAACAAATGTATGGGAAATCATATCGTACTATTAGGGTACTTAATATTATTTTTAGGGCATATGTCAATATTTTTTTGGATATTTTTTGAAGAACATAACCCTTGTAAAATACATCAATATCAATAGTTATAGTGGGAAAATTCATATTACTATATGTGAGTAACTCTATTGTAGACTATATAGATCCTTGATGTGTTGGATGGATGAAAGAACCTCTAAATTATTTGGGATGAGCCTCATGTAAAAGGCATTGTAACAGGATTAGTTGTTTCCAAATTGTATAGATATGACTCAGTGTTGGTAGAAGTCATATGTGGATCCCTTTCATAGACCTCATGAGAATAAATTGGTTTATCATGTGTTTATTCGACATTCATCATGATTGGGTCACCTTTATATATAGAAATAGGGAATAATTTCACCAATGTAAGTGTGGTTGTGTGAGATTGTGGAGATGATCTGTTCGATGGTGTACCCATTAGCATCTCCATAATGGTATATTTGACTGCATGATTCCATTTAGGTGTCATAACCTTGGAATTATAAAACTGAAACATCTCATTATTTTGATGTCCGAGATATTGATAATGACACTATTGCCAACATTGAACAACATTTAGTATGTATTGTTGATCACTATGATAAAGCTATGTGAGGAAGGAATTTTCATTTTGTTAGAGTTTTTTTGTCAGAATTCTAATTCTATTGATGAAATGTCGGAGTGTGAGACAGATATATAGGCTCAAGGGCCCAATTAGAATTCAATAGATGTTTAGTGATGCGAGAGAATGTGGGTCATAGATGAGAAGTTATAAAGAGGTTTTAAAATCATGAATTTTCTCCAGGTAAATTATTATTATTTGTGTTAATTTATGTCTCCTTATTGTGTCCAATGGAATATATTTGGATGTATGAGGAATCTCATGGGTGTCATTGGGGCTCGAGAAGATATAAAGAATGTTTTGTTCATCGTATACATATTTAATGGTTATAGCATAGATAGTAGTAAACAAGCACCAAAACCACAAAAGCTAAGAGGAAGGGGTTCATAGTATAGTAAATAATTAAATGGAGGAGGCCAAACTGTGAAGGCCTGGACAGAGGCATTCTACATGGTTGTAGCTTTGGTTTTCAATACATGCATGGATCCTCAGTTAATCAGGGGACTCATCACAAATTGTTTAGAGTAAAGTGCATGGTTGTTGCGTTTTTTGAAAAATGTTCAGCCGTACAATGTGCCCCAATAGAAGTTGAAATTTTACCATTCCATCCCCCTCCGTATTTTAAGATCTGAACCCTAATTTCATTGTAAATATTTATACTATACAAGTAGTGATGATCCTAATATCCCAAATCATCCAATGGATCATTATACTTCATTTATTTGTCATTGATCATTTAATTGGTTGCAAATCAAAGATAGGAGTATGTAATATACTCCTCTATCTTCTCTATTACTGATACGGGATTGATGTTTTATTATTTCTCATCCAAATACTTAAAACCTACTTTTCCTAGTCGATCATAGGTTGGGGATTCAAAGGGTGCCTGAATATATATATAATTCATTATATAGGTTTGTATTCATCTATGGTTTCATGTTATGTCGACAAAAAATTATATTCCATGGTCATGAAGATCATTTATGATTGTGTGGTTGTGTAAATGGTTATCAATTGTTATAAATTTGACATCATTGAATGTTTTTTCTAGAATGGTTGTATAAATGATGAATTAAACCCCTAACGATCTAGGTGGGATGCAATGAGGATGAATGGACTGATTTTTGGCCACAAAAGTTGTATGTTAATATTCCCAAAAAAGGAAAATTATAATGTTATGTATGGAATTGTCTAGTGATAAATTATATCCTGAGATGAACATGTTGACATGTTAGTATAGTAGGAAAAGGGATTATTGATAATTGTTCATTGACATTGATAATGGAAAAGGGGTTTGATTGAAAGTATTTATATTGGAATAATTGTAACAATTAGAATGTGTTTGATGAATTGTGAGATCGAAATTGAATGGAATGAATATGGAAAACAAGTGAAATGATAAATTATGTGAAAGGGATTAATCTAAGATTTTTTTTGAATAAGTTAAATTGGTTGATAAAATAAAGGGAATTTGATTAATGATATTTGTATATTTTTTGGTAAATGTGTTAGTGGGTTATGGACCAATGAATATTTAAGTGTTAATTGGAATTTTAATTGTGAATAGTATGTGTATTTATTATGCATAGTTTGTGATATTTTATATCTGGTAATTTGATGAATAATCTTGTGAAAATGGCTTGGTTGTATGTGGGGTATTTGACTAAGGCTCCTTTAATTGGTATGGTTGGTTTGAGGCATTAACCCCACCCATAGAATTCATGTGTTTGTTAGTTGAAATATGTCTCCATGCCCATAACAGCTAAAAATGATGAGACTATCGGGAAAATGGGCCCAAGTTGAGTGTGTTGTATTTGTTATGATATTATCATTTGTTTTATATTGATATTGACTTATTCCATTATGTATGATAATAGATCAGCTTAGGTCAGAGTGTAAGTGAGGTAAATTGTTAACCCATATCTTATGTGATGGAAATGATTTAATTGATCGAATAGAATAAATTATCAATGAATATATAGTGAATATTACTAACTAATGGAACCTAAGTTGTATTTATCTTTACATTAATTTTATTAAGTACATTCACGAACTATATATTTTGAAAACAGATTATATAGACATTTTTTCATTTGCATACTGATTTATATTCCACCCTACTCAGTGAACCGTTGGGTACCTGAGAAATTTTCAATGTTCTTGGATTGGATAGAGTAAAAATATATGTTATAGTTAGTTGAGCTGGGAATAGGATGTGTATTGATGATGATTCAAAAATTACATACATACCCATTTTGCATGGTGTTTCCATTTGACTTTATTTTTTTTATTTTAGTTTTTGAACTATTAGAATGTAATGGATTATTTATATTTTGTTTGTTGTTGTATCATGGTTGTGAATGGATTTAAATTCTTGTCCATGTTTATTTTATAATTTTTTCATTATTTCTTTTTTTACCCATTGATGAAAACTCTGCTAAAGATGTTATAATATCTCGCATGACCTATTAGACCTTTTCTACAAATAATATTTCTCCACAGTATGAGGAGGCGTGCTTGAGGTCATATGGAATTTGGCTCAGAGAACATGTTTAGTTACTTCCGAGTCATAGAAAATACAAGAAGGGATCATCACATGTTCCACAATTTTTTATACATCATTTTCCGATATCTCTGCATGCTTTCATGGTAGATCAAATTTACTTCATCATTCAATTTTGATTATCTCGAGAATTTATACCATTGGAAAATCCTTGATATCTCTAGATTTGAGAGTAGATGGTGGGGGAATAATTATCTCCATTCGTGGTCTTCGTTCATGGAGAGGGATTTCCCTAGGTATTTAGATTATTCACTACCCATTCCATTGTGCAAAACAGAAATTTAATTTAATCTTTTGAAAAACAATATAATTTTCTTTTAATACCTCTATGGTTTGAAATAAAAAGTATCAAAAGTTCCTTTTATAATATATTTATTCCCATCATATCCTCATGAAAAAAATAAAATTAATAATATTATTACTTTCTAACAAACATTTCACCAAAAAATTAAAATTTGATATCATTTAATTACATTATAATCAACGCAAAATATTTCAGATTAGGCCAATAAACTCGATCTTCCATTCCTCCAAAATATTTATTGGGCCTTGAATTGTAAATACTCAACCCCAATTTCATGGATCTAGTACCGTATTACATTATATATCCATGAATATAGTAATGTCATATCCAGAATGAAAAAAAAATTTAGTAGATTGGTAAATCCAAATTCATACAGATGTTCAACATTAAAACATCAAATTACAAGACATTAAAAATTTCCTTTGTGAATATCCACCACTGTAAGATTATACCTGCAAATCAATCATAACATATGTCAGCTTCTGTTTGATAAAATGATAAATAATATGAGGTGATATAAGATTTTCAATAAGGATAGGTACTACAGAGAAAGATATCATAAATTTAAACATTATGCAAGGTGAATTTTTGAAAACACATGACATAATACATAATAAACATAAACACATTATTGAAGGACTATGAGTTATGTAAACATTTCAATAATAAAAAATAATCATGGGTATTATACTAGTTGAGTAGACCTAGGAACTTTGAATTTATATATTCATAATGAGGTAAATTCATATGACGGACATTCTAAAACATAATATAATGGATTTATCCAAGACATATAAAAATTGTTAAGTCCTCATCCAAAACCATATAAACAATGGTCAATACTTTATCCATGTCCATATCTATTCATCTAATGTGACATACCTATGAATATAGTGGATATAAAAAACTCTACCCATCACATAATATTTCCAATTCAATACACATATGAATGAGGTTATACATAAAAAAACATATACATTCATATTGAAACTAACAAATGTAATGTAATTATCCTTCCACGACCATTAAGAATAAACACTAACCATTCAGAGTAAATTGGTTAATTGTTTTATGATAGAACATCAGCATCAAAACTAATCATAAACCATTGAACAAAATACAATAGATGATATCATGAAATATTAATCCTTATACTACTTTTCAATCAACAATTTTGTTGAAATATATGAAAATATTATTATAAAATCCTTAAGTAAATTTTGAGATAAATACTCTTTTACTTTTAAATGAATAGTTCATTTGGAAATGTATTTGTATAAAACCAGACATGAAGTAAAATAGTATTTTAATAATAAAATATGTGATTTTATAATGATTATTTCTTCCAAAAATATATTATAGGGTTCCCTTGAATGAAAATAATTTTTTAGAAATTCCATTTAATTGGGATTGTATTTTATAATGAATTCTGAATGATCCTTTTAAAACATATTACTATAATAATATAATGAAGTATTTGGGATTACATATAAACATAGAAAATTCACTCATAATTTATGTCGATAAAATAAGAATAATTGAGAATTAAATTGGGATAAGTAGTGACTAATAGTAACCTGAATGAAAATGGAGGTTTAGATTGGAACCCCTTACCATAAGTCGGAAGGCGTTCCTCACTTGATCTTATTGACCTGAATAATCAATTTATTTTAATAAAATAATTATTCCAAAAAATAATTTATATTTAAATTATATATTATAATTGTGTTAGGTTCATTCATGGATTTATGATGGGTTAAGAGATTAAATTTCATTGTTTGTGTGTGTTGTCTTCCATTGTTTTCCAGATTGGTTTATTTATGTTCATCTACGGATTTACATGTAGAGTGAGAATGGTATTCTATAATAGAAATTGTATGTTATTAGTGAAAAAATAGAATATTACATGGTTATAAAATTCATTTGTTTATATGGAGTGATGAAGAATTTTTATATAAAACATTAACGACAATTGTTTAGGTTAATTTGAAGTTTATGATCAGAATAAAGTTATTTTGATTTATATATTAATATCATGTAAAAATGATTCTAAAAACATTAATAAGTTATAATACATAAATTATGATATTTTTCATCAGTCAAAATGGATTAATGACCATAATTGATGACAAAAAATGAAATTGAATACCCATCATCCTTGAATGATATAAATTAACACATCTCAGATGGTGTTTCCATTTATATAATAAAAGAAAAGGAAATGATAGATGATGATAAATTATTCCATTATCATAACAAAATTCCACTACAATTAATGTATTGGAGAAACAATAACATTTGGAAGAAATGAGTTCAAAAAAGATAAATAAAATATAGGTATATGAAATAAAAGAAATGTGAAGCGAAAATTACATCTTGATGTTATCTTCCTTTAGAGCCTATGTAAGATAGTGTTTTTTGGTATTTTTATCATACAAATAGAAGATTTATGTTGGGGAGGATATTGGATGGCGATTTGTGTAGAATATAATCAATGAACATGTCTTTATAGGAGTGAATAGAAGAGGGAGTTCGGGGGGGGGGTTATAGTAGAGGAGATGAGATATTTTTTATTTTTTTTCATTTTTTTTGTTTTTTCCAAAAAAAAATTTCATGAGACCACGATTTGTAATATGGTAATTTGATTTTGAGACAATGGCCTTTTACATCATCCATGACTCAAGAATGATAGATAAAGTCACTTAATTTTCAATTTTCGTAGTTTATCAAATTTCAATATTCACGAAATATATTATTTTTTCATAAAAATACCAAAACATCATTGTAAACATTTTTCAAAAATATAGAATTCAAAAATGAACTCCAATTTATTGAAATATTTCTCATAATATGATATTTTTTTTAAAATAATTATTTACATAAAAAATACATATATAAATTTAAAACTAATTTTATAATACATTGAATAATTAACTGAAGAATTATTAAATTATCCTAAATTTTTAGGAAACTAAAATATATATTTTATGAAAATTTATTTTCATGCAAATCATTTTTATTAATATCAAATTGTAATTAAATATTAGTTACTAAAATAAATACCAAAACATAATAATTAATTTCAAAAATACACTATTTCATTTATAAGGTGTCTATATTTTATTTACACATTCATGGATGTGGTTTCATTTCATAGTGGTCCAGTTACTATTCACTAGGGTATGTTACTATCAATAACGGTCAAGTAACTAATTCCTATAAATGTTAGTAGATCCTATCAGACTATAATTATTTTTTTGAACACAATCGTGTAAGTCATTTTATTGAAGATCAAATCACAGTAGTGGTAAAATTATATTTAGTTGTTTTTATATAACAATATGGTGTCTTCAAGATGCTCAGTGTTTTCTGCATTTGATGTTATATATTTTTTAAAAACAATTACATGTAAAATTCTCCCCTCAAAAAAATTCTTCCATGAATTTAAGAGAATTTTACTTCATAAAATGGTTTGGGTAGGTCTTCATCATAAACTCGTCATTATACGATGTTTCACACAAAATTTTATGAATTTTACAATGTATCTTTACCAGTCATGTTTGTGATTACTCAACAATTATTCATTACTGTATATAATTTAAATTGTTCCTTCATAGAATGATAGTTCATATTCTAATTAAATTCCTTCATATGTGATGACATGCATTGGGTCTTCATGTACATTCCCAATAAAAAATATCCATTGTGTAATTTAGGCATGCTTGGCGGCATATACAAAGTATATGAAATATCTCAAATTATCTCTATGATTTCAAAAGGAACAATATACCAAGGGATCAATTTCCCTTTCTTCACAAATCATATATCACACTTCCATAGTGTTACCTTTTGGAATACATGATATCCTTCATGAAATTCCAAATTCATTCTTCGGTTATATGAATAAATATTTTTCCTACATTGAGTCTCATTGATATGGGATTCAATAGTCCATACATTTCTGATTTTTTCCTCCGCAAGCTATAGGGGAAGATACTTCCTTTTTCCAAATTCATTGAATCATGTTTATGTATGTCCTCTCCGTCCATACCATGATTCATATGGTGCATTTTGAATACATTAATGATAAATGTTTTTGTAGCAAAAATACATTGAATGTAAATATTTATCCAAAATACCTTTAATGTCATGTGAACATGATCTCAGTACGTCCTCTATGGTTTGGATCATCCTCTCTGATTTCCTGTCAGTTTGCGGGTGAAATGTTATACTCAGTAAAAACTCAGTATCTAAATATTTCTAAATACATTCTAGAATTTTGATTTAATCCAAGTATAATGATCATAAATATATGATATAGGTTCTCATTGAAGTCTCACATATAAATTTATATATAGAAAGTGTATGTTTATGTAATGGAATATCATTATTTATAGTGTGTAAATGTGAATAATTAATAAGTCGATCAAAAATTACCCATATCGAATTGTTATTTCTATGAGTTATGGGTAATCCTATAACACAATACATGTTATTTCATCACTCTTCCATGTAGGAATATGTATAGTTTTCTAGACTCATCATGGATGTTTTCATTCATCCCTTTATTGTAGAAGGTCAGAAAATCATGATACATAATCTACAATTTCCCTTTTTATGTTGTCCCTTTAAAAATGTTCTTTCAAATATCGATTCATATTAGTGCTGCTAGGGTGTATAAGGAAATTATAGTTATGAGAATAATCCAATATCTCTCTTTTTAACTAGTCTATATATGAAAAAATATCCCTCTCTAACAACTGCCTACCGGAGATAGCACAAACTCACCACCCTAAAATAATCATCTTGACCTAGATTTCCAGGTACCACCTATTGTTCTGAAAAAATGTGGTCCCCTCACTTGGGACAACCCAACTTCCTAAAGGTGTCATTTGAATAATGAATGTCCCCATTGGCCAAAACATTTATTTTCTAGTGTTCTTTTTAATTTAGTAACACACACCCTATAAATCTTATTTTACTTTCAACCATCTTGATAACTACTCCAGGACCAACATGCATAACTGTGATGTTCTAATCATGAAGGATCTTGAAAAGGAAGGTGTACCATGCTGACACGAGTCATATCATTTAGTTTTTTAGCCCATTATCATTCGATGTTGTTACATCGACCACCCCCCCCCCATTTTGAGAATAATGTCCCTGTTATGGGCCCTACATCTCAACCTAGGTAGTTCACCATACATAAGGCTGAGTTCCTCCTCAGATACCAAATGTGACAATTGGGTCCCAGTGACAGCACAAACACCCCCACCTTACTATGGTCGATGGGTCCTGACCCACACGGTACAAGATAATTCCACGTTAACATGTATTCCCCGCCCCAGGGCCCACCCACATTCCAGATTGGGTCGTCTAGCTAAGGACTATCCCTAAAGTCCAACACATGTCCCTTATTGTGTTCTTTTCCCACACACACAAACCCTTGGAAATATCCTAGAAGGTCACCCCTCTTGATTACTACACCAGGACTAATATGCTTAACTGGAGAGTTCTAATCAGTTAGGCTCTCGAAAAAGAATTTGCACATTATTTTCATAAGTCAAAACGTTTATTCATTTCATCCTTTATATATATGGGGTGTTTCATCCTCTTCCCAAATTTTAGAATTACAAGTTCACACATGAATTCAGCCAACATCCCATCATTTACAGAATTTATCTTCTTTTGAAATTCTCATAATAAGACTACGATGTTTTAATCATTTCCAACAATGATATCATGGAAAAAATGAAAATGTTGTGATGTTTCATCTCCTTTTTTAATTTCCATATCCATAATTAATATATACCTAATCAAATTACCCCTTTCAATACTCATATTTTGTATTCCATGATCCCACCTGCTCATTGCATAATCAAAATTATTTTACTTTACTAGGTGGTACTGTATGGAACAATCATTATCCTTGAGTACATGAGGTCATCTTCTTTTTAACATGTTGAGTTATTTTTGTGAGAATATATATTTAAGGCTCTTATGATTGGTATATATCTAACATCATTATCAATAGAGATAATGTCACAAAATCATCAATGAAATGATTACAACTAATTAATCAAGATCACAGGTAGAATATTTTTGTTAATGAATTTTTATCTGATTGGATGCACAAGCAATGTCTCCATCATTTTGTATAAAGACACAACCAATTACTTTCATATATTTATCACTAAAAATATCAAAACCAAGATTCCATGATGGTTGAATTAGAATTATCGAGTTCAATAATATCATCTTCAATAATTCAAACAATTCCTCACATTCTTTTTCCCAGATGAACATAATCCCTTCACATATAACACTGGTAATTAGGTTGGATAAATATAAAATGATCAGATTGAAACACTAATAATAACTTGATAAAAAAAATAACGCAATGCAACTCAGTTATGTGCATTGGACAAAGGCACTAATACAAAACCATTGTCTTCGTGGGATCAATATATATTCCATCCATAGGGACAATGTGTTCATGAAAGAAAACTGATTGAATCCAAAATTCCCACATTCAAAACATCCCATATAATGTATTTCATCTAACGGACGTCAATATATTTCTTGCGTTATACTCCTGATCTTTATAGCTTTTAGAGTATTCCAAGATATCATTATTAAATACCACCACAAAGTCCTCATGAAATTCATGGAAAACTCAATTCATTAGACACGTGAAAGTATATAGGTCAATAGTCAATCCAAAATGAATTATTGTAAACTCGTAAATCTCATACCTGGTTCAAAATGTATTTTTTGAAATTTCTAAAAGCATAACATAGAACTGATGATATTTGTATCGTAGATAAATATTCATAAAATATTTTCCATAGTGAATTTTTTCAAATAACCCATTAATTCATGGTTGGGGATACTTGTTATATATTTTTTTAGAATTTATCTTCATACAGTCTGTACACAACATCATAGATCCAGATTTATTATTAATGAAAGGATCATTAGATCCCCATTAAGAAAATATAGGTAAAATAATTACTTTATCACTCAATTAATCTATTTGTTTCTTTAGGTATACTAATTCAATAGGGATCATTCTATAAAGCATCTTTGATAATGTAATTTAATGAATAATGAGATTAATAAAGAATATAACATCCAACTCTAGAGGATGTCTTTGTAAATCCTCTAAAAACACTAATATCTTCTTGCAAAATAGGTAGATCCAAAATTTAAATATTTCTTTCCCCACACATAGATATATTTTTTCACATCCTATCAATGAAATTCATTATGTATAAATAATAGGTATGGATTTAGATAACACCAAGATGATGTTGTTTCTTCTCTAATGATAAGGGATTCTATATAATTATAAAATTTTGTATCCTCCTTCTTCATTCAATGAATTTTTGCATTAAAATTTTAATTATAATCCATATCAAAGATTATATGATAGTAAATTATTGTTTTGATAATAAAATTTTTAGATAATGATCATTTATATTCCATAATGGGGACTTCTGGAAACTACATTTTTTCAATGATACTTCCATTAAGAGTTTCAACGGACAACTCCCTTATAAAATCAAATAGGAAATATCTATTTTTCTTTGAAAATAAGAATATATGTATGAATGTGATGATCTAGAATTGTAATAATGATTTGGCTATGATTGAGGAAATGAATAATGTATGTGCCAAAACATCATTCGAATCATTTATATCAATAATTGTGATCTCATATGATTATTCATTCTCCCCTTTCCAATCTTGGTTGCATTTCTTTGATGATTTCTACAATCATTTGAATTATTTCCCATATGCCAACATTTATAGTATTGATCAATATTATCTTCATTCATCGCCATACAATCACCATCTTGATGGATTTTTTTTTCCACACTTTTACCATGACCTTTTTCCTTTTAAACATGATTGATGGTTTATCCATCTATAGTTATCATAGAGTGGATAGTAAACTATTCCATTCTTCCCCATTTATAATTTCTATTTCCAGAGTTTTTTCCAGCCCCCATCTTTTCATTATTTACATTAATGTCATAAGTCTATGATACCTCCATTTAAGTCTTGATATAACATGATACTATGTCTTCGTATAATGAGTATGTTTTGTAAACCTATTATATTCAGAGAAATGACTTTAGGACATTAATGAATTGATCAATATTGTCTTTGGAATGCGTATTTAGTCTACATCATTCTTTTCTAAATTTCTGAAGTTAGCTTCACACATTACAACATTCTCATCTACCTTATGACTTATATTTAGAAACAACCTTTCCATATCTACTCCATTTTCACGAGTGAATTATTTATCTAAGAATAAATCACTAAAATAAATCCATTCAATGTTTTCTATTTCACACTCAACCTTTGTGATTTCAATCTGTGAACACCACTGATCAGAATGTCCCAGTAGATGATAAAATGCCATGTCAACCTTTTCCCATACATTACATCCTAATGGGAGTAATGTTTTCAATAAGGAACTTATCCAATGTTCCACTACGAATGGTTTTGTAATACCATTAAATGATTGACGTTGTTGTCTTGTAAATAAATATAACATAACTCATCTACATTGTGGATCCAAATGTTCCATATGGGTAGGGTTATTGTTCATAGCCTAAGTATGTTTTCCCAGAATAGTTATATATATCTCTACACTAGTCATATCTCTATAGCCAGAATCATTATCTTGCAAAAGACGGAAATCCCTATATAGGATACGCACGTTCATGTGGTGTCCATTCATTCATCTAGGAACCATTTATAATTAATGGCATACAATAGATTATATTATGAATTATAATGTACGATCTAACCTTACAAAACTATTAAACATTAATTGACATCCTATGCATGGATAATAACATAATGATAAACATGGTTTCCTTGAGGAAAAATTTAAATTTACATACCTCATATTGGATTGTAATGAAAATGTGAGTTATCCTAATAATATCCAACTAAATTTTCAAACCTACTGTTTAGTATGACCTGTTTTCATGTGCCCTATTACCCAATGTCAATCCTTAAAGTGCTTGTCTAATTTTTCACTCTTACGTACATTTTTTCCAGAAACACATCCATTTATACTGTCCATATAGGGATTTATTTTCCAAAAAGATCATCAAAATTAATTATTTACTATAATTCATCGATATTATTTTATTCTTATCCTCAATGAATATTTTATTGTTTTGTTATCTAATATATGATTCGAAAATCTATTTTCCATGTTTTCTACGAAACATTCAATGATACAAACTTTAATGACACAACACATGTTCCCTAGGGCTTGTTCCTTATTACATAATAGTATGAAGATTACAAGAAAGTCATATCCCAAATGAAAAAATATTTTAGTGTATTTATAATTCCTCATACATACATAAGTTCAACATTATACATCGAAATGAAAAACAACAATAAATTTTTATTGGGAACATCCACCACTGTAGGATTATCCTGGTAAGTCAATCATAGTACACCACTTCATTTCCTATGAAAATTAATTCGAAAAAGGGGGTGAGCTCAGATGATAAGTAATTATAAACAACAAATCATAAGATATAAAAAACATAATCATTCGGCAAGGTTAATAATTGAAAACCAATCCATTTAAAAATAATATACTTGAACATATTATATAAGGAATATGAGTTGAGAAAACAGTTCCATAACAAAACATAGTTGTGGGTATTTTAATATTAGAATAACCACATGAATTATGAATTTAATTATTCATAAAGGGGGAAATGTACATTTCAGACATTTTGAAACATATCATAATGACTGTAGACATGAATTCCAAAAATGTTTAAGGCAATAGCCTAATTCATATCTAATTATGGCAATGTCCTCACCCAAGTCCACATCTACTTTTCTCATGTGTCCCAACAAAGCATCAATAGGATATATCAGGACCCTTATAACACATAATAAATATATTTAATTCCTCATATAATATGGTTAAATAAAATAAACATATATATTTCTATAGAATCTAAAATATGAAAAGTAAATAACATTCCACTAACAGTAATAATAAACACTAACCAATTAGAGTAAGTTGGTGAATGGTTTTAAGATATAACGTCAACATTGAAACAAGTAATAATCCATTAAATTAAATATGGTAGATGATATAATAAAATATTAATCACAATAATACATAATAATGAACAAGATTTTTTATAAATATAAAGAAACTATTTTATAATTATTGAATAATTATTTAGATAAATACTTTTTTACTTTGAAAAATAGAGTTATTTTGGGAAATTATTTTTATAAAACCATAAATGAAGTAATATTGTGTTTTTATATAAAAATGAGTTATATTATAAATAAAATAAATTATGAAATCATATTATAGTATTTCCTTGAAAACATGTAATAATTTTAGAAATTAACGTGTATTGGGATTATATTTTGGAATAAATTTTGATGTTTCTTTTTTAAACATGTAACTCATATAAAATAAAAATGTATTATTTTATTAAAACGTAAATAGAAAATTAAAACATAATTTATGAGTAGTACATAAGAATAATTATTAATTTAACTCAAATAATTATATAATAAGAGTATACAATAATAAAATGTATTTTTGGTTGGAAACCCTTACCTTAAAATTGAAGGAGATCCTCACATGATCTTAATGAACCTAATAATAAATAGTATGTTATTAAATTAATAATTCCCGAACCACATCTATAAATAATATAATTATTATAACATTATTAGGGTCATTTATGGACTCATGATGGGTTAAGAGAGTCAACTTCCTTATTCCAGAGCTTTTTCTTCCTAGATTTCCAGGATCATAATACTTATATTCATTCATGGAAAATCATGTAGAATGATAATGGTTTTCCATAACATAAGTTGTAGGATATTAGTTAGAAATAATAATATTAAATGGATATAAAATTAAATTTTTTATTTAGAGTGATGATGAATCATTATATGAAACGTTAATGTCAATTGGTTGGGTTAGTTGGGGGTTTTGGATCACAAAAAAAACTAATTTGGATTTATAAATTAATGTCATATATACAAAAGGATTTCATAAAATTAAAGAAATTACATTACATATATTATGGACTGGTTAAAATATCAAAATTGTTTTATAACAATAATTGAATATGGAAATAGGAATTGAAATCCCATGGGCCTTGAATGTGATAAATTACAACATCTTGGAAGATGTTTGCATCTCTAGAATAAAAGAATATTATATGAGTGATGATGATGAATTATTAAATAATAACAAAAAATTAAATTTACTGGTACAGTAATTTAGTTCTCATCACTTTTGGATTAATGGAGTTGAGGAATGAAAATTAAAAGCAAATGACTTGAAATAAATGAAAGGAGAAGTTACATTTCACACTTAATGTTATTTTCCTAGAGAGCCTTCATTGGATTGAGAATTTTGGTCATTTTGTGAGACCTAGGGGTACTGGACATGTTGGAGGAGCTTGGGATGTTATTTTACAAAAATGTACACATGGAACATGGATTGAGATGAGTGAATAAATTAGAGAGTTTGGGGATTTAGTGGAGGAGATGAGTGCTTTTTGATTATCTTATTCATTATTTTATTATTTTTCCCATGTAGAGAAACAGTAATAACAATTTTTACAAATAATAGAAATATATTCATTTCATTTCGAACTAATGTTCATTTACATAATACTTGAGTCTAGCATGATTTTTAAATAAAATTAATTCGGCATTATCGTAATTTATCAAATTTAACTATTAATAAAAAAATCTAGTATTTCCAAAAAATATAAATATTTATATTTACCCATTTTTTGAGAATTATAATTCAAAAATAAAAGAAATATTTTTAATTTTTTTTCTAAATTAGATAAAATTAATATTTAATAAATTCATTATTTACATGAAAAATTCAGATTTAAATTTAAAACTAATTTTCTAGTACATTCAATAATTTATTACGGTATTATTAAATTATTATAAAATTTTGGGACAAAAAATTATTTATTAAAATTTATTTTATGAGAATGAATTTTCAATTAAATCAATGTATGAATATTAAATTCTAATTAAATATTTATGACTACCAAAAATAAAAACACCTAAATATTAATTACGAAAATAATTCTTTTCTTTTATTAGGTGTATAAATTTTTTTATACATTAATTGGTGTGTGTACTATTCACCTAGCTTGGTTAATATTCATAAGGGTATGTAACTATTCATAACGGTGAAGTTACAATTCACAAAAAAAATGTAATGCCCATACCTCAGTTGCTCAGTGCCAATGGTATATTTTATTTCATTGTCTTATAGAAGAGGAATATGAATCTCGACATACCATTTAGTTTAATAACTTTTAAAAAAGATATATACATAATTTAAACATTATATAATGAAAAGAAATACAACATAGAAACTCATTTGGAAACATCAATAACTCGTAATTTATTTCATCATGTCATTCATAATATACCTCGTAGTGTCTTAGGAAAATGAATCATACGATAGAGGTGGGCTCAAACGCTTATTAAATTTAAACAATACAGTGTACCATATCATAAACTTACACATTAAGCACTGTGAACAACATGAAAACGCATGCCAGGAAAAAATGAACATGAACACGCTGTGTATGTAATAAGAGTGGAATAAATAATGTGATAATAATACATAATCATGGGTATTCTACTAATCTAATAATTACATGAAATATCAATTAATTTATTCATATTTATGTAATTCATAATGTGGGACATCATAACCCTACCGTCAAGGCCTTGTGCCAAGACAAAATACAACCATTTTGTCCAAGCCTCGTGCCTACACCATTGTTTGTCTCAGGATACCTTCTAATGAACTGAATGACAATAGGGGGCCCACATGAAATTTTCTAAGACAAATTCATTCTTTATATGATAGTGTATAAACCTATAAATTATATATATTGATATTGAAAATAATATTTGAAATTTAAATAACAGTCACTGATAATTATGAATAAACACAAACCATTAGTAGTGAATTGGTGAATGGTTTTAAGATAGCACATCCATAGTAAAAATAATAGAAACCCATTAAATTAAATATGTTATATTGAATCATAAAATTATTATCCCAATAAATCATAACAATCAACAGGATATACGAAATCTACAATGATTATCTTATAAAATCATCGAGAAATGCTTCCAAAAAATGGTCAATTACATTGAAAAGGAGTGTTATTTTCGAAAAAACATTACAAAAAACCAGATGATAAGTAAAATCGTATTTTTATAATAAAATAATATATTTTAAAATTTTAATGGTTTCCAAAAAAAGACTATTTATGGCCCATGAAAATATGTTTGAATTTGAGAAATTCTCTTGAATTGGGCTCTTATTTTTGGATTATTTTTTGAACAATCCTTTTGAAAACATATAAATCAACAAAATTAAATTTAGGATACTAGTTGGTACACATATATTGAACATCATCATATAATATATGTTATTATATATGAATAATTATGAATTTAATTGAATTATGTGTAAAATAGGTGTAACACGAATGAAAATGGATGTTTGGTTAGAAAACCATAACCTTAAGTCTATTGGTGTTTGTCACATGATCGTAATGACAAGAATAATAAAATTTAGGTTCAGAAATTTATGATTCCAAAACCTCCTATATATTTAATTCATTTATTATATCCTTATTTGAATAATTCATTTCCTTTTTTGGGTTAAGTTATACAATTTCACTATTTGGGCATGTTTCTTTTATGATTTTCATGAACAGTTTTCTAATATTAATTAATGGATAATTATGTAAAATGAGATTGTATTTTTCGAATAGAAGTCGTTTTTTATTTGTGATGAACCATAAGATTACTTGGTTTAATAATTTTCTTTGGTTTCATAGATTGAGGTTGAATCATTATAAAAAATATTTAATGTTAAATGTTTGGGTTAATTGGAAGTTTTTAACACAACAAGCTCATTTTTATTTTTATATAGAAACCATGTGTAAATAAATATTAAAGATCCTTAAATAAATTATCATACATATTTTATAATCTGGTTCTACCATATAAATGTATTAATGACCAGAATTAAAGATGTTAATAGAAACAGAATACCCTTCATCCTTGAATGTGATAAATTAACACATATCAGATAGTGTTTTTATTTCAATTATAAAATTAGTGGAAAATAGAAATGATGAATATATATTAGTTTATCCTAAAAAATATCTAGCGCATGTATGCTACTATATTAATCAAAATATATGGATGAAATTAGGTGAGGAATGAAAATTTAATGAAAGGAACATGGCATTAATTAAATGAAAAGAGGAATTTACCTCCTTAGGTTACCATCATTGACAACCAAATTAGGGGAGAGGATTCAGAATATTTATGAGACCAAGGGATAGTTAACTATGGATAGGATAATGGGAGGATATTTTTGAACAATTTAGATAATTTACTTGGTTTGAGAGGAGTGAAGTTAAGTGTGACCAATGGGGATTTTTATAGTGAAGGAGAGGTGTAATTTGTGAATATCATATTCTTTATTTTATTATTTCCCTCAATAAAACCAATAGTATTGATTCTTGTGACCAATAACAGAAATATGTGCATGTTATTTTGAATCAAGTGTGATTACAGTATCGATGATGATTTTTTTAATTTAACTGATAAATTATATGTATGGAAAATTAATGTATTTTACTATTCATAAAAAATCGACTATTTCGGAAAAATCCCAAAAATTAACCCTAAACATTTATTTATGTACTGAATTCAAAAACAAATTCCATTTTTTTAATTATTTCTTAATATTATTAATTTAATTTTTATATAAAATCATAATTTATTTGAGAAATATTAATTTTAGAACTATAATTCATTATTTTTCACCTGGAAGAATCGATCAATATATCATTATATTATATCCTTAATAAAAAAAATATTAAAATGTATTACTATTAATAATTCTAATATTCCTATTCGTATAACTATTCATAAAGGGATTTTACTAATCATGCAGAATTATGATTATCTTCTAAAAATTTAAATATCTTAATGAACCAAACTGTGTGTGACAGTTTTTCGAAATTCAAATCATAGAGATTGAAAAACAATGTTTATTAAATAGGTTATAATAGTATAGGGATTTGTAAAGACTCTTCATTTTATGCATTCAATATTAAATTTATATTCGAAATCATGGGGTGTTACATTATCCCCTCATTACAAAAATATCATCATTAAAATTACCAGAATGATACATCAAAAAATGATTTGGGTAGTTCTTCATCATAATATCACAAGATACCATGTTACCTCTTCGGTAATATGATTTTTCAACGATTCTTTACTAATCAAGTTGACTAATTCCCCATCACTTGTTATTTTAGTGACCAAAATCTGAATAGGCTTTTCCCAGTTGACATGTATGGATCCAATTATATTCCTTCAGAACTGAGGACATGCATTTGAACTGACATGTACATTCTCAGCAATGAGACATGGAACAAATTGGGTACTTTATATTGGATAGTCATCATAGCCAATTAATATGAAACAAATCCATTTCTTTCAATAATTTTAAAAGGGACAATGTACCTAGGGCTCAGTTTCCCTTACATCTAAAATCATATAACTCCCTTACATGTATATATGGTCAAGAAAAAATGATATACCAAGTGAAACTCCAGATGCTTCTTTAGATTATTAAAAATTATTTTTGTCACCTTTGATCTGAATTTATTTGTCATTGAATAGTCATTACCATTCTTGTTATTTCCTCAACATGTTCTGGGCCCACATGGTTCCTTTCTCTAACTTTATACCAACAAGTTGGTGTACGACATATCATTATGTACAATGCAGTATATAGTGCCATTTGAAAACATTAATGGATACTATTATTATAGGGAAACTCTATAAAATGTAAATATTTATCCCACATTTGGTGAAAGTCACGTGAACATGATCATAACATGATCTCTAATGTTTAGATCATCATTTTTGTTTTGCCATCATTTTGTTGGTGATAAGAAGTACTCAATAAAAAATTAATTTCCTTTAGATCTCACAATCAATGATTGATATGAATGAGATATACATAATCTTTTATATGTATTATAGGTTCTTCATCAATGTAGTATCATTTGTATTTGATAGAGATTATTAATCAATGTTAGCCTTCAACACATTATATAGAAATTTCATGGTCATTATGATAACCATACTGGTTTTGAAGCCACTCAGTGGGCCACATAATGTTTATTATTATTTATAAGGACATGGATTATTTCAGAGTTGGGATCATACCCACAGATGGGCTACCTACGTATCTTTTTTTAGAAAAGGAATCAGAACCCTTGTAGTTCAAGTGAAGAAATATAAATTTTAGGCACAATTGATGTCCCAAAGAAATATTTCAAAATTACATTTACGCTTTAATCTCATGTGAGTCATCCTCATTGTGAGAAACAAGATTTATCAATAAACAGGATGATTGTTCCATGAATGATGCAATCCTAAGAAATAATGTGGTACATATGTATGTATGACTGCCCATGATAGATGAGGATTGGGATTTACTTCTCGGACGAAACTCAGGAACAAGGTCCATAATTGTATATTTTATTTATGTTGATTTGGATACTTATTCTTCTGATTACTCTTGAGAAGGAAGCCAAAATTAGTGGGGACATATGATTTGGTTTTATTCTTAAGAAGCAAGCCAATATCAAAAGATATTAAGAATGGGGTTTATTCTTGAAATGGATGCCCAATTTAAGGGGCATTAAGACTTGTGGATTAATACTAAAAAGGAGGCACATGTTAAGGAAAATTATTATTGGGGCTTACTCTTGACGATGATGACCATATTAAGGGAACTTGGGGATGTGGATTACTCTTGAAAAGAAGGCCTAAGATAAGGAAAATTATTATCGGGGAATACTCCTATGGGGAATGCCCATATTAAGGGAACTTCAATTGGGGATTACTCTTGAAAAGGAGGCCCAGGATAGGGAACATGAACTTGTGATTACTCATTAAAAGGAGGCCAAACATAGTCATCATGGACCAGGGCTTACACCTGAAAAGGAGGCCCAGGTTAAGGGAACTTTTGTCCTAGGGATTACTCCTGAAAATGATATCCAGGTTAAGGGAACATGAATCTTGAGGCTTACTATTTATAAGGAGGCCCAGATTATGGAACATGTTGATGTGGAATACTCATGAAATGGAATCCCATGATAAGGGAACTTGTGACTGGGGAATACTAATGAAAAAGATGCCAGTGTTTAGGGAACCCGTACTGGGGCTTACACCTAAAAAGGAGGCCTAGGTTAGTGAACTTAGGGCTTAATCCTAAGATGGATTCCCATATTGTTCTAATTATAAAGGATGATGTTGAATGAATGAAATCTCTAACCTTAGTGACAGGATGAAATGTAAATCACATGTTTTTAAGATATGTTCCACAAAATTCTTTTCAGATATGGTTTCCAACAATGGAAACATTCATAAAATGGCATTGAATTGGGTTTTGATGGATAAATATTTAAGAGGGTAGGTGGATTTGAAGAAAAGAGTTGAATAGGCAAGAGGGGAACCCTAAAAGAGGAAACAGTGGAAGTACTTTTTGTGTGTGCTTGTCCTGTTCATGCATGTATGAATCTCAACAAGTGTATACTTGGGCGATTGTTAAGGAATAGGGTAATATATGTGCATGTCTTGGCAAAAGCCCTTCGTATTATCGGTAGAGGATTATGAAAGGCTGGCACACAAGTTCTGTTGAATGGATAAAGTGGCGCGGAAGTGTCATCATTTACTATAAGGGTTAGAAACTTAGGCACCCAAGTGTTGAGTAATTCTAACACATAGGCCTTGTTCCCCTTATAGATCATCCATTTTTTTATGAAATTACCTCAGAAGTGATCAAATGACTTTAAGCATAGACAAGGGAGTCATGTTCATAAATATGACTTTTTTTATTTTCCATATTAAAAATGGGGGGCCCAAAGGTGGTATTTATAGGCTATTAAGGGACATGGGAGAAAATAATATAGGGCACATATGTCACCTTCACAACCAATATGTGGCACAAAAGTATACTTGCACAAATATGGTGAAACATGCATGACCCATTCTTAGAGAAATACTTGTTCATTCCTTTGTCAATTTTTAATTTTCCATCAAAGGATCAATCTATTCGTGCTTAAGGAATTCCCCTTTTTCATTGATTAGACACCGTAACAGAAAGGAGCGTCAAAAAATCCCCACCCCCCTTCGAGTTTGATCCAAAATGAAGGAGGATTTGACACTGAGGTAAAGGAGAAAATCAAGGAACTACGGTGTGCATGTATTGAGCACAAAGGTATCTAGTTCTTGAAATACCATCTGTATAGATTTGGATCGTACAAGTTAAGGGTCAATGGGGAATTTAGTGCAATGATGTTTTGACCCAAGATTAATGTTTAGGTGTTGCCATGTAAACACGTAGTCATTGGAATATAATATTATTGGAGATCAATGTAAATAATGATTCCCTCTCTAGTGAGGGTGTCAAAGAATGTTTTAGTTTATTGTCGTATAAGACGAAAGCGCATATAGTTTAACGTCATATAGCAAGGATGATGATGAACCCAAGTAGTAAATATTGGTTTTTAGGGGAGTCTTCCCAAGTCAACATCGTATAAGATAATGATTAACTGATGTGAAGATATTGGTTTTTGGGCTTAAACCTCAGGAGGATTCCTATGTTCTATGCCAAGAAGGCAAGGATCAAAGTCTGCATAGTTCATTTAAAGAATGAATTGGTGAACATGTTGTTCTTGCGGACAAAGAACTAAAAATGATGATGGGACTTATGCATGGTTAGCTGTCTAGAGAGGGTGTTATGGTTGGTTTTTATTTAGGAACCATTGTCATATATTCATGAATTGGAGTGTGGATTCTATTTTTTTAATCCTTAGTATAAGATCAGAATATTTTCTAGCAAAGTTCTCATAAATTTCATGTAGGAAAACAATGTTTTTGGAAAGGACTTGTGCACTGGTGCCTAGGAGGATTGGAAAGATGTGCACCATATTTTTTTCAAGAACAAAATTTCAACATATGACATAGGAAAAAGGGTCGTGAAAGTATTGGTTTTTTCACACAAGTGACTTTCACACCATGAAAGGACATGTGTGATGGTACCATGGAAGATTGGAATGTTGAGAACCAAATGTTTTTAAAAACCAGATATTAAAAAAATTGCAATGGAATGAAAGTCACACATGTATTGGTTTGGTCATGGAAGTGAGTAGTGCAACAGAGGCTAGGGTGGATGGAGCTGCGTGCCGGAAATTGTGCACTAAGAGGAGGCTTGCACGCCACCGCACAGGGTGTCCGGTTTGCATATAATTAGGGGACCACACCTCCTCATTTGGTATGAAGTTAAAGACATGTAGATTTTTATAGATCCCATTGCGCAAGTGTTTTCGTCATGCCAGTGGTAGTTTGGTCGCACAAGAAGAAGTTGTGCGCCTGTTGTTGGTTGTCGGTCAAGGAGGTTTGGGCGTGAAAGGAAGTGAGTCACCCAAGAAGGATGTTCAAGAAGCTGGTGTCACACATGAGAATTGGTGATACATTTGCACCAATTTGGACATGCTCTCTGAAGACTTTCACGCCATCTTAGAACATGCGCACTGGTCTTGGAGGAACATGACAGTTGTTGTTGAAGCTCGCATGTCTTTTTGGAGCTGCACGAGAGCTTGATGATTTCCCAAAACCTTTTGTGCAAAAGTGTGATCAGTCTAGAGTTGAAAGTTTTGCTTCAACGGAGCATCTACATACAAAAGAGGATGTATTAATTAGAAATGATGGTGATACCTTCATGTCTATATACTGAGTGGGACTTCACGCGAGGTAGTGAGACCGGGGGAGTCAACGAGTGTGACCCGATGGACATAGTGAGCTATCCCTGAACCATTGTAAAGGAAATGATCCTGGGATAGAGTGATTGTGCCTGAACCTCTAAAATCCACATATAGTGAAGAATAGTGGAATTTTGTATGACCGACAACTTATTGGAGTATTCTTCTTGGATGTAACCCTTAGTGGTGGACCAAGAAGAAAGTGTTGTTCCATCTCTCTACATGTGAATGGTTTCATTTTGATAATATTCATCATATTGGTTTTACAAGGTCCTACCAACATGGGAAAAAAGATCCATCACATTACAAGAAAATTTGGTCACCCTAATTCACCCCTCCCCTCTCAGGGTGTCCCAAGGTCCTACAAGTGTTATGTCAGGGTAATGTTGCCGGTTTAAATCGGAACTATTTCGTCATGGATAATGCAGTCAATGTCAGGGTAGTCCCTCTCTTCGATGGTAGTAATATCTAGATCTGGATGAATATAATGAGATATTATTTAAGGTATCTAAGAATGGATGTCATTTTTGATACTATGAAAGGAATACATGTTACTAATACCACAGGTCTGGCTATGACTGATATAGACAAGAATGTTCTTGTAGCATTGGTTATATCTCAGAATGTTATCAATGTAGTTCCTTTTAATCAAATTTATCTAATTTTTATGAGTTGCACCTCAAAAAATTCTAAGTGAGAAAAACATGAAAATATCCATGAAGTGGAAAAAAATTGAATGAGGCAAAACATCATGTCCAGAACAATAGGTTTGATGATCTATAGATGCATCCTGATGAGAATGCAGATTCAGTCTTCAATCTAGTCACTGAAGTAGTGGGAGAAATTTGAGGTCTGGGAGAGGAAATTAAAGACCTTGATAATGTAAATAAAATCTTGCGAAACATCATCCTTTGTACAATGCAATGGTATCTTCCTTTGAAGATAGAGATCTATCTAAACATTCATTGGATGATCTGTTAAGTAGTTTAGTGGAATATGAGATGAGTGCCAAACCTGAAGATGCAATGACTCGTGTAAGCTAGGAAATGGAATTCAAAGCCATGGACAAACTAAAAATTTCATAAGATAGTGGTGGTGAATATGATGAGGAAAATGAAATTCTTTATCATATTTCCATGAAGCTGAAGAATGGAAAATGTAAATTTAAATGTATGTTAACTATAGAATGCTTTCGCTGTGGATGAGTTGGGCACAATTCATCATAGTTCCAACGAATGTTTGATAATGAAGAAAGTGAAGCAGAAGACATTGAGAATCCTCGTAAAAGGATTATAAAAAAGTGATACATCAAATCCATTAAAAAGATATAGAAGAAAAGTTTTGACTGCGTAGAGGATGATATTGAATTCTGTGAAGAAGATAAACCTGAATTTTAAACTGGAAACCATGCTTCCATGATGGCTACCATTGAATTGATAGAACCCTATATCGATAATGAAAAATAAAATCATATGACTCATTATTGTGACTACAAGATGAATATTAATTATTCATTTTCAAATATTTAGAACAAATGAAAGAAATTTTTTAAGTAGAAAAAAAATTGTCAAATAATCATCAGAATATGTGGATGAGCATGAAGATGATATTGAACGGAAGGAAGAACTAGTGAGAGTTCAGTCATCAATTGTTGAAAGCACAGATGATATTGTGGAATTTAAGAACAGAATTGAAGAACACGAAAAGGTCATAATTGACCTTAAATCCAGACTGGAAGAGAAGTCCAATACTGTTGAGGGTCTTGATGAAGAAGTTGTTATTTGTAGGAGTAATCTTGTGTGTCAATCAACCACAAATGAGTGTATGTAAAAAATTCATTTTGGATGATTCTCATATGTAGTATTACTATAAAAAGTCATGTGTGGTTCAGATGGGGTTGAAAAAATCATGAGCGATCAAAGACCAACATTCATGGAAATAGTGGAATTGGCTATGAAGTTGGGCCATCAACTGCTTGAAGTGAAGAGAGCCAAAAGAACGGCAATATGAATGTTGGACATGATTAAATGTTTCCTGAAGTGTTGAAAAAGAAACCCTCAATCCAATGTAAAAGAAGTAGTGAATTATAAGGCCCCAGCCTTAAACCTTACTTAATCTTGAGTTATTACAAGATTACACACTGAGGATCTTTTCGGGTTTAGAGTTTTAGAGAATTAGATCATAAAACATGCATTACATTCCACATATAAACAAAGTGGTTACATAAAGAAAGTATTCTTCATTCCCATCAATGGAAACACATTTAAAATAAAACATGGATTATTTCTTGATACATCCTTGACTCTATCATCTTATCATGTACCTTTCCCTTGACCTGTGAAAAAAATTTCAAAAACTTGGGATGAGCATAAAAACTCAGTATGGGTTATAAAAAAACATGGAAAGGAAACATGATTTCATATATACATAAGAATGAAATCATACTTTACCCATAAAACATAGGCACTTTAACATACCTCATAAAATCATGAATAAATCATAGAAATCATAAGACATAAAGGTAACTTGAGGCATTCATAACATTATTACGTAGGGAGTAACCCTCTTGGTTAGGTTTGGAATACCCATCACAGTATATTCCCTAAAATCTCTTCGGAGAAACCTTAACGTTTCACTCCTTCGCGTTACCCAATGCATTGGAGAGCTATAATGGGCTCACCCGCCCTTAGTTTATCACGGAACCACCCGTCTTCATAATAATTCCCATGAACCATAACATAATCATATCACATAAGACATGCATAAAGGAAACATAAAATTTCCACATTTCAATCACAAGATATCAATACAACACATTGATATAAAAACATTATGAAAACCATTTTCAATACTAAAATAAAAGAAAAGTAAAACATGGTATTTATTTTTCTTTTAAAAAGAAGGTATGGCTTGTAGAGGAAGCCGAAACTCAAATAACGGTCACGACGGCGGAGAAGTCGTTGTCGCCGCATACGTACAACAAAAACATTCCCTTTTGTCGTTTAGTAAACGCTTCGTATAAAAAAGATTCCTTTTGAATAAACGTAAAAGTCAAAAGGGGTTTATACACCGTATAAAAAAAAGTTGTGTATAAAATAAAATATGCCTCAACGAAAGGAGATTTGAGACGAAGTCCCATACCTCGTATCCGACTTGACCCGACCGTTCTTTAATCTCCTGAATAATAAACTTGAGTTAATCTCTACTAGCTTATGAATCTTTTTCAAGTTCATTATTCCTTTTATACCATGTTATGAACATCATGTAATCAGTTAAGTTAATAATGTTCATTTTGTCGGTATTTGGTTCTTAAGTCAAAAATAGACTCCTTACACTTACATGTTGTTAATTTGGTCAAAGGTTCATTATATCCAGAATGGTATTCATGATGTAGATATCATATATGTCATATATATCTAGTACATACAAGCATTTATAATATTACATCACATTTAGAGGTAAGAAATGAAATGCACCGTTCATGGAGACGGTAAGCCGTACGTACGCATGAACGCTACTTCCATTTTTATTTCATATTTTCTGGAATGGAATCATAATGTTATAAAGGTATATTATAATTCCAGTATAATATCATATATAATATCATAGTTCCATCCTTTATATGTCCCACATATGGTATTAACGAATCAAATCACTTTTAGGGGGCGGTAGTCCGCACTTCCAAAAATGAAGATATCGTGTTTACCCATAATGGAAACCATAAAGGTATGCAAAAAATGAAAAAAAACTGAAGCTTAAGGAAAACATAAACATATTATATATCATATATAAAAATAGTGACATCATAATGTCCACCTTTGAAGGTGTTAAATGAGTGTTGAACAATCATCGTTTCGGGAGGCAGAATTTCGCCATCCACGGAAACCGTATGTTCTTTAACCATTTGATGTAGTTGTGTGAGAGTGTAGATCAAATAAATCTTATAAAAACATCCTAGTATATTTAAGATACTGGTTTTGTTACAAAAGAAGTAAATAAAAAGAGTTTAGGGGGTTGGAGAAGCAAAATAAAACAAATGAACATGAGAGAATGAATTACCTTTAAAAGTGTAACTCCTTTTGAGTTGAGCCTAAAGGCTTCCTTTGAAAGGCTTCTGCCCAAAGGGAATCCTCTAGGATTAGTAGAGGGATGTGGAGAGAGTAAATGGGCAGGGGTTGGCCGAGCCAAAGGCTTGAAGAGTGTGTGAAATGAGGTAGATGTGGGGGCCTTTTATAAGAGGAGAGGAGGGGCACTTTGGAAAGTAAAGAAACATTACTTTATTTGAAAATGTGTTTCGGTTTCAAAAGGTCCCACATTGATATAATTCGTGTATAAGGTGATAAGGGTTCGAAATCCACTCATCCAATTGGTTTTGGACATGTTTAGTTCATAGATTTTATATTATCTTTACATTTTATTTAAATCGTCAAATAATGATGTCATCGCTGCATCATTATTATGTCATAAATAATTTAATTTATTTAATGTCTAAAAATCATAAAACAAATACTATGATGTAGGAAAACTTTTTAGCTTTCAAATTACTATTTATAATAAAAAATCTGATCTTTATAACCCCATGTAAAAATTGTTTTCGTAAAACATCTCTTGTTTGTGTCATTTTTACTTTAACATTTAATAAAAAGTTATTTATGTCATTTCCAAACCAAAGTGTCTCCATGGGGTCCCCAAGTTGACCCATGGATTTTCTTGGTCGGCCATGACACAACCAATAAGGTTGGGACATGTGTCTAGGTCATTTCCTATTATTAAAGCATTATTTATACCTTAAACTACCCTAATTACCACTAATCGCGATTAAAAACTTCATAAGTTACTATTCACCAAAAAAATTATTTTAATCTCATTGAACCAAATTTTACATACTAATGACAACCATGTATGTCGGATTTTCAAAATTCAATACACATTAGTGGTAAACTTTCATTTAACTGAAAAATCAGTTTGCTTGATTACCACTTAGTGGTTTCACTATTTATCAAAAATTGAAGTTTTTCAGAAAATTACCAAAAATTCACCCTAAGCTATATTTGATATCCCGAATTCAAAAATGAAGTATATTTTACAAAATTCAAATCATATAAGTCACATGAATTAATTTAATAATTAATTCCCGCTGCCAGAGCAAATAGCGTGTTTTTACAAAACAATAAGTATCAAAAGATTGACACCAGTTTAAGTCTAATTTCAAGGTGAAATTGATTACAATGACCACCATTGGATAAAATGGTAAAAATATATTCTAATTTCACTTCAAAACCAATTCAAAACATAATCTTATCATATAAATAAATTAGATTAAAAAGCAGTTTTGATGTAAAATGCAGTATTATTCACTATTCATTAAAAAAATGAACATTGTCAGAAAAATACCAAAAATTCACACAAGGTAAATTTTGATGTCCCAATCATAAAGAATAAGTTTATTTTGACAAACATATTTTATAAAATTGTCAAAATATAGATTCAAAAATGGTTTGCCATCAAAAGGCAGTAAAACAATCTTTCAAGAATATTAGTGTATTCCATGCATAAGATTGTATTTATTTTCATTTTAAGCCTCTATAACACTATATTAACCATTAATAGACATAGATAAAAATATCTATTATTCATTACTTATTTGGGATGTTACATCCTTCCCCCCTTTAGAAAATTGCATCCCCGCAATTTATTTACTTATCGAATAAATGGGGGTACTTATCCCTCATTGCATTTTCAGATTCCCATGTTGCCTCTTCAATCATGTGGTTTTTCCACAAAACCTTTACCTGCTTAATCACCTTATTCCGTAACACTTGCTCCCTGTGGTCAAGAATCTGGACCGGTTGTTCCTCATAAGATAGGTTCTCTTCCAGCTGAACTACCTCTGGACTCAAAACATGAGATGGATCTGGCATATACTTTCTCAACATCGAAACGTGGAAAACATTGTGTACCTGAGATAAACTCGGAGGTAAAGCCACTCGGTATGCAACTGATCCAACTCTCTCCAGAATTTCGTATGGTCCAAAAAACCTTGGACTCAACTTTCCTTTCTTACCAAATCTCATCACGCTTTTCCAAGGAGAAACCTTGAGAAAAACATGATCACCTACCTCAAAAGATAGATCCTTCCTCCGGTTATCCGCATAACTCTTCTGCCTGCTCTGAGCTGTTCTCATGTGTTTCTGAATCAGCTGAACTTTTTCTGCCATCTCTTCTACCAATTTTGGTCCCATCAACTTCCTTTCACCCACTTCATCCCAGAAATCTGGATTTCGACACCGCTTCCCATATAATGCCTGAAATGGTGCCATCTGTATACTGGAATCGAAACTGTTATTATATGAAAACTCAACCAAAGAAAGATGTTGGTCCCAACTACCCTGATAATCCATAGAACAAGCTCGTAGCATATCCTCCAATGTCTGAATTGTTCGTTCTGACTGCCCATCTGATTGAGGATGAAAAGCTGTACTAAAATTTAATTCAGTACCCAACGACTTCTGAAGGCCTTTCCAAAAGTTAGAAGTAAACCTGGGATCACGATCCGATACAATGGAGAGAGTAACTCCATGTAACCTGACTATCTCTTTAAGATACAAACGGGAAAGTTGATCAAGAGAGAAAGTATCTCGTATAGCAAGGAAATGAGCAGATTTGGTCAAGCGATCAACAATAACCCAGATTGCATTATTACCTCGAGATGTCTTCGGTAATCCAACAACAAAGTCCATGGATATATTCTCCCATTTCCACTCTGGAACTGGTAAAGGCTGAAGCATCCCTTTCGGTAACTGCCGCTCTGCTTTAACCTGTTGACATGTCAAACACTTCACAGAAAAATCAGCAATATCTCTTTTCATTCCATCCCACCAGTAATACTCCCACAGATCTCTATACATCTTAGTACTGCCCGGATGAACTGAAAACGGAGAACTATGAGCTTCACATAACAACTCTCTCTTCAACTGTGAATCACAAGGCACACACAATCTCTTCCCAAATCTCAAAACACAATCATTATCAATGTTGAATTCAGGAAACTTACCTTTCTGAACCAGCTCTACCTTTTTCTGCAACTCACTGCCTTGCTTCTGTGCTTGCTTGATTCTACCTGATAGAGAAGATCTCACTGATACCTGAATCAAAACAGAAGGACTTCCTGCACCAACAACTTCTATGACAAATTTCATCAAATCGTTAACCAAAGGATCACGTTCCAACCGCAACATTGTTAATGAAGCATTACTTTTTCGACTCAAAGCATCAGCCACTTTATTTGCTTTTCCCGGATGGTAATGAATTGTACAATCATAATCCTTGATTAATTCCAGCCATCTCCTTTGTCTCATGTTTAACTCTTTCTGAGTGAATATATACTTTAAACTTTTGTGATCGGTATATATTTCACACTTTACTCCATACAAATGATGCCTCCAAATTTTTAAAGCAAAAACAACAGAAGCTAGTTCCAAATCATGTGTAGGGTAATTTACCCCATGAGTTTTCAACTGTCGTGAAGCATAAGCAATTACCTAATCATTCTGCATTAGGACGCAACCCAGTCCTTTCAATGAAGCATCACTGTATATGACAAGCTCACCATTCCTGGAAGGTAGTGCCAAAACTGGAGCATTCACCAATCTTCTTTTCAATTCCTGAAAACAATCATCACATTCTTTTGTCCAGATAAACTTAACAACCTTCCGAGTTAGCTTAGTCATTGGACTAGATAACCGTGAAAAATTTCTAACAAACCTTCGGTAATAGCCCTCCAAACCAAGGAAGCTACGAATCTCGGTTACATTTGTGGGTCTTGGCCATTCTTCCAAAACTTTTGTTTTTGCAGGATCAACAGTTATTCCATCTTTAGAAACAATGTGACCAAGGAAAGAAATTTTTTGCAACCAAAACTCACACTTGCTGAATTTACCATACAGTTTCTTTTCTTTTAAGGTTTGCAAGATAACCCTTAAATGTTTTTCATGCTCCTCTTTACTTTTAGAAAACACCAAAATATCATCAATGAAAACCACCACAAACTTATTTAAGAACTCATGGAAAATTCTATTCATTAAGTCCATGAATACAGAAGGTGCATTGGTTAGCCCAAAAGGCATTACTACAAATTCATAATGGACATATCTCGTACGGAACGCGGTCTTCGGAATATCTGCCTCCTTTACCTTCAGCTGATGGTACCCCGATCTCAAGTCAATCTTTGAAAAAACCTGAGCCCCCTGGAGCTGATACAACTTCATTTGATGGCCCGACATCTGCTGAAGTAGTTGCAAAAGATTTCACCACCCCTTTCTGATTGTAGTCTAACTGCTTCCCATCACTCAAGCTCTTTGTCGGACACTCATTTGCATAGTGACCCATCTCATTGCACTTAAAACATTTCACTAACTGTAAATCAAATTTGTTCTTACCTTCACCTTGATCCTTTTCAGTGCAATCACGAGCCTTATGTCCCATCTTACCACATCGGTAGCACTTCCCAGAATTCAGAAGACATTCCCCAGCATGCCTTTTGCCACATTTATCACAAACTGGAAACTTAGTTCTCTTACCATCAGACTTTTTTGAAGAATTCTTACATTTCTCCTGCCACCTCGGTCTCTTCTTCTGCTGGTTGTTATAGAAAACTTGGTCATCGGCAAACTCCATTTCCACCTTCTCATCACATCGAACAAGCTTTTCATAACTTTTAAACTCTCTAGAAGCTAATTCCCTTCGATACTTTGTCTTTAATCCTGAGTAAAAACGATTGATTTTACTATCAAGGTCCCGGATAAAATTTGGAGCATACCTTGCCAATCGAGTGAACCTTTCTTCATAGGCAGCCACTGAGTCTTCCTCTTTCCTCAATTCCAAGAATTTCTTTTCCATCCTAAGCCGAACAACCTTAGGAAAATACTTCTCGAGAAACATACCTTTGAATTCATCCCAGTCAAGAGCATCAATCTCATCGGCGTCCCTGATATTTTTAACCATAGACCACCACTGATCTGCTTCACCCTACAAACGGTAAATGACAAGACTAACCTTTGATTGTCTGAACACCCCATGACATCAAAAATCTTCTCCAGTGCTTTAATCCACCCTTCAGCTAGCACAGGGTCAGATGATCCTCTGAATGATGGTGGATGTTGCCTCATGAAATGTTCCACTACTGACATGTTCCTCTGCGGTTGGTCTGGCTGATCTCGTGCATGGATACCACCGCCATTTATCACTTGAGTCAACTGTGCCATCACTGCAACAAACTGTTCAATTCCAATTCCGACCATCTCAGGATGCTGATTCGGAAGGTTATTTCCTTATGTATGCCTTCCTAGCACTTCTTCCCTGTTTCCTCTGCGGAAAACCATTCTGAACAAACATGTCTTAGATGAAGCAACATGGTAATCTTTAAATGCTATGTCATTTCGAAAAAAAAAATATTTTTGGATAAACATTTAATAGAATTCTAACTCCTAAAGTTATCTAAACCGACCTCTGATACCAACTATAAGGCCCCAGCCTTAAACCTTACTTAATCTTGAGTTATTACAAGATTACACACTGAGGATCTTTTCGGGTTTAGAGTTTTAGAGAATTAGATCATAAAACTTGCATTACATTCCACATATAAACAAAGTGGTTACATAAATAAAGTATTCTTCATTCCCATCAATGGAAACACATTTAAAATAAAACATGGATTATTTCTTGACACATCCTTGACTCTATCATCTTATCATGTACCTTTCCCTTGACCTGTGAAAAACATTTCAAAAACTTGGGATGAGCATAAAAACTCAGTATGAGTTATAAAAAAACATGGAAAGGAAACATGAGTTCATATATACATAAGAATGAAATCATACTTTACCCATAAAACATAGGCACTTTAATATACCTCATAAAATCATGAATAAATCATAGAAATCATAAGACAAAAAGGTAACTTGAGGCATTCATAACATTCTTACGTAGGGAGTAACCCTCTTGGTTACGTTTGGAATACCCATCACATTGTATTCCCTAAAATCTCTTCGGAGAAACCTTAACGTTTCACTCCTTCGCATTACCCAATGCATTAGAGAGCTATAACGGGCTCACCCGCCCTTAGTTTATCACGGAACCACCCGTCTTCATAATAATGCCCAAGAACCATAACATAATCATATCACATAAGACATGCATAAAGGAAACATAAACTTTCCACATTTCAATCACGAGATATCAATACAACACATTGATATAAAAACATTATGAAAACCATTTTGAATACTAAAATAAAAGAAATGTAAAACATGATATTTATTTTTCTTTTAAAAAGAAGGTATGGCTTGTAGAGGAAGCCGAAACTCAAATAACGGTCACGACGGCGGAGAAGTCGTTGTCGCCGCATACGTACGACAAAAACATTCCCTTTTGTCGTTTAGTAAACGCTTCGTATAAAAAAGATTCCTTTTGAATAAATGTAAAAGTCAAAAGTGGTATATACACCGTATAAAAGAAAGTTGTGTATAAAATAAAATATGCCTCAACGAAAGGAGATTTGAGACGAAGTCCCATACCTCGTATCCGACTTGACCCGACCGTTCTTTAATCTCCTGAATAATAAACTTGAGTTAATCTCTACTATCTTATGAATCTTTTTCAAGTTCATTATTCCTTTTATACCATGTTATGAACATCATGTAATCAGTTAAGTTAATAATGTTCATTTTTTCGGTATTTGGTTCTTAAGTCAAAAATAGACTCCTTACACTTACATGTTGTTAATTTGGTCAAAGGTTCATTATATCCAGAATGGTATTCATGATGTAGATATCATATATGTCATATATATCCAGTACATACATGCATTTATAATATTACATCACATTTAGAGGTAAGAAATGAAATGCACCGTTCATGGAGACGGTAAGCCGTACGTACGCATGAACGCTACTTCCATTTTTATTTCATATTTTCTGGAATGGAATCATAATGTTATAAAGGTATATTATAATTCCAGTATAATATCATATATAATATCATAGTTCCATCCTTTATATGTCCCACATATGGTATTAACGAATCAAATCACTTTTAGAGGGCGGTAGTCCGCACTTCCTAAAATGAAGATATCGTGTTTACCCATAATGGAAACCATAAAGGTATGCCCAAAATGAAAAAAACAGAAGATTAAGGAAAACATAAACATATTATATATCATATATAAAAATATTGACATCATAATGGCCACCTTTGAAGGTGTTAAATGAGTGTTGAACAATCATCGTTTCGGGAGGCAGAATTTCGCCATCCACGGAAACCATATGTTCTTTAACCATTTGATGTAGTTGTGTGAGAGTGTAGCTCAAATAAATCTTATAACAACATCCTAGTATATTGAAGATACTGGTTTTGTTACAAAAGAAGTAAATAAAAAGAGTTTAGGGGGTTGGAGAAGCAAAATAAAACAAATGAACATGGGAGAATGAATTACCTTTAAAAGTGTAACTCCTTTTGAGTTGAGCCTAAAGGCTTCCTTTGAAAGGCTTCTGCCCAAAGTAAATCCTCTAGGATTAGGAGAGGGATGTGGAGAGAGTAAATGGGCAGGGTTTTGCCGAGACAAAGGCTTGAAGAGTGTGTGAAATGAGGTAGAGGTGGGGGCCTTTTATAAGAGGAGAGGAGGGTCACTTTTGGAAAGTAAAGAAACATTACTTTATTTGAAAATGTGTTTCGGTTTAAAAAGGTCCCACATTGAAATAATTCGTTGATAAGGTGATAAGGGTTCTAAATCCACTCATCCAATTGGTTTTGGACATGTTTAGTTCATAGATTTTATATTATATTTACATTTTATTTAAATCGTCAAATAATGATGTCATCGCTGCATCATTATTATGTCATAAATAATTTAATTTTTTTAATGTCTAAAAATCATAAAAAAATACTATGATGTAGGAAATCGTTTTATCTTTCAAATTACTATTTATAATAAAAAATCTGATCTTTATAACCCCATGTAAAAATTGTTTTCGTAAAACATCTCTTGTTTGTGTCATTTTTACTTTAACATTTAATAAAAATTTATTTATGTCATTTCCAAACCAAAGTGTCTCCATGGGGTCCCCAAGTTGACCCATGGCTTGTCTTGGTCGGCCATGACACAAACAATAAGGTTGGGACATGTGTCTAGGTCATTTCCTATTATTAAAGCATTATTTATACCTTAAACTACCCTAATTACCACTAATCGCGATTAAAAACTTAATAAGTTACTATTCACCAAACAATTATTTTAATCTCATTGAACCACATTTTACATACTAATGACAACCATGTATGTCGTATTTTCAAAATTCAATACACATTAGTGGTAAACTTTCATTTAACTGAAAAATCAGTTTGCTTGATTACCACTTAGTGGTTTCACTATTCATCAAAAATTGAAGTTTTTCAGAAAATTACCAAAAATTAACCCTAAGATATATTTGATATCCCAAATTCAAAAATTAAGTCTATTTTACAAAATTCAAATCATATAAGTCACATTAATTAATTTAATAATTAATTCCCGCTGCCAGAGCAAATAGCGTGTTTTTACAAAACAATAAGTATCAAAAGATTGACACCAGTTTAAGTCTAATTTCAAGGTGAAATTGATTACAATGACCACCATTGGATAAAATGGTAAAAATATATTCTAATTTCACTTCAAAACCAATTCAAAACATAATCTAATCATATAAATAAATTAGATTAAAAAGCAGTTTTGATGTAAAATGCAGTATTATTCACTATTCATTAAAAAAATGAACATTGTCAGAAAAATACCAAAAATTCACACAAGGTAAATTTTGATGTCCCAATCATAAAGAATAAGTTTATTTTGACAAAAATATTTTATAAAATTGTCAAAATATAGATTCAAAAATGGTTTTCCATCAAAAGGCAGTAAAACAATCTTTCAAGAATATTAGTGTATTCCATGCATGAGATTGTATTTGTTTTCATTTTAAGCCTCTATAACACTATCTTAACCATTAATAGACATAGATAAAAATATCTATTATTCATTACTTATTTGGGATGTTACATGAATATTATCCTCAATCTTTCAGAAATAACAATCAGTCCCACCATTCACCCAAGGAAGAAGGAATGAGGAAAAATTTAAGTGAGATGACGTTTCCCCAAATGAAGTGTCAGTTATGTGGCTATCTGTGTAATACAATGTCATATTGTAATAAGTCATGGAGCTACTTGAATAGGGAAGATCTGGGGTATTATAAAAGGAGATCGATATCATATCCTTCATATTATAGAAGAAATATCATCTATGGTTACTGTTTTCATTGTTCTAACTTTGCCCATGAAGATATGTATTTCAGACAGAGGTATGACAGGAGAAATTCATACAACTCTTAGAGACAGGCTAGTTTTCACATTCCTAATGGTGTTGTTCTCACAAAAAGTTTATCTCCACTAGAAGATGATTATGGGTATAAAGAATCAGATTATGTAGAGAAATGTATTATAAGGAAATCAGTATCCTATACTCAATCCAATATCTCGTGGAAAGAAAAATCAAGATCGAGAAATCCAATTTTGTAGAACCACACCTCAATGCTATAACAACCAGCAGCTCCCGGATTCTTGATTGTGGATGGTCTTCCCATATGATGGGAAATGAAGACCATTTGTAGAACATTAAAGATAATCTTGATAGAATAGTGAGGTTTGGTAATGATGGTGCATTGAAGATTAAAGGCAGTTAGAATATTGCTATCGCTAATTGGGAGAAAAAGAAGACTGAGGTTCTTTATGTGGACGGTCATCTTCAAAATCTCTTTAGTGTGAGTCAAATATGTGACTCAGTGCTCATAGTTACTTTCAATCAAAAATGCTGCAATATAAAGGGGAAAACAATGATTTATCTTATGAAAAGGCTGTAGAACAGATGGAATCTTATATCAGGTTGATAGTAAAGTGAACTCCTGCTATTTGTTTATTGAAGTAGAATACAATTTTTGGCATCGAAAGATGGAGCAAATTAACCAACAAGACATGGAAAAGATATCTATGTTGAAAATATTGAAGGATATTCCCATTCTGAAATGTGAATGGGAAAAATCATGTGATCTATTCATTTATGGGAAGTTGGTATGTAGTTCATATTAGCCAAAGAAGAAAAGGGATTGCATCTTCTTGATCTCATTCATACAGAAATATGTGGCCCGATAAATGTTGTTGTAACTCAAGGAGAAAGATACTTCATCCTTTTCATAGATAATTATAGCAAGAAATCATGTGTAATGGTTATACATTAGAAATGACAAGTGCCTGACTACATGAAAACTTATCGTCGAATCTCCAAGAATGATACTGGATGAACTATCAAAGTGTTGAGATTAGACAATAGAGGGTAGTATACCTCCATTGAATTTTAAAACTTGCTGGATAAGCATGGGATACAACATGAGGTCACTTCCTTGAGAACTCCACTGCAAAATGGAGTTGTTGAGCACAAAATTCGACATGTTAAAAATCTGTCTCGAACTTTGCTGATTGAGAGTGGTATTTCTCTACATTACTATAAAGAAGTTGTTTAAGCTGCAGTGCACATTCAGACTCGAACATGGATTTATATGGGAGAAACGAAGACACCATATGAATAGTGGCATGGAAGGAATCCTTAGTTGAAATACTTTCGAGTTTTCAAAAGAAAAAGTTTTATCCAGAACAATGAATGAAATTAAGGGATATTTGGTGACAATGCTGAGGAAGGAATTGTTCATGGGTATCCAATAAACAAAAAAGCCTACAAGTGTTTCAGCAAGCTATTTGGAAGGATTGTGGTAAGCAGTGATGTTATGTTAATTGGGGAGAAAACCACATTATCATCAAGGATGCCATATGCAAATGTGATAGAAATTTTATGAAGAATGTGAAAATGGAGAAAATAAAAATACAGAAATAGAAGAGTTTGTACAAAACACTAAGCAGTCGCAACATGATGTTGACTCAGAAGAAGAATATGAAGCTGAAATTGTGGCTGGATAGAATACAACTAAACCGCATCAGAGAAATCATAGAGCATAGATTGATCCATGTAACATAATTGGAGGCATGAGTGCACCCACTCAAAGAAGAATGATGAAGAATAATAAGAAATCATAATTTCTATCAGTTGTGGATCCATCCTCATTCGTGGAAGCTGAAATGGGTGAATTTTGGGTGAATGCCATGAATGAAGAGTTGGATCAGATTGACAAGAATCAGACATGAGATCCTGTCAAGATTCTCGAAGATCTCAATGTGATTTGTACAAAATCGATCTTCATGAAAATATTTGATGAGCATGTAAGTGTTATTAGAAACAATGATCGACTGGTATGTAAGAGTTATTCCCAGATTAAAGGTGTTGATATTGAAGAAAAATATAACCCAATTGCTAGACTGGAGTCAATCTAGCTGTTCCTTGCCTTGGAAGTCCAAAGTGAATATAATGTATTTCAAATTGATGTCAAGAGAGCACCAATAAATTGTGTACTGAACAAAGAAGTCTTCAATGATCAACTAGTGGGATTTTTTCTTGGTAGTGATGAAAAAATGGTTTGCAAACTAAAGAAAGAACATATTGGCTTGAAATAGGCACCACGGGTGTGGTACTCTTAGATAGACTCTTCTCTCAAGAAGATGTAACTAAAAAGAGGAGGAGTAGTTCACAATATATATGTGAATAATTCTCCAAAAGATTATTTCATTATTCTAGTCTACGTTGATGATATCATATTTTATGGCAGCAGAAAGAAATTAGTGGTTGAATTTTCCAATCACATGAAATCAGAATTTAAAATGTCTATGATTGGGGAGATCATATATTTTTGGGGCTTCCAGTGACTTAAAAAAGAATTACACTTTCACTTCTTTGGAATATTATGCAAGATAGCTGCTAAATAAGTTTAATATGCAAGACTCCAAACTAATGTCAACTCCGATTGCAGTTGGAACTAAACATGTAAAGCATGTGGATGGGACCTCTGTAGATCCCACCATATACAAGAGGATCATTGGGAGCCTACTGTACCTGACAACGACATGGCCAAATAATGTATTTTTCAAATGTCATGAAACCCACATTCATACTAATCCAAAAGAGGATCATATGAAACAGTAAAAAGTATCTTTAGGTATATTCAAGGTAGTCTCAATTGTGTTTTATACATTACTACAGGAAGGAACATTGAATTATCAGAATTTTATGATGCTGACATGGTTGGAGATGTTGTGGGCAAAAAGTCCCTCAGTGTTGGACCATTCTATATTTGGAATAAATTTGTTTGATGGTTGAGAAAGAAACATGGAAGTACTTCTCTTAGTTCTGCTAAAGATGAGTATATCTCCACCACAAAGGCATGAACTCAATTGCTATGGATGAAGCAACAACTACCAGATATTGGTGATTATGTGAAGAAACAAATGGTGATTATCTAGGATAACAAGAGTGCAATAGATCTTACAATGTATCTGGTTCAGCATTCTCATAGAAAACAAATTGAAATTAAGTATCACTTTATCAAAGAGAAAGTTGAACAAGGCGTGATTAGAATTGTTCATGTGGAAACTGATGAGCAAGTGGTTAATACCTGACCAAGACATTGTCAATGGCTTTGTTTGAGAAGGATCGATTGAACCTCAGTGTTCAACCACCAACCATTGCATAAGAAGGTTATGAAAATCCCCTCTCTCTAGTTCTGTTAATTGTTTTTAATCTATTTATGGATGCGCTACAGGTTTGTGGGGGAGATACTATAACAGGGGATTGTGGTTTGAGTTGAACAAGGAACAATTACTGGTCTTTGTGTTTATTGACAATGTGGATGAAAGGAATAAATTCAGGCATGCGTTTCTTTTGTGACACTTTGATAATTCGGTATTAGTGATAGAATGGGAAGGATTACATTGGGCGAGAAACCAATTCAATCATTCTCTCTTGTTTTCTACTCCAAGCACATCCCACATTGAATTAGAGTGTTGGATGAGTTGATTCTTTTATTTTTGGATTGCATGTGTGTAACAACCCAAGCTTCTGCGGTACGTTTCCCTTGGAATAATGAAATTTCTTTCATTGTACACAACTTTGAGATTCTAAAACACAGTGGCCAATTAAAATATTCATTATGAATAGTAATTCCCACTTTTTAAAATTATTAAATTTTACCATTAAAAATGGACTTCATTTTTGGATTATGAATATCGAAATTATTCTAGGGTGAAATATTGGTATTTCTATGAAAATATTCAATTTTTGATGAATAATAAAAATTACTAAATTTTAATTAAAAACAACATTTTTCATCAAAATAATTAATAGTGATAAATTATGAATTTGAGTGGTTTTAAAGTATATTTATTAGATATTTTTACAATTTAATACAATGTTGGTCATTGGACATAATTTCGCACTTAAACCATACATATACAAGTGTCAATTTTTGATAGTTATTATTTCTTAAAAACACGTTTTTTGTTTTGACAGCGGGAATTAATATTAAATTAATTTCTGCCACTTCAGGGTTTTGATTATGGGAAAATAGATTCCATATTTGGAATCAAGATGTATAAATTGTGTAAATAGTTATATATTATTTTTACCAATTTTGAATAATTATTTCTGTAAATATTATATTTTCCATGGTTAAAGGATAAATCACGTAAATAAGGGTAAAAAGTAATATTATAATATTAATAAATTACCGTAAATTGTGTCGTAGTCTTATTGGTTGATACATGTCTGACCATGGGAATATTTGGAATGATTTTGGGACCCAATGGTGCCACTTGTAGCTAATAAGGCCAATTTATATAAATTAAGTAAATGTAAATACAAAAATGACATAATCTTATATCATTTAGAAAAACAATTTTTACATTGGGTTATATTTGTTATATTTTTAACTATAAATATTCATTAGAAATATTATAATATTTCCTACATAATATGGTATTTTATTTATAATTTTTAGACATTTAGTAATTAAATATTTTTATGACACAATAATGATGCAATATTTTCCATATTAGTGAAAGAATCAAATAATAGGTATTATAAAAGTTAAAATAAATATAATTTGAATGTTTTGATGCCATACACGAAATTTTATTGGTTAATATGACATTTTAGTATTGTATAAATAAATTTTTTATGAATTAATAATGTTGATAAAACATTAACAAAAATCAATTATTATATATTGTCAAAATTGATAGAACTAGGTTTTTAAAAAAAAGTATTATATTATTATTTGATATTCTATTCTTAAAAATCTATGGTCTTTTAGAAGGATTTATATCGTGATGCGTTTATCATTAATGGACCACTTGGGGGTATCATGGATGTATATAGTATGTTTATTTACTGTATAATATAAATATACAATGTGACATGGTAAATGTCAAACTAATTAACAAAGAGTTAAAACCAAAAGATAAGGTTAATATAATGACCTGAATCTATCTAAAATCTATTGGTTTAAAGGATTTAGACCCATACCCACCATATAATTTTAATATTACACTTTGGAGCCATTATAAACCGAATATTAATTAATTATAAATTAATAATATATGTTTTTTTTAAAGAACCCCTCCCCCCCCCATAAAAGGAAACCACTTCAAACCAATTCATCACACCTTCAAAGACTTTTGGATCAGCCAACCCCTACCCAAATTTTTCTCATATTACATCAATTCATCCAATAGGAATTAGTATGATCAGAAATCCACCCTATGGAGACATTTTTATCAAATAAAAAGGAATAACCCGAAGAATAGGTAATGATTTCACCACCCTCTTTCAAGTTCCTTTCATCATCCAAATCCTTTTTCATTGTTGTTTTCATTATAAAATATAACTCCAGTATATTCTATATACTGTTATTATATTTTAAATATGGTACAACTAAATTCATTATTCTATCCACCCTTTCAATGACATGTCACCATAAGTGTGTACGTAAGGCTTACCGTCTCCACGTCGTGGTGTAATTGTTATTCAATACATTATTATTTTGATGGGTACAATAATGATGTGTATTTGATGTAAATAAAAAATATAAAATTATAAGGATTATGTATATATGATATAACATACAATAATATATTATTTTAATATCAAAAGAATGATATTTTCACTCGTGTGTACGTACGGATTATAGTCTCCATAACGCGATGAGATTCATTTACAAGTTCACAATTCATCGACGATTATAAAAATATATATTACTAATAAGTATGTATTATATGACATAATAATTATACTACATATATATATATAAGTATTTATTTACTTACATATATCTTCTTCACTTAGTTCTTTTCAATACTATATGAAAACAGAAACAACATTTATGCGTACATACAGACTACCGTCTCCATAAACGGTGTTTTCCATTAAATATATACGTCTATTATACATATTTATATTCAAAATATATAATAGATACAAATCATTTATAATATTATGATGTATTTAAATTATTATCTATGTGATACAATCAAAAGTAACAAGTTAAAACACATACTTTAAAGAAAGTGATTATTACACAAAATATTAAAATAACATGGAAATTATTATTAAATGGTTAGTATAAAGACATAAATGAATAATGTATGATAACATAAATATTAATATGGTTCTTTTGTAATTAATTAACATTATATAGTCTTAATAAAAGATGTTAAACAACCCATGACTAAATGAATGTGCAAGGTAAGGGTCTTTCGTCTCACTCCTTATTTCTTTGAGATTCATGCCATATTTCCACTATTACCGCTTTTTGTGGCATATGTACAGCCAATAGTTTTATTATTTCTGTAATACACATTAATTTATGTGTATTTACATATTCGTTATATGATACCTCTTTCATGGGATTTATGTTTAGTATGTTACTAAATTCGTACGTGTTTATTTCACAATGTCTTCATTATCCGAGGTTGTTTATATGTAATTATCTACTCGGACCTCTTTATCATCCTCATCCATGTTTCATAAAAATTTATTTCTAAACATTTTTACTATTTTACAGAATATAGGATAATGTCATTTATAACCTTTATTGACTTTTTATAAGATGTTTATAAAGGATTCTTTTCGTCATTTTTGAAACAAGGTCCTTTTTATCTTTTTCGATAGAATTATGGTAAGAATGACTTTTTTTAACTTTTATTGTGGGTGTGACTATATTACGCCATTATAAAATCATCAAAGCTTCTCTTAAAAGCTTATTAGAATATTTTCAATGTAAAGGTTTTATTTTATAATTGTGTGACTTTTAAATGAATTCAAAATGGATATTTTAGCATTTGTGAAATGTACTCTATATCAAGATCAGAATTTTTTTTAATGATTTATCTATCTAAATCATTTTAATTAATGTCCATGATTTCGAAATGATTATATAGAATTATTTATATGGAAATGAATGTTTTGAAATTATATTTATTTTCAAAAGTTTCAAAGTGGTATGGGATCTTTGATTCAAAACACTCTTTTAAATTACATCCTTTTTAATTGTGTGACATTTCCCTGATTTGAAAAAAGAGATATTTCTCTCATATAATTTTGATTTCATCAATGTTGACATCCTTTGATGGATTGTAATCTTATTTGAAATAGATATATTATGATACAAAACATCCAAATTTTATTGAAGGTTTTGTGATATGTTTGAATATGGATGTGTTATTTTTATACCCTTCATGGTTTATAGAGAAATTATTGACATTCTGTATGCTAGTTTTAATATGTCTCTTTATGTTATGTTTAAACCTGTTCATATGAGGAATGCATTGGACATTGTATGTGATGGGTGGAGCTCAATATATCTCCTCGATGAATCGGTAGTTCTCATGAGACAAAGTTGTGTCTTGGCACAAGGCCTTGACAAAATCTTATTTGTAGTCGTGAAACAAGGCTTCAAATATGAGGTTATGATTGTATGGAATTATGCATTCCATCATTATTAATGTGGTTAGAGATATTTAATGTGATTATTTGACTAGTAGAATATCCATGTGACCATGTAAATTGAATTACATCATTTTATTTTTCCCATAAAATGATGAAGTTATTGTTTAAAATGCTTTTTTTTAGATATACATTTCCTTAAATGTTTATTTTTATTTATGAAGGTTTTCGTTGTATTGTTATCCTTACTTAGAATTAGAGATCACCATTTCGTTGTAGTGTTCTTCACAAGATTCCAAGAAGTGTATTGTGATTGATATGTCGGGTTATGCCAATAGGATAATGATGATTCAGCGGGATTATTTATGTTGTTTTGTATGTTATGATGTGTAATGTAACATTCATGTTTGTATTCTATTTTCTAAAACCGATAAACTGATCGGTCCATCAGAACATGATTACATGTAATAATTCCAATGTATTAAAATAATGTACTGACTCTGGATAACTGTGGTCGGGGTGTTACAGTTGGTATCAATGGTTGTATAACAATAACCATGGAAGCTAGATTAAGATAAACTATGATTATATCACATTTTCATAAGATAGAAATTGAGGATTAGTATAGAATAACTTCCTAGAATTTTGATATTGTAGAGATTTTGTGTGTTTTCAGTGAAATACACCCATGTCTGGATACGAGATGGTAGAGGTGGGTCAAGCACAGAAGTACCTAGAGGTAAAACCTAAAAACACTGCTTTGATCTGGACTACGAATGGGAACTGGTGCACGACAACGGGCCTAGAAGGACTCTTGGTTACAACACTCCTAGGGGATATGCTTAGGACAATTATAATTTTTTTACAAAACATTATGAAGGGTTTATGAGTATATAATTCATAAAATAACTAATTTTAGTGATTGTGGACTATATCCATAATCGGTTTAATTTATGTTGAGTGTTTTACATGTTTTGGATTAGGTATTTCTATTCATAAACTAATTTATTTTATAACATTGTTTAAAAATGGCCCCGAGTAGAATGAATGAAATCTCCAGCTATATGCATGATCCAAAGAGTAAGAATGATCATATATTTCATTGTCTTAATCCATAATTTGAAAGGGAGATAATCTCCCACAAATTATCATCATATGATGAAATTGTATCATGTGTTGTTAAGATAAGTAAAGAGTTCTCGAAGGACTATGTATTTGAAGGGAATCCAGAGTAGAAAAGGATGGTAGAGAGAATGATATATACAGGGAAGAAGTTAAAGAATATTTTTAAATTATGTGATAACTGTGGAAAGAATCACCTTGTAAAATGCATGAATGGAATCATAGTATGCTATAAGTGTGGATAAAAAGTACACCGCATTTCTGATTGTGAGGGTAAGAAAAAGGTTTCAAATGTACTATGCTACATCTGTAAAGAGGGAGGACACTACGTGAATCAATGTTCAAATCATCAGAGTATGCCCCAAATGATACTATTGGATAACAATAATGTTATGATACTACCATAGATGAGGTGGAATGACTAGTTTTCTTATCTTGTTATTAAAAATTTATACCATTTGTGTGTTTTATCAACGATTAACTGGTTATATGAATTATGAAGTTAAATAGCGATTGTACTGCATTACTATTTCATTTTGGATTTGAGATTATATTGTACTATGACAAGTGACGCAACAACAAGTTATAAATTTTTTTGGAAATTACATGGTTTAAGGAAAGGTAATCCTTAATATGGGCTTGATAATTAGGTAGTAATTTTGGAATAAGATATGGTTGATTTGGATAAATTATATTTGATATTCATGACTACCTTGGCACTGATTAATGATTTGTTTATTTCATCATTGATTGAATATTCAATGTTTTTTGATATAAGAAATATATATATAATTCTATAACGAATAAGGGAGTATGAATGTAATCTATATGTTTTTATGGAAATTCAGGGTGTTACAAAATTTTAAATGAATACACGATGTTGGTATTCCCATGTTATTACGTGGAATAAAATGACCTTCGTTATATTTACCTTCCTTATAAATTTGGGACTCAGAGTTTGGATAGAAGTAATTTGGATAAGTATAATGGTTAGAATAGATTATATTTGACATTTGATACAATTGTTAAGGTTAAATCATTTCTGATGATTATTTTTTTTTATAAAATGGACAACCTAGAGGTTGGGTGAAACATGTCGGGTCCTACAAGGTCGCATGACTTGAACCTGCAACTGAAGGGAGACGGGGGTGTATCACCTTCCACTGACCCACATGATGTCCTAGATTGAATAATGTTGTTTTTAAGGGTCTTGTAGATGAATTATAAATTCATTTTTTTAAACCCTATATAAATAAGATAAATAGAATATTTTTTCTGTTCTATTATCGTTTAGAGTGAATGATGAGAAATTAGTTAATGGATGAGACTCTACATGGTAGGTAAACTTATTTTTTCACATCTTATTCTATGATGAAATTAATTACTAAACATTAGGTACAGAATATTAAAACCAAAAAATTGTTATCCTAATACATTGCGTTTTGTTGAACCGATGTTATTTTAAATCTTCATAGATTAGTTGCTTTGAGGCCCAGAATTCTATAATTGCTTGTGATAGATAAACTCAATCACTCCCAATGAATAATTATGTTTTTTCTACAATTATGACTTTCTAATTACAACCAATGTTCCTGTAATCAAGATCATAAATTGTTGGTGACTTTTTCATTCCTCTTTTCCTATTATTATGATTAAATTGTAGTAACCCAATTTCCGATATGGGTTTTCCCACAAAGGTATTTTCTAATTTCAACCATTTATTTTCGAAGAAAATTTTAAAATTGTGAGGATGCAATTTATTTAAGGAGGGGAGAATGTAACACCCCATGCTTCCATGATACATTTCCCTTTGATGAATGCAATATCTTGCATTGTACGCAACTTCGAGATTCTAACACATCTGGACCAATCGAAATAGCTGTTATGAATAGTAATACCCACTTTTTTAAATTTTATAAATTTATCTTGAAAAATGAACTTAATTTTTGGATTCTAAATATCGAAATTAGCCTAGGGAGAATTTTATTTTATTTTTATGAAAACAATTTTTTGATGATGAATAGTGAAAATTACTAAATTTTAATTAAAAACAACTATTTTAATAGAAATAATTAATAGTGATAAATTATGAATTTGAGTGGTTTTAAAGTATATTTTGAATATTTTGTAACAATTTAATAAAATTCTATTCATCGATCATAATTTCACATTTATACCGCACATAAACAATAGTCATTATTTTTATATTTATTATTTCTTAAAAACAATCTTTTTGTTATGAAAGTGGAAATTAATTTTAAATTAATTTCTTCCACTTTTGTGTTTAAAATTTAAAAAAAATGGATTCCATATTTGGAATCAGGATTTTAAAATTAGCCAAATAGGTAACTTTTTTTATAAATTTAGAATAATTACATCGGTAAATATTTTATTTACCATGGTTAAAGGGTAAATCAGGTAAATAAGGGTAAAAATTAAAATTATGATAAAAATAAATTACGCTAAAATGTGTCCTATCCTTATTGATGAAAAATGTCCGACCATGGTAATCTTTGGGAAGATTTTGGGACCCCATGGTGGCACTTGTAGGTGATAAAAACACTTTATATTAATTATGTTAAAGAAAATAGAAAAATGACATAAGCATATATCTTTTAGAAAAAAAAATTTATAAGGTTATAAATGTTATATTTTCGACTATAAATATTCATTAGAAAGTTAAAAAGATTTTATAAATAATGATATTTTATTTATAATTTTTAGACATTTAATAATTATATTTATTTATGACACAATTAGGATGCAGTATTTTTCTTTATTAATGAATGAATCAAATAATTAGTATTATAAAAGTTAAGATAAATATAATTTCAACGTTCTGATTCCATCCACGAATTTTAACAACACATGTTAGGATTTCGTAAATGATTTATTTAGAATTAATAAATTTTTTAAGACATTAACAAAAATCAATTATTAAATACTGTCAAAATAGACATAAATGAGTTTTAAAAAATTGAATTATATTATTAATTGGTATTATATTCCTAAAAATATAAGGTCCCTCAAAAGGACTTGTATCCTGATATATGTATTATTTATGGATATCATGGTGGCCTCTTGGATGTATATAGTATGTTTGTTAAATATAATATAAAAATACAATGTGACATGGTAAATGTCAAACTCAATAACTATGAGTTAAAACCAAAATATAAGGTTAATATAATAACCCAAACCTATCTAAAATCTATAGTTTGAAAGGATTTGGACCCATCCCTAACATATTCTTTGAATAATACACTTTTTAGGCATTATAAACCGAATATAAATTTATTATAAATTAATACTTTATGTTTTTCCTAAAGAGAACCTCCTCCCCCTTATAAAAGGGCACCACTTCTAACCAATAGTTTACACCTTAAAAGCCTTTTGTATCTTCCAGCCCCTACCGATGTATTCTATAAATATACCTCACTTCAACCTAGATGACTTAGTTTGATCAGAAAACAATCCTATGAATCCCTTTTGATCAAATCAAAAGGATGAACCCAAAGAATAGGTAATGATTTCACCCCCCTCTTTCAAGTTCCTTTCATCTTCCACTTCCTTTGAAATTGTTGTTTCCATTATAATATAATAACTCTATTATATTCTATATACTGTCATGATATTATCATTATGGTATATCCAAATTCATTATTCTATCCACCCTTTGAATGACATGTCACCATAAGTGTGTACATACGGCTTACAGTCTCCACGTCGTGGTGTAATTGTTACTCAATACATTATTATATGGATGGGTATAATAATAATGTTTATTTGATGTAATTAACAAATAAAAAATGATAAAGAATTTTTATAGATGATATAATATACAATTATATATTATTTTAATATAAAAAAGAATGATATTTTCGCTCGTGCATACGTATGGGTTACAGTCTCCATGACGCGATGGGATTAATTTTCAAGTTCACCATTAATCGACGATTATAAAAATATATATTACTAATCATTATGTAATATATGACATAATAAGTCTATTAGAGAGATATATATATTTATATATATAAGTATTTTTTTTACATACATATTTCTTCTTTAAATACTATCGTTCAATACTTTATGAAAATGGAAACAACGTTTATGCATACGTACGGACTACCGTCTCCATAAAAGGTGTTTTCCATTAAATATATATGTCTACTATAAATATTTATATTCTAAATATATAAGATATATAAAACATTTTTAATATTCTAGAATTATTTAAATCATGATCTATGTGATACAATCAAAAGTAACAAGTTAAAACACGTACTATAAAGAAATTGATTATTACTCGAAATAGTAATATAACATGGATATCATTAATAAATGGGTAGTATAAAGACATAAATGAATAATTTATGATATCATAATTATTAATATGGTTAATTTATAATTTAATAACATACTATAGTTTTCATACTGGAGGTTAAACAATCCTTGATTAATGAAAGTGCAAGGTAAAAGGTTTTCGTCTCACTCTTTATTCCCGTGAGATTTGTGTCATATTGACACTATTAACCTTTTTGTGGTGTATATACTACCTATAGTTGTATTATTTTTGTAATACACTTCAATTAATGTGTATTTACATATTCATTTTTTGATACCTCTTCCAAGGGTTGTATGATTCGTTTGTTAACAAATTGATATGTATTTATTTCACAATATCTTCATTATCTGAGGTTGTTTATACATAATTATCTACTATGACTTCTTAATCGTCAACATTCTTGATTATTTAAAATGTATTTCAAAATATTCTTACTATTTTACAGAATATGGTATAAAGACATATATACCCTTGTTTTTCTTTTTATAAGATGTTTATAAATGAATCATTCTGATGTTTTCCAAACAAGGACCTTTTTAACATTTTCGACAGAATTAAGGTAAGAATAACTTTTTTTAACTTATACGGTAGGTGCAGCTATTTTACGCCATTACAAAATTGTTGAAGCTTTCATTACAAGATTATAAGAATATTTTCAAAGTAAATTTTTTATTTTATTATTGTGTTACTTTTAATTGATTTCAAAATGGATATTTTACGAATTTGTGAAAGGTTCTCTTTATCAAGGTTAGAATTTTAAATTTTTTAAAGATTTATCTTTCTAAATAATTTTAATTAATTTGAAATATTTCAAATTGATTTTAAGGATTTATTTATATGGACATGAATTTTTTGAGATGATATTTCTATAAAAATGTTTCAAAGTGTTATGGGAAAATTTGATTCAAAAGTCTATTTTAAATTACTTCCTTTATAAATGTTTGACTTTTCAATGATTTCAAAAAAGAGATATTTCTCTAAAATAGTTTTGATTTCATCTATGTCGACATCCTTTGATGGATTATAATCTTATTTAAAGTGGAGGTATTATGATACAAATATTGCAAATTTTATTGAAGGTTTTGTGAAATGTTTGACTACAGATGTGTTATTTTTATACCATTCATGGTTTATATAGAATGTATTGACATTTTTTATGCTAGTTTTAATATGAATGTTAATGTTAAATATAAACCTGTTCATATGAGGAAAGCATTGGACTTTGTAAGTGATGGATGGAGCTCGATATAGCTCCTCGATGCATCTGCAAGTCTCCTGAGTCAAACTAATGTCTTGGCATAAGGGCATGAAAAAATATTATTTGAACTCTTGGAACAATGCCTTGACTATGTTGTTATGATAGTCTGGAATTATGCATTCCATCATTATGAATGCGGTTAGTGATATTTCATGTGATTATTCAACTAGTAGAATATCCATGTGAACATGTAAATTACATTACATCATTTTATTTTTTCCATAATATACTAAAGGTCATCTTTAAAAGGATTTTCTTTTAGATATACATTGCCTTAAAAGTTTATTCTTATTTATGATGGTTTCTATTGTATTTTATCTTCACTAAGCATCCGAGCTCACCCTTTCTGTGTTTTTTTTCCCAGGATTCCATGAAGTGTATTGTAATTGATATGCAGGGTATGTGAAATGGAATAATGATGTTTTTGAAGTATTATTTATGGTGTTTTGCATGTTATGATGTGTAATGTAACATTCATGTATGTATTTTATTTTCCAATACTACTAAACTGGTCGGTCCTTCAGGACTTTATTCCTTGTAATCATGGCAATGTATTAAAATAATGAACTGTCTCTGGATAACTGGGGTTGGGCGTTACAGTTGGTATCAATGGAAGTTTATCAATAATCGTGGAAGCAATATTTAGATAAACTCTTATTAGAGAACTTAGTCAAAAGCTAGACTTTGAGGATTAGTATAGAAGAACATTCTAGAATTTTGATATTGTAGAGATTTTGTGATTTTTCTGAGAAATACATCCATATCTGTATACGAGCAGGTAGAGGCGGCACTGGAACAAATTTACATTGAGGTAAAACCTGATAACACCGCTTTGAGCTAGACTCGAACAAGAACTGGTGCAATACCATGGGCCTTACAACACTCTTAGTTACAACACTCCAGTGGGATATGGTTTGGATAATTATCATTTTCATTACAAAGCATTATGAAGGGTTTATGAGTATATACATCCACAAAGGATAAATTTTTATGATTATGGATTATATCGATAATCATTTTAATTTATGTTAAGTGTATTACATTTTTTGGATTAGTTATTTCTATTCATATACTAATTTAGTGTATTACATTGTATAGAAATGGTGCCCAGTTGAATGAATGGGAACTCCGACAACACGCATGATCCGAAGAGTAAGAAAGATCATATATTTCATAGTCTTAAGACATTATTTATAAGGGAAATAATCTCCCACATATTATCCTCATATGATGAAATAGTATCACATGTTGTTAAGATAAGTAAAGAGTTCTCAAAGGCCTATGTATTTGAATGGAAGCCAGAGAAGAAAAGGATGGTATAGAGAAAGATAGTTAAAGGGAAGAATGTAAATAAGGATTTTAAAATATGTTATAACTGTGGAATGAATCACCCTAGAAATTGAATGAATAGAATCAGAGTATGCTATAAGTGTAGAGAAAAAGGACACTGCATTCGTGATTGTGAGGGTAAGAAAATGGTTTCAAATATACAATGATTCATCAGCAAGGAGGCAGTACACTATGCATATCAATTTTCAAATCATCAGAGTATGCCCCAAATGATACTATTGGATAACAATAAATTTATGATACTACCACAGATGATGAGGAATGACTAGTTATCTTGTGTTGTTATTAAAGAATTATATAATTTGAGTGTTGTATCAACGATGTACTGGTTATATGAATTATGGAGATAAATAAATATTGTACTGTAGTACTATTTCCTTAAGGATTTGACATTATATGGTACTATTATTAGTGACTCAACAGAAAGTTATACAATTTTTTAAGTTACATTGTTTTTGGAAAGGTAATCATTAATATGTTGGTGATAATGAGGTAGTATCTTTGGAATAAGAGATGGTTGATTTGGATAAATTATATTGGATATTCTTGACTACCTTGACACTGATTAATGGTTTGTTTATCTTATCATTGTTGGAATATTAAAAAAAAATTGATATAAGAAATATATATAGAATTCTATAATTAATAAGGTAGAATGAATGTAATCAATAAGGTTTTATGTTAATTCATGGTGTTACAATATTTTAATAGAATTCACGTTGAAGGTATTCACTTGTTATTACGTGGAAAAAAAATCGTTATTATATTTACCCTCCTTATAAATTTGGGAGTATGATTTTGGAAAGAAGTATTTTTGATAAGTCTAAATGTTGGAATGGATTATATTTTACATTTTAAACAATTGTTATGCTTAATGCATTTCTATAGATTTTTTTGGATTTTTGTAATAAGGATAACCCGAAGGATGGGCGACAACTCAGCGCCTCCAGCAAGGTCGCGTGACCTGAACCTGCAACCGAAGGGCGACAGGGGGGTATCACCTACCACTGACCCACGTGATGTCCTAGATTGAATAATGTAGGTTTTTTAATGGTCTGTTACATGAATTATAGATTCATTTTTTAGAAGCCTATACAAATAAGATAAATAGAATATATTTTATGTTCTATTATCTTTTAGAGTGAATGATAAGAAATTAGTTAAAGGATGGAACTCTACATGGCTGGTAAACTTTTTTTCCTTATATTTTTTTAATGAAGAAAAAAGTTATTAAACATTAGGTAAGGAATATTACCACCAAAAAATCTTATCCAAATACCTTACGTTTTGTTGAACCGATGTTATTTTAAATATTCATAGATTGGTGGCTTTGTGGCCCACAATTCTATAATTGTTTGTGAATGATAAAATCAATCAATCCCAATAAATATATAATTTTTTTCTCCAATTATGTGTCTCTAATTTCCATCAATGTTCTCCTAATCGAGATCATAATTTGGTGGTGACTTTTTCATTCCCCTTTTCCTATTATTAATATAAAATTTTATTAACCGAAATTCCAATGTGGGTTTTCCCTCAAAGGTATTTTCTATTTTCAACCATTAATTTTTGAAGAATATTTGAAAATTTCAAGTACGCAATTTATTTAAGGAAGGGAGAATGTAACACCACATGCTTCAATGGTTCATTTCACTTTGAATAATGAAATAGCTTGCATTGTACGCAACTTCGAGATTCTAACTCATCGAGACCAATCGAAATAGATGTTATGAATAATAATACCCACATTTTGAAACATTATAAATTTTACCTTGAAAAATGGACATCATTTTGGTATTCTAAATATCAATATTATCCTAGGGAAAAATTTTGGTGTTTTTCTGAAAACATTTAATTTTTGCTGAATATTGAAAATTACTAAATTTTAATTAAAAACAACATTTTTAATCGTAATAATTAAAATTGATAAAATATTAATTTGAGTGGTTTTAAAGTATATTTAGAATATATTTTCACCATTTTATAAAAATTTTGTCATTGGACATAATTTCACATTAAACCGCATATAAACAAGTGTCAATCATTTCATATTTATTATTTCCTAAAAACACGCTTTTTGTTTTGATTGTGGAAATTATATTTAAATTAATTTCTACCACTTTTGTGTTTCGAATTTGGAAAAAATGTAGTCAATATTTGTAATCAAGATGTCCAAATTATTTTAATAGGTAACTATTAGTTTTAGGCATTTTGAATATTTACATTGGTAAATATTTTATTTACCATGGTTAAAGAGTAATCTGGTAAATAAGGGTACAAATTAATATTATAATAATAATAAATTACCATAAAACGTGTCTTATCCTTATTTATGAAGCATTTTATACCATGGTAATCTTTGGGGGGATTTTTTGACCCCATGTTGCCACTTGTAGGTGATAAGGACACTTTATTTTAAGTAAGATAAAGTAAATACAAAAATGACATAACAATATATCTTTTTGAAGAATAATATTTACATCTGGATATAAATGATATATTTTGGACTATAAATATTCATTAGAATGATAATAATATTTTCTACATATATATATTTTTCTTATAATTTTTTGACATTTAATAATAATATTTATTTATGACACAATTATGATGCAGTATTTCACTAATAAATGAAAGAATCAAATAATTGGTATTATAAAAGTTAAAATAATCATAATTTGAATGTTATGATTCCATCCACGAATTTTATTAGATAATATGTCATGTTAAGATTGTTTAAATAATTTTTTTTAGAATTAATAAATTTGTTAAGACATTAACAAAATTCAATTATTAAATTTTGTCAAAATCTACAATAATGAGTTTTAAAAACAAGAATTATATAATTAATAGATATTATATTCCTAAAAATATACGGTTCAGTAAAAGGACATATATCACGATAGTTTTATTATTAATGGAATACTTGGTGGTATCTTGAATGTATATAGTATGTTTATTAACTATATAATATAAAAATATAATGTGATATGTTAAATGTCAATGTAATTAACTAAGAGTTAAAACCAAAAGATAAGATTAATATAATGACCCAAACCAGTCTAAAATCAGTTGGATGAAAATATTTCAACCCATACCCAACAAATATTTTGAATAATACACATTTTAGTTATTATAAACCGAATATAAATTTATTATAAATTAATACCTTATGTTTTCTTAAAGAGCACCTCCTCCCCCTTATAAAAGGACACCACATTAACCAATTTTTCTCACCATCAAAGCCTTTTGGTTTGCCCAACCGCTAATCAAATATTCTCTCAACATATCTCACATTAACATAGAGGCATTAATTTTATCATAATTCAAACATATGGAGCCCTTTTGATCTAATGAAAAGGAAGAACCCGATGAATAGGTAATGATTTCACCACCCACTTTCAAGTTCCTTTCTTCTTCCACATACTATTTTGTTGTTGTTTACATTTTAAAATAATAACTCCAATATATTCTATATATTTTGATGATATTATAATTATTTTACAACCAAATTCATTATTATATCAACCCTTTTAATGACATGTCACCATACATGTGTACACACGGCTTACAGTCTCGACGTCGTGATGTTATTGTTAATCAATACATTATTATTTTGATGGGTATAATAATGATCTGTATTTGATGTAAATAATAAATATAAAATGATAAATATTCTGTATATATTATATTCCATCCAATTATATAATATTTTAATATCAAAAGAATGATATTTTCACTCGTGCGTACGTACCGATTATTGTCTCCACAACGTGATAAAATTCATTTCCATGTTCACCATTCATCGATGATTATAAAAATATATATTACTAATAAGTATGTAATATATGAAATAATAATGCTACTGAAGATATATATATTATATATATATAAGTATTTATGCACTTACATATATCTTCTTCACATTCTTATGTTCAATACTATATGAAAACGGAAACAGCGTTTATGCATATATACGAACTACTGTATCCATAAACGGTGTTTTCCATTAAATATATACTTCTATTATAAATATTTATATTTTTAATATATATAATATATAAGTCATGTTTTATATTCTGTATGTATTTAAATCATGATCTATGTGATACAATCAAAAACAACATGTTAAAACATGTATGGTAAAGAAAGCGATTAATACCCAAAATATTAATATGACTTAGAAATTATTATTAAATGGTTAGTATAATGTTATAAATGAATACTGTATGTTATCATAAATATTAATATGGTTCTTTTATAATTAAATAACATACTATAGTCTTTATATAGAAGGTTAAATGTTCCCTCGACTAAAGGAATGTGCAAGGTAATGGGTTTTCATCTCACTCCTTATTCCCAAAAGATTTGTCCCATATTGCCACTATTAGAATTTGTGTGGAGTATGCACTGCCCATAATTGTATTAATTTTTTAATACACATTATTTATTTTTATTTACCTATTAATTGCATGATACCTCTTTAATGGGGTCGATGTTTCGTATGATACACAAATTGGTAAGGGTTTATTTCACAATCTCTTCATTATCCGAGATTGTTTATACATAATTATCTACTAGGACCTCTTTATCATCCACATCATTGATTCATAAAAATGTATTTCAAGATATACTTACTATTTAATATAATTTTGGTTAATGTAAATTATACCCTTGTTTTACTTTTTATAAGAAGTTTATAAAAGAATCATTCCGTCATTTTCCAAACAAGGTCCTTTTTAACCATTTCGACAGAATTTTGGTAAGAATGTATTTTTTTTAATTTATACGATGGGTGCGGCTATTTTACACTATTAGTCGAAGCATACAGTATATTATTATAAAAATATTTTCAATGTAAATGTTTTAATTTATAATTATGTGACTTTTGAAAGATTTCTAAATGGATATTTAAAGAATTTGTTAAAGGAACTCTTTATCAAGTTCAACATTTTAAATGTTTTATAGATTTATCATTCTAAATATTTTTAATTAATGTCCATGTTTTCAGAAAGATTTTAATTATTTATTTATATGGACATGAATGTTTTGAAATGATGTTTCATTTCAAATGATTCAAATATGTATGGGACACTATGATTCAAAAATATCTTTTAAATTAATTAATTTATAAATGTGTGACTTTACAATGATTTCAAAAAAGGTATATTTCTCTCAAACAGTTTTGATTTCATCTATGTCAACATCATTTAATGGATTTTAAACTTATTTGAAGTTGATTTATTAGGATAAAAAACATCCATATTTTAGTGAATGTTTTATGGTATGTTTGACTATGGATGTGATTTTTTTATATCATTCATGGTTTATCAAGAAAATATTGACATTATGTATGCTATTTTTATTATGAATGTTTATGTTATGTTTAAACCTGTTCATATGAGGAATGAATTGGAAATATTATGTGATGGGTGGAGCCCAATATACCTCCTCGATGCATCGATAGGTCTCATGAGATAAACTACTGTCTTCGCACAAGGCCTTGACAAAATCTTCTATTGTTGTCTTGGCACAAGGCCTGGATTATGTTGTAATGATAATCTGGAATCATGAATTCCATCATTTTGAAACTGGCTAGTGATATTTCATGTGATTATTGGACTATTATAATATCAATGAGAACATGTAAATGGAATTACATCATTTTATTTTTGCCATATAATGTTGAAGTTCATTTTTAAATTGTTTTTGATGAAGTTATATATTTCCTTAAATGTTTATTTTTTTACATATGATGGTTTCTACTCTACTATTATCCTTACTGAGCATCAGAGCTCACCCCTTTCTATGTTTTATTTTTCCCTTGATTTCAAAAAATGTATTGTTATTGATATGTATGGTTAATACATGTGAATAATGATGTCCGTGATGGATTATTTATGTTGTTTTGTATGAAATGAAATGTAATGTAACATTCATGTATGTAAACTATTTTCCAAGACTGTTAAACTGATTTGTCCTTCAGGACAAGATTCCTTGTTATCATGCCAATGTATTAAAATAATGAACAGAATCTGGGTAATTTCGGTCAGGGCGTTACAATGTGGATGGTAATCTATTTAATTTATTTACTAATTGCCAACAAACCCAATGGGGGAGATTGTAGGAACCATGGTCATCTAAGAATGAATTGGAGTATGCTTTATGTTTTTTTTCAATCCTCATATGATATTCAAAATTTGTGCCAACAAAGTGCTCATACAAGTCAAGAAGATAACAGTATTAAAAGTGGCACCATTTTCAAGTGTTTACCAAATTTCAGGACCTAAAAATTTAATGAAAGTAGAAAACAATGTTTTTGGGAAGGTACATGTGTTCCGCTGCCTAAGAGTATTGGAATGTTTCATGCCATATGTTTTTCAAGAACAAAATTTCAAAATATGGAAAAGGAAAGAGGGTCGTGCAAGTATTGGTTTGGTCGTGCAAGTGACTTGCACGCAATGAAAGGGCATGGACTCTGGTACATATGAGTATTTGAATGTTGTGTGCCAATTGTTCTTCAATATCAGATCTTCAATATATTGCAATAAAAGAGGGTCACGCAAGTATTGGTTTGGTCGAGAATGTGAGTAGCGCGACAGAGGCATGGGTGGATGGAGTTGTGAGCTGGAACATCCATGCCTAGTGGAGGCTTGCGCACCACCACACATGGTGTCCTGTTTGCCTATAAATAGAGGACCACCACTTTTCATTTGGTACAATGATCAAGAATTGGATATTTTCAGATCTCCCATCATGAAATTTTTGTCATCACGTAAGTGGTAGTTTGGTCACACATGTAGAATATGTGCACCCGTTGTTGGCTACAGGCCTAAGACGGATTTGGCGAGAAAAGAAGTGAGTCACGCATGTTTGAAGTTTATGAAGGCAGTGTCATGTAGGTGGTTTGGTGATACAGGAACGCCAGTTTGGACATGCATACTGAAGACTTGCACGCCTTCTTAGAACTTGCATGCATGTCTTAGAGAACCGCACCTGGTGTTGTTGAAGCTCACTGATATTTTGGGAGATGCCCAAATGCTATAAGATTTCCCGATACCTTCTGTGAAAAAGTGAGATTAGTCTACAGGGGAATTATAGACATCAACAAAGCATCTACGTACAATAAATGATGTATTCATTATTGAAGATGAAGAGACCTTCATGTCTATAAATTGAGTGCGACTTCTCCCAAGGCAGTGATCCAGGGGGGGTGACTTTTCCTGAACATTTGAAATCCACATATAGTGAAGAATAATGGAATTGGTATGACTGATAGATTGTCGTCGTATTCTCCTTGGACGTAGCCATTTAGGGGTGAACCATATAAAATTGGATGTGTCATCTCTCTACATGTGAATGTTTTATTTTTGATCTTATTCATCACATCGGATTACAAATTTCCTACTAACATGGGATCAAGATCCATCACATTACTAGAAAATATGGTCGCCCTAATTCACCCCTCCCCTCTCAGGGTGTCCTGGGGTCCTACTGTTTACTCTACGATCACGTGAGTCATACTCGGTGTGAGAATCAATAGGTATAAACAACCTTAATGATGCATAATTTAATTTCATGAGGACACATAAGTGACTGAACACAGATTAACGTCATGTTGGACAATGGGGTGTCTGTGCAGTTTAATTGCATGTAGTATGAACAAAACCAGTGACTGTATAGTTTAACATAATATAGCAAAGACGATGTCTGCACAGTTTAGCGTAATATAGAAAGGACATTATAGTTTAACGTCATATTGGATGAAATATGTACGTGCATATTTTAACGTCATTTTGGAAAATGGGGTGACTGTGCAGTTTAATGTCAAACAGTAAGGACTTTGGTGACTGTGTAGTTTATTTTCTTGCAGTAAGGACATTGGTGGGGACTATGCAATTTAATGTCATGCAGTATGGACAAAAATCATTTACGGTCATATGTATGGACCAATTCTGAACAGTTTAGAATATTGTAGAAACGACATCTTAGTTTAAAATCTTATTGGATGAAAGAGGGACTATGCAGTTTAATGTATAGTAGTAAGGACTAAAGGGACAATGAAAATTAACGTCAAGTTGGACGAAAGTGTATTTGTGTCACACAATATAATTCTTCAGAAATCCTACATTGAAGAAAATGATTTCTGATGAACCAGTTTAGGCTGTTCCATTTGGTGGGACAGTACCTGTGGCATTGAAGTAGATGGCATAATATCTGCTAGAGTCAAAGACAGCATGGGCTTTGATATGAGCTCATCTTCTTCTGACTTCTGTTCTTTCATTGAATAATGCCTCTTCATTGAGGATTTTCTTTCTGATGAAGGTGGTTTTGTTGTGGCATTCATAGCAAAAGACACAATTGATTTCTTAAGTTGTGGTCGTAAAATAGAATGAGTTCAGTTGATCATTTTCATGACCATCCAATGATAATATTTTTGTGCATTTTGGTTGTTGTCTTCATGACACCCGCCTTTTTCCTCTAGTTCTATAGTAGTAACACATGCTACCTGTGCTGAAGAACCTTTCATTTTGACCATTCTCGATTACACCATCTTTTGCAGGAGGTCTTTGAAGATAAAACAATCCTGAATGGGATTCCCCAACATATGATTTAATGGGAAATAGTTGGGGTGATATTCATCTCTTTCAAGGTTCGGCCTTTTAGGCCTTGGGAACTGAAGGAATTTTTTTGGGAGCCGAAATGAAGTAACCCTGAACTTGTTTATTTCAAAAAGAATAAAAAAATTTCTTAATCTCCTCAAATTGTTTCCGTCTTTGATATCATTGATCATCTTGATGAAACAACCTCTTTTCGTGATGCTCAGGAGGTGGAGCCCTCCGATTAGATGACGGTTTTATATTAGAAGCAGGTACATGTGCAAGATTATGTGTAACTGTATCTATAACCACACTACCCTTTCTCCTTCTTGGGACTGATGAAATTACACATGTTTTTTCCTTAGTAATCATAAGATATTTTTTAATCTGATGAGCGATTTATGTATGGTCTCGAAACAGTCATGTGTTTTTCACAGGGATCATCAATGTGCGTAATTTATCACGCAAATTTACCACACATATTGGAAAAACCTTTCTTGATGGAGTGTTATACTTAATGAATATGTTAATCCCTTCCAGTGATAAATGAAAACTGAAACACATTAATTTTCCTTTTCATACAATTTTTAATATATAAAAATATTGTTTTTGTCAACATTGAGCTGAATTGAAGGAACAATCGTTGACGAAGGTCTTCCCACCTGGTAATTGACTGGGATAGCAAGCTTGTATACCAGAAAATGGTTGTTCCTTCTAATTACTATATAAAACCCCAGAGCTTAACATATTCTTGGTGTTAAGGGGTTCCCATCATATGATCACAACAAGAAACAAAATGTGTTAAGTGTTGTTCTGGGTCTCCTGAACCATTAAAAAATGAGAATGTGGTACTTGAAAAATTTGATGGGAGAGGAATTGCATCAACCCATTCGGGGTAAGATATCTTTTCTAGTATAATTTGAGCATGTTATCCCTCCATTTCATCCAACAGAGTTGATAATGACTCAACGATTGTTATTAACTTTTGAGAAACATCTGCTTGAGCTTGGACCTGGGTAGGTGCAATAACTGGAGCTTGGACATGTGTGGTGGCTGGTACTGCAACTGATGGTAGAACCACCGATTTTCTTGGGCATGGCCCAAAAGATTAGACAAATGATGGTGTACTGGTAATAGAGGATATTATTGATCAATCTCAGTATACGCAACAAATTACATTGACTGACTGACTCCATCATGCTTAAGAGGAAGACTACATTGAATATATTTTGTATTAAACCTCCTTAATTCACTCATTAACTCCTCTTTTTGTGAAATCCATTACTCTAGTGAGGGTGACTAGATTTCTATAGAGGAAGGGTGTAATTAATTCGAATACTTTCCATTCCCCATGTTGGATGCCTTTTGGAGATGTGGATATTGGTTATTTAATGGAATATCTTGATTATGGGTAAGCCTTTGATTACATGTATGCACACCTTATTTATTTTCCTTTGTGTGTAAACATCTTGAGCAGGAACATCTTCATCTGAACCCACTGAGTGGGCCTTATGTTCTGGAGGATCAGAAACAATGGCATTGATGAAATTATTGATGCATAACAAAATGTATCCCTTCAATTGGAATTTCTGCAATATTTTCTTCTTACATGTCCTTAATGAAACATTTCCTTCTATTGAGTTGATCCCTCATGAACTTCTTTATGAACCATAATTTGGAGGCAATCTCTTGATAATTTGGCTCTGCGTTCCTCTTGTGGATTCTTCCATAATCAAGAGAAGAAAGTATTTTGGTGAGGAATAGATTGAGGATTTGAAAAAGTCCCAGTCCGTTGGATTGGGGATGTTCATGTTGTTCCTGCTCAACTCCTCGAATCCAATTTCTTGATTCCGAGAGATTTGTTAATAGAGTCCCAACTCTAGAGAGCTGGGTTGGTTCTTGAGCTACAACATCTGAGACATTCTTTAAAACTCTCCAGATCATGTAGAATATAGTCTAGAAAATGTATGAATGCATCAACCTAAATCCACTCAAATCACATGGCTCAAATTACCATTGGATGATTTCTCACACTTCTGTCACCTGATGATGTGCCCCCTCTAAACGAGAAGCTTGGTAGATATTATCTTTTTCCTAATGCAAGAGTAATTTGACAACTCATTCTTTATATTTCTGAAATTGGGAAGAACTACTTGAGGATTGTTCCTGAGAAAGCAATTAATTACACACAAAACCAAATGGTTGTGGTTGTCCATGGGAAAAAACATTGCATGAGACCATTTTTGGCTGGATTTGTTGACTGGAATGTACATTGAAATGTGATGTTGTATGAACACCCCATCCCCTGATATGAATACCAGATTTGGCATTGGGAATTAACTGGCATAATCGTTTTAGTGCACCAAGGCATGAACTTTGAAGGGCTCTCTGCTACTTTTCAACCTTCTTATATGGGGAAACTGAGAGAGATGTCAAATATATTTGGAATTATATCCCTTATATTATCTTAACATGATATTCATATTCATCACAAGATTATATTTTCTTTTTTAAGTGACAAAATGGTTTCCACATGTTGAGACAAATATCATGAATACAATATTTCGTCAACATTTCTGGATTGGCATAATGAGAGTCAGCTAAATGCCAAAACATGACTTCCACTCACCATTGGCTAGTTTTTTTCTCCTATTCAGAATTTCCACTTTATCATTCGATGAATATTCTTCTACCAGATTAGACCAGAGCTAGTGCTTCCTTGTTTCTTCATCAGATTCAACACTATTGGTTGAAAATTCGTTTATCAAACTAGAAGATAAATGACCCGGGGGTGGTTTGGAGAAGGACCTACACCCCAGACTATCTTCTTGATTGAGAATGTATTTCATCTTCTAGAGATAAAGCATCATACATGAATGGATTCACATTTGTATGTTTGGTAAGATAAGAGGTCTATCTCGTTACTGCATTGTCCATAGAAAAAGTTTCTATGTAATGCGAATTTCTACTGTGGAGAGGACATTCACAGCTAAATTTAACATCATGGGGAGGATCACGATGGTGGGATACAACAGAAGATGAATCATTTTGTTACATGATCTTCTGTCCAAATAGAGGGTTCTCGTGGTTCTCATCTGAAGATGATACTTCGAGTTAATCTGAACATTCATGAAGCAAGCCTTCATGTGGATTTGTCTGATGAAGAACTTCGGAATTATTGATCCCACTATTGGGAAATGAGAGTGTAGAATCTTCAGTTGAAAAAGATAATTGTCTGAGGGATTCAATAACTCCATCATCATGAAATTCCATATTACATACTTGCTCTAGATTTATTGACTGTGATGGATGGGTCATTTTCTTAGACGCCTCCTTACTCGCATTGGAAACTACTTATTGACAAAAGTGGTTATTATCCATAGGTGTACGTGCCCGCTCGTGAGAAATAATTAGATTAGACAGATTATCTCCACTCAAATCAGGTATATGTTCCTGACATGATTGTCTTCATGACATGGGGGAGTATTCACTGCAACCCTCTTGGACTGGAATAGAGGTGTTTATCAGTTCTAGAGTGATATGTTGATGAGTCACTCCGCTGGTAGTGACAGATTTTTAATTCTTTACCTATGACGCTGCTGATGTTGTAATGCTATTCTGACAGGCATCCAATATATGTGCAGGGATTGGAATCTGATGGTTCACCATTGTTAGAATGTGCATGGTGAAAATACATATTGGAACAAGAATTTAAGTCCATTTTGTTCTTCGAGTAGGTGTGTATTCATGCTTTTTCATCACTATATTATAAGAGAATTCTGACAGTACTCATGTATGGGGGTAGAGAGTTGAGTCTGCTCCAAATTTGTCATCGGAGTTCTCCGACTCACTTCTCCGGGTGCTACAAAACGAGACTGTTGGTCAGCATGAATAACATTGGAAGGTGTATGTGCCTGCTGTGTATTCTTCGTCACATATGGCTGATGAATTTCGTTCAATACTGGTTGATGAGACTACTGACAGAATTTTTGATTGTAAACAGGTGTATGTCCCTTCTTATCAGTTGCCCCCATATTAGAATGGTGAGCTTCTTTTGTTGTAGTTAGACGAGCCTGTTTACTAGATGATGATTTATAAACATGTGTATATGCATACATAGAATACTCCGCTAAAATTTCCTTGTGGGATTGGCACATTACTAATAGACGAGTCTGATGGGATGAAACATCAGGACAGATGAGTGTATGTGCACTCTCGTTGTTTATCATCATGTTTTCTTGATTGACATCTCTAGAAAGGGCAGAAGTAAGAACCTGGGCCCTGTTGACCATATTTCTCCTCTAGTGGTTCATCTTGTAGACTCGGGTATGAGAAACCTTAGACGAACCCATAAAGGTGATACCGTCATCATTTTTAGGGCACACTACTACCTGAGTATGGTGGAAATTGTTGATGGGAGCCCTCGAGAATGGTTCATGTCTCCTTGAATTAATGCCATGAGAGACCGTCTCATTCAACACCCAATAATATGGGAGCGACTGGTGAATGTGTTCTAGGGATAATGTCCCAAAACGGTTAGAGATGGTGGTGGGAACCACCTGCTTCTTGATCACTGGTTTTCATTGTCCAGTCCACCAGGGTGAATTATAGACTTGGAGGGCTTTTCGAGCATCCTCCAGAGTCGGAAAGGTTCCGTGTTGATGATATTCCTTATCCAGTGAATTTGAGACCCAGTGTTGAAGAATCTATGTAGGTGATGTCGTCCTCAGAGCGGAAAATTATCTAGAATGAGTAGCGGTAGATGCATTTAGAGGTGTGAACGTTAGAGAAGCCATTTTAGTAATATAGAGATATATTTGAAATGAGTTCCTGTTTGATATAATAGACATAATAAAGATAAGTTCGGCCACTACATTATTTGGATGAGAACATATGTTATTGATTGTTTAGTTCACCCTCACATTATGTTAAATAGGGGCCTAACATATATGAAAACATCATTTAACATGGATAAGTATTCACGTAGAGTTCACCATATTTGTTTCCTCTAGAATTGGGGATGACCCCATTTGGTTCAGGTTCAAACATTCTATCAATTTCTTACAGGTTTTTTTGTATAAATAGAAACTCCCAATGATTCTATATTAATATGGACTTACATTCCAAAGGTAGGTGCTTATTATTTGTGGACCGATTAGGCTTAAGAATTTTCATTGGTCGAGATCATGGATGGTCGGACACATCACACCTTTTTGGGGGGAATTATTGTCTACTTCGGGACTCTCTTACAGATATGATTTATGTTCTTGAATCATTATTAAATTACAAAGTATGAAAATGTGCATTCCATTAGATCTGACAATCAATTATTAATATGTATGAGATTTAGAGAGTCTTTTATATGTATTTGAAATTCTGTATAAATATAGATTTATTTATATTTGTTATAGATTCTTAGACAATGGTATCCTTCAACACATTATATAGAAATATCATGGTCATTATGATAACCATACTAGTTTTAAAGCCACTCAGTGGGGAACATGATGTTTATTGTCTTTTAGAAGGACATGGATAATTTCAGAGTTGAGATCGTACCCACATATGGGCTACCTACGTATCCTTCTTTAGAAAAGGAATCAAAACACACGTAGTTTGAGTGAATAAATATTGAATTTATGCATGATTGATGGCCCAATGAAAGATTTCATAATTACTTTTACGCTTTAATCTCACATGAGTCATGCTCAGTGTGAGAAAGAAGATGTATTAGTAAAACCTGATTGTTGTTCCATGAAGGATCCAATCATGAGATATAATGTGGGGCTTATGTATGTATGACTTCCCAAGATAGATGAGGATTACGATTTAATTCAGGAAATAAAACAAGTAAAATGTTCCATAATGGTATAAATGCATTATTGTGATTTGGATAATTAACATAGGGATTACACTTGAGAAGGATGCCCAAATTAGAGGGTACTTAGGATTTGGTTTTACTACTTAGAAGGAATCCCATATCAGAAGAAATTAAGACTGGGACTTATTCAAGAAATGGAGGCCCAAGTTAAGTGTAATTAAGACTTAGGGCTTACTCCTTATAAGCAGTCCCAAGATAAGGGAAATTATGATCAGCGCATACAACTGAGTGGGATGCCCATATTAAAGGACCTTGTGACTGGGGATTTCTCCTAAAAAATAGGCATTAGTTGCGGAAATTTATGATCGGGGCTTATTCCTGAAGAGGATTCCCATATTAAGGGAACATAAACTAGGTGTTACTCCATAAAAGGAGGCCCATGTTAGGGAACGTGAACTAGAGCTTACTCTTGAAAAGGAGGCCTAGGTTAGGGAACATGGACTGGGGATTACTCCAAAAAAGGAATGCCAAGTTAAAAGAACTTGTGACCTGGGGCTCACTCTTGAAAAGTAGGCCACGGTTAAGGGAACTTGGAACCCGGGGCTTACTCAAATGAAGGAGGTATAAATTATGGAACTTGTGATAGGGGCTTAATCCTGAAAACGAGTCCCAGATTAAGGTAACACATGACTCGGGATTACTCTTGAAAATGAGGCCTAGGTTTAGGGAACTTGGATAGGGTCTTAATCCTAAAATAGAGAACCAAGTTAGTGAACATGGGGTTTACATCTAATGAGGACGCCCATATTAAATATCTTCTCATTTTAATAGATTAGGTTTATTGAATGAAATATATAACCTTACTGACACAAATATATGTAAATCACTAAATTTTAAGAGATGTTCCAGAGAAATAATTTCAGATATGGAATCCAATTGTGGAAACATGCCAATAATTTATTTTGAATATGGATTTGAAGGCTAAATCTTGAAGAGGAGAGGATGATTTGAAGAAAAGAGTTGAATAGGCAGGAGGGGCACCCAATAAGAGGCAGGCACGCATGTCCTATTTGGGAATTCAAGTCAAGGCCGCACAAGTATACTTGCACGACATGTGTTTACATGGTTTTTTGATAACCAATAGGGTAATACATGGGAGAGACTTGGCTCAAGACATTAGTATTATCCCTAGAGGCTTCAAAAAGGATAGTGTTCAAGTTCTGTTGAAGGGATAAAGTGGCGCACAAGTGTCTTCATTTCCCATAAGGGGTAGACACTTAGGCGCACAGGTTTTGATGAATTTCAACCCTTAGGCCTTGTTCCTGCTCTTTAGATCATCCATTTTAGGTAAGAAATTACCCTAGAAGTGTTCCAATGTCTTCAAGCTGAGACTAGGGCACTGAGAGATTAAATCTGACATTTGGATTTTTTTTCATCCTCAAAATGGGTGGCCCACATGGGATATTTATAGGCTATTTAGGACCTTGGGAGAAAATAAACTATGATGTTTAAGTCACCTGTATGACCAATACCTGTTGCGCAAGTATTCTTGTGTGACCATGGGGAAATTTGCGCGACCCATGCTTAAAAAAATCTGTGTTCATGTCTTTGTCAATTTTTGATGTTCCTTCAATAGATGAATCCCTTTGTACTTAAGGTATTCCCCTTTTTCGTACAGTAAACTCTATGATGGAATGGTTCATCAATAATCATTCACCAAAGAATAAGTTATTCTTATCATCTTTTAAATATATTAATTAACACAATCGTGTAATTTTTTTTTTTGAAATTCAAATCAAAGAGGAGGAAAACAAAGGTTTACTATATATGTTATAAAAAGTGATGTTTGGTATATAATCTGTGTTTTAGGCATTAAATTTTAATTATATTTCAAAATAATGTGGTGATAAAAAAATGAAATTTGATGTTATCCGAATCTCAATACCTTATTTAATGAAACTGTGTATTTTATTTTTTCTAAATTCAAATTAAAGAGGTGGTAAATCAATGTTCACTGCCAAGGTCATTAAAATGTGGTGTTTTTAGAGACATAGTGTTTGACGCATTAAATATTATTTTTATTTAAAATATCTTTGGGTGCTCCATGACTAATTAATATTTATATAATTAATAAATATCCTTTAATTATTCACATAAAAAAAATATAATTTTCATTAAATAGAAATATATATATTTACTTAAAATTCTGCTAGCATAATATTCTCCTGAAAATCTGTTGAGATACTATATGTGATAAATAAAAATTTAATAATTGTAAAATAAAATAGGAGAATGAAATTTATTCAAATTTTAATATAATAAATATTAATATATTATTTAACTATGATTCTGCAAACATTTAGTGTGTGATCCTCTGTGCCCCCATCTCAATTGCATTAGGTGAAGCACCCTATAGAACATGGTTACTGTCTAGAAAAACACGATGTAACTAATAGAGAAATATATTATTAGTTTTAAAAAATACCTTATACAGGTGACCAATTTATAATATAATCGAATTATCCCAATATCTGTAATCAAATAAGTTGTATTCTGAGGTCATTAAACTATATGATTGATGACTCTTTATTTCAATGTCCAAAAGTTGAACATGAATTTTGAAACCCATATCCATTGTTAAATTTTGGAAATATAATTTTAATGAATGGGACCGAGATATCAACTTTTGTTAAAGAATAAAATGGAAAAATATTTTCCCATGTAACAAATTAATTTTGTATTACTTGTGACACTACCAATGTATCCTACCTCCTAGAAAACTTATGTCATAATGATTTTCATCAATACATAAAATTATGTGACTTATATAATTCATTTATAAAAATATTAATGTATAAGGATCATAAAACATGTTCGTAGATAGAAAAATCTAATGAGACATATAAATGTGGATTTTATACTAGGATGTATTGTTCTAATGATATCATACACTAGATATTAAGAATATAGTACACCATGAGACGGTTTATCAATGTTATATGAGTCTCTACTCCTAATAGATTGTATAATATATGTCCATCCAATGATATCACTTGGTCATAGATGATATATTATTTGAATAATATTGTAAAGCTGTGGGGTTCTCATCATTGCGGGTAACGGCTATGACCATTCAGTTTGACACCTACTGTTACGATATAATCACATAGCATGTCATATAGAAAAAAAATGATGATGTGTCATGAAGATTATTAATATTCAAAACTATGAATACATATTATCATAAAGTAAAAAAAGTATGGTTCTAGGACATCAACATTAATTCAAAAACATATAACTCATTCATAAATTATGTCCAAATCATCCCAAGATCAATCACAATGATGGGTTTAATCAACTGATATTAGAGCTCTCAATTATCAATTTTAATGTAGAAATATTTACCAATCCATCATAATTTTAATTTATTTAAATATTATATGTTGATATATTAATGATTTTATGATGTATTGATGAGATTCAATGACATTAAAGGATTTCAAGCTGACATCTAATTTACTTGAATTCCATAGCAAGGCTATTGCTAAACCTGAAAACAGGTCTCTAAATGTGAGGGTTCGTTGGGAGTTTCAAGTGAAAAATAATGTTAAACATAAGAAGGGGTGTATGTTTCATTCAAAAATTACACGAACATCATTCTAAACCAAATATAATGGAGGATACCTGCTACCACTTTGGTAAACCTGGGAATACTAGTGTCAAATTACATGATTTAGAGTCATGAAAAATATGTTAATGAGTCTAGTGATTATTCACTCTTTAGTGACCATGATTATGAATCATTTGAGTTTTTGTGTGTGTATCAAGATACAATTGATGGTGAGGTGGTCTTATATTGGTTATGTTCATTCCATATGCGGACGGATAGGAGTTCATTTTTATGTTTCACATATGGAGTAAATGTAGATGTTGTTATAGGAAACAACAAAAGATGTTGCATCATGGGTATTGGTTATGAAATGTAAGTGTTTTCCAATCATTCACTTTTCACCTTTTTACATGTGTGATGTGTTTTGGATGTACACAAGAATTTTTTCTCTCTAAGATTGAATGATAGGTGTGGTTTTACCAATAAATCTAGATCTGTTTGTCTTAGAATATTCTAGGGAGATTGTATTATTCAAAAAGGATTCGTTCTAAATAGGATATATTTTTTGGATGATAGAACATGTGTCAAGCAGTTGGGAAACATTTATCTCACTAATAATTAAGTCAATGTGCTTTTGTAGAGGAAGGTAGGAGATGTTAGTTATAAAGTTTTAAATAAATTGAGAAAATAATGTTTTCACACTCATGATACACCATGTAACATACGATTTTGGGAATAATGTGTCATTTGTATATCAAAATGAGTCAGTTTTCACATAAACATCATTAAAGACCATCACCCTTATGATTATGTTTACTCTGATTTTGTAGACCATCTAGAACTACCTTTCATTAGGGAGGATCTTACATTTTCAAAACTATAAATGTATTTTCATGTAATTTATACAGTTATATTTTGACAATTAAATCTGATGCCTTTGAAGTGTTTAATGATTGGAAATCCTCTATAGAAAATCAATTTGAGAAGCTTTTAATGTCTTTGATGACTGATAATGGCATGTAATACATATCTACAATTTTATTATGATTTTGTGAAAGTGAGTTATTTTTAATGAATGAAATCCTGAGTCTAACACATAAGCATAATGTTATTACAAAGCATATGAATCATGATATTCGTTAGCTAGTTCATAAATTACATACATTATCGGTCTTGCCAAATCCATTTGAGTAGAAGCTCTTACAATGTCAATTTACTTAATAAATAGGTGTCACTAATCTTCCAATAGATTTAATACTCATTTTTAATTAGGATGAAATCACCTCCATTATATGAACATTTTAGGGTTTAGGGATTCACTTTCTATGCTCTTTTTAAATATATTAAACTTGATCGTAGATCTATTAAGTTCTTCATCCTATGTTAGGCTTATGGTGAATGGGAATATGATTTGGGTAGATAAACCAAAATTTGAAATTTGTATTCATAGGTTAAATGTGGGTCTTTTAGAGTATGTAATTTATAGATTCCATCCTCCCACTAAGGATAGAGTTGATCCTTCGTAGAAGAGGGATCTTGAGGTTGTCCCTCCCAATGATAGTCAGTCTTCCATTGAGACTCCTTCTACCTCTAATGAGCCAATTTCTCATTCTAAGATATAATCATGTTCTGATTATGATGATACCCCTAATGATGGAGCTCTTAGTTACCTTAGTGGTTATTATCCCACTACGGGATGAATGAAGAGGGTTATTAAATCTCATAATTTTCACTACAATGATGATATGGTTTCTTATTCCTTAGTTGTTGAAGCGGGTCTTACAGGAGGGGATCACCAATGATAATATAAATATATCAATGACAGCAACTCAAAGCATTGCATTTCAGCTATTGAAGATGAGATGATATCAGAAAGAAAGTACTATGCATTATACATTGTTAATGATACACCAACTTCCCCTGAGACATGTTTTAAATTGATATATAAAATAGGATAAAATAATAATGGAGAAAATGAAATAATGTTTAAATTTAGACTGATTTCCAATGTATTCTTCCATGGAGAAGAAATTATTTACTGTTAAAGTTTTTTCTCATGTATTGAAACATTCATCAATATAAAATCTTATAATATGGTATCCCATTTAGAATTTCTGGAAGAACATATAGAAGTAAACCATCTTTTCATTAATGGTTATTTAATTGAAAAACATGACAAAAATCCTCCTACTGGTTTTGAATAGGAATTTATATCTATCAATGATTTTATAATTAAATAATGATATGGATTAAAAAATCATTAATGAAATCATAAAAAATTTTGATTCATTCACATATGATTATGGTTTTTCAGTAGTTATTTTGATTTATGTTTATATTTTAAATCTATTTATAAAAACCATTTATTATTTACTTCTATATATTGATACCATGTGACTCATATATAGTGATATTAAATTAATCACCAGTGATAAAATAAAATTAAATTCATCATTTAAAAAAAATTATCTAGGATGTGTTATGAAACTTCTATGCATGGAAGTTATTAGGGAAAATAAGAATAGATTTATTTTTAAATATCAATGTTCTGATATCCTTAAAGAGCTCAAGAGGTTTTTAATTTTTGATTTGAATAATGTTAGTGTTCATTTAGGTTGACATTTTATATTTTTTTTGTCTCATTCCCCTTCCACCGCTTCTGAAATTAAATATATGAGTTAAATTTTTTATGGTAATGTGGTTATATGTATTATGTATGCTATTATTTCTACTCAACAACATGTTTCATTTTCTACATCGGAATTGAGAAGGTTTATGGAAAATACGTGTAACCCACATTAGCATTCTCTTAAAAGGTTATTCAAGGACATTTCATCTACTTTATATCATTTAATTTTCTATGTTATGAATAATAATTAATCATGAATTAGTGACTGCATATATGGATTCCCACAATAATAGAAATATTGACACTATGAAATAAAAAATTGGTTATGACTTTATAGAATATGAAGGTCCAATATCCAGGATATTCAATATACAATCAGTGGTGACCCTCTCGAGTACAGGAGATAGTGATAGTCACTAATTGATGTTTTCAAAGAATAGATATGGATGAAAGATTTTATTTTTGAACCTAATATAAGATATTATGTTCGTACTTTACATTTTTATTCTCAATCATCACATTGTTTATCTAATAATTTTGTATGTCGTGGTAGGTCTATAAACAAAGATATTATGTTTCATTTTTTATAAATGTTATTAAAAGAGGATAATGGTGTTTAAGGAAGATACACATTGACGATAACAAAACAGACCGTTCGACTAAAGCTATTTATGTATCCCAGATCAAGGATTTCATAGATATTTTGAACATGGATCCACTAGATTATTATTTAGAAGCTATAACATACGAAATATTCTATTAAAAATGGAGGATATTTGTGAATTTTGGAATTAATTGTTTTAATATTTAAAATTTAAAATTACCAATATGAAATGTTCTTCATTTTAAATTGTAATAAATACAATATATTTTTTATTAATTATTATCTCAGTTTAATATCTTCTCAAATTTGGATTCATTTAATAGAATGAGATGAATTGTGTGAAATGATAAATAGTTTAGTCTGCATGACATGGTATTCCACCTTATCTATCCACTGTAAATCTATTCTTGTCATTTTTACATAAAATAGATATTGCTGCAAAATATATCATATATATCTATTTATTTGAACCATTCCATGTGCCTCTGGATGAGAACATTAATGTTGATTTCATGGAAACATACCCTTGGATTTGTAGCAAGCTGGTTATGGTTTTTGAGGGAAGTTTTATCACCCCTACTTCCCCTACATTCGATATATGAAACAAATCAAAAAATTAACATCATAGTGGTTGAGTTTATCTTTTATTCAATGATCCAAATTCACTAAAACTAAATCCCTCTTTCTGAAGGTGGTTTATTTTCTTCTCTCTAGTGGATAGTTCTACTTTTTTTCAAACACACTATTTAGAATTGTAATCATCGGCCCCAATATCAGATTTTGTGGTACTATCATCCTCATTAGTAAACTCATATGGTGGCCCCCTAACACCCCCACACATCATTGGTTTATGGCTCATGTGTGAGTCTATCTGGGTTCTTCTATGTTGAAGATGTGTTATCATTACTCGAATTTGGATTCCATGTGTGATCATCCCATTTTGAGATTACAATAATTAGTGGTATTGATGTTCATGTATGCTAAAAGAATTTGGACAACTATACCTTAGTTCGGGATTTAATTTTTGCTTAAAACGGTTTTAATTATGTTGTTGTTTCTAGTGTGGAGTTTCTATTTTAAAGCTTCCAGGAATTTCAGTTACCCATTTTATCTTTTTCCTATGTAAACTATAATATTTTTTATTATCATCTAATAGAAGTTTGTGTGGGTGGTATTATTTATATGATTTATGACACAAAGGGACAGAAACAAAGAAATCCTTTTGTATTCATTGTTTTATATTCTTTTTTCTCATAATACAATTTTTTTCTATTCCAACATCACCTCTCTGTTAGGTTCAGTTTTCATAGAAATCATCTTTATTTTTCATTTATTTATACTGAATTAAAAAAAATTCTACAATGTGTGTTATCTATATATGAGACATTTTATGTGATGAAATATGAGACTAGTATGGATGATGAGATATTAGTGGGGAGTCTTGAGATTGTGGATGTAGTTTTTACCGAGGACAGCAAGATGCAAGGTAATATATAAGAGCATGTTTGGGATGAAACAAGTGTTGAGGGAATGGTTTGAATTTAGGCATACTAAGTGTTGTTTTGAGGTAGATGAATGTGTTTTGTTACATCCTATAATAGTATATTAGGGTGCATTCTTATAATACATAAAATTTTGGAATGGTTATAATGTTTAATATATTATTAACCCATGGTTTCATTTCATGCCGGAATAAATATTATAATGATGATCCAAAAAACCCATGGAAATTGTTGGATTATTCTTGGATTGCGTATACTTAACTTTTATAGTTAATGAAATATAATCAAAATAATATTTGTGGGTAGATAATGAATTAATTAATGAGAAGTGAAATGTTAAATTGAATGAATGAATCTTATATAACTACATTAATTTCTTATGTTCTTATTGTATATATAATCCTTTCATGTAGTAGTAGTGTGTCCATTAGACGATATCTATAATTAATCCTAGGACTAGCATTATTCCTATTGTGGTGTCTTGGTACATACTATTTCCTTCAGTTTCTATGATTTTTGATGCTACCCCACCAATGCCGATAGGAAGAATGAGACAGAGTATACTCATAGAGGCTGTTTTCCACAACATTTATGTTGCACAAGGAAATATGATTGAATACCCCTCTAGTACCATTTTCCAATACATATAGAATTATTTAATACTTTCCAAAGACAATAGATTCTCTATATATGTGTTTAGAAGGATTTAATGGCTTGTGGTTCTTTCACACAAAAATGTATCTCTTGATATAGTATCCAAAGGATTGTTATAGGTATGACATGTATGGGCTGTGATGGATTGAGGTACCATACTTGGTTCATGGGATGAGATGACTTGGGGACTAATACTTGATTTATGATACATTACATATATGATCTGATGGTTACAAAAACTACTTGGTTTCTATATGGGGATGTGGCATGAGATGTATAAAAAATGTGATGAATGAGATGAATTTCAGGATACATATTTCTGCTTTCATCATGCTAGATTCTTTTGTATAAGGATGACTCAGGAGATGCAATGTTATGTCATATCAGAAAACCAATGGGGAAGGAGAAGCATGGTGCTCATGTTAATTAATGATTATATTGTATGATCTCTCTTGTATATTTTAAATTGTGAGATATATCAATGGTGAAGGTTCATACATATTATAGTTATTTTTGTGAAAATTGATATTCACTTATTGTACATTCTGAATTATTATATATTCATCATCATTTGCATGAGTGGATATGGGGCGGTTCATATAGAGGGTACAATCATGTTCACCCCATGTATATATAAAAGTACTTTCATCTCATAAGAATCAAGTTAGATATCAATGTAGATATTTCTATACTTGGGTTTTACAGGAGCTATTTGGGATTTATGGTCTCTATTGACATTACATTCTTATTAATTTAATTTTCCATACATGTGGATTTAGTTTAATAAGACATTACATATATTCACATGGGTTTCTGTAATCTATATGAGCATGAGTAGATTTGTCTATATATCTTATCGCACTGTTCTACCTGTCAGTCATAGAGTGTTATTTCTCACATTTAAATGTATGATATTCCTTTCATTCTAGTAGCTAACCAAGGTTCTACTGGAAGTTGGATTTGATGGCTGACTATCATCCTTGTGCAATTACAGGCATTGGAGGGGTACACATGGGTTCTATAGGGTCATGATATACATATACGGACAAGAGATGGATTTATCTTCCAAATATAATGACTATAAAATATTTTGATGGAATTGTGTAGTTTATTATTTTCCATATAGTATTTAAAAGTTACAATGTATGTTTTCTATGAAGAAAATGTGAAAATTGATTTCGTTTGAGAAGAGATAACAATAGGTATAACCAATACTTGAATGGGTTTTAGAAAAATTATAATAGATGGAATTGTTATATGGAATAATATATTCATTTTCAATGAAAAGAAACAATTTAGATAGATATTCATTCATGAATTTCTAATTTGATATATTAAATGATTAATTGAATATTATATGGATTTGATCTTGAAGGAAATGACATATAAAATTTTGATACTCGTGATATCAATATATTCAATGATGTAGATCATTATTAATTATTCTTTTATAAAATACATAATGATATAGAAACTGAATTTTATATTTCGTGAAGTGTTTATAGAAAATAGTCTTTAATCATGGAGTTATTGCACTATAAGTCATTGAATTAGGGGTCAGACACATCATTCAACATGTGGTTTGAGTTATTGATAAAATTAGTTCCTACTGATTCTATGATTTAGGAGTCATATTACCATGCTCATAAATTATCAAAGAACATATTATTCAAATATGATACCATATATTCACTTGAAAAAAAATATTTTTTAGAAAAGAATCATCTCATTCGTGTAATCATGTAATCATTGGTCTTACAAGAAGACATATAATGTGGGAAATTATACTTATCAATGTTAGACTGTGAAATGGAGGGAAAATGATTCTATAAATAAAATGATTCACTTTCTACTAAATCTGAGGTATGAAACAATTTTAATGTCATCTAATATTTCTGAATTTTTGAGATAACTTGTGGAAATAAATAAAGACATCGATATGCTAACCCACTAAATATACTCTTTTTCAAGGAGGGTTATAAATCAGAGGCACCTTCACCATGAAAAATATAATCCAAATATTTGATTGAGGTTGGTAAGAGATTATTTCCATACATTCATTCCATTGTCTGGTAGAACTCATAACACAAGGTCCATGTTTTATTAAAATAATCCTTTTCAATGATATTGTATAAAAAACAATTTCTAATACATTCCAATATTTTAGATGGACATAGAAGAATGTGTTAACATTGATGATTACTTTAGACATTGATTAACGAGTTGAATAACTTTTTGTGTGATTGTGTAAAAACATAAGATTTTGATAAAATTGAAATGATTAAAATTGAAGCATATTTTATTATAGAATATAAATGACTTTCAAACATATAAAAATTTATTAGGTAGTAGTATGAAAGGTGAATTGTTTATCCCATGATGCAATTAATATAATAATTTTCTCTTGATTAAATATTGTAAAAATATTAAAACACACGATAAAATATGTTTTATTTTCCAACAGAACGTGATCAGAGAGGACAAATTATAATTTTATAGTTCTAGAGAATTCAACATAGAACTAAATATTCGATAATATGTGAAAATATTTGGATAGATTGAGAAATAAAAATTTCCAATGCATTATTAAATTTAGGTTTTTGTCACATTCATTACCCTCAAGTTATAGTATTGGTAGAAAACATAGTCACCAATAGAATGAGAAAAATATATTATTTTTTCTCCCTTATTATAAAATTAACATATTAACGAATAATATGGATATCTGGAACAAGAAAGTTTCTTAATTGATAATATATTGACGACCATTTAGTGTGTGGGTGGAAAATAAGATCATTATGTCTATGCATGACATGATTTAGAAGAAATGTATTTAAAGAAATGTTTTGATTTGTTGTTGGGTGAGGGAAATGTGAAATAAAGGAATGTTGTATAATAAATGATGAGTAAAATTGACATTTCATTCCATTTTGAAGATGGCCATAGTTCTTGAGGGAAACTATTCTAGCATGGTTTGAAAATTCATGGAAATCATATACTACTTCATTAGTGGATTCCGATCACGGTTTATGATTGTTTGTCTCCCAATGAAATTTAACCATTGATTGATATGAGAAATTTTTTTATACTTATTTTTTTGTAAATCAATGATTGTGTGATTTAAAAATTGTAAAAGATATGATTATACTTACTCTTTTTCACATGAATATACTATTTCCACCATCATTTTTTTATGCTTAATTTGATGGTAGACTTAACCATTGATATAATTGATATTGGTATTGTGATATTCATGTGAAAGAATCATATTTAGTAATATTTGAATTCATTAAAATGATATATATGCAATATATCTCATTCAGATGTAGAAATATTCAATGGTTATTTAATTGTTGATTGTATTAATTTTTGTGTTAAATATCATATGGATATTGAAACAAATAGATAATCTATCTCAGATTATTGATTGGATAGAGTTAGAATGAACAATATTTCATATTGAAACGTTGAAGAGGAAAAATCTCATCAAAAAATAATGTCTAAAAGTCCACGTGATTTAGCATTATTTTGTAAATTTATCATCACTGTTATCATTCATCATTTATGTGTTTTATTTTCATATAGAAGTTAATCATTTAAACATTGAATTATCATATACAGGAATCAAATTTTTATATAAGAGAATATATGCCTTTTCTTAGTGATTATATGATTGAGTCATCCCATTATTCATCATTTCATGATTTGTTCATGGATTTTCTATGTACAAATACATTTTCATTCAGATATATGAATTGTAATATATTTATTCTACATAACTATTTATTTAATTCAATGAAATATTTAGTTACATAACCTAAATGATTTATGTGACACTAAAATGAATGAAGACCTTATCCATATAGGTGATGTTCCATATATAGCAACTCTTCATTACAACCCATTAGATTATATTGCCTTCTGTATTCTCAATAATTATTTGATGAAAAAAAACACAAAAACATGACATTGTTTATCAATATTTCAAATTTTTTTATTACAATGGTTAACTGATAGAAATCATACATGTTTTATATGAAAAAATGTATAAATACATATATTTAATGAGTAGTTGGATTGATCATATTCATGGAACTACAGTTGATCAATTTCTGATTACATTGTTAAACATTAACACTATGTTATACAAAGATGAATGAGTTTGTAACATAATTTTCCTTTTATAATTTTCAGAAGAATTTTTTTTCTTCCACACCGTTTTATATATTCCAAATTGGATTGTTTCTATTAAATTTTCATGATTAGTTGTATTTTTAATTAAATGAGATGAACATGAGTCTATTGAATTTATTTCACTATAGTGAGTTCAACAAACTATAGACTAATGTAAAGAAAATATTCAATTGATTAAAGTGATAGATGAAATTGAAATAATAGATTATCATGTATAGTGAAAATTACGATGTTTTCCACTCATTTCTATTCTATTTATAATTTCTTAACAAATTATAAACCAATTAAATGTTTTTTATTTATTGTCTCCACATTTGATATAAAATCTATTTCTGTTCGAATATTAATGATTCCTATGAATGAAGACATATTAAAGGATCTGGAACCATATCCACTTTATATTGAGTGGCATATTCATATATGGGATGAGGTATGTATGAATGTAAATGTATTTTTATTTTTCAATTAAGAGTTATTCATATATATTCACATTGTTCAAATTATTGAAGAAATGATTAAAATAGAATTTGATTCTAACACTTCATCGTCTCATAGGATATTTCATGGTTATGTGATATCATCTATAAAAGTCCATTAATATTTAATTTTATGATTCATACCATCCAATGGGAGATGTTACCCATTTATGTATTCACCATGTATTTCATTTCATGCAGGACCCACATAGATTTCCAATAACCACACATGACTAGGATCAATTCCCTTAGTACATATTTGAACAACTATGAAGGAATTCTCATATTTTTGAAACTTTTTTTCCTATATATGCTTTAAAACACATAAATCTATGATAGTTTTTTTAAAATAGGATAATGTTTGAGTAACACCAAATGAGATTCAATTGGTGATTATGAATTATTTTTTAAAATGTATAAATATAACAATGCTAGATAGAATAAAGATCACTCAGTACAAAATGTGGATACCCTAGACATTCTAGATAGAGACCCAAGATTTGTTCTCAAATATTAGTTGCATGACATGGTATCATATTAGTCCTATGAGGCTATGATACTGATCCTACTTATTTTTCATTTATCTATTTCATCAATGTTTTAATATTTTACAATTTTAAAATATTAATTAATTTATTGTAGTTGGTTGTAGCGTGTAATTTTGAGAATCATGTAATGTAAGGAATAACTAATAGGATTGGGAATCATCACGCTTTCTATATTTTCATGATGTATTTATAATTTAATTGCTATATTTATTAATTAATAATGTATAATATATTATAGATTTATCATATTAATTTATAGATATGGGTTCTAGCTAAACCAACTGATATAATGTCTCTGTGGATGTTTACTCGAGATTGAAATGACCTCTGGGAAACATCTTATATAGAATTTTCTTGTATGAATTAAAAATAATTACATGTATCTATATGTTCATATATATATTTCTATTTATATATTATACATGAAGTATTTTATGAGTAGTTAGCATAGCTTTCAGATTACCGTAGTTAACTTTCCTAGAAAAGGGATGACATATTTCATTGATCCATTGATCATGATGGACATGGATATGAAATCACATAAAGAACACAAAGTCCCTTTTATATAGTATCATGTGACAAGGATATGGACCCTATTATTGCATGGATGACACAAGGGGTTATATATATGGAGGCTTGATTCATGTATATGAAAAGTTAAATACACCTATTCTAACATAAGTTAGAGAAATACGAGTATATATCTTCTTGGTTGATGGTACATGGTATCCTATGATGTATATATATAATATATTTTTTGTAAATTTTTATTACATTAACTATTATTATATTATTATTTCTTATTTTTGTTAGACCCAACTAGAACATATGTATACAGAATCCTTGGTACTATAAGATGCATCAGATCTAGGAGTTGTGTTTCATTTTATCTTTCTGGTTTCACAATAAAATTAAATGCTTTGTATTATTTAATTATTTTTGTAAATTTATAAATTTAAATTTAAATATATTTAAAATTATATTTGACAATGCTATGATTCATGACCAACTAAATACTTGTATATTGAAGATAAAAGATAATAAAATACCAAAATTGTGATTTTTAGCTTTACATTTCCAACAAATGCCAATTGTTTTCTCAAATTAGTTTGTGCAACAATAGGTACATTTTAAAACTTTTTGTAAATTGAATTATTAAATGTTTAGGAGTAAACATTTAGAAAAAACACCTAGATTAGTAAAAAATAATAAATGATGAATGATATTTTATTAACATTAAATCCTTTTAAATTGATCTTATAAAATCAGAATGATATAGCAACACATTGATCAGATATCCAAATTAGTCATTTTGATCAAAAACTATGTTTCTCCTGTGGATTTGGTGTTATGTGAATAATATCAATAATTGGGATAATAAAAATAAAGAAATACTTGGATTGACATATAATTGTGGGATAAAATCACTAATTCATTTTTAATATGCAGGAGTCAATGTCGTATCCATTTAATGCACATGTCGCTCGGTTTGGTAGAAAACAACCGGTATCATTCTATTTTTTTTTAATAATGTGACATATCTCCAAAAAGTGCAGGTCATGAATGAGACAATGACATCATATTTAATTTATAATCATGGAGAAACATCTGGAAACCATTTGTGATATATTGGAATCAATCCCATGTCATTTTTATTCCCATATTATTCACTATAGATTAATGTAAGTCTATTGGGGTTAAAACAAATCAAATGAGCATTGATTTACATGAAATATTTGGGATGTGATCTTTATGCCATTTATAATCTACATGAATCTGTGAAACATAGATCAGATACCCAAATTGCATATTAATATTGAATTCATGTTGGTGCATTAGATTTATTGTTAAGTGAAAAAACATATAAAAGGGTTTAACACCAAGTAAACACAAATGTATTGACATAAAATTATTGTAGAATGATCATTGAGAAATTTTGTATCCATAGGAATCAATGCCACCTCCATCATATTCTAGTGTCTATAGATTTTTTTGAAAATAATGAGTAATATTTCATTGTTTTACTAAAATCAAATATCTCTAATATGGGGGATGTGTGATAAAAATCTTTGTAAAAACGTGGGGTTGATTTGAAAATAAAGTAGAACATTTCTTGAATCTATTTTAATATATTTAATCATCCAAGAATCAATCTGATGAACAAATTGATTAGTATTACATAAGGTATTATTTTACATTACTATCATTTTTTTTAAAATGGTAAACTCATATGGTTGGTGTTTAAAATAAACCAAAAGAGCTCTTATTAACATTAAATCCAAGTGAAATGATCTTTATGTCATTTAAAATCCATAGGATTCATTAGACCATCGATCAGATAACAAAATTCATTTCATTATTGATTGTAGTGTTCCCCGTAACTTTTGAGTTATGTGATAAATCACATAAAATGGAATGATTACATTTGAACAATCATGGACTGACAAGAAATCATTAGAGAATGATCACCCTATCTAATTTCTCTAAAGGAATCAACTACACATCCATAAAATACTAGGGTCACTCAGTATAATGGAAAACATTATTTATCATTTTATAGTATTAATAAATTGACACATCTCCAATCAAAAATATGCAATGGTTATTTGATGGATGATTATACTACATTTTTTGTTAAATATAGTAGAAATGTTGTAACAAAATTAGATAATCCATCTCAGATTCATGATTGGATATATTGATAAAGAACTATATTTCATATGAATGGTTTAATAGGTAAAATTTCATCAAGAAATTATTTTTAAAATTCTATGTGATTTTTTTATTATTGTTGTAAATGTATTATCCCTATTATAATTCATCATTTACGTGTTTGTTTTTCATATATTAAACAGTTTATTATCATTTACATGAAACACATTAATATTATAAAGGAATATATCCATTTTTCTAGTGATTAAAAGATTAGGTCATCCCATTATTCATCATTTATTTATTTGTTCATGGATTTTCTATGAACAAATAAATTTTCATTATGATTGATGAATCATATTATATTCCTTCTACATAACTATTATTTTAATTAAATGAAATATTTAGTTACATAACCTATAGGATTTAGCTGACACTAAAATCACGAATGACTTTAACAAACTATGTGATTTTCCATATGTAACTACTCTTCATTACAAACCATAAAATTATATTTCCTTTTGGATTCTCAAGAAAGATGCAGATGACAAACCAGAAACACAAATCCAAGTAATTGTTTATCCAACTATAAATTTTGTTTATTACTATGGTCAATTTATAGAAATCATAGAAGTTATATATTAAAAAATGTAGAAATATATATATTTAATGTGTAGTTGGGTTGATCATTTTTGTGGAACTATAGTTGATCAATTTCTGATTACATTGTTTAACATTAACTGTATGTTATATAGTGATGAATGAGTCGAAAACCTAATTTTCATTTTAGAATTTCTAATTGAACATTTTCTCATCCTCACAGTTCTATATTATAGAAATTAGAATGTTTCAATTTAAATTTCATGTTGAGTAGTGTTTCTAATTGAATGAGATTAACATGAGTATATTGATTTTTTTGAACTATAGTGAGTTCAACACAGTATAGATCAAGGTTATGAAAATATTCAAATGATTAAAGTTATTGATGAAATGTAAATGATAGATTATCATATCTAGTGAAATATATGATGTTTTCCACACATTGTTATAACTATTTTTAATTTATTAAGTCTTTATAAACCATTTATATGTTTTTTTTTATTTACTATTTATTCCTTTGATATAAAGTCTATTTCTATTCAAATATTAATGTTTTATATGAATGAAGACATATTAGTGGACCTGGAACCCTATCCACGATATATCGAGTGGCATATACATATATGGGTTGAGGAAGGTTTGAATGTAAATGTATTTTTATTTTTTCAATTAATAGTTATTCATATATATTCACATTGTTTAAATTATTGATTAAATCTTTTATAGACAATTAGATTCTAACACTTCATCCTCTCATAGGATATTTCTTGGTTATGCGATATCATCAAGAAAAGTTCCATAATATGTAATTATATGATACATAACATCCCATGGGAGTGGATACCCATTCATATATTCACCATGTAGTTCATTTCATGCATGACCCACATATATTTACAATAACAACACATTACTAGGATTAATTCCCTTAGTACAAATTTGATCAACTATAACGGAATGATCATATATAGGAATAATTTTTGTTTCCAAGATATGGTTAAAACACATAAATCAGTGATAGTAATTTTTTCATAAATAGAATAATGTTCTAGTAACACCAAATGAGATTCATTTGAAGTTTATGAATTAATTTTTAAATTTTGGAAATATAATATTGTTATATAGAAGTGGTTGCACTCAGTACCAAATGTAGGTACCCTAGACATTCTAGATAGAGTCTCATGATGTGTTCCCACATCTTAGTGGCATGACACGGTAACATATTAGCCCAATGATGTTATGATAGTGATCCTCCATATTTTTTATTAATCTATTTCATCGATGTATTAAAATTTTATAAGTTTCAAATATTATTTTGTTAATTGTACGTGGTGGCAGCATGTCATTCTGAGATTCATGTGATGCAAGGACCACCTCATATGATTGGGAATCATCACGCGTAATAGATTTTCATTATGTATTTATAATTTAATTTTTATATTTATTATTTTATTAGGTATTATATTAAATAGTGTTAACTTATTCATTTTTAGATATGGGTTCTCTATAAACCAACTGATATTATGTCTGTGTAGATGATTAATAGAGATCAAAATGATCTCTGGGTTACATCTCATATGTAAATTCGTTTTTATAATTAACAATAATTACATGTATCTATATATACATATATATTTATATTAATATATTACACATGATCTATTTTATGTTTAGTTAGCATAGCTTTCTGATGACCATCGATAACATTCCTTTAAAAGGGATAAGATATTTCATTGAATCATTGACCGTGATGGACATGGATATGTCTTCACATAAAGAACAAAAATTCCCTTTTATATAGTTTCATGTGATAAGGATATGGCCACTATTGTTGTTGGGAGGAAACAATGAGTGATATATATGGAGTCTTGATGCATGATTTTGAGAAGTTAAATACATTGATTCTAACAGAAGTCCGAGCACTATGAAAATATATCTTCCAGGATGATGATATATGTTATTGTATGATTTATATTCTTAATTTATTTTTTGTTTATATTTATTATATTAACTATTAATATATTATTGTTTCTTATTTTTTTCGACTTCACCACAATAGAGGTATTCAAAATACATTGTACTACAAGATGCATCAGATCTAGGAGGTGTGTTTGATTTTATCTTTCTGGTTTTAAATTAAAATTTAATGTTTCGTTTTATTTTATATTTTTTTAAATGATAAAATAAAAATTTAAATATCATTAAAATGATATTTGACTATGTTGTGATTAAAGACCAACTAAATACTTTTTTTATTAATGATAAAACTTAATAAAATAACCATTAAGTGATTTTTTAACTTTACATTTCCATCACATGTCAATTGTTCTCTCAATTTAGTTACTACAATTTAAGATATTTTCTAAAAAAATTATAAATTGGCTTATTACCTGTTTATGAGTCTATTAGGAGAAAAATCACATAGATTAGTGAAAAATCATAATTAAAGGATGATATTGAATAACATTTAATACTTTGTAAAATAACTTTTAAAATCGGTATGAAATAGCAACACATCGATTAGATATCCAAAATATTTATTTTGATCATTAATTGTGTTTTTTAATCAGATTTGATGTTATGTGAAAATTTTCATAAAGGGGGACAATAAAAATAAAACACACATGGATTGACATGAAATTGAGGGATAAAAATCTCTAATTAATTTTTGATATATAGTAGTCAATGTTGTATCCATCGAATGCACATGTCGCTCGGTATGGCATAAAAGAACTGGTAGCATTGTATTTTTTATTAATGTGACATTTATCCAATAAGGGATGGTAATAAATGAGAAAATCACATCATATTTATGTGATAATCTATGAGAAAATTCGGAAATTCTTTTGTCATATATTATAATCAATCCCATGTCATTTTGATGCCCAAATTATTCAATATAGATTAATGTAAGTGTATAGGGGTTAAAACCAATCAAATGAGCATTGATTGACATGAAATATTTGGAATGTGATCATTATAAAATTTATAATCTACATGAATCTGTGAAACATATGTCATTTTCCCAAATTTCTCAGTATGATTGAATTCATGTATGTTCCCCAGATTTATAGTTATGTAAAAAATCAATGAAAAGGTTTTAATAACATGTAAACACACACGTATTGACATGAAATTAATATAGAATGATCACTAAGAAATTTTTGATCCATAAGAATCAATGCTGCATCCATATTATTCTAGTGTCTCTAGATTAGATGGAAATTAATGTGTAACATTTCATTTTTTTGTTAAAATAAATTATCTCTAATTTGGTAGATTTGTGATAAAAAAAAAGTTGGTAACAACATTCGATTGATGTGAAAATCAAGGAGTATATTTCCTGAATACTTGTTCATATTTTTAATCATCCATGAATATTTGTTTGGCCCAAATTGATTAGTATTACAAACGATATTATTTGACATTATTATCATTTTTTAATAATTGTAAAATCATGTGGTTGGGGTTCAAAACAAACCAAATGAGCTCTTATTAATAATAAATACTTGTAAAATTAACATTATTATCATTTAGAATCCATTGGATTTGTTGGACGATCGATCAGATAAAAAAATTTATTTCCTGGTTGAATGTGGTGTTCCCCCTAAATTTTGAGTTATGTGACAAATCACATAAAAGGGAATGATGCAAATTAAACACTCATGGAATGACATGAAATGATAATTGAATGACCCCCAAGTAAAATTTCACTATATTAATCATCTACAAATCCATTGAAATCTAGTGTCTCTCAGAATAATGGAAAAAATTATTTAAAATTTTATAGTTTTATTAAATTAACATATCTTCTATAAGGTTGTCAAAAACAAACAAATGTCTTCTCTCTGACGTGAAAATCGATTGAAAAATTCATTGAATCATATTTTATATTTTGGAGTAATCCAAACATACATATATTCCATAGATTGATCAATATGTCTTAGGGTTTGATTTTGAAATCTAAATAATTTTTTAAAAATAGACATCACATTTCTAGGGGTTAAAGTCACAGAAACAAGATCCGATAGACATGAAATTTCACAAAAATGATATTTTCTTCATTTAAATCTATATGAATAATTAATAAATTTATTAGATACGCAAATTTATCATTATTTTAAAATGTTGTCTTATACATGCACTTGGAGATATGTGACAAATCATATAAAATTGGTAATTGTGCCATTATTATTGGCCACATTGACAAATGATATTTTAAATTCAGGTAATGAAGTATTGGGATGAATAATATCAGTTCCCATGGAGTGTGTCTGGATTGGTTATTCACTATTATAATATCCTATTAATATTTCATTAATTTTCTAAATTATTAAAATATCACATAAATTGTATTATGTTATTTATGAAGGGAAAAAAAGAATGAAATTTTAAATCAACACAAAAAATTGTGACAAATGTAAATGTTTCTATGGATGAATTTGAGTGAGATCTATCATTATATATTTTTTCATAAATCAGCCAATCCAATGAACAATTTCAATATCATTTAAAAATTCACCCTCCACTTTTTCCATTGTTATATAACCACTAATATTCATAATAGATCCTAAAATAGAAAAAAAAATTATTGGATCAAATGGGTATTTGATGACTCTTAGTAGGGTTTGATTGTAGAATAAGAATTAAAATAAACATAAAAACTTTTATGTAATAATGATTAGACTCACAGATCCACTAATGATTAGATAAATACTATCAGATCCAGAAATTTTCCATTTAAATATGATTTTATTGGTAAAATAGAAAAAAAGACAATATGTTTTTTTTGGAAGAAATTATAAATATTTTATTTTTTTCACATTAAAAATATAAAACAGATATTGTATAAACAATAAATACAAATTATTTTAATAGAATGAATGAATTAAAATATTATAAAACAATTTAATCATCATCCATATGGGTTAAGGTAGTTTGAAACCCTGAACAAATATTTCGACAATTTTTAGTACCTACTGTAATATATGTATTTCTTACAATGAATTCCCTCCACCTATTGTATCAGTATCGACTCTATCTTCTAATCCCTTGGATTTTTTCTATACGATGATCATATTAAACTCATATTTTCATGACTATGAAATCCATTGATATGATGATCAACATCTATATTCCTATTCCAAAAAACCATTGATTTTATTGATTGAATTAAGTGAATTTATATCAACATAATCCATCAATAAGTACCATTATTAGGCATAAAATTACAAAATCAAATAGGTCTTATGGAATAACAATCCCCACAAGGATTCCATAGAACTTCTACTCTATATAGAATTACAAATACTAGGAATTATGTCTTCACCTAGAGAAATATTTGTATGAATAAATTTGTGAATTGCAGTAGCTCCCAGCTGTTACGATGAACTCATATTTGTATGTTATTTTCCAACAATCATATTTTAGAGTATGTTGCAATAGCTTCAGAAATATTTCACTTAACATAACATGATGATTTGGATTTTCAACTTTCTTGCTGAGGATGATCATTACAATGATAGTATAACATTGTATAGATTATCCCCATTAAAATGATATTTTGAATTCCTTGTGATTTATAAAATTCTAATGAAACTAATTATAAACATTGTGTACTATGATGGAATTAGATTTTGATTTTAAATCTAATAATCTGAATTAGGGTTAGTCTGATAAATTGAAACAGGTGTTAATATAATTGTCATGAATTATTTTGTTAAGACATAACTCTAACCACTAATCAAACCACATGTTATTCCAATTTATTATTCACCCCTTCGGTCTGATTGATAATAATGAAAAATAATAAGTATATATTTTTTCCTGTGTAATTATTTATATGATCTGTACAATGTTATGTTTTCAACAAAAACTTTATAAGACACATGAAAAATATAAAAATTGTAAATTACTGTTTTATGTATGTATTTGTGTCTTCCAAATAGTAGAAAATGAAATTTAAGAAGAAAGAGTTAAGAATAAATAATCCTCCCCACGATAACATTATAATGATGAGGAATTGGAAAACAAATCACTAGGAGAAGGATGAACTCACCACTATGATTCAAACGTAGTTGACGGTATCTGAAACAGAGATCATACGGATGCACGGGGGCTCGGGGAAGAATTGCAGCCGTATGGATTCTCTCGGAAAAATGAAACATGGATGAATAGTGTTCAGTACTTCAGTCACGACCCTGGTCCATTTTAAGAAAAAGGAAAATATATGGTCTGTACTTCAGGGTTACATGGCATGTACATTGTTTTTATGTACTCCACTTTTAGCGGCTTCGACATAATCCCTGCACACCGTGTGTGTGTGTCCCGGACACGGCTAGGACACCGCTTGGCATAGCAAGGGAGTACTCGGTGTGTACTCAGAAAGTAAACGGCTTGTACTTCAAAAATGTCTAGAAACCCCTCATTTCCAAAAAAAACACCTGGAAAGTGGAATACATATCTAATATGAAGTTTTGGGTTCATACAGATATCCCCCCCATAAAAAAATTCATCCATGAATTTCCCTGACGTGGTGGAGAAGAAGAAAGCCCGAACAGCTCTGGCCCCAGTGATAGTAAATCGGCCTCTCATTCCCGGGTCTTGTATTATACTCACCCGTTCTACCGTAGCACCTATACTAGAGGAACAGACCGCCGAAGGAGAACCTTCGTACTGCGATCTAAAATCTAGATAAAATGCTCCTCAAATGATGCCTCTACATCGAGCTCAACCTCCTCAGGCTGAAAGACATGAGACGGGTCTGAAACGTAACATCGGATCTTAGAGACATGGATGATGTCGTGCATGTCCTGGTACCTCTAAGGTAACTCTAACATATTAGCAACCAGACCAACTCTCTCAAAAACCCCAAACAGCCCGACGTATCATGGAAAAGGCTTACCATGTCTTCTGATCCTCTTGTGTCCCATCTTCAGTGTATCACATAAAAAAACATGATCTCTGAACCCAAACTGCATAGGTAATCTACACTGATCAGCATAATATTTCTTACGAGACAACGCAGAAGACATCCTCTTCTGAATCAACTCTATCTGCTCCGAGGTCACCTGAACAAGATGAGGTCCCAACAATGCTTCCTATCTTACCAGAATCTAGCACAAAGGTGATCGGCATGGCCTATCGTGCAATGTTTGGTAAGGTTCCATCTTAATAGTGGCCTTAAAACTGTTTTTATAGGCAAACTCCACATGAGGAATATGCATTTCCCAAGAACTTTCAATTTCTAGAATGCAAGCTCAGAGCATATCCTCAAGCACCTGGATCATGCACTCTGACTGGCCATTTGTCTAGGGATGGTATGATGTACTCAGAAGTAACTGTGTACCCAAATAATTCTGTAGCCCCTACCAGAAATGCGATGTAAAGAGGGCGTCCATATCCAAAATGATAGTACATGGAACCTCGTGCAAGAGCACAATCTCACGGATATACAACCGTCCAAGATCATCGACACCAAAGGTTTCCTTTATCAGAACGAAGTGAGAAACCATCATGATCCTATCAATGACATTCCATACTGTGTCGTTACCTCTCGATGATCTCGATAACCCTATCATGATGTCCAACAAACATCATTCCACTTCAACTTAGGAATGGTTAACTGCTACAAAAGACATGCGGGATGCTAGTGTTCTGCGTTCACCTACTAAAAAGTGGAACATCTCATGACAAAACCAGCCAGATCTCTCTTCATACTTGGACACTAGTACTGGCGGTGTAGATCATGTTACATCTTGGGGATTCCAGGATAAACATCCCAGACAGAGTAATGAATGTCTCACATTAGCTCCTCACGTATATCTGGAGGCACCCATACGCGTCCCTGGAAACACATGATCTTATCCTTGCCAACGGTCCATCCTAGAAGGGGGTACTCTCCTAACACAGTTTCCCATAGGACTAGGCCTTCATAATATGCTAGATGCCTCATTCGAACTCGTTCACGAGGCATAGAGGTAACAACTACATAAGATAGGAATGTCTTCCCCTGCATGTCGTGCACCTTCAAATGCTTTTCAGAGAATAGAGCCATAAGATACCACTCACTGTTGGCCTCCTAAACTGCTTGTATCTGAGTTCTCATGCCCAGTGAATCTTCCATTGCGTTACGTATTCTAGGTGTATAAGAATTCTTGAAGTCGAAGGACTGGAGGTACTCAACCCACCTCCTCGGTCTCAGATTTAGGTCACGCTATGTGAAGATGAACTTGAGACTCTTGTGGTCAGTATATAACACAAAATGCTCTCCCAGAAAGTAATGCCTCCAAAAACGAAAAGCATGAACAACTGCAGAAAACTCTAGGTCGTGTGTAGGATAATTCCTCTCATGTGGCCTCAACTACTGAGATCTATATAAAACAAAACGTTTTCCTGGAATAAGCACTACACCTAGCCCGATGCCAGATGCATCACAGAAAACTGTATAACTCCTACCCGGCTCTAGCAAAACAAAAATCGGTACTGAAGCCAACCTCCCATTTATCTCTTGAAAGGATGAATCATAGGCTTCTGACCAAACAAACATTACCCCATTCTTAGTCAAGCCCTTCAACGGTGCATCTATGCGTGAGATGTCCTATATAAGACCCCTAAAATAACCATCAATCCCCATGAAACACCATACTTATAAGACATTCTTCGGCTAATCCCAGGTAACTATTACTCTCATCTTCTCTGGGTCTACTGATACCCCTTTTTCTAGGATTATATGACCTGGAAGTGGATCTCATCCATCCAAATGTGGAAATTTTAGAGCATAGAATATAACAGATGCTCTCTCATAGTACTCAAAACGATCTCAAGATGGGTTGCATAGTCATGTCGAGTGTGAGAGTACACCAAGATGTTGTCCATGAAATCAACCACAAAGGAATAAAAGTAATGAAGGAACACTCGGTTAATTATTGACAGGAAGTCTATTGGCGCGTTTGTGAGACCGAATGGAATAACCAAGTACTCATATAGACCATACCTTCCCTAGAAGGGTGTTAGGGGTATATGAGAATGTCTGACACACAACTGATTATAATAAGACCTCAAATCGATTTTTCAAAACATTTGTGCTCCTCGAAGCTGATCGAAGAGATCATCAATCCTCGGCATGGGATATCGGTTCTTGACCGTCAACTAGTTCAACTTCTGATAATCCACATAGTTCTTAAGTGTATCGTCAGCCTTCTTCGCAAACAGGACAGACGAACACAAAGGAGAAGTACTAGGTTGGATGAATCTTTTGATTTCAACTCCTCTAACTACTTATTGAGCTCTTGCAACTTAGGTGTATCCATCCTATAAGTAAAAATAGACACTGGTTACACTCTCAGCAAGAGCTCAATCGAGAATTCAACCTCACACTCTAGAGGTAAACCTGAAAAGTCCTCTGGAAAGACATGTCTGAAACGATCCACCCCTAGAAGAAATTCTAACTTTGTAGTCCCCTGGTCATCTAGATAAGGACTATAAATTTTGGTCATAACCCCTCATAGCCTATGATGGTCTGGTCCAGCTCTACCTACCTGGAAATCCCACTCTCCTCATTAAATAATGGACCCACCATCTGGTGATACGAAACTCACCCATGCGACAATAGAAATTGATGACTACCTGGAAGGGAATTAACAAGTCCATCCCAAGAATGGAATCATAGCATGTTATCTCTAGGAAATAGAAATCCCATACGAAGTGACACACTGCAACATCTAGAAAGAATTATTTGCACTGACGTATGCTAAATGTCCTTGTTCACAAGGGCGTGTCGAGAGTCAACATGTCAGCAGACAAAAAGACACATTGCCCAAGGCTCTCCAGGACAGCAATTGAGAAAAAGCAATGTGAAGAGCTAGTATCCAAAAGATGTGAAGATAAAACTAAGTCTACTATGATCGTACCTCGAACAATAGAGGGTCTGAGATCCTACTCTTGATTAATCTGCTCTACAGCAAAATTCTCGCATGTACCTCAACTCTCTGTAGAAGCCTGGAAACATTGATCTACTCCTCCATGAGCCTGACCACTGTATCCATGGACTCTACCCTGACCTTGACGACATGAATAACTCTAGCCCAATGTCTTCTACAAAACTGGTAACACTACTCCTCTACGAGGGGGTAAAACATATCCTCATTCACTAGCTACTAGAATGGGAACCTTACAGAAACACTGAAGAAGACAAATCTTGCCTCATGATCAGCACTCCACTGGGTCTCTCTAGCATTAGGGCTTCTTATGCCCACTCTTCCCACACTGATTACACAACACATGGGTGCCAGAAGGAAGATCTCGTTTACCAGAAGGAATACATCACTTCCACGGGTCGCCTCGTGTAGACTCTCGGTGGTGCTTCCTCTTGTCTGTCTAAAAAGAATTAGGCCTTGATGCTGAACCGCCCTGGTCTATAGAACTTGTATCCCATAGGTTCCATTATGTGATCAGTGCCTGGTTGACTATCAATGTAATAAAAATCAACTGGAAGACATTCACATGCGATCTGATATCTGGTTTGAGTCCCTCCTCAATCTTCCTTGCAATGAACAACTAGAAATTCCCTAGAACGGGAGTGAAACGTAGAAACTATGTGAAACAGTAGGAATACTACATAACTGAAAAAGTCCCTTGTATCAGGTTCATGAACTCCCTTGTTCTTTCAGGCCTCATCATCGCTGGGTAGAATTAGTCATAGAACGTATGCTGGAACCCATCCCAAGACATAGTCTGTTGGCGCCCTGCCTGAAAAACTACGTCCCACTATCATTTGGATGTGTCTACCAAAATATAAATTGAGAGATTCACCCTCCAGTCTGGGTGTGTCTTGAGATGGTCAAATTTTGATAACATGGCTTCTAGCCATGACTCCGCAGCCTGCAGTCATCCATCCCCTATGAAAGTGGGAGGATGTTGCTGCTGAAATATCCACGTCAACTCTGCTATAGTCGTTGAAGGTTGCTGAACTCCATTGAATATATACATGAATATCATGAAACCCTCTCTAAACTGATCGTTCACACCAGTGTCCAGAATCACTACATGTTCCATGTATGGAATTATAGGTGGAACTAGTTGTAGTCCATGATCGGTCGCATCAGGAGTACAATCAATGCATGGTTCCTATTGTGCCACAGGAGGAAGTCATGGTGTCATTGCTCTGAAAGATCACAACACACCTTCATTAATAATGAACACAGTTGCAATAAAAGAGAGTAAAAATGTCATAGGAGGAAAAAACATTTAAAATTGAAAAAACATGACTACACGGTGTGCAGTATGGATACACAGCGTGTTTCCAGAAATGTTACCTTGGGCGTGTGCCTTGGCCATACCTGGCTATGTAAACAAGATGACTACACTGCGTGTTCGTAACTACATGGCATGTACTAAGCCTTTTCTCCCTACTAGGTTACACCTACATGACAATGTCAGATTGACTGTCCCAGCCGGAGACTGCACAACATGTTGAGGAAGACATGATGTTCACTATACATGCCTTACATGGCCCGTGTAATTAGCAACACGACCTGACACATGGTCGAAACTACACATCATGTTCCCAAGGGACACGAAATGCACTTGAATTAAACTCATTGGCCCGTGTGGTTCATTACATGGCTGACTACACTGCTAACCCGTACATGGCCTATTCCGAACAAACAAGGCGTGTATAGGATAATATGACACCAACCCGTTTTGTTCATGACAAGGCCTTGTACATAGAACAATACTACAGAGCACATTCATACCAAACATGACATGTACTACCAGAGTTTTCCCATCATGTGTGGTTAGTGACACGGCTGACTACACAGTTTACCACTACACAACGTGTACTTACTATACACGGCACGTTCTTAATGACCCTTCTACAACCCCATGTCCTTGTTCACATGGTCTGTGACATGGCCAAAAACTACACGGCCTGTATTTATAATGTGCAAACCATGTATTCTATATTTTTTGGGACATTAGCCTCAGAACTACACCGGATCCCGGGAAACACATAAAACAGAGGTTATGATTCCAAATTCTGATCCGTGGGGGACCATACTCCACGTGAATCAATGCATGGAATCATAACAATGAATATAACAATAAATAGTATAACAAACTCATGACCCACCAAATTCCGGTCCTCAAGGGCCCATAACACCTGTAAGACCATAATTTGGAATCTGTTATAAAGAATCTCTAATCAACTGATACTCTATCAACATAGCAGGTATTTATCACACCAACTATCACAACAGCATGCATTTCCTATCATGAATTCTATCACAACAGCATGAAATCTCTAATGTAACCTAGAAGGCATGGAAAAATGCATGGTATGTGATTTTCTAACATGTTCCAATATGATCCATGAGAAGGAATACCCTCATCTCATTGGTTTTCAAAAAAATAGAACTGCAATAATATAAATAGTAACTACACAAAACTAGTGCATCACCCAACGGTGAAATCGATTAATCTGTAAAATTTGTAGAACTCGAAAATTATAACATTCGAGGTAATATGTATTTTACATATACACGGGTTTTAGAATGCCCTGGCACAACTATTTACCATTTACCTATTTTTTCTTATCCCTATATAATGATGCTAAACAGTAAGTCAGATAAAAAAGGAAGAAACTCCTTTGATCGAACTTTGTAATGACTCGAATCTGGAGCCACTCGACTGGTGCCCCATGCCTGGTTCTCCACATGACCTCTGGAGCATTTCATAAAATTCCAGAGGCTGCCGACTACCAGCAAGGGCCTTGGTATGTTATTGGAAAAACTATTCCCTTCATTGGTATGGTATAGAAGGGAAAAGAAATAACAGTCAATAGCGGAAGCAGTAACGACTTACAGCAAATGAAACCAAACAACGTAAGCAATGAATATATATAGTAATGATGATAATGATGTAGCAGGTACAAATATATAAGGAAAGAAGAAAACAAAACAATGTGCTGAAATACAACTAAAAATAATGTACTAAAATTCACAGCAACTCCAGCAGCATCGCAAGCCTATGCTCGGTCATATGCTATCCTTCTCCAACCAACAATCATGTTCCTGCAGTAGTAAGGACACACTCCCTATCCACACATGCCACCATTTAACCTGTTTGTACTAAAAAGAATCCCCCCAATAGGTTGTGATACTAATCATAGTAGGAAATCAACACAAGATCTATGCCCTACTGTTAGTGATTAATATAGAAAATGTAAAGGAAATAAATGAAGTAGAGAAACAGAGGTACACCAAAGTCGGAATCCTAAAAATCTGCATTCACGTTTATTTATTTATTTAAAAGAGTCATTTAATTATCAACCCAGGAGTCTAGAAAACAACACTATATTCTCAATTCACAGCATGTAATACAACATTTATCTAAACAGACTACCTAGAAAACAAGCAGTACAAACCTAAGCTTGCTCTTTGTCTTGGTGGACTCATCACAACCAAACAAAAAATAATAACACTGAATCTCTGGGTGGCTCATACTGGTATACCCCTCTAGTCAAATAATAATACAAGGAACAAACACTTTGGGAATCACTCACAGTCAATTCCACTATGGTCTTGCAATGATAGCTACCGACTCTCTGAGGAAGCACTTATGTGAAATTCCACATATGTTCTTGATACGTGCGTAATCTAAGGACATTCATGGGAATCACAAAGTCCAATTCTTGTAGGTCTTGTGTATGAATCATTTTTATAACAGACTCTCTAAAGAAGCCCTTAGTCGTAAATTCCCTCTTTAGTCTAACACATTAGGTTCACACAGCCCTTAGCTGTCTAGTGGTGCATAATCTTCTTTCAGAAGCCCTAAGTAAGTTCCACGACTAAATTTAATAGATACAATGCATCAAAAGAATATAAACAGCAGGAAATACATCCAATCAGCTATAACAAGGCATAAAAAACAATACTACAAGGTTTGTCTCAAAGGCAACCTAATCCGGATGACGATAAATAGACATAGCAAGAGAAATCCAACATGGGTGATCCTAGAACATGAAACCAAGAATATATTACTATCAATTAAACTCAATAAAACAAGAAATCCATGGTAATTAAACAGTGGAATCAAAATCCCTATCTCGGGTTACCCAATACATGGGTATCAGACACTTTTTCACAAAGACTTAAAGACATTCAACCTAGGTAAAAACCACTTACCTCGATCCTAGGAGATATATATACTTGAGCCATGAAGATTGATTGTTCTTAGAATGATAAAGATCTGAAAAAATGTCAAAAACACTCAACCAATGATAATTTGAGAAAGATGTGGAATTGTAAATAAAAGCCCTATGAGAGGGAAGAACTCACACATGTGGTTCCAACACAATTGAAAGTGGCTCAAACAATGATAAAACGGAGGCACGGGGGTTTTGAGAAAAATCATGGTCGTACAACTTCTCTCGGATGAATGAAACCTGGACAAAAGATGTTTTGTCTGTCAGGAGCGACCTTGGTATGTTTAATGAAAAAAGGAGAATACACGGCGTGTACTTCTGGGGTACACGAATTGTACTCTGTTATTTTGTAATCCACTGTATGCGGCCTCAACATCACCCCTACACATCGTGTGTGTGTCCCGGACATGTCCAGAAAACGGCTTGGCGCGGCATGGGAGTACACATCGTGTACTCAGAAAGTACACGATGTGTAATTCATAAATTTCTTGAAACAACTCATTTCTCAAAAACTCCATGAAAAATGGATTACATGTCACGACCCGTCCCCGGGGACCGTTTTGTGACTACCCCAAGCCTGCCTTCCATAGGCCAGGGGCTGGCGACTAGCACCAAAGGCATAACTCCCTAAAAATTGGGAAGGCATTGCCTTTATAAAACGTAAACACACACATCCAGAGTACAAGCGGAAGTAAACACTAATTAAATTTAAGGAACATGCAAGTACAGAAAAGTAAATGAGCCAGTATACAAACCCTAACTGAGAGTACAAGGAAAAGACAAACAGCAGGAAAAGTGACAAGTTGCTCCTGGATCATCCTCCAGAATTCCAACCTGAAGGGTAGGTACAAATGGCCACCTCAGCTCCCCACGTTCGAATGTCACTGTCGTGTATCATCGTGATGTCCTCCTCTTGGTACCGTCTCGTCGTGGGGTCCACCTCCGGGTACCGACTCGTCATGTGTTCCACCTCCGGGTACCGTCTCGTCGTAAGATCCAGCTCCGGGTACCAACTCGTCATCAGATCCACATCCGAGTACCATCAAGCTCTACAAGCCACAACCTCGACCAGTGTTGTATGTCGTCTGCAACCAACCCAACGTAGTGCGGGCAAATCTCGTCGAGGGGTGAGTATACGCTACTCAGAAGGGAAACCGAGACCCCCTATGGACTCCCAAAATCCTCAAAGGATAAGCACAAAGGAAAGGTATCAATCACGAAGTATCATCGAAAACTACTTACGTATATGCCCATACATATACCTAAGTCATCATTTTTCAGCTCTGCTCACGAGCTCAATTATAACCCAGTCCACAGAGGAAACCATTATCAGTCCACACAAAAAACCACCACAAGTCCACATTGGAAACCACTGCGAGTCCACAGAGGAAACCACTATAATTCCACACAGGAATCCACTACAAGTCCACACAAGAAGTCCACACATGAAACCACTATGAGTCCACACAGGAAACCACTATAAGTCCACACAGAAGGTCCACATAGGTCTACATAAGAAAACTCTACTGGTTCACACAGGGAAAACAGTACAGGTCCACATAGGATATCACTACCGGTCCACACAAGAAAATAGTACAGATCAACACAGGTCCACACAGGAAAGCTCTATTGGTCCGCACAGGGAAAATAGTATAGGTCCACACCGGATAACACTCTTGGTCCCCATAGGAAAAATAAAAGTAACGAAGTATCAGCCAACACTTCTTAGTTATATGCCCAAACATATACCCAAGTCATCATTTCTAGCTCCTCCCACGAGCTCATGTACAACCTCATCCATACAGAACGACACAACAAAATCCACAAAGGATATCAAGTCAACACATCAATGACATGGACCACAAGTAAAGACTCATCTAACATGGGTATGCCATAAAAATAATATAGCGGTTAGATGATCAGTTGTAGCCACTGAATCATCTAAGCTGTTGGACCCACACAGAGTCGGTATGCGATGTTCCACACAGAGTCGCTGAACGTTGGTCCCCACAGAATCACTGAGCGCTGGTCCACAGAGAATCACTGAGCGCTGGTCCACACTGAACCGCTGGTCCACACAGAACTAGTATGCGCTGATCCACACAGAGTCACTGAGCCCTGGTCCACACAGAACCACTGGTCCACACAGAACCAGTATGCGTTGATCGACATAGAGTCGCCAAGAGCTGGTCTACACAGAACTGCTGGTCCACATAGAATCGGTATGCGCTGATCCACACTGAATCGCCAAGCGCTGGCCCACACAAAACTGCTGGTCCACACAAAACCAGTAGTCGTCACCGTCGTCGAACCCACAGAGGATTCCAGTACAGAACTCGATGCAGTAGTAGCCAGCTCTAGTGTTCCCACACACAGCACGCTCGTTCTGGGAGGGTCCACTCCATGATCCAAGGGGGTCGATACATCAAATTTAACATAGATCATAGTTGATGTATCGCAATGTTCCGTCATGACAAAGGGAACTCTACGCGACTGACGGCGCGTCGATCGGACGCCTGGTCTGAGAGTTATGGACCTTTTCGTCTCAGGGGCCTGGTTGGATATTAAGTCAAAACCAACCTGACCGTACTCCAACTGCGTCCAAACCTTGAGCGGAGTAAGACAAAAGGTCTGTCTCACCATGAGGAAACTAACAACGTTGACAGCACATTAATCAGACGTCCAGAACTTAAGATATCAGCGATTCCGCTCCGAGGGCCCGACTTGTTTCGTGTTTGAACCAACCAGACTGAACACAAATTTATTATAAACCTTGATTATAGTATAAAGAAACGACCGAACCGATCCGAGGATCGCATCGCAACTGACGATTCGTCAATTGGTGCTTCGTAGCCAAAGATATGGGTGTTTGAACGGAAATGTCCGAAAACTGGGGGTCTGGGCCCAGCCCGGCCTGGCCCAGTACCCCCTGGGCAGACCCGAACGTGGTCGTCCCGTCCTGGGTGGCGACCCGGCCCGACGTCCCACCCCGACGTCCCAACCCGACGGTTCGCCCAGCTAGGCCAGAGGCACGGCGGCGTGCCAGCGCGGCTAGTGCACGGCCAGCGTATAGCATCCCGCCTTTTTATCACATAAACTTTCATTTCATTACATGGAACTGAGGATCTTTAAGGTTTAGTGTCTTGGAAACCAGGAACATAATATATGAAAACAACATAAAGAATTCTTCTTAAACACTTGAAATGCTTCTCCTTAAGTTCATCTTAGGTTCATTACTGCATCTCATAACCTGGGGACATACATCAAAAGAAAGGGTGAGCAGAAGGCCCAGTAAGGGAAACAAGAGAAACATTTTACATGTGAACTTGAAATACTTCAATAAGGACATGAAAAGAACATTAAGGCATGAGAAAGAAATAATGAGATACATCATAATAAAAATAACATTTTTCATAACTTGAAGATGTGGCTGCAACATTTAATATTGACAATCATGATAATATCACCAAGGTCCATCCCCAAGGTGTCATTTGAAAATTACCAAGGTTATTCACCAAGGTATCGTGAAAATTGTAATCTCTAGTGGTTACATCATTACCCAATGCATTGGAGCGCTATCAGGGCGCACCCTTAAATTTGCCTTTATTATCATGTGAGCCACATATATCATCATCAAACATTTCATAAATAACCCATATAAAATAAATGGGTTTCATTTCATTATCATAACGTTAAAAAAAACTGCTTTAAAGTCATGATCCTTACGTCACTTTAAAACCCACAGAAAAGGAAGGTGGGTCTCATGTATGTAAATCCCAGAATTTAAAATAGAACATTTTGGTATATATGTGAATACCCCTTTAGAAGAAAGAGCTTTGATTATTCACTTAATAATATAAAATAACTTTAGAAAAAGAGAGAGACATTTTGAGACGGAAATTCTGCAGCATAACGGCTATGTTACGAGGTTTTAGAAGACATTAAAAAGAGAGGGAAAATGGGTCAAACATTCATAAATGACCCATAAAACAGTAGATGGACAGAATAAGAAGGATTCATGATCATGGTAATGAAATTTCAAGGACATACCATTTGAAATGAAAAACATGGAAGGAAGACAAAAATTAGATTTCTCTTATGAAAGTTCGGCAGCCTAACGGGGTTACTTAAACTTCAACAAAAATGATTTGAAAAGATCAAATAGGGTCTCTCATCATGTGAAAATAAGAGTTCAGTATGATAGATATAGAGATAATTCCCCAACATAATTAAAAAGGAACATTAAAGACTTGACATGAAAGTAGAACTTTGAAAAGAATGAGAAGGGTGAAAGAATCCCCTAAAAATTCGGCAGCCTAATGGCGCCACTTAAAACATCAAAATACTGAATTGAAGAGATAAAATGGGGTCTCTCATCATATGAACATAATATTCCAGTATGATAGATATCGAGATCATACCCCAACATAACGAAAAGGAACTTGAAGGAATTGACATGAAAGTAGAACTTCAAAACGAGAAGGGTGAAGAACCACTTAAAAATTCGGCAGCCTAACGGCGCCACTTAAAACTTCAAAATATTGAATTGAAGAGATCAAATGGGGTCTCTCATAATATGAACATAAGAGTCCAGTATGATAGATATAGAGATCATACCCCAATATAACAAAAAGGAACTTGAGAGAATTGACATGAAAGTAGAACTTTAAAATGAGAAGGGTGAAGAACCACTTAAAAATTTGGCAGCCTAACGGCGCCACTTAAAACTTCAAAATACTGAATTGAAGAGATAAAATGGGGTCTCTCATCATATGATCATAAAATATCAGTATGATAAATTTAGAGATCATACCCCAACATAAAAAAGGAACTTGAAATACTTTACATGAAAATAGATCTTGAAAAATGAGAAGGGAGAAAGAATTCGTTACAAAAATTTCGGCAGCCTAACAGCGCCACTTAAAACTTTATAAAACGAAATAATGAGAGAAAGAGGGGTCTCTCATTATGTGAACATAAAAAGGGCAGTAATAGGAGTATAAAAGAACATCCTCCAACATAAGAACATTTAGCATAAAAGGAATGACATAAAAGAGATTACTTGAAATGAAAGAGAGGGGTTGGATCCCTTACCTTAAAATGTAACTCTTAAACCACAAAGGTTGGGACCTTGAGGGCTTGGGGGCACCTTGGAAGTACTCCTTGGGAGGAAATGAGACCAGAACTTCGTTGTGGAAGAGTGGGGAGTATAATGGATGAGAGGAGGGCTTGGTATTTATAGGGAAAGTGAGGGGACAAGGCATTAATGGCCAAGGGACACCTCACATGTGCTTTTCTCAAACCCATGTGCTCTCCCTTGGCATTTACCCTGGAGTTAGGCCACATGGGGCCCCCAAAACAATAATTCATCACCCTTGGCCGGCCAACCCTTAAAATATATCATGACATCATTATGACACAGCTATGATGTCATTAAACATACCGAAACCCAAAAACTGCATTTTTACTATTCACTGAAAATTCAACTTTCTCAGAAAAATCCCAAAATTTCACACTAACCAAATATCAATGCTCTGATTTCAAAAATTAACTCCATTTTATAAAAATATTTTTCTAAATATTTTTAAATTTATTTTTAAATAAATACACTATTCACTGAAAATTCATTTTTTTAGAAAAAACCCCAAAAATTACCATAACATAATATCGGTGCTCTGAGTTCAAAAATGAAATCCATTTTATAAAAATAATTTTCTAAATAATTTTAATTTAATTTTTTAATTAAAAAACACTATTCACCCGAAAAAATTAATACTTGAATAATAATTTATGAAACCATTATTTAACCATTTTATTGAATCACATTACTTAATCAAGGTGCCTAGATTATACTAATACATTCTTTAAGTGAGATTACTAATCCATTTAAACACATTACTAATCCTAATCATTAAAATCACTATTCATGATTTACTATTCATCAAAAATCATGTTGATCTTATTAGACTCTAAATTTCGTACTGAACATAATTGTAGAAGACCATTTTTTGAAAATCATTACATATTTTAAATTATTTAAGGTTTACATAATCATTTTTTTCAAAATATCCTTTTTAAAATTCATCAAAAATATGCATACTATTTTTATCCGGTCATTTGAAAATTCATAAACTTCATCATAAGAAGAAATCCCAATTTTTATTTAAAACAAGGATTACACAAGCCAGTTACGGTCTCGTTACATAGCCCCTTATAATACCAGCATAGGACCTAAGAGTAAGGTGTGCTAGGGTGATAGAATCTTGGGGCGGCTCGGTCAACATTTCCCGAGTAGTAATTTCTATCAGTTTTAACTTCTCGCGAAGGCGATTCCGTTCTAGCTTCACATGATGAAGTTCGGCTTGGATTTGGTCCAGAGCAAAGCCCAATGGTGCTACCTCCTTCCCAAGCTCTGTTAGATGGGCTTCGATCGGTCCAAGACTACTTAGTGAGGCCATCAAATCTTCTTTCTATAATAATTAACCAAGATTACTTATATTTAGAGACAATAATCAAAACATTTTGTTCACAGTGGTAATATTGACCTATGGTCATATAACAGTCAAAACCCACTGGTCTCATTTTAATTATAATCATGTTTATCAAATAAAACATTTTTGTTGAGTATAAAAATAAAGTAAAATAACACATGAAATTAGGAAACAAGATTTATTCAAAATTTCGGGCCGTTACAATCTTCCCCCCTTAAGAAATTGCGTCCTCGCAATTTTTAAAATTGGGTTTTGAAATTTCATTGAAAGTCCCACATCGGAAAAAGAGTCAGTAACACCATTACTTTAAAAGAAAGAAAAGGAAGTACAAAGGCCACCCGAGTTTACTCATACTAGGATTCCATGTAGGAAACATGGACATGGAGGAGAAAACAAAGGGTCACATCCTAAAGGAGAGTGATAGAAAACATGATTAGGAGGAAGTTAACTACCAGAAAATCCCAAAATTATGATGTGCGTAAGCGGTCTTTGATTACCTAGTAGAAAACGTAAACCAAGAACGTTTTTTTTACGTTCCTTTTCATAACTTTGAGAAATTCATTTACAACATAGAACAAAAACATAAGGAAATATATCTACCTTCATGTAGAGTTTCATACATTAATAAGTTTCTACCAAAACTAATCTTTTCTCCAAACTATGAGCATTAAAAACTACTTGGTCTCACCAAAACACAAGAATCATCTTCTAGAGAATCACATAATCCACAAAATATAAACTATCTATTTCTTCTATCTTTAAACATTATCCCAAAAATAGAAAGGGTAAGGTAAAACAACTCTTCAAAAATAATCCCATAGGAATGGAAACTACTTTTAAATCTTCAAAGTTCCATGGTATTACCCAAAGTTCATCATAGACCATTCCGTAAATAATGGTCCTTAAGATTCCTCAAAATAAACCATACTAAGATTGAAACCCAAATACAAGAAAGATTTGATAACATAGTCATCCAAAATAAACTTCATTGTTCATCTCCAAACAACATCAACCACTCCTAACATCTTATAACAAAAGTAGCTAACCTAAACATATTTTACCCAAGATAGGTTAATCATTCCCGTAAATAACCTAAATTACTATAAGTCCACCTTAAATTCATCGATTCTTCAAAATATAAGTCAACCTTACTCCTCAATGAAAATGCCGTAGTAATCTATTTACCTCAATCAAATATGGTTCCCTAAAATGATGAACGTCTTCCAAAATAATAATCAGCTTTTAATCCCCTAATCATCTCTTTCATATTAATATGGCAATCGTTGCATTTCCTATCACATTGGTTATTGGGACATGTTCTTCCATCTCCCACCATTAACTAAGAAGAGAAATTATAATTAGAGTCTTAAATACTTAACCAATAATCATGAAAAGGAGCTTAAAGCATATAAGGATAACTTGTAGAAGATAATTATACCCTAACTTGTGATCCCCTAGGTTCCAATCTAGGTTATCCATGATCATATATTCTTATGTGAATATTTATTTTATTTTATCTTTGTTCCTTTAACAATGGTTCATACTATGCTTAGTAATTTACCAAAGCATATCCCCCGGGAGTGTCATAACCAAGAGTGCAGCAAGGCCCGTTGTCGTGTACAAGTTCCCGTTCGAGTCTAGCTCAAAGTGGTGTTTTCAGGTTTTAACCCTATGTACATCTGTGCCAGAGCCACCTCTACCTGCTCGTATCCAGACAGGGATGTATTTGCTTGGCAACCCATTACTCAATACTCACCAAAATACCATGAAGATTTCCCAAATATAAACTTTTATATAGGCTTCTTCCTAAAGTTTTCATATCCTAATTTCCACAAATAACTAAACCATCATTTGATACAAACTATAGCATCCCGCCTTTTTATCACATAAACTTTCATTTCATTACATGGAACTGAGGATCTTTAAGGTTTAGTGTCTTGGAAACCAGGAACATAATACATGAAAACAACATATAGAATTCTTCTTAAACACTTGAAATGCTTCTCCTTAAGTTCATCTTAGGTTCATTACTGCATCTCATAACCTGGGGACATACATCAAAAGAAAGGGTGAGCAGAAGGCCCAGTAAGGGAAACAAGAGAAACATTTTACATGTGAACTTGAAATACTTCAATAAGGACATGAAAAGAACATTAAGGCATGAGAAAGAAATAATGAGATACATCATAATAAAAATAACATTTTTCATAACTTGAAGATGTGGCTGCAACATTTAATATTGACAATCATGATCATATCACCAAGGTTCATCCCCAAGGTGTCATTTGAAAATTCCCAAGGTTATTCACCAAGGTATCGTGAAAATTGTAATCTCTAGTGGTTACATCATTACCCAATGCATTGGAGCACTATCAGGGCGCACCCTTAAATTTTCCTTTATTATCATGTGAGCCACATATATCATCATCAAACATTTCATAAATAACCCATATAAAATAAATGGGTTTCATTTCATAATCATAACGTTAAAAAAAAACTGCTTTAAAGACATGATCCTTACGTCACTTTAAAACCCACAGAAAAGGAAGGTGGGTCTCATGTATGTAAATCCCAGAATTTAAAATAGAACATTTTGGTATATATGTGAATACCCCTTTAGAAGAAAGATCTTTGAGTATTCACTTAATAATATAAAATAACTTTATAAAAAGAGAGAGACATTTTGAGACGGAAATTCTGCAGCATAACGGCTATGTTACGAGGTTTTAGAAGACATTAAAAAGAGAGGGAAAATGGGTCAAACATTCATAAATGACCCATAAAACAGTAGATGGACAGAATAAGAATGATACATGATCATGGTATTGAAATTTCAAGGACATACCATTTGAAATTAAAAACATGGAAGGAAGACAAAAATTAGATTTCTCTTATGAAAGTTCGGCAGCCTAACGAGGTTACTTAAACTTCAACAAAAATCATTTGAAAAGATCAAATAGGGTCTCTCATCATGTGAACATAAGAGTTCAGTATGATAGATATAGAGATAATTCCACAACATAATTAAAAAGGAACATTAAAGACTTGACATGAAAGTAGAACTTTGAAAAGAATGAGAAGGGTGAAAGAATCCCCTAAAAATTCGGCAGCATAATGGCGCCACTTAAAACATCAAAATACTGAATTGAAGAGATAAGATGGGGTCTCTCATCATATGAACATAATATTCCAGTATTATAGATATAGAGATCATACCCCAACATAACGAAAAGAAACTTGAAGGAATTGACATGAAAGTAGAACTTTAAAATGAGAAGGGTGAAGAACCACTTAAAAATTTGGCAGCCTAACGGCGCCACTTAAAACTTCAAAATACTGAATTGAAGAGATAAAATGGGGTCTCTCATCATATGATCATAAAAGATCATTATGATAAATTTAGAGATCATAACCCAACATAACAAAAAGGAACTTGAAATACTTTACATGAAAATAGATCTTGAAAAATGAGAAGGGAGAAAGAATTCGTTACAAAAATTTCGGCAGCCTAACAGCGCCACTTAAAACTTTATAAAACGAAATAATGAGAGTAAGAGGGGATCTCTCATTATGTGAACATAAAAAGGGAAGTAAGAGGAGTATAAAAGAACATCCTCCAACATAAGAACATGTAGCATAAAAGGAATGACATAAAAGAGATTACTTGAAATGAAAGAGAGAGGTCGGATCCCTTACCTTAAAATGTAACTCTTAAACCTCAAAGTTTGGGACCTTGAGGGCTTGGGGGCACCTTGGAAGTACTCCTTGGGAGGTAATGAGACCAGAACTTCGTTGGGGAAGAGTGGGGAGTCGAATGGATGAGAGGAGGGCTTGGTATTTATAGGGAAAGTGAGGGGACAAGGCATTAATGGCCAAGGGACACCTCACATGTGCTTTTCTCAAACCCATATGCTCTCCCTTGGCATTTACCTTGGAGTTAGGCCACATGGGGCCCCCAAAACAATAATTCATCACCCTTGGCCGGCCAACCCTTAAAATATCTTTATGACATCATTATGACACAGCTATGATGTCATTAAACATACCGAAACCCAAAAACTGCATTTTTACTATTCATTGAAAAATCAACTTTCTCAGAAAAATCCCAAAATTTCACACTAACCAAATATCAATGCTCTGATTTCAAAAATGAACTCCATTTTATTAAAATAATTTTCTAAAAAATTTTAAATTTATTTTTAAATAAATACACTATTCACTGAAAATTCATTTTTTCAGAAAAAACCCAAAAAATTACCATAACATAATATCGGTGCTCTGAGTTCAAAAATGAAATCCATTTTATAAAAATAATTTTCTAAATAATTTTAATTTAATTTTTTAATTAAAAAACACTATTCACACGAAAAAAATTAATACTTGAATAATAATTTATGAAACCATTATTTAACAATTTTATTGAATCACATTACTTAATCAAGGTGCCTAGATTATACTAATACTTTCTTTAAGTGAGATTACTAATCCATTTAAACACATTAATAATCCTAATCATTAAAATCACTATTCATGATTTACTATTCATCAAAAATCAAGTTGATCTTATTAGACTCTAAATTTCGTACTGAACATAATTGTAGAAGACCATTTTTTGAAAATCATTACATATTTTAAATTATTTAAGGTTTACATAATCATTTTTTTCAAAATATCCTTTTGAAAATTCATCAAAAATATGCATACTATTTTTATCCGGTCATTTGAAAATTCATAAACTTCATCATAAGAAGAAATCCCAATTTTTATATAAAACAAGGATTACACAAGCCAGTTATGGTCTCGTTACATAGCCCCTTATAATACCAGCATAGGACCTAAGAGTAAGGTGTGCTAGGGTGATAGAATCTTAGGGCGGCTCGGTCAACATTGCCCGAGTAGTAATTTCTATCAGTTTGAACTTCTCGCAAAGGCGATTCCGTTCTAGCTTCACATGATGAAGTTCAGCTTGGATTTGGTCCAGAGCAAAGCCCAATGGTGCTACCTCCTTCCCAAGCTCTGTTAGATGGGCTTCGATCGGTCCAAGACTACTTGGTGAGGCCATCAAATCTTCTTTCTATAATAATTAACCAAGATTACTTATATTTAGAGACAATAATCAAAACATTTTGTTCACAGTGGTCATATTGACCTATGGTCATATAACAGTCAAAACCCACTGGTCTCATTTTAATTATAATCATGTTTATCAAATAAAACATTTTTGTTGAGTATAAAAATAAAGTAAAATAACACATGAAATTAGGAAACAAGATTTATTCAAAATTTCGGGCCGTTACACAGCGCGCCGTGCGTGCGCCCAAGGGAGGGGGATAAGCCCCCTCCTTCCAAGAAAACTACTTCCCCTTAATGGGGACGCACTGGTGAGTCGTCAGGTATTACACCCCTGGATCTTGACCAAACGGCCAACCCTACTGTCCAGTCGGGTTTCCGCCGCGGGACCCTGCGGTCCCTCGCCTTCCGGCCCCGGCGGCCGGATTTCAAGCCGCCGATTTTGAGCTCTCCAGCAGCCAGTTTTTCCGGCCGCCGCATCCAGAAAAGCCAAGAATCCGTCCGGCGTGGCGTCGACACGTTCGCATTTTTTGGCGTGGTGCGAATCATTCCGCCACATCCTGGCTTCGGCCGTCGCCTCGTTTGCATTCTGTGGCGCGGCGCGACGGTGCCGCGTTTTTTCATCATGGCCCTCCCCAGCCGCATTTCCTCTCGTTCCAGCGTGGTTTGATGGTACCATGCCCTCCTCACTATTTAGAACCAATGATTAGAAAGGGGGAGGGGAATCATCCGTGTTCGTACGGTCTGATCCCCTCCCGTTATATCGATAGCAGTCGGCCAATTGTAAAACAATAAACTTTCACAATTTATAATTTATATAAAAATTGGAACAACACCCAAAAGATTAATCTTCCATGTTCGAGGGAAAGAAACACATAACTAATATGGAAAAAACCCCTACCTCATGACGTTCGTCATTCAAAAGACGTCGTCGAACGACAATCGTCACAGAACGGCGTTGCGAGGATGATGATGGCGAAGGGGGTGTCAGTGTTTGTTCGTCATGTGGGAGGACTGTCGATCTCCGCACGCTTCTGCTGGGAGTTCGTTCATCGGTCCATTGACGACATAGAGGAAAGAAGAAGATCTGTCGAAGGAGTCCTGCGTCAGAAAGAGGTTCTGAGTACGAAGCCTCGTCGTCGGCTTCTTCACGTTCGTCATTGGAGGATACGCTCCTCCAGTAGCTCTTTCTGTCCCAAGCTTCCACCAACCAAAAAAAAAGAAATAATAGATCACCTATTATTTAATTTGATGGCATGAATTCAAAAGTATTCAAATTGTGAAACTCTAATTGAATGAGCATAATTAATTAATGGAGGTGGTGGCACCATTAAGGGAGGGGTTGACACAAGAGTTTCTCCCCATTAATGGGGAGTTGAGGAAATCAAGAGGCTCTCCCATTAATGTGGGGTTAAGCCCCGTGTGGTCCCCACCACGTTTAATTCACCCATGGAAGGTTTAGGTCCGGTGGCCCTGCCTCCGACCTCAAAAAGGAGGTTTTAAACACCTAATACTTACATGGCATCTCAAATAAAATAAAGTGTTGCACACTTTATCTTATTTTTATTCTACTTAGGAAAATTCCAAAATTTAACTTTTTCTCCCGACCTATTGTGGTCGAAGTGAAGATTCCCCTAAGTGAATCCTGGCGCTACAGATTCAACGGTGCTTTCTTATTTCAATTCCGAACACTTGTTCAAATGAAAGAAAACCCTGCTCATTCGTTCACTGAACGTACCCGATCTAAACATCAGTAAATGATTCATGGCACACCGAGACACGGAATCAGGTGCCGTTAGAGACTGCAGACTCATAAAATTCTATAGAAAATTAAGAAAAAATTTCCTTTGAAATTTCCAGGTCTTTACATTACACCCACCTCAAGGAATTACGTCCCTGTAAAGCTTCAACACAATCTAGGGAAAACAAAGTGGAATTGAGAATACATATGAGCGTCCCGCTCCCATGTGCTCTCTTGGAGGTTCTCGTGCTACCCACGAAAGCACACCTGAGGAATCGTCCATCCACGTTGGACCCGCACCTGTCAATCCTCGATCTCCACTAAACCTCCAAGAAAGTCACCATATCATAGACGTCCAACTCTCTGTGGTCGATGATGTATGAAGAATCATGCACGTATCTTCTCAGCTGAGATACGTGGATGACATCATGCACCCGGTGGAACTGAGGTGGTAAGGTCAAGCAGTACACCACTTCGCCTACCCAGCTGAGGACCAGAAAGGATTGTTGATCTTCGGAGGTAATTTTCCGCATCAGCCACATATCCGCAAACCTCATCGAGGTGAGGCCCATATAAGAATGAGGCCACCATCCTCGAACTCTAGAGGCCTTCACATCATGATTAGAACTGAAACTCAAACTTCTGCAGCCACGAGGGTAAGGTGGACCGACTCAAGAGTGGTTAGTCGCACTCTCCTTTGCATGAGTTTATCCTGAGCTGCCTATGGTTTTTTTTTGCTGACCAAGGAAAAACCATCCTAGAATTGTAGATAAACTAAAACCCTTTTGCCTAATATAGTCAACCTGGGTATGAACCGTGAATCCAATCTGTACCCTGACCAACGTCGTAAGGTCTTGACGCTGCCACCAAGAGATTCCAACCTAAACTGTCACCTCAAGGTCAAATCACACTGTTGGCATAAGCGGGATAATCGAGTCTCCTCCCAATGGCATCTCCAGACGTGAGGGTCAAGTCAACAGCTTTCCCGGAACCTCTAGGTCTGGGACACGTTTCGTGGAAGGATAGAATGATTGGTACCTATGTCTATTGATAGGGCAGCCCGTAGTAGACATAGACTGCACCTTGAATCATTCTTAGAGTCCCTGGGTCACACTCCTTGACCACATGCAGCTAATCTCTTACCCTACACTTTAGCTCCCGGAGCCTGGTGGAATCTACAAGGGCAGGTTGTTGTAACATGTCCAAAAGTACACCACTACGTGATGCTCTCCAAGCTCTACTTCCACGTATGCTACTCTACAGATTCATCTGTCCTTAACACTTCCTCTTCCTGAAACATTTTACACACCCAAGTCTCTGAGACTGGCGCCTGTTTCCTTCCTTTCCACTATTAACATTCAGTTGTTGTACACACTCAGCCAAAGAATTTACAACCACAATGGATCTCTCTAGCACTCTAGCATAATTATGAATCCATAGAGAAAAAAGTGTTGGATCGGATGTCCTTTAGACATACTTCGCTCAGAAGTTCGAGTCTAAAGAACTGATCAATTTGTATCCAACAAGTACCAGGAACGATTGGTACACCTCGTTGAATGCTCAGCTTCCGACATGTCGTACTGCTGAAGCTGTATAAGCTTCAAGGAACTCGCAGCCACCTCCTCAAGCCATTTCTCAGCCGCCTACGAGTCAGGCTCGCCTCAGAAGATGAGGGACAACTGGTGCTGGAACATATGTAAGGCACTAAGCCTAGGTGATCTCTACCTGTACCGCCGGTAGTGTCTGTTGGCTAACACGTAGTGACATAGCGAGCGTAGTACCTGAAGGTACTATCTCAAGCATCGGTTCACGTACCTAAGCCTCCTCACTATACAGACCAAACTCATGGTCTCTAACCAAAAGACTCTTGTAGAGATGGTCACCATCCACTCTACTAGTGTCTAAGCTAGGTGTAGAACTCTAGCAATTGCTTCCATCCAGTCCACTGCTTCCTTGGAAAAAAACTGTCTTGCCTTGTAACCTCAGAGGCCTCTGCTGCTAGAACTCGTGCAACGCGCTCTGTCAGTATACACCATCAACTATTGGCATCTTCTGCCAAACGTGTGGTGGTGGTGCTGGTACACCACCCAAAGGTGCCACAACAGAAAGGGGTCCCTGCACCAGAGTCTCGTCACTCGGTGGGCCATCATCATGTACTCTCTTTAGAGGAACCCTAGTTGGATGTCTTCGAAGCGATATCCTGATAAGAAACAGGTGCGCCACGGTCAAACAATTTATACGTGGTGATCTGACTCAAAGAGACCACAAAATAAACTCTTAAAACACTCATGCAATCAATGTTTTCATGTACTGAGTCGGATATCAGAAGTCAAGGTCTGGGTGTATGGATACGTCGGTCGGCGCACCAACACTGGACTCCCTGGACTGATAACCACACTCAATAGCCTCAACACTATTGCTTCACAAAGAAGAAAGATCAGAGTCCTGAGTTCTATGGTAGACTGAACTCGTCTGATACCAATTTGTCACGACCCATCCCTGAGGCTCGTTTCATGACTACCCCATGCCCACCTTCCATAGGCCAGGGGATGGCGACTAGCACAAAAGGTCTAACTCCCTAAAAACTGGGAAGGCCTTGCCTTTATAAAACGTAAACACACACATCCTGAGTAAAAGCGGAAGTAAACACTATGTAAACTGAAGGTACAATCATGTGCGGAAAAGTAAATGGACCAGTATACAAACCCAAACTATGATTACAAGGAAAAGACAAACAACAGGAAAATTGACAAGCTTCTCCTGGATCGTCCTCCGGAATTCCTACTAGAAGGGTAGGTACAGATGGCCACCTCAGCTCTCCACATCTGTTTTTCATCGTCGTATACCATCATTATGTCCTCCTTCGGGTACGGTCTCGTCGTGGGGTCCACCTCCGGGTACCGACTCGTCGTGTGATCCACCTCCGTGTACCGTCTCGTCGTAAGATCCACCTCCGGGTACCGACTCGTCGTCAGATCCACCTCTAGGTACCATCCAGCTCTACAAGCCCCATCATCGACCAGTGTTGTATGTCGTCTGCAACCAACACAACGTAGTGCGTCCAATTCCTATGCAGGGGTGAGTATACGCTACTCTGTAGGGACCCCGAGACCCCTAAAGGTCTCCCAAAATCCACAAAGGATAACCACAAAAGAAAGGTATAAATCACGAAGTAACATCCAACACTACTTGAGTATATGCCCATACATATACCTAAGTCATCAGTTTCCATCTATGCTCAAGAGCTCAAGTACAACCCAGTCCACACACGAAACCATTATCAGTCCATAGAGAAAAACACTACAAGTCCACATAGGAAACCATTATGATTCCACATAGGAAGCCACTATTATTACACACAAGAATCCACTACAAGTCCACACAGGATATCCACACAAGAAACCACTACAAGTCCAGACCGAAAACCACTATAATTCCACACAGGAGGTCCACAGATGTCCACATAGGAAAGATCTACTGGTCCGCACATGGAAAACAGTACAAGTCCACACAGGATATCACTACTGCTCCACACCGAAAAATAGTACAGATCCACACTGGTCCCCACAGGAAAGATCTACTAGTTCGCACAGGGAAAATAGTACAGTTCCACACAGGATAACACTAGAGGTCCACATAAGAAAAATAAATGTAACGAAGTATCAGCCAACACATCTTAGGTATATGCTCATTCTTTTACCTAAGTATTCATTTCTAGCTCCGCCCAGGAGCTCAAGTACAACCTCATCCAAACTGAACGGCACAACGAAATCCACACTGGATATCAAGTCAACTCAAAGAAGATATGGACCACAAGTCAAGACTCAACTCACACAAATATGCCACAAAAGATGATAGCGGTTAGATGATCAGTTGTACCCACTGAATCATCTAATCTATTGGACCCACACAGAATCAGTATGCATTGTTCCACATCAAGTCGCTGAACGCTGGTCCCCACAGAATCACTGAGTGCTGGTCCACACAGAATTGTTGAGTGCTGGTCCACACAGAACCGCTGGTCCACACAGAACTGGAATGCGCTGATCCACACAGTGTGGCTGAGAACTGGTCCACACAGAATCGTTATTCCAAAATGAAGCGGTATGCGCTGATCTACATAGAGTCACCGAGCACTGGTCCACACAGAACAGCTGGTCCACACAGAAACGGTATGCGCTAATCCACACAGATTCACTGAGTGTTGGTCTATACAGAACCACTGATCCACACAGAACCAGTAGTAGTCATCGTCGAACCCACGGAGGATTCCAGTACAAAAGATGATGCAGTAGCAGCCAGCTCTAGGGTTCCCGCACACAGCACGCTCGTTCCAGGAGGGTCCGCTCCACAAGCCAAGGGGGTTGATAAATAAACTGTCACTTAGATCAGAGTTGATGTATCACAAAGATCTGTCACGACAAAGGAAACTCAACGAGACTGACGGCACATCTATCTGACGCCCGGTCTGAGAGATATTGGCTTTTTCGTCCCAGGGGCCCAGTTGGTTTTTATGTCAAAACCAACCCGACCATACTCTAAATCTATCCAAACCTCATGTGGATTAATCCAAAAGGTTCATCTCACCAATAGGAAATGAACAAGGTTGATGGCACGCCAATCGGACGTCTGGAACTCAATATATGAGGGTTTCCGCTCCGGGGGCCCGTTTGGTTTCGTGTTCGAACCAACCCAGCTGAACCGAACGTTCTCCGAAACCTTGAGTATAGTACACCGAAACTACCATCTCGATCCAAGGATCGTGTCGCAATTGACGATTTATAAACCAAAGCTTCGTAGCTCACGATATAGGCGTTTGAACAGAAATGACCGAAAACAGGGGGTCTGGGCCCAGCCCGGCCCGGCCCAGTACCCCTTTAGCTGACCCGAACTGGGTCGACCCGACCCAAGTGGCGACCCAGCTCGATGGCCCGCCCTGGCAGTTCGACCCGACTCGGCGGCTCGGTCCGGCTGGAGGCGCGGCGGCGCGGCCAGTGCGCGGCCAACACGGCCAGCGCCCGGCCAGCGCGCCGTGCAGGCGCCCAAGGGGGGAGGTTAAGCCCCCTCCTTACAAGAAAATGGTGGCCCCTAAATGGGGCCGCGCTGGTGAGCCATCGGGGGTTTCACCACCAGCTCTTTGACGAAACGGCCGGCCCTGCTGGCTGGCCGGGTTTCCGCCGCGGGACCCCGCGGTCCGACGCCTTCCGGCGCCGGCGGCTGCAGTTCTGGCTGCCGATTTTGAGCACTTCGGTGGCCGGTTTTTCCTACCGCCACTTCCAGAAAAGCCGTGAATTCGTCCGGCACGGCGTCACAGGCCGCGCCCTTCTGCCGCGGCCCGACTCTGGCCGCGACCTCATTCGCATTCCTTGGCGTGGCATGACGGCGCCGCGTTTCTTCGTCGCGGCTCGCACAGGCCGCATTTCCTCTCGTTCCTACGTGGTGCGACGGTACCACACTATCTTCACTAATCAACACCAAATATTATAAAGGGGGAGGGGAATCGGCCGTGTTCGTGTGGTCTGATCACCTCCTGTTGTATCGATATGAGTCGGCCAATTGTAAAACGATAAACATTCACAATTTTTAATTTAAATATAAATTGGAACAACGCCCAACAAATTAATCGTCCATGTTCGAGGGAAAGAAACACGTTACTAAAATAGACAAAACCCCTACCTCGGTTCGTTCGTCCTTCAGAAGATGTAGTCGAATGACGATCGTCGCGGAAGAGCGTAGCAAGGATGATGATGGCGAAGGGGGCGTCGGCGTTCTTCGTCAAGTGGGAGGACTGTCGATCGCTGCACACTTCTGCTGGGAGTACATGCGTCGGTCTGTTGACGACATAGAGGAAGGAAGAAGATCCATCGAAGAAGTCCTGCGTTGGATGGAGGTTCTGAGGGAGAAGCATCGTTGCCGGTTTCTTTATGTTTGTCGTTGGAGGATACGTTCCTCCATTATCTCTTTCTCTCCCAGGATTCCACCAACAAAAAAAAAAGAAATAATAGATCACTAATTATTTAATTTGTTAGCATGAATTCAAAAGAATTCAAATTGTGCAACTCTAATTGAATGAGCCTAATTAATTAATTGAGGTGGTGGCACCATTAAGGGAGGGGTTGACACAAGAGTTTTTCCCCATTAATGGGGAGTTGAGGAAATAACAAGGCTCTCCCATTAATGTGGGGTTAAGCCCCGTGTGGTCCCCACCAAGTTTAATTCACCCATGGGAGGTTTAGGTCGGGTGGGCCCACCTCCAACCTTCTAATGGAGGTTTTAACCACCCAATACTAACCTGGAGGCTCAAATAAAAGAAAGTGTTGAACACTTTATCTTATTTTTATTCTACTTAGGAAAAGTCCAAAATTTAACTTTTTCTCTCGACCGACTGCAGTCGAAGTGAAGCTTCCCCTATGTGAATCACGGTGCTGCAGATTCAACGGTGCTTTCAGATTTCAATTCTGAGCACCGGTTAAAAAGAACAAAAAACCCGCTCGTTCGTTCACTGAACGTACCCGAGATAACTTCAGTAAATGATTCCGGGAACACTGGGCCTCGGAATCAAGTACCTTCAAAGACTGCGGACTCGTAAAATTCCATTGAAAATTATGAAATAATTTCCCTTGAAATTTTCTGGTCATTACATTACACCCACTTCCGGGCTTTAAGTCCTCGTAAAGCATCAACACAAACTAGGGAAAACAAAGTGGAACTGAGCATGCATATGAGTCTCCCGCTCCCATGTGTTGTCTTGGAGGTTCTCGTGCTACCCGTGAAAGCACACCTGAGGAATCATCCGTTCACATAGGACCCGCTCCTGTCAATCCTCGATCTCTACTGAACCTCCGAGAATGTGGCCATGTCATCGACGTCCAACTCTCTGTGGTCGATGATGTGTGAAGAATCATGCACGTATATTATCAGCTGAGATACATGGATGACATCATTCACCCGGTGCGACTGAGGTAGTAAGGTCAAACGGTACACCACATCACCTACCCAGCTGAGGACCAAAAATGTCTATTGAACTTCGGAGGTAATTTTCCGCATCGGCCAGATCTCCGCAAACCTCGTTGTGGTGAGACCTGTATAACAATGAGGTCTCCATCCTCAAACTCTAGAGGCCTTCACTTCCTGATTAGAACTGAAACACAAACTCCTGGATACACGAGGGTAAGGTGGATTGACTCAAGAGTGGTCGGTCACACTCTCCTATGCATGAGTTTTTCCTAAGATGCCTGGGGTTTCTTTTCACCGACCAAGGAAAAATCATCCCAGCGTTGTAGATAAACTACAACCCTTTTTCCGGATATAGTCAACCTAGGTATGATCCGTGAATCCAATCTATACCCAGACCAACGTCGTAAGGCCTTGACGCTGACACCAAGAGATCCCAACCAAAGCTCTCGCCTTGAGGTCAAATCACACCGTTGGCATAAGCGTGATTATCGAGTCTCCTCCCAAATGCATCTCTAGAAATGAGGGTCAAGTCAATGGCTTAAACGGAGCCTCTAGGTCTGGGACAAGATTTTTGGAATGATAGAATGATTGGTACCTATGTCTATTGATATGGCAGCTCGTAGTAGACATAGACTGCACCTCGAATCATTCATAGAGCCCCTTTGTTACACTCCATGACCACATGCAGCTAGTCTCATCACCCGCCCTCCAGCTACTTGAGCCTGGCGGAAACTACAAGGGCGGGTGGTTGTAACAGTTTGTAACATGTCGAAAAGTACACCACCATGTGCTGCTCTCCAAGCTCTACTTCCACATCAGCTGCTCTGCGGATTCATTTGTCCTTAACACTTCCACTTCCTGAAACATTTTACACGCCCAAGTCTCCTAGACTGGCACCAGTTTATTGCCATTTCACTATTAACGTTCACTGGATGTACCCACTCAGCCAAAGAATTTACAACCACAAAGGTTCTCTCTAGCACCCTAGCATAATTAGGAATCCATATAGGGAAAAGTGATGGATCAGATGTCCTTTAGACATACTTCGTTCATATGTTTGAGTCTAAATCACTGATCACATCGTATCAAACGAGTACCAGGAACAATTGGAACACCTCGTTGAATGCTCAGCTTCTGACATGTCGTACTGCCGAAGCTGTATAAGCTTCAAATAACTCACAGCCACCTCCTCAAGACAGTTCTCTTCTTCCTATGAGTAAGGCTCGCCTCATAACTTGAGGGACAACTGGTGCTGGAACATATGTAAGGCACTAAGCCTACGAGTTCTCTACCGGTACCGCCGGTAGTGTCTGCTGGCCAATAGGTAGTGACATAGATAGCGCACTACCCAAAGGTACTATCTCAATCATCGGTTCACATACCGAAGCCTCATCACTAAACATACCAAACTCAGGGTCTCTCACTGAAAGACACTAGTAGCGATGGTTAAAATCTGCTATACTCGTGTATAAGCTAGGCGTAGAACTCTAGCAATCACCTCCATCCAGTCCACTACTGCCTGGGAAAAAAACTGTGTCGCCCCGTAACCTCAGAGGCCTCTGTTGCTGGAACTCGTGCAACACGCTCTGTCATCTTGCACCATCAACTAGTGGAATCTGCTGCCTAACAGGTGGTGGTGTTGCTGGTACACCACTCGAAGTTTCCACAACCGAAAGAGGGCCTTGCATCAGAGTCTTGTCGCTCGGTGGGCCATCATCGTGTACTATATTTAGGGGAACCCTAGCTGGCTGTCTTCGCAGCGATATCCTGATAAGAAACAGGTGTTCCACGGTCAAACGATTTATACCTGGTGTGATGACTCAAAGAGACCACAACAGAAACTATTAAAACACTCATGCAATCAATTTTTTCGTGTACTAAGTCGGAAATCAGAAGTCAGGGTCCTGGTGTATGGATACGTCAGCAGCCGCACCAACATTGGACTCCCTAGACTGATAACCACACTCAACACCCTCAACATTATTTCTTCACAAAGAAGAAATATCAGAGTCCTGAGTTCTATGGTAGACCGAACTTCTCTGATACCAATTTGTCATGACCCTTCCCTGGGGCCCCTTTCATGACTACCCCAATCCTGCCATCCATATGCCAGGGGCTGGAGACTAGCACCAAAGAAGTAACTCCCTAAAAACTAGGAAGGCACTGCCTATATAAAATGTAAACACACACATCAAGAGTACAAGCGAAAGTAATCATTATGTAAATTGAAGGTACATGCATGTGCGGAAAAGTAAATGGGACAGTAAACAATCCCAAACTGAGAGTAAAAGGAAAAGACAAACAGTAGGAAAAGTGACAAGATGCTCCTAGATCGTCCTCCAGAATTCCTACCTGAAGGGTAGGTACAGATGGCCACCTCATCTCTCCACGTCCGTCTGTCATCGTCGTGTACCGTCGTGATGTCCTCCTCCGGGTACCATCTCGTCATGGGGTCGACCTCCAGGTACCAACTCGTCGTGTGATCCACCTCTGCATACCGTCTCATCATAAGATCAACCTCCGGGTACCGACTCGTCTTCAGATCCACCACCGGGTATCGTCCAGCTCTACAAGCCCCAACCTCGACCAGTGTTGTACGTCGTCTTCAACCAACACAACTTAGTGCGAGCAAATCCCATTTAGGGGTGAGTATAGGCTACTCAGTAGGGACCCCAAGACCCCCGAAGGTCTCCCAAAATCCACAAAAGATAACCACAAAGGAAAGGAATCAATCACGAAGAATCATCCAACAATTCATAAGTATATGCCCATACATATACCTATTTCATCAGTTTTCAGCTCCGCTCTTGAGCTCATGTACAACCCAGTCCACACAGGAATCCTTTATCAGTCCATAGAAGAAACCACCACAAGACCACATAGAAAACCACTACGAGTCCACACAGGAAACCACTATATTTCCACACAGGAAGCCACTACAAATCCTCACAGCAAGCTCACACATGAAACCACTACGAGTCCACACAGGAAACCACTATAAGTCCACACAGGAGGTCCACACAGGTCCACATAGGAAAGCTCTACTGGTCCGCACAAGAAAAACAGTACAGGTCCACACATGATATCACTACTGGTCCACACAATAAAACAGTACAGATCCACACAGGTCCACATAGGAAAGCACTACTTGTCTGCACAGGGAAAATAGTACAGGTCCACACAAGATAACACTACTGGTCCACATAGGAAAAATAAAAGTAACGATGTATCAGCCAACACAAAATAGGTATATGCCCATACATATACCTAAGTCTTCATTTCTAGCTCCGCCCATGAGCTCATGTACAACCTCGTCCACACAGAATGACACAACGAAATCCACACTGGATATCATGTCAACTCATCGAAGATATGGACCGCAAGTCAAGATTCAGCTCACACAAGTATGCCACAATATAAGATAGCGGTTAGATGATCAGTTGTAGCCACAGAATCATAAATGTTGTTGGACCCACACAGAGTCGGTATGCGCTGTTCCACACGGAATCGCTAAACGCTGGTCCCCACAGAATCGCTGAGTGCTGTTCCACACAGAATCGCAGAGCACTGGTCCACACAGAACCACTAGTCCACACAAAACCGGTATGCGTTGATCCACACAGAGTCTTTGAGCGCTGAACCACACAGAACCGCTGGACCACAATGAACCGGTATGCGCTTATCCACACAGATTCGCCAAGCGCTTGTCCACACAGAACTGTTGGTCAACACAGAACTGGTATGCGCTGATCCAGACAGAGTTGCTGAGCGCTGGTCCACACAGAACCACTATTCCACACAGAACCAGTACTCGTCATCGTCATCGAACCCACGGAGGATTCCAGAACAGAAGTCGACGTAGTAGCAGCCAACTGTAGGGTTCTCGCACACAGCACGCTCGTTCCAGAGCGTCCTCTCCACGATCCAAGGGGATCGATACATCAACTGTCACGTAGATCATTGTTGATGTATCTCAAAGTTCCGTCATAAAAAATGGAACTCAATGCATCTAACGAAGCGTCAATCGGACTTCCGGAACTCAAGATATGAGTGTTTCAGCATCGAGGGCCCGGTTGGTTTCGTTTTCGAACCAACCTGGATGAACCCAAAGTTCTCCTAAACCTTGATTATAGTATACCAAAATGATGGTCTCGATCCAAGGATCGTTTCGGAACTGACGTTCCATCAATCGGAGCTCCGTAGCCCATGATATGGGCTATTGAACAGAAATGTCCGAAAATGGGGGGTCTAGGCCTGGCCCGGCCCGGCCCAGTACCCCCTGGGCCGACCTGAACCGGGTCGCCCCGGCCGGGGTGGCGACCTGGCCCGACAGCCGGGCCCGGCGGTTCGACCCGGCCCGACGGCTTGGCCGGGCCGGAGGCGCGGCGGCGCGGCGGGGAGGCGGCGCGGCCAGCACACAGCCAGCGCGCCGTGCGTTCACCCAAGGGAGGGGGCTAAGCACCCTCCTTACAAGAAAATGGCGGCCCCTTAAAGGGGCCGCACTGGTGAGCCGTCGGGGGTTACACCACCAGCTCTTTGGCAAAATGGCCGGCCGGGTTTCCGCCACATGACACTGCGGTCCCACGCCATCTGGTGCCGGTGGCCGGAGTTCTGGCCGCTGCTTTTATGCTCTCTGGCGGCTAGTTTTTCCGGCTGCCACTTCCAGAAAAGCTGTGAATCCATCCAGCGCAGTGTGTCGATGCTGCACCCTTTCGCCACGGCCCGACTCCAGCCACGGCCTCATTCGCATTCTTTGGCACGGTGCGACGACACCACGTTTCTTCATCGCGGCCCGCACTGACCGCGTTTCCTCAAGTTCATGTGCGGTGCGACGGTACCACGCCGTCTTCACTAATCAACACTAATGATTAGAATGGGGGAGGTGAATCAGCTATGTTCGTGCGGTCCGATCCCCTCTCGTTATATCGATAGCAGTCGGCCAATCATAAAATGATAAACTTTCATAATTTTTAATTTTAAAAAAAAATTGGAACAACACCCAACAGATTAATCTTCCATGTTCGAGGGAAAGAAACATGCAACTAAAATAGGCAAAACCCCTAATACAGGTCGTTCGGCATTCGGAAGACGTCGGCGAACGATGATCTTCGTGGAACGGCGTCGCGAGGATGATGATGGCGAAGGGGGCGTCAGCGTTCGTTCATTAAGTGGGAGGACTGTCGATCGTCGCACACTTCTGCTGGGAGTTCATGTGTCGGTCCGTTGACGATGTATAGGAAGGAATAAGAAATGTCGAATAAGTCCTGCGTCGGAAGGAGGTTCTGAGGGAGAAGCATCGTCGCCGGCTTCTTCACGTTCGTCTTTGGAGGATACCCTCCTCCTGTAGCTCTTTCTCTCCCAAGCTTCCACCAACCAAAAAAAAAGAAATAATAGATCACCTATTATTTAATTTGTTGGCATGAATTCAAAAGAATTCAAATTGTCAACTCTAATTGAATGAGCCTAATTAATTAAGGGAGGTGGTGTCATCATTAAATATGGTGTTGACACAAGAGTTTCTCCCCATTAATGGGGAGTTGTGGAAATCAAGAGGCTCTCCCATTAATGTGGGGTTAAGTCCCGTGTGGTCCCAACCTCGTTTAATTCACCCATGAGAGGTTTAGATCGGGTGGCCCCGCCTCCAACCTCTAAAAGGTGGTTTTAACCATCTAATACTAACCTGGAGGCTCAAATAAAATAAAGTGTTGCACACATTATCTTATTTTTATTATAAATAAAAATGTCCAAAATTTAACTTTTTCTCCCGACCTACTCTGGTCGAAGTGAAGCTTCCCCTAAGTGAATCCTGGGGCTGCAAATTAAACATTGTTTTTAGATTTCAATTCCAAGCACCGGTTCAAAGAAAGAAAAACCCGCACATTCGTTCACTGAACGTAGCCAAGCTAAACTTCAGTAAATGATTCCGGGCACACTGGGCCTCAGAATCAGGAGCCTTCAGAGACTGCGGACTCGAAAAATTCCAATGAAAATTAAGAAATAATTTCCCATGCAATTTTTAGGTCTTTACATTACATACCTAAAATGTAGATCCTGGATCATACAGAATGGATATCACTTGAAATGATAGAATGAGATAAATAAAAAAATTTAAGGGACAACAATAATCATCCTTAAAATAATAGAATGAATATATATCCAAAAAGTTTTGGAATACATTCTTAAATAATGTTTTTGGAAGAAAAATTCATTCATATTTAACATTCATTCAAAAAATGATTCAAAAATATATGTGAAGAGTTTAGTGAAAATTTTAATTCAATATTCATAAACATCTTCACAGATTCTTTCACTTTCATAGAAACATAATGATCTTTCTATACTGCTCCACGTGATGATTTTTGATTCTTGATCTTATCCTCCATCACTTTTTGGTTATATATTTTTGACATAAGTCTTTAAACATCATTAGATATAATTTTATTATCATTATACACAGGGAAAATAATATCATTACATCTTTAGAGTATCATATTTTACAACTCTTAAATGTTAAATATTTCACTCAAAACATTTACATCATCATTATGATCATCATTTATATCTATATACTCTTCCACAATCATCACTTCATAAAAAATATATTTGGAAAAATTTTCTATGTATTTTTCCATTTATAATTAAGGATTCATTAATTCAATTAACTAGTCATCATGATCCAAGAGATAATTTTCTACATAGATTGAACAATTTCCCATATGATCGATAGGTTTCTTTTATGCGTTTTAGATTAATTTGAATGATTTCCAATCGTCATTATTTTTGGAAACTGATTTAGTAAAAATATTATGTGATTTTGATATTTCATTTAGACTATTTTGAATCAATTTAAACCTTATATCTGGGTTTTTATGATAGGTAATGGAATCTCTCAACCATATCATTGACAGACTAATATCGTAAAAAACATGTTGAGTAACTGTCCAATTAGTGTTTGATTAAGATGTTAAATGTTTTGGGGGATTCAGTCTAGAGGATTAATTATTTGGTTTTTCTTTCTTCTCAGCATTGTCCTTTACTTTTTGAGAAGAATTTTCACCATTATATTTTTTTAATAATTTCTATGTCATTATTATATTCAACTTTATCTGAACATTCAATTTGGGATTGGATAACATTTTCCTCATATTTTGATGATGACTTTTATTTTTCATTGGATGATGATTTTTCTTTCCCTAATAATTCATATTCTGCATTTTTATCTGATTAGAATGGTAGTGGAGTAAATGATTATTATGATTCAAATGATTTATTTTAATTTGACTCTTCATCATTCTCTATTTCTTCAGCATCATCATCATCTTTCACTTCCTATTACATGTATTATGTTTCTTCTTATTCTGCCACTTCTTTATCATATTCCAATTAATCATCATATTAATGTAATTCCTTCTAAAACTATATCGTATAATTAACATCTAATTTGAGGTAAATGTAAATAAATATCCATTTCTATATTTTCTACACATGATTTTTCTTAACCTCGAAAACTAATGATCCTTTTAATAACTGAATCATAATTATTAATCAACTTTAGCTCGAATATTTTTTCTATATAGACTTCTCTCTATGATTAATAATTAATTTTTTCTATTGTATTGAGACTTCAACTGGTGTTCAAACAAATGATAAAATATTATATCAAGCACAAAAATGAATTGTAAAATTCATGAGCAACATATCTGATAATTTATTAGGGACACATGTTTTCCAAACCATATATATCCATGATTGAAATTGAATGAATTCAATGAATTTCAATAGCTCATATAAAAATTCCTTATCATATCGTATAATCATGAATTAATTAAAGAACTCATTTTAATTTAATTTTTAACTCCAAAAACTATTTTGAAAACATTACATTAGAATGATTATAAAAAAAATAAAAAACATCTATGATTGATATCAAAATAATGTATTAAAAAAGTATAAGTACAAAAATGTATATCTAATGAAACGAATATGCATAAAAAACATAAATAAGAATTCAATTTTGGAGTATAAAAGATTCATTAGTATGTTTAAACTAAATATATTTTATTTTGTAAAAAAATTATTGTAAAATGTTTATAGAAAAATATTGACTAAATTATATTTATAATTATTGAGTCTGATAATTTTATAAAAAATTTTGATAATAAAATATTTTTTAACATTTTTTCATCTAGAAAAAAACATGCACCAAATAAACATATGTACAACATTTTAGATTTGTAGGGTTTTTATAAGAAACTATGGCTCTAATGAAATTAAAATGTTATTTTTGAGAAAAGTTTATTAAAAAATTTAATATTTTTATAAAACATAATTATTTTTAAAAAGATTATTTTAGTAGGTAACAATTTTACATACTATCCCTTTGATAAGGAGTTCATTAATGAAAGGATATTGTTGAAAAGAAGATGATATGAAGAATCACCTAATAATGAAAATCCCTTGAATCTATTTAATGTATTATAATATATCAAAAATAAGGGGTTTAGTACACATAACTACAAGTTGTTCTTTAATTTCGATGAGTTGAAAAATAATTACTATTTTACTTGTGTGATATCGAAAAAATGGTGACTTATATATATTTTTTAGCAGCTAATTAATGTTTTTGGTTTCTACAGAGCACAAAGTAACTTGTGTTGTCATAAAACAATTAGTTTTAGTTAAACTCATGCCATACCAAGTGATTGTGTGTTGAATCAACAACATTTCAGCACTATTATTTCCAACTACCCCTTATTTGGATTCAGTTTTGGGAACATGTATTTAGTGTTGTTTTGTACATGAAAATAATTCTAATGATTCTCCAATGATATGACATTTTCTAGATGTACTTTTCATATCCATTATAGATCAACCAAAATCATCATCTGAAAAAAATTAGTTCAAAATTATTTATAGAATAATATAATAATCCATATTTCATAGATAGCTTAAGACAATGATAATTTTTGTTACATTATTATTATTAGATTATTTTGGATTGACATGATATCTGGTATATATGAATATTGAAAATATAATATTTGGATGACTAGCTATTGTGTAATTTATAATTTTTCTAATTATCTGGTCACTATATTCATCAAGACCAAATGTTTTTGTGGTCCCAATAAATAGTAATAATACTTTTAGTGGATTCATAGTTGAATTTAATTAGAATAAATTTTATATTCTTTTGTTGAGAAATAAAATTTCCATCTATTATTTCCTAAATTTTGAAAATTAGTATGTATGTTAACTCATCCATCATACTAATTTTGAACTCAGATTTCATTAGATTCACAAAGGAATATTTAATGATTTTTCAGTTGAGCCAAATATAATGTTCCCAATATATATTTTTACTATAATAAATTTGATATCAACAAATTTTATAAAAATATTTGTATCTGTAGATCACATAACAGTGTATTTTATTAACACAAAGGTTGTTCAATTATCATATTAACCTCTATTGTAATTTTTATGTTCATGATTAATATTAGTTAGTTTATAAACATGTTGTGGATGTTTTTTATACCCAAAACTCGTGATGTTTTCATTGATGATATTTCAATGGTTCATATCCATTGATGAATTCAGAATACAAATCCATTAGAAATATTTTAATATTTTAGAATGTTCAAAATGCTCGAAGTATATATATATATGTTCACATATAGATAAAAATTTATAGGTCTATCTATAGTAAATTCCATTTTGTTGAATATAACATTTAGTAACATGTATATAATTATTTCACATGTTATTCCATTTTCATCACATATATTTTATTAAAATAATTTTACTACAGTTATTGATGTATCCATAGTTTGTTGAACCAGAGTACAATCATTTTGATTTCAAACATATTGAGTTAATCTAGAATATAATTAATCCAATATGCTTCACTTAAATCCTTATTAAAATTCATTGGTATTAATTTTCATCGTAATTATAGATGTTCAATTTTATTTCAAAAATAAATTGGAGATCCTAATATTTAATCTATATAACAAATGATATAATCACTACGATGAGTCTTATGAAACAACTGACTACATGGGTATTAGATAGTCTAATATATAACAAAATTTTCCAAATGATAATTATGAAAAACATTATAAATATATTATTCAGTTTTTATCATTAGAATAAATTTTTAACATGTACTAAAAATTATTTTTAGAAATAAAATCTGATAACATAAGTTGGGTTTTTTAAATCAAAATGATTTGATTCATAATGTGTTTACTAATGGTTAGTTAATCTAGTGGATGATATAATATCTATTGAATGAGGGGGAAAAATGTACCATTAATGGTTCGTATTTTAGTTTTCCACCAATCCACCTATACCTATCTCTTGGATTGGTTTCATATCATCTCCAAACATGAACATCTTTCACTAACATTGGAGCACGACCCTTTACATATGAGTTTATTGACATTTATGTGAGGGAACATTATTATCATAAAAGAAACAATGTGTATGCATAAGCATACACAATAACATAAGAGATGGAATTAATTCAATCAATTTAATATAATAACAAATAAAATAAATCCAGTCACATCCAATGGTCTATTAGAGGCACTTCATCATCCACATGCATGAAAATAATTATTCATTTAATTAAATTAGAATTCAATTATAATCTCTCTTATATTAGATAAATAATCCAAAAATAAATTATTATAAGTCTATAATTAATCAATTATTTTATATAAGTAAAATTAAAATTCATGTAAGACTCACAATCATCAGAATTTAAATAATTAAAATAAATTTATTTAAAATTATCTGTGCAAATATAAGTAACATGGAGGGATCAATGTGAGTAACCTTCCAAACCAACTAATATGTATTATAATCATTTAGTAATTACTTTGGAGATATGTATCATGTAAGAATTGTCATATAATTTCATGACGTGTACTATAAAAATAATTACTACAATGATTACTAATTTTTATTTATTTTTTTCTTCAATGTTTGAATGGAATTAAATATAATATGATTCATACATGATATACAGATTTGATCATTATTCATAAATTAATTTAACATTTATATATATTAAAACTATTCTCATTCAATTTCCAATCAACATAATTAACACACAAAATAACATGTTGATATTATTTTCATAGTATAAGAAATTAATTTCTAAGTATGATTAATTTTATAAATGTACATTGTGTGAGAAATCATGTTTCATGAAGTTGACGGCATTCATCACCTATCTACTGTATCCAGTTATGGACTATGATTTTATATTGTGTCATGGAAAAGTTTAGATTACCTGATGTCTACATCGGATATACATCATATGGTCTATTAGTTACACCATCACGAGACATTTAAGTTGATTAATAATTTAAATGACCCATCAATGACTATATTTTTATACACTATTTATGGTTGTTACACCACATTTACTCTGGCTGATTGTGTACCAGATATGCCAGGTCAACTAGTACTATGAAATGAAAGTTACATTGATTAATAAATATTCACACCATGAATTAATTCTGAATTAAATATCGATGCCTTGAACACTTGTAAACGATGTGTGTCTCTGGGATTCATCGCATGTACTCTTGTGTTATCCGGCCTGATTCCTCAGAAACATCAAATGAGATCTTCAAAAAAAATTCATTATTAAAAATAATAAATATTATTATGATTATGATAGATGAAGGATGGAGAATCAGATATCGCTATTTGGAGTTAATAATGATCAATGTGAAATTGGAAACTAAATTACAAAATTTTACACCAATAAATTATATAAAAATAATTATAAATAATTATGTGACCTCTATGATTTAACTTGTTGGTACTGGGAGTAATAGAAGCATACAATAGGATGTGTCCAACATTTAATTTTTTTCATAATCAATGATCAATCTATTATTTAAAATATGATAATCATCAGGATAAATGAAATCGAATAAAAAAATAGATAAAATGCAAGAAACCTAGAATTTGATCATAAAATATTATTTAAAATTAATATAATTAATTAAAAAATTACCTTCTGAGAAATTCCTTCACGGTAGATGGATTAGACAGTAGATCAATATTGTATTTTTTAGTTATAGGAATCAAGGGATGATTCCCTCGAGCAGTGTAAGATATCATATTTTCGTGCGGTTGATTCTAGTTTTTGTTTTGGTTTATCTCTCCTTATTGTGTTATATGGAATTTTATATTGATTTATAAATGAACTCTTGGGTCTCTTAGAGATTCATAACATTATAGAATAGAGATTTTAGCCATCGTAAACTTGTTTCATGGTTGTCTCATGGATAGTAGTTATTGTGCACCAAATCTAAGATAGCAAAGAGAAAGGGTCCCACGGTTTAGAGACAAATGCATGAGGGACGTAAAAATAATATGGTCTTGCACAGAGGAATTCTACATTGTTGGAGCATGGTTTTCCAAACTATTTGAGATTTCCTAGTTTACCATGGAACATATCCACTCCTCAATTGTTTCAGATAAGTGGTTTGCGAATGGTTATGAAATTTATGCAGCCAAGATACGTGGGTAATTGAAAGTGTTATTTTACCATTTTACCCCTTGGGATTTTTTGTTCTTCATCTGTATTGATTCATAATTCATCCTTCAGTAGACCTTCTAAATATTCTATAATCTTAAATATTACCAAGTATCTGTCTCGTTCATTTCATCATTTTTTGGAGTGCCAATGGTTGTCGTGAAAAACATCATCTATGTCATAAGCTCTTCTTGGTTCTCTATTATATATTATAGATTTTGGTTTTCTTTTTCTTCATTCATATACATAGAAGAATGTTTTCTATTAGATCATAGTTTAGTGCATTAAAGGGTTCTTGACTCTAAAACAATGTCTAATTTTTAGTATGTGTTCATCTCTTGTTTGGAGTTATGTGGTTTATCGGTTATATTCCATGGAAATTGAGATGATTTTTGGAATGTGTGGTTTTGTTAATTGTTTTATCATTATTTTAATTTGATTCCTTTTAATTGATTTGTTAAAATTATTGTCTAAATGAAGTATTTATCTCTTCATGCTCCCTGTGGGTTGCATTGAGATTCATTAGACCAATTTTTGGCCACCCATGTACTGTGTAAATATTCACAATCATGGAAAATTGTAATGTTAAATATATAGTTAACTTATGATAATGTTGATTCCATGATGTTCATGATGTTAGTTATTTGAGTTGGAAAATGGATTATTGGTAGTTGTGCATATACAATCTAAATGCAATTAGGTTTTGTTTGGATGAATGTAAATATTGTAAAATATAATAAGTTAATTAGGTCTAAAGGCATGTGATATAGAAATTGAAATTCATGAATGGGATAATACATGTGAAATGATGACTTAAGTTAAATGTATTAAGTTACATTAATTTTTGAATAAGTTAAATGGGATGAGACATGATAGGTAAATTTTTAAAATAGGCTATGAAAAGTGTGTGGAAAATGTATTAATGACTTAAGATTCAAAGATGATTTAAGTGTTAAATAGAATATGAATCATAATTGTTTTGTTTATTTATTATGCATGGATTGTGATTTGAAATATGTGTGAATTGGATGAATAATCTCAAGCACAATGCATGGTGGAATGTGGGATATTGGATTGTGACTACTTCTATGGATAATGTTGGACTGATGTTCTAAACTCTACCCCTAGAATGCACATGTTAGTGAGTGGGATTGAGGCCCTAATAAGCTTATTGTTGCATTTTATTAGACTACCTAGACAAAAAATCCATGATTAGTGTGATGTATTTTTTATGAGGTTTTTGTCCATTGTGAGATAGAGAACATGACTTATTTCCTTATGTATTATAAATTATCAACGTATGATGTAGTGTATGTAATTTAATTTTTTATTTGATCTATTAAATTATGGAATGGTTAATCAAATTGAATGGAATAAATGTGGATAATATCTAAATTGAATATTGTAAACTATTGGAACCTGAGTTTTATTATATTAATCTATCATTTATTCATTATTTTCTTGTATAATCTTTTTTTAATGGAATATTTTTAGACACCATTGGTTTTGGCTTACTAACTGGAACTCACACCTAGCTTGGGACATTATTTGCTACACGAAATGATTTCAATGATGGAGAATTTTAAAATGTTATGGCATTGTGAAAGGGAGATATGTTGGGGATGGGATGAGAATAATGAAGAATTGTATATAGATACAGGGCCTATTTTGGTAGATGTTTTCCATTGCCATTATTTCAGGATTCCATCACTTCAGGAAGAGTAATATAGACGAAGAATATTTAATAGTTGGTTGTGGTTGTAACCTATATTGGAAGTAGTTGGTAATGAATGTTATAGTTCATTGTATACACATTTTGATTTTTAAATGTAATAAATAATTGAATACTCTGATATAGAGTGTGTAGTCATCCAACATGACCTATTAGAACCTTATTTCTATTTGGAATCCTTTAGCTTACAGGGAAGCACACATCGGGTCACGTGGTGACCCCGTTTAGAGCACCAGTTTAGTGCCTTCAAAGCGGGTACATTACAAAGTGAAATATGATGCGTTATTTTCTATGTTATATCTATTAGGGGATGGTCTATGGGGAATTAGGATGTGTCTTGTTTTATTTATGAGATCATTTTTAGTATTAGCTAACCCATATAATGGGAAACCACAAGTATCTAGTGTGGGAATTAATTTTCATGATATCTATTATTATAGTTGAATGATATTTCACCATTAGGTTATTCACATGTTGTGTTATGGGATTATTTAATGATATTTATCTCATATAAGTAACGCAATGAGGTTGTACATACGTCAATCATTATATTAGAATAGGGATATTGGTGGAATGAATTATGATGTGCACACATGAGATGGATGTGTGAGACTGAAAGGGTGGAAAACAATTCACATTTCATAAAATATGAACAATGTAATGTCTAATAAAGATGATATTAATGGGTAAAGGGAATGATTGTGAAATAATTGTAAAATAATTGTGCTTTATCAAAGGTTGAAAATGAGATAAAATGTATGTTATAATAAATGGTTATAAGTGAATGGTACTTATAAGAGAAATAGTTATTATGAATGTAAAAATAGATAAAAATGGTATTTGATGAATGAATCTTTACTGTGTATGTTGGTTTACACCATGTTGACCATGGAAGCTTTTGGGGATTTTTATAGTAGTGTATTAAGTGAGAATATATCTGTTGGGAATCGTTTATGGTAATAATGAGTTGTCTATGGATAGTGGAGAGCATCCTTTTATGAAAATTATATATGTTTAATGTTATGTGTTCTTATATGTTTTTTGTAATTAAAGTAATATGAAACCAAAATGTCATGTGCGAGTTGAAATAATAGAAAGTTTTCAAGAAAGCTCTTCTTTAAGTGGAGCCTTGGAGCACATTGGTTTAGGGTATCATAGTAGATGAGTAGATTTATGAGGACTTCAGCAATTTTATGATGATGATCGATGGGGACCGAGGGCGGGTCATGTGAAGTATGATTGAGATGGATATTGAATTTTAACGACATCAACCTATCAATTATGCTAGAGTTGGTGGACCTGATAAACTATGTTCTGGATAGAGTCCATCTAGATTCTTCATGGTCACATAGAGATAGCTCTTGTGAAGTCATTCAAGAAGGAGAATTTCATATTGGGAGGGATGGAAAATTTATAATGGGAAATTCTTGTTTAGACCATAAAACCTGATGTTATTCCGTGGAATTATATATCGAAAATATTTCTAGAACATTGTTATTCGGAGAGCATGGGGTCGAAAAAGGGAAAAAAGTACATGAGGAATTACATGGGGTTGAAAACAATGATGTAATAATCTAGTTGTTTCACCGACGTGAAATGTTTTATTATAGATTTTGAGTTGGATGAGGTAACTATAGAATAAGTTTTTTAAGATGGACATAAACATGATATTATGTAATATGTTAATATATTATGATCAAAAGATGTTGTTGAGGTGGTGGTTCAGGAACTTATATCAGAGGGAAACCTCAAGGAGACCAATGTTGGTGGGCATGCAATTTTAGTTTAGCAATCAAGCGGTGCAACATCCAATGAAAGGAAGCACCTTTTTGAAACCATTCACTAGATTGGTGGTTGAAATAGTAGTTAGAAGATATAACTAGACCCTTAGAGTAGTGATTAGGTTTTTTGCTATTAGTGCGGTTGTACGGGGCACATTTGTGGTATGGTTCCACGACCATTGGTTGATTTTTAAGAATGCGAGAGATATTGGAATGTGTAGAGGTTATTTAAGAACCCTCAAAAGATGGTAATGATGGAGGGTTAAAGCTAATTCTTGAGTGCAGTTATGGGGTTGGTTACCCCACTTTAAGAATGAATTCTGAGGTCAACTAGTCATACCGATTGAATGTGGTGTACATGGTATTCTATGGATATATCATCCATATCAGAAGAGTAGTTTTGTGTCTAGAATTCAGATAATATATCTAGTTAGAGAGGTAGTTCAACTTCTAATATTTTAGCTACACCATGATTTGGAGCGGCTTGACCATCGACTGTTCAATTTATGACCCTTATAGATTTCATACTTTTCATTCATTTATTCAATACAGGTGCTTCACATTATTTTATAACTATGAATATTGTAATTTTTTTAGGTTTATATGTGTAGAATTTTTTTTGTTCTTGTGAATTGATACCCAGTTAGGGATGTGAGTAGAGAATAATAGAAATTGATAGTTTTGAGATCTTGATGTTAATGGGTACCATTTCCTATTGGAATATTTTATGCTTTAGATTTCATGTATTGATCTGATATTGAGCATGTATTTTATAGTTTTTTACTAGGAACTTATCTACTATTTTCTCCAATCGTTAACATTCAAATCACATGAAACAAATACTTATATCCATCTTGGTTAGTAGTACATTCTGGTAGGAAATATAGGGCATGTTTATTAGTATTTGGGTGAGCACAAACTTCAAGTGGATTGTCTTATTTTTTGTGATGGGAAAGTAGACTAGCTTGTAAGTCCTACTATGGTGGATCATTGTCAGGATGTTATTCATATGAATAATTAAATGTTTTATCCCAAAATATACTTCGAGTTCATGATAGAGATTCAATCAGGATCATATCTAGTTTCAATTCCACCATATAGAACAAATACATTAGAACTATAGGATGTTAAAACATAGTTGGAGGAATTGTAAAACAAGATGTTTGATCACAAATGTATTTCACTGTATTGATCTACAATAATGTTGCTGATGAATTGTTAGGATCTGTGTCAATTATAGGAAGCTAAATCAGATGATGGTTAAGAAGAGATACCTTCATCATCAAATCAATGATCATTTGTTCTACTAAGGCTTTCATTATTGTTCACTATGATTTTTATGAGTATTGGGTATGATAATATAAAGGTGGCACATTCATATATACAACAAAAACCCATAATGAACATTTATGGATTACATGATTTTTTGGTAATTATAAGGCCCCAACCTTAAAACTGACTTAATCTTGAATTAAATTGAATAATTCACATTGAGGATCTTATCAGGTTTATAGTTTTAGAGAATTTGGACATAACTATTACATATTAAAAGATTACAAATGTGATACATCTACTCAGTTTCCATTTTTTCAAAAGATAAAAACTCTTGATCAAAAGAGTCATGTCTAGTTCCATGTTTTAGATATCATGACATTTCCCTGATCCCATCCTCGTCCCTTATTTCTCATTAAGTCCTGTGGAAAACAATTCAAAAACATGGGATGTCCACAAAAAGCTCTATAAGGGTTGTAAGAATACGGAATGTAAACATTAGTCCATGTATACACAAGAATCAATGAAATCATAATTTACACATAAAACATAAGCACTTCAACATACCTCATGAAATCATAATACATAATGGTAACTTGAGGCATTCATAACATTCTTACGTAGGAAGTAACCCTCTTGGTTATGCTTGGAATACCCATCATAGTATCTTCTATAAATCACTTTAGAGAATCCTTAACGTTTAACTTTTTCGCGTTACCCAATGCATTGGAGACCTATATCAGTCACACCCACCCTTAGTATATCACGGAACCACCCGTCTTCATAACAATGACCAAGAACCATAACATAATTGTATCACATAAAACATTCATAATGGAAACATAAAATTCCCACATTTCAATCAAAATATATCAATACAACACATTGATATAATCGAAACATTTTCAATACCATTTTCAATACCAAAATAAAAGAAAATTAAAACATGGTTTTTATTTTTCATTTAAAAAAAGTTATGGCTGGTAGAGGATGCTGAAACTCAAATAATGGTCACGGCAGCGGAAAAGTCATTGTCGCCGCATACATACGACAAAAAAACATTCCATTTTGTCGTTTAGTAAAATGTTTCGTATAAAAAAATTACTTTTGAATAGCCATAAAAGTCAAATCGGTTTATAAACCGTATAAAAGAATGTTGTGTATAAAACAAAACATGCCTCAATAAAAGGAGATTGAGACGAAGTCCATTAAAAAGACGATATCCTTAGATTAAGGATAAATCAATTATAAAATTATGTGTGACAAAAATAAATACACTCAATATAAGTGGATTTTATGTTTAATACAATAAGTGATCATTCACACATATTCATAGGCCGACATATACAAGAATTACAAGTTTAACCCAAAGAATTGAAATTTGTTTAAGAAGTTCTCTTACAAAAATTCGACAGCCTAACGATGTCACGTTATGATTCAGAAAATGAGATGATGTGAGATAAAAAATGGTATCTCATCACTAGGGAATAACATTTGCAACAAGACATTTATAGAATAATATATCCCAACATAATAAGATTTAAATTAAAAGACATAACAAAATGAAGTCATTTAAAAATTGGAGGGTGAATGGTCCCCTTACCGATTTGGGTATCTTCTGAAACGTACACCCCATGAAAGAAGGGTCATACAACGAAGATGTAATTACCCATAAATTAATGATTATTACACAAAAAATACAATCAGATTAATTAGAAAAACTACATGAAATAAATAATTTGCAAAAAATTGAAATCTCACGGAATTGAATGTGAGATAAGAAATATCTTATGAAATTTCAGCAGCCTAACGGTGCTACTTAAATCATCTAAAATGGATTGATGAGATCAAATTGGGTATCTCATCGTATGAAAATAAAAGGATAGTATGATGGATATAGATATCACAACTCAACATAATAAAAAGTAACCTAAAATACATGACATTAAAATTGAACTTTGGAAATGAGAATAGTGAAAGAATCCTTTACAAAACATCAGCAACCTAACGACACCACTTAAACATTCAAAAAAAGAAATGATTAGAGAAAGAGAGGTTATCTCATCATATTAACATAAATTTTACAGTAGGAAGAATAAAAAATAACATCCTCCAATATAATAACATGGAGAATAAAAAATAATGACACAAAAGAGAGTACGTGAAAAAGAGAGAGAGGTCGGATCTCTTACCTCGTGTCCGACTTGAAATGGTTGTTCATTAATCTCCTGAATAATAAACTTGTGTTAATTTATACGTTATTAAAAATATTTTCAAGTTTATTTTTTATTTTATATCACTTATTAACATGTTATGAACATTGTGTAATAATTTAAGTTAATAATTGTTGTTTTGTCGATACAAGGTACTTGAGTCAAAAGTGAACTTCGTATATTTACAAGTTGTTCATATAGTCAAATATACATTATATCAAGAATTGTATTCATGATGTTGATATCATATATATCATATATATAAAGTATATACACGAATTTATTATATTACATAATCATTTAGAGGTAAGAAATGTAATTAATCATTCATGGAGACGGTAAGCCGTACGTACGCATGAACGCTACTTCCATTTCTTTGTCATAATAATGGAATTAAAAATAATTGAGATATATATATATATATATTATATAATTCTAGAATGATATTAATCATTTATATCTAATATATATTATATATATCCATTATACATATGTACTTATAATAGTACATAACATTTGGAGATAATAAATGAAATGCACCATTCATGGAGACGGTAATCTGTAGGTATGCAGGAACACTACTTTCATTTCTATTTCATAATTTAATGGAATGGAATAAAATTGATATAACGGTATATTACAATTCCTGTATAATATCATATATAATATCATTAACTCCATCATTTATACATCCCACATATGGCATTAACGAATCAAAACACTTTGAGGGGGCGGTAGTCCGCACTTCCTTTAATGAAGATATCTCGTTTACCCATAATGGAAATCATAAAGGTATTCCATAAATTAAAAATACATAATCATAAAGAATGAATAAAAATGATATATATCATATATAAATATAGTGACATCTTAATGGCCACCTTTGGAGGTTTTAAAGGAATATTGAACAATCACCTTTTCGTGAAGTAATAATTCTCCATCCACAGAAACCCTATGTTCATAAACCATTAGACGTAGGTGTGTATACATTTAGCTCTAATACATCACATAAAAACATCATAATATATAGAAGATACTGGTGTTGTTACAAAATAATGAAATAAAAAGAATTTAGGGGGTTGGAAAAGAAAAATAAAACAAAAGAATAATAGAGAGGACTTTACCTTTAAATCGGGTAACTTCTTTTGGTTTCAAACAAAATTGATTCTTGAAAAGCATTCTTCCCAAAGTGAGGCTTCAATGATGAAGATAGAGATGTGGAGAGATGAAATGGGTAGGGTTTGGCTGAGCCCAAGGATTAATATGTGTGGGTTTTGAGGGAGAGGTGGGGGCCTTTTATAAGAGGAGAGGGGCACTATTGGAATGTAATGAAAGTTATATTATTATGAAATGATTTTTGGATTTTTGAGGTCCCACAAAAATATATTTTCAGGATAAAGTGATAAGCATTCTATATATACTCATCCAATAGTTTTTGTACAAGTTTATGTCATAGATTTTATATTATCTTTTCATTATATTTAAATCTTTCATTAATGAGATAATCGTTGAATCATCTTGATTTCATAAATAAATTAATTTATTTAATGTGTAAATATATAAAAAACTTTCTATGATGTCAGAAATCGTTTTTTCTTCCCAATTAATATTTATAGTTTAAGAGATCAATTACATAAAAAAACTAATAATGTTTTACTTGGGAGATACATTCTTTTGTGATGTTATCCTTTCATTAAGAAATAAAAATATAAAGTGCCATTATCACCCAAAAGTGATTACATGTGGGCCCAAAGTTTGGCACAAGGAATACCATGGTCAGAAAGGAAATAACCAGTAGAATTTGGAAACATTTTGGGGACATTTTGTATTTTTATTATATTATTTTATTACCCTTAACTACCATATTAAAAATTTATCACGTTAAATAAAGATAATTACCATCGTTACTATTCATAATGTTGAAAAACAAAAGAGTCTTCATTACTTAATGTGTACCTTATGATTAAAAATATGGAATCCATTTTACCAAATTCCAAATACAGAAATTGAAATAATTAATTTAAAAAATAATTCCCATTGTCAAAACAAATAGTGGGTTTTTATGTAACAAAATCTATGAAAAGTTTGGCTTTTTTTATGCCCAATTCCAAAGAGAAATTAATTCTAAATACAACAATTGAATGAAATGGTAAAAACATATTCTAATTACACTTTAAAATAAATTATAAAGATAATCCAACCATATATTTAAATCAGATGAAAAAGATGTTTTGATATAAAATGCAGTATTTTTGACTATTCATTAAAAAAATTATCATTATCAAAAAAATACCAAAAAATTATACAACGTAAAATTCAATGTCACAATAATAAATAATAAGTTTAGTTTTACAAATAAATCATATTAAATTGTCAAAATATTGTTGTAAAAAATGTTCACCATCAAAAGGTGGTAAAAAATCATTTAAAAAATAATAGAGTATTTATTCACAAAATTGGATTCATATGAATTTTAAGAGACTAATATTTATTGGATAAATGTATAAAAAATTATCAAACATATGTAATCATATTTTTTTATTTCTATTTATTACCGCCAATACAACAGTTACTTGTTAACTACCATTTGAAATAATATTATTATATTATTAGTGTGCATTGTATGATTTCAACAAAACTCATTGTTGTGTATTGGGTACGCCATCGAACATAGCATCCCCTTTAAAGTAATATTAATATTTTATTCACAAATATTAATAAATATGAAAATGTACTATTCTTTATTTTTTTTTTGGGATGTTAAATCCTTCCCCACTTTTGGGAATTGCATCCTCGCAAATTTTTAAAAAAATATTGGGCTCAGAAACATCATTGAATGTCCCACATCGGAACAACAGTCAGTAAAACTATCACATTAAAATAATTAATGCGAGGTACAAAGGTCACCGGAGTTAACACATACTAGGATTCCATTTAGGAAAACATGGATTTGGAAAAAAACAAAGGGTCATGTTCTGAGGGAGAGTGATAGTAATCATGATTAAGAGAAACTTAACCAACATAAAATCACAAACATATGATGGGGTAAACAGTATTTGATTCCCCATTTGGAAAAATTAACAGACAACATTTTTGTTCTATGTTACTTTTCATTGAGGAATTTATTTACGACCATAACTAAAACATATGTAAACATACTTACATGTCATTTTGACCTTCAACTCTTACTAGATTTCATACACAAACTCATATTTTCTCCAAAAGATGAGCATTTATGATGTCTTCTTCACATTAAGAGTACTACAATCAACTTCTTATGAATAACCTAATCCACAATAGAGAACTATATATTTCCCATGTCTTTAGATGAAAACCAAAACCAAAAAAAATTAGTACAATATCAGATAATCCCCAAAAAGGATAATCCTTTATAAAAAGAAAATATAATCTTAATCTCCAAAAGTTTTCAAACAAAACCCAAAGATCAACAAAGTCCATTCGATAAACAACAGTCCGAAAAATTCTCCAAATTAAACCAAAATATGATGGAAACCCAAATCTCTAAAGGATTTAATCAAATAGTCTTCCAAAATAAATCATAACATTAATATCCTAATAACATCAGCTTCTCTTAAAGTCTCATATTGAAAAGTAATTAACCTAATCACATATCTTCCACAATAGGATAATCATTTCCATAGATAACCCGAAATAAACTTACTCTTGATTCATAAAATTATCTATCTAAAAAGAATTTGTCATACTATCTAGGGTCTTTTTGTATCCTAGTGGTAGACGATAAATACCAGTTGCACTTTGGTTGTGGGTACGATTCTCACAGCTTTGTCTGAATCGATGGGTTGTCACACGGTCTGTGTGTTGTGCTTCTTCCAAAACTATATAATTCTTAAAGCATTCCCCAAAATGAGATAAATCATCAAAAATAACCATAACATATTTTAACTTAAATTTTATCTCACGCCTTTCATTTTTCATAGTAACCCATAATTACCTCAAATGTAAGGATCATATAAACCCCAAATGGTTACAATTATAATTATTACATGAACATCCACATCATGTTGGTAATCTCGTACATGATGCATTGGAGGAGTCACCAAGGTTCAAGTGGTTAATCATGACCCCTAATAGTTGGTTTAAAATAACTTTGATATTTATCATTGAATCCCCCATTTCATTCAGTCACTTAATCAGGGAACCACCATAGTTTCCTTTATACCCATTGTCCTTTGGTTCCTGCTAGATCCATCCATTTACTAAAACCAAAAATTTCATTGTGTGTACCAAATCATCATGCTCTAAAGAGGAAGATAAACACTAAGATATAATTATCTAAGTTATCTTAAACTCATTATATCTTTCAAAAAAACAATGACACCATCTGAGATACTGCCCATTGTGGTTATACATAACTTGTCACTTATGCCTAAAGAATACGCTATCACCTAAAGTTATCTAAACCGAACTCTAATACCAACTATAAGGCCCCAACCTTAAAACAGACATAATCTTGAATTAAATTGAATAACTCACATTGAGGATATTTTCAGGTTTAGATTTTTAGAGAATTAGGACATAACTATTACATCTCAAAACATTACAATGTAGATACATCTACTCAATTTCCATTTTTTATACAAGATAAAAACTCTTGATCAAAAGTGGAATGTCTAGTTCCATGTTTTAGACATCATGTCATTTCCTCGATCCCATCTTTGACCCTTATTCATCATTATGTCCTGTGGAATACATTTCAAACACTTGGGATGAGCACAAAAATCTCAGTAACTGTTGTAAGAATAAAGAAATGAAACATTAGTCCATGTATTCACAAGAATCAATGAAATAATACTTTACACATAAAACATAAGCACTTAAACATTCCTCATTAAATAATAATACATAATGGTATCTTGAGGAATTCATAACATTCTAATGTAGGGATTAACCCTCTTGGTTACATTTGGAATACCATCATAGTATATTCCCTAAATCACTTCGAGGAAACCTTTACGTTTAACTATTTCGGGTTACATAATGCATTGGAGTGCTATATCGGGACCACCCTCTGTTATTTTATCACGGAACCACTCATCTTCATAACAATTCCCATGAACCATAACATAACCATATCACATAAAACATGCTTAATGGAAACATAACATTCCCACATTTCAATCACAATATATCAATACAACACATTGATATAATCAAAACATGTTCAAAAACATTTTAAATACAAAAATAAAAGAAAATTAAATCATGGTATTTTATTCATTTAAAAAATTTATGGCTTGTATAGGAAGTCGAAACTCAAATAATGGTCATAGCAGCAGAAAAGTCGTTGTCACCGCATACATACGATAAAAAAACATTAACTTTTGTCGTTTAGTAAAACAATTTATATAAAAAGATTCCTTTTGAATAGAAATAAAAGTCAAATGGGTTTATATATCATATAAAAGAATGTTGTGTATAAAACAAAATATTTCTCAATGAAAGGAGATTCAGACGAAGTCCCTTATATAGATGGTATCCTTAGATTCAGGATAAATCAATTATGAAATTATGTGTGAAAAAAATTAATACACCCAATATGAGTGGATATTAAGTGTAAAACATTAAGGTATCATTCACACATATTCATAGTATGAAATATTCAAGAATTACTAGTTTAACCCAAAGAATTGAAATTGGGTTAAGAAGTTCTATTTCAAAAATTCGTCAGCCTAACAACGTCACATTAAGATTCAGAAAATGAGATGATGAGAGGTAAAAATTGTATCTCATCAATAAGGCATAACATTTACAGCAATAAGGATATATAATAAGATATCCCAATATAATAATATTTAAATTAAAATACATATCAAAATTAAGTCTTTAAAAACAGGATGGTGAAAGGTTCCCTTACCGATTTGGGTAACTTTCGAAATGTACACCCCATAAAAGAAGGGTCATACAATGAATATGTAATTAACCATAATTTAAAGTATATTACAAAATAAATAAAATAAGTGGATGTAAATAAAGAACATTAAATAAATATGTGTCAAACAATGGAAATCTCATGAAATTGAAAGTTAGATAAGAAATCTCTTACGAAATTTCAGCAGCATAACGGTGCTACTTAAAACATCTAAAAATGGATTGATGAGATCAAATAGGGTATCTCATCGTATGAACAAAAATGGATAGTTTGATGGATATAGATATAAAACCTCAACATAATAAAAATAAACATAAAAGACATGACATGAAAATTGAACTTTGAAAATGAGAAGAGTGAAAAAAATCCGTTACAAATATTCGACAGCCTAATGACCCCGCTTAAACATTATTAAAATGAACTGATGAGAGAAAGAGAGGTTATCTAATAATATTAACATAAAATTAAAAGTAGTATGAATATAAAATAACATACTCCAATATAAGAACATGGAGCTTAAAAGAAATGACACAAAAGATAGTACTTGAAAAGAAATAGAGAGGTTGGATCCCTTAACTCGTGTCAGACTTGAAACGATCGTTATATAATCTCCTGGATAATAAACATGAGTTAATATCTACATGAATAAAAACCTTTTCAAGTTTTTTATATCTTTTATAATAATTATTACCATGTTATGAACATTATTTAATCATTTATGTTAATAACGGTTGTTTTGTCAATACTTGGTACTTAAGTCAAAAGTGAACTTCTTATATTTACAAGTTGTTCATATAGTCAAATATCCATTATCTCAAAAATAATATTAATGATTTAGATATCATATATATCATATATATTCTGTAAATACACGAATTTATATGATTAAATAATCATTTAGTGGTAATAAATGAAATGCACCGTTCATGGAGACGGTAAGCCGTACGTACGCATGAATGCTACTTTCAATTTCATTGTCATACTAAGGGAATTAAAAATAAATGAGATATATATATATATTATAATTCAATAATGATATTCATAATTTATATGAAATATATCTAATATATATCCATCTCAAATATGTACTTATAATAGTACATAACATTTGGAGATAAGAAATGAAATGCACCGTTCATGGAGATGGTAATCCGTACGTACGCATGAACACTACTTTCATTTCTATTCATACTTTAATAAAATGGAATCATAATTATACAAAGGTATATTACAATTCCAATATAATATAATATATAATATCATTAACTCCATCCTTTATACGTCCCACATATGGCATTAACGATTCAAATCACTTTGAGGGGGCTGTAGTCCGCACTTCCATAAATAAAGATATCACGTTTACCCATAATGGAAACCATAAAGGTATGCCATAAATGAAAACTACAGAATCCTAATGAATGAGTAAACATAATATATATCATATATAAATATAGTGACATCATAATGTCCACCTTTGGATGTGTTAAAGGATTATATTGAACAATTATGGTTTCGTAATGTAGTAATTCGCCATCCACAGAAATAGTATGTTCTTTAACCATTGGACATAGGTGTGTGTAAGTGTTGCTCGAAAACATCTCATAATAACATCCTAAAATGTATAATATATTGTTTTTGTTACAAAATAAATGAATAAAATGTTTTTAGGTGGTTGTAAAAGCAAAATAAAACAAAAGAACAATGGAGAAGACTTTACATTTAAATTGGGTAACTCCCTTTGGATTGAACCAAAATGGTTTCTTGAAGGGAATTCTTCCCAAAGTGAGGCTTCAATGATGAAGATAAGGATATGGAGAGATTAAATGGGCAGGGTTTGGCATATCCAAAGGCTTAAGAGGTGTGGTTATATAGGTAGAGGTGGGAGGCCTTTTATTAGAGGAGAGGAGGGGCACTCTTGGAATGTAATGATAGTTATATTATTATGAAATGCTTTTCGGATTTTTGAGGTCCCACAAAGATATATTTCTAGAATAATGTAATAAAGGTTAGATATATACTCATTTAATAGTTTTTAGACAAGTGTAAGACTTATATTTTATATTATCTTTTCATTTTATTTAAATCTTTCATTAATGAGATAATCGATGCATCATCATGATGTCATAAATAAATTAATTTATATAATGTCTAAAAATTATAAAAAAAATAATATGATTTAGGAAATCCGTTTAGATTCCAAATTAATATTTATATTCTAGGAGATAATTTACATAGACAAAATTAAAAATGTTTTACTTGGAAGATACATTTTTTTGTGATATTATCCTTTCTTAAAAAATTAAAAATATAAAGTGCCATTATCTCTCAAATGTGATTTCATGGTGGCCCAATGTTTGTAACAAGGCATCCAATGGTCGGCCATGACACAACCAGTAGCATTACAACACTTCTTAGGGTTCATTTTATATTTTAATTATATTATTATATTACCCTTAACTACCAGATTACAAATTAATCACGTTAATTAAAGATAATTACCATCGTTACTATTCATAATGTCTAAAAAAGAGTCTTAATAACATAATTTGGACCTTCTGAATAAAAATATGGAATCAATTTTACCAAATTCTCATCATAGAAATAGCAATAATTAATTTAAAAAATAATTCTTGTTGTCAAAACAAATAGCTTGTTTCTTTTTGAAACAAAATCAATGAAAATTTTGCCACTTGTTTATGAAAAATTACAAAGTGAAATTAATTATAATAACCACCATTGGATTAAATGGTAAACAAATATTATAATTACACTTTCAAACCAATTAAAAAGATAATTGAACAATATATATAAATCTGATGAAAAATTAGTTTTGATGTAAAATGCAGTATTTTTCACTATTCAATAAAAAATGAACATTGTCAAAAAAATACCAAAAATTTATACAAAGTAAATTTCAATGTCCCAATAATAACTAATAAGTTTATTTTTACAAATAAATAAAATTAAATTTTCAAATGTTTGATTTTAAAATGGTTCGCCACCAAAAGGCGTTAAAATAACCTTTTAAACAATATTAGAGTATTTATTCATAAAATTGGATTCATTTGCATTTTAAGCATCTAAAAGTTATTGGTTAAATGTAAAAATATTTAACAAAAATATGTAATAATATTTTAGTTATTTCTATTCATTCCCACCAATACAATGGCTACATGTTAACTACCATTTGAAAAAATATTATTATATTATTATTGTGCGTTGTAAGATTTCATCAAAACTCGTTGTTGGGTATTGGGTATGCCATAGAACATAGAATCTCCTTTAGTGTAAAATTAATATTTTATTCACAAATATTAATAAATATGAAAAATTATTATTTTTTATTTTTTATATGATGTTACAGTAATGATGTTTGGATTGATCAATTCACCAATATTTTTTAAAGCATGAATGAATATTATACTTCATAGATACATGGATATATTCATATTTGTTTTTATTAAGGACATCATGGTGTACTCTAAAACTTCATAAAATCATTCCAATGATATTGACATCATCCTTAATAAACTAAAAGTGCAAAGTCTACACACCAATCTATAAAAATGTCATTTTTGAATAGATAAGGTGCATTTATTTGGCCACATAATCATTTGGGATGGTGTGTTAGAGGACCAAAATAATGTGTTGGATGTTTAATAATGGGACTAAACTAAGAATGATTCCAATATTTTATGTTTTATCGGTTTTTCTGGATATTAGCGAAGATTCTTTTTAGAGATTATCCTTTTTTGAAAAATCATTTCGAGTTAAAAAATTAACGTCCCCAAGATGGACTGGACGAGGGAATGTGAGGTTATTTTCCATGAGAAAATGAATCAATTGAAATATACATCAATTCTGATCTTACTCGTCCTTGGTAAGGGGTATACCTTGGTTTATTGATGTGTTAAGGGTTGGACTTGGGGATGTGTTGATGCTGAATGATCTGGACAAGGAATATGGGTCATGAAAATTGATTCTTTCGAAATTAAATTGCACTAAGCATGATGCCTAAATGGATGAAATGGTTTATTCATTAATTTGCTTCTTAAACTACTTGTTGAGAGAACAATTTACCCAATATACCAATAATAAAATCATTAATTACAGATTCTCTGGGTGTGATATTAATTTTTTTAGAGAATATTGGTTGAGTATTAGAATTGTTTTGACATTAAACTCATTTACACTATGGGAATTCAAAATATTAATAACGATTAATTGAATTTGAAGAATCAACATTCGGTAGTTAAGGAATATAGTTCTTAATTTATGAGGAAGTAATTGTTCACCAGGATAAATCTTGAGGTGCAAAATGAGAACGACCAAATGACCATTGCTTTATTGGTGTTTGAGTTCATGCATTTGGGAGTGTTCATGGAATGTAAAATGAGTATTTATAATATTTTTCCTTAAGGGATATTCTATTATTTGTAGAGTCATCTTTCAGTTGGACCATTAGACATGAAGAGTTTATTATGTATGTTGCCATTCTACAGTGCCACCATTAATGGAGGAAGATTTTATTTGAGATTTTTTATAATCTAGTAGGGTGGGGTATCTTGTTTGAAAAAAATGTACCATGTGCTTTATAGAAATTATTGGTGTCTATGAATAATGAAATATATCGTAGGTTTTGTGGAATGATGCCTTACCTATCAATTGGTAATGTTTCAGCATAAATGGCCATGTAGATTGTTAAAATCATTTCCCATTATATAATGGAAATGGGAGGACATAATGATGGATTTTTGGGTAGGTCTTCAAGGGATTCCACAGAAGAGTGATCTTATATGGGTATTTGTGGATTAGTTGACCATTGTGTCACATTTCATCAAACAAGAAAGACATTCAGCATTGATTAGTTTTCGGAATTGTATGTTCGGTTCATAGAGTAGTAGTATAGATTACCTCATACTGCAGTTTTGGGTCGTGATATATCTTTTACATGACGTCTCTAGAAGGGATAATAGAATGTATTTGGTAGCCAGGTATTTTTCAGAACATATTTCCACACACAAATGGATGAACAATCAAAGGATACAATCAAGGAGTCTGAGGATATGTTGAGGTATTCTTTCCAAGATTTTGGATGATTATGTGCGAAGTACATAGTGCTTGTTGAATTCACCTATAATAACATTTACTATGGCACGATTCGGATGAAACTGTATGAGGTAATCTATGGAAAATATGTAGGTCCTCATTGTGCTGGATGGGTGATGAAAATATGAATTTTTAGTATCTAGTGTCAAACATTAGATGTGGAAACTAGTTCAATTAATTCATAAAGTATGGAAATGGCTCAGAGTATGCATAAGTTGTATATGCATTGGATTCATAGGCTTCATGATTTTATGGTGGGTGATCTTGTTTTTCTTCGATTTTTACAAATTTTGGTTCAATATCATATATAACAACAAAGAACGTCGACACCCAAGTACATGGGGCCATTCGAGATTTTTGGAGAGGATTGGGCCGGTGGCATGCTAATTCGCTTGACCATAGTGCAATACTGACATACATGATGTTTTTCATTTCTAAAAACTATGTAAGTATCACAAAGACCCATCTCATGTGTTTGATGTTCATGACATTGATCTTGAGGTTAATGTGTCCTTTAAGGATCCACATGTTCATATAGTGGATGATAATCATAAACCCTTGCAATGAATGGTTGTGTATTTGGTTTAAAATATTTTGTTGCATTGTAATATTCAGGGAGAATCATGGGATATGGAGATAGATATGTGGGCCTATAGATTAGTTTAAGCATACATTAATATTTTATGATGTTTTAGAATTTGTTATGAGGATGAGATGTTATTAGGATGGGAGTTAGTATGTTCCTGGTTTTTTCACGATGTATTTTTTTGTTTAATATTTTATTAATTTCATTTAATTTCTTTTTGGAATGTTTTCTAGATCTTTGGCGAATATTGGGGGTGTCTTGGGGGATAATGACATGAATGATTGGAGATTTTGGCCATCCATTGAATGTTTCTCTTTTGGAACATTGTTATTAGTAACCGTTCATGTAACAAACCAATGTTTAATCAATGGAATTTCCCTTATAAAAATTATGTCATATAATTTAATAACATCCAAATAAATTGAGAATAAAACATTATAAATTATGAATAAATGAAACTAGAAGTATTAAATGATGTTAAGGATCACATATTGATGAAATAGTCACTTGGCCAATGGAATAGTATTGTTAACATTATGAATAATACACTCGACAATTTGAAAAGTAAAATAACTAATAAAAGTATAAATAAAATTTATCCATCTCATAAGGGACAATATGATATAATGATATTATTGTTTAAGTCAATAAATTTTATAATATTATTAATTAAGTGCGGGTATTTTTATAAGATATTAATATTTAATTACAAATTAAAAGAAAAATTATTTTCCTAAAATGTATTCCTTAATTAGTGTTTCGATATCTTATGATTGTAATATAATTATACATTCTCATATTTAATTTCTCAAAGTGTAATAAAATCAGTTAATGTTTTGAAATCTGTATTTTTACGAAAATATAGATTGTAATTAAAAATTATATTTATCATATTTAGAAATTTATTATCATATAATTGACATATTATTTAGATTCAACATGTTATAATAGGGTTAGGTTGTATTTTTTGTTGTTTGGGAAATAATTTTATATCTGATAAATAGTAAAAAAAGGTAAATTATATAGAAAGCTAAATAAATGAATTATGGAGTAATGAATGCTATTTTGTGGATGTAAGATCCATTGGTACTAATTCACAAGATATTGTTACATTATATACTCTCAATTATCTCTAATATATTTTATCTTGAAAAAAATTATAAACTAATGAAATAAATAATGAGAAATCACATTCTCTCCTACGCTATAATTACCACCCCACGACACCTCTTCTTTTAACGACACTGAAGCATTATACCCTATCCAAATTCTACCCAAATCACATCCAAATACACACCCCCACATATATGAGAGACTTTTCTTACAGAATACAAAATCATATTCCCTTTATAGGTTCTCCATCAGAAGGAATAAAGAGGTAAACCCCTCTTCCATTACATTTTATTTCTTTTTCGGTTCCTTTAATTTATTTTGACTATTAAAATCCCCTCCTAAAAAATATGAGAACTCAAGTAACATAAATATAATGTAATGATTTATAATAATTTAATAATTCATCAACATCTATCTTTTACCCTCCTTTTATTCTATAAATTAAATGATTGTCTAAGATGTGTTAATTAATCACATTCAACGATGATGGTTTATCAATTTATATCACAATCTTAATGTCTATTCATGAAAGAATTTTAATTTTCAAAACCAATAAAAATATATATTTTTAACTTCTTTTATGTTCTTGAATCATTATACACAATTGATGTAAAATAATAAAACAAAACAAGATCATCATGAGCGATGCTAATCAAAATAGTCCAAGCGGTTGTCGATAAAGTTATATCTAATGATTTATTCTCACCCAAAATTACCAAATTAATTATATGATCATTTAATGTTATTATCTATAATTATTAACATATAAAATCAATTACAGACTTCAATTCTATGTTTACATGAACATCTATACTCTTATATAAGAGATCTAATTATGAAAATTATGAAAAAGGTCACCCACGAATGATGAAATTGAAATATATAAATCATAATAATTTAAATAAATGATCTTAAAAAAGATATTAAAATAAAATATATGTATAAAGAGTTCTATAACAATTAAATAATTATTATTATTTTTTTATACATGTAATATCCCATGTAGATAAAGCATATTACATTTTAATATTTATTAATATTCGGGAATTAATAATTAATTTTACATAACATGGAATTGTATTTTGGATAGCATACTCAACACACATCAATGTATTTCTCCGAAATTTTATGTTTTACACAATGTTGAGTAATATAAAAAAATAATAAAATATTATTATTATTTTAAATAGAAAATAACACATGGTGATTGTTTTTGAGGGATTTAATAGAAAAATATAAATTATGATTATATATGTTTGTTAAATTTACTTACATTTATCCAATAAAATAAGAGGCTTAAAATAATATTGAATCCTATTTTAAAAATGAAATACTCTAATATTCTTGAAAACATCGTTTTACAACCATTTGATGGAATGCCCTATTAAAATCATGTTTTTAACATTTATATGTTCTATTAGAAAAAAAAATTTCATTATAACAGTAACATAAAAATTTAGTTTGGATTAAATTTTAGTATTTTCATCATAATGTTTATTTTTCAATGAAGAGTGTCAAATACCACATTTTAATTCAAAAAAATGTTTCCATATAATTTATTTATATATATAGATTGTTATCTAATTGATTTTTATGTTTAATAGGATTATATTTTTACAATTTAATCCAAATTTGGTCGGTGAATGTATTTTCACTCTTAAATTCAACATTAACACATGTCAATATTTTTATGTTTTTACTTTTTAAAACAATATTTTTTTATTTTGACAAAAAGAATTAATTTTAAATTAAGTTTTTAAAATTATTTCATTGGAATTTTCCAAAAATGGATTCTATATTTGGAATCACGTGTTCCAAATTATTTAAATATGTATCTTTTATTTTATACATTATGAATAGTAACTTCAATAAATATGTAATTTACCGTGGTTATTTGGTAAATCTATAAATAAGGGTATAAAATAATGTTATAATAATATTAAATTACACTAACACATGTCCTAATCCAATTGGAATGGATATATACGACCATATGCCTCCTTGGGAAGATTTTAGGACGGCATGGAGCCACTTGTGAGGGAAAATGATATTTGATTATATTTAATTTAAAGTAAAGGAAAATATAACATAAACATATGTCTTATACATAAACAATTTGTATATGTGGTTATATACGTTGTAGATTCAACAATATGAATTCATTAGAAATATAATAATATTTACTACATCTTGATATTTTATTTAAAAATAGTGGACAATAAATTGATATATTTAATTATGTCACAATGATGATGTAGTGTTTGCTTCAATAATAATGGATCAATAAATGATATTATAATTGTGAAAATAAATATAACTTGTTTATTTTAATGTCATCCACGTATTATATGGATGATGGATTCATGTACTCTTACTATTAATTTTGTTTTTTAGAAGTAACCACGTATTATGGATTTTTCAAAATGTCATGATATGAATACTGTTAACATTGCCTTAATTCATATATTAAAATATAAAATATAAAATTAAATATTATTAATTCTAAAAAATATATGATTCATCCAAATAGTTATCATAAGTATACAATTTAATTTTTGGCTCTTTAATTTTATAATTTTCTGGTTTTGGTAACAATATTCATTCAGAGAGTGTTAAATGCTTGATAAAATGGTGAGAGTAAAAAATGGTAAAATAAAAAAGATAAGAATAAAAAATATCCAAAATCTATCTAATTAATATATTACAATTTTATTCAAACTTATATGAATCTTATTTTTGAATTAAATTATTTTTGAATCATTTATAATCAAAATAAAATTTATAATAAAATAATAATTCACGATATTCCATAACTGCCCCTTCTCACTCTTATAAAAGACCACCAACTATAACCATTACTCATACCATTAAATCCCTCTTGAATCATCTAAAATCTTCAAAAAATAATCTCTCAACATACTTCTCTTTCACATAGAAGCCTTTCCTTGGCCATAAGTCATTTCAGTAAATTGTTTTGGATCAAATCAAAAGGAGTTACCAGATTTAGAGGTAATGTCTACCCTCAAGATATTTTATTTTAGTATCAATCACCACTACCTATTATATTATTATTATTTGGTTATATAATAAACCATGTTACATAAATATAATAGGATATCTTATTGGAAGGATTCTACCCACACATACACACACCTCTGTCTAATGTGAATAGAACATACTATTTCTGGGTATGGTGAACTACTATCACCCAAATTGATGATTGTTCAATATTATCCAAAAACTTCTTATCGTTGACATTATCATGTCAATATAATTATATATGACATTTATGATATTTATTTTATCTCTATGATTCTATAATTTTAATTTATAACATACCATTATGATTTTCATGTAATATAAATATGATAATTTCATTTAATGAAGTGCGGACTACCGCCCTCTCAATGTGATATGACCCATTAATGACACACATTAAACGTATAAAGGATGGATTTAATGATATTATGTAACATAAATATAATATTTTTTTATACTGGAATTATATGATTCAATTGTATCATTATGTTTTCATTCCATTAAATATCAAATTGAAATGATTGTATTGTTCATGTGTAGGTATGACTACAATGTTTGTTTGATATGGATTCCACAAGTTAACATTATAATTTATGATTACTCTGTGTTATTAAAAAATCATATCATTTCATGTGGTATATTAAAGAGATTATGTTTTGTATGTATTAATGGACTATTGTTTTCTTTCATTATTTTATATCCCTTACTAAGGTTCTTATGATCATCTAATGTTTTTGAAATGTTTTTCACTGTGTATAAGGAAGGGTAAGCAGAAGGAAGGTTTTAATAATATTTATATCAAGGAAATAAATAATATTTTATTTAATGGGTATTATTATTGTGAAAAAATTTGGATATTTTAGATGTGTCTACATTTTAATTTTTGAGATGTAATGTAATAGTTACGGTCTAATCCTCTAAAACTGTAAACCTGAAATAATTATCAATGTTAATTCTTGACATAAATCAAAATTATGTAATGATGAAGGGTGGAACCATATTGTGGGTATCAGATAGAGGTTTATACATCTTTATGAGTTAGTATATTGTTATATTAATATCAATAAATTAATTTAAGCAATGATTAAATGATATATCATTTAATGGTTACCATGATGCTTCACCTAAGATATTTCGGTGTTCAGAATGGTTTTCTAAAGTGAAAACATGGCTCCTATGATGTCATGAACAAAAGATTAAAACAACCTTCAAAATCATCAAATAGAGATGGTTGGAATCCGAACTAAACCATTTACTACAGTGATTGAACATTTGAATCAGGCTATAAATTGTTGTCATCTCCATGCACGAGATCAACTAGTTTATCCAATAAAGAAAAAGTCGGTAGTGGTGGATTTTATAAGGTAACATCCCCCCATCATTTATAGGATCATCTGACCCAATTAAAGATAAATTGTGTATTGATGCACTTGAAAATATTACTGATGTCATGGGGTGTTCATATCATCAATGTTTAGTCATGTTTTTTTACTGTTTTGAAGGTGAAGTTGATTAGTGGTGGTCAATAGTTAAACATATCAGGGATGCAATCGAGATTGATGATCTTGATTAGGATGAATTCATTGGTACATTTTTTGAGAAATATTTTCCTAAGGCATTTCGACTCAGGATTGAAAAAATTCTTGGAATTGAAGTAAGAGGATGAATAATTTGGAATTTATGATGAAAACTTCACATGATTGGCATGGTATGCTAAATGTTTAATATAGGATTCTGATAGTAAAATCAATAATTTCTGCTATGGATTAATTCCAATATATTGAAGGTATCTTGATTTTTGTGATTTAAAAATTAATGAAATACTTGTCCTATTTTCATATTAGATGAAAATAGACTTTACTAAAGATCATTTGTTCTTTCAAAAACTATATAATAAAAGGTTGAGGTGGTAGTAAAAAGTGAATAAATCTTAAAAAAATCTGATGTTAAGTTACTAATGTTTACAGTTTTTGAAAATTGAAGTCATACGCACACTCTGTAATGCCTTTTGATTTCTGGTAAGTGCTTCTGATGTGGTAAAATGGGACATAAGGCTCATAATTTTGCTACATCATGTCAGGGTAATGGTCAGACAAAATCAAATTTTCAATCATTAAATTGGTTTGAGTGAAATAAATTGGGTCATATGAAAATGAGAATCCAATGAAGAAATCAAATCAGGGAAAGATACCAAAATACAAGAAGAATGGGGTGGGGAAATCCATTGAAACTACATCAGTAGATGTTTGGCTATCATAAAAAGTAATATCAAGTACACTGTTTGTCTATTATGATTTTGTAAATATGTTCATTGATTTAGGGTCTACACATTATTTTATTTCGTAAAATATTTTTAGGAAATTTTGAATCCCAACTCATGATATGAATCCTGGAAATATGGTAAAAACACCTAGAAAACATGTTGAGGGAAAAAGAAATTATAAGAATATTCTTATCCTTATTTATGGAATGAATCTTCCTGCAAACCATTTTATTTTTCCTCTATTAGAGATTGATGTTATTTTGGGTTTGGATTGCCTTCCATTTTATCATGCTAATATTTAATATAGAGCTAAAGAGGTTTCTTTTCAAAATAAATCAATGTTTGTGTACAATAATGAACACATACTTTTGATGACATATATGGAATCAAAGAAACTAGTAAAAGATGTAAATAAATTTTATCTTTAACATATTGTTTAAAATAATGGATCTATTTACATTAATAATGTTCCAATAGTAAATGAGTATCTTTATGTATTTTATGATGAGTTTCCAAGTATTATACCTGATAAGGATGTTGAATATACTGTTGACTTAATTCCTTATTCTAAGCAAATTTCAAAACCCCCTTATCGAATGGCTCAAATTAAACATTAAGAGATAAAGAATAAATTGTAAAAGTTTTTAGATAAAGGATTTATTTGACATAATAGAACAACATGGGGTTCACATCATGTATATTAAAATTAAAGATGGTTCAATGATACTTTTCATTGATTAGAAATCCCTGAATAAAATTACAGTTAATAAAATGTTTCTGTTGACTCTCTCCAAAATCTCAAATGTCCCCACATACCTTGGTTAATGTTTACCCTGTCTCTTGATCCACTTGAGTCCCATCCTCGATGAAACACGCAAGACAACCCGATCCCCGACCACGAACTCCAAAGGTCGTATGCGGCGATCAACATAAGATTTTTGACTAGACTGCACGGTATCAATCAACTTCTGAATCAACTGGACCTCCTCAAAAGTCTCTTGCACGAGCTATGGTCCAAGTAGAGCTACCTCACTTGCCTCTAACCAGCACAAAGTTGATCGTCATTGCCTACCATTTAAATCCTTGTAAGGTTGCTTCTTATTAGTTTCCTGAAAACTATTATTATAGGCAAACTCAACTATTAGTATATGATTTTTCATAGATCCCCCCAATGTCTAGGATGCATGCACGCGGCATGTCTCCAAGCATCTGTGTCGTACGCTCTTATTGGTCATCTGTCTGAGGGTGGTATGTTGTGCTCAGAAGCACCTATGTACCCAAGGCCCTATAAAAACTCTTCCAGAAAGGAGATGTAAAACATATGTCCCTATCTGAAATGATAGAATGAGGAACCCCGTGAAGACGTATGTTCTCTCAGATATACAACTTACTGATCTCATCAACTACAGAGGTCTCCCTGATTTGCAAGAAATGAGCAACCTTCATGAGTCTGTCCACAATAACCCACACGACATCATTGCCTCGAAGAGACCTCGACATCCCAGTCCCAAAGTCCATCATGACCTCAACCCATTCCCCCCCCCCCCCGTAATGGGTAACTGCTGTAATAGCCCACCTGGTCTTTGATTCTCCACCTTCATCTACTAACTTGTGGAACACATCGTAACAAAATTTTCTATCTCTCTCTTCACACCCATCTAGCAGTACTTACGTCTCAAATTTCGGTAAATCTTGTTAACCCTGGGATGAACTACCCAAGCTGAAGCATGAAACCCTCACATCATCTCCTCGTTTATATCCCCGTGAAACCATACTCATCCATGGAAATATAGAATCTAATCATTGCCTATCGTCCAACCAGGATGTGGGTCTACACTTGCCACTGACTCCCATAGAACTAGGCCTTCTGAATCAGATATATTTCTCATCCTCCCTCTATCCAGGAGTGTAGAAGTCATAGATATATAAGATAGATATGTCTTCCCCTGCCTATCATGCACTTCTAAATGCATCTCATAGAACAAAGCCAAAAGTTGCAACTCACCACTGGTTCATGCACCACCTGCATCTAAGTCCCCCTACTCAATGCATCAACAACTGCATTACATTTAATAGGTGTATAGGCAAGCTCAAAATCGAAGGCCTATAGGTATTTGACTGACCTTCGATGCATCAAATTCAAGTCACGTTGTGTAAATATGTACTTGACACTTTTTTAGTGAAAACCACAAAATGCTCTCCCACGATATAATGTCTCCAACAGCGCAACGCATGAACAACTGCATCCAACTTGAGATCAAGCATCGTGTAATTTCTCTCATGTGGCCTCAATTGCTGAGACACATACGCATCAACTCAATCACCCTATATCAACACTACTCCCAGCCAAAAACCTAAAGCATCATAGTAAACAGTATAGCTTTTTCCCTGCTTTGGGAGTATCTGGACTGCTATTGATGTCAACCTTCCCTTCAGGTCGTAAAAGGCTATCTCGCCAGCTTCCGACCAAACGAACATCACACCCTTCTTATTCAAACCTGTCAATGGAACTGCTAAGCGGGAGAAGTCATGTATTAAGTGTCTGTAGTAACCAGCGAGCCCTACGAAACTCCGTATCTCAAACATGTTCTTAGGCTTCTCCCATGATACTACTGCTCTCACCTTCTCTGGGTCTACTGTAACTCCTACCTCAGAGATGATATGACCCAGGATGTGTATCTGGTCCATCCAAAAGTGGCACTTTGAGAGCTTAGCATATAGCAGATGCTCCCTCAGTGTACTCAATACGATCTCAAGATGTGTTGCATGGTTGTGTTGAGTGTGAGAGTACACCAAGATATCGTCCATGAATACTACCACAAAAGTATCTAAATAGATTCGGAACACACAATTCATTAGAGCCATGAAAACTGCTATCGCATTCGTGAGTCCAAACAGCATAACCGTATACTCATATAGACCACATCTTATCCGAAAAGCTATAAGCTGTATGTCTGATGGTCTCATGTGCTGCTGATGATATCCTAATCTTATTTCAACCATAGAGAACAATTGTTCTCCATGAAGATGATCAAAATGATAATCAATCCTTGGAAATGGATTTTGGTTCTTAACCATCAACTGGTTCAGCTTCTGATAATCCACACCGAGTCTGAGGGTATCGTCTGCCTTCTATGGAAAGAGGACCAGTGAACCCAAAGAAGAAGTACAGGGTCATTTGAAACCCTTCTCCTGTAACTCCACTAACTGCCTCATGAGCTCCGAAAACTCTAGTGTTTCCATCCTATAGATAGGAATAGACAACGGTGTTGCTCCTGGAACAAGATCAATAATGAAATACACCTCTCTCTCTCTAGAGGTAGACCTGAAAATTTGTTCGGGAAGACATCTCTGAAACGATCAACCACATGAGGGAAATCTATCTGACAAGTCCCCTAATAATGCAGATACAAACTCGCAACATGGTTTGTGACTCCACCACGCCCATGATGCTCTAGTCCAACTCGACTCTCCTGAATATCTCACTCGACCTTTTATAGAAACTCTCTGCCCTCTGGTGACGTGAAAGACTCCCTATAATTATAGCAGTCTACAAAGGATCGAAAGGGAACCAACCAGTCTATCTCGAGAATGACGTCATAATTTGACATCTCTAAGACAAAGAGGTCCCACAGAAATTGACACCCCCATCCTCAAAGAGGCACTCCATGCACTGACGCACACAAGCTGTTCTAGTCCCCAACAGAGTGTCTAGCATCATTATATAAAATTAATAAGCAACACAGATCCCATGTCTCTCCACAACGGGTACATATATGAAACTATGAATAGCACCCGTATCGAAAAGTACATAAGTTAAGACAGATGCAACCAGAATAATACCTCTGACTGTAGATGGTCTGGGATCCTACTCATATTGGGTCTATAGTACTGAAAATGCTTACCCAGTGTCACGGTCCTGCGACACAGCCTGGCTACCCAGAGCTGTCCCGCCCTGCTGCCTCTGAGATCCTAGTGTCTGGCTACCACGGCTACAACCACCATCTATGTTTGTATCCACTATCGTATTTCAGTTCATCGATTGGTAAGAAGAAACTATTCCTTCTCCCACTGGTGGTGTCTGCATAGATCCCCTCTCACTAACCATAGGTAGAAATTCCCTACAAAAGCGTTGCAGATGACCCATCATGTTGTAAGCTCAACACTCCACTGGGCTTTGTGGACACTATTGTCTCTTGTTCCCCTCTCTACCACACTGGTAGAAAATGACCTCACCACCTGAAGCATTCTTCTGAGTGGTACTGCCACCCTAAGAGAATTCCATTTCTCTTTTCCTTTTTCTAGCACAAATACTTCCAGTGACAGTTGTTGAGCCACCCTGGTCCACACAACAATATTCCTATAGGTTTCTCTCTGTAATCTGCACCTTATTCACAATAGTGTGTACTGAAGGCAAACTGAAAACATGCACCAGCACTCTAATTTCATAACAAAGAATATCCTTAACATTTTTAGCTCTCATCGTCTCATCACCCACTAACATAGATGCAATATGTTGAAGCTCTATGAAATGAGCGGAATATTCCATCATCAACATAGCGCCCTACAGCAGATTCATGAACTCTTAATCTCTATCTACCCATAATGTCTCTGAAAAAAAATTAGTCATAGAAGACTGCATGAAAATCATCCCACACCATGTCCCTGTGATTCTCTGACTGGGTATTAGCATCCCACCACCTCTTGGAGGAATCACATAGCATATAAGTTGTGAGCTTGACACTGCACCCAAGAGGCATCTCATGATGCTCGAAAATAGTCTGCATCGATCCTAGCCAAGACTCTATAGCCTATGGTCCATCATCCCCTGAAAACATTGGTGGATGCTGCTGCTGGAAGATATGATTTAGATCAGCCATATATGTAGCATCTGGTGTGTCCCCTTGAATGGTCTGCATGAACCGCATAAAGCCTTCACGGAACTATGCCTCCACGCCTGTGTCCAATATAATTGTTGGCGTCGAATCTGGATCTGTTAGAGGATCAATTGGTAACCCATGGCCCACCATTTCTAGTTTATATTCGTTGCCGCTCTCCCGAAGAACAATGTGAGAACGTCTAGGTGGCATGACTCTAACAGGTCAAAACACGCCATAGATTCAAGATTATTACGACTGAAAGGGAAGGAACCACAAAGGGAACATGGGAACGAAGGCATTAAAAATTTGCAAAACAAGACAACACGACATGTATACAAACTACATGGTGTGTACTTGACTTCTCTTCCAATGCCAGGGTCCTTCTACATGGCTATTCCACATGGCTCTCATTAAAAAAACTACAAGATGTGTATATCAACTACTCGACATGTATGGTGTTATTCAAACTGCCGTGTCATTTGTGACACGGCCGACTACTCGACTAAAACTACACAGCTTGTTACACCCGCACACGGCGTGTAAACCTCCTCGTTTCCCTGCCCCACGGCTAAGTCCACCCAGTCTGTCCTCGGACAAGACTTTACGATGTGTCCCAAAGGTTCAAGATGTGTTTAAGGAATGGTGACACTGACTCGTGTTGTTAGTTTCATGGCCGAGTCCCCTGGTTACAGTACACAACGTGTTCAGAGAAGGAGTTCACCAACCCGTGTTGTTAGTTAAACTGTCGGAATCCTGGTCAACACTACAAGGCTTGTATATATGGCACACTTCGTGTTTTACCCAAGCATTCATTACCCCGTGTTTCTACCCCCATGTTTTTTGACACGAGAATAGACTACATGGCGTGTACTCAGAGTATACAACGTGTACTACAAAAATTTATTTTTCTTTCCGAACAGAAGAACATACACGGTGTGTATAAGGTTCTAGACGGCGTGTATACTGGGTTTCCAGACATTATGCCTTAGAAACTTCTCCAGAACATAGAAAATATTGAAAAACAACACCTAAATTTCAAATTCTGATCTGTGTGGGCCCATACTCCCCACAAATCAACATTTTACATCTTATCTGTTTTATAACGAAAGTAAACAGTCAATGATCCACCAAATTCCTGTCAATGGGGGCCCATACACCCCAAGAACAAAGTTTGGTGACCATTCAAAAAGCAGGCTCATACAACAATACTCAATCACATTGCAGGTATTTTTATCAAAGCAACTGTCACAGTAGCTTGCTTTTCAAGAACAACAACATACACATTAGCATGGAATTTCTAATGCATCTACATGGCATGGAACTATGCATGGAATGTGATTTCAATCATGTGCCTATATGATGCATGAGATTTCATACCATCATCTCATTGGGTTATAACTAAATAGAACCCAAAAATAAAATATAAATAGCACAATCACAAGTGCATCACCCAACGGTGAAAATCTTATCAAATGTAATACATGAAAAATCAAAGGAATTGCAAAATACGAGGTATACTGGTTTTTCGTTATACACGGGTTAGCTACACATGGGCACAACTTATTACCAACTACTGTTTTCGTCCTATCCATGACTATGTCTCCAAATAGTATGTCAAATAAAAGAACCCCTCTGATACCACTTGGTTACGTCCGGGATCCGGGTGCCACTAAACGGGTCCACAGACCTAGTTTGCCACATGACCTGATGCACATTTCCTCAAATTCCAGAGGCTGTCGACTAGCAGTGAGGACCCAGGTCTGATAGTGGGTAAACTATTCCCTCTTTTGCACAAGTGTAGCACAATGGAATGAAATAAAACATACAACAACAGCGGAATAATTAACAAAAAATATAACTGATATAGATAACTCATAAAGAGAAAACCAGCAGGCATATATATATATATATATGAGGATGCAGCATGTCACTACTCTATAATAAAACCAAATCATGTTACACTACAATATAATACATCAAAACTAAAATACAAGTATCGAAAAGCCCAACAGAACATCCAGCGGCATCGTGAGCCTAGGCTAGGTCCCATGACCTCCTACTTCTCAGCAACAAAAAAGTACCTATATAGGGACTCATGCCCTATCCACACTTTCAGCAATGTAATCTGTTTCGGCTGAAAAGCATGAAACAAACATGGTGTGAGAAATATATCTCAGTAGGAACCCAATAAAGGGATGTACTCAACTGTGTGTAAACATGAAAAAATCGTGCTCAAAAGTAAAATGTAATAACCAAGAAGTACTCAACAGTAACTAACTACCAGTTCTATTTCCATTTTAATATCCATATATTCTTTTAATTTAAAATATCACCACAGTGAATATTCTAGGTAAACAGCCAATGTCATCAGACACGTAACTCCTAGCCTCACGTAAAGAGTATCCAACCACAAGAAGCTTCCCTTAAGCATACCGATATTTCCCACGGGCATTAAAAGTGTCGCCCTCAGGCATAGAGTCTACTGCCATAAGACACAGAAGATGTTTTGCTCCTGCTGAAATAAATACTACCCTCAGGCTAAAGAAAACACTGCCATCAGGATAAACATTAAACCGGGTCATGCCCAACATATAATCAAGCAGTTCAAATACAATTCCTCTCAAGGGAAATGTAATGAAAAGTATTAATTATGCATACCCTCGGGTATCCGGGCCAAATGGATAAACAGATGAACACACCCCCAGGGTGGTCCAAGATCCAAGCACCGATCCTACAGATCATTTTTACAATTTTATTTAATTACCTATACAGTTATAGGTAGTTAAAATATCCATGTCCTTAGCCACACGACACCCCATATGTGGGTTCATAGCTCAAAAATACAAAAAATGCTCAACAGTTGGAAATAAACACCAAGCCACCTACCTTATACCCCTACAAACGATATACGTGAACATCGATTTCAGAAATGCCCAAGAATGACGTAGATCTGACGTAGAAGAAAAAACACTGAAACATAAATAACATTCTCATAAGAATGAATTGGTAAGAACGGATTAAGGAGAGATGAGGACATACCCGTGTGGATCCAACGAGATCGTCTGAGGCAGAAATGGATTCCCGACGTCCGCCTAACGGATCTCCAAAGCTCTGTCCATCCTCTCTCGAGTTCTCATCCTGTTCTATGGCTTCCCTATTTACAGGGGTGGCTATTGCCCATTTTAAGTGAAAAAACAATGTACACGGTGTGTACTTCCCATTATTAAATTTTTCACCTAGATGCTTCCCGCCAGCGTGGCACTATTCATCTACCGACATGACTACACCATGTGTAGTCAGTTCCTAACCCTTAATCACTGACAAGGCCACATGCACCGTGTACTCATCCCCCATGTCCAAAAGTACACATAGTGACGAAAATTATGGCGTGTACATCCGAAATTTAATGATTTTCCCATTTTCCTTATTTTCTCAAAAACACTTATGGTAAAGAGAAGAAGAGAAGCCCATAACTTAAAGAAAAAAACCTTGTTCTTACAATCTTCCTCCCACAAAGAAATTCATCCCATAATTGACCATTTAGGGTGGTGAAGATATAGATATGAATAGCATCAGCCACTGAGCACATAATTCAGTCTCCCGCTCTCAGGATTCATCCTGCACTCAGCCATGCTTCAACTACACCCATACGAGAGGAACTGATCGGCCTTGGAGAACCTTCTTGCTCCTATAAAAGATACGGATCTGATGCTCTTGAAAGGATGCATCTTCTGTAGCTCAAACTCCTTTGGTTGAAAGCTATGAGATGGTTCTGAATGATAGCGAAACAACTGGGACACATGGAAGAAGACATGCATGGCTCGATACCTCGGCGGTACCTGAAACCGATAAGAAACTTTCACGACTCTCTCCTGAATCTCAAATGACCCCACATACCTCGGTGAATGTTTACCATGTCTTCTGATCTACATGTGTCCCAGCCTTTGTGAAACACGCAAGAAAACTTGATCCCAGACCACGAACTCTAATGGTTGTCAGTGTGGATTAGCATAAGATTTATGACAAGACATCACTGTAGCCATCTGTTTTAGAATCAACTCGTCCAACTCAGAAGTATCCTGCATGAGTTGTTGCTCAAGTAGAGCTTCCTCACCTGCCTTTAACAAGCACAAAGGTGATCAGCATGACCTACCATATAATGACTTTTAAGGTGTCGTCTCAATATTTTCTTGAAAAAATTTGTTACATGAAAACACGACTAAGGGTATATGGTTTTTCCAAGATCCCCCAATATCTAGGACGCATGCACGCATCATGTCCTCGAGCACATGTATCGTACGCTCTAACTGGCCATCGGTCTATGGGTGGTAAGTTGTTCTCAGAATCACCTGTATACCCATAGCACTCTAAAACCTCTGCCAGAAATGAGACGTAAAATGTGCGTCCCTATCTAAAATGGTTGAATGTGGAACACCATGAAGATGTAAAATCTCTCATATATACAACTTCCTATGCAAATCAACTCAGAAGGACTCCTTTATTGGCAAGAAGAAAGCTACATTTGTGAGTCTGTCCACAACAACCCACATAGCATTATTACCTCGAGGTGACCTCAGAAACCCAGTCATGAAGTCTATTGCGATAGCATCCATTTTCAATTCGGTATGGGTGACTGTTGTAATAGCCCAGTTGTTCTTTGATGCTCATCCATCACCTACTGATAGGTGGAATAACTATTAACAAAACCACCTATCCTTCGCTTCAAACCTGGCCACCAGTACTGACGTCTCAAGTCTTGGTACATATTGTTAACCCCAGGATGAACTGCACATGCTGAATCATGAAACTCCCACATCTTCTCCACACATATATCACCGGGAACCCATAATTGTCCATGGAAACACAAGATCTCATCATCGCCTATTTTCCCACTAGGTGGAGGGTCCGCACTTGCCACCGAATCCTGTAAAACTAGGACTTCTAAATCAGATAGATTTATCCTCCTCACTCTATCCAGGAGTGTAGAAGTTACTGTTAAAGAAGATAGATAAGTCTTCCCTCGACTTTCATTCACCTCCAAATGCATCTCAGAGGACAAAGCCATATGTTGCCACTCACAACTGGCCTCCTACACTGCCTGAATCTGAGTCCTCCTACTCAGTGCATCTTCAACTGCATTACCATTACTAGGTGATTAGGGAGGATCAAAATCGATGGAATTTAGGTATTCGACCCACCTTCACTGCCTTAGATTCAAGTCATGATGAGTAAAGATGTACATGAGACTTTTGTGGTCGGTATAATCCACAAAATGCTCTCCCATGAGATAATGTCTCCAATAGTGCAATGCAAGAACAACCACATCCAACTCGAGATCACGTGTCGGGTAAATGCTCACATGAGGTCTCAACTGCCGAGTCGTGTATACAACAACTCAATCACCCTGCATCAACACTTCTCTCAGCCTAATACTGATGCATCACATTAAACTCTATAGCTCCTCCCCTGCTCTGGGAGTATCACGACTGTTACTGATGTCAACCTTCTCTTCAGGTCCTAAAAGGATGTCTCGCAAGTTCCAACCAAACAAACTTCACATCCATCTTAGTCGAACCTTTCAACGGCGCTGCTATGTGGGAGATGTCCTGTATGAAGTTTCTGTAGTAACCAGCCTACCCTAAGAAACTTCGTATCTCAAACATGTTCATAGGCTACTCCCAGGAAACTACTACTCTCACCTTCTCTGGGTCTACTGCAACTAATGCCTCTGAGATGATATGACACAGGATGTATATCTGTCCTATCCAAAATTTTCACTTTGAGATCTTATCATATATACAATGATACCTCAGTGTACTCAATATGATATCAAGATGTGTGGTGTGGTGGTGTCGAGTGTGAGAGTACACCAAGATATCATCCACGAATACTACAACAAAAGAATCTAAATAAGGATAGAATACACGATTCATAAGAGACATGAAAACTCCCAGCATGATTGTGAGTCCGAACAGCATAACCATATACTCATATTGACCATATCTACCCTGAAAATCTGTAAGAAGTATGTCCTATGGTCTCACGTGCAGGTGATGATATCCTCATCACAAGTCAATCTTTGAGAACACTCGTTCACCACGAAGTTGATCAAAATGATATCAATCCTTAGAAAGGGATGTCGGTTCTTAACTGTCAACTGGTTCAGCTTCCGATAATCCACATAGAGTATGAGGGTATCGTACACATTATTCGCAAAGAGGACCGGTGAACCGCAAGAAAAAGTATTGGGTCAGATGAAACCCTTGGCCAGTAACTCCTCTAACTGCCTCTTGAGCTCCTGCAACTCTGATGTTGCCATCATATATGGAAGAATGGACACTAGTGCTTCTCACCGAACAATATCTATAGAGAAATCCACATCTCACTCCAGAGGCAGACTTGAAAAGTCATCTGGGAAGAAATCCCTGAAACAATCAACCACTGGAGGGAAATCCATCTGACAAGTCCCATGATCATCCAGATAAAACTCGAATCCTGGGTTGTGACTCCACCTCACCCATGATGCTCTGGTCCAGCTCGACTCACATGAACATACCACTCACCCTTATATAGAAAACTCTCTGCCCTCTGGTGACGTGAAATATACCCTATGACTATAGCAATCTACAAAAGCTCGAAAGGGAACCAACCAGTCTATCCTGAGAATGAAGTCTAATGTTTTCACCTCTAAGACATAGAGGTCCCATATAATGTGACACCCACCAACCTCAACGAGGTACTCCTTTCACTGACAGACACCAGCCGTTCTATTCCCCAATGGAGTGTCTAGCGTTATGATATCAGAAGCAGAAGCAACACAGAGCCCAATGATCTCTACAACATGTATAGATAAGAAACTATGCGTAACAACCGTATCGAAATGTACAAAAGTTAAGACAGAAGATACTATAATTATACCTCTGACTGTCGATGGTCTGGGATCCTGCTCTTGTTGGGTCTGTAGTACTACATACACCTACCCTGTGTCGCTTCCCTGCGACACAGCCTGGCTAGCTGGAACTATCCCGCACGGCTACCTCTGATATCCTAGTGTTTGGCTACCATGACAACGACCACCATCTCTGCAAGTATCCACTAACGTATTCCAGTTCCCCGACTAGTACCAAGCCACTAGTCCTACTCCCACTCGCGGTTTCTGCACAGAACCCCTCTCACTAGCCACTAGTAGAAACGCCCTGCAAAAGCATTGAAGATGACCCATCTTGCAACAAGATCGACACTCCACTGGGTCTAGTGGACACTGTGGCCTCTTGTGCCCCTCTCTACCACACTGGTAGCACATGACCTTGCCACCTGAAGCATTCCTCTGACTGGTATTCCCACCCTGAGAGAAGTACATTTGTCTCTTCCTCATGCCAGTAGAAATAGTACAAGTGATAGGTGCTGAACCGCCCTGGCCCACACCACTAGATTCATGTAGGTTCCTCTCCGTAATTAGTGCCTGATTCACAATTGTGTATATTGATGGCATCCTGAAAACATTCACCAGCGCTTGGATTTCATAATGAAGACCATTTTAAAAACCTCTAACTCTCAATGTCTCATAACCCACCAGCATGGGTAAAAATCGCTGAAGCTCCATGAAACGAGAAGAATAGTCAATCACCGACATAGCGCACTACTGCAGATTCATGAACACTCAAGCTCTATCTTCCCTTAGTGTCTCTAGAAAAAAGAATTCATAGAAGACTGAATGAAAATCATCTCACACCATTTACCTGTAATTCTCTGACTGGGTGGTAACATCCCACAACCTATTGGCGGAATCATGCATTATATAATTCGCGAGCTTGACTATCCTCCATGGAGGCGTCTGAAGATGCTTGAAAATAGTCTGCATCAATCCTAGCCAAGAATCTGTAGCCTGTGGTCCACCATCCCCTGAAAACATATGCAGATGCTGCAGCTGGAATATACGAGTCAGGTAAGCCATTGATGTAGCAGCTGGCGGTGCCCCTTGAAAGGTCCGCATGAACTGCATAAAGCCTTCATGGAACTACACCTCATGGCATGTGTCTGATATAACTGTCGGCGCCGCATCTGGCTCTGCTGGAGGATCAACTGTTAGCCCATAGCCCACCATTTCTGGTATATATTCATTTTTTCTCTCCTGGAGAACAACGCGCGAACGTCTAGGTGGCATGATTCTACATGGTCAAAACACGCCTTAGATTAATGATTATTAAGATAGAATGTAAAGGAACCATAAAGGTATTAAGGGAAGGAAGGCATTCAATAATTACAAAACAATACTACATGGCGTGTATACTGTCTACACGGCATCTACATGACTTCTCATACCCTGCTCGGGTCCTTCTACAAGGCTAAGCCACACGACTCCCATTCAAAAAAACTACACAGCCTGTATATCAACTACACGGCATGCATAGTGTTATTCAAAATGCCCATGTCATTTGTGACACGACCGACTACTCGGCTAAAACTACACGGCGTGTTACACCAGAACATGGTGTATACACCACCACATTTCCCAACCACATGGCTATGTCCACACGCTATGTCCCCAGACAAGACTACACGATGTTTCCGAAGGGTACACGACATGTTTACGGAACTGTGATACCAACCCGTGTTGTTAGTTACACGTTCGAGTCCCCAGGTCACAATACACGATGTGATCAGGGAAGGATTTCACTGACCCCTGTTGTTAGTTAGACAGCTGGACTCTGGGTCAACACTACATGGCATGTATATCAATTCCACGGCTTGTTTTACCCAAGCATTCTCTACCCCGTGTTTCCAACCACATAGTTTGTTACATGAGAATAGACTATGCGGCGTGTACTTAGAATACATGGCGTTTACTTCAAAAATTTATTTTCCTTCTAGAACAGAAGAACATACACGGTTTGTATAAGGTACTACACGGTGTGTATACTAGGTTTCCAAACAGTATGCCTCAGAAAATTCTCCGGAACCTAGAAATTACTGAAAAACAACACCTAAGTGTCAAAATCTGATCTGTGAGGGCCCATAATCCACACGAAACAACATTTGACATCTTATCTATTTTATAACGAAAGTAAACAGTCAATGATACACCAAATTCCGGTCAGTGGGGGCCCATACTCTCCAAGACCAATTTTTTCCATCCATTCAAAATGCAGGCTCACACAACAATACTCAATCAAATAGCAGTTATTTTTATCAAAGAAGATACCACAACAACATGCTTTTCTAGAACAACAACTTACACATCAGCCTGGTATTTCTAATGCACCTACATGGAATGGAACTATGCATGGAATGTGATTTCTAGCATGTCCCTCTATGATGCATGAGATGGAATACCCTCATATCATCGGGTTGCAATAAAATATATCCAAGAAATAAAATATAAACACCACAATCACTAGTGTGTCACCCAACGGTGAAAATCATATCAATTATAAAACTTGCAAAATCAAAGAAATTAAAAACTAAGAGGTAGACTAGCTTTTCCATGTACATGGGTTAGCTATGCCTGGGCATAGCTTATTACCAACTACCAATTTTGACTTATTCCTGACTAAAGAACCAAATAGTAAGTCAACGAAAAGAACCCCTCTGATACCACTTGGTAATGTCCCAGATCCGGGTTCCACTCAAAGGGTTCCCCAGACCAAGTTTTCCACATGACCTCAATCAATTTTCCCCAAACACCAGAGGCTGTAGAATAGCAGCAAGGGCCCAGGTATGTTTGTGGGGAAACTATGCCCTCATTTGTCCAATTGTAGTGGAGTGGAATGAAATAAAACATAAAACAACAGCGGAAGCAGTTACAACACATATAACTGAGATGGATATCTGATAAATAGAAAACCAGGAGTCATATATATATATATATATATATATATATGAAGGTGAAACATGTCACTACTCTATAAAACAACCAAAACATGTTACACTGTAGTACAATACATCACAATTTAAATACAAGTATAGAGATGCCTAACAGAACAGCCAGCGGCATCGCGATCCTAGGCTTGGTCCCATGCCCTCCTACACCTCAGCAACAATCATGTACCAATATAGGGACTCTTTCCCCTATCCACACCTGCAACAATGTAATATAATTTGGTTGAAAATCATAACCAAAATATGGTGTGAGAAATATATCTCAGTAGGCACCCACCAAAGGCCTGTTCTCAACAGTGTGTAAATATGAAACAATATTCCTCATATTTAAAATTCAATAACTAAGCAGTACCCAACAGTAACTAACTACCATTTCTATTGCCATTTTAATATCCATTATTAATTTAATTTAAAATATCACCATAGTGAATATTCTAGCTAAACAGCCAATGTCCTCAGACACGTAACTCATACCCTCTGGTAAAGAGTATCCAAACATAGGAATCTTCCCTCAGGCATACCGATATTTCCCACTGGTGTAAGAAGTGTCTCTATCATGCATAGAGTCTACTACACTCAGACACGGAAGAGTTGCCCTCATGCTAAAATAACCACTACCCTCAGACTAAAGGAAACTCCACCCTCAAGCTAAAGAAGAAATCGGGCATTTCCAAACATATAAACAAGCATATAAAATACAATTCATATCAAGGAAAAATTGATGAAAAGTATTAACAAGGCATACCCTCGGGTATCCTTTCCAAACAGCTAAACAGAGGAAAATACCCCTATGGTGGTCCTGGATCCAAGCATTGATCCTATACAACAATTTTACAATTTTATTTAATTACCTATAAAGTTTTAGGTAGTTAAAATAATCATGGCCTCAACCACATGACACCCCATATGTGGGTTCATAGCTCAAAAATACACAAAATGCACAAAAATTAGAAATAAACACCAAGCCACCTACCTTATACACCAATGAACGATATACACGAACGTCGGTTTCAGAAACACCCATGAACGACGTAGATCTGACGTAGATGAAAAACCACTCAAACGTAAATAATATTCCCTCGGGAATGAATTGGTATGAACATCTTAAGGAGAGAAAAGGACATACCCATGTGGTTTCAACGAGATCATCTGAGGCGGAAACAGATTCCCACCATGCACTCGATGGATGTCCAAAGTTCTAACCTTCCTCTAATAGGTTCTCTTCCCATTCTATGACTTCCCATTGAATAGGGGAGGCTACTGCCCATTTTATTTGAAAAAAACAAAGTACACGACATGTACTTCCATGTACATGATGTCTACTTCCAATATTTAAACTGTTAACCTGGCGGCTTCCCACTAGCGTGGCACTGTTCATCTACTGACATGACTACACGGCGTGTCTTCTTGAGTACAGGGCGTGTTCTGTCGATCTTCTGGCCACAACCTTACTATTTGACATGCCGACTGACTACATAGCGTGTAATGTACCACTATAAGGCGTGCAGTCAATTCCTACACCCTTAATCGCCGACATGGCCACATGCACCGTGTACTCATCCCACATGGTCAAAAGTACATAGCGTGGGGAAAAGTACATGGCGTGTACTTACAAAATTTAATGATTTTCCCATTTTTTTTATTTTCTCAAAAACACTTAAGGAAAATAGATTAAGAGAAGACCATACCACAATCATAAGAACCTAGTTCCTATAATTTTTATTTTTTTTATTGAATTAAAACATATTTCTTATTTCGACTAATTTGGAATTATTTTTTGGTGTTTTATAGTTCCATTTCCCAAAATCAATGTGGTATCAGAGCCACACTATTAAATAATGGCATCATTAAATTATGAAATATAAAAATTTTAGGGGTGAAATTATTTTAATTAGTTGAGATTAAAAATGTGATCCATATTAGTCCAATATGGGCTCCATGAATCCCTCTACAGACCTAGGAATCACAAAGTAATTAATTCCACTCATGGAAAAATAGTCACAACTTATATGGATGTCCCACTCATCATTTTTATGAAATCACATAGCTCTTTAGCCTTGTATTTATGTGGTAATTTCTAGCTACATGTTTCTTATGAAACTTTCATAGCCATTATTTTTTCTAAACATAGAAAACTGAATATGATGTCATCTTTAAATGGTTTTCTACAAAATAAGAACAAATTATATTCCAAATATATATCTCATGGGGCCACCATCTATTCAAATATTTATAATTTTAATAAAATTTTATTATTACTTGCCAAAATAAATAGAAATTTTGATGATGAGAATCATTTAATCATAATTTGAATCTATTTAGCTAGTTCATATGATCATCCTATCGAATCTATAATGTATGGGAAATATTCATTAACTTTTGAGAAAGTCATGTCTACCTTGATTTCACATAATTTTCATATTAACTCTATGGGTAAACCTATATATGAGGGTCAAAATGTGAGGGTTCATTCAGAGATTTGCGGTAATGAAGGTAAACAGTAGAAGGGAAGAATGTGTCATATCAATTCATCGGAACATTGGTCAAAACCAATTCCAAATTTGGTAACCAGCTATAACTATGGAAATCATCAGAATATTAGATCAAAATAAACCAATTGGATTTATGTATATCCTTCTAAAGATTATATTGATCATTAGCTATTTGATTACAAAGGCTATGATAGTGTTGAGGTGTTTTTTGTGTCCCAATATACACATGATGTTCCTTCTATATTTATTGTATAGGAGTTACTTTTATTGTTTAATAATGGTAGTTGATGGATATGTTGATTTAGGAACAAATATTTGATGTTGCGTCATGTGTAGAGGTATTTTGAATATAGAGATATTATGACATTCTCTTTTCATCATATTGGTTGAGGGATGGGTTCTCGATTTACACTAAAGTATGATCTTACTATGTGTCATATTTTATAGATGTTTTAAATTTAAATATTATTGTGGTGGATGTATAATCTCCATGGGATATCATACAGTTTGTAATGTATCCTTGATAAATGGGTTATTTATCTCAGATTAATAAAGACACATCATGTTGTTGGAAAACTCTTCTATCACTAACAATGACTACACTATGCTAAAGCATAGGAAACAATGACATGTGATTTCTAATGGTCAATGAGATATATAGTAATAAATGGTTGTTCACCCAGGTGACACCATATCACATAACCTTCTAAGATGTTTTTTTATCATGTGTAAGTCTAAAATATTAGGTTTTCATAGATTTATCATTAAAATTGGTCACCCACTTGAGTATGTTCGCACTGAGGAATTGGTATGACTACATCCCATGGTGGGGGCACTTACATTGTAACCTTTATAGATGTCTTTCCAGGGATTGTATGGGTATGTATTTTTAGAAAAAAAATAGATGACTCTTAGTTGATTAATACTTGGAATGCCTCTCTATAAATTCCATATATAATTAAGTTAAAGGATTTGAGGACTAATAAAGGATTGGAATAACTATATAATGAGTTCATCATGTTTTGTGCATTTGATGGAATTTAAAATCATAGAACATTGATTCATACTCCCAAACGAAATGGTGTAGTTTAGAGTACATATATTACTATTACTGAGTTGTATCATACAATGCACACATGCTTGAGCTTTCTAAAATATTTTCCGTAGAAGTTTTCACTGTTGCAGTCACATAAAAAATAGTTTTCCAACATCTGTCAAAATGTTTAGGACTCATATTGAATTTTGGGGCAATAACCTCATCATAATAACATCATATGGTGTTTAGATTCTTTTCATACACTCATTTTAAGGATGATAATGTTGAGTCTAGAGTTTTAAATTTAATCTTCATAGGCTTTTATGTGGGGTAAAGTTGTATATTCTTTCTGTAGAGAAAACTAGATTTCTAATATTTACTATTTGCATAGAAGTGATGTATCAAGAATTTGATCTTGCTAGACTCCATCCTCCCACTATTTAAAATGTTTATCCTTATTAGAAGAGGTATATTGATGATAATCCGACTAGTGTTAGTGATTCTTCTTTTGAGAATCCCTTTAACTATCAGGAACCCATTTCTTGGATTTTTCCACAAGCATGTTATGATCCTTATGATTTTCCTGATAAATATAGTTCATATTGACCTCAGTTGTTATCCTCTAACTAGGTATAAGAATGAAATGGCCTTTAGGCCTTCTATTAAGAACATCCTGGCATATATGGTTTCTCGTACAATAAATGTGGTTTTGGGTCTTCGTAGAGTGGATCCCCAAATAGGAAATTAAGATATCAATGATAGCAATAGTATTAATTGTAGTTCCACTATATATGATGAGATGAAATCCCTATGAAATATCCATACATTTTCTATAGTAAATAAACCACCTATTTTCAAGATTATTGGTTCTAAGTTGATATCTAAAATAAAGGAATAAAGCACTATAAGAAATAAAATTACATTTATAGATAGACTTATATCAAAAGGATTCCATAAAAGAGAAGGAATTAATTACAAGGAAATTTTTTCTCTTGAATTGAAAAATAATTCAATAATAATTCATCATTATTTTCATCCTATTTATATATTAATATAGAACAATTAGATATCCAAACTAGATTCTTATTTGGTGATTTTATTGAAAAATTATTCATAAATCCTTCTATTTGTTTTCAATATGAATTTGAAGATAACCTATTTTATTTACATAAGAAATCATATTTTTTATTTAAATAAGCCTCAGGGGAATGGTATAATATGTTTGATTCATCAATGCTATAAAATGGTTTTAGCAGTAGTCATTTTGTTCCATGTGTATATATTAAACCTCTAAAAATCTATTATTTATTCTCTACCCTATATAGATGACATGTTACACATATGTAGTTATATGATGTAAATAAACAACATTAAAATGAAATTGAATTTATGTATTCAAATGAATTATCTAGGTTTTGATAAGAAATTTATGCACATGAAATTTATTTGAGAAATAAACCATAAGTTTTTTAATATCTCAATGTCCCTATCTTTTTAATGTATATATGACAAATTTGATTAATTATTTGAATCTTGTTAGTGTTCCATTAGGTCATAATTTTAAATTATCATTATCTCATTCCTCTTACATGTCATTTGATGTTGAATATATGAGAATAATCCCTTATTCTAATAGTTTGTGATGTTATATGTAAGCTATGACTTGTACAAAATGAGGTGACTGTTTTTTGATTTGTGCTTTGAGCATGTTTAAGGAAAATCAATTCAAGACACATTGGAATACACTTAAATGGTTATTAATGAAAATTTTTTCTATTTCAACACTATTGATTTTGTATGTTAAGAATATTAATTCGTCAGAACTAGTGGCAGAGTATTTGCACTCAAACTATGTTTCAAATGTTGATAATAGTCAATCACTAACTTTTTATGTCTTTACTACATGTGGACAACTTATATCATTGAAGATTAATATGAAATCGTTGGTGGCCTTCCAGACCACTATACCAATATATTTAGTACTGACATATGTAGTCAAAGAATCCATATTTCATAAGGGTTTGATTTCTAATGATTGAATATTTATTTATATTATTTAAGTAAATTTTAATTCTCATTATTCAGTTTTTTCCTAACAAATTATTATAATATAGTAGGTATAAGAACTTGTATATAATATATCGTTTTATTATTGAATTAATTTAATTGGAGAATTGTGTTCAACTACGATACATATGAATGAATACTGATATGATAGTTTTACTAAGGCTACAACATTATCTGTGTTCAAGAATTTTATTAATATCATGAACTTAGTACTAGTTGAATATAATTTAGATGAAATAAAATCATCAATTTCAATTTGAAAATGGTAGTTATTTTTAAATTTGGGTATTCATTTTAATATATTGAAATTTAAAATTAACACATTTAAATTCTTTTCATCCCATTAAATTTTTTTAAATAAATAAAATTTATTATCAAATTTTTATCATTTTAAAATATATTGGTTTTTCGTTCTGTTTTACCACATAATATGATTTAAATGTCCCACTAAATTTTTTGGCCAACTTAATTTTGGATACTACCATGGCTATTTGCAGTATACCTATTCTCTTATTCTATTTCAAAAAAGGGATGTTTCCCATTAATCAATAATGGTTGTCCATTGATTTGAGCAATTCGAAGTGCTGTGGAGTGGGTAGTTCAACAATGGATTCATGGTGGCCTTACCTTGGATGAGATGTTAGCTAATTAAGGTTCTTCCAGAGGTTAAATCAATTAATATGTTCATAAATTCTATATAAAAAATAGATCTGAACATAATCATTTTGGAATTCATGTTTATCTGGTATGAAAAGATCAAGTTTCTCAAAATTTACACCCTCCCACCGTTGGTGGTGTGATTGTTTCTCATTGGTTGTTTAGTATCGATATTATATCTCCCAAATTCATTAATTGTCATCCTAGAATAAAATATCACCGGTCTTGGTGCTAACATCCTCGTCAGGGGACTCAACTGGTTGCCAGCTGACCCCCTACATGCCACTGGTTGGTGGCTCATCATGGAGTCGTTCATGGATCTTCTTGGTTGATGATGTGTGAACATTTCATGAATAATAATACCTTTTCTGATCATCCTTTGGTGAGATACAATGAATCAGTGAGGTTAATGTTCATGGGCCATGAAGTGATATATATTCCCAATAAAAATTCTAGGCTTCTATGTTTTTCATAAATCTGATTCCATTTGTTTTCTTACTTATAGTTAATGGTTTCTGTTTTATCATTTCAATACATTTTATTATTCTATCTGCTTTTTTTCATTAAAAAATATTATATTTTTTTAGAATCTAATAAAATAACCTTTTTTGGAGGTTTTCATTACATCTAGTTTTTTTCCAAAGTTAAGTAAGGATATAAATTCATGTGTTTCCTTTTTTTCAATTTTTTTTCTTATATTATTATTGGTCTTCCACTATTCTAGAATCATCACACTACTCATGTGTTTTTGAAATGTAATTGAAATATTTTTTCTATTTTATATATTTTATTAATCTCTATTTTTTATTCAGTGGTCGATGGAATTATTTGGTAGGGTTATTCCTCTATTACCCCATAATAGTTGTTAAAGATACATCGATTGGTTTCCCTGATTTGGAACCAAATATAATTTAATTCATTAATTAATGGTTAAATAAATATTGATTGGTTAATATAGATAATTTTTTGTGGCCAATGTTTCCTATTTTTATTTGAAATCTTAATGTATTATGATAGGGTTGTGAGAGCATGTTTGCATATGAAGGATATATTTTTTATTTTTAGGTCAATGTTTCCTCCATGACTGTGTTTGTTTTTTTCTACCATCTATGTGAACATGATGTGAGTATTTTTTTGGGCACAATATGAGTATGTTATGGATAATTGGTTGTGAATGGGAATTCCTTATCTCTATGTAATTTATAATCTATAGGAATCATTGGTACATCAATAAGATGCCTAAATTTATCAGTATGATTTAATGTCGTGTTTATCTCTCAGATTTGGATTTTTTTGATAAAATCACATAAAAGGATTTAATTCCTAGTAAACATAATTGGATTGATATTAAAATTTGTGAGAATGGCCATTGATTCATTTTTTATCTGTATGAATCAATGATTCATCCATCAGATTCTGGTGTCTCTAGATATTTTGGATAACTATGAGTAACATTTCATTGTTTAATGAAATTTAAACATCTCTCATTTGGGGGGTGTAAAAACATGAAAATGAATTTATATATATGTTATTATCAATGGTAATATTCTTTGAATAATTTTTAATCTTTTCTTTATGACCAAGACTAAATTTATGACAAGATTTATTAGTATATGTTATATTTTGATTTGACAATATTAACAATTTTCTAATAAGGGAAAATCATATGGTTAGTGCTAGAAACTGACCATAAAAATATTAATTAACATGAAATTCTATTATAATGACCATTATTCATTTAAGATTTTAGTATTCAATGGAACATAGATCTGATACTTCAATTTAATTTTATGGTCTAAAGTAGTGTTTCCCCTCGAATTTAGAGTTATGTGAAAAATCACATAAATGGAAATAATACCTAGATAACGCACATGGATTGACATGAAATCAATGCAGAATGATCATCCCATTGTTTTTCATATATTGGAATAAATGTTGTATACATCGGATTATTGTGTCACTCCTAATGATTAAATAAAACTAGTATCTTTTTATAGTTTTATTAAAATGACATATCTTACATCTTGGGGGTTCAAAATGAGAAAATGACATAATATTCATGTAAAAAGAAAGTATATCATTCCCTAAATCAGTTCTTATCATTGGGAATCAATCAATGATAAATATAATGCTCCGATTGGTCATTATGGATTATTGTATTATTTAAAATTATTATATTTTTTTAAATAAAAGAAAAATCATGTTTGTAGGTAATAAAACCAACCAATAAATCATTTATTGACCTGAAATATTATGAAAATGATATTTTAGACATTAAACACCTTTTTAATATTTCTATTTGAATAAATTTCCAGTATTTGGATAATGGTAACCGTACATTTCCAAAAACAAAACCACACAGAATGTTGTAATTAAACAAAATTCAGGGCTCAAAACTATAAACACCAATGTCTAAAATTCATAATTTGAAAATACTGCATTGATCACTACACAACCTAAATCCATTTTCCCTGAGACGAATCACATTTATCAAGAAATCCACATCACAGACAATTATTATTGTCATTTGTTGTCATCAACATAAAACCATCAGATTCATTCAAACAATTATACCCGGAAACATGATAATGCCATAGGGATATCACCATTGAACTGAACTAAAATCAATTACTACAGACAACATTCGGATGTAGTGTTCCATCCAACATAACGAGACGGACTGTTGCTAAGTTATCCATTCACCACTATCATCACTGAAGACTTATCATCCAAGCAGTCACCAGCAGACCACCGGAGTACATCCTCATCACGTCGTGAACAACACTGATAGTCTCGATAACCACAAATATAGAAAAATAACCATAGGCACAAAACAACCATCCCCATTCTCGATGACATTATCTTTGTTTAAAATCACCAATGTCCACCCTGAAGGAAACAATATCTTTTTCATTCAAGGAACCAACTCCGATCGCACAATGAACATTGTCGGAATCCAAATCCAATGTCCCAAAATCATTTTGGTACCCCCACTATATATTCAACTAGTATAGAAGCAGTGGAACTTTAAACCACTTCAATGAATTGAATGGTTGAGGACTCTATATGTTTACAAAACTGGAAAAACCACCGAATGAGAAACATCGGATCCCAAAACAACTTTGTCATGATTTTTTTAAAAAATATTGTTTTTTCCAAAATATATAGATTAAAAACGTCTAGATTTATTATTTTATAAAAAATAATATCTAATGGTGACAGGTTAGGTGCTACTTTTGGGGTTCAGGCGAAAGTCAGCATCCGCGCCTCCGCCAATTGTGCTAACTTGAATGACGACAACAACGTTTCCCCCTTTCTACTAAAAACTACAAATTTTTTAAAAAAATTATTTTTTATTTTATTGTAATGTATTTTATATATATATATATATAAACAAAAGAAAAAAAATTCCTAGTATAATTTATCCGCTATATGAAACCATGCAGTACTACAATTCCAACAGTCTGGATTCTGACAGAATCTCTCACCAAGGGCTCCATTATATAAGAGTGCTTACCATGGAGATCATTCTGCATATCCCATGTGGGATTATGGTTCTCTATTTCCAGCACAGAACATTATACATTTCTACAGTGGGATTCTTTTTCATGTACGTGACTCGAATGACTATAAAATATAAACAATAAGGCTAATAGGTAAATTTATACATTGTTTGATCACTTAAAAATTTAATTATATGATCTCCTCTAAGATGTTTCCTTTTCATTGAATGACTTCAAATATACCTTATTGTTACCAAATAATATAGTCAAATCATTTTATGATTATGAATTGTCACATATTCTATATTAATCCATTTTAAAACTTTATTATATTCTAGGAATATTTGTAGAGGAATCACTTATCATATTCATTGTTTTGAAAAAATAGTTAAAAACATTTTGAGAAATTATCTGATCATAGTTTTATAAACATGATAATGATATAAGAGAACCTTTTCTGGATGATTCCATTCCATTTTTTCCATTTTTTTATACTATGTTCTTTCATATAGTTGAGGAATTATCTTATTATGGTAAATTAATAAAGTCCCATTCATTATCAATTTCACTATTATCTGAAACATTTTTTTGGTATTTTTTATCTTCTTCCACATAGTTTGTGTAACACCCCATGCTTCCATAGTACGTTTCCCTTAGAATAATGAAATAGTGTCTATTGTACGCAACCTCAAGTTCTAACACACCACAACTAATTAAACTAGCCGTTATAAATAGTAATACGTATTTTTTTGATATTTTATAAATATTATTTTTCGAAATGGTCTTCATTTGTGGATTTGGAATATCGAAATAAGTCTAGTGTAAATTTTAGATATTTTTCTGAAAAACATTATTTTTTGATGAATAGTGAAACCACTATGTGGTAGTTAAAAAACTGAATTTTTCATAAAACATTATTTTACCGCTTCTGTGAATGGAATTTCAAAATTTTGAGAGACACGGTTGATATTAGTAAATAAAATGTGGATGAATGAGATGAAAATAATTTTTGGTGAATAGTATCTTTTTGCTTTTATTTACCACTGTTAAAAGTAAATAGGGTAATTAAGGGTAAAAATGATATTAATATTACCCTAACACATGTCCTAATTCTATTGGACAAGTTTATCTCGACCAAAAACAATCTTAGGAATAAAATAATATCATTTAGGTCCACTTGGATTAGATTAGGACATTTATTATTATTTAATTTAAGAAGAGTTAAAAGAGTTAAAATCAATGTTTAATTATTAAAACATTTTTAATATTGAGATATACATTAGATAAATTTGATTCGAAATATTCATTAGAAAGATAAAACGATTTCCTACATAATGATATTTTATTTATAATTTTTAGAAATTAAATAAGTTAGTTTATTTATGACACAATAGTGATGGAGTAATTACCATAATAGTGAAAAATTAAGATAATTGATATTATAAATACCCAAATAAATATAATTTGAGACTTTTTATGCATTACACTAATTTTATAGGTTAATATGACAAGTTATTAATGATTTAAATAACTTTTTTCGAACTTATAATTCTGTTATGAGTTTCAAAAAAATCAATTACAAAATAGTGTCAAAATTGACATAAATAGTTTTTAAAACAAATATTATATTGTTATTTGATATTCTATTCATAAAAATCAATGGTTCAGCCAAATGACATATATAAGGATATATATATTAATAAGAACCACTTGGGGTTATCTTAGATGTTTATAGTATGTTTATTAACATTATAATATAAAAATAAAAAGAGACATAGTAAAAGTAAATCTAATTAACTAAGAGTTAATACTTAATGATAAGGTTAATTTAGTGACCCAAACCAGTCTAAATCCTATTTGTTGAGTTGTTTTAAACCCATCCCCACCTTATCCTAGAAATAAATCACTTTGGAGCCATTAGAAACAGAATATGATTTTATTATAAAATAATATTTCTTGTTTTTCCTAAAGTTCGCCTCACCCCTTTTATAAATGGGCACTCCACCTTCTCTCAATTTCACATCTTCAAAGCCTTTTGGTTCGGCCAACCCCTGCCCAAATACTCTCCCAGAATCTTTGCCTTCATACTAGAAGCCCTCCTTTAGTCATAATGCCATTCAATGGAGTCCTTTTGTTCAAATCAAAAGGAAGAACCCGAAGAAGATGTAACATTTTCACTACCCTTTTCAAGTTCCTTTCTTCTTCCACTTACTCTATGTTTATTATTTCCATTATAAAATAATATCTCAAGTTTATTTTATATATTGTGTTGTTATTATAAATATTACACAACCATATTCAGTATTCTACCCATAATTTGAATGACATGTCACCATACGTGCGTACGTACGGCTTACCGTCTCCACGTTGTGGTGTAATTGTTATTCAATATATTATTATTTAGATGGGTATAATAATGATGTATAATTCATGTAAATAATAAATATAACATGATAATGATTCTGTATATTTGATATACCATCCAAATATATATATTTTTAATATCAAAAGAATGATATTTTCTCTCGTGCGTACGTACGGAATACCGTCTCGACAAACACGAAAAGATTCATTCCCCATTGTATCCATTCAAGACTAATTTTCATATTGATTATTAAAAATAATGTTTATTGAACTAATATCATTTTTAATATTAATAAGATAAAACCTATCCATTAAAAACATGTCTTACATAACCATCCATATAAGGAGAACGAATCGGTTATCAACCGAAACGACGATAATTCTAAGATATTATTAACAAAGCATTGATAAAAGATCATATATTATATCATATTGATGTATATGATTATTGTATAATTTAATAACAATGTTTTAACTAGTATAAAAGAGTTTAACATGCCTTCGACTAAGGAAAAGTTCAAAGTAAGGGTTTACTTCAAAATCTCTTCCTTATCTGATGTTGTTTATTCGTAATTAACTTCTGGGGCCTCGTTATCATCCACATCCATGTTTCTTGAAAATGCCTTTCAATTTTTTTTAACTATTTAATAGAAAATGGGTTTAAGTCATTTATAACCTTTTACGTTTCAAAAAGGAATATTTCCGTCGTTTTCCAAACAAGGTACTTTTTGACCTTTTCGACAAATTTAAGATAAGAATGTTTTTTAAACTTATACGGTGGGTGCGGCTATTTTACGCCATTATAACTTCTTTGAAGCTTTTTATACAAGCTTATAAAAATATTTTCAAAATAAATGCTTTCTTTTATAATTATGTAATTTTAAATTATTTCAAAAAAATAGATATTTGTCTCAAATAGTTTTGATTTCATCTATGTCAACATCCTTTGATGGATTTTATGATTATTTGATGTTGATTCATTATGATACAAAACATCCAAATTTTATTTAATGTTTTGTGGTATTTTTTACTGTGGATGTGTTATTTTTATACCATTTATGGTTTATGAAGAAAGTATTGACATTTCGTATGCTAGTTTTAATACAACTGTTTATGTTATTTTTAAACTTGTTCATATGAGGAATGCATTGGTCTTAATAAGTGACGGGTGGAGCCCTCTATAGCTCATCGATGCATCGGTAGGTCTCACGAGACAAAGAAATATCTTGGAACAAGGCCTTGACAAAATCTTATTTTTAGTCTTGGAACATGGCCTTGACTATGTGGTTATGATAGTCTGGCATTATGCATTCCCTTATTATGAAAGTGGTTTTTGATATTGTATGTGATTATTCGACAAGTAGAATATCCATGTATGTAATTAAATGGAATTATTTTATTTTATCATTGCCATATTATGCTGAAGTTCATGTTTAATAAGTATTTTGTTTTAGTAATTCATTTCATTAAAAGATTATGTTTACTTATGAATGTTTCTGCTATATTTTTATCCTTACTGAGCATTTGAGCTCACCCCTTTCAATGTTTTATTTTTCCCAGGATGTGAAGAAGTGTATTATGACTGCCTTGCGGGAATAGTATATGGGGATGTGAAGAGAAGTAGTTGTTGTAGTTTTATTCATTTTATGATGTAATGTAAGACTTATTAATATATCTAGTGTTTCTAAGGCTACTAAACCAATCATTTTTTCGAGATTTGATCATTGTGATCGTGCAAATTATGTAATAATGCACTGACTCTGGGTAACTGGCATCGGGGCATTACAGTTGGTATCAGCAGAAGATTAGTACAAAACCTTGGAATATAGATTTAGATAAACTCTTATTAGAGCACAAATCATTAAGATCGTCTTTGAGGATTAGTATAGAAGAACATCCTAGAATTTTTGTAAGTAGATATTTTGTGAGTTTTCCGAACAATACATCCCTGGTTGGATACGAGCAGGTAAAGGCAGCTCTGGTACAGATGTACCTAGGAGTGAAAAATCTGACAAGGAGTTTCAGGCTTGACCCGGGGTATCCTGGTACATGACAAAGTGCCTTGCTGCACTCTTGGTTACGACACTCCTGAGGGATATGCTTAGGATTATTCTCATTTTCGTTACAAAACATTATCAACAGTTTATGAGTATATACGTCCTCAAAGAATGTTTTTTATGATTATGGATTATATCCATAAATTGTTCAATTTATGTTAAGTGTTTTATAAGTATGGAATTATTTATTTTGATTCATAAACTAACCTTGTTTATGCAATTGTTTAGAAATGGTGCCTAGTGGAAGGAAAGGAAACCGTATGAATGCACGCACTCCATGTAGGGATTGTCCTCCTGCTCAAGATAATTTTAGTAGATCAAGTGAGGCAACTGGTGCGGAACAGCTAATTACCGTACTGGGACAACTCACTCAGGTTATGAATAATAACCTTACCCGTATAGTGCACCCTGATCCGCAACATGGAGGATCAATGTTAGATCGCTTCTTGAGGCAACAACCACCAATGTTTAATGGGGGTAAAAACCCACTAGTAGGAAAGAAATGGATTAACTCCTTAGATATAATATTCCATGCCTTCGTGAGTAGCGAAATGGAGAATGTTGTCATGGCAGTTTACCGCCTCACTGGAGATGCTGATCAATGGTGGTCCTTAATTCAAAATACAAAGGAAAATAAAGAAGTATCAAGTATGGAATAGAGGGAGTTTAAAGTGATTTTCATAGAAAAATCCTTTCCTCCTGACCATCGAGCAGATATGGAAAGGCAGTTTCTCAATCTAAGGAAAAAGGAGGATGAGAATGTTGTGAAGTATGAGGCTAACTTTACAAGGTTAGAAAGGAATGTTGCTGATTATATACGTAACCCATGAAGTAATATTGATCATTTCATTGATGGGTTAAAACCATTTCTCCGTCGAGCATTAGTATCACAATCATTTTTCATCATACGAAGACATTGTCTCTTCTGCTATCAAGACGAAAAAGGAACTCTCTATGTCATATGACTTTAAAGAAAAGCAGGAGAAGAAGAGATCTGTTGATCACTCTAGAAATGGAAATAAGATGAAGAATGGAAAATTTGAACTTCCATCCTCCATTAAATGTGTGATGAAACACCCTTGTACTTTCTTGAAAAGAATGGGGGTCTATTACTAGTGTGGTGAAAATGGCCACCGTGCTCATGATTGCAAGGGGAAGAATGAAGCTACAGATGTTCAGTGCTACAATTGCAGGGAGATGGGACATTATGAAAATGAATGTTCTAAGCGTCAGGGGAACTTACCTCAGAAGAGGCCAAGGGATCCTGTCCAAGCTTATGCTATCACTACTGTTGAGGTAGAAGCTCCGAAAGACATGGTGGCAGGTAATTTGATGGTTTCCTCATGTTATCAAATGCATTATTTGATTCTGGATCATCGCATTGTTTCATATCTTCCCAGTTTAGTAAGAAAATTTGATATTTCCAATTCGATTTAACAAGAGAGTTGTCAGTCAAAACCTCTAAAGGAAGTATCATTGTTAAAAAGATCTATGGATCTGTTCCCCTTAGTGAATATAAATGTTCATTATCTTCTTATCCCATCGGCATACCCATGACTGAATTTAATATAATCCTCGATATGGATTGGCTTTCTGACCATGATGTGAAGATTTATTGTAAGAAGAATGAGATTACGATTCTTGATGATGATGATAAAGAGCACCTTATCATTACAGCAGAATTTTCCCCACCTAATTCTTATCTAGATCCACCCCCAATAGCTCAACTAAATTCAATTATTGGGGTGGAATAAAATGAAATTACTATGGCTGAGGAAACGAATATTCAAATAGAGGATTTATCTATTGTGAGAGAATATGTTGATGTGTTTCCGGATGATTTACCTAGACATCCACCTGAATGAGAAGTTGAGTTTTCTATTTATTTAATTCTTGGATCAAGGCCCATATCGAAGACCTCTTATAGAATGGCCACTGTGGAATTAGTTGAACTAAAGAAACAACTAGAGGAATTGAGTAATAATGTATTTATTCGCCCTAGTGTTTCTCCATTGGGATCCCTTTTCATTTTTGTTAAGAAGAATGATGGATCTATGAGGTTGTGCATCGACTATTGGGAGATCAATGCTATAACAATAATGAACAAGTATCCCCTACCTCGTATTGATGATTTGTTTGACCAACTGCATGGATCTCATTACTTTTCTATGATTGAACTTCGATCTGGATACCATCAGTTTTGTGTGAATAAGGAAGATGTTCCAAAGACAGCATTTCGAACAAGGTACAGGCATTACTAGTTTACAGTAATACCTTTTGGATTGACTAACGCACCGTCTGTTTTCATGGATCTAATGAACCGAGTTTTCAAGGAATATCTTTATGAAATTATAGTGGTATTTATTGATGATATCCTGGAATACTCCAAAATCCATGAAGATCATGAAAATCTCTTGCGCATTATCATGAAGAATCTTAGAGAAAAAATGATTTATATGGGAAGTTTAGCAAGTGTGTATTCTGGCTTTAGGATATTTCATTTCTTGGCCATATTGTCTCAAAAGATGGAATCTATGTTGATCCTTCTAAGACCAAGGCAATCCAAGAATTGCCAGTACCAATGAGTATAACTGAGGTACGTAGTTTTATTGGTTTAACAGGTTATTATCGACATTTCATCCTGAATTTTGCCCGATTGGGTAACCCATTAACAAAGCTCACACGTAAAGGTGTTAAATTTGTTTGGACAAAAGAGTGTGAAGATTGTTTCGAAGAACTAAAGAGAAGATTAGTCGATGATCATATATTGACTCTTCCATCGGGGAATGATGGGTCCGTTATTTATAGTGATGCATCGAAGAAAGGACTTGGTTCATGTACTTATGAAGAATGAAAAAGTTATTGCCTATGCATCACGATAGCTAAAAATTCATTTGAAAAACTATACTACTAATGATCTCGAGTTGGCTGCGGTAATCATTGCTTTGAAAATATGGATACATGACCTCTATGGTGAAAATGTTAGATTTATTATGATCACAAGATTTTAAAGTATATTTTATCATAGAAAGAACTCAACATGAGGCAAATAAGATGGATTGAACTACTCAAGGATTATTATTGCATGATACACTACCACCCGGGGAGGGCAAATAAGGTAGCATATTCTTTGAGTAGAAATGATCATGGAGTTTTGAACATGATGAGAGTGGAAAGGGATTCTATTTTCATGGATCTAGTAAAGATGGATATGGGAATCACGATGGAAGCTGAAACATCGAAACTTTTTCAAATGGTTTCCAAACAATCTTTACTAGAAAGGATAAAGAGTTCTCAGGCTGATGATGAAGAGTTTAAAAAGATGATTAAAGCTGTGAATGATGGTAGATTGAGTGACATTGTGTATGAAGATGGAATTTTGAAATTTTGGTGGAGACGTTGTGTTCCCAATATACAAGATTTAAAGAGAGAATTGTTGGATGATGCTCATTGTTTCAATTTATCTATACACCTTGGGAGCACCAAAATGTATAGGGATTTAAAGGAAAATTTTTTTTGGGACAACATGGAGAGGGAGATTGCTGATTTTGTGTCATGATGTATGGTTTGTCAACAAGTGAAAGCTAGAAGGCAACAGCCTGCTGGAGTATTGCAACCTCTTCCCATGCCTGAGTGGAAATGGGATAATATAATGATGGAATATGTCTTGGGACTACCAATGACTCCTAAAAGGAATGATGCAATATGGGTCATTATTGATCGTCTTACTATGTCAGCTCATTTTCTTGCTAAAAGGGAGGATTTACCACTTGAACGTCTAGAAAGACTATATATTAATGAAGTTGTGAGACTTCATTGAGTACCCATATCGATTGTTTCTGATCATGATCCCCATTTTACATCAAAATTCTAGAAGATTCTTCAGAAGGACTTGGATACTGAACTTCGTTTGAGCATTTCCTACCACCCTCAAACAGATTGACAATCAAAACGGATTATTCAACCCTTAGAAGAGATGTTGAGATCATGCTCACATGACTTACAGGGTATGTGGGATTAATAATTAACATTGGTAGAATTTTCCTATAACAATAGGTTCCATTCAATAATTCAGATGGAACCATATGAAGCGTTATACAGAAAGAGATGTCTCACACCAACCTGTTGGGAAGACGTTGGTGAAAGAAATCATGTTGGCCCAGAACTGGTGGAGGAAATGATGGAAAAGGTGAAGGTAATCCAAAACCACATCAAAGCAGCTCAAAGTAGGCAGAAGAGCTATGCGGATAACCGAAGGAAGAATTTGGTGTTCCAGGTGGGAGATAATGTTTTATTAAATCTATCTCCATGGAAGGGAGTTATACGTTTCGGTAGCAAAAGAAAATTGAGTGTCAGGTACATAGGACCTTTTGAAATTCTAGATCGTATTGGGGATGTAGCTTACCGTTTGGCAATGCCGCCAAGTCTCTCTAAAGTTCACGATGTGTTCCACGTATCACTGTTGAGAAAATACTTGCCTGACCCAAGGCATGTACTGACCTATGAAGAATTGGAATTGGAACCCGATCTGTCTTATTGCGAAGAGCCCGTCAAGATCCTTAACACCCGAGAGCAAGTGCTGAGAAACCGGATGACTCGTCTGGTAAATGTTCTGTGGAGAAATCATAAGATGGAAGAGGCGACGTGGGATCCCGAAAACCATATGATGAAGAACCACTTGAGTATTTTTATGCAGTAACACCCTAGAAATTTTGAGGTCGCAATTATTTGAAGGATGGGAGAATGTAACACCCCAAGCATCCACGGTACGTTTCGCTTTGAATAATGAAATAGCGTGTGTTGTACGCAACCACAAGTTCTAACACAACACAACTAATTAAACTAGCTGTTATGAATAGTAATAAGTATTTTTTTGAAATTTTATAAATCATATTTTTCGAAATAGAGTTCATATTTGATTCGGAATATCGAAATTAACCTAGGGTGATTTTTTGGTATTTTTTCGAAAAACATCATTTTTTGATGAATAGTGAAACCACTAAGTGGTAGTTAAAAAACTGATTTTTTAATAAAACATAATTTTACAACTTCTATGAATGGAATTTAAAAAATCCGAGAGACATGGTTTATATCAGTAAGTAAAATGTGGTTCAATGAGATGAAAATAATTTTTGGTGAATAGTAATTTTTTACTTTTATTTACCACTGTTAAAAGTAAATAGGGTAATTAAGTGTAAAAATGATATTAATATTACCTTAAATCATGTCCTAATTCTATTGGACAAGTGTATCTCGACTAAAAACAACCATATAAATAAAATATTATCATTTAGGTCCACTAGGATTAGATTAGGACAATTATTATTATTTAATTCAAAGAAGAGTTAAAAGAGTTAAAATCAAAGTTTAATTACTAAAACATTTTTAATATAGAGTTATTCAAAAGCTAAATTCGATTTTAAATATTAATTAGAAAGTCCAAAAAGATTTCCTAAATAATGATATTTTATTTATAATTTTTAGACATTAAATAAGTTAATTTATTTATGACACAATGGTGATGCAGTAATTACCATAATAGTGAAAAATTAAGATAATTGATATTATAAATACCCAAATAAATATAATTTGAGACTTTTTATGAATTACACTAATTTTATATGTTAATATGACATGTTATTCTTGATTTAATTAACTTTATTCGAACATATCATTCTATTATGAGTTTCACAAAAATCAATTACTAAATAGTATCAAAATTGACATAAAACAGTTTTTTAAACAACTATTATATTATTAATTGATATTATATTCGTAAAAATATATGGATCGGGAAAATTACATAGATAAGGATATATATATTAATAATGAACCAATATGGGGTCGATTGGATATTTATAGTATGTTTATTAACCATATAATATAAAAATACAAAGAGACATAGTAAAAGTCAAACTAATTAACTAAGAGTTAATACTTACAGATAAGGTTAATTATTGACCCAAACCTATCTAAATCGTATTGGTTGAGTTGTTTTCGACCCATCCCCACCTTATCCTAGAAATAAATCACTTTTGAGCCATTAGAAACTGAATATGAATTTATTATAAAATAGTATTTCTAGCTTTTCCTAAAGTGCCCCTCACCCCTCTTATAAAAGGGAACTCCCCTTCTCTCAATATCACACCTTCAAAGCATTTTGGTTCGGCCAAAACCTGACCAAATACTCTCCCAACTTCTCTAACTACATCCTAGAACTCCTCCTTTAGTTAGAAATCCACCCTATGGAGTCCTTTAGATCAAATCAATAGGAAGAACTCGAAGAAGAGGTAATGTTTTCACAAACTTTTTTCAAGTTCCTTTCATCTTCCACTTCCTCATTGTTTATTATTTCTATTATAAAATAATATCTCAAGTATCATATAGATACTGTGATGTTATTATAAATATGGAAGAACCATATTCAGTATTCTACCCATCATTTGAATGACATGTCTCCATACGTGCGTACGCACAACTTACCATCTCCACGTTGTGGTCTAATTGTTATTCAATATATTATTATTTATTTGGCTATAATAATGATGTATAATTCATGTAAATAATAATTATAACATGACAATGATTCTGTATATATGATATAACATCCAATTATATTTTTTTTAATATCAAAAAAATGATATTTTCGCTCTTGCGTACGTACATAATACCTTCTACACGAACGGGATAAGATTCATTCCCCATCATATCCATTCAAGACTAATTTTCATATTTATGGTTAAAAATAATGTTTATAGACTTAATATAATTCTAAATATTAATAAGATACAACCTATCTATTACAAACATGTCTTACATAACCAATCATATAAGGAGAGCGAATCGGTTATCACCCGAAACGACGATAATACTAAGATATTATTAATAAAGCAATGATAAAAGATAAAATATGATATCATATTGATGTATATGATTATTTTACAATTTAATAACAATGTTTTTACTATTATACATGAGGTTAACATACCATCGAATAAGGAAAAGTACATGGTAAGGGTTTACTTCACAATGTCTTCTTTATCCGAGGTTGTTTATTTGTAATTATCTATTTGGGCCTCGTTATCGTCCACATCCATTTTTCTTAAAAAGGAATTTAAAATTTTTTTTACTAATTAATAGAAAATGTGTTAATGCCATTTATACCCTTTTACGTTTTTAGATGGAATCTTTCCATAGTTTTTCCCAAACAAGGTACTTTTTGACCTTTTCGAGAAATTTAAGATAAGAATGTTTTTTTAACTTATACAACGGGTGCGGCTATTTTCCGCCGTTATGACTTCTTCAAAGCTTCCCTTACAAGGTTATAAGAATATTTTCAAAGTAAAGGTTTTCTTTTATAATTATGTAACTTTTAAATTATTTCAAGAAAAAAAAGATATTTCTCTCGAATAGTTTTGATTTCATCTATGTCATCATCTTTTGATAGATTTTAATCTTATTTGATGTTGATTCATTATGATACAAAACATCCATATTGTATTTAAGGTTTTTTGGTATGTTTGACTGTGGATGTGTTATTTTTATACCATTCATGGTTTATTAAGAAAGAATTGACATTTCGTATGCTAGTTTTAATATGAATGTTTATGTTATGTTTAAACCAGTACATATGAGGAATGCATTGGACTTAATAAGTGACCGGTCGAGCCAGCTCTATCTCCTTGATGCATCAGTAGGTATCATAAGACAAACTTGTGTCTTGGCATAAGGCCTTGACAAAATCTTATTTGTAGTCTTGGAACAAGGGCTTGACTATGTGGTTATGATAGTCTGGCATTATGCATTCCCTTATAATGAAAGTGGTTTTTGATATTGCATATGATTATTCGACTAGTAGAATATCCATGTAAGTAAGTAAATGGCATTATTTGATTTTATCATTTCCATATTATGCTGATATTCAAGTTTAATAAGGCTCTTGTTTTAGTTATACATTGACATAAATGCATATGTTTACTTATGAATGTTTCCGCTATATTGTTATCTTTACTGAGCATTTGAGCTCACCCCTTTCAATGTTTCATTTTTCCCAGGATGTGATTAAGTGTATTATGACTGACATGCAGGAATAGTCTATGGGGAAGTGAAGATATTTCATCGTTATTGTTTTATTAATTTTATGATGTAATGTAATACATATGAATATATATAGTGTTTCCAAGGCTACTAAACCAATCCGTCTTTCGAGATTTGATCCTTTGTGATCGTGCCAATTATGTAATAATGCACCGACTCTGGGTAACTGGTGTCGGGGTGTTACATTTTGATTACGAATTTTCATCTTTTTTAGAATATGATTTATCTTCCATTCATTATTCCATGTCTACATTTTTATCTAAATGGTAATGTCCTATAGATTAAGATATTAATGAGTACAATTTTTTCATGTTTCATTGCACTCATCATTAGTCTCTTTTTATTCTTCTTCATCACCTCCTTATTCCTCCTACTATTTCACTTCTAATTATTCTTATTCTTATAACACTTATTTCTCATAATCCTATCATTATTCTTCTTATTATAATTCCTTCTCAAACAATAGAAACAAAACTATTATAATATAAAGAAATTTTGAATAAAAACCGTTATTTTGTTATTCTACAGAAACAATCCCTTGGGCTAAAAATCAAATGGTCATATTAATAACTAAATCATAATTTTCATAACATATTATATTGATTATTAATTATTTATATATTTATCTCTATGGTAAATCTTCTAATGTTTCCATTATTCTAATACATGAACCATAGATCAGAAAAATTAAAAAACATTGAATATACCACTATAATTAGTGTCAAGAGTCATGTGGAAAATGCCTAACAACCAATGAGGGGAATAGGTTTCCCAGCCCTTTTATTTACATGATATCAATGGTTATAAATCAACAGATTTTATTGGTACAGATTAAAAGTCTTCTTCTCATCTATTGTTCATGAGTGAAATTTAGATAGAATTTAATTTTAATTTTCTACTCATAATGTTTTTATGAAAACTTTTCCTTGGAATGAGTATAAATCCAATTTGAAAACATATATGTTTATGAAAAAGTAATAAATCCAATGGAATAAGTAAAAAAGGATTATTTATAACTAATATCATTAATAAATGTGAAAACTAAATGAATAATACCTTTTGGAGTATAAATTTTGTTTCTGAATGAGTTAAATGTTGTCCATATTTTTATAAATAAAACATATTATCAGAATGTTTATTACAAAAATATAGTTCAATAATTTTTTAATAAATTATGAGTGTAAAAAGTTTATTACAAATGTTTTTATAGATCTCATTCTATAAAATAGTTTTGTTCTAAAAAAATTATTTACTCCAATGAATCAATTTTTAACGATTTTATATTCATATATTTTTTTTAATAAGATATGACCTTGAAAAATTATAAATAGGTTTTCGATTATGATAACATAAATATAAAAACTAAACCATTTAATAAAATTTTATGTTTTAATGAAAAATATGGTTTTATAAACAAAAAATCACATGTTCTTTGAATTTTATAGGTGTTCATTAATGAATGGAGATTAACTACATGAAGTAGATATGAATAATCACCTAATATTGACTATTCCTAACTTCTACTTAATGTATTCAAATCTATCATAACTAAGGGTTTTAGTATAAATATTAGAAATTTGTTCTTGAATTATGAGTAATTATAAAATAATATATATTCTCCGTGTGATATGTCAAAATAAATAGTAACATATGCCTATTTTCAGTGAACACTAGTGATGTACGAGGTTTTTTCTTAAGGGATTTAAAATCATGGTATCAAAAAATAGAGTATTAGTAAAACCCATGCCATATTCAGTGAGTATGTGTTGAATCTACAACACATGAGCATACCAACATCTATCTACAACATATTTCTCTTCAGCTATGGAATGTTCTACTAATTTTTATTTCATACATAACTAGGAATTTAATCTATCTCATAACAAATGACATGTTCCAAAATTATGTTTTCTATACATTCTACAAACACTAAAATCAGAATCCAAATAACTTTTTTGTTCCCAATAAATTCTAAACCAATAGAAAAAGTCTAAATTCATTGTTTTCTTATTATATCAAAAAATAACAATTTTAAGGCTTTAATATGAGATTCTAATCGATTATCATGATATCTATAATATAAAAATATAAAAAGATTTTAATGTGGATGAATAGTTGTTGAGTAATGTAAACATTCAACCATTAATCTAAAATCCCTTTGTTTGACTAGTTTTCCTCAACTTCATAAATATCTACTATATTGGAAGATATAATTTGAGTTATTATACTCCTAAATTTGTCATAACTGAATTTATTACGTATAAATTTTATAATCTTATCATGAGAAATAAATGTACATTTTAGTTTTTTGAAAAATTTAAAAACTATATTGTAGGTTAACTCACCCATCAAACTCATATAGAATTTCTATTTTGAAAGATCTAACAAATAACCACTAAAAATTTTTATGATGAACCAAATATATTGTAATAAGAATATATTTTAAAAATCCTAAATCTTTTATTGAAATCATTATAGGAATAGTTAGATCAATATCTCCATTAAAAAATTTGTTTCATAACAAAAATCCAGTTAACTTATAATATCAAGAGCTAGGGGCTTGATTATATCCAAAACGATCCTTGGAAATTTTATTAACATTTTGAAGATCTATTTAATTCCCTAAACTAGTGGTTTTATACATAACAAATTCCTAAAAATATATTATAAATTAATGAACAGTTCTGATCCATTTGTAATATATTAAATTTTAAGAATATTACATAATCTAGAAGATTGGGAATAAGATAACATCTAGCTACCAAGCCATTAATTTCCCTATATACTTTTACATCATATTGATTATTACCAATAGTAACATGTTTTACATTATTTAGAATTAATATTCCATATACATAATTTTTTTTAGAAAAAACCGATTTTACTCTTATTATATATGTATCATTAGGATGTACAACCAATATCTAAACACATTTCATTTCAAACTAATTGAGTTCATCTTTCATTTATTTCATCCCAGGTAACATTAGAAAAATACTTATCAATATCTTTATGATTTATTAGTGATAAAAAATAAATATGTTCAATTTCATTTATCAATGAAATTATTGTTCGAATCGATTGATCTAAATAAAAAAATTTATTGTCACATTGATGATTTTTAAAAAAGAACTGACTTCATGGGTTTTAAATATTATTTTCACCAATAATTGGATGAAAACATTATTCCTGAAAAAATCATAAATATAAACAATAGTTTTTTTCATATGAAAAATTTATAAAATTTGATGAATTTTTTTTAGAAATAACATATGATTATTTATGTTGGAGTTGGGTGAAAAAAGAATTGGTTTCATATATCATTTAAAGATATTTAGTTTTCTAGTGGATGATAAACTAACCACTGATAGATTGGGAAAACACCTTGAACAATATTTGGTTCATGTTTTAGTTTTCCACCATGCATCAATGAATATATATTGGATTAGATTTATCTCAGCTCCAAACTTGAACATCCTCCACTAAATTGAGAGATCCAAACATTACATATGTTTTTCTGACACTTTTTCTAGTGTCTGTGCATATGTTGGGGGATGTGCATGTTGTGGGCCCTGTATTCATACTTTCCAATGGTGGGAAACATCCCTTACTCCTTCATCTATGTTTTACTCGTGATCCAAATGAAATGATGGTATATTATTTTCTCCCTGCATGGATTCCTCCACATAAAATTCCACCTAATGTGGAATCCCTTAAAGATTAAGTAGATTTTCATTTGACCCTTCCCAGTGATATATTTTTTTGGATGCTTGTAAAATACTATTCTTATATTGGGACATTACAAATGGTCTAGACAATGTATCAACAATCAATTAGGAGATTTGTCACACTGAAAAATCTTTGGAATTTTAGGACAATGTAACATTGTGACACTACTATTATCCCTTATTATAGGGCTTCTAAAGAGAGTAATATACCATCTAATCCGCTGATGAATAATGAGAAATTTATTGTGATAGGCATGTAAATGAGTTTTTCTTAATATTTCCATGATAAACCTGAGGCAATACAATATTTTTATTTCTTGTAGAGATGGATCATATTTAAAAAAAACAGTGATGAGTGTGGTTACGATTGTTAGAAACTCAAGATGATGAACTTGTAATGTTTCCCGGATGGATAGAACAAGATTCCCAATAAGGACTGACCAATGATGGTGGGTTCGACAAAGGTGATGGATGGGTTTCAACACCATGAAGGATGAACTATATTCATTTGATGGAGGATTAAAGGATTATATGACCCAAATAAATGGACACCAAAGTTTACAATTGGAATAGATAGAATGTCGAGGATCCTTCTTATGTACCATGAAAAGAAGACAGAGATAAAAACCCACATTGTTTGTTGATATGGGGCTTTGATGCAGATACTTCCTATCACAAGTGGATTTATCTTAGGTGGATTTTGTGGGTCATACACACTGAGACGACCAACGCACTTCATGAAACAGAATTAAGATAGATTTGGATTACATGTTGAGGTACCATATGTAGAAGTCGTGACTCCATGACAAGGAGGATTATGTGATGGGTTAAATGACTGTGGATAATACATGGATAGGTACACCTATGGATTGCCTATGGTAACCAAGATTTAGTGGCCTTTGTGAAATTATAAAGAATATTGATGACATGTTGAAGGGTGAGGATTATCAGAGATGTGACCAGTGTGAGGAGAACTAACCAATTATATGAGGGTATTGGGTCAAACACTTGAAAGGATTCCCGTGTACCATGTGAGAGAAAGTATCAAAGTTAATGTAGATCATGAAAGGTATTAAATAGTTACAGGGGAGGCATGTCATGGGAAATGGAATCATGGATGGGATCTGAAGGAAGTAAAACATTTGGTTTGAGCATGATATTCCCAAATCACAAAGGATCAACAGAGAGAGCAGGATGAGATATCAGTGAGGGTAGTGAACTTTATAGAGGCATACTATATAATTTCATGACTTGGAATCCATTTCCACGTAGTTCGGGATGTTGATGCATAGAATAGCGGTGCACACAATAGTGAACAACACACTGAAATAATGGGGAATATGAATGGGTAGCATCCAATCTCAAGAGGATTTCCCTTCATTGGAGTATAATGGTTTAAATATGGGGATTTTGCACTACAACTACAATGGATAGAGATGTGTCATAAAGTCGGATGATATCACATCAGGAGGGTACATCCAAAATAGAGAGCACCAATGTTTATTGTGATTTTGGTTTTACCTCATGGAGGAATCCAACATACCTTGTGTAGAAGAAAATGATCAAAATACACATAATTTGAAATTAGAAAGAAGTTAAAATCATTCGGGGTGTAAAATGAACAAGAAGGAGGAATCCAAAATAGATGGATGTTTGGATTGAACCTTACTGAGGTTTTCATCATAAAACATGTCACAGACAAGGATAAATGTCTATATACATCATTTAATATGGGGATATGGGGATTATGTATGGTTTGCAGACCATATAGGATTTCTTGGTTGATACATAATCTAATCCCTCATGAATCATACTTAGTTTAATAAATAATATATAGAAACAGACCTAATGATCTTTTCATGAGAGTAGTTCCCATGGGAGTTCATGTGTAGATTACACATGGATAGAAACATGGGTATATAGAGATTAGAACATACACGTAGAGGGAATCATGAGAACGGTGTATAGAAATAAGAGAGAAATATGACCATTGTATATGGATCACCCCATAGTGTTTTGTAGGGGCTTATGAAAGGGATAACTAAGCTACAAACTGCAAAAAATCACAATGGGGGAGAGGCATCCTGATATTGTCACATATGTGGGAATCTTAGTTTAATGTTATGTGTTGAGGATGTGGGGTTCTTCACAGTTTAACATCCTATAGCTCGAAAAAAGAGGATTCTATCCTTACCCCGAGGACTTAAATAATATGCACCAACCTGCACATGGTGGAAAAAAGGAACAAGCAATGCCCTAAAATAATGTTGTCGAGGAGTTGTCAATTGAGGGTATCAAAATAGCATAGTTGTGAAAAGATGAAATAGCTATGTTTCTAAATATGAAGTGGAATTATATATGGAATCTAAACATGAAACACCACTCCGGGATCCATGAAATAACTATGTATAGATATTGATGGTGTTACAGGGAAAGGGGATCACGAATCAGATGGTTTTTTATAAATGGTATTCACGAAGCTCTGTTTCATTATGAAGGATGGTTTCATCATGATGGAAGGGTGATTTTTAATTATAGGAGGTTTGTATAGAATAGGTTCACCATTTAAAATAACTCATTATTTGGAGAGTGCTCTGTGAAGGATTAATTATTTGTGAAGCATTGAGTGACCTGAAGGGGATACATCCATTATGAAAGGATGAAATCATTCACAAAAGGATTCCCTTCAATAGTTAGGGGATATGAATAACCGATGGTGTTATGGATAAAGAATATAAAACACCCTTGGCGATCCATTTTTCAACTTCTAGATGTTCATTGTCGAGTAGGTGATTATATGGTTATAGGATGGATTGATAATGGTTTTGGGTGAGACTTATTTATATAGGTAATAGAGGTCGGTTGGACTTGTAGTGATCACAATAGAGAAATTTTTTTTACCACTTATATGGGGAGACAACGTGGAGTGAAAGGGCACCATGAGACTCAATCAAGATCACTGATGGTCGATTAACTTGTAATGGGGATTGATGATGTGATCATCATAAAGTGGGTTGTATAGGGGAATGTGACTCCATTGAGTCACTATGATAAATCAGACAATGTTAGACTCACAACGGGTCAGCCATATGAACTTGTAATCATGATAGATGAAAATCTCTATGAACATCTTCTAAAAACATGATATTTTGTTGAAATAAATAATTTTATGAACATTTTGGGTCCATATTTCAAATTAAATGGCCATTACATTTCTCAAACCTCGATTAGTATGAATTTTCGATGTCAAAAAATCCCCCCCACCAAATGAATTTGAGCTAAAGTAAAAGAGAGTCATATTCAGATGGTAAGTCACCAAAAAAATTATGATTGTTCATGAATATGCATCATATTGTAGGGTCCCATAGAATTTCGTTAATCTCCATCCGCAAAAGGATATCACAATGTATAGGTGATGGTTGTCATTAACCCTCGGAGAGAGTCACAACAATGATCTGGCAGACTACACCTTTAAATAAGTGATATGGGTTGTTTTTCGATACTTAAATCTTTCCAAATGAAAACACTATTTAACACTATTCATGAAGTTATATACCCCATGAATGAGCCTATGAAAATTGGGTTCTTCTTTCTACTGTTTCACAAATTTGATTTCGGAATTTGATCATTGTCATCTATTATTTCCAAAAATGACAAAAGTCGATCCCAGGGCTTCTATGTGACTAAATGGTTCACTGTTAATGGTCTCTTAGAAAGGAAATTGCATAAATACTCCTTGATCAGACAATAAATTTATTACATATATTGAGCGGAAATATTTTTAAATGGATTTTCAAGAAGTATTTTCCAATGATTCGTAATGAAAGACAATTTTGAACAACATCCAAGTACGGAAGTTCATTCAGAATACTTATGACCATCAATCAATTACAGAGCTGATGTTAGTCTCTTAGAAGGAATACACAATGTGTATGCACATAACACAATACAAATTTGGAATGTGGGGTGGCATCCTTATCCTAGTGATAATTATGTATGAACAATATTACTAGATTAGGAGTACGCTAGATCATTATCAATTGTACTGTTATTGGGATGACCATGCTATAAAGGATCACACATTTATCATGTCACACTACCTCTACAATCATGTCGACATCATTGAAAGTAAGGAGCATGCAATAGAGGCTCCCCCATACAAGTACAATACAATAATAATGGAATGGTTTCTGAATCCATATAACGGATGGATCGATAACTTGGAACTACACCCGGATAGAAACTTCAAGGTAGAGTGGGATTTGTCCTATTGGATGTGTGCATCCTATGTCCTGTTAGAACTTTTTATAAATCCCGTTGGTATATATGAATTATCAAGGGAATACCTATTCAATGATTCCCAACTAAATGAGTTCATACAGGAACTTCAATGTTATTTGTCTCTAGATTCCAATACATTTCCACTACATCATTGGGAGGTTTGTATATTCATGTTTGATATTGATCAAATATATGGAATCAATATTCAAGGAGGTATATATGATGAGTTACTACCTGCCTCAAATTTATGGGAGGATTTAAAATTGATTCCACCCTTGGGGAAGGCATTACTGAATCTGGTGGGTGGAACAGATGATGACAAGAAGTACAGAAGGAGAGACCACTTCATGAAGTGGTTTCGATATTTCATAAACACACCACCTGGGAGAGTGGAATCGCTAATGAAACTACCAACAAGGACCCCAAAATGTCTTGGGGGAACTATTTGTCATAGAATAATCCAATTAGATAATCCTAGAAGATTTAATGTTGAAATTTTGGGGTTATAGTATCATGATTGAGAAGCAGTCAATATGTATTCTTTTTAAATTCATCTTGGCACTAATATGTTGGTGGATACTACTAGTCAGGGATGCATACATAGGATCATGAATGAAAAACATTATAATGGTGGTGTAATTTTCATTTGGATAATGCATTATCCTCGGTATATTTGTGTTGGAATTTTTATATCATTTACGTTGACTAATCAGTGAGGTAATGAGTTTGGTGTGGGTGTGCACGCCATTCCATTTTTAGTATATACATTTTATAACACATATGGGAGTACAAAAATATCACAACATTATAACTCCACCTTGGATACTCTCTCGAATTTCAATTTTAAATATTTTGAATAGCACCCTACTAAAACATGCTTTGGTGGATACATTACATAATATGTATAGCGAAGAACATTCCATATTCAACCAATTGAATCTACAAACTCGAGAATATACTAATGAGTGTACAAACACCATTGAAAAATGGTTTTATATGATGTATTTCAAGGGTAGTGTACTGGTGGCATGGTTGGACTCTGAACCTATATGGGAGCTATATAATCATCAATGATTCATAAGAAAATTCAGTTGCACTTAGAGGATGACCCAAAATATTGTTCTTGTTATACTTCATGAGAACCACCAGTGCTTCATGATATATATTTGGAATAAAATTACATGGGATGAAGGGACGATTTTGAAAATGTTTCCACCAATAATCACCACATTCGAATTGGATAATGATTCTATGTTGAGTTGGAAAGATGGAAACCCAGGTGAGACATTGAAGTAGCCAATAATATAAAACAATAAAGAAGCAGTCCCCATTCCTTGATGATATAGAATGAAGATGAGGGTATGTCACGTGAGTGGTTCTTTTGTGCATAATGGAGATGAGAAAATATGATCATGGGAAGAAGTTCATGAACTTTCACTAACTGAATGAAAAATAAAAGGATATTGCAATTTCGGGACGAGCTCCACTAAACTAGTAAACACAAGATATAGGTGAATCATCAAAGGGATTCCATGGGAGGTCTCCATAGGTTATAGTAAAGTTGGTGTTCCATGTAGAAATTCGTTCTGATTCTATTTATCTATAGTCGTAGAAAGAATATGATTTCTGCAAACATGACATTTGTAGCAATGATATCTAGGAGAAGATAACCAATCATGGAAATGAGCTAGGGGAAATTGGTCTTTCAAATGATGGATTCATCTTGTCCCCACCTAAGTGAAGAATTTTTTTATTGAAATTGGAGAGACATGTGTATGTCATTGGTTCTCCATGGCCATTGACAAATTGATTGAGGGTGTTGTTGAAAAAGATTATCACTTAATGATGTGGGTGTCTCAATTGGAGGATCACAATATTATTCCAGAAAACTCATATATTTCATAGAGGTGGGAGGTCAGTGAGGAAGACCGTCGGAAGGGTGATGAGGAAGTAACATCAATGTGATCTTTTCTAGAGAAAGGTGAGATAGTGATCCCAAGGGGGGGATGTATATGAGGGGATTTGATGCTACACATAATGTAATCTCTAACATATCCAATTGAACAATCAACATTCACACTTCATTAGTGTCCCCCAAAAGACCTTTATATATGTAGGGTAATTTTATATGGGAAGTCTGTGCTGGTAGTGATTAATATGCTTCTATCGACGTGGAGAAACAAACACTAGGTCCCACATACAGGGAAATGATAGTTGCAGAGTACGGTACCAATGAAAATGTAATGGTTGGTCTCTTTGAAAACAATGCTATATAAAATCATTTATGGGGGGTTATTCCATATTATCCTAATAGTGACAAGGCAAAGGAGTGACTACATGGCTAAACAATTTATGTTTCCTACCATCGGAGCAACAACATTTTCAAATCTAATCAACATGGAAAACATGAAACATAGTCCTCAACAAGTAATTCATGGTGCTCGATTGACTGTACGGAAGAACTAAAGCTACTATCCTGATACATACATCGGCCCATATTGGGTCGCGTAACAAATCATACAGGGAAATAGTCCCTTTTGAGGAATCGATAGATGCGAGTGATATAACTGGTGAGGAATAGTCTAAAATCTGATAGATCAGCATCATTGTGGGAGAATAAATAATTGACGAAAATTTTAATAAAAATGATCCTAACAACATGTATGTTATAACATAAGAAGGTCCTACTATTGAGTTCATGGATGTTTTTCTTCAGTATGAGCATGCTGATGCCATGGAGCTGGAGAAATCTGAAACCAATTGAATCGAGAGTAAACAAGAATACTCGACATCGTTCATGGAATCTAAAAAAGAATTTCTAAAGGTGGTTTTTTCATGTGAGTGGACTAGATAGATGGGATCCATTCACTTTATGCTACTCGATCTACGTGTCGGAGTGCTGGATGTGCAACATCTGTATATTCTGATCTTGGAGAACCATATTGATATGGTATGTGAGGGTGGACAAATTATAGATCTCAACCAATGCTATAAGATGTCCAAAATCATCCATGATCATGAAGAGGGAATGTGGGAAATCAAAAACCTCATTGATAAGATAAAAGATTAATTTATATTTTTTTCCATGCAGATGGGGCTGATCAAACATCTTGAGGGAAAACTGGAGAATGCTCGAGAGCTGTTGAAATAGGTAAGACACAAAGTGGTAGAACATTAAGTTGAGCATTATAGAAGTCAGATCAAATAAGTTTTTCATCTCTTTGAATTTATTGTTGAGAAATGGGAACATAATAAGGAGGAAACACCTGAAGAAACATACCAGAAAATAGCATAATTGGGCACTCCATTGAAAATCAAATCTATATGTTCCATGTTAGAATAAGACAAAAAGATGTTTTTATTCATTTTAATTCATATGAAACATGTATGAAAATATTTATACAATATTAGATTACTGAATCACAATCATATTTTCTATATAACTTGCGATCGGTCCTTTAGATCACATGGGTAGTGGCCATTTTGAGAAATAGGAGACAACCATGTAATTGCTCACCTGGAATATGATAGTGATGACCAATCAATGACCACTATGTTTTTGAATAAACACCCAGAGTATCTGAGTTAATATAGGGGTTATGATAAGAGAATATGGTTCCCAAAATATCTAAATTACACTTTCCAAATATTCTATAGGTAAAGATCGTGGAAACACATGGCACATTATAATTAATCCAAACACCAAGAATGAAAAATTTGAATCACGGTAGACAAAATTCAGAATGCAGAAAGGGAGGGATGATAGTGGAGGATAAATGATGACCATATTTGAAACACGATAACCATATTGCGTTATCCTGAAATGGAACAAACAAATGATGGTCAACCACTAAACATATTTTCAATATGGGAGTTTTATCATATTACTATTTGAAATCCATCGATCCATTGGCCAGGGATGTTTCACGATCTTTAACGGGAAGTGTCCATACTATTAGGGGGTCCCATTAGATGTAAATGTGGATGATGATCCTAAAAAAGGGAAAACACAGCATTACGATGGAGTGATGGAATGTTCAAATAGTGTCTTTCACTATTGAGATTACACCACCATGATTAAAGTACAAAAGGTGAGGGTATTGTTCTAAACCAATATCAAACCTCCATTCATATAGTACCTCTATGATGGAGAACAAGAATTTATTTTAGTTTTATGCCATGAAAATGAAGATGATTGTCACATATTTTAACGTTGTATGGCTATGAAGACACTTTGAATAGATTAACGTCAGATGATCAGGATTTTTCATATAGTCAAAGGTCATACGGCATCTTCCCCAATGAATAGTTAATAGTCATATTGTAGTTAATTGTGGATCCTAGTTTATGGTAATATATTTTGGTCCATGTCTGGAGAAAACTGCCCTAGAAGGATAATAAACATAGGGATAGGCCCGAGCTGAGATTCCCTGGTGTCGCTTGATATATCATAAAGATTATAATCATACCACACCTTTTTTAGATTATATTACATGGTAAGAGACTAATATAGGGGATGGAAATAATCTCAGGTGAGGAATTTGAAGCATCCCCTAATTATCATGGGGAATCCTATAATTTTTTTGTGGTAGGGTCTAAATATCAAGAGGTACATTGAGCACACAATTACAAAAAAAAAAAGGAAACATGTGGTGCAGTATATAACCAGATGTGAATTGCAACAAAAGGAGTCCATACCATATCTCCCATTCATGAATGTAGAGAGAGAGTGATGGGTGATGAATATAGAGAATTTACAATTTTATGGCTAGACCTGAAGATGAGTTTTCCATATTTCATTAGGTATCCAGCTATAATAAGAATAAATATGTATTTTGTCCTTAAAAAATTACACGGTGGCTAACTGGTGCCCAAGGTGATTCCCTCTCAAATGAGAAAACAACAATGTATTCCAATTTTTCATCATGAGGCCAGGGCGATGATGTTGTATTTTATGGTCATATGAAAATAATCACCATATATTTTAACATCATACGATATGGACATAAGTGATCCTAGTTTTAGGTCATAGGGCTTGGACCATGAGGACCTACAATCTCATGAATGGTAATTTCCCTGACAACAACCCCAAATCCAAGGTGAGCCAAGATTTTTGTAACAAAAAAGGATTATTGTTAGGCTGTCCTCATCACATGAGAGTGTGGAATAGTAGGAAAAAGATTTTCTGTGGTGAAAATCCAAAACACAACATCATTCCTACTTAACATGCATGGATGCATCGATTGATGAATTAAAGGTTGATGATGATCTGAAAAATGGAGAGGGGTATAGAAACTAGGAATCACAACATCCATTATATGGGATGAAATGGGGGGGATGATAATAAAGGATAACAATTGACTATGTTCGAAACATAGTCACCGTATCATGTTTAACCCGTATATGAACAAACTACAGATAATCAACTACAGACAATATTCAAATTATGGGATTTTTATCAAAATTTGATAATCAAAATCCTCTATGGAATCTTCCCATTATGGTAGGAATGCATAGAGTTAGAGAATCCATGTTGTTTGGGGTCCCTTCATATCTGATAGTGGAAAGTGGACCAACCAATGGGAATGTGAGAAGCCCAAGGGAGGCTACCATGAAACATGGGAGAATCCAATCCAAATGGGTTGAAAGTTGAATAAGGATGCAGCTGGAACATAGACAGGAAGTCTATGTGTCTCACCTCTACCATAAAGATTGAAATCAAGTCAAACATAGATCTCAATTGTGGCATAATAGGATTCCAATACTAAAAGAGGAAACATACTATTAATACATAAACAACTTAGTTGTTATGATGTTTAATTACATACAAACATATACAATACTGTTATTTATTTATGGTGATAGAAAATACATTTTAGAATATATGGTGCCTACATTATTGAGATATGTGTGTGACATTCCAATTTTATTTATCATCACGCATTGAGGACATGGAAAATATTATATTTTAATGCAGTTGCGTGGTGTTATTGATAATGTGAACGGGAACCATGATGGTCCTATACCATAACACTCAAATTCAAGATAAATATCATCCAAGAAGAATGAATCATGGTTCATAAAAATGTTGTTGGACATGGGGATAAAATAATTGGGCATCACTTCATACCCAACCATGGTTTGAATCAAGCCAAACAATATTCATGAGAGTGGAATGGAATGTGGCTAGTGAGGAAGGGGCAGGGCCATCCCATATGAAGGGATCGCATGGTTGGGTATTTTATCTTTGTACAACTCATATGAATTGGATGTAGTTTATCACCATAATATAAGGATATAGTTTATCCACATTTAGGGTCATATAGATCAGACCAAAATGATAGGATTATCGATGAAAGAGTATGGTATGTAGATAAATAATGTAATATCATATGAATAAAGAATAAAGGTGCCTACATTGCATCACCTATATCCAGGTGCATACATATAGTTTAACTTCATGTTTCATGGACATTGAACTCAATCTTCTGGTTTAAGATTGTAGTGTGTGGATTATGAATGTGCAAAACAACAATGTGACAACAAATCATCAAGAACTACTAAGACTATGTGTTCCATGCTCAGTTTAAGAAATAAGTGGAAAAGATGAACCAAAAAACACATGTAATCACACGACAAGGGAATTTAGGTGAGGGGGGAGGATAACCCAACAATAATAATACGTCCTCCCAGTGTTCAAATGTTCAATGAGGGATAACACAAAGAGTGTTAATATTCTTCTTTGAAATAATGTGGCCATGATATGTGAATCATAATATTAGTGTTTTTGGCCACAATTTGGTTGGTGATAATGAGGGTGGATAAATGTAGACCAGGTTCACAACTCATTATCTATATCATGTGACCTGGAATGGGAATAGGCAATTGAGGAACAACAAAAGCCATATTCACAACACGATACTGGTATTTGATTTTTGTTAAAAAAATTCTAGGTCATTGAAGTAGGACGCCAGGTGAGCATTGAGGATGCTAATCCCAATGTTATGGGGTCCCCATAGATGTGAAATATGACTGGGACCCAAATAATGGGTCATATCAAACATGGTTATGGAATGAAAAAATATCTAAGAAAAATACAACACTCTAGGTTTGAAACCACACTTCATTTGTCACATGTTAATGCATCGGGACAATAGTTGAGGGAAGGATTTTAGGGAGAGACTTTTCATGAATATGTGCATAATGAAATTGTAAAATAATATGATAAAAGTAGGGATGGACCATATGCTTTTGAATCTGTACCGATCCAATATGGTTTGGAATCAAGATTTATATATTTCTTGAAGGAATTTTGTAGTTTAACATCACTCGTTAAGGATGTAGTATGGAAAATCCGATTAATGCTTGTGTCTAGGACAATTGGGGTTTGATTTCCCGAAGGGAGTGTAGGCAGGGTGGTATAGCAAACCCAAGAAGAATGATTAATAATAGATTCCAAACCACACCACACACTCCATAGAGGGGTCATGGACAATTGGGCTCAGAAAATGTTGATGGTCCTAGGGCTGGACTAGAGGTGAATAGCATAGGAGTACCTATGTATCCCATAAGGATGATAATCATGTAATATATTCTTCTCAAAGATCTATTCTATATAACTTCATGCGGTAAGGACGGTGTAATGGGAAGTCATCCCTAAGGTGAAACATGGTGTATGTGTCACAAAACATACATGAATAAGGATAGATGGATTCTACACCATATCGGGCATAATCCCGTGGGGGAACCTCAATCCATGGGGTAGGTAAATGTGTAGGATTTTTAGTACATGGGTCCAGACCTGAATCCAAATTTTTCTAAATTTCTTTTTTATCCAATGAAGATGGAAATATCGTAAAACATGGTCCTTGATGTGATGTGTAGTTTGAAATCATGTGTTAAGAATTTAGGGTGGATATAAGAGGTGATGTGTGCATTGTATCATAATATAGGATTCTAATGTTAGTAATTTTTTAATTTTTGATTCTTAATGGGTTGTGAGGCTTATTGTTATGCTACCAGGATGATGGAGATAATTTAAAGGTCATAGAGAGTATTCACTATTGGAGTAAATCTTCCAGAAAATGTAAGGTCTCTCCCATTTGGGTATTATCATAAGAGGATTATTATAGGGTATCATTGGAATTCTCATATCTTTTACCTTGTTACATAGAATAAAAGATAGAGGATGGAATTTTTTATTGAATGATTTGGCTACCTTGTTCTATTTCTTCTCTTGATTGTGCAATTCCAGAAGCCTATTCTCATCGAGGGATTACATCTAATCTATAAAGAGCTAAAGCACATTTTATAACATTATCTAATCGTAGATGGATATGAAGATTGATGGTAACTTAATATCAATTGTAAATACTACTTAGGTTACATATATCATTGAATATGATGTCACCTTGTTAGAGTTATGAGTCATCATTTGGTAGGCCAAGAGATGATTGGGGAGCTTGTCCATCCAACACTTTTTTTCGGACAATCAATTTTTTAAAAAATGTTTGATAGGGTCTTATTGAGCACCAAAATCATCCCATTTATTGCACATTTTAGTGAGAAGTATATTTGGACTTGATGTTGTTCATAACATACATCACATTCAGCATATATTCTCAAACAATGGTTTCATTATCTATGTGGATGATGTGAGGGACTATAAATCGATAAATGATGTTGGTGGTCATGAAATCAATGATAGAACATGACTTGAAATATTTGATTGGTACTAAATATTCCCAAATAATGATGAAGTATGTTGTAGAAATAATGAACCTACATGAAAGTGATATAGCTGATGGATATGGTCCCATGACATAGGTTTTGTAGACTACAAAGGGCAAATAGATCATGGTGGTATAGAGGGGATTTGGAATCCTAAGAAAAAAAATTCAATGATCTGACACACCTAGATATTATTAGAGAATTCAATGAAGTCACAGATCTTGGTTGTCTAAATGTATCCCAACCATCATATCTGATGGGAGTGTTTCGACACTTCTTTATGAGTTCCGCAAGAAATGGAAAGCCATTATTACTTATCCTTAGGAATCATGACTCCATGAATGCAATGGAGAAAAACAATATTGAACCCCTCATAGTAGTGGATCTTCTCAATGATAGGAGAAATCTTGTGGGTGAACTATAAATTTTTGCAATGGATTAACTCTTATTTACCTATGACTATGAGGATACTTTCATGTTGATGTTGTATGACAAAAGGTGTCATCATATAAGGGGTCACCTCTTCTAGGGATGGAATACATGGAGGTCCCGATGTCGACACAAAGGTGGTTAGGTTGATTACCTAGAAGGTGTAACACCCCAATATTCCACGTTACATACCCTTAGAATAATTCAATAGCGTGTGTTGTACTGAAAGACATCATTTTTTGAAGAATAGTGAAAATTACTAAATTTTAATTAAAAACAACTTTTTAATCAATATAATTAATAGTGATAAATTATGAGATTCAGTGGTTTTAAAGTACATTTAGAATATATTTTTACCACTTAATACAATGTTGGTAATTAGACATAATTTCACAATAAAACAGGACATAAACAAGTGTCCATCTTTTGGTAGTTATTATAGCTTAAAAACTCGCTTATTGTTTTGACAACGGAAATTAAATTTTAAATTAATTTCTGCCACTTCTGTGTTTTGAATTTGGAAAAATGGATTCCATATTTGGAATCAGGATGTCCAAATTATGTAAATAGGTAACATTTATTTTCACACATTTTGAATAATTACTTCGGTAAATATTTTATTTACCGTGGTTAAAGGGTAAATCCGGTAAATAAGGGTATCAAAATAATATTATAATAATATTAATTTACCCTAAAACGTGTCTTAACCTTATTGGTGGAAACATACCTGACCATGGGCATCCTTGGGTCGATTTTGGGACCCCATGGAGCCACTTGTAATTGGTAGGGACACTTTATATTAATAAAGTTAAAATAAATACAAAATTGACAAAAGCTTATATTGTTTAGAATAACAATTTTTACATAGGGTTATATATGTTATATTATTGATTATAAATATTCATTATAAAGATAAAAAGATTTCCTACATTATAGTATTTTTTTTTAGAATTTTTAGACATCAAATAATTTCAATTTTTAATGACACAATAATGATGCAATGTTTACCTCATTAATAAATCATTTAAATAAATAAGATTATAATGATTAATATATAATCTAAAACCTTTCCAATTCCTATTGGTTGATTTTATTTAGAATATGAGTCATCTTACCTTCAACCGCAATGATTTGTGGACCATTATAAACCGAATATCATTATATTATAAAATAATATTTTCACTGTTTCCTAAAGAGCCCCTCCTCTCCCATATAAAAGAAGACCACTTCTACCCAATTCCTCACACCTCTCAAGCCTCTTGGCTCGTCCAAACTCTGCCAAACTAAGCTTCCTACATCCCGGCCCTCCTCCTTGAAGCCTCACCCTAGGCAGAAGGCACTTAAAGAAGTACTTTGGTTCAAACCAAAGTGAGTTACCCTAATTAAACGTAATTGTTTCTCTTAGAATATTTTCTTTTATTTTGCTTCTCCAACCCCTAAACTCTTTTTATTTACCCTCTTTTGTAACAACAACAGTATACTCAAATATACTAGGATGTTTCTATAGGAAGTATTCTAACTACACTTACACACACCTCCATCTAATGGATGAAGAACATAATGTTTCCGTGGATGGAAAATGAACGCCTCACGAAATGATGATTGTTCAATTACATCTTACCACCTCTCAAGGTGGCCATTATGATGGAACTATAATTAAATATGATATTAATTATATTTATTTTATACATAATCTTATGTAATTCCATTTTATATCATACCATTAATTGTTTCATGCTGTATATACATACAATAATTTCATTTGAGGAAGTGCGGACTACCGCCCCCTCAAAGTGATATGACTCGTTAGTACCATACATGGAACGGATAAAGGATGGTGTTAATGAACTTAAGTAACATATATAAGATATTATATTATACTGGAATAATAATATACCTATGAATAATTTGGATTAGATACTTTTAAAATGAAAAATGAAATGGAAGTAGCGTTCGTGCGTACGTACGGACTACCATCCCCACGAACGCGATGAGATTCATTCTCCATCCTATCCATCCAAGTCTTATTCTTATTTTATGGTTAAAAATAATGTTTAAGGACTTGATATTATTCTGGATATGAATAATATGCATACTATCCATTAAAAACATGTCTTACGTAACTAAACATTTACGAAGAACTAATCGGTTATCACCCGAAATGAGGATAATACTAAGATATTATTAATAAAGCAATGTTAAAAGATCATATATGATATCATATTGATGTATATGATTATTGTATAATTTAATAACAATGTGTTAACTATTATACAGGAGGTTAACATACCATCGACTAAGTAAAAGTACAAGGTAAGGGGTTTTCATCTCACTCTTTATTTCCGTGAGATTCATGCCATATTTCCACTATTACCTTTTGTGGGGTGTATGTACTGCCCATAATTGTATTCTTTGTGTAATACACTTTACCTTATGTGTATTTAAATATTCATTTTATGATCCTTCTTTCATGGGTGTAAGTTTCATAAGTTACCAAATCGATAATGGATTTTGGAATTTCAATTTCAACTCATTTGGCTTTACGCATACTTCATTGATTATTTTACTCCAACATTATGTGTGGAATCACTATTCATTTGCTTATGTCATAATTTCCACTCACTTTCCGTGGATATACTTTTGATACACATAATCACTCCATTGATAAATTCTCTAGTCATCGATATGAACTTGATAAGAGTAATTTTAACTCAATCTCTATTTATTGAGTTAAACATCCAATTCCTTTGTGTTGTTACAAGAATATGTGTGAATGTCCTCTGATTGATTTACACTGAATATCCAATAATATTGAGTGTGTTTATATTTGTCACACATAATTATGTCATTGATGTATCCTTAACCCAAGGATATGGTCTTAATAATAGATTTCATCTCAAATTACATTCCATTGAGACCTCTTTGTTGTTATACACCAATTCACTTATATATGGTGTATATAATTAAATTTGACATATTATATCATGAATCCCTTTATTCTCATGATATTAAAAAGTTTTGATTACTTAAATTATTTGTATTCAAGTGTCTCTATTTCGGATAGGAACTCTAACTAAAATATCATTTAAATGTTTTCAAGAAAAAGGGGATATTTCTCTCAAATAGTTTTGATGATTATTTTTATCTATGTCAATGTCCTTTGTTATTCTCGATTAAGGTTAATCTGATACAATAAAATCATTCATATTGTATCAAATGAATTATGTTTGACTGTGGATGTGCTATTTTTAAACTATTCATGGTTTGTGGTTAAAGTATTGACATTTCCTATGCTAGTTTTAATATGAATGTTGAAGTCATGTTTCAATATTTTCATATGAGGAATGTATTGCACTTAATAATAGACAAGTGGAGCCCGCTATAGCTCCTATACGCATCGGTAGGTTTAATGAGACAAACTAGTGTCTTGGCACGAGGCCTTGACAAAATTTTATTTGTAGTCTTGGCACGAGGCCTTGGCTACGTGGTAATGATAGTCTAGCATTATGCATTCTGTCATTTTGAAATTGATTATTGATATTGCATGTGATAATTCGATTAGTAGAATATCAATGTGAATAAGTAAATGGAATTATTTCATTTAATTTTTTCCATATTATGCTGAAGTTCAAGTTTAAAGGCTTTTTTTTAGTTATACATTGCCTTAAATGTTTATGCTCATTTATGAAAGTTTCCGCTATATTGTTATCCTTACTGAGCATCTGAGCTCACCCCTTTCAATCTATTATTTTTCCCAGGATGTGTAGAAGTATTTATGACTTACCTGTAGGAATAGTCTATGGGGATGTGAAGACAAGTTTTTGTTGTAGTTCTATTCAATTTATGTTGTAATGTAAGACATATGAATATATATAGTGTTTCAAAGGCTACTAAACCAATCGGTCTTTCGAGTTTTTGATCCTTTTTGATCATGCCAATTATTTAATAATGCACCGACTCTGGGTAACTGGGGTCGGGGCATTACAGTTAGTATCAGAGGAAGTTTAGTACAAACCTTGCAAGCTAGATTTAGATAAACTCTAATTAGAGCACATATCCCTAAGATAGAATTTGAGGATTAGTATAGAAGAACATCCTAGAATTTTGGTAATGTAGAGATTTTGTGAGTTTTCTAGGCAATACATCCCTGTCTGGATACGAGCAGGTAGAGGTGGCTCTGGCACAGATGTACCTAGGGGTAAAACTCGAAAACACCGCTTTGAGCTAGATTCAAACGGGAACTGGTGCACGACAACGGGCCTTGCTTCACTCTTTGTTACGACACTCCCGGTAGATATGCTTAGGATAATTTAAATTTTCATTACAAACCAATTTGAATAATTTTAATATAAGATTATAATAAATGACCTTGGTTAATGCTAAGTTTTTTCAAATTGAAAATATGGTGTTATGATATTCTCTAAATGATTTTATGACTACTATTACTCACACAATGCTTTTTGGTTGTAGTCAATGGATGGATTCCATGGAAGTCCTAGTAACTTTGAGAATGATGTACAAGGTGGGAACTATGGTGGGAATAAGCAAAAAAATGGAATGTTGATAGGTGTGAAAGATATTGCGTTTATACCAAATCAGTTTTCCAAAAATATGATCAAAAACATATATATTAACCAACTCCCGGACTCAACAAAGAAGAGAAAGGTGATGAATGATAAGAGCTCCAGCAGTGGGGACCATGGAGAAAAGAATCCTCAGTTTTCATCATGTAGGAAATGTGGAAGGAGACACCCAGGAAAGTGTCTCAATGGAACAAAGAAATACTTTACCTGTGGGAAAGAAGGACATAAAGTAAATAATTGTCGACGAAAAATGAAGGGTACTATAGAAGAAATTGAAAATAGTACCAAGAATCCATTTATAGTCATTTGCCGTAAATATAGGGGACTTGGAAATTACCCAAGTGAATGCCCTATTCTATAAGATATTTTCTTGATCAAGGAAGAATCTATGTGGAAATAAATGGTTGGATAAATGTTTAAAAGTATTAGTGATCCTTGCTGATGGAATTACTTTGGAATAATTTTCAATTTTATTTGTAACCCTGCAGTTTTCCATGTGATAATGATATTTGAGGAAGACTTATCTCTTCTCTTGTGGATATAGTTATAAGTAAACATTTGTTTTTATATGATCATTGAGTTTGAGGCAATTACAATTTATTATATTTTGGGATGAAAATTCAAGGTATGAGATAACATTTCTAGTTAAAATTATGTTATGGTTATTTTGAGGAATTTATCTCATTTTGGTAATGTTATAAAACTTTGTTTTTGAAGAAGGACAACACGAAGACCGTGTGACAACCCGTCGCGTCAGACAAAGCTGTGGGAATCGAACCCACAACCAAAGTACGACTAGGGTTTATCGCCTACCACTGGACTACGTGAAGTCCCTGGTTAATGTGAATAATTATTTTTAGCTTAATGATTTTATTGATAAATAAAAAGATGATTTGGGATCTTATGTCTTATCAAATGAATACCCTTAGTATAAGAAAATGAATTGGTGATTACGTGATGAATGTTGTTTTAGAAGATATTCGCTTTGTAGGGAACACTATATGCCCAAGGAAAATAGAATTCTATGGGATTTTATTAATAATGTTGGACTTTTATCTATTTTTTTATTGTGTATTTATAGTAATTTGGGTTGTTTATGGAAATGATTAACCTATAATTGAGAATATGTTATTAGGTTAATCACTTTTAAGTATGTGACTTTAAGAGTAGTTAATGTCATTTGGAGATACAATTTAATGTGGAAGACTACATAACCAAATTCTTCTATGTCTTGGGTTTCAATATTAGTTTGGATTATATTGAAGGATTTTATGGACAATCTATTATTGAATGGTATTTATTTAACTTTGGGTTATTGATGGTTGAATTTTAGAAATTAAGATTATTGTTTCGTTCCCTAATGAAATATCCTTTTTGGGGACCATCAGATCTTATACTAACTGTTTTTGTTTTGATTAATCTCTAAAGACAAGATAAATATATAGTTTATCCTATGTGGATCATGTTATTCTATAAATATTATTCTAGCTCTTCCAGTGTGACCAAGTCTTCTTGAACACACATCGTTAAAAAAAACTGAGTTGGTTGTAGAAATTTATTTATGAATGAAATTCTACTAAGAAAGTTAGTATATATCTTTATGTTCATAGTCAATATCATAAATTAATTCCTCATATTTATGTAATGTATCTACAAAAAAAATGTTGTCTATTTACTTTTCCTACTGGGAGACTAATGACCATTTGTCCCCACACAAGTTGTGGTTTTTTAGTTGTTAACTTTCTCCTGATCATGTTTTCTATCCCTCTCCATCAGAACTTGACACTTAGTTTATCTTCCATATCCATGTTTTCCTACATGTAATCCTAGTATGGGTAATCTTGGGTGACCTTTATACTTCTCTTTATTTATTTCAAATTGATAGTTTTATTGACTCTTTTTTCGATGTGGGACTTTCCATTATATTCTCAAGCCAAATTTTAAAAATTGCGAGGATTCTATTTATTGAAGGAGGGTAGAATTTAACACCCCAAGTTTCCACGTTACGTTTCCCTTAGAATAATGCAATAGCGTGTGTTGTACACAACCTCGAGTTCTAACACACTGAAACTAATTAAACTAGCCGTTATGAATAGTAATACCTACTTTTTGAAATTTTATAAATTTTATTTACTAAAATGGACTTCATTTTTGGATTCGGAATATCAAAATTAGCCTAGGGTGAATTTTTGGTATTTTTCTGAAAGACATCATTTTTTGATGAATAGTGAAAATTACTAAATTTTAATTAAAAACAACTTTTTAATCAAAATATTTAGTAGTGATAAATTATAAGATTTAGTGGTTTTAAAGTACATTTAAAATATATTTTTACCACTTAATACAATGTTGTTCATTAGACATAATTTCACAATAAAACCGGACATAAACAAGTGTCCATCTTTTGATAGTTATTATTGCTTAAAAACACGCTTATTGTTTTGACAACGGGAATTAAATTTTAAATTAATTTCTGCCACTTCTGTGTTTTCAATTTGGAAAAATGGATTCCATATTTGGAATCAGTATGTCCAAATTATGTAAATAGGTAACTTTTATTTTTACACATTTTGAATAATTACTTCGGTAAATATTTTATTTACCGTGGTTAAAGGGTAAATCTGGTAAATAAGGGTAACAAAATAATATTATAATAATATTAATTTACCCTAAAACGTGTCCTAACCTTATTGGTGGGCACATACCCGACCATGGGCATCCTTGGGTCGATTTTGGGACCCCATGGAGCCACTTGTAATTGGTAGGGACACTTTATATTAATAAAGTTAAAATAAATACAAAATTGACAAAAGCTTATATCTTTTAGAAGAACAATATTTACATAGGGTTATATAGGTTGTATTTTTTATTATAAATATTAATTAGAAGGATAAAAATATTTCCTACATTATAGTATTTTTTTTTAGAATTTTTAGACATAAAATAATTTAAATTATTAATGACACAATAATGATGCAATGTTTACCTCATTAATAAATCATTTAAATAAATAAGATTATAATGATTAAAATATTATCTAAAACCTGCCCAATTCCTATTGGTTGATTTTATTTCGAATATGAGTCATATTATATTTTACCTCAATGATTTTTGGACCATTATAAACTGAATATCATTATATTATAAAATAATATTTTCACTCTTTCCTAATGAGCGCCTCCTCTCCCTTATAAAAGGAGACCACTTTTACCCAATTCCTCACACCTCTCAAGCCTCTTGGCTCGTCCAAAATATGCCCAACTAAGCTTCCAACATCCCTCCCCTTCTCTTTGAAGCCTCACTATAGGCAGAAGGCACTTCAAGAAGTACTTTGGTTCAAACCAAAGTGAGTTACCCAAATTAAAGGTAACAGGTTCTCTTAAAATATTTTATTTTATTTTTCTTCTCCAACCCCTAAACTCTTTTTATATCCTTTATTTTGTAACAAAAATAGTATCCTCAATATAATAGTATGTTTTTATAGGATGTATTATAACTACAATTACACACACCTTCATCTAATGGATGAAGAACATAATGTTTCTGTGGATGGCAAACGAATGCCTCACGAAATGATGATTGTTCAATTACATCTTACCACCTATCATGGTGGCCATTATGATGGAACTATAATTAAATATGATATTAATTATATTTATTTTATACATAAGCTTCTGTAAATCCATTTTATATCATACCATTATTCGTTTCAGGTTGTATATACATACGATAATTTCATTTGAGGAAGTGCGGACTACCGCCCACTCAAAGTGATATGACTCATATGTACCAGACATGGAACGTATAAAATATGGTGTTAATGAAATTAAGTAACATATATAAGATATTATATTATACTGGAATAATAATATACCTTTGTATCATTTGGATTCTATTCTTTTAAAATGAAAAATAAAATGGAAGTAGCGTTCGTGCGTACGTACGGACTACCGTCTCCACGAACGCGATGAGATTCATTCTCCATCGTATCCATCCAAGTCTTATTCTTATTTCATGGTTACAAATAATTTTTAAGGACTTGATATTATTCTGCATGTGAATAATATGCATACTATCCATTACGAACATGTCTTACGTAACCAAACATTTAACAAGAACTAATCGGTTATCACCCGGAACGACGATAATACTAAGATATTATTAATAAAGCAATGTTAAAAGATCATATATGATATCATATTAATGTATATGATTATTGTATAATTTAATAACAATGGTTTAACTATTATACAGGAGGTTAACATACCATCAACTAAGGAAAAATACAAGGTAAGGGGTTTTCATCTCACTCTTTATTTCCGTGAGATTCATGCCATATTTCCACTATTACCTTTTGTGTGGTGTATGTACTGCCCATAGTTGTATTCTTTTTGTAATACACTTTACCTTATGTGTATTTACATATTAATTTTATGATCCTTCTTTCATGGGTGTAAGTTTCATAAGTTACCAAATCGATAATGGATTTGGGAATTTCAATTTCAACTCATTTGGCTTTACGCATTCTTCATTGATTATTTTACTCCAACATTATGTGTGGAATCACTATTCATTTTCTTATATCATAATTTCCACTCTCTTTCTGTGGATATACTTTTGATACACATAATCACTCCATTGATAAATTCTCAAGTCATCGATATGAACTTGATAAGAGTAATTTTAACTCAATCTCTGTTTATTGAGTTAAACATCCAATTCCTTTGTGTTGTTACAAGAATATGTGTAAATGTCCTATGATTGATTTACACTGAATATCCAATCATATTGAGTGTGTATATATTTGTCACACATAATTATGTCGTTGATGTATCTTTAACCCATGGATATGGTCTTAATAAGAGATTTCATCTCAAATTACATTCCATTGAGACCTATTTGTTGTTATACACCAAGTCACTTTTATATGGTGTATATTATGAACTTCGACATAGTATATCATGAATCCCTTTATTCTCATGATATTAAAAAGTTTTGATTACTTTAATTATTTGTATTCATGTGTCTGTATTTTGGTTAGGAACTCTAACTAAAATATCATTTTAAATGTTTTTAAGAAAAAGGGGATATTTCTATCAAATAGCTTTGATGATTATTTTCATCTATGTCAATGTCATTCGTTATTCTCGATTGAGGTTAATCTGATACAATAAAATCTTTCATATTGTATCGAATGAGTTATTTTTGACTTTGGATGTGCTATTTTTATACCATTCATGGTTTGTGGTTAAAGTATTGACATTTCGTATGCTAGTTTTTATATGAATGTTTAAGTCATGTTTCAAGATTTTCATATGAGGAATGCATTGGACTTAATAAGTGACGGGTGTAGCCCGCTATAGCTCCTCGATGCATCGGTAGGTCTAATGAGACAAACTAGTGTCTTGGCACTAGGCTTTGACAAAAAAAATTTTTAGTCATGGAACGAGGCCCTGGCTACATAGTAATGATAGTCTGGCATTATGCATTCTGTATTTCTGAAATTGATTATTGATATTGCATGTGATTATTCGATTAGTAGAATATTCATGTGAATAAGTAAATGGCATTATTTCATTTAATATTTGCCATATTATTCTGAAATTCAAGTTTAAAGGCTTTTGTTTTAGGTATACATTGCCTTAAATGTTTAAGATCATTTATGAAAGTTTTCGCTATATTGTTATCCTTACTGATCATCTGAGCTCACCCTTTTCAATCTTTTATTTTTCCCAGGATGTGAAGAAGTATTTATGAATTACCTGAAGTAATAGTCTATGGGGATGTGAAGACTAGTTTTGGTTGTAGTTTTATTCAATTTATGTTGTAATGTAAGACATATGAATATATCTAGTGTTTCCAAGGTTACTAAACCAATCGGTCTTTCGAGTTTTTGATCCTTTGTGATCATGCCAATTATGTAATAATGCAACGACTCTGGGTAAACTGGGGTCGGGGCGTTACAGAAGCTATCATCATCGTTTGGTGTAATGGGAGAGATAACTCTATGATCTGTCAAATAGATAATTAAATCATCATGCTAAGGCTCTGCGTGATAAGTAGTAATGCTGGAAAAGGCATCGGGTCGACCATTCTATGATCGAGGAACATGAGTAATCTCTAGGGGAGAAAGAAACTGGGACATCATTTTATAGAGTCCATTATAAAAATTGAATTAGCTCATGATTCATGGCGATGTAGTCATTTTTGATATTCATGAACACTTGTAAAGAGTCCCCCAACACATGTAGGCAGGACACATCAATCTCAAGGGACTTCTCTTGACCATTGAAGTGATCCTGATACTCAACCTCGTTGTTGGTTAATCCTTATATAACCAAGAATGAATACAAGTTCACTACCTATGTAGGTATGATAGAGATGGTACCTAAGCCTACTAATTTGAGAATGGGGTCGTTGAACCTTCATCTGATAGGGAACCACATGATGAAATCAAAATGAATATACCAACATGGTATTGTTATATTAATTGTGAGGATGGCCTCATATAATATTTTAATGTCATGAGAGTACTCTGTCAGAGGGGGATGGGTGGCAAGAATGTCTACCACTAACGGAGCCTTCATATCTTTCTACAGAATGAACATTATGTATAACTATTGAAGGATAACTACACACCCGGCTAGAAAACCATTCAACAATGAGGATTTAATAATATAATATAGTTGGTCCACATAAGAAACCAGTTATATCTCATGGTTGTGTAGATAGTGTTGCAGATTTTACACTATAAAGACCCTTAATATGCATGCCTTTTTGATGGAAAAGTATTTTTTCTCTATATCACGGAGATTGAAACCAAGGTAGTATTACCTGTTCTCTATCCCTTATTTATTCATTTGTAAAAGAATGTAACTAAGAAAATGTTTTAGGATGGAAACATAATGGACTAGTTACTAGATAAAAATTGGTCACATCATGAAAGGATGTCATAACAGGTACTTTTCAATTTCCTCAAAATTGGTGTGACACTGTTTATTCCATGAACAGAAGAAACATATCTTCCCGACTCATGATAAGTGATAAAATTTCATGAAATATATTAAATGAATAAGATTATATATGATACATTTCCTTGAAAACCATGAATCTCTTGAATGTGGCTTTGTGGAGGAATCTGACTGATATTCTCGATCATCTATAGATCAATCTTGGCGTATCTATATCTAGTGACGAAACGAAGGTGATTTTTATTGGCGTATATATACACCATGTGGTTCCCCTATTGATGATCCAATAGGGGAAACTATTTTTGGAAGGAATGGTGGTTAATAGAGATATGATTTTCTAGACTTGTAATGTCGTAATTTCTCCAGGTAAAAACATGTCAATGAATGTTTGGAAGTACACATTCAATTCTTTTAAACTGCATATAGCGTCGCATTGATCGACATTGGTCTCAGATCAATTTCCATACTACAATTCATTATAATCAACTCATTAATGTGGTGTAGATGACTTAAACCAATGAGGGTGGAGAATATTCCCAAACCACTTCATCATCCATGGTTATTGGATCATCAATAGGGGAAACTATTCTATGTTTGTTATCCCTGACAAAAAGTTGGTACCAGTAAAAGCGGCGGTGGAATCTGCACCGATATAACTCTGCACAACCAAAACCATACTGACGATATCAATTGATCCTATTCTATTAGGCCTTCGAACCATGGGGCCACACATAATAATAATGAATCATTATTAGAATGTTTGTTGGACATAGTTCATCCCTTCCTACTAAAACTGATAGGTATGACATACTCTAATTTCCATGGGGAGAACATTTCAATACCTTAATGGGGTAAGGGGATCTATAATCACTCGAGTGTGATTCAGACAAGAGTATGACATAATCATCTAATGTTCCTTGTACTTGGGTACATGCTATCCTCTTATCCCAGATATTAAAATGTAGTTTCCCATGTACGAGGTTGTGGCCTCCACCGATTGGATTCCAAGGATGAAGCTATCATCCAAATCATTCAATTGGTCAACCATTGCAATAGTGGGATCCAACAAATTATCTGAAACATGCCAGTCTTTACACTTATAATAGTCAACATCCAAGTAGTGGGATTCACAAGAAGAAAATGGATTCTTGTCTCCATGGTGTACTCCCACCATACCGTTAGTATATTACATAAGGCATTGGTGATATGAGGAGAGAACTGTTAAATGTAAGTTGATCCTGGGACATCCCATCAATGAATTATATGTGGTGTCTTGTGATACTACCATTAAACCATTGATTTCAATCAGGACACTAAATTGGGTCCATAATTAGATTCAACCAATAATTCATTGCTATGTACATTTGTTATCATGAATCTTAATGTCAGAAGGGCACATATTAGGTTCAAACAATCCCATCTTACAGATTGTCCGGGTCAGGATGATATTTAACCCAGATCCTATGTCGACAAGGCAATATTGGTTATCCACACCATTAAACTATTTGAGGATATATATTTTGAAAATTTTCCCCTCCATAGGATATCATTCATTATACACAAATAATGAAATGATGGCATGGAATTTTGTATGCTCGAATTCTTCAGTATTAAATCCATTTGTTGCTGATACATAGATCTCCAGCTGGATAGGTATTCTCAATGACAATGTGATGGATTCAAAAATATCTCTAGTTATGTGGAGTGCTTCTTGGATCTATATCCTTGCATGAATACTATAATGGTGCTTGTATACATTATATATATGTGATAGTTCTACATTTATGGTGAAAGAGGTCTCCCAATGGTTGGGGGTACGACCAGTGTTGCTGGTTGATTCCGCATAATATTTCTAGTTTTTGGGATATCCTGCTTCGGAATATGTGAATCATGCATTGTAATGATTGATTTATGTCCAGTTGATAGAGGTCTATACACAACTGAATTTGGATGATCATAATGCTTCTCTAGAGGCTCTACCATGTCGAGCAGCACAAACAGTTGTATGGGATAATCTAACAATAATGAATAGGAGGATAGTGTGTGTTGATCTATACTCTGGACATGTTGTCATTTCTTCATGGAATGTATGGATTGAGTATCGTCCCCATCCAGAACATTCTAGAAATTCACATATCCACAGTTTCATTAATGTTATCATCGACGATACGCACTAAGATCTGCACTAGGCCTGCTCTATTATCATGGGGGCATGTATTTCTTGACTGAAAGCACTGGGACCAAAATTCTAGTATTTAACATACTGATGGTTTCGTTGAAATTTTCCTTGAATTGGGATGTTAGGAGAATCAACCTAATTTTCCTTATCATCCAATACCTTGTGTGGTTATAACAATTTGAATGAGTTCACTATGACAAACTATTTATCATCATTTAAATAACACTCTATAATGGGGGGATTATGGGGATGTTTCCCATCTATTGAGGCATGATGTCTCTATGATTGAGATAAATATATGGTTTGATATGTGATGTTTCTTCATATATGATGTCGGATCCAACTACTGAATGAGGTGGATGTCTATTATTTTGACTTAACTACGAAATATGGATGTGTTGTGGTGACCATGGAAAGCACATTCTGAACCAAAATGGCATATATGATACCATGGGTGTGAGATATAATGTTCAGATATCTCCAATAATCATACCTCCTGAACCAATGGATCGATACCTTCAATCATTCACCCTCACATTCAAAGTAATCTTTTCCAGAAACACATGCTAATTTTTTTGATTCTAGAACCAATCTTATAATATTGTTTTCTACATGGTCCAAGAGACAACACATGAACACATAACACTACTTGAGAGAATATAAAAGGAAATGGTTACATAAGAAATAGATTGGGTGAACCACAAGATCAGCTTCTTCTTGATATCTTCATATTAGTAGTCCTAGGATGCCTTCATCTAAGGAACAATAAATTTAACAGGGGACATGAGATTTTTCAAATGAGTAGGTTTGGTTCCTATTATAAGAGAAATGGACCATAAGACTTTGGCCCTAGAGTGGGGATGGATTCTGATGAACAGGTGGAACCTAGTTATCTCGTTTTGGTGGATGTTTTGGACAATGTGGTTCCTTCAAATTCTGAGGTGGGAAATGTTGTGCCTATGGTTTAGCCTGAGGCTATGTACCTTGATTAGGTTGTGGAGGTAGCACTACCTATAACAAGTCAAATAGTCTGGGGGACTCTACCTGTGCAATACAGTCTTCCTTATCATTGGTTTCCAATCTTATAGGGACTGAAGGAGTTAAAGGATATGTCTTCATGAAATGTTTCATGTATTCCTTGAGGATTTTATCATTGTCAAATAAATATTATAATCTACCTGGGATGTACTATATGATGAGGATGGATGAAATTCAGTTTTCTAATTCCCCATGCACATAGTTAGCAAACAGATCATGATTTAGCAGAATGTCAAGTGTCTATAAGATGCCCTTTATCCTTGTGAAAAGGTATGCGATGTGCTCAACTGGATATTTATACACATGAAGTGATATGTGATAATTTCATGAATGTGGATGAGCATAAATGATATAGAAACTACCTATGGAGATCCTCCCAACCAGCTATAGACCTGATGGGTAGCTAGTTGTATAAGGAAAACGATGGCACCTACAAAATTTGTATGAAATGAAAAATCAATAAAACATCATGATGCACATTTTATACCATCATGTGTCCACACCTAGTGATTATGTGTGAAAAATTATGCAAAGGGTCTCCCAAGAATTAGAAGGGGGAAATGTGGGGTCCCAAATATCCGAGGTGTTGTAATATCATCTACCTATGCTTTTTATGGGTTTCCATTAGATGGGATCACAAAATATCATGACTCAAATGCCTTGAAATGAAAAATATGATAATTCATCATATCCACTTTGGAGGGAATAATTTTTTCACTTGTATTCCAAATTAGTAGGGCATTTTTGGGATCATCAACACAAGAAATAGGCTCAGCAACTTTTGGAATAGATATTGGATCTATCCAAGGATCTACTAAAGGGTTTTCCTATGGATCAGCAGGAGGAACAATCTGATGAGAAACCTACAGAGCAAGTGGTGGGATGTTTTATAGAATAGTGTCATAGAAATGACTCTCATGCAGCTCGGGAAGATTCAGTGATGCATACCAAGACTGCATTCTATATACTCAATACCCTTCCAAATCATGATATGTATGGTTGTTGTGACCATTGGGAAACAACTCTCTATAGGGAACTTTTACCTTCCAATGGTGGCTTAGTGGAGAACATGTGTGATCGTAATGAGGATCACTATAATGTTGATGCAGTTATGCAGTACATTTTATTAGGAGCTCGTCTATGACCCTTTCCTGATGTGCATGTAGCTAACACCATGACACCTTTTCAATATCATCCTACATCATTATCAATGAACCAGAATGGATGGAATGCTTCATGGTGCAATCATGTGCCAAACTGTTGATGGGGTCTCAAACAAAAGGTAATAACTCATTGGGATCATCATGACCGAGTAAGTTTCTATTCTAATGAGTAACCATGCTTGGGGGATCCAATAGATGTGGCATTTAACCAAGGGTTATGTTCACTCTAATGGTTCCTACATCGGTATCATTATCCATGGGGTCATCTATGTAAATTATTGTGGTTCCCAAAGGAATGACCTAAATGTCACTGTGTTAATCAGGCAGCTGTCGGATAGGGATTAATTGAAATGTTGAATCCTACCCCAAACTACGGATTTGATCATGTGGGGATGCCTTGACAATTATTCTTTGGATCAGAATGATGCCCAAAATGAGTCATTCTTGGAGGCCCAATGGCACCAGATTGATTAAACATGCAGACTCACAAGAAGTGTGACCAGAACAAAAGGATGGCAATGTTGGCCCAGTCATTGAAGGGTTCCCAGATATTTGGGTAGTCCAATTGATGATAATAAAGAAGTAAATGAGGTTTCCCCATGGTTCGATGGAGAAACATGAACTCAACCTAGATGAGGGACACTAGAATATTAATGTATGGTTTGGAAATCCACCAGAACATCTTGGGGATCTTTTATGATGTGAGTATGTCCCCTAAATATCTCTACTTAGTCTTAGGATCCATCTCTTTATTTCCCCATTATTAGACTATTGGTGGTTGTGGAGATTTTAATGGTGCTAATATACACCACTACCGTACAGAGAAGGTAAGTGTAGATTACGTCGCATGAGCAAAAAAATGATTTCATACTAGGTTGTTCCCTGGGGATCATACTACCTACAATACTGTATCTCTATAGGATGGGCTACTGACAACAATATAATATGAAAGGGTATAGATCACTGGTGGTAGATCAAGATTTCACTCATCATCTACCAACCCCCTGAATAACACCATTTTATTTTGCGTCAAGGTAGATTATGGATCTGGGGATTTTATAAGGTAAATAATTGAATAACCATGAATACAACCAAAATCATCCCCCTCCAAAAAATAACAATTGAGTGAATAATGGATTAGATTAATCACTCTATATCATTAAGAACAATGTTGACATGTTGATTTCATTCCCCAGATAGTGACATAGAGGACTGAGATGAAGGATTCATCAATGAGTCATATTCTACATTAGAATCGTAAAATTAGAAAAGCTTGAATATAATGTGTAACATCCCAAGAATCTAACAGTGGTGGTGAAAACCCACCTCTTAGACCCATATGGTTATTCAGAGAAAGGATTATTTGTAGCAAAAGGTTTCTCCCTAAACAAGTTTGTGTTAGAGTTGGGAGGACCTCATCCTAAGATGGTTAGGATATGATGAGGACTGCAATATCGATAGTCATTGAAGAAAGGAGAACATCTTATTTGATGAGATGGAGTGCAAGAGGAACCAAGTCATATGTAAAGTGGATCGTTGGGGGAACCTCATTTTCTGATGTCTGGTGCATGGGGAGAACCTCCATAGTAGGGAATACTAGATTGGGGGGGTGCTTCAATATTGATAATGAGAGCATGGGTAGGACATCCATACTGATTGGTGACAGAGCCAGGAGGACATCCCTAGATGATGCTACCACAGGGAGGGCTTCCACTCAAATTTTTGTTTGTGTGAGTATGACCTTTTCATTAGTGATATGAAAATGGGGGAATAACTCCATACATGGGATCACATATATTTTGTGGACCTCCATCCAAGATTTCAAAAAGGTGGGTAGGGTCTCCACCAGGGATGGGAAAGGTGGAATGGGGATGACCTCAATGCTATGTACGAGAGTGGGAAATACTTCCACTCTGGCTAATAATGATATGAGGAAGGACCTATATACAGAATATCATCATCATGGTTAAACCCATGAAAACTGTTTCTTGTTCTCGAAACATGTTGAGAAACCCTTGAAAACCCATTTGGTGGATGTGTCCTCAATCAGTAATGGGAATAGAAGTTCCCCTAGCATATAGTAATAGTGAACAGGTAGTGTACACCAAGGATGGCACGAGCTACTAATGTTTTTTAAGAGGAAATCCCTTAATGGGTATTCTCTTGTGCATGTGCTTGACATTTGAACTGGATAAGCTGATCTTGGTCGGACTATGAACGAGTGTGAACTACCTCCCCCTTAGTCAGAGGGACTATATGAAGGCATAAACATTGCCAAGTGGGATCCCATTTTGGAGGCTCCCCTGAGGAATTCAATGAGGGGATGACTCATACATTCCATACATCATTAGTGTAAGGGACTGAATCATAAGATAATACTATTTAGATGATCACAAAATGGTTGGACGTTGAGTGGGGAGAAGTGGCTTCTTGTGCGGCCCTTTGGGTGTTAACATTGATGAGGTACATAATATTCCATATCCTGACGGTCCATATCCTATGTTAGGATGACCCCCTCTTATTCATATCACTGGATAATAGTGTCACTCACCCTTTTATGATTAATCTTGGAAGATAAGGTGGGGATTGTGGTCCTAGTAGCTATTGTGATTATTGAACCGGATTTGGGGGAGGTGGAGCCTTGATGAAATTCAATAGTGTTATTCCTCCTTCCCATGCATACCATGGCGGGGTTGGTAATATGATTCCAGGAATCATTGCCTGGGTTATATAATGAAATAAGTGGTAACCATTATCACATATATATGGAATGAAATTTCCCATACCCCAGCATCATTCATTCATCCACGTATAGATAGAAAGATCCATGATGAAAATGCCTCATATCAAAATGTCTAGTAATTAACTTCCATAAATTCTATTGAGTTCCACTTCATTACCACTACATTCTTTTCATGACTTGGTGCCAGATATCTGTATCCGGTGACAATCAAATCTAATGATGTCTATAATTCTAATAATCCACATGCTGAGGAGATGAATTTTAGGTCAGGTTCACCATTTATAAATCTGATTATTTTATCAGGGTACTCACCATCTATGGGGGGATGTTCTGGTTTTAGGTCATGCATTACCTTTCTCCAGAGGAGGGTGGCATCAATCACTTTTTCAGTGTTGTATGATCTTTTATTGTAATAGTTAGAACGATTGTAGGATTCTTCCTTAATGTATTCCTTTTAAGATCATTTTTCCTTGTCAGTGTCCCCATTAATAATTAAGATGTTGTACATGAAAGCATTCCTGGAGCCATATTCTCATGGATGACTATTTAATATCAGTAGTTTATTAGGAAATTCCAATGGGTATTGTCGGATCATCATCCTTTGGATAAGAGAATAGTTTTGTTGAGGCATTTGTGGCATGTCTTGACACATGTACACTATGAAAAATATTATTTTAAAAGATAGGGCTTCTGGAGTGAATGAATGTATGAGGAATTTCACATCGATTGTAAGGAAACATATTCTAGAGGACTGTCACCAATGTATTCCTCTTCTCCCAATTTTTATAAATAGAGCATGCCATGTGTTTAATTTCAAGTATAGATGGATTATACTAATTAGAAGACTGATGACTATATATATAATGAACACATCACATGGAGGGTGCATCTATAATGATTACTGAATGGATTGATTGGGATGATCAAGGGGAAGAACTCAATATGATGTGACCTTCTATTGGGAAGGTTTGGATTCACAATGTGAAGGATGATCATGACAGAACTAAGGGAGTATTCGATGATGGTGGGTCCCAACATCATGGACACTAGGGATTACAAATAGCAGGGATTGAACCTTTAGGAGGATTCCAACATACCATGTATTGAGGAAGATATCAATTCTCACATATTAAGTCGGTGTAGGGATTACACGATGAGACTTTATATAAAAAGAGTATTTCTCATGGTTTGATTGTGTATGGCATATGCACTGAGATAACCCGAGTATTGCAAGATGTTGAAATCAAATATATGGGGTGTATGTAGTAAGGAATCTCATGTGGATGATGTGATTCCACCATAAATTGGGTGAAGCATGGGTAAATTAGACGATCATATGTATCAGTAGATTATCATTTGAATTGGATGATTTCACCTAGAGGTGGAGGCCTGAAGTATGTAAGGATGCATTTGGAGGATGTGTCAAGGGCGATGATGAATGTATATGGAACTATTGTGAGGAGAACTACATATGGATATGACATTGTTGGTCTTAACCAATAGGGTGTTTTCCTTCACACATTTCCCGAGAAAGGATCATTTTCTACATAGTCCATGAAATGGTGTGATTAGTCAATTGGTTATGTGACTTGTGAGGAATTAAAATATTGATTGGTCCCAAAAGGAGTGGATCCTGGGGATGCAGCATGATCATCCCTAGTTTAAATGGCTTGAAGGGGAGACTAGAATAGGACATGAGTTATGGTATTGAACATCTGGGAGTCATCATATATTACCCCTGGTAGGGAATCATAGTCCATGTAGTTCTAAATAGGAGGCATATAATTTGGGTGTACACATTGATAAATTAATCCAAATGCATTCTCTGGATTACAAATGGTTTGTTGCCAATCACAAGAGCATTTATCTTTTTGGGATGATTATGGATTGACTATCAATATTACACAATGGGACTCACTGAATGCATCAGAACTATTTAGGGAGGTGAATCCATGAGATGTGCCCTGATGAGGGATGATGTCACGTGATTAGGGCTCATCCCTATTGGTGAGATCCGATGTTTACAGTGATTAGGGTTGAAAATAATTGAGGCCACTTAACTTACCTATGTAGAATGGAGGGATCAAAGACTAAATAGTTCGAGATGATATACAGGTTAACTTCATATGGGATGAGCAGTGATGTAATGAATGATAGTAAGAATATATGGATGATAGGATTGAAACTTAGGGAGATGACTACGTACCCGCTATATAAGACCATGATCAATGCCTTAATTATTCATTTTATCTTGGTGCATGTGTCTTATGTGACGTTAGGGTGCCATAGAGGATATCATGGTCGATTCATACTCTAATTTCATTTGAGTCATGCATTGTGTGAGAAATAAGAGGCAAAAATAGACCGGATTATCATACCGCGAGGGATGTAGTAATGAAAGGTGGTGTGGGGCTTATACATTATTAGATGCAGAGGGGGGTGGAGAACATGAATTACACCTTGAGGGATTCATGAGGGGGGTGTTCTGATTTATAAAAAGGATGTGTCCATGAACACATTGTTTTGGTAAATATGCAACGACTTCCTAAGACATACATGACGACAGAAGAAAACTCTAGAGTGATGTCATGGGCTTGCCACGCATTCCGAAAACCCTGTTAAACATCATGTGTTGAGAAAAATGTGTTCGTGGATGTTTAACATCTTGTATCTTGAAGGATGGTGACTCTCACCTCACTATGAGTACTTATAAAACATTCACTAAACCACACTTGAGGGTCAGAAGGAACAAGCAATGACCTTAGTTAATCAGGTGAATGAGTTTTCAATGGAGGGGTTCTCATTAGTGTAGCTATGTGAAGATGAAATAGATTTTAGTGTGCCATTAAAGCAGAATGAGTTTTAGATAAATCATGATACATCATTTGGGCAACAATGAAAGGACTACGTACATGCTTGGAATGTGGTAATGGAGAGGGGTTCATCAAGAAGGAGGCGTCCTAGAGAGAAGGTTCATGAATAGATGGTGCTTCGCGATGAAAGGTAGCATCATGTAGGAAGAGATCATCATGAAGGCAAGCATTAAGTAGAGTAGAGCATTACCTTAGTAGAGAACTATTTATTTCGATAGTTCATCAGAAAGGAAAAATGATCCATGGATCCTCAAGAAACCCAATGTGAACCCATTCTTTTCGAAATTCAAAATCCCTCCCAGAAAAAATACCTACTATAGGTAGGGTCCATGATGAGAAAAATTGATTAGATCATGGTTCTCAAGTACCTTAGGTGATCCAATGTTTTGTCACTAAAATGTTATATGTGAAATAAAATCTAGGAATTTGATAGGTCAGAGTAAAAATGGTTGTGGGGGGGGGGGGAGGTTGAGACTTTTATTTATAGGAAATAGTGGTCAATGAGGCTCAATGATATCACTAGAGAGAAAATCTGGGTGCATCAAAGCAGGGGAGATAGTACAACATAAAAGGAATATGTCAGACTAGGTTGGAATCACAATGGGTATGTCAACACACATAGTGTAATTCTAAGGTGGCCAATACTTAGTGGGCCTTGAAGGGGAATGTGACTTCGTAGGGACACTAGGATCTCTAAGACTCATAGAATGTATACCATTGGGACCAGTAATCTAGAAGGGGGAAAATATTTTGGAAAGTATTCATGATCCCAGACATTTTGATGACTTGAAATATTTTAAGGACATTTTGGGTAAAAATTACCAATTAAATAGAAATGAATTTTCTTATTACATGAGTTGAATTATTTTTCATCATAAAAATTATTCATTTATTCACACATAAGTTCAGGAAAATGGTTTTCGTAAATGAAATATTACACACGTTGACCCTTACATAATAATAAGATAGATGGGACACATGCCAACAATTTCATTTAAGGATAAACCTAAATAAACCATTCACATGAAATTGTATTGTCTAGTCACAAGATAATCTATAATCATGCAACAAATTATGCATTTTGTTAATGTATCATTAAATTATAATCAGTATTATTTATAATAAATTGTGATTGAATAAATTAATTATATTATTTAATCAACAATTTGTTTTATTATTTATCATCAACATTTCCTTGAGATTATAATCCATCATTATTTTTTAAAAATATTTAATAAAATTATTTAAAATTAACTACGTTGATAAATGTATATTGGATGCAATACAGTGAGTAACCATCCAATCCACCGAATATGTATTATATTCATATAATGTCTACATTGGAGATATGGTTCATACATGAATTATCATAGAAAATCATGATGCATTTTAAAAAATTAATGATAGAACTAATTACATTATTTTTTATCACATGTTATGCTTCAATGTACATAGATAAATAACTATAATTTTACTCATACATGATATGCATATCAAAAAATTATACAGAATTTAATTAATCATTTATATATATTAAAACACATCTTATGAAATGTTTTGTTAACATAACGACCAAACATAAGAACTTGTTAATAAGGTTTATATAGTATACCAAATATATTTATTATTTTGTTTAAAGGGTTAATAATACACGGTTTGTACAAGCCAGTTACATCGTATGTACTATTTTCACCATCTATATGTGAAATGTTCTTAGAGAATTTTTATGTAATCCATTACATATAAAATGTAAGAGTACATGATTTTTTATAGGTTACATTTCATGTGGTCTCTGAGTTACAGGGAAACCTATCAAGTAGTCCATATAAGAGGATACATGACCCGTCTATAACTAAATGATTTTTCAAATTGTATGGAAGTTAAAAGGTTTGTACTCTGGATGATTTTATGTCATAAGTGACCAGCCGACACATGGTGTAAAATTTATTGTACTTCATGTAATTATTGTACAGTCCTTCAAATTAATTCTGAATTAATTATTTGTACATTGAACACTAGAACAATATTTGTACCTATATGTTACATGATGTGTTCTCTTGTTTTACCCATCGATAATACCAAGAACCTCTATATGTCATCTTCTAATATATTTAGTTCATAAAATTAATAAAATTGATTATGTTTGGGAGAAACTAATGTCGTGGAATTAGATATTGATATCTAGATTTTATAATGATTAAAAAAATTAAATCTAATTTTCAAATGCATAAAAAAATCAATGATATTTAAATAATAATAAATAATTATTTACCATTCTGATACAACATGTAGGTTTCTAAAAAAATAGAAGAAAGTGATGTCTTATTCCAAAATTATATTTTTCTTAATCAATTTTAAATCCATGATATATACAACTATAAACATCATTATCATTGGAATTAAATAAAAATGATAAAATGTATAAAACAATGAAACTAGAGAACATGATCATCACATATTATATATAATTGATTTAATAAATTAAAAAAATATCTTCTGGGAAATTCTTCGTTGATGGATCTAAAAAATGATCTACATTGTATTTTCATTGTTTTATAGGATTCATCGGAAGAATTAATCTAGTATTGGATGATAATGGATTTTCTATGTGTATGTTTTGGTTTATATATTGGTTTATATATTTTTATTTTTGTTACAATAATGTTTTTTGGGTTTATAATGAATCATGAGGGTGTTTTGGGGGATGGATATACTAACGAATGGAGTTTTTCTATATTGGGCATGTTTTAGGGATGTCCAATGATTACTAGAAACATTGAAACCAAATAATTTTATCCAAGAAGGAGGTTTTCATGGTTTAGAAAACCATGAAAGAGGGGAGGAAAAATGTCGTGGGCTTGGATAGAGGAATTAATAAAGGTTGTCACATGGCTTTTATAACTAGACTGTGAACCCCAATTAACTGTGAGACTCTTCCCTCAGAGATATAGATAAAAAAATGATTCGTTCTTCGGAAGGAAAACATTGCTTCCAAACTGTGGGCCTCACTAAATGAGGCATTTTACCTTTTTTCCCCTCCTGATTTTATGTTCCTCACCATTATTTCATCCAATTTCATCCTCTAATTCCCACATGATGATCCTAAACACAAAAAAGCATCCAAACGACTGCTCTCCATTGTTTCATGGATGTTTGGAGTGTTGTGGTCGGTAGATTGAAACACCAGAAAAGTCATATGCTCTTATCTTTTTTATTTTCTTGATTAGTGCATGGGGTTTTTTTATGAAGCCCTTAAACCACATATTCTTTTGGATCATTGTTTCAACCTGGGTCAAACAACATGATCCTTTCCATGCTTTTTATATGATATGAATTGATTGAATTTTATCCCACTATGATTGGAATGTTTATCCTTTTTGTGGATCACAGGAGGTTCCACAGTTGAATGGTCCAAAGGAGCGATTTTAGGGGTTATGTGTTTTTTATATCAGTACACGTGGGATACAATGCCCACGTATGGTATCCAACCTATTAATTTGTGGTGATAAAAAAACACAATGACAAATTAATCCCTGATTCATAATCTGGCTTTCAAAAGTCAGGTTCTTGTTGGATTATTTGGCCAACAACACTTATAGACTCCATTGGTCGAAAGAATGGGAGGTCGGGCTCAAAACACCATTTTGGGGGGGAATTATAACCAATTTTGGGCCCTTCTTAATGTTTAATGCAATATTCATATGATCATGGATCCTTGAATCATTCCCAAGAATGTGTCCACAGGTTACCCATGCCTAGAAAAATCGATCAAGGATATACATGTATATGATAATATTGTGATAACGTTGATTTAAGCCATGTGATTAGGCTCTCTAGAGTTTATCATCATTTAGGGGGTAGATGGTTTTTCATTGACGAGATCTAGATCATAAGATGGGCTTTCTACATATATTGGGAAGAGGAATCAGAAACCATAGAGTTTAATGAAACTAAACATGAAACATCACATATTAAGGTCATGTGATGAGGAAACATCTAAGCAGTTTAGCATCATATGGTAAGGATGCTCGAAAGGGAGTTGTATTTTCAGGGTTTGGTTTGGGACTGATGCCGAATTAAATTGGAGGACCATAAGAGATATTATATTATGGGTGAAGTATGACCCTACTAGGTATATGGCCCGGGAAACCACAGTGTTGATATATGGGATGGATTTGGACATGAAAATGGGCTTCCTAAGTATACACAATCATGGGGAATCAATATTTCTCATAGTTCTAGTATTGTTGGGGTTGTCGATTCAGAGGTGACACACTATAGGGGAATGACTATTTGGGGATTACATAGATATTTTTCCGAATTGATGGGACTCAACTAGGTATTACACCATAGAGGATACCATAATGTGTCAGGGGATTTTTTTTGTGTCCAAATTTATACCACAAGGCCCGCTAATCTTTTTCTTGTGGTAGTCATCTGTTGTATCCTTGGTAGAGGAGGAATCATAGTTCTCATAGTTCATTTAATTGTTTGGAGAGAAAAATAATCCCTATCCTCTATGATCAATTTATTCATGATTAGTGTGAGAAATAAGGGGAGGCAGTTGATCATTATAACTACACACCTTCCCTTTATTGATGATGGAAAAGGGGGATGATGATGGTGGAAGAATCTGTGAACAATACACCATGGTTAGTGACAAGGAACTAGTTGTGTCAATGACCTCACATGGCCTCCACATTTATAGTCTTAACCATTATGGATTAATTTCTCATGGTATTTCCCCGGGTCATGGTGGAGATGGAGAATAACACAACCTCCCACATGAAAGGAATGTGACATATCTCAGGAGGAGTGCCTGAAAGATGATTTTGAAAAGGGAGGAGTATATCATTTTCATCAAAAGGGGAAGGAATGTGTGATCCCCATTTATGTAATCTCTAGAATGGGGAGGATCACATAAGCATACCATGGTTGGTCCCCGAGTTACCTTGAGAATGTAGACTAATGATATTTCATGGGACCCAAAATTTTGTTGTGACCGCCTTTCTGACTCCACATTACAAGGGTATATAGAATCAAAAGGGGTGATGGTGTGCCCAATGATCTAATAATATGGTTATAGTGGATTTTGATGAGGCTTTGGAAAGATGTTAGTGGAATGTTTCATAGAGGGGCTATGGAGGGCTCAATGGGAGTGAAAGGACTATGACGGAACATGGAAGTGAAATACCCAAAGAAACCCCATTAAGAATACCATTTTCTCATGATTAATGGTGGTATCACCACATTTCATACAACTATTAAAACATTGGTATTAAACATGTACCATTGTGATATGTACACGATGGCGTGGTCCGTGAGGCAGTACACCTCGCCGCTATAGATTATGTCCATGTACTAATGCATTACACTGTGTAGGGTTCAGTCTACATATTTTAGTGCTATATAGAGAAATAGATTTTATATGGGTCCCAAAGCCTAGGTTTTAATGGTAGTCCATCCGTGAAGGGATTGTAGTTCATTGTTTCTAAGATTATTTTATAGTTTTACATTATTTCTAGGCTCCCTGTTTTTATGTTATGTGGTGTGTAATACATATAGAGTTGTGGTTCATGGTTCATTCATCATGGGTTATTTCAAACCAATGTTGAAGTATTTTTCATATTTATATGAATTCATCTTGTCGTTGAGTCATAGTAGTCATCTCTCATTCTTTGTTCCACTTGTGTTCATTTTATAGAGCGCTAATGCAATTATAATTCTCAGGACATGACACTGTTCGCATAGTCCTATGATGATATTATATAGTACATAAATTACTTGATAAACATGGGTATTTGGAGACATTAGTTTGTGGGATATGGTTTATGAAATGCTACCGGCATTCACCACAAATGATGTTATTAGTTGGTGCAATGATATATAGAGGGAACACCTCTTTCTTCTTCTACAAATGACATGGTTAGCAGCAGCTTGGATTCACCAGAAATAGCCTTGTGGGCCAGCGCTTCACGGGACATTTGGCGTACTAATATTTCTTTTTTATGAATTATGTTTTCCATTCTTGAAGATCAGAATGATTTCAGCCATATGCTTTGCAAAAATTGATTTATTCAAATTTCATATCATGTTTGCAATAAAATATGAATCTATTTTATTTTTTGGACATTCCTTGAGTATTTTCTTCTCATATCAATGTTTTTAGGACCATTCAAATGCCCATATCATAATTTGGACTGATAGGAATGATGAAGGAGAAATTATGATGTATAATTGTTCCTGAACTAACATTTTTTAGAATGGGTATTAAAATTATGCGGATCAATCCTATATATTGTGGGGCCATGTCATTTCTATTTTATCTGGTTTCATGGTGATTTTTTTGTTCAATGCACTCTCATCTTCCATTGATTCATCATACATGTTCCTTCAGGGAATCAATCGTCAGGGAAATATGATTTTAATCACCAAACTATAATCTCTAATTGAATACTTCATATGCGATCCCTCCTTTAAATCCATGAACCAAACCACAGAACATTGAAATGTGAGATCAAATTTTTGCGTATTAAGGCGCTGTGTGTTTCTCATGTAAGTAAAATAAACATGAAATTGGTGAATAAGAAATTAAATAAATTTCAATAAAACATTCAATAATTGAAATTGTATACGACATATATTCACTTAGTAAGTAAAGGTATGTGTATTTTTCCGTTAGTGAACTCATTGATTCACTAGCCATCGCTTTGCAGGCCAACTCTTTGAGGTGTTGTATGTACTATCAGTTGGTGTTGCATGAATTCCTTTAACCATTTTTTGAAAATATTATTCATACACATATCCTTTGTATACTAGTTTTTCCATTTTCCATTGCTGGTTTTCATCCAATAAATTTTTTATTTGGATAATATTTTATGGATTCAATGTGATTTATTTTAAGATGGAACATCCTTTATCTTCAGTGGATTCAACCCCTTGTTGGGAGACTATTGATAATAAATATTAAATATTATCTTTGGTCTATTGTAATCCACTACGAGGGTATTCTGTTGTAAAATCTATCACAAGGGATTAAACCATATAATTTATCCAATCATTTTCCACTTTAAAACATTGGACTTCTAAAAAAACTTTTTTCTAGCGTTTGACTATAGTGGATCTATTATTCCTGTTGATAAATCTCAAGTGTATGTCTGAATGAATATCTTTCCACATTGGGGATCATGACTACATCAAGTCAGGGTGACATATTTGGGATAAATATATCCATGTGAATGAAGAGAAATCAAGACCATCATACTACCTCTCATGAATCATTTTTTCTATGAAACATGAATATTGATAGATGTCGCGATTCAATCCCAACAATGGTTTGAGATAGAAATGAGATTTTTGAACTTGTGGGTGTCTTTCTAATGAGTGGTTCTATGTGTTTTGGGTTCACAATAAGTGTTTGTAGGCCTCTACACTTCTAGAAGTTCTCAACCTCTACCAAGAAGTATGGGTCTCTCAATTCGCCATTTAATCCCTGGGAGATGTACTAGGTGAGCTATTTAGTCACGGGCGATCAAGAAGCAAGACCCTCCCCTTATCCCATTGAGAAGTGAGAATCCTCTTGTGCTACATCTATGTGATAGGGGTCATTCATATCCATGGTGTCATGTAAGATGAATTCACACCATTGTCTAATGACTGGGGAAATGTTGAGAATGTATTCTAATTGATCGGGGAATAATTAACCATGGCGGTGAGGGAACATTTCCAGCATCTTATTGACCATTATATTATATAGATAGAATCATGGACTTTACTAATCTTATCGTTAAATGTACCAAGGCCTAAAATTCATCGTAGCCGAACCCATCCAACCCAGCATACATGGATCATTTTTAGAAAAGATTGTTCTACTCTCGAGGTATGTCAATACACTACCTATGGATTTGTGTTATGAAAAAAATGCATTGACTGAACACAAGTTGTAAGGTTTCTTCCCCATGTTAATTGAGTGGGTTTTCATCCCTCTAGTGATGTTTATAGTAGAATTAGCACCTTCAAATTGATAATGGGAGCCACTATAGAATAGGGGAGGCAAATGAATTTATCGATCCCTACTAATGCAAAAATTTATACAGGAACGGAGAGCTCCACATTGACTTAGTGGACCGTTTCATCTTTTGTATAGTTTGATAGAAAATAACATCCCATTATATGAATGTAGGAATACCACTACAGTCCCTCATTTAATATTTCATTCTTCTTTTTTTAATATCATTTTTTATACCAAATTATTAGTCATTGCCAACGTCATTGGTTTTTGGAGTGATTATTATAATTTTTCATTTACCCCTTGCCTCGTTCCTCACAATATGATGACCAATGATGGGAGAGGATCCTTGTAAGCACATTACAACATCATCGCATTCTAGGATGGTATCATGAATAAAAATTAAAATATGGTTTCTATCTATGAACCTTACACTCCTTGTAGGTTTTATTGACAATTCATTTGTCTGGTGTGAGGCATGAATCCCCCATTCATCATTTCTAATAGGGGATATCATAAGATAGTCCTTTGTTGACTATGGATGTTGGTGATGTGGGAGGACTCTAGAATTCATGTAGCCCCCCCCCCAACAGTGACAACCAATTTATTATCATTATATTATTACCAAAAGTGGGTAACATGCTATCCTAAGAATGTGCTAGCCAGAACTCTCTGATAGCTGAAAATATCTCTACTTTCATTAGGTTCCATTCCATCTATATTAATTGCACCATCCTACCCCCATTCATATTGAAATGAGGCATTCCACCAACATTCATGTGCGTTGGAGGGAGCATCCTTAGCATAACCTAAATTTGTGGAGTGTGACTGAATCCCTTCACCATTGGGTGATATGTATTTTAGTTTTTGGAATTATTCCTGAGTGGAACCTCCATAGGCATCCCAAAATATGAAATCAACCATATGGGATCCATTCCAAACATTGATCCACTCTTTGATGATTAAATTTTCCCAATTTGGGAGATTCAAAATCGACCATCTTCCTCCATCATGGTGACATTTCTTACCTGTATACCCACTATGGTGGAGGATTTGGATCAATGTTCCAATGCCACCATGAGGAATCTTGACATTTAGAGAGGAGTGTGGCCTCAAATAAATATCTTTTCAAGAGGAGACCTTTTCCCGGTGCATGCTAAGGAAGAGGAAACCCTCCATAAGATATTTTCTGAGTTCATTTCATGTGGATTTGACTGTCGAAAACTACTTCACATAAGGTAACAAATTGTTGTGGATTGTGAGAAATTAGCCCATTTTGAATATTTACATTATTATTTCTATGCTTCATGTACCCTAACTAAAACGTTTTAGGTACCCAATGGGGAATGAAATTACCAAAATGCTAAGGAGGAAGATGCTCATGACCTAGTGATGGGAGAAATAGAAATCCTACATGAGTATGAAGCTCATGATGCACTGTTGAAGGAACAAATAGCCTCATCAAGTTCAAAATAACATGAAAAAAACTAAGTCAGTGGAATCCTGGTGCCTTTATGAAGAAATTGTGTTATTTGGATATATCTGATGTTTCAAAAAGGACTACTCTACAGGAAGCTCTTTTTTGTGCCTTATATATAATTATTGATCTATTCGAGAATGAATTCTAATCTATGATGCAATCTATTATAATTTTATTATCTCACTTTTTTTCATTAACCATTAAGAGATGTTATTTGTTCATAATGTCATCCATAACCTTATCAAATGAATGGATTTTCTTCTCCATTGGTTCTCCAACATCTTTTTCCAGAAAAGATAAATTATCCACACATTGGAATGACAGTTTCAAAAGGATATTGCATCATGATCTTGGATAATTAAATAATAACAATAAAATCATAATCTAATTTTTTTTAGGTAATGGGCTTAGAGAGAATTGTTTTACTGTAAATATTGTTAAATAAAATAACCTGCATATGCTTTCCATTTTCATAATTTCCCAATTTTTTTTAATTCTGAAGTGGCTGTTGTATTCGCAAGTATATCATGAATTTTTCATAGGATTCCGTTTATGAGTTTTCGACCAAACAAGAATTTTTTCTCTTTTTGTTATTTTATTTCTCAATTATTTTTTCATCTAACATATATAGTATAGGTTCAGCGTGATGGTGTCCAGCTAACCCTTTTTGAGCTCTCATCGTGATGAGATTTATGTCCCATTACATTTTTTTGGTTGTTTTATAGTCTTGAGAATCCGAATTATCATTATGGATTTTTTAGATCGAATAGCTTTGAATATGAACATGGAGGGGTGGGGGCCCCAGTTTGTTGTTTATTAGATGAGAGTATAGTAATTGATTTTAGACATGTATAATGTATTTTTCATGAACTTAATATTGGGATTTCAATATATATGTGATGCATGGGAGACATTTTGCTGTAAAAAGATAGTAAAAGACTCTCCTAAGGATAAAATGGCCTTTAGTTTATATGCATGTTTTTGGAAAACATATTCAAATCTGTGCGGGCATGATTTTCATATTCAAACCACAGTATCCACATGAGACTGGGCATCTATATTTGAAAGCCTTAGAACTTACAATTTTTTAATGTTTGACTTATGATTGATGACTATAGTGGGTGGAATATCATATCTGAGAGTAAAAGGTGTAATTATATAATAATTACTTGAGAAACAACTACCTCCTAAATTTTACCGGTGTAAGGGTGGAGTCAATGTGAAATTTTGTTTGATACATTATGGATGTTTGACATGTATTTCATTTAATCCTTATGCGCATGAATGGATCTATATGTAATCCATGACCCAAAGGATTTATAAATATATTGAGTGATGAGGGGACATAAATTTTTTATAGGAATATGTAAGTAGTAATGGGCTCTCATGAAGAAAAAATTTTCATTTTGATGATAGGACCATTAGTGGACAAAATATAAAGTGTTGTTGGTGCATAATGTGAATAGTCATTCCAAGGTGTTTGAATGAAATTACCCTTCCATACCTGATGATCATTATTGACTAGGGATATTCCGAACATTCTAGATATAGAGTGTTATTTATGAATGGGGTTTCCTAAGCATGAAAATGTGAATTTCATGTTGAACATAACTAGGAGTACTTGGAATGTCTAGATTAATTTACTTGTATAGATAGAGAATACCTCCTTTCGTATGTATAATTCTTACATAAGAAATATAGAGACAATATCATATCAGGGACGAACATGGTACATTATGATTATGGTGTCACTACATATCCTAAAACTGTAATGCGGCAACACCAGTTACGTAGAGTTGGTGCATTGTTACATAACATTAGAATGATCACAATAGATCATGTCCTGAAAGACGGAGCAGTTTTATATCCTGGGAAAGGCTAGATATATACATAGGTTTTAAATTACATAATTAAATGAAAACGAAATACTGTGTCACCGTAGAACACACTCAATTCCCATAGCCTATCCCGGAATGACAGTAATAATATACATATTTACATACTATGAGAAATAAAACATAATAAAGTGGTGAGGTCAGATTATCAATAAAGAAAACATTATAGCAGAAACATTCTTAAATAAGCATAAACATTTAAGGCAATTTATAAGATTAAAACACAATCATTTTAAACATAAACATCAGAATAATATAGAAAATATAATTCAAATAACTCTATATACATAATCACATATATATTATACAAATATAATAATCACTTGTTGTAACACCTAACGATTCTACAATACGCTTTTGTTGGAATAGTACAGTAGAGTGTGTTATAGGCAACTTCAATTTCAAAAACATCACTACCAATCAAACTAGATGTTATGAATTATAATACCCACATTTTTGAAATTTTATAAATTATATATTTCAAAATGGACTTCATTTTTGGATTCAGAATATATAAATTAGCTTAGGGTGAATTTTTGGTATTTTTCTAAAAAAATTGAATTTTTGATTAATAGAAAAAACAATGAGTTATAGTTTAAAACCAAATTTTAATATAAATAATTATTTAATTTATTTAAAATTATATTAAATCAAAATATATACATAATACTTTTATATGTTCAATTTAATAAATTGGATTAATTTTATAATTATTTTAGATATATAAAAATTTTATTGAACTTTTCACAGTCTTTTACCCACCTCCTAAGAGAATTTGAAAATTCAAATAAAACCAAATTTTACCGCTACTATGAATGGAATTTCAAAACTATGAGAGACACAGTTAATATAAAGGAGTAAAATGTGGTTCAATAAGATAAAAATTATTTTTGTTAAATAGAATTTGTTACTTTTATTTAACATAGTTAATAGTAATCTGGGTAATTAAGGGAAAAATAATATTTTTATTACCCTAAAACAATTCCTAATTTTATTGGATATTTCGACAAAAACATATTTAGGAAAAACATATGAACCACATTGGTTTACATGGATTAGATTAGGTCATTTATTATTATTTAATTCAATGAAGAGTAAAAAGAGTTAAAATCAAAGTCTAATAACTAATACATTTATAATATAGGGTTATACATATGATAAATTCTATTATTAATATTAATTAGAAAGATAAAAATATTTCCAACATAATGATATTGTATTTATAATTATTATACATTAGATAATCAAATTTATTTATGACACAATGGTGATGCAGTAATGACCTAATTAATGAAATATTAAAATAATTGTTATTATAAATATACATATAAAAGTAATTTGAGACTTTCTATGAATTACACTAATTTTATCAGTTAATATGACATATTAGGGAAAGTTATATGGTTTTGTTTCTATTTAATAATGATGTTATGAATTTAGAAAAAAACAATATAACAAAAAGATTCAAAATTGAAATAAATGATTTATAAATAAAATATTATATTATTAAATGAGATTCGATTTTGAAAATTCTAAGGATAGGCCAAAAGAAATAAATAATGATATTTATATCATTAATGAACCACTTGGGTATCTCTTGGAAGTATATAGTATGTTTATTAACCATATAATATAAAAATACAAAGGGAGATGGTAAATGTCAAACTCATTAACTAAGAGTTAAATTTAAATGATAAAGTTAATATAGTGACACAAACCTGTCTAAAACCTATTCGATGAGTGGTTTTAGACCCATCCCAACCATAGTCTTTTAATAATTCATTTTAGATCCATTATTAATCAAAAATTGTTTAATTAAAAATAATATCCCCTGCTTTTCCTAAGGTGCCCTCAACTCTCTTATAAAAGGGAACTCCCCATTCTCTCGATTTCACAGCTTCAATGACAATTGGATCAGCTAATCCTCATCGTAAATACCTTCTCAACTATCCTAACTTTTTCATATATTCCATCCTTTTGTCATAAAGCCAAACTATTGAGCCCTTTTTATCAAATGAAAGGAAGAACCAGAAGAAGAGGTAAACATTTCATCACCTCTTTCAAGTTTCTTTCTTCTTCCACATACTTTTTCATTGTTTTTTTTCATTATAAAATAAAAAATCCAGTATATTTTTTATACTGTGATGTTATTATAAATATGGTAAAAAAATTCATTATTTTATCCATCCTTTGAATGACACGTCACCATATGTGTGTACGTATAGCTTACCGTCTCCACGCCGTGGTGTAATTGTTATTCAATACATTATTATTTGAATGGGTATAATAATGATGTGTAATTGATGTAAATAATAAATATAAAATGATAATTATTCAGTTTATATTATATACAATTAAATTATATATTATTTATATATCAAAATAATTATATTGTCGCGCGTGCGTACGTACGGATTATCGTCTCCATGAACGCGATGTGATTCATTCCCCATCGTATCCCATCATGACTAATTTTTTTCGATGATTAAATGTAATATTTAATGACATGATATAATTCTGTATATTAATAATATACATCCCATTGATAAAAAATATGACTCACAAAACAAATAATATAAAGGAAAACGAATTCGTTGACATCCGAAACAAAGATAATACTAAGATATTATTAACGAAGAAATGTTAAAAGATCATATAGGATATCATATTATTATATATGATTATTGTATAATTTAATGAAAATTATTTCATCATTATATTATAGGTAACCAACCATCGACCAAATAAAAGTACAAGGTATGGGTTATTTTCACAATCTCTTCATTATACGATGTTGTTTATATGTAATTATATACAGGGCCACATTATCATCCACATCCATGTTTCTTAAAAATGTATTCCAAAACGTTTTTATTACTTACTAGACTATGGGATAAATCCTTTTATAACCTTGTTTTACTTTTAATTAATTAGTTTTAAAGGAATCATTATATCATTTTCCAAACTAGGTATTTTTTGACATTTTCAACATAATTATGTTAAGAATTTATTTTTTTAACTTATATGGGGAGTGCGGCTATTTCCTATCAATGTAACTTTATCGAAGCATCCATTACAAGATTGTATGAATCTATTCAAAATAATTTTTTTCTTTATATATTTTGTGACTCTTAAATGATTACAAAATAAAATGAAATATTTCTCTAAAAAAAGATTTGATTTCATCGAGGTCAACATCCTTTGATAGATTTTATGTTTATTTTATGTTGATTTATTATGATACTAAACTATTGTATTGTATTGAAGGTTTTTTAATATGTTTGACTGTGGAGGTTTTATTTTATATCATTCATGGTTTATAGATAATGTATTGACGTTTTTTATGCTATTTTTAATATGAATTTATCTGTTTTGTTTAATCCTATTAATATGAGAAATGCATTGGACTTAGTAAGTGACAGATGGATCCCACTATAGATCTTTGAAGAATCGGTAGGTCTCATGAGACAAACTAATATCTTGGCACAACACCTTGACAAAATCATATTTTTTTTCATGGAACAAGGCCTTGACTATGTGGTTATGATAGTCTGACATTATGCATTCCATCATTATGAAATTGGTTATTGATATTGCAAGTTATTATTCGACTAGAAGAATATCCATGTGAATATGTAAATGGAATAACTTCAATTTATTTTTTCAATATTATGCTGATGTTCATGTTTGAAAAGCATTTGTTTTAGTTATAAATTGATTTAAAATATTTTGCCAACTTATGAATGTTTTCGCTATATTGTTATCTTAACTGAGAATATGACCTCACCCCTTTTTATGTTTTATTTTCCCCAAGATGAGAAGAAGTATTTTATAACTAACCTGCACGGATAGTCTAAGAGGATATGAGTGTAGACTATGGAGACTATATTGTCGTAGCTTTTCAATTTATTATGTAATGTAAGACTTATTGAGGTATCTAGTGTTTCCAAGGCTACCAATCTAATCGGTCTTTGGATACAGGATCTTTTTTTATCATTCCAATGTTACGTAATTATGCACCGACTCTGGGTAACTCGGGTCGAGGCATTACAGTTTGATTCAGAGGATGTTTAGTACAAACCAAGGAATCTAGATTAAGATAAACTCTGATTAGATAACAGAGACCTAAGATGGACATTAGGATTTAGTATAGAAGAATGTCTTCGAATTTCAGTATTATAGAGATTTATTATGTTATCCAATCAATACACCCCTCTATGGATTCGAGCAGGTAGAGACGGCTCTATCATAGATGTAGATAGGGATAAAACCAAAAACACTGCTTTTAGCTAGACTCGAATTGGAACTGATGCAAGACCATGGGACTTGCTACACTCATGGTTACAACACTCCTCAGGGATAAGCATAGGATAATTATAATTTTATATTCAAACCATTTTGAAGGGTTTATGAGTATATACTTCCTTAATTAAATCATTTTTATTATTATGGATTATATCCATAAAATGTTCAATTTATGTTAAGTGATTTACATGTTTGGATTTATGTATTGGAATTCATAAACTAATCTAGCGTATTCCATTGATTATAAATGGATCCAAGTAGAAGGAATAGAAACCATATCAATGAACTCACTCCATTTAGGGATTCACCTCCTACCCAATATAATTATAGTGGAGTGAGTGATACAACTGTTGTTGATTATCTTTTCACCATACGAGGATAACACACTGAGGTTATGACTTATAAGATTACCCATATAGAGCACGAGGATCCACATCATGGAGGATCAATTTTAGATCGCTTCAAGAGGAAACAACTACCCACATTAAATGGGTGTAAAAAACCATTTGTAGCTAAGCAATGGATATGTTTTCTAGAAAAAATATTTCAGGCATTGGGGAGTAGTGAAATGGAAAAAGTTTTTATGGCAGTTTATCGCCTCACTAGAGATGGTGATCAATGGTGATCATTGATTTATTACAAAAAAGAGGATAAAAAAGTATCAAGTATGGAATGGAGGGAGTTTAATGATATTTTCTTATACAAATACTTTCTTCATGACCATCGAGCGAATATGGAAAAAAATTCTCAGTCTGAGACAAAATGAGAATGAGAATATTGAAAAGTATGAAGCCATCATTACAAGAATAAAAAGGAATACTGCATATTATATACATAACCCAAGATGTAAGATAAATCTCTTCTTTAATGGGTTAAAACCATCTCTCCATTGAGATTTAGTATCAGAATCCTTCTTTTCATACGATGATACTATATCAACTGCTATCAAGACATAAAAAGACTTCTCTATGTCTTAATAATTTATATCAAAGAAAGAGAAGAATAGATCTATTGATCACTCTGAAAATGTAAATATAGGGATGTAGGGAAAATTTTAATATCCATCATGTAATAAATGTTTGAATAAACTCCATGATACTTAATTGAAGGGAATTAGAGTTTATTACAAGTGTGGTGAAAAAGGACCCCAATCTTGTGACTATAAGGAAAAAAAGAAGCAACTGATGTTCAATGCTACAATTTTAGAGAGATGGGACATTACACAAATGAATTTTCTAAGAATCGGGGGAACATACCTCAGAAAATGACAAGGGATGAAGACCATGCTTATGCTATCACTACTGTTGAGGCAAAAGCTCTGAAAGATGTGGTGGATGGTAATTTATTGGTTTTCTCGTGTTTAGAAAATGCTTTATTTCATTCTGGATCATCCCAATGTTTCATATCTTCCTTGTTTTCTAAGAGAATTTTATATTACCAATTTTATTTAACACAGAAGTTTTTAGTCAAAAACACTTATGTGAAGTATCATTGCAACAATGATTTCAGAATTTGTTCCCATTAGAGCATATAAATGTTCATTATCTACGTATCTCATTATCATAACTATGATTGAGTTTGATATAATCCTTCATATGGAGTGGATTTCATACTATCATGAAAGTATTTATTGTAAAAAGAAGGATGTTACTATTTTTGATGACGTTGATAAAGAACACCAAATCATTAGAGTAGAATAATCACCACCTAATTCTTATCTGGATCCACCCACATTAGCGCAACTAAATTCAATTATTTTGGAGGAATAGAAAGAAATAAATGTGTGTGAGGAAAAGAATGTCCAAATAGAGGATGTACCTATTTTGAGAGAATATGTTGATAATTTTTCCATAGGATTTGCTTGGACATCCTCCAGAACGAAAAATTGAGTTTTCCATTGGCCTAATTCCTAGATCAAGGCCCATATCGAAGACCCCAATACAATGGAAACTGTTGAATTAGTGAAACTAATGAAACAACTAATGTAGTTGAGTAATAATGAATTTATTCTCCCTAGTGATTCTCAATGGGGTTCCCATGTCCTTTTTATTATTAAGAACATTTGATCTATGATGTTATGTATTGTCATGAACCAGCCTAGTTATCATGGTAACTCAATAATCGAGTCGTCCCTGACATATCCCGAGGGGCATTCCCAATCCCCATGGGTCAGCGACTAGCACCTGGCATCATACAACATTCATTTGGGGAAGATTTTTCCACAAAAATGTGGAAGCAAGAGTGAAACTAAAAGTATGCATAACAAAAGAAACTCCACAGGGAGTATTTTACTAGAAAAAAAAGAGACATGAATCACCCCATACATCAAACTGAGTACTTAAAACTGTAAAACAACCACAAAGACCCTAAAAACACAACTCACCACATTGACAACTCAATAGCTAGACCAACCTCCAAGTGACCCATTCCCATTACACTAACCTCAAAAAAGGAAGTCTACAATCACCCAAAGGAAAAAGTAGGATGTGAGGTTAATCATAGTAGGATACTACCAGAGATTCTATAACTGATGATAAAATTATATTTTCTAATGAAAAGCATTCAATTTTCAAATAAACAAGTTTTGGCAATTCAAAAGCATATTTTATGAAATCATGATATATATTTTCATGTGATGGAAAGTTCACCATGCTAGTCAATATAATGATGGAATATTTATAAAACAATGGCTTAATTAAAACATTTATATAAAACAGTTATAAAAATTTAACTGCGATATAAATCAGGTCCAAAACCATTTTCATACATTGATATATCAAATATAAACAAACTAGCGAGCAACATTGTAATTTAACAAAAGGTACGATAGTATTAATCATCTATAGGATACCACACTCTCTAGGTGAACTAAGCAAGATGTGTATACACATGTCCCTATGGAAATGACCAAAGGATACTCGTCACCAACACATCGGGGATGTGAACTTCCGAAAGTATGCTTTAGAACATTGTCGTAGCGTAGAGCGTATCCAAATAAAAAGTTAACTACATAAGGATTTCATGTTCTCTTACATGATGGGAGAACTATTTTAAGAATGATTAAAATATGATAAATACCATTACTCTATTTCAAATGTTCCAATTCCATTCCACATAAAATCACAACATGTTTTATTGAAAAACAAGCCTTTTTTCACAAGATAAAACCAATGGGTTTCTATCAAGTCCTTTTATTCCATTTTCATAAGTTTGAAATCCATTCGAAACCAATTCCATCATTACACATTTCATTTTCACAATTAAATTCAACAATTTAATTGAAAACATTTCCATCAAATCCACAATTCAAATTAAACAATTCAAATCAACCAATTTTCCATAAACACAGACCCCAATTCAATTGAATTTGCGGTTTTTCCAATTTCTCATTCTAAAACAAATTTAAATATCACATTTCAAATGAATAATATTTTATTACATAAATAAAAAGAATGTTAAGTAATTAAAATAAATTCAACATGTAAAATAAATCAAGATATATGAAGATAATCAATTTGTAATGTCGGGACGGAAACACCACCCTCGATTTATTGATGGGTGTTATCCAACAAGAAACCCCAACAACTGAGTGGCACAATGACATTGATCTAAAACTGGATCTAAATCCTTTAAACAAAAAAAATCGAAGGGATCATGATCTTTCAAAACTAGATATAGATTAACAATTATAGATCTATACCTCAAGTTGTAGGATTAGATCTATGGAATCAAAGTAAATATTCCATGAAAAGATCAAGGAAAGATAGATGAATAAACGAGATACACAACAGGATGAAATCCACTTACCAGGAGGAGAGACGATCTTCAATCCAATACTTCAATCTTGAAGAAAGATGTTCATATCTCCTTGGAATCTCTCTTGAATGCATTGGAAAGACATATAATGATTCTAACCCGATCCAAGGTCGAAAATATGGAAGTAACGAGGGTTTTGGTGGTTTTAAAAAATATATTAAGAATTAAAAACTGTGTGAATGGTTTTCCTAGGTAGTGGTGTACGGTTTATCAAACGGTGCACACACCATGCAAACCTCGCTGTCCAAAGATGTATGGTCCGCATGGTTTGGTCCCACGGGTTGTAAAACCGTGTGCACACTGTGTGTACATCTCTGCCCAATGCTGCATGGTCAGCATGGTTTAATAGCATGATTTGTCAAACTGTGTGAAAAACGTGCACAATCCATTTCCCTTTTTATTTTCATAAAAGTTCACCCAAACGCACCCCAAGTCACTACTACAATACAGAGGTACATAGAAACATAAAAAGTACCTGAAAATGTAACTGAATGTTACATCCTCCGCACCATAAGAACATTCTTCCCCAAGAAAGACTTTTATGAAACCTCCTTGTCAAAAAGATGAGGCCACTGGACTCTCATTAGTGCCTCCCTTTCCCACATCTCAAGAAAATCAAAACCATGCTTCCAGAGTACACGGACTAGGGTATTGTTCTCCAATGAAGTACCATGGTCTCAGAATCAACAACCCTGACCGATCATTCCGTAACATATAAATCTGCTTCAATTTAAAGATCCCTCTACCTCACATCATGAGATGGATCATAGTGATACTTTCAAATCTGTGATACATGGAACAAGTTATTAATTGATTTCATTTGTTGGGGTAGAGATAAACAGTAAGAAACTTTCCTAACAAGACAAACAACCTCAGAAGGACCCACAAAACATGGAGCATCCTTCTCTTGATGCCCAAGCCATCTATTACCTAATCGGGGTGAAACATTCAAGAACTCCTAGTCACCAACTGAGAACTCTATGGGTTTACAGCAACGATCAACATAAGACTTGAATCGACTATGTGTTGTCATCATTGTCTGAGGAATCAACTGGATCTTAATAGTAATCTCTTGGACAAAACATGGTTCTACCGAATAACCTTCACCAATCACCGACCAACATAAAGGAGATTTACAAGGACAGCCATACAAAGCCTTAAAAGGAGACATCATGATCGTAGATTGATAATTGTTGTTATAAGAGAACTCTACTAGTCCCAGATGGTCATCCCAAGACCCACAAAAATAGAGAACACAAGAGCGGATCATATCCTCATGGATCTGAAATGCACTCTCTGTCTGGCCATAGGACTGTGCTTGGTAGGCCATGCTCAAATGGACCTGAGATCCCAGTGCCTCTTGATGGTCTCTCCAAAACCGATATGTGAAACGAGTATCCCTATCAGAGAGTATAACTGATGGAACACCTTGAAATCGAACAATTTCATTCACATAAACTTTTCCAAACTCCTCAACATTGGTCGTATCTCGAATTTGTATAATGTGAGCCAACTTGGTCAGTCTGTCGATCGTGACCCATATCACATTCTTCATTCTCTGGGTTTGAGGTAACCCATCCACAATGTCCATAGATATTTCATCGCACTTCCATGTAGGGACAGGAATGGGATGAAGCAAACATGATGGTTCCTGGTGCTCGTCTTTCACCTGCTCGCAGTATAGCAACAAGATACAAATTCAGCAATGTCTCGTCTCATACCTGGAACCAGAACTATCGCCGCATGTCATAGAAAATCATCTTTGATCTTGGTTGAACCGCCCACTGAGAGTTTTTGAAAATACACATCACATACTTCTTTGCCGATAACGACACAACATAATGGTTTCGATAACAATGGACACTCTCATTTGACAACCACCATTGGGTGTCGGTCTCCCCACCATAATGAGAATTCCAAACACCATAGAACTCAACAACTAGATTATGTCTTTGAAGAATAAATTCAAGGAGAGCATAAGTCAACTGAACAATGGCTAAAGAAACTTCATTCACCTTCCACTGAACTCCAATATGCAACTGAGAAAAAGAGCCATCAAACTCCACTCTTCTAAAGATTCTTTCACATCCTGGATTGGAGGTTTCCTACTTAACGCATCTGGAACTACATTACCTTTCCCCGGGTTATAGGAAATGTCAAAGTTGAAAGATTGCATGTACTCCACCCAATGCCTTTGGAGAAGATTCAAATCATTTTGATTGAAGTTATAACTCATGCTCTTGTGGTATGAATACACAGTAAACCTTTCTCACCAAATGTAATGTCTCCACCACTTAAGTGCAAGAATTACAGCTGCAAGTTCAAGGTCATGGGTTGAATAGTTCTTCTCATGAGTCTTACGCTGACAAAATCCATAGGCAACAACATGATCTCCTTGCGTAAGGATGCATCCCAAACCAGAACCCGGTGCATCGCAGAAGACCACGTAAACTATCCCAGCCTCAGGAAGAGTTGACAAAGGTGTAGTAGTCAAAAGATGTTTTATCTCAACAAAAGAAATCATACATTTATCGTTCCAAGAACTCATCACTCCCTTTTTAATCAGATTAGTCATTGGAGAAGCTAACATCAAGTAGTCTTTACCAATCAGGCGATAATATCCTTCTATTCCCTTGAAGCTCTGAATCTCGAAAAAAATTCGTGGTTGTTCCCAAGTCATAACAGCCTTGACCTTCTCAGGATCAATTGATATTCATTATTCTGACATGACATGTCCCATGAATTTAACTTCCTGAATCTAAAATCACAATTTGAAAGCATGCAATATAATCAGTGATTCCTTAAAAGACATAGAACTATTCTCAGATGATACACATGATTCTCCTCAGATTTAGAGTAGTCAAGAATGTCATCCACAATGACCACCACGAAAGTATCTAGAAACTCATGGAAAACATTGTTCATAAATACCATGAAAACTGCAGGATCATTTGTTAGCTCTAAGGGAATAACAAGGTAATAATAATGGTCATACCCACACTGAAAAGTGGTTTTAGGAATGCTATATTTTTTTATCCTCAACTGAGGGTAACCAGATCAAAGATCAATCTTTGAAAACCAATTTTTCCCTTTCAATTGATTAAACAAATCATCAATTCATGGTAACAGATATTTGTTCATTATAGTAAATAGATTTTTCATTCGTTAATCAACACATAAGCGAAGAGAACCATCGTCCTTCTTGGCGAAGAGAACATGTTCTGCCTAAGGTGACACACCCAGGTGTATAAAACCATTCTCAAAAAGATCGTCTAACTGAGACATATGTTCTTTTAATTTTGTTGGATCCATTCATTATGAAGGGATAGAAATCAGTTGAGTACCAGGCATTGAATCAATTTAAAAATCATTCTCCCTTACCGGTGTCATACTAGATTAGTTAGAATGAAACACGTCTGGAAACTCAGTGACAACTGGAGGAAGATCACCACTGGTTGGATATTTCTCTAAATCAAAACCAAGCACTAATATACTTTTCTCATCCATGGATAATAAGGTCTAGCTCTACCTGACCCGGGGTCCCATATACCTTGAAAAAAAAGAGGCACACCACTGGGTGTAGTAAGGTAGAGCCGTCAGATGTAGCAATCTTTCCGGGATTTATTGGCGAGGAGACAATCCATCCCAAATATGACGTCAAAAGATTTCATATCGAGAACCAAAAAGTTCAAAACACGCTCAACATCTGATAGAATGAAGATGAAAGCAGGACTAAAGAGGCCCTCCTATCTCATTACACCAATGGGTGTAGAAATATCAATTGAAAAAGATAAAAGTTCCATAGGAAGATTAAAAAGATCAACCAGATGGGATGAAATAAAAGAGTGAGATGCACCAGAATCAAAAAGAGCTGTCACTAACGACGAAGTTATAGTAATGGTACCTCTTACAGTTGCAGGACCTGTATCAGATACCTCTGGCGACACTTCCACTACGCGAAGAAGCATTGTTCAAGATGCCTGAGGCTGGAAACCATTGTACGTGAAGAATTTGATTGCACTGTAGTTTTTGGAAGTGCTGAAGGTCGTGTTCTTCTACGCGTAGTAGAGAAGAGTTGGAAGAATCTCTATAGGTTCCCTAAACATCCGCAAGATCTACAATTCTTCGGTGCCTTAGTGAAAACCCTCTAAGAATGTCTCGGCTTCCCACATTGATAGAAGTAAAGGAAACTCTTCCTGGTGCTACAGGTGGTCTGGGATGACTCTTTTGCGGAGAACCACCATGAGAAACATTGCGCTTCCGATTTCCTTTAAAGGAACCAACACTGCCACTAGAAAGAAAAGGAACTTCCTCCAATCCTGACGTTCCTTCCAAATCCATCTCAACCATCATGGCCCTATCTAGAACATCGGCATATGTCGGTAGCTTCAGTAAGAAAACATGAGAAAAGATATCTGATCGAATCCCCAACTCAAATCTTTGATACTTAATCCTCTCATTTAATACAATTTTAGCAGCAAACTATACCAACATAGCAAAGAGATTCCAGTACTCAGTCATGATTTTGTTAGCCTACTCAAGCAAGAAAAACTGCACAGCCTTAGCCAACTACACTGATTCTGGATAGAACTGGTTATTGAAAATAACCCTAATGTCTTTCCACTCCAGACCCTCAGGTTTCCCATCCGTCACCATTGTGTCCTACCAACTCCTACATGGTCCCTCTAGCACGAAGGTTGCACACATCACCTTGATCACATCTAGGTTCTCCAAAAATTCAAATAGACGTTCAATCTTGCTCAACCATTCCTCATCATGTTGGGGATCAGTAGAGCCGTTGAAGCCTGTTGGAATATAGTGTATGAACTCTTGGGAATGACTTTGGAGAAAATCACCATGAGGATATATTGTTGGAGCTTGAACAGGATTGGGGGGTGGTGCCTATCCCAGAGCTTGGATAGTGTGAACAATAACCTCTACCAGACCTGGATCCACAATAGGACATGCTTGCTGAGATTCAGCAGCATACTCTTTTTGGATCTGATTTCCACATCTTCTCAGAGGCATGTTAATACACAACATAAAAAAGAGATATATTTGACACCCAAACTGAGTATCAAGGAAAAATATTCTTGAATGAAGAGATAAACAGATTTGGATTCCACTCTATCTAAATCAAAACCGGTAAAATATTAGAACTAATTCACAAGATGTATTTCCCTAACCACCCCTGGTGTCTTGTGGTTCATTGTTATGAGAGCTGGCCAGGCACTCAATCACAACTACCTCTTAAGTCCTGACATGAATACTCAAATTCATATTGTCATCACAGAAGGATTCATAACCTTCCCTTTGATACCATTTTGTCATGAACCAGCCCGGGTATCCCGGAAACCTGATAAATGAGCCGAACCTGCCATAGCTCGAGGGGAGAGGCTGATCCCCATGGGTCAGTGACTAGCACATGGGATCAGACAACTTATAAGTGCGAACGATTTTGGCACAAGAATGCGGAAGCAAGAGTAAATAAAAATGTATGCATAACAAAAGAAACTCCACTATGAGTATTGTACCAGAAATCAATGAGGCATAAAACCCAACATACATCAAACTGAGTACATAAAAGTGGAAAACAACCCCAAGGTCCCTGAGGACAAAACTCACCACATTGAAAACTCAATAGCTAGATCCACCACCATGTGATCCTTTCCCCTTTCACGAACCTAGAAAAAGGAAGTCTACAAACACCCGAATGCAAATGTCGGGTGTGAGATTAAGACCAATTGGATACCAAAAAATATTCCAGAACATACGCCATAAATGTATTTTCAAATGATAGTGTTTCAATTTTCAAATAAACATGTTTGGAAATTCAAAAGCATATTTTACGATATCATGCTCTAAAATTTCATGTGATGGAAAGTTCACCATGTAAGGTGATACAATGATAGAATATTCCTAAAATAATGGCTTAAGTAAAACATGTATATAAAAAATTTATATAAATTCTATAGGCATGTAAAGAAGTTCCAAAACCATTGGCATACAATAATATCTCAAATATAAACAAACAAGCAAGAAACATGGTCATCTTCCAAAAGGTACAATAGTATTAATCATCTATAGGATTCTGCACTCCCTAGGTTAACTCAGAAAGATGTGTATCCACACATCCCTTTGACAATGGCCAAAGGAGACTCTTCACCAACCCATCGGGGACGTGACCCACCACAAGTATGTTTTAGAACGTTGTCATAGCGTAGAGTGTATCCAAATAACTCGATTACTACCTAAGGATTGCATGTTCACTTAACTGATGGGAAAACTATTTTAAGAATTCATAAAATTCAATAAATACCACTCTTCCATTTCAAATGTTCCAATTCAATTCCACTTAAAACCACAATAGTTTTTATTCCAAAACATGCATTTTTTTACAAGATATAACCAATGGGTTTCTATCAAATCATTTTAAACAATTTTCATAAGTTTGAAATCCATTCAAAAACAATTCCATTATTACAAATTTCATTTACTCTATTAAATTAAACAATTTAATTGAAAACATTTCCATAAAATCCACAATTTAAATTAGACAATTTAAATCATCAAATTTTCAATAAACACACACCCCAATTATTTGGAATTGGGGGTTTTCCAAATTCTCATTCCAAAACCAATACAAATATCCAATTCAAATGAATTAGATTTTATTATATAAATATAAAGAATGTTATGTAATTTAATTAAAATCAACAAGTAAAATAAATAATTCAACATGAAGATAATCAATTTGGCAAGTCGAGACGGAACCACCTACCTCGATTTATTGACGGGAGTTGACCAAATGATAATCCCAAACAACTATGCAGCACAACGATGTCGATATAAAACTGGATCAAAATCCTTAATTCCAAAAAAAAGATAAAAGGGATCATGATCTTGAAAAATGTGATCTAGATTCACAATCCTATATCTATACCACAACTCATTGGTTTAGATCCATGGAAGCAAAGGAAATGTTCCATGGATTGATCATGGAAAGATAGTGGAATAAACAAGATATGTAACAGGATGATATCCACATAATGGGAAGAGAGAAGATCTTCAATAAAAGCATTTAGTATTGAAGAAAAATGTTTTGATCTCCTTGGAATCTCTCTAGGAGGCATTAGAAAGACCTAAAATGAGTCAAACATCATACAAGGTCGAAAATATTGATGTTTCAGGGGTTTGGGATGTTTTAAAAGAAAAAATAAGAATTAAAAACCACGTGCACAGTCTACTGGGGTAGAGTCACACGATTTATCAAACCATGCGCACATCGTGCAGACCTCACTGTCCTAAGATGCACGGTCTGCATAGTCTAGTTGCACGGTTTGTCAAACCCTGCGAACATCGTGCTTACCTATCTGTCCAGTGTTGCTTGGTCCATACAGTTTGATCGAACAGTTTTTCAAAAAGTGTGCCAACTGTGCACAAACCATTGCACTTTTGATTTTCTGAAAAGTTCACCCAAACGCACCCTAAGTCAATTCTCCAAAACATAGGTACATAGAATCATCAAGTACATGAAAACATAACAGAATGCTACATTTATCGACTATAGAGACATAACTGCAATAACAGTAAAGAACAAGTATCCTATACCACACAATTATGATTTATTTGACCAACTGAATAGAGTTCAATACTTTTCAAATATTTTATTTGGATCTGGTTACCTTTATTTGTGTGTAATGAAGAAATACATTCCGAAGACAGCATGTTGAAACAGGTACGAGCATTACGAGTTTATAGTAATGCATTTTGGATTGACTAATGCACCATCTGTCTTCATGGATCTAATGAATAGAGGTTTCAAGGAATTTCTTGATGATTTTTTAGTGGTATTTATTGATGATATCGTGGTATACTACAAATTATATGAAGATCATGAAAATCACTTGCACATTATCCAGAATACTCATAGAAGACATGAATAATGTGGGATGTTTAGAAATTGTGAAATACGGCTTCAGGTGCTTTCTGTTATTGGTAATATTTCCTCTGAGGATGGAATTTATGTTGATCCTTATAAGACAAGATAAATACATGAATGGTTAACACTGACAAATATAACTGAGATATGCAGTTTTATTGGTTTAGTAGGTTATTATCGATGTTTTGTCCATAATTTTTCTCAGTTTGCTAACCCATTAATGAAGCTCACCCATAAGGGGTTAAATTTGTATAGAAAAAAGAGTGTAAAGATTGTTTTGAAGAACTGAAGAGAATATTAGTCAATTCTCATATATTGACTCTATCATCAGTGAATGCTGGGCTTGTTATTCACAGTGATGCTTCAATAAAAGGGCTTGGTTGTGACTTTATATAGAATTATAGGGTTATTTCTTATGCATCATGACAGCTAAAAATTCATTAGAAAAAACAATCTTAATCGTGATCTTGAGTTAGTAGCTATAATACTTGCTTTGATGATATGGATACAATATCAATATGGTGAAAAATGTGAGATTAATATTGATCACAAGTGTTTGAAGTATATTTTCTAAGAGAAAGAACTCAACATGAGGCATAGGTGATGGATTGAACTACATAAGGATTATGATTTCACGATACACTACCACCTTGGGAAAGAAAATAAGGTGGAAGATTATTTGAGTAGAAAAGGTCAAAGAGTTTTAAACAATACGAGAGTTAAAAAGGGTCTTATATACATGGATATAGTAATAATGGATATGGTAATAACCATAAAAGGTGAAACATTAATTGGAAGAGGCAATGTGGGAACCAAAGGAACATATGAGGAAATAGAACTGGAACCTGATATTTCTTATTATAAAGAGCCTTTCAAGATTCATGATACATGAGAACAAGTGCTGAGAAACCAAATGACTCGTGTGGTAAATTGTTTATTGAGAAACCATTAATTGGAAGAGGCAATGTGGGAACCAAAGGAACATATGATGATAAACGACCTGATTCTTTTTATATAGTAATATTCTAGAAATTTCAAGGGAAAAAATTATTTAAAGGATGGGAGAATGTTACACCTCATTCTTCCATGGTACGCTTCTCATTGAATAATACTGTAGTGTGTCTTTTACACTACTTCGAGTTCTAACAAACACCACATCCAATCAAACTAGCCATTATGAATTGTAATAACCAGTTTTTGAAATTAAATAAATTTCATCTTTAAAAATTAATTTCAATTTTCGATTCAGAATATCAAAATTAACTTCCAGTGATTTTTTGGTATTTTTCTGAAAACATTCAATTTTTGATGAATAGTGAAAAACACTGTGTCATAGTTTAAAACCATTTATTTATTTAAATAACTATTTATTTTATTTAAATTTATTTTAGGTAAAAATAGATAGATAATACCTATATATGTTCAATGTAATTAATTAGAGTCAGTTTATAATAATATTAGATATAAATAATATTATTGAACTTTTCACAGTCTTTTACCCACATCCTAGTAGAATTTGAAAATTCACAAAAAAAAATAATTTAACCACTTCTATGATAGGAATTTTAAAAATCATAGAGACACGATTATTATAAAGGATTAAAATGTGTTTCAATAAGAGAAAAATAATTTTCGGAGAATAGTATCTATTTACATTTATTTACAGTGATTAAAAATAAATAGAGTAATTAAGGGTAAAAATGATATTATTATTACCCTAACACATTTTATAATTTAATTGGATAAGTATAGTTAATCAAAAAACATCCTTAGGAATAATATATGAACCTCTTTTGTAACGCCCCGACCCCAGTTACCCAGATTCGGTGCATTATTTCATTACATTGGAATGATCACAAGAAAGATCAGGCCTCGAAAGACCGATTGGTTTAGTAGCATTGGAAACACTAGATATATATTCATATGTCTTACATTACATAATCAAAACTAAATCTACAATAACATGGTATCCTTAGTCCACACGCATATCCCCACTGACTATTCCTGCAAGTCAGTCATAATACACTTCTTCACATCCTAGGAATAATAAAACATTGAAAGAGGTGAGCTCAAATGCCCAGTAAGGATAACAATACAGCGGAATCTTTCAAAAGAAAACATAAGCATTTAAGGCAATGTATAACTAAAACAATAGCCTTATTAAACTTGAACTTTAGCATAATATGGAAAACTTAATATCAAATAATGACATTTAGTTACTCACATGGATATTCTACTAGTCGAATAATCACGTGAAATATCAATAACCACTTTCATAATGAGGGAATGTATAATGCCGGACATTCAGAAACATTTTGTCAAGGCCTCAGCCAAGACGTCTAAAATGATTAAGGCCTCGGCCAAAACCATAAATCAAATTGGGAAAGGGCTTCAGCCAATTCCACGACTAGTTGTCTAATGAGACCAACCGATGCATCGAGGAGCTATAGCGGGCTCCACCCGTCACTTATTAAGTCCAATACATTCCCCATATGAATAGGTTTAAACATTACATAAACATTCGTATAAAAACTAGCATACAAAATGTAAATACTTTCTTCATGAACCATGAATGGTATAAAAATAACACATCCACAGTCAAACATACCACAAAACATTAAATACAATATGGATGTTTTGTATCATAATGAATCAACTTCAAATAAGCTTAAAATCCATCAAAGGATGTTAACATAGATGAAATCAAAACTATTTTAGATAAATATATCTTTTTTTAAATCATTTAAAAGTCACATAATTATAAAATAATGCATTTACTTATAAAATATTCTTATAAGATTGTAAGGGAAGCTTCGACGAAGTTATAACGGTGGAAAATAGCCACACCCGTCGTATAAGTTAAAAAAACAATATTACCTTAAATTTTTTAAAAAGGTCAAAAAGTACCTTATTTGGAAAATGATGGAAATATTCCTTTCAAAAACGTATAAGGGTATAAATTACTTTAACCCAATTTCTATTTAATAGTAAAAATGTTTTGAAAGACATTTTTAAGTAACATGGATTTGGATGATAACGAGGTCCAAGTGGATATTTACGTATAAACAACCTTGGATAATGAAGAGGTTGTGAAGTAAACCCTTACCTTTAACTTTTCCTTAGTCGATGGTATTTTAACCTCCTATATAATAGTTAAAACATTGTTATTAAATTATACAATAATCATATACATCAATATGATATCATGAATGATCTTTTAACGTTTATTTGTTAATAATATCTTAGTATTATTATCATTTCGGGTGTTAACGGATTCGTTTTCCTTTATATTCTTCATTATGTGAGCCATATTCTTTTGGATGAGATGTCTATTATTAATATCCAGAATGATATCAAGTCCTTATCATCAAATTAGAATTAGATTTGAATGGGTATGATGGGGAATGAATCGCATCGCTTTCGTGGAGACGGTAGTCCGTACGTACGCACGAGCGATAATATCATTCTTTTGATATTTAAATAATATATAATTGGATAGTATATCATATATACAGAATCCTTATCATGTTATATTTATTATTTAAATGAATTACATATCATTATTATACCCATCTAAATAATAATATATTGAATAACAATTACACCACGACGTGGAGACGGTAAGCCGTACGTACGCACGTATGGTGATATGTCATTCAAATGATGGGTAGAATACTGAATATGGTTGTGACATATTTATAATAACATCAAAGTATATAGAAGATACTTGATTTATTATTTTATAATGGAAATAATAAGGAAACAAGAAGTTGAAGAAGAAAGGAACTTGAAAGAGGGTGATGAAAACTTTACCTCTTCTTCGGGTTCTTCCTTTTGATTTGATCAAAAGGACTCCTTAGGTTGGATTTCTGACTAAAATAAAGATTTTAGGATGAAGGTAGAGAAGTTGGGAGAGTATTTGGGTAGAGTTTGGCCGAACCAAAAGGCTTGAGAGGTGTGAGGAAATGGGTAGAAGTGGTCTTCTTTTATAAGGGAGAGGAGGGGCTTTTTAGGAAAGAGTGAAAATATTATTTTATAATATAATGATATTCGGTTTATAATGGTCCAAAAATCATTGAGGACAAAGATACGATGACTCATATTCGAAATAAATTCAACCAATAGGAATTGTACAGGTTTTAGATAATATTTTAATCATTATAATCTTATTTATTTAAATGATTTATTAATAAGGTAAACATTTTATCATTATTGTGTCATTAATAATTTAAATTATTTTATGTATAAAAATTATAAATAAAATATAATTATATAGGAAAGCGTTTTATCTTTCTAATGAATATTTATAATCGAAAATCCATCATGTATAACCCTATGTAAAAATTGTTCTTCTAAAAGATGTAATCTTATGTCATTTTTATTTTTATTTTAACTTTATTAATATAATGTGTCCCTACCACATACAAGTGGCTCCAAGGGGTCCCAAAATAGACCAAAGAATTCCCATGGTCGGGTATGTGTCCACCAATAAGGTTAGGACACTTTTAGGGTAATTTAGTATTATTATAATATTATTTTGTTACCCTTATTTACCGGATTTACCCTTTAACCACGGTAAATAAAATATTTACTGAAGTAATTATTCAAAATGTGTAAAAATAAAAGTTACCTATTTACATAATTTATACATCCTGATTCCAAATATGGAATCCATTTTTCCAAATTCAAAACACAGAAGTGGCAGAAATTAATTTAAAATTAATTCCCGTTGTTAAAACAAAAAGCGTGTTTTTAGGATATAGTAACTACCAAAAGATTGACACCTGTTTATGTCGGATTTAAATGTGAAATTATGTTCAATGACCAAAATTGTATTAAATGGTAAAAATATATTCTAAATATACTTTAAAACCACTCAAATTCATAATTTTTCATTATTAATTATTTTGATTAAAAAGTTGTTTTTAATTAAAATTTAGTAATTTTTCACTATTCATCAAAATATTAAAGTTATCCGAAAAGTACCAAATTTTCACCCTAGGCTAAATTCGATATTCCAAATCCAAAAATGAAGTCCATTTTGATAAATTAAATATATAAAATTTCAAAAATTATGTAAAGACCCGTAAAATTCAAGGAAAATTTTTTCTTAATTTTCTTTAGAATTTTACAAGAGCGCGGTTTCAGACGGCACCTGATTCCGAGGCCCGGAGTGCCCGGAATTAATTTCCGAAGTTTGGCTCGGGTACGTTCAGTGAACGAACGAGCGGGATTTCCTAACTTTTGATCCGGTGCTCGGAATTGAAATCCGAGGGCACCGATGAACTCGCAACGCCGATATTCGCTTAATGAGACCTTTTCGGGAGTTGCGTTTGTTGCGGGTTGAAAGTTTCGTTTTGGGGTTTTTAGTTAAGTTAAATAAAATTTGTGTAAGACAAATTTATTTTAACTTTTTTTTTTTAAACCTATCAAAAGAGGTTGGAAGTGGGACCCACACCCACTTAACCTCCCTTGGGAGGATTAAGTGTGGTGGGGCCCACACGAACCCCCTTTTCTTTTCAAATCCTCCCAACTCCCTTAACCCCCCTCTTTAATGACTTAAGTTACTTAATTTAATTTTGGGGAGTTAAACTCTTTTGATTTTCAAACCTTTGAAATCTTTTTGTGTTATGTGTAAATAAAATAAGGGGTAGACTGTTTTTATTTTGGGTTCTTTGTTTGAGAGCATTCCTCTTCATCTTCAACTCTGACGAAGAACGAGGAACGAAGAACGCTCAAACTCTGACGAAGAACGAAGAACGACGCCTCTCTTCTTCGTCCTCGGTGTCAACGAGAGGGAACGCCGCATCCTCCTCGGGCCTTCTTCGTCGGCAAACGAAGATCCGCCAACAACGTGTCGCATCGGACGTAATTCTTCGTCAACGGATTTGACGAACGACGACCGCGACGCCCGACTTCCGCGACGCCGTCTTCCGCGGAACGTAGAAGTTTCTTTGAATCTCAAACCCGAGGTAGGGGTTTTCGATTTTCTTTTGGATTCCTCTTTTTATTCTTGATCGAACTTTTAGCAAGATTAACGTGTGACATGTTTTCTTAAAGTTGCGTTATTATAATTAACGCGAGGGGGGGGCCGGACCGCACGAACACGGCCGAACCTCCCCTCCGACGTTCTTGTTTAAATTCTTGCGATGGAAGCAAGGTGGCGTGGTGCCGTCGCACCACGCGGTTTGCCGTGCGATTAATTTACGCAAGGCCGTCGCGCTTCGCCGAGGAGAGACTTCAAGAACGCGACGCCGTCGCGCCGCGTTGGGAGGATTCATGACACGGCGAAAGGGGCGCGGTGCCGTCGCACCGCGCCGGACGACGAACACCGCGGCCGGTTCCGGGCCGCGGCGAGACGAGGAGACCGCGGCCGGTTCCGGGCCGCGGCGGAAGGAAAGACCGGCGGCCGTGCCGCCGGCGTCGGAAATCAAGGGCGGGACCGGAATTTCCCGGTCCCGTTAGTAAAAACCGGCCGGCCAGCGGGCCGGCCGGATATCATAAAAACCGGGGGTTTAAACCCCCGGCCGGCTCTTCAAACCCCCCTCTTAAAGAGGGGGGCGGTTCATTTAAGGAGGGGGGGCAAAGCCCCCCGGTTTTATTCAGCCGGCCCCCATTTGCGGGGGCCGTTTTTTGGCAAAGGCACGGCTTAAAGCCGTGCCGCCCTTACAAAGCAGGGGGGGCTTGATTGCCCCCCGCGTGACCCACGTGCGGCGCCCAGCGCCGCCGCCGCGGCCCGCCGCCGCCACGCGGTCCGCCGCCGCCACGCGGCCCGCCGTCCGCCGCCGCCAGCGCGGCCCGCCGCCGCCGCCACGCGGCCCGCCGCCGCCACGTGGCCCGCCGCCGCCGCGCCACGCGGCCGCCGCCGCCACGCGGCCCGCCGCCGCCACGTGGCCCGCCGCCGCCGTCCGCCGCCGCCGGCCGCCGCCGCCGGCCGCCGCGCCACCCAAAGGGGGGGGGGTCGGGCCGGGTCGTTCCGGACCCGGACCCCCCGTTTCGGACCAGATTCGGTTCTTGGCTCATAACTTGAGCCTCGGACCTCCGAATGACGAACCGTCTGCGGCAACGCGATCCTTGGATCGAGACGGTCGTTTCGGTATATCGCACTCAAGGTTTCGGTTTACTTTGAGTTCGGCCGGGTTGGTTCGTTCACGAAACCAACCGGGCCTTCGGAGCGGAAACGCTCATATCTTGAGCTACGGACGTCCGATTGACGTGCCGTCAGTCGCGTAGTGTTCCTCTTAGTGAGACGGATCTTTTGGCATACTCCGCCCGAGGTTTGGACGCAGGTGGAGTACGGTCGGGTTGGTTTTGCCTTAAAAACCAACCGGGCCCCGGACACAAAAATGCCTTTATCTCTCAGACCGGGCGTCCGATTGACGCGCCGTCTGTTGCGTTGAGTTCCTGTTGACGATACGGAACTTTTGGATACATCAACTTCGGTCTTCGTGACAGTTGATGTATCAGCCTCTCGGCTCATGGAGCGGACCCTCCGTACGAACTTGCTGTGTGCGGGAACCCTAGTGCTGGCTGCGACTGTTCTACTGCTACGACTGCTACTGTGACTGCGCCGACGACAGTACAGAGATCCTGTGTGGATTTGACGACGACAGTACAGAGATCCTGTGTGGATTTGACGACGACAGTACAGAGATCCTGTGTGGATTTGACGACGACAGTACAGAGATCCTGTGTGGATTGGACGACGACAGTACAGAGATCCTGTGTGGATTTGACGACGACAGTACAGAGATCCTGTGTGGATTCGACGACGACGACTACAGCACTCAGCGATCCTACGTGGATCAGTGCTACAGGTTCTGTGTGAGCCCGATCCTGTGTGGGTCCTTGCGCTCAGCGGTTCTGTGTGAGCCAGCGCCTACAGGTTCTGTGTGAGCCCGATCCTGTGTGGGTCTTCTGCGGGGGTTAGTTACCTATCGATCCTTCGTGGGTCCGACGACTTAGATGGATCAGTGATCATCTTTATCGTCCTTGAAGAAGTATACCTGTGTGAGCTGAATCTTGTTGTTTTCCTGTGTGGATTGTGTTGTGCAATCCTGTGTGGATTATATTTTGCTTTCCTATGTGGAATACGTATACTTTCCTGCGTGGACTGAGTTGTACTTGGGCTCGGAGGTTGGAGTGTATTTTAATTGATGACTTAGGTATATGTATGGGCATATACCTAAGCAGTGTCGGTTGTTACTTCGTGATTGTACTATTCTTTGTGGTTTATCCTTTGTGGATTTGAGAGACCTTCAGGGGTCTCGGGGTCCCTACTGAGTAGCTTATACTCACCCCTGCACGGGCTTCGCCCGCACTACGTTGTGTTGGTTGCAGACGACGGACAGCGTTGACTTAGCTGAGGCTTGTAGAGCGGGACGGTACCCGGAGGTGGACCACTGGGCGGGACGTGCACGGAGCGGACGGCGGGACCCGTGGAGCAGAGGAGCTATCTGTACCCACCCTTCAGGTGGGATTTCCGGTGGACAGCTCGGAGTAGCGGCTTTTACTTACAGTTGCTGTTTTTCCCTTTTCGAGTTGTACTTTACTTTCAGTTTGGGTTTGTATTCTGGCCCATTTACTTTTCCGCACTTTCAGTTGTACTCTGCTTGTTTAGTGTTTACTTTCCGCTTGCTTACTCTGTGGAGTTGGTTACTTTTCAAAGGCAATGCCTTCCCTTTTTACTGGGATTTACGCCTTGGTGCTAGTCGCCAGCCCCTGGCCTATGGAAGGCGGGCTTGGGGTAGTCACGGCACGGACCCCGAGGGCGGGTCGTGACAAATTGGTATCAGAGGAGTTCGGTTCTACCGCGAACTCTGATCTTTTCTATGTGAAGCAATAATGTTTAGCGTATTGAGTGTGGTTATCAGTCCAGGGAGTCCAGTGTTGGTGCGGCGGCCGACGTATCCGTACACCAGGACCCTGACTTCTGATTTCCGACTTAATGCACGAAAACATTGATTGCGTGTGTGTTTCAAGTTTTCTTTGTGATTACTTGTGTCAGCTCACCGGGTATACTGATCTGCTTTATGAAAGTCTCAAGTTTTCCTTGTGATTACTTGTGCCAGCTCACCAGGTATACTGTTCTAACCATGGCGCACCTGTTTCCTTTTCAGGATGGCCCCACGACGGCAGCCAGCTAGGGTTCCGAGAGTCGAGCGAGACGACAGCCCACCGAGCGACGAGGCTTCAGTGCAGGGCCCTTTGTCAGCAGTGGCACCGGCGGTAGCTTTACCCGCCGATCCCCCGATGCTTCCAGCAGCAGCCGCTGACGATGCACGTCGCCTCAGCGCACTGCATGAGTTTCAGCGCCAGCGACCGCCCAGGTTTCGCGGGGAGACGGATCCCCAGGCAGCAGAGGACTGGCTGGAGGCAGTGGTTCGAGTGTTTAGGCTAGTGAGGACACCAGCAGACCTCATGGTGATCCTCGCTGCGAGCCTACTACACGCAGCAGCAGGACGATGGTGGAGCTTGATGCTCCAGGTGCACGATGAGGCATCTCTTCTTTGGACGGACTTTGAGAGCATCTTCCGCTCGGAGTTCGTCCCAGCCACCCTCCGAGCGGTGCGCATCCAGGAGCGGGTCCTACATGGACGATCGATTCCTCTTATGCGCAACAGATGGCGGCACGGAAATCTCCAGGAGAGCACATGGGAGCGGGAGGCTCAGATGCGTGCTCAGTACTCTCTTTTGGTTTCCCTAGTTTTTGATGTAGCTTTACGGGGACGTAAAGCCCTGAGGTGGGAGTAATGTAAAGACCCGTAAAATTCAAGGAAAATTTTTTCTTAATTTTCTTTAGAATTTTACAAGAGCGCGGTTTCAGACGGCACCTGATTCCGAGGCCCGGAGTGCCCGGAATTAATTTCCGAAGTTTGGCTCGGGTACGTTCAGTGAACGAACGAGCGGGATTTCCTAACTTTTGATCCGGTGCTCGGAATTGAAATCCGAGGGCACCGATGAACTCGCAACGCCGATATTCGCTTAATGAGACCTTTTCGGGAGTTGCGTTTGTTGCGGGTTGAAAGTTTCGTTTTGGGGTTTTTAGTTAAGTTAAATAAAATTTGTGTAAGACAAATTTATTTTAACTTTTTTTTTTTAAACCTATCAAAAGAGGTTGGAAGTGGGACCCACACCCACTTAACCTCCCTTGGGAGGATTAAGTGTGGTGGGGCCCACACGAACCCCCTTTTCTTTTCAAATCCTCCCAACTCCCTTAACCCCCCTCTTTAATGACTTAAGTTACTTAATTTAATTTTGGGGAGTTAAACTCTTTTGATTTTCAAACCTTTGAAATCTTTTTGTGTTATGTGTAAATAAAATAAGGGGTAGACTGTTTTTATTTTGGGTTCTTTGTTTGAGAGCATTCCTCTTCATCTTCAACTCTGACGAAGAACGAGGAACGAAGAACGCTCAAACTCTGACGAAGAACGAAGAACGACGCCTCTCTTCTTCGTCCTCGGTGTCAACGAGAGGGAACGCCGCATCCTCCTCGGGCCTTCTTCGTCGGCAAACGAAGATCCGCCAACAACGTGTCGCATCGGACGTAATTCTTCGTCAACGGATTTGACGAACGACGACCGCGACGCCCGACTTCCGCGACGCCGTCTTCCGCGGAACGTAGAAGTTTCTTTGAATCTCAAACCCGAGGTAGGGGTTTTCGATTTTCTTTTGGATTCCTCTTTTTATTCTTGATCGAACTTTTAGCAAGATTAACGTGTGACATGTTTTCTTAAAGTTGCGTTATTATAATTAACGCGAGGGGGGGGCCGGACCGCACGAACACGGCCGAACCTCCCCTCCGACGTTCTTGTTTAAATTCTTGCGATGGAAGCAAGGTGGCGTGGTGCCGTCGCACCACGCGGTTTGCCGTGCGATTAATTTACGCAAGGCCGTCGCGCTTCGCCGAGGAGAGACTTCAAGAACGCGACGCCGTCGCGCCGCGTTGGGAGGATTCATGACACGGCGAAAGGGGCGCGGTGCCGTCGCACCGCGCCGGACGACGAACACCGCGGCCGGTTCCGGGCCGCGGCGAGACGAGGAGACCGCGGCCGGTTCCGGGCCGCGGCGGAAGGAAAGACCGGCGGCCGTGCCGCCGGCGTCGGAAATCAAGGGCGGGACCGGAATTTCCCGGTCCCGTTAGTAAAAACCGGCCGGCCAGCGGGCCGGCCGGATATCATAAAAACCGGGGGTTTAAACCCCCGGCCGGCTCTTCAAACCCCCCCTCTTAAAGAGGGGGGCGGTTCATTTAAGGAGGGGGGGCAAAGCCCCCCGGTTTTATTCAGCCGGCCCCCATTTGCGGGGGCCGTTTTTTGGCAAAGGCACGGCTTAAAGCCGTGCCGCCCTTACAAAGCAGGGGGGGCTTGATTGCCCCCCGCGTGACCCACGTGCGGCGCCCAGCGCCGCCGCCGCGGCCCGCCGCCGCCACGCGGTCCGCCGCCGCCACGCGGCCCGCCGTCCGCCGCCGCCAGCGCGGCCCGCCGCCGCCGCCACGCGGCCCGCCGCCGCCACGTGGCCCGCCGCCGCCGCGCCACGCGGCCGCCGCCGCCACGCGGCCCGCCGCCGCCACGTGGCCCGCCGCCGCCGTCCGCCGCCGCCGGCCGCCGCCGCCGGCCGCCGCGCCACCCAAAGGGGGGGGGTCGGGCCGGGTCGTTCCGGACCCGGACCCCCCGTTTCGGACCAGATTCGGTTCTTGGCTCATAACTTGAGCCTCGGACCTCCGAATGACGAACCGTCTGCGGCAACGCGATCCTTGGATCGAGACGGTCGTTTCGGTATATCGCACTCAAGGTTTCGGTTTACTTTGAGTTCGGCCGGGTTGGTTCGTTCACGAAACCAACCGGGCCTTCGGAGCGGAAACGCTCATATCTTGAGCTACGGACGTCCGATTGACGTGCCGTCAGTCGCGTAGTGTTCCTCTTAGTGAGACGGATCTTTTGGCATACTCCGCCCGAGGTTTGGACGCAGGTGGAGTACGGTCGGGTTGGTTTTGCCTTAAAAACCAACCGGGCCCCGGACACAAAAATGCCTTTATCTCTCAGACCGGGCGTCCGATTGACGCGCCGTCTGTTGCGTTGAGTTCCTGTTGACGATACGGAACTTTTGGATACATCAACTTCGGTCTTCGTGACAGTTGATGTATCAGCCTCTCGGCTCATGGAGCGGACCCTCCGTACGAACTTGCTGTGTGCGGGAACCCTAGTGCTGGCTGCGACTGTTCTACTGCTACGACTGCTACTGTGACTGCGCCGACGACAGTACAGAGATCCTGTGTGGATTTGACGACGACAGTACAGAGATCCTGTGTGGATTTGACGACGACAGTACAGAGATCCTGTGTGGATTTGACGACGACAGTACAGAGATCCTGTGTGGATTGGACGACGACAGTACAGAGATCCTGTGTGGATTTGACGACGACAGTACAGAGATCCTGTGTGGATTCGACGACGACGACTACAGCACTCAGCGATCCTACGTGGATCAGTGCTACAGGTTCTGTGTGAGCCCGATCCTGTGTGGGTCCTTGCGCTCAGCGGTTCTGTGTGAGCCAGCGCCTACAGGTTCTGTGTGAGCCCGATCCTGTGTGGGTCTTCTGCGGGGGTTAGTTACCTATCGATCCTTCGTGGGTCCGACGACTTAGATGGATCAGTGATCATCTTTATCGTCCTTGAAGAAGTATACCTGTGTGAGCTGAATCTTGTTGTTTTCCTGTGTGGATTGTGTTGTGCAATCCTGTGTGGATTATATTTTGCTTTCCTATGTGGAATACGTATACTTTCCTGCGTGGACTGAGTTGTACTTGGGCTCGGAGGTTGGAGTGTATTTTAATTGATGACTTAGGTATATGTATGGGCATATACCTAAGCAGTGTCGGTTGTTACTTCGTGATTGTACTATTCTTTGTGGTTTATCCTTTGTGGATTTGAGAGACCTTCAGGGGTCTCGGGGTCCCTACTGAGTAGCTTATACTCACCCCTGCACGGGCTTCGCCCGCACTACGTTGTGTTGGTTGCAGACGACGGACAGCGTTGACTTAGCTGAGGCTTGTAGAGCGGGACGGTACCCGGAGGTGGACCACTGGGCGGGACGTGCACGGAGCGGACGGCGGGACCCGTGGAGCAGAGGAGCTATCTGTACCCACCCTTCAGGTGGGATTTCCGGTGGACAGCTCGGAGTAGCGGCTTTTACTTACAGTTGCTGTTTTTCCCTTTTCGAGTTGTACTTTACTTTCAGTTTGGGTTTGTATTCTGGCCCATTTACTTTTCCGCACTTTCAGTTGTACTCTGCTTGTTTAGTGTTTACTTTCCGCTTGCTTACTCTGTGGAGTTGGTTACTTTTCAAAGGCAATGCCTTCCCTTTTTACTGGGATTTACGCCTTGGTGCTAGTCGCCAGCCCCTGGCCTATGGAAGGCGGGCTTGGGGTAGTCACGGCACGGACCCCGAGGGCGGGTCGTGACAAATTAGGTATTACTATTCATAATGGCTAGTTTAATTAGTTGTGGTGTGTGTTAGAACTCGTGGTTGTGTACAACACACGCTATTGCATTATTCTAAGGAAAACGTACCATGGAAGTTTGGGGTGTTACATTCTCCCCTCCTTCAAATAATTGCGTCCTCGCAATTTCTAGGGTGTTACTTCATAAAAAGACTTGGGTGGTTTTTCATCATAAGTTTCTCGGGTTCCCACGTTGCTTCTTCCAGTTTATGATTTCTCCATAGAACTTTTACCAGACGAGTCGTCCGGTTTCTTAGCACTTGTTCTCTCGTATCAAGAATCCTGACGGGCTCTTCGCAATAAGATAGATCGGGTTCCAGTTCCAATTCCTCGTAAGTAAGTACATGCGTTGGGTCAGGCATGTATTTTCTCAGCAGTGATACATGGAACATGTCATGAACTTTGGAGAGACTTTGCGGCATCGCCAAACAGTAAGCTACAGCCCCAATACGATCTAGAATTTCGAAAGGTCCGATGTACCTGGGACTCAATTTACCCTTTATACCAAAACATATAACTCCCTTCCAGGGAGATACCTTTAGGAAAACATGATATCTCACCTGAAATTCCAAATCCTTCCTTTAGTTATCGGTATAGCTCTTCTGCCTACTTTGAGCTGCTTTGATGTGGTTTTGGATTACCTTCACCTTCTCCATCGTTTATTCCACCAGTTCTGGGCCTACAAGTTTTCTTTCACCAACATCATCCCAACAGGTTGGTGTACGACATCTCTTTCTGTATAACTCTCCATAAGGTGCCATCTGAATGCTTGAATGGAAGCTATTGTTATAGGAAAATTCTACCAGTTGTAAATATTGATCCCATGTACCCTGAAAGTCAAGAGAGCATGATCTCAACATGTCTTCTAAGGTTTGAATAGTCTGTTCTGATTGTCCATCTGTTTGAGGGTGGTAGGAAGTGCTCAAAAGAAGTTATGTATCCAAGGACTTCTGAAGACTTTTCCAAAATCTTGAAGTAAAATGGGGATCACGATCAGAAACAATCGATAGGGGTACACCATGAAGTCTTACAACTTCATTAATATATAGTCTTGTTAGACGTTCAAGTGGTAAATCCTCCCGTATAGCAAGAAAATGTGCTGACTTAGTAAGACGATCAACAATGACCCATATTGCATCATTCCTTCTAGGAGTCTTTGGTAGTCCCATGACAAAATCCATCGTAATATTATCCCATTTCCACTCAGGTAAGGGAAGAGGTTGCAACACTCTACCAGGCTGTTGCCTTCCAGCATTCACTTGTTGACAAACCATACATCTTGATACAAAATCAGCAATCTCCCTCTTCATGTTGTCCCACCAAAAATGTTCCTTCAAATATCTATACATTTTGGTGCTCCCAGGGTGTATAGAGAAATGGGAACTATGAGCATCATCCAACAATTCCCTCTTAAAATCAGGCATATTGAGAACACAAAGTGTCCTCCCAAATTTCAAAATTCCATCTTCATACACAAATTCACTCAATCTACCATCATTCACAGCTTTCATCTTCTTCTTAAACTCTTCATCATCAGCCGGAGAACTCTTTATCCTTTCTAGTAAAGATTGTTTGGAAATCATTTGAAAAGGTTTTGATGTTTCACCTTCCATGGTGATTCCCATACCCATCATTACTAGATCCATGAAAATAGGATCCCTTTCCACTCTCATCATGTTCAAAACTCCATGATCTTTCCTACTCAAAGAATATTCCACCTTATATGCCTTCCTCGGGTGGTAGTGTATCGTGCAATCATAATCCTTGAGTAGTTCAAGCCATCGCCTTTGCCTCATGTTGAGTTCTTTTTGTGAGAAGATATACTTGAAACTCTTGTGATCGGTATACATCTAACATTTTTCACCATAGAGGTAGTGTCTCCATATCTTCAAAGAAAATATCACAACTGCTAACTCAAGATCATGAGTTGGATAATTTTTCTCATGAATTTTTAGCTGTCGTGATGCATAGGCAATAACCCTATCATTCTGTATAAGGACAGAACCAAGTCCTTTCTTCGATGCATCACTATAAATAACGAACCCACCATTCCCCGATGGAAGAGTCAATATAGCAGCATTGACTAATCTTCTATTCAGTTCTTCAAAACATTCTTCACACTCTTTTGTCCAAACAAATTTAACCAATTTACGTGTGAGCTTCGTTAATGGGTTAGCCAAACGGGCAAAATTCTTGATGAAACGTCGATAATAACCTGCTAAACCAATAAAACTGCGTACCTCAGTTATACTCGTCGGTGCTGGCCATTCTTGGATTGCTCATGTCTTAGAAGGATCAACAGAAATTCCATACATAGAGACAATATGGCCATGAAAAAGAAATCTCCTGACGCCAGAATTCAAACTTGCTAAACTTTCCATATAATTCATGTCTTCTAAGAGTCTTTAGGATAATGCGCAAGTGATTTTTCATGATCTTTGTAGCTTTTAGAGTATACCAAAATATCATCAATAAATACTACTACAAAGTCATCATGATATTCCTTGAAAACTCTGTTCATTAGATCCATGAAAAAAGAGGGTGCATTAGTCAATCCAAAAGGCATTACTGTAAACTCGTAATGCCCATACCTTGTTCGAAATGCTGTCTTCGGAATGTCTTCCTTCTTCACACACAATTGATGGTATCCAGATCGAAGTTCAATCTTGGAAAAGTATTGAGATCCATGTAGTTGGTCAAACAAATCATCAATGTGAGGTAGGGGATACTTTTTCTTTATTTTTATAGCATTGATCTCCCTGTAGTCAATGCATAACCTCATAGATCCATCTTTCTTATTAAAAAAAAGGACAGGGGATCCCCATGGAGAAACACTAGGGTGAATAAATTCTTTATTACTCAGTTCCTCCAGTTGTTTCTTCAGTTCAACTAATTCCACAATGTCTATTCTATAAGGGGTCTTCGATATAGGCCTTTATTCAGGAATTAAATCAATGGAAAACTCAACTTCTCGTTCTGTAGGGTGTCCAGGTAAATCTTCCGGAAACACATCAACATATTCTCTCACAATAGGTACATATTCTATTTGAATATTCCTTTCCTCACCCATAGTAATTTCATTCTCTTCCTCCCCGATAATTGAATTTAGTTGAGCTACTGGGGGTGGATCTAGATATAAATTATGTGGCGACGATTCTGCTCCAAAGATAAGGTGTTCCTTATCATCATCATCAAGAATAGTGACCTCTTTCCTCTTACAATAAATTTTTGCATCATGGTCTAAAATCCAATCCATACCGAGGATTATATCAAATTCCATCATGGGTATGACAATGATATCAGCAGGTAAAGAACATGTAGGTGCTCTAATGGGAATTAATCGACAAAACTTTATTGCAACAATACTTCCCTTAGGGGTTTTGACTGACAACTCCCTTGTTAAATAAAATTGGAAATGTCTAATTTTCTTAGCAAACATGGAAGATATGAAACAATGCGATGATCCAGAATCAAATAATGCATTTTCTAAACATGAGGAAACCATTAAATTACCTGCCACCACGTCTTTCGGAGCTTCCACCTCAACAGTAGTGATAGCATAAGTCTGGCCTTGATCCCTTGGCCTCTTCTAAGGTAAGTTCCCCTGATGCATAGGACATTCATTTGCATAATTTCCCTTCTCTCTAAAATTATATCATTCCACGTTGACAGCAACGTTCTTCCCCTTGCATTCATGAGCTTGGTGGCCTTTTTCACCACACTTGTAACATACTCCTTTTCCTTTTAGACAGGCACCAGGGTGCTTCCTACCACAATTATCATAGGGTGGAAATTCATTTCTACCCTTCTTCCCTCTTTCCTTATTTCCTTTCCTAGAGTTTTCAGCGGATCTCTTCTTATCTTGCTTTGCTTTAAAGTCATAATAATTGTAGAATTCATTTTCCGTCTTGATGGCACATGAGAAAATGTCTTCATACGACAAGAAGGTTTGTGATAATAAAGCTCGATGGAGAAAAGGTTTTAACCCATCAAAGAAACGATCAATCTTACTTCATGGGATTAGTATGTAATCTGTAGCATACCTCGCTAACCTTGTAAAGTTAGCCTCATTCTTTGCGACATTCTCATCCTCCTTCTGCCTCAGTCTCAGAAATTGCCTTTCCATATCCGCTCGATGGTCTCGAGGAATGTATTTTTCTAAGAATAGCTCTTTGAACTCCCGCCATTCCATATTTGATACTTCATCATCTTCCTTCGTGTTTTGTATTAACGACCACCTTTGATCATCATCTCCAGTAAAGCGATAGACTGCCTGACAACTTTCTCCCCTTCACTACTCCCTAAGGCATGGAATATTTTCTCTAAAGAATTTATCCATTGCTCAGCTACTATGGGATTTTTACTCCCATTGAATGTTGGTGGTTGCTTCCTCATGAAACTATCTAACATTGATCCTCCACGTTGCGGATCAGGGTGCTCCATACGAGTAAGGTTATTGTTCATAACATGCGTGAGTTGTCCCAATACTGTGAGAAGTTAATCAGCACCAGTTGTATCACTAGCTCCACCATAATTATCTTGAGTAGGAGGGAAATCCCTACATGGAGTCCATGCACTGATACAGTTTCCATTTCTTCCACTAGGCACAATTTCTAAATAATGGAAAAAACATGATCAGTTTATGAATCGAAATACATTATTCCATACTCATAAAACACTTAACATAAATTGTACAGTTTATGGATATAATCCATAATCATAAAAAAAATTGTTTTCTTTGGGGAAGTATATACTCATAACCCTTCATAATGGTTTGTAAAGAAAATGAGAATTATCCTAATCATATCCCCAGGGAGTGTCGTAACCAAGAGTGTAGCAAAGCCCGTTGTCGTGTACCAGGATACCCCGGGTCAAGCCCGAAACTCCTTGTCGGAGTTCTCACTCCTAGGTACATCTATGCCAGAGCCGCCTCTACCTGCTCGTATCCAGACAGGGATGTATTTCTCGGAAAACTCTCAAAATCTCTACAATTCCAAAATTCTAGGAAGTTCTCCTATACTACTCCTCAATGTCTATCTTAGGGCTATGTGCTCTAATTAGAGTTTATCTAAATCTAGCTTCCAAGGTTTATACTAAACTTCCTCTGATACCAACTGTAACGCCCCGACTACAGTTACCCAGAGTCGGTTCATTATTACATTACATTGACATGATCACAAGAAAGATCAGTCCTCGAATGACTGATTGGTTTAGTAGCATTGGAAACACTAGTTATATATTCATATGTATTACATTACATCATCAAAACGAAAACAACAAAAACATGGTCTCCTTAGTCCACACTCATATCCCCACTGACTATTCCTACAAGTCAGTCATAATACACTTCTTCATATCCTGGGAAAAATAAAACATTGAAAGGGGTGAGCTCAAATGCCCAGTAAGGATAACAATACATCGGAAACATTCAAAAGAAAACATAAACATTTAAGGAAATGTATAACTAAAACAAAAGCCTTATTAGACTTGAACATTAGCAATACATGGAAAAAGTAAAATCAAATAATTCCATTTACTTACTCACATGGATATTCTACTAGTCGAATAATCACATGAAATATCAATAACCACTTTTATAATGAGGGAATGTATAGTGCCGGACATTCTGAAACATTTTGTCAAGGCCTCGGCCAAGACGTCTAAAATGATTAAGGCCTCGGCCAAAACCATAAATCAAATTGGGAAATGGATTCGGCCAATTCCACGTCTAGTTGTCTCATGAGACCTACCGATGCATCGAGGAGCTATAGCGGGCTCCACCCGCCACTTATTAAGTCCAATACATTCCTCATATGAATAGGTTTAAACATTACATAAACATTCGAATAAAAACTCGCATACGAAATGTCAATAATTTCTTCATGAACCATGAATGGTATAAAAATAACACATCCACGTTCAAACATACCACAAAACATTAAATACAATATGGAAGTTTTGTATCATAATGAATCAACTTCAAATAAGCTTAAAATCCACCAAAGGATGTTGACATAGATGAAATCAAAACTATTTTAGATAAATATCTCTTTTTTTAAATCATTTAAAAGTAAAATAATTATAAAATAATGCATTTACTTTGAAAATATTCTTATAAGATTGTAAGGGATGCTTCGACGAAGTTATAACGGTGGAAAATAGCCGCACCCGCCGTATAAGTTAAAAAAACATTCTTACCTTAAATTTTCTAAAAAGGTCAAAAAGTACCTTATTTGGAAAACGATGGAAAGATTCCTTTCAAAAACGTATAAGGGTATAAATTACTTTAACCCATTTTCTATTTAATAGTAAAAATGTTTTGAAAGACATTTTTATGTAACATGGATGTGGATGATAATGAGGTCCAAGTAGATATTTACGTATAAACAACCTTGGATAATGAAGAGGTTGTGAAGTAAACCCTTACATTGAACATTGCCTTAGTCGATGGTATGTTAACCTCCTGTATAATAGTTAAAACATTGTTATTAAATTATACAATAATCATATACATCAATATGATATCATATATGATCTTTTAACGTTTATTTGTTAATAATATCTTAGTATTATTATCATTTCGGGTGTTAACGGATTCGTTTTCCTTTATATTCTTCATTATGTGAGCCATATTCTTTTGGATGAGATTTATATTATTAATATCCAGAATTATATCAAGTCTTTATCATCAAATTAGAATTAGATTTGAATGGGTATGATGGGGAATGAATCTCATCGCTTTCGTGGAGACGGTAGTCCGTACGTACGCACGAGCGATAATATCATTCTTTTGATATTAAAATAATATATAATTGGATAGTATATCATATATACAGAATCTTTATCATGTTATATTTATTATTTACATGAATTACATATCATTATTATACCCATCTAAATAATAATATATTGAATAACAATTACACCACGACATGGAGACGGTAAGCCGTACGTACGCACGTATGGTGATATGTCATTCAAATGATGGGTAGAATACTGAATATGGTTGTGACATATTTATAATAACATCAAATTATATAGAAGATACTTGATTTATAATTTGATAATGGAAATAATAAGGAAAGAAGAATTTGAAGAAGAAAGGAACTTGAAAGAGGGTGATGAAAACTTTACCTCTTCTTCGGGTTCTTCCTTTTGATTTGATCAAAAGGACTCCTTACGATGGATTTATGACTAAAGTAAAGCTTCTAGGATGAAGGTAGAAAAGTTGGGAGAGTACTTGGGCAGAGTTTGGCCGAACCAAAAGGCTTGAGAGGTGTGAGGAAATGGGTAGAAGTGGTCTCCTTTTATAAGGGAGAGGAGGGGCTTTTTAGGAAAGAGTGAAAATGTTATTTTATAATATAATTATATTCGGTTTATAATGGTCCAAAAATCATTTAGGTCAAATATAAGATGACTCATATTCGAAATAAATTCAACCAATAGGAATTGTAGAGGTTTTAGATAATATTTTAATCATTATAATCTTATTTATTTAAATGCTTTATTAATGAGGTAAACATTTTATCATTATTGTGTCATTAATAATTTAAATTATTTGATGTCTAAAAATTATAAATAAAATATAATTATGTAGGAAAGATTTTTATCTTTCTAATGAATATTTATAATCCAAAATCCAACATGTATAACCCTATGTAAAAATTGTTCTTCTAAAAGATGTATGCTTATGTCATTTTTATTTTTATTTTAACTTTGTTAATATAATTTGTCCCTACCACATACAAGTGGCTCCAAGGGGTCCCAAAATAGACCCAAGGATTCCCATGGTTGGGTATGTCTCCACCAATAAGGTTAGGACGCATTTTAGGGTAATTTGGGATTATTATAATATTATTTTGTTACTCTTATTTACCGGATTTACCCTTGAACCACGGTAAATAAAATATTTACTGAAGTAATTATTCAAAATGTGTAAAAATAAAAGTTAACTGTTTACATAATTTGGACATCCTGATTCCAAATATGGAATCCATTTTTCCAAATTCAAAACACAGAAGTGGCAGAAATTAATTTAAAATTAATTCCCGTTGTTAAAACAAAATGCGTGTTTTTAGGATATAGTAACTATCAAAAGATTGACACCTGTTTATGTCAGATTTAAATGTGAAATTATGTTCAATGACCAAAATTGTATTAAATGGTAAAAATATATTCTAAATATACTTTAAAACCACTGAAATTCATAAATTATCATTATTAATTATTTTGATTAAAAAAGTTGTTTTTAATTAAAATATAGTAATTTTTCACTATTCATCAAAATATTAAAGTTATCCGAAAAGTACAAATTTTTTCCCTAGGATAAATTCGATATTCTGAATCCAAAAAAAAACCCATTTTGATAAATTAAATTTATAAAATTTCAAAAAGTTGTTATTACTATTCATAATGGCTAGTTTAATTAGTTGTGGTGTGTGTTAGAACTCGAGGTTGCGTACAACACACGCTATTGCATTATTCTAAGGAAAACGTACCATGGAAGTTTGGGGTGTCACATTCTCCCCTCATTCAAATAATTGTGTCCTCACAATTTCTAGGGTATTACATCATAAAAAGACTTGGGTGGTTTTTCATCATAAGTTTCTCGGGTTCCCACGTTGCTTCTTCCAGTTTATGATTTCTCCATAGAACTTTTAACAGACGAGTCGTCCGTTTTCTCACCACTTGTTCTCTCGTATAAAGAATCCTGACGGGCTCTTCGCAATAAGATAGATCAGGTTCCAATTCCAATTCCTCGTAAGTAAGTACATGCGTTGGGTCAGGCATGTATTTTCTCAGCAGTGATACGTGGAACACGTCGTGAAATTTGGAGAGACTTGGCGGCATCGCCAAACAGTAAGCTACAAAGCCAATACGATCTAGAATTTCGAAAGGTCCGATGTACCTGGGACTCAATTTACCCTTCTTACCAAAACGTATAACTCCCTTCCATGGAGATTCCTTTAGGAAAACATGATCTCCCACCTGAAATTCAAAATCCTTCCTTCAGTTATAGGCATAGTTCTTCTGCCTACTTTGAGCTGATTTGATGTGGTTTTGGATTACCTTCACCTTCTCCATCGTTTCTTCCACCAGTTCTGGGCCTACAAGTTTTCTTTCACCAACATCATCCCAACAGGTTGCTGTATGACATCTCTTTCGGTATAACGCTTCATAAGGTTCCATCTGAATGCTTGAATGGAATCTATTGTTATAGGAAAATTCTACCAGTTGTAAATATTGATCCCACATACCCTGAAAGTCAAGTGAGCATGATCTCAACATGACTTATATGGTTTGAATAGTCCGTTCTGATTTTCCATCTGTTTGAGGGTGGTAGGAAGTGCTCAAACGAAGTTCTGTATCCAAGGCCCTCTGAAGACTTTTCCAAAATCTTGAAGTAAAATGGGGATCACGATCAGAAAAAATCGATAAGGGTACACCATGAAGTCCTACAACTTCATTAATATATAGTCTCGTTAGACGTTCAAGTGGTAAATCCTCCCGTATAGCAAGAAAATGTGCTAACTTACTAAGATGATAAACAATGACCCATATTGCATCATTCCTTCTAGGATTCTTTGGTAGTCCAATGACAAAATCCATCGTAATATTATCCCATTTCCACTCAGGTAAGGGAAGAGGTTGCAATACTCTACCAGGCTGTTGCCTTCCAGCTTTCACTTATTGACAAACCATACATCTTGATACAAAATCAGCACTCTCCGTCTTCATGTTGTCCCACCAAAAATGTTCCTTCAAATCTCTATACATTTTGGTGCTCCCAGGGTGTATAGAGAAATTGGAACTATGAGCATCATCCAACAATTCCCTCTTTAAATCAGGCATATCAAGAACACAAAATCTCCTCCCAAATTTCAAAATTCCATCTTCATACACAAATTCACTCAATCTACCATCATTCACAGCTTTCATCTTCTTCTTAAACTCTTCATCATCAGCCTGAGAACTCTTTATCCTTTCTAGTAAAGATGGTTTTGCAATCATTTGAAAAGTTTTTGATGTTTCATCTTCCATGGTGATTCCCATACCCATCATTACTAGATCCATGAAAATATGATCCCTTTCCACTCTCATCATGTTCAAAACTCCATGATCTTTTCTACTCAAAGCATCTGCCACCTTATATGCCTTCCCCGGGTGGTAGTGTATCATGCAATCATAATCCTTGAGTAGTTCAAGCCATCGCCTTTGCCTCATGTTGAGTTCTTTTTGATGAGAAGATATACTTCAAACTCTTGTGATCGGTATACATTTAACATTTTTCACCATAGAGGTAGTGTCTCCATATCTTCAAAGCAAATATCACAGCTGCTAACTCGAGATCTTGAGTTGGATAATTTTGCTCATGAATTTTTTGCTGTCGTGATGCATAGGCAATAACCCTATCATTCTGCATAAGGACACAACCAAGTCCTTTCTTCGATGCATCACTATAAATAACGAACCCACCATTCCCCGATGGAAGAGTCAATATAGGAGCACTGAATAATCTTCTCTTCAGTTCTTCAAAACATTCTTCACACTCTTTTGTCCAATAAAATTTAACCACTTTACGTGTGATCTTCGTTAATGGGTTTGCCAAACGGGAAAAATTCTTGACGAAACGTCGATAATAACCTGCTAACCCAATAAAACTACGTACCTCAGTTATACTCGTCGGTGCTGGCCATTCTTGGATTGGTCTTGTATTAGAAGGATCAACAGAAATTCCATACTTAGAGACAATATAGCCATGAAAAGAAATCTCCTGAAGCCAGAATTCACACTTGCTAAACTTTCCATAAAATTCATGTCTTCTAAGAGTCTTCAGGATAATGCGCAAGTGATTTTCATGATCTTTGTAGCTTTTAGAGTATACCAAAATATCATCAATAAATAATACTACAAAGTCATCATGATATTCCTTGAAAACTCTGTTCATTAGATCCATGAAAACAGAGGGTGCATTAGTCAATACAAAAGGCATTACTGTAAACTCGTAATGCCCGTATCTTGTTCGAAATGTTGTCTTCAGAATGTCTTCCTTCTTCACACACAATTGATGGTATCCAGATCGAAGGTCAATCTTGGAAAAGTATTGAGCTCCATGTAGTTGGTCAAACAAATCATCAATGTGAGGTAGGGGATACTTGTTCTTTGTTGTTATTGCATTGATCTCCCTGTAGTCAATGCATAACCTCATAGATCCATCTTTCTTCTTAACAAAAAGGACAGGGGCTCCCCATGGAGAAACACTAGGCCGAATAAATTCTTTATTACTCAGTTCCTCCAGTTGTTTCTTCAGTTCAACTAATTCCACAGTGTCCATTCTATAAGGGGTCTTCGATATAGGCCTTGATTCAGGAATTAAATCAATGGAAAACTCAACGTCTCGTTCTGGAGGGTGTCCAGGTAAATCTTCTGGAAACACATCAACATATTCTCTCACAATAGGTACATCTTCTATTTAAATATTCCTTTCCTCACCCACAGTAATTTTATTCTCTTCCTCCCCGATAATTGAATTTAGTTGAGCTACTGGGGGTGGATCTAGAAAAGAATTATGTGGTGATGATTCTGCTCTAAAGATAAGGTGATCCTTATCATCATCATCAAGAATCGTGACCTCTTTCCTCTTCCAATAAGTTTTTGCATCATGGTCTGAAAGCCAATCCATACCGAGGATTATATCAAATTCAATCATGGGTATGACAATGAGATCAGCAGGTAAAGAACATGTAGGTGCTCTAATGGGAATTAATCGACAAAACTTTGTTGCAACAATACTTCCCTTACGGGTTTTGACTGACAACTCCCTTGTTAAATCAAATTGGAAATGTCTAATTTTCTTATCAAACTGGGAAGATATGAAACAATGCGATGATACAGAATCAAATAATGCATTTTCTAAACTTCAGGAAACCATTAAATTACCTTCCACCACGTCTTTCGGAGCTTCCACCTCAGCAGTAGTGATAGCATAAGCCTGTCCTTGATCCCTTGGCCTCTTCTAAGGTAAGTTCCCCTGACGCATAGGAAATTCATTTGCATAATGTCACTTCTCTATAATATTATATCATTCCACGTTGACAACAACTTTCTTTCCCTTGCATTCATGAGCTTGGCGGCCTTTTCACCACACTTGTAACATACTCCTTTTCCTTTTAGACAGGCACCAGGGTGCTTCCTACCACAATTATCATAGGGTGGAAATTCATTTCTACCCTTCTCCCCTGTTTCCTTATTTCCTTTCCCAGAGTTTTCAGCGGATCTCTTCTTATCTTTCTTTCCTTTTAAGTCATAAGACATAAAGAATTCCTTTTCCGTCTTGATGGCACATGAGACAATGTCTTCGTACGATGAGAAGGTTTGTGATAATAAAGCTCGACGGAGAAAAGGTTTTAACCCATCAAAGAAATGATCAATCTTACTTCATGGGATTCGTATGTCATCCGCAGCATACCTCGCTAACCTTGTAAAGTTAGCCTCATACTTTGTGACATTCTCATCCTCCTTCTGCCTCAGTCTCAGAAATTGCCTTTCCATATCCGCTCGATGGTCTCGAGGAAAGTATTTTTCTAAGAATATCTCTTTGAACTCCCGCCATTCCATATTTGATACTTCATCATCTTCCTTCGTGTTTTGTATTAATGACCACCATTGATCAGCATCTCCAGTAAAGCGATAGACTGCCATGACAACTTTCTCCCTTTCACTACTCCCCAAGGCATGGAATATTTTCTCTAAAAATTTATCCATTGCTCAGCTACAATGGGATTTGTACTCCCATTGAATGTTGGTGGTTTCTGCCTCATGAAACGGTCTAGCATTGATCCTACACGTTGCGGATCAGGGTGCTCCATACGAGTAGGGTTATTATTCATAACATGCGTGAGTTGTCCCAATATGGTGAGTAGTTGATCAGCACCAGTTGTATCACTAGTTCCACCATAATTATCTTGAGCAGGAGGGAAATCCCTACATGGAGTCCATGAATTGATACTGTTTCCATTTCTTCCACTAGGCACCATTTCTAACCAATGGAAAAAACTAGATCATTTTATGAATCGAAATACATAATTCCATACTCATAAAACACTTAACATAAATTGTACAATTTATGGATAGAATCCATAATAATAAAAAAAATTGTTTTCTTTGGGGAAGTATATACTCATAACCCTTCATAATGGTTTGTAAAGAAAATGAGAATTATCCTAAGCATATCCCCCGGGAGTGTCGTAACCAAGAGTGCAGTAAAGCCCGTTGTCGTGTACCAGGATACCCCGGGTCAAGCCCGAAACTCCTTGTCGGAGTTCTCACTCCTAGGTACATCAATGCCAGAGCCACCTCTACCTGCTCGTATCCAGACAGGGATGTATTGCTCGGAAAACTCTCAAAATATCTACAATACCAAAATTCTAGGAAGTTCTCCTATACTACTCCTCAATGTCTATCTTAGGGCTATGTGCTCTAATCAGGGTTTATCTAAATCTAGCTTCCAAGGTTTATACTAAACCTCCTCTGATACCAACTGTAACGCCCTGACATCAGTTACCCAGAGTCGGTGCATTATTACATTACATTGAAATGATCACAAGAAAGATCAGGCCTCGAAAGACCGATTGGTTTAGTAGCATTGGAAACACTAGATATATATTCATATGTCTTACATTACATCATCAAAACGAAAACAACAATAACATGGTCTCTTTAGTCCACACTCATATCCCCACTGACTATTCCTGAAAGTCGGTCATAATACACTTCTTCACATCTTGGGAAAAATAAAACATTGAAAGGGGTGAGCTCAAATGCCCAGTAAGGATAACAATACAGCGGAAACTTTCAAAAGAAAATATAAACATTTAAGGAAATGTATAACTAAACCAAAATCCTTATTAAACTTGAACTTTAGCATAATATGGAAAAAGTAAAATAAAAAAATGCCATTTACTTACTCACATGGATATTCTACTAGTCGAATAATCACATGAAATATCAATAACCACTTTCATAATGACAGAATGTATAATGCCGGACATTCTGAAACATTTTTTCAAGGCCACGGCCAAGACGTCTAAAATGATTAAGGCCTCGGCCAAAGCCATAAATCAAATTTGGAAAGGGCTTCGGCCAATTCCACGTCTAGTTGTCTCATGAGACCTACCGATTCATCGAGGAGCTATAGAGGGCTTCACCCGTCACTTATTAAGTCCAATACATTCCTCATATGAATAGGTTTAAACATTACATAAACATTCGTATAAAAACTAGCATACGAAATGTCAATACATTCTTCATGAACTATGAATGGTATAAAACTAACACATCCGCAGTCAAACATACCCCAAAACATTAAATACAATATGGAAGTTTTGTATCATAATGAATCAACTTCAAATAAGCTTAAAATCCATCAAAGGATGTTGACATAGATGAAATCAAAACTATTTTAGATAAATATCTCTTTTTTTAAATCATTTAAAATTCACATAATTATAAAATAATGCATTTACTTTGAAAATATTCTTATAAGCTTGTAAGGGAAGCTTCGACGAAGTTATAACGGTGGAAAATAGCCGCACCCGCCGTATAAGTTAAAAACACATTCTTACCTTAAATTTTTTAAAAAGGTCAAAAATTACCTTATTTGGAAAATGATGGAAAGATTCCTTTCAAAAAAGTATAAGGGTATAAATTACTTTAACCCATTTTCTATCTAATTGTAAAAATGTTTTTAAAGACATTTTTAAGTAACATGGATGTGGATGACAACGAGGTCCAAGTAGATATTTACGTATAAACAACCTTGGATAATGAAGAGGTTGTGAAGTAAACCCTTACCTTGAACTTTTCCTTAGTCGATGGTATGTTAACCTCCTGTATAATAGTTAAAACATTGTTATTAAATATATAATAATCATATACATCAATATGATATCATATATGATCTTTTAACTTTAATTTGTTAATAATATCTTAGTATTATTATCATTTCGGGTGTTAATGGATTCGTTTTCCTTTATATTCTTCATTATGTGAGCCATATTCTTTTTGATGAGATGTCTATTATTAATATACAGAATGATATCAAGTCTTTATCATCAAATTAGAATTATATTTGAATGGGTATTATGGGGAATGAATCTCATCGCTTTCGTGGAAATGGTAGTCCGTACGTACGCACGAGCGATAATATCATTCTTTTGATATTTAAATAATATATAATTGGATAGTATATCATATATACAGAATCTTTATCATGTTATATTTATTATTTACATGAATTACATATCATTATTATACCCATCTAAATAATAATATATTGAATAACAATTACACCACGACGTGGAGACGGTAAGCCGTACGTACGCAAGTATGGTGATATGTCATTCAAATGATGGGTAGAATACTGAATATGGTTGTGAAATATTTATAATAACATCAAAGTATATAGAAGATACTTGATTTATTATATTATAGTTGAAATAATAAGGAATGAAGAAGTTGAAGAAGAAAGGAACTTGAAAGAGGGTGATGAAAACTTTACCTCTTATTCGGGTTCTTCCTTTTGATTTGATCAAAAGGACTCCATAGGATGGATTTCTGACTAAAGTAAAGCTTCTAGGATGAAGGGAGAGAAGTTGGGAGAGTATTTGGGCAGAGGTTGGACGAACCAAAAGGCTGGAGAGGTGTGATGAAATGGGTAGAAGTAGTCTCCTTTTATAAGGTAGAGGAGGGGCTTTTTAGGAAAGAGTGAATATATTATTTTATAATATAATGATATTCGGTTTATAATGGTACAAAAATCATTGAGGTCAAATATACGATGACTCATATTCGAAATAAATTCAACCAATATGAATTGTATGGGTTTTAGATAATATTTTAAACATTATAATCTTATTTATTTAAATGATTTATTAATGAGGTAAACATTTTATCATTATTGTGTCATTAATAATTTAAATTATTTGATGTCTAAAAATTATAAATAAAATATATTTATGTAGTAAAGCTTTTTATATTTCTAATGAATATTTATAATCTAAAATCCAACATGTATAACCCTATGTAAAAATTGTTCTTCTAAAAGATGTAAGCTTATGTCATTTTTATTTTTATTTTAACTTTATTAATATAATGTGTCCCTACCACATACAAGTGGCTCCAAGGGGTACCAAAATAGACCCAAGGATGCCCATGGTCGGGTATGTGTCCACCAATAAGGTTAAGACACATTTTAGGGTAATTTAGGATTATTATAATATTATTTTGTTACCCTTATTTACCGGATTTACCCTTTAACCACGGTAAATAAAATATTTACTGAAGTAATTATTCAAAATGTGTAAAAATAAAAGTTACCTATTTACATAATTTGGACATCCTGATTCCGAATATGGAATCCATTTTTTCAAATTCAAAACACAGAAGTGTCAGAAATTAATTTAAAATTAATTCCCGTTGTTAAAACAAAAAGCGTGTTTTTAGGATATAGTAACTATCAAAAGATTGACACCTGTTTATGTCAGATTTAAATGTGAAATTATGTTCAATGACCAAAATTGTATTAAATGGTAAAAATATATTCTAAATATACTTTAAAACCACTCAAATTCATAGTTTATCATTATTAAATATTTTGATTAAAAAAAATTAATTAAAATTTAGTAATTTTTCACTATTCATCAAAATATTAAAGTTATCTGAAAAGTACCAAATTTTCACCCTAGGTTAAATTCGATATTCCGAATCCAAAAATGAAGTCCATTTTGATAAATAAAACTTATAAAATTTCAAAAAGTATGTATTACTATTCATAATGGCTAGTTTAATTAGTTGTGGTGTGTGTTAGAACTCGAGGTTGCATACAACACACGCTATTGCATTATTCTAAGGAAAATGTACCATGGAAGTTTGGGGTGTTACATTCTCTCCTCCTTAAAATAATTGTGTCCTCGCAATTTCTAGAGTATTACTTCATAAAAAGACTTGGGTAGTTTTTCATCATAAGTTTCTCGGGTTCCCACGTTGCTTCTTCCAGTTTCTGATTTCTCCATAGAACTTTTACCAGACGAGTCGTCCGGTTTCTCATCACTTGTTCTCTCATATCAAGAATCCTGACGGGATCTTCGCAATAATATAGATCGGGTTCCAGTTCCAATTCCTCATAAGTAAGTACATGCGTTGGGTCAGGCATGTATTTTCTCAGCAGTGATACGTGGAACACGTCGTGAACTTTGGAGAGACTTGGCGGCATCGCCAGACGGTAAGCTAAAACCCCAATACAATCTAGAATTTCGAAAGGTCCGATGTACCTGGGACTCAATTTACCCTTCTTACCAAAACGTATAACTCCCTTCCATGGAGATACCTTTAGGAAAACATAATCTCCCACCTGAAATTGCAAATCCTTCCTTCAGTTATCGGCATAGCTCTTCTGCCTACTTTGATCTGCTTTGATGTGGTTTTGGATTACCTTCACCTTCTCCATTGTTTCTTCCACCAGTTCTGGGCCTACAATTTTTCTTTCCCCAACATCATCCCAACAGGTTGGTGTACGACATCTATTTCCATATAACGCTTCATAAGGTGCCATCTGAATGCTTGAATGGAAGCTATTGTTATAGGAAAATTCTACCAGTTGTAAATATTGATCCCACATACCCTGAAAGTCAAGAGAGCATGATCTCAACATGTCTTCTAAGGTTGGAATAGTCCGTTCTGATTGTCCATCTGTTTGAGGGTGGTAGGAAGTGCTTTAAGGAAGTTCTGTATCCAAGGCCTTCTGAAGACTTTTCCAAAATCTTGAAGTAAAATGAGGATCATGATCAGAAACAATCGATAGGGGTACACCATGAAGTCTTACAACTTCATTAATATATAGTCTTGTTAGACGTTCAAGTGGTAAATCCTCCTGTATAGCAAGAAAATGTGATGACATAGTAAGACGATCAACAATGACCCATATTGCATCATTCCTTCTAGAGGTCTTTGGTAGTCCCATGACAAAATCCATCGTAATATTATCCCATTTCCACTCAGGTAAGGGAAGAGGTTGCAATACTCTACCAAGCTGTTGCCTTCCAGCTTTCAGTTGTTGACAAACCATACATCTTGATACAAAACCAGAAATCTCCCTCTTCATGTTGTCCCACCAAAAATGTTTCTTCAAATCTCTATACATTTTGGTGCTCCCAGGGTGTATAGAGAAATTGGAACTATGAGCATAATCCAACAATTCCCTCTTTAAATAAGGCATATTGAGAACACAAAGTCTCCTCCCAAATTTCAAAATTCCATCTTCATACAAAAATTCAATCAATCTACCATCATTCACATCTTTCATCTTCTTCTTAAACTCTTCATCATCGGCCTGAGAACTCTTTATCCTTTCTAGTAAAGATGGTTTGGCAATCATTTGAAAAGGTTTTGATGTTTCACCTTCCATGGTCATTCCCATACCCATCATTACTAGATCCATGAAAATAGGATCTCTTTCCACTCTCATCATGTTCAAAACTCCATGATCTTTTCTACTCAAAGCATATGCCACCTTATGTGCCTTCTCGGGTGGTAGTGTATTGTGCAATCATAATCCTTGAGCAGTTCAAGCCATCGCCTTGGCCTCATGTTGAGTTCTTTTTTTGAGAAGATATACTTGAAACTCTTGTGATCGGTATACATCTAACATTTTTCACCATAGAGGTAGTGTCTCCATATCTTCAAAGCAAATATCACAACTACTAACTCAAGATCATGAGTTGGATAATTTTTCTCATGAATTTTTAGCTGTCGTGATGCATAGGCAATAACCCTATCATTCTGCATAAGGACACAACCAAGTCCTTTCTTCGATGCATCACTATAAATAATGAACCCACCATTCCCCGATGGAAGAGTCAATATAGGAGCATTGACTAATCTTCTCTTCAGTTCTTCAAAACATTCTTCACACTCTTTTGTCCAAACAAATTTAACGACTTTACATGTGAGTTTCGTTAATGGGTTAGCCAAATGGGAAATATTTTTGACGAAACGTCGATAATAACCTGCTAAACCAATAAAACTGTGTACCTCAGTTATACTCGTCGGTGCTGGCCATTCATGGATTGCTCTTGTCATAGAATGATCAACAGAAATTCCATACTTAGAGGCAATATGGCCATAAAAAGAAATCTCCTGAAGCCAGAATTCACACTTGCTAAACTTTCTATATAATTCATGTCTTCTAAAAGTCTTCAGGATAATGCGCATGTGATTTTCATGATCTTTGTAGCTTTTAGAGTATACCAAAATATCATCAATAAATACTACTAAAATGTCATCATGATATTCCTTGAAAACTATGTTCATTAGATCCATGAAAACAGAGGGTGCATTAGTCAATCCAAAAGGCATTACTGTAAACTCGTAATGCTCGTACCATGTTCGAAATGCTGTCTTCGGAATGTCTTCCTTCTTCACACACAATTGATGGTATCCAGGTCGAAGGTCAATCTTGGAAAAGTATTGAGCTCCATGTAGTTGGTCAAACAAATCATCAATGTGAGGTAGGGGATACATGTTCTTTATTGTTATAGCATTGATCTCCCTGTAGTCAATGCATAACCTCATAGATCCATCTTTCTTCTTAACAAAAAGGAAAGGGGCTCCCCATGGAGAAACACTAAGGCGAATAAATTCTTTATTACTCAGTTCCTCCAGTTTTTTCTTCAGTTCAACTAATTCCACAGTGTCCATTCTATAAGGGGTCTTCGATATAGGCCTTGATTCAGTAATTAAATCAATGGAAAACTCAACTTCTCATTCTGGAGGGTGTCCAGGTAAATCTTCCGGAAACACATCAACATATTCTCTCACAATAGGTACATCTTCTATTTGAATATTCCGTTCCTCACCCACAGTAATTTCATTCTCTTCCTCCCCGATAATTGAATTTAGTTGAGCTACTGGGGGTGGATCTAGATAAGAATTATGTGGCGAAGATTCTGCTCTAAAGATAAGGTGTTCCTTATCATCATCATCAAGAATCGTGACCTCTTTCCTCTTACAATAAATTTTTGTATCATGGTCTGAAAGGCAATCCATACCGAGGAATATATCAAATTCAATCATGGGTATGACAATGAGATTAGCAGGTAAAGAACATGTAGGTGCTCTAATGGTAATTAATCGACAAAACATTGTTGCAACAATACTTCCCTTAGGGGTTTTGACTGACAACTCCCTTGTTAAATCAAATTGGAAATGTCTAATTTTCTTAGAAAACGGGGATGATATGAAACAATGCGATGATCCAGAATCAAATAATGCATTTTCTAAACTTGAGGAAACCATTAAATTACATGCCACCACGTCTTTCGGAGCTTCCACCTTAGTAGAAGTGATAGCATAAGCCTGGCCTTGATCCCTTGGCCTCTTCTGAGGAAGTTCCCCTGACGCTTAGGACATTCATTTGCATAATGTCCCTTCTCTCTAAAATTATAGCATTCCACGTTGACAGCAACTTTCTTTCCCTTGCATTCATGATCTTGGTGGCCTTTTTCACCACACTTGTAACATACTCCTTTTCCTTTTAGATAGGAACCAGGGTGCTTCCAACCAGAATTATCATAGGGTGGAAATTCATTTCTACCCTTCTTCCCTGTTTGCTTATTTCATTTCCCAGAGTATTCAGCGGATCTCTTCTTATCTTGCTTTGCTTTAAAGTCATAAGACTTAGAGAATTCCTTTTCTGTCTTGATGGCACATGAGACAATGTCTTCGTACGACGAGAAGGTTTGTGATAATAATTCTTGACGGAGAAAAGGTTTTAACCCATCAAAGAAATGATCAATCTTACTTCATGGGATTCGTATGTAATCCGCAGCATACCTCGCTAACCTTGTAAAGTTATCCTCAAACTTTGCGACATTCTCATCCTTATTCTGCCTCAGTCTCAAAAATTGCCTTTCCATATCCGCTCGATGGTCTCGAGGAAATTATTTTTCAAAGAATAGCTCTTTGAACAATCGCCATTCCATATTTGATACTTCATCATCTTCCTTCGTGTTTTGTATTATTGACCACCATTGATCAGCATCTCCAGTAAAGCGATAGACTGCGATGACAACTTTCTCCCTTTCACTACTCCCCAAGGCATGGAATATTTTCTCTAAAGAATTTATCCATTGCTCAGCTACTATGGGATATGTACGACCATTGAATGTTTGTGGTTGCTGCCTCATGAAACAGTCTAGCATTGATCCTCCACGTTGCGGATCAGGGTGCTCCATACGAGTAAGGTTATTATTCATAACATGCGTGAGTTGTCCCAATACGGTGAGAAGTTGATCAGCACCAGTTGTATCACTAGCTCCACCATAATTATCTTGAGTAGGAGGGAAATCCCTACATGGAGTCCATGCATTGATACGGTTTCCATTTCTTCCACTAGGCACCATTTCTAAACAATGGAAAAAACTAGATCAGTTTATGAATTGAAATACATAATTCCATACTCATAAAACACTTAACATAAATTGTACAGTTTATGGATATAATCCATAATCATAAAAAAAATTGTTTTCTTTGGGGAAGTATATACTCATAACCCTTCATAATGGTTTGTAAAGAAAATGAGAATTATCCTAAACATATCCCCCGGGAGTGTCGTAACCAAGAGTACAGCAATGCCCGTTGTCGTGTACCAGGATACCCCGGGTCAAGCCCGAAACTCCTTGTCGGAGTTCTCACTCCTAAGTACATCTATGCCAGAGCCGCCTCTACCTGCTCATATCCAGACAAGGATGTATTGCTCAGAAAAATCTCAAAATCTCTACAATACCAAAATTCTAGGATGTTCTCCTATACTACTCCTCAATGTCTATCTTAGGGCTATGAGCTCTATTCAATGTTTATCTAAATCTAGCTTCCAAGGTTTATACTAAACTTCCTCTGATACCAACTGTAACGCCCCGACTTCAGTTACCTAGAGTCGGTGCATTATTACATTACATTGACATGATCACAAGAAAGATCAGGCCTCGAAAGACTGATTGGTTTAGTAGCATTGGAAACACTAGATATATATTCATATGTCTTACATTACATCATCAAAACTAAAACAACAATAACATGGTCTCCTTAGTCCACACTCATATCCCCACTGACTATTCCTGCAAGTCAGTCATAATACACATCTTCACATCCTGGGAAAAATAAAACACTGAAAGGGGTGAGAGCAAATGCCCAGTAAGGATAACAATGCAGCAGAAACTTTCAAAAGAAAACATAAACATTTAAGGAAATGTATAACTAAAACAAAAGCCTTATTAAACTTGAACTTTAGCATAATATGGAAAAAGTAAAATAAAATAATGCCATTTACTTACTCACATGGATATTCTACTAGTTGAATAATCACATGAAATATCAATAACCACTTTGATAATGAGGGAATGTATAATGCCGGACATTCTGAAACATTTTGTCAAGGCCTCGGCCAAGACGTCTAAAATGATTAAGGCCTCGTCCAAAACCATAAATCAAATTGGGAAAGGGCTTCAGCCAATTCCATGTCTAGTTGTCTCATGAGACCTACCGATGCATCGAGGAGCTATAGAGGGCTCCACCCGTCACTTATTAAGTCCAATACATTCCTCATATGAATAGGTTTAAACATTACATAAACATTTGTATTAAAACTATACGAAATGTCAATACTTTATTCACGAACTATGAATGGTATAAAAATAACACATCCACAGTCAAACATACCACAAAACTTTAAATACAATATGGAAGTTTTGTATAATAATGAATCAACTTCAAATAAGCTTAAAATCTATCAAAGGATGTTGACATAGATGAAATCAAAACTATTTTAGAGAAATATCTCTTTTTTTAACTCATTTAAAAGTCACATAATTATAAATTAATACATTTACTTTGAAAATATTCTTATAATCCTGTAAGGGAAGCTTCGAAGAAGTTATAACGGTGGAAAATAGCCGCACCCGCCGTATAAGTTAAAAAAACATTTTACCTTAAATTTGTCAAAAAGGTCAAAAAGTACCTTATTTGGAAAACAGCGGAAAGATTCCTTTAGAAGACGTATAAGGGTATAAATGACTTTAACCCATTTTCTATTTAATATTAAAAATGTTTTGAAATACATTTTTAAGTAACATGGATTTGGATGATAACGAGGTCCCAGTAGATATTTACGTATAAAAAACCTTGGATAATGAAGAGGTTGTGAATTAAACCCTTACCTTGAACTTTCCCTTAGTCGATGGTATGTTAAACTCCTGTATAATTTTTAAAACATTGTTATTAAATTATACAGTAATCATATACATCAATATGATATCACATATGATCTTTTAACGTTTATTTGTTAATAATATCTTAGTATTATTATCATTTTGGGTGTTAACGGATTCGTTTTCCTTTATATTCGTCATTATGTGAGCCATATTCTTATGGATGAGATGTCTATTATTAATATCCAAAATGATATCAAATACTTATCATCAAATGAGAATTATATTTGAATGGGTATGATGGGGAATTAATCTCATCGCTTTCGTGGTGACGGTAGTCCGTACGTACGCATGAGCGATAATATCATTCTTTTGATATTTAAATAATATATAATTGGATAGTATATCATATATATAGAATCTTTATCATGTTATATTTATTATTAACATGAATTACATATCATTATTACACCCATCTAAAAAATAATATATTGAATAACAATTACACCACGACGTGGAGACGGTAAGCTGTACGTACGCACGTATGGTGATATGTCATTCAAATGATGGGTAGAATACTGAATATGGTTGTGAAATATTTATAATAACATCACAGTATATAGAAGATACTTGATTTATTATTTTATAATGGAAATAATAAGGAAAGAAGAAGTTGATGATGAAAGGAACTTGAAAGAGGGTGATGAAAACATTACCTCTTCTTCGGGTTCTTCGTTTTGATTTGATCAAAAGGACTCCTTAGGATGGATTTCTGACTAAAGTAAAGCTTCTAGGATGAAGGGAGTGAAGTTGGGAGAGTATTTGGGCAGAGGTTGGCCGAACCAAAAGGCTTGAGAGGTGTGAGGAAATGGGTAGAAGTTGTCTCCTTTTATAAGGGAGAGGAGGGGCTCTTTAGGAAAGAGTGAAAATATTATTTTATAATATAATGATATTCGGTTTATAATGGTCCAAAAATCATTGAGGTAGAAGATAAGATGACTAATATTCGAAATAAATTCAACCAATAGGAATCAGACAGGTTTTAGATAATATTTTAATCATAATAATCTTATTAATTTAAATTATTTATTAATGAGGTAAACATTGCATCATTATTCTGTCATTAATAATTTAAATTATTTTATGTTTAAAAATTATAAATAAAATATCATTATGTAGGAAATCTTTTTATCTTTCTAATTAATATTTATAATCTAAAATCCAACATGTATAACCCTATGTAAAATTTGTTATTCTAAAATATGTAAGCTTATGTCATTTTTATTTTTATTTTAACTTTATTAATATAATGTGTCCCTACAACATACAAGTGGCTCCAAGGGGTCCCAAAATCGTCCCAAGGATTCCCATGGCCGGTTATGTGTCCACCAATAAGGTTAGGACACGTTTTACGGTAATTTAAGATTATTATAATATTATTTTGTTACCCTTATTTACCGGATTTACCCTTTAACCACAGTAAATAAAATATTTACTGAAGTAATTATTCAAAATGTGTAAAAATAAAAGATACCTATTTACATAATTTGGACATCCTGATTCCAAATATGGAATCCATTTTTCCATATTCAAAACACATAAGTGGCAGAAATTAATTTAAAATTAATTCTCGTTGTTAAAACAAAAAGCGTGTTTTTAGGATATAGTAACTATCAAAAGATTGACACCTGTTTATGTCAGATTTAAATGTGAAATTATGTTCAATGACCAACATTGTATTAAAGGGTAAAAATATATTATAAATATACTTTAAAACCACTAAAATTCATAATTTATCATTATTAATTATTTTGATTAAAAAAATTGTTTTTAATTAAAATTTAGTAATTTTTCACTATTCATCAAAATATTAAAGTTATCCAAAAAGTAACAAATTTTCACCCTAGGCTAAATTCGATATTCCGAATGAAAAAATGAAGTCCATTTTGATAAATGAAATTTATAAAATTTCAAAAAGTAGGTATTACTATTCATAACGGCTAGTTTAATTAGTTGTGGTGTGTGTTAGAACACGAGGTTGCGTACAACACACGCTATTGCATTATTCTAAAGAAAAAATACCATGGAAGTTTGGGGTGTTACATCTTTGGTTCACATGGATTAGATTTGGACTTTTATTATTATTTAATTCAATGAAGTGTTAAAAGAGTTAAACTCAATGTCTAATAACTAAAACATTTCTAATACAGGGTTCTACATAAGTTAAACTCGATTATAAATATTCATTATAAAGATAAAAATATTTCCTACATATTGGTATTTTATTTATAATTTTTATAAATTAAATAATTTAATATATTTATTACACAATGTTGAGGCAGTAATTACATAATTTAGGAAATATTAAAATAATTGATATTATAAATATGCAAATAAATGTAATTTGAGACTTTTAATAAATTACACTAATTTTATTGGTTAATATGACATATTAGAGTTTGTTATATGAATTTGTTTCAAAGTAATAATGAGGTTATCAATTTTAAAAAAAAAATACCATATAGTTTCAAAATTGACATAAAGAAGTTTTTTAAAAAAATTATTATATTATTAATTGATTTTCTATTTATAAAAATCTATTTCTCTGTCAAAAGACTTATATAATGATAGTTGTATCATTAATGAACCAATTTAGGTTATCATGGAAGTATATAGTACGTTTATTAAACATATAATATAATAATACAAAGAAACATGTTAAATGTAAAACTATTTAACAAAGAGTAAAATATTTCATCAGCTCGTTCATGTTTCTATCTTCTTCTGCTTTGTATTTTCTATGTTGTTTTTTCCAATCTAAAATAATAACTCCAGTTTCGTCTTTATAATGTGATGTTATTATAAAAATGGTACAACCAAATTCATTATTTTATCCATCCTTGGAAAGACATGTTACAATACTTTCGTATTTATAGCTTACCGTCTCCACGTCGTGGTGTAATTGTTCTTCAATAAGTTATTATTTGAATGGTTATAATAATGATGTGTAATTGAGGTAAATAATAAATATAACATGATAATGATTTTGTATTTATGATATACCATGGAATTATATATTATTTTTATATCAATATAATGATATTGTCACTCGTGTGTACGTACGAATTACTATCTCCACGAACGCGATGAGATTCATTCCTTATCGTATCCATTCTAGAAAAATTTCATTTTATGACTAAATGTAATCTATAAAACATGATTTAATAATTTATATGAATAATATGCATCCCATCCATAATAAATACAACTCAAAAAATAAATAATATAAATAAAAACGAATCTGTTAACACCCGAGTTAATGATAATATTAAGATATTATTAACGAAGAAATGATAAAAGATCATATATGATATCATATTAATGTATATGATTATTTTATAATTTAATAAAAATTATTTTCCTATTATACAATAAGTTAACCTACCCTAGACCAATGAAAACTACAAGGTAAGGGTTAATTTCACAATCTCTTCATTATATGTGGTTGTTTATATGTAATTATCTACGGGGACCTCTTTATCATCCAAATACATGTTTCATAAAAATATATTCCATAATTTTTTACTTTTTACTAGACTATGGGTTAAAGTCATTTATACACTTTTTTATTTTTTATAAAATTGCTTGGGAGAAATCTTTCTATAATTTTCCAAACAAGTTACTTTTTTACCTTTTCGACAAAATTAATGTAAGAATGGTTTTTTTAACTTCTACAGTGGGTGTAGCTATTTTCTGCCATTATAACAACATCAAATATTCCCATAATATATTATAAGAATATTTTCAAAATAAATGTTCTATTTATAAATTATGTTACACTTTAATGATTTCAAAATATAATGTGGTATTTCTCTAAAAAAGGTTTTGATTTCATCTATTTCAACATCCATTGATAGATTTTAAGCATTTTTATAGTTGATTTATTATGATACAATACATCCATATTGTTTTGAAGGTTTTGTGATATGTTGGATTGTGGATGTGTAATTTTTAAACCATTCATGGTTTATAGAAAATGTATTGAAATTTCATATGAATGTTTTAATATAAATGATTATGTTGTGTTAAATCCTATTCATATAAGGAATGCATTGGACATATTAAGTGATTGGTCGAGCACGCTATACCTCCTCGATGAATCAGTATCTCTAATTAGAAATCTAGTGTCTTGGCACAAGGCCTTGACAAAATCTTATTTGTAGTCTTTTCACAAGACCTTGACTATGTGGCAATGATAGTCTAGAATATGTTTTCCAGGATGTGAGGAAGTATTTTATAACTGATCTTCAAGGATTGTATGAGGGGATATGAGTGTTCACTATGGAGACTAGGTTGTTGTAGTTTTCACTATATGATGTAATGTAAGACTTATGATTGTATCTAGTGTTTCCAAAGATAATAAACTAATCAGTCTTTTGAGACATAAACTTTTTTTATCATTCCAATGTTTTGTAATAATGCACCAACTCTAGGTAACTGGGTTTGGGGAATTACACATGTTATATCAATCGCTAATTTCATTAATATGTAATGCATAATGTCAGACATCATATCCACATAGTCAAGTACTTGTCCGACAACAACAATTAAAATTTTTGTCAAGGCCTTCTTCCTAGAATCAAATTTGTATCATGAGATCTACAAATACATCAATGGGCTATAGCGGGCCCCACCCATCGCATACTAATTCCATTGCATTTCACATAGAATAGGATGAAAAATGACATAAATATTCATATTAAAACTAGAATAAAAAATGTTAATGCATTAACTAAAAACAATGAATTTTATAATAGTATCAAATCAACAATCAAAAATATTAAAAAACCTTCAATAAACTATAGAATATTGTATCATTATAATACAACTTCAAACAAGCATAAAATCCCAAAAAGAATGTTAACATAGATGAAATAAAAATATTTTATAGAAATATCCCTTTCTATTATTAAATCATTTGAAAGTAATGTAATTATCGAATACAAATTTTATATTGAAATTATTTTTATAATCATGTTAGGGAATATTAGAATTTTTAAGAATGGTGGAAAATTTATGCACCATCTATATATGTGAAAAAACATTCATTCAATTTATTTTGAAAATGTCATAATGTAACTTGATTGGAAAATGATGGATAGATTACATTCAAAACATTTAATAAAATTTTAATCATTTGTATAAATGACATTAACCCATAGTCTATGAAATAGTAAAAAAAATCTAAATACATTTTTAAGAACCACAGATATAGATGGCAATGATGTCCGAGTAGATAGTTACATAAAAACAACCTCAGATTATAAAGAGATTTTATAATTAACACTTACCATGTAAATTTACATAGATGAGGATAAGTTAACCTTCAATATAATGGTTAATGAATTTTTATTTAATTATTAAAGAACCAAATACATAAATATGATATAATATATGATCCTATAATAATTCTTGGCTAATAATATTTTAGTAGTATCATTGTTTCGGGTGTTAACTGAATTATTTTCCATCATATGTTTTGTTCCATAAGTCATGATTATTATGGATAAGATGTATTTTATTCATATCCAGAACAATATTATGGACGTAAAAATTAGTTTAAAATATCAAAATAAAATTATTCTTGAATGGAAATGATGTTGAACGAAAACTCATCATGTCGTGGAGACGATTATCCATACGTATGCATGAGAAAGAAATAGTATTCTGTTGATAGTGAAATAATATGTATTTTGATGGTATATTATATATAAAAAATCCTTAACAAGATATCTTTATTATTTAAATAATTTATACTCATTATTATACACATCCAACTAAGGATGTATTGAATAAGAAACTACACCACGATGTGGAGATGGTAAGTCGTGCTTACACATGTATGGTAACATTGTAATTTATAAAATTAATAATATGATGAATATAGTTGAAATATATTTATAATTATATCGAAATATTTATATGGTATTGGAGTTATTATTTTGGGGTGGAAACAATAATGAAAGGGGAAGTGGAAGATGAAAAGAACATTTAAAGACGTGATAAAATAATTACATCTTATTCTGGTTTTTATTTTGATTTGAACAAAAGTGATCCTTACAATGGATTTATGATCAAATTTAGAAAGCTAGAATTATTTTAGTGAAGTTGTGAGGATATTTGAGTCGGTTTTGGATGAGCCAAAAGGTTTTGGAGGTGTAAATTTAAGAATGGGAAGTACCCTTTTATTAAATAGGTGAGGGGGACTTTAGAAAAACTATAAAATATTAATTAATTATAAAATAATTTTCGTTATCAAATATGTCCAAATGAAATTATTTCTAGCCTAAGATGGGGATAGGTCGAAATACTCTCATCCAATAGGTTGTAGACATGATTATGTGACCATATTAGACATATCATTTAGATTTAACTCTTTGTTAAGTTGTATAACAATTACGATGTTTTCTTGTATGTTTATATTACATGGTTAATAAAAATACTATATAACTCCATTACAACCTCATGTGGTTAATTCATGATATATATAACCATAACTATCTCTTTTGTCTGAATCATTAATTTTTAGGATTGTTATATCATTTAATAATATAGTATTTGTTTTGAAATCTTTTTTCTGTCATTTTTGACATTATTTAGTATATTTTTTGTGAAAATCATAACAACTTCATTACATTGAAAAAAATTATTTAATCATCCCTAACATGTCATATTGTCCTATAAAATTTGTTTATGGAATGAAATGTTTCAATTTACCATTATTTTAATATTTATAATATCAATTATTTGATTCCTTCATTAATAAGGTAATTATTGTATCAGCATTGTGTCTCATATAAATATATATATTTTATTTCTAAAAATATTAAATAATAATGCATGATGTATGAAATATTTTCAGATTATTAATAAATATGTAATGCATAATTTATGTTATTTTTAACCCTATATAAATAATAGATTAGTTAAAAAACATTGTATTTAACACATTTAATTCTTCATTATATAATATTATAAATATCTTAATTTAATCCATATGTATCAAAAGGGATCATATTTTTTCCTAAGATATATTTAGGTCTAAATAAACCTTTTCAATTTAATTAGGATATGTGTTGAGCCAATTATAATTTACTTTTTACCATTAATTACCCAATTTACATTTAACTGTGGTAAATAAAATTCAAAAGTTACTATTCACCAAATATTATTTTCATCATATTGAACAATATTTTACATACTGATGTCATCAGTTTATGTCATAGTTTTGAAATTATATTCACAAAAGTGGTAAAATTATGTTTTATGCAAATTTTTAAATGTGCCTAGAGGGTGGGTAAAATACATTAAAAAGTTCAATAAAATTTAATATATCAAAAAATATTATAAAATGACTCCAATGAATTACATTTGATTATTATATTTATTATTTATCTAATTTAATATTAATCTACATATAAATTTAAAAAATATTATATCAATAAAAAGTTGATTTTAAACAAAAATGTAGTGTTTTTTACTATTCATCCAAAATTGAACGTTTTCAGAAAAATACCAAAAATACACACTAAGAAAACATTGATATTCAAAATCCAAAAATGAAGCCCAATTTGAAAAATAATATGGAAAAAATTGAAAAATGTGGTTATTATTATTTATAAATGCCTTTTAACATGCCAATTTGATTGGTCATGTTGTGCAAGAACTTGAGGTTTGGTACAACGTAACCTATTGTATTATTCGAATTGAAGTATACCATAGAGGCATGGGGTGTTACATTATTCAATAATTAAAATACTTTATTCCTCTAAATATCAAAAATATTTGAGAGGTTCTTCATCAAATGTTCCTAATGTTCCCACAAAGCCTTTTTCATTTTTTGGTTTTCCCAAGAACTTGTACTAGTTTAGTCATCCATTTTTTCAACACATGATCTTTGGTTTAATTAATTCTAAGTGGCTCTTCATAATAAGATAGATTAGGTTCCATTTCTAATTCATCATAAGTGACTACATGCATTGGGTCAGGCATGTATTTTCTCAACAGTGATACGTAGAACACATCATGAACACTAGAGAGGCTTGGTGGCATTGCCCAATGGTATAATACAACTCCAATTCTTTCTAGAATTACAAATGGTCAGATGAAAATGGGACCTAATATACCATTATTATAGAATTTTATAACACTCATCCACGGAGATACCTTCAATAAAACTTGATATCCTATATCAAATTTCAAATCCTTCCTTTGGTTATCAACATTGATATTCTACCATCATTGAGCTTATTTAATGTATGTTTGGATATTCTTCACATTTTCCATTGTTTTCATAACACGTTCTGGCCTTATGAGTTTTCATTCACCAACATCATACCGACACGTTGGTGTGTGAAATCTCTTTCTATATAATGCTTTATATGGTGAAATCTGAATACTTGATTAGAAGCTAATGTTATTGGAATATTCTACCAAAGGTAAATCCCATTCCCACAATCCTTGAAGGTCATGTCATCATGATCTCAACATGTCTTCTATTGATTGAATTATCCAGTCTAATTATACCGCACAAACAATGTTTTTTTATCAAGGGCTTTCTAATGACTTTTTTAGAATCATGAAGTAATATTGGGATAATGATCAGAAACAATTGATAGTGGTACACCATGAATTCTTAAAACATCATTAATATATTGTCATTCAAAAAGTTCAAGTGGTAAATCGTCACTTCATTCATGAAAACGTGCAGACATGTTATGAAGATCAACAATGACCCATATTGTATCATTCCTTCCAAGAGTCTTTAGTATACCCATGACGAAGTCCATTGTAATATCATCCCATTTCTAATCAGGTATGGGAATAGGTTTCATGCCTCCTCTAGGATTTTGTCTTCCATCCACAAAATGTTGAAAACCATACATCTTGACACATAATCATCAATTTCCCTCTTCATGTTGTCCCTCAAAAAATGTTCCTTCAGATATCTATAAATCATTGTGCTACCAGGGTATATATAAGAAATTGGAACTATAAGATTCATAAAAAAATCCCTTTTAGATCAGGTATATGGGGAACACAAATCTATTCCCCATATTTCAAAATTCTATCTTCATAAACGATGTCAACCAATCCCCCATCGTTCACAACTTTAATTTTTATTAAAACTCCTCATCATCAGCCTAAGATCATTGTATCACATCTATTAATGATGTTCTAAAAACCATATGAATATGTATTAATGTTTCACCATCCAAGATTATTCCCATATCCATCTTTACTATGTCCAGGAACATAGGTCCCCTTTCAACACTCATCTTGTTCATTACTCCATGATTCATTATGCTTAAAGCATCTGCAACATTATTTACATTCTCTTGGTGGTAGAGTATTTTTAATTGATAATCATTTAGTAGTTAGTGCCACCACATTTTAATCATTTTGTGTTCATTATGTTATAAAATAAAATTCAGATTGTTTTGATTGTTATATATCTCACATTTTTGCCATAGAGATTGTGTCTTTGGAATGTCATCCTTTTTCACGTACAATTGATTGTATCCAGAAAAAATGTAAATATTTTATTAATATTGAGCACCATGAGGTTAATAAAATAAATCATCAATGCAAGGTAATGGATAATTTTTCTTTATTATTATAGAATTTATCTCCCTGTAGTCAATGCACAACCTCATAGATCCATCTTTCATCTAAACAAAAAAACAGGGGCTCCACATGGAGGAAAACTAGGGTGAATAAATCATTTATTACAGAAGTCCAATAGTTGTTTCTTTTGTTCCACAAATTCTATACTGTCACTTCTATAAGGGATCTCTGATATGATCTATGAACTAGGAATTATATTAATGGAAAACTACATTTCTCATTCTAGAGGATGTCTAGGTAAATCCTATAGAAACACATCAACTTATTCTTGAACAATAAGTACTACCTCTATTTGAACATTCTTTTCCATGCCTATAGTTATTTAACTCCCTTCCTAACCAACAATAGAATTTATTAGGGCTATTGTGGGTGGATCTAGATGAGATTCAGATGTTGATGTTTCATTTCTAATGATATGGTATTTCTTATCATCATCAAAAATTGTATCCTCCTTTTTCATAAAATAATTTTTCGACTCAGGGTGTGAAAGACGTTAAATTACAAGTATTATATCAGATTCCATTATTGGTATGACAATTAGACCCGCAGATAAAGAACCATTATATTCCCTAATGGTAACCGATCAAAAAAACATTGCAGCAATGATAATTCCCTTAGGAGTTTTGACTGACAAATCTCAAATTATGTCATATTGAAAATATATATTTTTTATAAAAAAACTAGATTGCTTTGAATGAATGTGATGATATATAATGAATTAATGAATTTATTAATTTTATAGAAACAAATAATGAACATGCCACCACATCATTATGAATTTAAATATCAGTATCAGTAATCACATAATCATGGGCTTTCTACAATTGAATTTTTCTGAGGTCAATTTCCGTGATTCTTAGGACATTCATTTGCATAATCCCCCATTTCTCTACAATTTTAAAATTCAACATTGACAGCCACTTTCATTCCTTTACAATTACGATCATTGTGGCTTTTTTCTCCACACATGAAATAATCTCCAATCCCCTTCAGAAAAGTACCGAGTTGTTTCTTCCCATATTTACTTAATGGTGTAAATTCAACTTTTCCCATCATCCGATTTTTTTCTTTTTCAATGTATTCATCTGATCTCTTCTTCAGTTGTAACGATTTAATGCATATGAATTATTTAAATTCTATTTATATCTTTATATCACATGAGAGTATATATTTATACAATGAAAAGAATTGTGATACTAATTATAGGATGTGAAATGGTATTTACCCATCAAAGAATCAATCAATCTTACATAATGGGTTAATATATAATCTATAGCATGAATTTCTATCCTTGTACAGTTAGACACATACATTAATACATTTTCATCCTCCTTTTTCCTCAGACTGAGAAATTACCTTTCCATATCCACTCGATGTACACAATGAAATTAATTTTTTATAATGTCTACCTAAACTCCATCCATTCCAATATATTATACTTATTCAAACTCTTTTGTGGTTTAAATTAATGACAACCCATGATCTCTTTTTCTTATGACGCTATAAACTACCATGAAAACATTATCCCATTCGCTACACCCCAAAGAAGGTATTATTTTATCTATGTAACTCATTCATTGAACAACTACAAATGGAATTGTAGTCCTATTGAATGTTAGTGGTTTTTCCCCATGAAGTGTACTTTCATTGATCCTTTTCCTTATTTAATATGGTGTCCTTTATGGGTAAGGATTTTATTTATAACATTAGTGTTCTGTCCCATTATGGTTATAATGTAACCAGTACTTATTACATTACTTGCAAAACTATAGTTATCATGATTATGAGGGAAATCCCTACATGGATTATGTTGGTTGATACGATTTCCATTACTTCCACTAGGCGCCATTTCTAAACAATGGCAGACACTGAATTATTTAATGAATTGCAATGCATAATTCCATACTAGTTAAATTCTTAACCTAAATTGTACTATTTCTACATATAATCAATAATCATACAAATGAATTATATGTGGAAGTATTTATTCATAAATCCTTAATAATGGCTTTTAATGAAAATGTGAATTGTCCAAATAATATCCCTTGTTACTATCAAACCAGGTGCGCAGTAAGACCCATTATTGTGTACCTAGATACCCCTAGACATGACCAATACTCCTTGTCAAAGTATTCACTCCTAGGAACATCTGTACGAAAACCATGTCCACTTGTAGTATTCCGACAAGGATGTATTGTTTTGAATAGCCACATAATAAGTACATAACCAAAATTATGGATGTTCTTATAAACTAATCCATAAAGTATATCAATGAGTAATTTTCAATAATGAAAGTTTTTCTTAATCTGGATCTGATGGTTTGTACTAATATTCCTCTCAAAACAACGATACCCCCCCAAACCTAGTTACCTAGAGTCGGAGCATAATTAAATAAAATTTTCATGATCACAAGAGATTAATTCCCGATAGACTGATCAGTTTAGTAGACTTGGATGTGGTAGATACATACATATTTTTCCCATTACAGAATAAAAAGAAAAAGAAACATTGTGTATACATAAAAAACACTCATATCCATTATCATATCCTTCTAGTTTATTCATAATGACCATTTTCAAATCTTGGGATAAATAAAACATAACAATGGGGTGGGATTATATGTTCATTAAGGAAATCAATATAGTGAAAACATTCAAAAATTATCATCAAAACATAATGCAATGTATAAGACTGTAACAAAATTCTTTTAATCTTAAGATTCAACATGATAAGTAAAATATAAATCAAATAATTCCATTTACGTATTCACATTGATATTATACAAGTTGAATAATCAAATGTATTATGAATAACTAATTTCATGATGATGGAATGCATAATGTCAGACATCACAACCACATAGTCAAGGAATCGTTCCATGTAAAAAAAATTAAATTCCTTCAATGAATTATGACAATACACTAATTTCTGTCATGAGACCTACCGATGCATCGAGGAGCTATTGCGGGACCCATCTATCACTTTCTAATTAAAATGGATTCCTTATATGAAATGGTTGAAACATAAAATAATCATTCAAATTAAAAATAGCATATTAAATGATAATATGTTATCCATAAACAATCAATGGTAAAACAATATCATAAAAATAGTCAAACATATCAAAAAATCATCAATTCAATATGGATGATTGTATCATAATAAAATAACTTCAAACAAGCATAAAATACATTAATGTTTGTTAACATAGTTTAAATCAAAAATAATTAAGAGAAATGTTCCCCTCAATTTTGAAATCATTTAAATGTCATGTAATTATAAAAAAAACATTTATTTTGAAATTATTCTTATAATAATGTAAGTTAATCATCAAAACTGTTATAATGGAGAAAAACAGTGATACCCACTATATAATTGAAAAAACATTCTTTCCATAATATTTTCTGAAAATCATAAAGTACCTAGTTTGTAAAATGACTGAGAGGTTCCTTTCAAAAAATTATATAGAAAGTAAAACCTGGATTTAAAGAAAATTAAACAATTGTCTATGATATATTTAAAAAAAATTAAATACGTTTTTATGAAACATTCATACGGGTGAGAATGAAGACCTTGTAGATATTTACATAAAGCCAACCTCAAATAATAAAGAGATTGTAAAATAAACACTTACCATGTATATATCCTTAGTCGAGGGTATATTAACCACATTGATAATTGTTAAATAATTTTTATTAGATTATAAAATAACCACATACAGAAATATGATATTGTATATGATCATATACTATTGCTTTGTTAATAATATTTTAGTAGTATCATTGTTTCATGTGATAAATGGTTCAATTTCCTTCATATTTTTTGTTATGTAAGTCATTGTCTTAATGGAATAGATTAATTTTATTCATGTATAAAATTATATTAATTTCATAAACATTAGTTTTATTCATCAAATAGAAATTATTCTAGAATGGATTCTATGGGGAATGGAATCTCATCGCGTCGTGGATACGGTCTGTCTTACGTATGCACGAGCGACAAAATCATTCAATTGATGGTGAAATCATTTTTATTTTGAGGGTATACAAAATATAAAGAATCATTAACATATTATATTCACTATATACATCAATGATACTCATTATTATATCCATTTATATAATTCAGTGTTAAATAACAAACTACACCACGACATGGAGACGGTAAGACATACGTACGCACATTTGTTTAATTTTCCATTCATAGGATGTATAAAATAATGAATATTGTTGTGAAAAATTTATAATAACATAAAAATATATATATAGGGTACTTGAGTTATTATTTATGTACAGAAAAATCAATGAAAGAGTATGCAGAACAAGAAAAAAAACATTTGAAGATGTGATGTAATAATTACATCTTCTTCGGGTTATTTCTTTTTGTTTAAACAAAAGGGCTCCATATGATGGTTTTCTAATCAAATTATGGCCCCTAAGATGCTGTTTTAGTTGTTATGAAGAGATTTGAGAATGTTTTGGCTGATACAAATGGCTTTTGTGCAGTGAATTTAATAGAAAGTTATGTACACTTTTATTAAATTCGTGATGGGAACTTTTGGAAAATCATAAATCATTAATTATTCTAAAATAATTTTCAAATTCTAATAGGTCAAAATTGGTTTATTTAGTGAATAATGTAGGAATATGCTTAAATCATCTCAACCAATAGGTTTTAGAAAAGTTTTTTTCATCAAATTAACTATATCATTTAGATATATCTCTTAATTAAATAGTGTAACATTTACCATATCGTCTTGTATTATCATATTACATGGTTAGTAAAAATTCTATAAAATTAAAAGATAACCACACTTGTTTTATTAATGAAATATCTAACCTTATATTTGTTCTTTGGTAGAAAATTTGTTTTTAAAAAATATTATATCATTTAATAATATAGAATTCGTTTTAAAAACTTCTTTATGTCAATTTTGAATATATTTAGTATTTTGTTTTTTAAAGTTATAACAACATTATTGCTCTAAAAAAATATATTTAGTCATCCCTTGCATGTCATATTCACCTTAATAATTCGTGTATGGCATCAAAAAGTTCAATTTATATTTATTTTAACATTTATAATATTAATTATTTTAATCATTCATTAAGAAGGTAATTACTGTTTCATTGTTATGTCATATATAAATTGAATATTTTAATTTAAAAATATCATAAATAAAATAACAAGATTTTTTACTTCTTTATTGATTTATAATAAATATTTATTGTTTAATTTATCATATATTTATCCCTATATTAAAATGTTATTATGATTAAACATTAAATTTAACACTTTTCACTCTACATTATATAAAATATAATAAATATCCTAATCTAATTCAAGTGGATTAAAATGAATCATTTTTTTTATGAGGTTTATTTTTTTCAAAATACGCATATCCAGAAGAATTAGGATGTGTTCTGTGGTAACTATAATTTCATGTTTACATTTAATTACACTATTTAATTTTAACCGTGGTAAAAGAATTTAAAATATACAATACCACAAACAAAAATTCAACATATTTAACCACATTTTAGATACTTATTTCAAGTGTGTATGTAAGAATTTTGATTTTCAATTCACATAAGTGGTAAAAATTACATTTTATGCAAAATTAAATTTGTGGCTAGAAGGGTAAAATACATTGAAAAGATCAATAAAATTTTATATATCTATTATTTTAAAAAAAATGAATACAATAGATTACATTGGATTAACATAGGTATTATTTATCCATTTTGACAAAAAAAAATTAAAAAATTATTTTTTAAATAAAATGTATTTTTTAAATAATAACGTAGTGTTTTTCACTATTTATCAAAAATTGAATTTTTCCAGAAAAATACCTATAATTCACCCTATGATAATTTTGATATTATGAATCCAAAAATGAATTCTAATTTGAAAATTCAAATTAATAAAATTTCAATAAGTGTGTATTACTATTCATAACTTTTTTTTCAAATGGTTTGTTTAATTTGTCTTGGTGTGTTAGAACACAGGGTTTTTTACAACACAAGATAATGTATTATTCAAAGAGAAGCATACCGTTGAAGCAAGGAGAGTTACAATGAAAATATGAGAAGAGACAAATGTATCTATAGAAATAAATTCCCTTCTCAATTCAAGTATGTGTCCATGGAAAGTAGAATTATTATGTCTGGACCGAATAGTGTTCATTGGGTATCATGCATCATACAGTCTTGATGTCATGTGATTAGGATATTGTGATAAAAAACATTATCAAATCATGGATTATCAAACAATGATGTTTCAACATGTTTGGACATGGGTAATATGTTAGGTGTAAATCATGAGCATTAAGGATCATGTATTAGGATGGTTGATTTGTAGATTGAAATCCAAGGGGTATTTAATGATTGGAAAGGACACTAATGGTTAAAATATGTGTTTGGTTTCTAGGCCCATTTTTGGTCAACATATACGGAACCGCTAGGGGATGATGTGGATAGTTAATTAATTGTGTCTACTAGATATCGACCTCTGTATTTTGATGTCCATGGATGAATATGGGGATCCAAAATTACATAAAGCATATAGTATGATGGATGTAAAGAGTGCATCTGATTGTATTTGGAATATACATTCTATGATCAACCCTAAAAGAAAGATATTTCTCTATACAGATCTGAAACATACATTGGAGGGGGGGATTTCATCATCTAGATCAAGAAAAATACTATGTTGGTAGATCCAGGTGTCTTAGAAACTTACATTTTATGGTCATCGTGCTTGGACTGATGATGGTGGATTTATTTTCCCTAGATATACAGGAAATCCCTTTTCGGACTTCCTAATCCCATGTGATCTATTCTTCGTGTGAGAAACAAGCAGTATAAAGGGTTTCTACACAAAACATAGACATAGAAAATCAATTAAGAGAATATTTTAAACTTGAGATGATGTTTTATAGTTTAATGTTGTACCACAAGGATGATTTCCATACAGTATAGTGTCATGTAGAGAGGAGGTGAATGATCTTAACATGGATGAAGGGAAATGTGATCATACATGAGTCACACATAGAGGTGGAGACATTCTGATTTCTTTCATAGTTGTATTTGGATAATATAATTTTAGAACCACATCATTTCCTATGTGATAACGATTAACTCTTATGTTGTACTCTGATGAGTATTTCCAACATAAGTCTAGCCTTTACACATCAAACATTTTGAGTTGAATCTGGGTAATGATAAGAATCTAGACGTCACTACTTAGTAAATTTATGAATTGGAATCTTGAGATTAATAGTTTATAGGTATAATATGGTATGTAACAAATGCCTATAGTAATAACCCCTCGGTTATGAGAATTAGTATGTCATGTATCCCATGATGTTTAATGGCTTGTTATAAGGAATTAGGCATCACAGTTTAACATCATGTTTGGAGGAATATTTTTTCAATGACCATGAAAAACATTGTGTTAATCATGTTTGGATATTCTGGTGTACAATATACATGATTGATGGTGGAAGAATGTGTAAACCATAACCTTAGGGTCCCTCGAATCAGGAGAACTGACATGGGTATAGAGAAGAATTAGTAATGAATGGTTAATAAAGGACATTATTGAGGATGTATTTTCTATTTAATGATTGGATCATTTGTGGAAAACATTTTCTTAACCATTGGGGAATGATATTCATTATCAATCAATTGAATTTATAAGAGATTGGCCGTTCCATATCTCAAGGATATGAATGACTATGAGGATTCATGATTTCAATAGGCATAGATTTTGATGAAGGGAAAAGATGTGTCTGAGTACATAGAATGTATCCTAACCATGATTAGCTATTTAATTTTGAATCCTCTATATATATCAGATTTTTTTATTGGGAATAACCATGTCTTTATTAATCTTAAAAGATATTGGTGTTCATGCTTGGAATTTCACACATACATTTTCATTTCACAAGTATGATATCGGGGAATATATTTTTCATATGTGTAATAGGACCTAGTTATTCCGGCATAAGTATCGAAACATTTCTAGTCATGCCAAAAATCAATCAATATGTGATTTTTGTGGTACCATGTAGTTTAACATCATATGGTGAGGACTTAGGTGAGTCATCATGAAGATATAGATATAATGAGTCTGTGTAGTTTTATATATTGTGGAATGTGAAATGGCGGCACATTTTAATGTTGTGATTCAGGGACAAATTATTTAATAAATTATGAGTGAATATGGATTAATAATGTCGAGAGACTCTTGACTACCATATACAAGTGTAAGGGTTGAATTCATAAACCATGGCCTTGGGGGACCTCAGATTAGGAAGAATATTGTGGGGATTGGAATCCAATGGCAGTACATGGGTTAGAAATAACTCTACTGATGAATAACATTCCATTGTTTGACAACCACTATAGTGTAAAAGAAATATAGAGCCATATCGACAAGATTTTAATAGTCAATAAAAGGTGTAAACATGACACTTTCTAGTACATATCTGATATCCAGGGATGTAAATTTGGATCCATGATTTCATAGGGAATGGAGTTTGAAAAAAGGAAAAGAATGTGTCGAATTTTTTAAGAAATATCTATACAATTATTAGATATGAAATATTTAAACTATTATAAAGATGCTACTCATATGTAGGGAAAAATCATCTAGAACAACCATGTTACATGAGTCAATATTCAAAATTTCCTTCTTAGGATTGTAAATAAAATGTTGGTGATTTTGGTGAATTTCTTTTTGTCTCCATAGAGAAACATGAGGAAGGATGGGCCTTTTTTACCCTACCCCCTTCATTAAATAACATCCTTGGTTTTATAGGCCCATGTATTATTTCATACATTGTATCAACAAAAACCAATCCATGTGCTACTTGGTTACATTCCTTGGGAAATTATAAGCTATAATAAATGGAGGGGTATCTATGTTTTTTGGGATGGTGGCAGTCACGCCAGGATGATGGTGTCCGGGCATCACTATGTGTCATTTGATGGAAATAATCATTCCACATGATGTTCTCAACATGATATCCCTATATATGGATATTTCAAAGATAGGGAGAGGGGGGAATCATTTTTAATTTATAATATTTTTACATGTTGGATATGGATCATGTGAATTACTAGATATCATTTGTTGATATGGATCAAGCCACAAATAGTTCTAGATTTTCCATGGTATGTGACCAATGCCAGAGATAATGTCCTTTCCAAAGAAGACATCATGACTTCATTTATATTAATGTCATGTGGTATGAAAAATATATTGATTTACGTTTATCATGTGAGTCCTATACGTATGGGAGGGGAGTTTTTTTAACCATTCATTCAAGGCATTGGGCCTATCATATACCTTTGTGGTTGTGCACATGGGAAATTACTTACCCCAGTTCATAATATCATGTGATTCATACTCTGTGTGGGAATCAAGTAACTAAATACATGTTTATCATAGTTTAGGGGATTCAATAGATAAGAGGTGGACATTTTTTTATCGAAGAGAAATCTTGAAAAAAAATTATAATAACATTGTCTCTGCGTATTCCAGTGATGAATGAGAATCCATCCATACGTAGTTCTTTATATGTTCCCTATGTGTAGGTTCATCCTATAAATAGAGGAAAATGTAATTTTTACATTATGGTCATGGCGGGTCCAATATATATTTTTTGTATTTCTCTATGTTCCCTACATGGGCATGAATCATGGAACATATAGTTTTTAGAGAAGTTCCTTACATGGGTATTTTCCATATGAAGTGAAACAAAATGGAATTTTTATATAATTGTTGGATTGACCATGATTAATGGTAAATGTGTTACTATTTATCCTACGAGAGCAATAATCAAGAAACACAGTGTTCTGACATTCCCTCCCTATATAATTCATTTGTATTCAAAGGGAGTGGGAACATTTTTTCTAGATACTGGCATGTTAGACAAGTTATAGGATTAGAGTGTCAATAAATATCTTACATGGTATGGAATCAATACACATGTAGTTACAGGCAGGAGGGCTCTCTTCTAGATTGAACTCTCACATAATAACATGGTCATATTGATATCATCCTTCACATAGCTGAATTATATGTGAAAACCCATTGATTGTGTAAAATTTTACAACATATGGCCAGGAAAATTCAAACATAAAATTTAATATAATGTGGCAAGGATTAATATTCTATGTACTTTAATGTCATGCAGCGAAGACATGCAAATTATATTGTTTTACATCCTGAGAAAAGGATGTAATGTTTCACAGTTTAGCGTCATGTGACCTGTATGTAATATCTAGGTATACATGAAGTATTTCTTTATGGGACTTTAATTGGTATTAACTGTATTGATCCTTCCATATATTCAAATTAAGGAATACACTCCATTGGAATTGACTTTTTTATGACATATGGTCATTCCAATCTCAACTACAGTTTGGGGGGATTCATCTTAAGTCTCATCACAATTCTGAGGTATAGAACCACTTATCACTCAAGAAATAAATAAAGTAAAACCTTTTTGTTTAAGTCTCGTGAAATAATATTCTATGATATTTCCAAATGATGCAAGGTGAAATGCCATTTCCAATCCAATCACTCCAACTCATTATACCACATTTGAAAATGCTCATCTATGGATAATTGATCACATCCAACAATGATTTCTGATAACTGTTGAACATAAATAGGTATAAACACCACTCTCTTGTATTCTAATGAGTATGGTGTTGCATGGGTGTTGGTTTGGGTCATGATTCGGTAATCCCATAGAGTATGAAGGAACCCCCCCGACCATGATTTATTCCCTTTGCCTATTATATTCTAGAGTATGTTGGAATGTGTATTGTGGAAAGCCATTATATGATTGTTGGCCTATTTGTTGTTGTGGGATGAATGGATGGATTTTATTTTGAACTCCTTGTATAACATTTCCAACCAAGCTAACCAGAAATTGGTTCCATTGTCTGTCAGTATCACTTGAGGGACAAAAAATCTGGTAATGAGGTTGGAATTCAAAATGATAAAAAGTATTCATTCCCCCGACATTTTTAAGTGGTATATCTATTACTAATCTTGAAATGAATTTAGTTTCTATAGGAATGAACATGTGTTTCTTGGATGTGGTGGAAATATATGGTCACATGATTTCCATTACCTATATGTAAAATGTCCCTGGGTACATGGTTGTGTGAAGTAACTATAGGGTTTGGTGATTGAAATTGACATTAATATAGAATGAATGAAATTTATTGGAAAATGTAGAACAATATTTTATCATGGGTTGAAAATATTACCAATTACATAGAACATGATGAGATAGATTAGATGTTAATTAGTGTTCCCCATAAGATATGACATTCACATCATTCATTACAACAACAATTTTCACTCCTTCAATGCATCTAAGAGGAATTTCACCAAATCCTTGCTTGTAAAGGACATTTATCTAGTTTTCACCATTGTATAGATCGACATATAATTATAGTCTCTATATATGTTCCATTACTACATTGACTGGTGGTATTTATCCCTTATTGAGTTAGTTTGTAATGGGAGCCATCCAACTGGTGGTATTAACACACAGCTCAGGGTGGTGGTGAATATTATAAATTTATTCAGTGTTTTCATAAACCAACTGTATAAACATAAGATGATGTGAAATCCTAATGAATGTTTCATTCTAGAATTTTTTATACAGAGTTATGGATTTATTTGAAAATGCATCATATTCTGTATTTTGAAACTAGAGGATATAAGCTACTGTTGGTTCTAATGAGAATTATGCCATCAGTTCTCGAATATAGTTCATCAAATGGAGTAATTCATCTTTCTTGATGGCATAATCATCGTTGACATGTTTTATAATCAGTACCAAATAACCATTTATCTTTAGGTGCTTGGATTCGATGTAATGTTCTAGTTTCAAAAAATCAATGATGTCCTAGTATTTGGCTTCATTGTTCGTGCACCCCTATGAAAGTAGGAAAGAGTAAGGCAAGATGGCCTTTTCAAAAGGTTTAAATATCACCCATTATACCTCTTTGTTGATCTTGGGGTCTTCATTCCTTGTTATTGTCAGCTTATAAATATTTATTGACATATATTTTTCATTTTTTATGGCCCTTGTTGATAGGGAACACTTATTCATCGAGAAGTTTCAGATCCAAAGAGGTAACTTCTAAAAAATAGTGTTCATCTAGGAGATATTCTATCTCTTCGACCATGAAGGATTTCTGAGGCACAAATAGTATATCAAAATATTAATAGATGAATTCCCATCATGAATTTCAACTATTAAACATTGGTTTGATAAGGATTAACCTCAGTGGGTTGCTATGAGAGACAAGGTGGACTTGCGGTTCTATAGGTAATGTTTCAATTTATGTACATAAACAATATGTGCTAACCAGTTCTTCTCATTTTTTAAAAAATGTTCAACCGCACAAATCATTGTGCGGGTGAGAAAGTAGAGACTTTTATCACTAAAAAATCATTCTTCTTGGGGAGGAAGGATCCTAGTGATCCATCCTGGGTAGTCACATAGAATTATTCGTCATCCATTAACATGTGTCACTATCACATGTGAACTCATGATGTATTTATTAATATTTTTGAATTCATCATTACGATTTCTAGTCCATTGGTATGTGTCCCACTATTTTATCATCCTAGTCAAAGGAATTCATTTACCTACATAGTGGGATATGATGCTTTGATTATATTACAAGATTACATGGATTCCTCTATACATATTCAAATTGAAATGTGGGGAAATTACAAGAATGGCCTTTTTCTCTTAAGGTTCAACATCAATGACAAAATGTCATATGATGAAGCCAAGAAATTTTCTTGAGGTAACATCTATATCACATTTCAGGGGAATTCATCTTCATATTACGCTATAGATGTTTTTCGTAACCCAATTAAAGATCTGTTAGTTGGTCTGAGTGGTTCTACGAATTATCCCCCATTTCATCAACAAATAACTCACCGAATAATCCTAGGAAAGGCATGAAAATGTGATGTATGGCCCACTAATATGTAGAAAATGCATTTTTCAAACATATGGGAATTTCCCAGTAAAAGAATACTCATTTAGGATCCCTAAAAAAAGTTTTTTACTAATCTACCTAGTCAATTAAGATGTGGTTATATCTATAGTATCCATCCACAAATGAGAGAGCTTCATATCTGACAGTCACATCGATCTCCAACTCTGTGATTAGGAATGAAATTCATCTTTTGAGAAGTGCTGGTTGAGATCTATGATGTTGATGTAGAAACTGATCTTCTCAAAATTCATCTTTACTAGGTCAATGATAGCCATCCATATATGATATTGAACTTCCTGAATGATGTTTGATCAGATTAGTTAGTCATCTTCGTCATTTATTTTGGAAACATGTGTTGGGTGTGTCCTACAAGCAGCTTGCTTGTAGCCACAATGATTTTCGTGCAAGACTAAGTGGTGGTTGTGGGAATCTATATCATGAAATTGAATATCTGAATAGTTAAATAAAAAATATTGATTAGGATTCAAGAAGGTGGTGTATTCATATTTCTATTTGGAAGACAATGCCATGCTAATCTTTGTGGGTCATGAGTTTCTTTATTACCCAGGTTTATTTCTAGGAGTTCGTCAAATGTGGTGGAGAAAACATTCTAAAAATCTTGGAGAGAATCACTGAGGACTTCATCATCATCTTATTCTTTAACAACACCTTCATTACCCTCTTCCTCTATTGGAGAAAAACTTTTGAGTTGAGTCTTCCAGAATAGGTAGTGGAGTCACAATATTGGTATTCGGGGGATAGTGTGGCATCGATTAACATGACTAGATACAAGGGATCTTTTTGTTATAATTGAATGAGGGGTGAGGGAGTATCTGCACCTTTTGGGATGACTAGGCTCGAATTCCTACATCAGTGTATACGGATGGGGATATCTACAACCATGAATATGAATTAAGAGCATTTTCACATGGGAATTCATCATTTATTTTAGTGTGCAGTGGAATTATTATCCCAACTATATCTATTATCCATGATTGAGACCATGCATGTGGATATATATGGCTTTGAATTTGATCTTACACTCTCATCCTTACTGACAAGTAGTATGTACACATCATCATGTTGTTTGGAAGGGTCGGCAGGGACCATTTCGAAACCATTTGAAGTTGTGACCCAATTGATGCCATCAGTTGAATGTCACCTCAAATCCTTCCCAAATAACACTATATCAATTTAGTGTGATATAATGAATTTAATTTTGTACTTGTCTGTCTTCAATGCCCCATTATTCCCATTTGTCAAATATTTGATGCACTAATTGTACGTATATGTTATTTTTGTATTCTGGTTCCACTAGTACATTCCTAACAGAACATTGAATTCCCTATACTACCGATCCACCACATATTCTATGAAGGATGTGAGTTCACCAAACTGTGTTTTCATTTTTATTTGGCACATTGGATATTAATAATTTTTTTCATATCCCAAAATATTTTTAGTCTACGGTGTCAAAAAGTACTCATTGCAGCATCGCAGATTAACTAACCACAGTGGGGTGATATTCACATCAGAAACCTTTTCGATGATAACAATCTAGATATGGACACCACTTTCGCTTCCAAGCGCATAAAATGGATTTATTTCTCATTTCATTTTAGTATATTCATATTGATCTGTATAAGAGATGATCACATGGAGATCTACATGATTTGTCTCTATCTGATAGACTTCAGCTGCAGCAACATTATCTTCAAATTTCAAGGGACTCCAAAGAGCTACATTGAGTGCTTCCCTACGCTCAGTTTACAAATTCAATGCATATATTATTGACAACATTGTTGGCACTAAGTAAATATAAATTAGGATATCACACAAATTTTTTAATGGTCGGTACTTTCGGGTTTCGAAATTCCCTCAACCATGAGCTATTGATGGTTGTACGTTGGAGGATGACGAACCAGCCTCTCGGATAGGAACTAATGGTTCTTATTTTCATTACATGACTGACCAGTTGGGTCTAACTACATGTCTTGGGTTACTAAAAATCTATTCCACTTGTGATGAATACTCCATGATGAATCTTAAAAAAAATATCTATGTTTGGGTTATGAAATACTCTTGTTCGCGTTGTGTCAATTGGAGGAATCATCTGGGAGTTTATACAACACATATGGTCTATGATTGGATGTGTTAGAGAATTTGTCTTCCTTCTATACCAATACTCCCTGGGGACCCACAACATCTAAAGCCACTTCATCTATCTCTTTGGTTTGGTACACGGAATTCATGATTGAAATCATATTCTTCATCATGGATGGGGTCCATTAAGTAGATGACATTAATGGAACAAAATGTCATCATTTCATCTAATGGGGATTCCTCCTGACTATCTTCTTCTGATGGTTACATTTGATAGCATGGTGCATGTACATTTATATCTAATGGAATGAAATAATAACTATTCATGGGAATATTTTGTCAAGTCATAACTTTATCCTCATCCCGCTACATTCTATAATTTTTTCCTAACTTTTTTCTAGATGACAGACCCTTAGAGGATTGTGGGGCTGAGGATGAAGGTTGTACCTCATCTGATGCTACTGGAGGATTAGATGGTTTTCTAAACTCTTCCCCTAGTATGGAATGATCTTAGTTAACAATTTTTTGAGTCATCCATCTAACAAATTTATACTCTTATTTATTGGTGATTTTTTCCCATTTACCCTTCATCATTCAGGTATTTGTTGGAAGCATATGACACCTTTACTGGTAGTTGTCCCATCGTGATGTTTATAGAATAAAACATTTTCCACACTAGGTCCAGGAAGAGAAACACTCAAGGAGAGTGTTTCCATGTATCTGTTGGTAAGGAGAATAATCAGTATGGTCCTAAAAACCCACATCATCATCCCTATTTGGTTATATAAGCCATAAAAAATTGATGTTCATGGTATCCATAAAGTAACCGCAGACCTAGTTATCTCAAAACGAGTACACACTATTTCTTCTGTCCTTGAATTAATTAATCCTGACTATGCATAAACAATATTGGGAAACAAGGGGTGGCTTTTGGAATCTGGGTGGTCCTGCATGATTTTGTAGAGGCCTTTCTATTGGAACTAGTGCCTGGGGTGTCTTCAGTATGACAGAAGCCTCTTCATCATTCCATATTATTTTTTCCTATGGTCGATGGGGCTGCAATGGACATGGGATTATTCCATTTTATGAAATTTTCTATCCTTTGAGTAATGGACGAGAATTACCGACAACAACATTGGTATTTCACCAGGTTTAGTAGAATTTATAGCGCATATCAAGGATTTTGGGTACACATGGAACTAATGTCATCTTGGGGGAGCTACAATTTCATGGATTAGTTAGAACGTTCTATCTAGAAATGAATTTTAAAACACCATTATTCTCCCATTACTAAATATTCATAAGGTCACGAAATAATGTTTTCACAAATGTAGAACCCATCTCGACGATGAACTGCCAGTAGATATCCTCACACCCTATTATTGAGTTATCTAGAAAATCGATGTACCACACGATGGTTGAAACATGCATTAAAAATATGAAGCATCTGTATTTAACCACTCATTGATACTTTTTTGGTTCCCATCATATGGTCACCTTTTGATTCATAGTGTATCAGATGCAGCTCTAGGTCTCCTCAACCGCAGAACAGTTAGAATACATGGTTCACAAAATTTTGTGTTGGAAGAACATTGCTTAACTTTTTAGGGTAATGATTTTGTTCCAAATTTATCATTTTTGGATTCCCTTCTATATATACAATTATAAATTCAGTTCCATGATTTAATTCAAGATCCCTTGATAAATATCATGATGGAATTTTGCATGGTATGGTATAAAAGGAGACATCGCTTGTTTAGCGAGATCTACTAGGGCATGAAGAGGAAATCCAACTACAGGTATTCAATGTGGATTCACATGAGTTTGATCATGATTTTTCCTCAATGAAGGAATGTCTTGGTATCCCTCTAGGTCTATGTTCAGTTAGACGGCTAGCCCTAGGGCATTATTGGAAGATTATACTAGACTGGTCTCTTTTGTTGGGATGTTCCCCTATTGGAGTGGTACCTTTGAAGATAGTACATTTTGGTTAGCTTTTTAAGGGACAATCAGATGAGATGAAATCCTTGACTTATTTCAATAATTATTTACCTGATCTCATTCATTTCTTCTTCATAATGTGTAAATCATTTCTCAATGGTTTGTTACACATTTTCACTTTGTGGAGGATTTGGGTCGTATATGACCTTAGATTTATTCTTCTCCATATTGTGGTCCAGTGAGGGCGGTAGAAGAATATTGGATGAGGGAGTGACAAGATTTAGGGTTACTCTATGGTTTTCTGTATGCAATCCTTCAGGCTCATGGAGGACCACATCTTGGAGGGAACAATATCCTCATGGTTCTTCCTCATTTGAATTTTTTTGTTTGGTCCTTGGGATTTATTTACATGGAATTAACTGATGCATTCCGCATTGCAGATGCCATACAATGTGGTGAATGGTATGAGAGTTCCATAAGTTAATTTTTTTGATTTTCTTCTCCCATTTTGAGATTCAATTTTTTTCCCGAAAGAGGGTGTCTCAAAGGGAGACCTCATGTGACCTTATAGTACACCCTCATCATTGGGGAGGTGAATCGCAATAAGGGAAGGAAAAGGAAAAATAAATAATTTGTTTCCATTACAGGATGGAGAATACCAACATCAGCTGGTTGGGTGGTGGTGGAAGAAAAAAATGCCCCTACACCAGTGGGCTGGGGTTGTTCTATTTCATTTTTTATTCTGAACTAGCTCAGATGTAGTAGTCCTATAGGGTTATTTTGAGTTAAAAGTACCTGCATCCCTAGTTGATGGGGAAAATATCATTCTACAGTTGACACTAATGGTATTTTTTTCTTTCAGAACTCATGATTTCAAATTCATGTTTAAGCAGGATATGGTTCCTACTCTACAAATTAATTACATACATCTGAGGACCTGGTGGTTCCATGTTGATTGGATTCCCATAAGTATGAATCCTATTTGATGTTATTGATTTCTAGGTTCATTATTTTATCAATGGATTTCTCTCATTGTGTGTAGAACATTTGAGACTTACTAATAAGTGGTTCTTGTCTAGTGCTCAAACATTCATGAGTATAAATTTCATTTGACCGCTGTTTAGAGGTGATGACATTGCATGATTTCATTTCTAGGGGGTCGGGTTAGATGTTATGTGGCGTGAAAAAGTGATCTCTTTGTTATCCCCATCCCTGGATATGTAATCCCAACGTTGTTTCACCAATAATACAACACATCTTGTCTACCTCATGGAGGTTGGCATGTTCAAGATCTTTCTTTCACCTCTCTAATTGTGGACATTGTACATATGGGAGGGATACTAGGTTGAATGGAATGTGGATCTCTCCTAATAACATAACATGGTATGCATCCCATTCATAGAGAAACAATTTTTACATTAATGAGAAGATAGTAATTCATATGATGACAAGAATGATGATTGTACATTCCTCCAAGAACACTCTTGGATTGTCGAACTGAAGAGCTGTTATGATTTTGAATATAACTGATATGTCATCACTTGCTAATTGTATTTTATTGTGTTAAAAACCTTGTTGTTTTTCTTCTAGAGTCTCCACTACATGGTCTGATAACAAGTATTCTCCTTGATGATGTCATTCTTAGGATATGGGGTTATGGGAGAAATAATGATATTTGATTGACAAAGGGGTGGTTCAAAGGATTATCCTAACCACATATCATCTTATGAATGGGAAGGTATATCTCTTATTGAGTATAGATTTTTTAAAATGTTTTAATCCATATTCCCAGATACCTCAGTATAGAAGGGTTTTCTCAAATTTGGTTTGGTAAGGGGAGAACCTTCTCACCAGTTGGACCATGGAATATGGTGAGGGCATTCTAAATTTTTTCTACAATAGTGAGGAATACAATTGCAACAAATGTATGACTGTGGGAAGTCTCCATATAGTGTATACCTTAGGGAGGTCCATCAGGTTGTACTAAAACATGTGGAGGACCTTCTAGCAGTTTGACGACATTGAGGATGGGACCTATATAATGACTATGATGATAGTGTGGTCTACCATCATCACATGATATATGGATATTGTGAGAGATTATATAGTGTTCATATTGGGGAGTAAAATCCCAATAAACTATAATCAATGGATGGCATTCTCATTTTATTGTGTATAAGAGGGGAGGTATTTCGCTGTGATTTCTATCATTTTGAGGACAACCATGTTGAATTGACATCTGACTACATGGATAAATGTATCTATAGAATATACGTTTTAGATTACCATTCATGAAAACTATAGCAAGGGGATAACCTAGTTGATTTATGATCTTTGGTCCAATGGGAGGGCTACCATGACATAAATTAGGAGATATACGCTCATAATTGATTGATGTTGGACCATGTGTAATCCCTCATCGCTGCTTTGAAGAGTTAGTTCCATGATGCTGGTAGAGACATTGTGGGGAGGGCCTTCACAAAAACTACTACAACTTCAATAAATGAAAATGTATTGATATGATCTTGGGCCTTTATCGGGATATGTTTTATGGTCGTAAGAACACCAGCTACTAGTATTGCAGAATCCTGAATCTTCCCTTCATTTTTCAATTTTCATTGACATTCATTGATTTTCTATTCCCTCTTGCTGGAAACTGAGACCACCTTCTATTGGTAACAAACATGATATTCAGTTTCATTTTCAATTGGTCCCATGATGTCTCTATTATATTTGATGAATATTTCTAATGTGAATATTGTTAACTAATGTATCATGAGTTTTATTTTTATCATCTTTCAATTTATAAAGTGCATCATTCAGTATCTATTTTGTCCTAATATTTTGTAGTCACAAGTGGTGGTGGCCTATAGTGTTTTACTCACACCCATCTCTGGTCAACGGTTGCTACTCAAGCAGATTTAATTTTTGTAGGATTGGATAATGTGAAAATGACAAGAGCAAGAAAGTTGAGTTGGGATTGGGATGAGAATGTACATGAATCTTGAAATGTATTCAAGGCCCACATTGTGGGAAGCTTCTATATGTATTTATTCAGTGATTCCTTCACTTTTCTCACTGTTGTCATGACATGGAATATTTATATTTTTTATTATTTTTCCTATTTTGGAAATGGTGGGTAAGGAATGCCCGAATTTATTTTATTTTTTTAAAATTATTTCATATGTAATCTACTGTGGAATACACTAGTAAATATGGTATTGAATCTTCACATGGCCTATTATTCCCTCACTACTATTGTTTAGCCTCTTCTGTACGAGGAGGTGATGTTAAGGACATTTGGTGACTCATATTGAAGCACACGTTTATTGGATTTAGAGTTGAGTTTGTCATATTGTTGTATAATGTCAATTTATTTCTATGTTCATACAATTTTGGGGATGGTATGCGGGGGATAAAGATGTGATATGTATTGGTGATGAGCTCATGTTTGTGAGTATCTGACCCATCCATGGTGGAAAACCCATGTATAATTGGTGGGAATTATTGTTCTTGATATGTGTTGGTAAATGTGAATGCTATTTATCCATTTGGTTTTCTACCATTTCTGTGATGATATCATTTTCTAATATTATTCACATTGATAAAATAGAACGAGGTTATAAATACATGTATCATTATTGAATCCTTGGAATACAGGTGGATTGTATCCTGATGGACACAAAAGATATGGATGTGTGATAAATGAAGCGTATAATGTTGTTTACATTACATAAAATATGAAAGATGTAATATCACATAAATATTACATTAATAGGTATATGGAAATATTATGAAGAATGGTTAATTAATTGAACTTGATAAAAGAAGGTCAATAAGCTAAAATGTTGGTTTTAATAAATTGATAAATTATCGGGGTACTTAAATTATATTGATTTATATATTAATGTAAAAATGTATATAATGCGTGCCTAATGAATGACTCGTTAATTTTTATGTTGGTATACCTCATGTTGACCATGGCATGTGGAAGGAATGTTTGAGGGTAGTGTTCAATCTGAGAAGATTTATATTTGGAATACGCCACCACAACATTGTGTTTTGAGATGTGAGGTTTCATTATTGGAATATGAAACCATGACATTTTGGTCGTCGTCCTTGGACACTGGTTGATTTCAGAGCATGTGGCCGAATGGGGCATGAGCATAGGTTCTGTAGGAACTCACGACATAATTGAAATGATGGAGGGTTGTTGTTGAGGCTGAGTGCAACAAGGGATTCGTTAACACATAACTATAATAAAGATGAAAATATTCTATTTTTATTAGTCACGGCGGTGAACGTAGTATATTGTGGAAAGAAAACCCATAACAGTAGTTTAGTTCCACACTAGAAATTCATGTCCAAGCCCATGGTAGAGGGTCATGTCATCTTTAGACATTTTAATCTAAACCTGGATGTGGAAAGGTTGGTCTATTGAAAGTTCAAGGTAATATCATTTTAGAAAACACACATGTCAGTTATATATTCAATACATTTGTGCCAAATTAATTTATTTATCCTCATCTTGTGGTTATGTTGGGCCTTGTGGAGGATTTATTTTTTGGGGTCATTAGATTGATATTTTATTAGTTATGAAATAATAAAAAATTACGTTGTGTATGGTGTGTACGCTTGAAGTTTGTGGGTACCATTTCCTATGGGACATTTTTTTTCATGAGATGTCAGCATTTGATTTGAATTTGGGAATGGATTTGATAGTTTTTTACCAGGCCCATGTCAAATTCTTCTAACATAGGTTAATATTCACGTCTCTTGTAGAAGATTCTTTTTTTACATTGTGGTGAGTGGGACCTTCATCCAACCCATGCAAGGCCAGTTTATCAGCGATTCAGTTATCACAGAACTCAAGTGAATTTGAATTATTATTGATTATGGGGTTGTAGATAATAATTAATTAATACTATAATGGACCAGCTTCAAGATTTACTTCCAAATTAATTCCTAGGGCTGTCTCTCAAAAGAGATGTTGAGTTCAATATAGGATTTCTTCCATGACGAGAGCTTGTTTCTAATCTATCGTAAATAATTCCACTGTCAAAACTCATGGATCTTAAAACTCGATAGGAGGAATTAAAAAATGTGGGTTGTTCTCCATAGTATGTCACCATGGGAATATCCAGTGTTGTATCAAATAACACTGAAGATTTTTTTTTGGTTTTGTGTCAATTATAAGAAGATGAATCAGAAAATCATTTAGAACCAATACCCACTTCCTCGAATGAAGGATCTTATTTTCTAGGATATTTTTTTTATGTGTCAGATATGATTGATATAAGATTAGTATATCATCGGATATGGGTGAGTCCATCTAATATATCACAAACAACATTTAGGAGTAGATATGGTTTATACGGGTATTTTGTTAATTCCATTTGGATTGAAAAATTCACCAACATTGTTTATAGATCTAATGATCCTAATCATTCAAGAATATCTAGATTAGTTTGTAGTTGTTTTTTTATGAAATATTTGTGTACTAAAAAACTCATGAAGATCATGACCAACATCATCACATTGTCTTGAGTACACTGAGTTAGAATAGTCTATATGTCAAACTATCAAAATTTCATTTTTGAATTAATAGGGTTCATTTCTTGGTTCAAATGATATATGAGAATCAATTATTAGTGGACCTATTGAATGTGTGAGTATATATATGTTAGAAAAATCCCAATAATGTTTTAACGACCAATGTTATCTATGATTGGTTTTCTCTAACTTATTTTTTAATGACATCATATGTAAGGAAACACAACTCTAATTGTTGAATAAAAATGGAATTAGGTTTGAATGTCCTAGGGCATGTGAGGAATTTATATTAGAGTTAATGAATCATTTTACATTACCCCCAATTCTGATCTATCCCAGATAAGTCATATAAATTGTTTTTTGATGTGATCGGTGTTTGACATGGGGTAGTGTTGATGCAGAATGATTGGAGTGTGATGTATGGGTCTGGGAAATTAGGGCCTCATGAATGAAATTTCAGATTGAAGGATCCTGACATGACTAAAATAGTGTATGATTTAATGTGTTTGATGAACAATTTTTTCAGAGAAAACTTTAACATGAATATGGATCCTAAAATCAAAAAGTACATCTTCACTTATTGTGATTTTAATCTTCTGCCTCAGAGATGGTTTGAGACATGTGGTATTTTGACATTGAGCTGGTTTACAATTCGTCAATGCAATATTTTGTTTCTGATTCTTTGACAAAAAGACACAATGTGAGCAAATTTAGGAACCTAATTCTGAATGGAGGATGATTCTGTTTTTCATTGAGATGCATCTCATGTTGCAGAATGAGGATGGAAAGATGACACATTCATCCATGATAGTAAAATTTATGCTTCCAAGTAAGATATATGAGATTCAACATGAGGATTTAGAATGTATTAATTTAATGGGGAGAATTAATGTTGTGGATTCAACTTCAATTTGGACTATTAGTGACGATGGCATCATTTATGATCATGTATGTGTTTTTATCCATAATGTTTTCACTGTGAGTTGTTTCATGGGTTTTATTCATTTATATGGCATGTGAATCAAGTTTGATCAAAATGTATCAAGATAATCATACAGAGTATTAGTGGAAAAGAATAAAGAAAAAGGATTGAGGTCTCATGGAATAATGAATAATCTATCAATAGGTTAAAGATCATCATCTATGGCTGGGTGGATAGTTACAACCATTTACAATTCAATAAAAGAAGGGGGATTTTTTAATAATGGATTTCATGGTAGATATTCTGAGGATGCATCACAATAATAGTCTAATATGGGAAATTGGGGATCTATTTAACACGGTGGTACCGCTACTGCCAATTTGGTAAATTATTACCATTGATCAAGTTAGTGAATTGAATTTTTAGAAAATAGTATAGTTTCATGGAGTGACACAGACAATAGTTACATATCATGATCCAAATTTTAAAAAAAAATCTAATTGGGATTAAATAATATTCTTGGTAGCTAGTTTTTTTTTAGTAATTATCTTCACCCACATACATAATGGAAATCAGATTATACTATTTAGGTACTAGAGTCTATGCTGAGGGCTTCTGTCATGAATTTTGGTGGGTCAGTTGAGAAGAACATAGTGCTTTTTGAATTCACATATGAAAACATTTTCTATGAAATGATTCATATGAAAATATATGATGCTCTCTATGGTAGACCATGTTGATCATCATTGTGTTAGATGGGGGGGGCAGTATAATCTATATTTTTAGGGACATGTCTCATAAAGGAGACATAGAAACAAATTCAGTTGATTCAAAAAGATATAAAAATATATCAAATTAGGCAGAAGTCATCTTTGGATTTAATTCATATATGTATTGAGTTATGGTGTGTGATCACGGGTTTCATTAAGTGTCTTCTATAGTGTGTCACCATCGGATATTGAAATAGGGAATATTTTTTCCTAGGTACATGAGGCCATTTTAATTTTTTTTGAGAGGATCAGGTCTGTGTAATTTTGATTTTCTCTTTTATAGTGTTATAGTGGATGGAATGCTGATTTTTACATTTCAACACGTCATAAGTAACACCATGATCCATACCATGTGTTTGAGGTTGGAGATTTTGATTATGATTCTGATGTGTTCTAATGTTTCGTGGGTTGACGATCAAAGCTACATGTTTGTCATAATCTACTATTTATACTCTTTTATGGATTAGGAAATTTGTTATTGATATTAGAATTCAAAATCCCACAAACCCCATTTTCCATTGGATCTTAGGTTAGGGATTCCAGGTGTTCATGAATCAAAATCTAAGGCCAATGTTACGCCTGAACTCATCTCTATTTTCTAGGTATGTGGTCTACAATTTATATTACCTGATATTGAGGTTGATTTTTGAATGTGTCAATTTTGTTAATGGTTATCTTTTATTGATCATTTGAGTCCATTGATTGGAATTTGTAAAAAAGATGGTGAAATGATGAATTCAAAAACTCATTTTTCTCATTGGATGAATTGAGATTGACTAGACCATTTTCATGCCACCCAAGGGGTGTGACAATATTCTCGAACATGGGAAATTGTAATTTTATGTATGGGATTTACATATGATAATGTATATACCAAGATGAACATGTTTATGTATTATTTATGTTAGAAAAGTGATTATTGAATGTCTTCCTCGACATCGATAATGAAATAAGATTTTGTTTCACATAATGTAATGAGTAATAAATGGAATATGTTGAATGTGTCCAATGACTTGTAAGATTGAAATTGAAATAAATGAATGGATAAATTAATATGAAATGTCGAATTAGGTGAAATAGATTCATGTATTGAAATTGTTGAATAAATTAATTATATTGTTATATTAAAGGTAATTGTGCTAAGTAATAAATGTTTTTTGTGTGGTAAATGGGTCAATGTATTATGTCCCATAAGAGATTTAAAAGTTAAATAGAATTTGAATTGTGAATGTTGTGATTATTGATGATAAATGATCTTTGATTTGGTATATGTTGTAATTAAATGATTAATAATGTGCAAGTGTCTGGGTTTTATGTGGGGTATTGGACTGAAGATCCTATAATGGGATGGTTTGTAAATATGCCCAAAATCCCACCCCTAGAATGCATTGTTTTGGAAAACAGGATATATGTCTAAGCCCATAATAGTTTCATTTGATGATACTACCTAGAATGAGGATCCAAGGTGAGTGTGACATATTTGTTATGAAATATTTGTCCTTAGTGTGATTGGAAACATGACATATTCCTTTATGTATAAGAATTGACTAGCATAGGCCTAAGAGTAAATGATATAATTTACTAACGCATGTATTATGTGATAGAAATGGTTTGAGTGATTGAATGGGATTAATGATTAATATTTCTGATGTGAATATTGTTTACTAATGGAAGCCATGTTTTTTGTTGTTTACCAACACAAAAATTTAGTACTTTGTTTCACTATCCATTTAGACTAGATATTATTATGGCTCTATTATTGGTTTCTTGCTGAGTTGTAAAAACACTCTACTCATGATACCATTGTTTAATTGAGCAGATTTAATTATTATACGATAGGACAAGAGAATGATCCATGTACTAGGTTGTTGATTTGGGGATTACATGAGCATGTATAAGGGTACATACATGGATTCAAGATCTATTTTGGGGGATGTTTCCATTATTCGTTTTTGGGTTTCCATCACTTTCACCATAGTTAGCATGACACTGCATATTTATCTTTTGGTTGTGGTTGTACCCTATTGGGGAAATGGTTGGTAATGAATGTTATAATTTATTTTATATGTTGAACTTTTTTCATATGTTACCTACTATAGAATAATAATTTAATGAAGGTATAATCTCTTGATATTACCTATTAGGATAGTGTCGGATGATTTTAGCCCACAACATATAGGGAGGAATGCTTAAGGTCATGAGGAGACATGAAAAGAAGGACTAGATTAGTGGAACCTGTGTCACAAACATTACAATGTGTTATTAGAGAACTTATTTTCTATGGACTTACAATTTTTGTATTGTGTATGGGAAATTTTTATGTGTTTGGTTTTGTTGATGAGATCATGTTTCGGAGTGGATAACACATCTATGGAAGAATTCCATGTACCTAGGGTGGGAATTTTATTAAATTATATGTGTTGTTACAGTTGGATTATATTTCATCATTGGGCGATTCACTTGTTGTTTAATGATATTATATTTTTATATTTTTATTATGGAAGGAATGGAATGAGGTTGATTTGATGAATTATTATAGGAACCTAGGGATATTGGTTGAATGTATCCTCATGGGAACACACAAGTTGAATGTTTCAGACACGAAGTGTATAATGCTTATAACATTCCATAAAATATGAAGAATGAAATTTCAAATAAAATAAAATGTTTGGGTAAGAAGAAATATTTGGAATGAATGGGAATTGAATTGTTCTTGATTAAATTAGGCTACTGAGAAAAGATGATGGTTAGAATACATTTTGATATTATAAGGGTACATATATTAGAAAAGATTGTTTTATATATGTCGAAATTTTTTAAAAATGGTGTATAATGAATGACTCCTGACTATGTATGTTGGTTTAGCCCATGTTGACCATAACCCAGTGTAGGGATGGTTGAAGTTGTTGATTGAGTTGAGATGATGTATATTGGGAATACTATATAAAAAGATTGTTTATTGCTAGTAGGAAGACTGTTATTATGAAAACTATGGATGTTTTAAGTTCTGTATTCTAAGATGTATGTTGGACTTGTTTGAATATTCCATCTAAAAGTTATATTCCAGTTGGAAAATTAGATGAATTCATAGAAAATACTCCTATGTATGTGAAGAAGTAAATAATGATGGTTAAGGGTAATATAAAAGAGGAAAACATTCATGAGATCTTCCATCATTTTATAATGCTGATGGAACAAGACACAAGGAGGTTCTTTGTAAGTATGTTTGATCTGAATAAGGACATTATGTTGGAACACCCTATGAATTTTGATATTGATAACAGACCTGAGAAGTTATGTTCTATATAGATCCCATTAAGATGATTCATAGTCGCATAATGATTCTTCCTCAGAAGAGAAAAAAATTGGTCACTTACATGTTTCAAGGGCATCCAATGCATCAGTGGGACATTCAGGATTAGACCTAGTAGGCTGATGATATTTCCTGGAAATATTTCTTGGAAAATTTGTTGGCACACTTCTATTCAGACACGTTGAGGATAGAAAAGGATGCACAATTTATGAAGTAGGACCATGGGTCAATGACAGTGATTAATTATACTAGTTGATTCGCCATCATGAATTATTTTGTTCTAGATTTGATATGTGATGATGTGTCTATAGAAAAAAAATTGGATGGACATAAACATGATATTATGCCCTAGGTGAATATATTATTTTTAAAAAGAGTTGATGGGGTAGTAGATCAGGGCATAATTTTATAGTGAAACCTCAAGGATGCCCATGGTGGTGGGCATTAATTTCATGTTTGATGAACCAGTAGTTGGACAAAAAATAGAAGTATGTTTTGTTTGGATAAAATTCAATAAGTGGTGGATTGATTATTCTGAAGATATAAAAAACACCTCAGGGTAGTTATCCTATTTTATTGTAAGTTATGTAATGATACGATACAAGCATTTTATGTTTCCCAAAATAAAGAATGATTGTTGATAATTAATATGAATAGGGAATGTCCATAAGTTCCATAGGAATCCATGATAGATGGGAATAGATAGTAGGATGATCTTGTTTCTGTGTGTAGGTAGGGAGTTGGCTATCCCATATCAATCATGTAGTTGGAGCTCTACTGGTCATATCAATCCAAGTGGTGTGCATGCTACTCTCGGACAAGAGCATACATTTTAGCAGTTTAGTGCAACACTAGGAATTTAGATCGGAGCCTAGGGTAAATGACCATATCATCTTCATATACATTAGTCTAAACTATGAGGTGGTGAGCCTAGACCATTAACTATTAAAGGTATTATTATTGCATATTCCATGAAAATATGTGCTTTATTTGATACATGTTCCTCACATTATTTTATTTCTAATAAGCTTTTTGTTTTTTTGGTTTTAGATGTTGACTATTTTTGTGGTTCCATGTCGATTGATACACCATTTGGGATGTGGTTATAGAAAACTTGGGATTTTATTTTGTTTTCTCTTGATGTTGTTGGGTATATTTCCCTATAGGAAATGTATGTTCTTGGAATGTTAGATTTTGATCTAATTTGGGCATGGAATGCAGATTGTTTTAAATGACCCATATCTAATTTGGATTCCCTATGTTCTCATTCATGTCACATTAAGGAGACACTAATGTCCATTATGGGGAGTGGAACATTTAGGCATGTCTTGTTAATCAATTTTTTCAGTAGTTGGGTGAGGTCACAACTTAGGTGTCATGTTTTATGATTGGAGATGAGTTAGATAATCAGATTTTATTTCTTCCCATGGTAGATATGATTCAATATTTGTTTCCTATGGAATCCATGGAGTAGTATCCTTAAATAGATGTTGAGTTCACAAAAGATCAACTATTGGGAACATAGCTAGTTTCTATGATGTTGTATATAAAGGCCAGAGAAGAACTCCAGGATCATAAAACCTATTTCGAGGAACTATAAAACATGTGGTTTTTTCACCTGGTATATCACCTTTGGGATGAATAACATTTTTTACTAATAAAGTAGAAAGAACATGATAGTTTTTTTATTATAAAAATATTAATCAGATGATGATTAAGAACTAACACATCCTTCCATAAATCATTGACCATTTTGAATAGATAAGTGTTGAATCAATGTTCTGCAAAATTAATCTAAGAACAATTTATCATTAGATGTGGGTGAGACATTATAATATAACATGGTCTTACATCAGTATAATATAACGTTTATATGTATTTTTGGTGATGTTTTTCGGATTTACTGTTTCCCCATTAGTGTTTATGGCCTTAATGAACTGAATCATTCACTAAAAACTGAATTAGTTTGTAGTTGTTTTTTTAATGCCATCATGGAGTACATTATAACTCGTGATGATCATTCCAAACATCTTGACAACATCCTACGTAGACAATGAGTGGATAGGATATAATGGAGTACATTGAATATATAGTGTGCATTACGTTCATTACTTCAACTATGAAGAAGGGGTGTTATTGGCCCATGAGAATGATATAGAATTTATATCATCATAACAACCCATGGAGATTTTCTATATCATAATATTTATAGTAATGGTAGATATTAACGAATGTCCATTAATGACTTCTCTGTTTTTGAAACAATATATTTGAGATTGACTAACAATAGAATCAAGATTTAATGTTTAAGGAAATGTGAGAAATTTTTCAACATGTTGATGAATTAGTTTACATATTTACGAATTCTGGCCATACCCAACCATGTATTGGATATACCATGTTTTGTTAGGTGTCTAGTGTTGAACATGGGTTTGTGTTGATAATGAATGATCAGGATGTGGTATACTGCCCAATGTAGTAGAGGTCTCCTAAAATAAATGTCATTTTGTGCAATCTTGGGTATCCTCTAATGGTTTATGATTTAATGTGTTTGTGAACCTTCTTTTTGGGAGAGTAGTTTACCATGTATGCCGATTCTAAAATCCATAATTATATCTACTCTCTACGTGAATTGAATATTCTATTGGGAAGATTGGTTGAGTACATGAAAAATTTTAAATTTGATCTTGTTTACTATTTGGGAAAGGGAAGTAGTGATGTAGATTATTTGAACATGAACAATTAACATTAGATAGTTTATAAATCATGTTCTGAATAAAGGTTTATAGTTTTGTGCACTGAGATGAATCTCGAGATGAAAAATCAGTATATGTAGATGACTGTTGCATCCATGGCAGTTGAGTTTGGGTTCTGAGCCGAATCAAGGTAAGGAAACATGATGATTCATAATATATGGTATTAAAGGACAATAAAAATATGGGGGTCACCTTCAAAATGGACAAATATCGTTGACATATCATTTATGTTTCTGGTCATGTTGTTTTACCCACACGTTTGTTGGAAGAGTTTATGTATGAGTTTTGTTCACTGAGGTGGCTATTGTATCAGGGTTTGAACAAAATGTATTATGATTCTTGAAGATAGTATTGTAGGTCAGGAATAAAGAAAGAAGTGGTAGGTTTCATGGCATGAGGCCTTACCTATCAGTAGGTGGTTCCCTAGAATAAATGGTCGGGTGGTTTGTTAGAACAATTTCCCATTCCATAATGGAAAAGCAGTGACATAGTTAGTGATTTCATTGTAGTTCTACTGAGGACACCACAAAATAGTGGTTCAATAATGGTAGTTGAAGATCAGTTGACTAGGGTGGTAAATTTCATTCCAAATTGAGAGACAATCACTATTGACTAGTTGGGTGAATTGTATGTTTGGGAAATTATACAGTTTCATTGAGAACCATAGACTATTGTTTCATATGTATATAAATGTTTTTCATAATTTTAAATTATTTATTAAATTAAAATCATTGTTCCTATGTGTTTTTTAGTACTGATTTCCACCCACAGAAGTACCCTAAATCAGAGCATACTATTCAGGCACTAGAGGACCTGTTGAGTTCTTATGACCTAGATTTTCGTAGATCATGGTTAACGAACTAAGAACTTATTGAATTCACCTATAATATATACACTTGGTGAAGATTCATATGTTACTATATGTGGTACTCTATGTTTGGCCATGTAGATCCTCATTATGATTGATAATGGATGGAGAATATGAATTGTTCGGGACGAGCCTGATGAAGCAAATGTCATAATTAGAAAATTTTATTGTGAAATGTATATTAATGGAACAAAGAAGGTAGAAAATTAATTTGATTTATTGTCTCATACAACATGATCATTTGGTGGGTGATCGTGTCTTTCTTCATTTTTCATCTTGATTGTGTCACCATTAGATACAAAAACAAGGAATATTGGGACCCAAATATGTAAGGTTGATTTAGATTTTAGAGGGGATCTACCTGATAGAATACTGATTTTATATTTCACAATAGTATAGTGGCATGAATGATTTTTTTTTATTTGTCACAGCATTGGTAGTATCACCCTAACCCCTATCATGTGTTTTATTTCCATAATGTTGAGCTTGAAGTCGATGTATCATTGGGGGTGTATTCTGTAACGACCCGATGTTTTCAATTGGAAATTCCCTTCTTATAAAAATGATATAAAATCACATAATAATGATCTATTATGTTATAAGTGACCTTTAATCATAATTTCTTCACTTATGTGTTTGGAATTTTGGAAAACTGACATACTCGGTTGTGTTCAAGATGTTTTTTGGAGTCTGATAAGGAAAATATAATTTTTAGTGAATATTAACCTACCCTAATGAATAGTAAGAAACCCTTATAAATAGTGATATACCCTAATTAATAGTATCCTCAGACATGATAGTATAAAAATAATATTCAAGGTTGATGTACAATATACAAATGTTTTATTATGATTTAATGAATGTTTAAAATCTGATTTTTTATAATGAATTATGATTTTATTTAAATATTTCAATAATCGTAATTTGAAAATTTATTTTGAAAAATTGAGTTTGTTTTTGGGATCTACACATTGATAAATAATTTGGGTGAATTTTTGAGATTTTTTTGGAAAACATGAAATTTTTTATGAATAGTAAAATAAGGTAATTTACCATATATATACATTATAAGATAAATAGAATATTACTTGCATCATGGATGATGTCACCACCCATGGTTCGAATTCACAAGACCCATTTACTATTATAGGGCATGGAATACATAATATTAAATGTATTGTGATGAAATAATCAATTAAGGATTATAATTTCATGAAATCCCTCCTCTCCTCCTCTATAAACCCCCCTTCACTCCCTCTTTTCTCCAATCCTCTAAAGCTCCATGACTTCTCTAAATTCTTCCCAAATCTCTCCCCAATGTCCTCACCCATGTCCAAAATCTCTCGGTATCCTCAAAAGACCAAAACCTCTACCCTTAAGAGGTTCTCAATGGAGGAATTCTGAAGAGGTAAATTCCTCTTCCCGAATATCTTTTTTTCTTTTAAGTTCTTTTCATTTTATTTCTATCCACACGTCCCTTCACCCTAATAGTATGATAAATCCATTAGCATAAATTTACTAAAATTACTTCATTATAGTGGTATATATCATTATCTTCTCTCTTTTCCCCTCCTTTTTATTTGAAAGAAATGAATTAACCTTTTTAGATGTGCTAATTTAGCACCTTCAAGGACAAAGGTTTATCAATTTCTATTATTATAATTAATTCAGGTCATGAAACCATTTGTGTTTTGATGAACCGGATTATTATATATGTTATATATCATTTTTTTCTATAACCCTTTGGAACAAATTTAATTATGTTATAAATTAAAACACGTTCTTTGGAATCAAACGAACCAAATAACAGAAACCGTTATCAATAAGGTTATATATGTAATTATTCAAAATCACTATAAGTAATCTAATTAAAACTAAAACCATGTATTATCCTAGTTATTAAAAACAAAATATAACTTCAATTCATTACAACCACTTTTATCTTGCATATAATCCAAACTTGAATATAAGTGAACCGATCATTTAATGCCAAGTAAACAAACGAGCCTGAACAATTAAATTGAACCTTGTAACTAATAAAAAAGGCTTTGAATGAACTATATAGGGTTATAATAAATAAATTGATTATATAATAGGTTCAGAATATATTAATTAATAAGAGTAATTGGTTTATTCTGGTCATTAATAACAAGTGGAGAACACCAACAGATTTATGGTCTGGGATCCTCCCCTTTTCACTATTAATCAAGATTGTTCTATATGATATGTCTTATTGTGTAATAAAACGTCATGGGGTATGTTAATAGACCTTACCCATACTTCCATTATGTTTTATTGGTGACGAGAAACCCCTTCTATCTCATCATGTTCTCTTAGGTACAGCCAAAACCATGCCGGTAAAATCATAACGAATTTTACCCAAACCATCTTCGTTATTTCTGTCACGACCCATCCCTCGGGGCCCATGTCGTAACTACCCCAAGCCCGCCTTCCATAGGCCATGGACTGGCGGCTAGCACCAGAGGCGTAATCCCTATATCCGGGAAGGCATTTCCTCACTAAAACACAAACACACACCCAAAACCAGAGTACAAGCGGAAGTAATCACTAAGTAAGCAGTACAAGTGTGCTGGAAATACATGTGGCCAGAATACAAGCCCAAAAGAAAGGTACATCTACAACTAAAAGTAAAGTGGAAGGAAAAGACAAACAATTAGATGTGACAAGCTGATCCTGGGTCGTCCTCCTGAGTTCCTACATGAAGGGTAGGTACAGATGTCCACCTCATCTCTCCTTGTCTGTCAGTCACCACCGTACACCATCTCATCGTGAAGTCCACCTCCGGGTATCGTCTCCTCGTGAGGTCCAACTCCGGGTACCATCTCATCGTAAGGTCCACCTCCGAGTACCGTCACGTCGTGAGGTCCACCTCCGGGTACTGATCAGCTCCTCAAGCCTCAACCTTGATCAGTGCTGTCTGTCGACTACAACAAACACAACATAGTGCTGGCATAACCCGTGCAGGGGTGAGTATACGCTACTCAGTAGGGACCCCGAGACCCTTAAGGTCTCACTAAATCCAACATGGATAAACACAAGAATATTCTCAATAGATAAACCATACTTAGGTATAATCCCATAATTATACTTAAGTTACCAAGTAACCCATCTCAAACATAAGGCATCACACCGTTATGAAATCAACGGATCACCACAACTTAGGTATATGCCCATACATATACCTATGTTATCAAGTAACCCATATCTATCATGAGAAAAACACAAAGGTCATTGACTCAGCTCAAACCAGGATTTTCATTAATGAAACCGTAACTATTGAAGAGCTCCAGTCTCGGACGAGTACAGTGATCCTGTCACGACTTTGAGGTATCGCTCCCTAAACTAGACTACTGAGGTACTCCTCCTGTCGAGTACCGCGGGTCTGACACCTCACAAAGTAGTGCTCCCCGCCCTGGGTCTTCCACCTCACACAGTAGTTCTCCCCCTCATAGCCATCAAAGGCACTCCTCCTGTCGAGTATCGCGGGTCTGCCACCTCACAAAGTAGTGCTCCTCCGCCATGGGTCTTCCACCTCACAAAGTAATGATCCCCACTGGGCTATACCAGTCACTTTGAATCGAATCGGACAAGGAGACATTAGGTCTCAGCTAGCTACACGGTTTCCGCACTCCGCACGCTCGTCTCCCGGAGGGTCCGCTCCACGAGCCATGGGGGGTCGATACTCCAAGTATCGAAAAGGTCTGCCTCGTCACAGGGTTCTCAACGCAAAAGATGGTGCATCAATCATACGCCTGATCTGTGAGTTATTAGCCTTAAAGTCCCTGGGGCCCGGTTGGTTTCGTATACGAACCAACTGGACATATCTCAACTGTACCCCAAACTATGGTCCACAGAGAACCGCTGGGTGCTGGTCCATACAGAACTGATGAACGATGGTCGATACAGAACCCATAGGCACTGGTCCACATAGAACCATTGGGCGTTGGTTCACACAGAACCGTGCAGGGTGCTAGGTGTTGGTCCACACAGAACGGCGCTGGGTGCTGGTCCACACAGAACCGCACAGGGCACTGGTGCAGATCCACACAGAACCGCGCATGGCGCTGGGGGTAGGTCCACACAGAACCGTGCAGGGTGCTGGTGCAGGACCACACAGAACCGTGCAGGGTGCTGGTGCAGGTCCACATAGAACCACGCAGGCCGTTGGGGCTGGTCCACACAGTACCGCGCAGGGCGCTGGGCGCAGGTCCACACAGAACAACACAGGGCGCTGGCGCAGGTCTACACAAAACTGCGCAGGGCGCTGGTCCACACAGAACCACACGGGGCACTGGCGCAGGTCCACACAGAACCGCGCAGGGCGGTAGCGCAGGTCTACACAGAACCGCGCAGTAGCCGTCGTCGAAGTCGTCGAACCCATAGAGGTTCCCAGTAGTCGAAGCAGTAGCAGCCAGCTCTAGGGTTTCCGTACACAGCACGCTCGTTCCGGGAGGATCCGCTCCACGAGCCGAGGGGGCGATACATCAACTGTATCGTTGATCAGAGTTGACGTATCTCAATGTTCCATCACGTCAAAAGGAACTCAACGGAACAGACGGCGCATCGATCGGACGCCCGGTCTGAGAGTTATTGGCTTTTTCGTTTCAGGGGCCCGGTTGGGTTTTAAGTCAAAACCAACCCGACCGTGCTCCAACTGCATCCAAAACTCGAGCGGAGTAAGCCAAAATTTCCATCTCTCCAAGAGGAAACCAACAAAGTCGATGGCACGTCAATCGGACGTCCGGAGCTCAAGATATTAGTGTTTCTGCTCAGAGGGCCCGGTTGGTGTCGTGTTCGAACCAACCCAGCCGAACCTCTGATTCTTCGAATCCTTGAGTATAGTATACCAAATCAACCATCTTGATCCATGGATCGCTACGCAACTGACGGTTCGTTGATCGTAGGTCCGTAGCCCATATTATGGGCGTTTTAACCTATACTATCCGAAAACAGGGGGTCTGGGCTCGGTCCGACCTGGCCGAGTACCCCCCTGGGCCGGGCCGAATCGGGTCGGCCCGAACCGGGTCTGGGCCTGGACCGGTTGGCCGTGGCCCGGCCCGGCCTGTGTGGGGCTCCCCAGCCCGGCGCGGGGCGGCCCGCGGGTCGCTGCGCCCGCGCGACCAGCTTGCGGTCGCGGTGACAGCTCGGCCAATTAGCCGAGCGGTAATCTGAAATGGGGGGCGCGGTCCCCCCGTGTTTTAAATCCTTGGCGGCCTCATGTGGGGTCTGCCCGCTTTCAACACCGAGGGTTTCAACCCCCGGTTCTACCGGAAATCGGCCGGCCTAAGGCCGACTGTTACATCACTTGTGGGACACTCGGGGTCCCGCCGCCTTGCTGATCACCCGCGGTCGGCTTTGCCGGCCGCTTGCTGAACCGCCGCAGCTCAGCCGCGGCGGGATCCTCTGGCGGTGCACCGCCGCTGCCGGTCACCAGCGCCGCCGCCCCAGGGAGGCGCGCAGCCGTCGCCTTCTTTCGGACCACCGGACGCACTCCTGTGGTCCGATTCGCTTGCAGTCTATGCCGGCTGTCTTCTCGCATCATGATCTTCAGAAAGGATGTCTCAAAACTCTAAACGGATACGCTTCCTCGTCACCGTCAAATCCACGCACCCAAAACAAATTGCGGAGGGTTGTCGGGCCGTGTTCGTTCGGCCCGCACCCTCCGCGTTATGTGCTAATGATTTGGCAGAAAAAAACGATTGATTTTCCAAAACTTATTACCACAAAACTTATCAATTATAAATAAACAACTTTCACCAATTTAACCCCGCAATCCACCCGAATGAATGAACGGTCTGTGGATCAACTGGTTAATTGGTTTGTTCGTGCTCGTTATTCTATTCTCAATGGTTAAAGAGAAAATCAAATATATTCCCCTACCTCAATAATTGACATCATATGTCGTCGATCCATGGAATACGAGCGTTGTGGTAGATGACGTCGCAGAGAACGCTATCATCTTGTCAACATTTGAGGAAGATCCATTGTGGTAGACGACACTCCTCACTAGCGGTGTCTTCTCCCTTGACGTGGAGGAAGAAGAAGAGGTGAAGGTTTTCTTCATGATCTTGTTCCGGTTGAAAGAAAAGTGGAGAGAAACACTCATTTCTAATCCTCTAGTGATTCCACCCCAAAATATTTGTCAAAAAATATATTATATTAAGGCTCCCCCTATTTTAATAAACTTGTCAAGCATTTTCAAAATGACTCAAAACTTTTCCAAGTAATTAATTAATTGTGGAGTAAAAAATTAATTAATTCAAGGTGTTGTCATATTAATGACCAAGTGGAAGGTGGGTAGTTTAGCAATTAAAGAGGGGAGTTGTCATGAATTAAATAAGGGGGGTTTATGGGAGTTTGAAAAGGTTGGGGCTCATTTGGGCCCCACCTATTCAATCCTCCCGAGGGTGGTTATGCGGGGGTGGGCCCCACCACCCTAACCTCCCATGGTTGGTTTTAACCAACACCAAAAATAAAATTTGTTGCACAAATTTTATTTACTTCACCAAAAAAAAATCTTCTCCATTCTTGCAAACGCAACTGCGGTGAAAGTTCCCTTAAGCAAAAACTAGCATTGCGAGCTCATCAGTGCCCTCAGATTTCAATTCCGAGCACCGGTTCAAATGATAGAAAAACCCGCTCATTCGTTCACTGAATGTACACTATCTAATCTTCGGAAATTGATTTTGGGCACATCGGGCCTCGGAATCAGGTGCCGTAAGAGACTGCAGACTCGTAAAATTCCAAAAAAAATAAAGAAAAATTTTCCTCGAAATTTCCAGGTCTTTACAATTTCGGTTTTCCTTATCATTCATAAAAATGGAGTTTTCATAACTATTTATGTGTATATTATGAATTCAGGATAGTTGTATAAAATTCTAATATCAAGACCCTTACATCACATTATTTCGACGATATACATGTTTTTGAAAGATATTCTCCGTAGAACTTGAAGATAAGCAAATCTTATTTTAAGGGGACATACCTAATTTTTACCGAAATTTCAAGTTCACTCTCTCCTTTTTTTTAAAGAGAAAATAATCTTTATAAAATCATTATTTTTATAATAATAACATTCTTGTTTCAATTCTGGTTTTTCATAAACGAATTTCCCCTTTTCTATTTGAAAAGCTCGAGAGCGTTTTCCTTAAATCTACACTAAAATGTATTAATGCTATTGTTTCTAAAAGACATTTCTGATAAGTTTTCACATCTATTTGACACCACTTACCGGGTTATATGGCTATTTTACCCAATTAATGTCCATGGATGTTCTAATCCATTTGTTTTCGTGGACACATTCAAGATACACCCATTGGATATGTTTTATGACATGACTGTGGTACCCAATTCATTCCATGTGAACCCTTATGTTTGTGTTTGGTTGGTTATGTATGATTGTATATGTGTTAGGAATATGTATGTTGAATGAATATTCATGAAGATATTGAGATGGGTGAGCCCAGAGAGCACTCCAATTCATTGGGTAAAGATAAGTCTCATGAGATGTGATGTGAATTGGGATTGGTCGTTAGACTTGACCCATACTAATGTGGGAAACATTATTGGTGGTAAGACTTGACACGTACTAAAGATATGATTTATGATTCTTCTACATTTATACGATTCCATGTTTATATGATCCCATGTTTATATTAAATGATTTTATATGTTTCATGATTTGGTTGTCATTATTTTATGCCTACTAACTCTTGTGCTTGAGATGTATCCTTTTGTTTATTCCATTACTAGTCTTCTTAGATCATCTCATTGTTCATGTGTTTCCCTGGGTACCCTATGTAGATGTAAGAGCTCAAAGTATGTTATAATCTCTTTATGGAGATTAAATAAATATTTTCCCCATGTATTATGTTATATGTACCAATCTTCAAAGACACTAGAATTAATGATCTTTGGCTTGTACTCTGATGATTAATTATGATGAAAATAAATAAATGTTATATGTAAAAGGCTCGGGTTTCTTTATTTGGTATCAAAGGATGGTCTATATAATTTGGAAATTAGGAATAGAGTAGCTTATTGGGAACCATATGGATGAGACTAATTATAAGAAAAAACTCTTAAATTTAGTTGAGTATAGAGTAAGTGGTTTATCAAGAAAATACATCCTTGTCTGCATACGAACAGCTAGAGAAGGCTCGGGCACAGATGTATCTAGTGGTAAAACCAGAAAAAACATATTTGACATTGTCTCGAATGAGAAGTGGTGCATGATAAAGGACCTGGCTGCACTCTTGGTTACGAATCTCTTGAGCGATATGCTATTGTAGATTCCAGAGCTTAGTAAAAACCATTATTAAGGGAAAAAAATCCCATATGAATATAAGTTGTGAAATAGATCGAGGAAAACCTAGATATAAACCCATGTAATCACATGTCAGGATATACTTCTTCTTTATATGTTCATACTATTATGTTAAATTTTTCTTTTTTTGCTCAATTGAATAATATTCAAGACATCAAATTATAAATTCTTTTTCTTTGTTAATGGCAGGAAATAGATTAACAAGTTCCAACTACCAATGTTATGGGAAATGTAAGGATTTTCTTAATTACATGCTAGATGTGATGAAAGCGGGTGCTCAAAACATCATCTTAGTACTTGCTCAGCTTGCACGAGTTATGAGTAATAACATGAATCAGGTGGAACATACCCCTTCTCCAAGGAAAGAGCAAGTTTCTGTATAATCCATCATTCGGAAAAGGCCTCCCATGATTAGTGGTTCATCTGATCCACTTCTCGTAGAACAAAGGATTAACTTCATTGAAAAGATTTTCTCTGTCCTCCAGTGCTCGGAAGAAGAGAAAGTTGTACTATCAGTCTATCATTTTGATAAGGAAGCTGATAAGTGGTGGACACTGATCAGGAATACAATGTACCAAGATAAATTTATTCCATAAATTTGACAAAATTGAAGAGGATTTTTTTCTAAAAATATTTTCCTCGAACCCTCCATCTCAAGATGGAAATATAGTTCCATAAATTCAAAATGAAAGGAGATGAGTCCATCGGGGTGTATGAAGCGAACTTTACATAGCTTTCAAGTTATGCCTATGGCTTTTTCATGAACACCAAAAGCATGGGGGATCACTTCTTTAGCAGACTAATGCCGAGTATACAAAAAGTGTGTTCAATTTGAGACTTCGACAGCTATAAAGAGATTTTCCATTGTGCCCTCAAGTTTGAAATGGATATGGGAGACTCTCAGTGGTCTCATGGGAATATTGACTAGAAGCTGAAAATAGAGAACTACATGGGTGGTTCATCAAACAAATCCCCTTATGGAATGAAGCCTCACATTCCTCTTTGCAAAAATTATTGGAAGAAGCATCATGGTGACTTTCTCAGGGGAACATGGAATTTCGTCAAATGTGGAATTTTTGGAAATCTTCCAAGAACATCCAATGTGATATGAAAATCCCCGCTAATTGTGAAGAAGAAAGAATGGATTAGATCAACACTCAGACAATAGTGCAGGGTTATAACTACAAGGTTCTTGGGAAATATACGAACAATTTTCCTATACCGAGGGTTGTTGGAGGCAATCAGCAACAACCTACATGGCAACAAGAAATGGCTTATGCTATCACCACTTCAGTGGTGGAGCTGGAAAACGATATGGTGACAGGTACGCCAGTTATTCATTCATGAATAGTGAACATACTATTTTTTTCTAGTTCTACACATTCATTCATATCATTCATGTTTAATCGATCTATTCAAACACCACCTCAAATTTTTGAGGAAAAGTTATCTACAAGAATAGCGAATGGGGAAATGGTTGCATCCATGTATTATAAATCCTCCTCGATAAACATTTTTGGACTGAACCTCCCAGCAAATCATGTCATACTCCCATTGGTGGAGTTTGGCGTTATCTTAGGTATGGATTGGTTGTATTTATACAAATCCAATATCCACTGTCAGGAAAGGTGATCACTCTTCACATCCCAAAGCATCCTCTAATTATTTACAAGTGCAAGGAGGATGATGAGTTTCTTTAAATTCGTCATCTCAAGTTTGGATATTTCTTCTTTATGTGCATCTATCTCTATCTCAAAGGATTGAGACGAAGTAGATTATCATGCTTGAAGACATTCCCATTGTTCAGGATTACAAAGATGTATTCCCCAAAGAGTTCCCTGGTCTTCCCCCGGACCAATAGGTTGAGTTCCCAATTGAACTAATCCTTGGATCTCTGCCAATATCACAGACACCTTATAGAATAGCCATCGTAGACCTAGAAGATTTGAATAATTAGTTACAGGAGAAAATGGAGAAGTGTTTTATACATCAGTGTGCTTCACCGTGGGGTGCTCCAATACTCATCGTCAAGAAGAAGTATGGATCAATGTGCCTCTGAAGTATCTCCTTCCATGGATAGATTATTTGTTCGATCAGCTTCATGGGTGTAGTTATTTCCCTATGGTGGATCTTCAGTCGGGATATAACCAACAAATGGTGATGAATGAAGATATTCCTTATACTACCTTTAGAATGAGATATGGACACTATGAGTTCATAGTGATTCCCTTCAGACTCACTAAGGCTTATGAAATATCCATGGATTTGATGAATTGAGTCTTTCTAGATTACATCGCAAATTTGTGGTGGTCTTTATTTATGATATTCTGATACACAACAAGAGCAAGGAGAAACATGAGGGGCATTTAGAAACATTGTTAATGACTTTTTGAAGGGAGAATTTGTATGCAATGTATAATAAATGTGAGTTATGGATAAGGGATTTATCATTCTTGGGGAAAGTTATCACCAGGAATGGGATATCTGTGGACCCTTCCAAGACAAAGGCAATTGAAGAGTGGTCAAGGACAACTTCTGTAACAGAGATCCACATCTTTTTAGGTCAAGCTGGGTATTATCGAAGATTTGTGAATAACTTTTCACGATTATCAAACCCAATGACCAATCTTACATAGAACAGAGTAAAGTTCGTTCGGACACAGGAATGTGATGACTGTTTAATGGAGTTGAAAAAAAGGATTATTACTACGCCGGTACTCACACACCCTTCATGTGGAGAACTCGTTATGGTGTATAGAGATGCTTCTATGAAAGGCTTAGGTTTTGTGCTAATGAAAAATGTATATGTTATATCCTCTACCTCAAGGTAGTTGAAACTCCATGAGAAAAACAATCCCATGCATGATCTGGAGATGGTGGTTGTGATCTTTAAGTTAAAAAGCAGGCGACATTATCTGTATGGGGAAAAATTTGAGATATATACTGACTGCAAGAGTCTAAAATATATATTCCCACAAAAACAGATTAATATACACCGACGAAGATGGATATATCTCATCAAGGATTATGACTGCTCAATCCACTACCATCCTGGAAAGAAAATCATGGTTACAGATGCTATAAGTAGAATATATCTTGTATCATTATAAATGAAAAAAATTGAAAAGGATCTAATCTTCATACATTTTCAAAATATGGACAGTGGAATCATTAAGTGAGGAACGTCATCAATCCATTCCCAAATGATTGATCAACCATCCCTCATGGAGAAAATAAAGGTTGCTCAATGGAAGGATTTAGAAATTCAGAAAAGGGTGGAAGCAATTGAATATGGGGAATCCTCTGATTTAAAAATTGATGAGGAACATGTTGTAAGATTTGGGACACGATTATGTGTACCATCTGATCCCGAGAAAAATAAGGCACTATTGGATGATGTACATAGCTCTACCTTCTATATCCATCCTAGGAGAACCAAAATGTATTGTGATCTCTGAGAACACTTCGGGTGAGATAAGCTGAAGAAGAAGATTTCAGAATATTTATCATGGTGCATGGTATGTGGGCATGTTTATGTTGAGCGACAAAAGTCCAAAGGTATGATGCATCCATTGCCTATACCCATGTGGATATGGTAAAATGTTACAATGGACTTTGTCACGGGTCTCCCGAAGATGTCAAAGGGAAATAATGAGATATAGGTTTCGGTTGACCGACTCACCAAGACATCCCATTTCATCTCTATTCGAGAAGATCCCTCTCTTGAACTACATGAAATGTTATATGTGAATGAAAGGGTGAGACTGTGTGGTTTTCCACTCTCTACTGTCTCTAACCATGATCCATGGTTCACATCAAAATTCCAGAGGAGCCTTCAACATTCTTTGAGCACTGAATTAAATTTCAGCCTGACCTATCACCCCCAATCTGATGGACGGTCTGAAATAACTATTCAGATGCTTGATGATATGCGTAGAGCCCGCTATCTAGAATTCAATGGTGGATGGGATCTGCATCTCCCATTGGTTGAGTTCTCATACAACAATAACTTCCACTCGAGTATTCAGAAGGCTCCATATGATGCTCAATATGGGAAGCGATGTAGAACTCCAACTTGTTGGGATGAATTTGGAGAAAGAAAGCTACTTAGACTCGATCATGTTCAAGAGATGACAAAGAAGGTTCAAGTCATCCAAAAACACATAAAATATACTCAATGTTGGCAAAATAGCTATGCTGGCAACCATCGAATGGACTTGGAGTTCGACGTTGGAGATAAAGTCTTCCTTCGAATATCTCCATGGAAGAGATTCATGCGATTTAATAGGAAAGAGAAGCTAATCCCATGTTATATTGGCCCCTATGAGATCCTAGATCGTATAAGAGTCATGGAAAATATGCTTGCACATCCACCGAATATGGCTCGAGTTCATGATGTTTTTTATGTATCACTCTTGAGGAGGTACATTCATAATCTCTCACATGTACTAAACACAGAGGTGGGGTAGCAGGAATATGATCTCTCCTATGTGGAGCAGCCATTAATGATTTTGGATCAGAGAGATAAGGTTCTACGCAAAAGGCATCCCATCATGTCAAAGTGTTGTGGAGGAACCATAATATTTAAGAAGCAACATGGGAATGGGAGGAAGCAATGAAGGAAAATTTCCCAGATCTGTTTTTCCCTAGAATGAAAAATGAAATTTCGAGGGAGAAATTTCTTTAGGGGGGAATAATGTAAGGACCAAATGTTTTTAAAGGAAATTACCTTCTTATAAATACACCATATAATCACATAATAATGATCTAATAAGTAGTAGATGACTTTTAACCATATGTTTATCGTTTATGTGTTTGGAATTTTTGAAATCTTGACAAACTCGGTTGTGTTGAAGATGTTTTTTGGAGTCCTATAAGAAATACATAATTTTGTTGAATAGTAACCAACCTTAATGAATAGTAAGAAACTTGTATGAATAGTGGTATACCATAATGAATATTAACATCTCCAATGATAGTATAAAAATAATATACAAGATGGAAGTACAATATACCAATGTTTTGGAATGAGTTAATGCAGGTTTTAATTCTAGTTTTGATAATAAATTATGATTTTAATTAATTATTAAAATTTTCATATTTAGAAAATTATATTTTGAAAAATGGACTTCATTTTTTGATTCTACTCATCAACAAATGTTTATAGTTTATTTTTGAGATTTTTCTGATATACATGAATTTTTTGATGAATAGTAAAATATGGTAATTTACGGTATATATACATTATAAGCTAAATAGATGATTCCTAGCATCATGGCTAATGTCACCACCTATGTTTCGAATTCACATTACCCATATACTATTCTTTGTCAGGGAATACTTACTATTCATTGTCTTGTGATGAAATAATAAATTAATGATTATAATATCATGAAATCACTCCTCTCCTACACTATAAAAACCCATGCTTACGCCCCCTTCTCTCCAATCCTATCAAGCTACAAGTCGTCTCAAAATTGTACCCAAATTTATCCCCAAGGTCCTCCCCCACGTCCAAAATCTCTCATCCTCCTCAAAATACAAATAACTCTCCTCTTAAGAGGTTCTCAAAGGATGATGTCTCTAGAAGTACATTTCTCTTCCCAAATTTCTTCTTTTCTTTTAAGATCTTTTCATTTAATTTCTATCCTTAACTACCTTCAACATAATAGTATGATAATTCCAGTAGCATAAATGTACATTAATGTCTTCATGCTAGTGATATATTTGATTATCATCTCTCCTTTCCCCACCATTTTATTTGAATGAAATGAATGCATCGTTTGATATATGGCAATTTAGCACAATCATGGATAACGATTTATCAATTCCTATTATTATCGATTATTGTGTTCCTGAAACCATTTGTGTTCTGGTTGAACCTGATTACAATATATTTAATATATTATATTATTTGTTTTGTATCCCTTTTGTAAAAATGTAATTATGTTATAAATCAAAACAAATTCTTTGTAATCAAAGCCACCGAATAACAAAATTGGTTTTCACTAATGTTATATATGTAATAATTCAACATCACTATAAGTAAACTCATTAAAAATAAAACCATCTAATCTCGTTGATATTAATAAAAGAATATAACTTCATTTTTCGACAACCATTTTTATCTTTCATATAATACAAACTTGAATATAAATGTACATATCTTTTAAAGCCAAGTAAAAAAATGATCCCCAACAATGAAATTGAACGGTGTAACTAATAAAAAAGGATTTGAATGAAATAAATAAGGATAAATAACTAAATTTAATATATAAACGGTTCTTGACTTATTAATTAATATGACTAATATGTTTATTCAGGTCATTTATAAAAATTGGAGAACACCAACTAATTTATGGTAAGGGATCCTCCCCTTTTCACTCTTAATCACGATTGTTCTCTATGCAATGTCTTTTTGTGTAAACAAATGTGATGTGGTATGTTTATACAGATTTCCCATACTATTGTAATGTTTTATATGTGATGTGAAACCCCTTATCTCTCTCTATAATGTTCAATTATTTACACCTGACACCATGCCGGTAAAATCGTAACGAAATCTACCCAAACCATCTTCGTTCTTTTCGGTTGCCAAATAATTATTTCAAAATGGTTTTATCAAATTTATTCTTTTGAATCATATGAATTCAGGATAGTTGTAAATGATTCTAATATCAACAAACTTTCATCACTTTCATTTGGGATTATAAATGTTTTTGAAATTTTCCCTCCATAGAACATTCTGATAAGCAAACCTGTTTTAAAGGGGATTCCATAATTTTTACCCAAATAAAATGTTCACTAAATCCTTTGGTTTATGACACCATTTTCATTATAAAATCAGTATTTTTATTATTAATACATTCATGTTTAATTTCTGGTTTTATATAAAATAATTTCCCTTTTTCTATGTGAAATGCTCTATATTGTTTTCCTTAAAACCGCACAAAAATTTTTTAATGATAATGTTTTTAAAATACATTTCTAATATGTTGTCACCTATATTTGACACCACATGTCTTTTAATATGCCCATTTTAACATATGAATGTCCATTTATGATCAAATCCTTTCCATTGATGGACACATTCAAGATACACCCATTTGAATGGTTTTATGTCATGACTGTGGTACCCAATTCATTACAAGGGTACCCTTATGTTTGTGTATAGTTGATTATCTATGATTGTATATGTGGTAATAATATTTATTTGGCATGAATATTCATGAAAATTTTGTGATGGGTGTTCCCAGATAGTGCTCCAATGAAATGGGTAAGGATAAGTCTCATGAGATATGATGTGAAACTGGATTGGCGGTTAGCCCTGAACAGTATTAAAATGGGAAATGAGATTAGAGGTTAGGCTTAAGCTGTAGTATAGATATGATTTATGATTCTGCCACATTTATATGATTCCATGTTTATATGATCCCATAATTTTTAAATGATTTTATACATTTCATGCATTTGATATCATTATTTCATGCCTCTTAACTCATGTCCTTGAGATGTATAATTATGTTCCCTTCTTTACTAGTATTTTTAGCTCATCCGTTTGTTCCTTTGTTCCCCAGGGTACCCTATGAAAATGTTAGAGTTCAAAGGAAGTTTGAAGCTCATTATGGAGATTAAATAATGAAGTTTTTTTGCCCCATGATTTATGTTATATGTACCTAGTCTTCAATGACACTAGACATAATGATCCATTGCATGTACTCTGATGATTAATTGTTCATGAAATAAGGAAATGGTATATGTATATGGCTCGGGTTGCTATATATTCAGTTTGTATTGTGGATCGTATTGATAAAGACTTGTGAGGAATAACAATATAGTTGGTTTTTGTTTTTTGGATGTATGTTAATGATCATCAAATTACAAGTGAGATGGAGGCATATTTGTGGGCTAATTTAGCTGATCATTGATCTTTAGTAGATTAGTGATACTTGGGAATTCTACTCGAAGAAGATCTATTATAATGTGGTGCAAGATATAAGATTCCATATTTTATTGATGACTGTTACTATTTATTTGTTGGTTCATGTCACATCATTATGTTTATTTCTATACTTTCTAGATATATGATGAATCAAGGGGGTGTCTCAGGGGATCAAGATAAATATGGACAGGGATTTTGGCAATCCATATATTGTTTCACTATTGGTATATTTTTTTAGTAGTAATCGAGTTCTCAAAATGTTTTTCCAAGATGAAGGAGTACACGGATTATTAAACAAAGAAACTAGGGAGGCCAAAAATAGTGGATCTAGATAGTGGAATTAGTCATTGTTGGTGCATGGTTTATTAAACCATGCATGACTTCCGATGTAACTGTACAACTGAACCCCTTTGGGATAGAGTGTTGTTCATAGATAGCGTACAGTTTCTAAAACAATGTTTCCAAACCATTACCCCCATTAAATATATTATTTTACCATATACCCACTCCTTATTTTATGTTCCTCATTCAAATTTCTTATTCAGTCTTCCTCCTCTATACCTTGGGAGTAACCTAAGCACCCAAAGAATCCCAATGATAAATCTCCTTAATTTATAGGCTATTTTGAGTGTCATTGGTTGCAGATCAAAACTACAGTTAACTATTACAACTCTCTTTATTCTCATTAAAAAGTTAGGGATTTTTGTTTTCTTATTATTCATATAAATACTTGAAACCCTTTTTTATAGTGGACCATAGGTTGGGGCTTCATTGGGTTCGTGAATTTAGATCTACAGCTATGGTTATGTGTGCATTCATCTGTAGATTCCATGTAGGTGGTCTCTAAGGTATATTCCATGGCCTTGAATTGGATTTGGGTTTGTTTTGTTTTATTAATGCTTGCCTCATGAGGTGAAATTTATGACCTTTAATGGATTTGGTGAAATTGGTCACAAATTGATGAATTAAATCCCCTATGATCCCTATTGAATGAATTGAGATTGCTAGACCAATTTTGGTCCACCCATAGGGTGTTCCAATATTCCAAAACATGGAAAATTGTATTGTTAATAATGGAATTGAATTGTGATATTGTAGATCCCAAGATAAACATGTTGATATTTTAGTTGAAGATAAAATTTTATTATTGATAGTTGTCCCTAGACATTGAAAATGGTATAATGGTTTGATTTGAACAATGTAATGAGTGTTAAATTTTACAAGGTGAATATGCCTAATTATTTGTGACATTGAAATTGAAATGAATGAATATGATAATAGATTTTAAATGATGATTTATGTGAAATGGGTTAATGTATCGGAATTTTTGAATATGTTAAATGGGTTGAGAAATGAATGGGAATTGGGTTTAATGTGATAAATAAGGTGTGTGGAAAATGTATTAATGGGTTAAATCACTAAATGAATTTATGTATTAAATGGAATGTGGTGTTTAAATTATATGTGTGTTGATAATCCATGATTTGTGATTTTCTATATGTGGTAATTGTTTGAATATGAATGTGCACATGGATTCGTAGTGTTTGGATTTTGCATTGGGGCTCCTCTAATGGGTAGGGTTGGAATAAGGCTGTAGACCCCATAGCTAGAATGCACGTGTTTGGGAGTCCAACTGAGTCTTTAAGCCCCTAGAGGTTTCATTTAACGAGAAAACATCGAATGAGGTTACATGATGAGTATGATGTATTTATTATGAAATTTTTATCTCAAGTTACATAGGAACCTTGACATATTTATTTGTCTGATAATTGATCTACTATGGTCAGAGTGTAAATGATGTAAATTCCTAACCCTTTGATTATTTGAGGAAAATGAGTTAAGTGACTTAATGGAATAAATGATGAATATTATCGATGTGTGTATTGATAATTAATGGATCTCATGTTTTCTTTTGATTATCATTCAATTAAAATTGTACTTGAATGCACTGTCTATTTATAGTAGATATATTGTAGAAATGGATAGTGGTGGTCTAGTAAGTGTGATGTATTATTTTACATTGCTTATTTTATTTCATCTGTTGTGGAAAACTAGGTTGATGTTGATATATTCTCTACACATGACCTATTTGACCCTCACAACTAGTCGACATTCTTTTATGTACATGGAGGCATGCTTAAGGTCGTATAGAGTCCATTTTCAGCAGACTACATTAGTGTATTTAGTTTTGGGGGTGTTACAAGTGGTGATCCACACATGTTCTACATGACGTTCAATTTCATTGTAGGGATTTCATGGTTCTAACGCGGTACATTGAAACACTTGTGTCATTCTATTTTAATCTCATTGAGACTCACATCCAACGGATTCTCCTTGATCAATGTACATTTTAGAGCAGATGGTAGTAGATGATAACAATCAATTCATTTGAGTGTTATTAGAGAGGGATCTCTTTATGGAATGAGATGATCTTTTAGGCTATCATCGTGCACAACACAAATGAAATCGATTCTCCCAAACAATAATTTAACTGGTTTCATATACAACTATGTTTAGAAATAAATAATTGGACAAGTGACACTTATTATATATTTAATCTCATTATAACCCATTGTAAATAATAATTATTATTACAATAATAAAAATAATTCATGACATGTGCTAAACTCATGATCTAAACATCAATATATTTTAATTAAATAATATTCAATACATATTATTTCTCAATAAACCAATATATTAAATCATCCATTCCTACAAGATATTAATCAATACATGAATAATGACTGTTTAGTTACTCAATAAATATCACTACATTATTCACAAATAAATAAATAATGAGTTTATTCACTAAATAGAAATATGTATTTTTAAATTATTCATCTCACATAATATTCACTCTAATAACAAGAGATTGATTATATGAAATGAAGAAATCATGAACATTTTTTAATCCTCATATGAGAATAATATTTATTAAAATTATAAAATAAAATATCATAAATTGTCATTTAATTTTGATTCTGGATACATTTAGTGTTAGATCCTATATGCCTCTTTCTCAATTGAATTAGGAAATGTAACCAAAATTCTAAAGATGGTGTATCACAACATTCCAAGGTACCTATAGAGAAATATGTTAATGTTGAAACATCAGTATACATCATTTGAGCACTATTTCTATAATATAATTCTATTTTCATGATATCTCTAATAATTTAGCATGCATGATGGAATCATCAACCTATGTGGTGGTTGTTTATTTATTCATTTTCTAGAAATCGAACATGCCTATAAAACAACATAGTCATAATATTTTTTACACTATTTCATTTTAATGAAATGGTATTAGATATAAACTTATGTGAAAAAATATGAGGGAAAAATAATTTCTCACATTATTCATTTATAAAATTTGACTCGTGATGTACCCAAAAATTCTTACCTCACCACAAACATATGTCTTAATGATTTTCAACAATACATCAAAGTGTGTGACTTGCAATATCCATCAATAATAATATTAAAGTCAAGAGATCAATAGACACATCTATATATACAAACATCCAATGGCACATATAAAATATGATTTTCTACTTGAGGGTCTTATTCTCATAATATCTTAAACTAGATATTACACAGGGAGTAAACCCTGAGAAGGTGCTGCAATGTCCTATGTGTCACCACCCCTCATAGCCTGTATTATTTTAACCCTCAAATGATATCATCATTCTATAATAAATATATTTTATGAATACTATTGTGACACATCAATGTTCTCTTCTTAGTGGATAACTAATAAAAAAACATAGTTCAATAATTTCACATAGCATATTTTCACATACTATATAACGAAAAAGAACAATCATGATGCGTTAATAATTTTATTATTATTAAAAGATATAAATATTTATTATCTTAATGAATATAGATGTTAATTCTAGGAAACCAACTCCAACACAACCGAAATATAACCCATTCTTATATGGTCACCACAACTTACTAGGATTCATAAACCGTGCGTCCATAGTAGTTTCACCATTGGGAATGTTAAGTTGATGCTATAATGAACATGTTAATTCATTTGAATAGAATAATGCTATGGATATCAATATATAAATTTTCTTACCCATACCTCCAGCCATTCATCCTATTTTATTTTATTTCTGAGGTGCCTCCATGAGACTGGATGAACCGAAATGATATCATTGCACATGGATATTGTTGACTTAAAACATCTAAAAAAACCTATCATTTTTAACGATAATTTGATTATCTTCATTATGATCAAACATTATTTGTGTTTGAAGATTCAAGTATTCAAAAAAATGGGTGAAACCACATCACCTATTAGAATATATAATTGAATAAGATAAAAGTATAAAAATTGAATAATTAATTCACCAGAAAACATGAGATAAATAACATGACATAATTTGTCACACAGATAATAAATGATGATGTAGATTGTTCATTAGGATCTAATGGATCTATGAGTTATCTTGGATAAGTATCCTCAAAAATCTGTGTATGTCCCAATGAATTCATCGGGAAATCTTCTTTCACTATAGTTAAAGTCAGTACTACTACACATATTCCATTTAAAAGAGTGCAAAATGGTTTTTAATAGCGCAAAAGCGGTGTTTTTAATCATAACAATGATATGGGGGTCCCCTTTATTTGCACTAAATATGTTCTAATAAAGGCGGGTGGGTCCATTATCAAGGATAAAAATGATTTGATTAAGGTATTCCTTTCTCAGCTCTATTTTTTGCACCGATAATGTTCCCCTTTATCTGCACTTTATATAGCACTAAAAAAATATGACCTTCATCTGCACACAAGATAGTACAGATAATGAACTTGATGGATAAATTTTTTTCAGAATATAACATTGCACATGCAAAAAAATCTATAACACATAATTTTAAAAAATTCTATATACATTTAATGTGACTCGAGGTTACAAAAAATATTGACCCTGGGTATATAAAAAAACACATTATATTCATTTCAAATAATGTTGTATATAATTATATATAGAATTATCCAAAAAATATTAAAAAATAATAATGTTTTGTCATTTGACGTTTGTGATCCCTTCAAAAAAATGTCTGCTCATGGTATTAGTTGATGAAATAATTATCCCAAAACGAGAAAAAAGATAATTCTATATATAAAAATAAAAAATATTTATTTAATACTATAATTAAATAAATTAAATATTAATTTTAAAAAATACCTTTATAAAAAGTCAATATATAATATAAAAGCCACATTTGGAGTTACAAAATTAATACAATATGTCTTATTGATACAGTTTTGATATCATCACATCACACATGAGTTATTGATTTTTGTCATAAAATATCAAAATAATACAAATATGTATTCTCAGTTTTGATTATGTCACTAATTATTTTACTAATATTAATTTCAATTTTAAATAATGAGAAGTAATGAGTTATACAAGTCACACCATGTGTGGGATTGAGGTGTTGCAAATTCAAACATGTCGCAAACTACATATGGGTCATTTTCCTAATGTATCAAAACAATCCGGATGTGTTTTCATGGTTTTCAATATGTCAGATGCATTTAAATAATCATTTCAAACTCGAATCCTCTGAATGAATTTTTTCAGTTTGCAGCATGTCAATTGTTATTTTTATTAAAATTTATGTAAAGATTAAATGAAAAAGAGAAACATTGAGTTATTCTAGACAAAACATGCATAGTGTTGAGATTTATATGATTCTTACACATTAAAAATTAATTACATTTTTTTAGTAAAATAAAAATCCAATCTGAATGTGTTTTCACAGTTTTCAGAATGTCACATGTTATTTTTACATAATTTAATAACATTATTAAATTAAAAAAGAAACATTGAGTTATACTGAACACACTATGAAACGTCTTGAGATGTGTTTCATTACTACACATCAATAATGGCATATATTTTTTTTTCACAAAGAATCAAAACAATTCATCCTTTTTTCTTGGTTTTCAGAATGCTAGATTTGTTTTTTACTAAAACGTCATTCCAAACTAGAAACAGACATTATGAGTCATATCGGTCCCTTCATGTGCTGGATTGTGGTGAGGAATTCTCATATACAACATAATATGGATCATGGACTATTTTACTAAAATATCAAAATGATCTTAAGGTGTTATATCATTTTTTAATATGTCACGTGATGTTTTTACTTAAATTAATGTTAATAATGAATAAAAAAGACACAATGAGTTATACTTGACACAACATGTGTTTTACTGCAGTGCATCTATTTTATACATATGAAAAATGACATTTATATCATTCTTCGTCAATATAAATACAATCCAAATGTGTTTTCTCAGTTCATATTATGTCCGTCCTTGTTTTATCTTAATATAATGTCAATATTGAATAAAAAAATCCACATTGAGTTATATCGGCCACACTATGTGTAATGATTAGGTGATTTTTGTTCATATTGGTCAAAAATGAATTTTCTATAATTTTTCTAAAATATCATAACAATCATAATTCTTTATCATGTTTTTCATTAAGACACTTATTTTTTACATAAATTATTATAAATCATAAATATAATGAGATATTTTGAATTATACCTGTCAAACCATGTTCCATACTTAGGTGAATAAGATTATTAGACATAAAAAAGATTTATATTTTTTTTTTCTGAACAAAAAAAACAATCTGAATTTGTTTTAGTGGTTATCAGTATGTTAGTTGTGTTATTTTACTAAAATGTTATTTCGAACTATAATATTCTATTATGAGTCATAATAGTTGTATTATCGATTTATCTGAATTGATGATCAATCCTACACATCATAAATGAGTCATGGATCATTGTCCTAAAATATCAAAACAATCCCAATGCATTTACTAGATTTTCATAATGTGACTTTTGGTATTTACATAAATTATTGCCAATTTTAATTGAAAGGAGGCACACTGAGTTATACAGGCTACAACAACCATCGTATTGGGGTGAGGCTGATTCCTATATGTCACAAATGAAATAAAGATCATTTAAAATATATATATAAACACTCAAATTGAATTCATTTTCATGGTTTTTAGTATCCCCTTTATTGTTTTTACATAAATAAATGTTATCATTTAATAAAAAGGGACATTATGAGTTATACCAGCCACATCCTTCCCTGAATTGATGTGAAACTGATCTATACATGTATAAAATGACACATATATAAGTTTACTAATGTACCAAAACAATCATAATTTATTGTCTTTTTTTTGAATGTCAGTTTTGTTTCTTTACTAATATATCATTTCAAACTCCAAACAGGAATTATGAGTATTCCAGACACATCTTGCATTGGATTTATTTTAGGCTTCTACAATCACATCATAGATGACATACGAAACATATTATCTATTTTTCATAGAAATCAGAGTGTTTTTTAATTCTTTTCAGTGAGTTACATGTTTTCACTTAAATTATAAATTTTAATCTAATAATATATATTTTAGTCTTACAAATCACATTATGGGGAGAATTGAGGAATGATTGATTCATATACATCAAAAATGACTAATGGATTGTTTCCATAATGTATCAAACAATATAAATGTGTTTTATTGGTTTTGACTTTGTCCATTTTTTATTTTAAAAAAAATTAAATAAAAAGTTAAATAAAATGACACACATGGGGTCATACTAGTCATATTGTGTGTCATATTAAGCTGTGGTTGACTCTTAAACGTCATAAATTACACATGGATTTTTGATCTAAAATATAAAAGTATTCCAATTGTGTTTTCCATATTTACATTATTTCACAAATTCATTATACATAAAATAATATCAATATTTTATAAGAAGACACACATTGAGTCAAACCATTCACTTTTTCTTTTTGGTCATTTTTGTGTTGGTCAATTTCTCTGATACCAGTTATATTGAACTATAAATTCCAAACAATGATATCAGATCTTAGTAGATTAATATTACGTACATAACATAATGATCCATACAATAATAATTTACTTCTATGGATTTTCAAATCATGATAACATAATGAACTGGTTTATAAGATTCTCTCACTAAGATATTATATAAAATAAACACTCTTAGAATATCATTTATAAAACCATTATTAATAAACCAATGATATGAAACATAATAATGTGTGATCTGAGATGCTATTAATGTGTAAACTAGTGAGCTATCAATGATCATATAAGGATAATATGAGCACAAAGTAGTTAATATGTGATATTAACATTGGAAATTTTTACGACGTATATCATAGATCATAATAATGAGTGATGGATAAAATCATGGTGGTTCAGAATGCATTAATTTTAAATGATGAAAGAATATTATAAACTAAAAACAAACACTTAGAGTCTTACCATGAACACAATGTATCAGATTGATGTATGACTAATTAGATCATTGTTTTCTAAAATATTCATGTCAGAAGTTCTGGTAAATTATATTTTTCATTCAACTACTGAGATGTCATAAATTTATTTCAACATGTTCTATACATTCAGGATTATATAAATCAGTTTAAGGAAAATAATTATTCCCCATATTTTGGTAAAAAAAATAAATATATGTTAGATAAAAATGATATGTAAATTAACATTAAAATAATATATAAAATTAGGAGAATAATAATTAATTACATAAGTAGAGGGAATTCACATTTATATCTTTTTGACCCATATTCATGTTTTCATTATCTTAGTTGTAGCTTCAATGTCTAATCTCTCATGAACATGATTCACTTTTAACAAACCACCCAAATCAAATGATGGAGTCCACATATATATGAAAAATATTCAAAAGTGACTAATACTAAATATAATTAAATGATAAAAATAATAATTAATACATTTCTTATATTGAAGTCACATATTCATGCTATGTTTGAACATTTTGCCACCAGATATGATTCTCATTCATTTATGAGCCCAACTATATCATCTTCTTAACATGAGATTTTTTAAGGTAAAATTAGTTTTAGAAAAATAAAAATACACACAGGATTAATAAATAATTTAAATAAAAATCTAATTATCATCATAAATACCTATTTAGGGATGCTAGTTTATTTATGGATTATTATCTCTCTCATAAATTTATAGACATAATAATTGTAATAATTTCAATTTGTCTAATACATAAACATTAAAAATAATGTGTTGAATAGTTAATTTTTTTATATGTGTTTGGATATTAAAAAATTATAATATATAAACTAACAGTTGTACAATCATAAAACCATTCATTATCTTTGTTTTTAGCTGATAGTTGTAATCATTGTTATTCATGATATTAATTAACTTCCATATTATAATATATTCCACATTAAATGCCGATATATATTATATAACATGTTTTATAGTACTAATGAATTGGAAGTATTGTATTAAAGTTTGAATAATTCCATCATATGTAGATGTGTTGTTTGATATCTGTGCATTGAATGCATGAAATAAATAATTGGAGTACCCAAATTTACTATAATGAGCATCCAATTCTTCCTTGAAACAGAAAGAGGAATATGTAATGAAATAAATTAAAATATATTTGATTTGATTAAATTTTAGAGTGTTACCCTTACATCATTGGTATTAAATATATTTTATTGTCCAAAATGTATATTTCAAATTATTTGATCATAACTACTACAATTTAATCCATTTTGGGATATATTGTTTTGTTCTATAGAGGGGAAGGGGGGACTAGTTAGTCTAAATTATCATTCGTGGGAAAATCCATTGAATTTTTTTTATAGATTTATTCCAAATATATGAAATATATTGATCATAATTAACACAGTATACCAGCTTTTCAAAAATAAAATTTTGAAAACATACTTTGTGTATACATTTACAACATATAAACCAAGAAAATCAAAGTCAGGGATTTCAATTACAATCTCAACACAAATGAAATCTTTATTTTTATCTCAAAACATATTTTCATCAAAATAAACTATGTGATTAAATGAATTTTTTTAATTTTTTTCCATATGAACCATCAATAATTATAAATGAGGAAATACAATAAGTGGGTTAATGGTGCTTTTGGTAGATCTTTTCAATCGGTTGGTCGAATCATTTGATTTGTTTGATACAGTTTCCATTTCATCACCATCCCTTTGTCGGTCTATAATAACATTCATCCATTGAGAAAATATTTCATTAATTGATAAAGGATGAGCTGTAAATATAAATTTGGAATGTACACCTCCTATTCAACATGATTATTTTATGATGTGATGGACATTCAATGAATGTTTAAACATATTTTCCAAACATATGAATATCATCTTATTAAATTAGAACATGCATCTCGGTGGTCCGATCTTGGGTAACATTAATTGACACTCTAACATGACAGGTTAAATGTGGTCTGCTATGTAGCATTTCAATTTCAATATTGAACAACATATTACTCTTACAATGTGATGTGTTGTTGAATCTAATTATAAATCAATGTAATTATCACCTTATAATATATCAGTATTGGAAAGGTATTAATTTTTGTGTTATTCAAATTTCATAAAAATATATAATTTGACCATTGATTGCCTCATGTAAGACCTATGTTAGAGAGAAATTTCATATATCAAAGTGGGTGGTGGTGTGGTAGGATCTCAACATGGTGGTTTTTCGTGAGTTTTTTCATATCTTTTACTCCCCCCATTATTGTATTCATCATCTCGCTCTACTATTGGAATCCATATTCATGGGTATTTACTATTTCTATTAGCAATTTCATTAATTCTTTATGTTTTTACTCTATTATTTCTGAAAATATGTTATGGGTTTCACCCCAATGTATATTAAATTATGATATTATTTTATATAATTGAGATTTAAAGAGAAACATATTTTTTTATGTTATACAAACACATTTTTCCCACGCATTTTGTATATTTCTATCATCTAGTATCCCATGTATATTAATACATGTCTTCATCCAAGGAACGTGGTGTGCAATGGAAGAGGATTGATATTTGGAGTCATCAACCTGTATATAAATATTGGAACATTGTTATGTCATTATCTCATTTCAAAAAAATGTATTAAAAATTATTTAAACTACGTACCAATTTTTCTTCATGTGAAGCATACACCATCCTTGATTTTTGGTAGGGGCATATTTTTTTATGCTCATTCCATATATTGATCATTCAATTGCAATTTCACAAATAAAGAATTTCTTATCATTTTTATGAACACATGTATCATCAAAAAACATATTACTTGAAAAAATTTTCCTAAAAAGACACAACTTCATGACGACCAGTAAATAAATCTCATGCATTTTGTTTTAAGAGGTGTTCATCGATAAATCTTTGGTGCAGGTATATTTTCCCCTCTCCATCGTTAAAATGATGTATTTTTATAATTTTATGTAATCATATATAAATCCATTGATCAAGAATTAATTCATAATTATTCATTGATTAATTAAATATAAATTCACTCTATAATGAATGAGGAAGGGTATGTCAATGATTCATTATTTTTTAATTAGTAAAATAAATTAGTGATATAATATTGTTACTATAAAATATTCACACATCAATGTCTTAAGAATATGTAGAACATGGTTGAATCAATATACAATTATCATAACATTTTTCCAAGAGAAAATTCAAATGTAATTACTGAATGTTTACTTTTGTCGTTTAACATGTTGGCCCCACTAATTATATATGAACTTATATTTGATGGCTTTTACATTCAGTTGGATGATTTTTTTTAATTCCATCAAACTACAATGCTCTTTTTTACGGTTTTTTCGGTATATCAACACATACCATTTCCAAATATTCAACATCTTCAATATGTTCATCTAGAGAGGTAGCATTGACATGTGATGATTGTAAATGTATAACATCACTGGGAGTACTAGTGGTTTGAGATACATGTAGTTCATTATGAATGGGAACAAAAACATGTGTCGTTTTTCATTCTTCTGCGCTGCTAGCAGTAGCCAGTGGAGAGACATGTTGTTCCTCTAGATTCGGATCACCGGTTCATGCTGAATTCATTAACTATATATGTGGTTTGACATTAAATTTAGAGTATATAAATAATGTAAAAAAAGATAATTACATATGAATGCATGATCTATATTACAAAAAATTCATAGTAAATCAACTCTCTATTTATTGATTGAATGTTGAAGGGATTTGACCGATATATTAATTATCCAAATCCATTAATTATGGTGAAATATGATATAAAAAATGTCATATACCATGGGACTAATATGAAATTAATGCGATTTCTCAATGAAAGGCTCATCCTTTGTCGAATTTGCATCTTTACCTTTAGTTGTATTGGTTGATATCAGATGAATTAAAAATTTTCAGTTTCTGAGATCTAAAACATAATTTACAATTAGTTCATATGATTCCATTGTAAATAAAATGTCTTTGTATCATTCTATACTGGATTCAACATTCATTAAATCATATTCATCTATTATAACAACAGTCCTTCTATTAACTGACATTCATTGAAAAAATTTCACTTTGGATGGTGTATAATAAAACCCGAATATTTATTTGATGATTCCAAAGTATGTGATATTCACATTAATTAGATTTCTATCTTTAGCACTAGAAACAAGCATTACTTTTGACATAAGTGTAACTCTTGGATTTTTCATGGTATTTATATCATCATACTCATTTTTATAGAATATTTAACCATTAATTACTGAACCATTGAAAGATAATGCATACACACATGTTCCTCAATCTAGACTTTGAAGTCATCCTAAAATTAAATTTGGATTTTCATTTCACTCATAAAATATATGGTCCCAAAACCATTATATAAATAGTTTATTATATTTATATTATATTCATCATTGATCCATTTATCGATTCAAATTCCTAAAATTTTCTTTCTGAATATCAAATTAAGGGGAAACTTCCAAATTTTTATGAAAAAAAATGAAGGATACATTGTTCCTAATATGTAATATTGATTGGGAAAATGTCTTCTCCAGAAATTCCATCACCCAAATTCCATCGAGTGAGATGATATATCGGTAGATGAGTTCTATCCTAACATGATAAGTATTTGGAAAATAATTCAATGGATTACTCAAAAATATATTAATTTTTAATACAACCCTATAGACGATATATATTTTTGAGATAACATTTCAAAATATTTATATATCATTCAAAGGTTTTTATTAAAATATATAGTACAGTACCTCCTGGTCGAATCCTTCTAACCTTGTGAACCATCAAATGAATAATCATATAAAAAACAATTTTGTTAAAAAATTTCAAATTCACATTATATTATGTCATTTTCTCTTTCCATTGTCGATAATTTCAAATTCAGATAAACAGAAAGCAATAGGTATTAGATCATTCCTTAAAAAGTTGAATCCATGTGATTTCAGAACCATTATCATTAAATAGTTTATAGTCATGATGTTCTCTTTATTCGATGAGTAGCCCTATAGAACCATTATGTCATTCAAGATTTTGAAAAACTGATATTTATCCTAAATCAAAATAGTGAATGTGTCTATATAAAAAATGGATTGTTTCTCACCATTCATTGGTGACACCACTTCTCATATTCCCATGTACACCTTGCCCAACATTTCCTTAATTACATCATTTGTTTTTTCTGGGTTATTTAAAAACAATATGTTGAAACTATATCACAATTTTTCTTCAACATCGATAACATCTAGAACATGTTTGATCTATATACAATTATAGTAAGTTAATTAGAATTTTTTTTCTTCTTCCAACTAGTTTTCGATTGGTTTCTCGAAAATGGCTTACCAAAAGTAGTGCCTAGATATTTTAATTTCTAAAAATTTTGATCACCTGCTAGTGAATATATTGGTGTTCATTCATCAGAACATCCACTGAATAATGCCATCCTAGATTAGAACATATGTCATCAGGGTAGATATTATTGATGTTTAAAAAGCATGGGTTTCGATGAATGTTTCAACCTTATTGAGTATGTACCGTTATCACAAATGGGATACAATTGAATTACATTAATCCTTTATCCGAAAAAATTTCCCCAAGTAGGAAATTCATTTATAATCCCAGAAAACAAGGATCTACATGTATAATCATTATTTATGTAGGCATAATAATATATAATATATGAATCCCACAATAATTTCAAATTATTAATCAATGGATCCGAATACATGTCATTTCCATTAGAAATAAAATTGGTCTGGATATAATCATATATAACATGATGTAATTTCGATTCATGCCTAACCACATTGGAAAGTTATAATATACCAACATAACTAGTCATGTATGTGATTGCTTATTTTATAACCAATGTGATTCAATCCAATTATATATAATGCATGAAGTATGTTTATAGGATGTTTTGAAAATTTTGTATACTCATTTTCAATACTCTTCCACTTTGGAGAGTGTGACAGGTGATATAGTATCCCAACTTTTTTCATATAACTGTGTGTTGCACCAATTGAACTATAGTTTCCTCACTTCCATAATTCATATAAACCAAGGAATGATTTTAAATTAATAAACACATTAATTGGGCTAGATTCAAATTTGTTGTGTTAAGAAGCACCACACATTGGGCATTAACTATGTGATTTGTCGTCCTTTCAAATGTATACTATAATTCACGTAGGAATGTATTATTTCAGATATCATACCCATCAAACGTAGAATTAATATGGTGTCGTATGATTTGATTGTGAGGTCATTATCTTCTAAGAGCATGTCATTCCAGAGATCAAATAATTATAAAAACTTGATTCACCGGATCTATTTCCTGATTTCAAATTATACAGCTTCAATACGGCTAACAAATCTATATATTTAGTGAAACCACCATGTAATGGCATCTTTTTACAACTAATTATCTTCTAAAAAAAAATTTGTAAATAGTTAATATCATCTGATACTATCATTGTCATTTCCTCAATATGATATTGATCACCATTCAGATCAATAATCACACACTTGATACTATCCTATTCATTTTACACACATCTAATCATATCAAATGATCCAAAAAATGTACTGTTATTCCAGCCAAAAGATACATTAACATATCCCAATCTTTATTACTACATTTATAACATCAATCTATTCCAAGATAGATCAAGTGTTCTACCCACTCATCTGTAATAAATTTTCGTGAATTACAACAGCATAAACATAGAACAATGACTTGAAAAACTCATATGCATGACCTTTGTAAAACATGATGTACTCTTTCAATCTATCATCATAAACATTTATAACATGACTAGAAAGCATCTAATAATTTTTTATATCATTACTAAATGATTTGGTAATATTAATATTTACAAAAATAAATATGGAAATGGGGACTTTCAAGAAATGAGAACTAAACATTTGAATGATAGTTATTATTGCATTTTTTTTGTCTGAGACACATCCCCAAAGAAGCTTACAAAAACCAAAATATAAGATGTAATTTTACAGAACTCCCCAAATTAGATCCATTCAGGTAAAGATGGATGAAAATCATGTCAATTAGTTACAAATGGGGTTAAATATTAATTCACTTATTATGAGAGTGAATTCATGATATATATCATCTGGATTAGATATAATGAGTGAGACGCCCATATCAATGTGTTTTTATAATTATACTTTTCTTCTCTATCTAATGAAATGGTTTTTTCAATTTAAAAAAAATGAAGCATAATTTATTATTGAATAACTACATTTCATATGTCTTTAAAAAACTATTTATAAAATCCCAATTGAAATCCCATAAAAAAAATTATTTATACAAATTCATCTTTCACATAACAATAATATTTTAAAATAAACAAATTAGTTCCACAAACTACCTCACAAATACATTAAATCATTGAAAAAATTTCAGTAATTAAAAATTAAATACATATTTGTAATGTTAAATAATTTCCAAAAATTCCAAAAAAAATCTCAAATTTTTTATAATTAATTCAACTACAGGTCAACCATTTTAAATTATATAAATTCCATTCTACAAAGGCATCATTAATAAATGTTTTAAAAAATATTTAATTTATCAATATCCACATATATTAACATTATAATAATTTCTATGTAAAATTTAAAAGAGAAGATAACCCATATATAAAACATTTCACAACCATTAATTATTTTTCATTGCTTCGAAAATTTGGTTTTAAAAAGAACTCACTCAATAATATCTGCATTTCCATTTTAAAAATTCTTTTCAAAATAGAAAAAAATATTTTACGTACTGAAATTATATAGTATTTAAAAACATGATTTTATTTTTATAAAAAGAACTATTAATGATTAAATGATTGGTGAAAACAATATAAAAGTGAAATTAAAGGTCAGGAAAATATAATTAAATCAGGGAAAATAATTATATGATGAAACCAAAAGGTTATGAGGAATATCCAAATGTGGATGTTTTAAGAATATATTGTAATTCCATTATGTATTGAAGTAGGTTCCTCGATAATAGATACAGAAGATTGATGTTGCATGGTCGAAGAAGGATTAACTTAATCAAATGAATACCACTATTTCTAAAACAAGGTATTGGATGAATAAATTTACATCATACTTATTTATATGTGGATGACATGTTAATTTCTAGTTAGATATTTAAAAGTATTATTTTTTTAAACAAGATTGTTTAAAAAGAATCAAGATTAATGATCTTGATATTTACAAGATGGTTTTTTATTGGTTAATTGGTATATATTAGACATATAAAACAATTGTGATATCATAGAAGGAATACATAAAAAAAATAATATATAGATTTTGGGATGTAAAAATGTAACCTTGTCTCAACTTCATTTTCTAGAATACTTTTATTATATGAATAAAATATATTGACATTTTAATATGAGATAAATTACATGTAAAATATTCTATTATCATTAGTAGTTTGAATTTTTATGTACATGTTTTTTTTATATTCTCACATTATACATTTTTAGTGGGATTTTATGGATCTTTCAATAAAATATTTGGAGGGAACCCTGGGATGTTGTAAAAATCATCCAACACTTAATGGTATTGAATGATAAATCAATGTTTATTCAGAATATGATCTTCTATAAGGGTTCCCAAAAAAAATAATTAGTTATTAAAATACCTTGAAGAGAACAACTGTATTAGTAGTATTCTATATAGGAAAAATGGTTACTTGAATGTCATAGCAAGAAGTGGTATAGAATTTTTAGAATATGGAAACAAAATTATTGGAAGTAATTAATGTTGGAATGATGTTTATTTTGATTTGGTGATAATTAGAGAGATTATCATATTACAACTGTGGTGTATAATGCATTATTATTATATTCATTATTTGATTCACCAAAAAATCAGGTTTTCAATCATGGATGAAATACATTGGACAAGTATTAAATTTCTCCTTATATGTATTTGTGTCGTGAAAAAAAAATATAACCTAGGAAATGCATTCATATTATTTCATATCCATCAAAACCATCAGAAATACTATTCCATTGTGGGAATACTGTGAATACATCTAATATAAAGCATCATTATTTTTTTAAGGAAGTAATTATCGTTACACTTTATAATTTTAATTAGTTTTCCAATAATTTCATTCAAATAGTCATAAAAAGGTTAATTTATTAGAAAATGATGCATGTCTATTTTTTTCTGTTCATCGAAGAGTATATATCACATTATGTAAAAGGATTATTGTTGGAAAGGATATAACAAGCATAAAAACTACAGTATTATATAAATTAATTGAAATTGTGCGTTTTGATGGATATTTCCATATAATGTAAGAGATTCAGTTTACCATAATGGGAAATTTTTTCATACACCAAACTATTATACAATATATACACTAGGAATTTCTCACAAAAGATCTAAAGTCACTTTCTCAACAATGTATAATGAATAAAACTATGTATAAGGCATCAATATATAAAATCATATAATAATCAATTGTATTTCCATACTCATATACACAAAATATTGTTCACTACAGGAAGACCCACCATAAACCAAATCCCGATTCCTTATGAAAACCTACAAAACCATCTTCTTAATTCACAGGGAATCAAAACATGATTTAATGATGAAATATAACTAACTATGTTGACCTGAAACATGACACATGATTACTAACCTATTGGTTGTGACAACTTTATGATCAAAAACATGTTTAATGATGAGCTTGTAATATGTTTAATATAAAAAGTTGAACATGGAAGACAAAAACATCGATGAGAAATAACATATCAAGGAATATAGAAAGGCCATAAATAATATAAATCAAAATGAAAAATAATAACTTGATAAAATAATTATTTATGTCATTTGGAACATACATTGTAGAGTTAGGGACGGTGTTAGAGGTAGAGGTGGTGGTGGGGCTGGCAGCGTGGGCAGTTTTATTGATATCAATGGGGATGGTGGCAGTGGAGATAGTGGAAGTGGGTGTGGGGGTAGAATAAAAAGGGGTAGAAGAGATTTGGGTTGTGGATGTTGAGTTAGAGGGAGCATTGGTGTTTGTGGGGGAGAAGGTGGTGGGGGAATAGGTGGAATGAGAGATGGATCTGGAGCTGGTGATGGTGGAATAGGTAAGGGTGGAGGCAGACCCAAAAGATGCAGAAGAAGATGTTGTGAAGGGGAAAACATTGGTGGTTGTAGAAGAGGTAGAGCACTAGAGAAGGGAGTAGAGTAGGCAGAGGCAGGTTCAGAGGTGGAAGATTCAACAATATTGGTGGGTGAAGAAGAGGACGGGAAATTGAAAACAATGTAGTGGTGGAAGTGGTGCGTGATTAGGATGCGGAGGTGGAGGAGGATGAATGGCCATAGATGGAAGCTTATATAGAGTCAGAGTTGGAGTGGGTTGAGGTGAAGGTAGCTGAGTTGGTTTAGGAGGTGGAGTAGGAAGAGCTCGTCTTCCCTAAAAGCATTAGGGTAAAGTAGATAGTGGAACTTTTAGGGAAAAAATAATTAAAATGCGAAAGGATTTTATCCGCACTTTTTGGAATGCACTGATAATATTCGTTTAATTCATTGAAAATTTATAATGTGCTGAAAAACCAACTTTTATATGAACTTTTTCATCATTGATAATGGTACCCCATTTTTAGCACTCAAAAAATTATAATAAAAGAATCTTTTATCGGTGCTTAAAATATATCACTGATAAATATGGTTTTTATAAGTGATTTTTTTGCACTGATAAAGGATTATCATTATCTGCACTAAAACAACAATGATAAAGATAAAATATTAAATATGTATTTATAATTACAAAATTATAATAAATTTTTTTTATTAATATAATTATAGATAAATATTTATTTATTTATATTCATATATATATATATATATTTAAATAATTATATTTTGAAAAATAATATATTAATTATACATATTATAGATATTTTTAATCCTTTTTAAAATTTTTATATAATTAAAATTATGAATATAAATATGTATTTTTTTCTATAAATAAATATAAATATATGTATATTTATCAATATATAAGAATATATAATTACTGGTAATTTATTATAAATATTTATTAATTTATTTGTGGTTATAAATATAAATAAATGTAAATATCATCATGTATTAATGAGTACTGAATAAATGTATTCCTATATTTTGGCTGATATGTTTGACACAATAATTATGGATTTCTATAGCTTGATTGTCCAGAAGATGCACGTCTCTTTTAGAACCCCTTTTGAAGGTCATCCATTTAAAAGGCGGATGGGAGGGTATTCTGATGATTTTGAAGCTACCAATGCACTGAATCAAAAAAGGGGGTTCGTGTCCCTAATAGGACAAATGAATTTGGGAGACACTACTATTACACAATTTTCAGGTGGGAGGGATGAGGAGGGGCCTATGCTAAGGTTTTTTTAGATGTGATTTGGGTGGCTAGCTCACGTGTGGGGGGATATTTAAAAAATTTACAATGATCCAATCATTTAATTTTTTCTTCATTAGCTGAAATCCTTTTTAATGGAATTAGACAGTGAACGTGAAGATGGAATTCTTATTGATGATAATTAAGGAATGATTAATGTGTTTTTCTATTCTATAATATTTTTGAAACTGGAATCTTATGACGAAGAGAATGATCGGATAATTAAATATCATTTTGTTAATTTTGGTATTCTAAGTCATCATATTGATAATTCAAATTGAACAATTTAAATTATTCATTTATTTAAGTTGTTTTTAATACATGCAATTTATTATTAAATATTTCCTCCATTTAATGTCTACTAGTTTTTATGTTAATTTTTTCTGACATTGTTGTAGCTTTGATTTAATGAGGGAGGGAGGAGGAGGGGCCTTGGTGGAGGTGATTATCAGCTATGATTCGGGTGGTCAGCTTCCATAGGGAGTCTATTTTTAAAAATGGCACAATGATCTCTTCATTTGTATGATTTTTTTATAACAAAAATCCTTTTTAATAAGATAAATCATTATTAATGACATAAATGATTTCAAATTGTATGACCACCACCATGTTTGTTACATTCTTACCCTACATACAGACCCTTCCTTAACTCACTCACCCCCCAACCCACTATTAGCATCACCGCCGCAACACCAATGCCCATAAAAAATCCCAATTTCCACACATTATAGATCCAATTTTCCATTACCATTAATTCATGTCAATCCCGCCATAATGACCACACCCGATTTATCCACCTATTATCCTTTGATTAGTCTCTAGATTCATGAGATGAAACTTTTTTTCAATATGTATTCATGATTCACTGAAGAAACTCTCAATTTTAGGGTATCATCATGCCACCTGTTAATTCAAGAAAAATATTGTATTTCCCCAATTTCACCTTACGTTCAATCATAAATTAATGGATTTGATTAAAACATAAGATTTATTTATTTGGAATCCTTCATATAGTGAATTTATGCTACTATTTAATTATATTTAATTGAAAAAATTCTTATGAAATACAATTATTTTGGAATCCTAACAACGTATAAGTTAAAAAAATCTATAAAAATATATTTCACGTATTGATTGAGTGTATCCATCTAATACTATATTACAATTAAATAATTTAAAAATGTTTATATTTAATCAAACTAACTTACAATAGGAGATGAAAAAAGAATTAACTACAAGGAATGTTCTCTCATATTTTACCTAGGTTGATTTTTATACTTTCATATAAGATAACTATTTAGCATTATATAACATAAAAACCCTATTTTTTCTAGTATTAAACACTAAATTGATTTCAATAATATTATTTATTTGGATTCTTTGAGTTATATTCTACAAGAATGACCTTTTCTTCACTAAATTTTGTTTTTATTATAAATCATATTGAAATAAATGTAATTAGGATGGATTGTTGGGTGAAATTTTATACCCCCGTATCTATATGATAATGAGCGTAATATGATAATTGGATAAAAAATATGAGAAATATAATAATAAAATAAATTATTTTGAAATTTAGCTCTAATATATAAGAGAACATCATTATATATAGAGACGATAATTCCATGTCTCCATAATATTTTTTAGGATTCAAATGAAACTTTGTTTAACATGGTCATTCTAATTTGGATCACTATACTTTGAAATGAGGAATAATTAGTGGATTTTATTATATATATATATTTTTTCATAATTAATTGAGTTTATGTTATAAAATATTGAGGCTTTATATCCTGAATTATTCTGGTAGTGTGATCTATATAAAATATTTTTAAAAACATAATGTGTATTGTATAACTATTGAAATATATTATGTGATAGAAATTATAAAAAATAATATAGTATGAAATCTTGTTTAACTATTATTGTTTTTTACATAGAATGTGTCATGGTTTGATCCAAAGTGGTCATTCCCAATTTTTTTTCAGGTGTTTGAGGCACCTTGAAGAGGAATCAAAGAGAATAGAGGACATGTTTTGGAAAAATCTAGTTGACGCAACTATTTGAGGCGAGGATGTGGTGTGAAGTATTAGGTGGTGTCGTATGTCATTATTTTGTGGTGTGATCACCCCACTATAGCCTAGGCATACTTGAAAGGGGAAATAGTGGTTACTAACTTTTTAGGACTAGCTATGTGGAGGTATATGGATACAATGTAGACCCTTCCCTAATGTTATGAATTATGGAATGTATATAGCAGGCATACCCATATGGTTTTAAATGTATGACCAAGTCGTGGGTGGATACAATCTGTGCTATAGGCTAGCATGTAGTCCCTCTCTTGGATAAATAAGATGTGCACAGTGGATCAAATACTTCTTCCCAATCATGGCGTTTTCCTGGGGTCGGGATGTGATCTCCTCCCTCTATGTAGTGGTCTAGGTGGTCTACTATGTGATCTTAGGGGTAATGTCATGGACATCTAAAATTATGCTTGCCTATAAATAAACCTGATGCCCCAGGTCCTATTTTTCTTCCACTCCATCCTCTTGATCCTTAGTCATCCTACGGTTCATTTCAATGGCTTTGATGCCCCCCTTCGATATGGTTGAATCTAAAATTTGTGAGTTCAATTATTGGTGATCTAAGGTAGGTTCATCCTCTTTTCTAGCGGTTTCACTCCATTTGATCTTGTTTCTTATCATTTTTTCTATCTATGTTATAGTATATGATATTCTTAATTATATTATAGTTTTCATTTCTCATTTTAAATGCATTCATGGATCTAAAAACTTGAGAGATCATAGTTTCCTCCCAGAATAGGTGATACAATATCTGTAACATTTATTCATTCCAATGAAAATTGTGACAATGATTTGAGGTATGGTATTTATTTCTTATCATATATTTTTTAAATAAAATCATAGATTAACATGGCTTAGAACATTTTATGGAAGTATATTTAACATAATAATGATTAAACATTATTAAATACAAGAGTTAGATTATGCTAATTGATCACAAATGGTTGCATTAAACTATGATAACTGATTGATTACTATTTTTCTAGATAGTGTTATATCTATAAAATTATTTATATATAATGTATTTATTCTTGGGATATGAATTTAAAATTGATGAATTTTAAAATAAAAACATCAAACATATATTTTTTTGGAAAATTAATTAATGAGGATGAATGCTTAACAAATCAAGTGTTTTTTATAATTTGATAATAATAAAATTTATTCAATGAATAATGGAATGTTTTATTTAATGTGGTAATGAAATTCTATAAAGAACAAGAAGTAATAAAGGCAATTAATGATAATAAAAGGAATGTGTAATGTGTTTTTTTTTCATCCTTGTGAATTTTTTAATTGGATGCTTATGTCGTATGGAATATTTAAATAATCTAATTGCTTACTGTTAATTTAGCTATTCTTTTTTTCATTTTTAAAATAGATGTTAACACATTAAATTATTCAACAATTTAAATTGTATTATATACATGGAATTAATTATTAAATATTTTTTCATTTTAATATCTATTAGATCATGGATTCATTTTACTGCAAGAGAATATTTATGTGCCCCGCTCAATTATTTGGCCATGGCGATTTGGAATGCCATCATGGCTACCCACTATATAACCGTTCACATTGATTCTAGTCATTGATGGGTGATACCTCTTAATCAATCCCATTCATCCATATATTTTATCCATTTCATGTGTCATTTGGTGGGACATTTCGCGTTGGCCTCCCATTGGATGTGATGTTAGCAGATTATAGTTCTGGAAGTGTAATTCATCACCCATGTTTTTCCCGTATTCAATATATGATATATATATTAACATCATTTTCTTGTGTGGTGGAGTTCATCTTGTAATCAGAGAACTAGAATATTTAAATTGATTCCCTCTCGTTGATGGGGGTCTCTTTTTTTCATGCTGGTGGTTTGGTTTTTTTTCGCAAACCCGGTGTATAGAATGATCTTCCTCAACTACAATTTCATCTGTGGTGGTTCTGTCATCCTCATTGGTGAAATCGTATGTGGCCCAGTAAACCCCCTATATAATGCTCGTGTACGGATCATTGTGGATCATTTCAGTGTACTACATGACTAAAGGCATGTGAACATTTCTCGAATCCAAAAACCATACGTCATCATTATATGATGAGTTTTAATAGAGAAATTGTATCAGTGATCTTTGGTATTGATGTGATCTGGACACCCAGAATTTTTCTCGAGATTTAATTTTTTCTTAAAACGAATTTCTTATCTATTTTATACTTTAAGTGTGCAGTTTCTGTTTTAAAGATTCATTGTATTTATGCTGCATATCTACTTTTCCATCGTACATTTTAATCCATTTTTATCTTCATATAATAAAATTTAATGTTTGGGAGGTGTTCTTATCATGCATTAGTTCCCAATTGGACTCAAACACATAATTAATATTGTTTCCGTTAATTTATATTTTCCATTATTTTTCCGTAATATTTTTTGTTTTGATATTCCCACATCATCACTCTATTTGGGTGTGTTAGTATTGTAACAAAATAGATTTTTCTATTTCTTATATTTAATTTAAAAATATTTTTTATTTTAGGGTCATTTGAGTTATTTTTTAGGGTTTGTATTCTGTTATTAGAGGACAAAACTATGGTATAATAGCCAACAGAATAAACAATGGTGTATATAAAATATGAAATAGAAAATTGTGATGGGTGCAATGATTTTAATTTCTTGAAATTAGAAATTTGGGCACTATTAGTCCGACGATGGCTACAATATTCCCTTAGTAGACCTATGCAATCCCAAATAAGTATTTCAACTGATGGTAAAATAGTCAAAACCTATTTAGATTCCCCCATGGTGTTTTGATCAAAGCATGTACATATTTGATATTTTTATTAGGTGATAATTTCTTGTAGGATGTTGCTTATGAGTCCTTAATAGCGAGTGTTAAGCTTAAACATGAAAAATAGAGAATGTCGGAATCATTAATTTGTCGCCAAAATAAAAAATCACAATGAATATATTATCAAGATGCATCATTGAACCACCATCTAGACACACCTTGATTTGTTTAATAAAATATTATTAGAAAAAACAAATTTAATTTTTAATGTTGAAGATGAGGACCAAACATCATAATTTAAATTTTAACGTTTGTTCATAAGAAAATAAATTGATGTTATGGCATGTGTAAAAGATTAATGGACTTTTGAGGATGTCAATTCTGCCTTACTTTCACATGAGTTTCATAGCAATGCTACAGTTAATCACAATGTCAAGGGTCTCAATGTGAGGTTTCAATCAGATTATTGATAGACAATTAACTATAAACATATGGAGGGAAGTAAGAGTAGTATCCATTCACATGAACATTAGTCCAAAACAAACCAAATGAAGTAAGCATGGTACCACTATGGGAATCCTTGGAATATTATACCCAAATAACCTGATAATAAATCTGGAAAACCATTTAACTAGTCCAGTGATAATTTTTTCTTTTCCGACCAAGGATATTAAATTGTTGAGGTTTTGTGCAAACCCCGAGAAACTCTTGATGCGCAATTGGTCTGAAACATAGTATGTTCATACCATATTTTCCGTGGTAGGAGTTCCTATTCTTTTTTGACTAGTGGAATAAAAGGAATGTTTTTTAATTGAAACAACATGTGATCCTACTTCAGGAGAAAATGTTTTTTATGCTAGAGATCTTGGATAATTCATTTGTAACTATATTGGATGTGAGATGGGTTCCAAATTTCAACCAGAATCGAAACTCACTAGTTGTCTTATATTAGAGAGGTTTTAATATTAAGTTTGAATTTTTTTGTCGTAGAATCTTCAACAGAGATAAAACTATTCATGAAATATCATTGATTAATGGAATTTATGTTTTTTATGGAAGATCTCACATAAATCAGTTGTTAAAAACTTGTGTCACTAATAATTAAAACACTATTGTTTGGAATAGGTAGTTGGGACATGGGGGGTGATATAGGAATAGTGAAATTGACTAAGTATGTGCTTCTCACTCAGGTTACAAGGTGTAACTTACACTTTTTTTAAGAATGTTTCATGGATAATTCTAAAATAATAATGTTTCATAGATCCATCATTAATGCTAGTCAAAAACATTAGTAGGTTCTCTCTAATTGTTAGGGAGCTACTGGTGATACCTACCATGGTGGTGGCTCATTCATTGTCCCCATTATAGATTACTTTTCAAGTAACGTGTGTGTTTATATTTTGAAAAATTAATATGATTTCATTGAGTTTTTTAAAACATGGAAATACATTGTATGAAATCAATCCATTATGATGTTAAAGGACTTGATGAAAGATAATGTCCTTGAAAAAATTTTGTTGAGTTTTACATGTTTTATAAATGGTGGTAACATTAAATTACTGAATATTGAGTTATAGTCCTCAACTGATTAGTCTACATGAGTGTCTAAATCATACAATTCATGTGCAGGTTTGTAGAATTCATGCATACTCGCCATTTCCAAAAACCTTTTTCGACGAATTTGACCCTATTACAGTTTACATAACAAATAGTTTTCCCCCATCTATCAACATCTTTTAGACTATAATAAATTTATGAGAAATCACCCTCTATCCTTTGGACAACATAGGATGTTGGGATACACATTCTATGCTCATGTTCATGATTATAAACATGAGATGGTAGCAGTCAAGTGCATGTAAATTGGGTATACTGAGGTGGTGATGGGGTGTAATCATTGGGTAGATAATCATGGCTTTAAAAAGTGAATTATTAGCTATGATGTGGTGTTTCAGTAGTCTGTTATTGTCAGAGTATTTCCTTCCACAAATAATAGTGTTGACCTTTCGTCCAAGAGGGATCTTGAGGTTGATCCCCATAGTGTTAGTGTGTCACCTTTTGAGAATCATTCTACCTATCAGGTGTCCCATTCTTATTCTGATCCAATATATTGGTCTGATTATAATGATATGCTTAATGATGGAGTTTTTAATGACTATAGGTGTTATAAAATTATTAGGTATTGGAATAATTGGGTCATTAGACATCCTCCTTGTTACAACCATGTCGAAATGGTTTCATTTATCTTAAATGTGGCAGTAGATCATGGTATAGATGATCCGAAAATATGGAATCACACAATCAATGATAGAAACATTAAAAAATATAAGGGTTGAATTTTTTAAATATGAAGAAAAATGGTATGTATCATTGACATATCACTACTTCCATGTGGGAGGGAGGAGGGGCCTATACAGAGGTGATTGTCAGCTGTTATTGAGGTGGTCAGCTATCATGCAGGGGATTTATTATTCAATAGAACAATGATCTTGCCATTTGGATTTGTATCCAACAACATACATCATTTTAAGTAATATAAATATGATTTTCCATTTTTTAATAATGTTATTATCCTTAATTTGATCTACTCCAAGTAAATTCATTACTAAATAGTTGGTATATTTCATCCCTTGACAATCATTTGTAGTCATTGCACTAAAAAACCATTCCTATTACCCCCACCATACTTGTTCACTCCCTACCATGATTGTTCATAGTCCCCCTACTCTTTCACCCCCTACTTACCTTCAGTACCCCCACCATAGCGCTGGAGCTGATCTTGAATCCCTTTTTCCACACATCACATATCCCACATTCCATTACCATTCATTCATGTTGATCCCACCATCATCGACATCCCCATTCCCCCCACATGATCCCTCCAATAGGCTCTAGATTCATGAGGTAAACCCTATTTTCAAGTTATATTCTATATACATTGTAAAAAATATATTTTACAATTCCATCAGGCACCCTTAAATTCATGAAATTTTTTTATATTTCCCTCTCTTTCTCCCTATGATCATTCATCAGTTTCGATAAATTATTAATGCAAGGATTTAATAATTAGGGATCCTTAATTGAATTACTTTACGATATTTTTAATTATATTGAATTGATAATTTTTCTAATTAAATGCAATTATTTATGGATCCTAACAATTTGTAGTTCAACTGCACATGGAATACATGATTTTATGTATTGACAGATTGTATCCAACTAATATTATTTTTTAATTAACTATATTAAAAATATATATTTAAACACATTTTCATACATGAGGTGTTCAAAAATAGAATAAATATATGTATTTTCTCATGTTTTACCTCGATTTGTAATTATACTATCATATAAGAAACATATTCAACAATATACAACATAAAAAATTATGATGCAGTTTTTGAACCAAACTTGAATTCCTTATTTATTATTGTTTGGATTCAGTCTTGTATATACTGCAGAAAAAATATTTACTTCAATTAATAAAATTTTTATTTTGAATACAATTGTAATAAATATTATTAGGATGAATAAGTTGACGAATTTTAGACCATCATATCTATATGTTAATGATATTATTTTAATAATTGGATGAAGACTATATGATAAATATAAGAATAAATTACAATATTTAAAAACATAGTTCAAATGTAAATGGGTACATCATTATATTTAGAGACAATATTTTCATTATTAAATATTTTATTTAATCAATTAATTTTTTTACATGGTTAATGAAATTGGTATCACTATAAGGTGATATGATAATGCAGTATAGGATTTTAGAATATATTAAAAAAAATTCATACAAATTTGAGACTATGTTATCTATTGTTGAAGTGATGTCTCATGAATTATTTTGATAGCCCATCCATTTATATTGTATGGGTTTTGGAGAAACCTTGAGGTGGTTTCAAATTGTATGGATGGTAAATGGGGAAAATGTGGGTCCCACATCCATTTGAGTCTTCGTTTTGACGTGGAGAAATTGGTTGTGTTGTATGAAATACTTCTATGACATTGTATCTTGGTTACATCATAGGGAGGCTCAATGGAGGGAAATAAACACTACAAAAAGCGTTATTTTAGATGAGCAAGGGTGTCCTTGAAAATAGTCCACTGGGAGGTACTATTTTCAATGGGACCATTTTCCAATCACAAGTAACTAATTATTTGAGATGGGAATTGTTGGATCATTTAAACAATGTTTGGAATGTGATTCATGGAAAACTAATGGTTGGAAAATTGTGATGGGTCGTTACACCTTTCATAATTTTTCTTTGATTGTTTTTTGAGTTTCTGACGGCCCATCACAAATACAATGTAAAAAGATATGTATTTTTAATGGGACCCAATGTAATCACACATCAAAAATATGGAAATATTATTCTATCACATAGGTTTTCATGACAGGACCAAACACAAATACCTTTTCAGTCACCAACCAGAATTTATAGTGGAGTTATCATTTGTGATGTGTTCTATAACAAATAGAAGTATTAGTGATGTGTTGCGTCACAAATGGTTTTATTGGGAAGGAAAATCATGTCGCAAATACTCGAGTTGAAAATAATCTTACCAATATTTACCTCATCCATTTTTCTTCCATTTCACAACTCTTTCAATTCATCCCTCCCTCTCTACTGTCATGTTTTCTATAATATTTTACATCGGAGAAATTTTCAATCCTTGCATCGTTTGAATGATTTTGTTTCAAGGTATTTTTATATGGTTTTTATATTTTCTATTTCATTATATTTTATATTAGATATAATTAGTTTTAATTAGTGAATATTAAATTAAATTATAATTAGATAACTTTATTTTACATAATTTTTTTTTAAAAAAATTTGTTTTTTTGAATAGATTTTATTTTTTTAGATAAATTTAAATATTTTTATATTGTAATAATCAGGTTCAGCTATCATTAATTAATAATAATTATGTGTAATTAGTATAAATTTGCGTTATTAAGTATTAATTAGAATTAATTAGAATTAATTAATTTTAATACGAAGAAATTATTATAAATTAAAAATATATAATAATAAATAGTTTTAATTAGCATTAATTGGAAATAATTAGCAATAATTTGTACTTAATTGTAATAAAGAGTGACTAATAGTAATACATTTTTATAAATATCAATAAGTTGTGAAAATTGGTAATAATTAGTAATAATTACTAATGAACAGTTATAATTGGTAATAATTTGTAATTATTTGTAATAATTATTAATAATTAGTTATAAGTAGTTATAATTAGTGGTAATTAGCAGTTACTGCAAATAATCAGCTATAATTAGTTACAAATAACTATAATTAGTAATTAATTGTGCTAATTAGTAATAATTAGCAATAATTAGTAATAAATATCATTAATTAATAATTGTATGGAGTAATTAGTAATAAATAGTAATAGATATTCATAAATATTAGTAAATACTATTAAATAATAAAAAAAACATTAATAAATTATAATAAATTTTGTTAAATAGTACTAAAGCATAATAAATAGTAATAAATAGTAATAAATAGTGTGAAAAAGTAATAATTAGTTATATTACGTAATAATTAGTAGTAAATATTATTAAATAGTAATAAATAGTAATAATTAATTATAAACACTAATAGTTAATAATAATTAGCCTTCAATAGTACTAATCAATAATAACTACTGATAAAGAGTAATAATTGATAATAGTTAGGGGTAAATAGTAATAATTATCAGTAAATATTAATAATTATTAATAAATAGAAATGATTAGTAATAATTAGTAACAATTATATGTAACTAGAGATGATCACCATCATTATATTTGGGTCAGTATTATTTCTTCTGGGTTTTAAAGTTAACATCAATGAATATTTTATCTATTTTAATTTAAAATTTCAATTGAAGGTGTCATATGTGGTTGCAACATCTCAGTCATATACTGATTGTTAGTTTGAGACCATGCATGGATCTAGCCATTGTAGTAGGATTTGGTGAGGCGTGAAAAATGCAAGTGACCCGGGATAAATTTAAGAAAAGTTAAGTTGCTGGTATCGAATCTCGATTGCTTCTTGTGAGTTATTAAGGTAATGCTACGATGTAGGTGTACATCTTAAGATATGCTCGTGGAGATTCACAATCATCTACAGCACATCACCAAGAGTAGGTGGGAGGTAAGGGTGAGCATATAGAGATTATATTTTGGGAGAAGTTCTTCAGCAACTATAGTAGAAATGGTAGGAGGATATGTGTATATGGGAGAAAAATCAAGACAACTAGATGATAGAGTATATTCGAATTCTAACTCATGGTTTACGGAAGGTGTTCCTTTAGTCATCCCCCTTTATCTCCTCCAACTTTTCCAAAAGACCCTCCCCCTCAATGTTGTATTTAGTTTTTATGATATACCTTTTTAATGTAAATTTTTATTTAATATTATATATATATACATATATATTACTAAAAAATCTACTTTTTATATTGGTGTGAAAATGGGTTTTCTTTTTATTTTATTATTTATTTTTTTAATAAGTTATTACTTTATTATTTATTTAATTTTTTTACAATATTTATATCATTTTTAATCATTTTTAATTTTATTAAAATTAATTTTTTTAATTATTATATAATAATTCTTATTTTTATATCCTTATATTGTTTATATTATTGTGAACACTAAGGAATTAACTATTATATAATTTTTAAAAATTATATTATTATTATTGTTATTATTATTAATTTTATTAATATTTATTTTTATTATTAATGATACTATTTCTATTATTTTAATAATTTGTTATTCTTATTATATTATTAATATTTTATTAATATTTTATTTTTTATAATATAATTATATTAATATTATTTTTTATTAATAATGATACTATTTCTATTATATTAATAATTTTTTGATCTTATTTTATTATTATTGTTATACTAATATTTTATTGTTGATAATATCAATATATTAATATTATTTATTTAATTTATATTATCATTTTATTAATATTATTTTGTTAATGTTTTATTGTTATAATATAATTATAATTAGTATTTTTAAAATTATTTTACAATTTTTTTAATATTATGTATAATTTTTTATAAAATTTCATTGATATAAATTTTTTTTTTCCTCCCGATGTGTAGATTATCCAATAACCATACTTATTCATTACAACAATCTGAAAAAATTTAGGATTTAATTTTATGTTATTGGGAATTTGTGAAGGGATCCAGTAGGAATTCCACAGTAATAAATAATACAATTTCTAGTATAGTGGCTGGTATCTTTTTATCCTAAGCTACATCATGGTTCTTAGAACTAGCATTTGACCATCCTTAGTGTTGAGCATTTCGGTGTGGAGTGTTTTGGCTATGTCGAAGTGGTTTTTAAGAATATTTCCAAATTGGTGGGGGTTGCAACATCGGTTGTAGTCTAGTAATAGTTCCCCCTGGTTAAATAAGATCTGCAACATTGATCTAGTGGAAGATCTGATACATAGGTTTTACCAAGGTATGGGTTATCATCTCCTCTGATTGTTCATTGGTATATGTGATAAACTACGTGGTCTTATGGGCTATGGTATGGTCCTCTAAAAATATGTCTACTTATAAATACCACTAATTTTCAAGGACCATGTTTTCTCTCACTCTTTCCTCCTAATAACTAGGTACCTGAGGGTTATTTTCTAAGGCATTGAATCCCCCTTTCAATAGGGATCAATATCAATTTCTTATGTTCAATATTGTGTTATATTAGTATGACTCCTCTTCTTTTATATTGGTTTCACTCCATCTGATCTTTTTTCCAACCATTATTCCAGTCAATATTATAGTGGATGTTCTCCATCATCTTAATGGGGTTATCATTGTTTTTATCAATTGTTCTAAGGAAAAAAAATCCTTGTTAGATTATTGTTTCTTCACGCTAGAGGTGAATAGAGATCTGAATCATAGAATAATTATGGTATAATGAATGTGGAAACATTGTGGTTGGGGATTCATTTCATCGCATATTTATTTACGAGAAATCATAAATTGACCATGGTATATCCCCCTATGGAGTAGTGTACTAAAACTAATAAATATAATAATGGATTATATAGTGAAATTACATTATTCTTATCGATATGATATTGTTGCTCTCAACCGTGACAATGGTTTTCTTCGTATTTTTCTAGATAGTGTGATATTTAAAATATGCATAGTATATCGTGTATTTATGATTGGTTTACCATATTCAAATTGATTTTGTCTGATAAATAATATTGATTAGATAATGATTGATGGCTGGATAAGTAATTAAAGAATAGTAGTGTTTACTAAATTATAGATTTCTCATAATTTAATGGTAATCAAATTGATGCATGTATGCATGTTTAACTCAATTTGGTATTCCATGTGATAATAGAAATGGATAAAGTTCATGAATCTGGAATTCAATTTGATGGTAATAAAATGAATCATTAATTAGTTTTTTCTTTCATCAGATAGTTTAAATTAGAAACATAAGCTATAGAGCATGTTAAAATAATTTAATATCATATTATTGGTGATTCCATACTTTTTTGTAGGTTGAAACTATTCAGATTACCCAACAAGGATTGTGTATCACTGAGAAGTGTACATGGTGAATTATAGATTTCATTTTTCTATAATTTTTCCTTTATTACAAAAAAACATTTTGCACCCATTAATGATTTCATTCTCTATTAAAAACATATCAAACACATAACAACATGAACATATGAATTTACAAGGTTCACTAACCAACATGAGTAGATAGTCCTTTGTAATGATTGGAAATAAATCTGATACCACACAATCCACTAGAAAGCAATGAATTTTTGAGTAATAGAATATGTTGGATGTGCCCTAAAACTCATGTTGCACTATATTAAATACATTATATCATGTGAATCATGTCACATGGAATCATGTAATATATTTTTTGTAAGAAACATGATTCAGTTCTTTTTGATAAACATTCCTAAATATGTCCTAAAAAGGAATTTTCAATTTCATACCTAAATGCTCGTAAGAACATCCTAGTCGTTGTAGTGATACTCAATCAGATTTCTTGGTCTGATTCTGATGTCTGATTTCTCAATAAAAAAAATAAAACTCTATCATAATAAAGCTGAAGCAATTATGAGCTTCAGCATCTATAGTCCAATTATATCAATAGGATTTCCTTATTGGATTATCTATCCTAATATGATAACCAAATTATTATGATAAATCACTTCTTCTTCTTCATTTTCATATTTTTCTTCTATTAGATAGACATGTTTCACAAATACTTTATCCAAAAACATATTCTTTCTAGAAATTCAATGATTATCCCCTGGAAGAGGAGTATAACGAAATATATATTTCAATACAACGTCGTATGAGAGAGTTTAAAAATATATTAACTGTAAGGATTGTTCACTCTAGTTATCCCTTGGTTTGTTAATATAATGTTATATAAGAAAAATATTCAACATTATATAACGAAAAAAACATTTTTGATCAATTAGTAGACACAAAATTGAATTAATTTTTTATTATTATAGAGATTATCTATTTTAAATTCTTTATTATTAACTATTGTTACATTGGATAATGGACTTACTATGGATCTTATTGAAATACAAATTATAAGTATGGATATAAAGATGAAGTTATATATCATTTTATATATGTGATAAAGTGGTCCCATGATAATTGAAAAAATAAAGACATTAAGAAATAGACAAATAAATTAAAATATTTAGTAACAGAGTTTGAATGTAAATGGGAACATCATTAAATATAAAGACAATAGTTTCATGATTCGTTAATTTTGTTGATTAATCAGTAGAAAATTTGTTAACATTTGTGATTAATATATGTTGATAAGGGGATTCAGTATAGTATTTTTTAATATATTGATAATATTTCAAAAATATTTGAGTCTATGTTATCAATTATTGAGGCTAGATATCATGAATTATTTTGGATGAACGACCTATATGAAATTCTATTTTAAAAAAGCTATAATATTCAACTATATAAACATATTATGTGATCATAAAGTCTAAAAAATCATTCAATATGAAATTTTATGTAATTTTTAATGATTGATGTTCTGAAACAGTCTAAGTGTTGAAACCAAAGTGGACCATCACATTTTTTCTAGTTGTTGGAGACATCTAGATGATGATTAAAATGGTTTGGAAGATAAATCAAGAAAAAAATTTGGTTTCATTTCCATTTGAGGCTAGGTTGTGGCATGGAGCCTTGGGTTTTGTTTTATGTCAATTTTTTATAGTTATATATTCAGAGTACTACAAATTTATGCTGGAAGGAGGAAAAATTTAGCTACTCAATTTTTAGGCCTTTTATTTTTTTAGTGGCTTGCTACAGTGTAGGCCCTTCACCAATGATGATCGATGTTGCATGGAGTGAGGTGGATGCATCATAGTGGTTTATGAGACTAATGCCAAATATATTGTTGTTGTGATGTGGGTTGTAGGCTGGGATGTAGTCCCTCTACTTGATAAATAGGATATGCACTGTGGATCTAGTAGTGGATTCAAAAAATGAGTTTTAAAATCGGTTGTGATATTGTCTCCTACCACTATTCAGTTTTTTAGGTGGACTACTATGTGATCATAGGGCAGTGGCATGGTCCTCTAAATAATTGTTTCCTTATAAATACCCATGAGGCCCCGAGATCCAGTTTTCTCCATATCCTTCTTTCAGATCCCTTGGCACACATGGGTTCTATTCTTATGATTTTATTCCACATTTCGATGGAGATGAATCTAAAATTTTCAAGTTTAATCTGTTATGATCTGTGTAAAGATCTTCATATTTTCTAGATATTTCCCTCTATTTGATCTAATTTCCACCCACCCATTCATCACATGTTATGGAATATTATATTTATCATTCTAATGGTGTTTTCATTATGGGTTTTCAATTAATTCATGGAATTACTTCTTTGATAGATCATATATTTCTCAAGGTAGATTTTATGCGATATCCAAGACATTTATTTATTCTCATGCAATGAAATTTGATGCATTGATATAAGGGATTCATTTATTCTAATATTTATTTTCATGAAATACAAAAGTGACCTTGTTTCATAAAATTTTATTGCAGTTGAATTATCTGAATATTGATTAAACTTGTTTAAAAAATGATTTGATTATATTTACGGATTGCATGTTGTTTCTCAGCACCTTGATTATGGATTGATTCTTGTTTTTATAGATAGTGTTCTATATATAAAATTATTTTTATAGCTTGTTGTTATGATTTTGTATTCATATTGATATTTGTGATTTTGGATATGAATATAAATATGATAATTGTTTCATGTTTGGATAAATAATTAAAAAGGATATATTTTCAATAAATCAGGTATTTCTCATAATTTGACGATAATCAATATGATGAAAGTATACATGTCTAACCGAATCTAATATTCCAAGTGATATTGGAATTGGATATTGAAATTTGCTCTATAATTCTTGTTAATGATAATAAAATATATGATTAATGTGTTTTGGTCATTCAAATGTATGTTGATACAATATGCTTAGATCGTGGTACATGTTCAAATAATTTTATAGCATGTAGTTAATTTTGATGGTCTTTATTTGATATTGAAAATTGAAATTGTTAAATTTAAATTGTTCTACTATTTTTTTAAAATATATGAAATTTTTTATTAAATATTTTTCATATCATAATATGTACTGTAATTTTTTTTATTTTACAATATGAAATGATTTATGTGGCCCCCTAAATCATTTTTCATGATTGAGTTGGTATTCTATCTCGGCTATCACATGTATACGTATTCTATTAATTTTTTTTCTTGATGTATGATTCCAGCTAACCCATCCTATCCAACTACTGATTTGATTTTTTCCATGTGCAGCTGGGTGGGCAGTTTGGCATTGGATTCATGGAAGCCACCCTATGGCTAGGTTGTTAGCTGATTAGGGATCTGGTTTGGGGATTCATCACCCAAATGGTGATTCAATGTGTTGATTAAAAAAATACCTGATAAACATGTTCATGCAATGTAAACTTCATCTAGTAGCTACAAATCTATATTCCAAACATTGGCACACTTTTGTAGCCTGTGGTTTATTTTAATCATGTTGATGGTTCAGTCTACTTTTCTCTCACCTGGTTTTGAGAATCATCTTTCATGGAGTCAATATCTTCATAGGTATTTTAATCATCCACATCAGTGAGCTAATCTAGTAGACTAATGGAATCTTTAAATGTATTTGGAGTGTTTTTCATAGTGGAGCTCATCAATTTTCATCCAACATAGAAACGTGTGGCCATTTCTCGAATCTGAAGACCATGCATTATCATCTGATGGCTAGATTAAAAGAATAAATGAGATTGGTGTTCTTTTATATTTAATTGATCTAGATGCTATGAATTTTTTGAAATATTTTAATTATTTCATTAACTAGTTTCCTTCTGTGTTACTGCTTCTAGTGCATAGTTTATGTTTTGGTGCTTCTGTGCATGTCTGTTATCTATCTTCTTTTACACTACACATTGTAATCAAACATTGATTTGAAAATCTAATTATTGTGTGTGTTTTGTTGGTTTTATTTCCATGAATTAGGTCCCAATGGGACCAAAGCGCATAAATATTATTGTTTCCATTGATTTATGTCTTCATTTCATCATCTACAATTGTAGTTGTTTCGTTATTCACACATTAGATCTCCGTTTAGATATGTTTTCATTTAAAAAATCATTTCATTATATTTTATATATTTAATTAATGAATATTGTTTACATGGTGGTCCATGGAATTATTTATGGGGGGTTTTCTATTATCCCGGAATATTGTTGTATCAGAGTCACTGGAATAGAAAATGGTGACTAGAAAGTATGAAATAGACAAATTTGATGGGTGAATTTATGTTAATTTGTGTCGAATAAAAATATAATCACTATAATTCAATCATGGTCTATAAAATTCCATTTGTGGCCATAAGAATACACATGTAAATATATGCACTAATGGTCAACTACTCAAAACTTATTCATATGTCCCTCCCAACATTTTGATAACACCATATTATTCTTTAGCAGTATCTATAAGTGATAAAGTCCCAAAGGAGGCTGATTATGTGTAATATCCCAGAAAGATAAAGAACATGAATTTTTTTTTTATTAATATTTTTGAACTAAATACTAATTCCACATTAATGGGGATTCTATTTTCTATAGTGTACTCGATACGCAACAATGGGTTTCTTTGAAATCTTACGTTGCACACTAATAATATAATATTATTATATTAAATGGTAGTTAAATGCTAGTCATTTTATTGGCAGGAATGAACAAAACTAACTAAAATATGATTATACGTATCTGTAAAATGTATTTACATTTATCCAATAAATGTTAGAGGCTTAAAATGTGAATCAATCTAATTTTAGGCATAACATACATTAAAGGCCGATTTACCACCTTTTAATGACAAAACCTCTTTAAATATAGTTTTGTAAACATTAATACATTATAAATTTCCAAATATAATCCTTCTTTATAATGGGGACATCAAATTTTACATTGGGTAATTTGTTGGTATTTTTCTGATAAAGTTTTTATTTTAATGAATAGTGAAAAATATTGTATTTTAATTCTAATGTTCTTTTTAATATAATTTATTTATATGGTTATATTATATTTTTAATTGGTTTTAATGTTTAAATAGATTATATTTTTACCATTTAATCTAATTTTGGTCTTTAGATGAAATTTCAATTTGAAATTGGATAAAAAAAGATTCAATTGTTTGAAAGATATTGTTTCTTAATAACACGCTATTTGTTTTGATAGCGATAATTAATTGTAAAATTAATTAATAAAACTTATATGTTTTGAATTTTTGAAATGAAAATCATTTTTTAATTTTTTAATTTCAAATATAGCTTAGGGTTATGTTGTGGTATTTTTCTGAAAAACATCTATTTTTGATGAATAGTGAAACCACTATGTGGTAGATAAAAAACATATATTTCGTTTAAATGAAATTTTACCACATCTGTGAATTGAATTTCAAAAATCTGACATACATGGTAGATATTAATCAGTAAAATGTTATTCAATAAGATGAAACTAATTTTTGATGAATACTACCTTTTGACTTTTATTTAACACGGTTAAAGCTAAATAGGGTAATTCAAGGTTAATAGAATATTATAATAATTCAAAATTACCTTAACACTTGTAAAAAACTTATTGGATGAGTCATGTAAGAAGTTTATCAACATTGGGTCGATTTTAGGACCCCATTAAGCTACTTGTTAGTGATAATGACAATTTAGATTAATTATCATAAAGTGAAGACAAAAATGACAAAAGAAACTATCCTTTAGTAAATTAATTTATATACGGGGTTATATAAATTATATTTTTCACTATATTTATTTATTGGAAAGCTAAATATATTTCCTACATAATGGTATTTTTCAAATAATTTTTAGACATCAAATAATATAAATTATTTAAGACACAATAATGATGTAGTGTTTACCACATTAATAAATGATTTAAATAAATAAGATTATAATGATTAAATTAATTTCCATAACCTGTCCAATTTCTATAGGATGATTTTATATCGAATATGAGTCATCCTATCATTGAATTTAATGTGTTTTAGATTTTTTTAACCTGATGACATGTTTATAATAAAATAATGTTTTCAAACTTTCCTAAAGAGCCCCTCCTCTCCCTTATAAAAGGAGACCACTTCTAACCAAATACTCACACCTCTCAAGCCATTTGGATCATCCAACCTCTGCCCAATTAAGCTCCCTACATCCCTCTACTCCACCAAGAATCCTTACCTCAGTCAGAAAGAACATCAAGTGTCATTTTGGTTCAAACCAAAGGGAGTTACCCAAATTAAAGGTAACAGTTTCTCTTAAATTATTTTCATTTATTTTACTTCTCCATCCCCTAAACTCTTTTTATTACATTCGTTTTTAACAACACAAGTATCCTCAATATACTAGGATGTTTTTATGAGATTTATTCGAACTACACATACACATACATTCATCTAATAGGTGAAGAACATAATGTTTCTAGGGATGGCAACCAAACGCCTCAGGAAACGATGATTATTCAATTATCTCCTACCACCCCTCATGATGGCCATTATGATGGCACTGTATTTATATATAATATATTTTATGTTTATGTAATCTTTATGCTTCTGTATTTTTAATTTATAGCATACCATTATGGTTTCCATAGTGGGTAAATATGATAATATCATTAGAGGAAGTGCAGAGTACCGCCCCCTCAAAGTGATATGACTCGTTAATGCCTTATTTGGTACATATAAACGATGGATTTAAAAATTTTATATATGATATTATACATTAATTATAATATATATATGTATAATTATGTTTTAATTACATGAAAATAAGAATTAGAAATGGAAGTAGCATTCATGCGTACGTAGGACTTACCGTCTTCCTGAATAGTGCATTTCATTTCTGACCTCTAAATGATTTTGTACATTTATAAATATAGGTATACACTAGATATATATAACATATATGATATCTAAATAATTAATATCATTATGATGATAATTTATATCTTACCACATGAAAAACTGGTAATTATAAGGTGTTTCTTTTTGACTCAAGTACAAAATATCGACAAAATGACAATTATTAACATAAATGACAATGTAATGTTTATAACATGGTAATTAGAGATGTTAAAGAAATAATAAACTTGAAAATTGTTTTTAAGAAAGTAGATATTAAATTTAGTTTGTTATTCAAGGAATTAAAGAACGAATAGGTCATGTTGGACACGAGGAAAGGGATCCTACCTTTCTCTTTCTTTTTACGTACTATCTTTTTGGCACTTTTTCTATGCTCTTATTTATTATGTTAGGGAATGTTATTTTATATAACTCATACTGTAATTATTATGTTCATATGATGATAGACCCTCTTTTATCTCATCAATCCATGTTTGAATGTTTTATGTGGCGCAGTTAGGCTGCCAAATATTTATAAGGGATTTCTTATCTCACATTCAATTCCGTGAGAATTCCATTGTTCACCACTTATTTATTGTATGTGGTGTAGGTACTGCACATGAATGTATTCTCGGTGTAATACAATTTAATTTATCGCTAATTACATATTAATTTTATCATTCTTTTTTCATGTGGTGTATGTTTCGAAAGTTACCAAATCGGTAAGGGATCCTTTCACCCTTCTCTTTTTAAAATAATTATTTTTGTTATGTGTTATAATTTACATATACTTATGTTGGGATATTTTATTATATATCCTTATTGTGTTAAATTATATGTCCATGTGATGAGATACCCTTTTTATCTCGTCAACTTGTTTTATGAATTGTATTGTGACGCTATTATGCTGTCGAAATTTTGTAAAGGGACTTCTTAACCCAATTTCAATTCATTGGGTTAAACATATAATTATTGAATATGAAATGATATAAATATGTGTGAATGTCCTCTGATTTTTTTACAATGAATATCCACTTATATTGGTTGTATTTATATTTTTCACACATAAATGATGTCATTGTTTTATCCTTAATCTACGCATACTGTCTTTTTAAGGGATTGCGCCTCAATTGACATTCCATTGAGACATCATTGTTTTTATGCAACCATTAAATATTATATTGTGTATATACTGTCCTTTGACATATTATATCATTAATAATTTTATTCTCATTATATTATAATGTTATTATTAAATGTTATTCCTCAATTATTTATATTCAAGAATCACTCATTTTGTTCAAAAATCTTTAACAAAAATATTGTTTTAAATGATTTAATGATTTATTCTTCTATGTATTTATCATTAATGTCCAGGTTTTCAAAAAGGTTTTGGGATTAATTTATATGGACATTAATGTTTTAAAATGTTAATTTCATTATAATCATCAATGTGGTATGGGACACTATGATCCAAAAATATCTTTTTAAATGGTTTGATAATGAATTGGTTGTTTCAATATCTTGATATGATATATTGTGATTGAATGTGGAACTTTTATCATTACTTTTTTCTTTTTTATGTGTTATTTTATGGTTATTGTGCATTGATTATGTATACGGGTGGTTTCATGATAATCCTAGGGCGGGTGAGCCCGGGATAGCTCTCTAATGCATTGGGTATGGTGACAAAGGTAAAAGTTATGTTTCTCCTAAGAGATTTAGGGAATATACTATGATGGGTATTCCAAGTGTAAATTCATATGGAGATGGGATAGCTACAATGTAAGTTTCATATGGATTCCATAAGTAACCATTATGATTTATGGTTTGTGTGTTTTATTCATAAATATTATAATTTTGTAAGGTATGTTATGATTGAAAAGTATAGTTTCATTGATTTGTATTTATTGATGGGATAATGTTTTCCTTCCTAATTTTATAACCCTTACTATGATTTTTATACTCATCCCATGTTTTTTGAAATGTTTTCCACAGGTCTTAAAGATGAATATGGTCAAGGATGGGATTAATGTAAAGTCAGGTTATTTAAAATATGGAACTAGACATGTTTCTTTTTAGGAGTTTTTTTTATTTTATGAAAAAATGGATACTGAGTAGTAGTGTCTACTTGTAATATTCAAGTTGTAAGGTAATGGTTATGGCCAAATTTTCTAAAACTCAAAACCTAAAAAGATCCTCAATGTGAATTATTTATTTAATTCATGATTTTGTAATGTTATAAGGTCGGGTCCATATAGTTGCTATCAGAGGTCGGTTTACACAACTTTAGGGATTAGGGATTTTCATTAGACACATGGTTAGTCCCTATGTCTATTATCATATTTAAATCCTTGTTTAATAAATTTTTCAGATCAGGGAAAGTTACTTACAAATGGATGTAGGAGGATCTCAAACGACATTCCTATATTTTACTGATGCCATGCTTGCAATAATTATTGCAATGTCTTCTTCATATGATTGTGAATCTTTTTCCATCATACATCTCAGTTGCAAGCAGTTGTTTGAGACATCAATCACCTCCACTATACCTTGATATCTTTATGGATCATGGGTTGTATTTAATCAATTATTATTTTCACAATTTTCTCATATTTCAAGAAAGGTAAATATTATCAAGGAATTTTCAAATATGTTACCTTATCACAAGATTTTAAAGCATTTTATGATTTTGAAAAAGGCACTGAAGAAGGAGACACCGGTACAGCCTATTTATATTTGATTTTAAAATATAGTCTATCAGCACCTGCTTATGGTATTTTAAAAGGACCACTAATTGAAAGTTTCATCTCAAACTCTGTTTGATTGTTTTATAAAAATAATTTTTTATCAGATGTTTTTAAATTATATGTTATACCTGATTATTTTCCGAAACTATTTTTCTTGTGAACACCCATATGACCCATGTTGTACAAATTGTATTTGGATGAATGAAACAAATGATTTTGAAGGATCTGAAAATCATTTTTGTAATGCATGGTCATTCTTCCTACGAGAAAAAGATGTCGATAAAGCAATATGGACACCATAATGAATGTATGTTATTAATTCTATGAGGAATAGTTTTATTTTATCATTTTGAGGTGAAATAATAAAAAAAGGACAATATATATAAGGCTTCATGAAATAAAGTGTTGAGGTCTTAATGTGTTTGGAGAAAAATTAAAGGTATAAGAAAGCATTTGAGGTTTAAACATGTTAGGGTTATTTTTGAGTTTTATAGAAAAATGACAACCCGCAAGAAGGGTGACAACTCGTCGCGTCTGGAAAGGCCATGTTAATCGAACCAACAAACGAAGGGTGACAAGGGTACATATCCTACCACTAGCCTACGTGAAGTCCCTTGTTATTGTGACTTATTAATTTTATTTAAATTGAAAATATGGAACAATAATATGTTTATATTGGGAACATATGTTTTATGAAATGGATTTACATAGCATTGAAAAATGATTTGGTGATTAAGTGATAAAGGTAGTTTTGGAAGACATTCTCCCTTTTTAGGAAACTCTATATGCCTATGGAAGAGATAATTATATGGGATTTAAATTGTGGAATAATGGTTGAAATTATATTTTGGAAGAAAATATGTTTTTTTATAGACTTGTGATGATTTGGGTCATTTATAAAAATGATTAACATATCATAGAGAATATGTTGATAAGTTAATTACTTTTCAGTATGAGACATTAAGAGTAGTCGATGTCATTTGGAGATATATGTTAATATTTATCATGAACCATTATATGATATATTCCTTCTGAATTAAGGGTTTCAATCATATTTTGGATTAATTTGAAGAATTTTATGGACAATTATTTATCGAATGGTCTTTGTTGAACATTGGGTAATTTTTAACAAATATTGGAGATTATGTGTAGTTCTTCTTTTTATAGAGTATTATACTCTTTGGGGATTATCTGATCATGTACTAAACGTTTTGATTGTTGTTGATGTATAAAGGCAAAAGAAATATATAGTTCTTTATTTTAGGATTATGTGATTCTATAGATATTGATTATTGTTCTTTTGATGTGACCAAGTCTTTTTAAATGGTCATTGTTTGGAGAAAATATAAATTTTTGGTAGAAAAATATTAAACGATGAAATTCTACTTGAAGGTATGTATATTTTCTTATGTTCTTATTCTATATAGTAAATAAATACCTCAAAATTTTGAAAAGAAACGTAAAATGAAAACATTTTTGGTTTTTGTTACCTACTGGGTAATCAATGACCATTTAACACATCATTAGTTTGTGATTTTCTGGTTGTTAACTTTCTTGTAATCATGTTTTTTATCACTCTCCATCAGAACATGATGGTTTGTTATCTCCTCCATATCAATATTTTCCAACATGGAATCCTATTATGGGTTATCTGAGGTGACCATTATACGTCACTTTCTTTCTTTTAATGTGATAGTTTTGCAGACTGTTTTTCGATGTTGGGCTTTTAATGCTGTTTACATGCCTATTTTTAAAATTGTGAGGATGCAATTCCCAAAATGGGGGAAAGGATGTAACATCCCAGAAAAATAAAGAACAAGAAATTTTTCATATTTATTAATATTTGTGAACTAAATATTAATTCAACATTAAAGGGGATTCTATGTTCGATAACGTAACTGATATGCAACAACAGGTTTCTTTGAAATCTTATGTTGCAAACTAATAATATAACATTATTATTTTAAATGGTAGTTAACTCCTAGCAGTTGTATTGGCGAGAATGAAAAATACTAACTACAATATGATTATACATGTCTGTTAAATGTATTTACATTTATCCATTAAAAGTTTGAGGCTTAAAATGTGAATGAATCTAATTTTAAGCATAATATACAATAAAAGGTTGATTTACCTTCTTTTAATGCCGAATCATCAATATATAAAATTTTCATCACTTTAATACATTATAATTTTCCAAATAAACTTCTTAAATATAGTGGAGAAGTCAAATTTTACATTGATAATTTTTTTGGTATTTTTCTGATAATGTTAAATTTTTAATGAATAGTGAAAAATATTGTATTTTAATTCAAAAGTGCCTTTTAATCTAATTTATCTATATGGTTATATTATCATTTTAATTGGGTTTAAAGTTTAAATAGATAATATTTTTAAAATTTAATCTAATTTTGGTCATTAGAAGCCATTTCACGTTGAAATTGGATAAAAACTATTGTCAATCTTTTAATAGATAACGTTTCTTAAAAACACGCTAATTGTTTTTATTGTGGGATTTAATTATAAAATTAATTAATGCACCTTATATGTTTTGAATTTGGTAAAATAGACATCATTTTTAAATTTGTAATATCAAATATATCCTAGCATTATGTTTGGTTATTTTTATGAAAAATATCAATTTTTGATGAATAACGAAACCACTATGTGGTAGTTAAAAAACTAATTCTTGTTTAAATAAAATTTTACCACTTTTTTGAATTGAATTTATAAAATCAAACATACATGGTTGTAATTAATAAGTCAAATGTGGTTTAATGAGATGAAAATATTTTTTGGTGAATTGTATCTTTTGACTTTTCTTTACCGTGATTAAAGGTAAATAGGGTAATTCCAGGTTAAAATAATATTAGATAATTCAATATTACCTTAACAATTGTAAAAACATTATTGGCTGAGTCATATAAGACCAATAGTATCTATTTGACTATTTTAGGACAACATTATGCCACATTGGGGTGATAATGAAAATTTAGATTAATTAACTTAATGCAACGTCAAAAATGAAAAATCAAAATATCCTTTATTAAATTAATATTTAGGAGGGGTTAAATAAATTATATTTTCAACTATAAGTATTTATTGGAAAGTTAAAAAGATTTACTACGTCATAGTATATTTTTTTATAATTTTTAGACATCAAATAATTTAAATTTCAAATGACACAATAATGATGTAGTGTTTACCTCTTTAATAAATGATTTAAATAAATAAGATTATAATGATTAAAATAATATACACAATATGTCCAATTTCTATTGGATGATTTTATTTCAAAGTTGAGTCATCTTATATTTGATTTTAATGTGTTTTGGACCTTTTGAACCCGATGATATGTTTATAATAAAATAATGTTTTCACACATTCCTAAAGAGCCCATCTTCTCCCTTATAAAAGGAGAAAACTTCAAACCAATTCCTCACACCTAAAAAGCCATTTGGCCCATCCAACCTCTGCCAAATTAAGCTCTTTACATCCCACTACTCCACCTAGTATCCTTACTTTATTCATAAGGAATTTTATGATTTTTTTTTCAATACAAATGGAGTTGCCAAAATTAATGATAACTGTTTCTCTTAAATTGGTTTCTTTTATTTTACATGTCCTACCCCTAAACTATTTTGAATACATTCTTTTGTAACAAAACCAGTATTCTCAATATATAGGGATTTTTTTATGTGAAGTATTAGAACTACACATACACACACCTCCATATAAAGTGTGAAGAACATAATGTTTTTGTGGATGGCAACCAAATGCCTCACGAAACGATGATTGTTCAATTATCTCCTACCGCCTCTCATTGTGGCCATTATGATGGCACTGTATTTATATATAATATTATATTATTATTATGTTTTCTTTATGATTCTATATTTTTCATTTATAGCATACCTTTATGGTTTCCATAGTTGGTAAATATGATAATCTAATTAAAGGAAGTGCGGACTACCGCCTCTCAAAGTGATATGACTCGTTAATGCTTTATGTGGTACATATAAAGTATGGAGTTGATAATTTTATATATGAAATTATAATTTAATTTTAATATAACTTTGTATCATTATTTTTTAATTACATTAAAATAAGAAATACAAATGGAAGTAGCGTTCATGCGTACGTACAGCTTACCGTTTCCATGAACGGTGTATTTCATTTCTTTCCTCTAAATGATTATGTACATTTATAAATACAAGTATACACTGGATATATATGATTTATATGATATATAAATCATAAATATCATTATGACTATAATGTATTTCTTACCACATGAACAACTTTTAATTATAAGGTGTTCGTTTTGGCTCAAGTATAAAATATCGACAAAACGGCCATTATTAAAATAAATGACTATGTAATGTTTATAACATATTAATTAGTGATATAAGATAAATAATAATCCTGAAAAAGGTTTTGAAGAAATTTGAAATTATATTTAGTTTATTATTCAGGAAATTATAGAACGAATGGGTCAAGTCGGACACGAGGTAATGGATCCTACCACTCTCTTTCTTTTTAAGTACTATCTTTTATGTCACTTATTCTATATTCCACTTTATTATGTTAAGGGATGTTATTTTATATTACTAATACTGTATTTTTTATGTACATATGATGATAGACCCTATTTCATCTCATCAATCCATGTTTGGATGGTTTTTGTTTTGTCGTTAAGCTGCCGAACTTTCATAAGGGATTTCTTATCTCACTTTCAATTCTGTGTTATTTCCATTGTTCGACACTTATTTATAGAATTTGGTGTATGTACTTCCCAAGAATGTATTTCCTATGTAATACACTTTAATTTATGGGAAATTACATCTTCGTTTTATGATCCTTCTTTCATGTGGTGTATGTTTCGAATGTTACAAAATCGACAAGGGAACCTTTCACACTCCTCTTTTTAAAAGACTTATTTTTGTTTTGTCTTTTAATTTACATCTTATTATGTTGGGATATGTTATTTTATATCGTTATTGATGTAAATTTTTTGTGCATGTGATGAGAAACACTTTTTATCTCATCAACCCATTTTCTAAATTTTAAAGTGACGCCGTTTGGCTGTCGAATTTTTGTAAATGGGCTCCTTAACCCAATTTCAATTCATTGGGTTTAACATCTACATGTTGATTATGCCAGGCTATAAATATGTGTGAATTTACTCTGATTGTTGTACTCTTAATATCAACTTATTATTGCTGTATTTATATTTGTTACACATAAATTATGTCATCGATTTATCCTTAATCTAAATATTTTGTCTTTATTAGAGATTGCTTCTCAATTTACATTCCATTTAGACGTAATTGTTTTTATGCAACAATTCACTCTTATATGGTGTATATACTATCTTTTGACATATTATATCATTAATTACTTTATTCTCATGATATTATAAAGTTATGATTAAATGTTATTCATCAATTATTTGTATTCAAGCATCACTCAATTTGTTCAAACCTCCTTAACAAAAATATCATTTTAAATGTTATAATGATTTATTATTCTATATATTTATCATTAATGTCAAAGATTTCAAAAAATATTTGAGATTTATTTATAAAGACATTAATGTTTTAAAATGTTAATTTTTTTAAAATCGTTAATGTGGTATGAGACACTTTGATTCAAAAATATCTTTTTAAATCATTATGAAAATGGTTTGATAATGAATTGTTTTTTTCAATACCTTAATATGATATATTGTGATTGGAATGGGGAAATTTTATATTTCTATTATGATTGTTTTTTGTGTTATGTTATGGTTATTTGAAAATTTTTACATACACGGGTGGTTCCCTGATAATCCTAGGGCGAGTGAGCACTTGATAGATCTCCAATGCATTGGGTAACGTGAGAGAGGTAAACGTGATGTTTCTCCTAAGAGATTTAGGGAATATACTATGATTCATATTACAAGTGTAAATCCCTATGTAGTTGTGATAGCTACAATGTATGTTTGATATGGATGCCATAAGTAACCTTTATGATTTATGATTTGTGTGTGTTATTCATAAATATTATAATTTTTAAAGGTTTGTTATGATTGAAATGTATAGTTTCATTGATTTGTACTTATTGATGGGATAATTATTTTCATCCTTATTTTATAACTGTTACTATGCTTTTTATGCCCATCCCATGTTTTTTTGAAATGATTTAAACAGGACTTAATGTTGAATAGGGTCAATGATGGGATCAAGGAAAAGTCATGTTGTCTAAAATATGGAACTAGACATGTTTCTTTTTTATAGTTTTTTTTATTTTTTGAAAAAAATGATACTGAGTAGTAGTGTCTATTTGTAATATTCATGTTGTTAGGTAATAGTAATTGCCTAATTCTCTAGAACGCTAATCCTGAAAAGATCCTCAATGTGAATTATTTATTTAATTCAAGATTATTTAATGTTATAAGGTCGGGTCCTTATAGATGGTATTAGAGGTTGGTTTAGACAACATTAGGGATTTGGGGTTTTCATTAGACACATGGTTTATCCCTATGTCTATTATCATAGTTATATCCATGTTTTATAACTTTTTCAGATCAAGGAATGTCTATTACAAATGGAAGGAGGACGATCTCAAATGACATCCCTTTCTATGTCTGATGATATTATTGCAATAATTATTGGAAAGTCTTGTTCAGATGATTGTGATGCTTTTTCTAGCATACAACTCACTTGCAAGGAGTATTTTGAGGTATCAAACAACTCCACTATACCTTGATATCATTGTGGATCATAAGTTGTATTTAATCAAATATTATTTTCTCAATGTTCTCATATTTTATAGAAATGTAAATATTATCAAGAAATTTTCAAATATTTACCTTATCACAATATTTTGAAGCATATTATGATTCTGAAAAAGGCACTGAAGAAGTAGACCCTTACTCAACCTATTTATATTTGAATTTAAAATATAGTCTCTCAAAACATGATTATGGTATTTTAAAAGGAACAATAATTGAATGTTTCATCTCAAACACAGTTCGACTATTTTATAAAAAGAATGTTTTATCAGATGTTTTGAAATTATATGTTATACATGATTATTTTCAGAAAATATTTTTCTGTGAACACCCATATGACCCAAGTTGTACAAGGTGTATTTGGATGAAGGAAAAAAATGATTTTGAAGGATCTCTAAATAATTTTTTCAATACCTGGAAATTCATCCTACGTGAAAAAGATAGAGATGAAACCATATGGACACCATGATAAAGGTATGTTATTATTTCTATTAGTAATGGTATTATTTTATCAATTTTAGGTGAAATAATAAAAAAAGAAATTATATATAAGGCTTTATGAAATAAAATGATGAGGTCTTAATGTGTTGGGAGGAAAATGAAATGTATAAGAAAACTTTTGATATAAATTCATGTTAGGGTTATTTTTGAGTTTTATAAAAAAAGACAACCCGTAAGATGGGTGAAAATCCATCGTGTCTGGAAAGACCCTGGGAATCCAACCAACAACTGAAAGTCAACATGGGTACATATCCTACCACTAGCCTACGTGAAGTCACTGGATAGTATGACTTATTATTTTTTTGTAAAATGTTATTAGGGAACAAGAATATGATTATTTTGGGAACTTAGGTTTTATAAAACGGATATACATAGTAAAGAAAAATGATTTGGTGATTATGTGATAGAGGTTGTTTTGGAAGACATTCTCTTTATTTGGAAACACTATATTCTTAAGGAAGAGGGAATTATATGGGATTTAAATTGTGGAATAATGGTTGAAATTTTAGTTTTGATAATCTATGTTTTTATTGTAGACTTGTGATGATTTGGGTTATTTATAGAAATTATTAACATATCATAGAGAATATGTGATTTGTTTTATTACTTTTCAGTATGAGACATTAAGAGTAGTTGATGTTATTTTTAGATAAATGTTAATATTTATCATGAATGTTTATGTGATAAAATCATTCTGAATATTGGGTTTCAGTCATATTTTGGATTAATTTAACAATTCTATGGACAATTACTTATCGGATGGTCTTTGTTGAACATTGGGTAATGTTTAAAAAAATTTGGAGATTAAGAGTAGTTTGTCTTTTTATAAAAAAATATCCTACCTGGGGATTATCTGACCATGTAGTAAACGTTTTTGTTATAGTTGATATCTATAGGAAAGAAAAATATACAGTTCATCTTTTGAGGATTATGTGATTCTATAAAAGATGATTATTGTCCTTTTGATGTGACCATGTATTTTTTGATTGTCATTGTTTGGAGAAAAGATTACTTTTTGGTGAAAACATATTAATGGATGGAACTCTACATAAAAGTATGTATATTTTCTTATGTTCTTATTTTATATAGAAAATTAATTCCTCAATGTTATGAAAAGGAATGTAAAATTAAAACATTGTTGGTTTATGTTTCCTACTGGGTAATCAAAAACTATTTAACACATCATAAGTTTGTGATTTTCTGGGTGGTTAACTTTCTCCTAATCATGTTTTCTATAACTATCCATCAGAACATGAACATTTTTTATCTCCACCATATCCATATTTTCTTACATGGCATCCTAGTATGGGTTTTCTCATGTGACCATTTTACATCACATTATTTCTTGTAATGTGATAGTTTTACTGACTCTTTTTTGATGTGGAGTATTTAATGAAGTTTCCATGACCAATTTTAAAATTGCAAGGACACAATTTACAAAAATGTTGGAAGGATATAACATCCCAGAAAAATAAAGAACATTAAAGTTTTCATATTTATTAAAAAATTTCAAGTAAATATTAATTCTACATTAAAGTGGATGTTTTGTTCGATAGCGTACCTGATACACAACAATAGGTTTCATTGAAATCTTACTTTGTACACTAATAATATAATATTATTATCTTAAATGGTATTTAAATCCTAACCATTTTATTGGTAGGAATGAATAAAACAACATACAATATGATTATACATGTATGTCAAATGTATTTACATTAATCTAATAAAAGTTACAGTCTTAAAATGTGAATGAATATAATTTTAAGCATAATTTATATTAAAAGGCCAATTTAACACCTTTTAATGTCGAAAAATCTTTAAATATAGTTTTGGTCAAATTAATATATCATAATTGAACAAATAAAATCAATCATTATATTGGATAACTCAAATTTTACTTTTGGTATTTTTTTGGTATTTTTCTGATAAAGCTAAATTTTAAATGAATAGTGAAAATTATTTTATTTAAATTCAAAAGTTCATTTTAATATAATTTATATATATGGATATATTATATTATTAATTGGTATTAAAGTGTAAATATATTATATTTTTACAATTTAATCTAATTTTGGTCATGCGAAGCAATTTCACATTGAAATTGGATAAAAAAAGTGTCAATGTTCTGATGAATATTATTTCTTAAAAAACACGCTATATGTTTGCACAACGGGAATTAATTATAAAATTAATGAATGAAAATTCTCTATTTTGAATTTGTTAAAATGGAAATTATTTTTTAATTTGGAATATAAAATATAGCATAGGGTGATGTTATGGTATTTTTCTGAAAAACATCAATTTTTTATGAATAGTGAAACCACTAAGTGGTAGTTAAAAAATTGATTTTTTTAAATGAAATTTTACCACTTCTGTGAATTTAATTTCAAAAATACGACATACATGGTTTTTATTAATAATTAAATGTGTTTCAATGAGATGAAAATAATTTTGGTGAATAGTAACTTTGGACTTTTATTTACCACGGTTAAAGTTAAATAGTATAATTCAAGGTTAAAAGAATATTATAATAATTAAAAATTACCTTATCACATGTACAGACATTTTTTTTGAGTCATTTATGAAAAATAGAATATTTTGGTCAATTTTAGGACTCCATTAAGCCACTTGGGAGTGATAATGACAATTTAGATTAAGTAACTAAAAGTAAAGTCAAAAATGACAAAATAAAACATCATATTGTAAATTAATTTTAAGAAGGGGTTATATAAATTATATTTTCCACTATAAGTTTTTATTGGAAAGATAATGATATTTCATAAATCATGGTATTTATTTATAATTTTTAGGCATAATATAATTTAAATTATTTATGACACAATAATGATGTAGTGTTTACATCATTAATAAATGATTTAAATAAATAAGATTATAATAATTAAAATAATATCCAAAAGCTATCCAGTTTTTTTTTGGATGATTTTATTTCGATGTTGAGTCATCTTATCGTGGACTTTAATGTCTTTTTGACCATTTAAAACCTATGATATGTTTATAATAAAATAATGTTTTCACACTTCCTTAAAGAGCCCCTCCTCTCCCTTATAAAAGGAGACCACTTCTATCCAATTACTTACACCTCTCAAGCCATTTAACTCATCCAAACTCTGCCCAATTAAGCTCCCTATGTCTCTCTACTCCTCCTAGAAGACTTACCTTATGCATAAGTCTCTTCAATTGTCCTTTTGGATCAAACCAAAGGGAGTTACCCAAATTAAAGGTAAGTGTTTCTCTTAAAGTGTTTTATTTTATTTTACTTCTGCAACCCATAAACTGTTTTTATTACATTCATTTGTAACAACACTTGTATCCTCAATATACTATGATATTTTTATGAGTATGATTTGAAATACACTTACACACACCTCCATCTAATGGGTGATGAACATAATGATTCTGTGGAAGGCAACTAAACGCCTCACGAAACGATGAATGTTCAATTATCTCCTACCGCCTCTCGTGGTTGCCATTATGATGGAACTATGTTTATATATAATATATATTATGTTTATGTTTTATTTATTCATCTGTATTTTTCATTTATAGCATACCTTTATGGTTTTCATAGTGGGTGAATGCGATAATCTCATTAGAGAAAGTGCGGACTACCACCCCCGCAAAGTGATATGAATCGTTAATTCATTACATGGTACGTTTTTAAAATGGATTTAACAATATTATATATGATATTATACTGTAATTTTAATATAACTATTTAACATTATGTTTTTATTCCAATAAAATTATAAATAGAAATGGATGTAGCGTTCATGCGTACGTACGACTTACCTTCTCCATGAATGGTGAATTTCATTTCGTACATCTAAATGATTATGTAAATTCATAAATACATTTATAAACAAGATATATATGATATAAATGATATCTAAATCATTAATATCATAATAAAGATAATGTATATCTTACCAAATGAACATCATGTAATTATAAGGTGTTCTTTTTTTACTCAAGTACAAAATATCGACAAAACGACCATTATTCACATAAATGACTATGTAATGTTAATAACATGGTAATTAGTGCTATCAGAGGAACAATAAACATGAAAAAGGTTTTTAAAAAAGTATAAATTAACTTTAGTTTATTATTCAGGAAATTAAAGAATGAATGGGTCAAGTCGGACATGAGGTAAGGGATCCTACTTCTCTCTTTCTTTTTATGTACTCACTTTTGGGTAACTTATTCTAAGATCCTATTTTTTATGTTTGGGGATGTTCTTTTATATTAGTGATACTTTACATTTTATGTGCATATGTTGATAGAACCTATTTGATCTCCTCAATCCATTTTTGGATGTTTTATGTGGCAGTGTTAGGCTGCCGAATTTTTGTAAGGGATTTCTTATCTCACTTTCAATTCAGTGAGATTCCCATTGTTCTCAACTTATTTATAGCTTGAGGTGTATGTACATCCCATGAATGTATTCCCTGTGTAAAACACATTAATTTATGGGTAATTATATCTTAATTTTATGATCTTTCATTCATGTGGTGTATGGTTCAATAGTTACCAAATCGGTAAGGGAACCTTTCACCCTCATCTTCTTAAAAGACTCTTTTTTATTATGTCATTTAATTTACATATTATTATGTGGGGATATGTTCTTATATATACTTATTTATGTAAATTTTATGTCCATGTGATGAGATACCCTTTTTATCTTATCAACTTGTTTTCTGAATTTTACAGTGACGTCGTTAAGCTGTCGAATTTTTTTAAATGGACTTCTTAACCCAAATTCAATTCATTAGGATAAACTTTTTCTTGTTGATTACGACATGCTATAAATATGTGTGAATATTAATTTTGGTTTTACAAATAATATCCACTTATATTGGGTGTATTTATAATTTTCAAACATAAATTTTGTCATTGATTTATCCTTAATCTAAGCATACTGTCTTTATAAGGGATTAGGTCTCAATTTACATTACATTGAGACTTAATTGTTTTTATGCACCCATTAACTCTTATATGGTGTATATACTATCCTTTGACATATTATATCTTGAATCATTTTCTTCTCAGAATATTTAAAAGTTACAATTAAATGTTATTCCTTAATTATTTGTATTCAAGCGTCTCTCATTTTGTTAAAATCTATTTAACAAAAATATCGTTTTAAATGTTTTAATGATTTAGTCTTATAAATATTTATCAGCAATGTACAGGTTTTAAAAAAGTATTTTGGGTTTATTTATATGGACATTAATTATTTAAAATGTTAATTTCTTTAAAAGCATCAATGTGGTTATGGAAACATTGATTCAAAAATCTCTTTTTAAATGGTTATGAAAATGGATTGATAATGAATTGTTTATTTCAAAATATTGAAATGAGATATTGTAATAGGAATGTGGAAATTTATATTTCCTTTATGCTTGTTTTATGTGTTATGTTATGGTTATTGGGAATTGTTTTCATATGCGGGTGGTTCCATGATAAACCTCTGGGGGGTGAGCCTGAGATAGCTCTCCAATGCATTGGGTAACATGACAGAGGTAAACATCATTTTTCTCATAATAGATATAGGGAATATAATCTGATGAGTATTCCAAGATTGAATCCTAATGTATCTGTGATAACTACAATGTAAGTTTGATATGGAATCCATAAGTAACCTATACTAATTATGATTTGTGTTTGTTATTCATAAATAATATAATTTTGTAACTTATGTTATGATTGAAATGTATAGTTTCATTGATTTGTATTTATTGATATGATAATGTTTTCCTTCCTTATTTTATAACCATTACTAATCTTTTTATGCTCATCGCATGTTTTTTTGAAATGTTTTCCATAGGACTTAATGATGAATAGGGTCAAGGATGGGATCAAGGAATATTCATGTTCTCTAAAATATAGAACTAGACATGTTTCTTTTTAAGAGTTTTTATTATTTTATGAAACAATGTATACTGAGTAGTAGTGTATATTTTTATTATTCAAGTTTTTATGTAATGTTTATGGCCTAATTCACAAAAACACAAAACCTAAAAAGATCCTCAATGTGAATTATTTATTTAATTCATGATTATGTAATGTTATAATTTTGGGTCCCTATAGTTGGTATCATTGGTCGGTTTAGACAACGTTTTGGATTAGGGATTTTCATTAGACGCATTGTCAATCCCTATGTCTATTATCTTAGTTAAATCCTTGTATTATAACTTTTTCAGATCTAGGAATGTCAGTTAAAAATGAAGGGAGGAGGATCTCAAATGAAATTTTTATCTATTCCAGATGACATGCTTGCAATAATTATTGTAATGTCTTGTTCAGATGACTGTGAAACATTTTCTAGCATACAACTCACTTGCAAGTAGTTGTTTGAGATATAAAACGCATCCACTATACCTCGATATCATTGTGTATCATGGGTTGTATTTAATCAAAACTTATTTTCTCAATATTTTCTTATTTTCAAGAACCGTAAATATTATCAAGGAATTTTTTTATATTTTACCTTATCACAAGTTTTTACGGATATTATGATTTTGAAAAAGGTGCTAAAGAATTAGACCCTTGCGTAACCTATTTATATTTTATTTAAAAATATAGTCTCTCAGCACATGCTTATGGTATTTTAAAAGGACCACTAATTGAAAGTTTTATCTCAAACTCAGTTCAACTATTTTATAAAAATAATTTTTTATTAGATGTTTTGAAATTATACGTTATACATGATTATTTTAAGATACTATTTTCTTCTGAACACCCATATGATACAAGTTGTACAAGTTGTATTTGGATGAATGAGGAAATTAATTTTGAAGGATATCTAAATCATTGTTGCAATGCATAGACATTCTTCCTATGAGAAAAAGACGACGATGAAACCATATGGACACCATGATGGTGGTATGTTATTCTTTATATTTGAAATAGATTTATTTTGTCATTTGGAGGTGAAATAATAAAAAAAGGACAATATATATAAGTCTTCATGAAATAATATGTTGAGGTCTTAATGTATTGGGAGGAATATGAAAGGTATAAAAAACGTTTGAGGTTAAAACATGTTAGGTTTTTTTTTGATTTTTATAAAAAAATAAAACCCGTAAGATGGGTGAAAACCCATCGCGTCCGGAAAGGCCATGGGAATCGAACCAATAGTCGAAGGGCGACAAGGGTACATTTCCTTCCACTAGCCTGTGTGATGTCCCTGGTTAGTATGACTTTTTTTTCTAAAATGTTATTATGGAACAAGAATATGTTTATTTTGGGGAATTCTGTTTTATGAAATGGATATACTTATTATAGAAAAATGATATTTTGATAATGTTATAATGGTTATTTTTTAAGACATTTTCACTTTTTAGGAAACAGTATATGCCTAAGTAATAGAGATTTAAAGGGGATTTCAATTGAGGAATAATTGTTGAAATTTTTGTTTGGAAGAATCTATGTTTTTGTTGAAGACTTCTGTTTATTTGGGTTATTTATAGAAATGATTAACCTATCCTAGAGAATAGGTGATTATGTTAATTACTTTTCAGTATGAGACATTAAGAGTATTCAATGTTATTTGAAGATAAATGTTAATATTTATCATGAAAGATTATGTGATAAAATTATTCTGTATTTTAGGTTTCAGTCTTAGTTTGGATTAATTTTGATGAATTTAATGGACAATTATTTATCGAATGGTCTTTGTTGAACTTTGGGTATTGTTTAACAAATTTTGGAGATTAAGAGTAGTTTTTATTTTTATAATGGATTATGCTCTTTGCGGATTATCTGATATTGTACTAAACGTTTTGGTTACAGGTGATGTCTAAAGACAAGAGAAATATATAGTTATTCTTTTGAAGATTCTGTGATTCTATAGAAGATGAATATTTTTCTTTTTATGTGACCATGTCTTTTTGAATGGTCATTGTTTGGAGAAAATATTACATTTTTGTATGAAGAAATTAAACGATAAAACTCTACTTGAAGGTATGTATATTTCCTTATGTTCTTATTCAATATAGTAAATGAATTCCTCAAAATTATGAAAATGAACGTAAAATGGAAACTTTGTTGGTTTACGTTTCCTACAAGGTAATCAAAGACCGTTTAAAACATCATATGTTTGTGATTTTATGGTGGTTAACATTCTCCAAATCATGTTTTCTATCACTCTCCATCAGAACATGATTGTTTGTTATCTCGCCCTTATCAATTTTATCCTACAAGGAATCCTATTTTGGGATATCTCAGGTGATCATTTTACTTTACTTTCTTTTATGTAAAGTGATTGTTTTACTGATTATTTTTCGATGTGGGACTTTTAATGAAGTTTTTATGCCCATTTTTAAAATTGTGAGGAAACAATTACCAAAAAGGGGGTAAGGATGTAACATCACAGAAAAATAAAGAACATGATATTTTTCATATTTATTAATATTTGTGAACTGAATATTAATTCTACATTAAAGGGGATGTAATGTTTGATAGCGTACCCGATACGCACCGACATGTTTCATTGAAATCATTCGTTGTACGAAAATAATATAACATTATTATATTAAATGGAAGTTAACTCCTAGGCATTGTATTGGTGGGAATGAACATTACTAAATACAATATGATTATACCTGTCTGTTAAATGTATTTACATTTATCAAATAAATGTTAGAGGCTTAAAATGTGAATGAATATAATTTTATGCATAATTTACATTAAAAGTCCGATTTACAGCCTTTTAATGTTGAACCCTTTTTACATATAGATTTGGTCACATTAATACATTATAATTGAAAAATCACATACTTCTTTTGAATGGGGACATAAAATTTTACTTTGGGTAATTTTTTGGTATTTTTCTAATCATGTTATATTTTAAATGAATAGTGAAAAATATTGTATTTTAATTCAAAAGAACCTTTTAATCTACTTTATTTATATGTATAGATTATCTTTTTAATTGGTTGTAAAGTTTCAATATATTATATATTTACCATTTAATCTAATTTTGGTCATTAGAAGCAATTTCACATTGAAATTGAATAAAAACCATTGTCAATCTTTTGAAAGATATTATTTCATAAAAACACGCTATTTGTTTTGATAACTGGAATTATTTATAAAGTTGATTAATTAAAATTCTATTTTTTGAATTTGGTAAAATGGAAATAATTTTTGAATTTATAATATCAAATATAGCTTGGTGTGAAGTTTTGGTATTTTTCTGAAAAACATCAATTTTTTATGAATAGGGAAAACACTATGTGGTAGTTAAAAAACTGATTTTTTGTTTAAATGAAATTTTACCAGTCATTGAATTGAATTTCAAAAATCTGACATACGTGGTTGTTATTATTATGTAATATTTGGTTCAATGAGATGAAAATAATTTATGGCGAATAGTATCATTTGAATTTTATTTATCGCGGTTAAAGGAAAATAGGGTAATTCAATGTTAAAAGAATATTATAATAATTCAAAATTACCATAACACTTGTACAAACCTTATTGGTTGAGTCATTTACGACCAAGATAATCTTAGGGTCGATTTTATGACCCCCATTAAGCCACTTGGGAGTGATAGTGACAATTTAGATTAATTAACTTAAATTAATGGCAAAAATGACAAAAGAAAATATCTTTTAGTAAATTAATTTTTAGAAGAGGATATATAAATTAAATTTATGACTATAATTATTTATTGGAAAGATAAAAATATTTCTTACATCATGATATTTTTTTTATATTTTTTATACATAAGATAAGTTAAATTATTTATGACGCAATAATGATGTAGTGTTTACCTCATTAATAAATGATTTAAATAAATAAGATTATAATTATTAAAATAATATCCAAAACCTGTCCAATTCCTATTGGATGATTTTATATCGATGTTTAGTCATATTATTTTGACATTAATGAGTTTTGGACATTTTGAAACCGAAGATATGTTTACAATAAAATAATGTTTTCACACTTTCCTAAAGAGCCCCTCATCTACCTTATAAAAATAGACAACTTCAAACCAATTACTCACACCTCTCAAGCCATTTGGCTCGTCCAACCTCTACCAAATTAAGCTCACTACGTCCCTCTACTTTACCTATAAGCCTTACCTTAGGAATAAGGCACATAAAGAGTCCTTTTGGTTCAAACCAAAGGGAGTTACACAAATTAAAGGTAATTGTTTCTCTTAAATTATTTTCTATTATTTTTACTTTTCTAACCCATAAAGTATTTTTATTAAATTATTTTGTAACAACACTAGTATCCTCACTATACTAGGATGTTTTTATGATAAGGATTCAGGCTACACTTACACACACCTCCATCTGATGGTTGAAAAACATAATGTTTCTGTGGATGTCAACCAAATGCCTTACAAAACGACGATTGTTCAATTATATCTTACCGCTTCTCATGGTGGCCATTATGATGTCACTGTATTTATATATAATATATATTATTTTTATGTTTTCATTATGCTTCTGTATTTTGTATTTATAGCATACTTTTATGTTTTCCATAGTGGTTGAATACAATAATCTCATTAGAGGTTGTGTGGACTACCAACCTCTCAAAGTGATATGACTCGTTAATGCCTTAGGGGGTACGTATAAAGGATGGTTTTTATATTTTTATATATGATATTATACAATAATTTTAATATAACTATGTATCATTATGTTACAATTCAATTAAAATAAGAAATATAAATGGAAGTAGCATTCATGCGTACGTACGACTCACTGTCTCCATGAACGGTGCATTTCTTTTAATTCCTCTAAATGATTATGTACATTTATAAATACATGTATACACTTGATATATATGATATATATGATATCATAATCATTAATATAATTATTAAGATAATTGATATCTTACCACTTGAACAACATGTAATTAAAAGTTGTTCATTTTTGTCTCACGTATAAAATATCAACAAAACGACCATTATTAACATAAATGACTATGTAATGTTTATAACATGGTAATTAGTGATATAAAAGAAATAGCAAACATAAAAAATGTTTTGAAGCAAGTAGGAATTATCTTTATCTTATTATTTAGGAAATTGGAAAATGAACGGGTCAAGACGGACACGAGGTAAAGGATCCTACCTCTCTCTTTCTTTTTTAGTACTCTTTTTATGTCACCTATTCTACGCTTCTCTTTATTATGTTCATGGATGTTATTTTATATTACTCAGACTGTACTTTTTATGTTAATATGATGAGAGACCCTTTCTAATATCAATAATAGATGTTTGGATATTTTATGTGGTGTCGTTAGGCTGTCGAATTTTCGTAAGGGATTTCTTATCTCACTTTCAATTCCGTGAGATTTCAATTGTTCGCCACTTATTTATATCATGTGGTGTATGTACAGACCATGAATTTATTCCCTATTTAATACACATTAATTTATGGAAAATTAAATCTTCATTTTATGAAGCTTCTTTCATGTGGTGTATGTTTCGAATGTTACCAAATCGGTAAGGGAAACTTTCACCCTCCTCTTTTTAAAAGACTTCATTTTCTTATGCCTTTTAAATTACATCTTATTGTGTTGGGACATATTCTTCTATATCCATATTTTGGTAAATTTTATGTCCATGTGATGAGATACCCTTTTTATCACATCAAATCATTTTCTGAATTTTAATGTGACGTTGTTAGGCTGTTGAATTTTTGTAAAGGGACTTCTTAACCTAATTTCAATTCATTGGGTTGAACTACTACTTGTTGATTATGCCTTGCTATAAATATGTGTGAGTGTCTTCTGATTATTCTAATCATTATATCCACAAATATTTGTTGTATTTATATTTGTCACACATAAATTATGTCATTGATTTATTTTTAATCTATGCATACTGTCTTTATAAGGGATTGCGTCTCAATTTACATTGCATTGAGACATCATTGTTTTTATGAACCCATTCACTCTTATATGGTGTATATACTGTCCTTTGACATATTATATCATGAATCATTTTATTCTCATGATATTATAATGTTATGAATAAATGTTATTCCTCAATTATTTGTATTCAGACTTCTCTCATTTTGTTAAAAACTCTTTAACAAAAATATCGTTTTAAATGTTTTAAAGGTTTATTCATCTAAATATTTAGCAGTTCTGTCCAGGTGTTGAAAAAAGGTTTTGGTTTTTATTTATATGTACATTAATGTTTTAAAATGTTAATTTCGTTAAAAGCTTCAATGTTGTATGGGACACTTTGATTTAAACATCTCATTTTAATTGGTTTTGAAAATGGTTTGTTAATGAATTGTTTATTTCAATATCATGATATGATAAATTTTGATTGGAACGTGGAAATGTAATCTTTCTTTCATGCTTGTTTTATGCTTTATGTTATGGTTATTTGTAATTGTTTACGTATATGGGTGGTTCTGTGATAAACCCATGTTGGGTGAGCATGATTTAGCTCTCCAAAGCATTGTGTAAGAAGATAGATGTAAACGTGATGTTTCTCCTAAGATATTTAGGGAATATACAATGATGGGTATTCCAAGTGCAAGTACCTATGTAGCTATGATATATACAAATTAGGTTTTATATTGATGCCATAAGTAACCTTTATATTTTATGATTTGTGTGTGTTATTCACAAATCTTATATTTTTTTAATTTATGTTATTAATGAAAAGTATAGTTTCATTGATTTGTATTTATTGATGGGATAATGTTTTCCTTCCTTATTTTGTAACCCTTACTGAGATTTTTATGCTCAGCCCGTGTTTTTTTTAAAGGTTTTCCACATGTCATAATGATGATTAGGGTCATGGATGGGATCTAGGAAAGCTCAAGTTATCAAAAATATGGTACTAGACATATTTCCTTTTCATAGTTTTTTTTAAAAGAAAATTGATACTGAGTAGTAGGGTCTACTTGTAATATTCAAGTTGCTATGTAAATGTTATGGCCAAATTCTATAAAACTCAAAACCACAAAAGATCATCAATGTGAATTATTTATTAAATTCTAGATTATTTAATGTTATTAGGCTGGTTCCTTATATTAGGAGACCACTGCGGGTGGAATTTTGTATAACCATGAAAAATTGTATAAGAAAACATATCTAATTTTAATTATACATAAGAGTCAAAAACTATCTACCTTCATGATATGTCATTGAAACACCATCCAGACACACCACGATGTGTTTCATGAAACATTATTATTGTTCTCCAATATAATTATTTATGTTTATGATGAGAACCAAGACATCATTTCTTTAATTTAAATAGATAGTTCCTATGGTCATCTGATCATTGCTTGAATTTATGGAATATGTTCATTGACATTATAGGATTTAAAATATGGATTGCTTTCACATTAGTTTTGTTGATGGATAATGGTAAAACAAAAGCCGAGGGTCTGAATGTGAGGTGTCAATAAAAGAATTGTGATAAAAATAATTGTAAATATAGAAAAGGAATTAAGAGTTCAATACAGTCACATGAACAATAGTGTAATCCCATGTAGAAGGAGGTTACCTTCTACCAAAATGAGAAAAGTTGGCAAATTAGACCCAAATGAACTAATTTGAAATTTGAAAAATCACTTAAGGAGTCTACTGATCATTCACACATTTCCATCATAGGATATGAATGTGTTCAGGTGTTGTGTGGGCCCCGTGATTGTCGTGATTCTATGTAGCTCATAATGTGAGGATATTCATTCCCTATGAGCTCAGATATGTGTTCCTTTTATTTTATGATTGAAGGAGTTGATTGAGAGATTATAATAATAAATGAAATGATATTTTCCCTTATTAGTAATGGTTTTTTATGCAATATCTCTCAATCCATTCTCTTGTGACCATATTAGATCTGATATGGGTTCTGGATTTACAATAGATTCTGATCTCACTAGGTTTCTAAGCTATGAGAGGTTTTACAATTAAATCTAATTCATGTTGGCTTTGAATATCCATGTTTGATCAAATAGTTCTTAAATGGTCCTTTCAAAATGGGTTATATATTTTGTATTGAAGAACACACATAAAGAATTGGGAAAAACATGTGTCACAAATAATGAATACACTATCCTTTGGCATAGTCTGCTGAGACAAGTGAGATATAATGGTCTAGATAAATTTAGTCAGAAAGGTCTTCCCACTCAATTTATAGTAGGAATATTACCCTTTTGTGAATATTATGTCATGGGTAAGTCGAAAATAGTCATTTTTCAAATATCTAACTTTAATGTTCATCACCCACTTGAGTATGTTCATTCAGATTTATAGGGGCCTTCTGGGACCACCTACCATGGTAGAGGCACTTACTTTGTCACCAATGTAGATTTATTTTCTAGGACTGTGTAGGTTTATATTTCCGGAAATAAATTTGATGTATTTAAGGGGTTTTAAAAAGTGAAATCTTACGTAGAAAATCAATCTATGAAGAAGTTAAATGCTTTTAGGTCTATTATTGTCCATGAATACCTATCTAATGAGTGTTGAATTTTTTGAACATGAGGGAATGAATCGTGAGTCACACTCCTCGAAATAATGGTTTAGTTTAGTATATGAATCATACCATTCAGGAATGGGTTAATACTGTACTTTCATGGTAGTGATTTCAAAAATATTTTTTGGATGAATATATCACTATGAATGTTTACATAATAAAGAGGTGTCCCACATTAGCCATTATCTATTAGACTTTAATTGAACTGCGGAGAAATCAACCCATCCTATAAACATCTTAGGGTGATTGGATGAACTTCCTACACTCATGGTGTAAATGATAACCATAAGTCCATTGTTGTCAAGTGTATCATCCATGGGTATCCTAAGGGGGTTATGGAGAATAATTTTTGGGTAGAGAACTATTGATTTCAAAAGATATTTGTATGTCGTGATGTGTTTTTTCAAGAAAATGTTCTTGCTACAGTCTAACCTCCAAATATGACATTATTGATCCTTCTCATAAGAGGGATCCTGATTTTCATCGTCTATGTGTTAGTGAGTCTCCTATTGAGGCTAATTTACCTCTTTGGTGCTCCTTTCTCAGTCTGAGAAATAATCATTGTCTAATTATGATGAGACATACGATGATTGAGTTCATAGTGAACTTAGGGATTATCAGTTTAATAAGGATAGTTTAAGGCGGGTTATTAGACCCCCTCCTAGTTACAACCATACAGATATGGTTGCATTTTATTCATATGAGTCAAAATATCTTAGTGTAGTGGACCAAAATAGATAAAATCATGCTGTTAATGACAAGAAATATAATCAATGGATTTGAGATATTTAGAATGAGATGAAATCCCAAAGAAACACCCATATATAGTCCATTGTTAATAAACCACTTACTACTAAGGGGATTTTTTTTAAATTGGTATATGAAAAAACAAATACAATAATGTAGGAAATAAAATTTATTTTAAATATAGTCTTGTAGATAATGTATTCATTCAAAGAGAATCCATTGAAATAATTGAAAATATTTCTCTTGTAGTGAAACACTATTATTTATTTCTCTTGTAGTGAAACACTAGATGAGTCCATAGATTAGGTTGATAGTGCTATAAAATTATTTATTTATCTCAAAGTTCATATATCCATAATTTTTATATGAAAACTTTTATGATTTATTTATTGATGTTAGTGTTATTTTTTGTTATCATGTTAAATTTTCATTATCTTTGTCACCTGCCTCAACATTTAATATAATATATATGTGTATAATCATGTATTCTAATGTATTGGGAAGTATTATTTATGAAGTGATTTTTACTAGGGCACTTGTTTTTTTCAATTTGTAGTTTGAGCATGTTTTTTGAAAAACCCTGAAATCTACATTGAAATTTTTTTAAATGGTTGTTGAGGTACATTTCATCAACATCATATCATTCAATTATCAATGGTTTGAATATTAATTCTTTAGAATTTTTGAGTTGTTATGTGGATTTCGACAATGTTTGAATTGTTGATACTATGAAATAACTAATGTGTAGTGACATTACAGAATGTGGAGGACCTATATCAAGGATGTCAATAATGAAAATGGTGGTGAAACTCTCGACCACTAACGTCGTGTACATAACACTTGATTAAGTATTCAAAGCAAAAATATAGGTTATGTGATTTAATTTTGAACATAATATATGAAATTTTTTTATTACTATGCACTATTATTCTCAATAATCTCATTATTTTCTATAAAATTTGTTTTCAATGCTAGGTCTAAGAACATATATATTAGGCCTCATTATATTATTGAAGATATTGAATTCGGTGAATTTTGTGTTGTTGAGATACACATGGATGGAATCCCAAACAATATTTTTTTCTAATGGGTAAACATTATTCATGTTGAAGAATATCATTGATATATTGAACATGTCTCTACATGAATAATGTTTATATATAATAACATCATCAATTTTCAATTGAAAATAATATTTTTTTAATTATGTTATTCATTGTTTTCATATTGAAAATTTAAATTAACACATTTAAATTGTTCATCCACATAAATAGTTATAAATAACTAAAACATATTTTTAAATATTTAGTCATTTTAATATATGCTGGATTTTGGTTTCAATTTATCTTATGCGCTGATTTACCTTCCCAGCAAAATATTTTGGCCAGATTGATTCGGGATTCCATCTTGGATATCAACTCTATACAAAATCTCTTTATTTATTAGAAAAAATGGATGTGGATACTTTATATATCATGGCCATAAATTGATTTGAGCCATTTTCATGTGTTGTTGGGTTGTAATTTGGGTGATGGATACATGGTATCCACCACATGGTTGTGAAATTATATGTATAAGGTTCTTGGAGGGTGTTTATCACCCCTACTACCCCTATAATAGATATTGGAAACATATCTGAAAATCATTATCTTTGATAGTTGAGTTCATCTAGTGAGAAGAGAGGCATATTCTAGAAAATTTCACCCTCTTTCCTCTGATATTTTTTTCTTCCCACTAGTTTTTGTTTGTACATTTGATGTTTCCTAATGATGATAATCATATTTCTCAACTTCAATCACACAAGAGGTGGCACTATCAACCTGATCTATGGATTCATCTAGTGTCCTGATGACCGCAAATATGTACCGCTAATGTGATGATCATGGTGGATCATCTCTAGGTTATTCCCGATTGAAAACATGAGACCATTGCAGAAATATTGAGACCATACATGATCATCCTACCGTGGGATCAACTTAACTAGGATGATCTATGTTCTTTGATGTTGAATTGATTTAGATTCATGCACATTGGTCTGAGTTGTATGTTTCTCTTAAACATTATTCTCTATATGTTCCTTATTCTAGTGTTTATTTTCTATTTTATCAATTAATTTCCTTTCACTTGCCTATTTTCTTTACATATGTACATTTTAATATTTATTTATATCAGAATCAAAAAATGTGCAGGTTTGGGTGGTGTTTTGTTTGTGAAGTATGTCCAAATGGGACCAATGAAAAAAATCATAGTGTTTTTTAGTTTTTGTTTATCATTTGTTCCTCTAAAACTATTATTTTTTCAATATATAGACAACATCACTCTATTGGGGGTGTTATCATTGTAATAAAATATCTATTTGTTCTTTTATATGTCAATATAAGATCGTTTTTTTATTCAGCGGTCCACAAAATAATTTGGGTGGGTATTCTTCAATAACACCATAACACTTGCAATAGAAGATTCCTTATTTTTCCCATAGTTCTAACATATAGTAATTGATTTGGTTAATTCATGATGTAATAAAAACAAATTGTTTTATAAAGATAACTATTTGGGGAAATAGATTCATGTTTTCATATGAATCATTAATGTCATGTGTTGTGGCTATGAGAGCTTATTTTCATGTGATAGTTGAATTACTTTTTTTAGGGACATGTTTACTTATTAAATATGTTTGTTTGATGCTACCCTCTTTGTGACCATGATATGAACCTTTATAATAAATTTATTAAGATAATTGGATGGATGATGAGATATGGGTGGTGGGATGAGTTTGTTGTAGTAGTTGATTCCAATTATTGTGAGATGCATGGTGATATCCATGAGGATGTTGGGTAGACACAAGAGTTAATGGAATTGGGTGAAATTTGTATTAAAAATTGTAGTGATTAAATAAAATATGAGTTCATGTTAATAAATATATTTAATGGAATGATGATGGGTTTCTTGTTTTACCTATATCGCTTTCCCCACTGCATATTGAAGATGAATGTGTTTGGTTAGATCTCTTAATGGTAGTTTAGGATGTTTTCCTAGAGTACTAGGAATTTTTTAATGGTTATAATTTTTAGTAAATTGTTAACTAGTGGGTTTAGTTCATTATATAATGAAAAATATAATTTTAATCTTATGAATCCTTAGAATAAGTAGGATTATTATTGTGATACAAGGACTTCACCTAGATGGTTAATGATATATAATTTACATAATGCAAACTAACAATTAATGAATTAATTAACAAGTTGTGAAATGATAAAAATAAAATAATGGATTTATTATATATCCTTTAATTGCATGTGTTCTTATTGGATATGTAGTCCATTGAAATAGCTTTCAGATGTCTTATTGAGGATTTCTCTTGTTGAGCCTTTGACTTTGTTAATGCCTATAGTGTGGTCATGGGATACACCATATCTATAATGCTTTTTGTTTTCCTAGGCTACCCCACCCATGCCAGTAGGGAGAATGGCACCCAGTGGACTATAGATGGGTATTTTCCCCATCATTTAGGTTGGAGATGGACATATGACTGACTACCCCTACAGTCCCATTATATTCTCCTAATAGTATTATGTGTTGGTATACAATATTGTTAGCTTCCCTATATATGTGTGTAGTGGGATATAATATCGTTGTGTATTTTCACACACATTTAAATTTGGATAAATTATCTTTAGGTTTGTTATTGTTTTGACATGTATTTGATTTGAAGGCTTTAAATACAATACTCAGTGTATGGGTTGTTATTTATTGGGGGATAATTCCTGATTTATTATACATGACATATAAGCTATGGTGGCTGTGGAATTTTTTTTTACTATATGGGGTTGTGGCATGAGATGATGAAAAATATTTTATGAATGAGATACACGTTACGATTCTTATCCCATGTTTCATCACGATTGATTCATTTGGAGAGAGATGGTTCCTGACATGAGATATTAGGTCATAGTTTCATACTATTATGGAAATAGAAGTAGTGTTATCCCATGGATTTATTATTATATTATATGATCTCTCTCGTATCATTGACATGGTGAGAGATATCCATGTAGAAGTTGTGTACTTGGTATAACTAATTTTGTCAATAGTTAGTTTCAAATATTGTTCATTAGGATTTAGAATGTTTTCCTTATATTTCGTATGATTTTCATTGGGAATCATCCTCCTGTGTGTACTATTATGATCACCCCAAATATATATAAATTATTCTATAGTTTAGTAGGTGACATTTCAAGATTACTAAATATATTACTAGATTGTGGTTAAATAGGATCTATATGGGATTTTCATTCACAATTGAGTATATATTTTTGGTACTTCTAGTTTCCTTATGAGTTTTTTTAGATTTGTATAACATCACATGTATAGATATGTGATTATTTTTTCTTTATGAGCATTATTTTATTTTCGTACTTATTTTATATCTCTCTTATGTATGTTTCTCATTGAGGGTAAATCCACACATTTAAATATATGATATAACATCGATGATATTTTCCAAACGGGTATTACTAGTAGCATGACTTGGGTGGTCCATATACTCATTGAATAAATACCATCCTAGAAAGGGTACTCTATGGGGGCGGGGGTAGGAAAATTATATATAGATTGGATTGGATTAAACTTCCTAATATAACATCTAAATAATATTCTAAGGGAATTATTTAGTGTATTAATATCACCAATGGATTTTAATGTGTCTATATTAGTTTTCCTTATAAAAAATGCACAAAATGATATCAAATCACTTGAGATATCGTGAGGAAGAAACCATTCTTGAATGGGTTTCTAAAACATAAGAGGAGTATGACCATTTATAGGGAAAAATATTTTCATTTTCATTGAATAGAAACTATCCAGACAAATGTAGATGTGAAGATGCTTGATTTCATGCATGAAATTCATAGTAAAATGTTAAGTGGGTTAGATCCTCATGGATTTATCATATGAATTGAAGAGATTTATGATATCAATCGATGCTCTGGTGTTGATAATGATGCAATGTGTTTTTCCAAAATACATTATTATAAAAATGCTGAATTATATTTATAGGGTACAATATATCGTATATTGAATTCTATAAAAGAGTTATTTTACTAAAATGCATTGAATTAGTTGTTAGATACATCATTCAACATGTTATTAGGGATATTGACAAAATTACATCATGCTTATTCTAATCTTCTTGAGTAATTTTTCTTCATTAAAAAGTTAAAAAAGAATGTTGGTATCACATATGAGACCACAGATTCATGTGAAAACAACTTTATGTTGTTTAAAAAAGAAAATTATTATTTGGGTAACAGTATCGTATATGACTGTTCCTAGTGGAACGATAATCGGGGAAATAATCCTTATCAATACTATACATTAAAATAGAGGGAAATGGTTATTGTAAAGAAAATGCACCACTTTCCACAAATTTTGATTTATAAAATATTATTTATTTCATATGAATTTCTGGGTTAATTAGATTACAAGTTGAAATAAATAAGGATAGTGATATGTTAACCCACAAAAAATACTATCTTTCAGGGAACGAGCTTAATCAATGTCACCCAGACCATATAATGATAGTCAAAATGATTGATTGGGGTTGATATAATTGGATTTCAATTTATTGTGGTCTTTGGATGGTATATTGCATAACACATGGCCTAAGGTGTTGGTTCTATACAATCACACTTTTTGGCTTTGTGTAAAACAATAATTTATATTACATTCAAATCCTATTGAAGGACCCAGAATTTCATGATATAATATTGATGATTACCTATATCCATTTATTGATGTTTTGAGAGAATTTTGGGCTGATGGTGTGATATCATACAATTCTAAAATTAATTAAATGATTAAACTATCAGCAATTTTATTATAGAAAATCTATGGCTTCCCAACATATACAAATTTATTAGTATTCTATATGAAAATTGAATTTTCTTATCCTTAATTAAATAAAAGAAAAAATACTATATATATTGAATATTGTAAAATGTGGACATACACAAGATACATATATTTTCTTCCCCCATAGGAAAAGATCAGAGTGACCAAATTAGAATTTGATGGTTCTAAATAATTCAACCCAGCATCAATTATCATGAATTGTGTTGAAATAATACCAGATATTGAGAAATAAAACATTCCCATGGTGTAGGAAATTTAGTATTTGTTGGCTCAATTATTTACATCAATTCATTGTGAATATATAAATAAAAGTCATAATTGGAATGAGAACAATATTTTTTAATCTCCCTTACTAGAAAAATAACATATTAAGGAACAATCTGGAGGTCATGAACATTGAATTTTTGTGTGATAATATATTTGGGTACATTTTTGGTGTCAATGGAGAATAAAAGGACATTGTCAATTAATGACATGATTTAGATGAAATGGGTTTATGGAAATAATTTCATTAACAGTTGAGGGAGGGTAACCCGGAATACATTCCTATTGTAAAGTATATGGTTAGTTAAAATTACATTTATTTCAATTTTGATGATGGTCATAGTGTCTGATGGATACATTTCTAAAAATCATTGAATTTTAAATATAATCACATACTACATAAACAATTGATTCCAATCATACATTGAAATTGATTATCACCCAATATTGTTTGATGACTGATTGATATGAGTGATTTTTTAGACATATTTACATACAAAACCAATGAATTGGTAAATTTAATATTTTATTGGATATGTTTTTTCATAGTGTATTTCAATGGGATAAAAAAAAATTCCTCAATCATTTTTCAATGTTATGCTTCATTTCACGATATACATAGCTATTGAACTAATTTCATCTTGTATTGTTCAATTCAGGTGGATGTATCCTATTTAATGGTATTTGAATCCCTTAAAATAATTTTTATGTAATATTTATCATATAAAGGTATCAGCGACCATCAATTATTTGATGCATTAGTGTGCTAATTTTTCATCAATATATCTAATGGAGGTTGATTCAAAAATAGATAATCCCTATTAGGTCAATTAGTATATGTTTCTTAATAGTCTTTAGTTGCAACGTTGTGTTATTTTTTTCATCAATAGAATAATCTAAGACATAATCCTAATGACTTTCATCTTGTATGTATCGAGATAATTTTTAAAATGTGGAAATATAAAAATTATAGAGTGAAGCAGGAGTATTGGGTACCAAATGGTTATTCCATAGACATTGTGGATGGAGTCAAAAGAGGTGGTCTCCCATATCAATGACATGACATGGTTAGATATTGGTCCACTAATGTTACAAATTTTATGCCGATTAATTATTGTTTTATATTTAAATGATAGTGTAACATTTTAAATGATTCAAATTTGAATGAATTTAATGTAAGTTGTGGAATTGCATCAATTTTAGAAACATGTGATACAAGGACTTACCCACGGGCTTGGAATTATTCATGTGTCCTATATTTGACATGTTGTATTTATTATTTTATTTTTATATTTAATATTTATTATGGTTTTGTGTTCAATAGTTATAACTTATTTTTTAATAGTTATAGTAGAAAGGTACAATGACAGATAGAGTATCAATGAGGATGATAAACTGAGATTTAAATGACCCCTATATTATAACTCTTATAGAATATTCTATTATTATTTAATTGTACATACATATCTTTATATATATATGTATTTATATTTATATATTAAACACAATATATTTTAGTCTGAGTTAAAATACATTCTAGAGGACCATCGATAGAGGGAGGAGATATTTCATCGCTTCATTGATCGTGGTAAACATGGATATAACATGACATATCAATCATAGGATTCTAATTAAATAGTTTCATGTGATAAAGTTGTGGATCTTGTTTTATTGGATGAAAAAATGAGTTATAGATATTGTGGATAAATCATTCTCTCGAGAGAGTAAATATAGTACTCTTAGTTATTGTCAGAGAAATGTGGGAATATATCTTCTAGGGTGTTGGCATAGTGGAAACTATCATGTTTGTTTATTCAATATTTTCTGAATATTTTTATTACAATAATAATAATTATTTTTTATTTTTTTATTTTTTTGTATGAAACTACTAAAATATGTAGGTATGATCTATGGTCTTACAAGATTTATCAGATCTAAGAGGGGTGTTTAATTTTTTTTGTGGGTTCTCATAAAAATCAAAAATATAATATTATTTTCTATCTTTAGTATATTAAGAAATAAAATTTATTTTATCATTAAAATAAAATTTGATCAATCTGTGATTGAAAAAAAACTAAAAAAAATATATTGTTCAGAAAACAAATGAAAATTACAATTGAGTGATTTTTTATCATTAAATTTCAAACACATGTCAATTGTATGATCAAATAATTTGGGCAATTTAATGTAATTTTTTAAATTTCTTATCATCATAAAATGTATTATTTTCAATTTAGGATTAAGAAAGATGAAACACACTTAGATTTGGTTGAAATCATAATAGATTGAAGATACTTGATTGAAATGAAATCTGAGTACAATGATCATTATGTCATTTAAAATATGCAGGAATCGTCAACACATTGATCAGATTTAAAAATTAATCACTATGTTCAAAATTGGTATTGCCCATCCTATTTGGACTTACGGGAATGTCACATAAATAAGGATAATATAAAGATAACATACGTTGATTCATATGATATTGAGGGAAAAAATAATTGAGTCAATTTTTATCTGTTGGAGTCAGTGTTGCATCCATGGAATTCTCATGTCACTTGGTATGATGGAAAACAACATGTAACATTTTAAAGTCCAATGTATCATATCTACATTCAGTATAATTAATTGGGCTTACAAATAATAAATTTATATTTTATTTATTTTAATTATTTCTACATTCAGTGTAATATAATGTTTTCTACATAATGTTACTATGAATCGTTAGAAATATTATGTTAGTATATTATTGTTTTAATGAAGTTTTTTTGATTTCCATGAAAATTGTAGGAAATTTATGAAGTGAGTCATATCACTAAATAATCCCCCCTTTTCAGAAAGAACAAAGAAAACAAAATAATAATACATATAAAAAACAATACAATTATTTATTCTCTTAAGACTTTTAAATACATTCTTCATAACATAACTCCTGATGAATTTATAATATCTTCTGATTGAAATTAATAATTCTTTCCAAAACCGTAAGATAATATCTTACTCTTTGGATAATATCTCAATGTATTCTCACTTTATAAACTTCTCCTATTTTATAAATTTCTCTATACTTAAAAATTTCGACCAATTTTTATTTATTAAAATTATATTTTAGGGAAATCTTCTCAAATGATAGAAAGAGATAAAATGTGAATCAATTTAATGGGAAATAAATAATTTCGAAATAAACATGGAAAAAACAAAGAAAAACTAATTACTATATATTGAAACATAATATTTTTGATAAAAAATTCATTCAGATTTTACATTATTAAAAAAATGATTCAAAATATAAATCATGAATTCAACAAAAATGTTATTTTATATTCATTAATTTTTTTTCATAATTTTATTCATTTTCATAAATGCATCATGATCCTAATATTTCACCAAAACCAATTATTTATTATTCATGATTTGGTACTACATCATTTTTTATTTTGAATTTATGACCAAAGTATTTCAACTTCGACAGAGATATTTTTTTCCATCATCACAAGTAAAATATAATCATTATCTATTTGGAGTCATATATTTTATAACTCTAAACTATATACCATTTCATTAAAATGATTGAAATCCACATCATGATCATTAGATATATCTATGAACTCATCAAAAAAACATCACTATGTTAGAAACATTCCTTAAAATATTATCTATGGATTTCCAATTTCTAATGAAATATTTTTTATTTGAATAAGTATATAGTCATTAACCTAGTGATAAATGTCCACTTTGTTTGAACAATGAACATTATGATTGTATAATCAATTTTAACCATTTTTCTTTTTGTTAAATGATTTTAAATATACATTATTGTGAAAATATAATTTTGTAAAACATTCAGTGAGTATAATTTTTCATTAAGACTATTTTGAATAAATGTACACCTGTTATCCTTGTTTGGAAGATAGGGAATGAAATCACCTAACCATTTAATGGTTGGAAAAATATTTTTAAAAACAATCTGAGAAACTTTCCCTTCATAGTTTGATGAACATGAAAAATCATTAGTAGAATTTGGTAAAGTGAATTATACCTATGTTTTTTTGTTCCTTCTCATTATTTTTCCATTACATTCAGATAAAAAATTTATAATTCAGATACATTAATAATGCCCACTTCCTTATTATATTCATCTTTATCTGAATATTTTTTTGGATTTTTTTTGTTCCTACAATAATGATGATGAATTTTATTCTTCTGCAAATAATTATTTTTCATCCAATTATTCATCCATAACTATACCATTATCTAATTGGGAATGTAGAAGTTTTTAAGTGGATGATGGTTCATTTATATTCATTTCTTTTGACACTTCATGAGTGTCTCTTTCTTCATCATAATAATATTATTATTCCTCTTTTATAATCCTATTTTTACATTTCTTCATCTTCTCCCACATCTTTTTCATTGATAGAATAATCATCATATTCTTCATATTATTTATGAAACTATAGAATATTATTATATTATAATTTTTCTAAAATTAAAGAAAAAAATCATTATCTCGTTTTACTACAAAATGTTTATCACATCATTGAAAACTAACAATGTATTTAATAATTGAATCATTCATTTTAATACATTTTCTATCGATGATTTTATCTCTATAGACTTTACCGTGTGAAAAATAATTTATTGTTTCCATTGTACTAAGACGTAAATAAGTGTTTAGATAAATGCAAAAGAATTGGATTGAGAAGATAATTTAGTTTAATGTGGAAGGAGAAAAGTATCTATGAAATGATGATAGAAACAAATTTTTCCACCTTCATATAGCCACGACAATGATGAATAGAATTAGATGAATTTCTATGGCTCATATTAATAGTCTTAATCTAATCTATTGATATCTAATTTTCTAAACAGGGAATTTAAATTATATTTGATCATATTAATGTTTTTTTAAAAAAATTCATTGTAATAAATATGAATCTGATTTGAAAACATATATGTCTAAAAAATAAAAATAATTAATCAAAATTAATATTTAAACCTGTAAATATTTAGACAATTTAATTATTATTGTAAAAACTAAATGAATATTAAATTTTTGAATTCCAAATTTTCATCAGTATGAGTAAACTTATGTTCTTATTTTTTGTAAGATTATCATATTATGATATTTTTTATAAAATAAAAAATCAATAAACATTTTGTAATATTTTTTTTCTGAAAATTTAATGACATATTTTAATATAGTAAAATGTTTATAAATTATTATGGATACGAAAAAAATACTTTAATGAAATTTTTTGATACCATTCTTATTTGGAGAGTTTTTAAATAAGATTTTGTCTCCAAAACGTTTTAAAAAAATTAAGTATGAGTATGTTTATTTAAAAACTCAACCTATATAGAATTTTTTTAAGAAAAAAAATGTTTTTAAATGATTATAATCAAAAGAACACAACAATAAAAAATGAGTTCATTTATTTAAGGATGTTGATAAAAATAAGTAGATACGAATAATAACATTATATTGATTATTCCTATATTCCATTTATTGTATTAAAATATGTCTATACTAATGGATTTATTTAAAATCTAATCATGTTGTTATTATGTTATGATGAATTGTTATATAATATATCCTTTATGTATGTAGTATCAAATGAAATGGTTTCTTAAGTATTTTTTAATTTAATGTAAGTGATGTTTTGGGTATCAATATATCAAAATAGAAGTTTTATTACTATAAAAAGTTTGAGTTTTAGTAAAACTCAAATAGTACTTAATGAGTGTGTGTTACATCTACAACACTTGTGTGAAAAAACATCCAACTACCAGATATTTGGAATTAGTTTTAGAATGTGCTACTGAGAGTTGTTTCATACATAACCATGAAACTAAATCCTCTCCTATGAGATGACATGATCCCGAATTACTTTTCCAGAACATTTTACATACACAAAAATCAATATCTAAAAGTATTTTTGTTTATAATTACTTGTAGAATAATTGAATAATATTGATACAATTATTCTATTAAATTAAATGATTTTACACCATTACAATTATATTATTTTTAATTGTGTTGTTATATAGAATATAGGAATAATGAAAAGAGTAAATTCATATGAATAACTATGGATAAATGTCAATAAAAAATTATACCTTTAAATTTTTTTGATCAAGTAGTCTCACAGCTTTATCATGATCCAATATATTTGATGTTCAAATGGGTTTATGAATACTTTTTCATTTTTCATACATATATTTCATAAAAATATGTTTTATAATAATTTGTGGGGATATAAATGTTCCTTCTGGTTTTTAGAAAATTGGAAAAACAATAATATATGTTAACCCAAATATCATACACATTTAAAACACAAATTATATAAGATCCTCAATGGAATCTGTTAAGGATGATTAAGCTAAACAAAATAAAATTTCATCAACATATATTTGAACAACCAAAATAATTTTATTAACTTATTTTATGAAATTTTTTTGGTCGATATCTCCCATATCAATGTTTTTTTCTAACAACATTATTGTTAACTTATCAATCCAAGAACTATACAGTGGTTTAAGTGTTTAATAAGCTTTTGTATGTTGATAAATATATTTTGAATGTTTTTTATTTTCAAATACAAGGCTTTTTTATACATAAAATCTTTTTTGAACATATCCATTGACTAAATCATGCTTCATATCAATTTAAAATATATAAAAATTTCTGAATTATTCAAATGATATATGTTAATGCATAAGGTAGTGTATTTTTATATGTTAATATAATTCTCAATAGTATATTCTATCTTCTTCATAATAATCTTCAGAAAATTTTTATACATTATTTCTATCAATTATAACATTTTCATAATAGTTGATCCAAAAAATTCATTTAGCTTCAATTATGGATGTTTCATTAGGTTATTCAAATGATGTTGAAATTTTTTCCTTCCAATATCATTGAGTTCATATAATGTCAAAACATTGAAATTCATAGACATCACATAACTTTTTTCGAACTCTAAAACCTTATACAAACAGATGATGAATGACCATAATTTTTCTAGTTCCTTTGGAAACATGGAAACATAAACATTGGTAGATAAATGAGATATTTCATCTTTTACTAGGTTCTTTTTTACTATCACCTTTTTAAGATACCACAAATGAAATACATATCATCATAACCTAGGGGAGAGGAAACAGAAATGAGGTAGTCATAGATTCACAGTAAGGTAAAACAAGGGATATGTGTAATAGTAAACAATAGTGTTTGAGTGTAAGAATACTTGTAAATGAAAATAAAATATCTTAATATAAATATCAAGTATCATGAAAGGAATCAAACATAACACAAGAATCATACTGAAATAAAGAGAATTATCCATGAAAGTATAAAATAGTAAAAACATTCATGTAATTCTTGATGACACATAAGAATATAATTATTTTTATAGTAGTAATGACATCACATACATGAAAATTATAGTAGTATGGAACCACTCCTCATACAATATTGGTAGTCATAGTTCCCTCCCATTACAAAATTAGTAGCACAAGTTCTCTCCTCATTCCCTATTAGTAGTCATGGTTCACTCCCATGGTCATTATAGATGTCAAAGTTCACTACCAAGACCATCTTAGTTTATGTATTGAGATATAAATCTTTAACAAATACATCAGGGTGATATATAGGTCTCAGACATCTCATAATGAAATAATAAATACATGTTCACAGAAACCCAAAACATTTATCACAATCATAACCCATGGGATAATATAGGAATCATAAACAAGTAATCATATGATAACATGTTGAAATGATACATGTTCAATAATAATTTCATCAAAAGAGATACCCATGAACAGAAGTGGGGTTTTATAAACTTTTTTCCATAAAAACATAAAAAATTAAAGGAAATAATGTTAATGGTATTCATGAACAACAATAAAGTATGTCATTATAGGAGAGTAGGGATATTTAAAAATCACATCGAATATAAAATTTCCATAATAATCACTATTTTAAACATAATAAATTTAAAAAAAACATTTTATTAAAACCAAATTATAAAATATAAAATATGTTTAAAACCCTTTTCATTGAAATGAATTTTATAACATATAATGGAATCATTAAATTCATTTAAAACAGGTATTGCGGAAAATATTCTTTAATTGTTGAAATAGTTTTATTTTCTTTAAATTTCATCATAACATATAATGTGTTACCTCTTAATCGGGAAACCCCTACTGATTTTTTCCAAAAGGAATCCTTTATTTTTCTTATACCCAATGGATTGATTCTAGCATGAAGGGATGGATTTCTTTAGGATAAATTGATTGGTGTTTGCCTACCCAAAAGGATTTAGTGATTTGAATATTAGAGAAGGATATATTCACTTATATAAGAGGGTATAGGGGAGCATTAGAGAACACCAAAACTATTAATTTATTTTAATCTGATTTTTGATTTTTGAATAGCTATATATTGAGTTATATTATTTTTGAGATTAGTTTTGGTCGAAGTATCCACATCCAATGAATTTTAGACATGTATAAGCCACAAAATTAACATTATCATTTTTCTTTGACACATAGTTTAAAATATTACCTCCTACCATGAAAACATGTCATTTTTAAACAATAGTGTTAATATATTTAATATTGAAATCCAAATGATCCCCAATAATATAATTTATGAATATTATTATAAAATACAAGTTATTTTGATAAAAATTTTATTATTATAAATTTTACAACTTTTAATAAAATTTTATTTTTTGTTTAAGTATAATTTTTTTCAATTTTTATAATGTTATAAAATTTTTATTTCTAAAAATAAGAAACTATCTTGATATCAAAAAAAACAAAAATACCAATTTGTCACTACAATATATTTATTATCAAAAAATTGTAGAATATTGAAAATTATGTAAAAATATATTTATATTAATTTTTTTAAATTCATTTATATGATATCTGAATTAATTAAACAATTACTGCATCATTATTATAAAAACTATTAATTAAAATATTTCTTCTATAAAAATTTTAAATAAATTAGCATGATAAAGATAGGTTTCATGTCTTTCAAATTAAAAATAATATTTTAAATTATCTTATTTATAACCATATATTAAAAATTATATATTTATTAAACATTGATTATGACCCTTTTAGCTCTTCATTAAATAAAATATAATAATGATCCTAATCAAAGACAATTATTTTAAAATGAATCATGTTTTTGACATACTGTTGATTTGGGTATAAATACACATATCCAAGGAAATTTGGTCAGGGTTTATGGTCATTTTATATTATTATAATATTTTTTCATTAATTACCCTATATACATATAAATGTGGTATAGAAAAATAAAGAGTTACTATTATCCAAAAAATATTTATCCTATTATACCACATATTTTTAACTGATTACATCTAGGTAAGGATATTATTTAATTCTATTGACGGATGTAGAAAAATTACGTTTAATGCTAATCTCGCAAATTTGGAAAGATAAATGTTAAATGAAGTGGTCAAATGTTCAATAATTATTTGTACATCTAATTCTATAATTATAAGTAATTAAATTACCAATAATATATTAATAAATTTATTATTTATTTTTTGTGACTTTTAAATTAATTTAATGTTAAAATAATTATATAAATAAATTTCGGTTTTTAGCAACTGTAAAATATTTTTCACAATTCAAAAAAATATAATATTTTCATAAAAATACAAAAAATACCCCTAAACTAAATTTTTTATTCAAAATTCATTAATAATTATTATTTTATAAAAATCAATTTACCTGAGTGTGTAAATTTAATTTTATTATTTTTCATTAATGAACATTAACATTAGTTCATTTGAGAAAATAGTAGTTTTAAACATATGATGACATTTCCTAAAATTATATTCTCCGTTATAAATACCATTAAAAATAACATTTATGAAATAGTTATTTATATTTATATCATAAGATGAATGACTTGGTAATAAATATCTTATTTAAATAATTATAATAATATAGTGTTATTTTATAGAAACTCGCTGTTTCCATTAACGCATTCAATGTCATTTTCATGTATAGTTAATGCTTCAATTGATGTTATGTATAATATAATACAAAACATAGTGCTATAATATAACAAAAAAATTATTTTTAATTTGTTTTGAAGATAAAATAAAAACCAATAAATTAATTCAAAAAATAAATTAATATGATCATGAGGTGTAACTTTCTACCCCACTGAAAATGAATTTCTCCCTTGAAATTCATCCAGGATATAAAAATATAGAAACCCATATCCTAAAAAATAATAAAACATTCAATTGAATAGGAGTAGTTGGAAAATTAATGTTTCCCAAATTATATCATGTCTAGGTCTTTAAGTAGGATAACATTGTTGATGATTTGGGCAATAAAGAAAAGAATAAATAGTCATAGAGATTGATAATGATCACTGATCACAAGGATCTGTGTCATCTAGAAAAAGATATCAATAAAAAACACCAAATTAATGAAGAATGAATGAGGTCATTAATATCATGAAAAATTTAAGTTAATCAGACTCATTTTTACATTAAGATCCATTTTCCAAATGATGAATTTTTTTTAGATAACATAGACTTACTTGATTTTAGAATAACTTCACCATTTCTAATTCCATAATCAATTTCCACATCATCTCTATTTCCAATCAATGAAGTAGAAATTTTCACTTTTGAAGCACTAGAAAATAATGATAAGAATGATAGGTCATTCAATGTATCTTTTACAAAATAGTTAGAACAAGTTATAAAACATGTTTCAATCAGCTTATGGAGAGAAAATTATTTAATATTGAAAAAAATTCTAATGTAAAAGATAAACATTCAACCAATGGATATTCACACAATCCATCTAAAAGATGAGAATCTAAAACCATAGAGAGAATACCACTATATCTTTGTAACATTAATCTGCCATATTTCATAAGGTAGTTCATGGGTCTCACATTCCAAAAATATGATTACCATTACATCGATTTCTTTTGAAACATTACAATAACCCAAATTACCATACATACTTATTATTAAATCCACAATTCCGTATACACATGTCCAAAAATATAAAAACGCAATCCATGATAGCATAATATATATGTCAAAAAATGCTTAATCAGTTTAGAGGTAACTGGTATCATACAATTTACTTATTAATATCTAACAAACCATTCTCCAAAATATCTGTATGTAAACATCATTTTCATTTTAATGGTTATCCTTCCCTTAATCATATGTTTTCATCAAATATCACCTCATTACCTCATTCAATTTTCAAGATTATAATTAAAATTTATAATATAACAATAAATCATTATAAAAAAATCATAGTTTACTAACACATATATGTCGCATTATTCCATAATACCATAATAGTGATCCTATAACATTATTCTTGATTTCCAATACACAATCAGTCAATCATAACACAACAATATTGTGGTACATCACATCACCAGTAGTGACTAAAATTGATGTTCCATTTCCTTTATCCCTGAAGGGCTTTTGACATCAATCATCATTGATAAACCTCGGATTAAGGTACTAGTTAGAATAATGGAAATTCTCCATACACTTTTAGCACTGAATCATGGGAGATATATTATGTTCGATTTGTTCTCCATTACTATTTTTATAAAACTTCTTTCCCATCACAATGGAATAAAATTTCCTATTGACCTTGATTTAAACAATTATAAAATTTATTATACCCTTCTAAGAAGATTACTAAATTATATTTACCACACATGGAGATTGAAGTAATTTTCATCATCATTTATCTATGTGTTTTTATATTTTACATTAAAATTTCTCAACCTATTCTCATCAAAGCCATGAGATTGATACATTATACCCACCTCCATTTTGACCTTGAATTCAAATCACATAATATATTTGTTCTTTATTATGTCTCTTATTGATAATTCCCTTTTGAGACTTGGATTTAAGCCACCGAAGAACATAATATATTTACTCTTTTGGTTGGATGAAAATTCTGGAAGAATACCATGCATGTCTTGTGAAATTATCCTCATAGGTACTGAAAGACTCATCATCCGATCACTTCAACTCAACTAACTCTTTCTCCAACTTAGTACAAAAAATTATAGTAATGTACTTATTAAAAAAGTATGTTCTTGAACAAATACCAATCCATTGATTCAATCTCATCTTTGGTCCTCGTATTCGTGATTAGATTTACCATGTTATATTCATTACCTTCTAAATGGTATGTTGCAAGAATGAATTTTTGATGCTCTATATAGTGAACAATGGAAAATATATTTTCAATTGTATTGATCCATTTTTCACAAACTAGTGGATCAGAAGTCGCACATAATGAAGGTGGTTGTTTCCACATGAATGAATAAACATAATTTTGATCCCACCTTTGATATTTTAGAATTCAAAAATTATTCGTATATATATAATGTTGTGTGAACATAGAAATGATGTTTTTTCATTACATTTCCCAAATAATTTAGTGGATCATGTGCAAAAGTGTTTCATTTTTTATAACAGTCACCATTAATGTGGTTTTTTAAAGCTCCAACTAATTACTAAAAACAAAAGCATATAGTATGAAATAGTTATCTGAATGAGGTCAAATATAATCATGAAAACCCACATAATCAAGAAAAATCACATATACAGTGTCTAACTTATAAAATATCCCTTTATCTATGACACTATATGTTTTTTATAGGTTATTCATAGCCAAATTATATTAAATATATTTATATTGATTCGTGAAGAGTTTGTGAATTTTCATACCATATCCCCCATGAGTGTAAAACTAGGTGTTCCACAATGCCCATTTTCATTAACCGATTACCAAGAGTCTATCCTGGAATAACTAGTCGAAGATGATACACCTAGATACATATATTATATAGACACATCCCCTTGTACTATCCTGACTGAGATATATTTTTACGTGACCACTCAATCTATCCATTACCAAAAATAAATGAAATTTTTATATACATTGACTCATCCTTATACATATTCTTAGATACACTCAAGACATATTATTATGAAAACACTAGGGATGTCACAAATGTTTTTGAATCCTATTACCAAATGATTAATTAAAATGTTTCGCTGAGACCAACTACATGTACCAAAACATGACATACATGGGAAATACATTAGTTTTTGAGAATACGTAAAAAAATATACAAATAGATGCAGAAAGAATGAAATTGGTCTAGTTACATAAAAATTAATAAAACATAAAAACACTTACGTAAATGATTTAAATAATCTTCAACTATCTACATCATTGATAGAACACATCTTCGATTGCTCAAAAATAATACATATCATAATAACTGGGCTTGAAGGAATCATATAATGGCTGAGGTTAGATGGTATGTAAGGGTAAACATTGGAGACATGTGACCATAAACACTAACATAGTTGGAATGAAATGTTGATCATGAAAATAGACGATCGTACCCTATATATCAATGATCATAATTAGAATCATTCATAAGATAAGAATCATGAGGAAATAAAGAGCATATACCATGATATCATAACATTTAAATAAAACATGGAATTTTAGCAAACATATAATATATACTAATTTCCATAGTATCCATGGAATTACTACCAATGCCATCATAGTAGTGTTTTCTCAATCCTCATATCATATTAATAGTCATGGGTCACTCCCATGGCCATATTAGTAGCATAGTTGCACTCTTTGTACAAAGATTGCAGTCATGGTTCACTCCCATGGTCATCTTAGTAGTCAAGGATCACATCTAAGACCATAATACTTTATCTAATGTGATATAAATCAGTACTCAATGCATTAGATACAGATATATGTCCCATAAATATCATTATTAAATCATACTATCATGTTACACAATAACATAAAACATTTATCATAAACATTACACACACAAAAATGGGAATCAAGAACATGTAATCGTATAATTACATAAAGAAATGATACATGTTTCATAATAATTTAATCAAAGGAATAACCCATGAAAAGAATTGTGGTTCCTAAACAATCATTCCATAAATACATAAACCTTTCTGATGATAAATATGAATTGAATTCTTGAAAAAAAATGTATTTCATCATAGGTGCGAAAGGATTTTGAAAGATAACATGGACATGAAATTTCCATGAAAATGTTTTTAAAAAATATATTTTTAAAAAAAATCATTGAATATTATTTTTAAAATATAAACCATTTTGAGACCAATTTTCATTGAAACCACATTGAAAACATATAATGGAATCACAAAAATAATTTATAATAGTTCTTTAGGAAAATATAATTTCTTTGATAAAATATTTTTATTTTCTTAAAATGAAATGAAATTGTAGAATTATTCATTTTCATTTAAAATAATCTTGTTATAATTATGGGTAAGATTCAAGGTAATAAGAATTCATGATAGAATAAGAATTATTTAACTATGAATAAGTTAATAAACATTCTTCATGTACTTTTGACAGCAATGTAATTATGTAAATCATTTGAATATTGAAACAATGATTTCATTCTGATTGTGTAGTAAAAAATAATAAATTTGAAAAAATGCCATTGAACATCCATTAGAGAATAATAAAACATTTTATAAAACAATTTTTATAAATCATGACCATGAATAATAAATATTACCCAAGGGAGACTTAAAACGAATCAATCCAAAATATAGAATATATTGTGAAATAACATTAAAATCAATAGACTAATATGACCTATGTATAAATAAAATATTAGAATATGTAAATATATAAATATTTTTTATATGAATCATAAAGTAAAATATTGGGGAGTATATATGTCATTTTCCATGTACAAGTAGTGTGTGAGGTATGTATCTTGCAAAAATATAGGTGAGAAAAAAATTCACATACATTGTTCATTTAATAACATCATACTTAAACCATATTCATATATAATAAATACACATTTATTATAAATATTTTATAGTATAATTATATTAAATCTAATAACACATATTTTTTTACTGTGACTTTATATTACCTTCTTTTTTATTATCTTATGATATTGTTTCACTTCAGGTAATATTTACATTGTTCTTATCATGTGTCATAATTTGTTATATCATTGGTCCTTATACTTATGTAAATATTATCAAAATTTAAATAAATATATAAATATCATATATATTCTGTATATTTATATTTTAATAATCATTACCATTATTAAGCATTAAATTGAAAACACTTTTCATTGAGATGGAATGTTGTTTGTACGCATGTTTCCGTATTAATTATCATTTTGAATGTGTGTGTGTAAATTACAACATTATATATATATATATATATATGTATATATATATATCATTATTATATTACCATGATTATATCATATATATATATATATATCATTTAATTTCCCTAAATCAATTCTTAATACATTACATGTTGAGTACGAATGAACCACATCACATTGAAGCAGAGGTAGTACACACTTCCTCATACGTGATAATATTATTCACAATAAAAGAAATGAAAAAAAGTTTTATATTTTAAAAAAGGAATAAATAATCATAAATCCATAATAAATATTCTATATAATATATAAAGATCAAAATTTCCACCATGATTGGTGGTAATGTAAAAAATGAACAATCATCATTTCGGGTGGTAGTGGTTCATCGTACATAGAAATAGTATGTTTGATATCACTTAATTGGAGGTGTGTATTTGTGTATGTTTAAATAATATAAAAATTCATCATATTCTATTGATTATTCATGTGTTTTTTTAAACTAATGGAATTAATATAGAGTTGGGGTATAAAAGGAATATTAATAATGTTTTTTGAGATAAGATGCAACCTTTAAATTGGGCAACCCTTTTCGATTTGTGTGAAAAGGCTTCCTTGAGTTATCAATTTCCCAAGGGAAGGCATCTAGAAATAATTTTGGGATTATGGGATGCGAAATGGGCTGGGGATGGCTAGACTAAAAGGATTTAGAGGTGAAAAAAAAATATATGTCCTTTTATAAGAGAGATGGGGTGAATATTAAGAAACTCTAATACTATTAATTTATTTTATATTTAAATTAATCGTACAATATCTCCAATGTGAGTTAGTTCGAATTTCAGATGAGTAAGGGTAAAAATAACATCATCCGAAAAACCTTTGACATGTTTAGGTCAAAAAATATTCCATATCATTTAGCATTAACCCTTAAATAATCAATTTAACTCTTACAATGACAACATGACTATTTTAAACAATAGTGTTAATATAGATTCTATAAAATCCCTAAATAACCCCAATTGAATCATTTATGAAATATATAACATATTAGAGTTATTTTTCAAATATTTTATTTTTATTTTTTAAAAATATTTAATAAAATATTATATATTTTAAAGTATAATTTATGTCAATTTTCATACTATTCAATGATTTCATTTTTACAAATATCAAACCAAGATGATAACAATGAATAAATACATACAATATGTCAGTACCATGTATAAGTTATATATAAAATTTGTGAATATCATTGCATATGTCATATTATAATTATTTTAAAATGTTTTATATAATTTTTTTGATCTATCAATTAATTAAACAGCTATTTCACCATTATTATATAAGCCCTTGATTATGTTATTTATTTTCTAAAAAAAATAAAATATCAGGTTGATATAAGACTCTTCTGTTTTAAATGAATATTTATATTCTAATTTACATTATGCATAACCATATATTCTAAATGATATATTTATTAAAATTTGAATATGACACATCTGACTCCTCTTTAAATAAAATACAATAAATGTCCTAATATAAAAAATGATCCATAAAAAAGAATCATATTATTGAACCAAAGTGGTTATGTATTGAAATTAGAATATCCAAAGATATGAGGACAAGTGTTAGGGTGATTTTATATTATTGTAATAGTATTTTTACCATTAATTACCATATTTAAATTTAACCATGCTAAATAAAATTCAAAAATAACTATTCTGAAAAAATATTTTCATTATATTTGAAAAAAAAATTCATACTGATTACAACATTGTGTTTTTGTTTTTATAATTCAATTATTAGAAGTGGTAATAGTACATTTAATGCTAATCCCAAAAATGTGGTTAGATGGTGAGTAAAAGAGACTTTCAAATGTTCAATAATATTTTTAAATAATATTCTATTAAATTAATAATTCCAATGACCTAAATTTGATTAATATTTGTATAATTTAAATACATCGACTACAAAATCAATTTCGTGTAAAACTAATTATTTAAATAAAAAATATTTTTTAACTACTATGTAGTATTTTTCCCCTATTCATTAAAAATTAATCATTACCCAAGAATACCAAAAATTTATTCTTTGATAAATTTGAAATTAATATTTACAAAAAAAATTATTGTATTAAAATCAATTTCATTATGTGTCTTATATTTATTTTGTTATATATCATAGAATGGAATAAAAACATTCCATTTGATAAAATAGTAATTTTAAAAATATAATGACTTTACAAAAATTAATATTTTTCATTAGAAAAACCATTATAACAAATATTTTAAAAATAATCATTACTATTCATATAACTTGTTTAAATAATAGTTTATATATATCTTTTTGAAATAACTATAATATAAATTTGTTGCTTCACAGAAACTAATTGTTTCATATAACGCTAGACAAGTTGGTGTATCGTATTGTGAATTCTTCTATTTGTGTTGTGTATTAAATAATCCAAAAACATAGTTTTATTATATAATAAAAACATTCTATATTTTGTATTGTGTAAAGTGTAAATATCAAAATATTAAATTAATTCTCAAAAAAACTAATTCAAAAAATATTAGGGTTTTATAGTTCATCCTGATTTTATTTAATCTAATACTGACAACCTAAATCCTAATTAATATGGGTAGGATCAAATAGAAAAAAATGAATAACGTTCAATTAAATTTCAAAATGAAATTCTGGAACTAATCGGTTGATCAACATGCTAATGATATTATCATTATGATGATTCTTATAAAACAACTCACCTCATATGGTTTCCAAATTTTGTTATTGAATAATAAATGGAAAATAATCTTGATAAAAGATAGAAAAAATATATTATATACTAGTTTTCTCATAACAAGTACTTTTTAACATAGGATGAAAATTTGTTTTAGAAATAACAGATGATGATGCATGTTTGGGATGTTTGAAATCAAATGGTTCTATTTCATAATGCTTTTATTAATGGATAATTTATCTAGTGGATGATAAAATTCCGTTGAATGAGGGTAAAACACCTTGATACATTTATGTCTTAGGTTGTTGTTTTACACATATCCATTTAAGTTTAACTCTTTGATTGGTTTCCACTTTTGTCAAAATTTTATCATCCTCCACTCACTTGGTAGATCTATCCATTACATATGATTGTATTCATAGACACGTGAGATAAAATAGTTTACATAAAATAAGGAACAGGAACACATAACCATACATTATATGAAGAGATATATCATTCATTATAACAATTTAATTTAATAATTATTTAAATGAAACGAATCTTATGAAATGGTCTGGTCAACGCTCAGGATCATCCCCAAGTATTCAATGAATTGGGAATTTAGAAAATATCAAACCAACATGATAACACTAAAAAAATTCATTAAATATGTCACTAGAATATATGAGTTATATATAAAAATCATCAAAGTCATTAATGGAGTCAAATTATAATGATTTTAATATGTTTATGATCATTTATTTGATATCTACATTAACAAATCAATTATTGAATAATTACTGTAAAAACATTTAATTATTTTATTTCTTCTCTAGAAATAAAAAATAAACTATCATGATTAAGATAAGTTTCATATAATTATAACTAATTATTATATTTAATTTTAACTTGTGTATAACCATATATATAAAATTATTGGTTTATTAAAATTTGAATAAGAGACATTTAGCTATTCATTAAATAAAATAATACATATATATAAATCATAAATAGGTGGATTAAAACGAATAATATTTTCAACGCAAGGATTATTTTAATAGAAATACAAATTTCATGTAAAATTAGGAAAAGTGTTAGGGTGAATTTATATTATTATAATATTATTTTTACCAATAATTACCATATTTAACATTAACCATCATAAATAAAATTAAAAAGATATTATTCAGAAAAATTATTTTCATCAAATTAAATCACATTTTTCATACTTATTATGAAAATATATGTTTTTTTTAAAATAATTTCACAAAAACGTTAAAACTATGTTTAATGCTAATCTAGCAAATGTAGTTTGAATGTGAGAAAAGGATATGTTCAAAAGTTCATTAATTTTTCATATTTAATTTAATTATAAAAATGATTCCAATGGCCTAAATTGGAATAATATTTATATTATTTATCATTTTTGACTTTATAGTCATATTAATGTAAAAAATAATTATTTAAATTTAAAATTAGGTTTTAAACTAATATGTATTATTTTCACTAATCATAAAAAATTATACTTCTCAGAAAAATAAAAAAATATTGTATGATAATTTTTTTATTCCAAATTCAAAAATAATTTTTATTTTATCAACATAAATTTCTATGAATATCTAAAATTAATTATACCATTTTTCATAGAAGGGCATGAAAATCAGTTCCAATGATAATATAATTGGTTTAAACATATAAATACATTATAAGAAATTATATTTATCATTTTCAAAAAATATTAACAAATATTTTGAAAATAACTATTAACAATTCATATCACATGATAAAATGCATGTTTACAAATTTCTATTTTAAATAATTAGAATAAAAATGTGTTATATTGATGAAAAAATGTGTTTCATTAACACAAGGGAAATCTGTACTACGTGAAGTGAAATATTCCCTTCCTATTCTATATTACATAATCAAAATAATAGTAATATTATATAAGAAACAAATTTTATACATAGTGATTCATGATGTGAAAATTTAAAATTATTAAATTAAATAAATAAAAATAAAATTCTCAAAATCTCTGGGTTTTATAGTTCATCTTGCATTTCATTAATCCAATCCTAATTACCTAAGACCTCGTTATGATTAATATTTTGTAATTGTGATAAAAATGTTAGTGTTCTAATTGCATATCTAAATGATATTTTAATTCTAATTGGATGATCAACATCAATAATGATATTTTCACTATTATGATTCTTATGAAACCACTGAATTATTTGAATTTCAAAAGAATGAAAATCAAAAATATGTTGAAAATATTCAAGATAAAAACATTAGAAATTAATTATTATTTTTTTCTCATAATATGAACTTTTAAAAATTGATTAAAAATATCTTTTAAAAATGACATCTGATGATCTATGTTATAGTTGATTGAAATCCAAAGGATCAGTTTCATTATGATTTTGTTAAGTTCTATCTTTTCTATTGGATGATAACATAACCATTGAATGTGGGGGAATACAATGAATAATATATGGTTTTTGTTGAAGTTTTCTACCCATCCACAAATTCATCTATCTTTGATTTTTTTTCATCTCAAATCTATGCTTGATATTATTCCAATAACCTCTAACTTGGGAGCTCCATCCATTACATCTGATTTTATTCACACACTAATGAGGGAAAATGAATTACAAAAAACAATGTGAATAAAAATCCGTACATAATAAAAGGTTAGATGGGCCAAATTCCAATAATTAAATTTAATAATAAATTACATTAAACAAATCAATTTCAATGGTCTGGTCTACATTCACGATTAACCAAAAGCATGAAATGAATTATGAATTTAATAAAATTAACATTATTTTCTTATCATTCAAATTTATGATAAATGATTGTAAATCAAATTACTAATATTCTATAATTAATTAGTTCTTTTATCTTAATTCACATTTAAATTTATTTTGATTTTCATCTATCATAATTTAAAAAAATATAAAAAAAATTATTTAAAATAATCAATGTTCATAAATGTACAATGGATGCAACACAGTGAGTACACATATGATCTACCCAATATTTATTATACTTATATACCATTTACTCTTGAGATATGTGTCATAAATGAATTATCACATACATTCATTATATGTACTATCATCTTAATTATTACAATGATTACATAATTCTTCGTTCATGTGTTATGCTTCAATATATTTAGGGAAATAATTATAATATTAATGATGCAAGACAAGATGATTTGAACATTATAAAGAAATTAAATAAATAGGTATATATATTAAAACTCATTATATGGAGTGTATGATCAAAATTATGGCGACAGACAAGAACTTCATGGTAAGGATATCATAGTATAATAAATTAATTTTTAATTTTTTATATTTTCATAAAATTACATGGCATGTACTAGACAACATCATGGTGTGAAAATAAATTCATTCTCTGTTTAAGTCACGCCCTTAGGGACTTTCCATGTAAGATTTTACATGAATAATTTTAGATATCACAATTTGTACATGAGATACACATCATTTGTCCTATGAGTTGTGTAGTCAATATTCAGGTAGGTCATGTGAGAAGATACATGACCCATATATGACTGAAATAATACACACCATCTATGGAAATTATAATGTGTCTACTCCAGCCGAATATCTATAAGACTAGATAGTCAATATGTGGTGTAAAATTAAAGGTACTGCAATGTATTAAATATACACACATTGAATAAATTATGAATTAACTCTTAGAGAACATAAGACTTGTACACATGTTCAAATGGGTTACCTTGTGTGTACTCTTCTGTTATCTGACCATATTCCACAGTACCTCCAAATGAGATATTATAATATACTTCATTCATAAAATTAATCAATTCGATTATATTTATATAAAAAGAAAGTGGATTACTGATATCTTGAAATTTGGATTTTATAATTATTAAACACAAATTGAAAACAAAAATACAAATACCTAAATGAATCAATAAAATTTATATAATAATAAAATCTTATTTTACATCCCTGATACAACATGTAGGTTCGAGGCCGATAGAGGTGTGTGATGGGACATTCCCAATTTTTCCTTTTTTTCTTATAAATGATCGACTCCATATTTATATGATGATAAAATCCATGATAAATGGAATTGAATAAAAAACAAAAAATAGATATAACTCTTGAACAAGGGCATTGGATCACCTAATATAAAGTATAATAAATTTAATCTATTGAAAAATTAACTTCCTAGAAATTATTTCATTATTAATGGATGTAACAATATATATAGATTCTATTACATGTTTATTATTGGAATCAAGGTTAGATTCCATCTAATGGTGTAAGATCCTGAATTTTCTTGAGGTATGTTGTTATTTACATTTTGGATTAAGTCTCATTATTATGGTTAATGTGATGTTTTTTGGATGTATGAAGATGGTTATGGTTTCCCTTGGGCTCTAGACATGAATTAAGTGATATTTTATCCTTCTGGTACTTATTACATGGTTTTTACTCAGTTAATAGTATCAGTGAACCAAAACCATTATATCTATGAGGAATTCATTCATTATTTAGTAATCCATAATCGAGCGGAAGCCAAATCATTCTGGATTGGACATAGATATTTTTTACCGTTGGTGGATGATTTTTCAAACCCTACGAGGATCCCTATGTAACATTGTGACTCTACCATACAAGGATAGTAGTATATGTACAGTTGGATTAGTGTTTGTGAAATGCGTGCCTCCGTAAATTTGGTAATTTTCCATTTTCCCCCTCAAAATTTTTTTTCATCACCACAACATATTAAACATTTTTTACTTTTATATCCCTAGTGATAGATGTAAAAACCTAAATTTTCCCATGATTAAATATCCTTTTTTGTAGTCTATTTTGTGTGTCTTTGGTTGTGCATCTAAACATTGCGTTTCAACTCTTCCTTATTTTTTATGAATTTGGGATAGTGGTTTTGTTCTTCAGCTTCTGAACCCCCCAAACCCTATTATCTGGTGTATCATATGATGGGGTTCATTGAGTTCATGGATCCAAATCTAAGTATATATTTTGCATTACATAGTCAATTGTTTTGAGGAAGGTGGTCTACATGTAATATTACAGGGTCTTGAAGTTGATTTGTTCATGTGTGGTTGTGTTAATGGTTCAAATTATTTGGTAAATTGATTACATTTAATGGATTTGATAATATGGTTTGAAAATGATGAATTGAAACCCCTATAAACATCATGGTAGGAAATGAGATTGACTTGATCATTTTCAGTCCACCCATGGGGTGTGACAATATTCTTCAAAAAGTAAATTTTTAGTGTTAACTACTGAGTGAACATGTGATAAAGTAGATCCCAAGATGAACATGTTGAAATGTTAGTTGACTATGAAAATGGATTATTGATAGTTGATCCTATACATTGATAATCACATAAGGGTTTTTTTAAATAATTTTAATATTGTTAAATGGATGAAGGTGAATGTGTCTAAATACTTATGAGATTGACATTGAAATTCATGAATTAGATAATACACAGAAAACGATGAATTATAATTAATGGTATAATATATTGAAATTGATGAATGTGTTCAATAGGTTGAGATAATAAGGGTAATTGGGTAAACGGGGCTAAGTAGGGTATGTCATAAATTTATTAATGTGTTAATGTCCATTGATGATTAATGTGAAAAATTGAATGTGTATTGTGAATGTTATTTATATTGATTAGGCATAGAATTTTATTTGGAAAATGTCGTAATTGGATGAAGGGGAATATTAAAATAGCATGGTGGTATATTGGATATTGGAATGAGGAACCTAATAAGGTTTAGGCTGGACTAAGGCTCTAAAAACCTAACATAGCATGCTTTGGTAAGGGATTATGATTTAGGCTCTAAGATCATAACAATTTCATTTCATGTTACTACCAAGTCTAAGAATCCAAAGTGAGTGGGATGTATTTTTTATGAAATGTTTACCCAGTGAGATAGGTTTCTTGAACTATTCACTTAATTCTGATAATATATTAGATTAGGTTTAAGTGTGAATGATTTAAATATGTAACCCATGGAATAAGTGGTGGAAATGGTTTACATGAATTAATTGAATAAATGATAAAAGATTATAATGTTAATATTTTTTAATAATTGAAACCACATTTTAAATTGTTTATATTAGCATTTATTTAGTAATTTCATGCAATATCTCTTTTGACTAAATATTTTGTAGAAACCATTGGCAGTTTCCTACTCTGTTGTACTCACACCCTACTAAGGCCATCATTGGAAACCTGATCAGATTTCATTGTTGTTGGATTGGATGTGGGAAAGGTCCATTCGATATAGAGTTGAGTTAGTCTTAGGATGAGAAATTATGAGGATCCATATTTGGAGTCAAGACCAATTCTGGTTGATATTTATGTTTGTCTATATTGTTGGTTTCCATCAATTTTTGCACTGTTTGCGTATCATGGAAGATTTATATTTTATTTTTGGTTGTATCTATATTTGAAATGGTTGTAAATGAATGTTTCATTTTTTTTAAGTTATATTACCATTTTATTATATATTATATTGTAGTACAGTATAGTAAAGATGGAACAATATCACCATATGTCCTTTTATAAAATCACTACTTATTTGAATCCTATAGCATATAGAGAGGTGTGCATAATTTCATGCGGTGAGCTAGCTCGTATCACTACTTTAGGGTTTTCCAGGTCGTTGATGATACAAAGTGGTATTAGATTAGTTCATTTCTATTGTCCTAATATTTTGTGACTACATATAGGAGATTAGTATTCGTCATGCTTGGAGATGATCTCATGTTTGAGAAAAGATAACCAATCCAGGGGGAAGACCCAAGTTCTCAAAGTGGGAATTATTGTTCTTGAAATGTGTTGTTAAAGATGAATTATATTTCTACATTGGGTGACCCACTTTTTGTGTGATGATATTGTATTATTATATTTTTCTCATTACATGAGTGGAATGAGGTTGTGCATTCATGCATCATTATAAGAACCAAGTGATATAGGTGGAATGCATCATTATTGGCATAGATGAGGTGGATGTGTGACATTGGAGGTTGAAATACTTTTTCACATAGCATAAATTATGTAGAATGTAATGTCTAATAAATATTATATTAATAGGTAAATATAATTATTGTAAAATAAGTATTAATTAATGTTCCATAATGAAAATTGAGAAATTTTCTAAAATTCCAGTTTTTTAAATGATTATATGATAAGGTAACTCAAAAGAAAAACATTTTAATTGTGAATGTTTAAATTTATTAAAAAGGGTGTCTTATGAAAGACACATTGTTCTGTATGTTTTTCACCCATGTTGACCTTCAACAACGATAGGGGTGTATGAGGGTAGTTTTCATTGTGAGGGAATATTTATTGGTAATAGTGTATGTAAAATAGGGTTTTATGGATATTATAGAGCCTCCTTTTATGAAAAATGTAGAAATTTTATGTTATGTGTTTTGATATGTGTATTGGTGTTGTAGTAATATTCCACCATAACATCATGTTCTATTTCCCCAATATGAGTGAATATTCAAAAATTCTCCTCCCGGTGTAGAGAATGAAAACCATATGGTTCAACATAACATAGGAGAGGAGATGTTTTGTGATAATGTCACATATTTTAAAGAGATAATGGAATGGGACCCATGGCGGGTCATGCCATGTTTTTTTAATCTGGCTATGAATTTTCAACGTTATCACCCTCTTATTTTTTTGTAGTGTGTTGAAATGTTGAAGATGAGTTATGGATAGAGTTGATTCAAATAATTAATGATCAATTATAGAAACCTCTTGAGAATACAATCAAGTTGGAATCTTACATGTTGTTCACACTGGAAAAGCACTGGTGGGACATTCTTATTTAGGGGTACAATTCTGAAGGTATTTATGGAAGTATTTATAGTAAATGTTACTGAAACATTTTTATTTGTAGATAATATGGTAGGAAATGGCTACATAGTTTACGAGGCTAACCAAGGGTTCAATGACAATGATTGAATATGGTACTTGTTTCTCTGACAGGAAATGTTTTACTCAAACATTAGATGTGAATGAGTTATCTTGGTAAATATGTTTTTATAATGGAATTAAACATGATATTGAGTCCCATGTGAATATCTTATGGTTAAAAAGTGATTTTGAGCTGGAGGACCAAGCCTTTATTTCATCGGAAATCCAAAACGAGGACCCTGGTAGTGGGATTGTAGATCAATTTATGTGATCCAGTGGTACGATGTCCAAGGACTAAATGATCAATTCCATGAACATTCTCCCTGGTGATGGTGGAAAGAGTAGTCAGAATGAAAAACCATCCCCTCAGGGTTGTGGTCATGTTTTCTACTATCAGTGTGGAAGGATGAGCAACATGCATGGTCAGGGTTGTTGAGTGCCTATTTAGTACCAAGAATGATGTAGAATGGGGCATGAATACAGGTTATGTAAGAACCCTTGATATATAGGAAACTAGGGAAAGATGACAATGTTTTTGAATATAGGTAGTGGTTGGTTACCCCATATCAGGTAGGCAGTTGGATATCTAATGGTCAAACAGGTTGATGTGGCAGACATGGTACACTAGGGAGCGAGAATCCGTATTATCATTATACTACAATTCTAGCATTTTATACCATAGTCCATCTTTGTGGTGTAGGTCAACACTATACGGTTCAGTCAACACCATGAGGTGGCGAAGCTAGAATTTCAATAGTTTAAGGTACTATCCATGTTGCTTCGACACATATTAGTTCATTATTCTATATAGGTTCCTCACATTCGTTTATTTATTCTCATCTTAATGTTATGTTTGGTATAGGGTGGAACATTTTAGTTGGTTCATGTCCATGGATCATCATTACAGATGGAAGTAGATAATATTAATAAGTGTAATTGGTGTGGTAGTGATTTTTTGGGTACTGTTTCTTGTTGGACATGTTTGTTCTTGAGAAGTCAATTTTTATCTGATTTTGGTATTGGTGTTCCAGAACTTTGGTAAAACTATACCAACAGTTCTAAACCGTTTGTATAGCTTTTTCCAAAGCTGCTGCATAGCAGCCCCCGGGAATCCCCTCCAGTAACCCCACCATACACACGCATTAAAACACAGTGCACAACATCCCTTCAGTATAGCATCTACTATACACCTACATAAAAAATATCACAAAAACCACATACAGACTTCAAACGGTATAAAAAACACCTAAAATAGCCCAAAAAACACATGACAATAGTCATCTGGTGGTAATTCACCTCACCCATGCACAACCCCCCAACACACCACTCCATCAAATTCTAATAGGCAGAATAGTTTGAGAAATATCTATTAGAGTTGAATAAGAGTTTGATATTGGCTCAAATCCCATTTTTTTGTGATCCTAGGTTTGGGTATGTAATGATTTCTAATGAATTTTGCATTGAACATGTATTTTTTATAAAATATGGTGAAAATTTATTTTCTTAGGAGTCTCTTCACTTATGACCCCATTAGTGAAACTACCCAACTCATGGAAAAGTGTTTGTGACTATCATTGATTAGTGTAAATTTCAGTTGTATTCACATAAAATGATTTCCTTTTGAAATAAAAGAGAGGCATTGAGTGATGTCATCCACACCGCGCCCTGGATTGAGGCGGAGTTGACTCGTACACGTCACATATAACCCATGGATCGTTTTCCTAAAGTATCAACACAATCCGAATGCGTTTGGTCAGTTTTCCGTATGTTGTTTTTTACTTAAAAGATCATCCATTTAAAAAAAGACAGTCACATTGAGTGGTACTGGCCACACCGGCCCTAGTATTGAGGAGGGGTTGACTCGTTCACGTCGCATATGACCCATGGATCATTTTCCTAAAGTTTCAACAGAATCTGAATGCGTTTTGTCGGTTTTCCGTATGTCAGTTGTTGTTTTCACTTAAAATCCTGTACATTTTAAACAAAAGAAAGACACTTTGACTGGTACCGGCCACACCGGCCCTCGAATTGAGGAGGAGTTGACTCATACACGTCACATATTACCCATGGATCATTGTAGTAAAGTTTCAATAGAATCCGAATGCGTTTGGTTGGGTTTCTGTATGCCTGTTGTTGTTTTCACTTAAAATCCTGTCCTTTTCAAATAAATGTTAGACACTTTGAGTGGTGTCGGCCACACCGCGCCTTGGATTGAGGCAGGGTTGACTCGTACACATCACAAATGACTGATGGATCATTTTTCTAAAGTATCAACACTATCCAAATGCGTTTTTTCAATTTTCTGTATGTTGTTTTTTTACTTAAAAGCATCCATTATAAACAAATGAAATACATTTTTAGTGGTCCCGGACACACCGGCCTTCAGATTGAGGCAGGGTTGACTCGTACACGTCACATATAACCCATGGATCATTTTCCTAAAGTTTAAACTGAATCTGAATGTGTTTGGTCAGTTTTCCATTTTCCAGTTGTTGTTTTCTCTTAAAATTCAGTCCATTTCAAATAAAAGAAAGACACATTGAGAGGTGGCAGCCACACCACACCTCGGATTGAGGCGGGTTTGACTCTTACACCTCACAAATGACCCATGGATCGTTTTTCTAATGTATCAATATAATCTGAATGTGTTTGGTCAACTTTCCGTATGTCATTTTTTTTACTTAAAACTGCATCCATTTTTAAAAAAAAAATCACTTTGACTGGTACCGGCCACACCGGCCCTCAGATTGAGGCACGGATGACTCGTACACATCACATATGACCCATGGATCGTTTTCCTAATGTTTCAACAGAATCTGAATGCATTTGGTCGGTTTTCCGTATGTCAGTTGTTGTTTTCACTTAAAATCATGTCCGTTTCAAATAAAAGTTAAACACTTTGAGTGGTGCCGGCCACACCGCACCTTGGATTGAGGTGGGCTTGACTCGTACACGTCACAAATGACCCATGGATAGTTTTTCTAAAGTATCAACACAATCTGAATGCATTGGGTCAGTTTTCCGTATGTCGTTTTTTTACATAAAAGCGCATCCATTTTAAGCAAAAGAAAGACACTTTTAGTGGTCTTGGACACACCGGCCCTTAGATTGAGGTGGTGATTACTCCTACACGTCACATATTACCCATGGATCATTGTCCTAATGTTTCAACAGAATCCGAATGCGTTTGGTCGGTTTTCCGTATACCAGTTGTTGTTATCACTTAATATCATGTACATTTCAAATAAAAGTTAGACACATTGAGTGGTGGCGGCCACACAGCACCTCAGATTGTGGTGGGTTGACTCCTACATGTCAAAAATTTCCCAGGGATCATTTTTGTAATGTATCAATACAATCCGAATGCGTTTGGTCATTTTTCCGTATGTCGTTTTTTTACATAAAAGCGCATCCATTTTTTTTTAAAAAGACATTTTGACTGGTACCGGCCACACCGGCCCTCGGATTGAGGCGGGTTTGACTCGTACAAATCAAATATGACCCATGGATCATTGTCCTAATGTTTAAATAGAATCCTAATGCGTTTGGTCGGTTTTCCATATGCCAGTTGTTTTTTTCACATAAAATCCAGTCCATTTCAAATAAAAGTAAGACACATTGAGTGGTTCCAGCCACACCGTGCCTCATATTTTGGTGGGGTTGACTTGTACATGTCACAAATGACCCATGGATCGATTATCTAAAATATCAACACAATCTGATGCGTTTGGTCAGTTTTCTGTATGTCATTTTTTTTACTTAAAAGCGCATCCATTTTAAACAAAAGAAAGACACTTTGAGTGGTCCCGGCCACACAGTCCCTCGGATTGAGGCGGGGTTGACTCATACACGTCACATATGACCCATGGATCATTTTCCTAAAGTTTCAACAGAATCCAAATGCTTTTGGATGGTTTTTCGTATGCCAGTTGTTGTTTTCACTTAAAATCCTGTCCATTTCAAATAAAAGAAAGACACGTTGAGTGGTGGTGGCCACACCACACCTCGGATTGAGGTGGGGCTGACTTATAAACGTCACAAATGACCCATGTATCGTTTTTCTAAATTATCAACACAATCCTAATGCATTTGGTCAGTTTTCTGTATGACGTTGTTTTTACATAAAAGTGCATCCATTTTAAACAAAAGAAAGACACTTTGACTTGTACCGGCCACAATGACCCTCGGATTGAGGTAGGGTTGACTCTTACACATCACATATGACCCATGGATCATTTTCCTAATGTTTCAACAGAATCCGAATGCATTTGGTCGGTTTTCCGTATGCTGGTTTTTGTTTTGACTTAAAATCTTGTCCATTTCAAATAAAAGTTAGACACATTGAGTGGTGCTGGCCACACCACGCCTCGGATTGAGGTGAGGTTGACTCGTACACATCACAAATGATCCATGGATAGTTTTTCTAAAGTATCAACACAATACGAATGTTCATGATCGTTTTTCTGTATGTTGTTTTTTTACTTAAAAGGGCATCGATTTTAAACAAATGAAAGACATTTTGAGTGGTCCCGGACACACCGGCCCTCGGATTGAGGCGCGGTTGACTCGTACACATCACATATGACCCATGGATCATTTTCCTAATGGTTCAACAGAATCCAAATGTGTTTGGTCAGTTTTCCGTATTCCAGTTGTTGTTTTCACTTAAAATCGTGTCCATTTCAAATGAAAGTTAGACACTTTGAGTGCTGTCGACTGCACCGTGCCTCAGATTAAGGCGGGGTTGACTCTTACACGTCACAAATGATTGATTATGTATTGAATATAGTCATGAAACTCTTTAAATGGATAAAAAAATTCTCAGATGGTTTGAGTTCATTTATCACATTTCAATCATCCTTCAATCATATTTTGGAAACCTTACATTCCTATAATTATAGGATTCATGAAAAAAAATTATTTTTTAAAAAATATCCACAAAACATGCCTTCATTATTGAGTGGTATATGTTCTTATCCTCTCTTGTTGTATTTTGGGTACCACTTTCAGTATATATATCATTACCTCATTAAAATTGGTCATGGTGTGAATAAAATAACCATGGAATTGTAATTTCCTTAGAGATAATATCATATCAATTTCACTCAAAAGCCTTCTACTTCAAAGCACATTTTACATATCATTTTCTACTTGCATAAACATGAAATACATGGCTAACAAAGAAAGAAAAGTAATACAAAATAGAAAAATGGGTATCACAGTACCATGGAATACTAAAGGTCTAGGTAGTAGACTAATCATACAATAAGAATCAAGTGAAAAAAAGATATCTGATAACAACGTCCCTATGAAGTATAGGAAAACCCCAGAGTGGAAAACCAGGTTAAAAAATAATGAATTATACAGAATTCAAAAATGTAATGGATCAATCTGCCCCTGATCTCCATCAGCATCACCACTGTCATCATCGGACTCGTCATCATCCCCATGCTCATCGTCGTCCTCATCCTCGTCCTTGTCATCATCGTCGTCCTTGGCCCCATCCTTGTCCTCGGCCCCATCCTCGCCCTCATCCTCATCCTCATCCTCACCCTCTTCTTCTTTAGTATCCTTATCATCACCAGGAACGTCATCATCTCAACTGCCACTAGAGGCACCGCCTGGTGCATTGGATGATGCACCCATCGACGTCATAAAATTCTGACAAGCTGCACTAGCCTCTGGTGGAAGTGATGAAGATAAAGCTTTCATCAGTTTCATAATTTCTCTTTCCCTCGTTTGAACTTGTACTTCCAACTCTGTGACCCTTTTATCAAACTGTCTTGCATGCTCCTTTTCTGTTTCAACTCGGTGGTACTAGAATGGACACCTGGAGAGGACCAATACCTTGTCGATACTATATTCTTACCAGGTTGGTAGTGTACTCGACCAGAGTGCTCATCTCCCAAAACATGATATAAATGATCGTGTGCCCCAAAATTGTCAGGCTCCTGGGCATCAAGAGCTTCTAAAGTAGCCTGTAAAAAATATTTATAGATTATTAAATTTCAAATTAGATATTAAACTTTGAAATAATACAATTAAAACATACAATCTTTTCTTGGGTCGATTAATTTACCGCAGTTCCATGTTTTTTTCTTCTACTCGATCAAAACAATTTTTCTCGGGGGATACGTCCTTCAATATTCAATTTGTGCTTCTATAATGGCATTGAAACAATATAAAGTGCATGAATAATCATATATTCAATATTCAATAAATCACATAATTTAAGTAAGATACAATAAAAATGGAATGTCCTAATGAAAAATTATAAACAACTATATCGCACCTGTTGCCTCTCATGATCTGGCATAGTTGTGCACCCCAAAGTGTGGAGGTATTGCTTTGAATCAATGTTTTTTTTTTTGTTTTTTTTCAGAAGATTCCTAAATAATGATTAATAATTAATAAGAATATATTAATGAAAAAATATGAAAACTCTCATATAAATACCTCAAATGAGATTAATACCTTAAATTTGGCAGTCGCCCAATGGGTAATCATTTGGAGATATTGCTCTATCATGCAGTCATCCAAGATAGGTAATACCTGTAACTCTATGCCCACTCTATCGCACCAGCCAATATACAGCTCATGCTTATAAGCTCTCCAATGATCTCTTACCTATTTTAAACGCGTTGTTCGTGCACCTTCACCATCAGGGAAGATAAACCGAAGCTAAAACCAAATTGATTAGTTCATTTAAATACAAAAAAAAATCCTACATTAAATCCAATAAAATTTTTACCCATATTTGTGCCCACGCATTATCCTTGACATCAGGTTGTAGATGTCTCCAAGAGAGAGGGCTGACCGGAATGATATCGGGGTATTTGGCTAGCGTCGCCAAAAAACACTGACATTACTACCCAGATTTCTCAACCATTTGTCCATCAACATTGTATTCAACCATCAACTGTTTCTGGTAGTTCCATACCGCATGCAAGAGAGTACGCCCCCTCCCCTGCCTCCTATCTGTAGATGAATCTATTATTAAAGAAAAATAATATCAATACAAGTTATAATAAAAATAATTTTTGGTAAAAACATTTGATAGAGTTATATAAATATGCATGTGGTAGTTGGATCAATGGGTGCAGAAGCTAAAAGAATATCCTGTACAGGTGGAGTGTCCCTCAGTGTATGCTCCTCAGCCACATACTATGTCGCAGCAGGAGTCGAAGAAGGTGGAATATAATAGACCGGAGATAATGAACCAGAAGCAAAAGATGATGGCATAGACTTCTGGCCAACTGGTAGTGTAACCATCGGAGGTCTAAATATCTCATGTGTCCCTGAAGACACGCCAGTATCAAAATGGGGCGTAGAAGATACGTCTGTGGTAGTGGATCGTCTAATTCTCGCCCCACGAGCCCTCGTACCACTGGCCTCAGTACAGGGACCACTAGATGATCTTACATCTCTGACACTACACCCCTAATACCACCAGCCTCTCTACTGGGAGCAATATCAGGCTCCTCGTCAGATATCTTTCGTCTAGTGGGTGGATCCTGAAAAAACGTTTGACACAAAAGTAAACACATGATATTATAAGTTATTGAAATATTTATATTTGAAATAAAATACTCACAATAGGGATGTGTGGAGGAACACCCATCTGTACCATGAGATGATTATTATATGTCATCTTTTTCCGCCACCTCTCTTCAATGGGTGTCATTTCCTGCAATGGAAACAAATATGGAATTAATTAGAAACAGATAATTAATGTGTAACCCAAAAAACAAAATATAGAAAAACCATTCTGATAAAAATAACATAATGAAACAGAAGATTTATGGTGGTTTGAAGTTAAGTACTAGGATACACACTTTGAATGATGTAGGTGAATCATGTAGGTGAGAACATGACTGTATGATTCTATATATTTCCCACAAAAACTTCGGGTTCACAATCAACTCTGAAAATTGATCTATTGACATCATCATTAGTAATAAACAGATTGCTTCCAATTGCAGTAGGGATAGTGTCAACATCATCATCACCATCATAAAAAACATGTCTACGATTTACTTCAACTGTTACATAGAATTTAGGATGACAATGATCTTTGACATAAAAAATCTTGTTTCACCATTGATGACAATACATATGGTTCATCTGTGGCAAGAGTGTGAGTCATGTCAATAACTCAAAATCGACAATCATCAATAAAGGTTCTTTGCATCGTCATTGAATAAAACCATTGGCATTTCATCATCGTGACTCGGCCATGGGAGTAATAATCCAAAATTATTATTTTCTCCACGACACCATAATATGCAACAATTTCAGAACAAGGTCTATTGTCTGATGAACTGGCATAAGAGTCTGTTGTGGCAGTTAGAATAACACCATTATGTTGTGTTCTCATGTTTCTTGCTCGTTCAGTGATAATAAATTTATATCCATTAATCATAAGTGATTTACAAGCACGAACCATGGTATTGGGACCAAAAGCCGAAGCTCTTATTTCCTCAGAAATAGAGTCTGCAGGCAATCTCGATACCTAAAATATAAACAAATAGTAAACATAATTAAATATTATTTTTATTTAGTTATTAGAGAAATATTTTTACCATCAATTTCAACCAAGCCGAAAACCCTTTTATATGAAAAGTCTCTTTCCTCTCAAAGATAAAGAACGATGCTTTCTAAATATCAATTCATTTTGTTCCCTGTTGATAAAAATAATAATAGTTTAAAAAATATTTAAAATTACAAGAGATAAGATTAGAGATACATGTACAATTATCTTACTTGATATACTCATCGAACAAATCACAATTGAAAAACACTTTGCGATGTTCCATCTCTCGCTCTTCAAGGATTAATGTTGTCAATGTATATGATCCCATAATTCCTCCTATATGAGGAAGTGATGAAAAACTAGGTTCAGTTTGCCCATACTGTTCTTCTTAATTTCCCATTTGTCTGTTTATTCTCGTAGTAAGATCAGACAAATACATTGAGCAGAAATCCATACAATCTTGAGCCAAGTAACCATTCACAATAGAACCTTCGGGATAATTCCTGTTCCAAACATATGACGTCAATGTGCACATGTTTCTTTCCGTTGGATACATCCAACGAAAAGCAACGGGTCATCCAAGAAGAATTTTGGTCGGAAGATGGATAGTCAGATGCAACATGCATGTCAAAAATGATGGAGGGAATATTTTCTCTATCTCACACAAAATTAATTGTTTCTCTGCCAGCACTTTTTGCAAGAAGGATTTTGACAACCTATTAGTGAAAAAATCTCTAAACAAATAGCACTACCGAATAACTGAGACTCTAACATTATTGGACAAGAGATGACGGATTGCTATTGGAATCAAATCATGTAAAAGGACGTGATAATCATGAGTCTTCAAAGATTTTAGCTTCAACTCTTTTCTGTTGACCCATTTTGATATATTTCTTGAATAGACATCATGAACTTTAATAGTCTCTATCACTTCCAGAAATTGATTTTTTTCAGCAGGTGTCATCATATATGAAGCACATGGAACTTGCCATTTATTTTCACTGATACAGACAAGATGCAATTCTGGTCTGATCCCCCAATCTACCAAGTCACGCCGAGATCGTAAATCATCTTTTGTCTTCCCCTTGACAGTTAGAAGAATCAAAAGTATCATGTCACATATATTCTTTTAAATGTGAAATACGTCTAAGTAATGACGTAACAAGTTGGTTGACCAATACGAAAACTCAAAGAATATACTCTTCATCTTCCAATTGTCACAGGTATCATTGGAAACATTTTTCCTCATTCTAGATTTCATTACACCCTTCCCAAATGAATAACTGAAATCTTTCAATTCATTAAGAACATCATCTCCAGACATACACTGAGGTGGATCTTCATTCTCTATGGTATTGTCAAATCTTCGATGATTGTTTCTATATGGATGATTCATTGGCAAAAATCGTCGATTTCCCATAAAACTAAAACTACGATGATATTTCAGTCTTCTCAATAGAGTATTCTTCATACAAACAGAACATGGAAATTTTCCTTTTGTGTTCCATCCATAAATCATTACATAAGCAGGAAAATCATTGATAGTCCACAAAAGTTCATCACACATCTGAAATATGTCTTTCGAACATGCATCGTATGTGGGCTCACCCACATCCCAATGAAGTTTCAACTCTTTTATTTAAGGTTGCATGTATAAATCTATATCATTGCCGGGATCAGAAGGGCCATATATCAGTATAATCAATAAAGTATAAGGCTTATTCATACACAACCAAGGGGGAAGGTTTAAATGTGTATGAAATCCAGCCATGTGTTGTGCGAAGTAAGCATCTGCCCAAATGGATTAAAATTGTCACATGAAAGACCTAGTCTCACATTATGCACATCGGATGCAAATTCAGGATATCGAGCATCAAATATCTGCCATGAAAATCCATCTGCAGGGTGAACCTACTCTTCATTATTCTTTTTTCTCTCGGTGTCATGCCATTGCATTTTTACGGATATTTCATCAGACATGAAATGATTCTGTAATCTGGGGATCAATGGAAAGTTCCACATTACTATTTGTGGCACACGAGATGGTGTTCCATCATATTTTGGCATCCATCGAGAGGTTTTTCATTTGATACAATCATTTCTTTTAGTAGTTTCCTCCCAAAATAAGCTGCAATCATTCGGGCAAGCATGATTTGTTTTTTTGAGAATCCATGTTCGTCATCTAACTTCCATGCCATATAGTGGTTTGAGGGAATATCTGCATCATCTGGAAGTAAGTCCTTCAAGAAGGTAAGAATGTAATCAATTGTAGTATTTGAAATCTCATACATAGTTTTCCCATGAAACAATCGGATTACAAAATACAAATTTTTATTTTTACCACATTGCCGATATACTAGAGTTGTCGCAGCATCATTCAATTTTTTCACCCAATCAAAATCGTCATTTTCATTGGATGCATCATGTGTGCTTGTATCGAAATCTTGATGGATGGACATCCTTTCCTTCTCATGATGTCGTATATATAGAAACCGATCATATATCATACTCTCCAATTCAGTCCTATCATTTGGATCATCAACATTTTGAGATTCAATTTTCTCTCCATTTTGATACCACACATAATAGTTTGTTTGGAAACCATATTTGGTTATATGATAGCTAACTGCTTCATGACTCCACTAAGGTCTTCCAACACAACTAAAACATGGGCAGTGTATGCGACCACTATCTGAAGCCTTCTCAAATGCAAAATCTTGAAAGCTGTTCAAATTATTTGCAAAATCGGTTGAAATCCGATCAGTTTCGTACATCCAACTTCTATCCATTCTGTAAAAAAAATTCAGTCAGTCATTTCAAAGCAATTCAATAATATTGATGTTTAATCAAAAAAATAATTATGTAAATGACAATTGTTAACTCTATATAAAAGCATAACTGAGACATTACTCTATATGGGAATCATATTAAGTAATACAACAAAATACAGTGTATATAAGAAAATAAGATTCATAATTTCTAATGCCTATATTCAAGGATTGACCAGTAAGATATTGGAAGTGGATCAAGGAATACATAATCCTTAAGGGTCTTGTTTGGAGTACATGAGTTTTATACTTTAACTTCTTTAGGGAGATCAGGATGAGGAGTAAGTTGAGGATCAGGGGAGTGGCGGGACTGTCCAAGGGGGTGTTTGGTGTCCAGGGGGTGTGGGGTGTCTAGGGGTGGTGGGGTCTTCCGGGGGGTCGGAGGTGTCCAGGGGGTGCGGGGTTGTCTAGTGGGGTCAGGGTGTCCAAGTGGGTGGGCTGTCAACGAGGGTGGTCAGGTTGTCCAAGGGGTAGGGGGAGTCCAGGGGGTGGGCGGGTTGTCCAAGGAGGTGAGTGGGGTGTCCAGGGGTTGGGTGGGGCTGTCCGGGAGGGGGGATACAGGGTGGCCAGGGGGTGGGTGGGCTGCCCATGGGGGAGGCGGGGATGTCCAGGGGGTCTAGAGTGTCCAGGGGGTGGGCGGGTTGTCCAGGGGTGGGCGGGCTATCCATGGGGGGTGGTCGGGCAGTCCACGGGGGTGGCGGCGCTGTATAGTGGGGTCGGGGTGTCAAGGGGTGGGGGTGATTTCTAGATCATAACTGAATATATGGAAAATATTCCAATAGTTTATGGAATTTAAATTGTAAAAACATGCCAATATAAGCTGATAACCATATTATTTAGGGACTTTCCCACTGAGTCATGCTGCCTAAGATCACCCTCTAAACATTTGACAAACTCTATCAAAACCATTGGCCAACATGAAAACTAAAATGGAGATTCCACTGGATATGCACAAAAATTCCATAGGTTATGCAATACTACTCAATTAATACAATACATAGTAAGTAACACCTAATCCATACAAGACAGGGTTTTTAACTATGTATAAAAACAAACCAGACATGGAAAAAAATTCCAAATAATGGCCCAATATGGAAAGTATTTTATACCTTTAGTGTATTGAATCCAAAATCCAATGATTCCTCAATGAAAAATACTCTGATAATGCCCACGCATGAACATTCACTATAAAATACTGATTTTCTCATCACTGAGTTTCTAAATTTATAGTTCTAGGATTTTATGAGATGGAATCCACATTCATGTACCAAAAAGGATTTTCCATCAATAGTAGATCCAAGATTGGTCAAGTAGAGGCCACTAATATTCTAGGCTAAATGCCAATATATCGATTAAGCATTGATTATCTATTATTTATTGGGGATAGTCCATATATCTAGCCAAAATTTCATAAATTTATGATTAATTTTAGAGACATAAGGACTATTTATCTAATAAGGGATGGATCTAACCTTAAATGAAACCCATGATCGATCATGACTTTAATATTCTAATATGAGAGGATGTCGTTTCCTATAGCACTATGATGGATCTCTATAAGTGGATATGACCACCATAGTTTTGAATTAAGGAGATGAATATTTAGATAAATTATTTGATGTAAAATGGAGAAAAAACCATTAATGAAACATGTTTTTGTGTGTCACTAGCTAGCAAGTGGGATCTACTAAAATGGATACCCCACATCCAGCTCCACTAGCTAGAGGGTTCCCTTTACTGGAAAACTAGTGGACTTATTTAAGAAATTGTACAATCCATAATGCCTACAACCTATAAAAAAAGAAATCCATGACTCCTTTTACCATAAATAGTACATCTAATGGATAAAAAAAAGATATTATATGTTATAATTTTAAAAAAACATATCTTGAATTTCAAGGATGTTATAATTCTTCCTCTCTAATTACTTCTCTCCCTAGGAAGTGTCTATAGTGATTTCGATCATGAAACTCGTGACACTACACCCCAAAATCATCCTCAAAATATAGTGTCACCCATTAAATCCATAAATTTGGCCAAAGTACTTTTATTAGTGACACTATCTTCCTTTACAACACATTATCTCTCCAATATATGTTCTCCACTAGGTGCTCTATAAATGATGCATCAGGATCTAGCTTAATATCCTCACAGTCGATGACATGAATAAGATTGATAATATAACTCCAAAATAGAGAGACATGAAACAAATAATGTAAAACTAAGTATCATGGAGGAATATCTAAATATTAGGCCACATTCCGAATATGCATGGTCATTTTGAATGAACCAAGGAATCTTAGTACCAGATTTCCTTATTTCCATGGTTGACTATTCCCTAGTCAAGGAGTCATTAACAAGAAAACAAAAAAGACTATAGAAAAGTACAAGGGCATCCACCTTAAATAAATATATAATCATTTCATTCTCAAAGTGGTGACTAAAACTGATTATAGATAAATTTCACTCTCTTAGAAGTCTCTTATACCAAGATTAGTACCAGAACTACTACTTAACCCACCTCAATCAATAATAGTGGTCAGCGGAATGGTTTATACAACCTCATCGCATAAATTAAAATAGAAACTAAAACATATACACATCAAAATCAAAACTAAAAATTGAAAGTTAAGAAAATACCAAATTTCGGATGAGTGTGAAAAGATTTGACAGCAGCCTTGGATGGGATTGAGGAAGATGAATCGGAAAACCTCCCAAATTGCCAGAAGACCACCAAAATCGCAGAAATCGTCCTGTTTAGGGCTCTGTATAGCGAATGGGGGAGAGGTCGGGCTATTGGTATTTGGGGGAAATTTATACAAACGGTTTTTAAAAACCGTTGGTATATAATTGTCCTGATAAACCTATACCAATGGTTTTAAGTAACCGTTGGTATAATTTGTCCTATACCAGTGGTTCTAAGGAACCGTTGGTATAATCTCACCGAAAATCAACTATACCAATGGTTCTCAGTGAATTGTTGGTAAATCTCAAAAAAATAGCTATACGAACGGTTCTAATGAACCGTTGGTAAAACCATTGATAAAATCTTATATACCAACGGTTATCACAAACCGTTGGTATATATGGCCATTCCAAATGGTTTAGTAAACCGTTGGGATATAACCATTGGTATAAATTGGTTTTATAGTAGTGTCCAATAATTAAATTTAATAATAAATTACATTAAACAAATCAATAGCAATGGTCTGGTTTACATTCACGATTAACCAAAAGCATGCAATGAATTATGAATTTAATAAAATTGACATTATTTTCTTATCATTCACATAAATGATTGTAAATAAAATTACTAATATTCTATAATTAATCAGTTCTTTTATCTTAATTCACATTTAAATTATATTTAGATTTTCATCTATCATAATTTTCAAAAAAATATAAAAAATTTATATAAAATAATCTATGTTGATAAATGTACAATGGATGCAACACAGTGAGTACACATATGATCTACCCAATATTTATTATACTTATATACCATTTACACTTGAGATATGTGTCATAAATGATTTATCACATACATTCATTATATGTACTATCATCTTAATTATTACAATGATTGCATGATTCCTCGTTCATGTGTTATGCTTCAATATATTCAGGGAAATAATTATAATATGAATGATGCAAGACAAGATGATTTGGACATTATAAAGAAATTAAATAAATAGGTATATATATTAAAACTCATTATATGGATTGTATGATCAAAATTATGGCCACACACAAGAACTTAATGGTAAGGCTATCATAGTATAATAAAATAATTTTTAATTTTTTATATTTTTCTAAAATTACATGGCATGTACTAGACAACTACATGGTGTGCAAATAAATTGATTCCCTGTCTAAGTCATGCCCTTAGGGACTTTCCATGTAAGTTTTTACATGAATAATTTTAGATATCACAATTTGTACATGGGATACATATCATTTGGCCAATGAGTTGTGTGGTCAATATTGAGGTATGTCATGTGAAAAGATACATGACCCATATATGACTGAAATAATACACACCATATATGGAAATTATAATGTGTCTACTCCTGCCAACTATCTGCAAGACTAGATAGTCAATATGTGGTGTAAAAATAATGGTACGACAATATATTAAATATACACACATTGAATAAATTATGAATTAACTCTTAGTGAACATAACACTTGTACACATGTACAAATGGGTTACCTTGTGTGTACTCTTATGTTATCTGACCATATTCATCAGTACCTCCAAATGAGATATAATAATTTACTTCATTCATAAATTTAATCAATTCGATTATATATATATGAAATGAAAGTGGATTACTGATATCTAGAAATTTGGATTTTATAATTATTAAACACAAATTGAAAACAAAAATACAAATACATAAATGAATCAATAAAATTTATATAATAATAAAAATTTATTTGACATCCCTGATACAACATGTAGGTTCCAGGCCGATAGAGGTGTGTGATGGGACATTCCCAATTTTTCCTTTTTTCCTTATAAATGATCGACTCCAAATTTAAATAATGATAAACTCCATGGTAAATGGAATTGAATAAAAAACAAAAAATAGATAGAACTCTTGAACAAGGGCATTGGATCACCTAATATTAAGTATAATAAATTTAATCAATTGAAAAATTAACTTCCTAGAAATTATTTCATTATTGATGGAAGTAACAATATATATTGATTCTATTGCATGTTTATTATTGGAGTAATGGTTAGATTCCATCTAGTGGTGTAAGATCCATAATTTTATCGAGGTATGTTGTTATTTACATTTTGGATTACATCTCATTATTATGGTTAATGTGATGTTTTTTGGATGTATGAAGATGCTTATGGTGTCCCTTGGGCTTTGGACATGAATGAAGTGATATTTTATCCTTCTGGTACTTATTACATGGTTTTTACTCAGTTATTAGTATTAGTGAACCAAAACCATTATATCTATGAGAATTTCATTCATTATTTAGTAATCCAAACTAGAGCGGAGGCCAAATCATTCTGGACTAGACATAGATATTTTTTACAGTCAGAGCATGATTATTCAAACCCTACGAGGATCCCTATGTAACTTTATGACTCTAGAATAGAATGATAGTAGTATATGTATAGTTGTATTAGTGTTCGGTGAAATGTGAGCCTCCTTAAATTTGGTAATTTTCCATTTTCCCCCTCAAAATTTTATTTTCATCACCAAAACATATTCAACATTTTTTACTTTTATATCCCTAGTGATAAATGTAAAAATCTAAATATTCCCATGTTTCTATATCCTTTTTTGTAGTCTATTGTGTGTGTCTTTGGTTGTGAAACTAAACTTTGAGTTTCAACTCTTCCTTATTTTTATGAATTTGGGATAGTGGTTTTGTTCATCATCTTCTGAACACCCCAAACCCTATTATCTGGTGTATCATATGATGGGGTTCATTGAGTTCTTGGATCCAAATCTAAGGATATATTTATGCATTCCATAATCAATTGTTTTGATGAAGGTGGTCTATATGTAATATTAGAGGGTCATGAAGTTGATTTGTTCATGTATGGTTGTGTTAATGGTTCACATTATTTGGTCAATTGATTACTTTGAATGGATTTTATAATATGGTTTGAAAATGATGAATTGAAACCCCTATAATATTTATGGGAGGAAATGAGATTGACTTGATCATTTTCAGTCCACCCATGGGGTGTGACAATATTCCTGAAAAATGAAATTTGTAGTGCTAACTACCGAGTGAACATGTGATAATGTAGATCCAAATATGAACATGTTGAAATGATAGTTGACTATGAAAATGGATTATTGATAGTCGAGTGTATACATTGATAATCACATAATGGTTTTTTTTAAATAATGTAAATATGCTTAAATGGAAGAAGGTGAATGTGTCTAAATACTTATGATATTGACATTGAAATTCATGAATGAGATAATACACAGAAAACGATGAATTATAAGTAATGTTTTAATATATTGTAATTGATGAATGTGTTCAATGGGTTGATATAAGAATGGTAATTGGGTAAACATGGCTATGTAGGCTCTGTCATAAATGTTTTAATGTGTTTAGTTCCAATGATGATTAATGTGAACAATGGAATGTGTATTGTGAATGTTATTTATATTGACTATCCATAGAATATTATTTGGTAAATGTCTTAATTGGATGAAGGGGAATGTTAAAATGGCATGGTGGTATATTGGATATTGGGATGAGGCACCTAATAAGGTTTAGTTTGGACTAAGACTCTAAAAACCACACATAACATGCTTTGGTATGGGAGTATGATTAAGGCTCTAAGTTCATAACAGTTTCATTTCATGTGACTACTAAGTCTGATAATCCAAAGTGAGTGGGATGTATTTTTTATGAAATTTTTTCCCAGTGAGATAGGGTTCTTGAACTATTCACTTATATCTAATAATAGATTAGCTTAGGATGAAGTTTGAATGATTTAAATACCTAACCCATGGATTATGGGGTGGAAATGGTTTATGTGAATTAATTGAATAAAGGATAAAAGATGATAAAGTTAATATTTTTTAATAATGGTAACCACATTTTCAATTGTTTATATTACCATTTATTTAGTAATTTCATGCAATATCTCTATTGATTAAATATTTTGTAGAAACCATTGGCAGTTTCCTAATTTGTTTTACTCACACCCTACTCTGGGCATCGTTGGAAACCTAATCAGATTTCATTGTTGTTGGATTGGACGCGGGAAAGGTCCATTTGATATAGAGTTGAGTTAGGCTTAGGATGAGCAATTATGAGGATACATATTTGGAGTCAGAACCAATTCAGGGAGATATTTATGTTTTTATATATTGTTGGTTTCCATCAATATGTGCACTATTAGCGTATCATGGAATATTTATATTTTATTTTTGGTTGTATCTATTTTTGAAATTGTTGTAAATGAATGTTTTAGTTTTGTACTGTTATATTACCTTTTTATTATATATTATATTTTATTATAGTATAGAAAAGATGGCACAATATCCCCACATGTCCTTTTATACAATCACTACTTATTTTAATCCTATAGCATATAGGGAGGTGTGCATAATGTCACGTGGGGAGCTGGATCGTAGCACTACTTTAATGTTTTTCAGGCCGTTGATGATACAATGTAGTATTAGATTAGATCATTTCTATTTTCCTAATATTTTGTTACTGTATAAAGAAGATTAGTATTTGTCATGTTTGGAGATGATCTCATGTTTGAGAAAAGATAACCCATCTAGGGGGGAAGACCCAAGTTCTCAAAGTGGGAATTATTGTTCTTGAAATGTGTTGTTAAAGATGAATGATATTTCTACATTGGTTGACCTACTTTTTGTGTGATGATATTGTATTATTATATTTTTCTCATTACATGAGTGTAATGAGGTTGTGCATTCATGCATCATTATAGGAACCAAGTGATATAGGTGGAATGCATCATTATGGGCATAGATGAGGTGGATGTGTGACATGGGAGGTTGAAATTCTTTTTCACATAACATAAAATATGTAGAATGTAATGTCTAATAAATATTATATTAATAGGTAAATATAATTATTGTAAAATATGTATTAATAAATTGTCCTTGATGAAATTTGAGAAATTAGCTAAAATTCTAGTTTCCTAAATGATGATAAGATATGCTAACTCAAATGGAAAACATTTTAATTGTGAATATTTAAATTTATTAAAAAGGGTGTCTAATGAAAGACACATTGTTCTGTATGTTTTTCACCCATGTTGACATTCAACCACGATAAGTGTGGATGAAGGTAGTGTTCATTGTGAGGAAATGTTTATTGGTAATAGTGTATGTAAAATAGGGTTTTTATGAATATTAGAGAGCCTCCTTTTATGAAAAATGTAGAAATTTTATGTTTTGTGTTTTGATATGTGTGTTGTTGTTGTAGTAATATTCCACCACAACATCATGTTCCATTTGTCCAATATGAGTGCATGTTCAAAAATTCTCCTCCCGATGTGGAGAAAGAAAACCATATGGTTCAACAAAACATAGGAGATGAGAAGTTTTGTGATAATTTCACATATTTTAAATAGATAATGGAATGGGACCCATGGCGGGTCATGCCATGTTTTTTCAATCTAACTATGTATTATCAACATTATCAACCTATGTTTTTTTGTAGTGTGTGAACCTGATGAACCTGAGTTATGGATAGAGGCCATCCAAATAATTCATGGTCAATTAGAGAATCCTCTAGATAATACATTCAATTTGGAATCATACATGTTGCTCACACTGGAAAAGCACTGGTGGGACATTCTTATTTAGCGGTACAATTCTGAAGGTATTTTATGGAAGAATTTATAGTAAATGTTACTGAAACTTTTTTATTTGTAGACAATATGGTAGGAAATGGGTACATAGTTTACGAGGCTGACCAAGGGTTCAATGACAATGATTGAATATTCTACTTGTTTCTCTGACGGGCAATGTTTTACTCAAACATTGGAAGTGAATGAGTTAGCTTGGTAAATATGTTTTTATAATGGAATTATAAATGATACTGAGTCCCATGTAAATATCATATGGTTAAAAAGTGATTATGAGGTGGAGGACCAAGCCATTATTTCATAGGAAATTCAAAACGAGGACCCTGGTGGTGGGATTGTAGTTCAATTTATGTGATCCAGTGGTACGATGTCCAAGGACTATATGTTCGATTCTATGAACATTCTCCCTGGTGATGGTGGACAGAGTAATCAGAATGAAAAACCATCCCCTCAGGGTTGTGGTCATGTTTTCTAGTATCACTGTGGAAGGATGAGCAAAATGCTTGGTCAGGGTAGTCAAGTACTTATTTAGTACCAAGAATGATGTAGAATGGGGCATGAATACAGGTTATGTAAGAACCCTTGATATATAAGAAACTTTGGAAAGATGAAAATGTTGTTGAATGTAGGTAGTGGTTGGTTACCCCATATCATGTAGGCAGCTGGATCTCTAAAGGTCAAATAGGTTGATGTGGCAGGCATGGTACACTAGGGAGAGAGAATCCGTATTAGAATTATACTACAATTCAAGGATTTCATACCATAGTCCATCGTTGTCGTTTAGGTCAACACTATACAGTTTCGTCAACACCATGAGGTGGTGAAGCTAGAATATTGACAGTTCAAGGTACTATCCATGTTGCTTCCACACTTATTAGTGCATTATTCAATATAGGTTCCTCACATTCGTTTATTTATTCTCATCTTTCTATTATGTTTGGTGTAGGGTGGAATGGTTTAGTTGGTTCATGTCCATGGATCATCATTACAGATGGAAGTAGATAATATTAATATGTGTAATGGGTGTGGTATTGATTTTTGGCTGCCGTTTCTTATTAGACATGATTGTTCTTGACAAGTCAATTTTTATCTGATTTTGGGCATGTATTATATGTTGTTTTACCAAGCCCCATAAAATTATATAATCATAGGATAACAATCATGTATCTTGGAGGAGACATGTGTGTCCATTTTGGTGAGTAGGACATACGAACATGGTGTGCACGACTAGTTTGTTAGTAGTTGGATGATATCACAACTCAAGTGGCTTTCTAATAGTTGTTGATAGAGGAGTAGAGACAATTTTCTTTCCTTCTATGGTGGATATATTTTAGGATGTTTTCCTTGAGGACATCACATGGTAATATCATCAAAGAGATGCCACGATCAGGATAGAGTTGATGTTAGGATTAGATAAAGTTTCTATTCTGACATATAGAATATAACCATCAAAACTATTTGAGCATAAATCTTAGGTGGAGGATATGAAAAACAATATTTTTGTTCACCCGAGTATGTCAGCATAGATATCTCTATTGATTTTTCAAAAAAGGCAGATAAATCGTTGCAGTTCAATGTTGATTATAGGATGCTAAATAAAATGATGGTAACGAAATTATAGCATATTCCTCGAATCGATGATCCTTTTTACTATATTATGGTTTGTTCAGTGTTCTCTAATTTTGATCAATGGCTAGGTTGTCAATATCTATGGGTGAATCCTTATGATGTATAACATACTTTCTTCATGAATAGATATGTTTTATAAGATTTTTTTGGTAATGCCATTTGGATTGACTAGTTTACCAGAAATATTTATGGCCATAGTAAAATAACTTTTTGACACACACCTATATCAATATGTATCAGTTTGTGTTTGTGAAAACATGGTGTACATTAAAAATCCTGACAATCATGTGAATCATATTGACATCATCCTGAGTAATCAAAGAGAACATAGGCTCTATTACAAGATATCGACATATAATTTGTATATTCATAGTGAGAATTTCATGGGTCACATCATCACTAATGAATGTGTGTTAGTGGACACAGAGAATGTGTGAGTAGTTAAATCCTGATAATAATACAAGAATTTTTATAATATACAATATTTTCTATGTTTTTCTGGCCATTACTGATGCTTCATTTGGGGATTCACCTATTTTGTAAATAACACCTTCGTGATTGTATAATAATGGAATCATGTTGGAATGTTCTGTGGCATGTGAGGATGCTTTCTAATAGCTAATGAACTAGTCAGAATCCACACCAATTCTAATATTACCCATACTAGGTAATAAGTAAACATTGTTTTTTGAATCATCTTGTGTTTGACTGAGTGCACTGTAGATACGAAATGACCATTTTTCAGTGTATGGTTCAAGAAATTTGTAGCCTCAAGAATGAAATTACACTACCCTTTATATTGAGTTTGTCAAAAAGGATTATGATTTAAATAAATGGTGACACTATTTGTTGGGAGAGCAGTTTACTATGTATAAGTATAATAAAATCCTTAATTGCATATTCTCTCAGTGTGATTTTATTATTCAGTAGTGAAGATGGGTTGGGAAACTAATGCCTTTTGACTCTTCGATAGTATACACTCTAGGAATGGGTAATAGTGTTGTAGATAATTTTAATGAGAATCCACAATGTTAATATGTTTAAGAATCTTGTTCTGAATACAGGATGACAGTGTTGTTCAATAAGATGCTTCTCTATGGAAAAAATGATCATTGGAAGATGACGCTTTCCTCCATGGAAGTTATGATTGTTCTTCAATGATGGTTGAAGGATTTGTAGAATGAATATTCATAATGAATGATTTCAAGGTAGATTCTTAAAGTGCTGAGTCACCTTTAGGTTGGACTATTAGTGATTGTAGGATTCTTTCTGTTCTATGATGTATTATTGTTCAAACTTGTTTTGAGTATAATTTGAGGTGAGATTTTTATGAATCTAAGAGCGGGGTTTATAAAAGTTTTACCAAAATGAATTAGGATCCTTGTTGATTGTATAAGTGGTAAAAAATGAAGACTACGTTTGTAGGTTTTTTGGTGCAATTCATTTCCAATCAAGAGGTGATTTCCAAGCATAAATAGCTGGATGTTTTCATATATCCAATTCCCATTCCATAATGGATATTGGATTACGTAACGATCGATTTCATGATATGTCTTTCATTGATGCCTCATATGAATGATGTGATATGGTTAGTTATATTTCATTTTACCATGGTTTGTCATTTTTTTCCAATTTGAGATACATTCCAATTGATCAGCTAGGAGAATTGTATGATCGAGATATAGTGATGTTGCTTGGAGTACCATGAACTGTAGTTTCATATAATGATCCATGTCTTTCATCTCATTTAATGAAGGGATTACAAAAATTGTATAATACCCATATATATTTTTCTTATATATTTCCACAGACTGCAGAATAGACAATCAATGAAAATAATCCTAGTCTAGAGATATGTTGAGGGATTGTTTCCATAATTCTGGTGAATCATAGGAGAATCACATAGTTCTGGTTGAATTAACCTATAACAATAGTTACTAGGTGATGATTTAGATGACACATTATGTGGATATATAGTGTATACTGTGTATATTCTCATATTTTTTATGGAGGTAGGAAAATCTAAATTGTTTGGGATGAGTATTGTGCTGCATATGTCCAAACAGGTTCTGTTGATTCATAAATTTATGGAGATATCTAAGAGCATGAATAATTAATATGTAGGTCATCATCATAGAAATAATTATTTTATGGTAGTTGATCTTGTGTTTCAACGGTTGTCTCTACGGTTGGGTAACTATTGGATTGGAAAATATCGAATGATGGCCACCCACTACGTGGGTCCATTTGAGATTGTTGAGAGGAATAGGATGGTGGTGTATCGATTAGCTCTTAAATAGTTGTACAGTGGAATGGATAAAGTTTTTCAGGCATCATATATTTTATATTATCACCATGACCCATGCTATGTGTCTTATGTTGAGGATTTTGAGCTTGAGGATTATGTGTCCTTTGAGTAGCATCCAGTTCGTATTGGAGATCGCAGTGAGAAATCCATGTGAGGAAATAATGTGCCTCTCGTAATATTTTTTTGGCATCATGGTAATGTTCATGATGAAATATGGGATATAGAGATAGATATGTGGGATCCGTGTCCAAATCACTATTCATATATGTTCAATGATTCTTGGGAATGTGGCATGAGGATGTGTCATTATAATGTAGGGAGGTTGTACGATAGCATATTTTCTTAAGGTACATTATTGATTATGTTTCTTCGAACACTCTAGGTTGTTGTTAATGGAATAATTTATGGATGTATGTGGTAGCACAGTGGTGTCTCAAGGACTTGTGAAAAGTAATATGGGTTATTTTTTCCATTCTATGCATGTTGCACATTTTGTTTAGGGTTAGTAGTAACTGTGTACCCAAAATATTATAGCCATGAGAAAGGGGTTCATTGTTTAGTAAATCATGAAAGAGGGAAGAAAAAACCATGTTGACCTAGATAGATGATTTCATCATTATTTGTATATAGTTATTCAAACTATGTGTGGATCACTATATAATAGCGCGACTCTTTCCACCTTGGGAAAATGGCATGAACTAGGTTCACACATGGTTGGGAAAATCATGCGACCAAGACAAATCCCCCATTAAAAGTTAGACATTACTATTTCCACCTTATGATTTTAATTTCCTTCTCTGAATTTCTTCCTCATTCTTCCTCTTCAATCTCCAATGATAAACTGAAACACCCAAATCATTACAAGGATTAATCTCCTTTATTTCTATTATGTTTGGTGTATCCTTTGTTGTAGATCGAATATATGAGTTCGTCTTATGGTCTTCATACTTATCATCTACATATTACTGTTTTTTGTTTTATTATTCTTATAATAAACTCCTAAAACATTATTACTCTGGAGGATCATAAGTTGGGGGATCAATGGGTTCTTGAATCTATTTCATATAAAATGTTTTAGCATCTTTTCATCTCTGGATTCATGTTTGGTGGTCAATAACATCAATTTCATGGTCATTAAGTTGAATTGTGCATGTTTTGGTGAGTTAATGGTTCCTTTTTTTTCATTTGATTCCTTTGAATCGATTTTGTAAAATGGTATGTAAAATGATAAATTAAATCCCTCATGATCCTCATGGGATGCATTAAGGTTGATAGGAGCGTTTTAGAGCCACCCATGTGGTGTTCCAATAATCCCAAACAAGGAAAATAGTAACGTTATGTTTGGAATTGACATGTAATAAACTAGAGCCCAAGATGAACATGTTGATATGTTATATTATTTAGAAATGTTACAATTGATAGTTGTCAATGGACTTTGATAATTACATAACGGTTTTTTTCGATGCAATCATATGATTCTTAAATGGTATATGTTGAATGTGTATAATGACATGTGAGATTGAAATTAAAATTCACGAATGGACTAATATATGTATAATTATGAAGTATATGAAGTGGGATAATGTATTGAAATTGTATATTATGTTAAATTGATTGAGATATAAAAGGGTATTAGGTTAAAGGGTCTATGTAATGTCTGTGGTAAATGTGTTAATGGTTTTATTTAAAAAATAATTAAATAGATAAATGTATTGTGAATTGTGAACGTTATGTCTATTGAAAACACATTGTATGTGGTTTAGTAAATTTTGTAATTGGATCAATAATCATGTGAAAATTGTTTTGTGGTATGAGGGGTATTGTACTGAGGCTCCTCCAATGGGATGGTTTGGATGAATGCTATAAACCCCACTGTTGGAATGCATAGGGTATGGATTCAGTCTAAGACTCGAATGCCCTAACAGCTGAATTTTATTTTACTACATAGATTGATGCTCTATGGTGAGCGTTATGTATTTTTTTAATTAAATGCTTATATTTAGTGATATAGGGATATTGAATAATTTACTTATGTATAATAATTTATTAGATTAGGCTGGAGTGTAAATGATAAAAATTCACAAACTCTCTATTATGTAAATGAAATTTATTAAAAGATCGAATAGTATTAATGATCAAATATGTTATCATCAATATAGGTCACTAATTGATCCTGAGTTTTATATTTTTTATCATTCCATTTACTTAGTTCTTTCATGCACTGTCTTTTTGACTAAATAATTTATAGACATTGTTGTTGGTGGCCTACTGAGTTGTACACACACCGTTCTTAGGCCACCACTGGGTTCTTGAGAATATTTCATTATTGTATGATTGGATGAAAGAAAAAATGGCATGTTTTAGTGAGTTGTTTTGGGCTTGGTATGTTTATGGATGAGGATTCAGGCTTAGTGTCTGAATCCATTTTTTGGGATCCATCTTCCAGTCATTATTTCTTTATTCTTAACATTTTCACTTTTAGCATGACATGGGATATTTATATTTAGGTTTTGGTTGTACCATGATTGGGTAATTGTTGGTATTTTATGTTCTAGTATATTGATTCAATTTCTATTAATTATTATATTATCTATTCTGGAAAACTCTGATAAAGATGGTATTGTCTCCCCATGTGATCTATTAGGCCCCTGATACTATTAGGAATCCAAATGAATTTTAGAAGGCATGATGGAGTTAACGTAGTGACCTTGATAAGAACACCAGTTTAGAAGAATCATTTTCAATGATGTTATAAGTTGTGATCCACATGTTATCCAAAAATATCAAAATGGCATTCTAGGTATCGTCTGGTACTAGCATGGAAGATCCTAACACATACGTTAGTCTCTTTTGATCATCAGGAGAATATAATTAAACGCATTCTCTTTGGTATGTCAATATTTGAGATTAGATGGTCGAGGAAGATCACTCTATTTATTGGGAACGTTGTTGGAGAGGGATATCTCTATGTCTTGATGATATTTTCTCGGGTTGTCATTGTGCCCATCACAAATGAAAATTTCTCTCTTGAAAAATAATTTTGTAGGTTTTATATATCCTTATGGTATGAAATAAATAATTTTAAAAGTACCCCTAATTTTTTATTTAATCACTATGTAACCCCATGTTCGAAATATTATTAATAATATTATTATTTCATGAAATGCACTAAACCCTCTATTTAAAAAATAAAAATCTGAAAATAAAATAATATTTATTATTTATTATTTCTCACATGACCTATATACATGATCTTTAATTCATAAAGTCTATTTATCTATGATTCAATTATGACACTTTATTTAATAATGTAATATTACTACACTATTAAAAAATAAATTACGCAATATTATTATTACTAAATATGACATATATATTTCATAAATTTTCATCAAACATAATATTTCCCCAAATAACGAGTTATGGAATATGTAGAATTAATCAAAACCTAATATTTACCTAATAAAATTTGGGAGTTAAATTTATTATACTTTTTAAATAATAAATATTAATATGTTATTTAACCCAAATTATAGATACATTTAGTGTGTGATCCTCTATGCCGCTTACACAGTTGCATTAGGAAAAGCAGCCTACAGTCTAAGTAAAGCTTCAAGAAACATGCAATGGATCCTATAGAGATAGAAGTTAATTGTGTAATAATACATACCTCATACGGGTACTCATAGTGTAATATAATCCATTTATCATGTTATATACAAACAACCAGGTTGCAGGCTGTAATTATTTTTCGTATGTGCTCAATGACCCTTAATTTGAATATCCATAAATTAATCATTCTTATAGAACACCATGTCTATTGATATATTTTGGAAATATATTTTTCATAATAGATCCTAGGATATCAAATTTCATTATAGAACATACAAGACTAGTCTATTCTCACATTATTCATTAATGAAAAATTACCCGTGATATAGGCAATGTATCCTCCCTCACCATGAGAATTTGTAATTACAATTTTCATCAGTTTATCAAATTACATAACATAAAATATTCAATAATAATATTCTTAAATTATAAGGATCAAAAAAATTGTTTTTAGAAAGGAACATCAAATGACATATATAAATGTAGATTTACTACGAGTGTGTCATGCTTTTATAATATCCTGCACTAGATATTAAAGAAGGAGTACACTATGAAAAGGTACCTCAATGTCCTATGAGTATCCACCAATTATAGCCTATATAATTGATGTCCCTAAAATAATATCATTTTTCTATAGAACATATTTTTCATGAAACCTGTTCGGACACTTCTAGATTCTCATCATAGGGGAGTACTAATGTTTCCCTTTAGTGGAACATTTGCTCTTAGGATATTATGACATAGAATGTCACATTAATGAAAAATCATGATGTGTTAAGTAGTTTATTTTTCATCCAAACTAAGAATAAATATTATGATAACGTACAATTAATTTTGTTCTTTGACACCAAATCCAACATAACGAACAAATATTTCTTATATATATATATAATCTCCAAACATTCCAAGATCTATCATTTATGCATCTGTAGATACATCACTATCAAGTAAGTTAAACTATCAGTGTAAAAAATGTGTTATATCATAGAAATAAAACAATAATAATAATATAAATTTAATAAATTTTCATTCCAATATATCCTCCCATGATTTTCGTTTTTTTATTACCAATATGCATCTTTGAGACTGGTTCTACATGAATGCTATAATTGTAGATGAATAATGTTTTCATAAAAATTCTACAGTATCACAATTATTACCTTATGAATTGATCGACATCATTTTAACCAACCATTATATGTGTTTTACGATTCCAATCTTCACACATATGTGTGCACCCATGTCTCATATTATAATATCTCACTATATTCGACAAAAAGGTAAAAATTTATTCAGGGAAAATCAAGAAATAAATAATGTGACATAATTCAAAACACTTCTAAAAACCACATGTAGACTAATTATTAGGAATGAATGGATTTATGAGCTATCCTATATCAGTATTCTCTAAAGTATGTGTTTCATTCATTTCATGAATCGTGTCATCATTATCCACTAGTGCTGACGCTGACAGAAAAACATTATTAGATCCTGGATGGATTGAAGGAAATTGTGGATGCATACACTTTGGGCGACAATGATATAAGGTATAGGGATACATCAACGGATATGGATATTATTTAGTTGGAATCATTTATAGAGGTGACATAGTTATGGTATGAGAATAAGAGTTGAAATATGATGATGATAAAGGATAGGGTGGGAACAACCCCAGAGGATCATGTAGAGGATGAAAAGTTGTGGTAGATGTGGTTTATGTTGTCGGGTCATGGATTGAATAGGTATGAAGGTTTCTCTTGGTATCTATTGGAACACTCTTGCTGGAACCCATACTATTAGGAAGTGAATAATTCATCTCTAGTTCAGTCGATGTTACCCAAAAAAATTATATAATGAATAATCATAAGACATTAAATGTAATGTAGAAAAAAATATTACAGTTATTATACTCACTAATGAAACTGGAGGAGGAAATCCTTGCTCGCACATTCATAAATCACAATTAAATATTTTCTTATTTGAAAATTCATCAGTATCATTCATAATTTGTATAATAATGATATTTAAAATTGTCTTTGTAATAGAAAACATTAAATGAAGAATAATAGTAAAGTACCAAAAAACATCAAAATTAAAAAACAAGTTATAATAATATCATGTAAATTCGTCCATGATTGATATAAATATTAATAATCAAAAAATCAATATGTTATGTATTCCCCTCACCCCTTCCGCCCTATACAGCCATGCTAACTCAAAAATTACTCATATTTTCTAATAAGGGTGAACTAGGGAATATATTTGACTGACCATGTCATCGGGTTGGGGAATCACCTGAGTCAAAAGGTAGGTATGTGATTGAGTGTAGCGGGATGGGCCAGGAGAATTTTTGTATTGGATTTGGACAACAATATTAAAATCAAGGGTGTGGAAGTGTCTTATAAATCTATAAAACCAAAATAGAAAGTTCACATTTATGATGATTGCATAGAAAGAGTATCTGTGTTTGTTCATTCTATATATGGTTGGAGTTGGAATGAGAGAAACTCATATTTAATGTATTTGAAAATCTATTTGACCAAAATAATGAATTGATTCATTATAGTGATCAATATAGAACTAGGTTTTGAGGAATAATTTTCAGTTATTAAAACACATCCTAAGGAGCTTATGGTGAGCCTATCCTCCTATGATTACAAATAGTTTAACCAAGAATTTGATGTTGTTCCTAATCTTGGAATCTTTTTTACATGATAGAATACTATTCATCAGGAATCTTGATGATTTAAGGAAGCACTTTCGTATCTCCAAATCAATTCATGATGTTGTGTCTAGTTAAGAAACATTTGTCTATCATTTTGGTAATTTTTTTGAGACTATAATTTTGAATTTATAAATCATTATTGAGTAGCGGTTGCACATCGGTTTTAAATATTCATCAAAGGGACAAGAATTTTACATGAGAACTGGTTGGTGTTCTGATGAGATTGATGGACCCATGTCACCCAATCATTCTTGGGTATGTGTGTCCTAAATAGGTTGGAATAAGGAATCACACATTGTTTTTGACCTGTTTTTGAATGGGAGGTAGGTGTAGGGGCCAAGGTGGAGGTGATCCACCATGGGGAATCATTAAATACATTGTTGATACTATACATTAGTATATGGAAGGATTTTTATATGATTTTATTATTTTGGTAGGTATGATTTCCAGCTGCGATTGGTGTGTTTAGCTAGTGTGCATGGGATGTTTTTAAGAAATGGAATAATTATAGATTATTTAACCAATTGTTTAATCAAATGAAATAGCTGAGAATGTGTGAACAAGATCATATATCAAAATAATAGATATAAGACAAATTCTTTTATGCCCTAATCACAAATGACTTCCATTTATAGAACATGTAGACTCCTATTCTATTTTCATTCACATATTTCCTCTATTGGAAATCCTCTGTAATATTTTTTTCCAAATATTCACTATTTACTTATAGTATCCCCCGAAATATTTTTTATCATGCCCAATTTTCATTTATATTAAATTTTTAATATTCATGATTATATAATGTATGTATATAAAATTATGCTACATATTTTAATGCATTCAAATTAATGTAATTGATTATAAACGTTTGTAATTTTTTTACCTATGAATATAATGAAATAAATAAAATATAATTCTATTGAATATATATCAATTATCCGAATACGAGATGATATTAAAAATATCCACTCATTGCTTTACTTCCACGTCCAGTAACATCCCCAGTAGCCATTTATTACATGGATAATTGTATATTATAAAACATTTTAAATAATTCATATATTATAATTTTTTATATTTTTAATTTTTTTATAAAAATTTATATCCTGATTGATAATATATGGGATACTGAAATCTACAAGGACACTTCAATTACGTAAAACTATATTTGGAAAATGTATCATAATAAGAGGAATAATCAACCAAACTACCTTTAAAAAGCACAACAAGATGTTATAGTGACATGATATGTAAGACAAAAAAACTGGTAAAAATGAATTCTATAAAAATAAATAGAATTTAACTATGAAAAATGATCGATTATAATTGATATTGAACATAGACTATAAAAACAATTAAATCAAATTTTCCCACATAATCTTTGAACCATGCTTATATATTTACTAATATCATTTATAAATCATAGTGGAGAAGTTAATAAAATTTAATTATTTAAATTTTCCAAATATATTTCTAAATGATTTAGTTAAAATAAATAAATCATATTAGAGGAACTACCATCAAATTTAAAAATATGTCTTCACTGAAGACCAACCTCAACCTAATGAACCTAATTTTACAGAGTTCGGGAAAGATTTAGTACTATGTTCAACTGGTAGGGGAGTTGGTATACATTAGAATAAATGAAGAATATGAGGATGGGGCAAGGAAGGGTGATGTGATATATCCTAGAAAAGACTCTTGTTGAGAGGGGAGTGATGTAGTTATTTAGGACTGTGATGAATAATGGAGACAAGTAGGAAGATCCAACTAGTATTTTCACTAGGTATGTTCACCACTATATGACTCTAGAGAATATCATTGAATGACTCGAGTACATAAAAACATCATATAATAGAAGAGTCATGCCTATCAGGTATCCCTGTCTAGTAAGACAATCATGAAGAAGAATCTAAAGCAATAGGAAACAATTGAATGATTAAACAAAGATGATACAACAATGTCAACATATATATTGGAGGAATATCATATTATATATTGATAACAAAAATTTAATGATGTTAACAAAGGTTAAAGGGAGGGTGATGATCAGAATAAATAGTTACTTCTAGGTTGATTGAGAAAATTGGAGAGAATATGAGGGATACAGGTTCCCCCCATGTTAGTTTATGCCCTATCCTCAGGGCACGTGGGGTTTATCCTTAGGTATGGCCAGTTTACTTATATCTACTATGTTCATTGTAAAAAATTCATGGTATTCTCTAAACAATCATGTAATCACCTTTGATTACATTTCAAATGTTCTCCTATATCTACAATCATATTTTTATGAAATTCGTGGTGAGTTGCATCTATTGAATGAACTCAATCATGACTTCAATGTAAATTATGTTATTAGAAGGAATATTAATTTTATTCAAATATAACCTATTCCCATGACCATATCATTTATTTCGTCCATAACATGGACAACAATCTTTCATAAATACAAACTTTTCATTTACATCAATTTCATACACTATGTGTGGGCATAATGAGGGTGAAATAATTGTTCTATAATCCAATGTCCCACTTTATAATAGTGGATGTATCCCCCACCAACATTAACATCACTATCAACCCCCTTTTTAATAGCACTAGGTACATTATCACCTAACGACACACCCTTAACATTGCTGAGTTTAGAACCTGAGACCTCCTCCTCACAGTCTCATGACTCTTCAACTCAAATGTATTGTTTGGTTTCACATATTATTATTTATATAAATAAATAAATATATATATATATAATATCACATTTTGTATCCACATATTTATATATATTTCATTATATTTTATGTCCATATATATATTTATTTATTTAAATACATATGTAAAATTTGTTGTCTATGTGTATGTGTGTGTGTGTGATTTTATAAATAGGTACATATATGCATTTATATATGTGTGTGCATATATAAATATAATTACAAAATTTATTTTTATTTATATATATTATATGATAAATCTTTTACACATATATTATAATATGTAGATAAACATTTATATGTTTTCCAATATACTGATAGAAATATATATATATATATATATATATATATATATAAACATCACATATGCATTAATTGTATTTGTATATGTATATAAATATTTAAAAAATTGTATTTTAAAAAAATGGATATTGTATTTTATTTATATAACATATATATATTGAGAAATAAAATTAATATTTTTTATTTTATAAACTACGTATTTATAAAATTAATTAATCATGGGGGAACATATAATATATATATATATATTGTTGTATAGTATTATAAGAAATAATTTTTGATTTTGAAAAATGAGAAAATATCAATCCCATAGTATCAATATGAATGTAAAAACTTGGTATATATTCAGTAAAAACATAAATGGAAAAGAAGACCCTCTTAAAAGAGTCTGAAAATCCATCGAATGATATCAAATTGGGGTACCCAGACTAAAATACATAGATTAAGTAGCCATTTGCGCCTTTTACGGCTGTAAATAGTGTTTCAAATGCATTACAGTATGTCATTAAGGCGTAGAGATAATTAGTATATTCTATTGGACATGTGGTACATCCAATCTGGACACCCAGATCAAATGTTATGTTCATTTCATGTTCATGTTACATTTACAACTTATTCTAGTTCTTTTATTATTAATAATATTTATATTCAAATTATTATTAAATGAATTTTACTCGACAAAAATTACATAATTATTATTTATAAATATATCATCATTATTTCATAAGCAATTTTGGAAAAATATCTTATATATTCTATTAAAATTTCTATTAATCCATATCAATAACATATTAAAATAATATATATTATGTTTATATGAATATTAATATATAATTTTTATGGATTTTATTTAAATATACCATTTCTCTACACAAGTAGAAAATTATTGATAAAGGGTTTCTTTATCATCACATTTTAATAAAGCATTGATAAAGGCGGGAGGGAATTTAGTAGATCCAAAAAAGATTTATGATAAAGGAGTACCTTTATCAGGGATAAAATTTTTTATTACAGTGACAAATTTACAATGGTTTTTTATCATGGTCAAAAGTATCTTTTATCATTTCTTTTTTTGTGTTGCTGAAGGTTTAATTTTTATCTGAGCTATTTTACCAGTGCTGATAATGGGTTTCACTGTGTAAAGCGGTTTTTGTGCTGTTGTTATTAGGTATGTGTAATTGGGTTAATTTATGTTGTTAGTTAATTATATAAAATTTAATATTATCTAATAAACTAAAATTGTTTTGGAATAATAATAATTTATAAGTTAACCCCATCTAGACTACTTGATTTTTCATTTTTATTTAGTGAATCCATATATTATTATATTTCAATTCAATAATTTTACAAAATCTACATTTCAACACAGAGACATAAAAGAAGAGTTTAAAATACATTACCGAAAAATATTTTACTCTCTAGTATGACCTTGGTTGGTTATTATACTATCATATAAGAATATTATTAGACATTATACAACGTAGAAATTTTTTTATTATAGTAGTAGTCACTAAATTGAATTCTATATTTAATATTATTTGCAGTCTATGTTGTATATTTTAATGTAATAAAATTTACATCACAAGATAAGGAGGTTATTATGAATATTATTGAAATAAATATTTTTTTGTTGGATTGATTGATTAATTTTTATACAAGAATAATTATATGAAAAATAGATCACTAATAAAATGTAATATGAGAAATATAATAATAAAATATAATATTTATAAACCATGTTCAATTATGAATTTGTGAGACATTATATATATATACCATATTTTAATGTATCAAAATCTATTTCGATGAATTTATTTAAAATATGATTAATGAATTCATTGAAATTGGTATAAAATAATGTGATGCGGGGGTTAATAGACAATTTAAAAATATATTAATAATTTTCATACATAATTGAGTGTATATAATAAATTACTAATGAATGAAATGATGAATTATTTTGGTAGTGTGAACTGTATTAAATTATATTTTGTTAAATGTATACTATGAAACTATTTAAATATAATTGGTGATCTTATATTCTATAAATTCACGTAATATTTGTGAAATTTTTATTTCTTGTTGTATGTATATACTGTATGGTCTCATAACATAGTAGACCTCCCCTTTTTGTGATTTGGGTATTAGAGGCATGTAGGGGAGTTTTCAAATAGTTAGGAGAGAAAATAGTGAATAAGGTGGATGCGAGTACCATTTTGGAATGTATTCAATGTGCTGCATTACTGTGTATTGTAATCTGGGTTTATGTGGTGTGGTCTCCTAACTTTGGAAAAGGGAGGCTCAATGATGGAAAATCGAGGTTACATTATTTTTTTCCCTACCTACACTATGGTAAATGGTTATGAATTTGGGCCATCCCAGGTTTCGAATGATGTGGCCTGGATTAATGTGGCTTCAAATTAGTGGGTTTTGAGGCTAAAAAAATTGGGTGTAATTACAATGTGTATTGTATGATGGGTCATAGTCCCTTTCCTAGGGGAAATAAGATATGAACTATGGATCCAAAAGTGGATCACAGTCACACGTTTTACTTGGTAGTGTGATATGGTCTCCTGTTAAGGTGTAGTGGTCATGGTGGACTACTGCATGGTTTTGGTGTTACACTATATTCTTCAAAAATTTGCCTCCATATAAATACCCCTAAGGCCCTAGGACTCGGTTTTCTACCACACCTTCCTCTTGGAACCTAGCAACCCATGGTTTCTTTTTGAAGTCTTTGATTCTCTCTTTTAATAATTATCAATCCTACTTTATGTGTTCAATTTTTGTAGATCCAAGGTATGATCTTCCTCTTTTCTATAGGATTCTCTCTATTTGAATTTGGTTTATAACATTCCAACATTCCAAATTATGGATGATGATATCCATAACATTATTGGGTTTTTCATTTTCATTTATCAATGTATTCATGGAACATCATCATTTGGATATCATAGGATCCTTAAAACAATCTTGAACATAGATAAATGACATTGAATCATTCTCATGAAAATAATATTAAATCCATGAGGTAGGGGATTCATTTATAATCCATATTATTTACATGAAATTATAAATTATTCTTTGTTTATGCCTTTAGAAGGAAGTGTAAATAACCTGATAACTATTAAACTAGATTATTGAATGTAATTGGTTTATGTTTAGAAATCCCATGTTATTTCTTTCCATAATGATAATGGTATTATTCTTGTTTTTTTAGAAAGTGTTCTATTTACATTATGGAATGTATAACATGTTGTTAAACTTCTTTTATCATTTTTTAATTGATGAATTTGTATAAATAGCATAATTCTTAAAAATGTTTTAATTTTTATATAGAATAAAATTGGATGTATGTTTATCAAATATGTTGTTTCATTTATTTTGATGTAAAATAAATTGATGCAAGTTTTTATTTTTAACTAAATGTGTTATACCATGTGTTATTTGAATTGGATAATGAAATATTTGATTTAAATTTTAGTAATGATAAAAAAGGAGTGATTAATGAGTATTTTTCATCCATGTGTATCTTGAAACAAGAATTTTATGACAATGCACGTGTATAAAAAAGTTAATAGCTTATAAGATCTGATTCCTTAGGTGGTTATAGTTGAAACCTATTATGAATAACCAACAATGATTTTGGAATCACTAAGAGTGGGAGTGGGTGAATTGGTGATATTTTTATCTTTTACGTTTCCTTTTTAATAAAAAAACATCACCTCGGGTTAATGGGGTTTTTCTCTAATTAAATCAAATAAAACACATAATAAAATGAACATAATAATTTACATGGTTTTATAATCAATAATAATATATAGTCCTTTTTATGGGTTGGAAAAATCATAAACCACACAATCAACTCGAACCCAATCATTTTTTATGGAATATAATAAGTAGGATATTCCCATCAACTCGTTTAGCACTATGTCCAATTAAATAGTGCAAGTGCATCAAGTAAAATGAAATTATTTAATGAAAATTTTAAAATAAATATGTAATTATTTTACTTTATCAACATTAAAAAATATGATCTTTGAAAGAAATTCTTCACTTTATTACCCAGAGTCTAGTAAGAACATTTTATACTTTGTAATGAATCTTAGACAATTTTATTAATGTAAAATACATGTATGATTTCTGAGTACATAATATATAACTAGTTTAGAATTTTGTTCAAACAATTTTATTCTTATCCATCATTAGTCCAAAAGTCAAAATATGATTTTCCATGTCCAATTATCCTATCCAATATGATAACTAGCATTATATGATCTACCACTTATTCTTCTTATTTTAATTCGTCATCTTTTATCAGATATCAATTTTTGTGTATGCACAATCTAGCAACTTATCATTGATAGAAATGTGTAGCTTATGTCTTGGAGTATGAGTTTATCAAACTAATCGTTTAAACACACTATCATACAAGGGAGATTAAAAATACATTAATTACAAGGATTGATGTCTCAGTATGGTAATGTATTGTAATTATAATATCATATAAAAAAATATTAAACTATATTAAATTTAAATAAGAATTTTATATGTATTGGACTCTAATTTTAATTCATTATTTATTTTTATTTTTGAATTCTACGTTTCATATTCTCTAGAAATAACATTTCTTCACTGGATATAGTTGTTATCATTAATCTTATTAAAAACATTTATTAGGATGCACATTTGGATGAAAATTTATAACAATATATCTATATGATAATTTGGTCTCTAGGATAATTGATTATAAACACTATAAAAAATATATAAATAAATTTAAATATTTATAAATAGAGTACAATTATAAATTAGAAGATCATTATACATAGAGATGATAGTTTCTTATTTCAATGATTGTTATTATTAATAAATTCGAAATTTTTTAAACATGGTCATTGGTATTTTGATCATTATATGTTGATATGGGGTTCCATTAGAGGTTTTTAAAATATATTGATATTTTTTCATAAATATTTGTTTCTATTTTAACCTTTATTATCGCTTGATATCATAAATTATTCTTATAGTGCGAACTGTATAAAATATTATTTATTTTAAAATGTGTACGATAGAACAATTTCAATATATTATGTGATCTAAAATTATAAAAAATCATTTCATATATAATCATGTAAAAATTTTAATGTTTTTATACATAAACAGTTTAACGGATCAAACCTTAGAGGAACTACCATTTGTGTGATTGTCATGTTGGAGGCACATAGATTTTGTTTTAATGAGTTTAAAGGATAAATGAAGAAAAAAGGTTATTTCTAGTACTATCTAATTCTAGGTTGTGTTGTTGATCCATGGGTTGGTTCATCTTATATGCTTTAGTGTGGTGGTCTCCTAAATGCGTTTTAGGGAGGCTCGTTGGACGATAATCTGGGCTACTTCATTTTTAGATTTGGCTACTCCGTGGTGGTTGTCTACAATGTAGGCCCTTCCACATGGTCAAATGATTTGGCATGGAGTGAGGTGGATGTTCCAAAGTAGTTTTTAAGGATACTAAAATTTGAAGGTGGATGTATTGTAGGATGTAGAATGGGACTTAGATCCTACCATTGGTAAATATGATATGCACTAGGGATCAAGCAGTGGATCCCTAACATGGGCATTAGTATTGGGAAATATATTGTCTTTCCCACTATACAGTTGTCTATGTGGAAAACTATGTGATCATAGGGGATACATTTTGGTCATTTAAAAATAATATTTTCATATAATTACCCTCAAGTCCACTAGATCGAATTATCTCCCACACCATCCTCTTGAACCGATGGCACCAAAGTGTTCATTTCAATGAAATTGAAGCCCCCATTTTATGAGGATGAATTATGAATTCTTGAGTTCAATCTACAGTGATATGAGGTAGGAACATACTCTATTCTATTTGTTTCTCTCCATTTGATCTTGTTTCCTCCCATTACATCATTACTGGTTATGTCAGATGATATCCATCATTTTAATGGACATTTAATTGTTTTTTGTAAATGCGTTTGTCGAACGACAACCTTGATAGATCGTAATTTCCACACTATAGAGGTTTTAAATAAATCCACGACATTGATTCACTATCATCTATTTAATGTTGAAGTTTTTAGGTAGGTTATTTGTTTCTTCAGAAATTTATTTATGCTAAAAAATAAATTAACCTTTTTATATCCCACTTGATTATGGTTCAATTAATGTAATAATTATTGAACAAGATTAATTAATCAAATCTATTTATGTTTAGTGATCATGTGATGTTTCTTTCATCCTGATAACATGTTTCTTCTTATTTGTCAAGATAGAGTTCTATTTAGAAATTGATATTTATATAATGTTGTTGTGATTGTTTATCATATTGAAATTGATGGTTTTGGAAAACAACATAATTTAAATAATATTTTCATAGTTGGTTAAATAATTAAGGAGGATACATGATTATCAAATCTGGTGTTTCTCGTATTATATTGTAACAAAATTGATGTGACTATGCGGCTCATGGTGGAACATGTCAGGGTTCATCCCGGTTGAAGACGTGTTACCATTGATAGTATATGGGGACCTGGAGTTTTCATCCCATGGTGAGATCCCACAATGTAGGGTGATATGTGTTCATGGATATTGAAGTGATCCATATTCCGAAACATTTTTATATGGTTATAGGTTTTTCATAACCAAAATTTTTTCTATGTATAACCATATAGTGTATGCTTTCTATTTTAGCTCTTCTTTGAATTTGAGTTGGCAAACTAGTGTCTTGGCACAGGTCCTTGAAAAAATCTTATTTGTAGTCTGGGCATAAGGCCTTGACTATGTTCTTATGATAGTCTGGCATTATGCATTCAATCATTATGAAAGTGGTTATTGATATTGCATGCGATTATTCGACTAGTAGAATATCAATGTGAATAAGTAAATTGCATTATTTCATTTTATTATTTCCATATTATACTGAAGTTCAAGTTTAAAAGGCTTTTGTTTTAGTTATACATTGCTTTAATTGTTTATGATTATTATGAACGTTTCTGCTATATTGTTATCCTTATTGAGCATCTGAGCTCAACCCTTTCTATGTTTTATTTTTCCAGGATGTGAGGAAATATTTTATGACTGACCAGCAGGGATAGTCTGAAGGGGATATGGGTGTGAACTGTAGAGACTTTTTTAATGTTGTTTTTAACTTTATGATGTAATTTAACATTTATGAATGTATCTAGTGTTTCCAAGGATACTAAAAAAATTGGTCATCCGTGACTTTATCTTTTGTGATCATGCCAATGTTAAGCAATAATGCACAGACTCTGGGTAACTGGGGTCGGGGCATTACAATAATTCTAAAAGGTTCATTTTACAATGATATAGATTTAAATCTAGTCATCCAATATATTATGATCACTTTGATTTATAGTAACCATCGACGAAGACCTCCCATGATGGAGGATCTTGAATTGTCACCTTTATAGATATATTTTCATGGACAGTTAAGGAATACATTTTTTGATATACATTTTATTCCTTTAAGGAGCTTAAAACATTGATCGACTCTATAGAAAATCAATTAGTGAAGAGATTAATGGATTTGGAAACTATGAATGGAATTGAATACCTATCTTCCTATTTTATTGTGTTTTTTAAATGTACTGGAATTTTAAAGCAGCAATCCATGAGTAATACTCATCAATATTAGTGTCTTGGGGAGTGTATAATTCATATAATTCTTGAGTGGATTCATAGAATTCATTCATGATCGGGCTTTACCAAATCCTTTTGTGTATAATCTATCACAACATCAGTTTACTTAATATATAGCAATCCCAAATATGATAGCAGTTTTAAGAATTCTATTAAATTGTGGATAAATAACCCCCATCTGATGAACATGCAGATCCTTTTGGGTAAAAGCTATCATTATTGGTGTTAGTGATTCTCCTATTAAAAAACCTTCCAACTCATGGGTTCTTATTTCTCTGGTTGATCTATATTTAAAAGTCTGATTTTAAATATACACTTGATAATTGAGTTCCTAGTGTCTTTACAGGTTATCATATCACTATGGATATGTGTATGATCTTCATTACACATCCTTTTAGGTAAAAACATTGTTATATTCTTGGATTTATATTATATTATTATGTGTATATTTTTGGAGAGGATCCCAAAGATTCAATTGAGATATAAATGACAAAAACTCTATGTATTGTATTTCACCAATGGAAAATGAGATTAAATCCGTAAGAAATAACCATATTAGGCCCATTTTTAATATGTCACCAACAACAAGGTATTTTCTTGTTAATTGATATATAAAACAAAATAATACAATACTATAGGAAAAGAAATTTAGTCTAAATCAAGAATTGGAACGAAACTATTCCTTAAAAGAGAATTAATTGATTACTCTGAAATTTTTCACCGTGTAGTGAAACCTTCTTCAAAAAGAATTCTTCTATCTTTTGTTGTCTATTTATATTTCCATATCGAATTTATATATATAAAAAAATATTCATGCATAGTGATTAAAATGAAAAATAATATAGGTATCCTCTTTCTAGTTCTATACAAGAATATAAATATAACAATGTTTCTTTGAATACTAAATTTTTATATGTATTTATATAATAATCAAGATCATTGTATAAGAAGTTTTATTTATTCATGTAATAAAATTACTTCAGCTGGTGTCAGTTTGATGCAAGAGTGTTTTTTTGATTTTTTTTAAATCTAATTTTTATTTACTGGTATATGGAAAAACATCTTACTCATATATTGTGATATGAAATAAATATCATTTTCAAAATATAATTGAATTCATCCATTTAAATGAATATTCCTAGGCGTTTTAAAAAATTATGGGCATTGAAATTATTAGGGATGTGAAGAATACACTTCATTATCTATCTCAATGTTCTAATGTCATTAAAGTGTTTAAGAGGTATCTATTTTGTTAATTAGATTCTATTTTTATTTTTTGAAACAAATTTTTTTATTTCATTTATCTTAGTCACTAGCCATAGCTTCTAATACTAAATATATGAGTGGAATACCATATGCTATTGTAGTGGGATATATTCTGTAGTATATGATTTATAGACAACCAGATGTATCTTTTTATATATATAATTTGAGATGGTTTATGGAAAATCCAAGAATTCCACATTTTCATTCACTAAAATGGTGGTTGAGGCACATTACTCGTACTTCATCGTTTTGAAATTTATATGGTATGAATATTAATTCTTCTAAATTAGTTACTGACTATGTGGATTCTGAATATGCTAGAAATGTCGATACATTGAAATCAATAACTGGTTTTTTATTTTCTACATGTGGAGGAAAAATATCATAGGAGTGTAATATGCACTAGATGGTGACCCTCTCGAACCATGCATCCATGTACATTTCACTGGAAAAAGAAATAAATGAATCCATATGGATTCCGGGTTTTATTTCTAAACATAATATAATTAATTTTGTTATTATTGTAAATTTTTATTCTCAATATTCTCTTTATTATAAAAAAATTAGTCCATGGTAGGTCTAATCACATATATATTGGGATTCATTTTTTTTGATAAATTATTCAAAGTGGAGTATTGTGTTTTAATATGATACACACAGATGAAAACCCAGAGTAAATATTGAAAAAGGATTCATCTTTATCCATGTTCAAGCATTTCATAGATATCATGACCTGAGATCTAGATGAATAACAATTAGTTGGATTAATATCACCTATTTTCAGTTTAAAATGAATGATACTTTTTAAATTTTATATTGTTTTTTTCATATTGGAAATTTTAATGGGACCAATTAAAATTTTCATATATTTAAATTCATTAAATATGATATATTTATTATTAAATATATTCTCAATTTAATATTTCAGGGATTTTGGTTTCATTCTACCCCATGAGCTAATTTATATGGACAACTAAATTTTTTGTCTTTCATGATTTGTGATGAATCCATGTCTATCTAATGTGAATATATTATATTCCTTTAATTTATTCAATAGATATTGTTTCCTAATCTAACCTAGACATCCCCTGATTTGAGCCATTCCATGTAACAGCCCAAGATTTTATAAAAAAATATTCTTTTTAATTTTATTAATGTCTTGTGTTGTACGCTACACCAAAAGGAGCTTGCACAACACGCATCCTTGACTTGCCTTGCATTACACGCAATCGCGACCTTCCTCGATAGCGTGTGTAATACGCAATACCGAGTTTCACTAAACAACGATATGCTATTAAAATATTATCAAAACTAGTCGGTATGAATAGTAATAACCACTTTTTAAAATTCTGTAAATCTTATTTTTCAAAATGAACTTCATTTTTGGATTCGGAGTATCGAATTTAGCCTAAGGTGAAATTTTGGTACATTTCGGATAACTTTCATATTCTGATGAATAGTGAAAATTACTAAATTATAATTAAAAAACAACTTTTTTAATCGAAATAATTAATAGTGATAAATTATTAATTTGAGTGGTTTTAAAGTATATTTAGAATATATTTTTACAATTTAATACAATGTTGGTCATTGGATGTAATTTCACATTTAAACCAGACATAATCAAGTGTCAATCTTTTGATAGATATTGTTTCTTAAAAACACGCTATTTGTTTTAACAGCGGGATTTAATTATAAAATTAATTAATGCAAATTCTATGATATGAATTTGGTAAAATAGACATCATTTTTGAATTCGGAATATGAAATATAGCTTAGGATGAAATTTTGGCATTGTTCTGAAAAACATCAATTTTTGATGAATAGTGAAACTACTAAGTGGTAGTTAAAAAAATTAATTTCTTCATAAATCTTAATTTTACCGCTTCTGTGAATGGAATTTCAAAAATCCGAGAGACACGGTTGATGTCAGTAAGTAAAATGTGGTTCAATGAGATGAAAATAATTTTTGGTGAATAGTAACTTTTTACTTTTTTTTACCACGGTTAATAGTAAATAGGGTAACTAAGGGTAAATATGATATTACTATTACCCTAACACATGTCCTAATTCTATTGGATAAGTGTAATTCGACCAAAAACAACCTTATAAATATAATATGACCATTTAGGTCCACTTGGATTAGATTATGACATTTAATATTATATTATTTAATGAATAGTTAAAATAGTTAAAATCAAAGTTCAATAACTAAAAAATTTTTAATATGGAGTTATACATAAGATAAATTCGACTATAAATATTCATTAGAAAGCTAAAACGATTTCCTACATAATGATATTTTATTTATAATTTTTAGACTTTAAATAAATTAATTTATTTATGACACAACGATGATGCAGTAATTACCCTTTTAAGGAAATATTAACATAATTGATGTTATAAATGCTCAAATAAATGTAATTTGAGACTTTTTATGACTTAAACTAATTTTCTAGGTTACTATGATATATTAGTGTTGATGTAATCAACTTGGTTCGAACATATAATTCTGTTATGACTTTCACAAAAATCATATATCAAATAGTGTCAAAATTGACACAAAATAGTTTTTAAATCAAATATTATATTATTAATTGTTATTTTATTCCTAAGAATCTAAGGTTCGGCCAAATGACTTAGATAAGGATATATTTATTAATAATATGCAATTTGGGGTTCGTTTGGCATGTTATAGTAAGTGTATTAACCATATAGTGAAAGAAAACAAAAAGACACGGTAAAAGTTAAATTATTTAACTTAGAGTTAAATCTAATTGATAAGGTTAAAATAATAACCTAAACTTGTCTAAATCCTATTGGTTGATAGGATTTCGACCCATCCCCACTTTATCTTCGAAATAAGACCCTTTGGAACCATTATAAACCGATTTTGACTTTAATATAAAATAATATTTTGAGATATTCCTAAGGTGCCCCTCTCCTCCCTTATAAAAGGACACCTCCTCCCCCTCCTCCTCACACCAATTTGAGCACTCAATCTCGGCCAACCCCTGCCAAAATCTCTTCTCCACTTCCCTAGAAACATCCTAGAGGTTCTGGTCTTCCTCAAAGACCAATTTTAGTGCCCTAAGAGGAGGTCTCAAAGAGGCGCTTCAAAGAAGAGGTAATTACCGTTACCAATTCTTTCATCTTTATTTCTTCTTCCACTTCTTCTTCTTAGGTTGTTTCATTATGAAGTAATAACATAAGTATCACTCATATACTGATATGTTAAACAACCCTATTTCACCATCTATCTATCCTATGGAAAAAGAAATCACCGCGCGTGCGTACGTACGGAATACCGTCTCCACGCCGTGGTGTAATCTATTTTCCACCACCACATTACATGGATGGGTATAATGGTGTAAAGAATAACTATACATAGTTATTAAAACATCATATTGATTCTGATATATTGTATAATCCACTCCAATTCAATTCAATATTTATGGAAATGATATCATCGCTCGTGCGTACGTACGGACTACCGTCTCCACGACGCGATGAGATTCATTCTCCATGTTAACCATTTAAGAATGATTATAAAGTATATATAAGAAATAATAATGAAATATATGAAATTATAAAGCTACTGGATTTATGTATATATATATATGTATGTCATCTACTTACTTCCATTTCAAGACAATAAGGAAAGGAAAACAGCGTTCATGCGTACGTACGGACTACCGTCTCCATGAACGGTGTTTTTCATTTTATTTATCTACCTATTATATATATATATATATATATATATATATATACTGAATATATATGATATATAAATCATATTTTATATTCTGGAAGTGAGTAAATCATGATATAAGTAATAATGATGTCAAGAACAACAAGTCAAAACACCTACGATAAATGAAACGATTTTACCCAAAACGCTTCTTTAACATGGAATTTACAAAAGAACGGGTAATATAATGTCATAAGTGAACCATATATGATATCATAACAATGAATATGATTCTGTAATAAGTCAATAACATGATTTAAATCATTATACAGGAGGTTCGGACACTTACAAAGCAAGTCGGACCTAAGGTAAGGGAAATATCGCAATCTCATTTTTATCCGAGATTGTTTTTACTTTGGCATTTACTGGGGTGTATTTTATCATCCACATCCATGTTCCCTAAATATATAATATTGTTTCCATCCACTTACAATAGTTTAAATCCAATTTTACCCTTCGGTGAGTTTTAGTAAAGAATATGAAAGGAATCTTTTGTCGCTTTTTCGTACGAGGTACTTTTTGACTTTTCCGACAAAAGTACGAGAAGAATGTTTTCTTTTTAACTTATACGGCATGAATGTATTTTTAAAACATTGTTTACAAGAATCTTCCTTTACAAGTTTTCAAGTTTATTTTTAATCAACTTCTTTTATTTTAAATTTGTATAACATGTTAAGATAAGAAAAATGTTTTTGAAGAAGAAAGGATATTTTCCTCAAGAATGGAGTTCAAGAGTTTTATCAAAATTATTTTCCATCTAAGATAATAAAGGGTTCTGTTTTTATCCCTAATATTACATTGATTTGATCATGTTGTGATGGAATTATTTTCATGAATTCCTTTACCTTATATGATTTGTTTTATGATGTCATGATGTTTCAAGAATCCCATTTTTGTTACATGTGTTATACGATGATTATGTGGCACACATAAGAAAGGATTCATTATAAGATGGGTGGGACCTATATCTCCCTCCAATGCATTGGGTAAAGATTTTATATCTCATGAGATAGACATGGCTGGAATGGTAGGTTATACCGGTTCAGTGAAACAGGACTGAAACGAGGGTTACTCGATTCAGAAAGGGACTTTGTCCACTAAGATAGTCTTGGCAATGAGTCTTGACTAACAAGAAATGATTCTCTATGATTATGTGTGAATGCCACAAAGTTTCATGTTTTAAGTTATGATTATAGTGATTACATTTCACTGCCATGATTTATCCCATGTTATGAAATTATGCTCTCTTTTGCAGGTTATGATTTCCAAAAGTTATGTTCTTATGAATATGATGTGATTGATATTTCTTTTGTTTACCCTTACTGAGCATTTGAGCTCACCCTTTTATGTTTTCTTTTCCCCAGGATATAAAGAAAGGTTTTAGGTAAAAAAAAGGGAAGATCTTTATGGGAGGTATTGAAGATCTTTCACCACGATTAGAAGATTACGTTCCGAGTTTCCAAAGACACTAAACTATTACGATCCTTGTGTGTGTGTTTTTTGTTATGTACTAATTATTCCGCAAAAGTAATTTAATGTCCATGTACGTCAGGCTTCGGGTCTCTACATTCCATGTGCTACTGGGTGGGTAGTTCGACATTGGCTTCATGAAAGCATCCCCTTTTTTGTGCAGATAGCTTGTTATTATTCAGACTGAGGGGTTCATCATACATAAAGGTCATGCATTATAAATATGAAATAGATCATAAAATCATAATTGTAGGTAGTCGATATCATCTAGAAACCAGATATCCAGATTCCCAAAATTGACATCAAATCGCCTCTGGTGGTTAGTTTTCCTCCCACTAATATTTTTTGTCTGCTTATTATATGCTATAATGTCTAAAACCATCTTCATCAGCTTCATGATCACTAGTTCTGGTGCTATCATCATCTTCAGCAGACTCATCTATTGTCCCACTGACCCCTAAACATTGTTAGTGTGAGACTCATGGTGGATCCTCTTGTGCTTCTTCTTTGATGAAGATGTGTGACCATTGATCAAATCTAAAGACCTAGTATGACCATCCTATAATGAGATCCAATGATTCTGCATGATCAATGTTCCTTGTTCTTGAAGTGATCTGGATTCGTGGACATGTGTCTAGGGTTCTATGTTTTTCTAAAACATGATTCATTCTGTGTTCCTGCTTCTTATGCAATGTTTCTATTTTCGTTCATAGGGGCATTCTATGTTCATATTTTCTTTTTCCTATCTACACAGAAATATATTTCTGTTTTCATCATCTAATAAAAGTGCATGTGTGGGTGAGAATCAATACATTTATGTTTTTCTAAATGGACCGAAGCATGTAAATCCTAGTGTTGCATTTGTTTTCTATTTTCCATTTTTCTAATCTAATTTTTTGGTTTCAGTCATCCCATATCATCACTATATTTGGGTGTCTTATCATTGTGATAAAAATAATATTTATATTATATATATATATATATATAATTTATCAATATTTTTTATTCGGTGTTCATCAAAAAAAAATTTATTGGGTTTTATTCAGTCATTACCCAATAACACATATTATATTTGATTACTTAAGATGACCATAGATGGAACCAATGTTAATTTAATTTTATAATTAAAGAATTAACAAAAACTAGTTTTTTAATATAGATAAATGTATGGGGATAAGGATGTTTGTTTTAATGTGTAGTCTTAATGTATTGTGTTGGGGTTCTTTGATCATGCATGCATGTGAAGTTTGGATTCTTTTTTAGGAAAAATTTTCAATCTTGGATATGATAGTTTCTTGCTAACTTCAATGTGATATTTATATTCCCCTTTTTATGCGATGTGATATAAGAATGGGATGGATGATGAGATATCGATGTGGAGCCATGAGTTTGTCTTAGAAGATGGAAACCATGATAAAGAGAAGCATGATTATATGAATAATGGTGTAAAGAATGACAGAATAGATGATAGAATGGTTCAAAGATATAATTCTACAATGTTGTGATGAAATATGATATGCATTCATATTAATAAATATGATTAATTTCCAGATAATTGGTTTGCATGATTTACCTACATTCATTTACCCACTTCGTGTGGTTGATGGATGTGTTTCTTTGTGTCTCTAAATTCTCTGTTAAGGTGTTTTTCATGATTACATAGAATTATGGTGTAATGTCCTGGACCTCTCCGGTCCATTCCTTTGTGAGATGTGGTGTAGGAGGAGTTTCGGGAGGTCAAGGTTACATGGAGGTGAGTTTGGGTGGACTTTTGAAGGAAAGATAAAGGGTAATAGCTTTCACACAGTTGGCGCATTGTTTGCCTATACTGTATAGAAACCATGCAAGGTTGTTTTTGGAGGTAGTAGCTAACACACGGTTAGTGCACCGTTTGTCTAACCATGCAGACTTGCAATGCGAGGAAGGGTTGTCAAGGCAGAATCTAATGCACAGTTAGTGAATGGTTTGTTAAACTGTGTGAATGAACCGTGCGAGAACTTAATGTTAGATATGAAAATTGTGGATCTAACTCGTTTTAGCCTTTAACCACCCCGTTTATGCCCATAGGCGGCCATATCTCAGGATTACCCTTCCTCAGAGGTGGAAGAACCTCTCCCAAACGTTTTGGAGGTGATCCGAAGGCATCCCATGGTGGATCAAAGCCTATTTCTTGAGGTATGTGGTTGTTCATCCTCATCTTGTTTGGTTTTATTTGATCTTCTTAGATCTACTGGTCCTCTTCTCTCGTCTTCTTAGATCTATGCATATTATGGGTGGAAATAGTATTGTGGAAGTCAGGAATGACGATCTTTGGACTTGGTTGTGTTAGGAGAGGAGATCTAAGGAGGAATCGTAAAAAGTAGACCTGGTTGCATGAGTGTTCACTGACCGATGAGTTAGGGGATTTGTGGCTTCTCTATTTGTTATGTGCAATCGTAGTGTTACCATTTTTAAGAATTATGAATCACAATGTAATTGACATAATTAAATATTTGAACGGGATTAAGAAATTGTATTGAACGTATGTTGTTGCATCATGTTTTCTAGATAGTGTGATATCTATGCCTTGCTTGTTAGCATGTTGTTCTTGATGAATTGGTAAAGAACATAAATATGGAATTAATTGATAATTAATTGGCTTAAAATAAAGAGGCATGAAATAGAATCTGGTTCTTGTGGTTAGATGTTGATTAAGTTGGCATAGTAAGCATGTTTAGTCCTTGTGATAGCTTACTGTTTTGGTTCATTATATTAGAACAAACGAATTGAATATGTTAATTAAAGATGAATTTATGAACTTGATTGATTGAATTCTCTAAAGGTTTCTGAGTTACCCTCTTGTTTTTAATTAGGACTGAGATCTCAATTGATGTAATGTGTTGTTTTTCCTACTTCATGTGTTGTGATGTGACCATGGGAGGGTGTTGTATTATGTGAAGGCCGAGAGGCCTTGTGGTTGTGGCAGCGGATGACGCCTAGAGTGGATAGATGCATCAGTTTATGAATGTGGGTGTCAGGAAGGACACCAGGGATGGTGGTATGGAATGTATGTGTTGGATAAATGTTTGGAGCTTTGATAGGTTTTTATCTACATTAATTTTCCCCACTACTCAAGGCATCTGGTTTTGCTTACCCTTCTTCCGCAAGGGGCGAAGACACACGAGGTATTCCACGTGCTTTCTGTGTTTTGCCTCTCAAGGGAGATTGGCCCTACGCTCTTTCTATAGGTGGCAAACACCCGATGGGAAGTACATCTACTCACCATGATGAGCCCCCTTGTGTTTAGTAGAATATGATACTTTTCTAGAATTCCTAGGAATATGGGAAAGTAATTCGAAAATTAATGTTTGATTAAATGATGATAATCCAAGGGGATGGAGATGTAGGTTTTTAATAGTGATTTTGTAACATTAAAGGAACAATAATTCTTTAATGTGATGCCATGAATGTTTAATTGTGGTTTTATTTATGGTTAATTAACATGAAAATAATTAATTAATGTAAAGTGCAATTGATGAAAATGTTAGTGAAGTAACCTAATGAAGTTCTTTAACTGGTTGTGTGCTTATAGGAAGCCTAGTCTTAGAAATAGTATCCCAGAGTCTGAGAGACATTTGCTGCAATTGAGGCTAAGACTAGGTTTTTCCCATAGTGTGGTTGTGAGTTATATTTGTTCTGTAAATTTTGTGTTTATATATGCTACTCCGCCCTGTCGTTAAGGGCAACTGATACCCCGGGGATTCTAATCCCTGGTGGGTGTTTTTCCCAAGATTCTGATGGAAGGATGAATGGATGACTTCCCCCTTTGACCTTGTTCTCTTCTCATTGTAGATACTTGTGTCGTGGGTACAAAGGTTTGTTTCCCTATATATGTGTGTAGAGGGCGGTAATGGCTTGTGATTATTTCCACACATATATTCTGGATATAGTATCCTATGGACTACTATAGTTGTAACATGTATAGGCTGTGATGTCTTGAGGATCCTTACTCGTCGTATGGGCTGTAAAGGCCTGAGGTACAATACCTGGAATATGATACAAGTTATGTAGGCTGTGTTGGCTCTCGGATCCTACCTGGTTACTTTTGGTTGTGAGGATGGTGTGGAGCTTAGCCCAGGTGTCTGCGGGCAAGCCTTTGTGGTGCACGTGGTTCATGTTGTGGAGCATAGCACTAGTTTATATGGGTAATCCCTTGGAGAGAGATTCACAGGTCATATGTCATTGAAAAAATGGGGAAAACCAGTGGGGAAGTAGTAGCGAGGTACCCTTGATATTCTTTACTATATGATGTATTCTTGTATGTGTTACATGGAGTGAGTTGTCATGGTGAGGTTGGGAACATAGTATACCTATTTTGGTGACGTGTTAGTTTCATTTGTTGTTAACTATACTTTAGCATTCTCTCTTTACTTTTTCACTAGAGGATTCAAGGAGGATCCTACTGAGTATACTGTTATACTCAGCCTATTCAAATATGAACTGTTTTTCAGGTCACTGAGAGAATGTTGGAGATCTGGCGGTTGTTTACTGGATGGTGGTTGCAGTAGCTGTTCCGTCTTGTGGTTGCTACTGTCTTTTCCTTTCTTTTGGGTACTTGTATTTTTCCCCTGTCGGTTGTATTACTTTTGCATGGAATTTCATATATTGTCATGGGTTTATTTTATATTTCAGTTCTGAGTTGGAGTTCATTGGTGTCTATCTAATCTCTCTTTTCATCATGCATTCTCTTAGAGGGTAATGCCACCCATTTGTGTGTTTACTATACCCTCGGTACTAGTCGCCAACTTGTGGCTTACTGGAGGCAGGACTCGGGGGTCATTATCTCACTTTCAACATTGTCGGCCCAGGAGGGGTACACTTTGTGGGGAGGGGATCATGAAAGAGTGGTATCAGAGGTAAGGTTGAGGGATATGATGAAGATCAGAGTTAGGCACATGTGATGTTGCTTGGGTTGGTAGAGAATTTTTGTCATTCATGTTTAGCAAGAGGGGTAAACATTGGAGATTGGAAGATACATAAATGTTTAGGGCACCCTATGATCTGTTTCATAGACCATTAAGTTTACAGTGGCTACTAAAGAAGGTGATACTTGTGGCAGGGTAGAGACCGAGGAAAGGATCATGCATCATTCTTCTTTTTCTCTGTGTTTGAATGGGTAGACCTTTGGATAGGTTAACCTAAAATGAATGAAAGAAAAAAATAAATTGATTAATGACATGTCTTCCATATTCCAGGCATAGGAGCTCTAACGTTTTGTTATTTTACACGTATGGCTCCAGGTCGACTTCCTCATCAGGTTCGCGTAGAATATGTCAAGCAAGCTTTCCCAGCAGATCGCCGCAGGGTGGAGGATGACGAAGACAGCACTTGGAGGAAGTAAATCCGAGAGTTTCAGCACAATATTCTATAGAGGAATGAGGGCTCCATTTTAGATACAGTCACGGAAGACTGGTTGGAGGTGGATGAGATAGGATTCAGTTCTATTTGTTCTTGGAAGGAGCAGTGGGTGTCCTTGGATGTGTTGATGTTGCATGGAGCAACGAGGCAGTGGTGGCTCTTGTTCCTTGGAGATTGTGAGGAGTCAGCGATCTCATGGGAGGAGTTCCGAGAAAAGTTTAGAGTTGAGTTTCATTCTTCGACTACGAAGGCGTCCACTTTCCAGGAGCTTCGTACCCTTCGGTAGAAGAGCTTCAGTGTTCAAGAGATTGGAAACCGTTTTATGAACCTTCTACGATATGCTTTGGATCTGTTACCAGATGAGGAGTCCAGGGTGAGGAATTTCGTGGCGGCATTGCGTCCATAGATCTAGCGCCAGGTCACCCCATTTATGCTGAAGACATAACTTAAAGAGCTGGGGAGGGTAGAGGTTGTTGAGAGGACTTTGGCCAGGACTAGATGGTCACGAGAGGGGAATCAGCACGATTCCTCATGGAGCAGAGCTGTTGATCGAGTTTCTCAGTTTTCAGGGAAGAAGAGTTTCCGTTCACCCGAGGGTATGTCGCTGCCCTTACCATCTCTTTTATCTGGAGGCGGAAATTCTCAGGCCTTTGCAAAGGGATCAGGCACTTGTTTTTCTTGTGGTGGCCATGGCCATCAGCAGCTAGAGTGTCCGACCTTTCAGAGCAGTCATCATATAGCTGGTGCTCCGCTCGAGGTTCATCTGTTGAGACAGTTCCATCCAAGGCAGCAGCAGCAACAATTTTCACCACCTTTTTACCACTAGAGGGAAGATGGGGCAGGCCGATGACATCCCCATGACCATACTCATCCTCAGAGTGCAATGTGTGACCATTGTAGTGGTCGTAATCAAAGTCAGAGTGGTCGTAGAGCAGGCTCTGGTCAGCTTCATTCTTTTGCATTGCCAGCACCAGACTAGACAGATGTCGTTCGAGGTACCCATTTCTTATTTTCTACCTTGGTGTGTGCCTTGTTGGATTCAGTAGTGACACACTCTTTCATATCACCTACCCTTGTCCACGCTTTGGGACTTGAGGTGGTGAGGCTTCCAGTGCCCATTGTGTTGACTATGCCAGTTGGAGGTCGAGCTGACTTGTTTGAAGTGTGAAGAGATTGTGATCTAGGGTTGGGGTAGCACCGATCTTGGGGGGATTTTTTGTGTTTACAGATACAACCATATAATGTCATCATCGATATGGATTGGTTGTATTCGTTGTAGGATATTGTGGATTTCTTCAGGAAGAATGTCATTTTCCTTGGTGTCGATGGATAGCAGGTGTTGTTTGTTGGTGAGCGAGATCCTCGGATGGGTCATAGGCATGTTCCATTCTTATCATCCATGATGGCCGAGTTGATGTTGAGTTCATCATAGGTTCAGCTGTTGTTGTTCGCTAGTGTTGTGGAAGAGTCCCCTGATGTCTTTCACAAAGAGGTTGTAGCATTACCCCTTCGAAGAGAGATCGATTGTGGGATCGAGCTACATCCAAGAGCGTCTCCTATCTCTATGTCTCCGTATTGGATGGCCCCATACGAATTAAGAGAGCTATGTATACATCTTTATGGTCTGTTGTAGTGCAGTTTTGTTCATCCAAGTGTGCCACCATTGGGTGCACCGGTCTTGTTCAAGAAGAAGGCCGACGGTAGTCTGCGGTTGTGTGTTGATAATTGTTGCTTAGACAATGTGGCAATAAAGAACCGCTATCCTCTTCCATGGATTGATGACTTATTTGATCAACTGAAGGGTACACGATGTTTCTCAAAGATCCACTTATGGTCAGGGTATCATCATATGCATGTAAAGGATGAATATATCCTGAAGACTGCATTTCATTGTCGTCATGGGAATTATGAGTTCATTGCACTGCCATTCGGTGGGACAAATTCTCAAGCTGTGTTTATGGGTTTGATGAATACTATGTTCCGTGAGTTCCTGGACATGTTTGTGGCTGTCTTCATTGACTACATCCTTGTGTACTCCATGTCTGATGTGAAGCATGCTGAGCATTTTCGATTCGTTTTGGGAGATCTTCTTCGACATCAGTTGTTCGGGAAGTTGTCGAAATGTGAGTTTTGGGCTTGAGAAGTCTGTTTCTTGTGGAAGGTTTTATTCCAACCGGGAGTTGTTGTGGATCTGTTGAAGATAGAATCAATGGTGTTTGGATCACCCCCAAGACAATGTCTTAGGTGCGATGATTCCTTTGCCTCGCGAGATATTATATGAGGTTAATGGCCAATTTCTCATGGGTTGTGGCCCCTCTAACATCATTGAATTGGAAGGATCGGTACTTCGTATAGACTGATCAGTGTTAAGAAGCTTTCGAGTGTCTAAAAGAGAAGTTGGTAAGTTCTCTCGTTCTTTGTCTTCCAGCTAAGGGAGTTCATTTTTACATTTTCTGTGATGCTTCACATCTATGGTTAGGCTATGTTCTAATGCAAAAGAGGTCAGTTGTTTCTTGTGGGTCTTGACAGTTGGATCCCCATGAACACAACTTTTCCAACCATGATCTTGATTAGGCCATAGTGGTGTTTGCGTTGAAGTTGAGGAGACATTACCTCATTGGTGAGCGCTTAGTGGTCTTCACCGACCATAAGAGTTTGAGGTATGTTTTTACCCGGCGTTACATAAACATGTGACATCATCGGTGGATTGAGTAATTTCATGAATACGACTTATAAATATCTTATACACCTAGAAAATGGAATGTTGTAGCTGATGTACTGAACCGAAAGTCACATAGTGATACTGTGTGTGAATCTGGTGATTCCTGGAGAGTAATGGGGGAACTGTCAGCTTTTCATCTTGATATGGGAGAAGTTAGGGGTAGAGGTTGTCTTCTCTAGATGATAGTGTGATCACCCCTGATGCAGAAGGTGGAAGTGTCCAAATTGGGGGATCATGAAGTGGAAGTCTGGAGAGACCGAGTTGTTTGTACTGAGGCCCCTGATGGTTGTTCTGAAGATGAACAACACCGAATTTTGTATCAAGGAGGTTTTTTTGTTCCCTTGACGATGCACGAGATGGTTCTCAGAGAATTCCATAGTTCACCTATAGTAGTACATCCTGGCATCACAAAGATGTACCGAGCCTTGAGGAGTTAGTTTTGGTGGCCTGGGATGAAGCGCGAGGTTGCGGAGTTTTTGTCTCGATGTTTTGTCTACAAGAAGGTGAAGGCCAAACACTGTATTCCTGGTGGTCTTATTTTTCCATTAAAGATTCATTAGTGGAAGTGGGAGTATATCTAAATGTACTTTGATACAGGTTTACCTCGAGCTCTGGAAGGACATGATGCTATATGGGTGGTAGTGGAACATTTAACAAAATCGGCCCACTTCATTGCGATCAAGGAGTTGAGCTCCTTAGATGTTTTGTTGAGGCAGTATCTAGAGGAGGTGGTGAGGCATCATAGTGTCCCAAGGATGATCATTTCAGATCAAGTTCCTCGTTTTAACTCTTGGGTGTGGAGAGGTCTCCAATATGCTTTCGGTTCTCAGCTATGTCTTCGCACAGCTTTTCATCCTCAAACGGATGGTCAGACGGAGTGAACTATCCGACTCTTGAAGACATGTTACGCACTTGTGTTCTTGATTTTGGTTGCTCATAGGTGAGACACTTACCCTTGGTGGAGTTCTCTTACAATAACAGTTTTCACTCCACCATCGGTATGGCTCCGTTTGAAGCCTTGTATGGCCGACCTTGCCATTCTCTGTTGTACTAGATTGGTATCGGAGAGTCAGCAATTCTCGGGCTGGAACTAGTGTATAATACAACAGAGATGATTCAGGTGATTCATGAGAGGATGAAGAGAGCGCACAATCATTTGAAATCAGATTCCTATCAATGGAGGAGACCCTTAGAGTTTAATGTTGGGGATCATTTGTTTCTGAAGGTGACTCCTAGTCGTGGGCAGCGGAGGATTGATCATGGGAGTAAGATTTCTCCCTGATTTGTTCGGGCTTTCTAGGTGTTACCTTGTGTTGGAGCTGTGGCATATCGAGTAGCTCTTCCCCCTTGGATGAGTCGGGTACAAGATGATTTCTATGTATCACAGCTACGTTGTTATCTTCATAAAGACTCTAACATCATCGATTGGGGAGAGAACGAGGTTGATGATGATGAAACTTTTGAGGAACGACCTATGGAGATCCAAGCCTACAAGGAAAAGGTGTTACATGGACGTTCCATCCCCTTAGATCATGTCTTGTGGCGACACGATGGCATGAAGGAGAGTACAGGTGAATGTCAGTCACAGATACGTGCTTAGTACCCAGAGTTGTTTTATATTTAACTCTTTCATGTAATGATGTTTCCTTTTGTGGATATGAAACCTTCATGTTGATGAGATGGCTTGCTTTGTTGCTTTGGTGGTGTGCTCCCTTTTGAGAGGTATCTCTATGGGTTGTTTTTTCAGACCCCATTTCATTTTTTCTTTAGATGGGTTTTGGATTCTCTAGGACGAGAATTTTTTGAGAGGTTTCTGATGTAATGGCACGGACCTCTCTGGTCCATTCCATTGTAAGATGTGGTGTGGGAGGTGTTCTGGGATGTCAAGGTTTCTTGGAAGAGCTTTTGGGTGGACATTTGAAGGAAAGCTAAAGGGTAATAGCTTTCACACGTTTGGCACATGGTTATCCTAAACTTTGTGGAAACCGACCAAGGTTGGTTTTGGAGGTAGTAGCTAACACACGGTTAGCACATGGTTTGTATAACCATGAAGACTACCCTTGCGAGGAAGGGTTGTCGAGGTAGAAGTTAAGGCACAGTTAGCACATGGTTTGTTAAACCCTGCGAACGAACCGTGCGAGCACCTAATATTAGATCCTAAAATTGTGGATCTAACTCGTTTTGTCCTTTAACCTCCCCTTTTAAGCCCATAAGCAGCCATAACTCGGGAATACCCTTCCTTGGAGGTGGAAGAGCCTCTCCCAAGCATTTTGATGGTGATCCGGAAGCATCCCTTGGCAGATCGAAGCCGGTTTCTTGAGGTATGTGGTCGTTCTTCATCGTCTCGTTTGGTTTTCTTATATCTGCTTAGATCTACTCCTAATCTTCACTCTTCTACATAGATCTATGCTCGTTATGGGTGGATCTAGGTTTGTGGATGTCGTGAATGATGAGCGTTGGTCTTGGTTGTGTTTGGAGAGGAGATCTAAGGAGGAATCGTGGAATGTCGACCTAGTTGCTTGAGTGTTCTTTGACCATTGAAGTAGGGGATTTGTGGCTTCCCTATTTGTTATGTGCAAATGTAGAGTTAGCCTGTTTTAGCCCATTGGATCACATTTGAATTGACCTAATTAAATATTTAAACCGGATTAAGAAATTAGATTGGACGTATGTTGTTGCCTCATGTTTTCTAGATAGTGTGATATTTATGCCTTTCTTGTTAGCATATTGTTCTTGATGAATTGGTAAATAACGTAAAGTCGGAATTAATTGATAATTAATTGGCAAAAAATAAAGAGTGATGAAATAGAATTTTATTATTGTGGTTTGATGTTGATTATGTTCACATAGTATGCATGTTTAATCCTTGTGATAGCTTACTGTTTTGGTTCATTATGTCGGAACCAACGTATTGAATATTTTAATTCAAGATTAATTTATGAACTTGATTGATTGAATTGTCTGAAGGATTCTTTGTTACCATGTTGTTGTGAATTAGGGAAGAGAGCCCAATTAATGTAATGTGTTGTTTTTCCTGCTGCATGTGTTTTTATGTGACACTGGGTGGGTGTTGTGATATGTGAAGGCAGAGAGGCCTTGTGTTTGTGGAAGCGGATGACGCCTAGAGTGATGAGATACATCGGTTTATGCATATGGGTTTCAGAGAGGACATCAGGGATGATGGTATGAAATGGATGTGTTGGTTGAATGTTTGGTGGTTTGATTGGCTATTATCTACATTACTTTTCCTCAATACTCAAGGCATCTATTTTTTCTTACCCTTCTTCTGAATGGGGTGAAGACGCATGAGGTATGCCCTGTGCTTCCCGTGTTTAGTCTCTTGATGGAGATTGGGCCTACACTATTGCTATAGGTGGAAAAGACTCAACGAGTAGTACATCTACTCACCGAGTTGAGCCCCCTAGTGTTTAGTATTATAAGATGCTTTTCTAGAATGCCTGGGAATATGGGAAAGTAATTCAGAAATAAAAGTTTGATTAAATGATGATAATCCACGTGGATGGAGATGAATGTTTTTAATGGTGATGTTGTATCTTTAAAGGAACAGTAAATCATGAATGTGATGTTATGAAAGTTTAATTGCAGTTTTTTATTGTTAATTAACGTGAAAATAATTAATTAACGTAAAGTGGAATTGATGAAAAAGGTAATGAAGTTACCTAATGATGTTCTTTAACTGGTTGTGTGCTTATAGGATGCCTATTCATTGAAATAGGAGCCCAGAGTCTGAGAGACGTTAGCTGCAGTTGAGTCTAAGACTAGGTTATTCCCATACAGTGGTTGCGACTTATATATAATCTATACTTTTAGTGTTTCTATATGCTACTCTACCTTTTCGGTAAGGGCAACTGACACCCCGGGGATTCTGAGCCCTATGAGGGTGTTATTCCCAACATTCTGGTGGGAGGATCAATGGATGACTACCCCATTTGACCCCGCTCTCTTCTCTTGGTAGATACTAGTGTCATGGGCACATCGGTTAGTTTCCCCATATATGTGTGTAGAGGGTTTTAACGGCTATTGGTTATTTCCAAACATATATTTTGGATATAGTATCTTATGGACTACAATAGGTGTAACATGTCTAGGATGTGTTAGCTTGAGGCTCTTTACTCGGCGTATGGGTTGTAATGACTTGAGATACAATACCTGAAGTTTGATACACATTATGCGTGTTGTGGTGGCTCCCAATACCTACCTGGTTACTTTTGGTTGTGAGGATGGTGTAGAGTTTATCCCCAGTGTCTGTGGGAAAGCCTTTGTGGTTCACGTGGTGCATGTTTTGATGCATAGCACTAGTTTATACGGGTAAGCCCTTTGAGAGAGATGCACCGGACATATGTCATTGTGGGAAAGCTGCAAAACTGTGGGGAAGTCGTAGAGGGGTACCCTTGATATTCTTTACTATATGACATATTCTTTTATGTGTTACTTGGATAGAATATCCAGTTTGATGATGGGAACATAGTATACCTCTTTAGGTGATGTGTTATATTCACTTGTTGTTCACTGTTCATTAGCATGCTCTCTTTACTTTTTCACAAGAGGCTTCAGGGATGATCTTATTGAGTATACAGTTATACTCAACCTACGTATATATGAACTGTTTTTCAGGTCACTTTGAGTTGGTTGGTGATCTGGGTGGTTATTAATAGTTGTGGTTGCACCAGCTATTTTGGCTTGTGGTTGTTTCTCTCTTTTCCTTTCTTTTGGGTACGTTTAGTTTTTCCCTTTCGTTTGTAGTAATTTTTCTTTGAATTTCATATATTTACATGGGTTTCTTTTATATTTCAATTCTAATTTGGAGTTTATAGGTGTCTATCTTATCTATATCTTCAGCATGTGTTCTCTTATAGGGTAATACCTCCCATTTGTTTGGTTACTATACCCTCGATACTAGTTGCCAACCCGAGGCCTATTTGAGGCGGGACTCGGGGTCATTATCTCCCTTTCCACATTGCCGACACAGGAGGGGTACAATTTGATTGGAGGGGGTCATGACATAATAAATTTTTATAATGTTTAATAAAAGTTAAACCCATGGTTCTACTACTTTCTCGGATGAAAATGTCAATGATAATCCTATGAAAAGATGGACTCGGTATGATTATTCATGGAGTCCAAGGTCTTCACGTTGATGGTTAATGAAATAAAATTGAAATAATGTTAATTAATATTTTTTTAATTAATTTAAAATATGTTAAATGTTAAAACAAAAATAATAGATTAAATATTGACCCTTTAATTGATTTTATTATTATTGGATATCTAGTCCCTAGAAGTAGAATCCAATTCTCTCATAGAGAAAAGCAATATATTAGACTAAGACATGGATAATTCCAATATTTTGGTTTTGAAATATACTATATCATTCATGTTTTCTGATTTCATACACAACCCCATCCATGTAATTATGGAGAATGACATGTAGTTGACCCTAGAATGGGTTTTCCCCATCATCTTAGATGGACAGGCACATATGCCTGACTTCTCTATTTGGTCTTATTCTCTTCTCCTACGATTATTATGGAATGTAATTAATGATTAATAGCTTCCCCATATGTGTCTGTAGATGGATATAGTTGATTGTGGCAATTTTACACACATGTATCTCTATATATAGTTCAAAAATGATTATTATAGGTATGATATGTATGGCTTTTGATGACTTGAGATACCATTATCGGTGTATGGGATGTGATGGCTTGGGGTATAATACAAATTTCAAGATAGGAACCATACATGATATGGTGTCTCCGAAAAAATACATGGTTTCTATATAGAGATGTGGATTGAGATGCCGTCAAGATATAATGAAGGAGATGAATCACATGATACATAGACCATTTGTCTTCATGTTTCATTCTTTTGGAGAGAGATGGCTTAAGAAATGTGATGTTAGGCCATACATGTAAAGCATTATAGAAGAAGAAGTGGGATACCCTTATTGACTTATAATTATATTATATGATCTCTCTTGCATATTTGAGATACCGAGAGATAACAATTTTTACACATATAGTTTTTATTGCTATTTTTATCAAAAAAATAAATATACTTTTATTATTTTCAATTCACCTTGCTAGACATTTGTTTTACATAAAACAGACTTAGGGTATTTTACATGCAACACTGGCATTTTTTACAAAACATCATTTTAATGTTCTATATTTTTAAATGAATTAATAAAAACCTATTATTAAATCATATTTATATAATTGTAATAAATATTTTTATAATGTTGATTATATTTGGTTTCCTATAAATATAAAACATTCATTCGGAGAGATATAAATTTTTGTTAATCCTTTTGTGTTAGAAGATACTCTTTTGTTGAATAAAACACTTTTAATCTCTATATATGAAAATACATAAAATTTATATTATAGACATTTATAAATATTACCTGATATTTTTTTAATTTTTTAATTTATAATTTGAAAATTAACATAAGTTTAATATTAATGTTATTTTTGAGAAACATCATTTTTTATCAAATAGTGAAAATACAAGATTTTAATTCAAAATAGATTTTCCATATAATTTATTTATAAGGTTAAATTATATATTAATTTGGTTTCTACTATTTATTAGATTATATTTTTCTATTTTCATAAAAATTATCTAATTGGAAACAATTTCTCATTGAAATTGGATTTAAAATCGTAGAAAATGTTTGATAATTTCCACATTAAAAACCCGAATTGTCGATATGACTATGTTGTTATATTAAAATAATTTTTTCCACTTCTATGATTGAAAATTTTCAAACTTGATTGAAAATTTGGAATCTTCAAAATTTAAAATGTTTAATAGGGTAAACATAAATCTTTACCAAAACCATTAATGACGCAGTTTTAATTAATTACAACAATCAACGAAAAAATAAGCATAAAAAGGGACTAAACCATAATATTATGGCCCAAAACCACAAATAAAATTATCCTAAATCCATTTTATGACCATATTGAGACCATATAATACATTTTCTATACATTTAACCATTATTTAATTACTTTAAAAAAAATTTGGTAGGATACTTTATATTTAAATAATACGGGAGTGCAACCCCACATATATTATAAAAGGACTCCTCTCCTCCCATATCCTCACACCTCTCATGAATCATTTGATCAACCAAAACTATACCAATGATTCTCCATATATTCCCATCTTTTTTGAATCCTGGTTTAGAAATAAATATATCCAAGGATATCCTTTGGTGCTAAAAAATGGGGTACCCTATTAAGAGGCAACACCCTCTCCCAAACATCATTCTTCTATTTTATTTCTACACTACCTCAAAAATTAATATTAATTAAAAATATAACAACACCAATATATTAAATATACTATGTTGTTTTTATGTTATGTATTCTACCAACACATACAAACACATCAATCTAATGGGTAAACACCACATTGTTTACTTGTAGAGAGACTAGTGCATCTCTAAATGATGACTGCTCAATTTTCATTTATCGCCTCTAATAGAGGAAATGATGATTTAAAATCATTATATATATCCTTTATACAATATTTTTTTTCTCTTTAATATATTAGAATTCATTTTCAAACACAAGACATTATACATTCCATTTTGTCTTAATACATTAATTTCGTTTGAGGAAGTGCAGTCTATCCCCCTCAAAGTAATGATATTCATTAATACACTTATTGGAATGTGATTATGATTTATGTACTGAATATATATGATATATATTATATAGTAAAGATACTTTAATACTGATATATACAGATATATACACATATATATCTATTTTTCGTTTATTCCTTCAACATGATGATTAAATGGAAATAGCATTCATGCATACGTGTGGGTTGTCGTCTCCATTAAAGGTATAAAATTTTCAAATTGTATATAATATTAATTATTATAATATAAATAAACTATATATTCATGGTATTTATATCATTTTATACATTATTGAATCTTGATTAATATATAAGGACCAATTGTATAAAAATTAAGAAAAATGTGAGGAATAAAGAGAATATTCTCTAATGTGAAATTATAACATAAGATAGTTATCAAGTAGGTAATATAAAGAAATAATAAAACAAAAAAATGATATAATATATAATATTATATTTCTGTAAAATAATATTAAAAAATTTATATTTATAATAATGTTTTCTCGATCAAGTATAATGAGAGTCAAGACACAAGGTAAGGGGTTTTCAATAACGTCTTGTATCAATGAGATACACATTGTGTTCCCCACTATTTAATTTTTTATATTGTATTTCATACAAATCATTATATTCTAAGAATATTTTAGTAAAATTTATAGGTATTCAAAAATCCATTTTATGACCATTCGTTAATAGGTATTAAACTTTAAAAGTAACCAAATCTGAAAAATAGTTTTGTCCTAGTTTTCCATTATTAAGGATCCCATTTAATTTGCACCAAACTTCACATTCTTTGTATATATTCATTAATTTTACATGTTATATCATGAATTTACTTTTCATAATGATATAATAATATTTATATATATATTTTTACATGGAGTGTATGATCACATGTAACCACGTGGTAAGAGTTTTTTGAAACAATCTCATTGCTTTTAAATATTGTTAATGATATTGCATCTTTAATGAAATATCCTGATCCATACATCAATAAAATTAATGAATTTTATTCACGTAATGTAATTAAATATGTATTAATGTATGGGAACCATGTTTCTACTAATTGGTAAATAAGATATTTAATAATGTCGTTTCTATGAAATACATACATATTTCCACTATTCCTTAAAAAATATATGTTTTATAAAAATAGTTCAATGAATGTTGTAAAATTATCTATTGTTTAATAAAATAAATCATTATGTTTATTATTTTACCAATATAATTAATGGAATATTATCGATTCATTCTGAACAAGGATTGATTAAAAACTTTTTAAAGTGAAAATGGGAAGGTTCTTTTTACGTTGTACGACATGTACCAATTTACCGACTATATTATAATTGAAGCATTATTTATTTTTTTAAATATAAATTATTAATAAATTTTTTTTTAATGTTAGTTTGAAGGAAATTGGTTTTCAATAATATATCAAAATTTATTTATATGTTTTCAAATTATTTGCAATGAAATATTTTTTAAATTTTTTAATGATTTCATAATAAGTTTTCAAATTATGTTAAATGATATGGTATTCATAACAATTTCATGATTTCATTATATTTTTTGAAATAATTTTCAATGAAATTCTATTGGAAAGGTTTTCAATATTTATTTATATGTATTCAAATTAATTTCAATGAAATGGTATTCAAATTGTTTTCAATAATTCATTTTATATGTTCTTATGTGTTTTATATGAAAAATGAGTTTAACATATTTATAAGAATATTATCTTGAAAAAGGATTTAAAAAGGATTTCATGTATTCCAAATAATATTAAATGGTATTTTATATGGAAATTATTTTCATGTACTTTTATGTATTAAATATCCTTTTTCAACGAAGAAATTATATTTTCCCCAATAAATGTTTTTAAATGATATATGAAAATTATTTCAATATAAGTTATCATGAATTTGTGTTACTAATTCAATTATGTGGAAATTATTCAATATTTCCATTCATATTCATAATCTGAATGGAAGATTTTTTGATGGCATGATGTTTATGATACCCATTTTTCTTTCACTGGTTAAATATTTTTGAAACCCACTTATTTTAGACAGTAATTATTATTATTATAAGATTATAAACACTTTATCATTTTACACAGGTTATGATATGTATATATGTTTATGATACCCACTATATTTCATTAGTTATTACCAGATTTTTAATGATCGTGTTGAACATGTATGTATATTTCATTATGATATGGGTGGGACTTATATATTCCTCCATTGGATTGGGTAAATATCTATATCTCATGAGATAGACTATGTTATTATTGGGGGTGAACTGTGAAAATATGATGGGAAATAGAGATAACCATGTGTTCAAATATGGCATGAAGTGTGAACTCATGATAATAAGATTATGATGGGATTGATCCATAACTATCATAATTATATGGGGAGTAATCCAATAATACCAATATGGTATTGGAAGTGATTTCGTTTCAACTATGGAAATCATTTTATATGATTATGTGTTTGCCAAAATTCCATGTTTAATTCATATGTTTTTCCATAAAGAAATATGTTCATTATTTTCATAGGATTCATGTCATATTAACTACTAATATTTATGCCATGATTTATGTACATGATCATTCATATGAAGGGTATGATATAATATATTCATGATCATGATCTCATACAAATATTCTCATGATTTTGCTTACAAATATCCCTTATATACAATTGGAATTCACCAGATCTCACCCATTAAATGTTTCATTTACCCAAGGTTATGATGATATGTATTATTTATAATATGTATAAGAAGGTTGATATAGAAAAAGAACCATTTGAAAATTGAAATTATTAAGTTATTTACAATTGCTTATGTTTCTTTATTTCCAATGGCACTAGAATAGTACTATCTTTGGGAGAATGTTTGTATAATTTTTTATATATTATAAATATGTAATGTAATTTATTTTTATTTCAAGACATGTTCATTATAGCCGTTGTGTGTCTGGAAACAATGTATACCAATTTATTTGACATGTTAATTTCACTTGTTGATCATTGTTTTTTGGAATGCTTTCCTTATATTCGACCATAGAGGATCTCGGGAGGATCCTACTAAGTCTATTAAAATGAACACCATTTTTATATTTAAAATATTTATTAATTTTTTAGTATCATGTTTTAGATCTTCTTATATACGAATATTTTATTGTTTTGTATGTGCTATTTGGTCTTTGGGGTCGTTGTTGAGTTTATCTTTTTTAGTACTTTTAGTTTCTTATGACACAAAATGTATACACTTGGGTATATTTTTCATTATGATCATGATTTTATTGGTTTATCATTCTTGTATCTCCCTTATTCATGATTCTATCTAAGGTTAATTCCTCACATTTATATTTACATTAGACCATTAGTGCTAGTTTTCAACAGGGGGGATACATACACAGGACTCTTGTGGACACTATCCTCCTGGTATAATTACAAGACCAAGAGTGGTACTATTTAAGGTAGAGGGATTCATGATATACATATATGGATAAGAGTTGAATTGATCATCCAAATAGAATTTCTAATGAATATATTGAAAGAATTATACAGTTTACTGAATCCACTAGGGGATTTTACGGTGGCTATATTATTTTTCCATGTAGAAAATGTTCAAACAAATATAAATTCACCTGAGATATTGTGAACTGAATAAAAATTATTCATGTCAATTTTTATGTGAGAATGATAGATATGAAGTGTAAAATACATAAAAATGTTATATGTGTTGAATACTAGATGAATTTAAATTTGAAATTTTGAGACTGGTCAGATAAATATTCTATCTGATGTTGATCATGATTCATTATGTTTTTACAAAATACATGATTATGTTCCAAACATAACGAAATCAATTATATGTTTTCTTTAAAAGAATCATGTATTTTGTAAAGGAATCAATTATATGTTTTCTTTAGAAGAATCATATTATTGCGAAAATTGAATATTCTATGGCTCATCTAAGTGGAATGATAATGGAAGAAATCAAACATATCCTTGAATGACTGTGAAATAGGGACACCCATTGATGTAATTAAAATGAATCTCATTCAGCTAAATCTATGATCAAAATATTATTTAGGTTATATAATTTTTTTAAATTAATGATATGACACGTGGAATAATTTAGGATAGTTATATGATAACTGACCTGATAAAATCTCTTGAATAGATGGAGCTTAATTAAATTCACCCAAAAAATTTCTAAGGATCGTCAAAATTTCTAATTATGGTTGGTAGCATATCATTTCAACTCATTATGGTATGTCGGTAGTGAAACACATAAATCATGGAACATGGTGTTGACTCTGTATAATCTCCCTCAATGACTTAGTACAAATATATAATTTCAAGTACATTCCACCCTTATTGATGGACCTAGATGTCTAGGGATGAAATTGATGTTTACCTTTAGAAATTGATTTATTAGTCGAATGAATTTTGGAGTGATTTTTTATAACATACGAATTAAAAATAAATGAAACGTTCAAAATATAGGATATTTTGTTATAGACCATCAATGAATTCCATCAATTAAATTATTAGGATGGAGTGTGAAAGGTTAATTTACCTTCCCTTGATGCAACAAACGTAATATTTATATATGGGATAAATATTGTAATAATGGATATACACGAGAAATATATGTTTTCATTCCACTTATAAGGTGTACAAAATATAGTTCATTTTGTTTATAATATCCTCATGGTGCTTGATTGATACACTTCTAAAAAGGGTTGTAGATTCATGACAATCACATCTCACTTCAATAGTTAATTACTATAATAAAATTTAATTGTTTATCAACAAATAATTTCAAACCATTGATGAGATATGTAATTTTATAATCATATTTAATTAAAAAATTAATTAATTTAGGATTTTAAATTTTCATGATAGGAGTTTACATATTCTATTTATGTTGTAGAATTTATTTCCACCCTCAAATTTTGATGATATAATTCATTTGACGATACATTGAACCGTTGATGTAGTTTATATTGGATGCATGGAATTTAGATGGATGTATTCTATTTAGTGTCATATGAATAGATAAATATTATTTTTATGTATTAGATCTCATACAGAGGTATAAATATCCAATGGGAATTTGATGGATGAAGGTACTACACATTATCCTGAATATATTATGGATGTTGAAACGAAATTATAAAATCACACAGAAATTAATTATAGGATAGATATAGAATTAACTATATTTTGTATGTATAACATAAATGAGGTAAATTATCATTAATACATATTGTTTAATAATCTATTAGTTTCATCATAGTTGTAGTATGTGTCTTTTCTTTTTTCAGTTTAACTTTTATGTGTTTTGTTTTTATATTTATGTTGACCATTAAAACATGGAATTATAATTTGTAGAAAAACATTAATAAGATCACAGACGATATGGTTTGTGCTGGTGATTATCTTATCCAAGAGTCCCATCAGGAATCTTTTCATTATTGATTAAATTATGTTTTTATATAAAGGAATTTTCATTATGATTGAAGAATAATACTATTTTTATTCTATATAACTATTTATATAATTCTATGAAATATATAGGTACATAATCTGTATGAATTTGGTGACCCAACACTGACTACAAAATTAAAAAAAAACAAGAAAAACGTCAATCTATATTGCATCATCATTAAAAATTATTAGATTATAATGCCTTTTGAATTCACATAAAAAATATTTATGATAACTGAGACACAACACCAAGACATTTGTTTTCCATCTGTCAATTTTGGTTATTAATATTGTCATTTTAATGACATCATTTATGTTTTTAATTGAATTAGTTTAACTCGAGACTATTTCAATTTTATCACAAAATCTAGTTAAAGACATTTTAGATAAACATGAAGAATCTAAAAAATAGTTTAGTGAGAAAATTTAAGGATAAATGATAAATTTTCATTTTTAGTGAAAGGTATAATATTTTTAATACTCTTTGTTTTTAAAACCAATTTTATCAATTTAACTATTTAGAAACTATTTAATTATTTTCTATATTTAATTTATCATTCTTTGATATATAGTCTATCTGTCTTCAACTATTAATTATTTCCCTAAGCTAATACATGTTAGAAGAACTCAATAGAGACCAACATTATTGTGGGGATGCATCTAATTTTATTGGTCGAGATATGTATGGATGTAAATGTGTTCTTATATTTTAAATTAAGAGTAAGACATATATATTCAAATCTTCCAAATTATTTATGAAATTTTGTTCAATTGATTTTGACTTAACCAATTATTTTTCTTTTAAGAGTGGCCCTAGTTGTGTAATTTAAACAAGAAAAGTCCATTGATATATCATTTTATAAGACAAACCCTCTTATAGGTGATCATCCCCCTTCATTGATTCTCTTTTTGGGTCATATCATGCATTACCCACATAGATTTATATCGACTACACATGACTAAGATTAATTCCCTCAGGACACATTTGATTCACTATAGAGGGATGTTCTTGTAATAGAATAATTTTAATTGCATTTCAATTCATAAAAACACATAAATTTGTGAATTGTTTTATTAAATAGATTAATATGGGAGTGCTCTCTAATGAGTTTTAACTGGTCTATTCATAAAAAAATTTTAAAACATAGAAATATTACAATGGTTGAGTGAGGATGGACCGCAGTGTACCAAATGCGGGTGCCATAGACATTCTGGACAGATTCCCGAGTGTTTTAAATTCATATTAGTGGTGTGATAATGTTATATATTGGTCTACTAAGGCAATGGAATTGAAAATAATTTTTATTTTCATAAATTTCAAGGATTGTTTAACATTTTACATTATTCTAATTTAAATTAATTTAATATAAGTGGATGCATGGAGTCATTCTGAAAATCCAGTGATGTAGGGACTATCCCACAGGATTTGGAATCATCATGTGTTTTTTATTTGAGATTTTGTATTTATCATTTAATTTTTATATTCATTATTTTAGATGTTTAGGTGTTATATAGCTATATAATATTCATTTATAATTATGAGAACAAGATACAACAACTAATAGATTATTTGTGTCGATGAAAACTCGAGATCAAAATGATTGTGTGGTTATGTGTCATATATATTATTATTTTATAATTAATAATATTTGAATATATATATATATATATATATATATTACACAGGATCTATTTGATCTGATGTTAAATATCTTCCAGATCTCTATCGATAACTATCTATGTAGTGGGATGAGTGATTTCATCAAATCATTGATCATGATAGTCATGGATGTATCATGTAATTTGTAATATAGATTTCTTGTTAAATATTTTTATGTTCTAAGGGAGTTGAACCTGTGATTTCTAGGATGACACAACAGCTAACCTATTTTGATGTTAGATACATGCTATCCTTGATGAAATTAAATTGTTTCTTCCTGAGGTCAGATCTCTATGAAAATATATCGTATAGTGTGATGTTTCATTGGATATTATGATGTATTTTTATACTATATATTTGTTTATTTTTGTTAATAATCAATATTATCATTTTTATAAATATTATTTTTTGTATTTCCCTACAGACAAAAATGTATATAGGATCCATGGTCCTGCAAGATGCATATGATCCATGAGGTGTGTTTCATTTTATCATTCTAGTTTACCATTCCTCTTGAATTTATGATTTTATTATATATTTTCAGTAATGTCAGAAATCAAATTTATATTTCCATTAATAAGATATTTTAGAAATTAGCTATTCAAAAACAACTAATTACATTTATATTGATGTGAAACGATATCAAAATAACCATTATGCCATTTTTATATTTAAATTTTATACACATGTAAATATTATGGTCAAAATATTAGTTGAAATTTATTGTAATTTTTAAAATTTATTTTTTTTAAAATGACTTTTCACAGTTTGGAGTCAAATATGATGAAAAAAACATAGATTAATGGAAATCATAATAGAACAATGATCAATGATTAACATGAAATTTTAATAAAATTATATTAAAATCATTAAAAATTAGTATAAATAACCAAAATGTCAACCAGATATCTAAATTGGTTAAAATGATATAACACATAGTTTTTCTCTCATATTTGGAGTTATGATAAAAATTAAATTAATGGGGTTAATAATAATAAAACACAATTATATGGAAATAAAATCCAAGGATATGAATAACAGAGTTATTTTCGATCTGTATGAGTCAATGCCACATCCATCGAATTCTTGTGTCTCTCGATACAATGGAAACAACTATTATCATTCTATAGATTTATTAAAATGACATATCTCTCATATGGGTGGTGAGAAATGAGAAAATTAAATTATATTGATGTGAAATTCTATGAGAACATTCACAAAATCATTTGGGATATTTGGAAACATTCTCATGTCAATCTGATGGCCATGTTCATCTGTATGGATTATGGTAAATGTTTAAGGATTAAAAGAAACCAAAATTGCATTGATTGAAATGAAATTTTTTGAAATATGTCTTTATGTCCTTAATAATCTATATGAATCATATGAACATCAATCAGAAAACTGAATTTGTTAGTTTAATAAAAATTCATTATTTTCACTTAGATTTGGAGGTAAGTGTTAAATAACAAAAAGCAATTCAATACCAAGTACACTATTATTGACATAAATCATGGTAGAATGATCACTGTGACATTTTATTTTTGTAGGAATCAATGATGAATCCATACAATTATGGTTTTTCTGGTAATGATGGAATAAATTGAGTAATATTCCATATTTTTATTGAAATGAAACATCTGTAATGTAGGGAGTGGGTAAAAATAAGAAAATGTCATTGGATTTCGGTAAAAATAAAAGAGAATTTAACATGAATAATTTTTAATCTTTTTAACTAAACCCTACACAAGTTTTATGTGTATCATGATCATTATAACATAAGGTATAATTTTAAATTATAAATTTTTTTAATAATGAGGAAATTATATGTCAAGGGGTAAAACCAAAAAATCAAAGTTTGATTAAAATGAAATTTTAGTAAAATTACCATTGTTCCATTGTAATTCTATTGGATTCATTGATAGATCATCCAAATAACCAAATATCAGAGTATGATCAAATGTCCCCCCCCCCACATGAATTTAGAGTTAAGTGACAAATCACATAATAGGGAATAATTTTAATAGAAAACACATATTTTGATAAGAAATCATCAAAGAATGATCACCCAGTTAGTTTTGATTTATATTAATAGATGTACAATCCTTCGGATTCTTATGTCCCTATGAGAGATAGAAAACAATATGTTACATTTTACTATTTTGATAAAAAGACATATCTCCCATCAGGGGTCAAAAATGAGAATATAAACACATATTGACATGAAAATATAGGATAAAATTCCATGAAATATTTTATCTCTTTCATAATCAACCAATCATCAATATGATGCACATATTGATTAGTATAGATCAATTTAAGATTTTAAATTATTATGTTTTTTATAATAATAGACCAATCATGGTTGTAGGGGGTAAAATTGACCAAACAATATATGATCGACTTAAAATGTTAGTAAAATTATATATGAGTCATTTAAAATCTAATTTAATCATTAACACTTTGATCGGATACAAATATTGATATTTTTGTTAAAAAGTGTTGTTGTTTATCACATTTTCAATTAAGCTTCTAATCACATAAAATGGGTCGTCACATGGGTTTTGAAGACCACAATCAAATAATGTTTTTTACTAAATTCCTGAAATGAAGTATATAGATGAACAAGAAAATTTCCCAAGGAGTGTTTTCGATAATTTTCATTACTTTTATAATGACATATAATGTTTTTTTATTATTAAATCAATATATACCTTATGATTTCATTTTTATGAATGCAAATTGAATAAATGTGTAGATTCACAAAAAATGAATATGGGAAATTTAATTGTTTTAAGGATGAATTCGAGGAAGATCCATCATTATTTACTTTTTTTAAATCATCGAATTCGAGGATAAAATTATTTATCATTCATCTATTAACCCTCAAATGTTTTCCATAGAATGGAACAACTAATTTGGATGAGATATACTTAAACAGATTATTAATTATTAAATCAAAATAGAATTTAATGTCTATAAGAGGTGGTAAATTGTAGATTAAAATTGAAACTAAAAATATAAAATCTTATTAAGTATAATTTTTTTGACTCACATATCCTCTGAAGATTAGTGTGATGAAAAGGAGATCCAGGTTCTATCTGCTTAAATAAGAGTTTATTGGTATCACAAACACACTCATAAAATAGTTTGTAGGAAAGATAAAAGTAAAAAATATATCTTTTTGATACACATTTAAAATTCAAAATAGACAACGTATAAACAAAATATATAAAATATTATAATAGTAAGAATGACATACAATATTATAACATAATTTATTCCATATCCTTAATAGTTATTTTAGTCATAAATCATGACTAAAGTTATATAATATTTTCCTTACATATTTTATGGTAGGTCATTCTTTACAAAGAAATCCCTCGATCTAATCAATCAGAAGCATCTCTATCTTCCGATCCCCAGTATTACATTTATACGATGATTAGATTCAAATATGTCATTCTTGGCCAAGACATCTCTTGATATGATGACTGAAGTATTTCTTTCTATACACAAAATCCCTAAATATGATGGATCATATTTAATGACCTCCTATTCCTAGAAGCAATCAATCAGTACCATGATGGGACTTTTGATTAATGAATAAAATATTTATTATGGATTTACAATCCTCATAATGATTCGTCAGAACATGAATTGTCTAAAGCATTACAAATACAATGAATGAGGTTTTCACCTAGATAAATTGTATTATTATTTGAGTTTCAAATTGAATAATCTCACAACTATTCACATTACATCTTATTTATCGGCAATTATATAATCATAATATTCATATTTAATGGAAAAAGACTAAAATAGATTTTACGTGATATCTCTTAATAATCTAGATATTCAACATGCAAGATAAGGATGATTTGTATATTGATAATCTATTTTCATTTATATTATCACCATTACATTGCTATTTTGGATACCTTATTATTGATATAATTCTAATAAAACCATTATAATCCATGGATATAATGATGGGATTCTTTATTGATTTTCAATCCAATAAACTAAAAACGGGTTAGTCTGATGACGTGGTCCAAGGTTTTTTCAAATTATCTGGACATTTATCAGTAATACAAAACTCAAATTATGGATCAATCCACAAGTTATTCCAATGTATCATACGTAACTTTAGTCTGATTGATCGAAATGAAAAATAAAATGATTATATTTGTTGTCAATTGAATTATTTATATGATCTTTATAAAGTAATATTTTATAAAAAAAATACAAAAAAATTGAGAAATATTGATTTTGTAAATATATTTTTATGGAAGTGTTTGTGATCACCAAAACAACATATTAGAAATGTACGATGTAAACACATCTGACTAAACAATCCCACTCTTTTTTGAAAACCCAAAAAAAACACATTAAATGAAAAACTAATTACTTAAAAAATTACAACCCTTTATAATTTTATGATCTTTAAAAATATAACTCATATATTAAGTCCCGTATTGTTTATAACATCATTATTATCTAATGGAATGTATGAATATTGTTTCTCCTCCCTTAGGATAATATGTCACCCTTTGGAAAATATCATAAATGGTTCTCTCTTAAAAAACTTCTCCCCTTTTATAAATTTATCCTTATAAAATTTTCCTCCATTATGATTTAAAAAATTAATATGGACATGAAATCAACTAAAATGATAGAAATAATTATCATATGAATCAATTTTATGTGAAATATCTAATCATACATGAAATAAAATAATGAAAATTAATCCAAAATTAATTTGAATACCTTCAGATATAATGTTTTTTTGATGAAGAATTCATTTATATGTAACATTAATTAACTAAATGTATCAAAATATACATAATAAGTTTAAATAATTATTGTTACTTATTTATTCATCAACTTGATTGAAATTTCCGTCATTTTAATAAATTATTCATGATCATTCGAGACATCTACAACAAATTATTACAGAACCATGAACTAGTATTCAATCACTATTTGGTTCAGAATTTATGACTAAAGTCGTTCTACTTCTTCTGAACTCCTTTTATTTATTTACATCACATGAATAATCTCATCTTCACACATTCCAATTATACTATTTTATAACTCTAATCTACTATCTTCTTAATTCATAACTTTTACATCATCATTATGATCATTGTTTTTATCTTTGAAATCTTACTAAAAAATCATTGCATCAGAAATGTCCATTGATAAATTATACAAGGATGCTTCCATTTCTAAAGATCATTTTTGTCTTCTATAAATTTGGGACCATGATCCTTGAGATCAATATCCAATTCGTTTTTAAAACATAAATATATTTTAGTCATTTTGATTTACATTTAAATATATCACACATTCAATAATGTGAACAACTGATCCTTTAAAAAAATTTGGGATTAAAATTATTTATTTAGGCTAATATTAGAAAATATACACATTTCTACTATTTTTGGAAGTTATTTAATGGAATCACCTAACCCTTAAGTGATTTCAATAATATACTAAAAAACATTATGAGAAACAATCCCATTATAGTTTGATGAACTTGATAATGGTTTAAGAGCATTTGGATAGTGAGATTCCACATTAGGGTTATCTTCCCTCTGAACATTGTTATATAATTTTTGAGGAAAATATTATACTTTTGATACATTTATAATATTCACATCCTTGTCAAATTCATATTTATTTGATTCCTTTTTTTGGTGATTATTTAACTGCTTCATCAACCTTATGTGATGACTTTTATTCTTTTTTGGATGAGGATTTTTCTTCCCCTAATTCATCCAATTATGCATACTTATCTAATTGATAAGGGAGAATAGTTTATGATGATTATGAGCCAGTTGATTTCTTTTCTTTTTACACATGATCAGTCTCTGTTTCTTAATCATCATCTTTTTATTCTACCTCTTAGTATTCCTCTTATTATATTTCTTCATATTCTCCCACATGTTTCTCTTCTTCCCATTCCTATTCCTCTTCTTCTAATTAGTTCTCAATATGTTGGAACAAAATTCTTTTATAATTTTTGAAAAGTGTAGACCAAAATCCTTATCATTTTTTTCTAGATAGAAGTTATCCTATTATTGAAATCAAATTATAATTTAAATAATTATATTTCACATTTCCTACCATTTTCACTCGATGAATATTTCTCCGTTGAATTCTCTCTATGAAAATTTTTCTAATGTTTCTTATGTTTTATAACATGAACCGATGGTAAAAAAATACAAAAACATTGGACATAGAACATTAATGAAAGGCTAGATTTAAGAGAAATGTTTCTTAGAACCAATGATGGAAAAGGATCTCCCACACTTATATTGGCACCACAATTATGGTTAATATTATATGAATTTCAAAAGAATATATTAAATATCATTCTCTAATCTAAAGATCATGAGTTAAATTTAGTAATAATTTAAGTTATTTTGGTACTCATTAAATTTTAAAGAAAAATATTCATTTGAATGAGTATAAATCTGATATTATAACATATATGTTTAAAAAAATTTATTAAAACTAAAATAATAAATAAACACGAATATTTATTATTAATGTAATTAATAAGTGTAAAAACATAAATACGAATAACTTTTTGGGGTAGAAATGTTTGATTTGTTCCAGTAAACAGATAATATTGATTTTTAAAATGAAAATATATAATGATATAGTTTATAACAAAAGTAATTTCCAAACTATTTTTTTAGAATTTATAATTCTGAAAATGTTATAAAAATATTTTATTAAAAAATAAGTTTATAATATATTTCCGTTATGGAAAAAAATTTGACACCAAAGAATCATTTATAAATCATTTTATATTAGAAGAGTTTAAATATGAAAATTTTATTCTAAAAAAATTAAAAAAAATATTCGATTGAAAAAGTATATATATAAATGATTTATTTTTAAAATTTCATTTTTTTAGAAAATATAAGTTTAAAATAATATATGCATCCATTTAAAAAAGATTTCATTAATACAAGGATATCGATAACAAAAATTTAATATGTTTAATCACCCAATATTGATCAATCCTAGATTCTGTATAAATTTTCCAAATATATTGAAATTAAGTTGTTTATAAAAAATATCAACAAATTGTTATTACACATTGATAAATTGTAAAATAAATTATGAATTATGTGTGTTATCAAAATAAATTTGAGTTTTAGTAAAAATAATTTCACAGCCTAGGAGTGTGTGTTTCATTAACAATAACCAGGAATCAAAATTTCAACCTATGAAATTACATGTTCTAGAAGTACTTCCCCAATCCATTCTTCATCCACAAATATCATCATCTAAAAAAATGGAGTTAAAAAAAATTTCTATCATAATAGATAATGAAAAAATTATAAGTTCCCTTAAGATAATTATAATTTTTACATAATAAAGATTAGATTTTGTTTGTATTTTCATGATATAATTTTTTTGTGTATGTTAAAAACATTAAATCTAGCCGACTAGCTGTTATGTAATGTAAACATCCAATCTTACCTCTAATAGTCTTATGATCAACTGGTCTCTCAGATTTATCATGATCTAATGTACTTGAGGTTCCAATGGTAGTACTAATAATTTTAGTGTATCCATAAATGTGTTTTTAATGAAGAACTTATATATACCTATGTTGATCTATAAAAGTTCCTTCTTAGTTTTAAATAATTTGAAAACCTAGAATGAATGATAAATCACCCCAAATAATGATTTTAAACACATATTTCATAATATCCAAAAAGGAATATGTTAATTATTTTTTAGTTGAACCAAATAGAATTCATACATATATATATGTAAAATCTTAATGTATTTATTTAATTATTTTCTAAAAAGGGTTGGATCTGTTGCTCCCATAAAAAAATTTTATGTAACCAAAACCCATTTACATTAACATACATATATTTAAGGGATTGTTTATGTCCATAAAGATATTTTTTATGTTAATAAACTCATTATGGATGTTTTTTATTTTCAAATATTGGGGGATGATATACATAACCATTACCTATAACATATCCAATAAGGAATGGACACATCACATCCATTTTAAATATATTCAAATTTTGAAATTGAACAAAATGTGGAAAGTATATTAATAAGTTATAGTCTGGAAACATGGTCATAATATTACCCATATCCTTTTCCCTATAGTTTATTATATCTACTAGTAACAAGTATAATCCTATTTCTAACTGTTATGTTGTTTTCCTCACATTTGTTATGGAAAACATATTTTCCTCCAATTACAAAATTATCATTTGGGTGTTCATCAAAAATATAAACATAGTTCCTTTTAATCCTATTGTGTTCATCATTCATTACATTAGTCATATACTAATGTCCTAAATCTTCAACATGATTAATATTATTCAATTGCGATAAAAATGATATATGGTCAATTTCATTATTCAACGAAATTTCTATTCTAATGACATGATCTACATCACCAATGATATTATCACTATGATGATTATTAAGAAACAAATAACTTTCTCGGTTTTCAAATGTATTCTATTCAATAATAGGATTATAATATTCTTGCTAAAAAATTAAAAATATATTCATTATTTTTTTTATAAATGGAATAAATTTCTATTATATTATGGAAATATGTTTTAGAAATAACATCGGGAAATGCATATTTTGGATTATTTAAAACAAAATGTTAGGTTTCATCAACATTTTACTAATGGTTCATTGACCATGTGGATTATAAAATAGTCATTGAACGAGGTGGAAAACAACCAAAACGATTTACCATTCGTATATATGCATTCCATCTATCCACCTCCATATCTATGTTAGATTTATTTTATCTCATCTCTATATATCAACTTCCTCCACTAGCATGTTAGCTCTATCTATCACATATGAGTTTATTCACACACAAATGAGTGAAAATGGTTTATACTCTTTTACTGTTTATTCTTGAGAGATGTTTCATAAACAACTTATCACATATGTTCACTAAATGAACTATAAAAACAATTTTCACACTGATTACATGATTTATTTTTCACTTGTTATGCTTCAATTTTGGTATAGAAATAACTATATTATGTCTCATACATGACATGTATATTTGAACAATCTAAAAAATTAATTAAAAATTTATACATGTTAACACTCATGAAATTCCGTGTCCTATAAACATAATGACCAGAGACATGAAGATCGTGATATGGTTTTCATAGTATAATAAATTTTTCTTTAATTTAATGTAATTTGGAAAAAGTGCATATAATGTATAGGCCATCAATAAGACGTGTATTATGTTCACAATTTATATGAGACACATTATTAGGGACATGGGTGTAAATCATGCCATTGAAAATAGTTAGAGTGAAAAGTGTGTGCATGGGCTACATGATGTGTGGTGTTTGAGTAACATTGTAACCAGTCAGGTAGGCCATGTTAGAAGATAAATGACTTGTATTTTAATAAATGATTACTCATAGTTTATGGGAGTCTCAAAACATGTACTCTAGCTAATTGTGTTTCAGATTGGCCCAGTCAATATGTGGTGTAAAATAAAAGGTACTATGCGTAATAAATGTAAACTCATTGAATTAATTTATTGATCATTTAAAACTAGTACATGTTGTGTACCTCTATGTTACATGGTGTTTACTCTAGTGTTATCTAGGAATATGTCTCAGTACCTCTATATTGGACATCAAAATTTATATTATTCATAAAATTAATCAATATTATATATTTATGATAAATTAAAGATGAATAACTAGATATCAATATTTCAATTTTGAATGATTAAACTGAAATTGAAAACTAAATTACAAATGTATAAAAAAATTAATTATATTAATATAGTTATAAATAATTATGTCACATCTATGATACAATATGTAGGTTCTATGAAAAACAAAATAATGCACTATGTTGTTCATAATTGTTTTTTATAATTTATGATAAATTAATGATTTACATGGAAATAAACATAATGATCAATGAAATTGAATAAAAAATAGATAATGAATAAAACAATTCAACCAGACAAATGGATCATCTCTTATTATTTATAATTAATTTATTCAATTTATGAATTACCTTTTGAGGAATTATTTCATAGTTTAGGAATCATATAATATAGTAACATTGTATTTTACATAAAATTATAGGAATCAAAGGATAAATCCCCCTAGGGGATAAAGATTCCATATTTTCTAAAGGTATGTTCTTTTTTAAATAGGCGATTAAGTCACCATGTTTTAGTTAATAGAATGTTTTTTTGCATATATGAGGATTCTTGTGGATAACTAGTGTTATAAGGACATGATAGAAGGGATATTTTGGATTTTGTTTCATTTTGAATTGGTGGAACACAGTTAATTATAACGATTAATCAAAACCATGATAACCAATGAGGAATGTGTGCACAATTTAGTAAACTATGAATGAGGGTAGGCCAAAACATTCACGCCTAGATAGAGGCATTCTACACAGATTGTGAATGGATTTTCAAACCATGTAGGTCTCCCCAAATAACCATGCGACCCGCCATAACTTGGATAGTGGTGGGTTCCTAGTTGGAAGGATTTTGAAGAAATGTGTTATCAAACAATGCACCCCAATAAATCTGGGATTTTACCATATTGACTCCTAGGATATTATGTTACTAACTAAAATTTCTAACTCATTTTTCTTCATACTTTTTATTTTATGAACCTAAACACCAAAATCATTATAATGATATATATGTTTCATTTATAGGCTATTTGGAGTGTCTCTGGTGGTTGATCGAATATATGGTTATGTCTTGTGATGCACATGTTTTTATTTTCTATATTAGGGATTGTAGTTTCCTTATTCTTCATTTAATACCCTATAAACCACATTATTCAAGTGGATATTAGGTTGAGGATACACTGTGTTCAATAATCCAAGTACATGGCTATGGATTAGCATGAATTTATCTCTGATTTTGGGTAGGTGGTCTACAAGTTATATTCCATGGTCTTGATGTTTATTTGTTCTACTGTGGTTGTGTTAATGTTTATATCATGTTGATCATTTGATGAAATTGAATGTCATTGGTATAATGGTTGGATAAATGATGAATTTAACCCTTCATGATCCCCCTGAGATGCATTGATGTAGACAAGATAGATATAGGCACAGCCACGGGGTGTGACAATATTCTTGTACATGGAAAATTCTAATGTTAACTGTGGAGGTGATTTTTTATATGGTAGAGGACATGGTAATATATTTGATAAGATATTGTCATTAGAGAATTGATTATTGATAGCTATGCATTGAATTTGATAATGACATAAGGGTTTGATTTCATAGATGTAAAAAGGATCAAGTGGAATAATGTTCATGTATCTAATGACTTGTGAAATTGAAATCGAAAGGCATCAATGGAACAATACATGTGAAATGATAAATTAGGTGAAATGTGTTAATATAAGCTAATTGTAGAATATGTGAAATGGATTGAGATTTTAAAGGGAATTTAGTTTTGTGGGATATGTAAGAAGTATGGTAAATGTGTTAATAGGACATGTCCCAAATATGATTTACGTGTTAAATTGAATGTTAATTGTGAATGTTATTATTATTTATTATGAGAGTTTGGTGATCTGGTATATTTGGTAATTGGAAGAATAATCAAGAGAACCTGTATTGGTGGATTGTGGCATATATGTCTGAGGCTCCTCCCATGGGTTCGATTAGATTAATGATATAAACCCACACCCAATAATGTGTGGTTTATGGTGTAGGATTGAGGATGTAATCCCATAATAGTTTTATTTGATGATACTACTAGGGGTGAGACTCAAAAGTTAGTGTGATGTATTTGTTATGAAATACTTATTTGTTATTAGGTAGGTAAAAATATTTATTCCCTAATTTATGATAGATAATAGAGTTTGGAATAAATTTCAAGGATGTTAATTTTATTTTATGGATTATATAGTGGAAATGGTTAAAGTGATTGAATGGAATAAATGAGGAAAACTATTTTGTAAATATTGTTATCAAAGGGAACCTGCGTTCATTTTTTATCATTAAATTTATTTATAACTTTCATTAACTATCAATTTTTAATGTATATTTTGTGGACATTGACGGTGGTGGCCTACTAATTTGTACTCACAGCATGATTGGACCACTATTGGGTAGTTGAGTAGATTTCATTATTGTATAATTAGACAAGGGAAAATTGGATGTAGTAGGGGTTTAGATGGGCTTGGGATGATTAGGGATGAGGATCCAGACCTGGAGGTAGGAATATTTTGTGGGGATGTTCAAGTTGTCTATATTTTGGGATTCCATCAGTTTTGGAAATGTTATAATGACATGGAATATTTGTCTTTTTGATGTTGTTGTACCCTATTTGGGAAATCATTGGTATTGAATTTTCTAATTTGGTTAAAATTTTATCCTAATTTTTTATGTTATATAATGTTGAATACTCTTTTATAGAAGGTATATTCTACCAACATGGCATATTAGACCCTCATTACTAATTGAAAGCCTCTAGAGTAAGGGTGCTTATGGTGATGTCCAACCTGACTCAAAGAGATAGTTTAGTGTTCTATGGGTCATGGGCATTACAATGTAGTATTAGAGTTGTTCTTTTCAATGGTCTACAATTTGGGGATGTTATAATGTATATTAGGATGTGTCGTGTTTTGCGGTCGATCTTGTGTTTATGAGTAGTTATCCCATCCATTGAGAAAAACCTAAGTACCCATAGTAGGAATTATTCTTCATGATGTGTGTTGATACAGTTGAATAATAATTCACCACTGTTTGATGCACATGTTATGTAATGAGATTTTCATTGACATTTTTCTCATGAAAATAATTGAATTAGTTTTTGCATACGTGCATCGTTTTTTTTTACATAAGAATATAGGTGGAATACATCATGATTGGGATACACATGATGGATGTGTGAGACAAGATGTATAGAATTGTTTCACATTCCATATTATATTACAAAATTAAATTCTAATTAAAATGATAAAAATGGGTAATTGGAATGAATGTGAAGTAATGGTTAATGATTTATTCTTGATGAAAAGTGTTAAATGATCTATAATGTTTCCTAAAATAAATGGTGAGAAAAGAATGGTACATAAAAGAGAATGATTTGAGTTATAATTTTGGAAATGATTTTTAAAAGGAATATAATGAATTCATCATGAAATTGTACACCGGGATGACATTGACACATGGTAGTGATGGTTTAGTATGGTATTAAAAGTGAGACTATGTCTGTTGGTCATTTTCTAGGTAGAAGGGGATGTTTTTCGCTATTGGATTACCTGTTTTATTAAAATTGTGGATGTTTTAAGCTATGTGCACTGAGTTTTGTGTTGTTCTTCTAGGAATATTCAGCCAAATAATCATTTTTTTGTTGAGAAATAAGAGGATGTCGTTGAGAAGGATCATCCAGATGTTTATCCTAAAATCCATGCTGCGGTTTATGGTAACATAAAAGATGAGATATTTTATGAAAACCATGGTCATTATATACAATTGATGGAAAACAAACTATGGTGGTTTGGGCCATGTATATTTGATTTGATTGGGGTGTTTCATCTTCATCACCATTTATCTTTTTCTCGAGTCGTTGGATCTAATGAATATGAGTTTTGGACAGAGTCCATCCAGGTGATTCTTGGTCACTTATAGACTCCTTAAAAAATAGTCAAGTTGGATTATTACATGTTGTATCAAAAGGAAATGTACTAATGAAAAATTAGACTTTAGACCCATCTCGTTGATGGCATTTAATGGAAATATTTCCAAGAAACATTTCTGGAAAATTTATAAACGGATAACATGTTGTAAGAATAGTTTGAGTAGTTAATGAGTTCAACCCAATTGTTGAATAAAGTGACGGAATACACTTTTTGTTTCACTAATAGAAGAAGAATCCTTCATTCATTTTCTTGGGATGCTAAAACTATTGAAAAAAATTAGGAAGTATATAAACATGATATTAAGTTAGAGTTGAATATCATATATTTAAAAAGAGTTACTGAGGTGGAGGATCAAGAACATAATTTAGTGGGAAACATAATGGAGGCCCCCTATGGTGGGAATGAATTTCTAGTTGTTCGATCTAGTGGTGTAAAATTCAATAGAACAAAGGGCCATTTTCTGATCATTCACCATTGCAGTGGTGGATAGAGTTCTCATAAGACATAAATTGTCCCTCACGGTTGTGATCGGGTTTTATACTACCAGTGTGGTAGTATAGGGAACAAGTGTGGTCATTATCCCTAACAACCAGTTGATTTCCAAGCAAGTGGAGGAACAAAGCATGTGTAGAGATTCTATAGGATCCCACAATAGACATGAAATGATGGTGAATTGAGGTTGTAGCCGAGTGTAGGAAGGGGGTTGGTAACCCTCATATTTGATCTGTCATTGGCGATCTACTACTTGTATTGGTCAATTTGGTAGACATGGTACACTAGGGAAAGAGAATCCCTATTATAAGGGCAGTGCATTAAATGGAATTCAGACTAATGAATAGGGTAGAGTGGTAGGTGAGCTTCATATAGCATAGTCTACACCAGGTTGTGGATATAATTAAACTATCTTTTTGAAAAATTATTGTTTCCCGAAAATTTGTGTTATATTATTTTATGCTCAACAAAAATATATCCCTTTATTAATGAAGTTAGTATAATTGAAATGATACATTTTTTTCCACTACATGGCAATTTGTGAATATTACATTTAAAAAATAAACTATTAACATTTTGATTTGTGAATATAAATAGAAATTATAATGGTTAATTAATTAAGAATGAAAATTAAATGGCCTCATCCTATAGATTCACACCATATAGTGCTCATTTTTCATAGCTTTGGAAGAGTTAACACCACTAGGATTCTCTCTAGACCAATACCAAGACAATATTAAACATGTTACGCTTGATCAAAATCGCATATGGTAGAAGTTCATGATAGTTGAAATCACCCCTCAGGTGAGGTTATATGAGCTTCCCCAATAGTCCATCACCATCACTGACCTTACCCTTAGGTCATATGTTTGGGATTTAAGGGGGTATGTTTCAAGGACCTATTTACCTAAAATTTTATCCCACTGTTTAAATAAAAATATTATTTCATCATTTCTATTTTTGGAATATATTTTCTTTAAATTTGAGATGAAATTTGGTTAATTAATTTTTTGAGAAATAATTTTACTTTTCAGAGAGAGATATTTATTATTATATTGAACCAATTATTCTCTAATAATGTTTACTATAATTAAATAGTTTTATAGAAAAACAAAATCTTAATTTCAAATGATAAATAATTTTATATTAATGATTTGTCGAAAATTTACTGTGTTTGTAACTAAACATTTTATATCCACTTTTTTTTTAATAATTAATAATTTTTATTGCTAAAATAAAAATTTATAATATGTATAGATTAATAATTATAATATAAAATGTAATTTTTTAATTCATAATGATTATATTAGGTTATCATGAATTTATGAAAATATTATAATATACATTACTTGTTCATTAAAAGTAAAAATTCAGTTTGAGTTTTTTTGTATGTTTATTGACATCATAGATATGTCATAACAATGTAATCATAATATAATAATTCTAGTTGAGTCTCTTTGAATAAATTATGTTTTTACGTGTCCCAATTGTCCAATTCCATGGGAAAAAATATGATCAATTCCATGCTTTTTCAATTACCAGTAATGAGTCGTTCAATAAAATTTTAAAAAAACTCCCTATAATCTTCTAAATATACACACAAATTAATTCGTTTTCATCTATTCCAAAATCATTCTCCATGACTTTATGATAGTGTTACCTCACATGATGTCCTTCAAATGTATATTGATTTCCCCATGTTCCCAATCATATTGTTTTAGAACTAACACTTCATGGTAAAGGAATTATCAACTTCTCTTTTCGATTCATGTTATCTTTTATGTGGTATGTATTTCAATTTTTCATACAATGTTCACATTGTAATTTTATTATATCGGTATAATGTATTATGAGTCTTTTATGTATTTTTTATCCCATAACCCTCTCTTTTTAATGATTGAGTAAAACATATTTCACACTAGATATGTTGCATATGTTTCATATCATAATCTATCTTCTTTATCAAGAAATTATTTTATTTTATTTATGTGAATACACCAACATGATTCATTTTTAGGGGTATTAATCGTGATATTAAAATGATTTATTAGATAATATTATTCACATGGATAAAAACATAATTCTATTTCCATGGAATATAAATTATATAATGATAATATTTTTAAGCACTTTTTAAGATGCCATGAATTTGATATGAAACCCAATTCTTTTTATCTCTTCGGGTTAGTTGTGAACTGTTTATTTTTTCTATATGTGGATCACCTAAAAATAAATACAAAATAATGGCGTGCCCTGATTATGAACTTATGCTATGGGTAAAGAAATTAATCTCAAGAGTTGAAATGTTTTGTGATACATTGATGAATAACATTGGAAATTCTTATGACACCTTGGGGATGTACCATTGTGATATAAATATTAATTTATAAATTTAATATTGTAGACACATTTTCCAGGTTTTTTGAGTTATTATTATTACGGAATGCCTAGTTATCATGACATTATGATATTACTCATTGTATTATTGATATATCTCAAGTTCATATGTAAACTATTATACTTGTATTCCATTGCTTGTCCATCTCCTATTCTCCTTCAATATATGTAATATTTTAATGAGATACATATATCATATACATTATGAACAAATTATAATTATTCAAAAGTGTTTTAGAATATCTTTATATATTTTCATGTATTATGTAACTTATTTTGAAGACACGAAACCTTAATGATCCTTAGTTTTTGAAATGTAATACAATGTTATGTAATATATTATCCAGTTCCTAGAGTTGGTGTCAAAGGATTCTTTAGTTATTTATAGAAATTAGGATTTGAAAAAATTTTGATGAAAGAAAAAAGATAAGATTAAATATATGAAAACATCATTGTATCTTCGTGAAATATTATGTAAGTGGTCTCTGATCATATAAATACATGTCTCAATATGAACATGTGGATGTGGAACTCACATAGATAAATTATGGGTTAAATTCCAAAAACACTTCATTGAGATAGAATCAAGTGAGAACTGCTGCATTACAATGGGCCATGATACACTCCCGGTTTACTCTCTCGATGGATATTTATGGTTAAATCACAATCTTTTTATGAACCATTATGAAGGATTTATAGAAATTGTAATTATTGATGATGAATAATGTCTTTATGCATAATGGTTTAATACATAAATATCCTTTTGAGTTTTAATATTCATTAATGACACAAGATTATCACAATGGATGTATTCTTTTATAAAATTGAGATAAATAGAAGGAACTAGTCTTATGTTGGATGCAATGGACCATGCACTAACAAACCACTAATGGAATCCAGAATGGAAAAGTTCATGGAAATGACGAATCAACTAACTCATGTTAAGTGCAATAACATGAATCATGTTGAGAGGCCTTTTTCACCAAGAAGGATAATATAATTCATTGATTCTGTTATGAATCAACGTTGGCCAATTTTTAGTAGATCAACTAAACAATTGATTGCAGAACAATGGATATTCTCTGTATAAAAGATATTGATTAAACATCGTATTTCTAAAAAATAGAATGTAGTTATGAACATTTACTACATATAGGGACAATCATATTAGTGATGGGTTTTGTTTAAAAGCATAAGGCCGAGAGGGGAGATTTATACTATTTAGTGTTAAGAGTTAAGAGTTATCTTTTTAAATAATATTTACATCTATCAATGAGAATCATAATGGAAAAATAAATTATCACGCGGAAGAAAAAGAACAATGAATTTGTGGGAATATACGAGATGATCATCAAAAGAATATCATGTTACCCCTATGGATTTTTCAAGGATAATACTGGGATGTTGGATTGATTCTTCATTGAACATTGACCTCATATATGAAAAAATCTATCAAACTGAGACTATGATTACTACCAACAAGCCGGTACGCAAGTTGTATGGGCTCCTACTTGGGATCAAAGGAAACCGAGTTCTTAACCGAGATGAGGTGTATTTTCAGGATACTTTAGCAGTCTCTATAGTTGTATTGTAGTATTCGTTGTAACAGTTACTATTTGGTACTATAGAAGTCAGAACTATTCACCCAATTTGGGCCTTCGGGCCACCAGTTTGGGCCTATGGATTTCCAGGGCCTTCTGGTCATCAAAGGATCTCGGGTCACATGGCCTTCAGGTCACATAGACCATGGAGTGGCCCAGTTCACACATAACATGCTCCAGAATAGCATTATAGAAACAATAGTAGCAACAACCAGAAGCAGAGCTAACGGGATTGGAAGAATTAGAGGGTATGTCAGCCGCCATCTTGTCATGTATTGTGCATGGTATGCCTCTGGGCTTTTGGTTCATGTATTGTGGGTTTGTCGGGCCTTGTGCCTTGGGCCTACAGGTCATGTACGGGTTCCCCTTAAACCCATAAAAGTGGGATTATCGATAATTAAAATAAAAATGAAGGCCTTCGGGCCATTCAGGTTGAGACTATGATTGTTATGAGTAGATCATATTGAGTGATAAGAAGGTCAAACTAGATTTTGGCTAAATGAAGTGGTCTCATAAATCAATTATTATGTTGAGATTAATTTATTCATAAGTTGGGATGTTATTTTTTTAGGTAAGAGGTGGAAAGCTAGTGAAACATCCAATGTGAAATAAATATGGGAAGAAACATTCTGGGAACTACCATATCATGGGAGGGATGTGTTAGAAGTAAGGAAAAGATAGCCATATAACATAGAATTGTCATGGTAATGAGAAGCCTCAACATCACAACATTAATTACAAAGTGATAGAAGATCATGACGTACCATAAGTCCAATGATTCATTTGTGGATAACTTTGTCTCATTGATAATTTCTATACAAATTCTAGGGATGTGGATGGGAATCACAATCAGCCTCTGAAAAGTAGTAGGGATCATGGTTGTGATTTTTCTATCATTACATCTAATGTTGAAACACAAAATAATGAGGTGGCATGTACTCTTTTTTTTCTCTAAATACATGCATGTAAATTGTTTGATTATGGTTCTATACATACCTTTTTTCCTCCATGTTTTAAATAATGTTGAATTAATCACAATTGTGATAAAGGATGATATATCATTAACGACTCATAGAGGGATTATGCAAGGAAAAATAGTGTTTAGAAACTCTAATATTTACATTAAAAATGAAAATATATCTGAAATAATATATTCATTAACATTATGGAATTATCCATTAGAATATGGATGGGTTGGATCTCAAAGTACAATTCTTAGAATAAATTTAGAAGCAAGGAATTCAAAGTAGACATGAATGGAAATATATATTTAGCTTCCACAGAGAGATATTTTGACCAACTCAATGTCTAGATGATCCTCCTATTTCCATCATTATGGATATGATAAGTGAAGAAGAATAAAGATATGGGTGTATAAGGACATAAAATTTCCCCACCATTTGGGAATACATTGACGTATTTACTAAGGATTTACATATACCTCCCCCAGAAAGATAGGTATAGTTCTCCATTGAACTCATACCTAAATCACATCCGATATCAAAGTACCCATATATAATGGAATATGTGGAGAAAATGAAACTAAATAAACAACTCCATGATATATACACAGCCCATCAACATTTTAAGTATATTTTCATAGAAATATAATTTAACATGTGACATAAGAGGTGGTTGCAACTTTTCTAAGACATTGATTGATCGATTCATTATCATTATAGAAGATAAAACAATTTCCCTGATTCATTTTTTAAGATATACCCTATTTTTCTATCCATGATGTCAATTCAATGTGGAACCATTATTAAATGCCAAGAAGAAATGGACATGGGAATTGAAAGGGAAGGGACAAAAGCTATCATATACCAAATGTTTTTTCCACTGTAATTATTAGAGAAGACCCTGAAATCATAAAATAAGGATCCTATTGTGTAGGATGGTATGTTTCATGAGTTCAATATTCATCATGAAGGTGTACTGAAATTTTGTACAAGGCTATGTGATCCATATATTATAGAAATAAAGGATTATATAATGGATAAATCTCATATCTCTACAATCCCAATACATCATTGAGGTACAAGAATTTATAGAGACGTCTATGGTCATTATTTTTTTTATCACATTAAACGTGATATTGTGGACTACAGTAGAAGGTTCCTGGTGTGTCAGCATGTGAAGGAAGAAAGGAAACTTCATAAAGGTGTATTACATCCACTACCAATACTTGTATGGATGTTGGAAAATATCACTATGGACATCGCGACTAGTCTCCCAATAACATTCAAAGGAAATATTGTGATATGGTATATAGTGGACTGTCTCACCAAGAATACACATTTTGTTTCTATTCTAGAATATTTCTCAATATATATACATTCCATGATTTACATGAGCGAAGTGGTAAGGCAATATGGTTTACTACACTATGTCATATATGATTATGATATGAGGTTCACATCAATCTTATAAATATGTCTTCAATAAGAATTTATTTCTTAATTGAATATCATTATGTTATGTCCCCCCAAACAAATTAAAAATAATAAAGGAAAATTTAAAAACCCGAGGACAGGATAAGAAGAAGATCAATGGAATTTAATGGTGGATGGGATCAACATCTCCCATTATTTGAGTTCTTTTAAATAAAAATCTTTCATTAGAGAATTTTAATGGTACCCAATGATTCTCTATATGGTAAGCAATGTATAACTCCTACTTTCGTGGATGAAGTTGGTTTGAAAATGATTATTTGGCCTGATCTTGTGCAAGCGATGTCAAAAAAATGTCATTCCATCCAGCAACACATTAAGGAACATCATATATAGAAAGAGAGATATTATTAGAACCATCGACGGGACATGGAGTTTGATGTTTGTGATAACATCTTCTATCAAATTTCTCTCTGGAAGAGTGTCATACAGTTGGAAATGAAAGGGAAGGTAATAGTTTTGTACATTGGACCATATGAAATATTTAATAATATAGGAGAACTGGCATATCAGCTTGCACTTCCTCAAAATCTAGATCATGTTCATGATGTGATCCAGGAATCCCAATTAGGGAAGTACATACCGGACCCATAACATTTACTGAATCTTATAGAGATTCAACTCGAATAAGAATCTCTTATGGGGTCCATCCAGTGGATATCATGGACCTTAGAGACAATGTTCTATGTAACAAAACTACCCATCTTTTTATGGATTTGTTCATGAACCACAAATATGGTGTAGAGACATTTTATTTGAGGGAAACAATGAAGTAGGAGTTCACTCATCTTTTCAAAACTGATAGAATGAGTTGAAATTTATGGTAACAAATTTATTATGGGTGAAAAAATGTAATGTTTCTTACTTTTTTATTAACAATTATTTCTATAAAATGTGTGTAATATTATATTTTACTCAAAAAACTATATCTCTTTACTTATGAGGATAGTATAATTGAATGTAGGCTACTGGGTTTTGATTGTTATAAGACCATTTTGTAATAATATATTTAGAAAAAATACTATTACTATTAGCATTAGTGATTATAAATAGAAATGATAATGGTTAATTAATGTAGAATGACGTTTTTGTGGCCTCATCCAGTAGACTCAGGCACTATTAATCCAATTTTTCGATTCACGGGAAGGAGGTGGTGTAATTGGGTATAACACATGAAAAATCTCATGTCGATCTTCAAGATGTTAATCATGAATTAACTATCCCATGTGATAAATTCATGTTAGTTGAGATCACTACTCGAGTGATGTTATCTGAGCTGCCCCAAGTGTTCATCACCGTCGCACATGATGCCCTTAGGTCATATGAATATTTTTTTAAGAGGATATGTTTCAAAGAATTAGATACTTAAATAGTAATACCAATATTTATATAAAATATATATTTCATCAATTATATTTTTATATTAGTTATTCTTAATATTTGAGATTGAATTTTGTAAATTGATTTTTTGGGTAAAAAATGATCTTCTTCAAGAGATAAGTATTATTATATTGATCTATGGAATTATTATAAATGTATATTATAATGAAATGGAAATATAATAACACTCTTTTTATAATTAAAAATAATAAAACAATTTAATTTTTTTCAAATGTCAAAAATTTGATTATGCTTTTACTCTGCATATTCTTTACGATATTATTTTTAATATTTAAAAAATATTATTTCTAAAATTAAAATTACATATATGGAAATAATTTTTATGATAAAATAATATTTCATTTTTGAAATCATAATTTTATTATTAGGTTATGATGAAGTAATGGGAATTTTATATAATACATTAGTTTTCATTGGAATAGAAATAATAATGTATGAGTTTTTTGGTTATGTTTAATGAATTCATATCTATGTCATACTGATGTAATCAAGTTGTAATAATGTTGGGAGTCTCTTGGGAAATAAAATACAATATTATGTGACCAATGTTTCCTATACCATGGAAGAAAACATGGGTCATCCCATGGTTTTTCAAATACCTCTAATGAGGTGTCCAAAGAAAATAATAAATGAATCCTTCTGATTTTCTATAATTACCCACCATTTCATTTGTTTCCTATCATTCCAAAATCATTCTCCATTAAGCTGAATAAAAATTTCCCTCTCATGGAATCCTTCCAAGCTGTCCTCAATCCACCAATGTCTTGATTATAGTTTTTTAAAAGTAACTCTTCAAGATATGGGAATCCTCATCTTCTATATTCCTTTAAAATTATATTTTAATTGGTTTGTCATTCAAATTTCCATACCATGTTCTTATTTTTATTTTATTATGAACATATACATTATTATAAGTCTCTTATGAATGGGTGACCCCTGTACCCTCTCTTTTTTTATGTTTTATAAATCATGTTTCATACACATTATGATTCATAAATATAATCTCAAAATCACTCTCTTTTTCAAAAGAAATTATTTTATTTTATTTATGTGAATACTAAAGCCACATTATCATCTTTTAGAATTCGTCATGATAAAAAAATGATTTATTTGGTTCCATAAATGACATACATATGATCCTCAATCCCTTTTAGTGGGTTATTCAAGATATAATGATCGTGTTTTTATGAATTTTTTAAAACACCTTGAATTGCATATGAATCCAATTTCATTTATTCTATTTGGGTTATTTATGAAATTATTAATTGTGATCTATGCGTATCACATGAAAATAAAAACATATTTTTGGTTAACCATGATAGTTCTCTAATTAATTGGATAAATAATATATTTTCATGAGATGAATTGTTTTATGATACAATGGAAAATTACCATTGTAATTATTTTGACACCATAGGGGTGGACTTTGATGAAATGATTATGAATGCAAAAATTAAATTTATTAACTACATTTTCATGTTATTATTCATTTTATTATTATTAGTATGATATGCCTATGTATAATTACTTTATGACATTTGTTGTGCTATTATTGATATAAATCTTGTTCACATGTAATTTGACTCACTTGTTTTCAATTACTGGGCCCTATACTCACCCTTTCCATTGACGTATGTCTCCATGTTATGAGATGTAGTAATTTTATACAGGATAAACCTTTTTTGAATTCTTCCATATTGATGAGAATAATTTTGTATTTTTCGTGTATTTTTTACCATATTTCAATGACACTAAAATTTAATGATCCTCTGTTTGAGAAATGTAATGCAATGTTATGTAATAAAAATAAGAAATTCCATTGTTTGTATCAAATGATATTTTTTTTATTTTTGGAAATTAGGATCTGTACTCTTTATAAAGATACCTAATGACTCAGTTAAATATATGAAAACATCCTTGTATTTGGGTGAAATATTAAGTAATTCATTTCTAAAAAAATACATACATGTCTGTATATGATCAAGTGGATGTGGCTCTGGCACATAAGTATCTAGGAATAAAACAAGAAAACCCTTCTTTGTGTTGGGCTTGATTCAGAAATGGTTCATGATATTGCAAATTTCTTTACTCCTAGTTTGAAACTCCCAAGAGATATGTTTGTTTAGTTACAAGATTTTTATGAACCCATATGATGTATTTATAGAAAACGTAACTTCTAGAAATGAATAAAATGTTAAACATAATTTTTTAATATATAAAAATCTTTTCGAGTTTTAAGATTATGAAATGAAAAAATATTCACATTATGGTTTTATACATTTAAAAGTTGTTGTCAAATTGGAGGAACCATGTGATTGGTGACAAAACAGACAATGCACAGATGGCCCTCTGATGAAAGAAAAAATGAAAAGTTTCATAAGAATGAATAATCAAATAACTCATGTTATGGGAAATATCATGTATCAATATGAGAGATCCATTTCTATAACAAGGGAAAATATTTTTGTGGAGTCCTTTAGTCATCACATACAACCAAGGATCAGTTTATTTGCCTAAATATTTATTGTGGATTTGTGGGTACACTCTATAGAAAAGATCAATTTTTTACTTAAATGTTCTGATATAAGAATGTCACCCCAAAAATTTACCTCTTCGGGGGAGAAGCTGGTCATGGGTGCACATTGATTAATAACATGAGTCAAAAATGGAAAATTAAATCTATGGAGTTGGATGAGTTCATATGGATCTTATTCAATTAGTATTTCCCTCATTTTATGAAAATAAAAATGGTAAAATAATTTTTCATGCTGAATAAAAAGCATAATGAATCCACTAGAAGCTACAAGATGAACAACATAAGGCTTTCTCATTACACTAGTTTCTTTGACAGGGATCATAATGTAATGGTTGATAGAATATTCAGTGAACTAAGATGTCATCAATGGAAGAATGAATCCGTCTAAGAATATGAAAGATAAAAGGATATCATAATGTGTGATATTTATGATTAATTGATGTTCAATGAGATGGACTGGTCTGACAGGTCCAATGAAAATAAGAGATCTATGGAGAAAATAATGGAGAGGATCATTGATATGGGAATAGGTGGAAAGCATGTACAATATCCAATGATCAATAAATGATGGATGAAGTAGTCATGGAACTTCCAGCTTATGAGAGTGAAGTGTTACATGTGTGGGAGATATGGCCATAAAACAATGGAATTGTCAAAGTGAGGTAAAGATCAAACTTCCCCACACTAATAATAACTGGAAGATGGTTCATGAACAACATGAATTCCATTTATTCATGTGTGGATAGCTTAGGCACTCCACTATTCACTATCGAAATCTGAGGCAGTGGAGATGAATCAACAAAACCCTCATCAAAGGATTGGGTGAAAGGTAGTGATTTCTCTATCACAATAGATGATTTTGATTCTCTAAAAAATGTGGTGGAAGGTACTCTTATTGTTCAATCGATGTTATCATGCCCTTTTTTATTTTGGTTCTATAGATATCTCTATTTTCTCCATGTTTACAATGATGATATAATCAATCCCTCAATTTCTAATGTAATGTAATCAGTCATGACATCTATAGGGATTATCAAAGAATCCTTAGTGTATAGAAACTTTAATGTTTATTTATTGGGGACAATATAATCACAAATCTCGGACACATTATCATTTTTAGAATTTGGAATTATACTAGGGATGGACTACCTCTCAAAAAATAATTATATGATCAAATGAAGAAGCATGAAAATCACATTATTCATAAAAGGATGGCATACAATTATCTTTCTTGTATAGATACCACAACATGATATTTTCTAGACACACCGCCTATTTTTTCATTATGGATTTGATCAATGGGATTGATAAAGGAAATGAGAGAATAAGGATAGAGAACGTAACCTTAAATATGGAATAAATTAACTTATTTCCTAATGATTTACCTATACCTTTTCTAGAAATAGAGGTTGAGTCCTCCATTGAACTCATACATCCAATTCATCTGATATCAAAGACCCTGTATAGAATGGAATATGATGATTTGGAGGAACAAAAGGTACAACTACAAGGTTTTATGGATAAGGGATTAATCTAAATGAGTTTATGCCCTGTTGGAGGGAATTTTATCTTTGTAAAGAAGAAGGATGGATGGATGTGGCTATCCATTGATTATAGAGAACTGAATGAGATCACAGTGAAGAACGAATACCCTCTTTAATGAATTGTTTTCTTATTTGAAAAGATTTTTTAGTCTCAATTCTTCTCAATGATTGAACTTCGATCTGGTCAACATAAATTGAGGGTGATGATTTAATATATTCCAATAACTACCTTCCTACCATGAAATGTGAATTATTTGTTTCTTATTATGCCATTCAGTTTGATTAATGATCATGCTTTTTTAATCTATTTGATGAATAGAGTCATTAAATACTACTATGATATGTTTTTGGTAGGTTTTATTCATTAAATTATGATATATTACAATTGTCATGAGGAACATTTTGATCATCAATGGGTTATATTTTAATGTCTGATGATAGAGAGTTTATTAAGAAAGTACATCAAGTGTGAGATTTGGTTACAACATGTCGCCTTCTTGGGGGACATTCTAACTAATGAAAGATTCTCAGTTGGCCCTACAAATACAGTGGTAGTGGAGGAGTGGCCTCATCTTACAACAGAAACTGAGATTCATAGTTTCCATGTTTTAACAGGATATTAAAAGAGGTTTTTCAAATACTTATCATGACTTTATTATCCACTAACAATGTTAACTAAAACATGTGATATGATTATTTTTAAATATTATTTTTAAATTTTTGTATGTATCAAAATAAATAAATATAAAAATTATTTTTCACAAAATATAAATTAATATCTCAAAAAATGAGATTATATAAAATTATCCACTCATTTTATTTACTATCAGGGCTGATCACCTCCCTACATCCCATTGATTTCAAGTGCCTTTATATATCATAATAAATTAAGAATAATTCATTCTTGATATTTTTATTATTTTTAATATTACTATAAAATGATATATCATAGTGGATAATTTAGAGGATTTTCTAACATTCCCCTTAATAGTAGTTTTCCCGCATAAAGCACAAATATATAGTTGAGCTTTCATGGCCCTTGAAATAGATGAACATCATTCTCTGTCATTTCACTAATAAAAAATCATACCTATCATTCCACACACGAATTGTTCCCTCCCTACTCTAATTGAGCACCCTCCACTAACTCTGTTAACCATACCCACCGTTAGCGCCACCACGGAAACACCGGAGCCCATTTACAATCCCACATGTTTCACATTATAGATCCCACTTTCCATTTCCATTGATTGAGGACAATACCGCCCTTAGTGCCTACCCCATTTTCTCTATGATTTTATCCCTCTTTTAGTCTCTAGATTAGTTTGGTAAACCATATTTTCAAAATGTATTAGTGATTCCCTGAAAAAAGAACTATATTTTATGGTACCAGCTTGTCTCATTTACATTTTATACAACTCTTTTATTTTCAACACATTCACCTTATGTTCAACCATCAATTTTTGGATACGACAAAAAAACATGATTTATATACACTAATATATACATGAATTTATCTATGATAGAATTTACATTATTATCAGTATAAAAGAACTAATAATCAAGGTGGTATTAAATGAGGGTCCCCTTAATCCATACTAAAAAGAAGCACTGCTAAAAGGGGCATTATAACATCGTTAAAAAATGAAATGATAAAGTATTCTTTTATCTGTGGTTGACCCCATTTATAATAGCACTAGAATCCACCGTCTACCTTAAACAAAACTAACCTCCCCCATTTAATATCTCTTGGATCCTACTCTCTGGCCGATTCACCCTTTCCATTGCTGGGTATGCAACTTGTTACATCCTCCTCATGCATCTCTCTGTCTTCCACTAACCCATTTTGTGGTGTTTTTTAATTTTTGATATATATAAATGTATTAGAACATTTTTAAAGATATAATTATATATATTTTGTTACAAATTTTCATCCATATATATAAATAAATATTTATTTAAATACATATATAACAGTTGTTGTGACTATGTATGTGTGTTTGTATTTATAAATACATATATATATGTGTGTGTGTGTGTGTGTGTGTGCATGCATATGTGTGTTCATCTATAAATTTAATTAAACATATTTATATTTATATAAATATATTATATATTAATATTTTCATACATATATTAGAATATGTTGATAAACCTATATATCTTTTTCAAAACACACACAAATATATTTATATACATATAAAAATCATATATTCATAAATTTTAAATGTTTATGTAAAAACATATTAATACATTTGTATTTCAAATAAAATGGATATTTTTTTTATTTAGATAAGGTCTATATATTGAGAAATATATATTTTATGTAAATATTTATAATTGTATATATATTAAATTATGTTTTTATTTGTATATATATAAAAAATATGTATATATTTCTATATATATTTTTTACATATAATACAAAATTTGAAAAAATGATAAAATTTAAAAACGATAATGTCAATATGAATGTATGATATAAGAATAAATTCAGTACCCTCTAAAGAAGCAAAAAAATATCCCATTAATGGAGGATGAAAGTCCAATGATTTTAACAAATTGAGGCACCACAACTAGAAACATAGTTCTGGAGGCCTTATGATGATTTCATTGACTCAAAAAATGTGAATAATTGTATAAACATATTTGTTATGGCGTAGATAATGTCACAATTTTTGATCTAATATGTGGTAGAGCCCAAAGAGACACCCAGATCAGATTTATGGTCGTTTAATAATTTCTAATCAATAAATTGTACAAAATTATTAATTAAAAGTAGAATTTAAATTATTTATTAGCATTTTTTACTAAATATCTTATATATTATGATCAAATTTTTATTCATCCTTATATAAATCATATTAAAAATATATATATATATCAATATAAATATATTTACCTATTTAAATAAATATAAATATATTTATATATTTATATATGAATATATAGTTTTTTAATTTTTTTAAAATGTACCCTTTATCAGTTCTAGTAAAAAAGATCTGATAATGGGTTACATTTATCATCATAAAAAAGAACTGATAATAGGGTACTTTTAACACATCCCTTTTCAGCACTATTAATATTATGGGTTATCATCACTTTTTCATGCACTGATAATAATATCCTCTTTATCAACAATTTATAACTATCATTGATAATATGTTTCAATATGTAAATCAGTTTCTATGATAGTATAATTAAGGATCCTTAATTGAGTGATTTATGTTGTCATTTAACTATATTTTAAAGAAAAGTTTATAATCATATAAAATTATTTTGAAATCTTATTAATGTATATGTTATCTATATGTTGAATACCTAGTCTGACATATTGATTTAGTGTATACATATCATCTAATATTGATATTATGAAATTTAACAAAATCTATATATCAACACATTGACTTACAATTGTAGATTAAAAATTCATTAACTACAAGGATTTTTCTCTCTAGTTTTCCCTTGGTTTTTTATTATACTATCTTATGGGAAAAATTTCATCATTATAAACTTAATAAACTATTTTTTCCTATGCTTAAAACTATATTGGATTCATTATTTATAATTATTTGGATATTTTGTTTTTCATTCTATATCAATGATCTTTGTTTCACTGGATAATGTTGTTATTTTGAATCTTATTCAAATATATATTACTAGGATAGTTATTTGGAAAAAATATTATACTAGCCTATCAATTTGATTAATAGGCCACTTTGATAATTGGATAATTAGTTTTGAAAAATTTAGAATAAATTAAAATATTTACAAACCTGTTTCAAATGTTAATGGAGACATAATTATATATAGAGACAATATATGAATGTTACTATACATTTATTGATGAATAAATTGATAATTTGTTTAACATGGTACATGAAATTGCATTCACTATAAAGTGATATGGTTAGTCATTAGAAGATTTTATAATATATTCAAAAAAATAATACTAATTTGACTCTATGTTATTAATTATCGATGATATATATGATTAATTATTTTAGTAGTTTGATATGTATAAAATTATATTTTTTTAATGTGTACCATGGAACTATTTAAATATATTTTGTTATATGGAATTCTAAAAAATTCAATTAATATTTGTGTAATTTTTACTGTTTGTTGAACATATACAATGTTTGGGGTTGAACCACTATGGAATTTCTTTGTTTGATTTTGGGGTATTGGATGAACCTGTAGAAGGATTCAAGGAGTTTGAATGTTAAATGGGAAAATGTTGGGCACTACTACCATTTGAAGCAAGGATGTGATGTAGAGCCATGAGCTCTGTCGTATGCTTGGCTTCTATGTTGTGGTCTCCTAACCATACTGTAGGTAGGCTCAATTGAAGAAAATTTGGGCTACTATCTTTTTAGTCCTCGCTATGTCGTTGTGGTGGGATGTGGCATTGGCTCAACCCTAGTGTTAAGCACTGCGACGTTGAGCGAGGTGCCGACTCCATGATGGTTTTTGAGGAAACTGCCATATCAGGTGGTGGATATAAATTTTGAATTATTTTTTTTCATATTCCATCCCCATAGCTGAATAGGAAATGAATCATGGAACTTGTAGTGGATCCCTAATGCAGGTTTTACAAGGGGTTGTGATATGGTCTTTTCTGAATGTGTAGTGGTCTATAATGTGGTCTTAGGGGTTGTGTTGTGCTCCTCTTGAAATATGTCTTTACAAAAATTCCAATTTGTCCCATGAACCTAGTTTTCTCCCAAACACTCCCCTCGAACCATAAGCATCCATTGGTTTTTTTCAAAGCCTTTTAATCACCCATTTTATAGGGATCACTCCAAAATTCTCAAGTTCAATCTGTGGTGATATCATGAAGGCTCTTCCTCATATCTACGGGATTCAATCCATTTGATCAGGGATCCTCCCATTCCATATTCCAATATTATAGTAGATGATGTCCATCATTATATTGGTGGTTACATTTCCATTTATCAATGTGTTGATGGAACAACCTCCATGGGAGATCGTAGATTACCCATGGTAGAGGTAATCCGAGATCCACACCATTGATTCATTATCATCCCATGATTGTTGAAGCTTTGTGTTAGGGGATTCATTTCCTCTCCTCTATATTTCAGTGAAATCATAAATTGACTCTGGTTTACCCCATATTATGGTAGTATAATTATCCATTGAAAAATTATACTTGATTTAAGAAAAATATATGTTTATGTTCACTGATATCATTTAGTATCATTCCACTATGAAAATGGTTTTCTTGTTGTTTTTTGAGATAGTGTGCTATTTATTCCATGATTTAAATATCTTGTTGTTATTCAGTATTTATCATGTTGAAATTGATGAATTTAGATAAGAATCCAAAAGCCAATAATATTTTTTTGGATGGATAATGAATTAAAAATAATCCATGTTTTATAAATTTGGTGTTTCTCTGAAGTTGATGATAATCAAATTTATGAATTTATTCGTGTTTAATTGATGTTCATTCCATGTGTTAATGGAATTGGGCAACAAACCAAAAGATAGAATTCTTGTTGATGATTATATGACCCATAATGAGTTATTTTTGTTCATACTTTCTTTTTTAAAATTGGATGCATTTTCCAATTAGTATGTTTAATGAATTTAATAGAATGTTATAGGTGATTCCATGGTTTTTCAAATATGGATCCTATTGATATTAACCAACATGTATTTATGTATTACTAAAAGGGGTAGGGGTGAATTAGTTATATCAAATTATTTTATGTTTCAATAATTTGAAAACCCATTACCTCTGGATAATATTTTATTCTATTCTAAAAACAAATTGAACACATAACCTCATAATCCTAATAATTTACAAGGTTCACTACTAAACATGAGTATACAACCATGGTACAGTTTGGAAATAATACAATGTCACACAATCCACAATTAAAGAATCCCTTTGTGGGTTATACAATATATAGGATATTCACTTACACTTTTGTAGCACAATGTTAAATACAATTGTTCATGTGTTTCATGTAACCTGAAATGATGTAATAAAAGTACTCTGACAAATATGTTATGGGTCATAATTATCAATTTTTAAAAATATGATCTTTCAAAACAATTATTACACATCTAATCATGAATTTATAATGATCTTCTTATACATTATAATGATACTAAGTCTGATATCAAATTATAATTCCCAAGTCTGATTGCTCAATACTGAAAATACAACACTATCAGAATACAAATGAACTAATTTTTAACATCTCCATCATTAGTCCATAAATATAAATATTATTTTCCCTATCTTCCTATTTGTCCCAATCAGATAAGTAGTTGAAAATGATCAATCTCGTCATCATCTTCATCCCCAACTTCTTCTTCTCTTTCTTCTTCTCTCAGATAAATCATTTCATGTATACATGATACATAATCTTTATATTTCTAGAGATATAGATCATATCACTTATAAGAAGAGTTTATCAAAAGCTACATTTCAAAACATGTACTTACCAAAGGAGAATTAAAATATATTAACTGTAACTATAGTTTTCTATAGTTTGACCATGGTTTGTTATTATAATATAACATAAGAAAAAGATTCAAAACATTATAAGAGAAAAAGAATTTTTGTTGATGTAGTAAAAAATAAAATAAATTCTTTATTTATTAGTGTTTTGATTCTATGTTGTATTTTCATTAACAATAACCAATGTTTCACTACATAATGGAGTTAATATGAATCGTATTAAAATAAATATTATTAGGATAGATATTTGGATGAAATTTTATACCATGTTATATATATAATAATTGGTCAATATAATACATGTATAAAAACAAAATGGGAAATATTATATTAAATTAAAATATTTAGAAATAGTTTTTACATGTAAATATGTACATTATTATTGTAGAGAAAAATGTTTCATGATTCTATAATTTTTTTGATAAATCAATTGAATATTTATTTCAAATGCTCATTAAAATTTTGATCACTATCTTTTTAGAAATGTGGACTCATTTGAAAATTTGTTAATGTATTGATAATATTTCTAAAATATTTGTGTCTAGGTTATCAATTATTGAAGCTAAATATCCTGAATTACTCTGGGAGAGTGATTTGTATAAAATAATATTTTTTAAAATTGTGTACAATAAAACAATTTAAAAATATTATGTGGTTTGAAATTATGACAATTCATATAATATGAAATATTGTCAAATTGTTATGGTCTATTTTATATAAATAATGCAAGGGATATAACCTTATTGGATCTTCTCGTTGTGTGTTTTGGTTGTTGGAGGCACCGAGAGGGGGTATGACGAAGTTTGGAGGAAATGTAAATATAAAGGTGAGTTCCAAAACCATTTGAGGCCATGTTGCGGCATGGAGCCATGGGACATGTCATAAGTCAGGCATATATGGAGTGGTCTCCCAAATATTGATTAGGGAATATTGAAGGAGGAATATTGGGGCCCCATCCTTTTTTGGTCTGGATGTGTCGTGGTTGTTAGATACACCATATTCAATTCCCAGGTTTCTAGAGTTGTGGTGTATAGAATGGTGGATATGCCATTGTGGTTTCTGGGGCCATTACCATATCGGGGGATGTTGAAATGTTGGCTATAGGATGGACTAGGATCCAATCTCGAGATAAATAGTATATGAATCATGGGTCTATTCGTTGATACTAGAAACCAGTTTTATAGGGGATGGGATATGGTATCCTCCCATTATGTAGTGGTCGTGGTGGTAAAATATGTGATCTATAGGGATTTTCCATGATCCAATAATAATCGTGCTGCCAATAAATACCCCTGAGACCACAGGGTATTGTTTTCTCCAACTTCTTCCTCGTTAACACTAGATAAACAAGCATTTAATTCTACAGATATCAAGCCCCTTTTCAATTGGAATGAATTATGAATTTCCATTATCAATATGTCGGGATCTAAGGTAGACTCTTCCAATTTTCTAGAGGGTCCTATCTTTTTTATCATGCTTATTCTCTTTTAGTATGTCCATGTAATTGAATATGATCTCCATCATTTTATTGTATTTTTTACTATATTTTACCTATTTTTCATGGAACAACATCATTGACATATTGTATATTTTTCATGGTAGAGGTTATTAGTGATCTACATCATTGTGTCATTCTTATGAGAAGAATGTCAATATGTTGAGGTGTTGGATTCATTTCTTCTCTTATTTATATATGTGAAATAATAAATTGTCCATGGATTTTCACTGGGTATTTTAGTCGAATTGACCAAATAAATATTAAAAAAAATTAAATAATGAAATTTGATTCTACTTAGAGATCACATGTGGTTTTTTTCATCATTCTAATAGTATTTTAATTGTTTTTATAGTAAGTGGTCTATATAAACTATCATTTCTATATAATTTTGTTATTCATAGCTAAACATGTTAAAATGTACGTGTTTGGATAAATAAAATAAACCACATATTTTTTTGGATGGATAAATATTTAAAGAGGATACATGATCAACAAATATTGTGTTTCTCATTAATTTATTGTAATAAAATTGATGTATGTATAATGTTTAACTGAATGAATTATTACATGTGTTAATGGAATTTCATAATGATCTTGAATATGTAACTATTGTAGATGATAATAAAAGGTACGATAAATGATTTTTGTTCTTAATAATGTTTTTTGAATATAAAAGATTATGTCTTATAGAATGTTTAAATAGTTTAGCAGAATTTTGTAAAATTCGGTATTCTTTGTTGTCATATTGAAATTTTAAATTAACACATTTAAATTTTTCTACCAATTAAATTGTTTTGAATACATTCAATTTTTTGGGCAATATTTCTCAATTAAATCACTATGTGATTTTTTTCCATTTTACTACATAAGCTAATTTATGTGGCTCGCTAAATTTCATGGAATTTTTTATATGGAATCCCAACCTAGATATCCATTTTATACATATTATCTTCATTTATGGCTCTCAATACATTCTTCCAAGTAATATTTCTTAGTTATCCCATGTGTCGATGGGTTGGCACATTGTAGTGGGCTTCTTGGGAGCATCCCATTGGCTATATAGTTAACCAGTTTAGGTTTTGGAATGGGGGATCATCATAAATATTGAAAATGTATTAGATATTAAAAAAATCTGAAAATATTCTTCTTGAGAGTTCATCTTCTTCTGGTATGACGGGGTCTAATTTTCTAAAATTGACACCATCTCACCGCTAGGTGTTTGTTTTCATCCTACTAGTGTTTCATTCTATTTTTTCTCTCACCCATTATTGACAATTGTGTTTCTCGAATACAATATCGGTGATAATGGAGATATTATCCTCATCGATGAACTCATCTAGTGGTCTGATTACCACTACATGTCATTGGTTGACTGATCATATTGGATCCTATAAGGGTAATTCTGAGATAAAGTTGTATTTCCATTTAACTAATCGTGTATAACAGGCATGATCATTCTACGATGAGATCCAAAAACAATGGGATCCGTGTTCTAGGATATTGAAGTGATATGGATACTAGTATATTTGTTCGGGGTTGCAATTTTTTCATAATCCTGATTCTATCCTTAATGATGCTTCTAGTGCACAGATTCTATTTTATGTATTCTATCCATTTTAGTTGGCTATTTTCATTTCCTTTATACATTGTAATATATTTTTTGATAATTTAATAATAGTACATATATTTGTGGGGTTATTTCTATGAAATAGGTCCCAACAAGACCAATGAACACAAATCCTAGTGTTTTATTTCTTTTTTTCATTTCATCTTTTAGAATTATTTTTGTTTCACTATTCCCAAATCAACACTCATTTTGGGAGTATTTCCATTATAATCAATTTGATATAACAATTTTGTATATTTAATTAAATAATATTGTTAATTTTTTGTTCCATGTAATTATTTTTTAGGTGTTCTTATTCCGCTATTATCTCACAACAAAGTGTATTCAAATCCACCTGATAAACATTGGCATCTCTGAAATATGAAAGAGAAAAATATAATGGATGAAAAGAATTTAATATTTTTAGTTTAAAAAAGTGGTCCCTATTAATCCAATAAAGGATTCAAGATTCTCGTCATGGACCTATGAAACCCGAAGTAATTCATTCAACTAATGGACAAAAAATCACTTCATATTTTATATTGTCCTTCATTACATTTTGAGGAATGTAGTAGCTCATTAACATTGTATTTATGTGACAACATACATCCGATGGTATATTATGTGAGATTTGTAGAATTTATTTTTTTGTTAACGTGGAAAAATTTATATGAAAACACCTTTAATTTTCTATCTACATAGGATGAAAAAATTATATAACTTCAAGATGCATCATGAAACCACCATCTATAAACAACTTGTTGAGTTTAATAAAATATTATTATGGATCCCCAATATAAATATTAATGATGAAGATGAGATCCACGAAATTGTACATATAATTTAATTAGTTATTCTATATTAACATATTATCAATGATATGATGTATGGAAGATATTCCCTGACTTTAAAGGATGTCAAGTCTGCCTTACTTTCATGTGAGTTTCATACGAGGATACAGTTAAACCTAAAGCCAAGGGATTGAATATGAGGCTTCATATATAGATTAGATGGAAATAGAATGGAAAACAATGGATGAGATGTAAGTGTCATATCCAACCACACAAACATTGCTCTAAACCCACGCTAAAGTATGTTACCTAGAAGGACATTCAGAACCATGGTAATATTATACCTAAATGACTAGATTTGAAATCCAGAAATCATTATAAGGTGTATATATAATATATTATCTTTCCTCAATAAGGCTTTGAATGTGATGAGGTGTTGTATGCTCCCCTAGATAATCTTAATTCTGAGTGTGTCTTAGTTTCCGGTTGTTCTTTCCATATGTTCCCAGATAGGTGATTTGACTATTGTTTGACTTAGGGTTTTCAATGAGAGGTTGTTATAAGAAGTACTGATAGATGTTTCATCATGGGTAGAGGATATTTGAGGTTAAAGCTCTCAAGACATTATATTATCACATTATTGGATGAGATATGTGTTTCATATTTTCGATGGAATCTGATATCACTTTGTCTCTTAAATCAAAGTGGTAGTACCATTAAATATGATTCTAGTTGTCATAGAATATTCAAGGGATATCATATGGTTCATAATTTCTTCATACTATATTTTTTAGCTGTTTTAGGTAGAATAACACACATCAACCAGTTGGGAAACAATTATCTCACTGACCATGACAAATCTATTCACTGGCATAAGTGGCTGCAATATATGCCTGCTAATGGTCGAGGGAAATTTACCATGTATTGGATTATCAATCAAATTACCCCAAGTAACATACTCATTAGGGATGACTGTGTCATGTGTATGTCTAAAAGAGTCAATTTTTATATATCATTCTTTAAAGCCGGTCACCTACTTGAGTATGATCACTCTTATTTTTGGTGACCTACGATGATGTCCTCCCATAGTGGTGGATCCATCTTTTACACTTTTATAGATTAATTTTCAAAGAAATGGATGAGTTTATGTTTTGATAAATATATTTGATGTACTTGAGGTGTTTATAACATGGAATGGATCTATAGAAAACCAATCTGTGAAGAAGTTGAAGACCTTCAGGACTGATAATGTCATTGAATTACATTCTAATAATTTTATATGCTATTGTGAATGTGGGGGAATTTAAAATCATAGAAAATTGAATCAAAATCCACAACAGACATTTATAGATGTGTGTATGAATTTTCCCATCTGTGATCATGTTCGTAGAATTCATTCATTCTTGAGATTTCCCAAATCCATTGGGGTAGAATCTATCAGTATGACAACATACATAAGAAACTTTTTCCCCTCATCTGCAATTAGATTTGAGACTACAATTTAATTTCGGTGTATTCATACCCTTCATATGATAATATTATAGTGTTTGTATGAACTACCCAATATCATGATATTGTAGATAAATTATAGAACATAGCTATCAATATCATCTTCATAGGTTATCTTAAGGGGGTAAAGGGATATATGATTTTTTATTGATAAGACTAGATTTCATAAGTATATATGTATATGGGATGTGGTGATTCATGAGTCTCTAATTAGTAGAGTTTATCCTCACAAAGATGAATGTGTTTATACTTCTCTGAATATGGATCATGAGGTTGATACTCTTAGTGCTAGGGATTCTCTTATTAAGACTCCTTCTTTCACTCAGCTGCCCCATTCCCATTTTGATGGATTCTATTGGACTAATTCTGATGATACACCTCATGATGGTGTTCATAGTGACCTTAGGGGTTATCATCACACTATATATATGTAGATGGGGGTTATTACAACCCCATTATTTATAGGGAAGAAAATATGGTTTTTTCCTTAATAGTTATTACAGATCTAGGTGGAGAGGATCCCCAAATCTATAATCAATCTACTAATGAAAAAAAATTATGAATTATATTTTAGATTTTGAATACGCGATGAATTCTGATGGACAGATCCATTCTTGTTCCATAGTCAAATGTCCACTTACTTCCAAGTTTATTTGTTTTAAATTGATATATAAATAAAAATAAGAAAATATTGTAGGAAATAAAATTATGTATAAAGCTATACTTGTAGACAAAGAATTCCTTCAAAGAGAAAGAACTGATTACTATAATAAAATTCAACCCCACTGAATAATTCTTTAATAAAAAACATCTTTAATTGTATATCAATTTTAATATGCATATAAAATAGCTAAATGTAAAAATATCCTCCTTTCATGGTTACATTATTGAATAATTATACATGCCACATCATACTGTTATTGATAATTAATTTAAAGACATTGAATTTATTTTTAAATAATAAATTATTATATAGAATAAAATATTTTTTCAGATATTTTTATTGGGTATTTTATAAATTCATGATAAAAATGGTTTTAGCCAGAGTTACATTCATGCATGTGGTCATTTTAAATCAGTTAAAAATATCAATGCATTTTTTACTAATCTGTGTTGATGACATGTACTCATATGTAGATATATGAATTTAATCACCCATGTTAAAATTTAATTGTTTTAGATTTTGAAATTAATGATCTAGGTTGTGTTATGAAATTTATGGGAATGGTATTTTACTAATCTGTGTTGATGACATGTACTCATATGTAGATATATGAATTTAATCACCCATGTTCACCTTCTGATGCTTCTGATATTGAATATTTGAGTAGGATTCCATGTTCTATTGTATTGGGAAATATTATGTATTCTATGATTTTTACGCAACAACATGATTCTTTTTCTATCTATACATTAAGAATGTTTATGGAATATCAATGTAAGCAAAATTGGTGGGCTCTTAAATAGTAATTTTGCTACATTTTGTCTACTTTATCTCTTTATATTTTTTATGGTAAGAATACAAATTTTTTTGATTAGTTATATGGTATATAGATTCTTACAGTATTGGAAATGTTGATACATTGAAATCACTAATTGGTTATCTCTTTACATCATGTGGAGGACCAATATATCGAAAGTGCAATATGAAATCAGTGGTGAACCTCTTGGTCACTACAGCTGAGTACATAACACTAACATAAGTAGTAAAAAAATTGATATGACCTAATGTTTGGTTTTTTGAACATAGCATATGTAATTCTATTATTACTATGCATTCTTTGTTCCTATTTTCAGATTATTTTTTTAAAAAAATTTATTCAATTGTAGGTCTAATGTTCTATATATTAGGCTTTAATTTATTAGAGAATTTATTGAATGTGGATAATTATGCTTCACTATGATACACATGAATGGAAAACCAATTGATTGATTTACAAAGTTTTCAACTCTATCCAAATTAAATCATTTATTAGAAATCTTGTACTTTGATCCAGTTGAATATCATTTAGGTGCAATAACATCATTAATTCTTAATTGAAAATGGTATGAATTTCCTAATTTTGTTATTCTTTATTTCTATATTGAATGTTAATATTGTCCAATTTAAATTGTTCTCTAATATAAATTATATTAAAAATATTCAATTTTTTATTAAATATTCTATCATTTAATTATGTTCTAGATTTTTTTATTTTAGTACATGATTAATTTATGTGTCCATATCAGTTTTTTCCTTCTTGATTTGTGATGCCACCATATTTATCGGATATATACTTATTTGATTCATTCCTAGACATCAATGGATGTTTCTACCAAATCTATCCTAGATAACCATAGGTTTGGGTCAATACATGTGCTCCTGAGTGGGATTTTCAGCATTAGCTTCATGTTAGCCTCCCGTATTCTAGGCATTTAGTCATTTTTGGTCCTGGGAGTGGTTCCCATCACTCCGGCCATGACTGCATTTGAATTATATAATTGATCGTATCATGATCTTTTTAGGGTATCAACATCAATCTCACTGATTGAGTAGATATCTTCCTCATCATCAAACTCATCATATGGCCTGCTGACCCCTTACACAGAGTCGGTGAGTTGATCATTGTGGATACCCTAAGAGATCATCTCAGTTAAGTATATGTGACCAATTATTGAATCCATATACATGGAATTATAATTCTATGATGAGATCCAATAAATTAGTAGGATAAATTTTCATGGATCGTCATGTAATCTGGAATCCTGGACATTTTTCTTGGTTGTATGATTTTTATAAAACTTATTCCATCTATATTCCTACTTTAAGTGCACAATTTTTATTTTTGTAATTTTGCACAATCTAGTATCCTATATTCATTTCCTCTGTTCACGTTCATCTATTTTTTAGAATATAATAAATTTTGATTTTTGATTTATGTTCATACATTGTAGTAGGCCCCAAAGAGATAAATGAACAAAAATACCGGTGTTTCCTTTGTTTTCTGTTCTAATTTTCTGTTCTATTTATTTCTGTTTTACTATTCCAACATTTTTATTTGTTTGGGTGCATTTTTTCATAAAATTATTTTTCAATTATATATATTAAATAAATCCATATTTTTTATCTGATGGTACATATTATTGTTGGGGGTGTCGGGAGGTTGTATTTCGCCATAGCATTATAATACTTGTTATAACTGATTCCATATGATTCAAATATTTGAAATCTATGATAATTTAATTTTTTAATTCAATATAATATGAAAATAAATTATTTAATAAATTTAAATGTTTTGGGGAAATGAAACATGTTTTCAAGTGAGGTTTTAATGCCATTTGATGGGGATGTAAGACCCCATTTGAATGGGAAGGCTGGTTTCCTTGTTTATTGCAACCTATTTACTTTATACTATGTATTTTTATTAAATCCTTTTTTTATGTATATTTGATCCTTTTATTGTGATGGGATATAAAACTGGGAAGGTTTATGAGATTCGGGTGGGGAGACCTGAGTTTGTGGATGTAGTGGATGTCCATGGCAGTGAGATGTGTGGTGATATGCATGAGGTTGTCGATGGTGAAACAAGTGATGATGGAATGGGAAGATGTTAGGCTTACTCATTACTGTAATGATAGATGATATTATTTTTTATTAATGAATCTATTTAATTTATAGATGATTTGGTTTCTTGTTTTACATATATTACTTTCCCCACTTTATGAGGTATATGGTTGTGAGTTGATACCTGTCTTAATAGTAGATTACAAAATCATCCTAGTGTACATAAAATTATTGAGTTATTATAATGATAATTAAATGTTTATTACAATTTTTTAGTTCATGTCAGTACAAAAATGTTAATGTTTTTTCTGAGAAACCATGGACTATGTTGGATTGTACTTGGAGTGCAAGGACAACACATGGATAGTTAATGAAATATAATCTAAACAATGTTAATTAATAATCAATGAATTTATTAACATTATGTGAAATTTGAAAAGTGATTAATGAATTTAATATACCATATTTAATATTTTGGGTGCTTAGAGGATATATAGTCCATAGAAGTTGTAGTCGAGTGTCCAATAGATGATATATAATGTTGTGCATACGACTAGGTTAATGCCTAAAGTGATTGCATTGCTTATACCATATCATTCATGTCATTTGATTTATTTTACTATCCCACCAATATTTTTAGTGATAATTACACCCAGTGGATCTTTGAAGGTTATTTTCCCAAAAATCATCCTTACATAGGGATAGATTACTGACTACACCCTCTTGTCCCATTCTCTTCTTCTAATACAATTATATGTTTGTATGAATGATTGTTAGTTTCCCCATATATGACTATAGAGTGATTTGATGACTTGTGGTTAATTCATATAAAGGTATCTCTATATGTATTATACAATGAATTGTTATAGGTAGGACATGTATGGGATGTGTTGGATTATGTAATGATAGTAAGTGTACGCGCTGTGATGGCTTGGGGTATAATTCCTAATGAATGAAACACACCATACTAGTATTGGTGGCTCCTGAAAGCTATTTGGATACTATATAGAGATGTACCATGAGATGATTAAAATAAATTATAAATTAGATGAATGTAATGAAACATAGCCCAAGTGTCTTCATTGTAGCTTCTTTTGGGGAGATATGGCAAAGGATATAAAATGTTTGGTCATATGAAAAAAACTATTTGGAAGAGAAAGAATGGTTCCCTATTGGATTTGTTATTATATTATATGATCTCTCATGTATCATTTACATGGTGAGTGATTTTCATGTTGAGGATGGGTACATAGTATACATGTATAGGTGATGAGTTAGTTTCGGTTATTTTTCAATGGAATTTAGTATGATATCGTTATCTTATTCATGAGATTCACTAGGGTGGATCCTACTAAGTGTACTATTATGATCACACCATGTATATATAGCTTTGTTTTTCAGGTCAGTATTAGAATGTTGCAGATCAATTTATATATTACTAGCTTTTCATTTTTTTAAGTGTTGTTTGGGATTCATGGTCACTGTTGACTTCATCGTTTTTGTATAGTTAGATTCCTTCCATATTTTTTTAGTTTATTAGACATTACATGTATAAATGTGAGACACTGTTATAATTATGGGCATGATTTTATTGTTTAATCAATCATTTTTATCTCATCTATGTGATTCACATATAGGGTATTCCCTAATATTTAGATGTATGATATACACTCGGTGCTAGTTGCCAAACTGGGGCCTTTTCGCAGAAGGACGCAAGCGGTCAATACTCTCCATGTCTAATTACCAGCACAGGAGGGGAACTCTTTTGGGAAAAGGAGGTTAGGTCATAAATATATGGATAGGAGTTATATTGATATTCAAAATATAAAAGATAAATAAAACTCTGTGAATTATGAATCTAACTGATTTCAATAAAAGACTAGTACTCCGCCCGTGCGATGCACGACACTATAAAATAATTCCTATTATTAAATATAGATAACTATTTATAAAACATAATAGTTTATTATCTGTCTTCTTAAGTGTTCTATTTGTAATAGTTGCAATGAAATAGTAACGTTTAAGGTATTTTACACAGATATAAGTGGTGAATTATTTAAAATTTTAAGTGAATATATTAAGAAGAAATCAATATAAAATGTTAGATTATGATACATCAATTGTAATGTGAAACACTTTGGAATAGTCAAGGATGGAAACCTGACTTCAATATAAACGACATATAGGATAACAATATTGTATACTAAGAAACACAAAGTTGAAGACTGTAAACTTAAAGAATAGTTTATCAAATAAAAAATTTGACATGCGTCAAGGAATAATTATAATACAAAAAAAATTATTGTCTACAAAAAGAGATGTGATGTTTAGACATGGAGTTTGAGTCCATAGAATTTGGAGACACCATTTCATGTGGTGACCAAAAGAAGGATATTTTAAAAGTGTATGAATTCCTAAAATTTGAAGATGTATAGCAGAATTCATTTTATGGCTCAACCATAAAAACATTAAAGCAGCTTCTGAAATAAAAAATGAATGCTCAATGAAAGAGAATACAGTTGTTGTAATCATAAATATGTGAAATATGTAAATGATGGATTTAAACACACTAACAAATAATAAGTGGTGCCATAGCCAAATCATTATTTTTGTTATTTTCATAAAACCCAAATGGAAAAGCGAGACCCGCATTACACCAAAGCTCGATCCGAATTCAAAATTCCAAAAGTAATGTCGCCACCATCTAAATATCGTAAATCACGCACCGCGGGTAAGTACGCTGACGCTGTCATTATCACAACACAGAAGGCATCACCACACCGTCCCCGTCCTTGCCAAACGTCTGAATTCAAAATAATATGTGGTGCATATGTTTGAATGTAAATATTTTCAGAAGAATGTGCAGAAGAATGTCCGAATTCAGATGAATGTGCAGAAGAATGTCTGAATTCAGAAATTTTTTCATTAGTAACTGACGAAAAATTACAGAAGAATGTGCAGAAAAAATGTAGAATAAAATGTATGAATATGATGATAAAAAAATCACGAATAAGATGATAAAATGATAAAAAGAATAATAGTTCTAAAAATACAGAATAAAAAATATGATGTTTTATCATAACTATTCTAATATGATAAAAAATCATGAATATGATGCTTAAAAAAGCATGACGTCTATGATAAAAATACGATGTTTAGTAAAAATCATAACAGTTCAAAAAATGAAAAATCACTATTAATTGAAATAATAGAAGAATCAGTACTAACTGAAATATAAAAAGTGGTTAATCTGGCAAGCTTGTCACTCCGCCACCCAATTTTCAATGACCTATTCCCCCAACCCAGCTCTACCCCTCCCCTTCCCCCTGCCCAGCCCCCTGCTCACTGCTCAGCTTCCCACTGCCCATCCCACAGCAGTCCACCCCTGCCCAGCCCCTCCCTTTCCAGCCCCTTCCCCTCCCCTTCTAGCCCCTTCCCCTCCTCTCCAGCCCCCCCTTCCAGCCCCATCCCTAGCCCCCCCTTCCAGACCCTTCCCCTCCCCTTCTGCACTCCCCCCACCATTTCCAGCACCATCCCTAGAACCCCCCCATTCAGCAGTCCCCCCTGCCCAGCTTACCCCTGCCCAGCCCCTTTTCCCAGCAGTCCTCCCCCCCATTCAAGCCCCTTCCCCCCAGCCCCCCCCCCCCCCCCTTTTCCAGCCCCTTCACCTAGAGATCCCCCCTACCTAGAAACTTCTTGCCCATCCCCATTCCCAGCTTCCCAGTGCCCATCCCCCAGCAGTTCCCCCATGCCCAGCCCCTCCCCTTCCAGCCCATTACCCTCCTCATTTACAGCCTCTTCCCTCCCCTCCAGCACCCCGACATACTTTCCAGCCCCTCCCCTTCCAGCCCATTCCCCTCCCTATTTCGAACCTTTTCCCTCCCCTCCAGCACCCCCCTTTCCTTTCCAGCCCCATCCCCAGCACCCCCCTTCCAGACCCATTCCCCCCACACTCCAGCACTCCCCCATTTCCAGCACCATCCCTAGCATCCCCCTTCCCCTCCACTACTGCACTCCCTACCCTCATTTCCAGCCCCATCCCCAGCACCCCCCCTCCAGCAGTCCCCCCCTGCCCAGCTGCCCCCCCCCCCCCCCTCCCAGCACCCACCCTTTCCCCAGCAGTCCCCCCCTTCCCCTCCCCTGCTGCACTCCCCCCGCCCTCATTTCTAGCCCCATCACCAGCACCCCCACTTCCAGCAGCCCCCCCCCCCTCCCAGCACCCCCCTTTTCCCAGTAGTCCTCCCCCCCATTCCCCTCCCCTGCTGCACTCCCCCCCCCCCCCCTCATTTCCAGCCCCATCCCTAGCAGCCACCCTTCCAGTAGTTCCCCCCCTCCCAGCACCCCCCATTGAATCTCCGATGACATTATAAAAGTACATCTGAAAATTGTAAAATTTAATTCAAATGTCAAACATAACATCTACATCTATTATATAATAAACGTTGGACAGCATATACCAAAATGAAAATAAAATCAACTGCACAGAGGACCTTTTTCAGAATGATTCAACATCTTCAACATCAAGATTGAAAATGATTTTCGTCGCATGAATGGCAGTTGTCAGAATAACAGAGTTTGAAAGTATTTTTAAGAGTATTTTATTTGGATTAGTGGTTTAAAACTTTTGAATGCAATGAATAAATGGAATGGAAATAAGGCATTGTGACCTTAGAGAGCATACTATTTAATTTCTTTAATCTGACGAGTTAAAATATTAAAACAGTTGATGAACCATTGATTTCTTTCAAATAAGAAGACATCTGGTTATCATAGTCAACCCATAAACTGCATTTAAGTGGTAACCCACTACAGAATAGTATTTACCCCATATTGTTAGATATGAACATCTGGTCAGACATACTAAAACGACGTAATGACAAACCTTTCATCCTGTAAGACAATTTGCATTTTGAAATTGTTATTACCCAATGATTCAAGAGGATGTGCGCAATGTAAATATCCAATAATTTCTAAATCATATAAGAAATAATAAAAGATTTTGTACTGTTAGCTAATAAAAGTTGACAATAATCTGTAAAATGATACATTGATCAATAAAAATAATGTACAATCAATAATAAGATGTTTCAGAAATCTCAATAAACCATAACCTATTAAATGTTGTTCTGGAACTTTTCTTTGTATTATGTCTTCATAGGAAGTAAAATCAAAACAGAAATGTGGCAGCGGTGCATCACATGGGCGCACATGCGTTGTTGATGTGAATAGTACTCGACATGCATGTCTAGATCCTAAGTAAATACCTTGATTTGCAGTTATCTGAATGTTTTGTATGAAATAGCACGTTCCTTCCCGCAATATATTTTTGAACTTAGATAGAATATGACGCCCGGTAATAGTACAATGTATTTTCTCTTTCTTTAGAAATAACTTTATAACAATGTCAAGAATTGAAAGACATAAATCAACTTGACAAATATATGGTATAATTAAGTTGAGAAGAGAAATGCAATAGAAAAAAGTTAATGTGAAATATATTATTTTTATGATTTTACCTGTATATCTCCAAGAATCATATCAATCACCATAACATCATTGGAGTATCTAGTTGATGTATTTCACCAAAAATTCAAAACACAAACTTGTATCTTCAATGTCTCATCGGTATCAGTTGTGATATCATTCAAAGGGGTAATTGATCGCGACATTTTGGTATGAATGTGATGTTTTTTTTACAAAGAGATCAAAATCAAAAACATTGATATTCATAAAATCATGCATTAAGAAATTGAGAAGAACTGATCATTGATAGTTTAACATAAAATTTAACATATACCTAACACAATCTATGGAATATTTCCTTGTAGACAATATTTTGCGTTGATTCACGAGTTGTGGGATTATTATCATGAACTACTATTTTCAAACCTAATGGTGATGTGACTCTAGATAGAGCAACATTTAATTGACCATGACAAAAGACTGGTATTTGAAGATACAACCCAATAGAAGGCAGTGATTGTCCTTGACTTTTGTTAATAGTCATAGCATAAGAAACAGTCAAAGGATATTGTCTTCTTTGCATTTTGAAAGGCCACCGACTGTCAGAGTGTGTCATATTAAATCTTGGAATGAATGTAAGATATCTTAAATTATAACCACATAAAATTCTTGCTCCGATGACATGATCCCCCAAGTGCGTAACAATCAAGCGAGTCCCATTACATAATCCCACAGACTGATCTACAATCCGAAGCAGCATGACAGGAACACCAATTTTGAGTGTAATTTTATGGGCAGTCATCCCTGAAACATTAATCCCATTTAACATATCAGATGTGTAAATGTTTTCTGGCCTATCTGTATCAAAACTTGCATCACAAGCTGAATCTAAGCTGAAATAATCTTTGCATTCAGATGATGTGAGGGACTTCATGTACGCATTCACTTCTTCAACAATATCCCGAGTTGGAGCTAAGATGGCACGGTCTTTAAGATAATTAACATCAGCATGATTACAATTGAAGTTGGGATAAGTATGTTCAACAATTTTAGAAATAGGATCTTCAGTCGAAGTAAGAAGATATGGGGATGGAATTGGAATTATAGCTTCACAAACATTTGGTTGTGCAATGAGACCTTCACCAATATCTAAAGTCCATTTGGCAAATTCTAGAACCGCATCTGTAATTGTAGAAGAATTGGAAAGCAATCTCATGTTCCTTGTAAGTGTTAAAATGTGACAATATTGCCGCATGTATGAGAAAGATATACTGGAATAAACTATTTCATTTCTGTTACCACCTGGTACGACCAGTAGTATTTGCCTGAAATCTCCACCCAAGACAACTATTATTCCACCGAATGGCAAGATTGAGGCATTCTCAAATTTTATGGACATTATATCTTTTAAAGTACGGTCAACAGCTTCAAAACAATGCTTATGAATCCTTGCTACCTCATCCCAAATAATAAGCTTTGTTAAATGTAGAAGATCTGCGACATCGTTGCCTTGTTGAATATTGCAATCAACGTTTTCTGAAATAGAAATAGGAATTCGAAATTTGGAATGTTTTTTCCTCCCACCTGGTAGCAGTAATGATGTAATGCCACTGGATGAAACTGCCAGAACAATTTTACCTTCAGACTGTATTAATGATGTCAATACTTTCCAAATATATGTTTTGCATGTTCCGCCATGACCATGCAAGAACAAGAAACCTCCAGCGGATTCAGTTAATGAATACATGATGGTACTCATCACGTCACATTGTTCATCAGTATGCTTACATTGCAAAGACAGATACTCATTCCGAAGAGTCTCTCTGTTATAATTTAGCTCATCAGCCACCAGTTGATTTTGATGAGAGACAATTTCAGAATCTGGAATGGGCATTGGTGGAAATGATTGAAGAGATCTACCATTCCTCCTTAGTAGGTTTTCAATTTCAAGCAAAGAATATATCTTCTTTTGGTGATCCGTGAGTGTCAAATCTAAAAGGAGTCAAGAAATTTTGTTACTTAATTAGTAAAATGTTTTAATAAAGAAAAAGTTACTGAAATAACAACTACACATATCACATTATATAGATGGAGAAATAAGACAATATATACCTGTCATTTCTAGCCTATTTTGTTGGGCATAGAGAATGTCTTCACTGAGGAGCTTCCATGTTTCATGCCACACAATGTCTGGGCGAGACATATTGTTTGAGAACAATATGTTGGCAAAAAGTCTGCACATAGACCGCCTTGTTGCCCACGTCGACACATCCTTTATTACTTCAATAAATTCTCTGTCATCAGCAAGAAGTCCCAATGCAGAACATGGCTCACGAAAAGTACCACGAATAATGTTGTTGATAGTTTTAATACTTTCAAAAGAAGTTGCACCTCTGATCTTTGTGAGCATTAACTGGAGGTAAAATAGATCTCCAGTTGTCGGTGGCAGATAATAAAGTCTACCAATACTGAACCCCTACTTTCTTTGACACCATATTTTTCCATGTTGGTGGAATAAAAATCTAGTGGGTAATTCTGCGACTGTGAGACATCTTCCTTCCGGGTAAGCAACATTAGCTTGAAACCATGCCATAAGCATTGATTCTGAAATATTATCCTTACTCAAGACATCCTCAATATGATCAGTGTTAGTGTATGTAACACAATTTTGGCCTAGTAAATGAAAATGTAATCTTTCAACTGGAGGTTATCTGAAGTGGATATCATAGGAAAATAGCCTCCAAGAGGTCTCGCAAGGAGAGATGTATTGGCAATCATAATACATTTGAATCTCATCAACATGATTTCCTGACAATGTAGTAGTGTTGGTTTCATACAGAGCTACTGTTACACGATAGAAGTACCACAAACTGATTATCCAATGGGACACCATTTTTCACAATTGTGTTTCCATCATTTCTTCGTCGGTATATAACATAGCCATCATCAACAACTGTTGTGTTTTCAACAAATTTTTTTTGGAAAAAACATTGTACATTGTCCATTTTTCATACAAGGTGACATACAATTTACATTGCCACAAGGTCCATGCATCATAAACCTCTTAACAACCTCATGAAGTTTTGGGAACTGACCTTTTTCTGGAACTTCAGCACAAACTACATTGTCAATGCAGGAAGGAGTACCTATTTTGCTATCTCTAAATAGAAATAGTAGAATGTGTACATGAGGAAGTTCATGTTTCTGAAATTCCACAGTATGAACAACTGCACAGAAAGTGATAATATAAATGACACAGTTCAACTTAAGATTCAAACAATATAACAAAGTATGTATCATGAAATACTTTGTATTATAGTTTTTACCTACTCGTGACCTTCCAGAAAAATGTATCTCTCGTAAATCTTTCATTAACTGGTAAACCTTAATATTGAAAATTCTGGATACAATGTGCGGACAGTCTGATGGACGACGATTTTGACGTGATACAAATCTGGTGATTTCATGCCATAGTGGATTGCATGTAAATGTAATAAACAAATCCAGATATCTTGCCCAATTGCATATTGACATTGCATCTTGGTAGTTTTGAATCATATATCTGGGAAAACCAGTAAATGTAGAGGGTAAAATGATTCGTTTCCCGCATGCATGCCCATCACGGTTACCACGAAGAAAACCATCCCGTAGCCCATTATACAACTCAACCCTCAAGCGTTTCTGATTGAAGCATATGAATGACAATCTCTGAGACTCTATCATTGTATATCCATCAACAATAAATTGCTGCAAGAGTCTTCTTGAATGTTGTAATATCGATGTATCAGTAGACCGGCATTGCAAGTGAAATGAGAAGTATTCACGCATTGTTACTTTATGAACCTGTCTACATGTACTCATAGACACAGATCGATGCAAAACCTTGTCAACATATCCATCATGACCATTTGTGAAAATTAGAGGATACTGCAATGGAAGGTAAAAAGGATGATGCTCATCAATCCGTTGCAAATCACCACTTATGCTTTGAATGATAATATCTCTTTCACAGTTGAGATCTTCAATGTCACCAAAAATAAGAATCGCAATCTCAGAAGTAGTAGGCAAGTTGTATGTCGATGCATCAGTTTGTATTCTCATAAGAAGGTGCAAATTTATGTTTTCATGTTCTTGACGATCTAGAACATCTTTTGCACTTTTGAAATGACGATCTAAAATATTAATTTCATGAAGCATTTTTTGTAAGTTGACAACAATATTTTGATTAACCACTATGTTTGTATTTTCTCCGGCACAACTGCAAAGGGAAATAAATTTAAAATTATGTGAAAATATGGAAAGCACGTAAATCTGTTAACATTAATGTCATATATTACCTGACATTATAAATTCTGTTTTGAGACACGTTCGCAGTATCATAAACATATAGCTGGGAAAATCTAGGTGGTTGTCCCTCTGGAGGACACAAGCTTCCTATGCGATGGTAGTTTTGTCCATTCAATCTGAATATGATTGGAGCTCTTCTGGTATTGAATGATCTGTCAACCTTACCGCCCATTGACGTGAATACAAACATGTAATTGTAAATATGCATATATTTTTGGAATGCTCTTACCTCCACAGAGTTTTGATTATAGACCAACGTTCGCAGGTACAGAGGACAGGATTGTAGTAATTGCAAAGAGACTTTACCGTGCAACAGACACCAAATCGTGGGTTTTCATTGGTGCTGCATTTTACATTTCTCTCAACAATCCAAAAGATAGATCCCTAGTATTGGCAGAAATTTGAGGGGTCTCTAGTATTCTAATATTATGCTGGTGAATAAGGGTTAAATGAATGTTTCTAATAAACATGAAAGCATAAATTAAATACAACTGTGATGAGTTGACTAATATTTTATAATAAAAGGCAATAATTATATAGTGACCTGCATTTTCTGCACGGTGAAGTAGTTGCATTATATCTGTAGTAGTATTTCCATTTAGTAAGGAAATGCATAAGAAATTTCTGTATCGTAACAGATGAGAATGTATTAGGTCTAACCAGAATAGTGTCTTGTATGACTAATTTCAGCATTGATTTCAGCAGTTGTTACATCTATTTCTGAAATGACATGAATAAAATTAGATGACACATCCTTTTCAAGTGTTAAATATTCATTTAAATTTAATGAAAGTACCAAGAGAATGTATATATATGTAGAAACAAAAGAAGAATACGTGAATTAGTAATTCCAGCATTGATTTCATGAGTTGATACATCTATTTCTGAAATTATATGACTCGGTTTAGATGACACAACCTTTTCAAGTGTAAATTATGCATTCAAATAACTTTCAAATACTGAAATAATAGAAACACCCACACACACACAGATATATATATACAGTAGAATAGTATAGCATGATTATAATATGCATCACACATGTGTCATGAAAATGAGCATTGCTACCAGTAGTTGAAGTAGTAATACAAAATCTGATTTTAACAAAGTATGACACGAATTTTAGTATGTGACAATTTATAAGAATTCGAAGACATGATTTGTGCTTACTCTGATAATATGTTACGCAAAGGGTTAGTTGGAGTATTTCCATTAGTCGTTACACCTTGCAAAAAGAATGCATAGTTTGTTAAAATACTTCATTAAATATGACAGATAAAATGATTGCATTATCAAAAATACACTGAGGGAGTAGTTACCAGAGGGGTCATAATTTTCTTCATTATATGGAAATATATGTTTTCTCTTGCTCCCGGGCGCAGTTATTGTTAATGAAGATCCACAGCCTTGATGAGATGTCAATGAAATTTAGTAGTTGATAAACAATACAATGTAATGAGATAGTAAAATTAATATATATATTCACTATTATTTGATAGTGTAATATAAATCACCCTTGAAATGAAAAGGTGAAAAATATATGCATGATCCTCCTTCGGTGAAAATACTATACATGAACTAAGTTGTAATGATTAGATGTAATTTAAGATTAAACCAATCTGATACTTACTTGAAGAACAGTTAGCAATGTTACTACGAACTTGACTAATGGTTGTTAAAAAACTATTTGCCGAAGAAGATCCCGAATCTAGAGCCACTATCATGTCAATTTCAAAATGAGTAAAGAATAGAATAGTATATACAATTAATATATTGGTTTTATATGAAAATGTTAGTGAAATAAAAAAAAATATAACCATTGCTAGGTATAGGTGATAGTGGTATGTGTGCTCATCTGATCACGTAGGAATTTATTTTCCTTGATTCTGGTGAAGTAGTAGAAGATAGATGATGGTATTCAATGGGTGAATTTCCCGTGAAGTTAGGAACATGTAATTTATTGAGTAAGTTCATGTAATGTTTTCAAGGAAATACAATACTGTTGTACCCAGTTGTCGTTCTCTCATACGAAGTCTCCTTTGCAGCCTTGCATCTCTCGATGTAGTCGTTGTCTGCATCTTTGTTTTGTTTTCTTTATGGTGATTTGTCAAGTTTTTTAATGAAACGAAAAGATGTTTATGGGTACAGAGATTCAATTTGAAATATAGTGATAAGTCAATTGACGGTGAATTCATGTTTGAATTCTGTTTGATATTTGCTGCTAACAAAAGTAGGACGCATCATGTGATTTTACTGAACAACAATTTCACCAACACAAAAGAATCATGTATATATTATACAGAAATATACAATTGGAAATAGTATAATCAATTAAAAACAATGCACTAAAGGAACACAGAAGGAAAACATTTTGAATGATTATCTTTGATGGATTTTGAGGAATTTTTATGCAGTGAATATGGTTGCAATGGCGACATAGTATTCTGTAAACATGAATTAGCATTGATCTGTGATTGCAATGAACCACAGCTATACCAACATAATGCAGTGAAAGGTACCGACATATGGAAGAGTGGGACTAAATATTCTGAAAACATGACGAAGCACTGTAGTTTGATTGCAATGAACCACAATTACATCAAAATAAACAGATAAATTTTATACATAAAATATATATTCAAATCTGCTATTCAAATGTCACCTGATTCAGTGAAAGGTAGCAACACATGGATTGCAGTTGGAATAGCGAATAAGTATTCTGTAAACGTGAATTAGCAGTGATCTGTAATTACAATGAACCACAACAAAATAAACAGATAAAATTTATACAGAAATTATAGATTCCAATGTGCAATTCGATTGTAAACTAATGCAGTGAAATGTACAAACACATGGGATGTAGTTGCAGAAATTAATACAATTAGACGCGGTGGAACATAGTGTGGGTTTACTGTGAAATATGAAATGGTATAATAGAGGAATGTATACCTTAAATTCAGAGAATGGAGGTCTCCCCAGGGCGTGCGCGCGGGAAGCTGTAATGGCGTTGCCGGAGATGCAAATGCAGCGCAGAGGCAGAAACTCGGTTGTCGGAGTCCGGAGGCATGTTCGTCGACGGAACCCTCAGAGGGAGCATTGAAAGGCTATTCCCCGAACTGGAGCCTGATATTGCAATGGGAACTTCATTGAAAATATGGAACTTGCTTTAACGAGAATAAATAAAATATGTGTAGACGGTATTTATTTATATACAAAGTGAAATTTATTTTCCCTGGAACTACATTGAATATATAGGAATTGAAAATATATGAATTTTATGATAACTATGTGCACAACATGAGTATACATAAGACATACACAGTATGAACAAAAAAGATAGAATAGTATGATAAGTTTGTTTATGCAATGTTTAATGTCGGAGAATGCATACAAATTTTTGAACAAAATAAATGGGACAACTTTAAATACATTGAGTGAATGAAGTTACCTCAATGGCACAAACACGAAGTATAGATGCAATTGTTTGATCAAGGCAATGAATATAGAATCTGTTGATTAACCAATTCAAGACAGTGTAATATTTAAACCATTGAGCCCTTTGAACAACCAATTATTGATGGAAAAGTATACAAATCATGATGAAAGTAAATAAGACATCTCTCAGTTCAATGTTGGAACATAACTTACCTTAATGTGGCAAAATCAAAGTAGTTTAATCAAGTCAAAGAATATTGAATTCGATAAAGAAGCGCAAGATCTGCACTAATAGATGTTTCATCATGGGTAGAGGTTATTTGATGTTAAAGCTCTCAAGTCATTATATTTTCACATTATTGGATGAGATATGTGTTTCATATTTTCATTGGAATCTGATCTCACTATGTCTCTTAAATCAAACTAGTTGTACCATTAAATATGATTCTAGTTGTCATAGAGTATTCAAGGGATATCATATGTTTCATAATTTCTTCATAATAAATTTTTTAGGTGTTTTAGGTAGAATAACACACATCAACCAGTTGGGAAACCATTATCTCACTGACCATGACAAACCTATTCACTGGCATAAGTGGCTGCAATATATGCCTGCTAATGGTCGAGGGAAATTTAACATGTATTGGATTATCAATCAAATTACCCCAAGTAACATACTCATTTGGGATGACTGTGTCATGTGTATCTCTAAAAGAGTCAATTTTCATATATCAGTCCTTAAAGCTGGTCACCTACTTGTGTATGATCACTCTAATTTTTGGGGACCTACGACGATGTCCTCCCATAGTGGTGGATCCTTCTTTAACACTTTTATAGATTAATTTTCAATGAAATTTATGAGTTTATGTTTTGATAAATATATTTGATGTCTCTGAGGTGTTTATAACATGGAATGGATCTATAGAAAACCAATCTGTGAAGAAGTTGAAGACCTTCAGGACTAATAATGTCATTGAATAACATTCTAATAAGTTTATCTACTATTGTGAATATGAGGAAATTTTAAATCATTGAAAAGTGAATCAAACCCCACAACAGACATTTCTAGATGCGTGTATGAATTTTTCCATCTGTGATCATGTTCGTAGAATTCTTTCATGCTTGAGATTTCCCAAATCTTTTGGGGTAGAATCTATCACTGTGACAACATACATTATAAAATTTTCCCCTTATCTGCAATTAGATTTGAGACTACAATTTAATTTTGGTGTATTCATACCCTTCATATGATAATATTATAGTGTTTGGATGAACTACCCAATATCATGATATTGTAGATAAATTTGAGAACAAAGATATCAAGGTCATCTTCATTGGTTATCCTGAGGGAGTGAAGGGGTATATGATTTTTCATTGATAAGACTAGATTTCATAAGTATATTTGTATATGAGATATGGTGATTCAAGAGTCTCTAATTAGTAGAGTTTATCCTCACAATGATGAATGTGTTTATACTTCTCTGAATATGGATCATGAGGTTGATACTCTTAGTGCTAGGGATTCTCTTATTAAGACTCCTTCTTCCACTCAGCTGCCCCATTCCCATTTTGATGGACACTGTTGGACTAATTCTGATGATACACCTCATGATGGTGTTCATAGTGACCTTAGGGGTTATCATCGCACTATATATATGTAGATGTGGGTTATTACAACCCCTTTATGTATATGGAAGAAAATATAGTCTTTTTCTTAATAATTATTATAGATATAGGTGGAGAGGATACCCAAATCTATAATCAATCTACTAATGATCAAAATTATGAATTATATTTTAGATTTGGAATATGGGATGAATTCCCATGGACTAAACCATTCTTTTTCCATAGTCAAGTGTCCACTTACATCCATGTATATTTGTTTTAAATTGATATATAAATAGAAATAAGAAAATATTATAGGAAATAAAATTATCTATAAAGCTATACTTATAGACAAATAATTCCTTCAAAGATAAATAACTGATTACTATAAAAAAAATACAACCTTACTAAAAAATTCTTTAATAAAAATCATCTTTAATTTAATATTAATTTAAATATGTATATAGAATAGCTAAATGTAAAAATATCCTCCTTTCATGGTTAAATTATTGAAAAATTATTCATGCCAGGTCATCCTATTATCAATGATGAATTTAAAGACATTGAATTTTTAATAAATAATAAATTATTATATGGAATAAAATATTTTTTCAGATATTTTTATATTGTATTTTATAAATTCATGATAAAAATGGTTTCATCCAGAGTTACATTTATGCATGTGGTTATTTTAATTCAGTTAAAAATATCAATGCATTTTTTACTAATCATTATTGATGACATGTTTCTCCTTTGTAGATATATGAATTTAATCACCCATGTTACAATTTAATTGTTTTTTATTTTGATATTAATGATCTAGGTTGTGCTATGAAATATATGGGAATGGTAGTTTTTAGGGATATGAAAAATTTTATTCATTATTTATCTCAGTGATTCCAAATACTAAATGTGGTTATGAGGTAATTTTTGGATCTTTTGAGCTTATTAGTGTTCCTTTAGGTCATCATTTTTAATATTATATATCTCTTTCACCTTCTGATGCATTTGATATTGAATATTTGAGTAGAATTCCATGTTCTATTGTATTGGGAAATATTATGTATTCTATGATTTTTACTCAACATCATGTTTCTTTTTCTATCTATATATTGAGAATGTTTATGGAATATCAATGTAAGCCAAATTGGTGGGCTCTTAAATAGTAATTTTTCTACATTTCATCTACTTCATCTCTTTCTATTTTTTATGGTACAAATACTAATTTTTCTGATTAGTTATATGTTATATAGATTCTGACAGTATTGGAAATGTTGATACTTTGAAATCACTAATTGGTTGTCTCTTTACATCATGTGGAGGACCAATATATCGAAAGTGAAATATGAAATCGGTGGTGAACCTCTTGGTCACTGCAGACGAGTTCATAACACTGACATAAGTAGTAAAAGAATCCATATGGCATAATGGTTGGTTTTTTGAACATAGCATAAGTAATTATATTATTACTATGCATTCTTTGTTCCTATTTTCCGATTATTTTTTTTAAAAAATTTATTCAATTGTAGGTCTAATGTTCTATATATTAGGCTTTAATTTATTAGAGAATTTATTGAATGTGGATAATTATGCTTCACTATGATACACATGAATGGAAAACCAATTGATAGATTTACAATGTTTGTAACTTTATCCAAATTAAATCATTTATTAGAAATCTTGTACTTTGATCCACTTGAATAACTTTTAGGTGCAATAACATCATTAATTCTTAATTGAAAATGCTACGAATTTACTAATTTTTTTATTCTTTATTTTCATATTGAATGTTAATATTGTCCAATTTAAATTGTTCTCTGATATAAATTATATTAAATACATTCAATTTTTTATTAAATATTGTATCATTTTTTTATCTTCTAGGTTTTTTTATTTTAGTACATGAGTAATTTATGTGTCCATATCAATTTTTTCCTTCTTGATTTGGGATGCCACAATATTTATTTGATGTATACATAATTTATTCATTCCTAGACATCAATGGATGTTTCTACCAAATCCATCCTAGATAACAATTGGTTTGAGTCAATACGTGTGCTGTTGAGTGGGATTTTCGGCATTAACATCATGATAGCCTCCCATATTCTAGGAATTTATTCATTTTTGGTCCTGGAAGTGGTTCACATCACTCCTACCACCCCTGCATTTGAATTATAATTGATCATATCATGATCTTTTTAGGATATCAACATCAATCTAACTGATTGTGTAAATATCTTCCTCATCATCAAACTCATTGTATGGCCTGCTGACCCACTACACAGAGTCGGTGTGTTGATCATTGTGGATACCCGAATAGATCATCTCAGTTATGTATATGTGACAGATTATTGAATTTGTATACATGGAATGATAATTCTATGATGAGATCTAATAAATTAATAAGATAAATTTTCATGGATCATCATGTAATCTGGAATCCTGGTCATTTTTCTTGGTTGTAGGATTTTTATAAAACTGATTCCATCTATATTTCTACTTTAAGTGCACAGTTTTTATTTTTGTAATTTTGCGCATTCTAGTATCCTATATTCATTTCCTCTGTTCACTTTCATCAATTTTTTAGAATATATTAAATTTGAATTTTTGTTTTATTTTCATACATTGTAGTAGTCCCCAAAGAGACAAATGAATATATATACTGGTGTTTCCTTTGTTTTCTGTTCTAATTTTCAATTCTATTTATTTCTGGTTTACTATTCCAACATTTTTATTTTGTTTGGGTGCATTTTTTCAGAAAATTATTTTTTCAATTATATATATTAAATAAATCCATATTTTTTATCTGATGGTCGATAAAATTGTTGGGGGTGTCAGTAGGTTGTATTTCGCCATAACATTATAATACTTGTTATAACTTATTCCATAAGATTCAAATATTTGAAATCTATGATAATTTAATTTTTTAATTCAATATAAAATGGAAATAAATTATTTAATAAATTTAAATGTTTGAGGAAAATGATACATGTTTTGAAGTGAGGTTTTAATGCCTTTTTATGGGGATGTAAGACCCCATTTGAATGGGAAAGCTGGTTTCCTTGTTTTTTGCAACCTATTTACATCATACTATGTATTTTTCTTAAAGATTTTTTATATATATATTAGATCCTTTTATTGTGATGGGATATAATACTGGGATGGTTTATGAGATTCGGGTGGGGAGGCCTGAGTTTGAGGATGTAGTGGATGTCCATGACAGTGAGATGTGTGGTGATATGCATGAGGTTGTCGATGATGAAACAATTGATGATGGAATGGGAAGATGATAGGCTTACTCATTCGTGTAATGATAGATGATATTATTTTTTATTAATGAATCTATTTAATTTCTAGATGATTTGGTTTCTTGTTTTACATACATTACTTTCCCCACACCATGAGTTATATGGTTGTGAGTTGATACCTATCTTAATAGTAGATTACAAAATCATCCCAGTGTACATATAATTATTGAGTTATTAAAATGATAATTAAATGTTTATTAAAATTTTTTACTTCATGTCAGAACAAAATTGTTAATTTTTTTTCTGAGAAACCATGGAATAAGTTGGATTATACTTGGAGTGCAAGGACAACACATGGATAGTTAATGAAATATAATCTAATCAATGTTAATTAATAATCAATGAATTTATTAACATTATGTGAAATGTGAAAAGAGATAAATGAATTTAATATACCATATTTTATATTTTCGTTTCTTAGAGGATATCTAGTCCATAGAAGTTGTAGTCGAGTGTCCAATAGATGATATATAATGCTGAGCATAAGACTAGGTTAATGCCTAAAGTGTCTTCATTGCTTATACCATATCATTCATGTCATTTAATTTATATTACTATCCCACCAATATTTGTAGGGATAATTACACTCAGTGGATCTTTGGAGGATGTTTTCCCAAAAATCATCCTTACAATGTGATAGATTACTGACTACACCCTCTTGTCCCCTTCTCTTCTTCTAATACAATTATATGTTTGTATGAATGATTGTTAGTTTCCCCATATATGTCTATAGAGTGATTTGATGACTTGTGGTTAATTCAAAAATAGGTATCTATATATGTATTATTCAATGAATTGTTATAGGTATGACATGTATGGGATGTGTTGGATTATGTAATTATAGTAAGTGTACGCGCTGTGATGGCTTGGGGTATAATATCTAATGTATGAAACACACCATACTAGTTTTGGTGGCTCCTGAAAGCTATTTGGATACTTTATAGAGATGTGCCATGAGATGATTAAAATAAATTATAAATTAGATGAACATAATGAAACATAGCCCAAGTGTCTTCATTGTATCTTCTTTTGGGGAGATATGGAGAAGGATATAAAATGTTTGGTCATATGAAAAACAAACAATTGGGAAGGGAAAAAATGGTTCCCTATTTGATTTGTTATTATATTATATGATCTCTCTTGTTTTATTGACTTGGTGAGTGATTGTCATGTTGAGGATGGGTATATAGTATACATGTATAGGTGATGATTTAGTTTCAGTTATTTTTCAATGGAATTTAGTATGATATCGTTATCTTATTCATGTGATGCACTAGTGCGGATCCTACTAAGTGTACTATTATGATCACACCATGTATATATAGCTTTGTTTTTCAGGTCAGTATTAGAATGTTGCAGATCAATTTATATATTACTAGCATTTGGTTTTTTTAAGTGTTGTTTGGGATTCATGGTCACTATTGACTTCATCGTTTTTGTATAGTTAGTTTCCTTCCATATTTTTTTAGTTTATTTGACATTACATGTATAATTGTGGGGCACTATTATAATTATGGGCATGATTTTATTGGTCAATCAATCATTTTTATCTTATCTATTTGATTCACATATAGGGTATTCCCTAATATTTAGATTTATGATATACACTCAGTGCTCGATGCCAAACTGGGGCCTTTTCGCAGCAGGATGTAGGCGGTCAATATTCTCCATGTCTAATTACTAGCACAGGAGGGGAAATCTTTTTGGAAGAGGAGGTTAGGTAATAAATATATGGATAGGATTTATATTGATATTCCAAATATAACATATAAATAAAACTCTTTGGTAATTATGAATCTAATTGATTTCACTAAAATATTTCAAAGTTACTATATTAGTTTTCCATGTAAGTAATGTGCAAAAAAATCAATTCACATAAGATACATTGATGGAGAACCTATTCTAGAATGTTATTATAAAACATTATATCTGAAATACATCATATATGGAATAATTTATTCATTTTATTTGAATATAAACTATTCATATGGGCGTTGATTTGAGGAAGACTGGTCTAATGAATGAAATGCTTAATGAAATCTTATTAGGGTCAAATAAAGAAGAAATTAACATTTCAAATGTTGATACTCATGAGACTAATCTACACTTATGGTTATATCCTGAATCATTTTGTTTTTAAGAAATACATGATTATTCACAAAGAGAATTATATTTTTTACTACTTATTTTAAATTTCCTTTTATGAAAGAGATATTTCACTTGAAACATTGAATTATTGGTCAGACACATTAGTCCACATGATTTTTGTGTCATTGAAAATAATTCTTTATGATAATTCTATGACTATAGAGTAATATTACATTGTTAAATTTTGAAAAAGAACATAGGTCTCACATATGATAGCATATATTCAAGTTTAAATAACTCTATGTTGTTCATAAAAGAAATATACCAATTTTATAATTGTATAATAAATGGCTCTTCCAATTTTAATGGTAAAGGGGGAAACCATACATATCAATGTTAGACTATGAAATAGGGGAAGACAATTTCCATAAAAAAATGAATCACTTACAACAAAATATTAAGATTAATATATTATTTTTGTTATATAGTGTTTCTAAATTAAAGAAATTAAATGTGGAATTAAATAAGGATAGTTATATGGTCACCCATCCGAATGACTCCTAGGCATGTCAGTATATTAATCATAGGCACCCTATCATATTGAATGATAGTCATATTGCCTGATTGGGGTTGGTATAACATGATTTCCATTCATTCAGGTCGTTGGATGGTGGAAATCATAACATATGGACCCTAGTGTAGAATTCATTTAATCATCCAATTTGAATATGTATGAAATAAAAATTTCAATTAATTTTTATTCTTATTAACGGACATATATGTTTAGAGGATATTATTGATGTTTACATTCGACCATTCATTTAATAGTGGAACGAATTTTGGATGATGGTGTGAAAACATATGACATTGAATTGAATGAAATTTTCAAATTTTAGTTTATTTTCTTATTGAAAATATAGTCTTCTAAAATTATACAAATTTATCATTTTATAGTATGAAAGGTTAATGTTTTATCAATTTATTAAGTAAAAGGACAATATCTATTCAAATTAAAAAAAAATTAAGAGGGACATATTTAAGATGCATATGTTTTCTTTCCCCTTAGAAAAAGATCAAAAAGAAAAAATTGTAAATTGATGGTTCATGATAATTCTAGCCACCAATAAAGATGATGTCATGGGTTGAAATATTATAGGATATTTTGAATGAAAAAATTCCCATCAAATATAAATTTTGGGGGTTTTTTTCCATTTCATTACCCTCTATATGTTGTGCATGTAAAAAACACTTTTAAAATTGGAAGAAGAATTTTTTATGTACCTTATTAGAAAATTAAAATATTACAGAATTATGTTGATGAGATTCAAATTTTTACTACATAATATATTGGGTGACCCTTTTGGGTGTCAGTGGATAATAAATGGTCAATATCAATTCGAGATATCATTTTGAATAAATGGGTTTAAGGAAACAATTTCATTTCTCGTTGGGTGATGGTAGTGAGAATACATGACTACAACACAATATATGAAGAGAAAAAAAATATTTCATTCCATTCTGAATATGCTCATGGTGCATTATAGATACTCTTATTGTAAGGTATAAGAATTCATGACAATCTTATAAATCATCAATAGTCGATTGAAATAAAAAATTTTGATGGTTTATCTCCTAATGTTATTAAACAATTGATTACAGATGCTTTTTTTTAGACATGTATTTTCAGAAAATTGATTCATGTGTTATTTAAAATGTTAATTTGATAGTATTTAACATATTATTTTTCCCTTATAGAATCTAATTCCAACATCATTTTTCGATGTTATAATTCATTAGATGGTAATCATAACCATTGATGTTATTTATATTGGTATTGTGCACTACTGGATGATGTACCCAATTTGGTGTTTTTGGAATACATTAAAATGATTATTTGTAACAGATATCATCTAAAGGTATCAATAACCAATTATTATTTGATGGATGAGTGGACTAATATTTTAGTTTCATATCTTATGAATATTGAAACAGAATTAGAAATTTCCTCTCAGATTCATGATAGTATAGATAATTAATGAACAATATTTAATATAGACAACATCAAAGATGTACAATGTAATCAATACATTTTCTTTAGTACTCCATTAGTTGAATAGTTGTTTTAGTAAGTGTCTTATTACATTTACTACTAATAATTTATGTGTTTTGTATTCATATAGGTGTTGATCAATTAAACATTGATTTATAATTTGAAAGAATCACAATTATAAGAAAAAAAACAAGATATTCCTCAGGCTTGTTGATAGAGGATTTAGAAGACCCATTATGTTTCATTTAATGATTGTTTCAAGGAATTTGTATGTATAAATGAATTTTCATTATGATTTAATTATATTACTACTCTCCTACTATATAACTATTTTCTATATTTCGTGAAATATATAGGTACATAATCTACAAATGTTAGGTGACCCTACATCGAATGAAGAATTTGATCAATTAACTGAAAGTCCATCTGTAATGACCCGTTATTATAGAGATATAAGTGATAATGCCATTTTTATTCACATTAATTATATTTATGGTGAATGAGAAACATGACACTATGAAAATGGTGATCCATCAGTTGATTTGGTTTATTACAATGGTTAATTGAAATACATCATTGATTTTGAATATGCACATAGGTAGAACATCATAATGTAAAATATTAATTTGGATGATCCAATACCTAGAATTAATTTTTAATAAATTTCATTTTACATTGGTGAACATTAAAAATATGTTAAATAAACATAATCCACATAGTGACATTCATTTCTTTCGAGAGTCAAATTTAGAACATGTTTTAATAACGACATTGTTATAAATTCCGAAAAATATACATTTCAGCCAAAATACTTATATAATGATAGGTTTATCATTATTGAAACACATGGGGTTCTATTGGTAGTATATAGTATATTTATTAACCATATAATATAAAAATACAAAGACACATTGTAAATGTCAAACATTTTAACTAAGAGTTAAATCTAAAAGATGATTTTAATATAGTTACCCAAACCTATCTAAAACCTATCAGTTGAGTGGTTTTCGAGCCCTCATCTCCTTAATATTTAAATAATAAATTTTGGAGCCATTGGAAAACGAAAATTGATTTTATTATTAAATAATAGTTCTAGCATTTCCTATGGTTCCCCTTACCCCTCTTATAAAAAGGAACTCCCCATTCCCTAAAATTCACACAATCAATGCCTTTTATCTCAGCCAACCACTGCCTAAGTACCCCCTCAACTGTCATACCATCATCCTAGAGGCCTTATATTAATAAAAAATCCAGCCTATGGATCCCTTTTCATCAAATCAAAATGAAGTACCCAAAAAGAGTCCAATATTAAATCACCTATTTCTTGTTCCTTTCTTTTCCACTTCACTTTCATTGTTGTATTCAATATAAAATAATAACTCCATTATCTTTTGTATAATATGATTTTATTATAAATATTGTACAACCATATTCAAAATTATATCCTTCCTTTGAATGACATGTCACCATACGTGCGTACGTACGACTCACCGTCTCCATGTCGTGGTGTAATTGTTATTCAATACATTATTACTTGGATTTGTATTATGATAATGTTTAATTGATTTAAATAATAAATATTACCTGGTAATAATTATGTATATATGATATACCATCCAATTATATATTATTTTAATATCAATATATTGATATTGTTGCTCGTGCATATAGACAGATTACCGTATCCATAAACGCGACGAGATTCATTCCCCATCGTATCCATTCGAGAAAAATTTTCATTAGATGATTAAAAATAATGTTTAAAGACAAAGTATAATTCTGAATATGTATAAGATACATTGTATCCATAACAAACATTACTTCTCTATCAAATCATATAAAGAAAAACGAATCAGTTAATACCCGAAACGATGATAATACTAAGATATTACTAACAATGCAATGATAAAAGATCATATATGATATTATATTAATGTATATGATTCTTATATAATTTAAAAACAATTATTTCAACTTTATACAAGTGTTTAACCTACCCTTGACAAAGAAAAAATTACATGGTAATGGTTAATTTCAAAACTTCTTCAATATCTGAGGTTGTCTTTATATAATTATCTACTAGGACCTCATTATCTTCCACATCCATGTTTCTTAAAAAAGTATTTCAAAACATTCATACTATTTTATAGACTAATGGTTAATGTCATTTATACACTTGTTTTACTTTTATAATAATATTATGAAGGATTCATTCCGCCGTTTTACAAACAAGTTACTTTATGACCTTTTTGGCAAAATTAAGGTCAGAATGTTTTTTAAACTTATAATGTGGGTGTGGCTATTTTCTGCAGTTATAAAATCTTCAACACTGCCCTTATATGATTATAAGGATATTTTCAAATATAAATTTTTTATTTTATAATTACGAGACTTTTAAATGATTTCAAAATAGAAATATATATACCTCTAAAAATGTTTTGATTGCATCTATGTCATCATAATTTGATGGATTTTAAGATTGTTTGAAGTAGATTTATTATTATACAAAACTTCCATATTGTATAGAAGGTTTTGTGATATGATTGATTATGGATGTGTTATTTCATTCCATTCATGTTTTATGGTTAATGCATTGATATTTAGTATGCATGTTTTAAAATGAATGTTTATGTTATGTTTAATCCTTTTCAATTGAGGAATACATTAGACATAGTATGAAGTGGGTGGTGCCCACAATATATCATAATTACATCAGTAGGTATCATGAGACAAACTAGTTTCTTAGCCCAATGCCTTGACAAAATATTTTTCGTAGTCTTGGAACAAGGCCTTGACTATGTTGTTATGGAAGTCTGGCATTATGAATTCCATCCTTATGATTGTTGTTTTTGATATTGAATGTGATTATTCGACTAGTTGAATATCTATGTGAGTAAGTAAATGGAATTATTTTGATTTATATTTTCATTATTATGATGAATTTTATGTTTAAAAGGATTTTGTTTCAGTTCTATACATTTTATTAAATTTTTAAGCTTCATTATGAATGATTCTGCAATATTGTTATCCTTAGATATATTCTGAGCTCACCCCATTCAATGTTATACTTTTCCTAGGATGTGATGAAGTATATTATGAATGACCTTCAGGGAGAGTCTATGGGATATTAGTGTTGTATATGGAATAAATTTTGTTGTAGTTTTCCATTCCATGATGTAATTTAATCCTTATGAATGTATCTAGTACTTACAAGTCTACTAAACTAATTGGTCTTTCAAGACTAGATCTTATGTGATAATGCCAATTTTATATAATAATTCACTGAATCCAGTATTCTGGGGTCAGGGCATTAAATATGGTACCAGAGGAAGTTTAGTACAATCCTTGGAAACTAGATTTAGATAAATTCTTATTTGAGCACATAGCCCTAATATAGACATTGAGGATTAACATATAATAATTTCTTAGAATTTTGGTATTTGTAGAGATTTTTTGAGTTTTCAAACCAATACATCCATGCATATATAAGAGCAGGTTCGGGAGGCTCTGGCACAAATGTACCTTGGGGTAAAACCCGAAAACTCCACTTTGAGATAGTCTCGAATGGGAACTGGTGGACGACAATGGGTCATGCGTCACTCTTGGTTACGACACTCTCGTCGATATGATAAGGATAATTTTCATTTACCTCACAAACCATTATGTAGGGTTTATGATTATATACTTCCTCAATGAAAACATTTTTATGATTATGGATTATATCCATAAACTGTTCAATTTATGTTATGTGTTTTACATGTTTAGATATATGTATTGTGATTTATAAACTAATCTAGTTTATGCCATTGTTTAGAAATAAAGCCTAGTGGAAGGAATGAAAATTGTATCTATGAACACACTCCATTTAGGGATTTCCCTCCTACTCAAGATAATTATAGTGGAGATGGTGATCTAACTGGTGTTGATATGCTAATCACCATACTGGGATAACTCACTTTGATTATGATTAATAATCTTTCCCATATAGAGCATACTGATCTAGAACATGGAGTATCAATGTAACATTGTTTAATGAGGCAAAAAATTCAAACATTCAATGGTTGTACAAATCTACTAGTAGGTGAGAAATTGATAAATTCCATACCAAAAATATTCCATGACATGGGGAGTAGTGAAAGGGAAAAGTGCTCATGGTAGTTTACCACCTCCCTGGAGATATTGATCAATGGTTGTAATTGATTCAAAACACCAAGGAAGATGATAAATTATCAATTATGGAATGTAGAGAGTTTTAAGAAATTTTCTATGAAATATATTTTCATCATGACCATCGAGAAGATATGGAATGGAAATTTTTGATTCTGAGAGAATTGTAGGATGAGAATGTGGCAAAGTATGAAGCAAAAATTACAAGGATAGTGAGGCATTTTGCAGATTATATACATAACGCTAGAAGAATGATTGATCGTTTCATTGATGGGTTAAAACCATTTATCCGTCGAGAATAAATCTCACTATCCTTCTCATCGTATGAAGATATTGTCTCATGTGCTATCAAGACAGAAAAATAAATCTATATGCCTTATGAATTTAATGAAAAGTAATAGAAGAAGATATCTTTTGAATACTCTGGAAATGGAAATATGGGGAATAGGAGAAATGTTGAATATTAATCCTTTAGTAAATGTGGGATGAAAATCCCTTATACTTGCCTGAGGGGAATGGGAGTCTATTAAAAGTGTGGTGAAAAAGGCCACCAAACTAGTGATTGCAAGAGGAAGAAATATGCAGTCAATGTTGAATGCTACAATTGTAGAGAAATGGAGCATTACGCGAATGAGTGTCCTAAGCGTCAGGAGAACTTACCTCAGAAAAGTACAAGGGATCCAGGCCAATCATATTCTATCACTACTGCTGAGGGTGAAGCTCCAAAAGATGTAGTGGCAAGTAATTTAATAGTTTCCTCAAGTTTAGAAAATTCATTATATGATTCTGGATCATCACATTTTTTCATATATTCCCAGTTATCTAAGAAAATTATATATTTTCAATTAGATTTAACAGGGGAGTTCTCATTCAAAACTCCAAAGGGAAGTATCATTAGAACTACGTTTTTTGAAACATTCCCCATTAGGGCATATAAATGTTCTTTATTTGTTCATCTCATCATCAAAACCATGATTAAATTTGATTAATCCACAGTATTGATTTTCTATCAGACCATGATGAAAAAATTTATTTTATGAAGAAGGAGATTATGTATTTTTAACATGATAAGCAGTAACTTATCATTTGAGTTGATACGTCGCCACATAATTCTTATAGGGATGCACCACTAGTAGCTCAACCAAATTCAAATATTGGGGAGAAAGAGAATGAAATAACAGTGGGTGAGGAATGGAATGTTCAAATAGAGGATGTACCTATGTTTAATGAATATGTTGATGTGTTTCAAAAATATTTCACTGGAAATCCTCCAGAATGAGATATTGAGTTCCCCATTGATTTAATTTCAGTATCAAGTCCCATATTGAAGACTTATTATAGAATTGCCATAGTATAATTAGTCGAACTAAAGAAACAACTAGAGGAATTGAGTAATAAGGGATTTATTCTCCCTAGTGTTTTTCCATGGGGATCCCTTGTTGTTTTTTATAATAAGAAAGATGGATATATGAGGTTGTGCATTTACTACATGGATATCAATTCAATATCAATAAGGAAAAAGTATCCCCTGCCTCACATTGATGATTTGTTCGACCAACATCAGGGAGTTCAATACATTCCTAAGTGTGACCTTTTATCTTGATATCATCCATTGTGTGTAACAAAGGAAGAAATTCCAAAAATAGAATTTCGAACTAGGTATGAGCATTACGATTTACATTAATTCCTTTTGGATTGACTAATTCACCCACTATATTCTTGGATCTAATGAACAATGTTTTTAATGAATATCGTGATGAATTTTTAATGGTATTTTTTGAATATATATTGGTATAATCTAAATACTATGTTGACCATGAAAATCACTTGCACACCATTCTGAAAAACCTCCGATGAAATGAATTATACGGGATGTTTAGCAAGTGTGAATTCTGGCTTTAGGAGATTTCTTTTCTTGGACATATTGTCTCAAAGGATGGAATCATTGTTAATCATTCTAAGACATGAATGATCAATGAATTCCAGCACTGATAAGTATAACCGAGGTACATAATTTTATTGGTTTAGTGGGTTATTATCGATGTTTCATTCAAATATATTCCTGGTTGGCTAACCCATTAACAAAGATCACATTTAAATGGGTTAAATTTGTTTGGACAAAAGAGTGTCATGAATGTTTTGAATAATTGAAGATAATATTAGTCAATTCTTATATATTGACTCTACCTATAGGGAATGATGGGTTTGATATTTATATTGACACATAAAAGAAATTAATGGCTTCTGTCATTATGTAGAATGATAGGTTTATTGCATATGAATCATGACAGCTAAAAATTCATGATCAGAACTATCCTGCTCATGATCATGAGTAAGCAGCTATAATCGTTGCTTTGATGATATGGAGACATTATCTCTATGTAGAAAAAATGTAATATTTAATGTAATCACAAGAGTTTGAATTATATTTTCTCATAGAAATAACTAAATTTGATTCAAAGGAGATGGATTGAACTAATTAGGGATTATAATTTCATGATACAATACCACCCAAGGAAGGAAAATAAGGTGCAGAGGATTTTAGTAGAAAAGATCGTGAAATTTTGAACAATGTTAGGGTTGAAAGGGATCATATTTTCATCGATCATGTAATGAAAGATATTGGAATAACCATGGACGGTGAAACATCAATTCTTTTTCAAATGGATGCCAAGGAAACTTGACTAGAATGAATGAAGAGTTCTCAGTAATATTATGAAGTGTTACAAAATATGATTAACATTGTGAATGAAGGGGGATTGAGTGACATTGTGTATGGGGATGGAATTTTGTAATTTGGGATGAGACTTTGTGTTCCTAATATAATAATCTAAAAAGGGAATTGTTGGATGATGCTCATAGTTCCAATTTCACTATGCACCTTGGTAGCACTAAAATGTATAGTGATTTGAAGGAACATTATTTGTGGGACAACATAAAGAGAGAGATTGCTTATTTTGTATCAAGATGTGTGGTTTTTCAACAAGTGAAAGCTGTAAGGAAATATCCAGGAAGAGTCATGATACCTCTTCTCATAGATGAAAGGAAATTGGATGATATCATGATTGGCTTTGTCCTGGGTTTAACAAAGACTCATAGAAGGAACAATGCAATATGCGTCCTTGTTGATCTCTTTTCTGAGTCATCACATTTTCATGATATAAGGGAAGATTTACCACTTGAATGTTTAGAAAGATTATATATTAATGATGTTGTAGGTCTTTATGGAGTACCTTTATTAATTGTTTCTGATTGTGATCCCCATTTTAAATCATGATTCTGGAATAGCCTTCAGAAATCTGTGGATACTGAACTTTGTTTGAGCACTGCCTACCACCGCCAAACTAATGGAAAATTAGAATAGACTATTACAACCTTAGAATACATGTTGTTATCATTTTCACATAATCATCAAGGTATGTGGGATCAATATTATCCAATGGTATAATTTACCTATAACAGTAGCTTCCATTCAATTATATAGATGGACCGTGTGAAGAATTATATAGAAAAAGATGCCGCACAACTACCTGTTGGGATGATGATGATGAAAGATAAATCATAGGTCAAGAACTTGTGGATGAAAAGGTGGAAAAGGTGATTGTAATCCAAAACTACATCAATGCTACTGAAAGTAGGTAGAAGAGATATGCTGAAATATGAAGAAACGAATTGGAATTTCAGGTAGGAGATCATTTATTTTTGAAGGTATCAAATTGGAATGATGTTATGTGTTTCCGTTAGAAGGGAATATGGAGTCCCAGGTACATCAGACCATTTAAAATTCTAGAACGAATTGGGGTTGTAGCATACTATGTGTCTATGCTGCCAATTCTCTCCAAAGTTCACGATGTGTTCCATGTATCACTATGGAGAAAATACCTGCTTGACCCAACAGATGTACTCAACTATGTTGAATTAGAACTAGAACCCGATCTGTCTTATTACGAAGAGCCTATCAAGGATCTTGATACAAGAGATCATGTCTGGAGAAATTGTTTGACTCATCTGGTAAAATTTTTATGGGGAAACCATAAGATGGAAGAGGCAACGTGAGAACCCGAGGAAAATATGATGAATAAAAACCTGACTCATTTTATGTAGTAATATTCTAGAAACTTCAATGATGAAATTATTTGAAGAAGGGGTGAATTTAACACTCCAATCTTCCATGGTACACTTCTGTTTGTATATTACAGTAGCGTGTGTTGTACGCAATTTTGAGTTCTAACACACCACAACCAATCAAACATGTTGTTATGATAATTAGTATCATCATATTGAACTTTTATCAATATTATCAATCAAAATTGACTTCATTTATGGATTTGGAATATCGAAATTATCCTAGGGTGAATTTTTTTTATTTTTCTGAAAACATTCAATTATTTATGAATATTGAAAAAAATGAGTTACTCTTTAAAAACCGAATTTTTATTTAATTAATTATTTATTTAATATAATTGTATTTTAGGCCAAAATAGAAACAAAATACCTATATATGTTCAATATAATTTATTTTTGTCAGATAATAATAATTTTATATTTATAAAAATATTATTGAACTTTTTACTGTCTTTTACCCACCTACTTTGAGTATTTGAAAATTTATATAAAACATAATTTTATCGCTTCAATGTGTTGAATTTAAAAATTCCGAGAGACACAGTTGATATTAGTAAGTAAAATGTTGTTCAATAAGTTGAAAATAAGTTTTGGAGAATAATAACTTTTAACTTTTATTTACCACGGTTAAAATAAAAAATGGTAAATAAGGGTAAAAAAGATATTATTATTACCCGAACACATTTAATAATTATAATGACTATAAATAATTCTACCAAAAAAACCCTTATAAATGAAATATGAATCCTTAGGTCCACATGGATTAGATTATGACATATAAATTTATTTAATTCAAAGATGATTTATATGTTTTAAATTTGATGTTTAAAAATTAAACCATTTTTAATATAGAGATACACATAAGATGAATTCGAATATAAATATTCATTAGAAATATAAATATATTTCCTACTAAATTTTATTTTATTTATATTTTTTAGACATTAAATAATTTAATTTATTTCTGACCCAATGATGATATAGTAATTACCTAATTAAAGAAATATTAAAATAATTTATATTATAAATGTCCAAATAAATGTATTTTTAGACATTTTATGAATTCCATTGATTTTCTAGGATAATTTGACATGTTATAGTTGGATAGATGATTTTTTTAAAGTAATAATGCTGTTATGAATTTATAAATAACAAAATACGAAATAGAGTCAAATTTGACATAAAAGATTTTTTAAAACAAAATTTATATTATTTATTGATATTATATTCCTAAAAATTTATCATTTGGACAAAAGACTTATATAATAATAGTTGTATCATTAATAAATCATGTGGGGTTCTGTTGGATGTTTATATTATATATATTTACCATATAATATAAAAATAAAAATATACATGGTAAATGTCAATCTATTTAACTAACAGTTAAATCTAAAAGATAAAGTTAATATAGTGACCTAAACCTGTTTAAAACCTTTTGGCTGAGTTGTTTTCTACCCATACCAACTGTAACTTTTATATAATTTATCCTGGAGGAATTAGAAACTGAAAATGTTTTTGTTATAAAATAATATTTCTAGCTTTTCCTTTGGTGCCTCTCACCTATCTTATAAAAGGTCACTTCCTCATCCCTCAAATTCACTCATTAAACTCCTTTTGGATCATCCAAACCATGCCCAAATACCCTCTAAACCGTCCTCCAGTAATCATAGTGGCATTCCTTTGGTCACTAATTCATCCTAAGAAGCCCTTTTTATAAAATCAAAACAAAATACCTGAAGAAGAGGTAAATATTTCATCACCACTTTCAAGTTCCTTTCTTCTTCCACTTCATCTTTATTTGATGTTTTCATTCTAAAATACAGAATCAACTCTCTTCTATATACTATGAAGTTAATATAAATATGGTAGAACCATATTTATTATTCAATTAATCATTTGAATGACATGTCACCATACATGCGTACATACGGCTTACCGTATCCATGTCGTGTTGTAATTGTTATTCAATACATTAATATATTGGATGGGTTTAATAATGATGCTTAATTGATAGAAGTAATAAATACAACATTATAATTATTCTCTATATATGATATATCATCCAATTATATATTATTTTAATATCAGAAGTTTGATATTGTCTCTCGTGCATGCGTACGGATTACAGTCTCCACGAACGCGATGACATTCAATCCCCATCGTATCTATTGAATACTATTTTTCATTAGATGATTAAAAATAATGTTTAAATACATAATATAATTCTGAATATGAATATGATACATCATATCCATAGCAAACATTACTTACATAACAAATTATATAAAAGAAAACAAATAAGTTAACACACGAAACACTGATAATACTAATATATTATTAACAATGCAATGTAAAAAGATCATATATGATATAATACTAATGAATATGATTCTTGTATAATTTAATAAACACTATTTCACTATTATATAGAAGGTTATCCTAACTGTCGACCTCATGTGCGCCCCAGCTAAACCATGCTAGCCCGCCTGCCTCCCGTGCTCCCCGCGCCGCCACTGGCCGAACTAATGCTAGAATCCTGTGCTGAGCCACTTGAACCATGCCCCTTGCGGTGCACCGGTTCGAGCCACCCAAACTAGCTCCCTGAAAATGGGTTAAGCCGTCTATGCGGCCGATTCCAGGCCGAAGCACCCTCGCGGCCTGCTGGGTGAGGCCTAGTGGGCCTGGCCGAACCCAACAGGCTATCCCACCAAATGGGCCATACCAAACCCAAAGAATCTTCCTGGGTTGACCCAAAACAAGTCGGCCTAGACTAAGACGGGTTGGGTCTGTCCAACCCAGTCAGACCAGACCTGAGCATACTACTGACCCTTTACTTTCATTTGGTCGTATCATTGGCACCAGACATCAATTTTACAAACCATCAGCAGCGCTGGTAATCTTGGAGCTTGACGGTCCCTTTGAGTATAACCCACTAGATTTTGTACTATATTTGAGATACAGTCAGGTTGGATCATGCACGAATCCAATTGGTCATGTTAGACTAAAAGGATAATAAGTCAGATAATGTGCTTCTGATTCACATTCTGTCAAATGAATGGAGACCCCTAAGATGTTTCACACCACTGGGATACTTCTTCTAGGGGATTTTTGAATGTTGGAGTATCGACCAGTAGCTCGTGGTGCATATCCTTCCCTTGACAAGAAAGCAATGTGCAGAAACCTTGAAGCTGGATGAGACATGAAGACTACTAACTGATTAACTAAGAGTGTCTCTACTTTCCCTATGTGAAGTACCATGTTGTTGTAGAAGACCCGCGACAGAGGAATGCTCGGTTGTGGCGTCTGACCTATGGTACTCGATAAGAAGAGTACCTCTACAAGATATTAGGCGGGAACATGGTTTTGGTAGAAGATCCACAGTGGGGAGCGCCTTGTTGATGCAGTAGATCCATGATATTCGATAGGAGGAGTACCTTAATAGTCCAAGGTTAGGGGGAAGATCCTTGGTGTCCCTGCAGGCCCACTGTACTCGATAGAGGAGGAGTTTCTGAGCAGCCATGGTTTCGAAAATGTAAATAAAAATCATGGTCGAGTTGAGTAAATAATTTTTTTAGCTCATGAATGAGATGTATTACTTGATAACTTAGTTATATATATTGTCATATACATATGTGGGGTTATCTATTGATTTCATTCTTTGTGTTTTATCACTGTTCGATTTTGTGAGACCATGAGGGTCTCAGGGTCCATAAAGAGTATCATTATACTCACCCCTGTATGAGATTTTTTCACACCTTGTTCTGTTGGATGTAGTCGATAGACATGGCTAACTGTGGCTGAGAGTACCAGGACTGCATGGTAACCAGAGTTGGACCTTACGACGATTCGGTACATGGAGGAGACTGACAGATGTGGGGTGCTGAGGAGGCTATCTTTACCTACCGTTCAGGTAGGAATCCCAGAGGAAGACCCAGCAGATGTTATTCCATTCTGTAGTTGTACATGTACTTGAGTTTCTCTGTACATTACAATTTGGATAGTGTTTCTGGACCCTTTCTGTTTTATCACTCTTTTTTGTAGAGTTTACTTATTGTTTGTATCCAGATGTGGGGTCTGTTGTGTGCGTTTACCGGTTTTAAAGGAAATGCCTTCCCAGTTTTAGGTAATTACACCTTTCGTGCTAGTCTCGAGCCCCAGCCCTATGGAAGGCTGGCTTGGGGTAGTCATGGCACGGGCCCCCTGGTATGGGTCGTTTCTGGTAACACCTCGATGCACCTCCTTTAAGCTTTATATTAAGGAAGTAGAGTGGGTAATTCAAGAAGACCAGAACCTCCATAATGTTTCTATGGAATTTTAGAAGAGAAATGGGCAGGGGTTTGAAGAGCTTCAAGGATCAAAAGGGTGTGAAGGGAATAGGGAAGGGGTTCCCTTTTTATAAGGGAGGAGAGGGGCTCCTTTGGAAAAAATAAAATTATTATTTTATAATAAAGTCATATTCAGTTTTTAATAGCTCCAGAATAATTTATTTTGATACTAAGGTGGGGATGGGTCGAAATCCTCTCAACAAATAGGTTTTAGACAATTTTAGGTCACTATTTTAACTTTGTCATTTAGATTTAACCCTAAGATAAATAATATAACTTTTATCGTGCCTTTATGTTTTCTTACTCTATATTGCTAATAATAATTCTATAACAAGCCGAACGAACTCCAACTGGTTAATTATTAATATATATATATATATATCCTAATCTAAGTCATTTGTCCGATCCTTAGATTTCTAGGAATAAAATAACAATTTATAATATAAAATTTGTTTTCAAAACTATTTTATGTCAATTTTGACACTATTTGGTACATGATTTTGTGAAAATCATAACAACATGATCGGTTATAATAATGTTAATTAAATAAGTAATAACATGTCATATTAACCTATAAATTAAGTTTAATTTATAAAAAATTCTAAAATTACATTTATTTGGGCATTTATAACATCATTTATGTTAATATTTCATTAAAAAGGTAATTACTGCATCATCATTGTGTCATAAATAAAGTTAATTATTTAAAGTCTAAAAATTATAAATAAAATACCATTATGTATGAAATATTTTTATCTTTCTAATGAATATTTATAGTCGAATTTATATTATGTATAAACTAATATTAAAAATGTTTTAGCTATTAAACTTTGATTTTAACTCTTTTAACTCTTCTTTGATTTAAATAATAATAAATGTCCTAATCTAATCCATGTGGACCTAAATGATCATATTTTATTCCTATGGTTGTTATTGGTCAAATTACACTTATCTAATAGAATTAGGACATGTGTTAGGGTAATAGTACTATCATTTTTACCCTTAATTACCCTTTTTACATTTAACCGTGGTAATAAATTGTAAAAAGTTACTATTCACCCAAAAATATTTTCATCTCATTGAATCACATTTTACTTACTGACATCAACCGTGACTCTCGGATTTTTGAAATTCCACACACAAAAGTGGTAAAATTATGTTTTATGCAAATTTGTAAACTCTCCTAAGAGATGGGTATAAAGACACTGAAAAGTTCAATAAAATTTTTATATATCTAAAATTATTATAAAATGACTACAATGAATTACATTGAATATATATATGTATTATGTATCTATATTGACCTAAAATAAATTTTAAAAAAGTAAATAATTATTTAAATAAAAATTAGGTTTTTTAATAGTAACTTCGTGTTTTCACTATTCATCAAAAATTGAATGTTTTTAAAAAAATTCCAAAAATTCACCCCAACCTAATTTCGATAATCCGAATCCAAAAATGAAGTCCATTTTGAATGATAAAATTTATAAAATTTCAAAAAGAGGTTATTACTATTCATAATGGCTAGTTTATATATTATTTTAATATTATATCGTTGTTTAGTGAAACCCATTATTGCGTACTACACACGCTACCGAGGAAGGTCGTGATTGCATGTAATGCAAGCCAAGGCAAGGATGCATTTATTGCACGCTCCCTTTGGGGTTTCATATAACATAATCAAAACTTATTTCATTTATACATTAAATAAAATCTATACATAATGTTGCGTAGAATAATTTTTACAAAACGAACATGAAATTGAGTGTAACACGATCCAAGAATAGTGTTGCGTATCCTGAAGGATAATACAGTGTTGTGTATAAGGTAGGATAATCTTGTTGTAGAGTAAAACACCAGACATAAATGAAATTTACTGAATATTATTCATAAAATCTCGGGGTGTTACACTTACATAACATATCTTTAAAAAGTTCAGTAATTAAAAACAGTGACCCTCTACCAGTGACGGTTGAGGTTGGCTCTGGATAAAGGAATAATGCCCCAATGTTCTGAAAGGTACACTCAAATATTTTTTCGATTTTACCATTTATATTTTCTAGAATTTAACAATAAAATATTTGTCAGTTAATTATTTTTTATATTTCCAAAAACTAACTTCCATAGTTAGACCGTGTTGTACAATGTTAATATATTATTAAATAAAGTATACTCTAATGAGATTAGTGGTGGTCATAAATTTTTAACTTGATTCCCCATTCATGAGTTCTAAACATATAAAAAATAAATTAACATTATATGATTATTTTAATTAATTTTAATCCATTTTTTGATTTTTTTTCATCAGAGGCCTACACCGACTAAACTGAAGTCCCGCAAGGGTAAACTTGTTATCATGAATGAAACTGTGTCCTCTGATATCTCTTTTGGTCTCCCATTTATGTGTTATACAACTTTTTTAGGAAAACCACATTCACATGCTATTTAATGATTAAAAAACATCGTCACATCATTCTAGGAACATTGGGCCTCAGAATCATGTGCTGTAAAATTTCATGGTCTCGAAATAATTCCATATATTCCAAAAATAAATTAAATTGAAATTTCAGAACTCTAAATTGTCCCATCCTTTTGGTGATACGTCCCCAAAATCCAAAACGAAGGCAAAACAACCAAATGAGGGTACTGAGCACGAATCCGAGTCTCCGTCTCTCGTGTGCTCCATTAGAGGTTCCCACACTGCCTCCAAACCCACACTAGATGGATCAACCATCCATGAAAGACTCACTCATACCAATCCTCAACCACCCCTGTGAACTCCATCTCTTATCGGCATAAGACATCTACAGGCTCATTGCATTCATTACATGAAGATATGTGAGGCATCATGATACCATATCAGACACTACATTCTTCCCCTTGGACACTAGTAATGACGTTGGAGTTCTTGATACATCTTTCCCCTCCAAGATGTACCGCTAAAAGGGGATATGTGGAAATCCCACAACACCTCCTCATGTTGGGTCTCTGGTACCATGGTGCATTGCTTGTAGAGGATGATGTGCTCCCCACCTTTAAAAAATTCACCAGGGGACCATATTGAGGATTTCTAAGCATGTGAGACTGGGAAACTGACATTTCCATGTTGGGCCTCCAATACTCACTAAAGAAGAAGGAGATTGAGAGTAATATACTAGAGGTAAGTTTCACAATCTCTATCCATGAAGGATATTAGAATGCTGTCTAGATATTTTGTAACCTCACTTAACAACTGTAGTCCAGACATCCTGTTGTGAGCGTATATAAATATATTCGCCTTCAAAATATTATAGACCATATCAAAGTTGTAGACCTGAATGAAATATAGCCATCACATATATCTAATGTTCAGGTCATTCCATGAGAAGATATACATAAGTCTCTTGTGATTAGAGTAAATATTAAAAAGAATCACCCATCATGTTGTGCCACCAAATCATCAGTACAAAGACCACTACTACTAACTCTAGGTCATGGGTATAATAGTTATTCTCATGATATATCTATTGATGTGAGCTATTGGAAATCAATAATCACTCATACATCAGGAAACAACCTAGTCTGGTCCATGATGTGTCATAGTAGACTACATACCCTACACCATTTTCTAGTATCTTCATGATGGGGGAACTTTTCAGACTCTGTCTCAGCTCATGAAAGCTCTGTTAACACTTCTCCATCCACAAGATAGGATACTGCTTCATCTTCAAGGATGAAGAGAGTTCTGGTACCCTATATAAATCAGGTAAAAAATCTCCAGTAGCATCCAACCAAAACCGAATTCCCTCTCCCATCATTGAGGTAAACCATGGAACAACTTTTGAAAGTTTTCCCCACACAATACCACATCTAATGGGAGATAAAAACACAAAACTCTTGCTGCTATGAGGGGAAGGCTAGCCGACTCATAAGTGATAAGTTGGACCATTCTTTGCATGAGTTTTTTCCATGCAACCTGGTATTCCTTTTTTCCATCCAAGGAACACCCCATTCCAACAATTTAGATATACAACATAATTTTTTCATAAAAAAGTCGATTTATGTATGAACTATGGATGTACAGTCCATACTAATACAAACAACGTAGGGCCTTGACACTGCCACCAAGAGGTTTGAACTGAAACACTCACCTCATGTGTCAAATCACCCCATCAGCATTAGTGCGGCTATCAAGTCTCCTCTCATATGTATCTCCAGACATAGTGTCAATTCAATGGTTTAACCAGAAACTCTATATATTGAACAATAATTAGAGAAAGTCGAAAGGATTACTACCTATGTTTATTAATACGGAAGCTAATAGTATACACAGACCATACCTCGAATAATTTATAGAGTCATGGGATCACATTCATTGACCGCAAGCAGCTACTCGCTTCCCCTATCATCCAGTTCCCCCAGTTTTGTGGGGAACATAAAGGGGAGTTGTTTGTAACTTGTATAAATGTAAAGAACCTCATGCTACTCTCTAGGATCCTCTTCCACATCTTGTTCCCTACAGATTCATCTATCCCTAACACTTCCTATTCCCAATGTATTTTCCATGCCCAGGTCTCTGAGACTAGCATCAGTTTCCTACTATCACATAGTTAACATTCACTGGATATATTGCCTCAGCCAAAAGACATTCAACCAAAACGGTTATATCTATCCCCTTAACATTTATTAGAATTAATAGATGAATAGTTCTGGCTCAGATGTCTAAAAATACACTACGATCGTAGGTTTGAGCCCTGAATAACCAGTCGTATCATATTTATTGAGTACCTGGAATGGTCGTTATGAATCGATGAGTACTCAGCTACTGACATGTCATCGTATCGAAGCAATAGTGGCTCTAGGGAACTCACACCCCTTAGATTTTTATAGATTTATATCGCCTAATCTAAAGAAGGTTCTCAGAATTATCCATAGAAAAGACACCTCATCGCAGGGTATTGGAAATCTAATCCATGTCATCATCCTGCTAAGCCACGTATATGTCTCTCTACTAGTACCACCATCTGATCGAATGGTTCCATGGAGAGATGGAAACTCGGCCACCTCCATAAGCTAGTGCTTATCTACCAGTGTGTCAGGCTCTGAAATAGGTGTATGGATGTAAGCCTACATGTGTCCTCTACTGGTACCACTAGTTGTAACTGCTGACAAACGGGTAGTGGTATAGCTGGAACAATACCATAAGGTAACATCTCCATCAGGATTCCATGTACCAATGCCTTATCACCATACAGACCATCCCCATGGTCACATACTCATAATGACAAGAATCCAGGATAACCATCTGATCTGCTAGTGTCCCAACTAGGCGGAAAACTATAGCCATAGTCTTCAGACAGTACTCAACTGCCTGGGGATCTGTATTGCCTTGAAACCTCGGAGGCCAGTGCTTCTAGAACTCATCCAATGAACTCCATCTGCATGAACATTCCACTGGTAGGTTTATTTTCTGATACACATAGGTTTCCTTGTTGTTGATCCACATAGGATCCCTTAGTGGGCCATCATCATGTACTCTCTCGGGAATCATATTGGGATTTCTACATAGTGTAATACTAATAAGGAAAAGGTTAACCTCGGTCCTTATATTATACCTAGTGAGATGACTTAAAAGAAACCAGGGAATTTTTTTTCCAAAACAAGTAGAATCATCATTTTCATTCACTGAGTGAGAAATCAAAATTCAAGGTCCTAGTGTATGGATACAGTGGTCTCCGCACCAACACTGGACTACCCAAACTAAAAACCATACACAAAATACTTAACACAATTTCTCCATTGAAAATATCATAGTCCTATTTTTCCAGTAGAACCGACTCCTCTGATTCCACTTTATCACGACCCATCCCTTGGGGTCCATTTCGTGACTACCCCAATCCCACTATACATAGGCTAGTGTTTGGAAACAAGCACTGAAATGGAGATTCCAAAAAACACTAATGCATTTCCTTTGATCCTATACAAACTCCAAACACGAGAACACAACGAGCATCCACAACGAAGTAAACTACTATAGTAAAAGAGTGATGAATGGAAATGATCTGAAATACAAGCCCAACTGAAAAATGAAAAATAGATCATGGATCATCCACCGAGGATTATACTTGAATGGTAGGTATATATAGTCTCCCAATCACAACATGCCAGCATGTCTCCTCAGCACTCGATGTCATCCTCTCTCCTACCACATACCAGCTAGTCCAAAGTCCCTAAAATCTCAACCCACCTGCTCGTCATCTCCAAAATACACAACAGGGTGTGAGATATTCCCATGCAGGGGTGAGAATAAAAATACCGAGTAGGGGACCAATGATACCCCCAATGTTTTCCCAGATTTCCACAATGGAGAAATACCACAAATCAGGCCTCAATCAAAGAGCACGATGTAATTTTCATCAACTCCGAATTAAGAAAAAAAACTTAAATATACCTGTGTAATGAAAATTTACTCATCCCATACAAGAAAATACAAAAGGCTCTAACCACTAAGTCATTTAAAAAATGGATGCAAGTGGGAAGAGTTCCACAAAGGTAACACCTCGTGGGTAACACCACGAGGGTAAAAGTAAAAAAAAATGGTAACACCACAATGGTAACACCAGTAAGGTAATTGTACCACAACGGTTACACCACGAATGTTACACAACAAAGGAAAAAGTACCATAAAGGAATAACCATTTAGGTAAATATACCACAAAGGTAAAGACTCAGCTCACACTATGTACATATCTTAATTACATAAGTTCAAATGATTAGTCGTAATTCCAGATCAGCTTATTCTATTGAGATACTCTGCTGCTGACCCACATTGGATTGAATGATGATAACCGACATAGGATCATCAGGGGATGACCGACACAGGATCGATCGAAACTGGCTTACACAATATTCTTATGCACTAACCCACAGAGGATCGATAGAGGAGGACCCACATAGGATTGATTTTCTTTTTTCATGTTACAGCTAGATGTTGAATTCCCACTCAATGCATGCATGATTCATGGAGAACCACTCCTCAATCCCTTAGTCATATTTCATCCAGTACGATGTACCCACATTAAGTATACCCAAGGGAACACCCTATCGTAGGTGTCCCAATGTGATAGATGGTGTGTCGATCTTACATCTGGTATGTGAGATATTGGAACTTTTTTACTAATAACCATAATTGGTTTCAAGTCTTATCCATCCAAGGTTTCACAGGAAAAAAAAATCCAAACACAATTAGAGTATCTCTAATGGACTGCTTTGCCAACAAGGTCCTTATACTAGAGATGGTGTGTCGATCTGATGCCCAGTCTGTTAGTAACACCAATTTTTCTGAATTGGGGGTGATCACAACTCAGTCTGCATCGGCTCATTTGGGCCACTGGAAAATGAAAAAGGGTCCCCTTCCCAAAAGGAGTCCAAATGAAAGTGAGGATTCATCGATCATACACCTGGTTTTCCAGTTACAAGTGTTTCTTTATTTAGGGGTCTGTTGGGTTTGGGCTCGGTCTACATTTTCAAACCGACCCGATGCAATTGTTTCAATTTTCTACTTTAGGACGCTCGAGTTAGACCTGCTAAGGGGTCAGCCCAGTTCGGTTCACTGGCCCGGACCGTGGTTGGCCTAGCCCGCCAGGTTGGGCTCGACCCACCCGTGCTGTCAAACTGGGCTGAGTGTCCGTCCTACACGAAGGATGACTATTTCCTTCCACTGCCCTCGCCCTTGTGGGGAAATTCCCTATCTAGTCATGCACTACCAAGAAAATTATCTAGTTGGTTGTTTGCTTGAATGTCTTCCTCTAGTGAGGGGTTGTGCGGGGCCGTGTTTCCTCCTCCGGCCGCGGCCCACTGGTCTCGATAGCTCTGTGATGTCGTCAGCCTGCTCGGGTCGGTCGCTTTTAGCCACCAACATGATGCGGCATGGGGCCGCGCGACTCTACATCTACCACAACTCGCTGGAAACAGATGTATCCACTGGAGGGCCCTACGAAAGCCGTTGTTTTTTCCCATGTGGTCGGCTCAGGCCAGAATCCTTTGGCCACCGTGGTGCACCATCACACCACACCATCCACCGCAGCACATCTGGTTTCAACAGGTCTCCTACAGCCACCCCCAGCTACAGCTGAAATGCCGCGCCAGTGGTTTCTTCTGCGGGAAACCGGACATGCAACAGTGGTCTGTTCATTGTGCCGACATCACCAATGGCTCTCCTATGTTGCCACGGTCATACTGTGACTTGCTATTCTGTGTTGCCGCAACCTGGGAAATCCGTCCCTGAAGAACGCAACATAAGAAGAGCAGCATAGTGATTGGGGCTTGTTGGTTTGTCCCGCACCATCCATGTTTAAAACGTTATAATGTGGGATTAGATATTAATTACCAAAAAGAAAAATTCGAATTAAATCCCCCAACCTGGAAGAGACATTTGCCGATGATGGTCGACAGAACCTCTTTCACCATTTTCGTCAGTTTCAGACTTTGTGGTACTCAACACCAATTACCGGAACAAGTCTGATCCTCCATTTTGATGGCATCACGGTACTTTGCAAGGGCTTCATCATTTTGTGAAGTCGTGCCAACACCCCTCCCCATGATCTATATAAATAGGATAGGAGTAGGAGGGTTCAATGCTCAACGAAATAATGAGTTTCATTTGTTATTAATCATCATGAATTCCCAATGTTGTGGTTATAGGAAAAGAAGATTCAAGAAATTTATGGGCATGACATGTTGACGATCTAGCCAGCGTCATTCGTCTATTAGATAAATGAAAGGAAATAAAATAACAAAACATGCTATTTTATTATTCGTTCAAAATTTCCCAAAAATAAAAGTTTCACAAAACATATTTTGGTCGAAGTTAAACATCCATTTTGTGAATCCCAGCATTATAGGTTCAGCGGTGCCCTCAAATTTTTAATCTGAGCACCGTATAAAATTTTGAAAATGTTTCCCGTGCGTTTACAAATCATACCTTAAATAATTTACCAAATTTAATAACATTCACCAACGACCATCACCGATCGATGTTAGGATCTGCCTAAGGGAAACACAACCCAACGTACTCAACCCTACTCTCATATTTTCAATCCGAGTTACCATTTAGAAATTATGGATTTTAATAATAAAATAATTGTCACATAACATTTTTATTTATGGAAAACAACTATCTTACACAGTTGGCCCACACCGACCAATGTTTGAATATTATTAAAGAAAGCATACCCTCATGAGCATAAAGGTGGTATCAAAATTTTAATCTATGTCAATTCACATTATATATAATCATTTGATAAATTAAATAACTTTATATAATTATTTTATTTACAGTTTTTCCATTTTTAGGATTTCTCACCGGAGGTCTGCACTGATTAATCATAAGTCACGCCTAATGTAAACTAGCTATCCTTAATTAAAAAGGCCCCTCAGATTTATAATATGGTAAATATTTTAAGAGTTATTCCACATTTTTCAGGAAAACCACACACACACACTATTTAATGATTAACAAATATTGACGGATCATTCCGAGCACTCCGGGCCTCGGAATTGCATGCCGTCAAATTTCATGAGATTGATGTAATAATTTATAATTTAATAAAAATTACAAAAAACCTTTGGGTCATTACAGACATGGTTCCTAGATCATGTTGGCACCATTCGGCCTTGCTAGTCTAGATGGAGCACTAGGTCCAGCCGGTGACCTCCCATAACCCTCATTGAGTTTGCCTGGACTGACAAGTCTCATCACTTGACTTATACAGCCTGACACTTCTGGAGTCACGTTGGACCCACGGATGCTCCCTCTAGGTGAGACCATTGTCCATCCGTTCTCCTAAACCAACTCGACTTCCATAAGATCTCCCACACATCCCTAAAATCTGGAGACTAGAAACCACATTGCACCACCTTCAACTGACACCTACTATATCTCTTTCAGCACCGGATCCGGACCTTGGAGGATACATGTCACCCACCCCCCTTTGAGTTTTCCCACTCTGCGACCACTAACACCATTCCGGTAAGCCCTCCTTTTATATGTATAACGTCAAAACAGACTACCTTGACTCCCACATGTGTAGAGAAATCCCCAAGAAGCCATATCTACTACTGTCGTTGGTGGATTTTCCATTTTTTTTATTCAAGCGACGGTGACACTATCCATACACATTACTTGTAAAGACCACCTTGTAATCTGAAGCTCAATCTAGTTTTGGTTGCACCACTGCTCAAGGCTGGTCCCTACTCTAGCTACCACTTAGTTCTTATAGCAGACATGTAACACCGAACTACACCAGAACTCCCTTGCATGTGTTAGAATAGCCTGAAATGGGCACATGTGGGTTTTGACCCACATATAAAGGCCATACTAATGGTTTTTGAGGCCCTAGTAACTTAATTTAATCAAATGTTAATGAAATTAATATATTTAATATCAATTTTCAATTTAATTAATTAAATATTATTTTTCTATTTAATAATAATTTTAATTTAATTTAATTTTCATTATTAAATAAATTAAATAATTAATGTAACTTTTGTTTTAAAATTAAATTATTTTTTTGGACAGATCTATTTGAAAATTGAATTAAAAATAAAAGTAACAATTTTTATTCATTTGAATTCCCTTGAGTTAATTTAATTAATGTTAAATTTTAATGCTGTATTTATTTCATAAATATGTGAGATAATATGTGTTGACTAATCAAAATACTGAGACCATACAATGCAAGTTTGATGTGTTTCTCATTTATTTAGTTAATGCTCTCATTGTTTGTAATATGTTTTTAAATAAATGGTAATTTAAATTTCATCTTATCATCATGGTATATATTTATGTTCTTGTGATCCCATTCTAAGAGTTTAATTTTATACCTTGACACCCCCACTAATACCTGATAGTGATATTGTATAATCATGGGATGACCAGATATGCACTTCTGGCAATGTTATGGAAACAAAAATGAAAGGATATAATGCATTAGATGAGAAGACACTACAATCTGAGTCACAGGTTAGGCAACTCAAGGTATATATCTTAGGGTCTTTGTGAGTCCATTATTCACTCAATGGATCAACCATTAGTATCATCAGATTATCAGGTCATCATTTTATTTTTTCATGATTTATTATTATTGTGTATTTTCATTTCATGCGCAAACACATATAATAATAAACATAAATGCACAAATATAACGATCATGTGACGCAATTAAATGTTTAATTTATTGTTTATCTAGTTGTGACTGAGATCACAGAGAACATGTACAAAAATAGAAAAAAAAATCATCACATTAAATACATAAACTATCAATTATATGATAAGTTGTAATCACATTACATCATTCAAATTTGGACAAAACCGAGTGCTCAGGGTTCTTGTCATGCCAAATATGATGGTGACTCTTACAACACGCATGTTTTTTTAGAATGATTGGTTTCCTTAACTAACATTGAAGCAACGATGTTTCTAAATCTAGTTTTTTGTAATTTTGGAGGCAATCATTCAATAAATGATGTTATGATTGTAGATGATGGGACATTACTCAATTGGCTCTGGAACTACGAGTTCAGGAGGTTGTCCAGCCAAATGTCTACAGTGAACCCTCAAAGTAGTTATATAGCCAAAGCATGTAGACATTGATTAGAGTTTAGAGGATTCCATCCACTATAATACTCATGTGAAATAATATTCATAATCTACCATATATAATTCCTAGAATTCTATGAAATTGTGGGACACATTTAATGATTTAACTAATTATACAAAAGGTCAATTGCAGTATTCGAGATAAAAATTACTAAATTGATAAAATGTATTTGTAAAATAATTTCATGGTATATGAAACTATATACTAAGATAAATATCACAAAATGTAAATGTATACAAAAGCACAAGTTTCCATGAATAGTATATGTTCTTGCACATTGTACAATGATATAAGAAACTCAAGGGTTTAGTGTCACCAACACCTACTAAGTCATATCAAGAAGTAGGGATGAAGAATTTCTTATGTGAGACTCATGTATAGAGAATATGATGGTTAATTTATTATGATATAATCAACATCTAATGATAGTTGTGGTGGGTACATCTGGACATCGGTGATATAACATGTAGTCTGATCCCTATAAAGCATGTGATGAGAAAGTGATGACTTATGTGAATAAGGTGATGGTTACATTGGTATGGTTAAATTGAAAGATGGATCATGATAATTCAGTAGATAACTTTCATATACCATTTTACCCATTTAATCAAGTATAATTTTTTGTTACAAAATTCATAGTAATTGCCTAAATTGTTCATTACTAATTTACATATACTTTTCCATGAAATTGAGAATATAAAAGATAGTTTCATATTTATTTATTATCACAAAAATATTTGAAGACAATGCAAAAAGGCCATGTGAAGTAATTTTAAATACACATTCAATTTTTTTAAGAAAAGAGGTATTAAAATTTTTTATTTTCATTATTTATCATTATATAAAATAATTTATGATTAAATTCTATTAGGTGAAGCATGTTGGTGTTTCTTCATCTGGAATATTCATCAAAATAAAATCTATTTTTTTAGTTTTACATCATAGATATTTAGAACTATAGGACTATAAAATATGTGCATTGATATACAAAAATAATGTATATATAGAAATATTTCTAGAAGTTAGGATTATTCATTACATGTCTTAGAATGGGTGATACCTAGTCTGGTGTTGAGGAGTACACGACTTATTCATTTTATGTTAAACAATTCATGTATAACATTTATTGAGTATAACCGAAACATTAATCTCATGTTTCCTTGTACACAAGGAGATATTATATTAGGTTCAATAATTATTTTTGTTTATCGTATCAAATAAACAAATAGATTTTCAGTAATAATAGAATCGTAGGCCATAAGTGATTGATATAAAATATAAGAACTATATACCTAGTTATGGAATAAATATTCATTGTCGTGTAAAACAAAATGTAGAAATGAGGGATATACCATGTTTGGTATATAGGATTAGAAAATCTAATAACATTATTTATTATCATGGTATTTTGTTTGGATAACGAAACCATTATAAATAATGGTATTCTAAATAGCATTTAGAATTAGTTTAGAAAGAGTGGGTGAACTATTAAAAGAATAAGCTTGTTGTATATATGCTTCTTATGATTACAGTAAGTAATTAATGAATGGATAAGTGATGTATAACAATGGATATAAGATATGTGTTTCTTTGAGCTGGCATGGCGATGAATATCTTAATAATGCAACCATCAATCAGACAATCCCATGTGGATTATTTTTAAATTCTCATTACTTTATCAACATGATGAAAATAATCATAAAAAGGAGGATCAATGATGTCATCATACATGTTAACATTTATAAAAATATATATTGAAGAGTAATTTCAAATTACACATTTCAAATATAATTGTTATGAATCAAGGAGTATCATTGTTGCAACATCCAAAAATTTCAATTATATATCATAACTTGTATTGAATATAATGGCGATATCCTGTAACCATATTCCAAATATCACAAAAAATGGAAATTATATAAGTCATATTATGATTGATATACATTTTTTCCATTAGACACTTTTTTATATGTAATGAGTTTGATAGGACATGATCAAACTTGTATCAAGAACAGAAAAAATTGTGTATCTGATGTTATTTTCCAAACGGTTTCATGTGATAATATAGAAATACCTATTTTAGAAAAAGGAGTTTTTTGGTGCTACTGTAATGTCTCAACCATTCACATTCTCTTTATAGTACAACAAGTCATTACTAGTCCTTTTTCAACATATGCAAGGCGCCAAAGGATGGGAATAAATGCTGAAGGGTTTAAAATACAAATTGGGGGACGATTTAACCTTAAAAAAACCCATAAACCATCCAAAACATCACTAAAAACCACCGAATGATGCATGTTAATGAAACAACCAACTCATTAATTACGAAAAGAGAACTAAACTGTTCCACAAACCAATACATAACTAACAAAATATTAGTGTACAAAGTAGAAGAATAAACAAAATACCCAAAACAAGCCTAGACACACTCCACAGCTCTACATCGAACACTATACACCATGCACCAGCACATCTCCCAAGCATAACCACAAACCAAAAGTAATGAGATGCCTTACCTTTACCTGTGTCTTGAAATACAACATCTAAAAAAGAACCAACATGCCAAAGTAGGGTGAGTATAAAAATCATTATGTTTTCTCCAATGTCTTCTTTACTCACGCCACTAGGATAGAAGAGTTATCAACATTAATTTAAAAAAATTATATAAAACATTTTCACAAAATAATTTATAACAAAATACAATCAATCTTCCAAAACCATTAATACCAAAAAAAAAACATCCAAGTTCAATTGAAACATATTTTTCCAACAATATATTTTTCCAGAAAAATAACCAAATAATCTTTAGAACCATTTCACAATATCCATTTTTGGCATACCCAACCATTTCTCAATCCCGTGAAATCAACCATTCATGATACGTTATGACAGTTCCATACTCATGAATGATTTCTCGTCGATCGTTCAAGTCCTCACAAGGTAATTGTTTAACATGTTCCATTACACCATTGGCGCTGATCACAAGGTCATATTTCATCCATGCCTCATACATATAGTTACCATGTTCCATTAAAAATTTGGCACATAGTAGAATGTCCAATTTAAAACAATCTCTATACATGAAATATGAACACATACCACATATTTCCATCAATAATGCCAAAACACCCTTTCAATAAAAACACAATTTTACTGAAAACCATTTCCATTAAAACAATTTCAAGGCAAAACCATTTTATTTCCAAACCATTTCTACTTTTTAACCCAACTCCCTCAAAGTCATTTAAATCTCAATCTATTTCAATAAAACACTTTTTTTTTAAAACCCACTATCCATAAAACCATATACAATTTTAGCAAATCCAAAAATTAAAATCAACTTTTTATATTCAACTAGAAAAATCACTTTGCTCAACAATTCACCATGATTTCACAATCTCCTCAAAACCATAAATCATCACTAAAGAAGAATTATTCATTGCATTTCACAATAAAATCCATTAAAAAAACCAATTTGATTCTGATACAATCATTTCTAGTAAGAGGAGTCGAGAGTGATGCCGCCTACCTCAATGTTTTAGACCAAAACAACAAATATTGAATAACACTCAAGAAACACGGGATGATTCTCCATGAATCCACCTTGGATATATTTTTCTAGCATGACCAAGACCAAATATCATCATATATGGAACCCACATGATCAAATCTACCCATAACGGGCACTGATCTAGGAATTTGAGAGAAGAGGAAAAGTATATCTAAGTAGATATATGCAACCGATCAAGAATGAAAAATAATGATCACATTCCTCAAGAATCCATCTTCGATTCTCTAAGAGAAGCCTTCGGATCACCACTGGAATGATGGGAGAACCTTCTCTGACCTACAGAGAAGAAAAATCTAGAGTGATGACTACATAAGAGGAAAAACAAGCCACTTATATGCAAAAACACGTGAGATCCACCTTTATAAGATCTCGTTTATGTGGCCGCATGGTTTTCTCTCACGCTTAGACAAACCGTTCGCTAACCATGTGTTAGCTACTGCCTCAGCCACAATTCTCACACATTTTGGTTTCACGGTTAGGAAAACTGTGTGCCACATGTGTGGAAGCTACTGCCTCCATGACCAACAACAAACGGTTTGGCCACATGGTTTAGACAAACTGTGTGTCGCCCGTGAGACTTCACCTTTTTCTTCAAACTACATTTCATGTTATCCGGAATCTCCCATTCATCACCCTTAACATTATAACCATTAAATATATAAAGAAAGGGAGGCATACTAGAATTAGGGGGTACAACATTCTTCCCACCATTGGTCTGTTTGTCCTCGAATGTAGAAAACCTTCAGCCAACTGTAAGAGTTCCAGCCACTGCTCTTTCATTTCATTTTCATGTTCCCATGTCTCATCCTCAATATGACCATGCTGCTATAAAACCCACACTAGGCAGATGTTATTTTGATGAAAGACATTCTCATTCCTATCCACAATCCATACCATAATAAGTATCAATGAAGCATCCGGATCTAGGTCAACGTGATCCCATCTGACCATGTGGTCTGGATCAAGATGATGCTTTTTCAGCTGAGATACATGAATCACATTTTTCCCTGAACTAAACTGGGGTTGTAATTACAACCGATATGCCACCTCTCCAACCCATTCTAGTATCTCAAAAGGTCCAATGTATATTATAGATATCTTTCCCTACTTCCTGAAATAATGATGTCCATGCCTTGGAGAGATCCTCCAGAAGGCATGATCACCCACAACGAATGAAAACGGTCTTCGACAATGATCTACTTAATATTTTTTTGACTCTAAGCCATCTCCATCCTCTTTCTAATCAACTGAATCTTCTCCATTGTTTCATGGACAAGGCTCAGGCCAAATAGTGATGTTTCACGAGTTTCCACCCAACATAGTGTAGAAAGATAAGGACGCCAATACAATTCTTCAAATGGAGCCATGCGTATTGAGGCGTGATAGTTATTATTGTATGAGAACTCCACTAAAGGTTATGAGTTCCTCCCATGAGCTTCCAATATCCATTTCACAAGCCTGAAACATGTATTCCAATGTGTTTATCATCTTATCAAAATGCCCATTGATCTGAAGTTGATATAACGTGCTCATAGTAACTGAGTCCCAAGGGCTTGCGGTAATGATTTCCAGAAACGAGATGTGATCCTCAGATCTCTATCTGAGTCCATAGAAACTGGTACACCATGCCTCTTTACCACTTCTAGGATATATATTTTTGATTGATCTTCCATCGTATTGGTTTCACGAATAGGGATTAAATGGGCCGACATGTTTAGACGAACCACTATCACTTAAATGGAATCATTTTTAAAGACCATTCATAGAAGACATGTAACAAAATCCCATGCTATTTGATCGCATTTACAGAATGGGATAGGCAATGACTATAACATACCATCTTGTCTCTAATTCACTGATTTAACCTGCTAAAAAGTGAATCACCGTGAGAAAAACTCGATAACCTTTCTATTCATGTTTCTCCACCAAAATTGTGCCTTCAACACCTTATACATCATTTGTGTACCAAGATGTATAGCCCATATTGAATGGTGGTAAGCATGAATGAGTTGTTCCTGAGAAACCATAGGTACAACCATCCAATCTCTGAAACACAAAACTGAACCCCCATCATGATTCCATCCATCAATGGTCTTCCCCCATTGAGTTTTGAACATACAACTAGACATTTTGCATCAGATGTTTGTTCTTCTTTGATCATCTTTTCTAAATCAAGAATAAGAATTGCTGAAACGAAAACAGCAACATCACCTCCGTCTTCACATTCCACATGCATGTTGTCTAAGAACAACATCAAATGCCATTCATCTGAACCTTCTTTTGGAAACAGGGCATATGACTTTCTACTCAATGAAACTGCCACTGAATTTATTTTTCTTTTTGTATACATCAAGACAATGTCAAACATTCGGAGATACTCCATCCGCCTTATTTTCCTTAAACTCAAATCGCATTGTGATAAAATGTGTTTCAATCTTTTTTTATCCATAAACACATTAAATTTCTCACCAAAGACATAATGTATCCATGATTTCAAAACATGGATGACTGAAGTTAACTCCAAGTCATGTGTTGGGTAATACTTCTCATGCACCCTCAACTGTCGTCAGCCATACACAACCACATGATTCAATTGTATGAGAACACACCCCAAACTTGAAAATTTTCCATACAACCTATGATTACTAATGATCCCCCACACGATTTCCTTGTTTTTCTCATGATTGACCTTTATCATTGAAGACAAACGAATATTATCTACATACAGTATCACAAATATCTCCATATATCTCTCAAATATCTAATTCATCAATGACATAACACTGATGGTGCATTCATTAGATCAATGGCCAAACCCACATATTCATGATGACCATATCTACATCGGAATGATGTTTATAGAATATCGTCCTTCCACACCCAAAATTGATGATATCCTAATCTCAAGTCGATCTTGGAGAACCAATGGGCACCCCTCAACCGGTAGAACAAATCATCAATTCATGGTAGTGGATATCTTTTCATTATCGTAACATGGTTAAGTCTATGATAATCAACACAGAGCCTCAATGTTATGTACACCTTAAACAACACCAGCCAATCCATTCCCATGATTACTTCATCCCCATCCATCTCATGCACTATGAAAATCCCCATTAACTCAACCTTTCCCACAAAAATACGACATGCTCTACTCAAGAAGGCTTGATACTCTCTTCGACCTGGAGAAGTTTAATGTTTCATAACCGATGGAATCATCACTACATATAAACCCAGAAACTCAACCGCACATGCAGTGATAAAAGTGTGATGTACCCATAACAAACAACAGTTGCATCATCGTTGAATTTAAATGAATAGTGCATCGCACCATGGATGGTCCAGACTAAGCATCCACTAGAACCTGCTCATCTCCGAACAACTCCTTGGTTGCCACACTCTACTCTTTATTTCTATATTGTTGTATTATTAGTAATATTATCACACTTGGAATAAATTTCTCTTCATTTCTTGAACCCAACATTAGAGTTCCTACTATTACCCATGGGTACCACCATGCTTCATCCTCCCGATGCTCCGAACAAATTCTACTCATCCACCGATGCTTGACTCACCATCTCTGTGTAATCATTGATACACAACACTTCTATTATAAATTGATCTATTTCCTTAACATTGTTTCTAAGATCATTGCCTTCAAAGACGTGTTATCCTTTAACTCATGTGAAAACCGCACTAAGGTCATAATCTTAGTTGCATACTCTGTCACCGACATATGCACTTGCTTCAAACTAAAGAAATGAGTTGTGCTCTAAATTTTGAACGTATGTGAGTAGAATTTTTTATTATACAATACCTCAAAAAAACATCCCATGTAATAACCTGGTTCATTCCTGATTGGACTACCAACTCCCACCACTGAAGGGAAAGATCCTCTAGCTTACAAGTTGCTAGCTTTACTTTCAGCTCTACCAGTGTCCCCAAGAATTCATAAATTCTGTTCATTCTGGACAGCCATGAATCTACCCTTTTATGGTCAGAATCACCCCTAAAGATTGGTGGATCCTTCTTTTTGGAACTGAGCTAGATAATCAACACTCTTTGGTTGTTCCCCTCTATTCACAAATCCCACATCTGGGAAGGCTTGCACTTTGGTCTAGACTAAATGCGGGTTCACCTGGGGCTTGGTGCAACCAAATTTTTATCGGCCACATCTGGTTGGTCTATACGACACCTAACTGATATTCTATAAATAGAGAAACTAACCATGAGTCTCACTTCCATAGATATCATGAATTCCCATTTCAAATCGCATAAGACAACACTATCACTATGAGGCTTTCCACCTTTCCACATTTTTCATTTTCTAAACGGACAATGAACACTATAAATCTCACTCTCTAGCAGCTAATGGCATAGAATTTCAAATTCTATCACATAATCATTCAAAAAATTGTTTTCAAAATGATCTTTTTCCCATGTTCAAATAATTTTTAAAAAATTCCCCATGCCTTTTGAAAATCAACCCATTTTCAAAATACAAAAAATACCATGTTTACAAAATATTTTACTAGAAGTTCAGCATAAACATATTCGTTGCATCCTTTTCTGCTATGCATTTCAATTTCTAATAATCCAAATCTTGTATAAGATTTCAACCTATGTAACAGACAATAATGAATTTCAACTCCAAGACCTAGAATATTGATGACCACTTGTTAGGCAAGGACCGAACAAGCTGATGCCATTTGTAATGACCCACAAATTCTCATTGTCTTGAGAGTACAACTAGTCATTTCTAGGCCTTACGTGACATCCCCATGGCACCAATGGTGGGAAATAAATGATTAAGTGTTTAAAAAACATGTTGGGGGATGATTTACCCTTTAAGAAAAACCCATTAACCATCTAAAACATCACTAACAACCACTATATGATGTCTGTTAATGAAACAACCAACTCACACATTACTAAAATTGAAATACATTGTTCCACAAACAAATACATAACAAACACAATATCAGAGTACCAAGCAGAAGAATAAACCAAAAACCAAAAAGAAGTTAGGACACACTCTATGACTCCACACTGAGCTCCATGCACCAAGCCCCACCACATCTCCCAAGCATCAACATAAGCCACTAGTAATGAGATGCCTTACCTTTACCTGTTTCTCAAAATATGACATCTACAAAAGCACCAAAGTTTTATAAAAGGGGTGAGTATAAAACTCAGTAGGTTTTTCCAAATCACTTCCCTACTAACGCCAATAGGATATATGATTTAGAAATATTTATACAAAACATTTTATATAAAACATTTTCTCATAACAGTTTCTAACAAGATACAAACAAACTTCCAAAACAATTCATACAAAAAAACATCCTAGTGCAATTGAAACCAATTTTTCCAACATGTTATTTTTCTTGAAAAATAACTAAACAAGCTTTAGAACCATTTAAAAATATCCCTTTTTAGCAAACCCATCCATTTCAAAAACCCTTGAAATCAACCATTCATGCTAAATTATGATAGTTCCATACTAATGAGTGGTTTCACTTCAATATACCATGTATTTTCAAGGAAATTGTTTCCCAGGTTCCATTACAACTTTGGCACCAATCAGAAGGTCATATTTCAATAATGCATCGTACATATAGTTACAAGGTTCCATTAAACATTTGGCACCGAGCACAATGTCCTATTTCAAACAAGCCTCATACGTGTAATATGATCACACACCACATATTCCCACCAATCATGACAAAAAAACCCATTAAAAATACCTTTTTTAATACCATTTCCATTAAAACCATTTCAATGCCAAACCATTTCAATTCCAGATCATTTCAATAAAAACTATTTTTATTGAAAACAAATTCCATCAAAGTCATTTCAATCTCAAACCATTTCAACAAAACAACCTTTTATTGGAACCCAAATATTCATCAAAACATCTTCAATTTCATCTAATAAACAATTTAAAAACATAATTTTCAATTCAACAATCCAAATCACATTGCAAAATAATTCACCACAATATAAAAATTTCATCAAAACCATAAATCATCACTATAAAAGATTTATACATTTCTTTTAACAATCATATACATTCAAATATACCAATTTGAATATAATAAAATCAATTCTAGAATGAGTTTTTGAAATTGAAGACACCTACCACAAATGTTTTGACTAAAACCAGAATGGTCAATGAATGCTCAAGAAACTCTGGCCAATTCTCCAACAATCCGCATTAGATCTATCCTCCTAGCAAGACCAAGACTAAATCTCATCATATATGGCATCCACGTGCTTAGATCTACCCATAATGGGAGTAGATAAATAATACTGAGACATGGGGAGAAGTAGATCTAAGTAGATCTAATAAACAGATCATGAACGAAGAAGAACGATCACATACCACTAGAATCCATCTTCGATTCACCAAGAGAAGCCTTCGGATCACCTCCGAAATGATGTGAGAACCTTCTATGAACTATAGTGAATCAAATTCCCAAGTTATGAAAGCTTAGGATGATAAAAGAGGCACTTCGAGGCAAAAACTCATGAGATACTCCTTTATAGGATCTTCTTGAAGTGGCTGCACGGTTTGCTCGCACGGTTAGACAAACCATGAACTAATTATGTGATAGCTACTGCCACGGACACCATTATCACAAGAGTTGGCCACGTGGTTAGACAAACCATGTTCCACCCATGTGTAAGCAACTCCTCAAAGACCAACTACTTATGGTTTGGCCGCACGGTTTAAACAAACTGTGTTCCACACGTGCGACATTCCCTTTTGTCACAAACTTCATTCCATGTTCTCCCGACTCTCCTATTCATCACCCTTAACATTATAACAGTTAAAACCATGAATAAGGATTATGTATTCATCATGGACAATTATTCATTATTTAGTACGAATGATTTTTCAAACAACAGATAACTATGTGGAATTTTTATAAGATTGACAGGATCAGTTAAAATTCTATAATGAATTCCATGTATCTCTTTCTAAATGGAAATATTATTTTTTATATTGTGGTGTGAATTCAAGTGATAAGATACAATTATTGTACAAATGTAGTACTAATTATATCAATTGATTACATCAAGTTAATATGATAAAATCCTTTAGAATTTTACTCTGTATATCCAATTTCAATGATCCAATTATTTGGAAGTGAATGTCATGAACACCAATAATTTATGGTGACTATACGACATATACAAAAAGGGATAGTCACATAATATAATTCTAATAAAAGATGAAAGACACTAAAATATATTTTATGATTTATTTATGCAACATTATCATTAAATATACATTCCTACTAAATATATTTCATGTTTCCACCATAGGATAGGGGATGCTGTGTTGTTTTTCATGTAAAATTGTATAGTAACATATGGAATCCAATTATTGGTCTTCATGTTAGTTAATTACCAGATGAAATTTATTCTCCACTGATTGACTAATAGTAGAAACCAATGTTCTATGGAACATGATATACTAAGGTAGATCATATGGTTTCTTGGACCTAGTAAATTTTATATATTGTAACATGGTATCGTAAAATATTAGATGGATCAATTCTAGATAAGAATTTTACATATGTAGCATGGAGTATATCTCTCCAGGTAGACATGCCTAATATGTGGGAGGAGATTGACGTGATAATTTTAAATCTCTATGCTTATGAGATAAATCAATCATTGATGACATGATATGTATAAAAATTGATATTTCCATGATATAATTTATAGAATGCAGATATTAATCATATACATTGTCACTGAAAGGGAAACATTCAAAACTATCATATTGTAATTAAAATGTTAAAATTGTTATGTATATGGTATGTGGATAATTAAGGGTACCATTTTTATGTAAAAACATATATTCCTTAGATCCCCGGGATCCTATATCACTGTTAGGATAAGGTGATGATCGAGAGAAGCTCATTTAAGCCTGTGGTAGCCATACCTACAAATACCAATTATATTGTAGCATATAAGGTTGCTATGAAGATTTAATAGGAAATGATGTGTTCAAGATCTTTGAATCACACCTTTTATGTAAAGAATTATCACAATTTAAACATTGATATTCTTATTGTCAAATATATCTTGTTATGAAAGTGGATAAAATAGAAATAATCAATGTTACCATTTCATGAGAAGTTTTATTCAAGGAGATGATGTTTCTATGAGAATAATTGGCATGCAGAAGAATCATTAATGACCTTGTAGATAATTATGGGAGTTGGTGGAATGCTGATTTTAAAAATAAGATATTTTATATGATTAAATATAAACTAATCACTAGTGCAATTTGGAGTGTTGTAATATTGGGTTCCCTAGACCCAAATATGATGATTTATTAATTAATATATCATTCGATTAGTTATATGTTCATGATAATAACATACTATTTCGTTGTCGATATTTTTTCATCCACAATATAATGGTAATGTTTATAGGTTAATTGTCAAAACAAAAAGTTATAGGAGATGCCTTGATATCATGAGGACCTCAAGATATTATGAAATTATTCATAAATATTATCTATAGTCAATATACATCATATTTATTTGACGAAATAGATTTTGGATAATCATGGGCTTGGGGATCATAATGCATGTGAATTATTCTCATGATTTTCACACTATGTGATCTCTAGAAAAGAGATTATGATGACATACCAACCAATAAACCCCCCCATGTTTTTGGTGTTATTGTTTGTTCCTAACCATGGGCATGTGTAATTTTCTACTGACATGATAACATTACAAATGTGTTCCATTTAATTGTCTACATTTATGTAATGGAAAAAACATGGTAATCAAATTATAAATATTTATCTTGTGTTTAGAGCAACAATAGTGTCATGACATTGGATTAATGGCCAATAAAGGATTTCTCACTTACAGGATAAAGAATTATTATATCTTGAGAAAAAATAATCAAGATGGTAGTGTTGTCATAAGATAATGTCCATTGTAGTAGAGTGTAAATCCATCAATATTGATAAAAACATACTAACGTAGGAAAAGTATAATGACACGACTGTGCATCCATCCTAAAGAGATATTAAAGTAAAATATATGAAATTACATAGTTTGTGTTTATATATTTTTTGTCATAATTGTGAAAATCCTTATCTCTTTATGGTATATGATGGGTTTGTATATCATGCTCATGGTCTATAAATATTATTAACTACTATCGAGATAATGTCCTAGTGGGTCACATGAAAAAACATATTGAAGAATCAACCATGTTCAGTTGAAAATGTGTTTTAGACTTGGTGGACCACACCACGTTGGTTTAGGATTTGTTGAAGGAGAAATGATCACCATGTTAATATATAAATTCATATTATTTATGTTAATAATAGTTGACAATGAAAGTCTTTATTAAATTTATTTACAATTTTTATTTAAATACATAAAAATATGAAGTTAATAAATATTTGTTTAAATATTCATAGCCTATTTAATATTTTCTTGTTTTACTAGCATAGTTAATGGCTCCAGTATTACAACATAATGTATCTATAATATAACAAAAATAAGTTATAATAATAATAAATGATATTTTTGAGTCATTTTGGTACTCCAAAATCTTATATATATAATATGTTAATTTTTCATGGATCGAGGTGGCATTTTTTGGAAATTCATTTTCACAATATAAATAGGTGAGTAGAGGGATTTTCCAATGAATTTTCTTCAACTATGTCTCCCTACATCACTCTCATGTATTATAGTGAAAGTGACTATAGATCTAGTATCATGGATCAATCTTTCAGTCCTGCTTCACAAGAAATGTGTTGTCGTGATAATCAGAGCATAAAAGGTGTCATTGCAATATCGTACTTGCACCCAAATTATGATGGTCAAAACACCCATGGATTCTTGAATAATTTTTGGATGATCTATAAGAGTTCAGATTCATATTCTTCATGAGGCAATTTCCAATGATGAGAAGAATGTGTTCATGTACTCAAATTGAAACTACAAATCTAATAGTTTTATTATTATGCTAATTCACTTTCACCTGTGATCTTGAGAAAGTAATCAGTATGTGATTCAGTAATGTCAACATGTTCATGTTGATCATCATTGAAAAATTATGAAATACTATTTTTGGGGGCATCCTTGGTGTCCTCAGTACCTTCAACCATATTGTTCATGGTAACATTGGAGAGGAACAGTTTTATAAAATAATTAATAATTTTACCCAGAAGATCTTGGTAACATAGTGTATCCTCATGAGAAGATAGTGATGTTGGAGGAATACATTTTTTTAGGGAAGGAAAAGGGTTGGGGGTATTTTTTGTTTTTGACCAAGTTGGATAATGGTATGTCATGGAAATAATTATAGGAATAGTTTCTATAATATTAATATTTGGACCCCTTGAGACAAGTTAAAGTTGCATAGTTTATGAGCATGACATAGGGGCTGAAGTTGGTGATGTGATACTCTTGTTGTTTCACCAACATGCAACATTTTATTATAGAATCGGATGGGGATAAGGCAGATTTGAAAGAGGTATCTAGGATGGAATTAAACATCAGATTCAATCCTAGATGGATATGTTATGTTTAAAAATATTTGATGATGAGGTATATCATGACATTATTTTAAATGGAAACCTCTTGGAGGCCTGTAGTGGTGGGAATGATGTTATGATATGGAGATCCATTTGTGTAATATCAAGTGATAGTAAGCATTGTTTTGAGATCATTTTTCAACGAGGTTGTAGAATGATTTATCAGAAAACATTAACATTCATTTATGGTAGTGATAAAGTTTTCTCCTATCAACTTGGCAGGATGGGGAACATTTGTCGTCATTTTCCCCAACCAAAAGTTCTGTGTATATCATGCCGTAGAATGATCCATGATCATTTTTTTATTGTTATCCTAGATATATGGGAAAAGATGGGGGGATGAGGTTAAAGCCTAGTGTAGATAGGTTTTTCGTTACCACATATCATGAAGGTAGTTAGAGCACAGCTTGTCGTATCGATTGAGGTGGTAGACTAGGAACTATGGGGTGAGAGAAGACATATTAGTTGGTTATTTTTGTGATAAGAATTCTAAATTGATCTCTAGGTAGAGGGGTAGGTCATCTTCATAATGTTTTCTCAACACTTGGAGGTGGAAAGGATGGACCATTGACTGATTGAGGTATTATTCATATAAAATCCATGCAGGTTAGTGTTTTAATTGATATAAGTGCCTCATAATATTTTATTTCTACTTAACATGTGGTCATGTTTGGTCTATCAGTTGATTGTTTTTCAGGAATCATGTTGATAGATACACTTTTAGGGATGCATGAAGAGAGTGTTACGTGTTTGAATGTGTGTTCTTCTGATGATGGTGGGTTCCATTTCTTATGGGACATTTTTCTTCATGGGAATTAAGGTTTTGATATGATTTTGGGAATGCATTTGATATTGTTTTACTAGGACCACATATAACATTTCCTCCATTGGATAACAATCACATCTCTTGAAGGAGAAACATATGTCCATCTTGGTGGATTAGTATTAGGTAGTATTTCCTAATGAAATAATGGTCTTGTCACCCAAAAGAGATATTTTGTTCACTATAGAGTTGCTGCATGAAGAAAATATTTTTTCTATTCTGTTGTATAGAATGAAAACATCAAAACTCAATAATATTATCATTTTATTTATGTAATTGGATAACATGTGTCATTTTTCCTAGATTATGTCACCTTGTGGATCTATAGTGCTTTTTCCTAAGAAATATATTATATAATAGTTGTTGTGTATAAATTATTATAATCGAATGAGATAATGGTTATGAAATAATATCCTCTTCCCTGAATCCATGATTTTTTAACCAGCTATGGGTTTACACAGTGTTTCATAATTTTGATATGAAATTATGGAATCATTATCAAATGCAATAGCCTCTAACATATTGTGGACTACCTTCTAGATATGTTATGGTTTATATGAGTTTTTGGTAATGTTTTTTGGATTTACCAATTCACTAGTAGTATTTTTGGACAAAATGAACATGATAATTGACTTGTGCCTTAATCAATTTATAGTTGTTTTTGTTGATTACATCTTTCAATACTCTTAAACTCATGAAGATCATTCCAAAAATCTTGACATCATCTTCATTAAACTTTGAGAGAATAATCTATAAAAAAAATCAATCCAAATGAAAGTTTGGATTCGATATAGTGATTTTCTTGGGTCATATAATCTAATATGAAGTAGTGTTTGTGGACCTAGAGATTCGTTGAGATGTTTTATAATGGGATAACTCATGATGTTTTCTAATATCTAATGTTTTTTGTGTTTTGATGACTATTACTGATGCTTTATTAATGAAATATCCTATTTTGAAACACCAATTTTGGGTTTCATTATGAATGGTATAATGTTTTAATGGTTTTGGTAATGTTAGGATGTTTTTCTAGAGTTAAATAATATGTTGACATATTCAAAAAATATGATCATTCTTGACTAGAGTAAGGGGTATACCTTGTTTTGTGATTTGTCTGGAGTTAGAATTGAAGAATTGATGATGCAGAATGATTGGGTTCTACTATATGGGACAATCATATTGATTCCATGTGAAATATATTATCCTACACACAATCTTTAGTTGGCCACAATGGTTCATGAATTAAAGTGTTGGTGACACTACTTTTCTAGAGAACACTTTATCATGTATATCGATCATAGAATCCTTAATTACATATTCTCTCAATGGTATTTTGATCTTTGTTAGCAATGATGGGTTGATTACATGTATTTATTTGACTTTAATCTATTTTATACTCTAGGAATGAGGAATATTATTGATGATTCTCTAAGCTATAAGACACGATGTCGGGCATTTTCGGAACATAGTTCTAAATGTTGGATGATGACATTGTTTAATGAGATGCATAATGAGTTTGAGAATGAGAATAATATGATGACCTTGGATTATTTGGATGTTTAGTGCATGTTTTTTAGATGGATCCTGGAATGACAGTATGAGTATTAATAATGTTTTGATTTTAGAGAGAGTCTTGATGGTGTGGATACACCATCAGGTTGGACAATTGATGCTCATGGGATTGTTTATTTTTGTGGTCATATTCTTGTTTGAACATGTATGCAGGAAGAGTTGATGAACACGTTTAATGAAATAATGTTGGTGGTGCAACATGGATTGACCAAAATGTAGCATGATCTTCATAGATACTATTGGTGGCCCAAAATAATGAAATATGTTTCATGTTTCATGGTATGATGCCTTAACATACATTAGGTGAGGACTGAAAACCAATGATTGGGTGGTATGTTAGAAACATTTCCAATTCCATAATGGAAATGGGATGACATAAGGATGGATTTTGTGTTAGGTATTTTGAGGGTACCTCTGATGAATGATGTGATATGTGTAGTGTTAGGTCATTTAACAAGGGTTATTCCTTTCTTTCCAATTTGATTTTCCTTCACCATTGATTAGTTGGGTGAAATGTATGTTTGGGAAATAGTGCAGTTACATGGAGTACCACAGAATATAGTTTTAGATCATGATCCTTGTTTAACATCACATTTATAGCATGGACCATAGAATGAATTTGTTTCTCATGTGTTTTTAGTACTGATTTCATCCCATATAATGAAGGACAATCATATCTTACTATTCAGAATCTCGTGGATATGTTCATGATATGTGCAACATCACAGGTAAATAAAGAATAATACATTTTCATATTTATTAATATATTTGAATTAAATATTACTTTTAGATTAAATGGGTTTCTATGTTCGATATCATACTCGATACGCAACAACGAGTTTCTTTGAAATCATACGTCGCACGCTAGTAATATAATAAAATTATTTCAAATGGTAGTTAACACGTAGCCATTGTATTGGAGAGAATGAATAAAAATAATTAAAATATTAATACATATGTTTGTTAAATGTTTCTACATTTATCCAATAAAATATAAAGGTTTAAAATAGGAAAAGAATTCATTTTTAAGCATAAATACTCTAATATTCACTAAATGGTTGATTTAACGCCTTTTGAAGGAGAACCCACTTTAAATATAGTTTTGGTCACTCTTATACATTCTATTGGACCAAATAAAATCCTTATATATAATTGGGACATCAAAATCTACTTTGTGTATGTTTTTGTTATTTTTCCGATAAAGTTCATTTTTAATGAATAAGTGAAAAATGATGTATTTTAATTCAAAACCTCTTTTTAATCTAATTTGTTTATATGATTAGATTATCTTTTTAATTGGTTTTAATGTAAAATAATAATATAATTTTAACATTTAATACAATGGTGGACTTTGGAATTAATTTCACTTTGAGATTGGACATAAACAAATGTCAATCTTTTGATATATATTGTTTCTTAAAAACACGCTTTTTTGTTTTGACAATGGGATTTAATTAATAAATTAGTTAATTCTACTTATATTCATTTAATTAGGTTATATAAACATCATTTTTTAATTTGGAATATCAAATATAACATAGAGTGAATTTTTTATAATTTTCTGAAAAACTACAATTTTGATGAATAGTGAAACCACTCAGTGGTAGTCAAGCAAACCGATTTTTCATTTAAATGAAAATTTACCACTTATGTGTATTAAATTTTGAAAATCTGACATAAATTGTTGTCATTAGTATGTAATATGTGGTTAAATGGGATGAAAATAATTTTTTGGTGAATAGTAACTTTTTTTCTTTAATCGCGATTAGAGGTAATTAGTGTAATTTAAGATAAAAATAATGTTATAATAATATTAAATCAACATGACACATTCCCATCCTATTGGATGAGCCATGGCCGACCATTAAAACCCATGGTTTGGTTTAGGGGACCGCATGGAGCCACTTGGGTGAGATAATGACATTAATGGCTTTTATTTAAAATAAATGTGAAAATGAACCAAACATAAATTGTTTTACTAAACCATTTTTTAGATGGGTTTATACAAGACATATTTTTGACTATAAATACTATTTAGAAATATAAAAATATTTCTTACATCATGATATTTGTTTTATAATTTTTAGACATTATATAAATAAATTTATCTATGACATCATGATGATGAAACAATTGTCTCATTAAAGAACAGTTTTAATAAAATGAAAAGATAATATAAAATATAATACCTACACTTGTCCAAAAACTATTGGATGGGTATATTTAAAACCCTTATCATCTTATCCTCGATATATATCAATGTGGGGCCTTTAAAATCCGAAACTCCTTTGAAAATAAAGTAATAGTTTCATGATTTCTAAATGTGCCCCTCTTCTCCTCTTATAAAAGGCCCCCCACCTCTACCTCTTTTACCACACTTCTCAAGCCTTTGTCTTGGCAAACCTCTGCTCTTTTTATCTATCCACATACCTATCCTCGTTCTAGAAGCCTCAATTTGGTCAGAAGCCATTCCTAGGAAGCCTTTGGCTCAAATCAATAAGAGTTACTCTTTTTAAAGGTAATGATTTCTCTTATGTTCATTTGATTTATTTTGCTTCTCCAAACCCTTAAACTATTTTTATTCATTTCTTTTGTAACAACACCAGTATCTTCATTATACTAGGATGTTGTTATAAGAAGTTTTCGAGCTAAACATACACACACCTACGTCTAATGGTTAAGGAACATACTATTTCCGTGGATGGCGAAATTCTGCCTCACGAAACGATGATTGTTCAATACTCATCTAACACCTTCAAAGGTGTCCAATACGATGTAACTATGTTTATATATGATATATGATATTTTTATGTTTTCCTTAAGCTTATGTATTTTTCATTTATGGCATACCCTTATGGTTTCCATTATTGGTAAACACGATATCTTCATTTTATGAAGTGCAGACTACCGCCCCCTGAAAGTGATTTGATTCGTTAATACCATATGTGGGATGTATAAAGGATAAAGTTAATGATATTATATATGATATTATACTTAAATTATTATATAACTTTATATTATAATGATTACATGCTATAAAATATGAAATAGAAATGAAAGTAGCGTTCATGCGTACGTACGGCTTTCCGTCTCCATGAACGGTGCATTTCATTTCTTGCCTCTAAATGTTATGTAATATTATAAATACATGTATATGCTGGATATATATGATATCCAAATAATGAATATCATTCTAGATATATTGAACCTTAGACCAAATGAACAACATGTAAGTGTATGAAGTCCATTTTTGACTTAAGAACCAAATACTGACAAAACGAACATTATTAACATAAATGATTACGTGGTGTTCATAACCTGGTAATAGGTGATATGAAAAGAATAATTTACATGAAAAAGGTTCTTAAGCAAGTATGAATTTACACAAGTTTATTATTCAAGATATTAGAGAACGATCGTTTCAAGTCGGATACGTGGTACGGGACATCGTCTCAATCTCCATTCATTGATGCATATTTTGTTTTATACACATCTTTCTTTAATACAGTGTATAAACCCATTTGACTTTTACGTTTATCCAAAAGGAATATTTTTATAAGAAGCGTTTTAGTAAACGACATATATGGTGAAAACAACTTCTCCGCCGCTGTGACCATTATTTGAGTTCCGGCTTCCTCTACAAGCCATGATTTCTTTTTGTTAAATTAAAAATAAGTCCCATGTTTTAATTTTCATTTATTTTTTTATTGAAAATGTTTTTGAAAATGTTTAGATTATATCAATGTGGTTTTATTGATATCTTGTGACCGAAGTGTTGAAATGTTATGTTTCATTTATGCATGTTTTATGTGATACGATTATGTTATGGTTCTTAGGAATTGTTTATGAAGACGGGTGGTTCTGTGATAAACTAAGGGTGGGTGATCCCGATATAGCTCTCTAATGCATTGGGTAATGCGATGGAGTTAAACGTTATGGTTTTATACGAATAGATTTAAGGGAATATACTATGTTGGGTATTCCAAATGTAACCATGAGGGTTACTCCCTACGTAAGAATGTTATGAATTCCTCAAGTTACTTTTATGTAATTTGATTTCTATGATTTATTCATGATTTGACATGGTATGTTAAAATTATTATATTTTATTAGTAATGTATGTTTTCATACATAGACTAATGTTTTTATTTTGTACTTTTATATCCCTTACTTAGCTTTTTATGCTCATCCCATGTTTTTGAAATGTTTTTCACAGGTCAAGGGAAAATTACATGATGTGATGATAATATAAAGGAAGTGTCAAGAAAGAATCCATGATTTATTTTAGATGGGTTTCCATTGATGAAGAAAAAGAGTACTGTCATTGATGTAACCACCTGGTTTAAAAGTGGAACTTGATGCATGATTTATGATCTAATTCTCTAAAACTATAAACCTGAAAAGATCCTCAATGTGTATTCTTGAAGTATCTCTAGATTAAGTCATGTTTATGGTCGGGGATTTATAGTTGGTATCAGAGGTCGGTTTAGACAAAATTCGGAGTTAGAAAAAAAAGTTAAATTTTATGTCCCTAAATTAATGTATGGAATGATTGAGATGATATAGCATTTAATGATTACATTGTTGCATCGCCTAAGATATTTCTGTGTTCAGAATGGTTTTCCACAGAGCAAATAGGGCAGTTATGTTGGGATGACATCAGGAGGAAGGCAACCTTCCGAATCAGCATCCTGAGATGGTCAGAATTAGAATTGAACAGTTTGTTGCAGTAATGGCGCAATTGACTCAAGAGATAAATGGAAGTGGGATCCATGCACGAGATCAGCTGGATCAACCATAGAGGAACATGTCAGAGGTGGAACATTTCATGAGGCAACATCCTCCATCATTTAGAGGTTCATCTGACCTTGTGCTAGCTGAAGGCTAGATTAAAGCACTAGAGAAGCTTTTTGATGTCATGGGGTGTTTAGACAATAAAAAGGTTAGTCTTGCTATTTACCGTTTGGAGGGTGAAGCAGAACTGTGGTGGTCGATGGTTAGAAACATCAGTGACACTGATGAGATTGATGCTCTCGACTGGGATGAATTCAAAAGGATGATCCTTGAGAAATATTTTCCTAAGGTCGTTCTACTTTGGATGGAAAAACAATTCTTGGAATTGAGGCAAGAGGAAGACTCGGTGGCTGCATATGAAGAAAGGTTCACTCGTTTGGCAAGATATGCTCCAAACATTACCCGAGACCTTGATAGTAAAATCAACTATTTTTACTCAGGATTAAAGCCAAAATATCGAAGGACATTAGCTTATCGTGAGTTCAAAAGTTATGAAAAGCTTGTTCGATGTGTTGAGAAGGTGGATATTGTAACACCCCAAGATCTCATAGTTTGTTACTTCTTCAAATTAAATCAATAACTTTTACTACACGCAACACATGACTTACCAAACAAGCCGTTCAAAATAGGTTATGAATAGTATTAACTGAATTTTGTATTTTATTATATTATAATTCATCTTAAACATTTTCTAGAATGATCTATTAAAACAAAATCAGTTTTTCGGATAAAAGAAGTATTTTTAAAAAAATGCTATTTTACCGCCTTTTGATGGCGCACCAACATTAAATATAGTTTTTGACATGTTTATAAGTTCAATTTGACAAAATAAAATTCTTCTTTGGAATCAGGATATAAAAATTTACTTTGGATAATTTTTTCATATTATACTGGTAACTTTCATATTTTGAGGAATAGTAAAAACACGCTATATTTTAATTAAAAAAAACTTTTCTCGTCGTAATAATTTATGTGGTTAAATTATAATACAGAATTGTTTTAAAGTATAAGTAGAATATATTTTTACCATTTAATATAATGTATGTCATTAGCATTGATTTTACATTAGAATCGTAGGATAAATCAATTCAATCTTTTGCAATGTTTTAAACAAAAACATGTTTTCTTTTAACAACGGGATTAATTTTAATTTAATTTCTACAACTTCTGTGTATTGAATTTAGAAAAATGGATTCCATTTTTGGAATCAGTGGGTCCAAATTATATTAATAGAATACTTTTTATTTCTGAGCATTATGAATAGTAACTACGGTAAATTTTATTTACCATAGTAAAAGGTAAATCGGGTAATTAGAGGTAAATATAATATTATAAAATTACCCTAACACCTGCCAAAATCCTACTGGATGACTAAAAGTATACCCATATCACCTAAGGGTCGGATTGGATTCATTTAATGTACTTTTTTATATGAAAATGACTTAATTATTATTAAAACCAATGAAAGTTACAACATGTCTCTTTCTTAAATCTTATAAGTATAATAATTTTAATTTAGTGATAAACTTAATGAAAATTCAAACATTAATAGTCTGCAGAAATATAATAAAATTATCTACATCATGATAATTTATTTATAATTTTTAGGGATTAAATAATTGTCATTAATTGTAACACAATAGTGATGCAGAAATTTTTTATTTAGTAAAAATATCAATAATATAGTTTTTATGAAACTAATTTTAACCATAAAAGGAAAACCAAACCTGACAAAAAACCTATTGGTCATGTACATACAATCCATAAGCATCCAATGACCGAATATATGACCATTTGGAGTCTTATGGAAGTGATTATGACACTTATATTATTTTATTTTAAATGATGGCAAAGTTGTCACCTTCACAATTTAATAGATATATTATTTTAGAGGTTGGTTGTTTTATAAGATAAATCAGACTAAAAGTATTTTTTTTAAATATAAATGAATTTTATTCATCCTAGTATTTTATTTTTAATTTTTATATAACGAATAAGTATATTTAATAATTATACAAAAATGTTGTAGTAATTATTTTGTTAAGAGAAATATCAAATAAATAGTTTTATAAATAGTAAAATAAATATTATATGAACTATTTAATGTTCTCCACTAATTTTCTAGGTGAATATAACATGTTAGGAACCTATTAATTATTTTATTTCGAATATAACCTCTATGTGGATTTTATTTAAATTCAAATAAATGAATAGTGTCAAACCTGACACTATTGTTATTTTATAAAAATAACATATTATTAAATTGATTAAAAATCACAAAAATATTTAAAAATTATAAATTGAAATTTATATAGTCTAAAATGTCATAAGGTATCCAATTATGTAAAATTAACTACACATAAGTGATTATTTATAACCATTTAAAATTAAGAAATTTATTACCACAAATAAAATTAAATAGATTAAATAAGGATAAATCAAAATGATAAGGTTTAAAATAAAATCAAAACATGTCTAAATTTGATTGGTTGAGGAGATTTCAATCCTATATCTTCTAATCTTCGAATGAAGTCATTTTTGGGGGTTTTTATGTGGGGTTTAAATTTATTATAAATTAATATTTCTTATATTTCCAAAGGTGCCCCTCTCCTCCCTTATAAAAGGGCACCTCCTCCCTCTCCTCGTCACATACTTTTGAGCCTTCATGCTCAGCCAATCCCTGCCAATATCCCTTCTCCACTTCCCTAGAAACATACTAGAGGTTTTGTATTTCATCAAAGACCAATTTTAGTGCCCTATGAGGAGGTTTCAAAGAGGCGTGTCAAAGAAGAGGTAATATCCGTTAACGATTCTTTCAAGTTTCTTTCTTCTTCAACTTCTTCTTATTTAGTTGTTTCATTATAAAGTAATAACATAAGTATCAACCATATACTTATATGTTATTATAAATATTAAACAACCCTATTTCACCTTCTATCCACCCTATGGAAAATGAAATCACCACGCGTGCGTACGTACGTAATATCGTCTCCATGCCGTGGTGCAATCTGTTTTTCAACACCACCTTACATGGATGGGTATAATGGTATAAAGAATGACTATATATAGTTATTATTACATCATACTGATTCTGAGATATTATATTATCCAATCCAATTCAATTCAATAATCATGGGAATGATATCATCGCTCGTGCGTACGTACGGACTACCGTCTCCATGACGCGATGTGATTCATTCTTCATGATAACAATTAAAAAATGATTATAATGTATGTATAATGGATTATAATTGTATATATAACATAATAATTCTACTGGAATTATGTATATATATATATATATATGTCATCTAATTACTTCCATTCAAGTCAATAAGGAAAGGAAAACAGCGTTCATTCGTACGTACGACCTACCGTCTCCACGAATGGTGTGTTTTATTCTATTTATCTATCTATTATATATATATATATATATATATATACTGAATATATATGATATATAAATCATGTTTTATATTCTGGAAGTATGAAAATCATGATATATGTGATAATAATATCAAGAACAACAAGTCCAAACACATGCAATAAATGAAACGATTTTACCCAAAACGCTACATCAAATTTACAAAAGAACGGGTAATATAAAGTCATAAGTGAACAACATATGATATAATAACAATGAATATGATTCTTTAAAAAGTCAATGACATCGTTTAAATCATTATACAAAAGGTTCGGATACGTACGAAGCATATCAGATCTAAGGTATGGGATTTTCATCTCATTACTTATTCCTGTGAGATTCATGCCATATTGCCCCTATTACCTTTTGTGTGGTGTATGTACTGCCCATAATTGTATTATTTGTGTCATAAACTTTAATTTATGTGTATTTACATATTCTTTTTATGATACCTCTTTCATGGGTTGTATGTTTCATAAGTTACCAAATTGGTAAAGGTTTACTTCACAACCTCTTCATTATCCAAGTTTGTTTATACGTATTATCTACTGGGACCTCGTTATCATCCACATAAATGTTTCTTAAAAATGTCTTTCAAAACATTTTTACTATTAAATAGAAAATGGGTTAAAGTCATTTATACCCTTATACGTTTTTGAAATAAATCTTTCCGTCGTTTTCCAAACAATGTACATTTTGACCTTTTCGACAAATTTAAGGTAAGAATGTTTTTTTAACTTATACGGAGGGTGCAGCTATTCTCCACCGTTATAACATCGTTGAAGCTTCCCTTACATGCTTATAAGAATATTTTCATACTGAATTTATTATTTTATAATTATGTGACTTTTAAAAAGATTTAAAAAAAAAAGAGATATTTCTCTAAAATAGTTTCGATTTCATCTATGTCAACATCCTTTGATGGATTTTAAGATTATTTGAAGTTTATTTATTATGATACAAAACTACCATATTGTAATGAAGTTTTGTGATATTTTTGACTGTGGATGTGCCATTTATATAGCATTCATGGTTTATGGGTAAAGTATTGACATTTCGTATGCTAGTTCTAATAAGAATGTTTATGTTATATTTCAACCTTTACATCAGATGAATGTGTTGGACAAGTATGTTCCAGGTTGGGGACTGGTTAATGTAAGCCCTCCATGTTGAGGACTGGTTAATGTAAGCCCTCCAGGTTGGGGACTGGTAAAAGTAAGCCCTCCGGTTTTGTCTCCGGTTATTAGAGGAACTCCGGGATAGTGTTCGGTTATTAGAGGCACTCCAAGTGGTGTCCGGTTATTAGAGTCATTCCGAGTTGGGTTCCGGTTATAGTTAGCCCCTAGGTCTTGGGACGAGGCCTAGACAAAGAAATTAATGTTCAGCATTATGCATTCCTTTAATATGAACGCTATTAGTGATATTGCATGTGATTATCCGACTAGTAGAATGTCCATATGAGTATGTAAATAGCATCATTTCATTTAATCTTTGCCATATTGTGCTGAAGTTCAAGTTTAAAATGGATTTTGTTTTAGTTACACATTGCCTTAAATATTTATGTTTATTTATGAAAGATTCCACTGTACTATTATCCTTACTGAGCATCTGAGCTCACCCTTTTCAATGTTTTATTTTTCCCAGGATCCCAAGAAGTGTATTGTGATTCATATGCAGGGTTAAGCCAATGGAATAATGGCCTTCTCAACACACTATCTATGTTGTATTGTATGTCTTAATGTGCAATGAAACATTCATGTATGTAATCTATTTTCCAAGACTGCTAAACTGATCGGTCCTTCGGGACTTGATTCATTGTGATCATGCCAATGTAATGTAATAATGCACAGACTCTGGGTAACTGGGGTCGGGGCGTTACAGTTGGTATCAGAGGAAGTTTAGCAATAACCTTGGAAACTCGATTTAGATAAACTCTGATTAGAGCACGTAGCCCTAAGATAGACTTTGAGGATTAGTATAGAAAAACTTCCTAGAATTTTGGTATTGTAGATATTTTGTGAGTTTTCCAAGCAATACATCCCTATCTGGATTCGAGCAGGTAGAGGCGGATCTGGCACAGATGTACCTACGGGTAAAACCCGAAAACACCGCTTTGAGCTTGACTCAAACAGGAACTTCTGCACGACAACGGCCCTTGCTGCACTCTTGGTTACGACACTCCCGGGGGATATGCTTAGGATAATTCTCATTTTATTTACAAACCATTATGAAGGGCTCATGAGTATATACTTACTCAAAGAAAACATTTGTTATTCTTATGGATTATATCTATAAACAGTCCAATTTACGTTAGGTATTTTACATGTTTGGAATTATGAATTGTGATTCATAAATTGACCTAGTGTATGCCATTGTATAGAAATGGTGCCCAGTAGAAGGAATGAGAACTCCAGTAATACCTATGATCCAATGAGTAAGAAGGATCATATCTTTCATGGTCTTAAGACAGAATTAAGAAGGGAAATAGTCTCCCACTTACTCTCATCATATGAAGAAATAATATCATGTGTCAATAAGATAAGTAAATAATTCTCTAAGTCCTATGAATTTGAAGGGAAGAAAGAGAAGAAAAGGATGGAAGAGAGAAAGATGGATAAAGGGAAGAAGGGAAAGAAGGATTTTCCCATATGTGATAATTGTGGAAAGAATCACCTTGGTAAATGCCTGAAGAGAATGGGAGTTTGTTATATGTGTGGAGAAGAATGACACAAAGTATGTGACTGCAAGGATAAGAAAAAGGTTTCAAATGTGCAACGATTCATCTGCAAGGATTTGGGACACTATGCGAATCAATGTCCCAGTCATCAGAGTATACAACAAATGATGCTATTGGATAATAATCAAGTTATGATACTACCACAGATGAAGTGGAATGGGTAGTGTTCTTATGTTATTATTAAATAATTATTTCATTTCAGTTTTGTATCAATGATGTTCCAGTTAGATGAATTTTGGAAATAAATAAGGATTGTACTGCAGTACTATTTCAGTAAGGATTTGAGATTATATGGTACTATGAAAAGTGACTCAACATCAAGTTAAACTTTTTTTTTGAAATACATGGTTGAAGGAAAGGTAATCCTTAATATGGTCCAGATACTGAGTTAGTAATGGTTTATTTGGATAAATTACATTGGATATTCTTGACAACCTTGGAACTGATTAATGGTTTATTTATTTCATCATTGTTGGAGTTTTCAAAATTTTTGGATATAAGAAATATATATAGTATTCTATAAGGAATAAGAGATCATGAATGTAATCAATAAGGTCTTATGGTAATTCAGAATGTTGCATTGTTTTAAAAGGATACATGATGAAGGAGTTCACATGTTATTACATCGAAAAAAGGATCTTCATTGTGATTAACTTCCCTACAAATTTTGGACTATGAGTTTGGACAGAAGTATTGTGAATAAGTTTGAGATTATTTTGTATTTCCATAAAAAAGACAACCTGGAGGTCGGGCAGAAACCTGTCACGTCTGGTAAGGCCGCAAGACTTGAACCCACAACCGAAGGGCAACACGGGTGTATCACCAACCACAGACCCACGTGATGTCCTGGATTGAATAATGTAGTTTTTTTAAATAGTTCTGCTAGAAGAATTATAAATTCATTTTTTAACCCCATACTAATAGGATAAATAGAATTTTATTTTTATGTTCTATTATCTTTTAGAGTGAAAGATGGATTTTTGGTAGAAGATAGATAAAGGATGGGACTCTACATGTCAAGTATATATATATTTTTCTTCTTCTCTTATTCAATTATGAAATTAATTCTTATACTTTAGTGAAGATATCTTAAAACAAAAAATGTGTTATCCTAATACCATATGTTTTGTTGAACCGATGGTATTTTATATCATCATAGATTGATGAATTTATGGACCTCAATTCTACACTTTTTTGTGATTGATGATCTCAATCACTACCTATAAATATTTATGTTTTTCCTCCAATTATATGTCTCTAATTGCCACCAATGTTCTCCTAATCGAGATCATAATTTGGTGGTGACCCTTTCATTTCTCTTTTCCTCTTATTAAGACTAAATTTTATTAACCCAATTTCTGATGTGTGTTTTCCCACAAAGATATTTTCTAATTTCAACCTTTATTTTTTTAAGAACAATATCAAATTGCGAGGACGCAATTTATTGAAGTAGGGAAGAATGTAACACCCCAAGATTTCATAGTTTGTTACTTCTTCAAATTAAATCAATAACTTTTACTACACGCAACACATGACTTACCAAACAAGCTGTTCAAAAGAGGTTATGAATAGTAATAACTGAATTTTGAATTTTATTATATTATAATTCATCTTACACATTTTCTATAATGAGGTATTAAAACAAAATCAGTTTTTCGGATAAAAGAAGTATTTTTAAAAAAATGCTGTTTTAAGGCCTTTTTATGGCGCACGAACTTTAAATCTAGTTTTTGACATGTTTATAAGTTCAATTTGACAAAATAAAATTCTTCTTTGGAATCAGGATATAAAATATTACATTGGATAAAATTTTCATATTATTCTGGTAACTTTCATATTTTGATGAATAGTAAAAACACGCTATATTTTAATTAAAAACAACTTTTTTCGTCGTAATAATTTATGTGGTTAAATTATAATAATGAATAGTTTTAAAGTATAAATAGAATATATTTTTACCATTTAATATAATGTATGTCATTAGCATTGATTTTACATTGAATTCGTAGGTTAAATCAATTCAATCTTTTGCAATGTTTTAAACAAAAACCCGTTTTCTTTCAACAACGGGATTAATTTAATTTAATTTCTGCAACTTCTGTGTATTGAATTTAGAAAAATGTAACACATATTTGGAATCATTGGATACAAATTATATTAATAGACTACTTTTTATTTTTGGGCATTATGAATAGTAACTACGGTAAATTTTATTTACCATAGTAAAAGGTAAATCAGGTAATTAGAGGTAAATATAATATTATAAAATTACCCTAACACCTGAAAAAATCCTATTGGATGACTTAAAGTAGACCCATATCACCTAATGGTCGGATTGTATTCATTTAATGGAATTTTGTCTATGAAAATGACTTAATTATTATTAAAACCAAAGAAAGTAACAACATGTCTCTTTCTTAAATCTTATAAGTATAATAATTTTAAATTAGTGATAAACTTAATGAAAATTTGAACATGAATAGTCTCCAGAAAGATAATAAAATTATCTACATCATGATAATTTATTTAGAATTTTTAGGGATTAAATAATTGTCATTAATTGTAACACAATAGTGATGTAGAAATTGTTTATTTAGTAAAAAAATCAATAATATAGTTTTTATGAAACTAATTGTGACCATAAAAGTAACACCAAACCTGACCAAAAACCTATTGGTCATGTAAATAAAATCCATAAGCATCCAATTACCGAATATATGACCATTTGGAGTCTTATGGAAGTGATTATGACACTTATATTATTTTATTTTAAATGATGGCAAAGTTGTCACCTTCATAATTTAATAGATATATTATTTTAGAGGTTGGGTGTTTTATACGATAAATCTGACTAAATGTATTTTTTTTAAAGATAAAATCTTTATCTTCATCCTAGTATTTTATTTTTAATTTTTATACAAAGAATATGTATATTTAATAATTATACAAAAATGTTGTAGTAATTATTTTGTTAAGAGAAATATCAAATAAATGGTTTTATAAATAGTAAAATAAATATTATATGAACTATTTAATGTTCTCCACTAATTTTCAAGGTGAATATAACATTTTAGGAACCTATTAAAGATTTTATTTCTAATATATCCTCTGTTTGGATTTTATTTAAATTCAAATAAATGAATAGTGTCAAAACTGACACTATTGTTATTTTATAAAAATAACATATTATTAAATTGATTAAAAATCACAAAAATATTTAAAAATTATAAATTGAAATTTATATAGTCTAAAATGTCATAAGGTAAACAATTATGAAAAATTAACTATACATAAGTGATTATTTATAACCATTTAAAATTATGAATTTTATTACCACAAATAAAATTAAATAGATTAAATAAGGATAAATCAAAATGATAAGGTTGAAAATAAACTCAAAACATGTCTAAATTTGATTGGTTGATGATATTGCAATCCTATCTCATCTAATCTTCGAATGGAGTCATTTTTGGAGGTTTTTATGTGGGGTTTCAATTTATTATAAATTAATATTTCTTATATTTCCAAAGGTACCTTTCTCCTCCCTTATAAAAGGGCACCTCCTCCCTCTCCTCCTCACATCCTTTTGAGCCTTGAATCTCGGCCAATACCTGAAAATCTCCCTTATCCACTTCCCTAGAAACATTCTAGAGGTTCTGGATTTCTTCAAAGACCAATTTTAGTGCCCTAAGAGGAGGTTTCAAAGAGGCGTGTCAAAGAAGAGGTAATATCCGTTAACGATTCTTTATAGTTTCTTTCTTCTTCAACTTCTACTTATTTAGTTGTTTCATTATAAAGTAATAACATAAGTATCACCCATATAATTATATGTTATTATAAATATTAAACAACCCTATTTCACCTTCTATCCATCCTATGGAAAATGAAATCACCACGCTTGCGTACGTACGAAATACCGTCTCCACGCGGTGGTGCAATCTGTTTTTCCAACACCACCTTACATGGATGGGAATAATGGTGTAATTAATGACTATATATTGTTATTATAACATCATAATGATTCTGAGATATTATATTATCCACTCCAATTCAATTCAATAATTATGGGAATGATATCATCGCTCGGGCGTACGTACGGACTACTGTCTCCACGACGCGATGAGATTCATTCTTCATGATAACCATTAAAGAATGATTATAATGTATGTATAATGAATAATAATTGTATATATAACATAATAATGCTACTGGACTTATGTATATATATATATGTCATCTAATTACTTCCATTCAAGTCAATAAGGAAAGGAAAACAGCGTTCATGCGTACGTACGACCTACCGTCTCCATGAATGGTGTCTTTTATTTCATTTATCTATCTATTATATATATATATATATACTGAATATATATGATATATAAATCATGTTTTATATTCTAGAAGTAAGTAATTCATGATATAAGTGATAATAATATCAAGAACAACAAGTCCAAAAGCATGCAATAAATGAAATGATTTTACACAAAACGCTACTTCAAATTTACAAATGAACGGGTAATATAAAGTCATAAGTGAACCACATATGATATAATAACAATGAATATGATTCTTTAATAAGTCAATGACATCGTTTAAATCATTATACAGGAGGTTCGGATACGTACGAAGCATATCGGACCTAAGGTAAGGGATTTTCATCTCCTAACTTATTCCTGTGAGATTAATGCCATATTGCCACTATTACCTTTTGTGTGGTGTATGTACTGCCCATAATTGTATTCATTGTGTAATAAAATTTAATTTATGTGTATTTACATATTCCTTTTATGATACCTCTTTCATGGGTTGTATGTTTGGTAAGTTACCAAATTTGTAAGGGTTTACTTCACAACCTCTTCATTATCCAAGGTTGTTTATACGTAATTATCTACTGGGACCTCGTTATCATCCACATTCATGTTTTTTAAAAATGTCTTTCAAAACATTTTTACTATTAAATATAAAATGGGTTAAAGTCATTTATACCCTTATACGTTTTTGAAAGGAATCTTTTCGTCGTTTTCCAGACAATGTAATTTTTGACCTTTTTGACAAATTTAAGGTAAGAATGTTTTTTTTAACTTATACGGTGGGTGCGGCTATTCTCCGCCGTTATAACTTCGTCGAAGCTTCCCATACAAGCTTATAATAATATTTTCAAACTGAATGTATTATTTTATTATTATGTGACTTTTAAAAAGATTTCAAAAAAAGAGATATTTCTATATAATAGTTTTGATTTCACCTATGTCAACATTCTTTGATGGATTTTATGATTATTTGAAGTTGATTTATTAAGATACAAAACATCCATATTGTAATGAAGTTTTGTGATATGTTTGACTGTGGATGTTCCATTTATATAGCATTCATGGTTTATGGGTAAAGTATTGACATTTCGTATGCTAGTTCTAATAAGAATGTTTATGTTATATTTCAACCTTTACTTCAGATGAATGTGTTGGACAAGTATGTTCTAGGTTGGAGACTGGTTAAAGTAAGCCCTCCAGGTTGGGGACTGGTTAATGTAAGCCCTCCAGGTTGGGGACTGGTAAATGTAAGCCCTCTGGTTTGGTCTCCGGTTATTAGAGGAACTCCGGGTTGGTGTCCGGTTATTAGAGGCACTCCGGGTTGGTGTCCGGTTATTAGAGGCACTCCGGGTTGGGTTCCGGTTATAGTTAGCCCCTAGGTCTTGGGACGAGGCCTAGACAATGAAATTAAAGTTCAGCATTATGCATTCCCTTAATATGAAAGTTGTTAGTGATATTTCATGTGATTATTCTACTAGTAGAATGTTCATGTGAGTAAGTAAATAGAATAATTTCATTTAATCTTTGCCATATTGTGCTGAAGATCGTGTTTAAAATGGATTTTGTTTTAGTTACACATTTCCTTAAATGTTTATGTTTATTTATGAAAGTTTCTACTGTACTATTATCCTTACTGAGCATCTGAGCTCACCCTTTTCAATGTTTTATTTTTCCCAGGATCCTAATAAGTGTATTGTGATTCATATGCAGGGTTAAGCCAAAGGAATAATGGCGTTCTCAAAGCACTATCTATGTTGTATTGTATGTCTTAAAGTGCAATGTAACATTCATGTATGTAATCTATTTTCCAAGACTTCTAAACGGATCGGTCCTTTGGGACTTGATTCCTTGTGATCATGCCAATGTAATGTAATAATGCAATGACTCTGGGTAACTGGGGTCGAGGCATTACAGAAATGGAGTTTGCCGATGATCAAGTGTTCTATAACAACCCATAGAAGAAGAGACCGAGGTGGCAGGAGAAAGGGAAGAATTTTTCAAAAAAGTATGATGGTAAGAAATCTATGTTTCTTGCTTTCGATAAGTGTGGTAAAAGGCATCCTGGGGAAGGTCTTTTGAATTCTAGAAAGTTCTACCGATGTGGTAAGATGGGACATAAGGCTCATTACTGCACTGAAAAAGTTTAGGGTGATGGTAAGTCCAAATTTGATTTACAGTTAGTGAAATATTTCAAGTGCAATGAGATGGCTCACTATGAAAACGAGTGTCTGACGAAGAGCTCAAGTGATTGGAAGTAGTTAGACTACAAGCAGAAAGGGGTGGTGAAATCCTTTGCAACTACTTCAGCAGATGTTGGGCCATCAAATGAAGTGGTATCAGGTACATTGTTTGTTTTTTCAGATTATTCCAGTGTGTTGTTTGATTCAGGATCTACACATTCTTTCATATATGAAAAATTTTCTATTGAATTTGGAATACCATCTCAAGAAATGACTTCTGAACTTATGGTAAAAACACCTGGGGAAAATTTTGAGGCAAAAATAATTTACAAGAATCATCCTATCCTTATCCGTTGAAAGAACCAACTTGCATACCTAGTTGTTTTACCTCTAGTAGTGTTTGATGTTATCCTGGGTATGGATTGGCTCTCTGTTTACCATGCTAAGATTGAATGTACATAAAAATAAGTTTATTTTCAAGACTTTTAGTTTGTGTCCAAGAATTTTAATTATTGTTGATAACATATCAAGATGCTATGAATTATGTAAAAGATGGAAATGAATGTTACCTTGCACATATTGTTGAAACTAAAGGAACCGTTCAGATTAATGATGTGCTAGTGGTAAATGAGTATCCAGATGTTTTTCCTGATGAGTTTCCTGGTATTATACATGATCGGGAAGTTGAATTTACTGTTGACTTAGTTCCTGATGCTATTCCAATTTCAAAACCCCCTTATCGAATGGCTCAAATTGAACTTTTAGAGTTGAACAAACAATTGCAAGATTTAGTAGTGAAAGGTTTCATTCAACCTAGAACAACACAATGGGGTGCTCCTGTTTTATTTGTTAAAAAGAAATATGGTTCCATGAGACTTTTCATTGATTATAGACCCTCGAATAAAATCGCTGTTAAGAACAAATATCTATTGCCTCATATCGATGATATGTTTGATCAGCTCTAGGGAGCTCGTATTTTTCAACAATTGACTTGAGATCGGGGTACCATTCGTTGAAAGTAAAAGAATCATAAATTTTGAAGACTGTGTTTCGTACTAGATATGGACATTATGAATTTGTAGTTATGACTATTGGGATAACCAACTCAATTGTAGTATTCATGGACCTTATGAATAGAATTTTCTATGAGTTCTTGTATAAGTTTTTGGTTGATTGCATTGCTGATATTTTGGTGTTTTCTAAAAGTAAAAAGGTGTATGAATGTCATATAAGGGTTGTTTTAAAAACCTTAATAGAAATGAAATTTTATGGGAAATTTAGCAAGTGTGAGTTTTGGTTGCAACAAATTTCTTTCCATGGTAACACTGTTTCTAATGATGGGATAACTATTGATCCTACAAAAACAAAGGTTGGGGAAGAATGGCCAAGACCCACAAATGTAACCGAGATTTTTAGTTTTCTTGGTTTTACGGGCTATTACCGATGGATTGTTAGAAATTTTTCACGGTTATCTAGTCCAATGACCAAGTTAACTCGGAAGGGTGTTAAATTCATCTGGACAAAAGAATGTGAGGATTGTTTTAAGGAACTGAAAAGAAGATTGGTGATTGCTCCAGTTTTGGCACTACCTTCCAGAAATGGTGAGTTTGATATCTACAGTGATGCTTCGTTGAAAGGACACGGTTGCGTTCTGATGAAGAATGATATGGTAATATCTTATGCTTCACGTCAGTTAAAAAATCATGAGATAAATTACCCTACACATGATTTGGAATTAGCTGCTGTTGTTTTTTCTTTAAAAATTTTAAGGCATTATTTGTATGGAGTAATGTGTGAAATATATATGGGTCAAAAAAGATGGAAGTATATATTTACTCATAATGAATTGAACATGAGACAAAAGAGATGGTTGGAATTAATCAAGGATTATGATTGTACAATTCATTACCATCCGAAAAAATAAAATAAAGTGGCTAATGCTTTGAGTCGTAAATGTAATTCTTTATTAACTATGTTGCGTTTGGAATGTGATCCATTGGTTAAGGATTTGATAAACTTTGGCATAGAAGTTTTTGGTGTAGGAAGTTATTCTGTTTTGTTTCAGGTGTCAGTGAGATCATCTCTATCCGATATAATTAAGCAAGCACAGAAGCAAGACAGTGAGTTGCAGAAAAAGGTAGCGCTGGTTCAGATGGGTAAGTTGCCTAAATTCAACATTTATAATGATTGTGTTTTGAGATCTGAGATGAGATTGACTCTGCCTTGTGATTTACAGTTGATGAATGAGTTGTTATATGAAGCTCATAGTTTTCGGTTTTTAGTTCATCCTAGCAGTACTAAGATGTATAGAGACCTTCGGGCGTATTACTGGTGGGATGGATTGAAAAGACATATTGTTGATTTTACTGTGAAGTGTTTGACTTGTCAGCAGGTTAAAGGAGAGCGGAAGTTACCGAAAGGGATGCATCAGTCATCACCGGTGCCAGAGTGAAAATGGGAAAATATATATATAGGCTTCGTTGTGGGAATACCAAAGACATCTCGAGGTAATAATGCAATCTTGGTTATTGTTGATCGATTGAATAAATCTTCTCATTTCATTTCTATTTGAGATACAATCTCTCTACATCAACATTCTCGTTTTTATCGTAAATCTATTTCCATGTTTCATGGAGTTCCCCTCTTCACTGTATCAGATCATGATCCTTGGTTCACTTCTAACATTTGTACGGGCCTTCAAGAAGACGTTGGGTAATGAATTAAATTTTAGTACATCTTTTCATCTGCAATCAGATGGGAAGTCAGAACGAAAAATTCAGACCATGGAGGATATGTTACGTGCTTGCACGATGGATTACCAAGGAAGTTGGGACCAATATCGTTCTTTGGTTGAATTATCTTATAACAATAGTTTTCATTCCAGTATACAGATGGATCCATTCGAGGCATTATATGGAAAACGGTGTCGAATTCCAGCTTTTTGGGATGAAGCATGAGAAAGGAAGCTGATGGGACCAGAATTGGTAGAAGAATAGGCAGAAAAAGTTCAGCTGATACAGAAACACATGAGAACAGCTCAGATTAGGCAAAAGAGTTATGCGGACAACAGGAGAAAGGATCTCTCTTTTGAGGTAGGTGACCATGATTTTCTCAAAGTTTCACCATGGAAAAGTGTGATGCGATTTGGTAAGAAAGGGAAGCTGAGTCCAAGGTTCATTAGACCATATGAAATTCTAGGGAGGTTTGGATCAGTTACATATCGAGTGGCATTACCTCCGAGTTTATCTCAGGTACACAATGTATTCCATGTTTCAATGTTAAGGAAGTAATGCTAGATCCATCTCATGTTTTGATCCTAGAGGTAGTCCAGTTGGAGGAGAGTCTCTCCTATGAAGAGCATCCTGTCCAGATTCTTGATCGAAGAGAGCAAGTTCTGTGAAATAAGGTAATTTATCAGGTGAAATTTTTATGGAAAATCCATATGGTTGAAGAGGAAACATGGTAATCTGAAATTGCTATGAGGGATAAATACCCCCACATATTTTGATAAGCGAATAAAATTGCGAGGACGCAATTCCCAAAAGGGGGGAAAGATGTAACATCCCAGGTAAATAAAGAATAAGACATTTTCATATATATTAATATTTTTTAATTAAATATTAATTTTACTGTAAATGGGTTGCTATGTTCGATAGCGTACTCGATACCCAACAACGAGTTTCATTGAAATCTTACGTTGCATGCTAGTAATATAATAATATTATTTCAAATGGTAGTTAACATGTAGCTGTTGTATTGGCGAAAATGATTAAAAATAACTAAAATATGAATATATATGTTTGTTAAATGTTTCTACATTTATTCAATAAAAGATAATGGATTAAAATAAGAAAATAATTCTATTTTAAGCATAAATACTTTAATATTCACTAAATGGTCGATTTAACACCTTTTGAATGAGAACCCCCATTAAATATAGTTTTGGTCAATCTTATACATTATATTGGACCTAATAAAATCCTTCTCTATAATTGGGACATCAAAATCTACTCTTTGTATGTTTTTGTTATTTTTCCGATAAAGTTCATTTTAATGAATTAGTGAAAAATGATATATTATAATTCAAATCCTCTTTTTAATCTAATTTGTTTATATGATTAGATTATCTTTTGAATTGTTTATAGAGTGAAATTATAATATATTTTATCCATTTAATCCAATGGTGGACATTGGAATTAATTTCACTTTGAGATTGGACATAATCGAATGTCAATCTTTTGATATATATTGTATCTTAAAAAAATGCTTTTTATTTTGACAACGGGAGTTAATTATTAAATTAATTAATTCTACTTCTATTATTTGAATAAACTAAAATAAACATCATTTTTGAATTCGGAATATCAAATATATCTTAGAGTGAATTTTTGGTAATTTTCTGAAAAACTACAATTTTTTATGAATAGTGAAACCACTAAGTGGTAGTCAAGCAAACTGATTTTTCGTTCAAATGAATGTTTACCACTTATGTGTATTGAATTTCGAAAATCCGACATACATGGTTTTCATTAGTATTTAAAATGTGGTTCAATGAGATGAAAATAATTTTTTGGTGAATAGTAACTTTTTTTCATTAATCGCGATTAGAGGTAATTATTGAAAATTAAGGTAAAAATAATGTTATAATAATATTAAATCACCATGAAACTTGTCCTACCCCTATTGGATTAGTCATGTCCGACCATTACAACCCATGGGTCGATTTAGGGGACCCCATGGAGCCACATGGGTGAGATAATGACATTAATGCCTTTTATTTAAAATAAAAGTAAAAATGACACAAACATAAATTGTTTTACTAAAACATTTTTTGAATGTTGTTATACAAGTAATATTTTTGACTATAAATACTATTTATAAAGATAAAAAGATTTCCTACATCATGAATGTTTTTTTATAATTTTTAGACATTAAATAAATAAATTTATTTATGACATCATGATGATGACACGATTATCTCATTAATGAACGGTTTAAATAAAATGAAAACATAATATGAAATATAAGACCTAAAAATCTCCAAAAACTATTTGATGGGTATATTTTGAACCCTTATCATAATATCCTAGAAATATATCAATGTGGGACCGTTAAAATCCGAAACTCTTTTGAAAATAATGTAATAGTTTCATGATTTCTAAAAGTGCCCCTCCTCTCTTCTTATAAAAGACCCCCACCTCTATATCTTTTCCCACACATCTCAAGCCTTTGGCTCGGCCAAATTCTATTCCTTTTATCTCTCCACATCCCTCTCCTCATTCTGGATGCCTCACATTGGTCATATGGCTTCCTAAGAAGCCATTGGACCAAGTCAATAATAGTGACCCTTTTTAAAGGTAATGCTTTCTCTTATGTTCATTTGTTTTATTTTTATTCTCCAACCCCCTAAACTCTTTTTATTAATTTAACTTGTAACAAAACCAGTATCTTCAATATACATGGATGTTGTTATAATATGGTTTCAATATACACTTACAAACACCTATGTCTAATGGTTAATGAACATACTGCTTCTATGGTTGGTGAAAATCTGTCTTAAGAAATGATGAGGGTTCAATACTCATCTAACAACTTCAAAGGCATCCATTACAATGTCACTATGTTTATATATGATATATAATGTGTTTATGTTTTCCATAAGCTTCTGTATTTTTCATTTATGGCATAACATTATGGTTTCCATTATGGGTAAACACGATATCTTCATTTTAGGAAGTGCGGACTACCGCCCCTTGAAAGTGATTTGATTCGTTAATACCATATGTGGGATGTATAAAGGATAAAGTTAATGATATTATATATGATATTATACTTAAAATATTTTATACCTTTACATAATAATGATTCCATTCTTTAAAATATGAAATAGAAATGAAAGTATCGTTCATGCGTACGTACGGCTTACCGTCTCAATGAACGGTGCATTTCATTTCTTACCTCTAAATGTTATGTAATATTATAAATACAAGTATATGTTGGATATATATGATATATATGATATCCAAATCATGAATGTCAATCTAGATATAATGAATCATTGACCAAATGAACAACATGTAAGTGTAAGAAGTCCATTTTTGACTTAAGAACCAAATACCGACAAAACGAACATTATTAACATAAATGAATATGTGGTGTTGATAACATGGTAATAAATGATATAAAAGGAATAATGAACATGAAAATGGTTCTTAAGAAAGTATATATTAAATGAAGTTAATTATTCGGGAGATTAAAGAATGATCGTTTCAAGTCGGATACGAGGTATGAGATTTTGTCTCAATCTTCTTTCATTGAGGCATATTTTGTTTTATACACAACTTTCTTTTATACGGTGTATATACCCCTTTGAATTTTACATTTATCCAAAAGGAATCTTTTTATACGATGCGTTTACTAAAAGAAAAGAGGGAATGTTTTTTTTGTCGTACGTATGCGGCGACAACGACTTCTCCGCCACCGTGACCATTATTTGAGTTTCGGCATCCTCTATAAGCCATGACTTCTTTTTGTTAAATGAAAAATAAATACCATGTTTTACTTTTCATTGATTTTGGTATTGAAAATTGTATTGAAAATTTTTAGATTATATCAATGTGGTTCTATTGATATCTTGTGATCGAAATGTGGAAATGTTAGGTTTCCATTATGCATGTTTTATGTGATACGATTATGTTATCGTTCTTGGGAATTGATTATGATGATGGGTGGTTCCGTGATAAACAAAGGGTGGGTGAGCCAGATATAGATCTCCAATGCATTGGGTAATGTGAAAGAGTTAAACGTTAAGGTTTCTCCGAAGATATTTAAGGGAATATATTGTTATGGGTATTCCAAACGTATCCATGAGGGTTACTCCCTACGTAAGAATGTTATGAATAACTCAAGTTCCCCTTATGTATTATGATTTCTATGATTTATTCATGATTTGACGAAGTATGTTAAAATGATTATGTTTTATGAGTAAAGTATGTTTTCATACATGGACTAATGTTTTCATTTTGTACTTTTATATCCTTTACTGAGCTTTTTATGCTCATCCAATGTTTTTGAAATTTGTTTCACTGGTCATGGGAATGATACATGATGTGACGATAATGTCAAGGAAGTGTCAAGAAAGAATCAATGTTTTATTTTATATTTGTTTCCATTGATGGAAAAAAGACTACTATCTTTTATGTAACCACCTTGTTTAAAAGTGGAACGTGATGCATGATTTATGATATAATTCGCTAAAAATCGAAACCTGAAAAGATCATCAATGTGTATACTCGAAGTATGTCAAGATTAAGTAATGTTTAAGGATAGGGCCTTATAATATGTGTCCTAGATTTTGGTGGATGATGGGAAATGCACTTACTGACTGTTCAATTCACATGTAACAACAGTTACTAGGTGGCAATTCATATTTCACTATATGACGTGCACTATTGTAGACCATGTAGATCCTCATTGTATTGGATAAATTTATTATAATCTTAATTATTATTGAGATGTCTTATGGAAGAGTAGTTGGAATCGGTTCATTTGTTTGAGAAAAATATGTAATTGACCTAGAGTAGGAATAAGTCATATGTGGATTGGAATTGTAGACATCATGAGTAAATTCTGGGTGATTGTGTGATTCTATGGGTGTCACAAAGGATGGGTCAACATTGGATACATAAACTTTTACAACTCTAGAAACCTTCATTTATCAATACATGATTTTTAGCATAATCAAGCCACATATTAAAATCCATCGATTGTAAAGTGTAGTGTCTTGGAAGTCAAGGTACAAAAAATAAAAAACATGGGACTAAATAAATCATTTTTTATTTAATATTCAAATTCTTCTCTAAACATCCATTGTTCTCGTACATCAATATTGGATAACATATGGATAACAATAATAATGGGGATATCTAAAAATCCGATTACGGGAATAAAAATACGAATTAATTTTTAATGTATGGGTTAGAAGGCATTATGTAATTATTTAAAAAGACATGAAACATATGGAATCATGTCATATAATTATTTTATCATATAAAAATGGATTTATAATATAGGGGAAACAATATAAAACATGAATTTTGCATTATTCAATGCTCGTTTCACATTGAAGAGAACAAGTTAAATTCTACCTCCAATATCATTGCACATGGTAGGACAAGTGAAGGCTATCCTCCTAGACCGTTGCACATAATTTATAATGAGACTCAAAATTATACAATTCATTACAAATATATATAGGATCACATATCATATCATGATCTTGAATTTTCATTCCATACATAGAAATATGAATTATCAATCACACATAAACAAATGAGTTACTATTGGAAATAATTTTGTATAATAATCATGACATACAACTTAAGAAATTGGAGTACATAAAAATGTCCATGAATGAATGGATCTAGATAATTAAGGCATAATCATAGGATAGAGTAGTCATATATAATTAAACATGATGTCAATATTTATTAATAACATGTAAAAAATAGTACATATGAATCTTTAAAATTAATACATTTTTTTGTGGTTAAAGGGAAATATCAAAAGTGATTTTAAAAATGAATAAAGAATACTAATTTGTATATATATATTATTTAACCAGGATGGGTTCTATAATACAAATATTGGATTATAAAAATATGGGTTTCTAAAATATATATTATATAGTATACATGAAAATGGGTAAGACATCAAGATGTTTCCGTAAAATGGGTTTTCTTATCTGAATGTATAGAGGACGGAACCACCTAAAAACATATGTATATCTGAATGATAATGATGAATGAATGTCGACTCATGAATTCAGAAAATATAATTTTTTTATAGGATGTATGTAGAAAGAAAATATTACAACATTTTTAAAATCAAAATGATAAATAAATTGAAAAGAATAATGGAGGTTCATGTAGTATCCCCAAACTTATGTATATTATTGTCCACCACATGTTTTAATGTATAGTATAATAAAATTTAATTCCTTAATTATTATTTCTAGAACCTCTTAAGAATTATATTTATTTATTATAACCTTATTCAGTTCATTCATGACCATTTCAATGGGTTCATATGATCACTCTAATTTTTGGGATGGTTTCTTTTCTTGGTATTCGTTATTGATTTAGTTACACACATGTATGGATAAACAAGTAAGATTAGAATGATTGTATAAAATTGATGTAATATGGTTGTGGGGAACATTTATAAGATTAAATGGTTATAAAATTCATTTGTATATTGGGTTTGTAGATGAATCATTATATAAAACATTATTGATAATCGTTTAGGTTAATTGGAAGTTTTTATCACAATGAACTCATTTTGATTGATAAATTATTACCATATGTAAAAAATTATTACATAACCCTAAAAAGGATTTATAACACATATAATAATCTTTTTCAATCAAAATAATGTTTTCATGACTAGAATAGAAGACATTAATAAAAATTGTTAACTCACCGTCCTTGAATATGAAAAATTAACACATCTTGGTTGGTGTTTTCATTTATTGTATAAAATTTGCCGAAAAAACAGATGATGATGAATTATTCCATTACTATAACAAAACTCTATTAAATTTAATGAACTAGTGTTATCCTTACATTTGAAATTGGATATATTAATGATAGAAATTTAAACAAAAAATCATGGAAAATATACAAGAAATGAAATGTGGAATTTATCTTTTGAATGTATCATCCTTGAGAGGCTCTTTAGGGAAGAGGTATTGATCTTTTAATGAGACCATGAGTAGCTGTATGTGGTAGCAGATCATGAGAGGTGATTTGTGTATAATATATAAAATAAAAAAGGCTTGAGAGGAGTGAGGATTAGAGGTATGAAATAGAGATTTTTTAGAATGGAAGAAATGAGGGGTTTCCGATTATTTTAATCAATATTTTAGTACTTTTTCTCAGTACTATTAATATTTTTGGTTTTTATGTCCAAAAAATTATATAGATAATTTTAATTCAAAATAAGGGTTCATGCCTAAGAAAAACATCACCCATGAGTCATTACAACATGTATTTAGCTTATGTTTCAAATTACTGTATTCCAATATTAAACAAAAATTCTTATATTTTAGAAAAATGTAAAGATTTCTCCCAAACCATTTCTCAAAGTGTATAATTAAAAATGAATTCTCATTTCCAAATATATATATATATATATATATATATATATATATATGAAAAATTTTAATTTTATTTTAAATCATATTTTACTTGACAAATATAAATTTTAAATTTAAAACATCCTTTCATACACATTGAAAAATTAACTAAGGTCTCATAAAATATATAATAAAAAGAAATAAAAATATTAATTTATGAACAAAATTTAAAAAAATATATTTTCTTTTATATTATTATATTATTCCTACAATTTTAATTAAATATTTATGTCTTACTAAAATAAAAAAACATTGTTAATAAACGTGAAAATGTTTATTCACATATACTATGATATAATTATACATTATTTTCACTTATATGATTGAAAAATATTATTCAAACATTCATTAATGATTTTACTATTTCATTGGGTGGTGTATTTTTAATTAGGGTCCAAATACTGTTCAAAATCTGAAGATGCTATTTCATCGATATATGTTATTTCGTATCAGAAAAATATCCTTTTATTTTTCTCATTTGTCATATATTAGGATTGTATTTTGTTCTATAAGTAGTATTATTTGATTATACTATAAGACACATTTATAAGAAGGTAACTGAATAGGAAAAATAATTTGTCATTACATTCTTCCCCCTTATGAAAACATTCCATCATAATTTCATTATACATTCTATGCGATAAACAAATATGGGTACTTTTCCATCAATATATCCTCAAGTTCCCTTGTTTACACTTCTTACATATGCTTACACCATGTTACTATGTCTATGTGAGTATACATGTTATGTAGAACATTATTTATATAATTAATGATCTTCTCTGGATTCTCCTAATAGGAAAGATCATTATTCCACTATATCTCCTGTTGAGAGAGTATATGTGAAGGATATGGTATGGACATCTTTAATAGGAATAGGTGGAATACATCAGGAACTTTAGACATGGTAGGTGGATGTTCTAGTTGATAGTCCACAGCTCTCAGACAACCAAAAATCTAGAAGGGGATGATGTAGATTGACATAGATTTCCATCATTTCCAAACCTCATGACCTTCTTCATTGAAGATATGTGAAGGAATAACATGTCTCGAACATTGATGACAAGGTCTCATCAATGATTTTCTATATAACTCTATTTTCATCTTTAGGCATCATTGATGTGCTTTTAAATGGATTTCACTTGTTCCACCATTCAATTGACTATTATTGGTCCTACTATCTTATGTTAACTGAATTCACCATAGAATGCCAGTGTTCTGCACCTTTTCCCAATATGGTATTCATATGGTGCAGTTCAAATGCTGATGTTGAAACTATTATTGTAATAGAATTCTTCTAGTGTATGATGTTGTTCCCATGATATCACAATATCTTTCATTCTCATAATAGTTTGATCATAATGGACAACATTTTGACGATGATCAGTTGGGTTAATGTTTAACACAGTTCTTAAAAAATGTTGGAGACATTTCCCGAAATTCAATGTGGATCGTCAATCTCGTTATGATATATTAGATAGTAGTACTCCATGCAGCCTTGCAACATCGTCAATATATATACAAGAAATTAGATCTAATAATAAGTCTTCTGGAATTTTGATAATGTGATATGCCATTGTAGGATGATCCATAATGACCCTAATTTCATTGTTTATTATGAATGTCCTTGGAACTACTATGGAAAAGACCATGGTAGTTTACCATACCTAAATGTTGGTATGGGTAGTGGTTGCATTATATCCATGTTTATATTTGTATAATATGGTACAGACAATCAAGACCCAAGTCTCACAAGTCCTTCCTCCTCAATCATGAACATATATAATTTCTTAGGACTAATAGCATCAACCCTTATTAAAATTTACTCATCATTCCATTGAGCATCTTTCATTTTCTCCATGAGGGATTCTTGAGAATCCAATTGATAATGTGTATATTATGATCCTATATTATTTATTATCATTACCATAATATGAAAATATATGATGATTTGATCTTTCTAATCTCTCATCATTAATGAAGATGCAAGATCTATTTTACTTAGAGCATTAGCCACCTTATTATACATACTATGATTGTAGTGGATTGAGAATTCATAGTCCTTGATGTGATATAAACATCTTCACTGTGATGTATAATGCTCCTTCTATGTGAATATAAATTTAAGACTCTTTTGATCAGTATATATATAACACTTCTCACCATAGAGATAATTACATTCTACATTTTAGGCAAAGATCACAACTGTCGACTCCAGATCATTTACAGAATAAGTTATCTCGGGGATTTTCAACATTGTTGAGTCATAGGCTATCACATTGTTATTTTTCATTAGTACCTAGCCTAATACATTCATTGATACATGTATATACCCCAAAAATTAGTTCTCCACTTGTTTCGAGTGTGAGTAATGGCGTAGTGATTAGCCTATTTTTGATATCTGTAATGTTTTCTTCACATTATTGTGTCTAGAAAAACATCACACAGTTCCATGTAATCATTTTCATTGTGATAGAAAATCATGAATATTTATTAATAAATCATCGGTAATACCCATCTAGACCAAGGATGCTACTTATATCTAATACAAATATTGGAAAGCGCCACTCATCAATTTCATTTTCCTTGGATGGGACTACCAATATCACTTTGCTGGTCTTGACAAGCCCCATGAATGATAGTTCCATCATCAAAAACTCACATTTAACGTAATTTCCATATCGTTTCTCCTATCAATAAGTATTTAGTGGTGTATTCAAATTCTTCTCATGTTTCTCCTTGCTCTTGGAGTATATCAGAATATCATCAATAATGACCACCGCCAAATTTTTTAGGTAATATCTAATGACTCTATCTATTTTATCAATGAACACATCTTTATCATTAGTGAGTCCAAATTGAATAACTATGAATTCATTGTTTTCATACCTCATTTGAAAGGCGGTCACGGTAATATCTTCTTTCCCCACCATTAATTTGGGATATCACATTCAGAGGTCCACAATATATAAATAATTAGCCCCATGAAGCTACTCAAAAATTTCAACTATTCGAGTTAGGAGAAACATGATATTTTTCATTATTTTATTGCGTACACAATAATCAATGAAAAGGGACATTGATCATTCCTTATTCTTGATGAATAGGACAATTACTACCCTTGATGAAACATATGGGTATATAAAAACATTATCCAGATTATCCTATAACTACATCTTCATTTTAACAAGCTCAATAGTGACCATTTTATAATAAATCTTTGATATAGGATGATATCCATGAATATGTTAAATTGAGAAATCAACATCTTGATCAGGAGGAAGAATATAAAATTCTTCTGGAAATACATCAGTTTAGACCCATACAACGGGAATGTCTTCGGTCATGATTATCTACATTGTATCAATCATTGTGCTAGGTATTTTATCTCATAAGAAATTATTAACCACAATTGAGACAACTATTCCAACATAGATTCATCATCATATATAAACTTGTAGAAAATTAGAGGATTCTTTGCGATGTGATGAGTGATCTGCATTTCATGATTGTTTATGTTGGCTTTGTATAAAGATATCCAATTCATAAGCAAGATAAAATCAATTTCAACTAAAGGATGTATGATGATATTATATATGTGGTTTAGTCCAAAATATTCCATTGGGGATGTTTCATATACAATGGAAGACATAATTTACCCATTTTTGTTCTTGTAGATAACTCAGTATCTTAAATTTTATGTGTTGTTTGAATTATTTTAGTAAAATAGAATGATATGAAAGAATGATTAGAACTATAATCAAATATTATATTTTCTATTCTGTAACGAATTAATAGATTACCTATCACAACATCATTTTCCCACACCACCACAAATGTAGTGATAGAATGATAATTTCCTTGTTATCGTGGAATTTGTTATTGATTGCCTTTGAAAACCGATGCCTTAGGGAAACTGTTTGCATAATAAACAAGTTATTTAAATATGAGACACTACACCATAGGATTAGTGTTGATCTGAAACATCTTTTCGTCTTCCACATTAGTGGTGTTCTTCATATCACTTTGGTAGTTCATATCTAGAGGTCACATTCTTCCACATTTAAATCAATTTAGGGTTTCCATTAGAGAGTTTCCATGATACTTCTCCCTAGAATTTTGACACATGAAATGATTGGTATTCTTACAATAATTGGATATATTTTCCATACCACCCATAATATAATGTATTTTCCAATTTTTTCAACTGGTAGAATGAGACCATTTATAGTTGATGATATCCATTTCAACCATGAGGAAAAACGAACAATCTCTTCATAATAATCGAGGTATGAAATCACCAAAACATTTTTTAGAATCATCATTAGTCTTCCAAGAAAGAGATCCACCATGCTTTATGTGTTCATAAAAATTCCATAGGAATAACAAGCTATCCTTGTGATTTTTTATTAAATCAGTGATGTACTCATCTTCTTTCTGATTAAGTATAAGTAACACTATTTACATATTTAGAATGCGGGTTTAATAAAACTTTTTATAGATTTGTTTTTCTTGAAATCTCAAAAATCCATGAAATCAATTTTTTAGGGGGACGACTTATTCTTAATTATTATCTACCATTGATCAGATTTCCCATTAAAAAGATAAACTTTCAGCAAACATTTCATTGCATTTGAGCACACGAGGCAATGATTATTATATTAATGTAGTTAATCCAACATTTTATGAGAGGGGATTGAAATATCCACTCAAATTAGAAGTCATTTTTTATAATAAAGAATCAACTAATATTTTTTATTTCTAAGGAGGATGTGGGAGTTCAACATTATTGAAGTTATTTTTCCCAACAGGATCAAGTTGAGCATGTACTTTTATAATGTTTTGAGAACTCATTCTCATCATAACAAGCATATCAATACAAAAATCATCACATTTTCTACCAAATAGATTGTTTTTAGATGTTCTTATATTTCCATCAATTAATTACGAAAATGAGCATATGATTACAGTGCATGAATACATAGATAATAAGCATACAAAGTAAATATTAATCATTAAATGACAAACTCATAAGTGAAAAACATATCCTAAGTCGTGATTCCCTAGGTTTAAGTCTATGTTAACCATGATGGGTTTCCTCAAATTTATTCTAATGGGATTTTCCCCCTTAATAATCGTTCATTCTATGCTTATGAATTTGCAAAATCATATACAATGTCACTGTAAAACTAGGAGTGCATTAAGGCCTATTATCATGCACCAATCACCATTCGTGTATCGCTCAAAGCGATGTTTTCAGATTTTTACCCTACATACATCTTTTATATTCCCACATCGACTTGTTCTAATCCAGATTGGGATTTATTTTTTACATATTCCACATACTCAATATTTACAAAAACATTAGAGATTTTTTCTTGTACATAGTCTCATCCCCAAGGTTCCTTCTAAAGTACTATATTTCATATAACCTAAAATAACAAAACCTTTCTCTAATACCAATAATATCATTTTTATCCTTTTTTACTTATCATTTAATGATTTTAATCATAATAAATCATTATATTTTAAACCATGGATTTTAAAATTGAGTTATTGGAATACTAGTTTAATAAAACCAAAAATATGGGACTAAATTAAACATTTCATTCATTAATCATCAGAAATAGGTCCTAAAACCAATTTTTCTAATAGAACATAAAAGGACATCCTAGGGATATCATTAACAAAGGAATTAGAAATAAATCCTATTAGGGGAATTATCATAACAAAAAATATTTACCACATGTGTTAGAAATCATGATATAATTATATTAAAAGGCATGGAACATATGGAATCATAACATATTAACATGAGAATGTATAAAAATGGAGTAATAGTAATGATATATAATCAAAAAACAAGAAATTAGAAGGAGTCAATTTCATTTCACATAGAGGGGTACATGTCTAGTTAACCACAAAGACCATTGAACATGCTAGCTTGAATCAAGGATATCTGCCAATACCGTTGCACCTATGAACTATTGAGACTCAAATTTACTCAATGAATTGGAGAACAATCTTGGCACAACCATCATAAAATAATCCTAAATATGAGGACCACATATATAATCATTCCTAATTAATCCTATATAAACAAAAGGGATACCATGGACTGAATTGGGTATCATCATCATGTCATAATGCATAACAAATCTGTGTACCACAAAAATATCCATTAAGGAAAGGAATTAAATCATTAATAGAAATTAATTGGAAATAATAGTAAAATATGATTAATGGTGATTTCAACTTCAAGTAATAACATTTAACAAGTGTACTTATCAATCATTTGAAATAATACATTTTAGGGCGGCTAATTGAAGATATCAAAGCTCATTTAAAACATTAAAAGGGAATACTCATTTGTATAAATGATAAAGTGAACCGAGATGCAATTTTTTGATAAAAGCAGTGCGTTTTTAATTATAAATATAGATTGAAATATAATATATTGGTCAATTCAAAATGTGTATAAATTCAGGAAGTTTCTATAAAATTGGTTAGCATATTAAGAATAATTATGGAGAGAACCACTTAAAAACATTTATATACCTGAATGAGAATGGAGAAAAGATATTGATAAATGACTATGAGACATATAAAAATAATTAATAAGATTTATATAAAAATAAAATATAGCTAAATTTTGATATGAATAATGAAAGAGAAACCTGAAGGAATAATGCTGGATTGGGTATAATCCTTTACATTATATTTAACGGTGTCCTTCAATAAATCATAATATACCAGATAACCAAATTAAATAAATTAATAAAAAAATTAGAAACTTTTATGAATGTAATAGGATTATTATAAAATTATTAGATTCATTTGTGACCTTTTTTTGGTTAATAGGTTCAATTACACTCTTTAGGAGCATTTGTTTCCTTGGTTTTATTGAATGTATTACATATATACATGTATAGATAAATATGTATGTTGAGTATGGTTGTGAAGAATTTAAGTCATATGTTATTATTTTTCATACATATTATTACCTAGTTATGAAATTCATTTTTTAATTGGAAGTGAAGAAGAATACTTTTATAGTACACTAATGATGATTTATTGGGATAATTGGCGTTTTCCTGTCACATCGAACTCATTTTGATTTATAAATTAGAAGCATTTTAAGAAAAATATTAAAGAACCTTACATAGGATATATAAAAAATATAATAATTTTTTTCATCCATTAAAATTGTTTCATGGTCATAATGGAATACAATAATTTAAATTGAAAACACGTATCACTTGAATGTGATAAATTATCACATCTGAGACCGTGTTTTGATTTTAGTATAAAAGGAGGGTAAAGGGGAGTTGATAATTAATTATTTCATTATCATAACCAAATTACAGTAAATTTAATTTATTATTATTATCATAACATTTGTTTTAGGAGATGTGCTGATAGTGAAGAAACAAAAAAGCATGAAAATAAAATAAAGGGAATGAAAAAAGAGGAATTTACATCTTGAATATATCTTCTTTCAGGGAATCTATAGGTGAGACGTTTTGGTATTTTTATGATACCATGTATTGTTATATGAGGGGGACGACCTTGGAAGGAGATTTGAGAATAATTTCGTTAGGTAAAAAATGCTTGAGAGGAGTGAAGAGAAGAGGTAAGGATGGTGGTATTTATACTTGAGGAGACTAGGGGTTTCCCACTATCATAATCATTATGTTAATATTTGTTCAGATGCATATGATTTTTCTAAATTATTTGGAAAAACAAATTAATGTGATCATGTGAGTTCAAAAAAATGGTTCTACCTCAGATGAAAATCATCCATGTCTCATCAAATCATTTATTTAGTTTTTTTTGTAAATTTTAATATTTTGCTGTTAAAAAAAAATTCAGCTCTCTCAGAAAAACCAAAACCATTCACCCTGACAAATTTTTATATTTAGTCTCCAAAAATTAACTCCATTTGTCAGAAATATTTTTTTATATATGAGAAATTTTATTTTTAATTGAAATCATTATTTATGTGAAAAATATAGATATTAAATTTTTAAAAACATTTCCAACACATTGAACAAATAACTAAGGACTCATAAAATAATAATATTAAAATAAGACCTAAAAATAACAATTTTAGACTTTATTTTAAAAAAATATGTATTCATTTAAATTAATTACTCTGTCATAAAATTGTAATTAAATATTTTGGAGTTATAAAAAATCTAACACTTAATTTATAATTTTTTAGTATATTTATTCCCATACACTGTGATATAATTGTGCCATATTATCAGTTCTAAGATGAATTAATTTCATTCATACTATCATTGTTGGTGTTACTATAATATTGGCATGTTTATTATTCATATTAGTAATATATATATTACAACAGTCAAGTTTCTATTTCAACATCATATGTTCCTTATCATCATGAGATACACTTTTCTATCACTCATTCTTCATTTATATGGTTTGTATTTTGTTCTTTATATAATATAATGTTTTTATACTATAATTTATATTTATAATAATGAAATTCCATTGTTAAAACATATAATCTATACAGAAGTAGTGAATGTTTATTCCCAAGTACATGGGGTTGTTTGAGATTGTGGAGAGGAATGGGATGGTGGAATACCAATTGGATGTTCGAAAATAGTATAGTGACATACATGATTTATATTTCAGTTCTGAAAACTTTTCCAGTGTCACCCTAACACTTCTCATGTGTTTGACATCGTGTATGTTGAGATCGAGGCTATTGTGTCCTTCTAATAGAATATAGTTCTTATTAAGGATAATAGTGAGGAATCCCTATGAAGCATGACTATGACTTTGGTTCATTTTATTTTTTAAAATACATTAATCTTGAAGAATAAAGTTTGGATAGGGAGATAGATATGTGTTTGGGAATGCTGCTCAAGTATAATCCATTATAATGTGGATTGTTTATAAGATACAACATTTAATTGATGTATATTATTTTTTATGTTTGGGTTTATGTCTCATTGTTGTTGTTAATATAATGCATGATGGCCTATATGTTGAAATTGGGGGGGGGGGTGTGTCGGGGGCTCTAGATATTAAATAAAGGAGATTTTTCCCATTACATGAATGTTGCATGGTTGGAACATGGTTAGTAGTAAATGCATTCCCAAACTATGATAGTCAAGAGGATGTGGTTCATGGTGTTGTAAACTATACAATAAGAGAGGAAAAACAATGTATCCATTAATAGAAGAATTCCACATAGTTTTCTCATGGTTTTTCAAAACATGTGTGGCTCCCCATGTAACCATGTGACTCAACTCTTTTTGGATAGAGGCATCCACTTGATTCGTTCATGTTTTTGAAAATCATGAGGCCAATATCTAGGACCCATTAAATGTGGTATTTTACCATTTCCCCCTCACGATGGTATGTTCCTCACATGAATTTATTCCTAATTATTTCTCATCTATACCTAGCGATGAACCTAAACACCCAAATCTTCACAAGGATTGGTGTCCTTCATTTCTAATCTATTTTGATTGTTGTTGGTTGCAGATCGAAGCTACAAGTAATTCTTATGACGCTCGAGCTTCACTTTTACAAATTGGGGATTTATATTTCATTATTATTCATATTATTCCATAAAAAATATGCTTATATTTGATCCTAGTATGGGGAATCCCCAGGTTCTTGAATCTAGATTCATGTTTATGGTTATGAATTGGTTCAACTCTAGTATCAAGGTAGGTGGTCTATAATTTATAATCATAGGAATATATGTTGTTTTTTTAATAAGTGGTTTTGTTAATGGATCTATGTTATTTTTCATTTGGTTCCATTTAATGGATTTGGTAAAATTCATTGCTAAATACTGATTTAAACCTCTTGTGAACCTTGTACGGTGTATTGAGGCTGACAAGACAGATTTACGGTTACCCTTGGGATGAGCCAATATTATGTAATATGGAAAATAATAATATTATATATGGAATTGAATTGTGATAAAGGTGTTCACAAGATAAATATGTGTATATTTTAGTAGTTTTGTAAATGTTATTATTCATAATATTGATAAGACATTGATATGGAATATGTGTTGGTTTGATAAATTTAAGGGGGGCGGGGGTTAAATGGATTATGTTGGATGTGTCTAACAACTAGTGATAATGAAATTGAAATGCATTTTTGGGATAATACATTTGGAATGATGGATTATGTAAAATGTGTTAATTTTTGGAAATTCGAGAATAAATAAAATGGGATGAGTTATGAAATTGAATTGGGTTAAATTGTGTATATATTGTGTTGGGTAAATATGTTAATGTGTTAAGGAACGAAGATGATTTAAATGTTAAATGGAATGTGAATTATAATTGTTAGCTGTATTTGTTATGTGTAACATCACGTTACATTTTTAGGAACTTTTGATGTTTCTTTGTGCCTATTTTATGAAGTAGTTACTTGGGGTGCGTTTGGTTGAACTTTTAAGAAAATCTAAAGGAAAGTGGGTTGTGCACGGTTTGCGCATTGTGTGTAGTACCCCTAGTTTCTGGAATTTAACCCCATCATGGTACTATATAATTTTTAAAGTAATGGTGAAGAATGGGAGAATCAGGAGAACATTAAATGATGTTTTGAGGCAAAGGGGAAGCTGCACGGGCGGCGCATGGGTTGTCTAAACCGTGCTGCCAAACTGTGTGTAGTTGATCTTGGAGGTAGTAGATTCTACCCAGTTGGCCCATGGTTCATCTAACCATTCATCCAAATTATGCATGGTGTGTCTGCCGAGGCATTGGATAACGCGTGGTTAGCTCACGGGTTGTCTAATTGTGCGGGCCAACCGTGCAGCCAATTAAATGAGATCCTATAATAGTGGATCTCCCTCATTTTTCATGTAAGTGCATCGTCATTCATCATAAGTGGACCTAACATAGTTTTTTTCTTCTCCTACGGTCATAAGAGTTTCTCCAATAATTTCATAGGCGATCCAATGGATTCTTCTGGTGAATCGTAGCCAGATTCTTGAGGTAAGTGATATTTCTTCATCATTCTTGATCAGTTTCGTAGATCTACATAGATATACTTCTCCTCTTTTCTCAGTATCGTAGATCTACGAATGTTATGGGTAGATATATGTTTGTGGATACCAAATATGATGAGATATGGTCGTGATATTGATAGGAGAATAGATCTATGGTGGGTTCTTGAAGAAGCAAACCGGTTTTCTTTAGCGTTCTTTGACCGTTGCGGTTTTCATCAAAACTTTTAAAGTATGTGTTTATGTCCTAACCTTCCAAATTGATTGTAATTATATTGATTGATTAATTTCAATTGTTTATTTAAAATCAATTTCTCAAATTATATATCAATTAAATTGATAAAATATGATTCACTTGAATTGAGATATTTGAAATGGTTTTGGAATATAAATTTGGAAAACCCCAATTCCATTGATTTTGGTGTGTTTATGGAAATTTGATGATATAAATAGTTTAAATTATATTTTGATTTTGATGGAAATTCATTCAATTCAATTATTGATTTTTATTGTGGAAATAAATGGTGTAATGTTGGAATTGGTTTTGAATGGATTTCAAACTCATGAAAATCGATTAAAATGATTTCATTAAAACCCATTGGTTTTATCTTGTGAAAAAGGGATGTTTTTGAATAAAACATGTTTCAGTTTTAGATGGAATGAATTTAGATCATTTGAAATGGAATAATGTGACTGATCATATTTTTAAGCATTCATAAAGTAGTTCTCCCATCATGTAAGAGCGCATGGAAGCCTTAGGTAGTTACTGAGTTATTTGGATATGCTCTATGCTACGACAACATTCTCAAACATACTTGTGGCGGGTCATATCATCGACGGGTTGGTGATGAGTCTCGTTTTTTCATTTTCATAGGGATGTGTGTATAATCATTTTTATGAGTTCACATAGAGAATGTGGAATCCTATAACTAGTTAATACTATCTTGCCTTTTGGCAGATGACCATGTTGCTCTCTTGTTCATTTATATTTGAGATATAAATGTATGCCAATAATTTTGAACTACCTTACATGCCTTCTAAATTTATATAAATTGTTCTATATAAATGTTTTAGAAAAATCATTATTTTAGAAATATTCCATCATTTGTAAAATCATTTCTTTAAATATTCATTTCCATCATTTGAAAATGTATATCATTTTTTGTTAAAATGTGAATTTGAATTTTGAAACATGTTTATTTGAAAATCGAAATATTTTATTTGGATAATATATGTTTGCATCTATTATGGAATATTTAGTGGTATCCTACTGGGCTTAGGCCCACACCCTACTTTTGCCTTTGGGTGTTTGTAGACATTATTTTTATAGGTTTTAGCAAAGAGAAGGGATCTCTTAGAGGTGGATACAGCTGTTGATCTTTAGTCTTAGCGAGTTGTTTCCTTAGGGTCCTAGGGACTGTTTTCCCATTTTTAATACTTGGGATGTGGTACTTTTTTATTTTTATTCGTATTTGTATTCTAGTACATCACTCCTAGTGGAGTTTCATTTATTATGCATTCTGTTTTGTTTTATTTTTCTTCTTCATGCTTGTGGAAAAATCATTCCATCTTGTATGTGGGATGATGCTAGGTGCTAGTCGTCGACCCATGGAGATCGTGAATGCCCATCTGGCTATTTCAGGGCCTGGATGGTTATCAGGTTACTCAGGTACTCGGTCTAGTTCGTGACAAAGTGATATCAGAGGAAGGTTATGCATCTTGCCTTCATGACAGTATGCATTTGAGTATTCTTGTCGGGACATACGAGGTAGTGTTGATTGAGTTCCTATCCAGCTCTCAAACAATTAATCATATGTCACCAAGGTTTGTTAGGGAAATACAACATGTGGATTAGTTCTTGTATTTTCCTTATTTTTATTTGGATAGAGTGGTATCCAAATATTTTTATCACTTATATTAAGAATAGTTTTCTTTGTTATTCTGTTTGAGTGTTAATCTAATGTGTTTTTATGTTATTCAACAACATGCATCCATGAAGTCATGGGAATCAGATCCAAAAGTGGTTGCTGCTGAATCTCAGCAAGCGAGTCCTACTGTGGATCCGAGTCTGGTTGAGGGGATTGTTCGCACTGTCCAATATCTAGGACATGCACCACCTTATGTTTTTATTCAGGATCCAGCTATAGATCCTCATAGTAATATTCTCTGAAATCGTTTTCAAGAGTTCCTACGCTAGAAGCCACCAGTATTCAAAGGCCCCACTAACCCTCAACATGCTGAGGAATGGTTGAATAATATTGAATGTCTGTTTGGGTTCTTGGAGACACCGAATGTGATCAAGGTGAAGTGTTCCACTATCAAGCTAGAGTGGCCAAGTAGGAGAAGGTGGGTCACGATGGTGACGGTTGGGAACCATGAGGGTTTGGAGTGCAATGACATTAGGGTTCTTTCCACTAAATAGTTCTATCTAGAATCATTGGTGTGGCCAAGGATTTGATGTTTTTGAAGCTTGAGCAAGAAAAAAACAATGATTGATTACACAAATCGATTTTCGGAGTTGGTATAGTTTTCTACTGAGATTGTATCTAATGAGAAGATGAAGGCACGACGATTCGAGTTGGGAATTTGATCAGATATCCATTCACATGATTTCTTAATGAAGCTACCCACATAAGCTGATGTTTTGGATAGGGTGATGATGGTTGATACGGACCAGGTATGAATTTCAGGGTTGAAGGAAATTTAGTTTCCCTTTTAGTGGTAGTGTTAGTGCCATTAAAAGAAAATGGAAGCACAATGTTTCTCATGGATGTTCTCAACCACAATGTCATTCCAGACCACTTATAGAACAAGGAGTGGATTCTTTGACTTTCTATCAGTGTGGAATTATAGGATATTCTAAGAGGGTTTGAACTGAGTCACCCAAGAACTGTAGCTCAAGCGGACTGTTAGGGCACTTACAAAGATTCTACCATCACTTTTCTACTCCACAGAGTGGAGAATGATCATCAAAACCACCAAAAACTTTGGGGCAATTAAATTCATCCTATAAAAAATGGTCCCAGCCATAGACATCCAGAACAATGCTTGTAGTAGTTGAGTCAACAGAGTTACCGGAAACTAGTCCTACAACTACGAGATGTACCATTACTATAACTTCATCTTTAGTGACCACTCATTTTGATACTGGTTCATATCACTATTTTATTTCAACAAATATTTTTAATCATTTTTATGTACCTTCGGTGCTTTTATCTTGTGTGACAGATATTAATACACCCCTTGGTACAATTAGAGAGATGGTTCTCTATAGTCCTGCTTGTGTCTTCTCAATATCAGATGTTGTTCATGTTTGGAGTTTTTTTATTTCTCGACATGAAATATTTTGACGTCATATTTGGGATGGATCATCTCATTTCCAATAAACCCCAGATCGATTGTTATCTATGATGGGTCTACAATACTACACCTAGTGGTGTGCCTCTTGTTTTTCATGGAGAATGGGACCCAAGGTCATGAATAGCTGGGATCTCTTATCCAGAGTGGGGGAAATTTATATCAGTGCTTTCTTTTGATCAAGAGTGATATTAAATGTGTGGTGATCTTCTTCGAGTCATCGCTGAGTTTTCCGACGTGTTTCCTTCTGACATCTATGGTTTTTCACTAGTAAGGGAGGTTTATTTTTCTATTGACTTAATCCCTGGTACACAACCGGTTTCTATTACCTCTTACAGAATGGTTCTAGTAGAACTAAAATAACTGATGTCTCAGTTAGACGATCTTCTTGAGAAATGTTTTATACGCCCATGTTTGTCACCATGGGCAGCGTCGGTTCTCCTCGCCAAGAAGGCTGATGGTTCACTTCCCTTATGTGTTGATTATTGAAAGCTCAATCGATTTATGATAATGAACAAATATCCATTACAACGAATGGATTATTTGATTGAATAATTTAAAGGGGAAAAGTGGTTTTAAAAAATTTATCATTATATGGTTATAATCAGTTGAGAATAAATGAATTTGACATTCATAAGACCATATTTCAGAGTTGGTATGGCCATTATGATTACCTTGTTATTCCCTTTGGCCTAACAAATGCTTTTTTAGTTTTCATAGCTTTTATGAACAACGTTTTCCATGAGTATCTTGATACTTTTGTGGTTGTCATTGTAGAGGAAATTCTTATCAACCCCTATTCTGAGGAGGATCATGTGAATCCTCTAAGAATAGTTCTGAGTATTCTAAAGAATCACCGACTTTAAGACAAGCATTCAAAGTGTGATTTCTGGATTCAGGAATTGAGATTCTTGGGACATGTCATGTCAGAACCAGGAATATCAGATGATACATAGTAGGTGAAGGTTGATATGAAATGGGAACAACAACAAATTTTTTTCGAGATTTAGATTTTCTTTTGCTTAGTAGGATATTATCGCTGATTTGATAAAGACTTCTCAATTTTATTATCTCCAATGACTCCTATGACTCGAAAATGAGTGATGATTTTCTGGAATGATAAATTTCAGAGTGATCTTGTTGAGCTAATGCATCATTTGACTACTATGCCTTTGTTAATTCATTCTGAGACTAGGATAGGTTTCGTGGACTTCTGGGATGCATCGGTTTCATGTTTGGGATGTGTCCTTATTCAGGGTAATAAAATTGTTTCTTATGGATCTCGTCAGCTAAATCCTCATGAGAAGAACTATCCTACCCATGTACTTGAACATTCAATTTTAATGCACACAATTATGTGTTGGAGTCCTTACCATTATGGAGAAAGGATTACTGTGTATTCAGACCACAAGAGGATGAGTTATATCTTCTCTAAAAAAGATTTGAATCTCCACCAAAGACGTTGGGTGGAGTATCTGCAATCATTTGACATTGAAATTGCCTATACTCCAGGGAAATAGAATGTTGTTGAAGATGAATTAAGCAGGAAACTTCAACCACAAGATATGAATGAATGTTAATAAGAGTGGAGTTTTATGGATCTTTTTTCTGAGTTTCATATTGGATTTTAGTTGAAGGGTAATGAAGTTTCATTAGCTAGTGTCCTGTGGACATATGCTCTTCTTGAGATAATCCTTTAGGAACTACAACTGGATGATGAATTCATTATCATTAGAGACTCTATTTATTTTGGGGAGACCGACACACAATGGAAAATTTCCAATGATGGTGTTCCATGTTACTGAATCTATTACATTATGTCATTGTCGTCAAGGAAGGATGTGATGGGGGATTTCCATAACAGTCAATGGGTTGTACACCCAAGAACCTCGAAGTTGTCTTTTTGACATGAAGTGATAGTTCTAGTGGCCATGAATGAGATGATACATTGGTGAGTTTGTATCTCTTTGCTATACATGATAGAAGGTAAATGTCGAGCACCAGAAACCTTCGAGTTTGCTTCAACCACATCAGTTCCATACATGGAAGTGGGATGAAAATTTTATGGCATGTGTGGTTAGATTACCTCAAAACCAATGGATGAAGAATGTGATATGTGTAGTGATGTATAGGCTGACCATGTATTCTCACTTTACACATATTCGAGGTACAACCAATGTTGAGGAGTTGGGATATATCTATGTGAAATAAATTGTTTGTTTAAATGGAGTTCCATCTTCTATAGTCTCTGATAGGGATCCTTAGTTTACTTATTGATTTTGGGGAGGCCTCTAGGAGGCACTGGGATCTCAAGTCCATTTGAGCACGACCTACCATCTATAGTCAGATGGCGAAACAGAGACATCAATTCAAATCCATCTGGATATGCTCCATGCATGTGTTCTCGACTTCGATGTGTTTTGGGATGATCATCTGGTGCTTGTTTAGTTTTCTAATAACAACAGTAATCAGTATGTGATCAAAATGGATCCTTTTGAGGCATTATATGGTCTTCCGTGTAATTCTCCTTTTTGTTGTTCGGAGATTGGTGAATGTTCCTTGGTAGTACGGAGTTTAGTCCATGAGAGGAAATCTAAGATCTTGTTGATTCGTCATAGAATGTTGACAACACAGAGTCGGTATAAGTATTATGTTGATCATCGCCGTATCTCATTAGAGTTCTTAGTTGGTGGCCATGTGTTCTTAAAATATTCACCTTGATTAAGTCATCGACGGATTGGGAGGCAAGGGAAGTATGATCCTTGTTTTGTGGGACCATTAAAAGTTGTTGGTCTTGATTGGAATGTTGGTTACCTTATAGCTCTACCACCACAGCTGACGTCGATATATAACGTGTTCCATGTATCAGAGCTCTATAAGTATCTCTCTGATCCATCACAAGTTTTTGAGAATTAGTGATCTTGAGATTGAACGAGATTTATTTGTGAATAAATGACATGTCAGGGTTTTTGATACTGAGACCATGATAATTCATGGGAGAAAAATACATATGGTCCATGTAATATAGAAGCATGAATCTAATTATAATGAGACGTGGGAAAGGGAGGCAATAATGAGAGAGTAGTGGCCTCATCATTATGACGTGGTTGTTTCTTCATAGGCTTTCTGGGGATACAAAGATCTTACGGTTGGGAGAATGTAACATCATGTTATGTTTTCAGGTAATTTTGAGGTTTCTTATGTACTATTATTTTGTATTAGTGACATGCGGTGCATTTGGATGAACTGTTAAGAAAAAATTAATGTACAGTGGGTTGTGCATGGTTTATGCATGGTTTTTAGTACACCAGGTTTATGGTATGTAACCCTTTCTTGATGATTTTTATGGTTATAATGTAATGGTGATGAATGTGAGTGTTGAGAAAAAATTAAATGATGTTTTGAAGCAAAGGAGATGTCACATGGGCGGTGCACAGGTTGTCTAAATCGTACTGCCAAACCGTGCGTAGTTGGTCTGGGAGGCAGTAGCTTCGGCATGGGCAGCGCACGGTTCGTCCTACTGTGCGGCCAAACCCTTCAGGGAGTGTCTTCCGAGGCTGTGGATAACGCATGGTGAGTGCATGATTTTTCTAACCATGCGGTAAAACCATGCGACCACTTAAATGAGATCCTATAATAGTGTATCTCACTCGTTTATTCCCCCGTGTGCCTCAATTTTTTTTTATAAGTAGCCCTAACTCGGTTTTTCCTTATCTTATGTTCCGAGATGGTTCTCCCATCATTTCAAATGCGATCCAACGACTTCTCTTTGTTAATCGAAGCCGGATTCTAGAGGTATGTGATCGTTCTACATCGTCCATTATCAGTTTCATAGATCCACTTAGATCTACTTCTCTTATTTTCACGATTTCATAGATCTACACTCATAATTGTTTAATCAATGTGTTTGGATTCCCAATATGATGAGATTTGGTCGTGATCATGGTAGGAGAAGAGATCTATGGCATGTTCTTAAATAAGCAAACCATTTTTCTTGAGCGTTCTTCTACTATTGTGGTTTTCTATCAAAACCATTGAAGTATGTGGTTTCGTCCTGACATTCCAAATTTATTATCATTTTATTGCTTTATTTAATTCAATTGTTTATTTAAATAAAATTTCTATAATTTACTTTCAATTAAATTGATAAATACTTGATTCCAGTGAATTGAGATATTTGAAATGGTTTTGGAATAGAAATTTGGAAAACCCATATTCTATTTAATTGGGTTGTTTATGAAAATTGGACTATTTAAATTGTGGATTTGATGGAAATGATTTAAATTAAAATTTTCAATTTAATTGTGAAAATAAATTGTGTAATGTTGGAATTGGTTTTGAATAGATTTCGAACTCATGAAAATGACTTAAAATAATTTCATAGAAACCCATTGGTTTTTTCTTTTGAAAATGGCATTTGTTTTGTATAAAACCAGTTTCTATTTTAGATGAAAAGAAATTGGATCATTTTAAATGGAATAATGGGATTGATCATATTTTTATGCATTCATAAAATAGTTCACCCCTCATTTATTAGCTCATGAAAGCCTTAGGTAGTTAGTTAGTTATTTAGATACACTCTATGCAATGACAATGTTCTCAAACAAACATGTGGTGGGTCACATCCCCGACGGGTTGGTGATGTGTCTCTTTTGTCTAGTGTCATAGGGACGAGTGTATACACATATTTCATAGTTCAAATATAGAGTGCCGAATCTTATAACTAGTTAATGTTATAATTGATTTTGGCAGATGGACATGTTGTTCGCTTGTTCATTTATATTTGAGATATAAATGTATGTAAGTACATTTGAACTTTTTTAGTTGCCTTCTGAATTTATATAAACTATTTTATATAAATCAATACTTATGAAATTATTTTAGAAATATTCCATCATTTGTAAAATAACTACTTAAAATATTCATTTCCATCATTTGAAAAAGTATAACATGTTTTGTTAAAATGTGCATTTGAATTCCCAAACCATTTTATTTGATAATTGAAAGATTTTATTTGGATAATCTATGTTTGGAATCTGTAATCTAATAATTGGTGGTATCCTACAAGGCATAGGGTCACACCCTACATTTTTCTTTGGGTGTTTGTAGAATTTCTTCTTCCAGGTTCAAGATAAGTAATGGGATCTCTTGGAGGTGGATCTAGTTGTTGATCTTTATTTATTGTGAGTTGTTTCAATAGGGACGTTGGGGCTATTTTTCCATTTTTAATGCTTGGATTTTATTACATTGGGCTTTTTATTCCTCTTTGTATTCTGGTACATCTCTCCTAGTGAAGTTTCATTTATTATGCACTCTGTCTTTTTCTTTTTCTTCTACATTAATGTGGAAAAATCATTCACACATGTATGTTTAATGATGTCAGGTACTAGTCATAAACCTATGGGGATCAGAAATTCCAATCAAGAAATGTTTGGTCCAGCTCGGTTATCAACATACCAGGGAACCTGGGCTTGGTTCGTGACATTATGTAGGGTTTGTGATTTGGAATACATTGTAATTTTATAAATAGGCCTATTCCCATGGATTGGTGGTATATGGGGTATTGGAATTTATAAAGAACCGTAATTTTCTAGGGATTTTTTTAAAAAAAATACTATGTGTTTTTAAGAGTGCGTAGTTTCTGACGGCACCTGATTCTGAGGCCCGGTGTGCCCGGAATCATTTTTTGATGTTTAGCTCCGGTATGTTCAGTGAACGAATGAGCGGGTTTTTCTATCTTTTGAACCGGTGCTCGGAATCGAAATCTAAGGGCACTGATGAATTCGCAACGCCGATTTTTACATAAGAGGACCTTCACCGTAGTCGCATTTTCACAAGTGGGGAAGTTAAAATTAGGAGAAATATATAAAATTTATGTAACAAATTTTATTGTTTTCAAAGGTGATTAAAACCACCAAAGGGTGGTTGAGGTGGGTGCCACCACACCATAACCTCCCATGAGAGGTTATAGAGGTGGGACCCACGCCTGCATATCCTCCCTCGGGAGGATTGACTATGTGGGGCCTACATGAGCCCCACCCTTTTCGACTTATTAAACCATCCATCTTTATGTGCAGTAACACACCACCCTCCCCTCATTGAAGTCTAGCAACCTACCTCGTGTTTTTAATTTGACAACTTTGGGTTATTAATTGTATAGGTTGTCTTCTTTTTGAATTTTGAATTTGTTGGAGAAAAACAATAAAATATGGTCTAATCATCATTTTATTTTTTGGGGGAGAAGTGTTGCGCTAGTGTTTTTACTCTCCTCCACCTCCTTCGCCGAAGAACACGAAGAACACGCTAACCTCCGCCGAAGAAGGCTCGACTTCTCTTCATCGGATCTTCTCCTTCCGACGCGGGATGCTTCATCATATCCTCTCTTTCCCCTTCATCGTCAACTGATCGATGAACAAGCTCGAAAGTAGAATTGGGTAGCGAGCGTCAGGAGCTTCGCCTTCCGTTGAGACGGACGAACGTCGACGTCCCCCTTCGTCGTTGTCATCCTCGCGACGTCGTATCGTGATGAACCTCGAACGACGACGCTGTATTCTGATCGTCGTATACCCATGGTAGGGATTTTGTTTGTTTATGTTACGAGTTTCTTTCCCTCGAACATGGAAGAATATTCTATTGGGCGTTGTTCCAATTTTTTATTTAAATTAAAAATTGTGGAAGTTTATCGTTTTACGATTGGCCAACTGCTATCGATATAACAGGAGGGGATCGGACTGCACGAACATGGACGATTCCCCTCCCCATTTAAAATCATTGGTGTTGATTAGTGAAGATGGCATGGTACCGTTGCACCGCGCAGGAACGAGAGGAAACACGGCCGGTGCGGGCTGCGACGAAGAAACGCGGCGCCGTCGCGCTGTGCTAAGGAATGAGAATGAGGCCGCGACCGGAGTCGGGCCATGGTGGAAGGGTGCGGCGTTGACACGCCGGGCCAGAATTATTCACGGCATTCTTGGGAATGGCGGCTGGAAAAACTGGCCGCCAGTGAACTAGAAGGAGGCGGCCGGAACTCCGGCCGTCGGCACTGGGAGGTGCGGGGTCCCGCGGTGAGAAACCGGCCGGCCACCGCCCTGGCTGGCCGTTTCAGGGGAAGGATGGGGGGTGTAACCCCCAGTGATTTAAATAGCATGGCCCCATTAAGGGGCCTCTGTTTCAAAGGAAGGAGGGACATAGCCCCTCCCTTAGGCGCACGCTCGGCGCGCTGGCCTTACGCTGGTCGCACGCTGGCCGCACGCTGGCCGCGCTGGCCGCGCCGCCGCGCCGCCGTGTCACTGGTCGAGCAACGCCGGCCGGGCCGAGTGGCCCGACACGGACGGGTCGTCACCCGGTCCAGGTCGACCCGTTTCGGGCCGGCCCAGGGGGTACTGGGCCGGGCCGGGCCGGGCCCAGACCCCCCGTTTTCGAACATTTCCGTTCAAACACCCATATCTTGGGATATGGATCTCCGATTGACGAACTGTCAGTTGTGACATGATACCTGCATCGAGACGGTCGTTTCACTATACTATACTCAAGGTTTGGAGAAATTTGGGTTTGGCCGGGTTGGTTCATGCAAGAAACCAACCGGGCCTTCAGAGCGGAAACGCCTATATCTTGAGCTCCGGACGTCTGATTGACGTGCCGTCGACTTTGTCGGTTTCCTCATGGTGAGACGGAAAATTTGGATCACTCCGCTCGAGGTTTGGACGAAGTAGGAGTATGGATAGGTTGGTTATGACCTGAAAACCAACCAGGTCCCTGGAACTAAAAAGCTAATATCTCTCAGACCGGCCGTCCGATTGACGCGTCGTCAGACGCGTTGAGTTCCTTTTGTCATGATGGAACATTACGATACATAAACTCTGATCTAAGTGACAGTTGATGTTTGACACCCCTTGGCTCGTGGAGTGGATCCTCCAAGAACGAGCGTGCTGTGTGCGGGAACCCTAGAGCTGGTTGTGACTGCTTCGTCTTCTGTACTGGAATCCTCCATGCATTCGATGACGACGATGACCAGTGGTTCTGTATGGACCATCGCGGTTCTGTGTGGACCAGCGCCCAACAGTTCTGTGTGGACCAATGCGCTTCTATGTGGACCAGCGCTCAGGGACTCTGTGTGAGTCAAATGGATTATATGATCCATTGGCTACAACTGATCATCTAACCGCTTCTTCTTTATCGAATACCTGTGTGAGGTGAGTCTTGAATTTTGGACCTCATCATCATTTAGTTGACATGATTTTCTGTATGGTTTACGTTGTGTCGTTCTGTGTGTATGAGGTCGTACTTGAGCTCGTGAGTGGAGCTAGAAATGATGACTTAGGTATATGTATGGGAATATAAAAATGTAGTGTAGGTTTTTACTTCGTGATTGTTATCTTTACATTATGGTTATCCTTTGTAGATTCTGGGAGACCCTTGGAGTCTTGGGGTCCCTACTGAGTAGCGTATACTCACCCCTACAAGGGCTATGCCCGCACTTCGTTGTGTTGGTTGCAGACGACGGACAACATTGACCGAGGTTGGAGCTGTGGAGCAGGACGGTACCCGGAGGTAGATCAATGGACTAGACGTACTTGGAGTGGATGGCTGGAGCTGAGGAGCAGAGGTGGACATCTATACCCACCCTTCAGGTGGGATTCCCAGAGGATGGCTCGGACTAGCTTCTTTACTTTCTTGTTGCTATACATTCTTTTCATTTGTACTTGCTTTCAGTTTAGGTTTGTATACTGACCCATTTACTTTCTTCACTTACTTGAACTCTCAGGTTGCTTAGTTTTTAATTATTCCTGCTTACTCTGTGGTTGTTCTTACTTAAAGAAAATGCCTTCCCTTTTTATGAGTTTTACGCCTTTGGTGCTATGGGAGGCGGGCTTGGGGTTAGTTACAACATGGGTCCCGGGGAACGGGTCGTGACAAATTGGCATCAGAGGAGTTCAGTTCTACCGCAGAACTCAAGACTCTGATCTTTCTCTATGTAAAGAAATAGTGTTTAGGGTATTTGAGTATGCATATCATTCCAGTGAGTCCATTGTTGGCATGACGGCTGACGTATCCATACACCAGAACCATGACTTCTGATTTCCAACTCAATGCAGTAAAACATTGATTTTTTGTGTGTTTCAATGTTTTCATTGTTATTTCATTGTGTTAGCTCACCAGGTATACTGTATTGACCGTGGATCACCTGTTTTGTTTCAGGATGGCCCCACGATGGTAGCCAGCTAGGGTTCCGACCATTCTGCATGACGACAGCCCACCGAGCTACGAGGCCTCGGTACAGGGCCCTTTCCAGCGGGGGCACCAGTGGTACCTCTTCCCACCGAGCCACCGATTCTACAGGCCCTCGCCGATGAGAGTGCACGACGCCTTGGATTACTTCACGAGTTTCAGTTCCAGAGACCACCCAGGTTCTGTGGGGAGACGGACCCTCAAGCAGCTGAGGACTGGCTGGAGGCAGTGGTTTGAGTTCTCTGGATAGTAGGGACACCAGTTGACCTCATGGTGATCCTTGTAGCCAGTCACCTGCACGCGATAGCAGGTAGGTGGTGGAGCCTCATGCTCCAGGTACATGACGAGGCATACCTTATTTGGATGGTCTTCAGGATCCTCTCCCGCTCAGAGTTCATTCCAGCCACCCTCTGTGCGGTGCGCATCCAAGAGCTACTACAGTTGCGGTAGGGTAGCATGTCAGTCGCCCAGTACTCAGCGAGGTTTACTGATCTCTCACGCTACCCTACAGACATGGTACAAGACCCATTCTCCCGGGCCCAGACCTTCGAGCAGGGGCTGAGGCATGAGATCCGAGCTATAGTGAAATACCCTAGCATACTGACGTAGGCGGGAGTACTGGAGAGAGCCCTTCTTGTAGAGAGTTTTCTTGCTGAGCCTACACCAGTAGCGAGGCCTACCGCAGGGCGGCATGTAGCTGAGTCTTCTGCAGCTGGCAGTCGATGGATGACTCTGGGGCCCAGGCAGACCCGACCTTCAGGCAAACGACCTCAGGACACCGGCTCAGCGGTACAGGGCACACAACGCAGAGCCAGTCATACGGGGATTAGACAGTGCTTTTCATGCGGCGGGTAGGGCTACATGGCTCGTGACCGCCCGCCCCACCGTATAGAGGAGTAGCAGATGGTCGAGTGACAACCCAGGCAGAGGTAGAGGTACGATCGTGGTGGTCCGCAGGGAGCAGGCGGACGAGGCAGAGGAGTTGGCCGAGCAGCAGGTGGTGGGCGACGCTTTGAGGCACGGCCACCACCACCACCGGGAGGTCCGCCCCGACCACATGGAGCTGGCGGACAGAGACAAGCTCAGCTTCAGGCGGTGGAGTCCTACGACCACGGTGCACCGAAGATGATTCGAGGTACTATCTATGTCTACTCCACCCTTGATGCAGTATTTATAGACACAATAGAAAGTCATTCTTTCATTGCCACTACCCTTGTTCATAGCTCGGAGATTCCGACGGAGCCGTTGGCTCGATCCATAAGGCTACAGACTCCTACGGAAGCAGACTCGACGATTATGCACCGATGCCGGCAGTGCGATCTTACTCTAAGAGGTGAGATCTTTGGATGGGATCTTCTTGTAGCGGCATTGAGGCCTTATGACGTCATCTTGGGCATGGATTGGTTATCCATAGTTCATTCTTAGATTGAGTGTATTAGGCACAAGGTACGATGTGTTCACACCGATGGAAGCAGGTTCACCTTCACGAGCGAGAGGGGATCCTTTGCAGCACAGGATGAACTCACGCAGAGGAGAGGACAGCCATTCTCTAATCAGTTGGATAGCCTCATCCTAGGAGCAGTTGATGTGCAGGGTCTGAACTTTCCTATTGTGGTTGATCAGTATGCAGACATTTTCCCTGACGACGTTCCAGGACTACCTCCTCACAAAGAGATAGAATTCTACATCGACTTGTCCCATGGTACATCCCCGATATCTTCACCAACATATCAAATGGCTCCAGCGGAGCTTCGTGAGCTACGAGTACAATTGGAGGACTTGCAGGGCAAGGGGTTTATTCATCCCAGCGTTTCACCCTGGGCTTCACCAATTTTGTTCACCAAGAAGGAGGACGAAAGTTTGTGACTGTGTGTCGATTATCATCGCCTGAACCATGTGACCGTGAGGAACAATTATTCGCTTCCGAGGATTGAAGACCTCTTTGATCAGCTCAAGGGAGCACGGTGGTTCTCGAAGATAGACCTCAGGTTAGGCTATTATCAACTCAGAGTTCGAGATGAGGATTTACAGAAGACAGAATTTAGGTGTCGATATGGCCACTATGAGTTCTTGGTTATTCCTTTCGGTGTAAACCACACTCCAGAAGTGTTCATGAGTCTCATGAATAGGATCCTCCAGCCTTACCTCTGTCGATTTGTCGTATTCTCTATCAAAGACATATTGATCTGCTCGACTACTTAGGAGGAGCATGCTTTCGACTTTCAGGTTGTACTAGACACACTCCGAGAGCACCAGCTTTATGGTATGCTCTCGAAGTGTCAGTTTTGGTTATGTGAGGTCCACTTTTGGGACACGTCATTTCTGAGGCGGGAGTTGCGATGGATCCTGTGAAGATCGAGACAGTGCTAGCTTGGGAGCCAACTAGGAGCGTGACGGAGGTGCGGAGTTTCCTTGGTTGGTTGGATATTACCGGAGATTCATGACAAACTTCTCTAGAGTGGCAGCACCACTTACAGCCTTGACGAAGAAGGGGAAACCCTTCGTGTGGTCTGATAGGTGTCAGATGTGCTTTCAGGAGCTGAGGCAGAGATTGACCAGTGCACCTATCTTGAGGCTTCCTGAGGAGGGAGTTGGGTACGTAGTCTACTACGACACATCAGGGACCGGACTAGAGTGTGTCCTGATGCAGGTGCGAGCAGTGATCGCTTATATATCATGACATCTGAGGCCGCAAAAGAAGAATTACGCTACCCATGTCCTAGAGTTGGCAGTAGTGGTCTTCGCTCTGAAGACGTGGCGGCACTATCTGATGGGCGAGCACTTTACAGTCTATTCCGACCACCAGAGTCTCAGGTACATCTTCTCGTAGAAGGAAGTGAACCTGAGACAGCGGCGATGGATCGATTTCCTCCTACATTATTACATTTAGATATTCTATACTCCTGGTAAGTAGGACGTTTTAGCCGATTATCTCAGCAGGAGGCTTTCCGGACGCGACTACGTTTGGGCACCACCTTTCACCCTCAGACGGATGGTTAGATGGAGAGGACCATTCAGACTCTCTAGGACATGCTCCGAGCTTGTGTCCTCGACATTAGTCATAGCTGGGAGTACAACCTACCCTTGGTGGAGGTTGCGTACAACAACAGCTACCACTCCACCATCGGGATGGCACCTTTCGAGGCATTGTACGACCGACCCTGCAGATCACCTCTTTGCTGGACAGACCCCAAGGAGTCAGCACTTGTGGAATCAGAGATGGTCCAGGCCACAACAGAGAAGGTCCAGGTCATCCAGGAGTGGATGTGGACAGCTCAGAGCCGACAGAATTCTTATACGGACAAGATGAGGAGACCGCTATAGTTCGAGGCGGGTGACCACATTTTCTTACAGGTCTCACCACATTGAAGATTACGGAGATTTGGCCAGGGTGGAAAGCTATCTCCGTGCTCCATCAGCCCTTTTCAGATTCTTAGTAGGATAGGTGAGGTGGTTTACCGCCTGGCTTTACCACCTCAGTTGCACAGGGTGCACGACGTCATCCCCGTATCTCAGCTGAGGAGATACGTGCACGACCTGTCGCATATCATCGACCATGGGGAGCTTGACGTTGATGATGGGGAGACTTTGGAAGAGGTCCCAGTGGAGATCGATGATCGACAAGAGTGGGTCCTACGCGGGCGGTCGATTCCTCTTGTGTGGATCAGGTGGCAGCACGAGATCCTCTAGGAGAGCACTTGGGAGCGGGAGGCTTGGATGCGTTCTCAGTACCCCACATTTGATTCCCTAGTTTGTGATGTATCATTAAAGGGACGTAAATCCTTGAGGTGGGATTAATTTAAAGACCCATAATTTTCAAGGAATTTTTTTTAAGAAAATGCTATGGGTTATTACGAGTGCGCAGTTTCTGATGACACCTGATTCTGAGTCCCGGTGTGCCCGGAATCATTTTATGATGTTTAGCTCAGGTACGTTCAGTTAACGAATGGGCGGGTTTTTCTATCTTTTGAACTGGTGCTCTGAATCAAAATCCAAGGGCACCGATGAATTCGCAATGCTGGTTTTTTCTTAAGAGGACCTTCACCGCGGTTGCGTTTTCACAAGTTGAGAAGTTAAAATTAGGAGAAATATATAAAATTTGTGTATCAAATTTTATTTTTTTCATAGGTGGTTAAAACCAACAAAGGCTGGTTGAGGTGGGGGCCACCACACCATAACCTACTTGAGAGGTTATGGAGGTTGGACCCACCCCTGCATAACCTCCCTCAGGAGGATTGACTAGGAGGGGCCTACATGAGCCCCACCGTTTTGAACTTCCTAAACCCACCATCTTTAAGTGTTGAAACACACAACCCTCCCTCATTAATGTCTAGCAACCTACCTCGTGTTTTTAATTTGACAACTTCGGGTAATTAATTGTGTAGGATGTCTTCTTTTTGAATATTGAATTTTTTGGTTAAAAAAAATAATAAAAGGCCTAAGACTCATTTTATTTTTGGTGGGAGAAGCATTGCACTTGAGTTTTTTCCTCTCCTCCTCCTCCTTCACCGAAGAACACGAAGAACATGAAGAACGCACCAACCTCCGACGAAGAAGGCTCGACTTCTCTTCATCAGATCTTTTCCTTCCAACAAGGGAAGCTTAATCAGATCCTGTCTTTCCCCTTCGTCATCAACAGACCGACGAACATGCTCGGAAGCGGAATCGGGTAGCGAGCGTCAGCAGCTTCGCCTTCCCTCGAGACGGACGAACGTCGACGTCCCCCATCGTCGTCGTCATCCTCGCGATGTCATACCCTGACGAACATAGAACGACAATGCCTTCTTCCGATCAGCGTATACCCAAGGAGGGGGTTTTGTTTATTTATGATACATGTTTCTTTCCCTAGAACATGGAAGAATAATCTGTTGGGCATTGTTCCAATTTTTTATTTAAATTAAAAATTGTGGAAGTTTATCGTTTTATGATTGGCCGACTGCTATCGATATAACGAGAGGGGATCAGACCACACGAACACGGCCGATTCCCCTCCCCTTTCTAATTTTTGGTGTTGATTAGTGAAGACGGCATGGTTCCATCGCACCATGCAGGAACGAGAGGAAACACGACCGGTGTGGGCCGCGAAAAAGAAACGCGACGCCATCACGCCGCACCAAGGAATGTGAACGAGGCCGCGACCGGAGTTGGTCCATGGTGGAAGGGCGTGGCGACGCCACTCCGCGTTGGACGGATTGACGACATTATTGGGAATAGCGGCCGAAAAAACCGGCCACCGGAGAACTCGAAGGAGGTGGCTGGAACTCCGACTGTCGGCGCCGGGAGGATCGGGACCCCGGGGTCCCACGACCAGAAATTGGTCGGCCACCGCGCTGGCCGGCCATTATAGGGGAAGGCCGGGGGGGGGGGGGGGGTGTAACCCCTTGGTGATTCACATTGTACGGCACCATTAAGTGGCCTCCGTTTCAATGGAAGGAGGGGCTTATTCCCTCCCTTAGGCGCATGCAAGGCGCGCTGGCCGTGCGCTTTCCGCGCTGGCCGTGCGCTTTCCGCGCTGGCCGCGCCGCTGTGCCGCCGGGCCGGGTCACCACCTGGGCTGGTTCGACCCATTTCAGGCCGGCCGAGGGGGTGCTGGGCCGGGCCGGGCCGGGCCCAGACCCACCGTTTTCGGACATTTCCGTTCAAATGCCCTTATCTTGGTCTACGAAACTCTAATTTATGAACCGTCAGTTGAGACGTGATCCTTGGATGGAGATGGTCATTTTGGTATACTATACTCAATGTTTTCGAGAACATTGGGTTCGGCCGGGTTGGTTCGAGCACGAAACCAACCGGGCCTTCAGAGCGGAAATGCCTATATCTTGAGCTCCGAACATCCGATTGATGTGCTGTCATCTTTGTTGGTTTCCTCTTGGTGATACGAACTTTTTGGCTCACTCCACTCGAGGTTTGGACACAGTTGAAGTATGGACAGGTTGGTTATGTCCTGAAAACCAAACGAGCCCCTTGAACTAAAAAGCCAATATCTCTCAGACCGGGCGTCCGATAGACGGGCCGTTAGACATGTTGAGTTCTCTTTGTCATGACGGAACTTTGAGATACATCAACTCTAATCTAAGTGATAGTTGATGTATCGACCCCCCCTTGGCTCGTGGAGTGGATCCTCCCGGAACGAGTGTGCTGGGTGCAGGAACCCTAGAGTTGGCTATGACTGATTCGACTACTGTACTGGAATCCTCTGTGGGTTCAACGACGACGACGACCAGCGGTTCTATATGGACCATCGTGTTTCTGTATGGACCAACGCACAATAGTTCTATGTGGACCGGTGCGGTTCTACGTGGACCAGTGCTCAACGACTCTGTGTGAGTCCAACAGCTTAGATGATCTAGTGGCTACAACTGATCATCTAACCGCTTCTTCTTTGTGGCATACATGTGTGAGTTGAGTCTTGACTTTTGGACCTCATCTTCGATGAGTTGACATGATTTTATGTATGGTGTACGGTGTGTCATTCTGTGTGGACGAGGTCGTACTTGAGCTCGTGAGTGGAGATAGAAATGATGACTTAGGTATATCTATGGGAATATACCTTTGTAGTGTAGGTTGTTACTTTGTGATTTTTATCATTACTTTGTGGATATCCTTTGTGGGTCCTGGGAGACCCTTGGAGTCTCAGGGTCACTACTGAGTAGCGTATACTCACCCCTGCACGGGCTATGCCCACACTTCATTGTGTTGGTTACAGACGACGGACAGCATTGACCGAGGTTGGAGCTGTGGAGAAGGACGATACCCGGAGGTAGATCACTGTACTAGACGTACTCGGAGTGGACGGCTTGAACCGAGGAGCAGAGGTGGTCATCTGTACCCACCCTTAAGGTGGGATTCCCAGAGGACAGCTCAGACTATCTCCATTACATTCTTGTTGCTGTACTTTCTTTCCAGTTATACTTGCTTTCAGTTTGGGTTTGTATACTGGCCCATTTACTATCCGCACTAACTAGTACTCTTAGTTTGCATAGTTTTTACATCGGCATGCTTACTCTGTGGTTGTTCTTACATAAAGACAACGCCTTCCCTTTTTATGAGTTTTACGCCTTTGGTGCTAGTCGCCAGCCCCTAGCCTATGGGAGGCGGGCTTGGGGTTATTTACAACACGGGTCCCGTGGAACAGGTCGTGATAGACCGAGGATCCACCAACGGGATGTGTTGGACTGGGGTTCTAATATCGACCACTAGAATGTAGCAGTTAGTGAGTTGGACTAAGCCTCTTAGCCCATAAATATTTCATTTGAGGATACTACCGAGAATGACGTTAAGAGGTGAGTGTGATGTTTCTATTATGAAATGTTTACCTCTATAGAGTGAGTGAAATTTACTTATTCCCTTATGACTCATAATTTAACATGTTATGAATGAATATAAATAATTTAAATTCTAATCCCATATATTATGTGATAGAAATGGTTTAACTGATCAAATACAATAAATGATAAATGTGGAAAAAATGAATATTGTTCACTAATGGAACCAAAGTTGTATTTTTATTATAATTCCAATTTTTATTACTTCTTTTCACTATCTGTTTAGACTTGATATTTTATACACACCATTAGTGGTGGCCTATTGAGTTTTACTCATTCTATTTTTGGGTTGATGTTAATTACCCTAAAATATTTCATTATTAAAGTATTGAAAAAAGAAAAAATCTCATTTCAATGGAGTTGAGTTGGTCATGGGATGTTCATGGTTGAAGATTCTGACATGGAGTTAGGAGTCTTTTTGGTGGATGTTTCTGATTGACTTGATTTTGTGGTTCCTTAAAATTTTACTGTTTTATCTTGAAATGGAATTTTTATCTATTGGTTGTGGTTGTACCATGTTTTGGAAATGGTTTGTAATGGATGATCAAATTTATTGACTATTGTTTTAATTATTTCAAAGGTTTTCTGTTTTGGAATACACTATTAAATATGGTATTGTATCCCCATTTTACCAGGTAGGCCCTCGCAACTAGTCAATATCCTCTAGTGTATGGGGAAGTGAACATGAGGTCATGTGTTGACCTGGATTGGAGCACCAGTTTATTTTCCTCATGGTTAGGGATGATATAAGAAATAATCCAATCATGTTTCACAAAAATCCAAACATCATCATAGGAATCTATGGGTGTTAGTGTGGTAGATATTAACCTTTTTGTGGATCGATTTTGATTGCCTAAAAAATTGATTCCAAAGTATTCTCCTTGAAATATCATGATTTGAGAGTAGATGGTGGAGGAAGATATCTCTCATTTTTATTTTGAATTATTGAATATCAAGCTCACTAGGAGTTGAGATGATTCACTCCTACAGTCATTTGGCACAACACAAATTAAATTGACTATCTCAAAAAATAATATTATTGTCTTTATAAAACACAATGGTTGGAAATAAATAATTACACAAGTGTATATTATAATTTATTTAATTACTAAAAAAATTGTGTCAATAATAATAAAGATAATAATATTTATTTATATGTACAAAACCAACGAAATAAAATTAAATATCAATTAAAAAAATATTCAAAATATATTATTTCTCACCAGACCTATAAACATGATCGACACATCCTCCACAAAATTAATCGACCCTTGAATAATGACTATTTCTATAACAAATAAATATCACTTCATTATTTTCCAATAAATAAATAGATTCTATATTCAATAAATAGAAAATAAATAATTATCAAGCATTCCTATCACATAATATTCTCTGGTGATAAAATTTATGAAATCATGAAAACAATAATAACTAATAAAACATGTACAAGAAAAATATTAATTAAACATTTTAAATAATAAAATGTAATATATTATATTACCATGATTATGGATTCATTTAGTTTGAGATAATCTATTCCTCCTTCTTAGTGAAATTAGTTAATGTGACCTAATGTTGAAGGTTAACATCTAGAAACATGCTCAGGCACCAATAGAGAATGAAGATAATATGCAAACAACTTAATATCTCATATGAGAACAAAATATGAAATATAATTCCATTATCATGGAATCTCTAATCGAGAAGTGTGCATGTTGGGATCATTAACCTATGTGCTCGATGTATCATTCAATAAATTTCTAGAAATCAAATATGCTAATCGAACAATGTGGCCATGGATTTATATAAAATATTTCATTTTCATGAACATGATTGAGATATCAACATCTTTTAATGAATATAAGGGACAAATCCTTTATTGGGTTAATCAATAATGCAATATTACTTTTTACACATGCAACATATCCTACCTCTCTGCAAACATACATAATAAATATTTTCAACATTACATCAACATAGACAACATATAATATTCATTAATGATAATTTTAATTTCTAATGATCAATACATATATACATGGATAGGAATATCTAGTGACACATATTAATATTGATTTTATACAAGTGGGACTTGTTCTCATGAAATCATACACAATATATTACCCTGGAATTACATCATGAAAATGTTCCTCAATGTCCAATGAGTATCTACCCCTAATTTATTGTATCATTTATGTCCCTCAAATGATATCATCTAGCTAGAGAACATATATTTTAATATACTATTTTCACAGTTCTGGGTTCTCATCATAGTAGAGACCAGCCATGACCTTTCAGTGTGACCCCTACTCAGAGGATATTATCAGATATTATGTCACGTAGAAGAATAATAATGATGTGTTAAAAAGGTGATTAATATTAAAATATATTAATATAGATTACCATAGATTACATAGAAGTTGGTTCTAAAAAACCAAATCCAACACAAAACACATGTCACCCAATATTATATGATCTCCAAAATGTCCCAAGATCTATTAATTGTTTGACCATAGTAGCTTCATTATAGAGAAAGTAAAACTAACTCTGCAATGAACATGTTAGTTCTTATAAATAATTCAATTATATATATATATATAAATTTAATAAATTTTCATACACGTATATTTTCCCATTCATTCTACTTTATTTTATTATCGATATGCCTCCGTGAGACTCGTTTCATAGGATCGAAATCATTTATCTTGGATAAAGTTACTATAAAACATCAACACTACTAGACATATTCACCTATCATTTGGTCGTTTTACTTACAATCCACCATTATTTATGGTTGATCCTTACAACATTCAATCATATGGGTTCCACGATGTCACCGATTGGTTGATTTCACTGTATAAGATAAACAGGGGAAAAGATGAATTAATTTACTGTACAATAAGAAAAATATAATGTGATATAATTTGAAAAACATAAAAAACAAACTAGATGTAGGCTACTCATTAGGCTCATATGGATCTGTGGGATGTCCTGGATAAATAACCTATGAAGGATGATTTTTTTTCCAATGCATGCACCAGGTCATCTGCAGATGCTAGTGTTGAAGATAAAGGAAAAAATTCATGAGATACTAGATGAATAGTAGGAAATGGAGGTTGCGTAGACATAGATGTTTAATGATAAAAGTGCTGAGGTTAAATCTTAGGATATGGATATGTAAAAGGTGGAAAAATTTCAGGAGGAAATATATTCATCGTATAATAATTATAGGATAAATAAGATAATAATGGAAGCATGGGTGGGTTTATCTTAAGAGGCTTAAGTGGAGGTTGAGATGGTGTGGTATATGGGGTGTTTGTTGGTGGTCCACGTTGTGATTGTGTATGACTGGTGATCTATGGAGCTCTAGGAGGACACCCTCTTGTTCCCATTATATGAGGATGAGATGAAGTCATCTTTAGTTCAGTCAGAATACCCTAATACAATTTGATAAAGTATAAGGACACAAATTTAAATATAATTCAATGGAAAATTATTTCAATTATAATAGTCACTATAGGGAATTTGAGGAGGAATCACATAGCTCTCAAATCCATCAATTATAATGAAATAAACTCCTCCTTCAATGTTATTAAATATCATTCATAATCGTCTTAGTAATGAAATGTACACTTGTCTTTATGATGAAAAACATTTAATCATGAATAACAACAATGTGTATCATACATCAATACCACAGGAAATGGTATTGTAAAATAATGTAAATTATACCATAGTTGATATAAATACAAATAATAATACAACTACGAAGTTCTAAATTCTCCTCACCACTGATGCCCTAATCAGACGCTCTGACTCAGCAAACGCTTATGGTTGTTGAAAAGGGTGAAAGAGAGACTGAATCTCTAAGGTGAGTGTGATGTTTCCATTATAATTTTTTTCACTATTGATTGAGTAAATTTAATTTTTTTTTCATTTATGTCTCTTAATTTAACATCTTATGATTGAATATTAATAATTTAAACTTCTATCCCATTGATTATATGGCAGAAATGGATTAATTCATCAAATGAAATAAATGATAAAAAATGAAAAATTGAATATTTTTCATTAATAGAACCCATGTTGTCTTATTTTATAATTCCATTTTTTATTAATTGTTTTCAATTTATGTTTAGAAATGTTATTTTATACACACCATCTTTGGGGGCCTATAGAGTTGTACTAATGCCATTCTCGGTCCACTATTTGGTACCTTATAATATTTCATTAATGATGGATTGGAAAAGAGAAAAATCCATTTTCAAGGTAGTTGAGTTTGAATTGGGATGTTCATGGTTGAGGATTCTAAAATTGAATTAGGATTTGTTTTGGGGGATATTTCTAATCAACTATATTTTGGGTTTCCTTTACTTTTGATAGTGTTAGAATGAAATGGTATATTTATCTATTGGTTTTGGTTGTACCATGTTTGGTAAGCGGTTTGTAATGCATGATCTAGTTTACTATATATTTTTCTTTTATTTCATAGGTTATTTTTTGTGGATAACACTAGTAAATAGGGTATTGTATCCCCATTTTTTATGGTAGGGACTCGCTGCTAGTCAGTATCCTCTAGTGTATAGGGAGGTTCACTTGAGGTCTTTTGTTGACTTGGATTGGAGCACCTGTTTTGTATCCTCATGGTCAGGGATAACACATGTTAAATTACAATAATGTTTAACATATCTCCAAACATTGTCCTAGGAATCTATGGGTGCTAGTGTGGTAGATCATAATTCTTGAATTGTTCAATTATGATCACCTAAAAAATTGATTCCAAAAGATTCCCCTTGATCACTCAATATTTGAGAGAAGATAGTGGAGAAAGATATGTATTCATTCTATGGATCTCACTATGATTTGAAATGATTCACTACAGCTATCATTGATCACTTCACAGTCACTAGAGGTTCAACATGATGGCTTAAAAATTCATTACATGAATTTATTTCAATGTGCTCATGTTTTAAATCATGTTATATAGCATTGAAATGTGCCTATTTTGATAGATGGTTAACAATAACCAATATGTCATCATTCTTTATTGGCCACTTCTATAGTCCTCTGAAAAATTCCATCGCTATGTTATCCCACATCCACATAAGAATAATTATAGGTTACATGACCACTTGAGGATGTTATCTATCGATAGTCACATGTTGAAAAACTAGACACCTTGACACATAGTCATCTATTTCTCACATCTACTTATCCCACAAAAAATGATCATTTAGATCACTATTCCTCTTGTTTATACTAGTGTGTATAGACAAATTTGAGCTATGAGCATCATCTAATAGTTCCCATTTATGATCAGGTAATAATGGAACACATATCCACTTCCCAAATTTCAAAACATCATCCTCATATATGAGGTCTTTCAATCATCCATTCATAATAACATTAGTATTATTTTGTAGATTATCATCATCATATTGATAGATTTGTATCTTCTCTAGAAAAGATGGTTTATCAATAATTTGAAAGATAATATATGTTTCCCATTTCGTAATAATTCCCATATCAATAATTAGTGGATCCATGAATATAGGATCCCTCTCAATCCTCATTTGGGTCACAAGTCCCTGATCTATCTTGCTTAATGGACATAACACCTTATTTTCCCTTCCAGAGTGGTAGTGTATTTAAAAATCACAGTCTATTTGTAACTCATGCCATATCCATTACATTCTATTGTGTAATTTTTTTTGTAAAAATGTATTTCAAACTCTTTTGATCCAAATATATCTCCCATATTTCTCCATATATATAGTTTCTCATTATTTTTAATAAGTATGAAACCAAGTCCATACATTGATGCATCACTATATATCAATGATCTACCATATCTAGATGGAAGATTCATAATTGTGTAATTAAGTTATCTTCTATTCATTTCTTCAATGCATTTTGTAAATTTCTCATCCATGCAAACATAAAACCATTATGTGTCAGATTGGTTAGAGGGTGAGCCAATCAAGTGAAATTATGTACAAAATTTTTATAGTATCCTTATAAGACAATAAAACTATGTCAATCAGTTAGTTTTAATGATGTTTTCCATTTATAGATTTCCATTGCCTTTACAGGATGAACTATTATTCCATCCTTAGAAACATTATGTTCAGAAGAAGAAACCAATTGAAGCCTAAATTGACACTTGTTAAAATTCCCATCTAATTTTTTTTCTAGGATTTTTAAAAATGACCCCTAATTGACTATCATTTTACTTGTAGACATTGGAGTATAATAGGATATCATTGATAAAAAACAAAAACAATCATCATTTTATTCATTGAAAACCATATTTATTAAATCCATGAAAACTGAGGGAGCATTAATCTTTCCCAAAGTCATTAATTTAAACTAGTAATGCCTATACCTAGTTCAATATGATCCATTATAATTATCTACCTTCCACACATGCAGTTGATCATATGAATATAGAAGGACAATCTTTGAAAAATATTGGGCTCCCTGAATTTGATCAAATAAATAATCAATGTGAGGAAGATTATACATGTTCATTAATATAATTGCATTGATCTCCCTATAGTCATGTTATAGTCTAGTAGGTCCATCTTTCTTCTAGATAAATACAACAGGGAATAACCATAGAGAAACACTTGGGATGATAAATCCCCTGCCACTAAATTACACTAGTTGTTTCTTGAGATCAACTAATTCCATTGTTGAAATTATAAAAGGATTATTTGATATCATTAGTGCACCATGAATAAAATGAATAGATAACTCAACATCCAACTCTAAAGGATGTATATGTAAATCATATTAAAACACAACAATTTATTCATACCCAATAGGTACATTGTCAATTTGAAAATTTTTACCCTCACCCACAGATATTGTGTTCTCCTTATCCCCATGAATTATATTCAGTAGAGCTACTGGGGGTTCATATAGATAATAATCAGATGTCAAGACTTCTATTGTAATAACAAGGTATTGAACACCAATCTAAAAAATTATAACATACCTCTTCATTCAAAAAATCATCAAATATTAACCATAATGCCAACTCATACCATGTATTATATCAATTTCAATCATGTTTTTGGATATATGGATAGCATATAATGAACATTTATATATAATGAGGGGACTAATCGGTACATCTTTGTTTCAATGATACATTACAAAAGAGTTTTGAATGAAAACTCTTTTATAAAATAAAATTGTGCATGTATTATTTTCATTGAAAATTGGTAAGATATAAATGAATGTGGTGATCTAATATCAAATAAATAATTAGAAGTATTTGAGGAAACATGTAAGGCCCCTAGCACTACATCATTAAGAATTTTGTCCTCCATAGTTGTAATTTCATATGATTTCCCTTGTTTTAATGGCATATTCTGTGTCATGTTTCAATGCCCTTAGGAAAATCATTTGAATAGTGTCACATATCTCTAAAATTGTAACATTGAACATCATTGACTTGTTTCCTTCCCTTTATTTCAATACATTGATGACCCTTTTCTCTACACATATAGAAAACTCCCATTCCATTGTCAAATTTCCCATGATGATTCATTCCACAATTCTAACATAATGGGAATTGCTTAATTACCATCTTCTTCTTTGGTGCTTGACATTTTCCATGGTTATTACAGTACTTCTTCTTATCTTTGATTCCCTATTAAAATTATGATCTAGAAAATTCATTCTCTATTCAGATGGAACATATATGATTTCATTATATGATTAAATTTTTTGTGTTGCTAGTGCCCTTCGAAGACATAGCGTACATCCTTATGTGAAATGATCGGCCTTTTAGTCTAAATCAAATATGTAAACTATAACATACCTAGATAATCATGTGAATGTAACCTCATACTCTTTAACACTCACTTAATATATTTGATTTACTATAAGGTATTTTCTATTCAGTTCTGTTCATTTCTCATGAGGAAAATATTTATTGATGAACATTTCCTTAATAGTCCTCCAATCAATATCATCAATTTCCTCTTCCTCAAGTGTTTCTAAATTAGAGACAACCATTGATCTGCATCACCCTTGAGAAAATATACAATAAGCAATAGATTTTCATTTTCATTGAATATTTTTTCCCAGAATATCATTTCATGGGACTTCATCCACTACTAAACTACCCACTAGATTAGTTGCCCCACTAAAATATAAGGTCATCTAGCACCTGAAATGATCCAACACATGTGTAGCATGGTTATTCGTCACAACCTAAGCAATTTATCCCAATATGGTAATGATCTAATTCGCTCCAACAATAACTATGTGGAATTTCTCGGTGGGGTAATCCCTATATTGTTCGTCAAAATTGATTACCCTTCTTCCATTGGACACCATCACTAAACCAAAATATACACTAAATTCGGTCAAAATTCAGAATTTCTATCTACAAAAATATCTAAAAATTATAAAACATTATGAAAATTGTATTTCATAATAATGAACATGATTTTTATTTACATTTAAATCCTTTATAATGTTTTTTTAATGAAAATGATAATTATCTTATGAATATCAACAGTGAGTGTCAAACCAGGTACATAGTAATGCCCATTGTCATGTACTATGATATCTCAGGTCAATCCCAAAACTCCTTATCAGGGTTGTTAATCTTAGGTAAATCTGTTCCAGAACCACATCATCTTTTATTTTTCAGATAGGGATGTATTTTATTTGAAGATCCACATAGTATCTACGTTACCTAAATTTACATATTATTATCACATTTTGTCCTAAAATTCAATCATAGGATTATTTCCTCTAAAAATGTTTCCTAAATGTTGTTTATATGGTTTCTATTCAACATAATCTGATACAGAATGAAACGTTATGACCCTAGAAACCTAGAGCCAGAGGAGTACATTACATTAATGGCATGATTAGAAGAAATCAAATCCCAAAGGATTAGTTGTATTAGATTTTATGGAATGAAATATTACACACAGGATACCTAATTTACATTTGAAATGGTATAAAATAAAAAATGATAATTAATAAAATAAAATATATTTCCTCCTTGAAAGCTTATTCAATGTTCAATTCATTATAACATGGTTAAATGAAACATAATAAAGGTGAGAAAAAATTCTCACTCATGGTTAAATATAGTAGAAACATGACTCAATAAAATGTGAATCATAATCAATTATACATGACTAACATGGATTGATGAAAAACTAAAACACATCCCATCAATTAATTGAAAAAAATGCATCGATAGATTTTGTAATAGTGAAAACCATAAAGATAGTAATAACATAATAATGAATATATAGAGGGATTATTTGTGTGATTTAATGTATCTAAAACATGAAACATTATACTATTGATATGGATTATGTATGTGGGTAGAAAACTTTCTGGTTTTCTGAAACAAACATGATGGGTTTTCCGCAAAGTGGTTTGTCTCATGAGACATGCAAATGTGTGGAAGGTCTATAGTAGTCACCATCTATCACTACCAATCGGATGAATTATTCTTAAATAGATTTAATATAAGAAATATATGAATCTTCAATATCCATATTGAATATAGGATATAGAATAATCATTATCTCCCCAGATAAAATAACATTCAAAATAAACACAGTTTGTGAAATGGAATACCTCTTATGTTAATAATTATATCCATGACATGAAAGAGGATATTTTCCAAAATTATAAAAAATCATCTAATATGGTATGTGGATTCAACTCATAAGAAATAAAAATGTTCACAATACCATGTATCTATAAATGAAATGTAAATTGATAAAGTGATTGTTAACATGTGATTATCAATCGAGTAATAATGAAAAAATTAATAATAACCAAATGAACCATAAAATATACTGAATAAGAATAGAATCATTATATTATATTTGAAATGGGTGTACACATATCTTCTAGATGAGGGGAGGTGATGAAAGTGAAACCAATGAATGGAACTTATAAAAGATTTTGCATGAAAAAGGAATATAGGTTCTCTACTTGAGAACTCTTTCTTGACAATCACCACAAGGGTTTTTTAGATATTTGGTGAGACAAGATGGTCAAAGACATGAAGGGAGGGCTTGGGATGTATATGTGGTAGAAAATATGCATGGATCAAATCTTGAGTGGAGTGAGAATAAGATAGTGAGGTGGTTTGTATATTCAACATAAGGAGGGTTTTATTAATATTTTAATTATTAGATTAATATTTTTCCATAAGACAAGAAATATAGGTGATTACATGACAAAAAACAATAATTTGATCATGTTAGTTTCATCCAAGTGTGCTTAAGTCTATAGGACATCATCCATGACTCTTGAAATCTGGTATTTAGTATTTACCATAATTTTTCAAATTTTATAATTCAATTTAAAATTAATGTATTTCTTAATAAAACTAATAATTTTTCAATTTGTAGAATCCGAAATTGAAATCCATTTTCCAAAAAGAATTTTTTATATATTTGAAATTTTAATATTTTTTAAAACTCATAATTTTATTAAAAAATACCAACACATAAAATTTTCATATTCATTTTTATGGTGCCTAATTTATATTTACACATACATTGGAATGGTTACCATTCATAATAATCATATTAATAATCGTAATGGAATGTTACTATTCATAATTCTATGTTACCATTCGTATGGGTAGGATACTATTCACCAAAAATTATGTTGAGTCGATCAGACTCGAAATATCTTGTTGAAAGAAACCATGCATGTTTTTTCTAGAAATTAAAAATACATAAGTGGAAAATTTATGTTTAATGGATTGCTTATGAAAATCACATTTAAATGACCATGTTTAGATTCACAGAGAATCAGTGCTTCATGAAATATATGCATTTTAATGAATTAAAATAATTTAAAAGATACATACCATAAAATGTTGGGTGTGTTCAATGAATTTTTGGATTGGATCTAGAACAACAATATTAAAATTATATGAGGGGACGTTTCATCTAAATCATTATCACCTATAGAAATAAGGTCGCATTAAAGAGGATTAAAAAGAATAATGTAATGTTTTCTTTGATTTCTATATAAATTTTATGGGGAATAAGAAAACCACATATCTTATGGATTTTTAAATCAATTAAATCATTGTCAAGAATTGATTCCCCATGGATATCAAGGAAGAGAATGGCTCTAATGAAAATTTTTTAGTTATTCAACCATTGCCTTGAGACATTTTGGTGAGTGTCTACTTCTATGTTTTCAATTGGTCCATCCCAAAAATAAATGGTTATTTTAATTTTGGATTTTTTTTGTTTTTTACAATACAATTATATGTGGATTATAATGATTTTAAGTAGTTCATTCATATATCAAAAACAAAATGTGAACATGTGAGTAGCAAAGAAACCTATATGTGTCTTTTTGTTGACTATTCTGACACTACAATTTTGGATTTCAAGATCGTGATTTCAAAGAGGATGAAATTTAATTTTACCACACCATTTAAGGTTCATTAATTTTATATGATTATGGGTGGGTGTTCTAATGAGATTGAAGCATGGAACGCACTGAAAAAATCCATGGTGTGTGTGACTGGAATAGGTAAAAAGAAGGCATCACACATTATTGTAGTTATATTTTTAAGAGTTAGGGAGGGAAGATGGAACTAGGAAAAGGTCATGTGCCATGGGGATGATATATATACATAGTAAATACAATATGTTATTCCATGGAATGATTTATCGATGATTTTGTGCATTAGGTAGGTATTATTTTCTAGCATGATTTGGCTAGTCATCTCTCTTATAGGGGTTCTTTTAAAAAAATTGTTAACATTATATTTGTTCATATTGAGTTTCTATAATGAAATATCTATGATGATGTGATCATGTTAATATTTAAACATATTAGATAGAAGTCAAATTCTATCATGCCCCATACATGAGTTACTTCCATATCATGTGCTTGTAGAATAAAGTTATATTTTATTTGTAATGTTTCCTATCTGTGAAATCCTCTACAAAAATTTTGAGTTCAATACATCTCCTATTTCAATCATTCCCCATTTCACATAAAAATGAAAATGCAATATTGTTTCTCAAGGCGATCATTCAAGATATCAATTTTGAAATATAAATTATTATATTGGCAACATCAGTAAACTTTTTCTACATATTTTAAAACATTTAAATTAACAAAATTTAAATTAATAATTTCTAAATTTATTTATAAATAAAAATAATGAAATGCCTACAAAAACTGTTTTGTAGAATATAAATAAATAACCAAAAAACGATATAAAATAAAAGCTATCTAGTTATTGCATTACTATCACATACGGTCACCACATAACCACCAATTAATCACAAGGACCATTATAAATTAAATTTTTTAGAAAAATTATTCTTCCATGAAAATATTAGTTTATTTATAAAATTTATATATTATAATGATGTTTAATATCATATTGGATAATTTAGAGTAGTTACAATTCAAGCACGCCCATTCAATTTAGTAATATTATTATTGGAAGACGTATCAATATTTGGGGAGATCTCATACAAACAAACTCAAACACACAAAATTAAATTTTTATGTGACTGGATTTTCAAGATGCATAAAATCAAGAAAAATATTGACTTCTATATTACTATAATAGAAAGTAATGTTGGAAAATATGATTGATGGTTATATAAATTGAACATTTAAGAAAAAAATATAAATATTTTAAGGGTCACACAAGATCTTATTACCCACATATAGACATGAAATAATTTAATTGTTTGATCATAGAAGATAATTACAACAAATTAAAATAATTTAATTTTACACAATTTAATTTATAAGAATGAGTTAAACACAATTATTATTTTTAGTGGATTTATGATAAAAATTCACAAAATTTTGTGTCTTGAAGACCAACCTATATCTTATGAACATGATGTTATAGTGTTCATGGAAGATAGAGTCATGGGTTTAGTAATGAAAGGCATGGGTATACATTAGAAATGATATAGAAAATGATTATGGGTCCTGGTTAGGCAATGTGAGCTATCCTTGAGAAGAGTAGTGTTGACAGAGGTCTGATGTTGTGATTTAGGCAGGTGAGGAAGTTGGTAGAATAGAAGGCAGAGCCAACTGATTATTTCACGAGTCCTTTGAAAACTATTGAATTTTAGGGTATAACATATAATGTCTGAATTACAAGGAAACAACCTAGGATAGGGGAGGATGCATTCCAGGTGGCCATTTCTAATACAACAATCATGATGAATATCCCAATGCACTAGGAATCTCTAGGATGATAACATATAGATGATACATCCAAATACTCAAAAAAATGTATCCATTGATGATTTACTAATGACCACAAAAACAGAATGATGTCATCAGGGGACAAAGGGCAGGGTGATGGATGGAACCAAGTACTACTTCTTGGGTTGAAGAGAAAATTGGATAATAGAAGTGTGCAGTCAGTTTCCTCTATATCGGTTCTTTCCCTTACTCCAGGGCTCCTAGGGCTCGCCCATTGTTTGAACATGTTCACTAATATAAACCATCTTCTTTGGTTGAAATTCTTGGTATTCTAGAAGTATTCTAATATTCACACATATTTTTCTTTCATATGTTCTCCAATATCTAAAATATTCATTTTATAACAGTCTTGGTGGATTTAATATATAGAATGCACTCAATCATGTATTCAATGTGCATAATTTTGTTTAAAAAAATTATTATTTTTTAACAAATGTTACATATTCACATGACCATGTATTTTATTTCACCATCTATGTAGTGTAAAATCTCTCCTAAATTCAACCATTTTCCACAACATCAATTTCGCATCCAATCATGGGCACAATGGGTTTGAAATAACAATGAAATCCTCCCCGCCCTATTTATAACAACACTTGACTCAACCACCCACCATTATTAGCATATACCCCCCCAATAATTGAACAAGGAAATTGATCACCATTCTATGTGCCTTTCAATGAGACTGTTTTATTAACTGAGACCCCATCCTCATGTGTGTATAAATCTTCCACTCACATATATTTCTTTTCATTCACTATATGATATATATATATATATATATTTATATATATATATTTCATTACATTTTTTATCCATGTAATTGAATATATAATTATACACATTTTATCCATATGTATATATATAAATATTGATTGTTAGTATGTGTGTTTGTGTGTGTTTATAATGACACACATATATATATACACTTATATATATGTGTGCATCTTTAAATATAATTGTACGTATATATATTTATTTACATATATCTTATATTAATATTTATATACATATATTATAATATGTAGATAAACATATTTATGTTTGTTAATACACACATAAATATATTTACACACACACACACACATATATATATATATCACATATACATCAATTGTATATGTATTCATTTATAAATATTCATATATATTGATTTTCAATAAAATGGATATTATTTATTATTTAGATAAGATTTAAACATTAGTAAATATATTTTATTTTCAATATGATTAATTATTTATTTATTAGATTAAATTTTTATACATGAGAATATTAAAAATATGTTTATAATGTTATACATTTTATTATAAATACAATTCATTATAAAAAACGATTATATATCAAAATGATAATTTCAATCTAAATGTATGTCCTAAGAATAAATTTAGTCCCCCATGGAAAGGGAAATAATAAACCCTTAATGGAGGATAAGAATCCATCTAATGGTAAACATTAGGATACACCATCTAAAAACTCAGTTTTGGATGCCTTCTGAGCACTTTTTGGATTTGAAAAATGTGAAAAAGAGTTTGCACTAATTCTCATGGTTGTATAGATCAGTGAATGCTTCTATTTTATATATGTTAGAGACCAAACAAACACAAAGGTCAAAATTTATTTTCATTTTATGTTTAAGTTTCATTTCCAACATATTTTTGACCTTTTATTATTATTTTAAAATTTTATTCTAATATTATTTGAAATGACTATTACATGATTAAAGATACAAAATTATTAATCAAAAATATATTTAATATTAATTAATACTTATTATTCACCAAATATTATATGTAATACTTTTAAATTTTTATTTTTCATTATCTAAATCATATTTAAAATATATAACTTATATTAATATAAATATAAATATATTTATGTATTCATAAATTTATATATATTTAGTAATGAATTTTTTTGAAATATACACTTTATCGGTTCTAGTAAAAAATACATGACCAAGGGGGACTTTATCATTTTTTTTAAAAAAGTTATGATATAGGGGGTGGTGATTTAACATTGTTAATAAAGCAATGATAAAGGAGTAAATTTAACAGTACTAAAAAATCACTGATAAAAGGGTATTTTTAATAAATAAATTAGAACCATTATGAGTACCATTTATTAGAACATTTTATTATTGATGATAATAGTATCCATTTTATCAAAACATTTTATACTAAGACTGATAAAGGGTAGCTCTATGTACTTCAATTTCAGTTGTATTGTTATTATGGATCCATAATTGAGTAAATTTGTTCTGTTATTTAATTCTATTAAACTGAACATTTTCTAATGAAATAATATTTTTTTGTAATCCTATCAATGTATATGATAACTACACATGAAATACTTGATATGATGTATTGATTGAATGTTTCCATCAAATCTTATATTAAAATTAATAAATTTAATAAAATATACATTTCAACCCACTAACATACTATATGAGTATAAAATTTCATAACTACAATGATTTTCCCTCTAGTTTGTCCTTAGTTTGTTATTATACTAGGATATAAGATACACATTTAACAATATACCACCTAAAAACAGTATTTTCTAATAGTAGACAATAAATTCGATTCCTTGTTAATTATTATTCAAATTATACATTTTATATTCTACAGCAATAATCATTCATTCCAATAATAACAGAGTTATATTGAATTTAATTGAAATAAATAATATAAGAATTCATAGTTGGAAGGAATTTCATACCAATTTATCTATATGATAATGATATCACTATGATAATTGGAATTTGTTTTAGAAATATAAGAATACATTAATATATTTAGAAACAACATGAAATTTAAATGAGGACATGATTATATATAAATGAATTAGTATCATGTTTCTCTAATTTTTTTTGATGAATATATTAATTTTTTTAACATGTTCATTGAAATTGGGATTACTATAAGGTGATATTGTGAGTCAATATAGGATTTTATAATATATAGATAATTTTTAATACATTATTGGTTCTATGATTTAAATTATTGCAGCTAGATATCCTGAATGGTTTTGGAACATTGATATGTCTAAAATAATATTTTTCTAATGTGTACTAAAAAATTAATTAAATATATCATGTAATCTAATATTCAAAAGATTAAGTTAATATTTCAATAAGTAATAATTTTTTTTACCTATACATTTTTAGGGATCATACCCCAGTGACTCTTTCCTTTGTGTGTTTTGGGAGTTTGAGGGATATATATGAGGATTCAATGAGTGTGTAGGGTAAATTGGGAAAATGGTTGGTGGCACATCCATTTTATGTCATGTTGTGACATAGATCCATGGAATGTTCCATAATCCATGCTTCTATAGAGTAGTCTCCCGACAACAGTTTAGGGTGGCTCGATGAATGAAAATTAGAGCAAATATCAATTTAGTCTTGGTTATTCTATAGTGGATGGATGCGGCATAGGTTTATTCTCAGTGTCACAAACTGTCTTGTGGACCATGGTATCATGGCCATAATGGTATTTTAGGCTACTACCAATTTGGGGGTGGTTGAAATATGGGTTGTATGTTGGGTCACAATACCTCCACTAGCTAAATAGGATCTACACCATGGATCCAACTATTTATCCTAAACAATAGTTTTAATAGGGTCTGTGATCTAGTCATTTTTATAGTATATAGTGGCCTATATGGTCTACTACATGTTCTTAGGGGCATCAGTGTGGTGCACTAAAAATATATCTTACAATAAATCCACTAATTACTCTGGACTCGGTTTTCTCTCTATCCTACCTCTTGATCCTATGGAAAACAAGGCTTATTTTCAATGGAATTAAATCCCCCTTTTGATTTTTATCAATCACGACAACTCGAGTTCAATATGTGGTCATATTAGGTAGTCTCTTCCAAATTTCTAGCGGTTTCACTATGTGTGACCTTGTTTCGACCCATTCCATCTCCCCATATTATGGCTGATGATCTCCATCATTCAATTGAGGTTTTCATTTTCCATTGTCAATGTGTTATTAGATCAAAATAAATTGGATATCATTTTTTCTTAATGAAATATTTCCTCGTAGATTATTGAAATTGATTCAATCTTGTAAATTTAATGTTGATGCATTGAAGTGGAGGATTTATTTATAATTCTACTTCATTATAAAAAATCATAAATTATCAATGGATTATCCCATTCATTGGTATTGTAATTAACTTAAGATCTACCACACAAAATTTGAATATTGGAGTTGGATTATATTTAGCAATATCATGTTGTTTTTTAGCATGATAATGGTTTCCTTCTTTTTCATATAGGTATTGTTTTATTTATACTTTTATTTTTATTGTATTTTTCTATAGTTGATTTATCATGTCGACATTCATGAATTTATATATAAAACATAAATCTGATAATGTTATTTTGGTTTCCTAAAAAATTAATGATGATGCATTTTTAACAAATCTGGTGTTCATCATAATTTGATGGTAATCAAATTGATGAATGTTATCATGTTTAACTGAATGTGTTATTCCTTGTGTTACTGGTATTTGATAATCAACACGATGCTGGAATTATTGATAATGAAAATAATGGTCATGATTAATTAGTTTTGTTCTTATATATTATTGTTAAAACTGAAATATTATTCCAGAGAGTATGTTAAAATAATAATATTACCTGTTATAGTTGATTCCATAGGTTGGTGTATATGGATGCTATTGATATTCCTAAACTGGGATTTATGTATCACTAATAGTGGGAGGGGTGAATTAGTGAAATATTTTCTTTTTATGATTATGATCTATTGAAAAAATTATAGCCTCCAGTGGAATATTATTTCTCCGCGGAAAAAAATAAAACACAAAACCACATGAACATATTAATTTAGAAGGTTCACTACTCAACAAGATTATTTTGTCCTAGGTATGGTATAGATATAATATGATAAAATACAATTTAATTGAAAATATAATTTTTATTGTGGAAAAAATGACTTGGATATTCCCTTACACTAGTGTACAAATATATTGAATATAATAGTGAATGTGATTCAACTAGCATGAAATGATGTATTATAATTTTTCTAACAAACAAGTTATAGAGCTCTTGTATCATCAAGGAGAAATGTTATCATTCAAAAACATTCTTCACTTTCTAACCTAGATGCTTTTAAGAGCATCTAGGAAAATGTAATGATTCTACCTTAAAATATCCTAGTATGATTCCCAAGTGTGATTTTTCCTCTTAGAAAATATTTCTCTTATAGAATAAACCTAAAACAATTATGATCTACTTATTATTTAGATCCGAAATTTCGATATGATTTTCTAGTATAATTATCACACAAATTAAGATAACCAGTTGAATACAATTTTTCTGTTTTCTATCATGATCATGATCATAATAATTGTCATCATAATTTTTTCATCATATGAAGGATAATCATTTATTATTATGCTCAATGCCAAAACCTATTCTTACTAGAAATAAAGAGGTTCTATATTGGATGAAGAGTATATCAAAATCTATATTCTCATAGACTATCTTACCAGAGGAATTTAAAAACACATTAACTGCATGGACATTTCTCTCCAGTAGGACTATTGTTTGTTATTATTCAATACTATAAGGAAAATATAAATCATTATAAAAAATTTCATTCATGTAGTAGAAAATAAATTTAATTCATTATTTATTATTAATTGGATTATAAGTTGTATGTTTTATGGATATAAACATCATTATTTTGGATCATTGTGTTATTATTAATTTGATTAAAATAAATATTATTAGGATGGATATTTGGAAGAAATTGTTTACATGAATATCTATATGATAAAGATGTCACTGGGATAATTGGATGAATAACAATATGAGAAATGAAATAATAAAATAAATTATTTAGAAATATTGTACAAATGTAAATGGGACCATCATTATATATAGTGAAAATATATTCATGTTTCATTATATTTTTGACAAATAATTTCAAAACATTTGTTCACATGGTCAGTAAAATTTTGATCAATATGAGTTGATATGGGGAACCATTTTATAATATTAAAATATATTGATAATTTCTCCTAACAATTCTAATATATTTTATCAATTATTGAAGATAGATATCCTGAATTATTCTCATTGAGTGATTTTTATGAAATAATTTTTAATAAATATTTATACTATAAAACATTTAAAATATATAATCTGATATGAAATTATAAAAAATTATTATATGTGAAATATTGTGTAGTTGTTTCTATTTTTTGTATGAAATTAGTGTAAGGGACCTAAAATTAGTGACACTTCCCCTTGTGTTTTTGTGTTTTGGAAAAAACTGGGTGAGGTTTCAAGAAATATGGAGGAAAATGAATAAAATTTTTTAGGGCCACTAACATTTGAGAATAGTTTGCATTGTGGAGCCATGGGTAGTATCATAATCGAGGATTCTATGCTCTGTATTTCCAATTATGTTATAGGGAGGCTAATGATGGAAAATCGGAGATACTATCTTTATAGTCCTGGACTTACTGTGGTGATTGGATATATTATAAGCCATTCCCCACTCTTAAGGAAAATTACATGGCCAGAGGTGGTTGTGTCGTAGTGGGTATTGATGCTATTGAAAATTCTAGGGTGGAAACAGTGTGGGATATAATCTAGTCCTTACTCCCTCCCCTGGATTAAAATGTTATACACCATGGGTCCATTAGTGAATCCCATACATTGGATTGATTATGGGCTGAAATAAGGTATCTTCCAACTATTTAGTGGTCATGGTAGTCCACAATGTGATCCTAAGGAATTCAATATCTCCTTCTCATAATATGATTTCCTATAAATCCCCGTGAATCCCCTAGACCTAGTTCTCTTCCACCCCATAATCTTGTTCCATAGTAACCCATGTGTTCTTTTTAAAGGAATTTAATCACCCATTCAGAAGGGATGAATCCTGAATTATCAATTTCAATACATTGTTATACAAGGTTGTTTTTTCAATTTTCTATCAGTTTCTCTCAGTTTCATCTTGTTTCCTCACGTTCCTTGTTTCTATGTAATAGAAAATTTTACATCATTTTAATGGTGTATTCCTTATTATTTAAGAATGTGTCCATGTAATGAAATCATTGAGTGATTTTTTTCTCATAGAAAAGGTGATTAAAGTTCTATGACATTTGTTCATTTTCATGTGAAGAATATTGATGCTTTGAGGTAGGGGATTCATTTATTCTCTTATTTATTTATGTGAAATCAAAAATGAAACATGCTTTATCCATTTGGATGGTGTCACAATTAACATCATAATGGTTATGATATATTAAATAATGGTAATATTTTCTGTTTAGCGATCATATTTTTTCACCTTGAACTATGGAAATTGTTTACTTCATGATTTTCAAGATAGTGTTCACTCTATTATTCAGATTTTACAGCTTGTTTTTATGATATATTTATCATGTTTTAATTTATGAATATGCATAAATAACAAAAAAATTGTAATTTTTTTATTATTTTATAAATTATTATAACCCGACTTGTTTAAAAACTCTAGTGTTTTTCATAATTTGATGGTAATAAAATTCATGCCTATATGCAGGTTGAACTAATTGCAATATTCCATGTGATAATGTAATTGGATCATGTTAATGAAGCTGGAATGCATGATGACGATAATAAAAGGCATGATTAATGAGTTTTTCCTTCCTTATGTATTTAAAACCCGAGGCTTATATTGTAGATAATGATTAAATAATTTAACAATTTTTTTTAATTCATTCATTCATTGTTTTAATATTGAAAATTGAAATTTACCAATTTAAATTTTAATGTAGTTTCAATTGATTAAAATATGTTTAAATTATTATTAATTATTTTATCATTTTAATATCTTATAGATTTTGGTTACATATTTCCTACATGATTTGATTTTTATTTCCCACTCAATTTTTTATCCTGCTTGACTTTGGATGCCAACATGGCTATCAACTATATATAAAATCTCATCATTTTCGGATGTAAATGGATGCTACCACTTAATCTATCATATCCATTCAATGACATTAACCATTCCACTTGATATTCATCATTTGCTTGGTGACATCCTTCCCATGGTTGTGCAATTATCTGGTTATGGTTTTAGAAGGGTTTTCATCACCCCAATGGATCATGCATTCATTATACAAAACAAATCAAAAAATCAATTTCATTGGACATTGAGTTCATTTGGTATGCCCATATATTGATTCCAGAAATTGACACCCTCTTGCTGGTGGTGGTTTTTTTCCATCTGGAATGTATATAAGTTTTCTTTTCCTCTCACCCAATGTTTAAAATCATATTCCTGAGCTTCAATATCAATATGTGCATTCAATATTCCTCATTTATGAAATCCTATAGTGGACCGCTGACCCCATCATGATTCTGGTGCATCGATCATGGTGGATCCTCTCCAAGTACTTCCTGGTTGGAGATGTGTGTGCATTTATCAATTTCGGAGAACCAACGTGGTCATTCTATAGTGATAAACATCAAAGATATTGGATTGGTGTTCTTAAATCTTTAAGTGAACTGGAAGTGTGAAAATTGTTTCGGTTTTGTATGTTTTTATTTTTCTCATTTCCTTCAATGTTTCGTCATTTAGTGTATAGTTTATGTTTTAGTGCTTCTTTGCATTTTAGTTGGAAGTCAACATTTCCTATTTAAACTGCATTGTATTTTTTCTGAGAATCTCATAAAAATTCTTGTTTTAATGGTGTTCTTTAAAATATGTAGGTCCCAAAGAGACTAAATCACAAAAATCATGGTGTTTCTGTGGTTTTGTGTTATCATTTCATCATCTACAGTTGTTCATATTTCTATTTTCCCATATCATCACCCTATTTTGGTGAGTCCTCCTTGTAGTCATAATAATTTCTAATTTTTTTTATTTTAATTTTAAGCATATTGTTTATTCTAGGGTTCATTGAATTGTTTTTGAGAGTGTTGTGTTTCGCAATTGTACAATAAAAATTCTTTATCAGATCCACCAGAATAAACAATGGTGTTATGCGAAATATGAAATAGAAATTTTTTGGGTTGAAGGATATTAATTTATGGTGATTAAAAATGTGATACCTATTTGTCATGAAATATCAACATGATTCCCATTGTAGAACAAAGAAAACCCATGTATGTTTGAGAAATACTTTTCAAACAGTCAGAAACAATTATAATGTTCATCTATATGTGATTATGAAAATAGATAGCTCATTAAACATTAATATAGGATATATAGTCGTTCAAGGGGTTTCATATGAGATATCTGCATGTAGTATTTGATCTACACTTGAAATATTTTATATAGTGGTTTATTTAATTGGTCATCTACATAATAAAAAATATATACCATCAAGATGTGTGGTGGAACCACCACCCAGACACACATAGATGTGTTTTAAACACAACATATTAGATCTACCAAATATAAATTTTAATTTTAATGTTGATGACCAATCCAACATACTTTTTATTTCATTATATAGTTCAAAAGAACATATTAGCGATGCATTGATGTATTTTACAGATTCCAAAAATATAGAGGATTTCAAGGATACCTTGATTTCACATGAGCTACATAGAAAGGCCATGCTTAAACAATAAGATGACAGTTTGAATGTGAGTTGTCGTTCAATGTTTCATGGGAGAAATAATGGTAAACATAAGCAATGACAAGATTTATTACACCACAAGTATATGTTTTGTCATGACAGTGCTCAAAGAGTATTCTCTTTTGAACTTATTAGATGTAATATTGGTTCGAGATTTACACATGATTTTGATCTCACAAGGTGTTTTAGGTTAGAGATGTTTTAACCATATATCATATTCTGGTTGTCATAGATTCTCCATGGGTGATCGTAAGGTTCTTAAAGGATAATTGATGAATTCCTTATATGTTTTTGATGGATGAACTCAAATCATGTTGTTTGGGAAACATGTATTTCTCTAAAAATGACCCACCGATGAATTTGAATATGGGACAATGACCTAGAAGTGCTAAAAGTATAGAGAAATTGAGAAACAATATGATTCTCAATCATGTTACACCCAATAACACACACTTTGGTGAATACTATACCACGAGTAACTATAAAAGAGACTAAATTCATAGATATTTCATTATTGATGGTCACCCTCATGAGTATGATAATATAGATTTGTGGGGACCTTCTAGAAATACCTCACATGGTGGAGGATCTTACATTGCCACATATGAAGATTAAATTTCAAGTATAGTCTCTGTATATATTTTAAGAAATAACATTGATGTCTTTGATGTTTTCAAAACATGGATGTAATCTATAGGAAATATATTTGTGAAGATGTCAAAGGATTTGTGTACTAATGATGGCTATGAATATATATCTACTATGTTTATCATGCTTTTTAAAAGTTCAGGTAAATTAAATTACTAAACCATGAGTCAACACCCTTATCTGAATTGTCTCGGTGAGTATATGAATCATACCACTCCTGACTGGGTTCGTAGAATGATTTCATGCTATTGTTTTCCAAAATCCTTTTGGGAAGAATTTGTAACAACGATCATGTACATAATAAATAGTTGTTCCTCTTCTGCTAATAGATTTAAGACACATATATAATTTTGGAGAAATCACACACATCCTATGAAAATCATAGGGTGTTTTGATTCATATCCTATACATGTTTTAATGAGGTTATACTAGAACCCAGATCTATCACGTGCATCTTGATAGGGTATTATAAGGATGTGAAGGTGTATAAGATTTGATTGTAAATTGATTTATAAATAAAAATGAGACCATGTTGAAGTAAATGAAATTATGTTTAAATGTAGACTTGTATCCAAAGGAATAATTTAAAGAGATATAATATATTACACTGAAATTTTTTACCATGTAGGAAAACATTCTTCAATAATAATTCTTCTTTCTTTTTCTTCCCATTTTTATTTTCTAATAGATCCAATATATGCCAAAATAATTTTCTTCAATGGAGATCTAATTAAATAAATTATAAATGAAACCACCTACTTTTTCTTAAATAAATTTATTTCTAACGATGTATAATTTAATGATAAATTATTATATGGTATAAAATTGGCTTCAAGAATATTGAATAAGATGGTTGACTAATTAAGGTTATAAAATGGTTTAAGAAATATTATGTTGGATACCTGTATATATATTAAATATGATAAACAATTCATGCCTTATTAACTGGTGTATGTAGATGTATGTTACCCATATTTTGTGATGTAAATCTAATCAGCCATGTAAAAATGAAATTGAAATCATCATTTGAAGAGAATGATCACAGCTATTGTATGAAAATTATGAACATGGAAATTATCAGGGAAAAGATGCATAAGATTTATTTCGTGTCTCATCATTCGAATATCTATAATGTTAATAAGTTGTATTAGATTTAAGACTTAAAGTATGTTAATGTTATTTTAGGTCATCAATTTAAATTTAATTTATCTCTGCAACCACCCTAATCTTTTAAAACTGAATATATGAGTAGAATCCAATATGATACTACAGTGGTGTGTATTATGTTTAATATGAATTGTAGTCAACTAGTTGATTCATTTTCTATTAGTACCGTGAGAAGGTTTATATAAATACAAGGAAGGAACATTTGTATGATCTAAAATAGTAGATGAGGTACATTTCCTATACTTTATATATTTTAATTTTCTAATGTAGGAATATAAATTATTCATAATTAGTTTCTAGTTATGTTGATTCGAACTATAATTGAAGTGTTGATACTAGAAAATCAGTACATTGTTTGGTTTTACAGTATGTGGATGACCTATATAATTCATGTGAAATATGAAATCAGGGGTGACACTCTCCACCACTGCATCCTAGTACAAATAACACTTATTTGTAGGCAAATAAGAAATATGTCTTGATAGACTGTTTTCTGAACATCCTATAAGTAATTGTGTTATTATTGTACATTGTTATACTCAATATTCCTTTCATTTGACAACAATTTAGTATGAATTTATATATTTAACACAAAAATATTATGATTCCTTTTATTGGATTTGTAATTTTAAATAGATCATTTTTTTCACAAAGATACACATGGGTGAAAATGCATCTGATAGTTTGACTAATGAAATAACATTATCCAAGTTAATGAATTTAATAGATATCATGAACATAGATCCACTTGAATAAAATTTTGGTTAAATGACATATATATTTTTGAATTGAAATTTTTTAATTTTTTTAAATATGTGTAATTTTGTTTTCATATTGAAAATAGAAATTATCCTTTTAATTTTTTCATCATTTTAGTTGTTTTTAATTACATGAAATTTATTATTAAATATTTTCCCATTTTAATATCTACTAGATCTTGGTATCATTTTACAGAAAATGATAATTTATGTGCCCCTCTAAATTGTATAGCCTAGTTGATTTTGAATTATACCATGGATTTCTGATGAATTATTATTCTATTCAATAAATTCCATAAATGGAAGTTTCCATCTAATCTGTCAGGCCCAAACATTTATTTGAGACTTTCCATGTGACCCTAGGTTGTAAGTTTAGAATTGGATTCATGGAAGCCTCCCCTTACATGTGTAGTAATCCTATTACTATTCAGGGAAGTTGTTTCATCACTGATGAAACACCTATGATCAACATATGAAATAGATTTGAAAGCCATATAATTAAGAGGTTGATTTCATCTAGTAAGAAGCGATCCAGATTACCAAAATTGTCTCCATCACGTTACAAGTGGTTTTTTTTCTTCCCATTGGTGGGTCATTCGACTTTTTCTCAAGATAAATGTTGAGAATAATCTAAAATGGTTTCAATCTCACTGGTGGTAGTATAATCTTCTTCATTAGTGAGATCATATGGTGGCCTTTGAAACACCAACATGTTGTTTGTTTGGGATTCATGGTGGAGCCTATTGGGCTTCTTCCCGATTTAAGACATGTGTCCATTACTCGAATCCAAAAACCATGAATGATCATCATATGAGGAGAACGATAGAATGAGATCGATCAATGATCATGGATCATGATGTGATCTAGAATCGTGGACATTTATCAAGGGTTTATGTTATTCACACTCTAGATTCCATCATTATTTCTACTTCTAGTGCACAGTTTCTAAATTATTGATTCTAATCATTTTGGTTAACAATCCACATTTACACAGTACAATGTAATATATTTATACATTGAAAATCTAAAAAATGTGCATGTGTTAGTGGTGTTATTTCCATGTAGTAGGTCCCAATGAGACTATTGTATGTAAATCATTGTGTTTCCCTTTTTTATATTCTCATTTCCTCTTCAATAATTGTTGAGGTTTCACTATTCCCACATTGGCACTATATTTGGGTGTGTTTGAATTCAAATCAAATGATTTTTCCTATTATAAATATATATTTAATTAAACCAAATTGTTTATTTAGTGGTCATTGGAATTTTTTTGGGTAGTTTTACTCCACTATTACTCAAAAAAAAATTATAAGAGATTTCTTAGGATTCCAATAGTTTTATCCTATGAAAATTGATTAAGTTAATTCATGATGGGATAAGAATAATTTTTTAATAATGATAAATTTTTGGGGGCAATGATTACAATTTTCATGTGAAGGTTTAATTTATTTTTTGGGGTGGTGATAACTGTTTTAATTTGATGGTTGGATGCCTTATTTTTATGGTCGTGATGCCTTCTTGAATAGGATTGATTTTTCTATCATCAGTGAGTTTTATATATAATCCTTTTAATGTGATGTGATTTTAGACAAGGATGGTTGATGACATATGGGTGGAGAGGCCTATGTTTGTGGAAGAAGATAACACCCATGATGGTGAGATGATTTTTTATATTCATGAGGATGTCATGGATGAAACAAGAGATGATGGATCCAGATGAAGTTATACTTAATTTTTATTCTATTAAAATTTGATATGTTTTATTTTTAATGAATATGGTTCATGAAAGGTTGATACCGTATCTTATTTAACCTACATTAATTACCCTACTGCTAATTGTTGATGTATTTGTTTAGTTACATCTCTTAATGGTAGAATGGTAAATTTTACTATTGTACCTTGAATTATAGAATTGTTATAAGGATAAATAAATTTATATCCAATATTTATAGATCTTACTCGAATGAAAATGTTAATGTTTATCCCAAGATTCCACGGACATAGTTGGATTATTTATGCAGTGCATTTACATCACATTTAAGGATAATTAAGTATAATTGAAATAATATTATTTGTTAATGGAAATAATAAATTTAATACAACCCCATTAACTGCCTCTGTGCTTATATGATATGTAGTCTCTAAGAGTACCAGCTGGGTGTCCGAGAGGGGATAGCTGCAATTGAGTTTAGGACTTGGTTATTGCCTTCTATATTCATGTTATATACTATATATATTTTTGTGTGTGTTTATTACGCTATCTCACCCATGTCGGTAGGGTGAATGATACCGTGTAAAATCTGGGAGGTTGTTTTCCCAAAAATCTATGTTAGAGAGGGATAGATTACTAGCTACCCCCTATGGTATTATTCTCTTATAATAATAGTATTATGTTCTGGCCTGAATCCGGGTTAGTTTTCATATATATGTCTTTCATGGAATGTAATGGGTTGTGGTTATTTCACACACATGTGTATTTTTATATAGTATCCAAAGGACTATTAAAGGAATTCCATGTATTTGATGTGATGACATTAGGTACCATACTCGGTGTTTGGTCAGTGATGGTAGTGGGTATAATACCCGATGTACGATACATTCTATACTGGTAGTGGTGGATCCCGAAAACAACATGATTACAATTTGGAGATGTGGAATTATATAATGGGATGATGCGATAAAGGATATAAATGTCGTGATACATAGAAAATTTTTATTCATGATATCTTTTGTTGGAGAGAGAAACAGCTGAAGACATGCAACTTTAGTTAATCTCAGCAATCCTATGTAGAAGAGGAACCATGGTGCCCTTGTTGATTTATTATTATATTACATGATCTATATTTTATATTTTACATGATGATAGAAAATCATTTTAACATCTCATTTTTTGTGGGCATCATTTTCAAAATATATTAAATTTTCTTTTTTGTCTTTCAATGCCTTATGTCATAAATTCCTTTCACACAACCTGGACATGGCGTACATTACACACAACATTGATTATTCCATGAAACAACATTTTAAGGTAATAAATGGCTAAATGAAATAATTATAACCATTTTGTTAAAAAATAATAAAATTATAGTATTAAATAAATATAAATTCTTATTTATATTAGAATCATATAAATAAAAAATATTTATATTGAATGATATACTTTTTGGTAAAGTCTTTTAATGTTAAAAACTAATATTTTGTCCAATAAATTATTTTTAATGTTCATCAGTGAAAAATAAGAAAATTAATATTAAGCACATTTGAAATATAAATTTATGAAACTAAAATTATAATTTTTAATGTAAAAATTAACATTGTGAAAATTCTTGGGATTATTATATGAAATATCATTTTTGGGTGAATAGTTAAAAATACCAAATTTTAATTCAAAAATTCAAAATTATCTAATTTATTTATGACGATATATTATATTTTAATCTGAAATAAATGTTTACATATATTAAATTGTTAATAGTTAAAATAGTTATTTTAATTGGAAACTGTTTTATATTGAAATCAGATATAAAAACATATCATAGTATTGATAAATTTTTACTTTAAAATGCCACATTGTCAACCCAACAATGGGATTATATTTAATTTAATTTATATTCTTATTTGATTGGAATTTGAAAAATATTGTTTAAAATTTTAGAATCACAATACATTATATTTTATAATATGGTAAACTTAGTTGATTAACAAAAATATAAGTGTTGTAATTAAAATGAATTACCACTATTAGGGTAAAATTATTCATAATATGGCATTAAACCATAACATTAAGGCCCAAAAGGCCCTAGAAAAGTGTTTTAAAGACATTATATTGTTGTAGTTACACATTATATTTCCATTTAATGAATTTTAACTGTTATTTATTCACATTAAACAAAGAAAATTTGGCGGGTTACTTTACTTTAAAATAATACAAGTGTCAGCCCTCCTTCATTATAAAAAACCTCTTGTCCTTAAACATCACCACTCCTATAAATTCACATTTTATCAATCATAAATATACCCAAATAGCTCTTTATAATTACTCCCTTCCACCATGAATCATCATTTGTGATGAAATTGTTCCAAGGAAACCCTTTGTGGAAACCCAAAAGGTCTTACACGATTTAGTGGTATCACCCTCACTCAAACTTCTTTATTTTATTTCCTTTCCCCACTCAATAAAATATTCCTATTCCATGGTAATAATGAAATAATATTATACGAATTATAATAGGACTTTATTATGTTATTATTTTTATATTCACTTATACACACATCCATCTAATGGGTAACCAACATATTGTTTACCTGTAGGTGGACTATTGCCTCACTCAACGATGATTAATCAATTTTTGTTTACCATCTCTCATGATTTCCATAATGATGTAAAAAACTATTTATATGTCACATATTTAATAATTAGTATGTATGTAATCATATATATTTCCATTAAAAATACATCTCTTTATAATTTCTATTCTTGTTAATACAATAATTTCTTTGTAGGAAGTGCGGACTACAACCCAGTCAAAACAATGTGATTTATTTATACACTATAAGGAATGAATTAATCATATATGTAATTTTTTTTATATCATATATAAGATATACTAATTCTACTATAATAATTATATATATTAATATATATCCATATATATCTTTTTCGTTGTTTCCACCAACATGACAATTAAACAGAAATATTGTTCATGCATATATATGGCTTGTCATCTCCATTAATGGAATATTTTGTTTCATAATTATATAGTATATTATTTATTATAATAAAAATATACTGGTTTTTTTATATATTATCAATGTTTAAATTTTGGAATAATTATATAATTATAAGGTCTCATGAAATAACAAATTAAGATAGATGCAAAGAACAATGAAAATCCTTTCCCAAGTGAAACATTTAAATATGATGGTTTATAAAAAGGTATTATAAAGTCATTAAAAACATATAGGGTTAAATATATTATAATATGGTTATTAAAATGATTTTTAATAAATTTATATTTATTATACATGGAGTATTAACAAGTACGACTAGAGTATGACACATGGTAAAGGGATTTCATCTCACTTTTCATTTCTGTAAGATATATGTTTTGTTCCCCACTCCTTGCTTTTGAGGGTTGCAGGTAATCCACATTATGGTATTAAATGTGTATTATAATTGAATTTATAGTTCTTTATTAATCCATTTTATGATATTTCTTTCACAAGGTTTATGTTTCAAATGTTACCATAGCAAAAAAATAGTTTTGAATTAATTTTCCTCGTTTGAGACTCATGTATTTCTATTCACCTATATATATGTTCTAGATATATATACAAAAAACATATGTGTTATATTGAGAATTTATTTTCATTACTGATCTTTAATGATTTATATAATTTCCTTTTCTAACATGAAGAGTATTATTCCACAAAACCAAGTGGTAAGATTTTATTGAAACAATCTCATCGCTTTTTGGGATTCCTAATGATTACACTTATTTGATGAAATATAATGATCCATATTTCAACAAAAATTAATGATTTTTCATAACCATTGTTAATTAAATATATATTCAGGAACTTTTACTACCATAATTCTCTTTGTTACATATGATTTTTAGGAAAGCATTTTTATTAAATCTCATCTTTACAAACTTTTCTTTCAAAAAATCTATGTTTTTTCTAAAAATACGTTCAATTAATATTTTACCATTATCATCTAATAATTAAAAGGAATTTTTTACATTTATTTTTTATAACAATTTCATGAAAGAAGTATTATTTTTTATTTACAAATAATTAATTTTTCTAAATCATTTACAAATCAAATGGGAATGTTCTATTTACCTCGTACGACATGTAAAAATTTACCCGACATCATTTCATTGAAACACACTTATAATTTTTAAAATTTTATATTTTAGGAAAAACTAATTTCATATAAATTTTCAAGAAAAATGGTTATCAAATTTTTTTCAATATTTATTTATAATTTTTAATTTAATTATCAATGTAATGGTTTTCAAAACATTTTCTTAATTTATTTATATGTTTTCAAAGTATTTTAAGAATAATTCTTTTGAATTTTTTTTCTAGATTTCATTATATGATTTCAATGTATTATCAATTAATTTCTTTTTAATACATTTTCAATATTTCCTCGCATGTTTTAAAAGTATATTCGATTATATATATTTTTAATTAAAAATTTATATTTATTTTATGTTTTCATTGTGTTTTCAATGCAAATGTTTTTAAGATGTTATGTAGCTCATTTTTCAAATAAAATGGTTTTATATATTATTTTAATTAATCCTTATATTCTTTCAAATTAATTTATATGAATATTATTTTCAAATGTTGTTATGTATTTATAATATATTTTTAAAGAATTAAGGATATTTTCCTCAAGAAATGTTTTTTATAAGATATTTCAAAATGTTTTCTAATCTATGTTAATATCCATTGGTGTTACTATTTCCTTTATAGGGAAATTCTTCCATGATTTCATTCATATTCATTCTTTTATTAGAATATGTTTTGATGGAATTATTTTTATGAAACACATATCTCATTCACGAGTTATATGTTTTTGAAGCCCTATACTTTTCATCGGTTATTCTTTTGATGAAATGATTATGAAACATGTATCAATTTCCAACAGTTTTAAATTTATACATATTTATGAGAACCATTTAATTTCATGAGTTTTGAAATGATTTTAAATGCTTCTGTGGCTTATGTATGCTTGATTTCATCATGATATTGGTGGACCTATATCACCCTACAATGTATTGGGTAATTATTTAAATCTCATGATATAGAAAAATATGGTCATTGGAGTGAACCTTAACTACAAAGATAGCCATGTGAGTCATCTGTGAATATTAATATGGTATGAGGAGTGAACTCTGGATTCTATGATGTTCATGAGAGTGAACCATGACAACCATGAAGGTATATCAAGTGAAACCATCAGACTAAATTGGTCTTGGAAGTGATGCATTGGCTACTATGAAAATGAGATTATATGCTTTTGTGTTTACCACAATTCCTTTTTTCCTTATGTTATGATTTAATGCATTTTTTCATTATTTCATTAATATTAATATCATTTTAACTACTAATATTTATTCCATGATTCATTTTTTTATATTTGATTTGATGGTTATGAACTAATATTATCATGATCATGTTCTCTTACCCATATGCTAATGATTATTCTTACATATGTCCATTGTTTTCTCTTGCTATGAAAATGATATCTCCCCTTTTATATTATCATGATCATGTTGTGTTACCCATATGCTAATATTTATTCCATGATTCATTTAAATCTCATGATATAGAAAAATATGGTCAATGAGTCTTAAGGCACTAGATTATTATGGTCATTAGAAATATCTTCATGTAATGTTTTTCATATTCTGAAATTATTTTTTAATGTTTATTTATGTCGTTATGGGTTAATTATATCCATGGAGAGGTTGGATACATAGTATACATATTTAGGTGATGAGTCTGTTTCACTTATTGTTAATTGTTCTTTAGTGTGCTTTCATTATTTTTTATGTGAGAAGCTCTGGGGAGGATATTAATGAGTGTAATATTATGATCAACCCACATACATATAAATATGTTTTAGGTAATTAAGGGAATGTTGTAGATCAAGCACTATATTACTATGTTGATGTTTTATAGTAACTGTTTGGGCTTCATGGTCACTATTGAGTTTACCACATTGGTACTTTTAGTTTCCTCAATTGTTTTTTTGTATCGAATGACATTACATGTATGCATTATGATTTATTATATCTTTTTTCAAATAATTTGATATTTCTTTATATCTTATATGTATCTTCTTATTTTTTTCTCATTTTGGGTAATTCCTCAAATTTGTATTCATGATTTACCATTGGTGATATTATCTATCCAAAGGCATAAAAGAAATAGGACTCGCATAGTCAATATCATTCTTGTCCAATTATTCTCCGAGTATGGGTACTCATTCATGTGTTGTGGTTCATTATATACTTATTTGGATTAGAGTTGGATTTCTTATCCAAATATTACGTCTAATGAATATTTTGATGGAATTATGTTGTTTATTGATATTAATAGAGGATTTCATATAGACTATATTAGTTGTATGTGTTTAAAATAAGAAATAATATATCAATTTACATGAGATACCATAATGGACCACCTATTCCTAATTGAGATTCTAAAAAATTATAAGTGTTGATCTTTTTATATGGAATAGTGTATTCATTTTCATTGAATATACACTATTCATATGGATGTTGATGCAAGGATGTTGGACCTGATGTATGAAATACAAAATAAAATGTTATTTTTGATGGATCCTAATTGAATTAATATATGAAATTCTTGATCTAATGAGATCAATCATTTATCTAGTGTAGATATTTATTCTCTGATTTTTTTATAATATTTATGATGATGCACATACTGAATGATATTTTTACTCTACTACATATAATAAATTATTATTTGTAATGGTGTTACTTCACTTGAATGATTTGAATATGTTGTCAGATGTGTCATTCAACATTTTGTTCGTTTTATTTAAAAGTGAATCATACTGATACTATGATTACATAGTAAGATTACCCCACTTGCAAGTTGACAATGAACATAGGATTCATGTATGAGACCATAAATTATTGTTCAAACAACAGTATGTTGATTAGATAAAATTCCAACATGGATAATTATATATTCTATGGATCTCCCACGTGAAATGATAATTGGTTAAATTAGAATTATCAAATTTACATTATGAAATAGTGGAATCACATTGTTATAAATATCATCACATTAGACTAAATCTGATGTTGGAAATATTATTTATGAAATCAAAATTTTTCTAAATTTTTTGGTTGGCACATGTAATTAAATAAGGATTGTTATATTGTAACCCATATAGCCTCACTTCTAATAAAGTATATTTATTAAAGGCACCTACCTTTTCAATTGAATGTAATATGTTCTAATTTGGTTTGGTATTAGATGATTTAATTTCCTTCAGGTATTTTGTTGGTGCAACTCAAAACCGATGGCCCATAGCGTTTGTTTTATATAATCTTCTGCTGTCTATTTGAATAGAATAATAAATTATAATAATTTTAAATCTTATTTGAAGACCTAGATTTAGGGGGAAAATATTGATATTTATCTTCATTTGTTTATTGACAAGTTGCATGAATTTTTGGGAGGATGTGTGATAACTTATGATTTTGAAATGAATGAAATGTTCCAACTGTAGAGAATTTTATTATTGATAATTAATGGCTTCTCAAATTATACAAATATATTAGGTATGATAATTAATGGATAATATTATATTCCATGATTCAAAAAAATGAAAAATTTTATACGGATTAAACATTGAAAAAAATTAACATAAATGGGCCACATATATTTTCGTCCCCCTCATCAGATGTTCAGAAAGACCAAATTGGGATTTTATGGTTCTATAGAATTCAACCCATCAACTAATATCATGAAATTATTTGAAATAATATCAATATTTGAGAATGAAAACATTCACATTATATCTAATTTTTAGGATCTATCAGTGCATTAATTACCCTAAATTAGTGGTGTGGTTAGAAAATATAGTCACGAGTGGATGGAATTTGTTTTCAAATATCCCATAATTTAAAACAAACATATTATGGAATAATCTGAATGTCATGCACATTGTAATTTTTTATTGTGATTATTTATTGGTTACCATTTTTGCTTTGAGTAAAAAATAAATGTATTATGTCAACTCATGATGTGATTTAGAAGAAATAGTTTTAAAGAAACAATTTCATTTATAGTTTAGTGAGGGTAGTGGAAAATACATTCCAACTGCCTATTATAAGATGATTAGAAATGAAATTCAATATAATTTTAAAGATGATCATGGTTCATGATGGATACTCATCTAGAAATGGTTAAAAATTCTTGACAATCAAATACTACTTTAATAGTCAATTCTAATCAGAATTTTTGATATTTTAACATCAAATGTTGTTCAAACATTGTTTGAGTTGAGTAATTTATTGGAAATAATTTTAAAAAAAATCAATGAATAAGTTATTTAAAAATTTACTAGACAGGATTTTAATTAATATTTTTCACTTTTAAAAACTATTTTCAATCTCATTCTATTGTTTTCTGATTCATTTAATAGCACACATAACCATTTATGTAATTGCTACGAGTGTTTTTGTGATTCTGGAGGATATATCCTAATAATTGGTATATAAATATATTAAAATGAATTGTATGTAAAATAGATCATATAAAGGTATCAATATGCAATGATTATTTGATGGATGAGGGTACTACTTTTAGTGTTGAATATCTTATTAATGTTGAACCAAATGAAACAATCTCTCTCGGATTCATGATAGGATGTATAGTGAATGAACTATATTTCATATAGACAATATCTAAGTGGTATAATATCATAAATTCCTCTTTTTTAGTATTCTAATAGTTTGATATTTGTTTTAGTAAGTGTCATATTAGTTTTTGTTGCACAACAATTACGTGTTATGTTGTTATGTAGATGCAGATTATTTAAATAATGTATTATCATTTTTCCTTAACATGCAAATACGACCAATCAATATTTCCATTAATATATAGATTATTATATTCAAAAGTCCCTTTATGGTTCATTTCATGATTAGTTAATGGTTTATTATGTATAAATGTAGATTCAATAAAATAGAAGTAAAATAATAATTTCATTCTAAATAATTATTTATTGAAATCACTGAAATATGTAGTTACACAACATATAAGAGTTAGGTGACCATACATAGAATGAAAAATTTAACCAACTAGCTGATTTTTTATCTTTAATGACTCTTCATTACAAAGCATTACATGATATTTCATTTCATATTAATATTTAATATGTTGATGACAAACAAGAATCAAAACACCATGACATTGTTTATCCATCTCTTGATTTTGGTTATTATTATGGTCAATTGAATGACATTAGGGATTTTTTATTTCCAAAAAGATTGAAATATATATTTTTAATGTTTAATTGGATTGATCCAGTATATCTATGTAATTTTGATCAAAATTAGTTCACATTGGTGAAAATTAATACTATTTTATATTGAGATGAATGAGTTAGTATCATAATTTTCATTTTTCAACACAAGTGAATCATATATTCTTCACCACAATGATATATAATCCAAATTGGAATGTTTCTATGAAAATGAAAATGTTAGGAATATATTAATTTGAATTAGATGATCTATAGTCTATTATCATTTTTTCAAAATAGGTAGATTAACAGACTATAGATCAACATGATGAAGATAGTAAATACATTATAAATAAAGTTTATGGATAAATAATCTATTTTCATGTTAAGTGAAAGGCATGATGTTTTTCAAAATCATTTGTTTTAAATTAATTTTATAATATTTAACTCTTTATAAAACTTTTAAATGTTTTATTTTGTAATTTATATCTATTTATTTGATTTATATTCATTGTTTGATGAACTACTTCTGATTTCATTGATTGCAGACATGTTAGCATAATTCAAAATAGATCCATATTTTTCTTGTGAGTCACCTACATATATAGGTCTATGTATTCATGAAAGTAAATGTGTATTTATATTTTCACTTAAATTTTTAACGTAAATGGGAAAATATTTCAAATTATTTAAGAATTTTATTTCAATAGGATTTGACAGAACATATTATTCCTCTCAATTGGAAGGCCCAAGTAATGTGATTTCCTCAAAACAAGACCCATGATATATGATTTTATAAGGAATACAATCACTTGTGGGAGGGTGCCCGTTCAATTATTCTATAGATGGGTTATATCATTCTTGACCCACATAGATTCCCATTGATTACCCATTACAGGGCTTAATTCCCTTAACACACATTATACTGACTATGTAGAAAATTCAGGTAAGACAATAATTTTAGTTTATTTGGTATTCTTAAGAAACACATAAATTAATGATAATTAACTATTTTAAGTAGAAAAATGTCGAAGATATATATATTTTGTATAAGACATTTTTATGGGAAAACTTTGTAAAATGTGAGAAAATTATAAATTTAGAGTGAAAAGGGAGCACTCAGTACGATGTGTGGGTGCCCTACATATTCTAGATTGAGTCGAGATGTGTTCCCCCATATTATTGGTGTGACATGGTTACATATATCTCCCCGGAGGAAATGATAGTGATCCTATTTATTTATTTTTTATATATTTCATTTAATTTTTAACATTTTACATTAATGAAATTTTAATTAATTGAGATTAGGTGATGTTGGTGTGTCATTCTACGAATCATGTGATACATTTTAATACCTCATAAATTAGGGACTCATCACATTTCCATGATTTGTCATGATGTATTAATAATTTAATAATTATATTTATTATTTAATATGGTTTTTTGTTCTTTTTTATATGTAATTGGATTATAGTTATGCGATAATGGTACATCGACTGATAGATTATATGGTGGGATGATACCTCGAGATCGAAATGAACTTGATTTTATGACTCTTCTTCAATGATAGTGAATTAATTAATTTTATATATATATATATATAGTACACATGATTTATTTGAGGTCGTGTTATAATATCTTCCATATGAACATCGATAAAATTTCCATTTAGAGTGAGGATATATTTCATCACATAATTGATATTGGTAGACTTTGATATAACAAGATATAGAGAACAATGTTTCCTAATTTTATTGATTCATTTTCTAACATTTTCGCTCTTGTTATTAATAGAATGACATAAGAGGTGATATATTTGGAGGCAAGATTCATTCTCTCGATAAGGTAAAAATATTGTTTCTAGCTATTGTGTGAGAACTATGGGAGTATATATTCAATGGTGATGGTGTAGAGGATCACATAGTGCAGGTTTATACATTCTTTTATTTTTATTATTACATTCAATATTTTTATATTTATAATTTTATTTTTCTATAGGACACTTCTGCAATAGAAAAATTTATATTCCATGGTCCTACAAGATGAATTATATCTATGAGGAATGATTTATTTTATCTTTATGGGTTCCTATTCAAAAGGAATGTCTCATTTATTTTTTATTTTTAGTAAAGTCAATAATCATATTTACATATTCATTAGAATGAAATTAAATGATGTGGTAATTCAAAACCAAATAAATACAATTTTATTATTTGGAAAACCAATTAAAATTACCATTGAGATATTTATATCTATAAATTTTAAGAAAATATCAATTTTATTCACAAAATTGTTTCTGTAATTTACCTTACATTATTACATTTATTTTTTCTTCAAATGAAATATTATCTATTTGGAACTCAAAAGTGAGGAAACACACTTGGATTATTGTGAAATAAGAAGAGAATAATGAAGTCCAATTAATATGATATCCTATTAAAATTATCTATAAGTCATTTAAAATCCATTGGAATCATGAGCACATCAATTAGAAATACAAATTGGTCAGTAGGTTCAAAAGTGGCATTAGTACTCAAAAACGAATTTTTCGTGAAAAATCACATAAAGGGGATTAATACCAAGAAAAAAATAGTTGAATTCACATTAAATCACGTGATCAAAAACACTGATTCATTTTTAATATATATTTGTCAACATTGGATCCCTCGAATGCTTGTGTTGGCGATTCATTCGAAAACAACATATAGAATTTTATTGTTTTAACTAAAATAAATTATCTCCAATTGGTGGGGGTGAGAAATAATAAAAATACATCATATTGATGTGATGATCAAAGAGATATTTCATCAAATCAATTTTTTTGTGTTGGAATCAATTCTGTGTTATTTTTATGCCCAGATTGATCAGTATGGATTAAGGTTAGATGCAAGGGTTAACACCAATCAAATGATCATTGATTGACATGAAATATTTGTAATGTGACATTTATGTCATTTATAATCTATAAGAACAATTTTCACATTGATTTGATACCTTAATTTCTCAATAGGATTCAATGTCATGTTTGCCACTCAGATTTGAAAATAAGTTACAAATATCATTTAAGGGCATAATAAAAAGTAAAGACACATTAATTGACATGAAATAAGGTGAGAATTATCACATAATCATTTTTTATTCATATTAATAAATGATGCATCCATTATATTCTAGTGTCTCTTGATATGATGGAAAACAATGTGTATCATTGCACAGTTTAATTAAAATTAAATATCTACCATTGTGGGTGGGGGGGGGGGGGGTAAACATGAAAATTAATCTGAATTGTTGTGAATGTTATGGATAATATTATATGAATCATTTTTTTAATATTTTGGAATCAATTAAGAATAAATTTTATAAATATATTGATTAGTATAAATTAAGCTATGGTTTGACATTTTTATTATTTTTGTAATAATTGGAAAATCATAAGGTTTGGGGTAAGACCATCAAAACATGATCTGATTAACATGAAATCCTAGTAAAATGATCATTATGTCATTTACAATGAATATTACTAATTGTCACGTCGATCAAAAACATGAATGCCTTAGTATAATCAAATGTGTTTTTTACCCCTTAAATTTAGAGCTATTTAAAAAAATAGATAAAAAGTAATAATTAAATGATAACACACATTGATTGTTAGGAAATCCTAAAAGAATGATCAGCCAGTCAATTTTTATATATTACATTCAACACTACATACATCATATGCTCGTGTCACTCAGTATGATGTAAAACAATAAGTAACAATTTATAGTTTTATTAAAATTATATATCTCCCATGAGGGCATCAAATTTCAATAAATTACATTAGATTTATTTTAAATACAATGTTATCATTTCTCGAATCATATATGATTTTTTATATTCAAGAAAAAATCTATATGATTATAATATTGATATTAATGGATTATGGTGTCATATTACATTATTAATATTTCTATAATAAATGGCATGTCATGTTTATAGGTGTTAAAATAGACCATAGAAGCTCAGATTGACATGAAATATCTTTAAAATGATATTTTAGTCATTTAAAATCTATTTGAGTCATTAACAAATTGATTGGATACAAAAATTTAATATAATGTTATATATTTTAGTTATCCCTTGCATCAACAGTTATGTGGTAAATCACATTAGAGGGGACATCACGTGATTGATGCAAACTAAAGGAAAAGAAATATTATTATTAGAAGCTCAGAATGATGAATATGGACGAACAAGATCATTTTCTAAAGTGTGTATTGGGGTCAGTTCTTCACTATTATAATCACTTATTAATATTTATTTGGTTTTATTTTTCAAAAAATGAGCACAAAAATAATATTTTGTTTTCTTATGAAGGAAATATAAGAATATAATAACAATATATAGGCACAGAAAATGAATGTGAGAAATGTAAATGATCCCATTGATGTTTTCTAGTGATATATATAAAAATTTACATTTTACAATATAATAATATTCCATAATGTTGTTCAATATCATTCATGTATTCACCATCCAGTAATTTATATAGTATAGAACCACTAATCTGTATGAGAAATCAATAAACAAAAAAATTATTAGATTGAAAGTGTATTCAAGGGCTATATTTGGTAGATGAATTGTAGGCTAAAAAGTATTATAAAAAACTCTTATGTATAAGTGATCAGACTCAAATATTATTTAATGAATAAAGAAATTCATTTAGATTGAGACACTATCTGATTAAATCATAGTTTATCAATATCCCAGACACACCATTAATTTTTTTTAGAATGATACATATAAAAAATTACTTTCTAATAAAAATGGACAAAAATATATTATATAAATAAGAAAAATTGATACATATAATATTAATAATAACTTATAATCGTATAAAATAATTTACACATTCAACTTAAGAGTTAAAGTTATTATAAATACTGACTAAAGATATACATAATTTTCAGTACCTACTATAAAGTATGACATTCCATACCAGTAAATCTCTCAATCCAATGCCACATAATCACTTATGTTTTCAATCCTCAAGAATCCCTATATATGATGATCAGATTCAGCTATGTCTTTTGTGACCATGAAATCCTCATATATGATGATAGAAATATTCCTTTATATCTACAAAATACCTTGTACCAATGGATCAGATACACCATCATCTTATCGTTATAATATCTCAATCTGTCGAATGATTGGACATGAAATTACAATTGAAAATAGTTCTTATGGAATTAAAATCCTCAAAATGGATCCTTATAATGTTTTCTCACTAAATTATCAAAAAAAATTGTATAGAGGTGATCATGCAGAGTAATATTTATATGAATTCAGTTATGAATTGCATCAGTTCCAAACTATTCAAATGATTCCATGTCTATATGATAGTTTGAAATTGAAATATTTTATAGTTATTTGCAATAACCTCAGACAGATTACAGTTGAAAGGTATTACTAATCATGATATTCAACTTGCTAGAAAATGTTGGTTTGAACATTGATTGTTCAATATAAAATAGATTTTAACCACTACAATGCTATTCTGGATTCCATATTATATATATAATTCTAATCAAACCAATTATAAAATCACAATAGTCCGATAAACATCTTATTTTATTTTCTATCTAAAAACTCAAAAGGTTTAGTCTAATGAATTTGTAATAGGGTTAGTATAATTTTAATAATATAATTTTGTTAAAGGTAACTCTAACCACTGATCAAACAACTAGTTATTCCAATTTATGTTATTCTCCCTATGTTAAATTGAGCAGAATAAGAAATAATAAGTTAATATTTGTATTCATTGAAATTCATTCTACCTCTGTTATAATGTAACACTTTTTAAAAAACATAATAAAACACTTAGGATATATAAATGTAGTAAAATAGTGTTATAAGGATGAGTTTTCTATTTCCAATAAAAGTAAATGAAATTAAATAAGTATGACTTTTGACTCTGCGATACCCACTATTTTTGAAAAACATTATAATTCCTAAAATGAAAAAAATAATAACTTTGAAATAAAATTTCACCCATTATAGTTTTAGGATCCACAAAGATATACATCATATGTTAACTCCCCCTTAGTGTATAACATCATTATAAACTGAAGTAAGGTATTAATTTACTTTGATTTCCCTTATGATATTATCTCACACTTAGGATAATATCTCAAAGAATTCTCTGTTTATAAACTTCAACCCTTTTATAAATTTCTCCCCTTTTTTATTTAAAAAAATAATATGGAAGGTATTTATCATAAAATGTAAGAATTAGATAACATATGAAACTATTTTTTGTTCAATAAATAATCATACATACATTAAAAGAATAAAATACCTCAAAAAGTTATAGGAATACATTCTTAAATATGACATTAGGATAAAAAATTCATTCATATTTAACATTAATTCAAAAAACAATATAAACATCATGAGTTCAAATAAATAAAGTACAATCCATATTCATCATAATTTTTACAATTATCATTACTTTATTAATTGAATCATGATCCCTATATGCCTGTCCAATTGATGATTTATTATTCAGGATCTAGTTGTCCTTCATAGGGTTCTTTTGAAATTATTATGTAATCCTTCCATATTATGTAGAGATAATTTTATTTTCCTCTTTTACAAAGAAAAATATCATATTAAATCATTATTATTATTTAGTTTAATAACTCTAAACTGTGAACCATTTCATTCAAACCATTAAAATCCTCATTTTGACCCTAATTTGTTTCTTAGAACTCTTCAACTATCATAACACTATCAGAAATTATTCTTGATTGAGTATCCAAAGATTTTTAAATTTAAAAATAATTTTACTATACATATATTAACATATCATCATGATCCATAAGATCGATTTCCACATTGTTTGAACCATTAACCATTTGATAGTATGATATCTTTTAAATATTTGTCTTTTTAAATGATTTCAAATATTTCAATGTGGACAAGATGATCATATTAATACCTTCCATGATTCGGATTTTTAGTTTAGATTATTTTGAATAAATTTACACAATTCCTCTATGTTTTTATGTAATAGAATGGAATCATGTATCCTTTATATGGTTTGTAAAATATAGTCAAAAGCATTTGGAGATACAATGTCATTATAGATAGATTAGAATAATAATTCTTTAGAAGAATTTGGTCTGATGGATTCCACATTTGGATTTTCATTATTCACAATATTTTAATTTCCATTATATGAAAATTTTTCTTCATCTGATACATTAATAATTTCATCTTTCTTTTTTGATTCAATGTTATCTGAATCATTTTCATTGATTTTTTATCATCTTCCTCAACTTTTGATGATCAATTTTCTTCTTCTTTGGTTACTGTTTTTTCTTCCCCTAATTCTTCTATGTCTGAATCCTTATCTGATTTTGAAGATATTGGAGTTTAATATGATTATGTGTCCAGTGTATTCTTTTATTTTTACAATTCATAAATCTTTATTTCATCTTTTTATTCATCCTATTCCTTACACTCTTATTCCTCTTCTTATATTTCTTCTTATTCTCTAACTTATTTCTATTTTTCCAATTATTATTCAACATCATTTATTTCCTTCTCAAACTATGGAATAAAATTATTTTATAATTTTGGGAAAATGCTAATCAATATCCTTATCTAGTTTTCTATACATACGTTCTCCTAAGCATGATAACTAATTATTATTGTTAATAAATTAATTTTAATTTTCAACAAAAAAATATCTTGATAATTCTTTCTCTATAGAATACGCTCTATTCAAAAATATAATTAAGTTACCATTGTACTAATACATGCAACAATGATTAGAAAAATGCCAAAACTACAGACATATCAATTAATGGAGTAGTAAGAATTACGAAAAAATCCATAAAAGAACTTATAATGGACATTAGTTATTTCACATTAGTATAAGAATAACAATATTGGTAAGAATTGCATAAATTTCAAAGTCATAGATTAAAAGTCCTTATATAATATGACGATCATGAATTAATTGAGGAAATAATTTATTGTTAATTTTGATCTCATTAATTTTTTATGAAATAATTATTTCAAATGAGTTTATATCTGATTTGAAAACATATATGATTGAAAAAAATATATTTAAATTAAAATTACATATAAATAATAAATTTTATATCTAATCTAATTATTCAATGTAAAAACTAAATGAAAATTTTCATTTTGTGTGTAAAAGTATCATTAGTATGAGTAAATTGATAATCTTGATATTTTTAAATAAAACATCTTATAATAATGGTTATAAAAAAATATTTCCAAACAATCTATAATAAATTTTGAGTCCAAAATTTTAATAACAGATTATGATACATAAAACAATTTATAAAAACATTTGTTTTTGGAAATATTTTTGACCATAATTAATAATTTTTAATTCATTTTACTTTAAAATAGTGTTTATAACAAAATATGACTATAGAAATTTTTCAAAAAGTTTCTATTTCTGAAAAATTAAATATAAAACAAAAACCATTTAGAAAAATTAATTTTTTCATAAATAAAATGTTTTTAGAAATAGAAAATAATATTTACCACCCCCCTAGTGATATAGATTTCATTAATGTAATTATATTGAAAACAAGTATTGGATTTCATTAATCACGTGATATTGATCAATTCTATGTTTTGTTTGAGGTATTCAAATCTACCAAAACTATGGTGTTCAATAAAAATATCATCAAATTGATATATCATTTCAATAAATTGAAAAATAATATATCTTTTAGATGTTTTGTCTCAATGGAAATAATGTATTATGTATAATTTATTTTCACAAATGGGATGTGATGGGTCTTAACCAAAATAAATGGAATTTTTGTTATCACACAAAATTTCAGTTTTAGTATAATTCATTCTATAGTCAGCAATTGAATTCTTATTCTATAACAGTTGAGAAATAAAACATATTCCTACCATATATTTAGATTCATTTTTTTATAGTTCTACTCATTATTGATTCTTACATAACCCAGAAAATAAAGCATCTCCTTCAAAATTAAATACTCCAAAATAACATTTAATATCAATTCAATATCCATTAAAATTAGCATCAGAAAAATTGTTTAGTGCAACATAATTTCGACATGAATAGAAGAATCCTAAATCTATAGTTCTATTAAGATAATGAAATACAATTATTAAATCCTTATGATGATATTATTTATGATTGGCTTGATATCTACAAAATAAGTATATAGAAATTGTTAAATCCGAAAAATTAACTTGTATGTAATGTAAATATTCAAACACACATTTAATAGTATTTTGATAAACAAGATCCATAAGATCTTCAAGATATAATTTATTAGAGGTTCCAATTGGTGTATTAATACATTTAGTGTTGTCATTCTGGAATGTCTTTCAAAGAAAAGTTCTATAATTTTTTATATATATAATATTACATTCTTTTTTTTTCTGAAATTTGAAATCCTAGATTTTACATTAACTAACCCATCATACTCATTTCAAACAATGATTTAATATTATCCACAATGTAATATATTTATTTATAAGAAAATAAGAAAAAAATAATGACATCAATATATATTTGTTCAATGACAACATTTTTGTTAACATATGTAATAAAAATATATGGATCTGTAGTTCCCATTACAATGTAATTTTATATCAAAAAATTGATAACTTATTATACTAGTCACTATGGGATTGTTTAAGTCCACAAATCACATTGGTTAGTTAATAAACATTTTATCAATTTTATGTATTTTCAAAACCACTAGGTTATTTTATATAAACATTCTCTTGAAAATATACTTTAATGAATGAAAATTTCAAAATCATTTGACAAATATTAAAATTTTATAATTCTACATAATATTGAAGTATATGAATAACTTCATGTATTGCTATGAGTGCATACGTTTCATGATATTCAACTAACTTTTGTTAATTATAACCTTTAGTAACAATTATAGTCCTATTTCTAATAATTATGTCATTTTCATCAAAATTTTTATGAAAACCTCATTTTAATACAATAATAGAGGTATAATTAAGACATTCAACTAATGTTGAACCATTTTTTCTTTCATACTCGTTGAGTTAATCATGAATTTCTTTCATCCAATTCTCATAACCTAAAGCCTCATCAGGACAGTTAGGATTAAATTGTGATAAAAGTGATATATATTCAAATTTATTTCCCAATGAAATTCTAGTTCTGTTCTATTGATATATATAATTATTGATATTATCTCATGGATTATTCATTAAAAAAACTCACTTCTTGGGTTTTATGAACTCAATTATTCAATAATAAGTGAAGAATATTCATGATAAAAAATATAAGAACTTTATTATATAATTTATTTCTCATAAGAAAAACATTATAGAAGAAGTTGATTTTTTTTTTGAAATAACATCAGATTATGTTATTTTGGGTTGTTAGAAAATAATGGGATCAGTATCATCATGATTTTACAAAGGCTTCTTTTTTCTAGTGGGCAATAAACTAACAATTGACTGATGGTAAAACACCATTAACCATTTAGGTTTCGTGTTTTAGTTTTTCACTAATCCACTTATGTGTTTTTATTGGATTGGTTTTCTCTTGTATTCAAAAATGAACTTCCTACATTAATAAGGGTTCTTCATGGATTTCCTATGCTTCTATTCACAAAAAATGTGATGTAAAATAACGTTAAATTATATACAATATACTCTTGAGATATATTTCATAGCTGACATATCACATAATTTCATGATGTGTACTATTAACTTAATGATTACAATGCTTACATGATTTTCCAATCATGTGTCATGCTTTAATGTATTTAGAGAAATAAGTATAATGTGAATCATACAGGATATACAGATCATAACATTATAGAGAAATTTATTAAGCTTATATATATTAATACCCCTTGAATGGTTTATCCTATCAACTAAATGGCCACACACAAGAACATACATGATATGCATATCCAAACATATTACAAGAATTTAATTAAACTTATATACATTAATACCCATTTAATGGTGTATCTGAATTTTTCAATCATTTTAGTTCGAAATAATTTATAGAAAAATAGAATAAGTATAAATACAATGTTATCCTAAGGTAACAAAATATTTTATTATAGCATTAAGCTGATATTATTTTTTTATTGGATTTATATCTAGCATTTAAGCATATTGAAAACATAAATTCCATGTCACTAGCTATTATGTAATGTTAACCTGTAGTCATACCTCTAAAATTATTTTGATCAAATCATTTAACAGCTTCGAGATGATCAAATGTATGAGAGGTCTCAATATGAAAAAAATAATAGTAATGCTTTCATACATGTATTTATTGTGATGATATTTTACATACTCATTTTGAGATATATTACTTCTTTTTTGTGATATTTGAAAACCTATAATTTATGTTATCTCACCCATCATAGTAATTTCAAACTCATATTTCATATGATCCGCAATGTAAAATTTTAATTATCTTTTAGTTGAACAAAATATAACATCATCAAAATATATTTGTACAATCATAAGGATTTTATGAATATTGTTATTAAATTATTTAGATCAATAGATCCCTTTAATATATTTATTGTAACAATTATTTGATTACTATATCATAACGAGATCTATTTGCATGTTTATGTCTATAATGTTCTCTGTTATGTTAATAAACATGGTTTGGATGTTTTTTGTTTTTAAAATGGCGGTTGATATACATAAATAGTTTCTTAAATATGCACTTTAATGAATGAAGACTTAACATCCATTTGAAATTTATTAATATTTATTAATGGTACTAAATATAGAATTTTATGAAAATGATTATGTAGTGCTACCAGTGCATAGGTTTCTCCGTAGTTAATTCCCCTATTATAACCATTAGTAATATGTTTTGCATCATTCATAACTATTATTAAATTTTTATTTCATTTTTTGGTTGAATCTTATTTTTATCCAATTAATGAATTATAATTAGGATGTTCAACCAAAGTCCAAACATTGATCCTTTTAAACACATTAAGTTTATCTTACATTTTTTAATCTAATCCTCATCACCTAAATCCTCATCTGGATTATCAGGATTGAATTGCGATAAAAAATGATAGATTTTCTATTTCATTGATTAACGCAATTCAGGTTCAAATCGATTTTTCTACATCATCAAAGATATTATCATTACTATTACTCATCAAGAAAACTGAATTCTTGGGATTTCAAAAGATTGTTCTTAAATAAAAGGTTATAAATATATTTGACGAATGAAATAAGACATATATTCATGAGTAGTTATATTAGAAAAATAAATTTCTACCCAAAATTGAAAATCAGTTTTGGAAATAACATTTGAGGATGCATGTTGTGTTTGTCTAAAAACAAAAAAAATAAGTTACATTAAGCATTTACTAATGGTTAGTTTGTCTAGTAGTTGATAAACCAACTATTGATTGAGGGAAAAAGACATTGAACCATTTATGGTTCATGTCACACTTTTCTATCAATCCACCTACATATCTCTCTTGGATTGGTGTCATCACGGCTCCAGAGTTGAACTTCCTCTAATAACTTGGGAGATCTATAGAGTAAATGTTTATTTTTAATCCACAATGTGGGGGAATAGGGTTGTCACAATAGAAAAAATGGACATGTAGACAATTACATAATAAGAGGGATGGAAGAGATTCCTACAATTTAATATTATAATAAATTTAATGAATCCAATGAGATGAAATGTTCTAAAATTGGATCATAATAATCCACATGCATTAAATAAATTATGAATCTAAAAGATTTTTAGTTGAATTATATTCATTCTTTTTAAAATTAAATTATTATGAAATCAATTAATTATATTCATTATATAATCAATTATTTTACCGAAATTCACATAGAAATATCTTTGATATTTCCATCCATCAAAATATTAAAGACATTTATTTTAAATTAACTGTATATATATATGTATACCATGGAGGCAACACGATGTGTACCCATCCGAACAACCCAAATATGTATTATTCATATATACTTTTGAATATGGAGATAATTTCAATATATGTCTTATTACTAACATTCACGACATGTACAATAAACCTAATTATTACATTTATTACCTTATTTTGTTAGAGTTGTTATGATTCAATTCCTGTAGATATATAACTATAATATGAAACCAAAATGAAATACATATATGAAAATTATAAAAAAATTAATTAAACATTTATATATATTAAATCTTTTCCCATGGAATAAAAAATTAATGTAATAAACACCAACATGAATATGTGGATATGGTTTTTATAGTTTAAAAAATAAATTTTGTATTTTGTGTATTTTAAAAAAACTACACTGTTTGTACATGCCAGCTGCTGGGCATGTACTATTTTCATTACCTATCCATGAAACTCACTCTGGGACTTGGTGTGAAAACTGTGACATGGAGAATTTGTTAGTATCGAATGTTTAAATTGGATACAAATCATGTCGTATATGTGTTACACATTTAACATTCAGGTAGGCTATGCAAGAGGATACATTTTCCATTAGTTTCTAAAAAATTACACACTATGTACGGAAGTTACACAATGTGTACTCTTACTGAATTGGTTTTAGATAGGCCTAGAAAACAAGTGTTGTTAAATTAATGGTTATGCATGGAATAAATGTAAATTCATTGAATTAATTTTAAATTAATTATTCAATGATAGAAATTTTTGACATAGTGTGTAACTCCATGTTCCATTGTGTTTATTCTTTTTTTTTTATTTTGAAATTTTTATTCCTTACAGAATATTAATAACTACACATATTGCTACGTGTGCATAGGTTTCACGATATCCAACTAACTATTGTTAATTATAACCATTAGTAACAATTCTAGTCCTATTTATAATTATTATGTCATTTTCATCTCAATTTTTATGAAAACCACATTTTAATACAAAAATAAAAGTATCATTAAAATGAAATATTACCACTTCTGTGATTTGATTTTCAAAAATCCGACATACATGGTTGTCATTAAGAAGTAAAATGTGGTTCAATGAGATCAAAATAATTTTTTGGTGAATAGTAACTTTTAAGTTCTTAATCGCGATTAGAGGTAATTAGTGTAGTTTAAGGTAAAAAAAATGTTTTAATAATATGATATGAGCTTGAAACTTGTCCTACTCCTATTGGATGAGTCATGGCCGACCAAGACAACCCATGGGTCAACTTGGGGACCCCATGGAGCCACTTTAGTTGGAAAATGACATTAATATTCATTTATTTAATGTTAAAATTAAATTGACACAAACATGAGTTGTGTTACTAAAACAGTTTTTAAGTGGGGTTACACAAGTCCTAATTTTGACTATAAATATTCATTAGAAATCTAAAAAGATTTCCTACATCATAGTATTTTTTTTATAATTTTTAGACATTAAATAAATTAAATTATTTATGACATCATTATGATGCAGCGATGACCTCATTATTTAACGATTTAAATAAAATGAGAAGATAATGCAAAATCCAAGGCTTACACTTGTCCAAAGCCTATTGGATGAGGATATTTAGAAACCTTATCACCTTAGCCTCTAATTATATAAGTGTGGGACCTTTGTAATCCGAAAAGCATTGTGAAATAATGTAACATTTCAATCTTTCCAAAAGTGCCCCTCCTCTCCTCTTATAAAAGGCCCCCACCTCTGCCACCTCATTTACACTTTCAAGCCATTTGGCTCGGCCAACCTCTGCCCAAATACTCTCCCAACTTCCCTCTCTTACTCCTAGAATCCTCACTTTGGGCAGAACTCTTCCCAAGGAAGCCTTTGGCTCAAATCAAAAAGAGTTACCCGATTTTGAGGTAATGTCTTCTCTAATGTTGTTTTGTTTTATTTATCTTCTCCAACCCCCTAAAATCTTTTTATTCATTTCTTTTGTAACAAAAACAGTATCCTCAATATACTAGGATGTTGTTATAAGAAGTATTCGAGCTACACTTACACACACCTACATCTAATGGTTAAAGAACATACGGTTTCTGTGGATGGCGAATTTCTGCCTCACGAAACGATGACTGTTCAACACTCATATAACACCTCCAAAGGTGGCCATTAAGATGTCACTATTTTTATATATGATATATAATATGTTTATTTTTTACTTATGCTTCTGTACTTCTCATTTATGGCATACTTTATGATTTCCATTATGGGTAAAACGCGATAATTTCATTTTAGGAAGTGCGGACTACCGCCCCCTCAAAGTGATTTGAATCGTTAATGCCATATGTGGGATGTATAAAGGATGGAGTAAATGGTATTATACACTATATTATACTGGAATTATATTATACATTTATATAATTATGATTTTGTTCCATTAAATATGAAATTGAAATGAAAGTAGCGTTCATGCGTACGTACGGCTTACCGTCTCCATAAACGGTGCATTTCATTTCTTACCTCTAAATGTTACGTAATATTATAAATGAATGTATATACTGGATATATAAGATATATATGAAATCTAAATCATGAATATAATTCTGTATATAATGGATATTCTACCACATGAACAACTTGTAATTATAAGAAGTTTATTGTTGACTCAAGTTACCAAAGATCGACAAAACGACCGTTATTAACTTAAATAATTACATAATGTTCATAACATTGTAATAAGTGATATAAAAAGGATAATGAAATTTAAAATGGTTCTTAATAAGGTATATATTAACTCTAGTTTATTATTCAGGAGGTTAAAGAATGGTTGAGTCAAGTCGGACACAAGGTAAGGGAACTTCTTAACCCAACTTCCATTCTTTGGGTTAATCTCCTACTTTCAAATTATGTCATGATATTATTATGTCCTATTTTGTATTTTTACTTTCTTTATGTGTACCTATAGTGAATACACATAATAGATCTATTTTATTTTAAAAATGATCTATTTAAGGACTTCATCTCAATCTCCTTTCATTGAGGCATATTTGGTTTTATACACAACTTTCTTTTATACGGTGTATAAACCCCTTTGACTTTTACGTTTATTCAAAAGGAATCTTTTTTTATATGAGGTGTTTTACTAAACGACAAAAGGGAATGTTTTTCTTTCCGTACTTATGCGGCGACAACGACTTCTCTGCCGCCGTGACCATTATTTGAGATTCGGCTTCCTCTACAAGCCATCTTTTTTTTAATGAAAAATAAATACAAAGTTTTAACTCTCTTTTATTTTGGTATTGAAAATGGTTTTGGAAGCATTTTTATTATATCAATGTGTTGTATTTATATCTTGTGATTGAAATGTGGAAATGTTATGTTTCCTTTATGCATGTTTTATGTGATACGATTATGTTATGGTTTATGATATGTTTAAACCTATTCATATGAGGAATGCATTGGACTTAATAAGTGACGGGTGGAGCCCGCTATAGCTCCTCGATGCATCGGCAGGTCTCATGAGACAAACTAGTGTCTTGGCACGAGGCCTTGAAAAAATCTAATTTGTGGTCTTGGCACGAGGCCTTGGCTACGTGGTTATGACAGTCTGGCATTATGCATTCCATCATTATGAAAGTGGTTATTGATATTGCATGTGATTATTCGACCAGTAGAATATCCATGTGAATAAGTAAATGGCATTATCTCATTTTACTTTTGCCATATTATGTTGAAGTTCATGTTTAAAACGCTTTTGTTTTAGTTATACATTGCCTTAAAAGTTAATGTTTATTTATGAAAGCTTCCGCAATATTGTTATCCTTACTGAGCATCTGAGCTCACCCCTTTCAATGTTTTAATATTTTCCAGGATGTGAAGAAGTATTTTATGAATGACCTGCAGGGATAGTCAGAAGAGGATATGAGTGTGGACTATGAAGACTTTGTTATTAGTTTTTCACTTTATGATGTAATGTAAGACTTATGAATGTATCTAGTGTTTCCAAGGCTACTAAACTAATCGGTCTTTCGAGACTTGATCTTTTATGATCATGCCAATGTTACGAAGTTATGCACCGACTCTGGGTAGCTGGGGTCGGGGTGTTACAGTTGGTATCAGAGGGAGGTTGGTACTAACCTTGGAAGCTAGATTTAGATAAACTCTGATTAGAGCACATAGCCCAAAGATAGACTTTGAGGATTAGTATAGAAGAACTTCCTAGAATTTTGGTATTATAGAGATGTTATGAGTTTTCCGAGCAATACATCCCTGTCTGGATATGAGCAGGTAGAGGCGGCTCTGGCACAGATGTACCTAGGGGTAAAACCCGAAAACACCGCTTTGAGCTAGACTCGAACGGGAATTGGTGCACGACAACGGGCCTTGCTGCACTCTTGGTTACGACACTCCCGAGGGATTTGCTTAGGATAATTCTCATTTTCTTTATAAACCAATATGTAGGGTTTATGAGTATATAATTCCTCAAATAAAACATTCTTATGATTATGGATTATATCCATAAACCGTTCAATTTACTTTAAGTATTTTAAAAGTTTGGAATTATTCATTATAATTCATAAACTAACCTAGTTTATGTCATTGTATAGAAATGGCGCCCAGTAGAAGGAATGTGAACTCCAGCAATACGTATGATCCAAAGAGTAAGAAGGATCGTATCTTTCACGGTATTAAGCCAACATTTCGAAGGGAAATAGTCTCCCATGTGTTCTCAACATATGAAGAAATAGTATCATGTGTTAATAAGATAAGTAAATAATTCTCTGAGTCCTATGGCTTTGAAGCGAAGCAAGAGACGAAAGGGATGGAAGAGAGAATGATGGATAAAGGGATGAGGGGAAAGAAGAATTTTCCAATATGTGGTAATTGTGGGAAGAAACATCATGGAACTTGCCTAAAGGGAATGGAAGTTTGTTATAAGTGTAGAGAAAAAGGACACAAAGTGCGTGACTGCAAGGGTAAGAAAATGGTTTCAAATGTACAATGCTTCTTCTGCAAGGATTGGGAACACTACACAAACCAATGTCCAAATCATCAGAGTATTCCCCAAATGATGTTATTGGATAATAATCAAGTTATGATACTACCACAGATGAGGAGTAATGATTAGAGTTCTTATATTGTTATTAAAGAATTTTGTAATTTGAGTGTTGTATCAATGATGTACTGGTTATAATAATTATGGAGTATATAAGGATTGTACTGCAGTACTATTTCATCAAGGACTTGAGATTGTGTGGAACCAAGAAAAGTAACTCCACAGTAGGTTAAATTTTTGGAAAATATATGGTTGAGAGAAAGATAAACCATAATATGGTTCTGATACTGAGATAGTGATTTTGGAATAAGACATGATTGATTCAGATAAATTATGTTGGATATTCTTAACATCCTTGAAACTGATTAATGATTTGTATACATTTTTGGATAGAAGGAGTATATCTAGTTTTCTATAAGGAATAAGGGATCATGAATGTAATCAATAAGGATTTATGGTAATACAGTATGTTGCAGTGTTTTAAAAGAATACATGATGAAGGTGTTCACATGTTGTTACGCAGGAAAAAAAATAGCTTCATTATGTTTACCTTCCTCATAAAATCTGGACTGTGATTTGGACAGAAGTATTTTGGATAACAATAAGGGTTGGAATGGATTATATTTTACATTGGATACTATTGTTAAGTTTATTTTTGGATATTTATAAAAAGGAAAACATGCAGACCGAGTGACAACCCATCGCGTCGGACAAAGCTGTGGGAATCGAACCCACAACCATAGTTCGATTGGGATTAATCGCCTACCACTGGACTACGTGAAGTCCCTGGTTATTACAAAATAGTTTTTCTAATCTAAATGGTATGTGTTAATATTTGGAACCTTATACAATTAGGATAAATAGAATATTTTTGAGTTCCGTTACCATTTGGAGTAAAAGTTGGGTTTGTGGTAAAAATTTATTAACGAATGAAAGTATACATAACAAGTATGTATATTCCCTTATGTTCTTAGTAAATCTCCTAAATAAATTCCTCAACATTATAAAAGGTAACTTAAAACAAAAATGTTGTCGGTTAACTTTTCCAACAGGGGATTCAATGATCATTTAACCAATCACAAGTTTGTGATTTTCTTGTGGTTAAACTTTCTCCTAATCCTATTTTCTATAACTCTCCATCAGACCTTGATGGTTTGTTTCTCCTCCATATCCATATTTTCATAGAATCCTAGAATGGGCTATATCGGGTGACCTTTGTACTTATCTTGCTTTCTTTTAATGTTATATATTTATTAACCTTATTTATGATGTGGGTTTTCCTCAAAGGTATTTTCTCTTTTCAAAGAAAAATTTCAAATTGCGAGGACGCAATTTATTGAAGGAGGGGAGAATGTAACACCCCGAGCTTCCACGATACGCTTCTCATTCAATAATGCAATAGCTTGCATTGTACGCAACTTCGAGTTCTAAAACACCGCGACTAATCAAAGTAGCCGTTATGAATAGTAATAACCACTTTTTAAAATTATAGAAATTTTATATTTCAAAATGGACTTCATTTTTGGATTCGGAATATCGAAATTAGCCTATGTTGAATTTTTGGTATTTTTCTGAGAACTTCTAATTTTTTATGAATAGTGAAAAATACTTTAAAACAACTTTTTTAATCAAAATAATTTATTGTGATAAATTATAATATTTAGTGGTTTTAAGGTATAATTAGAATATATTTTTACCATTTTATCCAATGGTGGTCATTAGAATTAATTTAACATTGAAATTGGACATAAACAATTGCCAAACTTTTGATATAAATTGTTTCTTAAAAACACGCTATTTGTTGTAACAGCGGGAATTAATTATAAAATTAATTAATACAACTTATATGTTTGGAATTTTGTAAAATAGAAATCATTTTTGAATTCGGAATATCAATTATAGCTTAGGGTGAAATTTTGGCCTTATTCTGAAAAACTTCAATTTTTGATGAATAGTGAAACCACTAAGTGGTTGTTAAAAACTGATTTTTCATTAAAATGAAATATTACCTCTTCTGTGATTTGATTTTCAAAAATCCGACATACATGGTTGTCATTAAGAAGTAAAATGTGGTTTAATGAGATCAAAATAATTTTTTGGTGAATAGTAACTTTTAAGTTCTTAATCGCGATTAGAGGTAATTAGTGTAGTTTAAGGTAAAAAAATGTTTAAATAATATGATATGAGCTTGAAACTTGTCCTACTACTATTGGATGAGTCATGGCCGACCAAGACAACCCATGGGTCAACTTGGGGACCCCATGGAGCCACTTTAGTTGGAAAATGACATTAATATACATTTATTTAATGTTAAAATTAAATTGACACAAACATGAGTTGTTTTACTAAAACAGTTTTTAACTGGGGTTAAACAAGTCCAAATTTTGACTATAAATATTAATTAGAAAGATAAAAATATTTCCTACATCATAGTATTTTTTTTATAATTTTTAGACATTAAATAAATTAAATTATTTATGACATCATTATGATGAAGCGATGACCTCATTATTTAACGATTTAAATAAAATGAGAAGATAATGAAAAATCCAAGGCATACACTTGTCCAAAGCCTATTGGATGAGGAGATTTAGAAACCTTATCACCTTAGACTCGAATTATATAAGTGTGGGACCTTTGGAATCCGAAAAGCATTGTGAAATAATGTAACATTTCAATCTTTCCAAAAGTGCCCCTCCTCTCCTCTTATAAAAGGCCCCCACCTCTCCCACCTCATTTACACTTTCAAGCCATTTGGATCGGCCAAACTCTGCACAAATACTCTCCCAAATTTCCTCTCTTACTCCTAGAAGCCTCAATTTGGGCAGAACTCTTCCCAAGGAAGCCTTTGGCTCAAATCAAAAAGAGTTACCCGATTTTTAGGTAATGTCTTCTCTAATGTTGTTTTGTTTTATTTATCTTCTCCAACCCCCTAAAATATTTTTATTAATTTCTTTTGTAACAACACCAGTATCCTCAATATACTAGGATGTTGTTATAAGAAGGATTCGAGCTACACTTACACACACCTACATCTAATGGTTAAAGAACATACGGTTTCTGTGGATGGCGAATTTCTGCCTCACGAAACGATGATTGTTCAACACTCATATAACACCTCCAAAGGTGGCCATTAAGATGTCACTATTTTTATATATGATATATAATATGTTTATTTTTTACTTATTCTTCTGTACTTCTCATTTATGGCATACTTTATGATTTCCATTATGGGTAAAACGCGATAATTTCATTTTAGGAAGTGCGGACTACCGCCCCCTCAAAGTGATTTGAATCATTAATGCCATATGTGGGATGTATAAAGGATGGATTAAAAGGTATTATACACTATATTATACTGGAATTATATTATACATTTATATCATTATGATTTCGTTCCATTAAATAGGAAATTGAAATGAAAGTAGCGTTCATGCGTACGTACGGCTTACCGTCTCCATGAACGGTGCATTTCATTTCTTACCTCTAAATGTTACGTAATATTATAAATGAATGTATATACTGGATATATAAGATATATATGAAATCTAAATAATGAATATAATTCTGGATATAATGGATATTCTACCACATGAACAACTTGTAATTATAAGAATTTTATTGTTGACTCAAGTTACCAAAGATCGACAAAACGACCGTTATTAACTTAAATAATTACATAATGTTCATAACATTGTAATAAGTGATATAAAAAGGATAATGAAATTTAAAATGGTTCTTAATAAGGTAGATATTAACTCTAGTTTATTATTCATGAGGTTAAAGAACGGTTGAGTCAAGTCGGACACAAGGTAAGGGAACTTCTTAACCCAACTTCCATTCTTTGGGTTAATCTCCTACTTTCAAATTATGTCATGATATTATTATGTCCTATTTTGTATTTTTACTTTATTTATGTGTACCTATAGTGAATACACATAATAGATCTATTTTATTTTAAAAATGATCTATTTAAGGACTTCGTCTCAATCTCCTTTCATTGAGGCATATTTGGTTTTATACACAACTTTCTTTTATACGGTGTATAAACCCCTTTGACTTTTACGTTTATTCAAAAGGAATCTTTTTTTATATGAGGTGTTTTACTAAACGACAAAAGGGAATGTTTTTCTTTCCATACTTATGCGGCTACAATGACTTCTCCGCCGCCGTGACCATTATTTGAGATTCGGCTTCCTCTACAAGCCATCTTTTTTTTAATGAAAAATAAATACAAAGTTTTAACTCTCTTTTATTTTGGTATTGAAAATGGTTTTGGAAGCATTTTTATTATATCAATGTGTTGTATTTATATCTTGTGATTGAAATGTGGAAATGTTATGTTTCCTTTATGCATGTTTTATGTGATACGATTATGTTATGGTTTATGATATGTTTAAACCTATTCATATGAGGAATGCATTGGACTTAATAAGTGACGGGTGGAGCCCGCTATAGCTCCTCGATGCATCGACATGTCTAATGAGACAAACTAGTGTCTTGGAATGAGGCCTTGACAAAATCTAATTTGTGGTCTTGGCACGAGGCCTTGGCTACGTGGTTATGACAGTCTGGCATTATGCATTCCATCATTATGAAAGTGGTTATTGATATTGCATGTGATTATTCGACCAGTAAAATATCCATGTGAATAAGTAAATGGCATTATCTCATTTTACTTTTGCCATATTATGTTGAAGTTCATGTTTAAAAGGCTTTTGTTTTAGTTATACATTGCCTTAAAAGTTAATGTTTATTTATGAAAGCTTCCGCAATATTTTTATCCTTACTGAGCATCTGAGCTCACCCCTTTCAATGTTTTAATATTTTCCAGGATGTGAAGAAGTATTTTATGAATGACCTGCAGGGATAGTCAGAAGAGGATATGAGTGTGGACTATGAAGACTTTGTTATTAGTTTTTCACTTTATGATGTAATGTAAGACTTATGAATGTATCTAGTGTTTCCAAGGCTACTAAACTAATCGGTCTTTCGAGACTTGATCTTTTATGATCATGCCAATGTTACGAAGTTATGCACCGACTCTGGGTAGCTGGGGTCGGGGCGTTACACAGTCATACCTCTAAAATTATTTTCATCTAATCATTTCACAGCTTTGAGAGGATCAAAAGTACGAGATGTCTTAATGGGAGAACAAATAAAAGTAATGTTTTCATTCTTGAATTTATTACAATGATATTTTACATATGCATTTTGAGATACAATTGTTTCTTTTTGTGATATTTGAAAACCTATAATGTATGTTATCTCGCCCATCATATAAATTTCAAACTCATATTTCATATGATTTTCAATGAAAAATATTAATTATTTTTTAGTCGAACAATATATAACATCATCAAAATATATTTGTACAATCATATGGTTTTTATATATATTGTTATTAAATTATTTGGAAAAATAGCTCCCTTAAATTTTTTTAAAATAAAATAATCTGATCACAATATCATAATGAGATTTATTGGCATGATTATGTCTATAATGTTCTCCTTTATGTTTATAAACATGGTTTAGATGTTTTGTGTTTTTAAAATGGTAGTTGATATACATAAAAAGTTTCATAAATATGTAATTTAATGAATGAACACTTAACTTCCATTTGAAATTTATTAATATTTAATAATGATACTAAATATAGAATTTTATGAATATTTTTATGTCATGCTACTAGTTCATAGGTTTCTCCGTAGTTAATTCACATATTATAACCATTAGTAATATGTTTTGCATTATTCTTAAATATTATTACTTTTTTATTACATTTTTTCGGTGAATCATATTTTTCTCCAATTAATGAATTATAATTAGGATGTTCAACCAAAGTCCAAACATTGATCCTTTTAAACACATTAAGTTCATCTTCCATTTTTTAATCCAATCCTCGTCAAATAAATTCACATCTAGATTATCAGGATTGAACGACGATAAAAATTGATAGATATTCTATTTCATTGATTAAAGAAATTCAGGTTCAATTCGGTTTTTCTACATCATCATAGATATTATCAATAGGATTATTCATTAGAGACAATTGAATTCTTGTGATTTCAAAAGATTTTTCTTGAATAAAAGGATAGAAATATTAATTATGAAAGTAATCAGAAATATATTCTTGAGTTGTTATATTAGAAAAATAAATTTCTACACTAAATTGAAAATCATTTTTGGAAATAAAATTTTATGATGTATGTTATGGTTGTCTGAAAACAAAAGGATCAGTTACATTAAGCATTTACTAATGGTTATTTTTTCTAGTAGATGATAAACCAACTATTGATTGAGGGAAAAAGTCATTGAACCATTTATGGTTCATGTTATATTTTTCTATCTATCCACCTATATATCTCTCTTGGATTGGTTTCATCACGGCTCCGAATTTGACCTTCCTCTAATAAATTGGGAGATCCATAGAGTAAATATTTATTTTTAATCCACAAATTGAGGGAATAACGTTGTCACAATAGAAAAAATGGACCTGTAGACCATTACATAATAAGAGGAGGGATGGAAGAGTTTCGTACAGTTTAATATTATAATAAATATAATGAATCCAACAAGATGAAAAGTTCTAATATAGAATTATAATAATCCACATGCATTCAATAAATTATGAATTTAATAAAATTTGATTTGGATTCTATTCATTTATTTTTAACATAAATTATAATGAAATCAATTGATTATATTCTTTATGTAATAAATTATTTTACCTAAATTCCCATAGAAATATCGTTGAGATTATCATCCATCAAAATATTAATAATATTAAACACATTTATTTTAAATTAACTGTATATATATATTCCATAGAGGCAACACGATGAGTAGTCATCCGAACAACCCAATATGTATTATACATATGTACTTTTGAATATTGTGATAATTTTCATATATGACATATTACTAACATACATGACATGTACTATATACTTAATTATTACATTTATTACCTTATTTGTTGAGAGTGTTATGATTCAATTCATGTAGAGATTTAACTATAATATGACACAAAAATTAAATGCAGATCTGAACATTATAAAAAAATTAAATAAACTTTTATATATATTAAAAAAATTCCAATGGAATGTAAAATTTACTTAATAAACACAAACATGAATATGTGGATATGGTTTTCATATTGTAATATTTTTTTTTATTTTGTGTCTTTTGAAAATACTATACTGTTTGTACATGCAAGCTACATGGCATGTTCTATTTTAATTATCTATCCATCAAACTCACTTAAGGACTTGGTGTTTAAACTGGGCCATTGAGAATTTCTTAGAGCCTAATCTGTAAATTGGATAAACATCATGCATTATTTGTGTAACACATTCACCTATCTGTTAGTCCATGTAAGAGGATACATTTCCCATTAGTTTCTAAACAATATTACACAGTGTACAGAAGTTACACAATGTGTAATCTTACTGAATTGGTTTTAGACTGGCCTATGAAATAAGTGTTGTTAAATTAATGGTTATTCATGGAAGAAATGTTAATTCATTGAATTAATTTTAAATTAAATATTCATTCATTGAAAAGATTGAAAAAGTGTGTAACTACATGTTACATTGTTTGTATTCTTTTTTTATTTGTCCAGATTCCTCAGCACCTCCTAACGAAATATTCTAATTTATTTAATTTAAAATAGTAATAAATATGATTATATTTATTAAAATGATATAGTATTAATATTATATAACACTTTTGGTTTAAAAATTCATAAACTGAAATTGAAAACTACAATATACATGTGTCCATCAATCATAGATATTTAAATAATTAAATATAATTTTGTGACTGATTTACTACAGTTGTTGGTTCTGGGTGAAATAGAAGCATGTGATTGGTGGTTCCGAAATTATAATTATGTCATAATGAATGATAAATAAATGGCATACATGTTGATAAACATCATGATCAATTGAAATTAATAAATACATATGATGGATTAATTGATGGATCCACATCACTAGATCATCACATATTATATATTATTAATTCAATATATTAAAAAATTACAATTGAGAAATTCTATCTTTGTTGATGTATTTTTAAATTGAATATGTTGTATTGTAGTTGTATTAAATGAATAAAGGGAATATTCCCTCAAGTAGTGTTGGATCCTAGATTTTCAAGAGGTATGGTCTTCTTTATTTTTTGGTATTAGTCTCCATATTGTGGATAGAAGAATATTTATTTGATGTATGAGGATTTTCAGGGGTGTCATCAGGGGTCCAGACACAAAATAAGGGATATTTGTTACATCATGAACATGTTGCATGATTGGCACATGGTTATTAGTAATTATGCTCGAAATCAATGATATTTTAGAGGATGGTGTTCAATGTTTGGAAAACCATGAATGTGGACAGGCCACAACATGAGATCATAGACATAGACATTTAACAGTGTTGGTATATGGATCATAAAATCATGTGGTGTTCCCCAGGTAAACATATGATTCATCCCCACTTGTACTAAAGCATTTTTATAGTTGGTGCACTATTTGGAAAACCATGTGGCCAAATCCTATGACCAATTAATAGTTTCATTTTAACATTTTTCCCCATGGGATAATAATTTCAATGCCCACATTTTTTATAGATTCTTCCTCATTAGTCTTTAGTTATTAATCATAACACCCAAAACATCCCAAGGAATGATCTCCATAATTCATTTTCTATTTGGAGTGTTGTTGGTTGTAGATTAATATTCAATTTACGTATCATTACCGTATTTATTCTCCTTTTAGTATTATGGGTTGTGGTTTCTTTAATATTCATTTGAATCCTAATACTATATTTTCCAGTGGATCATGGGTTTAGTCTTAAAAGGGTTCATGAATCCATATGTATGTATGTGGATAATCAGGCATGTATCTATTATAAGGACTCGCCCTTAAACATTACATATACTTGAATTAAATAGATAATTCACATTGAGGATCTTTTCTGGATTAGAGTTTTAGAGAATTTTCCATAACAATTACATTACATCTCAAAAATTACAATGTAGAAATTTCTACACAGTTTCCATTTTTTTTACAAAACAGGAACTCTTGAAAAAAATAGTCATCTCTAGTTCCATGTTTTAGACAGCCTGACTTCTCCTTGATCCCATCATTGACCTTATTCATCTTTAAGTTGTATGAAAAAATTTCTAACATGGGATGAGCATAAAAAGCTCAGTAAGGGTTATAAAACAATTAATGAAAACATTTGTTCATAAATACATTCAAAACATGAAATATTTTACATTCATAGTGAAATCATAAGATTTATGAAAGACACATAGAAATCATAAATCATAAAGGTAAACTATGGCATCCATATCAAACGTATGTTGTAGCTATCACAGCTAAAGAGGGAGTTACATTGGAATACCCATCACAGTATATTCCATAAATATCATAGTAGAAACATTCATGTTTATCTCTATCATGTTACCAAATGCATTCGAGAGCAATCTCAGGGTCACCTGCACTAAGATTATCATGGAACCACCCGTATACATAAATAATTCCCAAGAACTATAACACGATTATAACACATAACATATGCATAAAAGAAAGATAACATTTTGACATTGAAATATGAAAATATATTTTCAAGATATTGAAATAAGAAATCATTTATAAAAATCATTTTAAATACAAAAATATGTAAAAAGAGTATAAAGAATTTATTTTTCCTTTTAAAAACATTCCTGCCTCTTAAGGAATCCAAAGATCAAATAATACTCACAGCGGTGGAAAAGTCGTTGGCACCGCTTATGTAAAAAACATTCCTTTTTTTTAGTTTAGAAAAATACTTCATAGAAAATGATTCCCTTTGAAATGTCAAATGTGTTTATACATCGTATAAAATAAAGTCGTGTATTAAAACAAAATATGCCTCAATGAAACGAGATTGAGACGAAGACCCTTAACTCATGTCCGAATTGACATGATCATTCTTTAATCTCTTAAATAACAAACTAATGATAATTTAAACTTTTGTAAGAACCCTTTTCAAGTTTATTATTACTTTTATATAATGTATTACCATGTTATAAATATTATGTAATCATTTAAGTTAATAACGTCAATTTGGTGGATATTTGGTACTTGAGTCATAAATGGACTTCTTATAATTACATGTTGTCCATGTGGTCAATATTCCATTATATCCAGAATGGTATTCATGATTTTTATATCATATATATCTAGTATATACATGTATTTATAATAGATTATAACATTTGGAGGTATGAAAAGAAATGCACCATTCATGGAAACGGTAAGTCGTACGTAAGCATGAACGCTACATTCATTTCTATTTCTTATTTTAGGGGAATTAAAACATAATGATAAATAGTTATATTATAATTATAATATCATATCATAAATACTATCATTAACTCTATCCTTTAGACAACCCACATAGGGCATTAACGAGTCACATCACATGGGGGCGGTTGTACGCACTTCCTCAAATGAGATTATCATATTTACCCACTATAGAAAGCATAAAGGTTGTATATACTTGGGAAGTATATAAGCATAAAGAAATCATAAACATAATATATATTATATGAAAATACAGTTCCATCATAATGTCCGCCATTAGAGGTTGTAGGAGATAATCGAACAATCATCGTTTCGTGAGGCATTAGTTTTCCATCCACAAAAACATTATGTTTTTCATCTATTAGATAGAAGTGTGTATGTGTAGTTCGAATACATATAATAAAAAAATCGTAGTATATTGAAGATACTGGTGTTGTTACAAAATAAATGAATAGATAAGAGTTTAGGGGTTGGATAAGTAAAATAAAATAAACAATTTAAGAGAAACAATTACCTTTAATTTGGGAAACTCCCTTTGGTTTTAACCAAAGGACATCATTGAAGTGCCCTCTGTCTAAGGTGAGGCTTCAAGGAGGAGGCAAAAAATGTAGGGAGCTTAATTGGGCATAGTTTGGACGATCAAAAAGGCTTGAGATGTGTGAGAAATTGGTTAGAAGTGGTCTCTTTTTATTAGAGAGAAGAGGGGCTCTTTAAGAATGTTTGAAAATAATATTTTATTATAAAATTATATTCAGTTTCGAATGAGAAAAAATCATTGAGGTCGAAGAAAAGATGACTAATATTCTAAATAAAATCATCCAATTAGAATTGGACATGTTTTGGATAATATTTTAATCATTATAATCTTATTTATTTAAATCATTTATTAATGTGGTAAACACTCCATCATTATTGTGTCATATATACATTAAATTATATGAAGTCTAAAAATAATAAAAAAACTACAATGATATAAGAAATATTATTATCTTTAAAAGGAATATTTATAGTAGAAAATAGGACTAATATAACACCATTAAAAATTAATTACTAAAAGCTTTTTGTTATTGTCTATTTTGACTTTACATTAAATTAACTAATCTAAATTGTCATTTTCACTCCCAATTAGAATAATGTGGCCCCAAAATCAACACAAATATGACCATTGTCGTAAATGACTCAACCAATAAGATTTGGAAAAGTATTAAGATAGTTTTGAATTATTATAATATTCTTTTATCATTGAATTACCCTATTTACATTTAATCACGTTAAATAAGTCAATTTATACTATTCACCAAAAATTATTTTCCTCTTATTGAACAATATTTTTCTGAATAATAACAACTTTTTATGTTGTATTTTTAAAATTCCATTAACAGATGTTGTAAAATTTCATTTAAATGAAAATGTCAGTTTTGTTAACTACCACAAAGTAGTTTCACTATTCATAAAAAATTGATGTTTTTCAGAAAAATACAAAAAATTCATCATAAGCTATATTTTATATTCCGAATTCAAAAATGATGTCCATTTTTTCAAATTGAAATCATAGAAGTGGGATTAATTAATTTTAAAATTAATTCTCGTTATCAAAAGAGATACCGTGTATTTAAGAAATAATAACTATCAAAAGATTGATACTTGGTTTTGTCCAATTTCAAAGTGAAATTAATTCAATGACCAAAATTGTATTAAATTGTATAAATATATTCTAGTTACACTATAAAACCAATTAAAAATATTATATAACCATATAAATAATTTAGATTAAAACATAGTTTTGAATTAATATACAATATTTTCACTATTCATTAAAAAATGAACATTATCAGAAAAAATCCAAAAAATTAAACAAAGTAAATTTTGATGTCCCCATTATAAAAAAGTATTTTATTTTGTCATATATAATGTATTAAAGTGACCTAAAGTATATTTAATTAGGGTTCTTAATTAAAAGGCGATAAATCGACCTTTTAATCTAAATTATGCTTAAAATTAGATCCATTCACATTTTAATCCTCTAAATTTTATTCTATAAATGTAAATACATTTAACAAACATGGATAATCATATTGTAGAAAGATTCTTTCATTCCCACCAATACTATATCTAGGAGTTAAATACCATTTAAAATAATAATATTATATTATTAGTGTGAAATGTAAGTTTCCAAAGAAACCCGTTATTGCGTATCGGGTACGCTATCGAAGATAACAACCCCTTTAAAAAATAATTAATATTTAATTCAAAAATATTAATAAATTTGAAAATCTCTTATTCTTCATTTATCTTATATGTTACATGCTTCTCTCCTTTTGGAAATTGCATCCTCAGAATTTTTATTCAATTATCAAAATAAGTGGGTTAATTATCCCTCACAGCATTTTCTGATTATCATGTTGCCTATTCAACCAAAATATTTTTTCACAAAACCTTTACGTGGTGAAATAACTTATTCCGCAACACCTGCTCTCTACGGTCATGAATCTGAATGGATGTTCTTCATAAGAGAGATTCTCATCCAACTAAACAACCTCTGGGCTCAAAACATGAGATGGATCAAGCGTATACTTTCTCAACATTGAAACATGAAAATCATTTTGTACCAGGGAAAAACATGGAGGTAAAGCCACTTTGTACATAACTGATCAAACTTTCTCTAGAATTTCATAAGATCCACTAAACCTTGGACTCAACATTCCCTTCTTACCAAAATGCATCACACTTTTCCAAGGAGAATCTTAGATAAAGACATGATCACCTATCTTAAAATAATGATCCTTCTTCCGGTTATCAGCATAACTTTTCTATCTGCTCTGAGCTGTTCTCATGTGCATTTGAATAAACTAAACATTCTATGCCTCCTCATCTACCAATTCGGGTCCCATCATCTTCCTTTCAAAAAAAATCATCCCATAAATCTATAGTCCGACAATGCTTTCTATATATTTATTCAAATGATCTATCTGTATACTAGAATGAAAACTGTTATTATATGAAAATTCAACCAATGAATGATGTTCTTCCCAAAATCCCTAGCAGTCCATCAAGCATGAATGAAACATATCTTCCAAGGTCTGAATTATTTGTTCTGATTTCCCATTTGATTGAGGATGAAAAGCTGTACTAAAATTTAATTCATTACCCAATGATTTCTGAAGGCCTTTCCAAAAGATATAAGTAATCTTGGAATCACAATCAGATATAACGGAGTGGGGAACGTCATACACCTGACTATATTATTAACATACAACCAAGAATGTTGATCAAGAGACAAAGTATCTCGAATAGGAATGAAATGAGAATATTTAGTCAATCGATCAACTATAACCAAGATTGCATTATTAACTCAAGATGTCTTTTATAATCCCACAATAAAATCCCTGGATATATTTTCCCATTTCCACTCTGGCACCAGTAGAGGATGATGCATTATTTTCGATTACTGTATCTATACTTTAACCTGCTGACAAGTCAAACACTTCACAGTATAATCAGCAATATCTCTTTTCATTCCATCCCACCAGTAATACCCCCAAAGATCTCCGTACATCTTAGTACTGCCAATATGAACTAAGAACAGGGAACTATGAGTTTTACATAACAACTCATTCTTCAACTCTGAATCCCATGTCACACATAATCTATTTCCGAATCTCAAAACACAATCATTCTTAAAGATAAAATTAAGAAACTTACCCTTCTGAACCAACTCTACATTTTTCTGCAACTCACTGACTTCTTTATGCGCTTGCATTATTCTGTATGATAGAGATGATTTCACAGACACTAGAAACAAAACAGAATAATTCCCTACACCAAAAACATCTATGCCAAATTTCATCAAATCAAAAACCAAATGATCTCATTCTAAACATAACATGGCTAATGAAGAATTACTTTTTCTACTCAGAGCATCAGCCACTTTATTTGATTTTCCCGAAAGGTAAGGGATCGTGCAATCATAATCATTGATTAATTACAACCATCTCCTATGACTCATGATAAATTCTTTTAGAGTGAATATATAATAAAAAATTTTGTGATCAGTATATATTTTACATTTTACTCCCTACAAATGATGCCACCAAATTTTTTAAGCAAAAAATAGATGCTAATTCCAAATCAGGTGTGGGGTATTTTAACTCATGTGGTTTCAACTGATGTGAAGAATAAGCAATTACCTAATCATTCTGTATTAGGACACAACCTAGTCTTTCCAACAAAGCATCACTGTAGATAATAAACTCAACATTTCTTGAAGGCAGTTCCAAAATTGGATCATTCACCAATCATCTTTTCAATTCTTGAAAACAATCATCACATTCTTTTTTCCATATGAACTGAACACCTTTTTGGGTAAGCTTAGTCATTGGACTAGATAACAGGGAAAAAATTTCAACAAACTTCCAGTAATAACCTTCCAAACCAAGAAAACTATTGATCTCGATTATATTTGTGGATCATGGCTATTCTTCAACAACTTTTGTTTTAGCAGGATCAAAAGTTATTCAATTTTTTGAAATAATGTGACCATGGAAAGAAATTTGTTTTAACCAAAACTCACACTCTCTGAATTTCAAAAAGAATTTCTATTCTTTAATGGTTTTCAATACAACCCATAAATGGATTTCAGGCTTCGATTTACTTTTATAATAAAACAAAATATCAACAATTAACACAACCACAAACTTATACAAGAACTCCCGGAAAATTCTATTCGTAAGATCCATGAATACAACAGGTGCATTGGATAACCCAAAAGGAATATCTACAAATTCATAATGGAAATATCTAGTACAAAACACAGTCTTAAGAATGTCTTCTTCCTTTACTTTCAACTGATGGTACCTTGACTTCAAATCAATCTTTGAAAAATATTGGGCTCCCTGGATCTTATCAAAAAAATCATCAATATGAGGCAAAGGATACATATTCTTAACAGTGATGTTATTCAATGCTCTATAATCAATGCAAAGTCTCATTGAACCATCTATATTTTTAAGAAAGAAGACAAGAGCACCCCATAGTGATGTTCTAGGTTGAATGAAACCTTTACCTAATAATTCTTGCAATTTTTTCTTTAACTCTAAATGTTCAATTTGAGCCATTCGATAAGGGGGTTTTGAAATTTTCTTAGCATCCGGAACTAAGTCAACAGTAAATTAAACTTCCAATCATGTATAATACTAGGAAACTCATCATGAAAAACATCAAGGTACTCATTTACCACCGGTACATCATTAATATGAACAGTTCCATTGTTTTCAACAATTTGTGCATGGTAACATTCATTTCCATCTTTTACTAGCTTCTCAGCTTCCTGATATGTCATCCACAACAAGGGTTAATTTTTGTTTACAAACTGAAAATCATTCTGAAAAGAAACCACTTTAGCTCAACAGTCACTCATAGAATGATAAACAGAATGTCAATCCATGCCTAGAATAACATCAAACTCTACTAGAGGGAAAACAATATGGTTTGTAGGTAGATTCTTTCTGCACACAAGGACATGAATGTTCTTATGTTTTCATTTTTTATCAAAATTTCTCCCATGTGTGTTTACCATATGTTCAGTATTCATATCATGAGATGCAATTCCCAATTTACTAGAAAACTTCTCAGAAATGAAAGAGTGTGTAGGCCCTGAATCAAATAACACATTGGCATAATCTGAACAAACAAAACAATTTCCTGATACTACTTCTTTTGATGGCCCAACATCTACTGATGTAGTTGAAAAGGATTTCGCCACCCCTTTCTACTTGTAGTCTGGCTTCATTCCTTCTGTTGAGTTATTTTTTGGACACTCATTTGCATAATGACCTATTTCATTACACTTAAAACATTTTACGAATTGTAAATCATATTTTGCCTTACCATTACCCTAATTGTTTTCAGTACAATTATGTGCCTTATGTCCCATTTTACAACATCGGTTTCACTTACCCAAATTCAAAATACATTCCCCATCATTCTTTTAACCAAAATATTCCCAAACTATAAATTTATGTTTCTTTCCATCAGACATTTTTGAAGAGTTCTTTCCTTTAACCTACCACCTCGACCTCTTATTTTGTTGTTTTTCAAAGAATATATGATCATCAGCAAACTCCATTTCCACATTCTCCACACAACGAATACGTTTTTCATAACTCTTGAACTCAAGAGGGCTAATTCCCTTCGATACTTTGGCATTAATCCTGAGAAAAATGGTTGATTTCACTATCAATATATCATATGAAATTTGGATCATACCTTGCTAGTTGAGTGAATATTTCTTCAGATCCAGCCACTGAGTCATCCGCCGGCCCCATTTCCAAGAATTTTTTTTCCATTCTAAGACGAACCACCTTTGGAAAATATTTCTCATGAAATATAACTTTGAATCCATCTCAATCAAGAGAATCACTCTCCTCACTATCCCTTCTATTTTTCACCATTGACCACCACTGATCTGATTCACCTTCAAAACGGTAAACAAAGAGACTTACCTTTTGCGGTTCTGAAAAACCCAAGACATAGAAAATCTTTTCTAGTGCTTTAATCCACCCTTCAGCTGGCACCGGATCAGATGATAATCTGAATGATGTGGGATGTAGTCTCATGAAATGCTCCACTACTGACATGTTCTAATGTGGTTGATCTGGCTGATCTTGTAGATAGATACCACCACCATTTATAGCCCGAGTCAACTCTGCCATCACTGCAACAATCTATTCAGTTCCAATTCGGACCATCTCAGTTTGCTGATTTGGAAGGTTGTCTTCCTCGTGATGGCATCCCAACATAGCTACCTAAATTCCTCTATAGAAAACCATTCCGAACAATGTAATATCATAGGGGAAGCGGCATGGTAATCTGTAAATGCTATATGATATCAATATTACATTACAAATATTAATTTAACAATACCCTAACACCTAAATTTATCTAAACCGACCACTAATACCAACTATAAGGACCCAGCCATAAAAATTACATATTCTTCATTTAAATGGATAATTCACATTAAGGATCTTTTCTGATTTAGAGTTTAAAAAAATTAGGCCTACCAATTACATTACTTCTAAAAAATTACAAACTAGACATTTCTAAACAGTTTCCATTTTTTTACAAAACATGAACTCTTGAAAAATAGAGTCATGTCTTGTTCCATGTCTTAGATAGCATGAATTTTCCATGGTACCATCCTTGACCCTATTTGTCATTAAGTCCTGTAAAAACATTTCAAACATGGGATGAGCATGAGAAGCTCAGTAATGGTTATAAAACAATGAATGAAAACATTTATTCATAAATACATTCAAAACATGAAATCTTTTACTTAACTAAGGTAATCATAAGATTTATTAAATACACGTAGAAATCATAAATCATAAAGGTAACTTGTGGCATACATATCATACTTACATTGTAGCTATCACAACTACATAAGGAGTTACTTTTGAATTCCTACCACAGTATATTCCCAAAATCTCTAAGGAGAAACATTCACATTTATGTCTTTCACGTTACCCAATGCATTGGAGAGACATCTCGAGCTCACTGACCTTAGGTTTTTCATGGAACCACCCGTATTCGTAAAGAAATCCCAAGAACCATAACATGATCATAACACATAACATAAGCATAAAGGAAAGATAACATTTCCAAATTGTAATAAAAAAATATCATTTCAAGATATAGAAATAATAAATCGATTTTTAAAATAATTTTCAATACCAAAATACGTAAAAAGATTATATGGTATTTATTATTTCTTTTAAAAGCATTCTGGCTTGTTAAAAAAGAAAATGATCAAATAATAATGGAAGCGACGGAATGGTCGTTGTCACCGCTTGCATTAAAAAACACTCCTTTATGTATTTTATTAAAACACATCATAGATAAAGATTCCTTTTGAATAGTCAAAGGTGTTTATACAACATATAAAATAAAGTCGTGTATTAAAACAAAATATGCCTCAATGAAAGGAGATTGAGACGAAGTCCCTTACCTCGGGTCCAACTTGACTTGATCATTCTTTAATATATAAAATAATAAACTAAATTTAATTTCTACTTGATTTAGAACATTTTTAATGATTATTATTCATTTTATATAAATTATAACATTATATAAATATTATGTAAAAATTTATGTTAATAACGCCAATTTTGATGATATTTAGTACTTGAGTCAAAAATTGACTCCTTATAATTATATATTGTCCATGTGGTCAATAGTTAATTATATCACAAATGGTATTCATGATTTAGATATCATATATATCATATACATCTAGTATATACATGTATTTATAATAGTACATAACATTGGGAGGTATGAAATGAAATGCACCGTTCATGGATACAGTAAGTCGTACGTATGCATGAACTCTTATTTCATTTCTATTTATAATTTTAATGGAACTAAAAAATAATGATTCAAAGGTATATTATAATTCCAGTATAATATCATATATAATATCATTAACTCTATCCTTTATACATCCCATATAGGGAATTAACGAGTCACATCACATTGAGGGGGCGATAGTCCGCATTTCTTCAAATGATATTATCGTATTTACCCACTATGGAAACCATAAAGGTTTGATAGAAATGGGAGGTACATAAGAAAAAAAGATATCATAAACAAAATCTATATTATATATTAATACAGTGCCATCATAATGGCCACCATGAGAGGTGTTAGGAGATAATCGAACAATCATCATTTCGTGATGTGTTGTTTTCCATCCAAAGAAACATTTTGTTCTTCATACACTTGATGGAGGTGTGTGTATGTGTAGTTCAAATACATATCATAAAAACATACTATAATATTTAGGATACTGTTTTTGTTAAAAATAAATGGAATAGAAAAATGTTTAGTGGTTGGAGATGCAAAATAAATGAAAACAATTTCACTGACACCATTACCTTTAATTTGGATAACTCCATTTGGTTTCCACCAAAGGACATCTTGAAGTGTCTTCTGCCTAAGGTGAGGCATCAAGGATGAAGAGACAGATATAATGAGCTTAATTGGGCAGTGTTTGTATGAACCAAAAGGCTTGAGAACTGTGAGGAATTGGTTAGAAGTTGTCTCGTTTTATAAGAGAGAGGAGGGGCTCTTTAAGAAAGATTGAAAATATTATTTTATAATAAACATATATTCGGTTTAAAATGGTCCAAAAATCATTGATGTCAACGATATGATGACTAATATTAAAAATAAAATCATCCGATTAGAATTGGCCATGTTTTGGAAAATATTTTAATCATTATAATCATATATATTTAAATCATTTATTAATGATGTAAATACTGCATCATTATTGTGTCATATATAATTTAAATTATATGATGTCTAAAAATTATAAAAAAAATACAATAATGTAGGAAATATTTTTTGATTTCCAATTATTATTTATAGATGAATATAGAACTTATATGACACAATAAAAATTTAATTTCAAAAAGATTTGTTTTAATGTCAATTTTTCCATTACATTAAATTAATTAATCTAAATTGTCCTTTTCACTACCAAGTGGTTCAATGGGGTACCAAAATCTACCCAAAGATGCCCATTGTCGTAAATGACTAATCCAATAAGTTTTGAATTTGTTATCATAATTTGTAATTATTATAATATTCTTTTAACCTTGAATTACCCTATTTACCTTTAACCGCGGTAATTACAAGTCAAAAGTTACTATTCACCAAAAAATATTTTCATATTATTGAACCACTTTTTACTAAATAATAACTACCATGTATGTCTGTTTTTCAAAATTTCATTCACTAAAGTGGTACATTTTTATTTAAATGAAAAATCCAGTTTTTTTAACTACTACTAAGTGGTTTCACTATTCATCAAAAATTGAAGTTTTTCAGAAAAATACCAAAAATTCAGCCTAAGCTATATTTGATATTCCGATTTATAAAATGATTTCCATTTTTTCAAATAAAAACATTGATGTGGAATTATTTAATTTTAAAATTAATTCCCGTTATCAAAACAAATAATGTGTTTTTATGAAACAATAATTATCAAATGATTGATACTTTTTTATGTCAATATCAATGTGAAATTAATTCCAATGGTCACCATTGCATAAAATGGAAAAAATATATTCTAATTACACTTTATAACAAATTACAAAGATAATATAACCATATAAATAAATTTTCTTAAAAAATAGTTTTGAATTAATATACAATATTTTCATTATACATAAAAAAAGAACATTATCGGAATAATTACAAAAATTTACACAATGTTAATTTTGATGTCTCAATTCTAAAAAAAGGATTTTATTTGGTCATATATAATGTATTAAAGTGACCAAAACTATATTTAATGATGGGTCTCCATTAAAAGGCGATAAATTGGCCTTTTAATGTAAATTATTCTTAAAATTAGATTCGTTCAAATTTTATGCCTCTAAATTTTATTGGATAAATGTATACACATTTAACAAACATGTATATTCATATTTTAGTTAGATTCGTTCATTCCTTCCAATACAACATCTAGGAGTTATCTACCATTTAAAATAATAATAATATATTATTAGTGTGCAACGTAAGATTCCAAATAAACCTGTTGTTGCCTATCGGGTACGTTATCGAACATAGAAAACCCTTTAAAATAAAATTAATATTTTATTCAAAAATATTAATAAATATAATATATCTTATTCTTCATCTATATGGTTGTTACATCTACTATTTTGGGTACATGGTCCATAAGTAATAAATCATGGTTATGACGTTTATTTGTGAATGTGTGGTTGTGTTAATGGTTCTTTATTACTGGTAATATGATTCATTAGAGTTGTTTTGGTAAAATTAATAGCTAAATGCTGAATTGAACTCCACATTAACCCTATGGAATGAAGCGAGATTGACTAGAATGATATAGGGCCACCCATGGGGTGTTCCAATATTCCCAATCAAGGAAAATAGTAATGATAACTATGGAGTTGAATTGTGATTATGTAGATCCCTTGATGATAACGTGGATATGTTATTTGGTTGGAAATGGGATTGTTGCTAGTTGTGACTAGACATTGATATTTGCATAAGGGATTGTTTGGGACAATGTAAGTAGGGTTAAATTGAATAAGGTGTATGTGTCCAATTACATGTGAGATTGAAAATGAAATTCATGAATGGAACAATTCATTTGAAATGATGAATTATGTGACAAGGGAAAATGTATGAAAATTGTTTAATATGTTAGATGTGTTCAGATATGAACGGTAATTGGGTTAAATGGGCTTTTTAAGGTGTGTGGTAAACATGTTAATGGGATAAGACCAAAAGATTAATTATGTGTAAAATGGAATGTTAATTTTCAATGTTATGTGTATTGATTATGCATGCTATGTGAATTGGTATATGTAGTAATATGATGATTAGAATGTGTTCATGTCGTCATAGTATGTGTGATATTGGACTAAGGCTCCTCTAAATGTTTTGGTTGGTATGGGTCTCTGATCCCCAACAATAGATTGGGTAGATTAGGGAGTCATATTGAGGCTCTATGCCCACAACAGTTGCATTTGATGAGTCTAATTGGACTGAGACTATATGGTGAGTGTGATGTATTTGTTATGATATTTTTATCCCTCGTTAGATAGGTATCATTACATATTCTCTTATGTTTGATCATTGATCGGCTTTGACCAAAGTGAATATTATCTAAATTCCAAAAAAAATTATTATGTGTTGAAATGGTTTTTGTGTTTTGATGGATTAAAAATGAAGATTGTAAATGTTAATATTGATAACTAGTGGAACCCGAGTTGTATTTTTTTATATATCCATTTATTTTATATAGGATTGAACTATATATTTTTTCTACATATTTTGTTGAAACCATCGGTGGATCCCTACTGAGTTATACTCAAACCCTAATCATGGTGCCATTGGGTACCCATGAAAATTTCATTACTGTAGGATTAGACAAGGGAAATGGTGATATTATAGGATTTGAATTTGGCTTGGGATGATCATGGATGATTATCCGAACCTGGATTTAGGACCCATTTTGGGAGATGTCTCCAATAGTCTTTATATTAGGATTCCTTCACCATTGTCACTATTAACATGAAATTGAATATTTAAATTTTGGTTGTGGTTGAAGCTTATTAGGGAATATTTTGGTACCAAATATTGTAGTTTGTTGTATTTTTTTCCTTATTTATAATGTTAAATGATCTCAAAAACTCTATTAGATATGGTATATTTTCCACATATGTCCTATTAGACCCTTACTACTAGTTAGTATCCTCTATCATAAACGGAGGTGTGCTTAAGGACATAGGGTTTACTCAGCTTAGATAACTTGTTCAGTGGCTTCCACGATCGGGACATTACAAACTTGTAATAGATAGTACATTTTGTGGTCATACTATTTGGGGATGGTAAATCATATATTTAGATATTTTGGGTTTTATTGATGAAATCTAGATTGGGAGTAGTGATACAATCTATGATGGAAAACCCAAGTACCTAGGTTGGGAATTATTGATCATGATATGTGTTGTTAGAGTTGAATGATATTTCATCATTGGGGGATGCACTTGTTGTGTGATGAGATTTTGTTGATATTTTTCTTATGGATGGAATAAAATGAGGTTGTGCATACATGCATCAGTATAGGCACCTAAGGATATAATTAGAATGCATCATGATGGGAACACTTGAGCTGGATGTGTTAGACAGGAAGGGTAGAATTCATTTTCCATTTTATTAAAATATGAAAAAGGTAAAGTATTAGAATGATTATATAAATAGGTAAATTGAAATATTTTGAACGAATGGTTAATGAGTTTTTCTTGGATAAAGGTGGTAAATGATCCAATATTTTGGTTAAAATAATTGGTGAGATTATATGGGAACATCAATGAGAGAGATTGGTGTTGTGAATGTGAAATTGGTTTAAAAAGGGTCTCTAATGAAAGACATGTTTTTGTGTTAGATGGCTTACGCCATGATGACATTGACCCTTAGTAGGGATTATTTAGGGTAGATTTCAAAATGAGACTATGTTGTTTTGGGAATAATGTATGAAAAAAGTTGTTCTTTATGGCTAGTGGGTAGCAATCTTTTTTAGAAAAATTTGAACATCTTATGTAATGTGTTTTGAGATGTGTGTTGGAAATTTCAGAATATTCCACAACTACAAAATGTGTTGGTTAGAAAATTATAGGATGTCATCGAGAGTGATCCTCAATAAATAGATACATAAAACCATGGGGTTTAGTGAAACATTGGAGAGGAAAAGATTCATGATAACTAGACTAATATTTTAAAAATTATTGAATGAAACCCAGGGAGGATTGTGCTGTGTATGTTTGAGATGACAATGGAGTTTCAGCAACAAAAAACTTTGATTTTTTATATTGAGCTTGGACCTCGTATAGTTATGTTATAGGTAAGGTAGATATAGACTATTTATAATCACATAAAGACTTCTCCTGAAAAAACAATCAGTTTGGAATCATACATGTTGAGAGGAAATGTAGAGCACTGGTGGGACATTTTGGTCTAGACCTAGTAGCATATTGTTGTATAATTGAATTAATTTCAGGAAAATTTTCTAAAACATTTCTTTTTGGAGGCCATGTGGTAGGAAATGGTTTTTCAATTTATCTTATTGAACCAGGGGTTGAAAAAAACGATAGAATAATCTAGCTTTTTCATTGACTTGCAACATTTTGATTCATTTATGTTAGGGGATTATGATGATATTGAAATATTTTTTCAGAATGGAATTAAAAATATGATAATTTCCAAGATAAATATCATATGTTTATTAAGATCATCTAAGGTGGTGGATCAGGTCATTATTTTCATGGGAAATCATAAGGATCCCCATGGTTATTGGAATGCAATTATAGTTAGGTGTTCTAGTGGCTCGATGTCCAATGGTTGTGGGGCACCATTTGAGAACATTCACTAGGGTGATTATGAACAAAGTAGTTAAAAGAATGAACCATCCCCTCCAGGTAGTGATAACATTTTTGAAATCGGTGGGGCTGAATATGTCAGATGAATGGTTACTTTCCCTAAACACCAATTGAGTATCGAGAATGTGGAATAATGGGGAATATGTATAGGTTCTATATGAATCCTCGACTGAAGAGAAACAATAGAGGGCTAAGGTTGATGGTGAGTGCTGGTAGAGGGTCAGTTACATTATATCAGGAAAGCAGTTGGAGCTCTAATTTTCGTACTAGAATAGTTTGCAGACAATGTAATATGGAGATAGATCATCCATACCAGTAGGGTAGTGCAATGCTAGAAATTTAGAACATATCTGTGGGTAAAGGGGATGGTTAGCTTCATAATGTTCCATCTACACTAGGAGTTGGAGAGGCTTTATCATCTACAGTTCGAAGTACAATCCTTGTATATTCAACACATAATAGTGCTTTATTTGATTACTGTGCCTCAAAATCATTTATTTTTACTCAGTTTTATGTGATATTTGATCTAGTAGTGGATAATTTGTATGAGTTAATGTCGATTGATAAACTATTAGAAATTCATGATTATATTAATTGGTAGTGTAAGGGGTGTTCTCTTGATGTTGTTGGGAATTGTTTTACATGGGACATGATTATCCCTGAGATTTTTGGTTTTGATTTGATTTTGGTCCTTGGTTGAATTGTGTTTTTCCCTGACCATGTAAACTATTAAAAGTATAAGATTACATTCACATCTCATAATTGAAACACTCATGTAAATCATTTTTAGTGGGACATTCGGCTAGGTTGTGCATGTGTAGTTTGTTAGCATTTGGTTATGCTCACCACTCAATTTGATTGTCCTTTGCTTGATGATGGTAGAGTAGATTATCATGTCTTCCCTCTTATGGTGGATCAGTTTTATCATGTGTATCATATGATCTTCTCAGTGTTGTCACATGAAAGAGATGTTGAGAACACGATAGATTTGTTGCAGGGGGAATCGATTGTTTCTATTATATCATACATAATGGCACTGCCTGAACACCACAAGATTAATATTAGGATTGAGGAGTTAAATATAACTCATTTGGTCACCTATTTTTTTAAGCATGGGGTTTTCTAATGTTCTTTCATATTATGGTTTTTGTTGATTATTGGATGTTGAATCAAATTACTATTAATAAATGATAACCTCTCAATCAAGGTTATGATTGTTTTTTACTCGATAAGGTTTTACTTAGTGTTCATTAAGATTGATCTATTATTCGGGTATCTTGATAAATGTGTGAGACCTTATGATATATTAAGGGTTGCCTTTAGGTTAAAATATCATTTATATGAGTTTTTGGTAATTTTATATTGATTGAACTATTCTCCATTAGTGTTTATGGCCCTAATGAACCGAATCATTCACCCGCACCAGGATAAATTTGTAGTAGTTTTTTATGATGTCAAATTGGTGTAGTATAAAAATATTTATGATCATTCCATACATATTGGCATCACACTATGTACACTAAGATAAAATAGGTTATATTCAAATCTATCCAAATTTCATTTCTCATGCAAGAATGTTTCTGATCTATTTGGTTTTCTAGTTTTTGTAAGTGATTACCAAAGGTCTGTTAAGGGCACATATCAATTTTCAATAAAAATTTCATGTTGGATAAATAATGGAATCTAGTTTACATGGTATGGGTCATGTGAGGATGTTTTCCTGTTGTTAATGAATAAGATTACATCTGCACCAGTTCAATTCATTCCAGACTAAAATAAGGGGTATACCATGTTTTGTGATGTGTCAAGTGTTGGACATGATGTAGTGTTGATATATAATGAACAAGATTTGGTGTTCTTTATTTAAATATTTTTAAAAATATTAATTTAATTTAAATGATCTAAATAACAAAAAACATTAATTTTATAAGATATCGCCATGTTTTAGGATTTTATTTTTATTTTGATCAAATTCATAAAAATTGACCAATATTCGATTTTTAAGAGGTTTAAATTATTTCTATATTAACGAAATACCATTTTCTGCACTTATTTATGTTATGAAATTCATTTTTTATGATTAAATGCATTATGTACCTCACTTAATTCTTCTATGACAATAAATGAATCGACCATATGGAAGCACCAAACTAGCTTAGATGTTGGTCCAGGTAAAAGGTTTTTAGAATTATCTTTTTTGGTTGAAGGGACCATATTGCATTAATTGTGATCCCAATTACATTGATCATCAGTGGGAAGTTGGGACAAATATTTTTGGAAAATCATTTATGAAGGATCTGATGTGTTAAGAATAAATTTTTATGGTCCTTAAAGAAGGATAATACAGAGGGTTCAAATATCGACATTCCTATTGGGTAGAATAATTTGTCCGAGTTTAATTAACATAAATCCTTCCAAATAAGTCCATTTATGCTGAAATTTGGATGGTTAATGAAAAAAATATTTATGAACAACCTAGATGAATATTGAACACATTAATATTCCTTTTATTGCGTCTAAAATGCAACAAATTGTTTATGATTGATTCTTCTTATAATAGGATGGGAGTTACTCCCTCTCAATTAGACTCATCTCATTCCATTCTTTCTGGGGAACCATGGTTGTGAAAATTTAGTGATATATCACTTTTATTTATTTTTCTTTTAAATTAAATTTTAATTCATTATTCTTCCCATTCAACTCGATTATCCTTCTAATGTAGGGTTATAGACATACAGTTATTGGGGAAGTGGGTGTTTCCCTTTTATATTATTGAATTCCTGATATTTAATAATAAAATATATTTTTCTATTGAATTTTCTATATTTGTACTGAATTACATTCCTCATAATGAGATTGTATTTTAGGGTTTTATTTGATTTCGTGTTTATAGAATTGGTGGAATTATATTAAAATCCCTCTACCTAGTATTGTCCTTCTAGATCATGAAAATTGTGTTAGGTACTGACTGCCTAGAGATCATTGGAACATGTGTTGAATAAATGAATTGTTTATATATTTTAATGGTAAAAAATTATCAATCGAGACTATGCATAAATTTTTTGAATGATTTATGAATTTTATACACATAAGTGTGATTTTCATTACTTCCATCAACCAAGGGTGATTTACAACTCGATTGATGAGTCATTCTTTTTTCATTCAATATGAAAAGAGGAAAAATCAGTTTTACGACCATGATTAAATTGATAATGGAGATCCTAGAAAAACCACATCACTCTCTTGATCACTCATGTACAATCATTATTTTAAATTTCAATGTTATTTCTATCAGAAATCAAACAATTTCAAACAATATCCACCACATCATTCTCAATATAAATCAAAAATTATATTATGTACAATACTATATACTAGAAAACCTAGGGTTTTCCACTGTACAATACATAGGAAATTTAAAATATGGTTTTCCCACAACCCATGATAAGCATGAATCAATCATGTCGTCATTTATGGGGAGGCATTACAACAATATAATATTATATATTTGACTATTTTCAAATAAAAAATTAAAAAAAACCATTTCCATGATATTTTAAAATGATTAGTTATGTAATTCATGGATGAATTACGTAGTAATGAATGAAAAAATTATTTACAAACTCATTTCCATGAACAATGGTGTTTTTATATTTTCGGACATGTGAGGTAATTTTTTCTGATAAAAAATAAGGAGTATGTATTCAAAGAATTCATAGCTGACTAGAGGGAAGACATGGAAAATAGAATTTTTTATGAAATGAACATGGAGATAACTGAGTTCACCCATTACATTCCATAATTATATAAATTGGCCATGGTACAAAACTATTTCCCCTTTAACGCCTTGTATTTTTCTAATGTGACCACTGAAATTAAGGAGCCTCACTTCAAACCTCGCTCTTCTACTACACAACTCCAATTGATGATTTCCACTGAACAAGTGATTGAATGCGAACAATATTAGGGAGATGATATTTTCATAGACAAATTATCTTAAATTTTTTTTGAAAATTAATTTAATATCACATCTCATTGAATGAATGTTCTATATTTTGAAAAATTATGTGTTTCAATTGGATGATGATTATGAAAATGAATATGCACCTAAACAGGAATAACCAAAAAACCCTGAACCAATTAACAACTTTATAGAGGGAGTTCAAAAGAATACCAAAGTGGACTTTCATGGTTAAAAAGGGACTCATGAATCCTTAATTTTAAGGGAATAATTTGATATTGACACATCATGTTTAAAATTTATTTAAATAGAATTACAATCATATTTTCCTGTGAATATTCCTTGGACGCAGTATACCATGAGAGTTGGAGGGAAAATATAGAATTTTCTGTGAATGTGTATTCAATGAAAAGTGATGACACATTTTTTAACCAAATACCACCATAAAATATGCATCTCGCTAAAATGTGGGTGAATTTGGAATACAATAAACATGATGTTCTCAACAAAAAAGAATAAGTATAATAGGGAAAAAATATGGTTCATAAGAAAGAAGCGTCACCCACTACCAGATTTGGGATAACTAATTGAAACTGCCCATCGAGATTAAGTCAAAACCTAGCACCCACATGGCTGATTAATGAAAAAATAATAAATATTTTCTAATTCTACTTATATTTTATTTTATTTTAATAAATTTCTAATGATATTTTTTTCATTTTATTGTTGGTTTTCAAGGATCAAATCATAGGATATTAAACAACATTTCACTACCATTATGTTAAAATGTAGTTCTATTTTAAATTTTCATTCTTTGTATGAATTATATTCAAATATTTATGAATTGTAAATCCATTTTAATTAATTGATGAAATTTCTTCATTTATATTTGGGCTATAGATCTACATAATTTTATGATTTTATTTCTTTTTTTATGTATTGTTTTAAAATTTTGATTTTTTCAAAAAAATGAGTGTTTTTTAAAAAAAATCACGTGTTTATTACATTTGAGATCAAAATATTATAAATATATGTTTGAAACAAATTTAAATGAGGGAAGAAATCTATTCCATCAAAATGTGTTTAATTGAATGTTAAAAATGAATTTTTTTATGTTAAAATTGATGGGTATTTCATGAAGATTACTCTCCTTTTGGGATCCCATAACCCATATCACTATTACTATTTTTGATATAATATAAATTTGAGGCACCTAGATCTTATTTTCTTATTCTTTACATTCACATAATTTCATGAGAAACCATAACATGCATTGTTTAAAAAGATTTTTTTTTATTTTATTCAAAACTTTTGGTATTGAGGTACTTGTGTTTTAAATTATTAGGGAAATTTTTGGTTTATAGACCCCTTTTCATGAAAATATTTTTAATTCTGGTCTACCTAGAATAATAAATCCTTTTATCCCATATTATCAAGGAATTTCCTATTAAGATATCCATATTTCAACCTAATTTTCCATATAAAACTTATATTTAAAGTGAAATTTCATGATTTAGATGAAATTATGTGTGGTGGAAGATGGCTTGTTGTTTTTTACCTCATTTTCTTATACTTTGTGTGGAAATTAAATTTTGAAGATATGATATTGTGTTAGAAGAATTTAGTCATTTAAAAAAAAATCATTTTCAGAGCTTTTATAAAAAATGAAATTGTGACATTCTAGAGCTTCTAATCGAGAAAGAATGTAGTGCCTCTCTGGAGAAATCGATAAAAAGAATTCGTGATTGAATATTTTACTATGAAAGGAAAAATGGGTTGAAAATTCCTTGATTTTTGATAATTATGGAGCAGGTTTTCTACTAAGGGGAGTGTAGAGAATACAATACTTGAGTGAAAATTAGTATCATTCTATTTTTTTAAGAAGAGTGAAGCCCTCCTTATTCAGCCTCATAAATTTTAAGATATAAATCCATCAAACTGGAAGACATAGAACAACGCTTAAAATTAGTAATAATAAAACAATTTCTTTGAATCACATCATGGGGAGATATAGAAATCCATCAAGCCTTTGGTGACGCTTTCATGGGTTTGAATGTGAAATTTTATGTGGAAAATTGACATTGGTGAGATGAATGAATTTTTATGTGATGAAGGATTATTGTGTGAATGGGGTGATTAATTAAGGGGATATATATCAAATGATATAGATGGAGAGCATAAAATAATGGAAATAGATGAGTCAAGATATCTTATTTTTTTGGTGAGGATTTGGAGGATCTCATGGGAATGTGTTTTGAATTTGTTTTGATTTGACTTTAATGCATAGTTGTCGAGGAGTCCCAGTTCTAAGTGAGGTCGAATTGATAGTGCATATAAACATTAATAATAATTTTTATTCAATTTCAGCATTATAAACCCCACGAAATTGTAATTTTATGTGAAATTTCCACATTTTAGGATTTCATTTTAACATTGAACATAATCATAAAGATGGCCAATTTTGAATTTTTATTAGTTTTATATAATTTATATATTTCTACAATAATGGTTTCCAAACTTATCCAAATTTTAAAAATATTTATTTTTCAGATTCCATATATCCTAGGCTTCATTTAATCCTTCTGGGACAAAAGCATAATTCACCTAATGGATGCACAACACAACCTCCCAACTTGGGACAGGAAAATTGTTTTTGGATCTATATAATTTTGGTGTGGGGAACATATCTCTCGCATTGATGGATCAATTACATTAAGCATTAGTATAATGATTTGAAACCCACTTAGGATCATATTTCATGAAGGATCTGATATGTGAATCTATAATTTTCATGGCCATTATGCCATGCTAATCTAGATTGTTGAAATCTGTAGAGTTTGACTGGAATAAATAAATTTTCAGAGTTAATCACTCATAACTCCTTCCAAACATGTCCAAAGACAATCAAATTTAAAGCATGAAACCACAATACATTTTTAAAAACCAGTATTATGTACGTAATTTGTCAATAATAAATTTAATTGGTCTACAATATAAAAACAATCGGAGGACAGATTCTGCATATAAATGGAAGGGAGCTCCTCCCTCTCAAAGAATCACACCTCATTCCATTCCTTCCAGGGCACTAAGAAGAATAACATTCCATGGCTTATGTATTTTAGTTATTTTCATTTACATATATTTTTAATATCGTCTTCTTCTCCATTAATCTTGATTACACTTCTCATTGTGGGGTAAATACGTTGAACGATCAGGGAAGGTGATGTTTCCCATTTGTAATGACAGAGTCTTAAGAATTGATATAAAAATATCATTTTCTATTGAATGGTCAATATTTTTAGTAATGTAAAATTTTCTTAATGAGAATTTTTTTTCAATAATTCATTAGAGACTTTTTTTATTGAAATTAAACTCTCTCTACCAATTGCAACTAGTCTCGATTGAAAAAAACTTATTTATCGGTTAGTGTCTAGAGATTTTTGGCACGTGTGTAAAATAAGTTAATTGATTCTCGATTACTAAGGATAAAAAATCCATTATCTGGAAATTCCTTAAGTGTTGTTTAATTATTTATGAACATTTATTCACATTGGTGAGAATTTCATTTCTTACTTAATCCATGCGTGATAGGTAACATGAAAGAGGAGTCGTTCATTTATAATTTAATATTAAGAGAGGTGAATTGTTTTATGACCATGATGACATTGAAAGGGGAATTTATACCCCCAACCCAATGAATCTATCAATCACTTGAGTTCATTATATGTTATAAATTTCAGAAATTATTTTATTAAAACTCAAAAAATATCAATGAAAATACAACCAATTCTTTCTCAAATTAATGTGACAAACTATTTTCTATGAACTCCTCATCATGAGACCACTTGGGGTTTTCTAATATACTATAAGTAGATTCCATTAATTTTTTTTCTTTGATGCATTATAGTGTTTCATCATTCATATGGGTTATGGTAGTTGAGGACTAATATATGAAATTACCATGCACATAATCTTGAGCTTCTATAATGGTTTATGTTTAATATGTTGGAGACACTACATGTTGTGATACCAATCTACCATGTATACCCATCATAGAAACTATAATTAATAATTCACTCAATTTTATTTGAATCATTGGCAGTGAATATGGGTTGATTAAATGTATTATTTTGACATTCTTCTAGTTTACACTCCATGAAAGGGGAATAGTGTCGTAGATGCGTTGAGCTGGAAGACTCAAAGTTATGAATTATGGGAATCATGTTCTAAATTGAGGATTGTGGAACAGTTTTTTGATATGAATCTTGATATGAAAAATGATCTTGGTAATATGACACAAACATGCTGGGTAGTTGCTTTATTTCTTTTGAGGCGGATCAAGTAAAGGCAACATGAGGTTTTAGAATGTTTATCTTTAAGGGCGAGTCATATAGGTGGCGAGTCACATACTATTTGGTTGATGTTTTATGTGGTTTTTCATAGAATTTCACTTGAGTTTATGTAGTGTGGTTTTGTGTTTCATCAGGTGGAACCATGGATGGTTCACCATCAGATACATCTTTAAGGAATCTCAGTTCTTAGGTACATGGGTGCATTTGAGAATGTGCAATGGATAATGCTGGTGGTGTACTGCATGGATCTTCCATTTTGGTATAGTGGCATGCATGATGTTTATAATATGTCAAAAATTTGGTAGTATCACCCAGACCTATATCTTTTTTTTGATGTCAATGATGTTGAGCTCTAGGCTGATGTGTCCTTTAAGGAGAATCCAGTTTTTTTAGATTTTAGTGAGAAGTCATTGTGGGGAAAGAATACTCCATCATTTTGAGTTTTTTGTTAGCTTGGAAATGTTCCTACAATATATATGGAGAGGGAGATAGATATTTGGGCATAGTTGCCTGTTCAAATTTCATTAAAAGTTCTATGATTGTGGAGAATGCAGCTCGAGGATGAGCCAATATAAGTTGGGAAGTTTAAAATATCCAATATTTTCAATTGGTATTTGTTTGATTTTTTTAGTTTAATTATCTTTATTGTGGCTAATTTAATGATTTCATGATATATGAAGAATCATGGGAGGTATTAGGATCTTAGTGAAAGAATTACGGTAGATTTTTTCCTTCATGGGAATGCTACATGGTCAGCGCATGGTTTGTAGTAATTGTGATCCCAAATCTTGCTAGTGAGACGAATGAGTTCTTGTTTTATTATACAATGAAATAGTGATGGCCAAGCCATATAGGCTTGGATAGTGTCATTAATCAATGTTGGTACAAAATTTTTCAAACTGTGTGTATCACTATAGATAATTGTGCGACTCTATCCCCCTTAGAAAGAAGCATGTGTATGTTTTGAAAAATGTTTTGAAAACTGTGCATCCAAATTATTATCCCCATTAAAATTCTGATTTTCCATTCCCCCCCAGGGTTTTGAGTTTCCCATACAAATTTTTTCCTCATTCTTACAACTCCATCCATTTTGAAATATCAAAACACCCAACTCTTCTGAAGGAATGATCTTTTTCATTCCTATGCTCTTTGGATTGTTTTTGGTTGTTGATTGAATTTATAGGTATTTATTACAATCCTCATGATTCTATTTTACATATTATATATTGTGGTTTCATAATTCATCTTCCATATCCCTAAAAGCTTCTTTTTTACATTGGATCATAGGTTGGGGATTGAAAGTGGTCTTGAATCTATATCATGTGCTAGGTTAATGTGTGTGTTCATGATTGGTTTTTAGGGATGTGGTATACAAGTAATATATCATGGTCTTGATGTTTATTTGTAAATAGGTCGTTTTGTTTATTGTTCTCTCATTTTGTGAATTTGATTCCATTAAATGGATTTCATAAAATTTTCGGGTAAATGATGAATTTATCCCCTCATCATCCCCATGGGATTCATTGATATTTACGATACCGATTTACGGCCACCCATGTGGTGTTCCAATATTCATTAACATGGAAAATTATAATGTTATGTATAGAATTGAATTCTGATAATTTACAACCCAATATTAACATGTTTATGTTATAGTTGAGTTGGAAAGTATATTATTAATTATTGGGTATAGACATTGATAATGTAATAAGGGTTTGATTGGTACAATTTAAGTAGGGTTTTATAGAATAAGGTGAATTTTTCTAATGACTTGTGATATGGAAATTGAAAATCATTAATGGGATAATACATGTGAAAGGATGATTTATGTGAAATGAGTTAATATATGGACATTTGTAAAGACCCTTAAAATTCAAGGGAAATTTTTTTCTTAATTTTCTTTGGAATTTTACAAGAGCGCGGTTTCTGACGGCACCTGATTCCGAGGCCCGGAGTGCCCGTAATTAATTTCCGAAGTTTGGCTTGGGTACGTTCAGTGAACGAACGAGCGGAAATTTCTAACTTTTGAACCGGTGCCCGGAATTAAATTCCGAGGGCACCAATGAACTCGCAGCGCCGATATTCGCTTAAGGAGACCTTTTCCGAGGTTTTGTTTATTTCGGGTTGAAAGTTAGTTTTGGGAGAAATTATAAGAAGTTAAATAAAAATGTGGAAACAGTTTTTATTTTAACTTATTGGTTAACTTCTCCCAAAGGGAGTTAGTAGTGGGACCCACAACCACTTAACCTCCCATGTGAGGATTAAGTGTGGTGGGGCCCACACGAACCCCAACTCCTCATCTTCTCTCAAAACTCCCTTTAACCCCTCTTTAAATGACATGACAACTTTGATAATTAATGGAGTTGTTTTGTTTGAATTTCAAACCTTTGAAATTATTTTTGTTAAGTGTGTGAATAAAATAAGACTCTACCTTATTTTATTTGGTTAGATTTCTCTAGTCTTCTTGAGAGGATTTGGCAGCTCCTTCTTCTTCTTCAACTTTGATGAAGAACGCGAAGAACCTTCGAACTCCGAAGAAGAACGCCGCTCCTCTCTTCTTCGTAGCCGGTTGTTCTGAAGATCGACGACGCCTTCCATGTCAACGAAAGGGAACGCCGCTTCCTCCTCGGACTTCCTTCGTCGGCTTGAGAAGATTCACCAACGACGTACCTCTTCGGACGTACCTCTTCCTCAACAGAATTGACGAACGATTACCGCGACGCCCGACCTCCGTGACTTTTTCTTCCGCGGGTCATTGATGATCATCGATCTTGAAACCAAGGTAGGGGTTTGTTGTTGATTATTTATTTATTCTCGTTCTTGGTTCTAGCATGACAAACATGAGGATAAATATTTAAGTGTTATCGTCTAACGAGAGGGGGGTTGGACCGCGTAAACACGGCCGAATTCCCCCTCCTTTGTTCTTGATTATTATTTTTATATTCTTGTGGATGAATGAGAAGGCGTGGTGTCATCGCACCACGCGGGAATCGCCCGGCTTATTTGCGCGACGTCATCGCGCCGCGCCGTGGAAGGATTATCATGAACACGACGCCGTCGTGCCGCGTCGAGCGGAACCGAAGGCGACACGGCCGGAGCGAGGCCGCGGCAGAAGGGCACGATGTCGATGCACCGTGCCGGACAACGAAGGCCGCGGCCGGTTCCGGGCCACGGCGGGACGTGATGACCGGCGGCCAGCCGAGCCGCCGGTGCTGGAAAAAGGAAGAGGACCGGCCTATGCCGGTCCTGTTGAGAGGAAGCCGGCCGGCCAGGTCGGGCCGGCCGGGACGGTGCAAAACCGGGGGAATTAAATTCCCCCGGGCATTTCTTTTTGGCCCCCCATAATAGGGGGGGAAGTTTCATAAAGGGGGGGGGGGCAGGCGCCCCCCCATTTTCCTCAATGGCAGGCCCCCACGAGGGGGGCCAGTTTTCTCCAAAGGCGCGGCTAAAAGCCGCACCGCCAGTATGGAAAAGCGGGGGCTTGCCCCCCGCGCGTGGCACCATGTGGCGCCAGGCCGCGCCGCCGCGCCAGACCGGGTCGGGTCGACCCGGTTCGGGCCGACCCAGGGGGGTTGGGCAGGGTCGGCCCGGACCCGGACCCCCCATTTTCGAATCGGTTTCGATCTTTTGGCCATAACATGAGCTACAGACCTCCGATTGACGAACTGTCTATGGCAACGCGATCATTGGATCGAGACGGTCGTTTCGGTATATCACACTCCAGGTTTCGGATTACTTTGAGTTTGGCCGGGTTGGTTCGTACACGAAACCAACCAGGCCCTCGGAGCGGAAATGCTCATATCTTGAGCTACAGACGTCCGATTGACATGTCGTCAGTTTTGTTGTGTTCCTCTTAGTGGGAAGGATCTTTTGGAATACTCCACCCGAGGTTTGGACGCAGGTGGAGTACGGTCGGGTTGGTTTTGCCTTAAAAACCAACTGGGCCCCTGGGACGAAAAAGCCAATAACTCTCAGACCGGGCATCCGATCGACGCGCCGTCTGTTGCGTTGAGTTCCTGTTGACGATATGGAACTTTTGGATACATCAACTTTGGAATTTGTGACAATTGATGTATCAGCCTCTCGGCTCGTGGAGCGGACCCTCCCGAACGAGCTTGCTGTGTGCGGGAACCCTAGTGCTGGCTGCGACTGTGACTGATACTGCTACTGCTACTGCTATTGTGACTGCGACGACGACAGTACAGAGATCCTTGGTGGATTCAACGACGACTACAGCACTCAGCGATCCTACGTGGATCAGTGCTACAGGTCCTGTGTGGGCCCGATCCTGTGTGGGTCCGATCCTATGTGGGTCTTTGCGCTCAGCGGTCCTGTGTGAACCAGCGCCTACAGGTCCTATGTGGGCCCGATCCTGTGTGGGTCTTTGCGGGGGTTAGTTACCTATCGATCCTTCATGGGTCCGACGACTTAGATGGATCAGAGATCATCTTTATCGTCCTTTGAAGAAGTATACCTGTGTGAGCTGAATCCTATTGCTTTCCTGTGTGGATTGAGTTGTGCTATCCTGTGTGGATTTCGTTTTGCTTTCCTGTGTGGAATATGTTTACTTTCCTGTGTGGACTGAGTTGTACTTGGGCTCGGAGGATGGAGCGTATTGGATTTGATGACTTAGGTATATGTATGGGCATATACCTAAGTAGTGTCGGTTGTTACTTTGTGATTGTATATTCCTTTGTGGTTTATCCTTTGTGGATTTTGGGAGACCTTCAGGGGTCTCGGGGTCCCTACTGAGTAGCTTATACTCAACCCTACACGGGCTATGCCTGCACTACGTTGTGTTGGTTGCAGACGACGGACAGCGTTGATCTTGGCTGAGGCTTGCAGAGCAGGACGATACCTGGAGGTGGACCACTGGGCGGGACGTGTTCGGAGCGGACGATGGGACCCGAGGAGCAGTGGAGCTATCTGTACCCACCCTTCAGGTGGGATTTCCAGTGGACAACTCGGTGTAGCGGTTTTACTTTACAGTTGTTGTTTCCCTTTCGAGTTGTACTTTACTTTCAGATTTGGGTTTGTATACTGGCCCATTTACTTTTCCACACTTTCAGTTGTACTCTGTTCTTACTTAGTGTTTACTTTTCCTCTTGCTTACTCTGTGGTGTTTGTTTACTTTTCAAAGGCAATGCCTTCCCTTTTTACTGGGATTTACGCCTTGGTGGTAGTCGCCAGCCCCTGGCCTATGGAAGGCGGGCTTGGGGTAGTCACGACACGGGCCCCGAGGGCGGGTCGTGACAAATTGGTATCAGAGGAGTTCAGTTCTACCGCGAACTCTGATCTTTTCTATGAGAAGCAATAATGTTTAGCGTATTGAGTGTGGTTATCCGTCTAGGGAGTCCAGTGTTGGTGCGGCGGCCGATGTATCCGTACACCAGGACCCTGACTTCTGATTTCCGACTTAATGGACGAAAACATTGATTGCGTGTGTGTTTCAAAGTTTTCTTTGTGATTACTTTATATCAGCTCACCAGGTATAATATTCTGATCGTGGCGCACCTGTTTCATTTTCAGGATGGCCCCACGACGGCAGCCAGCTAGGGTTCCGAGAGTCGAGTGTGACGACAGCCCACCGAGCGACGAGGCCTCGGTGCAGGGCCCTTTGTCAGTAGTAGCACCGCGGGTAGCTCTACCCGCCGAGCCACTGATGCTTCCAGCACCAGCCGCTGACGATGCACGTCACCTCAGTGCACTGCATGAGTTTCAGCGCCAGCGACCTCCCAGGTGTCGTGGGGAGACGAACCCCCAGGCAGCCGAGGACTGGCTGGAGGCAGTGGTACATGTGTTTAGGCTAGTGAGGACACCAGCATACCTCATGGTGATCCTCACTGCGAGCCTACTACACGCAGCAGCAAGACGATGGTGGATCTTGATGCTCCAGGTGCACGATGAGGCATCTCTACTTTGTACGGAATTTGAGAGCCTCTTCTGCTCGGAGTTCGTCCCAGCCACCCTTCGTGCGGTGCGTATCCAGGAGCTTCTTCGGCTGCGGCAGGGCAGCATGATGGTCGCTCAGTACTCGGCGAGATTTACTGATCTCTTGCGTTACTCGACCGACATGGTACGGGACCCATTCTTCCGTGCCCGGACCTTAGAGCAGGGTTTGAGATACGAGATCAGGGCATCTCTGATCTCCCTCAGCATACCGGCTCAGACATGAGTACTGGAGCGGGCCCTTTTGATCGAGTGCTTCCTTGCTGAGTCTGCACCAGCGCCGAGACCCACTGTAGGGCGACACTTGGCAGAGTCTTCTGCAGCAGGCAGTCGACGGATGACTCAGGGGTCCAGGCAGACTAGACCTTCAGGAAGACGACCTCAGGACACTGGCTCAGCAGTGCGGGGCACACAGCACGGAGCCAGTCTTTCGAGAGGCAGGCAGTGCTACTCGTGCGGCGGGCAGGGCCACATGGCTCGTGACTGCCCGACCCGTCGTGCCGAGGAGCAGCTGACAGTTGAGGGACCATCGAGGCAGAGGCAGAGGGTCGACCGTGGCGGTCCGCAGGGAGGAGGAAGACGAGGCAGAGGAGTTGGCCGAGCAGCAGGTGGTGGGCGACGCTTTGAGGCTCTACCACCACCACCACCAGGAGGTCCACCTCGACCATAGGGAGCTGACGGGCAGAGACATGCACAGCTCCAGGCAGCAGAGGCCTACGACCACGACGCACCTGAGATGATTCGAGGTACTATCTGTTTCTATTCCACCTTTGCTGCAGTACTTATATACAGTGGAGCGAGTCACTCTTTCATAGCCGCAGCCCTTGTTCGGAGCTTGGAGATTATGACAGAGCCGTCGGCTCGATCCTTACGGCTAGAGACTCCTACGGGAGAAGACTCGACGATTACGCACAGGTGCCGGCAGTGCGAGCTTACTCTAGGAGGCGAGAGCTTCGGCTGGGATCTTCTTGTAGCAGCATCGAGGCCTTATGACGTCATCTTGGGCAAGGATTGGCTATCTACGGTCCATGCAAAGATTGACTGTTTTAGGTGCAAGGTGCGATGTGTACGCACCGATGGAAGCAGGTTCACCTCCACCGGCGAGAAGGGAGCCTTTGCAGCACAGGATGGACTTCCGCAGAGGAGAGGACATCCCATCACTCATCAGTTGGCTAGCCTCATCCTAGGAGCAGTTGACGTGCGGAGTCCTGGTTTTTCTGCAGTGGTGGATCAGTTTACGGACGTTTTTCCCGATGACGTTCCAGGGCTACCTCCTCGTAGAGAGGTAGACTATTATATTGACTTGTACCCCGGGACAGCCCCGATATCCACACCATCATATCGGATGGCCCCCGCTGAGCTTCGAGAGCTACGGGTACAATTGGAGGACTTGCAGGGCAAGGGGTTCATCTGACCCAGTGTTTCACCCTGGGCTTCCCCGATATTGTTCGCCAAGAAAGTGGACGGGAGCTTGCGACTTTGTGTTGACTATCGTCGCCTGAACCAGGTGACAGTGAGGAACAAGTATCCGCTACCGAGGATTGATGACCAATTTGATCAGCTCAAGGGAGCACGGTGGTTCTCGAAGATAGACCTCAGGTCAGGCTATCATCATCTCAGAGTCAGATACGAGGACGTGCAGAAGACGGCCTTCAGATGTTGGTATGGCCACTATGAGTTCTTGGTTATGCCTTTCGGTGTAACCAATGATCCAGCAGTGTTCATGGCTCTTATGAACAGGATCTTTCAGCCATACCTCGATTGGTTTGTCGTGGTCTTTATCGACGACATTCTGATTTACTCGACGACTGAGGAGGAGCACGCCTATCACTTGCGAGTTGTACTAGACACACTCTGAGAGCACCAGCTTTATGGTAAGCTCTCGAAGTGCCAGTTCTGGATACATGAGGTGCACTTCTTGGGACACGTCATCTCTGAGGCGGGAGTTGCAGTGGATCCCACGAAGATCGAGGCAGTGCTAGCTTGGGAGACACCCAGAAGCGTGACTGAGGTTTGGAGTTTCTTGGGACTAGCTGGATACTATCGGAGATTCGTGCCCGACTTCTCTAGAGTTGCGACACCACTCACAGCTTTGACGAAGAAGGGGAAACCCTTCGTGTGGTCAGACAGATGTCAGCAGAGCTTCAAGGAGCTGAGACAGAGATTGACCAGCGCACCTATCTTGAGGTTGCCTAAGGAAGGAGTAGGGTACGTAGTCTACTGCGATGCATCAGGAACCGAACTCGGATGCGTTCTGATGTAGGAGTGGGTAGCGATCGCCTATGGATCACGTCAGTTGAGGCCGCATGAGCAGTACTACGCTACCCATGACCTGGAGTTAGCAGCAGTGGTCTTCGCTCTGAAGACATGGCGACATTACCTGATGGGAGAGCGCTTTATAGTCTTTTCTTATCATCAGAGTCTCAGGTATATATTCTCGCCGAAGGACCTGAACCTGAGACAGCGGCGATGGCTCGAGTTCCTCCAGGACTATGACTTTGAGATAGTCTATACTTCTGGGAAGGGGAACTTAGTAGCCGATGCCCTCAGCAGGAGGACGAGCATTCAGCTACTTGAGGAGGTGACGGAGCAGCTAGCCTCTTTGCAGATATCCTTCGTGGATAGAGATGGAGCAGCCTTCCTCCAGTCTCTCACAGTCTCCTCTCCTCTACTACAGCAGGTCAGAGAGGCAGAGCGTGAGGACGCTGACTGTGAGACACGACGTGCACAGATATCCTCGGGACAGACACCTGATGGTTTCTCCCTTGGAGCAGAGCACGACATCCTTTTCAGAGGACTTACCATGGTACCAGTCGCTTTGCGAGAGGAGGTGCTGAGAGAGTTTCACACTTCTCCTTTGGTGGTACATCCTGGAGTGGCGAAGATGTACCAGGATCTGAGACAACAGCATTGGTGGCCGGGCATGAAGAAGGATGTAGCAGAGTTCGTTTCTCGATGCCTCACCTTCCAGCAGGTGAAGGTAGAGCATCAGGTACCAGCAGGCTTGGTACATCCCTTGGAGGTCTCGTAGTAGAAGTGGGATGGCATATCTATGGACTTTGTGACTGGACTTCCACGCACTTCCAGAGGTCACGACTCCATCTGGGTGATTGTTGAACGACTCACCAAGTCGGCACATTTCTTACCCATTAGAGAGCAGGGCTCAGTGGAGAGCTTGGGACGTTTCTACGTTCAGGAGATTGTGCGGCTCCATGGCGTGCCATCATATATCATCTCCGATCGAGATACTCGCTTTACTTCCCGGCTTTGGAAGGGGTTACAGGAGGCGTTCGGGACGCAGCTACGTCTGAGCACAACCTTTCACCCTCAGACGGATGGTCAGACGGAGAGGACTATTCAGACTCTCGAGGACATGCTCCGCGCATGTGTCCTCGACTTTGGTCGTAGCTGGGAGGACTACCTACCCTTGGTGGAGTTTGCGTACAACAACAGCTACCACTCCACCATCGGGATGACACCATACGAGGCGTTGTACGGCCAACCCTGTAGATCTCCTTTGTGCTGGACAGACCCTGGGGAGTCAGCACTTGTGGGACCGGAGATGGTCCAGGCCATGAAAGAGAAGGTCCAGGTCATCCAGGAGCGGATGAGGATAGCTCAGAGCCGGCAGAAGTCATATGCTGACAGGAGGCGGAGGCCACTAGAGTTCGAGGATGGCGACCACGTCTTCTTGTGGGTCTCACCTCAATGTGGTATTCGGAGATTTGGCCGAGGCGGCAAGTTATCTCCGCGCTTCATCGGACCCTTCCAGGTCCTCAGCAGGATTGGAGAGGTGGCTTATCGCCTGGCTCTACCACCTCAGTTACACCGGGTGCACGACGTCTTCCACGTATCTCAGCTGAGGAGATACGTGCATGACCCGACGCACATCATTGACCATGGGGAGCTTGACGTTGACGATGGGGCGACTTTTACAGAGGTCCCGGTGGAGATAGAGGATCGACAGGAGCGGGTCCTTCGTGGGCGATCGATTCCTCTTGTACGCATCAGATGGCAGCACGGGAACCTCCAGGAGAGCACATGGGAGCGGAAGGCTCAGATGCGTGCTCAGTACCCTTATTTGTTTCCCTAGTTTTTGATGTATCTTTACGGGGACGTAAAGCCCTGAGGTGGGAGTAATGTAAAGACCCGTAAAATTCAAGGGAAATTTTTTCTTAATTTTCTTTGGAATTTTACAAGAGCGTGGTTTCTGACAGAACCTGATTCTGAGGCCCGGAGTGCCCGGAATTAATTTCCGATGTTCGGCTCGGGTACGTTCAGTGAACGAACGAGCGGAAATTTCTAACTTTTGAACCGGTGCCCGGAATTAAATTCCGAGGGCACCGCTGAACTCACAGCACCGATATTCGCTTAAGGAGACCTTTTCCAAGGTTGCGTTTATTTCGGGTTGAAAGTTAGTTTTGGGAGAAATTATAAGAAGTTAAATAAAAATGTGGAAACACTTTTTATTTTAACTTATTGGTTAACTTCTCCCAAAGGGAGTTAGTGGTGGGACCCACAACCACTTAACCTCCCTTGGGATGATTAAGTGTGGTGGGGCCCACACGAACCCCAACTCCTCATCTTCTCTCAAAACTCCCTTTAACCCCTCTTTAAATGACATGGTAACTTTGATAATTAATGGATTTGTTTTGTTTGAATTTCAAACCTTTGAAATTATTTTTGTTAAGTGTGTGAGTAAAATAAGACTCTACCTTATTTTATTTGGTTATATTTCTCTAGTATTCTTGAGAGGATTTGGGAGCTCCTTCTTCTTCTTCAACTTTGACAAAGAACGCGAAGAACCTTCGAACTCCGACGAAGAACGCCGCTCCTCTCTTCTTCGTAGCCGGTTGTTCCGAAGATCGACGACGCCTTCCGTGTCAACGAAAGGGAACACCGCTTCCTCCTCGGACTTCCTTCGTCGGCTTGAGAAGATTCACCAACGACGTACCTCTTCGGACGTACCTCTTTGTCAACAGAACTGACGAACGATTACCGCGACGCCCGACCTCCGCGACGTTGTCTTCCGCGGGTCGTTGACGATCATCGATCTTGAAACCAAGGTAGGGGTTTGTTGTTGATTATTTATTTATTCTCGTTCTTGGTTCTAGCATGACAAACGTGAGGATAAATATTTATGTGTTATCATCTAACGAGAGGGGGGTCGGACCGCACAAACACGGCCGAATTCCCCCTCCTTTGTTCTTGATATTTTTTTTATATTCTTGTGGATGAACGAGAAGGCGTGGTGCCGTCGCACCACACGGGAATCACCCGGCTTATTTGCGCGACACCGTCGCGCCGCGCCATGGAAGGATTATCATGAACGCGACGCCGTCATGCCGCGTCGAGCGGAACCGAAGGCGCCGCGGCCGGAGCGGGGCCGCAGCGGAAGGGCACAATGTCGACGCACCGTGCCGGACGACGAAGGCCGCGGCCGGTTCCGGGCCGCGGCGGGACGTGATGACCGGCGGCCAGCCGAGCCGCCGGTGCTGGAAAAAGGAAGAGGACCGGCCCATGCCGGTCCTGTTGAGAGGAAGCCGACCGGCCAGGTCGGGCCGGCCGGGACGGTGCAAAACCGGGGGAATTAAATTCCCCCGGACATTTCTTTTTGGCCCCCCATAATAGGGGGGGGGGGCAGGAGGCCCCCCCCCATTTTCCTCAATGGAAGGCCCCCACGAGGGGGGCCGGTTTTCTCCAAAGGCGCGGCTAAAAGCCGCGCCGCCAGCATGGAAAAGCGGGGGCTTGCCCCCCCGTGCGTGGCACCGTGCGGCGCCCGGCCACGCCGCCGCGCCGGACCGCGCCGCCGCGCCGGACCGCGCCGCCGCGCCGGCCCGCGCCGTCGTGCCGGACCGCCGCCGGCCGGGCCGGGTCGGACCCGGGTTGGGTCGACCTGGGTCGGGTCGATCCAGTTCGGGCCGACGCAGGGGGGGTCGGGCCGGGTCGGCCCGGACCCGGACCCCCCGTTTTCGAATCGGTTTCAGTCTTTTGTCCATAACTTGAGCTACGGACCTCCGATTGACAAACCGTATGCGGAAACGCGATCCTTGGATCGAGACGTTCGTTTTGGTGTATTGCACTCAAGGTTTCAGTTTACTTTGTGTTTGGCCAGGTTGGTTCGTACACGAAACCAACCGGGCCCTCGGAGTGGAAACACTCATATCTTGAGCTACGGACGTCCGATTGACGTGCCGTCAGTTTTGTTGTGTTCCTCTTAGTGAGACGGATCTTTTGGCATACTCCACCCGAGGTTTGGATGCAGGTGGAGTATGGTCGGGTTGGTTTTCCTTAAAAACCAACCGGGCCCCTGGGACGAAAAAGCCAATAACTCTCAGACCGGGCATCCGATCAACGCGCCGTCTGTTGCGTTGAGTTCCTGTTGACAATACGGAACTTTTGGATACATCAACTCTGGACTTTGTGAAAGTTGATGTATCAGCCTCTCGGCTCGTGGAGCATACCCTCCCGAACGAGCTTGCTATGTGCGGGAACCCTAGTGCTGGCTACGACTGTGACTGATACTGCTACTGTTACTGCTACTGTGACTGCGACGATGATAGTACAGAGATCCTTGGTGGATTCGACGACGACTACAGCACTCAGCGATCCTACGTGGATCAATGCTACAGGTCCTGTGTGGGCCCGATCCTGTGTGGGTCCGATCCTGTGTGGGTCTTTGCACTCAGCGGTCCTCTGTGAACCAGCGCCTACAGGTCCTATGTGAGCCCGATCCTGTGTGGGTCTTTGCGGGGGTTAGTTACCTATCGATCTTTCATGGGTCCGACGACTTAGATGGATCAAAGATCATCTTTATCATCCTTTGAAGAAGTATACCTATGTGAGCTGAATCCTGTTGCTTTCCAGTGTGGATTGAGTTGTGCTATCCTGTGTGGATTTCGTTTTGCTTTCCTGTGTGGAATACGTTTACTTTCCTGTGTGGACTGAGTTGTACTTGGGCTTGGAGGATGGAGCGTATTAGATTTGATTACTTGGGTATATGTATGGGAATATACCTAAGCAGTGTCGGTTGTTACTTCGTGATTGTATCTTCCTTTGTGGTTTATCCTTTGTGGATTTTGGGAGACCATCAGGGGTCTCGGGGTCCCTACTGAGTAGCTTATACTCACCCCTGCACGGGCTATGCCCGCACTACGTTGGGTAGGTTGTAGACGACGGACAACGTTGATCTTGGCTGAGGCTTGTAGAGCAGGACGATACCTGGAGGTGGACCACTGGGCGGGACGTGTTCGGAGCGGACAACGGGACCCGAGGAGCAGTGGAGCTATCTGTACCCACCCTTCAGGTGGGATTTCCAGTGGACAGATCGGTGTAGCAGTTTTACTTTACAGTTGCTGTTTTCCCTTTCGAGCTGTACTTTACTTTCAGATTTGGGTTTGTATACTGGCCCATTTACTTTTCCGCACTTTCAGTTGTACTCTGTTCTAACTTAGTGTTTACTTTTCCACTTTCTTACTATGTGGTGTTTGTTTACTTTTCAAAGGCAATGCCTTCCCTTTTTACCAGGATTTACGCCTTGGTGCTAGTCGCCAGCCCCTGGCCTATGGAAGGCGGGCTTGGGGTAGTCACGGCATGGGCCCCGAGGGCGGGTCGTGACAACATTGTTGAATAAGATAAATGTGTTGAGATATGAATGTAATTAGGTTAAATCTCTTATTTATGGTTTTAGGTAATTTTGATAATGAGTTATGTCCCAATGGATATTTTAGTGTTAAATAGAATTAGATTTTTGAATTCTATGTGTATTGATTATGCATGGTCTATGGTTGGGTATACAAGGTAATTGGATGAATAAAAATGAGCACATGTTAGGCTTGAATGGGTGGTATTGGACTGAGGATTTTCTCATGGGTTAGATTGAAATGAGGCTTGAATCCCAACTCCTTGAATTCTTGGTTTAGTGACATAGACTGATGATCTAATCCAATAATGATTGAATTTTATGGGACTACATAGATTGAGGATCCAATGTGAGTGTGGTAAAATTTTCATGATATGTTTTTCCATAGTGAGATAGGAATCATGGTGAATTACCTTTTTTATAATAATTGATCAGCTTGGGATATAGCATAAATGAAGTAAACTCCTATGCCCCAAATTATGTGACAGAAATGGTTTAATTGACTTAATTGAATAAGTTATTAATTTTTAATATTGTTAACTAATTTAACCCGAGTTCTATTTTGATAAAAAGTTGATTTATTTAGTACCTTCATACAAAATCTATTTCGATTAGATATTTTTTAGATACCATTATTGATGGCCTATTATGTCGTAATCATACCCTAGTCAGGTCACCATTGGGTTCCAAATAAATATCCAATATTTTAGTATTTGACATGAGAAAATCCCTTGTGCTTGGGACTTGAGTTGGTCTTGGGATATGCATTGATGAGGAATCATACATGGATTTAATACCCATTTTATGGTTTGTTTCTATTATTAGTTATTTTGAGATTCTATTAATTTTCAAACTATGAGCATGACAAGGCATATTTATATTTTGGGTTTGGATGTACCATGTATACAAAATGGTTTGTAATACTTGTTCAGGTTTATTATCTATCTTTTTCCTTATTTGTTATGTTATCTATTATATAAAACTCTGGTAAGGAGGGTAAAATCTACCCACATTATCTATTATATTATTATTACTAGTCAACATTTTCTACATTATTGGGTTGCATTATAGAGTACATTAGTAGACCCATCTTGGAGCACAAGATTAGTGTAATCTGGTTAGGGAAACTCGAATGTAGTGATCTACATGCGATCCACAAATATCTGGATGTCTTCGTAGGAATCTTCAGGTGCTAGTTTGGTAGATACTAATGTTTGTGTCATTCTATTTTGATCGCCATGAGAATAAATTCCATATGATTCTTGTTTATCTCTCTAGATTTGAGAGTTGATTGTGGAGGAAGATTACTCTTCATTTTTTGGTGTGTTCATGGAGAGGGAATTCTCTACAGCTTGAGATGATTATCTATGGCTGTAATTATGCATAACCAAAGTGAAATTTTATATATTGAAAATTAATATAATTTTGTTTATATACATCTATTATTGGAAATAAATAAGGGTACAAGTGAACTACATTAATTATATTGGCTATATCATAATCAAGAATGGGTATGAGATATCTACTTTAGTTATAGAAATGAAGGGGCAATCATTTCTCGAATTATTCATTAATGCAATATTACTCATCACGTATCAAACGTATCCAACCTCACCCTAAATATATGTCATAATGATTATCATAAACACACCAAATTACACAACATATAATATTAATTAAAAATATTATTAAAGTATAAGGATAAATATACACATTTTAAAATAAGAACAACAAATAAAACATTTAAATATGGAATTCCTACTGGTGGGTCTAGTTCAAATAATTTCCTACAATAGATATTACCAAGGGGGTACATCATGAGAAGGTGCCTAAACATCCTATGAGTATCCACCTCTGAAAGATTGTATCATCTTTGCCTCTCAAATGATATAATCCAGCTATAGAAGATATATTTTCAGAATACTATTGCTACTTTTTGGGTTCTCAACATAGGGGAGAACTGTTATGAACAGTCTGTATGACACATGCAATTTGGATATTATCACATACTATGTCACATAGAAGATCAATAATTATTTTTTATTATGTTTATTAAAATTTAATACTATGAAAATAGATTATCATAATGATCACATAATATAGTTCTAGGTTACCATATCCAACCCAACCAGATTATAATTGTTTCATATATGATTAGCATAACATACCAAGATACATCTTTTTGATTTTATTATTGATATTCCTCAATGAGATAGTTTGTACCAGAATGATATCAATGTACTTAGATAACATTTCCATAGACTGCCTACAATGCGTAATTTTTTACATTTCATTTGATTTTAATCATTGTAATCAACCATTATAAATGATTCATGATTAAAAAAATCACTCATAATTGATCACCCACAAATCCTATTAAAATTTATAAATAAATAATATAAATTTAAAGAATGAAAAAATTATTCAATGTAAAATAATAAATAAATAATGTGAAATAGTTTTAATAAATTATATAAAAACTTAATGCAGACATCTCATTAGGACCAAATGGATAAATGGTATATCCTAGATCAGTATACTCTATCAGATCTATCTATTCCAATGCATGCACCATTTCATCAACATGCACTTGTGTTGATGCTGAAAGAATAAAATCATTATTTTCAAGATGGGTAGTTGGAAATAGTGGCAGCATAGTCATCGATGGATAATGAATGAAGGGATATTATTATTCATTGAGAAAATATTTTCAAAATAATTTACATTGAATTAAATTTTTTTTACCCAAAAATGTGTTACTCTATGATGAATTGCTTCAATTTTATGATATTGTTGTTATTTTGAGTTGAACAGTACAAATGGGCCATTTTAAATTTTTACCAGTTTTAAGTTTTTTATGTAGTTTGGTAAATAACATTATCGACACTAATCCAAATTGAAATATTCTTTCTTTTCTAGATTCTAATCTTCCAGGGCTTCATTTCATCTCTTTTGTCGAAAATCTGAATCGACCATATGGAAGTTCCATAGAAGCTCACATTTAGTTCAAGAAAATTATTTTCAGTTCTTCATTGTTTTGGTGTGGGGTCCATTACTCATTCATGGGGAGCCCCATGGTTGTAAAATTTGGTGGGGGGACGGGAAATGAGTTTTAGAGTATCTTTAATTCAGGAAAGTCCACTTGAATTGGCCGTTTTAGGGGTCATTAAATCACCCTAATCTGGAGGTTTACAATTAGAAGAGTCTGACTCGACAGAATTAATGCTCAGAGTTAAACGACCATAACAGTTGGAATACATGTCCAAAGCCACTATGAATTTTAGGGGACATGCCCAGGATAATTTTGAACAACATTATAGAAGGGTGAAACACATAAAGATATCATTTAATGGGGCTACAATGTGTCTTCATTCGAGGGGACAAATTCTAGCTATGAAATGAGGAGAGGTCCACCCTCTCAAAGCATCTATCATTCCATCTCATTCTTTATGGGACACCAAGGAGAAGAAAATTTCAGCATTCTATTTAATTTTTTTCTTTATCATTGATTTTTAATTCCTTACTCTTCCCCAATAATCTTGATTAACCATTCCATGGTGGGGTAAACATTTTGAGTGATTGTGGAAGGGTAGGTTTTCTACATTGTAATGCTTGAGTTCATAGACGTAATTGAATAAATTTCATTCTTCTTTAATGTTGTTTATAATTTATTATAGAATATTTTATTATCATGTTGGATCGTTCATGAATATTAATTACGTTATTTACTTTTGACATTGTAAATTAATCATAATCTCAGTAAACTAATTTCTAGTTTTTATACGATGGAATAGTCATTGGTTTAGTGGTGAAGTACTCGATGATCGTCAGTACCTGTAAAAGGTGTAGTGAATATCATGATTGTTTAGGATAAAAAACTGATCGGGTATTGCCCATATAAATTAAGGATATCTAATATAACTATTTTACACATTGAATTAGATTTGATCAAACCGATATCTTGGTATGGTTTTCTCTCACTATCATAATTTCACCAAAGAAGTGGGGGGAAAGATTGTGGAAACAAACTATAATATTACAAGAAGAAGAGGATTTAAATTAATTGAACAATGATAGCATTACAATTAGTAAACAGACCCTGACCTAATCACCCTTTTTATTATCATTGTTTTGGAATCATTTGAATTTCAAATTTCATTTCAAAAATAGAACATTTTTACCCATGTTTATATTTTTCAAAATGATTTTGTGTGCACTCTTGTTCAGGATACATCCTCAGCTTAATCACTATACTACACATAAGAAATTTAAAAATTATTTTTCCATACCCTACAACTGGTGTGTGTCAAAACTGGAACTGTTTTTGAGGGGCTAATAGGTTGTTTACATTACTTTTTATATTTTCTTATTTTAGATAGATTTCATTATTTAAAAAAATCCACAATAAATTAAATTTCCATAATGCATTTACATTCAAATTATAGTACATCGAATAATTACTCACAGGTGCGGGAGGAAGAAAATGAATACAGTGGGGAGGCCCTCCAACAAAGGGCTGATGCTCTAATGATATGGTTCAAACAGAAAGAAAGACAACATTCAACATCGATTTTACTTGAAGAATTGATATCCATGGTTGATTAACTCAAAACTGACATTGAATGATACAATTCTAAGAATAAATTTCCATAGGTCTTCCATTATTTCACTGAAGAAATCTATGATGTTGAATACAAACTCGAGGTGGTGGACCATGACTACCTACCTCCATCTAGTGATAATCAACTCCAAAAGGCACTTTTAAATCAAGAGGAGATTAAAGTTGAACAAAATCAGGGAGTTGAACATTTCATTGACTCTATATCATATGGTTTTATTGAATCTGAATTTTATGTCACTCCATCTTGTTTTATTGAATCTGGTAGTCTTTTATATTCCTTTGATGAATTAGAAGAAATTTCACCTATGGACAAACACCTAGAGCTCCCTGAGGATATCAATCATCTACTGGAGGTAGTCTATTAAGAGATACAAGTGGCAAGCCTGAAAAAGCAATTCTACAAGATTCTTACCATAACAAGAATGATTTTGAAATTAATATTTCAAATTTAAATTTTGAATCTCCATTTTATTATTCTTTTCATGAATAACATCTGGAGAAACTACAATAATTTTAAAAAGACGTTTCATAGTTATCAACTGAAGAGGAGGAGGGTATGTACATCATCCTACCCCTCCATGCATGCTATACCAAATTACGAAGGGGGTGGATCTGGAATACTTTGTCCATGGATTCATCCTCAATAATTAAAATGAATTATAATATGGAAAGATCCACATGTCGTGATTCAAATCAATGAAGCTTCATCCACCAACAGATTATAGAAAAAAGCCGGCACTGCCCTTTGGAGGTAGTAATATATTCTAGGGCCCACATGGGGGATCCTACCAGGATTAATCATTACATTCTTTCTAGTAATTTATATTTGAATTTCGTTTATTATAATATAGTTTAGCATGTGGCGGCTCGCTAATTTATTGAGCTTTAATGACATGATCTTTGTTCTTAATTGAGTTTTTTTCTTTTATAGATTCATGATGGCAGAAGGAAACCAAATTTTTTTTACAAAGCGGACAAAAGAATTATTTCAAAAGGGAGTTCAAATTTTTATATTATCTCTTATAATACTTATATATATTTGGTCGAAAACATTATTTGAAATTTAATGATAAGAATAGCATACCCACACTCCAATTAATTCTTAACATGGCTTATCAAGGAGACATGAGTATCTTAGCAATCTAGTGATTCCATGTTTTAGAATTCAATGTAATGAGGTTTAATGAGTAAAATGAAAAATTTAATGTTTAAGTGACGAATGTATATTGAAATGATAACTCATAATTTAAGGGAATTAGGTCATTTAGGTAAATTAAATTTTCCTACAATTTTTTATACATTGAATTTCGGAAAATCATATGAATTACTTTGTTTTTATTGATCATGCCTTGAGTGATTGTCCAATATCATATGTCTCATTTCTGATATTATTTCTAGACCATGTATTTCATATTTATTCTTGTGCATATTACATGATTGTTCATGGGACATGTCACTGAATAGAACTAGCATTTGAACTTGTCAATGCTATGATTGTGCAAAAACATTTATAAAATGATTGAGGCACCCGTTGAAAAACACTTATTTCTAAATACCACCTTTACATAAATCCATCATTTATCCCATAGAGACCATGAATGAACATTATTGGGATATGAAATGTTTTAAGCCATTTTTCTACATTCCTACCATGCTCTTGGTATTTGCATTGTATTTTAAAGATGAATTGTGGGGGTGAAGGGATTCAAGGTGGAAGTGAGGATTTACATTTTATGGAAAAAGTGTGGGGGTGACAATTTGGGAATAGTAAAAGGTTGTGTAATAATTCATTGTACTCTATTGTTTTACCACTTTTGAAAAAAAAAATAAACTGAAAAATCTATAAAAAAAATATATAAAATTGTATGTGATTTGTGTGAACCAAGATTCTCTATTTTTTAGACCGATGATATTCTAATCGTATGTAGTTTTTTTAGGTATTTGATGTTTGATCAAATAATTTCTTTCATAAAAATTGAAAAAAATAGAAAAAAAAAATTAAATCAAGAGGGTGCATTAATCATTCATTATGCTTTACTTTGATCATGAGCTTATATTTAGTTTTTGGGGAAGTGGGTGTTGGTACATTAAAGGGGATAATTTCATTACACTTTTTGATATCATGCATTGTTCTTAAAAGATAATCCTCATACGTGAGCCTTAATTTTTAATACATCAAATCCTACTAACCTTAAGCCCCAGATTCATTTGAACCTTTCTTGAAAAGTACTCATGATTTTTTGTGCCTTTTGTCTTTTCAAAATAGAGAAAGTTATTCTATTAAAAGCTTATGGATAAGGTGAACGTTCTCATGATATGTGTATAACTAAACTTGAATTATATCATGAGAGATGTGTGGAAAATTTCAAAGGTGAGGTAAATGATGATGTTCCATGCTTAATAATAATCAATTGAAAAGATTGAATGAATGAAAGAAGAAGTTAATTTTTTTTTTCAAAGGGGAAATGTAAGATACATGAATTAATTGTTTCATTGAAATATTGGATATTAAATTCATATTTTATGAGGATTTTTTAAAATTTGATTTCATGTTGAAAATTATCAAATTTAATTACTTGGGAATTTGAATATTGGTAACATTGGGGTCCTCTGAGTTACATGTTGAGATTTTATGCGTGAGGACAAGCATAGTTTATGTGTGGGGTAATTGATAGAGAAAATATTTTCTACATCATTTGTATGAATATCAATTTTTAATTATCTTAAATAATAAATTTGAGCTTATATGAATCAATTTAGGATTTATGATGTGTTTTGAGCAAAATGGTGAAAAACAAATAATTCTGGATATTAGACATATTTGTATATCAAGTGAATTTTAGTCATTTCATAAAAAATATAAATAAAAATTTTGTGAGTAATTTTTTTTTGTAATCATGATATTATTTCCTTCAACTTTGTCTTCTTGACCATGAGATGATTCAGCTATCTTATGGCCTAAAAAATCATTGACATTGGACATTTTTCTTGGAGGACAGCATGGGCCCTACCACTCTAACGGAACCCAAACTCGGCCTACAAAAAACTAATTGAAGAGTTTCTACCTGGGATAGCATGAGGACAGATATGGCAAACTATAAAATAAATTTGTGGGTGTTTTGAAGTCATTAAGGTGGCCATTGAATGGTATATGGTTTTAGAAACCATCCTGGATTCTTTATCCAGAATCAAAAATCACATAAGAAAAATTCATAACTCCTTTTTCTGGTGTCCAAAAGAGCTGAAATTTGGAGGGTTAACGGAAAAAATATTTATCCGCAACATTGAAGAAGGTGTCCATGAGTGAAATCTGCCATTTAATTGGTCAGAAATGCGCATTCTATTGGAGTATAGAATTCTGCCTATAATAGGAGGCCCACACCTCCTTCGCAAATCATCCCATTCTCCATACATTCCATCATGGCACTAATGTGGAGAGCTCCACCAAGAGTGGACAGCCACAAATCTTCCCAATTTCATTTTATTTATTTATTGATTTTCTTTATTTTTTTGGTTTTCAATTGTAATTTAAATTTCCAATAAAATTCATGCATTATTTTTATTTCTGTGTCCACCCATCCACCCTGTTTTCATCAATATATTTTCTCATTCATTTCTTCTTTTATTCTTCTATTATTATTCACTGTGACATCATACACTCAAGATTGAGTTGATAACCCAAGACATTTGCCGATTTAGTTATTTAGAAATTTTATTTATTCAATGCTTAAATTCTGATGTTTTATTATGATTGTGATGAGAAAGAGTTTTGTGCACGGGTCCGGCGATCTTCCACCACAACATTGATATCAAACTAATTTTATACATTTATCAAATATTTTCCCTCTCTTATACTAGATATAATCTTTTCATATATTGATGTTGAGCCATTCAGTGGTTGAAATGTCATACGATGGAGCCAGGTCTTTGAAGATGTCACACTGTCGATCAAGGTGTTCCATCAACCTTTATTATAGAAGAAGGTGAAGTTAAAATTGCTAAATGAATACAATATTTCACACCAATAAATAAAATAATATTAAATAATTAATGGGATCTCATAATTGAATTATCTAACTTAATTTAAATACCATCAAGGACAATGATGATATCCACAATCCAACCCATAAGGCCATGTTCGTTCCTAATTAATTTCATTTTGTCCTTTCATGTTAGTTTTATCTTTTATTTTAATTAAGTTGTATACCATTCCATGATAATATAAAAACAACCAAAAGAAGTTGTTATGTTAAATTAGATTAAGTGACTGAAGACTGAAAAGGCTCCTCAAGAGAGATGACCCTAGTAAGCCACTATGCTGCACTAGGAAAATTAAATTTCTATTGCCACTCCATATGACAGGCATGCGTCAAACCTGATTCTGCAAATTCTCCAGTATTTTCCAAAATTCAATTCTTCACATGCACCTATTGAGGAACCAATGTTTGATGCATGCCTATCATAGGGTGTGGCAAAACAATTTTTAAATTTTATATGTGTATTCTTGTGATTAACCTTGTGAAGTGTCCTAATGAGGTGTGCACACAAAATTAGTTTGTCACATTAAAATGAGGTTAAAAATGTTCTGTTTCTGAAATTAAATTTGAAATTCAAATGAATGGAAAACTATAATATTAAAAAGTGTGATTATGTCGGGGTTAGTTTTTTAATATTAATGATAGCCTTGTATAATTTAATTCAATCCTCTTCTTCTTTGTTGATTAATGTAAGTTTCCACAATTGTTTTCTCTCACATCCATTGTGAAATTTTAATGGTGAGAGAAAACTGTACCATGATCTTGGTTTGGTCAAGTCTCTGTCCATGTGTAAAATAGTTGTATTTAATATCATTAATTTAAATAGGCAATACTTGATCGGGCTTTTTTATACCAAACAATCAAGAAAATTCACTACATCTTTTACACGTACTGACGATTGTCGATTATTTCACCACTAATCCCTGGTCTATTCAATCGTATATAATCCAGAAATAAGTGGAGGGAGATTATGATTATTTTACCAAGGAAAAAATAAATAATAGAATTAATATTCAAGGATTATAGACCTTGATAATAAAATTTGGTATATGAATTTGAAAACAACTTTGAAGAAGAAATAAATTTATTCAATTACGTCCAAGAACTCAAGCATTACAATATAGGAAACCAACCCTTCTCCAATAACTCAAAATCTTTATCTCACCATTGTACGGGTAATTGTGATGAATTAGGATTATAAAAAATTACAAAACTATGAAAAATAAATGAAATAAAAGAGAATTCTGAAATGTTGTCCTCCTTGGTGTCCTAGAAGGAATGTGATGGAATCAAAGATGCTTTGAGAGGGAGGAAATCTCCTCCTTTTATTGCTAGAATTTGTCCCCCTAATGTCGACGCATTGTAGCTCCATTAAATGATATCTTCACCCATATCACCCTTCTTGAATTTTTTTAATAATTATCTTGGGCAAGTCCCCAAAATATCTCAGCAGATTGGGACATGTATTACAAGAGTTATGGATATTTTACTCTGACCATTTATTTTGTCCAGTCAGACTCTCCAAATCACAAACCTCCAAGTAAGGGTTATTTAATGACAACATAAACTGCCAATTCTTGCAGAATTTCCATCATTAAAGATGATCCAAAACTTATTTCGCGCCCCCACCATATTTCACAAAATATGGGCCCACCATGAATGATTTATTGTCCCGACACCAAATCTAGGAAGAACTGAAAACAGTTTTCATCAGCCAACTTGTGAGCATCTTTGGAGCTTCAATATAATTGCTTCAGATTTTGGTCTAAAGAGATGAAATGAATCCCCAGCTATTTAGAATCTTGAAAAGAATGAATTTTGAAATTTTGATTAGTGTAGATAATGTTATGGCCAAACTACAGAAATTGTTTAAAACTGTTAAAAATCTGAAATGGCCCATTTTTACTATTTAGCTCAAAATAACACCATTATCATAAAAATGAAGCAATTCATCTAAGAGTAACACTTTTTGTGGGATTAAAATATTTAAATTCTATGTAAACATAATTTCAAATATTTTCTGTATAAATTGCCCCACACATAGCTCTTGGGCTCCAGCACAAGTAAAAATCAAATAAAATCAAATCCTTAACACATACTAATGAGATCCACCAAATCCATAATAAGAAAAAAAAAACGATATCATGCCTCATAAAAAACAATTATTTCAAATTCTTCTTTTTAGGTTTTAATATATTTACACATCTTTTATTATCCCACGAACCCAATACACCTACCTCGCATGAATTTTCTATCATCTCACAAATGTAAATGCTCATCAAGAATTTTCTCATCCAAACTCCCACAGGTGTCACCATAGTCTTGATAAATTCATAATTCTCCACCTTATGTGAGTCATGGACATGTGTTTCTCATGAGGACTTTTCATGGTTCTAGTGTGGCTTTATGTTGGTAGGATTTTGATGTTTAATATTCCGAGGCCAAAATGGAGGGCTTGGCTATTTATGAAGAAAAATTGAAACATTCTAATTTTCAATCATATATGGTCTCCTTATCTTCCCCTTTGTAGAAAATTGTCCCTATCATCATTCAATCAGATAAATATTTCAGCAGAAAAAATTCAATATTTCAATCATGGTTTTTTTTGAATGCTCCAGATAGGCATAACATTCTTTTTAAATCAGAAGCTCCAGAAACACACAACTTCTCCTATCATGAATGCCCTAGAAATGTGATAGGTTTCAATAGAATAATTTTTCAGCATCACAGATGTCTCACCATGAATGTATTTTCCACCCAATGTATCACTATCAAGTCAACATCCCCCACACTTTAGTTCAACTAGATCATGAAATTTCTCTTCAAGAGTATGTTGGATAAAAACATTGTCATGTAATTTGGCTAACCTAACTGGCTATTCATGGATACAAGGGGATAAAATGATTAATATATATGGTAGTCCATAATGAAAATGATTATTTTTAAATGGAGAATTTGAACCAAATAAATACCTCAATCATTTAAAATACATGTACTCCAAAACCTCATGTTTTGAAAATAATAAATCAATTTCTGGTTAAAGAAAGTGTGGTTTGGTTCTCTCAAAAAATGAGGTGAATGAAATGAATATGACAAAAAATGGTTTAGAAGCCACACATAAATGTGATTTCAAAGATATAGAATATGAAATATTTCCTGGGATTCAAAAATCAATGTACATTTCATGAATTTCATAAATATATTAATGTGAAACAAAGTCATTTCAACATTCATTTAATCTTTGCTTAATAGAATAGATTAATTCACTCATTGAAATAGGTTTCAAAGATGGTAATGATAATCATTTCAGTATAAAATGATTTAAAAATACACAAAAAAATTGAAAAATAAACACACACAAATATGAAAACAATTTTTTTTTAAACAAACACAAAATAAAAATCCTAAACTATATATATTTCCTACCCCACACTTAAATGATTAAGTCTCCTCAATTAATTCAAATGGATTTAACATGTAAGAAAGTTTTAAAATTTATCAAAATATCATGAATGTGTGATGGAGAGGTACAACATGATGGATCTTATTGATAGATAGGTTGGAGCTGTGTGATATCCTACATTGTTTCTGATGGAATGGTCCCCTGAAACTTCTTCAACCTGTGCCCATTAATAGTGAATGTCTCCTTCTATCCATCCTTCATAATCTGTACAACACTAAAAGGATACACATGATTTTATATAAATGGACCCTCTCATCTGGAACGAATTTTACCGGACAACAACTTCATTCTTGAGTGGAATAACAACACATTATCTACAGAATGGAAGTCTTTCTGTTGAATTAGCTTGTCATGACCCACACTTTTTCTCTCTTTGTAAATCCCATAATTTTCAAATGATTCTATAGATATTTCCTCCAACTCATGCATCATCAATATTCTTTCGTTCGCAGCACATTCAAGGTCCAAATTCATTTTCCTCACTGCCCAATACGACTTATGATCTAATTACACAGGTAGGTGGCAACTTTTCCCTTAAATCAGCCTATATAGACTCATTCTAATCAGGGTTTTGTAAGCTGTCATGTAATCCCATAAGGTATCCCCCATCCTTTGGCTTCAATCCTTCATGTTTGGATTAACAGTCCTTTCCAAAATTCATTTGATTTCTCGGTTGTAAACTTCATCATTCCCAATAGTCTATGGATGATTGGGAGTTAATGTTATAAGATGTACCCCATTCTTAATCATCAATGAATCCATTCTCCAATTTCCTATTTTTGACGTATGCCTATTGTAGGGTGTGTCAAAAGCAATTTATTTTTCCTAGTGCATTATAGAGGCGGACCAAGGTTGTCTCTCTTATGGAGCCTTTTTAATAGTTCACTCAAATAAACTAATTTATCTAAAATACTTATTTTTATCATTTTTATATTATTTATGAATGGAATAACATTGAATTAAAATAAAAGATAAAACTAACATGCAATGAAAAAATGAAATTAATTGTGAATGAGCAATGCCTTTATGGTTTGGATTGTGGATTTCATCATTCTCATTGTTTGTATTTAAATTAATATTGATAATTCAATTATGATATCTCATTACTAAATTACTATTATTTTATTTATTGGTGTGAGATCTTGAATTCATTTATCAATCTAAACATCACTTCCTCCTATAATCATGGATTATGGCACACCTCGATCGAGTGTGTGACATCTTCCAAGTCATGGATCCATCGTATTTCATTTCAACCACTGAATGGATCAACCGCATTGTATGAAGATCTTATATCTTGTAGAAGGGAGGAAAAATATTTATTAAAATAATATAAATGTGTTTTAGATCAGTGTTGTGTTGAACGATCTCCACACTCATGCATATCACTCTTGCTCATCACAAGCTTAATAAAACATCGTAATTTAAGCACAGAATAAATTAAATTTCCACATACCTCCCTCGGGCCAAGTCTCGTGGTAACCCCTCAATTTTTATGCTATGAGGTCATAGTGGATAATATGAGATGAATAAAATATGGAAATAAAGAGAAAATATGAACAAGAATACATGGTGGATGGGAGGACACAAAATTAAAAATAATGCACGAATTTTATTAGAAATCGTAATTACAATTGAAAACTAAATAAAAAATAAATATAAGACATAAATAAAGAATAAAATGGCGATGATTTGTGTCCATCCTCCCTTGGTTGAGATCTCCTCCTTGTTCCCTTGATAGAATGGATGCAAAATGGGATGATTTTGGAATGAGGTGAGGGCCTCCATTAATAGAAAGAAATTTGGACTATGATGGATTGTTCATTCTTGACCCTTATAATGGAAGTTTCACGTGTGGAAACCTTCTTAAATGTTGTACACAAATATGTTGTCTATTCCCCCCGCCTATTTTCAGATCTTTTTGACTCCATATGAAAGATATATTACTTTTAAATTGGCGGGTTTTTATTCTGGATGATGTTTAAAGGAAGGTTCCTCAAAAAGTATACCTTCAATGGCTGCCTGAATGAAACAGAAACTTCCAAAATTTTGTTTTATTTCTGCACATATCAGTCATAGTGCTATCCTAGGTAGAAACACCTCATTTGATTTGTGTAGGCTGAGTTTGGGTTCTGTTTTAGTGGTGGGGTCCACGATGTTCTCCCAGAAAAATGTCCAAATTCAATGAATTTTTTGGCACTTTAGATGGACAAATAATCTCCTGGTCCAGAAAACAATGTTGAGGGAAATAAAATAAGGATTCTAAAAAATATATAATCACATAATTTTTAGTTATATTTTTAATTCAAAGATTAAAATACCCTTGATGTAAAAATCTATCTAAAATACAGAATTAGGTTCTTTACACCATTTGGCTAAAAACTCATCATAAATCTAAATTTAATTCAAATTAGCTCAAATTGATTATTTGTGATGATTAGAAGAATTGATATTCATATAAAAATGTAGAAAATATTATCTCTATCAAATTTATCATAGGATATACATATGGTATAGTTGGGAAAATCCCTATAAATGACCTAGGCATGTTATGAGAATAAGAGGCTAAATATGATAATGGTAAAGGAATGGCTGGGAACAACCATGAGTATTATGTAGTGTATGAAATTGTTTGGTAGATTTTGTGTTCATTGGTGGTTCATGGTTTGAATGTGTGTGGAAGCTTCTTTGTCAGGTATATAGAGAACCCCAAATTAGACACATACTTGAAGGATGAGAAGAATTCATCTCTCGTTTAGTCTATCATAACAAATTTTTTTAAAACAAAAAGGAATTGACATATCATGTAATGTTGAATTGAAATATTACTATTATTATACTAAGAAGGGGAAATAATGGAGGAATCCCTAGATCACACATCCATTGATCATTTGAAAATAAAATATTCTTTTTTCTTAACCAATATCCTTCATAATATGTATGAGAATGAAATTTCAACATGTCTTTTGGATGAAAATGATTTAATCACGAATAACAACAATATCTCACCCAACATTACAACCACAAAACATGGTATAATAATACCATGTAAATTGTACTATAATTGATATAAATATAATTAATTATACAATAGTAATAACTTCGAATATAGTACTAATAGAAAATATCCAAATTTTTTTATCGGATATGGAATACTGATGTTGTTTGATATATGAAAAGAAATAGAAAAAAATTTAGAAAAATTTAATCATCTATGAAATTAAAGGAAAAAATATATCGCATATATTCTAACAGAAGACTGAATAATATCCAATTATCATCCACTAACTCCAATATTAACACTCAACTACCAAAATTAATGTAAATTGATTCAACAAACACATAGAGTGTGCATAGATAATGAAATAAGTGTCCTTATATAAGGATTTACTAATTATTAATAATTATGATGTGACTCTTGTGCATATTAAATAATGGGAAAATGAAAAAATATTCCTTAGTGATATCACATATCAATCCACAAGGAATGATGTCAAATTTGGTGTATGATCCCTCTATTGGAAGAGGAAACATGTTGAAGTGTATGAGAAAATTGTATCAAAATAATGGATATGTATTAGTGGGATTGTTATTATCATTGGAATAAACCCATGACCATAAATATAATGAATTTCAAAGGGAATAGTTGATGTTGAATAATCAGAAGTAGTTTTTCAAAAAAAAAACAAGGCAATAGAAAGGCTTAGAGGAAAATTATCTGAAAAGAGTTGGTTAATCAATAAACCCCAGAATCCTAACCATGATGTTTGTTATAGGTACCCATATACCCTTTTACATTATCTAAATTGTGATAATTTGAGTGATGTAGGATGAAGGGGTAAATGAAATACATTGGGATATTAACTAAGTGAGAATTAACCGTAGAATTTTAAATAAAAGAGTTCAGGATGAAATGAAATTTCTAAGAATATCTGAAATTTCAAAAATCAGGAATTTTTTAAAGAACATTGTGAATTAGACAATATATGTTGTAATATATATTAATCCTACAAAATATTAAAGATATATCAGAATTAAATTATTTTTTGTAGTGATATAGTTTTAAACTCTTTGATTCTCCTTGACTAATGATTTTCATCTATTTCGAAAGCCTTTCAAATGATTTAATAGAGATTAACATGCTGGAATAATCTATGTGAATTTTATTATACATTCAATATACTTGAAAAATAATTATACCATCAAATTGGTTTCAAAAAGTAGTCTATATTTGTTCAAAATATCTGGGGGGGGGATATAAATTTTGGCTAGTCAAATCTACATAGACTCATCTAAATGAATGATTCATTATAGTGAAATGTTAATAAATAGATTCCTAGTGGAGTGAAAAAACTGTTTATGTATTATGTTCTGCACCCAAGTGAAAGAGTTGGATTATTCCATTGAATAATCCACATAAGGGACATTCATGATTTTAAATACATGTGTAATGGTGCGTTAGAGTACACTAACCTATTTAAAGGTTTGTATAAAAAGATTAAGGCTATTCAAGGGTATATAGATCTATGTAAAGGAAACTACTGAAATATTCTATATAATCATAAGGAATTAAATAACCCCCTAATTCATTAATTAAATAAACAAATTACAACATTAATTCACTACCTGATAATTTAATATATATTACAAAAATATATTTGATTTATGTAAATGTAATTGATCACAAAATTAAAAACTCAAATATAACTATTAAAATCTAATTAATTATTAAAATAATTTAAATCAAAACATTATAATTAAAAAGAGATGAAGGATTTGGAAGTAAATAATACGATGTCAATGTGGATTAGAATGAAAAAAATCCCTGAATTTAGAGAGAACACGAGATGAGAATAGAGCCAGTGGGTGCCCGGGTGAGGAGGGAATATGATCACAATTGTATTTGGGGTGGTGGTAGGCCGATGAATATGAGAGATCTATATCAATAATATTTTAAAAAAATAATTATTATATATCTTCCCATACAAACAATTTTTTTATAAACCATTTGGATAACATGTCCATTAAAATTGTTTGCATAAACCATTTGTATAAAAAGATTCCATCTACTACATACTAATTGTTTATATAAATCATGAGTATAGATATATGGGGGTATCCCCATTTTCTAGTAGTGTATGAATAATATTTATAGAAATATAAATATTAATATATGAGTCAAAATATTCATTGTATACTCTATCAACGTCGAAAAATGATAATTATGGGAATCATATATCAGTGATAAATAAAACTGTGACAGATTGTTCTTTTTTATCACTTATTTTATAAACACTAATAAAATTTAATTTAACATCATTTATTGTTTATGTTTAATAATTTTTTCATTTTATAAGTGGTTTTTAACATATGATAAAGAGTTGAATTAAATATTTTGAGAACGATGGTGGTGTATCTTATAAAAATAAGGCAAAATAAATAATGTTTTTATATGTATATATATATATAATATTTTTTCAGGTGGTGGGTTAGGGAGTATCTACATAATATGATGCAATGAAATATAAATCCCTACATTTAAAATGGTTTTAATGTGATTACATTAATGATTTTTATAAATATTTTCAACAAGTAATTGTTTCATTTCATTACTTTTTCTAACTCGGATAATGATTTTTATAAATACACAAAAAATAATTTATATTCCTATTATAAATGAATCCTCATTTTATTAGGAATCAATTTGAAACTCATTTTAATTACAATGTAGTGATTTTATATTAATAAAATCCATGTAAAAATTTTTTGTAATGGGAAGGATTTCACACAGCATGATTCAACCATTATATTTTTATAGAATAAAATTGGACATTGAAGTATAAATACCTACACATAAAAATGTATAAATGAAATTGGAAATCCCATTCACGATTAGGGCTATCACCAGTGATTTCATCAACCATATCCCATGTGGTTGTTTTTTTAAAGAAATTTAATCTTTATATATGCATTACCTAGTGACTTGTTCTAATGAAATATTTGAGATTGTGTGCAGATGAAAATATTTCAACTTATTATATAAAATAACAAACTCATTCAAACACCATTCTTGTACTACTTCTATCTCAAGTACTGAATACCCAGTAATTATTGTTTCATAGGATGAATTTATAAAATATTAACATTATAATATAACATATTTGATGAAGAACATCTGTAAAATTATGCTACATTTTTTAAATTATTAAAATTTATTATATATAAAATTATTGATTGTTAAATAACAATAACTATAAAAATAATGAAATTTAAAAAAAATACTCTTCTAAATATAAATTAATAACCATAAAATGAAATGAAATATAATCAATCCACAAATTTCCCTACTATTACATCTGGTCACCTTCCTCAACCCATTGATCACAAATACCTTTATAAAAATTTAAAATTTTAAATAATTCGTTATAAGAAAATCATATAATTTATTTATGAGTTTTTTTATATTTTTATATTTATTTATATCATGATGGATATTTTGGATATGATGAATTTCAAATTGTCCACTTCAATTATGTAGAATTAAAATTGGAACATTTATTGGTATCAAAAGATATATCAACCAGATAACATCCAGCATGCACATGAAATGGTTCTGGTGACTCGATATGAATGATACAAAAACGAGGGACACACATGACTTCTATAAGACTATAATAGAATTTAACAATGACAAACATGATTTTTGATAAATGAAATTGATGATAGAAGAGGAAATAAATAAAATTAAATGGTAACATGAGATCCTTAATTAATTATTTTACAAGAATTAATTTCATCATATTGTAAAACATCATATAATATAATACAAGAACTTTTACATAAATATTTTTTTATGAATGTGTTTAAATCAATAAATCATATTTTAGGATATTCAATTGAAATTCATAAATCTCGGTTCGATGACAATAAAAATACACATTAATAATTTGATCTTACCATGTTCTGAGAAGTTAGAGTCATGCATTTTGTTGTTAGAGGAAGGTGTATACATTGGAAAAGAGGAAGAATAAGAGAATGGATCACAGTTAAGTTTGGTGACATGTAATAGAAATTAGTGGCATTGACAAGTGTAGGATTCTCTAATTTAAGAAGCAAATGATGTTGGGAGATGATTATATAGAAACAACCCATTATATCACATGTCTCATTTACAATGGTATGATTCCCAAGAACAACATTGAATTCCTTGATTATAAGGATGTACCGCAAAATTGGGGAGGCCTTCTTGTCTGGCAGCCATGGCCAGTAAAAAAATCAATCCAAAAACACCAATGTACAAAGAATCATTGGAAATAGGTCACACATATAATACATCCAAATCACCCTCCTTAGTAGATATAATTTTTATTCTCTAATGAAAATATAAACAATGAGTTCATCATGTGACATTGGGATGGGAGATGGATGGAACCTCAAACTGATTCCAGGGTTACAGAGAAAATTGGAGTGAGGTATATTGTTTTCAGTTTCCCCCATGCCATTTTTCTTCTCTAGAACTAGGGATCATGGGTCTCATCATTGGGAAGAGCCAATTCAATTATATCTACAATCATCTTTGTACATCATTTTCAGTGTTCTATAAACATTCAGATCATCACCCATGACTATCATTCAAATGATCACCTATATCTATAATCATTGTTATATGAAATTCATAGTTAGTTAAAAGTATTAAAAGCACTCAATCTAGTTTTCAGTGTGCTTCATGTTATTGAAAACCAAATTATTTTTAAAAAAATATAAAATATTCCCATGACCGTGTCATTTATTTCACCCTTTTTGTGAAGAATAGTCTTTCCTAAACAAAATTACTTCCATGACTTCAATGTTATACTCTAATCATGGGAACAATGATCTCATTATTTGAATTTGTTTAAATAACATAAATCATAGTCAATATTGTAAGTATTATAAATATTATATTAAATTTTATCATTAAAATTCAACCCCTAAATGATAGAATGTCCCACTTAATTCACTATTAGAGAGATGAGGTTTTTTAGTCCTTGACATACATGACAATTAATAGAGGATGTTACACTAAAAAACAATACCCTTCATCCCCAACCAGCTCGTTCCCTCCATACACAGATTGTGCACCCACCAACAACTCCTTCACTGATACCAATAATCATTTATTCCACTTCAGTGCCATATCTCATATCCAATCCAACATTATATGTATCACACATCCTACAATCCATTTCCATTAATTCAGGCTGATCCCACAATCATCACCACCCCCATTTCATCCTCGTTGATCCCTCCATTAGTTTCCATATTCATGAAGTAAACCTTTTTTTAATATGTAATCATGATTCATTGAAAAAACACTTTATTTTAGGGTTCCTACACATCTTCGATAGATTCTAGATAATTGTCTAATTTTAATATCATTCACATTAGATTTAGTCATCAATTTTTCATATTATTATGAAACCATTATTTATTTATTATAGATCATTAATTGAGTGAATTTATATTCTTATTGAATTGTATTGAATTGAAAAATTCCAAATGAAATACAGTTATTTAGGAATCCTAATAATGTATAAGATAACAACATTTTGAATATTTAATTTCACCTATTGATTCAGTGTATCCATCTAATCTTATATTTCAATTATGTAATTTATCTAAATCTACAATTCCACACACTGGCATACATTAGAAGCTTAAAAATAAACTAACTACAAGGCTTATTGTATCATCATTGACCTTGGTATTTATTATACTATAGTATAAGAAAAATTATAAACATTATAAAACCTAAAAAAAATTAATCAAAATAATAGACAATAAATTGAATAAATTATTATTTATTATTAGAATTCTATGTTGCATATTCTACGAAAATAACCTTTTCTTCACTGGATAATAATGTTATTATGAATTTGATTGAAATAAATATTATTAAGATGTATAGTTGGATGAAATTTTATACTATCGTATCAATAATATAAATTGTTCACCATAGTAGTTGGGTAAAAAATATGTGAAATATAAGAATAAAAAAAATATTTATAAACCGAGTTCAAATGTAAATAGTGACATTTGAATATATAGAAAAAATAGTTTCATGTTTGTAGAATTGATTTTGATGTATCAATTGAATTTTGTTTTGCATGGTCATTACAACATTGATCACAATAAGGTGATTTGGGGAGTTATTAGAAGATTTATGAATATATTCATAATCTTTCATACATATATGTGTCTATGATATCAATTGTAGAAGATAGATTTCATGAATTATTTTGGTAGAGTGATCAACGCAAAATAATATGTTTTTATATGTGTACTATGCAACTATTTAAATATAATATATGATATGTTATTTTAAAAATCCACTTAATATTTTTATAATTGTTATAGTATGTTGTAAACATATTTTCTAATGGATCGAACAATAATAGCACTTCAAATTGCTTGTGTTGGTTGGACGAGACACATATAGGAGTTTTCAAGGATTTTAGTGGGTTAATGAAGAAAAAAAGTGTGTTCTACTGCTATTTGAGGCTACGGTGTGACATGGATCAATGGTATGTGCCATAAGATGGAATTTGATTGTGTGGTATCCAAAATGCGACGTAGGGAGGATCGACGGAGGAAAATATGCCCAATGGAAAAAGGGTTATCTTTGACGAGATATTTTGGATGAGGAAGGGTTCCATAGAAAAAAGTCCAACGAGAGGAAACAACTTATTAGAAAATGATTTAGAGTTCTACTAACATCAGAAATCAAACCACTATAACATGATCAGATGCGGCAGGATGAATACAGGCAACCTAGTATGCCTTTGAAAATGGTTGAGTTGTGGTTATTAGCTCTTTATTGATTCTTTTGTGTTAGTTTGGTATCATTGTGATGTCGAATTGTAGCTCGAGAGGATCATATGGAAAGACATCATTACCTACTACACTATATCAGAAGAAGCTGCAAGCTAAAGGTGGGATTATATAGATAATCTATATGGAGCAGGAAATGATTTTTCGGCAACAACAACTTCAATAAGAGGAGATGCACCGATGGAAGAAACTTCATTAGAAAAAGTTAGAGTACACGAGACATCTGGCTAATGGTTTCGGGATGATGTTATTTCCCATATATCCCCCAACACCTCTTTCTCCTCAATAAGACCCTGCCCCTGAGTCATTGATTTCCATTATAAGATAAAACATTTTAATATAAATTTTTTGTAATATTATATATATATATATTTATATATAGTGTTTTATTTTGTTTTATTATTTATTTAATTTTGTAATATTTAATTAAAAAATTATTTATTTTTTTATCTATTATAATTAATTTATTATTTATTTACTATTTAAATAATTTTTTTAATTTTTTTAATATATTTTATATATTGTTAGGATTAATTTTTTTTGTTAATATTGAGGAATTTATTTATTTATAATTATAATTATTATTTTATTGTTATTATTAATTTTAAAATTATTATTTTATTAATAATATTAATAATTTATTTATGATTTTTATTACATTAATATTATTTTATTACTATTATATTAATATAATATTATAACTATTTTTCAATTAATATTATTTATATTAATATTTGTATTAGAATTTAATTTTATTTAATTTGGTAAAATATTTTTTGGTTATTATTATTATTCAATATTATTATATTAATATATTTTTATTATTATTCTAAATATTATTTTGTTAATATTATTTATTTATTATTTATTTTAATATAATAAATTTTATTAATATTATTTTTTCTTAATTATTTATCTATTCCTTGTAGCTTTTCTCACCACAACTGGGTTTTTTAAAAACTCAGATAAACTAATTGTGAATTTATTTTTCTACAATGGGGATATTATGATGGGACACCATCATAAAGGACCTTTTGTGATGGGGTCCCATCGTACATTCAATGTCTCAAACAACTCAATTTCTAGTAATAAGAGGCTACTACATTTTATCGCTTACTACTTCATGGTAGTTTGTTGTGGGGTAGTCCCGTCATTGGTGTTGGGAACTGCTGCGTGGAGAGAGGTTATTGTGTTGTAATGGTTTTTGAGGATATTTCAAAATCGACGGCGGGTGTAATGTGGGTTGTAGGATGGGTTATAATCCATCCATCTAGCTAAATAGGATCTACAATTTTTATCCAACAATGGATCACATATGTAGGTTTTACCATGGTCTATGGTATTGTCTCCTATGACTGTGCATTAGTCCACGTTGTGTACTACATGGTCTTAGAGGGAGTGTTGTATTCCACTAAAAATTTACCATTCAATAAATATGCATGATACCCCTAGACCTGGTTATCCCCAAATCTGAATTCTTGTACCCTTGTCACCTAGTGGTACTTTTAAAATTCTTTTAAGACCTATTTTGATAGGGATCAATCCCAACTTCTGGAGTTCATTCTGTTGTGACCTTTTGAATTCTCTTCCACTTTTCATGAGGATTCTCTATATTTGATCTTGATTCCTCTTGTTCCTTCATTCTATATTATGAAGGATGCTCTTCATTATATTAATGGGGTTTTATTTATCATTTGTCAAAGCATTCATGGAACAACATCCTTGGGAGATTGTTATTTAACCCTGAAAAAGTTGATCAGAGATCTATGACATTGATTCATTATAATGAAATGAATGTTGAATATTTGAAGTTGGGGATTCCATTATTCTCTTCTTTATTTACCTGAAATCATAAAATGTCCATGTTTTAGCCCTCTGTATGAAAATATTATTATCCTATTAAATATAAAAACAAATTAATGAGTGGAATTGGATATTGATTAGTGATTGGTGGTAGTTTTCTTCCACCATGATAATGGTTTGCTTATAATTTTTTTAAACAATGTGAAATTTATACAATGATTTGTGTATCTTGATCTTATGATTGGTTTATCATGATAAAATTGATGAATTTAGATAATGAACATAAATCCAATAATGTTTTGTTTTTAGGATAAATAATATATGAGAAGGCATTTATAATAATAATGGGTTTTCTCATAATATGATAGTAATCAAATTGTTGCATGTATTCAGGTTTAACAGAATGTGATATTCCTTCTATTAATGGATTAGGAAGAAACCTGAATATGGACTGCTTGTTGATGATAATAAAAGGCATCATTAATGGGTTTTTTTCTTCCTTATGTTTTTTGGAACTAGAATCTTATGCGAGAGTTCATGTATAAATAATTTAATTGCATGTTATAGCTGATTCCTTAGGTCCACATAGTTAGAACCTATTCAAATTACCCAACAAGGATTTAATAATCACATATATAGGAGGTGAATATGTTATACCTTATTATTTTACGTTTCCATTATTAACAAATAAACTTCACATAAAATAATGTATTTTATTCTGTATTAAAATAAAATCATACACATTATCACATGAACATAAGAATTTTCATAGTTCGCTACTCAACAAGACTAGTTCATCCTATGAGTGGTCTGGAAATAATCTAAAACCATACAATCCACTAGAAAAAAATGTTTTTTAATACAATCTATATGATATACCCTTACACCTATTTGGAACTATGTCCAATTCAATATTCTATGTTTTTCAAGTAGTATGAAATGATGTAATATAATTTACTTAACAAATAAGTTTTCATGCTTCTTGATGAATATTCACAAATATAATCCTTCCATAGAATTCCTCAATTTCATACATAGAACTCGGTAGGAACATCCTGGACATTGTAATGATACTCACTCCAATTCCAAGGCCTAATTTCTCAATACCCAAAATATATGTCTACCAAAATACCACTAAAACAATTTTTTTTTTAATTTTAATTATTACACTAGAAATATAAATACTATTTTAATTGTACTATTATCAAGACCAAAATGATATCTAACTAAATATAATGTTTCTATCCTTCTTCTTCCTCTTCTATCAGATATACTTTTTCATGTAATCTCAACACAGAAACTTATTCTTGATGAAAAATCATAGATTAACTCATGGAAGAGGTGTTTATAAAAATATAAATTTTAACACAATTTCATACATGAGAAGTTTAAAAATACATTATGTTAAAGGACTATTCTATCAATTTTTACAACTGGTGGTTACTAAAATATTATAAATGAAAATTATTAAAAATAATATAACATTATAAATATTATTTTCATGCAGTAGAAAATAAATTTAAATCATTATTTATTATTATATATATTTTTTGTTATATATCATATAGAAATAATCATTTTCATTGCATAATTATGTTTTTATGAAAATTATTTAAAGAAATATTATTTGTATTTATAGTAGGATGAAATTTTATACCAACCTATCTATATGATAAAGAGGTCCAAATGATAATTTAATAAAAAACATTGTGATAAATATTAAAATGAATTAATATATTTAGAAAATATTGTTTGAATGTAAATGGAAAAATCATTACATATTGTGTGAATTGTTTCATGTTTGTACAATTTTCTTACGAATCAATTGATATTTTCTTAACCTAGTAATTTAAATTTTGATCACTATAATGTTATATAGATATTCATTATGGGATTTTATAATACATGGATAAATCTTCATACATATTTTAGTTTATGATATCAATTATTGGCGCAACATATCATTAGTTATTATGGTAGTATGATCAACCTAAAATAATATTATTAAAAATTGTGTACTATACAACTATTTAATGATATTTTGTGATCTAAAATTCAAAATATTTATTTAAGATAAAATTGTGTATATTTGATAATTCTTTTCATTCAAAAGATGTATCAGGGCTCGAACCTCATTGTCCTTTACATTTGTATGTTTTTTCTATTGGGGGAACTTGAAGGAGGTTTCATTGAGTTTAGAGGATAAATGATGAAAAACATGGCTCCCATTACAATTTAAGGTCATGTTGCAGCGTCGAGCAATGGGATGTGTCATATGATAGGCTTCTATAATGTTATATCCCAATTAAATCATAAAGAGGCATTATGTAGGAAATCACTCGCTACTTCTATTTTAGGCCTCGTTGTACTACGATAGTTGGTTACAATATAATCCATTCCTGGTGTTGAACGATGTAGAGTAGATCTATGTGGTTGTACACTGTTGGTTTTTGAGGCATAGGTCAAATCAGGTATGGCTACAACGTGGGTGGTAGCGTCCCTCCCCTAGAAAAATATGATATCCATCATGGATATGAACCATAATATTTGTGTCTTTTAAAATGTCATTGAATTACTAAAACATTGATTGGATATGAAAATATCATAGTATGTTCCAAAGTGGTGTTATCCATCATATTTGGAGATACGTTTATATTCATAGAAAGGGGGTGAATGCACATTTGTTGAAAACCATATTTAAAAAAGTTTTTCTACTATAATTATGGAATAATGTAAAGGTATGAACAATATCATTTCACATGGATTATATGTTGGTTAGTTATTCACTATCCAAATCACATTTTAACTTTATTTTTTTCATAAAAAATAAAATATCATAAACAATTTGTTTTTTAGGACAACAAAAAAATAATTGAATAAAAATGTAGATGCACACAAAATAAATTTGAGAAATGAAAATGATTCTAAGGATGAATTTTAATAATATATATCAATATTTTCTTTCTTCAATATCATCAAAATCAATGAACATCTTCAATATGATTCACCTTTTAAACATACACATTATTCTTTGGCATGGAACAACTAATCAATGTGATATATCCTTAAATAGAACAACAGTTATTTTATCAATGTAGTATTTAATGAAAATAAATGGGTAGAATGGGGTTTAAAAATTATTCTAAGGAAAAATACAAAACCAAATAAATAAAAATGATCAGACTCATTGATCATTTGATTATTAGAGTATTAAAATTAGATTCAGATAATATCCAATTAAATCATATATTAACAGTATCACAACAAAATTAATTAAATAGTTTGTTACAATGATAAGTTTAAATATAGATTTTTTTTATACACAATCACAACAGAATATACATCATATATAAATAAGAAATACAAAGGCTTAAAAAAGTATGATTGAATTATAAACATATAGAATAATTTACTAATTAACTATAAGAGTTAATGTATTCATAAATCCTTAATAATGTTATACAATGTTTTCTATATCTAAAATAAGGTATATCATTCCATATAAGAAATCCCTTAATCTGATGTATCAAAAATTTTATTCGTCTCCCAATCCCCAAATATTCCTCAATATTATAATTAGATTAAACTATGTCCTTCTTGACATAGAAATCCCTAGAAATGATGATGGACATCTCCCTTCATATACATAGAATCTCATGATCTAATGGATCAGATACTCAAAATTCATATCCCTAGAATCCCTCATTCAGTACAATGATTGGAAAATATATTAAAAGAGAAAATCATTTTCAAAGATTTACAATCATCACAAGGGTTCTATAGAACATCAACTCTCAATAGCATTTCGAATAGAATGAATGATATGATCATGTAGATAAATATTTATACTACATGAGTTGTGAATTGCATTAGTTCCCAACTATTCAAATGACCTATGATTTAAAAGTGATTTTCCAATTTCCATATTTCTGTGTTACTTGTGATGACCAAACACAAAGTGCACTTAACAGTTCCTAATGATCTTGATCATTAATTTTCATTATAAGGATTATTTTTACTTTGATAGCCCAATTTCATTTATATTAACACCATTAATATGATATTCTAGATTCATTATGATATATATAATTCTATTTAAACCAATTATCAATAATGGACTTTTTGATGGAATCCCTTATTGATTGCCAATCTGATAAACTAAATAAGGGTTAGTTTGATGTATTATTACTAGGGATAGTCTAATGGTCTTGTCTTTTTTCAATATGATTTAACTATAACAACTGACCAAACCATTAGTTATTTGAATGTATCATATACACCCTTAGTTCAATGGATGGAAAGGAAAAATAAAAAAAAATTATATTTTTTTTCATATGAATTATTTCTAAATTCGGTACAATGTAAATTTTTAAAATAAACATACTAAAACACCATGGATTGAAAATTTTAGTAAATTATTTTTTTATGGATTTGTTTGTAATTTCATAAAATAAGTTGAGTTGTAGTAAGATGGAATTCAAACTAAACAATCCCCCCAACTAGAAACCACAAAACATAACACTTAAAATGACCAAAGTAATAAATTTGAAAAATTACATATATTCTTATAATCATTTAAGTTCATCCATGATATACCTCATATAGTAATCCCTCATGAGTTTATAACATCTTAATAAACATATAGAATGTGATAATTCAGTTTCTACACCCATAAGATAATATATCACCGTTTTTATATCACCTCAATGGCTTCTCCCATTATAAATGACACACATTTTAAAAATTTCTCCCACAATATAAATTTCACCGTATTTTGTATTTAAACAAATAATTGGGAACTGATATCTCATGAATTGATAGAACGATATGACGAATGAAATAATTTAATGTGAAATAACTCATAATATTAGAAATAAAAAGAAAAATTTTCATCCAAAATTAATATGAATACACTTAGCCATAATTTCATTGGATGAAAAATTCATTCAGATTTAACAATCATTCAAAAATCTTTCAATGTATAAATCTAGAGTTAAAATAAAAATTGATGATTCCATATTCTTGATGTTTTCACAAATTCAATTTTTTTCATATATAAATAATTACCCTTATAATAGTCCACTAATAATATATTATGTTACAAGATCTATTCTTCTGAAAATATTTTTTCTAAATTCATCACTTAAATCATTCAACTTCTTCATTTATAATTATATTTTCTTCAGTCACAAGAAAATTCTTTTATTTATGTGTTTTAAGTATAATGTTTTATAACTCTATACGATAAAATATTATATTTAAAACATTTATTTCCAAATTATGATCATTGGGTGTATCTTTAAATACATCCACAAACATCACTCTATCAGAAAATTCTGTTGATGAATTATCCAAGAGTTTTTTCATTTCTATAAAATTTTTATTTACATTTAGGAACTAATCATCATGATGCATGAATTCAATTTACACATTGTTTTAAAACATAACCATATTATTTTAGAATTTATTTTAAGACATTTTCATTTCATTTAATGGATTCAAATTATTATTAATGTGAACTATAGATTTTGTCATAAATTTCATTGATTCAAATATTTCATTTAGACTATTTTGAATTAATATTTACCCCGATTCTATGTTTCGAATATTTTATTTAGAATGACATAGAATTTTTAATGTTAAGAATATATATTCAAAACATTTAATTAACTACCATTCCATATATTAAGTAACCTAAAGAATCATTATGTGATTTGTTCTGGAGTATTTTACATCCATTTTTTCACCCTTCTTGACATTGTAATTACCACTCATAAAAACATTTTCTTATTTGAATACATTATTAATTTCAACTTCTTTATCCAATTTTTAATTAAAAAAATTAGTTGGGATTAATTATCTTCTTCCTCAGATATTGATTATGGAATTAAATCTCTTTTGGATGCTGATTTTTCATCCCCTTATTCTAACAAGTATTTATCGTTATCTAATTGGAAAGACAATGTTTTTATTATGATAATTATTTCAATGTTTTAATTTATTTTGAATCTTCATCAATATCTATTTCTTATTCTTTATCATCCTTTTACTCTGCTTCCTATAATTTTTCCTTTTTTTATTATTATTATCCCACTACTTTTTATTCATATAATTCCACTATTTCTACTTCTAATTGCTTATCAATGTATAGAATAAAATTTATTTTTAATTTTATGAAATTGTAAATCAAAATTCGTATATGGGTTTCCAGCACAGTCATTCTTCTATTCTTGATAAATAATGGACTTTCTAATAATTTAATCATACTTTTAATACAATTTAATTTTGAATATTCTTTCATTATAGACTTCTCTATTTGAAAACTCTTCTAATGATACCATTTTACTAAGACATAAAGCAAAAGTTAGATAAATCCCAAAATGATGGAACGAGCTCTTAATGGGGTTGTAATAGTCAGGAAAAATGTGTCTATGTATCAATGTGGGACATAATTTTTCACAACATTATATAAGAATGAGAGTGATAGTTAGAATTCCATGAATATCAATGTCTCAGATTAAAAGTTATTATCTATTGGGATGATCATGAAATAAATTAAGAAAAAAATTAATGTTAATTTTGCACTCTTAATGTTTTTAATGAATCCTTTCCTTGTAATGAGTATCAATCCAATTTGAAGACATATAACTTTTTAAATAAAAAAATTATTAAAACTAAATGAATAAGTAAACATGAATGTTTATAACTAATGTAATAAATCAGTGTAAAAACTAGAATAATTTAATCATTTATAAAAGTAAATTATACTCATTATGAGAAAAATTGTTTTCATTATTTTTGTAAACATAACTAATTATAATATATTCTACAACAATAAATTATGTCTAATCCTTTTTAAAAAAAAAATTATTGACATATTTTTATATGATATTATGATATAGAAAAAATTTCATGACATAATTTGGTTGGTAAAATTGTTTTTGACACAATTGAATAATTATAAATAATTATACTTTATATTATTTTTTATAAGATAATATGACTATAAATAATTTAAAAACGTTTTTTAGACCTAAAAATTAAATATAAAAAATCCTAGTTTATGAATGCTAATAGTTTTATGAAATCGAATGGTTTTAGAAACATAAAATCATGGGTTCTTCTCCATTGAAAAAGATTTCATTAATGTATTAAAATTTATAACAAGATATATACATGATTTATCACATAATATTTCTTATTCCAAGATTCTGTTTATTGTATATACACTTATTAGAACTAAGGAGTTTAGTTAAAATATGAGAAATTTTCTCTTGCATTCTGATGAATTTTATAATAATATCTCCCTTATGTGTGTGATCTCTAATGAAATGTTGTTTAAAGACTATTTTCATATCATGGATGTGATGTGATGGGTTTTTAATTTGGTAAATTGAAACATGTTTTATCATGTAGAATAATGTTTTTTCGAAAAACTCATACAAGAATTTATCAATGTTTGTTTCATCTATAATACATGATCAGAACGACTTCTATATAACATATATTTGCCTTTAGTTGTTAAATGTAATATTGTGGGTTATTTCGTTCATAACCAACACACTATAGCATCAGTATTGAAATGACCCACTGCAAACGTACCTTTCTAATCATTTATAAATCCACCAAAATAATCTTTTATAAAATATTTTAGTTCAACATCATTTATAGATAAATATAATATTCCTTAATCCATAGTTCCATTATGATAATTAATTTTTTATTTCATTATGATGACATCAATTTATATTTCCTCGATATATAGAATATAATGTTATTGAAAACATTAAATATGTAAAATTAGATATTATATAAATTAAACATCTTATCATAACTCTATTATTCTTAGGATCAACTAGTTTCCCCGCATCATCAAGATCTAACATATTGTAGGATACAATGGGATTACTAATAATATTACTATTTCCATACATAAATTTTTTAAGAAGATATTTTATATACATATGTTGGGATATAAATTCTCTTTTAGGTTTTTCTATAATTTAAAAACCTAGAATTTATGTTATCCAGGCATGATACTCATTTAATATTCATATTTCATAAGAATTGCAATGGAATCTATTTAATATTTTGGAGTTGAAACATATATAATTTAACAATGATATATTTTTAAAATCATAATATTTTTATTGACTCATTTTATAAAATGTATTTGATTTGAACCTCTATTAACAAAGTTGATTTGTTACAGAAATTGAGTTAACATATCATACCTAGATATACGATATTGTTTAATTCCATAAAGCACATTGGTATGTTTATAAACACATTCTGGAAGTATATATTTTCAATATATGAGGGTTGTTGTTCTTTATCATTTTCCTGAACATATCCATTATAAAAATCACACATAAAATCTTTTTGAAATATACTAAAATTCACTACTTCTACAAAAGGTCTAATTATATTAATAAGTTCTTTTCTTCCTACTTATGCATAGGTTTCTCTATATTCAATTCCGTGTTATTGATTATGATCATTAGTAACATTTACAACATTTTTTCTAAATATTATTACTTCTTAATCAATTTTTTTTCCAAAAAACACATTTTACTCCAAATATAGAAGTATCATTTTGTTGATTAACCAAATTCTGATCGTTGTTTCATTCAAACATATTAAGTTCATCTTAAATTTCATTAATCCAATCCTTATCACATATAGCCTCATCAGTATTCTTAGGTTCGAGTTTTCATAATAATGTAAAATGATTAAATATTTCTCAAAAAATTCTTGTTATATAATATTAATATACATTAGAAATTATATTATCACTAGAATTATTCTTATAAAACAACTCATTTAATGGGTTTTTTAAATTCTGTTCATCAAAAAATAGATAAAAATATTCCTGATTAAAAAAATCATATATATTCTTGAGCTATTTCCACATACTATGAAAATTCTAACATATGTTGAAAATTAGTTTCAGAAATAACATCTAAATTTGTAGGATGGGGTGTTTTGAAAAAAAATGGCAACTATCATCAAAATTTTACTAATGGTTAGATTTTTTAGGGAATTGTAAACTTACCGTTGACTAAGGGAAAATACACTGTTAACCATTTACGATTCTTGTTGATGTTTTCTACAAATCCACATAAGTATCTCTCTGGGATTCGATTCATCTAGGATCCAAACTTGATCATCAATCACTAAAATGGGATCTACATCCAACCCATATTATTTTATTTAAAATCAAGTTAGGGATAATGGATTAGCAAAAATAAAAAATAGGAACACAGACACTTTGGAAAAAAAAGATAAATGAAATAAACAACTACAATTTAATTTAATAATAGATTTAATTAAACCAACTATAGGAAATGGTTATATCTAGGAACATGATTATACACATGCATGCAAAAAATTATTCATCTATTAAAATTTCCGTTCATTTATAATCAATCATATTTATGTAAAATGAACTCAATTAAATTTATTCTATTCTTTAATTAATAAATTATTTTATCTTAATTCACATATAAATTTATTTGAGATTCTCATCTATCATAATTTTATAAAAAATAAATAAATCTATTTACATTTAACTATGTGCATAAATATACAATGGATGCATCAGGGTGATTGTCCATCTAAACTACCATATATTTATTATACTCTTATACAATTTCTCTTGAGATTTATGACATACATGACTTATCAAAAACATTCATGAAGTGTAATATGGACATAAGGATTACACTAATCACATTATATTTCAATAATGTGTTATTAATCAATATCTATTGATAACTATCTATATTAGGATTCTTATATGATATGTAAATCTGAACATTGTATTTAAATTAATTAAGATTTTATATATTATAAAACTCATCACATGGAGAGTCTTATAAACATAATGACCACACACAAAAATTTGTTAATATATTCTTCATTATGTAAAAATTTAATTTTCAATTAGAAATAATTTGTTAAACATGCATGGTGGGTAAAAGATATCCCCACACTGTGTACTATTTTTACAATTTATCCAAGACAAGCACATAGTTAATTAGTGTGTAAATCTTTCTATGAAAAAAGATAGAGTACATATTATTTACAGGGGATACATGTTGTGTGATATCCGAGTAACAAAATCACCAGTCTTGTAGGTCTTGTATGAAGATACATAAACAATATATGCCTAAAAGATTACACACTGTGTACATTTGATACACATTGTCTACTCCAGCTGACATTGTACTAGACTGTCATAGACAACACCATGTCTAAAAATAATGTTTCACCATGTACTAAATGAATACTCATTGAATTATTTCTAATTTAATTCATGGTTCATTAAGCACTAATACATGGTGTGTACCTATGGGGTACATGGCCTGTACTGTTTTGTTATCCATCGAAATATCTCCACACCTTCATATGAGATCATCAAAATAATTTTATTATTAAAATTATTTATTTTTATTATATTTATGAGAATTGAAATAGAATAAAGTTGGTATCAAAATTTGGATTTATGAATGATTAAACAGAAATTAAAAAAATTACAAATTCACAATTCAATCAATGATATTTAATTATTTATAAATAATTTTGTGACCGCTCTAATAAAACATTTACGTTTCAGGGACAACATAAGTGTGTAATAGGTCATGCCATATTTTTATTTTCTTTCGTAATCAATTATCAATAAAATATTTACATGATGAAAAACATAATGATAAATGGAATTTAATTAAAAAACATTGGATAAAATGACGGAACCAGGGCACATGATCCTCAAATATTATTTATAATTAATTAAAACAATTTAAAAATTAACTTATGAGAAATAAAATATTTTTTGGTTGATATGACAATAGATCCACAATGTATTGTCATAGAGATATAGTAATCAATGTAAGATTCTCTCTAGTGGTGTATGATCCCAGAATTTATCTATGTATGTTCTTGTTTATTTCTACATATTGTGGTCAAAGGAATGTTTTTCTGGATGTGTGAGGAATCATTAGGTTGTCTTGGTGGCTCAGGACATGAATAATGGTATAAGTTTTCCATCCTAATCATGTTTCAATATTGGAACACCATTATTACTAAGTGTGCACCCAAAACATGTTATCCCAGTGGAAGGGGTGAACAGTTTAGTAAAACATACAATAGGGGAGGAAAAACCATACTGGAATGGATAAATCATTTTCCAGGCCACATGGGGCACCCCATGAAACCATGTGACTCAAACCCTCTAGGATATATGTAGATTCACATCTTCCACACAGTTTGAAAAATAATGCGGCCTAACCGTGTACTACATTAAATGCGGGATTTCACCATTTTTACTCCTCAAGATTTTATGTTCCTCAAAATAATTAATTTTTCATTCTTCCTCCTCTAATAACAGTGATGAACCAAAACAACCAACGCATCCCTTGTATTGATCTCTATCATTTCTTGGCCATTAGAAGTGTCGTCGGTTGTGGTTTGAAACATCAGGAATGTGTTTTTCTCCTCATGATTCTATTCTCTATATTAGGGATTGGGGTTTTGTTATTATTTATCTGAAGCAATAAAACCCTATTTTATCTATTGGATATAATATTGATCTTCAAATGGAGCATGGATCCATTTATATTCCTATGGTTAGACATGCTTTCATCATTGTGTTTAGGTAAGTGGTCTAGAAGTTATATTACACTGAATTATAGTTAAAGTTTATATATGTGGTTCTTTTAATGGTTCTCTCTAATTTTTCAATTGATAAATTTTAAATTAACTTCTAAAATGGATGTCTAATTGTTGAATATAACACCTCATGATCTCAATGGGATTCTTTAAGATTTACTATACTTATTTAGGTCCACTCATGGGGTGTTCCAGTATTCATGAAATGTAATATTATAATGTTAACTATGGATTTTAGTTATGTTTAAGTAGAGACCTAGATAAACATTTTCATAGGTAATTTGAGTTATATAATGGATTATTGGTAGTTATAAATAGACATTAATAATGGAATAAGGGTTAATTTTAAAAATTTATTGAGGGTTAAATGGAATAAGGCGAACCTGTCGAATGACATGTGAGATTGAAATTGAAACCCATGAATGGGATAATACATGTCAAGTGATTAATTATGAGAAAAATGTTAATGTATGAAAATTATTGAATAAGTAAAATGCATTAATATAAAATAATGAATTTGGTTAAACGATTTATGTAAGGTGTGTGATAAATGTGTCATTGGTTTATGGACCGAATATTATTTTAGTTGTAAATAAAATGTGAAGTGTTAATCATATGTGTATTGATTAGGTATGGTGTATGATTTGTTATATGTGGTAATTGGATCAATATTAATGTGCACATGGTATGTTGATATGTAGGATATTTGAATGAGGCTCCTCCCACTGTTCGAGTTTGATTTATGATCCAAAACCATAACATATAATGCATGGGTTAAGGAGATGGATTGACGCTCTAAGCCCAAAATAGTATCATTTTATGAGAGTACATGGACCAAGACTCCAAAGCATATGTGTTGTATCTATTATGATAGTTTTATCTATATTGAAATAGGGAACTTGTCTTATTTCTCTATTGTCTACTAATTAATCATCTTATGATGATGTGTAAATATTCTAAATTACTAACCCATGGATTAAGTGATAGTAATGGATTAAGTGATTGAATGGAAAACAGAAGGATGTTGATAATGTAAATATTGATAGATAATGGAACCAAAGTAGTATTTTATTTATATTTTAGTTTATTTAGTAATTATATGAATAATATGGTTTCACTTGATTTTTTATATACACCATTGTGGGTGGGCTACTGAGTTATACACAAACATTTATCAATCCTCCATTGGGGAACTGAGAAGATTTAATTGTTGTTGGATTAAACAATTGAAACGGTCATATGATAGGGACTTGGGATGGCCTTAGGATGATCATGTATTGTGATCTGGACATTGAGTCATGACCTATTTTGGGGGATGGTTTCTTTATTATTTATTTTATTATTCATTCAATTTTCTATCTGTTAGTAGGACATGGAATGTTTTTATTTTTTTTTGTGTTTGTACCATATTTGAGAAATGGTTGATAATGAATATTCTAGTTTATTTTCTATTTTATAATTATTTATTATGTTACATGATGTGGAATAATTTGATAAGTATGTTATAATCTTTCCGCATGACCTGTTAGACCCCCACAATTGGTTGGCATCCTCTAACGTATGGGGAGGCACACTAAAGGATAGGTGGAGACCTGAATCAGTGCACTAGATTAGTGGATTCCGAGTTGGGAACATTACAAAATGGTATCATATGAGTTCATTACATGTTGCCTTAATATTTTGTAAAGGTATATAGATTAATATAATGTGTTAGGTTTTGACAATGAGCCCATTTTTTGGAGTATCTAACCGAACCAAAGGTGAAAACACAAATAACTTGGTTGGGAATTGTTGTTCATGATATATGTTGTATGAGTAGTATGATATTTACCAATTGGGTGATGCACTTGTTTTATGATGACATTATTTTATGATATTTTACACATGGATGGAATGGAAAATGTTTCTTTATACATGCATCATTATAGGCATCTAGGGATATTGGTGGAATGCATCATAATAGGCATGCATTAGATGGATGTGTGAGACATGAAGAGTAGATCGATTTTCAATTCCATTAAAAAATGAAGATGGGAGTGTCTAAAATTGATTTTGAAAATGGGTGAATGGATATATTGTGAATGAATGGTTAAAGAGTTTTTATTGACGAAAGGAGGTAAAAGAGCTAAAATGTTGGTTATAATAATTGGTGAGATGAGAAGGGAACATGAAATAGAATTATGTGTGTTATGAATATACAAATGGTTTATAATGGGTGTCTAATGAAAGTCTCTTTAAAGTGTAAGTTGGTTTTACCCTATATTGAACATTACCAACAATAGGAATGGTTAAGTGTTTTATTCAATGTTAGTCAATGTATTTTTGGAATAGAGTATGTAAAATGTGGTTGTTTATGGTTAGTGTAGAGCCTTTATTAATGAAAACTATGCCTGTTTTATATTATGTGTTGTAATATTTGTGTTGGAATTAAGGTAATATGCAACCACAATGTCATCTGTTATTTGGTTAATAAGAGGACATTGTTGAGAAATCTCCCCTAGATGTGGGGAAATGAAACCTAGTGGTTTACGATAACATAGTTGGCGAGTAATTTTGTGATAATACCACACATTTTATAAAAATGATGGAATGAGACACTAGGAGGGTTGTGGCAAGTATATTTGAGCTAAATAAAGAGATTTCGTTGATACAACCTCAAATTTTTACTGTAGAGTGTCGACCTGATGCATGTTAGTGCTAGATAGAGACCATATAATGGATTATTGGTCATTTAGAGACTCCTCCTATGAAAATAATGATGATGGATACTTACATGTTGTGAGGGAAAGCGAAGATCTGGTGGGAGATTTTGGGTTTGGCCAAGTAGGGTGATGGTATTTCATGAAAATATTTCTAGGTAAAGTTTCTAGAACCTATCTATTTAGTGAATTTGTGGTAGGAAAAGGATGTGCAGTTTATTTGGGTCACCCAATGGTCAAACACTATGATGAAATGAACTATTTTTTCCACGAACATTATTTTTTCCCAACATTAGAAGGGGATGAGGTAACAATGGAATGAATTTTTTGGATTGACATAAACATGAGATTATGTCCTAGTTAAATATATTACAATTAAAAGGAGTTATTGATGTGGTAGACGGGGGCCTTATTTCAGAGGGAAAAATAAAGTAGGCCCCTAATGGTGGGAATTATATTACAGTTGAGTGATATATTAGTGCAGTGTCCAATGGAATCAATTTTAATTTATAGAGTATTCACCTAGGTGGTTGTAGATAGAGTAGTTATAAGATATTATCAACCTCTTAGGGTGGGGATAATGTTTTCTAATATTACTTTGGAATGATGGGTCACATGTGTGGCCAGTATCCATGACAACCGACTGAGTGTCAAGCATGATCTAGAATAGGGCATTAGAAGAGGTTATATCCAAACCCATGACATATGATAAATGATTCAAGGTTGAGTCCAACTCTAAGTTTAGTAAGTGGGTTGGTTACCCCATATCATGAAGGTAGATATAGATATACTGGTAATATCGACTGAGGTGGCAAAAGTGGTACTATGGGGAGAGAGGATCAATGTGTTGAGGGTATTGCAGTGTTGGGAATTCAGACCAAATCATAAGGTAGAGGGTCATTCTAGATTCAAACACATTATTCTAGAATATTATGTAGAGAGGCAGGACCATCCATTGTTCTAGGAATGGTCATTTTAGATTCATTGTGTGTTAGTGATTTTATAAATATTTGTGCCTCAAATTATTTAATTCCTGCTAAGATTGTTTTTTTTGTCTAGATGTGGAAAAAAATTTGGTTCATATCGATTGATACACTATTAGGGATGCGAAGAAGAAATATTTGGTGGTGTAATGGGTGTGCTCTTATAGATGTTGGGTACCATTTTCTATTATACATGTTTCTTCTAGATATGTCATGTTTTGATCTGATTTTTGTCTAGGATTGGATAGTGTTTTACTATGCCCATTTCAATTGTTTCTATAATAGGTTATCATTAAATTCTATTGTAGGAGACAGTTATATACATCATGGTGAGTGGAAAATTCAGGCGGGCTATATAGGGATAGTTTGTCACTCGTTGGGTGAACTCATAGCTCAAGTTTTATTTTTTAAGCTAAATGTGGGGGGAATAGGGAAGCTTTTATTTTCTCCATTGAAGGATCAGTTTCATGATGTGTTTCCTATGAAAAAATTGGGATTATCTCTTGAATGATATGTTGAGTTTACAATAGGGTTTATACTGTTAGAATATCTAGTTTTTATCTATATTATAAAATGAAAATGAGAAACCTTCAACAGCTAAAAACTATATTTTACAAATTAAAAAAATGAGGTTTTTTTCACTAGAGTATGCTAACTTTGAGATCTAGATTGTTTATTGATAATAACTCTGTTGGATTTTTGTAGTTGAGATTTTATTATAAGAAGATATATCATATGATGGTTATGAATTGATACACTCTTCTTCTAGTTGATGACCATTTTAAAGAGTTAAGGGTTTCATCAATGTTCTCTATGATTGATCTGGGATTTGGGTAGCATCATATAAGGGAGAAACCTTTAGATATACCACAGAATACCTTCATCAAAAGATATTGTTTATATGACTTTTTGGTAATTCCAATTGGATGGATCATTTCCCCAATACTATTTATGGACCAAATAAACTGAATCATTATCTGATTCTTAGATCTTTTTGTATTTGTTTTTATGGATGACATATTGTTGTACTATACATCTCATGAAAATCAATCGTAACATCTAGACATCATCCTGACTACATTAAGTGATCATAATATATTCTCCAAGCTATCTAAATTTCATTATTTATTTGATAGGGTGTACTACATGGGTCCCAACATCTCGGATGGGGGTTTGTTAGTAGACATAGATAAAGTGAGAGTAGTTTTATCCTGGGATCAACCCAATTTTTTTTAAATACAAAATTTCTTGGTATTTTCCAACTATTAACGATGTTTTATAAAGCACACATCGTGTTTTTAACAAAATTGAGTTATAATAATAATGAAATATTGTTTGAATTTTTTGGGGCTTGTGAGGATGTTTTCTTGGAGATAATGAAAAAGTTTACAACGTCACCTATTTTTATCTTACCCAACCATTGTAATGGGTATACATTGTATTGTGATGTGTCTTGTGTTTATAATAGTGTAGTTTTCTGCATAATAACTAGGTTGTGGTGTTTGGGTCACGAATGTTGATACCCCATGAAATAAATTTACATACACGTGATCATGAGTTGGCCTCAATGGTTTAGGATTAATTTTGTGAGTGACAGTATGTGTTAGTAGAATTTTTTACTATGTATACTAATTATAAGAGTCTTAATTAACTATTCTATTATATTTGTTTGAATACCCACTAAAAAATATTGGTTGAGTATATGCATTATTTTGTCTTTGAAATAGTTTACAATATCGGAAAGGGTAACAGTTTTGTAGATGCTTTGTTCCGGAAGACTCAAATTCAGGAAGATTAGGAATCATGTTATTAATTGGGGATGATATCATTATTCACTAAGATGCATCTTGAGGTGCATAATGAGAACCTGTAGATGACATTTACATCCTTGGCAATTGAGTTCACGTTTTGGAGGGAGATCAAGGAATAACCTCATGAGGATTTAGAATTTTTTTTATATTAGGTAGAGTTCTACGGCTGGGGAGCCACATTCACATTGGAGTGTTAGTGATGACATAGAATTTATTCTCATTATAATTTTGTTGTGATAACTTGCTTTCAGGAAAAGTTCATTCACATGTTTTATGCATTGAGGTGGGATGTGCGTCCTAGTTTGACATTAATGTATAATGATATTTGTAGACAATATTGGTGTCCATGAATGATGAAAGAGAATTCATGTTTTGTGACATGATGCATTAGTTTTCATTAGCTTAAGGATGAACATTAATAAATGGGTAGTTTGTTACAATAATTTCACATTCTAGAATGGATTTGGAATGATGTAATGTTGGATTTAGTGGTAAGTTTGAAGAGGACTCTATAGATATGTGATTTAATATGGGTAGTTGTAGATCAGTTGACCATGGTGGAACATTTAATTTCCATTTTAGAGATATTATCCATTTAATAGTTGTGTGAATTGTATGCCGGGGAAATATTGTAGTTTTATGGAGTACCGTAGACTATAGTTTCAAATCGTGATCTATGTTTTAGATCACACATCTAGCTAGGATTACAGAAATCATATGATACCTAGGTGTTTTTGAGTAATGAGTTTCACCCACAGACAGAGGGGAAATCAGATAATACTATTCAGGTACTAGATTATATTTTGAGGGCTTGTGAGGTAGATTTTCATAGATCATGGTAGAAACACTTAGCACTTATTGAATTCACCTATAAAAATAAATACTTTAAGATAATTCAGATGGAACTGTATGAGGAGCTCTAGGGTAGAAAATGTAGACCCTCATTGTGTTGGATTGAGGTAGGATAATGTAAATTGTTTGGGCTGAGTCTCATGCTTGAGATTTCATAATAGGTTTAGTTGATTGGGAAAAGTATTGAAACTACACAACGTAGGGAGAAGTTGTATATATTTCGGCATCATTGAGATCTTGAGTTAATGGTGGGTGATATTGTGTTTCATTAGTTGTAATAAAGGATGGTTCACCATCAAATTTAGAAATAAGGATCAACAGAACCTAAGTACGTGGGACCATTTGAGATTGTTGAGAGGATATGGTCGGTGGCATATTGATTGGAAATTTCAAAATAGTATCGTGGGATGCAAGATGTTTTTCATGTGTCATAGCTTCAACAGTGTCACCTTAAACAATCACATGTGTCTGCTGTAGAGGATTAGAAGACATAGGTTGATACACACATACTGGTGAATGATCTTCGTATTTTGGATCATAGTTAGAAATCCTTTTAAGGAATGAATGTGTGATTGGTTTGAGTTTTTTGGAAGCATGATAGTATTCAAGATGAAACATTGGAGAGGGAGCAAGATATGTGGGCGATGTGGAAAATTCACTTTTCATTATACGTTCAGTGATTCTTAGAAATGTGACATTATGTTGAGCAATTATATTGTTGGGAGTCAGTTAGATTTTTTATTTTCAGGAGGTATGATATTGTTTATGTTTTAGTTTATGAAAAATTATTATGGTTAATGAACTATTTTTTCATATATAAAATGATGTTCGGTGGTTTCATTGGGGATGAATACTTAAATAATCTGATATTTCTTACATCCAATAAATTTTTCATTATTGTTGCATTTTTACTAGTAATAGTGGACCAAAAATGTTATATCCAAGAAGGAGTTAATGGTTATGTAAACCTAACAAGTGTGTACAGTGAACTGTGCATCTCTTGATATAGTGATTCTGCAGAGTTGGTCCAGGTTTTAACAAACCATGCATGTCTCCCTAGGTAACCATGTGACCTGGCCCCTATGGGAAAGAGGAATGTTCTTGGGTTCTTAATGGTATGTAAAAACATGAAGTGAAACTGTGGACTCCAATATAATTGGGATTTTACCATTTCTTCTCTTGATTTAATGTTCCTGAAACAAATTTCTTCCTCATTCTACATCATCATAATGCTACACCAAAACTAAAAACCAAATCGTCCCAATGATTATTATACATCATTTATAGTCCCCTTGGGGTGCTGTTAGTTGTGGATCAATGCTACGGGGATGTCGTAAACAACTCTTTCTTTTCTTTTACGGGTCCAGGTTTTGGTTACATTCTTCTTATTCAAAATCCATAACAATCTCTTTTTATAATGGATGTTAGGTCAAAAATTCCAAGGGGGATTGCATCTATATCTATGGATGAGTTTATTTATTCACTCATTTCATGTTTTGATGTAGGTGGACAACAAGTCTGATTCCATGGCCTTGAATTTTATTTCTGCACGTGTGGTTGTGTTAATGGTCCTCTCATGACGTGAATTTGATTCCATTGAATGGATTTTTCGAAATGGTTGTCTAAATGATGAGTTTAGCCCATCATGATCAGTATTGGATATATCGAGTGTTACTCGGATGATATAGGTAGACCCACAGGGTGTGGCCATATTCATGGACATGGAAAATTGAGGTGTTTGTTATGGAATTGACTTGTGATAATGTAGAGACTATGATTTACATGTTGATATGTCAGTTGAGTTGGAAATGAGATTATTTATAGTTGTTCATAGACATTGATAATGGAAAAAGGGCTTGATTGGAATAATGTACAGAGGGATAAATGGAATAAGGTGGATGTGTCTAATGACTTGTGAGAATTAAATTGAAATCCATGAATGTTAAAAACATGAAAAATGATGAATTACATGAAATGGGTTAATGTATGGATATTGAGGAATATGATAAATAAGACACAATATGAAAGGTATGTTTGGTAAAATATACTATATAAGGTGTGTGGTAATTGTGTTAATGAGTTACGTAGCAAAGATGAATTAAGTGTTAAATGGAATGTGAATTTTTACTGTTATGTGTATTGATTATGGATGGTCTGTTATTTGGTATATGTGTTAATTGGATGAATAAGAATATGAACATGGCTTAGTGTTATGTGGGGTGTTACACTGAGGATCCTCATATCAGTCAGGTCGGACTGAGGTATATAGACACCACCCCATTAATGAATGTTTTAGTGTCTCAGACTAAGGATCTAAATCCAAAATGGATGCATTTGATGAGACTACCTAGATTGACGATCAAATGTTTGGGTGGTATATTTTTTATGAAATGTTTATCCCCAGTGATATATGGAACATTATTTTTCCATTATGTTTGATTATTGACCAGTATATGTTGTATATTAAAGGATGTAAATTCCAATTCTAGGAATAAGTGATAGAAATGATTCATGTGATTCAATTGAATAATTGATCAATGTTGATAATGTGAATATTGTTTAATAATTGAACCCCAGTTTTTTTAATTTTATCATTCCATTTATTTAATACTTGCATGCACAATCTTTATCGACTATATATCATTTAGAAACAACTGGTGGTGGCCTACTGGGTTTTACACAAATGCCCTAGGGCATTTATTTCATAAGAAATCAATTTTTATTATTGCTAGACTGGACAAGGGAATATCATGTTCTAGGGAGTTCAGTTGGTCATGGGATGTGCATAGATGTGGATTTAGACTTGGAGTTATGAACCTTTTGGGGGATGTATCTATGGGTCTTTATTATTTGATTCGTTCACTTTTAGATCTATAAACATGACATGTGATAGATATCTTTTTGTTTTGGTAATAACATGTTTCATAAATTGTTGGTAAGGAATGTTCTAGTTTATTTTCAATTGTCTTCCTTATTACTTTTGTTCTCTATTGTGGATGAATCAACTAAAATTGCTATAGTATCAACACATGACCTGTTAGACCCTCACTAATAGAAGGAATCTTCTAGCATCCAGGGAAGCTCTCTTGAGGTCATGTAGTGACCTTGCATGGTGCACCAATTTAGTGGCTTTTTGGTCGGGGACATTACAAGTAGTGATCCACATGTGTCCAAAAAATCATTGAATGTCATCGTTGGAATCTCCATGTGATAGCATGGAATATTCGAATTCTTATGTAGTTTGATAATGATTTCATAAATAATCTCATAAAAAGGATTCACCATGATCTATTAGAATTATAAAGTATATGATGGGGGAAGATTTCTCTATAACATTGGGAGTGTTGTAGGAGAGGCAGATCCCTAGTGCTTGAGATGATTCTCTCTGGCTTACATTATAAAAAACACAAAAAAATTACAATCAAGAAAAATAATAGAATATTATTTATATACATATATGGTTTGGAAAAAATAATTTCACTACTTGAAATTATTAATTATATAATACTTACTGAACCCTCTGTCAATAATAATAATAATAATAATTATTATATTAATTACTAATAAGTTCTAGAACCTTTTTTTAAAATAAAATATCATTTTTTAAAATAAATTTAAATATATATTATTTCTCACCAAACATATAATCTCAGTATTCCATTGCTAAAAAATATTTATTAGGACATGAATATAGAATATTTATTTAATAAATAAATATCACTGCATTATTCAGACAAAAATTACATATTACATTCACTAAATAGAAAAGAAATATTTATTTAAAATACCACTCACATGATATTATATCAAATAAATATTGATGGAATATATGAAATTCATAAAATATGAATAATTATTGTGACAATAAAATTTATTCAAAAATATATATGATAAATATTAATATATTATTAAACTATGATTCTAAATAACTTTTGTGTGTGGTCCTCTATTTCTCTTTCTCAGTGGAATTAGGTAATGAAACATAATGTACAAGGACATCCTCTTGCAATATACCAAAGTAACATTAAAGAATGAAGTTAATGTCACAATAACATATTAAATCATATGAGCACTCACTATGTAATATTATCGATTTATCATGTTTTCTCTGATCAAGTAGGATACAATCCTGCTTAATAAACCTATATATTCAATGTCACCTTCATTAAATTTCATGTAATTGAACATGGATTTAGAACACCATGGCCATTGATTTATTTTGGCTATATAATTTTATTGTAAGGGTATGATATTTCCACATCCATTAAAGAACGTAATAGAAATAATCATTTCCAACATCATTGATTAATGCGTTATTACTCATGATTCACACAACATGTCCAACATCTTTGAAAACATATATCATAATTATTTTCATCAAAAAACCAAAAAAAATATGACTTATAAAATTTATTAATTCTAATAATGAAGTCTGATAATCAATATGTAATGTCACGACCCCATTTACCCAGAGCTGGTGCATTATTACGTAACATTGGGATGATCACAAATGATCATGTCTCGAAAGACCGATTAGTTTAGTTGCCTTGGAAACAATAGATATATTCATAAGTGTTACATTACATCATAAAGTAAAACAAAACTACAACAACATCTTGTCTTCATATCCCTTTATAATATTCCTACAGGTCATTCATAAAATACTTCTTCACATCCTGGAAAAATTTAAACATTGAATGTGGGGAGCTCAAATGCTTAGTAAGGATAACAATAGAGCGGAAACATTCATAAATAAACATAAACATTTAAGGAAATGTAAAACTAAAACAAAAGCCTTTTAAACTTGATATTCAGAATAATATGGAAATAATAAAAATAAATAATTCCATTTACTTATTCACATGTATATTCTACTAGTAAAATAATTTCATGCAATATCAATAACCGGTTTAATAATTATATAATGCATAATGCCAGACTATCATAACCACATAGTCTAGGCCTTGTGCGAAGAATACAAACAAGATTTTGTCAAGGCCTTGTTCCTAGACACTGGTTTGTCTCATTACACCTACCTATGCATCGAGGAGTTATAGAGGGCTCCACCTATCACATAATAAGTCCAATGTATTCCTTATATGAAAAGGTTTAAACATATTATAAACAATAACATAATCGTATCACATAAAACATGCATAAAAGAAAACATAACATTTCCACATTTAAATCACAAGATAACAATACAAAACATTGAAATAATTAAACTATTTTCAATACCAAGATAAAATAATTGTGAAACTTGGTATTTATTTTTCATTTTAAAAAAATGTTATGGCTTGTAGAGGAAGCTGAAACTCAAATAATGGTCACGGCGTTAGAGAAGTCGTTGTCGCCGCATAAGTATAACAAAAAAACAATACTTTTTGTCATTTAGAAAAACTCTTCCAATAAAAATATTCCTTTTTAATAAATGTAAAGGACAATGGGGTTTATACACCATATAAATGATATTTGTGTATAAAACAAAATATTCCTCAATGAAAGTAGATTGAGACGAAGACCCTTACCATGTGTCAGACTTGAATCGATCACTCTTTAATATCTTGAATAATAAAATAGTGTTACTTTCTACATTCATAAGAACCTTTTTAAATCGTATAATTCCTTTTATATCACTTATTTCTATTTAATAAACATTATTCAATCATTTACATTAATAAAGTTCGCTTTGTCGATATTTTGTTCTTAAGTGAAAAATGGACTTGTTTGAAAAGAATTGTCCATGTAGTTATAAGTACATCATCTCCAGAATAGTATTAATGATTTGAATATCATATATTTCCAGTATATATTCATTTTATACTATTCCATAATATTTTGAGAAATGTAATGCACCGTTCATGGAGATAGTAGGCCGTACGTACGCATGAATGCTACTTTCATTTATTTGTCATATTAATAATAATAATTGATATATATATATATATTATAATTCCTGAATTATATTCATAATTTAGATGTAATATATATCATATATATCCATTATATATATATTTATTTATAATATTACATAACATTTAGAGGTAAGAAATGAAATGCACCGTTTATGGAGACGGTAAGTCGTACGCACGCATGAACACTACTTTCATTTCTATTTCATACATTAGTGAAATGAAAACATAATGATACATAAGTATTTTATAATTACAATATTATATCATATCTAAAATCATTAACTCCATCCTTTATACATCTCACATATGGCATTAACGAATCAAATCACTTTGAGGGGGCGGTAGTCCCCACTACCTAAAATGAAATTATCGCGTTTACCAATAATGGAAATCATAAAGGTATTCCGTAAATGAAAAATACAGAAGTATATATAAAAAATAAACATAATATATATCAAAAATAAATATAGTGGCATCTTAATGGCCACCACAAAAGGTGTTAAAAGAAGATTGAACAATCGTCGTTTCATAAGGCAGTAATTCGCCAACCACAGTAACAGTATGTTCCTTCACCATTAGACAGAGGTGTGCATAATTGTATATCAAATACATCTTATAACAACATCCTAGTATATTGGAGATACTGGTGTTGTTAAAAAATAAATGAATAAAAGAGTTTAGGGGGTTGGAGAAGCAAAATAAAACAAAAGAACACAAGTGAAGACATTACCTTTATAATTGGGTAACTCTTTTTGATTTGAGCCAAAGGCTTCCATGGAAATAAATCTGCCCAAAGTGAGTCTTATAGGAGTAAAAGAGGGATGTGGAGAGGGAAAAGGAGAATATTTTGGCCGAGCCAAAGGCTTGGGAGGTGTGAATAAGGTGGTAGAGGTGAGGGACTTTTATAAGAAGAGAGGAGGGACAATCTTGGAATGTTATAAAATGATACTTTATTATAAAATGTATTTATTCAGATTTTAAAGGTCCCACAATGATATATTTAGATTATAAGGTGATAAGATTCTACATCCACCCATATAATAGGGTTTGGACAAGTGTAGGTTTTAGAGATTACATTATCATTTCATTTTATTTAAATGGTTCATTAATGAGATAATCGCTTCATCATAACGATGTAACAAATAAACAAAATAATTTAATGTATAAAAATTATAAAAAAAACTATGATGCAGAAAATATTTTTAGCTTTACAATGAATATTTCTATACGAAGGGATCATTTACACAGAAAAAACTAAAAATGTTTTACTTTGGTGATACATACATTGGTTATACTTTCCTTTCAAAAACATATAATTGAATACTGTCACTATCACCCCAAATGTGATTCCATGGGGTTCCAAAGTTTGGCACAAGGAGTCCCATGGTCGACCATGTCACAACCAGTAGCACTTGGACACATGTTTGGGTCGTTTTATATTTTTATTATATTATTTTCTAACCCTTAATTACCCGATTACTAATTAACCACGATAATTAAAGATAATTACCGTCGTTACAATTCATAATGTCCAAAAACAAAGGATTATTAATCACATAATTTGGACCTTCTAATTACAAATATGTAATCCATTTTACCAAATTTTAAACACAGAGGTTGCAATAATTAATTTAAAAATAATTCCCCTTGTCAAAACAAATAGCGGGTTTTTTTGAAAGAATATCTATGAAAAGATTGGCACTTGTTTATTCTCAATTACTAAGGGAAATTAATTCTAATGACCACCACAAGATATAATGGTAAAATTATATTCTAATTATTCTTTAAAACCACTCAATTTTATAATTTATAACTACAAATTATTTTGAATAAAAAATTTGTTTTTAAGTATTTTTCACTATTCATTGAAAATTGGATGTTCTCAGAAAAATTCCAAAATTTCATCAGAGGATAATTTCGATATTCCAAATCAAAAAATGAAGTCCTTTTTGAAATATAAAAATTATATAATTTCAAAAAGTGGGTATTACTATTCATAATGGCTACTTTGGTTGGTCGCGGTGTGTTAGAACTCGAGGTTGCATACGACACACACTGCTCTATTATTCGAAGAGAAGCGTACCATAGAATCTTGGTGTGTTACATTATCCCCTCATTCAATAAATTGTGTCCTAGAAATTTATTCTCGGTATTGGAAAATTGGGGTTGACATTTCAAAATATCATAGTTGAAATCCCACATCAAAAAAATGGATTAATGGGGCTCTATTTAAAATAAAGAGTGGTAAGTATGAAGGATACTGAAAATAACACATACTAGGGTTCCATGTAGGAAAAAATGGATATGGAATAAAAATATATCCATCGATATCTGATGAAGAGTGGTAGAGGACATGGCTATGAAAAGGCCAACAATCACAAAGCCATAAATTTGTGTTGATCTAAGGTACTATCTAGGACAACCTTTTTGTTCTAATTTCCTTTTCTTAATGTTGAGGGATTTATTTATGAGATTGGATAAAATCCTAAGGTAGTATACTTAATTTTAAATTATTGTGTTATCCATTAATAAATTTCTACCACAAACTCATATTTCACTCCAAAACATAACACAACTCAAATATACAATATTTATCCTAATTTTACGATGTTCCAAATATTAAGATAGACTATTTAGATTAAGAAAAATATTTTGTAATAACCAGGCACATCATGTAGGCTAGTGGTAGGTAATAAAGTCCTATCGCACTATTGTTGTGGGTTCGATTCCAGCTGCTTTTTCCGACGTGATGGGTTATCCGCCAACCTAAAGGTTTTCATTTTCCTAAAACTATATTATTATAATATTCCTAAAATAATATTCAGAAATGTTTTAACGATACAAAATTCTATCAAAAGTTTAACTTAATCCATTCCAGCCATTATTGTTTTCCAAAATACCTCTGTCCAGACTTTCTCTAAAAGGTCTCTAAATTCCAAAATCAATTGTAACATCAGATTCCTCAAAGAATGTAATGTTTCTCTTATTGTCACCTAATAAAATTATGATTACCTTCATCATATTAAAACTTTAATTAAAACCACATGTACTTGAGTAAAATCATTATATATATCACATTATTCTTATAACGAGAATATAATCCTTGAATCCAAAAACACCAATACATTAATTATTACACTTCAACTATAGTAACAGCATAAGATTGGCCTGGATCCATTGACCTTTTTTGAGGTATGTTTCCCCGACGCTTAGAACATTTATTTGCATAATTCCCCGTTTCCCTACAATTTTAGCAATCAACATTGATAGCCTCTTTCTTTCCCTTGAAATCACGAGCCTGGTGACCTTTCTCTCCACATTTATAACAAACTCCTATTCCTTTTAGTCAAGTACCTGTGTGATTTATCCCACAATTATCACATAATGGAAAATCATTCTTTCCCGTTTTCCCTTTATCTTTCTCTTTTTCCACCTTTCTCTTATTCTCTTGCTTTACTTTATTGTCATAAGATGTAGAGAGTTCCTTTTATGTCTGGATAGCACACGAGACAATATCTTGATAATATGAGAAGGATTGTGAGACTAATTCTCAACAATGAAAAGGTCTTAACCCATCAACGAAATGATCTATCTTACTCCTTGGTTTATGTATATAATCTATTGCATGCCTTTCTAATCTTGTAAAGTAGACTAATACTTTGCGACATTCTCATCCTCCTTCTGCCCCAGACTCAGAAATTGCCTTTCCATATCTGCTCGATAGTCATGTGGAAATTATTTCTCTAAGAAAATCTCTTTGAACTCCCTCTATTCCATTTTTGATAATTCATCTTCTTCCTTTTTGTTTTGAATCAATGTCACCACTGATCCGCATCTCCAGTGAGGTGGTAAACTACCATGATAACCTTTTCCCTTTCACTATTCCCCAAGGCATGGAATGTTTTCTCTATGAAATTTCTCCATTGCTCAGCTACTAAGGGATATGTACTCCCATTGAATGTTGGCGGTTGTTCCCTCATGAAGCGCTCTAACATTAATCCTCCACGTTGCAGATCAGGGTGCTCCATACGAGTAAGGTTATTATTCATAACTTGAATGATTTGTTCCAGTATGGTGATAAGCCGATCAACACCAGTTGTATCACCTGCCCCCTATAATTATCTTGAGCAGGAGGGAAATACCTACATGGAGTGTGTGCATTGATACGGTTTCCATTTCATCCACTAGGTGCCATTTTTAAACAATGTCATACACTATATTAGTTTATGAATCGAACTACATAATAACAAACTTGAAAAACACGTAAAATAAATTGAACAGTTTATGGATATAATCCAGAATAATAAAAATGTTTTTATTGACGAAGTATATACTCATAAATTATTCCTAATGGATTGTAAATAAAATGATAATTATCCTAAGCATATCCCCCGGGAGTGTCGTAACTAAGAGTGTAGCAAGGCCCCTTGTCGTGCACCAGGATACCCCAGGTCAAACCCGAAACTCATTGTCGGAGATTTCACTCTTATGTACATCTATGCCAGAACCACCTCTACCTTCTCGTATCCATACATTGATGTTTCTCTTGAAAAACTCAAAATATCTCTACAATACCAAAATTCTATGAAGTTCTTCTATACTAATTCTCAATGTCTATCTTAGGTCTATGTGCTCTAATCAGAGTTTATCTAAATCTAGCTTCCAAAGTTAGTAATAAACTGCCTCTGATACCAACTGTAACGCCCTGACCCAAATTAATCAGAGTCTTTGCATTATTACGTAACATTGGCATGATCACAAAAGATCAAGTCTCAAAATACTGATTAGTTTAGTAGCCTTGGAAACAATAGATATATTCATAAGTCTTACATTACATCATAAAGTAAAACAAAACTACAACAACATCTTGTCTTTATATCCCCTCATAATCTCATTGAAGATCATTCATAAAATACTTCTTCACATTCTGGAAAAATTTAAACATTGAAAGGGGTGAGCTCAGATGCTCATTAAGGATAACAATATAGCAGACACTTTCATAAATAAACATAAATATTTAAGAAAATGTATAAATAAAACAAATGCCTTTTAAACTTTATCTTCATCATAATATGGTAATAATAAAATGAAATAATTCAATTTATTTATTCACAAGGATATTCTACTAGTCGAATAATCTAATGTAATATCAAAAACCACATTTATAATGATGAAATTAATAATGAAGTACTATCATAACCACATAGTCAAGGCCTTGTGCCAAGACAACAAATAAGATTTTGTCAAGGCCTTGTACCAAGAAACAAGTTTGTCTCATGAGACCTACCGATGCATTGAGGAGATATAGGAGGCTCTACCCGTCACAAAATAATTTCAATGCATTCATTATATGAAATTTTTTTAACATATCATAAACCATAACATAATCGTATCACATAAAACATGCTTAAAGGAAACATAACATTTCCACATTTCAATCACAATATACCAATAAAAAACATTGATATAATAAAACCATTTTCAATAACAAGATAAAATAATTGTAAAACTAGGTATTTATTTTTCATTTTAATAAAATGTTATGGCTTGTAGAGGATGCCGAAACTCAAATAATGGTCACAGTAGAGGTGAAATCGTTGTCTCCGCATAAGTATGACAGAAAAACATTCCTTTTTGTTGTTTAGTAAAACTCTTCATATAAAAAGATTCCTTTTGAATAAACTTAAATGTAAAAGGGGATTATACACCGAATAAAAGAATGTTGTGTATAAAACAAAATATTCCTCAATGAAAGAAGATTGATATGAAGTCCCTTATCTCTTGTCTGACTTGACTCGATCGCTCTTTAATATCATGAATAATAAACTATTGTTAATGTCTACATGATTAAGAACCTTTTCCATGATCATTATTCCTTTTATATTACTTATTTCAATGTAATAAACATTATGTAATCATTTACGTTAATAAAGTTCATTTTGTCGATATTTGGTTCTTATGTGAAAAATGGGCTTGTTTGAAAAGAATTGTCCATGTAGTTATAATTACATCATCTACAGAATAGTATTAATGATTTTAATATCATATATTTCTAGTTTATATGCATTTTATACTATTCAATAACATTTTTAGAAATGAAATGCACCGTTCATGGAGACGATAGGCCGTATGTACGCATTAACACTACATTCAATTATTTGTCAAATAAATAAAAAATAATTGAGATATATGTATATATATTATAATTACAGAATGATATTCATCATTTATATGTAAGATATATCATATATATCGATTATATATGTGCATTTATAATATTACATAACATTTAGAGGTAAGAAATAAAATGCATTGTTCGTGAGACGGTAAGTCGTACGTACGCATGAACACTACTTTCATTAAAATTTCATACATTAATGAAATGAAAACATAATTACACATAGGTATATTATAATTAAAGTATAATATCATATATACCATCATTAACGCCATCTTTTATACATCTCACATATGTCATTAACGATTCAAATCACTTTGAATGGGCGGTAGTCCGCAATTCCTAAAATGAAATTATCGCGTTTACCCATAATGGAAATCCTATAGGTATGCAATAAATGAAAAATACAGAAGTATATGAAAAATATAAACATAATATATATTAAAAATAAATATAGTTACATCATAATGGCCACCACAAAAGGTGTTAAAAGAAGATTGAACAATCATCATTTCGTGAGGCAGTAATTCACCAACCACAGAAACCGTATGTTCTTTAACCATTAGACGGAGGTTTGTGTAATTGTAAATCAAATACATATCATAACAACATCCTAGTATATTGTAGATAATGGTTTTGTTACAAAATATAGGAATAAAATAGTTTAGGGGGTTGGAGAAGCAAAATAAAACAAAAGAACACATGTGATGACATTACCTTTAAAATTGGGTAACTCATTTTGATTTGAGCCAAAGGCTTCCTTGGAAAGACTTCTGCCAAATGTGAGGCTTATAAGAGTAATAGAGGGATGTGGAGAAGTAAAAGGAGCAGAGTTTGGCCGATCCAAATGCTTTAGAGATGTGAATAATGTGGTAGGGGTGGGGGCATTTTATAAGAGGAGTGGAGGGGCACTCTTGGAATGTTATATAATGTTACCATACTATAAAATGATTTTTTTTCGGATTTTAAAGGTCCCACAATGATTTATTTATAGGATAAGGTGATAAGGTTAGAAATAAACCCATAGAATAGGTTTTGGACATGTGTATGTTTTAGAGTTTTACATTATCTTTTGATTTTATTTAAATCGTTCATTAATGAGATAATCGCTGCATCATCATGATGTCAGAAATAAATTAATTTATTTAATGTCTAAAAATTATAAAAAAAATACTATGATGTAGGAAATATTATTAACTTTCCAATTTCTATTTATAATCGAAGAGATCATTTACACAGACAAAACTAAAATTGTTTTACTCGGGTGATACATACTTTGGTTATACTTTCCTTTTAAAAACATAAAATTAAATAGTGTCACTATCACCCCAAAAGTGATTACATTGGGTCCCAAAGTTTGGCACAAGGCATCCCATGGTTGGACACGATACAACCAGTAGCATGAGGTCACTTGTTTTTTAATTTTTATATTTTTATGATATTATTTTCTTACCCTTAATTACCAGAATACAAATTAACCACGATAATTAAAGATAATTACCGTCGTTACTATTCATAATGTCTAAAAACCAAAGATTATTAATTAAATAATTTGAACCTTATGATTCCAAATATGGAATACATTTTATCAAATTCCAAAGCCAGATATGGCAATAATTAATTTTAAAATAATTCCTCTTGTCAAAACAAATAGCGGGTTTTATTGAAACAATATCTATGAAAATTTTGACACTTGTATATGCCCAATTCCTAAGTGAAATTAATTATAATGACGACCATAGGATAAAATGGTAAAATAATATTCTAATTATACTTTAAAACCATTCAATTGTATAATTTATAAATATAAATTATTTGGATTAAAATAGTTGTTTTTATGTATTTTTCACTATTCATTGAAAACTGGAAGTTCTCAGAAAAATAACAAAATTTCAACATAGTATAATTTAGATATTCTAAATCCAAAAATGAAGAGTATTTTAAAATATAAAATTTATATAATTTCAAAATGTTGGTATTACTATTCATAATGACTACTTTGATTGGTCGCAGTGTGTTAGAACTCGAGGTTGTGTACAACACACACTGCTCTATTATTCAAAGAGAAGAGTACCATATAAGCTTGGGGTGTTAAAAATATATACATCTATATCTAGAAACAATGGTTGACACAAATAAATTTGGATTTATTACTAGATGATCTTTTTCTCATTATATCATACATTGGATATTACCGTGGGAGTAAACCATTAGAAGGTGCATCAATGTCATGTGAGTGTCCAATCATGATAGCATGTATCATTTTTGTATAATAAATTATATAATAGAGCTACATAACATTTATTTTAAGAATAATATTGTGTCACTTATAGGTTCTCATCATATTGGAGAACATCTATAACCATTTAGTGCGATAACTAGTCTTAGGATATTATCACATACCATGTCATGTGGTTGAACAATCATTACGTGAAAATAATATTGTTAATAATAAAAAATATGAATACAAATCATCATAAAGTACACATTATATGGTGCTAGGACACTAAATCCAACACAAACAACATATAACTCATTTTTATTTGATCATCATAACATCCCCAGATCCATAAATAGTTTGACCAAAGATTCTTCACAACTAGGAAAGTTAAAATGATGCCCCAATAAAAATATTATTTCTTTAAAATAAAAAAAATGATTTAGATATAAATTTAATTAAATTTAATACACATAACTTTGACTATTATTTATCATTGATCTTATTACTAGTATTTCTCAATGAGACTAGATTCAATAGAATGACAACATTGTACTTAGATAATGTTGAAATAAAACTTCTACACTCCAGGGAATATTTAACTATCATTTGATTTTCTTCATTTTTATCGAAAAATATTTATGTTTGATGATTCCATGATTAAAACATTTTATTGCACCCACATTCCATATTATAAGATCATACTAAGTATGTCAAAATTAAAAAAAATGATTGTATTCACAATATAAGAAGAAAAAAATGTGACATAAGTCAACTCACTTATAAAAAAACAATGGAACAGGCTAATCATTAGGCTATGATGGATTTGGTGGATGACCAGGATCTATAGACAATGAAGTATGTTACTATTTCAGTGAATTAATTATGTCACAATCATGAACTATAGTTAACACTAACAAAAAATAATCACCAGATCCAAGAAGGATAGTAGTAAATTGTGGTGGCATATACATGGTGGGAAAAAGATAGAAGGGATGGATAAACATTATAGAAATTTGATATAGGATAGGTGAAAAAATATCAAGGGATGACGTAGACATGTTATGAGAATAAGAGGATAAATCAGAAGATGATAGAGGCATGGGTTGGAACAACCCGGGAGGATAATGTAGAGGATGTAAAGGTGTGGTTGATGGTATCTCTATTGGTGGGATAGGGTGTAAACAGGTATGATGGGTGCTCCATGGGGATATAGGAGATCCACCATTAAGACCCCTACTAATTATATAAGAAGATGTCAACTCTTGACCACTCAATCATCCTTAATTTATTTTTAAAAATAATAATTAAATGATATTTAATGTAATGTAGAAGAAAAATACTACAATTATTATACTCGATATGGGCACCAAATGAGGAAACCCTAGATCATACATCTATCGATCATTATCTAATAACCAAATCCTTTTAAATTAATTATTACCATTAAAATTTTTCACAAGAATGAAATGTACACTTATCATTATGATGAAAAACATTTACTCATAAATAATAAAATCGGTCATCAAACATCAAAGTAATAAAACATGGTGTAAAAATATCATTCGAATTCTACCACAATTGAAATAAATATAATTAATCATTTAATCAAAATTTCATAGTAACTGTGATTTATAATAATATATCCAAAATGTAATAAATCAAATGAATGCTTTAATTTTGATAGTACATGAAGTCAAAAACAAATTTTGATAGAAACAATTACTCATAACCAATTGGAATGAAAAAATAACTCACTTTTCTCTTTCCATAAGAACAAATAATAGCAAATGAACATATAAAAAATGAAAAAAATTACCTTTCACCTATCAAAATCATTTTAAATTTGGGGTATACACACATAGAGTGTGCATAAATTGGGAAATAAGTGCCTTTAAATAAACAATCACTAGGAATAATTCTTATGTAACTCTTATGGATATCAAATTAGACGAAAAGTAAATGGTATTACTTAATTATCTCACATATCAAACCACAAGGCTATAGAAAAATGTTTTTCAAAGGGCCAACCGTTGAAAAATGAAACATGTTGGGTGTACGAGAAAAATGTATCAATATAAGAGAATGGTATATGTGGGATTGGTGCCATAACGGTGAAGGAACTCAATTCAATAATTAAAAAGAATATCATAGAGTCTATTTCAATTGTATTCATAAAATGTTTCCTTTCAAAAAAAGGTCACTGGCATGGTTTGGAGGAGGAGTTGATGAAAAGAGTCAATTCATCAAGAAAAACACAATCCTTAACATGAAGATATTAGAGGTCCCCTCTAACATTTTAATTTTGTTGTTAAATATGATAAATTGATTGATATGGGAAAAATGGTTAAATATAATCCACCTAGGGTATTCACCAAATATTAATTTCATGGAGTGTTTGGAATACAATAGTGCATAATGAAATGAAATTTATAGATAAATTTGTAATTGAAACAAACCATGAATTGTGTGTAGAACATTGGAGATTTTACCAGAAATTATTGAATATATATGAATTTACTAAAATATTAATGATACAAAGGATTTCATAACTATTTTACAATGTTTAAGATTCAAATCCATGTTTTAGTTTTACTATTGAAGTTCATCAAATTGGAAATCCATTCATGTGATTTTTTGAACTAACATGTTGGTCTCATCTGAGTGATTTTTATGATACACTGAAGCTACAAGAGAAAATAAATCTACAAAAAATTGGCTTCCACTACTGGTGTCTAGTGTTTAAAACAATTAGGGGGAGATAAATATTATATCATACAATTAAGTTATCCTCACATTAATGAATTATTCATTGTAGTAAAAGTAGATGAAAATTATTACTAGTGCTCTCAATTAGCTCTTCAAGATGTATGTTCTTCTGCCATGTGTATGTGTAGAATCATTCTATTTAATTGTCAATATATGGGTCATTCATGATTTTTAATTACATATGAAAATATGTTTATGTGTACATAAACCGTTGTAATGGTAATCTTAATATGATAATGGCTACACAATGGAATATTGATCTATGTAAAGGTAACTCGTGAATAATTCTATATTATCATGAGATCTATAATATCCCCCTAATACATTAATAAATAAAAAATTACATCTTTAATTAATTTCATAATTATTTAATATTAAATACAAAAAAAATAATATTAGATTTATGTAATATTATAGGGTAACTAAATTAAAAATGGAAAAATATATATTAAAATCTCATTTATTTTTCAAATAATAAAAATTAAAACAATAGTTTGTAGATGCGAATAAGTTTTTAGATGTCACTAATAAGATATACAAGAAGATTTGAATAAAAAATCAATGAATATAGGGAGAAAGTTGTAGGAGAAGAGACTCGATTGCCGCTTTAGTGTGGGGAGAATATGGTTTTCCTATTAATTAGGGTGGGTGGTCTGTCGAGGGATATGATAGAACACTATCACAAATATTTTTAGAAAATAAATGGTATGTCCCATGGTCTAACAGTTATGACCCCAAGTACTTATTTTTATTTAAAATTTACAATTATTTCAGTAAAAGACTCCACAAACATACTAAAAACCATGCAATCCTATTCTAATTTTTTTAATAATTTTATTAACTCAAAGTGTGACTTTTTTATTAAATTTGTCATTAATTTATGTATAAATAACCTGATTGATAATAAAAACCATGAATATGGATTATTTTTGTTTTAATAATTAATTAAAATGATCCATGAGTCATTTGTGACATGTATGACTCGACCCCACCTCAATCCGACGTAAAGTGTGACATATAAGGCAAAAACTGTCTGTTATCGTTATAAAATTGACATTTTAGTTCAAAATGATTCATTAATTTAAAAAGATGAAAATGAACTCCAATTGAATTGATAATTTAGTATTATAATTCATTATTCATTTTTTAAATGTACGATGTGGTGTCACATCAATCCATCTAACCATGCAGCTAGTATGACTCAAAATTCATGTTTCAGGTTTGAAATGAAATTTTAGTAAAAACCACAAAAGTTAAACTAAAACCCATGGAAACAAATTTAGATTTATTTGATACATTAGGAAAATGATCCATGAGTATTTTTTGACGTGTATAGCTCAACCCCCAATCAATATGATTCACAGTGCGGGTGGTATTATTAAAAGTGTCTATTATATGTATAAAATTGACATTTATTTTCCAAACGTGTCACTCACAATTTACAATGTAAATTCACTATGATTATCTTGATAATTTTGGTAAGATATTCATAAGACATTTTTCGTGTGTATAAATCAGTATCATGTAAAATCAATGCATGATGCAATTGGTTTGACTCGGAATGCATGTTTCTAGTTTGAAATGACAATTTAGTAAAAAAACACAACCGACATGTTGAAAAATGATCATTTTCATTCATATTTTTTTGATAAATTAGTAAAATATTCTATTATTAATTTTTATGTGTTGCAGACATCCTCACCTTAATACAACATACAATGTTACCTTTATGATTGATGGTGTGTATTTTTTTATAAAAGTGACATTAATTATGGTAAAAAGAAAAAATGACAAACTGAAAAAAAATTATACATTTGGATTGTTTTGAAACTCTTGGAAAAAGGATCCATGAGTAATTTTTGAAGTGTATCATTCAAACCCACCATAATCAGATGCATGGTGTGTCCAATATGACTTAATGTTTTTGTTAAAGGTTAAAAATTGACATTTTTGTTTAAAACATGTCACTCACAGAAAACAAAAAATACACACTCTATTTGTATTTATAATTTAAGAAATAAATTAATAAATTTTTTCTGACATGTATGAAGAAGTCTAATATCAACCTGGTGTACGATATGATCAGTATGACACAAAAACCATGTTCCCATTTTGAAATGACAATATAGGTGATGAACAGTTTTGGCATATTGAAAACAATGAAACCAAATTTTTATTGTTTCGATACATTAGAAAAACAATCCATGAGTAATTTTTTATGTGTACTAGTCATCCTCGCCTCAATACGACACCCAGCGTGACCGATATGACTCCAAATGTGTGTTTTTATATAAAAATGACAACACTTTTTGTTTAAAAACAAGAGACATCTTGAAAAATTAAAAAACACATTGGGATTGTTTTTATACATTATGACATTTGTGACATGTAAGACTCCACCAACCACAATCATTATCATGGTGTGACCAATAATACTCCGAATGTGTATTTGTTTATTAAATATTGATGTTTTATTAATTTATTCTTTTGATGAATCTTTATTTTATTTATTTATTTTATAAATTACATTTAATCTTTTTTGGTATATATTCAGAATCCTTTTATCAGGTCGAGATGAGTTGTTCAACAAAGGATACCATTGGACAACATTTTCGAAATGGGATAAAAATCGTCAAAAGATGAAACATTAGTGTTTTTAAATGATTTATTTCATAATTGTAAAAGGTGATTATATAAAACATTATATAAAATTTATAAATTTTTTTTATATAAAATGAAACACTTTTGGGTATTCTTTGTGTCACATTAAATTTATGTACGATTGATTGAAATTACAAATTTTTTTTGATAATTAAATGTTTATACTGGGTGTGTTGTAATATTAATATCAAATTCAATGTACTTAGGCCATGAATAACGCTATTTTTACTATATATAAAGGGGTTCCTTTTTTCTGCAATGTGATTAAAAGTTTTTTTTATCTCCCTAGTGCAAATTATCTTGTATCTATGGGAGTCCAGGGATCCAATGTAATTTGTCTCCCCAATGGGAACCCCTCAAGGTGACGGGGATTAATCTGATTTGTGGTGATTCACGTGGGCTTCATTACTACAGACCCCCCCAAAAGATGGGCTTCTCTGCATTTCCCTTCTTGTTTTTTATCTTATTTATTTTATTTCTATACCTTCATTTTTTGATTAAAAATATAATGATGATGAGTATGAACAATGTGTTTTTTGCGATATTAAATTTATTCTTGTGTGTGGTTAAAGGGAATATGTGAAGTAATGTATAAAACTATATTCCATCTTTTTTTCATAGGTGATTGGTATATCTCAACCCATAATAATGATTTTTTAAAATTTGTTCGAATAACTTGTATATAATAAGGTTTTACATAAGTTGTGGTTATATAAAGATTCCAACAACACTTTACTCAATGATTATATTTCAATGAGTATAGTTGTTTGAGGATATCCCCATTTACGATATGTTTATATATCATATTAAAAAATATAAAAATAATATATATTAATTAAATTATTTAATTTATACATTATCAATTTTAAAAATATAATGATTACTGTAACACTTTATTGTTGATAATTAAAGGATGAAAAATTGACCATTTTACCACTTCATTTCTAAATTCATATTAAATTATCATTTACCATCGATTTGTTTTAGTGGTGAAAAAATATAAATCATTATCCTGATTTTTTAAATATGTATAAAGTGTAGAATTGAAAACCATGAGATATGGTGTACTGTATCGTAAAATAAAGGATATATATATATAGTTATAAATATAATAATATGTCTTTTTGTGGGGTGGGGAGGCATCATGTTATGGGATGAAATGATATATAAATCATAATTTTGATTTTATCAAGAAAATGGGATTTTATATAATTGAAATTGAAGTAAATATATGATTCATAATTTGTATATATAATGGTTGCATTGAATGTTGTATATTTTATATGATATGATTAGTTCACTATTTAGAAATAGGACTCTGACTATTTTTTATCATTTTTTGTTATTTATTTTTCATGTGAACTCTAATAGAGGGTATAGTCTCCACAAGAGTCCACTTCAGACTATATCAATTGTCAAAAACATCTTGCATATAATGATGTGTGAATGAGGTCATTTATCACATAATCTCAAACCTGGGGATTTGTGTTCGGATATTTTAAAATGGTAACAGTGTATCTATAATTTATGACATGTTTCTTCTATTGTCTTACATTTGGAAATTTTATATGAGAGATAAGATGATGGGAATCTTTCATAGGAACCATCTTTGGGTCTGAGCAACACATTATTGTGGACCTCAAAGTTACCAAAAAGTGGAAATTTATTTTATTATAATACAGTTATTTAATATCACATAGGTGATGCACATGATGTTGATATGTGACTTTATTATTTCAAATATTTCCATGAATCATGACTATGAACATAGGATCACTTGAGATATATGTCACTTATATTATATTACATGGTTCTTCATTATGTAAATTTTTTCTTTGTACTTTATATTCATTATATTTTCCTTCTAGGATATATCTGTTGACATGTTGTGTGATATACCACCTTTTTAATTTAATTAAATGACCTGATAATATTATTTGTTAGTATATATATATTACAAATATGACTAACATGCAGTGATAAAGAGAAGAGCTATTTGTATGATCCAGATACTGTAGGATGAGGGTAGACACCTTGAGAAGTTTTTTTTTATCCCATACATGTATAATAATTGTTATGTTTATAAGGGTAATTATGTTATAGAAAATGTTTCATTGTATTTTTTGTAGTGACCAAAAACTGATTTGAATTCTCTTGATAATATATACACAACTATGATAATGGTATGTCCAGTAGTCCTACTCAACCTTGGATTCATTCAACCAAGAAATATGGTAGCATATGCTAGTGAATTGTATCTTAGGAATCCTTCTAAAATTTAAGTAATTATTTGACCGTATGATGTGAATGATTAGATATGAATTATCAAGGATTATTTTTAATCTGATTAAAATAGCAGAGGTATGGATGGTGGAATTGATGGATTTTCTTCTACTATGACCATAAATGTTTTCATAGGGTATATTGAATCTTACATGATGATTAGAAGGTTTTACATTGATAATTTTAAAAATCCCTTTCTCTTAAGAGTTTATTTTGGGTAATGTAATTCTATTTTGTTCCCAAAATGTCATGAAACACAAGAAAAATTTAATAAAAGCTATTTTCAATGCAAATTGACTAACAATGCTATTTCGAAAATCCTTGATGAAAATGAATGTATATAAGTGGTAAGATTTGTATGAATCCTCCAAATTTCAAAGGGACCTTCATATTTAATTATAGAATAACTAAGAGGATGTATTATGTTTCATTCCGGAGTGGTGGTGGATTGTATGGGTAAAGAAAGGTGATAACAACTCCTCTTATTAATGATATAGGTCAATAGTGATTCAACAATGAGGATATTGGTAATTATAAATTTTATTTCCATTACCTAATAACTAGATAGAAAAACGTTTAAAGACATTAAATCATTGATATTTTTTCTCTAGATATATGAGAATATGCTTTTGTACAAGACAAAGGATGACACGGTCCAGGGACAAGGTATCCAGTCAGGGTCTATAGCAGTAGGCCCAGATGGAGGGCACTCAGGTGAGATGTAGAAATGGTTTTACCATTCATGAAATCATTGTACATGTTTTGTATCAAGAACCATAATATTTTTATAAGGAATTAGTTACTATCCATGATATGGTCATTTACATTACTTCTTGATCGTCTAAATTGTATAATACTAGTTATTTCTTTTTTTCTATGAGATGTTTATGGACTTAATTACTGGGAGAGTTATCTTTCAATAACATACCATTTTATGTTACATCATTGAATTATTATGTTGAAGCCTAATATATGAGAGAGTGTACATGAGAATTTCCGTTAGGTAGATATTGATAAGGAACTTATCTATGAATGATGACATCATAAATTTTTAGGAATGATACATGGTCAAAGTGGACAATACACAAACTAGATATTATGCATCAAGATAGCGTCTTAGGATTTGATAGAGCGTGGTATGAACAACATTCCTTAGAACATTAAGAGTATCCTTGTGAGATAATATGTCAGTCCCCTGTTGTATAAATTGGTTAAGTGAGGATGTATTTGTTAGATCGGTTTGGTACAGGAGGCCTCTAAGAGAGTTCATGTGATTTTGAAAAGAATGATCACTAATCAGATTAAAAAAATATTAAATGTTGACCATATAAAGAAAACATAGATTTTTTCTATGGTTGATCAAATATTCTTGAGAGTGACTCCTCGGTTATGCAACTGATGTCTGGAAATGTAAGCCAATAAAGAACCATGGTTTATGGGAAAATTTGATATCATCAAATGTGTGGTGATTGCTGAATACCATTTTGTCCTTCCTCGATATTAAATTGGAAATATGATTTGTTCCATGACTCTTATCATCAGATGTACATTCTAGGTCCTATGCATGTTACAGATTTTGTGAAGGTTGAGTTCAAACAGGATGCATATTATAAAGAGCATGTAGTATAAATTAATGACCTGAGTGGTAATTTAATTGCATGGAAAATGATAATTTTATACACTATTTGGTCCAGCATGGACAGATCTATAAGGATTCATGGGAACATGAGTCTAATGTAAAAGCTTTATGTCCTATGATGTTTATGAAATACCACTATATATACTTCATGAGGACGATAGGTCAATAGAGTGGGAGAAAAATAACATCCCAATATTTTAAAAATAATAAAAACCCTCCTTGATAATATCTTTTGTATATATTTGTGTCAAAATGTAATTCTTTAACAAAACTAGTACTCCGCCCGTGCAAATTCACGGAACTACTAAATTTTCATTCAAACCATATGGAACATGATGAAATAGGATATCTAGAGAAATAAAAAACCTGAAGTAACCTAAATTTATGAAATGAAAAAAAATATTATTGAATTTGAAAATATGGACATTCACTTTTGAATGTCAACATAAATGAGTTAGTATGAAACAGTGTAAACATATCTAAATGTTTGCAAAAATTAATGTGTATGAACATATGGTTTGAGTTCTGAAACCTTCTTTTTAACAGTTTTTTATTCTGTTCTTCAATGAGATAGTTTCATCCGCATCCTATTTATTAATTGTTTGGGCATCATTGCTTGTAAAATCTTAATAGTATAGGTGTGAGTCATTTCTGCAGTGTACCCTCTTTTAAAATTTTGGGTGTCAGTCATTTTAAATCCCTATTACATTCATTATATGTGCAAAAATAAACTATGAAATCTATTTTGTATATGGGGTAGCAATAAAACATTGAAAAAATTTCATTGAATCCAAATTTACCAAAGGATGTGAAAATGAAAACTACATGATATTGAAGAAAATATTTCATTTCATTCAACAATATAATACAATTTTTCAAACATAATAGAGGTGAAGGACTTTATATAATAGTTCTCTTTATAGAATGGGGTATAGTAATGATATAAAGATGGTGAGAAAAGATTTGTGTAATTATTAAGATAATTAATAGTAATGAAAGAACATAAGTGGACATAAAATGAGAAAAGAGGTACATTAAGGATACATAATAATGTTATACCAAAAAATAATAGAGAATAATTCATTTAATAATGCCTGAATTTGAATGAACTATAGAATATCATAAATCATATTTATCGTCATCGAATATAATAATTATGAAAATGAAATCGTATTTTCAGTAATATCATACAATTTATTAATCATAATAGGGGTGAAGGACTTTACATCACCATGACCATAAGTCCAGAACAATCCATGGAATTGATTGAGCCCAATCCAATGGCTCCAACTCTGGCACATGATTGGTCTCAACTGATGTGACATGGACTCCCCAGAAAACATCTTTTGTGGTGTATTATCTTCATGGATTTCATTGCTCGACGATGCTTCATGTTAGGGAGGTTGTTGCAGCGAATGTGGCAGGCGTGGTCTGCTTGTGGATTTGTAGAATCATATGGAAGATGAAGGCTTCCTAATGGTGGATTTCAAGAGATTCAGAAGTGAGATGCATGATCAATGGCTTCGAGATCATTTTAGTATCAATCCGAACTAGGTTCAATTGACCAGAAAAAACCATCATTATTTGAGAAGATCAATGCATCATTTCAATGTATGTACAAGTAGAGGGTTAATATGTAAATGATGATATAAAATGGAAATAAAAATTGATAGATCTTTATTTTACATGCACCTCATAATAATTAGCAAGTGTTATGTCAATGCAATTACTATTATAATAATTGAGCAGGTTTTTTTGTACAGAATAGATCTATAGAATGAAAATTTCATGAATATAAATTACTTGGGGACCTTATCAATGAAACAAATAATAAATAAAATAGAATTAAAATCCAATAATTGTTATAATATGAAAAACAATAGAGGTGTAATATATTGTACATGTTTGCACAAAAGAAGCTGTATGATTTTGAAAAAAAAATGTTAAATAGCCTTTCTAAATCTACCTATATGATGGAATATGATTGTTTCATGCTAAAGTGGGATCTTATAGAATGTGGAGATACTCTAAGAATTTGTAAACAAAGAAACATGTTTATGGAAGGAGAATGTGGTAAAAAACCAAAATTGTTTTTTTGTTCATGGAATACCTAGTATAGAGTTAACTCTAAAATTCTGATTTATTTTTATTTATGCCACCCAAAAGAATGATGTCAATGAAATTCTATTTAAACAAATGAAGAATAAAATCTATGAAGCAAGTACATGTTATTAAAAATGGATGATCAATGTGAAGAATGGTTGATGCAGCGTGCAATTATAAGATTCAGTCAGTTTAAGAAAGGTTGTGTACTAAATTGTGGTGTATAATAACTAAATATTTCTCCTTTTTATGAAATATGTAAGAAATATTTACATGGGTGGCTGGTTTGTAATCAGTGAACTGGTAAATACATGTTCCAAAAATTGAATCTTGTATCTAAACTTATACACTGCAGAATATTTTTAGTTTGCATATACATAGTTACTATTAATATAATATCTAGGTAAACAAGAATGTGTATAGTGGATGGATATGAAATACAAATTCCAAACAAAATAACTATTAAAAAAACCAATGGAATAAAAGTTAGGTAAATGAGAACATATGTTATTTTGCATAACAAAAAATAATGGCTATTCCTTCTAATCCGAAAAAATGATTCCTCGTTTTCAGGAATACTAATTCTCTTAGTTGAAACATACTTTAAAATATATAGAAAACATTAGTTGTTTATTATTCATTACTAAAAATCAAGTAATTTTTTAATGTCATGCCTTAGAAGATCTTATGCATAACCCTTTAGTCTCGGGTTGAGATCTCTTTATGTTTTCTCTCATCTCCTTGATCTATTAACTTGATATATTTTGAGCCGACAAGTCTTCATCAGGCTGGAAAGGCACAAACCCTCAAAATTTTGTGTACATTTCAACCAATGAAAGATATGAGATGAGATCAATGAATGAGATATGATGGAAAAAAATAAATAAAACAATTTATATTAATAATTTCATAGCTCAAGAACATGAATGATAATTAATGAACCTTCCACAAAAGGCATCAGTCTAGAGATTAGGGTTATAACCTTGGTTTGGGGAAAAAGTATCATAGTATAAACCATTGTGATTGATAGTATGCAGTCACATAAAATAAAAAACATAGTGAAATATTCAATTTGGAAATACAGTGATTATAAATTCTTAAACACTAGAACACTAACAATGGGATTGGGGGGAACACACCATTTTTTGATCTCTAGATCTATTGGGTTAGAGTGGACACAATGTTTTATAGTAATACTGGTAGACCGATTATAGTGGATCTATAATTTCAGATTCATGAATGAATATATATTATATACACTACCGAATATTTTCAGTTTTCATGTACATGGTAATTATTAATATAAAATCTAGTTAAATTGGAATGTGTATAGTAGATGGATATAAAATACTCATGTCAAACTAAATTTTTTTGAAAAAAAACCAATGGAATAAGTTTTGGAAAAACTCTATCGTATGTTACTGTGCGTAACCAAAAAATTTCACTATTCCTTCTAATACAAAATTGATTCCTCTGTTTTAGAAAATGTAATTCTCTTAGTTGACACATACCTTAAAATATTTTGAAGACATTAGTTGATGATCTTTCATTGATAAAAATCAATCAGTCATCAAATGTAACACCATAAAATCTCCCATGTCCAACACTTCAGTCTCAGGTTGAGATCTCTTTCTATTTTCTCTCATCTTCATAATTTGATTATTTGATATATTCTGAGATGACAAGTCTTCAGCAGAATAGAAAGGCACGACCCCTCAAAATTTATTGAACCTTTCAACAAAATAAATATTTTTGATGATATTATTGAATGATATATGATTGAAAAAAAATAAATAAACCAATTTATATGATTATTTCTATAGCTCAAGAAAATGAAAGATAAATATAGTACCTGACAATCAAGGCATCAGTCCAGAGATTACGGTTGTAACATTTGTTTGGCGAAAAACTATCAAACTATAAAACATTATAGTTGTTAGTATGTAATATTATAATATACAAAACATAGGGAAATATTCCAATATGAAACACATGTTTTATAGAAATCATAAACACATGACACTAAAAATGGGATTGGGGAGAACAAACATTTTTTCGATCTCTGGATCTATACGGTTATTGAGGACACAAAGTTGTATAGTAATTTTTGTAGATCGAATGAAGGAAATCTGTAATTTCTGATTTATGAATGCAGATGTATTATATTAGAGTAGTGAAAATTTGTATGAATATACTAAAATAAACAAATATAGGGTTGAGAAAATAGTCAGTCCACTATGTATTTAGTCTAAGACATTTTAAAAAACATCACTGAAAAGAACATGGAATCCTTATGAATGAAAGAGGAAAAATTTATATTGATTGATATAATTTATACATTAATAAAATGTAGGATGATTTGATGTGTCAGATGAAATTAATAACAACCTTCGAAAAAAATTGATGATGTAAGCTTGGCCAAGAGAAAAATATACTAGTATACTGAAAAATGTATTATTATACTGAAATTAATAAATGCTAGAGAGATGGAAAAAAATTTCCAGAGATTGATATGAACATACCTTTGGCATAGTTATTGATCTGCAGGGTCTCAGAAGACACACAATCATATAAAAATGGGGGATGAACGAACGTCATGGATGCACATTTCCTAATATGAGAATAGAGATGTATCATATTTCAGAATTAAAATTGGTATGAATAGTGTGAAATGTGAAACATTTTAATGGTAGAACATGTTAGAGATTTTATGAAATAACTATTACCATATGTGGGATCCATCTGTAAAAGGTTGAATCTGCAGTTTGGTCATATCTCGTCCAATTGGTGAGATATTCAAAGCAAAAGAAATATTTACTATTTCCATGATATTAGAAGAACGTTCCCATTTCATAGATCTGGATTTATAGGCCCTCTAGAGAAGGAATTGATGATGGTAATGAGGTTCATGAAGAGGTTGATGGGTGTGCCTCACAACTGTTGACGATGAAACAATAGACAACAGTTGAATCAAATTTAAATTTTAAAATATACATGACACACTGCATTCATAGAAGATGCAGCAGAATAATGTATCAAACAATTACAGATGTCAAACATCAAAATATCAAATGAAACATTATGAAAATGGAAATAGAAATAATAATGATAAACAATTACATTGAATCTTTGATATCATTACACTGAAAAAAAAGGAGATGGTGATAATTATACCTGAATCAAAGTAGACATGTAAATTAATTCAACATCGTTTCAATTATCATGCAGTGTACAATCAAAGCAGTGATCATGAATAATATTTCATTTTGAAGAACGTGCATCCAAGAGTGTATTGGTAAATAAATACTAGATAATAGAATAAAATTGATGGCCTAGATTGTAAGGTCCATCCATTTTCATTATACAAAATTACAAGGATAAAAAAATATGTCATTGGTTATATGTTCCATGATGTTGTATTTCTCAAAAATCATGTTATAGTAAAACATGTAACATTGTATGAAGGTTTGAAAACCCAAATTAATAGACTATATTGAATATATTGAAAGCTGTAATTATTTTCACAATATCTAGAAAAAATTTACACTACAAATATGAAGACGGTCAAGAGAGTAGAAAGAATACTGGATAATGTCATTGTATAATTTTTCTAAATCTTCAAACTCAATATAATCTACCATAGTCAGGAACATATGTAGATAACAATTGAAAAAACAATAATGATACTGGTTAAAAAATAGGGAATGTACTAATTATATATAACAATAAAAATGTATGCAGGACATGTCAGATTTATTTCTTCAAATAATACATATTGGAAAGAATCCTAAAAATGGTCCACCTCATGGGGGAGAATATATAATTGTGATAGGATCCATGTAAATAGCCATACATTCCACTTGCATTATAATTACACTCATATGCATGATTTTTTTTCCTGATTTACATGCCTTCACGACATAATCTCCCATAATAACATACTCCCATCACCTATGGGATCTAAAAGACAGTTTTCTCCTCTAGAAATCATTTGAGATGAAAAACATATCTGTCAATCTATATTGAAGATTTTATATAAGATCATTATATCAAGAATATAGAAGTCCATAAATATTGAAATCCTACAACCACTATGCTTTCATATAGGAATCTATGAACAAATCAAGTCATTTAAAACAATATTTATTAACCACCATCACACATGGGAAGAAATCCATGCTATACCCCTTCTCAGATCTAAATGAAAAATAAATATAATAATAGGATTCTTTTATTTGAAGTAATGATTTAAAAAGAATCAGTGAAATCAAAATCATAACTATGATGGTCAAATAAACATTGTTCTTTATATTGGAAACTGATCCAAATTGTACGGAACATATGTGAACACATGTGAATAGAACATAAGTAAACATCACCCGAAAACATCTCATACAGTACCTATGTGAACAGATGTTATGAAGATGCATTCAATAAAAATGTTTTAGATATAAACAGTTGTGGTTATTGAAATAAATAGTAGCAAAAGGGAAACTGAAAAGAAAATATGTTATGAGAAACAATGAGAAAACAAATGCATAGTACATACCATAAAATAATGATGCATTTCAAAAGAAGAAGAGGGTATGCTAATGGTAGAGAGAGAACTGTCTAAGGCATCCGTAACTGATGAGATCTTAGAACCATCTATAAAATATAAACCCCGCATTCAAGTGGCTATGAATCATAAATGAAACTATTAATATATTATACCGTATCAAACTGAATATTCAAAAATGACAAAAACACAACAAATTAATTGAGGTAAATGTTGGATACAAATAATAATTAGAGAATTGTATCCGGAAAAATTAAAATGAAATTTTCAATACGTTGTGTGAATATACAGTGAATATATCTATGAACACAATGGATAAGTATCGCAGTATAATAGTCAAGCATACCTATTTCAGAAGGTATTGTTGATGCAGAATGAAAGAGACCCTGAGTTTAATGGAACTGTAGAAATATCTAGATTTTAGACGAAATCAATGGGTCAGTTGAAAGTGGATGATTTCGGTGTGATGGTATCATAGTTAGATGAATAAACTAATGGCTGAAAAAGATGTACTTGAAACCCTATGTTTCTGAAAATGAATAAAGATGCTTTATAAACCCTAGTTCATGGATATTTGAAGAGGTGAAGGAATTGTGTCGACATTCAGTGGCCTCCATAGATATCATAGAATGATCGCAGTGAATACGTCATATGTCTATGAATCCAAAACATTTGAGGTTTTTAATCCGATGAATCAGAATAGACAATTCGTGATGGGGTGGATTTATGTAGTCATGAAGAAGATGTAGAGGATGAGAGAAGAGGTATGGAGGAGATAATGACTACCGTCGGCAAGAATCTGGATTAGTCGGAGAAGAGGATGATCATAATCAATGGGATATAGTAAATTCGAAACCATAGAGGGAGAGGAAACTCGAGATCAGGAGGAGATGAATAACTAGGCGACTAGGAGAGGATACGCAGGATGTTCAGGGTTGGGCATCGAGTAATATTGATGAAAATCCCGATCGGGGAGTCTAGTACTGTATGGGAGAGTCGGGAATGGGAGCGGGATAGGGGAGTCATGGACTGGGTGCAGGAACCCTAGCAGAAATGGGAGGAAAATCATGATTGGGGAGGGGTAGCAGATCGTGAGAGTTTTTTTTTTGTTTTGGAGGTACAAATCAATCATTTTTGGTGATGTGGATTGATAGGAAGGTGAAAGGTAGGAAGAAAATAATACAAATTTAGTATAGATAATTGATTACTTAATAAATATTTTAAGGGTTTTTATAAGGGTAAATGACAATTTAAATTCTTCAAATATTATGTAGAATCTTTTCAGAGTCAATAGATGAGTTAGTGTTAGTATTTAATGGGCATAAATAATGGAATTTATATAATAAAAATATTTAATATATTATATTACAGGGAAATGATTTTTAATAAATTATCAAATTCCAAATAAACAGATTGTCATTTGAAAAGTCTGCAAACATTTTGATGTCCAGGATAATGGGTTTGCCCATGGATGGACATAAAGTTTTTGAGAATTAGGCATTTGGTACAATCACATGTTATAATAATTTATTTAATATATCTAATATATATTTTTTGAAAATAATTGAATATATCCCAAAAAGGTGTGTTTTATAAGATATATAATACCATCGTGTGGTCGGAGATGGGGGGTTTACACTGGGAACGTCATAAATTATGGAAAAATTAGTTGTTTGATCAAATCACATTTGGGGATGATATATTTAATATTTTAATTATATTATTTTCCTACATATTTTTTATTATCTCTCAAATGGTGTATTGCTTGAGAATTTTGAGACCACTCATAGCTCCAGGATACAGAGTTTACCCAAGCCATGACATAACACTATTGTGAAATGGCTATCTAATCTGATTCCCCATAATAATAAGTCATTCAGTATTTATTTGACTTATTATTTTCAATTAATCAATTAAAAATTCATTTATTATTGTGATTATTCTTCCTCGATGTTACACTCGGACCACAATTGATGAACATAAAATAATCCAAAAGATTGTATTTCTAACCGTTTGACCATTTAAAAATTATAAATTACATAATAGGGTCCAATTAATCACTCCATATTAATTTTTGGTCAAAAAATATTATATTATAATTTTTTTAATTAAGCTATTTGGTTTTGGAGATTTTATGTTTTTTGGCATTTCTAAAATGTCCAAACCACTGGGAATTTATTATTCATTCATTTCATTGATTCTATGAAATCTTGATACAATATATTACATCAATAGGTACGTCGATCATCATTACACCTATTTCCGAAAACATGTCTTCCCCAATACGTGAATGAAAAACGCACCCATTTTGTAAATTTTTATGTTTGTCTCATATTGTAAGGGATGGGTTTGGGGTTTTTATATGATTATCTATTGAATATTAGTAAATGTTTGATGTTTGTTTTCTCATTTTTGGAAATAATCATTCCATTATATTTTGGGATTAATTTAAGTATCTTTCAGTCAAAACATTGCCTCAAGATCTTCCGGTGAGTGTATCTTCCTATTCATTCAACTGGTTCATCCACGATAGATCTGGTTATATAACATCTGGATACATTTTGGCAGGTTAGATGAAAATCTTATGTGGAACATGATAGTTAAATATTCACAACCTATTTAGATTCACCTTTCTAAATTTCAATTAATTATCATAACTCTATAACCATTAATTTAGTTTATAATGTCTTCATGGTGGTTTCTTATGAGACCTTTGTAGTCAGTATTTATTCTCAAATTTAAAAATTTTATGAAAAACCATCTTTACTAGCATGTCTATATAACAAGAACAAATTATATATGATCAATAACCATAATAGAACCACCATCTAGTAACACCTTGATGATTTTAAAGAAAATATTATAAGTGATTTTCAATATTAAATTTTTTGATGAATATGTGGACCAATATATCATACTATTAATTTCATTGGATATTTCTTCTGAAAATATTTTCCATTCATTGATATATTATTGAGATTACATTACATTTGATAATGTAAAACCATCATTGTATTATTGTGAGTTGCGTAGTAATGAAATGGTTAATTTTAATGTTTAGAGTCTTAATGTATAGGGTTGTTCATAGATTCTATGGAAGAGGAAAGGTAAACCTATGAAGGGATGTAACTATCATTGATCATTACATAAACTTATGTCTAAAAAGATGTCGCATGAGGTTACCTACTTCCACTATGGGAGTCATGGGCATATTAGTCACAAATGACCTGATTTGAAATTTTGGGAACGTTATAAGGACTGTATTGATCATTCTCTCTTTTACGTCCATGGTTATGAATGTTATGAGGTGTTATATGATTCTGGAGATACTCTTGATGTCATGTGTGTATTCGAATTATAAGGTTATTTCTATATGAGAACTGAGTGGAATTCCCATTATTGTTTGACTATGTGATTTAAAAGAGAGGATGATATAGAAAAAAATCCCAGATGTTGCATCATTGGTAGAGGTTCTGATATTCTAGAGCTTTTAGGTAATTCTCTTATCACCTTATTGGATGAGATATGGGTTCTAGATTTTCCTTAGAATTTGATCTCACTAGATGTCTTATATCACAGGGTTTTTACCTTTAAATCTAATTCATGTTGTTTTTAAATCTCCAAGAGAGATCATATGGTTCATAATGACTCCTTTTAAAATTGTTTATGATTTTTGTATTGAAGAATATATGACATGATGTTAGGGGAAATCAATATCATATCAATTACAACACTATGATTCAGCATTGGTTTTTATGAAATGTTTGTGCTAATGGTCTATAGGAATTAAGGACGAAATGGAGGCTAAGTCATGTTACACAAATTTACATACACTTCTATGATGATTGTGTAATAGGTAAGTCTAAAAGTGTTATTTTTTATATTTATGAGGTTATAGATTGAAAAATAAATCAGTTGTCTTTAAAGTGATTAAAATGTTGAAAGCCACTGTAGAAAAAAAATTATATGAATAATTTAAGGGATTAAGGACTGATAATTTCTGTAATTTCTTATCTTATGATTTTATTTAGTTTTGTGAATGTGAGGGAAATTTTTGAACTAAAAATGTGAGTCGTACTCCTCATCATAATGGTCTACCAATGCATATGACCAATAAAATTCTTTACTGGGTTCGTAGCATTCATGCATGCTCAGGGATTCCAAAATCATTTTGGAAAACAAACTGTCACTATGATTCTTATTGTAATAAATTGGTGCCCCACATATTCTAACATCATTAATATTCATGCTACATTTTGGGTCATTCACCCCCATTCTATGAAAATAATAGGGAGTTTTGATGATCTTTCTATTCAAGTGTAAAGGATACTAATCATGAGTCCAAATAAGTCAAGTGAATCTTCATATGGTATCCTGAGGGTGATGTGGTATAATCATTTGATTGTTTATCATGGCCTTAAAAAGTGTATTCTAAGCCAGTATGTTGTATTGGAAAGACTACAATTTCTAGTGTCTATCCTCCCCCTGATAAGAGTGATGATATATTTATAAGAGGGATCTTATGGTTGATCCTCCTATTATTAGTGAGTCTCCACTTGAAACTCCATTCAACTCTCATGTTCCCTCTAACAACATCATACATTATATTGGTATGATTCTAATGATAATCTTAATTATGGAGTTCATTGTGACCATAGAGTTTATCATCTCACTAGGGATAGGTATAGGAGGGTCATTAGACCTCTTCTTAGATACAACCATGCAGATATGTATACCTTTTTCCTAAAATGTTGATAGATATCATGGTTGAGAGGATCCCCAAATCATTAATCAAGAATTAAATTATACTAACTCTAATAAATTGATTTCAACTATGGAGTATGAGATAACGTCCCTATGAAAAAACCATACTTCGACCATATTTAAATAAATACCTTGTTCCAAAGTGATTTGTTGTAATTGAATATTTAAAACAAAAATAGATAATAAATTAGGAAAAATAAATATATTTAAATAAAGACATGTAGCCAATGGCTTCCATCAATGGGAATGAACTTGTTACTCTATAGTGTTTTCTCATGCAGTGAAACATTCTTCAGTAAGAATCCATATTTCTTCTTCAGCCCATTCTAATTTCCATTTAAAACATCTTGATGTAAAAACTTCTTTCATGAATGCTGATTTATTTTAAAAGATAAACATGAAACCTCCTACCATTTTTGAACATGAATTTAATGATAATAATGTTTGTTTTCTTAATAATTCATTAAATGTGTTAAAATAATCTTCATGAAAATTGTATAGGATGTTTGACTCATTCAGGTTAGAAAATTGATTCCCCAAGATGTAATATGATGCATGTGTATATTTGGAATCTATTATAAAAACCACGCTTAATTTAATTTTATACATAGAATACATGTTACTCATATGTAGTGATATGAAATTAATCACTCATGATTTAATCGAATTGTCATCATCTTAATAAATGAGTGATCTTGTTTGTGATATGAAAATTTGGGGCATGAAAATTTACATGGATAGGAACCATAAAATTCATTCTGTATATAATCATTCCTATATCAATTAACTTGTTAAGAGGTATTTTTTAAAACAAATGAACCATGATAGTCTTCATTTAGGTCAACATAATACATTTTTATTATCTTTGTCACCTACAATTTTTTTTGAAATTAAATATATGAATTGAATCTCATATAATAATGTAGTGGGATGTATTATGTATTATTTTATTTGAACATGACCTGATGTTTCTTTTTTTAAACTATTTTTTAGCATCTTTGTGGAAAATCTCACTTAGCCACAATGGAATACTTGTAAATATTAGTTGAGGTGCATTCCATATACTTCATCTCATGAAATTTTCTATGTTATGAATACTAATTATTAAGAATTAGTGACTGTTTATGTGGATTATGACATTGTGGAAATGTTGAAAGTATAAAATTACAACCTAGTTATGTCTTTACATCATGTGGATGAAATATATCATGGAAGTGCAATAAGAAATTTGTGGTGGCCATCTCAACCATTGATGCTCAGTACATAGAACTAACAGATGTGTTGAAAGAAGACACATGATTAAAGATATTGATTTATCAACATATAATAATAAATTCCCTTATTAATATAAAATGTGATTCTCTATCTTCCATTAAACAGTATACAAATTTAGTATGTCATGTTAGTTCCACGAACAATGATATTAGGCTTCATTGTAATAGATTTGTTATTGAAAATGAATTAGTGTGTGTCACTATGATACACAAGGATGAAAACCATGCCAATAATTTTTCTAAGGTTGAATCATTATCCTTGATCAAGAATTACTATGATATCTTGAAATTTCTTCCACCTGAATAACATATAGGTTGATAAACACAACAATTCTCAATTGAAAATTTTAGAGATTTTTTAATTTTCTTATTCATTATTTTATTTTTGAAAACAAAAATTAACCAATTTAATTTATCCTTCCATTTAAATTGTTTTAGATAAATGGAATTTATTATTAAATATTTTCTCCTTTTAATATCTTCTAGATTTTGGTATCTTTTTACCACATGAGATGATTTATGTGGCCCAGTCAATTTTTTGGCCAACATGACATTAGTTTCCACCTTGGCTATTATCTTTATAACTAGATTCTCCATTTATCGTTATTGATGGGTGTTACTATCCAATCTATCATATTCATCCATTTATTTTGGTCTTTCGATGTACGATTCTTGGGTGGTTCAATGTTGGCTTCTTGGATGCCTCTGGTTGGCTGTGTAGTTAGCCAGTTAGGGTTATAGAATATAGTTTAATCACTCATATTGATCATGCATTAGACATAAAAAAACATATTTGATAATAATATTCTAAGGTGGTCGAGGTTGTCTAGTTAGTAGAGACCCAAATTCACAAAATTGACACCCTCTCTCAACTGATAGTTTATTTTTTAACCACTGGGGTTTTAGTCAACATTTTCTCTTTCTTAGTGCTGTGAATATTCATTCGCGACATCAGTTTCACCCGTGGTGGTTAATTCATCCTCATAGGTAGATTCATTTGGTGTTTCATCTACCCTTGAAACGCCACTAGTGCGTGACTCGGGGTAGATCCTTTAGAGGATCATCCCGATTGAAGACATGTGACTATTTCTCAAATGTAGAGACCTAGCATGATCATCCTATAGTGAGATATAATGATGAAAATGGAACAGTGTTCTTGGATCATGAATTTATAGGGACAAAAAATAAAATTTCCAATGATGTATGTTTTTCATAAACCCCATTCCCACTATGTGTTTGCTTCTACTGTGTAGGTTTTATTCTACAACATTAGTGCATTGTAGTTTCCTATATTCTTTTCAGAGAAATAGTATAATTTATTTTTTAACATCTAAAACATTTTCCTATGTGGGTGGTGTTCATTACATTTAGTGGATCCCAAGGGGACTGAAACTTGTAAATCCTAATGTTGCCTTTGTTTTTTGTTCTCATTTATACGTCTATAATTGATGTTGTCTCATTATTTCCACATCAAAATTCTATTTGATTGTGTTTTCATTGTAATGAAATTCATTTTTCTATTTTGTATATTGAATCAAACCTTATTTATTATTCAGGGGTTTTCGGAATTATGTTTTGGGGGATGGGTTTGTGTTATTAAATTACCCCATAACAATTTATATAACTGATTCCTTTGGTTACCCATAGTTATGTCATATGATAATTGAATTGGGTAATTGAAAATGAAATAAAAACTATTTTTTAATGAATAAAAATGTTTGCAGCTAAGGATTTATGTTTTAATCTGAAGGATTAATGTCTGATGTTACGGATATGAGAGCTCGTTTGAATGTGAAGTCTAGATGCCTTGTTATTAGAGACAACATTCCTTATTGACAATGTTTGTTTCTTTCTACCTTTCTTGTCATCTGTATATGATCCTATTAGGTGATTAGATTTGATATGGGGATGGATTATGATATATTTGAAGGGAGGCACATGTTTGTGACAGTGGTTGACACCCATGTTGGAAAGATACATGGTGATCTGCATTACGTTGTTCGGGATAACATAAGAGTGTATGGAACAAGTTGAAGTTAGGATTACACATTTTCGGGATTAAATTTGAGATGTTTTTTGTTAATTAATCTTTATAATGGTCTGATGAATGTGTTTCTAATTTTACCCTCATTCCATTCCACACAGTTTGAGGTAGATGGATGTTTTTGGTTACATCTCTTAATGGTAGCTTAGGATGTATTCCTAGCATAAATTTAATTATGGAATTATTATAGTGTTTAATAATTGGTTATCCCAATGGTTTAGTTCTTTTTATAATGAAAATTTTAATATTAATCCTATGAGAACTGTAAAATCTGTTAGATAATGATTTGAGTTAATGGTCTTCATTTATATGGATAGTAAAATATAATGAAAATAATGTTAATTAGTAATTAATTAATTAATTAAAATGAATTTAATTTTACAAGAAAAGAAAGAATTTAATAGATCTACTTTTATTTATTGTGTTCATCGAGGATATCAAGTCCCTAGAAGTAGCATCTAGTTGTTTAAGAAATAATACCTATATGTGATAAGAATATTAGCTTAATTCATATAGTGTGGTCATGATATATACTATATCATTCATCTTTTTTGATTTCCTTCACTTCCCCAACCAATTCAGTAGATATAATTTCACCCAGTGGACTATTGTATGGTGTTTTCCTCAACATCTAGGTTGGAGGCAGACAAATGACTAACTACCCACTCTATTCTTGTTCTCTTCACCTAACATTATTTTGTGCTGGTGTTCACAGTTGTTATTTTTCCCATATATATGTGTAGATCGGTGTAATGGTTTTTGGTAATTTCATAGTCACGTATCTATACAAATATTATTGAAATGGTTATTATAGGTGTGATGTGTTGGGAATGTTGTGGCATGAGGTACAATACTTGTTGTATGGGTTTTAATGGATTGAGGAATAATACCTTATGTATGATACCCAACATTAGAATTGTGGTATATCCCAAAATATTAATGGTTACTATATAGAGATGTGACATTAGATTTTGTAGGGATAAGATGAAAGAGAATCATGTAATGATACTGAGCCCATGTGTCTTCATGCTAGATTCCTTTCAAGATAGATGGATCAAGACATATTACATTTGGTCATGGTAGAAAGCTAGTGTTTAGGCCAAAGTAAGGTTCTTTTAAGGATTTGTTGATATATTATATGATCACACTTTTATATTTGTCTTGATGAGATATATGCATGGTGTGTCTAGCTATATAGTATAACAATTTGTCTGATGATTTTGTTTCACTTATTGTTCATTGGTATTTAGTATGCATTCATTATAGTATTCATGAGAGGATCTGGGGAAGTACCTACTGAGCATACGATTTTGATCACCCAATGTATATATAAACTATATTCATGTTTGTGAGATGAAGATGAAGATTTGATTAGTTTTTACTAATATGTGATTTTTTTAGTATTGTTTTGGGATTTTTGGTTGATATTTACATTTTGGAATTGTCTAGATTTTCTCCCATATATTATTGATTCATAAGAAATTACTTGTAAACACTAGGTTTTTGATTATATTTATGACCCTGAGTTGATTTGTGAATCTATATTATCCCCATATTCTTCATGTTTATCATAGATGGTAATGACTCGTATTTATATGTTTGATATACCCTTGGTGCTTGTTGCCAAATAGAGGCCTACTGGCAGCCAGACTCAAGAAGTCCAAAGCCTCCTTGTCAAATAACCCGCATAATAGAGGTACTCATTGGGGGGAGAGGGTCATGACAAAAATATATGGATAAGAGTTGTATTTGTAATCCAAATAGTACAACTAAGGATTATCTTGAGGTGATAATGTAAATTATTGATTTCAAATTTGGATTAAAATGTGGCTATAAATGTGTTCAATGTTGAAAATGTGCAATTGAATATAAATTCACATATGATATCTTGAGAAAGAACCTATTATTGAACATGATAATGACTAATAATAAGAGTTTTAAATTTTAGGGGGAATATTGTAATCATTTTCATTGAATAAAAAGTATTTAAAAGGATGTTGATGTTAGGAGCACTGATTTGATGCATGAAATGCATAATGAAATGCTATCTAGATTAGATGCTGCCAGAATTAAGATATGAAATTTTTAGACATGTGAGACCAATCATTGTTCTAGTGTAGATCATGAATCATTAATTTTTTATGATGTACATGATTATGCACCAACGAATTTATATTTTTAGTATAATACATAAATATTTTTTTATTACGGATTTATTTCACTTGAATGCTTTCAATCAGTTTTCAAAGACATCATTCAACATGTTATTGTGTCATTAAAAAATGAAATTAATGTTGATGATATAATTCCAATTTCCAATAACCATGGTAATATGTATTCAAAGAAAATCGGATTTAATAATGATACCATATATTCATGTGAAAACAATTGTATGTTTTTTAGAATAGAATCCTTCTATTTGGATAATTTTATAGTCTATGGAACTTTTAAGTGGAGCGATAGTGGGAAAAATCAGTATTATCAATGTTAGTTTATAAAAAACGGGAATCCAATATCTATAACGAAAAAAATCTATGACCACCAAATCAAAGGTTGAAAATATTATTTATTTCATCTAATTTTTCATAATTACGGAGATGACATGTGAAAATAAGTAAGGATAGTGATATAATAACCAACCAGACAGACTCTCTAGCGATGATGGAGCTTAATTAGAGGCACCTAGAATATTATAATGATAGTAGTAATTTATAAATGTGGTTGGTATCAGATTATTTCAATACATTCATGTCTTTGGTGGATGAGATTCTGAACACAAGGACCATGGTGTTGATTCCATATAATCATCCTCAATTACATTGTATGGAACAAAAAATTCTATTACATTCCACACTTATTGATATACATGGATGTATATGGGATAATATATCTGTAAACCATTGGCTATTAATTGAATATTATAATGAAATTTTTTGTGGTTTTGTGAAGAATTATGATTTTGAAATGATTGAAATCTTCAAACAGTATGCAATTATTTTTATTGAAAATCAATGACTTCCCGATGTATTGAAATTTAATAGGTTATACTATGAAATGAAAATTTTCATTCACTTAGTACAATAAAAGGAAATAATTATATTTGGATTAAACAGTGTTATAATGGACATACACGAACCACATATGTTTTCATCCTCCTAAGGACAAGTTTAAAAAGACAAATTATAATTTGATTGATCTAGATAATTCCACCATACACCAAATATCATATAATTAGATGAATGTTATTGATGCTAATGAAATGAAACATTACCATGTTATATGAATTTTAGGAATTGTTTTCCTATTCAATATCATATATTCATGCTTCGAGTAGAAAACACCGTCAAAATTGGATGGGAAAAAAATTTAATCTCCCCTACTAGAAAATTATCATATTAAGGAATAATAATGATGTCATGCAAATTGAATTTTCTTTTGTATTAATATATTGGGGACCACATTGTGTGTCAATGAATATTAGAAACACCATGTCAAGGAATGCCATGATTTAGAATAAATTTTTTTAATAAAACAATTAAATTTAAAGTTGGATGAGGGTTACGGGTAATAACTTCCTGAAGGAAAGTATACTATTTGTATAAATGAATGTTCATTCAATTTTGATGATATGGATGCTACATGATGGATAATATTATAGAATGTGTTGAAAATTCAAGAAAACAACATACTAAATTAATAGTTGATTCCAATCACAAATTGTGATTGATTATTTCCCAATGATGTTCAACCATTGAATGAGTTGAATTATTTTTAAGAAATATTTGATTAAAAAATAATTGAATGAGTAATTTAAAAATTTTATAGTATAGAATATTAATTACACTTTTTCCCCATAAAGAAACTATTTCTAACATCCTTTATCGATGTTTTTTGTCATTGGATAGTACAATTAACCATTGTATTAATTTCGAATAGTATTATTTAATTCAGGTGGATATATCATATTGATTGGTATATTAATAGTTTAAAATTATTTATGAGTAATAGATCTCATCCATTAGTATCAATAGCCAATGGTTATTTGATGGATGAGTGTACTACACTTTCGTCTTAATATGGGTTTTTGAAACAAAATTAGATAGTATATCTCGAATTCATAATATGATATACAGAGAATAAACTAAATTTCGTATGGAAAACATCAATGTTGAACAATCTCATCCATTAATCTTTTTAAATACTACATTAGTGGCACTGTTAATTTAGTAACTTTTTAATCACATTAACTATACATCTATTTTGGGTTTTCTTTTTCCAAGTAGATGTTGACCATTTAAAATAGGAATTATAATTTTTTCTGAAACATGATAATAGAATGAAAATAGATTTGCAATGTGCTAGTGATTATCACTTTAAATTTACCCCTTATTAATCATTTCATGATTGGTTCATGTCTTTTGAATCATTCAATACATTTTACTTATTATTTATGTATAATATTAATGTCATTCTTTATAACTATTTATTGAATTCCATAAAATATATAGTTACATTACCTATAGATGTTAGGTTAACCGACAAAAATTGAAGAATTTTACCAACTAGAAAATGGTCCATCTATAATGATTCATCAATAAAAAAGAATTATATGATGATGCCTTTCATATTCACTTGAAATATGTTAATGAAAAATAAGAAATAAAAAAACATAACATTGGTTAACTATCTGTTGGCATTTCTAATTACAATGATCAATTGAATAGAATCATTTATGTTATATATATACATAGGATGTAATACATTTTTATAAAGTTTATATGGGTTTATCTATGACATGGTACTAAATTTCATCATCATTAGTTTACATTTGTGAAATTTAATAGTATATAATATAGAGATAAATGAGTTAGTAACATACTTTTTATATTGAAATCACATGTATAGCACATTATCTTCACCACCATGTTATCTACAACAAGTTGAAACATTTATGTAAAATTTTTAAGGTGATGAGTGTTTTTAATTGAATGAGATAACCTCCTGACTATTTAGTTCATTCAATACAACTAGATCAACACATTGTATATCCATTTGAAGATGATATTCAATAGTTTAGAGAGAGGGTAGAAAGAGAAATGATTGATTATCATATTTTGTTAAAGGTATGATGTTTTCAAGCTGTTTTGTTCTATTTCCATTTTTATCTATTAATCTCATTATAAACCATTTAATTTGTTTTCTATCTTTATTCTCTCTTTAAAGGAAATATAGTCTACATGTGTTCAAATATTACAACATTATATAATTAAAGACATGTTATTGTATCTAGAAAAAGATCCACATTATGATGGAGCAGCATCTACCTCAATGAATTGATGTATGAATGAAATCAAATGTGATTTTATATTTTATATTTTATATAGGAGTTTAAAAAATATACGAACTTCAATGAAATTAGTTCTGATTGTTTTTGAAATTGATTCGAATCAACCTATTCCTATTCTCATTGGAGAGGACTTGGTTATAGGATTTCATCATTATAAACCATTGATATATCATTTAATGATACATACCATCCCTGGGAAAGGGTCAACTTCATTAATTTTCATGTTGGTTCATTTCATAAATGACCATGTATGATTTCCATTGAATTAAAATTAAAATGATTAATTCCCTTATGACAAATTTTATCAATTATGGATTTATGTAATTGTTAGGGAATCATTTTTTGTATCATAGCTATGAATAAAAAATATATAAATTTGGGATAACTTTTTTAATAATTTGAATAATCATATAGTTCTCTAACATGATTATCACTAGTTTTTCTGGCATATATGTGTAAAATGTGAAAATATTATATTGGAAGAGTGAAGAGGGAGAACTGAGTGAAATATTTGGGTGCCATAAATATTATAGATAGAATCCCAAAATGTGTTCTCCCATATGAATGACGCGACATGGTAACATATTTGTCCCAAAAGTCAACTATATTGAGCCGTATAATATTGGTTTATATATTTCAATGAATGTCTGTCATTTTTTATGTTTCAATTTTGAATTAATATAATATAGTTTATGGTGGCGTGTAATTCATAGAATTGAGTGACTTTGGGACTACCACATATGAATTGGAATCATCATGTATCCTATATTTAACATTATGTATTTATCATTTAATTTTTTTATTAATTATTTAATATGGTTTTTTGTTCAATTATTATATTATATTTATTATAGTTACAGGAAAAATGCATTGATAGATAGAATATCAGTGTGAATGATAACATGAGATCAAAATGAAACCGATGTTAAAAATATTATAGAATGTTCTATTATTAATTAGCACTATATATATATAAATATATATTTTTATATATCTCGCATGATCTATTATAGATTGAGTTAACATACATTTTAGAGGACCAGATTTAGCTTTTCATATTACGGGCTGAGATATTTCATCACATCATTGATCGTGAGGGACATAGATATAAAATGACATATGGAATAGAGATTCTCCATTATATAGTTTAATTTTCTAAGGCTTTGGCTTCTATTATTACTGGGGTAAAATAATGAGTGATTGATTTAGAAGCTAGAAGAATGGTCTCAATAAGGTAAATACAAAACTTCTAGCTGAGGTTATAGCATTATGGGAATATGAGTTCCATGTTGATGGTGTTGTGGATCCTATGTTGTATTTTTATACACGGTGTTTTTTATTTTTTTACGTCAATTGCTATAATATTTATAATTATAATTTTATGTATGATCCTACTTTTAGAGATGTTATTAGAAGCCATGTTCCTGTATGATGCATCACATCCAAGAGTTGGGTTTCATTTTATATTTCTAGTTAGCCGTTCAATTTGAATATCTCATTTTATTTTTTATTTTTAGTAAATTCAAAACTCAAATTTACATGTTACTTAAAATTAAATTTGACCGATTGGTGATTTAAAAAAAACATTTTATTTATGAGAATATATAAGAAAATTGATATGAGATTTTTCCCATAAATTTCAAACTCATGTTAATTGTTTTCTCAAAATAGATGGTGAAATATAAATAAATTATTTACATTTAATATTACCCTAAATGTATTATTAACATTTTGGGAGTAAAAAATCAGGAAACACTCTTGGATTAGTGTGAAATCCTAATAGATAGATGTTCTCCAATTAACATCGAATCCTATGAAAATTATATTTTTGTCATTTACTTTCTTTGGCATTCATCAACACATTGATCATATGTCCAAATTGGTCAGCATGGTAAAAGGGGAGTTTCTCTCCCATATTTGGTGTTATGTAAAAAAATCATATAACAGGGGTTAATGAAAATAAAAAAAAAATATATTGATATGAAATCAAGTGATAATAATAAATGAGTCATTTTTTATATGTTGGAGTTAATGATACATCCATCGAATGATCGTATTGGACAGTATGATGGAAAACTACTAGTAAAATTGTATAGTTTTATTTAAATAAATCGTCTCCAATCATGGGTGCATAAATTAGAAAACGACATCATATTGATGTGAAATTCTAGGAGAACATTCCATTAAAAATGTGTGATAGGTTGGAATCATGTGAGTGTTAATGCAATTCCCCTATTAATAAAATTGGCTTATGTTATGATTTTACATTATTAATTTTTTTGGAAATAATGATAAAATAAAATATATATGGGTAAAAAACAGCCGAATTAGATTATATTCGAATCAATAATTTGTGATGTTATATTGAAGGCATTTATAATCTATATGAATCATGTGAGCATCAATCATTTTCTTGAATTGCTCGGTATAATTGAATGTCACGTGTGACACTCTTATCTCGAGTTTAGTGAAAAGTCTCATAATATGAAATAATAACAAATAAAAACACATGGATTGATAGGAATTTATGGGGGAATGATAACTGAGATATTTCTATTCCATTGTAATCAATGGAGATTCCATCATATTCTAGTGTTTCTATGTATGATGGAAAACAATGAGTAATATTACATGGTTTAAATAAAAATAAATAAATTCCATGGGGGGGGGGAATGAAAATTTCATTTTAATTATGTTAAAATCATAGAGAATATTTCATGAATCATTTTTATTAATTTGGAATCAAACCGATATCAATTTGATTCCCAGATTGATCAGTATAACTTATGGTATTATTTGAAATTATTAACATGTTTTGTTATATTGGGAAAATCTTATAGATATGGTTAAAAGCAAGATAATAGAGATCTAATTAAACTGAAATTCATGGAAAATTTTATTTAGGTCATTTACTATCTATTGGATTAATTGGATCATCTATCACGTACCTGAATTTCTTAGTATGATGGAATGTGGTGTCCCCCACCCCCACCAATTCAGTGTCTAATCACAGTTTGATGAGCCTGGTAATGATTTATGAGATTTTTTTATGAGTATTATACATTTTTTTTCTCTGTCAACATCATCATTGCCATTATTTGAATCATTTCTTTATTATAATACATTAAAAATGACCACTTACTTATCAAATTCAACATTACCTGCAACTTTTGATTAGGATTTTTAATCTTCTTCCCCATATTCTGATGATTACATTTATTCTTCTGTGGATGTTGATTTTTCATCCCCTATTTCTTCAATTTCGACATCCTTACTGGATCGGAAATGTGGCATAGATTATGAAGATGATGGGTCTGATGTCATCATTTCTTTTGACTTTATATCAGTCTCTATTTCATCTACTTCATCACCTTCTTTTTCCTATTCCTATTCATATTCATCTTTTTCTTATTTTTCCTCTAATTATTTCCCTTAATTAAATTTCTATTTTTGCCATTTGAATTCATTCTCAAATTGAAGCATCAAATTCTATTACAATTTGGTGAAATTTTTAAATAAAAATATGTATACGGTTTTTCTACATAAACATTCCCCGGTCCCTGAAAACTAATGATCATTTTCCTAATTGAATCATACATTTCATAACATATTATCTTGTCAATTATTTCTTTTTAGAAATACATCGATGATAAATCATTTAAAAATTCCATTTCACTAAGGCTTGAATTAATTATTAGATAAATTCAATTAATTTGGATAGAGCACATAAAGTAGAGGTATGATTCGAGAGAAAAGTATCTAAGAACTGGTGAGGGACACCACTTTTCCCAGCCTTATATTGTCATATCATCGACAGATAGTATACCATGAATTTTAATTGAATAGATTAAAAGTCATAATCTGATAGGAGAATCACTAATTAATTAAACAATGTATTTAATGTTAATTAGGAACTCATAAATTTTTAATAAAAATTTTCATCAGAATGATTATCTATTCGATTAGTATCATAATAATATTGAAAACAAAAGAAATTATTAAAACAAAATTTATTATTAAACATGAGAATTTATAAATAATGTAATTAATGAGTTTAAAAATTTAAAATTGAATATATTTGGAAAAAAATTTCCAGTGGTACAAATAAACTGGTATAAATAGTTTTTAAAAATAAAATTGATTATGATAAAATTTATAAATAAAATATATTCTAAACATTTTTTTATTAATTTTTTAGTCTAATATTATTATAATAAATCTGATAAAAAACAATTTTTAACATATTTGGTTTTTAGAAAATAAAAATTTACTCTAGTGAATCATTTATAAAAAATTTATATTTGTAGATTTTTTATATAAAAATATAACATTGAATAAAGATTGAATATTTATTATTGTATGAAAAAGTAAAGTTAAAAAAATGTTTCATAAAACTGAATGTTTTAGGGAAAAAAACTTATTTCTAACATAAAATCATATATAATATCCTTTTTAAAGAAATTGAATAAATTATATGATATTGAAAATAATAAAATGATATGAATAGTTATGTGATAATAATATATCCTAGATTTTGTTTAATATATTACAATTTATTAGAACTACGAGGTTTAGTCAAAATTTCAGCTAGTTATTATTTTTTTCAGATGAAATGTTAAATAATTGTTACTTTACATTAATGATCTCGACAAAATGGTGTATTATGTCTATATGCGTATCATTTAGGTGATGTTCTGGGTTTACACATAGTGAAATTGAACTTATGTTATAACACCATGTTTGTGTTTTTGGAAAACTCATGCCATAAATAATGAACAAGTGATACATCTTCAACACATTAGTCCAAAATATTCCAGATACTTTATATTTTCTTCAGTTGTGGAAAGTGAAACTGAGTGTAGATTCGTACATAACAAAGAAAATAAAAATTATCTTAATAATAGACATGTTCTATATGTTCTGTTTCTATCCAATCCACGTCTACTAAAATCATCACCTAAAAAAATTTTATTTCAAATTAATTTCTAAGAATGTAGAATATGTCGAAATCCAGATAACCCTAATGATTAAAAATTAATTTTTATAGAATTAAGATGATATTCTTATGGATTATCTTCATATCTATCATATATTCATATTGATAATATTAAATTCTGATGAGTAGTTGTTAATTAAACTACTCGTCAGATCATACAACTAGATGTATTTTGATCAACTAGTTTCCCATATTCCCCAAGATCTAAATTATTGTAGGTTCTAATGGGAATAATAATACTTCTAGTTTTGTCATACATAAATTTCATAAGATGAAATTTTATATAATTATGTATATATATAATTTACTTTTAGTTTTTTTATATCTTAATTCCCAGAATGTATATTAACTCACCCATCCTAATCATATCAAATTGAGATTTCATAAGATTCAAAACGAAATCTGTTAACGATATTTGAGATGAAAAATATATAATGTCATCAAATTATATTTCAATAATCATATTGGTTTTATTAAATTATATTGTAAACAGGGTTGGACAAATACATCCTATAACAATGTTGTTTTATACTAAAAATCTAGTTAACTTATCAAACCAACAACTAGATGTTTTTTAAAGTCCACAAAGAACATTTTTAGTCTATAAACATGTTCTGGATGTTTTGTATTTTCAAATACATTTGTTTTTATATATAATCATTCTCCGGAACATATCAATTAATGACTAAACACTTCAAATTATTTTTTAATATATAAAAATTTAATAATATAAAAATGCTCAATGTATACAAATAAGTTCATGTATTTCTAACAGTGCATAGGTTTCTCCATAGTCTATTCACTCATATAGATTTTATACATTAGTAACATTTATATATTTATTTCTAATGATTATGAAAATTTCATTAAATTTTTCTTGAAAACTCAATTTTACTACAATTATAGATGTATAATTAGGTTGTTAAATGAAATTCCAAACTGTGATCCTTTCAAATGAATTGAATTTATCTTCTCTTTCCTTAATATTGTCTTAGTCACCTAAAGCATCATCAATAATCTTATGATCGATTTTTTATTGCAATTATTGATGTTCAATTTAATTTTTAAGTAAAATTCGCGTTCTATTTTTCCGATCGACATTACCAATGATATTATCAATAGTATGAATTTTCTGAAACAATTGACTGCATATATTTTCATAACTCTATTCTCAAACAATATAATAAAAATATTCCACATAAAAAATATCGTAAATATATTCTTGAGTTGTTTTCTCATAAGTATAAATTTTTAACATAGGTTGAAAATTTGTTTTAGAAATAACATCTGAAGATTTATGTTGTGAAGTTTTGAAAAAAAAAATCAATTTCATCAAACATAATATGGAAATTTCCTCAACAATACAAAAATATTAATTAAAAAAATAAATATCATTAATAGTTTTCGAATAAAAAAATAATATTCATTAAACATAAATAGGATCAGATTTATATATGTTGTCATTAATATTCTTTATGAATATATTTCATTCAAATACATTGAAGTCCTAATGTTTTTATTTCATTCTATAAAAAAATTATAAGGATATTTGTTAATAAAATTTATAATATTAAACATGATTTATAGTATATGTGGTAGTAATAACTGATTCAATCCGAACATTTTTACTAACTGAGTATTCTCTCAATATATATCTAGTGATCTCTTGAAGAAGTCTATTACTTTTTCCAACTACACCAATTTTCTATGGTGTTATAGGATCTATAATGTTATATATAATAAAATTGTTAATAGAAAAAGATTAAAAATAATAATATTCTAATTCATCATAACGATGACTAAAAATAGTCATCAATGATAAATTATATCATTTTTGGCACATGCTTCAAAACATTTTACATAATGAATGCTTCATACATTCTTTCAAGAAAATTGTCCAATTTTTATATAGTGTAATAGTCAACTAAGACATATACAATGTATCTACAACAAATAATTTTAATTTTTTTGGAACAAATAAGTACATTTACACTAACTCAAAATTATCATATGTTTAGACATCACTAATATATGTAATCATTAACTTTTATTGCTTACAAATTTACCTCAATCAAAAACATCTGAATTAACAATCCTAAGTTTGAGTAGATCATTAACAATCATTTATTATTCAACATAGCTTTGTTTCTAATGTTATAGTGTTTTATCTTCAAATTCCATAACCACGATTTTTCTTTCATTATTGTAATATAAGAAAAAAACATGGAATATTAGGTCTTCTATGTTAATGGTGTAAATGTTCTCATGATTATGGGTAGAATGAATAAATTATTATTTATAACTATCTACAATATATTTTTTGTTACTAAATCATCTAAGATAACCCTCATCTCATTATTGATTTATTAATATAAAGTTATTCTTATGTTATGTATTAAATAAAATATTTGAAATTAAGTTATTTCCATAAAGTATATTGTTTACAATACAAATCATTTTAGATTGAGCATTATATCCAATGGATACTTTTCAACCATTAAACATAATAACATTCTTAATGAAATATTTTTTTTTAAATTTATTGAAATCCCACTATACATTTACAAAATATCTTAATTGGTGTTCTTTCTATAGTATCTTATATATAAAATATTAGTTTCTTAAAATTAAACCATTATGATTCTATTGTCTTTAGAAAATAAAATGTTGTGTAAAATGTTTTTTCCAACATTATTATATAGGGAAATTTTAATTGGTCGATAAATAAATAATTTATGAAATCATAGAGATTGAATTATGTTAAGTGAACATTAATTTTTCAAAATTTCCACTACTGTAAATTTTTTTTCAAAAAAGGAAACTCTTTGGACTAATGTAATTTTTATTAAAAATTAGTTGCTGATTAGTATAAATAATTCCTATAATATTACTCGAAGGTATATTTTTTTTATAAATTTTATAAAAATTTTCATTCGATTAAGTAAAATGATATAAATCTTTCTTCAATTTATAAATTAATGATTTTAGTTTTACACTAAATTTTATCACTCGATTAAACATATATTAGAACTGTATTTCACAATACTATTTTGTAAATTATTTTTCTCAGAAATAGTTTTCTCAATATATTTTGAGCGATTTTCCTTATCAAAATTAGTTTCATAAAGCTAATAAAAATGATAATATATGTGTTTTGATAAAATATTAATCCTTAAATAATACATATCAAAATTTTCATTTGAATTATTATTATTTTTAGATATTTGACAATTTTAATTTTCAAGAAGTATTGAAAATTTGGATACCTCTTCAAAACTGGGTATTTTCTTGCCCTCTTCAGTTGTGAAGAAACATCGTTATAATTATCATTATTTTCATCAAGATAAATTTCAATATGTATGTTTTTATGGGACTAAATAGTTTTTACCATTTCAATTTATTATTTTTATCCTTTTTAAAGTCATTAAATAAATCTATGCAACACAATCCAGAACATCCATTTTCAAACGAATTGTTATATGAACTTTCTCCCCCACTTTCACACAATGTTTCATAATCTTTGAAAATTTTCTTGCCTTTGGATTTATAATACCACTTGTAATTTATGTATTAATTCATTTCCATTTTACCTATACATTTCATCTTCGAGTAATCCACTTGACTATGTACTATCTTATGAAAATCATAAAATAACTATTGTAGAGTCTTTCTTGTCATTATTTTTCCTTGTGATTTCTTTATACCTATACAAAAAAGAATTATATCCAAAAATATTTTACATTTTTGTAGAATTATTTACTAATTCAATAATAATTTATTCTAATAAAGATGTATCTAGTTGAAAAAAAACAAATTCTTCTTTTTATAAGACTTCACAACCTTCTCAATAGATTGTACATTAGTATGGATAGTAGATGTGGTGGTAAAAACAACTCCTCCGTATTTATTATTCATTTTATCAGAAACCATTTCATGTATTTCATCATATTACATGAGGTTACCAATATGATTATTCAATGTATGAATAGTGATATTCCTTGTCTCATTAATATTGGTCCTAATGGATTCAAATTCATTATGAATTATTTATATTATCTTATCATCAATATTTCTAGATATAAAATACTTATCAAAACATTATTGTGACTTTTCAAAAACATTATAAATCATTGATTAATTTTTGCAACAGATTCTCTTGGTGTAAATTCAATACCTTTTTAGTCCTCTCTAATTATTACTCTCTTATTTTCACATACTTTAAATGTTCCTAATGAGGGACTTATAATATTTTTTGAAACTATGGCTATTTAGCATGATGTATTTTCACTATATTTGTTCATTATCATTGAAAATAAAACAGTATTACTTAATCTATAATTCAGTTGATATTATAAAATTCCATGATTTACAACCCTCTTTTTTTAATCACCAAAATGAATTACAATGTAAACTACTCTTGTATTAATAAAAATCAGTTACATTTAATCAATCTTGTAATCATAACCATTATCATCAATTATTGGTGGTCAAAATGGATTTATATTTTCTAATGTGCCAACATTTTGACCCATCATCATAAAAACAATATAAACTATTTTTCAATAATAACAAATATGTATCAAAAAATTTATAAGCAAAATGAGTATATAAAAGAATAATAAATGTGTAGTTGATTTTCAAAGTAAAAAATAATAAAGTAATGTAGTTTAACCTTCATCGATAACATTTGATGGATCAAATGAGAATCTAATTGATATAAGTGGGGGGTTAATTTTTGTTAATAATTAAACTAAATAAAATATTAAGTATAAATGTTCAAAATCATCGATCATATTATTTTTATTTTAATTCAATCATATCTAGATACTATACAATTAAATTAGAGTTTTTTTGGTATCACAGACTAACTAATAGAATATATTCTTTGATACAAAAGCATGAGAACAAACATTCTAGTACACATGAAAAGAGGAAAATATATATTATGTAAAAAAAATCATATAATAGTATGAATGATGTACATTATTTTGAATTAATATAATCTTTATCAATCAGATTTAATGTAGTCATAAATACTTTGAAAAGATATCAACAATTTTATGTACCTACAATAAGGTCTACTTTTCCTAACTACGAAGCCCTCAATTATAAGGATTTAAGTCCTGTATGTCTTTGAATCACCTAGAATCCCTCGATACAATGATCGTATTTAGACTTAAATTTCATGACCATGATATCCGTTGATACAATGATCATAATCTATCATCATATCCATAGTATCATTTAATTTTATTGATAAGATTCACCATATTTCTATCACAATTATTAGTTGATCTACACCATGATAAAAACGTGATTCAAATAAAAAATTGTTCTTAATGTATTACAATCCTTTAATGGATTCAATATTACTTCAACCAATTAAGGAATAATAAAACTAGAAATGAGGATCCCAGAAAGGAAATTTTTAGTTGACATGAGTTGCAAATTGAATCAGATATCAACTCTTCAAATAAACATTTATTTATAAGTCATTATGAAATAGAAATATTGTTGATTTAGAGGAAATGACCATTGACATCATGAATGAGAAATCATATAATGATCTGGATCTTCAACATTCCATCTAAGGATGAGGTGTACTTTGATAGTCTAATTTCGTTTAGTTTAGCAACATAAAAATTATATATTGTAATACTTGTGTTATATATAGATCAAATAAAACTAATTATAAAAATAGTATAGTCTGATAGAATACATTATTGATTTAAAATCATATAAATTGAATAATGGTTATTTAGATGAATCAGTTTTTGGGTTAGTCTGATGTTCATGAATTTTTTCAAAAATACAAATGTCTGACAATTGATCAAAAAATTAGTTAGTTCAATATATCAGATTCTCATTTAGTTTGATAGATAAGAATGAAAAACAATATATTTATATTTGTTTTCATTGAAACTATTTCTATGTTTTGAATAATGTAATGGTTTCTTAAATAATAATCTAAAACAATTGTGAATTATAAATTTTGAAAATTAGTGTTATATTCAAGTGTTAGTGATTTCCAAAAATAATGTGGCAAAATGTAAGAAGTAAGTTGTATAACTAAAAATCAATTACCTTTGTTGTATTAGGCCAATAAGTAAGAACATTCCTCAATTTAGAGAACTGAATTTACTCACAAACCTTGTTGATATCACATAAAATTATTATTTTGAAAATATATCACTCCACTATAATGAAGTGTGATTTGATTAGAGGGATTTAATGAAGTGAAATAATTGGATGACTATAACTGTGTCAATGGAATTTTGAGTGAAAATCACTTAAACTATAATCAACCTTCACCATCACACCAGAATTAGTATGTTTATAGATTTTTAATTAAATGAATAAATTTGAGATAATTACTTTGATTCTCCTTGGACCACCATCAATGTGATATTTTCCCATTATCATAATGATTGAAATAAATGAGATAACAATGATGCGAAAAACACAAAGGTAAGATATTGAAGATAATACCACTATGAATAAATGAGGAGAATATTTTAACTTTAAAATGTATAAATAATGAAATTAACAATAATTGGAATATGAAAAATAGCCATATGTATGGAGGTGGGAATTTTTTATAACATCATATATGTTCTTCTTCAACACATCCAGGGTTGAGGTGGGTTCCAGCATCAGTTGGTTAGATAAATAATGTGTAGTTATAAAGACTATGATTAATTATGTTGAGTGTATTTCTACCCATAATCATGTTTTTATGTCTTCTATATAATATAGAATATAAATTTCCTCATGAAGTTTGGTTGTAGTGTAAATATTTATGAAATGTTCTATGTGGTATGCTTAACTATTACAAGGGTGAAGTATAAATTAGTTGTTATAACTTCACATGAGTAGTATTAGAATGATTTTAGCACTGTACATTTGGGTTCAGGTATGGAAATCACAAATTAGTGATTATATATTTTAAATACTATATATTATCTTGAGTATAGAGACCCATGATTTTCAAACATGTGTATTAAATATTTTTAAATGAAAATTAATTACATTACACAAACACGCACATGGGGGATATAATAGTTTACTTACATTGAAAACATGGCACCCAATATTCTTAATTCATGAAGGATCTTCAATGTCTCCCATTAAGAGCATCCCCATTAGAACTCATACATAAAAACAATTCCTTATTACCAGTTGAATAAAATTATATAAAGGGTGTGATGATTTTAATATTAAGGGTAATCAAGGGAGATATGTTAGAAAAAAATGAGCCTAGAAATATAATAAAATAAACATTATATTTGGTTACCATACATTTCATATCAAATATCATAATATTGATTCATAAAAAAATATTTGATGTTCATAAGGAAGGAATCCTAATGAAATCAAAGTACATGATCTATGAGAACATATTGTTAGAATAAGACATATATTTGTGGTATAGGCATCAACTTATATCATTGTTAACATGTATAAATAGAGACAAGTTCACGGAATAATTAAATGACATGAAATTAGGACAAATCAAAAACTTATGGACATATAACTAGGTCCACGCATAACATTATAGATATAAAATACTGGTCTATGCATAATATTATAGACATGAAATATAGGTCAATGCATAACAATGTGAACATGTAATCAAGTTCTTGTGTAACATTGTGATCATGTAATCAGGTTAACACATAACATTGCGAATATATATTTAGGTTAACACATAACATATCTTTTCCTAAGTTATCAATATATAGCCAATTCATTGGAAGGAGATATAGGTCCCACCCATATCATAATGAAAACTATATATTAGTGTCTTATGATCATAAAAAATTCATCATAACAAAACCCATGAAATGAAATATGTTTTATAAACATATCATATGTCATAACCTAGGTAAATGAAATAGGTTTCATAATATTTTCATCATTTCAAAATTATAAAAAAAATGTAGAAAGATGTGGGTTTCATAATAATTTTATCATGGTGTAAGCTATGGATGAGAAATGGGTATCATTAACATCATGCCATCATAAATATAAACAATTTATATAAAGAATAAGAAGGGTATCCTTGGATCATATCCCTAAAAATAATAATTTACATCAATGAATGTTATCTCTTATAGTTAATTAATTAGAAGTATAAATCCATTTCAATGTTTTTTATGTAAGATAACATTTCATTGAAAACAAATTTTTAAAACAGAATTCATTTTGTGAATCATTTTAATTTAAAATAATTTGGAAAACATAAAAAGAATCATTTTAAAATCATTTAAAACATTTTCTTGTATAATAACCTATGTATATTGAAAATCTCATTTTAATATATATAAAATTTGGTAGACAATTTTAGAAAAACATTCCGTTTTAATAAAAATATTTTTTTATTGAAAAGATATTGTCTCTTAAAAATAATCTTTTGGATCTCTAGAGTACATGTAGTGAAAAAAATAAAATGATAAAAAATATTCTCATTCCATTACTAGAGGATATTAATATTAATTATTTTCATGAGGCATGGTTCATATATTTTTACATCCATAATAGTATTAATAAATAATCTCGATAAATAATGATCTTGTAACAAAAAATCCTTACTTCTTTTGTAATTTTTAATTATAATCCCCATGAACGAATAATATAAAATTAAACATAAAATATAATTATAATAAATAAAATCATGACATTGTATTTCATTTAGTATGTATATACATCCCATTTAATAAGATTGGTTCATAACATGACTTATGTCTCCAATATGGCAAATTTTGAGAAAAATCCTTTACCGCGTCTGAAATCATATGAATTATATTACACAATAAATAGTATCTTATAAAGAAACATTTAAAATAATGAATATATAGATATTAATTATATTAAAACTCAAATTTTAACTATTTAATCCAAATAAATGAAATGGGTGTTGAATTTTCATATGTCTCAATGAAATAAATGAGATACTATAAATACCTTACTTTAATTCGCATATTCCTTCAATCTCTTTGAATCCTCCTATATAATAAATATTGGTTTAATATGAATCTATCACCACACAATAAATATATATATAACCATATTGGATTTAATTATGTCCATTTATTAACAATTGATTAACAATTCACTGTTAAAATCAGATTTTGGGTAATATCATCCATTTTTTCAAATTTGTATTGATTTGATCATTTATTTCCCCTTAATTTGAACATTGTCCCATTACATATATAATAATAAACATGATATAATTATCATAATTATATATAAATTTTATATTTAAGGATAATCATGGTTTATTTTTTGAAGGATGAATTACATTACTATCGTGATGATAGTAGGCCACACGTACACATGGGTGACATTTTCCATTTTTCAATGATCATAATGTAATGTAGGTAAGTAATATATTATTAATAAATAATTAAAATAAAAACATAAATACCAAATTATTTATATAATCCTTCGTATATATATCTTCTATGTGGTATGGTGATGAAAATATAGACACATCACTTTGTGAATGTGGTAGTCAACATGCACATGAACGACTTTATCATCTCTCAGTGAGTGAAAAGTTGTTGGGAAAAAATCACTCAATGCTACAATGTTTTTTTTATAGGATGATAGTGTTTTTTTGGTAAATATTTTTTCCAAATTTAGTGTAGATTTCTAATGTTACAACCTTGCCCCTGGTTCCCAGATTCAGTGCCTTATTTTTTACATTTACATATAAACAATGAAGACGCGTCATAAAGGGTTGTGTAGTTTAGATGTTTTTGAAACCATATTCATACATAAATTTATCATTACAAAATGAAATGAAATGAATTATAAAAATACCACTCAAAGAATATATTACTCATATATTATCACATAAATTCATTCATGATTCAATTCATTTTCTATTAGGTAAAAACAAAACATTATAATGTGGTGATATCAGATTCTCAGTAAGAATAAGCAATACAGTGGATGCATAAATAATAATGGATGGTGAATAACTAAAAGTACACATTCTATTAAAACACAAATTTGATCATAATATGGTAGGAATAAATGATAATAATTCCATCATAAAAAGTAACCATTGATATTATTCTAGTTTATTAATCACATGGACTATCAATTTCTAGATTTATAATTATTGAATACATAATGAGGGATAACATTATCATACTATTAATTCCTTCTTCCAAAACGGAACATAATAGGATAAAACACATACTAGTTTTTCTCATGAGACCTACTGATTTACTGAGGTGCTATAGCAGTCCCTACCCAACACTTAATTAGTACAATTTAATTTTCATATGAATGATTTTAAACTTAATCAATATAGACATTCATATTGAATCTAACATATATAATGTAAATAACAACCCCAGTCAATAAACATAAACATTAAACATTCAATGTAATACGATGAATGGTATAAATATAGATCATGAACACTCAAACTATTCATAAAAAATTAAATAATATATTTTTTATAATATAATAAATTATTAATCTCAGTTTTACATACTAATCAACATGATTTTTGAAATTGGTGGAAATACTCTTATAAAATCATTGAGTAATTATTGAGATAAAAACCCTTTTACATCAAAAAAGAGGAGTTATTTTGGAAAAAATATTGTATATAAAATAATTGAGTTATGGTTGTTTTTTTCTAAACTGATTTTGTTTAAAAAAAATAATGGTGGCTTAAAACTGATTTTACAGTTTATTTTAAAATATGTATGAATTATAGAAGTTACATTGAATTGTGATTTGTTTCTGGAAAATTTTATGAAATATCCTCCCAAAACATGTATATTACCATCAAATAATGAATGATTCTAATTTATACACAAATATATAACCGTTTAATTTAATTTATAATGATTAAATAAAATAATTTGTAACCTAATTTGTTTAATGTGAGAAAGAGAGTATCCAAAAATAAAGTCATTTTTCAAGTAGAGAACACTTACCATATTCTTAATGAGTTCTTCCCATGACATTAACATCATATATAATAAATTAAAATCTATTAATTAATTAATTAATAACCTTATCTATAGGTATTTTATTTATTATATTTTTATTATGCTCATTTATGGATTTTTTGATGAGTTATAAGATACAATTTTATCATTCAGAAGCGTTTGTTTCGTCGCTTTTCATGATTGGTATACTTGTAAATGAGTATGAAATATCATGTAAATGGACATAATTATCTTGAATTTAATTTATATGATATTAAATAAATTATATACGATAAAATGCATATATAATTCATTTGTTTATATTGTATGAGGATGTGTCATTTAGATAAAATAGTAGTGATAATCATTTAGATTGTTTTGCTGTATTTCGATTATTATGAACTAGTTTTGTAATACGAATTAATTTTAAAAATATATAATAGTTATATAACATTAAATTGGTTATAAAAATATATTATAGTAATTTGGAACCATTATAATGGTTTCATTACCAGACAAGAAGAAAAAAACTAATGAACGATGGTTCGTCATCCCTGAAGGTTGTAATCGACACCTCCCATAAAAAATTTCCTTTTTTAAAATTAAATAGATTGATTAAGGTAGATTTTTTATTGATAGTATTTTAATATGACTACATTATAGTATATAGATGATACTATATATATCATGATCATTTGGGTAGAGTCTTTCATTGAGATAATAAGAAAATAAAATAAATTCATTTGAAATTAAATGAAAATGGAAAAGGATTTACCTACTTAAATATCCTCCTTGAGAAACTGCATAAGGAAAGGGTTCATAGTGTTTTCTAAAGCCCATGAGCTCCTGAACGTGGAGACAAACTAGGGAAGAGGATTTTGGAAAAACATATACATGTTTCAAGGCTTACAGGATTTAGGAAAAGTGGGGGTGGGATGTGGTTTTTATAGTTGAGGATAGGGGTGATTTATAAATATTTTAATCATTATATAATTATTTTTGAATGAAAAATTTGAATAGTTTGAGCATTACCATAAAACATAATAAAATAATGAAGGAAAGTATGAGATTTTGATTCATAAATAACTGATGAAATAGGTAATAGTGTAATTAGCTTCTAATGTACTTATAAAAAAATTAAAATGTTATATTATTCATAAGAAGTATTTTTTTAAAAACAAAAAATTCCCCAAATACATTGTTTTCAATGTATAATTAAAAAATTGAATCCATTGTATCAAAATAATATTCTATATATGAGAAAGTTATCTTTTTAAATAAAAAACTATTTTACTTGAAAATATAGATTTTAAATTATAAACAGATTTAATAACACCCAAAAAAATTAACTAAGGTCTAATTAAATTATACCAATATTATAAGATAATAAAATAATCAGTTAAGAATACATTTTTTTAAAATGATGTTTATTTTAAATAGTTTTATTAATTATAATAATATAATTATATATTTAGGACTCACATTATTACCAACACAAAATTATTTATTTTTAAAATATTCACTTACTTATTCTATGATATAATTATATCAAACATGGACATAGGTGATGGCTAAATTATATATATACATACATGGGAGGCCATACTTTTCATGAAGATATTTTACTATTCATTAGGTTATTATTAATATTACTAAGGGCATGTTACTATTTCATCCGTATGGGTTCCTTAAAATCTATGAATACATGTTATTTCAATCATTATCCATTTATAATGTTTTATTTAGACAATCAATATGGTTTGATGTGATTAATACTATATAAAATAATCATAGGATGGGAAATATAATTGATATAATTTTGTGTCCTTACATTCTCCACTCCTACAAAAATTTTATCATTGAAATTTCAATAATATCACCTCATAAAAAGATTGTGCAGTAATTCATCATAAGCTCAACAAGATCTCACGTCATATAACGACCCAGACCCAGCCAGCCACTCGAACAGTGCCGAACGGGTCTGGTGTCACTACATTTGGCGCACCTCCCCTGAACGCCAAAGGCTGCCGACTAGCTGCGAGGGTTTGAATAGGTATAGTGGGGAGGCTATACCCTCTTGGAGGATCATAGTAAGGGAACTGGTCCAGGTCTAATAGTAAAGATCCAGTGGAAAAGAAGACTCAGCAGACTCAAACCAGACCCGCAAAGAGGAAGCATAAACACGATAGATAAACAGTAGAAGTGGTAAATATAAAAACTGCATTGGAAATAAACACAACAGCATGGTGAAGACATTTAACTACTACCAAACAACAAACATCCATACAATGCAGGTTATACACAACTGAATAGAAAAGGCGCCAATGGATAACCAATAGTATCTACAACAAGTAAGCATGTCGGTACAAAAAAAGAACACGAAACAATGTAAACCCAGCTAGGCATGACCTCATGGTCCATACCATATCCTTGAAACAACTAATGAAGCCTAGCTCTGAAGCTAGCCTCATTCTGGAACGTAAATCTATAAAGTCTACATATGACCAGAAGGGACTGTGCAGCATGTGAGACAATTCTTAGTAGGATACCACCCAATGGTGCGTACCAAATACATGTGTTTAAGCAGTTATGAATTTATAAGAAATGTATTATATAGAACAATGCACAAATAAATACAAACTCTAATAGTGCTCAACAACCACTATGGAGTATCACCTGCTTCAGCCAACGCCGGAATCCATGTCATGTAACCCAGCACCCCGTGCCACCTGACATCATGTATCTCAAGTACAGATGTCCCAAAGGAATGCCCAAAAGTAGTAACCTGGAACCATGTGCCTCCTGACACCTAGTGCCTCAAGTACAGAAATCCCAAAGGCAAGCCCAAATGTAGTAACCTGGCACCATATGCCTCCTGATACCTAGTGTCTCAAGTACCGACGTCGTGAAGGCATGCCCAAAAGTAGTAACCTGTCACCATGTGCCTTCGGACACCTAGTGACTCAAGTACCGACGTCTCGAAGGCAAGCCCATCCTCTGAAGGCTCCTCACCTCCCACGTGGCTTTCTATGGCAATAACCCCCAACCAAATATCTAACCGCATCTATGGGGGCCAATACCCACACGAGTGGTCAAAACCTCTTAATCATGGAGTATCTCTATGTTCATAAAAATCAAGTCTTGGGTGAGCGGTAATCACCAAAATAATTCTAAGCCACCCATCCATCTGACACCTCATGTCCCTGCGATCATGTCGCACATGTACGACATCATTTCCATCCTAGTAACTCGTGTCATGCTCAACCCGACAGTCGTACTGCCTCCAGCCGACATCAATTGTCACAACCCGTCCCTTGTGGCCTGTGTTGTAACTACCCCAAGCATGACTTCCATAGGCCAGGGGCTAGCGACTAGCACCAGAGGCGTAAATCCCAATAACCGTGAAGGCATTGCCTCTTTAAAATGCAAACACAGACACAACTAGAGCACAAGCGGACGTAAACAATAAGTAAAACAGAAACAAGTGTGCTGAAAGTACAAAGGGGCCGGAAATACAAGCCCAATGGAAACGTTCAACTACAACTGAAAGTAATGTACAACTCAATGGACAATAGCTGAAAGGTGACATATAGCTCCTGGATCGTCCTCCTGGTTCCTACCTGAAGGGTAGGTACATATGCCTTCCTCAGCTCTCCTTGTTTATCTGTCTCCTCCGGGTACCAACTCATTGTGAGGTCCACCTCCGGGTACTGTCTCGTCGTGTGGTCCACCTCCGGGTACTGTCCAGCTCCTCCATCCTCAACCACGATCAGTGTTGCCCATCGTCTGCAACCCACAAAACCTAGTGCGGGCATAGCCCGTGCAGGGGTGAGTATATGCTACTCATTAGGGACCCCGAGACCCCCGATGGTCTCCCAAAATACACAAAGGATAACCACAAAGGAACAGAATCAATCTTGAAGTATCATCCACACTACTTAGATATATGCCAATACATATTCCTAAGTCATCATTTTTCTGCTCTACTCATGAGCTCAAGTACAACCCAGTCCTCACAAGAAACCACTACGAGTCCACAGAGGAGGTCCTCACAAGAGACCACTACGAGTCCACATTGGATACCCACAGAAGTCCACATAGGAAACCACTATGAGTCCACGCAGGAAACCACTATAAGTCTACATAAGAAGCGACTACAAGTCCACATAGGAAGGATAACAATAATGAAGAAACATCCAACACTTCTTAGGTATATTCCCATACATATATCTAAGTGTTCATTTCGAGCTCCGCCGATGAGCTCAATTACATCCTCATCCACACAGAACGACACAACAAAATCCACACAAGATATCAAGTCACTCATCAAAGATAAGGACCAAACGTCAAAAATCAGTTCACACAGTTATGCCACAAGGAATATAGCGGTTAGTGGATCAGTTGTAGCCACTGGATCATCTAAGCTGTTGGACCCACACAAGATTGATAGGTACTAACCCCCGCAATGACCCACATAGAGTCATCGAGCGCTGGTCCACACAAAACCGCTAGTCCACACAGAACCGATATGCACTGATCCACACAGAGTTGTCGAGTGCTGTTCCACACAGAACCGTTGGTCCAGCCAGAACCTGTAGTCGTCGTCATCACCGAACCCATGGAGGATTTCATTACAGATGTCGATGCAGTCGCATCCAGCTCTAGGGTTCCCGCACACAACACAATCGTTCCGGGAGGATACGCTCCATGATCCAAGGGATCGATACATCAACTTTCACATAGATTAGAGTGGATGTATCTTAATGTTCCGTCACATCAAAAGGAACTCAACGCAACAGACGGCGTGTCAATCGGACGGTCGGTCAGAAAGTTATTAGACTCTTCGTCTCAGGGGCCCGGTTGGTTTTTATGTCAAAACCAAACCGACCGTACTCCTACTGAGTCTAAACCTCGAGCGATGTAAGCCAAATGGTCCATCTCGCCAAGAAGAAACCATCAAAGATGACGGAACATCAATCGTACGTCCGGAGCTCATGATATAACTATTTCTGCTCCGAGGGCCCGGTTGGTTTTGTTCTCGAACCAACCCGAACGAACCAAAAGTTCTCTGAAACCTTGCGTATAGTATACCTAAAGGACCGTCCCGATCCAAGGATCGCATCGCAACAGACGGTTCATCAATCGGAGTTCTGTAGCACAAGATATGGGTGTTTGAAAGAAAATTGTCCGAAATCGGGGGGTTTGGGCCCGGCCCGGCCCGGTACCCCCTGGGCCGCGTCGAACCAGGTCGACCAAGCCTGGGTGGTGAACCGTCCCGATGACCCGGCCCGGCCCGGCGCGGCCAGCGTGGTACGACCAGCGCGGCGCACCCGTGCGCCAAGGAAGGGGGGTGTTGCCCACATCTTTTGTGAAACGGCGGCCCCATAATGGGGCTGGTCCTAGTGAACTGCCGGGGGGGGGGGGGGGTTAAACCCCCCTGGCTCCTCCTTGTAATGGCCGGCCAGGTGGGCTGGCTGGGTCTCACCACAGAACCCCGCAGTCCTGTGTATACCGGCACTGGCGGCTGAAGTTCCGGCCGCTGCTTTCAAGATCTCTGGTGGCCGGTTTTTCCGGCCGCCACTTCTAGAATTGCCGTGAATCCATCCGGAGCGGCATGGAGAAGCCGCGCCCTTCCTCCGCGGCTCGACTCCGGCCGCGGCCTCGTTCTAATTCCATGGCGCGGCGCGACGACACCGGGTTTCTTCGTCATGGTCCGCACTACCCGTGATTCTTCAGTTTCTGCGCGGTGTGAGGGCACCGCATTACTTCCAAATCAAACCGCAACAAACCGCAAACAAAAAGGGAGGGCAATTGGCCATGTTCGTGTGGTCCGGCCTCCTCTCGTTAGTTTGATAACAAGTGGTTTTAGATATTAATGAAAAACGCCGAAGTAAAGAATAATTATGCCTTAAAAATAAACCCCTACCTTGAGTATACGTCGATCAGAGGAAGGAGTCTTCATTCAAGGTTCGTCACGGTACGGTGTCACGAGGAAGATGATGATGAAGGGGGACGTCGGTGTTCGTCCATCTCGAGTGAAGTCGAAGCTCCCATCGCTTACTACCAGATTCCGCTTCCGAGCATTTTTGTCGGTCCGTTGACGACGAAGGGGAAGGAGAAGATCCGATGAAGAGTCTCACGCTGGAAGGGGATGATTCTGAGGAAGAAAAGTCGAGCATTCTTCGTCAGAGTTGGCGCATTCTTCGCATTCTTTGCGCTCTTCGGTGAAGAAGGAGGATGAGGAAAGGCTCCAAAGCAATTCATCCCAATCCAAAAATAAAATAACTCTAGGCCTTATTTTATTACAATTTCCAACAAATTTGAAATTCAAAACAACATAACTTCACCATTACTTTCGTGTGTTGATAAAATTAATTTCTAGGTTATGTTTTAGTCATTAAAAGAGAGAGTGGAGATATGAATATAATGGAGGGGTTTTTGAAATTTTGAAAAGAATGTGGGGTTCTTGCGGGCCCCACCTAGTTAATACTCTCGAGGGAGGTTATGAGAGAGGTGGGTCCCACCACCATAACCTCTTATGAGAGGTTATGGTGTGGTGGACACACCTCAAACCACCTTTTGTGGTTTTAACCACCTCGGAATAAAATAAAATTTGCTTCAAAATTTTATTTATTCCAAAATTTTTAACTTCTCCACTCGTGAAAACGCAACCGCGGTGAAGGTTCCCTTAAGAAAATATCAGCGTTGTAGTGTCATCGGTGCCCCCAGATTTCGATTCTGAGCATCGGTTCAAAAGATAGAAAATCCCGCTCGTACGTTTACTGAACTTACCTGAAAAAAACTTCTGAAATTGATTTCGGGGACACCGGGCCTCGGAATCAAGCGCCGTCAGAAACTGCGGACTCATAAAATTTCCAAGGAAAATTAGGAAAAAAATTTCCCTTAAAATTTAAGGGTCTTTAAATTACTCCCATCTCAGGGCTTTCCGTCCCCTAAAGCTTCAACTCACACTAAGAAAAACACTGAGGTACTGAGCATTCATCTGAGCCTTCCGCTCCCATTTGCTTTCCTGGAGATTCTCGTGCCACTATTGAATGTGTTCCAGAGGAATTATCTGACCATATAGGACCCGCTCCTGTCGATCCTCGATCTCCACTGAACCTCCGAGAATGTCCCCCTGTCACCGACGTCCAACTCCCTGTGGTCGATGAATTGTGATGGATCGTGCTTGTATCTCATCATCTATGATACGTGGATGACATTATGCACCCGGTGTAACTGAGGTGGTTTGGTCAAGCGGTAAACCACCTCGCCTACCAAATTAAGGACCTAAAAGGTCCGTTGAATCTCAGAGATAAGTTGTCACCTCGACCACATCTCCGTAAACCTTGTCGAGGTGAGACCCGTATAAGGACGTGGTCATCATCATCGAACTCCAGAGGCCTTCACTTCCAGATTACAACTGAACCTCAAAACTCATGCTGCCATGTGGGTAAGGTTGACTGACTCAAAAGTGGTCGGTCGCACCCTCCTATGCATGTGTTTATCCTGCGCTGCCAGAGTTTTCCCTTTTCGCCAACCAAGGAAAACCATCCCATCATAGTTGATAAACTACAACACTTTTTTCCAAGTACCTTCATCCTGGGTATGAACTGTGAATCCAATCCACACCCAGACCAATATCATAAGGCCTTGACGATGCCACAAAGAGATTCCAACCGAAACCCTCACCTCAAGGGATAGATCACACCATCGGCGTAAGTGTGATTATCGAGTCTCCTCCCAAAGGTATCTCTAGATGTGAGGGTCAAGTCAAAGGCTTACCCAGAACCTCTAGGTCTGGGACATGATTCTTGGAAGGATAGAATGATTGGTACCTATTTTTATTGATATGGTAGCTCGTAGTAGACATATACCATACCACGAATCATTCTTAGAGCCATTGGGTCACACCCCTTGACCGTAAGCAGCTACTCTCTTCCCCAGCCCTCGTGCTCCCTGAGCTTGGAGGGGACTACAAAGGCGGGTGGTCGTAATATGTAGAAAAGTACACCACCACATGCTGCTCTCCAAGCTCCGCTTCCATATCTGTTGCTCTACAGATTCATCTGTCCTTAACACTTCTTCGTCCTAAAACAAATTACATGCCCAAGTCTCTGATACTGGCGCCAGTTTCCTGCCTTCCCACTGTTATCGTTCACTAGCTAAAACCGTTCAGCCAAAGAACTCACAATGAAAAAGGATCTCTCTAGCATCCTAGCATAAATAGGAATGCATAGGGGAAAAGTTAGGGCTTCGATGTCCTTTAGACACACTTCGTTCAGAAGATCGAGTCTAAAGCACTGATCATAATGCATCCAACGAGTACCAGGAATGAGTGGTACGGCTCGTTGAGTGCTCATCTTCCGACATGTCAGTCTACCGAAGCTGTATAAGATCCAAAAAACTCAAAGCCACCTCCTCATTCCAGATATCAGCTTCCTACGAGTCAGGCTCGCCTTGGAACTTGGGGGGAAACTGGTGTTGAAACATAGGTAAGGCACTAAGCCTACGAGTGTCCTCTACCGGTATCGTTGGTAGTGTCTGCTGACCAACAGGTAGTGACATAGCTGGAACACTACCCGAATGTACTATCAGAGGCATCAATCCACGTACTGAAGCCTCGTTACTAGACAGACCAACCTCAAGGTCTCCCACCGGAGGACCCTAGTAGCTAAGATCGTCATCCGTTCTACTATTGTCTATGCTAGGCATAGAACTCTAGAAATCGCCTCCATCCAGTCCACTTATGTCTGAAAAAACTATCTCGCCTCATAAACTCAGAGGCCTCTACTACTGAAACTCATGCATCATGCTCTGCCAGCGTGCACCATCAACTAATTCGGCTGGTGGAATATACTGCCTAATGGGTGGTGGTGCTGCTGGAACACCACTTGAAAGTGCTAAAACAGAAAGAAGGCCTTGCACCGGAGTCTCGTCGCTCGTTGGGCCGTCATCGTGTACTCTTTTTATGGAACCCTAGCTGGCTGTCTTCACAGCGACATCCTAATAAAGAGCAGGTGCACCATGGTCAAACGATCATACCTGGTGACCTGACTCAAGGAGCCCACAATGTAAACTCTTGAAACACACATGCAATCAATGTTTTCGTGCATTGGGTCAGAAATCATAAGTCAGGGTCTTGGTGTAAGGATACGTCGGCCACCGCACCAACACTGGACTCCCTAGACTAGTAACCACACTCAACATCTTTAACACTATTGCTTCAGATAGAAGAAAGATCAGAGTCCTGAGTTCTGCATTATAACTGAACTCCTCTAATACCAATTTGTCACGACCCGTCCCCTGGGGCCTGTGTCGTAACTACCCCAAGCCCGCCTTCCATGGGCTAGGGGCTGGAGACTAGCACCAGATGCGTGAATCCCTATAACCGGGAAGGCATTGCCTCTTTAAAATGCAAACACACACACAACTAGAGTACAAACGGAAGTAAACAATAAGTAAAGCAGAAAAAAGTGTACATATAGTACAAAGGGGCCAGAAATACAAGCCCAATGGAAAGTTTCAACTACAACAGAATGTAATGTACAACTCAAAGGACAACAGCTGAAAGGTGAAAAGCAGCTCCTGGATCGTCCTTCGGGTTCCTACCAGAGGGGTAGTTACATATGTCCTCTTCAGCTCACCACGTTTTTCCGTCTCCTCCCGGTACCAACTCGTCGTGAGGTCCCACTCCTGGTACCGTCTCGTCATGAGGTCCACCTCCGGGTACTATCCAGCTCCTCAAGCCTCATCCACGATCAGTGTTTTCCGTCGTCTGCAAGCAACACAACGTAGTGTGTGCATAGCCCGTGCAGGGGTGAGTATACGCTACTCAGTAGGGACCCGGAGACCCCCAAAGGTCTCCCAAAATACACAAAGGATAACCACAAAGGAGAGGTATCAATCATGAATTATCATCCAAAACTACATAAATATATGCCCATACATATAGCTAAGTCATCAATTTTTATCTCTGCTCACGAGCTCAAGTACAACCCAGTCCAAATAGGAAACCACTTCGAGTCCACACAGGAGGTCCACACAGGAGACCACTACGAGTCCACACAGGAAGCCCACACAAGTCCACATAGGAAACCACTACGAGTCCACACAAGAAACCACTATAAGTCCACACAAGAAGCGACTACAAGTCCACACAGGAAGGATAACAATAACGATGTAACATCCAACACTTCTTAGGAATATACCCATACATATAACTAACTCTTCGTTTCTAGATCCACCCACGAGCTCAAGTACAACCTCGTCCACACAGAATGACACAACAAAATCCGCACAGGATATCAAGTCAATCATCGATGATAAAGTCCAAAAGTCAAGACTCAGCTCACACCAGAATGCCACAAAGAAGATAAAGGTTAGATGATCAGTTGTAGCCAATGGATCATCTAAGCAGTTGGACCCACACAGGATCGATATGTACTAACACCCGCAATGAACCACACAGAGTCGTCGAGAGCTGGTCCACATAGAACCGCTGGTCCACACAGAACCGGTATGCACTGATCCACACAGATTCATCGAGCGCTGGTCCACATAGAACCGTTGGTCCACACAGAACCGGTTTTCGTCGTCATTGTCGTCCAAACCACAGAGTATTTTAGTACAGATGTCGATGCCGTCGGAGCCAGCTCTAGGATTCCCGCACACATCACGCTCGTTCTGGGAGGATCTGCTCCACTAGCCAAGGGTTCGATACATCAACTGTCACATATATTAGAGTTCATTTATCGCAAAGTTCCATCACGTCAAAAGGAACTCAATGCAACAGACACCGGGTCAATCGAATGCCCGGTCGAAAAGTTATTGGTCTCTTCGTCTCAGGGGCCCTGATGGTTTTTATGTCAAAACCAACCCAACCATACTCCAACTGCATCCAGACCTCGATCAGAATAATTCAAATGGTCCGTCTCACCAAGAGGAAACTGACAAAGTTGACGGAACGTCAATCGGATGTCTGGAGCTCTAGATATAAGCATTTTTGCTCTGAGGGCCCGGTTGGTTTCGTGCTTGAACCAACCCGGCCGAAGCCAATGTTCTTTGAATCCTTAAATATGGTATACATAAACGACCGTCTTGATCGAAGGATCTCATCGCAACTGACGGTTCGTCAATCGGAGTTTCGTAACCCATGATATGGGTGTTTGAACGGGAATTGACCGAAATCAGGGGGTCTGGGCCCGGCCTGGCCAAGAATCCCTTGGACCGCTTCGAACGTGGTCGACCCAGCCCGAGTGGCGACCTGGCCCGAAGGCTCGGCCTGGCCCGGTGGCTCGGCCTAGCCTGGCAGCTCGGCCCGGTCGGCGGCGCGGCCAGCGCGTCACGCCCGTGCGCCAAGTAAGGGGGGGTGTTTCCCCCCTCTTTTGTGAAACGACAGCCCCATAATGGGGCCGCGCCCAGTGAACTGCTAGTGGGTTTACACCCACCCCCGGATCCTCCTTGTAATAGTCGGCCAGGTGGGTCGGCCGAGTCTCGACACGGAACTATGTGGTACCGTGTCTTCTGCCACCGGCAGCCGGAGTTCCAGCCACCACTTCCAGAATTGCCGCGAATCCGTCTGGTGCGGTGTGACCACGTTGCGCCCTTCCGCCATGGCCCGACTCTGACCGCGACCTTGTTCTCATTCCATGGCACTGCGTGACAGCGCCGTAGTTCTTCATCGCGGCCCACACCGGCCGCGATTCTTCCGTTCCTGCGCGGTGCGATGGTACCGCGTTACATCAAAATCAAACCACAACAAACTACAACCAAAAAGGGAGGAGTTTCGGCCATGTTCGCACGGTCCGGCCTCCTCCCATTAGTTTGATTACAAGCAGTTTTAAATATTAAGGAAAAACTCTGAAGGAGAAAATAATTATGCCTAAAAAATAAACCCTATCATGAGTATACGTCGATCGGAAGAAGGCGTCGTCGCTCGAGGTTCATCGCGGTACAACGTAGCGAGGATGATGACGACGAAGGGGGACGTATGCGTTCGTCTATCTTGAGGGAAGGTGAAGCTTCCGTCGCTTGCTACCTGATTCCGCTTCCGAGCTTTTTCTTCGGTCCGTTGACGACGAAGGGGATGGATAAGATCCATTGAAGAGTCTCGCGCCAGAAGTGGAAGATTACGAGGAAGAAATGTCGAGCGTTCTTCATCGGAGTTGGCGAGTTCTTCGCGTTTTTTTGCGATCTTTGGCGAAGGAGGAGAAGGAGGAAAGGCTCCAGTGCAACACTTCTCAATCCAAAAATAAAATAAGGCATGGCCTTATTTTATTACATTTGGCAACGAATTCGAAATTCAAAGCAACATAACTTCACCATTAATTTCGTGTGTTGATAAAATTAATTGGTAGGTTATGTTTTAGTCATTAAAAGGCAGAGTGGAGTTACGAAATTATTGGAGGGGTTTTTGAAAGTTTGAAAAGGGGGTGGGGTTTGTGCGGGCCCCACCTAGTTAATCCTCCTGAGGGAGGTTATGAGAGAGGTGGACCCCACCACCATAACCTCTCTTGAGAGGTTATGGTGTGGTGGACCCCACCTCAAACCACCTTTTGGTGGTTTTAATCACCTTCGAATAAAATAAAATTTGCTTCAAAATTTCAATTATTCCATAATATTTAACTTCTCCACTCGTGCAAACGCAGCCGTGGTGAAGGTTCCCTTAAGCAAATATCAGCGTTGTGGTTTCATCGGTGCCCTTGGATTTTGATTTTGAGAACCGGTTCAAAAGATAGAAAATCCCGCTCTTATGTTTAATGAACATACCCGAACAAAACTTCTGAAATTGATTCCGGGCACACTGGGCCTCAGAATCAAGCACCGTCAGAATCTGCAGACTCGTAAAATTTCAATGGAAAATTAAGAATAAAATTTATCTTGAAATTTCAGTTTCTTAACATTACTCCAACCTTAGGGCTTTATGTCCCCATAAAGCTTCAACTCACACTAAGAAAAACAAGGTGGTACTGAGAACACATCTGAGCCTTCCTCTCCCATGTGCTTTCCAGGAGGTTCTCGTGCAACTTGTGAAAGTGTACCAGGGAAATAATCCATCCACATAGGACCTTCTCCTGTCGATCTTGGATCTCCACTAAACCACTGAGAATGCCCCCCTATCATCAACGTCCATCTCCCTGTGGTCGATGATGTGTGATGGATCATGCTCGTATCTCCTCAGCTAAGATACGTGGATGACATCATGCACCCGGTGCAACTCAGGTGGTAAGGTAAAGTAGTAATCCACCTGGCCTACCATGCTAGGGACCTGAAATGTCCATTGAAACTCGGTGGTAACTTTTCTCCTCGGCCACATCTCTGTAAACCTTGTCGAGGTGAGACCCGTATAAGGACGTGGTCGTCATCCTCGAACTCCAGAGGCCTTCACTTCCTAATTAGAACTGAAACTCAATACTCATGAGGCAACGAGGGTAAGGTTGATGAACTCAAGAGTGGTCGGTCGCACCCTCCAATGCATTAGTTTATCCTGCGCACCCAGAGGTCTTCCCTTTTCGCTGACAAAGGAAAACCATCCCAACATTGTAGATAAACTACAACCCTTCTTGCCCAATACCGTCAACCTGGGTATGAACTATGAATCCAATCCATACCCAGACCAACGTCGTAAGGCCTTGTCGCTTCCACTAAGAGATTCCAAGGGAAAATCTCGCCATGAGGGTCATATCTCACCATCATCGTAAGTGTGATTATCAATTCTCCTCCCAAAGGTATTTCTAGACGTGAGGGTCAAGTCAAAGGCTTACCCAGAACCTCTAGGTTTGGGACAAGATTCGTGGAAGGATAGAATGATTGGTATCTATGTCTATTGATATTGAAGCTCATAGTAGACATAGACTATACCAAGAATCATTCTTATAGCCTTTTGTTACACCCCTTGACTGCAAGCAGCTACTCTCTTCCCCATCCCTCTAGCTCCCTGAGCTTGGTGGGGACTACAAAGGAGGGTGGTTGTAATATGTAGAAAAGTACACCACCACATGCAGATCTCAAAGCTCCGCTTCCACGTCTCCTACTCTACAGATTCATCTATCCTTATCACATCCTATTCCTAAAACAAATTACATGCCCATGTCTCTGAGACTGGCGCCAGTTTCCTGCCATCCCAATGTTATCGTTCATTGGCTAAAACCATTCAGCCAAAAAACTCACAACCACAAAGGTTATCTCTAGCATCCTAGCATAAATAGGAATGCATAGAGGAAAAGTTATGTCTTGGATGTACTTTAGACACACTTCATTCAGAAGTTCGAGTCTATAGCACTGATCATAATGCATCCAACGAGTACCAGATATGAGTGGTATGCCTCGTTGAGTGCTCATCTTCCGACATGTAATACTATCGAAGCTGTATAAGTTCCAGAAAACTCGCAACCACCTCCTCAAGCTAGTTCTCAGCCGCCTACAAGTCAAGCTCACCTCAGAACTTGAGAAACAACTGGTTCTAAAACATAAGTTAGGCACTAAGCCTACGAGTGTCTTCTACCGGTATCGCCAGTAGTGTCTGCTGACCAACAGATAGTCACATAGCTGGTGCACTACCCGAATGTACAATCACAGGCATCGGTCCATGTACCGAAGCCTCATTAATAAAAAAAACCAACCTCAGGGTCTCTCATCGGAAGACTCTAGTAGCTAAGATCATCATCCTCTCTACTAGTGTCTATGATAGGAGTAGAACTCTAGCAATCACCTCCATCCAGTCCAATGCTGCCTGGGAAAACTATCTCGCCTCATAACCTCAGAGGCCTCTACTACTGAAACATGTGCATCTCGCTCTGCCAGCGTACACCATTCACTAGTTCGGCTGGTGGCATATACGGCCTAACGGGTGGTGGTGCTGCTGGTACACCACCTGAAGGTGCTAAAACAGAAAGAGGGCCCCTGCACTGGAGTCTCGTCGCTCGGTGGGCCGTCATCATGTACTCTTTTTAGGCAACCCTTACTGGTTGTCTTCGCAGTGGCATCCTAATAAGGAATAGGTACACCATGGTCAAACGATCAAACCTGGTGAGATGACTCAAGGAGACCACAAAGGAAACTCTTGAAACACACATGCAATCAATGTTTTCATGCATTGAGTCCGAAACCCGAAGTCAGGGTCCTGGTGTATGGATACGTCATCCGCCACACCAACACTGGACTCCCTGGACTGGTAACCACACTCAACACCCTTAACACTATTGCTTCACATAGAAGCAAGATCAGAGTCCCGAGTTCAGCTGTAGAACCGAACTCCTCTGATACCAATTTGTAATGTCCCGTCCACCAGGGCCCATGTCGTAACTACCCAAGTCTGCCTTCCATAGGCCAGGGGCTGGAGACTAGCACCAGATGCGTAAATCCCTATAACTGGGAAGGCATTGCCTCTTTAAAATGCAAACACACACACAAACAGAGTAAAAGCAGAATTAAACACTAAGAAAAGCAGAAATAAGTGTGTTGAAAGTACAAGGGGGATGGAAATACATGCCCAATGGAAAGGTACAACTACAACTGAAAGTAAAGTACAACTCAAAGGATAATAGCTGAAAGGTGACATGAAGCTCTTGGATCGTCCTCTGGGTTCCTACCTCAAAAGGTTGGTACATATGTTCTCCTATTCTCTCCACGTATGTTCGTCTCCTCCAGGTACCAACTCGTTGTGAGGTCCACCTCTAAGTACCGTCACGTCGTGAGGTCCACCTTCCGGTACTGTCCAACTCCTCAAGCCTCAACCACGATCAGTGTTGTTCGTCGTCTACAACCAACACAACATTGTGTGGGCATAGCCCATGCAGGGTTGAGTATATGCTACTCAGTAGGGACCCAGAGACTCCCGAAGGTCTCCCAAAATCCACAAAGGATAACCACAAAGGAGTGGTATCAATCACGAAGTATCATCCAACACTACTTAGATATATCCCCATACATATAAATAAGTCATCATTTTTCAGCTCTACTCACGAGCTCAAGTGAAACCCAATCCACATAGAAAACGGCTACGAGTCCACACAGGAGGTCCACACAGGGGACCACTACGAATCCAAATAGGAAGCCCACACAAGTCCACATAGGAAACCACTACGAGTCCACACTAGAGACCACTATAAGTCCACCCAAGAAGCCACTACAAGTCCACACAGGAAGGATAAAAATAATGAAGTAAAATCCAACTCTTCTTATGTATATTCCCATACATATACCTAAGTATTCATTTTTAGCTCCCCCCACGAGCTCAAGTACAACCTCATCCACACAGAATGGCACAACAAAATACACACAGGATATCAAGTAACTCATTGATGATAAGGTCCAAAAGACAAGACTGTGCTCACATAGGTATTCCAAAAAGAAGACAGTGGTTACATGATCGGTTGTAGCCACTGGATCATATAAGCTGTTGAACCTACATAGGATCGATAGGTACTAACCCCCGCAATGACCCACACAGAGTCATCGAGCGCTGGTCCACATAGAACCGCTGGTCCACACAGAACCGGTATGCGCAGATCCACACAAAATCGTCGAGCGCTGGTCTACATAGAACCGCTGGTCCACACCAAACCGGTAGTCGGCATCATCATCATCGAACCCACGGAGGATTCCAATACAGAAGTCGATGTAGTCGCAGCAAGCTCTAGGTTCCCGCACACAGCACGCTAGTTCTGGGAGGATCCGCTCCATGAGCCAAGGGTTTGATACATCAGCTATCACATAGATCAGAGTTAATGTATCGCAACCTTCTGTCACGTCAAAAGAAACTCAATGCAACAGACATCGTGTCAATCAGATTCCCGGTCTGAAAGTTATTGGCCTATCCGTCTTAGGGGCCCGGTTGGTTTTTATGTAAAAATCAACCCAAATATACACCAATTGCATCCAAACCTCGAGCAGAGTAAGACAAAAGGTCTGTCTCACCCTGAGGAAACCAACAAGGTCGACGACACGTCAATCGGATGTCTGAAGCTCAAAATATAAGTGTTTCTGTTCCAAGGACCCGGTTGGTTTCATGCATGAACCAACCGGGAAGAACCAAAAGTTTTTCTAAACCTTGAGTATAGTATACCAAAACTACTGTCTCTATTCAAGGATCGCATCGCAACTGACGGTTCTTCAATCAGAGTTTTGTAGCCCAAGATATGGGCATTTGACCGGGAATTGTCCGAAATAGGGGGGTCTGGGCCCGTCCCGGCCTGGTACCCACTGGGCCGCTTCAAACTGGGTCGACCCGGCCTGGGTGTCGACCAGGTCCAACGGCCCGGCTCGGCTGCTCAGCACAGCACGATGGCTCGGCACGGACAGAGGCGCGGCGGCGCAACCAGCAAGGCTGCCAGCGTGATGCGGCCAGCGCGGCGCGCCCGTGCGACAAGGAAGGGGGGGTGTTGCCCCCCTCTTTTGTGAAACGGCTGCCCCATAATGGGGTCATTACTATTGAACTACTAGGTCTCACAGGGGACCCCCGCGGTCTCGCATCTTCCGGCGGCCGGTTTTTCTGGCCGCCCCATCCATAATTGCAGTGAATCCGTCCGGCGCGGCGTGACAACGCCGTGCCCTTCCGCCTCGGCCTCGTTCGCATTCCATGGCGCGGTGCGACGATGCCGCGTTTCTTCTTCATGGTCCGCACCGGCCTCGATTCTTCTGTTCCTGCTTGGTGCGACGACACTGCTTTACTTCCAAATCAAACCGCAATAAACCGCAACCAAAAAACCTGGAGTGTTGGCCATGTTCGTGACATCTGGCCTCCTCCCGTTAGTTTGATAACAAGTGGTTCTAGATATTAATGAAAAACTCCAAAGGAGAAAATAATTATTCGTAAAAAATAATCCCCTACCTTGAGTATACGTCGATCAGAAGAAGGCGTCGTCGTTCAAGGTTCATTGCGCTACGGCGTCGCGAGGAAGATGACAACAAAGGGGGACGTCGGCGTTCGTCCGTCTTGAGGGAAGGCGAAGCTGCCGTCGCTCGCTACCCGATTCCACTTTCGAGCTTTTTCTTTGGTCCCTTGAAACGAAGGGGAAGGAGATGATCCGTTGAAGGGTCTCGTGATGGAAGGGGAAGATTCAGAGGAAGAAAAGTTGAGCATTCTTCGTCGGAGTTGTCTCGTTCTTCGCGTTCTTCAGAGAAGGAGGAGGAGGAGGAAAGGCTCCAGTGCAATGCTTCCCAATCCAAAAATAAAATACAGCTTGGCCTTATTTTATTATATTTCCCAACGAATTCAAAATTTAAAACAACATAACATCACCATTAATTTCGTGTGTTGATAAAATTAATTGGTAGGTTACGTTTTAGCCATTAAAAGGGAGAGTGGAGTTAATAAATTAATGATGGGGTTTTCGAAAGTTTGAAAATTAGGTGGGTTGTGTGCAGCCCCCACCTAGTTAATCCTACCGAGGGAGGTTATGCGGGAGGTGGGCCCCACCACCATATCCTCTCATGAGAGGTTATTGTGTGGTGGCCCCCACCTCAAACAACCTTTTGGTTGTTTTAACCACCTCTGAATAAAATAAAATTTGCTTCAAAATTTTATTTATTCCACAATTTTTAACTTCTCCACTCGTGCAATTGAAACCGCAGTGAGGGTTCCCTTAAGAAAATATCTGCGTTGTGGTTTTCTCGGTGCCCTCGGATTTCGATTCCGAGCACCGGTTATAAAGATTGAAGATCTCACTCGTACGTTTACTGAACGTACCCGAACAAAACTTCTGAAATTGATTCCGGGCACACCGGGCCTCGGAATCAAGCTCCGTCAGAAACTGCGGACTCGTAAAATTTTCAAAGAAAATTAAGAAAAAAATTTCACTTGACATTTCCGGTTCATTAAATCCATGATGCCCAATCCCGTGGTCAAACAAACCAATGTATCCCAGGAAAAGCCTCAACCTGTGATCAACATCAGTCAAGCGTAACCTGGTTAAGCCCAACACACCCCAATAATGTCCAGCAGATGCAATCCAGCAATTGCATATATTACAAATTAAAATAGAAATCAAAACCAGTCAAAACATACTAAACAACTGAATTGTACGACAAAGGGTGCTATCCCATACCATCACTGAGGAATTTAATGCCTCTAACAATTATAACAGGATTTAGTAAATTAATTTAAACATTTAAACACTTTAATATTTCAATTTAGACAATTTGGCGTTCCCCATCCAAAATTTCCCGTCGAGCAACGACCCCTCACCCGGCTCTGCTCATGCAAACAGGTAACCGATCATAACCAAAGGCATCCCAAAGGTCCCATAAACAATAAAATATGAAGAAAACAGATAAAACAGGTTCTGATCAGAATACCCAAAAACACACCGATGTATGCATCACCCAATCAACCACGAAAACACAAAACGAGATATGCACCACCTACATGTGACTCGCACGATACTACTCCTTCGGTAACACCAGTCAATTTGGTCTAAAACACGGTAAATCTAAAAAAGATTCAATACTGCTCAAGCGCCTATAACTCATTCTAGAAAGAAAATCAGACAAAACAGACAATGAAGAATCGAGGCCTTGCCAAGGGGGTTCCAACGCACTAATCTGAGTTCGGATCGAACATCAGACGAAGAATTGGGAAGCAATTGAAATCCAGTCCGACTTGGTTTGCATATCTGGGTGGAGGATATGAGATACTGCATCAATAAGAGGCTACATCCCTTTTTAGGCGAAAAAAAAGAAATTACACATCGTGTACTTTTGGACTACACGCCGTGTATAGGTCATTTAACTGTTTATAAGATGGCTGACTCCGCCGACTTACATTATGAACCTGCCAATATGAGTACACGGCGTGCACCTATGTGTACATGGCCTATACTTGGTTCCGCATACCTTCCTCACTGACTTACCCACACACCATGTTTTTCCCTTACACACGGTGTGTTCAAAGGAAACATGGCGTGTCCCTGGTTCTACTCGGCCAACGGCCTACACACCCTATATGGCATTACATGGTCAGGGTACACGTGGCGTGTTTAAAACCACACGCCGTGTAGTATGAAACTACTACATGGTCACCGCACGACATGTACTTGGAGAGTACACAGCCGGTCACATGGTTAACACATAAACGACATGAACTAAATGAACACAACGTATATTCCGGAAATTTCCAGAAACTGCCCAAATTTTCCTGACTTCTCAAAAACCTGTCAAAAATTTAAATAGGTTCGGGATTTTGAAACGTTCCAAAAACTCGGGTTCTTACAAACTCCCCACCTTAATGTAGCTCGTCCCAAAGCTACCAAATGAAACCATGAGATGGCACCGAACACACCCATCCTAGTTAAACGACCTGGACTACCCTGGTCTCAAAAGTTCCGGCTAAGTACCTCAAGGGGCTCCCCACTATAGTAATCGCCTTACCTTGTCTCAACCCACCAAAACATAAAGAAAACATGGTTTACTAACCTTTTTTCCAGACGCATAGTCCTCCTGTGATGAATCTTCACCCCTGCATCTCACTGGCACTCATGTGTCACTTTCGACACCAAACGTAACCCTCACCACATCGGTGTCCGCCTCCACAAGGTCCTGGTTCATAACACCTAAAGTAACATGTATCCATGATGCCCTGATTCCCACAGAGCCTCATTTAACCTGCATCCTCGATGCCACGATGCGCATGACACCTAATTTAACCTACATCCTCAATGCCTCGATGCTATGCATATCATACACATACATATAGAATATATCACACGCCCGATATAGTGCCAATCCCACTGACTAGCATCTAGTCATTCCACATAGATCCTGTGCACCATGTGCACTCAAAAAATACATGTCTCTACAGGTCATGCCAAAAAGGAAAATGGATATCACAGTCACATTGCAGTGTACCTATAACTATCATCAGCTCACCGGCCTGCTCAGCACCTGGCAGCTCCACGGCGTGCACCTGGCCTGAAACACATCTTCCTGATGATTGACCTCCCTGTGGTGCTTCTCTAGTCACCATCCACTAACCCCTCAGCTTGGTTCCACTATCTCTGTTGTGACCATCACACATAGCTTAACCTCGACTACCCTCTCCGGGTACTGAACCTGAGCCAACTCCAGACGCTGTTGTATGTCTGGGTCCCTGCATTCCGGCTATCTGTGAAGGCTGCCTGCAAATCCTTTCCAGATGCCTGCCCTTTCCACATGCTCAGCACTCATTCCGAGGCCTATCGCACAACCCCCGAACATGTCCCTGCTGTCCGCATTGGAAGAAAATCACTGAAGAACTCCCATGAGGTGGTCTAGTTGAATCCTTGGCCTGACTGCCCTGCCGAAACTCGTCATGTCCTCCTTTCCTACTGTCTAAGTCATCACATGAAGCTTTTACCCTGACCATGTGAGGTTTCGTTCACTTGTTGCCCTCGGATATGAGCGCACGGTTCACCTCTTTGAAGAAAGAACCCAACCTGAAGAAGTTCACCTGGACCCGAATGGCGTGTCGTAAGCCATCCTCGAAGAAGTTCACCTGGACCCGAATGACGGACATATCTCCATGCTGGAGACTCAAGAACTCTTGAGCTCTATCTGCCCTCAACATCTCTAGATAAAAGTGCGCAAAGAACATTTCTTCAAAGTCCTTTCATGCCAGCCCCTCGTGCCTACGAGCCTGTACCTGTACGTCCCACCAACCCTTCGCCAGTCCTCTCAGCATGTAGGTCTCCAGCTTGACCCTACACCTTGGAGGCATCTCTAGCTGCTCAAAAATCATCTACATACATTTGATCCAGTTCTCAGCCACCTACGGACCACCCTCACCATGAAAAAGCGGTGGGTGTTGTGACTGGAACTCCCACGTCAAATACGCCATAGATGGATCTGTACCATACATTCCTCTATCAATCCCCTGCAAGGCACGTACCAATCTTGCCCGGAGCTGCTCGTCAAGGCACGATCCAAAGGCTGCCAAACCCAGCTACTGCCCTGCCTGCACTGGATCCTGAACCTGATCTCGTCCCTGAGCCTGTACCTAAGGATCGTGCTCTGCCTGTACCGAAGTCTGACCCTAATCATGCGACGTTGTCTCCTCTCCTGCCTGACGCTCTATTGTATCGTGAAGGATTAACCTGTTGAATACCATAAATCATCATAAAACCCATATATATATAACAATATATTCTACACAGATAAGAAAAGTAATAAAAGGCAGTGCAAAACAACCACCCCTACTCCTCCTCACCGCAACCCATTCCCCACGGCATCCCAGCCTCATGGCCTCCTTACTAGCCCTCAATAGAGCTATGTAACAATAGTACATCGGGCCATGCTCATCCTGACAACCAATGTTGCCTAAATCCTGACGACCGAGTTGCCAAATCCTGATAGTTACACTTACGCAACCACAATACATGTCTTCTCTCATAAGAGCCAAACCCATACATCATTCCACATGCAATTCTACAAAAAAAAATACAAAGCATGGAATACACATTGCACAACTTGAAATTCTATCATGAAATTTCACTAATTTACATTTCAATGCAGATAAATCATGGAAATTGTATTTATTCACATGGTATTATCACTTCACAAAGCATACATGCAGTTATGAAATTGAAATACCCTAAAAATATGCCTATTAAAAGCCAACAACAATCCTTTCCATATTGGCCAATGTTTTCATATTTTAACCAATAACATCACACAAAATGTGATCCACCGTGGTGGAAATCATATAAACGGTAATCTGAGCAAAAGAAAACAACAATTCCCACAAATGGAAACTCAATCCATCCCTCGTACATGGAGCTGTAGGCACCCGAGAACAAGTTCAAAATCAAGTTCCAACAACAACCTATCTCCAGTCTACCATATCCCAAATAGTAAAAACGGTAAAAATAAACAATGAAGTCTTAAACTCATTAGTATCCAGCAAGGCCGTGCTACTAAATCCTTGTCAAGAACCCCTTTGAAACCACTTTGTAACGACCCAGACCCGGCCAGCCACTCGAACACTACCGAATGGGTCGGGTGTCACTACCTTTGGTGCACCTCCCCCGAACGTCAAGGGATGCCGACTAGAAGCGAGTGTCTGAATAGGTATAGTGGGGAGACTACACCATCTTGGAGGATCATAGTAGGGGTACTGGTCAATGTCCAACAGTAAAGATGCAGAGGAATAGAATACTCGAACCAAACCCGCAAACCGGAAACATAAACAGTATAGATAAAGAGCGGAAGTAGTAAATATAACAACTGCAGTGGAAATAAACAAAACAACATGCTGAAAAAATGTAACTACTGTCGAACAGTAAACATGCATACAAAGCAGGTTATACACAATATAATACAAAAGGCGCCAACGGCTATCCAATAGTAGCTACAACAAGTAAGCATGTCGGTACAGAAAAAGAACATGAAACAAAGTAAACCCAGCTATGAATGACCTCATGGTTCATACCATCTCCATGAAACATCAAACGCAGCCATGTTCCTAATGCTAGCCTCTTTCCGGCACAAAAATCCATAAAGTCTACACGCATCCCGAAGGGCCCGTGCAGGGTGTGAAACGAGTCTCAGTAGGATACCACCCAACATTGTGTACCAAATATATGTGTTTAAGCAGTTATTCATTCACAAGGAAAGCAGTAAAAAGTAAAATGTACAAATAAATACAAACTCCACTGATGCTCAACAACCACCATGGAGTAACACCTGCTTCGGCCAATGCTGGAATCCCTGTCATTTTACATGGCACCACGTGCCTCCTGACATTTCGTATCTCAAGTACTGACGTCTCGACAGCATGCCCAAAAGTAGTATCATATCACCATGTGCCACCATGGAGTAACACCTGCTTCGGCCAATGCTAGAATCCCTGTCATTTTACATGGCACCACGTGCCTCCTGACATCTCGTATCTCAAGTACTGACGTCCCGACGACATGCCCAAAAGTAGTATCCTATCACCATGTGCCTCCTGACACCTAGTGCCTCAACTACTGATGTCCTGAAGGAAGGCCCAAAAGTAGTAACCTGGAACCATGTGCCTCCTGACACAAAGTGTCTCATGTACCGACATCCTGAAGGCACACTCAAAAGTAGTAACCTTGCACCATGTGCCTCCTGACAACTAGTGTCTCAAGTACCGACATCCCAAAGGCATGCCCATCCTCTTAAGGCTCCTCACCTCCCACATGGTTTTATATGGTAAGCACCCCTAACCAAATTCCTAACCGCAACTAACGAGGAATCTACACACACGAGTGGTCAAAACCACCTCATCATGGAGTATCTCTCTATGAACACTACTGAAGTCCCAGGTGAGCGGTAATCATCAAAATATTCTTAAGCCACCAAGGCATCTAACACCTCGTGTCCCAGCGACCATGTCACTCATGTCCGACGACATTGCCATCAAGGTAACATAGGCCATGCCCAACCCAACAGTCGTACTGCCTCAAGCCGATGTCCATGACGCCCAATCCCGTGGTCGAACCACCCAAAGTTTCTCGGGCAAAGCCACAACTTGTGATCAGCATCCCTCATGCGTAACCGGGTCAAGCCCAACACTCCCCTAAGAGGTCAAGCTGATGAAATCCATCAATTGCATATATAACAAACTAAAACAGAAAACATAACCAGGCAAAATAGACTAAACAACTGAATTTCACTACACAGGGTGTTGTCCCATACCACCACTATGGACTTTAATGCCTCTAACAATTATAACAGGATTTAATAAATTAAACTAAATAGTTTTACACATTAATATTTCCATTTTGTCCATTTGGAATTCCCCGGACAAAATTCCAGGGTGAGCAATGACCCCTCACCCGACCCTTCTAAAACAAACTTGTAACCGGGCATACCCAAAGGCATACCAGAGGTCCCATAGACAATACAGTATAAAAAAAACAGATAAAATAGGTTCTTCTCAAAATACACAAAAACGAGCCGAAGGCCGCGTCATCCAAACAACCATGAAAACACAAAATGAGATATGCACCACCTACGTGAGACTCGCATGATGCTACTCCTACGGTAACACCCTAAAATTCAGTCTAAAACTTGGTAAATCTACAAAAGATTCAATATCACTCAGGCGCTGATAACTCGTTCTAAAAATAAAATCATGGAAAATGGCGAAAGGGGAATCAAGGCCTTACGAAGGGGGTTCCAACCCACAAATCAGAGTTCGGATCGGACTTCGGATGAAGAACCGAAATGAAATTGAAATCCCTACCGACTTGGTTCGCATATCCAGGCATAGGATATAAGATACTGCCTCAATACGAGGCTACTTCCCATTTTAGATGAAAACAAGAATGTACACGGCATGTACTTTTGGACTACACACCGTGTATAGGTCATTTAACTGTTCATGAGACTCCTGAATCCGCCAACTTACTTTCCGAACCTGCCGAAATGAGTACACGGCGTGCACCTAGGGGTATAGGGTGTGTACTGGGTTCCTCTTCCTTTGCTCTACGACTTACCCACAGACCCTTTGTTTCCTTTAAACAAGGCTAGACTACATGCCATGTTCAAAGGGAACATGGTGTGTCACTAGTTCTACCCAGCCAACGGCCTACACACCATGTAGGACCTCACACGGTCGGGGGTACACCCGGTGTGTTTAAAACTACAAATCGTGTAGTAAGAAACCACTACACGGTCACGACATGGAATGTATTTGGCAAGTACACAGCTGGTCACTCGGTTAACACATACACGACGTGCACTAAAAGTACACGGCGTGTATTATGGAAATTTCCAGAAACTGCCCATATTTTCCAGACTTCTCAAAAATCAGTCAAAAATTTAAACAGGGTAGGGATTTTGACCCGTTCCAAAATCTCGGGTTCTTATACATCACCTATCTAATTTTATGATTTTTCAAATGTACCATTACCAACCATGTTGTGAGATTCGTCATCATATATTCATTAATTTCCAAATTCTGAAAAGGCATATCATTGTAAGATAAGTATGTTTACAATTATATACCTTTTGAAGTGGCTACATGTTTTGGCTCCAAAATGTTCATCAACAACAAAGGGGCATGGAACCAATTTTGTACCTTAAAGATGCTAGGAGTCATTTCCAATTGATGATCCACAACTATAATTCATTGTTGAATTTCAAAATGACCAATTGGCTCGGGATCAGTTTCCCTTTATTTCCAAATCATATAAATCTATTACATTGAAGTAGTTTTGTGAAAATGTGATCTAAAACATGAAATTAAAAATACATCATTAGATTATAAACATATATCATATTCCTACATTTAGATACTCTGATATTAGTTTGATTTGTCTTTACCATGGTTATTGTTTCTTACAAATTCACAAAACCAATAAGATTCCATTCACCAACATCATTCCAATATGTTTGAATATGACATATAATTAAAAAAATTCTTCATAGGGATCCAATTGAATACTACATTGGAAATCATTGTTGTAGGAAAACACTACATGTGGTAAATAATGATTTCACATACAATGAAAATTATGTGTACACAATCATAACATGTAGTGTAATGTTTGGATCATTATTTCTGACTACGTGTTAGTTTGAGCTAGATAAGAAGTAATTTAATAATGATTAGTATTCAAAGAGTTGTAATTAATTTTCTAGATTTTTGATGAAAATAATTGATCACGATCAGTCACTTTGAACGAGGTGCTCTATGAAGTTTTATAACATAATTGATAAAGAGTTTTTCATGTAACTCAATTGTAAAATCCACCTTATAGTAGGGAAATGTTCTGATTTCATAATTCAATCATCAATAACACATATTTCGTTATTATTTATTGGAGTATTAATAAATCAAATGAAAAAAACCATGGTGATATCAAATATTTTACATATAGGAATTGGAAGAGGATTCACGACTCTATTATGGAATTGACTTTCAGCTTTCATGTATTGAATATCTAATCATCAAGATATATAAACAGCTATTTCTAGTATAATTTCGTCCCAATAGAAATGCTCCTTTAAATATCTATACATCATAGTTCCCCATGATGTACTAAGAAATTTGAACAATGGGAGTCTTCCAACAATTCCCTTTTTAACTCATTTATAGAGAGAACATGTTTCCTCATCCAAATTTTTTGAATTTATCCAATAGTATGATGCCTAGATTCATCTCATCATCACTGAATAAATTTTCTTCTCAATATTCACATCATCAGACTGATAACATTTAATTTTTTATAATAAATGTTTTTGTGAAACCAAATGAATAAGAAGTGACGTTTCACCTACATTAATAATTCAAATATCATTAATTACATGATAAATGAAAAAAAAATCTCTTCCAATAGCAATTTTTTTATAGAAATCCAAGATTCATTAGTCAAAATGGAGGATCTACTTTATTTTATAGTCCACCATGATAGTGTATTGAAAAATCATAATCCTTATGTAGCATTATCCATCTTCTTTTGCGTCATGTTGAGTTATTTTCGTTATAAGATATATTTCAATCTCTTATAATTTATATATATCTCACATAATTCACTATTTATAAATTGTATCCATATCATATGATATAATATTATAGAAACCAAAAAATGATATTGATTTTGATAGTTTGGTTAAAGAATTTTTAACTACCATGATTCATTTGAAATAAAAATATCACTCTACATAAGGAAACAACCATGTCATTTAATTGAAGCGTCAATATAAATCACTAATACACCACATCCCAATGATAGAGTCATGATTGGATAATCCACTAAAATATTATTCAATTATTTAAAACATTTATTGGATTCTTTTTTTCCTTAAGAATATACCCCTTTAAGAGTAAGCATGTTTAATAGGGTTGTTAATACATTGATGTTCTCAATGAAAAGATGATAATGACCTGGTAAACCAATAAAACTATGTAACGTTCTTATGTTCATTAGTTTAGGCCATTCCTGAACTAAATGTTTCATTACATGATCAACTAAGATTCAATTCTTACAGACAATGTGGTCATGAAATGAAATGTTTGAATCCAAAATTTACACTTACTAAACATCATATATATCCCTTTTCATCAAGGAGGCTTCAGAATAATGTGAAATTGATACTTATAATATTCATAGCTTTTGATGTATACCATGATATTATCAATATATACAAAAAAACATTCATCATCATATTCCTTGAAAATTATATTAATTAGATCCATCTTAATAGATGGTTCATTATTTAGTCCAAAAGGTATTACTGTAAACTCATATTTCCCATACAGGGTTCTAAATGTAGTTTTTGAGATATCTTCCTTCCCCACATAAAATTTATGATATCTATATCAACGGTCAATCTATGTAAAATTTTGGGCTCTATGATTTCTATAAAATAAATGATCAATGTGAGGTAGATGATACTTTTTCATTATTGTAAAAGCATGGATCTCTATGATGTCAATACATAGCCTCATTGATCAACCTTTCTTCATAATGAATATAAGATGACCTCCTCATGGAGAAACATTTGGGAAAATAAACAAATTAATACTCAAATCATGTACTTTATTCATCATATCCACTAATTCCATAGTTGGCATTCTATTAGAAGCCATTCATATAGGATTTTCATTAGTAATCAAATAAATAGAAAAAAAAATTTACCTCTCAAAAGGATGTCTAGGTAAATCTTGGAGAATCACATCAATGCATTCATTCACAATAGGTGCATTGTCAATATGAATATTTAATTCCCCAAACTTTGATATTGTTTCATGTCTACCATAACAATTTTATTCAGAATATCTTCTGGGGGTTGATCTATATAACAATCAAATGATGAGGCTTATACTGTCCAGGTAAGGGATTCTACATCATTTTTAAAAATATTTCCTTCAATGTTTGTGTAATATATTTTAAAATAATAATTTTAATCCTATTACATACCAAGAATTATATCATATAAAATAATAGTTATGATGATATGGTTAGAAAATAAAGAAGGGTAATGTGCTATTAGGGGAGCTGATCTAAACATCATTATTACAATGATTCATCCATTAAGTGTTTGGACTCACAACTACATTACTAAATCAATCATTAAATGTGTAATTTTTATGAAAAAATATAATATATAAAAGAATGAGATTATGTACAATAAAATAATAAATTGGTAAAATTTGAGTAAAAGATAAAATTACCTTCCATCACTTGTTTAGGAACATAATGCCCAAGAATTGTGGTCTCATAAGCATATCATTTCTCCCAAGTCCATCTCGAAGTAATTTTTCCTTAACATTGTGGAAATTTAACTATATAATATCACATATCCATAAAATTGTTTCATTTAACATTTGCATATTCTTTCATCCCCTTATGGTTATTGTATTAGTGGACTTTTTCATCACACATGTACATAAAATCCTACCATTTTGGAAAATACCAGGGTTTTTCTTCCCATAATAACTACTGGATGGAATGTAGATTCTTCCATTTTTACCCATTCAATTATTTTAATTTCTAGAGTCTTTAGAAGCTCTATTATTTTCTCCAGTTCCTTTATTGTCATAATACATAGTGAATTGTTTTCTGCCTTCATAACACTTGAGGTTATTTCATTATATGATGAGAAATTCTAAGATACTAGTAACCTTCATTTTAATGGTATTTAATCATTAATGATTCAATAATTAATTCCTATTGGATTATATATATAGTTCAAAAGATTCATTACTAAAATTGTGATGTTATCTTTATACATTTAAACATTATCTTTTTCTTTTTTATCTCATATTCAAAAACTTCCTTTTGATATCTTCTCATTGTTCATAATGAAAATTTTTATATAGGAAAATTTCATTAAATCTACTCAATTCCATGTTACAATTTCATCTTACTCCATTGTTCTTTGAAACAATGTCCACCAATGATCTGCATCTCCTGATAGAAGATAAAATTCCATGACAGCCATCTCTCATTCGTTACATCCCAATTTGAGAAATATATTTTCTATGAAAAATATCCAAATATCCAATACAAATTCATTTTTAGTCCCTTAAAATTATTTATATTGTTATTTTATAAATAGGTCTAACATTTCTAGTCCTTGTTGTGGATCGAGATTCCCCATATGGGTAATTTTATTGTTCGTAAAACGATTAATATTTCTTTGTATATATAAAAAATTTCTCAACACTAGTTAAAGCGCCAGAACCCACATCATTATCTTGAATAAGAGGGAAGTCTTTCCAAGGGATACATGAATTCATTTAGATTACATTCCTTCCATTTGGAACAATTTATAAATTAAAAAATATAAAAAATTAGGTCATGAATAAAAATATATAATTTTGACCTAGTATGATAGTAAACCTAAATTGGAATTTTATGCATGACTAATCTCTTAATAATATGCATGGTTTCATTCAGGACATATTTCAATTTAAATCTTTCATAAAATTTTTCAATGAAAATATGAGTTATCTTAATAATATCCCATGGGAGTGACAAACTTGGTGCTTAGTAACACCCATTGTTGTGCACCATGTTTCCCTAATATGGGCCATAAACACCATTTCATAGTTGTTAATATGAATTACATTTGTTCTTGAACCACACCCACATTTAGTATCCATAGAGGGATTCATTTTCTAGGAAGATGGACACAATACATAATTTACCAGATTTGTAGTATATTCTTTTATACTCATCCTCAAATTCTATTTTAGGGTTTTTCTCTCTAATTTGTATTTTCTAAATCATGTTCCTAGGGAATCTAAAAAATATATTTTGATACCAAAAATAATGTCCTGACCCCAATTTCGAAGAGTCGGTGCCTTATTTTTTTTTACATTGGAATATCTAAATGGTAGATGTATCCTAGAGGACCAAGTAGTTTAGTAGTTTTGGAATCAAAATTATTAAATAAGTTCAATATTACTACAAGAAATTAAATACATTATAAAAAAACAACATGAAAATTTAATTACGTCTATATTATCCCTAAAAGTCATTAATAATATAATAATCCACGTCTCGAGGAAATAAAAAACAGAATAATGTGGTGTGCATAGATTCCCAATAAAGGTAAAAAATATAAAGGAAATATTAATAATACACTAGGGTGAATAACTAAATGTTAACCTTCCACAAAAACATAAAATTTAGCATAATATGAAATGAATAAAAGCTAATAATTATATAGTAAAGCATAACCATGGATATTCTACTAGTCGTATAATCACATTGAGTATCTGTTACTATCATCACAAAAGGGTAATACCTAATTTCATACATCAAAACCATACTGTCAAGGCCACATTCAAAGACCATACATAATAGGTAAAATCCCAAACTAGGTTCTCTCATTATATCTACTAATGCGCTAAGGGGTTATAGCATGCCCCCACCTGAAAAATACTAAGTCAAAATAATTATTCAAATTAATGGGGTGAAAAATAATCAACATATACATTAATATAGAAACTAATATATAAAATGTGAAAAAATTCCCCAATTAGTATACATAAACACTAACACTTCAAATTAATATGATGAATGGTATCAAGATAGCTCATCCATATTCAAAATAATCATAATCCAATAAATGATATATGGAATATTTGTTAATAAGAAATTAAATAAATTATAAATAATAATCAACATTTGTGTTGAAATTGGTGATAATGCACTTATAATATCATCGAGTAATTCTTGAGTTAAAAACTCCTTTACATGGAATTGAAATGTTTTTTGGATAATTATTGGTATAAAATGATAATTCATCTAATATAATTCTTTCTTAATAAAAATATTCATTTTTAAAAAATATTTTGTCTTCAAAAAGATTATGTAGTTCTTTTGAAAATAGGTAAATATCCGAGTAGTTTCCCTGGATTGGGATTTTATTTCAATAAGAATTTTTCAATGATATTTTTACATAATGTTTATACAAATCAAAAAATTATTATTATTGTTGTTACATAAATATAGAAAATTTTAACATAATTTATGAGTATTAAATATGAATAATTATTAATTTAATTAGTGTAAAGAGAGAAAGAGAGAAACCTGAATGAAAATAGAGGTTCTACTAGGAAACCCTTACCATAGGTTTCAATGAGTTCTTATCATGACCCTAAAAAACTCGATAATCCAATAATATAACATAAATAATTATTTATGATCCTTAAAAATAGGTATATTAGTAATTAAAATTTTATTATTTTTATTTATGGATTTTTTTTGAGATATAAGATAAAATTTTATCATTTTGAAACATTTGTTTCATTTATTTTCATTTTTAGTATACATTTATATGATAATCAATGTTCATGTGAAATGTAAATAATTCTCAAAAATTAAATTTATACGATATAAATGATCATAAATATTTTGATGTGGATGTATAATTCATTTTTTATATAGTATGAGGATGAGTCATTTACCTAAAACAATAGTGATAGTCATTTAGATTATTTTGACAGTATTTTGATTTTTATGAACTAGTATTATTGAATGAATTAATATAATCATTATATAATTGTTTTATAACATTTAATATGTTATAATAAATATGTTATAGTGATTTTCAACAATTTAAATGTTTTCATTACTAGAGTTGTTGTAAAAATTGAAGAATGAATGTTCTTCATCTTCGAAGGTTGTAAATCGGCACCTATGAGGTGACTATTTCATTTTAAAAATTAAAGATAGAGCATAATAAGATTGATAATGAATCTTCCATTAACATGATACCATTACAGTACATAGAAGGTAATATAGTTATCATTGTAATTGGGATAGATGAGTTTACTTAGAGACTAAGAATAAAAAATAAATTGAAATGAAATTAAATGAAAAAGGAATAGGATTTTACTCTTGAAATGTACTCCTCGATAACATCCTTATGGAAAAAGGTTTTTTATTTTTGAAAGATAAAGAGATCCTATGTGTGAAGAGAGAATAGGAATGATTAATTGGGTAGAACTATGACATGATTCATGAGCTAGAGGAGTAATGATAAGAGGGCGTGAGTGGTTGTTTTTATGGGTCGGAGATGGGTGATTTATAAATATTTTACTCATTGGTTTATTATTTTGGAATAATACTATTAATATACTATGCATTATAAAAAAAATATTAATATAATGAATAAAATTGCTATATTTTTGTTCATACATCTGTGATGAATAAATTAATAATGTATTTAGCTTATAATGTATTTAAAAATTAAATTATGATATTTACTATTTACCCAAAATTCATGTATTTTATAAATATCCCTTAAATTTATCCTAGCCTTGTTTTAAAATTTATAATTAAGATCAAAAATTCCTTTAAAAAAATATACATATGTGAAATTTAATTTTAAAATAAAATCATTATTTACATAAAAAATATAGATTTTAATTTTATAACATATTTTATTACAAATTTTAAAATTAATTAAGGGATCATTAAATAATACAAAAAACAAAATGCAAAAAAATATTCATTTATGAATCCATTTTATGAAAATGAATTTACTTTTCAAAAATTTATTTAATTACAAAATTATTATTAAATGTTAATGAAACAAAAAGATATAAACACGTAATTAATAATTTTTTATTTATACATTAACTTTTTCTATGATATAATAATCTCATACATTCACTTATGAGATGGAAAAAAATGAATTTATGCATACAAGGTTGATGTAACTAATCATTATGTCTAATGTATAATTCATAATGGTAATATTACTATTTTTAATGGTATGTAACAATTTAAAGGGTATATGTTCCTTATTTTTTAGGAATACATATTGTTTCATTAAATATTAATTTAAAATCATTTATTTTGATTCTAAATGAGGATTCATATGATTTATACTATATGAAATATGTATTGGAATGGAAATAACAATGATGTAATTTTTGGTCATTACATCCAATAGGGTTTTTGACAATGAATTTTTATATAGATCCATGATAATGGAATGGATGATCTAGAGGATGTATAAAAGATTTTTATACAAAGTGGCATTATTTTTTAGTATTATCCAATGTTTTGGGGTCCAAATTATTGAAGATGGATCAATGATCGTGAAAGGCATATTTTTTTATGTCTTTTAATAGTATAGAAAATATAAGAGTTTTGTGGATATTGGTGTTTCGTAAAGGTATGGTTCTTGGTAAAATATTTCAGTGTCACAATGGTTGGGTTTCATTAAGGTTTGGAGCATCATGAATATCTGATGAAAATATGTTAAACTCCACAACTATTAGAAGATTCATGATTAGAAAAATTTCCCCAGAGCTTCATGAAATTAGAGATTCATTAATATGATTGGATTGGATATTTATATAATTTTAGGAAATGCCTATAAATAGTAATCCACCCCCTCAAATTGAAGATAAATTTTTAATGAATCGTCAAAATATCTAAATTCCTAACGATTTTTATTAAAAACATGTTCATAAGGAAAATAAGATTGCGAAGGACATGAATGATAACTGAATGATCAAAGAATCATAAATGTATTGAATTTCACCAAGGCTACAAAAATTTAACAAAATGATATGAGGTTCATGATGGCTATGTGAGCTTCTTGAATGTGTTTGATCTTCGTGAAACGATGTTACATCAATAATTCTATTTGAACTTCATGAAATAGCTGAGCCTCATGAAATTTGTGAGGTTCATAAAGGAATTATTACTTGTGATGAATTTTCTGATTGAGGTCCCTTAATCAAAATTGTCATCCCTAGGGTCATATAGGGTTGGTCTTCTAAATCCGTTTTGATGGAGAGTCTAGTGTGATTCCACTTTGACATCACCTCCATATCTAATGATAATTTCCCTACCACTTTATGGGATCCTTCCTCTCATTGCCTATTCATTTCTGGGTTCTCTCACTCTGATTTGTTTTCCTTTTTTCGTTGGATGACATATTCACGTGGTGCGATTCCAAAGATCATTATGGTTTGATGTTTTTGTCTTAGTTATTTCTTTATTGATGTTAGTTTTTATTTATTCAATTGGTAGAGGATGTTGGTATGGGTAGGTTTCCCCTCGATGTCATGGTTTGGCCTTCTTATGTATCTTTTCTAGTATGATGGTCCATTTATCCACTATAATGCAGTATAGTACGATGGTTCTCTAGGTGGATTTGAGATGTGTTGGGTGAGAAGAAATGTGTTCTATTAGGATCAATCAGAATTATTTATATTCATTGAAGTGAATTCTTTATGATGTTAAAGTTCATGAATCACCACATGACCAATCATTTTCTAAATTTCCTTACTTCATAGTATAACAGTTCGATTTATAGGTTTGTCTAGTTGGGTGTATCTAATTATGGTTTTGGGAAGTGGCTGTGTGGGTTTCAGTGTTCATGGAGGTGTGTTCATGCTGACGATGTTCAAGCTAGTCCCTATCATTTTACATCTTATGGTGTTCCCATATAGAGATTATGCTACGGTGTCGATTTTGAATCCATGACAGTGATGTTATTTTCCGGTGGACCCTTATTGACTATTTGTTTCAGTTATCTGGTCCCAGTGGTCTTGTATGAAATTATTATTAGGGTTTTAGTGGGACTCTCCTATGAAATGGGTGTTGAGGATGGTGATAGAGATTTCCACGTCAAGATTTTAGTCTCTAAGAGGTTCACTGTTTGTGTGTAATCTATGGGGTTTCAATGAATTATTCATAAAAAGAAATTAAACATGTAGGCAGTCTAAAAAGGTGATAAGGTGATTTACAATGGGTTATTAGTAGCATAAGGCATTGCTGGTTTCTTTCTTTTAATTTGATTTACTAGTGTGTATCTCTTGAAATGTGAAATGAGGTTTTTATTTAATTTTGAACTGGATTGTTTTTCTTGATAATTTAGATGATCTCACTAAACCATAACGTGGTTTTATGAAAATACAATAAATATGGAGTTGGTGAAGAATTGGGTTATTTCATGAAGGTTGTGTGATCAGGGATAAGGAAATTAGCATCATGAACATTTTAAAAAGGAATAGCCAAGTAAATATGTTGTAAAGTGGGATTCATAATGTGAACGAAAGTATAACATCAATAGAGAATACATAAAAATTTTAATTTGTATACATTTTATCTATTGATGGTTCCTATATGTTCATAAACATTATGTGAGTACTTCCCCGAGCACTAAGAAAAGGAATTGGAAGAAGATGATCCTTTCAACATGCAGTGATCCACAAAAGGAATGATTTATGAAGTGGACCTTCGGAAAAACTGATCTATCCCTAAATAATATAATTCCATTGATAATATTATTATAATTTAATGTTCTAACATATCGAATAACAACATTATGTGGGTGGGTATGGGGTAGAATATAACAACAATTTTCTTTATTAAACAATTAATAATGATTTATTAAATAAACATGCACTTAAGGCATCTCTAAGGATAAAGAGGTCCCATGTATTGCGAAAATAAAGAACATTACATAACAACATAAAACATAAAACACACCAACATTATTGAAAACATCTTTTACAAGACCACAACATTCCTCCGTACATAGACTTGAATGGGATACCCTGATGTCATGCATAAAAAATGGTGATCTATAAGGCGCAATAACACAGTTAACAAGGCATAACATGAAGAATATAGTACAGTCTATGTGATCATCCTATAAATGGTTCACAAAAGAAACATGAACATAAAGTCATGATATTCCATGATTATCATCACATGGAAATGTGGAAACAACATTTTACATGATATTAGCATGAGCTAAGGCTCATTGCACATGGATCTTGAGTAAACCCTCATTGAACATGATGTATCATGATACTAATCTTTTCCCAAATGTATTGATGTGCTATCAGGGATCACCCATTATAAACATTTCATTTCATGCATAAGTGTGCCACATGGATCATATAACATGGAATCATTCAACATAAACATTTATTCCATGATAAATGAATGTGAAGGACAAACATGAAACTCTATAATAAATAATTATTTTTTCATAAATGTGAATACACATGATAGATAAAATTGATATGGTTTTCACATTCATGATTATTTTGGCATTGGAAATTTTGGAATCATATCAACATCAAATAGAAATTGTAAAATATGTTGATGAGAGATAAATAAGTATCTCATCATTTATAAATGAAATGTACAGTAATGGGGCCAGGGAACATAATATCCCAAAATATATAATGGAATTTATATCCATAAAATATAGTAATTTCTGGAATGTAAATGAGAAGATAGAAATTCCTTAGAGAATTTCGGGATAGTAACTCGTGTGAATGGGATGCATTAATGAGAGAGAAAGATGTCTACGATCATTAAAACATAAGGAGAGCAGAATGGGGGAAGTTTGAAATCATACCCCAAAATGATTAATTGAAAACAAATGGGTGTAACAATATAAATAAATTTGGACAAAAATGAGAATAAAAGAAATCCCTTAAATTCAATTGTACTCCCAACGGATTGGGACAGGCTTTATAGAGGATTATTGGGAGCATGGGGTGCCTTGGGAAGATAATAGAGAGAGGCGGGATGGGGTTGGATGATCTCAAAATTGGTTGAGTGAAGTGGAATGATAGATTGAGTGGGTTTATATAAGAAAGTGTAGGGAATTCATTATTTTTTATGTTTTGAACACAACACATTAAACTAATAAAAACCACAAACCATACCATGGTTTTTCCCATGGTTTTAGAAAAAGTGGAATGGAAAACATTATTTTATATGTAAAATTTAACAACATATTAAAATATGAGGCTTTCATATGTGGTAGTGAGTCACGCTTTCAATGAAATCGTTTTAAAATGTTAAAATGTTTTATAATTCAAGGAGGGTCCACTATATATTTGTAAAATAAATCAAACAAACCAAAAATCATATTATTTTAATATTAAAACATATATTGGATGATCATACCATTTATAGTATTTTATTACAACACTATTAGGTCATTATGATGTTATAAAACACATTATATATTAAAAGAGTATTTTCTATTTACCCAAAAATTTGACGGTTTCAGAAAAATAAGAAAAAATTCGTCATTGGATAATTTCAAGATTGTGATTAAAAAAATAATATTTATTTTATCTAAATATGTTTCTAAATATTTGAATTTTTTTCTTGTAAAATAAAAACAAGTATTTATAAAAAAATCATAGGTTTAGAAATAAATGCTTTCAAACCTTAATAAAATTTATGATTGTATTCCTAAAACTATATGATTATTTATATTTAATAAATTATAATTTTTTAATAATATTTAATTAAAATCATATTTAATTCAACAATTTATTAATTCATGAAAACATATTTCCAAATTTAATATTAATTTAAAATAATATGTGTGTTTCAAAAACTATTTACATTGTATTAATAATAAAATGAAGGTATATTCTTTATTATTTACAATAATAATGCACATAGTCATAGTGCTTGAGTCTTATCACATAAGCCATTTTAACACTTATATAAGACCTAAGGGTATGGTGTGTGATGGTGATAGACTCTTGGGGTGTCTCGGATAACATCACTGAGGGGGTAATCCCCATTTACATCCACTTCTCCCATAGGCAGTTCCATTCATGATTAACGTGCCGAATCACCACTTGGGCTTGGTCAAGAAGAAATCCCAGTGACTCCACCTCCTCTTAGAGCTCAGAAAAATGGGGTTCGTATCGAGAAATTATAGAATATGAGGGCATCAATACTTCATCTGAGTAAATTGGATTTTTTTAAAGCCCTATATTTATACTAATCATGTTATCTGTGTTTAATGGATATTTTAGGAATAGAAAAAGTTCGTAAGGGTCTTTTAACATCTAATAAAATAAAACAGTGGATGTGGATATGTTTTATATAATTATTCAAAATAATATAAATTTAATTAGACTTGATGAATTTTCTTTAAAAATATTTTGGTCATTATAATCCTCTCCCATTAATAAATTCTTCTATTGAATATTCTTTTTACCATTCTAAAATAGATGACTGTAACCATACATCATCACTTCCTCAACTTTCCATGTTTCCTCATTAATCATTTGGTTTTCCCACAACACCTTGATGATGAGCATTGTCTTATTTCATAAAACTTTTTCACTATGATCTAAGATCTTCACCGAAATTTCATTATAAGAGAGTTAATTATCTACTGATACCACCTCAAGATTGAGTATATGTGATGGGTCATGTATTTAAATCCTCAAGAGTGAAACATAAAAATTATAGTTACATGAGATTGGTTCAGTGGTTGTGCTAGTCTATTGGCCACTACTTCAATGCGATCAAAAATATCATAAGGGCTGATGTACCTTTTACTAATCTTTCCCATATAGCGAAATAACATAACTCTCTTATAAGGTGATATACAAGGGAATACCATGTCTCCAACATCAAACTCTAGGTCTTGTCGTTGATTATTAGCATAGCACTTTAATAGACTCTGAGAAGATTTAATGTGATGTTGGATGGTCTTATTCTTCTCCACCATTTCCTCAACCATTTCTGGACCTAGGAGTTTTCACTCCCCAAACTCATTTCAACAATCTTGGGTTCTAAATCTCTTCCCATAAAGGGCTTCATAAGGAGGCATTTTGATGCTTGAGTGGAAACTCTTATTATAAGAGAACTCAACCAAAGGAAGAAGTTGATCCCTTCTCATTTTAAGTCCATTGAGTCTTCTCCCAACATGTCTTTTTGAGTTTGGATATTCCTCTCAGATTGTCCATTTGTTTGAGGATGATAATTCAAACTGATGTTCAACTAAGTATTCAAAACTTATTGAAGACACTTCTATAACATAGATTTGAATCTTGGAACTCGATCAGATACAATAGATATTAGAACTCAATGTAGCCTTACCACCTCTATGATGCATATCTGCGCCAGTTGATCCAATGTGAAATCCTCCCCAAATTTATATGATGTAGGCAGTATTTTAATTATGATCCAAAAAACCCAAATAGAATTGTTTCCTTTGGATTTATTTGGATGTCAGGTGACAAGGTTTGTGGTGATGTTAACCCATTTCCATGTTTTTATGGCTAATGGTTTTATCATCTCTCGAGAGATTTACCTCTCAGTCTTTACATAATAACAGACCAGGCTCTATGATGTATTCACAACAATCTTCTTCTTCCTGTTATTCAATCAATAATGCTATCAGATATCTCAATACATCATTGTGATTCCTGGGTGAATGGAGAAATTTGAAACATGTGCACCATCAAAAAAATACTTTTCTTAACTCTGTATTTGATGAAACACATAGTCTTGACAAAAATATCAAAATTAATTCTTCATTAACATTGAACTCTGATAATTTTTCTTTTTTGATTATTTCCACATTTTTCTAAATTCCCACAACATCCTTTTGAGCATCCTTTAACCATTCAAAAAGAGATTGTTATGAAATCTTTTGTTAAATGATTTATGATGTTCCATTATTTATTATACCCTTGTATATTTTATTATAATTTAAAAATATTTGATCATTTTCAACTCTCATAAATGATAGAATCATTGGGTCTTATTTACGTAGAGAAACTTCAACTTTTTTTGCTTTCCCAGGGTGGTAATTGATTGACTAGTCATAGTCATTGTTCATCTCTATACATCATCCTTGGTGAATGTTCTACTCTATCTCTATGAATATATACTTGAGGAATTGTAATCCATATATATTTCATACTTCTTCCCAAAGAGGTAATTCCAAAAAAAATCAAACACAAGGATATTGTTTCCAACTCGAGATCATGTGTTGGATGGTTTTGATCATGAACATGCATTTTCATTGAATAATAGGTTATGACATTGTCATTTTTCTTCAACACATGTCCCATGACCTTCTTTGAAGCATCACTGAATAACACAAATAGTTCTCCACTTATTGTTTGTGTGAGCATGGGTGCAATTATAAGCCTCCATTTTTACTCCTTGAATCTCTTTTCGCATTCATCACTCCATGAAATCACGACTCCAATCAGAGTTAGCTTGGTAAGAGGTTTTGAAAATCTTGTGATATTTCTCACAAGTTGTATTTAATATCCAGCTAACACTAGGAAGCTACGGATATCCATTACCAATGTTGGCCTCGACCATCGCTAAATTGTAGCTATCATGGAGGGATCCCAAAATATCCCATTTCATGTGATGATATGACTTGAGAATGAGACTTCCTTTAACCAGAACTTAGGCTTGTTATAATTTTCGTAGATATTCTCCTTTCGCAAGGTATCTTTTACAGTTCTTAGATGTTACTCATTCTCTACCTCGGTTTTTTAGTATATTATAATATGATAAATAAAGACTACCACATATTTATCAAGGATCTCTCTAAAGACTCAATTAATCATGTACATAAAGGTTGTGGGATCATTAGTGAGTCTGAATTTTGTTACTATGAATTAATAGTTCAGGTACCATGTACGAAAAATAGTCTTTTAAATATCCTCCTTCTTCACCCTTAATTGGAAATATATCAACGGAAAATCCACCTTGGAGAACCATTGTGATCTACATAGGTGATAAAACAAGATTTCAGTTTAGGAAAGAGGATACTTGTTCTTTATCTTGATTTTATTGAGCTCAAGATAATCAAGGCTAAGGCACAATGACCAATCCTTCTTCTTGAATATGAGGATTTGTGCACCTCAAGGTGAAGCACTTTGGCATGTAATCCCTTTTTCCAAATTCTACTATAGTTGTTTCTATATCCCATCAAGAACCACAACATCCATCCTATATATATTATTGGATAATGAGAATTTACTACATGTAATATCAATTGAAAATAAAATACTTTTTTAGGATGATGACCAAAAAATTACTCAGAAAACACATCATTGAATTTCCTCACAATATTAATATCTTCAATGATGTTATATTCTATAGAATAAATCATCTGAGCAAGAAAACCATCATACATGGGCATTAATATCCATGCCTGTGATTATGGTGGTAGTGAAGATTCATCCTACTCCTTGCACTTGTCTATAATCAGTGGTTGATTCTCCATATGATGAGTAATTTCCCTCTCACGAAAAATTGTGTTGGTTCTATATAGGTAATTCCTACCCATGATATAAATTAAATCAAATTATACTTGAGGGCGTACAATGAAGTTCTATAGGATGTTTGATCTACAAATTTTGATAGGGGAGGAGTAATATTCATGGGTTTCAATGATTGATTCGTTTTCCATTCACACTGTCATATCTATATCCATAATTTGGGGTGATGTTGGAACTGTTATATTAATATTTTGGGATTTAATAGAATTCATAGATCTGGAATCAATTAGTAGGTTCATTATAAATTAATGAATAACTATCATTCTTGTCACCACTTCATTGTCAGGGTTCTGTTCCATGGTAGTGAAGGAAAAATCTCACCTGTTTTTCCATGGAGGTTATTAGTTGCCTCTGGAAACCCATTGATTAGGGAACTGGTTTTCAACATGCAGTATATTTTTGCAGTAAAACAATGAACTATGTGTTGTGGTTCAAATGGAGTGTTCATATCTTTTATTGTAGTAGCATGTTTTTCTTGTCGACAGTTATTGGACAGGTTCCCTTCTCTTCCACAACTAAAGCATTTCCTCATCCCTCATGCAATTTATGGGGTTCTTCTATCTACATCATTGGCAAGTGGGGATAGTGGATTTATTATCACTATTGGATTTCTCCATCTATAAGACACAATTAAAGTTCACCTTACACTTTTTATCTGCATGACATCCTTGAGTTTAACTAATATCTATTTCTAATTAGAGGGAACATTGGACAATTTATTCATAGCTCTCGATGTCATTAATTGTTAAGGATTTTTGAAGGCGAGGTTTTATCCCACTTAAGCAGTGTTCAACATTAAATTTAGGGGTAACAAAAAATATGGAGGCATATCGTGCAAGACATGTGATGTTTTCCTCAATGCTCCGATTAATTCATTATGTTTTTCCTTGGAGAAAGAAAGTCTCATTCCATCTTATGTTGTATTGTGTGAGAAAAATAATTATCGAAACACATTTTCGGAAAATCCTTCCATTCCAATGCCTTGAACTCGTCCTAAGGCTTTGTATTTTTGATCAATGTAAACCACTGATCAGCTTAACCATCAATATGATAAGTAGCTATAAGAACCTTATCTTGTTCACCACATTGAATGATGGAGAAGATCTTTTCAATGGAGTTGATATATTATAAATCAATTGTTTGATCAAGTGATCCATTAAAAGTATGAGGCATTTTTCTAATGAAGCTTCTGATTATGACTGGTTATTTCATAGGTGGGGTTGGGAATTCTTCTTGACCCATTTTTCTATTCAAAACATGAGTTAACTGAGAGATTACAATGAAAACAAAATTTCAATTCCTGCTCCCATCAGATTGGGAATCTCAATAGAATAGTCATCAAAATGATCATCACAATGTTTGTTAGCCCGATCCCTCCACTTACTGGTTATTGGAAACAATAAAAGGAATTTTAAGGGTAACACATAAAGGGGAATCCAATTAAAATAAGGATAACTTCTAAATTAAATTTATTTCCATAGATTTTGAATTTATTGGCTCGAATCTATGGTATCCATGATCTACATCCAAAAATTTTTCCTCATGGTAATATTTTTTATTCCCTTTATAATGGTTCATAATATGATTACCAATTTACCGAAGCATATCCAATGGGAGTGTCATAACCAAGAGTGCACAAAAGCCAATTTTCATACACCTTCTCTCATTCGAGTCTAGCTCAACATAGTGGTCTTTTGTTTTACCCATTGATAAAACTGTTCCAGAGCTACCTCTACTTGTTCTTAACTAGAAAAGTATTTATTTTCTTGATAAAATACATACTATATATTCACCAACATTTATGGATGTTTTTATTGTACATAGTGATATCCCTAAAGCTTTCACTAGGTTTTTCTAATGCCAATCCCAATAATATCTAAAATTATCCTCTGATACTCACTATTACAACCTTGATCTTATTATACACATAAACATGATTTGTTACATAAACTTTAACTTACTAAAACTCTATGGAATGATTGGTCTAGATTATTTGAAAAATTAGGAACATAACATAACAACATAAAACGTAAATCACAAATCGTTATTGAAATGATATTTAACATGACCACTACATTCCTTCATACATAGCCTTGCATGGGATAACATGAAGACATGCATTAAAAATGAGGATATAAAAATTATAGTAAGGGAATAAACAAGTCTTTACATGAATAAAATAGTACATTATAGTCAACAGGAATATCAGTGGAGGAAAAGAGAAACATGAACATAAAGGCATGATATATCATGATTATCATAACATGGAAGTGCGACAATACATTTAATATGTTACAAAGATAATTGAACATTGATAATAAGTAAACCATAATTTCTTTTCAATTATCCTAAGTAAATCAACATTTCATTTGACGCATTATAATACTTATCTATACCCAATGCATTTTAGCGCTATCATGCTAATGCCTTTAAAAACATTTCATTACAGGCATATGTTTTCCAAATGGATCATATAACATTGAATCGTTAAACATAATAATTTATTCCATGATAAAGGAATGTACAATAAATACATAAAAACTATAATCAATTTTTATATTTTCATAATGGTGAATACCATTTATTGAGAAATGGGTATGGTATTCACATACACAATGATTTTGTCATGGAAAATTTCGACAGCTTAAGGTTGTCAAATTGAAATCCTAATATTGATTTAGGGGAGGGAAAAGTGTATCTAATCATTTATACCAAAAATGAAATGTTAGGGATCATGGAAAAATAATATCCCAACAAATTTAATAAAATTTAGATGGATAATATAGAAAATATATTGAATTTAAATGAGAAAAGAGAAATATCTTACAAAATTTCGAAATGGTAATAGGTTTGTATTGGAGGAATTAATTATTTATAAAGAGGTGTATCATCATTAAAAAATATGGAGTGATGAATGGGAAGGTTTGAAATAATGCCCAAACATTTTTAATTGAATATTCATTATAAAAATTTAATGAAAGTTCGACAAAAATGAGAATTGAAAAAATCCCTTCCTTGGAAGTGTGATCCCAAAGGCCTGGGAGAGGCTTGAGATGGGCATCTAGGAAGCTTGTGGCACCATAATAGGATTCTAGAGAATGGAGGTAAGGGTTGGTTGATATCAATTTTTTTTACTAAAGTGGAATGGGATATTGATTTGGTTTATATAAGAACAGAGAGGGAAATCATTTTTAATTAGATTTTGGACACCACACATTAAACTAATCAAAAACACAACCCAAACACTGGTTTATTCCCATTGTTTTTGAAAACATTGACTATAAAACATTATTTTATAACACCAATGAACGAAATTATTAAAATAATATTCTTTTTTATATGGCGGTAAGTCAAACTCTCAAGGAAATCATTTTAAAATGCTAAAATGTTTAATAAGATTTTGAGGGCCTACTGAGTGTTTGTAAAATAAATCAAACTAACCTAAAATCAAATTATATTAAATGTAAAACATATATTGTATGACCATAAAATTTATAATATTTTATTAAATCACTATTGGTATTTTATGATGTCATAAAACACATTATATATTTAAACGATATTTAATTTTTACCCAAACATTCGACTACCATAAGAAATTTATAAAAAAATCACAGTTGGATAATTTCAATATCTTGATTCCCAAAATAATATTCATTTTGTCTAAATAATTTAATATATATGTGAATTTTATCTTTTAAAAAAACATTTATAAAAAATTCATGGATTTTGGAAGAAAACATTGAATCCTTAATATAAATTACAATTGTATTAATAAAAACTATATGATTATTTATAGTTTAATAAAAATTATTTTAGTAATAATATTATATTAAAATATTATATAACATAAGAATCAATTTAATCATCATAATAGATATCTTAATTCAAAATTACCTAGAAAAATTTATTTGTTCTATAAAATTTTATACATTGTTACATTAATAAAATTAATGTTTATTTTTAATTCATTACAAAAATAATTCAAATAGTTCTTGTGCTAGAGTATTTTTACATTACCTCTTGTAATATTAGCATAAGTCCTAGGGTAATGGTTTGTGATGGTGACACTATCATTTGGTGGCTCAGATAACAATGCTCAGGTGGTATTCTCTATTAACTTCCACTTCTCCCGAAGGCGGTTCTGTTCAAACTTAACATGTTCAATCATGGCTTGGGAGTGTTCAAGTGTGATCCCCAGTAATTACACCTCCCTTCCATGTTCTAAAAAATTGGATTGTTATGGAGAAATTCTACTAAATGATTCCATTGACTCAATTTTCTTAGTTAATTGGATTTGATAAAATGCTATATTTATACTAATCATTTGATCATTGTTCAACAGTTATATTAGCAATGGTTTCAATTTATAATGGTATTTTCAAATAAAAAAACATAAAACCAAGGGAGTGAATATGAATTATATAACCATTTGAAATAATAATTCTTTTAATTAGATAGAGAGGAATTTTCATTAAATAACATTTGGGTCGTTACATAGAATTAATTGTTCTTTTTTTATATGAATCAAAACATTTAGAAACTTATCCAATTCACCTTCTTAATATTTTTTACAATAAAAATATTAGAAAATACTCATGCATAAAAAGTAACAAATCATGTATAGCACAAAATATTTTTAGGGTTTTGACTCAATGTGAAAACCTACAGCATTTCTATAGCCACCCATATGGGTCAATGGAAATTATATATATTTACGAAGTTAATACAACTTGTTCAAACACCCGTTAGAAAGCTTCTATCTCCTGATAAGAATTATCATACTGACTTTCATCATTTTAAATTGTTTTTGAATAAAAAATATTATCCAAAAAATAATAAATAATTTTTTCATACATCATCACAACTGATCAGTCTGAATCCATAGTCCAATTTAGCTAGTTCTAATTTTCTCAATATGATTAGTCTTTATCTAATTCCACCAATATGATGTTTCTGGATATACATATCTCAATATGATGAACTCAATATTATGAAAACATTATCAATATATAAAACTCAAAAATATTCTCAAATGATCAATATGATATTCTTCAGTTCTTTTGAATCAATCTGATTGACTCAATATGATATTCTCAATATTATCATTATTAATATGAAAAACTAACTTTTAGTTTCCTAATAATCCTCATGTGACCTCTAATAGGAAATTACATTCACTTGATTTAGTTATCATTTTACCTTTTCTCTTTTTTGTGAATGTTCCAAAATGATTGAATGATATGTTCATGTATATATAGGAAAATAATAAAAGAAAGAGTATGAAAATTGAAAACATTCCCCACTTAATCATATTTAAAATCTTTACTAACATCTAATATTTAAACATAAATTTTTAATTCATCAATACTCTATATATTTCTACATGATTTATGAAAACATGAATTTGACGTTTTGACATCTTCAACAATTTGTAATACTTATGGAATCATAATTTTGAGACTTCTTCTTAATCATACCACTACAATTTTCCTTTATTTATCAGTTCATTATGACCATTTTCATCCATAATGAATTTTCAAAATATTTAACATTCATCTTGTTATGATTCTTATATCATTCATGAATTCATTACAATTTTTGTTTCCACCACATTGTCATTATGATGGAATCATCATTAAGATGGAATTCTCATTTTGATGGAATACTCATTATGATGGATTTTTCGATTATGATAGAAATGACACTACAATGATTCATCAATGATGATGGAATATATTCCAATTAAAAATATTTAACTTCTTCAAAATTCATCAACATAACACCATATAACTTCTAGATATAATCATCTTTGTCCTGATCACCAGAATAGATTCAATCATAATGATTCCTCTATTTTGAAAAATGATTTTATAATAACTCTGTTTGATGATTCTGGAGAAATTCTTTATCAGAAAATCATTACAAGATTCAATATCAAATGTAAGAAAAATTATTAACTCCAAAATACACAATCTTATTTGAGAACTCTTCAAAAACATTATGATTTCATCAAATTGAAATATCTGACATTCTAACATAAACTAATTAGGACAAAGGAAAACATCCAGCAATTAACAACTTCTACCTTCGAATCAGTCAAGTATAATGCTATGAACCTGATACAGATGAATACGATATATTAATAATGGATCTTCTTAGTCTAATCCACTTTGTCCAGAAAACATCATTAATTTAATAAAACTTTTCTACCCCATTCTCTTTGAGTTCACCCATTCACCAACTTCCGACAAACTCCATTATGAGGGACTGGGTCTAAAACATATTTTAACAAAAACATTCTTATACAAATATTTATGTTACCCAAAAATACAAAAACTATGTTAAAAAAATTTATCATAATGGTCATTCAATATATCTCTTTGGATTTTTTGAAACCATTTTGAAAAAATTTCCATAATTTAGTATTTTTTCACAGCTCAAATTTTTTAGATGACTGTTGTTTTTTATCATTTATCACAACATATCATTTCAAAAAAGATAGTTCCTTAGTACTACAGTAGAAGATAATTGAATGTTTTTTAAGGAATTCAATCCCTTGGTGGAGTGCTTTTTTTGGACATGTAAACATAAACTCCCCCTTACATTTATCTTTTCCTCCAAACTTATTTTATTCCCTATTACTTTCTATGATAACCACTACATATTATTCTTAAATGAAAGACTAGTAAAATCATATAACAATGTATAATGTTATTACTTTCACTCCAATAATGAAAACATATTCTAAAGCACGGTTTGGTATTCTTCCATATAAGTTTTAAGCATACATATGATAAGGTTGAACATGATCTTTTAGCCTCAATTACACATTCTGTTTTTCATCATTTCTTTTGTAAGGATATCATGAATATAATAATTTGATGAAATGAATTATAATAAAACAACTATAGTATAGAATATCAGATTTATAAAGTGAAACATTATATCAATGTGTTTTGGTCTTTAATTTTTAACATTATTTATAGATGGATCAATTGAACTATGATTATCACGTGGTATCTTCAATTATTTAGAATCATTTAATTTTAAATATCCTTACTATACTTTCATCCATAACATTTGAGTACTTGAATTAGTATCTTCCACCTATTTGGATTAAACTATTATCAAATATACAATTTTCTTTTCATAATATGCCAATTTAGAAATCATTCACCCAAGATAAATTCTCCTCATAAGGTGGATTTTTGATGATTACCATCTCATTCTCATCGACATTTGTATTATCATGTGATGCTATCTAACTATTTATTTTATATAAAAACCCATGTGATGTTTTCCATTTGAAATATCTTAATATTTGATTTTATGCCAATATATGTGATTATTTTGGATTCCATTAATAGCATGAACAAAAAGTCACAACATAAATAGGATCACACCTTGAGGATGTAAGGTAAACAGACTTTCTATCAACTTTTGAAAGACTTCATCCTTTAAATTTAATTTGGATTCCTCTCTCACCAACTTTGTTCTCAAGGAAATATGATGTGAAAAATAATTGGATTATACCATCCCAAAAATCATTAACAAATTTTTTGGAATAATCTTCTAATAGAAAATATATTTTTCTATTTTTTAACAAGTAAGCCCTGGCGGAATATTTATTCTCCCAAATAGACATTTCATAATCTTTCATTATTTCTTCAAAAAATGTTTTACAAATATATTCATTATCCAATAAAAATTATATCATCCACATAAATAATTGATATTTGGGTTTCTGAGTAAATATATATCTCATATTAGTTTCTATCAGAATTTACATGATAAAAGATCAAAATTCAAAAAAAAAATCATGTTTAGAATACCATGAACATGGATCTAATTTCATCCCATGCAATTCATTGTTCAATTTATATTATTTTTTTCATCTTAATTCGATATAAACACACAAGTTTGTTCAGTGTAATCATCTTCATCAATATAACCATTTAAAAAATATGACAATACATCCATATGATAAACATTGTAATTACAATATGTGTGCACTAAAAAATCATTTGAATAATTTTAATCCTTATAGTGGGGGAAATGATTCATAAAATTCCACACCTTCCACCTCTGTATGACCATTAAAAACATGACTTTCTTTATTGATTGAAATGTCTCTAGGATAATGTAACGCCCCTACCCCAGTTACCCAGAGTCGGTGCATTATTACATTACATTTCCATGATCACTAGAAAGATTAGGCCTCGAAAGACCGATTGGTTTAGTAGCCTTGGAAACTCTAGATATATATATTCATAAGTTTTACATTACATCAGAAAAATCAAACCTACAACAATATAGTCTCCATAGTCCACACTCATATCTCCACATACTATCCCTACAGGTCATTCATAAATTACTTCTTCACATCCTTGGAAAGATAAAACATATAAAGGGGTGAGCTCAGATGCTCAGTAAGGATAACAATATAGCAAAAAATTTCATAAAAAAGCTTAAACATTTAAGGCAATGTATAACTAAATCAAAAGCCATTTAAACATGAACATCATCATAATAGGGAAAAGATAAAATCAAATAATGCCATTTACTTATTTACATGGATATTCTACTAGTCGAATAATCACATGCAATATCAATAACCACTTTCATAATGATGGAATGCATAATGCCAGACTTTCATAACCACGTAGCCAAGTCCTCGTGCCAAGTCTACAAATAAGATTTTGTCAAGGCCTCGTGCCAAGACACTTGTTTCTCTCATGAGACCTACGGATGCATCGAGGAGCTATAGCGGGCACCACCCGTCACATATTAAGTCCAATGCATTCCTCATATGAATAGGTTTTAACATAACATAAACATTCGTATTAGAAATAGCATACGAAATTTCAATACATTCTTCATAAACCATGAATGGTATAAAAATAACACATCCACAGTCAAACATACCACAAAACATTATATACAATATGGAAGTTTTGTATCATAATGAATCAACTTCAAATAAGCTTAAAATCTATCAAAGATTGTTGACATAGATGAAATCAAAAATATTTAAGAGAAATATCTCTTTTTTGAAATCATTTAAAAGTCACATAATTATAAAATAATACATTTACTTTGAAAATATTCTTATATGCTAGTAAGGGAAGCTTCGACGAAGTTATAACGGCCGAAAATAGCCGCACCCGCCGTATAAGTTAAAAAAACATTCTTACCAAAAAGTAACTTGTTTGGAAAAAGACGGAACGATTCCTTTCAAAACATATAAGGGTATAAAATACATTAACACATTTTCTATTTAATATTAAAAATGTTTTGAAAGACATTTTACGAAACATGGATGTGGATGATAACGAGGTCCCAGTAGATAATTACGTATAAACAATCTCGTATAAGGAAGAGATTGTGAAGTAAACCCTTAACAATTTGGTAGCTTACGAAACATACAACCCATGAAAGTGGTATCGTAAAATGAATATGTAAATACTCATAAATTAAAGTGTATTACACAAAGAATACAATTATGGACAGTACATACACCACACAGAAGGTAATAATGTCAATATGGTATGAATCTCATGGAATCAAAAGTGAGATAAGAAAATCCCTTACCTTGAACGTTCCCTTAGTCGATGGTATGTTAACCTCCTGTATAATAGTTAAAACATTGTTATTAAATTATAAAATAACCTTATACATCAATATGATATAATTTATGATCTTTTAACATTGAATTATTAATAATATCTTAGTATTATCATCATTTCGGCTGATAACCGATTCATTCTTCTTAAATGTTTGGTTACGTAAGACATGTTTGTAATGGATAGATTGTATCTTATTAATAATAAAAATGATATTAAAATTATTTTTAACCCTCAAATGAGAATAAGACTTGAATGGATACGATGGAGAATGGATCTCATCGCGTTCGTGGAGACGGTAGTCCGTACGTACGCACGAACGCTACTTCCATTTAATTTTTCATTTTAAAAGAATCGAATTGAAATGATACATAGGTATATTATTATACCAGAATAATATAATATTTTATATATGTTACTTAAGTTCATTAACACAATCCTTTATACATTCCATGTATGGTATGAACGAATCATATCATTTTAAGGGGGCGGTAGTCCACACTTCTTCAAATGAAATTATCGTATGTATATACAACATGAAACGAATAATGGAATGATATAAAATGGAATTACAGAAGCTTATATATTGAATATATATCATTATTATCATATTTAATTACAGTTCCATCATAATGACCACCATGAGAGGCGGTAAGATGTATTTGAACAATCATCGTTTTGTGAGGCGTTAGTTTGCCATCCACAGAAACATTATGTTCATCGTCCATTAGATGGAGGTGTGTGTATGTGTAGTTCGAATCCTTCTTATAACAACATACTAGTATATTGAGGATACTGGTGTTGTTACAAAAGAAAGGAAATAAAAAGATTTTAGAGGTTGGAGAAGAAAAATAAAAGAAAACAATTTAAGAGAAATCGTTACATTTAATTTGGGTAACTCACTTTGGTTTGAACCAAAGTACTTCTTGAAGTGAGTTCTGTCTAAGGTAAGGCTTATAGTGAGAGGAGAGGGATGTATGGATCTTATAATGGTAGAGTTTGGACGAGAAAAGTGGCTTGAGAGGTGTGAGGAATTGGTTAGAAGTGGTCTCTTTTTATAAAGGAGAGGAGGGGATCTTTAGGAAAGAGTGAAAGTATTTCTTTATAATATAATGATATTCGGTTTATAATTGTCTAAAAATCATTGAGGTCGAATATAAGATGACTCATATCCGAAATAAAATCAACCATAGGAATTTGACAGGTTTTAGATAATATTTTAATCATTTTAATCTTATTTATTTAAATGATTTATTAATGAATTAAACATTTCATCATTGTTGTGTCATTAATAATTTAAATTATTTGAAGTCTAAAAATTCTAAAAAATATACTATAATGTATAAAATCGTTTTATCTTTCTCATTAATATTTATAATTGAAAATAAAACATGTATAACCCTATGTAAAAATTGTTCTTCTAAAAGATATAAGCTTTTGTCATTTTTGTTTTTATTTTAACATTATTAATATAAAGTGTCCCTACAAATTACAAGTGGCTCCATGGGGTCCCAAAATCAAACCAAGGATGCCCATGGTCGGGTATGTGTCCACAAATATGGTTAGGACACGTTTTAGGGTAAATTAATATTATTATAATATTATTTTGTTACCCTTATTTACCAGATTTACCATTTAACCATGGTAAATAAAATATTTACTAAAGTAATTATTAATAGTGGGTAAAAATAAAAGTTACCTATTTACATAATTTGGACATCATGATTCCAAATATGGAATCCATTTTTCCAAATTCAAAAAAAATATGTGGCAGAAATTAATTTAAAATTAATTCCCGTTGTTAAAACAAAAAAGCGTGTTTTTAGGATATAATAACTATCAAAAGATGGACACTTGTTTATGTCCGGTTTAATTGGGAAATTATGTCCAATGACCAGCATTGTATTAAATGGTAAAAATATATTCTAAATATACTTCAAAACTACTCAAATTCTTAATTTATCACTAATAATTATTTTGATTTAAAAAGTTGTTTTTAATTAAAATTTATGAATTTTCACTATTCATCAAAATATAAAAGTTATCCGAAAAATACCAAAAATTCACTCTAGGCTAATTTCAATATTAAGAATTCAAAAATGAACTTTATTTTGAAAAATATCATCTATAAAATTTCAAAAAGTGGTTCTTACTATTCATAACGGCTAGTTTAATTAGTTGTGGTGTGTGTTAGAACTCGAGGTTGCGTAAAACACATGCTATTGCATTATTCAAAGGGAAACGTACCGTGGAAGCTTGGGGTGTTACATTTTAAATTTTTGATGTCCGCATTATAAATGTATTTAGTCAAATTTAATATATAAAAGTTTAAAATATTGGATTTAAAAGGGTTCACCATTAAAAATCGGTAAAAGTGCATTTTTTAAAAAATACTTATTTTATCTGAAAAAATGAATTTGTTCTTACTTTATGTCTAAGAAACTCATAATATGGATTCTAAAATTATATGGATTGTATAAAGTTCAAAATTCAGTTAATACTATTCATAACTTCATTTGAATGGCTTCTTTGGTAAGTCATGGTGCGCTTGAACTCGGTGTTGGGTGTAGTGAAAGTTATTGATTTATTTTGAAGAAGTAACACACTATAAAATATTGGGGTGTAACATTATTACCTCCTTCAGTAAACTTTGTCCTCGCTATTTGATATTGTTCTTTGAAAATAAAGGTTGAAATTAGAAAATATCTTTGTGGGAAAACCCATATCAAAAATTGGGTTAATAAAATTTAGTCTTAATAAGAGGAAAAGAGAAATGAAAGGGTCACTACCAAACATGACCTCGATTAGGTGAACATTGGTGGCAATTAGAGATATATAATTGGAGGGAAAACGTTAATATTTATAGGTAGTGATTGAGGTCATCAATCACAAATAAGTGTAAAATTGAGGGTCTTAAATTCATCAATCTATGATGATTTAAAATACCATTAGTTCAACAAAACATAAGGTATTAGAATAACACATTTTTTTAATATCCCTTTCCAAAAGTTTAAGAATTAATTTATTCATATAATAAGATATAGGTATGCATATATATATGCTTGACAAGTAGAGTTTCAACCTTCAACTAATTTCTACTACAAACTCATCTTTCACTTAGAAAGATAATTGAACACAAAAATATTATATTTATTCTAATCGTAAAAGTTTAAAAATATTAACACATACCATTTAGATTAGAAAAACTATTTTGTAATAACTAGGGACTTCATGTAGGCTAGTGGTCGGTAATAAAGACCTGTCGTACTATGGATGTGGGTTCGATTCCTGCAGCCTTGCCCGACGCGACGAGTTATCTTCTCAACCTGCAGGTTGTCCTTTTCCTAAAATTATAGTATTATAATATTCCAGAAATAATCCTCAGAAATGTTTTAACCTAAAACAATACTATCCAAAGTTCAACTTAATTCATTCCAACCTTTATAGTTATCCAAAATACCTCTATCCAGACTTTCTCTAAAAGTTCCCTAAATTCCAAAATCAATTGTAACATCAGATTCCCCAAACAACGTAATGATTCTCTTATTGTCACATAATAAAAATATGATTACCTTCATCATATTAAAACCTTAATTAATACAACAAGTACTATAGTAAAATCCTTATATATATATATAATTATTCATATAACCCAAATATAATCATTGAGTCCAAAAGCACCAATACATTAATTATTCTGCTTCAACTGTAGTAACAGCATAAGATTGGCCATGATCCCATGGCCTTTTCTTAGGTAAGTTCCCTTGATGCTTAGGACATTCATTTTCATAATGTCCGTTTTCTATATAATTATAGCATTGCACGTTGACAGCAACTCTCTTTCCCTTGCATTCATGATCTTGGTGGGCTTTTTCACCACACTTGTAATAGACTCCCATTCCCTTCAAGCAAGTACCGGGGTGATTTTTCCCATAATTAGCACATAATGGAAAATCATTCTTTCCTTTTTTCCCTTTATCTTTCTCTTGTTCCACCATTCTCTTCTTCTTTTGCTTTACTTTATTTTCATAAGATTTAAAGAATTCCTTTTCCATTTTGATAGCACACGAGACTATATCTTCATACATTGAGAAAGATTGTGAGACTAAGGATCGACGGAGAAACGGTTTTAATATAAGGCCCCAGCCTTAAAACCTTACTTAATCTTGAGTTATTACAAGATTACACATTGAGGATCTTTTCAGGTTTAGAGTTTTAGAGAATTAGATCATGAAACTTGCATTACATTCCACATTTAAACAAAGTGGTTACATAAAAGACAACATTCATTCTTCCCATCAACGGAATCATATTTAAAATTATAACACAGATTCTTTCTTGACACATCCTTGACACTATCATCACATCATGTACCTTTCCCTTGACCTGTGAAAAACATTTCAAAAACATGGGATGAGCATAAAAAGCTTAGTAAGAGTTATAAAAAATATGGAAAGGAAACATGAGTTCATATATACATTAGAATGAAATCACACTTTACCCATAAAACATAGGCCTATCAAATCATGAATAAATCGTAGAAAACATAAGACATAAAGGTAACTTGAGGCATTCATAACATTATTACGTAGGGAGTAACCCTCTTGGTTACGTTTGGAATACCCATCACAGTATATTCCCTAAATCTCTTCGGAGAAACCTTAACGTTTCACTCCTTCGCGTTACCCAATGCATTGGAGAGCTATATCGGGCTCACCCGCCCTTAGTTTATCACGGAACCACCCGTTCTTCATAACAATGCCCAAGAACCATAACATAATCTTATCACATAAACATGAATAAAGGAAACATAACATTTCCACATTTCAATCACAATATAACATTTTAGGATATTGAAATAATGAATCCATTCAAAAAGAAACCATTTCCAAAACCATTTAAAACATTTAATAAAGAGACTTTTGAATCAAAGTGTCCCATACCACCTTGAAGCTTTTAACATTTTAAACCATTAATATCCATATAAATAAATCCTTAAAACCATTTTGAAAACATGGATATTAATAAGAACAAATAATTAAAACATTTAAAACGATATTTTGGTTAAAGGAGTTTTACCAAAATTAGAGACAGTTGAATACAATAATCGAGGAATAACATTTAGTCAGAATTTTATAATATCATGAGAATAAAAGGATTCATGATATAATACTCTAAAGGACAGTATATACACCATATAAGAGTGAATTGGTGCATAACAATAATGAGCCCTCAATAGAAATGTCAAATGTGATGAAATCCCTTATAAAGAAGGTATCGTTAAATTAAGGACAAATAAATCTCAAAAAATATGTGTGACAAATATATATACACCCAATATAAGTGGATATTAAGTGTAAAACAATAAAAGGTCATTCACACATATTCAATGGATGACATATTCAATGACTACAAGTTGAACCCAAAGAAATCGAAATTGGGTTAAAAAGTTCCCTTGACAGCCTAACGACATCACATCAAAATGAGTTGATGAGAGATAAAAAGTGTATCTAATCACTTGGACATAAAATTTACATCAATAAGGATGTATTAGAACATATCCCAACATAAAAATATGTAAATTAAAAGACCCAATAAAAGAAGTCTTTTAAAAAAGAGGAGGGTGAAAGGTTCCCTTACCGACTTGGGTATCTTTCAAAACATACACCCCATGAAAGAAAGACAATAGGTCATTGATGTAAATACTCATAAACTAAAGTATATTACACAAAGAGTATAATAATGGGCAGTACATACACCACTCAATGGAATTTGTGGAAAATGTAGCATAAATCTCATGGGAATAAAAGTGAGATGAAAAATCCATCACGAAAACTCGGCAGCCTAACGGCGCCACATAAAACTTCCGAATATGGATTGATGAGATCAAATATGGTATCTCATCACATTACAATATAATGTACAGAAAGAGGAATATAAAAGAACATCCCCCAACATTACAAATAGGAGCTTAAAAGAAGTGACATAAAGGAGAGTACTTAAAAAGAAAGAGAGAAGTTAGATCTCTTACGAAAGTTCGGCAGCCTAACGGCGCCAATCAAAACATCCAAAATGGATTGATGAGAGAGAATAGGGTCTCTCATCACATGAACATAAAAATTACAGGAGTATTAATATAAAAGATCATCCCAATAACAAGAAAGATGAGCTTTAAAATGAATGACATAAAAGAGTGTACTTAAAAAGAAAGAGAGGAGTAAGATCCCTTACCTCGGGTCCGACTTGACTCGATCGTTCTTTAATCTCCTGAATAATAAACTTGAGTTAATTTCCACATTATTAAGAAACTTTTTCTAGTTCATTATTCCTATTAGATCACTTATTTCCATGTTATAAACATTATGTAAACATTTAAGTTAATAATGTTTGTTTTGTCGATATTTGGTTCTTAAGTCGAAAGTGGACTTCTTACCATTACATGTTGTTCGTGTGGTCAAATGTTTATTATATCCAGAATAATATTCATGATTTTGATATCATATATGTCATATATATCCAGTACATGCATGTATTTATAACATTACATAATCATTTAGAGGTAAGAAATGAAATGCACCGTTCATGGAGACGTTAAGCCGTACGTACACATGAACGCTACTTTCATTTCTATTTCATATTTTATAGAATGGAATAATAATTATATAAAGGTATATTATAATTACATTATAATATCATATATAATATCATAGTTCCATCCTTTATACGTCCCACATATGGTATTTATCGAATCAAATCACTTTGAGGGGGCGGCAGTCCGCACTTCCTTAAATGAAGATATCGCGTATACCCATAATGGAAGCCATAAAGGTAAGACAAAAAATGAAAAATACAGAAGCGTAAATAAAACATAATCATATTATATATCATATATAAAAATAGTGACATCATAATGGCCACCTTTGAAGGTGTTAAATGAGTATTGAACAATCATCGTTTCGGGAGGCAGAATTTCACCATCCACGGAAACCGTATGTTCTTTAACCATTTGATGTAGTTGTGCGAGAGTTTAGCTCGAATAAATCTTATAACAACATCCTAGTATATTGAAGATACTGGTGTTGTTACAAAAGAAGTAAATAAAAAGAGTTTAGGGGGTTGGAGAAGCAAAATAAAACAAATGAACATGAGAGAGTGAATTACCTTTAAAAGTGTAACTCCTTTTGATTTGAGCCTAAAGGCTTCCTTTGAAAGGATTATGCCCAAAGGGAATCCTCTAGGATGAGGAGAGGGATGTGGAGAGAGTAAATGGGCAGGGGTTGGCCGAGCCAAAGGCTTGAGGAGTGTGTTAAATGAGGTAGAGGTGGGGGCCTTTTATAAGAGGAGAGGAGGGGCACTTTTGGAAAGTAAAGAAATATTACTTTATTTGAAAATGTTTTTCGGTTTCAAAAGGTCCCACATTGATATAATTCGTGGATAAGGTGATAAGGCTTATAAATACACTCATACAATAAGTTTTGGACATGTGTAGTTCATATATTTTACATTATCTTTCCATTTTATTTAAATCGTCAAATAATGATGTCATCGCTGCATCATTATTATGTCATAAATAATTTAATTTATTTAATGTCTAAAAATTATAAAAAAATACTATGATGTAGGAAATACTTTTATCTTTCCAATGAATATTTATAATCAAAAATATGACTTCTATAACCCAACTTAAAAATTGTTTTAGTAAAACATATCATGTTTGTGTCAATTTTACTTTTACATTAAATAAAATGTTATTTATGTCATTTCCCAACCAAAGTGTCTCCATGGGGTCCCCAAGTTGGCCCATGGCTTGTCTTGGTCGGCCATGACTCACCCAATAGGTGTAGGACAAGTGTCATGGTGTTTTCACATTCTTATAATATTATTTTTACCTTAAATTACACTAATTACCTCTAATCGCGATTAAGAACTTAATAAGTTACTATTCACCAAAAAAAATTATTATAATCTCATTGAACCACATTTTACTTCTTAATGACAACCATGTATGTCGGATTTTTGAAATTCAAAACACAATGATGGCAAAATTTCATTTAAACGGAAAATCAGTTTTTATAAGTACCACTTAGTGGTTTCACTATTCATCAAAAATTGATGTTTTTCAGAAAAATCCCAAAAATTCACCCTAAGCTATATTTGATATTCTGAATTCCAAAATGAAGTCCTTTTTACAAAATTCAAAACATATAAGTCACATTAATTAATTTAATAATTAATTCCCGCTGTCATGACAAATAGCGTGTTTTAAGAAACAATAAGTATCAAAAGATTGACACTAGTTTAAGTCTGATTTCAAAGTGAAATTGTTTCCAATGACCACTATTGGATTTAATGGTAAAAATATTTTCTAATTTCACTTTAAAACCAATTCAAAATATAATCTAATCATATAAATAAATTATATTAAAAAGTGGTTTTGAATTAAAATACAACATCTATTCATTAAAAAAAATGAACTTTATCGGAAAGATACCAAAAATTTACACAAAGTAAATTTTGATGTCCCGATTCTTAATAAGAGTTTTATTTGGTCCAAAAGAATGTTTAAGAGTGAACAAAACAATATTTAATGACAGTTCTCCATTAAAAGGCGATAAGTGAACCTTTAGTGAAAACTAAGGCATATACGCCTAAAATTGAATTCTTTCCGTATTTTAAGCCTTTAACTTTTATTGGATAAATGTAAAAACATTTAAAAAACATATATAATCATAATTTAGTTATTTCTATCCATTCCCGCCAATACAACAGATACATGTTAACTACCATTTGAATTAAGATTATTTTATTATTAGAGTGCAACGTAAGATTCCCAAGAAACTCGTTGTTGCGTGTTGGGTACGCCATCGAGCATAGCGTCCCCTTTAAAGTCATATTAATATTTTATTCAAAAATATGGATAAATATGAAAATGTCATATTCCTTATTTACCTGGGGTGTTACATCCTTCCCCCCTTTTGGGAATTGCGTCCTCGCAATTTTAAAATTGCGCTTGGAAACATCCTTGAATGTCCCACATCGGAACAAGAGTCGGTAAAACAATCACTTTAAAGTAAAGAAAGATAAGCACAGAGGTCACCCGAGTTAACCCATACTAGGACTCCATGTAGGAAAACATGGACATGGAGGAGAAAACAAAGGGTCATGTTCTGATGGAGAGTGATAGAAAACACGTTTAGGAGAAATTTAACCACGAGAAAATCACAAACTTGTGATGGGTTAAACAGTATTCGATTCCCCAGTAGGAAAAGTTAATAGACCACATTTTTGTTTTAAGTTACTTTTTATTGAGGAATTTATTCATAAGGAAACATAATCACTTATCATGTTGACTTTCAACTTTTACTAGATTCCTTAATCAAACTCATATTTTTTTCAAAAGACGAGTATTTAGGGAGACTTGTTCGCATTAAGAGTACTATAATCAACTTCTAGAGAATCACCTAATCCACAAAAGAGAACTATATACATCCCATGTATTTAGGCTTTAACCAAAACCAAAACCAAAAAGGTTAGTACTAGGTCAGATAATCCAGAAAAGGATAACCCTTTATAAAAAGAAAATCTATTCTTAATCTCCAAAATTTGTCCAACAAAACCCAAAGTTCAACGAGGACCATCCGATAAACAATTTTTCCATAAAATTCTTCAAAGTAAACCAATATAAGATTGAAACCCAAATATTTGAAGGATTTAGTCTCATAGTCTTCCAAGATAAATCATAACATTTATCTCCAAACAATATCAGTTGCTCCTAAAGTCTCGTTTTGAAAAGTAATTAACCTAATCACATATCCTCCATGATAGGTTAATCATTTTAATAAATAACCCAAAATCAACTTACTCTTAATTCATAAAATCATATAACTAGAACGAATCAGTCAAACTAACCAGGGACTTCACATAGTCCAGTGGTAGGCGATAAATACCAGTCACACTTTGGTTATGGGTTCGATTCCCACAGCTTTGTCCGACGCGACGGGATGTCACACGGTCTGCGTGTTGTCCTTTTTCAAAAACTATATAATTCTTAAAACATTCCCCCAAAAAGAGATAAAATCATCAAAAATGATCATAACATATTTTAACCTCAAGCTTATCTCATGCCTTTCATTTTCCAGCATATCATATAATAACCCATAATTACCTCAAAAGTAAGGATCATATAAACTCTAATGGTTACCTTTATAATTATTACCTGAACTTCCACATGGATTGGTCATCTCATACATGATGCATTAAAGATCATACCAAGGTTCAAGTGGTTGATCATGACTCCTTGATATTTGGTTTAGAACAAACACAAGTTTCCTCATTGAATCCTCCATTTTATCTAGTATCTTAGTCAGAGAACCACCACAGTTTCCTTCAAACCTGTTGTCTCTTTGGTGCCTGCTAGATCCATCCATTCACTAAAAATAGAAATGTCAGTGTGAGTATATCAATAAAACCATCATGTACTAATGAGGAAGTTAAACACTTAGATACACTTACTCATTCACTTTATCTAAAACTAGGACTCTTTCTGAAATCCTAACCATTATGGTAATGTCACTTATGCTTAAAGAATACCCTAACCTCTAAAGTTATCTAAACCGACCTTTGATACCAACTATAAGGCCCCAGCCTTAAAACCTTACTTAATCTTGAGTTATTACAAGATTACACATTGAGGATCTTTTCAGGTTTAGAGTTTTAGAGAATTACAACATGAAACTTGCATTACATTCCACATTTAAACAAAGTGGTTACATAAAAGACAGCATTCATTCTTCCCATCAACGGAATCATATTTAAAATTATAACAAAGATTCTTGCTTGACACATCCTTGACACTATCATCACATCATGTACCTTTCCCTTGACCTATGAAAAACATTTCAAAAACTTGGGATGAGCATAAAAAGCTCAGTAAGAGTTATAAAAAATATGGAAAGGAAACATGAGTTCATATATACATTAGAATGAAATCACACTTTACCCATAAAACATAGGCATATCAAATCATGAATAAATCGTAGAAAACATAAGACATAAAGGTAACTTGAGGCATTCATAACATTCTTATGTAGGGAGTAACCCTCTTGGTTACGTTTGGAATACCCATCACAGTATATTCCCTAAATCTCTTCGGAGAAACCTTAACGTTTCACTCCTTCGCGTTACCCAATGCATTGGAGAGCTATATCGGGCTCACCCGCCCTTAGTTTATCACGGAACCACCCGTTCTTCATAACAATGCCCAAGAACCATAACATAATCTTATCACATAAACATGAATAAAGGAAACATAACATTTCCACATTTCAATCACAATATAACATTTTAGGATATTGAAATAATGAATCCATTCAAAAAGAAACCATTTCCAAAACCATTTAAAACATTTAATAAAGAGACTTTTGAATCAAAGTGTCCCATACCACCTTGAAGCTTTTAACATTTTAAACCATTAATATCCATATAAATAAATCCTTAAAACCATTTTGAAAACATGGATATTAATAAGAACAAATAATTAAAACATTTAAAACGATATTTTGGTTAAAGGAGTTTTACCAAAATTAGAGACACTTGAATACAATAATCGAGGAATAACATTTAGTCAGAATTTTATTATATCATGAGAATAAAAGGATTCATGATATAATACTCCAAAGTACAGTATATACACCATATAAGAGTGAATTGGTGCATAACAACAATGAGCCCTCAATAGAAATGTCAAATGTGATGAAATCCCTTATAAAGAAGGTATCGTTAAATTAAGGACAAATAAATCTCAAAAAAATATGTGTGAAAAATATATATACACCCAATATAAGTGGATATTAAGTGTAAAACAATAAAAGTTCATTCACACATATTCAATGGATGACATATTCAATGACTACAAGTTGAACCCAAAGAAATCGAAATTGGGTTAAAAAGTTCCCTTGACAGCCTAACGACATCACATCAAAATGAGTTGATGAGAGATAAAAAGTGTATCTCATCACTTGGACATAAAATTTACATCAATAAGGATGTATGAGAACATATCCCAACATAAAAATATGTAAATTAAAAGACCCAATAAAAGAAGTCTTTAAAAAAAGAGGAGGGTGAAAGGTTCCCTTACCGACTTGGGTATCTTTCAAAACATACACCCCATGAAAGAAAGACAATAGGTCATTGATGTAAATACTCATAAACGAAAGTATATTACACAAAGAGTAGAATAATGGGCAGTACATACACCACTCAATGGAATTTGTGGCAAATGTAGCATAAATCTCACGGGAATAAAAGTGAGATGAAAAATCCCTCACGAAAACCCGACAGCCTAACGGCGCCACATAAAACTTCCGAATATGGATTGATGAGATCAAATAGGGTATCTCATCACATTAAAATATAATGTACAGAAAGAGGAATATAAAAGAACATCCCCCAACATTACAAATAGGAGCTTAAAAGAAGTGACATAAAGGAGAGTACTTAAAAAGAAAGAGAGAAGTTAAATCTCTTACGAAAGTTCGGCAGCCTAACGGCACCAATCAAAACATCCAAAATGGATTGATGAGAGAGAATAGGGTCTCTCATCACATGAACATAAAAATTACAGTAGGATTAATATAAAAGATCATCCCAATAACAAGAAAGATGAGCTTTAAAAGGAATGACATAAAAGAGTGTACTTAAAAAGAAAGAGAGGAGTAAGATCCCTTACCTCGGGTCCGACTTGACTCGATCGTTCTTTAATATCCTGAATAATAAACTTGAGTTAATTTCCACTTTATTAAGAACCTTTTTCTAGTTCATTATTACTATTAGATCACTTATTTCCATGTTATAAACATTATGTAAACATTTAAGTTAATAATGTTTGTTTTGTCGATATTTGGTTCTTAAGTCGAAAGTGGACTTCTTACCATTACATGTTGTTCGTGTGGTCAAATGTTTATTATATCCAGAATAATATTCATGATTTGGATATCATATATGTCATATATATCCAGTACATGCATGCATTTATAACATTACATAATTATTTAGAGGTAAGAAATGAAATGCACCGTTCATGGAGACGGTAAGCCGTACGTACGCATGAACGCTACTTTCATTTCTATTTCATATTTTATAGAATGTAATAATAATGATGTAAAGGTATATTATAATTACAGTATAATATCATATATAATATCATAGTTCCATCCTTTATACGTCCCACATATGGTATTTATCGAATCAAATCACTTTGAGGGGGCGGTAGTCCGCACTTCCTTAAATGAAGATATCGCGTATACCCATAATGGAATCCATAAAGGTAAGACAAAAATGAAAAATACAGAAGCGTAAATAAAACATAAACATATTATATATCATATATAAAAATAGTGACATCATAATGGCCACCTTTGAAGGTGTTAAATGAGTATTGAACAATCATCGTTTCGGGAGGCAGAATTTCACCATCCACGGAAACCGTATGTTCTTTAACCATTTGATGTAGTTGTGCGAGAGTGTAGCTCGAATAAATCTTATAACAACATCCTAGTATATTGAAGATACTGGTGTTGTTACAAAAGATGTAAATAAAAAGAGTTTAGGGGGTTGGAGAAGCAAAATAAAACAAATGAACATGAGAGAGTGAATTACCTTTAAAAGTGTAACTCCTTTTGATTTGAGCCTAAAGGCTTCCTTTGAAAGGATTCTGCCCAAAAGGAATCCTCTAGGATGAGGAGAGGGATGTGGAGAGAATAAATGGGCAGGGGTTGGCCGAGCCAAAGGCTTGAGGAGTGTGTTAAATGAGGTAGAGGTGGGGGCCTTTTATAAGAGGAGAGGAGGGGCACTTTTGGAAAGTAAAGAAATATTACTTTATTTGAAAATGTTTTTCGGTTTCAAAAGGTCCCACATTGATATAATTCGTGGATAAGGTGATAAGGCTTAGAAATACACTCATCAAATAAGTTTTGGACATGTTTAGTTCATATATTTTACATTATCTTTCCATTTTATTTAAATCGTCAAATAATGATGTCATCGCTGCATCATTATTATGTCATAAATAATTTAATTTATTTAATGTCTAAAAATTATAAAAAAAATACTATGATGTATGAAATCTTTTTAGCTTTCCAATGAATATTTATAATAAAAAATATGACTTGTATAACCCAACTTAAAAATTGTTTTAGTAAAACATATCATGTTTGTGTCAATTTTACTTTTACATTAAATGAAATGTTATTTATGTCATTTCCCAACCAAAGTGTCTCCATGGGGTCCCCAAGTTGGACCATGGCTTGTCTGGGTCGGCCATGACTCTCCCAATAGGTGTAGGACAAGTGTCATGGTGTTTTCACATTCTTATAATATCATTTTTACCTTAAATTACACTAATTACCTCTAATCGCGATTAAGAACTTAATAAGTTACTATTCACCAAAAAAATTATTATAATCTCATTGAACCACATTTTACTTCTTAATGACAACCATGTATGTCGGATTTTTGAAATTCAAAACACAATGATGGAAAAATTTCATTTAAACGGAAAATCAGTTTTTATAAGTACCACTTAGTGGTTTCACTATTCATCAAAAATTGATGTTTTTCAAGAAAATCCCAAAAATTCACCCTAAGATATATTTGATATTCTGAATTCAAAAATGAAGTCCATTTTACAAAATTCAAAACATATAAGTCACATTAATTAATTTAATAATTAATTCCCGCTGTGATGACAAATAGCGTGTTTTAAGAAACAATAAGTATCAAAAGATTGACACTAGTTTAAGTCTGATTTCAAAGTGAAATTGTTTCCAACGACCACTATTGGATTTAATGGTAAAAATATTTTCTAATTTCACTTTAAAACCAATTCAAAATATAATCTAATCATATAAATAAATTAGATTAAAAAGTGGTTTTGAATTAAAATACAACATTTTACACTATTCATTAAAAAAATGAACTTTATCGGAAAGATACCAAAAATTTACACAAAGTAAATTTTGATGTCCCGATTCTTAATAAGAGTTTTATTTGGTCCAAAAGAATGTTTAAGAGTGAACAAAACTATATTTAATGACAGTTCTCCATTAAAAGGCGATAAGTGATCCTTTAGTGAAAACTAAGGCATATACGCCTAAAATTGAATTCTTTCCGTATTTTAAGCCTTTAGCTTTTATTGGATAAATGTAAAAACATTTAAAAAACATATATAATCATAATTTAGTTATTTCTATCCATTCCCGCCAATACAATGGCTACATGTTAACTACCATTTGAATTAATATTATTTTATTATTAGAGTGCAACGTAAGATTCCCAAGAAACTCGTTGTTGCGTGTTGGGTACGCCATCGAGCATAGCGTCCCCTTTAAAGTCATATTAATATTTTATTCACAAATATGGATAAATATGAAAATGTCATATTCCTTATTTACCTGGGGTGTTACATTTAACCCATCAAATAAACGATCAATATTACTCCTTGGGTTACGTATATAATCTGCTTCATGCCTCGCTAACCTTGTAAAGTTAGACTCAGACTTTACAACATTCTCATCCTCCTTCTCTCTCAATCTCAGAAATTGTCTTTCCATATCTGCTCGATGGCCTCGGGGAAATTATTTTTCTATGAACAACTCTTTGAACTCCCTCCATTCCATATTTTATACTTCATCATCTTCCTTCGTGTTTTGTATCCAAGACCACCATTGATCAGCACCTCCAGTGAGGCGCCATGACAACTTTTTCCCTTTCACTCCTCCCCAAGGCTTGGAATATTTTCTCTAAGGAATTTATCCACTTCTCAGCTAATATGGGATTTGTACTTCCATTAAATGTTGGTGGTTGTTGCCTCATGAAACGGTCTAGCATTGATCCTCCACGTTGTGGATCAGGGTGCTCCATACGAGTAAGGTTATTATTCATATCCTGCGTGAGTTGTCCCAATACGATGAGAAGCTGATCAGCACCAGTTGTATCACTAGCTCCACCATAATTATCTTGATCAATAGGGAAATCCCTACATGGAGTCCGTGCAATGATACAGTTTCCATTTCTTCCACTAGGCGCCATTTCTAAACAATGGCATAAACTAGATTAGTTTATGAATTGAAATACATAATTCCATACTCATAAAACACTTAACATAAATTGTATAGTTTATGGATATAATCCATAATCATAATAATGTTTTCTTTGAGGAATTATATACATATAATCATTTCATAATGGTTTTTAATGAAAACGAGAATAATCCTAAGCATATCCCCTGGGAGTGTCGTAACCAAGAGTTCAGGAAGGCTCGTTGTCGTGCACCAGTTCCCATTCGAGTCTAACTCAAAGCCATGTTTTCGGGTTTTACCCCTAGGTACATCTGTGCCAGAGCCACCTCTACCTGCTCATATCCAGACAATGATGTATTGCTCAGAAAACTCACAAAATCTGTACAATACCAAAATTCTAGGAAGTTCTTCTATACTAATCCTCAAAGTCTATCATTGGGCTATGTTCTCTAATCAGAGTTTATCTAAATCTAGCTTCCAAGGTTTGTACTAAACTTCCTATGATACCAACTGTAACGCCCCAACCCCAGTTACCCAGAGTCGGTGCATTATTACATTACATTGGCAGGATCACAAGAAAGATCATCCCTCGAATGATTGATTGGTTTAGTAGCCTTGGAAACTCTAGATATATATATTAATAAGTTTTACATTACATCATAGAAATGAAAACTACAACAATATAGTCTCCATAGTCCACACTCATATCTCCACATACTATCCCTGCAGGTCATTCATAAATTACTTCTTCACATCCTGGGAAAGATAAAACATAGAAAGGGGTGAGCTCAGATGCTTAGTAAGGATAACTATATAGCAGAAAATTTCATAAATAAGCTTAAACATTTATGACAATGTATAACTAAAACAAAATCCTTTTAAACTTGAACTTCATCATAATAGGGCAAAGATAAAATCAAGTAATTCCATTTACTTATTCACATGGATATTCTACTATTCGAATAATCACATGCAATATAAATACCCACTTTCATAATGATGGAATGAAAAATGCCAGACTATCATAACAACGTAGCCAAGGCCTCGTGCCAAGTCTACAAATAAGATTTTGTCAAGGCCTCATTCCAAGACACTTGTTTGTCTCATGAGACCTACCGATTCATAGAGGAGCTATAGCGGGCTCCACCCGTCACATATTATGTCCCATGCATTCCTCATATGAATAGGTTTTAACATAACATAAACATTTGTATTAAAACTAACATACGGAATGTCAATACTTTCTTCATAAACCATGAAAGGTATAAAAATAACACATCCACAGTCAAACATACCACAAAACATTAAATACAATATGGAAGTTTTGTATCATAATGAATCAACTTCAAATAAGCTTAAAATCTTTCAAAGATTGTTGATATAGATGAAATCAAAAATATTTTAGAGAAATATCTCTTTTTTTGAAATCATTTAAAAGTCCCATAATTATAAAATAATACTTATACTTTGAAAATATTTTTATATTCTTGTAAGGGAAGCTTCGAAGAAGTTATAACGGTGGAAAATAGACGCACCCGCCGTATAAGTTAAAAAAACATTCTAACCAAAAAGAATCTTGTATGGAAAATGACGGAACAATTCATTTCAAAATGTATAAGGGTATAAATGACATTAACCCATTTTCTATTTAATATTAAAAATGTTTTGAAAGTCATTTTTAAGAAACATGGATGTGGATGATAACGAGGTCCTAGTAGATAATTACATATAAACAATCTCGGATAAGGAAGAGATTGTGAAGTAAACCCTTACCAATTTGGTAGATTACGAAACATACAACCCATGAAAGTGGTATCATAAAATGAATATGTAAATACTCATAAATTAATGTGTATTACACAAAGAATACAATTATGGGTAGTACATACACCACACAAAATGTAATAGTGGCAACATGGCATGAATCTCACGGAATAAAAAGTGAGATAAGAAAATCCCTTACATTGAACATTCCCATAGTTTATGGTATGTTAACCTCTTTTATAATAGTTAAAACATTTTTATTAAATTATAAAATAATCATGTACATAAATATGATATCATTTATGATCTTTTAACATTTCATTATTTATAATATCTTAGTATTATCGTCATTTCGGGTGAAACCGATTCATTCTTCTTAAATGTTTGGTTACATAAGACATGTTTGTAATGGATAGATTATATCTTATTCAAAATAAAAATGATATTAACATTATTTTTAACCCTCAAATGAGAATAAGACTTGAATGTATCTCATCACATTCGTGGAGACGGTAGTCCATACGTACGCAAGAACACTACTTCTATTTCTTTTTTCATTTTAAAAGAATCGAATCCTAATGTAACATAGGTATATTATTATTCCAGTATAATATAATATTTTATATATGTTACTTATGTTTATTAACACCATACTTTATACATTCCATGTATGGTATGAACGAAACATATCATTTTAAGGGGGCGGTAGTCAGCACTTCCTCAAATGAAATTATTGTATGTATATACAACATGAAACGAATAATGGTATGATATAAAATGGAATTACAGAAGCTTATATATAAAATATATATCATTATTATCATATTTTATTATATTTACATCATAATTGCCACCACGAGAGGCGGTAAGATGCATTTGAACAATCATCGTTTTGTGAGGCGTTAGTTTTCCATCCACAGAAACATTATGTTCATCATCCATAAGATAGAGGTGTGCGTAAGTGTAGTTAGAATCCTTCTTAAAACAAAATCCTAGTATATTGAGGATACTGGTGTTGTTACAAAAGAAAGGAAATAAAAAGATTTTAGATGTTGGAGAAGCAAAATAAAAGAAAACAATTTAAGAGAAATCGTTACCTTTAATTTGGGTAACTCACTTCGGTTTGAACCAAAGTACTTTTTGAAGTGCCTTATGCCTAAGGTAAGGATTCTAGGGAGAAGATAGGGATGTATGGAGCTTATTTGGGAAGAGTTTGGACGATCCATGTGGCTTGAGAGGTGTTACGAATTGGTTAGAAGTGGTCTCCTTTTATAAGGGAGAGGAGGGGATCTTTAGGAAAGAGTGAAAGTATTACTTTATAATATAATGATATTCGGTTTATAATGGTCCAAAAATAATTGAGGTACAAGATGAGATGACTCATATCTGAAATAAAATCAACCAATAGGAATTGGACAGGTTTTATATAATATTTTAATCATTATAATCTTATTTATTTAAATGATTTGTTAATGAATTAAACATTGCATCATTATTGTGTCATTAATAATTTAAATTATTTGATGTCTAAAAATTCTAAAAAAAATACAATAATGTAGGAAATCGGTTTATCTTTCTAATGAATATTTATAATCGAAAATAAAACATGTATAACCTTATGTAAAAATTGTTCTTCTAAAAGATATAATCATTTGTCATTTTTGTTTTTATTTTAACTTTATTAATATAAAGTGTCCCTAACAATTATAAGTGGCTCCATGGGGTCCCAAAATCGACCCATGGATGCCCAGGCTCGGGTATGTGTCCACCAATAATGTTAGGACACTTTTTAGGGTAAATTAATATTATTATAATATTATTTTGTTACCCTTATTTACAGGATTTACCCTTTAACCATGGTAAATAAAATATTTACTGAAGTAATTATTCAAAATGGGTAAAAATCAAATTTACCTATTTACATAATTTGGAAATCCTGATTCAAAATATGGAATCCATTTTTTCAAATTCAAAACACAGAAGTGGCATAAATTAATTTAAAATTAATTCCCATTGTTAAAACAAAAAGCGTGTTTTTAGGATATAATAACTATCAAAAGATGGACACTTCATTATGTCCGGTTTAATTGTGAAATTATGTCCAATGACAAAAATTGTATTAAATGGTAAAAATATATTCTAAATATACTTTAAAACTACTCAAATTCATAATTTATCACTATTAATTATTTTTATTAAAAAAGTTGTTTTCAATTAAAATTTAGTAATTTTTACTATTCATCAAAATATAAAAGTTATCCGAAAATTACCCAAAATTCACTCTAGGCTAATTTCAATATTACGAATTCAAAAATGAAGTTTATTTTGATAAATATAGTCTATAAAATTTTAAAAAGTGGTTATTACTATTCATAACGGATAGTTTAATTAGTTGTGGTGTGTGTTAGAACTCGAGGTTGCGTACAACACACGCTATTGCATTATTAGAAGGGAAATGTACCGTGGAAGCTTGGGGTGTTACATTCTAATTTTTTAATGTCCCCATTATAAATTTATTTAGTCAAATTGAAAATATAAATGTTTAAAATATTGGAGTTAAAAGGGTTCACCATTAAAAATCGGTTAAAGTGCATTTTTTGAAAAATACTTCTTTTATCTGAAAAAATGAATTTGTTCTTACATTATGTCTAAGAAACTCGTCATATGGATTCTAAAATTAAATAGATTATATAAAGTTCAAAATTCAATTAATACTATTCATAAAATCATTTGAATGGATTGTTTGTTAAGTCATGGTGCGCTTGAACTCGGTGTTGCGTGTAGTGAAAGTTATTGATTTATTTTGAAGAAGTAACACACTATGAAATCTTGGGGTGTTACAGCTAATGAAATTTATTTCTATAATCCAGCCTTTCTAGGATAAAAGTTTTATTATCTATCCATTGAAAATGTTCAGGATTCATTTTTTTCAAACTGATCCTACCCTTCATTCAATGAATCCACCCATTTTTTATGTTGAATATATTTTCAAACCATTTCCGATTGAAGATTGAGATAAGTGAAATTTTATTATCTAATATAAATTTTCTTCTTCTCTAAAATGTGGCATTCTAAATTCCAATATTTTTTTCTCAAAATGTTTTTTTAATATAGAAAATTTCAGTGTATCATTATCAACAAAACATTCCCCATCACAAGAATTTTTTATATCTGGAAAATGATGTTTTGAATTACTCACACTATTGAAGGAAGTTTAAAATTTATTATCATCAAAATTCACAATATTTTTAGTGGATTTTTTTTCAATTACCTTCACATCATATGATTCCACCAAATTTTTTAAACAATTTCTCATGAATATTTAACATCTACCATTTCTTATATAACCCATAAAAATTACATCATCATCATTCCCATCAAACATTCCAAAATCATGTTTTTTTTATTTTGAGAATACATGTAATTATAAAATCTTGGAATTATTTAAATGAATATTTTTTTGTATTATAACACATTTCATAAGGATTTATATTTGTTTCCACCCTCAATGAACAACTATTTTGACAATGTAAAATAGTACTAATTTCTTCTCTCGAATAAAACACTGTATTTTTTTAATATGCTAAAATAATTCGACCCTTCTCAACAATGATTCTATTCATTATTTAATCTGATCAATTTTTTATGAAGTATAGGGAGCACTATATTGAAATATTATACATCATTTTTTATATATACTTCAAAATCCTTTCCTTTGAATTCGGTGCCACTATTAGTTCTCCACATATTTATAATTCCCCCATTTTTTTCTAAACTTATTTTATGAAAAACATAATCATTTTCACACACTCTAAATTATGTTTCATAAGAATGATATTTTTAATCTGAGTGAAATAATAAATAAAAGTGTTTCACTAGTTATCTACATATGGTGATTGATGTCTTATCAGCCCACTTAAATAATAATTAATAAGTTGAAGTGGTCTGGTAAATTTAATTTCAATTCTTGTATGACATTACTAAGTTATCATAACTATTTGGTTGGTAATACAAACATCTAGAGCTCTTGTTTTGAACTCTATAAATTTCTATTTATCAAAATTTTTTAAATTTAGTTAATCTTTTAACAAAGGTCCCCATGTAATCATTGACACATTTTTTTTTCACCTTCTGCACTAAACTAATAAGTGTTATTGAATTATATTACTTGAAAGAGTATCCAACTTGTTATTTATCCTTTTGTAATAACTTTTTTCACTCGTATATCTTAGGAAAAATCACAATCACGTATCAATGGTTTGTTATTTTTACATTATTTCAATGTTTTATAAACAAAAAATGTTCGATCCTTAACATTCAATTATCAATTCCCTATGACATTACTGAGTTATCATTACTATTTAGATTGTAATAAAAAAATATACATGTCTTGTTTTGAACTCTATAAATTTTTAGGTTTCAAAATTTTTGAAATTTAATTAATCTTTAAACAAAGGTCCTCATGTCATCGTTGACACATTTTTTCATATTTAACACTAAACTAATAAGAGTTTTTGAATTATATTATTTTAATGAGTATCCAACATGTTCTTAATTCATTTGTAATAACATTTCCCTCTCTCATATTTAATGAAAAATCACTATCAAGTTTCCATGGTTTTTTCATTTAAAATTATTTTCATGTTTTCTAAACAGAAAATGATCGATCCTAAACTTTCAATTTTTCTTCTTTATTTTTTTCTATAATAAGAAATGTTTTCAAAAATCAATGTCATAAAACATTTGGAATGATTTCCCGCATTATCACCTCTTCCATAATATTCATTTAGACATTCAAATTGATTCTTTTGAATGTTTTTATTATGTTAATAATTCACTTTTTCAAATTATTATAAGCTAATAATGATATTAATTATAAATCCATAATTTATTCAACATCTCTAAAATCTTCTTCCTGATGGAGATAAGTTATTAAAAAAACTATATTCCATTGGCAAATAGATTCCAAAAAACTAACAATATCCATTAAATCATGAATTTCTATTTTATAGAGAACATTATTTGTAGAATCATTGATGAGGCTTTAAAATTATTTCATCTATAACATGCTTATCACATGGGAAATATTTTCTCCTAGGTGAGTTCTCAACTATTATAGATTTTATCAACTTCTAACATCCTTTTCTACCAAATATTTCCCAATTCATTTTCTGAAACATGATATGATAGAAAAATTAGATTAAACATTCTGTTTTTAAGGTGATAATTTTATCAAATTCTGGATTTTATCATTCTTTTCAACTTCAGAAGTCTCAGCTTTTACTTACATGGTTTTGTAAATGACTTCATTTAACTTTTTATGGGTTTTTTGGAACTCAAGATGTTCTTATTTAAATATGATAATTTCTTCTTCGTTTGTTTTCACCTTTTTATAGAGATCATCAACCATTGTTCCATGTCCAATAAGTAAATGTTTGTAATATATGATCTCTTATATGTAATCAATATCATGCTTGATGATATAGTTTCTTCCTTCAAAACATTATTATAAATATTTCATCATAAATATAATTTAATTCTTGATATTTCATTTCTCAATACATGAATCATGTTATATTCTATGTTTATCATTCTATATGATTCTTCATAACAATCATCTCTATCTAAGGAATATTTTGTTTCATCAACTTTTTCAATGATGGTTCTGAATTGTAATGATCATTCATCATTACAAAACAAATTCAGTTTATTTTGATTAATTTTTTTTTCCAACATTCTTAATCCATTTATAGTACAAATATTCTTGAATTTTTTGGAATATTTTTCATCATTATAATTTTTGTTCCACTTCAACCATCTATGTTTTCCATTGTAATCATCTCGATTTTATATAAATATCTTCTTGAGGAATGCCATAACAATGTTATCAATTCCACCATAACCAATACATTTTAAAGGATGATTACCTCCATAATTTCATCTTCCACTTTGATAATTTTTGGATATTAGACCCTTGTTTTTTCATTCAACTCATCATCCTATTTATCTTTTGACTCGCAAGGATAGGCTTATTCAGCATCATGGATTTTAATATTTTTAATAGATTCTAACAAAATTTATCTTTTCATATTATTTTTAAACATTAATGATTTCCTAGTTTCAAAAGGAATAGGATAAATATATAATTCACCAAGAGATAAATAATACTTAATTTGTAAATTAGAAATTATAGAATCAAACCGATCCAAAATGTTTCTCATTAATTTATTCACAATTGTAGAATCATTGATTATATCTCTGAATCCTCAAATGTTGCAAAAAAAAAATAACTTACCCTTTTGAATTCTTCATCAATAGTTAATTCATTAGTTATTATAACACATTCAAACTTACTATGAATGATTAGTTTCTTTTCATCCTTAAATTTATTATTCCAATAAAAAATATTTTCCTTTTTGTCCCACTTACATTTTGATGTAATAACACCCATCACCTTCTGATAGACATTCTGTAATACAGGAAAAATAATTTAATGTATATTTTTTCAACCCAAATATATATTTATATTATTATCATATGTCATAGGAGAATCATGCTCAATAGGTGAAAAACAATTTTAGTACCATAAACAACATTAAGGTAAAGAAATATGAGATAATGGATTGTTTTATTTTCCATTGATAATAATTATTTCGATCAAATGAAGAAATTTCTATACTATTAACCCAATTAATATTATCTGATATAAGGATTAAATAATGGTTCTTTTTCATTGATACCGATTTATGATCAAATGATCTAATAAAAACTAAGATTGGGTGGGGGTTGAATTAGTAGTTCTCTTTTTATATTTATCAAAATTATTAGATACATAACCCCTACAACCTGTTTTGATTTATTTAATTATCAACGTTTAGTAAATACTCATTCATGAAAATTATTGAAGGAAATTAAAAAATATATGATTTTCAAGGTTTGGCCTCCGTGTGGGAATGCACATCCTTTCCATTACCACTCTCATGGGTATATGTAAATACACTATCAAGAATCATTGATAAAAATTGTTCTAAATCCCTTTAGAGACCTTTTATATCCTCATAGTATTGATAATAATTTCACCCCTCAGTTTTAAATTAATTATTAAAAAATATGAGACAAGCTAAAGAATAAATTCTAAATCAAATCTTGTCCCCAACTATGTATTTTAAATCACTATTCTGATTTGGTTGTATCTGATTTTCTCATTACGGTGAGTCTGGATTTGATTCTTTCAATTTGAAAAGTCTCTATCTACTTCAATAATAGGAGGAACTCAATATGATGAAACCTTTCAAAATATGAAAAACTCAGACTCTGATCAAATTCTAAAATATGAAAATATTCCATGTGATTTAATATATTAGAATTACTCGATACAATCTTTTCACGATGATCATACTCAATCTAGTAAACAAAATTTCTGTTGTCTATTCCTACTCAAGAGATCTATTGATATAAAGTAAATTCACTTGATTTCTTCATTAATAATCCTATTATTTTTGCATAAAAGTTCATTAATTAAAAAATGATATGAGAAAGTACTTATAGGTGACTAATAAAAGTAACGCAATGATACTTGACAACATTCCCCACATCCAAAAATTTCAAAACTCCACAAATCTTTCACATTTAATCATCATTTGGTACTTATTTAATCCCCCATAGACAACTCTTCATAAAAAATCTTGAATATTCTTTTTAAATCTTTCCATTAATTATATCCTTATGATCTAACATTATTTCTCAATTCGTTATGGTGTCATTCTTCCAAAACTCATTATGAATCTATTTCCTTCTCAGCTCATTAAAATTTTGTTCCCATTTTTAGATTCATAATAAAATTTGTTTTCTTCTCTGTTTCATTATAATGGAATCCACATTATGATGTAATTATCATTATGATGAAATTCTTATTGTGATATTGTTTTTCTATTATTATGAAAAATCCATTACATTGATTTTCAATGATGATGGAAAGTATTCCACATAGAAATTTTGAATATGTTATAACTTCATCAGCTTCACACATTCTGACATCCAGAACTAATATTCTTTGACCTAATCCCTGGAACATTTTCCATTATTAATATTCTTCTATTTCATCAAAATAATTTTTCATGACTCTCTTTCATGATTAATTTGAACTTCTTGATCAGCACAGAATCATCTAATTTACTATTAAAAGTAAGTAAATATTCTAACTCCTGAATTCAAAATATTCATTCATTATTCAAAAACAATAATATGACATCTTAAAACTAAAAAATCTAACATAATTAATAAAAATATTTTAATGAAAAAGAAACATATCCAGTAATTAACAACTTATTCTTCCGATTATTTTAGATTTGGTTATTTGAATGTGATGCAAATGAATACAAAACTCTGAGATTGATTCATCTTAGTCTGATCCTATACAATTAAAAAAATATTTCTTCTATAAAAAATTTCTCTCCATTTATCATTGATATCAAATTTCTAGAAACATACAACAATCATCATTTTATTATACTTGGACAAATTCCTGAATAACAAAAAAATTCATATAATAAAAGGATACATTAATCAAATAGAAAAACATTAATAAAAAATTATCATAATTGAAAATTATATTTAATATAGAAAAAATATTCTTTGATAATGATACATAGTTAATTTTTGACATCATAAAATTTCCATTTTATGCTCCTTTGATGTATCCCAGTGTGGCATAGCTAATTAAAATTTTTATTTCTCATGTGTTCTTTCATTTTCGTACAAACTTTTCTCTATAAATGGGAAAACGTGTTTTGATTAAAAAACTAGAGAATATTTGATGTAATAGTTTTTTAAATTTAGCGTAACATCATTCAAACCTCTCTAATGATATTTAAACTTATCGGTAAATAATTGGTATTAGATCCAAATTTCATTCTCACTATTTCTCTCTTTGTGGCTAAAAATGGAGGTCGCAAATTATAAATATAATTCGATCATTGATTGGAAAAATTTCAGTTCTTAAAGATTTATATGTAGAACAATGACTGATATTTAGTAATAAATGAATTTATAGTAGTGATTCATGATATTTTTGCCAATGTTTAATGTGGTGCTTTTTTAGAAGATGACTGAAGGGAATTGGATGTCGTGGTTAAAGGAAGTAATTTCATAGGGGGAGCTATATACCATCAAATATATATGAAGGTGAATTCATTTATTCCATCCAATTTTATGTTGGAAAATATGTTAAATAATTTTTTGGGTTACTAAAATGTTAGAGAAGCAATGCTGTAGGTTCCATGAATCCAGAATGAGGATCTGAGAATACACCCATTTTATGTCTATGATTCATTTTTTGAATGGGTGAATGTTATTGTGGAATACTTGCATGGTGTAATGGGAAATTATCTAAGAGATAATAATCATTAAGCATATCATGATACAAATTCTACCTAAATTCAATAAAAAAGAATCTATTTTGGAATATAATGATGCAATTGAGCTAAAATTGGATTGTCTATATAATACTCTTGTTGCATTAAATATTAGAAATGATGATAACAATTATATGAAAAAATAAAATTCCATAGAAGTGGTATTCATGTCCATGAAGAAGGACACCATTGAAGATGGTAATGAATAATAAGGGACAGATGATGTGATCTCATTTAACTCCTCAAATATAAAATGAAGAAAATGAATATTAAATGGGAAACTCACACATGAAAAATATTGATGTGGGAAAGTTGTACGTCATTAATCGTGGTGACCCTATATCATTCCAGAGTATGATCATAATGAAGTATAAATACATATGAATATATATTCAGCCTATGAGAAATGTAAGAAAATGGTTAGTATAAATTTTTCCAAAAAAGAATATGCTTTCATTTAGAAATATCACTTTATTAGAATATGAGGTTGAGTAGAGGGATAACTATAATTACCATGGAGGAAAATATAGGGTGGTTATTTTAGGTAGCACCATAAAAATGGAATAAAGAAACAATAATGAAAATATGTTGAAGGAATAACAGATATGCATATTGAATTTGAGGCTTCTATTTACATGATTGATGTTTTGAGAGAAAAAATAAGATAAATAATATGCTTAGTGATGTAAAATATGTTATTTATTAGAACGAAGAGGGAGAGTTTGAGTTGATTGTATAAATTTTAATGTTTACTTATTATGCTTCAGATAACAAAGAAATAATTTTTGACTAAAAGGCCAATGTTAACTAACAGAAACTGGTGATCAATGTTTTTAAAAATACATTGTTATATCAGGACAAACTCATTGAAAATATTGAACATAAAGTTATCAATATTTGATGCATATTGACAGATTATGAGAAACATTTGACACTAATCACCATGTTCACTAAGGTAGTAAAAAATTGAAATGTAGAGTTCAATGTTCTATTGAGAGAGAGAACAGAATGTTAAGAGAAGATAAGGATAGATCTAAACAATATTGATTTTATGGTGGTTTATCAAAAATTGGATTATTAAATATAAATTTTAGACCAAAATCACCAACTCAATGATTGATGATTTATTTTGGTAAGAATTAGAACCACATCATTCAGAGAACCAAAGGAAAAACAAATAGTGTAGTAAGTGAATGAATAAATTCACCCACTATTAGATATTATTATTGATAAAATATACGACACTCACAAAATATATGTTCAATATCCAAGAGGAACCAATGTTAACAATATTGATATAGGTGGAAATATAGATCACAATATTCTAGTATATTATTTAATGATCACAGACATAGGTTTGGAGTATTTGAAAACATGGAAATACATTTCTCATATTGAATGGATATAAATTTTTCTAAGAAGACTTAATGTAGTCATATCTATTTTCCCAATTCATTATCAAATGAGATGAAAATGAAAAATATGTGTTCAATTTTCCATGAAGAATCTAGTCCAGCATACTCTGAATAATACAATTATTATAAATCCAAACCGAGTATGATGTTAAACATAAGGATAAAAAATAAAAGAAATGAAAAAGAATTGGTTGTTAAGGTTTCCCTTAAAGCATCAAATCGTTATATTGTATCAATTCATACTTGTGGAAAAATATAACTTTTTAGAAGAAATATGGATCTACATAAAAACATAATATATGATGAGGAAGTTGTTTTTCAAATATTTAAATAATAATTCCATTTTGATTATTTTCTTTGAAAATGAAAATTTTTTAGGAAATGAAGTGAGACATGATGATATATTAATTTTTGAATGTCTCAGTCATAAATGGATTAGTGTCCATCAAATATTTTTCATGGGGTAGACTATAAAAATTACTATGAATATTTGTATATTCAATGGAAGAGATGGTGTAGATTATATATAGGTAACCTAATATGATGGTTGGATATATGATTATGATTTTTATAGATAATGGTACAGAATTCTCAAATAGTGAATTAGATGATTCTCTTCAAAAATAGTGGATATGGAATCAAATTTTAGATCAATGAAGTCCTCAACAAAATGGAGTGGTTGATAGGAGGAATACAATCATAAAAAATGGCATGAAAAAAGAATATTGTAGGGGACCTACTATAATTTTTTTTGAATATTGTAGTCCGGAAATTGGTCTATATAACTATCGGGGCTGCGATATTTCTATTTCATGAAAATAATCAATATGAGTTAGGGTATGGGAAAAAGGATACATTGAAATACTTTCAAATATTTGCATGTAAATTTTTTATTTTCAATAAGGATAAACAAACTAAATTTGAATCCTTTGGATATGAGTGGATATTTCGTGAATATTTTGGAAAAATAAATTCATATAAATGTGTCAAAAAGATGTTTGGTGTGTTAGTTGATTGTAATGATGTCACTATAGTAGATAATGAACATATTCTCCAACAACACAGTGACCAGTTTACTAATGAATGTGATGAAGAAAAAATAACCTCATGAGGAGTTCAAGTGGAAACTGATGACTCAAAAAAACATACATATGAAGAACTTGAGGAAGTCCAATCTATTTCTCCAAGGAAGAGAAATATTTGAGTTAAAATTGAATGAAAAATCATCATTGCTGATTAGATATTACTATTTGAGGCATGCAAAATTAGGTTGTTATAAAAGGCATCATTACTGTCTCAAGTAGAACCTAAATGGGAAGTCGTTGTAGATAACAACTGGGTTAAGGGTATGAATGACTACCTTGACCAAAATTTATAGAATCATACACAAGATATTGAATTCAGACCAAAAAATATGAATGTCATTCATAATTAACTATTCGATCACAACAAGAAGATTCAAAATTGTGTAGTAATATGAAATAAAGATTGACTTATGTCAAAAGGGTACTTCTAGATAGAGGGTATCAATGTTGATGAAACATTTTCACATATTACAATGTTATGTTCAACTAGATTATTCCTATCCATAATAGTGAAAATAATGTTTAATTTATTTTAGATAGTTGTCAAGTCAGTGTTTCTAGAAGGGGTTAAGGAAGAAGAAATTTATATTGAGAAGACGGATGGTATTCCCATTAATAAATATGAGAACAAGTTTTATTAGTTAAATAAGAAACTATATCGGTTGATATGTGAACAAAGATCATGGTATTGCATACTGGAAAAATTTCTGGTGAATCATGGATTTTAGTGTGGTGGAGTTTATTATTATATATACATCAAATAAGATAATAATCAAATGATTATGGTGTTTTTGTATGTTGTAGTTATAATTTTTTGTGGATCAAATGATGTGGAGTGTAGATAGTTCACTGAATTCATCATATGTGAGTTCGAAATGACAATGATTAGGGGACTGAAATATTCCATGGATTATATGTCACCTAAGAAGATTATGTCACATTTATTTATAAATATAAATATGCAAATAAGTATTCGAGAATATTTTGTATGGATTATTAAAAGGAGATGACGACAATGGTGGCTACATGCAAAAAAAAATCATTGGATGATGAAGACAATGCAACTAAATTCCTTGAATATATGAATATCATTGGATTTATACTATACATGACAACAACATGACCTAAAAATTGTTTTTCCTCATTCCTAATAGAAATAGATCAATTAAAAGCCATGTAAACCCACACTATTTCTGTGAAAGGAATACATTGTTATTTGAAGGCCGTAGTGGATTTTGGTTTTTAATATAATGAATAATCTCATCCAGAGTTATTATGCTATACTTAATCATATAGGGTTAGATTTATATATTATAAACAATCAACATAAGGTGGTGAATCATATCTATAATGATTCTGTATTTCATGTATAATCAACCAACTAGGATTCATTTAATTGACTGATGAAGATGCAGAATATATTGTGGCTACTCAAGATTACATATAATTGTTGTTGAAGAAGAAAAAACATGATGATATGTGAGTTAATGTGAACACTCTAATCAAAATCTACTTTAAAAATTCATGTTCTATATATCTAGAAAATATATCACCCATAAATCATGGGTGAGTAATATTAAAATAATGTGTTATTTTATCATGGAGAATGTTGAAAATGGGTTTATGTTGTTGGATTTTTCTCTTATTGAGTTACATGTTGCAGAAATTGTAATAATGGCCTTCTTGAAAGAGGATATTGAGAGGCATTGACTAGTTCGTGGACATCATATGGCAACCCGTACTTGATAAAGAGTGAATGTGGGACCTCCTCTCCCCATGGTATGATGTCTTTTTTCTTAAATATTTTATGACTGTTCTATACACTATTGTAGACAATAAAGTAGAAAAATTTGTGTTTTTTGACAAAGGGGGAGGCATTGTCGCTAAAAAAGTTGAGACATTTTATTTATGAATATAATAGAGATAATGGTATGGAGAGTAGTGAAGTATGTGGATTTCTAAATATGATGATTCTAACGATTGTGGTCAAATGTTATATATCATGATAAGATGTGGTTTTTGATGAATGAAGATGAGTGGGTTTTGGAATGGAGTGATTTTTTGATGAACATTGCATACTACTCCTGTTTCTCACACTGATCATGACTCGTGTGGGCTTAGAGAGTGTGTTCAGCAAATCTTGGGTCTCCATATGAATTATATGATGTGAATTTTTGTATATGTTGAAAGAATAATTAATATATTATCAAAATGTGATGAATTGTCTGTAAACCCCATGGGCATAAATTTTTGGGAATAAATCCCTTATGGTAACATTATAGTGTTTATGGGATGATTGTGTTTGTAGATATAGCGGGCTTCCATGGTTAGTTTTTGAGTTCCATCATGGTTGTTGACTAGTAATGTGATTAGATGAAAATCTTGAAAAGTTAATGATAAGGATGTAAGCTTCTATAATGGGAGGCAAAACATATAAAAAGTCTGTCCCCCTCCAGTTGAAAAGAAAATCAAGTCTTAATGAAGATTCCAATGCTCTAAATTGATGAAGCTAATTCAAAAAAGTTGATCTTATGACCTTCTTTTGAATAAATTATTTTTAGAAATGCTATGAAATCTGACCATGTTTTGTAAAGATTGAGAATGTATTGATGTTCGGGAAGTTAATAAAATTACGAATGAATTTTGTTAGCTTCTTGAATTTTATGTGGGATTCACTGGAGTGTTTGATCTTTATGAATGGACGTTACATATAGAAGGATGGTTGAGGCTTAAAAAGGAGAGGGCTTCATGAATGATGTGGGGTTCTCAAAGGAAATATATACTTGTGAATAATTTGACATTTTTTATGATGGTTTTATGAGATTCACGAAGTTAGTGTGCATTATTAAATTATTAAAAATGGATTTTCAATAAATATTCAGTATTTTTGAATTCATATATTAGATTTAATTATCACATCAATAGAGAATCTAAATAAAATTGAGGATGTATTAATTATTAATAATGAATGCGATAACATGTCCATAAACTGTGTCTGAGTCCTTTCCAGAGTAGTGAGAAGAGGAAGAGGTAAAGATGATCCTTTCAACCATAAATTATCCATTGGATGAATGATTGAGGTATTGACCCCTGGGAATAAGTGATCAATAAATAATCATTATAAATTATGTTATCCTAGTCATAGATGTGATCTTGCCCAAACCTTATTTGGCAGTGAGCCTTATTGGATTTGGTACATCCTCACAATGTTGTTGTATTCTCATTGGATGTAACCCAATGAGGTTGAACCCAATAAAACTATCATGTATAATTGATGTTGTAATTTTTTTCAAAAAGTTATTTGGTAAATATTAGAAAATATTTTTTTAATGATAAAACATTATCTGAAGCGGTAGTTGTTTTAATCGATCATACCATGATTCACCGCCACTCATAGCGTATTTATCCTTTTTAGGGTATTAAATGTTACGAAATAAAATAATATATTCTGTTTCTAGAATGATAAATATTTCATATATTTCATAATTATGTAATATTTTTCACTAATATTTATTCTTATTATTTTCCAAGTAAAACAATAGTAAAAAAATTCACATCGCATGATGAGGAGGTATTATGTCGTACACACCAACAACATTATCGCATAAACTAATAAATGGAATTAAAAATTATATATATGATATAATGAATCCAGAGGTATAATATTTTTATAATAATGATATATATACATTATATCCATAATTATACCAAACTGTGAGAGGTGGTAATGGAAAAACGAATGACATCGGTTCAACAGGTTGTAGTCCGTTTTACGCAAGAACAATGATTTCATTAACCATTAGATGAAAATTGAAATTGATTTAGGTTATTAATATAAAATAAAAAATTATAATAATATTAAATATACATATTATGTAATATAATCATGATATAAAAATAATTAATGGTGGTGGATGATGAAATGAAATAAAATTGCTTATTGTCGAATGTTACCTCTTCTATTGGAATCCTCATTATTCTTTCACCAATAGCATTAATAGGTTTTATTTATATATTAAAGGCTTATTGGGTAAATGAATGTTAGTTTCAATGTTATATTTTATATATTGGAAAAACCAAAATGGTTTGATAATGTTAATAGTAGAAGAGAAATGTAACATTTTATATATGAGGTGAGTGTCATATTCTGAATTTTTTTTAACGAATGAATTACAACCAAATTGTTTCCCTAATATAAGTCTCCAATAATAATCCATTATCTAAAATAACTTTTATAAAGTCTAAATATGGCCAATAAATGGGATTTTCATAAGTGTTTGGTCATTATGACCACTATCTTCAATGTTTGAACCTAGTCAATCCAATTTTTACCATAATTGCACTAATTAATTTTTAATATTATAACTGTTATGATTGGCCAAAATTTATGTTGAACTTATTAAATAATGTAAATAATTATGATTCCAAATATTGAATCCATTATTTAAAATTCTATTCAAATAATGGGAAAAATTGTAATTTAAAATTATTCTTCCAATTATGATGATAAAAAACATTTTCTAGGAGAATGTGTAAAAAATTGTACAATGATATTATATACAATTTCAATATAAAATAAGTCTAAATGAACTAAATTGGATTAATATATATATAATTGAAATAATTTTACATCAATAAAAATTGAAAATTTAATTTAAATTTATAAAAATTTAAGCGCAATGACCGTTTTTTATTAGATTTCATTATTTTGCATTATTCATAAAAATTTATTTTTTCAAAACATTATAAAAATATCACTAAAAGATAAATTCTATACAATTTTATAAAATATAAAATTTATATTCTCAAAAAAATTATAAATGTTTTAAAATTTTAATTTATATCAAAACCCACATGCAAAATGAAAAGGCCTGTTTTTGATAAGTGTATTTTTTAAACCAAAAAATGATTTATATTTACGCTATGTATAATAATAATTATTTTATGAGAATAAATTATAATTTATTGATATATAATATATCTATTTAATTTATAACACTAATAGTTAGATATTAATTTAATTAATTAAAATATTTAATGATTATACACTTTAAATTAGTTTTAAGAAAAATCCTTTTTTAATCCATAAATTAAAGTTATGATAAAAAATAATTTCCAGTGGATTCAAAAGATATTATGTGAATTAAATATAAATAACATATAATTATGTTACATTAATACATAATTGGGCATCTAAATCACTTAATTTATTGAAAATAAGTGACAGTTTTACAAAAATTGGTATTTTTTTCTATTCACTGAAAGAAAATAATTTTTCAAAACAAAACCTAACATTTAAACATTAGTTAATATTGATATATTGATTTAAGAAGCTAATATAATTTCATCAAATAAATTTTATAAATATATAAATATTAACGATAATATTTTATGTTAAGAACATTTTTTGATGAAAACATACTCTTGAAAATATAATTACTTTAAAGAAAATGGATAGATAATTTAAAAATAATTTATAAATAAATTTATATTTTATATGCAAATGAAATTATGTAGTTAATACTTTTGAAACATAATATTTAAATGTGTGGTTATAATTTTCATATTTAAAATAATATTATTCAATGGTTCATTAAATATAAATGACACATTTCATTGACACTATTGATGAAATGCGTTATTATGTATAACACATGCTAGACACAATGTTTTATATAACATAAGATATCCAAAAATTTAACATATTTTTCAAAAAAAATATTTCATAAATCTATGGTTTGTTACATTATACCCCCTTAAAATATATTTCACAAACAAAATTCATCTCGGTCATCAAAGGAATAAAATTGAAAAATTCCTTCATAGAAACTCACATCACAATAAGTAATATTAAAACATCCCTTAAAATGTAAATATTAAAAACATAACATTTATATAAATTAACTCCTATCTAAGATCACACGAATGAGAACATAGGTGAAAATGTGAAAATTTTCACATGTAAGAAAAGAGTAAATACTTATACTGAGTGATATAGATAATTTATCATAAGAATGTGGGTGATTGAAATAATATTAATGATGAACAATAATAAACTAATAAGGAATGATAAAGGTAATTGATATAATAAAAAATGATGATAACATGAATATATTTCATTTCAATAACCTTTTCAAAATTGTGAATATTTTTTAGTAGAAGATATACAAAATTTATTTAATTACATTTCATAACCACAATTTCCCCCTTTGGTTGTAACATGAACAATTTACACTTTATAGCACACTTAGAGTAATGATGGTTAATATTTTATGCATAAATAACTAATGGATCATAATAATCGTAGATAAAATGATAAGACTTTCCATCTATCATTATTTCTCATCACAAAACAATAGTTATCATTGGTAATCAAAAATATATAAATCATCATAGGGTGAATTAATATATTAATATATAATGACTGGTCTAAAGATAATCATAAACCATTCAATAAATAGATAACCATATGACCTTTCCAAAAGAATAAAATTCAAAAAATTATATTAATGTCACTATATTTGTATAATTAACTTATCATTAATCCTCCAAATAATATGAAATAGCTATAAATTGAATTATTCTAAACTTTCAAATGCATGAATCATATATTCTCTAAAATTATATTAATAACCTGATTTACCATATAGATTAATAAAAATATTCCTAATTCATTATTGTTTATAAGGAAAAATATAAAAACCGTTGTTTGGTGGATATGGTGAAAGTTACAAAAATCTTATAAGATTGGTATAAACTAATGTGTGTAGACCTTTTCGACTAGAATCCATAGGTGGGTATTTTTGCTTCATAACTTTTACTCATGAATTGAGTAAATTCGGATATTTATTCTTGGTGAGGTATATGTTTGTGCCCTTTATGAAATTAAATGAATTCATGAATGAAGTACAAACTAATCTTGCAAAGAAGATAATGATACATCAATCATATTGTGGTGGTGAATATCTTCACCAAGAGTTTTTATACATCTTAGAGAACATTTTGAATCTATCTTAACTCAGTACAACTTATACATCATAATGGAATAGTGTTAGTTAATTTATTAATCATTTCTTGTTTTAAATTGTAATGTCGATAAGAATTATTTCAAATATTCCATTATCATTATGGGGATATGCATAAGAAACTGCAGCATGCACATTAATATGAGTACTAACTAAAGTGAAAATTTAAATCCACATTATTTTATAGATTTGAATGATACCAATATTATCGTATAAAAATTTATGTGGTTGTAGGTCATTTTTTATCGCATTCTAACGAAAAAACAAGAATACCAAGGTACAAAGTGTTTCTTTTTGGGAATCCCAAGGAAACAAAGGTATACTACCTATAAAAACCCTCAGATAAGAATGCGATTATCCTTATAAAAGTATTCTTTCTTGAGAGTGATGATATCCTCAAAAAGGATACTGGGAGTAAAATTATCTTTGATGAAGTTGACGTTGAATATATAGATGAGTTTGTATAAGAACATGTTCCATACGTCCCATTGGATGAACTTTTTCTTGAAACAAAAGAGTTGTGTAAAAGCATAAGAGAGGTTAGAAAACGTGATAGATATGGGTTTCTAGTAAGAAAATTACGTGAATAATTATTGGTTAATAGTAATGAAACTATCTAATATTAAAAGCCATTAGAGATATCAAAAACCATAAGATGGTAAGAATCCATGAATTCTGAAATGGATTCAATGTATCAGAACCATGATCTGGTTCTAGATAACGCTCCAGTTGATATAAAGCCCATAAAATTCAAAAGGGAATTCAATATAAAATTGTACATTGAATGCCAATTAATTACATATAATTTATGGTTATTAGATAAAGGGTTTATGAAACAGAAAATAATTTACTATGATGAATCCTTTTTCTCAATATTCATGTTTAAATCCATCATAATTATGAATTCTATTAATGCTTACCATGATAATTCAATTTTGTAGATTAATGTCAAAACTACATTCCTTAATTGGAAACGTCATGAAAATGTCTAAATGAAACAAAAACAGGTGTTTTTGACCCTAGGTGATTCAAAAAATGAATAGAAATTTGAAAAGATCCTTTTATAGATTGAAGAAATCATCCATGTTGGGAAACATTCGATTTAATTAAGCTATTAATGAATTTGGATACATTAATAATGAATGTGAGACGTGCGATTACAAGAGATTTAATAGAAATTGAATCAGTGTCCTTGTATTATATGTTGATGAAAAGATAATTATTGGAAATTAAATACAAATCATACAATCTGAAAAGGAATTGTTGAACTAGTGTTTCTCCATAAAAGATTTAGTTGAAGAAGACCATATTCTTGGGATCAAAATCATTCCAGATAGATCCAAGAGGATTATTAGCCTTATTAAAAGTAAATATGTTGTAAATATAATAAAGAGATTTAGTATAGCACAATCTATGAGGAAAATGGTTCCACTGTCATATGATTTACATATTTCTATGAAATTTTTTCCTCATACACAATAGGAGAAATAATGAATGAGTAATATCCCATAAGCATTAGTCATAATATCATTTACGTTTTCAATGTTCTATACTAGTCATGATTTTTTCTATGAATTGAAAATTACAGGAATATATCATACAAATCTAGAAGATAAGAATTGGTCAGCTATTAAACAAATTATCAAGTATTTCCGAAGATCTAATGATATGTTCCTTGGGTATAGAGTAGATAAGAAGTTGGTCATAAGGGTAATATTGATGCTAGTTTTCATTTAGATATGATTGAATTGAACGCATGATCCATATATGTTTTCGGAATCAAAACAGTAGATATGAGTTGGAATAGTCATAATCATCTAATTTTCACTAATTCTACAATAGAGTATGAGTATATAGTGGCATATTATTTAACCTATAAAGATTTTTATTTTCATAAATTTTTTGATTATCATTATGAGGTACCTATTCGTAAATATCAAATAACGTTGTACTATTATAACACTACATCAATGGCTATTGAATAATATTTAAGGTCAACCTGATGAAAAAAAAACAGATACTTCAGAAGTATCACCACTTGAATGATTTTTATTAAAGGATTGAAGTTATATTAAAAAATCTACACATAGAAGAAAATTTGGTAGAACCCATGACTAAAGGAATGTCTCAAGGATTCATTACTATCATGAGAGAGCATGAAAACTAAGTGGATTGTAGTTTCGGTAAGTGCATGTTGGAGTCTAATAGAGTTGTATCCATAGAACAATATTATGTGTAATTTATGATAACCTATATTCATTTTTTTGAATATAAATAAGCATCTTATCACATCATGATTTTTCTTCTGCATGAAATATTATCTGATAATGTTCCAATAGTAGCTAGTGTACTAAAATGTTAAAGCTTTTCCTTGCAATGATGAGAAACCGAATGTGATATGGCACTATTCTTAAATTTATGTTCTATACTAGGATGTTATCATTTTATAGACACAAATGATATAGGCTACCATGGGTGGAGAATCATATGATTTTGAGGAACCTTTTGATGGTGTTCTCCATTAGTAATATCAAATCTTGGATATTATGAGAACAAGGGCCACCTATAGGAAATCTATATTTATATGTCTTATTGAATGTTCCTATTTCTGGATATGTGTATTGATCCTTATAATTTAAGATTAATATTAATTATTATTATGAGTCCCATACAATTATATATTAATTAAACTATGATGACATATGTTAGTGGAGAGGAAGGATGCATTGGGCATCACTATTAATATTGTATTAATGAATAATGTGAAAAAATATTTATCCATTACGTTCTTTAATGAAAGTTGATATCTCATGCCTTTGATGAAAATGATGTTGCCTAAATAAATCCATTCCCATGGTGCAGTAAATTAATGTTTGATTACTCAAATGTCGATGAAAGATACATGGATCACATAGGACTAGGGCACCAATATGCAACTAGCTAGAATAATGACAATGTGATAAAGGGGAATATTATACACATTAAGTTGTCGTATGAGTCATTATGTCTTTTAGGGATTAAATTCACTATATATAGGTGTTTTAACATGTTTCATGACACTATCATTGGATATTAGGCTTCTTCGCCTAATGCCACTATGAAAATGGCCTAGAGGGTCAGACACTAATTGTATCTAGAATCTTAGTTAAATAATATAATATTATTAATTATTTAAAAAGATGAATAAATATAATTTCCACATTTGTGATAGAATTTATTCATGTTTTCATGATCACAAATATTTTTCCCCATTATTCATGAGAATAAAATGTGAGTAGAATAGTTATTAAATATATATTTTATCATTAAGGAATAGTATTTATTTATTTATTGTAGAATAATGTAGTGATGTTTATTAAATATGTAAATAGTTATTAGACATGAAAATAAAAATACTACGGTGGAATGGTGGTGTAATGAGTTTAATGGTCTGAAGAGAAATAATAATTAATCAATATTATTTAATTAAATAATATATAATTTAATTCTAAAGTAAAGATTATGTTGGGAAATAATAAATATATTTTTATTATTTGATAAGGGGATTTATAGGGATTATATAAAAAATAAAATCATCATGTGAAATTATTTTATTTTAACCCTATAAGCTTATGAACCCAATTAAATTATTTTCTGTGTGATATAATTCATTTTTTGGGTGTCCATAATAAATTTGGGGAATCCTCTCAAGATCTAGAGATCTATTTACTCCATTAATGCTCCCATGAACCGAGACTGGTCTTCCTCAACCTCCCACTCTTAGGTCAAGATATATCTATACAATCCATTATTAGTGACTCTCAAAAAAATAAAAGGAAATTGACTCATGTTTTGTGATTTTAAATTCTAGCACCTGATGATTTCAATGGAGGCATTGAATATTTATGTAGCATGCCCGGATCACCACTAGAAGGAATCATCTATTGAATCATACAAAAAAACAATGAAACAGAACCAACATGTTTTAATATCCATCAATGATGAACGAATTCCATCTATGAAAATCTTTAATTAAATAAATAATTATAAATAATATGTTATTATACACTCTCTGGTTCCTATGTTGTATCCCTTGTCTATTTTCATTGATTCAATTTCAAAGTCCATAACAGTAATTATTGTATATATCTTAGATTGATCATCGATCATGATAAAATTAAATGTTTGGTAAACCCCATCGTAAGACTTTTTTTGTACGTGGAACCTAGATGTGGTATTTTGGAGGTAACATAATTATTTTTAAATATTTAAATAGTATGGATTTATTTATGCATTTTTTATTTAGTTTTCCAATGAATGATTAATCATTCTTTAAATTTCAAATATGAAATATGCTTCTTTCTCATTTTATTCGATTAGATCGATTAAATTTTATTAATTTTATGAATGAAAACAATGATGAACTCAACTAGAGAGGAAAAGTACTAAGGATGGATAAAATAGAGGTACACATCATGTAACTAGAGTTACAAACTATGTAATTATGCTCATTACATTAATAATAAATTCAGACCTTGTGGAATTATAATATTTGGGGCATTAAATTTCTGACACCATTTGGTGAACAAGCTATCCTAGCACACTGTCAGCTATAGTACACATTGTGTAGCCCAAGTACATAGTGTTTAGTCCTTTTATTTCATAGATGGGCCATATATTTCAATACATGACCTACCTAATTAAAGACTGAGAAACATGGAGTCATCAGAATATGTATCCATTTATACATGCAATGTACTCCTTTTTTTTAGAGTCCTAATTTACATATCGACTCCCTTAGCATGTTCGTCATATAGATGTTGAGAAATGTACATGTCAGGTAGCTCATATGTACATGCCTTATACTTCTACAAAATTATGAAAAATTAAAATTTATGGTTTTATATTGTAATCATTATCAACATGTTCTTGTGTGTAGTCATTATGATGATTTTACATTCCATGTGATGGTTTAACACACACACACACACACACATATATATATATATATATGATTAATTAATTTCTTCATAATTTTCATATGAGCATATTATTTAGGATTAATATTACAATTATTAGTATAAATGAATTGAAGCTTAACAAATGTCCAAAAAACCATGAAATACATGTAATAATTATGTTTATACAAAATTTCTTTAAATAATGTGATATGTCATTTATGAAATATGTCGCGAGAGTAAATAGTATGTGATTGTAATACATAATGGAATGATTTAGATTGGTGTTCATTATGTTTCCTCCATGGTATATTTATTTACACAATTAATATTAAATAAAATTATTTAATTGGATAAAAACTATTATGGATGAAAATATCAAGGATTTTAGGATGAATATTAAGATAAATGAAATGATGAATTATAGAAAATATTTAATTTATTCGAGTGTGATTTTTCATAAATAAGAATGATTTAGAATTTAAAGCTAGTTTTGTTAAACTTATAACTCAGTGCAAGAATTTGGATGATCATTTCTATAAACCATACCATTTTATGTGATGGGTTATATTTAATTTATTACTACATTAAATTTTTGGCAAGCAATCCTTCTCACCCCTTATTATATAAGGGAATATACAACTATAGTTTCTTTTATATAATCCCTTTTCCCTATCCTGCATATGGTAAAAGCATATATAATGGACATAGCCCGTAATATAATGGATGTGGTCCAAATTTGGATCTGAATGGAAACCAGTCCATGATATACACATAGTTCGACAAGTGGAAACCTATAACATGAACCTTAAATTCCTTCTGGGATTTTCTCTAGTTCAACGTTGTATTTATCAACGTGAAGATAAAATAACCATTAGTAAAATCCTATGATCATACAACATTATTATTTTATTTATGTCATGTTGCATGGTAATTTACATTTGGATGTTTTTTCATGATTTCATGAATTATTGAATAAAAAAGAATACAAGGTACATATAAAATAATTTTTCTAATGCATTAATATTATCAATGATATTTTTGTTAGATCAGTGATGTTTATATTAATATATATCCATTTTATTTTCAGTCTAATGCTTATCTATGGGTTCCCCCCTATGTTTTTTAGAGAAATGAATATTTTGGGTTCGACAGTACGGGGTGGAAGGTATGCTCTCACTTAGGGAAAACTAAGATCCTTTCCAACAAAACTATGTAGTCAATTGGAATTTTTGGATTATTTTCCATTGTATGGTATCTATATGGTTTGGAAATCTGTATTGGAGGTCCATGATACTTGTCTAGGTCATTAAAATTATGGGTTTTACCTTTTCTCCCCCTCAATTCATAGCCCTCAGACCCCCTAATCCTCAATATTTTGGAATCATCACCATAGGTTCCTCCACCCTCCATCATTTTTCCATTGGGTCTTCAATTTTTTGTGGATTTGGTATTGTGTCTTCATTATTCTCCATGTATGTTTTTTTCTTGCATGATTTCTCATCTTCTCTTGTATTTATCTTCCTCCTTCATTGTTGTTATATTCTCTAGATGTTTGGAAAACTTATTTCATTTGGATTTGTTGTTAATGGGGACTAATATTAATATCTATGGTCTAATCATTCTTTTATAGGGTTCGCTTGGGGAACAATTTTAGTTATGCACTAATTTGTAGTGGATTCTAGGATTGATGTAGTTGGTTCCAAGCTTTTACATTATTGGATGAGTTTAGCGTGCTTTCTTGAATTATAAAATATGTTCGTTGAATTTCTTGTATGGAGTGAAATGTTTTATGGATGGCTTTTTTTATTCACATGTGGGTAAAATGGGTTCTGTGGAAGAAAGTGGTTTTATTCATTATGTTCTTCCTTTTGGGGTTTCTTGAATATGTTATGTGACTTGCATTAATGGTGAAAATTAGTTTTCAATGAGATTAAATGTGTCTGTGTGTTGAATCTATATTTTCCATGTGATATGTGTTTGTTTCTTGTGACTTATTGTTAATTAACCTTTAGTGTGTCATATTAATAGACTAATTGGGAGTTAAAATGGTGGAAAGAATATTTTCAAATGGCATGGGTGTGTGTGTGAAATGGAAAATTGTTTTGTTATGAATGTGGTGGTTTACCTGTTTTATTTTTATTATAGGAATTCTTATTTGATTGTGATTATTTATGTGTTATTTTAATGGTATCTTGATAAGAAGGATAATTATCAGTACCTAGGTCTGTGAACAAGAACTAGTACACTAGTCGATAAAGAAGTGGAAAAGGGTCAAATGCATCTAATAGAATTTTTGATTACAACACTACCTATACATGTTATATAATCAGTGACCACTAGGACATTCAGATGGATCCCACGTAGTGTCTTATGCATGGGAACATATTGTTATTGGCTTGTTACGTAGAGACCACCATGCCCATGGGATGGATCCCTCTTTGGGGATTATTCAACAAAAATATTTTGTTAATTGTATTAGAGGATATTGATCACACTGTTATGAGGTTATTAGTGAATAAAATGTTCTAGATAGCCCTGGGGATTTGAACCTGGTGCTCTATTGTGTTATGATTCATATACGATGTGGTTATAGATGCTAGCACGTGGTAGAACTTGTGTATATTTTACATTATGAAAGCTAATGTGTAATGATCAGTTTTAAATATTTTAATGGGTTTTATTGAGAAATGTTCATAAAAATGATTTATTAAAATTTATTCAAATGTTATTAGTAAAATGAGCTTTTAAATTTTCCTTATAATGTTATACTAGGAAATGTTTTGTTTTTGGTGACATCCTAATATGCATTGGCACACACCATGAATAAAACTTTTTAGGTATAAAAATTTTATTACATATGTTCCTTATAGAGGAAAAATGTATCATGGTGATGGTGGATCTGGTTTCTAGATTTCATATTTATGATGTTTTTGGTGGTGGTTGCCTGAGGGTTATGACTATCTGGTTTCAGGGTGGTTTTCTGATAGTTTTATTGTTCAATTCAATTATAGCACATTTGGGATTTTTATAGCTTTATTCATTCAATCTGAGGATTGTTTCACAATGAATGGTTATGATTATTCATCCATGTGATGTTTTTTAATGTGTGTTGTTTATGATTATAAATTTTTTTTAAATCATTTCCTTTATGTATTGATGATACAAAATAACAGATTTCTAGCATGTAAGGATAAAGAGTACCCTTCTAGCCATTCCATGAATCGATCTGGGTGTTAGGGTATCTAGGCATGGTTTTTGGCATGGTTAAAAACTTATATAAATCCACTTAATAATAATAAGAATTTGATGAAGATAAAAAATTTCAATTTACACAAAAAATTATAATATATATCAATAAAATATGTTTTCTTGGTCTATCCTTTCACTAATTCTGTTGAAATCTATTGATTATTCAATGAGCATGACCATCCAATATTGGTGTGCTTTCAATTCATAGGGAATTATTACATGATGTTTTGTGTATCCTTATTTTAGTCTATATAAATGGTAAATTTCTATAGAATGACTTGGTGAATCTAAGAATAAAGATTTGATGAAATCCATTTTTAATTATTTAAGGATTGTGGGATCCACCCAACATATCAAGGAATAGATAATTAATCTAGTTTTCATCTAGAATTGCATACCCAATACCATTTAACTTACTTGGATAGCCAAATTTGAGGTAATGAGAAGTGTAATATATATCATTTACACTGTAAAATCTAAGTAACATGATATTTTGAAGCCAATGGAGAGGGATATTGGGTTTAGATAAATTTTTGTGAGATTTATAAATATATTATTGATTTATTTGTGTAAAATTTATCAGATAACATACTAAAATTATACTCATCTTCATTTTTATAAACAACATCAAAATGAATCAAAACATATTAGTTTGATCCATACATGATAATGATAAAATTATCACAAGAACAAATTCCCAAGAGGCGAAAAGGTGCATACGCAAAATCCATTGCCATGAAAAGTAATTGTATGGGCTAGAAGAACTTATTACTCATGTTCCTAGAAATGTAGTTTTTTATAAAGAGTAATCAATTTGTAAGAAAAATTGGAAAAATTACATAAATTTTCATTGTTTCATACATTCATCCATGAACAGTTTTCTATTCATTGAACATGAGGACATGAATTTTTATAGAATTATTACTTGCCTTTGGAATCTCTATCAGGTTAATATGATAATATAGAAGTATGTGATATCTAATTCATTATTTATAACTAATCATGGAAATTAAATTCCATCTAGGACTCATGTAGTAAATATTGTTGAATACATTTAATTCTTATTCATCATAGGTACTAAATTTGTGGATGAGTTCCATAATTTTCTAATACTTTAATCACATAGAAAGACCATATGTAGTATTATTACTAATTATAATATGAAAATTAGTTAGGAGTGTCTTTGATAACATCTTACATTGATTCTCCCATTGAATAAGGACACGGGGTGTGATAAAATCGTAATATTAATATTGAATAAGAAAAAGAAGTACAATGCAATGTGGATCACTACTCGTAATACGTATAATGCTCCATGTAACCATCCTTCAATAAAGAGTACGATCTAAAGGTATGATTGTATGATAGTTATGTAAGGGCCAATATAAGAAGAACTGCACCCAAAAAAAGTGGATTCTAATGCTGATATCATTATTAACTGTAATTTTTCAATAACTAATCATTGTGTATTTGATGTAGCATCTGGTTCTCACATCTATATCCAATAATGAGCTATGTAGATTATGAATGATTTCTATAGATGAGGTGTATCTAAGAGCTTCTAATTGTGAGAGGATGTCTTCTCTAGCCATTAGAGACTACCACCTTTCAATTCCAACATGAATACTTTTGGTTTTATAATATTTTAATTACATACATATGATTACCAAGATCATAATTGTTGTATCATTCCTATATGAATATGGGTTTATACACTATATTTGAAATAAATTTTGTATCAATTATAAGGATTTTTTTTTATGGTGTGGAACATTTAAATAAATGAATTTTTATATTATTTATTAAAAACAAATTATTCGAATTTGATAATGAATCCATTTCACATTAATCTTATAACAACCAAATATGGAATCACCCTATTGGTCATGAAAACGAGAAGAATTTGAAAAATCTATGTAATGATGGTTATTTATACACTTTTATGTTAAAACCACATGAAATATGACATTGTTGTTTATGAGTACAATTGACCAATCCACCATATAGTGGATTGGGTGAAAGGTCCAATATGTTTCTTGGATTGGTACATGATAATGTGTGCTGCTAATCTCCAATAGAAGCGATAAGTGTGTAATCTTTCATTATTACTTTTAAAAATGAATAGAGTGGATATGGTTTTCTCTACATGATGAGGTATAACTCCAAGTCATTTGAAAAACACATTGAATTCATGAATTATATAGAGAAACAACATAGAAAGAAGATAAAGAAAATTTTATCAGATCATAGTGGTGAATATCTTTACCAAGAGTTTATCGACATATTACATGAGTTTATGAATCAATCTCAACCCCCTCCACTGTATACACTATAGTTGAATAGTGTTAGTGAAAGGAGTAACAATTACCATTTAGATATGTTACGGTCGATATGAGTCAGGAAAATGTTCTATTATTCTTATAGGGATATGCATTACAAATTTCAAAAAATAATTAAAACTAGTAATAGATAAAGTGGAAAATAAAATTTCATTTGAGTTTTAAAGTGGAAAGAAAACAGTTTTGTTACATACATGTGTATGGGGTTGCATGGAGTTTTTTAACACCTTTTACGGAAATAAACAAGAACCATATGGTGAAATGTGTATCATTATAGGGTATCCCATGGAATCAAAGGAAAACTTTGTTTAAAATACCTTAGATAAAAAGTTACTACGTCCAGACAAGCCAAATCTCTTTAGAGGAATCACATTTTCAAAAAGGATTGTAAGATAAAGATTGACAATGATGATGTTTATTCTCAAGATACAGTATAGATTGTATAGGATCATGTTTTTTACATCCCTGTGGTAGAAGTAGTTATTGAAACACATGAACTATGATGGATCTCAAAGGATATAAGATGACAAGAGAGATATTTTTGTCCAGTAACCCAAGATAGAGACTCATTATTGGTTGAAATGATGAACATATCTCCAAAAAAAGTAAATAGAAAGCTCAAAAGATTCAATATGGAAAGAATACATGAATTATGATTTATATTCCTTATATTATATCAATTTTTTGGTTCTAGTCGATGCTCTAGTTGATGTAAATATAAATTGATGAAAATGGGTATTCAATAGGAAATTGGACATGGAAGGTGATAAATATAATTATAAAGAAATGATAGTGGCTAAAGGGATTAAGTAGTGCCCCATAGTTGACTATGATGAAACCATTTCTCCATTATCCATGTTTAAATCCATAAAATTTCTACCAGCTATTGAAACATACCATTCCAATGATATTTGGAAGATGGATGACTAAACTAAATTGCATAATGGGAAAATTTAGGAAGATTTCTACATGATGCAACCGAAAGATTTTGAGTGTGAGTGATGTGTTTACTAAAATTTTGTAGATTGGTTTTCATTTTTTTGTACTATATTTTGATGAAATATTAATTATTGGAAATGATATTCATGTATTTCAGTCTATTATGAATGGGATAGCAAAGTGGTACTCCATGAAGGACATTGGTGAAGTACCCAATATTCTAGAGATCATGATAATTTGTGATAGATGTAATAGAATTATATTAATAACCAAATGTACATATATTTACCATATACTAATGGTTGTTAGTATGGAAAATTCTAAGAGGGTATTGGCTCTTGTGTAACATAGTTTACAAATTTCAATGAAAATTTGCTCTCAAACACAATAGGAGAAATAAATAACGAGTAAGATCCCATATGCTTCAGTGATAGGATCAATCATGTATTCCATGTTACATACTAGAATTTATCATTCCTATGTATTGATAATGGTTGTTAGATATCAAGAAGATACAAGATAAAATAAATGGCACAATGTTATGTCTATCCTCCACTATGTGATACAAACTAAATATATGTTCACAGTGTATAGAGAAGAGGGGGATCTGATCATAAGTGCTTTTACTGCTTTAAATTTTGAAACATAACAAAATGACCTGAAGTTGCATTCAAGATATGTTTTCTCTCACAACAGAGATGTTGTGAGTTGGAATAGTTCAATGTAACAAGTTTTCACCAATTCTACTATGGATTCTATTTATATAGCAGCTCTATATGTTACCAAGGATCAATTTGGATACGTAACATTGTCTAAGAACATGACATGGTACTTTGTAGAAAATATACTATCACATTGTATTGTTATAATAATATATTGGTGGATCTTACAAAAGATCCATGGGCACACCAATATACAAGGAATATACCCCAAAAGTATCATGTCTTGATGTATTTTTTCAAAAGGGTGAGGCTTTAATTAGTAGAGGATCCAAAAAAGAGAACATGGTTGACCCCTTGAAAAAAATATATATCAGAAAATGCATTATTATCATGTGAGAGCCAACGAAGAAAAGTTTGTTAGTTGTGGGCTCTGGTGAAGGTGGTAGTCTATTGGAGTTGGGGCTTAGAACGAACATTTATGTACTTTTTGATGAATTTTATTCATGGTTTTTAATATAAATGAAATATTTATCACATTATGACTATTATTTCTGGGAATATTGAATGTGATAATGTCCAAAGAGTAGTTTTCACACTGAATGGTCATAGTAGTTCCCCACTCTGATGAGATCCTAGAATTCCTATGAAACAATTCATAAATATTTCTAATATATCAGATTGATAATATTTTATGGACATATATGATACAATATATCATGGGTTGAGACTCATTAGTATTTGAGACATCTTCTCATGGGGTATATCCTCTGTGAAATCTAGTGTAGTATATTATGAGAATGGGATACACCAGTAGAAAATGAACATTTATATGTGTCATTGGATGTTCCAATATTTAGATATGTTTATTGGCCAATTTAATTTATGATTATTATTAGTGAGTATTATTAGTTCTTACATTTGGATGTAATGAAGAAAATTGTGGCGAAATATGTTCTCATCGAGGTAGGATACATTGGGTGTATCATGAGTAATATTTCCTTAATATATAACATGAGAAATGATTTTTCCATCCTGTTGTTTAATGAATGTTTATATCACAGTCCCTTTTAGGGAAATTATATATCTAAATAAATCCATGGCCATGGTGTTCATAGGTAATTTCGTTTTTTGGATAGTTAAATAATGTGAAATTGAGAACATTGGTTGATGGAACCATCATACATCCTACTAGATTAAAAAAAACGTGATAAATGGATTTTATTACATATGAATTGTCTGTAATATGTATTATGTCATTGTCGAATTAACATAATTCTCTATTTTTTCCTTGACATATTTTTATATGATATTCATGGAATGTAAGCTTCATCACTAAATATCACTAGGAATGTGGCCTAGAGGATCACATACTGTGTGTATCTAGAATCTATGTTAAATAATATATTATTATTTAGTATTTATTATGTTGAATATATATTATTTCTTCATGTGGATTAGTAATTTCTCTTGTTTCCATGATCTCATATATTCCATCACTAATAATTCTAGTGAATATAATGTGAGAAGAATAATTAATAAATATATATTTTCTATTTAGAAAATATAATTTTTAAATATTTATTGGAGAATAATTCTCTGTAATAATTAAAAAATTGAACATGTGTCATTATTTTATTTTAAACCATGTATTATATAATCCAAATTATATTAATTTCTATGAGATCTAATTCCTTTTTTTGGGTGTGCAAAACAGATTTTTTAGATTGTTCTCAAGACCTATAGAGATCCCATCACAAAGAACACTACTATGAATGGATTGATATAATCCTCCACATCCCACTCTCATGTAACGAATGATGTAGTTAATCCTTTGGATGTTATTCTCATGGTTATCAATGGATAATGATGAAAATAATAAGATCTTCAATTCTAGCCCATGAAGATTCATAAGGAGACAATCTAAGATTTTTGGTACACGTGTGTATCACTACTTGAGGTAGTATGATCATGATTCCAACAATGGAATAACATAACAACATTGATCTATTGTTAGATCCATCACTGATGAATAAAATTCAACAAGGTAATTTTTTAATTAAAATAATTAAATCCTAAATCACTTATGTTGATCCTCCCAGTAGATCTATCATTCTAAACATTGTCTATTTTATTTTATCCAATTCCAATGACAATATTTTTCATCATCATATAGATCCTAGATTGATCATCAACCATGACATAAATGATATTTGTGAAAACACCATCACAAAGTTTTCGATGCACCCAAAATATATTGATTGTGGGGGAATTAGTAAGACTGAAATTAATCACTAGAAATTAAGAGTGTCGATACCTTGTATGGAATGTTGTCTTGGGTATATCCTCTTTCTTAATCCATAGTTTATCATATTATTATTGAAGGCAAATCTTGGAAAATTATTGATTCTTTTGTAGTTATTCAAATAATCATTAGTAAAGGGTAAAAGTTACATGTTCTTTATATTGATCTGGTTATGTTCTCGAATATTAATGTAGAGTCACATTTTATCAGGAGCACCTGAAGGTGAAGCATTTGGATGATTAGATCCATTTTAGGATTATCCAAGAGTTTCTTCTTCAATTCCGATAACTCAATTATGCCCATTCTATATGGATTCATTGAAATTTTCATAGATCAATGTAAGGTTTCTTTTGATAACTCAACATACCGATTTAGTGGAGGACAAATTAATTCTTCTAGAAAGACAATATCAAACGCCGAGAAAATAGATATATCCTTAATGTTGTGTTTCTAACCAAACATCTATGATAGATAAAATCCATTTACAGGAATTAATACCTTCAATATGGGAGTAATTTTTAATTGAATTTATTACTCTTTTCCACATTAGTAAATGATCGTAGGTTCATCCGAATATGAAATGTGACTTATGTTACTGAAATATTGATATAAGAACAATATAAAAAATTTCAATACATTCTAGGAATCACATTAAATTCAAAACAATTGGTAATCTCAAGATTTTCATTATGTGCATTACAAAAAATTTCAATAAGAGAGAAAATATAGACATGAGATGTGACCATTGTGCTGTTAAAAGTTTTTACAGCTAACTCAACATTTAATTTCTGAGGTGATACAATGATACACTTTCATAAATATTTATAAATTTATATTTGAGTTGATATTGAATATAATAAGACATAATATATTCTATTGTGAGTGATAAGTGACCCTTTTACCCCATAATTATCAAAATTGACTTTAGTAGTTCTGATCAGATGAGGATTCCATTTTTCTTTGAGATTAAGACGTTGTTGAAGCTAAAAATATAAAACATTTAAATTAATGTATGGGTTTGTATAATCCCATATTCCTTGGATTGTAAAAATTGGATCATTGGTGGTGAATTATATAGAATGTTACATTCCTTCATTGCATCAACTGAACTATTAATTACCTTTCAACATTGATGTGATTTATAACCCTCCATTCCACATTTTAAGCACACTCAATTTAATTAAATTTTTTTCCCAGATGTTTCATTATACATTTCTGGCATGTAGATTGCATGAATCACCTTCCACCATTTTATTTCTTCATGTTTTCATGAGACACGATCTTTTGTTTCGTATCAGACGTATAGGAATCATAGGAATATACAATATCCATTTGTAATTTCAGTGCACATCGAATGATTTATTCATAGCTATTGAAGACATTTAATTAAAAATCCTCCTGTAAAATTGGTTTAAAAAAATTAATTGATAATTATTAATTTTATGGAGGATAACTAAACCATAGCCATACCTTTTAAGCCATGTAAAATTTTCCTCACAAGTACCAACATATTCATCATCTATTTCCTTCATATCAATATATTTGTTCTCCATATATATTCATAGAATATGAGGAAAGTATATTCTTGATACTATCAATATAAAATCATTTCATTCAATGGATTGAATTTATTCTTCATTCCTGGATTTTTTTATAAGATTCCACCATTGTTCTTCTTGACAATATTCTTGATAAATAGCTAGTACAACACTATATTGTCTTGAGAATTGAAAAATAGAAAATATGTTCTCAATGGTATTTATCCATCACACATATACTATTGAATTAGATGATAAAATAAAGGATGTTGTTTGAATCTTCAAGAAGGATTCAACAATATGTTCTTACCTCCTCTGATTTTTTAGAAACTCAACATTATTCACATACTGAGAATGTTTTTATATAATAATAGAAATAATCAACATTATATCTAGCCTAAATTTTGGTTTCTGAGATGGACACTAATTTTTTTCCATTACATTAAGAATTAACCATATTCTATCAAGTTCAAAACAAGGAGTTATTCCAAATACATCGAATAAAAAAACTATATTCATAATTGTAAACAACAAAATTTTGACAAATCATTCATTAATTTATTAATAATGATATCATATTCTATGAAACCATTGGTTTAACCTATATTATTCATGATCATTACTGAAATAATAGGATTTTATCATATAATTGAACCTATCCGTAAGGATTTTATAGATGTTTTCTAACCCTAATCTCCATAGATTGATAAAACCATACATTGATACAAAATATAGTGGGATATGATATTTATACATAAATAATTTATCTATTCATATTAATATTCAACTCATAAAAATTAGATCCACACTAGAACAATAATGGATTAGAGTCTTTAGAGACTAGATAAAAAAATATTCCTATTTGATGAAATATCTTCATCATCTATTATTAATATATTAATTTATATTATTCTTCATAGGAATACCCTAATAAAAAAATTCTTTATAAATTAGGGAAACAAAAAATATGAAATAGGTGCGCTCAGATACACAGAAAGGGTAAACAAGGTCGATATCATTATATGAACATATGGAAGCATTAGAAGTGAATAATGGTATGATAACTTGGTGATAACCTATAAAATTCATACCCAATCTGATAGAGATCATTAAAATTATTTATTTCCTTAAACATTGGCATTTCAAATGTAACGAATAATATGATTAAAAACTCATCATACCTTAATATTTAACCATAAGTTCATTACATTAATGTGTGTGGCACCATAATAAGTACAGACAATTTTTTCATAAGAAAATTTCAACAGAAAAGACCATCATATTAAGAATCAATACATTTTTTCCATTATGGATAAAACACATTGACATGATTCAAGAAATAGATCATAAACATTTACTTGTTTCCCATAATTTATCAATCACATCATGTTTTTTTCATTCATGTATGGGAGCTATCATGCCCAATAAAGAGTGTTGTTGTGGAATGATCTCGATGCTTTTGACTCGGGAATCTCTCCATCGATCACAGGGAGGGGGGATTTCAATGTCGTGGTGGACCTGGAAGAGAGGAAGGGTATAGGTCCTTTTAATAGGAAGGACAATATTGAATTTAATCAACTCTTGTATGGTAGGGGATTTAAGGATCTTGGATACTCAGGCGATTACATTACATGGTGTAATAATCAGCGGGGGAACAATGATACATGGAGCTTCTTGGATATACGTCTAGCTAACGTGCATGCAGTTTCTGTGTTTGGAACTACCCGGGAGAGGCACCTCCTTCGAAGAATGTCGTACCACTCCTTGCCTTTGATTTCATTTTCCTCTAGAATCAAGTAGCATGTGCACTTTCATTTCGACCAGCATTAGGCTAATTCTCCAGACTACAATGGCCCAGTGGAAGACTCTTGGAGCGATCCTTCCCACGGTCATATGCGGTTATCATTTCATAACAAACTACGATGTCTCAAACAAGGGATATAGGTGTGGGTAATGGATATCTCTGTTTTGGATATTTACTTGGTGGTAATTTTGCAGGCTTATGATCAGATCGAGAGGCGTCTCGAAGAAGAATGATATAGGTGGATCATTAAGGACCTGTCAATAATAAAATATATTCTGGGCGACATTCTTTTGGGACATTAATGTAAGGGCAGGGAGGATGTAAAGATGAAATATATCAAATAGTGGGACCGTAACAGTGGATTTTTTCATGCCTATTTGAAGGAAAGGAGCATGTGAGTGACATCGAACATTTTTCAGGAAGATGGATCATGTACTGATGACTAGAAGGTGATCTGTGTGATGGATAACATACATTTTTATGACCTTATTATGGGTCCCAACTTACTCTTTATTATTTGGTTTTTGGGAATAGACATTGAGATTTTTTAGTCATTTAATCCAACTTCTCTTATCGTGACAAAGATGACCTGGGGGCCTTACCTCAAGAGGATGGTATTTGCAATTTCAAGCTGAGGCTGGATTGTGTTATTGTCGTGGGTCTAGATGGGTTCTCTAGAGGCTTCTACAGATCTACTTCGAAGGATGTGAAAGTCTATTTAGCAGTGGGAATCCATGACTTCTTTTGGGGTGGCACTCTGCCTCATGTTGAATGTCCATCCTTTATTGTGCTTATCCCCAAGATCAAATCCTCTCTTAGATGGAACAATATTGTCCAACAACAATGTGTAACGTCACCTATAAAATCTTTTCATGTATCTTCAAAGTCCTTATATCCATGCAGCCTCCCAAATGGATTTCTAGGGAACAACATGGGTTTTTGATGGGGTTCTCCATCCAGGGGGAAATCGCCTTGTCTCATGAAATGGTAAGAGACAATAACATCAAATACTGAGGTTAAAACATGGAAATCAAGCATGATATGATAATGGCCTATGTAAGAGTAAAATGTAGCTCCATCAACAAGGTTTTGGTAGTTATGGGCCTCTCTTCTTGAAATATTGATTTTCTCTTTCGCTACTTCAACTCATCTTGGATAGAGATATCCTTCATGGAAAAATATTTTGGCTTCATCAATGTAGAATGATTTCATCATCAGGGGGACCCCCTCTCCTATATCATCATTATCATTACTCTAGATGTGCTTAGTTAGATATTAATATGTTGCATTAGCAGTTGGGAGATCCACTCCAATTGGAGAAGTTTGTTCTTCCCATCCGTGTCACACCACATGTTTGAAGATGATTCCATCATCTACATGAATGCATCTAGTATGTCAGTACGAAGGATAAAAAATTCTTGGTGAATTATATCTTCTGAATCTAGGATGTTATCAATATGTCAAATTGTAGCTTCTACATTTCCCGTAGGTGATCTGCTAGACGGGTCCTAGAAGTGATCCACTCTTTGGGCATGCATAAATTAAAACGTCTCTTGGTGTACCTGGGAGACCTGATCTCTCCGAAGTGGTTTTGTATCCAGGAAATCGATTCAATTGTCTCCAGAATATCGAATATGGTGCTCAATTGGAGGAAAATATATCTATCCAGCAATGGGAGGATCACATTGGTAAACAATAAACTATTGGCCACTCCCATTTATGTCTCTAATCTGTCATGGTCTCCAAAGGTGTCACATGAAATGTTGACTGAATTATTGCGAGTTTTAATTAGGGCCCTATATATGAGGGTATTTGTAACTGGGCCTCATGGAACAAGATGGAAATGACTATTAGTGAAGGTGGCATCAACATGCAGAGCCTAAGCGACACTCTTTCCTACATCCATGGAAAACTCGCATGAAAGGATCTGGGGAAGTGGTCCTTATGGTGGATTACCATGCATAGTTGTTACGTGAGGCATAGAGATGCAAGGTATTGTCATGTTTTTCCACTATATATTTTTTTTCAGGCATCTCATCACCTCCCTCCATTCGCATACCTGATGGATTTTAGTGTCTTGTGATATTTACTTCTAGAAGGATAACTGGTATGGGGAGGCCATCTGATTTCCAAGATGTCCCACTTCTGATATATCATTAATATAGTCTAATATTAATCCCTAATTTATCAATTCTATTCTGGACTAGGATCAATTTGAGGCATTCCAATCATGGAGATGGGCTCGGGTTCGGATAGATGTGTGTTTAATCAATCGTCATCAGGATCGTTCACGTCCAACTATTACTGTTGGGAGATGTTCACACTGTACATTGTGGATGAATGAAACAAGCTGGTTTGGGACAAGAATTTTCCCACAAATTATAACATCCCTTTATAGTGACTTTTACACAATATATTACCCACTGATGAGAATATTAAGAGATGTAGAGTTAATATGGTGTCTAGGTGTGTCTGTTGTAGAAGGCATACTTTGGAGAGAATGTGGCACCCATTCATTGAGAGTTAGTGGGAGAAAGAGGCCTGGAATTATTTTTATTTCTTCACTACCTTTTCTGTGCAAGTCATGGCTGAGAAACCATTTTTAGTTCGCTGGTTTCATCATTCAGGGTAAAAGTGTCTGGTGAAAATGTTGTGTGCATTGGTTTTGAATGCAAACAGTTGGGGTTTATGGCAGTTGCGAAATAAATGGACCAATGAAGGAGTGGCCTCATATGGAGGGATGATAATTACAAGAATCAAGAACCTTCTTATTGACATGTTCATGGCACTCATATCTTGGAGAATGTCTCCCACTCTACAGTGGTTTAATATGGCCTACAATGTTATATCTCTCATTATTAGCCCTTATATTTGTTCCTAGTTTTGATGAAAGCCTCTACAATGGTTACTAATGATTATGAATGAAGGATCGTGTGTTCCAAGAAACATGAATGGTTGAGTAATTTCTTGAGATATCATTGGATCATTCAAACTAGAATTCTGTATCCAGTTTGGCAATGGTACGTCACTATTGCCTAATTCTATGACAATGTTGTCTACCCACATGGTTTACACGTAGAAAACATTGGATATAACAAAATCTAAAACATACTCCATGCTGGTTGACAATGAAATTCATTGTCTCAAAGTGGTTCTTTGGTTTACTATTTATATCGCTCATAAGTGTCGCATCGTCCTTGGCACCAACATAAATGTGTGTCACACATGGAAAGAGGGAAACAAGGTAGCGGATTATTGGGCATCAATGGATACTCGCAGTGCATACATCAAATTTTTCACAACCAAAATTGCCTAAAGGAAATTAGGTTAAACATTATTAGTGGTTATTTCCACAGCTTTCACCACATTAGACCTCCTTAGTCTTATTTTACTATCCTTCCTTGTCGAGCTTTCATTTGTATTGCTGCAAATATTTGAATAAAAATATACAAGATGACGATGATTGATATACATGTAACATAAATAAAAATTAATATATAAATCAAATGATTTCCACATAATCATAAATAATTCATCATATTATAACCCATTAAAATAAATGAGTTTCATAAACATTTCTTCATAGCATAATCCCAGGAAATGGGTTTCAAAAGCATGTCTCGTCAAAATCAAAATCTATCTTCATAAATAATAAGTATGGAATCCATGGATAATAACACCCATTAAATAATAAGTATAATCATGGGATGTTTTCATTGATTAATCATGATACCACTAATGTTTCATTAAAACATTATTGATGAAAAAACCCTTTGATGTTTAAAAATAACATTTTATAGTAGAAAATTTGTCATCAAAACAAACAAACAATTTTATTTGAAAATAATAAATTAATCATTTAAATTACGATTCAATTCACTGATCCATCATGATATTATAGAATTACATTCATAATATATAATTTAAAATATGTTTTTTTCTATACTTTTTTAAGAAAATTTGCAAATAACTCATTTGGAAAACAATAAAAATATTCTATTAAAACAATCTGGTAAATAGTTTTACATGGGTAAAAATTACATAAAAAAATCATATTAGAATGGTAAAAACCATTTTTAAAATATTTTTAGAAAATATTTATATGGATGAAAAATATTTCCCAGAAGATACATTAACATAAAAAATCACAAAATATTGGTGAAATTGTGAAATCTAACCCTTACGGTATTGGTACCTTTTAAATCATAAGCTCCAGGCATGAATGACCATTATATTATTATGTATATCTCATAATTATAATGATAATAATCATAATAAATATTAATGGAGGGTATATACCACTGACAAAGGAATCAAGTTGTGAATATGGAATGTGTCCCACTGAAATAAAAGTTAGATATAACTCCCTTAAATCAAATATTTCCTTTCTTAATTGAGATTCCAAACTCCAATATAATTAATATATATTTTATATACACATTATAAATTAATATACTAATATATATCATACCATTTTTATTTATTTGTGTTATCTTGGGACATATTTATTTATAATTTGTAATTAAACCCACTGTTCTAGGTGATAACAACTTCATTTTCCATGCATGTTTTGATTTGGAAAACCTAGTACTTGAATATTGAACATGGTAATATTATTTTTATAATGATAATAAGGGTGTGAAAATAATATATTTTTATTATATAAATGATTATAATCATTCATAAAAATTAAATTTAGAAAAATGAATTTCACCTTTCATGGACTTTTAGGCAAGATGTATTCAAGAACAATTATTCATTTTTCAAAGGATGTAATGAATGAAAGGTAAATAATAATTCACCTATATATAATCATTATTATGTAATATATATAATATAAAATTTTCAAATTCACTCTCATTACCATCAATGTGTATTATAAATAAAAAATGAACCTTATCACTTCATGGAGGTGGTAGTACACATGTATGCTCAAATGAAATTATAATTTAAAAAAAGAATGTATGATCAGAAGGTAGATGTGATATTAAAATTAATCATGTTTATTTATCTAATATGTATCATATATAATCTTTAAAAACATCATAACAGCCATAACTAAATTATGGTTATGAAAATGAATTGTATCTCTATGTATATACTCGTAGACATATGTATATATGATCAAATCATTCACATCAAATTTTATAAAAATTAGGGTTTATAATGGTGTTTTAATATTAATAATTACATTTCATAATTTTTAAAATACGTAATTTACTATCTTATGTCAAATACCATCAAATTATTTGTAGTAAGGAAGAGTGTAAGACCCAATACATCTTTTGAGGTGTGTCATTATTTATGTTTTGGTTCAAAGACCCATTAATTTGTATAATTGAATGATTACCATGTTTTTGTGGATTCTTGTTGGTGTCATAGGGGTTCAGTCCAATAAATAGGGAGAAAATTGACCATGAAGTGCATGTTTCATGGTTGTCACAAGGATATAAGTAAATATGCACCCAAACCTTGCTTTCCTGGACGAGGTGGATCACGATTGGTGAAACCATTCACTGGGGGAATGGAAACCATTTTTGATTGGGAAGATCCATGATGAATCACTTCATCATCATTATTCAAACCATGAAGGATTCCAATGAATATGTGAAACAACCCCCCCGGATAGAGAGTGGCGCATGGTTGTCCCATTTTTTACCCAAATGTGACGCCAAACAATAAAACCCGTAAAACTTTATAAAAATTACCTTTTTGGTCTCATGGTATTTGTTAATCCATAAATGGGTTTCTTTTTTATTTCCCATACAGTGTCCATGGAGGATAACAGTTTCTATTTAAACATCATAAGTGTTGACCTCCTATGTTTCTCGACCATTCAGATTGATATTGGATGCAAATCGATGATCTAGGTGAGTATAACACTGTATATCCTTATATTTTTTTGTTTCACTTATTTTTGGCTCATTTCTCTCCTTAAAAATACCACATGCCCTCTTTGTAGCTTATTCATGGTTGGATATCGACAGGGTATTTGGGTACAAATGAAATCCCAATGTTGAGTGAGTGTTCATCTACATAATCAATGTTGGTATTCAACATGTTTATCTAATAATATTTCTGGTTTATTTCAAACGTATGTGGTTGTGCGCCTATTATGTTGAGCTGTCCATTTGGGTTTCTTACCTAAAATAAATAATTTTTTCTAATTATTTAATTTAACGCCTAATGATTGTCATGGGTTACATTGAGATTTAATCGACCGAGATAAGGGTATATGTGGGGTCTACCTCTTCTTTTATAATAAAAATCAGTTTCTAAATAATGAATTTAAGAGTTAGTGAAATAAAAAAGTCATGTCACTCCATTGAATATGGATTTGGTGTGTTAAATGCTAGATTAAAGGGTTAATATATACAAAACAAAATAATTATGTTGTCATGATATAATGGTTTATGAAATGAAATAATGTAAAATGTATTTAGATATTAAATTGATTATGTAATGACTCAATAATTATGGTATTTAATTAATGGCATGGAATAAGGTGTATTATATTTATTATGAATATGTGAAATGATATATAGTCAAATAATGGAAAATCTAAAATGTTTAATGAATAATTTTCTCCAAGATTTTTAGTATTGGGTATTAGACAAGAGAATCTAATCAAACATGTTGGGTTAGACTGACACTCTAAGCACCACAACTATATTTCATGGTTTAGGGTGTAAAACTCAGGAAATATGACCCTATAAAATTAATGAGGTATTATTACCTAGACTGAGGCTCTGAGGTAGGTTTTTATATACTATTTTTTTCTTATTGCACTAGATGTAGGGAAAATTCTTCCAAACTTATGCATAGTTAAATTATCATCTTCAGCTCAAGATAATGAATTGAATATGCGGAAATAGAAAACTCTTGGAACTAATGAGAAAAGTGGATAATAAAACCATATAAACTAATGGAAAATAATTTATCTCGAGTTTACCATTGTTTGTTTTACCTATACACACTATCTATTTTGACTGGATATTTTGTAGACATAGTTGGTGGCGTCCTGCTGTGTTGTAATGACACTATTCTTAGGCCAGCATTGGGTACTCAAGTGGACTTCATGGTTGTTGGTCTAGACATGTGATAAGGACCTGTTCAAATTAGTTGATATGGGAAGGGGAGGTTCATATATGAGGAACCACGAATAAGCAGTAAGTACCCACTTTTTGTATTCATTAGTTTGGATTTATTTTGGGGTTTATTTAATACTTTTCATTTCAACACATAACTAGACAAAACATAATTAATGTTTCGTATTGGGAAATGGATTTTTGATTCATGTCTATTTTTTATTTATATCTTTTGTTTAATATTCAATATGTTGTCGATTAATCTGATAAAGAGTATGTAGTCTAGAAATTATTTTGATCATACCCTCACTACTAGTGGATAGAATTTCGCATATAGGGAGGTGTGTTTCAGGACATGTACCACACAAGATCAGGACACCATATAAATAGCTTCCTGCTCATGATGTTATAATGTGGTAACAATTAATTTTTCTTATATGTTCTCTTAATATTTTAGATTGGTATATTAGATATTAGAACATTTTGGTCCTTGTAAATGAGCTCAGGCATCATAGTAGCTAGCCCATGAGTGGGAGAAAAACTAAGTACCATGGTTTGGATTTATGATCATGATGTTAATGGTTATGGTTGGATGATATTTCACCTTGGGTATTGCGTTAAATATGTGATTTGACTAATTAATATATTTTACTCCTAGGTGAAAATGGATTGAGGTTTTTAAATGGATCGATCATTTTAAGTTCATAATGGTTTCTGTAATATACATCATGTTAGTAACACACATGAAAATAATATTATATGTGAGTAATTGGATGGTATCTTGGTAATTACATTTAGAAGAAATAATTTCATATAGAAATGATTTATTTTTTGAAATGGAAATAATGGAAACTGTTTTTGAACAGTTACTGTAGATCCCAAATGAGAAAGAATAATTTTTTTGAAATTTTAATTGTTAAAAAGGGTATATAGGTTGTGTTTATGTATATTGTTTTAACCCAATCTGACCACAACCATGGGATGGGGTGGGTGAGGGTAATTAAGGTGATGTGATCATATCTGATGGGATTGTGTAAGGAGAATGGGTTTCTTATGGATAGTAGTGGGCCTTATTTTGGTAAATTGTGGAGGCATTATGTTATATATTTTGATATCTATATTTGGAATTTAGAGTGAGTCCACCACGATGAAGTTTTCTGGTGGTGCGACATGTGGATATCACTAAGAAAACTCCTCTGGTAGTAGAGCAAGAAACACAAATGGACCTAGAAAAAATATCGGAATTTCAATTCCAAGAGAACTATTCAATTTTTATGTAAATTTGGGATTGCGATTTGGGTGGGTTGCAGCATATTCGTTTGATCTATCCATTAAATTTCAGCTGCTACAACCTCTAATTTTTATGAGAGAGGTGGAACCAATGTACCCGATTTATTGAAGGAGTCCATCTAGATCATTCTTGATCACATAGAAACACCTCCTATGTTGCGAGTCAAGGTTTGGACATGTATGTTGGGAATAATGGTGAAGAATTAATGGGACATTCTAGTACAAACTTAGTAGATATATGGTATATTGTGGAATCCTTTCATGCCAAATACCATTGAACATTTCTATGTAATGGTTTTGAGGTAGGATAGTGCTTCTAGGTTAATGAGGTTTACTTAGGAGAATATGTTGGTGGTGGATTATGATGGTCATTTCATAGGACTTCAATGTTTTATTCTAGTGATGGTGGTTGATGAGGAAGTGACAAAATGATGTTATCATAATAGAATCAGACATTACATTATATTCCTGTGGAATATCTTTTCTAAATAAAATTTATTTGGTGGTGGATCAAGACATTATTTTTGTTAATTGAAATCGAAGGAGGATTCCAAAAGGGGAAATGTGGTTTTAACTAGGTGGACTGACAGTTTGACATTTGATAGAAGGAAGTGTCACATTGAGATTTTTATCTAGGGAAGTGGTAGAGAGGGAACCAAGAGAATATGTTAGGTTCCTTCAGATGGTTATAAGTTGAATTTTATCAGTGTGACAAGCCATGTAAAATGCATTTTTTGTGTCCCCAAACAACAGTTGACTGTTGAGCATGTAGAAGTATCAGACATGCACATATGTTCTATAGGAACCCTCACTAGAAGGGAATTGATGGATGATCATTACAGATATAGTGTAAAGTTAGTGGGTTTCTTACACCATATTAGGTAGGCAATTTGAGTTCTATTGTCCATACTAGTTGGGGTGGTGGATGTGGTACCTTCAGAAAATAGTGTCCATTAGAGAAATGTATTACAACTCTAGGAAGTTAGACTAGAGCACAAGGTTGAGGTATATGCTACATGCTTATAGTTCATCCTATATATGGCAATTGGGAAGTTGGACCATAGATTATTCAATGTATGATTATAAATGATTCTAAGCATTATAGATCATTATTTTATACAAGTGCCTTTCATTCTTTTATATTTTCTCAGTTTTTGAATTGATAGGGTTTAGTATTGGAACCTATCTGTAGGGTTCCTTCGAATGACACACCACTCGAAGTGTGATAAGAAAATATTTGATAGTGTAAGGTTTTTACTCTCAAGGTTGTTGAGAACAATTTTCATTGGGACAAGTTGATGCTTTATTGGTCAGGTTTTAAATTGATAGTAGGGATAAATTGGTTGGTGTTTTATCGAGCCTATATCATCTATTACCATAGATGGGTAATGTTCATGTCTCTAGAGGGAGAAGCCAATTTTCACCATTTGGATTGGGATATCCATCCCACCGATGGAAATATACATTTTAATATTTTGGTGAGCATACTATCCATGTGGAATGTCTCATACCTAATGATGGGGAAGTAGTGATACTTGAATTTTCAACTACGGTGTATCAATTTCATAATTAGATTCCATAGGTCCTATCTGGGATTCCTCTTGAGATATAAGATTACATTATTATTAAGTTTATTCCTAGAGAATATCTTATTTTATTTCCTTTATACATGATAAAATCAGTAGAATATTAGGATCTTACGTCTTAGTTAGATGGATTGGAATGTAAAGGGTTTATTTTCCCATGCATTTCTCCTTGGGGATCTCCAGTTTTGTTTTCTATGATGGATTATGCAAAGTTATGGTTGTAGGTCAATTAATGTATGTTAAATCAAATGATAGGTATGAACTGATATCCACTTCCACATATCGCAAATTTGTTTGAACAACTGAATTGTGTTTTAATGTTCTCCAAAATCTATTTGAAATTGGGGTATCATGAGATGAGGGAGAGATATTCCAACATATTGAGAAATTATTTCAAGTGCATGTTTGGATGTCAAGAGATTCTTTATGATGGTTGTGATAAACAATGCACTATATTTATATATTTCCATAAGGAACTTAATCTTCCACCCCTAACAAGACTAGTTGGTAGGTGTTTTTGTGTATGAAATCTTAATGTACTTCAAGACTCTTGAAAATAATTCCAAACACCCTTTCATCATTATGTTTACACAATATGTGTATAAGATATACACCAAGCTACCTAATTGTCAATTTATGATAGAAAAGAAACCTTTAATGGGTCACATCATCTCTCACTATGTCCTATCAATATACCCATTGAATGTAAAGGCACTTGCAACTTGTGACCATCCCAAGAATGTTTTTAACATATAATACCTTATTAGGTTTGGAAAGATATTATTGATGGTTCATAAATGACTTCTATCATTTGGTTTCACCACTTTTGGGCTTTATAGGGAAGGGTATTCTGTTTTACTGTGTCAGGGAATGTGTGAATACTTTCTAGTAGTTCAAGAGAGATTTAACTACCACACATACATTGATTCTACTCGATCCGTGTAAGGAGTGTACATATTTTTTGAGATTAATATAGTATTAGAATTGGAAAAGTGTTGTTTTAGGTTGATAGATTTGTAGAATATGGGTTTTGATAGATGAGGCATCATGAATGGAATTGTGATACGCATGATTTTGATATAATTTTTGTGCTTAATTACTTGATGTGTTGGAATCATTACATAATAGGACAAAGACTTGTTGTGGTTTCTTATCATACAAGTTGTAAGTATATATTTTCTCGATATGATTTGAATATTTTGTAGTAAATATGGGTTGATTACATGAAGTCTTTCAAATTTGAGTAATCTTACATTCTGAGGAAGGGAAAGATTATTTTTGATGCTTGAGCAAGAATATATAGATTCAGGCAGTTGAGTTGTCTAGATTTGATTGGAAGATGATGTACTATTTATTGAGATGCATATAAAGGTTCGAGATGGTCATAGGAAGGTGGCACAGGCATCCTTGGTAGTTCAGTACATTTTTTTCAAGGTCAAGAAGATTATGATGAGGATCTAGAGTGTCTTTATTTGATGTAAATTCTTAAATTTGGAGAGTGACCTTCTGATTATGTGATCTTTTATATTCTAAGTCATGTGGAAATGATTACCTGTGTGGGGGGAAATCTGATGTGTGGGCTCCAAAAATCGAAGTGATAGGATCACCGTTGTTTAAACAAGATGCATTGTGATCATCATAGGAAATATTTCTGGTGAGGGATAATGAAATAACGTGTATTTTTTGCGACCCGATGCTACACATGTCATCTAGGAAAGGTTGAGAACAGTTACCACGTAGTTTTTTGTATCCATTTCCTATTCTATAATGGATGTGGGACAATGTTATAATGGATTTTTTACAAGGTATTCTAAGGATACCTTGGAATAATGACACTATATTTTTATTTTTAATCAAATTACCAAGGTGGGACATTTCATACTGATTATAGATACTCTTACCATTTAAGAGTTGGGTAACAAACATGTGTGGGAGATAGTGTGGTTGAACAGGGTTCAATAAACTATTTATTTGGATCATGATACAAACTATACATCATACATCTTGTATGTCTTGAAAATGAAACGTGGTTCCCAGGAGTTTTTTATTGTGGTTTTGATCCTGTAGTCAACTACAAAATTGTAGTGTACTATTCAATTATTTGAGAACATGTGTCTTACATTTTGTGGATCGTGGATGATTCAATTTTCACTTGTAGAGTATGACTATACCTATAGTTATCAGGAAACTATTCAAATGTAACAATATGATAAGCTATATGATAGGATATGTTGATCATTGTTATGTTGGTTGATGGTGGGAATCATTGTTTTTGTGACTGAGTCTCATGCAGGAGATTTCAAATATGAATTTATAGATTTAGAAACACATGGTTTCAACTCAAAATAGATAGAATTCCTATGTTGTGCGACCTTATGGTACGAATTATATGACCTTAAATAATTATCTCTTTCATCCTTACCACATGGAATTAAATTTTAGGAGATCCCAAAACTATATATCACTTCATTCCTCCCTTTGAAGGATGCATTGCGACATCTAGATGACTTAAACCGGGTCTAGAAAAAGAATTGTGAACTACCCATTTCACCCTTCTTGTCCCCATATCCCTTTCTAGGAATGCATGTTTTGTTATGGGATACCTATGGTTCTCGTTCACATTGGGTTATGTACCTCAGAACACATTTTCATTTTGGGATTCCCATGTCCTCAACACATGAATTTAAACTCCAATCCTACCTTGAGCATGTTTGGGATGCCGTATAACAATTATGGGATTCTTTAGTTTCCACATCATTGATGATATCCCCCTCTAGTGTCAGTATCTAACCACACTATATATCATGAACTACATTGAAAAATATTCATACATCTGTACGATTCATACACTACCATAAAACGGGGCAAGGTCAGCCCCACCCTTTATCAGCGCTAACTAAAAAGCGCTGATAAAGGGGGGGTACCTTTGTCAGTGCTAAAAAAGAGTTGATAAAGGTTACCTTTATGAGTGATAAAATAGCACTGATAAAGGTACCCCTTTATCAGCTCTATTTCATAGAGCTGATAAAGGTACCCCCTTTAACAGCGCAAATTTTTAGTGCAATTAATGTGTACCCCATTATCAGTTCTTTTTTTAGTAGCGCTGATAAAGGGTCTAATTCCAAAAATATTCATTAAAATAATATATATTAATATTTAAATATATAGATATAGTTATATTGATATAAATATATTATATATATTTTAAATATAATTTTAAATATATTTTATATAAGTATAGATATAAGGTTACACTTAATATTTATGATATTTAGTGAAAATGGATTATAAAAAATTAAAAAAATATTTTTAATATATAATTTGCTAATTATTATGGAATTATATTTATTTAATAAAAATTTGAAGACTAAAAAATTAAAAATAATTAAAAAAAGATCTAATATATGTTGAAAATGAAACACAAAATTCAAACGAACATAAATTTTGATCCAGGTGTCCTTTTTAGCTCTAACATGCATCAAATCGAAGCCTCTGATGAGATCTACACCCCTGTGAGTTGGGGAGACCCTAGTCACTGATTTTTTAGGCCAAAAGGCCTAGAAGGCCTCCAATACTAAGTTTTTAGTTGGGATACCCTGATTTGTCAACATTTTGTGGATTTTCAGCCATATATAAGGTGGTATTATTGGCTTTTTTGGTGGGGACTGATTTTATTCCAAGGTATTACATACATATTGATATTATGTCTTTAAAATTTTATCATTTTTTATAATTCACTACAATTTATAATCAAAAATAAAAAAATATATGCATATTTTTTATATATTCAGATATAAAAATTTAATTATAAATCTCAATAATAAAATTTATATACATATAAAATTTATTAGATTTATCTTTATAATAACTCATATCCATTTTTTTTAAAATACAAATATATGAATATTGATATAAATATATATTAATATAACTAAATATATATATTTCTTAATATATATATATATATATTAATATAAATATATATAATAATATAAATATATATTACTATACGAATAAATATAACTATATATATATATCATGAAATAGAAAACAAATCAAAATAGAGGAATGGTATGGGCATAGGCACGCAGGGTGGGACGTCTCGAGTTTAAAACCTAGTGGAGGCCGGGGCGTGCGCGCATGGGGGAATATGGGAGCTAGCGCTGATAATGTGTGGGGATAACATTAATAAATGGTGGAGGGGTGTGTCGGGGCACATGAGGTGCGGGAAGGCGCTAATAATGGGTGGGGGGCTCATGCACTGTAAAAATATCCCCGAGATTGCCAGAATATTTTTTTTAAAAAATAATTTTTTTAAACTTTTATAAGCGCAAAAAAAAGAGCTGATAAAAGTGGTATTTTATGAGTGCTAAAAATAAAGCACTGATAAAGGACCCTTTTATCAGCACTTCATTTTAGCGCTGATAGAATACCCCTTTTATCATCTTTTTTATGTGCTGATAAAAGGGGTCTTTATCAACATTTTTTGGAGTGCTAATACAGGGGACCCCCCTAACTACGCCGGCTATAACAGCGCTTCAATAGCACTGTTAAGGCCCATTTTTAGCACAGATAAAATAAGTATTTGTAGTAGTGATAGTGACGCCAAAGAATTTGGTCTTCGGTCCAACCCCATGTTTATTAGACTTCCTGGATTTTTTCCCTATTCCATGTAAGACAATTTTAAACTATTATCTATGGTCCGTGTAGTACGACCGTAATCTTTGTTCAACATCCTAATTATATGATGTTATACTATTTCATGCATCTTCTTTAATATATGATGCTAAAGAGTGTGTCTATCAACTTCGTTTGTAGGAGCTGAAACAGTATGTCGCCATGTGTCCTCGCTAGAGAGGTCCCACCTAGGAATATGTTTGATCCCTATTGAAAACAATCCATTCACCCAATGCGCTTTCATCATGGTTTCATACTTTAAAGAGTGTTTGAATCCATTCTACCATCCCTCCACTACAAATGACACATTTCATACCGTTTATTCTGATCCTTATCCTTTACCTCGTCCGAAAAGAACCCCCTAGTGGTATGGATGATCACATTCATGGCTCACCTATTATACTGGAAAATGTTCTTGCGGACTTCACAGATGACATTTCAAGTTAGGCCCAATTTTTTCAAATTTGTTAGTGGTCGACCATCATTTGTTTGACCCCATTTCAGGCTAACACATGGTGGATACAATGTTTCAAATTCGGTGACCAATTATCCTTTGTTGTCATGCCATCCTCACAGTGTTTATAATTAACTGTATCATGAATAAGACTTTCCATTCACCATTGATCAGGTTGATCCCAAAACCAATGGAATTACCCTACTCTTGAAGTAGGGAATGTTGGGAATGGTAAATTTTGCTATTTTGGGAACTCTATTCTCCATCCATAACACCTATCTCATTCAGAAACCCCTAATGTTTGGTGATTGGTCTAAACTCTCATATTTGGAACAAAAAATTATGTGGCCATCTATTGTTTTTCACACTGAGTATTACTCACATAAGCTTAGGGGTTTGATCTCGGGATGTGTCATGAGTATGATCGAGATGCAACAATCGAAGAAAGTAGCATGATTTTTGTACATGGTCCAGATGAACATTGGAGCATAACAATATTTTGTAGGTTTAGAAAATACGACCCCTACAGATTAAATCCCTCAATGGAGTGCCCCTGTTGTGCTACATTCCGGAATGTGGCTTCTAGGGTTTCTTCATTCTTCTTCTGCTCCCATTCCTTGCCAATAGAAGTAAGGTGATGTGCGTCAGCTCACCTCTTCACTTGGTCCCATTCCACTCTGAATTATGCCACTTGGGGGCTCACCTATGTCAACTCGTCATGAGCTTCTCCCAGTGGAGCCTCCAGACATTTTACCTGCTCCATCTGCTTGGACATGAAATTGAAGTGCTCGCCTTTGGGTCCGTCGAGGTATTGGATTTCTAGCTTGACATCTTCTTGTTTTGGAATATTTTGGGACTTACTTCCAAACCATGCGACATCCAGTTTGTATCTACACTCCCATATCTTCTCAGTAGGGTAGTTTCAGATCATCATTTGTATATGTAGTGTATCCGCTCCTCTAGCACACATGTCCCTCATCCATAGGTGAAGTGATCCTATCCATCTAATTCATTCAGATTCTGGGACCACCTTGAGATGGCATTTGATAATCTACCATGGTCGAACTCGGTTACTCCAGATTCTGTGCGCTGTGTCAGAATCAGATTCATCTATCTCTAGAGGACGGCTAGGCTCGTACTCAGGAAATGTACCCAGGAGCTCAGTAGAAGAATCTTCTTCAGGTTGGACTCGTCACTAAATTATACATCGATGATATCAACACGGACAACTCCATACTCTGTCACTCTAATGGAATCACTCACCACCATCGAATAATCCTGAGAAATTATAGCTGAGCCAGCTTGGGTTTATGATTCTGTATAATCCAGCATCCCTCCAGCTTGGGAAGCCCAATGTATTCTTTCCATTCGCGCTAGAAGCTTGCATGACATATTGAGTACTGTTCAAATGAAGGTCATGTTACGTCGTTTCGGTCAATAATGAAATAGATGCATTAGAGGCAACGAACATACATTGGACACATGTATTCTTGCCTCTGACATTTCACCACTGGGATGCAAGGTAATGGACCCATGTATATGATCTCAGGTTTCGAAGGTTCCATGGTGATCACAGAGTCATCCCCAACATGGATGGACTCTGCAACAGTTGTTTCCCTGGTCCCCCTATCACTGGAGGCACCCTGTTCCAGACCGTTCTGCACAATCTAATACTTGGTGAGAAGTCAAAGATGGGTGAAATAATAGTGTCACGTAAGGACGTACAAGCTTACTTTGAGGGATACACCAGACCCACCTAGTGAAGTATCCTCCAAGGACATTATCTCAACTTCCTCCTTAGAAGCACACTATGATTCTACTTCCTCCTCTCTCTATTGAAGGTACTACTTTTGGGCCTCTTCCCCCCAACACCACCTGATCTTCCATTTTCCACATGGTACTACGGAATTTCATTAATTACTCCACCTCTCTCATGAACTTCATTACCTAATCTGGGTTCATGTGGAATCTGTCATTCGTGGAGCCATGTTCTACTAACTCCATCCCATGTTTATTCAGGTTCATCTCGTGGTTTTTGATGGCAAGATATTGATTACTTTTCTCCTAGACCTTTCAGGCTTCTGGGAAGATTGTGTCCAAAGGGATTTTCACTGAAGGAAAATACTTACTCGAAGTGTGAGGATGTATCCTAGGGTAACCCCTCGATGGTTCTCCTCTCACATGGGTTCCTATGGTTTGTACTACGGGGCCTGACATCACTTTCTCTTACTCTTAATTTCCTTTTGACACAGGTTCATGGCCAACTTCACGTACTGCTAAATCCTCTCCACCATACTGCACATTTTCACCACCATCATGATGTTCGTCCATCTTCACTCTCTTGTTTTGATGTGTGGGGCCGCTACATTGCAAAAAAAAGATGATTGGTTTCTTCAATATCTAGCCAATATTCCCAGCAGCTCAACTCAGTCTATACTGAAGAACCTATTCAAATGCAGTGGTGGGAAGTGGAAATTCGATCTGCTTCTTCCCATGCTCCCATGTGAACATCATCCACCAATGTATCACCATGCATGGGTGGTTCTCCAGAGGCAACCCTAAATACACCATCCTGGTAAGCCTCTGCATGCATGAAAAACGACATATGAATGGATGTGGAGTTGGCGGCTCGGATATGGGTTCACAATCCAACCATGCCACAAGCACACCACCGCAGAAAGACATCATGTATGATTATTTCTCGATGGTGATTGTGCAATTGTCAGCATATATCCAGATCCGATGAAAGACCAAACAAGGCCACTGTGCCCAGCTTCAGTTGGGTTCTCCTTATGATATTTAGAATCGTCCACCGATAGTGTATCCTAGGTGGGGATATGAGGTTAAGGTATTAATATCTCCTCTTATGTGCTACAATCGATCTATACAAGAAATGGAATTGCTCACACAACCACAACGACCACCTTCCCTCACTGATGTGCTAACGTAGATGATCTATCTTTGCTAATAGTAGTATACCAAGATTGATGTGTTCTCCAAAAGCCATTTGTGCAGCAATGAGAAATGTGCATGGCCATACTATCATGTGAGCATCCATTTCTGGTAGCATCCTCTCATAGATCAGGGTCGAGGTAAATCCTGCAAGGCTGACTATTATTTGTTGATTGGTCTAGACATTGTAACACCACAATTTCCACTAGCTATCCTCTAGGATCTACCAGTATGGACCTCCTTTTCCACAGTGATCTCCTCTCTCGAAAGTGGGGGCAGGGAATTGATGGTATCTCCTCTCCCTCCGCTGGGAAGTTCATAAAGTAGCTCAACCACTACTTAATGTCGACATTTTGGATGTTTTTGTTATCCTCATCATTGTCGAGTATGAGATTTTGTAATTCCCTCTCCAAAGGTGGCATGTCATCGTCATCCTCCCAGACATACATGGAAGGGTGGAATCCATAATAAATTCCTCCATGGATTGGGATGCCAAAGATTTGATAAAGACACCAATAGGTGGTACCAACCACCCTATGATACAGGTGTAATGTGTTGCCCTCTATTGTCCACCAGCTTATAGTTCCAATATTAAATCCTTTGGATGGGAAACACTGTGATGCCCATGTTTCTTCATATATGTCACTCACCTCAAAAAATTCACAAATCGACGTAGGATGCACACAAATAGTAGTCCCAAGCACACTGATTAGTGAAGTTGCTGCGCGGTGTAGATTCCATCTTTCAATCTATCCCTTATCTGGATTCCCATGACCAGCCATGATAATGAACATATAATATGGTGGGGATGTCTCTGCTACCAGATCCATTCCATCAAAGTTTTGAATGAGGTTAGAGAGGAAGTGTACCATGACAGGTTTATGGTCCTTTCCAGAATAGCCATCTGCAGCCCTACACCACTCAAACTATTCTAGTGTAATCCTAAACCAATAAGCTAGTTCAGCTCAGCTTACTTCTGGGATGAATAATTCATCATGTAGGCCTAAACATTAATATGGAAAGCACTTTCCCATAGAGAATCCCTTATATTCATAAATCAACAACACCATCAAGGATTGGTGTCCAGAAGTGATTTGATCCTATTAAGATGTTCTTCTCCATCTCCACTCTCTAGGAAAAATTACAACATATTCCTCAAGCATCTTGATGAGTATGTTGGTGGACGCCCATTTGCAGGACGGTGGCCGCCCCCGCCCCCCCTCATTTGTCAATGGGGGGATGGTGGTGTTAGGTGAGGGGTGGCCAAACCCCCACCAAACCTCCAGCGGGAGAAGGCAAGGGGAAGGGGTGAGGAGGCCTATAAAATGAGGCTCTCCCCTCTTCCAAATGACATCTCATCATCACCTGTATCCGGTTTCTCATCACCGAAAGATCTTATTTAAGTGGTATTTAGTGAGGCAATTTTCCCCTTTATCCTATAGATAATATTACGAAGGTTTTCTCCTTCTAATAATTGAGACAGTGTGTACCCACTTTTACCCCATAATGATCCTTCTATTTGCCAGTGGTTTTTTACCCCATCCATTTGGGGGTTTTCAACATTACATCTGGTGTCATTTATTTTTCCGCATTTTGAATATTATTCTTATCTCGTGATTATCGCTGCCCCGGTGGGCCAATCTTTTATCGTTCCATCAAGTGGTATCAGAGGCAAGGTTGTGGCCCGGTGCTGTTCACATTTTCAGGTATTAGTAATTCTATTTAATTTGAGTTTTCTCTGTGATTGCAACTCTGGTTGATCTGTCACATCAGAAAAAAATTATTAAGATTATTAAATACACCATTGTGAAATGGAGGTAGTTCTGGACTGACAACGTGTCCTGATGGAGGTGAAAAATGAGATCGAAAAAGACAACAGGAATATGTTTTCATTGTGAATAATGAAGATGTAGGTAGTGCTACGGAAGGATAATTGCCTACAGGCAATTGGTGAAAAGCCGACGGTTGTGATGGAGGAGAAATGGAATGATATGGATGATAATTCTATTGCCAACATTCATTTGGCTTTGGTAGACGGGGTCCGATCGAGAATTCTAGAGAAAAATATGGGAAAGGAAATATGGGATACTCTGAAGAAGCTATTTGCGGCCATGTCACTACACAAAAAAAATTTCCTGAAGAGAAAATTGTACACACTTCAGATGGCAGAGTCATCATCGGTGAACGACCACATCAACAACCTCAATAACCCATTCTCTCAACTCAAGTCATTGGGTTATAAAAGTGTGGATACTAAACGTGCAGAGATTCTACTCTAGAGATTGCTAGATTCGTATGACCAACTCATCATCAACATCACCAATATATATCATGATATATATGCTGATCTTTAATGATGTTGCAGCTGCAGTTCTAGAAGAAGAAAGTTGGTTCACGAACAAGGAGGACATACAGACAACATCGCACAAAGAAGAAGTTCTGTCAATGGAAAGAGGAAGGATGATGGACTGTGGTTCTAGTGGAAGCCAAAATCATTGAAGGTCCAAATCAAAAAGTAAGATGCGGAATGTCACAGGTTTCAATTGTGGAATGAAGGGTAACATCAAGAAGGATTGTTGGAATAAGAAGAGTGGTGAAAAGAGCTCTCAGGGGAATGTGGTGAGAACTTATGGAAGTGTAGAAATACTAGTCAGTGATGCAGTGACGACTACATGAAGCGGGAAACATCTCGATGATGCATGGATTATCGACTTGGGAGAAAAATGGCACATGAAGTCTCGATGGGAATGGTTTGACCAATATGAAACCATCCCGGAAGGACTTGTGTACATGGGGAACGATCAAACTCTTAAGATTGTTGGAGTTGGTACCATCAAACTGATGATGCATGATGGCATAGTACGGATCATCCAAGGAGTACTTCATGTGAAGGGCTTAAAGAAGAACATATTGTCTTTGGGACAATTTTATGACCTTAGATGCAAGACTCGCACCAAGAATGGAGTGGTGAGAATCGTGAAGTGCGCACTTGTGGAAATATAGGAAAAGAAGATCTCAATGAACCTGTACGTGCTTATGAGTGATACATACAAGGATGCAAAGATAGTTGATGCATAAACTACCTTGAAAAAAGCATTGACGGCGTTATAGCATCGAAAGCTTGTCAATATGTTAGAATGAGGCATGAAGATTCGTGCAGATCAGAATTTTCTACCTGGGCTTACAAAGGTATCCTTTCCATATTGTGAGAACTATAATTTGAGAAAGAAAAACAGGTTAATGTTTGGGATGTCATCAGTAAGAAGTCAGAAGATCATGGAGTCGATCCATTCTGATGTTTGGAAAGCACCAGTTATGTCCCTGGGATGAGCAAGGTACTTTGTATCATTCATTGATGATTATTCCATGAGATGTGGGGTTTACCCAATCCGGAGGAAGGCAGATGTTTTTGATTACTTCAAAACATTCAATGCACAGAAGGAGCATGACTCTGGAGAGAAGATCAAGTGTGTGAGGACTGAAAATTGTGGAGAATATAAAAGCGAGGAGTTTGATACTTTTTGTCAACAAAAAGGGATCAAGAGGCAGTTCACGGTGGCATACACTACTCAGTAGAATAGAGTGTAAAAGTTGATGAACAAACCCTATTATATAGAACAAGTATGATACTAAAGACTACATTTATTGCAAAAAAAATTTGTGCAGAAGTAGTGAATATCGCTTCTTATGTTATCAATCGATCTCCTTCAATGGTGATTGAGCTGAAGACACTGATGGAGATATGGACTAGTAAACCCAAAGACTATTCTTAGTTACATAGTTTTGGAAGTCATGTATATGCAATGTTTAATGACCAGGAATGAACGAAGTTGGATTCGAGTTATTGGAAATGTATCTTTTTAGGGTACAATGATTGTGTGATGGGGTATCGTTTGTGGGATCCCACTGCCTACAATATTATCATCAGCATAGATGTCATTTTTGTAGAAGATAAGGTGCAAATGTCAACTTATCGTGATAGAGAGAAGGAGAATATAAAAATTATATCATTCTACGTAGAGGACAAATCCAAGGAAGAACCAGTGTCCTCTAAGGCATTACCAGAGCACGATGATCGTGTAACTATTGTGTCTGGACCATGATATTCAACATGGGAGAAAATAGCACCCGTATAGCACTCAGACTCTGTCACTATGCGCAATATTTCTTACTGATTATAGATGGAGGATGGAGATCCATCTTCTTTTCTGGAGGCAACCCAGAGTCCAGATGTATCCTCATCAATGGCGGTGACGCAGGAGGAACATGACGCCCTGAACAGGAACACGACTTGGGATCTTGTTCCATTACCTTGTAGAAGGAAGGCTATCAGAAAAAAATTTCTCTTTAAGATTAAGCGGGATGGAAATGACTAGGTGGAATGATATCGTGCAAGATTGGTGGTCAAAGGATTTTCTCAGAAGGAAGGAATTTATTTCAATGAAATATTTTCTTATATTGTTATATTGATTATGTTCGGATTTTTCTGGCGATGTGTGCTATATACAGATTACCTCCCGAGCATCTAGATGTGAAGACTGTCTTTTTCCATGGTGATCTTGATGAAGAGATATATATGCTTCAAACATAAGGGTTTTCAAATTTACTCAAAGAGAATGTGGTTTGCAGGTTGAATAAATCATTGTACGGTCTCAAACAAGCGCCGAGGTGTTGGTACATGATATTTGATTCCAATATGAGGAGTCTTGGATACGATAGACAACATTCAGATCCTTGTTAATATTACAAGAGTTCAGATGGTAATTATTTCATCATTCTTCTGTTGTATGTGGATGACATGTTGGTTACATGCCCAAACAATGATCAGATCAAGGAGACGAAGGCACTGTTTGCTAGGGAGTTTGATATGAAGGACTTGGGACCAGAAAACACGATTCTAGGGATACAGATTTACCGAGACAGAAATAATGAGTTGATTTGGCTATCACAGAAGAGTTACTTATAGAGAGTCTTGAAATGCCTCAACATGAATGTCTGTAATCCAATATCTACACCTCTTCCCATTAATTTCATGATATCATCCACAATGAGTACTAGCAGTGATGTAGAGATGATGAAAATGTCTAGAGTACCGTATGCATCGGTAGTGGGTAGCATAGTGTTCTCTATGGTTTGTACTAGACCAGACATTGCACATGTAGTGGGAGCAGTTAGTTGGTACATTGCTAATTCAGGATGAGGCCATTAGAGCACAGTGAAGAGGATCCTGAGATACATCAAGGACACCTCAGATGATGCATTATGTAATGGAGGATCATGTTTAACTATCATTGGATAAGTTGATTCAGATTTTTCAGGTGATTCTGACTGGAGGAAATCCAATACTGGTTATGTGTTTCCTCTTGTTGGAGGATCATTGAGATGGATTTTGAAGTTACAGTCAGTTGTGTCTTTCTCTATGATGGAGGCAGAGTACATTGCAGCTACATAGGCTTTCAAGGAGACAATTTGGATGGGAATGTTGTTAGAGGAGCTGGGGCACAGACAGGAGAAAATTCCATTATTTTGTGACAATCAGAGATCCTTGCACATTGCAAGGAATCTATCTCTTCATTAAATAACAAAACGAATTGGGGTACATTATCACTTAGTCCGAGATGTGGTGGATGAAGGATGTTTGGATATGCAGAAGATTCATACTAAAGAAAATCTAGCAGATTTCCTGACAAAAGCGATTACCACTGATAAGTTCAGATGGTGTAGATCTTCGAGTGGCCATGCAGATACTTGAGAATCATGGTTTTCCATATAAAGAGGATGTGGAGATTTTATTGGTTTACAATCTAATCTCCAAGTCTGAGATTTTTTGGCGGACATCCATTTTAAGGACGGTGGCTCCCCCCCCACTCGATTGTCAAAGGGAGGATGGTGGTGTTAGGTGGTGGGTGGCGAAACCCCCACCAAACCACATATGGGAGAAGGTAAGGGGATGGGGTGAGGATGCCTTTAAAATTAAGCTCTAACCTTTTTCAAATGGCATATCATCATAACTTGTATCCATTTTCTCATCACCAGCAGATCCTATTTAAGCTGTATTTAGTGAGGCAGTTTTTCCATTTATTCATGAGAGAATATTACGAGGGTTTTCCCCTTGTAATAAGTGAGGGAGCGTGTACTCACATTTACCCCATAGTGATCCTTATATTTTCCTTTGTTTTTTACCGCTTCCATTTGAGGGTTTTTCAATGTTACATCTGGTATGATTTATTATTCCGCATTTTGCACATTATTTTTATCTCGTGATTATCGCTGCACCAGTGATCCAGTCATTTATAGTACCAATAGAGTAGCCATCGACCTAGGGAATACCGAAATACGTTGGCTGGGCCTCGAATACAACTCATATAGAACTTTCTTGATTACAGTTCATGATCTAGAAAGCATCCTTTGTTTCCACTTGCATCATAAAGAATGAAGGAAATCATGATCTATTGTTTGGGAAAAACCCATTTATAGAAAACTGGACCGATGGACCAGGTTCACAATGTCACATTCATGAGGAGGATTTCCTTGGGAATAGGGAGAAAAAACATTGTACTTCATAGAGATTTGTATTTTCACAAAGCCCCTATCCAACTATTTATAGTCACAGTCATCCCAGGATCTTAGAGTCCTTCGCCCGGGCTTCGTAGTGACCTTCCCCATATGAGAATTATGATCCAACTGAGTGATTCACTTCATGATGCTACTCCTCTATCCAATTGTTGTGATCTACCAATTTTTTTGCTAACTAACCCTCAGAATACGAACCACATTTCAATTAATTCCATTCGCGGGATGAGAAATTAGTGGTTCCAAAATTTCTACCAATTGAGGTACAAACAATGTCCAAGTTTCTTCAATGTAAATCTACACCCAAATGGCCTTTATATCCCTCAAAAACATCTGGATGGGATTGTTTTGCGAAGACGATCACAGGGTCATCATGACTCCATGATCGCCTCTATGACTTGATGGACCCTCTCCAAGTCTGATATTTCCTGACGCCTTTTTGACATCATGTTTCCTATACAGCCCTCCCTGTGATGGCCACCTCAGCGATCACCTCTTCTACTTGATTGACCCTCTAAGAGTCCAACTGAGTCCGAAGCCAACCATTTTCCATCTTGACATCACATAGTCTCCGCAGAACACTCCGCAATGGTTGCCTCATTGATCACCTCTGTGAATTGATGGACCATATGAAAGTCTGAACGAGTCAGATGCCAACTATTTTTTGTGTGTCGTAACATAGTCTCTACAACCCTCTCCACGATGGTTTCCTCAGCGATCACCTATATGACATGACAGACCCTTTTCGGGTTTGATCAAGTCCGATGCCACACATTTTCCTTCATGGTGAAAATTCTTCTTCATGGCGATCTCTAGTATCTCCTCTGACATTCGTTTCCTATAGTGTGAAGGCTCACCCCAATCCTCCAATGATCTTTTACTCTGCCCTTTAACCTTACAAATCTCTCATTTCACAGAGAACATGGACAAATCGCCAAATGGATAACCAAATGTTCTTGAGAATTGTGAGATATATCTTCTATTCTTTATGGACCATGCCTATGGTAGGGATTCCCTTTCCCATGGATTGTGCCTTTCACAAAGGATAGATCCCCATAAGGGTGCTCGAGTATTCGTGAAGTATTACACCTTCAACAAAAACTCAAAAAATAATTATTCTTTTGCTATGGTGAAGCTCTACTCCATCGAAGGCCTTCATTTACAAATAATCCATTTGTCATCAAGATCCTTCCCTTTACAAAGCAGTAGAGCTTCACGAATCCCCGATCTACGAGACCTCCGGCCTCAAAAAACCTTCTCCTAAGAGGTCCTCATTTCTTGTTCGATGAGATTTCATGGTTCCCAGAGTGGTTTTTCATGTTGTGTTTCCCTACTCTCTACATCTTCACACAGGTACACTAATGCATATTCCTTATTTGAATAGACAAAATAATGTGATCCCCTACATCCAAGGTAGTTAAAATCACAATCCAACACGTACAATCGTACAAGATTATGAATTCAGTCATCCCCTCCATTTCAAATCTCATAAGGATTACTTTTTGTGAAAACTCGTCTGCAACAACGAAATATTGGGATAAACATATTGATGCGCTCAGACTCACTGCATTAAACAAGTACAATTTTGTAATCAAATATTCAAGGATTATTTATTCCAACCTGACGTGAAGCACGTCTTTGCCTAGGGTTTTGAATTTACATTTTTTCTTCTCTCTACGCTGTCTCCCTTGCAGCCTGGTATTCTCCTTTTCTCCTCTGACTATGTCATTGCATAGGGTTTGGAATCTCTCTCCTTTTGTTCCACTGTTCATGTTGTCTACCTCGCACCCTGGTCTTCTCCTCCACCTAGATTTGCTTTGCACGACACAAATGAACCACAATCGAACCTATAGTGTAACGCCCCAAGCATTGGTTAATGAAAATCCCTCTTGATCTAATTAAATGATTTAAAATGTGATATGGTCACACTACATATCCACTTCTTTTGTTTTATGTTTTTTGTATTATATAATACCATTTTTAATTGTGACCATTGATAATATAGCTTTTGAATAGTGTTCACATGATTAGTATAACTATGGGATATAACAATCATATTTACTCAGAGAAAGGATGAAATGACCTCATCCCGTAGAATTTATCCATACGAATCCCATTTGTCGGAGCTCAGAAAGGAGGTGACATCATTGTATATCGCTATTGACCACACCCAAGCCAATCTTCACCAGGTTATGCTCAAATGAATCTGTTTATTAAAGAAGTTGAAGTTGATAGGGATCATCACGCGTGCAATGTTATCTGAGCAACTCCAAAAGTCTGTCACCATCACGCACCTTACCCTCAGGTCTTATGTAGTTATTTTAATGGGTTATGATACAAATACCTAGTACTATGTTCATGTACATTATTTTTTAATATAAAAACGAATATACTTTCTTGTTATTATCATTACTTTGTAAGTAGTTTATAAAGCACAAATAGTAATTTTAGTTAATATTCAACTAAGAAATCTATTTTGATTAATTAATGAATTTCTGAATTAAATAATATTTTAGTAAAATAATAATAATATTATTATTTAATTGATTTTTTATTAAATATAAATTATCGTCTAATTTTATGAATGTAATTGTAATTTTTATTAAGGTTTGAATAACATTTTTGTCCAAATCCATGAATTTTCAATGAATATTGGTTTTTATTTTAAAAGTGAAAATTAAGGTATTTAGAAACTTATTTAGAGAAAATATATATTATTTACGGAATCTAGATACTCAAATTATCCAACAGTGAATTTTTTATAATTTTTCGAGACAATCAAATTTTTCAGTAAAAAATTAAATACCATTTAAATAAATAATTTTTTATGACAAAATAATGACCCAATTGTGATGTATTAAAATATTGTAAGCTTTATGTTCGACCAATATATTTTTTACCTATAAAATAATGTGATTTTGGGTTTGTTAGACTTATATTACATAGCATTAATGCACCCTTTAACAATTATTAAACATCTTGTCTTTTTAAATTGGTTTCCTTATGAGTGTGACTCAACACTACATAAGAAACCCAATTATTTTAATAATTTCGAACATTGGCCTTATAAAATATTATTTTTCACTTCCCTTTTCCAAAAACCATGGGAATAAACCATGTGCTGGTTTTTGGTTTGGATTAGTTTCATTTGAGGTGTCACAAACCTAAATAATAAACAATTCCCTCAGCTTTCCTATATAATCCCACCTAATCTCCCACTACCTCCTCACTCAATGACTTTAGAGTTCGTCCAACCTCTTCCCACCTCTCTCTAGAATCCTCCCAAGGTTCCCCAATCTCCCAAGAATCCTTTCTCAAGCCTCTATCAAGCCTTTGGTAGCACACATCCATGTAATGATTTTTCTTCCTCTCTCTTTTTTGTCTGATATTCTTTAAGTTGTTATACGGGTTTAGATTCAATAGTAAATGTTTGGTTATGGTTTCTCACTTCTCCCATACTGCCCTCTTTATTTTTCAATGATGGGAGAACCCATTATCTTTCATTAAAATCCTCCCATGTACACCTGTTACTATGCCGAAATTCTGAATAACAATTATTTATTTTCATTTACATTTAAGATATTATTTTGTATCATGAATCTAAATTACATTAAATTTTTTGGGACATGTATCTATGTAACCCCTTACTGTCCATGTTATGTAAATATGATGATACACCCCTTTCTGTCTCATCAACCACTTTTATGATTTCATATGTCATGTCAATATGCTGCAGAAATTGCACTATGATTTTTCCAAGCTAAAGTTATTGTGTAGTGAATACAATGCCCATTTATCTATCAAGGTTATTCACCTTTATGCACATTTACTCAATGTTTAAAGAAGTTCATATATGTATTCCACATTCGTTCATCATGGAATAAATGTTTATGTTGAATGATTCAATGTTTTATGATCCATGTGGCAAACTTTTGCATGATATGAAATGTTTAATGAAGGGTGTGCCCCGATAGTGCTCCAATGCATTGGGTAATGTTTTGTATCATGATACATTATGTACAATGTGTGTTGACTCATGATATTAAAGTGCAACTAGGGTTCACTCTTTCTTCATGTTCCATGAGTGTTTACTCATGCTCTATGTGCAATGAGACTTCGCTCATGCTAATTCAATGTAAAGAGTTGTTGCCACATTTCTAGGTTATGATTATAATGATTTATCATGCCTTTATGTATATGCTTATCTTGTGCTTAGTTGATATGCCTATTGTATAACATGTATTGTATTGCTCATGTTATTCCATGATTAATCATTTGTTGGGCTTTTAGCTCACCCTTATTCTTATGTTTTTCCTCGTGTTAACCCATTCAATGCTAAGTATGAGGGAATGTAGTGGTCATGTTTAGGAAGATTTCAACAAAGATAATGTATTTGATGTTTTATGTTGTTATGTAATAATCATATGCCTCAAATATGGTAGAAAATTCAATCTTATATGTTATATCAAGTGATGTTTATATATTAAGTTATGTTTAATTATATAATAAATGATCTTAATTGTCATAGTTTGTATCAGATGATCGGTTTAGTTATTTTTGGGATTTGTATTATAAAACCCTATTAAAGCCTTAGAGACAAGACTAGGTTTAAAAAAACATCCCTATGTTTTAGTGAGTATTGAGTAAGTGGTTTATCACACAAATACATCCCTGTCTAGATACGATCTGGTAGAGGTGGCTCTGGCACAGATGTATCGTAGCGATAAAACCTGAAAACACCGCTTTGAGCTTAGCATGAATGGGAACTGGTGCATGATAATAGGCCTTGTTGCACTCTTTTTTTGACACTCCTGGGGGATATACTTTGGTAATTCACAACCATAGTATGAACCATTATTAATGGGAAAAATGCCCTAGGAATATGTGTCAGAATGTAGATCATAGATAACATAGACTGAAGCCAAAAGATTCATATGTTTAGTAAATAAGTGTTATTTATAAGTCATCAGTTTTGTCCTTATATTACCCTTTATGTGTTACCCCTAACTATCCTTTTATTCCAACCCGTGGCCAGTAATAGAAGGACTCTGGATAACATCTGATGTGATGACCAATGTGATGATTGTACTAATGAGATGCCCAATACAATGGGAGTGGGAATCATGAACTTTGTCATGCTTCTCTCTCATCTATCTCAAGAGTTGAATACAATCCTCAGTCAAGAGGAATTTTCACCCCCTCCCCCAAGAATGATCAAGTTGTTATCGAGATCTTCATGAGACAAAGGCCTCCTACTTTTAATGGATCATCTAATACCTCAATCATCGAACAATGGATCAACTCCATGGAAAAGATCATCTCCCTCCTTTAATGTTTTGAACAAGAGATGGTTCTCTTATAATATTATCATATGGAGAGTGAAGTTTATCTATGTTAGACATTGATCAGAAATATGAAGCCTGAGGAGGATACCGAGACGATGCAATGGAAGGATTTCTGTATGATGTTTTTCAAAAAATATTTTCCACGCAACCTCCAAAATAACATGGAAAGGGACTTCCTTTCCCTCTAGCAAATAGGCAAAAAATAATTTGTATTATATTAAGAAAACATCACAAGGATTTCACGATACGCTTCCAGCTTTGTCATTACCCCTGAATGCAAGGATTAGCTCTTCCTTGATGGGACGAATCCTTTCCTGTGGAATGATCTGGTGATCCATGACTTCGTCAGCTATGAAGAAATTGTCCGATGTTCCGTCAATGATGAAATGGAGATTAGATAATATTAGGGGTATCTTGGGGATAAGAATAGTAATGTGGACTTCAATGTTGGTGGACTGATGGATAAATCCAACGGTTCTAAGATGATCCAGAACCCCACTTAACAATGGTGTGTAAATAAGCACCCCAAAAATTTCCTAAAGTGGATGAGGAAATGCTTTAGGTGTGTAAGAGAAGGGCATCGTGTTGTTAACTTCCAAGAAGAAAAATATGATTCTACAATAGAGGAGGGGAACTCTCCATTCGAACCTCAATGCGTGGTTCATTGCTACAACTGCAAAGAACCGGGGCGTCATGTAATTCAATTCTACATGCCAAGGGTTTTCAGAGGAAACCAATAACCTCCAAGGGTGTATGAGAGAGATTCTTCCATCACTACTACCAATGTGAACCCCAACAATGAAGTGGTGACATGTACGGTAGTTTTTCATTTAAAAATAGCGAAAGTAATTTTTAAATCAACTTTAACACATTCTTTTATATCTAGAATGTTTAGTAGAACAATCCTAGAACCACCACAAATCATGGATGTGAACATGTCGGTGAGTATGACAAATAGGGAAATCATTGCATCCAATGAATATAACTCCTTTCCTATAATAATATGTGGATTAATCTTCCCATTGAACCTATTCATACTCCATTTGGTGGAATTTGATTTAGTTCATGTCATGAATTATCTTTTCATATATAGATCCATCATAAATTGTCGTGAGTGGGAAATCACTCTCCATGTGGAGAATCGACACCTGATTCATTACAAGTTCAAAGAAGAAGATAAATCTTCCTTAGCTCTATCATCTCAACCATAAAAAAATACCCTTTGAGCATGCATATCTGGCTCGGATGATTGATTCCATGGAAGCATCCATCCTCGAATACATGCATATTGTGAGGGAATTCAATGAAGTGTTTCTCGAGGAATTGTTTGGTCTTCCTCCTAGAAGATATGATGAATTCTCAATTGAACATTTACCTGGGGAATTACCAATATCCAAAACTCCATATAGATTGCATGTTGTGGAGCTTGAAAAGCTTAAGAAACAACTACAGGAGAATTTGGATAAAGGGATTATACACCCAAGTGCTTCACATTGGGGTGCAGAAGCCCTCTTCGTCAAGAAGAAGGATGGCTCAATGCTCCTTTGTGTCGATTATCGTGAGCTAAAAAAATCACGATAATGAACAAGTATCATATCCAATGAATTTATGTCATGTTCGATTAGCTGCATAGAGCACAATACTTCTCCAAGTTGGATTAGCAGTTGTGATATTATCAAGGGAGATGAAGGAAGTTATCTCCATGAATTCTTTTTGTACAATATATGAGCTATATGAATTCATAGTAAAGCCTTTCAGACTCACTAATGATCCAACAAACTTCATGGACTTGATGAATAGTGTATTTAGAGATTATCTTGAAAAAATTTTGGTGGTCTTTATTGATGACATTCTGATATACTCCGAGAGCAAGAAGGAACATGAGAATCATTTGAAAACTGTGTTAAAAAAATTGCGATTGGAGAATATGTATGAAATGTACAGTAACTGTGAGTTCTGGATAGAGGAAGTATCATTATTGGGGAATGTTATCACTAGAAAAAGGATATCTTTGGACCCTAACAAGAAGAATGAAATTAAAGAGTGGCCTAGGCCAAATTCTCTAACGAAGATCTGTAGCTTTTTGGATCTAGCTGGGTATTATGGACGATTTGTGAAGAACTATTCATGATTGTAAAACACAATGACCATGCTGACATGGAAATGAGTAGTGTTTGTCTAGACACAGAAATATGAATATTGTTTTAGGGAATTTAATGAGAGGATTATCACTATGCCAGTACTCACACTCCCTACAAGTGGGGATCTATTTGTGGTGTATAGTGATGTTTCTAAGAAGGTATTAGGTTGTCTGTTTATGCAAAATGATAATGTTATAGCCTATGCCTCATAAAGGTTGAAAATCCATGACAAAAAATATCCAACGCATGATCTGGAGTTGGCATATATGATCTTTGCCTTGCAAAGCTGTTGGCATTATCTATATAGGGAGAAATGTAGGATATATACTGACCACAAGAGTCTCGAATATATATTCACAATAAAGCGGTTAATATTCTCTAGTGCAGATGGATAGAGCTCATCAAGGATTATGACTGCTCAATCCATTACCATCCTGGTAAGGCAAACAAGGTGGAAGATGCTCTAAGAAGAAAGGATCCTACATCTTTATCAATGATGAGAATTGAAAAGGATCCCATCATTTTAGATTTGCAAAGGATGGACATGGGAATCATTAAGGTAGGAACATCCTCATTTATTTCTCAAATGATCTCTCAACCATCCCTCTTCTAGAGAATATATGATGATCAATGAAATGATGTGGTAATTCAGAAAAGGGAGGAACCTGTTAGAAATGGGAAATCCTCTTATTTAAAAGTTGTTGTGGAAGGTGTTGTATGATTTGGGATGTGAATATGTATACCATCTTATACAAAGATAAATAAGGAGATATTAAATGATGCACATATCTCGACCATCTATATCCACCCAAGGAGCACAAAGATGTATCGAGATCATAGAGAATACTTTTGGTGGGACAATATGAAAAGAGATATTGCTGAGTATAAATAAAAATATCAAGTATGTCAGTAGGTGAAGGTTGATAGAAAAATGTCTAAGGGAATGATGCAACCACTACCCATACTAGTTTGGAATTGGGAGAACATTACCATGGAATTTGTCACTTGATTTCCAAGGACATCAAGAGGAAGTAATGCTATATGGGTCTTTATCGATCATCTTACAATCACAGATCACTTTATCATGATGTTAGAGGACTTTTCATTAGATCAATTTGCACTGATTTATGTCAAGGAAGTGGTAAGGCTGCATGGAGTACCACTATCTATTGTATCCGACCATGATACAAGATTCACCTCGATGTTTTTGAAGAGTCTTCAACAAGCTATGGATACTGAGATGAACGTCAGTACGTCTTATCATCCTCAAACTGATTGCCAATCTGAGCGGACTATCCAACCACTTGAGGACATGTTGAGAGCATGCTCAATTGACATTAAAGGAGGATGGGATCAACATCTTCCTTTGGTTGTGATCTCATATAACAACAGTTTCCACTGGAGCATCCAAATGGAACCTTAAGAAGCCTTGTATGGGAAAGGGTGTATAACACCAAAATTTTGGGATGAAGTTAGTGAGAGTAAGCTGCTAGGACAATAAATGGTCGATGAAATGGGGGAGAAGGTGAAAACCATTTAGCAGCATACAATGGCAGCCCAGAGTCCATATAAGAGTTATGTAGTTAACAGTCGATGAGACCATGAGTTTAAAGTTAGAGACATGGTATTTCTATGTATATCTCTGTTGAATAAGATAATGCAGTTTTGAAAGAAAGTGATGTTATGGCCTAGGTACATCGGCCCCATCGAGATCCTTGATCGAGTCAGAGTTGTGGTCTATCGACTAGCACTTTCACCTATCATGATGAATGTACATGATGTATTTCATTATCCCTCTTAAAGAAGTATATATCAGACCCTTCACATGTAATCTCTTCTGAGGTGGTATAGTTGGAGGATGATCATTTTTATGAGGAGCAGCATGTGAAGAACTTGGATCATAGAGACAATGTTCTATACCACTAGACTACTTATCTGGTAAATGTACTATGGTGAAACCATAAGTATGAAGAGGAAACATGGGAATTAGAGGAATCAATGAGGGAAAAGTAACCACATCTATTTTTGGCCTAGATTGTAAAATGAAATTTTGAGGGTGAAACATCTTAAGGGGGGAAGATTGTAATGACCCAAACATTGGTTAATGAAAATACCTATTGATCTAATTAAATCCATTAATATGTGAAATGGTCATACAACATATGCACTTCTTTTGTTTTATGTTTTTTGGATTTTGAAATACCATTACGAATTGTGACCATTCCTAATATAACTGTTGAACTATGATAACATGATTAGTATAAATATGGGCTTTAACAATTTAATTTACGCAGACAAAGGACGCGATGACCTCTTCCAGTAGAATTTCTCCATACAAAGCCCATTTTTCTGAGCTCAAAAAGGATGTCGTATCATTGTGCTTCGCTCTTGACCAAGCCAAATCCATGATTCACTAGGTTATGCTCGAACGGAACTCTCTATGGGAGAAGTGGACGTTGATAGAGATCACCATATGTGCAATGTAATCTGAGCCACCCCAAGAATTTGTCACCATCACGCTCCTTACACTTAGGTCTTGTGCAACTATTTTAAGGGGTTATGTGACAAATCCCTAGTTCTATGGTCATATACATTATTTTTTTATATAATAGTGCATATACTTTCTTGTTATTATTGTTACTTTGTAAATAGTTTTTAATGCACAAATAGAATTTATAGTAAATATTCAACTATGAAATCTATTTTAATGAAATAATGAATTTTAGAATTAAATAATATTTTAATAAAATATTATTTTTATTATTTAATTAATTTTTTATTAAATATAAATGATCATCTAAATTCATGAATTCAATTGTAATTTTTATTAAGGTTTAAAATCCATTTTCGTCAAAACATGTGAATTTTCGATAAATGACAGTTTTTATTTTAAAAGTAAACATTAAAATATTTATAAAATTATTTAGATAAAATAAAAATTATTTATGGAATCTGGATGTGAAAAATATCTAACACATATTTTTTCATAATTTCTTGAGAGAGTAAATTTTTTGGGTAAAAATTAAATTCCGTTTAAATATAGAATGTGTTTTATGACATCACAATGACTCAATAGTGATGTAATAAAATTCTATAAGTTTTGTTTTGTCCAATATTTGTTTTACCTTTAAAATAATATAATTTTGGGTTTTTGTGACTTATTTTACAAAGCATTAAGGGAACCTCCAAGACTTATTAAACATCTTGTCTTATTAAATTGTTTTCCTTGGGAGTGTGACTCACCTCCACATAAGGAACCCCATTATATTAATATGTTCAGAATTTGGACTTGTAAAATATTTTTTTCCACATACCTTTTCCAAAAACCATGGGTTGGATTGTGGTTTGGATTAGTTTAATGTGAGGTGTCCCAAACTAATATAACAAATAATTCCCTCACCTTCCCTATATAAACCCACCCAAGATCCAACATCCTCCACACTCAAAGCCTTTGTAGTTCATCCAATCTCTACCCTCCTCTCTCTAGAATCCTCCCAAGGTTCCCCAAGCTCCAAATACGCCTCTCTCAAGCATCTCTCAAGCCTTTAGAAACACAATTCCATGTAAGGGTTTTTCTTCCTTTCTCATTTTTGTCTAATAATCTTTAAGTTGTTATGCCCTTTTAATATCAATTATAAAGGTTGGGGCATGGTTTCGAACCTCCCCCTTACTGCACTCTTTTTTTTGGAATTACAGGATACCTCTTTCTCTTTCATTAAAATCCTCCCATGTACACCAGTTACTATGCCGGCATTCTAAAATAAATTTCCCTCTCTTCATTTACATTCATGAATTAATTTTGTATCATGAATATAAATTCCATTTCATTTGTTGGGAAATGTTTCTATATTACCCCATTACTATCCATGTCTGGTAAATATGATGAGACACCTATTTCTCTCTAATCAACCACTTTTATGAGTTCTTATGTCACATCGTTATGCTGCCGAAATTGCACCGCGATTTTTCCAATAAAAAGTTATTGTGTAGTGGATACCATGCCCTTTTCTCTATTAAGGGTATTCAACTTCATGTACTTTTTGTAAAATATATTAATATATGTATTACACATTAATTCATCATGTAATAAATGAATAGTTTGAATGATTCAATGTTTTATGATCCATGTAGCACAATTATGCAAGAAAAGAGATGTTTATATAAGGGTGCGCCCCGATAGCGCTCTAATGCATTGGGTAAAGTTTAGTATCCTAATACGTTATGGGAAATGGGTGTTGAGTCATTCTATTCATGTGGAATGAGGGTTTACTTGTTCATCATGTGCAATGATGGTTTACAAATTCTATATGTGAAATTAGCCTTAGCTCATGAAAATTCCATGTTAAGATCAGTTGTCACATTTCTATGTTATGATAATCATGCTTTACCGTTCCTTTATATAATTGCTTCACTTGTGCTCCATTGATATGTCTATTGTCTATCATGTTTTGTGTTCCTCATGTTATTCCACGATTATCCCCTTACTGGGCTTTATAGCTCACCCTTTTTCGTATGCATGTCCTTAGGTTATCCCATTCAAGGCTAAGTACGAGGGAATGTAGTGGTCATGTAAAGGATGTTTTCAATAAAGATGTTGTATATCATGTATTAAGAAGTTATGTAATGATTTTAAGCCCCAAAGACACTAGAAAATTTGATCATCCATGTTGTATCAAGTTATGTTTTTGTAATAAGTTATGTTTAATTTTGTAATAAAGATTAGGCTTGTAATATATAGGCTACGACAACGTGCCCAATTTCGCATCACACCAGAGAGTGATGACAATAAACCTCACATCACCCCACGGGAGCGACAACCATCGAACTCACATCGCATATGCTTCCCCTGCACTACATTGAATTCCATCCAATATTGAGTTTGGCTTCACCTCTGCTTCGATAGTTCTTCATCGTTCCTCCCCCAAATCGTTGATGCCTCTCCTCACGATGAGTTTTTTTGTTGTACACCTTTATACTAGATTTCATTATCTATTTTTTATAATTTCATTGATTCTGAAATATATATATGATGCAAGTGATTTTAATTTGAATTTATGGTCTATATTTGAATTTTATATTTACTGATGTGAATATTTGGATTGGATTTTTTTTATTTTAATTGTCATTGGCATGATGTTAATCGGTAGTGTGATATGAATTGAAGTCAATATATATATTCTGGTTTTCTACTTTTTTGATTTTGTAATTTTTATGTTTGGTGATACTATCCAATTTATTTATGTGGTTTCATAAATGTTGATGCAAAATGATATTGTGGATCATGTTGAAGTAGAATATTATGTGTGTATGATTTGAGTTTATGAATCACATTTACTGACATCGAACGAGTCTGAGTAGACTCTCGAGTTTGACGACCATTCATGCAATGACCAATCATCCACACCATTAACTCATACATTTCTTCTACCTTCCTACCCCCATGTGCAGGTTGTTACATGTTAAATAAGTCATAGGGGTTGGGAGAGAGTCTCCATATCCCACGCTACTGGACCATAATCATCCAAGACCCCACATCCTCAACACACAACTTTATACTATGATTTATACATGTGTGGAATGCTTGAGAGGATCATATAGGTGATAGAAACATGTGACCTCCTACTATCTCCTTCTTAATAGTCTTTATTTCCTTTTGCACCTCGTGAAGTATTTGCATAACCCCTGACACACTCTGATATGGTGCTCCATGTATCATGGTTATATCCTCATTGAACATCTGGAAACAATACAGATTAATTAGGCTACCCTTCTAGATTAACACCAATCTCCATCCCTTTGGGATTGTATATATGTATAATCCCAACACCACCACTCATGACTATACCTTTCACGATGCGCTCGTCAGGTCTGCTGATACCAATTGTTTCTCACACATAGAATGAATCACGTGGGTTTACAGTAATCGGTGACCCTTCCATACTCTATGGGCCTCTAACAATGTGTAATCCCCAAACCTCTTTTTTCAGAACTATGCAAACATTGGTCCATGTACTCTATTAAGGTTATGTATGTAGCCTCCCTTAGGATCAATCCAATCATAATCCTCCATTATGTTCATTATCACATTGGTTTACTGCTAGTCCCACAAGACATTTTTTGGCACCAAAATTTGTGCCTAGGGGAACTACACAATGAGGATATCAATGCCAAAGGGGCTGCTTCGTGAAGCTCATTCACAGATCCCTTTAGCACTACAACCTTCATGGGGAACCTCATCACTTCAGCTAACGGGATACTAAAGCCCCTTATCCTGCCACTATATAGTTAAAGAGGTTGGACCTCCATAGTTAAGTCACAATTTAATAGATGCTTTTTGCCGCAGAGGGAACCAGACCGCCTCTGCAATCCCTTGGAACGCGACGGAAGCCTCCACGAGTTCCATAGAGGGAATTAAGAAGGGATCAACAATAATGAGGAGATTAATTTAGACTCCGTATTTTAAAAAATGTTGACACAATCTACTGCTGATTGCAACGGTCTACGTGGCTCTTCAAAGAGCTGTTTGAGCATCATGCCTCCCCTTGACTATAAATACCCAACTTCACTCAGATCCCAATGATGAAGAACTCTAACATTATCCTTATCAGCTCTCAAATTTTGTAGCACCTTCTAGTATAAAAAACCATGAGAAAAATGATCTATAAAAGGTACATGTGCATAGCGAAATACCTTTCCCTTAGATGAAATCAAACCCATCTTCAAGTAGGGATTCTGTTAGTGGAGCCCATGGTCCATCGCAATGGAAGGAGATGACAAAGGGGACTCAGGTCATCATAATTCACTAATGTTTCATGAAGTAACTTCCAAGAACATGTGAGCCTAATGCTATGGAAATATCCCTGTGCCTAGTGAAGAACATTGCTTCGAAGTGCGATGCCTTACATGTCACCATTGCTCTGCAAAGTCTAACTCTGCGAAAGACATTGTACATTGCGAAGAACCCTTCATATGCACCTATACTCCATGACTAGGCTAGGACACTCCCTTTCAAAAATCATACCCCTTCGCAGAGTCTTCCCAAACTAGGGTGCACCATGTCTTCACAAGATCAATTCATGTGAACCCTTTTTCTTCACAAAACCTTCTCCCGTACGAGCCTCCATGTTTGTGTGAAGGGATTTCAAGGTCTATTGGGTGGTGATTCACATTACATTTCTTATCCTAATGCTTCATATCATAGACCTAATAAATGATTTTGGTTCTTCATATAGACACACTAACGTAATCCCCTCAATGGATCACTCCATAGAACCACCTCAACATGGAATTAATAATGCCTTCCCTTCCACAATGATTGGTGGGTATCATTTATGTAAGTCCTAAGGGTGTGGAAAGATCCTTCCTTGTCTGAGATATAGGATGTTTAACATCCAATCACCATCGTCCTCAGTACATGATTTTAAATTACAACATCTCCCTGTGTAATATACAGAAGGCTCCTCATCTCTAACATTCTCCACACCTAATGGTCTCCACGATCATGAGATCATTTATAAGGTGGAATGATATCCTCTTTATTAGAACAACATCTGTCCAGGAGGAAATGCAACCATCTTGGTGTATGCCAATAGCCTTTCTTGTGTGATGTAAAATCCCTACTGCTACATTCATCTTTGGTGCGCAAAGGCTAGATAATAGATTTTCACCGTGAACTTCTTTATCCCATACAGGTCCCTCTAGGATTTGTCACCAACAGACCTCCACCCTGGTGTATGTCCCAATCTCTATCTCCCTAGGTGGGTAACCATTCTCAAGACCCTGTTTCTTCAATTTTCTACAAATTACACGTAATACACATCTACATTCCTCATAGATGAACCATTCATGATGCGATTGTCATGGATTTTCTGCCTCTTGTTTCTCACACCAAGCACGAATCATGTGTTTTTAGAGTATGAATCAGTAATGAATCCCTCCATGGGATGCTTTAGAGTGTAATCACTACAACCCTTCCGAACTACGTAGGAATTGATCCTTTCCCATTCCATGTAAGGTATGTCGGAAGCCTCTCTCTGGTTCAAGCCCAATAACCTTCAGTCCCAACTACTATATGTCGGTTCACCCTCATCCTACATGATGTTAAACTGTATGCCCTTTCCACCCCAGATGATGTTACACTACATGATTTCAATCTGCGGAGACTTTTACCCCTGTCTCCTTGAATGGGTATGTATTAATCCTCCCTACGGTTCAACCCCAAGCACTGTTTTACATCAATGTCCCCCTTTCTAGGACACGCATCTCTTGTCTGCCATTGTAGCGTCAGACAAATTCTAGTGTTGCTACCCACGAATAAGCCCCATCATGACATTAGTTTGTTGTCCTCCGTGTACACCCCGATTTCATATTCTCATCAAATTATGTGGGTTTTGATCAATGTCTCCTAGATAGGGTACATAGGAAGCCTCCCTGTGGTTCAACCCTAACCAACAACAAGTTGTTGTAGTCTGGACCAATGGTAAGCCACTGTAGTCCAAACCAACGGTAAGATGTTGTAGTCCCGACCAATGTTATGGAGTTGTAGTCTCGTTTAAAAGTAATCCATTTTAGTCTTGAACAATTTTATGCCTATGTAGCCCCCAACATATGGTATACTGTTGTAGTCCCCAACCAATAGTATGTCATTGTGGTCCCCATTTTTTGGACACACATCTCTGGTCCATCCCAGCTGTTTCAGACAATCCATGACTATTAGCCACAGGTAAGCCCCCAAATATCATTAGGTCATTTTTCCAAGTGCACACCCCAGTTCTAGGACCCAATCCTGAACTACTTGGACTTTGATTACCTGCCACATGGATATGTGGGAAGCCTCCGTGAGGGTAACAGCCATTACTCATGTCAAATCCTGGTCTCTCCCTTGATCCATTGCATTCTAGGAAGGTAAATCCCCAACCTGGGGGGTTTAACTTCATTTGTGTCCCATCTATGTCTCCATCCCCATAGGCCTCCTACTTAGGCATCCCACCTTCCCACAAAACAACACACACATTTATTACCTACCACTAGGATACGTAGGTATCCTTCTTGAGGCTCAATCCCAACACTACCATCACCTTCACGATGGATCCATATCTTTCACATTTATATCACCTGGAAGTTTATCTTCTATCCTTGTTTTAACCTGGCCACCACATCCTGGTGGGATCAGGCTACCAACTTCCTCGCTACTCATAACATCAATTGGGTAGCTAACCATGCATATGTTGCATACAATCCATAACCATCCAACCAAGAGTGATCATCTTGTGATGGACCGCTAACCCAGCATAAGCCCCAACATGTCTTTTGATCGTAGTCTTCTATGCACACCCTGATTCATTTCCCCATTGAACTGCGTGAGTTTGATCCTTGTCTATAGTGATAGTGTATGTAGGATACCTCTATGAGGTTAAATCATAGCTAATGGAAAAACCATGGCGTCTCAATTATAGGAACCCAATAATCCATGGGTATATCTTCATTGGACGGTTAGATCTACTCATCCATTAAATCATCCAAGTTGAACCCTCTTGGGGATATCTCCATCTGATCCACTCTTATTAGTGTTCTGATCTGTCTGATCTGTCTCCGCATGAAATTATTCTCTTGGGATACCCTATGTCAATCATGGGATGCTGAATAAACTTTTAGAGACATTCCTATGTCATATAATTCCTACACTCAATGTGGGATTCCTTAGGCTTCCACGTACTCGATAAGCCCTATCATAATGGGGGGGGGGGACCCAGAAACATTAGAGTTTCAATGTCCATACATGCTAGCGATGTCCAACACTACTACTCCCCCAATTGAAGGTTTCTACCTCAACAAGACCCCTTGGAATGTCCTGACAGATGTAATGTAATTAACTAGAATCCAAAATGATATAGAACTAAGAAGAGTTTCATGAAAACTATTTTAATCATTAAGGGAGACCCAAACTAGGTAACATGTTCCAAGGAGGAATCCATAAATTGAGGCACCAACATCCCCTCATTCCATTTCGATCAAGGAGAAAATGTCCCTGAATAAGATGTCAAGGCCACCTACCTTTAGAAAGTGGTAATTTGGGGAAATAAAAAGGGAGTACTCCATATACAGATGTGCACCACAAGGAAACAGTTAAAAACATAAATGGTGAAATTGACACAAACTTCTTCTCTTCAATGTGGAGATTAGTAGAATTAAAGATATTGGCGGATACGAATGTCACCAGATCTAGTTATCTCGTGCTAGGCCCCGCAATGAATGTAGTGGGCTGGGTATGAATCTCACCAGGGATAAGGGAAGTTGAAAGATGGACATCTCAGCTTGTGATGCAATATCCATTTATCCTTCTTACAAATAATGGATGATGTATTGGAACTGGGGAACTTGACATCGCTTCCCATATTTTGGCGCTAATGGTTGAATCTTTCTACTTTTCATGACCCATGATTTTGTGATAGGAAACTGATCACCACCCAACCACTAACGCAGGGGCTGGGGAAATACCAACCCTACAATCCTACGCAGCCTCATCTATTTTATAATGTCCTCTACATCTATAGTATTAGGGAATCCACGCCCCATATCCCAATTTGAACATGTTCTGAGGTGGTTGATTAACAATCATATTTGATGATACAAGGAAGAGGGGATAATCCCAACCCAGATAACCTAATGACTTATGTGCCTCATCGTCACCACCTCCCCCAACGGCCTTGCTGGGAGCCACTACTCCACACTCTGACCTACAATAATTTTGGGATCCTCTCCCCAGAATGATTTCACGACTCTCTCCCTTATGCTATTTAGGTGATGGAAGTCTGGGGCAAACCAATTTTGATCCCATCCTTGGGGCCACAAAAGAGGGATCCATAAAAGTTGCATCAACACCACCATATGGCCCCACAGATTGAGGAGCATGTCAGTTAGGCACCTGCACCCCATACCCCAGTTAAGTAAACTCGACGACAACATCGGGAAAATGCTGAGGAAGAAGCCTTCCAGGGGGAATGCTCATCAAAGAATACTGTGGTCTATGTCATCGCTGATGTATACCAGCAATTATCTATTTATACTAAACATGGGAACTTATACGACCAACCCAGATGAATGCCCAAACAACCCCACTTGCAGGTTGGCATTACACTCCAGGTCACCAACATAGATGGTGTCCATCGCTGGATGGCCCGCGTTGATGAAATCGTGTGTCGAGATCCTCCCATGCCACCACCAATTATAGTGTAGGTTCTCCCTCATCCAAATATATTATTAATGGTCCTCCCTATTTCACAATCAGTCTTTGCGAAGGTCCCCCTCACCGCACTGATATCTAGCACAAAAGACTATATCGATCTTGTGACCTCAATTATGGAGCCTTTACTCATGCCACAAGGTCTCCGATGACAATATACTCTTAATATGGACAACTATAAGTGTGGGGGTATTCCCCATGATCTTACTAAAAATGAAGAAGGTCCTATTCCTCTTAGAAATTAGAGAAGTGGAGGCCTACTATGATTTATTTGGCACCCAACACAGAGGTCGTCCGCATGTTCGGTTGGACCAGCATAAAGGCCCCCCTCATTCTGTAACTACTAAGAGAAAAAAACATAAATATATTTCCCATTCTACTACCAGTTCGAGAAAATGTCTTACACCCTCCAGTACATCATACAGAGATTCCCTCCGTGGGTCAGCCAACAGACATAGAGGTCATTCCCATGTTCCCTTTGACAATTTTCTTGGTGCTCCTTCCACCCCATCTCTCTAAAGAGGTAGTCCTCTCTGCCACAACATCAGTTCTGCCAAAGGTCCTCCTTGTGTATAAGGATAACCATGTCCTAATGAACCATCATGGGGTAAGAGGGCGGGTCCCCACCACCATAAGATGGATATAATGATGTTTCAGACATTGATTCAATCCATCTTCATCTCATATTTCGAGGAAGAATGTGATTCGATAATAGATCCCTCTCCATGATCTACCATGTCATGGGTCGGGGTAAGAACGTGGAATATAAAACTCATAATTCAGGAATTTGAAGTCCAATCGATTCAATCCTCCCTCTAAATGTACATCTAGGAGGACAAGGATTTGGCCTCTTTTCTAGGGCTTGTCCATTCCCTCCTCTATATCATCAACATGGAGATTCTCTACCTCCACCAGAGATTGGGGAGAGTTATTCTTGTGACCTATGGAAGATGACCAACATCATGACCACCATCAATAATCAGGGCCTATTTGTGGGAAAATTTGGTTTTTCTTCCATATTACTAGAATTTTGTGACTGAGTAATTGAATTCTTCCCAAGATAGCACATGATGTGGCAGCTTGTCAGCCCATTCACCATATTCTCCACCGGGAATCATATTATCTCAGCAGTCTACTTCAGTTCTGTTACCCGTCCTGCAGCCACCCCTAGTTGTTGAAAGGGACATCCATGGGCTAGATCCCATGTATGAGCTGAGGTGGTTGTGGGACATCCTTGCAACACAACATTTCTCAGAGATGTTCGATTTAATTGCAGCTACTAACATCAGTGTGACCAAATCACATAACCATTAGGATGTCGTGTGATTTCACCAAACCCTCTGGTAAATTCACTTCAATATCATTTATTGTGGGTGGCCTTACCCAAGATCTAGGAATACTATGAATATATTGGGTAGAAATGTCATATGGTTGGCTTGGCCATGCTTCCTATGGCCCTCCGCCTTGAGTCACCCAGTCACCATCGGACCCTCTAGAAACAATGTGTTCAGAGAATAACAGTACTTTGCATAATCATTAAGGAGGCTTCCCCACAGGATCAAATCCAAGGTTGGATCTAGTATGTGGCCATTTATTTCAATTCTATCTAGTGCCATCCTTGCCCGCCAGCGATATTGGTTAAATTCATCGAGGTAGAGTCAAGGTTAAAATGGATGATATTGTAGAGAAAAAAAATGAGTTAGAGATCCTTAAAGAGAACATACCCCCTAGTGGATTTCCAAACCTATTGGATTTATTGGTAAGAGTTACTCTAAAGAAAAGAAATTTTTTTGTTCTTCCCATACCTACAGAGTCATTGGCCTTTGGTCAGAATTCCAATAAGGGATGAGAGGATCTTGGGGTCGTCAAAACCTCTTACCCATATGTCTCAATGTAGGAGACCATAGATGATCCCGAAAAGGCCGTGGGGCATCAAAAACTCAAGGTGCAGAAGGAGACGGTCGATGACCACCTTACTGAATGTATTGTTGAGTGTTGATCATACAATGGTGATCCTTGACTGGGGTAGTAGGGTTAGGTAAAACACACCCTAGGGAGTTGCCTCCAGATGACCCTGACCATCATGCCCACATTGTTAGGGTAGATTCTATAGGATATTGAAATAGGGAGTGGTTTGTGTCACAAAATCCACCTGAGCGAAATAATACTATCTGGGTCCGGGTTCAGGCTCACCCAGCAACTCCACAGGTAGTTCCCCCAGCTATCCCAGAGGTCATGTCACCCTCGTTTCCGTGAGATATTTGGTATTCTTATCATTTTGAAGAACCTTCGAATGCATTGGTGTTCAAGGACCCTCTAAAAAAAGGATCTTGTGTCCCAATGATCCAACGATAGTGTTCATTTTCCATCTTGAGTCTTTGGAAACTCGACAAGTGGTAATTCCGCATAATGGAAATCCATATCCGGCATGGGTGGATGATATTTCGACACACATATTTTTGTAAACCAAACATATTAACACATTAATGGGTCATGATAACCATTGAAGAATCGGGCCCACTTCACGTTAATGTGTGGAACCATGCAGGGAACTCCATCGTAGCAGGAGGATACCAAATTTATTTGTTTCATTCAATCATTCGAAGGCCCTGCGTTTTTATGGTATATCCATCTATTCATTTGGTTAATATCTAGATGGGTGGATATTCATAGTTAATTCCTTTATCAGTTTAGATCCACCACTCGGAAGACAAATATTTTAGACCTCTTTAAGTGCAAGAAATGTCTTGATGAACATGTCGCGAACATTGTCGCCCAATGGAAAGGCATCAACTATTTACTTCACATCTGGTTGACTCAAGAGAAGTAGCTAACAATGTTTCTAGGGAATGTGAGTACTGAACTGGTCTCCTACCTTTCCATGACAATTTACCCCTAGGGATTTTGAGATTTAATTGATAAGTCCCCGCATTAGTGAAAGCCTTATTGCAGGCCAAACAGGTATGCTTGTTGCCTACCATAGTAATTGAGAGGAGGGCTGTAATGGTCGAGCCTACCATGGTAGAAAAAATAGATGCCACAAGGTAGAAGGACCTATTACTGGTAGTGCCACCTCTGTACCGTTGAAGAGGCCCGCCACCTCCATAGAAGCTTCTGGCCCAACATCAACCGCCACTGAATCGGCAGACATCCCTACATAACATGCCACCACCAACTATGAAATATAACCAGGTTCCACATCCTCGGTAGGATCTTACATCCACTTATAAAGGAAAAGCTCCCAGACCCCCTTCTTATATAGAAGGAATTATGCCTACTAATTCAATGAGGGTCAGGTCCCCGAGTATTTCCGAATAGCAATCGAACAGGGAATCCTACAGTTTTAAGAATATAGGAGGCCCGAAGAGGCAGATCCCACTGATGACCCCAATTACTACCTATATAAATGGATCCTAGGGCACACCCTCAAGATGTGATATGTTCATAAAGACTAGATTCATGATTAGTTTTATAACAATAGAGTCAGGTAAAGCCTAGCACTTGAACATGTGGCATGTGTATTCATATATCCCGACAGTGATAGTGACATCGATGGTGAGTGGCAGTAGGTTCTTAACAACGATTATACAAAATATAATTACTTTATGTGTCATATGGAAATCACCCATGCCCAATGTATTATACTTTAACAACTCAATTGACATAAGTTTTCAAAAGTCACCATGTCACCCACAACCACTACATCTATGTGGATGTCCCAGCCTTCCTCTTAATAGAAGGTAAAGAATCAGTAGTGCAAGGGAAAAAAATCCCCCCATTGATGCCATTATCATCATGTACTCTCATCGACTTCATGCACTAGGAGATAGAGATTAACCTAGGATTCTTCCAGTGGTGGTGGATTCCTCATGTGGCGACCAAGGCTATGCTTCAGTTAACACCATGGAGTTGATAAATCCCTAAATGATTCTTGACCAAGAGGAGTGCCAGACGGATCCTCCCAACATCCCCAACGACTGCCAGCGATGAAAGAGCCATGGATATGTGGGTATTTGTAATTCCTCTGTCAATACATTCATCCAAGATAAGCATGCCACTAAAATGAGAAAACATGAATATCGTAGAGCTTAGCATGAACAACCTTCTCTTCTAGAGTAACTAGGTCCTCATTCACTGCTGTTTATGCTACCTGATCAGGTAGAACCACTGCGACCATGCTACAATTAAAAAATTTCTATTATGGATCAACCTCAGTCATATATCCCTCATCCAGTAGTCTCACTATGTGTTTTGACTAGTGAGAAGGGAGACATTCCTAGCACAAGCCGGTCACCGATTCAGCTCGAAGGGCCTAGCATACTTCCTTCCACTGAACGACTTCCTGTCAGAAGAATTTCATGCTTGGGACAGATGTATGAAATTCTTAAGAATCATTCCATAATTCCTTGAAGGTTCTCTATCATAACGGTTCTTTTCCTAGCGGTAGATTTGTGCAAAGACCTTGGATATGATTTAAGATTCCCCCTCCAGTTTGACATGGAGGTAGCATCCGTGGAAGCCTTAAATGATGAGACATCTAAGCAGGCATAATTCAGGACATATTCACTTTATCCAGAGTAGATGAAGGCTCTTATATGCAAGGGAATATCCTCCATCTGCACATCACATACCACTTCAATAGTATGGATGTTTGTCAATGTCAAGTCGACATAGGTTCTGGTTTCGACTATATCCCGACCCAGATTCTCTGAATGATGGGGTTGTATGAGGATGGTATAAGTCCCTATGAGTGGAAAATTCACGTTTATGATAGGATGGAACATACCCTAGTTGTAAAGATCTACTCAAAGACCCAGTTCGATGGCCTAATAGCCAGCACCAATTTCATAGCTCTCTCACAACACACCACCTAAAATTTATTGATGGGTAGTCCATTGTTTCACCTAAACAGGGTGGTCCCATCTTCATACCACCAATTCCATATGTACTCCCACAATGGATGAGTAGGAGTACTCCAAGGTGATGCCTATCCCCTCGCCTCTTGTGGAGCCGTTACATAGATTTTTACTATTACAAGAGCAAGGAAAAGAAGATCCGTGCTAGCGAGGCTGAACCTGCTACGACTGCGACTGACCCATGGACATGCCTAGATGATGTCTACATATTCCCCCTCCACTAATTCGAGGCCACAACTCTAGATCTTGAGTAATGCTTTTTTGTTTCCTAAATGAACTGGAAACACATTCTTATGTCTAAGAGATGCTAAATGATCAGCTTGTATTCCTATACAAATCAGGCATGGGTGATCCTAGAGACTCATACTCCCATAAGGTATTGGGATGTCCACCCCATGGAAACATCAATAAGTCATACATTCTTCTTTATCCATGATGGAATAATATATATCAAGACATCATGCCACTATTTCAATGATATCATCAAGTGTTTCTCCTAGGACTGATGGCCGGGCGAGATTGTGTTAACATCTTTCATCGCTACTATTTTGGCATTACAAGAGCCCCCTTATGCGGTGTCCACAACCACTCAGGCAAGAACCATTGTTCAATAGGGATCTATCAACTCATAGGAATAGCCTCCCATTGAATATACCTTCTACATAAGTGAATAAGAGGATTTAGGTGATGCTCTTTCACCTTTTGAGTTTGGTGTCTCCACTATAGATGATGAATTTTTACATGCGATCCTCGGTAATGAGATGGATCTGAATCCTGCATTGATAAGTACCATTATGCCTATCGAAGAGAAACAATAATATATGGACTTCATAAATCATCATCGTGATGTATTTTCCCCTATACAGGACATGATTTCTTGACTAGATCATCATGTCAACTTCCATAGCCACTATCTTCATGAAAATCATCACGGGTTCAAAAAGCCTCCAAGAAAGATGATTGCTTATCATGGTTCAATTGTTGAGGTCAAGGTTCATAAGCTCATCAGAGAAAAATTCGTCCATGTTTACTTGAACCCATGATGGTTATCCAACATCATGCCCGTACGGAAGAAGAACAGTCAGATGAAAGCCTACATCGACTTCTAGGATCTCAACCATCACAATTCGAAGGATGATTTTCCGCTTCCTATGACAGAACTATTGATTGACTCCACCTCTAGGTTCCAGGAACTTTTCTTCATCAATCGGTAATCTGAGTACATTCATATCTGAATAGTCTCTGAGGATGAAGAGTCTACAGCATTCACAACACACAAATGAACATTCAACTACCAGGTGATTCCCTTTGAACTAAATAATGAAGGTTCCACCTATCAGCGTACCATGCATTGCATATTATTGCTGATCCTTTGGATATTAGAGGAATGATGCATATATTATCTGGTGGTCAATTCTGACCAGATCCAGGACCATCACAATGATCTTGAGAAAGTGTTAGGCTTCCTTTGGTCCCTCCTTTTGAAGATGAATTAGTTGATGTGAGCCTTCAGGGTTATCTCCAATAGTTCCATGGATTTGATTTTGATATAGAGGAATCAAGATCGATCTTGGGAAGATCATTTCCATCATCCATATGTCTACTCTGAGACACATTTACTTTCTTCGTGGATTTCAATGCCACATAACCTATATACACAGATTTGTCGCGAATCAAGCTCGAATGTGTAAGGAATTTGTTTTCTAATGAAGAAATGTATGGATTATTAGTGGGATGAGGAGTGACCAACTGCCTTTGAGGAGATCATGAAGTACTTATTAAATCCTCAGTTTCTGATTCCATCAGTTTCTGTAAAGCATCAAGTCCTTTATGTGTCCACATTGGAAGGATCTCTCAGTGCCCTTCTCACCAATAAGAACTACAAGGAAATAGAGAAAAATTTATACTATCCTATCTACATGCTCTTTGATATAGATACCGGATATTACTCTGTCGAGAAAAGCTTCCAGGTGCGGGTATTTGCTGTGTAGAAATTGGGAAACTACTTACATCATCATGAGATACAACTAGTATCCATAGTGGATACATTGAAGTACATTCTAAACAGCCCCCTGATGATATGCCATCTATCTTTGTGGGTAGTGATCTTCCAGCAGTTCGACATCAGGTTTGTCCCCTAGAAGTACATTAAGGGATTGGTATTTGATGACTTTCTTGTGGCCCATACATCACCCATAGACTAGTCTATGGACATTGATTCTCTCGATGAGGAAATCCTCTGAATAGACTAATCCATTATATGTTGCAAAATGTACTTTGATGGTGTTTCAAAAATCCCTACTTTAGAAGACTCAATTACCCAAGAATCAACAGAGTGGGCTAGGGTATGATCCACATTACACAAGCTCAAGATGTGATGCCATATTCAATCTTGTTGTCAGAAGGCTGTATAATCAATGAGGTTGAGTATCAGGACATCATAATTGTCTTGAGTTGGACCACTAGATTCATGTTCCCCACATATGTGTGAAATGGGACTCCGAGTTAGTCATAAAATAGATCATCGGTGACTGTGTTGTCTAGAAGCCATAGGTCGTAACACTATTGGAATGTACCCGCTAGCTGATGGCCAAGTACCCAACATGGCTGGAAGTTACTTATGTCGCTAAGTCCTAGAACGATCTACATGACACCTTGGCCAACATGGTTGCCTCTCTTGTGGAGCCTGATTTGTTTGATTTGATTATCCTTGTAGTACATCAGACAATCATCGCTCATGTTACTCTACACGTCATCGATTGCTCACAGGTAAGCCACATTACCACCAGAGCCTCCCCATTGGGGCCCCCAGGACCCCCTTCTGTAGTGTTGGAGGAGACTTTTGATTGGAGTACCACCTTTATAACGAATATAGTCGGCAAATCTATATGCAGATTGAGCCGAGCACGAGTGTATCTAATTCCACACATTTTAGTTTACCCTACACAGTGGTCCGGTCTTGAGAGGATTCTCTATTGACATGGGTTTGATGGGGTTCTCCTCCATTGCATTCAAGAATGTGATATTTCTCATTTCATGTATGAGGTTAAGGCTAGTTCTGATGGGTATCATCAGACCAGGCTGAAAAAATCTCAATAGATCTAGTGATTGGGGTATTTTAGCCCTGCCATGATCTGTGACTCTATCGAGTTCCCAATAGGTGTCATGCGTGAAAAATATATGCTAACATTAGGCATCTGCTGGTAGAACCTCTTAACACTTTCATGTACTCTTGGTCTATTGTAGTCAATGGACTTGATGTCATGCGACACTATCCACTAGTGACATCCCACCAATATAGATTAATCCAAACCTCAACAGATTTATTTTCCATGTTGGAAGAGGATGTTCATATCACGGATGTCAAGGCCCGTTATAAAGATGAGTTTGTTAGCTCAAATACCAACATCCAATTTAGAGTCCTTCACTCCATCCTCAATTATAACAACACTACCATCCAGGTAGTCGAAATAATGATGTTTTACACAAATTACCACATCCTTTCTAAACATATGTCTAGCTATCATGTGCATGAAAATGGGAAGATCGATGTGTTCAATAAATCAATTTGTAACATTATATAGAAGATGCTTGGTCCGAACAAGAAGGGTTCGGTAGATAAACTCCTAAAATATCTCTGGGATTATTGAATCATGACTTTAAATTTCACTCAGCCGACCCCAATATTCTTGTGTTTATGGAACAGAGGCACTCCTACCCATCCAGATTCCGTTTCCTTTATTACACATAGTTGTCTACAAGTAGCATAAACCAGATAAGGTAGCTGAAATGTGTCTAGATTAACTGGAAGCACGTGATGATAATAGGTTTTGTACAATACTAAATTTGGAGAGGTGTTAGAATAAGTTAGCCAGAGCTTCTAATAAGAATGATCAACTCCACTCTCTCTTTAACATTTTCGGGCAACGACTCTTAATTACAATTTGGTGGCCCCATATTCCATTGTGTATAGAACATAGGTTATCCTGCCCATCAATATTTAGTTTCCACCATCATTCACAAATATCTATAAGCAAAAAACACTAAATACAGTAGCTGAAATCCATTTAGATGAATTGGATGTGCTCAACGGGAATAGTCTTCCTTCCATACACAGTATTGTGAGGAATCAAAACAATATATCTTGTTCTTTCAACAAGAATGTTCACCTCCACTCATTCATACTAGGTGAAATCATTTTGTCCCCAGGAATTCCAATAATACATGGTATGACACCACCCTATATTGAGACCAAATTCTAAAGACATTACAACAATTACAAGGTTTACCCCAATGGTGAATACTGCCTAGTTACCATGGATGGGGATAATATAACTCATCCACCCTATGATAAATTACCCATTCAATACTTTTCCTATGTAAACCAATCCAATATGACATTAAAATATTATGTATGTACCACATGATGTGAAAATATGTGATCTGTCCGACCTGATGAAGGTAAAACTACTCGCCAATTGTCTCACATGACATTAAAATATATGTCATCCACCATAACATCAAACTGTATATGGTCCCACAAGACCTTAAATAGTTCAATCGTCACCACACAACATTATACTATATGATCTATCCTCGACGATGGATGTAAAAATACTCAGTACTCGTCTTGCATGAGGATAAAGCTAAAAAAATGTCTGACCTCTGTGATCTTAAACTCGAATCTCCCAAAATCATCGCCACATGATTTGAAACTAAACCGCATATCAATAACTATGTATGGCCTGATTCCCATACTCATTAGATATGTAGGAATCCTCGAATTGTTCGACTTAGAGTCTATACCAAATTCTTCTCCATGACTACCCCTTGGGTATTTTTCTCTTGGAGGATTTAACACGGTATCATGTATAATTCATTGGCCCCATTTATACACAGTTTATGATGATCAAACCATGTATCGCTCTGGTTTTTCTATCCTATCCACATCTAAACAACATGATGCAAAACATCATTGCAAATTTAGAGCTATGTATGGCTTGATTCCCATCCTTATGGGATATGTATAAATTCCCAAACATTTCATCCATAAGTGTAGCCCCAACCATCAAGATCTCCCATCGGTTTTGACCTCATGGCTCAGATGCTTCTCAAAACTCATGTTGTGGTGCATGTTTTGTTTACCTTCATTCACGTTATGTTTATCATGACCACACCATGTATCCCCATCCATGGAGATCTCCACCACATTCACCCATGACACCAATACGTTAGGCCACATGCATGTCATGCTTCACACATCCCCTTTATTTTGGTCTCCATCAGCATCCACATTTGAAAGGACCCTCAAATGGAATATATTCTAGGACATATTACTCTCCTACCATTTCGGGACAACATCATGGATGATCCTAGAGAAAACATGGTTATTAGTACCATGTTTATAACACAGTTAGCAGTTGATGCTCATTTTTTTGTTCCCATAATAGGTTATATGATATGTATGTTTTGTTTTCTACATGATCAAAAACCATCCTCAGTCGTTATCAACACCTTTACATGTACCAAATATTTGGTGCAGTGATTCATTTTTTCTTGCAATCCCATTGAACATCAGTGGTCCTTGAGAAGTAGTGTAGGTCTTGGTGGGATACACTCTGCCAAATCTCTTTTTTTTACTATCATTCCCTTATATGCTAAGGAGAACCTGAACCAATTCCATGTTTCCCACACTGATCATTGCTCAAGTGGGCTTAGTAGATTTTGAATGTCTATACCCTCATAAATGGGCAAATGATCATGGTCTGATCTCTATGACCTCAAAATATGATCACCACCTCCTCATCACATGATGTTAAACTCTGTAATAGTTTATTATTGATTGATGTAAAACCCATTATCACTCGTCCTACATGACAATTAATTTCCAACTAGCTGGGACATTCCATCTGTGGACCATCCTCGAGTCCCATGAGCTTTCCACCCCCTGGACCTCGTTCCAACATAGTATTGTGCGTTGTGGTGTGGTCACTATGTCCTCGTTCACATCTTCCTATTTTTCCAAGCCGAATATGTCGGCCTTAGGCAACCCTCCATCCATTGTCCGTTCCATAAGATGCTATAATTTATATGTCCAACCACACATTACACATCCAATCAGTTGGTTTTCCATTATCTTTCACACCTGAATGGACCCTCGAACTGAATGGATTCTAGGACACAGGTCTCTCTTACCCTCTTAGTGAAATGTTCTCGAGGCTTTTAGACGACAATTTCATACAAGTCCCACATTGCGAATATGGCCTTTGGTCGAAACTCATATATTTTTTCAATTCTTGGAAATGGTACAAATACATTGTTGTGAACATGATCAGTAGTTATCATTGATCATTATTTCTATTCTATGGTCTCCCTCATGGAAGATGCGATGATTCACCCTTTCCAGCCATCTATCCCACACATTTGACATTGAATTTTCCATCTACAGTCCGAGCTCGATGACCATAAACAATGATCTAACATGTCTTCGACGAATGAGGCTGAACTAAAATGCATCTCCTAGAACTAAGTATTTCTTGATTCCCAGCCTCATGGGATTTGTTTGAAAACCTATAAATTTTGCCTTTGGGAATAGCCCATGTTCTTTAATTATTTATCTCGGCCTCTCATCCTTAGTTCTCTTAAGGAATTATGAATTATGTGGTGTATCTGGGATTATATCCTCATTCAAATCATGTTATCCTCCACTTCATATACATTCCTCATTGAGACCCCCTCCTTTCTTCTTCTGTACTTTATAACGTTAAACTGCATGCCATTTTTCAAAACTACATTTGGCATGATTCTTTCCCCTGTAGGATACATATGAACTTTTATACATTCATCTTTAGTTTCATACCAGCTTCTTAAAGACATCCTCATCTCTCTGTCTGTTTCGAATGAGACTCCAGGCGGGGGGGTCTGTGGTGTGGTATGGTCTTATGTCATCATTCACGTCGAGTTTATAATAGCCACGCTACATACCTCTCAATATTGAGAGATCATCCTCCCGCCGTTCTCCACACATCATTTCAATTTGACATCTCTTGAATCGGCACAGTCAACCATCTTTGGAAATTCACCAGCATTTTCCGAAGGACAATGGTTCATGACCAAGAGTGTAGGATTATATGTATACATATTTTCATCCATTTCCATCCATCATTTTCCCATTATTTTTATTTCCATAATATTTCACATATTAAAGGACCCTGGAACGACCTGAATGCAAGGCCCTAATTATCTCCTACCATCTCGGGCCAACATCTCTTTGTATTTTGTACGACAATTTGATACATGTCCCATGCTGTGAATATGGTCAGCATTTGATGCTCAATTATTTGTTCCAATTTTAAGTAACACAATATGAATGTTTTGTTTCAAACACGGTCAACAGTCATCCTTCATCGTCATGCTACCCCCATTAAGCCTTAAATATTGTTCTCGTGATTCAAATCATTTTCCACTACATCATGTTCATGCGTAATTTCAACACTATTGGTTCTATTCCTCAGAGCGTGTGTGCATAATAAGAGGATGAATTCAATCTATGGTGCCATTAGAGGATCTTTTCCATTTCCCATTTCTTTGTATTCTAGGTGTTGTGATGATCCTATCCAACCTTGTTTCCCACATCGATCATGGTTCACATGGTCATAGAGATTTGGTCATGGTCTATGCCCGCATAGAAGAGTCTCACATACATGGAATGGGTTCTATGACCATAAACTAATATCTTCTCACTTCCTTTTCATATGACGTTAAAATTCATAACAAGTTCCAGAACTACGTATGTCTTGATTCCCATCATTATGAAATACGTAGAAACAACCAGACATTTCATCTTTGTGTCCAGCTCAGGTTCCACTAATTACATGTCCTGTTCGGCCTTTTGTCTTGGACTCATATAGTATTTTTGTGTGTGTTTGGGATTATTTCCTCATACACATTGGATTTTCAATAGCATCACCACTTACTCCTCTTTTAAGAGCCAGTTTCTCATGCCTCTAGTCTCATATGACTTTAAATTTCACCCTCAGAACTATATTTGGCTTGATTCTCAACCACATATGATATGTTGGGACACCCATATATCTCGTCTTTGGGTCTACCCCTTATCCTCTGATCTGTTCATCCCCCCCTGCATGAGGTTTCCCCTCTGGAGTTGCACACATTATGATGTCGACCTTGTCATCATTCACGTCAGGTATTCTTTGTCACACTTTGCATATTCCATCTAAAACCTCTCTCTTTTTTTGTGTGTCCAAGACATAAGTCCTTAAAATATATTTCGTGACCCCACATGACTCTAAAATATTTCGACTTTTCTGCATGATGTTAAAATACAGAGGCTGGTCGTATCATATGACCCTAAACTATGACATTATCATCCTGGCCTCATGACAAAAAATGACAATGTATTATAGTGTCCTTACTCAATGGGAAATCATGTTTGCTATCAGTCATCCACCATGCCATTTTTCAAGGCCAACATATTTCATGATTTATATAGTGACACCTAGATTCCCCATTCAAAGATTATTTCTTCACAAAAAAATCACATCAATCCAAAAGAATAAACAAGACCTATCAAATGTAGCTTATTTTTTTCTCTTTGTGCTATATTTACATGAAAATATAGTCCTTTTCATTATCACCCTACCATTCCTCTATAAAACTATAAATGGATTGATCCCCATCATAATGAGGTATTTAAAAATGACCTGGAATATTGCCTTGGTCGCAACCCAACTTTAATTTTTGGTTCGTCCATCTAAAAATTTCCTGTGGGAGCATGTGGACGTGAGTACCTCATTGGACCCCATTCACATATTTTTTTCAAGAATCACACTATGTGTCTCCCTTTTCCTTGGAAGGGGATTTGACTCCCTCTATCTGAAATGTCTCATTGGTGTACTCAAATGCGTCGTGGAAAAGTGCCAAATGAGTGGAATTCCCACATTGAAATTCCTTCGTTTCATTTCCATGTTCTTGATCACTTCATTTGGGTCTCCATCCCCTCCCACATCTAATGTGACCCCCTCTATGGTCTGTTCTCATGACAAATTTGCCCACCAACCATTTTGTCCAATGCCCCGAAAGTCCTCAGACTCCATTTTTCGATAGGTCCCGTGCTTCAAACATAGTCAGTGGTTGACCCTTATTTGATTCTCCCCATACTAGGCTATTGCGAAATGGATGATGTCTTTCTAACATGGTCAATAGCTATCCTTTATCATCACACCACTATCATTGTGATCTAGATCTCAAGTGTTATGATTCACATCTCTCTACCCCCTTACGTTCAAGTGGGATTCTATCATAATTTGTTTTACACCTCCTCACAATAATGTGCATCAAGAAGGAAGGTCAGTAATAGTGGGACACCACCCAATTAGTATTAAATTGATCCAAATTCATATCCCTATGTACCTGGAACGTCCCCCCACTACTCCATGTTTCCCATACCTAGAATGAGTCATGTGGGATTTGTGGTTTGGGTAGGACATGTACTGGCACAACCATATGAAAAATGACTTTCATTCTACGTGACATTTAACTAGAATCAAACAAATATGTTTGGTTTGATTCCCATCCTTATGGGGTATAATGGAACTTCAATGAACCATCCTTCAGGTCCAACCCAAGTTAGACCACCTCTGGCCAATGTATTAAATAATCCCATTGAAAACACATGCTGTGGTGTGGGCTCTTACAATCCTCATTCATGTCAGGTTATATAATACACCATGAATTTCGCTTTTGGGTAACCATTACCTCGATGCAAGAAATAATGATACGGTTATACCTTGAACAAGTTCAGCATGCCCCATGATAATTATTGGATGCCTCAACTTCCTCACCAGAGAGGATTTCCCCCTTCATCGTGTCCCTTGACAACACTATGCCCGGTGAACTATGTATGAATATATTTCTACCTTAGAAATATACATTGTGACATCTAGATTTCTTGTTCCCAGATCTGGACATGTCATTTTAATCCATCAATATGATCGTCCAGTCCTCAACCCCCTTATAGGGATTGTCAATTACCTCCATCCTCACCGAATGACGTTAAATTGCATGTCTATCATTCTTATTAGTTTGACATAAAACTACAATGAATTCCATGTCCTCACTAGATAGATCCTATATGGAAGTAAGTTTGATCTTGGTTCAGATTGATGTGCCCACATTATTTGTTTTCAACACGGTGGTGTAATTTCTATAGCGTTGGACTCCATTTGAACAACCCGTCACCCAACCATCCTTGCTGTGCATGCCTTTTATTTCGACCATCGTCCTCTTTAATTCTTGAATGAACCCACTAATATTACATTTTAATGGCCTATGTCTCACATACTGTCTTGTGATAATGTTTCAGAAGATTAATGGATGAAATTTCAACTGAGGATCCATGTTTCGAACTTGGTCAGCATTCGGCCCTCATTTATTATCCACATTTTAGGATAACAAAATAGTGATAGTGTGTTTCGAACAAGGTAAATAGTTAACCATCAAATCCATGCTATCTCTATAGTTTAATGAATATTGGCTATCATGATTTACTCTTTACACTCCTCTATGTTTTGATTTATTCTAATGCCCTTGGCATTAACCAGCTCGTTCATTAGATAATGTTGGGAAAAAAATTCAACTGTTATGAGAACATCATCCTCTTATCAGGCCTCCCTCTTTCTTCCCAGAAATCTGGGTTGGTTGCTCAGACCCTGGATGTCTAATTCGGGGTTGGAACTCTCATTTTTGAATATAATAACATTGCATTCATCTATTTTTTCTCACATCGGGCACGTCCCACGTGAGCATAGGGATTGATCATTGGATATTTCTCAAATGTGGTGGAAATTCATCATACCAAGACAAATAATGGATCTCACACATGAAATCAACATAAAAAATATAAGAGTGAATGTAAATTTACTAGTTTATACATATTACATCATCCATGGATTGGCCCCACCCACAAATGGTTAAACTCATCAATGGAGCGTCTCAACACAACCACTCTCTTGCTGGTGGCATCTAGGAGTAGATATTGGCTGTTAAACACCTTATCCACCTAAAAGATGACAAGACATACATTATTAGCCGCAATTTAGGAGCTCTCATCATCGACTCGAATGATATTCATTTCCTCAGAGGCTCACATAATTTGTTCTTCATCCACTAAAAGCTAGGCCTCCAGGAGGGATACGAGCCATGATTATAGTTTGAGGAAAGCATAGTACTTGTTGGCCTGTTCCAACAACCCTGGATATCATTCTCAGACTCATAGAGTCATTTGAAGTCTACTAACTTCCTCTGATTCCAACCCACACCAAGGCCACAGTCATGTTCCCATATCATCTCTACCATGATGTCTCAGATGTGAATATGAGGACACTAGGAATCCACTCCTACAATTCTTAATTCGCATATCCAGGAATGAATCATCAACATTTGATCTTTCCATTATGCCTTCGGGGTCTCCCCAATAAATCAATGAATCATCTTACATGTCTAGTGATAGAAAATCTTGCTATCCTCTTCATCAGAAGTTGTCTCATACGAGTTCGCAGTGTCAGTGGGTTTATATATAGAGAACACCTCCAAAAATGCAGCAGTAGGATAATCATCTGGTGTCTAGTGTTTTAGTTGAGGACCAAATTCATCTGATTGATCCCCATTGTTGGATTATACCACAATGATTTCTGGATCGATTTTAATGATGTTCCAACCTATGATCACGAGCGTACCCGTTTTTTATGTTGGGGAATATGCTTCCACTACCAAAGGCATTCCACTAGGGAAAGAAGCTCCCGGGACCCTATTCATCCTCACTATGGTGTCCCATGACATTTTAAGATCTATGCATGTGAATAACACACATATGTTAGTTGAATTGATTTAATGGATGACAATTACAAATTCTGTGAATGGGACATATAGAGGTCAAATAGTTGGTGTCAGTCCTATGCTGATACTATCGGGACCCTAAGGCGTGTCCCCCCATATATTGTTGGGATGTTCGAAGACTCTAAGAGAACCTATTTGGGTGTCATTGCTCAACCAGGAATGGTAATCACTGCCATCACAGTTGGAGATCCTGATGCTCATGCATCTTCCTCTAATATTGCGTCGGAGAAGGTTTTGAATATGATGCCATTCATCATAGGTCAAATGATTGAGGGAAGTACTAAATGACATGGATGAGGACTATGAGAATTTGATTTATTGATTACATCCATATACATTGAACACTCCTCTAGTTCAGATTTTGAAACATCACCCTAACTCTAGAGGGCTCCCTTTACCGGCTTCCTTACAACCAGGAAGACCCTTATGATTATTTTGGTACTGGGAAGCACATCCTCAATTCGGCAGATGAAAATATGAAGAGGATGTTTGATCAAGAATCTACTACAATCGATCCATCATTAGATGTGGAGCACACTGAGAGTTCTCCATGTCTTCTAGATCAGTGATATATAGCTCTCCCTCTACCTAAGATATTGCAAAACCAGCCTAGTCACAACTGATTACCACCAAATCCATCATGATGTTGTTCAGATGGTGACACATCCGGGAAGGCTTGAGATGTTTCCTGTTAACATCCAAAATTTCCTAGGCCACTAAAAAGACATCATCCTCGGGAATATCTATAGGGAGAAGCGGCTTCCCAAGAGCCTAAGTGGGTATCCTAGAGGACCTACTAGGCTGCCTTCCTTCTGGATGACATTTCTCTACTGGGACTGCATGGTCCATCGTAGCCTCCTACCTATTAGTTGGTGTGGGATTCACCGCTACTAGATCCACAACACAAAAGGAATTCCTCACTGCCTTCTATCCCTCACCTCGAGGGTCCGAGGGGACGCCATAACTAGAAAAGACAGTTTGACCCTTCAGAATCTCTCTAAGGTAAGCTACCTCCCAACACTTGGCATTCTCATTCACCATCCCAAAGAAAGTTGTGGGTGGAGGTAGTTTATTCGACATATTCCCATAATCCCATGTGAACATGATCCAAATCTACCTCATCACACAATGATGGTCCTTATGGAACACTCCCAAGTAGACCCACGGGGTAAGCCTCTGCATACACCATAACTGCCTCACAAAACAGTGGGGGTGTACAGCTCACAAAGTGGCTCCAAGTCAACTCGTTCCACCAGGACTCTACCATGATTGGAAAGGATGTAGAACCGATGCTCCTATATTCCCTAGTCATCTTAAGTGAACTCAACTGTTGGCAATGGTAATGTTTGGAAGTTGAGCGCATCCACCTTCTAGTCACAGTTCAGCACCATCGGTGTGGTCCACAACATTGGAAATCTCCCCAACACATTCAGAATATATGGTCTAATGTTTGACCATGGAGGGGAAATGGGGTTCATATATTCATAGGTACCCATGTGCACTATTATCCACCCATATAGAATATGGAACATCCCTCACAACCTTTGTATCTTCTTCAACTCACTAGAATTCCACAACATTGTGTACATCATAAGTATCATAAATATCCCCACATTGCTCCTCAACCACATCGTCAACATGGATTCAATGATAAACGTGCTCAAACGCATGCCCATTTTCATGTCCCTAACTTGTAGAATCCAACCACATATGAGAAATTAAATGAATGAAGCCAACCAATCCCTCGGTTGCTCCTCAATGATGATGCTAAACCAACATGTCTTCCACTAGCTGTCCTCCATGACTCGCCAGTAGGAGTGATCCTTGCTGCATTGAACCCCCTTTGAGATGATTGGAGACCTTGTGGGAATTATCCCATCTACTGTGGAATTCATGAAAATACTGAAGAACCCCTTAAAGTGGAATTCTCCAACTGAATTATTGTCCTCCTCGGACACCATGTCCATCAATGCACTTTCCAGCGGTGACATCTGCATTGGGTCTTTCCATGTATTTGTGGTAGGGAGGAACTCAACATACATCCCCCCCTAGTATAGTGACCCACGATATTTGTTACATGTCCCAGAGACTAATACTTATATCTGCACGGTGAAAATGGAATGTGTTGGTCCTTGATGACCACCTTCTCAGCAACTCCCACACCAGCTACATTGGCAGGTAGATGTGGTATTGGGAGGCCCAGGCCGACTCATATAGGCCCAAATTCCTCAGCTCCTCCCTAAAATTCTTGCATGAGGCGCATACACAGTAATCCCAAGCCCAATCATCTGTGAAGTTGCTGACATGGCGCAAATCCCAATCATTGGTCCACCCCTTATATGGGTTCCCCAATGGCACCATCAGAATAGTATTTTACTACGGGGGAGAGACCACTAGCATCAATTACTTCCCATCAACATTGATTACATGATTATACAAGTAGTTAGAATTTAAGGGTGTATAATCCTCCAATGTATGACCAACAACTTCCCTGAACCACTGGTGCTGACATAGAGTACACTTGAAATAGTAGTCTAGATCTACCCTGTTTTCTTTGGGAATGAGAACGTCATCCCTATGACCAAAGCCATACAGAGGTAGTATTTTTTATAAAGGTTAGTTTTTCTATCTATCTGACAACATCTACCCCAACGATTATTGGGCTATGCGACTTAGCACATACTCCTTCATGCCCATGTTATCATCAAGCTCATGCCCTCTAGTCTTCATCCATATGGACCCCCTGGCAGCTCCATGATGAGCCATTCAGTCGTAATTTTTTTGATTTTCTTCTTTGGTTCACGGAGCTCGTTCACAAATCTCGTTCGTAGAGCTCAGCTAGAAATAGGAAGGTAACAAATCCCCACCATAGGCCTCACATGCATACGTTGTGGAGAACATGATTGCATAGTCTATAGACCCGTTGTGTGCCACAGATCCGAATGGACCCGATTCACATGGAAATATCATAGAGTGTGAAGATATTCATGAATCGAGGAAAACATCACAAAAAACATAGATATGAGTATGGAACAAATAAATGTTATACATACGTATTTATTAGAGAAGTCCGACGAGCTTCGCGGTGTTCCTGGTTGATGTGATCATTGAAGCGTTCATAACCCGTGCATCACCTCTCCACATTGCGACCCTGATACACGATCAGTATTTGCAACTAGCCTTAAAATTTTGTCCATCTACACTCATAATTTGACCCTTTTTTTCCTTGGCTCCAACACTGGGGGGGGGGGGAATTTGTTGGCACAAAAATGTGTGCCCAAATAAAATACTCAAAGAAGAAATCGATGTCAAATGGTCTGTTTTTGAGGGTCCGTCATGGATCTCTTTAACCCTGTGACCTTAGAGGATCCCCTTAGCATCGCATCCATCACAGAGCCTCTCATAACCATTTCTAGATGGAAGAAGAGGCCCCATCTATGGCTGCCACAGAGTAAAAGAGGTGTGAGGCTCAATCATTGCGATGAAATTGACTGGAAGATTCACACCACAAAGGGAACCAAGTCACCTCAGTGATACATTATAACATGATGGAAGCCTCTGTGAGCATTATAGGGAAAATTAAGGGGGTCTTAGTATTGAGGAGGGGATGACTGTCAATTCTGCGGTTACGACAAACTCACTGCAATCCGCAGCTGATCGTTAAGTGCCATGTGGTTCCACAACAAGATGTAAAAGCATCGCACCACCCCATGCATTTTAATTCCCAACTTCCCTCGAACCCAAAGGATGGAGACCCAAAACATTTTACATCTCAGCTTTCAAATTGTGATTCACCTTCTTTTATGCAAAACCACGATAAAAATGAGCTCTTCTAGGTACTTGATCATTGGGAAATACCATCATCTAATCTCAAATCCAACCCCTCTTCAATTATGGATTCCCTTCATAGATCCCATGATCCATCACAATGGAAGGATATCTATAAGGGGACTCGTGTCTTTGCAATGAACTCATTCTTTATGAAGTAACTTCCATTAACAAGTGAACCACATGCTAAGGTAGGATCAATGTGCACCACATAGTACATTTCATCGCATTGATATCCATTGCAAGGTACCCATATTTCGTGATTACCTACTCTGTGAAATAAATTGTAGATCACGAAGAACCCCTTATATGAATTTGTACCCCATGCCAAGGATAGGCCACTGCAATTCACGAAGCATACCCCTTCACAGAGTATTTATCTCTATGGACCACTAGAGCATCGCAAGATCCTAACCTATGAACAGTGTCTATTTTCAATCCCTTATCCCATATGACCCTCCATGTTAGGGAAAAGTGATATCATGGTCCCGTGGGAGGTGATTCACATTGTGTTTCTTCGCCTCATGATTCTTCTCATAGGCACACTAATGTATATCGCTCCATCACATTGCCACACTAATGTTATCCCCTCAATGGATCACACTATTGCACTGCCTCACTATGGTATTGCAGATGCCTTACATTCCCAAAGGGTAGGTGGGAATAAGTTATGAATGTCCTAGGGTGTTGTGTGAACCTCCCTCATCCGAGTTGTAGGTAGCTAAACGGCTATGAACCATTGTCCTGAACACATACCATTAAACTATGGCCTCACCTTGTGAAATATACAAGGGGTTCCCCATCTAATACATTCTCCATGCCCACTGGTCTCTACAAGAGTGAGATTATTCCCCACGTGTAATGAGATCTTATTTGTAGGAAAGGCTTTTGTCAGTGGGGAATGTAAACCATCTTGGTGGAATCCCCTAGCCTTTCAAGTGGGAGGTATCATTCCTGCTTCTTGTTTCATCATCGGTGCACAATGGATAGAGGAGAGATGGGAAATAGTGCCTTTGTTATCACATCTCCTCCCTCTAGGATTTTCCACCAATGGGCCTCAACCATAGAGTATGTCTCAATCTCCATATCCCTCGGTGGCTAATCAAGTTTAATCCCAAATTTATTCATTTTGCTGCTCATCATGCATAAGACCCATCTCTATTCCACAATGACACACCTTTCGTTAAATGATCATCAAGTCTTTGTTGCCTCTTGTTTCTCACACCTAGCATTACTCACATGGGATTAGAGTATGCATTAATCATGAAAACATCAATGGGATAACATAGTGTGTATGCCCCAGTCCCCTTCCAAACTACAAGGACATTGATAATTTCCCTTTCCAAACAAAGTACATAGGAAGCCTTTTTAAGTTTCAAGCCCAACACCAATCAATCCTAACAACTCCCTGTTGGTTCATCGTATTCTGGCATGATGTTATACTATACTCTTATTTCAATCTCACACGATGTAAAACTACATGCTTTCGAACAATGTGGTCTTTTATCCCTATATTCTAGACATGCTACGTAGGAAGCCTACATAAGGTTAAACCCCATGTACCAGTAAACTTCAAGGCCCACATTGCAGGGACACACTTCTTTGGTTCTCCCCATTGGTGTCAGACATATTCTAGGGATGCTAACCATGCATAAGTCCCAACGAGTCTTATTGTTTCTTTCCTCCGTGGACACCCCGATTCCATTGTAGCATTGAACTACGTGGGGTTTGATGCCTTTTTCATAGACAATGTATGTAAGAAGCCTCCTGGAGGTTCAACCCTGTCCCACTGTAATCATGTACTCCCAACCAATGGTAATCCATAGTAGTTCCAGCCAATGGTAACCCATTGTATTTCCGACCAATTGTATGGTGTTTTAGTCTTGACCAAAGGAATGTTGTTGTAGTCCTGACCAACGATATGTCATTGTATTCCGAAACCAATGGTAATCCATTGTAATCTCAAACCAATAGTTTTCCATTGTGCTCCACTTTGTCGGGTCCCACATCTCTGGTCCATCCCAGTGGCATCAGACTAACCTAAGAAATTGACTACGCATAAGCCCCACCATATCATCGTGTCATTGTCCCAGGTGCACACCCTGATTAACCCCATCACAAACAATGTTTACCTTGAATCCCTGCCACATGGATACATAGGAAGCCTCTTGGAGGTTCAAACCCATCACACATTTCCCATCCTAGTCTCTCCATCAAGCTACTGCGTTCAGGGAATTTCATGCCCCAACCAAGGGGTTCTACTTCCTTCGAGTCCCATACATGATTCCAATGTCATAAAACGCTTCACTAGGTGTCCCACCATCCCACCTAATAATGAATACGTTAATTCCCTTCCACAAGGATACATAGTAAGCCTTCATAAGGCTCAAAACCAACACAACTGTGACCTTTGTAATGGATCCATGTAATTCTCTATCCACTTCACCCTTCCATTTATCATCCATCCTGATTTTACCTAGGCCATCACATTTTGGGGATATAATGCCACCCACTTCTTCATGAATCCTAGTAGAAATTAGGTATCTAACCATGCATATGAACTATTCAATCCACAACAAACCTACCAAGGGCACTCCTCTTGTGATAGGCCACTAACTACGCATAAGCCCCAACATGTCTTTGGGACACTGTCTTCTACCAACACCTCGATTCATCTCCCCTTCGAACTACGTGGGTTTGATCCCTATAACTTAGGATAGGGGACTTAGGAAACATTGATGACGTCCAATCCTAGCCAATTACAGACCCCAATGTCACATTTATAGTGATCCAAGCATCCTTGAGTCAGTTTTCATTGGACGTTTCAAAACACTCATCCAGTATACCCCAAGGAGCTCCCTCTTGGGGATGTATCCATTTGATCTTCACTTATTAGTGATCGATCAGTTCGATCTGTCTCCCAAGACATTAAAATCATAGCATACCCTATTTCAATCATAGTAAGATATAGAAAAACTCAAGCGTATGCATATGGAATATAATTCACCACAATTAATGTGGGATGCCTCGGGCTTCCATGTCATCGATAATCCCTATAATAAGGTTTCAAAAACTGTAAGAATTAGTATTATATCATCGAGACATGCCAATAATTTTCAAAATGACTACCCCCAATCAATGGTTTCTACCCTCACCTGAACCCTTGGAATTTCCTAATATAATCTATGTAATTTACTGGAATCCAAAATGATATGGAACTATTTAGTGTTTCATGAACAATGTCTTAATCTTTATGGAATCCCGGTCAAGGTAAAATGTTACCAGGAGGAATCCATAGAAGGAGGAACTGACATCCCACTATCATGTTTTGATCAAGGAGAAAATTTCCCTGAATATGTGACAAATTCTTCCCTACTTTGGAATTTGGGAATGCGTGGAAACAAATAGAACATCTTCCATAGACTGATGCACGCACCTATGATAGTGTTAGAATCAATGTTAAAATTCAAGACCCATCCTCCATCATGATGTTAAAATATATATTTCCACTAAAAAGACATGGGGTTTTACCAATTTTGGGTATGTAGGTATCCTCCATGAAGTCCAAACCCAATTAATTGAATACATTGGTTCTCCCTCCCATGGCCGTATCATATTTATTTGACATCTTCCAAATTGGGGACACATCTCCCAGATCCACCTCCCTAAGGTGTCCAAATCCATTCATACGGGCGACTAACCATGAATAATCACACACACACACACACACATCATTATAATCCAATCTAGAGTTCCTCTATTGCGATGTTCTACTAAGAATGTGTATTCCCTGACATGTATTTTGGTCATTTTCCATTATGCACAACCCGATTATATTCCCCATTTTTGACTACATAGACATTGATTCCTTGCCATTTTGATATGATGGTAGCCTCACTGAGATTCAATCCCATGAATCATGTCTCCACCAAGCTTCTCATTAAAGACATTATGTATCAGGAATATATTGCTAGACCTTGAGGTTATACTTCCTTCATGTCCCATCCATGCATAAATCTCATGATCCCTCTCCCTAGGTGACTCATCACCTCATCCCAACTATTTGGACATTGATCCTTGCCCCTATCAATCATGGTTCATAGGATGCATCCCTGATGTTCATGCCCAACACTATCATCCCTTCACCATTTCCCTCGTATTGGAACCATTCCCATCAATCCCATTAGATCATCACATCCTCTATAGTCATTCTGATTTTATTTGGGCTTCCACATCTCTATAAATTCAGGCCATCCATTTAAGAATCTATCCATATATAATCCCCTTTCACTCACTCAGTCGCTTTTACCCATTGTGTGGAGAAGCCACATCATCCAACCTAGATTGACCCTCATATGATGGGCCACTAAACATGCATAAGTACCAACAGGTATTCAGGTTATTGTACAATGCCTACACCCTGATCCTATTCCTCACTCTCAAACTACGTGGGCTTTTATCCAATTTGAGTATGTATAAAACCTCATTGAGGTTCAATATTAGACAACTATAAACCACGATGTCCCCTCTACGAGGACCCATAAATATTTGATCTGACCCTCTATGATGTTCATATTATCCATCACGATATGAAATCTTCCCATTTTGGGACATGCCATACAAGGTCTTTCCTCATTGGGCGTTCTGTTCCATCCATCTGGTAAACCTTCCAGGTGACCCCTCTTAGGGGTGCACTACCATCTACTCCACTTTTTCAAGGTTCTAATCAGTCAGATATGACTACTCTAGATGTTAAACTACCAGCATACACCATGATTAAATTGGGAATCCAAAAAAACCCTCAAATAAATGAATCTTGCATATGATTTCCCACATTCAATGTGGGATTCAACAGGATTTCACACCCTCAAAATTCCCTATAATAAAAGAAATACAGGTTCCCTAGTGTTTCAGTGTACAGACATGCCAGCGATTCCCAATGTGACTTCTCACGTTGTTGAATGTAGATTCTTTGACTTAAGCTTTATGAATGTCTTTATATAAGAAATTTAATTCACCGAATTCCAAAATGATAAGTAACTAGGAAGTCTTTCATTTTCCACATCTTAATATTTATGCGAGACTTGAAATCGGCGATTAATTCATAGGAGGAATCCACAGATGCATAAAAAGATATCCCATCACCCCCTTTAGATCATGGATACAACATCACTGAAGAATTAATGAATCTATCTTTTTATTGAATGAATCATTGTTGAAAAATTACATCCCATGTCAGGCTAGCATCAACGACATGAACGCACACCCCATGGAAAGCATCGAAAACATACACCCATCCCTGAGATCTCAAGGTGGCCTCCTCCTTTTTAACTTGACCACAATGTTTTAATTATATATATTTGGATTTGGATTATTTTATGAAATATCCACCAATAGCATGGTTATATGAACTTATTTAATTATTTTGAGGACATTAACAATGGCAAAAAATTGATGGAGGATGAAAAAGACCAACTATTCATTCAATTTGTTGCTATAGTGACATTAAAATCTCTCACTCATAAGTAATCGGAATTGTTAATACACATAAAAGGATAAATCAATGGAAATGTTTAAATAGTTGTTATATTGTGATATGATGGGATTTTATAGATTTTCCCATGGATTACAGCTGGTGTAGAATAATGAAAAGTCTTTATTTATATATGTAGGTACATGAATTATCCACATCCCATGTATTGAATGGGATATATGAATACAATTTTAATGAGAATAAATATATGGTAATAAATATATTGGATATGTCTAATGTCATTCTCATTAAATAGAAATCATCAGGTATGGTTGTATAAGTTGTCCATGTGGAGCTTCCTTGAATCATCCAATTTAGATCCAGAGTGTTTTTTGAATTGTGAGATCACTGAGTGTTCCATGAAGGGAAAATAATTGGAGAAGAAGTAGTGCATGATTATTATTTTTTATATGAAATAAATCTTAATAAATATCCAGTTTCCTTTGGTTTCATTTTTAATCACATAATCTCAATAGACCCCACAAAAATGTAAAATATGGTGTGGTAATTTTGAATAGATGTGCGTGTTTTAATTTTAAAGGGAAATTTATAACAAATAAAATCTCCATTTACTCAAAATTGAGAAAAGTTCTTATAATGCCTTCAATATTTAGGATCAGGATCAATAATTCCTTTAAGATTATCGGGAATTATGCTCATGTTAGTTGAACAGAAGGTGTGGATGGTATGAATGGAGGTATGACACATACTTAAAATAGAGAAGACGTACTAATAGTGTCATTTTACTTTCTATAATTCTTTATTTAGGTATTGTGTTATTCATTTATTTTATGCATTGTCATTATTTATTCATGTTTTCTTGATTTTTTTATTAATGAAATATTGTATCAAAATTATGTCCCATTATTTTTCATTATAGTGTTACACAAATAATCATTTTTTTTCATTACATATACACTATTATTTCATTTGAGCTAGGGGTGGTGTGTTCGTAAAATTGTACCATGATAAGAATGTATTAGAATGGTGTCCGAAGGATTTTGGAATCTGTGTCCACTCAACCTGTTACATGTTAAATTGATATTGAATTTGTTTGAAAATGTAATGTTTTTAATAAATTGTGAATATAAATGTAATTGTAGTGTATTAAAATTTATATTTAGTAGTAACAATAATATATATTAATTTAATTTTATATGAAATTATGATGATTTTTATTTCTTTCTATACAAAAATTCTCTACAAATAATTCAATTTACTACCATAACTCATTCCTTTTATCCATTATAGAAGTAGTAGTGAAAAGAAATATTTTTTTTTGGTTTTGCGAATTTGGATAATAAAATATCCAATTTTTAGTTCTGGAAGGATTTCTAAAAAATATTCTATTTATAAGAACTCTTTAAAACTAATTAAGGTTTTTTAATAAATAATTTCAAAGCCTTGATAAAAGAACATGTCTTTTTATAGTGCTCTAAATATCAGTTCTTTTAGGCATTCATATTAGAGGTTTCCAGAACTAATTCAAGTATTATATATAATAGTGTCATTTTTTAGTTTCCATGTAGAATCAGTCCTCCATAAAAAATTGATGTTTTTATGGAATCTGTGTGATTATATACTAAAATGTGGGTGTGTATTTAATGGATTTAAGTAAAGGTAAGTCAATGTTATATTGCACATGTATTTTCAGGTTTGAAAAGTCTTACTTGTTCAATTTTTATTTATTTTCATTAAATCTCAGAATCTCTTCATAAAATATCATACAGTAATATTTAAAAAAGGACACTACATTAAAAATAATTTTTTTTATCTTTTTAGCTTAAATATTTATTATCTAAATATTTATTTATGAAAATTTATAACTAAATTTTTAGGTATTTTTTTAGATTTATGATTATTATGAAATTTATTTTTTGTGGTGTTTAAATATATTTAAATGGTGGAAATATTATTATATAATTAAGGTAAGTATAATTTATTTTAAAATAATCACATGTTTTCAAAATAATTTTTATTTTTGATTGTATTCAAAGTTTCATCATATGTTGTTTTTCTAATTATGTATGTTATTCTACTATTAATTTGGTTTTCTAAAATCCCATAATGATATATATAAATTTCCTTAAAATTAATACCATTAAATTCAATAAAATAATAATAAAACTAATTAAAAACAAATAATTTAAAATAAGTGTGCATGGGTTTTTAAAATATATTATATTTAAAAAAAAACAAAATTTACAAATGACTAGGGAGGGAGCATTTCAAAAAAATAAAAAAAAATATTCAAGTTCATAAAAAGAAATCTGGGAGACTCAACTCAAGAACTCTCCAATGTTGGATTTCATGACCTAAAACCAACTAGTTTTACTTTATGTTGTAATTTTATTCAAATAAGTGAATATTTCTAAAATATCATATAACATATAATTCATTTTTTGGCATGGCATTAATGAAAGAATGTACTAGAGCATCTTCCACATTGAAATGTTTACTGTAGTTATGTAATATCATGAAAACCTTGAAATTCCCTTATGATAATTACAATATTATGTTATGGTTCTATTTTATGACATATTGTATGTTGACTGAAAAGTGTGAGTACGCATATAAGAAGATGAGATATCATATCATTAAATTCTCACATGGTAATCACCAAAATGGGAGGGTATGAGAAAAAACCCACTAGTAGGAATTCCACATCATTATGAGTCATTGGATATTATTTTCTATGAGTACTTGTGTTGATCCTTAAAAATTAATTTTAACATTAATTCATGTCATTACTCATGTAGATTGCTTCACTATCCGAAACAATGATTCCATATGTTTATGAGAAGTAGGATATGATGGTTATGTCATTAATGTTCATCCATTAATGAATAATGTGAGAAAATATTTGTCCCATTGATGTTTATGAAAGATGAATCTAGTCCCTTTTTTTGAATTTAACCAATAATTTTAAATTTCATTCCCATGGTGTAATAAACAAATTTGGTTCAGATTGTCATTGAAAGATGTATCATTAATATTTAATAACGAATCAAACATGTAACTTGTGTAATGAGAAATCACAAAAAATATATAATATTACACAACGAGTGTACATCTGTTGTTATTAACAGTACGAAATATTTTATAACAACATTTTCTCTTATAACATATTAATTTATTATTTATTAAATAATATTATAGATAATACCACCCATATGATCATGATTCCTAGTGTATTTGGGAATTATGAGCAATAAATAACAAAATAAAATATGTAATACATGTACATTATTGAAACTTACATAACATGCTCGTATTATTCCATCATAGAGAAAATTACAGGGGTTAACCTAGGGACATACATAAGAAAGGGGTGAGATATAAATCTCAATAATGGAATAAAAATGGAATATAATAATGAAATTATTACATTTTAAACAATTATCTATGGGGTAGAAAAGTGGTGAGAATAATAAACATTAAAAACTGACACTTGACATATAATCGTAAAATAATAGAATCATGGAAATGTGTTAACAACATTAATCCTAGATCCTAATCCTAGGTCAACAAAAACTACAAAGACATAATGATGGAAAAATTCCAAGGATGGACAAAATTCACTACCTGATCCATTGTAAATTGTCTAATGAGACAAAAGCATTACACAATGCATTGGAGAGATATATAAATCCGGCTCCACCCATCACATTCATATCATTCACATGCATAAGTGTGTAAAATATATTGTACAACATGGGATCATTTCTCATCTCAAATTATTTCATGATCAAGGAGTGTGGAAAAAATACATTTATGTCCCCAATCAATGAATTTTATGTGTATAAAGTTGAACACCCTTAATAGGAAACTAGTAAGGGTATTCACTACTCAATTGATTGTCATGAGAAGTCCAATTTAAATTCCAACAGCATAACGGGGGAAAATAAATTTTAATTGGAGGGATTGATGAGATATACCAGGGTATATCATAATTTATAAATAATGAAGATAATACGGTTATATGAAATAAAATATCTTCCAATTATTAATTGTATATAACACAAATTAGATAATGAAGATGCATGAATAAAGAGAAATGTGAAAGGATCCCTTACCATGAGAGTGTGAATAAAATTTCTTTGTTGGAGATCCTTGATTGTTTATGGCACCATGGTATGACTCTAGAGTGGGGATGATAAAGTAATGATTTAATCTATGGGTTTTGAGTGCAGAAAAATCAGTGCTTGTGTGGCATTATATAGAAAATGATTAGAAAATTATTTATTATTTCTAAAACTTATGTTTTTGAACCTATATTATAATGTAATAAAAACTACAACACCCTTGGGTTTTTACCAAGGTTTCAACCAAAGGTGATTATTTTACATTATTTTATTATGAGGATGGATGATAATATTAAAATATTACCCCTGGTGATGTGGAAGTGACTCATGTCCTTAGAAAAATGATTTTAAAACACTAAAATATATTATAGGTTTTGGAGGATTTTTAAAGGCTTTATAAAATTTATAAAAAGAACATATAATTATATAATTACAATCGATAAACATAGATTTGGTCATTCATACCCTTTATATTATTTATTAAATAATGTTTTGGTCAATATGATGTCATAATACACCACATATATTTATAAAAAAAGTAATTTTTACCAAAAGATTTAACCATATCAGAAAATTATGAATCAATTAACCAATATATAATTTTTATATTCTGATTCCCAAATTAGTATTTATTTTAACAAAATAATTTTATAAAAATGTGACTTTACACTTTTAAAATAATAATAGGCATTTTTTGGGAGATGCTCATTTTTATTATAATAACAGTTCATTAACCCTTAGAAATGTTATTTTTGACTTTATATATGATATATGATCATTTATATTAAATAAAAATTAAATAATCATAACATATTAAAATAATATTTACTTCATAAAATTAATTAATTCTTTAAAAATAATGGCCTTAATTCTGTTTTAATATAATCCAAAAATACAATTTCTGTTATATTAATTCAATAAAAAGATAATTTATAATGTAATAATAATAAAATTAATACATATAATTTATTCAATATAATATTCCTATTAATTTTTTTAGGGTTCTCTCATATAAAATTACAACACCAAAAAACACCATAATGGTTATGTGTTTGATGATGAGACTTTTATATGATGGTTTAACATACATGGTTGGGGATGTTATCCCAATGAGCTTTAAATTCTCTAATTGACAGTTTCAATCATGATTAAGTAATTGAATATATGTTTGGGCTTGGTCCTGGGATATTATCAGTAATTATATCTCCCTTAGAAGCTCTAATAAATGGGAATTATAAAGTACAATCCTACTTGATAAGGACATCACTTCCATTAATCATGTTAACTAGATTTGGGAAAATCCCATATTTATAATAATCAATAACTATTCAACCACTATACTATAAAAGTTCCAGACTCTTAGTAATATATTAAATCTTATACAATATAATTATACCATGAATATTCATGTGATTTCTATAACCCAAATACATAATACCATGTTTTATTCCAACACAAAAGTGACTGTATTTATAAATGGTCAGGTAGTTAAATATCTTTTTCGTCAGTGAGTTCCCTGACCCATTTCTAGATATTAATATTAGTCATTAGGAAATCCTTCCAAATTCCATAGTGGATGAGGCATAGAGGGTCAGTCATAACATGGTTTTTTCATCTCAATTGAATATTAATTACATTTAAAAGATAGAATAAATATTCTTCAACATATCAAGAAGTAAAATTTATTCAATAATTGTTAAATGAAGGACAACAATAAATACTTATATATTATAAATGTATTTTTTTAAATAAAAAATATATAATAATTATTTATCTGTTGTTATTCATTCAATAATAAATAATTATACATTTCATAAATATATTATTTTTTATTCACCAGATCATTTTGTGATTATTTAGTCACTAGACTATTGATTGAATATTTATTTATTTATTTATTTAATAATTATAATTTATAAATTTATTCTATAAATAATGAAATGTTGAAGAACACAGATGGGCGTGTTTTTTCTCGTGATGAATTTTTATTTACTATATCATAATACAAATATTTACCACTTTGCAGGTTAGTTCACAAAATAAAATAAAATATAATTTTTTTTATTAAAGTTAATGGGGTTCCATTTAGGATAATATATTATTAATTTTTTTATGAAATTATTTATATATTAAACCAAAATACTACATATATAAATAAACTACTTTGTCAATCTTAGAATGGTTAATCGCTGCACACAAAAAATTACATTCCATAATCTCTCTTCTCATCTCTTCCTCTCAAGACTAAGATGAACAATGGAAATTATTTCAATCCAAAATATACATAAAGAAATAGATGTGAACAATGGAATATTATGAATCGTCTGACCTAGCACTTGATGTCTCGTCGACATTATTTAGATATCAAAGGAGCACATGTGGATCAATGCTTGAGGGGATTTTCTTTTGGTCCTAGATATGCAATGAAAATAAAAACATCAAGATAGAACAGTCAACATCATCAATAAATATTGATCTCAAAACTAATATTATTATTTTTTTGTTTTGTTTTAAATTTATTATAAATTAATTGGAATGATTTTAACTTTTGTTTTGAAATATTTATTTTTCAATATTTTTCCAAAAATTATTCATTGGTCATGAAATTAACACCAATAACATTGTAAATAATCCATTGAATTTGATAAAATTTCATTTGTACATATGATTAATTGGTTCGTCTGATACATCCCAAACCATCATGTGGTATCAATGGATGGTTGTGATCAATTTATATTAATTAAATTATTTTTGATTGTTATAATTATTTAAATTTAGCATTTATTTCATATAATTTTTTCTTGAATCTGATTATCAATATCTCTTTTTCAATTCTTTGTTTATCACCCATTTAATCTAGAACTGAATATTTATTAATGATGAACATATGAGGAAACTATTTGTAGGTGCTGGAAAATCTAGTCAGATAACAAAAGAGTACATGACATGTAACCAAAAGGTAGATGTTGTGTACCCATGTTCAATGAAATATGATAACTCTAATATAATTTTTTTATAATCATTCTTTAAATACACATTACCCAAATTAAATTCACACACACCAATCATAATTCCAGGTTGGTACATGTCTCAATAGTTCACAAACTATTTTACTCTCTTACACATCGAGTAACAGACAATTTTTCCAGAAAACAATTCACAACATCCATGGAATCTAATGTATTTATTACACAATATTTGTTTTTGATCACATATAACTAGGAGGTTACAAGTCATGTAATAGCTATACAAACCATGTACCCTCACACATGTTTGATCAATAATACACATTTAGTGCGTTGGATTTAATCAATGTAATATAATTAAAATGATACAAGACATGTAGTTCGATGTACACATCCTGTAACCATCCTTTTTTACAGATAAATATATATTCTAATTTATTATTCCTTTAAGCCTAAATTACATTTGTTTATTTTTCAATTTCATGAAACATATTGGTTGTGTGTGAGGATATATATATACACATATTTAATACCTATTTAATTTCTATGTTGAATTCTGAAAAATATACCATGTATAGTCATAATACGTTTACTGCTCTACAATCATTTAAAAAATTACCGACAACATCAATTAACATTTGTTTGATGTTTTATTTATTGAATTGTCCACACCATGTAATTAAATGATGAAGGATTCATGCAATATGTTGCATGAGTAGAATTTATATGATCTCAAAACGTTTATACTACGTTTTCTACTATATATTCTTAGTTGCTTTCATGTATAAGTTGTGTACATAATCTAATACCGGAAGGGATTATTCATTTTTTATTTATTTTTGATTACCCCATTTTGATTGGGTTAAGTGGGAAACATTAAATGACCAGTATGAACATGGAACGTGACCCAACTAGGACTCAATGTCCCAAAGACTATACACACAACCAAAAACACCCTTATCTAATAAACTTCAAACCACAAACATCCAATCAATGATTTTGTTAACAACAATTTCCCCAAATAAAAACAGTGTACCTATATTATTAAATTTTATGATAGTTTACTAAATATATTTTAATTACAAAAATATCGGATGGGTATCTATATAATAACTACATGAAAATTATGATAAATTTAATTATTTGGTTAATCATATTACTAATTAGATTAATTCATTCTTGTTTATCTTTTAAAAAATAATAAATCATAATGAATTGTAGCACATTATCTTAAATTTTGTTTTTCACTAGTTGATGATCATGATATTAGTCCTAACAACATATATGAATGAATTAATTTGATTTAATTATTGAATTAGAATTTTTAATTATTTTATTAGATTTAATTTATGGCCTCTTAGTCATACCTCATTCCTTTTTTATATTATAGCCTACTTGTTCATAGTTTCTTTTATATAAAACACCCTTTTGGTATCCTTAAACTATGAGAAAAGATAAAAAATTATCATGATGGAGATCCTAGTGACATGGACTTGGTTCGAGATGATGTTGTGGTGAAAAAAAGGGATGGAAAGGAAAATGGATGAATTCGGTAAAATCGATTCCAGGTTGGCTCCAAGAAGTTTCCACAATTGGTATATGGTTTTGTTGTAGTTTTATCAATAAAAAATAGTTAGTTAACTGTCATCAATTTTTTTTTCATGATTTATTTTATAGATGAAAGACCTCAATCACATAAATAAATGTATAACATTGAGAAAAGGGAATTAAAATAAAAGTATTAGGGATAAATATTTTATTATAACATAGTTAATTTGTTATGTAAAATCTGTCTAATCATAACAAGACATTTAAAAAATAAAAAATAAAATTTAGGAATAATTTAAAAATATTTTATGTTAATATTAAGATATTACAGCTTCCCATATTGGGTTTAAAATGAATCCATTGAACTGAATTTTTTAATGACCCTTTTTAGGTCACTTAGATTAACTGGGGAGTTCAAATTATTGCTTTTTGATGGACTAAATAAGTTTATATATAGAAGAGTATACCTTTATAAAATATATTTATCTTTGAGGAATATGTTCATGATATCAAATTAATTATTTATTGATTGGTGAGTCCACTCAACACACATTGGAATTTATAACATTCATTGGGAATGATTTCATACCCGAATACAATTAAGCAACTATAAAATCCCATGCTATGGTTCTGATAAGGATTATACGCATCCAATCCTTTATGATTACCACATGATGGGGTATTCTGATTTCAATAGAATGAGTCATTGATACTTAGTAAAATTTTGTGATACATAATAAATTTATTAAAAAATATTTCTCATAGAATTTATATTCATGTGAAGTAGTAATTATATTATTTTTTGATATTGTATAATATTGAACAGTTCATCAACCACTTTGTCCATATTAACATATTTGGAGAAGACCATCTCTTGATAGGATGTAATTTATAAGAATGGTACATATGCTTATAGGTTATGTTGTTCCATGAACAAAAGTCTTGTATCCTAGAATAATCAATCCCTAATCCACTTGTTAAGGAGGAGATTGTTGAGGACATCTCTATATATGAAATGCACCTGATTGATGTGATATATATTTGTTGATTAATAATGTCATCTATGAATATAAAACACATATAGTCACATAAAACCCTATATTTCTATAACTTGATGCATAATATTTTTAATATTTATTAATGGAGAGCTAAAAAGGAATACATTGAGAAAAAAATGGACTAGTTATAAGGAACATAGAGAAGGTATTCCTGTTGGACCTCACATAGTCAAACTCATGGGATGCAATTAGTTTCTATATATTCTTGTTTTTAAACGTCCATAATAACTACACACTAAAATAATTATTTCACCACTCCCACATAACATCTATAGTTTTTCTATAAATTTAAATATAAACAACATAGGGTGTTATCTCATATAACCTATCGATATAATTCACCATGTTATCATGGAGATGGTGTTTAAAAAGCAATATTTCCTTATTTTTAATTAAATGAATGGTCACATTATGATCTCAACGAATAACTCCATGTCTATTGATTATTCACAACCCCCTTCTATGAATATGATTATTAAGGGGTCAAAATGGAACATGAAAATATCTATTTCATAGTTGGAAAGAAGGTCCATTGAAATAAAAATTACACCCAAGAAAAGAATAAAGGGGAAACTCTATGTGGATTTTTTATCGAGTGTAGTCTATCATTTTCTAAAAATAGAGAGTTAAATAAAATATGTGGTATCACATATGAATTCAAATTCAAGATATAAGTACGTTATAAAATATTTCCCATGTTAGGTTGGTCAATGGGTAATCAATATAACCACAATTATTATTGTGGCTTTTAGATATTACCACATTAAATCTCCGATTGGAATGATATTGGGTCTAAAATATTTATATAATGTTACATTAGTCACAAAACATTATTTCTATGTCAAAAAACTATTTAGATGAATTTTTTTTATATTTATAAATATATGTCTCAAATTTTAAAATAAATAATAATTTATGGTATGGAATATATGAAAAATGGTCCTAACATGTTGGATTACATCAAACATTTAACAAAAATCAATAATGAAATTTGATCACTTGAATCAAACAACACACAACTTTGGAATCTTTACCTTATTCAGGTAAAAAAAAATTAATTCAATAGATTATATCAATATTTATATTTGGATTATTTTTAATTGAAACCATATTGTTGTATGTCTCACATGTTTTCATGAAAAAATGACCATACCCCCATATTGTAGAAAATGTTAATGATCGAAAAATATTATTGAGTTATTTTATACAAATGTGGATGGACTATTTCCAGTTGATTATAGGGGTGGTAAACATAATTTATAACTCCGAATGATGATTTTAAAAGATATGTACATGTTAATTAAATAGGTAAAATTAAGATTTCATTTAAAAATTTATGATATATAAAAATGATGTTGAGAAAAAACATGGTATGATGATTAAGAAGCTACACTCATATTGGGGTGGCAAATATCTTAACCCATACTTCAATAATTAAATAATGGATTTTGGGATTTTATCACAATTCACTTCTACTTATATAAAATAATAGAATGTAGTTAGTCGAAGAATTAGCCACACCTTGTTTTTCTATGGTAAATTAATGATGATTTATGTTAGTATTTCTTTATGATTTTGGGGAGATACATTAAAAATTATTACAGAGATACAAAACCAATTTCAAACTTAGTTGAATAATGAAATTCCATAGGAACATTGGTGTAAAATAAACTCTAATTTGTAAAATTTATACATGTGGGATTTTGATGAATTTTTATAAGCATTATTAGGAAATCTACACGCACTTTGTGGAAAAATGTTTACCTTTATCTGATTCCCGAAGGAAATTATTTGAAATTACTTATATAACTCCTTAGAAGTAATGATAATAGTGTTATGTCAATCATTTTACCAAGAGAAAGATCACATATATAAAATATAATATGGGTGTAAAATAGAGTTTGATGATTTATAGTCTCTATATTTATAGGAGTTGGAATAGGAATATATTGCACGATGCCCCATGGAAAAGGATGTTCTAAAGGCTAAAATATTGAGTAGGATTGAAAGGGTGGTTAGGGAATAAGAATGATATTATCATTGAGGATAATGACTCAATATTTCAAATAGTAATTATCTTTTATCCTATAAGGAAGTTGTATCTATTAAAAAAAATGCCAAATAAGGAAAATCTAGGAAATATGAAATGGATTCAGTGTACCAAAACAATGCATCAGTTTTTATTTATCCAAAAGTCGATGTAAAACATATTTGTTGTAAAATTTTATTAAAGAAGAATAAAGAAAGGGATTAAAAATTCATTACATATAATTCATGACTAATTTTAAATTGGCTGTAACGAAGCCAAAACATAAACTATGATGAAAAAAATTTAACTAGCTATTATGATAAAATAGATAGAAAATATAATTTCCAAAATAGATAACCATGATTATGAGATTTAGAAGATGGATATAAAAATTTCTTATCAAAATGGGAAAAGTTTATGTCATTTCTATATGACATAATCAAATGGATTTGTGTCTGTCAAGGATTTCAATAAGTTATTAAACTTGTAGAGTTACATTTGTTGATTAAATCAAGAATCCAAGCGATGGACTATTCAATTTGATGAAGATATAATTAAATTTGGATTCAGAACGATTCAATGTGAAACTTTTGTATATAAACTATTTAGTGGAAGTTTGGTTGTTTTTAAAAAACTTTATGTTGATGACATAATATTATTAAAAATTTAATATAATTATTATTGTCCATTAAGGAATTGATGGAATGATTATCCACCTTTATAGTCATGGGTGAATTAGCATATATTCTTGGGATCATGATCCATCATGATATATATAAAATGATACTTAGACTATGTGAAAGGACATACATTGGAATGATACTAATGATATTCAATATTGAAGATTCAAATATGGGATTATTTCTAATGTCACATAGAATTCATATCATTAAGGAAAAATGTCTGATGTTATATGAAGATAAATTTTAGATAATAATGAATTCATACATTTCATCAAATGGTCCAGTCATGTATGTTATGCCTTGAGTAGGTCATGATTCTACCTACGCGTTACTCACTATAGAAAGATATAAATCCAACATACATGGTCATTATTTTATATTATTAAATAATATCCTTATGTATCCAAGGCATGATGAAAGACATATTACTCATCTTTGGAGGATATGGGGAGCTATTGATCTTAGGATTTCTAGATACAATTTCCAATAACGATCTAGACAATCTAAATTTATATTTCGGAAAAATATTCACTATCATTGGAGGTGATGTGAGATAAAAGAGCTCGATGAAATACAGTATTGTAGATTCTATAGTGGAACCTAACAATATCAGAACTTCTGATTTAGAAAAATATGGGATTTGTATATAAAACATTATCTTATATTTTGATGTGGTTCATAATATTAAAGAGCATATCACACCCAATGGATTTAATACTATAGTAGTGGATCTTGAAATGGAGTGATGAACCCATAAATGGATGAAACACAAACATAACAAGTATCATGTCTTGTGATATTTTCTCAAATGTGTGACATTATAGTGAATAGACTCTTCTTGGTTAAAAAAGGGATGGTCCCCTTAAATAAATCCATCTATCTATAAAAACATTATAATTATTTGAGAAATATTAGACTAAAATTCATAAGTATTTAGCACTAGTAGATGTGGGATACACTAATAGTTGAAGCCTTAATACTAACTATCTGTACATTTCATTGAAATTTAATTCAAATATGGGAATACATATAAATATATTATTATTTATTATTTATTTACTTATATGTCATTAATGTAATAATGTCTCAGATTATTTTTCGCATTGATAAAATGATAGCAGTTACCCACTATGATGAGAAAAATAAAATTCCAAGTATAGATTCTAACATATGGTTCTATGATAGGAAAAAATTACATGATGGTACTATTAGAATTTTGACTTTAACACATGATCTTCAGTTATTTTATGTAAAAATTTCATTCTAAAGAAATAATAGCTTAATGCACCTAAATTGATTCCTGAATGAAATTAAAAAATAGCTTTCTGAATTTAAAAATTTTAAATTATTGAAATTAATTTTATTTTTGAAATAATAATGTAAAAAATATATTTTGAATAATTTTTTATATTTTTCCAAAAAAATTTATATTTGAGTGAATAGTGAAAATATGAACTTTATAAGTAACTGTCACTTTTTTTGACATCATAATGAAATAATAATGAAATTATTATATTTGAATAATTTTTTAATGAAAAATAAATATTTAATGAGTGATGTAATTAATATTAAAATATAATTGTAAATATAAAAAAACATGATTAACATTTTTGAAATCAAAGTACTTTTATAGTTCAAATAAAAAATATTTTAGTTTCTTTCTCATCATGTAGTATTTTGAAGGATAATATCAATTTTGGTTTCGTTTTAAAGAAAAATAAGCCTAATTTGATTTAAATTAATACAATTCATTCAATATAAATCATCATTATATTTTATTAATCTATAAAATAAATTTTATACTTAGGGAAATCATTTTTTTAAAAATGGATTTTGTAACATTTTAGAAAATTATATCAAAAATTATTTTCAATAAATTTTTGGAGTTGAATTCTATTAAATGGATTGAATATTTTTGAATCATAATAATTAATATTATGTAATAATATAAAATTTTATATAATAAGTTATAGTTGATAGGTTGGAATGGGTAATGTTAGATGGTCTAGAAAGGGATGGGGTGGGGAATATAAAAGTATAAAAAATATAATCAAATAAAGTGAAAACTAAAATTAATTATGAATGATAATTATTGATTTTAACTAGTAGAGGAAAATTTAATGATTTCATGTATGGTTTTTATAGTAGTTTGGTCCAATGTTGGTATACCTATACTCTTATACCTATCGTCTTAGTAAGAAATATAGATGCACTAAAAATTACTATTTTTTGGGAATCTTAAAGTAATTACAAATTCTTTTTCTGGTGGAGGGATAACCATGAATGTGTCTTTTGAATGGGTAGCCACAACCCTTACAACCTGACATTAGACACTGGGAGTCACAATCTGTACTTTCCTGCCTTTAGATATATGGAGTCACCACCCTTAGACAATGAAATTAGAATTTATAAGTCACAAATCGGGAAAACACAGATACAAATAATCATTTTGTTGGAAAATTTATAAACAAAATAATATAGTGCATGTGATTGATGGGAAAAAGTGTTAAATACTACGAACCTAATGACCAATGGTTAACAATGAAAGCACAAGTACTGGTTGTTGATGATTTGATGGGAACGTCTCATTATGGAAATTGTAGTTGAATTAGAAATGAATTATCACTTTAGAGAACTCATATGTTATTAAATAGAGTGTTGTAGGATGTTACAGATTTCCTAGTAGGTTCAATGTTCACCACATGTTATCATTTAAAAAATTGTTTCAAAAATGTAAATTTGGGTCTTTTAATTTGTTTCTTGAAGTCATATTCTTATCCTTTATATTATATTGTATATATATAATAAATATCTAGTTGTTATAGTATCTTGTTTTCCTTTTTAAATTTAGAATAAAATTTTTCAATATCTTTTCTAAATATCTCTATGAAAAAACACGTCATAGTTTCCTCTTTATTCTATTAAAATAAATCCTAAAAATAATTTGAATTAATTGGAATATATCATAAAAATATATCTATAATTATTTTAGTGTTGAATGATTTAAAAAATCAATTTAAATACATTCAAACTTCTTTACATTTACATAAAACTATTCATGAAAACTGGCATCACAATCCGTGAGTGAATTCGTAAATTTGAATTAAATCATTTTTGAAACAGACAAATAAATGGGATAAACTCATTGAAAATTTATTTTTTTCTCTATAAATATTCTCCAAAAAATAATAACCACTCTTAGATTATTATATTTATATTTAATGAGTATTTCTATAGTAGAAAACCCATATAAAATAGTCTATATATATACAAAATATCATTTTTTTAATAAATTCATATATTGAACTATAAATTCATAATTAATAGTTTCATAAGGATTATGAACCATACATTGTGGAATGAAATGTAATTAATGGAATGAACCTCACTCTGTCGAATGAAACATAATATAGTGTATGAACCACACATTGCAATATTATTTCACCTCCATGGTGGCATGTTTCGGGTGATGGTGAAATGGTCCGGTGAGGATCATCACCCATTCCTTTTTCTAGATATTGTTTCCTATCATATTCACAATTTCCTTGTTTTAATCCCATTTAGTGTTATTATACATTAAAAGGAGGATGGATTAACCTGACGATGACTAGGAAATTCACCCATTTCACATTGAAAAGGAGGTGCCACAGTCAGATGATTCAAGCTGGCGATTACATGGGGTCATGTACTTCTGATATCGATCCTACTCAAATATAGATTCCTTGAATGGTCTCCAATAGGTTGATTTATGGAGCCAAAAACAAAGAAAGGCCTTGGTATCCATGATTCATGCACCTTCATTCCAATGTCAGGTGATCGTTGATTGATGACTCATCCATCAACACTTAAGGACTCTGTAGGTAAAGAGGATGGGAGGTCAGGCTCACCGCACCCTTATGGGGGAGGATTGTTTCCTATTTTGGTACCACCTTTTATAATTACATCATTTTAATAGTTTCTTGAATCCTTAGTTTATTCTCGAAGAGTGTGTCCACGGGCTACCCTTAGTTTCAATATCATCATAGGCATGCATAAATTTGATGCTACAAGGTGATCAGAACTTGATCCGTACAATAAGGAGCTATAGATTTTAAGGTCATATATGTGGGATAGAAGGTGACTTGGTGCTGAAGTATGTCCCATAAGATAAGTTTCCTACGTATCCTCTAGAGAGGAATCAGAACCAACACAGTTCAGATTTGAAGGGGCTTACACATAGAAATTTCCCATTTGGGGGGCCATGATTGGGTGGAACCTTTTGGATGGGCACACTTTTGATATTTTCCCTTCAAGTAGGTTTCCTATGTATCACTATTTGATCATGTAGCAGAGTTGTTGTAGTTTAGATACTTGTGGGCCTTACACATGGAAGCTTCCCATTGAAGAGGACATGATTGGGTGAACCCTTTTGGAAGGGCACCCTTTTTATATTGATCCTTTGAGTAGGCGAACTATGAATCTTTGTTTGATCATGAATCCACGTTCTCATCGTTCATATTTGTGGGGATTATATAATCTTCACAAACCTTAAAACCATACTATGTCAAGATTATTTTGAGATACATGATGTTGCGAGAGATCCAACCAGCCATATGCTTCTAATCATATTGGTGGGAGAGGGAGATCCTACGTAGGAAGAGACTTGGGTTACAATGGGTGAGGGCACGGATCAGTGTACCCTTGCATGTGAGATATCATTAAATGTCATGTGGCCCATCCTCGAATGATAGGGGACTAACATTAGTGGGAGGGCCCAAGAATACATTCTAGGAATGGAAAGAGTTTCTTCCTCGTTAAAGGAAAAGCGAGAATAACTCTTTTGACCGATCACTATTAATCATTGAATGGAAAAGAAAGTTATCACCATTAGTACCGAGAATGGGGAAGTTCACATAAGAATTCCATGGATGGACTTGGGGTTACCATGACAATGTAGACCCGCATTCATTCTCGAAGCGCGAACTGTTGTGGGGATATCCTTCATCAAACTTATTACCTTGCCAATGTAGACTCAAACAAGAGTGTCGATGCACCTGATGGTATGATAATACAAGTTAGGTGGATTTAGTGGAGGTTTTTGCCTGATGCTTGCAGACTGGTTCATGGAAGTACCATGGAAGACTGGACAACAGTGGAGGGATGAGATGGAACCAGAGGAAACAATACCCAAATATACCACATTTTGTCTATTGATTTATTATGTACGATGGCGGAGGCTCCTCATGATATAGTGGAATGCGGGTAGATGGGTTTTTCTATGTACCAATGTGGTACAATGGAATGGGTATTTTCCACTGCATACCCTAGTGTAACGCAACCCATCATGCCACTTTGGGTTCCAACTAAATAATGATTCATTATGAGAAATCGGGATTAGTCCATATAGTTTTTCACTGCACAATGATCCATATTGATTGATGGTATGGGGGATTATAGTTTGTAGGATGTTCATCCATGTGAAGTAAATTGACCACTGTTTCGCCATTTAGGTTTGTATTTCCCAATTTATTATCAGGTTCCCCCGTTTTATGGTTCATGGTCGATGGTACCTGTGGGAAGTGTGGTTTATGATTCGAGCTTCACTGATGTATCAAGGCAAAATAACAAAATATTCTTCTAACTATTTCTTCCAAACTCTGAGTCCCCTTCATCCTTTCATCATTTTTTCCATTCCTGTACCCTTCCATATGTGCTCCATTTATAGAGTATCGAGACAATTGAATCTATTTTTCATGAATCATCATTTTTGGAGGCCCATGTAGAGATATCCTATCCCATATAAGACTATGTTATCAAGTGTTTAATTTGACTTCAGTTCGTGATCATGTATTGCTTAACCCTCTAGGTATGTTTTTTTAGAATTAATTAGTTTTCATAATGGTACGCTGATGGATTTTACATGCAAGAGTCCTTCAATGATGCAGTTCACAGTCCACTAGGTTCACTAGGTATCACTCAGTGGGCCAATGTTTTTTAAATCATTCTATATACCTGGTAGTTCACAACCAAGGAGATTCGCAAACCATTCCCGGTGATGGTATGTTGTCCACATGAAATGCTTTGAAAAGACAAATTCCTTCAATTTTCATAAAATTTTTCAACTCTATTTGAGTCAATTCACCTTTATAGGCATATGTGAGTATTTTTATCCCTCTACAATGTGATTTTCGGGGTATTTCCATCCCCTGGTGTAATTTTTAGTACCCTAGAAATTCCCCCCATATGAATGTGTTCCGTTTGGAAAGAAAAGGGGTCTATTATGATATAGAAGCAGTCCTGAACTGAAATGGTTCTCGATAGAACAGATTGGTCTGGTAAGAAGGGCCACACATATATATAAGGTCATAAGTAATTTTTCTTTTACCATTTCTCATGGTGACATTTGATCTCAATTCCCTCAGATTCCTCTATAATCGCGTACCATGCTTATTGCAAAAATATCAACCGCGAACTGCTTCGTACGTTCCCTGAACCGAACGTCCTACAAGTTGTCAATCGGCGTACCGAAATTTGGTTTCATGAATGGCATTGAAGAACTTTAGAATTAAAATCTTGATTCCTCGTAGGATAATGTTACAATGTATTTTTTTCTGCATACTAAGATTGGACCCGTGAAATGAACATTATGAATTAACAATCCTAACATAAACATTAATCCACAACCTCTGAACCTAAACATAATCAAGGAGTAGGTTCATAGTATCCACCTTCAACGAACCATTCAACTCACCATCCAATAATCTTTGGGACAACACATCATTTTAGCCTTGTATACCAGGGTTATATGTAGTGAAATGCATCCTCATTCCATAGTTGTAGGTGGGGTTTCTTCTACATGTTATGCATTGTGAGGAATTAACCTTCCGCATAACATTTCTGTGAATAGTACACAAAGACTTATGTAAAAATATTTTTAATCCATTATCTATTCCATTGTAGCCTTTATACAACAATTTATATTGGACTGGCATTTGGTCATCTTCTGAATATTACTGTGCAGGCAATAATGGATTCTTCAAAAGCTGTTACTAACATTACTTTTTCATCTGAGGCTACTATTAGTGACCTTCTTTCTACTTCTGATTAATTATATAAGAACATGGATGATTTGGTTAAAGAAATAACTTTTGTTGTTCCACTTCACCAATCTATGGAGAATCTACTTATATTAGGCCAATGTGTGAACCCTTCAGGAGACAAGCATCCTTCTCACGGATTCGGTCTATTATCTGACATAGAAATCCCAATGCCAAACCCAACCAATCATTCTATTACATTTTTAATTAATACCTTCAGTACGAATCGATTGATATCTATAATGGGGTAGTACTTTTAAGGAGAAACTACCTCAGGGTCATTGGTGAACTATGCACCTCGAACATTAAAGGAGGTGCAATGGATGCCCGAACCGACGTCCCACTGTTATCAGAGCATTGTGCGGAAAGCTACAAAAAATGAGTAGCATGGTTGGTCATCCTGGTGTGATTACGCTCTGGAGGCTCGTTCATCTTTGACTGGGGGTGGCCTTTTTAGGTTCTCTGATGTTTTGAACAATTCTGATCCATGCTACAGACTGCGGGACTATACGAGGCATTATGGGATTCTAAGACATACAACCATCATTCAACTGCCCTCATTTCACATCTCATTAGAAGGTGGATCACAGAAACCAATTCCTTCCACATGACTCATAGGGAGGTCTACATCACTCTTTCTGATATCTAACTAATTTAGGGTGTCCATATCATCTGGGACAAGTATGATGATTTTTTTCTCCCTCATATTTATATGATGAAAAGGAATGAATCCCATTTATCCAAGAATAAAATTATCCATTAGAAGGTTCTTCTCATGGAAAATGAACCCTGTATGAAGCATGCCATTTCTTTTGATGAATGGTTTAGTTCTTTTGTTACAAATTCTAGTCTACAGCCCGTTCCATGGATACCAATGGATTGACCTACCAATAAAACTCATAGGCAAGCAGGTACTTACTGGCGCAACCCTGGATGAGTATAATTTTCAAAAATAGGGATGGGGGATCATCCTTGATGTTGATTGATTATATTGACTAGCAGATTTCTTGGCCATGATTTTGAGCGAATGGTTCCTACCACTACGGGAATCTAGTGATGAAATAGCTTCAACATTTATGATGGCTGCTCAGTTGGTCACAGAAAGATGTATCAATTTAGCCATTCCATTTCTGGAAATGGTTTACTAGCTACTAATTCGAATCGACGAGTGGGGGTGGGGGACCTAATAGGATGACTGGGCCAAAAAAAATTTGGGGATGGATGGGAGACCACATAGGGTGTTATTCATTCAAAAATTATTTATCAATTTTCTATTACACCTTTTTACTATATCATCTTTTTTCCAGTGGGGTCATGGCTGCGAATTGGGCTTCACAATATAAGTAAGAGGAGAAAACTGAAAAACATGAGTAGGAATTAATGGCTTGTAACAATGTTTAACTTTTCTATTATCATCCCAATGATTCCCACACTGGTACTATTACAAATAACGCATCTGAATACTTCATCAATCGAGGTAACATCTTTTCATTGTGGGAAGACATTCTGGTTTTCTGTATCAAAGGGGAATTTATTTGTGAGGTATAAACATCCTGTAAATTTAGACATCAATTCAAATGTGTTCAGAAGTTGTTCCCTCTGTCTCTCAATAGTGCTCGTCAGGAGAAACATCTGATGATAGCTTGTCAATTATTGCAAATGTTCACCTAGGAGGATACCCGGAGCTAGAAAAGGCTTACAGATTCTAGGTATTATATTATTTTCTCTCCCAAAACAATGCTGAGGCCTTGATTAAATCGTATCTCAATGGCCAAAATACTGACCTAGTGCCCATTGTGGCAACTTACAAGGCAACCAAACAAATAGAATGGTGAAAAAAGGGAGTTATCAAGCATTCTCAACCAAAAAAAGTCCTCTGAAGGCCTTTTCGCTACCCCCATGAGGGAATTTGTGAAAGATTGGGTTGTGACATCATGGGCTATTGAACAATCTAGTAAATATTTTTTTGAGAATTCACCATCCACCACCCACGAAGCCGACATTCTGGTGGCCTTGAGGCAATGAAACCTTTTGAAAGGCCATCAATCTACTCCCGAACAGTCCCCTCATGATTTTTGGATTTACCTCCTTAATAGAGAAGGTTGTCTTACTAGTCTTGCCTACATGTCAGCACATGATGACCTCTCTTTTGATGAGGATAATGATCGGGTGAGTTACTACCATAAAGACCATGAAACCCTCATCCACTCCCAATGTGGACACCACATATAAATATATCAGGTACATTCTATGATGCAACAAAAAACAATTGATGATGATGATGAAATCGTTGGCTCCCCTATTATAGCTTTCATAGATAATGCGTCTCACTTCCTCCAATATCCTCATATGCTTTCCTCTCTTCAAGGAACTGAGATTTCACGGACTCCCAAGAAATGTTTTTGATTGTACAAATCTTCTATACTTCCGTGCTACAGTTGTCCAATGTTGGCCATCACAATTATGGCTGCATTTGCAGAAGGCTGGAGAGTCTAGGATGAACTGAGTGTAAGCCATTCAAGTAATGATATATGTAGACTTCTTCGAATGGAAATATTTGATCATATAGGTTTTGGGAGATCCATTTCTCATACTAGTATTTTAGCCAGCGAATAGCCTGATGAGATGGATTCTTACTTAACTGAAATGGGGAAGTGACTTCATTATCCCACGGACAAGAATTACTGGTTAAACCGCATAGAATTGATGATTGTATTCCCGTAGTTTATTGGAGAGGTTGATATGAAAATTTATCATTGAATTATTTTATTGATTATTTTATAATGGTTCCCCCTACCCTTTTTTTGCAGGGGCATGCAGGGTCTTAAGAAATAGATTTTTCCGTGATTAATTTTCGTTAAGGGATAGTAGATGGGGAGTGTACCATATCAACGGTAGTTGGTACTGTGGAAGGATCCCCTAGAGTCCAAGAACATATGGAGGAGATCTGTGTAGACCCCTCCAGGTAATTTACACTTCCATCTACACCTGTTCATCTTATTTAGGATCTATCCACCCTACAATGAAATCATGACATGAAATCCCCCCAGTGTCAAAGCATATTCGGAGGGGAATCAAAAGTAATTGTCTCCTTACATGGTAATTAATCCATGTACCCTTATCTTTTCATCTCACAGGTCCATGTATGTACATTGATATAGGGCCTATTAGTGACTACACAGGATAGTATAGGAATCTAAAACTCCTTTCCCTTTTAGAGTAGAAGAAGAGTCTCCATCTTTTGCGGCTAACAAGAACACGGAAACAAGGCCATTTGTAGAGACATTGGGTGTTTCTAACCAATCAGGTGTGTGTTGTCACAATTAAAAAATATCTTCCCCTATAAAATAATGACATCTAGAAGTTGTGGGCTCCCTTGACCATGATGAGACAACTCTTATAGAGAGAGACATTGTTGTCTTTTTGGTGAGAGCCGACATTAGTGGCGGGCCCCATGCCTTGCTAAATCATAGAGGGGATTCGAATATCGAGAATCCAATCAATATTGATCGTTATAATTTTTCCATTGTAGATAGAGTCACTTTAGAAACTAATATTCCTCCTGCTAATGGTGGCTCTTGGGATGTCAAAATCTGGGAGGTTGATGTTCTGTCCCCTAAATATTTGGAGCCCACTATCAATCTATTTTGGATTGTTCTGAGAGGGTTTATGTATTTCTGAACCCTTGATTCTGAGACCAATATCTTTATCATGAATTACTATCACCAGAAGCCGTATATTGAACAGTAACCTTTTGTGTTCCTCTTTGAGGGCTACTATTTTTGCCGAGCATAGCCTGGGGTCTTCAGTATTCCTGTGTATCCATAGTGCACAACTGATGATTGCTGATTTAGTGAAACCTAATTCTGATAGAATTACTCCTTATAGGGTGGTAGTTATTGAACTTCTCTCCCCACTAACATCATAACAACTACCACAAGCATTGGAAATGGTAGCGGATGCCCATATTTTGTCTTCTATAAAAATTACCCAAGACAAGGCCCTTACAGGGCCGAGCTGCACATTAGCTACCGAACCAAGTCCCTCTCCTATAACATTAATTCCTTACTACATTTAATCCCCAGGGAGTGATTCTGAGAGAGATTGAGAATGAATGATCGATATTCATCCAACGTGGAAAAAGACATGGGGGGATATTTGGAGAATAATCATCAAGACTCCATTGCATGAGATGCTAGTGAAATTGCCAATGTTACACCACCAGTTTGTGGTCTTGAGATTTAGTGGATCTAATGATGATAGTATTAATGATATAGTAAGGTAGGTTGTTGCTTCTTGGTAATCAACTGGTGTTCATGAATATCAACTTTCCACGGTAGAGTGGACGGCTTATTTTTCTGCTACATGGTAAATTCTCATTGATGAAGAATCCACTCATACTTTAACAGGTTCATAATTAAAAAAAATAATGAATAAATATTCATTGATAGAACAACTCAACCATGAATTTGAAAAAAAAATCAAGAAACTACAGAGCCTCAAATAGAAGCGGCCCAATGCCACAACCACCATTGAGGAGGGGCGATGGCAATTGCATGTGGGATAATGTACTGGCCCCCAAGCCCTGAGGGACAAAGAGGAACTACTGGTGATTGCATAGGTTGAAGCTATGAATTTATTGATGCTTCTCCCAGACGTTTTGGATTCATACCAATCATTGATACAACACTACATCTCTGCTGAGCATCTCTTGTAATGATCTTGTCTTGCTTCTCAGGAGAGGCATCATGCTGTGGATTCCAACCATATATTTTAATGAAATATGATGAAACCATTTCTTCCATTCAATGAATCTTCCATTCCATTTCATTTCTTGTAAATTGATCAAATATTAACATCATTTCAATCTGGTATTAACTTTAAAACCATGATTTGAAACTAGTAAAATGAAATAATCAAATTGTGCTCTAATTGTTGCATGAGTTGTTGGACTCATTGAGAGTAGTTCAACTATTGATGAAGTTTTATGGAACTCTTGAATTTTTATATCTTTTTCATTATTATCCTATTTTTTTTGGATTTTTTATCACAGGCTTAATAAAAATAACATGACATTGTCAAAGGAAACACTTTGGAGATTTTCAACATAACAAGCTTTACATATTTTTTCATGGATGAATATTTTTTAATGAACCTATAATTTACTTTTACCCAGATGTGTCTTCTATGAATTTTCTCTTTGGAATGTTTGGTTTCTTTTTAGGGGCAGTTCACTGCTCTTCCATTAAAACTTAGTAGTGATATTTTAGGTCCAACTACATGGAACAAACCTATTGAGGTAGGGCCCTAATTTGAAATTGTCAATCGAGAATGTTCTTATATCCTTTAGACATGGATTATGGATATTTATTGACCTTATATTTGTGTTTTGGGACATTCATGAGGCTCATGACCAATTTTAGGATTACAAATGTATGAAATGAATCTATTGAGGATGAATATTCCTTTGACTAACTGCCATTTTTGTGGAAAAGCTATGTAGAACCATCATGGAATGATGTACATTGTCATGAAAAGGTGTACAAAGGACATTGGACATCCATCTACAATGGAAAAGTAGGGTTTTAATACAATTTGAATTTATTTTGATGTTGGGAGCCATAATGGGTGGATGTTATGAGTAGTGGTGTTTGAAAAAATTAGGGATATTCATGTTGGATATGAGGGGGAAACTGTTACCACATGGTTTTTACTTGCATGAGGGAGAGTCGGTAAATGATCAATTTAGATAGAAATAATATTTTTTATGTCAGGGGAATTTAGTAAGAGGAATGTATGTAAGACGTTATCCAAAATGATTCCAAATCTGAGTGTGTGACAGAACATGATTGTCATTTGAGCATACAGATGATTGAAAGGGCTCTCTAGGGGACGAATATTACTTTGATTTATTAACATTATTTTTGGAGAAATAGGCATAGACTTTGAGGAATAATGTGAATTTACAATAAAAAGAGAATGTACGACAATGGCCTTTCGCATCTGATTGTTATTGCAGATTATAAAAGTTTGGAACATTATTAATAAGTTATGAGACCATTGAAAAGGGGTGCAAAAGATCACAAAAGGGGGGAATTTAAACTGATCATCTTCAGGGAAACATGGAAATGAGTGGGGGAACTCTTCTTTTGTATGAATATCAATTTTACACATACAGATGGGGTATATTTTGAATTCTGAAAAGAGTCCAAAGATAAATCAAGACCATATGTTCTGATATATTCAAGATGTGTGTACGGAGGAAAATGTAAACCATGAAATTGAGTGCCCTTGAATCAAGAGAGATGTAATGAGGTTTGGAAGAAATTGGGGATACTGAGGTAGAAGAGGACTCTCTTGGGGATAAATTTGACTTTGATTAATGATCGTTTTTGTGGGGAACATATATAGAGCCACCAGGGAATGAAGTGAGTTGTCAAAAAAGGATTTCCCAGGACATTGTTCTTCCATCCCAGATGAACATGGGGGTTATAGGGATTCTATCTCACTAAAATCATGGAGTATTGGGTATGGGATGAGTGTATCAATAAATATTGGGGGCATTTGTTATGAAATTTAATCATGGATGTAGGTATTCCTTACATTGACCGGAAACATATGTAGGGTGAGGCATTCATCACATATTTGGGGTACCTGTTCATTTAACATCTCATGGATTGGGCATGTTGTTCTTCTTATGGGAGGTAACTGTGACATTCTTTTTAGGGTCGTGTTGTTGGGACCAAATTCAATGGATGTTTACTATAATGTCTCAGTGTATCTCCTGCTAATATCCCTAAGCTCATGTGAGCTATGATCAGTCTGTGAAACAAGGGATTACAAGGATTCATGTTCATTTCATATGAATAAAAATATCCATATTATAGGATATATTTTGATTAATAAAATAATATGAAGTTTAACATCGTACAATGAGGATGATTTTGGCCTCACATATTAATATCATGCGGTGAGGAAATGACACTGTGTAGTGTAGAGTCATACAATGTGGGTGATTATGCTATTATAAGGATCTTTAATATTTTTGGGTTATTCATAATCTGGATGTTTCATCATTTTGTAGATGTGAGTGATGATAGATGGTGTAAACCATAGTACCGAGGGTAACATGAATTCTGAGGAATGACATGGGGCTTGTAAGCCATTAGGAGTACAATGATAGAAAATTACTCTCATGTGGATGGATTTACATTTTTCTGAAATCCATTTTTATGGGCAACATATATAGAGCCTCTAGGGAATGATACTCATAATAAAACAAAGGTTTCCGCATGACATTGGCCTTCCGTCTAAGATGGTCTTGAATGATTATGGGGATCCATGATTTTCTAGGGTATGGATATTGAAAAGAGAGAATGATGTGTGTGGGAACGTTATGAATACCCAAACCCTGATTAACTATGAACTGCTGGAACTTCCACATATGTCGGACTAATATGCATAGGGGGAATTATGATCTTTTGACTTCTCATGAGTGGGCAGCATGCGAATGATCTTGTGAAACTGTGAACTAGGAAACACATAACTATTGAAGAGTTTTGTGGTTTATCATAACATGGTTAGAACCCTTCAGGGACTCTTCATACATGTATGAACTACACATGTGGAAATGGTCTTTTTTTCATTTTGATGCTGGCATGGAAAGGATTCTAAATCTAGGCATCACTACGTATCCTACACGAGTAAGAATGATGCCACACGTTGTTATAAATGTTCCATGTTCCGATCTAGATTGGTCCATGTGTATGTACATGTGTGAGAAAGTTTTTTTGATGGTTGGGCTGGTGTTGACGCTCCTTTTGTCACAGAGTATAAAACAAGGAAATTGGGGAATAAAATTGGGGAAGATTTGAAGTCAAAGTGATTCAATCTTATGAAGTAATGGAAATAGAATTTGGCATTGGAAACATGGTTACATTTTTTTATACAAAGCCCTAAGATTTCCTTAGCAAAAATTTTAAGCCATCTAGGGAGGCTAGCCGAGGACCAGTACCACGAGCTCATGCAGGACCCAAGGGTCAACCGCGCTCAAGGGGTGTCCTCAAGGCCAAGGCGACACCCTGAGGCAGCGCGCCCCCGGAGGAGCGCGCATGGTGGGCGCCTACCACGCCCGAGGAGAAGCATAGTGGTCGCTAGGAGCAAGCTCGCAGAGGCAGGGGTGGGCGCAGAGCGTGCCCGCAGAAGAACACGGTGTGGGGCGGCACCGTGGAGGTTGGAAGTTCAATCGGAGTGATGTCGTCAGCGTTAGTTTGATAAACTGCAGAAAAACTGGGAGCCGCATCGATGTGGGACGTGGGATTTTCAGCCGGGATCTAATCTCGGCCGTCCACTTCATCCCGCGTCGATCCAGACCGCTCATCGCATCTCGCCGCTCACGATCTAATCGCAGCCATCTGAGGTTATTAAAACTCTGATCCGATGGCTCCCCGATCGTCTTCAACCTTGAGCTCGAGCCGAGGACACCCCGTGCCACCCGCGACCTCGCCGTGTACCAGGTGCCTCCTGAAGCCGGTTTTCGAGCATCCGGCCACTTCCGAACAATGTAAGACCTCCCTCAAGTTCATCTGGCCCTTACGAAAACAACCATGCATAAAAATGAGTTTGAATGCAATGTTTGCAGAATTTCGAGGTTGGCCGAGGCAAACGAAGTGCCGAGGCCATGAAGGTTTATATTTTGCATGGTTTGGACCAATGGAAGGACGTGCATGCGTTCTAAGTCACATGCACGTGAAGGAGGAAAATAATAAAAGGAACTCGTGTTCAATAGAGGATATTTCAAAATTTGGATAAAATGGTTAGGATCCGAATATCGCGGCGGTTGAAGTATTTTTCTCTCACACGGATGAACCACTTCTCCCTTGCCTATAAAAAGAGAGGCCATGGAAATAGAGAAGGGGGCTGAAGTTTGGTTAAGAAAACCGAAGTCCCGTGGGTGCATCCCTCTGCCTCGCGAAGAAAGAAGCCCCGCACAAGTACCTTGCGTGGCTGAGGTCCCTTTTGCGCACCCTTTACGCGAAAGAAGAAGAGGAGTGTCCCCTGCGCGCATCACTTGCGTGACAGGAAGAGCTCTCCCTGCCCGCATACTTGCAAAACATGAGTGGCTTGCGCGACCATTTTGCTCCAAGAACTAGCGTGCCTGCTTGCACCTTGAGGACTTGCGCGCTGCATTGCACAGCTGTTGAAGAAGGAGTTGGATGCTTGCATCAAGCCACTTGCGCGGCTCCCTTTGAGGAAGGAGTTCGGGTTGTGTGTGCAAAAAACAAGAAGAAGGCAGTGTGTGTGTGCCAAGTGGAGAAGAAGACCCGAGGCCTTAGTGCCTTGTGTGAAGTGAAAGAACACACCCTAGTGGTGTATGTGCAAAAAAAGATGGCCGAGGCTTACACCTAAATGAACTAAAACAAAATGGGTTGTGGGTGCTAAACACAAGTGAGGAGGCCAAGCTCATGTGTGTCCCACGTGAAGACACCCTATGGGTTGTTTATACGCAAAGCAATAAGGGGCCGTAGCCTTAAGTGTGTGCATGGAAGAGGCTGTAGCCTTAAGAGACTTGTGCGCCAGCCAGGACATGCGCACCACCCAGGACTTGCATGACCTAAGTACTTGCGCGCCGCTTAGGGACTTGCATGCCACTTAGGGACTTGCCCGCCGCTAAAGGACTTGCGCGCCCTTATGGTTTTGGGTACCTTCCTTGTCCAATTCATCTCCTTAATACCATTCCACCTTTCTTTTTCAAGATCCAGTCTTCACAACACTCTTCAAATCCATCTTTGGCATGTTTTCTTGATTGACTTACTTATCTGAAAGGAATTCTGTGGAAGATTTCATTCAAATTCATTATTCAAAAGATGAGAGAATCCTTAATTTTTAGACCTCCTCTTCAGAAGTAAGAACTAATCCAAAATTCCCTTAACCTGGGCCTCATTTTCAAGAGTAAGCCCCAGTCCTCAACCTCATCATTCAAAATATGAGAGAATATATAATCTAGACCTCCTCCTTAGGAGTAAGCCCTAATACAAAATTCCCTTAACCTGGGCCTCCTTTTCCTGAGTAAGCCCCAGTCCTTCTTAACCTGGGCCTCCTTTTCAGGAGTAAGCCCCAGTCCTCTAAAACATGGGCCTCCTTTTCAGGAGTAAGCCCCAATCATCTAAAATCTGGGCCTCCATTTCAGGAGTAATCCCCAGTCCCCTAAAACTTGGGCCTCCTTTTCAGGAGTATGCCCCAGTCCCCTAAAACTTGGGCCTCTTTTTTAGGAGTAAGTCCCAAGTCTCCAAAAGGGTTATAATTCCCTCAACCTGGGCATCCTCCTTAGGAGTAAGCCCCAGTCTTGAGACGTTCCCCTTTAATCTGGGCCTCCTTCTTAGGATTAAGTCCTAGTCCCTTAAATTTTGGGCATCCTCCTTAGTAGTAATCCCCAAGTCCCCTAATTTAGGCTTCCTTTTCAGGAGTAAGCCCTATGTTCCCTAAAATTTGGGCATCCTTCTTAGGAGTAAGCCCCACACATAATTTCATTTAACTTAGGACTACTTTTCAGGATTAAACCCTAAGTCCTCAATAATTTCCAAACCTGGGCCTCCTTCTCAAGAGTAAGTCCCAGTCCAAGTTATCTAAAATCTGTGCATCCTCCATAAGAGTAAGCCCCAAGTCCCTTTTTAACCTGGGCCTCCTTTTCAAAAGTAAGCTCCAATTATCATATTTCCCTTAACTAGTCCTAATTTCCTTTTTATTCGGGTATCCTTTTCAGGAATAAAACCCAATCATAAGTCCCCTCCTAATTTGGGCATCCTCATCAAGAGAAAGCCCCAAGTTAGAGTATTCAAATCTCCATGAAGAACATATACCTTTATGGACATCATTCCCGGGTTTTCTTCCCTGAAGTAAATCCTACATCCTCAAGTAGCTGGGCAATCACACATACATAAGCCCCACCTTATCTTATCATGATTGCACCTTCCTTGGCACAATTGTCTAGTTTTTACCAATACCTCTTGATTCTCACACCGAGCATGTCTCACGTGGGCTTAGAGTGTAGAAGTAATTACGACATCTTTCATTGGGCCATCAATCATGCATAAAACCTCATACTTTCTCGAACTACATGGGTTTTGATTCCTTCTATAAACAAGGATACGTAGGTAGCCCCTCTGCGGGTACGATCACAAGTATGAAATAATCCATGTCTTACTGAATGACAATAAATTTCAAGTGCCCCACTGAGTGGATGAAAACCAGTATGGTCATCAACATGACCAAGAGACTTTTATAATGTATCGAAGGATACCGTTGGCTAAGGGTCTCTGTCAAACACAGATTATTCTCTATCAATGAAGAACCTCAAATACATATAAAAATATTCTCTAAATTTCTACACATCAATCATTGATTGCATGTTCTAAAGAAAAGCTCATTCTTATACTTGGTACTTTAATAAGGATTCATGAACTTAACTTAAATCTACAAAGAGAGTCCCGGAGTAGACAATAATTCCCCTCAAAAAGGTGTCATGAGGCCGACCTCCCATCCTCTCGACCAATGCAAATTCCTAATCCTCATTAGTCCACTACTAATGGGCACATAACTTTGGAAAGTAGGTCCAATAGGATATGGAATCATTGGGTGTTTTCGGTTCTACGAATAAACCCGTTAGATACCGATTGGAACGTTTGAATCTAAAATCAACGAGGTCATTCCCGATTCAAGTGAGGAAACAAAAATGGTGAACCCGACGTGAATCCTTAACCAATTTAATGTGATGTTCTTCTTATTTGTTAGGCCCCTTGGTCCAACAAATCAATCATTGACATGTGCTCATCCAAAAGATACAGTGGCCGGATTCACCTTGATTATGTCTGTTTTATGGAACATGAACTCTTTTCTAAATATCTTCTACAAAATGGCTTTCCTAAAATTTACCCCTAAGAATACTGCTGCCGTGATCACCTCTACTGTGAGGTCTGCTGCTGTGAAAACCAATGCTGCTACTCCTGCTGGAACATCGTCTGCTCTAAGGACGACATCACCGACTCAGCATCTTCAACGCTGGGTTTCTAACGCACTGGTTAAGGAGTACCGTCGCAATGGTACTATCCCAACTCTGGAGGCCACTCGTCAAGCCCTACAGGTTAAAAACTCTACCTGGTCGTCCGGACAATGGCGGCCAGTGATCAAGAAGCAGGTGGTTCCAACCACCATATTCAACTGTTTCGGGTCGTTATCCCCAGAACGCAATCACCATTCGCTCCTGTATGATGGGGAAGTGAATGAGCAGGTCCCTCAGGGCCTGAATTCAAGAAGTCAAGAGTCCTTCCCGAGGGCTCCAATCAACAATCGCTGCCAGACTCATGCGGCAGTGCACCCTAAACATGATGAGGGCACCGTCTCCAGGCGTTCGGCCTAGGTTCCTCGAACCTGGGCAAGCAAGACGAACCGTCAAAGGAGGAACCCGGTTAATAGCGAGCAGGTTCTCATATCCGCTATTTCGGAAGGAACCCACCAATATAACTTGGCGGAGAGCAGCGAGCGGGCACATACACCCGTCCATGTTAATCCAGTTGTCCAGCAGAATCGTCTGGCAGCCCCGCGCCAATCCCGTCAGGCAATTCATACGGAGTACTATAGGCAGGAACATACACCTGCTTATAAGTTATCAGCTAGTCGACAGTCTCGTCTGACTACATATGATGAATCCTGTCAACCACCTTTTTCGGAGTGCAACCAGCAGGCACATACACCTGCTAATCTTAATAATGTCTACCAAAAGTCTCGCTTGGTAGCAACCAGAGAAGTCAGTCGGAAAGCCCCGACGATAACCAAAAGGCAGACTAAACTCTCTGCCACCACACACGAGTAATGTCAGAATCCACTGACTGGAAAAGGAGGATAGGAGCAGGAACATACACATACACCAAGCTCGGAATGGATGTATATCCCCGTTCCAGCGGCTGAAGTCACCATGCACATTCTATCAATGGTGAAAGAGAAGAAGCAAATCCCTGCTCATATCCTGGATGCCTGTCAGGATATTATAACAACTTCAGCATCATCCTAGGAGAAGACACATAAATCTTTTCCTACCAGTGGAGTGACGCATCAATATCTCACTCCAGAACAGACACACACATCTGTTCTAGTCCAAGATGGTTATGGGGCATACTCCCCCATATCATACGGACATCCAACCCAGGCACATACACCTGGTTTGAGCGGAGGTAATCATCCTAACCTGATAGTTCCTCCTGGGAAGGCACATACAACTGCCAAGATGAGTAATAAGGCATCTAAAAAGAAGACCCGTCCAGCACAGTCAAGAAACAAAGGGCCCAGCTGTGGTCAGGCCTTACTCGATGCTGGAGTTCTTGAAGCCCTCAGACATCTATCTGTTGGAGTTCAAGATTCTACACTCTCAATTCCCAATATAGGGGATGTTAATTCCGAATGTCTGCACCAGACTCTTCCTCATGAAGGCTTGCTTAATGATAGTTCGATCGATCTTGAAGGTTCATATTCAGATGCTTCATATGCAGACCATATCAACCCTTTGTGTGGTCAGAAGATCAAGGAGCAAGAGATTCCATCTTTTGTTGTAACCCATCATGACGGTCCTCCTCATGGTGATGAACTTCACTGTGAAAGTCCTCTCCGCAGTAGTGATTCATATTTTCTAGGAAATTCGTTAAAAGGAAATGTAGTGACGAGAAAGCCCTCCTATCTCGAGGCACGTGAAAACGTGAAGCCAGTCATGTCTGATGCTTTACTATCGGCAGGTGAAACTCTTTCTCTATCAGAAGATAGCCTGGGGTTCAGGTTATTCTCCGAACCATCCCCGTGTCATTCATCTTCCAGCATGAATAGCGGACTCTCTACCAGCCTTGTCGAACCTAATGAAGCAACAAGGAAGCACCAGCTCTGGTCCAAACAGGTAGAAGAATTCTCAGTAAATGATAAAGAGGAAGTAATAAATATGAGAAAACAACTGGCGAAAGGTGAAGTACTGGTTATGTTCTGGCCCTTGGCTGATTCTCAGTACGACATTCCAGACATGTTGACAGAAGATGGAATTCATGACATTCGTCTCAACATATGGAAGACACTTTGTTAGCTGAAGAAGAAAGTATTATCTTACGGTGATTATGAAAATCATATTAAGATAATAGAAGGGTTACAACGCTAGATTGATTTGGCATCTCTATCAGCCTCTCGATATCCGATGGCTGAAAAGCAGCAGAGATCCCTTCAACGTTCATGCCTTGGTGCACTCAGAAGATTGCACCAGTTAATTGCCAATGCCCCATCTGGTATTCACATCAGAGGATGGGGTATTCATGGAGCACTGCATTTCACTGTGCCCTCCAATCAGCAAAGCCCACCGAAAATGGTCTCATGCAATGTTATTGCCCATGGCCAACCTCAGTCAATTGGATTTTCTTGTAATCAAAGGCTTCACCAAGAACAAGCCTCAACTAGTTCTTCTCTAAAATAAGCATAAAGAGAAGAAGTTGTTGAAATGCTCCTGCAACAGGCAAACGAGAATATTTAATAGGCATCTCGTATAGAGCAAGGGCATCGTCAGGTGATGGAAGTATCTGAAATCAGCCAACGGTCTTATGATCCAGGTGATAAAAGCGGATATCGATTGATGCATCCTGCTAACTTCCAGACCAGGATCCACAAAATCAGGAAGAATTTTAAGAAAGTCTCAGACATTGCATGTCAGGAACCACCCCATCTTGCTAGACTGGGGACTCTTTCAAACAAACTCTCAGAATTATCAAATGGAATTCGAGGAGTTGGGCGGGAACAACAGGAACAGCCCCAGTCTACCAGACTGGGGACTTTTTCAAATCCTCAATCCCTCCCTCAGAGAAATTCAGTCTTCTCTCGACTAGGGAAGAAGCCTCAAGAGGAATGAAGAGCCAAGCTATCAGGAGATTCTCTTCAAGTGACGGTTCACCAAGAAGTTCCTGAGGGATCAAGTCAATGGAAAGCCATGTCTCATCAAGGACATGGAAGAAGACAATATCACAGAAATGCTAATAGAAGGGATGCCAGCAAATATGCATCCATTAATGTCATCAACGCCGTTTCTACTGATTCACCAGAAGAGGATCATTCAGAGGGATCAGACGAAGAGGTTCGTGCTCAAGAAGTTGCGCACATAGACTTAAATGAAGAAGGTGTGTGCACACGTAATCAAAGGCTTACCCAAAATCTAGGTATTCCTTCAAGTAACCCACTTCCCCCTCTCCGAAAAGGATCCAATAAGGGGAAAGGAAAGAATTAGGTTACTTCCCACCCTTCCTCTGGAGAAGGCCAGTTGCTCTCATTAGAGAAAAGGTTTTCACAGCAAGAAGAAGAAATGAAGGAACTTAGGAGGATGAATGCAGAATTACTCCAAAGTAGTCTTCCTTCTAAATGTGCTGGAGCCAGTCAGCCAAGAGAATTTGTTGCCGCTATTGAGATGGATCAGGAATATCCTCCTTTATCAGTACACCCTCACAGGTCTAACCCTATGGGTCATGTGCAACAACAGCTGGTGGTGCTATCATCAGTTGCAGTAGCAGCCTCCATACCTGCTCAAGCTCCAGTTAGTGCACCTGTTCAGGTCCAAGCCCAACCAGATGTCTCTCAAAAGTTGATAACTACTATTGAGTCTTTGATAGCTCGGTTAGAGGCTATGGAGGGAAAGTGATCTCATGTTCAACCAGAAATGAGATCTTATCCTGAATGGGTTGATGATATTCCTCCCCCGTCAAATTTTGCAAGTATCACATTCGCAATCTTTATTGGTTTGGAAGATCCAGAGGAGCACTTAACACATTTTGTTTATCGTTGTGATCCCATGATGGGAACTCCTCAGCAACAAGAAGCAGTTAAGCTCCGGTGCTTCGTACAGTCATTAAGAAGTTCTGCTTTTTTCTGGTATACAAGCTTGCAATCCCGGTCAATTACTGGATGGGAGGATCTTCGTCAGCAATTTCTGCTTCAGTTCAGTTCCACGTTGCCAAAGACAACAGTGTTCGATCTTACAAACCGTAAACAAGGGAAGCATGAAAGGGTTTTAGATTTCATTACTTGCTGGAAGGGATTAACATATTCCCTAAGACTAGCACTCCCTCAAGAAGAACTGTTGCCAAGCTGTGTGGCAACTCTGCGTGATGAACTGCGCACACCGTTGATCCCTATGAAATACACAGGAGGGTTTCGAGACATTACTTCAATCGCTCAACAAATTAGAGATTCTCTTATGAGGACCAAGGATAAATCTTGTGTAATTCCACCTGCTCCAGGAAGGATAATGGGTAGAGCAGAGACTGCTACAGTTATGCTCAAGCAAGAACCTGTACCTGTTTCTACCTCAAAGCCTTCATCTTCTCGAAAGGCTCCGCCTCCTGAGCATCAGCAACAGAGAATGTTTCGTCAAAATGATCAAAGAGATCAAAGATGGAAACAGTTTGATGATATGAATAGAAAAGTTTATTCTTTTAGAAATGAACAAGTTTCTGGCTATTTCATTTCAGCTCTGGAGAATAACTTGGTTCAGCTGCCAAGGCCAAAATGGCCAAATAAGAAGGGAGATGAAGATCATCCCAATTAATTCCCATTTCATCAAATGTTGGGGAATCCCATCCAGGAGTGTTTCGTCTTCAAGGACCTCCTGCAAAATATGGTTGACTCTGGGAAAGTCAAATTGAAGGGTTCTTCAGCTCATGTAGCGTGTGTTACCGCTACAGATCAAGAGGAAGGAGGTGAGTGACAGGAAGTCAAAAGCAAAACTGTGAAAAAATATGATGATTGGATGGTCAGAAAGACAATCAATCGGACCCATGCCATTTTGCGAACACAATTGAAGAAGCCAATTGTGTCTCCTACTGATGCCGTAGTGAAGCCTCCATCAAAAGACAAATCCACAAAAGGGCAGCGCAATTTAATGAAGAAAAAGGAATCAGAAGAAGATGAGTATGTATCGAGGCCTAAGCTGTCTTTGACTCTGGCAGATTTCATGCCATCTACTTCAATGCCACGGGCACCTCCCCATCAAACGGCACAGCCACAATTGGCTAGTCAGACAGAGTCTTCATCGGATGAAGAACTACTCTTTGGTTCTGTTAATATGATTAACTTAACAGACCCTTATGATGGTTGCAGCTTCAATTTTTATGAGCCTGAATTCCCTCTATCAAAAAGAGGAGGTAACAGAAGTTACAGTGGTCAGGGATACAGAGGAAGACGTGGATATCCCAGAAATCACTATTTCAATTCAACCCCTGCCAGAACTGTGTATGCAGCAGAAAATCATGGTAAATCTCTTCAGCGAGCTCAGCAATAACAGACATGTTCTTCCACCAGTAACAGATTCAGTCCTAGTACAGTAATTTTGGAAGATCGAATAGAAGTTCCAATTTCATCCTCTCAACGAGAAAATGGACCCAATCGATCCAATCTTCTTAAGCAAGGAGTATTGACAGCTCCTATTCTGTTACAAGAAGCATCAACTTCCAAGCCACCTTCTAAACCACATATTCCTGTTGGGAAACGCAGACCTCTGGCTCAATAGTATGATGTATTGAAACACTTGGCCCATGTACCGGCCACGTTATCAATTCTGGAGGCACTGAATCTATCGAAGGATCTTCGGAAGGCACTCATTGAGGCTTTGTCAAGTCCTCAAGAATTTGAGACTGAAATTGCTGCTTCTGAAGTCTACCATGTAGAAAACAGTACTGCGGAATGTCATGCAGTGATATCATTCAAAGATAAAGATGAAGGTGATGTCGTTCATGGGAATATCAAACCATTGTACCTATCTGGAAAGGTCAATGGTGTGGATATTCGAAGAGCTTTTATTGATAATGGATCAGGAGTCAACCTAATCCCCATTCGTACACATCGTCGATTGGGACTCACAGAATCTGATCTATCTCCTTCTACTTTAATGTTGCAAGGTTCTGATAAAAATGAGCAAGAACTACTGGGCGAGATTACACTCAGAACCCAGTTTGGTGATCTTGTATCCAATTCAGATTTCATGGTGGTTGACCATGACACAACTTTCAATATTTTTCTTGGAATACCCTGGCTACATCACCATGCAGCTATCCCTTCATCGTACCATCAGTGTCTTAAATATTGTTTCAATGGTCAGATTGGGACATTGTATGGTGACAAATTTCCGTTCAAAACAAGTGAATCTCAGTACACTGAGGCGGAATTCTATCACACAAAGGGGGAAGTGAAATCCACAACAAAAGAGATTACCAAGATTAATGCTCCATTTGGTTTGGAAAAGATTTCAGTAAATCCATTTTCACATGTGAGTTCAGATTATGTGCTACCTATCAGTCAAATCGAAAGGGTAGACACAAATCAACCTACTCTTATGGAAAAATCCATAATGTCAATTACGGAAATCGAGCCAGAAAACATGGGAGAAGTTGGTAATCTACCAAGCAGTGAAGAAAGCCCAAATGGGGATGTCATTATTTTGTCTACTGAAATTCAACAAGTCTATACTCCACCAATAAGACTAGAAGAAGTTATAGCAGCATCTGAGGTACACAATGATTTCGATTCTGAATCCATCATCACCTCCATAATACCCAAGGAAGATTCTTCAACATTGAACGAGTCAGAAATAGAAGCTTCTCCTTCAAGATGTCTAAATTTTAACATATCTTCTGAATGTGAAAATTATGCTTCATCATCTACAATTCAAGTGGAAATAGAGGAGATAGCACATATTTAAGAAGAAGAAGAAGAAGATCTCAGGGATGCTCCCCCAGCATTTGAGGAAGGCATCTCTACCACTGTAGATACACTCAGAGAGATAAATTTGGGCACTGAAGAAGATCCACGCCCCACTTTAATCAGTGCGGCAATGACTCTTGAAGAACAAAAGATGTATATTTCCTTTCTTAAGCAAAATAGAGACATATTTTCTTGGAAATATACAAAGATTCCAGGCCTATATCCTGATGTTGCTACCCATCATATGGGTTTGCCAGAAGGACATTGAGGATTCAAGCATGCCGCGAGAAGAACACACCCAACCTATGCATCCAAAATTGAAGATGAAGTGGATAAGCTTATCAAATCTAACTTTTTCAGAGAAGTTCAATATCCCATTTTTTTGGTTAATATTGTCCCTGTGAAGAATAAGAATGGGAAAATTAGAGTTTGCATTGATTTCAGAGATCTTAATCGACATTGTCCTAAGGATGATTTTCCAGTTCCGATTACAGAACTCCTGATGGATGCAATAGCTGGTTATGAAGCGCAATCTTTCATGGATGGATACTCATGATATAATCAAAGCCGAATGGCTCCAGAAGATGAAGAATCTACAGCCTTCAGAGCCCCTCAAGGTGTGTTTTGCTGTCGGGTGATGCCCTTTGGCCTAGAGAATGCTGGCGCAACATATCAACGTGCCATGCATCTCATCATCAAACCCTTTTTAGGGAATTTCGTTGAATTTTATGAGGATGACTTGGTGGTAAAATCCAAGCAACGACCCAATCACTTGGCTGATTTGGAAGTCATTTTCTGCAAGCTTCGATAGAATAATTTGATGATGAACCCCTTAAAATGTGCTTTTGGGGTTACCTTAGGAAACTTCCTCGGCTTTGTTGTGCGCCATCGTGGTATCGAAGTCGATCCTGAGAAGACCAAGTCAATCCTTGGTATGTCCCCTCCTCGAAATTTGAAGGAATTGAGAGGTCTTCCGGGACACATAGCCTATATTCGGCGTTTCATTGCCAATTTGGCAGGCAAAAGTCTACCCTTCACCAAATTGATGAAGAAGGGAGTCACATACTAGTGGACTGAAGATTGTTAGGAAGCCTTTGACATTCTCAAGAAATACCTCCTGAGTCCACCGGTATTAATGCCACCTGTTGAAGGAAGACCAATTATCCTCTATGTGACAGCCTTAGAGAGATCATTGGGAGCCATTCTTTCTCAGAAAAATGATGCTGGGAATGAAAACAGCCTCTACTACCTCATTCAGACTATGCTAGAAGCAGAAACCCGATATTCGAGTATTGAGAAATTCTACCATGCATTAATATTTGCAGTTCAAAAATTGAGACACTATCTGCAACATCACGAGGTCCAATTGGTATCTCGCAATAAACTGCTCAAATTCATCCTCAGTCGTCCAATGCTTACAGGACGTCTGGCAAGGTGGGCGGTTATTCTACAGCAGTTTTATATTTAGTACGTGTCTCAGAAAGCAATAAAAGGTCAAGCTCTGGCTGATTTCCTGGATGAACACCCTTCAGTGGAAGATACGTCTTCAAATATTGAACTCCCTGATGAAGAAGTATTCTCTATTCAGGACAGTCCTCAAGTCTGGGAAATGTATTTTGATGGTGCTTCCAGAAACCCAACGGGAAAGAAAATGGAAGATCCTAAATTCAAAAAAGTTGGATTAGGAGTTTCTCTCATTTCCCCAGAAAAGGTAGTATTAACTTACTCCTTTTTACTACAGGAAGGTGGTACCAACAACGAAGCAGAATACCAAGCTCTCATTACAGGCTTGGAATTAGCGCTTCAGGCACAAGTGAATCACTTAAAAATGAAAGGTGATTCAGACCTGGTAATCAAACAAATCAATGGGGATTATGCAATCAGAAAAGATGAATTGATACCTTTGTATGATTACATCAGAGATTTAATGGCAGAGTTTCCTACAGAACTGACAATTTCTTACGTCCCTTGATCACAGAATGCACAGGCTGATGCATTGGCTAATATAGCCACATCTCTAGCAGATCCAGATCGGGATGAGACAAGCATAAGCATTGCCCACCATCGTACAATTTCACCTTATATTCGAACCAGAATAGAGGAGATTAATGAAATTAGTCCCATTCATGAACCGTATGGTCACAATACAGGATGGATGATAGCTATCAGGGAGTACCATCAAAATGGAACACTTCCGCCTGATAGGGCCGAGAAAGAGCAAATCCGGCGACGAGTGGTCAACTATACTCTTTATGATAGCCCAGATCACCTTGAGAAAGGTCTCTATAAGCGTGGTTTTTATGGAGTTCTCTTCAGATGCATTGATGGTGAAGAGACAATGGCTGTCATGAAAGAAGTGCATGCAGGAGTATGTGGTGCCCACCAGGCTGGACATAGACGGTCTGATCAGATTTGAAGGCTTGGATACTTTTGGACATCAATGATTCAAGATTGTGTTTATTTCACAAAGAAATGTCATTCGTGCCAGGTACTTGCCAATTTCATTCATCAGCCCCATAGTTGCTTCATACAGCCAAATACACATGGCCATTTGCCACATGGGGAATGGATGTGGGGGGACCTTACGCTTTCGCTACGACTAAGTAGTTCAAGTACATTCTTACTGCTACTGACTTCTTCTCCAAATGGGAAGAGGCAATACCTCCCAAATATTTCAGTTCTAAAAGAATTGTTAGCTTCATTAAGTCTAACATCATCACCAGATTTGGTGTCCCTTATACCATTTTGACGGACAATGGCACCAACTTCTGTTCATCCGAGGTGAAGAAATTGTATCAAGAAAACAACATCAAGTCCAATCATTCATCTCGGTATCATGCAGCGGCTAATGGACATATAGAAGCCTTCACCAAGACTCTATCAAACATACAGCAAAAGATGGTGGATAAAGATAAGAAATCATGGCCTGAAATAATCTTTCATGCTTTATGGGATTATCGGACCACCACCCGCACTGCAATGCAGTCAACTCTATATTCACTGATATATGGAACAGAAGCAGTTTTTCCCATTGAGGTTCAGTTACCTTCGCTCAGAGTTGCTATTTGTGTTCAGTCATCTACAGATGAAGAATCTCAGAAGCAGTTGGATGAGTTGGAACGATTAGACGAGAAAGGATTATGCACTCTGCGTCACTTGGAAGTCTATCAGAATCGAATTGCACAAGCTTTTAACAAAAAAGTTCGCCTTCGTTCATTCACTTAGGGAGAATTGGTATTGGTTATCAGAACTACAATGATACCAGGAAAGAAACCTCCCAAGCTTGAACCAAAATGGGAAGGACCTTATTCAATACATAAGGTCTACTCCAATGGGGTGTATTCTCTAATTTCAATGGATGGAGAACTCATCACAACTCTAACTAATGCCAGATTTCTGAAGAAGTATTTTGTATAAACACAAAATATTGTTCCCAGAGCCAATACATTTACATTGGCACTTTCATCATCCAGCATGACGTTAAACTGTAATTATGTACGAGATGACATTAAACTATATTTTGTCCGAGATGACATTAAACTATATTTTGTCCGAGATGACATTAAACTATATTATGTCCTACATGACACTAAACTGTATTGTGTCCGAGTTGAAATTATACTATATTTTGTCCGATATGACATTAAACTATATTTTGTTCGAGATGACATTAAACTATATTTTTTCCTACATGACACTAAACTGTATTATGTCCTAGAAACATGACATTAAACTGTGTGGCACTTTCATCGTCCAGCAAGACGTTAAACTGTGTCAGTTCCCTTATTGTCCAAAATGACGTTAAACAGTCACATTGGTTACTATTATGTCGTACATGACACTAAACTGTATTATGTCCTAGCAACATTACGTTAAACTGTGTGGCACCTTCATCGTCCAACATGACGATAAACTGTAAAAGTTCCCATAACTGATATCCTCATATTGGTTCACCATAGTCCTAGCTACATGACTTTAAACTGTACAACAATGTTCTATCTTCCAACATGACGATAAACTGTATAAATGTTTTATCATCCCACATGACGTTAAACTATAATAGTTACTTGAATTTTCCTACATGACATTAAACTGTTAAAAAGTTTTCAATTCGTCCAAGATGAAGTTAAATTATGCGGTCCATGTATATGACATTAAACTATTCACATGTTCGTTATGTCCAAGATGACATTAGACTATATTTTTTCCCTGCTTCATGAAATTAAACTGTGCGGCACCAATAGTCCTTAATGTAAGACCTTAAACTGCACAGTCCCTTTTTTTGTCCTACACAACATTAAACTGTGCATCTTTAGGGTTGTTGCTATCTCTTGTTTCTCACATTGAGTTTAACTCACATGAGCTTAGAGAAAACTTCAACCATAAAACTTCCTTCTTTAATTTAACTATGCAGAATTTGATCCTTGCCTTCTAGGCTGGGTACGTAGGCAACCACCTGAGGTTCAAGCATGAAAAATATATTTTCACAATGGTTCACTTTCGTCTTATATAATTTTGACTTGTGAAACCGTTTTCAGAACTGATATCCTCATATTGGTTCACCTTTGTCCTTGCTATATGACATTAAACTATATAGCATTTTTTGTCCTGTATGACAATAAACTACGACATTCTTTGATACCCTCACCAGAGAGGGAATCATTCCTTACATTGACTGCATACATGGTATTACCCAACCTTTTTATCTTGGGTTAAAACATCATTGCACTAAAGTCCCCTTGTCACCCTTCACATGTACGAACTAAATCTGTACAGAGGGTATTTCTAGAACTATGTGGGCTTGATTCCCATTTTCATGGGATACGTAGGAACGTTCGAGCATCTCTCGAATCCAGCACCAAGTCTTTGGGCTTATCCCCAAATTCTACTTTTAGTCCCTTGGCTGAAAAGTCCCTATAAGATACACAATGTGTATTCTTTATCATGGTCTGAGTTCTACGACCATAAACTAAGATCTCCAACACTTTTGTCCCACACGACGTTAAAATTTAGCGTAAGAACTACGTATGGCTTGATTCCCATCCTTATGGGATACGTAGTGAAGTCCAGTACCTTAATTCAGGACCCAACCACAACTTGATTTTGGTTACTATTTGTCTGTGTACTTTTTACATACACCATACAATACCCATTTTCATGTTTCATAACCCTAACCTTGAAATATTTTCAGATCTTCATATCCCTTTTCTTGACTTCTGGTCGCAAAATGTTTTGATACCTAAGAGTTCTTTTGCCTGACTATGTAGCACGTGCCCATAGGTGGCCTTGCATAATGTTGTCTACATAACAGACCTGTCAGCCCAAAGATACAATTTATTTGACTATGCAGCCAAAGCCCGTAGGTGGCCCAGCATAATTCAACCCCCTAACGGGTTTGTCAAATCATAGTAACTTCATTCTTGGGAGGAAAACCTCTTTTGTCCTTATTGGTCTTAATGACAATATGTAGGGATTTGCACAAAAAGCCATCCTCAACATATCTGTCTCATATCCCCTTTTCATGATCTGAAAGTATTCAAGTTTATGGTTTATAATTTCCTTCCCCACGCTTGGGTCAGACCTTCGTAGGAGTGCCATTCATCTGGTACCTAAATAATATTGTGTGGAAATGTTTTCTCCATATTCAATTACCTCTTTCCATACTACAAACTCTATTCTTTGGAAAATTTGGATCTCCATAAACCTTCATTGGATTTTAGCACTAGAAAAGTAAATTTATGAGAGTTCTTTTGCCTGACTATGCAGCACGTGCCCATAGGTGGCCTTGAATAAAGTTGTCTACAAAACAGACCTGTCAGCCAAAAGATACTATTTTTTTAACTATGCAGCCAAATCCCATAGGTGGCCCTGCATAATTCAACCCCCTAACGGGTTTGTTAAAAAATAGTAACTTCATTCTTGGAAACTACTTATTCTAATGCATTTTATCTCTTTTCCATATCATTCCCCTGAATCAAAATTTCTTAAGTCATAGTTTACACATTTCCCTTCTTACTTGATATGGTAATACGTTTTCAAATGAATTACCAAGGAATTGAGTCATTTCTTGTCTATTTGGTCAAAGATATTTTGACCTTAAACATTATCACTTTTTAATGTCCGTATGCATGAATTTAAACTGCCTATAAAAGACAAGGGAGATTTGAGTAAAAGTCAAGTCCCAGCTCACTAAACATGCATTTTTTATGATTTAGGTAATATTGAGAAATTATATGATTCAATGTTTGATTTCCTCAGAGTCAAATCCTATTTTCTCTCCAGATCCAACTCTGAGGGGGGACTTTTGTTGACTCTCCTTTCGTCACAGAGTCTAAAACAAGGAAATTGGGGATGAATATTGGGGAAGATTTGAAGTCAAAGTGATTCAAGCTTATGAAGTAATGGAAATGGAATTTGGCATTGGAAACTTGGTTACTTTGTTTTATACAAAGCCCTAAGATTTCCTTAGCAAATATTTTAAGCCATCTAGGGAGGCCAGCCGAGGACAAGTACCTTGATATCATGCGGGACCCGAGGGTCAACCCCGCTCAAGGGGTGTCCTCAAGGCCAAGGCGACACCCTGAGGCAGCGCGCCCCCGGAGGAGCGCGCATGGTGGGTGCATAGCACACCCGAGGAGGAGCATAGTGGGCGCTAGGAGCACGCCCGCAGGGGAGGGCGCAGAGCACTCCCGACGAAGAACACGGTGTGGGGCGGCACCGTGGAGGTTGGAAGTTCAATCGGAGTGATGCAGAGAGCGTTACTTTGATAAACCGTGGAAAAACTGTGAGCCGCATCGATGTGGGATGCGAGATTTTCAGCCGGGATCTAATCTCGGTCGTCTGCTTCATCCTGCATCGATCTAGACCGCTCATCGCATCTCGCAGCTCAAGATCTAATCGCATCCGTCCGAGGTTATTTAAACTCTGATCCGACGGCTCCTCGATTGTCTTCAACCTCGAGCTCGAGCCGAGGACACCCCATGCCACCCGCGGCCTCGCCGTGTACCAGGCGCCTCCCGAAGCCGGTTTTCGAGCATCCGGACACTTCCGAACAAAGTAAGACCTCCCTCGAGTTCGTCTGGCCCTTACGAACACAACCATGCATAAAAATGAGTTTGCATGCAATGTTTGGAGAATTTCACGGTTGGCCGAGGAAAACGAAGTTCTGAGGCCATGAAGGTTTATATTTTGCATGGTTTGGACCAATGGAAGGCCGTGCATGTGTTCTAAGTCGCATGCACGTGAAGGAGGAAAATAATAAAAGGAACCCGTGTTCAATAGTGGTTATTCAAAATTTGGATAAAATGGTTAAGATCCGAATATCTCGGTGGTTGAAGTATTTTTCTCTCACACAGATGAACCGCTTCTCCCTTGCCTATAAAAAGAGAGGCCATGGAAATGGAGAAGGGGGCTGAAGTTTGGTTAAAAAAACCGATGTCCCGTGGGTGAATCCCTCTGCCTAGTGAAGAAAGAAGCCCCGCGCAAGTACCTTGCGCGGCTGAGGTCCCTTTTGCGCACCCTTTGCACGAAAGAATAAGAGGAGTGTCCCCTGCACGCATCACTTGCGTGACAGGAAGTGCTCTCCCTGCCCGCATACTTGCGCGGAAGGAGAGGATTGTGCGACCTTTGTGCTCCAAGCACTAGCGTGCCTGCTTGCACCTTGAGGACTTGTGCGCTGCCTTGCACGACTATTGAAGAAGGAGTTGGCCACTTGCATCATGCCACTTGCATGACTCCCTTTGAGGAAGGAGTTTGGGTTGTGTGTGCAAAAAACAAGAAGAAGGTAGTGTGTGTGTGCCAAGTGGAGAAGAAGACCCGAGGCCTGAGTGCCTTGTGTGAAGTGAAAGTACATACCCTAGTGGTGTATGTGCAAAACAAGATGGCTGAGGCTTACACCTAAATGAACTAAAACAAAATGGGTTGTGGGTGATAAACACAAGTGAGGAGGCCAAGCTCATGTGTGTGCCAAGTGAAGACACCCTATGGGTGGTTTATACCCAAAGCAATAAGGGGTCATAGCCTTAAGTGTGTGAAAGGAAGAGGTCGTAGCCTTAAGAGACTTGTGCGCCAGCCAGGACCTCTACGCCACCCAGGACTTGCGCGACCTAAGTACTTGCGCGCCGCTTAGGGACTTGCACGCTGCATAGGGACTTGCGCGCCGCTAAAGGACTTGTGCGCCCTTATGGTTTTGGGTGCCTTCCTCGTCCAATTCATCTCCTTAATACCATTCCACCTATCCTTTTCAAGATCCAGTCTTCAAGACACTCTTCAAAGCCATCTTTGGCATGTTTTCTTGATTGAATTCCTTATCTGAAAGGAATTGTGTGGAAGATTTCATTCATCCCCATCATTCAAAAGATGAGATAATCCTTAAGTTTTAGGCCTCCTCCTCAGGAGTAATCCCTAATACAAAGTTCCCTTAACCTGGGCCTCCTTTTTAGGAGTAATCCCTAGTCCTCAACCTCATTATTCAGAAGATGAGAGAATCTCTAATCTAGGCCTCCTCCTCAGGAGTATTTCCTAATCCAAAATTCCCTTAACCTGGGCCTCCTTTTCAGTAGTAAGCCCCAGTCCTTCTTAACCTGGGCCACCTTTTCAGGAGTAAGCCCCAGTCCTCTAAAAACTGGGCCTCCTTTTCAGGAGTAATCCCCAATCCTCTAAAACACGGGCCTCATTTTCAGGAGTAAGCCCCAGTCCCCTAAAACTTTGGCCTCCTTTTCATGAGTAAGCCCAATTCCCCTAAAACTTGGGCCTCTTTTTCAGGAGTAAGTCCCAAGTCTCCAAAACGGTTATAATTCCCTCAACCTGGGCATCCTCCTTAGGAGTAAGCCCCAGTCTTGACAAGTTCCCCTTTAATCTGGGCCTCCTTCTCAGGATTAAGTCCCATTCCCTTAAATTTTGGGCGTCCTCCTTAGGAGTAAGCCCCATGTCCCCTAATTTTGGATTCCATTTCAGGAGTAAGCCCTATGTTCCCTAAATTTTGGGCATCCTCCTTAGGAGTAAGCCCCACACATAATTTCAGTTAACTTAGGCCTCCTTTTCAGGATTAAGCCCTATGTCCTCAATAATTCCCAAACCTGGGCCTCCTTCTCAGGAGTAAGTCCCAGTCCAAGTTATCTAAAATCTGGGCATCCTCCTTAGGAGTAAGCACCAAGTCCCTTTTTAACCTGGGCCTCCTTTTCAGAAGTAAGTCCCAATTATCATATTTCCCTTAACCAATCCTAATTTCCTTTTGATTCGGGTCTCCTTTTCAGGAATAAAACCCAATCATAAGTCCCCTCCTAATTTGGGCATCCTCCTCAGGAGGAAGCCCCAAGTTAGAGTATTCAAATCTCCATGAAGCACATATAACTTTATAGACATCATTCACAGGTTTTCTTCCCTAAAGTAAATCCTACCTCCTCAAGTAGCTGGGCAGTCACACATACATAATCCCCATCTTATCTTATCATTATTGCACCTTCCTTGGAAAAATTGCCTAGTTTTTACCAATACCTCTTGTTTCTCATGCCGAGCATGTCTCACATGGGATTAGAGTGTAGAAGTAATTACAACATCATTCATTGGGCCATCAATCATGCATAAAACCTCATACTTTCTCGAACTCTGTGGGTTCTGATTCCTTCTATAAGCAAGGATACGTAGGTAGCCCCTCTGCGGGTACGATCCCAAGTATGAAATAATCCATGTCTTACTGAATGACAATAAATTTCAAGTGCCCCACTGAGTCTCTAAAAACCAGTATGGTCATCAACATGACCAAGAGACTTTTATAATGTATCAAAGGATACCATTGGATAAGGGTCTCAGTCAAACACAGATGATTCTCTATCAATGAAGAACCTCAAATACATATAAAAAGATTCTCTATATTTCTACACTTCAATCATTGATTACAAGTTCTAAAGAAAATCTCATTCTTATACTTGGTACTTTAATAAGGATTCACGAACTTGATTTAAATCTACAAGGAGAGTCCCGGAGTTGACAATAATTCCCCTCAAAAAGGTGTGATGTGTCCGACCTCCCATCCTCTCGACCAATGCAAATTCCTAAGCCTCATCAGTCCACTACTAATAGGCGCCTACCTTTGGAAAGTAGGTCCAATAGGATATGGAATCATTGGGTGGTTCCGGTTCTATGAATAAACCCGTTAGATACCGATTGGAACGTTTGAATCTAAAATCAACGAGTCCATTCCCAATTCCAGCAAGGAAACAGATGGGATGCCAAATTCATGTGTCACCACGTATCCTTCAAGGGTATGAATCATGCAGTACATAGTTCTGAATGTTCCCTCTATCGATTGTTCTCACACATGGCGCTGTGAACATGTAAGGGAATATTTGTTTATTTTACTATTGGATTCGAGTCAACCATATTTCTATGTATGATATTTGTGTAATAGAATCCTTATCACATATTAAATGATTACATGAGTTTTAATCAAATTGAGAATCATGGAGTGTACATATGGTTTCCTTCAATGTTGTGAGGAGGTAAGGGATATGATGGGTGAATTTATTTAGGGGATGGGTCATGATTGGTGATCAAGGCGACACTATGTATCATACGGGGGCACGAATCAAGCTGCACATATTTCTGTGAGAGATATTTTAGTTTATTATCCTATGAATATGATGCCTTTTGACATGTAGTATAACGTCCTGCAATGAGGATATGACTCGAAGTTTACAGACATGTTTTAGGGACATGTTTCATTCATTTTAACATCTTGTGGAATGTAATATGACTTAGAGAATATGGTCTTTGAGTGTGAACCATAAAATGTGGGTATTACTGTCATGTTCCATGTATTAATACCATATAGTTTAACATCATGTGGTCATGATGATAACTCATATTTTAAGGTCATAAATTTTGGACCATTAAATCAGGGTTCCATGTCATGTTTGTTGGATTAATATCGCACAGTTTAACATCATGTGGTCTGGATTATAACTCACAGTTTATGGTTATAGAGTCTAGACCATTCCATTGGGGTTTCTATTATGTGATGTATTTCTTTAGGATCTTCAAATTTGATGAAGCCTTTATGAGCTTTCCATCCATTAATATCATGGAGTATGATCCATTATAATAGACCATATGTATGGCATATGATCCTTACAACTCTGGTACACGATTTTGGGCTTTTTCCCATGTATCTTTGAGCTTATAATAACTAACACATTTTCTCCTTTGAGGAATGATCGAAGGAGAACATTTTTCCTGGAGTATCGTGCAATCTGGTTTTGGTATATTTCTAAATGGTATATAGTATGCAGCCTTTTTTCATCTTTTTGCTCCAACTCATCAAACCATCTATTAGATTGTTCTTCCATGGATAAATGATCACAAATGGTGACACGATATAATGGAATGGAATTTTGAAAAGACAAACAGCCTCTACCCTATATAATAATGTCTACGAGGATGTCTGGGTGGTGTTGTGCGTGGTGGTTTAGTAAGCCCAAAAACAATGGGGAATCTTATCATGACATGATTTTTTATCATTATCAACCATCTATTGGCGTATAGTGGACAAGGTCTTATTTAAAGGCTCTATCTTCCCAATGACCACCACATGGTTGCAGAATGACAAGTTGGAATTAATTCTATACTCTGGGTATAGTTTCTCTATCTCAGTAGAGCAGATATTAGTGTCGTTGTTTGTCAGTATTGTATAAGGGTCCCAAAATCTTGTAATAATGTTGTCCTTCAAAAACATAATGATGTTTTCACCCCAAATTATTTTGGTTGAATGTCTTAGGGCCATTTTGAAATGATGTTGGTCATTGTGAGTATGAAAGTGAATTTTCTTGCATTGGTGGGAGCATATGGCCCCACAAAATCCATCATCCAGGCAGAGAATGGATATGAGTAGATAACTATATGAAGTAACTATGTGGTTCGTTGTATGAAATTGGCATGAACATGGAATGATTGGACCTTTTTGTGGAATATGAAACAATCTTTTATCACAGTGGCCTAGTAATACCCAATCCATTGGATTTGGTGAGAGATCTTGATTGCTGATTGGTGTGCTCTACAATTTCATGTGTGCACTTCGTTCATGATGGAAGTAGTGTATTCTCACAAAATGCAGCTTTGAAGGATTCTTTCAAGGACATGTTTTTAGAGAACCATTTCATGGTTTACCCCATTGTACAAGGAAAAATGTATTGCCTATATTCATACATGTTCCCTTCCAGCCCTATCTGGTGGGGGTTACCCATTCTGAAGGTAATTTGTATTAGCTATTATCCATCCAGTGGTGTGACCATAAGGCTAAAAAACATGGAAATTTTTTCCAATATCCTCTGTGATGATCTAGATAAATGGGAAGACCATCCATAGGTGGGCCATGATAATGAAAGTCTCATCCCATTCTGGATCAACCAAGGTTCTGGTTTCATTTTTCAAAGCATTAGCTTGGGTATTTTTTTAACCTGGGGACATAAGTTAATATTTGTTTTGATGGAAATTCGATCATCAGTCCTAGATCATGGTTCATCAAGGGGAAAAATAAATCTTTCATGATGACATAGTCACCATTTACAAGTTTTAAGGGTAGCTATAAATCACCTTTTATTTTTAGGTATTTGGGATTTACATTAAGTGCCAGTTCATGGCCTGCAATGAGGCCCTCATATTCTGGTTCATTATTTGTACACCCACCCAAAATATAGAAAGTGTATGGTTTGACAAAATTTTTTGGGGATACAAGTATATTTCCTAGCCCCAATTTTTTGAGTTTGGGATCCTCCATCCTTTTCTCTGTCGGGCATCACGAATCACAATCGAAGTACATTTCCCATGTCTGGGGGTCCTCCTAGATGGAAAACACTTCTTTATCTAGATGTTCAACATCCAATGGAATTTTTTCTTCTAAGGGGTTCACAACCAGGAACTCTACAAATGTTTTCCTTTGATTTCCTTCTAAGGTATGTACCTCATGTCAATCTATTTTAGGATGACTACCCATTGTGATAGGTTCCCATTTAACATGAGATGGTTGAGGATATATTTGAGTGGGTTGTAGTGGGAGACAAGGTGGACCTCATGGTGTTGTAGGTAAAGCCTGAGTTTCTAATCCACGATGAATAAGGTTAGGTTATTTCATTTAAATTTTTGAATTTAGAGTTTTATCATAAATCACAGTTTGTTTGATGTAATAGTGTTTTCTCTCACTACTAGATTCATTCTTATAAGAGAGGAAGGTGCCTAATGACCGTTCCAGGGCTATTATGTATAAAATTAGTAGTCTCCCCTCAACTGGTGGCATCAGCACCGAAATGAATAAGAGAAATATTTTAATATTGTCGAACACTTATTTTCAATAATTATCCCACTAATTCATAATTCCGTTTTTAAGAGCCTTGTGAAAAGAAAACATTTACTCTCCAAATTGTCTATAAACCACCAAATGTAGGTGAGGTTACCCTAAAGACCTCTCAACTCATTGAGGATGGAGGTGGGGACATGCCAAGGATGTATTTGGTCTTCTTGGGGGTTGACATTGATCTCATGATGGAATATAATGAATCTTTGGAATTTTATAGAGGTAATTCCAAATACTCACATTTGGGATTCATCTTTAATATGTGTTGTCACAATTTGTTGAATATAGTTCCATGATTGGCCAGGTGGATTGAACACTGTCAGGATTTGGCCACCAAATAGTTGACATAACACTCAAAGAACATTCTCAAGAAGGGATAGAAGATGCATTGCATGGTACACTAGTATGTGGCGGCAACATTCTTTAGACCAAAGGGTATCACATTATAATAGAAAAATTCTTGAGGGGCTATAAAAGATATAGTGTTTTAACACCTCGGGACATCTGGATATGGTTGTATCCAGAATAGCCATCCATGAATGAGAGAGACTAATATCCATCTATTCCAATGATCTATAATTCTATGATCTTGACCAGGAAATCACCTTTTGGGAAATTCAGATGAAGGTCCCTGATGTTAATGTAGATTATAATATATTTGTTCTTCATTTTGATAAAGACTATGTTTTCCAGCCCAATCAGATACGATACTTCTTGTGTGAAGTCATATTTGGTCATCTTGTCATCTTCAATATCTATTTTGGTAGTGTGTGTCAGATGGGTCTTTCTGGATGCTTGCTTATATCCTATGTGATCTTCTTTTAAGCCAAGATGATGAGTGGAATCCTCAAGAATGCGGCCTTGAATTTCTGTGTAGTTCCAATAAAACACATATCAATTAGTCTTTGTGAAGGATGTTTATTCCCCCTACTCCTCAGTAATCATAGCCACACAGATTATATTGGGCCACAGGTTGTCTTCGGTTCCCATTATTATCTCCTTATTTTCATCGATTGTGGTGGAGACACATTCTTCGAATGTAAGAGGGGAATCACTAAGGTCTTCTTCTTCTTCTTCCTATTCTTCCTATTTTTATGGAGAGAGGATTCTCAAGACATACTCTCCAATTTTTGAAGAGGAATCATATTTTTCCTTTGTGAGTATGGCCATAATAGTCTGGTGTATAGAGGATGGGTTAAAAGTATCTTTGTTTGTGATTTTCCTGACATCATCGGAGTTAGCCCAATATTATGCATCATTGGAATGAGTTTCCCTAAAAGAGTACATCCATATAATTGAGTCTACATCCAATCATGTGCTTATTCATTCAACATGGTTAATGGGTAACACATAATCTTACCTATATTGCTCGAGGGGTCAGTAGGAGCTATTTCCAATCCATTTGGGGTGGTAATCCAATCAATGTCATCTACCGAAAGTTGTTTTTATTTTAAATCCTAGAACCCTTCATTAATATAATGTGATTCACAGGAATCAAACAGGGGCATATCAGCGTAAAACATATCTTTTTTCCTATTAGTGCAATATTTGATGCATTGATGGTAGGATGATGAAATTGCATCATATAGATGCAACCAAAGTCTCCAAAACAAGACGTTGAAGGTCGTACATTTCTACAATATTTGGAACACGAAATATGATATGAGTTCTAGAAGACTAGTTTTTTGATTGATTCTTCCCAAATGGTTTCTTCTCTCTTTTGTCATATCCTATCAGAGTTGTGGTGAATGTTGACAAGATTTCTTCATTATAGCCTAGTTGAGGATTTATTCACAGTGGGAAGAGGTTAACTCTTGAGCCTGTATTGATGAAGATCATCCTGACATAAATTCCATTCATATTTCCAGACACATATATGGGTTTTATGTTCCCTTGCATGATGATGTCTTCATCCATTTCTGTGAAATAGATGATGACATGAAATTCTTCGGGAGAGGTCTCCATCTGATAGAATTCCACGGCTGCTACATGAGCATCGAAATACTTGGGACTTAGTAAGTGTTTGATGTGTTCCTCCATAAGATTTTTTGGATAGGCTTAAAAAAACCAGTATTGAATGTTTTTCTATTAAAAAATCCCTCAGTTTAAGAAGTTCATACTTATTAGGTAATGGATGGTTCTTTTGCCCAGTGATTTACATTCAAAGACACTTTATGGGTTTGGGATTTATATGTGGATGGTTCATCTTCTGTGATGGGAGATAGTGGCGCTGTGGCCTTTTAGGGGTTTGGCTGAACTGGTCCACCCGTATGCCTTCTGTGTAACATGACACTTTTTCATCCCCAGATGTATATTCCATGATAAGTAGGTTTGGATTTCTTCTAATGGGGGAGGTGGAGTATTCTAGTTCTTGTTTTATCTCATGGAGGGTCCTTCTATGATTTTCTGTTATGTTAATGGTTACACTTGTGAATGGATATGAATTTGACTTCTGCAAAGATCATGACTTCCATGAAACATCCGACCTCTACGTTCTCTTCCTCCGGATCTACATATGGTCTTAGTGAACTCGTGTTTGTGGTCATAGACTCCATATGAGAAGGAGTCCATCAAGTGAATGCCATTAATGGATACAAAGAACAGTTCTTGATCAGAAACGGTAAATATATGAATGTTTCCTTATGATGGTGTTGTTTGGCGGGGTGGTTCCCAATGTACTGTTTGGAGGGGTGGTACCCATTGTAGCATGTCTATTGGCATGATGTCTGAATGTGTCAACATTGACATCTGCTATGATGTCAACCTGTCATTCTGCTCCGACTTTCTACCCATCCAGCCTTTAGAGAGATGTGGGGTTGAGGGGGATAAATGTGATGTATTATGATCTTTTGGGGGCACAATTATTTGTTTTAACTGCTCCTCGAGGATTCCATGGAATCAATTGACTATTTTATAGGTCATCCAATAGACAAATTATTTTCCCTTAACTAGTGACTGTTTTAAAGTACTCTTATTCTCTTGAATATGAGGTGGAAAAATATGCCACTTGTTCTGGTGGCATGCACAATTTGACATAACCAGAATCCACCATATTTTATAGGAGATCCTTAAAAACGAGTCATTCCTTGATTGTGTGTCCCAGTACCTTAAAATATAGACAATAAATTGGATGGTCATTGAGACCCACTTCAACTGCTCACTTTGTCTCTTGTAGTCGGAGCATGATACAATTAATGGTGGCTATAAAATAGCCACAGACATTGTCATCTCAAAATTAAAAGAATTTACTTCTTCATTCATTGAATTGATTCTGTTTAGGACCCCTCCACTTATCTTACCAAGGTGGGAGTGTCTGGTGGCATACATAGGATCCTATATAGTTTGGCAGGGGCCTCACCACTAGAGATGGTGCAGGGGGTGGTTTAAGCTTCAGAGAAGACGATTTGGATTTTCCAATTCTTTTTCTGTGGGCTAATGGGGCCTCTCAGGACATAAGGTTAGTCCATTAAATGGAGTCTTCTATACATTGGTAAATGGAAGATAAATATTTGAACTCACATGTGTACTTCACTAGGATGATCGACGTTCTCAATTCATCATGGAGGTTATCGATTCACAAGGGAGAATCTCATCCAGGGGGAGCAGCAGATTCAAGGAATATGTCAGGTATTTCAATGAGGTAATGAAGACATAGAATCATTATTTGTATCACTACATATAGTTGAGAAGGACACTAAACACTATCTTAGGTATTTAAGATCTGAACTAGAATAGAAACTATCACCAGAGGTCCTCCTAGAATGCCATTGAATTGGTGGGTACACTAGTATACCATACGAAGGTCGAGCCCTATTGGGTTTCTATGAAGCACATGAGTTTTACCGTTTCTTGCTGCTCTGGAGTACCCATCATTCAGTCATAATAAGAGGTGTAGTGAATTAAATGTTTTTTCAGGTCCGTTGAGCCATTGAATACATGGAATACAAGGTTTTTGAAATTCGACGGTGGAGGAACAATGCTAAACCAATTTGGGTAGGTCTTTCTCTCTGGTTGTATCGGAGTGCGCCACCCCTCCAAGAATTACAATCAAGATATTAGTTTTTGCGATGATGTTCATGAATCCTTGAGGCATATCCAGTCAGGCTTGAACATTGGATTGGTTGGAAGTGTCCAAAATTGGTCATGTTGGAGTTGCTGAAATTTGAGGTTTATACCAAGCCAGAGGTATCATTTTTGGGTTTAAATTAATATATTCTAGCCATCTACATTGTAGGGGGAAGTCATAATTTCCTTCTTGAGCTTGGATTAAATTGGTTTTCAGTCTCGAGGACATATTGAATGGCCCTATGGGCATGGAATCATTCACCAGGATGAGTGCATGTGAAAAAGGAACCTGTTCTGGGAGCATCTACTAATGCTCCATAGGGGGAACACATCCGACGAGGTTTCTCCCTCGACACAACTCTATAATAATTCAACCGAGCTCTATAATTTATTCTTCCTCCTTAGCGAACCATTCCTCGAGAGTGAGGGGAACATCTTCAGGTGGAAGATGATACAGGTCCGAAACGACCGTGGATTTATTTTTCTTTTTATCGGGGTTTAACAGGGGAGGTAATGAAAAGTTAACTAAGTGGGAGAAAAAATTTAGGACCTCTCTCTAGTTTTGGGTTTGCAGACTATCAGGCTCAGTGAATGATTCCGTTGGGAGGAAACCATATTCCTTCGTATCTTTTCCTTATGCATCATTTCTTGTGAGATCTGTGGGGATGACGTTTACCATGTTCACTGAGGAATATGATATTGTTGGTGGTGTACCCAGTTCCAAATTGGAGGAAGTCTTTTCTGCCCTTTATTGAACTTTATCCTTCCATTATGTGGTTTTTTTTCGGTTTCATGGTGATGGTTGACCCAAAGGGATCCCTGGTCTATCCACATAATTCTCTTTTGTCTCGGAGGGTGAGAACCACTAGAAAGGGTGGAATGGGTATCTCCTCTATACATTGCTATTCCTAGATGGGAGATGTTGGATGTCCCATATGTGGGCACATTATGTAAAAATGTCTCTAGCCTAGTGGGTTGTGGTTGTTCCCGTTCATCCGTTGATGTTCGACGACATGAATTTGTTTGTCCTTTGGGGGAATTTTGAATTAAAATTCGTCCAGACCTAAAGGCTAGGGTTTTTCTAGCATTTCAGAGGCAACCTCTGTTATTTTGTACTTTTCAATTTTATTCACTCTTGCGTGGGTCTGGGAAGATTTGGGAATTGGGCCTACACGATGTTTATGGTCTTTTCATGGAATGATAACTGCTTTTGGTTGGCTTCCCTTAGGTGGGAAGCCTAGTAGATTTTCCTGGTTTCCTGGATAAAAAGAATTTTGATGGCTTGATCCCTTCGGCCCTAATTCTTTTGAGACATACTCTGGCCATGTCTTTGGTTATTATCCCATAATTCCTTTGTAGGAGTTTCATTTGAATTTTGTCTTTAGGTGATGACGTTGAAGGATATCATTTCTAATGTGGATTTATGGATGAGACATGTGGTGAAGTGTAGAGATCGGTGTTCTCCACATCCCCATATGTGAACTCCATTCGAGGAATCATCAATGACGCGACATAACTTATGCTGTGCAAAGAGGCATTCTAGTGCAAGGTTTTTCTTCTACCCTTCTAATTTTGGTTTACATGAAGATGAGAGGGATTATAAATTGATTAGATGAAAATGCTCCCCAATCACATTAATGTGGTCCACATTCCATTCATTTGGAAATAATTCTCTTTTTAGTTGGTGAATGTTTGTCTATATATTGAGGTGAATGTCATGTCTGCATTCCACAAAAAACTCTCCTGGTATGTCGAAGTGATAAGTGGCTTTAGGATAATACATCACTAGTATATTATCCCAATATAGTTGTATTCTAACAAGAATCATATCCTGATGTTGTTCTTTTGGAGGCTCCTCCACTTGATATGCTCAGCTTGACTGCTTCTTAATAATTTTATTCGTAGAAACCAGGATGGTGGGGTCCTCATTGATTTTCGAAAGATGTGGCGGTTGCACAACTGATGAGCGTGCCTCAGTCCATCATCGGGTTCAGAAAGAATATCACGCATTATAGATGTGGTGCCCAAGGTTTCTGACTCCATCATACCGAGGACCTCTACATATGAGGTCTTTCTCGCATTCGTTCTAGTGAGGGGAGGTCCTTATTTTCAGTTTGAATCTTAGTTTTTGGGAGGAACTTTGCAATTGGAATTGCAATGAAGAAATATTCTATTGAAACATGATTCCCGACCGCATGAATTTTATTTACAGGGTATTTTCCAGGGAGGACCTTCAGGGCAGGCTGTAATAAGGGGATGAACTTCATGCTGCTTGATGATACTACAAGCACGATCTTCATAAAAACTGCCATTGCGGGAGGGAATTTTCAATGAATATCATCATTGCAAGGACTTCCATCATGACTTGATACATGGATCCATGGAGAATTTCTAAACATCACATCATGGATAATACTATCAGGATATACTACAATGTGGGGAGGAAAATATCCTTGGTAGATGATATAATGAGGAGGACCTTCAATGCAACCACCATTGTGGAGAGGGACCTCACAATGAATGTCATCATGGCGAGGACTACCATTATTACTTGACGTCCGACTACAAGAAGAAGCATATTTGCAGTGTATACACTGGGGAGGACCATCAGTGAGTATGAAAACAATGATAGGATGTTCTTGTTTTGTGATATTTTGGAAAATGGGAGGGCTCCCCCAACACGCATCAGGATATAGGATCTCATGATAAATCATTTTGGGCCCATTGAGTGAGCCCCATGGGTTCTCTGTAGAAGGCATTCATAGATGTTGGTAGTGACATTGGATGGAGGGACAACAGATCTAAAACTACGACATACATAATTTGGTAACATATTGACATGGTCTAGATCATTCATTTATATAGGTTTAAGGATTTCAAGAACCGCAACATCCAGTAGAGTTGGATCATGTATGTGCTCTTCATTTATTATCCTTTGGCTTATTTCATCATTGTGTGATCTCTTACTAGTAATTGGAGGAATTTGTTGTTGGTAATGGAATTCATATATGGCCCCCATTCTTGTTGGGTCTTGGGATTTCATCAGGATACACTGAATGAGATCATGAGCTTTGGCAGGGATATATTGCTTCTCGGGGCAAGCCATCATGTTGGACTAACATCCCCCATTGGGAGTAAGTATTTGTTCCCAATCCAGTTGTCTGTGAATCATGTGGTATTTCTATCTACCCTCATGGACTAGATTAGGGATTCATAACTACGCTATAATGATTGAATCATTTGGAGAGTTGGTCATTTTGTTCAAGGAAACTAACTCTTGGGCCCGATTTCTAACCATTGCTGACAAAGAAATGATATATTTGAATGTTGGTAGGATATAGTCTATGATTGTCATTTGATCATCCATCAATTCCAGGAAGTGCTAAAATAAATATTTAGATGGAATATGTATGATGGACCATTCTGATATCGGATCAGCAGTTTGTGCCTACTCCTGTCATCCATGAGTTGCTAGTAGATACTGGAAGTTCTCCGGTGCTATTATAGTGGAATGAGTCTTCTGCCAGTTTTCTTCTCTGGTTTCCACCGTAATTGACTGATGGACATTATATTTACATGTTGGGGTCTGACTATGCTCCATTTCATCTGTATTTTCACAAAATATTTGTATGAATATATATAAATTTTACTCTGCTCATATTTTCTTGCTACCACCCAATTTGGACGATGCACATGATGCACATCTCTAGGTATTTGTGCCCGCATGTAGTGGGTTTATTCCATATTCGTAGAATGGGCTAGCTGTGTATCAGTATATATCTATATCTGCCTGTAGTTTTACCCTCTGTCTACATGGTGTGACATGTGAGAATTAGTAGTAACGTGCATATGCTCGTATTTTTCCACCCTTTGTAGTGGTGGGATTGCGTGGTGGGGGAAGGGTTTCATGAATGCTCATTGAATTCCATCACATTAGTACAACATAGATTCTCCTCGGGAACCAGGGTGATAACATGTTCATAAATATATATTCTCCACCCATGGTGGGTATTCGGGGGGGGGGGGGGGGCTGGGACTCCTATACTTTAACAGGTTACATCGACATAAGGTCATATTCAGCGGGAGGAGGCCAGGTCATCCGGTGTCAGTCGTGACGCTCTCTTGTGGTGGCCCATGAGTAAGAACCTTGGGAAGTTGAATAGAATCCATCTACATTGACTTCATCTACCTCCTAATGATAAGGTAGGTACTCGTTGTTAAATTCTAGGGAATGCCTCTCGAAATAGTTTGAGACGACCATGGGGGATTCCTTGTGCTGGGGTGTTTGTTGCGGCTGATGAAGTGACTGGAGAGTATTCACATACTCGAGTGAATGTCTTGAGGGCTACAGCATGGGGAGAGAACCATATAGATGGTACTAAATAATCTATGTGTTAGATACACATCATTGAGGGAGCTGGGTAGGCGAGGGGGTCTTGCTCTTCGTTGGGGCCCTAGCCACCTACGGTATCACTGATGCATCTGTTTGCAGTGGTCGTCAAGATGTCATTTTGATCAAAGGGTTCACTGTGGGAACATGAAGAGTACATATATGACATAAAAACCACAAAAACTCATCAAAGTAGCATTCTTCTAAACATAATCATATATGATGATTCATATATTCCCCCTTCCGTCTGTATTCTATTATTGAGTGAATGGGCATAAATGGAGTATGACCACCACTTTGTATAAGGTTTAACATCAGGTTACAATTTTTTTATCCACCTATGAGGTGGCTGTTTCACCCATACCGGGGAGAAAATAATGGTCTGATGTGCAATATCCTTTTTTCTACAACATTTGGGGTAGAAGCAGTACATTGGTTAGGAATTCATGTCGGTTTCACCATTTCTGTTCAGCCACTGGGGTGGTGCGTTTAGTGCGTACTAGGGAGAACAAAATGGTTCGATGTGAAATATCATTTTATATACGATTATAGGGTTAGAACCATCACCTTTATTAATGATTTAGGTTGGGTTCACCATTTTTTTCTGCCTCTATGGTGGCACAATTCTGGGGATTGTGAAATTGTCTAATGAGGATCATCACCTGTCGCTTATTCCTGAGATGATTTCCTGTTAAGTTTACTATTTCCATTTTTTTGACCCATTTGGTGCTATTATCCTTTAAATTGATGATGGAGTAACCCCAGGGGGACTGGGAAATTAACCCCATTCGCATATCGAAGGTGGTTCCACAGTCATGTGATCCCTGCCGGTGATTGCATGGGGTCATGTACTTGTGCAATCAATCATGCACAGATATAACATCCTTAGATAGTCTCCAATGGGTTTATTTAGAGATCCGGAAACACGCAATGACCATGTAATCCCTATTTTATTTTGCTACATTCCAACGACAGACACACATTGATTGATTATTCATCCAATGACACATATGTTATCCATTGGTTGAGAGGATGGGAGGTCATCCTCACCACACCATTCTAGGGGAAGATTGGTTCATATTATGATACTCTCTTATAGATTTAAGTTTGTTTCATATGTGTGTGAATCCGTGGTTCATTCCTGAAGAGTGTGTCCATGTGATACCCTCAGTTTTCAACATCATGGATTGCATACAAATATTTGATTCTACGGAGGTGACACTAACTTGCGCCATACAATAAGGTGATCTAGAGCTTATCATCATCCAGGGGGGATGGAAGGTGACATGGTGTTGGGATTAGACCCATAATACGTGTTTCTTATGTTTCATCGGGAGATGAATAACAACACTTGTATTTCAGATTTGTTGGGGCTCCTGCATAGAAGCTACCCATTAGAGGGGCCCTGATTACGTGGACCCTTCTGGATTTGAACCCACTAGAGCTTGGGACTTCGAGTAGGTGTCCGACATATCCTAGATTGATTAAGAATCATAGTTCTCATAGATTAGATTTATATGGGGCTTATACATGGAAGCATCCCATTGAAGAGGACACGATTGGATGAACCCTTTTGGACTGGAACCCTTTTGATATCGGGCCTTTCATTAGGCATCCTATGTATCCTGGTTTGATCGTGAAAAAGAGATCTTGTATTTCATATTTTTGTTGAGGTTGTAAATGTCACAAACCTCTAGTCCCTTGAACGTCATTATTAGTGTGATAAACAAGAGGATACATGAGATCCAGACAACCACATGATTCATCTACTCTTAGAGGGAAAGGGAGAGCCTATGTCGGAAGAGGTCGGGGTGTTCGTGGGGGAGGGAGTGGAGCAATGAATCCTTTCATGTGATATAAAATTAAAGGCCATGTGGAATAGAATTGAAATATTTTGGACATACCTCAGGTGGAGGTCCCTAAAATACCTTCTAGGAAGGGGAAGAGTTTCATCCTCATCAAAAGAAGAAGTGAACATAATTCCATTGACTAATCACCATTCCTCATTGAATGGAAAATAATGTGACCACCATTAGTCCCTAGAATTGGGAGGTTCATGTCGGCATCCCACGGGTGGACTCCGGGTAACCATGGGAATGTAGTGCCCTTGGCATTCTCGATGCTCAAATAGTTGTGGGGATAGCCTTTATGACTCGGCTTACAATGGGCATGTTGACTCAAATGGGAGAGCTGATGCACCTAATGGACTAATCATTTGGTTCCATTGGATTTGTAAGAGATTTGGCATATTTCCGGAGCACTGTTTTGCAAGGGGACCATAGAGGACTTGAACATATTGAATGGATGGGGATGGAACCAGAGGAAATAATACGAGAAAATTCCCCATTAAGTGTACTAATTTCTTTTGCGGGATGGGGGGGATCTACATACCGTAGTGGTGTGGGGATAGAGGGGTAATCCCTATACCAATGAGGTATGCATACATGGGTATAGTCCACAATGTACTATAGTGGTATGCGGCCCATCACACCACTTTGGGTTTCATCTGTGTACTGATGCAGTATGCGACGTCGAGTTCAGTCCACATAGTGGTGTACTATGTGGAGCACATTATTGAAGGAGGGTTCGAGGGGATAAATTTTGCAGGAATTTCATTAGTGAGAAGTATATAGATCATGGTTTCACCATTTAGGTTATTGGTTCTCTTTTTATTATAATTTTCCCCAGTTTTATGCTTCGTAGTAGGCTATATATGGGTGTAGTGTGGTTCATGATTCGAGCTTGGCTGATGAATCAAGAAAGAAGCTAGAATCTACTTCGAACTCTTTCTTCCTATCTTTGATTCCCCTTCATGTTTTCTTCTTCCTTTCCCTCACCATCTCCTTCCTTCTATTCTTTTTTATAGAGCACTGGGATAATTGTATTGTATGGCCGTACAACACCATTTACAGAGACCCATGTAGAGATATCCTAACCCACGAAAGACTCGGTCAACCTAGGTTTGTGGAGGTTTTGGATCGTGATCATGTTTCACAGAACCCTCCTAGTTTGTTTCATCCATGAACTGATGAGTTTGTGGAATGGTACATTAATGGATTTCACAATAATGAGTCCATTAGCAACGTCGTTTGAATATTGCATAGTTTGATGGCTATCGATTGGTGGGACAATAGTTGTGAATCATTCCACATACCTAGTGGTTTATGAACAAAGTGATCTGTGAACCATTCTTGGTGATGGTACACCGTCCACTTGAAATGATTTGACAACTTGAATCCCTTCAATTTACTCTTTATAGTTTCAGTACCCTACATCTAGTCATGAATAATAACATAGGGTTAGTGAACCATACATTCATCTATTCATGAACATCAATGTAGAATATGGATGATGAACAATAACATTGGGTTTATGAACCATAGATTGTAGAATGAATTGTAATGTAGGGTTTGGATGATTCTTTGAGTAATGAATAGTAATATAGGGTCTGATTCATATTGTTCACTATTAATGAATAGTAACATAGCATATGGATGATGAAAAATAATAATGGGTTGATGATCAAAACTATCCAATATTGATGCAAAAATAATGTAGAGTATGGATGATGAACATTAACACTGGGTTGATGAACCATACAATCCACTATTGGGAAAGTAGGGTTTCCCATACACTATGAAAGATTGGATAACATACTTTAACAAACATCGATTTTTAAAACATCTAAACAATAGATTCATACAGTGTGAAAAATATGCAATCGTATAAAAACATATTATCATTAAAAATAATACTGAATCAAATAAATGTAACATCAACTATTCTAAATCTCATTGAGAAATAGAACAAACTACATTCTAGAAAACAATTTTTATTAAAAATTAAAGATGAACGTCACACAATTTAAAAACCATCTAAAAACCTTTTTAGACTTCAAATAAAACTAATGAAAACAAGACTAAAATTTTTTAATTCTAAAAATTTATGATTAATGATAGTTTGATATATATAAGAGTTTCAAAAATATAAATATATTTTTTATAAATAGAAAACTTTAGTGTTTCTAAATCTATAGTAGAAACATTATTGAATTTATAGAGTAATAAAATATTATTTTTTCAAAATCCTCATACACAAATTAAATTTTGATAAATCTCTTACCTATCAGATGTTATTTGTTTCAAACAAATTCTAGCACTATAGTTTAATATATGATAAAAAACTGAGATATTTTTAAATGAAAATCATATGTAATCAAACCAAATAAAACATTCACATGGGAATGAAATCTCACAAAGAATATAATGAGTAATCAAAAAAAATATAATTCACATGAAAAAATATCCTCCCTTTTGTTTGATTACAAAACCAAAACATAAGAACAATTAAAACCAATATTAAATAAATTTATTATAATTTATTCCTCCATATGTATTGCTACACATTTTCTCCTAAAATATCACTCTTAAAACCAATGTTTTAAAATGATTAAAACCATGTTATTTCTCCAAATGTTTTTATATAAATAAAATAAAAATAAAAACCCACTAAAAATGAAATAAAAAATTAATATTCCAATATAACATGTTCTAATTTAGTTTTTTCAAACTGATTAGAGTGTAAAGGATTTGTAAAAATATTAACTAGCTGGTTTTCCTAAGGAATAATTTATAAAATAATGTCACCATTTTTAGCACGATATTTAATAATATGAAAAATGTGATCCATATTCTATGTTCTATAATTCAATAACGGTTTATTATAAATAGAAACTGAAAAATAATTATCACAATAAAAAATAAAATTTTCAAGATATACTATAAAATCACATATGTTTTTCTTAATCCTTAAAAATTTATCACAACTACTAAAAGAAGATATTTACTCAGCTTCTGTAGTAGATAATGAAATTGATAGTTTTTTTTATATGACCATGAAATTTATTTTTTTTCCAGAAAATCAAACTTACCAGATGATCTTTTTTATACAATTATACATACTCAAAAATCCGAATATTAATAAGATGTTAAATAAAAAAAATTATATTTTGGATAAAATAAAACAAAATCATTAGTTCCTTTTAGATATATAATTATACTTTTGACATATTTAATATGAATTTCATTAGGATCTTCTAGAAATATATAACATAAAAAACACTTAATTTGATATCTGTTCTAGATATAAATAAATAATAAAATCAACTTATAACATTACTATAAAATTTAAAATCGAAAATTTTACCTGACGAATCCATATATAATTTTAAATTATTACTCATATGATTTTTATAGATTTAGTAGAATCATGATAAAATCATTAAAATAACTCTTTAGCATGATTATGTTGACTAATAAAATTTCCTTATTTTCATTGAAAAAATTGATGTCCAATAAAGAATTTTTATTCTCCCATTAAACTCATGTCAAATTCTAAGGACATCAACGATGATTATTCATTTCAAAGTTTTTCACTAGATGATCAAAAAAATATATCATCAATATAAATTTGAAGAACTAAAATATCATCATAATTTCTTTTAATAAATATTGTATGTTCAAAATTTTCATTCATGAAAACATTATTTAACTAAAATAATGTATTTTATAATATGCAAGAGGTTCTTGTTTGAGACCATATAAAGAATTTGATAATTTAAAAACATGGTTAGGAATTTTTTTCCATTAACAACTAGGGGGTTATGAAACATAATCTTATTTAATTATAATACCATTTAAGAATGTACTTTTTTCATCCATTTGAAAATATTTGAAACCATGAATACATGAAAAAGATAATAAGATTCAGGTTTCCTCTAACATGGAAAAATCTAAAAAAAAATATTCAATATCAATTCCATTTTTTATAGTATCCTTGAGAAAAATTAAATTATTTATTTTTGATAATCTATCTAGATTCATCCAACATTATTGATAGTTCTAAAATAATTTTTGTGTTACTTCCCTTTTATAAAAGCATCCCAAAAAAACAATGTTCTCTCATCTAGGATGGAATCAATAACACATTGTTATTTTTTGAGAACTTATTTAGCAATTTGTTATTAAGATTACCTATTTTTCGATGAAAAATGGTGAATTCATTCTGTATAGAAATCTAACACTTTACTTGTTGAACAATTTTTTTTCAGAAAAATCAATAGTATAAATATTAACTTTTCAATTAGCATAAAATAATAATGAATTATATTTAAAATATAAACACTTTTAATTTTGAAATTTAATTTCTATTCCATTATGAAATTTTTTGATATAATAATTAAATTTTGTTTTAGACAATCAATATATAAAACTAAATAAATAAGAGTACAATTTTTAATACAAACATTACCAAACCCGTTTGAAATGCCTTTGAAATTATCTCCAAATGTAACATTTCCTCCATCACATCTTCTATATGCAGTAAATGTTTATGGGTGTCTTTACATATTATTAGAGAATATAATTTCAATTTACTATATATGGGTTTTGAGACATCCAAAGCATTTTCCATGTTAAATTAATTTACATTATAATTTTTTTACCATTACTATATTGGGTAAAATGGGATTAGTTTCAAAATTTATAGGTACACATAAAAAATTTAATCATTTATTGTAAGGTAGTATTGATTATATGGATTTTGAAATATTTTATTGTGCAAATACCATTGATCAATTGATTCTAAGAGAGCAATAATTTTCATAGAGACCTTTTATGCCAGGTTTAAAACAGGAAACAGTTGAAGTAAAACCATTTATACTCTTAATAAATTGGTTTTGTACATTTGAGCTAATCTTATGTCATAAGAAAACCATATTTATTTTTGTCAGTTTTGGTCAAATCCATCATCTAATGATATTTGTCATGATCTTGAATAAAATTATATAAACATTGATTAAGACATTAAACATATTTTTTCAAATTTTAATTCACATATTGAGTAGATTTCAAATTTTCATTCACATTAAAATGGGAATAAGAAAAGGTAGTTTTAATTAGTTTTTCACTTTTAATGTAAATGTATATTTCTTATAGAAACTAGGTTCTCATTGATTTAATTAATATTGTTATAAAAATCATTAGATTTGAAAATATCATCTCATATTCATTAAATTTCATTATTTAATAAAAAGAATTTGGGTTTTCAGAATCACATTCAATATCAATGTATTATAAATGAAAATAATAATTACTATCCTTGACATGTGATTCCATAATGAACAAGTTATCATATTCTTTTTCATTTCATGATTATTCATTGGAATCAGATTATTCTTTACAACCCCATCTAGTTGTTAAATCGATTCTCTCCTTAATTTTGTATTTATCTTTAATTTTTAGTCTGTGAAAATTGGGTTTGATATGGCCATTCTTCCTAAGTTCATAGTAGGATACATATAAAGCATTATAAATCAAGTCACCAATCTTATCTCCCTTATAGTTTTCTGTTTTGAGGGTTTATTTTAAACAAATCGATGAATCATTTCTTTTTCATTATTTTTTAAACACCATTCAGAATCTGAGCGATATTATATTTTTCACAGTCCTTTATATCAGAATGAGATGAGTTAGTAGAAACAGAAATCAATTATTTAAAATTTACAAGTTCTATTTTTTTTGTTTCATCAGATGATCTATTATTCAGTTCAAGTGCTTATTTTTGTAGTGATATAATCAATCCATAAAGGGTGTATTATTTTATGTTCATTATTTCATAAATGGAATCATTTTTGGTTTTCTTTATCTTTGGTAATTCATATCAAACTCTTTAAACAAGTACATTGTTTTCCATAAATTATCCAAGAGATTTAATTCCATTCACAATACTTGTGAATTTATTGAAAATTTCATTTAAAATTTCATATTCAGAAATATTGATTTCATGATAAGTAGTACTAAGCATTCCATTCTTGGCTCAAATTAATTATTTGAGCCAAGGTATGTGACATACTATATCTCCTATATTTCATGAGCTATCTTACATGTAAACACATGACTAAAAACACTTCTTTTAATAGAACAATATAAAATTATTACGACATTCTAATTTTAAAAAATAACTAGTAGCAATAACTTGAGTAATATTATCTAGGTCCGCATCAAGAAGTGGGTAATATTTTGACATGATAGACTATTTCTAAATGCCCAATTATTTGATGCAATCATCTATTCGGGTTCTTCAGTATCCATAATAATTTCCATGAAATAGCGGTGGATTTTTAGGCATCCAATCATCATTATGGTTCAATCATTCCATCTTATAGGATCTTTTTCATTGAATATGAGTTATAAAAAATTGATAGCACAATAAAATCAAAGATGACTATATCGAGGGACATGATTATTAAAAAATGGTATAATCTTTTCATACAAATTGAAAAGTATAAAATTGAGAATAATATATCTTATAAATTCGACAGTGGATTTTCCATTGATAATAATTGTTAGGTATCAATAGGGGATAATGATAGTGATAAACTATTCTTTAGATGGTTAACCTATGATACCAATTTTGAGGTGGAAATAGGTAAGGAATGATTATTTATAGGTGTGAGAATAGACATATTAAAACATATAATAAAAAAATTGATTAACAAAATTATTTATCATAGTAAATTAGCGAGGTTACTTATGTGGAAAAAAGTAATGATCACAAGTATGGTTTTATAGTAGTTTAGACATAATTGGGCCTACATCAGCACTTATATATCTCACCATGGTGTGAGAAACATATGCACTAAAATGATTTTTATAAAGTATTTATAACCAAATTACAAAATAATTTTATTGTGGATGGATATCCATGACCCTGACTTTTGTATGGGGAGTCACAACCAATAAAACATACCATTAAACACTAGGACTCAAAACCCGAACAGTCCTGACATTAGTTACATAGATTCAAAACCCTTATACCCTTGCATTATAATTTGAGAGTATCAAATGGAGAAAATATAACAACAAATAATTATGTTTTGTAAAAAAAGAATAAAAAAATATACTGAAAATATGAAAGATGGAAAAAAGTGTCACAGACCCAGAACCACATGAATGATGATAATAATGAAAGAAAAAGTACTGGTTGATGAAGATTAGATCAACACATCTCATCATAGAAATTTTAGTCTAAGAAGAAAAGATTCAGAACATAAATGATGTTGTAGTTTAGGAAACAGCGTGTCATGGGACGTTGCACATTACATAATAGGTTCAAATTTAACTTCACATTCTCTTAAAAATACAGTGCTTCAAATATGTTAATGCATATATTTCAATTTGTATCATTATATCATATTATTGTTTGGAATGAGAAAATGATATATATATATATACATATAATGAATATAATCCAGCTAAAAAGCCATCTTCATTTAGAAATTCAAAATAAATTATGTCAAGAGCATTCATAAATTTCTCCATAAAAAAACAAAGCTCCTTTTCATATTAATTCTATAGAATAAAGAATAAAATGAAGTTAAAAAAATATGAATATGTCTTCCAAAAATATATTTAAAAATATGTCATCGTTGAGTGATTTAATACATTGATTCAAATACATTCAAACTTCATTAAATCTAGACATATCAGTTTCTGAAAACCAATAGCACAATCCATATATATGTTCAAAAAATTAAATTTAATCAATTTTCAGACATCCAAAATAATTTTATTTTTTAAAAAATTTATTAATTATTCCCTCTAATATTCCACTAAAAATATTAAAAAATCTTAAATTATAATCCTTATATTTAATGAGATTATTTCAGGCAGAAAAACATATAAAAATAATCTATATAAGTGTTGAAAGTAAATTTTTAAAAAAATTCACAGAATGAACAGTAACATCAAAATGAACAATAACATGTAGTTGAAGAACCATACATTGGTGAATGAACAATAACGTAGTGTATGAAACTTACTTTTCACTATTCATGAACTATATTATCGGGTGTGCTGAACAATACTTTCCAATATTCAAGTACAGAAATGTAGCACATGGATGATGAACAATAATGATGGGTTGATGAAACATAATTTTCTGAATGAACAATAACTTAGGGTATAATCCATACACTATTTAATGAATAGTAACATCAAGTATGCACAATATTTTAACTAATCACGAACAGTAAAATAGTGTATGGATGCTGAACAACAACATAGGTTTGGTGAACTATACTTTATACTGTTCATTAATAATAAAGTAGAATATGTATGATTAATAGTAATTTAGGTTTGAGGAACTATAATTTCCAATATTGCGAATATAGGGTTTCCCATAATTTGTGAAAAACTAGATAACATAATTTACAAAACTTCTACAATTTTTTATTGGCTCTAAATAACAGATTCAGACATTGGTGAAACATTATTATATGTATAAGAACTTCTTATATTTCCGAATAATGATGAATGAAATAAATCTAACATATACTATAATAAATATCATTGAAATATAGAACCAACTATATTCTGGAAAATTGGAAATATGAAAAATCCAATAAAAACATCATTCAATTTAAAAACCATCAAAACAACATTTTCTGAATTCGATGTAAACTAATAAAATCATGATAAACATGTTTTATTTGTAAATATGATGGTTAGTGAAATTATGAAATATGTCAATATTGTAGTAAAATAAATACATAATTATTTTATAATATAAAACGATAGAGATTATAAAACTACAAAAGAAAATTAATTTAATTTTTAGAGTAATAAGAAAGGAATTTTTAGACTAACATTTAAACTAATGAAATTTAGATAAATCTCTTACCTATACAGCTATATAAATTTCACACCAAACCAAGGACTATATTTTATGACATCATAAAAAAATAGAAATATTTTTTAACCAAAATAACATGTAATCATACAAAAGGAAACATGAAAATGGAAAAACAATCTCCCCAAGTAATAAAATAAAAAATCAAACAAAAGTGAATGCACATGAAGAAACAAAATTAACCATGGTAAATATTTTTCACCATAGTTATGGGTAAAATGAGTTAAAATGTATAAAAACAAAGTGATAAGACCTCAAGATAACACAAAACACATACTTAAACCTCATTGGTTGGATTTATTTATACCTTCAACTTATAATATTTAAATATAAAATAATTTGGTTATATTTTCATAAGAAAATTACTTTATATTATATAATCATTTATATAACTCTATTTCTGTCCATCCACACACTTATAATAGTGCACTAATCTTATCAATTATACACAAACATTAATACCTATGGGTCAAATAATCCATAAACAAACAAATAAATATATGTATTCCCTAGAGTATTGTTCATCTATTTTTAGAGTAATACCATCCTTAGAATTCTTATTGTGTAATCCAAAGGATATCCCTCAATGATGATGTAATCATTTAACCTAAATAATTCAAAGATAATTTCTTCTTATAATTACTCTAAATGTATTATATTCATCCTATATTAAATAATCCACCTAAAAAATATAGGGAAAAGTTTTTTTTATTAAAGTACAAAAGATTTCCACATCCATTATATATTATAGAAGGTGGAAACATCACTTATGTGTATATATGGTTACCATCTCCAATTAACGGTGTAATTAATTTTCCACAACCTCTATACATGTATGGTTATTAAGGTGAAATTAATTAATATATATGAAAATTGTGACCTAATTATGACTCTAAAATTATAATATAAAATCAACCTTATTAACCTTCCTACAATTAAAAAGTGATAACATTGAAAGTAATTTTGTGTGGCCTTCCATCAATATTGAGTGATGGGATTGGTTTTTGTTTTACAATTATGGATATATTATTAAAATATTATATATAATGAGTGAAAGTTATATTCATAATTTTTTTAGTATTTTTCATATTTCTGAACCACTTCATAACACCATTATAAATGATCACCACAACAATGTAATTTTGATGAAATTATCCGAACAACCATTGATAAATTAAGTAAACAATATAAATACAATGAATGGGTTTCAAATTTTTATAAAAGTACAATAAAAATGGACTATAGATGAATAATTTTCATAGTTAAGAATTAAATAAATTATAATTCACTATATTTGATGATCAAAGAAATATGACTATACAATGACCCATGGTAAGGGGTTTTTGTTATATTCCCATTATATTTTTGGATGGTTAATGTTTTGATTTAATATGGGAAAATTATATTATAATAATATCTTACACCACTTCAATTTGATTCCAGTATAGTTATTTATGGGGTTTTTATGTTTATATGTAAATTCAATTCCCTATAGATTGAGAATAAATAATTATGTTACATGTAAGGGATGGTCATTGAAAAATATTGTTATATTATTTTCGCTCTAAATTTTATTTTCCATGTCAAGGTTTTTTTAATTCATCTAGAATATTATTATGTATGATTAAACAGTATAAATATTTAAATTTCATAAATATTTTAAAATAGTTACAGTGGATTGAAATATAATATAATCAATATTTTATGTACAAGTTATTTTAAAATGTTTTGAATATTATATATTGTTTTTTAATGTGAATATATGGACCACAATTTCATATTGGTATATAAATTATATATAAAAAAACATTATTAATATTATACTGTTATTTTAAAATAAATTTTTTTCTCCCAATATTCTTTTATTTTTTATTTTTTAATGGTATTAAAATTAAAGTGTATTATTTTATCAAATGAATTAAAATAATATTGATTATGATTTATAGTATCATTATTACACAACACTATATTGAATTTATTTTTAATTTTATCCTTCTGATTTTTTTTTATTTTCTCAAAAATAATGGTTTTAATAAAATACTGTCATTTTTATGAATATATAGTCTTCGTTGATCCATTACTGGTTACTAGTTTTATGTTATTAACATTATCATTTTCACATACCTTACAATTCTCTATCATATCATTGGAAATTATTTTATTTTACATATCAATGTTTTAGGTATCATGGATTTAAATAAAATCATTTCTATGCATACGAGGTTTTCCCATAATATACCACCTCAACATACGAAATCATTTTAAGGTTGTATTTTAAGAATCATTGTTTTATTATACTGGATAATATACTGTATTATTGATTAAATATGCATAAATTTTATTTTATTTTGAATTTTGAAAGTTAAATAAATTAATAATTTAATATTTAGGGAATGCATTGGAAATTTATGTGATGGAAGTGACCCGGTTATATATAATCTATCGATGAATCAATATGTCTCATCTGACAAAATAACAGGCATGCTATATTAGATGGGCGCATGGTTTACAAATTGCATTTATAATGAATTAGATATTTGTCTATTAGTTGATGGTATGATTCATCATTACACAACCGAGGTCTTGAAGAAATAATTATGAATTCCATGATTCGTGCATTTATTATATTAAGAATTCACATTCCATTATACCTGAGATTACTAATTTGATGTTAACCAATGATGTTCATCAAACTAAATTTATTTTTTGATCAACGTGTATTTCGATTATCCACTATTCCATATAGATTATTCCATATATAACGATGAAAGATTCCAATATATGCAACCCATAATAAGCTTATTTTCCCACCATTTATTTGTTTTCCTTTTCTATGCATATGAAGAAGGATATATTAAATGATTTTAGGGATGTAAGAATGTTTCTTATGTTATGTCTATTCAGTTTTATTGTGATATGTGAATAATATATACACCATGTTTTCAATGCATTCTAAATGGATCAACCTTATATTTAGTGATCCCTTTATCTTGTAGATCTGTATTAATTTAAACATTAACATTAAGTTATTATAGTTAGGGTGTTACAGATGGTATCAATTGATATTTGGTTTAGTTTAATAATTGGAAAATAGATTTTAAATAAATATAACTAATATAAAGAATTATGATATTTCCATATGCAGTTTGAGAACATTTACCATTATAGTAATTAATATTATTGGAATTTATTTATGATGATTATAATCTAACAATCAGTGTTCAATTGTTTGTAGATAAGGACTAGAGGAGGGAATTAAATCCATACATATAGTCAATGTATAGATTTCCATGAAAAGTAAGCCACTATATCTAGTTTTAGAACTAACCAGATCACGACCATACTTGGATAAGTGAATCTGGTTATGATGAATAATAATTCTTGATGGAGAAACCTACTATTCAAAAACAGGAATCACCTCTATTTGATTTCATCATTTGGTAAAATACAATATATTTTAATATAACTACTAATAAATTTGTAAATGAGAAATGGATTAAGTCACAAGAAAATATATTTATAGACATGCGGTGTAATGAAATAGAAAATTTTAATTTGGCATTTTATTTTAAAAATAGAGATACTAGTCAATGGTATTTATTGAGTTATAACACTAATATGGTTTTTAAAATAAAAACTATTTATTTTATTTTTTTAGAGTTATTTTATTCATGAAATAATTTCCTCGAGGGTATTGAGTTAAAATCTAATGGAACTTCCTCACAATGAAATTTACTAAATCAATATGTTAATAAGTGTGGAAAATTTTATATAATTATATCTGATAATCTTGAAAACATACATAATTATAAACCCATGGTTAGAAATTTATTTAAAGGACTTCAAATGAGTATTATAAGAGAACTAATTTAGAAAAATTAATCATTATGTAATGATATGTTATCGTTTACCATCATGATAATGAATAAATATTGTAATTATTGTATCTTTAGGGAAAAAACTAAAAATAATAGGTCATATGATCGACAATAAAAATTAAATTTGTTGTAGAATAATAAAGTGAAGGTGATATTTATAAAATGTAAAAATTGTGGAATGAAACACCTATGCACTTATTCTATTAGTATTTGACACTATATAATGATTTGATAAAGATTCCTTAAGGCTCATGAATGAAAAGGAATTAAAGAAACTACAATTTTATAGTGGAATATATATAATAATATGGTGAATTATTCAAACCAATAACTATATTATAAATTTAATTTTCCTAATAATAGGCCTAGGGAGAAAAGCCTAGCATATATTACCACTATAGTGCTTGTGTAATTTCAAAATTTTATAGTGGTTGGTATTTTGAACATAATAGAATAATTTAGCCAATAATGTTTTTATTGTGGATCATCATAACCTTTTATATCATCGATGTCTTTGAGAAAAATTATATATTTACCTAGCACAATGAGAGTGGAGTTGTCAATCACTAATCATAGTTTACATCTTAACGCACCATGGATATATCTATCAAATCCAATTTTGAAAATTAACATAACCTATTTGAAAACATGATTGTTATAACTATGGTTTACATTGAGAGAATTTATGGTATGGATTGGATTTAAAAAAATTTACAATTTTGTTTCAATAGAAAGAGATTACAATTCGTGATGGACATATGGAATCTCCAATCATCAAAGGGGAGACTATATCATCGGACACATGTCTTCATCCAACGGTGGTTTCTATACTTATTAAATTTCAAAGAGAATAATTTCATTAAAAACCATTGAATTAGAAAGATATATATAGAATTGAGGATTTACCTATTAGAATTTAATAAATTTATGGGCTTCTTATATAACTACTTGTTCATCCACACGAGTTTAACGTTTAGTTTTCAAATGATCTCCACACACATGAAAAACTTATATCAAATCTACCCTATAGGATAGAAACCATGGAATATGTGGAATTATAGAAATTACCATATAATTTCTGTGATTAGTTATTTATATTCCCTTGTGTTCTTGTTTTGGGAAACCATACTCTTTTTTATGAATAATGATCGGTCTATGGGGTTGTGCGTTGATTATAGGGAAAACAATTAGTTTCCAAAAATAACATGTATCCTCTACCACAATATTATGAATAGTTTTATCTACATGAAGGAGGTAAATATATAATAAATATTGAATTTTTTTAGTATCACTAACATGAGTAATGATAGAATATATTCCAAAATTTTAATTTCCTATAATGCATGTCCATAAAAAATTAACAATAATTTCAATAATATTCACTAATGGTCCCTCTCTTTTAATGAATCTAATAAAAAAAGTAATCAAGGATTATTTGAAAAAACAACTGTGGTATTTATTGATGTTATTATAACATATTATAAATATTAAAACAATAATAAGAGTTATTTGAAAATTATTTTTAATACTCTCAATGATATGGAGTTTTTTGAGGAAATGATAAATTTTAAATTCTTTATTAGATATGTTTATATTCTAATTCATGTTTTCAATAAGGATAGAATATTATTTTTTCATTCAATGATAATGGAAATTCAGAAAGGAACAACACAAATTAATAAACCCCAATATCATTATTTCCTTAGATTAATAGGTTTACATAAAAGATCTGTTTTACATTTTTCTCAATTAGATAATTTTTCTTTTTCAAAGTTGACATTTAATTAGATTATGATTGTTTGGGAAAAATAACTGAATGAATGTTTTCAAAATTTAAATATGTGTTTGTTCAATTAATTTTTATTGAAATTACCATCATAAATATATGGATTGGGTATATATAATGAGGCATAATGTAAGGTAATTTGATGCGTATTTATGTAGAATGATAGAGTTATTACCTTTTAATGAATGTATTTAAAGTGTCATGAATGTAACACCTAGAGATATTAGGATATTTTTCTTTTTAAAAAAATTAATTTCTTCCTTAATTTTCTATTCCTGCAACTGTGATTTGAAATGAACTGTAAGATAGTTACTATTATAATATATAAATTAAAATTTTCTGCTATTAAAAATAATAACTAAAATATGAAATTTTTTTAGTTTATAGGTAGAAAATTAATACTTAATAATTGATTATAAATGAAAATAAAAAATTCTTCCAATGTAAAGGAAATGTTTTTCAGAATCTTTTTTAAGCATGCAATGTGTTTTTATATTAATAAATTAAATTAATTCCCATTATTGAATGATTTTAATAACATTTTTATATTATATATTCAATAATATGTTTTCTCATTCATATAATATTTTTAAATGAATGAGGTAATAACAAAAAAATTATGCTTAAAATTTTTTTAAAAAAAAATAATTTTCACTGTGTTTTTCATATATATATTAAAATTAATTTCCAACACTTTTGGTAATTTAATACAAAAAAATATAATCAATATTTTAATTTATTTGTTCCATATTTTTTAGTATAACATTTTTATTTTTATGCATTATTAATAGTAACCGTGGTAAAATTGATCACCTTAGTAAATGGTACATTAGGTTACACATTGATAAGACTATGTGATAAGGTCCTAATATTTTATCTAAATTATTTTTAATTATGTCCATTAAAAATTATTTATATAATATATATATTTAATTTTTTAAGGGATGCATTTTCTTGGAAATGATATATATAATAATAAGAAAATATAAATAATACATAATGCCATACCTTTAATATTAAATATATATAATGTGTTCAAATAATGAAAAAATAATGTCAATTATACATATAAATTATTATTTCAATTATAATAAAATTAATTTAATGATTAAAATTATTTTTATTATTAGTGATTGTATAATTATCTTAAAATTGTAAATAACACTAACATAATATTACTTTAATTAATAGAAAAATAAAATATATGATTTCTAAAATATTAAATGTAATATGAATTATGGGATTTTTAGAGTCAATGTAATTTTATATATTCATATACAATATTAATGCTAATTTAAATTATTAAATTTTAAATAAATCATTTTAATTATGTTTTGGAAGATAAATTAATTGAATATGTTCATAATGAAATTAATGATTTTTATGGAAATAATATTTTATTAAATTACAAAAAAAATCATAAAAAATATGAAATAAGAAAAGGGGTAAAATGTGGTCTAAAATTTCCTAAAAAGTCAATTTATGGACAATTAACACATTATTATTAAAATTATTACCATTTATTATAATAAAATTCATTACCATGGTTAAGGTTAATATTGGGTAACCAAGGGTTTAAAAAATATAATGTTTAATATGACACTGAATCCAATCTAATTTTCTTTTGATGATTATATTTTTACCTTATTTTAATTTTAACGGATCTCAATAAATTTTGGTGAATTATTATTAAAATGGGATAGTTATATTTCAGTCTTTTGTTTTAGTGACTGTCCATTCTCTACCTTATAAAATTACAACCCTTCCATATATTCCTTATAATAAATTAAGAAACCAACAAATTCTTACCCATTTATCTTCCTAAGATACCAAGAAAAATTATATAGTTTATATTATCTCCATATTTCTAACCCAAGGGTTCTTGATATAAAATGTAATTGAGTTCTTTTAAATAAGAGGTATTAACTTTAACTGATAAATTCCATTTTTATTTGTTGTATCATATCCATTAATTATGTTTTTTTGAAAAAATAATAAAATATGACGCCTATATATTCATTAATGATATTATGAATATGAAAAATCCATTATGAAGCCTTTATTAATAAATTGAAAACTGATTATGTTGCTCCATCGTATGTGTGCATTACCTACTCACAAAGTGATATGATTCGTTTTCATTTAAATTTCACGTTGTGGTAATAAGGGTAGATTTATTAAATTTAAATGATGTATAGGGTATTAAAATGATTCTATAATGTTTAATTATTACTTACGTTTCTTCTGTTCTATGCGTCTAAAAGTGAAAACAACATTCATGCGTATAAATATCCTATAGTCTTATGAAATGATCTAATTAATTTTTTTCTTTATCTATGTTTTATGGATTAATATATATAAATATATAGTGAATATGTATGATAATTATTTTAGGATTGAATTATTTTTATTATGGATTCATGATAAAATTACATGGTCTGAAACAGCTGAACCAATATATATTTATAGAATGAAGTAGTTATCACCTAGTAGATTGATTTTGACAATAATTGTTAATAAACATATGACAAAATATTATTAGTGAATCTCATATGGAATGACATATAAGATTGTGGTTTAATAATGTTTTTATATTAAATATATATTTTCTATATCATAGGTATAAACACATACGAAGTATGTTTTCTATAAGGTAGGGGTCTATTTCACTTCTCCAATATTATTCAGGATTTTTTACATTTATATCTCTATTATGGGAATTATTTTATAATTCTAATATAAAATCAGAAAATTTTCTTCTAGAATGATTATTTATAGAAATTATTTGTTTTTCCATCATTTTCTTATATTTATATACTCACGAATATGAAATAATGTTTTTAAGGAAACCTGACCTTGTTTTTATACATAACCATGAATCGTTTTCCCTTTTCCATGATTTCCATAAATAAATAAAAGATGTTTTAATATTATATAATTATTAATTATATACTATTTTACACATGTTTTACTTTTTAATATTTTTTAAATTTAATCTTTTTTTCATTTTCTAAATGAGTTACTTTTTTACCTTTTAAAATAAATGAGATCAAAATAGTTTATAACTAATACAACATTAACAAAATTTCACAAAATCATGAATGATAAATGATTGGAAAATTAATTTATTAATTTATTAGTATATTGTCAAATAAATTGTATATATTAATATTTAGTATATTTTTAGATTTTAAATAACTAAATTCAATGTAAAAATATTTAATTTTCTCAAGAGATTTTGTCATCTACTATTCATCATTTTTTCATCTATTTTTTCATTATTTGTTTTACATTATTATATAACTAATAACTAATTAAACAATTTCATCCACCATATAAATAAATGGGTATTATGATCACCTAGAATAAGGATGGTATTGATATTTTGAATAAGAGATCATCCAATGCAGATAGTTATTGATTTTTATGGTATATTGATCTGTTATATTGTTTTTTTATATGATGAATGAATTATAATTATTAATCGAAAAATGGGGTCTAGAATTACATATACCTTCGATGTATCAGTGGGTCTCATGAGTCAATGTTATTTTGTATTTTTTGGAAGCATTACCTATTAATGTTTATATCATAACATGAGGCATTGATTTTTTTATATTTCTTATCATAATGACTCAATAGTAAGATTTAGATGTATGAAATTATGACTTCCATCATTATGAAATTATTTATTAATATCCTTCTGATTATTTATAATAGTACTTATATTATTTGATATGTTTAAGCTCATTTGATTATTCAAGCTCCTATATGGTTTTCCAAGAATACGAAACTATTCATTCCATTGGGATGCGATAAATTGTATCTAGTGATATTGTAATAAAGTAAAAACATTATTTAGGCAACAAGGGATGGTGTATATACATGGAATAAATTAATCTATACCATGATCATGAGTTGGTAGTCATAATAATTTCATTGAATATATATATAAATTACCTTTATAGTAAAAAAAGTAAATTAAATACGGATAAAAAAATAGAAAAATATATATATTTTTAATAACATTAGACATAAAGAAAAGGTGATGGGTAGAGCTATAATAGTATTATGATATCTCCTTACACTATAACCTCGAGAAGTTAAATAATGTAATTTATGCATTGAGTACCAAAATATTTGAGTTTTGAATAAAATAAGCATTGAAAATGATCATATATTCCTGGATTTATTAAAGCTGGATATGGAAATAATTATGCAATGGGGAATATCACATATATTCCAAATGATTGAAAAAGACTCCTTATTATAGAAATTAAAAATATTGCACTATGATTATCTGAATATTCAAAATAAAATTACTGTTGAAAATTGTGGGAAGTGTATATAAATAATTTATTAAGATGATATATTGAAATTTATAAACAGGATTGGGGTTCCATTGATCTCTAATATAAGAATAGAATCATTAGATGTATCTCATAGTTAAAATTTCTCTATACTACCTTTTAGACCAAAAATATATAATAATATTAATGGAAATTGTTTGCGGGATTATATGAAATGTGTAATTGTTGATGATGATTGTAGATAATTTTTTTTCAATAGGTAAAACATGATAGGTAATATTATAAATGTGTCATGAAACCATTACTTATTCATGTGTGATAATTGAAGATCTTACTATGGAATTATTCATTATATTTCTTAATAATGATTCAATGAATGATTTTATATGATTAAAATATTGATCTCTTTTTCAAATCCATAATTTTACTCACTATAAGGGATAATATGCCTCTTGATCACCTAGTGTGGATCTCCATTATTTTCATTGTGAGACATCATAGTGTTCATACATTGATTCTATCTAATCATGGACACTAAATTATATTTAAATAATTTAAAATTCATGATGATTCTCTAAAAACAATGCTGTATTAAAGAATTTATTATCTTCCTTAGATGGATGTATATTCATTTAGGCTATTCAAATTGTAAAAGACATGTTGAGGTCATGCTCACGTTACATTCTAGGTCTATGGGATCGATATTTATCTTTGGTGGAATTGTTATATATTAATAACATTAATTCAGGAATTCAAATTAATCTATATGAAGAATTATGTTGGAAAATATAATGATTCCATGATAAATTTCATAAAAGGAAGCTTTTAGGCTTAGAACATATTAAGTAGACAGTAGTTAAAGTAAATACTATTCAGATTCATATCATGGAGGATTAATGTTGGTAAAAGAGATATGTTGGTACACAAGTGAAGGATTTAGAATTTCAAATAGTGTGTCATGTTTTCATTATGGTATTTCTATGGTAGGGTTCTATATGTTATGACAATAATGGGTAACTGTATACTACATCCATCATAATTTTTTAAATTCTAGAATGTATTGTGGTTTTCTATTACAGTTTGGTAATACCACCTACACTCTATAATGTTCATGATGTGTTCCATATCTCTTTTTCATGGAGGATCATTCCATAACCATCATATATGACAACCTTCCAGTAAATTTAATTTCACGAAGATTTATCATTCTATGTAGAGTCTATCAATGTTAATTAGTGTAGAGAACTATTGTTGTAGAATCAAGAAATTTGAGTGGTGAATGTACATTGGTGAAATCATAATACATGAGAGGAAATGTGTGATCCTAAAAAAGTAATGATGAATCAATTCAAAAAATTACTCCATAGGTGACATTCTAATTTTTTTTAAGATGAACATTTTGACATATTGAATAATGTAACACCGAAGCATTAGTTATAGTGATTTGTTTTTTATTTCTAATGAAATAAAATATATTGAGCATATCTTTTTATATAATGTTACAAAAATAACAATTACAATATTTTACAAAATAAAATTTTGAAAATGAATTTAATTTTTTAAGTAATCCTTTTAGTATTATCAAAATGTGTATTTTTTTATATTTTTTAGAAATAATTGAATTTTTAGTGAATAGTTAAACATAGGTACATTAAAATAAAAACTGGCACTTTTAAGATATAATAATGATATTAATTTTTTTTATTATTATGATAAAATTAATCTATAAAAAATATATATTTATGATGTAATATAATGTACATAAATATATAATGTTGACTATAGAAATACATACATATCTTTTTTGGAGATCAACGTAATGATTGTGTTCAAATAAAACAATTTGTAGTTATTTTCATTTTGAAAAATATTTAGAATGTTCTGTTATATTTTGGAGTTATAAAAAATTAAAATAATAAATATTTTTTATCCACAATTTTACTTATTTTTCTAAAAAGTTTATTTTATGTATAAAACAATCATTTTTTTAAAAAATGCTTGTCAATGTATTTTGTGAACTCATATTAAAAGTAATGGTTTCCACTTCTAGGAGATGAATCATGAAAAATGGGTACAATATATTGAATAATAATTATTAATTTCAGTTATAATAGTAAAAATAATTTTTTTATAATGGATTATAAGAATTGTAAATAATTATCCAATCAGTTATGTATAAAATGATTTATAAAGGGTATTAACAAATTGATTTCTATTCATGTTACCAAAAAATATTAATACCAATTGGTTTGATTTGTTTTTAACATACCCTTAACATATTTTAATCTATAACAATTTAGATCCAATTTCATATGAATCTAACTTTTCATTACTAACTCTCATCTATAATTCAATGGGTATCCCCATATAATTAAAAAAAGAAATATTTTATCCACCATTATTAAAAAATAATGAGGCCTTAAATATCTTCCTATACCAACCAAACGCCATCCTATATTCCTAAAATTCATTCATTAGGTTTGGTCTTAGCCTATGAATCATCTATGAATGCTTGAGGTATAATCTGAAGGTGGCCTCTCAATGATGACGTAATAATGTCTCTTGACCCTGTCAAATATACTATCTTCTTCAATTTCTTGTAAATATTATTTATATATCCAAAAATGATGGATCATATATAATATATATAATTCAATAATTTTATAAATTTGAGGGAAACCTTTTTCAAATCCCATCTATCATATGTAAATTGAAAACATTGCTTGTGGTAAGTATATCTTACCATCTCCACATAGTAGTGTAATTAATTTTTATCACTATTTTTCATTAATTGTTATAAATGAATAAATAATTAATATTTATGATATTTATGACAAAATTATTATTCTGCATATATAATATATCAACTACCATTTTATACGTCTCCAAAGTTTCTCTTGAGTACATAGTAACTACATCCTTGATGAAGTTAAATGATTCATTCATTTTTACAATTATTCATAGATGCCACAAATATTGTATATAATGAAAAAAATGATATTCATCAAATTATTAGAATTTAATTGATGGTGGATGCTTTTAATAAAACCTTTATCAATTAAAAATATATTGAACTGTTTTGGAGAAATTAACCCAGCAACCTTAAATAATCAATATAAGAAAGAAATTTTCAATTTATGGATTAAAAATAATTTTAAAACGACATTAAAAGATTAATATATATGATAAAAGTTATTTTCAAATTATTTTATAAATTTAAATTCATTATATAAGATGATTAACATCCAAAAATGTGTAGAGGTCCAAGGTAAGGGAATTATTTTACAATCTCATTTTATTTTCAGATTTTATATGTTCTGATTTCAATTGAGAAAATTATTTGAACCCAATCTCCTAAACCCAGTCTATTTTATTTTCCAATAATTATATTTTTGGTTCTTATATTAATTTTTCCCTTTTATATCTTATTGGATTATGAATAAATAAGTATTTTACATGTAAGGTTCACTCTTTTTAAAATCATGTTTGATTTTTTTACTTTAAACTCATTTCCCTTAAAGTTAGGGTTCTTTTATATATTTAAAGAATGTTCATATTTATTCTAAAATGGTTGATTAGTTTAATTTTAAGATATTTATATAATTCCTAACATTGTATTAAAAAGCCACAGTTTCAACTTTTTTGTATGGGTTATATTTAAATATTTAGAAAATTTTAAAAAAATGATATTAAATTGGGAATTTATATATTTTCCAAAAATATTTGAGGAATTTATATATTTTTCCAATATTGGGTGGAGGCTTGTTATACATATCCATGTGATTCATCAATAGGTAACATGAGACAAAAATATAACATTCTATATTATATAGGCATCTACATTAAAATTACCCCTTTATTGTGAATGGTTTCCATGTTTAGGAACTTGTGGAAGGATTAAAGATAACATTAATGAGCCCTTGATCCAAATTTAAAGAATGTGAGGATTTATTTATTTCCATTATTATGAATTACATTTCCAAAATCCTTGTGTTTTATATATTTTTTATTATCCATGTGTTTGAATTTAACTATTTTTTTAATTGAATACCATGATTTTTATCCACCCAACCATATAAATTATGAATTAGTTACTGATGACAGGTTTTTCTATATATAACCCTATTGAGCATCTGGGATATCCATTTGTATGATTTCCTTTCCCAAATATAATATGATGTATATAATAAATGACATCATGCATACAAGTATGTTTTTAATAATATGTTTTTATATTTCTATTGTAATATGGGAATCACATTTGAATCTAGTTTTACAAGAATACTAATAAAATCGATCATGATTTATGTGGTCCCTTACATAACGTACCAATGTCATATGTATACAAAGACTCTAGGTTATTGGATTTAGGGTATTATATTGAATGTATTGTGTTTGTATTCCTAAGTGGCTGAGATTTATATATCAAATTTCTCACTAATAAATCATTAAGATCAGAGGTTTGGAGAGAAAAAGGGTAAGTATGAATTCATAATCAATATGTGAAATTACATATTCCCATTTGAGATCATGTGTGATGCTAATTAATCTTTTTAATTTTTATAAATGCATGTCATAACTAATTTACTTTAATGTAGTGATTGAAACCATGTCGACATATGTTCACCAGATATAGTGTATGTTGGTTACATCATGAATATAATTTCATTAATGAATATGTTATGGTTGTATTATTCCCATGGAGATTTATATATGTTGTTATCTGAGCTATTTTTTTCAAAGAGAACGATAGAATTATAATCTATGGGCATGGTGTAATAATGCTTTTTTCACGATAGTACATGAAGGAGGTAACCAACATACAGATTGGCGAGACAGGTGTGAAAACCACTTATGGGGATATCTTGACAAATGGATTGTATTGAACAGATGGTGATAAAATGTTGTTTTTGAAATTATACAATTTCATCTTTCTCTTCAGCTTCTTCGACTTGTCTCTAGATAGTAATCGTGGACTTTGGGAGGAATTCATAATGTCATTGGAGAAGTGGAGTGTTATACACAATGCATTTCGTCAATCACAGTTACATATTATTTATCTTTAACAATTAGAAAAAATATTATTCTATATACCAAGAGGTAATATTTATTCATGATTTTTTAAATGGTCACAAATATTAAATAAATTTTAAATGGTAATTTTTTTTAATTTGTGTTCATATAATATTTTTTTGTTTTTATTCACACTATAATAAGTATTTAATTATTTATTGAAAAAATAATTTATTAGATACATGAATATTAAACAAATATTTATTAATATCAATATTAATATAATATTTATTTATTTATTTAATGATGAATATTTTTTAGAATATTTATTTGCGATTTCAATAAATGGTAAGGATGATGTACGGGCCCGATTGTACATGGAAATGAATATTTAATTATTATATTGTAAAAATAAATATTTATCATTTTGTGGGATAAGAAACACAACAAAATAATATAATATGATTATTTTTTTACAAGAAACAATGTTCCTTTTGGGTTTAATATATTATTATGTTATTTTACTTCTTAGGATGTCCCTACTCCCATCATCCTCTCATGACTGTGAAGAACATGATCAATTCCATCAATCTTGAAGGATCGTGAAGTGGCCAAAGTGAAAAAATCAAGATTACCATTCAAACGTGTTAGCAGTAGATGTGTCAACATTTTTAATTTTGATATCAATGGAGAATTCTTGGATCAACATTATTGGGTATTTGCATTGGGTCATCCCTATTCATCATTGATACCTTGATTGGGATAGAATGATCAAAACCATCAATTAAAAAATATCTCAATACAAGGGTTATATTATTTTTAAAAAACATGTTATAAATTAATATGAAATATATTCTCTTTTGGTTTTTTATAAATTATTTTTCAACATTCTTTGATTTTTTTTCTTCTCATTTAATTTAGATGACGCATTGTAAATGATCCATTGAATCCAACTAAAGAATTGTTTTCACTAGGCCTAATAGGTACATAAAAGTGTCTATAACAAACACTCCAGATCTCGTAGAGACATCAACTAGTTTTCTACATGGTGTGAGGCAATTCCATGAAATGTGTTGTACAAAAATAAAAATCCCAACATAAGTTGTTTTTATTAATTAAATTTCCTTCATAATTTCTATTAACTTCATGAGGATTTTTATTATGTTTATGGTTTTTGGAGATCCCATATTTTTTTATAAATTCCCATTAAATAATTTGAATTCACATCAGTGAAATAATAATTAAACTGGTAAACACCAAATAATTTCTAAAATAGAGAATGGGTGTGTTTTAAATAGATATCTAGTAAGATAATTATTAATAAATATAGTTAATAAATATATAAATGTTTTATTTAGTGGAGGGGTGGGATTAATGGATTTGGAAGAGATATCATAAAAATATTTTCACATCTCTATGTAGTGCCACACAACTTGATTATGTGAATTATAAATCCCTACTCTACAAAATAAGTGAAAGAAATTCATTTTTATTATAAATTCTCTGAAGTTATCAATTTTTATTAGTTTTTGGAACTCCTATTAGAAATTTCAATAAATAAATACATATTCAGAACATTCAAATAATAATAAAATAAATTATTGAACAAATTATTTCTTAAAATACCACATTGGTGCATTTAATATATATTATCTTTTAAAAGAGGGTAAATAATTATAGTTAATTAGTATATATTAATGTGTTATGTAGGGGTGGGGTTTTAAGTAAGGATGTGGGGGTAGTTTCCTTTAAGTGGGTTTCATGGTTCCCTAAAGCACCATGTAATGTGATGAAATGAAATATATATCCCTACATGTAAAATCATGGGAATAAATTCATAAAATAATTTTTTTAAAATTATTAATTAAATTAAAGCATTAAGAATGGGTAGCCCAAAATATTAAAGAATATATATTAGTGTTTAATTTCAATAACATATATTTGTGTCAATATTATAAATACAATTCTCTTCATTGAAATAATTTTCTCCCCTTATGGTTTTCATTACCCTCTATTAATAATTAGTAGTTATACCTTTTGTGATGTATGGTAAAACAACTTGATAAATGAAAAGATATTTTTTGGGTCACATCCTTTGGAGTTTTTGTTTTTTGGATATAAATTAGAGTAAATATGATTTAAATTCATGGAAAAATAATTATAAAGTAGTAGGGTATAAATAGATGTTTTTGAAAGTTGGTTGATTCTAAAAAATATCATAAGAGCATAAAATAAAGCAATTAAGTTATAACACACTAGAATAGATGTGAAGAAATTTTATAATAATGTTAAAATCAATTTGGAACACCAAATTGAAAATAATATATACTCCATTGTACAATTTGAGTAAAATAAATTAAAAATATTATGTGTGGACCTTGAGTGAAGGTTTTATCGTGAAGACTTGATATATATCAAATGAAAAATGGGAACATAAAAGTAAATGTTTTTCTATTATGTAATTTTAATGTCTACTTGACATGATTCAGAGTTGTTTAATTCGATTCAACCACAACACAAGTCTACTCAATGCAATGTAAAATTATGATTTGATTCTTCCACCTTTAAATACAACCTAAAAAAACATATATTTTTTTCCAAACAAAATACATGATAATATATTAATGATATGAATTAAACTTTAATTTTTTTTTCATGAAGTATTAATCATATAATATATTAGTTATTATTGGTTACACACCTTTTGTGAGAAAATAAATATGGGAGCAATTTACAACAACATTAATAGACGATCTTATCCCAACATAATTTAATAGTTAATTCTCAATATTAATGGATTGAATAATTATCGATGACCAAATTTATTGGATACATGGATGTTATGTTTATATTAGAGGATGTGGTAACATATTTTTGTAAAGAGTGACTGCATGATGTAGTTCGAAAGAGGGACCCTGGAAAATTTTGAGACGTGTGACCGTCTCTCCATCCCAAATGTGAGTCTCTAATCTAAATCATTATCATAATGTATTTATGGTTTTTACTAGTGATTTTGAGATTTGGACCTAAAAAAACTCTCCTGATCTATTCAAATTTCATGTATTATGGTCTTTAATTCGATCTTGTTTCTTTTTCATATGAACTATTTATTCTAACAGTGTGCACCTCCATTACCTGTCTAGAAATTTTATGGGTTTCTTTATTAGGATGAATTCAACATTTTAGTCCACCTTCAAACTGCATCTTCCTTTCAACCTTGGTTCTACTATTTTATCTTAGTATTATTTTTGTGATCTATCTCACATTCGAGTGTCACTACATTGTTTTATTATTATTAGTGGATCAATATTTCTAAACCAGGTCATAAGGGTTTCTCATTTTTTCGCAAGATATTATTTTAGGTGTCACCTATTATCATTTTTTACCACATTATTTTGTCACTGCGCATCCGCATTAGTTTAGAAGGCACATTTAAATGGAAAAAAAATTCATTTCCACTAGGTTTTCACTTTACAATTGTTAACACATTTTTTTCTTACAGTATTTCCAAATATTTCGAATGAAAGTGATTCCATGGAGTTTTCATTTGTATAAAATAGTGGAAGAAATTTGATTGAGAAATTGGTCTAACACACAAATGAAATTTCTGAAAGTTAGTGGTGGTACTAGAGATGCCTCTTGGATATCTAAAGTCCAATTCACCAATAGGATTCATTAGGCATATTCTATTGTTGATGAAAATCAAAGCATGGTGGACGTTAGCTAGTCTTCCAGATTATGCGGTGATCTATATTATGATGGAGGAAAATATTTATATTTTTTGTTTTTTTTCAGCAAGATACTATTGATTCATAGATGATTAGGAATTTTACATTTGGGTTTCCATTTCATTGGGGAGTTGATATATTTTATTTATAAGTGAAAATGTGTGTATTCATAATATTTTACAATTTTGATGGTTGGTTTGATATTGATATGTTTTCTATAAAAAAATGTGCATTAGATATATAGCATATTTTACTTGATGAAGGGGGTATTGTTCTGACTCATCACATTTATCAAAGCCAAAGAAAATTACTAATGGAGAGATTTATATCAACATAAATAGAGTATTTTCTCCCAAGAGTAATGAAGAGTCAATTATAAATATAAATGTATGGAATAATGAATTTTTCCAACACTTATTGGTGATATGGACTTGGTGTTTATATTATACAATGTGGATACCTATTTTTGTTTGGTGCGCTGACTTGATTTAATTGAATAGAGAGATCCAAGTAGGGTTTGGGCCATCTGAGAGAATCTCTACCCCAAATGTGTGACTTTCCTCATAATATTTAGTGCATGGAAGTAATTGTTTGACTTGTGGATCATTATATTTACAACCAAGAAATCACTCCTTTTCATTCCATCTTTCACCTGGGGTTTTAATTGATCTTATCATGGTACTTTTTTATATTCACTATTTCTTCAGATAGGGAACACCAGCTTGCATGTTAAAATCATTTTTGGGATTCATTATCAGGATGAATTCTTCATTATAGACTGCCTTCATACTACACCTACCATTCATCCTTTGATCAAATTTTTTATTTGCGTACAATATTTTTGATCCTGATCATCATTGGGAGTCTCTGCTTTTTACATTTTATTATTAGAAGATCTCCCCTTCTGGACTAGGTCACATGGATTTTCCCATTACGGTTTTCAATGTTAATATTTCTTATGTCAACATTTATCTTTTAAACCCAAATAATTTAGTTGCTAAGCATTCAGTTTAATTTTTCATGCTTGTTTAAAGGGAATAAAAAATGATTTTACACAACACATCTTCTTTTATTTTGTTTTTTCTTTTCTCGTGTATCTTCAATCATTTAATTATAAAGGTGGAGGATGGGATTGGGTTCAATTGGTGTTTAGTTTAAGGTCTTATATTTTCTTAATCCCTTATATTGTAATTTTATTGGTGATGGTAGTTCATGGGAATCGATGATTTCATAATAATTGAAATTTTATTGTTAAAAAATTATTTATAAAATATTTAAATAACATTATTATAGATAATTTTATGTTATATTACATATGTGTTTTTGGAAATTATTATATATTTGAAATCATTATTTTTTATGTATCAATTTAAATTGATTATAGAAAGAATAAAATATTTTTTGTAAAAATATTTATACAATGTTAATTATATTATGGATTAAAAATATATTCATAATTTCTTGATAAAATTATTTATTAGTTGTTTATTTATTTAATATAATTTGAAATTAATTACTTTATGTTTTTATTTATATTTTTTATGAAAATTATATATTGTTTGTGCTTAAATATATTGAGATGATCGAAATAATATATTTTTATTTTGGTTTTATGATTTTGTTTTGTTATAATCAAATGCTTTAAACTCATGTTTATTTTGGAATTTATTTGGAAATTTAGTATGTTTCAAATTTATAATTATATAATTTGTTAAAGATATATTTTTTCCCAAAACTCTAGCAATGAATTTATTCTATTCAATTTTAATGAATCATTTTCAAGATATAAAAATAATAATAAGATTATTTAAAACAATAATGTAAAATAATAAAGTTCTTGGGTGTATTTTATATAAACTATCCAATCCAAAAAACCAAAAATAAATATATTTACTAAATATATACTTGTGTTACATTAGGAGTGGGTGAAGAAAAGGGTGGGGTTAGCTTTTATATAGTAATAGGGAGACAATTCAATGACTTATACATCCATACACCAAAAATGGGAAATTTCATGTCACATATGAAAACTGTTATTTTGAAAATAAATTAGATAATATTTATTGACTATGGGTTATGAGAATATATCCACTCTGATTTTTTTATTCAAACTATTAACTATATTTAAATGAGGGCTGAATTTAGGTAGCTTTTATGTATTATGTATAGTTGAACCATATAGATCATTATTTTCACATGAACAAGAAAATTTAACTAATATAAGAATATAAATTTTATATTTAAAAAACATATTCCCATTGATTTATATTTTCATTCGAAATTTACCGAAATGATAAAATAATCTCTCTAGAATAGTTTTTTGGTTTCAAATTCACGTTTAATGGTTATTATTTTTTCCATATGGGTCCTCATCATCGAAAACATCCCCCCATAACATTGTGAATCATGAAATATTGATTTAAACCCAATAAAAATATGATTTATCATTGAGATCGATTGAGAGACAGATTTTGATGTGGAATAGTAGACTATAAAATCATTCTCTCAAGGACTTTAGGAGAGTGCCTCTATTTATACTGATGTTTATAAGAAGTTTAACTTTTAAATAAACTAAATTCTTATAATTCTAATTTTTTTATATTTTATTAATGAAAATGATATAGATTATGTTATTTTTCATATAAGATAAGAATTAAATAGAGAAACCTATTTTTCATTCATAGTAAATCATTGAAATGAAATCACATGAAAATATGTATTTTTCATCATTGATTATTACATCCTTCAAATATACATATATTTTGATCACATCATAAAAATGGAAGAATGAAATCATTAACACTAGGAGATCACATAGATCATGTTCACCCTTATATATTACCAATAGCCAAATAATACATATCATGATGAATAACATCATGAAAGGACAAATCATTTTTTGAGATCAAAATGAAAACTATTACAATGGGATGTGTGAATTATTAAGTCATAATGGAAAACATAATTCTCACATGTTTATATATAGGATCAAAATATAACCATTATAAATACGGTCAACGAATGTTTGGTCATTGAGAATATGGTCAATGGATATACATGTGTCCAATATGTATTTTTTGTGGTTTATTGTAACATGATAATTTAGAGTAGGGTAACTCATATTGAAATTAAAATATAAAATTAATATATATATATATATATATATATATTTGTGTACCACATATTAATATTAATTTATATATTATAAAAATATTATATGACGTATTTATAAAATTTAAGTAATAGTTTAAATGTCAATATATTTTTAAAATTATAGTTTATAATATAAATTATTATTTTTATGGTATTTTGTTATATTGAATTTTGTATAAAAGTAATTTTTTATCTAAGAACTATATTATTAAGGGTTTTGTAATCTATAAGACTAATTTAATTTATCCAATTAAAAATATTATTATATAAGAACTAAAATATTATTATTAATTAAATTATAAATTAATATAAAATAATAATGTAATGACCCATAAATTTCCAGGGATTTTTTTTAATTTTCATTGGAATTTTACGAATCCGCGGTTTCTGACGGCAACTGATTCTGAGGCTCGTTGTACCCAGAATCATTTTCTGAAGTTTAGATTGGGTACGTTCAGTGAACAAGCGAGCGGGTTTTCCTAACTTTTGAACTGGTGCTCGGAATCAAAATCTGAGGGCACCGTTGAAACCGCATCGTCAGTAATTGCTTAGGAAGACCTTCTTCAGAGTTGCGTTTGCTCATTTTGATTTGTTTAAATTTTCGGATTAAGTTGCGGAAAAATAAAAAATTGTGTTACAATATTTATTCTGAAACCGAGTGGTTAAGTGTGGAGCATTCATAGAAATTAGTGAGGTGGGACCCACACGAGCCCACCCCATTAATTTTGAAACCACTCACCTCCCAATTTAATTACAAGTCAACCCCAAACTTTTCTCCCATTAATGGTTTGACTATGCATTGGTTAAAAAGGAACCATCATTGATTTAACTTCCAAGATGTGTTTTAATGGCGGTGAACAATTAATGGGAGGTTTTCCTCGTGTGCGTAATAAATTTTAGGAGGACCCTCTCCTCTATTTGAATGGAGGGACAACCATCGTTGTGGAGTGGAGAGGAATCCTCGTCGTTCCCGAGTTTTGGAGGAATGTCGCACCTCGACGAAGAAATCCAACACACTGTTCCTTCTTCATCATGCGTAAAGGAAAGGGAGAGGCCGCATCCTTCTTCGAGCATGCACCAACGACGTACGGAGCCTCGTTCCGTGACACCGTCCTCCACGACGCCGTTTCCCCGCGATGATCATCATTCGACAGCTTCCTTGAGGTAGGGATTTTAATTTGTGAAAGATATTCTTCTTCCCTTGGTAGTTTATTTATAAAACAAGAACGCGGATCAACTCATCATTAAGTTGATCCACGAATGATTTATTTAATGTGCGGGTGGAAAAAGTTTTGGTTTACATTAAATTAATTAAGAGGTTGTGGGGTGATTTGATTAAATTTTATTCATATAAAATTTAATGTGTGTTCTTCGTTAAACTCTGTTAAGTCATGCCAAATGATAACACCTAACATGGAGGGCGCGGGCCGAACAAACACAAAATGACATCCCTCCACAGATTGTTTGTTGGTGTGTGGTTGACGGGTGACGACGAAGTGGACCGCAATGGCGATTTAATGTTTCCGTAGTAAAGGTTGGGTCCCGGGGGGACAGACGGCGAAGACGAAAGGCAAATCGGACCACCGGAGTGCGTCCGGTGGTCCACGAATGGCGCCGCCAGTGCGCCCTGCCGGCGTGGCGGTGCCGGCAGCAGGGGGCGGAGGCCGGCGACGACACCAGCGCGCCGCCGACGACAATCAGCAGTGGGGGGCCGCACTTCCCCCCCGCATCCGCACTATGTGCGGCGCGCGCCGGGTCCGACCGGCTGTGCCGGGTCAGACCGCCCTGCCTGGGCCGGGCTGCGCCTGACATGCCAGGACACGCCCATCCGGGGCGGAACCAGACCCGGTTCGGGTAAACCCAGTTTGGGCCAACCCGAGGGTATTGGGTCGGGTTAGACCGGGCCCAAACCCCCCTATTTAGGAAATGTTCTGTTCAAACACCCATTACATGGGCTACGAACCTCCAATCGATGAGACGTCCATTGCGATGTGATCCTTTGATCGAGACGGTCATTTTGGAATACTATAATCATGGTTTCAGAGAATATTGTGATCGACCGGGTTGGTTCAAACCCGAAACCATCCGGGCCCTCGAAGCGGAAACACTTATATACTGTGATCCGGACGTCCGAGTGACGTGTCATTGACTTTGTTGGTTTCCTCTTAATGAGACAGACCTTTTGGCTTATTTCTCTTGAGGTTTGGACACAGTTGGAGTATGGTCTGGCTGGTTTGACTTAAAAACCATCCGGGCCCCTGAAACGGAAAAGTCAAAATCCCTCAGACCGAACGTCCGATTGACACGCCATCTATCGCATTGAGTTCCTTTTGTAGTGACGGAAAATTGAGATATATCAACTCTGATCTATGAGACAGTTGATGTCTCGCCCCCTCGGCACGTGGAGCGGACCCTCTGGGAACGAGCATGCTGTGTACGGAAACCCTAGAGCTGGCTGCGACTATATCGACTTCCGTACAGAAATCCTCCGCTTGACGAATCATCAATGACATTGGTGATCCCGTTGAGAAACAGTCCCTTGAGTTTACCATATGTGATTTCAAGGTATTGTTGAGATACGACTAGGTTGGTTCATATTCAAAACCATCCGGGGCCCCGGGAAAAAAAGGCTAATAACTCACAGACCGTGCGTACGATTGATGCACCGTCTGTTGCGTTGAGTTACCTATGACGAGGAAGACCTTTTTGTTTGTACTTCGTGGAATCTTGTGATACATGGATATCGAACAGTAGCATGTGGAGCGGACCCTCCAAGTGACGAGCTAGCAGAGTACATAGGCCCTTGGAGAAGGAGCGCTTGGTTGTAGTGGCAGACTCGCGATACTCGACAGAGGAGGTGTGCTTGGTTGTAGCAGCAGAGACCCTCAGCGGACGGAGCACCTGGTAGTTGGGAGCAGACCATTGGTGGAAGAGTGCTTGGTTGTAGAGGCAGACCCACGGTACTCGGTAGAGTTGGTGTGCATGTTTGTAGCTCTAGACCTTTGGCGGTGGAGCGCTTGGTTGTAGCGGCAGACCTACGATACTCGACGGGGGGTGAGAGCTTGGTTGTAGCGGTAGACCCGTGACAGTGGAGTCGAGCAGACGGAGTGCAGAGACCGTGTAACTAGATAAGACCTTTTGACTGCTTTACCAATTAGAGTCATAGTGACTTGTTAGCCCAGCGGATGGAGCGCTTGGTTGTAGCAGCAGACCCACGGCGGACAGAGCCCTTGGTTGTAGCGGGAGACCTGCGGTACTCATAGTTGGAGTACCTCTGACAGCTATTAGGGGGAGCGCTTGGTTATAGCGGCAGACCCTTGGTGGGAATATCTTGGTTGTAGTAGCAGGACCATAGTACTCAACAAGAGGAGTACCTCAACAGTCATAGGTTAGTGAGCGGTACCTGAGAGTACGTGACAGGATCAATGTACTCGTCTGAGATGGAGCTCTTCAGCAATTGCAGTTTCAATAACGAAAATCCTGGTTTGAGCAGAGTCAATGACCTTCGTGTTTTCCTCTTGATTGAGATGGGTTACTTGATAACATAGGTATATGTATGGGCATATACCTATGTAGTGGTTATCCGTTGAATTCATAACTATGTGATACCTCATGTTTGAGAAGAGTTACTTGGTAAAATAGGTATAAGTATTGGCTTCTACCTATGTTTTGTTTATCTGTTTTGAATCGTATTTGTGTTTATCCTTGTTGGATTTAGTGAGACCTTGAGGGTCTCTGGGTTCCTACTGAGTATCGTATACTCACCCCTGCATGGGCTATGCCCGCACTACGTTGTGTTGGTTACAGACGATGGGAAACAATGATCGAGGTCGAGGCTTGAGTTGCTTGACAGTACCTGGAGGTGGACCTCACGATGAGTCAGTACCCGGAGGTGGACCTCATGACTAGACGGTACCCGGAGGTGGACCTCACGACGAGTTGGTACTCGGAGGAGACAGACGGGCGTGGAGTGCTGAGGAGATCATCTGTACCTACCATTCAGGTAGGAACCCGGAGGACGATCCATGAGCTGCTTGACACCTTTTCAGCTATTGTCTTTTGAGTTGTACTTTACTTTCAGTTGTAGCTGTACCTTTTTATTGGGCTTGTATTCTAGCCCCTTGTATTTCCAGCACACTAGTACTGCTTACTTAGTATTTACTTCCACTTGTACTCTGGTTTGTGTGTGTTTGTGTTTTAGAGAGGCAATTCCTTCCCGGTTATAGGGATTTATGCCTCTAGTCCTAGTCGCCAGCGACTGGCCTATTGAAGGCGGTCTTGTGCTAGTTACGAAACGGGCCCCGGGGGACAGGTCGTGACAAATTGGTATCAGAGGAGTTCGGTTCTACAGCAGAACTCAGGAATCTGATCTTTCTTCTCTATGAAGCAATAGTGTTAAGGGTATTGAGTGTGGTTATCAGTTCAGGGAGTTCAGTGTTTGTGTGGCGGCCGACGTATCAATACACCAGGACCCTGACTTCTCATTTCTGACTTAATGCACGAAAAAATTGATTGCGTGTGTGTTTCTGATAAGTTTTTAAAGTCAGATCAAACCTGGTCAGCTCACCAGGTATAAATCGTTGACCATGTCACATCTGTTCCGGATGTCTCCACGCAGACAGTCAGTTGGAGTTTCGAGCGAGTTCTTGATGACGGACAACCGAGTGACAAGACTCTGGTGTAGGGCCCCTTTTCTATGTTGGCACCTTCGGGTGGTGTACCAGCAGCACCACCACCCGTTAGGCAGTAGATGCCACTAGCAGTACTAGTTGACGGTGCACGCGGACAGAGTGCATTGCACGAGTTCCAGAAGCAGTAGCCTCTGAGGTTACGAGGCGAGGCAGTTTTTTCCCAGGCAGCAGTGGACTGGATATAGGCATTTTCTTGAGTTCTATGCCTATCTAAGACTCTGGTAGATCTGAAGGTAACCTTCGCTACTAGTGTCTTCCAGTGAGAGACCCTTGGTGGGAAGCGCTTGGTTGTAGCGGTAGGCCCACAATACTCAATAGGAGGAGTACCTCAGCAGTCATAGGATAGTGAGGGGTACCTCAAAGTACGTGACATGATCACTATACTCGTCTAAGACGGAGCTCTTCAGCAGTTATGGTTTCGATAATGAAAATCCTGGTTTGAGCTGAGTCAATGACCTTCATGTTTTCCTCATGATTGAGATGGGTTACTTGATTACATAGGTATATGTATTGGAATATACCTATGTAGTGGTAATCCGTTGATTTCATAACTGTGTGATACCTCATGTTTGAGATGAGTTACTTGGTAACATAGGTATAAGTATGGGTTTATCCTTAAGTTTGGTTTATCTTTTGTGAATCATCTTTGTGTTTATCCTTGTTGGATTTAGTAAGACCTTGAGGGTCTCGGGGTCCCTACTGAGTATTGTATACTCACCCCTGCACGGGCTATGCCCGCACAACGTTGTATTGGTTTCAGACGATGGAAAACAAAGATCGAGGTTGAGGCTTGAGGTGCTGGACGGTACCCATAGGTGGACCTCACAACGAGTCAGTACCCGGAGGTGGACCTCATGACGAGACGGTACCCGGAGGTGGACCTCATGATGAGTTGGTACCTGGAGGAGACAGATGGGCGTGGAGTGCTGAGGAGAACATCTGTACCTACCCTTCAAGTAGGAAACCAGAGGATGATACAGGAGTTGCTTGTCACCTTTTCAGCTGTTGTCATTTCAGTTGTACTTTACATTCAGTTGTAGCTGTACCTTTCTCTTGGGATTGTATTCCAACCCCTTGTATTTTTAGCACACTTGTACTGCTTACTTAGTATTTACTTCCTCTTGTTCTCTGGTTTGTGTGTGTTTGTGTTTTAGAGAGGCAATGCCTTCCAGGTTATAGGGATTTACGCCTCTGGTGCTAGTCGCTAGCCTCTGGCCTATGGAAGGCGGGCTTGGGGTAGATACGAAACGGGCCCTGGGGGACGGGTCATGACAAATAATAACCACACTTTAAATAATTTTAAAAGAACCCTTTTATTCTTTTTATTTTATTATTTGTATTTAAAAATTAATTTTAAAAATTCCATAATATAGATTTTTATAAAAGTAAAATCTTTTTTATTCATATACTAATAATATTATCTTATGGTACAATTTTGGCATTTTTCAAAATAATTGAATTTTTAGTTGAATTGTGAAAAATATAGTCATTACCAAAAACTAGAATTTTATTACTTTATTAGAATCACATAAGAGTATATAAATCATATTAATTGATCAAATATATATTTTAGTATTTAAATTAGACATTTTAACAATACTTCCTGAATTTAAAAATCCTATGTAAAAAAATTTGTTACATTATTATGATTTTCTAATATATTTTGTTTATATAAAATATTTAAATTATAATTTAGTAAAAAATTGTTTTTTATTAAATGAAAAAATATGATTTTATTGAAAAAAATTTTAATCATGAAAATAAATTATATGAATAATTTTACAATACACATAATATTCAAGATTAAAAAACAATTTTTCTTAAAACATGTTTTTGTGCAACACATTCACTAAGAATAATAAATGATTCTTCTTACAAATAGAAATATTATATGAAAAAATGCATCTCATACCCGAGTCCATTATTTTATATTTTGGACTCAATTAAAAAGATTATCATTTGATCCCATTATATTATGTTGTTATTATTACAAAATTTACATCCTCACCAATGATAAAAGCGATCTCTCACCAACCCTTCAAGACCAACCAAAAAATAGTTTCTATAGTAAATATATATTCCTTTTATATATATTTTTTATTTTTTAATTTCCCTAATCCTTTGTTCATAAGTAATTTCCTTCAGAACTCTATTTCCATGTATTCTTCTTAGGTAATGCCCATGACCTCAATGTGAGTAATTTTTTCATAATTTCTTCTGTTAATTTTTAATATCCCAGACCTAATTCTATAATTACTATATAATAAAATCATAACTTTCTATAATTAATTTAATTATTATAATTGAATAACTATTAACCACCTTTACCATTTTTTGTTAATGATACTGAAAATGACATTTGTGCATTGTGTGGAGCACCGCCTTGATGAAGATACAAGATTCCTTTTCACCATAACCATTATTCACTACTTATAATAGTGAAATTGGAGAATATATGTTAAATATATAATATTATTATTTCTAGGATGGTAAAAATTATAATAAAAATTATTTCCATCAATTTATTTGATTAATGAAAACGTTAACTATGTGTTGTGTGGATTACGTCCTCCATAAAGTTTCATATTTTATTTTTATCAATTTTCTGCATTCTACATTGATGTATCTTAAAATAATAATCACTAATATCTATATAATATCAATGATATTTTTTAGTTATTATTTAATTAAAAACAAATGACTCTTATAATAATAATTATTTATTATTTATGGTATATTCATGTTTGGGTCGGTCTAACCATCTAATTGGAAAAATGAATTAAAATAATATTACATATGAAAATATTAATTAAAATACAAATATTATATCATATAAATAAGTAAATAATTATATTATTTATATTATTTCATGGTAGATTTAATATCAATCTCATTGATAAAGATACCTATATTAGTTTGTTAAAAATAATTCAAACAAAGTTCTTGCCAATACTATCTACAAAAATCATAATAAAAACACAAATATATTAAATTTATAATAATTATAAATAATTATAAATCATAAATTAAAATATATTTTATTAATTTTCAATGATTAAATTTTTGATATGAATGATGTATATAACTACTATTATAAAATTAGATCAAAATGATCAGGATTACTCACACCTGATATTGAAAGTAAATAATATGTAAATCATATAAATATAGAGAATAATTTTAAATGAAGATTAGAAGATGTTATAGATATGAGTAATGTTCGTAAATAGATGATTGAGATGGATATTTTCATATACATGACATTCAAGGACATTAATGGATGTCCGAGATTAAGGTAAGATGTTCTTTTTCTAAAATTTAATTTCCTATGATATAATTCATAATATGCACAATTATATATTAAATATAGTAAATAGTATGTTACCATCACCATATGGGTATAATCTTCAATAAAAATTACAAATCAAGATTGTTTTTGAATGAAATTTATTATTGTGAATTTATATGTTACTCGTTTGTAAAATCACAGAATATTTTCTTCTCTTATGATTATTTTTGGGGTTATATTTTTCCACTCACTATTTAATTCAGCCTCTTGGATCATTTTTTACATTTTGTAAGGAATCTGACCCTATCAATTTTTCATTATTGTAAAAATATATTTTTCCCAAGTCCATATTATTTGGTATTTTATAGAATGTACTTATATATATGTCAAAAATTGAATAATTTCATTTTATACTACATGATTTTTCATAAATATTTGAAATAAATATTAATATGTGTCATAATAATAAATGTTTGAAATGAAATTTTTTAAATTTTTTCGAGTTAACATGTTTTTTCAATGTATTTCTAATTTAATAAGAATATTTATTTCAAAGATATAATGATTTATCAAAAAATTATTTTTCATGTATAATTATTAATTTTGTATTTAAGAATTATTTTGAAATTTCAAGAATAATCATTATTTTGAATGAGATTTTTCTAAAACTCTTAAAAATTAATATTTATCAAAGTCATTATTCAGTGAAATATCATATGTTTTTAAGGGTATTATTGAAATGTAATTAACTGAATTATTTATTTGGGTGAATTGTGTAATGTTCATTTATACCAAATATAAGATCAATCAATTCCTTGGACATTTCTAAACATCCATCGTGAGTGTGAATAATTGTTTTTATAGATACTTTTAATTATGAATAACCTATTTTCTATTCCTTTGATTGAAGTGGGTTCACCAAGATTCCCTAGATTGATTTATTTAGGGAAATTATTGACATATCCATATTTAATTTATCTATAAATTTTATATACCATATGCTTTATTATCGTGAAAGGCGTTTATTTATCATGAAATTAACTATTTATTCAGATTCATAATTAAATTTCATGTGTTTATCATGATTGTATTTTTCATGGAAATATGAGTGATTATGTTATTGATTCCATTTGAAAATCTTATGACGTCCATTTTATATCCAGGCGTTCTTTAAGATATGATGAATTCATATTTTCAACACACACTCATATATTTGAATAATTGAAGGTGTAGTCCTATATCTCCCTCCAATGCAGTGGCTAAGGATATCCATAACATGAGTAATGTATTTTAGATTACATTTTAGTTTCTTATATGAATGATCATCATTGGTGTGACTCATATAAGTAATGTTCTCTATACTAATGTTTATTTTAAATCTCTATTTTATCCTAATATTATGCTCACATGTCTTATTTTTATTGAATAATTTAACCTCAATTCTTTAAATATGTAATTTTTCAATAATATGTGGAATTTTTATGTTGTATTCATTTGAATGTCATTCCTTGTGATATGTTTTTTGGTCAATACACTTCTGGGTATAACATATTTTTTTCATTATTATACCAATATTTTCATATTATTGTCATGTATGATCTTTCATTTTATTCACTAATGATAACCCTTACTATGTGTGTAAGTTCACCCCATTATTATGCTATTATTTTCTAGGCAATGAAGAAGAGTATAACCAATGATATGTATAAAAAGAGCCCAGTGTGTCTCAATTAAAGAGATATGTTCACAAGTATTTTAAAATAATATATATTTTCGTTTTAGTCCTCAAAGACCTATAAATTATTTCAATTAAAATTTGATCTTATTTTATGATATTTAATATTTAATTAATGGAAATAATATAAAATAAATATATATTTTTCTTTGTTCACTATAGCCTCCTCCTATTATTTTAAATGGTTCATCCATGAATGATATGGTTATTTATATCTAAATTATTTTTTTGTTAAAATGTTACGTTTCATTGATGATGATGCTTTTAAGTATTCATTTTATGTTTTGAAGTCAAATATTGAAGCATTAAGTAGTGAAAAATGAATAGAAACCTAGGTGGGTATTTTTATTGATTCCATTAAAACTGTAATTTTGGACTTCTAGAGAATTATTTCTAAGTAGATTAAGATTAATTTTATAACTCCTTCATAAGATGTTATTGAATTTCACATATTAAAGTTTGAGTCCTTGATTGGATATTCTAGTGAAATTTAATACATCAACTATTTCACATTGTAATCAAATTGATATGTGTTATTTTATTATGTTGTTGTTTTCCATACAAATGAGCATCATTTTGGGATTTATAGAATTTAGTGTCCTTTAATTAAATGTTAAGTTATGATTTTATTTATGTTACTAGTTATTTGTTGTTTATTTAATGTTTTATTTTGGATTGTTGATCCATTTGATTCAACAACCATATGCCAAATTTTTGTTTTCCAGTTATGATTGTTTTTTATCATTGATCTTAGGCTATAAATGTTTTACTATCATAGAATATTATTTTTTTATATTGTTCATATGTGATGTTGTGAATTTGGAATTTTTAATATCCCCATTGATCAATTACTACAATAAAAATAATTATTAATAATAGTTTCTTAATTCAACGCAATTTTTTCCCAATATATAGTTTAATTTTAAAAAATAACTATTAATTAATTTTTTGAAGACACTTATACCTTCCCCCTCACCCACCACTCAAGACTAACACCCCTAGACCCCCTCTTCCATGACCCCTTGAAACCCTCATGCCGGCCCTCCATCTCCCCTACCCACTAGAGCGTCACCTACACTTTGTGCTGGCTCTCATTCTCCACCTATCCACTGGTTCAAATTTTACAATTTCCACTAGCTCACCATCTCCCCTCATCGTTGGCTCCCTCCCCCACCTCTCATTGTTATCCACTCTCTCCCCTTTATATGATCTCTATCTACCCCTCCCAGTCCACCACTTTATCCCTCATTCCACCAGCCCCCTTCTCCCACAAGCTCCACAAGCCCAAGCCCTATGCATAAACCCTCTACCCCCCAAACCATCAATAATGATTCCTCATAGGACCAGTAACTAAAAATAATGTGTTCCTTGTGATCTCATAATGATTTGTTTCTTGTTGTTTCGGTACCATTATTCCATCTAATGAGATTTGATTTCATTATTCCATTATATTATTTTTAATCTAGATGTTTAGTTAAAACAATTATGGGTGGTTAGTGTTGTTTTATGCGGTTGTAGACTAATTTGTGTTTTGGTGGGAACTAGATTATTGTGCAAATCATGTATTTACGTATGTGGTTCCATTCATAAATTTTAAAATCTTAACCCTTGAATGGATCATTTAACAATGTTTCACAAAAATATTTCCATGTTAAGTTTTATTGGTAATTATATATTTTATGATTCATAAAAATATATTTGTTATCATTATCATGATATAATTTTGGGGAATATGTTTATAATATGATTAATGTATTCTCTTTCATATTTTAGTCTATTGGAGGAAAATTTTTATTTAATTGAAATTAGATTATGTGGAAATATATTGAAGGGAAAACATCATTGTAACATTCTCAAAATTTATATGGACTATACTAATTAGATTAATAATAATGTGGATAAGATGATATAAGGATGTATATGTTCTAATATACACCTCATACATGTCATCATTGAAGGTTTGCGGGACATTTTATTATTTATTTTCACTTTATCACTTGGAAGTGTGGTGGTTGACATGAAAATAAATAATTGGTACAGTAAAGAATGGTTGTGTACAAATGATGAATGAGTTAGTGTTCTAGAGTATAGTTGTGAAGAATCATTGTAAATGGAATTCAACCCATTATATGAATCATGGAAAATGCATTGATATTTTTTTGGAGGTAGAGGAGGTTGATGTTTATGATTTCCTATCTATAGTGAGAGGTACCATCCTTATCACATAAAATATTAGTTATTATACGATTGAAATTTAGTAATAAATTTATATTATATATATAAATATTTTAAATATTTTGGAGTTTCAGATGTAGTAAATTTCTTTATTAATGCATATTGATACACAAATTGATGTTAATTCAAAACCGGTTTTCATGTGTATTTAATGAATGATCTTGATATATTATGTATAAATAAATTATAATTTATTATGACTGTAACCTAACAGGTATTAGAAATTATGGGTACTATAAAAATTAATATTTTTTCATAGATCATTATTTTATTCACTCAATATAAGGAACACTTCTTTTGGTATTCATGTTACTAATCTGGAATTAAATTCATAGCATGATTGTTTTTTCAAATTGTGAATTTTATAATCTTATCTAAATTTAAATTACATTCACCTATAATATTCTTCATATACTCAACAAAAAATAGAAATACATTCAATTCCCTCTTCTCAATAATCAATCTCAAGGAGACACAATCCCACATTTTTTATCCATTATGTAAAGGAATTATCAATATAAAAAGAACTATAAATGTAAACATTATATCAACTATAAATCCTACCCACTATGCATCAATGAACAAAATAATTTATTGTAGATATTTTGCGTAACATAACATAATATAGATAACTTCTTAATAAATATATTGAGTAATAATTTTTTTAGATTTCTTATTACATTCTTAAGGACAACATTGATAATAGTCCATATGAAAATTGTATGTAATTCTACTAGCCGAATGCCTATCCTGTATAGAAAAAAACCATTGATCCATCAAAAAAGTTTTTCATCAACCTATTTTCCTTCCTCAAATTTGGATGATTTCCAAAGTTCTTCCACTATAGTAGAAATAATTATATAATCATCCATATGAAATTATTTTATCTCACAATTAACATATATTCTTATAAATAAATGTTCCATTTTCTCATTTAAATCATTTCAGGATATTGAATGATAACAATCTATAAATAAGATTCATATATATTTTACACCTCATGAATCATTACCACTACTTTTATAGCATATTATTCATTCCTAAAAAGGAATTTATATAGATAAATAATGAACTAACAACCATTCCACTTGTACAATCACGATATAATAATTCTAAATAACCCAAATCATTAAGAGAAATGAATATATAATTACAAATATATCTTTGATTTCCTAAATAATTGATCATTACATATCCCATATAATTCTATCAATAATTTGAACACATTTTCCCCAAATTCATCAATGTGGAAACTTTGTGGATATTAAATGTACACATCCTATTTTTAAACATAATTGTGGAGTGCATACTTCACATTCATTTGATCATCATCAAACAAATTTGGATCGTATATCTAAGACACCAATCTTATAAACTCATTCAATGATATTGAATAAATGTTCTCATTTATATCAATTAAATATATATTAGAATTACATTTACACTACTATATTTCATTGTTTTTATAAATTTTCCATCATCCATGAGATTTTTTTCGAAATATAAAATTGATAAGGTCATGTTTAATAACTTTTACTATAGAATAACTTTACTGATAATTTAATTTTTGATCATATGAAATTTAATATTCATTTATTTCACACAAAACACCTCATTAATAATTTTATCTATGGTTTTTGATTCATCCAGGAATATGAAAGACTATTTCTACTAACCCAACATTCTATTAGTTTATATAGTGGAAATATAGTTAATAATTATGTTATTATAATTGATATCATCCCTTTTTATTTAGTTTATATAATAATTAATATATTTTAATAATTTACAATTTCCTCGTATAATTCTTCTAAATCATGTTGTACTCCCCTTGTGTAACATAATTTGTCTTGAAATTATTCATTATAAACTAGTATTTTATCATGTGGAGTATTTTTTTCTAAATAATTGATAATAATTCCAAGGAGGAAGTAGTATAGTAATGCCAGTATACTATCATTTGATGTTCCCTCAAACATAATGATTTTTATGATGATCTATGTTTCTCCCTCCCTAATCAATTTGAGACCCCTTATACCTTTCTCTATACATCATCTCTCACACCCTCAGTCATTGTCACGTAAGTATCTCTGAAAACGCATCCCCATTCTGAAAATTCAGTAGTTAATGAGTTGGCCGCCACTCCATGTTCATTATTTTGATATTATAGTGTTACTATTATAGGTAGAAATTATAAAATGAATGAAATTATTGCACTTTCTTATTGTACTAACTATTTTTTATAATATATCGAAGAATGAATCTATGTAATTGAATATTAAAATTTTAGATGTCTGGAATATGAATTGAGTTAAGAATGTTTATGAATTTGACTATTATAGGGTCCCTAAATATGATGTTGTTGGATTATTTTCCTATATTTTAGGATATTTGGAGACAAATAAAATTACACTTATGATTAAATTTGATGATTAGAATTACATCATCATGTGATAATAGTGTTTTTTATTCAAAAATAAATGTAATTATAATACATTATTAGGTAATTATATTCCATTATGTTAAAAAATTCTATATATTTTTAAATAAATGTCATTTTATAGAAGTTTTTCCACATTTCCATTACAGATTTTATAGAAAAAATGTGGATATAAAAAAATTTGGGCAATAAATGGAATTATTTGACATGGAGATTCTTCAATGAATTAAATGATTCTTCATTGAGAACATATAAATTGTATGAAAATATACCCAATGTAGTTCCCAAAGGGAAATGTATTGTTTTTATTGATATTCATTATGATGACATGCTCATGGTATATAGATATATATTATTAATTAAATCTAATATTACATTTATAAAATAATATTACAAGGATATGGTGTTGCATATATTGATATTAATTTAATTTAATTTATTTCAGGACGATTCAATGACGAGTGATTTTAATAGGGCTATGCAATTAATCTATCATAGTATGGGGTCAAGAAGTTTTTATAATTTCCGATCGACTCTACTAATTTTTCATCATGTTAAATTTTTATTAGGAAAAATTATCTATTAAATATAATAAATTAGTTATTTATCATTATTTTAATGCATTAAAAAAAATAGGGCCCCATGAATCCCAAGAGAAGTGTGTTTCAATCTTTATAAAAAATATGATCAGTGTTTTTAATGAGTCTACCAATAATGCTAGGGTATGAATTCATATTTCGATATAATAACATATTTTCAATTTTTACAATGTTAATATAATATGTATATAATATGACTGTTATATTATTTATAGGGAAAAATTAATAAACTATTGGATGCCAATCCAGAATAGTCCTTCTCTATCTCGCATGTTAACCATGTTGTTAAATTCTGTGGGAAGGAGAATCTTGGTCGAGTGTGTGTGATAGATTTTGGACAAGTTCTATCTGAGTTATTTGACAGATCATCAGTGATTACATCTACAGATATTTTTTTCCATCACATACTACCTTGAGATGCTCAGACAGAGTTTATTTATATACAAAAAATAATTCAAATACAAAGGGTTCAGATATCTTCTTTGAAAAAAGAGTTGGTTTAGTTGTATTTTAAGATGACTAGATATATCCCTGGTGATATTACATCAATTAATTCTGGTGATCATGTAAATCACAAAATACAAAAATCATTTATTTCAAAGAGATTTATTGAAATTATATATTAATATACAGACCACATCATTTAATTCTAAATATAAATGTCTTACATATGACTCTATGTAAATTATAGATGGATTTGCTGAGGGTGAAGAGTATACATCATCATCGTCTAGTGATTACTAGAGAGAGTTTGTTCATGTATCATTTGTGTCATAGAAAATGCCATAATAAGTGATCTGGTATGTACAGTGTTTTCATGTACTCTGATTATATGATAGTGAAACATTCCTTGTGTGTATATTCGAGGTACTATGATTTATGTGTGCCCTTATTATTTTTCATTACATTTTTGTTTAATTTATTTTGTAATTCGTATCATTATATGTTTTATTTAGTGGTTTTACGAGGCTATAGATTCTGCAGCTCTTTTTTTGTTATTCAAAATATAGTAATGGTTTAAAACACAACTATATACAGTTTTTTTGGGTGGTTTAATCTAGCAGTATATGATGGTATATATTTATGGATAGCAGTGAAACTTTCCATTAAGTATGTAAAAATTAATTTTCTGGTGGTTTGAACCACATTAGTAGGAGTTCATTTGGTAAAAAACTATATTATTTAGTTCTGTTTTTAAAAATTTCTAAAATATCGACATTTATTGCCTGATAAATCACATAAAAAACACAAAAAAGCATCGAAGAAAAAACATTCTATGAAAATTTCAAAATATTTGTGCTATATTTAAAGAAATGTAGCATGTTGGATGTCGAAACCAATTCTATTGGAGAATTCTAGAACCCTTCATAGAACCATGTGGTGGTTGTTTCAACCACCACCAATTAAAACAATTTCTACTATATGATGATTTTATTTTAGGGGTTTGGGATAACATCTATAAAAATGACGAACAAAGAGTCTATCATCGTTATTTTATCAATATGGAAGAATACCCTATCATTTTTCTGGTGGGGGAGGTTGAGGTAGGTGGAGGTGGGTATAAAAACCATATCAAATCATCTAGCTAAGGAAACAGATGGTGGTGTGTCTATCCTATAATAGGAATATGATAACCCTAGATTTTATCATTGGCTTCATGCACTAATTAATCTCCCATTTTACTATTTCATTAAATGAGTTATTTTAGGTTTATTCTTGATTATTCATGACAGATAATTAATGGGTAATTATCCCTTTAATAGAGAGAGTGTGAACCATTCTTTTTCTATAGGTACATCCTTATATTTTCCTAGGGTTTTATCTCTATTCATTTAGAGATTCTCCATATTATAATTAGTGTTCATTTAGTCCATCATTTTCAATTTATTTTATCATTTAGTTGTCACCAAACAAAATGGATAGTCATTTTCAGTCTTATAAAGTGATATTCAAGTACAATTATGATATGTTTCTATTCACTTATGTATTATTAATAATTCTAATAAATTTCAGTATACATTTGGATATCATGTGTAATTAATCATTCAAATAGGAAAATATGTTATTATTATTATTAAATAAAATTTTATGAAGTAGTAGAGGTTTATGACATATGTTTTGTCTATATGGAGGAGAAATTAAATATTTAAAATTCAACAACTATAATTTTTTAATTTTCAATATAATAATACATTGTGTGTTTTAGAATGATAATTTCTTATTGTTGTTTAGAGAAATAATAATGGGAGTGAAAAATGAAAAATAGATTAACAAGGATATGAATGTGTTGACACACATAATTGTGTCATTTTAACTTTTACATTAAAAACATTATTAGTGTGAAGACTATGAAATCTATTGATATGATTTTCACCATTTATGAAAAAATGTAATCCTTGAAGAATAGTCATGGGCATGAATATAATGGATTAAAATTTATTGGATCATATTCAAAAATATATATGTTTCATGAGTTATACAAAATTTTAACCAATCCCTTATCCATCCATTCCTGGGATAGATGACATACCCATGTGGGACCAGCGTCGACCATGCCCAGTTAAAGCTACACAGGGATAGCCAAAGGATAAATCCATAATGACAGTATAATGTTGGAGGACCTGTGTGTAAGGTCTAGAGTTTAAATGTCCATCGAGTGACCATATTTCCATATCCAGGGTGATACTGTGTGTAGGTGGTGGAGGTGTTAATCCCCATTACCCGATCAACCAAAAAATGGTAATATATTTTGTGACATACCAAAAAATAATTTCAATATGATTTCAATGTGGGTTGATGTAACTGTAGGTATAGATCACCTACGGTAATAAAGCATGATATAATAGATACAACCAAAAATACCAATCTTAACATTTAGTCATGATCAAATAATCGTCTTCAACTTCCCACTTCTATAATCATCATCTGCACTCTCACACCACTATTTCAACACTATAGAAATGATTGATTTCACTCAATCCTCCATGACATCCTTCCCCATCAATCTAGAATAAAGAGCCAAGACTCACTCAATGTATAAAGAATGGATGAAACAATGTTTTTGTATTTTTAGTAGGTTCATAATGTGAAACAACATGGTATGATCCAGTTCATGTGAACCATATGAATCAATTGATAGAATTTTTGAAAGCCGTTAAATTAATGTGATGAAATATAAACCAGAACATTAGTCATCACATAATAAAATTGAAAAATTGGAGAAGTTTTTTACCAATAAATAATATGTGAGGGAGTGTTGAGAGTTGTTGAAATTAATGGAGATGGGTGGATAAGGAAAACAAGGGAGCCAAATTCATCATTGGAAGATCGTATCTGGGTAATAAGGTGATCTTTAAATGATAACATGCCCTGAAATAACACTGCAATAATCTATCAGGTGATCAAGATAAGATAACATGAACCTCCTTCATTTACACACAACATTAATGAGCATTTGAACCATTAAATATTTAGTAGTAAATTTCACTTATTAAATTGTCTAACCATTCTTCCAAAATAACAGTTCTGATGTTCACCTATTTCACTTGATCTGAAGGCCTCTTGAGAGGCCCCCTTCTGGTTGTGTGGTCAAATGAATAATAAAACATAATAAAATATCATGGAAAGGGTTACATTTACAACTTAATTACTATAAAATGGTAGTTGAAAAAGTGTTCTCTTTAATTGTGAAATTCATTGTTCTCATGATATTGAAAAGCCACTAGACTTGTGATATCAGTTTGCATCCCCGAATATCCATACCTTGACAAGAAAACACCATTTTACATACCCCCATTGTTTCTCAAAGTAATCATGTGCCTATGATCATGATACCTTAATCTATATGTGGATCCCATATAAATCACTCCTATAAATATCTTACAAACCCTTCTTCATCATAAAAAGTGCTTCCTCCCCCAAGTTCTCAAATATTTTGAATAAACACCCGAACAAATGGCCAGAAAACCACTCACAAGATCTCATTGTGTTCATGTGAGTAACATGAACATGTAACCTTCATGAAGTGACATTATGTGTGCATCCCTCCGCAAGTACATTTCCATGAAACCCATGGACATGCCATCATATTTCCATAAAAATTATAAGATATATGGTAGTGGAATGAACCCTCTAACAACACACTCTCTTTCTATAAGTACTTTTCCCTTATAGAAATATGGAATGATCTATATGGGTATCCCTGTCAATAATTAGATATGTGAATAATTGTATAGATGTTCACAATACCATGCTGCACGATAAATTTGTGGTCATAAAATCATAAGATTATTCACTGATATTTTTATACCCTTAGAGGACCATGGACAAGTCATGATGGTCATATGAAAATACATTGATAACTCAGGATTATTTCATTAGATGTTGTTGACATTTTTTTAACACCATGTGATTTTATGAGGACAATCAATGTTGATCAGGTGATTGACCCTGGACATGTAAGCATTATCACAAGTGAAGCTTAGGAATGGTTAGGTTAATCTCAAATCAATTTATTGACATGTCAGCATAATCTTGTGATTTACCATTGACATTTCGGTATTGTCATGTTAAACTGTAATGGAATTTCATTTTAATCATGTGATAGTATATTTCCATGTCTACATAGATCATGTAAAATAACCTAGACATGTACACTTTTCTTATGCAACACATCTTGGACATGTACACGTTACACATGAATATGAATCCACAAGAGGTTAGGATGATATTGTAAAATACTTAATTACATGTTTTCATTATCATGAAATTTTGTCTACACATTCGTAATTTAATCATGTGGTATCCTTTTGAAATAGTTGGTTCTCTCATTCAATGTTGTCCAAGACAATTGAAGTTGATCATGTGACAGTAAAGATACATGCCAACTTCTATTATGCACAAAACATTGGACATGTCTGACATGATTATGAAAAGACAACCCATACAATAAATTAATTTAGAGGAAACTCTTAGATATTTCGGGCATGACATGCTAACACAATAAACATGAAAAGTTAAAATTTAAGACATATTAAATAGGTAGGAAATACATGTCTAGAAAAGCCTTAATGAATTGTATGCTTTGTCTAGTATACATAGTAAGTCCCATTCAATATATTCTTCTACCAAGAAATATTGACCAAAGTCTCTCTTTATACGGTATGTGTCCTTAATGGGATAAGGTTACACAGTTAGGAGTCTATATTTGTGACCTGCTCTTAGGAAATACCTCCTTGTAATGTCATGCATATTTAGCTGATCATTCATGGTCATCATCATCTAAATTTATTGTTCTATAAGATAAAAAATGAGCATTGAAAAGTGAAACAGTATTGTTCAATCCATAATAAAAATGGAATCTTCAATGTGTAAGCCTCGATTAATTGGTAAAACCCATTGTTTCAGGATATATCAATAATAAAACATTACATTGTTTGTCCCGAAAAATATTTAAACCTTATTGTGTAAGACTTGATAAATAGGAAAGCCTCAATATGTGATCCCCAGTCAATAGGGAATCCTCGTTGTGTATGGAATGACCAATAGTAAAACCATATTTTGATAGCCACCGAAAACAGGGAAGCCTCACCTTGTAATCCATAATCAATTGGGAATCAATATTGGTTTATTACACTATAATTCCAAAAATCATTGGGATAACCATAATGTCTACGAGTGTGATCTCCAAACATACCCCAGTAGTAATTTAATTGGTGACTGAACAATAAGAACACCGATTCATATCCAAACTATATACATATGATTCCTTCCAAATATATGAACTATAATTGGAATCCACTTGAACGTATTCACCCAATGGTATCCCACATTTCATCCTTCAGGACAACATCATTCCCTTGTGCTGATCATTCTACCTCATTAACTAGAAAACAAAAAATCCTACAAAAATAATGAGATCTCTGATTCCCCTATAAACAAGATATTTAGGGTTCCTTCAAAAGTCATGATCTCCAATGGTGATTCAACTCAACTTATGTCCCCTCATGTCTACAACATTTCAACCATATGGAACTAATCATTTTAATGTCATGATCATTCTTCATCATCAAATTTGGACTGAGAACCCAAATGGATTATGAAAGCTATGATTCATAACCAAAAAAGATTTATAGGATACCTTCTTAAGGCCCGATCTCTAATGGAATCCACATTGGCATAATCCCCCTCATGTTTCCAAAATTTCAACCATCACGACCAAATCATTCTCAAGGGATGATCAATATACCCCATCCCCCAAAAAACATAAGAATCTTATCAAAATGTGGTAGCTCTGAATCATATTATCAAATAAGAAACATATGCCTTACTATGTTCTGAACAACATAACATACAATTCATAATATGGGTAACACATCCTACCATATGGAATCATTGATGTGTAAGCCCTACTTAAACATCCATCAATGCATTGTGTCAGGTCTTCCCCTATCTCGTGTTTCTCACAATGATCATGACTCACACATGCATAGATATTGGTTATGATTGTACCAAAAACCTTATGAGAATACTTATAGGTTGGATCTTCGTTGGGTTGATAGTCTTATTTAATCACATTATTTCTCAAAGGGTCATTCTCCTAATCAGACAATCTAGAAAAACATCATTATCATAAGTCCCACAAATGGCCTCCCGTATTGTGCATCTAATGATGTAGAATACTAAATAAGAAAAATATAGGCACTAATTCTTCTATTAACTAGGTTACATAGGACACCACATAAAGGCATGATCCCCATATTTTCCTTCATAACATATGACCTTAAACTACATTGATTGGTCTAGTGACATGTCCTTTAATTATATCAACTGAAATATATGGGTTTTGATTATTATATTCAAATTATATGTATGACACCTCATATTGTTTCATTCCAATATTTATGACACCAAACTCCCATAGATGTCAGTAAATCATAAAATTCCCAAACATTGTGAAAATAAAAAGAATTATAAATATGTAATAAATAATATAGAAACAGTGACATTCACACAATTGCTTCTTTCAATAAATATTCATAATCAAGTCATTGGAATATGAAAAACCAACCCCATATCAGTGATGAAGATGGATTTCATGAATATTTCATAAATAATAATGACATTACAAGAGTAAGCGTCAATTTACTCTAAAAGGGTGTGATATGATTAATGTAACATCCTCTTGACCAATATGATTACATAAGAATCGATGGGTATGGAGCCGTAAAAACAGTTTTCCATTAGAAATCATGTCCCTACACAGTAATGGATGTTATAAGTATAGGGTATTTATAGGGAAGACAAAATAAATGGTAAAATATATGTATGTTATTGAGTAAGGCATTTACTTCCCCCAAAATCAAACTATGCTTCCAAAATCCATCCATGTATTTTTATGATGAAACAAAATGGTAAAAAACTGGGTAATTATTTAACTATGTCATCCCTTCCATGGACAAAATCGATAGATTGACTTTCTATCATTGGGCTAGTTTGTTTCAACCTTTTCATAAAAATGAAATAATGATCTTGACATGTTATTTTACTACTACGATCCATTCAAAAAAATATGTGATCACATATTTATCATTTCACAGTGAATGTACCAGATTTAACATGCACTCTTATATGTGATGCTGCACTAATATGTTATCTTGTTTTCCATTAGGACATTTCATATTCCTTGCAATCAAAATGAAATCATTGAATGTTCCAACGGAATCTTTGATAATTGGACAAGCGTCTTTGGCAACAAGGTTTTTAAATTCACTATCACCAAGTCACCACTTCCTGTATCAGTTGGGGAAAATATTTGATCAGTAGTACACCATCAACATATCCATCCCATCACTCGGAATGGAACACACCATCTTATTGGATGAGTTCCCCCTACACATCTTTCCAATAGGCTATATGGGAGGAAATGGATCTTGTTTCAACATTGAATCTCTTTAAAAGCTTATCCCTAGAAAATTTCAGCTTTTAGAATCTATAATATATAGTGGTGGATGAGGAGAATGATTATGTCAAAAAAATCACTCATGATATTCCTATTATGAATTCTATCCATTCTGATAAATATATTCAATATGGGCACTAATCCCAAGAAAGGTATCATGGGCCCAGACCCCTCAAACAAATCTAAGGGATCTGACACATAAAATGATTTCATGGGAACCATACCCTAATATTGTAAAATGGTCATAGATCCTCCAAATGGTACGTAGGGAACTGATCCCCCAAATTAGATACAGAGTTGAGGAGGAGATCCAGACTACATGTGCCACATTCAATATGATATCTATCAGGTCTAAGGACTCATGATCAGATCCAGATGAGATCACTCCAATGGAGTATAATCATATACCCATATAGTCATATGATCCACATCAGGTTGGCATATCATATTTCACTATCACAAGAGAATATATGCTCAATGATATCTATCATGCATCTATATATTGTTTTACCAATCATGTTGGTATTTCAGAAGGTAATTAATATTGAGCATATGGCCAGCTGTAACTATTGATTCATTTTTTGGGGTCCATGATGAAACTCCAATAATTGTCCACTCACCATACCACCAAAATAGGAGATATTGTTTTCATGTCTCATGTTAGCATGAACCTAGAATATGATAAGGAAATTTCAATAGAAGAATGTATCCCCCAAATATAATAAGATAACAGATATATATAAGAAATAATTGTGGGAATACTCCTAATATTTACACCTTGGAATGATGTAATAGTATGTTTCTATGGAACCCAACCATATAGTGATGTTAACCATCCAATAGTGTTGCAGCCATTTTCATAATTTTCACCCCCTCATTGGGTGAAATCATGAAATTTTTCCAACTCTCCCCGTCTCACATGGGTGGGAGAATTCCCATATTTTCCACCTCCTCATTGAGAATATAATGGAATCCAAGAAACCTAATATTCTCATAAAAACCCTCCATGAGATTCATGATCTTTAAATAAGAGGGATGCTTTTAAATTATCCTACACCCCAAATTATTTAGAACCTACCAGTGGACTAATAAATATGTAGACACCATACCAAGATGTTCTGACTCATCCACACTCCCATGCATTTATAGGAAAAGATAGCATGTGGGAGAGGCCACATTATCACCCATACCTTAAATATAGTCATTTAAATCCATATTCTATCCAATCAATACAGATTATAATGTTTTTAAATTATTACAATGATAATTTTTTGATTGAGATCATAGTGATGGGAATGCCGAGTGATGCAATGATGACATACAAAAATATTCATTTCCCCTACTATCAACCTCTTAGGTATGTAATATAAGGTTGTTTCTACTTTATAAACTATCTTTAGTTATATATGAAAATTTGGATGTTGGTACCACTGAAACCGAGTTCCATACTTTTGTCATAAAATTACTCTGTATATGACACAAATGTTTTAAAACATAGCATGATCGACATACCTCATATGGATAAACATCCATATATTAATATCAAGTTGAACAATGCTGATTCATTCAAAAAATATTTTCCTATACTTTTTGACTATGTAAAGGTATGTGGTTTGATGGAACTCCAATCAATAAGGAAAAAATGAGGCAGGGGTGATAGGTTAGGAACACCATTTTCCTGACAATCGATGTCTCGATAGCACAATAGATAGATTCATTTTAATCAAGGTTTTTTTGATATAATGTTATGTAATGGCTTGATTGTGTTGAAGGTTATATGAACTCATGCATTATGTGAAAGTGTTATCCAAACTCCATCTAATGAGATACTCTCCTAATATGTAATTACCAACATCCTTACCACAAAACATTAAATTGCCCAGCTAATGTTTTTTACATATGAAATTAAATTGAATGGATTTTTAGAACTATGTGTGGTTTGATTATTATCCTATTGTGATACATATGGATTCTAATATTATATATCCTACCCTAAGAAGCTAAATCTTGTCCATACCATATGATGTTAAACTATAAGAGTATTGTCCTTTCGTTGTAACATTAAACTCCGCAGGTTTCTATAACTATGTAAAAATTATTTCTATTTATATTGAGATACTAATGATTTCTAGATCCTATAACAGAGACCAAACACCTATATTCTCATCCTAATCAAATTAAGTTGAACTATATGGCTAATTTCCTTTCAACATGACATTAAAAAAAACAGTTTTCTAAAATTAAGATTGTTTTCATTCTCATCCTAATGAGATATATAGGGATGCATGTATTCTCTATCATGTCCCAGCAACTTATATCACTATACGTACTACAAAATGTTAAACTGAATGGATGATGTACTTTTCCAGAAAATTAAACTACATGGGTTTCTAGAAACATGAATGACATTATTATCATCCTATTAAGGTATTTCGGGACACCTAGATACACTATCGTGGCCCAACTTCCTATATTAACATACATACCACAAGATGATAAAATACATGGCTAATGACCTTTCCACAAGACATTAAACTATATAGGATTATAGAACTATGCATGGATTGATTTCCATAGTAATGATATATATAAAGACACCTCGATCCTACATTATTTCCCATCCACATATATTCACATCCTTACTACCATACATTAAACCCCACAATTTATTTGATTTCCTCTTGATGTTATACTACCAAGGTTTTTAGAACTATGTAAAACAAGATTCTAATTCAAATAAGATATATAGGGATGTATGGATTCAATATATTAGCCAAAACTCCTATATCCCTATCATTACCACAAGATGTTAAATATCATGGCTAATGCCTTTTTTTAAATGTCATTAATCTTGAAGGATTTTGAGAACTATGTATGGATTGATTCTCATCCTAATGAGATTTTTAGTGGTGCATGTATCCTATATCGTGTCCCATCCACCTTTATTGACATTCTTACCCCATGAAGATCAATTGCACATAATACATCATCGTCATAAGACAAAAAACTATGCAACATTTCAATCTCTAAGAGAAATTGTCATAATAAGACGGAAATTGTAGTTACAAGAAGCACCACCGATACAAAAAAATCTCAATCTCAACTATAGAAAAAATATCTAATACCCTTCTATTTTATATTGAAGTCATTTACTGATAGGTCTCATCTGAAAAAATTCATATTAGAGTGTCAAGGAAACCTTTCCAAATATAGAATTATAAGGATTAGAGTCAGCAATATCATTCCCCAACTAGTTTATTCAATTTTTATCATCATATTTTGTTAAAAAACATGGGGTAGGTACGAATCCATACAATGATGCATAATGTCCATAAGAATATTATGACGGTAAAAGGATGATAATAGTGTGTATATATCCTCAATTTAATCAAAGTCATCTACAAACATATTCTGCAAATTTAGATCATGTATTCATATATTATTTTACATACCCTATCATTGTTCCAATTATTTGTGACTATAATAGAAGAGTTCTACTGGTATATTCTACTTAAAATTCAAGGATAAGCATGTATACATATTTTTATATCCTTATAAACACATCACTATGATATTTATAAAAATGGGGATACTCTAGTTAAATAATATATCCATACTCTCATCTAGTATTATTATTAGTATATTTTGGTAAATGTCACGATGTAGGAATCATGCTCTATGGTAGTGTGTAGATTGATCAGAATGACACTACTCATGACATCAATTATGGTTAACCTCTCCATGGTGATATCTACCGTAGACAAGAAAATCATAAACTTCCTTAGTCACCTTTGTATACAGAGGTGATCAAAACTATCATAAACTTTTGTATACATAGGTCTTAAAAAATATCCAACACATTCCAATAGAACGATGATCACAATATTGGGGTTACCCTTATATAGTTCCTCATCAACCATCAACATCACTTCACCATGGTCAGAAGGAATCCTAGAGAGGAAACATCAATGGTATGAACAATTTATGTCATATAACATTGATGAAGAAGTTTCAAAAATAGAGATATTAAGAATATTACTTGGTAGCAACCCCCTAAACATGCCAAAACACATTGACACTTCCCATTACGGGATCAAAAATGGCTAAAATAAGGAGTTCTAGAGTTGTCTGAGCCACATGATAGTAAAATCTAGGTATAACATCTTAACCACATGACCATAATATATACACAATATTTACTTTCCGAAAGACATTAAACAATATAGAATACATCCTGACCCCATGATGTTAAATTATACAGAACATGTCCTGACCGCATGATATTAAACAATACGTATCATGTTTTGGTAGAAAGGCATTAAACTATACAACCTCATATTTCCTAAAGACATGAGGTTAAACAACACACTTTTCTTAGTTTTATGACATTAAAAATCAAAAAATCCTCTTGGATACATGATTTTAAACATCAAATCATCTAATGTTATGGGATCAAGAAGTCAAATTGCACGTCAGCTCCTTTCATGACCACAAGATGAAATGTTTTATAGATCACATCATCCAAATTTAACATTAAACTACCTAGATCCTATAATGGATATTATCCATTCAAAATGGGTGACCCTAATCTTGAATGAAAGATGTTATATTTCACATCATCTCAATTACTAGAAGCAAGACATTAAACATAACAACTTCTCATGTCTTCACGACACACCGTCAAACTATATGGAACATGTGCCCTTTGAATGATGTTAAAATACATTTATCCCCAAATATTTCATCTTCATTTATTTCATGAGCCCCTATTCCTCATTACAAGACATCAAAATACATAGATTATATCATCTCCACATGAAACTAATCTTCATGGTTCACTAGAACAATGTGTGTCTTGACTCCTACTATCACATGATTCATATTTATGCCCAAACCACTATTATGGGCCCTAGAAATTGTTTTAAATTCCTTTCATTTCAGGTAATTCATTTCCCCAATGCATGATTCTAAAATACATGGTGAAATTCATTATATCATAAAATAAAATTGACCAGATCTGAGATATCAGTCTTTCTTCCCATCTAGTGAACTACATTCATACCATAAGACATTAAACATCATGGTTGATTTCCATTTTAAATGAATTTAAACATAAGTGGTTTTCTTGAACTATGTAAGACATGATTCTAATCTGAATATGATTTTTAGTGAATCCTCTATCTTATAACATGTTCTAGCTACAACAAGATACACAAATCTACTATCATAACCTTAATCACCTATACAAGGTGAGATTGACCCATTTTATTCTTTTTTCATCAAAACAATCATAAATAACATGAACCTAGAAATTTTAGTAATGGATTTCCTAGAAGAACTAATTCATATAGCTCATGATATGTTTTAAATGGTCTAAGATGCAAGGCGTTAATATGTAAACCATGGGTCCTCATGACCTGACATTAAACTATATGGTTTATGTTTTATACATGACAGTAAGCTATAGATTATCATAGGCCTTGATTGATGGAATGAAAACAAACTTGGGGTTGGTCTTCTATAACTACTCCATTCAAGAACTACATGTAGATCAATTCTTATAATCACAAGATACATCATGACACCCACATCTCCCATCTGAGCCCCACTAAAAGATCTAACATGAAAAATATCCCCTTCTACATATGGGTTAGACTTGAATTTAGAGTTTTTCCAATCAAACATAATTTGTGAGCGGACTCTAGTTATCACATGATATTTTGTGATTCTTGGATTTCCCACTATGGCTCTAATCACAACATATAACCATGGAAAATTCCCCCTCTATGTATGGGTCAAACCAATGTATGGAGATCATGATTATGATCTATGTGAAGATTGATTATTATTACTGTGTGGTATATAGTGATGAATATAATTCCATTCATGGTCCCAGATGCAATATTAACTTTTCACATCAATGAATCTAAGTCCTTAATGCATGACATTAAACTACTCGACCACTCATAAAATATGTGTGGAGTGATTATTATCATAACAACATCTATTATGATGCTCAGATCTCTAATCCACATCCTAGTTATAATAACCAAAAAATCCGCAAATTAATAATGGATGAGTTATATGAAATAATTTATCCTTCATCTGAGATAGTTATATGTATTGAATTATCAGGGATGCAATACACCATAAATTAGTTTTCATGGTGGTTCCCACATAGATAACACATGATGTTAAATTGAAAACAAGATGTTTGGGATATATTATATTAAAACTCATGAAAAAAACATGATTAATGCATGAAAATAAACTACATAGAAACAAATATGTCTTCAAAACAAGATTTTAAACTTCTAGGAAGATGTCTCAGTTGCACTAAATTATTACTATGCATCTAATGAATCCACAATAGATGAAATTAAAATGTGTAGTCCCATACCAATTATCATTCCTTATCAAAGGACCAAAATAGCCTTAGTGTAGTAAACCAGAGTATATTGCGATTATAATATCTCTTATGTGCCTTAATCCATATTCCACAGTTCATGTCTAGAGAACATCAGGTAACTGAGAACCCTTCATAGACATTGGAAAAGAAAATAGTTCTATCATCATGATAATGTTGTAGATCTATTGGGTTTGAGAACCTACAATCTATGAAATATTGTCTATATAAGGAAGGAATTATCACACTTTTGAGCCTAGCATAATCACAGAGGAACTCAACAATTGAGGGTGTTCAGTGTTATCATAGGTCTGATTGTCTCATTTCAATACTTATGACTTGAGATCATAGAGACTTGATTTAAAATATTATTATCTCCCTCTATGATGGGTGTTGATGTGGTCTTGACCCTATGCACCTTAATTGGGCTCTTATATAACATTATCAATATTAAGTACTTGTGAGTTATGACCTTAAACTCTATTAACATTGGTTAAATAATAACCACATCAAACTTTTTAATTTATTATTCCAAATCATATACCTTTAATTTCTAGTGAAAGGGATAGAAAACATGTTAGGATAAAAATAAAAAATGTGTGGACTAAGTAAAATATAAGTCTTCTATGGCTAAAATATTCAGAAATAGAGTTTATGAAAACATTAGTGATCAAATAAATATGGAATAATTCTTATATGGCCTATTTGTTGGCCGTAGTAAAATCCATGCTATGCTCGTTTGACCACATGGTTTAGGAAAAAGTTAGAGTAATTGATTGTCACATCCCCCACCAGGATAAAATGTTTATTATGATGTGGAAAAACTTTTAGTGTGTTTTATCATTTCATTGATATTAATAATTTCATAATACACCCTAATGCCTTTTATGTCAGAATCTAGTTTAAAATCCCCATAATAGTCGGGTAATATGGAATTTCTCTTCTGAAAGGATCATTAAATTTGTGGAAGACCTCCCCGTAAATCGATAAGATACTATCCTAAACTCATGGGATAATAATAGACTATATCATCACTGGTGTTTGACCTATTCCTTCCTATTATCACCATCATGTTTCTCAAATATTACTAGACCAGGAAATACAATTCCAATTACTAAACGATTTTTGACCAATTTACATCCTTAATGTTAAATCATCGTATTTTTACCCGTTATCATGATAGGATTGAAACATCCCATTAAGATACCTTTTGATGGCCCAAACAACATGATTCAAAACTACAAGGCACTGGTATCATGTTTTGTGTATTAATAGCCAAATTTCCGGAGGGTGTCAAAATCCTTCCTAGATTCCATTTCCTACATACCCATCTTCATTGACCTGATTATTTAGAATTCACAAATCTTCCATGTCCATTGTATAGTAGTGTTAATAACTTGGTTTTACCATGATATCAATGCATAAATGGATTACACCTTCCAACCAGAGGTTCCCCCTTGTTATAGAACTGGATCTTATTTCCTCAAAAGCCCTAGTGATACCATGATAGAACTGAGAACCATAGAGTACCAGGGGTCATTAAATGTATGTTTGAACCATTAAATTATTAATTTATCCATGATAACATGCATATGATTTACCTTAATGTGATGGTATAACATATAAGTCCTTGGAACATACAACTGAAAGAGTCATAAAACCATTTAGTTCGAAAACCAAAAAAATATGGTCTGAGAAAAATCTAAGTCCACTTCTGCTATGTCATCCTCTTTATAATTACTAAGAAAAATTATCGGAAAATAAATAAAGAGATAACATTTTGTGTGATCTACAATATGGCCTTAGAAAAAATCAACATATGCTCCCTATGTTCCATTAATTAGGTTGAAGATAAGTCATTATTACCCATGGATGGATACGTTACAAGAAATATCCTTGTAAATCAAGAAATCTCAAGAAATCTATAGAAACTATGATATTGAAATATATTATTTCTGTGGGTATTAAATAACATTTCTCAAGCGAATCATGTTCTATGTTATGCACACAAATCCACATGTTTGGATCTATTTTGTATAGTTTAAACATTTTGGTTATCATGGATGATCTGATAAATATTTCCACTAAAACAAATAACACTACATTGGATTTTCATCAAAAAATAATGTCATTACCCTACCAATGTATGATCTAGTTCTATATATGCACATTCATTATAGAGTTCTCTATCAATGAACCTATGTTCCAGATGAATAATTTTCTTCCACATAGTGGTATATTTAGAAACAAAAAATGGATTGTTTTCTAATATCATTGGATACCTAATGATGTCACTGTACCTTACATAAGATCCATCCATATGTTCTTTTTTACCTAATTGTTGTTTTATTTTTAATTTTTTTGACATTAAATATTAAAGTTAACCATTCCCCACGGAAAAGACACTACTTATCTATGATTTCTCTAATAAATCATGGTCATATGTCTCTTACATATAACACCTCAAAATCCTCAGTTGATATACTCAAGATAGATTATCATAGGAAACTAAAAATAAAATCTATTCAGCTATTCATATATGTGTAAATTTGATCTAAACAAAAAAAAGAATTGGATTTTTTTCATTATAAATGAATTTCAATCTATGGGGTGGAATTTTTTTGACATCCATAATTTTGTGACATGCAAATTTCCCCTAAATACGTATTAAATGTGAAGAGAATGTAAAGTGTTGATATGATTTCTAAAAATTACATGAAGTTGTAATCCTTGAATTTTTGGATTGATCTTGGATATAATGGAATGCACTTTATTTCATGTTATTCATATTTTTATATATTGACACCCTTTGTCTAAAATTTAGAAAAAAGACAGGCCAGCCATAGAGTGGATCAACCACATGCCCATGTGGGACCAGTTTTGACATCAACTAGTTGGAGACAACCTAGGATAACCATAGGATAGTGGCATTGTGACTGTATGATGTTTGAGGGACCATGTGTTTTCCCTATATTGTGCGAGACCAAATCAACACGTAATAATGGATGAGATCCTATAGCGCTGAAGCTCAGGAGGTTGTGTGTGTAGGTGGTATTGGTAACAAACCCCACTGCCAAATCAGTCATTCAGTGGTAAAACATTTACAAATAAAAAAAGGGAATGTGTAACAAGATTAATATGTGGGATGAATAACTGATATGTACTGTTCACTCTCACTTATAAAGGTGAAAATAATTTGGGCTCTGGATCAGATAAACCCAAACCACCTATTCATGATCACATTATATTCTTCAACATCCCACTGACAAAATAATATGTTGAACTCTTGAGCCCCATGTTTAATTCTGTGGACATGCTTGACATCCATTGATCATGCCTGAAATCCTTCCCTAGTGATCAAGACAAGGAAGTCGATACTCACTCAATGTCTATGGAATGCATGAAACCATTCTTGTATGCATGTGGTATGATCATAACCTAATTTTACATCACATGATTCAATTCAAGTGAACCATGAGAATCCATCAAAATAATTTAAAAAGGTCATGACAGTTAGGTGAAGCAATATAGACAACCACTGAAGTCATTACAAATTTTTATGGTCACTTGGTTCTACCATATTTTACATATTTTATCGACAAAATTAATAGGTATTATTGAGAGAGAATAATCTATAATTGAAATAGGTTTCACATGAAGATGCTCACGAAATATCTTAAATCCATCATGAAGGGAAAAATTAATGAGTTGATATAATAATAGAGTTCATGAAAGGAAATAAGGTCATCACCCTATCCTTGAATGAAGAACAATGGCGCCAGAATCACCCATATCTGTTATTTTTGGCATTTACATTCTCACAAGATGATTTTAGATGATTTTCTACGATCATGCCATGGGTTTATGTGAATCTTCCATATCTGATCATGTGATGCATTTGTGACGGTCATTCATAAAAAAATGAGAATCCTTATCGTGATTGTGTGATACATTTCATGAGAATCATCTACTTCTTTATCAATCACACATGGCACTATCACCATGAAAAGTGTCTTCTACATCGGCCAACTTCTGCTTATAAATACATCTGCTCCCCTTTAATGAAAACAGATGTGAGGGAAGAAGGAGAACAAAATAAATGGAGAGAGTGAGGGGAATATGGGAAATATGGTATCCAGATGCTTTCATCATAGATCATCTACATGAAATCAAGGGATCCCATCAGGAGAACATTCCATTAAATACCACTACATGAACCCATCAAACGATCAAAATTTGATCACATAAAGATCATTCCATTACATATAGCTTTAATGGGAATATGGACCAATGAATATATGATTTTTCAAAGCACTCAGTATGTCGTCAAAACATTCATCCAGGATTATAGTGACTATGCACACTTTATGTATTGGATCACTTGTCCCCTCATGAGGCTCCCTTCACATCACATGATCTCATGATTAATAGAAAATCATTTATCTCAATGGCCTAGGTTACATGTAAATTTGAATTTACATACATATATTGTAGACAATAATGAACCTCTAACTATGAAATCCACTGTTCTCATGATACTGAATTCCCCCACATCTCAAGATATTTATATGAATCCTCATACATGCCTTCCTCGAAATGATTATATAGAAAATGATATATTTGTAAGAAAAATGAGTATGACATATTTAACAAAACATTAAATAAAATATAAAAAATTTCATACTCTCATCCAAGTGGCTTCAAAAGGTTGTAGTATATTACAAAGGATACTATTGGTCAACTTCCACTCATAAAATGAAATTATTATGAACTTTATAGTAATTTTATAATATTTATAAAATTATTTTATCAAATAATTACTCCATTTATTAGTAAATGTATAACTAATAAAATTTGTAATGTTACTATTCATAATTCTCAAATAATAAAAGAAAATATTTTTGTATTTTGACCAAAATAATTCCTAATAATGAATAAATTTTTTAAAATCCAAAATACAGATGTTGATGTAATTAATTTTAAATAAATGTCGACGATAAAGAAATAAAACAAATTGTTAAAATAAAAATGGTCTAAAATATGAATTTTTTATATTGAAACTAAATGTGAAATTGACTCCGATGAACATCATTATATTAACTCAAAAAAAAAATATTATTTAAATTTTAAACCAAATAAAAATATAATTTAACACTTTGAATTATATAGAATAAATAATATATCAGTCAATTAAAATGAATTATTTTATCACTATTAATCAAAATTGGAAATTTATCCCAAATATAGTATGATTTTAGCTAAAATAAAATATGATATTAATCATCAAAATATGATGTTTTTCCCAAATATAATTTTCAAATGTATCAAAAAATTAAAAACATGCAACACATCAAAAGATAGTAAAACTAACATTAGAAATATATAACTTTATAATGCATAAAATTTTATTTATTCAAATCATATGATTATTAAATTTTTTGAATTAATGTAAAATATATAAATTTCATATTGTGGTTAATAAAATTTAATCCATCTATTTAAATGGAAAGGTTATAATAGTCACTAATAAATTGATCACGGTGCATTCAAACTCAGTCTTAAATGGAATTCAAGCTATAAAATTATTTAAGAAAACATACAATAAAATCTTCTGGTGTTACATTATTCAAACATTCAGAAATATCTACGTCAAAATTTTTATAATATATCCTAATAAAATAATTTGTGTTTTTCTTCATCATAACATCCTCATGTTCCCACGTATCCTCTTCAATTTTATGATTTTTCCATAATATCATTACCTGCCGAGACATCTATTTTCTCAACACATAATCTCTAGTATCCAAAATCTGGATAGTCTCTTCACAATAAGATAAAATATGTTCCATTTCAATTTCTTCAGTAGTGGGGAAATGCATTGGGTTCGGCATATAATTACTTAGTAATGATATGTGGAAGACATCATGAATGTTTGAGATACATGGTGGTTTTTGAAAATGGCAATTTATAACTCCAATTTATTCCATAATTTCAAATAGTCGGGTGTACCTGAGGATTAATTTTCTAGCCTTTTTGAATCAATTTACACCCTTCCATGGAGATAACTTTAGGAAAAAATGATTTTCATCATGAAATTCAATATCCTTATTTTAGTTATCATCATGGCTCAGTTCCCAATGTTGAGTTTCTTAGATATTTCTTTGAATAATCTTCAGCTTTTCTTTTGTCTCCACAAAAAATTCGAGGACAACATGTTTCCTTTTTCTAGCATCATCCCAACAGGTGGGACTATGAAATCCATTTCCATATTATACATTATATGATCCATTTGGATATTTAAATGGAATCTATTATTATAGATAAATTATACCAAATGTAACGTATTATCACACAAACCCCAAAATTCATGTGAGAAAGATATCAACATATCTTCGAATGTATGAATATTCGATTTAAACTGGCCATCAATTCGAGTGAGGTAGGTGGTTCTCAAATAAAATAATTTATCTAGAGTAATATGAAAATTTTCTAGAATTTATATTTTACTCATTGATCAAGATATCACATAATCGATAGTGGTTCACCATGAGATCATAAAACATCATTAATATAGATCCTTGGAAAGCATCCAAGTGGTAAATTTTCTATAATATAAATAAAATGTACAGATTTAGTGAGGTGATCAATGATAATCCATATCACATAATTATTTCTATGTGTCTATTATAGTCCCATGATAATTTCCATAGTAATATCATATTATTTACACATATAAACAAGAATAGGTTGCAGGACCCCTTTAGCATGTTTCCTAGCAGTGTCTACTTATTAAAAAACGAAGAATCTGAACACATAAATATAATGTTCCCACTTCATGATGTCCCAACAGAAATGTTCATTCATATCACAATACATCATTGTTCTATTATAGTTTATAGATATATTTTGAGCTATGAGAATCATAAAAAAAATTCCCTTTTTAGATCAGGAATAGATGAAACACATAGTATCCTTCCTAATTCAAGAACACCATATTCACAAACATAGTCTTCTAATTTTCATCATTCAAACTTTTAATATTTTACTAAAAGTTTTCTTCATCAGAATGATAATTATTTATCTTATCTAATAAATATGGTTTATAAAAAATTTGAAAAATTATTTATGTCTACAATTACATATAAATTAACATCTCCATATTCACTAGATCCATGAACACATGATCCTATTAAATTTTCATTTTGTTCAAAAATCCACGATCCTTACCGCTCAATGAATTTTCAACCTAATTTTCCATCCCTATGTGGTAGTTTATTTTGAAATCATAATATATGAGTAGCTTGTGCCATATCCATTTCATAATATTGTGTTATTTCAATGAGAAAATATATTTCAAAATCTTTTGATTTTTATATATTTCACTTTATTCACCGTAGTGATAAGGCCTTCATATCAGGTAACATTCTGAACAAAAAACACATAGTAACCTGCTAAACCAATGAAACTATGTTCCTTGGTTATGGAAATTGTTTCATGTCTTTATTTTATTTACTTTTTATTTTTTTGATTAATAGAGATTACATCATTAGGGAAAATATGGAAAAGAAAATAAATTTCTTGAATCCAAAATTCACAGTTTCAAGATTTAACGTATAACTATTCCCTTCTGAGTGTCTCAAGGATAATCCACAAGTCATTATAATAGTCATAATATCATTTTGAATACACCATAATATCTTCAATGAATAGAGTAATAAAATTAAAATGATATTACTTGATTCATTGTTCATTATATCCATAAAAACCTATGGTGAATTACTCCATCCAAATAGAATTACTACAGACATGTATTGTAAATACATTGTTTGAAAATTTATATTAATAATTCCTTCCAAATTCACTCACAAATGATGATATTTAGAAAAAAGGTAAATTTTTGGAGTAAAAATCGAGCTCCATGATTTCGATCAAATTAATAATCTATATGAGTAAGATAATTCTTGTTCTTTATTATAAGAGAATTGAATTTATTATAATCATTACACGGCCTCATTGACCCATCATTCTTCTTATCAAAGATAATAGTGTCTCCACTTTGAGAAAAACTTGGGTGGATGAATCCCTTTCATCCTTTATCATCTAACTTTTTTATCCTCCATTAATTTCATTATCACTATTCAATATCTATTATATGATATTTTTCATGCATTGGGGATTAAATAAATAGAATACTCAACATCACATTCATAGGGGAGTGTAGTTAATTGATTATTAAATATATCAATGTGTTCCTTTATAATAGGAATAATCCAAAAATTGAATATTAATTTCTCCAAACCTAGATCTTTTTTATTCTCTCCACCTTAATTTAATTTACTCTAGAAAGAAGGGTTGGATCTAGAATAGAATCAAATAATGACGTATATTATTTAATGATAGTGTATTCTTCTTCCTCAAAAATGATAATCTCATTCTCCTTGGAATAAATTTTCACATAAAAATTTTAAATCCAGTATATACTAAGGATTATATAAATGATTACCATATGTATCATAACATGTTCTGAAAGTAATGAGCATATATTCTTTATAAAGAGTAATTCCAAATATATCATTATTTTGATGAGAATTTTCATAAGAATGTTGTATAAAAACTCCTTTATTAAATAAAAAAGGAACATATAATATTCATGGAATATTGTGAAGATATAAAATAAATGATGATAAATAATTAATATCATTAATAACCTATGTTTTAAGAGACAATTAAATTATCATAAAAAATATCTTTAGAAACTTAAAACTCTAGTGAAATACTCTCATAAGATTGGAACTTCTCTCCTGGCCTTTTCTAGGGGACGTTTCCATGACTTGTATGAAAATAATTATCATAGTTTCTCATATAATTACAATTGTAGAATTAAACAATTTTATATTCTCCCTTTATATTATGATCATGTGTTTTGTGGAATTTTTCTACACACTTGTAACAAACTCCCATCCCAATTAGTTATTTGTCATCATTTTTCATTCTAAATTTATTACAAGATGGAAACTCCAATATTAGATTATTCCCATTTTCATATTTCATTTTCCAAAGTTTTCATCATTCATATCTACTCTTAAATTCCCCTAAATTCATAGGTTATAAAGAACTCTATTTCAATATTGATTACACATAGAACCATATCATCATACGATGAGAAATGTTTGGATAGTAGTTTCATTCAATGGAATGGTTTTAACCCATCAACAAATTGATAAATATTACTTTTTAGATTACGTACAAAATATGTATCATGCCTTTCAATCCATATAAATTTGGATACATATTTTTCAATATTTTCAACCTCCTTTATCCTCAGATTTAATAATTGTATCTCCATTTTCACTCGGTATTCATGGAGGAAATAATATTCAAAAAAAAACCATATAATCATTCCATTACATATTTTCAATTTATTTCTCCACTTTCATGCATTGAACCAGCGAACAACATTTTTCAGCACAACCAGAGAGATTATAAACATCCATAAATAACTTATCCTTAATTACTTCTCAATGAAAGAAATATCTTATCTAAGAAACAAATCCATTGTTCTATTACAAATGGATTTCTAGTACTAACTAATGTTGTAGGTTGTTTTCTCATGAATTTATGTGTCATTTTTCCTATAGATTTTTGATGAGGATGATTCATATTTTTAAGGCCATTATTAAAATATAGTGTTATATGTCCTATTATTATTATAAGTTTCTCAACACCTGTTACATCTCCGGCTCCCACATCACTATCTTTCAATAGAGGGAAATACCTACATAGATTTTATGTGTTTATGTAGTCTACATACCTTCCACTCGGTGAAATTTATAACCAATAAAGAACATTATATTAGGTTATAAATCAAAATTCATAATTTCAAACTGGTAGCACATTACATAAATTTAAAAATTTATGCATATCTTATCTCATATTAAATAACATTGTTACTTTTAAGGACATGTTTAATTTTAAATACATCATAATGGTGGGAAAATAATATGTGAATTATCTTATTCATGTCACCTGGGAGAGTCAAAAAATGTTCTTAGTAAGGCATGTTGTCATGTACCATGTTATGTCGAGTCTGACCTAACACAACATGTTAGATTTGTTACCCAAAGGTAAATGTATTAGAGAACCATGTCCACATGTATCTTCCTAAAATTGATATTTTCTAGTAAGACCCAGATAATTCCTACCTTAAAAAAATTCCATTTCTATTATATGATTTTCTTAAAAGTCTATCATAGGGTTAACTTCCCTAATATTTGTTTTATAAATAATATTTCCACGATTTCTAATAAAATTCCAATTATTCCATATGAAAAGTTCCCAAACCTATTAGCCTAGTGATGATGTCGTACATTATTACATTGGTATATATTCATGTCTCAAATCACAAAGGACCAATCCTTTTAGATGTTTTGGAAACCAGAATACATTCCAAAAACATTCATTTTAATAGAAACATTAAAATAAAACATAGAAAATCAATTGAAAACCCCACTGTTCACATATATTAACCCTAAATGTTATCTATAACACACATGGATATTCTATTAATCAAATAAACATATGGAATATCAATAAAGAAAATCATAATTTTTCAATTCATAATGCTGGACATCATAAATATACCATAAAAGCTTCAGATAAGAGACCACACATAAATTGGAAAGACATCAGCAAATACACAAACTAGTTTATCTTAGGAGAAAAAATAATGAATATAGTTGATATAGAGTGACAAACCCATAACATACTATTTACAATTAATTCCATATATGAAAAGGGTGAAACACAAATTATATAAATATTCATTGGAAAAAAATCATATGAAATGTGAATACTTTAACCAAAAACAATGAATGAAATAAACATAAAACACCCAAAGTCAAAATTATCATAATACATTCTATTAAATATTTTATATGGTTTCATAAGAGATAAAATTTAATAATACATAATATACATTGGAGATTTTGACATAGATTAAGACACTCTAATAAAATTACAAAATATTTCATTAGATAAATACCATTTTTAATGTGAAATAATTTATTTAAAATGATATGGAAATTTTAAAAGAAAAGGATTTCATTGAAAATAATTTTCTATACATGTGTTGTAAAATTCAATAAATTATGATTTCATTATGGTAATAAAATCCTCAAATGACATATAAGTAAAAAAAACTACTTCTCAATCTTCTCAATACATTCATAATGTACATTATTTTAAAAATGAAAAAAATATTTTTTATAAAATGACTAATAATAAATAATACATCGGTAAAATGACATTAATGGTTTATAAAATAATTGTAAACATAACATGGAAAACATTTTAAAGAATCATGTACATATTTCACAATATATTGTTACGTATAAACAATATCCAATAATAATGAGATTTTGAAATTAACCCTTACGTTTTCCTTAAATTTAGTTAAATTTTCATTAACAATAGGTATAATTTCTATACATGTAATTATTTTATACATTAATGACATATATATTTATGATATCAGGAATATTACATTCTAATATTGTTATTTAAATTATTTCTTTTGTCACACTTTTTTCGGTTCTTAACTGCTTCATTTTCCTATGAATGTTTTGTCATGTAAGCCATATTTCATATGCATTGGATATTCATATTTTATATAAATAATGATATATATATATATATTATATTTTTCATTCCTATATATTTTCATAATCCTTTTTAATGTTTATCATTGAAAATGAATCTCATCATGTCGTAGAGACAGTCAGCCATACGTATGCATGAGTGATGATATGACTCAAATAATAGTGAAAATATATGGAATTGAATGATATTTTATTTAAATAGATCCAATATAATATAATATTTTTTTATATTCATCATACTAATCATTGTAACAATACAAATAATGTGGTGATGAAAACAAAAAACACCATAGTGTGGACACAAAATGTCATACATAAGCATAGGAGGTGCTTTTAATTATTATAGGAAAGATAAAAGGTGGAACATGGACGTTTCATAATCAAAATAACATATCTGTATATATATGATATTGGGCTTATAATTCTTTTTTGGAAACAAAAAAATCAGTTGAAGTATAAGAAAAAATGAACCTAAATAAATTGGTAAAATAATTACCTCTTCCTCTATGAAATTATTTTAGATATATTCTCATGGGATATATAGTAGAACTTGTTTGAAGAGAAAGACCAATATAAAATTTATATGAATTTTATGAGGATAAACTGGATGATGTGGGTTGATATTGACGAATAAATGTATTTATAGGAAGGGAGGGAGTAGGTTCCATTATATAATTGAGGTGAGTGTCACTTTGATAAAATCTCAAAATAGTAAATTAATATAAATTAATTTCTAATTAAAATTGGATAGAAAATGAGTAATTTAGAATATAATATGAGTATTTTTCGAAATCATCTAAACCATTATTTTTTATACTGGTTTAGTTTATATTCATAACATTAACTTATTGATTTAAACCTTAATCAATCACATTAACACTTACCGTGAAAAAATTTATTTTTATTATATAAGAGGTATTTTAATTCAAATATAATTAAATATATATTAAAAGATTCATTTATGATATTTGTAACTTTATCACGATTGTTTGGCTTATTTTTAAATATTTTAATATTTTATAGCATTTAATAACATATTATTTATTTCAAAATATCATTATAGTCATTTCTGAAAATATTCATTACATGAGTTTTTATGAATATCATAAAAACATGATAACCTAGAAATAAAACATTAACGAGATCCATATTATGTATATGTCATCTATATTAGTCATCAATGACATTATATATCTAAAATTATATTTATTTTAATATTTTTAATATCATTTATTAGATATTTATATTAATTAAGGAATTAGTGCATCGTCAAATTATAAGTAATTTAGGTAATTATTATTTTTTGTAAATATTTAACATAATTTATCATTATGTAGATATAATTTTTTTCATTCATTTGATTATTTATAGTCCAATTTATTTTCTATATAACCCTATATTAAAAATGAAATAGTAATAAGAAAATATATAAAGACATATTTAACTTCAATTTCAATAAAATATAATAATTTCTAAACTCTCATCCAAGTGGCTTCCATGTTTAAAAAATCAAAACAATTAATATTTTTCTAACACCCACTCATAAAATTATATTTTGAAAATTGTTATAGTAAATTAGAAATATTTACAACATTATTTTGACCCTTATATACCAAATTTAGATTAATTTTTATTAATAAAAAAGTACTAATGTTACTGTACATAATGCCAAAAAAATTAAAAGAAAAATCAGTAAAAAATTTGTACCCAATAATTCCAAATATAGAATCCATTTTTCAAAATTCAAAATAAGTATTTTCAGTAATTAATTTATAAATAATATTGTTGATGTAATGTGAAATTGAGTTTTTAATGTGAAATCCTTTAAATGTATTTTTTTTCCAAAAAAATGTGAAATTTGATCTAATGACCTGTAGTCGATTAAGTGATAAAAATTAATATAATTAAACATTTAAACAAATTAAAAATATAAATTAATACAATGAATTAATTATATGAAATCAATTTTTCAATTAAAATGAAATATTTTTTCATTATTCATCAAAACATAAAATTTATAAAAAGTTATAAAAATTTAAATAAATAAATTTTTTAAATTAATCATTCAATGAACTAGTTTATTCTCTAAAAAATAATTTTTAAATATTCATAATAAATATTTAAAATATGTACCCCATTAAATGGATGTAAATATACAATTAGAAAAATATATCCTATTAATATGTAAAATTGGAATCATTATTATTTTATGTCTATAAAATATTTAAAATGAATATTAATTATATAAATTTAATAGTTTTTTTAATATTATTTCATTCCACTATTTTTATGGGTAGGTTATAATAGTATCTTATTAATAGATCAAGTTTCATTTGAAAATAGTCTAGTGTGCAACACAAGATATTAAATTTATTTGAAAAGAAGACATACCATAAAATCCAAAGTGTTATAAAAGGACTCTTTCACATTTGATCTGGAAGACATAATCCATATCATGGATCCAATATGTACCTCTGAATTATTTAATTAGTGGACCCCTCTTCATCATACAATGTGTACCCTCACCATTGTGCCTTGAGGATTTGGTTCAATTCCACCTCGCGTGACCACAAAACCCCTTGCAAAAACACATTGCAGTTATACGAGTCTCATGAACATGTAACCTTCTTATGATTCCATCATGTGTGAATCCCACTACATGTTAATGTCTATAACATAGAGGGACATTATCTAACATCTCAATTAAAATACTAGGATCTTTGGCTATATAATGATCCAACTATTTAGACACTCTCCTTCTATAAGAATGTTACCCATATAGACTTAAAGAGTGTTCCCCTTTATTGTGGATGTTAATACCTGGATAGTTGAATGATCAATTCCATGTTCATGGGACCACATCATGCAAATATTTTATGGTCAAATGATTTTTTGATTCTACACTGATCTCACGTTGTCATTAGTAAAACATGGCCAACTCATGCTAGTCATTCAAAATTCCCTGGGTGACTCAGGTTGACTTCGTGATAGGTTATAACATATTGTCAATATCATATGATAGCTTGAGGAAATGCCATTCTGATCAGGTGACTAATTCGTGACATGACAACATTTTCAAAATACATGATCTGGACAATTCAGCTTGATCTCATGACAACGTATTGACATGTCAACATGATAATGTGATTTACTGTTTCCATGTCCGCACTGTCATCCGAGAATCTGATGAAAATTTAACATGATAATGTGATTCTAAATAGCAATGTCTTATTAAATAATGTTCATGACCACATATATATTTGATTTTAATGTGAAAATAATCTTGTACAGGTCTGCTTTACTCATATGAAGGTGTATAAAAATGGTAGGGTTGATCTCACGATAAATTATTAATAGGTCTCTATTACCATGTATTTGCACATAGATAGGAATCATTTGAACATGTGTTATCCATTTGAAATGTTGGATTCACCCATGTAAATGAATCAATGAAAGGCTTTATTGATCAAGTGACACTATAGATACATGTCCACATTGATCACGCACAATTACTTAGACATATATTCTTTGATTACGCAATGCTATACATGACAATTTAATTGACAAGGCAGCCACCCTAGGATGTGTCTCCCATGAATGTCTGACACCATAGACATGTCCTATGGTCAGTCAAGACATTTCTATTAGGTATCCATGTAATGTTAGAAAAATCCACTAATACTTTTCTACTTCATCCAAATAGACACATTCAGAATCATGTAATGTGGACCCTTTCCAAAAACCATCAACCGCATTCCATCTTTGTAAGGGATGTTTCCTTATTGGTAATGGTCTATTCACACATGTGACCCTACATGTTTCATGATATCAGGTGGTCCATCAATTTCATTCCAATCATATCCTAAAGCCATGTCATGTTCATCATCGCATCCCTTTTATCAATTAGAATATAATGAATGAGTATACAAGAGGAAAACCTCAGTGTGTTAGCTGCAATATAAAGGAAAGCCTCTATGCATTAGCCCCGACCAATATGGTATCCATAGTGTGTATGTGTGAATAAATAAGGGACCCTTAGGGTGTGTTCCCCAATCAACATGGGAAGCTTAGTGTGTGGACTATGATATATATAGAACACTCAGTGTGTAATCCACAATCAATAGGAAATACATCTTGGTATACACCCCTATAATTTCAAAAAAACATAGTGATAACCGTAGATTCAACGAGCCAGATCATCCACCTTGAAATATAAGTGGGTTATTGTGAAATTATACTTTTAGTACTCTGGTTCCTATCCAAATAGTATACGTTGGATTCCTTCTTCTGGAACATGCTCTAATGTAAATCCACTTCGGTGTAAGTAGCATCAACTGTCTAATATTTCATCCACAATGTCCAAATCATTCCCAAGGAATTATAATAACACCTAATCCACCAATGGAATAAAAATCCAACTAAACTATGAGAATTTTTAATCCTACTGAAATTTTATATGAAGTATTAGTTCATATGTCCTGAGATCCAAGGGGAATCCACGTCAACATAAGTCACCTTACATGTCTTACATTACAACATTCGAGACCAATCATTTCCATGGACAGATCATTAAACCTCATCCAACAATACACAAATATTACAACTAAATGATGAGAACTCCTGTTCATACACATATATGATACTTAGGATTCCTTCATAAGTCCTTATCTCTAATATGAATACACTTTGGTGTAATCCCCTAACGTCTCGAACATTTCAACCATCAGGATGCAATGATTCAATGGGATGATCATTAAAACTCATCTACAAGAGGAGTGAGAATACAATCAAACCACGATAAATATAATTCCTATTATGAATTAGTATATAGAGAAATCATTATTATGTAATTTTATCCCATCCAGACCATCAATAAGACGGTCAATACACACCCACACAGGGAAAATTTGATGTGTATTCCAAACTCAATCATCCTCTCATACACTGTGTTTGATATTATTCTATCACATGTTTATCACACTGATCAAGACACTTATGGGATCATAGATTAGTTATAATGATAGAAAAAACATGGTGAAAATATATCTACAAGGGATCTTCTTTGAGATGTTACATGGATTACAAATCATCCTTTCTCAATGGGGTACAGAAGGAATCAGAAGTCACACTTATTGGCACTTTTTTTGTTTCTATTATGAAATAGAATACCTTAAAATAAATAAATGGAGTCTGATTTTAACATAAAAATGATACGAAGGAAAACTTATAGAGGTATAATACCTATATTTATTCCCTTAAAATATAGTGTTAAATGATATTTATTACTCCAATCACACGACATTAAACTATTTCAAAAAACTACATGGGTTTTGATTCCTCATTTCACTGGAAACATAGGATGCCTCATAGTGGTTCAATACCATCTAAACAATTCCATATTCCCCTTGATGTAAATAAACTATAGAGTTCTTTAACATGTTGAGAAATTATATAAACATAAATAAGTAATTGAATGATGGAGAACCTATGATGTGCACTAGGTTTATCATATCAATCCATGTAATTAATTAAATCAGTGGCATAGGAGTAATAATCCTTCTATCAAAAAATGTGAATTATTTTACAAACACATCGTAAATGAATAAGATAGGCCCATAATATGAAAAAAAACTGCCTTCAATAGGGTGTGATGATCTTGAACTCCCACCCTCTTGATAAATTTGAGATTTTATGTAGTGTTATGTTTGAAACTATAACGTAATAAATGCCTTTGGAAAAAATGTATGTACACAGTTATGGAATTGGGGAATAATTGTGATTTACTAGTTATTATAAATAAATGGTAAAACTAATTTTGGTGATTACGAAAGGAATTCAACCCCACTCTATCAAAACATCATTCAAAAACCCATATATGAATTTTTCATTATCATTGGAAAATGAGGATATTTTAAGAATTGAATAGATAAAGATGATTTTATAAATTTGGATTTCCCTAATGAATTTATATAAGGCCAAGTCAGTTTATGTTTTCCATAACTGTAAAATTAGACAACCTTTGAATAAGAATATCATCATTGGTGAATGACCACATCATTAATTTGAATACCATTATTGTTAAGGTAATGAAATTGGAATATTGAATTTAATATATTAAATGTTTGAGGATTCAAAACAAGATTTTTCTTAATTCATATGATATGAACATAATCAAAAACTCCAGGAACATACTGATAGATATATTTCATCTCATTGATATTACCACAATGGTTTTTGATGAATTGATTTATTGTATGACAAAGGAGGATAGGTAAAATAACATCACAATATGTGTAGACAATGTCATTAAAATGAGGAAAGATGATAGAGATTTGTTCTAGTGTGAGTTAAACCCATGGAATGTACAAATCAAGGACCATGAAGATGAATTTAAAACCTTGAAATTATGGAATGAATTGTCACAATAAAAATGATAATTGGAATAATAATTGTGGTGGAAACAAATATCATGAAAATGTATTGGGAACATATAAAATAAGAGAAATACTATTTTTTAATGCAAGATTCTAGATCTAGGTGACATCTCAATGATAAATGCATAATTCATTTGGGTAATAAATAGAATTTTATGTCTGATGAGAATAGTTTGATTAGTATGAAATTATCAGTGGTAGAATTTTATACATGGTTTACAGTAAAACATTAATGTAAATTAGAGATTATTCCATCAAACTAATCTTGAATCATGGTATATTTCATTCTATCCAATGATTAAAACATATAATTGGAATAAATAAGACCATATTATCCTTCAGAAACCATGAGACATCATATATATGACTTCCAATTAAGAAATTATTGTTGAATATTTAGAATGGAATCCATATGGTGATGAAGGATGAGTGGATGTCAAGATTATTATATTTTCTTTTGGGTAAATTATTTAATGATGTGGATATATTTTTCATATCAAATACCACGGAGAAATAATTAATGATTTCATGGAATATGGAGCTTGTTCATATATTTTATGAGGACTAAATATTATTTTTGAATAAATACTTCTACCCTGTCTTATAAAGGTATCCTTTCCATTTATAACCATTATGTTTTTGTCCAATGATTAATTTTAGTGTTTGGGACATCAATGGTGAGTGTATAAGAGATTATAGTGTTGATATATTATAATGTCTGATAAGAGATGAATACATGCCTATGAGGATAAAAATATTGGATCATTTATTGATTAATATTCCAAGACATGTTGGTTGTATCTGATAAATGTAAATGTTGATGTTTTTGAAGTGTTTATGAAATTAAAATCATGAATGGTGTTTACATATAGAATATTGATCGAGTGTTTCTAGAATAAAAATACTATATAATGTACAATCAATGAGTTTTTCACTTTTTATCAATAAGAAAACAATAGGTGATAGTTTATTCTTCTATACACTACTCAATATAATGGATAAACATAGCGAATGAATAGTGGCATATTGGATATAATAATGGTGATGTTGATGAATGTAGAGATTGTAAGTATATTCTTCGTAGAAGTAGTTTTGAACGATAGTTATATGATCAATCGATTCCCATATCTATTGATTGATATAATGATGGTGATAAAGTTGTGTAATAATAAGCATAATAACTATTATATGTTACATATTATTGTTTGTCCAATATACGCATTCTTTATTTTCCTCTAAAGATCTATGTTGGATTCTTGATCGATGGAATGTAAATACATATGATACACTACTCATGTGAATGGATATATTTTGTGGTTATCCACTTCCCAAAAACTTATCATCATTACATGTGTCATTTGTTTTAGATCTCAAGGTAAAAAATTACAATTTATGTAGATATAAAGATATAGAATATAGAAAACAAAATATTAGAGCTTTAGAATAAATCCATTGAAGAACCGGTTTGTTATGATGTATTAATTGAGGATAATGATCAAATACCAGTGAGTTAATACAATGATTGTAAAGACTCGGAAATTTCAAAGAAATTTTTTCCATAATTTCCTTTGGAATTTTACGAGTCCTTAGTTTCTAATGGAACCTGATTCCGAGGACTGGTGTTCCTGAAATCATTTTCTAAAGTTTAGCTCGGGAACTTTCAGTGAACAAACGAGCGGGTTTTTCTATCTTTTGAACCGTTTCTCGGAATCAAAAAATGAGGGCACTGATAAACTCGCAACGCCGGTAATTTCTTAAGGGGACCGTCACCTTGGTTGCGTTTTCTCGAGTGGAGAAGTTAAAAATTGGGGAATAAATAAAATTTGGGAAGAAAATTTTATTTCTTTTGGCGGTGGTTAAAACCACCACGTGGAGGTTGAGGTGGGGGCCACCACACCAAAACCTCTCATGAGAGGTTATGGTAGTGGGGCCCAACCCTGCATAACCTCCCTCGGGATGATTAACTAGGTGGGGCCCGCACGAGCCCCACCCTTTACAACTTCCTAAAACCTCCTCCCTAATTGCATAACTCTACTCTCTCTTTTTTTAATTCTAAAACATATCCTACCAATTAATTTTTCTAACACTCATGAAATTAATTAAGTAGGTTAGTGTTTTTGATTTTATTTGAATTCATTGGAGTATGTAATAAAATAAGGCTAAGCCATATTTTATTGTGGGTTTGGGAAGCGTTGCGCTAGAGATTTTCCCCTCCTCCTTCTTCGCCGAAGAACGTGAAGAACGTGCCAACTCCGATGAAGAATGCTCGTCACTTCTTTCTCGGAATATTCCACATCTGATGTGAGACACTTCAACAGATCTTCTCCTTCTCCTTCGTCATCAATAGACAGACGAACATGTTCAGAAGTGGAATCATGTGAAGAGCGACGACAACATCACCTTCCCTCAAGGCGGACGAACACTGACGTCCCCCTTCGTCGTAATCATCCTCGAGACACCGTACTGCGATGATCCTCGAATGAATACACCTTCTTCCGATTGATGTATACTCAATGTAGGGTGTTGTTTCCAATTTTATTAAATTAAAATCGTAAATTTTCATCATTGTGTTTTTCTATGATTGGACGACTACTATCATTATAACGGGAGGAGACCGCATCGCACGAACACGGCCGATTATCCTCCCTGTTTTTTAATCTTCGTGTAAATTAGAGAAGGTGGAACGGTGCCGTCGTACCACGCGGGAACGAAAGAAACGTGGCTGGAATGGGTCAAGATGGAGAAGCGTCGTCATGCCGCGCCGTTGACTGCAAATGAGGCCATGGCTGGAGTCGGGCTGCGACGGAGGGGTGCGGCGTCGTCGCGCCACGCTGGATGGTTTTCCTGACAATTTTGGAAGAGGTGGCCGGAAAAACCGGCCGCTTGAGAGCTCGAAGGAGGCACTAGAAATACGGCCGCCGACACCGGAAGGTGCGGGACCGCGAGGTCCCGCAGCGAGAAACCGGTCGGCCCTGCTGGCCGTCCGTTACAGGGAGGAGCCGGGGGGTGGTGGTTTCACAATGGCACTGCCCCATAATGGGCCGATGTTTCACAGAAAAGGGGGGAAACTCCCCCTTTACATGGTGAGGCGCGTGTGCGCAGGCGCGCTTGCCGTGTTGTCGCGCAGGCCGTGCTGGCCACACCGCCGCACCGCTGGGCTCGCGGCGCCGGACTGATCCGTCGTGCCGGGCCGAGCCGCCGGGCCGGACCGAGCCACCTGGCCGGGCAGAGATACTAGGCCGGGTCTCCACCTGGGCTGGGCCAACCTAGTTTGGGCCGGCCTAAGGGGTATTGGGCCGGGCCGGGCCGGGCCGGGCCTGACCCCCGTTTTCGGAAAATTCCATTCAAATGCACATAACATGGGCTACACAACACCGATTGACAAACTGTCAGTTTCGATGCGATCCATGAATCGAGGAGGTCATTAAGGTATAATATACTCAAGGTTTTGGAGAACTTTGTGTTTGTCCGGGTTGGTTTTAACACGGAACCAACCGGGCCTTCGGAGCGGAAACACTTATATCATAAGCTCCGGACGTCCGATTGAACTGCCGTCGAGTTAGTTGGTTTCCTCATGGTCAGATGGACCGTTTGGCTTACTCCACTCAAGGTTTGGATGCAGTTGGATTACAGTCAGGTTGGTTATGACTTAAAAACCAACCGGGTCTCTAGGATGAAAAGGCCAATAAGTCTTAGACCGAGCGTCCGTTTAACGCGCCGTCAGCCGCATTGAGTTCATATTGACATGACAGAACTTTGCAATACATCAACTCTGATCTACGTTACAGTTGATTTATCGACCCCTTTGCTCGTGGAGTGGATCCTCCCAGAATTAGCATGCTGTGTGTGGGAACACTAGAGATGGCTTTGACTGCATCGACTTCCATACTGGAATCCTCCGTGGGGTCAACGATGACGACGATGACTACCGGTTCTGTGTGGACCAGTTGTTCTGTGTTGACCAGCGCTCAGTGGTTCTGTGTGGACTAGTTCTCAGCGGTTCTGTGTGAACCTGCACTCAGCGGTTCTTTGTGGACCAGCGCTCAATGACTCTGTGTGGGGCAGCGCATACCAGTTCTTTGTGGACCAGCGGTTCTGTGTGGACCAACACTTACCGAATCTATGTGGGTCATTGTGGGGGTTAGTACCTTCGATCCTATGTGGGTCTAAGAGATTATGTGATCCCGTGGCTACAACTGATCATCTAACCGCTATCTTCTTGTGACATTCCTGTATGATCCGAGTCATGAATTTCGGTACATATCTACGATGAGTTGACTTGATATCCTGTGTGGATTTTGTTGTGACGTTCTGTGTGGACGAGATTCTACATGATCTCATGGGCGGAGCTAGAAATTAGGACTTTGGTATATGTATGGGCATATACCTAAGAAGTGTTGGCTGTTACTTCATTATTGTTATCTATCCTGTGTGGACCTATACAATATTTCTTGTGTGGACTAGTAGAGTTTTCTTATATGGACTAGTACTGCTTTCTTGTGTAGACTGGTAGTGGTTCCTTGTGTGGAATGGTAGTGGTTTCCTGTGGAGACCATAATTACTATTTTGTGTGGACTGGGTTGTGCTTGAGCTTGTGCGTAGAGCTAGAATTGATAAATTAGGTATATGTATGGGCATATAACTAAGTAGTGTTGGATGTTACTTCGTGATCATTATATTTTCGTGTGGTTATCCTTTGTGGATTCTGGGAGACCATAGGGGGTCTCGGGGTCCCTACTGAGTAGCGTATACTCACCAATGCACGGGCTTTTCCCGCACTACGTTGTTTTGGTTGAAGACGACGGACAATAATGGTCGAGGTTGAGTATTTTAGAGCTAGACGGTACTCGAAGGTGGATCTGACGATGAGTCGGAAACCAGAGGTTGACACCATTGCTAGACGGTACCCGTAGGAGGACATCACGACTAGAGGGTACGTAGGGGTGACAGACGGACGTAGAGAGATGAGGTGGCCATCTGTACCTACCATTCAGGTAGGATCTTCAGAGGATGATCCAAAAGCATCTTGTCACATTCCTACTATTTGTCTTTTCCTTGTACTCTCAGTTTGGGTTTGTATACTGGCCCATTTACTTTTCCGGACATGCTTGTACCTTCAGTTTTCTTAGTGTTTAATTCCTCTTATACTCTGGATGGGTGTGTTTACGTTTTAAAGAGGCAATGCCTTTCCGGTTATAGAGATTTATGCCTCTTGTGCTAGTCGCCTTCCCCTGTCCTATGGAAGGCATGAATGGGGTAGTTACGGCATGGGCCGTAGGGGATGGGTCATGACAAATTTGTATCAAGGGCAGTTCGGTTCTACCACATAATTCAAGACACTGATCTTTCTTTTTTGTGAAGAAATAGTGTTGAGGGTGTTGAGTGTGGTTATAAGTCCAGGGAGCCCAGTGGTGGTGTGGCAGACGATGTATCATTACACCATGACCCTGGATTCTGATTTCCAACTCAGTACACAGAGACATTGATTGCATGTGTGTTTTAAGAGTTTCCTTTGTGGTCACTTTGAGTTATCCCACCAGGTATAAATCGTTTGACCGTGGCACACCTATTTCTTATCAGGATGCCACTGTGAAGATAGCCAGCTAGGGTTCCCCTAAAGAGAGAACATGATGATGGCCCACTGAGCGACGAGACTCCGGTGCAGGGCCCTTTTTATGTGATGGCACCTTCGGGTGGTGTACCAGCAGCACCACCAACCATTAGGTAGCAGATGCCACCATCCGTACTCATTTACGGTGTACGCTTGCAGAGCACGATGCACGAGTTTCAGCAGTAGAGGCCTCCGAGGTTATGAGGCAAGACAGTTTTCCCAGGCAGCAGTGGAATGGATACAGGTGATTTCTATAGTTCTATGCCTATATTAGACACTAGTAAAGTGGTTGGTGACCTTTTCTACTAGAGTCTTCTAGTGAGAGAACATAAGGTTGGTCTATTTAGTAATGAGGCTTCAATACGTGGACCGAAGCCTGTGATAGTACCTTCGGGTAGTGAGCCGGCTATGTCACTACCTGTTGGTCACCAGACACTACCAGCAGTACCAGTAGAGGAAACTCGTAGGCTTAGTGCCTTACATATGTTTCAGCAACAGTTGTCCCTCATGTTCTGAGGCACGCCTGATTCGTAGGCGGCTGAGAACTAGCTTGAGGAGGTGGATGCGAGTTGTTCTGGTCCTATACAGCTTCGGCAGTACGACATGTCGGAAGATGAGTACTGAATGAGGCATACCAATCGTTTCTGGTATTCGTTGGAATGCGATGTGATCAGTTCTTTAGGCACGAACTTCTGAATGAAGTGTGACTAAAGGACATCCGAGCCATCACCTTTCTTCCATTCATTCCTTTTTTTTCTAGGATGATAGGGAGAACCTTTGTGGTTGTGAGTTCATTGGATAACTGTTTTATCCAGTGAACGATAACAGTGGGATGACAAGAAACTGGCGCGAGTCTCAGAGACTTGTGCGTGTTGAATGTTTTAGGTAGAGGAAGTGTTAAGGACAGTTGAATCTGCAGAGCAGCTGATGTGGAGGCAGAGCATGGAAAGCAGCATGTGGTGGTGTACGTTTCGACATGTTACAACCAACCGCCTTTGTTTTCCCCGCCAGGATTAGGGAGCAGGAGGGTAGGGGAGAGAGTAGCTGCTTGCGGCCAAGGAGTGTGACCCAGGGTCTCTAAGAATGGTTCGAGGTAAGTTCAATGTCTACTACGAGCTACCATAAAAAATAGACATAGGTACCAATCAATCTTTCCGTCTATGAATCTTGTCCCAGACCTAGAGGTTCTGGGTAAACTGTTGACTTGACCCTCACGTCTGGATATGCCTTTGGGAGGAGGCTCGATAATCACACATACGCCGATGGTGTGATCTGACACTTGAGGCGAGAGTTTCGGATGGAATCTCTTGGTGGCAGCGTCGAGGCCTTACGACGTTGGTCAGGGTATGGATTAGATTAATGATTCATAACCAGGATGACTGTATTAGGCAAAAGCATGTGGTTTATCTACAACGTTGGGATGAGTTTTCCTTAGTCTGCAAAAAGGAAACCTCAAGAATCACAGAATTAACTCATGCATAGGAGGGCATGACTGATCACTCATGAGTCAGTCAACCTTACCCTCATGTTAGCATGAGTTTTGAGTTTCAGTTCTAATCAGGTAGTAAAGGCCTCTGGAGTTCGAGGATGACAAACATGACCTTATATGGGTCTCACCTCGATGAGGTTTTCAAAGATGTGGACGAGGCGGTAAGTTACCTCCGAGGTTCAACGAACCTTTTTGGTCGTTAGCATGGTAGGTGAGGAGGTTTACCACTTGACCTTACCACCTCAGTTGCACCGGGTTCATGATGTCATTCACGTATCTTAGCTGAGAAGATACGTGCACATTTCTTCGCACGTCATCAACCATAGGAAGTTGGACGTCGCTGACAGGGCGACTTTTTTCGGAGGTTTCTGTAGAGATCGAGGATCGATAGGAGCAGGTTCTACATGGATGGACGATTCCTCTGGTGTGCTTTCACGGGTAGCACGAGAACCTCCAAGAGAGCACATGGGAGCGGAAGGCTCATATGGGTGCTCAGTTCCAATTTGTTTTCCTTAGTTTGTGTTGAAGCTTTACATGGACGTAAAGCATTGAGGAGGGAGTAATGTAATGACCCGGAAATTTGAAGGGAAATATTTTCGTAATTATCTTTGGAATTTTTCGAGTCTGTAGTTTCTGGCGGCACCTGATTCTGAGTCCCGTTGTGTCCGGAATCATTTTCTAATGTTTAGCTCGGGTACGTTCAGCGAACGAACGAGCGGGTTTTTCTATCTTTTGAACCGGTGCTCAGAATCGAAATCTGAGGGCACCGATGAACTCACAAGGCCGGTAATTGCTTAAGGGGACCTTCACCTTTGTTTCATTTGCTCGAGTGGAGATGTTAATAATTGAGGAATAAATAAAATTTGTGAAGCAAATTTTATTTCTTTTGGAGGTGGTTAAAACCACAAAGTGGTGGTTGAGGTGGGGGCCACCACACCCAAACCTCTCATGAGAGGTTATGGTAGTGGAGCCCGACCCCCACATAACATCACTCGGGAGGCTTAAATAGGTGGGGCCTGCATGAGCCCCACCCTTTTCAACTTCCTAAAACCCCCTCCTTAATTGCATAACTCCATTCTCTTTTTTTAAAATGCTAAAACATAACCTACCAATTAATTTTGCCAACAATCATGAATTTAATTATGTAGGTTAGTGTTTTTGATTTTATTTGAAATCACTGGAATAAGTAATAAAATAAGGCTAATCCTTATTTTATTGCGGGTTAGGGAAGCATTGCACTAGAGCTTTTGTACTCCTACTCCTTCGCCGAAGAACTTGAAGAACGCTCCATCTCCAACGAAGAATGCTCGTCACTTCTTTCACGGAATCTTCCCCTTCGGACACGAGACTCTTCAACGGATCTTCTCCTTCCCCTTCATTATCAATGGTTTGACGAACAAGTTCGGATGTGGAATCGTGTGAAGAGCGACGACATCATCGCCTTCCCTCGAGGCGGACGAACACCGACATCCCCCTTCCTCGTCATCCTCCTCGCGACGCCATACCGCGACGATCCTCGAACGACGACACCTTCTTCCGATCGACGTATACTCTAGGTAGGGTGTTGTTTCAAATTTTATTAAATTAAAATTGTGAATGTTCATCATTGTGTTTTTTTATGAGTGGCCGAATGCTATAGTTATAACGGGAGGAGACCGGACCGCACGAACATGGCCGAATCTGCTCCCTTTTTTTAATCTTCGTGTTAATTAGCGAAGGTGGCGCGGTGCCGTTGCACCGTGCGGGAACGGAAGAAATGCGGCTGGAACGGGCCGCGATAGAGAAGCGTCGTCGCGCCGCATAGTTGAGTACATACGAGGCCGTGGCCGTATTCGGGCCGTGACGAAGGGGTGCGGCGTCGTCACGCCGCGCCGGACGGTTTTCACATCAATTTTGGAAGAGGAGACCAGAAAAAACGGCCGCCAGAGAGCTCGATGGAGGTGGCAGGAACTCTGGCCGCCGACGCCGGAAGGCACGTTAACGCGGGGTCCCATGGCGAGAAACCGGCTAGCCTTTCCGGCCGGTCGTTATAGGGGGGATCCAGTGGTGAAACCCCCCGGCAGTTTTACAATGGCGAGGCTCCATAATGGGGCCTCCGTTTGACAAAAGAGAGGGGCAACACACCCCCTTTCATTGGCAACCCGCTCCCGCGCCGCCGCGCTGGCCCGATTCATCGTGCCGGCCCGAGTTTCCATGCCGGGCCAAGCCTCGTGCCGGGCCGAGGCGCCAAGCCAGGTCGTCCCAGTTCGGGCCGGCCCAAGGGGTACTGGGCTGGGCCCAGACCCCCCGTTTTCATACAATTCCGTTCAAATGCCCATAAAATGGGATAAGGAACTCCGATTGATGAACCGTCAGTTTCGATGAGATCCTTGAATCGAGATGGTAATTTCGGTATACTATACTCAAGGTTTCGGAGAAATTTGGGTTCGTCCAGGATGGTTTGAACACAAAACCAACCAGGCCTTCGGTGCAGAAAAAGTTATATCTTAAGCTCCGGACGTCCGATTGACGTGCCATCAACTTTGTTGGTTTCCTCTTGCTGAGACGAACCTTTTGGATTAATCTGCTCGAGGTTTGGAAACAGTTGGAGTAAATTCGGGTTGGTTTTGACTTAAAAACCAAACGGGCCCCTGGGATGAAAAAGCCAATAACTCTTAGACCGGGCGTCCGTTTAACGCGCCGTCAGTCGCGTTGAGTTCCTTTTGACGTGACAGAACTTTGCGATACATAAACTCTGATCTATGTGATAGTTGATGTATCAACCCCTTCGCTCGTGTAGTGGATCCTCCCGGAACGAGCATGCTGTGTGCGGGAACCGTAGAGCTGGTTGTGACTGCATCGACTTCTGTACTGGAATCCTCCGTGGGTTCGACGACGCTAATGTCGAATACTGGTTCTGTGTAGACTAGCGGTTCTATGTGGACCAGCACTCAACAATTCTGTATGAACCAATGCACATCGATTCTGTGTGGACCAGCGCTCATCGGTTCTGTGTGGACCAGTGCCCAGTGGCTCTGTGTGAGGCAGCGCATACCGGTTCTGTGTGGACCAGTGGTTCTGTCTGGACCTGCGCTTACCGACTATGTGTGGGTCATTGTGGGGGTTAGTACCTATCGATCCTGTGTGGGTCCAACAACTTAGGTGATCCAGTGGCTAAAACTGATCATCTAACCGCTATCTTCTTGTGGCAAACCTGTGTGAGTTAAGTCTTAACATTAGTCCATATCTTCGATGAGTTTACTTGATATATTGTGTGGATTTCGTTGTGCCATTCTGTGTGGACGAGGTTATACTTGAGCTCGTGGGAGAAGCTAGAAATGAAGACATATGATTATGTATGGGCATAAACCTAAGATGTGTTTGATGTTACTTTGTTATTGTTATCTATCATGTGTGGACCTATACTATTTTTGCTATGTGGACTAGTAGAGTTTTCCTGTGTGGACCTGTACTGTTTTCCTATGTGGACTGGTAGTGGTTTTTTTGTGTGGACTGGTTGTGGTTTCCTGTGGAGACTGTAATTACTATTCTGAGTGGACTGGGTTGTACTTGAGCTTGTGAGTAGAGCTAGAATTGATGACATAGGTATATGTATGGGAATATACTTAAGTTGTCTTGGATGTTACATTGTGATCGTTATCTTTTCATCTGGTTATCCTTTGTGGATTCTAGGAGTCCTTCGGGGGTCTCGGGGTCCCTACTGAGTAATGTATCCTCACCCCTGCACGGGCTTTTCCCGCACTACATTGTGTTGGTTGTAGACGACAGACAACACTGGTCGAGGTTGAGGCTTATAGATCTGGACGGTACCCAGAGGTGGATCTGAAGACTAGTCGGTACCCGGAGGTGGACCCCACGACGAGACGGTACCCGTAGGAGGACATCATGACCGGAGGGTACGTAGCGGTGACAAACAGACGTAGAGAGCTGAGGTGGCCATCTGTACCTACCCTTCAGGTAGGAACTTCGGAGGATGTTCCAGGAGTAGCTTGTCACATTCTTGCTATTTGTATTTTCCTTGTAATCTCAGGTTGGGTTTGTATACTTGCCCATTTACTTTTCCGCACATTCTTGTACTTTCAGTTTATTTAGTTTTTTACTTCCGCTTGTTCTCTGGATGGGTGTCTTTACGTTTTAAAGAGGCAATGCCTTCCCGGTTATAGGTATTTACTCCTCTGGTGCTAGTCGCCATCCCCTGGCCTATTGAAGGCGGTCTAGGTGTAGTTACGACATGGGCCCTGGGGGACAGGTCGTGTCAATGATGGTCAACTCAATAGAAAATAGTTCTTATATGGAACTTAGACCATGTCACTGAGACATATATTATGTACTACATTCTAATGGATGATGGAAAGCCATCTTCTTCCATCAATGAGACCTAGAGTCCAAAATAATCCTCATGGATAGACGTGATATACTAGGAACATGGATCCCTACATAGAACAAGATTTTGGATCTTATTATATACCTCATTAGTGGAGGGATATCAACACTAAATGGGTTATTAAGATCACATGGGATAGAAAGGAATGTCTATTAAGATCACACATGAGACTGGTTATCAAAGGGTATTATTAGAAGGAATGTATTGACTTCAATGAAATATTTTATCCTGTTGTTATACATAATACACTTCATGTAGTTTTGGGGATGATTTTTATATATGGTATCTACCTTGTGTAACTATTTTTAGGGAATATTTTCACTATGGTGATATTGTTGAAGAATCAAATATAAAATTATTAAATGATTTTATATAATAATCTAAAGAGGATATGGTTTATATTGTAAAAACTATTTTTTCAATCTTAAAAAAGAAATAAGTTTTTCATAAAAGAGATCTGGTTTTATATCCTGAGACATATATGCAACTGATTCAATTGAGATTCTTATACATCTTTCAAGGGTTTTGATAGTAATTATCTTATCATTATTTAACTGTATGTATATTACATTGTAATTAAAGTCCACAATAATGACTAGATATAATAGATAATGACATTGTTGGAAATGGAGTTTTATTGGAAGTACATGGGACTAAAAAACAAGATTCATTAATAACAATTTCATTAGAAAAAAATAATGGGAATGGTTTGGAAATCACAAAAGAATTACTACTGGAATGTTTTAAATCATTTTGAAATGAATGATTATAATCTAATATCTTTTACTAGTCATGAATATTACATGAAATACATTATAATTAGTCCGTTCATTGAATAAAATAGTATAGAGATGTCTTATGTATCATATGCGTCAATAGTTGGTGTGGTTATGATCATTATATATTATACATGACCATAAACAACACATGAAATATAAGATGTTAGTTGACACATGGAAAATATAAGATAGTATTATTGAAACACAGTAAAGCGGATAATGATATACATAAATTAGATCTTATATAATGCATTTTATTAAGGATGATTAGAGTTTACTATTTGAGGCTATGTTGATTCATATTTAATAGGAGATTCTGAACGAAAGAAATCTATTATTAGATACATGTTTACTCTTATGGTGGGATATATGAGATGGTTTTTAATTTTATATAATATTATATATTTATCCTCAACCATGGTTCAATAAATGGATACAATATATCATTATAAAGGGGGGATTTTAATAATAAAGTAAATGGATGATTTCATGAACAAATAAGAGTGGATTCCTTTGTTTTGTGATAGTCAGTGTGCCATAATCATAATATGGAAATCATATTTCTATACGAAGATGAAACATATATTTTCTATATATCATTTTGATTGAATCATGACAGAATATGTAATCGTGTAGATAAAAAAAATCACACAAAAGAAAATATTTCTAATTTCTTGAAGAATTATTTTTGCTTTGTAATATTTTGATGGGGCAAATTATGGAGTGCCCTTATTGAGACCTGAACATAATTTTTGGATTACATAAGGGTTTTTTAGATATCTTAAAGGATATTAATTAATATACTCGAGAAATATATATCAACAAAATATTATGAATAGTACATAGAATGAAAAATGCATCCATCCACATTACTATAGATTGTAATATCCATCCTCAATTTTCAAGGGGGTGGGATGTGGTAGGCAATGGTGGTTGGAAAAACACCAAAACTGATCAAAAATATAGTGAAACTAACAAAAACAAGGCCTTTCATAACAGAAAGCTATAACTATAGTATAGTATCTATGTGTTGTATATACTTACTAGGTTGACTAGGGTGTTTTCCAAGAATTTTATCTTATAGTACAAGTTGACTACAATGTTGAAAATGGAATCATTTAACTATGTTTTCTTAATTTTTGAGATCAAAAAAGGGGAAGGATCAATCTCTACTAAAAGTGGGATTTTTGGGAGTAACCCTTCTCACATATGGTAAAGTAATGCTTTTTACAAATACTAGGTTTAATGTAGTTTGATAGTCATGAAGACTTTATGCATCACAAACATACATTATGAACAACGCTATGAGATGATGGTAAATCATTGAAACTATAAAAAATAAACGCGATTTTTTGATGATTTTATCGTGAAACTTTGTTACTATGAGAATGTTTTAGAATGTGATAAATTGACCTAATGATTTTTTAATGTATGATCTTCATGAACATATTTTTGGTGGTTCATGAAAAATCTTTTAGGATCATAGAAAGTTCATTAATGGTTGAGTATTTCAATTGGAAACTACCCCAACTTCATTCTCCTTAAAGAGATTTAGTGAAATGGATGAATCTCTATAAATTGTGAAGGATATGATGTTTGTGACTATATATTATGAGGTGAGTTTGAGCATTGTGAATTTACTATTTCTGTCTTCACTAATGCTTATGTATCCTGAAAAAATGGTTTTGACGATGATATGGTAATTGACATTAACATAGTTCTTTATAATGGTAGTTTTTTCATAATAGATGGATGCTTCATGATAGAGTTTTTAGAATAAATGTTTTGATCGTTTGGAATAAATAAACTATTCTGTCAGGTGTATAAACTCATTTCTCTAGTGATGGAAAAGTTTTATGATATACATGGTAAATGACTGAAATTCCAATATACTCAGGTGACATTCATGTTGAGAGGATAAGTAAGACTTATAAAAAAGAAGTGGGAAAGGGGGCTTTGATCTATGAATTCTTGGTTAGGGATTATGTTTTCCCTAAAATAATTTAAATGCAGTGTTCCCTAAATAGAGAAATTATCATTGAATATATGTCTTACAAAATAACTAGGGAATATTGGTGGATTTTGTTACGACTGACACACAGTTGATGTATTCACAATAGTCTATCCTTTAATGGTGAAACATGTAAAAAAATTGTGTTTTATCTATGTATGTGAATGTTTAATTTCAAAATAATTCAATAAAAATAATATAACATGTTCATTCCTATATGGGAATATGATTCATCTCATAAAATGAAAATTTTGACATCTTGATTTACCTATCAGATCTAACGGTGTTCTGACGGCATACAATAGTGGGGGTGAAACTACATATAAATGGAAAAGGCTTTCTCATGTTTTTATTATTGCTTCCATGTACAAATTACACTCCCCTATGAGTGGTATTTTTTTGGTGTGTATTCCAAATTATTTAATAGGGAAAATTGCATTCGAATTTTCTATATAATAGACCAAGATTGTGTATCCATATATTACCAAAAGTGATATCCTTCTTTTTGACATTGTTTTTTTACTTTATTCGTTTGGGGTTTATTATATGTTATATTTAGTTTCATTTTGTTTAAAAAAAATTCAATTATATTTATCTCATATGTATCATTACACAAAAGGAAAATCATTTTATGATCTCAGCCAATTATAAAAATATTTTATTCTTGCTACCTGCATATACTCTTGTTGGACCTATTAATTGTCCAAAGCTACATCATTACACCTTAATGTTTTATTTTTGAATTGAAACGATATTAGTTTAATTTTTATTATTTCATACAGTGTAACAATATAATAAACACATATATTTTTAACATAGATTTAAAAATATTTTGATGAGAGTATGAACTCAAGCACTACACAGCTTCCCTAATTATCTTGTGCACTGATACCCTGAAATCATAGATTATTTTGATATTCCATATAGTAGACTGATGTGTTTTAGAATATTATAAATTTTTTGGATGGTGGAATAAAACACAATAATGTTTGATCTATCCTCAATAGAATCAACTTTTGTAATTTTAATAAAGAACACAACATTTATACAATAATTAATGAATCCATATTTTATTCCAAGATTCCTTTTTTTTTGATGATCATGATGTACATAATGAAATTATATCTACACTAAATATATTTTACCAACTAATGTACCCCAAAACATTTATTTAGTATATAAAAATGAATTATGGTTGTTAGATCATTCTACATGTAATAAACTACACATCATGGGAAATAGAGAACCAAGAAACAAGTATATAGTTGGGTGAATCCAATTGTAGGGATATTATCCACTTACATAGACATCCTTGAATTGAATTATTTAGTGAAACACATTATCCATATACAATGTATCATCATATGTTTATTCCAATTTGAATTATTCATTAATTACTTCATGGAATGAAATCAATTTAATTCATTTATATTGAATTATTACTAATGAAAAAACATGGGAAGATATATTCACCTTAATTAAAAACATTCAAACTTACATATTACTAACCATTTAACAATTTTCCAATCACACTAAAATAACATATGTAATTCAGAAATTATTTTAACTGTTTGTAAATCAATCTAGAAAATATTCTGAACATGGATTTGTCATAATCACATCAATTGGGAACAAAAACATTGTCCAAAACATAATTCATATCTAAAGGCCTAGATATTTATCATGGGGGGACTTAATATAATTTCAATAATAAATAAATTATATTTCATAGATATAATCAAATAAAAGGCTCCAAAAAAGAATCGATGAAAATCTACTAGTGGTACCAAGTGATCATCATCCAATATACATATATCTCAATACAAAAATCACCCATGCAATATGTATAATATACATCAGATTTATATATGTTTTATCTATTTTTCAATGACAACAATTGACCACCATACACGTGACATGATGATATAGTATTTGTCAACTCATTTTCTAATAATTGATCAAAAATAAACAGACCTCACTAATGAATACATATCAATTTATTCATCCAATAGATGATCAAATAACATGCAACAACCCCTAGTACATGGAAATTAATCTATGTAAAACAATTATTTCTATGTGACATCAAATGTTCCTCACTATATGTAAACACCAATCAAGTCATAGTGGTGGTCTAAGAAGAAGAAATGGGGATGCTATACCCATATATCAGAGTGAAATAATAATGAAAATGACGATAATCATATAATCATCCTTAATAATTAGTAATATTACATCACGGAAAATCATAATAAATTACTATAAACTATAAAATATCAAGAGAGCAATATGATTTTCTGACAATCACAAAACAAGAGTATGTATCCTTTAATATCCAAAATAGAATGTGAAGATAATATTGGAAGACACCTTAAGGAAATATCAACCTTCCATACTCCAACCTAGTAGTCCAATTCGCACAATAGTCATAGGGAATATACGATTATCTTATTCTAAGACTTGATTTCATCTCGGCTATAAACCATTAGCTTGATCATGGTATGAGTAAAACATAGTAGTCCACCATCATTGTTGTCTATACATATGTTAACTCTTTGTAGATGAATACATAGGTAACAAAAAATAGCTATAAAAGGATTTGAATGTTAAAAAACACGGGGCTTTCAGTTCCAAGATGATAACTAAGACATACCATACCTGCATATAGTGTAGGATTTCTTAATGTTTTAGGTATCTATCTAGGATAAAAATACACATCCCCATGTTTGGTACACCTATTAGGAAAATATACCCAAACAGGAACAAATGTTCCATACCCAAGGAAATATTACTATCCTCAAATAGAAATCTTACTTAGGGAGATATACACATCCTAAAACAATAGTCACACCTAGTGAAATATTCCATTACCAAAACAATAGTTTGACACATGTAAATATTCACATCAAAAAAAAATTACATCACTCCCATAAAAACATTCATCTTGAAAACCATATAATAAAATACCCATTGATAACACAAATAGCAAAACCATTTCTTATGTCCACACAATTTTAGTCACTTATTGACTCTTCAATACATTAGAGTTAATTAAAAATTCCATTTATCATTTTCAAAAAAATTACATTTTCATCAATCCAACATCAATTTTTATTCATTCCAATAGTCATTGTTCTCAAATTATAATTCAATATTTTCATGTTAATGTTCATGTTAAATAATACTAGATTCATCAAATTATCCAATCAATTCCTTACAAATAAATTCCTATCAAGGCATCCCCCTAGGTTAGTTTTCAATTTGGCACCATAGAAGACTCAATATTTCATTTCATATCATATTAACGTTAAATTAAACTATATAATTCATTTATAGTCTAGATTAATTGAAATATATTTCTACTGCACAAAAAAATAACTAATAGACAAATTAATACATGAAATTTAATTTACAGAACACCAATTTTATGCGTAACTGAGTTTAATCAATAAGTACAACTATAATCAACCATAAGGAACCTAAATACCTAAATATATTTCATCGACACCATTCAGGGGTTTTTAAGAAGGTAAATAATAAATATATATATATATATAAAGGACATATTTTGAATGAGGAGTCTTAGAATTATTGAGAGAAATCAATCACAACAATTGATGCTTCAAGCCCCCATGAAGTGAATGACCAATTACTTTTGATGGATTTTTTTTAAAACAAGAGGATTTGATAAATAGATGGAATAAGTTGGTTTACATAAATATATCCATCATTTAAATACACTAAAATCTTCAACAAGGGTAAATTCATAGTTTGAATAATGAATTCACGTCCTGATATTTTATGGCAGCACCACTATCTAACATGATATGATTTTTCATGATTTTACACACTTTGCAAAACCATAATTATTTAATTATTCAAATAATTGTATATAAGTCTATCTTCATGAAGAATCATAATGGCATTGAAATTATTTTACAACAGGGTGGGTGGTGGGTGAACTGTACATTGAAATCAACTAGTAATTTTCATCATCCTTAGGTGATAATGTATGAGTACTATACAAATTTGATAAAACCACAATATTGTGAAAATAAAATCAGTGCTAATTCATTTAATAATCAATATCTAAATTTATTTATGTACATATTATTGACATTGAAATTCTAATATGTATGTGTATTATAATCAAATATTGATAAAAATGTTAAAATTGAAAAAAGATAAAAACAAAAAATGGAGTGTATAATATATAATCAAATACAAGAAAAGGATATTATAAAATTATAACTTCTAAAAAAATGTGAATGTTAGACCTACAGATCTGATCGTAATTATCCTTAACTATAATTCCATAGAAATGTATCCAATTGTAAAACACGAAATATTAGATCTATCATTCATAAGTTGGATTCCATTTATTATCATAAGAAATATTTTAGGACTTCTATAACCAAAATCATGTTTTATACACTACTTTAACCAATAACTCCGTAAAACAATAAAAAAATTGATTGTTCTGTTTTCCGTAAACATTATAACAAGAATCTTGGTTATTCCACTACATTGACCAATAGTTATATTAATGTGATTACAAATAAATTTCTAGGATCTTTTATAATGATACCTCCAAAATATAAGATCCTGAAAAATATTCGTATTGAAAATAATTAGATTTATAGTAGTCATCAATATATTTATGTCTTAAAAAATGAAACAATCAAATTATTTTTATATAACATATTTGTACTATTTTTCTTATCATCCCTAAGGCTAATATCTATATACATGTAATCCTTTAATAGTAACATTAAATATAATTATGGGTCAACTATAACAGCAATGAAAAAATAAATTTTTTATCACCTTCCCATGGACTAGGTGTATTTCTATATATAAATATGAGTTTAATCAACAACATAATAATTAATTTTTAAAATAGGTGAAATTAATATAGATTAAAATGTTCAAATTATGAATTTTTACGAAAACCATTGATATTCATTATTATAGAATTTAATTGGTTATCTTATTTTTAAAAATAAATACAATTACTATTTAGTGAAACATCATGTAATTTATAATTTTTTTACAAATTTAATATTCTAAAAACATAAAATATAAAACCAAAAACATAAGTGATATCAAATATTAAATTATTTGATTCATTGTTTTATAAATAATTTATGTGATGTGAATCGAAGACTCAACAATGTCGCCCTTTTTGAAAATACTAAACACATTTTGGAAAAATTAAAAAAACATAAAATTACTCCCTCTATATCATCAAATTATTATATCCATATTTCTTTATATAGAATGCTCCCCATTTTTAGAAAATAAATTGATAAAAGTACCATTGATTATTAAACATTTATCCACCCCTTAAAAGAAATTTTCTTCCCCTTTTTGAAAATAATCTTTAATGAATATCTCCACTTCAATGAAATTTCTCCACCTTGATGAATGATTTTAATTTTTTTAATTTAAAAAAAAATATATCCCATTTGGTTTTATTAAATAGGAAAATACTTTTTTATCATTTAATAAAATTATGTAAATAATTATTCTAGTTATATATACACAGAGGGGTACAATGTTCTAAATATTAAATAAATGTTAATACATTCATCATGATACATTCCTTGAAATAACAATAATATAGTAAAGTAAAAATGTTAGAAAAATCATCAGACTATACTGGTAAAACATTTATAGAATAATTTTTCTTATATATAAGAAATTATAAATTTAAATATTGTATCATTATTAATTAATTTTTCAATCATTTATTTTTCTTGTCGATTTTATTAAATTTAATAGATAAATTTTTATCTTGAACAACGAAATTATAATCAAACTGATCAACTATATCTAAATAATATTCCTTCCAAATCTCATAACGTCCAATTCTATATGAAACAATTTGCATCTTATGGAGTGATTTTCTATTTTTCAATTCATATTTATATTACTTTTTAAAAACATTGGATTTGAATCAACTCTATATTGTTTCTAACTATCCACATTATTTTAAAAATCTTAAATAGATTATGAATTTATGTCAAATATAAATTCAGGATCAATAAATTATTCTTTAATTTAAATTTATTTGTCATATATAAATTTATAATTATAATGAAGGATATTATGTTATCAAAAATATAATTCAAATCATTGACATAATCCTTAAATAATATTGTTATGTTCTTCAATTTTTGATCATATAGATCATTTTCCTCAGTGACTTCATTCAAATATTGATTATCTTATGCAACTGAAAAAATATAATAAAATTTCACTACTATGTTCTGACCGTGAATCATTTAAATATTCATGTGTCTCATTATTTCACTTATTTCAATGATCATTGAAATTGTATGAATCATTTTAGATATAATAATCTAGATTAAATCAATATTGAGATAAAAATATTGAGATGTAACTAAATATACAGATTAAAATGAGAATGGAATTTTATTCTTCATATACATAGAAAAAATGGTTCTTCATTTTGAAATTTTTTATTCTTAGTATATGAATTATAAAAGTCATCTAGATCACTATTCACTACGTTTTTTTAAAAAATAGTTTTCTCTGAAGAACATGATAAATAATAGATCGATCATGAATTTTTTTTGATGAATTAGATTTTGAGGTAACATTCAAAGAGGGATAAGTGCTGAATATACTTGATTTGTGAACATATGATTCAAATGGTAATAAATATTCTATGAAAACATTTTTCTCAATCTATTTTTCAATTACACATACTTAAGAAAATATGGGAGGAAGAGCAATATCAGAAGGATGAATTATAGTTGACTAATCTTCTAATAACTAAAATATAATGGATGAATACATAATTAATTCACCAAAATTCCTATAGAAATTCAATGGTTTCTAATAGAGATAATTATTTTTTTCACATTTCAATCATAACTTATTTACCATTTCTAAAAAATCATAGTATCTTTGTACAATTTCATTGGATACATATTATTTCATTGTTACACTGGGAATGATAGATTTATATATTTTCTATTTCTACCAGTTTAGGGAATAATTCTCCTTCTACTACTCTTTTATCCATTTATTGTCTTCTTTCACTCCTAAATCCTATAACTTAACATTATTTAATCCAAAATATATTTCTTATATCTCTTTCTTCCTCCTTCTTAGGTCTTGGAAAATTAGCAAAAAAATCATCAAAACCCTTATTTGAGTAGATTTCAAATATTTATAGGTAACAAGTAAAAATGATGGGAAAGCAATGTGTTGAATAAAATATTTAATTTTATTGAATTAATAATTTATCCTCTTTTAATCTTTATGTAGAAGGTTGTTCAATTTTTAAAAACAAACATTATCTCTAGATTGGACTTCTTTTTTTTAAACACAAAAAATATAAAATTATATCAGTTTTTAACTAACTGTTCATATTTTAATATTTATTACTTATTATTTAGATATTATTAGAAAATTTCTATTAACTTCAGTTCTATGAAATTATATGAAAATATCATCATTTTATTGGAAAAATGTCACAATTTTAGATTTTATTTATTTTTTATCAAGTAATATATCTAATGATCTTGGGATGATTCATAGTTTCTTTTACATTTTATTTCATCATTATATTTGTTCTATAACCCCAATATTATTACACCCTTCCACTAGATTTATCATATACCAAATGTTTTTGATCTAATTACTGGACTTCTTAATAATTCTATTATGACCTTAGAAATCAATGTGTTAATGAGTCATTTGAATTATTCCATAATTATGTGATTCATAATGGTTAATCAGAAATTTTATTTATTTGATAGATTTATCATTGCCTCATGGGTATTAAATGATAGGGAAACTATGGGTTTTCATGAATCCAAACACATTTGGATTTAATTTTCATCAGAGGATGATCTGGTCATGGCCTGGTCTAGTGCATCCTGTAGCTATAATGGTTTCATTTTCTACCTCTTCCAATTGTAATTGAATTCCCACATGAACCATGACTACTCTAAAAATATGATTTGAGTTCATTTTTTGGAACTACATTTACCGTTTTAGAATCACATGACATTGAGAATGTTAGGGAACCTTGTTGGTATATTTTTTTGTGCTGGCTCTAGAAATAGAATGCCTTGTCATCCCATTTATCACTGAATCAATGTGGAAATAAATATCTCTAAAATACTGATAGAGTTTTTGTGGATAACAGTGGATGAAAATTTCATCCACAAACAACCAGCTGTTTATTAGACATGGTTCAACTTCTATTCATTCTTTAAAAAACTGAGACATTCCATGGATGTTTGTATAAGTGGGAGGAAGGAACATAATACATAGATTTATGTGGAATCAGGAAAAAGTGGAAAGGGGGTTGATATTGGCGAAGGATAGTCTAGTTAGATTAAATAAGTTTTTACAATCAGTTCTATGGTGGTGCAATGCAGGTCACAAGGGGAATCCCCTCGGTGACTGATGTTATCATATGCTTTATCATGGACCTATGTCCTAAAGGTCATGTCTATGATACAACATAGCATGAGTCTTCTGATAGAATTATTTTATGGGTGATGAAGGGTTTGTTCATTATTATTGTGGTAATTTACAAGAATAGAAGAATGTAAAAGCATTTGATGTGACCTTTAGGCCTTCCATGGCCTCTTAAGCAGAGGAAGTGCACACAAGAAGTGGATCCAGTGGAAGTGGTGGACCTTAGATGACTGAATGGTAGTGATATATATTAGGTGTAATGGTATAATAATATTACATAGGGGGCGAGATTCCAATTAGATCAAGTGAATGGAGGTATTTTATAGCTATTGTGATAGGAAACTGCTTTGTTGGGCTAGTGAATGATGATCTAGTTCAAGAAAATGATTTGTATTAGAATGATGAGCATGGGGTGTCCAGTTATTAGTTTACCGATTTATCACCTAGTGATACTAATGATGATTTACATGATATAGGGACTCTAATCCAAAGCAGGAGGAAAAGTATGAACCACATTAGAAAGGGGAGAGGGGATTGTTCATTTTTATATCATATAATATAAATAAGCTCTACAAACATGTCAAAGAAAAATATTAGTGAAGGTCTTCCCAAATCCTATATTTCTTAGTTCAAAAATGCTTGAAATGGTGAAACACCACTTCAGGATGATCCATTAATGAATCAAGAGTACGGTGCGACCCATGAGAAATCCTTAGAGGTTCTATTACATTTAGATGAAAAAATGGAGAATTTTTTTGGTGTTTATTTAAACTGATGAAGATGATAACATTAAGATGGAAGGTCATTAAAATAGGTTACCAATAAAGTTATGTGTTATTTTATTAACAAGAAAGTACTTATACTTATAATGGATATAACGAAGGGAGAATAATTAAGTGGAGTACATGAAAACATTGGGCATGATGGAACTTCAGTTTTATGACCTATTATAAATGGTTCTAGACTCTCTGGTATCATTTAACTCTGGGAAAAATTTTATGGATATTACCTCTAGAATGTGTTGGTTTATCTTCAATGGATCATTAATTTTATATGGTGTTTGAACATGTGGGTTTCTCGCTTTTTCATTAAAATTGTTTTGAAAATAAAAAATCATAAGAATTGGAATTTTTATTGACTTATCAGATTTTGAAATAAAATTTTCATACTACTTTCTTATTTCAGTTATCATGTCCTATCTTTTACAATGATTTGTTTTCTTTACAAATTTTTACCTTTAGCTATAGTATGTTTAAATTAAGGATTATAGTATGTAGCATCACATTCAAAATTTTATTCATCGATTTCATTGAGTGTTTCATGATATATATAGTCATCATATTGAGTGGATGAATTCACATTATAAGTGTCATTTTCACAATAATAACAACATTTTGAATGTATTAATTGATTCAAAAGAGATTATATATTTAATATTAAACTGATATTTTTTCCTTTTTTGGAAGACAAATATGAAATCCAACAAACTCTCTAATGTTGTGTCTCATTCACATATTCTCCAAGTGTACATTTCATTAAGGAATTTATTAATTGTCTCAAAAGAATACTTTAATGATGGTTTTATTTATTTAATTTTAAATTTATTATCATCAGGTCGAAAATGAACATGGTTTCCACATTCATAAAAAATTGGATTACAATAATAACAATCTTATATTCATTACATTGACTAATTTATATTAAAAATATTTTATTGGAATTTTATTATTATTTTCATTAGGAATTTCACATTAAAATTATTTGGTAGTAACATTTTTTAGATACATTTCTTGAAATATACTTATATTATCTTATTTTAAATTTATGATAGTTTTTAAAGAAACACCATATTTATTTTTTACTTTCGTATATTTTATATAAATATGAGTATCAAATCAAATAAAGGATCTTATTAACTAATATATACATTGTTTGTTAATTTTATTTTTATCATATATGGCTATACTATTTATCTAATTATTTAGGTATGATTTCAATGTGATTTCCATCAAATTGATCATCAGAAATGCTCTTTTTAAATAAGGGAATGAAAATAATGTACTATTTTCATAAATCATTTATGAATTTTTAAATATAATTCTCCGTGAAGAAATACATAATTTTTATAATATTCTATTAGCATAGCAGTCTTAGTTTCAATAAATTTTGATGTTCTAAAATGTGCTTCTTAATGATTTTTCCATTTTCTAGATGTAGTTCAACAAAATGAAAATTTTCTTTGTATATTTTTATAAATTTAACATAAATATTGTTTGTTGGATACTTTTAACTAAAATTATTCTATATTTCTCTTCAAAAAATAACAATACTATTCAATGTTACATTGTAGTCACTATGAAGCATAAGATAGTTTTCAATTCTAGTATTAATGATAAATACTTTTATTCTATATCTCCAATATTAATAATCATTAACATTAAATATGGGAATCCTATTTGGATTTATATTATCCACTAATCCAAAATGACTACCTTCTATACATAAAAATAATCATTATAGACTTTTAGGAGTAATGAAATTGAAATATGATATTATTATTGCATAATGGTATATATGGTAATATATATATCAAGTCTAGTCTTAAATGTATTTACCTTCAATAATAACAATGTAGGATAATAAAGGTATAGATATTACACTACAAAGGGGTTGAATTTTAGTTTGAAATATAACATTTATTTTCATCCTCTTTGATATATATATATATATATCAAAATTATAGACAACTCCTAAAACCCAAAATATATAAATGTTAAAAATAAAGTAACAATATTATAAAACAAAATTTCCAAATATTGTTAAACAAAATATGCATGATAGAATCATAAAAAATATTTATTTCATAATCATATATAAATAAAATTGTTTAGAAAATAGAAATAGAATCAAATAATGGTTTTTAGATTTACGAAACAAATACCCTAAAAATTTATAATATAACATTGCATTGTTACCAATGTGAATGGTATATCTATAGACCTGATCTGACGTATCATCGACTGTAACACTATCATAAAATTACCCTTTTATTAAATTAGGAAGAGTATATGTATCGTAATTTCCCAAGATTCACTCAATTATCCTAATCAGAATTCCCCCTTCTACAATCTAAATCTCGATTTACCTACTTCTTATCCTATTATCTCATTTGTTTCTCTTAAAAAATTGTAGTTTTTTACAACCTAATTTCATTATTGTCTTGTTTAGCCAAAAAAATTTATTGATATATAGGTTTAAATGATAAAAAAATAAATTTTATGTGAATTTTTTAATAAATCGTATAGTAAATAATCACTAGAAAAACACTCAAAATTGAAAAACTCAAATGTACACATGTTAACAAGATGTTGATGGAATTATGATATTGTTACTCTCATATATTTCTTTTATATAATAATCTCATTATTGTTCAGATATTACCAAAGTTGTATCTATTTTTAAATGAAATCCTATAATGGTTCATTTTAATATATCATGGCGTTAGTTTCAACAATATTGACACCGACTTACTGATCATATACCTATAGATATACATCCTTGAATATTTACTGATGACTGTTTCAGCACCACTATAATTCTCTTTAAAAATGGTAAATGTAATATTGATTTCATTATTTTGGTTATTATTTTTTCATGAAAATTATTAAATATATTTCTTAGTGAATTATATAGGTTATCTAATTTCCGTAAATTATTTTTTCAAGATTTTTTAAAACCTCATTTTATTTTTAATTCATTTATGAGTTTGACATAGTAAAACCAGCAAAGGTAAATAAAATAAAATAAAATAAAATATTAAATGAATCTTTTAATGGTTTACAAAATGAAATGTGAATATATTCAATGCATCAATACATTGTTCATCTAATAGTTGCTCTAAAACTACCTCAAAAATATATTAAAAAAATAATATTCAGATTACATTAGTCTATTCCCAATAAAAAACATTATTGCATCTAAATAATGTTAATGGTGTTACAAACTCCCCTTATAAGGAGGTATTTTCACTAGGTTATATCACTAAGGGTCTATTCTAAACATCCCCTTCCTCTATCTATAAACACTATAGAAAATAGGCCTGAATATCGATCTTCTACACTTGTTCCATTTCCAAAAGACATCCATATAACCAAAACCCTATTGTCATAGGTCCATCAATGATTCACCACATGAACCAGCTAATGATTCAAGTCACAAATAAGTATTTCACCCCAAAATCAGGCCATAAACAAATCTCAAACAATAGATCCTTTATATCTAAGAAAAATTTATACATTTTTGTTGAATTTATATTTGATGAGCATAATATAAACTTGTTCATCCGTAGGAATATTTCTATGGGTTATGCATTACAAGTCAATCATCTTTGATTATAATAACATAATATGTGACCTATATAATCATGGCAATGAGTTCACTCAATCTATTCTTGTCTATGGAAAAATGTGATTATTGATCATAAAAGACAACATACACTATCTTAGATGTTCCTTAAATGATGACATGATCAACAACATACCCAATCCTCCGTTATCATACTAAAAATCATTTGACTTGAATAACAATGATTTCAATATATTACGTTGGTCATGATATATATATTTCCATCAATAGGTAATATGTATTATTAACAAGAACACATCCATAATAACATTGATGATGGTATGAAATTCAATATGATATACTTTGAATTGTTCCATGTAATAATTCACTTCTTATCCCCTCACAAATATATTATTCATATCTTATATTCAACCCTTTGTAATAACTAAAATATTATTTACATGATAATACTATCATATCATAAATATACTATACACTATATGATATTAGTTGAATAGAGAAAAAATCATTTTTATTCATTTATTTGATATTATCAATATATAATTCATGTAAAGTAAAATGTTTCATCAAGAATGAATCGTAAATAGAGGTCGAATTTATTATGAAATCATGATACACAAATTATATATTACATAAATATCTCATGAATCAAATACTAGTTTCCGAAACATGATCCTTATGTTGTTTATGGGTTATGGTTTTCTATAATATATCTTATACATTTCCCTATATTTTCCAAACTCTCATCTTTATATCAACCGTCTATGTGATATCAAATATGAAATAGTATTTTTGAATAATTGTTTTCTCCTTTTCTGTTACATGTGTTCTTTATCTAGAGTCATAGATTCATGGATTTCATAGTAGAGCTATATTATTCCTTGAATCCCAAAAATGACCTCAAATTAATAAAATTAACTTCCCAATCTAAACAATTTTCTTTATAGTTGATGATGTTATGATCAACTCTACCTTGGTTGTCAAGTCCACTATTATGTATTTGGAGGAACTTTCCCCGTGATACAATTACTTTTTTTCAAAAATATTATATCCATATTAATATTTCATTCCACCTTTTTAAGATTGAAAAATTATTATCTAGTAAACTATTATATAGAGTTTATAATTTTCTCCAAAGTCCAGAGACATATACGTATTCCTATATGAGTTCTTAAGAAGTTTCATTGCTATAATCTACTTAATATAATGAGGATTTCATTTTTATAAAATTTATATGATGTGGGGATAGGATTATGATGTTGGTTTCAATATATAAAATACATTATATAGCCTATTTTAGACACATAGGTAATTTTATCCATTCTTTTTGACACTTTATATAGATGTTGAATCTTTATAATATTAATGAGATGTAATATTGGTCAATAATACATCATGGACATCAACATGAAAAGCAAATCTATAAATTAACAAGTTTTGTTTCCGACATAAGTCTAAGAATCCTTTTATGTTTATATATATAGAGTTTTATAACCATTATATAGGCTTATTAACACATTCCATTCATCAAGAATCATTTTCCCATTCATATTTTCATTTAGTGAAGAGTGTGGAAATTGTTTATGATAAAAAAATATTTCATCCTAAAAAAATCAGAAACACAACTATTTTCCCACAAATACAATTATAAACACTTGAATAATCTATATTTTTATGGATGAAAACTCTTTTATTGTATCATGAAACATGATATTCCCACTCTAAGGAGATTTATTTATTCCTTAAAAGGATCATTACACCTTGATACATTAAAATTTTAATTTGTAATATCAAAAATACAGGGTGTGTCGTATACATGTCCTTGATTAAATTCCAATACAGGATAGTGGTTTTCACATCCATATGTTATTTCACATAATCTTTTGAGCTATTATGGCTAAAAAATTAAAAATTACAATCATAAAAATATTTGAAAAGGTTTATCAATTGTCATTAACAATGTTTTAACCTTTTATAACCCTTTTTTCCTTTATATGTATTCATTACACCTTCCATGTTAGATTTATTGTGAAAAAACCACTTTCAACATATGGTTATGACCCATATAGGTGAATTTATCATGTTCCAAAAAAGGATAGTTTACATTTATTCAATTTAAAATTCCATTTATTTTTACCATTTCTCAAAATTTTAACTCCAAATGGCCATATAGAATGAAATGGGATTATCACATATGAATGTATCATCATCATCATTACCCACAATAAATTAATATCTATTCAGATCATAATGAATCATACTCTACTTTTAATGTTTCTACTAAACTTAAATCAGTTATTTTTATTCAAATCATTATATTAAAAAATTAACCTTCACCATAAGAACATTTCTATCTTTTTGGAAATTAACAACATCTCGCTCAACATTCCTCCCACAAAATCAACCTTTTATAAATAACATTTTGTGAATTATATAAAAGCATGATGAATATAATTTTTTTCATTGTGGTTGTAGAAAAAATTTACCTCAGTTTTCTTATGATGAATAATAATAACAAATAATTTGATATAAATAGGGTAAATTTTTTCTATATTAAAATTTCATGCATATGATTAAAAACCCCAGAAACTCATGAAATATATTTCATGGAATTTAAAATACCATATCTCATGTAGTATATTTCTATATAATAACTTTATATAGAAAACATATTAGTATTAAAGATGAAATATATCGAGAATAAACCCAATATAAAATGTAAAGGCTACAGTAAATCATCACTAATCGAATGATATCCAAAAAAGTATCATTATTCCTTTTATAAATTTCATTCAATTTTGGTTCAATGAGAGGTGAGGATTGAAACAATTACACAATTCCATAGGAATTAAATGATTCCATAGATTATTTATTCATCCCCTAAATATGATCAAACTCTTTCCTAATTAATTGTATATTTCATTGTGATTTTTTTTTGTTTTGAAATCATTCAAACATATGATTCATCATAAAGAAAGAAAAATATTTAGTAAAGTCATTGATAATGGTTATGTAGTACCTACATCCACTAGTTTATTGTGTTATCACTTTCCCACATACATCATTATGTATTAGATCCATCAATACACTATAACATTCCCCTTTTCTGTCAATATATGTATTTTTTCAATTTTCCAATAATGCATGATTCACAACTCTCAGGTGATTAATAATAGAATTAGTACATCAACCCATATTTTTGTATTTTTAAATGTGTTTCTAATTTATATATCAATGATGGAAATTCAATATATATGTGTAATTAGAATCAAACATGACTATCTTATTCAAAATTTTATTGTTTGGATTATTTAATTATATCATTTATAAAAAAATTAATTTAATTACAACAAAAAAACATGTCCTTATTATATATTGAATTCATATTGATCACACAAGAGAATAAGAATGCCATTATTTGCAAAAAAAATATATTGAATCAAAATATCTATTCATTGTGGGAAAATAATAATAGTTCTCCAATTATATATCTAACACATATAGTATATTCTCATCTTAAGTGATGGATTAAAAAGAATCACCTTTTACTCTATTATTGAGATTATTTTCTAATTCAACCAATATATATTCAATAATTCCTTAATGATTTTGTTTTGTAGAGAAAAACTGTGACGAACACAAGACATATAATTTCCATGATATATAGTTTGTGAAATTAATCCTTATTACATAAACATTAAGTGTATTTACATGATTTTATTTTATAACACTATTTCTCCATGATACTAAATTTAACTATTTTTTATTCCTATCAATGGTTAAAATATGGGTTTTATAAATAATTCCATATTCTATAAAAAGGACACATTATTTGGTAAGTATCATTTTTATATCACTTTATTAAAGTTATATTAATTGTTGTTGTCCCACTAAAATTGATGATCCTATACAACTTGCACATTTAGTTTGCTGATATCCATATTTCACTATTTAATGATTATTCCTTAGTGTTTCTCTATAAACGTAGTTTTTTATTAAGGGAATCCTCAAAATCCAATTTTTTTTGATTCATGGATGGTTGATTGGATAACCATATACAGAGATCCATCATATGGATGTATTCAACATTATTCCTCTTGTATCAATCATAATGGATTCCTAACTAAATGTAACCCCATGAAAATATAAAGAATATGTGGATAATAGAGAATCTAGGGGAACCTTTCTTGGGAATGACCTACATAATGATGATAGGATTTCAGAAATTAATTTATTTATTTACAAAACATAATCTATAGGCACCATTATTTTTAAGAACCTACCTTGTTAGATGATTGAGGCATTGAAAAGTTCCACTTTATATGGAATCTTACACGTAATATTTGAATGATTTTTTCTATCTCACCTATTTAATATATAACATATGAATAATAAATTAATCACTATTTCATCTTTTGTAATTTATGTTATCTAATTTTTTATTCCTTTATGCCTGATTTCAATTAATGATTTTTATAGATTCCCTATTCTATATAGTAAATTAATGTGTCCATACAACAATAATGTGTATCCATGTACAAAGCCGATAGTTAGTTTTAATAAACCATGAATTGAATCCAAACATATTCATACATATTTGAAAGCATCACATGTGAAATGTTTGGAAAAACCTAATGTAATGTTTTAAAACTATAAAAGATTTATAATTTCCACATGATTAATCCTAGAGAAATCAATAGGTAATTCCATACCATTATAATTTATGACATAAGCCCCCGTCCTAGTGGGTAGTTTAAATCCACATAACATATCCTACGGAGTCTTTACACATGATAGAATCCATATAATGTTAACTATAACACCTAATATTTAGTAATTTTTTCGAAAAAACTAAATTCAATCTAATAACATCAATTACAAACTAAGATCAATTTATATGAAAACAATATTTTATAGTAGTTGCAATCACCCAATAGAAGGATATATAACATTGTATTTGTTTATAGAATAATATTTTCTTATAAATTTTTCATATTATTTAAATCATTTACTAAACATGAATACAAATGGAATTGATGAAAAAATAATCATTTTATTTGTTTTCCAAAAACATTAGTAGATCATTCATAAGGAGTTAATAAATAAGAGTTAAAAATATAATTTATATAAACTAATAATATTATTATGGTTTATATATAATCATGACTGTAAAAACATTAATAATAATCCCATAATTTGAAATTTTCATATAAAAAAGAATTTTGAATTTTTATATAAAAATATTATAATTTTATGAATTATAAACATTTTATAATTATGTTTTAGTTACATATTAATTTTACATAATTTATATTCATATATTTAATATAATTAAAACCATTTATCTTATCAATAATTAAAACTATTATTACATGGATGAATAATATATAAAATAAGCCACCATTTTATTTGAACAATTCCAATTATTTATTATGGAAAAATTCATTACATTAAATATAAAATAATTTATTTTTTGTCCTCATATATTTAATTAATAATCTCTTTATAATTCATCCATGTGATTTCTAAATTTATGATTTATTTCAATATCATAATGGATACCATATTATTTGGTAGATTTTTTTGGAATATTAACATTATTTACTTTAAATTTTTTACTAAAAAACATTACCATGATATTAACATAATTAATTATAAATAATGTGTAATTAGTTTTATTATATTCTTATTATAAATTAATATATTCTCAAAATAATTTTTTCTATAATTTATAATCGTATTATAGACCATATAAATAATATTAAAATATTCATAAACTTGAATATTTACTATTAATGGAATATTTAAAAAAAAGTTTTTTAAATATATAATTCATTAACTATAACTACTTTATATCTAATTTATAAATCAATATTATATTTTCTAAAAATATTACATAATATCAAATTATGTTATTGATAAAAAATTTATAAATAATATAATATATTGATGATTTGATTTCTCACTCTATATTTATAGAATATATTACATGATTATTGTAATTCATGTATTTCACTACAAATTATTTTATTTATTTAACATAATACTGAGTGATGGTCTTGGAATTATGTTATGTTATAATGTAAAACAGAAGGAAAAAACTAGTAACAATTTGATAAAATGTGTAATTTTTTTAACAATTTAATAAATACATTGATTCATTGTGGATTCTCGAACATATATCACCGATGGGTTTTATGCGATCCGAAAATTATCATTATAGTATATGAAATCCATAATTATTTTAGATATATCCTTGATAGAATAAATATGTATAATTTAAAATAATAGCATAACATGTATACCTACTATGAAGAATCCATCTTTTATTCTTTGACAAACATATGATAATGATCACAAATTTTGAATATAACATATTCCTTCAACTGATAGATTACATAGTCCATTGTATCCCATAATATTTGTTGATTCTCGAAAAATAACAAAAGGGAGTAAGCATTATTATGTCCCCCCCAAACTCTCTATGACAAGTAGTTCGGAAAATGTACAAAACGAAAAAAATCACAACCCCTTATATACCACAGGCTGTCGTCTAGTGGTGATGATTTATATGGACATTATGGGGAAACTAAACACTGTATTCATATTTGGTAAAGTAGTAGATATAGTAGAAAACATATACACTATGCCAAATAACATAATATAAAAATTAGGAATTGTCTAATAAATTAGTACAACATCATATCCTAAAGCATAAATGGGTATTACATACAAAACAAATATCCCCCCTGGATGATTTTATAAAGGAAAAAATACACAAAAAATTGAAAACTATGAACTCATCCCAATGTCTTCATGAGTCCTACACAACCCCATTCAGCATACTACATCCAAGAATACAAACCAACAATAATTTACATTGATTATTGTCAAATTAAATTCTTATAAATGTTTTTGTACTCTAATCGGGTACCCTGGTGCTATGATAGCATAAGTAGGGTGTAAGAATAAATAAGTAGGCCACCACCAACAGAATAAATAGTTTTTAAGACATGTTCATGCTAATGGTAAAATCATTATAGTTGAGTATATAAGATAATAGTTAAAAAATTAAATAAATTACTACCTCTGATCATGAGTTCCATTATTACACTTCAGTTTAGACATTCACACAATAGCAAATTCTATATATCATTGAACGTAGTGATATTTATCATAGTCTTAGTTCATTTCAATGGTGTTTGACCAAGGAAACAATAACCATTAATGAAAAAAGGAATAATAACGGGATCCACTGGGTATTCCCATATAACCAAGTGATCCATAATCTGTGGAAGTCATCAAATGAATTATTCTACTTCACAAACAAATGAATCCATGGAATCCATCATCAGAATTCACAAAATCAAATCCAAGGAACCATGTTTATAATGAAATAAAACGTTCAACATGAAAGTATTCCTGGTCCACACACATGTAATTCTTTCATGTATAACAATGATGAATATAGGGAGCTCATACATCATAATTAAAAAGGATACCCTGAGGAAACCCATGACATTCATCTATTGAATTTAATATACAAGATATAATATAAATTTATGAAAGATCTATCACAAGAAACTCAACCATTATTTATATTTAGAAATTCTTTAGTAAATATATTAATCCTCTGATGACATTCATGTGAGTCACCTAATAGAATCCATTCTCACTCATGGAATTAAATCCATTTATTATAAAAAATCGATTCCATAGTATGGCATCGAAGGAATTCCAACCATAACAATAATTAAAAAAAACATAAATTAACCATTCTATACATATAAGAAATAACTTTTTACAAATAAATATTTTTTATGTATAAAAATACCATCATCCCCTTCTTAGACCCATTTATTCATCATTCCAAAACAAAACCAACAACCACTTCTACAACTCGTTTAAATATGCAATCTGAATTTTCATTTTACAAAATCATTATCATTTTCACATGTATATATTAAATATTATTTGATTCACAATCTATTAAAATTCCTAACATGATGCTCACTGGAACTCAATTTTACCAACAATATCCTTCAACAATCCATTTCAATTGACAAGTTTTCAAGTCTTGTAATATAAAAATTATCCTATTGCATAACCATGTTTTATAAATTTTATATATAACATGGTAATTGATTATCCCCCAAAATAGGCTAATATCCATTTTTATTATATTATATTCAGGTTCATTATTAATCATAGACACCATTATTATTTCATTTTACACATTGAACATTACTTCTCATTATGATTGTAATTCCTTCTTAAAATGCACTATTATATGGTACATTCTTAAACATATAATAAATCACAAAATGGCCTTAATTTTATTTAAAACTTTTATTTTCTGGTCTCCCATTACATAAGGAACAATTCATTATTTTAGTGAACTAGGGGATTCAAATTTGAAGACCCCCAAAGTGGGCCTTGAAACAATAAGGTTCTCAATGATGTGAACTGGACATCATCCCAATAAATGTACTCTATAAGACATGATAAACGCTTAATGGATCTGAAAATTTAAATTAATATTGATTATATTATGGGGAACATTTCCTTAATGAGTGTCCTCAGCTAGTTCGGCTTCTTTAATGGTGTTCCAAGCAACCCAATTTGATAATTAAATATTGGGCTATACTCCTAGGCCAAGAAAAATAGCTCAACATTTGAATCATATATCATGAACTGAAACCTTTAATGTGATGAAATTTTATGTAATAATAGAATACATCTTAAGATAAAATTTATCCTTCTATGTACAACTCTAAACCATCCATCTAGAAGGTCTTTTGTTGCGTCATTTTGGTGGATGCACGCTGGCTGCGACTTCTAGAGAAGAATTGAAATGCATCCTCTCCATAAATTTTCCACCCACCTTTCCCAAACAAAATTAAATAAATAAACATGTGAAGATGGGGGATCAACCAAAGGATTGCTAAATTCCTTTTTATGGTAGTACTTTTAGAGGAATTGGGCGATTTGGGATCATTATTTTCATTGTGATATTATTATGCCAATTTGTCTTTGAAACGTTCTTTCTTTCTCATGCATGATTTTTGAATCACCTTTGATTTTAAAAAAAATAATCTTAGTATTTTTTTATGTTATTCTTCATATCAATTTTATATCGTTGCCTCAAGGTGTGGACTTTTTCACACAAAACCTTGTGATATTGTTCACAAAATAGTGGAGTGATCTTTATTTTGATGTTTTTACCTCAATTCTACCCTCGTAAGTATACTTCCCTCTTCCGGTGACAACATGTCATCAATGGAGGGCAAGTTCATTTATGGGTTGATCATAGGGATTAGCAAGGGGATGGATTGATTTAATTTATCACTCTCTAAATGCAATTAATTTCTTTTATTTCAGATTCTTTCAATCGATGGTTTTTCTCGTCCTCTTCCTTATGGAATTAATTTCCAAAATATTTTGTGCTAATTAGATCCATTAACATGGAGTGATAATGAAAATGAACCAAAAAGCGTATTGGCTAATATAATGTGTTTGAGAATTTGTTTAATCAGTGAGTGATGAGGTTAGTTTTAATTCATTTCATGAATACTTCTCGAGATAATGAAATTGGAATAGTAAAAAAATGGAAATCATCTAATCCATCCCGAGGAATAACCTATGATAAAATCATTTTTCTCATAATTTGAATTTTCATAGATCACATAGTGCTATTTTTGATCCATCTAAAATCAACCCATGTTTGCCACAACATATCCAAAAATCCATCTCTTAATATTCTGTGTCTAATGGTTTTTCTTAGGTCTCTGAGGATTTGACAACCCAAGCGACACTACATGCCAAAGATTAACCCTTAGAACATGGTTAAATTTGGTTGACCAAAATTTTTGGCAACATTTCCAAGGACCAAGTATGTTCCATAGAACACACAATTTCATTTCTCACCCCATTCTTCTAATCTCACCCAAATTCTCTTATCTTTTCCATTTTCTCTTTTTTTTTTCTTTTGGCACATGTCTGCCTACTCCGAAGATAACTCAAACTGATTAGTTAGTGTGGAAATACCTAGTATTGGGGAGTCATGTTCACATAAGGTATTTATTACATTTGATCCAAATATTCTTGAAACTGCAAAGTTAGCAATTAAAAAAAATTCAAATGGAGGATATTCAATGAAATCAAATGGTAAATCCTGTGGGGGATTAAATGGGACACCCAAACCAAGAAGAACCAAACATAGGGAATGTAATTGATCAAACCATGGATGACTACCTCACATCAGCTTAGTCCAATTCCCCATCATGAATTAGGCACAATTATCTAGTATATTCCAACAACATCTTTAAACCCCAATTCACAAACCACATTTCAATATTCCATTGAATGGAGTCTGAGATGCACTACCTTCATGTTGAGGAGTTGAATGACATTGTAGAAACCTTATGTCAACGAAATAAACTAGAATTATTTAAAATGAGGATCTTTACTTTTTGATTAAATGATAGAGCTAAAAATTGGATAAACAATTTGAGACCATCATCCATTAACTCTAGGAACCAGTACAATGAAAAATCTAGAAAAAATTCTTTCCCCACTACAAAACAATAGCACTTAAAAATAGCATAAAAACATTTTTTTGAAAGCAGGGAGTGTCATTCTATGAAACATGGGAGATGTTAAGAAAACCCTAAACATGGTTCCACACAATAGTTTTCCTATTACTAAACATGTGTGAATATTCTATGAAGGGTTGGGCGCTGGGATCAAACAATTCATTGACATGAAGTGTATTGGGACCATTAAAAACATATCCCCAAATGATGCTTATGAGTTTCTAGAAATCCTTGTTGAACAAAACCAAACATTGGAAACATCACCTTATTCTAAAAATCCACAAAGAACTACTGGAATGCATACACATTGTGAAGAGGAAAGCATCAAGTCTAAACTCTAAACTCTCACGAGGATGTTTGAAGAGTTCGACCTTAGAAAAATCTATGAAATCCGAACTGTATACCATGTTTGCACAATATTTGTCAAACATTATCAAAAAAATAGACAATTGTCGAACAATTACATCCATCAAGGATCTTCTTCTAGGAGGACCACTTTCTTAAGTCAATCCCGAAACATTAAAAAGCAAAAATAAAAAAAATACATTCAACCCATGGTATAAGGACCACCCAGGTTTCCACTGAAGAGATAACCAACAACCTAGCCCACCACATGGACCAAACCCCTACTATAAAAAAATGTTTCAAAACTAAAACCAATTCCAACAAGAACGGGTCCAATACCCACTTCCTCATGTCCAATACCAATAACCCATACAACAACAAATATTTCTGCCTTGGATAAAAAATCCAACAGAATCCCCGACCCAATATGTATGTCATCCAATCCTTGAATAGTTATGTATACAAATGGAGAAAATGAACTCATAAGTCTATTCCCTTTAACAAGAACATCAATCCAGCAATAATGGGATGGATCCCATGTCCACACAAGCCATTCCACAACAAACATCATGAGGAGAGTCATTCTTAACTCAAACAACACATGAAAAACTAAAGGGAATGAGAGTTTATAGAAGTTGAAAATCAATTGAGAAACATGAAAAAATAATTCATAAACCATATGATGCCCCAAAATCGAATGAAAATACAAATGAACAACAAGATCAAACTATTAAAACTAATAAAAATTTGAAGGAAACAACTCTTTAACAAATAATACCACTACCTACAACATTTCCACAATGAATTAGGGGGAAAAACTAAGCCTGAATTGAGTGAAACATTGATGGAAATATTCTCACAAGTCATGTTGATCATTCCACTGCTCGATTCTATTCAAACAATTTTTTAATACAAAAAACATTTAAAGGATCTATTCACATTTAAATGGAAATTCTCACATAAGAACCAAGTCCTTATAGAAACAAATGTTAGTATAATAATTCAGGGAACCCTTCTTCCAAAGATGAAACACAAAGGATGCCCTTAAATCAATGTTGAACTAGGAGAGAACAATGTTTTCAAAGCCTTGTGTGACCTAGGTGGGAGTGTCATCCTCATTCCATATGTTGTGTACTACTAGTTAGGTCTAGAAGAGCACCAACCCACATTTATCACACTTCAACTTGATGATCGTAGTATTACGGTTTCCAAAGGGATTTTAAAGGATTCTTTTGGTAAAAGTTGAAACTTTCATTTACCTCGTTGACTTTATTTTCCATGAAAACAATACAAACATAGGAAATGAGGAACCCCCCCCCCCCCATCATCCTTGGTTGCCCCTTCCTCTAAAAAATCATCCCTGTTATCTGAGTCTAAAATAGGAACATGACCATCACCTTTGGAAACATGAGTTTAGTATTGAACATCTATAATGAAAGCTCACAATTTGGAGATGATGACTATATTCAAGAAGTAAAAATGACAGGATTCATTGATTATGAATCCATAGAACATTATGGAATATTTGAGAGATTCATATGTTGGGATAAGATTAATTTCCATTTTTCCAATAATGTATCTTTATCCCCGTGGCTATAATCAATTAATGATTTCTATTATGATGAATTCTAAAGGCCAAAGATCTGTTAAATATATCATGAATCCACATTCATTGAGACCACTCCAACTCCCTTCCCTGAAAATAATTAGACCAAACTAGTAGATGAATCATCTACACCTGAAGAATAAATCATATCTGAAAATCTAAAAAAGAAATTGATCTTGAGCTAATGTCCCAATGTTTTACTGTGATTCGGAACCAAACCGATCTTGAATTGAAAGAAATTCTTACTGCACTTAAGTATGCATTTCATGGAGAAAATGGGGCACACCCTATTGTAATTTCTTCTTCTATTCAATATGAACATGAAAGAATGCTTATAAATGTCCATATGAAATATAAGAATGCCATTGTATGTTCTCTATATGATATTCTATGGATTATCCCACTTATTAAGACTCTTGATTGTTCTAGAATCTGATCCAAAGCCATGTTTTCAACCTCAGTGGCGACTCAATCCTAATCTCATGGAAGTAGGTAGAAAATAAATTAGGAAATTGTTAAAAGCTAGTATGATCTTCTCTATAGCTAAGAGTGAGTGGGTCAGTCCAATCCATGTCATTCTAATGATGTTTCGAAATATAGTGATAACTTATAAGGATAGAGAGATTATCCCAACTACAGTGAGTAATGGATGGAGAGTCTGTATAGACAATAGGAAGCTCAACACATTTACCAATAAGGACCATTTCTACTTAACAGTAATTGACTATTTCCTTGAGATAGTGGAATGTCATTCCTTCTAATTTTTCTTAGATGGATTCTCTAGGTACAATCAGATTTAGGTATCCATACAGGATCATGGGAAGACTACATTTACCTGTCCATTTGGCACATTTTCCTTCAAATGCAAGCCATTGGGGTTATGAAATTCTCCAAGAACCTTCCAGCAATGCATTATGGAAATTTTCTTGGATATAATATGGTATTTTCTAGAGGACTGCATTGATGACTTCTCTGTGATTAGGGATACATTTGAGGGATGTCTGTGGAATGTGTAGAATGTTTTTTCAGGATGCGATGAAAAGAATTTTGTCCTAAACTATAAAAAACTCCATTTCATTGTTATAGAGGGACTAGTCCTTGTACATCTTGTCTCTGGTTGGGGATTTAGATCTATAAATACAAATATGACATCATTTTTTACATTTCATTACAAAACAAAATAAAGGATGTGAGGTTTTTCTTTGGAAATTACGGTTTTATTGATGATTCATAGAGACTTTAGTTCAATATCTCATTCCCTCTGTGGTATTTTAGTAATGGATGCTACATTTGTTTAGACATAATGTTGTGAGGATTCATTATCATCCTTCAAATGATCTGTCACCTATCCTCGAATCATGAAATCCCTAAATTGGAATCTTCCATTTTAATTGATGTGTGATTATAGTGACATCTCTTTTGGAGCTGTGTTTGGACAATGTTGTGATAAAACTCATTATGAAAGTTATTATGGATGAAAATCATTAAATGATTCCAAAATAATCTACACCACCACTGATAAGGAGTTATTTGTTGTTGTGTTTTCTTTTGAAATTCTTAGGTCCTACCTCTTAGGATCACCCATCTTTGTCTTCACTAACTATTCTACACTGAAATACCTCATAAAGAAATAAAATTATAAGGCAAGACTGATCAATTGGGTCCCTCTCTTACATGAATTTTACAATGCAAACATGAAAAAATGGGTGTTGAAAATGTTTTAGATGATCATCTCTCTATGATAGAGTTTAATGACAAATTATCTCACCATTATGCATCTGATTATTTCCCTGATGAACACCTATACTCTATGAGCGACTACCATCGGTATATTGTCATAGGAAACATCATAGTTAGAGGATTCATTCCAAAATTATTAGGGACTCATCCTAGAAGGAATTTACGTTCAAATTTCAGGCACTGTCTTTTTGATGATCCATAACTCTATAAGTTCTCCCCTAACCATTTCATTGGGTGTTGTGTCCCAGAATCTGAACAAGAGTCCATCCTTGAATTCTATCATAGTGAGGCATGTGGAGGAATCATTTCCTCTAAGAAATATTATTCTATGGTTCTTTAGAGTGGTATCTAATGGACCACCCTCTCAAAGAACTCATACTCATTTTGTCAATGTTGTCCTATGTGGAAACATGTAGTGTCCATCCAAAAAAGGAATCTAATGCCACCCACTCCCATCATAGTGATTGAAATCATTGACTGTTGGGGAATAGATTTCATGGGTCCATTCCCAAAATCTAGGGGATATTTGTACATTATTTTAGCTATTGATTATGTCTCAAAATTGGTTGATGTGATTCCTAAAAACTCTAATGATCATCAAACTAGGTTTAGACTTCTCAAGGGAAACATCGTCTCTATATTTGGAATTCCTAGGGTAGTCATTAGTGATCATGGAACTCATTTATTCAATCTTTATTATTGACACTACTAGACAATAATGGAATTTATCACAATGTTTCAACTGCTTACCATCCCTAAACCAACGGTCAAGCTGAGTTATCCAATAGAAAAATCAAACAAATTCTTGGGAAAATAGTTAATCCATCATCTGAAGATTGGTAGAACAAACTCTTATATGATCATTGGGACAATCGAACTGTATATAAATCCATTTTAGGAATGAACCCATATAGGATATTTTATGGTAAATATTTCCATTTTCCAGTGGATATTGAACACAAGGCCTTTTGGGAAATTAAGAAAATGAATTATGACCTATGATTGGACGAAACAAAAAGGAAATTAGATATCAATGAACATGAGGAACATAGGATAGAGGCATATGAGAATTCAAGGATCGATAAAGATAAAGTAAAAACCCTCCAATCTCGAAATATTAAAACAAATCACATTGTACTGGGTAAACATATTCTTTTGTATAGTTTTAAACATCGATTACACCCAGGAATGTTGAGGTCTAGATGATCATGACCATACATAATGCATAAGGTGTACCCCCATGGGGCTGTAGAAATTCAAGATCCAACCAATGGTAAAACATTTATAGGTAATGGACATAAATTCAAACCATTACTTGATACATTTCAAAAATTGTAATTTGAAGAAGAATTGTGCGATCTAAACTCATATGAGGAAAATACTTAAACAATTAGGGGTTCATGTTGATCTAGTGATGTTAAACAAAAGCACTCCACAGGAGGCAACCCATGGTTTACATGTTTCCATTCATCCATGTCGCATGGTTTGATCCTTGACTAATAAATTACACATAATTTTAAATGAAGACAATGTATCATCAGTTTATATTATTAGTATATTTTTTTAAAAGAAAAATAAAAAAATTTAGATTGTTGAAATATTCTTCTTTTATGATTATGGATGGGTATGAAGGAGGAGCACCATATTTATCCATGTCATGTGGTGTGATACTTGAGTAATACCATAATAAGAAATTTAATTGAATACAACATATCGTCATTTTATTTTTTAATGTTTTGTCTAGGATAAAAGAAAATTACAAAAAACAATTGATTATTGATATGTTATTATTTTATGATTAATGATGGGTATGAAAGGGTAGAACCAAATTCATCCATGTCATGTGGTGTGATCCCTATGTATTACCTTACCCAGAAAATTGAATAAAGATATTGTATCATCAGTTTATATTATTTTTATGTTTTTTAGGTTAAATGAAAATACAAAAAATAATAATTTAGATTTTTGACTTGTTATTATTTTATGAATAAGGATTGGTATGAATGTGAATCACCATATATATCAGTGTCACATGGTGTGATACCTGAATAATACAATAACCAAAAAATTAAGAGAGGAAAATGTATCATCAGTTTATTTTTTTTGTTTTATGTTTCTGTATGTTAAAAAAATACGAAAGAAAATAATAACAAATTAAAATGCATGTCGTAGGTCATGGGAAAATCCTGTCACAACCATCCATACTGGTGGGACTCGAACCAAGACTAAAGGGAGACTAGGGAGTGATTTTGAACATCAACCACCAAGTGACTTCATTCTATGATTTTCATATTCAATGTATTCTACGAACTTCTATCCTAAACTCTTATATGTTTTAATTTCTTTAAAATCTGGGGATAGTGTTATTCAATGGTGGGGAGAGATGAAATAAAAAAAATGATTTTGTTTTAAACATAAAATTTGTGGGATGAAATTTTTTATTAACCTTGTTCATGATAACACAAATTAAAAACTCTGAAATTGGATATCAAATAAATTTTCATCACTTGATTCTGATTTTAATGCATGTTTATGTTCATGTTCATAAATTTTGGAAAATGCTGTTGTCATAATGTGTGGATTTCGACACTTGGAGACTGTTACTCAATATTTTTTTGTCCCATATTTGGGCATTTTATCTCTATTTTTGGTAATTTGAATTTTTCTGATTTAGTTAAGGTGAGATGATGCCCGAGAATGTGAGGTCCACTTGGTTCCCTAATGTCTTTTAGTTTGGGAGTAATTGGAAAAATCTTGCTACATGGGATGCATCGACTGAGTTCAATTTCAACTAACATAGAAAAATTTAAAAAAACCAAAAAAAAAGAAAAAAATGCATACTCATATTTATATTAAAATTTTATTCCATCATAAACTTCAATCTTTTCTCCCTCGCATGAAAATGAACCCCCATGTATATTGTGATGCAAAACACTTCTTCATTATTAATTGAAATATGATGAAATATGGCAATGAATATGAGAAAAGAAATGTGTTTGGGCTTGGGATATACCTATAGGACTAGCATGTTTTAAATGTTTTATATGTGTTTCATAATTTTCTATTATGAGATATTTGGGTGAGAAATGTGTATTAAATGTTTTTTGGAAATGGGAATTCAAATTTCATATTTTTGAGATATATGTTTCTCTGTACAAGGAAAACTCATGTTGGGGGTGTGATTATCCCCTAAAATAGTCTAATATTCATTTTTATAATATAATATTCATGTGATCAATTAATCATAGACATCATTATTAGTGAATTTTACACATTGAAGATTATTTGATGTTATGATTGTAATTCCTTTTTAAAGTATACTATTAAATGTTACATTATTGAACATATCATAAATCATAAAATGGTATTAATATTATATTAACCATTTATTTTCATGTCACCCATGACATGAGGAAAAATTAAAGGCTTTTGATTACATGGAGATTCAAATTAGAGGACCACCAAAGTGGGCATTGAACCTACAAGGTTTTGGATGATGTGAACTAGATAAAAGCCCAATTAATGTACAATATTAGACAGGATGAAAGCCTAATGATTCTGAAAATTTAAATGAATTTATAAGATATTATGGGGAACATTTTATTCAACAGTGGGCTAAGCCAATTTAGGTGTTTAAATGGTGTTCTAGGTGGCCCAATTTGATGATGAAATTCTGGGCCATATTTTGAGGCCCATAAAAATAGCTCACCATATAAATCATATCTCACGACCTGAAAATATTTCTCTTCTGACATTTTACTTGAAAATAGGAGAAATATGATGCTATATTTTATCTGTCTATGTCCCACTCTAATTTGTCTATCTAGATAGTCCTTTATGCTTGTCATTTAGGTGGATGCAAGTCAGCTTCCACTTTGGAGATGAGTGGAAAAGAATCCACTCCATTAATTTCCACCCACCGTTCCCCACAAAATTTATATAAAGTGACTTGGGAGGATGGGGGATCTGACAAGGCATCCCAAATTCTTATTTAAGGTTGTATTAGTTGAGGATACGAGTGGTTTTGGAACTTTTTCATCATTGTAATGTCATTATGCTAATTTATCTTTGTAACATTCATTCTTCTCATGTACATTTTTTGAATAACCATTGTTTTAAATAAAAATTCATCTTACTCTCTTATTTTGTTCTTATTCATATCACTTTGATACCATTGCCTCATGTTGTGAAAATTTTCACACCAGACCATGTGATATTGTTCACAAAACGGTGGAGTGATCGTTATTATCTTATTTTTATTTCTTCAATTACAACCTTGTAAGTCTACTTCCCTCTTCTATTGAAAACATTTCATCAATGGAGGGCTTGTGATTTTATGGCTTGATCCATGTGAGTATCAAGGGGATGGATTAGATGTTATTTATCACTCCGTAAATGTGATTAATTTATTTTATTTGAGTTTCATTCATTCAATGATTTTCTCTCTACCTCTTCCTTATTATATTTATTCTCCCCATTTTTATGTCCTAATTAGATCCATTACCAAGGAGTTCTCATGAAAAGGAACCTACAGGTGTACGGGTGATTATTAAGTGTTTTGTAAAGTTTTTAATAAGTGAGTGATGAGATTAGTTTGAATTAATTTCATGTATCCTTCTAGAGTTATTGAAATTGGAATCCTAAGAAAAAAATGAATTCATCAAATCCTCCCCGTGAAATAACCTATGATCAACTCATTTTTCTCATAATTTGAATTCACATATATTTATTAGTGATATTTTTAAAGCATATAAAATCATCCCACATTTTCCACCTTATAGCCCAAAATCTATCACTTAATATGGTGTGTCTAAAGGTCCTTCTTAGGTATTTGTGGATTATACAAACCAAGTTACACTACAAAAGACCGATCAACCCTTAGATCATGGGTAAATTTGTGTGACACAGATAATTCCAAAATCTCATATTCATTTCATATAAATCAATTTCAATCACAAATAATCATATTTATTAATAACAATTTTCATTACCTTAGACTCATTTCAATGGCCAAATCGATTCTACAATCTAGTGCTCACAATCCAATAGGACCAATTCAAAGGCCCAACCACTTCATGAATTATCCTTGGTTGTGAAATTACATTTCACAACCGTATACACACACTATATATTTCCATTTATCAATTAAAATTTGAAAATAATTACTCACCCTAAGACCATTCATGTTCAAAACTAAACATCGATCATCCCTTATAGAATGATCATTTTTTGGTTCTGGGAATGATAAATGATATATAATTCTAAATAAATTTTTAGAAACACTTTATTTTATATATTATATCAATTCATGACATGACTGAAAATTATATAGAATACCATTAGCAATGAAAAATTGTATGCTATGGGTTAGTCTTAGAGACAACCTACCTTATGATCAAAGAAAACCACTCCTAATAAAATATTACAAAATTTTGGATTAAATTGGATGAAAATAAATAATTAAAATTCCATATACATAAGGAATTTTAGAATAACTTTTTGGGCGAAAATTATCAAATGAAATAATCAATGATGGAGTGAATTAGGAGACAATGACTCACCATATACTCATGATCATCCACAATTGAAGCATATATGGATTAGTAACAAGGAAGAACCATGTTAAAAAAATGAGTGGGGTAATGGATAATTGAACATAATGATTAAGTATGATAAATGGGGGAAATTTGTTTTTAATTGTGTAGTGGTTTCAAGTGATTCTTTAAATTATTTAAATTTTTAAATGTTGCCCATGATATAACTTCAATATTTTTCAAATTGTGAATCAATAGGGAATTCCAAAATTCCTCACAACACCCCGCTCACATTTATGGTCCTCAAAATTTAAAAATCATTCCCTAAATATTTGATGCATCTCAGAAACCAAAGACAACAATTCAATGGGTTTTCCTGCATCGGTTTGCCAACCATTGTTCTAACCATAGATCTAACCCATATTGAAAATTTTACATTGAATTTTTCATGGTTATCTAAAAAAAATCAGTAACCATTAAACCCAAACATAAGAAATAGAATTTTTATTGAAAACCACATCATGATTAGCGTGTTGAATATTTCTTCCTGAACCACCGACACCAAACAAAGAACCTAGTACTAAAACCCCCCAAAAACATCCCAACATAAACTCAATGATCAAAGCTCTGTTCAAGAACATAAGACAACATTTGTACCTCATACTATTTCCAAAAATACATATTTAGGATGCTTTAACTGTTAGGTTTTTATTTTCATATTTTTTTAAATATGTAACATACTTTGTCCACAAAAATAATAAAACACCTAGAATATTCACATCATAATATTGGTTGGAATTTTATAACCACCTCCACATAGTAATAATATTCCTTAGGAATAATGATATTTATTAGAGGATATCATACAATTAGGTGTATCTGATAGGTTGGATATCATATATAATTTTAAATTTTCTTTAATCTGTTACAATTAATGAAATTATTTTCCAATATTCATGATATTAGTATATGTTTATTCTGGTTGTAATTATTCATTGTATTACTTAGGTGGAATCCAAACATATAATACATTAATAATGGATTATAAATAATGAAACCACATTGTAATATACGTTATCCTATCATTTATTAATTTACATATATGTTTTAGTCTATATCTTACAATGTTTGGATGCAATGAAATAGAATATTCAAAGATCAATGGATTTGTATAATGTTTTAAATTTATCTTCTCATTCATATCCATGAATTGGTAAAATAATCTTATTTATATAAGAGATGAAATACATTTTCATATTTTTTTTATCCATTTTGTTTGGTGCTTGCAATGGGTCCCTCTAAGATATCCATTTATAAATCTAAATGACTTAGTTTATCAACACCAGCTAGTTTAGCATGTTCAACAACATATGAATGTTTATATAGTCATTTATTATTTCCATGTTCTTTATGTTTTTCATTTAATTATGTAATAAAGTGTTATTGACTTGATGTTCTTGTCATGCGTTTAGGGTTAATGTGAATTATATAACAATAATCCTTATATATATTTCTTTGTATTTCTCTTTTTGAAGGTGTTCAAATCTATATTCATATTAGACATTCACTATTTTTCATTATAAAATGATTTGTCATAAATTATTAAAACAATAACTTATATATCAGTGGATTCCCCATTCACATGGATTACATCAACAATATTTCCCAAAACAAAGTGCCAACAAACTAAATAATATATAAAATATAAATTCTAATAAATTAAAAACCGATAATTTTTCTGTTAAACCACTGTTATTATTTAGAGATTAAATATTATCACTCTTCTTGGTTATAATGAGATTCACGATGCACATGGAGGTAATAATATGAAGGCTGTTGTAGTCAACCATAATGGTTAGTCTATTATTACCAAAATATATGTGACTATTAATATCTTTAGTAAGGTTTTAAGGCTCATGTTTCATCCCTTGGCATATAAGGTTCATTAGGAAGCAATTTATGAGTCTTCCACTACTCAAATATGGTCTATGACTGAGGCCAAAATTTTTAATAATTTTTTTGGAATATTTCAAAACAAACCCGACTATATGACATCCTAATACACAATGGGACTACAATCGTTGCACATATTGGTGATTTAAGAATCATAATTTTAAAATTTTATAACATAGATATCTTGATTAATGATGAAGTCACGTCAAACATTTTATTAACATCCTTATATTAATTATAAAAATCTTTTAAGGATTCTATTATTTATCGTCAGTATACACTAGCACCAAATGACGTTAAATAATTATAATTTTTAAATGATTTAAAAAAAAAGATGATATATAAAAAATAGGCTGATGGATTGGATGTTAAATGATGAAAATAGAATTATGTTAATTGAATCCCATACATATCATATATAGATATTACATCATATTTTAATAATAATAATTACGTAACATAGAGCCCCTCACAAGAATCATATAGGTCTAGTATCTTGGGTAAAATGGATACACAAACAATAGGTTCATAAGAAATATACATCTTCTCCCAATTAATTAATAAAAACTAGTACCCTTATTTGATATATCGTCCCTGAATCCTTTATTCATTACCTTATGAAAGGAAACAAATTAATGGAGGAGTAGAAATGATCAGTAATGGTAAAAAATGGAGATACTAATGATCATTAAAACATAACTTAAAAAAACATTTCAAAACTATTCGCATTATATCATAGATGATAATCATTATTCCTAGCATATATCATAGCACTTAAAATGTCATGAATAAAAAGGAATCAATGAATATGAGGAAAGAGTTCATAATATTGGTATAAGATGTAAATTTTTGGTATATATACGCATAGAATATTATTTCCATATTTGTCATGGATCACATCCAAGACTATTATAGTGAATTAGGTTCACACTCCAAATCATCATAGTTGTAATGTTTCACTTTGAAAACTATCATAGGGTACATAATAACGTATTGAATTAGGTTCCATCCCCATTATTATCCATTTTATCACATGAGAAATCCATATTTACCCAATTCCTTAGAGGGGTATATAATTATAATCCCATTAACAAATAAAGAAAAATATACAGATGCGTTTCATAATATTATAAAATATTCATCATCGAAAACTGATTAGAATGAAATTATTTTTGTAAACATTTCATAATGGTAAAACCCATGTAAACTAAATGTGTTTCATAAAAATCACTTCATCATAATCATGAACCATAAAAATAATACTATTTATGGTATAATTTTATCATATAACCTGTAAATATTAGGGAACACCAAATGATGTTATCATATGTGGAAATTTTTTTTAAATGGACACTTGGAACATTGCTTTCGTAAAATAAAATTTTTATTTATAAAGAAGAAATTTAAAGGAAAAAATTAAAAAAAATTAAAGGAAAAATATTATTTAAAAAGAAAATAATACACATTTAATGAAACCTTCAATTCAATAAATGGTAACAATATTGGGAAATTTACTTTGTTTTGTATATGTTAAAATAGAAATTACATTAATATTTAATGAAAAATATAAAAGAACCTTATTAATAAAATGGAAATAAGATTCCTTTTAAAGTATTTATTAAAATTTAAAAAATGGAAAAAATGTACTTTAAAAATCATTTTATTATATTAAAATAATTATTCAAAACAATTTTAGAAAACATGGACATAGAAAAGAAATTATTTTTTTAAAATATAATAAAATGTTGGTTTTTGCTAAAGAATATTTTTTGGGACTCTTGTTCATGTAAACAGATGATAATAAAGGAAAACTTTTATTGCAGAAATGAAAAATGTGGATATGAAATTTAATTTTATCAGAGAGAGATATACAATAAGATTTCATCAATTAAACATAATCATAAACATTCTAGATAAAAAATGTGATTTTGAATAAAACACTTACCATAGGAACAGATAACACAATATGTGTTATATCATAATATATAACAAATATATAGCTATTATACATATATTACATAACCATTATCATATATATCATTTCTTATGTTATATAATTATACAATTTTATCACTACTTGTTAATTATTTTTATTGAAATCAATGTATCAGTTGATAATTAAATCACTTTTCATGTTTGTTTTGGAATGATTGATTTGGTCCAAATAATTTAATCATGCTTCCATAATCACTAGAATGTTAATAATGATATTAATTTTATATTAATTTTATATTCATCTATAAAATCATAGATAGAAAAATTGTAGTAGATAATTCATTGTGATTGTAGGTTTTACATATGAATGAACGTGATTTTTATTTTTTATGGAAGAAATAAAAAAATGTAAAATTATAATGAAACGTTATAAAATAATCATTATATGAATATTTATCATAAATATTAATTTAATAAATACTTATTACTATCTATTTAAATAATAAATTAAAAAGGAATCACATCAATCAATGGAGGTGGTACTCTACATGTATAGACAGACGATATTATCCTTTTCCAAACTATTTAATTTTAAGAGGTTTTATATTGTATTAAAATAATATAATAATAATTATTTCATAAATATAATATATAAATATTGAACCCTTTTTAATATCCAATAATAAAATACGCTGATGAAAAATGGATTGTATCTTTATGTGGAGACAATAATCCATAATTATGAACTTGCAAAACATTCACTTCCAAATGAATGTGAATGATGGAGGATGAATATAGTTTCATATTCATAATAAGAATTAAAAATATTTTTTATATTTTTTTTATTTAATAATAAATACAATTGATTTAAAGTATTTAAAATATGTTCTAAAAAACAAAGTGATTAGTTAAGGTGATTACCTATTCTTCGAATGAACACCAGTAGATATCCCCTTAAAGATCCAAATACTAGTATATTGGTTAGAAAGTAAAGTCAATAACAAATCTATGTAATATTATGAATTAATTTATCAACTGTTGGTCTATATATAAGGATAAATGATTTGTAATGAAGAGAAAATATGGGGTTTCTTTTTTAAGTGATGGAGAGGACACACATGGAATTTCTAAAAAAATTAAATTATATTAATTCATTATAAACAAATATGATTCCTTGTAACACCCCGATCTTCCATGATACGCTTCTCATTCAATAATGCAATAGCTTGCATTGTACGCAACTTCGAGTTCTAACACACCGCAACTAATCAAAGTAGCTGTTATGAACAGTAATAACCACTTTTTAAATTTATAGAAATTTTATATTTCAAAATGGACTTCATTTTTGTATTCCTAATATTGAAATTAGCCTATGTTGAATTTTTTGTAATTTTCTGAGAATATCAAAATTTTTATGAATAGTGAAAAATACTTAAAACAACTTTTTTAGTCAAAATAATTTATAGTGATAAGTTATATTATTGAGTGGTTTTAAAGTATAATTAGAATATATTTTTACCATTTTATCCAATGGTGTTCATTAGAATTAATTTTACTTTGGAATTGGACATAAAGAATTGTCAATCTTTTGATATATATTGTTTCTTAAAAACACGCTATTTGTTGTGACATCGGGAATTAATTATAAAATTAATTAATGCAACTTATATGTTTTTAATTTTTTAAAATAGACATCATTTTTGAAATCGGAATATCAAATATAGATTCGGGTGAAATTTTGGCATTGTTCTGAAAAACTTCAATTTTTGATGAATAGTGAAACCACTAAGTGGTAGTTAAATAACTAATTTTTCATTTAAATGAAATATTACCACTTCTGTGTTTTGAATTTCACAAATCCGACATACATGGTTGTCATTCGGATGTAAAATGTGGTTCAATGGGATAAAAATAATTTTTTGGGGAATAGTAACTTTTAAGTTTAATTAATCGCGATTAGAGGTAATTAGTGTAGTTTAAGGTAAAAATAATGTTTTAATAATTTGAGATGAGCTTGAAACATGTCCTACCCTCATTGGATGTTCCATGGCTGACCAAGAAAATCCATGGGTCAACTTGGGGACCCCATGGATCCACTTTAGTTTGAAAATGACATAAATACCTTTTATTTAATGTTAAAGTAAAAATGACACAAAAATGAAATGTTTTACTAAAACAATTTTTACATGGGGTCATACAAGTCATCTTTTTGACTATAAATAGTCATTGGAAAGCCAAAACGATTTCCTACATCATAGTATTTTTTTATTTTTTAGACATTAAATAAAATAAATTATTTATGACATCATTATGATGCAGCGATGACCTCATTATTTAACGATTTTAATAAAATGAAGAGAAAATGTAAAATCCAAGGCATACACTTGTCCAAAGACTATTGGATAGGTATATTGAGAACCCTTATCACCTTATCCTCGAATTCTATAATTGTGGGACCTTTAGAATCCGAAAAGCATTGTATAATAATGTAAAATTTCCTTACGTTCCAAGAGTGCCCCTCCTCTCCACTTATAAAAGGCCCCCACTTCTACCACCTCATTCACACTTTCAAGACATTTGGATTGGCCAAACTCTGGCCAAATACTCTCCCAACTTCCCCTATTACTCCTAGAAGCCTCACTTTTGGCAGAACTCTTCCCAAGGAAGCCTTTAGCTCAAATCAAAAAGAGTTACCCGATTTTGAGGTAATGTCTTCTCTAATGTTGTTTTGTTTTATTTTTCTTCTCCAACCCCCTAAAATCTTTTTTTTAATTTATTTTGTAACAAAAACAGTATCCCCAATATACTAGGATGTTTTTATAAGAAGTATTTGTTTTACACTTACACACACCTTCGTCTAATGGTTAACGAACATACTGTTTCTGTGGGTGGTGAAATACTACCTCACGAAACAATGATTGTTCAAATTCTTTTAACACCTATAATGGTGGCCATTTTGATGACACTATTTTCATATATGATATATATATTATGTTTATGTTTTCCTTATGCTTCTGTATTTCCCATTTATGGCATACATTATGATTTCCATTATGGGTAAACGCGATAATTTCATTTTAGAAAGTGCGGACTACCGCCCCCTCAAAGTGATGTGAATTGTTAATGCCATATGTGGGATGTATAAAGGACGGAGTAAATGATATAATATATGCTATTATACTGGAACTATATTATATCTTTATATTATTATGATTTCATTCCATTAAATACGAAATAGAAATGAAAGTAGCGTTCATGCGTACGTACGGCTTACCATCTCCATGAACGGTGCATTTCATTTCTTACCTCTAAATGATACGTAATATTATAAATCAATGTATATACTGGATATATATGATATATATTACATCTAAATCATGAATATAATTATGTAGATAATGGATATTCTACCACATAAACAACTTGTAATTATAAGAAGTTTATTGTTGACTCAAGTACGAAAGATCGACAAAACGACCGTTATTAACTTAAATAATTACAGAATGTGCATATCATAGTAATAAGTGATATAAAAAGGATAATGAAATTGAAAATGGTTCTTAATAAGGTATATATTAACTCTAGTTTATTATTCAGGAGGTTAAAGAATGGTTGAGTCAAGTCAAACACGAGGTATGGGAATTTCTTAACCCAATTTCCATTCTTTGGGTTAATCTCCTACTTTCAAATTATGCCATGATATTATTATGTCCTATTTTGTATTTTTACTTTCTTTATGTGTACCTATAGTGTATACACATAATAGATCTATTTTATTTTAAAAATTATATTTTTAATGACTTCGTCTAAATCTCATTTCATTGAGGCATATTTGGTTTTATACACAACTTTCTTTTATACGGTGTATAAACCCCTTTGACTTTTACGTTTATTCAAAAGGAATATTTTTTATACAAAGCGTTTTACTAAACGAAAAAAAGGGAATGTTTTTATTTCCATACATATGCGGCGACAACGACTTCTCCACCGCCGGGACAATTATTTGTGTTTCGGCTTCCTCTACAAGCCATACTTTTTTTAAAAGAAAAATAAATACCATGTTTTACTTTTCTATTATTTTGGTATTGAAAATGGTTTTGAAAGTGTTTTTATTATATCAATGTGTTGTATTGATATCTTGTGATTGAAATGTGGAATTGTTATGTTTCCTTTATGCATGTTTTATGTGATATGATTATGTGATGGTTTATGATATGTTTAAACCTATTCATATGAGGAATGCATTGGACTTAATAAGTGACGGGTGGAGCCCGCTATAGCTCCTCGATTCATCGGTAGGTCTCATGAGACAACTAGATGTGGAATTGGCCGAGGCCCTTTCCCAATTTGATTTACGGTTTTGGCTGAGGCCTTAATCATTTTAGACGTCTTGGTCGAGGCCTTGAAAAAATGTATCAGAATGTCTGGCATTATGCATTCCATCATTAGGAAAGTGGTTATTGATATTGCATGTGATTATTCGACTAGTAGAATATTCATGTGACGAAGTGAATGGAATTATCTCATTTTAATTTTTCCATATTATGTTGAAGTTCATGTTTAAAAGGCTTTTGTTTTAGTTATACATTGCCTTAAATGTTAATGTTTATTTATGAAAGATTTCGCAATATTGTTTTCCTTACTGAGCATCTGAGCTCACCCCTTTCAATGTTTTTAATATTTTCCAGGATGTGAAGAAGTATTTTATGAATGACCTGCAGGGATAGTCAGAAGAGGATATGAGTGTAAACTATGGAGACATTATTATTTTAGTTTTTCACTTTATGATGTAATGTAAGACTTATGAATGTATCTAGTGTTTCCAAGGCTACTAAACTAATCGGTCTTTCGAGACTTGATCTTTTGTGATCAAGCCAATGTTACGAAGTAATGCACCTGCTCTGGGTAGCTGGGGTCGGGGCGTTACATTCCTTATAGACAAGAACTAGAATAAAAGTATTATTGGGTTAAAATAATATCATAAATTTTCTTTTTACTACCATTGGGTTTATTTTAAATGTTATCTTTTTATAAAACCCTTCATGAAAAATTTAAAACCCTAATCGTGGTAACAACTTTATCAATTTTAATGGGTTATGAATGTCACTAAAAATTGAAATGTGATTTATAAATAGATCATTATTGATTCTTTAAAATATATTCGAATAAATTTGAAGACCAAATTTTTTTTAAGAATATAAATCATTTAATAAAAGGTTACTTATTATAAATATTGTTAATTATAATTTTAAAACTATTTATTTAATTTGAATTAAAATACACCAAGAAAAATATGGAACTAGAATATAATCCTTTAAAAATTATCTAATAGTTTATATGCCTTGATATATTTTTTTGGAACATCATATATCACTAAAATTATATTAAAATTAAAATTTTGAAAACATTTTTTTATTAAATTGATATATACTTTCTCACTATTACAAGGTAATTTAAGGAAATTTTTCAGTTATAAAAATTATAAATAGATTACTAGGATATGTAAATAATCAATTATTTAAAAATAAAAAATTTATAATTTTTTTAATCCTCATTTAAAATTTTGTTGAGAAACATAAGTAAGGAAGATGATATTTAGTATTTTTTCTTTCCATAAATTAATATAAATGTGATAATGAGAAAAATATAGCATCAAGTGACTATAAATATTTTAATTGGATGAAAATCGTGGAATTACAAAAATTAAATAGGACAATTTCTGTAATTTTCATTATTTTTAAATCCTTATCCAAATGTTATAATTTTTTTACCCATTTTAGGTATATCGGGGTGATAAAAATTTATTATGTATACAATTCAAGTTAAACAAAACATAAAGGAAAATATTTATCAATTTTGATCCGTTAAATTCCAAATATGGTTTCCATCATTCATGATTATTTTTTAATAAGTTTGATAAATTATTTTTAAATAAATTCGAAAATTTCAAAAATCCCATTTTATAGAAAATTCAATTTTACACAGAAATCTAGGTTTATATTCATTTCTCATTCCTAGAAAACTATTAGATGAGTGATATAAAATTTTATTAAAATAGTAATATATATATATATATATTCATTAAAATCATTCAACAATAATGTTCAATTTAATTTATTAAGATTAAAACACATTTCACATATATAAATTATCTTAAAGAAAGAAACATATATTTTATTAATTAACTACATTATTTTCCTTTAAAATTATTTGATACGCAATGAATTTATTTTATACATGTATACAATTAAATTTTTTATAATTTTTTTATTATTATTCAAATCCCCCAATTAAATTTGTATGTTATAATTATATAATAAATTAAGATTTAATTTTAATTTGGGTTACATTTATAGTAATCTTTAAAACAAAAAACAATTATGTGACATGAAATATATCATAAAATATTGCGGTGTTATAGAAGATGGTAGGGGAATATAGTTAAATCTAGGACAAAGTTTTCTATATTAATGAATTGGGTGATTATATATTTCCATGTAAACAACCTCAGCATGTAAACTAGAACAATAAAATAAAGAAAAACAACCATACAGATAATAATTATGAGAATTCAATAATACTATAGAAGAAATTTGATACTGTATATTTTCACTATGTGTATGAATTTGATTCTACTGATGTTCTCTGTGTGTGTGACCATGATATATCTATATTTGACAACGATATATTTGAATGAAAATATTGTTTATATCATGTGTATAGGTTTTCTCTCTCTTAAAAATCATGATTGGATGGTTTAACCATTGGAAAAGGAAATATGGGTTCCCAAGATAAAGAGAATCCAAATTTCCCTAGGAATTATTGACAAAAAGGTACCCCTTCTGGTATGGATTTGGAATTTATAAAATTTTTTATGGGACCCTAACCATGATAAATTGACTCCTCGTGAATGGGATGTATGTGTTAGATAATGAAACTCATATGAAGTAATATAATGTTTCCCATACCATTGTCTCTAAGAACACCACCTATTGTCACATATGTATTGGTTATGTGAGTTACAATGGTCTTGATGAATTTAGTAAACAATGTCCTTTAACAGATATATGCTCAAATAGTCTTCTCCTTGATTATGATTATGTGTATAGAAAGTATATGTGGGAGAATTTAAATATGTTTTCATATGACACTATAAAAACTCTTAACTACATATATTATAATATTTAGGGACACTATAGGACTATTTACCATTATGGGGGATATTATTTTGTGACATTTATTGAATATTAATCATGAAATGAATGGATTTACATGTTGAAACACAATTTATTTACATTTTATGCTTCTATGAATTGGAAAAATATTATAAAAATCAAATCAAGTTCGATGTTTTAAGAATATAAAGACAAATAATTGGTTATTTAATATATTTAATGAATTTCATATTCATTATATATTTAAATGTATATAAGGTCATCAAAATATTATTCAAATCCAATAAGAGAATTTATTTTGTGAACGTATGAATAAGACTCATGGGATCTCATAAGGTATTTCATTGTTCCATCAAGGTAGAAGCTTTCACTATGAATGGGTATTTTAATATGAATATAACCTCTAAAAATAAATATTTCAGGACTCCTAAAGAATTCATTATGCGTTGGCCACCATGTCCTGAAAACCATAGAGTGTTTCAATCAACAACTTAATCTAAATGTAATAATGATAACATAGAATTAAAGGGAGTAAAATTGAATTTTTTGTCTATCTAGAGATTTCTAAGGGATATAGAGTACATATATTTATATACCCAGTTCATTTTTCATAATGAAACCTTTTATATGTTTTCCTCTTTATGAATAATTTTTCAGAATATGAATGTTGTGAAACACCACAACAATTTTGTGTTGGGGTTCCCTCAATGCCTTGAGATTATTATGATTATGTATCTATCACCACTAACCCTCAACCTCCGAATTATCCTAATCCAAATTGTGATTTTGATTCTAATTTATAGATATAAGTTGATGATAATCGTAGATATTATCAATAGGTCTATTATAATAATATGGGTACTATTTGAACTACTTCTTATTTTAGTTGTTTTGATGTCTCCATTTATGCGTTTAACATTAATCACGATTAAAATATTAATGAAACAAAAATCATTATGCACGATATGAAATCCAATGAATCTAAGAAGTAGTTTTCTATGATGAACGATAAATAAATTTCCTTCCAAAAAAATATACAAGGATTATTATAACTAAACATATTAATTCTAAATAATATAATTCTAAATATAACATTAAAAAGTGGGATAATAACACAAGGGTGTTAAAAATTAAATAAAAATCTTTTTTGTTAGACAAATTTTCCATCAACTTAAAGGAATTGTCTATAGATTTCCCCCCCCCCATTTTTAAGAATTTATCTATTCAGTTTATACATTTTTTATACTAGATATTGTTTCCAAATAAATCATCATGATGTTAGAAATAATTTTTTTTTCAATGTAATATGTTGGAATGAAATTTTTAGAGTCCTCTTGAGAGATTCAAATTTAAAAAAAATTTATTTTAGTAATTCTGGAGACCGTATATGGAAAAAAAATGAAGAACAAAAGAATGGATAAATAAGGAGCACCTAAAAAAGGAAAACATGAGATGGGAAATTTCTAATGGTGGCATAATGTAATGAATCCCAAGGACGTCACCTCGAACACTACTAGATAAACCAAGAGGTAAGGACCCCATGATATGGAAGGAAAAACCCATCATCATCATTGAATCGGGATGCAAAGAATTATTCCACTTTATTGACCACACACCGTGTATGAAGTAAGCTAGTTCTATTAACGATGAGAAACCATCAACACTAGATATGGTATGAAATAGTCCATTTTGTTGATTTATTATCATTAAGAACATTATAGATAATTTTTTTAATCATTTTGAATCTCCAAGAGAGAAATTTTTTTAGAAAAAATATAATGTATCCCTTTGAGAAGATCCCATGCCTATGACTCTAGGGGGTCACATCGACCAATGCCGGAACAAAACATTGAAACAAAACTACACCTTATTTTTTGGATCACCACACTCCTCTTAATTCTGATAACACATGACCCATCAGAATTATGTTTCATCCCATCAGATGTGGGTGTTCATTAGATTCATTGGCCCCTTGAAGCCATATTCTTATATGAATGTGAATAAAACTTATTGCAAAGTTTTTTCATCATCGTAGTGGAATCTATAAAATTTTATAGGAGAACACATAGATATGTGATGAGTCATTTTTTTTCTAGAAATATGACCTATCATAGATCATGAAACACCTTCGAATCATGATCTGTTCTTCACCTCCAAGATAAACCATCATCTAGTAGAAAATATTATCGTTATTTCCTTCTCCTTTATGTTATTGATCCTACATTGTAGTAAAGAACACCTGGTCATACTGGGGATGACAAGCTAGTGAAATTCCCAAATACATCACTAAGAACGCATTCACAATCCCTCTCAATAAATAAATGGGAAGAAGTCTGAACACATGGGATCATGGAACAATAGTATTTATAAAAAAAATGATTCCCTTTTGTCAGATATCCTCATCAGAAGAAATGTTGTGGTGTCATACACTCTAGTTGGGAATATTATTCATAAGAATAGTGTCTTTTAACAATGGTGGTGACCGTATAAATCCTGATTGTGGGTATTTAGATGAATCGACATGTAAAACTAAATAAAAAATGATCCAAATAATGTGGCCTTGAAAATCCACATATCTAAATAATATGAGAGTTTAATGTGGTGGAACAAATTATTATAATAATTATTTAATAATTATTTGATTAAATAAGGATGACCATAAGCTTATTTGAAGGCAATATCAGTATCCGGGAATCTATGAAAGCTGAGAATATCTCCTGACCATCTTTCATGCATAATGTATTATGTCATCTTTTCAAATGGTCATGTTTTATTGATTAATATGGTAAGGAATATGCCTATAAATATTTATCGAATGGTAATTGGGGTTGATGATTGGTTTCAATAGGTTATTTAAATACTTCTTACTTTTTACACTATGTAGTCCTATACCACATTCATTTCTGTGTAGGGTAAATCTAGACTAGGCAGTCTAATTGAACCGATCCACCGAATGGTAGTCCCAAATTTATGAGGTCATGATACCCTAATTATTCATAATAACATACCATGGATCCTTAAGGACTGAAAGAATGTGCATGTGGATCTATGTAATCATGTATTAACCTGAGTGATCATCCCCTTGAAGGAGATGAAACAATTTATAAAATTATTGATGTGGATAGAGATATTACCATCCCTTTTATCTAGATCCTTAATACAAAGCATTTCCAATATAATGGGGTAAAAAAGAGAGTCCATTGGAAGGCTCTTAATTCTAATTCCCATGATGGATTCAATTCAATGCACACATCTAGCTGAGAAAATCCTAGACATGTAGATGCTTCTTTTATATCTATTAAAAATATGCATGCTCTATTATCAATATTCTTAAAGAATGTTCTTAATAAATTAGATAGATCTAGAGCTCCCTATAAGGAATAGGAAAATATCATCTATAAACATTTGGTGGGAAAAATTCTAGAAATGGAAAAAAACATGAAAATCATTAATTGTGCCGCAAATCACATTTTCTATAATGGATCATCTCAAAGAATAATGCATTCGAAAGAATAATTTGGACGATAATGGGTCCCCAGGTCTATGACCATAGACATATTTAAATAATACGTTATTCCATCTCATAATGAAAATGGATAGAAAGGGTGATGTAAAACATCTAAACATGAGGTCAATAGCCTATGAAGAAAAATACTTTAAACATAGAACATGGATAATAAATTCCCACTATAGTTTTTCTTAAGCTTTCTCCACATCCAACATAATCTATTTTTCTCAAAATGTGATATTTACTATTGAAATCATTAATCTTCTCTTGGACAGGCCTAATAGCTCCATGGATGGACCAACCACACACAAACTCATGTTGTTCTTAAAATATGAAGGATGGAAGATGTATACCAATTCCCTTATTGAGCACACTTGTGTTTTTTTAGGAAAAGTTACACATAGATATTATCTTATATTTTTTTTGAGAAAAAACGAGCTGCGACATTAGGAATAAGAACTAGAGTAGTCCTACTAGCAACACGAGGAAGGATAACCCAACAAAAGATGTCGAAACAACCTCAATAATGTCTACTTTCACAATTCTCCATCATTCCACATAAAAGGATCAGAGAAATCCATATGTCTTGATATAGATTTTGGGATTTAGGAATGCCACTGCCACCCATATTTCTTTATCCTATAGAAGTGATTTTGAAAGGAGATTGTTGTCCTCACACACTACTATCAAAATGTCAATAACCATTGGGGAATACCCACTGTCATACACATCGTAAAAAAATGATTAGGTAAAATAAGAGTTATATAAATATTTCATCGGCAATACCTCAAATTATTTCAATATTGGTAATGATGGATCCATCTATGAAATGAATTCATGGATTATTTGTGAAATTCCATTAATTATGGTTGGCATGGTAGTAGCCTGGTTCCGATCAAGCACACAAAGCAAAAGGGCTATCAATAGTTCTCTTATCAACCAATATTGAGAGATAAATTTATTCAGGATGAGGCTCCTCTTATGGATAATGGCACAAATAAGACCATCATTATAGACTGCCTGATGCATTTTCTCAATCTTCCCAGTATCATGATTTATATAATCTAGTTGATTCTAAGGGGGACGAAGACATCTTAGCCAAGATTTTCGGGACTTCTGAAGATGTCACAACATATTATAAAGAACAATCCAATGGGTACCATGATGTGCGAATGACTATGAGGAGGTAACATCCGGATGGATGTTACGATCCTAAGGGCAGCACCTGGAGAATATGAATCACTTCCTCCACCCATACCTTAACTCCAAGGAAGTGATAATTAGAGAATTATTAGAGAGATAATGACTGAAGGGAATGATTTAACCCTTTTAATAGGAGGAGATGACTATCATATTTTTTTAAGAATTTATCCAAGAGACACCAGATGTGTTTTGGGATCTTCTGAATATTTCACTAGGTTTACACGTCCTCAAGGATGCCCATATACATCAGACCATTACAACCAATGAAAGAGGATAAATCTTGATAATAGTTTAAACACATTAACTATGTTATGAATTAATAAATTATAAATATTTATGAATTAAAAATTATCTATTGAATTATATGGTTTATTATTCATATAAAATCCCAATCAATTTTTTTTAAATGAATAATTTGTGAAATTCATAAAATTTTTTAGGAATGGGTACTAGTAGGAAGAGATATACAACATTCATGATTTTGAAAGAACGTTTTTATGATAAAAATATTTTAATAATGTACATTATTTTGATAGTTAATCCATTTAGTATTTATTTGGGATAACATTTCATGTTATTCATTATTTAATCCTTGAAATTTTTATCTAAGGATAAATTTATTAATAGTATTCCATATGATAAAATATTTAGTAGTATTATATAGTCAATTTCCCTTTTTTATATGATATATCCTTTTTATGTGTATGTTGTGATGTTATATTGAAAAAACTAGGTAAATATCATTGAAATTATTTGAAAATAAACCTCCAGAATGTATCTATGTCTATTGATTTATGATTCTCATTGGGAAATATGTGTATATATTCTAATAATTTTGTTATTTGTTTTATTATAATATATTTCATATCTTGATAAATTTAAATCTATTAGTGTCATTGTTTTTTATTCTCGTGGTTCTCTTGTTTATTAGATAATAAAAATGGAATTTTTATTTTCCCTTTCCACCACTGGAGACAAATATATTGATTTAAGTGAATATATAAAATAGGTGATTTTGTTAAACATTCTTGAAAAATAAATATTATTCCTCAACATTTATTATAGTGATGCATTGTGATACTCAGTTTTCTTTATATTTTCCCAAAACCCATATTTTCTTGTGTAGATTGAATCATATAGAAATTATACATCACATTGATTGGGAGATTATTGAATCTGGAATGGTCTGTGTCTTAATAATACATTGAAATGATAAAAAATATTATTTTTTGAATAAATTTATTCTTTTATTAATTAATATTTACAATTTTTGTTTAAGGAACTATGCCATAGTTCATGTTGTAGAAACACTTGTAGTATTTAATCATTTTAATTGAAAGGAATAATGTTTTAAATTTAATGTTTCCACTTCATATATAAATCATTTTACAGTCATATTTTTTTTATTACCAAATTTATTGATTTACTGCATATTTTTACTACAATGAATTGTTTTGTTTTTATGGAAAGCGTGCTCTTATTTATTTGTGGTATTTTGGATTTTATTTAAATTCATAACTTATAATTAATTTCTTATTTGTGATTTTATTTATTTTAGTATAGTGTAGTTATTTAATTTTTTGAATTATTTAGGTCCATTATTCCACCTTAAAAAAATTCCATGGTGATCCATTTGTGTTTTTTGCAATGTGTGTTTTGTCTCAATGATCATGGGTAATTCATGATTTGTAACAGATACATGTTGTTGGTTTTTATGGGTTTTCCCCAGCTATTATGCATTCTATTACATAAATTTCTATGTTTTTTCTAAGTGTTATTGGGTATATCATCTAACCTCCTTTCTTAATCAGCCCATCAAATATCATGTGTTGCATCATTTAACTAATCATTTGTATTTTAACATTCAATTGAGTGTCGTTTCATTTTTTTGAGTTCATGGTGTGTATGAGAGGAAGACACACCTAGTTTATAATAAATGATTAAAGTGTATTTGGTAAAATCAAGGACACAAAACCTATCATACTTACCTTACTAGTTAGCATCCTAATCCAATAAAAGAAAAGATTTATTGTGGTAGGAACAAATTTCAGATGACACGATTCATAGAACTTTGATTGTCATTGGAAGAAGGCATCGACATATATTGTAGATTCAACTTCTATTTCTTAACAAACTTTTATTATAGAAGATCCAACATTATAAGTCATCTAGTAATGTTTTCATATCTATTGTTGTGTATTTTATGATATGGATGTGCATGAGTCCATCTCGGTTGGTTGATGTTATCTCCACATGATGGAAATGATCACTTACACCTGGATTGGTAAAGTTTGAAAACTCAGATAGTTTATATGGTCATTTTTTCAAGTCCTATAATTTCATTATTTCTTTTAGTAATGACTAATATATTGTGTGTTATTATAGATATTAACATATGTTCAACATGAATCAAATCATGTTACATCTTTTTATTCATAATTTATATTTTTTTCTCCATAAGTGCTCTCTAGTTTTTTTATTTGTTATTGTTTTTATTATTTTTGATAAAAATGATTTATCTTCTAAAATTTCGATCATAATATATAAATAAATGGATTCTAGTTCATATTGTGTAGAGCCTTAACAAAACAATCATAAATAGAACCATATAAATCTAGTGGATCTATTTCATGAATATGACTAATGAATTTTCCACACATTTTAATCCTTTATTTCTTTGAGAGATGGAGGTGGAGGAGTGTCCGAATTTGTGATAATGAAGATTATTTTCACAAAAATATATATAAAATTGTTTATCATTATTATTTACATTTATATTTCATAATGTTAAATAATAAATATTAAAATGTTCTAAATAATAACATTAATGAATACATATAAAATAAATTTATAATCGATAATAATATATCTACCATTATATTTTTTCCTACATATTTATAAATAAAATAATTTATATTATATTTTATAAATAATAAAAATAATAAATACATATAATAAATTTTTAATGAAAATTATTGTATATAATGTTATAAAAAATTAACACATATAAAAAAAATTAAATGTAATAGATAATTTCATATATGAAAAGTGATCTTCATTAAAAAAATATAGTTTTTTATTTTGTATAAGCTACATATATTAATTTTAGAAACTTTTATCTTGGTAATGAGTTTTAAATAATATAAAAATGAATATCAAAAAATATAATAATAATAATACTACTACTAATAGTGTTAGAAAATATTTAGAAAATTGGTTTTGTAAACACAGACACACATGCATGTATTCATGTATATAGTCATATTTTTATGAACTTATTTGAAATGTGTATAAAAATAAGTAAATAAATATATCTCTTTATAATAAAATTCACATTATGGTTATTTTAAACAATATATATATTTATATAAAATGATTGATATACATTAAAATTAATATAAAAACATTACCATAATGATTAATATATATTTATAATTTTTATTATATTAACCTAAAATGATAAATTAACAATACAATAGAAAATTGATATTTTAATGTTTAAAATTAATATATATATGTTTCTATATTTATAAAATATAATATATAGTAAAGAAAATGTAAACATTAATTTATAATATAGTGTATATAAATCTTATTATAATTTTTAATGAATTTTGATAATTATCATTATATTAAAAAAATTATAACACGTCTAGATTAATATAAATATATATAATGAATAATTTGTGGGGGTATTTAATGATTGTGTGGGTGTATTTTGGTAAATAATATTAATATTAAAAGGAATTATTAGTGGTGGTGGTGTTGTGCCTTCCTGTTCATTGCATCATTATCCCCACATGGAATTTTCTCCCCAATAATTTGGTGGGGAATTGATATGATGGAATCCAAATTACTTACAATGTTGATTATATTCAAGGGAATTTTTTTTTACAATACCGTATATGGTCCTCTTTTTTTTGTCACACTCCACTATACATGAATAAATTTGGATCCAAATAAATTTAATATTTATTATGATATTGTTTAATGTTATCAACTCAATGAATGAATTATAGGGTATAATTATTTATTTACGATCTGTTCTAATGAAATATTTTTAATATTTTTAATCATTAATAATATTTGAATTGTTAAATGAATTTTTAAATGTCCTTGATAGTTTCCATGTTGGATGGATATGTAGGGATATAAATGATGATAATTGTGTGTTTTAGTTATATTTAATGATTTATTTTTTTGAAACTTATATGAGGGAAAACATATTTTTATATCACCAGTAGACCGCCAGATTATTCCAAATATTCCAAGATTCCTTTATCCTCAATAAATTAATTGATATTTGGTGAGTCCTATGCATGCAAAATAATTATAGTTACATGAATCAAATACCCCATCACCCAATCTGACCAAAAATGATGCACCACATTTCCATCACCCCAGACAACATATTCTGTCATGAAAACACAAAAAATACATCTTTTTGAGTTCACCATATGCATGATCTTGATTGATGGGAAAACTAGGGCTCAAAAATTTTTACAAGGTCATGAAAACTCCAACATTGGGAGAAGAGATAATGATCATGAAATGCATGGTGTTTCAGGGATTGACTAGTATTATTATACAAAAATTCATTGGTGGTATTAAAAATATGAGAGGGTATGTTTTTCATCATTGAAATCACTAACACGTTTGAGTCACAAATATATAAACCCGATATTTCACTCATGTTTTGATAATTTTGAAAATCTGTATTTGATTTTGTGATTTGAATATAAAAAGAGAGGGGTGTGGAAACTACAACTAACTAGAAATTAGGGATCTAAATTTAAGTTAATTGAATTTGTAATGTTTTGTAGATCATAATTATCAATTATTTATATTTATATTTGTATCTCTTTAAATCCCTCTCTTAGTTGGTAATGAGTGTGTCTTGTCTTATTTTAGATGGATTGATGATTTTTTTCTCATTCAATAAACAGGTTTTTTCTATGTTTAAACATTTATTTCCGAATTTTTAATAAAAATAATTATTTGGTTATTATTTGGATGTTTTTTTGTTTTACAGAATGTTAATAAGAGTCCTGATTTTGGGTGGATGTTTTTTAAACAGAAATGTGGGGGTGGGAAGGTGGAGGAAGGGTTAGAGATCAGATTGAATTTGGGGACATTAGAAATGAAGAGTGTTTTGATTAAAGATTCCATCAGGTATTCATTTCAATTGACTCATCCCTATATTAGAATTGATTTATCAATGAGATTTATGAAGAGAATATTTATGATAAAATTATGTTGAGTAATTAATACATTACCATGGTATATTATAGTTAGATTCTCCTCCTCTACTCATAAATTGTTTATCCATGAAATATCGGTTTATATAAGCATTAATTTATTTTTGTTAGGATAAAATACTATTCAATATCAATCATGATAATTTTAAATATCACATTTATAATTCCATGGAAATTCATGAGGCTGTTAGTATTGATAAATAAAAAGATTATTGGGTGTGACATTTTAGTGATTTTTATGGATCTTTAATTATGGATATATAAATATCTTTTATGAATTAAATGAACATAACATTTACCACACCTTAAAAGGTTTTTTTATTTAATAAAATGAAGTGAAACTCATTGAGTGTGTTTTCTATTGAGATTGATGTTATTTATGTGCCATAGAAAGTCAGCGTATGTGAGTTTCAAATTGAAAGAAATATGTATTTTTTCACATTATTTTATCTATTTTTCTAAGTGTGATGGGGGGATTTTCTTATTTAGATGTGATACTCCAATGGAATCTATAAATTCAATTTTGATATTATACACGAGTCTAGGGAAAGTATTTTTTTTGGGTTGTGATCAATTACATACTGGGGAAGAGTTTTTTTATATATTCCTAAACCTTTTTTTAATCGACGGGTTTATTTTATTTATATAGAAAATTAATATGGTTAATAGCTGGGAATTGAAATGGTGTGAGGGATAAGGACTATTTTTTAATCAAAGAAACACTTTTTATTTAACAATATTGTGTTAAATGGATGTTAATGATTTTACGCAACTGTGTGGAAGAGGGTTGTTTTTAAAAAACAGGGAATATTATAGATATTATACCAATTGAGTTTTCTAATGAAATTAATAAGATTATGATTATATAAATTTTTTTCAACAACTTTCATGAAAAGTTAATTTATTTAGATCATAGTGAAGGAACAACCTGGGATAGGTATTGAGGTTTTTACTATGGATACATGTTCCAGTCATGAAATAAACTATCGTTATATTATTGTTTTTAGTTGATATTCCCAATGACTTAAATATTTATATATATTTATGGAACATTTATTCCCCTTGGAATAGATCATTAATTTATTCATTATAGTACATATTATCTAATAAAACAAATATCAATGTTTTTCAAGTAAGGAGTTGTTCCTAGAACCACTTTTGGGGCATGGTTCTAGACCATAATGATGTCATTACTATAACTATTTTATGGATGATAAAATATTCACCATAGATATGATCTGAAAAATATATGATTCAATTTTACCTATGTATGAGGTGATTTTAGGTTTTACAATCCCAATGTTTTCTTCCATGGTTATGGTAGTGGGTGATTAATTTTCAATGATGGTAAATAATGAAATAGATAGATGAAGGTGGGGGTTTCATTAGGCGGGGTCTCATATCGAGGGAGTTGATTAATTTGTTGAGTTCTATTACAAGATACTCTATGAATAGATTTATATGATCTTTTACTTGCATGTTAATCTATTCCATGAAAATAATTTGTAAGATGTAGGGGGATTGCGAGAGCATCTCAAGGAATGATACCTCTCATAGGTCATTGGGTGGGATACACAAGTCATCTATCTAAAACCTCAATAGTTTAGTATGACACAATTTCCTATATAGTTTTCCCTAAACATATAAACATTATAATATTTCCCTTACCCAACCTTATCATGTTTCTCAAACTTTTCTATCTACCCATGAATATGGAACTTTGTCTCTGGCTATAATTTTATACGACTGTGATTAAGGGAGTATTTGGATTTTCTTCTTCACAATGAGTGCATCATCTAAATTTACATTGATATGTAGACCCATAATTTAAATTAACTTAATTTTGATGGGTTTAAACCTAAAAATAATTTAAACACACTAATATTCTAGGGTGGTGGTAATATTTTAATACATTTTTATAAATGACCATTCAATAATATCAATTTATTTGTATGATGAAATATGCTTTAACTATTAATATTTTTAATTTTGGCTAGTTAAAATATAAATTGTTATTAGTTTAATAATTAAATGAAAATGATGAATTTTGGTGCTAATTAAATTAATTATAACTTTTTTATATATATTAAGATAAAATGTTTTCAATTTTTAATACATTAATTGAAATACAATTTAAATGGATTTAAAGGGGATTTGGATTTTGGAATTTATTCTTTCAATGATCTACATTTTTATTTTTAATATAATATATTGTAAAATATTTTAATTCTTATTCTAAAATATATAATTCATTGATTAATCTAGTTTCGTGTATAATATTACATTTTCATTTGATAAACATTCACCAAGTGTTTAATTATTCATTAAAAACACATATGTCTATTAATTCTGTAATGGGTGTTTATACATAATGTTTTTATTAAAATAGAGTTCATTACAATAGTATTTATGAGTGGAAGACTATACATAATTTATTTTTTAAAAAAAGTTTACACAAATAACATATTTGTTATGAAAAAAGAAATTCATTAGTTTTTTAGATTTTAAAATTTTAACAATGCTTTATAAAGAATATATTTTATAGATGATTAATTTCGTACATGGGTTTTTGGTGTTAAAAAATTCCAAAATATAATTATATAAAATATTGTTCTAGTGGGTGTTCTTCATACACATCATAAATTTTTCAATGTAGTATATATGTAATTTTTCTTGATATGTAGTTTTTAAATTGAATGCAATGTATTCCTCTATGTGGATAGTAAAAAATATAATATCCTCAGTTTAATTATTGGGTTGACCAAATCTATGAAGATAGAAAACCTAGGTGAAATATTTTTTTGACTTAATTCCTTTTATCTCAAAATTTTATGAAAGGGAGGTTTGAACGCAAATAGGTGTTCATGGGACGCTACTAGGTAGTTAAGAAAATATTTTTATGTCTAAATAAATAATAATGTGGGATAATTGGTATTTTCAAGGGTGTTTATTTAGACTAACATTGATAATACATTGAATAATGACAATTTTTCATTTAGATGATTGAGATGTGATGAAATTAGTTATTTACTATGACTGAAGGAATAAAAGGATCTTTCATGTGAAATGGTGGGAGATTAAATTTGTTGTGAAGAAGATACACATAATGAATTTTGATGTCATTAATGGGAAAATATATCTTTTAGTTTTCAACATAGTAGTAGCAGTGTAATTATCAACTCGATAGAGAAGATTCAACTCCTAGTACTCATTCCTATTCTTATTTATATGTTACCATGAAATACATTCATTATATTATATTGAAAATGATTATTGGATAATAACATTTAAGGGGATGAGATTTATGAAATTGTTTCCGTTTAATACATTCTTTCATTTTTTGGGATTTGATAGTTTTTATCTAATAGACACATCATTCATTATAAGAATTATAATAGGAAAAACATTAAGAAATATTATGCTTTGACCTGATTTCAAAAGAATTATAGAACAAAATTTTAACGTCCCTGTTCCAGAAGCCACCCAGTGGCACCCTGTACCTAGTTGGTCACATGGCCCGTAGCACATTTTCCCAAATGCTAGAAGCTGCTGACTAGAAGGGAGGCACTTGGATGTGATAGTGAGGAAACTATGCCCAAATCGGTAGAGTAACACAATAGATGTAAAACAATTATACAATGGAAGAATCAGTAATAATTCAAACAATAATAAAAAATTGAAGTCTAGAAGTAATTAAAAGGAGCACCGAGATATATTAATGATGAATGATACAAATGACTACGAAAGAATCCCAAAAAATCACAATGCGGGAATACAAACAACACTAAAACAATGTATAACTGAAATAGATAAATAGATTTTCAGCATCGTAAGTCTCAGCTTGGTCCCGAGCTCTCAGTCTCCAAAACCAATAAAGTACATGATGTAGTAGGGTGCTTTCCCTTATCTATACTTGCAACAATATAATCTTTTTGGGCCTAAAAGCATGACCCAAATAGGGTGTGAGACTAATTGCCAGTAGACAACCCCCAAAAATATCTATGCCTAATAGTCAGTTATTATATGGTAGGCAATAAGTAATGTAAAACACTAAATAAGAAAGTACTCAATGATAAACTATTCCATATTCCAAATACATTCAATTCCATATATCAAGTATGCTACGAAAAAATGTAGGTAACCATATGGGTAATACTCTCAAGCTAACCCCTATAGATCAACCAAAACATTGATATATATTCCCAAGACACTATGTGGAAGAACGCACTATCAATTCCAACTGCTGAGCCCTCTGGATGATTGTTGAATTCATGCCATTGATTGATGTTTTAATAATCACAAATCATCAAAAATCAATGTTACTTAATCACAATAATTTAATGAATCTGTTATCATGTTTTTATCTATGCTTATTATTAATTTACATGTAATTTAGAAGTCTTCTAGATCATACAGACACTTTGTGCAATATCAAGAGTGAACGGTCGCACTGATCCACTATCAAGAGCGAACGACCACACCGATCCACTATCAAGAGTGAACGGTCGCACCGATCCACTATCAAGAGTGAACGGTCACACCGATCCACTATCAAGAGTGAACGGTCCCACCGATCCACTATCAAGAGTGAACGGTCGCACCCCTCCACTATCAAGAGTGAACGGTTGCACTGATCCACAATCAAAAGACAACAGTCTCACCTATGCTGATCAAATGACACACCGATGTCAAGCCACCAATGCTGATCAAATAACACATCGATGTCGAGCCACCAATGCTGATCAAATGACACACCGATGTCCAGCCATCGATGCTGATCAAATAACACACCGATGTCGAGCCATCGATGCTGATCAAATGACACACCGATGTCCAGCCACCAATGCTGATCAGATGACTCACCAATGTTGATCAGATGACTCACCGATGCTGATCAAAATGAGTCACCGATCAAATGACTCACCGATGTTGATGAAAATGAGTCACCGATCAAATGACTCACCGATGCTAATCAAATGACACACCAATGTCTAGCCACCGATTCTGATGCTGAGGACCTACCAATTAACTGACTCTTCGATAGTCATAAACAACTGTTTTAATTTTTTTATCTTTATATTTATTTAATGTAACCAATGGTCATATCAGTTATATTTTAATGCTCTGTCAATTAGTTAATAAAGGTTGTCGGATGTCAGGGAACCATACCTCGTACCTGCGGAAAGGAAACCTTTTCTGTCTTCTGGAGCACGTGACATAAATAGAAGAAGACTCTGCTGCTGAGGAGACCAGAGTTAGATAGAACACACAGAACACACGAGATAGACGAGAAGAATATAGCAAGAAACAAGAAGAGCAAAGTGGACATATCATGAAGATTACACAGAAGCTCATACACAATCAAGCTTACTCAAGAAGAGTTTTGTGCATACAAGAAGACATTGAAGAACTTCAATGAAAACATTTCACTGTCTATGAACCTGAAGCATACGACACTCTGTTTCTGAAACAAAAGGAGAAGAGGATTAAAAATCACTTCTGATATAATCCAAAGGAGTCCAGAGCTACACTAAAATCACCAGTGCCATTTCTAAAACTCTACATCTCTACTCTGTGATTCATTATTCTACACTTTGAGCAGTGTGTGTTATCTGCTATATTTAACACATACACTGTCTCATGTACATAAACTAGATGATTTGTAAATCCTCAGAAAACTCTTTAAATCCTTCTTTTCCCACTGTGTATAGAGGTAGATGCCGTGTGTGACCTGGACAACTGGTTGCTGTTGTTTTGTTTCCCACGAATAACAGTGGTAGAGGTCTTGGACCTGGATAGTTGTAAACTGTTGTACCCCGATCCAGGGTGTGGATCAAATTTATATAAACTTTTGAGAGGACTAAGTCTCGTATTGATACTGAACCACTTGGTTACATTTGTTGTGATATTTCTTTCAAAGTTTTATTCAGCTACTAACCACTTTAAAACCAAAACTATTTTAAAGTCACTATGATAATTAAACTCGCAAGTGTTTATATTAATTTTAAATCAGTACGTTAGTTTCAAAAGATAATCAACTCTCCTGTTTTGATTAACTGGGAAATAAACAATCACTTGAGAATCTAACAGAACTATTACTTTGATATAAATTCACTACAGTTTAATTCATTATTTTATGTGGGGGTTTTAAGGCATAGTTTTTCAAAAAGCAAAAATTTTAATTGGATCTCAATTCACCCCCCTCTTGAGTATCCACTCCGACCAACACTTGGGATCAGAGGGTGGAAAATATTTTCTAAAGTACCCTGCTTTTCAACTGTGATTTTAGTTGTATTATAATGTTCTTAAAATTTCTGTTATTTCTAAATTTTTATCTCATTAAATTTTTTGTATCATGGATAATGGACTTGAGGGTGCAGCTACTAACCGGCCACCTTCTTCAATGGAAATAACTATGCTCAGTAGAAACTTATAATGAAAATTCATCTACAAAGAATATGTTTTGATATTTGGAATGCTATTGAATCTGAATATAAATTTCCCACTACTTCTAGATCTACTTGGGATGAACCTACAATGACTGCTTACAATAACAATTTTAAAGCTATGAATTCCTTGTATTGTGCTCTAGGAGATGAGGAGTTTAATATAATTTATGCTTGTAAAACATCATATGAAATTTGGGATACCTTAGATATTTCTCAAGTATGATAATTTTAAAATGAAGCCTGATGAACCCATTTCAGACATGTATCTCAGGTTCAATGAAATTTTCAACACAATGATCTCTTTGGGAAAGGATGTTCTATCAAAGGAACAAATTATGAGAATTTTGAGAAGTCTACCTCAAAGATGGAGAGGTGCATCTGTCTCAATCAGAGAATCATGGGACATTGCTGCACTACCTGTCAAGGAACTAATTGGAAAGTTGATGATATATGAAGAAGAGATTAAGGTGAACAAAGAAGAAGAAGAAGAACCTAGAAGAAAGTCTGTTTCTTTCAAATCATCAACTTCAATGAACAAGGATAAGGAAAAGCTTCAAGATGTAAATGAATGTTCTAGCTATGAAGACAGTGAAAGTTCTTCTAATAGTGATGCTGAGATGGATCACATTGCCAGAAGGTTTAAGAAGTTTTATAGGAAGAAGAAATTTTTCAGAAATTACAAAGGTAAGTATGACAGTAAGGGAAAATGAAAAAAGGACTGGAAGAAATCTGAAAAATTAGATGAAGTTGTCTGCTATGAGTGCAAAAGAAAGGGACACATAAATGCAGATTGTCCAAAGCTAAAATACAAGAAGTATGAATATAAGGACAAAAAGTTTAAGAAAGCCATGAAGGCTATTTAGAGTGATTTTGAGGATAGCTCCACGGAATCTGATGTTTCTGAAACTCAACACAGAAATCCGGAAAACATGTGCTTTATGACAAACACTTATGAGGTAACTGCTGAAACTCCTCCATTAAATTTTTATTATTTTGGAGATAATGAAGAATCTGAATCTGATTTTGAGAACATGACCGTTGAAGAATTGTTTGAATATTGTAACATGCTAGAAGAGACATGCAATGAACTTAAGGATAAATACAAGTCATTAAAGAAACAGCATGCTGTCACCACTACAGTTGAAACTGAACTTACTATTGAAAAAGAGAAAAATGGTCAACTGTTAAAAGAGAACACTGAACTGAAATTGTATAATGAGAAACTCAAGAGAGACTTAGAGAAGTTCACAAATGGAAAAAATACACTAACACAAATGCTAGGAAAGAAAATAGCACATAGATATACTATTGGTATAGGATACCAACCAGGACAAAGGAAAATTGCCAAAACTAGATTCATTACTAAGTCTGGACAAGAGGTAGGTAATTCTAGAACTTCATATGCCTCAACCAGTTATATTCATTTTTATGGATATAATAAGGATAATCTTTCAAAGTATGTCAATTCTACAAATTATGTGAGACCCATTAGACAAATATGGGTACCTAAAGTGTTATTGGATAACCTGTCTAAACCCAAGATGATCTGGGTACCAAAATCATTTCCTATCTAAATCTGATTTGTAGGGAGCCAGATTAAAGAGCTCTTGTAAAGAGACCTAGTATTTGGATAGTGGATGTTCATGACATATGTCAGGAGACTTCTCATGCTTCAAGATCTTAGTAAAAGTTGATGGAGACTTTGTCACCTTTGGTGATAACTCAAAATGAAAAATCATCGGCTTAGGCCAGATTGGTAACACTTACTCAGTATTAATTTTTAATGTTCTATTTGTTGATGGACTTAAATACAATTTGTTAAGTATTTATCAGTTATGTGATAATGGTTTTTATGTTATATTTGAAAATTATTCTTACAATGTTTTTAATTCTAAAAATGTTTTTGTATTTTCTACCTTAAGAAATGAAAATGTTTATGCTGTTGATCTGAATTCTGTAGCTAAGCAGAATATTACTTGTTTAAATGTTTTTCAAAAAGAGTCTTGGATTTGGCACAGAATATTAGGACATTGCAATGTTCATTGAATTAAAAAACATTCTAGGAAGAACTTAGTTAGAGACCTACCCAAACATGAATTTCCAGCAGACAATGTTTGTAATCCCTGTCAAGGGGAAAACAACATTAAGTTTCTTTTAAATCAAATAAAGAAGTCACCACTTCTCAACATCTCGAGTTGGTTCACATGGATTTATTTGGACCTTATAGTATTTCTAGTTTAAATGGGAAGCACTATGTCTATTTTCTTGTAGATGAATTTTCTAGATATACTTGCGTATATTTTCTAGCTCATAAAAGTGAAGCTTTCTCTTACATGGTTAAATATTCCATGTCTGTAGAGAATCATAGTGGACTTAAGATTAAAACCCTGAGAAGTGATCATGGCCGTGAGTTTGAAAATCATATGTTTGAATCTTACTGCTCACACAGTGGCTATAATCACAATTTCTCTACCCCTAGGACACCCCAACAATATGGTGTAGTAGAAAAAAGTAATAGGACCCTGCAAGAAATTGCTAGGACTATGCTAAATGAGTATGACCTACCTGTTTATTTTTGGGCTGAAGCTGTAAATACAGCCTGTTATGTTATTAATAGAGTCTTGATCAGACATATTCTTAAAAGAACTCCGTATGAGTTGTGGAACCATAGGAAGCCTATGGTTATCTACTTCAGAGTTTTTGGCTGCAAAGTCATTATTCTTAATACTAAAGACAATCTTGAAAAATTTTCATCCAGGAGTGATAAAGGAATTTTCCTTGGTTACTCTATTTATAGTAAAGCCTATAGAGTTTTCAATAAGAGAACCAAATGTGTGGAAGAATCTGTTCACATCCAATTTGATGAAACTGATCCACATGAACCTAAAACCTCTCTAGATGATGATCTCTCTGGTTTGAACCTTAATGATATAGACAATGGACCTATAGTTAAAACATCCAATTCTGAATGTTTTCCAGAACCTGCTTCTGTTGAACCTCAACCTGTAGATGAATCTGAAATCTCTAGCCCTACATTTTCAAGACCAACTAGGACTCTAATGAACCATCCTTTAGATGCTGTTGTATGAAATTTTGATAAAGGAACACAGACTAGAGAATCTCTAAGAAATCAGGTTGAACATCATGTTTTTCTTTCACAGTTTGAACCTACAAATATCAATGATGATATCAATGATGAATTTTGGGTAATGGCTATGCAAGAAGAACTAAATCAATTTGAGAGAAAAAAAGTCTGGAAATTAGAAGAAAGACCTAAGGACACTTTGACCATAGGCACAAAATGGGTGTTTAGAAACAATGTTGATGAATCTGGAAACATCATTAGAAATAAATCTAGGCTAGTTGCACAAGGTTACAATCAAGAAGAAGGAATTTACTATGAGGAAACCTTTTCACCTTTAGCTAGATTAGAATCTATTATAATCTTACTTGCCTATGCATCACATCTGAATTTTATGTTATATCAAATGGATGGGAAAAGTGCTTTTCTAAATGGTTTTGTTGTTGAAGATGTTTTTGTAGAACAACCCCCTGGTTTCTCAAATCCTCATTTTCAAAATCATGTTTTTAAACTTTATAAAGCTTTATATGGTTTAAAACAAGCTCCCAGAGCTTGGTATGAATGAATTTAAAACTTTCTTATTTCAAAAGGATTTACAAAAGGAATAGCTGATCCAACTCTTTTTATAAAAATCATTTCAAAAGATGTTTTAATAGTTCAAATCTATGTTGATGATATTATTTTTTGAACATCCAAAAATTCTTTATGTACTGATTTTTCAAAGGTTATGCAAAATGAATTTGAAATGAGCTTAATGGGAGAGCTTAAGTACATTCTTGGATTTCAAATCATTCAATCTAAAGATGGTATTATTCTAAATCAAAGTAAATACACTGTTTCGCACGGAATCCGGGGATGACCTCCTGGACGGGAGATTCAAACGTTCCGATCAGTTTCTAACGGGTTTGTTCGTAGAACCGGAAACATCCAATGATTCCACATCCGTTTGGACCTACTTTCCAAAGGCAAGCGCTCATTAGCTTGTGGACTAATGAGGCTTAGGAATTTTCATTGGTCGAGAGGATGGGAGGTCGGACCCATCACACCTTTTTGAGGGGAATTATTGTCTACTCCGGGACTCTATTTATAGATTTAAGTTATGTTCGTGGATCCTTATTACATTACCAAGTATAAAATGTTCTTTCCTTTAGTTTTAACAATCAATGATTAAATATGCAAGAAATTTAGAGAATCTTTTATATGTATTCGAGGTTCTTCATCAATAGAGAATCATCCATATCTGTTTAGAGATTCTTGGTCAATGGTATCCTTCAAAACATTTATATAAAAGTCTCTTGGTCTTATGATGACCAGACTGATTTTAAAGCCACTCAGTGGGGCACTTGAAGTTTATCGTCATTCAGAAGGAAAAAGATTATTTCAAAGTTGGGATCGAACCCATGAATGGGCTACCTACGTATCCTTTATTTTGGAAAATGAATCAGAACCCACGTAGTTCGAGTTATGGAGTATGATGTTTATGATTGATGGCTCAAAGATGAATGTCATAATTACTTTTACACTCTAAGCTCATGTGAGTCATGCTCGGTGTGAGAAACAAGAGGTATTGGTAAAACTTTATACAATTGTGCCATAAAAGATGCAATCATAAGAATTTGTTTGGGGATTATGTATGGATGACTGCCCAGATAGATGAAGGTTTAGGATTTAATTTTAGGGAGAAAATCCATGAACAGGGTCCATAAAGTTATATGTGCTTCATGGAGATTTGAATACTCTAATCTTGGGGCTTACTCCTAAGGAGGATGCCCAAGTTAGGAGGGGACTTATGATTGGGTTTTACTCCTGAAAAGGAAACCCAATCAAAGGTAAATTATGACTGGTTAAGAGAAATTTAAGGGGGCTTGGGGCTTATTCCTGAAAAGGAGACCCAAGGTTATGACTGAGTCTTATTCCTGAAAAGGAGACCCAGGTTAGGGGACTTGGGGCTTATTCTTCAAAAGGAAGCCCAAGGTTATGATTGAGTCTTATTCCTGAAAAGGAGACCCAGGTTAGGGATTAAGGTTTGGGGATTATTCTTAAGAAAGATGCCCATATTTGAGGTTGGGGATTATTCCTAAGAAAGATGCCCAAGATTAGAGGACTTGATTGGGGCTTACTCCTGAGGAGGATGCCCAAATTAAAGGTTTTATAACTGGGGATTATTCCTGAAAAGGAGACCCAGGTTAAGGATTCTCTCATCTTAAAGGATGCGGTTGAATGAATGAACTCTCAATCATTGGTGACATAAATATGTTTAAATCACTAGGTTTCGAGAGATATTTCACAGAATTCCTTTCAGACAAGGATGTCAAATCAAGAAATCATGCCATAAATGGCTTTGAAGAGTATCTTGAAGACTGAATCTTGAATAGGAAAGGTGAAATGGCTTAAGAGGGGTAAAATGGGCAAGATGGGCACCCAAAAATATAGGGGCGCGCAAGTCTTGAAAGGCGCGCAAGTCCTGCGGCGGCGCGCAGGTATTGGTCGCGCAAGTATACTTGCGCGACATGAGGGGTAATTGCGCGATTTTCAACCAGCATTGAAATGCTTGAGAGAATCTTTATTAAACCCTTTACAATCCTCTTGAGGTTCTTCCAGAAATGGGACGCGCAAGATATATTGAAGGAATTAAGTCGGCGCGCAAGTGTTTGATAAGTTTCAACACTTAGGCCTTCCTTCTTCTCTTTAGATCTTCCATTCTAGGTAAGAAATTACCTTAGAAGTGTTCTGGAAGCTTTGAGAAGAGACTTGGGAGTCGGGAGCTTCAATCCGAGTTTCTGGAAAAAGATCCTCTCGAATGGGGGGCCCACAGGGTCTATTTATAGGCAAAAGAAGGCCCTGGGCGGTTACCGGACGGTTACCACTTAGGTCGCGCAAGTATACTTGCGCGACCAAGGTTACCGTGCAAGTACACTTGCGTGAAAGTGAGATAACTTGCGCGGTGCAATTGCTTTGGATCCTGTCTTCATGCCTTTGTCGATTTTTGATATTTTCTTCAAAGGATGAATCACTTTAAGCTTGGATATTCCCTTTTCCGATCTTTAGATTCTGTGACGAAAGGAGCGTCAACAAAAGTCTCCCCTCAGAGTTGGATCCGGAGAGAAATGAGGATTTGACTCTGAGGAAATCGAATCCTTCCAAAGGAAAAGGGAGGGCGCGCAAGTCTTTCAGTGCACAGAGGGTGGCGCGCAAGTTTGCATCGCACAGGCCTTAAGCGCTCTGGGTGCGGCGCGCAGGTAGGCTTCCTGGCCTATAAATACATGGCCTCACCTCCGTACAAGTATCCGGATTTCCGGGCTTCATACCTTCTCGAGCTCTCGCCGCGCAGGTCACCTTGACTGCGCAAGTCTCTTTTCCAGTGTTTTCCTTGATGTCGCGCTACTGTAAAGGTAATTGTACTTGTGCGGTTTATACTTGCGCGTCAAAAACTAGCGCGACACACGAATACTTGTGCGCCACGTTTAGACTTGCGTGACTTAAATGACTTAGCAATTTTTTCCAAATTTCTTCACAAATTTTATGAAAAATAAACCCATTTAAGAGTTAGTTTATTCATCTTTTGTGCAGATTCAGTGGTTCCCAAGGAAATTGGAACGGCTGATGAACTGGCTAGCAAGCGGATTGATGACATGATGAACATCATTGGCCATGATTACTATGATATCTGAAACAGCACTCTCCCAGATTTGGCTAAGTACTTGAAGAAATATCATCCTAATTTTCCACAGAGTATCCATCTGCCTCTGTGTGGTCATGGTCATCTGCAAGGAGTTAATGTTCCAAATGCAAACAATTATACCCCTGAGATGCAGCTGCACTGGTACTTCTCTATTTCGGTTATGCTGTTCATTAAGAGCAACAACAATGGTGTGAACTATCAAGTTCTTTCTCTATGCCATTTCCTTGCAGATATGAAAATGGCAAACCCATGGACTGAAATGTTTTCCACTTCCATTTGGTGGTGAGAAGACAAACATGGCATTAGAGAAATATCTGAAAAGAGTACTCTCTCCAAATGGCTCTTTACTTCCAATGCCCCATTCTCAAATCCATGTATCCATCTTCCAAGTCTCTTGGACAGAAACAGAGTCACTGTTTGATCACCAGAAAATTTTCTCAAACCGCACTCAAGAACATCCTCTTACAATTGTTCCAAGAAGAGCTGGTATCACTACATCCCTTTTTTGTATCTAGTTAAATGAATGAATTCCCGGTGGTTGCTGATGAAGCTCGGGATGCCGTAAATAAAATGAAGTGTTATGTTGAAAGCCTCTTGTAATTCTTGAAAAAGAGAAGAGACTCCAGTCTGTGGATGTCCTTCTAACTCTTGTGTATCAATGAAAAAACACTTTTGTCTTCAATCATTTGTACCTGCATTCTTCCATTACCTGCTTCAAATTTACTTAAGCTAATGGACTTAGTAATCATAGTTTGATTTTTACTAGGATTATTACAAATAACCCTACAAACTTTGAATCTTTTAACTGCTCAATATTACCTAAATCATACAAAAAATGTATACTTAGTGAGCTGGAACTTGACTTTTATTCAGAGTTCCTTTGTCTTTTGTGTGGGCAGTTTAAAGTCATGCACGCCAGACATAAAGGGGCTAATGTTTAAGGTCGAAATAACTTTGACCGAAATGGATTAAAAATGGATCCAATTCCTTGATATTTTATCTGAAAACATATTACCATACTAAGTATGAGGGAAAAAATGTAAACTATGGATTAAGAATATTTGAATCTGAGGAATGATATGGAAAAGAGCTAAAAGGCATTAGAAGAAGTAGTTTCCAAGAATGAAGTTACTATTATTTAACAAAACCCGTTAGGGGGTTGAAATATGCAGGGCCAACTATGGGCATTGGCTGCATGGTCAAATAAATAGAATCTTTTGGCTGACAAGTCTGTTATGTGGACTGTTTATGCAAGGCCACCTATGGGCACGTGCTGCATAGTCAGGCAAAAGAACTCCCAGAAATTTACTTTCCTAGTGCTAAAAGCCAGTGAATGTTTATGGAGATTCAAATTTTCTAAAGCATAGAGTTTGTTGTATGGAAAGAGGTACTTGAATATGGAGACGATATTTCCGAACAAGAATATCGAAGAACTGGATGAATATCACTCCTACGAAGGTCTGACCCAAACGTAGGAAAAAAATTAACCATAGACTTGAATACTTTCAGATCATGAAAAAGGATATGGGACAAATATGTTAAGGATGGCTATTTTTTGCGGATCCCTACATATTGTCGTTTAAGACAAATAAGGACAAAAGAGGCATTCTTCCCAAGAATGAAGTTACTATTATTTAACAAAACCCGTTAGGGGGTTGAAATATGCAGGGCCACCTATGGGCATTGGCTGCATGGTCAAATGAATAGTATCTTTTGGCTGACAAGTCTGTTATGTGGACTGTTTATGCAAGGCCACCTATGGGCACGTGCTGCATAGTCAGGCAAAAAGAATTCTCAGAAGTTTGACATTTTTGTGACTAGAAGTCATGAAAAGGGTTATGAAGATCTGAAAATATTTAAGGTTAGGATTATAACACATAAATATGGGTATTGTCCAATGTATATAGAGATACATAGGTCAATGAAAACCATAATCATGTTGTGGCTGGGTCCTGAATTGAAACTTGGACTTCACTACGTATCTCATAAGAATGAGAATCAAGCCATACGTAGTTCTTGATATGCAGTTTAACGTCGTGCAGGACGAAAGTATGAGTGATCTTAGTTTAGGGTCATAGAATTCGGACCATAATAATGAATACACAGTGTGTGTTTTCATGAGGACTTTTCAGCCAAGGGACTGAAAGTGAAATTTGGGGTTAGGCCCAAAAGACTTGGGACTTGATTTGAGGGACACTCGAATGTTCCTACGTATCCCATAAGGATGGGAATCAAGTCCACGTAGTTCTAGAACTACCCTTTGTACAAATTTGGTTCGTACATGTGAAGGGTGAAAGGGGACTTTAGTGCAATGATGGTTTAACCTGAGATAAAAAGTTTAGGCATTACCATGTATGAACGTAGTCTTTTGAAATGAAACATGATTAAAAAAAATCAATGTCAATAATGGTTCCTTCTCAAATGAGGGAATCAAAGAATATTGTAGTTTATTGTCATACCGGACAAAAGTGTTGTATAGTTTAACGTCATATAACAAGGATGAAAGTGAATCAATGTAAAGATATTGATTCCAGGGGCGGTTTCACAAATCAACATCATATGAGGTTGTGGTGAACCGATGTGAAGAGATTGTTTTTGGGATTGAACCCTGGGAGGTTGCCTACATACCCAGCCTGGAGGGCGAGGATCAAAGTCCGTGTAGTTCAATTAAAGAATGAATTAATGATCAAGTTGTTCTTGTGGACAATGATCTAATAAAAAAAATAATGTTGGGGCTTACACATGGTTACTGGCCCAAAGGGAGTGTTATGGTTGATGTTCGCTCTAAGCTCACGTGAGTCATACTCGATGTGAGAAACAAGAGGTAATAACAACCTTAACGATGCACAATTTAATGTCATGTAGGACATAAAAAAGGGACTATGCAGTTTAAAGTCTTGCAGTTAGGACTATTGGTGCTGCACAGTTTAGTGTCATGTAGCAGGGACAAAATAACACACCATTTATGTCATGTTGGACGAAAGTGTGAATATTTTAAGGTCATATGCATGGACCGTGGATGGTGCAGTTTAATGTCATGCTGGACCTTTGATGATTATATAATTTAACATCTTTTCGGACGTGAGGGACTTTTATACAGTTTAGCGTCATGTAGTTTAGGACGTCACAGTTTAACGTCTTGCTGGACATAAGGGATTTGCAAATAGTTTATGGTAATATACATGGACCAGGGATGATGCAGTTTAAGGTCATGCTGGGAGGTTTAGGGAACTTTTTCACAGTTTAATGTCGTGTGGGATGAAGTTGCAGTTTAAAGTCATACTGGACCATTGCTGTATAGTTTAACGTCATATAGCAAGGACGAACTAGTGCTGTACAGTTTAAAGTCATGTAGCTAGGACTAAGGTGAACCAATATGAGGATATCAGTTCTGGGGACTTTTTACAGTTTAACGTCATGCTGGACATTGGAAGTGCCACACAGTTTAATGTCATGTTGCTAGGACACAATATAGTTTAATGTCATCTCGGACAAAATATAGGATCTTCTGTACAGTTTAATGTCATGTAGATAGGACATAATAACAGTTTAATGTCATGTAGGACAAAAGTATGATCTAATGTGATTGTTTTGGATCTGGGAACAATATTTTGTGTTTATACAAAATACTTCTTCAGAAATCTGGCATTAGTTGGAGTCGTGATGTGTTCTCTATCTATTGAGATCAGAGAATACGCTCCATTGGAGTAGACCTTATGTATTGAATAAGGTCCTTCCCATTTTGGTTCGAGCTTGGGAGGCTTCTTTCCTGGTATCATTGGTGCTCTGAGAACCAATACCAATTCTCCCTGAATGAATGAACGAAGACGAACTTTTATGTTAAAAGCTCGTGCTATCCGATTCTGATAGATTTCCAAGTGGTGCAAAGTGCACAATCTTTTCTCATCTAACTGTTCCAATTCATTCAACCGCTTTTGGGATTGCTCATCAGTTGATAACTGATCACAAATGGCTATTCTGAGTGAGGGAAATTGAAATTCAATTGGCAAGACTGCTTCTGTTCCATATACCAATGAATATGGAGTAGACCGCGTTGCATTGCGAGTGGTAGTCTGATAAGCCCATAAACCATGAAAGAGTTTATCAGGACATGACCTCTTATCTTTATCCACCATCTTTTGCAGTATATTTGAAAGAGTCTTGTTGAAGGCCTCTATCTGGCCATTATCCGCTGCATGATATTGAGATGAATGGTTGGACTTAATGTTGTATTCTTGATACAATTTCTTTACCTCATAAGAACAGAAGTTGGTGCCGTTGTCTGTCAATATGGTATGAGGGACACCAAATCTAGTAATGATGTTAGACTTGATGAAGCTAACAATGCATTTAGATCTGACTTCTTTGAGAGGTACTGCCTCTTCCCATTTGGAAAAGAAATCAGTAGCAGTAAGAATGTACTTAAACTGCTTGGCCGTAGCTGAAGGGTAAGGTCCCACCACATCCATTCCCCATGTGGAAAATGGCCATGAGTATTTAGTTGTATGAAGCAACTCTGGAGGTTGATGAATGAAGTTGGCATATACTTGGCATGAATGACACTTCTTTGTGAAATTAACACAATCTTGTATCATTGAAGGCCAGAAGTATCCAAGCCTTCGAATTTGATCAGACAGTCTATGTACAGATTGGTGGGCACCACAGACTCCTGCATGCACTTCTTTTATGACAACCATTGTCTTTTCACCATCAATACATCTGAAGAGAACTCCATCAAAACCACGTTTGTAGAGAATTTTCTCGAGGTGGTTTGGGCCATCATAAAGAGTAAAATTGACCACACGTCGCCGAATTTGTTCTTTCTCGGCTCTATCAGGTGGAAGTGTTCCATTTTGAAGGTATTCCCTGGTAGGTGACATCCATCCTGTAGTATGACCATACGGTTCAGGAATGGGACTAATTTCATTAATTTCCTTTGTTCTGACTTGAACATAAGGTGAAATTGCACGACGGTGGGCAATACAGATGGTTGTTTCGTCCCGATTTGGATCTGCTAAAGCTGTGGCTATATTAGCCAGTGCATCAGCTTGAGCATTTTTTGATCTTGGGACATAAAAAAATGTCGGTTCTGAAGGGAATTCCGACATTAACTCTCTGACGTAATCATACAAAGGGATTAATTCTTCTTTTCTGATGGCATAATCCCCATTGACTTGTTTGATTACCAGGTCTAAATCACCTTTCACCTTTAAGTGATTCACTTGTGCTTGAAGTGCTAACTCCAAGCCTGTAATGAGAGCTTGGTATTCAGCTTCATTATTGGTACCACCTTCCCATAACAAAAAGGAATAAGGTAACACTGCCTTATCTGGAGAAATGAGCACAATTCCTAAACCAACTTTGTTGAATTTAGGATTTTCCATTTTCTTCCCTGTTGGACTTCTAGAAGCACCATCAAAATACATTTCCCATGTTTGAGGACTCTCTTGAATAGAGAAAACTTCCTCATCAGGGAGTTCGATATCTGAACACGTGTCTTCCACTGAAGGATGTTCGGCCAGGAAATCAGCCAGAGCTTGGCCCTTAATTGCCTTTTGAGACACATACTGGATGTCGAACTGCTGTAGAATAACCGCCCACCTTTCCAGACGTCCTGTAAGCATTGGACGACTAAAGATGAATTTGAGTGGATTATTACGAGATACCAATTGGACCTCGTGATGTTGCAGGTAGTGTCTTAGTTTCTGAACTGCAAAGATTAATGCTAGGCAGCACTTTTCAATACTCAAATACCGGGTTTCTGCTTCAAGCATAGTTCTACTGAGATAGTAGAGACTATTTTCATTCCCAGCATCATTCTTTTGAGCGAGAAAGGCACCCAATGATCGCTCTAAAGCTGTCACATAGAGGATAAGAGGCCTACCCTCAACAGGTGGCATGAGTACTGGTGGACTCAAGAGGTATTTCTTGAGAACATCAAATGCTTCTTGACATTCTTCAGTCCACTGGTAAGTGACTCCTTTCTTCAATAATTTGGTAAAGGGTAAAATTTTGCCTGCCAAATTGGCGATGAAACGCCGAATATAGGCTAAGTGTCCTTGAAGTCCTCTTAATTCTTTCAAATTCTGAGGAGGTGACATACCAAGGATTGATTTGGTCTTCTCAGGATCGACTTCAATACCACGATGGCGTACAACAAAGCCGAGGAATTTTCCTGAGGTTACCCCAAAAGAACATTTTAAGGGGTTCATCTTCAAATTATGTTGTCGAAGCTTGTGGAATACGACTTCCAAATCAGCCAAGTGATCAAAACGTTGTTTGGATTTAACCACCAAATCATCTACATAGCATTCAACAAACTTCCCTAGAAAAGGTTTGAAGATACGATGCATGGCGCGTTGATATGTTTCACCTGCATTCTTTAAACCAAATGGCATCACCCGGTAACAAAACACACCTTGAGGAGCTCTGAAGGCTGTATATTCCTCATCTTCTGGGGCCATTCGGATCTGATTATATCCAGAATATCCATCCATGAAAGAAAGTACTTCATAGCCAGCCGTCACATCAATTAAGAGTTCTGTAATCGGAACTGGGAAATCATCTTTAGGACAATACCGATTAAGATCTATGAAATCGATGCAAACCCTAATTTGTCCGTTCTTATTCTTTACAGGGAAAATATTAGCCAACCAATTGGGATATTGAACTTCTCTGACGAAGTTAGCTTTGATAAGCTTATCCACTTCAGCCTCGATTTTGGAAGCATAGGTTGGGTGTGTTCTTCTTGCGGCTTGCTTGAATCCTCGATGTTCTTTTGGAAAACCCAAATGATGGGTGGCAACATCAGGATCAAGGCCAGGCATCTCTGTATAATTCCAAGCAAAAATATCTTTATTTTGCTTTAGAAAAGAAATATACATCTTTTGCTCCTCAAGGGTCATGGCCGCACTAATTAAAGTGGGGCGTTGATCTTTCTCTGTACCCAGATTTACTTCTCTAAGTTCATCCACAGTGGTAGAGATACCCTCTTCAAATGCTGGAGGAGCATCTCTAAGATCTTCCTCTTCCTCTTCATCATGTGTTATTTATTCCGTTTCTACTTGCAAAGTAGATGAAAAAAACGAAATTCTCATGATCATTAGAGATGTCAAAATTTTCACATTTTGAAGAAGAAACTTCCATTTCCGACCCTATTGATGATAAAGGGTCTTCTTTGGGAAATAAAGAGGAGATGATGGATTGAGAATCGACATCAATATTCACCTCTGGTGTTGCTATAACTTCTTCTGGACTGATTAGCGAAGTATAGACTTGTTGGATTTCAGCAGACGAAATGAAAACGTCACCACTTATGCTTTCATCACTGCTTGGTAAGTTACCAGTTTCTCCCATGTTGTCTGGCTCGATTGCCGTAATTGTCATTATGGATCTTTCCATAAGAGTGTTTTGATTTGGGCCTATTTTGTCAATTTGACTGATAGGTAACACATAATCTGTACTCATATGTGAAAATGGATTTATTGTAATTTTTTCCAAACCATATGGAGCATTAACTTTGGTAATTTCCTTCATTGTAGATTTTTTTCTTCCCTTCATGTGATAAAATTCCGCCTCAATGTATTGAGACTCACATGTCTTGAACGGGGCCTTATCACCATACAATGTCCCAACTTGACCATCGAAACTGTATTTGAGGCATTGATGGTATGATGACGGAATAGCTGCATGCTGATGTAGCCAGGGTCTTCCAAGCAAGATATTGAAAGCTGAGTCTTGATCAACAATCATGAAATCCGAATTGGAAACAAGATCTCCAAACTGAGTTCTGAGCGTAACTTCTCCCAGTGGTTCTTGTTCATTTTTATCATATCCTTGCAACATCATGGTAGAAGGAGATAAATCAGATTCTGTGAGGCCCAATCGACGAAGTGTGCGAATGGGCATGAGGTTGACTCCTGAACCATTGTCAATGAAAGCTCTTCGAACATCTATACCATTGACTTTTCCAGATAAGTACAAAGGTTTTATGTGCCCATGCACAACATCATCTTCATCTTTATCAGTAAAAGATATCACTGCATAGCATTCCGCAGGATTATTCTCTATGTGATAGATTTCAGCTTCAGCAATTTCAGCTTCAAACTCCTGAGGACTTGACAAAGCTTCGATGAGTGCTTCCCGAAGATCTCTTGACAGATTCAAAGCTTCCAAAATTGATAACTTGGCTGGTACTTGGGCCAAGTGTTTCAATATATCATACTTTTGATCTAGAGGTCTGCGTTTCTCAATAGGAATATGCGGTTTAGCAGGTACCTTGGAAGCAGATGCTTTGGAAGCTGATGCATCTTGTATTGAAGTTGGCAACATCTTTGGTTTTGGAAGATTAGACTGATTAGATCCATTTACTTGCTGAAATAAAGAAGATGGAACCTTTAATCGGTCTTCCAAAATAACTGTGCCGAAGCTGAGTTGGCCATTGGCAGAAGAACTTGCTTATTCTTTTTGAGCTCGCTGAAGGGCTCTACCACGAGTTTCTGCTGCATATACAGTTCTATCAGGGGTAGAATTAGAGTAGTGGCTTTGGAAAGATCCACGTCTTCCCCTATATCCTGAACCTCTAGAACTTCCTCGGGTTCCCTTATTTGATACAGGGAATTCAGGCTCATCAAGACTAGAATATGAATCTATTAATTGAATCATATTAACAGAACCAAAGATTAACTCTTCGTCTGCTAAAGACTCTGCCTGGTTAACCTGTTTAGGCTGTGCCGTTTGGTGGGACGGTGCCCGTGGCTTTGAAGTAGATGACATGAAATCTGCTAGAGTCAAAGACAATTTAGGCTTTGATACATACTCATCTTCTCCTGATTCCTCTTTCTTCTTTGAATTGCGCTTCCCTTTTGAGGATTTGTCTTTTGATGGAGGCTTTACTGCAGCTTTTGTAGGAGACACAATTGGCTTCTTCAATTGTGTTCACAAAATGGAATGGGTCCGATTGATTGTCTTTCTGACCATCCAATCATCATATTTTTTCACAGTTTTTCTTTTGACTTCCTGCCACTCGCCTCCTTCCTCTGGATCTGTAGCGGTAATACACACTACATGAGCTGAAGAACCCTTCAATTTGACTTGTCCCAAGTTGACCATCTTTTGCAGGAGGTATTTAAAGACAAAACACTCCTGGATGGGATGCCCCAACATTTTATGAAAGGGACAATAATTGGGACGGTCTTAATCTCCTTCCTTGTTTGGCCTCTTCGGCACTGGTAATTGAACCAAATTATTTTCCAGAGCTGAAATGAAGTAACCAGGAACTTGCTCACTTCGGAAAGAGTATGTTTTACACTTCATATCCTCAAATTTTTTTCGTCGTTGATCTTTTTGATCATTTGGACGAAACAACCTTTGTTGTTGGCGTTTAGGAGGTGTAGCCCTTTGAGAAGATGAAGGTTTTGAAGTAGAAATAGGTACAGGTGCCTGTTTAAGCATAACTGTAGCAGTTTCTGCTTTACCCATTCTTCTTCCTGAAGCTGATGGAATTACACGAGATTTAACCTTAGCCTGTATAAGGGAATCTTCAATCTATTGAGCGATTGAAGTAAGGTCTCGAAACCCTCCTGTGTATTTCACATGGATCAATGGCGTGCGTAATTCGTCACGCAAATTTGCCACACAGATTGGCAAAAATTCCTCCTGAGGGAGTGCTAAACTCAAGAAATACGTTAATCCCTTCCAACGAGCAATGAAATCAGAGACTCTTTCATTCTCCCTTTTCTTGCAGTTTGTAAGATCGAAAACTGTCGTTTTTGGCAATGTTGAGCTAAACTGAAGAAGGAATTTTTGACGAAGATCCTCCCATCCGATGACTGACCGGGATTGCAAGCTTGTATACCAGACAAAAGATGGTCCTTGCAAGGTTCGCACGAAGCATCTGAGTTTCACTGCTTCTTGCTGTTCTGGAGTTCCCATCATAGGATCACAACAAGACACGTAATGCGTCAAATGTTGTTCAGGGTCGCCTGATCCATTGAAAGTAGGGAAAATAGGGTTTCCAAAACTGGATGGAGGAGAAATTGAATCTACCCATTCAGGGTAAACTTTCTTTTCAGGTTGAACTTGCGCCCGTTTCCCTTCCATAGTTTTTAACCGAGCTGTTAATGACTCAATAGTAGTTATTAACTTTTGAGAAACATCAGTTTGAACTTGGTTTTGGGTAGGTGCAATGAATGGAGCATGGACAGACGTGGTGGTTGGTGCTGCAACTAATGGTAGTGCTGCCAACCGTTGTTGCGTTTGACCCGTAGGATTAGACCTCTGAGGGTGTACTGATAAAGGAGGATATTCTTGATCCATCTCAGTAGTTACAACAAATTCCTTCAGCTGTCGGACTTCAGAATTATTAAGAAGAAGACTATTCTGAAGTAGTTCTTCATTAAACCTTCTTAATTCTTTCATTTCTTCCTCCTGTTGTGAAAACCTTTGCTCTAATGAGAGCGATTGACCTCCTTCAGAGGAAGGGTGAGAAGTAATCTGATTCTTTCCTTTCCCCTGATTGGATCCTTTTCGGAAAGGGGGAAGTGGGTTACTTGAAGGAATACCCAGATTTTGGGTAAGCCTTTGATTACGTGTGCGCACACCTTCTTCATTTAGGTCTGTGTGCGCAACTTCTTGAGCAGGAACCTCTTCGTCTGATCCCTCTGATTGGGCCTCATCTCGTGAATCAGCAGCAACAGCATTGATGACATAAATGGATGCATATTGCATGGAATTCTTTCTATCAGCATTTCTGTGATATTGTTTCCTTCCATGTCTATGATGAGACATGGCATTCCATTGACTTGATCCCTCAAGAATTTCTTGGAGAACTGTCACTTGGAGAGAATCTCCTGACAGCTTGGCTCTTCGTTCCTCTTGAGGCTTATTCCCTAATCGAGAGAATACTGACTTTCTCTGAGGGAGGGATTGAGGATTTGAAAAATTCCCCAGTCCGGTGGACTGGGGATGTTCCTGCTGCTTCCGCTCAACTCCTCGAATCCCATTCGTTGACTCTGAGGGTTGGGTTAGAGAAGTCCCCAGTCTGGCAAGCTGGGGTGTCTCTTGAAATGCTATGTCTGAGATCTTCTTAAAATCTCTCTTGATCTTGCGAATCTTAGTTCAGAAATTAGCTTGAAGCATTAACCTGTATCCACTTTTATCACCTGGTTCAACAGACCGTTGGAGGATTTCCGAAACTTCTGTCATTTGATGACGTGTTTTCTCCAGACGAGAGGCTTGTGCAATATTCTCGCCTGGTTGATATAGGAGAAATTCAACAACTTGTTCCCTATATACTTGATTTTGAGAGGAACTAGTTGAAGACTGTTCTTGAGCAAGCTTTTGATTATGAACAAAGCCCATTGACTGTGGCCGGCTATGAGCAATAACATTGCATGAGACCATTTTCGGCGGGATTTGCTGACCGGAAAGCACTGTGAAATGTAGTGCTCTGTGAACACCCCATCCTCTGATATGAACATCAGATGGAGCATTGGCAATTAACTGACGCAATTTTCTTAGTGCGCCAAGGCATGAACGTTGAAGGGTTCTCTGTTGCTTTTCAGCCTTCGGATACCGAGAGACTGATAGAGATGCCAAATCAATCTGGCATTGTAACCCTTCTATTATCATAAGATGATTTTCATATTCATCATAAGATAATACCTTCTTCTTTAATTGACAAAGAGTTTTCCATATGTTGAGACGAATATTATGGATTCCATCATCCGTGAACATCTTTGGAATGTCGTACTGGGAGTCAGCCAAAGGCCAAAACATGACTGGTACTTGACCTTTTGCCTGTTTTTTCCTCTTGTTCAGCATTTCCTCTTTATCATTAAATGAAGATTCTTATACCTGTTTGGACCAGAGTTGGTGTTTCCATGTTGCTTCATCGGATTCAACAAGATTGGTAGAGAAATCGCTATTCATGCTGGAAGATGAATGACCTAGGGATGGTTCGGAGAATAACCTGAACCCCAGGCTATCTTCTGATGGAGAAAGAGTTTCACCTGCCGATAGTAAAGCATCAGACACGACTGGTTTTATGTTTTCAAGTGCCTCGAGATAGGAGGGCTTTCTCGTCACTACATTGCCTTCTGAAGAATTTTCGAGACAACGTGAATCACTACTGTGGAGAGGACTTTCGCAGCGAAGTTCATCACCATGAGGAGGACCGTCATGATGGGTTACAGCAAAAGATGAAATCTCTTGCTCCTTGGTCTTCTGACCACACAGAGGGTTCCTGTGGCTCTCATCTGAATAAGAAACTTCAAGATTGACCGAATTTTCATGAAGAAAGTCTTCATGAGGAAGTGTCTGTTGAAGACCTTCAGAATTAATGTTCCCGTTATTGGGAACTGAGGGAGTAGAATCTTGAATTCCGACAGATAAATGTCTGAGGGCTTCAAGAACTCCAGCATCGAGCAAGGCCTTGTTGCAGATTGGCCTTTGATCTCCTGACTGTGCTGGGAGGATCATTTTCTTAGATGCCTTCTTACTCGCTTTAGAAACCACTTGATGACGAAAGTGATTGCTCTGAGCAGGTGTATGTGCCTGATCAGGAAAGATGGTCAGGTTAGGCTGACGATCTCTACTCAAATCAGGTGTATGTGCCAGACTTGGTTGTCCGTATGATATGGGGGAGTACGCCCCATAACCCTCTTGGACTGGAACAGATGTGTGTGTCTGTTCCGGAGTGAATCGTTGATGTGTCACTCAATTGCTAGGGATAGATTTATGTGTATGTCCCTGAGATGATGCTGAAGCTGTTATGATATCCTGGCAAGCATCCAGAATATGAGCAGGAATTTTCTTATGCTCTTTCACCATTGACAAAATATGTTTGGTGACTTCAGCCGCCGGAACGGGGATATACGTCCATTCCGGGCATGGAGTAGGTGTATGTGCCTGCTCCTGTCCTCCTTTTCCTGTCAGTGAATCCTTGACAGTACTCAAGTGTGGAGGCAGAGAGTTGAGTCATCCTCCTGTTTGTCGTCGGGACTTTCCGACTGACTTCTCCGGGCGCTACCAAGCGAGACTGTTGGTAGGCCTGATTAGTATTAGTAGGTGTATGTGCCTGCTGATTACACTTCTCCAAACGCGGTTGACGAGATCCATCATATGTAGTCAGATGAGCCTGCTGACTAACTGGTGATGTATAAGCAGGTGTATGTTCCTGCCTATGGTACTCCGCCGGAATTGCCTGGCGGGATAGGCTTGATGCTGTCAGACGAGTCTGCTGGACAGCGGAATTAAAACGGACAGGTGTGTATGCCTGCTCGTTGTTTGCCACCAAGTTAGGTTGGTGGACTTCTCCGGAGATGGCAGGGATGACAACCTGCCTATTGTTAACCGGATTCCGTCTCTGGCGGTTCATCTTGCCTACTCGGGTTCGAGGAACCTGAGCTGAATGCCTGGAGTCGGTACCCTCATCATGTTGAGGGCGCACTACCGCACGAGTCTGACGACGATTGTTGATGGGAGTCCTTGAGAAGGACTCCTGTCTTTTTGAATTAAGGTCCTGCGGGACCTGCTCATTCACTTCCTCAGAGTAAGGGAGTGAATGGAAATTGTGTTCCGGGGATAACGACCCGAAACTGTTGGAGACGGTAGTCAGCACCGCCTGCTTCTTGATCACTGGCCGCCGTTGTCCGGACGACCAGGTAGAGTTGTTAACTTGGAGGTCTTGACGAGCGGCCTCCAGAGTTGGGATAGTACCGTTGCGACGGTACTCCTTAACCAGTGTATTAGAAACCCAGCGTTGAAAATGCTGAGTTGGTGATGTCATCCTCAGAGCGGACAACGTTCCAGCAGGAGTAGTAGCTTTGGTTTTCACAGCAGCAGACCTCACAGTAGAGGTGTTCACAGCAGCAGTATTCACAGGGGTGAATTTAAGGAAAGCCATTTTGCAGAAGATCTTGAGAAAAGAGTGCCTGTTCCATGTAACAGACATTATCAAGATGAATCTGGCCACTGCATCTTTTGGATGAGCATATGTCAATGATTGCTTTGTTGGGCCAAGGGGCCTAACAAATAAGAAGAACATCACTTTAACTTGGTTAAGTATTCACGTCGGGTTCACCATTTTTGTTTTGCACGGAATCCGGGGATGACCTCCTGGACGGGAGATTCAAACGTTCCGATCAGTTTCTAACGGGTTTGTTCGTAGAACCAGAAACATCCAATGATTACACATCCGTTTGGACCTACTTTCCAAAGGCAGGCGCTCATTAGCTTGTGGACTAATGAGGCTTAGGAATTTGCATTGGTCGAGAGGATGGGAGGTCGGACTCATCACACCTTTTTGAGGGGAATTATTGTCTACTCCGGGACTCTCTTTATAGATTTAAGTTATGTTCGTGAATCCTTATTACATTACCAAGTATAAAATGTGCTTTCCTTTAGTTTTAACAATAAATGATTAAATATGCAAGAAATTTAGAGAATCTTTTATATGTATTCGAGGTTCTTCATCAATAGAGAATCATCCATATCTGTTTAGAGATTCTTGGTCAATGGTATCCTTCAAAACATTTATATAAAAGTCTCTTGGTCATTATGATGACCAGACTGATTTTAAAGCCACTCAGTGGGGCACTTGAAGTTTATCGTCATTCAGAAGGACAGAGATTATTTCAAAGTTGGGATCGAACCCATGAATGGGCTACCTACGTATCCTTTATTTTGGAAAAGGAATCATAACCCACGTAGTTCGAGTTATGGAGTATGATGTTTATGATTGATGGCTCAAAGATGAATTTCATAATTACTTTTACACTCTAAGCTCACGTGAGTCATGCTCGGTGTGAGAAACAAGAGGTATTGGTAAAAATTTAGACAATTGTGCCATAAAATATGCAATCATAAGAATTTGTTTGGGGCTTATGTATGGATGACTTCCCAGATAGATGAAGGTTTAGGATTTACTTTTAGGGAGAAAATCCATGAATAGGGTCCACAAAGTTATATGTGCTTCATGGAGATTTGAATACTCTAATCCTGGGGATTACTCCTAAGGAGGATTCCCAAGTTAGGAGGGGACTTATGATTGGGTTTTACTCCTGAAAAGGAAACCCAAATCAAAGGTAAATTATGACTGGTTAAGAGAAATTTAAGGGGACTTGGGGCTTATTCCTGAAAAGGAGACCCAAGGTTATGACTGAGTCTTATTCCTGAAAAGGAGACCCAGGTTAGGGGACTTGGGGCTTATTCTTTAAAAGGAAGCCCAAGGTTATGACTGAGTCTTATTCCTGAAAAGGAGACCCAGGTTAGGGATTAAGGTTTGTGGCTTATTCTTAAGAAAGATTCCCATATTTGAGGTTGGGGCTTATTCCTAAGAAAGATGCCCAAGATTAGAGGACTTGATTGGGGCTTACTCCTGAGGAGGATGCCCAAATTAAAGGTTTTATAACTGGGGATTATTCCTGAAAAGGAGACCCAGGTTAAGGATTCTCTCATCTTAAAGGATGAGGTTGAATGAATGAACTCTCAATCTTTGGTGACATAAAGATGTTTAAATCACTAGGTTTTGATAGATATTTCACAGAATTCCTTTCAGACAAGGATGTCAAATCAAGAAATCATGCCATAAATGGCTTTGAAGAGTATCTTGAAGACTGAATCTTGAATAGAAAAGGTGAAATGGCTTAAGAGGGATAAAATGGGCAAGATGGGCACCCAAAAAGATAGGGGCGCGCAAGTCTTGAAAGGCGGACAAGTCCTGCGGCGGCGCACAAGTATTGGTCGCGCAAGTATACTTGCGCGACATGAGGGGTACTTGCGCGATTTTCAACCAGCATTGAAATGCTTGAGCGACTCTTTATTAAACCCTTTACAATCCTCTTGAGGTTCTTCCAGAAAAGGGACGCGCAAGTTATATTGAAGGAATTAAGTCGGCGCGCAAGTGTTTGATAAGTTTCAACACTTAGGCCTTCCTTCTTCTCTTTAGATCTTCCATTATAGGTAAGAAATTACCTTAGAAGTGTTCTGGAAGCTTTGAGAAGAGACTTGGGCGTCGGGAGCTTCAATCCGAGTTTCTGGAAAAAGATCCTCTCGAATGGGGGGCCCACAGGGTCTATTTATAGGCAAAAGCAGGCCCTGGGCGGTTACCGAACGGTTACCACTTAGGCCGCGCAAGTATACTTGTGCGACCAAGGTCACCGCGCAAGTACACTTGCGCGAAAGTGAGATAACTTGCGCGGTGCAATTGCTTTGGATCCTGTCTTCATGCCTTTGTCGATTTTTGATATTTTCTTCAAAGGATGAATCACTTTAAGCTTGGATATTCCCTTTTCCGATCTTTAGATTCTGTGACGAAAGGAGCGTCAACATACACTAAGGATTTATTAAAACGTTTTGGTTTGGATAGTATTAAAGAAAGTGATATACCTATGTGTACAACCTGTAAATTGGATGTTGATAAAACTAGGAAACCAGTTGATCAAAAAAATTACAGAGGTATGATTGGGAGCTTACTTTATCTTACTATTAGTCGACCAGATATTATGTTTAGTGTGTGTATGTGTGCTAGATTTCAAGATAATCCTAAGGAATCACAATTACTGGTTGTTAAAAGGAATTTTAAATATCTTATGTATACTGTAAATTTAGGTTTTTTCTATCCAAAAGGACAATCATTTTACCTAACTAGTTATTCAGATGCTTACTTTGATGGATGTAAGTTAGATAGGAAGAGCACATCAAGAACATTTAATTTGCTTAGAAATCCCCTAGTATCATGGTGCAGTAAGAAGCAGAACTCAGTTGCATTGTCTACTGCTGAGGCAGAATATCTAGCTACTGGTAGTTGCTGTGCATAGATTTTGTGGATGAAACATACATTATTAGACTATGGATTTGATTTTAAACATGTTTCAATTAACTGTGACAACACTAGTGCAATCAATATATCTAAGAACCCGATGTCTCACTCTAGGACTAAGCACATTGATGTCAGGCATCACATTCTAAGAGATCATTCTCAGAAAGGTGATATTTCTATAGAGTTTATTAGTTCTGAACATCAAATAGCTGATATCTTCAGAAAGCCTTTATGCTATGAAAGAATGAATTTTATTAAAAAAGAGTTATGTGTGATCGATCAGTGAAACCGATCTGTCAATCTGATCTGTCAAACCAATCTGTCAAACCAATATGTCAAACCGATTTGTTTTTTTTAAATTTTTATTATGTTGTAATTAATTAATTACTTTTATCCTTTTTATGGGAACCCTAAATGATGAAATAAATGATACGCGGATATTTATCTTCCTTAAAAAAACTATCGACCTTTCATTTTCTGCCAAACCACATAACCTCTCTTCTCCTCTACTTCGAGCCTTTGAACTCCTGCATTCCCCAGACTTTTCAAATGGACAAGCAAAAGAGACCAAGAAAAGGATCAAAATGTCCTGTACCTCCAAACAGTGCTCGAGGCGAGTCGATTAGTGCCTCTCAAAGATCAGTAAATCCGAACCTGGAAACTTGGATTGTTGTTATAGAAAGAGAAGTCAATTCTGCCTGTCTTTTATCAAGTAAGTCGCTGTTGTTTCAAGTTCTAGAATCACAAGGATTGAAAGACTGGTTCTCAGATAACACTCGAATAGTCTGCCCGAAGTTGGTACATGAGTTTTATATGAATCTGAATGTCACATTAGATGGTGTGGAGGCTGCCAGAATGTCATCTGTAGTGAATGGAAGGAAAATATCTTTTTTATCTAAGCAATGGGATGAGTGCTTGAATGTACCACATGAGAGTCGGTATGAGGATTATGCTGGGAATATTCCTCCAACCACTGAATACATCTCGTATGAGATGGATCTAGATCATTTTTCTGGAAACAAAGAGTCAGGGAGAATCACACCCTCAGAGTTGGATGGTGAAAGCAGTCTCCTCTTTACATTTATTCAGCACCAACTTTTCCCTAGGAGAGGATATTTTGCTGCTGTAAAATTCCAGGATGTTTTTCTATTGTTTCTACTGAAAACCAATGAGAAAATGAATTGTGTAGATATCTGATGGTGCACATAGCTAGAATGGTGAAACCGTCTAAGAATGCCACTACCTTATTCTATTCAAAGATGATCTCTACCATGCTGAAGAATCTGGAATGTGTGGATGAAGCTAATGAAGAAGATGATACTGATAGTACCTTCTGTCGTAACAAAGAAATTTTCAAAAGGATAAAAATCAAATGGAATACATGGAAGAAATGATGGGTTACTGATGAAGAAAATTTTTATGAAGCCTAGAATCCCACTGATCATTGAAAGAGGCCGAAGGGTTTGAGAGACCCTGGTTTGAAATCAGACGAGGAACCAAGTTATTCTGATGATGAAGAATAAGAAGGAAGTAATGAGGCCACTAAGGCACATGATATGGAAGAAGCTGAAACAGAAGAAGGAAATATGTCACCTCTTGGAGATAGGAGTGATCCTGATACTACAAGCCCTAAGAAATGAATAGGGTTTGGATTCGCCAGTCCACCATTAGCCTTACCTGAATCAGAACCAATTCTTGGTGATGAAGAAGATACTGACTCTGAAGTATCTGACAGAGAGGATTCTGAGAAGAATGATGATGATGATGATGATGATGATGATGGTGATAACCGACCAGTGGATGATCTTGCTATACCTCAAATAGAACCACATTTTTCTGTGCAAGAAACATGTCCCATTGGCAAGAGTGATTTGCAAGAAATCAGTGGAACAACAAGTTATGATAATCCGAAACACACCCTATGTGCTGCTATTTGGGATTATTACCCTAGTTTTGCTATGTTGGGTTTATAGTATTCTGATGAAGAAGAGGAAGAATCATAATATGCTGCAGTTGTGAAGAAGAGCCACCCAATTGAAGCTAGGTCTGCTCCTATTGTTAATCCTACAGATTTTCATCCACCTAGTTCAGCAATCTCTCAGGATGATCTTGATAAGTTCAAAATTGAGTTGCTTGCTACTGTAAGAGATACAGTCAGAGAATAAATTTCAAATGCTCTTACTCAAGTGTCTCTGCACGTTTCTTCCAATTCATTGGAATCCTTTTCAATAAGAGTATCAAATGCTATTAAACCAGATATGGCCAATTCTGGTGAGTTTATTGGAAGGCACATAGCCTCTCTAAATCAGACTCTGAAGGATCTACACACTGGCTTAGTTTCTTTATCACGTGAATTCAGATCAACAATCTCTGGTATGATGAAAGTACTGAGGAATCTGATTGAACATCTTAATAATTCTGCTCTGAGAAAGATGAAATCTGAGATAACTCACATAATTAGTCAAGTCAGTACAGACAAAGAAACCAATATTACTACTCATGAGCTAGAGGCTATAAGGGAGGTTGTGCGTAATGAGTTAGCAGCCGTTAGACAAGTTCTTGATTTGGACTCTTTAAGGAAAATGAAGGAGCTCTGTGATAACAATCATAAGATGGCAACAGTATATTCAGCAGATTCCAAAAAGGCTCTGAAAGAGATCAAGGAGAAAGTTGGTCATTACTTTTCTATGATTTATATAAAGCATGAGATTACTGTGAATTTCAAAGTGTTGGCAGACAATCTGAAACTACCTCCAGTGACTCAAGCCTTCTCTACTCAAGTTCGTCAGTTTCAAGATTTTACTCCTACTTTGTCACAATTCATGGAGAATAAGGATGATTTTGAGAAGGCTATGTAGTACGGTGCAAAAGTCGTTCAGTATTTCATAAATCTTTTGAAGACTTATTTTAATGCCCAAGCCACTGCCATTGTGCTTCCTACTACTGAACCTCTCAGTGCCTCTGATGTAGCTCCAAATCAGATCTCAGTTGCTCAAGCTCTATCTCAACTATGGCTAGCTCCTCAGCAAACTTCTCAACCAGATACTACTCCTCAACAACAACTCTCTATGGCACCCTCTTCTACACCTTCCAGAGTCATCTTACCACCTCTTCAAAATCCCCCAGTTCCTACTGCCTCCAAGCCTTCCAACATACCAACTATTGATCCTAAAGACAAAGGCAAAGCACCGTTGTATCCCCTGAAATAGTTGTGTATTGTTTTTGATAGGGTGAAAACTGTTCTAAATGTATTCTTATGTACTTTATAAAATATTTTACTCTCTCTATTATCTATGATGGATTCTTTTACTCTTATTCATGTGTTTTACCACCTTTTTGATTATCCCAAAGGGGGAGATATTTATGAGAGAGACCATTATATCAAAGGGGAAGATACTTACGAGGGAGACATTTATATCAAAGGGGGAGATATTTAGGAAGGATACCTTTATATTTATGTGGGGGATTTAAATTAAGGGGGAGATTTAAATTCAAGGGAAGATTTATATCTCCTTGTGTTTTTATTATGTCCTATCACTATCATTCATGATTTTATTTTTATTTTTATGACTATGATTTGTTATCATCAAAAAGGGGGAGATTGTTGAGACCTCTGGAAGATTGTTGAATTCTTGACATTGATTGATGTTTTAATAATCCCAAATCATCACAAATCATTGTTACTTAATCACAATCTTTTAATGAATATGTTATCATGTGTTTATCTATGATTATTATTGATTTACAAGTATTTTAGAAGTCTTCTGGATCATATAGACACTTTTTGCAATATCAAGAGTGAACGGTCGCACCGATCCACTATCAAGAGTGAACGCTGGCACCGATCCACTATCAAGAGTGAACGGTCGCACCGATCCACTATCAAGAGTGAACGGTCGCACCGATCCACTATCAAGAGTGAACGGTCGCACCGATCCACTATCAAGAGTGAACGGTCACACCGATCCACAATCAAAAGACAACGGTCTCACCGATGCTGATCAAATGACACACTGATGTCAAGCCACCGATTCTGATCATATAACACACTGATGTCGACCCACCGATGCTGATCAAATGAAACATCGATGTCATGCCACCGATTATGATCAAATAACACACTGATGTTGAGCCACCAATGCTGATCAAATGACACAACGATGTCGAGCCACCAATGCTGATCAGATGACTCACCAATGCTGATCAAGTGACTCAACGATGCTGATCAAAATGAGTCACCGATCAAATGACTCACCGATGCTGATCAAAACGAGTCGCCGATCAAATGACTCACCGATGATAATAAAATTACACACCAATGTCTAGCCACCGATGCTGATGTTGATGACCTACCGATCACTTGACTCTTCGATAGTCATAAACAACTGTTTGACTTTCTTTATATTTATCTTTATTTAATCTAACCAACGGTCATATCAGGTATATTTTAATGCTCTGTCAATTAGTTAATAAAGGTTGTCGGATGTCAGGGAACCGTACCTCGTACCTGCGGAAAGAAAACCTTTTCTGTCTTCCGGAGCACGTGACATAAATACAAGAAGACTATGATGCTGAGGAGACCATAGGTAGATAGAACACACAGAACACACGTGAATGATGAGAAAAAGAGAGCAAGAAACAAGAAGAGCAAAGCAGACATATCAAGAAGATTACACAGAAGCTCATACACAATCAAGCTTACTCAAGAAGAGTTCTGTGCATACAAGAGGACATTGAAGAACATCAACAAATACATTTCACTGTCTATGAACCTGAACCATACGACACTCTGTTTCTCAAACAAAAAGATAATAGGACTCAGAATCACTTCTAATAAAATCCAAAGGAGTCCAGAGCTACATTGAAATCACCAGAGCCATTTCTAAAACTCTACATCTCTGCTCTGTGATTCATTATTCTACACTTTGAGCAGTGTGTGTTATCTGTTGTATTTAACACATACACAATCTCCTGTACTTAAACTAGAATATTTGTAAATCCTCAGCAAACTCTTTGCATCCTTCTTTTCCCACTGTGGATAGTGGTAGAGGTCATGTGTGACCTGGACAGCTGGTTGCTTTTGTTTTGTTTCCCACGAATAACAGTGGTAGAGGTCTTGGACCTGGACAATTGTAAACAGTTGAACCTCGATCCAGGGTGTGGATCAAATTTGTTTAAAATTTTGATAGGACTAAGTCTCGGCTTGAGACTGAACCTCTTGGTTACATTTGTTGTGCTATTTCTTTCAACGTTTTATTCCGCTGCTAATCACTTTAAAACCAAAACTGTTTTAAAGTCACTTGGATAATTAAACTCGCAAGTGTTTATATTAATTGTAAATCAGTAAGTTAGTTTCAAAAGATAATAAACTCTCCTGTTTTGATTAACTGGGAAATAATCGATCCCTTGAGAATCTAACAGAACATTTACTTTGATATAAATTCACTACAGTTTAATTCATTATTTTATTTGGGGTTTATAAAATAATGTTTAAAAAAAACAGAAATTTTAATTGGATCTCCATTCACCCCCTCTTGAGTATCCACTCTGACCAACACCCACAATAGTCATGTGTGATTTAAAGACACACTAATGAAGCACTCACTGCCAATTCACCCAATAGTCTTTCAATGGTAACTACAGGCTCCCTTAAGAAGCACTTAATGTCAATAAATCTGTTGGCCTCATAACATATCTATAGACCCTCTGAGGAAGAACTTAGCATCAATCCTCCCTATGTTCTCAAACTGTTATAATTATAATAGAATCTATGGGAAAACCTTCAATGTCAATTTCCATTATGGTCCCACAACAATAGGTTCCCACAACCCTGGGTAAAGAAAACATGAATAATGAAAGAATAACAGCCAAAGTAAACCCTAGGACTACATAGATAATAATCAATAACATATCAGCATGTCAGATATCAAGATCACTCCATCCTACAATACTAGGTATGGAAAACAAATAGCAGCCAAAAAGGAAGAACAAGACTAAATGGTCAAAACAAGAAACGGGGGAAAAACATCCCTGACATAGAAATTTTCCCTATTCACAATAAATAAACATCTACTCAACCATACAATCCTAACACTAAATTAAATGGTATAAGATAGTAAATACACAAAACCCAATTTAAGGGTTTTGGGATTTTTTCACATAATACTCAGTCTATCTATGGAAAGGCAAAAACCACCTACCTCATCATGTGGAGATCATTATCTGTGACCTTCAAGCCTTTAACCTCCCATGAATGCCATAGATCTACAAAAACACTAAGAACATTTGAGGATAACATGAGAAAGAGGTGGAGTCAAGAACAAAGCTCAAGCAGAAGGAAGAGCGTACCGAGGTGATCCCAATGCAATCGACGGTCATCGATTCGGAGAAAAGACACTCGCTCGGAGGCTTAGAGAAGATTCGCGGTTGTACAAGTTCTCTCGGATGATGTAGGCCGAGAATAAAGAGGTTGTAACCATCAAAATCACCCCTGGTATGTTTAATTTAAAAAAATTACACGGAGTGTACTTTTGACGTACATGGTATGTACTTTCCATTACTGAGCCCTAATTTAGGTGACCTCTAGGTCTCCCCATATGGCCATGTGCATGGATACTACACGGCCAGCACACAGATACCCATAGTAACCTATTACATGACATTTACTCTGAATGTACATGGCATGTACATAATGAATTTCTAGAAACTCATCTTTCTCTCAAAAAATGACCAGAAGAAGGAAGAAATTCATGAAACGAAGATCTAGGATCTTACAAACATCACCCCTTAATGAAATTCAACCACATATTTCCCTAGCATGGAGGAGTAGAAGAAGGAACCCCGAACTACTCCGACCACAGCGATTAAATAATGGCATCACTGTCCCAAGTCTCTTCTTGTACTCAACCGTGGTTTCATAGCACTCATTCTATAGAAATAGAGCATCCACGAAGAACCGTCATACTCCGATCAATGATTCGGATAAGATTCTCCTCAAATGACACATCCACTTCGATCTCTACCCCCATGGGTCAGAGAACACAAGCTAGGTATGAGAAGTAACGTCAAGGATAAGAAACGTGGAAGACGTCTTGCATAGCCCGATACCTCCGAGGATGCATCAAATGATAGAAAACTAGCCCAACTCTCTCCAAAACCTCAAACAGCATGATGTAACTCGATGAAATATTACCCTCTCTCTTAATCCTTGTGTTTCCCAACCTTGGTGTGACACGTACGAAAACATGATCCCTGACCTTGAACTCTAGAGGTCATCTCCACTGATATGCATAAGACTTATGTCGAGACTGTACAGTAACCATCATTTAATGAATCATCTCAATCTTCTCAATGGTCTCCTGGAGAAGACAAGGTCCCATCATAGTTGTATCTCCTGCATCCATCCATCATAAGAGTGATCGACATGGACAATAGTAAAAAACCTCATAAGGTACCATATGAATAGCTTCTTGAAAACTATTGTTGTAGGAATACACCACAAGAGGTATGTGATTCACTCAAGAACCTCCAAAATCCAGGATGGTTGCTCTAAGAATGACTTTATGAACCTGATCGTACGCCCGGACATGTAATAAACCTAGGGGTGGTATGACGTACTCAAAATTACATGTGTACTAAATTCCTTCTGAAGCCCCTGCCATACTCGAGAAGTAAAATGATCATCCATGTTTAAAAAAATTGACTGTGTAACTCCATGTAGACGTACATTCTCACGGATGTACAACCATACAATCTCATCAACACTAATGGTCTCCATGGTTGGAAAGAAGTGGGAATCCTTCGTGATCCTATCAATGAAAATCCATACCACATTATTTCCTCATGGTGATCTTTGAAAACCTGTCACGAAGACCACCGCAACATCATTCAACTTCTACTGGGAAATGGGTAACTGCTGCAAAAGATCTACTAGTCGCTGAATCTCTTCCTTCATCTACTAATCGGTGGAACACCTCATGAATAAACCCACAACATCTCCCTTAATACATGTCCTCTAGTACTGATGATGTAGACCAGGATACATCTTGGTGACAACATAACGAACTGGCCCAACAGAGAAATGAAGGTCCTGCATCATCTCCTCGCGTATGTCTATAGAGACTCATACACGCCCATGGAAACACAATATCTCATGATCTGCTTCTGTATATATAGGAATAGGGTTCTCTCACAACACACCTTCCAATAGGACTATGACATCAGAATCTGATAGTTGTCTTATTCGCACTCGATCAGAAAGAGTAGAGCTGACATCTACCAAAGAAAGAAATGTACACCCCTTTTTGTCGTACTCATCTAAATGAATCAAAGAGAACATATCCGTAAGTTGTCACTCACTGCTGGCCTCCTAAAATACCGATATCTGTGATCTCCTGCTCAACGTGTTAGCCACTAGGTAGCCTTTCCCAGGCGTATAGGCTTCCAAAAAGTCCAAAGTCTGATGGTACTCGACCCACCATCGTTGTCTCAAATTCCAGTCACACTGAGTGAAGATATTCTTGAGACTTTTGTGGTCAGTGAAAACCAAAAATTGCTATCCCATAAGATAGTGTATCCAATAGTGTATGGAATTAACCACTGTAGCCAACTCGAGATTGTGCGTCTGTTAATTCCACCCATGTGGCATCAAATGCCGAGACCTGTACGCAACTACTCCTCCCTTCATAAGCACAACTCCTAGCCTAATACCAGAAGCATCACAATAAACAGTATAACTCTTTTCCAGCTCTAAAAAAACTAGTATTGGTGCTGATGTTAATCTCCATTTTAGCTCTTGAAAGGATGACTCACAAGAATTTGACCATAATAATTTTACACCCTTCATAGTCAGACCCATCAATGGTGCTACTAAGCGTGAGAAGTCTTGCATGAGGAATCCTAACAGACTCTCTAGCAAGGAATGAGATTAACCAGAAGCAATGTAACATTTATAAATATAGTCATAATTTATTATTAGGGTTTTTAGCAGATGATTTCAATTTTTTCAAGTATTGTTTGGAGCAACTACCAACACATGGACTACGTTGTTGATTCAGATTAATCTCCCATTGTGGATTTGAATGAATAAAAAATTTGTATTAATTTCCAGGATTCTTGATCGACCAATATGTCTACTGGATAATATAAATGTTTTCATTCATGCATTTATTGATGAGTTGAATGATTTTTTTCAGTATTTTTTTGATAACATACGAGGTTGAAATGAATGAAATGATTAAATTTAATGGATTTTTATTATATAAAATCATAGACATCCCGACTAATAAAAATGTATTTGGTTTTCTAGTAACATGAAATCCTTGTGTATTGTAAAGGTAAAAAATATATTTCATATTGATTAATATGATCTAAAATGAGATTAATCAAGGATACATGATGTAGAGACCCGAATCTTAATGTACATGGACTTTACATTAATTTTGCTGAATACATAATACATAAAAAAATAGACACACCAGGACCGTAATAGTTTAGTGTTTTTGGAAGCTCGGAACATAATCTTCTAATCATAGTGAAAGATCGTCAACATCTCCCCTAAAGATCTTCCCATTTTTTTTCTTACCTAAAACCTTTATTTATATCCTGGGGGAAAGAAAACATAAAATGGGTGAGCTCGAATGCTCAGTAACGGTAAGCATGGAGAAAATAAAACAAACCATATACAATTGAACATAAAAACATGAACATACATCGAAATATAGAGAAATGACATAAAACATGACAGTAATTAAGGAATATATCATAATAGAACATCAATCATGATAAAATAGCTTGTAAATAAATCTTGTAATTGTGGAAAAACATTATGCACATGATATGATTTCCATAGTAGCTAAGGAATTGCTACCAAGACCATCTTAGTGGTCAATGTCCCTTTCTGAATTGAGTTCACTCCTCATTCCAGTCCTGAAAGAATAAAATGGAATAACATACCATTCCAACCATGTCTATCTCATGAGATATAAATCTTTACCCAATGCATTGGAGGAAGATATAGGTCCCATCCATCTCATAATGAAATAATTCATATTTGTGCCACAAAATAAACATTCATCATTCATAATAATCCTACAAATAAAATGGGTTTCATAAAAATCATCCCATCATCACATAATCCATATAAAACAATTGGATATCATTTCATAATAATATAAGTAAAACAATGAAAATCATAGAGACATTATACTCAAAACATACACTTATGAAATATTGTTATCTTAGATGGAATTTTTTTTTGATAAAACACTTGAAATGAATTCTTGAGGAAAATATCCTTACTTACTAGAAATCATTTTATTTTCACAAAATGTCATGAAATATTAAAATAAATGTATTTTGTTGAAAACAATCATTAAATCGTTAGGAGGAAGCTTCACGAAAATAAGTCTTTATAAAACCGTAAAAATAATTTCATGCCGTATAAGATTAAAAAAAAATTCTTCTCGTACTTTTACTAGAAATGTAAAAAAGTACCTCGTAAAAGAATGATTCCTTACATACCATATAGTAAAAGTAAAAAATGATTAAAATGACATTAAAAATACATGAAACCATTTTTTGAAAACAGGGACAAAGTTGATAAATATAACCCCGGTAAATACATAAGAATAAACAATCTCGGATAAAAACGAGATTGGAAAAAGTATCCCTTACCTTAGGTCCGATATGCATCGTACGTATCCGAACCTACTTTATAATGATTTAAATAATGTCATTCAATTATTACCTAATCATATTCATTGTTATGATATCATATATGGTTTCCTTATGACATTATATTACCCGTTCTTTTGTAAATTTGATGTAAAAGCAGCGATTTGGGTAAAATCGTTTAATTTATTGTATATGTTTCGCTTTGTTGTTCTTGATATTATTACTAATATCTTGATTTTATAAATTAAATAATGTAAAACATGATTTATATATAATATATATATATTTAGAATATACATTTATATATGATATATTGATAAATGGAATGAAATAAACTATTCATGGAGACGGTAGGTCGTACATACGCATGAACACTGTTTTCATTTCCCTATTGAATTAAATGGAATGAAGTAGATGACAAAAATACATATATATATATATATATACATAAATCCAGTATCATTATTATGTCATATATTTCATGATTACTTTTTAAATTTACTTTATAATCATTCATTAATGGTTAACATGGAGAATGAATCTCATGGCTTCGTGGAGACGGTAGTCCGTACGTACGCATGAGCGATGATACCATTCCCATGATCGGGGAATTGTATTGAAGTTTATGTATAACATTTGAGAATCAGTATCACTTTACAATAATAATATATAGTTATTTATTTACACCATTATTCCCATCCAAGTAAGGTGGTGGTCGAAAACAGACTACACCACTGTGTGGAGACGGTATTTCGTACGTACGCACACGCGATGATTTCGTTATTCGTAGGATGGATATATAGTGAAATATGGTTGTTTCATATTTATAATAACATATTCGTATATATTTAATACTTATGTTATTACTTTATAATGAAACAACAAAAAAATATGAAGTAGAGTAAGAATGAATCTTGAGAGAATCGGATGAAGAGATTACCTCTTCTTCGACGCACCTCCGTTAAGCTTTCAATTATGGAAGTAGTGTTAGACTTTTGAGAATATCAGAAACTCCAGAATGTTGATAGGGATCTGGAGAAGAGAAATTTTCAGGGGTTTTCTGAGCTTCAAGGCTCAAAAGGGTGTGAATATTAGAGGGAAGGGGTTCCCTTTTTATATGGGAGGAGAGGGGCACCTTTGGAAAAACTAAAAATATTATTATATAATGAAGTCATATTCGGTTTTTAATAGCTCCGAATTGATTTATTTAGAATCTAAGGTGGGGATGGGTCTAAAACCTCTCAACCAATTAGTTTCAGACATATTTAGGTAACTATTTTTTCCTTATCATTTAGATTTAACTCTAAGTTAAATAATTTAACTTTTACTGTGTCATTATGTTTTCTTACATTATATGGTTAATAAACTAACAATAAAAAGACAAACGAACACCAAGTGATTAATTATTAATATATATATCCTTATATATGTCATTAGACCCACCCTTATAATTTTAGGAACAAAATAACAGTTAATAATATAATATTTGTTTTAAAAACTTTTTTATGTTACTTTTTTCACTATTTGGTACATGATTTTTGTGAAACTCATAAAAACTTAATTAGATAGAAAAAAGTTTTTTATATAAATACTAACATGTCATATTAACATTGAAAATAAGTGTAATTTATAAAAATTATAATATTCCATTTATTTGGGGATATATAACGTCAATTATGTTAATATTTCATTAACAAGGTAATTACTGTATCATCGTTGTGTCATAAATAATTTAAATTTTATATAGACTAAAAATTATAAATAAAATAACATTATGTAGGAATGATTTTTATATTTCTGATGAATATTTATAGTCGAATTGATCTTATGTATAAACCTATATTAAAAATGTTTTAGTTATTAATCTTTTATTTTAACTCTTTTTACTCTTCATTGAATTAAATAATAATAAATGTCCTAATCTAATCCATGTTGACCTAAATGATCATTTTTTATTACTATGGTTGTTTATGGTCGAATTAAACTTATCCATTAGAATTAGGACATGTGTTAGGGTAATAGTAATATCATCCTTACCCTTAATTACCCTATTTACTTTTAACTGTGGTAAATAAAAGTAAAAAGTTACTATTAACCAAAAATTATTTTCATCTTATTGAACAACATTTACATACTGACATTGTCTGTGTCTCTCAAATTTTTGAAATTCCACTCACAGAAGAGGTAAAATTATGTTTTATAAAAATTCGCACACTCTCTTAGGAGATTGGTAAAAGACGGTGAAAAGTTCAATAAAATTAATACATATCCAAAATTATTATAAAATGACTCCAATGAATTACATTGAACATATATAGGTATTATGTTTATATTTTGACCAAAAATAAATTTAAATAAAATAAATAATTATTTAAATAAAAATTCGGTTTTTAAATAGTAACCATTTTTTCACTATTCATCAAGAATTGAATTTTTTCAAAAAAATACCAAAAATTCACCCTAGTATAATTTCAATATTATGAATCCAAAAATGAAGTCCATTTCGAAATATAAAATTTATAAAATTTCAAAAACTGTTTATTTATAATCATAACGGCAAGTTTATATATTATTTTAATAATAAATAGTTGTTTAGTGAAACCCGGTATCGCTTAATACACACGCTATCGAGGAAGGTTGTGATTGCGTGTAATGAAATCGAAGTTAGGGATGAATGTAGTGGAATATCCCTTTGGGGTTGCGTATAACATAATCAATACTTATTTCATTTATATATTAAACAAAATCTATACATAATGTTGCGTAGAATAATTCCTACAAAACAAACTTGAAATTGAGTGTAACACGATCCAAGAATAGTGTTGTGTATAGTACATGATAATAAAGTGTTGCGTATAGAACAGGATAATCTTGGTGTAGCGTAAATCACAAGACATAAATGAAATTAAAAGAATACTTTTCATAAAATCTCAGTGTGTTACATTCTACCCCCCTGAAAATGAATTTCTCCCCCGGAATTCGTCGGTGTTATAAATGGTATATTATTTGAATGTTTATTTAATAGAAACCCAAATCATAAAAAGGAATACCAAAACATAACATTACAAACTGAAGTATGAAATGTAATAGTTACCCAAAATAACTAATAACTAGTTTTCCACATTGGTGAAAATATGGATATGGAAATGAAATCTAACCATCATTTTCTGATGGAGAGTGGTAGAGAACATGGCTATGAAAAAGCCGACAATCACAATGCCATAAATTTGTTATGATCTAAGGTACCATCTAATTTATCTGATATAAGAGCTATAAGAAAACATTTTTTTTCAATATAATTTCCTAAAAGTTGAAAATTTTGAATTAGAAGAAATACTAACTTGATTATTGTACAATATCAATGTTGTTTATGCCTTGAACAATTTCCACAATATCACTTAAAGAAATGAAGTTGAATTTATTATTAATGAAGTTTTATAAGATCATGTGTTATAATGATGGGTCATTCCATCTACCTCAATGAAAAGGTTAGAAATAGTTATCGAATACATAAGTCCATGTATGGTGAGGTTATTCGTAAATGATTCCAAAAATGGACTTATAATTCCACTATCATACTGCTTAACAAAATAAAACTAATTTCTACTAACCAGGGTCTTCCTGTAGGCCCGTGGTAGGCGATAAAGGCCTGTCGCACTTTTTTTGTGGGTTCGATTTCCCAACATTGTCCGACATGATGGGTTGTCACACATCTTATGAGTTTCCCCTTTTTCTGAAACAACACTAGTATAACATTCTTATAATAATATCAAAAAAAGTTGTTGCCTTAAACAAATATATCTGATTTCAAACGTAATACATTCCAAACTTTAGGATTATAAAAAATTCTTCTATCCAATCTTATAGTATAAGGAAAACAATTACTATAAATGTCATAAACTAAGCATGTGAATTCCATCATTTATTACCCATATATGATATGATATATCTTTTTGGTCATATTCAAAACATGTTAATACATTAATCATGTATTCTCATGAAAAATGAATACCCATTGAACCTTAGTGAAAATATTAATGTTGTCAAAAGTTAACACTTTCGACATACCAAAATCCCAAAATTTCTATATACTCAAACCATGATATAACATTGTCCTTATTTTAGTCATGAGATCATTTAATTTTTTCTTTACCCCTTCATTATGTTCATATAATATTCTTTCCAAAAATATTTCAATCACATTTCATGGTTACCGGTACAATATAATTATTGAAAACCAATACATAGATATTCCAAAATTACAGGACATCACAAATAAGATTCCATGATATATTTTGAAGTCATATTACATAAACACTTAATCATTCCACAACATCATTTTTATAAACATCATCACAAATAGTGATCACATGTGACTTCCCTTTATCCTTTGCCTTAGGAGGTTTCTCACATTGATCATCATTAACCCTTGGATTATGGTACTGATTAGCATAATGCCCCATTTCCTTGCACTTGAAGAATTGAAGTGTTGGTGGTGCGTTCTCTGTAGTTTTTTATTTATCACAACATTAGAAACCCTTTTTCTATTACTCCAACACTCAGTTTCTCGATGACCTACTTTTCTACACATAAAACATTTTCTAGTCCCTTTATGACAATCTTCGCCATGCATCTTACCAAACTTTGAGCATAATGAAGCAGTTATCTTCTTTGCACCATTATTCTGAAATTTCTCCTTGAACTCCATCTTTATTTTCTTGTCAAAACTATGAGATAGATATGTAACACCAACATCCATTTCTACCTTGATAGAACAACGGACAATTTCATCATTGCTACTGAGGTCGCTTATAGCCAATTCCCATCAAAGACTTGGTTTTAAGCCACTAAAGTATCGATCAACTTTACTTTCAGGTTGGATGATAATGCCAGATGCATACCTTGTAATTGTTCTAAAATTCACTTCATATATACCAACAGATTCCTTATCTTTTTCTTAATCTCAAGGAAATCCTTTTCCATCTTTGTTCGATGAATACCAGGGAACTACTTATTGAAAATGAAGTTCTTTAACTCATCCCATTCCATGGATTCAATTTCACCGTGGGGCCTTGTATTCTTAATCAAAGTCCACCATTGGTCTGCTATGCCTTCTTAACTGAAAATAGCCAGAATTTCTTTTTCACGTTTCGAACAATGATGTACGGAAAATATATTTTTAATGGTATTGATCAATTGTTCAAAAAAAAGTGAATCAGAAGACCCACTGAAAGAAGGTGTATATTACCTCAAGAAGGACTCAATAGAATATTGTTCACTTCTCTTCTCATTCAGAATCCCCGAATGATTCATATCTTTCATAAGTATAACAATATGATTTTTCACTCAATCTCCCATAACATTGGTTTGGTCAGGAGGACAATCATTTCATCGTCCATTACATTGGTCAACATGGTTCTTCGGGTTCCAGCCATTGTCTAAAACCCAAAAAGAATAGTGTGAGAGCAAAATCATGATAGGAAAACAACATAATAATGGGGGATTACCTTCAATATCATACATCTTAGGGTTAATTATAATATTATTACTATAATTCTAGGACTATAACCTACACTTATACTTATCCTTAGGGACATCACTAGACATACCTTAGAAATATCTCTAGGGATCTCACTAATGTTTTGGCATCCTAGTTTCCAAAGGATAACTAAACCTCCCTCTAAAACCAACTATAGAGAATAGAAGCTTGATGTACATGGACATTACATTACTTTTGAGGAATACTTAATACATAACAAAAACAGACACACAAGGACCTTAATAGTTTATAGTCTTTGGAAACTCGGACTATAATCTTCTAATCGTGGTGAAAGATCTTCCACATATCCCATAAATATCATCCCCTTTTGTTTTCTTACCTAAAACCATTGATTATATCTTAGGGAAAAGAAAACATAAAAATTTTGAGCTCAAATGCTCAGTAAGGGTAAGAATGGAGAAAATAAAGCAACCCATATACATTTGAACATAAAAACATGAACATGCATCGAAATATTGAGCAATGATATAAAACACGACAGTACGTAAGGCATAGATCATAATAGAAGATCAATCATGATAAAATAACTTGTAAATAAATCTTGTAATTGTGGAAAAACATTAAGAACATGATATGATTTCCATAGTAGAAAAGACATTGCTGTCAAGACCATCTATGTGGACAAAGCCCCTTTCTGAATCGTGTTCACTCCTCGTTCCAGTCCAGTAACACTGAACTAGATTAACGAACCCTTGAGGCCATGTCAATCTCATGAGATATAAATCTTTACCCAATTCATTGGACGAAGATATAGGTCCCACCCATCTCATAATGAAATCATTCATATTTGAGGCACAAAATAAACATTCATCTTTCAAAATAACCCAAAAAATAAAATGGGTTTCATAAACATCATCCCATCATCACATAATCCATATAAATGAATTGAATATCATTTCAGAATAAAAAAAGTGAAACCATGTAAATCATAGAGACATTATACGTCATACATACACTTATAAAATATTGTCATCTTAGATGGAAATTGTTTTTGATAAAACACTTGAATTGAATTTATTAAGAAAATATACTTTCTTCTTCAAAATCATTTTCTTTTCACAAAATGTCGTGCAATTTTGAACGAAATGAATTTTTATGATAATAGTCATTAAATCTTTTGGAGTAAGATTCATTAAAATAGGTCTTTATAAAACCATAAAATCCATTCATGCTGTATAAGTAAAAAAAACATTCATCTCATACTTTTTCCAGAAAGGAAAAAAGTACCTTGTAAAAGAATGATTCCTTACATACCATATAGTAAAAGTCAAAAATGGGTAAAAATGACTTTAAAAATACATGAAACCATTTTTAAAAAATAGGGACATGACTGATAAATATAACCCCGGTAAATACTTAGAATAAACAATCTCGGATAAAAATGGGATTGGAAAAATTATCGTTTACCTTTGGTCTGATATGCTTCATACGTATCCGAACATCATGTATAATTATTTAAATAATGCCATTGTATTATTAAATAATCATATTCATTGTTATGATATCACATATGGTTTACTTTTGACTTTATATTACCCATCCTTTTGTAAATATGATGCAAAAGCAGCGATTTGGGTAAAATCATTTCATTTATTGTATATGATTCGACATGTTGTTCTTTATATTAATACTTATATCTTTATTTACTTAATTCCACAATGAAAAACAAGATTTATATATAATATATATATTCATCATATACATTTATATATGATAGATCCATAAATGGAAATAAATACACCGTTCATGGAGATGGTAGGCCATATGTACGCATGAACGTTGTTTTCATTTCCTTATTTAATTGATTGGAATTAAGTAGATAGATTACATATATATATGTATAAATAAATATAGTATCATTTTTATGTCATATATCTCTTGATTACTTATTATATTTACTTTATAATCATTCATAAATGGTTATCATGGATAATGAATCTCATCGCGTCGTGGAGACAGTAGTCCGTATGTACGCACGAGCGATGATACCATTACCATTATCGTGGAATTGTATAGAAGTGTATGTATAATATTTAAGAATCAATACCACTTTAAAATAATCATATATAGTTATTTATTTACATCATTATACCCATCCATCTAATGTGGTGGTCGAAAACATATTACACCACGACGTGGAGACAATATTCCGTATGTACGCATGCGCGGTGATTTCGTTTTTCATACGATGGATAGATGGTGAAATTGTTGGTTTCATATTTATAATAACATATAATTATATAATTAATAATTATGTTATTACTTATAATGAAACAACTAAAAAAGAATATATAAAAGAAGAATGAAACTTGAGAGAATCGGAAGAAGAGATTACCTCTTCTTCGACGCCCCTTCTTTAAGCATCCTCTTATGGAAGTAGAGTTGGTCTTTTGAGAAGACCAGAATCTCAATAATGTTGATAGTGATGTGGAAAAGATAAATGGTCAGGTTTTGGACAAGCTTCAAGGTTCAAAAGGTTGTGAAGTGAATAGGGAAGGTGTGCCCTTTTTATAAGGGAGGAGAGGGGCACCTTTGGAAAGATGAAAAATATTATTTTATAATAAAGTCATATTCGGTTTTTAATATCTCCAAATAGATTTATTTCAAAACTAAGGTGATTATGGGTCTTAATCATCTCAAACAATATGTTTTAGACATGTTTAGCTTACTATTTTATCCTTATCATTTAGATTTAACGCTAATTTAAAAAATTTAACTTTTACCATGTCTTTATGATTTCTTACACTATATTGTTAATTTACTTACTATAAGAAGCAAAACGAACCCCATGTGTTTCATTATTAATACATATATCTTTATCTATGTCATTTGTATTAACCTCAGATTTTTAGGAATAAAATAACAATTAATAATATAATATTTAAAAAAACAGTTTTATGTCAATTTTGATACTCTTTAGAACATTATTTTTGTTAAACTCATAACAGCATGATTTGTTCGAAAAATGTAAATTAAATCAAGAATAACATGTCATAATAACATATAAAATTAGTTTAATTCATAAAAAGTCAAAAATTAAATTTATTTTGGCATTTTTAAAATCAATTATGTTAATATTTCCATAATCGGGTAATTACTGCATCATTGTTGTGTCATAAATAAATTAAATTATATAATGTACAAAAATTATAAATAAAATATCATTATGTAGGTATCATGTTTATCATTATAATGAATATTTATAGTCGAATTTATCTTATGAATAAACCAATATTATAAATGTTTTAGTTATTAAACATTGATTTTAACTATTTTAACTCTTCATTGAATTAAATAATAATTAATGTCATCATCTAATCCAAGTAATAATAAATGATAATATTTTATTCCTAAGGATTTTTTTGGTCGAATTACACTTATACAAAGAATTTGGACATGTTTTATGGTAATAATAATATCATTTTTACCATTAATTACCCTATTTACTTTTAACCGTGGTAAATGAAATTAAAAAAAATACTATTCATCAAAAATTATTTTCATCTTATTGAACCACATTCTATATACTGACATCAACCGTGTCTCTCAAATTTTTCAAATTCCACTCATAGAAGAGGTAAAATTATGTTTTATGCAAATTTTCAAACTCTTCTAAGAGTTTTGTAAAAGATGGTGAAAAGGTCAATAAATTTTATATATATATAAAATTATTATAAATCGACTCCAATGGATTACATTGAAATTATATAGGTATTATGTATCTATTTTGACCTAAAATAAATTTAAATAAAATAAATACTTATTTAAATAAAAAGTTTGTTTTTAAATAGTAACCCCTTTTTTCACTATTAATCAAAAATTTAAAGTTTTTAGAAAAAACAAAAATTCATCCTAGGATAATATCGATATTCAGAATCCAAAAATGAAGTCCATTTTGTAATATAAAAATTATAAAATTTCAAAAATTTGTAATAACTTTTTATAACATCTAGTTTATATATTATTTTAATAATATATCGTTCATTAGTGAAACCCAGTATTGCGTACTACACACGCTATCGAGGAAGGTAGTGATTGCATGTAATGCAAGAAAAGTCAGGGATGCATGTAGTGAAAGCTCCCTTTGGGTTTGTGTATAATATAATCAAAACATTTTTTATTCATACATCATACAAAATATACACTTAATTTTGTGTAGAAAAATTTCTAAAAAACAAACATGAAATTGGGTGTAACACGATCCAAGAATAGTTGTGCATATACTGCAGGATAATACAGTGTTGTATATATTACGTGATTATCTTGTTGTAGCATAAGACAAAATACATAAATGATATTAAAAGAATATTTTTCATAAAATCTCGTGGTGTTACACATAATCATTGATGAAATCCTCATGTCGCTCCCTCGTACCGTAATACTGACGGTCACCACTCCATTTACGCCCCTTTCGATGTGGGAGAAACCCTCATCAACCTTAGTGGAAGACTATGTTCACCCATTACATACCTTATCAATCCCATATATTATTCATTATTTCCAATAGATATATATTTTCACCAATGTTCTTGAACAATCTAATGAAAATTTTCAACATCCTCTCTTGCATTCAGAGTTCAATGACGATTCATCCTTCCTAATCAAGAAATTTATTTCATGGTTTATGTTCAGATTTACATCAGAGGAGGATATGATTCATGAATGGTCAATTTCTCCACACATCTTCTATTGATGTAGATTTTTTATATTCTTATGTAGCCATGACATCTATATGGAGTGGGATTCTCCAACCACAAATGTTTGGATATGATTCACTTATGTTAGCTCCCATTTCAGAATCCATCAATTAATCGAATGTTAAGAAGACTAGGAGGAAGATATTTCATCTCCTAAAATAGAACTCGATTTTTGGGTCATCATATTCCCTTAAAATCTATGTTGAATTTGATTTTTAGAAGGAACCTCTTGACTTTATTTGTATTTCTGTAAGCTTTTACCTCTAGTATAAAAATTCATTCCTTTTGAGTCATGGGTGAATTTTTCTTCCTCTTGAAAAATGTGAAATGAGTCGACATCATGTATATATAGGGGTAGGAATTTTCTTCTAAAGCACGATGAGGGACTTGAATGAGGGTTTACAGAAACATGTCGAATGGAGGTTGTCCTGACTTGGGATTCTAGTTGTCTATTAGGGGGCTCAGAGGCAATTTGAACCAAACCTCTCATAGATGAAGTGTAGGTAGTGTCTAACCACACTAGGGGAAAATCAGACAACCCATTTGTGTAATATGGTTCAGTGAAAGAGGTTTCAATACATAATGAGTGACATGGATTTCCAATAAACCTGACGGTGATTAATGTCTTAAGATTATGTCATTGTGACATGAATGTTTGGGGTCATCTAAGGCCGTAGACCCTCAACCAAATTTATTTGTTTGTAATGAGTAAACTGTGGGAGTAAAGGGTTGTTCTAAGGACATACAGGTACCTTAAGAATTTAAGGATCTTAGTACTTCAATGATGACAGATCCATCCTCAAGAGGTCCATTCCATATGACATCTCCCACTTTTGAGGTGGTAATTAAAGGAAAAATGTGTGTGCAAGATCATTTGATTAATCGTGGTGGTGATGATTCTCATGTAAATGTTTCGATTCTCAAATAGATTCAGGTTTAAAATGAGAATGAGGAAGTGTTAGCGATATGAAATGTTCCTGATCTATGCTAGACTACAAATCTAAATTTGTTGCCTGACCACTTCATGAATTTGAATGAGGATGGGAATGAAAATGGGGATCCTAAATGATGGGAAACTATCTTTCCAATATTTAAATATAAATTGATCATATGTATAGAATCATTATACGAGGAGTCTTTTGACCAAGATGGGGTCCCAAAGAAACGTTCATACCATGAGTAAGAGGTTTTCCTTCAATCTATATCATGGAAATGGAAAACAGAAAACCTCTTCACTGGATATCATACGGTTCTCAAAGGGAAAATCAAAAATGCAGTAATAATTTTTTGAGTACCCCAATGAAAACAAATAAAAGATTGTTAGTCAAGGTATGGAGTAATGGAAATTATTTTATATTATGGGAATCATCATTTAATAATCATGTGGAACTGGTGTCTAGTAAGAAGTTGTTCTGGACTCATTTTGAGGATATCAAATTCTCTAATGGGTGAGTTGAGGTGCTTGAGAGTTCAAGGCTAGACTCATCATCACACAAGGAAAGACAAAATTTGATATCTATGGGATGAAATTGCAAATGTTGTGGCCATAGAAAAATCATGGGATTTTCTTATCCCCACAAAGGAACATATTCTGTATGTATTCTTGATCCATTATGCTTCTAATGAGAACACAAAGGGATGGATGAAAGACCAATTAAAGTGAACACACACAAATCATGGTGCATGGATTAGAGAAAACATTTAATTATTATTAGGTGATTTAAAATGATTATGATAATATTAGTGGAATTAATTAAATCATTTTAAAAGTTAGCATTTAGATTTTATAAGATTATTTAATAAAAAAAAGATAAAAACTTGAAAAAATCTATCTGGGAAATTCTTTATTGAGGTAGCGTCTAAATTTTTTTTGGACAATAATAATTTTTTTATCTTGCTATAATGTTTTATTTCCTCATAATGATTTAGTTTTCCACTTTTTCCATAATAGTGATTTATTAAAATAAATTATCATTCAGACTACTAATAAATTTTTTTCATGATAGTGTTTTTATGGTTAATATTCTTCCCCTTTATGAAATAAAAGTAAAAATTCTATATGGACTAATCATTATAAATAATGGAAATACATTATCCACATATCATTTATTCCCCCTCAACACATGTTCTTAATTAAAAAATTGGAATATGATGGTTCTAATAATTCCAGCACAACACCAAAGATCCCGACATGAGTTGAAATATTACAAAATATTGAGAATGAAAAAATTCCCATGGTATATGAATTTTATGATTTTTTGGCCCTTTAATTACCCTATATTCATGGCATACGTTGAAATTAGATTCAAAATTTGATGGAGGATAATATTTTTCTACTATCCCTTACTAAACAATTTCCATATTAATGAATAATATGTACTTCATAAACATTGATTTTTTTGATAATATATTAGGGAAAAATTTGGTTATTAGTGGAAAATAAAATTACAATTACAATCCATGATGTGATTTAGAAGAAATTGAAATAAGGAAACAATTTCATTTATTGTTTAGTGTGGGTAACATGGAATAAATGCCTAGGGAAATGTATATGATTAGTAAAAAAGATATTTCATTCTAATTTATTGATGATCATGGTGTTATCTAAATACTCTTTTTGAAAGGGATGAAAATTAATGACAATCACATACTACGTCAATAGTTATTCCAATCAGAACTTGTGATTAATTATTTCCGAATTTTGTTCATCCATTGATTGAGATGAGTAAATTTTTTGCATAATTTTTTAAAAAATCAAAGATTTAATTGTTAAAAAATTTAATAGGACAGGATTCTACTTATTCTTTTGCACTTGTAGATACTATGTTCACCGTATTTTACGATGTTGATCCTCATTTGATGGTACACTTAATCATTCATGTAAATAAATCATGAAAAATTAAATTCATGCGGGTTGTGTCATATTGAGTTATATTTGAATACATTAATATTAATTTTATTTAATATAACTCATCCATATGTATCAATATCTAATGGTTATTTTATGGATGAGTGTACTAATATTTGTGTTGAATGACTTATGAATTATGAAACAATATCAGATTATCCCTATCAGATTTATGAAATGATAGATAGAGTTATGAACTATATTTTTTATGTTAAACATCAAAGTGGAAATATCTCACCAGTAAATCTTGTTTAATTATCTAGTAGTTTATCCATTTTCGTAGTAGGTGCCTTATTAATTTTATTGATCATTTATGAGGTGTTTTGTTTTCATATAGAACATGATCATTGAATTATGGAATTATCATTTATTTGAAACATATTAATATTTTAAAACAATATATTCTATATTCTAGGGACGATCGGATTCAACGGTCAAATTATTCATCATTTCACGATCGGTACAAGGAATTTTTATGTATAAATTCATTTACATTATGATTAATGTATAACACTAATTTATTTACGTATAACTATTTATTTTATTTAGTTAAATATATAGGTAAATCTCTTATAGGAGTTATGTGTCCCCACACTGATTTAATAATTTATTCAACTAGATGATTTCCCTTCTATGATGACTAATCATTATAAATCTTTATATGATAATGAATATTGGATTCACATTAAATATGTTGGTGAAAAATGTGGAACAAAAAAACCATAACATTGGTTACATATCTATTGAAATTTGTTTTTAATATGAGAAATTGAATGACATTATTAATGTTTTACATTATCACATGTTGAAATACATATTGTTAAAATCTGATTTGGTTGATTTAGTCTATGGAAATAATGTTGAACAAATACATTTTACATCATTGAATGCTAACATTATGTTATATAGAGAGGAATGAGTAAGTAACTTACATTTCGTTTTGGCCTTGAAAATAGAAGACATTTTCATCATCTCATTTTCATTTAATAAAAATTAAAATGTTTCTATGAAAAGGTAATGTTGATGTGTTTTTTAGTTAAATTAAATGAACCCAAGAATATTTTGTTTTTTTCACAATAGCTATATCAACACATTACAGATCAACCTAAAGAATATATTAAATAACATAGATTGATTTTTTATATAGAAATTATTAATTTTCATATCATGTTAATAGTATGATATTTTCCTTGTTCTTTGGTTCAAATGATATTTATACCTGTTTAACTCCTTGAATGAAATTGAAATGTTTTTATGTTATTACACTCTCTATCTCAAATATACAGTCATTGTGTGTTCAGTAATTTAAGCTTTCTATTACGTCAGATAGGTTAAAAGAACTAGAACATAACCATATTATTCTGGAATGGTATCTTCTTCTATCAGGCGAGGTATATATGAAAGTAAATTCGTTTTTTATTTTAAATTAATATGTCAAAATATATATTCACAACATTCAAATTATTTATGAAATTTTTTCAATGGTACTTGATTATAACACTTCTTCCACTTATTTGAGAGGCCTTTCTTGTGGGATTTAATCATGACATGACACTTTATATATCATATTATGATACATAAAATCCCATGGAAAAATCTCCCTCTTCATTTATTCAACAGTTGGGTCATATCATGCATGTCCAATAGAAATTTGACATGACTGCACATGAATGGGATTCATTCACCCAGGACATAGTAGATCAAATATGGAGAGAAGTCTATGTGAGAGAATCATTTTAGTGTCTTATCTATGATTAAAAACACATACATTTTTTTTAATTATTTTCATTAAATAGTATATTCTGAGAATGACCACCAATATATTTTAGTATGTATGTGTGGAATAATGTTAAAAATATTGAAATATTATAAACTTAGATGGAAGAGGGTGCAATTTGTACCATATATGGGTTATACCATCAATCTTGTTTAATAAAAACTTAAACATGATTTATTACATAAACATGCACTTAAGGAAACTCTGAGGATCGAACGGTCTTGTGTCTTGGAAAAAATAGGAACTTTTCATAACAACATATAACATAAAACAGAACATATTTATTGAAAAAATCTTTTAAATGACCACAACATTTCATGGGACATAGCATTGCATGGGATTATCCGAGGATAAGAATCAGAAAAGGGTGAGATATAATGCCCAATAAGGGATGAATAAAGGAATAACATGAAGAAAATAGTACATGTTAGGAAATAGAAATATCAATTGATAAAAATAGATACATGAACATTATGGCATTATAGATCATGATTATAATAACTTCGAAATGTGGAAACACACATTAACAAGATATTATAATGAGCCATGGCTCATTGCACATAGAGCATGATTAAAACCTTATTGCACATGAATTAAAATTAGTAGAACCTAATTTTAAATGAATTTTTTTAGTAAACCCACATTGAACTAGATGTATCATGATACTAAAAATTACTCATTGCATTAGAGCTCTATCATGGTGCACCCTTTATAAATATTTCATTGGGTGCATAAGTATGCCTCATGGATAATAAAACAAGGATTCATTAAAAACTATAATTTATTCAATGAACAATAAAATTGAACTACATAATTGAATGTCCCAAATCAAAAATTACATGCTCATAATGGTGAATACCCTTTATATTGAAATTGTTATAGTATTCACATACATGATAATTTTTTCATGGGAAATTTTGGTGTTACTTCGACAACATAACGACATCAAATAGTAATCGTAAAATTTTTTGATGACATATAATTTTGTATCTCATCACATATACATGAAATGGTATGTGATGGGATCTTGGATAATAATATACCAACATATTTAAGGGAATTTAGACACATAATATAAATGAATTTAATGAATTTAAATATGAAGGAAGAAATTCCAACAGAATATCAGCATTTTATCAAGTGTACATGGGAGTTATTAATTGAAGAGAAAGAGGACTATAATCATTAAAAAAAATCAAGGCTGTATGGGGCGTGTGAGAAATCATACCCCAATATTTTTAATTGAAATTAAAAGGGCCTAACTATATAAGGAAACTAGGACATAGATAAGGAAGGAAAGAAAAATTGGATCCCTTAAATAAATGTGTGATCCCAAAGGCTTGAGAAAGGATTGAGAGAAGATAATTAGGAACTTGGGCCACCTTGGGAGGTTTATAGAGAGAGGGGGGCATAGGTTGGTCAATATAAATACGATTTTACTGAAGTGGAATTGGATATTATGTTGGTTTATAGTGGAAATTAGAGAGAATTATTTATTATTTTTGTTTTGGACACTACTCATTGAAATAATCAAAACCACAAACCATCCCAGGGATTTTACAAAGAGTTTTTCCAAAGTAGAGTAGAATACATTATTTTATATGTCAAATGTCTGACCTTATAAAAATATTATGCTTTGTTATATGTATATGTGTCACAATCTTTAAAAAATCATTTTAAAAATATAGAATACTTTATATGTCTTGGAGTGTCCTCTAAGGCTCCATAAAATTAATCAAACAAATCTTCAATAATATTAATTTTAAGGTAACACATATAGTTTTAGAGTATTCATTATATATTATTTTATTACATCCTAATTCAGTCATTATGATCTCATAAAACACATTATATTTTAGAAATGGTATTTAGTTTCTTCCCATATAATTGAATTTATCTAAAAATTATGATAAATTCAACTGTTATATGATATTAAAATCCTAATTTCTAAATTGATATTCATTTTGTCTATATAATTTATAAATATATGAAATTTCACATTTTATATAAAAACATTTTTTTATCAAAAATTCATGGGTTTTAAAAAAACTATTTTCAAACATTAATAAAAAAAATACAATTATATTAATACAATACAATCCTTTATATTTAATATGAATTAACTTCGTAATAATATTTTATTAAAATATATTTTTTTCAAAATCCATTAATCTATCAAAATAGATTTTATAATTGAATATTTATTAAAAAAAACTATTTATGCTATAAAAACCATTTAAAAAGTATGATTAATTAAATGAATGTATATTATTTATACCAAAATCAAGCAATAATTCATAGTGATTAGGGTCTTGATTTATGAACCCTTATAACACCAGAAAAATACCTAAGGGTAAGGAGTACAATGTTGATAAACTCTTTGGGCGGATCAGATTCCATCGTTCAGGTGGTCATCATTAGTAACTTACACATCTCCCATAGGTGGTTCCATTCAAGCATAACATATTGGATCTCAGGTCGGGATTGGTCCAGAGTAAAGCCCAGTGATGATACCTTCTTTCCTAGCACTAATAATGTGGATTCTCATGGATAAATTTTGCAAGGACTAGACCATCGCTTCATTTTTGTTGAGTAAATTGGATTTTTTAAAGACTTATATATATATTAATCATGTGATCAGCATTCAACGACTATATCAGCAATGATAACAATTCATAAAAGACGTTAAAAACAAAAACATAAAACCAAGGATGTGTATATGCCTTATATAAACATTATACAAAATAAGACATAAAAATAGATCAATAGAATGTTTCATTAATAAATGTCTTGGACGTCATAATCTTACCCCCTTAAGAAATTTGTGTCTCACAATTTCCTATTACCACACTAAAATAGATGACGGTAACTTTGGTTCATCAATTCCTATGATTCCCATGTTGATTCTTAATACTTGTTATTGTTTCAAAATACATTGACCTGGGGAATTGCCTTATTTTGTAGTACTTTTTCCCTACAGTCTATGATATTCATTGGGTTCTCTTCATAAAAGAGGTCATTATCCAATGTTACCACCTATGGGTTGAGTACATGTGATGGGTCAGGAATTTACTTCCTTATGCGTGATACATGAAATATATCATGTACTTCAGATAGGTTTGGTGGGAGTTCTAGTCTAAAGGACACTACTCCGATGTGATCAATGATTTCAAAAGGGCCGACATACCTTGGACCAATATTTTACTTCTTCTAAAATCTTATAACACTAGTCAAATGTGATATTTGTATGAATAACAAGTCTCAAAAATCAATCCCCAGGTCTCATCAACAACTATCTGCATAACTCCTTTGTTGACAATAAGAACCATTAATGTGATGCTAGATAGACTTAACCTTCTCCAACAATTGTTTGAAAATTTATGGTAATATGAGTTTTCTCTACCCAACTTCATCGCATCATTATGTTGTTCAACACCTCTTCCAATAAATGCAATCATAAGGAGTCATTTGGATTCTTGAGTAGAAAATTTTATTGTATGATAACTCTTCCAATTGAAGATGATGACCCATACTCCTTTTATGTTCATTGAGCATTATCTCTACATGTGCTCAAGTTTTTGGATAGCCACTACCGTGTTTTTAGGTTCTGAAAAAAGGGACTTGTATTGATAAAATCTACTTGATTCATTCAAGGAGGAGGAGTGGTTCAAAATTTGTTACGGTGTGTGCTCCTCGCATTCACGGATCACTTTGGTAACAGATGGACATTTTAGTCGGAGGCCAAGGCACTCTTCACTGTGTCCAACTTGAGTAATCAGAAAAATATGGACATATCCCATGTAGAATCTGACTCAAAGATCATCCATGTCTCCCTTCTAGAAGGAGGATCCATTCCCTGGTCAATCATGTACACCATTGGTTGATGTAGGGAACTCTTGTAGAGCATCATTTAAGTTACAGATAAATGGATGGAGGGGAATAATGATGTAGATTATGTGTCTCCCGTGCCATCCATGGCTCCATTGCCACATTCCTCTCCAATTCCACCTCCCTGAATCATATGGAGGTGAATTTAATTCATGTCTATGCCCTAGGTCACCATTATTTTATCCCCCCTGGCATGGCGATTCATACCCTCAAATCGTACGATTTCTTGTATTCTCTCTCGAATAAACATATAACAATGATGAAGATGATGATGTGATCACTATTAAATATTTATATTAGCAATGATAAATATTATTAATGGTTTTTGAAAATAAGAAAACATTAATCCAAGAATGTGCATATGTCTTATATATAAATTTTACAAAATAATACCTTTAATTAGATCATGTGGAATTTTCATATATAAATTTTTGGTTCATTACATGGGTGCCCTAGACATTCATGATAATATCCTCATAGGTGTTATCCTATATCTGTTGTGTGACATAGTTACATATTTTTCCAATAAAGATAAGTCAATGTGATTTCTTCTTTTTTGTTTATATATTTCAATGAATTTATACATGTTACATGTTTTTATTTTACTTCATTTATTATTTGTGATTGTGGAGAGTCATTCTAAAAATAATTTGATAAAAGGACTACCACATAGTCATGGAAGTCATCCCATGTTCAAGATTTGACATTATGTATTTATTATTTATTGGTTATATATATTATTAAATATGGTTTTTTTCTATAGTATTATCATATTGGTTTATAATAATGATATCAAGGTAGATAGACTAGTAGAATATCGCTGTGGATGATAACTCGATATCGAAATTATCCATTGGTTATGAATCTCATAGAAATATATTTTATTAAGAATCCATACATATATATATATATATATTCATATATGTGTATATTTACATATAACATATAATCTATTTGAGATTTATTTATCATTGATGTCAAATGACCATCGATAACATTCCATGTAGAGGGATGAGATATTTTAATGCATCATTGATTATGTTACACATGAATACAAATTTACATATGGAACAATGATTCATAGTTATGTAGTATAATGTGATATGGTTGTGGATGATGTTATTGATATGATGAAACAAAGTGTTACAAATTTGTAGTCTAGATGCATGATCTTGAGAAGGTATATAAACTTCTACTAGATGATGTTAGATTAATATGGGAATATATCATCTGGGGTTATTATTAAGGGGTTCCAATGATGATGGTTTTTACAAAATGTTTTGTTCTTTTATTACATTAATTATTACTATATTTGTAATTTTTATTTTTTGTAGGATACATGAAGAAAACATGTAGGTAAAATGAATTATCATAAAATATTCATCATACCAAGGAGGTTTGTTTCATTTTACCTTCTTGGTTTCCCATTAAAACTAAATGTATCATTTTATTATTATTATTATTGAAGATACAAATCAAATTAATATATTAGTTAAAAATAAATTTGACAATTTTGTGATTCAAAACCAACTAAATACATTTATATTGATGATAAAACATATGAAATTAACCAATAAGTGATTTTTTATCTTTAAATTTATAACACATGTCAATTTTAGGGTAATAAATATGTGGTACAATTTAATGTACATTTTTATATTTAATATTTATTAAAAATTACTTATTACTAGGTTAGGATTCATAAAAGATGAAAAAATCATTGATTAGTGTGATATCATAAGAGAAGATGGTCATTGATTAACATAAAATCTTATTATAATGATCTTTATGTAATTTAAAGTATGTAGGAATCATCCAATCATCTAAGAGATAAATAAATTCATTTGTATGATCAAAACTATAGTTTTCTCAAATATTTTGAGGTAAGTGAAAAATCATACAATGAGTGGTAATACCATGAAAATAATGTAGGATTTACATGAAATCTAGAAAAAATCACAATTTGATTTTTTATTAGATACAATGATCCATATAAAAAATGGTTGTGTCACTTTGTATGATGGAAAACAACTAGTAACATTGTATTGTTTTATTTAAATTACATATCACTAATCTGGGCGTCATAAATGAGTAAATGAAAACATATTGATGTGAAAATCTTAGAGAAAAGTTATCAAATCATCTGTGATATGTTGGAATCAATCACATGTCAATAAAATACCTATACTGATATAAATGAATTTATTTAAGGGTATAGGGGGTAAATCGAAACAAAAATATTTTTTTTGACATTAATAATATGTGATGTGATCTTTGTGAAATTTATAATTTGTAAGAATCATTGGAACACTGAACAAATACACAAATTGCTTAGTTTGATTGACAGTCCTTTTTGTCATTTTGATAAATAACATTAATGGGATTAATACCATGTAAACCCTCATGGATTGACATGAAATAATGGTTGAATTATTACATAGTAAATTTTGATCCATAGGAATGAATATTGCATCCATCAGATTCTAGAGCCTATAGATATGATGGAAAACAATGACTAGCAATTCATAGTTTCATTAAAATGATATATGATTCTTTTGGGAGGGGTATGGAATGGGAAAAAACACTCAAACAAAATTGGATTGATGTCAAAATCATTGTTAAAAATAATTGTGTACATTTAATTAATTTGGAATAAACCATTAATCAATTTGATTACATGGGTATTCTGTATAACTTACGGCATGATTTGACATTATTTTCATTTTTTAATAACTTCAAGATCAAAATATTAGTAGTCAAAACAAACCAAAAGAGCTATGATTAACCTCAAATCATTGGAAAATGTAAATTATGTTTTTTAAAATCCTTAAGATTAATTTGGACATAGGTAAAATATCTGAATTTCAACGAATGATTAAATATGGTGCCTCCCCCAATTTAGAGTTATGTGACACCACCATCAAAGGAGATAATACTAAGACAACAAACATTGATTGACATGAAATCATTATATAATGATTACATAGTCATTTTTTATCTATTTAAATCAACACTACATTTATATAAATCGTGTATCACTCATCAAGAAGAAAATTAATTGGTAATATTTTTTAGTTTTGTTAAAATAAAATATCCCACATTAGGGGGTTGGGGTTAAATGATTAAATTACATTTGATTAATAAGAAATGATTGTATAAAATTCCCAAATTATATTTTGATATTTGGAATAGACCAAATGTCAATATGATTCTCATATTGACCATTATGGCTTACTGTATGATTCTAAATTAATAAAATTTTTATAATAGTTGCACAATTTTTCTGGATCATAACCGAAGAAATGATTTTTTATTTAAATCATTGAATGAATTATTGGGATGAACATGATCATTCCCCAATATATGTGTATGGCTCAATTATTCACTATTTCAACCACTTATCAATAATATTTTTTTGTTTTCATAATTACTAAAATATCCCAAAAATTGTTGTTAGTTTTTATATAAATGCAAAAAAATGAGTAAAAATGTAGATTCCCAAAAATTAATAGGTGAAATATAAATGTAGTTAAGGATGGATTATATATATATATATATCATTATTTAATTTTTAATAAATCATACATCTCAATGAAAATGTTCAATATCATTCACCTAATCAACCGCTACTATTTTCTTTGGTATGGAACCAATAATCTTTTTAAGAGATCCTTAAATAGACAAACAATTATTAGATTGAAATAGTAGTAGATGGATAAAATGGGCAGTGAATTATTGTTTAAAAATTCATCTAAAATCTAATACAAAACCACTTATGTAAAATTGGTCCGACACATATATCATCACATGATTATATTAGTACAATCATATCCATATACTATTAGAATAAATATGTTTTTATCATTATCCCAGAAAACCTGATTTCATAGTTTGTTGTAAGGATAAGTATAACAAATTATTTTTTAATGGAAAATAAAAATAGAAAATATATCCTATATAATGATGAAATAAAAAAACATATATTAGTAAGAATGAATTTAATTCTTATAAAAGAATTATTAATTTAATATTAAGAGTAAAGGTAGTAAAAAATCATTACATAAGATATCCACATAATTAAGTAACTACTGTAATGTAGGTCATTATTTACTGGAAATCCATTGATCAGATGGAATAGAATATACTCTATCATCTAATCCACATGAAGCCCTCAATAAGATGACCATATTCAACTATTTATCTCTAGAAAAATAAATCACTCGATACGATGATCGATGATTATATTATTATCAATTGAATCACTCGATATCACACATTAGATTCACCATCATCCTATACAAAGAATCCCATTTGACTTCCATGATTGGACATGTGATTATAAAATAAAATAATTCTTATGTAATTGAAATCCCCAAAAGGATTCCATATAACTTCCACTCACTAAATAATTACAATGATTAGGAAAGAGGATCTTGAATAGAGAAATAATTAGGAAACTTGAGTTGTGAATTGGTTCAGCTACCAAATATTAAAATAACCTATTAGGTATGGTCAATATCTCATTGGTGATATTTTAAAGTCAGTTCCAACATCATTAGTTATTTTTCATTTTATAGCACATAATTATTTTGATCTTTGAATAATTAAAAAAGGTAGAATTGTATTTTGAGAGTAAGATGTCGTTCATAATATCACCATTACAATGATATTTGGGATTGTTTGTGATATATATAATTATATTTAATCCAATTATAAACATTGAAATGTCTTATGGATTTCCTTATTGATATTAAATCTGATAAAAAAAATAAGGGTTAGTCTGATGAATCAGAAATAGGGTTAGTCTAATGGTGTAGACATTTTTTAAATCATAAATCTAACAAATTATCAAACCACTAGTTATTCCAATGTATCATACACAAATTAGTCTAATTGATTAGAATAAAAAATGATATGTTTATATTTATTTTCCTTGGATTTATTACTACATTCAGAATAAATTAATGTTTTCTTTAAAAACATACTATGACAGTTGGGAATGAAAATTTTGGAAAGATTGTTATTAAGTAATTGTTTGTGATTTTCAATAATATTGAATGGAAATGTAAGAATTAATACTTTTAGATCAACAATCCACCCTTTTGGAAATCACCAAACACAACACATAAAACGATATACATCATATTGTAACTTTTGTTGAGTTTAAAAAATCATTATAATCTGATGTAAAGTGTTAATTATGTCCACTCTTAGGATAATATCTCACCCATAGAATAATATCTCAATGGATCTTCGTTTTATAAACTTCACCAATTTTAGAAATGTGTCCTACATTGTAAATATATAACTCTATTTTATTGAAAAAAAAAAATTTCAAAAGGGATATAACCAACAATTTTAAAAAGTGACAACATATTAAACAATTTTTATGTGAAATAACAATTCATAGAAGAAATATATGAAAGAATATAAATCTAATATTAATTGTAATATATTGAAGGCTATTTTCTTGATGAAATATTTAGTCAGATTTAACATTCATTCAATGAAAATTGTTTCAAAACATACAACCTGAATTCAAATAAACAAATGTCATTATTTAATCAATATTCTTATAACAATTTCCATTATTTCCATAAATACATCACGATCCTTCTAAGCCTATGAAAAAAATGATTTAGGAATCATGTTCTGGCCATCCATCAATGGATTTTTATATTATGACTTATGTCTTTCAACAACCTCAGAGATTTTTTATTTTACTCCTTCATAAATAATGTTTTATCATTACTAGTTCTGAGAAATTTTTATATTTTAAAATTTGAACCATTTTATTCATAAAATTGACATCATCAATACATTCATTAGTTATATCTCTGAACTCTTCAACAAACATCACTCTATCAGAAGAAGTTATTGATAACTAATAAATCTATGTTTCCATTTCTATAGATTGTTTCATTAATTCAGAGAACTGATCATCAATATACTTGATATCAATTTCAATTTTATTAAGATCTAATATATATTATTGTATGATGTTTTTTAGTCATACTAATTGGCTCTTCCATAGAAGTATAGTGGCATGAATTTTGTTTTTGTAGAGACTTGATTCTTGATGTACATGTACATTAAATTACATTTTCAGAATACTTAACACATAAAAAAACCAACACTCAAGGACAGTAACCGTTTAGTGTCATTAGAAACTCCCAAATTAATCTCCTAATCATAGTAAAAGATCTTCAACATCTCCCATAAAAATCTTCCTCTTTTGTTATTTTACCTAAAACCATTATTTATATCATTGGGAAAAGAAAACATATAAAGAGTGAGCTCAAATAATCATTAAGGGTATGCACGGAGAAAATAAATCATACCATATACATTTGAACTTAAAAACATGACCATAATGTTTAAACATCAAAAGCATGAAAAATGACATAATACATGGTAGTATATATAGCACAGATCATATGGAACATCAATCATGATAAAATAGTATGGGAATAAACCATGTAGTTGTGGAATCCCTTAAGAACATGTTATGATTTCCATATTATCCAAGGCATTTTTTCCAAGACCATCTTAGTGGACAATGTCCCTTTCTGAATCGAGTTCACTCCTTATTCCAGTCCTGTATCACTAAACCAGATTAACATACCATTCTAGCCATGTCTATCTCATTTGATATAAATCATTACCCAATGTGTTGGATGGAGATATATGTCCCACCCATCTCATAATGAAATCATTCTTACTTGTTCCACAACATAAACATAAATCATTCAACATAACCCAAAGAATAAAATGGGTTTCAAAAACATCATCCCATCGTAACATAATCTATATAAAACAAATGGATGTCATTTAATCATAATAAAAATCTATCCATGTAATTAATATAGACATTATACTTGAAACATGAACATAATGAATAATGTCATCTTAGATGGAAAATTGTTTTGATAAATCTCTTGAAATGAATTCATGAGGGAAATATCCTATCTTCTTCAAAATCATTTACATTTCCCAAAATTACATTAGATTTAAAAAGAAAATGATTTTGTTGAAAATGGTCATGAAACTTGTAGAGTAATCTTCTTTATTAAAAGGCGTTATGAAACCTTAAAAATCTGGTCATGCCGTATAAGTTAAAAAACCATTCGCCTCGTACTTTTGTCAGAAAAGTCAATAAGTCCTTCATTTGGTAAACAAAGGAAATATTTCGTTCATAACATGTAGTAAAAGTCATAAATGTGTAAAAATGACATTACAAATAAATGAAATCTTTTTTAGAAAACATGTACATAGATGATAAATATAACCACATTAACTACTTATGAATAAAAAATCTTGAATAAGAATGAGATTGGAATAATTATCCATTACCTTTTGTACAATTTCATCCTTATGTTCCAGAGACTCCAATATAGTGGGTTTAATTAAAATATTAAATTATAACATAACCATAATAAAATTTCTGATATCATATATGATTCAGTTAAGACATTATAATATCCGTCCATTTGACAATTCCATGTTAAAGCTCCATTTTGGGTAAAATCGTTACATTTATCATCTGTGTTTTGACTTATAAATATTAATATGATTACTTATATCATGATAAATTTTTTCCAGAATATAAAAAATGATTTATATATATAATATATTCAGAATATACATATATATAATATATCGATAAATGGAATGAAATACACCGTTCATGGAGACTATAGGCACTACGTACGCATAAAAGGTGTTTTTGTTTCCTTATAAAATTTAATAGATGTAAGTAAATAACACATATATAAATATAGTATCATTAATATGTCATATATTTCATGATTACATATTATATATACTTTATAATCATTCTTTAATTGTTATCATGGAAAATGTATCTCATCGTGTCGTGGAGATGGTAATCTGTACGTAGCACGAGCGATGATATCGTTCCAATATTTATTGAATGGAATTGGAGTGGATGATATAATATATTATAATCAGTATGATGTTATAATAATCATATATATTTATTCATTACACCAATATAAACATCCAGGTAAGGTGGTGGTGTAAAATAGATTGCACCACATCGAGGAGGCGATATTCCGTACGTACGCACATGTGGTGATTTCGTTTTTTGTAGGATGGATAGAAGGTGAAATAGGTTTGTTTCATATTTATAATAAAATATCAGTATTTAAATAATAATGATGTTATTACATTTTAATTAAACGACTAAAGAAGAGAAGTAGAGGAAGAAATAAACATGAAAGAATCGGTAGAAGAGATTACATCTTCTTCGACGCATCTCCTTTAAACATCATCATAGGGCACTAGAGTTGGAATTTTTGAGAAAACATGAACCTATATGATATAAATATAGAGGTTATGAAGACTAATTATCATGGGGTGGCTGAGATTAAAGGTTCAAAAGTGTGTGATGTGAAGAGGGAAGAGGTTCCCTTTTTATAAGGGAGGAGAGGGGTACCTTTGGTAACATAAGAAATAATAATTTATAATAAATTCAATTTCACTTAAAAAAACAAAAAATGACTTAAATAAAAATATTAGATGCAATAGGGTTGTAATATAATCATATAAATAAATTTAGTCATGGTGGGAATTTAGTTTAAACATTATCAACTTGATTTATCATAATTTAATCTATTTAATTTTATTTGTGGTAATAAGATAATTATTTTTAATTGTTATAAATAATTACTTATGGGTTGTGAATTGTCTATAATTGGATCACATATGAAATTTTCTACCATAAAAATTTTAATTTTTACATTTAAATAATTGTGTGATTTTTAAACAATTTTCTAATATGTTATTTTTATAAAATAACAATAGTGTCATTTTTGACATTATTCAATTATTTAAATTTAAATAAAATCCACAAAGAGGATATATTCTAACAAAAATATTTAATATTTTTTTAAAATGTCAAATATTTCTATAAAATTAGTGTAGCACATTAAATAGTTCTTATAATATTTATTTTAATATTTTTAAAACCATTTATTTGGTATGTCTCTTAATAAAATAATTAGTACAATATTTTTGATTAATTATTTAATATACTTATTTGTTGCACAAAAATTAAAAATAAAATCTTATAATGAATATAAATATCATAGATTTTATAATAATACTTTTAATCTAATTTATCATCTTAAAATAACAACATTGAAATTGTTAAATTTATTAAATTATGAAGATGACATCTTTGACATCATTTGAACTAAAATAATATAAATGTATTAATCGGTTTTCTAAGGCTCCAAATGGTCCACAAATAGAACATTGTATGCTTAGGGTATAGAAATACTCGACTAATAATGTTTTGTCAGGTTTCATGTCCTTTTGATAGGTATTTGTATTTTAATAATAACTATATTATTGATTTTTCTCTAAATAAATAATTTCATCATCATTAATGTATAAGCTCTTAAGGTAATTAAATATTACTTAAAAATTACAAATAAATTACCATGGTAAATAAAAACAATTTAGCTTTCAAATGAGTATTAATAATATAATTTATATTTTTTATAACCTTATATTAAAAATAATCTAATTATTAATGATTGAGTGAGACATTTCACATTCATTTAAATAAAATAAATAAAAGGTCTTAATCAAGTACAAGTTGGTTAAATTAGATTCAATTTCGGAAATAACATTATTTAGGGTATAATATAATCATCCAAATATATTAGGACAAGTGTTGGGGTAATTTTATAATTTTATATTTACCCTTTATTACATTATTTACCATTAACTTTGGTAAATAAAATTTACCGTAGTTATTATTCATAATGACTAAAAATAAAAATGTAGCTTAAAAAATAATTTTTACCTACTTATTCCAAATATGGAATCCTTTTTCCAATTTCAAATCATAGAAGTAGCAGAAAATAATTTAAAATTTATCATATTGTTAAGAAGACGAGTTTTAAAATCTAAAATATTGCCAAAGATTGGAATGATTTTAAATATGAAATCAATGTAAAATCAATAATAATGAAATAAATTATATTAAATAATAAAAATATATTCAATTGATACTTTAAAACCATTAAAGATAATAATTTAACCATATAAATTATTACGATGAGAAATGTTGTTTTTAATTAAAATATAGCGTGTTTTTACTATTCATTTAGATATGAAAGTTATCAGAATAATATGAAAATTTTATCCAAATTAAATTTTAATATCATGATCCCAATGTTGTATTTTATTTTGTGAAATTGAACTCATAAACATGAAAAAATAGATTTAAAATTGGTTCGCCATCAAAATGCGCCAAAACTGTATTTTCATAAAAATACTTATTTTACCAAAAATATATTTTTTTGTTCTCATACCAGGTTCTATAAAATGATAAAGATGAATTATAATGTCATAAAATTAAAAATTTAGTAAGTAATATTAATAATTTCTAGTTTATAATAATATTATAACCATATATCGTTGTTTAGTGAAACTCGGTATTGCGTACTACACACGCTATTCAGGAAGGCCACAATTGAGTGTAATGCAAGCCATGCAAGGGTTGCGTTTAGTGCATGCTCCCTATGGTGTTGCGTATAAAATAATTCAAAACTTATTTCATTTATACATTAAACAAAATCTATACTTAATGTTGCATAGAATAATTTCTACAAAATGAACTTGAAATTGTGTGTAACACGAGCCAAGAATATTGTAGCGTATACTGCAAGCTAATACAGTGATGCGTATAGCATAAGTGGATTTTTGTGTATTGAATGATACAATACATGAAAAAAATTAGTAATAATAATAATAATATTTATCATACAATATATCACTCACTTATGTCTTTATATTATCTGTTCATTTGTGAATCCCATGTTAAAGAAGCGTTTTGGGTAAAAACGTTTCATTTATCGTCCGTGTATTGACTTGAAAAAATTAATCTAATTACTTTGATCATGAATACATAATTACAGAATATTAAATGGCTAAAAATTACATTAATCATAAATGAATACATATTTAGATAACATGGACATGGATGATAAATATAACCCCAGTAAATAATTACGAAGAAATAATCTCGGTTAAGAACAAGATTGGAATATTTATCCCTGACCATTTGTCCAATTTCTTATATATTTGTCTGAGACTCCTGAATAGTGTGTTTTATTTTATTATTAACTTGTAACTGAACAATAATAATATTTATGATATCATATATCACTCACTTACGACTTTAGATTATCTGTTCATTTGTCTATTCCATGTTAAAGTACCGTTTTGGGTAAAATCGTTGCATTTATCATCCGTGCCTGACATGTAATTTTTTATATGATTTAATAGATAATGATTAATTAATTTCAGAATATAAAACATGATTTATATATAATATATATTCAGAATATATATATATATATAATAGATCGATAAATGGAAACAAATACACCATTCATGGAGAAGGTAGGACGTACGTACGCATGAACGCTATTTTTGATTCCTTATTAAATTTAATAGGTGTAAGTATATAACATATACATAAATCCAAAATCATTAATATGTCATATATCTTATGATGTATTCTTATATATACATTATAATCATTCTTGAATTGTTTACATGGAAAATGAATCTCATCGCTTTGTGGAGACGGTAATCCGTATGTATGCATGAGCAATGATATCGTTCCCATATTTATTGAATGGAATTAGAGTTAATTATATAATATCATATAGTAATTACGATGTTATAATAAAAATATATTATTATTCTTTACACCATTATACACATCCAAGTAAGGTGGGGGTGGAAAACAGATTACAACACAACGTGGAGACGGTATTTCGTACGCACGCACGCACAGTGATTTCGTTTTCCATAGGATAGAGAGAAGGTGAAATTGGTTTGTTTCATATTTATAATAACATATCAGTATATATGTAATACTGATGTTATTAATTTATTATGAAACAACTAATGATGATGATGTAGAAGAAGAATGAAACTTTAAAGAGTTGGTATAAGAGATTACCTCTTCCTCAACGAACCACATATAAACATCTTTTTTGGGCACTAGAGTTGGTCTTTTGAGAAGACGAGAACCTCTATGATATACCTACAGAAGTTTTGAAGTGTAATTTGCATGGTTTGGCCAATTTTCAAGTCTCAAAAGGGTGTGAAGAGTTGAGGTAAGGGGTGCCCTTTTTATAAGGGAGAAGAAGTGCATCTTTTGTAACATCAGAAATATTAATTTATAATAAATTAAAATTCATTTAAAAACACCCAAAATTGACTCAAATCAAAATATTAAATGTGATAGGGTTTTGATCTCATCAGACAATAAAATTTATAAATTTTGGGAATTAATGTTTAACATTGTCAACTTGATTTTTCCTTATTTAACCTATTTATTTTTATTTGATATAATAAGATTCTAATTTTTGAATTGTTATAAATAATTACATATGTGTTGTGAATTGAATATAATTAGATAATTTAGGACATTTTAGACCATATAAATTTAAATTTATATTTTTTAAATATTTTTTTGATTTTTAATCAATTTTAAAATATGTTATTTTTATAAAATAACATGTGTCAATTTCAAAATTATTCTTTTATTTTAATTTTAACAAAACCCACAAAGAGGATATATTCTAAAAAAATATTTAATAAATTTATAACATGTCAAATTTGTCTAGAAAATTCGTGGAGGACATTAAATAGTTAATATAATATTTATTTTAATAATTTTGAAACCATTTATTTGGGATATCTCTTAATAAAATAATTAGATGAGCAATTTTTTTATAATTATTTAATCTACTAAATTGTTGAATAAAAATTAATAATAAAATCCTATGAACAAGATAAATTTCATATATTTTCGAGTAATACTTTTACTCTAATTTATCATCTTAAAATAAAAACATTTAAATTGGTATATTTATTAAATTATGAAGGTGACATCTTTGACATCATTTTAAATTAAAGAATATTAATATCAAAATTAGTTTTTATGGCTCGAAATTGTCCACAAATCGACCCTTGTATTCTTAGGTTATAGATATACTAGAACCATAATGTTTGGTCATGTTTCTGTTCATTTTCAGATGTATTTTTATTTTAATAAAAACAATATTATTGATTTTTCACTAAATAAATAATTTCTTTATCATTAATGGATAAGCTATTAAGGTAATTAAATATTTCTATTAAATTACCAATAACTAACCATTGTAATTAAAAGCCTTTTAGATTTCAAATTAGTATTTTTAATCGATTTTATATTCTATATATCCTTATATTAAAATTAATCTAATTATTAAAGTTTGAGTGAGACATTTAACATTTCATTAAATAAAATAAATAAATGGTCTTAATCAAATACATGTGGGTTAAATTAGATTCCATTTCGACCCAGAAATGATTTAGGGTAAAATGTAATCATCCAATTATGTTAGGATAAGTGTAAGGGTAATTTTATAATATTATATTTACCCTTAATTACATGATTAACCTTTAACTATGGAAAATAAAATTTAATGTAGTTACTATTAATAATGACTAAAAAAAAAATGTAGCATAATAAAATAATATTGACCTACTGATTCCAAATATGGAATCCATTTTTTCATTGTTTAAATCAATGATGTTAATGAAATTCATTTAAAAATAATCATGTAGTTAAGAAAACGAGTTTTAAAAGTTAAAATATTACAAAAGATTGAAATGATTTTACATATGAATTCAATGTAATATCAATGATAATGACATACATTATATTAAATGGTAAAAATATATTCTATTTATACTTTAAAACCATTCAAAATTAAAATTTAAACATATAAATTATTACAATGAAAAAAGTTGTTTTTAATTAAAATATAGCGTGTTTTTAATATTTATTTAAATATGAAAGTTATCAGAATAATATGAAAAATTTATCCAAAGTAAATTTTTATATCCTAATACCAATGAAGAATTTTATTTTGTCAAATTTGAATTATAAACGTGAAAAAACTAGATTTAATGTGGGTGCACCATTAAAGGGTGGCAAAGCTGCATTTTTTGAAAAATACTTATTTTACCCAAAATATTTATTTTGTTCTCATGCCATGTTAAATAAAATTTGTAAGATGAATTATAATGTCATAAAATTAAAAATGTAGTTAATAATATTTATAACGGAAAGTTTATAATTATATTATAACCATATATCATTGTTTAGTGAAACCCGGTATTGTGTACTAGACACACTATCGAGGAAGGTCGCAATTGTGTGTAATGCAAGCCAAGCCAGGGATGCGTGTAGTGAAGGATCCAATTGGTGTTGTTTATAACATAATTCAATACTTATTTCTTTTATACATTAATCAAAATATATACATAATTTTGCGTTGAAAAATTTCTATAAAACTAACTTGAAAATGTATGTAACATGATCCAAGAATATTGTTGCGTATACTGCAAGCTAATAGGGTGTTGCGTATACCACATGAAAATTTTGGAGTAGTGTATGAAAAAAGACATAAATGAAATTAAAAATAATAATTCTCACAAAATTACAGGTTTTTATAGTTTTTAATATTTCATAACTTCAGTTGTATGACACTAAACCATCTCATGTGTTTGATGTCATGGATGTTGCGCTTGAGGTTAATGTGTTTGTTTGGAGTCTCATTGGTTTCATATCAATGTTATGGGTATGTATTATTCTCCTACTGCTTCACCTTTATGGATTATGGATTTTTGATTCATTCTTCTTCTTCCAACTAAATAAAAAACAAATATTTATTGTAAATCATATGTTTGGGCATCAATGGGTGATTGAATCTTGCTCAGATGCTATGGATAGGTGTGTTTTCATCTTCTTTTTCGAGGTTGGTGTTCTAGATGTTATATTCCATGGTCATGAAGTTTATTTGTGCTTCCAGGGTTGTGTTAATGGTTTTCTATTGCAGTGAATTTGAATCCTTTGAATGGATTTGGTAAAATTATTGTATAAATATCGAATTGAACCCCTGATGATCACCATGGGATGAATTGTGGTTTGATTAGACTGATATAGGGCCACACATGCGGTGTACCAAACTTCCTAAACATGTAAAAATTAAATGTTTGTTATGTAATAGACTTGAGATAATGTAGAGCCCAAGATGGACATTTTTATATGTCAGTTTTGTTGGAAAATGGATTATTGATATTTGTGACCAGAATATCTTAATGGCATAAGGGTTCGATTATAACAATAAAAATAGGGTTAAATATAATATGAATAATTTGTCTAATGATGTGATAGATTGAAATTGAAATTCATGAATTGGATAAGACACAAGAAATGATGAATTATGTGAAACATGTGAATATATGAAAATTGATGAATATGTTAAATGGGTTGACTTATGAATGATAATTGGATTAAATATTAAACGTCTATGTGAGTTGTGAGGTTAATATACTAATATGTTAAGGCAAAAATTTGATTTAAGTGAGAAACAGAATGTGAATGTTGATTTTTATGTTTATTTTTTATGAATAGTTAGTGATTTTGCATATGTGGTCATTAGATAAATTAGCATGTGATCATGGATTGGAGGTATGTGGGGGTATTGGACCGAGGCTCCTCCCATGGTTTGGGATGAACATATGATCTAAACCCTACCCCTAGAATGCTTGGGGTGAACTATGATTCTAAATACATTTAGTTTTTAATCCGCCATGCCACATTCTTAGTGACAATAGGTGAAAAAACTAATGTTTGTGGTTAGAATATGGAAACTCGCTAAGGCACCATTAGAGAAAAATGTTTTCTTGACACAACATAGTAAGTAATATGGGTGCTCAATCTATAATATAATCCCTTTATAATGATATATTTGACCAAGGTGATTACATGGTGGCATCGTCAACCATTTTTTTGAATGTTTTTTTTGAAATCGAACATCCCTATAGAACAACACGACCATTGATTTATTTAGGACATATAATTTTAATGAAATGTATTGAGATATTAGCATCTATTAAAGAACAGAAGAAATAAATACATTCTTACATTTTTCATTAATGCAATATTACTCATGATGTACCCAATTTATCATACCTCACAGCAAGAATATGTCATAATGATTTTCATCAATACATTAATGTTCCGAATTATAACATTCATTATTAATAATATTAATGTATAAGGATCAATACACACAACCATGGAACAGAACATCCAATGACACATATAAATTTGGATTTCTTACTGATATGTATTCTTCTCATAATGTAATACAATATATATTACCAAGAGAGTACACCATTAGAAGGCGCCTCAATGTCATATGAGTCCCAAACCCAAATTGAATGTATCAATTGTGTCCATCAATTTCTATCATCCAGCTATAAAAAATATAAATTAAAAATATTATATTCAAAATTATAGGTTCTCATCAGAGTATAAAACTATTAAGACCATTCAGTACGACACATGATCTTCAGGTATTATCACATACCATGTCATGCTGAAGAAAAATGATGATGTATTAAAGAAGATTATTAATATTAAAATATATGAATACATATTATCAAATGTATAACGAATTTTCATATTGGAGTCCAACTCCAACACAACCAACATATAACTCATACATATATGATCACTATATCTTCCCATGATCCATTAACCATGTGGCCATTATAGCATCCCTGTCGGGGATGTTATATTTATGTTTCAATGAACATGATAATTGATATAAATACAACAATTACATAGATATAATTTAATAAATTTTCCCATGCATATCTCCGCTAATACATTCAACTCGATGTTTTTACCAACATACCTCCATGTGACTGGTTTCACCAGAATGATACCATTTTACTTGGATAATGATTCCATAAAACATATAATCTATCTTGTATTTTTAACTATCAGCTGATTTTCATCATTTTAATCCACCATTATTTGTGTTTGATTATTATAAGCTTCATAAATATTGGTGCACCAACATCAACTGTTAGAATATCTCATTTAATTTCATTATATGAAAAAATGAAGAATTAATTCATATTTGAACATGAAAAAATAATTGGAGATAATTAGACACACTTATAATAAAACAAGATGTAGACTACTAATTTTGCTCAGATGGATCAGTGGGTTGTCCTAGATATGTACCCTCTAAAAGATGTGTTTTTTCTAATGCATGCATCATGTCATCGTCAGGCACTATAGTTGAATTTTATAGAACCAAATCATCATATTCTATCTGGATAGTAGAAAATAGAAGTGGGGTAGTCATGGGGGATAAATATTGAATGGCATGGGATACATCATTGGATATGAAAATGGTATAGGTTTGATTTTATTTGGAGACAACATAGACAAGGAATGAGAATAAGAGGAAAAATAAGATGATGATGGAGGCATGGGTAGAACAACCCTGGATGATCATGTGGAGGATGAAAATGTTTTTTAGATGGGGTGACCATTGGAGGGATAAGGTGTAAATGGGTATGTTGGGAACTCTATGGACCTCTATGGGCCCCGATAATCAGAACCATATCAGTAGCTTGAGAGGAAGGAACATATAGTTCAATCGAAATTCCCGAAAAATAGTTGATAAATAATAAAGATATGTAGTTAAATTATGTGCAGAAGAAATATATTTCAATTATTATATCCATGAATGGAAATAGAGGAGGAAATCCTAGATCACAAATCTATCAATCTGTATAAAATAATCCTTCCTTCAAAATTCATCAATATTATTCTTAATCTGCATAATAAGTAAATGTACACTTGTCTTTATGATGAAAACATTTAATCAAGAATAAAACAATGTGTCACCCAACATAAAAACCAAAAAATTTGTTATATAATATCCTAAAAAATATATCATAATGGATATAAATATAAATAATCAATGAATTTCAAAATCATTGAATGAAATATTTATAATAAAATTCTAAAATATAATAAAATAGATGGAAGAATTAAGTTGTATGATATGTGAAATGAAATAAAAAATATCCTAATGAAAACAAGAATAATTAATTTGAAATGATAAATATATCACTTTTCTACTTCTATAAGATCCAATAAAATCCAATGATCCTCCTCTATCTAAAATATTAACATTCATCTACAAAAATCAATTTAAATTCTGTCTAATTACACATAGAGTTTGAATAAATTGTGAATAATTTCCAATAAATAAGGATTCACTAAGGAATAATAATCCTTAACTAAATACTATGGATATATTAGAAGAGTAAAACAAAACAATATTCCTTACTGATCTCACATATCACTCCATATGGAAAGAAGTTAAATATAGTTGAAGATACCTCTATTTACAGAGGAAACATTTCAGGATGGGGTGAATGATAAATGTATCAATAAGAGAAACAAGTATTAGTGGGTTGGTCTTATAATATGGAAGTAAACTCAACCAATATTTACAATGAATTTCATAGAGACCATTGTATGTTTAATAATCACAATTGGTTTATGACAAAAAAACTATTACCCCAGATTTACAAAAGAGTATATGAAACTATTTTGGTCAACAAGAAAAACAATAATCATTAACATGATGATGTCAAAATCACCCCTATTTAATTATAACTTATTATTAAATATGATAAAAAATGTGGTGTAGGATGATGAGGTAAATACAATGCATGGGTGGAATTCACCATGTGTGAATTAAAAGGAGTGACAAAAATTATAGATTGAATGATGGAATGAAAATTATAAATAAATTTGAAGTTGAAAAAATTCATGATTTATATATATCAATCATAATTTCACCATAAATTATGGAATATATATCATTATACTATAATATTAAAGATACATAAGATTTCAGGAATTTTTTAGGAGGGATTCATATTTGAAATCCATGTTTTATTTTTAATAATGAGGTTTTTCTATATTGATAACGATTCAAATTATAAATTATAAACTATCATTTTGATATCAACTATGTTTTTTAGGATACTCGGATGCTACATGGAAAAATAATTCTAACAATAATGAGATTTCAATAAGTGGAATATAGAATTTCAAAACCCATGGGTAGATAAATAATTGATCATAAAATCTACATAGCCTCATAAAAGTAGATAACATCTATACTAACTCACACATAACAATTGTTTGAAAAAACCCTTTGTTTTGGTCCCCTATACAAATGGTTTTAAATATATGTTAGTATATGGATTTTTAGAGAGAGGTTCCCCAATGGTTTCTAACAACCATTGGGATAGGACCACCCTATAACAATGGTTTATTAAAAACATTGGGACATGGTCAAATCCATCAAGGCATCGAAATAGTTTTTTTGATACCAATTTTATTGATTACACCAAATAGACTGTACCCCTCCGAAAACCATCTGCCCACAGGTTTCCCTAATCTATAGCTCCCCTCTTCCAAGCCTACAAATCCTTATTCCCAATAAGTATTCCTTCAATCGTTTCATCCATTTATTGTTCATTTATATAAAATATGTCACATAAAAAATAATTATTACATTTCTCCTTGATTAATTTTTTGTTTTTTATTTTTAATTTCCCTAGTCGACATTTTCCCACTTATTCCCATCATGTGAACCATTATTCTCAACCAATGATCCACATTCAATTCATTTTTTGTTCTTTCACATCAAATCGGTAATATCTAAATTAGGTATGTGGGATACATTTATTTATTTTTCATTTTTTTCAATATTTTTGATTTAATTATAGGATTGATTATTTATTGTGGTTCTTTTCATTAATTTATGGGAATTATGATTTATTTAGAGGTGTTTGGATAATATTTTAGTTCTCTCTAATGTTATTTAAATGTACACTCAAATATCAGTTCATAGTTTTTGGTACCAGGAAAAATAAAATACCCATTGGGTCACTAGGAACTCAATGAGGGTATGAATGAAGGGGTTCTCCCTTGTAGATCATATGTTACCAAAAGAAGAAGTATTATTTAAATGGTATCTAGATGATAATTTTTTTAATAAATAAAATTTTATGAAGATATTTTATTAAAATTTATACCACACCCTTTTAACCATGTTTTAGTCATATAATATATACGAGTCACACAAGTTTCCCTCCGCACTATTCTTCTTCATTATACCTTTATTGATTCGTTTTTATTATGAATCCATATATATATATATTGAGTATCATTGTATTAATTCTTACATTGGGTATCCATTTTGTGATAGTTTCTTCCATCATCATTTTATAATAGTCACAAATAAAAATTGTGTGTGAGTTTTAATATTCACTTATTTTTCTAGGATATCAACGATGATTCAGCCCATTATAATAATAGTTTTTTATCTAGATTCACTTGGGTGGATGGTTCCTTAAATTTCCTCTATCCACACATTCATTTTCATTCTTGGTATGATGGTAATATATTGAATGTAGTTTTTGGTGATTTGATATTGAGTAAATATGTAATAGGAGTTCATGTACGAGTAAATGATACTCCTTAGTATAACAATCTATAAGTTATTTATGATAAATCATTATTCTGATTGAGTTACATAATTATGTTATGTCTTGGAGGGATGCCAATAAATGGAATTAGAACTCATAGTGGGAACTTTTCCGAATAATGTATCTTATGTCACCACGAGAGGTAAAATAATGTGGTGCTTGGAAATTTTATCATGGAAAAAAAATAACTACATTTGATATGTGAATACTCTATACATGATAATAAAGAATATGAGAATACATTATTTTTAATGTAGGTTGGATTTAAACGACATTACATAAACTCTTCAAATTTTATTCCCAAATATATAAAAATAATGTATAGAAATTTAACTTATTTAAGAGAGTTAAAACTATTTAAAGCCCTTAATTTTTTAAATAGGAGTGGGAAACAAAAATAAACATGGATCATAAAATAAAAATAAAGGAAAATTGATTTATAAATAACATATGACATGATTCATCATAATATGTTTCCATTAATTGGTGGATGTTGTTGTGGAGTTATTCCACAATGATTGATAATGTATTTAACGATATATACATGCTATATTATTAGCTAAATAATGATTTAATTTTATTGGATCTATATTATATAAGAAATCCTGATAATATTATTTTTTATAAATGTTATTAAATTATGGATTTTATTGTTAAATGAGTGATTGAAAATATATAAATCTCATAATGTAAGTTTCATTTTTAGGTTATAAGGAAATCATTCAACAATATGTTCTTTATAAATTGACTTTCCATAAAATTCAATGTGATTCAAATTATCTACTTAAATATTAATTTGTAATTACACACTATATATAATAATTTTGTATGAATTGATCAAACCCTAAACAAACAATAGTGTACGATAACAACCTGAGTAGTCTGGAAAATAAATGAACTGAACATATCAACCATATAAATTGAAACCCAATAGATCTAAAAAATCATATCTATATAATAGCCAAACATTCTTGATCAAACCTACAAAATTGAATCAACAAAAAAATCCAAATCCAACCAATTCCAATGTATTATATTTAACATTAAATTCAATATCAAGGTTTCTTATTTGAAGTATTTTGTCATATATATATATTTTTGTTTTCCTTCATATTATGATTCTCATATAGAGTAGTGTGTCAGTTATGTTTTTATATAAAGTGGAAAATTATTTAATAATTAAATATAATTTTTATTAAATAGCTATATTATTGAATTACATTCACAAAATGAATTATAAATTTTTTATAGAACAGATAGACGTTTAGTGTTTGAAATCAATTCGACCACAACATATTTTCAAAACAATCAAGAGATATTTTTATATTTTTCATTTGTAAATTCAACATATAGTGGTAACATAAATAAACATGTTATAATTTTTATGGAAGATATTTGTTATTCCATGTAGAATTTAACTACAATATAACCAAATAATATTTTCATAAAAACTATTATGTGTTGTATCATAATGGGGTGAAAATTGAATCTCAAAACACAGATGATCCAAATATATGTATTGTTTTGAAGAATTTGTTATATGATCTGTTTCTGTTTAGTTGTTGTCATGAGAACGAAACGATATCGACTGATGAGGACTTATATACGAGGACATATTATGCATCCAATGAAAATGAAGTTGTTTTTATAAAATATCCTAACACATATTTCATTATCTTTTGACCACCTTAGGAATGCCTTATAAATGGTTTTCCATGAACTATAATGATTTTACAGTAAATGGTGGAGAATGATTTATCTACATTAATGAGACCATTATTTGGCCTGGATTCTTGTAGGGATGAAGATAATTCTCCTCGATAATCATTGTGTAAAAAATGAAATTCACTCTCTAGAAAAATAATATAATTTGTTTTTTATACCACTATGGAAAGAAATAAATAATTGTACAAGTACCCCTTATTGTTTATTTAATTCCTATGTTACCACATCACAATAATAATTATTTTAATAATGTTTTATTACATGCATTGATCCCAAAAATTAGTATTAAACACTATTTAATGAAATAATATTCCATTTATTTTATATCTCACAAGGCCTATAAACATGATCTTCCAATACTAGGTTAATTTGATATGATTTTCACATGGGATGGAGCCACACTCTCCAGCACTACTGCGTCTTTAGGGTTCTGTGCTTGTGGTTACCTCATCTGGTTGTCAGCTTTTTTCCAGCCTTGGCATCTTCCTATGACAGCTCTCACACCGTTGGCTTCTTGCGCCTTTCCTGTTGTTCGCTTTCATGCTTATAAAAATGCATTATCACCCTAATCATCCACATTTCATGGATCTATCTTCAGATCTAGGTTGCACCAGCATTGATCACCTTTTTTGATGTAGTTTTGGATTTCGAATGGTGGAAGCCAGGTTTCTCCAAAACGATGGCTCTCAATGTGCTAACATGTGCATGGTTCATCATTGGTTGATCTTAGGTGATGAGTTCGATTTCTCTCGAACAACATCCAAGGATCATTTTAGATGATTTGTGCTGGTCCCGTCGATGATGAAAGCGGTACTGGCATTGCTTGAAACTGTCTTGGTCATTGTCGTGGCTTTTCTGCATTTCTCATTTCATTGCCCTATGGCTGGATGTAATATGAGACACACAGACAGTGATGGTGTTCTTTCAGTGTTCATAAACATGGACCCTTCATGGGGTCACAATCGGCTATTGGGTTTCCTCGGCCAGGTGCCTCATCCGATCTGGGTGTTCAATGATGAAAAAATGGAGTTGTGATCTTTGAAGGCGGTCCATTTTTCAATGACAACTGCTACTCTAAATTGATTTGTTGATATTTTCCCCTTCATTTTAACTACTTATGATCTATGAATGGTAGAGTTCGGTTTTGTATGTTTTGTGGGGTGGCCTAGGCATGTGGTTTTCTTGATGAAGTGAGTTTTGACTTCAGTTGTTATTGATTATGTTTGATGCTTGCTTTTCATGTTTCTTCTCACTCATTGGAAGTAGATTCGTTGTATTTTTTGGTTTCTCCTTATCTCTCATGGAGTGGTGTAGCATTTTCATGTGTCACTTGTTGGGCGGCATTGAATTATGAAGGGGTTTGATGATACCCTTCATTCTACAATGGATTATCTCCTTATGGGCACATGGGTACCTTGCATTGACATTCACTCATTGATTTTTGAGATGTATATTGAATTTCATCATGTTGACATTGCTGATGTTTTCTTCAGGATAATTTGGGTGGGAGGCTCGTAAGAGATAATGTTGAGTTGGCACCTTTCATCCTGCCCTCCTCTACACTTTGTTGTTTGGAGAGGTTCTCTAACATGTTGTGCGGCCAGCACAGTGCAACTTCTTGACAATGGGGTCAATGATCTATCATGAGGGATCTCAATGTTGCGATGATTTGCAATGGGGGCGATGAGGATTACTGATTATTACATAGAAGTTTGTTTCTTTTGGTCTTTTATTTTTTTTGGAAATCTATTTTTTAAGGCATGTTTCCCTTATTGTAAGGGTTTTCCTCTTTCACATTTCTCAAATAAGATCTTCATTTCTTTGTTCAATAAAAGGGGACTTCACCATCGACCTTAAAAAACAATTTTCCAATCCTACACAATATTTATTAGGCTATGAAAATTGAATATTTGAAAAATAAATCTCATTGAATTATTCAACAATAAATAAAAAACTATTATATTCCCTAAATGGAAAATAAATATTTATTTTATATTTTTCTCTCATAACATTATCTCACATAACTGGTGATAGAATATATGCTATCTAGGAAACATGGATAACTGTTAGATCATTTTCATGAATATTATTTCTCTCTTTTTAAAAAATAAAAAGTAAAATATTATTTAACATATATTTTGGTTATATTTTGTGTGTGATCCCATTTCATATTTCTCAGTTGCATTAGGTGAAACAACCTAATGTACATGGTTAGCATCTCATATCATGTCAGGGTACCTATAAAAAAATAACATAATGCCACAACAACATAATACCTCACACGAGTGGTCAATTTGTAATATAATCTTTATATCATGATATATAAAATCATGTAGGATGCATGATAGAGACATCATCCATTGTTCTTGAAGTCTCCTTTATTGAATATCCTAAAATCAAACATGACTATTGAACAACATGGCCCTAGATTTATCTATACAATAACATTTTCATGAATGGTATTGCGATATAAACAATTGATATAGATCAGAAGGGAAAAATCCATTGTCGTGAAAATCATTAATTCATTATTACTCTTGACAGACCCAATGTATCTTACATCAAACATTAACATATGTCAAATCAATTTTCATCAATACATCCAAGTACATGACTCATAGAATTCATTAATGTTAATATTAAATTCTATGGATAAATACACATGTCCTTTAATAGGAACATCCAATAAAACACACAGATATATATATATATATGGATTTCCTACTGGGAGGTCTTGTTATAATAATATCTGACACTGGATATTACCAAGTGTGTAAACTGTTAGATGTTTTCTCATAGTCCTATGAGTTTCCAACCCTAAGTCATTTTACATTTTTGCCCACAAATGTTATCAACCAAATATAAAACATATATTTTAATGATACTATTGTGATACTTTTTTCTACTCAACATAGTGTAGATATTCTATTACATTTAGTGGGACACCTACTCTTAGAATATGATGACATAATATTTCACACAGAAAAAAATTCATGATGTGCTATGAATTGTTTTAATATTTAAAACTATCAATACTGATTATCAAAAAAAATGTTGGTTCTAGGAAACAATTTCTAACACAACAATTATATAATTCAAGCTTATATTATTTCCACAACATCCCAATATCGACAAACCATGTGACCCTAGTAGCATCACTAACAGGGAAGCTAAATTGTTGCTACAAAGGACATTTTAAATAATATAAATACAATAATAATAGAGATATCAATTTAATAAAGATTCTTACCCATATATTTACCCATGATTTCATATTGATTTTATTACTAATATGAATCCATTGAACTTGTTACAATAGAATGATATCATTTTCGCTTTGAAATGCCTCAACAAAACTTTTACACTACCTAGAAATTTTACCTATAATTTTATTTTCCTCATCGTAATTAACCATTATTTATGTTTGATGATTCCTATCCTCACACACATGGGCTCACCAATGTCTCAACATAGAATATATCACTGAATAAGATCGAAGGATAAATGAAGAATTAATTCATGGTACCATAAAAATTGACATATTTTGACACTAAAATAATAAAGCATGATGATAATTTATCATTAGGCATAGATGGATTTGTGGGATTTCTAGGATAAATAACCTTGGAAGGATGTGTCTATTCCAATGCATTATTATGTTTATTTTCATGAACTTGAGTTGGAGATAATGGAACAAAATCATTAGATCCCGGATGTTTAGAATAGAATCGATGTGATATAGACATGGTGGGATAAGGAATGAATGGTTGGAGATACATGGTATGGATATGTTATTGGTGGGAACGTTTCAGTATATACATTATGCGAGAATAAGAGTATAAATAAGATATTTATGAATGCAAGGGTATGAACAACCCTGGATGCTCACGTGGATGAAGAAAATGAGTGGTAAATGGGGTGTTTGTTGGCATGATAGCGTGTTAATAGGTACGATAGGATTTCTATGTACTTAAAAGCACCAATTCTATGACCCATAATAGATGACTAAGAAAATGTGAAATCTAGATCAGTCAAACATCCCTAATAAAATTTTATAATTAATAAAGAAGTTCCATTATATTAAATAATGTGGAAACATATTAAAATTATTATACTCACTATAGAAACCATAGGATACCACGCTAGCTCGTCCATCTATTAATTATTATAAACTATTATCTTCCATCAACCAGCTTCAATATCTATTATAATCAAAATAACATTTAAATTTATAGACGTATTTATGATAAAAATTATATACTAAAGAAAAACAATTGTTTCACCCAACATCAAAACCAAAAACCATGGAATACTAATATCATATAAATTGTTCCCTAATTGATAAAAATATTAATAATCCTCAATTCCAAATATTTTAGTCAATTAATCATAAAAAACATATCCAAAATTTTATAAAGGATATGGATGATCGAATTCAAATTATATATGAAATTCAATCAAAAATTTGATAGTAATAATTACTCAAATATAATGGGAATGTAAATCATTTATCACTTGTCTCTTTAGATAAGGAATAATAATATTCAATGATAATCCAATATCTCAAAAACTAACATTCAAATACCAATATCATAGTAAACTTGGCCTACATACACATAGAGTCTTCATAAATTTTGATGGAAGTGTTCACAAATAAGGATTAAATACGGAAGATTATTATTGATGTGGATCTTAAGAATATCAATGCAGAGTAAAATCACAATGAACGACTTATGGATTTCACATATCATCCCATAAAGAATGTGGTCCATGTTGGTGTAAGATCCCTCCATTTTTTGGGGAAACATTCTTATGGAGTGAGAAAAAATGTATCAAATGAATAGACAATTATTAGTGGTATTTTTCTCATAATAGTGAAGTATCCACAGCCAAGAAGGATAAAGATACTCATAGACAACATTTGATGAGGAATCATTAAATGTTTTTTTAAAAATCCAATTGTTTGGATAGAAGAGAGAGTAGAGGATAAGAGTTAGTTCATAAAAAAACACTATCACAGACATGAGGATATGAGAGTAACCCCTCTCCCCATTCAAATTATTATTAAATTTGAAAATATTATTGGTGTGTAATAATATTGTAAGATATTAAACATTATATATGAAACCCAATAAGCATTGTAAAAATACATTAATTTCAAGGACTGTACAATATAAAATTCTATATATATATATATATTTGATATGAAATTGTAAAAAATCATTTCATAATAAATCTAGGGTAATTGTTACTAGTTTTTATTAAATAAATATTTTAATTGATCGAACGGTAGTGTCCCTTCCCTTTCTGTGTTTTGGTTGTTGGATGCACCTGGAAGTAGTTTAAGGATTCTTGATGACAAATGATGAATTTTTTTTTATACCACTACCATTTGAGGTCATGTTGTAGCACAGATCCATGCGATGTATCATAAGTTTAGCCTCAAAGGATTTTTCTCTAAACTATGATTTTGTGAGGCTCGAAGGTGGGAAATGATGAATACTTTTTTTAGTCTTGGTTGTGTATATATGGTTTTATATATCATAACACCATCCCAAATGTTTTGTGTTGTGGCATGAAGCGAGGTGGCTATTCTATAGTGGGTTTTTATGCTATGACCAAATTGGGTGTGGCTAAAATGTGTGCTCAAGGCTGAGCAATTGTCCCTCCCCAGTATAAATAGGATATGCATTGTGGTACCAATATTGGATTCTAAATATGAGTTTTAGTATGGGAATTGATATTGTTTTCTCCCATTATATTTTGGTCCAGATTATAAACAATGTTATATTAGGGGTCACATCGTGGTCCTCTAAAACTCCATTTTCCTATAAACAACTCAATCCCTGTGACCCAGTTTTCCCCCACTCATTACTCATGAATGCAGGGAACCTAATGGATCATTTTGAAGGCTTTGAATTCCCCATTTCTATAGAGATGAATACAAAATTCTAGAGATCAATATGTGGTGATTTGTGGTACGATATTCCTATTTTTTTTGAAGTTTCCCTCTATTTAATCTTGTTTCCTTCCATTCATTATTTCCATGTAATGGAAAATGATCACCATCATTGTATTGGATTATAATTTTCTATTTATCAATGCGTCTATAGATAAAAATCATTTAGAGATCATCGATTCCACTCAGAAAAGGGGATCATCGATCGAGGACATTGCTTCATTCTCATGAAAAGAATGGAGAAGTTTCGAAGAAGAGGATATGTTTCTTCTTATATTCAAATACCTAAAATCATAAATTTTCCATTGTTTATACCTTCTCATGGAAGTGTAATTTACGAAATAAATATAAATTTGTTTAAATATTTTAATTAAATTTTGTTTAGTGATCACATGCTGTTGTTTTTTCGTTGTGATTGTGGTATTTTGTTTCCTATTTCGATTTCTAGATAGTGTTCTATTGGTACTATTAATGATAAACACTGTTTTTTTTTCATGGATTATAATGATGAATTTGATGAATGTGGTTAATGAACATATTTAAAATAATGTTTTGTTTTTTGAATAATGAATGAAAGGGGGGACAATTTAAAAAATCCAGTGTTTCCCATAATTTGATGGCATTCAATTTGATGAATTTGTGAATTTTTAACGAAATGTGTTATTCCATGTCTTAATTGAAATTGATAATGAACACAAACACAAAATTATTATTGATGTTAATTGAATTCATGTTTAATGAGTTTTGGTCTTCATTATATTTGTTGAAACATGATGCTTATGAAATAGGGCATGTTTAAATACATTAATATCATGTTGTTAATTTTGTTATTCATTGTTTTCATATGGGAAATTTAAGATAACCCATTTAAATTTTCCAGCCATATTTTTTAAAATACATGTAATTTAATTATACATATTTTCTCATTTTAATACCATATTTATTTTGGATTCAATTTTCTAAATTATATGATTTATGTGGCTCACTCAAATTTTTGGAACGCTTCATTTTAGATTGTAACTAGGATATATAATGAATAATTATTCTCCTCATTCATGTCTTTCGATATATACTATGGTATAATCAATCATGGCCATCAATTGAATTTTCGTTTTTTTCATGTTTTTCGGAGTGGGATGTTCAATGTTTTCATCATGGAAGCCTCCCGTGGGATGTTCAATTAGATAGATAATGATTTATTAATGAGTTTAATCATACATGAAGTTCTTAACTTTTATATTGGATCCAAATATGTATTTAATATTCTTGGGTGGTCAAATTCATCTGAAAAACATAGATCTGGATTCGTGAAATTGATGCCCTCTCGTCACTGGTGGTTTGTTTTCTTCCCACTTAATGATTGGTCTGCATTTTTTCTCACCTTGTGTTGAGAATTGAATAAATTGACTTCAATATCCTATGTGGTGGTTCTATCATACTCATTGGTGAACTAATTTGGTGGTCTTCTGACACCCTACACACCGCTGGTGCACAGACCATGGTAGAGCCCTACGAGGTTCTCCCCAATTGAAGTTGTGTGACAATATCTCAAATCTGAATACCCAGTGTGATCATCCTACATGAATATTAAATGGATACATGACATTGTTTATCCTTGATCATGATGTGATCTAGATTTCCTGACATTCATATAGGGTTATATGTTATTCTTAAAGCCAATTCAATCAATGTTGCTTCTTCTAGTTTGATGTTTTTGTTTTAGCACTTCTATGTATTTTAGTTGGCTATAATATTTTCTTATGTACACAGTTATCCATTTTTTTAAGCATCTAATAAATATTGTGTGTGTTTGATGTTCACTCCATGCATTAGGTTTCAAATGCACAAAATGACATTATTATTATTGTTGCCTTTTAATTTCATTCACTTTTTTTCTTCTATAATTGTTTTTATTTCAGTACTCCCATATTAGCAATCTATTATGGCGTGTCTACATTATAATCAAATTATAATTTTTCAATATTCAATTTATCAATATTTTTTATTTTGTGGCCCGTGGAATTATTTGGGGGGGGGGTGTTATATATCTCTATTACCCCACAGAAAAGTAGTATCACTGCCACCAGAATAAACTATGGTATTTGTGAAATATGAAATATAAAAACTGGATGGGTTTTATGATTTTAATTTTTGGAGATTAAGAATTAAATCCCTATTAGTCCAACAAGTTCTAGAGGATTCCCTTTATGGACCAATCGAACCCCATGTATGTCTATCCACTATTGGACAAACAATCAAAACCTATTCATATGCCCATCCTAATGTTTTATGAAATCACGTACTTCATTAATGTTTTCTTTAGGTGATAATTTATTTTGGGATGTTTATTATGAGGCATCCATAGATGATATTTTTTCTAAAAATGAAAAATAGTATATGATAGCATCATTAATTTTCCATCTACACAAGAATGAAAAAATATGTACCTTCTAGATGATTCATGGAGAAACCTTCCAACACAATCTGACGGGTTCAAATAAATTATTTTAATTCCCATATAATTTTATGTATTGATGATGAGGATCAAGAAATTATAAAATAAATTTAATTAAATTTTATTATAGAAATCTTATCGATGATATGATATATGTAAAAATTCCATTACAATATTGGAAGTCAAATACACCATTCATTCACTTGATTTCTGTATCAAGGATAAGGTTAAACCTAATGAAGAGGGTCTAAATGTGATGTCCTTTTCATTTTTTATGAGAAAAAAGAATGGTAACTAAAAGAGGGGAAGTAATATTTATATGTAATCACTTGAACATCAGTCTAAACCGAATCTAAAGGATGTTACCTACTACAAATGTGGGAGTCCTTTACATATTAGACACAAAATATCGAATTTTAAATTTGTAAATCCTTTTTTTTGAGACTAGTGATCATTTTCAATTTTTTGACCGTGTATATAAATATATAGAGGTGTTGTGTATGTCCTGATAAACTAAGGATGATGAATGGGTCTTACACTCAGGATGCTTCTTCCATATGTGGGTGGAGAGGAGTTTGTTTTCTTGTTTGACTGAGTGAGTTAATGTAGATGTTGTTATAAGAATCAAAAGGATATTTTTCATCATGGGTAGTTGATTTGTAATGATGTATCTCTTATATCATTATCTTGTCAGAATATTTGATGTGAGATGGGTTCTATGATTACACAGGAATCTAATCTCACTAGGTGTCTTTGATCATATTGGGTTTACCATTAAATATAATTCCATTTGTCTTATAATCTACCAGGGATATTGTAAATTTTATATTGGATATTTTCTAAATGGTTATATGGTTGGCCATTAAGAACACACATCAAGAAATTGAAAACACTAATGTCACTAGAAATTACAAAACAATGCATTGGAATAGGTGGTTGGGACATGTGAGTGCTAAAAGAGAAAATAAATTCTAAAAACATGTGAGGATCACTCATGTTCTCCAACGTAACTGACACTATTGTGACTGAAATTTCATGAGTAGGTCTAAATGAAAATGTTTTCTAGATCCATACATAAAGATGGTCACCTGCTTGAGTATGTCCACTAGGATTTATGGGGACCTACTAGGTCTACCTTTTACGGGGGATGACCATACACTATAACACTTATAGGTGACTTTTCAATGATCTTATGGGTTAATAATTTAAGGAATACATCTAATACGATTGAGGAGTTTAAAACAGGGGAATCCTCTGAAAAAAATAAATCATTGAATTTGTTAGAGGTTTTGAGGATTGATAATGGCCTTCAATACATATCTACATAGATTATCATGATTTGTAAATTCAGAGGTATATTAATGAGAAAAACCATGTGTTATTCTACTATGTATAATGGTCTAGCTGAGTGTATGAATCACATTATTTTTTATCGGTTTGATAGCATGATTTAATGCTCTGGATTCCCCAAATACTTTTGGAAAAAATCTATCACTATGATAGTTCACTTAATAAATATCTTCCCACATATTAGAATGTTGACCTCGCCTATATTGATAATCCCAATCATGTGTTCATATATTATGATAATCCCAATTATGTGTTCATATATTTCGATAATCTCTATTATGTTTTCATACAATGAAGATCTCAATTAAAATAGTCTCTGAAATATGATCAAGATAATAATAATATTAAAATAGTCTCTGAAATATGTCAATCTTTGTTTATCCATGTTTATATAAGTTATGAAGTAATTCTATCCCAATTGGATGTGTTTTGCATAAAAAAGACAAGTGTAAGTGTCACTGATCTGCATATAGCTACTGAAAAAGAGCTACCGGTACTCAGTCTACCGATAGACTTAGTCTACCAATAGACATAGTCACCGATACACTAAAATCACCAATTTTTATGGAGGTAATGATATGCATAACTACCCTTAGTCTACCGATAGACAGCTATCGACAGACACAGAACAGAGCTACCGATAGACAAGTTACCGATGTGCATGTGTGCTGATAGCTACCGACGCAAGGAGCTACTGATACAAACACAAACAGCTACCGGTGTATGTACAAGGAGCTAACAATACAAACACAAAGAGCTACCAACACAAGGAGCTACCGATACAACTATATCCACCGATACATTGAGCTACCAATTGAATGAAAGCTACCGATGGAGCCAGAGCAACTGATAGAACTATGTATAAAGAGCTACCGATGTCAGTTTAAAGAGCTACCGATGGAAGATCCTACATAAATACAACCATACACTTCTACCAACAAATGGATACCTATGATTGATTGTCTAGATGAACCCTATACTCTCAAAATAATTTGTTTATTAAACTAACTGTTACATTTGATGTTTTTAATGTAGTTAATATTATTTAATCATTTCTGCTGCCATTTCAGGAAACCATACCTAGTACCAATGAAAAGTGAAATATTTTCTTTTCAGGAATTGAAAGCTATAAAAAGAAGAAAAAGAACACACACAGGTGTGTGACACTGAGGAGATACTAACTGGAACTAACTTGAAGAAATACTGAACACACATGTGGACGAAAGAGAAGATTGATAAAAACGTCATCAAGCTCAAACGTGTTAAGAACGAATGCAGAACGTGCGCTTACAAGATTACTACATCTAGACTCCAAAACACTGAAAATATACCGAGAAATCTTTGCTAAGGAAGAACTACAGAAAACACATCCTCTATGAGCTAATAAGCTGAGCTGAACCTGGAAACACTAAAAAGAACGATACTCTGTTCTTCATACCAAATACCAGAGAAGGACTCAGAAGCTCCTCTGACTAGTCCAACGAGTCCAGAGATGCATCGCCAATCATTAATGCTTTTCTAAACTCCTCCATTCTTTATTTTAGTGATTCCTTCATATACATTATGAGCAGTGTGTGTAGGCTTCTTATTTTTCACACACACTGTCTCCTGTGCTAAGCTGAAGGATTTTCAAATCCTTACTCAAACAATGTAATATTTTATTTCCCACTGTGGATAGTGTTAATGGTCATGTGAGACCTGGACAGCTGTGTGCTGTTGTTTTTTTTCCCATTGAGAACTCTGGTAGAGGTCATTTGACCTGGACAGTGTGATCACTATTGTTAACCCTGATATAGGGCGTGGATCAATTTATATAAATTGTTGAGAGGACTATGTCTCGGCTTGAGACTGAACCTCTTGGTTAACTCTACAGTGTTTTTAGTTAAAATCTATAAGTACTCTATATACATACTATTCTACTGTTATTACTTTTAAACATATTTTAATTTCAATGCTACTTTGATAGTTAAACTAGCATGTGTTTATATTTATTGTAAACCAGTATGTTAGTTTCAAAAGTCAATTTAATCATAAGATTATGTTAACTGAGAACAAATCAATCTTAGAGATACTAATTGAACATTTATAATCTGTATAAATTCACTATAGTTTATCGTTGTTTTAAATTGGGGGATTTTAAGAGAAATATTTTTAGCAGAAATTATAATTGGAAATCAATTCACCCCCCTCTTGAGTGTCCACTATGACCAATAAAGAACATCATTAAAAAAACCATTTAATTGTTTAGAAAGCACAACCCCCATCCTATGAACATTATAGTGTACATAGATGCCAAAACCATGAACATGTTAAAGATGATAATCTTGATTTGAGAGTTCCATGTGAATCTTAAAAAGTTATCATTGGGATGTGAAGGGGTTTATGATTTGGGTAGATATACATGGATTTAAAAAGTCTATTAATAGTCAAGATTTCATTTTTCAAGAGTTGTTTCATACTAGATTCCAGCCTCCAACTGATGAAAGTGTGGATCCTTCATAGAAGATGGATCTGGAGGTTGATCCGGATATTATAATTGAGTCTCCTATAGAGACCCCATTGTCCTATTGGGTGTCCCATTCTCAGTCTGATACATAATCTCTATACAATTCAAATTATACAATACATAACAGAGTTCCTAGTGACATTTTGGTTTGTCAACTCACTCAGAATAGGTATAGGACGATCATTTGACATAATCCTATGTACAACTTTGTTGATATGGTTTCATATTCCTTAAATGTGGAAGATGTTTTTAGTGGATAGGATCCCAAGTGTTACAATCAAACATTTAATGACTGAGTTATAGGAATTGGATTTTTTTTCAATGGAATATTAGATTAAATCCCTTTAAAAAACCATAATGCTTCCATAGTAAATAATCGTTAGTTCTACCTAGTTGATTGGTTGTAAATGGTTATATGAAATAAATAAATAAAATAATATAAACAAAATATTCATAAAGATAGAATTATTTTAAATTGATTTCTATAAATAAGACGGATTGATTATTCTAAAATCCATTCTCCTGTAGGGGAACATTCATCAATAAGAATTCTTCAATAATTTTCTACCCATTTAGTTTTTCATATAGTATAGATATGTGTACAAACTCATTTATTGCTTGGTGATTTAATTGAAAAATTATACATGAAGCCTCCTACTATTTTGATCATGGATTTAAAGCTAACTTAGTTTCATTTTATAATAAATTATTATATGGATTAAAATATGCTTCAAGATGATGGTAAAAGTTGTTTGATTCATTCCTATTAAAAATTTATTTCTCCATGAGTTAGTTTATGGCATGTTTATATTTTACATCTAATAAAAAAATCCATGGTTAATTTACTATTCCTTGTATTTGAATGGTTAGTCAAATGTAGTGACAAATAAATTAATCCCCCATGTTAAAATGAAATTGAATTATTATTTTTAAATGATTGATATCAGATTTTATAAAAAATATGGGCACATAAATCATTTGGGATAGAAAACATAGTATTATTTATGTTTCATAATGTTCTTATATCCTTAATGTTTTTAAGATCCATTTGATTGACACATTTATGGCGGTTAGTGTTCCATTCAGTCAACATAATAAAAAGACTTATTTCAGTCATGTTCGAAAACTTACGATATTTAATATATGAGTATAATTATTTATGCTTTTGTAATGGGCAGGGTTTTCTTGGACACTCGAGGCATGGTCCTCTTGGCATTATCTTCATGATTGGGCCATGGTTCCTCTTTTTAGGCTGAATCCATGGCTATTCTAATGTGTGTTAATATCTGCCACAAGAAGTGGTTAAAAATATTATAAGTTGAAACTGACTCAAAGATCATACATGATGGCCTATGTAAAATTTCAACTCCTCCATGTTCTATTATATATATCATCAGAAAGTGAATGGGCATGATCACGAATAAAATCCCAATAACGCACTCTTCGAGGGAGGGTAACCAAGTGGCAGATCATCGGGCATCAATGGAGGTCCCTGATAATTATTTTGTGTGGATTCATTATATTATAACTTTGAAACCTTAATGGGTCAATCAGATTATAGGGGATCCCCTCATCCATCACAATTTTAGACCTCCTTAGACCTATGCTTATCTGTTGTTGGTTTTGTTGTCTTGTTTCATTCTTAATAAAAAAAAGTAATTTTTATGACGATTTTGATAGTGTAGTGGGATGTATTATTTATGGAATGATATTAAGATGACATATTTTTTTATTGTTTATGTATAATCTAGGAAGGACACATTGTCATGATTGTAAATTATTGTTGAGGTACATTTATTCTACATTATATCTTAAAATTTTATATGGTAATAATATTAATTCATCAAAAAATTTGACGAGTAATGTTGACTCTGACTATGATAGAAATCATGATACTAGGAAATAATTAAATTGTTATGTCTTTACTAAATGTTGAGATACTGTATCATCAATGTGAAATATGAAAATAGAGGTTAACCTTTAAACAGATGCAGCTTAGTAAAATATGCTGATAGAAGTTGTCAATGAATACATATGTTTGAAGAAAATGATATAAGAAAATAGTATAAGTAATTATATTATAATTGAACATTTTTATTACCATTATTCCATTTATTTTTCTAAAAATTTTGTATGACATAGTAGGCCTTGTAACATAGATATTACAATTCATTTTTGGAGATGCTATTGATAGTTGAGTAGTGTGTGAAACTATAATACACAGATCTAATGTCCTAGATGATATTATGAAAAAGTTTGTAACATTATCAAAGTTCATGAATTACATATATATCGTTAACAGGTCTCTAATTGAATAATATTTATGTGAAAAAACATCACCAATTTTCAATTGAAAATGGTTAAGATTTTTTAATTTTATTTTTTTTGTTTTCATATTGATAATTGAATGTAACACATTTAAATTGTTCTTTTATTTAATTTCATTATATATAAGAAATTTATTATTAAATACATTTTCATTTTAATATCTTAAAAATATTGGTTTAATTTTATAGCAAGAGATGATTTAAATGTATCGATCAATAGATTTTCATGCATGATTTGGGATACAACCAAGGATATCTGTTTTATACCAGATCATTTAGTTTCTATCCCCCAATGGTTGTTGTCGACTCAATTATCCTTTACATGCACTGGATTGTGCCATTACCTATGATGATACATGGAAAGATTGGTGTTGGATTCATTGAAGAATACTCAAGGATATGGAGTGAATTGGTTAAGGTTCTGAAATGATGTTTCATACCCACCATAGTTCCTGTATTTAATATAAGTAACAAATTAGAAAATATTCATCGCAGGTGACTGATTTCATCTGGAATGCATATATCTAGATTCCTAAAATTGACACCCTTTTTCCACTGGTGGATTGTTTTCATTTTACTGGTTGTTTGGTTTAAATTTTCACTTTTCTAGTGTTAAGAATCACCTCCCTCTACTTTAGTATCATTGGTTTTTGTGCTATCATCTTCATTAGTAGACACATCTAATGTCCGACTGACCCCCAATCACATCACTGGTCCATGGATCATCATGGATCATATGGGTGTTCTTCCCGGTTGAATATGTGTGACCATTTAATGAATCTTAAGACATGGAGAGTTCATCCTATAGTTAGATCCAATGATATAATAGGACAAATGACTATTGATGTCGAGTTTATCGAGATGTGCAAACATTTTTCATGGAATGAATGTTTTCCTTAAATTTGGTTATGTCTATGTTGTTTGTTGTATTATGTAGTTTCTATTTTTTTCATTACACTTGGTTTTAATTTCCTATCATATATTCATCTATAAACTATAATACATTTTTTATTTTCTTCATCTCATAAAAATGTGTGCGTTGGTGGTGTTATTTCCATGTAGTAGGTCCCAATGATATTGGAGAAGGTAAATTATGGGTGCTATCATGGTTTTCTATTCTCATTTCTTATTTTTTAATAGTTATAGTTTCGTTATTCACACATCACCACTCTATTTTATTGGTTTTTCATTATAATAAAATTAATATTCATGTTTTAATTTTTAATTAATCGGTATAGTTTTTTTGGTTTTTCGTGGAATTATTTTTGGGTTGGTTGTATTCCACTATTATTCCATAGAACTTTTTATACCTAATTCCATAGGTATCGTATAATTGTAATATATGATAATTGAATTGGATAATTCATGATTGAAAAAAAAAGATTTTCAAAGAATTATTAATTCATGGGTTCATGGTTTTCCATTTTCATGAGAAGGTTTAATATCTTCTTTTGGGGCTTTCAGATCCCTTTTACATTTGAAGACAGGCTGCCTACCATTTCCATTTTGAATATTTTGATTCTAGATAACATTTATGTTATCTATACAAGTGTCTTTTTGTGTGACATGATATGTTAATGTTATGGCTGATGAGATATGGGTGGAAAGCCAGTGTTTTTTGAAGTAGATGATTCCAATGATGTTGAGAAGCATGGAGATATGCACGAGGGCATTGACGATGAAACAAGACTTGATAGAATTGGTGAATTTTGGGATTAATCGTTGTTGCGTTGAATGTTTATATACTTATTATTCAATAAATCTATTTAATGTATGGATTATTATGTTTCTTATTTTACCTACATTTATTTTCTCACTGCTTGAGATTGATTGATGTGTTTGGTTACATCTTTTAATGCTATATTATGATGTTTTACAAGAGTAACTAGAATAATGTAATGATTTTATGTTTTAATAAAATATTAACTCATGGTATTAGTTATTACTAGAATGAAAATGTAAATGATAATCCTAAGAAACCATGGACTCAGTTGGATTATTAATGGTGTGCATAAGAATCAAATGGATTGTTAATGAAATATAATCTAAATATTTTTAATTAATATATAATGAAATATTTAAATTGACATTTTATGTTGAATGAAATGAATTAATTTATTATATTTCATTTAATTTATTGTTTTCTTATAGAATTTGTATTTCATAGAAGTTCTACTCAGGTGTTCGAGAGATGTTATCTACTGTTGAGAGTAGACTAGGATAATGTCTATAATATGGTCATTAACTCTATTTTATATATTGTATCTTTTATTATTTATTATGCAACCCCACCTATGTCAATATGCATAATTACACCCATGAGACCTTGGGAGGGTGTTTTCTGGAACATCATGTTTGTAGAGGGATATATGACTATTTATCCCCTATAGTCCAGTTCACTTCCCCAAACAGTAATATATTCCAGTATGCATAGTGGTTAGTTTACCCATATATGTGTGTACTCAGATTTAATGGCTGCTGGTTATCTAAAATACATGTATCTGACGTTATATTATCAAAAATATTGTTATAGGTATGATGTGTACCGGATGGTTTCGTACATTGTGTAGGGGAAGTGTTGGCATGGGGTATAATACCTGATGTATGATAAACCTCATACATGCTATGATGGATCGACAAAACAACATTGTTGCAATATAGAGATGTGGAATGACATGTTGAGAATATGTGATTAATGAGATGCATGTTGTGACACATAACCCAATTGAATTCTTGCTCACTTTTTTTGTATAGTCATGGCTTTGGATATGCAGTGTTAGTTCATAGAGAAAACCCATTAGGGATGATCATATGGTGCAACCTAGTTAATTTATAATTATATTATATTCTATATCATTTATCAATGGCCTAATGAGAGATAACCATGGTGATGCATGAGAGTTTGTATACCTATTTAGATAATGATTTTGTTTATCTTATTGTTAATTTGGATTTAGTATTTTTTATTTTTATTTTTAATGAGATTGTCTATGGAGGATCCATCTGAGTGTACTGTTATGATCACCCATCATTTATATAATATTTTTAGGTCAGTATAAGCATGTTAGAGATCACGCAATATATTAGTAACATATGGTTTTACAGAGCTATTTGGGATTCGTGGTCGGTGGTAATATTACCTTTTCTTTAATTGTAGTATCCTTCCCATTTTTTTGATTTGTATGACATTAGAACTATACAGATTAGGTTACTTTGCCTTTATGAGCATGCATTTATTTTTTATGTATTATATATATCTCTTTTTCATTTATTCTACTATGTTAATGGCTTGTATTTGTATGTATGATATACCCTTATGCTAGCATAAAACATGGGGCCTATTGGAGGCTAAAAACTAGCAGTAACTATCCTCCTTGACTGATTATCGGTAAAGAAGGGGTACTATTTATGGGGACCGGGTCATGAAATAAATATATTTATAATATTTAGATTGATCTTCCAAATACTACGTCTATTGAATATGTTTATGTAATTATGATGTTAATTTTTTTCTCTAGTTTATTTCAAAATGGCTTTATAAGTCTTCCATGTCAAAAATTTGAAAGAAGATATAAATTCACATGAGATACAGTTAGGGGAAACCAATTATATAACATATTTCTAATAGTTCACGTTGTAATGGGTGTAAAGTCCCGTGTTTTTGAACCTGGTTAAAATATGAATTTTTTTGAATTTTTTTTCGATTTATCAACCGTTCTTTTTTTTAAACCGAGCTCTAGAATTTTATTCTATGTGTTGGAACACCTAATGGTGTCATTTCTGGAATTGCGTAATTACCCTATAAATTTTAGAGGGTGTCTTAATGAGTCTCGGATGCACTGTATCTAGAAAAATCCACTTTAATAGATCTACCTGGGAAGCGCATGGTTGCAGTCCAACCGGTGCAGTTTATCTTATTTAATAAATTATTATTATTATTTTAAATTAAATATAATTATATGAGAGTTTTGGATTAATTAAAATAATGTTTTAATAATAGTAATAAAAGTGAAGTTACTATTACTATTATTGTGGTTGTTGAATTTATTGAATGTTAAATAATTAATTAAATTGCAGTTGAAGGTATTGACGTGGCTTTTTGGTTTTATCAAATAACCATTTTATTTAAATGAAGAGTTTCAAAATTATTAAAGGACCATTTTTACTAAATGGATGTATGAGATAATAATAATAATGTCATTGTTATTATTAAAGAGTCATAAATTATTTTGATGCATTGAGATTTTAATTGCATGCTAAAGGAGTGTATCATTTATCAGATATAAATATTGCTTTTGAGCTTCTCAAAGAAACTTTTAATTAAATGAGCGGTTATGGGTTGGCAATTTTATCATATTAATGATTTTGTAATAAATTGTGGGTTTGTTTTTTTAAATAATGGAATGTTTGAATAATAATAATAATAATGTTATTATTATTTTTGTGGTCACTTAGTTAAATAAATGTTAAAAGAATTTAATGATCAACGTGGAGTTTTATAATTATTTACGAAACATTTATTTCAAGAATGATAATTGAAGGTTAAAAATGAATGGGATAATTAATGTGGTTTTAAATGGGGAGGTTGAACATAATTTAAATGGGCGCTTTATTGTTCCTTTTAATACAATTTAATTATGGGGTTTTTCAAAGTTCTATTTTTTATTTAATTGGGTGTAATATTTTGGTGAATTTAATGAGGTTGTTTGGTATATCGATGAAACGCTTAATTAAATAAGCAGTTTAGTTTTTAACGAAGGAGTGTGGTTATTTAATAGAGTTGTTGGGTTATATCAATGGTTTGAGTAATAATAATTATATTTTTATTATTATGCTTTTACGAGTGTCACAGTTACTGATCATTATAGATATTATTATTATAAATAATAATAGTAATGAATTTGTAGTTTTGGTTGGACTTTAAAAAAATGAAAGTTTTAATAATAATAATAATGATGATTTAATTATTATTATTATTATTTTGTTAATTAATTAAATAAAAGGAAAAAAGAAATTTATTAATTTTGGAAAAGGATTTATTTTATTTATTAATTTGATGTCAAAGAGTTTTTAATTTAATTGAAGAGTAAAGGGGAGTATGATTTTCTCAAATGAAACGCTTCCTTTAAGAAAGATTAATTGAGGAGATTTTTTTTTACTTTTTAGACAAGTGTCTAATGTGTATAATAATAATAATAAAATGAGTATTATTATTATCTTTTGTTATTATTATTATCGCATTAATGGTAGTATTATTATTGGGTTTTAAGAGTTTAATAATAACTATTATTAATGGCAATTAATTTAGGGGTTTGAAAAAGAAAATAAAGGGAATCGAATTCCCCTCTTCTTCCTCCCTACGCACAAGGTGCAACACGCACGCAGCAGCGCATCCCATGACGCGGCCCCTTCCTCCCTCATTCAAGCTCCCTCCTTGGCGTGAGCTCCCTCCTGTGGTGCGACCAAGAGGCACGCGAAACCCCAAGCGACAATCTCTGCAGCAGCGTGACACCCGGGCGAAGCTCCTGCAGCGCGCGACCACCGTGGCGCAACCCCCCTCCGGGCAATACCTAGAGGCGCACCACCCCTCTCCTAGACTCCACTATGCACACGACGTTTCCCCTTGGAGTCTTCAAGAATCTTGTCCGCCTCTTCAAGCTAAAACCCAACGGTTCATGTTAAATCCGATCATTGCGTTCCTCTATTTTTAGTATATGTGAATGTTGACTCAGGACCCATTGGTCAATAATCCGACATTCGCCACCAAGGGCGAGGCGGATGGTCTTGAATTGTCTCGACGCCGTTGGTTCGGAAAATGTGCACAAATATATATATATATATATACAAATACATACATACTTATATATATATATATCTATATATAAAGGTGTGCACACGTGCGATTACGGATCCGTTGTGGACTAGTTGCTGCCAAGTATATTAAAGCGCTTCGATTTTAAAATGGTGCCACCCCGAGGTAGGGTCTCAAATCCATAACAAATTATTTTAAGAATTATAGATTCTTTAATGAAATTGAGAGTGTAAGTTTCCTTGATTATGATATGTCGATGCATGACGTTTTTTGAAGTTATAAAATGATGTTGCCCATGTGAGATAAATGAGGGCTTGAACATGTGTTGTTTTTAATCTTGTTTTTCTAATTTGGTTAAAGTGATATGATTAAACGGTTAAATGTTTCAATTGGAAGAATGTGTAATTGGGTAATTATTTGTAGAATTAATTATCAAGTCATGAGTTGGAATAAAATTTGTGGCTTTTAATGATGATTGGGAATATTGAATATTTGGCATGTTCAAAAGTATAAATTGGAAATTGGTAATAATTAAAGGATGGATTAATTATTTCATGTTAAATTTTAAATGGTTAATTAATTTATGATTGGTTTAGGAAATTATATTAAATTAATTATTTTTTTTGAATTAATTAATTTGCATGCATTAAATTAAGATTGTGAATTGATTGATTGTTACGACTGTTGGCCAAGGGTAGTTTTTGATACTTGTTAGATTTCCATGCTTTAAGTTGTATTGGATGGAGTTGTTCTATATTAAGAGATGATGAGAGAGATGGTTGTTAACTATATGGGATTGTTCATCATGTTTTGTGATGATTATGATGTGCATGTAAATTGTTAATGTCCTGGACAAATCACTGTTTGAGTGGACGAGTTCAGACTTGTTAACGAATTTGGATAATTAAATGTTGAGTTATTTCTTTATTTGGATTTGTAAGAACAATTAAATGTTAATTAATTATTTACTATTGAGATGTTGAATGGTTAAATAAGGGTTAAATTTTGACGGGCAATTTATGTTGTTAATTAGTTGTTGAATTTATTAATGGATTGGATTAATTAATTTATGAATTAAATAATGGATGGTTTTGGGGTGTTAGACATGGTGTTCTACACCAATGATAATTATATATGTATGATTGTCAAACGGGTTGTGATACAAGGACTGAAGCTCCAAATACTCACGGGGTGATAGACATGGTGTTCTACACCAACGATAAATATATATGTATTATTGATAAATGGTTTGTGAGACAAGGACTGATGCTCAAAATACTCATGGGGTTCTAGACATGGCATTCTACACCCATCTTGCAAGAAAATATTCTTTTATGGGTCAGGGACTGATGCCCCAAATACCCATGGTTTGTGAGACAAGGACTGGCGCTCCAAATACTCACGAGGGTGCTAGACATGATGTTCTACACCCATTAATTAACATTGGACCGTGGGTCCAATTGTTCGTGCATGAAATGAGTTAATGGTTAATGAAGGCTGTTGAGACATGATGATTTGTGAATTGTTTATAAGGAAGGTTTCAGACTTATTTATGAATTGGGTGAACCACTTTTAGTAGGTGGGAAAAGAATAAGTATATGAAAGGTTGAATTGATTAACTTATGACAGGTTATCCTAGCCAAAGCACATACTAGGAATAAATATTTACTTTGATTGCTTAGATGGTCTTTAAAGACATATGTGGTGAGTGATTTATACGGGAGATGTTGGTCATAGGCCAAATCTCAAGACCATCATAATTTATTTCGATTGGAATAGTTAATAACCAATGAATTAATATGTAATGAATATTGAGTATGTATGAAAAATGTATAATGCAGGTTCAGACACCAGCTGAGGGCTGAAGCAGGTACTTGGTTATATAGTTACATTATACCATTTACTTAATTTATGCATGCCTTCACATGTCATAAGTTATTTATTTAATGTTTGGTTTTGGGTAGACATCGGTGGTCCCGACCTACTGAAATTTATATCTCACACCCTACTCGGACCGCCATTGCACTAGGTACCCGAGTAGATTCTATTTGGTTGTAGGACTATGCTGTTTTCATTTACTGGGGTGTTAGGAGCACAGGACCGAGCAGAGGCTCAGGATGCTCGAGGAGATCGCCCATGGGATTTGAGTAATTATTTATTTACTTATGGATTGAAATGTAAAGAATGTTGTTTTGTTTACTGTTCTCTACTTTTGTATCATTAGCATGTCATGCATGGTTCTGCTGTATAGTTTGGTGTTGGCCATTTGTTTTGTACAAGATTTATAAAATATGCATTCTGCTGCTTATTCATTTATTATTCCGTTTCCACTATTTATTTCCATTTTCTATTTTTGAAGACTAAAATTAGGGTATAGTCTCCCCATTGACTACCTTTAGACCCTCACTGCTAGTCGGCAGCCTCTGGCGTACGGGGAGGTGCGCTTGAGGTCATTTGGTAACCGGTTCAGCCACTGGTTTAGTGGTGAGCCGGGCCGGGACGTTACAAAGTGGTATCAGAGGTAGGTTTTCATTCTTTTCCTTTGTCTTTCTATTTTGGGGTTGGTAGACAGGAGACTAGGAATGTGTCGGCACTTGGGTTAATAGCCATGCCTCGGACTGATCACCTCATGTACGGGAAATGACTGAGTGGCCTGGGATGGGAATTGATGTTTATACTATTAGAGGTTAATGTTGATATGATTTCACCTTGAGTGACTGGTGTATTTTCAGCTGTTTGTTGATTTTGATAATTTTGAAAGATAATTGTCTTGGCCTGATATGGAAAGGAAGTTTCATACATGCATCATCTTAGTCACATAGAGATTCGCATGTCATGCATATAACATGCCATGTAGTTTCATTAGTTGGATGCCTGCTAATTTGGATTTTGTTCCTTGGGTGCAATGCCATGTTTTGATCAGCTTTTGCATGCCTCTCTAGATCGGTTGTTCAGGTAATATATTTAACATGATTGAGTAAGTATATTCCATACTGTTTTAGTTATTAGCATGTTTTATTTTGTTGTTCCATGCTTCTGTGTTATATCATGTTGTTGTGTTACTACTTATGCTAACATGTTAGAGAGGTTTTGGATATGTGAATGGGGTGCTAAAGATAAAATGCTATATAAATGTTGATTATGATAAATGGTAGCCAAATTCAATCGATAAGGTTTATGGGAACCTTATCGATTAGTTGATGGCATACCATGTGTTTGAACTTTATACAACCAAAATATGTTTGAAAATGGATACAAATGTAAAACTGCTGAGTTTTGGTTATAATAAACTGTTGTTGTGTTCCTTTTGGAAGAACCCAGATTGAATAAAAGAGAACATTGGAGGCCGCCTTTGCTGTAAAATGAATTTAGATGCTAAATTGCCTTTTTATATTACAATAACATTGAATGATGATTAAAAAGGATTTTTGTGATAACATTCCTATTTTTAACATAGGTTGTTGTTTTGAAAACCACGTGGCTTGTTGAGAATATGTACTAATGTGTATTCTGAAATTCATTCAAATGTTAAAAGGTTGAAATCAATTAAATAAAATTTCAAAATGAAAAAGGGGGTTCTGAAACATGTGATTTCAGTTTTGCGTGACCAAGAGAGAGGTTCAATTTTTTTTATGTTTCGTAAGGGGCTATCCCGTGGTAGGTAGTGGCCATAGAATGTTCTAGGATATTAAAGTATGTTCGTCCCACTACTCGGGAGTACATCTTGGGACACAGTTGTTTTATCACACCGATAGGTTTATGTTACAGATTTTTTATGATCAATGTTTGACGTGGTCATCATGTATTGAGGAATATCACGTGAATGTGTTAAGGTGTTATAAAATATCATGCATTTTAGAAGTATATCATTTCTTGTGACATCATGGAAAATTCTAAGGTGGGTATTATTGCATCATTTTCGATAAATGTGTCAGTAGGTGATGTTGAGCTTTTAGAACGGAGTTGTCTGGTAATATTTTTACTGATCTTCTTAAATGACCTTGGCAGGTCGGTTGTTTTAGTAGTGGTTACCGATGGCTTCTCAGGGATGAGAAGTTTTTAAGGTGGGTATATTTTAAGGTCTCGTGTTTTTGAACCGGGTAAAAATATGAATTTTTTCTAATTTTTTTTCGATTTATCAACAGTTATTTTTTTTAAATCGAGCTCTGGAATTTTATTCTATGTGTTGGAACACCTAATGGTGTCGTTTCTGGAATTGCGTAATTACCCTATAAATTGTTTAGGGTGTCCTAATGAGTATCGGATGCACCGTATCCGAAAAAATCCACTTTTATGGATCTACCTGGCCAGCGCATGGTTGTAGTCCAACAAGTGCAGTTTATCTTATTTAATAAATTATTATTATTATTTAAAATTAAATATTATTATATGAGAGTTTTGGATTAATGAAAATAAATTTTTAATAATAGTAATAATAATGAAGTTATTATTACTATAATTGTGGTTGTCAAATTTATTGAATGTTGAAGAATTAATTAAATGGTAGTTGAAGGTATTGGCGTGGATTTTTGGTTTTATCAAAGAACCATTTTATTTAAATGAAGAGTTTCAGAATTATTAAAGGACCATTTTTACTAAATGGATGTATGCGATAATAATAATAATGTCATTGTTATTATTACAGAGTCATAAATTATTTTGATACTTTGAGATTTTAATTGCATGCTAAAGGAGTGTATAATTTATGAGATATAAATGTGGCTTTTGAGCTTCTCAAAGAATCTTTTAATTAAATGAGGGTTTATGGGCTGGCGATTTTATCATATTAATGATTTTGTAATAAATTGGGGGTTTGGGTTTTTAAATAATGGAAAGTTTGAATAATAATAATAATAATGTTATTATTATTTTTGTGGTTACTTAGTTAAATAAATGTTAAAAGAATTTAATGATCAACGTGTAGTTTTATAATTATTTACGAAACAATTATTTCAAGAATAATAATTGAATGTTAAAAAGGAATTGGATAATTAATGTGGTTTTAAATGGGGAGGTTGGAGATAATTTAAATGGGCGTTTTATTTTTCCTTTTAATACAATTCAATTATGGGATTTGTCAAAGTTCTATTTTTTATTTAATTGGGTTTAATATTTTGGTGAATTTAATGGGGTTGTTTGGTATCTTGATGAAACACTTAATTAAATAAGCAGTTTCATTTTTAATGATGCAGTGTGGTTATTTAATAGAGTTGTTGGGTTATATCAATGGTTTGAGTAATAATAATTATATTTTTTTTATTATGGTTTTACGAGTGTCATAGTTACTGATCATTATAGATATTATTATTATAAATAATAATAGTAATGAATTGGGGGTTTTGGTTGGACTTTAAAAAAATGAAAGTTTTAATAATAATAATAATAATGATTTTATTATTATTATTATTATTTTGTTAATTAATTAAATACAAGGAAAAACGAATTTTATTAATTTTGGGAAAGGATTTATTGTTTTTATTACTTTGATGTCAAAGAGTTTTTAATTTAATTGAGGAGTAAAGGGGAGTTTGATTTTCTCAAATGAAACGCTTTCTTTAAGAAAGATTAATTGAGGAGTTTTTTTTACTTTTTAGAAAAGTGTCTAATGTGTATAATAATAATAATAAAATGAGTATTATTATCATCTTAAGTTATTATTATTATTGCATTAATGGTAGTACTTTTATTGGGTTTTAAGAGTTTAATAATAACTATTATTAATGGAAATTAATTTAAGGGTTTGAAAACGAAAATAAAGGGAATCAAATTCCCCTCTTCTTCCTCCCTACGCACAAGGTGCAACACGCACGTAGCAGCGCATCCCATGACGTGGCCCCTTCCTCCCTCATTCAAGCTCCCTCCTCGGCGTGAGATCCTCCCTGTGGTGCGACCAAGAGGCACGTGAACCCCCAAGCGACAATCTCTGCAGCAGCGTGACACCCGGGCAGAGATCCTACAGCGCGCGACCACTGTGGCGCAACCCCCCCTCTGGGCAATACCTAGAGGCGCACCACCCCTCTCCTAGACTCCACTTTTCACACGACGTTTCCCCTCGGACTCTTCGAGAATCTTGTCCTCCTCTTCAAGCTAAAACCCAAAGGATCATGTTAAATCCGATCATTGCGTTCCTCTATTTTTAGTATATGTTAATGTTGACTCAGGACCCATTGGTCCATAATCCGACATCCGCCGCCAAGGGCGAGGCGGATGGTCTCGAATTGTCTCGACGTCGTTGGTTCAGGAAATGCGCATATATATATATATATATATATACATATATATATATATATATATATATATAAAGGTGTGCACACGTGCAATTACAGATCAGTTGTGGACTAGTTGCTGCCAAGTATGTTAAAGCGCTTCGATTTTAATGTGGTGCCACCCCGAGGTAGGGTCTCAAATCCATGACACTTTATTTTAAGAATTATAGATTCTTTAAATAAATTGAGAATGTAAGTTTCCTTGATTATGATATGTCAACGCATGACATTTTTTGAAGTTATTAAATGATGTCGCCCACGTGAGATAAATGAGGGCTTGAACTTGTGTTGTTTTTAAGCTTGTTTTTCTAATTTGGTTAAAGTTATTTGATTAAACAGTTAAATGATTTGAATGGGAAGAATGTATAATTAGGTAATTATTTGTAGAATTAATTATCAAGTCATGAGTTGGAATAAAATTTGTGGCTATTAATGATGATTGGGAATATTGAATATTTGACATGTTCAAAAGTATAAATTGGAAATTGGTAATAATTAATGGATGGATTAATTATTACATGTTAAATTATAAATGGTTAATTAATTTATGATTGTTTTAAGATATTATATTTAATTAATTATTATTTTTTGAATTAATTAATTTGAATTCATTAAATTAAGATTGTGAATTGATTGACTGTTACGACTGTTGGCCATGCGATCTTTTTGATAATTGTTAGATTTCCATGCTTTAAGTTGTATTGGATGGAGTTATTCTATATTATGAGATGATGCGAGAGATGTTTGTTAAATATATGGGCTTGTTCATCATGTTTTGTGAGGATTATGACATGCATGTAAATTGTTAAAGTCCTGGACGAATCACTTTTTCAGTGGACTGGTTCAGATTTGTTAACGAATTTGTATAATTAAATGTTGAGTTAATTCATTATTTTGCTTTGTAAGAACAATTAAATGTTAATTAATTATTTACTATTGAGATGTTGAATGGTTAAATAAGTGTTAACTTTTGACGGGTGATTTATGTTGTTAATTAGTTGTTGAATTAATTAATGGATTGGATTAATTAATTTATGAATTAAATAATGGATGGTTTTGGGGTGTTAGACATGGTGTTCTACACCAACGATAAATATATATGTATGATTGAAAAACGGGTTGTGAGACAAGGACTGAAGCTCCAAATACTCATGGGGTGATAGACATGGTGTTCTAAACCAACGATAAATATATACGTATGATTGACAAATGGGTTGTGAGACAAGGACTGAAGCTCCAAATACTCACGGGGATCTAGACATGGCGTTCTACACCCAGCTTGCAAGAAGATATTCTTTTATGGGTCAGGGACTGATGCTCCAAATACCCATGGGTTGTGAGACAAGGAATGACGCTCCAAATACTCACGAGGGTGCTAGACATGATGTTCTACACCCATTAATTATCATTTGAATGTGGGTCCAATTGTTCATGCATGAAATGAATTAATGGTTAATGAAGGCTGTTGAGATATGATGATTTGTGAATTGTTTATAAGGAAGGTTTCAGACTTATTTATGAATTGGGTGAACCACTTTTAGTAGGAGGGCAAAGACTTAGTATATGAAATGTTGAATTGAATAACTTATGATGCGTTATCCAAGCCAAAGCACATTCTAGGAATAAATCTTTACTTTTTTTTCTTAGATGGTCTTTAGAGACATATGTGGTGAGTGATTTATACGGGATATGTTGGGCATAGGCCGAATCTCAATTCAATCATAATTTATTTCGATTGGAATAGTTAATAACCAATGAATGAATATGTAATAAATATTGAGTATCTATGAAAAATGTATAATGTAGGTTTAGACACCAGCTGAGGGCTGAAGCAGGTACTTGGGTATATAGTTACATTGTACCGTTTACCTAATATATGCATGCCTTCACATGTTATAAGTTATTTATTTAATGTCTGGTTTGGGGCAGACACCGGTGGTCCCGGCCTACTGAGATTTATATCCCACACCCTACTCAGGCCGCCAATGCACTGGGTACCTGAGTAGATTCTATTTGGTTGCAGGACTATGCTGTTTTCATTTACTAGGGAGTTAGGAGCACATGACCAAGTAGAGGCTCGGGATGCTTGAGGAGATCACCCATGGGGCTTTGAGTCATTATTTATTTATTGAAGGATTGAAATGTAAAGCATGTTGTTTTGTTCACTGTTCTCTACTTTTGTATCATTAGCATGTCATGCATGCATCTGCTGTATAGTTTGGCGTTGGCCATTTGTTTTGTACAAGATTTATAAAATATGCATTCCGCTACTTATTCATTTATTATTTCGTTTCCACTATTTATTTCCATTTTCTATTTTTGAACACTAAAATGAGGGTATAGTCTCCCCAATGACTATCATTAGACCCTCGCTGCTAGTCGGAAGCCTCTGGCGTACGAGGAGGCACGCTTGAGGTCATGTGGCGACCGGTTCGGCCACCGGTTTAGTGGTGATCTAGGTCGGGACATTACAATGGGGGATAATATAGACGATTTAATTGAATAGAAACTATTTATATGGTTGTTTATGTGAGGAAGACTGGTCCCATTCATGAAATAATTAATGACATGTTCTATGGGGTGGATCCTAAAAAAATTTACATCTACAATGTTGAGACTGATGAGATCAATCTATGCTCTAATGTAGATCATTACTCAATGATTTTTTATAAAATAGTTAATGATGCACAAACTAAATTATATTTTTTGTGAACTATTTTTTGAAAACTTTCATTTATCATAGGGTCATTTAACATAAAGGATTTGAATCATTGGTAAGAGATGATGTTCAACATGTTGTTAATGTTGTTGAAAATTGTACATCATATATATGCTTCGACTCTAATGTCATATTACCGTGCTCATAAGATGAAAATGAAAATATATTTCATAAATGAAACCATAAATTCATGTTACATCAACTATATATTGTTTTCTAAATAACCATCCTATTTGGATAAACTATAGTCAATTAATCTTCAATGTTGAATGATGATGGGGGAAATCATACTTATTGATGTTATACATTAAAATAATGGAAATATATCCATAAATAAAATTAATCAATTTACTCTTAATATGTGGTTGAAAATATTTTATTTGTTATCTAATGTTTGTAAATTAATTATATATAACATTGAATTAAATATGAATAGAGATATAATAACCCACAAAATATACATCCTAGAAAGGAGAGAGCTTAATTAGTGGAATCAGGGATTTGGTAAAGTTAGTCAAAATATATGAATGGGGATTGTAGTAAATGATATCATTTCATACTATTCTTTTGTTGGTGACACCATTAATAGATGGATCAAGATATTGGTTACAAATAATGTTCATCTGTGGATTTGAATGGAACACAATTTTATATTACATTACACTATTAATGATTGACCTAAATTAATAGGGGATAATATTTATGTTCACCTTCAACCAATGATTGATGATTTGAATGAATTTTGTGGTGATTAATTGAAAACATTCAATTTTTAAATGAATGAAATGTACAAGATGTTGGCCATTTTATTTTAGACGCTCAATGACTTCCCGACTTATAAAAAAAATTCAGGTTGGTGTATGAATGATTATTTTTATATCCCTCTATGAAATACAAATATAAATTTTATATTCACTAAACATTTTAAATAATTGACATACAGGAGCCTCATTTGTATGAATTATTTGATATGTGTGATAAATGAGATAATTTTTATGGACAAATGATAATTTATATGTTAAATTGAATGTGCATTGTGAATGTTATTTTTGTTGATTATGCATTGGATGTGACTTGGTATATGTGTAAATTGAATGAAAATGCATTTTCAAACGGCTTGGAGGTATGTGGGATATTGTACATAGAGTCCTCCCATGAATTAGGATGGATAGAGGCTCTAAACCGAACCCCAATAATGCATAGTATAGAGAGTCAGATTGAGGATATTAGATCTGACAAGTTTCATTTCATGAGTCAACAAGGACTGAGACTCCAAGGTGGGTGTGATGTATTTGTTTTGAAACTATTATCCATAGTGAGATAAGGAACATGAATTACTCCAACAATTATGATAATTGTTGTCTTTCTCCATAGTGTAAATGATTTATATTCCTTAGCCATGGATTATGTGGAAGAAATGGTTTTGTGATTAAATGGAATAAATTATCAATGTTTATATAGTTAATATTATTAACTAATATAATCCTATATATGTTTTCATTATATTTCAATTTATTTAGTACCTTCATGCTTTATCTATGTTGACTGGATATTGTGTATACATGACAGGTGGCACATTAATTGTTTTATTGTATATTATTTTCCATATTTCTTCTATTATATTTTGTGGAATACTCTAGTAAAGAGGTTATAGTCTCCCGACATGACCTATTAGACCATCTCTATAATTCAACAATCTCTTCCATATTGTGATTCATGTTTATGGTAACATGGTTCCCTTTTTTATAGAACTATTATTGTGCATCTAGGACAGAGATGTTACAAAAATTGTATTAGATTTGTTCATCTCTATGGTAATACTATTTGCTGATGTCGTACGAGGGATTAATGAGTTTCTAGTTTTTATCATGAGATCATGCTTTGGATTTTCTAACCCATCCACTGGGGAAAACCTAAGTACCAATTGTGGGAATTATTGTTCATGATATGTGTTGTTACGGTATATTGATATTTTACCATGGGAATATGCACATGTTGTGTGATATGATTTTTTAATTATATTTTTCTCATGGCTGGAATGGAATAAGGTTGTGAATACCTGTATCATTATAGGAACCTAGTTATCATGGTTGAATACATCATAATGGGAACACATGATATTGAAGTCTTAGAATGGAAGGGTAGAATGTGTTTTTCATTCCATAAAAAATAAATAAATTCTTTTCTAATGTAGTTGTTATGAGTGTGTTAATGTAAATATAGTGAATGAATTGTTAAATTATTGTGCTTGAAGAAATGAGGTAATTGATCTAAATTTTTGTTATAATAATTAGTGAGATGAGAAGGGTAGTAAAAAATGAATGATTTACATTGTGAATGAGTAAATGTTTTTTAAATGGTGTCTAATTAATTAATCATAACAATTTATGATGGTTTACACCATTTTTTCCAAGGTAAATGGTAGGGATGGTTGAGGGTAGTGTTCAATGTGAGACTTTGTCAGTTAGGAATAATTCAATCAAATGGTGTTGTTTATGGATAGTGAATATCCTTCTATTAAGGAAAATATGCATGTTTTATGTTATGTGTTATGTGTGTTGGAATTGTAGGAATTTTCCATCACAACATGCCATGGAAGTTGGATAATAAGAATATATTTTAATGAACACTCTTCTAGAATAACATGAAAACATTTAGGATTTGGGTAACATAATAGAAGAGTAGTATTGTGAGAATACCACTCAGTTTATGAAAATGATTGAATCAGTCCCTGGGTGGGTTTTGACATGTATGTTTTAGTTGACTAGATAGTTTCCCTTACAACTACCTCTGAAATATTTTGGAAGGGGAGGAAATGATTCATCTGAGTTAAGGATAGAGTCCATTCCGATAATTATTGGTCACTTTGAGACTCCTCCATAGAAGACAGTCAAATGAGAGTATTATTTGTGGTGAGGGTAGGCAATGTGTTGGGGGAGATTATGCATTAGACCCAGATGGATAATGGTATTTTATATAAATATTTCAAAAAAATTATTCTGGAACATTTCTATTTAGATAATATGTGGCAAGAAATGGGAAATCATTTTATGAGGATGAACCAGCGGTTGATGACAGTGATGGAAAAAACAATTCATTTTAACAAAATGCAACGTTTTGATCCATCATTTGTAGTGGATGAGGAAATCAGAAAAATGTGTTTTTAAGATGGACATAAACATGAGATTATGTCCCAATTTAAGATCTTAAGTATAAAAATTGTTGTTGTCGTGGTGGGTTAGGCCCTTGTTTCCATGGGAAACAACAAGGAGTCCCCTAGTGGTGGGAATTGGGTTATAATTGGTTAATACAATGGTGTGAGATCCTATGTGTGGAAGTTCCATTTTGGAAACATTCACCAATGCCAAGGTGGAAGGAGTAGTAAGAAGACAAAACATTCCCCTCATGGAAGTAATCATTTTAATTGTTATCAGTGTGGTAGGATCGGCACATGAGTGGTTAGTTTCCCAAACAACCAAAATAGTGAGAGAATATGGTAGAATGGGGATTGCAAAGAACTTCTATAGAATCCCTCAACAGATAGGAAATTATGGATGGATCAGACCGATGCCATGTGAATGCATGGGGTTGGTTATGCCATAACAGGCTGGTTGATGGAGCTCTACTAATTGTGACCAACGAGGTCGAATAATTGGAACTCTATGGTGTGAGAAGACATATTAAGAGGGTATTGCATCACCAAGAATTCAAACCAGATACAATGGTAGAGTGGTAGGTCATCTTTATAGAGTTCAATCGACATGAGTATATAGCAAGGCAATGCCATTGACAATTTGAAGTATGATCCATGTAGCTTCCAATCAAGTGCCTCACATTCTTTAATTACAAATCATATTCAAGTGCCTCACATTCTTTCTATTTGAGGGTGGGCCATTTCAAGTACCTCACATTTTTTAATTACTACTCAGCATGTTGTTATGTTTGGTCTTGCGGTAGAACATTTTTTTGTGGTTGTGTCAACTGATACACCAATATGGTTGTGAGTAGATAATATTAGATAGTTTATGGGGTGTTCCTTTTAATTTTGTGGGTAGCAATTATTATGGGACGTGTTTGTGTTTGATATATTAGGTTTTGATTTTATTTTTTTAAATGCATTTATTAGTGTCTCACTTGGCCCATATCAACTATTATTATAGTAGGTTAAAAATCATGTATCTTGAAATAGAAATTTTTTTCCATTGTGTTATGTTATACATTCAGGAAGGCCATTAAGGACTAGTTTTTTAGTGATTGGGTCAGCTCAGTACTCATGGGTCTTGTATTATGCATGATGAGGGGGGTATAGAAATTTATGTTCCTACTATGGTGGATCAATTTTAGGATGTGTATCCAAAAGAAATAATAGGGATCTCACCCTAAAGGGATATCATATTCAGGATTGAGATGTTGTTTTGAGAAGAGCGAGTTTCTATTCTATCGTATCAAAAGGAACCAAAATAACTCTAGGAGAATAAAAATAAATTTGGGGTATCTGAAAACAATAGTTTTGTTAACCTACGTAACTCACCATAGGGATCTACCTAGTGGTGTCCTAATAATCATGATGTTTGTTTACTATTGTATTTTGATTATAGGAATCTAAATTAGATTTTATTGATAATATTATACACTTTTTCATGAATCAATAATCTTTTTGACCAGCTAGGTATTTAATCAGTGTCACCTATGATTAATGTGTGATCTGGGTATCATCTGATAAGTGTGAGGCCATATAATATTCCGTGGATTTCTATCAAGATAAGATATGGTTTATATTTATTTTTTGTAATGCCATTTGGATTAACCTTTTCAGCAGCAGTATTTATGGCCCTAATCAACTGAATAATTCTCTCATATCTAGATCAGTTTTTATTTGTTTTTTTGATTATATAATTGTATTATCTAAAACTCGCGACAAAAATTCCAAACATCTGCACATTTTACATAGTAGACTATGAGAGCATATGTTATACAAAAATCTATTGATATTCCATTACTAAATAAATATGGTGCATTTATTGGGAAAAATCAACTCTTTGGAATCTGAGTTATTTGAACTAGAGAATGTGAGAGAAATTGTTTATAATGAAAAACCCTGTAATATTTTTGATATCAAAAGCTTTATAGGATTTTCCAGCTATGAATAAAGGTTCGTTAAAGACATATCCCATTTGGAATCCCTTCATTTGTGATTGAAAAGGAAAAAAATCATGTTTTAATGGTCTGATGTATGTGATTATGTTTTCCATGAGTTAAATAATCAGTTTACAACTATACCAATTATGATCTTACCAAACCTAGGTAAGGGGTATACCTTGTTTGGTGATTTTTTCAGTGTCGGAAATGGGGGTTTTTTTCTTCCAAATGATAAGGTGTTGTAGTATGGGTAGTGGAATATGATGACACCGGAATGAAATGACATAAACAACGATCTTGAGATGGATTCAATGGTTTATGACTTCAGTGTTACAGAAACTACTAGTTGGGATGACATTTTACCTCCGAAGATCTCGGACCTTTTGGGTCCTCAGCAGGGTAGGCGAGGAGGTTTACCGCTGGGCCTTACCACCTCAGTTTCACCGGGTGAATGATGTCATCCACGTATCTTAGCTGAGGAGATGCGTGCATGTTTCTTCACACGTCATTGACCACAGGGAGTTTGACGACGATGACGCGGAGAAATTCTCGGAGGATCAATAGAGATTGAGTATTGACATGATCAGGTCCTACATGGATAGATGATTCCTCTGGTGTGCTCCACGGGTAGCATGAGAACCTCCTGGAGAGCACATGGGAGCCAGAGGCTCATATGCGTGCTCAGTTCCGCTTTGTTTCCCTTAGTGTGAGTTGAAGCTTTACAAGGACGTAAAGCCCTGAGGTGGGAGTAATGTAAGGCACGGAAATTCCAAGGGAATTTTTTTTCTTAATTTTCTTTGGAATTTTACTAGTCCGCAGTTTCTGATGGCACCTGATTCCAAGGCCCGGTGTGCCCGGAATAATTTTCTGAAGTTTAGCTCGGGTATGTTCAGTAAACGTGTGAGCGGGTTTTCCTAACATTTAAACCGGTGCTCGGAATCAAAATCTGATTTTCCCGTTGAAACCGAAGCGTCGGTAATTGCTTAGGAAGACCTTTTCCAGAGTAGCGTTTGCTCGTTTTGAGTTGTTTAATTTGTAGGATTATGTTGCGGAATAATAAAACTTTCCCTACAATTTTTATTCCTCAACCGGTGGTTTAGTGTTTGGTAGTTGGGTCGGACCCAATCCCTATCCTCCTTTGAGCGGATATTTGTGGTGGGGAACAACTGTGCATAACCCCTCTATTAAATGCAAGGGGTGGGGACCACCCGACCCCTATTAATGGAGGTGGATAAAACCTCCCAACTCTCCCTCATTAATGAGGGGGAGCCTCTTCATTTCCCCTCCCAATAAATGTGACACCACATGTAAATGGGGAATTAGGAAGCTTCCTAATTAGTGATCCCTCATTAATTCTTCTCGCTGTTACTTATCCTCCCTCTCTCCTATATATATGAAGCTAGGGGAGGGGTATTGGGGAGCATCACCAAGCAATGAAGTGCTGAAGGAGCACCGCGATGCCAGACCCTTGGTGGACGGTGCCGATCCTGGTGGGAGGTGATGGGTAACACTGGACTGACGAGCAAGCAGCGAGCGACGTCAACCTCGCCTTCCCTCGTGACGATTTAACGCCGGCATCCTCATCATCGCCATCCTCCTCGTGACGCCGTTCCGCGATGATCTATCGAATGGAGAAAGACCTGAGGTAGGGGTTTTTACTTTTATTTAAAGTTATGTGGTTCTTTCTTCGAACATTAAGGTTTATATATGTCAGGCCTTGATCCAAATGTTTTTATATAATTTAAAAAGATTGTGAAATTTTTTCATGTTACTAATGGCCGACTGCTATCAACATAACGGGAGGTGTTCGGGACCGCACAAACACGGCTGATACAGCTCCCCCTTTTTCTTGTTCCTTGGCATTATCGAGCGAAGATGGCGCGATATCGTCACAACGCTCTTGAACGAGAGGAGACATGGTAGGAGCGGGCCACGACGAAGAAACGCGGCACCGTCGCACCGCGCCAAGGATTGTGAGCAAGGCCGCGGCCGGAGTCGGGTTGCGGCGGAAGGACGCGGCGTCATCACGCCGTGCCAAACGGTATGGCGGCCATCTTGGATGTGGCGGCCGGAAATGAACCGGCCACCGAAGAGCACGAAGGAGGCGGCCGGATCCCCGTCCGCCGGCGCAGGAAGGCGCGGGACCGCAGGGTCCCGTGGCGAGAAACCGGCCGGCCGCCGCGCTGGACAGCCATTAAAAGGGGGAAAAATCGGGGGGTGTAACCCTCCAGTTACACACAAGGTGCGACACCCTTAATGGGGGCCACCATTTCATAAAAGAGGGGCGACGCCCCCCCTGGGCGTATTAGCGGTGCAAAGGGCCGCGCTGGCCGGACCCCCCTGTTTTGGACTAAGTTGGTTCAAATGCCCATAACGTGGGAAATGGACCTCCGTTCGACGAACCGTCAATTGAAATGAGATACTTGGATCGAGATGGTCTTTTCAGTATACTATACTCAAGGTTTCACAGAACTTTGGGTTCGGACGGGTTGGTTCAAACCTGAAACCAACCGTGCCCTCGGAGCTGAAACGCTCATATCATGAGGTCCGGACATCCGATTGACGTGCTGTCAACTTTGTGGGTTTCCTCTTAGTGAGATAGACCTTTTGGATTACTCCGCTCGAGGTTTGGATACAGTTGGAGTACGGTTGGGTTGGTTTGACTTAAAATCCAACCGGGCCCCTGGAACGAAAAATCCAATAACTCTCAGACTGGGCGTCTGAATGACGTGATGTCAGTCGCATTGAGTTCCTTTTGTCGTGACGAAACATTGCGAAACATCAAATCTAGTCTACGTTGCAGTTGATGTATCGACCCCTTGGCTCGTGGAGCGGATCCTCCCGGAACGTTCGTGCTGTGTACGGAAACCCTAGAGCTGGCTGCGACTGCATCGACACCTGTACGGAAAACCCCCGTGGGTTCGACGACGACGACGACGACGGCTACATCGCGGTTCTATGTGGACCAGCTCCCTGCGTGGTTCTGTGTGGTCCAGCGCCTTGCGCGGTTCTATGTGGACCTGCACCCAGTGCCCTGCGCGGTTCTGTGTGGACCAGCTCCCAGCGTGGTTCTGTGTGGACCAACACCCCCCACAGTTCTGTGTGGACCAGCGCCCAGTGCAGTTCTGTGGACCAGCGCCCTACGCGGTTCTGTGTGGACCAGTTCCCAACGCGGTTCTGTGTGGACCAGCGCCCACCAGTTCTATGTGGACCAGCGTTCAGCGGTTCTGTGTGGACCAGCGCTCAACGGTTCTATGTGGACCATAGTTCGGGGTACAGTTGAGATATGGTTGGGTGATTCCTATACAAAACCAACAGGTCCCCTAGGAATTTAAGTATAATAACTCACAGATCGGGCGTCTGATTGATGCACCATCTATTACGTTGATAACCCTGTGATGAGGCGGACCTTTGTGATACTTGGAGTATTGATCCCTTGGCTCGTGGAGCGGTCCCTCCCGGAGAGGAGTGTGCGGAGTGCAAAAACCGTGTAGCTAGCTGAGACATGATGACTGGTTGTCTAATTCAATTTAGAGTGACTGGTATATCCTAGTGGGGAGCACTACTTTGTGAGGTGGCAGACCCATGACGGAGGAGCACTACTTTGTGAAGTCGAAGACCTGCGGTACTCGACAAGAGGAGTGCCTCTGTTGGCTATGAGGTGCAGCACTACTGTGTGAGGTGGAAGACCCATGGCCGGGAGCACTAATTTGTGAGGTGGCAGACCCGCAGTACTCGACAGGAGGAGTACCTAAGCAGTCTAGGTTAGTGACCAGTATCTTAGAGTCGTGACAGGACCACTCTACATGATAGAGACAGAGCTCTTCATCGGTTATGGTTTTGATAATGAAAATCATGGTTTGAGCTGAGTCAATGACCTTTGTGTTTTCCTCATGACTGAGATGGTTACTTGATATCTTAGGTATATGTATGGGCATATACCTAAGTGGTGGTAATCTGTTGATTTCATTACTGTGTGATACCTCATGTTTGAGATGGGATACTTGGTAACTTAGGTATAAGAATGAGATTATACCTAAGTTTGGTTTATCTGTTGAAAATATTCTTGTGTTTATCCTTGTTGGATTTAGTGAGACCTTGAGGGTCTCGGGGTCCCTACTGAGTATCGTATAATCACCCCTTCACGGGCTATGCCCGCACTACGTTGTGTTGGTTGCAGACAACGGACATCACTGATCAATGTTGAGTCTTGAGGAGATGATCAGTACCCGGAGGTAGACCTCACGATGAGTCGGCACCGGAGGTGGACCTCAAGCCGAGACGGTACTCAGAGGTCGACCTTACGAAGAGACAGTACCCGGAGGTGGATCTCATGACGATATGGTACCCGGAGGTAGACCTCACGACGAGACGGTGTACTGTGGTGACTGACAGATGAGGACAGCTGAGGTGGACATCTATACCTACCCTTCAGGTAGGAACTCCAAAGGATGACCCAGGAGCAGCTCGTCACTTCTAGTTGTTTGTCTTTTTCATGTACTTTACTTCCAGTTGTAGTTATACCTTTTTGTTGGGCTTGTATTTCAGCCCCTTTCTTTTTCCAGCACACTTGTACTGCTTACATAGTGTTTACTTCTTCTTGTTCTCTAGTTTAGGGTGTGTGTCTGTGTTTGAGAGAGGAAATGCCTTCCCGGATATAGGGATTTTTGCCTCTGGTGCTAGTCGCCAGCCCCTGGCCTATGGAAGGCGGGTTTGGGGTAGTTACGACATGGGCCCCGGGGGATGGGTCGTGACACATTCTCTCATGATCACCTTGAGAATTGATTCTAATGGATTTTCTATTATCACTCTATAATGTATAGTAGATGGAGGAGGATGATCTCTGTCATTTAAATTTAGTGCTCCTGGAGAGGGAGCTCTATTAAGAATCAAATGATTCTCTCAAGCTATAATTGTGCATGACACAAATGAAATTGAATTTCTTGATAAATTATATAATAAGGTTTATATACCATTATGGTTAGAAACAAATAATTGAAAAAGTGTGCCTTATTATTTATTTAATCCAAAAGGAATTCTATGTCAATAATAATAATAATTTTCTTATTTAATAACAGGATCTAGTCCCGAAAATATAAAATAAATATTATATAAGAAAATAATATTAAATATTGTTTTTCTCATCTAGCATACATGATTGATCAGCCATTCCTCCACATTATTTATCATAAGATAAATAATGACAAATTATTTAATAAATCATTATCACTACATTATTCACTATTAAATAAATAAATATTACATTTACTAAATAGAAAATAAATATTTAATAAATATTCCTCTTATATAATATTCACTGGAATAGCTGGTGATGAATAATATTTGACCAAGAAAACATATAAAATTTTTCATCAAATTGAGAAAATAATTTTTGTTCAACATTATAAATAATTTATTGTAATATATTATATAATATAGATTTTGGATAATTTTAGTGTTTGACCCTCAATGCCTCTTACTCAGTGGAATCAGGAAAAGCATATTAATGCCCAAGGATAACCTCTCACAACACACCAATGATCCTATAATGAAAGAATAAAATGACTCAACAACATAATATCTCTATCAAATGAATTTTCAGAAATCAAACATTCTTTTAGGACACATGGGCCATGGATTTAATTAGGATATTTCATTTCCACTAAATACCCTATGATTTAAAATTCCCTTAAAAAAAATTCAGGATTAATCCAATCCCACATTAATTGTTAATGCAACATTACTCGGGATACACTTAACGTATTGTACCACACTACGAACATATGTCATAATGATTTTCATCAATACATAAAATTACATGACATATAAAATTGATTAAAAATAATCATAATTACTATGGATCAATACACAAGTAAATATAGATAAATATCCAATTGTGTATTTCATACAAGTGTTTCTTGTTCTAATAATATCCTACACATGATATTACAAAGGGCATACACTATGTGAATGTTCCTTAATGTCTATTGAGTATACAACGATGATATATTGTATAATTTTTGTTCTCAAATGATATTATCCATCTATAGAAAATACAATTTAAGATTAATATTGTGAAAATTCATGGTTCTCATCATGGTGGAGAACGACTATAACCTTTGAGTGCGACCAATTCTCTTGGGATATTATCACATAATACGCCACACAGAAGAACAATCATGATGTTCTAATATGTTTATTCCTATTCAAAACTATGGTTAAATATTATCATCAATGAAACAGAAGTTTGTTGCTGGACAACAAAACCAATAAAGAAACATATATATCATGATTATATAATTATTACAACTACCATAGATCTATCAACTGTGAGACCTTTTTAGCATCGCTGTCGTGAAATGTCAGCAGATAATTCAATGAATTTATTAATTCATATTAATAAAAAAAAATATTGATATAAATTTTATAAATTCTTTTACCCATATATCATGTCATGCATTCTCCATGATTTTATTACCGATATGCCACCATGTGAATGGATTCACCAAAATGATATCATTGTACATGGATAATGATTCAATAAAAAATCCCTATACCTCATCATTTTTGTCTGTCATATTATTTTCTTCACTCTAATTCACTAGTATTTATGTTAGATGATTCCATGATCCATGCATTGAGGTGCACCGTCATCGCCCATTAGAATATATCACTAAATAAGATAATAGGAATAAAGATAAATTAATTAAAAATTAAAAAGAAAAATATAATGTTACATAATTTGACACACTTATAAAAAATCTGGATGCATACTACATATTAGTCTCAAATTAATCCATGAGATATTCTAGATTAATATCCCCTAAATGATGTGTCTATTTCAATGCATGTATTTGGTCATCTACATAAACTATAGTTGAATCTGAATGAACAAAATCATCATATCTTGTATGGGTATTAGTTAATGGATATAGAGTGTACAAGGTGGGATAAGGATATAAAAGATTGGGATACATCGTATGATAAGGATATGGTATTGATTTGGAAATTTATATAGGATATTAAGACATGGAAAGATAATAAGAGGAAAAATAAAATGATGGTGGAGGTATCAATGGGATCAACAATGGAGGCTCAAATGGAGGAGGAAAAGGTCTGGTAGATGAGATATCAATATGATGGTCAATGTGTGAATGGGTATGAATGGTTCTCCATGTTTCACTAGTATCACCCCCACTCAGACCCATACTAGAAGGATGATAAAAAGTCTACTCTAGTTCAATATAATACTCATAAAAAGATTTATAATGAATGAGGGAATGACATTAAATGTAATGGAGAAGAAACATATTTTAATTATTATACTTAATAATGGAATCAGAGAAGGACACCATAGGTTACACATCCATAGATAATTCTTACATACTCTCTTCCTTAGAACATCTTCAATATCATTTATACTATTCAATAGAATTAAACTTACACTTTTCTTTATGATGAAGAACATTTACTTAAAAATAAAACAATTGTGTTGCCCAATATCAAAACCAGAAAACATGGTTAAATTATATATTATAAATTATACATAATTCATATAAATATAAATAATCATCCAATCCTAAAATCATAGAAACTATTATTTTTATAAAAATAATAAAAATTAAATAACGTATATGGAAGCTCAAAGTTGTTTGAAATTTGATATGAAATACTAAATTTTTTAAAAATGTACTCATATCTTATTGGAATGTAATAATTTATGACTTGTCACCATATATTATCTCATGTAATATATAATAGTCATCTACTAACTCAATATTAACTTTTATCTACCAATATAAAATTAATATTTATATACATAAATATAGATTGTGCCAACGTTGTGAAGGAATTTACTATAATTAAGGATTCATTAAGGCATAATAAGCCTGATGTGACTCATATAGATATCCTAGAAGATGAAAATCACAATGTATACATTAATGATCTCACATTTCACTCCACATGTTATATGGCCAATGTTGGTGGAAAACCATACATTGTAAGAAGAAACATGTTTAATGGGGCAAGAGAAATGTATCAAAATAAGAATCAAGTATTAGTGGGATTAGTATCAGAATTGTGATGGAAGTCAAGGCACGAATGATAAAGAATATCATAACCAAAATTTGATATGGAATTATCACAAAGTGGTTTTGTAAAAATAATCAACAACTAGAGTTTCATGGATAATATTATATTATAATATTCTTCTCAAAAACAGAATGCATAGTTATTAAAAATATGATGTCATGTAAATTTAGTGATGTGGGTTGAAGGGTTAAAAAAATCCATTGACGTAATTCACCATGTCTACATTAAAATGATTATTATAAATACACGAGTGCATAATGAAATGTATTTCTATATAAATTTGAAATTAAAAAAAAATTAATTTGAGGAAGAACATTGTTAGTTTTACCATACATGATAGAATATATATATGAATCATTTAAAATATTAATGATACGGATGATTTCAAACTTATTTGGCATTTAGTCATGTTTCAAAATTCATATTTTAGTTTTAATAATAAACATAGTATATATAGGAGACATTTCAGGTGATTTATTAAAAAATTAAAAATTGATATAATCATAATTCATATATGGATATTTGGAAGCTACAAGGAAAGATAATTCTACCAAAAAAGTGGTATCAACAAATGGAACTAGTCTCCCACTCACCAACCAGCACGCCCTTTCCCTTTTAGGGATTCTAACGTGAGGCCTCCTCCTCAAACGCCCAAGACTCTTCCACTCACCAATATTTTATTAATAATATTATGATATATGTATATATTTATATATATTTCATTACATTTGAATCTATATAAAAATAAATATAGATATAAAATTTTCTGTGAGTGTGTGTATTTCTGTGTTTGTGTTTTCAAAGGCACGCACATATATATATTTATATATATGTGTGCATCAATAATTAATTATAAATATTTTCATTTATTTATATATATTATATATTAATATATATATATATATATATTAGAATATGTTTTTAATCATATATATTCATTTTAATACACAAATATATATATATATATATATTAACATCATATATACAATAATTTTGTATGTATATATATTTAAAAAGTCATATATTTTTATTTTAAATAAAATGGATATTATTTTTTTATTTAGATATGGTGTATATATAAAGAAATAAAATTTATATATAAATATGAATAATTATTTAATTATAAAATTCTATTTCGTCGGTGAAAATAAATTAATAAATTATATATTATTATATATTAAATTATAAATAAAATTAAATTATAAAAAATGTTAATATTTTAAAATGATAAATAAATTTTAATTTATGAAAATTGAATAAAATCACTCCACACTAAAAACAAAAAACAGTTCCCCCTTTATGGAGGCTAAAAATCCTTCGAATGTTAAAAAATTGAGTTACCCCGTCAAAAAATAAATTTTGGATGTATTGTGAGACTTTTTTGGCCACCCAAAATGTAGAAAAGTGTTTATCATAAAATAATATGGGTTAGTATATTTTTGAAGGTTTCGATTTGATATTTGGTAGATCTAAAATGAACATTTGGTTCAAATGTCATGTTCTTTTGAAGTTCGAGATTAAGTTTAATCTTGTTTTAGATTTTTTGATGATTTTTACCGTATCCATATTGTTATTAAATGACTATTACTTGACAAAAATTTAAAAATTATTAATTAAAAATATATTTTAATTTATTTCAATGTCCTTTTTAATAAAATATATTATATATTATGTATACATGTCTATTTATCCTAATCTAAAACATGTTATGAAAATATAAATTATATTTAAAGCAATTTAAATATTTTTAAATATTAAAATATTGTTTTCAATGATTTTTTTAATAAACCCATTTTCAATGCATGTAAAAATATGCTGATAAAGGGTTGGTGGTCTTTGTTAGAGCTTTTAAAAAAGTACTGATAAAGGGTAGCATTGTGTAAAGAAGTTCCAATGGTACTGTTATTAGGGATCCTTAATTGTGTGAATTTAGGTTGTTATATAATTATATTGAAATCATAAATTACCAATGAAATACATTTATCTTAAAATCATAACAGCATATAGGTAAACTACATATCGAATACTTGATTTTACATATTGATTTAGTGTATCCATCTAGTATTATATTTTAATTAAAAAATTTAAAAAAATATACTTTTCAACACACTCACATTGAAGATGATTTTAATAATTGAATACCTAAAAGGACATTCCACTCATGTTCATTCTTGGATTTTTTTACACAATCATAAATGAATCTTATTCGAAATTAGAAAATGTAAAACACACTTTTTTATCAGTGGACACTAAATTTAATTCCTTTTTAAATATTTTGATTCTATGTTTTATATTCTACTGCAATAACAATTTCTTAATAGGATAATATTTTTATAATGAATATTATTTAAATATAAATTTTAGAATAGATAGATGGAATAAATGTGATAACAACGTATCTATATGATAATGATTTATGAATGACAATTAGATTAAAAAAGTACGATAAATATAAGGATAAATTAATATATTAAACTAAGTTCAAATGTAAATTGGATCATCATTGTAGATTGAGACAATAGTTTCATTTTTCAACCATTTTTTGATAAATCAATTTAATTTTTTAAACATCTCCCTTGAAATTGGGATTACTATGAGGTGATTTGATGATTCAGGAAATGATTTTATAATATATTAATAATTTTTCATACATAGTTGAGTGTCTGTTATCAATTAAAGTGGCTAGATATCATGAGATAATTTTTTATAGTGGTCTTTATAATATAATATATATTTTTAAAATGTGTATTGTGAAATTATTTTAATAATTATGTCATTTTAAATTATATAAACTCACTTTATATTTGTGTAATTATTACGTTTATTACACATATATAGTGTAAGTACTCAAATATTTGTGGACCTTACTTTTTTTGGTTGTTGGGGGCACCTGTATGAGGTTTCAAGGAGTTTGGATTCTAAATGGAAAAAATGGTGGGTTCCACTACCATTTCTGGAAATGTTGAGACGTGGATACAAGGTATGTGGTGTAAGCTAGGGATCATGGTAGTGGTATCCTAGATGTGAGGTAGTGAGTAATGAATGAGAAAATACAATGCTACAATAATTTTTGTCCTGGTTGTTCCATGGTGGTTGGATAAGGTGGTGGAAAATTCCAGGTGTTGATCATTATGGTGTAGTGTGTGGGGACTATACCCTAGTGTTTTTAGGCTAATTAAAAATCAAGGGTAGGGTACTACATGGGTTGTAGGATGGGTTATAGCCCTTCCATAGGAAAAATATGATTTTCTCCATGGATCCTATAGTGGATCCCATAGAATGATTTTACCAAGGGTTGTGATATGGTCTCATCTAGTTGTACAATGTTCTAGGTGTTCAACTATGTGGTCATCGGGGTGGCACTTTGGTCCTCTAAAATTGAATCTTCATATAGATACCCCATGGTCCAAAGACTTGGTTTTTAAAAAATCATTCCTTTATAAAAATATGCTATGAATGCTGATTTTAGATGACAAAGAATCCACATTTTGATAACACTAAATCCCAACATCACGAGTTCAATATGTGGTTATCATAGGTGGGCTCTTTCTCTCTTCTACAGTTTTCTATCAATTGGATATCATTTACTACCATTACTACCATAGATGTAAAGGTGGATGATATCCATCATTCCAATGTAGTTTTCATTTTAATTTATCTATTTATTCATTGATGAACATCATTGGATGATTGTAGTTTCCTATTGGAAGAGGTGAACGGAGATCAAGGACAATGATTCCTTCTTGTGTAAACAATGTTGAAGCTTTGAGGTAAGGGATTCATTTTTTATCCAATTTATAAATATAAAACCATAAATTTATGATGGATTATCCCTTTATATGGTAGTTTAATTAAACTATAATATATGAATCTATATTAAATAATGTAAAATGTTTATGTTTAGGTATTACATGTTGCTGCTTTCTACCCTGTTAATGGATTTATTCTTAGATTTCTTGATAGTTTGATATTAATACTAAGATTTTTATTTTAATTTGTTATGTAAGATTTATGATGATGAAATTGTTTAATTTGGACAAATAATATAATTAAGATAATTTTTTTGTTTTATAATGAATTAATGTGGAGGCATGTTGAAACAATCTATTGTTTCCCAAACATTGATGGAAATCAAATTGATGAATGTATTCATGTTTAACTGAATGATTAATTCGGTGTGTTAATATAATATGATAAACAAAATGTAGCTAGAATTAACGTTCATGATATAAAAAGGCATGATAAATGAATTTTCATTCCATAGGGTTGTTAAAATAGGAATCACATGTCAGAGAGCATGTTAAAAAAATTCAATAGGTCAATATAGCAGATTCCTAGGGCAGTTTTGTGTTCTTGAAAAAATTGGTTTTCGTATAAAAAAACCCTATGTTCCCATACCCAATATTCTCCATCTCCTTCCACATGAACACAGGTTACCAAAGGGATATTTTAAATAGATTTGAATCCATCTTTCAAAAGGGAATTATCTTTAATTCCTATGTTCAATCTACAGTATTCTCAAGTGGCTTCTTCCTCTTTTCTAGAGGATTATCTTCATTTCTTCTCTTTCCTAACAATTCTATCTTTCTATGCTATGTAAGATGATATCCATAATTCTATTTTTGTTTATTATAAATGTGTTACAGGAATGAAATCATCAAGTGATTTTAGTTTCCTTAGGGTAGATGAGATTAGTGTTCTGTGACATTGATTCATTCTCTTGGGAAGAATATTAATTTTCTGAGGCAGGGGATTCATATCATTCACATATTTATTTATGTGAAATTATATATTCACAATTTTTTATCCCTTTAGATGGTGGTGGAGTCAACCTAATAAATATTACATATGATTAATTTATGGAATTAGTTTATGTTTAGAAATTTTACGCTGTTGCTTTTCACTTAGTGAATGTTTTTATTCTTATTATAAATGATAGTATTCGATCTATACAATTACTTTTGTAACTTGTTGTTATTATTGTATTATGATTTAAAAATAAATTAATTTTGATAATGAACTGTAAGATGATACTATTTCTTGGTTCGATACATAATAAAAGGTGGTTCCATTTTTAATAAATCTGATGATTCTCATAATTTGATGGAAATATCATTGATATAAGTATGCATGTTTAACCAAATGTGTAATACCTTGTGTTAATGGAATGGGATCAGGAACAGTAAGCTAAAATTCATTTTTATGATAATAAAAGGACCTATTAAAAAGTTTACTCAATATTATGTTTCTGGAAACTAAAAGCTAATGTCATATAACATGTTTAACTAATTTTAGATTATTATATATTTTTGTACTGTTTCTTTTCATATTGAATAATAAATTTAACCCAATTTAAATTTTCCCCAGTTAAATTGTTTTAATTACATGAAATTTATTATTATAATTTTTTCTTTTGTATTATGTGATGGATTTTCGGTTCATTTAACTACATGAGAGGATATAGGTGCCCACAAAATTGTTTGGCCTTATCAATTTGGGATGCAAGCATGAAAATCCGCTATATACCAATTATCTACATTTCTAACAATAAATTTAATCTCCACCTAATCTATCATGGTTTTCTATTGTTTTGAGCCGTTCAATATTCCACATGGGGGATTTTTGAGAACAACTTCGTGGAAGCCCCCGTCGCTATTTGGTTTGCCAATTAGGGTTCCATTAGGTGGTTTCAACAACCATGATTTTCTTATATTCTATATATGAGATTGATCTAAAAATCTACTACATAGGCAGTAGAGTTGATCTGATTAGTAGAGATCACGAATATGAAAATTGATGACCTCTCACAGTTGGTGGGTTGTTTTCATTCCATTGGTGGTTTGGTCAACATTTCATGTCTCCCAATGTTGAGAAACATATTAATCATCGTCAATATCACATGTGGTGGCCTATTCATCGACATTATCATACTCATTTAGTGGAATTCCAACACCCTTCATCATCGATGGTGTGTAGTTCATGGTGGAGCATGTCGAGGTTCTTCCTTATTGAAGATGTGTGACCATTGTTCAATCAGGGAGACCTCACTTTATCATCTATAAATGAGATCAAATTACGAATCATGATTTTTGATTTTAGATCATGATGTGATCAGGACTCCTGGACATTTTTCTAGTGTTTTATTTTTTTTGCATCCTGATTTAAATTGTGTTTCTGCTTCTAGTGAGTAGTCTTTTTATCATTTCTATGCATTTTTGTTAGTAATAAATATTGACTATGTACACATTAATACATTTTAATATATAACATTAAGTAAAATTTAATGTTTGGGTGGTGTTATTTTCATTTAGTAGGTCCCAAAGGGATAGAAGTTTGTAAATCTCATTCTTGCCTTTGTTATCTATTCTTGTTCTTCTTCAGAAATTGTTTTTGTTTTTCTATTACCACGTCAGCACTCTCTTTGGCTATGTTAGAATTTTAATAAAAATCTATTATCATTTCTTAAATTGAATTAAATCATATTAATTATTTGGCGATTGTAAAAATTATTTTTGAGTAGGTTTTATTCCACTATTACCCACAAAAAGTTGTATTACAGTTACACTGATAAATAATGGAATTTGAAAAATTTGGAATAGAAAATATAATGGTTGTAATGAATTTAATTTCTGGTGATTAAAAATGTGATCATGGTTTGTCCAAAAAGGGATGTAAAATTCCTTATGCAGACCTTTGAAACCCCTTGTATGTATGTCCACTGATGTTCAAATAGTCACAACTAATTTAGATGTCCCTATTAACATTTTTATAAATGAATGTTGTTTATAAACGCTTATTTAGATGAGAATGTCTTGAGGGAGTTTTCTTATGAGACCTCTATAGTCGATATTTGGTTTTAACATTAATGACATCATATGAAACCATCATTAATTGGATATATATATATATATAAGAATCAATTATTATATACCTTCAAGATGCATCTTGGAGACACCATCCAGACAAACCAATATGAGTTTAAAAAGATCATATTAGTGATCAATAATATTAATTTTAATATATAATATGAGGAAAAATACATTATAATTTGACAATAATTAGACAATTTATATGAAAATCTTATCGATGATATAATATATGGATGATATTCCCAAGCTTTAGAAGATGTCATGTCCACCATTCATTCATGTATGTTGTCTTGTAAAGATAAGGCCAAACCTGAAGCTAAGGGTCTGAATATTGGGGTTTTTAGAGGTTCAATAATAAAAGGTGACCATTGTAAGGGAATTACGATTCATATCAAATCACACAAACATTGACCTAAACCTATGCCGATGGATGATACCTTCTACCGAGATGGGAAACACTAGTCATATTAGACAAAAAATAACTAATAATAAATCATTAAAACATTTTAAGGTGTATAGTAATCATTCTCACTTTTTCGGCAAAGGATATGAATGTGTTGATGTTTTGTGTCTATCTCGAGATAATCATGATGTCGATTGGGACTTAGATTCAGGATGTTCATTCCATATGTTCCCGGATAAGAGTTTATTTTCTTTTTTTTCAAATGAAGTTGATGGAGAGGTTGTTATAAGAAATAAAAAGAGTAGTTTCATCATGGGTTGTGGTTATTTTATTTTGGATCCCTTAGACCATACTCATGATATCTTGTTATATGTGATATGGTATCCTGTTTTTCACTATAATTCCATCTCAATAGGTTTCATATATCAATGAGGTTTAACCTTTAAATATGATTCTGGTTTTCTTATATTATTCAAGGGAGATCATATAAATCTTAAAGGATGAATGTTGTATGGGTTATTTTTTTGATGGAATAACTCACATCAAGAATTTGGGAAACACGTATGACAAAAAAATGACAACAGAATGCATTAAAATAGGTGGTTGGGAAATGTGTGATAATGGTCAAGAGAAATTGAGAAATGAATGGTTTGTTACTCAACAAACAACAATTAAATTACTCATTTGTGGAGACTATGACATTAGTATGTTCAAAAGCCTCAACATTCATATATCCCTATTTAATGCTGACCACCCACTTGAGAATGTTCACTTTTAATTTTTGAGGACTTATTAGGACTACATCCCATTATAGAGGTTCTTTTGTTGCCACCATTAGAGATTACTCTTCAAGGAATTTATGGGATTATATTTTTGAGAAATAAATCTATTATCTTTGAGTTTTTTAAAACATGGAAATAATTTATAGAAAATGAATATGTGAAAAAGTAAAAGTATTTTAGAACTAATAATGGCCTTGAATGCTAATTTCCATTGATTGTCATTTTTTTTGAATGTGAGGGAATATTAAAGAAATAAATCACGATTTATACTACACGTCATAATATTATATCTGAGAAAATTAATAATACCATTCACCAATGGTTTTTTAGCATGGTTTCATTCCTAAGTAATCACAATTCACATTGGGAATAAGATGTTACTATGGAAATTTACATAAAAACTAGGTGTCCCAAACCTAAAAAATGTTTTAGGACTCCTATTGAATTTTTTAGAAATCATCTCCATCCTATAAAAATATTAGTGTGTTTTTCTTCACTATCAACACTCATGTTAATGATGATAAAATTGATCCTAGAGTTGTCATGTTAATATAGCTGTTCTGATGGGTAGATGTTTTATAATAATTGGGTAGATAAAGATGTAATTCAATAGTGTATTATAAGATGGAATATGGTGTTTTAAGATTTAATTTTTTCTAGAGTCTATACTCTTACTGATAACAGTGTTGATCCACCATAGAGGAGGAATCATGAGGTTGATCATCCATGTGTTAGTGAATATCTTATTGAGAATACTTCTAACAATCAGGTGCCCCTTTCTCATAATGTGCCACAAACATTGTCAGATTCTCATGATACTCTTAATAATATATTTCCTAGAGAACATAGGAGTTTTCAAGTTACTAGGGATAACAAGACGATGGTCATTTAATCACATCTTAGGTACATCAATGCGGATATGGCTACTATTTCCTTAAACGTGGAATCAAATCTTGTCATAGAGGATCCAAAAATCTATAGGAAAGATATCAATAAAATATACTTTATGTATTTATTTTATATGAACTCCCAAACATTTTTCTATGTGATATTTTTTTCTTAATCCGGAATCCATATGTGTTGTTGCTTCTAGTGTGCAGTTTTTTAAGCACAATAATGCATATCGGTTGTATATCTTCATTTTCCCGTTACATTATAATCAATTTTTTTTCATGATCAACTAATAATTTTTTTGGTAGTATTCTTTCCATGACGTAGGTCCCAAATGGATTCATTCATGTAAATACTAGTGTTCCCTTTGTTTTTTGTTCTCCTTTCTTCTTCTACTATAGTTGTTGTTTCACTATTCTCAGATAAACTCTCTGTTTGGGTGTGTTTTCATTTTAATAAAACAAAATATTCCTTTTAAAATATTGAATATAAATATTCTATTTTCGGTTGTCCATGTAATTAACTTAAGGGTGGGGTTTATATTCTTCAATTACCCTATATCAATTATTATAGATGATTAGTTATGTATCCCACAGTTCGAATGTATGATAATATAAATATTTAATTAATGATATAATAAAATATTATTTTTCAATATTGATTTACAATTTGGTATATGATTAAACATTTTTATGTGAAGGGTTAATTTCTTATGTTGGTTCTGTGAGGGAATGTTATCTTGTAAAAGATGGATTCCTTAATTTTATGGAAAACATCTGATATTTTCAATGTATTTTCAATTATATAATCTATATAATATACATATAAACCATTTTATTTGATGTGATATGATAATAATATGGACAATGTGATATGGATGTGGATTCTTGAGTTTTTGGCAACCATTGAATCCCATTATGGAGAAATGCATGGTATCATGCATGTGGTTGTCATGGATGACCCAAGAGTTGATGGAATGGGTAAATTTTAGGATTAATCATTTCTATTATGAAATGTGATATTTGTTCTTCATAATGAATCTATTAAATGGATGGATGATTGACTTTAATGATTTACCTACCTTCTATTTTCCACATCATGTTTCTTATGGATATCATGGAGTATATATCTTAATGGTAGATTAAGATGATTTACTAGAGTACCTATAAATAAATAATGGTAAAAATGGATAATAAATGTTTACTAAATGGTTTTAGTTCATTCATTAAAGAAAATGTTAATGTTTATCCATATAATGAATGTACTTACTTAGATTATACAATATGTGAATGGACATCACATGGATGTTAAATGAAATATAATCTAAATAATGTAAATAAATAGTTTAAGAATAAATTAAGGTGATGTGAAATGGTAAAATATAACAATTTATTTAACATATCTCTTTTATCTACTTTAGTATTTGTTGGATATCTAGTCCTCAAAAGTAGTTGTCACGTATCTGAGGGAACATATCTACAGTTGAGCCTAGGTATTGGTTAATTAATATTGTTTGTTAATGTGATTTTCTATATATTTTATGTCTTTATATTATTTATTATACCCCACCCATATCATTTGGGTGAATTACACTCACTGTTCTCTAGGGGGGTATGTTTCTGAATATCATGGATGGAGATGTATAGATGACTGACTTCTCCTAGTGGTCCCATTCTCTTGTCCTAATTGTTTTATGGGCATGAATAGACGGTGGTTTGTTTCCCCATATATATGTGTACATGGATGTAATGTCATGTGGTTATTTATTACACTTTTATTATTATTTATAGTATTGAAGATATTGTTATTGGTTTGGAGTTTATGGGATATGATGTATTGATGTTCCATACTTGGGGTTTCAGCTGGGATGGATTGGTGTCTATTAACTAATGAATAACACAAGTCATATAGGCTTTGGTGGATCATGAATACATCATGTCTACTATATAGAGATATTGCAAGACATGATTAAAAGATGTGATAAATTATATTCATGACATGATTCTTAGCTTCGGTGTCATCATGATAGAGTTTTTTAGAGAGAGAAGTCTTAGGACATTTTAGTATTAGGTCAGAGCAACAAACTAGTGGTGATGGGAAAGTTTGGTTCACTTGTTTATTTATTATTATATGATATGATCTTTCTTTTATCTTTTATATGGGGAGAGGTATCCATGGTGATGATGGTTAATTATTATACTTATTTAGGTGATGATCTAGTTTAACTTATTATTAATTAGGATTTAGTATACTTTTTTTATCTTATTGTGTGATTGGCTCTAGGGTGGATTCAACTGACTGTACTATTATGATCAACCAACATATATAAAAATTGTTTTTAATTTTAGAAGAATATAGATTCCGTTCATGCAATATATATATATATTTGCGATTCTCTATAGATTTTAGGCTTCATGGTATTTGTTGAGTATACATTTTTCTTTCTTTTTTTCTTTTCTAGTTGATTTAATTTGGTCTGAAATTACATTATACGCATATGATTAAGTTACCTTTATTAGGATGAGTTGATTGGTGTATATTTCTATCTCTCTCTTCTGAAAGATTATCATAGAGGGTAATTGCTCACATTTATATCAATGACATACCCTCAGTTCTAGTTACCACCCTATGGCATACTAGAGGTAGGATTCATGTCGTCACTATCATCCTTGTCTAATTACTGACCCTGGTGGGGTCATATTTTGGGGATTTGATAATGAAATTTATATATGGATAAGAGTTGGAATTATCATCCAAAAAGTACATGTAATGAATATTTGGAGAGAGTTTTTTAGGTTATTGATCTCACTATAGGATTCCAATGTGACTATATTAGTTTTCCGTGTTGAAAAGATGCAATCAGATATCAATTCACATGATTACTGTGAGGGATAAAATTATTCTTCGAGGGGTTTATGAAAAATTATTGTCGTTAGACTGTTTTGAAGAATAATATATTGATTTTTATTAAATATTAATTATTCATATAGATCATAATGCTAGGATGATGGATATGATTAATGAAATCCTTAATGACATTTTATGTGGGATAAATCCCAATGGAACGAACATTTGATGTGTTGATACATGTTAGATCAATATGTTCACCTGTGTCAATATAGATTCATTGATTTTATATGAAATACATAATGATGCCAAAATCAAATTGTATTTTTTGTGTACTAATTGCACTTAATTATCTTTTATCAAGGATTTAATACACTAGAAGAATATTAATTAGTTGCCAAACACATTGTTTAACATGTTGTTGGTGTTACTAGAATATATTACATCATGTTCATGATATGATTCCATAGTTACATAAATATTCTCATATGTAGATAATGAAAAGAGGATTAGCATATGAGACATTAGAATCATGTAAAAAGAAATATATGTTGTTTAAAAATTAAACTTCACATTTTGATATTTGTATAGTCTATGGATTTTCAAATAGGAAAGATAATGGTTGAAATCAGACATATCCATGATAGGCTATGAAAGAGGGGGAAATTTTCTTTAAATAAAATGCACCACTTTCAACTAAATAAGATGGTGATTATATTATTTATTTCCTATAATGTTTTTAAATCAATGAAAGGAAAGTAAGAATAAATGTAGAAAATGATATTCAAAAACAACATACATACACTCTATTATGGAATGAGCTTAAACATAGGACCACTGTCATTGAGAATGATAATCATAATGTTTGGATATGTTTGGTAGTAGATGATTTCAATTCATGAAATTCATTGTTTGCTTTATATCAAAATTAATATCGGATGGTGTTGGATCTATATAATCTTTTATCCTAGATTTTAAGAGAAAAAAGTTTATATTAATGAAAAATCTTTTTGATGGACCTAGATGTCTAGGGGATATTATTGATGTATCCCTTCTTCCATTGATTGACATGTCGAAAATCATTTTGGTGGTGTTGTGATAAAATATGATTTTTAAATGAATGAAATGCTAAATATATATGCTATTAGAATATATAAAACTAATGTATTCCTGAATTATAAAATATATCAGGCTAAAGTATGAACAATGAAGTTTTATTCCCTTAATTAAAAAATAAAAAATTATATATGAATTAAAATTGTAATAAATTTATACAAAAGAGCCACATATGATTTCTTCCACCTCAATAAAAGTTGAAAAGAAAAAATTGGAATTTGATGAATCTAGATAATTCAACCCATCAAAAAATATAATGTCATGATTTTAAATATCCTTATATTTTGAGAATGGAAAAATGCACATAGTGTATGAATTTTAGAATTTCATCCATTTTTCACTGCACCTTATCTGTGGTGAGGGTAAAAAACAAATTTATAATTGGAAATATATAAATATTTATTCAATCTCCCTTTTTATAAAATGTATTATTATGGACTAATATAGATTTGGTTCACATTGAATTTTTTTATAAAATATTGAGGACTATTTTGGTTGTTAGTGGAAAATAAAAAAGCAATGTCAATTCATGATGTGCTTTAGACGAAATGGGATTATGAAATAATTTTTTTTATTATTGGGCGAGGGTAATATGGAATAAATGCTTCTGCATGGTATATGATGAGAAAAAAATGAAATTTCATTCCATTTTTACGATGCTCATGGTGCATGATGGAAACTATAATATACATGCTTGATAATTCTAGACAATCACATAATACATCAACAGTTGATTCCAATCACAATTTCTTATTATTTATCACCTAATGTCATTCATCATTTCAATGAAAAGTGTTATATATTAAAAATAATTTTAATCAAAATAATTTTTTGGTGATATTAAAATTTTATAGAATATGATTTTACTTATTCTTTTACAATTGGAGAAAATATTTTGGCCGCCATTTTTTGTTATGGTGCTTCATTTGGTGGTACACTTAACCATTGAAGTAATTGATAATGGTGTTATTAAATTGATGTGGATATATACTATTGATAGGTATTTAAATACATTAGAATGATTTATATGCAATAGATCTCATCTAGAGGTATCAATTACCAATGGTTATTTTATGTATACATGTACTACATATTGTGCTAAATATCATCGGGATATTGACACAAATAGTAACACCCTTATCCTAGAAGCCCATAGTTTGTGAAATATTTTAATACATTAGAAAGATTCTAAGAAATCAGGTCCTGAAAGACAAATAAGTTCAGCAGTCTAAGAAAATAGTAAACAGAAATGAACGTTATATTACACATTATAAAATACAACATAATATAAATGATCCTTTAAGACTACCATTAATCCCTCAGCTTAACCCTACTTATCAATCATAATACACTTCATGAAAATCATGGGAAAATAAAATATAATAATGCGGGGATCTTAGATGCACAATTAGGGTAACAATATAGAGAAAACATCAATAAATAATCGTAAACATTTAAGGAAACCTATAAGACTAAAATAGATGACTTTTAAACATAAACATCATCATAATATAAAAAATGTAAATATAAATAATTCTATTTATATATTCACATTGATATTCTACTATTAAAATAATCACATACAATATCAATATCCAATTTCATAACGATGGAATGCACGATCCCAGTCTTTATAACCACATATTCAAGGAATTGTACCGAGACTGCAAATAATATTTTGTGAAGACCTTATGCCAAGATGCTAGTTTTTCTGACAAAACCAACCGATGCATTGCAAAGCTATAGAAGGAACCACCTATCACATACTATTCCCCATTCATTTGTCATATAAAAAGGATTAAATAACATAATCATTTAAATTAAAACTAGCATACAAAATGTTAATACATTATCCATAATCCATGAATTGTATTAAAATGACACATCCAGAGTCAAACATATCACAAAAACATCAATACAATATGAAATATTTGTATCATAATAAATGAACATCAAACTTGTTTAATATCCATTAATTTATGTTGACATTGATGAAAATGATTCGAAATTTTTTTTGAGAAAAATATCTCTTTTTCATGAAATCATATTAAAGATTCAAAATTTTGAAAGGAAAAAATTTAATGAAATTTTTGAATCAATGTGCCCCATACAAATTTGAATATTTTTAAATGAATTAATATTTTAAAAAATTCATGTCTATATAAATAATTCCTCAAATTTTCGTTGAAAATAGTTACATTAATTAAGTGGATTTTGAATGTTAAATATTTAAACATTAAAATAATTATTTAGTTAAATAGAACCTCTAATAATGCCACATAATATTCCTCATGATTTTTTATGAAATATGTCTATCAATTATATATATATGTCCTAGTAAATACTGACACATAAACAATCTCGGATAATAATGAGACTGAGGAAATAACCCTTATCTTGTACTCTATTTTTGTCAAAGGTACGTTTAGCCTCATGTATAATGAGCATAGTTTGTTAATAATTTATAAAATAACCATATTAATATTTATAATATCATTTATGTCTCATTTATGATTTTATACTCCCCATTTAATATTAATTTCTATGTTAATGTATGATTTTGGGTAATAATCACTTTTGGTATCATACATGTTTTAACCTGTTATTCCTGTTTGTATCACATATATAATGATTTTCATATTATCATAATTTAAAAAATTATTTATATAACATACGTATTAAGAATTTAAATATTTAAAATTGATTGATTTGTTAAATGGAAACACATTTTATGGAGATGGTAGGTCGTATGTAATCATAAACGCCGTTTCGGTTTTCATAATGTATTGAATTAAATTAAGTGATTAATATATATGAATGTAAACACACACTGATATATTTATATATATATATATATCCAGTAACATTATTTTTTCATATATTACGTACTTATTAATAATATATATTTTTATAACAATCGAGGAATGGAGACCATGGAAATGAATCTAATCGTGTCGTGGAGATGGTAATCTGTACTTATGAAAAAACAACAATATCATTTCTTAAATATTAAATGGAGTAGAATTTGATGGTATATAATTTTTATGGAGATATTATCATTTTATTTTAATTATTTATATACATATTACTCATCATTATATCCATCCAAATAACATAGTGTTGAATAAAAAATTATACCATGGCCTGGAGATGGTAAGTCGTACGTATGAACGCATGGGGACTTTATTATTTATTGGATGGATAGAATTATAAATATATTTAACCCATATTTATTATTACCAAATATTATGTATAAGGTAATAGATTTATTATTTTTTTATGGGAACAACAACGAAATAGGAATTATAAAAATAATGGAACATGAATGATGGTGGTGAATTTAATACCTCTTCTTCAGGTGTTTCCTTTTGAGTTGGTCAAAATGGCTCTTTAACATGGATTTCATTTCAAGAGAAGGACTCTAGGATGATGGTAAGGTATTTGGGAGTCTGTTTTGGTAGGTTTTGTCCGAGACAAATGTCATTGGAGGTGTGATTTTGAGAGAATTTGATGTGCCATTTTATAAGAGGGGTGAGGGTCACATTACAAAATGGTTAAAGTATTAATTATTATACAATAATATTCGATATATAATTGATTAAAAAGAATTTATATAGAGACTTAGGTGGTTATGTGTTTAAATCCATTCAACTAATAGGTTTTATATATGTTTATGTTACTATTTTATCATTATCTATTTGATTTAACTCTTAGTTAAATATTTTAACTTTTACCATGTCCTCTAATATTATTACCCTATATGGTTAATAAACACAATATAAACATACAAGAGAACCTCAATTAGTTCATTAATGACATATATTATATTATTTAATTCCTTCTTCTGACCCTTATATTTTTAGGAATATTATATCAACCAATAATATTGATTTTGTTTGAAAAACTATTTTATTTCATTTTTGACACTATTTGGTATTTGTATTCTGTTAAAATAATATCACTATGATTACATCAATAAAAATTTATTTAATCGTCCCATTCATGTAATATTAATCTATATAATTATATTAATTCATTAAAAGACCCAAATTACATTTTTTGTGTATTTATAATATAAATTATTTCAATCTTCTAATAAAAAGGTATTTACTACATTATCATTGTGTCAAAAATAAATTTTATTATATAATGTCTAAAAATTATTAATAAAATACCATTATATCTGAAATCATTTTATGATTCTAATGAATAATTATAGTCGAATTTATATAATGTATAACCATATTTTAAAAGTGTTTTAGTTATGAAAACTTGAATTTCACTCTTTTAACTATTCATTAAATAAAATAAATATAAAGGTCCTAATCTTATAGTAGAGGACCTAATGGATAATATTTTATTCATACGGTTTTTTGGTCTAAATTAATATATATAATAAAATTAGGACATGTATTAGTGTAATTATAATATCATTTTCCCCTAAATTACTCTATTTAGTTTTAACAATAGTAAATAAAAGTCAATAGTTACTATTCAAAAAACATTATTTTCATCTTATTAAACAAAATATTACATAAATAGGTAGACTGGGTCTCTTGGATTTTAGAAATTCAACTCACAGAAGAGGTAAAATTATGTTTTATGCAAAATGTCAAATTCTCCTAAAATGTGGGTAAAAGTCGGTAAAAAGTTCCATAAAATTATATATATATAAATATATTATAAAATGACTCCAATGAATTATATTGAACATAATTAGGTATTATGTTTGTATTTTGACCTAAAATAAATAAAAATAAAATAACTATTTACTTAAATAAAAAGTATGCTTTAATCAATAACACAATGGTATTCACTATTCATTAAATATTGAATGTTATCAGAAAAATTCAAAAAAATTAACAGTAAACTAATTTTGATATTCCTAATTCAAAAATAATGTCTATTTTAACAATTTCAAAACATATATGTTGAATCTATTAATTTAAAATTAATTTCACTTGTCAAAACCAAGGGGAGGGTTTTTAAAAAAAATCTTTCATAAGATTAACATGTGTTTAAGTCAAATTTAAATTTGAAATTACTTACAATGGTTTACATTGTATTAAATGATAAAAATTTAATTTAAATATACTTCCAAACCATTCAAATTTATTGTTGAACATAATAAAAAATTTTGATTAAAAAAGATGTGTTCCGTTTTAAATTTAGTAATATTCATTATTCAACCAAATAAGAATGTTATCAGAAAAACACCAAACATTTATCGAAACCATATTTTTTTTCATGATTCTAAAAAAGAATATCTTTTTTTCAAATTTAATATATAAAATTTAATTATAATGTATTTAATGAGATTTCTCCATTAAAAGGCATTAATATTTAATTCTTTTTTAAAAAAATACTTCCTCGATATGAAAAAATTATTTTTTTATATTATTATTTTTAAGAAACACATAATATGGATTAAAAAATTATTCAGAGTATATTAAATTCAAAATTCAGTTAACACTATTCATAATCTCTTTTTGAACGGCTAGTTTTTGTATGTTATGGTGTGCTCAAACTCATTGTTGTGATTTTCGCAAGTTACTGAATTACATAGAAGAGATAACGTACTATGAAATCGTGGGGTGTTACATTCTCCCCTCCATCAATAAATTTCATCCTCACAATTTGAGATTCTTCATTTAAAATAAAATTTAAAAAATAGAAAATACATTTATGGAAAACCCACTTCGGAAAATAGGTTTATAAAATATAGTCTTACTAAGTAGGAATGGGAAAAGAAAAGTCACCACCAAATGATGATCTCAATTAAAAGAAACTTAGTGAAAATTAGAGACACATAATTATAGGGTAAACATAAATATTTATATGTATCTATTGGGGCCATCAATCACAAACAAGTGTAAAATTGAGGGCTCGAAGCCATCGATATATGATGATTTAAAATATCATCACTTCATCAAAACATAAGGAAATGAGGTAACCCATTTTTGGTTCTAAGATCACCTCCCTAAAGTTTAAGAATTAATTTATTCATATAATAAGAGGAAAAAATATACTTTAGATGTAGAGTTTTATCCTTCAACTAATTCCCACCAAAAATTGATCTTTCATTCCAAAATATAAGAGAATTCAAAAATATTCTTTTTATCCGAATAGTATGTAGTTCCAAAAATAAATAATTTATAATTCATTTGTCAGACTATTTTTAAAAAAACTGCATTATACAAACCAGGACATCACATAGGCCAATGGTTGGTGACGAACCCTTGTCGCACTTTTGTAGTGGGTTCTTTTATTGCACCCTTTCCAGACACGACAAGTTGTCGCCCAACCTCCAGGTTGTACTTTTTATAACAATACAAAAACAATCTTATTAACTTCTTTAACCTTATCAATAATTTCCAATATCAAATATAATCCATTCAAACCATTAGACTTACACAAAATAAATCTGTCCCAACTCACATTCCAAAATTTATAAGGAAGGTAAACACAACATAATGATGAACTGTTTTTTTCACATAATAACATGTGAGTACCTACATCTTGAATTATCTTAAAACATAGTGACACCTTGAATTTCCATAAAACTTTTTCATTACATTAAATCTCCCATATTTTTTTATATAATACTATATATAATCTTTATATCCAAAAATTTTATAAACTCCTACAATAATTAAACAAACAAATAGTTAGTATCAAAGTAGTAAAAAATATAGAATAAAATTTATACAAATCAATCATATCTTATTCCAAAATCACTTCCATAGTATTAGAAAAAGATTAAGGTTTATCATTCATTCATCCATCTATTTTATACAAAGATAAAATTATTATTGGGTCACTTTTCATAGATCTATATAACCCCAAATCCTCATTGAAATAGTACTACAGTACAATCCTTATTTATTTTTATAATTCATATAAATGGAATATCATCGATTCAACATAGAAATTAAATAATTATTTAATAACCAAATTTGAACAGTAGTCATTCATCTTTATCTTTGGTTGTATCATAACATGATTATTATCCAATATCATCATTTGTAGTATACTCTGATGTCTTGGACATTTCTTCACTTAGAGTCCCAACTCTTTGTAGATAAAGAATTGTACATTTGAAACATTTATCATACCACTGAAATCACATATGTCGTGTCATTGTTCTCCAAAATTATAACAACCTACCTTTCCCTTCAAGAATTTACCATGTTGTTTCTTTCCATAGTTATCACAAATGGGAAAATCCTTCATTCCCTTCTTCCCTTGATCCATCTTTCTCTACTCCATCCTTTTATTCTCTTGCTTCCCTTAAAAGCCAGCAGACTTAGTTAATTTTTTAGTAATCTTATTAACATTATTTCTTCATATGACAATAATAAGGTGGAGAATAATTTCGTTCTAAATGTTGTCTTAATATGATTAATTGTATGATCCTTCTTACAATTTGGATCACACCTATTCTTGGAGATCTTATTCCCTCTACTGTGTGCCATTTTTAAACCATAACATACAGTAGGTCAGTTTTTGAATCACAATTAATAACTCCAAACTTTTACAATACCTAAAGTAAATTTAAAAGTTTATTCTAATAATATATAATAATAATATCATTTCTTTGAGAAAAAATATTTACTCCTAAATCCTTCATAATGGATTTTAATGAAAATTGGACTTATCATAAGAATATCCCCTCAGAGTGTCATAACCAAGAATGCAGCAAGGCCCATTGTCGTGTTCCAAGATAACTTGGGTCAAGCCAGAAACTATTTGTCGATGTTTTCACTCCTAGGTACATTTGTTCCAGTGCCACCTATACCTCTTCGTATCTAGATAGGGATGTATAACTTTGAAAATACACAAAATCATTACATTACCTACATTCTAGGAAGTTATTCTACACTAATCATCAATTTTTATCATACGGTAATGTTCTCTAATCAAAGTTTATATAGATCTATTTCCATGGTTGTTTGTTAACTTTCTCTGATACAATCTATAACGACTCGACCCCATAATACAAAATTCGGTGCATTATTAAAACACATTATCATGATTACAAGGAATCATTTCCTAAAAGACTGATCAATTTATTACTTTGGAAAAATAGATTAAATAAATTAATGTTACATTACTCATTAGAAAATAAAACACAATATAAATTATCATTTAGAAACGTGATTAATCCCCTAGATTAACCCTGCATATCAATCATAATACACTTCTTAGAATTCTATGAAAAAAAACACAAGGAAGGGTGAGATCAGATGCTTAGTATGGATAAAAATATAGTGGAGACTTTCATAAATAAGAAAAAATATTTAAGTTAATGTATAAGACCATAAAACATGAAATTTAAACATAAACTTCATCATAATATGGAAAATATAAATCAAAATAATTTTCTATAATTATTCATTTGGATATTCTACATGTATAATAATCACATGCAATATCAATAGAAAATTTAATAATGGAGGAATGCATAATGTCAGACATCATAACTACATAGTCAAGGATTTCTTCCAAGAATAGAAATAAGATTTTGTCAAGGCCTTGTTCCAAGACACTAGTTTTTCTCATGAGACCTACCGATGTATCAAGGTGCTAGAGTGGGCTCCACCCATCACTTACTAAGTCCAATTCATTTCTCATATGAAAAGAATTAAATATAACATAAACATTCATATTAAAATATGCATATTAAATGTCAATACATAATCCATATACCATGAATGGTATTGAATTAACACATCCACAGTCAAACATATCACTAAAACATCAATATAATATAAAAGATCTTTATCATAATAAATTAACATCAAACATGTTTAAAATCCCTCAATCGATGTTGACATAGATGAAAATAATTTAAAAAAACTCTTTGAGTGAAATATCCACTTTTCATCAAAAAAATTAAAAGATACACAATTTAGAAATGGTGAAATTTAAGGAAATTTTTGAATAAAATCTCCCATACCACATTGAAACATTTTAATGGAATTAATGTTTTAAAAAAATTAATGTCTATATAAATAAATCATTAAAACCAAATATAAAAACATGGGCATTATTTAAAAGGATTTCTATAAATAAATCATTAAAATGTTTAAATAAACAATTTAGTTAAATAAACAATCATATAAAATCATAATATATTAATATTGAAAACATATTTAAGAAATATTGGTATCTAAGATAAATAATTTCTAACAAATAATTACATATAAACAATCTCGAATAATAATGAGATTGAGGAAATTACCCTTATCATGTACATTACATTTGTCAAGGGTACATTAACCCTCATATATAATAACCATATAATGTTGTTAAATTATACCATAAATGTTTTAATACTTATGATATCATATATGAATCATTTATGAATTATACTACCTATTTAATAATAATTTCCATGTTAAATTAACATTTCAGTTAATAATGCTTTCATTATCTTACATGATTGAAATTGTTATTCTTGAACGTATCACATAGATAATTAGTTTCATAATTTGATAATATAAAATATGATTTAAATATCATATATATTTTGAATATAAATATTTCTAATATGTAGATTTATTAAATGAAAGTACCGTTTCTGGAGACTGTAGGCCGTATGTAAGCATTAATAACGTTTCAATTTGCATATCGTATTGAACAGATGTAAGTGATTAAAATATATGTATGTATATAAATAAATATATATATATACATATAAATATATACATCTCTAGTAGCATTATTATGTCATATATTACATACTTTTTAATAATATATACTATATAATCATTGATGAATGGTGATCATGGAAATGAATCTGATCGTGTCGTGGAGACAGTAATCCGTACGTACACATGAGAGACAATACCATTTCATTAATTATTTAATTTTTTTGAATTGGATGGTACAATAATTTTACAGATATATTATCACGTTATATTAATTTTTTATATACATATTACTCTTCATTATATCAGTCCAAATAAAGTAGTGTTGAATAACAAATTACACCACAACGTGGAGGCTGTAAGTCATACATATGCGCACATGGTGGAATGATTATTAATAGGATATACAGAATAAATAATATAGTTTTTCCATATATATAATAAAATAACAATATGTATATGGTATTGGATATATTATATGGTATGGAAATAGCAAAGAAATAGGAAGTGGGAAAAAAATAACTTTAAAGAGGGTGGTGAAACTGTTACATCTTCTTTGGGTGCTTCATTTTGAGTTGATCAAAAGGGATTCATAAAAAGGATTTATTCACATGGGAATTACTCTAGGATGAATTCGGGATAGTTTGGAGGATATTTGGGTAGGGGTTGTCCAATACAAATGGCATAGGAGGTGTGAATTTGAGAGATGCAGAAGTGCCCTTTTTATAAGAGGGGGTTCGATCACTTTAGGAAAAGATTAAAGTATTAATTTATTATACAATAATAGACAGTTTATAATGGCTCCAAATGAATTTATTGGACGATTTATGTGGTGATGGGTTGAAATCCTTTGAACCAATTGGTTTTAGACAAGTTTATATTTCCATTTAAAGCTTATCTATTATATTTAACTCTTAGTTAAATAGTTTATCATTTAGCATTTCCACTTGTATTCTTACAGAATATAGTTAATAAACATACTCTAAACTTCCACATGAACCTAATGTGGTTCATTAATGAAATATAATATATTATTTAAGATTTTTGGGTGAACATTGTATTTTTAGGAATATTATATCAACTAATAATATAGTTTTTTATTTAAAAACAATTTTATATAAATTTTAATGCCATCTTGTATTTGATTTCTGTTAAAATCATAAAATCATGATTACTTCGAAAAGAATAGATTTTTTGAGCCCTAACAAGTCATATGAACATATACAATTTTTGTAATTCATCAAAAGTGTCGTATTAAATGTTTTGGTTATTTATAATATCACTTTTTTTAATATTTATTTAATATAGTAATTACAACATCATCATTTTTTCATAAATATATATAAATATTTAATTTATAAAAATTAAAAATTAAAAATCATTATGTATGAAATATATTTATCATTATAATGAATATTTATAGTTGAATTTATATTATTTATATCCTTATATTTAAAATTATTGAGTTTTGAAAACTTGAACTTCACAGTTTTAAATCATCATTAAATTAAATAATAATAAATGAACTAATCTAATCCAAGATGACCTAAAGGATCATATTTTATTCTTAAGGTAGTTTTTGGTAGAACTACACTTATGAAATAGAATTAAGACATGTGTTAGGGTAATTATAATATCATTTTCACCCTAATTTACCATTTCTAATTTTAACTGTGGAAAATAAAAGTCAAAAGATACTTTTCACCAAATATTATTTTCATCTTATTGAACAAAATTTTACATACTGAGGTAAACTGTGTCTCTCAGTTTTTTGAAAATCATCTTATAGATGTGTTAAAATTATATTTTATTCAAATTTTCCAATGCTCCAAAAGGTGGGTAAAAGACGGTAAAAAGTTCGATAAAATTTTATATATCTAAACATATTAAAAAATGACTCCAATTAATTAAATTGAACATATATAGGTATTGAGTGTCTCTTTAGACATATAAAAACACAAATATAATAACTAATTACATAAATATGTTTTAAACAATAACACATTGTTTTTCAGTACTCATCAAATATTGAATGTTTTCAGAAATATAAAAAAAATCACCCTAAGCTAATTTTAATATTCTAAATTCAAAAATGATGTCTATTTTACCAAATTAAAATCTTAAAAGTTGAATTTATTAATTTAAAATTAATTCCTGTTGTGAAAACTGAAAAAAAGTTTTTAAAAATTTAAATACTATTAAAAGATTTACATGTGTTTATATCAAATTTAAATGTGAAATAATATATAATTACCAAAATTTTATTAAATGATAAAAACATAATCTAATTATTCTTCAAAACAATTTATATGTATAATTGAACACTATAAAATATTTTGTTTAAAAAATTTGTCTTCAGTTATAATTTATTTATTTTTACTATTCACCCCAAAATGAATGTTTTTAGAAAACCCCAAATATTTATCAAAACAATAACCTTTATTTTATGATTATAAAGAAGAAGTTTATTTTGAAGAATTGAGTATATAATAGTGTCAAAAATTGGATTTAATGAGTGTTCTCGATTAAAAGGCTGTAATCATATCTTTTTTTGAAAAAATACATCTTTTATTTGAAAAAATTGAATTTGTTCTTATATAATGTCTATGAAACACATAATAAGGATTCAGAAATATTAGAGTATTTAATATTGAAAATTCAATTAACTTTATTCATAACCACTTTTTTAATGGCTAGTTTTGAAGGTTGTGGTGCACTCAAACTCGGTGTAGTGTGTTGCACATGTTTTTGAATTACGTTGAATAAGTAATTAACTATAAAATCTTGGGGTGTTACACATATTTAGACATTCCTAATTTAATTAATGATAGGATAAATAGGGGAAGATCTATATTTCATATGTAAAAAATAAATGTTGAACAATCACTTGGATACATATGGTTTAGAAAATCATTAGTTGCATTGTTGTTATAGTAAGTGTCATATTATTTTCAATGTTCCTCTTCTACATGTTTTGTTTTCATATAGAAGTTGATAATTTAAACATGTAGATAAAAATTACCAAAAACACATTAATAATTTATAAAATTATATACCTTATTCTAGTGATTATCAGATTCAACATTCATATTATGCAACATTTCATGTTTGGTACAACCCTTCTGTATATAGAGATGAATTTTCATTATTATTGATTTATAGTACTAATTTCATTATGAAGAACTATTTATTTTATTCCATGAAATATATAAATACATAATCTATCAGAGTTAGGTCACACTTCACCAATTGAAGAATTTAACCAACTAGCTGACGGTCCTTCTATAATAACTTATCATTTCAATGTTTTATGTGATAATGAGTATTGGATTAAAATTAAAATCGTTTATGAAAAAATGAAACAAAAAATTATGAAATTGGATATTAATCCATTGATTTTGTTTATTACTATGGTCTATTGAAAAAACTCAATGATGTTGTATGTGTAATTAAGTTGAAATACATATTGTTAATGTGTAATTGGGTTATTACAATCCATGGTGCTATAGTTGATCAATTTCATTTTACAATGCTGAGAATTAAAAATTTATTAATTAGAGGACAATGGATGTATCATACTTTTATTTTGGCATTGCATATAGATCATTTTTATCTTCCCCACCTTGATATCTAATCAAAATCATAGAATATTTTTGAAAATGTAATGGCATGAAGTATTTTAAATTGAATGAGATGAATTTGAGAGTATTCCATTTTTCACAACATCTTGATCAACACATTGTTTATCAATTTGAAGAATATATTCTACATTTTAAATTGATAGTTGAAGAAGAAATGATTTATTTTCATGTCTAATGAATGGTATGATGTTGTTCATTCTCTTGGGTTTTAATTTTATCTTAATAATTTTGTATCTTTATAAACCTTTTAAAGTTTTTTTTGTATTTAGTTTCACTTTTATTGAAATATATATTTTTTCAACTATTAATGATTACCTAACATCAGGAATGTTAGAAGAACATGAACTGTATCCCCATTATTCATGACCAAAATCTACTTCTTCAGGTTGAAGTATGTATTAATGTAACTATGTTTTTATATTTTCAAAAGTGTTCAACATATATATGCACATTCATCAATTTATTTATGAATTTATTTATTAATAGTTTTTGACTCAAACAAAAATTACTCTCATATTAGAGGACTTGGTTATAGGATTTCATCATGAAATGGTGCATGATGTAACATTTTATGAGACATGACATCCCATGGGAAAGGATCCCCCATTATATATTCTCTAGTTGGGTCATATCATGCATGAACCACAAATATTTCCATTGGCTACACATTACTAGGCTTTATTCTGTATGGAAGAGTTAGATTGACTATTGATGGAAGTTTAGGTAAAATAATCATTTATGTTTCTTAGCAATGCTTAAAAATCAATTAAAATTGTGGTAACTTTTTTCCCAAAAGTAGAAGAATATATTAGGGCTCCCCAATAAGTTTCAGGTGAAGTGTATGCAAAAAATGTTGTTAAATATAGAAATATTATTAATCTAGATTGATGATGGAGCACATGGTACAAAATGTGGGTGCACATGACAGTATGGATAGAGTCCTAATATGTGTTCTCTCATCTATATTATGTGAGATGGTTACATATTGGTCCACAAAGGCTACTACAAGGACCCTACTTATTTTTGTCTTATATATTTCAAATAATGTATAACATTTTTGAATGATTCAAATTTGAATTAATTGATTCTATGTAGTGGTGACGTGTCATTCTGAGAATCATGTGATTCCTAGACTTCTTCATTGGCTTGAGACTCATCACATGTCCATGATTTGACATAAGGTATTTATCATTTAATTTTTATATTTATTATTTAATATGGTTTATTGTTAAATAGTTGTATCATATTGGTTTATAGATATGTGACCATGGTACACTGACTAATAGAATATATGTGTGGATGATAGCATGCGATAAAAAATTTCCCAAGTTCATGACTCTTATATAATGTTTTTTATTAATTAAGAAAAACCTAAATATATCTATATATTCATATATATTTATATTTATATATTACACATGATCTATTTGATGTTGAGTTAACATACCTTCGAGATGACCGTCAATCACATTGCATGTAGAGGGGAAAGATATTTCATTGCATCATTGATAAAGGTGGACATGGATATAACATGGAATATGGAAAAAATATTACCTGTTAAATAGTTTCATGTGATACGGTTTTGTCTCCTGTTAATACTATGATCACATAATGGGTGACATATTTGCAGGCATGATGCATTCTCCCTTAAAGTTAAATACACTGATACAATCAGAAGTTGGTGTACTATAGGAATATATCTTCGAGGGTGATGGTGTATGGGATTCTATAATGATGGTTTATACTATATTTTTTTTATCATTATTACATTCATTATTATTTATATATATTTTTTTTGTAGTCCCCTACTACAGTATGTGATAGTTAAATCCATGGTCCTAGAAGTTTCATCAGATATAAATGGTTTGATTCATTTTATATTTCTAGTTTTGCATTAAAATTGAAATTATATTTTATATTTTTTATAAAATTTGAAAATAAAATTTACATATCATTAAAATGAAATTTTAACAAGGGGTGATTCAAAACCAATAAATACATTTATATTGTTACAAAACATTTGAAAATAACCATTAATATATTTTTTATTTTTAATTATTATACACATTTGTATTCTCAAAATAGTTAGTGCAATTAATAGTTATTTTTTTAATTTTTTTACTTTCTTAAAATGACATATTACATGGTTATGAGTAAAAATGTGGAATCATACAGCTTTTAGTATAAAATATTAGGATAACTATTATCTCTGATTTACATGAAATCAAAGGAAAATTATCATTAATTTATTTTTAATCTGTATGAATCAACCACACATTGATCTCATATCAAAATTAGTCAGTATAATCAATAGTGGGTGTTTTCTCTCAGATTTACAGTTAAATGAAAATTTTATAAAGGGGGTTAATAAAAATAAAATACATTTTTGTTGACATGAAATTAAGGTAAAACAATGTCTAATTTATTTTTTATTTGTAGTAGTCATTATCACATCCAATGAATGGAATAGTTTCTTGGATTGATAGAAAACAATTGGTATCATTGTATAGTTTTTTTAAAATTCCATATCTCCCATCATGGCGGTCAAAGATAATAAATTGTCATTAGATTGATTTGGAAATAATTGAGAACATTCCTAAAATTATTTGTGATTTGTTTGAATAAATCAAATTTCTATCTGATGCCAAGATATCTCGATGTTGATTAATGTAAATGAATAGGGGTTAGGACGAATTGACACTGTGTGATTTCTTATCCACATGAATCACTACCACATCAAATAGATTATTTTTTCTCTTTGTATGATGGTATATAATGAGTAACATTTCATTGTTTTAATGAAATGAAATATATTTCATTTGTGGAGTTAGAAAAAATCAATAAAACGAATTTTGATTGATGTGAAAATGAAGAACAACATTCTTTGAATAAATTCAAATATTTTGGAATCAAATGATCATTCATTTTTTGACAATATTGAATGGTATAACATAAGGTATGATTTTCGTTATCAAAACATTTTAAAATTAGGAAAATCATATGGTTAGAGATCAAAAAACCATATGAGATCAAATTAACGTGAAATCATAAGAAATGAATTTTATTATATTTAAAATATTTATTATTTATTAGAGCATCCATTGGATACTTGAATTTCAATGTATGTTTGAAAGAGGCGCTTTCACCCCCCACCCCCTGAACCTCGAATTTAGAGTTTTGTGACAAATCACATATATCCGAGTAATTCTAAGAGAACACATTTAGATTGACATGAAATTGTGAGAGAATGATCACCCACCCAATTTTGATGTATTATAATCAACACCCCATCGATTTGATTATTGTATCGCTTAGTATGATGGAAACCAATAGCTACCATTTTATAGTTTTATTAAAATGACATTTCTCTCATTGAAGGGCCAAAATATGAAATTGAATATTTATTAACATGAAAATAATGGTTAAAATTCCATGAATGGTTTTTTATCTTTTGGAATCATCAGAACATTAAAATGATTCACAATTTGATCAGTACGGATTGAGTTACAATTTTAAATTATTAGTTGTTATTTGAAAATAGGAAAAAAATGAATTTAGGTGTTAATATTGACCAAAAAATCATTGATTTGGATAAAATATATAGAAAATTATATTTTAGGCATTTTAAATATATAAAAATAATTAAAATAATGATCAGATACCAAAATTTATCAGTATGTCCACAAGTGGTACTATCTGTCACATTTGGAGCATTGTGACAAACAATATAAAATCGCTGAAAACGTTGTTGTTATACACCAAAATCAAACAAAACATATTATTTTTGATTGCAATAAATTATATGGATGCAAATTTTATTTTCTCATGGAGTGTATGTGTGTTTATTCTCGACTATTCAAATCACATGTTAATATTTTTTGTTATCATATTTTTTAAAATTGTTCCATCATTGTGCATTGGTATTTTCCTAAATGGATAATAATTTTGAACCAAATGTAGATGCTGGTAAAAAATGTGAGAAATTTAAATGTTCTTAATGATAAATTCCTTTAATATATATCATTATTAACATTTCATAGAAATCATCCAATTCTATAAACAAGTTCAATATCCTTCACCTATTCACCCTCAACATTATATTTTTGCATGGAAACACTGATCTTCATGAGGTAACAATAAAGAGAAAAAAATTTATTGTATCAAAGTGTATTTGATGGATACAAGAGGAGTGTAAATTGTAGATTAAAAATTAATCTAAAAAAATACAAAACATGTTATGTAAAAATTATCTGACTCACATGACATCTCATGATTCGAGTAAAACAATCATATTTAGATATGTGTTGATAAATTGAAAAAATTTGGTATCACAAACACATTGAGAAATATTATTTCGTGAAAGATAAGTATAAAAAATAAAATATTAGTACACATTTAGAATCTAATATAGATCATATGTAAACAATATATACAAAATCTTATAGTAGTCATAATGAATTATAATCTTATAAAAGGATTTATTCTTTTATCTTAATAGTTACGGTATTCATAAATTTTGACATAAGAAATCCATTGTTTTCAATACATAATGAAGGGTATTTCATTTAATAATATAAAATCCGTTGATCTATAATATTAGAATTAGCTCATTCAATCCAATCCCTATTAAGCCCTCGATGTGATGATTAGTGTCAAATCATTATTTCATAACCTTGAAATCCCTTGATATGATGATCAAGGAATTTATTCATATCCCCAAGTTCCCATGATCTGTTTGATTTGATTCATTGTCTTCCTATCGTAGGATGACCTCAATTAATACCACGATTGGACATGTTATTAAAAAAATAAATTGTTTTTATAGAATTACTATCCTTATAAGGATTCCATACAACTTCAACTCTCTAAAGCCTTAAAAGAGGACGAACACTCTGATAATGTAAAAAAATAATTAGAGGAATGGAGTTTCAAATTTCATCAGATCCCAACAACTAAAACAACATCCTATTTATAGGTTAATTTCCAAAGGTCATATTTCAGAGATAGTTGCAATGGACAGAAATTGCTTTCACCTGATTTCTAACAATGATATGGAACTTAAACATTTTTTCTAATGATGATTTATACATTAATATTCCAACGAAATTTATATTAGCACCATTATAATTTTATTTTGGAATCTATATGATAGATATAATTCTAATCTAACCAATTATAATCTTTGGATAGTCTTATGGACATCATTACTGATTTTCAATCCGATAATCTGAATAAGGGTTAGTCTGATAAATCTGTACCAAGGGTAGTCATATAGTCATGATTTTTTCCAATATGTCATAACTCTAACTACTGATCATGCCACTAGTGAGTCCAAAGTATCATATAAAACATCATTAAATTGAATGAAATGAAAAATAATATGTTTATATTATTTTCATTGAAATTATTTATATGTTTGGTATAATGTAATGTTTTCAATAAAAAACTAAAAACATGGTATATATAATGATTGTAAATTAGTGTTTAAAATAACTGTTTGTTTTTTCATAAACTATTGAAAGGAAAAGTAAGAAGTAAGACTGAAGACATAACAATACCCCACTTTACATAAATCACAATACACAAAAAATTAAATGAAAATTTAAAGACATTGATAAATCATACAACACTATATACTTTTAAGATATAAAAATATATACCTCATATAATAACTCCACTGAGTTCCTAAAATCACAATAGTCTGATGGAATGTATTAATGTAGTCCCCCATATGGATAATATCTCAAAGGATTATTCTTTTATAAATTTCTTTGATTTTTTAAATTCCCCCTTTAACAATTTCTCCACATTTTTTATATAAAAAATAGGGTTGGGATATCTTCTGAAATGTTATAATGAAATTACATAAAAAACAATTTTAGATGAAATAAATAATAATCCAGGAAATAAAATAAATAATATAAATCCAAAATTATTTTTAAAGCATTCATACGTTATATTTTATGGCATGAAAACTCATTCATGTTTTACATTAATTCAAAAAATGTTTCAATACATCCATAAAATGTTCAACTAATAACTATTAAACATTAATCATCAACTTTTTCAAAAATGGATTAATTTTCAAAAATGAATTTTGATCCTTCTAATCCATGTTAACAGATGATTTATGATTGATGATATATTCACCCATCAAATTTTTCTAATGAATTTATGAATTAGGACATTCATCATCCACATATATCTTTTTATTTTCCTCATTTGAAAGGAAAATTCCATCTTCACACATTCTTTGTCATCTATATTACAAATTGAAATTTTGAACCATTTATTACAAAACATTTTCCTTCTCATTACAATCATTTGTTGTATCTCTGATCTCTTCAACCCACTTCATTCTATCAGAAAAAACCACGGATAATTTATCAATTAATTTTTCCAATTAATTTTTTTCTTCTATAAAATGATCATATGGATCCTTGATATAAAATTACTCATTTTTTGAACACATATAAATATGATTGTATAATATCCATTAATCATCTTCATGTTCATTGTATGACTTAAAATCTTCTTTATTGTGACTAAATTATTTAGTCAAAATATTCAGTGATTCTGATTTTTCATTTAGACTATTTTCAATGAATTTAATCCTTTATTATATTTTATGAAATTAGGGAGTGTAATCACTTATAAAGATCATATTTTTAAAAATTTATTCAAAAAAAACATAGAAACTATCCCATTAGTGTTTGATTAACCTGATAAGTATATATAAGAATTTGGTCTAGAGGATTTTATATCTAGTTTTTGATCCTAAACAATATTGTTATTTCGTTTATAACAGTAATTTTCTTATTCTATCAATTTAAATATTTTTACTTATTTATCATACACAACATTATATAAACTTTTGTTTGGGATTGTTCATTATCTTCCTCAGCTTTTGATGAGGAATTTTCTTCTTCTTCAAATGATGATTTTCCACTAATTCTCTCATGTCAAAATCCATACCGATATTGATTGTATAAAAGTTGTATATGATGATAATTCTATTGTTTTCATTCCTTTTTACTCATTATTAGTTTTGATTTATTCATCATCTTCATCTTCTTGTTCCTCTTCCCCTTTATCTTCTTCTTTTTATTTTTCAATGTCTAATTTATCTTATTCTCATTTTGGTTCTTCTTCTATTAATTACCACAAAAATTGTGTAATAAAATTCACCTATAATCTCATGAAAATAAAAATCAAATTCGTTATTGGGTTTTTCTACTCATCCATTCCGACATCTATTAAAATTAATGATCCTTTTCGCAATTAAATCATAATTTTTTATACCGTTATCTATCTATGGTTCTTTCCCTATATACATCTCCCAATACAAATTCTTTTAATGTTGAAATTTTTTTGATACATGTAATATTTGACAAAAAATTAAAAAACATTGGATATAGGGAATGAATTAGTTGTAATATTATTGAAAATATATTTATGAACGGATGAGGGAGACATGTTCTCCCACAAATAATTCTTGGTGCATTGAATGCTAGTACTGAATGTGTACCACCATGTTACATGGAGTGTACTCCTATGTTATCTAGCTATATTCCTCATCACCACTAGATTATATAATCAAGTGTTTACAATTCTAAAAATATTAAATTTTATTATATTTTCAAGAAATGAATGAAGATGAAGTTGATCTCACAATTTTTATTTTAAAATGATTATAATGCTATTGAACACTTAATTACAAATCCATAAATTAATCAATTAAATTTAAATAATTATAAAAAATTATTTAAAAATTATGATAAAATATATTGGATCCCATTGAATCAAAATCGTGTGATATGTCATCCAAAAATTATCATTTATTGATAAACAATTATCAATCCATGATTTATCAGATGATAAAAATTTTGATCAATGTAATTGAATAAACAAATGCAAATTGTGAATTTTTCACAACTAGATCATAAGATCATCACATATTATTTATAAATACTTTATTCATTTAAAAAATTACCTTCTGATAAATTCATTCTATGTCAACGGATCAGGAAATAGATCTGCATTGTATTTTTCTTGCATTATATGAAAAAAGTATAGATCCATCTATTGTGGTAAGATCCAGGAGATTATCAGGGCATTTTTTGGTTAATTTTATTATTGATGATTCCATATTATGGTTAATTGAATGTGTTTTGGAGGTATTATGAACCTCAGGGGTTTTTTAGGGTCTTGGGATATGAATGATGTTATCTTTTACCCCTCTTATGAATGTTTCTAGGGTGGTTCTTGGTAAGTAGAAATTATTCCCCCAAACAATTCCTAGCAATTGGAAGGTGTTCACAGTTTTTTAATCCATTGAATGTGGAGGAAAAACCATGATCACGTGAATAGAGGAATTCTAAATGGCTAGCACACTATTTTTAAATCCATATAGGGATCCCCAGATATGAGTGTGAGTCATCCCCCATGAAAAGTGTTAGATGCATAGTTGGAACATAAGTTGGGAAAATTGTTGGGCCAACCCATGTGACTCATTAAAAGGAGTATTTTACCATTTTTCTCCCTCATGATTTTATGTTCGTTATCCAAATTTCATCCAAATTCGTCCTCCAACATCACTAATGAATAAAATAACACCCAATTCTTCAAATGATCAATCACCATTCATTCTTTGCAGCAATGATTGTTGTTGGTAGTGGATCAAAACTCTAGGTAAGTCATATGCTCGTCCCTCTTAACTGTTCTATATTTGGGATTGTGGTTTTGTTTTTCTTCTTCAAATTCCACAAAACCATATTTTCTAGTGGATATTAAGTTTGGGCTTTAAAGTGTGATTGAATCCATATCTACGGCTATGTCTATGTGTGTGTTTAACTCCAGTTTTTAGGAATGTGGTCTACAAGATATATTTGTTTATTTTAATGTTGATTTGTGGATGTATGGTTGTGTTAATGGTTATATCTTTTTTTAACATAATCTTTTGAATGGAAATTTTAAATTCATTGATAAATGATGAATTTAATCCCTCATGTCCCCCCTATGATTCATTATGATTGACTAGACTTATTCAGGTCCACCCATGGTGTATTCTAATATTCCTAGACATGGAAAATTGTAATCATAACTACGGAGTTACCTTATGATAATGTATATCCCAAGATTAACATTTTTATATGATAGTTGTGTTTTAGAATAGGTTACTTATTATTGTCCCTATAATTTGATTATTGAATATGGATATGTTTGGAATAATTTAAATAGGGTTAAGTGAAAAAAGGTGATTGTTTCTAAGGACTTGTGAGAATGAAATTAAAATAAATGAAAAGCTCAATACATGTGAAATGATAAATGAAGTGAAATGGTTTAATATAAGGGGATTTTTTAATAAGATATATTTCATGAGATATGAAAGGTAATTGGCTTATATTTTCTATGTATGGTGTTTCATAAATGTTTGAATGGGTAACTACCCAAGATGATTGATGAGTTAAATGGAAAGTGAAATGTTAATGTAACATGTGTTGATTATGCATCCTATGAGATTTAGAATATGTAGGTTGTTAATAGAATGAAAATTGGATTAAATTGGATATATTAGGTGTGTGGTAAATTTTTTAATGGTTTGAGACCCAAATATTATTTAAGTTCTAAATAGAATATGAATTTTCAATGTTATGTGTATTGATTTATCAAGGACTGTAATTTCGGATATGTGGTAATGGTATGAATAAAAAAGTGCACATGACTTTTTGGTATGTGGGTTATTGGAATTAGCCTCCTCCCACATATTAGGTTGGACTAAGTATATAATTCCCACCCTTATACTGCATGTGTTAGGGAGTCCGATTGAGGCTATTATCCTCTTATAGTTTCATCTTATGAGAATACATAGACTGAGACTACAAGGTGAATGTGTTGTATTAGTTATGAAATGTTTATAACTAATTAGATAGGGAACATTTATTATTCAATTATTTATAATAGTTGTTCTAAATAGGCCTAAATATAAATTTTTAACATGAATAACCCATAGATTATGTGATGGAAATGGTTTAAGCGATTCATGAATTATGTGTTTTTACGGGATGTATTGTGGATATCATTTTAAAATCACTTGGGTTTTACTCAATTTTTTCTAAGGCCAATATTGGGTACCCAATCATATTTCATTATTGTAGGACTGGATAAGGGAAAAGATCCTATGAAAGAGAGTTAAGATGGGATTTGAATGAGCATGGATGATAATTTAGAATTGGATTCATGAATCATTTTGGGGGATTCTTCAATTTTGGTTTATGTTTTGTTTCCCTCACATTTGGTGTAGTTTTCCTGACATGTAATATTTATCATTTTGTTGTTGTTGTACCCAATTAGAGAAAAGGGTAGTATTGAATGTTCTATTATATTGTCGATTATTTTCCTTATTTATCTTTTATATACTATTAAATAGTATACTAAATAGGTTACAGTTCATATAGATGACCTATTAAACATTCACTTATAGTCAGTATCCTGTAGAATATTGGGATGTGTGCTTAAGGTCATGTGGTGACATGGCATGGAGAAACCATTTAGTGGATTCCATTACGGGTATGTTACAACGTGGTATTTGAGTTGTTCATTTCTATCATATTAATATTTTGAGATGGTATATTGGAGATTACCCTGTTATGGTTTTTGGCGATATGATTCTATTTGGGATTATCTAATCCATTAATCAAGGAAAATCCATGTACACAATGTGGGAATTGTTTTTCAAGAAATGCGTTGTTATAGTCAAATGATAATTCACCATGAGGCGATTCTCCAGTAATTTGATGAGATGATTTAAATAAATATTTCTCATGTCCATAATTTTATGAGTTTTTTTCATTAATTCATCATTATAGGAACCTAGGTATGTAGGAGGAATACATCATGATGGACACAAATGAGATGGATAGTTAATATAGGAAGGGTAAAATTCTTTTCACATTCAATAAATTAAGATGAAAATAATTTCTAATAATGATGATATAAATAAGTAAATGTAATGATTATGAAAGAATGGATAAATAATTTTCCTTAATGAAAAGATATAAATCAGAGAATATTTAGATGTAATAAAAGGTGAGAAGATATTAGTTCTTAAAATAGAGAGATTTTCATTGTGAATGTGGAAATTGTTTAAGAAGGGTATTGAATGAATGAGTTATGACTATGTATATTGGTTTACCCGACATTGAATATGACCAGTAGTATGGATGTTTGAGGGTAGTGTTCAATGTGATATGTTTCCAATTGGGAATAATCTATGAAAAATGGGTTTTTTTATGGCCAGTCAAGTGCCTTCTTTTATAAATATTATAGATGTTTGATGATATGTGTTCTGACATGTCTACTGGAATTATTGGAATATGGCACAAAAATATATTGTGTTGGTTGGGAAATAAGGGGATTTCATTGAGAGCATTTCACTAGATGCAGATCAGGAAAACATGGAAGCTCAAGGTAACATAGGAGAGGAGTAGTTTTGTGAGAACATCACTCATTCAAGATAGATGATGGAATGTGACACAGGGTTGGTCAATCCATGTTTGTTTTAGATGAATAGGGAGATTCAATTGAAAAACACTATACCATTCGTTGGAGGGGGCTCACCTGATGAAACAAAATTCTTGATAGAGTCCATCTAGAAAATTCTTGGCCACATAGTGACTCTTCCAAAGAAGACAATCATCTTGTAGGCTTACATGTTGCAAGGGATAGAAGTACCATGGTCTGGAATTATGGAGTAGACCTAGAAGGATGATTGTATTTCATTGAAATATTTATAGGAAATTATTGTAGAATATATCTATTTAGAGACCTTGAGTTAGGAAAAGGCTTCTCATTTTATGAGTATGGACCAAGGGTCAAAGATATAATTGGAATACACTATTTTTTCTCCGACATAAAGCAACTTTTCTAGCTTTATCAAGGGAAGAGGAAGCTATGGAATAATGTTTAAGGATGGACATGAACATGATATTAAGTACTATGTCATTATCATATGTTAAAAAAGTTTTTCTGAGGTGGTGGATGATGCCAATATTTTGGAGTGAAAAATCAAGGAGGACCAAAGTGGTGGGAAGCTAGTTTCATTTGGATTATGCTATGTTGGAATTTACAATGATACAAAACATCGTTTCGAGAACGTTCATTAGTGTAGTGATGGATAGGTTATTTACAATATAAAACCAACCCCTCATGGTTGTGTTCATTTATACGTCTCACATTGTGAAAGGATGGGGTAGATGTGTGCTCAATGTCCCAGACCACAGATTTAGTATCAATCATGTGATAGGATGGACCAGGATTATATGTTTTTTTGGAACCCTCTAGAGGTAATAAATTATAAAGGGATGAGGCAGATGCCGAGTGCAGTTAGGTGGTTTGTTACCCTATATTAGAGAGGCAGTTGGAGCTCTACTAGTCATACTAATTGAAGAGGAAGATGTGGTACTCTCATGCGAGATAATCAATATCAATATGGTAGTATAATGCTATGAATTCAGTCCCATGTCTAGGGTACAAGGTATGGTCATCTTCATGCAGTTCAGTCTACACTATATGGTGGTGAGGCTGGACCATCTACAGTATGAGGTAATATTATTTTATATTACTTTCATTTTATTTCTTCATTAGATATAGGTAACTCACATTCAAATATTTCTACGCATATTTTGGTTTTGATTGGTCTAGAAATGGAATGTTTTTGTGGATTAATAAAGATTTATACACCATTAGGTTAGAGCGAAGATAATATTATGCATTTTATGCATTGTTCCCTTGATGTTGGTGGATATGGTTTCATATATAACCTATTTCTGGTTGAAATTTCAGACTTTAATCTGATTTTGGGCATAGATTAGAACGAGTTTAACATTCCCATAATATTTTTTATTCTCCATTGTTTAACATTCCTGTCTCTTGATGGAGACACTTATGTCTATCATGGTGAATTGGACATTCAGGCCGGCTGTGTATGGTGAGATTATCCACAGTTGAGTGACCCCACAAATCAAGTGGATTATTTTATAAATATAGATGCAGGAGTAGAGTAGCTTTTTTTCTTGTGTAGGACATGTTTAACATTTTCTTCGGAGAATTTCTCATGGTTGACACCCGAAGGGGATGTCATTTAAAAAACAGAGTTGTTTATTGGGGGAGATCCAGTTTACAATCCATCATATAGAATTTTATTATAAAAAATTTAGGACCATATAACAATTTAAAAGGAATTGGAAAACAAGTGGGTTGTTCATCCGAGTTTGTCACATTGTGGATCTCTATTGTTCATTACTGTGAAGGCCAATAGATCGTTGTGGTTATGTGTCAAATATATAAAGCTAAATTAGATTATCGTTAAAAACATTACCCTAAACCTCAAATCTCTTTCCTTTTAGTCATGTCATGGGTTTCTTTAGTGTTCTCTATGATGGATAAAATTTCATGTAATCATCAACTAAATGTTATCCCTTCTGATATACCTTGGATACAAATCCATATAATTTATTTTTATATGTGTTTCTTCGTAATTCCATTTGGATTCATAGATTCACCATTAATTTTTATGGACCTAATAAATACAATACCTCACCCATACCGATATCAGTTATTACTTTTTTATTCATGACATATTAATGAAATTTAAATCTTTTTATGGTCACGCAAAAAATCCTACGATTTTCTTGAGTACACATTGATTGTGTAGGACATATGAAAAGATATACAAATGTGATTTCTGAATTGATATGTTGAATTTCATGGGACACATAGTCTCTGAGGAAGGTGTGATTGTGGACCTAGAGAATATGTGGGTAGTTGTATCGTATGATAAACCAAATAAAGTTTGTAATATCCAATGTTTCATGTTGGAATGGTCGGTTGCATGTGATTATTTTTTTAATGACTTAAATAATCATTCGACTTATTCACCAATTAAGATCTTACTTGGTATAGGTATGTGGTATAATATTATTGGGATGTTTCGAATGATGTACATTGGGTATTGTTGATTTGTAATGACGTAGTTGTGGCATTTTGGTTATGGAAAACGGGGGATCATGGTAGAAATTACCATACACAAGAACATGAGTTGGCTCCAATGGTTTATGCATTGACGTGTTGGTGAATCTACATGTTTTGAGAAAACATAATCATCTATACAGATAATAAATTATTTAGTAACATCGTATATTAGTTTATATTGATTGATCAAAATTGAATATGGGTTGATTAATTGTAGTATTTTTGGATTTGACCATGTTTAGACTATGTGAATCAAGAATAGTGTTATAGATGCATTTATATTGATGAATCAAGGTTAGGATGTTTAGGAATCTAGTTCTGAATGGATGATAATGGCGTTGTTTGATGACATGCATCTCAAGGTGTAGAATGATGATAGCAAGATGATCGTTTCAAACATGGAAGATTAATTTTGTTCTTCTGATCTAGATCCATGAAAGGAATCATGGGGATTTGGAATGTTTTGTTTTATTGGATATTTTTAATGGTGGTGAGTCACCTTTTTATTGGACTATTAATGATTATGGGATTATTTATGATCCTTTTCATGATGTTGAGCCATCAGGCTTGATGATGGAGTTGGTGCATGTGTTTTATGCATCGATGTGGATGGTGTATCCTTGTGTCAAAAAATTGTTTCATGTCATTTTTAGATAGTACCAGTGGACATGAATGAATAAATATGTTGTAGTTTTTGTGGTGTGAGTCTATTACTCTCATCATTTTAAGGCCTTTCCCTAGTGGTTGGGTGGTTTGTTATATCAATTTTACATTTTAGAATGGAAATGTGATGATATAACAAGGGATTTCATGGTAGGTATTCCGAAGAGACATACAAAATTATGCTATAAGGGTGGTTGTAGATCTGTTGACAATGGTGGAAAATTTGATGCAAATTTAAGAGGTTTTAACCACTAATCAGTTGCATGAAATGTATATTCATGAAATAGTGAAATGTTAGATATTACAATAAATTATAGTTTTATTTCAAAATCCATTTTGTACATCATGATTCTTATAGGGTTTATAGAAATAATTTTGTACTCAATTGTTTTTAGAACCTATTTTCCCCATATATTGATGGGAAATAATAGAATATTATTTAGGTTCTAGAGGATATGTTGATGTATTGTGTCTATGACTTTTTTAAATAATGGGAGAAGCCTATAATACTAGATGAATTCATTTATTGAAATAGTTACCAACTGAATATTCATTTGTCAAATTATGTGGTGCAATATGAAGACCATGTAGATCCTCGTTGTGTTGGGTGGAGGTAGGATAATCAGAATGTATTGGGCTGAGTCTCATGTAATAGATGCCGGAAAGTGTCCTTTTGATTCATAAATGTATAGAAATGGCGTAATGTACGGAGATGTTTTATTTGAATCTGCATCATCAACTTATTGATTTTATGGTGGGTGACCTTGCATTTCTTCAGGCGTTCGAAAGGTTAGGTCACCATGAGATTAAGAAGAAGGGAATGTAATTCCCTAAGTACATGCTGCCATTTGAAATTATAGAATGTATCAGGACGGTGGTGTACTGATTGGCTCTTCCATAGAGGTATTGTGTCATGCATAATGTTTTTCTTGTCTCATAACATTAGTAGTATCACCCTGACCAATCTTATGTTTTTTATGTCTAGGATGTTGAGCTTGAGCGTGATATGTCCATTAAGGAGAATCATGTTCTTATTGTTGATCACATTGAGAAATACTTAAAAGTTAAGACTATTATTTTGGTTTAGGTTTTTTGGAAAGATGATAATGTTCAGAAAGAATATTGGGATGGGGAGATAGATATGTGGGATAACTAGCCCAATCACTATTCATGATAAGTTTAGAGACACATGGGAATGCTAAATGAGTATTAAATATTATATTGATGGAAGGTTTTAGGATATATAATTTTCATGAGGTTTGTCCTTCTATATGAATTTGGATTAATTCTCTTTATTAATACTAGTACAATCTTTCTGGATATATGTGGAAGTGTGGGGGTGTCTTGGGATCTCAAAACCAAAATTAAAGTAGATTTTGGCCCTTAGGTAAATGTTTCCTGGTTAGCACATATTTAGTAATAACTGTATTCCCAAACTATTATTCCAAAGAGGTATTGGTTCATTTTCTAGTTAACTATACATGAAGGGAGGACAAACCTTCTGGACCAAGGAAAAGGAAATTTTCACGGCAGGTGATCGTATTATTGATCCATCCATGGTAGCCCTGATTTGGAAAACCATGTAGCCAATCTATTGGTCTATTAAAAGTGCGATTTTTCCATATTTTACCCTCATGGTTTTATGATCATCATACAAATATTATCATCAAACATCCCCATCTAGCCCTAGTGATGAACCAAAAGACCCAAACCATCCTAATGATTATTCTGCATTGTTTATCGTCCATTTGGATATTCATTGGTTTGGGATAAAATCAAGGGGAAATTCATATATTCCTCATACATATTGTTTATGAATTAGTGCTTATGTCTTAATTTATCTTCATCAAAAACCTGAAAAAGCAATATTTCCACTGGATCTCAATATTCGAATTCAAAGGGTGCTTGAATTCTGATAAGTTTCTAGGATTATGAATGTGTTAATACTTTTTTTGAGGTAAGTGGTCTATAAATTATATTCCTTGGTCTTAAAGGTGATTTCTACCTGTGTGGTTGTGTTAATGTTTCTCTGTTCATGTTAATTTTATTCCATTGAAATTATTTTGACAAATGACAGGTTAAATGATGGATTGAACCCCTCATGATCCCCAAGGGATTTATTGAGGTTAACTACAATGATTTAGGTCCACCAATGGTGTGTTATATTATTTCCATGAATGGAAATTTGTAATGTCATGTATAGAATTGTCATTTAATAATTTAGATCCCATGATGAACATGTCGGTATGTTAGTTTGTAAGAAAATGGATTATTGATAGTTGACGTTTCTAATGGAATAATGGATTTTCTAGAAAAATGTATAGAGGGTTAATTGTAATTATTTTAATATGACTAATGACTTGTGAGATTGATATTGAAATTCATGGATGGGATAATACATGTGAAATGATGCATTATGTGAAATGGGTTAATCAATGTAAATTTTTGAAAGGAACAAGGTGGTGAGATATGAAATGGAATATGGTTAAAAGGGATGTTTTTGTATTGTGATAAATATGTCACTTGATTAAGGATCAATGATGATTTAATTGTTAAAAGGAATGTCAATTGTGAATTTTATTGGTATTGATTATGTATGGTCAATGATTTGTTATATGTGCTAATTACATTAATAATATTGTGAAAATGGATTGGCTGTATGTGGGGTATTGCATTAATTCTCCTGCATGAGTTTGTTAATATTGGGGCTCTAAATCCCACTCCAGGGAGTTGGACTAACACTCTAAGTCCCTACCTGTTTCATTTAAAGAGGCATCCTAGAATATGGATCCAAGGTGTGTGTGATGTATTTGTTATGAAATTTCTATATCATGTTAGATAAGGATAATGACTTATTCCACTATGTAAGATAATAAATCATCTTATGCTGGTGTGTAGATGATTTAAATTCCTAACAAATGGATTAAGTTATTGAAATGGGTGAATTGATCGAATGAATCAAATGATTAATGTTTCAAAACTAAATATTATTATCTAGTGGGGCCTAAGTTATCATTGTTGATCATTCAATTTACTTAGTACTATTCATGAACAATATATTTTGATTTGATATTTTATACACACTATTTGTTGTGTCTTATTGAGTTGAACTCACAACCTTCTAATTCCATCATTGGGTAACAAAAAAAATTTAATTAATGTAGGATTGGATAAGGGAAAAGCCATGTTCTGGGGAGTAGAGTTGGGATATAGGGTGAAATGATGGGGATTCTGACTTGGATTTAGGACCCATTTTGGGGGATGATTCGTTATGTCTTTATTTTTTGGTTTCATTCATGTTTGGTACTCTTATCAATGCATGTAATGTTTATATTTTGGAATTGGTTTTTACATATTTTGGAAATGGATGGAAATCATTATTCTAGATTATTGTCAAAAAAAATTTTATTTATTATACACTCAATTCTTATCAGTATCCAATAAAAAATTTGGAGGCATGCTTGAGGTCATGTTGAAATCCAGCTCGGGGAACTAGTTTAGTGGCTTCCTTGTCACTGACATTACAGGAAATGATCCACAAGTGTTCAAAAATTCCCTAAAAGTCATCGAAAAAATCCGTCCATGTAGCATGGAAGTTCCTAACACTAATTTCGATCTATTTGAATTGTATCATGAATTTCTACTTCGTGTTTATCTTTGTTCTCTTAGGATTTGACTATTGATAGATAAGAAAGATCACTCTAAATTCTTGGGAGCGTTCTTGCATAGAGAGCACTCTAGGGATTGAGATAATTCTCTCTGGCTTCCACTGTAAACAACAAAAATTAAATACAATTTATTGAATAAAAAACATATAATTTGGATTATATACCAATATGGATAGAACTAAATAATTACACAAGTGCATATTATTATTTATTTAATCCCTGTGGAATAACAAGTCAATAATAATAATATTATTATTATTAATTCCTGACATGTTCTAAACCAGTTGATTAAAATTTAATATAGGTTATTTTAATAATATTATATATATATTATTTCTCAAGGAACTTAAAAAATCATTAATCCATTCCCCAACAGTATTTATCATGTATTAAATAAATAATATTTATTTGAAAAAGTAAATTTCACTGCATTATTCTTTAGTATATAAAAATATATTTTTTCTGTAAATTGAAAAAAACATATTTATTTATAATAATTAACATATAATATTCTTTTGAATGACTAGTTTAGGAATATATACAATCATTAAAACATGAATAATTATTAAAATATATAATAGAATAATATTAAATCAACATTTTATATAATAAATTGTAATATAATATTTTACTGAGAATTTGGAAAAAATTTATGTGCCATCCTCTCTTCCAATTTCATAGTGTCATTAAAAGAAGTAGCCCAAAATCCAAGGATAACATCTATAAAAACATCAAGGATCCTATAGAGAAATATATTAATGGTGTAACAACATCATACCTCATATGAATAAGTTCAATTCATGATACATGTGCATATTTATCTTCAATGTATAATCCCTCTTGTCGATTATAATCTTTTGTAACATGTTTAGCATTATTTCTGCCTATTATGCTATTATCATCAAATTGGATCTAAACCCATAAATTTTACTCCTTTTATAGAATTTTCATAAGGAGGTTTAACCAATGTACCACCATTTTATTCAATAAAACTCATTGATTTCATCATGCATTTAATTAATCCATGTAACTTCACCAAAAGCCTCATTAAGATTCATATTTTAGAAATGTGATAAAAATGGTAGATTTTCACATTCATTTACATAATAAATACAGGTTCTAAATATTTGACCTAAATCAACAATGATATTATCATTGGGATGATTATTAAGAAATAATTGTCTTCAGGGCGACTCCAAAGTCTATTCTATAATAGTTAGTTTAAAATATTCTTGATGTAAAACATCAAAAATATATTATTGAGTTGTTTTCTCATATGAAAAACATTCTAACTATGTTTTGAAATCAGTATTTGAAGCGTCACCTAAAGAATAATGTTTCTTTTGTTTGCAAAAAATAACAGTTTCAACAAGAATTTACTAATAAATTTTTTATCTAGTGTATGATAAAATAACCAGTTATTGAGTAGAAAAACACGATGAACCATTATTGTTTTGTGTTGAATTTTTTCACAAATACAACTTTATTTATCTATTGGATTGGTTTCATCTCGGCTCAAAACATGAGCTTCCTACACTAACTTGTGATCTTTCTCCATTACACATACTTTAATTCACACAAAATTAAGGGAAATGGTTTAAAAAAAGAACAAAATGGGAATGTAGATGCTTACATAATAATAAGGGAGACATAATGCATGTCCAAAATTTAATTTAATAAAAAATTATAAAAATACAATCACCTATAATGGTCTTCTCTAGTCTCATGATCAACAACATGCATGCAACAAATTCTGCATTTATAAAATTTAGAATTATATTCTAATCATTTTTTTATCATAAATCTAGACCAAATTATATAATTATGTAATTTATATAATATTTTTTTTGTATTAATTCATATCAAAATTTCCTTGATATTCTCACATAACATAATTTTTTTAAAAAGTAAATATTGTTATATGAAATCATCCTTGTATATAAATATACCTTTAGAAGAAGCACGATGTGTACCAATCAAAACTACCCAGTATGTATTATACTCGTATACCATTTACTCATGAGATATATGTCATTCACAAAAAATCACACACATTAATGATTTTTAATATCAACATAATTATTAAACTGATTACATGGATTTTATATCATGTGTTATACTTCAATGTACTTTGTGAAATACCTATAATCTGACTCATACATGATATGTTGATCTGATCTTTAAAAAAAATTAATTATACATTTTTGTGTGTTAAAACCCATCGCATGGAGTGTCCTATAATATTAATGACCACAAACAAAAAAATGTTTGTATATTTTTCAGAGTATAATAATGAAATTAAAATACATCATTATATTTATTACATATGAAAGAGAATGTATATTATCTAAATATTTTGTTTTAAGAGTTACTAATAATAAATTGAAAACTAAATTACAAATTCATTAATAAATCGACGATATTTAAATGTAAATAATTAATATTTGACATATCTAATAAAACATGTAGGTTTTGGGTGAAATCAATGATTGTGATGGGGCATGAAAAACGATTCATTTTGGCATTGTAAATGATTAATTGATGATATACATGAAAAAATTGTGATCAATGGAATATAATAGGAAACAGATAATGGAAAAAATGTTGAATCTAGAGCACATTATCATCACAAGTGAATTATAATTAATTTAATAAATTAATAAATTACCTAATGATAAATTCTTCGATTTTAATGGATCTGATAGGAGATATATGTAGTATTTTCATAGCATTATAAGACAAATCGATGATTTCCTCTAGTGGTGTAAGATCCTATATTTTGTCGAAGTACGTTCTTATTCATTTTTTGGTCTAAGTATCATAATTTTGGTTAATGGTATGTTTTGTGGAAGTATGAGAATCTTTGAGGGTGTATTGGGGAATCATGAAAAAAGGTAAATATTGGTTATCCTATGCATGTCGCATTGTTGGAGAACCTTGTGAATTAACCAAGAACCCAAACACTGCTAGCTATGAGGAAGGGATTCATGGATTAATAAACTATTCGATAATATAGGCCAAACCATGTGGTCCTGTATTTTAGCATTTTACTTGGATGTTTAATGGATTTTCAAACCAGGCGGGGATCCCCCTGAAACTATGTGACTAAAACACTATTTTATAAAAGCACACACATGGTTGGTGCAAGGTTTGGGAAGCTTATGGTCAGACCATGCACCTCATTGAAAGTTGTATTTTACCATTTTAACCCTATGTATTTTAGGTTACTCTCCAAAATTTCATCCTTAGTGTTAATATTATATCCCTAGTGATCAATTTAGATACCCAATACTTTAAATGGAACAATCTCCTTCATTTCATCGTTGGATCGAGTGTTGTTATTTGTGTATAGAAATTACATTTAAGTCTTATGATCCTCTTGATATTCTTTTTTTATTAGGGATTGTTGGTTCATTATTCTTCTTCTGAATCCCTAAAAACATTTCATCATGTGGATAATCTGTTAGGGATTCAAAGGATTCCAGATTCGACATATATGACTAATGTCTTGGTATGTGGTCTAAAAGTTATATTCTAAGGTCTTGTGGTTGATTTGTGCATGTGTGGTTGTTTTAATGTTTCTCAATTATTGTTCATTTGATTCTATTGAAATGATTTGTAAAAATGGAAGGCTAAATTATTAATTGAAACCCTCAAGGCCACCTTGGGATACCGTGAGATTTACTAGACCAATTTAGGGCAATCCATGTGGTGTTCAAAATTCCCAAACCTGGAAATATGTTATGCAAACAAAGGAGTTCAGTTATGTTAAACATGATCCCAACATAAACATTTTGAATAATTAGTTGATTTGGAAAAGGGATTATTGATACTTTTTTCTAGGCATTGGTTATAGAATAAGGGGTTTCTTGGAACAATGAAAATATGGTTAAATCTAATATGGTGAATGTTTATAATTACTTTTGAGATTGAAATTGGAATTCTAGAATGGATTAATACTTATGAAATGGTCAGTTACGTGAAATGGCATAATGTAGAAAAATTGTTGAATATGTTAAATGGGTTGTGATAAGATAGAGAAATGGGATAAATGTGATGTGAAAGGTGTCGTGTAATTGTGTTAATAGGTTAAGGACCTAGGATGATTTTATTGTAAAATGGATAGTTAATTGTGAATGTTATGTGTATTGATTATGCATGGTCTCTGATTTGGTATATGTGTTAACTGGATGCATATGAATGTTCACAAGACTTGGTTGTATGTGGGATACTAGAAAAAGGATCCACCAATGGGTCTGGATGGACTGATTCTCTAAACCCCACCAATAGAAAGCATGCATTAGGGGGACAGATTGAGGCTCTATGCACCTAATAGTTATATTTGATGAGACTAACTAGAATGAGACTCTATGTTGTGTGTGACATATTTGTTATGAAATCTTTATCCCTAATGTGATGGGGAACATGAATTATTCCATTTCTTTATAATTAATTGTTTTTAGGATGAACTGAAAATTATTTAAATGCACAATACATGTATTAAGTATCATAAATGTTATAAATCATTTAATGGAATAAATAATGAATGTTCCTAATGTGAATATTTCATACTAATGGAAATCGTGATGATTTTTTTTTATTTCTATTTATTTAAACGTTTGATGCACTATCTTTTTTGACATGATATATTATAGACAATACTAGTGGCAGCTCTTTAGATGTACTGACACAATACTCAGGGTTTTGTTGATTACTTGAGTAGACTTCATTAATGATGGATTGAAAAATGGATATTTCCATGTGTTGGGGAGTTTAGTTTGTCAAGAGATGAGAATCAATGAGGATCCAAATATATATTATGAACATGGTTATAACGGTTTTCTGTTTGTATTTATTTTGGGTTTCCTTCTCATTTTGTATTGTTAGAACAACATGGAATATTTATCTTCTAGTTGTGGTATTAATATTATTATGAAATTGTTTGTAATGATTTTTTAGCTAGTTTAACATTATTCTCATTATTTATAATTTTATATGATGTTGAATACTCTGGTAATGAGGGAATAGTAATCCCACTTGACCTATTAAAACCACACTATTAGTTGGAAGTCAAAATCATAGGAGGAGGTGCACTTAAGGTCGTGTCGTGAACCAGTTCATAAAAATTGTATACAAGATTCTAGGTTGGGGGAATTTAAATGTAGAATAAATGAATAATATTTTGTGATAATACTATTTGGGGATGATATATGAGAGATAAATGTGTTGTGATTTGCATAAGTTCTCTTATTTGGCGGTAGATAACCCATATAGTGGAGAAAACCCCAATTACCCAGTGTGGTAATTGTTGTTCTGGATATGTGATGCAATAGTTGATTTATATTTTACCACTAGGTGATTCACCTACTGGTAATTATAAATGGTTTTTTGAGAATGGTACTTAAAAGATAAATATTTTAATTATGAATGAGGAAATAATTTAAAAAGTGAATCTTCAAAATGCTTGGGGAATGGTATGTTCATTTACCCCATGTTGATAATGACCCACAGTTGGGATGGTTTTGGGTGTTGTTTATTGCGAGTTGATTCCTGTTGGGAAATAAGATGATTTACTAATGAATGATCCTCTAGAAGAAGAACATGAGAACCTTGTGTTTAAAGTAACATTTATGAGGATCAGTTTCATAATAACTTCACTTATTTTAGGAATATTAAGAAATAAAAACTAGGGTTTGTCCTTCCACACATGTTTTAGATTACTAGGTAGTTTCATCTCCAAGACCCTCATAATCATTATATAGAGGGTGGACATGATGTAGATGTGTTTGGTGTAGAGTCCATCCAGATGATTCTTTGTCCCTTAGGGACTTCTCCTAAGATGGCAATAATTTTGGTGTCTTACATGTTTTGAGAGAAAGAAAAGCATGGTGGGACATTCTGGTTTATACACAGATGACAGATGGATTGTCATTTAAACATTTATAGGAATGGAATTAAGAAAATTTATATTTAGATACATTGAGGTAGGAAATTGATGTAAATTTTTTGATGTTGATGAAGGTGTTCAAATATAGTGATGGAATACACTAGTTTTTCACAGACACACGATACTTTTTTGAGATTTGGTAGAGGATGAGGTAGCTATGGAAATTAATTTATATGATGGACATAAACATGTAATTAAGTCCCTTGTGAATATCTTATGTTTTAAAAGAGTTGCTGAGGTGGTGGATCATGACCTTATTTTAGTGGGATCATTCAAGTAGGCCCATGGTGTTGGGCATGAGGTTTTAGATGGGAAATTCATAGGTATGTCATCCAATTGTAGGAAGCGCCATTAAAATAACATTCACCAGGATAGTAGTGGATTGAGTAGTCTGAAGATAGAACCATCTCCCCAAGGTAGTGATCATGTATTATTATATAATGATAGTAGGGTGGGTCACATACTTGGTCTGTGTTCCCATCAACTCATTGAGTTCAGATCATGTGGCTAAATTGAGATGTGTAGATGTTATGTCTAGACCACTGACAAATAGGAAATGATTGATGGATATGGCTGATGCTTAAAGAAGGTAGGGGGTTGGTTAACCCATTTTAGGCAGGTTTATTAACATCTACATGTCATACCGGTCAATGTGGTAGACTAGATTCTCTTGGGTGAGAGAATACATATAAATAGGTTAGTGCATCACTGTGAATTCTGACAAGATCCTGGGGTAGAGGGGAAGGTCAACATTATATATTTTAGTCTACATCATTTGGTTGTGATACTGGACCATTAACTGTTTGAGGTATAATCACTGTAGATTCTAGGATTTATAGTTCATTATTTAATATTTCTTCTTCATATTCATTAATTTCTTCTCTACACTTGGTTATGTTTTGTTTATAAATGGAACATTTTTTGGGTCATGTAGATTGATACACCATTGGGGAAGAGAGTAGAGAATATTAGGATATATTAGTGGTGTTCTCTTGAAGTTTATGGGTAAAATTTCTTATGGGGAATGTGTGGGCTTGATATGTAACGTTTATATCATATTTTTGGAGTGGATTGGATATTTTTTTACTAGTCGCATATCAAATATTATTGTCACAAGTTAAAATTCATTTATCTTGAAGGAGAGACATATATCCATAATGGTGAGTGCATAATTTCGGTAGGTTGTGCGGAGAAAAGTTTTATAATTTTGGTTGAGTTAATAACTCATGTGACTTTTATTATGATTGATGATGTGGGAGACGTTTAGCTTGTATTTCCTACTAGAGTGGATTAGTTTCAGGATGGGTTTCATGAGGACTTCTCGGGGTTGTCTCCTGAAATAATGATTGAGATCACAAAATGGTTTATATCAAGAGAAGAGAAAATTTCTATTCTATTGTATATAATGGAACCTTTATAACCACCTGAGTGTAAAAATATTTTGGATAAATTAAAAAATTTAATTTTTTTGACCCGAGTATGTCACCTTGGTGATCTCTAGTTTTGTTTCTTAAGAAGTCTGACAAATCTGTGTGGTTGTGTGTCAATTTAAGAAGATGAATCAGAAGATGATTGAGAATTTATACCCTTTTCCTCAAATCAATGATATTTTAATATCAATGTTCTTATTTAGTGTTCACAAAGAATGATATGTGGTCGTGGTATCATTAACTAAGGGTGTTACATTCTGATATATCATGGAATACCATATATAGAAGATATTTATTATATCATTTTTTGATAATGTCATTGGGGTTAACAAATTCACTAGAAATATTTATGGCCTAAAATAAATGATTCATCGATCCCTACCTGGATCTGTTCATATTTGATTTTATTAAATACAAATTTTTGTATTCTAGAACTCTTGAAAATAGTTACAATGATATTTACATCATACGGTGTAAACTATATGAGCATATTCAATATTCCAATCTATAAAAATGACATTTATGATTGTATAGGGTTCATTTCTTCAATCACATCATCTTTGAGGAGAAATTGTTAAGGGAAAATGACAAAATGTGAGCAGTAGTTTCCTGGGACAAATCTAAAATTATTTGCAATATTTTTATTTATCTTGGTTTTTTCGGCCATTAACAAATGTTAAATAAGGATTCTCCCATTTGGAAACAAGTGTTATGTGATTTACTAGGTTTGGAATCAAGTGGGAATGATCTTTGGAATGTGAGGATGTTTTCCATGAATTAATGAATAAGTTTAAATCTTCATAAATTTTGATCATACAAGACCTAGGAATGATGTATACCTTGTTTTATGGGGTTCTCAGTGTTGGAATTGTAGCAGTGATGATGAAAAATGATTGGGTTGTGATATATGGGTCAAGGAAATTATGTACTCAGAAACGAAATTACACTATGAAAAATCTTCATCTACCCACATTGGCTAATACATTAATGTGTTGGAGACACTAATTATTGGAAATATAGATAAGTGGGTTACCAATCATAAAATTAATAATTACATCTTCTATCTGTGTGATTTGAATCTTTCCTTCTCTCGATGAATTCATTACATGTAGTATTTTAACATTGAGTTAATTTACACTCCATGAATTGGGAATAGTATTGATGATTATTTAGTCCAGAAGACTCAAAGATAAAATGTTTTGGAGTCAACTTCTGAATATATTATGGTGGCATTGTTCCCTAAGTTGCATCATGAGATTTAGAATTATAAATGGAATATGACCCATGAATCATTCATAGTTGAGTTTTTTCATTTGATCCAGATCATGGGAAGGCACCATGTGGATTCAAAAATATTGACTTTATGTGAGAGTTTTAAATGCAGGGATTCACCTTCCGGGTGGAACGTCACTGAAGAAGGGAAAATTTATATATGTGGTAATGTTGTCGTGCAATCATTTTGTTAAGAAGAGTGGATTCATGAGTTTTATGCATCACGGTGGGTGGCTCATCCTGGTTTGATGAAAATGTATGATGATCATCGTAGACATTATTATTGGTTAAAATAAAGAATGAGGATATAGGTTTCATGTTGTGATTCTTTACCTGTAAGAAGATGAATGTTGAGCATCAATTTTCTAGGGGTTTGTTAGTACCATTTCCCATTCTATAATGAATATTGGATGATGTAATGATTGAATTCATGGTAGGAACTCTAATGTAGACTTAGATGAATAATGTGAAATTTGTAGTTTTGGATCATTTCACCATGGTTCCAAATTATGTAGTTTCAGATCATGATCTATATTTCGCATTGCGTTTCTAAGATGGTTTAACAATTGCATTTGGTACCAATGTGTTTTCAAAACGATTTTCCACCCATAGATAGAATGATAATAAGACAATCATATACAGATACAACAGAATATTTTGAGGGATTAAATGATGGATTCATTTGGATCATGATATATGCACGTATTGATTGTTGAAATTTTCTATAGAAATAGTTACTAGTTGAGGATTCAAATGACCCTGTATGAGGCACCCTATGGAAGACCATGTAAATCCTCAGCATGTTGGATGGACGTAGTATAATCATAATTTCTAGGGCCACATCTCATGCATGAGCTGTGAGAATTGATGTAGTTGATTTGGAAACTAATTTAAATTGACTAGAGTATAAAGATGTTTAATGTGTATCAGCGATGTAGACTTATGGTGTTTCTGGTGGTTGACTGTTTGTTTCTTTGGGTTTCTCCATGGTAGGGTCAACATGATATATCGAAACATGGAATGTTGGAATCAAGGTATGTGTGGGTATTTGTTATTACCAATAGAATTGGGCCAGTGGTGTACAAATTGGGTCTTCCATTATGGTGTAGTGACATGCACAATGTTTTTTATATGTCGCATATTTGGCATTATCTACATGATTCATCTCATTAATTTGATGTAGTGGATGATGATCATGAGACCGACACATCCTTTTTGGAACATCTAGTTCATATAGTAGATCATAGTTATACGTCCTTATGTTAAAATATTAGGCCTTTGGATCAAGATTTTTGGCATCATGATAATGTAAAATATGAGTCAGATGACTTGGATATATCTGTGGGCTCTATGGCTAGTTAACATTTTTTAGATGTTTAGTTATGGTTGGTAATGTTGCTCAAAGAAGATCCATTTTAAGGATGGGAGGTTGTAAAATACAATATTTTCTTGAGGAACAATTTTTTGAATAATTTGGATTATGTATTCTAATTTTATAATGGATTTATTTAATTATGAATGTGTATTTGTGGGGGTTTCATGAGGGCTCAGGACATGAGAAATGGGAAATTTTCACCATCTTGTTCATGATAACCTGCTGTCTCATGGTTAGTGACAACAATTTATGTAACGCCCAAAAGTTGAATCAAGGGAATTTCCCTTCTTATAGTCATATGGTATAATCACATGAAATTGATTTGAGAACAGAAAAGAAACATTATAGATGAAAAATTAATGAAATGATAAGTATTTCTATATTTTAAGGATCCTATAATGATGAAATAATAACCTATCATTTTGAATTGTAATGTTACCCTTATGTGTAGTAAACCATCCAATTCAATAGTATCCTCAAATGTGAACTTATAAATAAAATTCATCAATATTATATATGAAAATAAGATATAATTATATCATAGTACAAGTAAGTAAATATTTAAAAATTTATTAATTAAGAGTTGGAATTCTTATAAGTAATAAATATTTAATAACAATTTATGAAGAAAAATTATTTTCATAAAATGGTTTCAAAAATTATTATATTTATATATTATGATTATATGATAATATTACGGGAACATAGTTTCTTTTTCAAATTGTTATTAAATCAGTTAAAATTTTAAAATATTATTTTCAATTAAATTATGATTTTAAATAAAAATTTAACTTATCCAATTTTTTTAAAATTATTTTCATAAAATGGAGTTCATTTTTGGATGTACACATTTATAAATGGTTACAATAATTTTATTGGATTATTCTAAAATACATGAATTTTTGCGAATAGTAAAATACAATAATTTACCATAGATGATGAATACATGAAATATACATTCATGGATGATATTTTTCTAATATAATAACTATTAGTTAGAATTCACATGATCTATTTACTCTATTAAGTATCATGAACCATAATTATTGCTTTTATTTAGCTAATAAACTAAAAAGTTATATAATGATAAATCCCCCCACTCCTCTACTATAAATACCACACATCACCTCTTCTTCTCCTCACACCTCTCAAAACATGTTCCTTGTTTAAATTATTCCAAAATCACTTCTCAAGACCCTTCCCTATGTCTAGGAGCTTCTGTTTATAATAGGACTCTAAAACCAATCCCCCTTGGAGGTTCTCCAGAGGATGGAATCAAGAGGTAAACCCCTCTGCCTTTTATTTTATTTTCATTTCATTTTCCATTATTTCACGTTCTATTCTCACATACCACCATTAAAGTGGTATGAAAATTAGATTAACATTAATATAATATAATTTTGTAATTATAGTTGAATAATTCATAATCCTCTCTCATTAATATTCCTATTATACGTGAAATTAAAGCATCATCTTTGATGTGTTTATTTATCGCATTCACGGACGATAGGTTTTCTATTTCCATTATGGACATCATGGATGGATGTGAAACAATTTTTTTGGTTAATCTAGATCATAATATTTTTAATTTATCATATTTAATGATCAAGATTCATTATAGATACATGATTTAATGTAACAAAACAACACAAATTTATTGTGATGAAATTACTGAATGAATCCAAACAATTATCATTAACGTTTTAACTAATGACTCATCCTCAACTGAAATAACCAAATGAATTATATGATAATTTAACAATATATATGACCATTAATATCATATAAATTCAATTATTTTACTTCAATTCAAATTTTACATGAACGTATATACTCATATATATGCGTACAGATCATGAATATTTAGTAAACAAGATCTTCTGTATGATGAAATTAAACTTTATAACCCATTAAAAATGACATAAATGTACGTAATAAATATTTCATAAATAAAATAAATTTATTAGGGGTTATATAAATTTTAATTAATGAATATAAATTAACTATATAGGTCATTAAGATCAATTGAAGTACATCTTCGAACATAACAAAAGGTATTCTACTCAAATCTCTATTATTCATTCGGGATATTCTGTATCCCTTTTACCCAATTGAAATTATCATTTATTTTTATTTAAGTGAATTTAATTCTATGAATATGAAAAAAAATCATGTATCATAATCCTTATATACTTATATTTTTTGATATACATATTTTTATAAGGTTCCTTAATCGATTGTTTCTAATTAGTACGCCTGATTTAAGAGAACTTCTATAATTCATTCAAATTTTCACATACAATAAATAATATTTTTTTAACCAATAATTATTTTCTAAAAACAAAAAAAGTATTATGAAAACCTTATTGGTAACTTATTGTCTACAATTAAATATTATGTTACTTCTTCGTTAAATGAACTTTATTATTTTCCTTCAACTACAAATTTTTTTTTTAATTTTGACGGTTCATAAATTATTGAATATATGATAACAATTAAAATATAAATTTTTATCATGGTATTTTCCCATTTTCCATTACGAATTTCTATTAAATATTTAAATCCATTAATTCATGGACGTTATTTTGATATTCTTTTGTATTATTCATTTTTACAAGATTATGATACCCAATTCAAACCATTGGTATCCCTTATGATTATTCATGATTCATTATGATTGATTCTTCATATGGGACACATATTCAGGAACATATTTTTATGGGTTTGTAATGATAGTGCACCAATTAATTTTTTAACATTTAGTCTCATCTGACATCATATTCAATGTTCTTGGTGGTTATCCTTGATGTCTACTCTTCTATATGCAATGATCCTCGACTCTTCCTAAAGTCATGTTTTATGTTTCTTCAACATGAATTTGATTCCATGATTATATGATTTTATGTTATATATGTTATTATTTCATTGGATTAATCAAGTTCCATTCATTTTTATATCATTATGTTATGACATCTAACACATGTAAGAAGTATTATTTTAATATTAATTCCCTTAATAAGATTTTTATTTCATCCATTTGTTCATTTTATTACCAGGTTATCCTGAGATGTTGTAAGGTCTCCAATGATGTTAGTATCTCATAATGTATTAGAAATAAAGAATTTTATTTGTACTATTCTTTCATTTTTATGTATATAGTCTCTCAATTAATATAGATTTTATGATCCTTGTTTTGTAACATGACAATTAATTATGTTTATTATCATTTACTGATAGGTGTAAAAGTATATGTTTTCTATAGTTGGTATTAGCGAATGTAACAGTAAATTTTAGAGATTCGGAATAGATCACTTTAGTATGAACCATAGTGATAAAACTATGTATATAAGAACATCCCTATGTTTTTTGTAATTATATATTCTATGTTTTATCACGAAAATACATCACCATATAGACACTACAAGTGGAAATGGTTTTGGAATAAATTCACCAAAGTGTTACATCTCCATTATGTTGTTCTGAGCCTAACTCAGGGTAACTCAGCACCTGATAATAGTCCTTACTGTCAACATGTTTTGACACTCTATGTTTATATTATTAGGGAAACTCATAAGATCAATATGAACCATTATTAGGTAATGAAAAAACTTGTATGAATATATGTAAGTAAACAAATCATGGATGACCCATATTGAATACTATGGAATCAAAAGTTTGGATACACTTTTCCTTTAAAATTTTATACATTATTGTTCATATTTATATTTTCTTTCTTACTAAAAATGTATTCAATTACCGAAATTGAACTCTCTTTTTTGTAGTGAAGGGATTGAAATAGATGAACATGTGGCAACAAACAATGTGATAGGAAAGGTCATGATTTCCCTATTGATATGTAAAATATGATTGGAATGGGCTCTCAAAAAATTAAAAAAGTACTGGCTCAGTTGGATTATGTTATTAGAAACAACTTTAATAATATATAACACAAAATTTCTCCATTTAAAAAGAGTTTTATTATTGAACACATCATGTAGCAGAGGACTCTCATGATTAGTAGATCATCTGATCCCCTCCTTATGGAGAAGTGGATTATCTCAATTGAAATGATATTCTCAATCATCCAATGCATAGAATAAGTGAATGGTTTGATGGAGGTCAATTTTTTTGATGGGGAACCATATCATTGGTGGAAACTAATAAAAAATATGACATCCAAGGTGGAAATTGATTTCATGTGTTTGGAGGAAATCAGGAAAACATTTTCCAAAAAATATTTCACCAAAACCTCTATCTCCGGATTGAAAGAGTTTTCCTCAGAATTAATTAGAAGGTTAGTCAACATAATAGGATTTTCATAGAAAACTATTAAAGACAAGGTATATGTACCTCTTTCCTTATGATGAAATCTAAAATAATGGTGGATGTCTTCTTTAACAGACAAAATCCGACTCAATAAAACATGTTGGTGATTTGAGACAATGATAGCTATTAAATGGTTTTATTTTATTCCATTGATGTTTAAATAGACATTAGATATTCTCAGTAGTCTCACGGTCCAACTGAATTTTTTTTTGAAAATGGAGTCTAATATGGGTGGATCAACACATAAATCCCATGATATGAAGAAGAAAAAATATTCCATGTGCCAAAAATGTGCGAAAAGGCTTCTTTCGTACTATCTGAAGGGAACCAAGATATTTTATAAATGGGTAAAAATTGGACATATAGAGAATAACTGAAAAAGAGATATGAATAATTCCAGAAACATTTAGGAAAAAAGTATGTTATAGCCCATTACAAAGATTAATGTGTAGTTTTTAAACATCATGGATATTGGGAATTAAGAAAACCATTTCTTTAAGACCAGTGCGTCCATACGCCATCAAAAACAACGTCCAAGAAAAATATATGTGATTATTCTATCACTACATCTTTTGTGGATCTAGACAATGATGTGGTTATAGGTATGGTGGTCATTCATTAAATAATGTTGAATGTACTTAATTATTTATGTTCTTTGTCATATTTCTTATCATCCATGTTTAGTATAACTATTGAAGAAGAACCTCAATATATAGAAGTTGTTGTATCTATGAGTACATAAAATAAGGAAATTATGAAATCAAAAGAATATAACTCCTTCATATGAAAGGTTTCTAGATTGGACCACCTGGATAATCTTTTCAAACTTCATTTTATGGATTTCAATGATATCTATCGAATGGATTGGATATCATTATATGATGACAACATGATGTTTCTATTATGGGAGATCACTCTTCATAACTAAGATAATCCCCCAATCCTTTACATGTGTATTGAGGAAGATGAATCTCCTACAGAATCATCCTCTTAGGGAAACCTTATAGAATGGCCAACGTTGTGCTGGAATAGTTGAAAAAGAAGTTATAGAATAATATGTATAGGGGTTTTATAGGCCCCAATGCATTAACGTGGGCTCTTCCAATCCCATTCATTATGAAGAAGTATCGATCAATTTTCATATGAAATTATTATCGTGGTCATAAAAAAATCATGAATATCAATAGGTATCCCCTTCCATAGATAAATTACTTGTTCAACTAGCTATGTGGGTCCATTTATTTCCATAAAGTGAATAATTGGTTGGGATATCACTAATTAAATGAGAGGAAGGATGTTATTCCAAATACTGCCATTGGAACAGGGTATGAACACTATGATTTCACTATTATTCCAATTGGACTCATAATGGTTCGAAAACATTCATTGAATTAATGAATACTGTCTATAAAAATGGCCAAAACAAAATTTTGTTAGTCTTTATCGATGATATTCTGTTATTCTCAATGAGAAGGAGGAAAATGAGGAGTATTTGAATACTGTTCAATGGATATTGGGAATGGATATATATTATGATGTTTATAAAAATTGTGAGTTCTAGATAGAGTTATTATCATTATAGTAGAATCTCTTCCCTAGAAAAGAGATATTTGTGGAACCTTACAATATGAAGGAAATCAATGAGAATCCCATGCCAATGATGGTAATATAGATTTGTAGTTTTATTAGTCATGAATGATATTGGGAATGATTTCTGGAGATCTTATCATGATTTTCAAATAAAATAACCAAGCTAACATGGAAGGAATTGATGTTTTTCTGAACTCAGTATTTCGAAGAAAATGTTAAGGATTTCAAAAAGGGTATTAGAAACCTACAAGTACTGACACTCCCACCTTTTGGATCACACTCTATGGTTTATGGTGATTCATCCTAGAAAGACTTGGAATGTGTACTAATGAAAAATTATAATTTAATATCCTAGTACATAATTCATTTTATCATTTATTTGAAAATATATCCTACACATGATCTATAGTTGGAAGATGTGACCATTGAATTAACTATCTGACGACATTATCCCTATAGGGAGATGTTTGAGATATATAATGATCACAAGTTTCTAAAATATATATTCACATAGAAGGCGATTAATATGAACTCGTAAAGATGGTTAGATATCATTAATGATTATGCTTTCTCAATCCACGATTATTCCAGTAAGGCATATAATGCGATATATTCACTAAAGAAAAAGGATCACACACCTTTATCTGTGAATAGATTTGATAAGGATCCCTTCTTCTTAGAATTTCCAAGGATCAAATTCATAATTATTAATGGAGGAACAACATCTATCCTATCTCTAATGTTTTTTCAACAATCCCATGTGGTTAAAATAAATTATATTTTATGAAATAATATGGAAATATAGAAAAGGGTTGAAGATATAAAAATTGAGAAATCCTATAATTTCAAGATGAATATGGATGGTGTCCTATGATTTTGGTAATGATTATGTGTACCATATGATTTATATATAAATAATTATTTTGTGATTTATTCACACAGTTCAACCATCTATACTCACCATTGGTTCCCAATGATGTGTCAAGACCTCCAGTTGAACTATTGTTTGGACAATATGATGAACGAGATAGATGAATATACATTAAACTACCTAATATGTCAAAAATTTATTTCTTAAAGACATAACATTATAAGATTGATGAAACCATTTTCCATATCAATATTGAAGTGGAAGAACATCACCATGGCCATTTTAATTAGGCATCCAATAACATCTAGAGGAAACAAATCTATATTTGTTATAGTGGATCTTCTTACAAAAACAACTCAGTCTATCACATTTCAAGACTAAATATCATTGGAGAAACAAGAATGAATATATATCAATTATGTGGTAAGGAAACATTCAGTGCCAAAATTTATTGTATCTTATTGAGATATGAAATTAACCTTCATGTTCTAGAAAATTCAATAACATGCTCTCTGAACTAATTTGAACATCAGTACATTATATCGTCCACAAACTGATAAGAAAACATTGATAGCTATTCAGAAACTGGATGTTTTTTGAGAGCCTATTTGGACATCAATGATGTATGTAACAAACATCTTTCATAGGAAGAATACCCTTACATAAATAGATTAAACTCTAGAATAAAAATGAATCCATATGAATACCTTAATGAGAAATGTTGTAGTATACTATTATGATAGGATGAAGTCAGTGAATGTAAGCTATTATGGAATGAAACAGCTGAGGAAATGGTAGAGAAGGAGAAAACCATTCAGAAGAATATCAAGGCATCCCAATTTCAAAAGAAGAGTTATGAAGACTGTCATGGATAATACATTGAGTTTATGGTCAGATACATGGTATTCCTCTACATCGATCTAGGGAAAAAATCATGAGATTTGGGAAGAAAGGATTTCTATGTCCTAGGAACATGGGCCACATTATTATTATTGATCATGTCGGAGATGTGGCCTACCAAATAGGACATCCACTTACTCTGCCTCTAGTAAAATATGTAATTTATTTGTCACCCTTAATAAATTAAATTCCAGATCCATCACATGTACTGTCTTAAGATCTGTTATAGTTTGAGGATGACCATTCGTATGAGGATTATCCAGTGAAGAACTTGAATCATAAAGATAATGTATTGTGCATAACGACTACTCAACTGATAAAATTTCCATAATAAATCCATAAGTCCAAATAGGATACTTGGAAACTAGAAGATTTTATGAAGGAAAAGTACTAACACCTATATTCAGCTTATATTCTAAAAAACAATTGATGGAAATATTCTATAATGGGGTAACAGTGAAATGACCAAATGTTTTGTCAACGGAATTATTAATATTAAAATTATTTAACATGTTATAATAAAATAAAATTTATTTGAGAACACAAAAAGAAATCAATATAAACCAATATTGAATGAAAAAAAGTATTTGTAGAATTTAAGGATCCTATACTAATGAAATACTAAATTTACCATATGAATTGTAACGTTACATTATGAATAGGAAACACACCAAATTAATATTAACCTCATAAATTAATGTATAATATCATTTATACACCTTATAAGTGAAAATATGATATCATTATATCATTGTATAAGTACATAAATATTTTAAAAATTATTAATTAATTGTTTTTTTGTACGGCATAAATATTTAATTAAAATTTAAAAGAAATATAATTTTCATAAAATGTATATATAAATATTTATTTTTATGTCTTCTGATTAAATGATAAATTTTATTATACCAAAATTAATTTTTAATGTCTTATAATATTAGTTATAATTAAAAAATATGTATTTTCAAGAAAATTATGATTTTAATTACAAATTAAATTTATCATAATTGTAAATATTTTCAATAAAATGGAGATCCATTTGGGATAATTCTTGTTGAAAAAGGTTTAGGGTGTATTTTTGTGTTTTTTCAAAAATAATTGAATATTTGGTCTATAGTAATGTAAAATGTTTTACTATAAAATCTCAAAAAATGAATTACTGATCCATGAAATATTTTATGCTGATGTTAGATCCATTTGTTATAATTCACATAATATAGTTACAGTATTTTGCCTCCTGAATTATCATTATTTCTTATTAACAACAAAGTAATAACTAATGACTTAAATAATGAGAAAGCATTGTTCCTTGCCAAAATTCTCCCAAATCATATCCAAAACCCATTCCCCATAACTAAAAGCTTTTGGTCTTAACAAAATACCAAATCGAGTCCCCTATGAGGGTTCTCAAGATAAAGGAATCAAGAGGTAAAATCCTCCCCATTTTCATTTTTTTCTTTTCACGTTATATTAATTTCATTTATATCCTCTCCTCCAAAAATAAAAAACTGATTTCAACTCCAATACATTAAATATTCTATAATATTTTATTATAATGAAATAATTCATCATCATCTCTCTTTTCCCCACCTTTTATATTTTAAATAAAAATATCTTCTCAGATGTGTTAATTTATCACTTTCAAGGATGAGGAAGTTTCAATATCTCTTTACATATTCATAACTACTAATAAAACAATTTTTTGGTTGAAATAGGTCATTATATATGTATTTTATCTTATCTATCTTTCTAGATTTTTTATACACACATGATCTAAAACAATAAAACAAAACAAGTTCATTGTGTGTGAAACCACTCAAAATAATCCAGGCGACTATATATAAAGATTATATAATGATTCTTCCCCACCCAGATTTAAAAAAACACTTATATGATAATTTAACCTTATGTATTATCTTTAATAATAGATAAATTCATTTATTCACTTCAATTACCATTTAACATGATCATCAGTACTCATATATATGTGCCTAAACAGTAAAAATTACTAAAACAAGCTCTCATGAACGATCAAATTGAACTCAATAACTAATTAAAAAAGAAAAAAATGAACCAAATAATGATATAATATACCAAATAAATAAGAAAAATTTTCTTGAATTATTATTTAATGAATCTATTATTCTTTTCGAAGACATTAACATCCTGTCAATTGCACCTCCATACTTATGGAATAAGATTTTACTCGAACCTCCATTATTCATTCTTGTTATTATTTCTGCCATTTTACTGAAATAAATTTCCATTTTAACATTATCTAATTATTGAAATTCCATCAGGATCGCTGATGGACTTTCCAACCTTGGTATTGATCAGGATTTACTTTGGTTGGATGCTCTCCCTTCTGATCTAATCCCTCTCTATGCTTGGGATGTCGCCAAAATTCCTTATTTTAGACTTGTGTAACCCCCCTCTCTCTTTTTTTCATCAATAACATTTTCTACCTACTTAAATAAAAAATTATCTAATTATTAAAAATTATGTATATATTTTCCAAAATCATGTATCTAGATATATCCATCCATCATTTTTGGGGATATATAGGTTTTTAAATTGTTCCCAACTCGATTCATCACAATAAGTATGCATGTTTTAAGGGACATCTCCAATTCATAACCAATTTCATGTGTGTACATTATTATGGTTTTAAGACACCCTTATTTTATAAAATCAATTATTTTATTTTGAATTTATTCTTGGTTCAATTCTAGACTTATATTATGATTTGACGATTTCTTCTTTAAAAGCTCTTTAATATTTTCCATAAACCGCACAAATTTGTTTTAATTATAATGTTTTTATGTACTAAATTTACATGTTACCACCTCATAATGACATCTATTATCAATATATATGATTATTTTACCTTATAAAATTCCATGTATAAATTAAATCATTTTTTAATTGACACCATTGTGATATTACCTTATGTTATTCCTTTTGTCAATATTATGATACCCAATTCTTACCATGGGTAACACATATGTTTATGATTGATTCCTAATGTATTATTATTCATGTTGAATACATATTCCTTAAAATGTTCTGATTGGTATGAACAGATAGTTCACCAGTGATTTTGGTAATTTTTGTCTTCATCATCTTTTTTATGCAATGGTCTTGGTGGTTAAACTTGTCTCATGCTCCACAGGTTACGGTCATGGTGAATAGTATTTTCATGTGCTCCTCTATGTGAAATGAGGCTTGACTCATTCTGAAGTCATATTTTATATTACAGAAACATTACCATCATTCCAAGATTAAATGATGCCATATTCCTTATGTGATAATTCCATATGTTCAATCATGATCCAAAACTATTTAAATAATTATGTTTTGATTACTAATCCACATTCTAGGCATTCATTTAATGTATATTCCACTAATAGGATTTTTATATCATCCAGTTTTTCAAGTCATCCCCTTATTATCCTATGTCGATGTAAAGACTCAAAGGATGTTAGGAGGTTATAATAGATCATAAATATTGAAATGTTTTTTAGTCACATGTTTTCAGTTTTATATTCCTCGTCTACCAAAGACAATTGGAATTGTGAACATTGGATTTAAATTTCATATTTAAATAATTTTAAAATCATGTAATGTTATTTGTAAATATAAACAGATTCCATAGTGTACCTAAATAATTCTTGACAAGTGGAAGGGGTACAATGTATAGTAAACCATGCAAGAGGGAAGGACAAACCATGTGGGCTTGGATAATGGAATTACACACATTTGGCGCATAGTTTTTAAAACCATTTATTGCTCCCCAGGTAATTGTGAGACTATGGACGACTTGGACATAGTCATACATATGGTTCGTGCATGGTTCGGAAAACAATGCAGCAAAACTGTGGTCCTCATTAAATGTGTGATTTTATGATTAACCCCAAATAATTTTATGTTCCTCATACAAATTTAATCATCATTAATTCTCTTCTATCCCATGTGACTATCATAAACAACCCTATCATCCCAAGGATCTATCTTGTTCATTTATAGGGCTTTCATTATTTTTTTGGTCACATATACAAGCAATGGGTTAGCCGTATGCTCCTCTTGCATCTATTTTATGGATAAGAAATATTGATTTCTTTATTAATCATATGATTCCCTAATAACCACTTTTCACAAAAAGATCATAGGATGTGGCTTCTAAGGGTTCTGGAATCCAGATCTAAGGAAATGGTTAATCTTGCATCTATATCTGTATATGATGTATGTGGTCAACATGTTATATTCCATGGTATTGATGTTGATTTTTTTTCATTTATGTTCATGTTAATGGTTATCTGGTTGTGAAATTGTTGACTTCGAATGTTTTTGGTTAAATGGTTAGTTAAATGATGAATTAAACCATTAATGATCACCAGGGGATGAATTGAGGATTATTATACCGATTTAGGACTATGAGTTGTGCCAAAATCCCCAAACATTGAAAATTATAATGATAAATTTGGAAATGACATGTGAAAAGGTAGAACACAAGATGAGCATGTTGATATATTTTTTGATCTAGAAGAGGGATTATTGATAGTTCTTCCTAGACTCAGATAATTTCATTAGGGATTGTTTGGAACAATGTAAAGTGGGTTTAATGTAATGAATTTCTTGTTATTGATGACTTGTGTAATTGAAATTGAAATGCACGAATGGGAAAATACATGTGAAATGATAAATTATGTGAAAAGGGATAATGTGTGAAAATTATTGAATATGTTAACGAGGGTTGATATAATAATTTTAAATGGATAAAATGGGCTATGTACGGTGTGTGAAAAATGTGTTAATGGGATAACACCAAAATTTAATATAATTGTTTAACAGAATGTGAATTGGGAATGTTATTTTAATTGATTATGAAATGTCTGTGATTTGGTATCTGTGGTAATTGGTTGAATAAGAATATGCACAAGGCTTGTTTGTATGTAGGGTATTGGAAAGATGTTCCTCACACATGTGGGTTTAGACTGAGTCCCTATACCATCCCCTATAATGCATGGGTTAAGGAGTCTGTATATTTCTCTAATCCCCTAGAGTATGCAGTTAATTAGACTACCTGGTCTAAGGATCAAAGGTGAGTGTGATATATTAGATATGAAATGTTTATACATAGTGTTATAGTGACCTTGACATATTCCATTATGCCTTGACGATTGATCATCTTAGGATAGAGTTTATATGATATAAATTCATAAGCCATGGATTATGTGAATGAAATTGTTTAAGTGATAAAATAAAATAAATTAAAAATGATTATGAGTTGAATATCATTATCTAATAGAAACTGAGTTTTATATTGTTTTTATTCAATTAATTTAGTATTGAATACAATGTTAGTTTAGATTTGATATTTTGGAGACACAATTAGTGGTGTCCAATTGAGATGTACCTACACCTAGTTCTGGATGTCGTTAGGTACCCAATAAAATTTCAGAGTTGTAGAACTAGTCAAGGGAAAATTATGTGTCTTAGGGAGTTCGTTTGGGAATTTGATGTGAAAATAAAAGGATTTAGACAAGGTGTAATGATTCTTTTGTAATATTTTTATGTTAGTCTTTATTTTCAATCTCCTTCACCTTTCGCACTATTAGAATGAAATTCCATATTAAACTTTTGGATGTGGTTGAACATGTTTGGGAACTGTTTCGTAATCCATGTTCTGATTTATTTTATATTTTATTCCATGTTTCATAGGTTATATATTATGGAATACTCTGGTTATGAGGGAATAGTCTTCCCATGGGACCTATTAGAACCTCCCTACAATTTGGAATCTTCTTGAGTATTGGGATGTGCCCTCGAGGACTTATGGAGACTTGGCCAAGAGAATTGGTTTAGTGAATTCCATGTTAGGGATGATACACGCATTGATCAACACATGTTCCTCAAATCTATGAATGTATCTATAAAAATCATCATGTTCTAGCTTTCTATATCATAATTATTTCAATTTTCGATTATGATTTCCTTAAAAATTGCATCTAAAGGATTATCCTTGATCTATCAATATTTCAGTGTAGATGGGGCAAGAAGAAGTATCTCTATTCTTGGAAGCATTCATGGAGAGGGAGCACTCTAGGGATTGAGGTGATTCTCTCTAGCTGCCACTGTGAAAAGAAATTGAAATTGAAATTCTTGAAAAATTATATAACTGGTTTTTTTACCGCTATGGTTAGAAATAAATAAATATACCAGTGACCAATATTATTTATTTATTCCCTCTAAAACGCTATGTCAATTATAATATTAGTAAGATTACTATTTATTGTTATTCTTTAAACTAGTGTATTAAAATTAAAAATTAATTAATATAATCATATTAAATATATATTATTTCTCATCAGACATAGAAACTCGGTCCACCATTCATCCAAAATATTTATCATGCCTTGAATAATGATGATTTATTTGATAAATAAATATCACTGCATTATTCTCCAATATATAACTATATATTATATTTAAAAAATAGAAAATAAATATTTATTAATCATTCTTCTCAAATAATATTCTCTCGAACAAATGACGAAGGATTATATGAAAATCAATAAAACATTGATAATTATTTAACCATGTCCGAGGATAATATTTTTTCAAATTTTCAAATAATAAATAGTAAGATATTATTTATCTACGATTATAGGTAAATTTATTGTTTGATTCTATAAACCTTTTTATTAGAGGCTTTATAAAAAGCATCATATAGTCTAGGATTATCATTTGCAAACATTCCAAGTAACATAGAGAGAATTATTTTTATGTTGGAACAAGATAATAACATATAGAGCTACTCCCTATAAAATATAATCCCTCTATAACAATATCTCTAAACAAAATGGTTATATTCTTACGTCATCATTCTATGTGCTTGATGTATCATTCATTGAATTACTAGAAATCAATAATTCCTATAGAATATTATGGACATGGATTTATTTATGATATAAAACATAGATGAATGAGTCTGAGATATCAGATACTATTATGGAATTGAATGGAGAAATCCATTCATCTAATATTCATTAATGCAATATTACTCCTAATGCACCCAATGTATCCTACTTTAATACAAACATATGTCATGTGATTTTTCATCAATACATCAAAGTATGTGACATATAATGATCACATAAAATAATCATAAAGTCTATTGATTAATTCAAAATTTAATAAATGTGAACATCCAAGGACACATATTAATGTGTATTTTCTACTGCAGGGAGTTGTTCCCATAATATTGTACACTAGATATTACTAATGGATTACACCATGAGAAATAGACTCAAATTCCTATGAGCCTTCACCCCTAATATCTTATGTCATTTGATTCCTTAAGATTATATCATCTGGATAGAGATCATATATTTTAAGAATACAATTGTGACACTTTTGGGTTCTTATCATATTCGAGAACCACTATGATCTTTTAGGGAGACATATACTCTTACGGTATTATCACATAATATGTCATGGACACGAAAAATAATGTTGTGGTAAGATGTTAATTCATTTTAAATAACTATGAATAAATATTATCATATAGTTTACACATGTTCGTTTTAGTGCACCAAGTCCAACACAATAAAAAATAACCTTTTCTTATATGAACAATACCACATACCATAATCCATCTACTTTATGACCATATTATCTTAAATGTCAGAAAATTTAAATTGAGGTTGCAATGAACATGTTAATTATTATGAATATAACAATTATATAGATATACATTTAACAAATTTTCTTACCCATATATAGTCCAATTATTTCTCCTTCATTTTATTACCGATATGCCTGCATGGTGCTATTTGTATCTAAATGATTTCATAATACTTGGAAATGGTTTCCATTTAACATATAAACTGCCTAGAATTTTTTCATATCATTTAATTGTTCTCATTTTATTCAACCATTATTTATGTTTGATGATTCCTGGCTTCATGCATAAGGGTAAAACAATGTCACCTATTAGAATATCTCACTGAGTAAGAAGAATGGAAAAATTGAAGTAGAACAATTTCATTGTAAAAATAAAATAATATGTGACATAATATGTCATAATTATAAAAAACATTATGCAGACTTCTCATTATGATTAGATGAATCTATAATTTATCTATGATTAGTATCCTCTTATAGATTTTTCTGTTCCAATGCATACAATGGGTCATCTACATGAACTAGAGTGGAAACTGAATGAAAAAAAACATCAGATCCTATATGGAGAATAGGAAATAGAGGTGTAATAAAAATAATGGGATAAAGATAGATGCGGTGGAGATATATCATAGGATATGGATGTGGTATAGGTTTGAACAATTATGCTAGTGACATTAATATGTTATGTCATTATGATTCTAAGTAAGATGACGATGGAGGAATGGGAGGGACAATCCTAGAGGATCAAGTGGAGGATAAAAATTTCTGGTAGATATCGTGTCTATTGGCGGGTTAGTGTCTGAATGGATATGATGGGTGCTCTGTGTAGCTCTTGAAGCACCCCTGCTCAAACCCATACTAGAAGTCTGATAATAAGTAGACATTGGTTCTATAGAATGTACATAGAATTTATTATAGTGAATAAGGTCATGGAACGAAATGGAAGGAAAAAGAAAACTATTAAAATTATTATAATCACTAAGGTAACTGGAGGTGGCACCCCATGATTTCACAATGATATATAATCAATAAATAATCTATTCAATTAAAAATATTTAATATCTTTCATAATATGAATATGAAAGAAATGTAGACATGTCATAATGAAGAAAAACATTTAATCAAGAATAACAACAAAAAAACACCTAGCATCAAACAAAAAAACATGGTATAACAATATCATCTAAATTCTACCCTAATTGACATATATATAAATAATCATCAAATCCCAATGAATCGTGTTCCCCTCTCCACTATTTCCTTAGTCTGCAGTTCCAATTGAATAAAAACATTTAGGTCTAGATAAGGGTGAATGAGGGCTTGGATCAATCCCACCGCGTCACTAGGTCAGGCACCCACCTACATTAAGAGATAGGTCAGTGATCAGGTGACAAGTGTCGGGTTGGGGAAAATGTTAGATTGGATCCGAAACAATGATATTAAAATCCGGGGCATGGAAGTATCTTTTAAATCACCATCACCTAAAAAAGTGTGCATTGAGGAGGCATACGTGAAAAAACATATCTATTTGTGTGGTTGCTATATTAGGATGGAGGAGGTGATAAATCCTAATATGGCTATTTTAATATTTAAGATACATGAATTTCATAAATTTGAGATTATATCACAATTAATTTAAAACGGATCGAGGATTTTTATCATTCATTGTTGATTATTTATCTGTGTATTATCATGAATTTCTCATTTTTTTAAATAGCCACACCTTTATTTTTGATGTGTAGAGTAATGGATTTTTTGAAGAAGTGTAGTTCTAAACTGATATGTGGGGGTGTCAATAGGGGTTTTATTGGGGATATCGTGAATGATTATTCAATATATTATAACATAAAAAAATTGCTTCATCACTGAGATCAAATAATTAAAAAAATAGATTTTACATAGCACTGATAAAGGGTAGCATGTTAAAAATCATTTTTTGTTGTAGTGTTATTAGGTATCATTCATTGATTGAATTTATGAAATTATATAATTATATCAAGTTCAAATTTTCTAATGATATACAATTACATTGTATTCATAACAATATATAATTTAACTACATTTGGAATACATGATTACACATATTGATTTACTGTATCAATATAATCATATATTTCTATTACATAATATAACAAAATCTACATTTCAACACACTATCATACAATATAAGTTTCAAAATAAAATAACTACAAGGATTTTTCTCTCTAGTTTTTCCATGATTTTATATTCTACTATAATGTTAAAAAATTATTCAACTTTATAAAAATTAATTTTTCCCCCAATAGTAGATGCTAAACTGAATTCCATATTTATTATTTTTTTCATTTAATGTTTTATATTCTACATTAGTAACCATTGATTCACAGGATAATGGTGTTATTATGGACCTTTTTGAAGTAAATATTATTAGTATTGATTGTTAGAAGAAATTTTATACCATCATATATATATTATATATTTCTCACTATGATAATTGGATAAACACATTATGAGATATAAAAGAATAAATTAATATAAATATAAATTGATTTCAAATTTATTTGTTGATATCATTATATAGAGATATAATAGTTTCATGTTTCTATAAATTTTTTTGATGAATTAATAATGAATTTCCTCAATATGGTAATTTAAATTGGGATTACTATAAGGTGATATGGTGATTCATTTGAAAATTTTATATTATAATAAAAATTTCCAATAAATATTTGATTCTATGTTATTAATTATTATTTTTTGATATCATAAATTATTTTCGTAGAGTGATTTTTATAAAATCATATTTTTTAAATGTGTACAATTAATCTATTTAAATATATAATCTCATCTGCTATTCTAAACTTTCAATTAATGTTTGTGTAATTTTTTACTATTTATTGAGAATATATATTGTAAGGTCTCAAACCATAGTGGCCCCTACATTATTTGTTTTGTGTGTTAGAGGAACCCAAAGGAGGTCTCATAGAGTTTGGAAGGTAAATGTGTAAAAAGGCGTGTTCTATTACCATTTGATTCTATGTTGACGCCTGTGGCCATTAGTTATACCATATGTTAGGATTATATAAAGTCGTATCATGGATAAAACATATTGATTCTCGAAGGAAGAAAATACAAGAAACTGTATTTTATGACTATTTTTTCTGTGGTCGTTGATTGTTGTGTAGGACTATCCCCAGTGTTTAGCGATGTGGCGAGGAGAGAGGTGGTTGCACTGTAGTTGTTTTGCGTATTCTCCAATATTGGGGGGAGGCTGCAATGTGGTATGTAGGTTGAGTCATAGTCCATCTGTCAAGCTAAATATATTTTTCAACATGGTTCTTGTAGTGGATCTCAGATGTGATTTTACCATGGGACATGACATGGAAGCCCCCCCCCCGACTGTGTTCTTGCCTATGTGGTCTACAATGTGGACATAGGTGCTATGATGTGTTCATAGAAAAATATCTTATCCTATACATACCCTCGAGTCCTCTAGACATGGTTTTCTCCCACTCCTTCTGCTGGACCCTAGACACCCAATAGTTCTTTTTAAGGCTTTGAAGAACACTTGATATATGAACGATCTAGGTTTCTTGACCTCAGTCTTTGGGGATCTCAGGATGGATCTTCCTCATTTCTGGTGGCTTCTCTATATTTTATCTTGTTTTCTCCCATTCCATATTTCCATGTTATTTAATATTATCTCAATCATTCAATTGGGGTTGTAATTGTTTTATCAATGCATTCATTGAACAACATTCACGGATGATTTTGGTTTCGTCATAGTAGAGTTTATCTGAGATCTCCGAAAATGATTCATTCCCATACAAAGGATGATAAATATTTTAGGTAGGGGATTAGATTATTATCATGTAATTAATGTGAAATCATAAATTAAACATGTTTTAACTTATTTTATTTTAATGTAATTATCCTATTAAATATAATATATTTAAAAAATATTTTAATTGGTTTACATTTAGTGATCACATGTTGTTTACGTACACCATGATGATTTTTTTATTATTATTTTTTAGATTGTGTGATATTTTTACATTGGTATATGTAGAATTTTTTTATTCAGGGATTATTAGGTTGAAATTATAGAATTTGTATAAATAAAACCTAGTCATTAATGTTCTATTTGTTGGATAATGAATTAAATAGCACGCATGTTTATTAAATTTTTTGTTTCTCATATTTTTATTTTTATCTATTTGATGCATGTATTTCTGTTTAAATGAATGAATTATTTCAAGTGTTAATGGAATTGGATATTGTATCTGAATCTCTAAATCTTTTTGATGTTAATAAAAGGAATGAATAATGAGTTTTATTCTTCTTTATGATTATTGAATTCAAAATCTTATGTGAGAAACATTTTTTAATTATTTTAATAACTTGTTATAGTTGATTCATTTCATTACTATTATGGAAACCTGTTTATATATCCCAATCTGGATTTATGTATTATGTAAAAGGGGAAAGGGTGAATCAATGATATATTTTTCACAAATATTTTATTTATTAAGAAACAACCTTCGCCTATGGTAAATTTTTTTCTTCATTGAAATCAAATAAAACACTTAACCACATGAGCATAATAATTTACTAGGACTAATACTCAAAAAGAGTGAATTGTCTTTTAAATTTTATGTAAATAATCTGATAAAACAAAATCTTTTAGAAAAAAACACTTTGGTGTGGAATACAACTTGTAGGATGCACCCTTACAATTGTGTAGAACATTTTTTCAATACAAAAGTTCATATGATTGATGTAGCATGAATTGATGCAGTATAAGTTTTTAGTAAACATATTATAATTATTTTAACCAAAATCCACAAATATTATATTTCAAAACAATTTATCGAATTCATACATAGAAGCTGGTATGATCTTCTTGGTATTTGTAATGTTACTCAATCTAACATTGAAAAATGATTCAGATGTTTGATTAGTCAATATAGAAAATATAATTCTACCATAATATCACTTTATCAATTTTGATAATCTCCTTCTATAGTACAATAATCTCAGAACAATATTCCTAGTATGATTATCTAGTCGCATATGATAACCAATTAAATACAATCTATAAATTCTTCTTCATCTTCTTTTGACTGATAAACATTTACAAGTATGCCCGATATAAATACTCCTTCTGGATAGAAATATAAAGCTTATCAATTGGAAGAGGAATTTATCTAAATCTATATTTCCACATAATGAATCACAAGATGAGTTTAAAAATAACTTAACTACATGGATTTTTCTCTCCAGTTTGATCTTTTGTTGTTAATAGACTATCATATAATTAAAAATATCCAACATTATATAATATAAAAAACATTATTATCCAAGTTGTAGATACTTTTTTAATTCCTTTTTATTATTATTTATAAAAAATGTTTTATATTTAATATAAACATAATTTTTTTTACTAGATAGTGATTTCATTATAAAACTTACTGAAATAAGTTTTATTATAATAGATAGTTGGAAGAAATTTTATACCATCATATCTATTTGATAAACATTTCACTCTAATAGATTGATAATAAACTATGAATAATATAAGAATAAATTATAATATTTAGAAATATATCATGAATGTAAATGGGAGAATCATTATATATAGAATAAATAGATCCGTGTTTATATAATTTGTTTGATTTAACAGTTGGATTTTTTTACATGGTCATTGAAATTTTGATAGCTATAAAGTTATATGGGGAGTCATTTGTGGATTTTATAACATATTGATATGTTTTCATACATATTTGAATATATTTTATTTATTATTAATGATTAATATCCAAAATTATTATGGAAGAGTGATCTGTAAAAAAATTATTTTTTACGAATGCATACTATTCAACTATTCAAAAATATTTTGTGACAAGAAATTATAACAATTCATTTAATATGAGTCCATGTTTAATTTTTATTTTTTTGTAGATAATCAATGTAATGGATTTAACATTACTGGTCCTTCCTTTTTTGGGTGATAGAGGCCCATGTGGGATATTTCCTGGAGATTTATGATAAATGAAGAAAATGGGTGGGTAATTCCGATTGTGGCACAAGGATGCTATAAATAGTAATATATGTGATACATCCTTCATTGACATTGCTATTAAATGGAGGATAGATACATCATATGACCTTCCCCGATGATGGACACTACATTATAGAGTGAGGTGGCTACACCTTAGTGGTTTTTGAGGCTACTTCCAAATTGGGGGTGGATGCAATGTGGGATGTGGATTGGGACTCATTCTCTCCCTTGGATAAATATGATATCCACCATGGATCTAGTGGAGGATACATTACATGGGTTTTACCATGGGTTTTGATATTTTTTACTGCCACTGTGTTGTGGTCAAGGTAATCTACTATGTGATTATAGGCATTGCACTGTGGTCCTCTCAAAATATTATTTCCCTATAAATACCTCTATGTCCACAGGACCCAATATTCTGCCAAACCAACCTCTTTATCCTTATAAAAAAATAATTCTCTTAGAATTATTTTAATCCCCATTTTGATTGGGATGAATCCCAAATTACCATGTTCAAATTTTTTTTTTGTGATCTGAGGGCATTACTTCCTCTATTATTATAGCTTTTCATTATCTGATCATGTTTCCTCTAGTTCTTCTTTCCATGTTATGGTCGATTATCTCCATAATTATAGTAATGTTTTTATATCATTTATCAAGGCATTCATTGAATGAATTCCATAGGAGAGTGTATCTTTCTCATGGAAGAGGTGATCAGATATCGATTCTATTGATTCATTCTCATCCCATGAATGCATATGCTTTGTGGTAGTGGATTACTTTATTATCTTATTTATATATGTAAAATCATAAATTTACAGTTTTTTATCTATTTTTATAGTGGAGAAATTATCCTAAAAAATGTAAAACAATAATAAATTATTGAATTAGTTTATGTTTATTGACCGTATGTTTTTGCTTTTTTCCATTATAATGGTTTTCCTCTTATTTTTCTAGATAGTTTACAATCCTTATTATAATTTTTATATCATGTAATTATGATTTTTTTGCTTTTCAATATTGAGGGATTTGGATATTGATCATCAATACAGAAATGTTTTGTTGGATGGACAAATAATTAAAGGGGATACATGTTTATCAAATCATGTGTTTATCATAATCTGATTGTAAATTATTTTTACATGTATGCATGTTAAACTGAATGTGTTATCCCATGTGTTAATGTAATGTAATGAATTTGAAATGATTATTGATTATAATTATAGTGATTATTAATGAGTTTGGATCATTCTCATGTTTTTTGAATTTGGAAGCTTATGTCATTGAGCATCTATAATTAGTTTAATAAATTGTATTTATGTTGGGAATAATTTGACATCATATTGAAAATTTTAATTAAACCATTTGAATTGTTATGATATTTAAATTATTTTTATAAAAAGAAATTCAGTATTAAATATGTTATGAATTTAATATATAATTTTATTTTGGTTACATTTTACTAGATGAGTTGATTTATGTGGCCTGATCAATTATTTGGCCCGCTCTATTTGGGATTCCATCTTGGCTATCCACTGTATAAATATTCTCTTCATTTATGTCCATATATATTTTTTCTATATCTAGCTTATCCATATATTGATTTTTTTCATATCTCTTGTCGATGGTTGGGCAGTTCGATGTTGGATTCAGGTCAACCTCCCCTTGGTTGTGCAGTTAGCATGGTAGGGTTCTTGTAGTACACATTGATTTTGAAAAAAAAAATTAATATTGAATGAATGAAACACTATGTCTCCACAAAAAAACCTCATTTTTATTACCTAGACAGTAAACATAATTTTCCAGCCTTATGATTTGAATTATTAAAATCTGACATACACGGCTACGATCAGTATGTTATTTATTGTCTGATATGACCAACACACTTTTTTGTAAATAGTAAAATACAAAAATTTAAAATAAATTCTAATTAGTTGATTTATTAATTCATTAATTCATTGATGATGTTCAAATGAGGTTAGAACCAATGTTTCGAACTCACATGCACATGTTATTATTTTTTTTCATGTAATCATTACTATTTCTTGACCTGTGAAAAAAATAATAAACTAATAATTAAATTATTACGAAAACCCTCCTCCCCTCCACTATAAATACCACATCATCCACCCACTTCAATTAACTACTCTAAAGCCTTGTTCTATCCTAAAATTCTACCTAAATAGCCTACCAATATCCTCCCCATGACTTGAGGCCCTTGACCTCATAAATTGATCAAATCATCTTCCATGAATCAAATCTCTAATAAGGTTAATTCAAGATATAAAATTCATCTTTTCTTTTCATTCATTTTCATGTTCATTTCTTCTATTTTCATTAAAAACAATCTTCATAAAAATGGTAAGACAATTACAGTATCATAAATTTACTATTATTTTTTTTATTATAATGGGATAATTCTTCATAATCTCTCATTTTCATCCACATTAATGATAAAATTGAAGCATCATCCATGATGTCTGGATTTATCACATTCAAGGAAGACGATGCTTTAAAATTGATTTACATTATTCAAATCTAATCATGAAACAAATTTTATTATTTTATAAGACTATTATATATGTAATTTATTATATTTAATGTTATATAATCATTATTCACTCATGTTGTAATATAATAATACAAAACATTTGTAATTGAGAGAAAAATCACTAAATTAATAAAAGAATTTATCAATAATATTTTATATAATAATCCACCATCACAATAAATAAAAAATGTGTTTAATAATAAAATAATCTTATGAATTGTCATTAATAAAAAATAAAAACAATTCAATACTTCAATTCTCATATTACATGAAATACCATACTATTTTATTTGTGCTGTGATCATAAATATTATTGAAAACGAGCAATAACGAATAATGAAATTGAATCACATAACCCATCTAAAATGCAAGGAATGTACATAATAATTTCATAATAAACCAAATAAATGTATAAAGGGTTATGTAATTGTTAATTAATGATCCTAATTTTGTTATTCAGGTAATTAAGGCCAATCATACCACACCCTTAGATTTAAGGTAATAGATCCTCTCATTCACTTTTATTCAAGAATACCACCTGTGTTTTTCCCTTTTATTGTTAATTCATAATGATGAATTATGTTTTCTAACCCCACATATTGACCTTATAATATATAAATGAAGTAATGGAACTTTATCTCCCATTAATCCCTCCAATGAAAAATTGTTACTAACCCGAAATGACTGTAAGGGTTACATCATCTCATTTCCATTTTTGAGGGATATTCTGTATTCACCACTACTACATGAGTATGGTCTATGTATACTTTCCATTAATATTTCATTTAATTGTTCACATTATATTAATTCTATTCATTTTATAAAATGATTATTATTCATTTTTGGGAAAACTATTCAATTGATTATTATGTTTTATATATTATATACCTGAAACATCATTTTCATTCAGGGCGTTTTTATTCTATAATCAACACAATGAAATTATTATTTAATATTATTTATTCATAATATTTTTTAATGTCATATATATCTTTTCCAATCTGAATAATTATTTATTTTAAGGGATGTTATATGTTTTAAAACAATCAATCAAAAATGATTCCAAAAATACAAGCCCGGATGAAGGGAATTTCTCAAATTCCTACCTCTTGTCAATGGAATAATAAAATCTTTTTATAAAAAAATATCATTATAAAATATATAATTTTATAATAAAAATACAATCATACATTACTTCGTTATTATAAAATGATTTGTCGAAATGAATATTTCTATTCAAATTAAAAGAGTATTTATCTCATCAATTAGTCGATTATTTTATAAGTGAATATTCAACAATTTTAAAACACATGTTGATTGTTATGAATTATTATGATTAATATTTTTTAATATCATATAAAATAAATAATATAATGTTTTATAATAATTTTTAATATGGATGATCTATCTTAAAACCATTCACCAATTTGCTCCAAATGGTTAGTGTTTGTATTTACTGTTTGGGAAAAGTTATTTATATTTAATATATTAGTTTCAATATGAATGTATCATTTATGTATGTATATACCTATTCATATAAAGACTTCATTGGATGTTTTATGTGTTGGGTGGGCTTCCTATAGCCCCTCAGTTCATCGATAGGTCTCATGAGACAAACTATGATTTCAACACGAGGCCTTGAAAAACGGATATATATATATATATATATATATATATATATCGTCTTTGCACAAGCCATTGATTCTATGGTTTTCCAATCCCCCATTATGAATTCCATCATTATAATAATACTAATTGATAGTTCATGAGGTTATTTGACTATCATAATACCCATGTGTATGCTTTAATATGGAATTATTTATTCAGCTTGTATTCCTTAAATAATGTCTTCACGATCATTTTTTTTGGAATGAATTTTTTGTTTTTCACCATGACAATGCATTGTGTTTATGATATCATTTTTTGTATTGTTTCCCTTCCTGAGAATTCGATCTCAATCAATTCTTCTTTTTCATCCTTCCAGGTTACGAGGATGATTGTACTATGAATTAAATATAATGTTAATATTAGATATTATGGGCTTTTATGTTGAAGTTATTATGTTGTTTTTAGTTTTGTGTTGTAATTTTTAACTCTTGTGTAGATCATGGTTCCAAAACATCTAAATTGATCATTTCATAGGGATGAATCTTCCTTGTATCCATTCCAATTTAATATAATAAGGAATTGACTTCAATATTTTGGGGTCAGGTCCTTGTAGTTTTGGCATTGAGATTCATCACACTTACAACATCTGAATTTGATATATACAAAATATCAAAAAAATCCACTTCTCAATAATGAGTTCATATGATAATAGAAGATCTCAATTCCAAATATTGATGCCCTCTCACCACTTGTTTTTGTTGTCTTCCTACTAGTGGATCAGACAACTATTCCTCTGTATTGTTGTTGAGAATCATCTACCTCAGATTCAATCTCCCCAAAGTTGGTTAAATCTTCTTCATTAGTAAACTAATTTGGTGGCCTGCTAACCCAACCGTTCACCCCACTACTACAAGTCACATGTTGGAGCATGTTGAGCCACATGAAGTTAGATTCCCATTTCTCAATTTCGGTGACCTGGTGTGATAATCCTAAACTGACCAATGAAGCAATGGTATTGGTTTAAATGGATTATTATGTGATCTGGATTCCAAAATATTTTTCAAAGGTTGTATATTTTTCTTAATCAATAATCCATCATTGTTTCTTCTTATAGTGTACAGTTTCTTTTTTATCACCTCATTGAATTTCAATTATATATATTATTTTCCAATGTATATTGTAATCCATTTCTGTTTTATTCTTTTATTAATAATTCAAGTGTGGGTGGTGGTTTTTCGATGAAGTTGGTTCCAAAGAGACCAAATGATTTAAATCATAGTGTCTCCTTTTTCTTTTGTTCTCATGTATTATTCTACAACTATTTTTGTTTCATTATTACCATATCATAACTATTTTTTGGTGTGTTTTAATTTAAATAAAATTCATTTATAGGTTTTTTAAATTGTTTTAGTCCATGTTTTTATTTAGGGTTCCATGGAATTACTTTTGCGCAGGTTGTATTCTCCTACTACCAAACAATAAAGTGTGATCAGATCCACCTTAATAAACAAAATCATCTGGGAGATATTACATAGATGCATTTGTTGGTACAATGATTTTAATATGGGGGGATAAAAAATGTGAGACATATTATTCAAATAAGTGATTTATGTTTCAGTTTTTGTACCTATAAAACACATGTATGTCTTCCCACTTTTGTTCAAATAGTTACAAGATAATTGTTTGTCCCTCTATATGTATTGATTAAAGCATAATGCTCTTTAACATTTTCTTTCAGTGATAAAGTCTTGTAGCAGTTGCTTACGAGAGATCCATATCTAGTATTTTTTCTAATCATGAAAAAAATTATTTTAACACTTATATAATTGGCCATCTACAAAAGAATCACAAATTACAAACCTTCACAATACATCATAGAACCACCATTCAGACACACCTGGATGAGTTTAGAAAAATGTTGTTAGAGATCCCCAATATAAAATTTTATATTTAAGATGAGGAAAAAACCATCATACATTTAATTTATATAGATATTTCATATAAACATCTAATATATTCTATGATGTGTGCTATGGATTCCATGAATTAAGATGATCTCATGTTTTCATTGATTTTATGTGAGTTGTGTAGAAAGGATAAGGTTAAACATTAATCCATGTGTCTAAATATATGGAGTCATTTATATTTTCGACATAAAAAATAACGGTAATCATATTAAGGGAAGTAAGTGTCATCGAAAATCACACTAACATCATTCTACACCCAAGACGGATGAGGTTTCCTAGTACCATTGGGAGAATCTAGGGAATATTATATACAAATAATATGATATGAATTCTGGAAAATAATTAAATGAGTCTAGTGATCATTTTTTTTCTGACCATGTCTATGAATGTGTTGATGTGTTTTGTGTCTCCAGATATACTCATGATGGAAATTTTTACAGAAAATCAAGAATTTATTTCCAGATTTCCCTTATAGGATTTCATTTTATGTTTCACTAAGTGAGATGATTGATAGTATCTTTCACGAAACAAAAAAGGGAATTTTTTTCGATGGTGGAAGTTATATTATGCTAGATATCTCATACCATTCAATTTACTACATTATTTCATATGATAATAGTACTAGATTTACACAGGTGGATAATCTCAATAGTTGTCATAGATTGGATATTTTTCTAATTTAAATCTAAATCAAGTTGTCTTATAATCTATGGGAGATCATACTACCCTTAAAGGATCCCTTCTAAATGGGTGATATTTTTTGGATGGATGAACACAAGTCAGTCTGTTGGGAAACACTTATTTCATTAAAAATGGCAACAATATTCTTTCTATTAAGTGGTTTGGACTTGAGAGTGCTGAAGGTCAAGAGAAATTTACAAATCAAGGGATTCTCACACATGTTTCGCCATTTAATTTACCATGTTTTAATGGATATATCATGGGTAATCTTAATAGAGTAAGTTTTCATATTTCTAGCTTTAATGCTGGTCAACCACTTGAGTACATTCACTATGATTTTTTGGGAATATTCTTTGACAACCACCCATTGTGTTGGATATTACATTTCTGAAATTATAGATGAAATCTCAAGGAAATTCTTGTATTATATATTGATAAATAAATATGTTTCCTTTTAGGTTCTTGAAACATGGAAATCCTCTATATAAAATAAATGTATAATGAAGTTATTTGTTATAAGGAATGATAAAATCCTAGAATACCTAACTGTAGAGATTATCAACATATTTAAATGTGATGCAATTTTAAATCATTTTACTGTTAGTCAATCACCTCAATAGAAGGGTCTTGCTGAGCATATTAATCATAGTATTCTTTAGAAGTTTCATAGAATGAGTTCATTCTCGATATTTCCAAAATCCTTTTGAGAAGAATCTATCACTATGGATGTTTCATTTATAAATATTTGTCCCCCATGTTCCAACATATTTATATCTCATATTGAATTGTCAAAAAAATCTCCTCCATTCTTTGACAATCATAGTGTGCTTGGATGTACTGCATACACTCTTGTTAATGATGATAAACATGAGCCCAAATATAAAATGTTCATTTTCATAGGGTATCTAGAGGGGGTGAAGGATTTTTATATTTTTATAGATAAATATTATTTTCAAAAGTGTTTTCCTAACCAGGATGTGGTGCTTCAAGAGGATTCTCTTGCAAAAGTCCAGCCTCCCACAAATAATATTGTTGATCTTTCATCAAAAAGGGATATTGGGGATGATCCTTCTAGTGATAGTTAGTCATCGGTCCAGACAACTTCTACCTCTCTGGTGCCACTTTCTCATCATAACCAATATTCATGATCTAATTATAATAATATTTTTCATGATGGTGTTTCTAGTGACATAAGAATTTATAATCTGACTAGGAATATACAAATGAAGTTAATTAGAAAACATACATTGTAGAACCATGTTAATATGGTTTCCATTTCCTTAAACATTGTAGCATATCTTCCTGGAGAGGATCCTCAAATCTACAATCATGCGGTCAATAAAATCTACTCTAAGAATATGATTTCATCTATGGAAGATTGTATGGAATCCCTAACAAAGATCCATACATGATCCATAGTCAATAAACCAACTAATTCATTGGTGATTCGTTGTAATTGATATATATAATACTATATGACAATACTATTGGAAATTATAATAATTTTAAAGAAAAAATTGTAGCGAAACGCTTCCTTTAAAGAGATGGAATTTGTTACATTGATGTTTTTTCTCCTATATTTGATCAATATTATGTATGAATTATTCAATTTTTTACTATGGATTAATTTATCCATATAGAACATCTACATGTTCAATTTTCATTGTTTCATGGTGATTTAAATGAAATATTATACATTAATCATCCTACAAGGCTTGAACATAAATTTAAAGATGATCATGTTTTTTTGAATAATAAATCATTATATGGGTTAAAAAAAATTTCATGAAACTTTTATAACACGTTTGATTCATTCATGTTAGAAAATCGTTTCAACATGGATTAGTTTAATTCATGGTTATATTTTAAATCTATTAAAAAATATATGCTTTATTTTCCTCTCTATGTAGAATATTTTTTCCTCATATGTAAGGATACAAAATTTATCAACAAAGCTATTGTGAAATTTAATTCAACATTTGAAATGAATGATATATGTTGTGCTAAGAATCATCTGTGCATATATATTAGCATGCATAAGAAGGACAAGATTCATTACATCTCGCAATTTTCCTATATCTTTTAATACATATTAGGTATTTTCATAATGCAATAAAGACTATTTGTGTTTCTATAGGTCTTCATTTAAAATCATCATTATCTCAGTCACCTTTCATGGCTTATGATGTTTAATATATGAATAGAATCATGTTTTTTAATATAGTGGGATGTATTATTTACGCTAGGATTTATACTCAACCAGATGTTTCTTTTTCAATATGTATATTAATACGGAATAGAAAAAATATTGAAAAACCACATTGTCATGATATTAAATAGTTGTTGAGGTACAATTATTCTACTTTGTATAAAATAATTTTTTATGGTATAAATATTAAATGATCTTAATTAGTGACTAGTTATGTGGATTCATACTATCCTTAATGTATTTCATCAACGAAATAATAAACTTGTTATGTCATGAATACATAAAAAAATTCTTTATCATGGATGACCAATATGCAATTGTTGGTGACCATCTCTGTCACTATATCAGAGTAAATAGCACTAACAAAAGTAGTAAATGACGGAATATGTATTAAAGGTTTTTTTACTAAAGCATTTATAAGTAATTTTTTTATTATTTTAAATTATAAGTATTAATTAACCCATTTTAATCTTAAAATATCTTATACCATAGTTTTTATATGTACATATATAATTTGATTTTTTTATTAGATATATTTTTTTACAATAATGAAGTGTGTGTCAATATGATAAACTCTACGGAGAACACAATTGATTGTTTTACTAAGGCTGCAACATTATCAATGATCAGAATATCTTAGATATCATGATCCTAGATCCACTTGCATAACATTTTTGGTTAATAAAATAAAATATATCCAATTTAAAATGGTGGAGATTTTTTAATTTGGGAATTATTGGTTTTTATATGAAAATTAAAACATATATATTTAAATTTTCACCCGTTTAAATTATTCTAAATTAATGAAAGTTATTAATAATTATTTCAAGTTTTTATATATATTGGAATTTGGATCCACAATACAACAAGAGTAGATTTATGCGGCATACTCAATTGTTTAGTTTCTATGATATGCGATGCCACCTTGGCTATCTGATGAATACCTACTATATTCAATTCAAGCCATAAAGGGATGTTGTCATATAAACTATCCTAGATAAAAATTTATTTGATCCATTCTATGTGTCTATGGGTGGGATGTTTGGCATTGCCTTTATAGAAGCATCCCCGAAGATGTCTAGTGAACATATTAAGATTTTCTTAGGTGGTTTCATCACGCATGGGGCCCCTACATTTGATATACATAATCGATCTAAAATTATCTTTATAAGAGGTCTAATTCATTTAGAATATTGATATATAGATCTAGAAATTTATGCCCTCTCACCGTTGGTGGGTTTTTCATCTCACTAGGGTTTCCGTTTAATTTTTCTCTTTCCCAAGTTGAAAATCATCTTCCATTGAATAAATATTATTGATAGTGGTTCTATGATCCCCAATATAAGATTTATCATGTATCATTCCGAATCCCTACACACCATTGGTGTTCAACTCATTGTCAGAATATTGTGTTCTGTTCATGTTGAATAAATATGACCATTGCTCAAATACTAAGACCTAGAATGACCATCCAATGATGACATACAATGATTTAGCTGGATTTATGTAATTGTATCTTGAAGTTATATGGATTATATGAAATTTTTATGGGTTGTATGTTTCTCTTAAAATTGATACATCTGTGTTACAGATAGTAGTGCACATTTTCAGTTTTAGAGCATCTATGAATTTCAGTTTGTTATATTCTATACCTTTTAATGCTATAATATATATATTTTTAGAATTTAATAAATGTATTTTGGTGGGTGGTGTTTTATCTATGCAGTAGGTCCCAAAGGGACCAAATAATGTAAATCTTGTTACAACAATGCTTTTCTATTCTAATTTATTCTTCCAAAATTTTTGTTGTTTTGTTGTTCTCACATTATCACTCTATTAGTGATTGTTTACATAGTAATCTAATTCCTTATTATAATTATTGTATTTAATTGAACAATATTTTTAATTTTTAGTCCATAGAATTGTTTTTATTGGGGGAGTTGTATTTCACCATTACGACATAACATTTTTGATAGCTCATTTCATATGTTTACCATAGTTAGAAACTGTGATAATTGAATTTCAAAATCAAAGATAAAATAAAAACCAATTTTTTATTGATGATAAAATTTTTGGGCTAATGTTGCATATTTTCATGGGAAGGTTTAATGTATTTTATTGCGTCAATGAGAACTCATTTTTATGTGAATGCAAGATGCCTTGTATTTAATGCCATGTTTCCTTCTTGACAATGTTTGATTACACTAATTCAAATTTATCATGATATGTGACTTCTATGTTATTAAATAAGAAAATGTAATAGGTGATGATATAAGGATTTGGAGGACTATGTTTGTGGTAGAATTTGAAAACATGATGGCGAGATGAATGTTGATAATCATGAGATTGTTGGTGATGACACATGGGTTTATGGAATAGGTTAAAGATAATATTAATCATTATTGTGTTGACATATATTACGATTTCATGTTAATGATTGTATTTCGTGGATGGATGATTGGGTTTCATGTTTTACCTAAATTACATTCCCCACATCTTATGGTAGAAGGATGTTTTGGGTTATATCTCTTAATGGTAGCATAGGTTGATTTCCTAGAGTACCTGGAATTATATAATTGTTATAATTTTTATTAAATATATACCATGTGGTTCAAGTTCTTATTTGAATGAAAATGATTATGATTATCTAAGAACCCATGGACATGGTATGATTATTCATTCTGTGCATGGAATTCAAATGGATTTTTAATGAAATATAATTGAAATAATGTTAATTATTATTTCCTTAAATAATTAACATGATTTGAAATTATAAAAGAAGAGAATGAATTTAATATTTCTCCTTCTATTTCCTTTGTACATATAGGATATCATGTATATATAAGTATCATTATCGTGTCTGAAAGACAATGATTACAGTTCATTGTAGGACTTCATTAATGCCTATATTTTTGTCATGGGATATATTATATCATCCATGTTTTGTTATTTCATATGATACCCCATCCATGTTTGTTTATAGAATGACACCCAGTGGACTCTAGGATTGGGTTTTCACCATCACTATGATGGAGAGGGATAAATGATTGACTACCCCCTCTTGTCAGATTCTCTTCTCATAATATTATTATTTGTCGATATGCATAGTGGTATATTTTCCCATTTATGTGTATAGAGGGATATAATGTATTGTGGTGTTTTTACAAACATGATACTCTGAATATTGTATCCAAATGATTATTATATTTATTAAATGTACTAGACGTGATAGATTGACGTACAATACTCGGTATATAGGCTAGGATGTCATTGTGTATAATACATGATGTGTGATACACATCATACAAGTAGTGGTGGCTCTTGAAAACTACATGGTTACGATAAGGACATGTGACATTAAATAATGAAACAATGTGATTAATGAGATGTATATCATTATACATAGACCATGCATCTTCATACTCGCTTCATTCAGATAGAGGTGGCTCCAGATGTGTGGCGTTAGGTCATAGCAGTAGACTAGTGAAGTAGAGGATAAGTGGAACCCCATTTTAATTATTATTAAATTATATGATTCCGCATTTATTCATAACATGGTGTGAGATATCCATGACAAAGATGGGTAAATATTATTCATATATATGTGATGAGTTAGATTCACTTATTATTAATTGAGATTTAGTTTTCTTTGATTATATTTATCATGAGAGGCTACGGGGAGGAACTTAATGAGTATACTATTAGGATCACCCCATGTATATGGAATTATTTATCAAGTTAGTATGAGAATATTATTGATAATGCTAGATATTACTAGCAAGTTTTTTTGGATTATGTTCTTAGTCTTCATGGTTATAGTTGTGTTTTCCTTCAATCAGTTTTAGTTCCATTAGATTTTTTTTAGTTTTGTATGAGATTACATGTATGCATATAGGATTATTTTTCCTTGACTAATAACCATGCCAGGAGGGGTACTATTTTGGATGGAGGGTTTTACGGAATATATATATATGGATATGAGTTGTATTTATCATCAAAATAAATAACCTAAAATATATTTGGAGATAATTATTATGTTTATTGATTTTAATAGAGAATTGTGATGTGAATAAATTAGTTTCCCATAAAGAAAATGTGCAAACATACATCAATAGAAATAAGAAACCATGATGGAGAACCAATTTTTGAATGGGATTATAAATAAATATAATATTTTTCCTTGTTTTAAGAAATAATATATTAATATTCACTGAATAGAAACTATTCAGATGTATTTTGATGTGTGGAAAATTGATCTGATGCATGAAATGATTAATGTAATGTTACATGTGTTGGATCCTGAAGGAATTAACATTTGAAATGATAGGATTGGTGAGATAATTTGTTTTCTTCTTTAGATGATGATTCATTAGGTTTTTTAAAATACATAATGATTCACAATCCAAATTATGTTTTTAGTGTACTGCATATTTTAAAATTTTCTTTTTCAACAATGTTATTACTATTAAAGGCATTGGATTAGTTGTCAAAGACAACATTAAACATTTTGCTTATTTTATTTTAAAATGTACATCCAATATATACATAGATTCTAGAGTCTTATTATCACACTGTTACGTTTTTAGATAACTTAGGATTCACTTAAGAGAGCATATATTAATGTGAAATCAAATATTTTTTTTGAAAAAGTAACATCTCATTTGGATAACTTTATTTTGTATGGATCTTCCTAGTGGAAATATGATTGGATAAATCCAAAATATCAAAGAACTAAAATGGAGTTGGGGGAACACAATATCATTTACAAAATGAATCACTTTTTTCTAAATATGAGTTGTAAAATATTATGTTTATCTTCAAATGTTTCTAAATTAATTTTATGACAAATGTAATGAAATAAGGGTAGTGATATGCTAACCCTCCAAAAAGACTCCCTTGCAAGAAAGGAGAATAATTATATTCACCCCGAAATTGCTAAATATAATCATAATGTATGATTAGGTTTGTTATAAAATGATTTATATTCATTTAAGTCTCTGTTTGGTTCAACTCATAACACATGTCCCATGGTGTTGGATCTCTCTTATCTTCATTTTAGCCTTCTATTAATCAAATATTTTATTTCTTTTACACTCTTATTGATGGGCACAAATGTCTTGGGGACAACATTGATGTCTATCTTAAATCATTTGTTTACTATATGAATGAATTATGGGGTTTCAGTTTTGATATTAAATACCTCTTTAAACTGTAGACTAATTTATTACACACAATCAATGTCTTCCCAAAATATTCAAATTAACATGGATGGAGTATCAATGGTGAATATAAATTCTGATGACCCAAAAAAGTTAAATTCACTATATGGATTAGAGATTGTAAAAATAGACATTCAAGAGACATGGATGTTTTATTCCCCCTCTGCACAAGTTTGTAATTACCAAATTTGAATTTTATGGTTCTATAGAATTCAATCCATCACCAAATATCACGACATTCATTGAAATATTATTAGGTATTAGGAAATTTATAATTCACATGGTTTAAGAATTTTACGAATAGTAATCTCTTTCATTACCTCTATTCATTGTGCAATAAGAAAACACAATCACCATTGGATGGATATTTTTATAAAATCTCCCATACTAGAAAATAATTATATGAATTAATAATCTGGATGTCACACACCTTGATTTCTTCTATGATAATATATTGAAGACTATTTATGGTGATAGTGGAAAATAAAATGACAATGTCAATACATATGGTTATCTACAAGAAATGGGTTTTAATATATAATTGAATTTATAGTTGGGTGTGGGTAATAGAGAATACATGTTTGCAACATAGTATATGATGAGTAAAATTGACATTTCATTCCATTTTGATGATGCTCATGGTTTCTCATCGATACTTTTCCAGAAATAGTTAAAAATTCATGAAAATCACATAGTACTTCAAAAGTTTATTCCAATCACATTTTGTTTTACTTTTTTCCCCAATTTTGTCCATCCATTTATAGAAAAGATTAATTTTGTAGACATATTTTTTAATAAAACTTATGAATTAGTTATTTAAAAATTTAATATGATTGGATTTTACTTATAAATTTTCACCTGGAGAACCATTTCCACCCAAATGTTTTTATTTTATTCTTCATTTGATGTTAAATTTAACATTTAAAGTAATTTTTACTAATATTGTGCAATTTGGGTGTATGTATCCTATTCAATGCTTTTTTAATACATTAAAATAATTTATATGTAATACATATCATCTAGAGTTATCATTAGCCCATAATTATTTTATGGATGATTGCACTACGTTTTTTGTAGAATATCATATGGATGTTTATCCCAAATTAGATAATCCATCTATAATAATGGATAATATAGATATAGATATAATTATAATTCATATGGAAAACATCAATGTGTAACAATATCATCAATACATATTTTTCAATACTCAATTATTTGCACCATTTTTTAGTATGTGTCTATTAAGATTTTCTATTCGACTTTTGGATGTTATGTTTTCATATAGAAGTTTATAATTTAATCATGGAATTATCCTTTATAGGAAACAAAATAAAAGATAAAACAATATATGGATTATTATTGTAATAATTAAATTAAAAAACCCTATTATGGATTATCTAATTAAATAATCAATGATTTTTTTTGTATATATTCATTTTTAATAAAATCCAATTATAGTACTAAGTTCATTATGTAAAACAATTTATTGAATTCTGTGAGATATATTGGTACATAACCTATATCAGATCGGTGACCATACACTATATAAATAATTTTAACAACAAGATGATGGACACTCCATATCAACTCTTCATTGTAATGATATAGATGATAATTCATTTGGGATTCAGCTAAAATATTTATATGTGAAACATGAATTGAAAATCCATGGAATTTTTTATATATCAATCAATTTTGGTTGTTAGTATAGATAAATGTATAAAATTATTGATTTTTTATATGCACATAGGATGAGATGAATATTTTTAAAGTGTTATTGGGTTGATCTATTTTATGGAAAAAATGTTGATCAATTTCTGTTTACATTGGTTATCATTTATAGTCTGATATAGACAGATGAAAGTGTTCGTAACATGCTATTAATTTGGGAATCTCATGTAGGTCTTGTTTTCTTCAACACCACTATATCTAATTAAAATATTAATATCTCTTCTAAAATTTCATTGTGATGAGTGTTTTTAATTGAATGAGATAAACATGAGAAATTTTCATTTTTTACAAAACAACTAGATCAACATAATTTAGATCATCATTAAAAATATATTCCACAGTTTAGAGTAATTGATAAAGGGGGACCAATCGATTGTCATATCTATGAAATGTTAATATTTTTTAATGGTCTTTGGTATGAAAATTATTTCATATATTTATCACTATTTAAAACCATAAATTCATTTTGTGTATTTAATATCTATTTCTATGATATATAATCTAGGACTATTATACTATTAATTTATTCTATGGTAGTAGACAATGATAGAAGAACATGAACCCTATACACATTATGTTAGAGTGGAATATACATCTATGGGTCGAGAAATGAATGAAACTAAATTTATTTTTATATTTTCAAATAAGAATTAAACATACATATGCCCATCTCTCAAAAAAAATTTAAATTGTTTTAAATAGTATTTGACTCAACAAATTATTCTTATAATAGTTTAATAACTTATTGTAGAATTTAATTATGGAAAGACACTTGGTATATGATTTTATGAGACATAAAATCCCATGTTAGAGGTCCCCCTTAAGTTTTTCACTAGTTGAGTCATATTATGGATGACCAACATAGATTTCTTTTCACTACACATGACTATGATTCCTTCCATTTGTATTCAATATATCAACTATTGTGAGATTTTTATCTAAGAATATCATTTTAGTTTCTAAAATATTCTTTTAAAAAACATAGATTTGTGAAAATAATTTTTAAAAAATAGAATCACCAGTGGGTGAAAGCAAATGTGTTTCAAGCATTATATTTGGAAAAATATTTAAATTGTGGAAATATTATAAAGATAGAGTGATGAAAAATAATTGGGTACCAATGTTGGAATCCCTAGAAATTTTGAATAAAGTCCCAATAGTTGATCACACTTATCAATAGCATGGCAAGGTTACATATTTGTCTAATGAAGCTATGATATTGAGTCTTATAATTATGGGTTCATATGTTTCTTTGAAAATGTAACATTTTTCAAGGTAAAAATTTAATTAATTTAATATAGGGGTGGCAGTGTGTCATTCTGATAATCTAGTGATGCTGAGAATACATCAAAAAATTTGGAATCATCAAATGACATATATTATACTTGTTTTATTTATCATTTTATATGATTTTATGTTCAATTGTTATATCTTTTTGGTTTATAGTTATAGGAGTTTGGTATAATGACAAATAGAATATTAATGTTGATGACAATTGGGGATCGAAACAATCTCGACATTATGATTCTAATAGAATGTTTTTGTATTAGTTAAAAATACATTCATATAACTATATATACATATATATTTATATTTATATATTGGAAATGATATATTTGAGGATCTATTATCATAGCTACAAAATGACCATCGACAACATTCCATGTAGATGGATGAGATATTTTATTGCATCATTGATCGTGATACGCATGGATATAACATGACCTATAGAACATAGATTCTACATTATATAGTTTCATGTGATAAGGATGTGGTTCCTATTATTGCAATGAAGAATCAATTCATTATATTTTTGATGTCTATATACTTGTTCCCGAGATGTTAAATTACTTACATCAAGCAAATGTTAGAGAACTAGGGGAATATCATTTCTAGGGTGATGGTGTATGGGATAATATGATGCAAAAAATAATATATGTTTTTGTTTATTATTATTACCTTCATTTATTTTTTTATTATAATTATTATTTGTTGTAGTCCCATATCTCAACAAACATATATATATTCCATGGACATACATGATACATCAGATCATGGAGGTGTGTTTCATTTTATCTTCCTTATTTCTAACTGAATTTGAATGTCACATTTTCTATTATATTAATAGTAAAGTAAAATATATATAATTTTAATTATATTGAAATCTGAGAAATTTGTGATCTAAAACCAACTAAATAAATTTAGATTAATTATAGATCTTATGAAAAAACAATTAAGTGATTTTTCATCGTTAAATTAGACACACATGTCAATTGTATGATCAAAATATTTTGTGAAATTTATCGTAATTTTATACATTTATTATTTTCATAATGACATAATACTTGTTCAAGAGTCAATAATGAGGAAGAAGACTTGGATTAATATTAAATAAGAAGTGAACGATGATCATCGATTAAAAATAAATCCTAGGAAAATAATATTTAATTCATTTACAATCCACACGATTCACCAACACATAGATTAGATAACCACACTGGTCGTTATAATCTAATGTAACAATTTTCCCTTATATATGCAGTAGAATGAAAAATCACATAAAAGGTGTTAATACCATAAAAAACACACGAATTTAAATGAAATAAATTTATTAAAACCATATAGTCATTTTTATATGTACGAGTCAATGTCACATCCAACGAATGCTCATATCACTTAGAATGACAGATAACAACTCGTAACATATAATAGATTAATTAAAACGGCATATATATCATAAGGGGGGGTATTATATTAGGAATCAACCTAATATTATTATAATAATATATGAGAACTTTCCAAAAATAATTTATGAAATGTTGGAAATAATCACATGACAATATAATTCCTAGAATGGGCAGTATGTCATAAAATATGTGTATGTGTGCTAAAACCAACCAAATAATTCTTTATAGACATGAAATATTTAAAAATTAATATTTAAAAATTTTATAATCTATAGGAATCATTATCACATTGATCATATACCCGAATTTCATAGAATGATTTAATGTAATATTTTTCTATCAGATTTAGTCTACGTGAAAATAACATAAATGGTTTTAATTACATATAAAAACACATTTAATGACCTAAAATTATAGGAGAATGGAATCTAAAGAACTTTTGATTCAGAGTAATCAATTTCACATCCATAGGATTCTAGTTTTCCTAGATATGATGGAAGGTAATGAGTAATATTGTATAATTTTAATCTAATAACATATCACTCATTGGGGTAAAAAAAAAACTAAATTACTTTTTATTGAAGTGGAAATATATGATAATATTCCATAATTCATTTTTAATATTTTAGAATAATAAAAACATATATTTGATGCACAAATTGATCATTGTATCTGAATGTATGGGTTTAGAGTTTTAACATTCTATTAATAATGAGAAAATAATATTTTTTGGGGTAAAAACCAACCAAACGATCTATAATTTACATTAAATCCTATGAAAATAATCATTATGTAATTTAAAATCAATATGATTAAATATAACATTAGTCGAATAGTAATATTGTTATGTATGATCGAAAGTGTCATTCCCCCTCCTGAATTTTGTGGTAAGTGAGAACTCACATAAAAGGGAATAATGCCAAAGAAAACACACTTAGATTGGAATGAAATATTTAGAGAAATATAAACCATCATTTTTTACCAATGGGAATGACCACTACATCCATTAGATGATAGTGTCACTCAATATGATTGAAATCAATGGGAAAAATTTTATAATGTTTTTGTAAAACGGCATATGTCCCATTGTGGTGTCAAAATTTCAAAATAACTCTTAGTTGATGTGAAAATTTACAAAAAAAATAAGTGAATCATTTTTCATCTTTTAGAATTGTCCAAATAGAAATATGTTTCACAAATTGATCAGTATGACATAAGGAATTTTTTATATTATTACATATTAATATAATAATAGACAATTTAGTATTAAGGGGTTAAAAATAACCAAACATTCTCTTACTGAATGGAAATATCATGTAAATGATATTTTAGGCATTTCAAATCAAAATGAATCATAAACATGTTGATGTAATACCCAAATTGCATAGTATGTTCAAAAGATGTATTATGCCTCGAATTTGGAGCAAAGAGAAAAATCATATAAAAGGGGTGATCGAATGAGTTGGCGGACCACAATCAAATGAATTTCATTACTATAAGCCTGGAATGATATATAAGAATGAAGAATATTATTTCCTATGGAGTTAATGTCTGTGTACTACTTAGTCACTATTCTAATCAAATAATAATATATTTTTTTCAATTAATCTTTAAAATAACACAATAATTATGTGTTTTTTATGATTGAATGTAATGAATTTAATCAGAATTTAGATGTAAAAAAATATATTTTAAAAATCTTACTGTTCATATGGATGTATTCCAGTGAAATCAATAATTATTTAATTTTTTTCTAAACCACCTAATAAATAAAAATCTTTTATATCATTCCCTTATACACCGTCCATTATTTCCTTTTTTATAGAACAACTATTAATCTTGAGAGATCCTTAACCAAACTAAAAATTATTTGATCGAATGATTATTCATTTGAAATATGTTTTTGGTGAATTTTATTTTAAAAAATAATATTAAAAATAATACAAACACTGTTAAGTAAAAATGACTAGACTCCAATTTCTTTTTTTGATTTGAGTATTAAAATACAATCCAGATATTGTCCAATTAAATCAGAGTTTATATTTATCAAAGAAAAACATATAAAAATGTTTTTTTGTAAAGATATTTATAAAAAAAAATTTAAATTCACATTCACAATAGAGAAGATATGTTATATAAATAATAAATACAATATCTTATAATATTAAGAATGATATACAAGCTTTAAAAATAATATACTCTTTAACCGTAAGAGTTAAGGTAGTCATAAATCTTGACTAATGATATCGACGGTTTTTAGTACCTACTATAAGTTATGTCATTCCATTCCAGGAAATACCTCGATCTGATGGATTAGAATAAGAACTATCCACCAATATCTGAGATTCCCTTAATATGATTATCATATTTAATGATGTCATTTATTAATATGAAATCCCACAAAATAATAATTTATTGATATCTTTATTACCATTGAACCCCTCAACCTTATGGTTCAAATCACCATCTTTCTATCCTAAAAATCCCACGATTAGTACCAAGATGAGATATTTAATTAAAAAAGGAACTATTTCTTATTTAATTAAAATCATCACAAAAATTCCTATGAACCTCAACTCAATAAATCATTACAATGATAGGGAATAAGGTGTTCATATAGAGAACATTTTAGACAACATGACATTCATATGGAATCGACTACCAAATATTCAAATGTACTATTATTTATAAGAGATTTCCATATTTCAGAGTTAGTTTCAATGGCCTCAAATAATATTCAAATTACATCTGATAATGATCTACATCTTCAACTTCCTGGATATGGATGATTTGTACATTGATAGTTTGAAATCATGTAAATTTTCACCATAACAATGTGATTTTGGATTCCTTATGTTTGATATAATTCTAATCAAAACAATTATATACATTGTATTGTTTGATCGACATCTTTATTGATTTCCAAAATTACAATCTAAATTAGGGTTAGTCCGATGAATCTATACCTGGGCTAGTTTGATAAAAAATTAATTTATGTTTTCATTTGAATTATTTATTAATTGGGTATAAATGTAATAACTTATAAATAAATTTAAAAAGAGGCATAAAAAATATAATGTTTGTAAATTGGTGTTTTAAAGAAGTGGTTGTGAATTTAAAAACCACAGGGGGGATATTTGTTATTATAGTCTTCGGACTCAACAATCTGCCCTTTTCAAAAAGTATAAAACACAATACCGAAAATAAAAATACAGTAACATTGAAAAAAAACATCCCTTTATAATATAATGAATGTTATACCTCATATTTTATCTCCTCCTGAGTTTATATCATATTTATAATCTGATTTGAAGTATTAAATTAGTCCCCACTTATTGAATAATATCTCACATATAGGGTAATTTGTCAACAGCTTCTCTAATTATAAACTTCTCCCATTTTATAAGATTCCCCCTCTTTATAAATATGTCCCCATTATTGATTATAAAAAATAATTTGTAAGGGATATCTTTGAAAATGATAAAAAGAGATGACATACATATTTTTTTATGTGAAATAACTAATCATCCAAAAAATAAAAAAAATACATCCCAATTTAATGGGAAGACATTCAGATATATTGTTATTAGATGATAAATTCATCCTGATTTAGCATTAATTCAAAAATATTGATTCAACATATACATAAAGAGATCAAATAAAATAATTCCATTCATTATCAATCATTTATTCCACAATATCCATTATTTTTATAAATGCATCATGATTCATATATACGTATGAAAATGATGATTTAAGATTCATGGTCTAGTCCACTATTGTAGTTTGTGTATAAATTTATTTATTATAGCCTTAAAATTCATGAGGGATCTTTTTATATTACAACATCATAATGAAAATATCGTATACAAAAATTTAAAAACTACTATTTTATAATTCTAATATATGAAACATTTCATTTCAAACTATTAATTTCTCATTACAATCCTTAGTTGTATCTCTGATCTCTTCCAAAAATATCAGTATATCATAAACCTCAATTGAAAAATTATCAAATTATTTTCCTTTTACAGAAATAATATCAGCTTAAATGAAGTGATCATCATGATCATTTAGATCAATTTCCACTTTGATTGAACATGTAAAAATATAATTGTATGCTATAGCTTATTCCACTATGTTTTAGTTGAGTTATTTCAAATCGTCCTTATTTTGAACAGAAGATTTAGTCAAATCATTAAATGATTCTGATTTTTTTTAATTTAGAATATTTTAAATCTATTTACATGTTCTTATATGTAAGGAATACATGTAATGGAAGAACTTATCCTTTTAATGGATTTGAAAAATATTTTCAAAAAAATATGAGTATCTATTCGAGAAGAGATTAATGAACCACATAAATCATTATGATCATTCGGCCGTGAGGATTCTACATCAATTTTTTCTTCAATCCAAACATTGTGCTTCCGTTATGAGAAAATTTTTCTTTTTATGGTTCCTTAATAATGTCCACTTTTTTATTAGATTCAACATTATCTAAAATGTCATTTTTTTAGTGTTTATCTTGTTCTTTAGATTTTCATGATGAGTCTTCTTCATCATTGGATGATGAATTGTCATCCCCTAATTCTTCAATCCTTGGATCCTTATCTGATTAGAATACTATGAGAGATTAATATGATGATGCGTTTTTTGTTTTATTTTCTTTTGAATCTTTATTAGTCTATATTTATTCATCTTTATAATATTCTGATTCCTATTACTATTCATATTCTTCATCTTTTTTCTTCATCTCCCACTTTTGTCTCTTCTTCTAGTTCGACATTCTATACATATAATTCCTTCCCATACTGTAGGAGAACATTCAATTACAATATCCTTAAAATGTAAATTAAAATCATTAATTGGATATTATACACAAACATTCTCCCATCTGTGAACAATATTTAACATTTTAATAATTGAATCTTATATTAACACCATTTTCACTGAATGATTCCTTCTTGGTAGAATTCTTATTGTAATAAATATTATAAAGTTTCTTGTATTTTATTACATGATCATGTAGTGCGAAAAATTCCAAAACATTGGACATAGAACACAAAGGAGTGGTAAGAGTCCATAGAAATGTATATAATAACTGAGGATTAACATTGGTTTTCTGATCCTTATATATATAGGTATCAATAGTTATAATCCAATGAATTACAATGTCTCAGATTAAATTTCCATATATGATATTCTGATCATGAAATAATTGAATAAATATTTTAATCTTAATTATGATTTTGAAAAGTTTTTATGAGATTATTTAATTGAATGAGTATTAATATGATTTGAAAAAAAATATGTTTGAAAAATAAATAATGATTTAAATTAATGAGTAATTACAAAAAATATTTTTAAATATTATAATGAATTCATTCAAAAAAAACTAAGAATTCATTTTGGAACATAAATCTTTCATCTGTATGACTAAAATAAACTTCTTGGATTTTTTAGTGAAAACTGATTATAATTAATTTTAATATATAAATATTTTAAATTCATTTCTTAAAATTTTTTAATCAAATAATATTATAATAAATTATGACAGTGAAAAAATTTTGTTTCATATTTTTGTTATAGAAATAAAATATTCAAAACAATCATCCGTAGAACATTGTAAATTCAGAGCATTTTATTAAGAAAATATGACTCCAAAAAGATTCAATATTATTTTTATTCCAATAGGTAATTATAAAAACTCAATATTTTTGTGAACTCAATGTTTTAATAAAAAACAATTTAGAATTATAAAATCATAAATACTCTCATTTGAAAAAAAGTTGAACTATGTAATGAAAATGATAACAAGAAGTAGATATGAATAATCAACTACTATTGAACATTCCTATATTTTTTTATGTATTTGAATCTATTAGAACGGGGGGGGGGGGTTATTAAAAATATCATCAGGTTGTTATTTTTTTGATGAATTGTTAAATATTATGTCACAAAAAAGTTTGATCTCAATGTAAAATGTGTTTTTTGTGAATTTTCATTGCACTTTTTTTATATAATGGGTTTTTATATAGTGGAATGTCACTTGTGTTATCAACGAAAATTTGAGTTTTAGTAAAACACATACAATTAGTCAGTGACTGTGTGTATCATCTACAACACTTGAATGAATCAACTTCCTACTAGAAAATATTTGGATTCAGATGTGTAATGATATAAGGATTTTTGTTTCTTACATAACCATGAAATTAATATTTCTTGTATGAAATTAAATACTCTTGAAGTAATTTTCCATTCCACTCTACATCCACAAAAATCATCATATAAAAAACATATTAAAATAAAATCATTTCATGATGAATAGTATAATCTTAAATCCATAGTTCTCTTAATATAAATCAAAATACTTATTAAATCATTAATATGAAATTATTTTTTATTAGAATGATATCTATCATAATATAATATTGAGAACATTAAATATAGATTACCAGTTGTTGAGTAATGTAAACCTCAAATCATTCATATAAAAGTATTTTGATAAACTTTTCTTTCCCATTAAATAAATATAAATTTATTGGAGGTCCCACTTGGATTATTAACAATTTTAGTGTTGTCATACTAGAATTTCCTTGATAGATATTTTATGTACTTTTATTGATATATAAAAGTTCCTTCTGTTTTTTTCTAAAATTGGGAAACCTATAATATATGTTAACTCATCCATCACACTCATTTCAAGCTCAGATATCATTCGATCTAGAAAGGAATATATTTATTATTTTTGAGTTGAACCAAACATAGTGTCATCAACATATATTTGTAAAATCATAAATCTTTTATTAACATCATTAATAAAAAGATTTGGATCTATATCACATCTAATATTGTTGTTTTGTATCAAAAAACATTTAATGAATCATACAATGTTTTAGGGATTTTTTTAAAATCCATAAATCTCTTTGGTATAATTATCTACATGTTCTCGATGTTATTTACTTTTCAATCTAGTGGGTTGTTATACATAAATGTTCTCTTGATCTTATCAATTTAAGAAAGGAATCCACATTTATTTATAAAATATTAAAATTTAAGAATGCTGAAAATGTTAAAAGTATTAGAATAAGTACATGCCTTGCTACCAGTACATTGGTTTTTCGATAGTATATTCAAAGTTTTTTATTATAGCCATTAATATAACGTTAATATTAATTTTTTAATTTTATTACTTCATAAAATTTGTTCTAAAACCACATTTTACTCTAATAATATATGTACTATAAGTACTTTCAACCAAATTCCATGAATTGTTCATTTCTAAATAATTGTGGTCATATTTCATTCCATTAATTCAATCATTTTCACCTAAAGCCTCATAAAGATTATTAGGATCTAATTTTGATAAAAATGATAGGGATTCATTTTTATTCTCAAATAAATACCAGTTATAATCAGTTAATCAAAATAACCATGAATATCATCACTATTATAATTCGTAAGAAACAACCAAATTCATGGGTTTCCAAAAGTCATTTCTTCATGAATTGAATAAAAATATTATTGATGAGGAAAATTAGAAATATATTCATGAGAGGTTGTCTTATAAGAATAACATTCTAACAGATGTTGAAAATATTATTTTTTTAAAAATACCATCTTAAGATGTATGTTTGGGGTGTTTGAATAAAAGGATCATTCAAATAAATCTTTTACTAATGGTTATTTTATCAAGTGGCTGAAATACATACTATTGAATGAGACAGAAGAAAACATGAACTATTTATTGTTTGTGTTTTTGATTTCCACCAATCAACCTTTGCATCTCTCATGGATTGTTTTCTTCTCATCTCCCATCATTAACTTCTCCACTAACAAGGGAGCAACATCCATTTAATATGAATTTATTCAAACACTAGTGAGGAAAGACAGTTTATATAAATGAAACAATGGGCATGCAGCCCCTTATATAATAAGTGACGATGTGGAATTAACTCCAAAAGTATAATTTATAAATAAATTAAATTAAACCAATCACATGAAATGCTATTCCATAGGATCATGAAAATCCACAAGCATCCAATGAATTATTAATTAAATAAAACAAGCATTCTATTATAAATGTTCATATTTATGATAAGACATGATCATGTAAATCTATTATATTCCATCATTAACAAATTATTTTATCTTAAAAAACATATAAATTTCTATAAGATGCTCTTATATCATAAATTTTCAAAAACAATTATTTAAAATTAACTGTGTACCAAATTATACTTTAGAAAAAACTTGGTTAGTACCCATCCAAACTACTTAATATGTATTATACTCGTATACATTTTACTGTTGATATAAGTTTCATACATGACTTATCACATAATTTTGTGACATGTACAATCTCCTTAATGATTGCACTGATTACTTGATTTTTCATTATTATGTTATTCTCCAATGCACATAGATAAATAACTATAATATTTCATATAAATAACATACACATCTGAACATAATTATGAAATTAATTAAATATATATATATTTAATGTCATTGTCTGGCTCGTCTTATCATCTTAATGACCACACATAAGAAAATGTTGATATGTTTTCTCAGTATAGTAAATTAATTTTTAATATTTCATAATTTGGTAGAAGTACATGGACTGAGAATGCTAGAAACATGACGTACCCTATGTTTACTATCTATCCCAAATGTGTTCTTAACTAGGTGGCATGTAATCTATTCTATAGAATAATTTGATGAACACAATGTTTATATGGGATACATTTCATGTGGACTCTGAGATACAACGTCAGTAGTTGTTTAGGCCACGTAAGAAGATACATGACCAGTATGTGACTAAAAGAATACAAACAATGTACAGTAATTACACGGATTGTAATCTAGTTTACTAGGTGGTAGACTGGATGAGTCCAAATGTGGATTAAAGAAAATCTATATATGTGATAAATGTAAAATCAATGAATTAATATAGAATTAATTCGTGTGGATTGAATACTAGTACACTGTGGGTCCCACCGAGTAACGCATTGTGTAATCATTTGTTATCTAGTTAGATTCTGAAGTACCTCATGATGAGATAATTGAATTTATTTCTTTCAAATAATTATTAAATTTATCTAAATTAATGACAAACAAAAGTGGATGAGTCTTTTTTTAAATTTTAAATTTAATAATGGTTAAACTAAAATTTATAGATAAATTACAAATGTTTAAATCAATGATTGATATTTAAATAATTATAAATAATTATATGACTACTCTAATAAAAAATTTAGCTTCTAGGAACCATAGAAGTATACACTGTGTCATTTCCATTTTATATTTTTTTAGAATCAATGATCAATCCATGATTTACCTGATGATAAAAATCATGATCAATCGAATTGAATAAAAGATAAAAAATGGTTAAAATGCCAAAACATAATCACGGGATTAACACATATTTTTTATAATAAAATAAAATACTTCCAAAAATACCTTTTGATATATTATACAATTGTAGATTGATATAATAGTAGATATAAATTTTATTATCACTGTGTTATTGGAATCAAATGAAGATTCCCTCTAGAGATTTATGATCCCAGATTTTCTCAAGGTGTGTTCTTATATAGGAGTTTTATTTACTCTCTTTATTATGGTCAATTGAATTATTTTTAGATGTTTTTGGATTCATAGGGGCTTCTAGGAAGGTCAGAACAGGAAATAAGTGATATCTTGGCCATTATGTGCATTTTTCATGGTTAGTTCATGATTAGTAGTAAATGTGCACCCCAATCAACATATCGAAGAGGAATGAGTTTACAGTTTAGTAACCCAGTCAACTAGGGAGGCCAAAAAATGCGCCCCAAGAATTATATTATTATCACATTTAGTGAACACTTTTTGAAACCATGTCTTTCTCCCTAGGTAATTATGTGATTCATCCCCTCTTGAATAGAGTCATACAAACAGTTGGTGCACGGCTGGGAAAAACATGTGTTCAATCCATGGGCCTCATAAATAGAGGTATTTTTATATTTTTCTCCCTCAAGATTTTATGTTCTTCAACCGTATTTCATTTCCATTCATCATCCTATAGCCCTAATGATAATGAAGAAACCAAAATATTCCAATTGACTGATCTCTTTCGTTTCTCAGGCATTTGATTTTTAATTGGTTGTGGATCAAAAATCTTGTCAATTCATATGCTCCCCCAACTTCACTTTTCTGTATTTGGGCTTCGGGTTTTGGTTTTATTCCTATGAATCCATAAAACACAATTCACCAGTGGATATATGTTTAGGGATTTAAATGAAGATTTATTCCATATCTAATGCCATTTTTTCGATTGCGTTCATATCTGATTTCGAGGTAAGTGCACTAAAAGATATATTCTATGGTCATGATGATTATTTGTGATTGTTTGGGTGCGTTCATTTGATACATTTGAATAGAATTGGTAAAAAATTTGGATAAAAGAGTTAGGGAACACCTTATGATCCCCATGGGATCCATTGAGTTTGATTATACCAATTTACGACCACCCTTTTTGTGTGTTGATATTCAAAAACATGTAAAATTTTAATGTAAAGTATGGATTTTACATGTGATAATGCAGATCTCAAGATGCGCATTGTGATATGTTATATATATTGGAAATGGTATTATTTATAGTTTTTCCTATAAATTCACAATTGAATTAGGTTTTGTTTGGAATAAAGTAAATATGGTTAAATGGAATAATTTGAATGTTCCTAATGATATATGAGATTATAATTGTAATGAATGAATGTGATAATGCATTAGAAATTATGAATTATGTGAAAAGGGTTAATGTATGGAAAAATTTTAATAAGAAAATTGATTATGATATAAAAGGGAATTTGAATAAATGGGATATATGCGTGTTTTTCGGTAAATTTATTAATGGGTTGAGGCCAAAAGATGATTAAAGTGTTGAATGGAATGTGATTTTTGAATGTTATGTGTATTGATTACGGGTTATCTCTGGTTTGGTAAATATGATAATTAGATGAATATGATTGTTGACATGGCTTCTTGATATGTGGGATATTGTAATGAGTTTCCACTCATTGGTCATGTATGTCTAAGGCTATAAACCGCACCACTCGAATGCATAAGAAAGGTGTAGAGACACAATGATTTATGTACATGGAAAATACATTACTTTTTCCAAAAACATAATACAAGACATGGACAGATGCCTAATGATTGTATTATTTTATTGTATATGGAACCTCAGAACCTAATCATCTTATCATTGTAAAAGATCTTCAACATCTCCCATAATGTTCTTCCACTTTTGTTTCCTTACCTAAAACAATTCCTTATATCCTGGAGAAAATAAAACATAAAAATGGTGATCTCAAATGCCTAGTAACGGTAAAGATGTAGAACATAAACAATCCATTATCTTTTGATCGTAAAAACAAGAATATAAAACATCAAAATCCTGAGTAATGACATAAATGAATGTAGTACATACGGAATATATCATAAATGAAAATTGATCATGATAAAATATCATGATTATAAAACATGTAATTGTGTCAAAACATTAATAACATGAAATTATTTCCATAATATCCAAGGCATTATATCCTATACTATCATCATGGACAATATCCATTACAAAACATTGTTTGCATGCCATTATTTCCCTATATTACTGAACCAGATTTACATGTCATTGCAGCCATGTCATTATCATGAGATATAAATATTTACATAATTCATTAGAGGGAGATATAGGTGTGACCCATCTCATAATAAAACCATTCTTATGTGTGCTACAAAATCATAATTCGTATATCCTAGCATAAACCATGTAATAAAATGGGATTCTTAAACATCAAACAATCATAAAATTATACATATTAGATAAAAGGACATTAAAAAATCAATTTCATCTGAATATAATCAAATAAATTTAATAACATGTATATAAAGATAACCTTATAGAATCTTATATGGAAAATAATTTTGATAAAACACATTAACATAGTTCTAGTGGAATATATCCTTTATTCATCAAAAACATTTTCTTTTCTCAAATGTCACACAATCTTAAATTAAAAGATTTTTATTGAAAATAATCATTAAAAAATGAAATGGAATATTTATCGAAATAATTTTCTATGAAAGCAAAAAAATCCTTTCATTCTATTAAAGTTAAAAAAACATTCTTTTCGTGGTTTGGCAGGAAAAGTGAAAATGTATCTTGTACTGAAAATGAAAAAAAAACTATTCTCATTTAATTTACTAAAAATTCCCCAATAGGTAAAATTCGCTTTAAATAATTGTATGAGTATAGAAATAATCTTACATATTTATAAATCATGAATATTGATGATAAATATTCCCTAGTAAATATTGATGTACAAACAATCTCAGATAAAAATTAGATTTAACGATTTTCGTTTACCGTAGGACCAATTTCATTTGTATGTGTCTAATACTCATGGATAGCGTGTTTAAACAAATTATTAACATGTAACAGAACCATAATAATATTTATTACATCATATATGATTCACTTAATACATTAATTACACGTTCTTTTGTCATTTCCATGTTAAAGCAGCGTTTTGGGTAAAAATGTTTCATTTTTCGTGTGTGTTTTGACTTTAATTATTCATATGATTACATATACAATGATTACATACATCCAAAATGTAAAACATGATTTATATATAATATATATTTAGACTATAAATATATATAATATATCGATAAATGCAATGAAATACATCGTTCATGGTGATGGTAGGTCGTACATCTGAATGGACATTGTTTTCATTTCGTTGTTAAATTCAACGGAAGTAAGTAAATAAAATATAAATAAATACAATATCATTATTATGTAATATATTTAATTATTATTTAGTATATATACATTATAATAATTCATGAATGGTTAACATGGAGAATGAACCTCATCGTGTTGTGGAGATGATAAGTCGTATATACACACGAGTGACGATATCATTCTCATGATTGTGTAATTGTATAGACTTTTTTGGGGTATAATATTTAATTATAAATATAAAATTAAAATAATAATATATATTTATTTCTTCCTTCATTATACCCATCCATGAATGTTGGTGATGAAAAATAGATTACACTGTGGCGTATAGACGGTAGGTAGTATGTACGCTCGCGTTGTGATTTAATTTTTTATAGGATGGAATGAATATGGAACATGGTTGTTAGATATTCATAATAACATATTAGTATAAATTTTATCATTCAGATCTTACTTTACAGTAAATGAACCCATATATCAGAAGTATAATAAGAATGAAATTAAAATGAATTTGTAAAGGATGTTACATCTTCTTCAATGTGCCTCTTATTAACCTCAACATAGGGCACTAAATTTAGTCTATGAAGAAGAAAATTACCTATAATATGATTATATCATGTATATAAGAGAAATAGGAAGTGTTTGACAGATTTGCAAAGCTCAAAATGCTATGAAGAGGAGAGAGAGGAGGATCCCTTTTATAAGAGAAGAGAGGGGCACCTTAGGATACTCTCAAATATATTAATTTATAATAAAACATAACCCTACATAAAAACCTCCAAAATGAATCAAATAATAAAATGAGATTCCTAAAGGGTTGTAATATCATCAACCAATTAAATTTATATATGTTTAGAATTTATTTTAAAACTTATCATTTTGACTAATCATTATTGAATCTATTTGATTTTATTTGTGGTAATAATATACTAAATTTTAAATTGATATAAATAATCCATTATGTGATGCGAACTATCCATAAATATATAAATTATGAAATTTTAGACCATATAATTTTCAATTTGGAATTTTAAAATAAAAATTTTTTTTAAAAAATTAATAATATTTTATATTCATAAAATACAAAGACTGTCAATTTTGACACTATTCAATTATTTTAAGTTAAATAAAATCCAAAAAAATGTTATATTCGAACAAAGATATTTATTAGATTAATAAAAAGTCATATTTATCTATAAATTTCATGTAGAACATTAATTAGTTTATATAATATTTAGTTTAATATTTTCAAGACCATTTATTTGATATTTGACTTAATAAAATAATTATTACAACATTTTTGTATAATTTTTTAATATTATTATTTTTAGCATAAAAATTAAAAATAAAATTCCATGACTAAGAAAATTCTAATTTAATTCATAATAATACTTTTATTCTAATTTATCTTCTAAAACCAAAAACATTTAATATGTTATCATTATTAAATTATGAAGGTGACAACATTGACAACATTTAAAATAAACTAATATTATTGTCAAAATCAATTTTATATGGCTCCAAATGGTCCAAATATTTACCTGTAGATGATTATGGTTTATCTTTAATCAACCAATTGGTTTGGTCACGTTTTTGGTTATACAGATGGGTAATATTATTTTAATAAAAACTATTTTATTGATTTTTCACTAAATAAATAATTTCTACATCAATAATGTATAAGCTATTAAGGTAATTATATATTTATTAGTAATTACAAATAAATTACCATGATAAAGAAAACATTTTATATTTCAAATGAGTATTTATGATCGAATTTCTATTCAGTATAACCTTATATTAAAAATAATTTAATTAACAATGATTGAGAGAGACATATTTCACTTTCCTTTAAATAAAATAAATTAAACCACTTAATATCATCCAATTGGGTCCCAGTATATACCATTTCTCCCAAAGTATGTTTTAGAGATAAAAATAATCATCCAATGATATCAATACATATTTTAGTGTAATTAAATAATATTATTTTTAGCCAAAATTATCTTATTTACCTATAGCTATGGTAAATAAAATTTACAGTAGTTACTATTCGTAGAGCCTAAAAAAATTTACCCATTTACACAATTTGAATCCTCATGATTCTAAACATGGAATCCATTTTTACAAATTAGAAATATAGAATATGTAGTAATTAATTTAATAATAATCTTGATGTCGAAAAAATAGATTTTTATTTAAAACATTGTAAAAGATTGATTTTTTTAATTATCAATTAAATGTATAATTAATGATAAAGACAAATATTATATTAAATGATTACATTATATTATATTTATACTCTAAAATCATTTAATATTATAATTTAACCATATAAATTATATTGATGAGTTTTTTTTAAAATTAAAATATATCGTATTTTTACTATTCATCAAAATATTAATGTTAACAGAAAAATATTAAAAATTATAGCAGTTACATTTTTTATCATTATTGCAATGAATGAGATAATTTTCTAAAATTTAACTTATAAATTTGTCAAAAACTAGATTTAATGTTGGTGTTCCATCTAAATGAGGCAAAAATAGATTTTTTTGACAATTACATAATTTACCCAAAAAATTTATTTTGTTATTATAAGGCCCCAGCCTTAAACCTTACTTAATCTTGAGTTATTACAAGATTACACATTGAGGATCTTTTCGAGTTTAGAGTTTTAGAGAATTAGATCATAAAACTTGCATTACATTCCACATATAAACAAAGTGGTTACATAAAGATAGTATTCTTCATTCCCATCAATGGAAACACATTTAAAATTAAACATGGATTATTTCTTGACACATCCTTGAGTCTATCATCTTATCATATACCTTTCCCTTGACCTGTGAAAAACATTTCAAAAACATGGGATGAGCATAAAAACTTAGTATGGGTTATAAAAACATGGGAAGGAAACATGAGTTCATATATACATAAGAATGAAATCATACTATACTCATAAAACATAGTCACTTTAACATACCTCATAAAATAATGAATAAATCATAGAAATCATAAGACATAAAGGTAACTTGAGGCATTCATAACATTCTTACATAAGGAGTAACCCTCTTGGTTACGTTTGGAATACCCATCACAGTATATTCCCTAAAATCCCTTTGGAGAAACCTTAACGTTTCACTCCTTCGCGTTACCCAATGCATTGGAGATCTATAACGGGCTCACCCGCCCTTAGTTTATCACGGAACCACCCGTCTTCATAATAATGCCCAAGAACCATAACATAATTGTATCAAATAAAACATGCATAAAGGAAACACAACATTTCCACATTTCAATCACAAGATATCAATACAACACAAAAACATTGTGAAAACCATTTTCAATACCAAAATAAAAGAAAAGTAAAACATGGTATTTATTTTTCTTTTAAAAAGAAGGTATGGCTTGTAGAGGAAGCCGAAACTCAAATAACGGTTACGACGGCGGAGAAGTCGTTGTCGCCACATACGTACGACAAAAACATTCCCTTTTGTCGTTTAGTAAACGCTTCGTATAAAAAAGATTCCTTTTGAATAAACGTAAAAGTCAAATGGTTTTATACACCGTATAAAATAATGTTGTGTATAAAATAAAATATGCCTCAATGAAAGGAGATTGAGACGAAGTCCCATACCTCGTATCCGACTTGACCCGACCGTTCTTTAATCTCCTTTAAAAGTGTAACTCCTTTTGATTTGAGCCTAAAGGCTTCCTTTGAAAGGATAATGCCCAAAGGGAATCCTCTACGATGAGGAGAGGGATGTGGAGAGAGTAAATGGGTAGGGGTTGGTCGAGCCAAAGGCTTGAGGAGTGTGTGAAATGAGGTAGAGGAGGGGGCCTTTTATAAGAGGAGAGGAAGGGCACTTTTGGAAAGTAAAGGAACATTACTTTATTTGAAAATGTGTTTCGGTTTCAAAAGGTCCCACATTGATATAATTCGTGGATAAGATGATAAGGGTTAGAAATACACTCATCCAATTGGTTTTGGACATGTGTAGTTCATAGATTTTACATTATCTTTCCATTTTATTTAAATCGTCAAATAATGATGTCATCGCTGCATCATTATTATGTCATAAATAATTTAATTTTTTTAATGTCTAAAAATTATAAAAAAACTACTATGATGTAGGAAATCTTTTTAACTTTCCAATGACTATTTATAATAAAAATTTGGACTTGTATAACCCCACTTAAAAATTGTTTTCGTAAAACATGTTATGTTTGTGTCATTTTCACTTTAACATTAAATAAAAAGTAATTTATTTCATTTCCCTACAAAAGTGGATCCATGGGGTCCCCAAGTTGACCCATGGCATGTCATGGTCGGAAATGAGAAACCAATGAGGTTGGGACATGTGTCTAGGTCATTTCATTTTATTAAAGCTTATTTATACCTTAAACTAACCTAATTACCACTAATCGCGATTAAGAACTTAATAAGTTACTATTCACCAAAAAATTATTTTAATCTCATTGAACCACATTTTACTTCTTAATGACAACCATGTATGTCGGATTTTCAAAATTCAATACACATTCGTGGTAATCTTTCATTTAACTGAAAAATCAGTTTGCTTGATTACCACTTAGTGGTTTCACTATTCATCAAAAATTGAAGTTTTTCAGAAAATTTCCAAAAATTCCCCCTAAGCTATATTTGATATTCCGAATTCGAAAATGAAGTCTATTTTACAAAAATCAAATCATATAAGTCACATTAATTAATTTAATAATTAATTCCCACTGCCAGAGCAAATAGCGTGTTTTTACAAAACAATAAGTATCAAAAGATTGACACCAGTTTAAGTCTAATTTCAAAGTGAAATTGATTCCAATGACCACCATTGGATAAAATGGTAAAAATATATTCTAATTTCACTTCAAAACCAATTCAAAACATAATCTAATCATATAAATAAATTATATTAAAAGTAGTTTTGATGTAAACTACAGTATTTTTCACTATTCATTAGAAAATGAACATTGTCAGAAAAATACCAAAAATTCACACAAGGTAAATTTTGATGTCCCAATCATAAAGAATAAGTTTATTTTGACAAACATAGTTTATAAAATTGTCAAAAGATAGATTCAAAAATGGTTTTCCATCAAAAGGCAGTAAAACAATCTTTTAAGAATATTAGTGTATTCCATGCATAAGATTGTATTTATTTTCATTTTAAGCCTCTATAACACTATCTTAACCATTAATAGACATAGATAAAAATATCTATTATTCATTACTTACTTGGGATGTTACATCCTTCCCCCGTTTAGAAAATTGCGTCCCCGCAATTTATTTACTTATCAAATAAATGAGGGTACTTATCCCTCATTGCATTTTCAGATTCCCATGTTGCCTCTTCAATCATGTGGTTTTTCCACAAAACCTTTACCTACTTAATCACCTTATTCCGTAACACTTGCTCCTTGTGGTCATGAATCTGGACCGGTTGTTCCTCATAAGATAGGTTCTCTTCCAGCTGAACTACCTCTGGACTCAAAACATGAGATGGATCTGGAATATACTTTCTCAACATCGAAACGTGAAAAACATTCTGTACATGAGATAAACTCGGAGGTAAAGCCACTCGGTATGCAACTGATCCAACTCTTTCCAGAATTTCGTATGGTCCAATGAACCTTGGACTCAACTTTCCTTTCTTACCAAATCTCATCACACTTTTCCAAGGAGAAAACTTGAGAAAAACATGATCACCTACCTCGAATGATAGATCCTTCCTCCGGTTATCCGCATAACTCTTCTGCCTGCTCTGAGCTGTTCTCATGTGTTTTTGAATCAGATGAACTTTTTCTGCCATCTCTTCTACCAATTCTGGTCCCATCAACTTCCTTTCACCCACTTCATCCCAGAAAGCTGGAGTTCGACACCGCTTCCCACATAATGCCTGAAATGGTGCCATCTGTATACTAGAATGGAAATTGTTATTATATGAAAATTCAACAAAAGAAAGATGTTGGTCCCAACTTCCCTAATAATCCATAGAACAAGCTCGTAGCATATCCTCCAATGTCTGAATTGTTCGTTCTGACTTCCCATCTGATTGAGGATGAAAAGATGTACTAAAATTTAATTCAGTACCCAACGACTTCTGAAGGCCTTTCCAAAAGTTATAAGTAAACCTGGGATCACGATCCGATACAATTGAGAGAGGAACTCCATGTAACCTGACTATCTATTTAAGATACGAACGGGAATGTTGATCAAGAGAGAAAGTATCTCGTATAGCAAGGAAATGAGCAGATTTGGTCAAGCGATCAACAATAACCCAGATTGCATTATTACCTCGAGATGTCTTCGGTAATCCAACAACAAAGTCCATGGATATATTCTCCCATTTCCACTCTGGCACTGGTAAAGGCTGAAGCATCCCTTTCGGTAACTGCCACTCTGCTTTCACCTGCTGACAAGTCAAACACTTCACAGTAAAATCAGCAATATCTCTTTTCATTCCATCCCACCAGTAATACTCCCACAGATCTCTCTATATCTTAGTACTGCCCGGATGAACTGAAAACAGAGAACTATGAGCTTCACATAACAACTCTCTCTTCAACTGTGAATCACAAGGCATACACAATCTCTTCCCAAATCTCAAAACACAATCATTATCAATGTTGAATTCAGGCAACTTACCTTTCTGAACCAGCTCTACCTTTTTCTGCAACTCACTATCTTGCTTCTGTGCTTGCTTGATTTTATCTGATAGAGATGATCTCACTGATACATGAAACAAAACAGAAGGACTTCCTGCACCAACAACTTCTATGCCAAAGTTCATCAAATCGTTAACCAAAGGATCACGTTCCAAACGCAACATTGTTAATGAAGCATTACTTTTTCGACTCAAAGCATCAGCCACTTTATTTGCTTTTCCCGGATGGTAATGAATTGTACAATCATAATCCTTGATTAATTCTAGCCATCTCCTTTGTCTCATGTTTAACTCTTTCTGAGTGAATATATACTTTAAACTTTTGTGATCAGTATATATTTCACACTTTACTCCATACAAATGATGCCTCCAAATTTTTAAAGCAAAAACAATAGCAGCTAATTCAAAATCATGTGTAGGGTAATTTACCTCATGAGTTTTCAACAGTCGTGAAGCATAAGAAATTACCTGATCATTCTGCATTAGGACGCAACCAAGTCCTTTCAATGAAGCATCACTGTATATAACAAACTCACCATTCCTGGAAGGTAGCGCCAAAACTGGAGCATTCACCAATCTTCTTTTCAATTCCTGAAAACAATCATCACATTCTTTTGTCCAGATAAACTTAACACCCTTCCGAGTTAGCTTAGTCATTGGACTAGATAACCGTGAAAAATTTCTAACAAACCTTCGGTAATAGCCCGCCAAACCAAGGAAGCTACGAATCTCGGTTACATTTGTGGGTCTTGGCCATTCTTCAACAGCTTTTGTTTTTGCAGGATCAACAGTTATTCCATCTTTAGAAACAATGTGACCAAGGAAAGAAATTTGTTGCAACCAAAACTCACACTTGCTGAATTTCCCATACAGTTTCTTTTCTTTTAAGGTTTGCAAGATAACCCTTAAATGTTTTTCATGCTCCTATTTACTTTTAGAAAACACCAAAATATCATCAATGAAAACCACCACAAACTTATCCAAGAACTCATGGAAAATTCTATTCATTAATTCCATGAATACAGCAGGTGCATTGGTTAGCCAAAAAGGCATTACTACAAATTCATAATGGCCATATCTCGTACGGAAAGTGGTCTTTGGAATATCTACCTCCTTTACCTTCAGCTGATGGTACCCCGATCTCAGGTCAATCTTTGAAAAAAACTGAGCTCCCTGGAGCTGATCAAACAAATCATCGATATGAGGCAAAGGATATTTTTTCTTAATAGTGATATTATTCAAGGCTCTATAATCAATACAAAGTCTCATAGAACCATCCTTCTTTTTAACGAATAAAACAGGAGCACCCCATGGTGATGTGCTAGGTCTAATGAAACCATTCTCTAATAAATCTTGTAATTGCTCCTTCAACTCTAAAAGTTCAATTTGTGCCATTCGATAAGGGGGTTTTGAAATTGGCTTAGCATCAGGAACTAAGTCAACAGTAAACTCAACTTCCCGATCTGGTATTATTCCAGGCAACTCATCAGGAAAAACGTCAGGATACTCATTTACCACTGGCACATCATTAATCTGAACAGTTCCTTTATTTTCAACGACGTGTGCAAGGTAACATTCATTTCCATCTTTTACAAGTTTCTCGGCCTCTTGATATGTTATCAAAAGTAAGGCTTCATTCTTGTAAACAAACTGAAAGTCTTTCTGAAAAGAAACTTCTTTAGCTCTACAGTCAATCTTAGCATGGTAAATAGAGAGCCAATTCATACCCAGGATAACATCAAACTCTACTAGAGGTAGAACAATAAGGTTTGCAAGTTGGTTCTTTCCACAGATAAGGATAGGAAGATTCTTATAAATTCTTTTTGCATCGACACTTCCCCCAGGTGTTTTTACCAATAGTTCAGGAGTCATTTCTTGAGATGGTATTCCCATTTACTAGAAAAGGTTTCAGAGATGAAAGAATGTGTAGACCCCGAATCAAACAACACACTGGCATAATCTGAAAAAACAGACAAAGTACCTGATACAACTTCATTTGATGGCCCGACATCTGCTGAAGTAGTTGCAAAGGATTTCACCACCCCTTTCTTCTTGTAGTATAACTGCTTCCCATCACTCAAGCTCTTTGTCGGACACTCATTTGCATAGTGGCCCATCTCATTGCACATAAAACATTTCACTAACTGTAAATCAAATTTGTTCTTACCTTCACCTTGATCCTTTTCAGTGCAATCACGAGCCTTATGTCCCATCTTACCACATCGGTAGCACTTACCAGAATTCAGAAGACATTCCCCAGCATGCCTTTTGCCACATTTATCACAAAACTGGAAACTTAGTTCTCTTACCATCAGACTTTTGTGAAAAATTCTTACCTTTCTCCTGCCACCTCGGTCTCTTCTTCTGCTGGTTGTTATAGAAAACTTGGTCATCGGCAAACTCCATTTCCACCTTCTCAGCACATCGAACAAGCTTTTCATAACTTTTAAACTCATGAGAAGCTAATGCCCTTCAATACTTTGGCTTTAATCCTGAGTAGAAACGATTGATTTTACTATCAAGGTCCCGGATAAAATTTGGAGCATACCTTGCCAATCGAGTGAACCTTTCTTCATAGGCAGCCACTGAGTCTTCCTCTTGCCTCAATTCCAAGAATTACTTTTCCATCCTATGTTGAACAACCATAGGAAAATACTTCTCAAGAAACATACCTTTGAATTCATCCCAGTCAAGAACATCAATCTCATCAGAACCCCTGATATTTTTAACCATAGACCACCACTGATCTGCTTCACCCTCCAAACGGTAAATAGCAAGACTAACCTTTTGATTGTCTGAACACCCCATGACATCAAAAATCTTCTCCAGTGCTTTAATCCACCCTTCAGCTAGCACAGGGTCAGATGATCCTCTGAATGATGGTGGATGTTGCCTCATGAAATGTTCCACCACTGACATTTTCCTCTGCGGTTGGTCTGGCTGATCTCGTGCATGGATACCACCGCCATTTATCGCTTGAGTCAACTGCGCCATCACTGCAACAAACTGTTCAGTTCCAATTCCGACCATTTCTGGATACTGATTCGGAAGGTTATTTCCTTCTGTATGCCTTCCTAGCACTGCTTCCCTGTTTCCTCTGTAGAAAACCATTCTGAACAAACATGTCTTAGATGAAGCAACATGGTAATCTTCAAATGCTATGTCATTTCGAAAAAAAATATTTTTGGATAATCATTTAATAGAATTCTAACTCCTAAAGTTATCTAAACCGACCTCTGATACCAACTATAAGGCCCCAGCCTTAAACCTTACTTAATCTTGAGTTATTACAAGATTACACATTGAGGATCTTTTCGGGTTTAGAGTTTTAGAGAATTAGATCATAAAACTTGCATTACATTCCACATATAAACAAAGTGGTTACATAAAGATAGTATTCTTCATTCCCATCAATGGAAACACATTTAAAATTAAACATGGATTATTTCTTGACACATCCTTGACTCTATCATCTTATCATGTACCTTTCCCTTGACCTGTGAAAAACATTTCAAAAACTTGGGATGAGCATAAAAACTCAGTATGGGTTATAAAAACATGGGAAGGAAACATGAGTTCATATATACATAAGAATGAAATCATACTATACCCATAAAACATAGGCACTTAAACATACCTCATAAAATCTTGAATAAATCATAGAAATCATAAGACATAAAGGTAACTTGAGGCATTCATAACATTCTTACATAGGGAGGAACCCTCTTAGTTACGTTTGGAATACCCATCACAGTATATTCCCTAAAATAACTTCGGAGAAACCTTAACGTTTCACTCCTTCGCGTTACCCAATGCATTGGAGAGCTATAACGGGCTCAACCACCCTTAGTTTATCACGGAACCACCCGTCTTCATAATAATGCCCAAGAACCATAACATAATCGTATCACATAAAACATGCATAAAGGAAACACAACGTTTTCACATTTCAATCACAAGATATCAATACAACACAAAAACATTGTGAAAACCATTTTCAATACCAAAATAAAAGAAAAGTAAAACATGGTATCTATTTTTCTTTTAAAAAGAAGGTATGGCTTGTAGAGGAAGCCGAAACTCAAATAAATGTTACGACGGCAGAGAAGTCGTTGTCGCCACATACGTACGACAAAAACATTCCCTTTTGTCGTTTAGTAAACGCTTCGTATAAAAAAGATTCCTTTTGAATAAACATAAAAGTCAAAGGGGTTTATACACCGTATAAAAGAATGTTGTGTATAAAATAAAATATGCCTCAACAAAAGGAGATTGAGATGAAGTCCCATACCTCGTATCCGACTTGACCCGACCGTTCTTTAATCTCCTTTAAAAGTGTAACTCCTTTTGATTTGAGCCTAAAGGCTTCCTTTGAAAGGATTCTGCCCAAAGGGAATCCTCTAGGATGAGGAGAGGGATGTGTAGAGAGTAAATGGGCAGGGGTTGGTCGAGCCAAAGGCTTGAGGAGTGTGTGAAATGAGGTAGAGGTGGGGGCCTTTTATAAGAGGAGAGGAGGGGCACTTTTGGAAAGTAAAGGAACATTACTTTATTTGAAAATGTGTTTCGGTTTCAAAAGGTCCCACATTGATATAATTCGCGGATAAGGTGATAAGGGTTCGAAATCCACTCATCCAATTGGTTTTGGACATGTGTAGTTCATATATTTTACATTATCTTTCCATTTTATTTAAATCGTCAAATAATGATGTCATCGCTGCATCATTATTATGTCATAAATAATTTAATTTTTTTAATGTCTACAAATTATAAAAAAAATACTATGATGTAGGAAATCTTTTTATCTTTCCAATGACTATTTATAATAAAACTTTGGACTTGTATAACCCCACTTAAAAATTGTTTTCGTAAAACATGTTATGTTTGTGTCATTTTCACTTTAACATTAAATAAAAAGTAATTTATGTCATTTCCCAACAAAAGTGGATCCATGGGGTCCCCAAGTTGACCCATGGCATGTCATGGTCGTCCATGACACAACCAATGAGGTTGGGACATGTGTCTAGGTCATTTCATTTTATTAAAGCATTATTTATACCATAAACTACCCTAATTACCACTAATCGCGATTAAGAACTTAATAAGTAACTATTCACCAAAAAATTATTTTAATCTCATTGAACCACATTTTACTTCTTAATGACAACCATGTATGTCGGATTTTCAAAATTCAATACACATTAGTGGTAATCTTTCATTTAACTGAAAAATCAGTTTGCTTGATTACCACTTAGTGGTTTCACTATTCATAAAAAATTGAAGTTTTTCAGAAAATTACCAAAAATTCTCCCTAAGCTATATTTGATATTCCAAATTCAAAAATGAAGTCTATTTTACAAAATTCAAATCATATAAGTCACATTAATTAATTTAATAATTAATTCCCGCTGCCAGAGCAAATAGCGTGTTTTTACAAAACAATAAGTATAAAAAGATTGACACTAGTTTAAGTCTAATTTCAAAGTGAAATTGATTCCAATGACCACCATTGGATAAAATGGTAAAAATATATTCTAATTTCACTTCAAAACCAATTCAAAACATAATCTAATCATATAAATAAATTAAAATAAAAGTAGTTTTGATGTAAACTGCAGTATTTTTCACTATTCATTAGAAAAGGAACATTGTCAGAAAAATACCAAAAATTCACACAAGGTAAATTTTGATGTCCCAATCATAAAGAATAATTTTATTTTGAAAAAAATAGTTTATAAAATTGTCAAAAGATAGATTCAAAAATGTTTTTCCATCAAAAGTCAGTAAAACAATCTTTTAAGAATATTAGTGTATTCCATGCATAAGATTGTATTTTTTTCATTTTAAGCCTCTATAACACTATCTTAACCATTAATAGACATAGATAAAAATATATATTATTCATTACTTACTTGGGATGTTACAGTTATCATACCATGTTCTAGAATATGTGTAAAATGAATGATAATATTATAATATTAAAAAATTGGTTAATAATATTCATAATGAAATGTTCATAATAATATTATAACAATATATATTTGTTTAGTGTAACTCGATAATGCATAACACACATGCTATTGAGGAAGGTCCCTCATGTGTGTAATGCATGCCACGTCAGGGGTATGGGTAATGAAAGATTACTTTTCTATGGCATATAACAAAATCAAAACAAATTTCATTTATACAATGATCAAATTCTATACTTGGTGTTTTGTAAAATAAATTTTAATTGAAAGAACGTAAAATTTTGTGTAACACAAGCCAAAAATAGTGTTGCTTATATTAAAAGTTAATACGGCATTGCATATAGCGCAAACTATTATTGTTGTTGCATATAACACAAGACATCAAAAAAACTAAAATGTATATTTCTCATTAAATATAATTGTGCTACATTCTACCACCCTTATATTAGATTTCACCCTCGAAATTAATCGGGGTTATATTTCAATTAATAATTGATCGTTTTTTAATAGAAACCCACATTGTAAAAATGAATACTAAAACTTAATTATAAAAAGTAATGTTAGAAACGTTATAGTCACCCAAAGTAACTCAGTACTGCATTTCCACATTAGAGATTATTGATGAAAATATAGATATGAGATAGAAATCTAACCATAATGTTCTGATGAAGAGTGGTTGAGAATATGGCTATGAAAAAACCAACAAATATAAATCAATAAATTTGTGATGATCTAAGGTACCATCTAATTCATCGGATATGAGGGTACTAAGAAAAAATTATGGGTTTTCACGATCATTTCCCTAATGTTTATGAATTTTTTCATATGAAAAAAATACTTAATTTATTTTAGTGTAATATCATCATTGGCCATTCCATGAACAATTTCCAATTCATCTCTTATTTATTGAAATGAAGACGAATTTGAAATTCTTGATGTCTTAGAAGATCATGCGATATAATGATAGGTGATTCCATCTGTCTCTATCACAAAAACGTTTAGCAAAATATATTAAATATAAAAAAGTCCATCTATGGTGAGGTTAATCATATTTCAATCCAAAAATGGACTTATACTTCATCTATAATACTACATAATAAGATAAAACAAAATTTTACAAACTAGGGGCTTCATGTATGCCAGTGTTAGGCGATAAAGGCCTATCCCACTTCGGTTGTGGGTTCGTTTCCCACAACCATGTCTGATGCGACAAATTCTCGCCCATCCTATAAGTTGTCCTTTATCTAAAACAATACTATTATAACAATCTTGAAATAAATATTTATCCTTAAACAATATTATTTTATGTCTATCATAATCCATTCCAACCGTTATGCATATTGAAAATACTTCTATCCTATCATATAGTATAATGAAAATGATTACTAGAAAGGTCATCTATAGAGCATGTGAATAACATCATTTACCCCAAGTATATCATAATATATATCTTGTTGGTTACAATAAAAACATGTGAATACCATTATTATATATTCTCATGAAACATGAGTTTCCATAGAACCATTGTGAAAACATGAATGCTGTCAAAAGTTAACTCTTTCCGCATACAAAAATTGAAAATAATATATATACTCAAACAATGATATTAATTTTTCTTTATATGAGTCATGGGATCATTAATACTATCAATCATCTTATTATCTCATTAACCCTTCATTAGGAACATATCATCTACATTCCAAAATATATGAGTAACCATTCCTAGTTACCAGTACCATTCAACATATACATTCAACAACATTAGGAAAAGCAATAGTGTAACATTCCTTAGATGTTTCTTTATTCCATAGTACCATTAAATTATCTATACAATATTACTCTTGATAAACATACAATCATTAGACTGCCTTATTAAAACATTGACTGAGAATCATCATTTTATTCCTCAAAACTTATTTCAACTCATATATCATTTGTAACCTTTTTATCATCAGCAGCATAAATACTACCCATACAACCATGCTGATTCTCATCATGTAATTTTCCATTAGGGATTCAATTTTCATAATGCCCATAAATTCAACATTTAAAACATTTAACAGCTGTGTAAGACTTAGAATTACTATTACCCTTGTTCGCTGTGTTAAATGATCTTTTCTTTTGCAATTACTGGCATTGTGTCCTTCTTTTACACACCCAAAACATATTCATGTTCCTTTGAAAAAATCTCCTTGATGCCTCTTCCCATATAATTTACATTAGGGAAATTGTACTTTTTTTCCTCCATGACAATCATGAAAATCAATCATTCTCTTATAAGCTGAGTCACAAATCATACCAATGATTAGATTATTGATCATGTTATGAGATTGCAGATTATGAATAATAACGATTTTGGAACTCTATATCCCATTTAATTTGGATTCTCAGGAATAATATCATTCGATTTTCCATCATATTATCCATTTACATGAATCATCTTGTTTCCAGGCATTGCCTAAAACCCAGAAAAATTGTGTGAGGAGAAATTCTCATACTAGAAATACAAAATAATCATGGGGGATTAAATTCAACATCAAACATCTTAGGATTTATCCCAGTATATTTAGGATCGTTATCAAAATTATTGGATTGTATCATATACTTATACATAGCCTTATGGTCATCCTGAGACATACCATTGATATCTCACTAGGGATCTCATTGATGTTTTCACATCCTAGATTCCAAATGTTAACTAATCATTCACTCTCATTCCATCTGTAGAGGAAAAAAAGCGTTATGTACATGGAAATTACGTTACTTTTTCGGAAAACTTAGTACATGATACAAACAGACGCACAATGATTGTATTATTTTAGTGTCTTTGGAAAATCAAAACATAATCTACTAATCTGGGTGAACAGTCTTCAACATCTCCCATAATGATATTCTTTTGTTTTCTTACACAAAACATTTCTTTATATCCTGGGGAAACTAAAACATAAAAAGGGTGAGCTGAAATTCTCATTAAGGGTAAAATGGAGAACATAAAACAATCCATAAACATTTGATCATAAAAACATGATCATAAAACATCAAAATCACGAGTAATGACATAAATCTTGGCAGAACATAGGGCATATATCATAACGGAACATTAATCATGATAAAATATCATGGGAATAAAACATGTAATTTTGGAAAACCATTATTAACGTGATATGATTTCCATTGTAGCCATGTCATTACAGCCAAGACCATAATAATGGACAAAGTCCATTACTGATACGGGTTTTACTGTTGTTCAAGCCGTATTTTACTAAAATAGATTTTATTTATGTTTAATCCATGTATATCTCATGAGATATAAATCATTACCCAATGTATTGGTGGGATATATTGGTCTCACCCATCTTATAATAAAACCATTCTTATGAGTTTCACAAAATCATAAATCATACATCATAATATAACCTATATAATAAAATGGGATTTATAAACATCATGCCTTCATAACATAATCCATATAACATAAAAAAAACATCATAAAAATAATTCCATTAGAAAATAATAAAATCAATGTTAAAATAGGGATATAAACATAACCCTATATCATCTTAGATGGAAAATAATTATTATAAGACAATTGAACTTAGTTCTTGTGGAGAATATCTTTTCTTCTTCAAAACCTTTTTATTTTCACCGCATGTACCGAAAATTTAGATTAAAAGATGTTGATTTAAAATAAACCTGAAAACGTGTAAAGGAATATTTCATAGAAATAATATTCTATGAAATAATAAAAATCACTTCATATTGTGTATGTTAAAAAACATTCTTCTTATACTTCAGTCGGAAAAGTCAAAATGTATCTAGTACTAAAAATGAAAAAGATACTTTTCATTTTATTTACTAAAAATTCACCAATAGTTAAAATTGGGTTTAAGAAATTTTAGGTGGAAATAAATAATATTATATATTAAGGAAACATGGATTTGGATGATAAATATTCCCCAATAAATACTGATTTATAAATAATCTCAGATAGAAATGAGATTGCCAGATTTTCCCTTACCATAGGTTCAATTTTATATGTATGAGTTTAAAATGTTTGTTTAGTGAGTTTTAACATATTATTAAATTGTAACATAACCATAATATTTTTTATGGTATCAAATATGATTCACTTACTACTTTATATTACCTGTTCTTTTCTCAATTCAATGTTAAAGCCGAGTGTTGGGTAAAATCGTTTCCTTTATCCAATGTGTTTTGACTGGTAATTATTCATATTATTACTTAGATCATTATTACATACATCCAGAATGTAAAAATGATTTATATATAATATTTATTCCTCATTTAAATATATATAATAGAACTATAAATGTAATGAAATACACCGTTCATTGAAACAGTTGGTTTTACTTACGCATGAACATTGTTTTTGTTTCCTTATTAAATTGAATTGAAGTAAGTAAATGAAATATAAATAAATCCACTATCAATATCATTTAATAAATATCCAGATTATTTATTACATATATTTTATATTCAATCTTGAATTGTTAACATGGAGAAGGAATCTAATCGCATCATGGAGACAGTAAGCCGTACGTACGCACGAGTGATAATATCATTCCCATGATTATGGAATTGTATTGAATTTGTGGTGTATAATATTTCAGAACCAATATCACTATAAAATAATCATATATAGTTATTTCTTCCATTATTATACAAAACCTTGCATGCTGGTGATGAAAAACAGATTACACCACGGTGTGGAGATGGTAGGTCTTATATACGCACGCATGGTGATTTCATTTTCTTATAGGATGGAAGGAAGATGGAATATCTTTGTTTCATATTAATTATAAAATATAAGTATACAATTGATAGTTTATTTATTATGTTAAAATTAAATAAATCATATAGATCAATTAGAATTAGAAAAAAGATTGAATGAATCAGTAAACTATGTTACCTCTTCTTCGATGTGCCTCTGCTAAACCTCTAATTATGGCACTAATACTGGATATTGAAGAAGAATAGGACCTCTAGTATGATTCTAGTGTATTTGATAAGATAAATGGGCTAGGTTTGGATGTGTTCGAAATCACAAAATAGTGTGAAGAGAAGAGAGAGGAGATGTCGTTTTATAAGAGAGGAGTGGGGCACTTTAAGAAACTCTCAGAAATATTACATAAAAATAAAATAAATCTCCACATAAAAACCTCCAAATTCATCAAATTATAAGATGATATCATATATGGTGGTAATATCCCCATCCAAAAAAGTTTTACATGTTGGAAATTTATTTTAATCCTTATCATCTTGAAATATCCTTATTTAATCTATATGATTTTATTTATTGTAATAATATTATAAAATTTAAATGGTAATAAATACTTAATTATGAGTTTTTAATTGTCCATAATTAGATATATTATGACATTTTAGACTATATAATTTTCGATTTTAATTTTTATTTATATATTTTTTATTTTTAAACAATTTAATAATATGTTATTTTTATAAAATACCAATAGTGACAATTTTGACAAAATTTAACAATTTGAATTTAAATAAAATCCACAAAGAGGATATATTAAAAAAATATTTAATAGATTACTAACATGTATTATTTGTCTATAAAATTTATGTAGAACATTAATTAGTTAATATAATATTTTGTTTTAATATTTTTAATACCATTTATATGATATTTTTCATGATAAAATAATTACCACATCATTTTTGTATAATTATTTAATATAATTTTTGGCGGCATAATAATTAAAAATAAAATACAATGATTAATATTAATCTAATATATTTCATAGTAATAATTTTAGTCTAATTAATATTTTAAACAACAATCCATTAACATGTTATCTTTATTAAATTATGAAGGTGACAACTTTGACATCATTTAATATAAAATAATATAAATGTCATATTCTGTTTTATAAGGCTCCAAATGGTATAAAAGTAGACCCTTGGATGATTATGGTTTATATATACTATACTAATATTATTTTGTCATGTTTTTGGTACATTTTATTGATATTATTATTTTAATAAAAACAATATTATTTCTTTTCCACGAAATAAATAATTTCTGCATCATTAATGAATAATCTATTAAGGTAATTATATATTACCAAAAAATTTAAAATAAATTACCATGAAGAATAAAAAAAATTTATATTTAAAATGATTATTTATAATAGAATTTATATTCTATATAACCTTATTTTAAAAATAATTTAATTAATAATGTTGGAGTGAGACATATTTCACATTGTTTTAAATACAATAAATTAGAGGTTTTAATCTCCTCCAAATGGGTTTCAATAGATTACATTTAGACCCAAGTATATTTTAGAGATAAATATAATACACCAATGAAATCAATACGAGTGTTATAGTAAATATTTCAATATTATTTGTACCTTTAATTACATGATTTACCTTTATCTATAGTAAATAAAATTTACCATTGTTATTATTCATAATACCAAAAAATAAAACTTATCTATTTAAACAATTTTAACCTCCTTATACAAAATTTGGAATCCATTTTTAAAAATTTATAAAACAGAATATTCAGTAATTAATTTAAAATTAATCTCATGGTCTAAAACATAAATGGGTTTTTATTTAAATCATAGAAAAAGATTGAAATGTTTTTAACTATGAATTAAATGTAAAATTAATGATAATGACATATATAATATTAAATTGTAATAATATATTATATTTATACTTTAAAACCATTTAGTATTATATTTTAATCATATAATTATCTTGATGAAAATTGTTGTATTCAATTTAAATTTAGCGTAATTTAACTATTCATCAAAATATGAAAGTTAACAGAAAAATGTTAAACAATATCCCAAGTAAATATTTATATACATATTGTAATGAATAAGTGTATTTTGTCAAAATTAAAATTTTCACATGTTAAAAACTAGACTTAATGTGGGTACACTATCAAAAGGCAGCTAAACTGCATATTTCAAAAAATAGGTATTTTACCTGAAACAATTATTTTGTTCACATAGATTCTCCTGGATTATGATTAAGATAAATTATAATGTTATAAAATTAAAAATGTGGTTAATACTATTCATAATGGCTCATTGATAATAATATTATAACAATATATCGTTGTTTAGTGAATCTCAGTATTGCCTACAACACACGGTATTGAGGAAGGTCGCTCTTCAGTGTAATGAATGCCAAGTCAGGGTTTCATGTAGTTCAAGATTCTTTTGGATCCTCATATAACATAATAAATACATAGTTCATTTATACATTGATCAAAATCTATACTCAAGGTTGTGTAAAATGAATTTTATTCGAAATAACATGAAATTGTGTGCAACACAAGCCATGAATAAGGATGCATAAAATACAAGCTAATATAGTGTTATGTATAGTGAAATATAATCTTGGTGTAGTGTAAAACAAAAGTATTAAAAGAAACTACAAATAATATTTCTCATAAAATCATGGGGTGTTACAATAGGGAATCATAATATGTCTCTATTACCCTAATAGTTGAATTTGATAAGACAACCTAGAGTTAGACTTCATGGTGAGTGTGAGGTATTTGTTATGAAATATCTATCCCTATTCAGAAAGGTTATGTGAATTATTAACTTGTGTCTGATAATTGATCATCTTAGGCTAATGTGCGAATAATATAAAATCCTAACCAATGTATTATGTGAAATATATCATTTAAGTGATTGAATATAATAAATGGTGAATGTAGATAAAGTTAATATTTTTAACCAATGGAACCCATGTTTTTATATCATTATCATGATATTTATTTAGAACATGCATTCACAACATATATTAAATGGATATTTTTTCGACACCATTGGTGTTAGCCATCTGATTTGTTCATACATAATGATCAGATCTCTGTTTGGTAGATGAGAATATTTCATGGTTGTTGGACTGAAAATAGAAAAGGTTATGTGCTAGGGATTTATATTAGGCTCGGGATGATAATTGATGATGATACAGACATATATTGGTGCCAAATTGTGGGGTATTTTTCCATTAGTCAATATTTTTTGTTTCCTTCATTTATGTAACTACTAGCATGACATGTCTTATGTATCATATTGTTGTGGTTGTACTGTGTTTAGGAATTGCTTGATAATGACTGTTCATGTTTATTATACTTTTTTTACATATTTATAATGTTATCTATTGTGGAATACATTGGTAATGTGGGTATTGCCTCCCCATATAACTTATCAGTCCCTCACTCCTAGTTAGAAACCACTATCATAGTGGGAGGTATACTTATGATCATATAGTGACCTAGATAGAATAATAAGTTCAGTGGAAATTTTTTAGGGACAAGACAAGTGGTGATCGAAATGTCTTTCATAAGTCTATGAATTTCAAGATAATAATATGTTGGTGCTACCATTGATGATCCTAATGCTTTTATAATTTTCTATTGATAACCTCGACAACTACATCTAGTGGATTCTCTTTGATTTCTCTAGATTTGAGAGTTGATAGTGGTTAAATATCACTCTCAATTTTTTGGAGAATCATTAGTGAGGTAGATCTCTAAGTCTTTAGATTATTCTCTCCTCTTGTGATTTTTCAAATGGAAAATAAAATATCCTTGCTTAAAAATTAATATAATTTAGATTATATAATACTATTGTTATAAAAGATCAATTTAACAGGTGCCTCTTAATATTTATTTAATTTATAAAAAACCTCATTTCATCAATAATACTAATAATAATAATATTTAATGACATATTTTAAATCCAGAAAATTAATATAACATCATTTAATAATATATGTTTAATAGAATATTATTACTCACCAGACCAATAAACTGAATATTTAATTCCTCCACAATGTTTTTCATGCCTTGAATAATGAATATTTATTTAATAAACTAATCTAATTACAATAAATTTTATTAAATAAATAAATTTTATTTTTACTAAAAAATATTATTCATTTGTGATTCACCTATCATAATATTATTTGGATTAATTGGTGAATGAATATATGAGATCAAGAAAACATTAATAATTATAAAAATATCTACCATAATAATAAATATTTAAATTTTTTAAAAATAATTAATAATATATTACATGACTAATATTCAAGAACTAGTTTTTATGTGAAACCCAATGCCTCTTTCTCAGTTTCATTAGGATAAGAATCCCAATGTCCAAGGTCAGAATATAAAAACATTGCATGGTACTGTTAGAGAAAGTTGTTTTTGGTGAAACAAAAATAAAACATGAAACGGGTGCTCACAGTGTAATATAATCAATTTATAATGATATCTTATATCAAGAAATTTTCTAGCTGGAATCACCAACTTACGTTCCTGACACCTCTTTCATTGAGTTTTTGAAAATCAAACATGACTATAGAACCCATTACCATAGATTTATTTAGTTTGTATCTATTTCATGTAAGTGAATGAATATAAAACATCATTAATGAATATAAGGGAGAAATATTTTACCATGTTAATTGTTATGCAATATTAATCATGATGCACCCTACGTATCCTACCTCACAATGAACATATTTAATAATGATTTTCATAAATAAAAAACTACACCACTTATAATAGTAATTAATAATATTCATAAATTCTATTGAACAATACACTTATTCGTCAATAGGACCATCCGATAACACATGAAAATGTGGATTTCCAACTGGATAGTCTTGATCTCATAATATTCGACAATGTATATTACATAGGGTGTACACCATGGGATGGTCACCAAAGTCATATGAGTTTCCACCCCAGATATCTTGTGTCGTATGTGTCCATAAAATAATGCCATTCGGCTAAACTATATATTTTTTAAGAATACTATAGTGACATATGGAATCTCATCATAGTGGAAAACTACATTGACCTTTCAGTGAAACAACTATTCTTAGGATAATATCACATAGAATGATACACAAAATAATCGACATGATGTGTTAATATATTTATTAATATAATGAAATATGAATAAATATTTTCATATTGTACACTGAATTTTGTTATTGGACACCAACTCCAACACACCCAATATATAGCTCGAGATTACATGATCGCCACAAATTCCTGTGGCTCATTAAATATGGAACCGTAGTATCTTCAATGTCTAGAAAGATAAACTAATTTTTCAATGACCTTATTAATTCAAAAAAATAAATCAATATTATCAATATTAATTTACTAAATTTTCATATGCATATCTCTTTCCATGCTTTCTCATTTATTTTATTATATAGATGTTTCTATCAGAATCATTACATAATAATGATATCCATCTACATTGAAAGTGTTTCCAAAAAAAATTCTATTATGTCATGTAATTTTACATAACATTTTGTTTCCTTCATTGTAATCCACACTTATTAATGTTTGAAAATTATAACTATCAATCTTAATGGGGAATCCACATCCCCATTTATATCATCTCACCGAATAAGATAAAATTACAGAAAAGTATAATTAGGACCCGTTACAAAAAATAATATGACATAATTTTACACACATATAAAAAACATGACATCGACTTCCCATTATGCTCGTATGGATCCTATATAGGTCACATATGATTAACATATGAAACTCCTCTTGGTTTCAATGCATGCACAAAGTCATATTCATGCTATTGATTGGAAGCTGAATGAAAAAATTATTAAATCATGGATGGATAGTGGGAAATGGAGGCATTTTAGATATCGTTGGATAAGGATAGAAGGGATGCACAAACAAAATATGATATTGATACTATATAAATGAGAACATTTTTAGAGTCTATGTAGACATGTTATTAGAATAATTTGTTAAATTAGATGTCGATGGAGGCATGAATGGAAGCAACCCGGGAGGCTCAAGTGGGGGATGAAAATTTGTTGATGATGGGGTTTATATTGGTTGGAATTGATGTGAATGGCTACAATGGATGCTATTTGTAGATATTGGTCCACCCCCACACAGACCCATACTAGAAGGATCAAAAAATGTAATCATTGGTTTAGTCAAATATCCCTAAAAATAATTTCATAATGAATACAAACATGACATTAAATACAACACTAAAGAAAAATATTACAAGATTACTCACTATGGGAAAATGAGAAAGAATTCCTAGATTCTAAATCAATCAATTATTATTAATTAATCACTTCCATAAATATTCTTCAATGTATTTCATAAAATTAATTTGAAAAAAATGTACATGTCACATTATGATTATAAACATTTACTCATTTTTAACAAAAATGTGTCAACCATTATGAAATCCGAAAAACATTGAGTAATAATATCACTTATATTCTAACATGATTTATATAATTATAAATACTCATCCAATTCAAATATTAAGGAAATAATTATTTATAATAAAAATACCAAAAATTTAATATAAACATGATATCAAGATATTGTATGTTTTATGAAAAGCAATTCAAAATTTTTTCAAAAACAAATCATGTATCACATTTTTTCATCCATAAACATCAATAATATCCCATGGTCATCCAATAACTCCTAAAGTAACATTAAACAAACAAAATCAAAGTATGTTTTGTCTACATACACAAAGCATGTTCATAAATTTTGTTGAAGTTTCAATTAAATTAGGATTCACTAAGGAATAATAACTTTGAAGTGACTCATATAGATATAAAAAAATGGAAAAGAACAATAAATTCCTTAATGATCTTATATATCACTCCAAAAATCAAGAGGTCCATGTTGGTAGAAGATCCCTCAATTAGAAGAGTAATCAATTTTATGTGTGTGAGAAAAATTCATGAAATGAAGAGACGTGTATTAGTGGTACTGTTCTCAATATTGTAAAGGAGATGAAGCCCAGACGGATAAAAATACAATAGAGAATATTTGAATTGGAATAATCACAATTTTTTAAAAAAATCCACTACTAAGGTTTTGTGGAATAGTAGAGGAAAAGAGTCATTTTATAATGAAAAAACACAATCATTAAAATATGGTTGTACAAGATACCGTTATCAACATTTAAGTTATTTCTAAATATGATTAATTTAGTGATATATGATGAAGGGGTAAGTATAATAAATTAGGGTTATTCACCATGTTTTTATTAAATTGAGTATTATAATTATAGGAGTTCATGATGAAATGAAATTTCTATATAAATATAAAATCCCAGAAATCTTGAATAATGTGTTGAAAATTGTAAATTTTATGATACATTTCAGAATATATATATATGAATATAATGAAATATTAATGATATTGTAGATTTCATGCCTTTTCGGAGTGAATCAGGTATCGAATCCATGTTCTAGTTTTACTAATGATGTTAGGCAAGTAGGAAAACATTTAAAGTGTTTTATTATAAAATTACAGATAAGTATCATCTTATTCATTTTCAGGATACTTAGATGGTACATGGAAAAATAATTCTAACCACAAAGTGGTTTCAACAATCGGGATCTAAAGGATCAAAAAATAAAATGGAGATAAATATTGGAATATTAAATTTACTTTTTCTCACTTGGATAAATGAATAATTACGGAGAATTTGGAAGAAATTGATTGTTGGTGTTGTCAACTATCTATTACAGTGTTATGTTCAATATCAACTAGTAAGTGTAGGAGGAGTCCATTGATGAATCATTATAATATTCATTTAATAATTTCCATACTCGTGTAATGGTGTGTAAGGGTACAAAAACATTTTTAATGGTAAGAATAAAAATATTAAGTATATGAAAGAGTATAATGATCATTTTAATGGAAACTCATGAATTATTCTATATAATTATAGGACATTAAATAATCCCCTAACAGATCAATTAATTAATAAGATTACTACATTAATTTATTACATAAAAATTTAATGTGTATTACAAAAAGAATTGTATTTGATTTTTGTAAAAGTAGTTTAACACTATATAAAAACAAAAAATATATCTTTTACAATAATAATTCCTTTGAAAATAATAAAATTGAAAATAATACACTGAAAAAGAGAAGACAGATTTGGAAGACAGTAATATGTTGCTGAAGAAGATCAGAATCAAAAAACCATTGAAATTTAGAGAGAATTTGGAAGGAGGAGAGAGTCTTTCGGTGCCTGGGAGAGTGGGGAATAAGTCTCACTATAGAATCAGGGTTGTTTAGAGGCCATGGGATATGGTAAAAACCTTAGATTTGTGCAATGTAAACATGGACCTTTATCAGTGCTAAAGAGCGTGCTGGTAAATGAGGGCCTTTATCTGTGCAAGTAAAAAGAGATGATAAATATACCTTTTATCAGAACTAAAAAAGGGATGATAATGGGTATACCTTTATTTGTTGAATTTTTAGTCCTAATAAAGGATTGATTTATCCACAATATTATTAGAACTTAAAAATATTTTAAAGAAATAATTTTTTATTTTTTAAATTAAAAAAATGATTATTTATATACATTAAATCAAAAACTAAAATTTTTAATTAATATTATTCTATATTTAATATATATTTGCTCTTTTGAAAAAGTATCTATAATATTATAATTATATATGTATAAATTTGAAAAATTAGAAGATAATAGAGAAGATAATGAAATAATAAATATGTTTATTATATTTATTATTATATATAATGACATTTAATATATATATATATTTTTAAATAAATATATTATTCAAATGAATATGTTCAATAAATATATCAATAAATTATTATAATTAATGTTTATATGTAATGTATTGATCGTGAATTTTCATTTATACATTACATCCTCATTACTATTATATATTCCATATATGTAATGACCTGTTTTTTTATGATTTATACTTTACTATGAATATGATTCAATTATGTTATACCAATAAATCTATTATATCCATTCTCAGAAATAAATATAAAATTACAACAAATGTTTTTAAATTATAAATTTATGTATGATATATATAATAATAAATTATTATTTATATATAAATATATTTTAAATAAAATTTTTTATAATTATAATTATATCTAAATAAATGTATTTAAATAATTTTAAAATTACAATAGATAAATTTATTATTTATATTTACTTATATATATATTTATAAAAATATATTAATAAATATATTTATTTAAAATTATATTAATATATATATAATTATAAAACCGTGTCAAAAATATTTGTTATACTTATATCATTATATATATATTGGCCTAAATAAATAAATTTATAAATATATATTTTTTCTTAGCCTCATTCAATCATGTGTCCTCATTTCATGTTTAAAATGTTTAAAATCTCTAATTGGACTTTTCAATGGTTTTTTCATTTAATGTAAGATGATTTATAGCTAATATGTGCTATGATTTGCCTAGTTTCATTATTGATTTTCTAATATGTAAAACTATTATATTTTAAATTGAGTTGATAAAGGTATATTTTTTTGACACATTACATTTTTGTTCATATAAAAACATCATTTATCATAAATTTTTAAAATTGAAAATAAAATCGTTTAATGCCTTTATAAATTGAACCAAAGAAGATCCACATTTTTCTTGAGCTGCTAGCAATCGTGAATGTTTTTCATTGACTTCGTTGTCACTGCCACCTCTTCCACTCCCTCAACCTATGCATTGAACACCTCTGCCTCCACCTCCACCTACAACTACTTCCCCTACGCATATGATTCCCCCTTATACAGTACCCCCACCTTTTCGTTCTTTTCTTCTACCTCCCCTTTCTCTATTTTCTCACCCTCCAGTTCATCCTCCTCTACCTTTTTCTATGCTGCCCATGCCCCTGCCCATGCCTCCTCCTCCACTTACTCAGCCGTCTTCTCTGCATCGACCACCTCCATATCTACTGAGGCCCCATCCACCCACCCCTATATAAGATTCCATTATACACATCTCCCTGTCCAATGCCTCCCATTCCCTCACCACTTCTCCGCTACCCCAACTTGTTCCTCTGTTGACCCCATCACCACAACCGCCGCTGCCTCCACCCCCACAACTGCCACTGCCCCTACAACCACCTCTTCTACAACCACCATCACTTTCACCTGACCAAATGTTCCAAACCCACTATATTATTTTTCAATATATAAATTTTTTTTCATATAAATTTATGTTATACATGGATGTATTAGGATTCAGTGAGATATAATCCATGATTTATATGAAAATAATGGTCTCTGGTCATGATTTTATGTTTTCATTTCAACATATATTAATTCCCTTTTTGTAGAAAAATAATAGTCTCTCTTATGATTAGTGGTTAATTAAATACTCCTCACAATGATTTATGGTAGTGTGAAATATGTTACATCATGTCTATCATTTATGATGTTTGGTATTATTGAACATTCTTGAAGAATAATTGATGATGAAAGATTTTATTGGATAATAAACGTTTTATGAAATGATATGCATTCACTGAAATAGGATACTTGTAATTTTAAATTATCCAAGATATTTTTAAATATTTTCATGATTTGTTTCATAATGAGTTTGAGTGGTTTTTGAATGAGTTATAGATTTCTAAGAAGCACAAAATTATTCAACGTTTAATGGTTTATTTTAACACCCAATATAAATCATAATGAAAAGAGATTACCTATATATTTGGGACATCTTTGATAAGATATTTGAAATAATTTTTTATCTTTGACTTCATCTAGTATATTCCACTTTTTTATGATCCCAAAATATGTATGTGTTTCATTTATTATAACTATATGTGGCATGAATAATGTTCTTCCTAATATATAAAGATTCCTACAATTCATATTGTTGTCCTGACATTAAATTTCACACTTATACTATTTTTCCCTATCATTTAATCATTAATAGTGCATTATATGACAATTGATGTACGTAATTATAAAATATACTATTTTCATTATGACAATCATTTTATGTGTTTCGAAATTAATATATTGGAATGGAAAATGATATATTATTGAGTGAAATCATTCTAAATCCATATTAGTGTGGCAATGAAATGAACTTTAATGGTTCTAAAATGATATTAATATTGTTTCTCTTTTATTTTCTATTTTATAAGGAATTTTTGGTTTTGTAAGTATAAGGGAATTTTGTGAAATGAATTAATTTTTTGAACCATTGTTGAATATTTCCATGTAAGAATGAATTTATTTAATAAGAAATTTTTTGAGATGTGGTATATTTAATTATACAAAATTAGAAATCAATTTTTGAATTTTTGGAATCAATTTATCTAGAAAATCATAAATATCATTATTAATAATTGTTAATATTTTCAATGTGTCCCTATATTTATTTATTTTTTAATATTAAAATAACCAAATAAAATATGTTGGATATAAATAAAAAATGGAAGGATGGAAATAATCTATCAAAAGAGTGTCAATATGGAGTGAAAGAGTACATGATGTTTGAAAAAATACATTGATATGACCATTATCAAATCCATTATCTGTGTTTACAATATTTTTCTTCTAGATTAGTCAGTCAAGCGGAGATGGAAGATTACTTCATCGATCAAGTAATAGATTGAAGATATTAATTTTTGAATAAACATGGGAGAAAGGTTAATGTTGTAAGATGGTGTGATAGCACAGATGTTTATTAATCATCTGATATGATTACATATGTGGAAAATAAAAAAGACCATATCAAGAAATTGATTACAAATTTTAATGATGACAGAGATTGTTTTGAAAAAATAATATGGATTTTCGAAGATGAACATCATGATTTCCTAAAATAGTTTTACAAGTGAATGTGATGAGTATAAATGTAATTGTATGATGGTTTAAAAAAATATACATCATTATCATCAACAAAAAGGATATATAATTTGAAAGTAGGTATAGGATTGACTGATTCTAGTTTTATTGAACTAGTTTCTCTCTTGAATCGCTTGATCCTGAATGAAAATGATCTCCCGAGCAGAACATTCAATTCCATGTGAATTCTATGCTCGAAGGTTATGATTTTTTAATGAATACATGAGTACACAAATTAGTGTATAAAACTTATTTAGGACCACAATTACCTTATTGAATGCTTAATGTGTTATATTTATTGATACAGGAATGATGAATCTAGTCCTATGGAATTTAAAATAATACATTAAAATAATTCCCGTTTATATGAACCTATATAGATGTGAGGAGACTATAGAGAAAATAAAAAGGAATTGAAATTCAGTAATTGATGATGGAAAATTACATCACCCAAAAAAACAGTCCTCATAGGAGGAGAATTGATGAAGAGTATCATGAATTTGGAAATGAGCTAAGAAATATTTTTCTTGGATTATCTACATATAGAGTTAATCCATAGGGTTTTAAAAAGAACACTCATAGTAAATTACTATTTATATAGTTAAATTATAACATACCTCTATGTTTATACCTAAATAGAAGATACATCATGTTATATATGCTCATATTAGGACCAAAACAACCAGTTAATTATTTTTATGTTAATTTGGGTCCATTGATGGGGGTTTTGAAATTACTATTGGAGTTAGATGATACATTGTATTATACATATAGAAATGAATATTTCACATTGATATACATAATCAATGAGGTGATAAATGTCTTTATTAATTATTGAAATTCATCAGTATATAGAATTAATAGAACTCATGGGGTTTCCAATTTGAGAACAAGGTACACAATCAATATTGTTGAAACATTTATCGAATATTAATTTTCTAAGACATTTTTGATTTCTAGCACGACGAAATGTGTTCGGATCTTGGAAGACTTCTTTTGATGAATTTTTAAAAGAACATACACCACCCTATCCACTAACAGGTTTTCAACTATTTGAGAATGAAACAAATGTGTACATTAATTTTGCTAAAAAATATAAAAACCAGTATGAAAATATCATTGAAAAGGGATAATCTTTTTTGAATTATCATACTGAAATTTTTGGTGCCTCATATTTTCTCTTTATGTTTTTCATGTAGAAAAACATTTATGTGACAATGTCATCATCACTCTTCAAAATGAACCTGAAAAAATCAATGATGTAATTCAGGCTAGGTTGTCCATTGTATACATGAGAACATGGTAAATTGTGGTTCTAATTAATGGTGAATAATGAACATTTCATTCTATAGCTGCATACACTTTTTCCTGGTAAGAGAGATATCAATTTTTCAACATCTTCAATAATGTGACTGTTCTGGAGTGGTTTTCCTCGACTATCACATACAACATATTAGGGACCAATTTAATGGTATGTTTTCTGAAGTCACATTAATTCTATGTTTTGATGAAACATAAAATCCATGAGGCATTCAATTTCATTCTGAACAAGAATTTTTGTCACACAGTTACCAAATTTTGTTTATTAATTAATGCTAAATGCATCAAATTTACAAAGACAATGAAATTTCTGAAAATGGAAGGAGAAATAGACATCATATTATGGGAATTGGAAATATTCTTCCCTCAAATAGTCTTCGATATGATGGTTTTTTAATGGATCAATTGGGGATAGAGTTTCAAAAATGTTGTCTTGTACATAATAGATGTATGTACCAACATGAATTGTTTACAATAATTTTTAAAGGGTATATAAAAAATTGAAATCACCCAAAGGGTTGTTATGTGGAGAGATATATTAATGAATAAACTATTTAATTCTTTTCTCAATACATGTATTTGTGAAAATAATTCTTTTACAGAAATCTCTTCACATTTTGTTTATTGTGGGGGATTGAATTTATGGATGATATTTTTCCAAATTCCTTATTTATGATCGGGAGAAGGTCCACCATTACATTTTTTTATAGAATTAGGTAAATTCCCAATATGTAGAAACCCAAAAAGAAATTATGTGGCATTTTATTACATCATGGGATAAAATATGGATATAATATACACATAATAAGTAATTAATAGGATTGTTTAGAAACCATATTTATAATTAGTAAGAAGAAACTTTTATTTAAATTTTATAAGGACTTCAATATATACCTAAAGGACCAAATGTACATATATTATCTTAAAATAGAAAAGTAATTAATGTTTATAAATTCTAAACAAATGATAATGATTAAAATAATACTATTAAAAATCATGGAGTTAGACATGTGTCATAAAAGATACATGTTTATGGTAATAAGGATAGAAACCCAATTTATACAAATATGTTTAATAATGGAAAAGTTAAAAAAATTTGGCAGTTCGATCATGCTACAGTCAATGTGGTAATTTTTCATAGAATGTTAGTTGATAACATGAGTGCTATTAAAATATTCACATTGGGATTGATAGAATTTTATTTCAATAAGGAAGGGTAAAAATAAAAAATGTTTATAATCAAATCATATGTTGTACATGTATTTTTTTGTTCCAAATTTTGCAAACTAGAAATTGTCATTAATTCTACTATTGATCAAAAACATGAATGGTTCAGATGATCATTCCTCTAAGAATCACTCCTTCATTGGAATATCCTAATCATTTTGATGTAGTCTCAATATTTATGTCATTATTAATTTTATAGGACACCACAATGAAGGGATTTAGATATTAAATAGATTGGTCAAACTCCGTCATCCATTAAAAAACATAGACCAATAATTAGGTTATATTTTATTATAATATGCATTGGGTTACATCATGTAATTATCTATTCAATGGTACATTTATGAACTCTTTAGAAATGAATAATGTCATGAAAAGATAATGATATAGATCACATTCCATGATCAAAGTAACATCTCCAAATTGTTTTCTTTAAAATTAATTACAATTTCATATAAAAAATTTATCTATCATTTTGGAATTAAATTTTAACAGTAATACTATGACAATACAAAAGGCTCATATCTATAAGACAATATAAATTTTCATTGAAATTATTGTCTAACATACCTGACGATAGAATGTAAAACTTATAATCATGTTTTCACTTCCACAAAAATAATTTATTATTTCATATTTATGTTTAATTTCTTTATTTTTTATTGATGATATAACTTTTTTTCCTATACATGTGGAGTCATTTATTGGTGTGGGAGTGGTTTTTTCAAATCTAATCATGCTCATGAGAGATTGGGCCTCGAGACAACAATTGAAATAATTAAAACAATGAAATGGTTTAGCAATATATACAACCATATTGAAAAGGTTAATTTCTTAAAACATATTTAATTAATTTTATCATAATTTTATTTACATTTTGTATGTTAATTTACATATAATTTTTATCTAAAACTTATTTATTTTCATTCACTAATCATTACAGTTTCCATTTAATTTCATTTTCATGATACCAACACTATACATAATCGATGTTATTTATCAAAAATATCATTCACATTGAAAAATAGAAGACTATATGAATGATGTGTTTTCTTTGTGGTGACTTCTCATGATATAATTGGTTTTATATCATCCTCAAATATAAATTATTTCATGAAACACAATGCATTTTTCAATTAACATTGTGTCATTATAATGTGGTCATAGTTCAATGATGAATGATAATGAACAACATGATAACATTGACAGTTAAGGTTTATATCAAGACTATGGGATGTGTTGGAATTAGCTTCCACTAAATCTGACACATGGTGTGATAGTTATGACTCCATATGATTATTTTTGTTTTAAATTGAAATTGAAATTTTGTGAAAAAGAAAATAACATACTAAAAATCAAGAAAAGTTATTCATATTATTTTTTATTATTTAAGAACACTCAATGTGTGTCTTTTTATTTTCAGTTGATATTAATTTAGGTAAATAAACATTTGATTTAGTAAACACTGAGAAAACACATTCATGTTTTATTGAATCTTTACGACAATGATTCATGGATTATTTATGATTTGTAAGACTCAACCCCATCTCAATCATATGTATAGTGTGACTCGTATGTCTAAAAATGATCTTTATCAATTTAAATTTATCTTTTTAGAATAAAATTTTTCACTCACTGAAAACCAAGAAAATGTGCTCTTATTGTCTTAATAATTTAGATCATTTATTTATAAGTCATTATCGATGTATGTGATGTAGTCTCACATCAAAACGATGCACAATGCAACTGGTATGACTTGAAATATTGTTTTCTTATTTGAAATGACATTTTAGATAAAAATAATTAATCTAGATGACATGAAAATGAAAACAAACCTTCTTATTGTTTTGATACATTAGGAAAAAGATTTCAGAGTCATATATGATGTGTAAGACTCAACCCCAAATCAATCTAAAACATTGTGTGATCTGTATGACTAAATGTTTCTGTTAGATGTTTAAAAAAGAATTTTTAGTTCAAAACATGTAACTCAAAAAATTTAGTGTAAATTTATTTCCATTTAATTGGTAACATAGCATAGGGATTCAAAATTAATCAATGATGTAGATGAAGTAGTCTCATATCAAACATACACATGACGTGACTAATATTATTCAAAATGAATGATTCCAGTTTGAAATGAAATTTTTATAAACAAGAACTAGAATATTGAATACCAAACACAGTCATTTATATTTTCTTGATACATTAGTATAATGATCCATGATTAATTTTTGATGTGTATGATTCAACCAGACCTTAATACAATGAACGATGTGACTCATAGTGTGTCATTTTATTTAAATTTGATATTAATTAAGGTAAATAGAACATGTAAAATACTTAAAACTGAGAAAACGCATTCAAATTGTTTTGATACTTTATGAAAAAAATACATGATTCATTTGGGAAATGTAAGACTTATACTTACCCTAATCGGAGGCACAAAGTGACAGGTATGAATAAAAGATTCTATTACAAGATTAAAATTGACATTTTAGTTCAAAACGTGTCAAACACTGTAAATAAAATAAATAACACTCCAATTTACTAGATAAATTATTAAATAGATTCCTAAATCATTTTTGATGTTAATGAAATAGTCTCACGTCAAACCCATAAACAATGAAATTGGTTTTACTCAAAATGTATGTTTTTCATTTGAAATGATATTTTTTGAAGAAAAAACAAATTGAATTTGGAAAACATAGAAAACAAAGATAGATGGTTTTTATAGTATTGTAAAATTATAAAAGATTCATTTTTTGATGTGTATGAGTCATCCTCATCTCAAATTTACCTGTAGTGTGACGAATACGACATTATGTGTGTCTTTTTATTTAATATTTACATTAATTTAATAAAAAAGTGTCATACTGATAACAATTAAAAATCATTCTGATTATTTTGATATACTAGAAAAATGAACCATGATTCATTTGTTAAGTGTATTTCTCTAACCAGCGTCAATTTTAGACATAGAGTGAACAATATACATAAAATTATCTGTTATCATTATAAAATTGACATTTTAGTTCAAAACATTATACATAATAAAAAAACAATGAAAATGAACATTGATTATCCTGATAATCTTGGCATTTGATTCAAATGTCATATAGGGTGTGTTTATGGAAGTCCCATGTAAATCTGATTCATGATGGGGTCGGTATGACTCCAAATGGGTGTCTCAAGTATAAAATCACATTAAAAAACAATACTGACATACTGAAAATAGAGAAAATAGATTCAAATTGTTTGTATAATTTCGAAAAAATTTCCCTGAGTAATTTGTGACATGTAGAAGTCAACCTCACCCTAATATAATGCATGGTGCGACATGTATGACATCTAGTGTGTCTTTTAATTTATAATTGTCATTTATTTAGGAAATGAGAACATGTGACATTCCTGAAAAACATTAAAATGCCTTATTATAATTTTTTAGCTTCAGTAAAATAATACATGAGTCAATTTTTATGTGTAGTTCTCAACCCCAAATAATTAAAATGCACTGTGTGGACGGTATGACTTGAATTACCAATTATCAGTTTGAAATTAGAAATTTAGTTCCAAATTATTCAATCACTAAAACTGAAGAAAACATGCGTTGATTGTCTTACTCATTTACTATTGTTATTCATCTATCATTTTATGCATTTATGATGTACTCTCATGTCAAACTGATGTATGATGCAACTTGTAAGACTCAAAAAGAATGTTTCTAGATTAAAATGAAATTTTAGTAAAAAACAAAACTTGTACAATGAAAATTGAGAAAATGTATATAGATTTGTTTATAAATTATAACAATAATCCTTGCGTAATTTTTGACATGTACTTGTCAAACAGAAGTCATTATGACGAATGATGTGAATGGTATGAATCCAAATGTGTCTTTTAATTAAAAAATGTCATCAATTTAAGTAAAAGTTAATATTTGAAATCCTAAAATCCGAGAAAACACATTCAAAATATTTTGATACTTTAGTACAATGAGCCATGATTCATTTGTGATGTGGAAGACTCAACCCCGCCTCAATCCAATTCATGGTGTGTCTGGTATGACTAAAAGTGTATATAATGAGTTTAAAATTTAAATTTTTGTTCAGAATGTGAAACTCACTGAAGAACAAGAAAATTTTCACTGATTCTACTGATAATTTGTGATATTTATTAAGAAATCATTTGGGATGTGTATGAAGTATTCTCATATAAAAATGATTCATTATGTGACTGATAATCCTAGAAATGTGTGTTTTCTATTTTAAATGATATTTCAGTATAAAACAAAACCTGAATACTAAATCCTATGAAAATCCATTCATATATCATTGATACATTAGGGTAATTATCCATGAGATAGTTATGATGTATAAGAGTCAACCACACCTCAATATGACATGCAGTGTGATTGGTTTGACTCCAATTGTGGATTTTAATTTAAAATTAAAATTATTTTTGTAAAAAGAAATAGTGACTTACTGAAAACTATTAAAAAACATTCATATCTATTTTATACTTTAGGAAAATTATCCATGAGTCATTTTTGACATTTATGACTCAACCCCACCTTAGTACAATCCATGATGTGATATTATTACTAAAACTATGCATATTTTATTAAATATTTACATTTCATAGTGTATTCTTTCATATTATATTTTTACTTCTTTTTTATTGAATAACATAGAAAATATTTTTTTCATATATAGGTAAGCGTTTTTCCACTGGTTGAGATGCTTTTTTGGGAAATTGATGCCATGGGAGGACCTTTTTTAGAGGTGATCATGTGAATCAAAAGATAAACCATTAATTTTTTCCAATGAATGTGGGTTAATTGTAAAATGTAAATAAATAAAACATTGTTTGAAAAGAATATAATATTGATTTTTATAAACCATGGGAGGAGATTTTGTTATTCATTGTGACACACTAAATATATATTGATTTGTTTGAAATTAATGGGGTTTTTTGGAATTATAGGATTCATCTATGTGTGAAGTTATATTAATAGCACATTGTAAGAAACTATGCCTTTGTCAACTCCATTTCTAGCACTATTAATTGGTTTCATTTATCATTACTTTGATTAATTTGGATTTTTTTCATTATTAAAATAAATTTTGTAACCTTTTAATAAGAATATGTGGATTATTGGATAGAAATCAATCCCAGTGATTTTTAAAAAATAATTTTATATCTCAACCTATACCAAAGACATTTCAAAAATCGTTATTGAAACATTTCTATACCAATGGATTACATAAAGCATTGGTATATAAAATTTCTAGCCACTCTATACTCACAGTTTAAAAAAACCGTGAGTATAGATGGGTAGGGATAGTCCCATATTATAGTAGTGTATAAATCATATTTAAAAATATATAAATACATACAAATGAATTACAATATTCATGATATACATTAACAATGTTATGAAAATTATGATAAAGGTAACCCTTTATTGTACCAAATAATTTGGTTGATAATTTTTCTTTTTTATCACTATATTTTTGAACATTGATAAATATTTCATTTACCATCATTTTCTAACTGCGGAGATAATAAAGTTTCATGTATCAATGAATTTTATAATAGAGATAATGTGTAGAATTAAAAATGATGAGATATTTGGTGGTGAATCTTATAAAAAATGATAAATAAATATATTTTATAAATATATAATTTTTCCTCAAGGTGGGGCTGGGAGGCCCCATAAAATATGATCTAATGAAATATAAATCCCTAAACCTAAAAATGTAGGAATGACATTCCAACAATGTTTTTTATAAATAATATCCACATGTTTTTTATTATTTTTTGAACCTGAGATAATAATTTTTATAAATACACACAAAATAATTAATATTTCTATTATGAATGAAATCACATTAGTTTCAAAATCGATCCACAAATCCATTTTATTAAGAAGCAGGAAATTTATATAATTTAATGCATAGTAATTATATACTGTTAAATGAATTAGTTCTTCAAGGTTTATTCTACAATGATATTTTACAAGATTACAATGTTAAATAAAAATAGAAATCCATACACCGAAATATGTGGGAATGAAATATGAAATCCCATTCCCCACATTAGACCACTTATTTTAAAAATAAATTAAATAATATTAAATTACATCATGGAATATGCAGTTATGTGGATAAGAATAAATAATCATAAACAAAATTATGTTTTTAAAATTTTAAATTTTCTTTTAAATTTTTTATAATTTTAAATTAATACATTTTGAATAGATTAATAATAAATAAATGTAAAATATCTTTTAAAAAACTGCATCTAACTAATTCGAATTCTATGTTGTCTGAGATTGGTAAATTTATGAGTATGTTAACCTAGAAGGTGCAGAAAATGTCTTTAACACTATTTCTAAGAGGGAGTGAGGTGGAGGGGGCAAGGTGGATGTGATCCTCCATACAGATGCTATAAATTCAATGTTGATACTATATGTGAGTCTATGAAATGATTTTCAGAAGATTTTGTTCTTGGGATATGTATGATAATAAGTCTTGATTGTGTTAGTCAGCTCCCTTTTGGGGGATTTTAAAAAAATGGTTAATTTATAAAAGTTTTACCCTATGTGTTTTCTTATAAAATAGCTGAAATTTTTGTGACGTATCATATAAATTAGTATCACAATAAATGAGATGAAATAAAATCTATCTACTGAGTTATTTACTATCACATTTGGTCACCTCCCCGCCACCAATTAAGAACATGGACATAGAGAAATTATAAAAAAAATTAAATAACACATTAATGATAAATTAATTATATTTTGAATTCATTATATTTTTATTCGAATTTATATCATGGTGGATAATTTAGAGGTGTTTCAATTCAAATGGCCTCATCAATTTCATTAAATTAAAATTCAAACATGTATTAGTATAGGATTAAATTTCAAATAGACAACCTCTATCATCCACAATAAACAGCTTCAGTGACTAGATATGTAAGATACATAATATCAAAACAAAATAAGACTTTTTATGACAAAAATAGAATTTTACTGGAATCAATAAGATCTTTGATAAATGAAATTAAAAACTAACGAAAAAATTAATCAAATCAAACTGTCACAGAAGATCATTAAACCATAATTACAAATGAACTGATTTAATTTTTAGATTGGAGATGAAATGTTAATAAATAATCAATTCTCGCAATTTGAAATAACTATTTTTATAAGAATAACTTAAAATCAAAAAATCTTTTTAGATGAGGTTCCATGAAAATAAAAAAAAACATTTTTTGTTGAAGACCATCCTCTATAAGAAGAATCAGATGTTATTGTTTTCAGGGATGATATAGACCTATGTTAAATTTTTAGATTTTGAAGTATAAATTGGAAAAGTGGAAGAGTACAAGGATGGATCATGGTTAGTGAGGTGATATGTACGAGAGAAGAGTGGAGTTTACATTGGAATAATGCATGGATTAAGGTAGGAGAGGATGCACAGAGTCAAAGAGGCATACCCAATCCATTATTCTATATGGCACGTTCACCACTATAAGATTCCCAATCATAATGTCAATTGCCTGGGGTACAAGGAAGAATCACAGAATAGTGGATGAGTTTTTTTAGGAATACATGGAATGTCAAACATTTAATTTTAAGACCCAGATCACAATGAATTACTATCAAGATGACACAAAATTGATACTTCCAAATCCCACTACACAGTTGAACCAAAGCACATTCACTGATGAAAATAACAATGAAATGAGGTCATCAAGGGGTACATGGATGGGTGATGGATGGTATTAACAGTGTCTACTATGGATGTAGAGAAAAGGGATATATGAAGTGGGATGTCAGTTTCCCCCGAGTTGGTTATTTACCTAGCATTATCACATGGGTGTCTCACACATTGGTCGGCCCAGTTCACTTATATCTACAATATTCTTCGAAAAAAATTATTGAGGTTCTTTAAACATTCAATATTCACCCATGTTTATCATTCAAATGTTCAAATATATTTCCAATCATATTTATAAGACAATCATGGTGTGTTACAACTATTGAATGAACTCAATCAAGATTTCAATGTGTTTCATGTCATTTAAAAATTTAATATTCATAAAATGCAATGTATTACCATGACCATATCTTTTATTTCACCATAAATATAGGGAACAATCTGTCCTAAATATAGTCATTTCAATGACATAAATTTCAAAACCTAATCATGGTTTCAATGGTCTCATCAATTAGATTTATTATTTTTATCATAAATCCATGCCACTATTAGAAATATGATTTATAACTTTTTAAATATAGTTATTCCACATAATGTGATTTTCTCCCACATAATTCACTACTAAACAGTTGATCTTTTATGGGAAATTACATATGCGACCATCATTATTAGACGTTGTGCTGACAAAACCATACCTATATCCCACCACCCTTTTTTTTCACTGCGTACCAAAAATATGCACCTCCTCTTACACCCTCAACCCTTACCCCTTACTGGCATGACCAACACATTATCAAAACCCATCAACAATCCTGTTTTCCACTTATTATAGATCCCACTTTCCACTTACATTGATTCAGTTGAATCCCACCATCATCACCACCAATATTTCCTCTATGATTGATCCTTCATCTGTTGTATAGATCCATAAGCTAAACACTATTTTCCATAGTTATTAATTATTTATTTTTTAAAACTATCTATTATAGGGTTCCATATTATAACTCATAGATTATAGAGAAATATTTGATTCTTCTCTTTCACCTTCTGTTCAATCATGAATATCGAGGTATGATTTAAATACTTTGATATCGTTTTTATGGATTTTTATTTGAGTGAATTTATGATGTTATTTAATAATATTAAAATGGAAATTATAATTTTAAATAAAATTATTTTGGAATCCTAACAATTTATAATTTAAATAAATATGGAATACATTATTTTCTATTTTAATTTAGTTTATCCATCTAATATTATATATTTATTAAATAATTTAACAAAATCTACATCACCACACTCTGACATAGAAGATGATTTTAAAAAATACATTAACAATAAGGATTTTTATATCTATATTGACATTGGTTTTTTAGTATACTGTCATATAATAAAAAAATTCAACATTTTACAACATTAAATACAAATTTTTTCTAAAAGTACACACTATATTAAATTCATTATTTATTATTATTTGGATTATAAGTTGTATATTCTACTAAACTAACATTTACATCACATTATAATGGTGCTATTTTGAATCTAATTATAAATGTGATTAGGAATCATAGTATGAAGAAATCTTATATCAATATATATATATATATTTGATAATGATCTCACTATAATAACTAAATAAATAGTTTATGAGAAATATCAACAAAAATTTAAAATATTTTGGGAGAAAATTCAAATGTAAATTGTGACATCAACATATATAGTGAACATAATTGGATGTCTCTATAATTTTTTTGATGAGTCGATTGAAAATTGGTTAAATATTTTCATAGAAATTGTAATTATGATATATTGATATTGTGAGTCATTAGATGATTTTCTAATATAATCTAAATTAATCAAACCTATTAGAGTTTGTTTTAATAATTATTTTTGCAAGATATCATGAATTATTTTGTAATAGTGACCTATATGAAATATTTTTTTTAAAATGTGTACTATAAAACTATTTAAATACATTACGTGATATGAAATTCTAAAAACACACATAGTTTTTGTTTAATTGTTATTATTTGCATTGCATATAAAGATTACAGGTTTGAACCTTTTTGGCCCATTAAAATTTCTGTATTGAGTTATGGTTGTACATGGGGGAGGTTCAATTGAGGTTAGAGGGTAAATGTGTAAAAAGGATTGGTACAATGACTATGAGAGGCCAGGTTCAATGTTGGTTCCATGGGCTCTTCAACAAGTTTGTATTTTATGGCGTGGTGTCTCAGATGCTATCTAGGGTGCATCGTATGATGTCAATCAGGGCTATTATAATTTCTTCTTAGTAGTGAGGTGGGGAATGGTTAGGGCATAGGCCCATCCCAGGTACCGAGCTCTATGGCATGGAGCGATGTGGTTGCATTTTAGTGTTTATTGAGGCAACTTCTGTAACTTGGGCTGTTAATTAGGTCATCGTCCCTCCCATTTGATTATTAGGATCTTCTAAATGGACCCAATAGTAGATCACAAACATTGTTTTATAATCATTTGTGATATAATCTTCACTAGATGTGTAGTTGTATATGTGGTCTACTATGTGGTGTTATGGGTGTTGTAGTGGTCCACTAAAAATTTGTTTTTCGATAAATAACCCCATGTCCACTAGACCAAGATTTCTCTAAAAAATTCCTCTTGAACCCCAGGCACCCAAGTGTTCTTTTAAAAGGCATTGAAGCCCAGTACAAATAATGATCAATCCTGACTTCTCGAGTCCAATATGTGGTGATCTTAGGTTAGATCTTCAACTTTTTTCTAGGATTCTCCCCATTTGATCAAATTTCTACATATTCCTTCTTTACATTTTATGGTTAATTATCACCACCATTCTAATGTGGTTTTATTTTTCATTTATCAACACTTTTGTGGAACATCGTCTTTGCGATATCGTAGTTTAGTTATTTTAGCGATGACCAAAGATCAGTAACATTGATTCATTCTTGTGGAAACAATGTTTAAGATTTGAGATATGGTATTCTTTTCATATTTAATTTCTTACATGAAATCAAACATGTCACTATTTATATACAATTGGGTAATAGTGGAACAAACCAAACAAATATTAAACTAGATTAATGAAAGGAGTTTTTTTATGTTATTGATCTCATGTTGTATCATTCCACCGTCAAAATGGTTTGCTTATTTTTTTCTATATAGTGTTCTATTTATACTGGGGTTTTTATAAAATGTATTAATGATTCCATTATCCTAATGAAATTGATAAATTTGGATAATATACATAAAGATGAAAATGTTTTGTTTGTTGAATAATTAATTAATGGTGAGGCATGTACTAAAATTTGATGTTTCCCATAATTTGATGATAATAAAATTGTTGCGAGATTTTGTGTTTAATAGAATGTTTTCTTCCATTTTTTAATGGAATTGGATAAATAATATTAATATATAATTCATTTTGATGATAATAGAAGGAATTATTAATGTTGTTTTTCCTTAGGTTTGATGAAACTGGAATCTTTTTATAGAGAGAAAATAACATAATAGCATGATCAAACTGATTCTATAAGTTGATGTATTTGGAACCTATTGAGAATACAAAAACCGAATTCAAAAATAAATAAGAGCGGGTGGATTGAATTATAGATATATATTTCTTTTTTATTCCCTTTCATATAAATCAACATTATCCTTCAGTTAATGATCTCTTTTTTTCTTTTGAAAATAAATCAAACACACAACCTAATAAACATAAAAATTTCCAAGGATAATTACAGAACAAAAATCTCTAGTCGATTGTATGGAATTGAGATAATATAATACCACCCAATCTACTATAAAATAATCATTTTATATGGAATATTATGATTAGGATATTCCCTTTCACTCGTGTAGTACTATGTTCATCAAAATACTTCTTATGGTTCCATAATCACAGAATTATGTAATACAATTTCTGTAACAAACATGTTACATAGATTCTGAATCATAATTCACAAATAATATCTTTGATAAAAATTCATCAATTTGTTTCCCATAATCCAATAAGACGCTCCATAACATTGTAATGATACTCAGTATCATTTCTTATACTGATTTCATACTCTAAATTCTCAATACAAAAAATTTAAATATATAAGAATACCGCTTAAAAAATTATGAGCTTCATCTTATTTATTCCAAAAAACACCAATTAAATATCCTAGTCTAATTATCCCACCATATATGATTACCCAAGAAAAATTATCTATCTATTAATCTTATTGTTCTTCTTTTTCTTTTATCAGATAATAATTTTCATGTATGCTCGATCTGGAAAATTCATATTGTAAGAAAGGTGTTTCATTACTATTGGAAGTGGAGTTTATCAAAATATACATTTCTACACAATGACATACAATACGAGGTTAAAAATATATTAATTCGAAGGAATCTTCCCCCTTGTTTGACCCAGGATTGTAATTATACTATTATAGAAGAATAATATTAAACATTATTTATTTTGAAATTTTACTTTGTTCTAGTATTAGACACTAAATTTAAATCCTTATTTATTATTATTTGGGTTCTATTTTATATATTCTATTTGTATAATCATTTTATTAAGGGATAATGGTGTTATTATGATTCTTAGTGAAATAAATATAAATAATATTTCTGGTTGGAGGATTTTTTCCCAACATATCTAAATGATAATAGGCAACCATGATAATTAGATTAAAAACACTTTGATAAATATATTAAGAAATTAAAATATATAGCAAGAGACATTGAATGTAAAAATAAACATCGTTACATATAGAAATAATAATTTCATGTTTCTATATTTTTTGGGTAATCATTTGAAGTTTTCATTACTTGGTCATTGAAATTGTGATCACTATATGGTTATATGGGGAGACAATAAAGGATTTTATAATATATTGATAAATATTGACACATATTTGAGTCGATGTTATCAACTATTTTCTTTTATATATCTTGAATTATTTGGATAGTGTGATCATTATAAAATAATTGGTTTAAAATGTGTACTATACAATAATTTAAATATATTATGTTATATTAAATTCATAAAATTTATTTAGTATCATGTCTAGTGTAATTGTTACTCATTGATGTACATATATATTTTAAGGTATATAACATTATTGTCCATTACCATTCTGTGTTTTGGGTGTTAGAGTCATTTGGATGAGTTTTCAAGGAGTATAGAGGATAAATAAAGAGAAATGTTATGTGACAATTCCATTTGAGGCCATGTTGTAGCATGGATCTATGGGTAGTGACATAATTCTTTCTTCAGAACAGTGGTCTCCAAACTTTATCATATGGAGGCTCAAAGTAGTAAATTCGAGTGTAATTCCTTTTTAGCATTGTCTATGACTTGGTTGTTGGATTCAAAATCATCCCTTTCTTAGTGTTATTTGATACAATGTGGAGTGAGGTGGTTGCATCATAGTGGTTTTTGAGGCAACAACCAAATATGGGGTGGCTGCAACATGGGAGGTATGCCGAGATGTAGTACCTCAACATTTTAAATAAGATAAACACGATGGATCCAATACTTGATCCTAGACATGGTTTTTATTAGGGGTCATGATATGGTCTCCTCCGATTGTGCAGTGGTCTTGGTGGTTTAATTTTTACCATAGTGACTATGTCATATTCCTCAAAACAATTATTTACCTATAAATAAATCCATGGGACCAGGACCTAGATTCTCCCACTCATTCCACATGATCCATGGGTTTCCAAGGAAGATTGTTAAGGCTTTTAATCCTCTTTCAATAGGGAAGACTCCCAAATTCCTTTGTTCAATCCATAGTGATCTGAGTTATACTCTTCTTCTTTTCTTGCGATTTCTATACATTTAATCTTATTTCCCTTATCCCTCCATTTCATGTAAGGGATGATTATATTCATCATTATAATATAGTTTTATTTATAATTTATCAATTAGTTTCTAGAACATCATCGTTGATTAATCATTGTTTCCCCACAGAAGAGGTAATTAGAGATCCATGACATTGATTCATTCCTGTGCAACGAATTTTGAAGCATTGAGTTTGGGGATTCATTACTTCTCATATTTATTTTTGTGAAAAAAAAATATGACCATGGTTTATCACTATTTATATTGATTTTTTAAAACTAATATAGATTAATCTAGGTAAAATATTTGATTTATTTTATGTTTTGAAATCTCATGTTATATCATTGCACGATGAAAATAGTTTTTTTTCTTATTCCTATAGATAGTGTCCAGTCAATACAATGCATTGTTTAGATTTTTTTTATTCATAGTTTTTCATGATGATATTTATGAATTTTCAAAACAAATATAAATTCGATAATGTTTTCTGTTTGGATAGTGAATTAATGAAGATACATGTTTAAAAAATCGGGTGTTTCTCAATTATTGATTCTAACCAAATTGGTAAAATTAGGCACGATTGACTGAATGTGTTATTCCATGTGATAAGTAAATTTGAAAAAATAACATTAAGATAAATCATATTTTGTGACAATAAAATTCATGATTAATGTGTTTTTTTCTTCTTTATGGTAGTTTAAACTAAAAAGCTTATATTGTAGAGAATTATTAAATAATTTAATAACTTTTTGTTAATTTGGTTATTGTTTTATTCATATTAAAAATTTAAAATTAACATTAATATTTTTTCCATTATTATTTTTTAAAATACATTTAATTTATTATTGAATATTTTCTGATATTAATATCTTGGAGATTTTTTGCTTTATTTTACACATGAGATGATTTACATGTCCTGCTCAGTTTTATGTCCTACTCGATTTGGGATTCCAACTAGTATATATGTTGTACAACTATTATATTAATATCAAGCCAATGATGGATTATTAGCTATAATCTATCATGGACACCATCTAATATGAGATTTTCCATGTTCCACAAGGTGGTCATACCTCCGTTGGAATTGTAGCAGTCATCCCTTAGTTATGTAGTTAGCTAGATAAGGGTCATTTAAGTGTTTTCATCACCCATAAAATGCCTATATTTGATAAAATGAAAAGATCAAAAAAATTCAACTTCTTGTCCATTCATTTCCATCTGGTATGAAGTGATCTGCATTCCAAAAAATGACGCTCTCTCGCTGTCGGTGGATTGTTTTCATTCAGTTAGTGCTTCAGTAAGATTTTTCACTGACTCAGTTTTTAGAATAGTCTTCCTTGGCATCAATTAAACCAGTGGTGGTGTTATTTTACTTTTCAATGACCTCAAATAGTGGTCCACAAAACACCCTTACAAAACACTAGTGTGTGTATCATGTTTGATCCTTTCAGGCTTCATCCTGGTTGAAGATGGGTGGCCATTGATGGAATATGAATACATGGCATGGTCATCCAATGATGACATCTAATGGAGAAACAGGAACGATTATCTTTGATATTGAAGTGATTTGGATCCCCAATCATTTTTCTAGGGGTTCTGTATTTTTCATAAACCTGATCACTTTTCTGTTGTAGCTTTATGTGCGCAATTTTGGTGTTAGCACTTCTCTACAATTATTTTTTCTATCTGCATTTCTTTTTAACATTATAATCCATTTTTTATAATATAACAATATTACCTGTATGGGTGGTGTTATTTATATGAATCATGTCCCAAAGGGAACGAAGAATATAAATCCTATTGTTTCCATTGTATTTTGTTAACATTTCTTATTATGAAATGGTTGATGATTCTCTATTCCACAACTGCAATCTGTTCGGGAGTTTTTTAATTGTAACAAAACTCCTTTTTTCTATTTTGTATATTAAAATAAACCATATTAATTGTTAATGGAATTGAGGAGTGATAATGGACTTCAATACCTATCATATAATATTAGAATTTTTTTAATGTATTGTAAATTTAATGCACTGAACCATGAGATATACTCCTCATTATATTGGTCCAGCTATGTGTATGAGTCGTACTATTCTAGAGTGGGTACAATGAATTCATTCACTCTAAGGTATTCCCAAATAATTTTGTGATGAAGTTGTCACTACGATAGTGTATGTAATAAATATAAATACATCACATACCAATATCATTAAGACTTCAATTGAATTTTTGATAAATTACCCACATCCTATGAATATATAAGGGTGTTTATGTTCACTATCTATACTCATGTTAAAGATGATAAACATTATCCTAGAGATGTCTTCTGAATCTTAATTGGCTATAAATATGGGGTTTATTAGAATATGATTTGGGTTTATGAAAAACACTTTTGAACTGTATTCATATCATGGATGTTGTTTTTCAATAGTGTGTTCATTATAGAGTTTAGTCTCCCATAAATGATAGTGTTTATTCTTCTTGGATGATTGATCTTATGTTTGATCCACTGAGTGTTAGTTACACTCATATTGAGACACTTTCTACCTCGATGGTGCTATGTTCTCTAGTTGATCTGTAATCATTGTCTGGTTCTGATGATACTCATGAATATGGAGTTCTTAGTCACTATAGAGGTTTTTATCTCACTAGGGATAGGCTGATGTGGATCATTATATCTCTTCCAAGGTACATCAATACTTTTATTTGTTTCCTCTTCCATTCAAATGGTAGTGGATCTTGGTGAAGATGATCCATTAAGATATAATGAAGCACTATATTATTATAAAACTTTAAGCATTGCATTTCATCAATGAAATATGATATGAAGTCCTCATGGAAGAACCATTCATGGCCTATAGTCAATAAACCACTTTATACAGAGGTAATTGGTTTTGAATGGATATATAAAAAAATAAAATGAAATTCTAAATAAAATTAAATTTATTTAGAAACCAATAATTGAATCCGATGGATTCTTTCATGGAGAAGTAATTGGTTACTCATAATTTTTTTCTCCTATACTAAATCGTTATTCAATAAGAATTAATATTTCTTTTACAACACATTGACAATTTTATATAGAACTACTAGATAACAAAACTAATTTCTTTCATGGTGATTTAATTAAAAATAGTTTTCATGAATCCTCTTACTAGTTTTGAAAATGAATTTGTAGCTAAAAAACCATGTTTTATTTATAAATTTTTATATGGATTAAAATAAGATTCATTGTGATCATATAAGATGTTTGATTCATTCACATAAAAATGTGGTTTTAGAAGAATTCATTTGGATGGATGTATATATTGTGAATTTGTTAATAAAATCCATGAATAATTTGTTGCTCTATTCATATGATATGTTACTCATATGTATTGATATGAAATTAATCACCCATGTTAAAATGCAATTTAAATCAAATATTCAAATGAATGATATTGGTTGTGCGAATAAAATTATGGGAATGGAAATTTTTAAGGCTTGGATGAATAAGCTTTGTTGTGTATCTCAATGTTCTTATATACTTAATGTGCAAAAGAAGTATTTGTTTCATGATTTTAATCATATTAGTGTTCCTATTAGACAACAATTTAAATTATATTTCTCTTACTCACCCTCCACAACATCTGATATTGAATATCTGAGTAGAATCGTTTTTTAATGTAGTGGGATGTATTATGTATTCTAGTTTTTGGGCACGAACCGATTTTATTTCTTAATATTTACATTGGGAATGTTTTTGGAACATCCAGGCAATCTGCATTGTCATGCACTTAAATGGTAGTTGGGTGACATTTCTTTTACGTCATTTATTTTAATTTTATGTGGAAATAATCTTAATTCATCTAAAACAGATTCTTGATTGTTTAAATCTAAATAATTTGTAAATTTTGAAATTACGAATTCAGTAATTAGATTTTTAATTGTTTCATATAGAAGACCAATATCATGGAAGGGAAATATACAATTTTTGGTTACCCTCTCGACCACTATAGCTGAGTACATAGCAATGACAAAAGAAATCAAAGAAGCCATATGGATTAAGGGGTTGATTTATGAACTTATTATAAGCAATTCATTTATTAATGTACATTGTGATTCTTAATATATCATTTTTTTTAAAAAATAGTATTACTTGGTAGGTCAATGAGGAAAGAAATTATGATTAATTGTATTATAGAATATATTGAATGTGTATAAGTTTGTGTCACTATGATAAACCTTGAAAAAAACCCAACCAATAGTTTGAGTAAGGCTACAAATCATTAAATGTTAAAATATTTCATATTTATCTTGATCGTGGATCCACTTTAATAACATTTAGTTGAAATTTCATTACCAATTTTCAAAGGAATTTTGCGAAGATTTTTCAATATGGGTATTCGTAGTTTACCTAATTATAATTTATGCTATTTAATTTAAATTGTTCTACTAATTAATTTTTTTAAAATATGTGAAATTTATTATTTAATATTTTTTTCATTTTAATATCTACTATATTATGATTTAATTTTACTACATGATTTGATTTTTTTAGCTTCCTCAATTGTCTGAATTTCATGATTTGGGATGCCACGTTTACTATCTATTGTATACCACTTATATTCATTTCTAGCTATCAAGGATGTAGTTGTCTAATATATCCTAGAAATATGTTGATTTAATTCATTCCATGTTATTCAAGGGGGGTTTTTTATCATTGGCATTATGGAAACCTACCCTTGGCTGTATAGTTAGCGAGTTATTGTTTTGGAACGGGGTTTCATCACCCATGTGGGACCTAAATTCAATATTTGAAATATATCATGAAATATCTTCATAGGTTATTGAGATCATCTGGTAATCAAATATCTAGGTTCCTTATATTTATTCCCTCTCTCCCCTAGTGGTTTACTTTCTTCACCATGGTAGTTCGGTCTACCTTTACTCTAGCCCAGTATTGAGAAATAGTATCCTTGAAATCAATCTCACTAGTGTTAGTGCTATCTTCCGCATTAGATGACTCATTTAGTTTCCCACCACCCCCACAAGCCGCTGTTGCACTACTCAATATAGATTATATCAGTGTTCTCCCAAGTTAAATATGTTTAACGATTTCTATAATTTGATTACCTATCATAATCGGTCTATGCTGAGATCCAACAAACCAATGGGATCGATGTTCTTTGATCCTGATGTGATATGGATTCTCAGTCATTTTTTTAGGGTTGTATGTTTTTCTTAATGATGATTCCTTCTATGTTCCTTACACTATTGTGTGGTTTCGGTTTTAGAATTGCTCTACATTTCAATGTCCTATATTCATTGTTTTTATACACTAAAATCAATTTTTTGATCATCAAATAAAATTGTGTTTGTGGATGGTGTTCTTTTCTATCAGTATGTCTGAAATGGAACAAGGTATATAAATTTGGTTGTTTCCTTTGTATTATGTTCTAATTTCTTCTTCTATAGTTTATTTAGATGTTCTATTCCCACATTAATACTATTTTTAAGTGGATTTTCATTATAATAAAAATCTTTTTTATATTTTGTTTATTGAATTAAACAATATGTCTAATTCGGTTAACTGTGTAATTGTTTCAGGGGAGGGGTTGTATTCCACTGTTATTCCATAACACATGTTATAGCTGATTCCTTAGGTTTCCCAAAGTTGTAACCTATCCAAATTGAACATGATAATTATTGATAGAATAAAAACCAATTTTTTAATAAAGATACAAGTTTGGGGCAGGGGTTTCCCGTTTTCAAGTGAACGCTTAATGTTTTCGGTTGGGGATGTGAGATCCCATTTTCACTATAGGTTGTATGCATTGTTTTTAGTTCCTAATTTCATTCATGACTATGTTTTTTTCTTTCTACCTTATATGCGACCGAGATATAAGTGTTTTTATATGGGGATATATGATACTAGGATTGCTAATGCGATATGGAGGGTGAGGCCCACATATGTGGTAGTAGTTTTCACCCATTATGGGAAGATGCATGGTTATATGCATGAGGGTATGAGGAATGAAGAAGGAGTTGATGAAATAGTTTGAAGTTAGGTCTACTTGATGTTATGTTTAATGCTAATATTCTTTCATGTCTGTTAATTTGATTAATGGTCAAATGATTTGGTTTATTTTTTAATTACTTTCTATTCCTTGCTACACGAGGTTTATCAATGTGTATGGTTACATATCATAATGGTATCATAGGATGTTTTTTACGATTAACAATAATAATGTAATTGTTAAATTTTTTATAAAATGATTAACACTGGTATTGATTTCTGGATAGAATAAAAATGGTAATACTAATCCTGAGAATCCAAGGATTCAGTTGGATTATTCTTCTCTTATGGGACTTCAACTGGATAGTAAATTAAATATAATATAAATAATATTATTTAGTAGTTAAAGAATTAATTAAATTGAAGTGACAGTTTAAATTAAAAGAATTAATATAAAGTATATTATTTAATTTCATCCATGCATATAGTATATCTATTCCTTATAAGTTGAAGTTAGGTGCTTGAGGAATCATAGTTGTAGTTGAGCCTTGTAAAAGATTAATACCTATAGAGTTCAAGTGATATACAATATAATTCATGTTTCTTCCTTTCATAAACTACCACAAAAATTTGAATTTGAAGAATGACACCCAGTGGACTCTAGAAGATATTTTTACCATATGTTTTGGTTGGAATGGGAGAGATGAATGACTACCACCTCTAGTCTCTTTCTCTTCTACTATGTGTAATATGTGCTGGTATGCAAAGTGGTTAGTTTCCCCATATATGTCTCTACTTGGATGTATTGGATTTCAGTTATTTCACACACTTATATTTTTATATATAGCATCTAATTGATTATTATAATTATGACTAGGATGGGCTATAATGGATTAATGAACCATAAAAGGGTTATGGGATGTGATTGATTGGGGTACGATAATTGAAGCATGGTATTAGTCATATGGTCTATGGTGGATCTTGATAGCTATTTGGTTACAATGTGAAGATGTGTCAAGAGATTATTTAGAATTGTGATGAATGATATTCATTGAATGATACATAGGTCATGTGTTATCATTCTAGACTCTTTTAGAGATTGATGGCTTGGGACATGTAATGTTAGGTCGTATGAGAAAACTAGTGGGGAAGAGGAAGCAGGGTTCCCTTGTGGAAATTTTATAATATTGTATGATATAACTTTTAACATTAACATGGAGAGAGATATCCATGTCTATGATGGGTACATAGTATAACTTTTTATTTGATGAGTTAGTTTCACTTATTGTTCATTAGGCATTAGTATGATTTCATTATTTTTTGCATTAGTGGATTTGGGAAAGATCATTTTTAGTATACTATCTTGATTATGGAATGTATATATAATATTTTTTAGGTCAGAAGGTGAAAGATGTCAATCATACTATATATTACTATCTTGTGGTTTTTCAAGATCTATTTGTGATTTTTAGTCACTGCTGACTTTTCCTTCTTAGTACATTTTGATTCCTTCCCATCTTTTTAGGTTCATATGTCATTCAATGAATAAACATGTGTTTCTTTTATATTTATGAGAATTTATATTTTGTGGTATTTGTCTTCTATATCTCTCTATCTCTTATATATATATATATATTTATTCAATGTTAATTCTAAATATTTATAAGTATTATATACCCTCAGTGTTAGTTTTATACCTGGATCCTACTAGAGGCATGGCTTCTGCAGTCACTATCCTCATTGATGAATTACCAAACTATGAGGAGAAATCTTTCGTGTGTGGAGAAATGACATATATATGGATAATAGTTGTATTTGTGTTCATAATATTATGTATAAAAATATTTTTTGGAAATTGTTTTGTGTATTTATTTCACTTATGGATTTATATGTTGCTATATTAGTTTTTAATGTTTAAAATGTGAAAATAGATATCAATTCACATGAGAGACCTTGAATGAGATCCACATTTTGAATAGGTTTCTCAAAATTTATAAGTGTTGGACATGAGTAGGGGAATATTATATTCATTTAAATTAAATAGAAACTATTCAGGTTTATGTTGTTTAGAGGATGACTGATCTAATGCATAAAATGATTAATGAAATGTTATAGGGGTGGGATCTTGAAAGAATTAACATATAAACTGGAGAGAGTAGTGAGATCAATTTGTGTTATGGTGTAGATCACAATTCATTGAGTTTTTACGAAATACATGATGATGAAACAACTGAATTATATTATTTTTGTATTATATAAAATACACATTAATTTATCATTGATTTATGTCAATTGAGGGATTTTAATACGTTGTCAAACACATAATTGTACAAGTTTTTGGTGTTATTGAGAAACAATTCTTCATTCCAATGATATGATTCTAATGTATTATAATCATGTTCATAATTTGACAATGTACCTATCATTCACATACAAAACCATAGATTAATATGAAAAAAATTGGATTGCTTGTAAAATAACAATACCATTATGATAATTTTGTAAAATATGGATCTTCCTAATTGACTGATAATGGATGAAATAAGACTTATTTATTTTAGAAAATGAAATAGGGGATGCTGATTTTTGTAATGAAAATTCATCACATTCAACAAAATCCGAGGTTGAAAATATTATTTATTTCATCTAATATATATAAATTTATGAGATGACATGTGGAATGAAATAAGGATTGTCATATGCTAACCCACTTTAAATACACTCTTACAAGGATGGAACTTCTTCAGAGTAATCCTAGATTTTATAAATATATTCATAATGTCTAATTATTGTTGGTAAGAGATGATTTAAATTAATTCAGGTCATTGGATGATGCAACTCAAAACACATGGCCCATGGTGTTGGTTCCATATAATCTTTTTCCATAGATTTTAATGAAAACAGTTTTCTATTGCATTACAATCATATTGATTGACTTAGAATTATAGTGTATAATATTTATGTTTACATTCAATCATTGATTAACAAGTTGAATTTGTTTTGGGATGATGGAGTGATAACATACGAATTTTAAATTAATGAAATTTTCAAACTATTTCATATTTTATTATATACAATTGATGAAATCCTAACTCATACTCATTTATTAGGTCAGAGTATGAATATTGAATTTTAATGAACTTCATGCAATAAAATAAAAAATAATATACAGATTTATCACTGTAATAAATGAACATACCAGAGAATCATATGTTTTATTCCCCCGCAAGACATGTTAAGAGAGAAAAAAATAAAATTTGATGTTCCAAGAGAATTCAAAAAAACACCACAAATCATTACATGAGTGGAAATATTATCATAGATTTAGAGATAAAACAATCCCAGGGTTAATTAATTAATGGAATTTTTTTTCTTTCATTACCATCTATTTATGATGTGGGTAGAAAACATTGTTAGTATTGGGAGGAGAAAAATATTTTTTTTAATCTTACATACTATAAAATTAATATATTAAGGAATTATATAGATTTCATACATATTGAAATTTTTTTCACAATATATTGGTGAACATTTTAGGTGTCAATGGTTAATAATAGAACAATGTCAATGCATGATGTGATTTTGGAGATACCAGTTTAAGGAAATAGTTGTATTTTTATATGGGTGAGGGTAATGATGAATACATGTGTGATGCATAGTATATCATCGTTAATATTGAAATTTATTCCCTTCTTGGTGATTATCATGGTAAAAAATATCTACTATTCAATAAAGTGGTGAAAATTAATTAATACACATACAAAATGTATAGTAGATTGGAATAACAATTTTGGTTTGTTTATCACCAACTAATGACTATCCATTGATTGAGATGAGTATTTTTTTAGAGAAATTTTTATAAAATTCAATGAATTAGTTGTTTAAAACATTTTCATGGTAGGATTGAACATTTGATTTTTACTTGGAGAAACTGTTTACACCATCATTTTTTTATGTTATTATTCATTTGATGGAAAACATAACCATTGATTTATTTTATATTGGTATTGTACAATTCAGGTGGCTTTATCCTATTGGGTGTTATTTGAAGACCATAAAATGTTTTATATGAAAAAGGACTCATGTAGAGGTGTCAATACCAAGTCATTATTTTATGGATGGATGTATATCATTTTTTTGATGAATATCTTATTGATGTTGAATCCAAATTAGATAATACCCTTAATTTTCCTATTTGGATAGATAGATAATGAACTATATTTTGTATCGAAAACATCAATGATGTACAATCTCGTCGATACATTTTGTTCAATACTCCATTAGTTCCACCTTTGTTGTAGTATCATATCACTTTTACTATTCATCTATGACGTTTTTTATTTAATATAGATGTTGATAATTTAAAAATAGAATTGTCATTTGCAGGAATCACATTTATAAGATAAAAAATTATATTCCTCTTTCTAGTGATTATGAGAATCAAATGTCTCATTATGCATCATTTCATGATTTTTTCATGTTTTTCTATGTATAAATGAATTTCTATTATGATTTCGGTAGAGTAATAATTCATTTACATATAACTATTTATTTAATTCCATGAAATATATAGGTTCATATCCTGTAGGAGTTAGGTGACCAATCATCAATTGATGTATTTAACCAACTAACTGACTCTCTAATTGTAACATCTCATAATTACAAATCATTAATTGATAATTACTTTCGATTGACATTAAATATCATGATGTATAATGAGGAACAGAAAACTATGCTTTTAGTTATCTAATTTCAATTTTGGTAATTAATATAGTCAATGTATAGACAACATTGATATTTTATATACGCACATGTTGAAATACAAAATGTAAAATAGTAAATGGGATGATTCTGTTTGTTTAAAAAATGTTGGTCAATTTCAGTTTACTTTGGTGCACATTAATAGTATGAGATATAGATGTGAACCAATTAGAATAATAATTTTCATTTTGGCATCGCATGTAGGAAACATTTTCTTCACCAACATTCTATATATTCCAAATTTGAAATATTATGTTTAAATATCAATGCAATGACTGTATTTAATTGAATGAGATAAGCCTGAGACTATTTCATATTTTTCGCAAAATATAGATAAACAATATATATATCAATTTGATAAATATAATCAATATTTTAGAGAGAGAGTTGAAGGATAAATGATTGACTATCATGTTTAGTGAAGTGTATGATGTTTTTCATGCTCTTTGGTTTTAATGATATTTTTAACTGTTCAAAGCATTATAATCCTTTGAAAATGGGATTTACTGTATTGTGGTTTCAGTCGTGGATATATAGTATATTTGTGTTTAATTAATAATTCTTTCTATGAATGCATAAATGTTAGTGAAATTTGATTATGATCCACCATATTTTGGGGTGGCATTTATTTTTATGGGTTGAGGTGTATATTCATGTAAATTTGTTTCTATATTTAAAATTAAGTGTGAGGTATATTTTTTTGCATAATTAAAAATATTTATGTATTTTTTTAATAGTATTTGATCTATCCTCATCTTCCTCTCATAGGAGGGGCCCTGGTAGTGGATATTCAGTAGGACAAGACCCTTGATATGACATTTTATAAAACATAACATCCCATTGGAGGGGGTCCAGGTTCATTTATTTGACAGTTCAGTCATATAATACATGAATCACATAGATATAAATTTAGGAAACATGATTGGAAATCATTTTCTCTGGACACATTTGATGAACTATGTATGGAACATCAGGTAAGAGAAATATTTTAGTTCCTTAACTAAATATTAAAACACTTACATTTATGATAAATTTTTTCCATAAATAGAATAATATGATAGTTAACCTCAATGATATTCATCTAAAGTGTGTGGAAACATGTTGTATAATGTGGAATTATTATAATGTAATAGTGAATAGGTAAAACTTGTACCAAATATGGGTGCCCATAACATTCTAGAAAGAGTCTCGAGAGGTGTTCTCACATATTAGTCGTGAGATATGGTAACATATTGGTACATTGAGTTTATTATAGTGAGCCTGCTTATTTTAACTTTAATTATTTCAATCAAAGTGAATCATATTATAAGATACATATTTGAATTAAATTATTGTTGGTGGTGGTGGCGTGTCATTCTCAAAATCATGTTATGCAATGACTACCTTACAGGTGTAGGACTCATCTCATTTATGATATTTTAAATGATGTATTTATCATTTAATTTATTAATTTATTGTTTTATATGGTCTTTCTTTTCTAAATTTTTATCTTATTGGTTTATATTAATGCAAAAAAGGTACATAGATTTATAGGATATCATTGTGGATGATAACTCAAGATCAAATTGATCTTGAGGTGACCACTCCTAAAGTAAGATCATATATCAATTAAAAATACATAAATATATTTGTATACACATATATATGGATATTTGTGTATTACTGAAAATATATTTGATGATGACTAAACATAGCAGTTAGAATACCATTAATAACATTCCATGTTGATGGATGAGAAATTACATCACATCATTGATGTTTATGGACATAGATATAACAAGACATATGGAATAGAGATTCCATATTATATAGTTTCACGTTCGAAGGATGTGGCTTCTATTTTTGATGGGATTACACAAGGGTGAAAAATTTATTGTCTACATGACCCCTCTTGAGATGGTAAATACACTTCTTCTAACTGAGTCCATATCAATATTGGAATATATTTTACATGGTGACAGTTCTTTGGAACCTATAATTCATGTTTACGCTATATTTGTTTATTATTTTTTATAATTAAATATTATTGTATTTATAATTTTAATATTATAGGCACCTAATATAACAGATTCTGCTGAATCCGTGGTCCAATAAGATGTATCATATCAAGGAGGAGTGCTTAAATTTATCATGTTTTTTTTTCATTAAAATTGAATGTCTTAGTTTATTTATTAGTTTTATTATTGTCATAAATCAAATTTAAATTTTCATTAAAATAACATTTTACCATGATGTGACTCAAAAATAACTAAAATCATCTATATTGATGATAAATCAATATATCATAACCCTTAAGAGATTTTTTATTTTTCAATTTATAACAGATTTCATTTTTATGCTAAAAATTGATTGTAAATTTTGAGGGAATTTTTATGTTCTTCCCTGACCCCAATTATCCAGAGTTGGTGCATTATTACATAAAATTTTCATAATCACAAAAGATAATGTCTCAAATTAATGTTTAGTTTAGTAGACATAGACACACCGGATATATTCTTAAGTCATTCATTAAATGATAAAAAGGAAAATTACAACAACATAGTCTATATAGTCCACATAGACAACCTCTCAGACTATCCCTGCAGGTCAGTCATAAAATACTTCTTCACATCCTAGGAAAAAAATAAAACATAGAAATGGGAGTCGTCATAAGCTCAATAAGGAAAACAATATAGTGGAAACATTCATAAATATTCATAAACATTTAAGGAAATTTATAACTTAAACAAAAGCCTTTTAAACTAGGATATTAGCATAAAATGGAAAAAATAAAATGAAATAATTCCATTTAATTATTCACATGGATATTCTACTAGTCTAAAAATCAAATGAAATATTGATTTCCACTTTTATAATGATGGAATTCGCAATGTTCGTCTATCATAACCACATAGTCAAGACCTTGTGCCAAGACTGCAAAAAAGATTTTGTCAAGGCATTGTGCCAATACACTATTTGGTCTCATGAGACCTACAGATGCATCATAGTGCAATAGCGGGCTCACCCTGTCACATACTATGTCCAATGCATTCCTCATATAAACAGGTTTAAACATATCATAAACATTCTTATTAAAACTATCATACGACATGTCAATAAATTCCCCATAAATAATTAATGGTTTAAATAAAAAACAAATCCACAGTCAAATATATCACAAAACATTCAATATAATATGGATGTTTTATATCATAATAAATCTACTTCAAATAGGCTTAAAATTCATCAATAGATGTTGACATAGATTAAATCAAAACAATATTAGTGAAATATCACTTTTTTGAAATCTTTTAAAAGTCACATAATTATAAAAGAAAACATTTACTTTGAAATTATTATTATAAGCATTGAAGGGATGATTTTATGATTTTATTATGGATGAAAATAGGTACACCCACCGTTTTTGTTAAAAAAGTCATTCTTAACTTAATTTTGTCGAAATGATTAAAAAGGACCTTGTTTGGAAAACGACGAAAAAATTCGTTTATAAACATATTATAAAAAGTCAAAAAAGCTTATAAATGAAATTAACCTATAGTTTATGAAGTAGTAAGAGTATTTTGAAATACATTTTTAAGAAACATGGATGCAGATGATAAAGATATCCCAGTAGATAATTACGTATAAATGAGCTCGGATAATGAAGTGATTGTAGAATAAACCCTTACCATGCACTTTTTCATTAGCCGATGGTAGGTTAACCTCCTTTATAATGGATAAATAATTTTTATTAAATAATACAAGAATCATATACATTAATATGATATCATAAATGATCATTTAACATCGCTTTGTTAATAATATCTTAGTGTTATAGTCGTTTTGGGTGTTAACAGATTCGTTTTCTGTTATATTCACTGTATGTGAGTCATATTCCAGATGAATGGGATGTATCTTATTCAAATACAGAATGGTATCAATTCTAAAAATGTTATTTTTAATCATCTAATTAAAATTAGACTTGAATGTATACGATGGGGAATGAATCTCATCACGTTTGTGGAGACGGTAATACGTACGTACGCACAAGCGACAATATCATTATTTTTATGTTAAAATAATATATAATTGGATGGTATATCATATATACAGAATCATTATCATGTTATATTTATTATTTACATGAACTAGACATCATTATTACACCGATAAAAATAATAATGTATTGAATAACAATTACACCACGACACGGAGACAATAATCTTTACGTACGCATGTATGGTGACATGTCATTCAAAGGATGGATTGAATAATGAATTTTGATATACCATATTTATAATAACATCATAGTATATAGAATATTCTGGAGTTATTATTTTAGAATTAAAATAACAAATAATGAATAAGAGGATGGTTCCGGGTTCAAATCCTAGGAGTCAACTTTTTGGGCGAGCCACTCCCCTGGGATCCACCTGCCTTGCCGAGTCACTCGGTCTATTCTAGGCAGAAAGTATGAGGTAGGCCAAATCACTGACAGATCGCTTGACAGACCATCACTGTCGGGCCGTCACACTCTGTGACGTACTGCCATCTCGGCTGAAAAAAAGCTCCTTCCGCAGCTGGGGAGCTATATCTAGGGAGTCACCTCTTCATGGGGGAGGGGGGATTCCATGTGTGGAGGGTTTGAAAAGTCCACAAAATTTAATTCAATTTTCAAAATGAATAATGAATATGTGGAAGTAGAAAACAAGATGAAATAGGATGGTGAAATTATTACCTCTTCTTCGGGTTCTTCATTTTGATTTGATCAAACATACTCATTAAGATGGATTTATGACTAAAGTAAGGCCTCTAGGATGAAGGGAGAATAGTTTAGGCGGTATTTGGGAATAGTTTGGCTGAGCCAATTGGATTTGATGTTATCAAATAGTGAGAAGTAGGAGTGCCTTTTATAAGAGGGATGAGGGCCACCTTAGGAAAAGCTAGAAATGTTATTTTATAATAAAATCATTTTCGGTTTCTAATGGATCCAAAAATGATTATTTATAGGATAAGATGGGGATGTGTTAGATCCAACTCAACCAATAGGTTTTAGACATGTTTGTGTTAGTATATATACTTTATCATTTAGATGAAACTCTTAGTTAAATAGTTTGACATTTACCATGTCTCTTTGTATTATTATATTATATGGATAATAAACATACTATATACTTCCATGAAAACCCCATATTGATCATTAATGATACTCCTATTATTATAAAAGACTTTTCACCAAACCTCAGATTGTTACAAATAAAATATCAATTAATAATATAAATTGTTTTTAAAAAAACTATTTTATGTCAATTTTGACACTATATGGAATTTTTTTTGCTAAAGTCATAACAACATTATTAATTCGAAAACAATTCGTCTAACCAACCCTAATATGTCAAATTAACTATATTTTTTTTTGAATTCATATAAAGTCACAAATTACATTCATTTAGATATTTATAATATCAATTATATTAATATTTCATTAATTAGGTAATTACTGCATCGTCATTATATCATGTATAAATTAAATTATTTAATGTATAAATGATATAAATAAAATACTATTATATTGGAAATATTTTTATCTTTCTAATAAATATTTATAATTGAATTTATCTTATTTATAACTTTATATTAAATTGCTTTTAGTTATTAAACTTTGATTTTTATTCTTTTAACTCTTCTTTGATTTAAATATTAATAAATGTCCTAATCTAATCAATGTGGACCAAAAAGGTTCATATTTTATTCCTAAGGTTGTTTTTGGTCGAACTCTACTTATCCAATAGAATTAGGACATGTGTTAGGGTAATAAATATATAATTTTTAACCATTATTACCCTATTTACTTTTAACTGTGGAAAATGAAAGTAAAAAAGATATTATTCACAAAAAATTATTTTTTATGTTATTGAACCACGTTTTACTCCATGATATTAACTGTGTTGCTTAGATTTTAAAATTTTAAACTCAGAGAATCTGTAAAATTATTTTTTATGTAAAATTAAAAATTCTTTTCGGAGGTGGGTAAAAGACGGTGAAAATTTCAATAATTTTTTTATATATCTAAAATTATAATAAACTGATATCAATGAATTAAATTTCACTTATATAGGTATTATGTATCTATTTTAACCTTAATTAGATTTAAATAAAATAAACAATTATTTAAATAAAAAATTTGGTTTCAAACTATAACTCAGTGTTTTTCACGATTCATCAAAAATTGAATTGTTTCAGAAAAATACCAAAAATTCTCTCTATGCTAATTTCGATATTCCAAATCCAAATATGAAGTCCATTTTGAAAGATAAAATATATAAAATTTCAAATAGTGGGTATTACTATTCATAACGATTAGATTGATTTGTTGTGGTGTGTTAGAACATGAAGATGCATATAACTCAAAAAACTATATTATTCAAAGAGAAGCGTATTGTGGAAGCTTGGGGTCATACATTCTCCCCTCCTTCAAATGATTTCATCCTTGAAATTTCAAGAATATTACAGCATCAAAATACTTGGGTGGTTCTTCATTATATGTTCCTCAGTTCCTCATGTTGCCTCTTCCATCTTATGGTTTCTCAATAAAACATTTACAATACGAGTCGTCCGGTTTCTCAACACTTGTTCCCATGTATCAAGATTCTTGATATGCTCTTCACAATAAGACAAATCCGGATCCAGTCCTAATTTGTAATAGTTGAGTACATGTGTTGGGTTAGGAATGTATTTTCACAAAAGAGATACGTGGAACACCTCGTGAACATTGGAGAGATTTGGCAGCATTGCGAAATGGTATGCTATGGCTTCAATTTGTTCTAGAATTTCAAAAGGACTTGTGTACCTAGGACTCAATTTTCTTTTCATACCATAACTTACAACACCCATCCATAGAGATACCTTTAGGAAAACATGATCTTCTACCTAAAATTCCAAATCATTCCTTTGGTTATCGACATATCTCTTCTTCCTACTTTGAGCTTCATTGATATGGTTTTGGACTACCTTCACATTTTCCATTGTTTCCTCAACATGTCCAGGGCTACAAGTTTTCTTTCACCAACAGCATCCCAACAAGTTGGTTTGCAACATCTCTTTCCATATAACACTTCATATGGTGCCATCTGAATACTTGAATGGAAGTTATTATTATAAGATAATTCTCTAAAAGGAAAATATCTATCCCACATAACTTGATTTCCATTTAAGAATGATCTCAACATGTCTTATACGGTTTTAATAGTCTATTCTGATTGTCCATCAGTTTGGGGGTGGTAGGCAGTGCTCAAATGAGGCTCGGTATCCAGGTTTTTTTGAATACTTTTACGGAATCTTGATGTAATATAGGGATCATGATCAGAATCAATCGATAGGGGTAATCCATGAAGTCTTGCAACCTTATTAATATATAGTCTTGTTAAATTTTCATGTGTTAGATCTTCTCTTATAGCATGAAAATATGTGGACTTGTTAAGATGATCAACAATGACCCATATTTTATCGTTCCTTCTAGGAGTCTTTGGTAGTCCAATGACAATGACCAAAGCAATATTATTCTATTTCCACTCTAGTATGGAAAAAGGATTCATGACACTTCCAGGTTGTTTCCTTCCATCATTCACATGTTGAAAACCAATACATTTTAACACAAAATCAGCAATCTCCCATTTCATGTTGTTATACCATAAATGTTCCTTCAAATATATATACATTTTGGTGCTCCCTTGATGTATAGAGAAATTGGAACTAAGAGAATCATCCAACAATTCCATTTTTAGATCTGGTATATTGGGAATACAATTTCTCTAGCCCAAATTTCATAATTCCGTCTTCATAAACAAATTCACTCAATCTCCAATCATTCAACGCTTTAATATTCTTTTGAAACTACACATCATCAGTATGGGAACTCATTATCCTTTTTAGTAAAGATGTTTTGGCATCCATTAGAAAAATTATTGATGTTTCACCTTCCATGGTGATTCCCATATACATATTTACTACATCCATGAATATATGATACTTTACAACTCTCATCTTGTTCAAAACTGCATGATACATTATTCTTAAAGCATCTTCCACCTTATTTTACTTCCATGGGTGGTTGTATATCATGCAATCATAATCCTTCAGTAGTTCAAGCCATCTCCTTTAACTCATTTTGATTTCTTTCTGTGAGGAAATATACATCAAAGTCTTATGATCAGTATAAATGTCACATTTTTTACCATAGAGATAGTGTCTCCAAATAATCAAAGCAAGTATTACAGCTGCTAACTCAATATCATGAGTTGGATTGATTTTCTTATGAATTTTCTATTGTCGTGATGCATAGGCAATAACCTTATCATTCTGCATAATGACACAAAGAATTCCTTTCATTAATGCATCACTATAAATAAAGAACCCACAATTCCATAATTATAGAGTAAATATAAAAGAATTGTCTAATATTATCATCAGTTCTTCAAAAAATTATTCACACTCTTTTTTTCCAACAAATTTAGCCCCTTTACGTTTCATCTTTATTAATGGGTTTGTGAACAGGGCAAAATTCTGGACGAAATGTCGATAATAACCTATTCAACCAATAATAGTCTGTACCTAAGTTATACTGGTCGATGCTGGACATTCATGGATTTTTCTAATCTTATAAGGATCAATAGAGATTGAATCCTTAGAGACAATATGGCCACGAAATGAAATCTCCCATTTCTAGAATACAAACTTACTAAACTTCCCATATAATTCATGTCTTCTATGATTCTTCAGGATAATGCGCAAGGTCTTTTCATGATCTTCGTAGCTTTTGGAGAATACCAAGATATCATCAATAAATACCAGTTTCTAACCATCTAGATATTCCTCAAAATCTCTATTTATTATATCCATGAAGATTGAGGTTGAATTAGTCAATCCAAAAGGAATTAATGTAAACTCGTAATGCTCGTACATTGTTCAAAATGCGGTCTTCATAATGTCTTCCTTCATCACACACAATTGATGGTATCCAGATCAAAGGTCAATCCTTGAAAAGTATTGAGCACTATGATGTTGGTCAAATAAATCTTCAATGCGAGTTAGGGGATACTTTTTCTATATTGTTATTGCATTGATCTACATGTAGTCGATACATAACCTAATATACCCATCTTTATTCTTAACAAAAAGGACAGGAGCTCCCCATAGAGAAACACTAAGTTGAATAATTCCATTATTACTCTATTCCTCTAGTAGTTTATTTAGTTCCACTAATTCCATAGTTTCCATTCTATAAGGGGTCTTCGATATGGGCCTTGATCCTGGAATTAAAACAATGGATAACTCAATTTTTCATTCTGGAGGATGTGCAGGTAAATCTTCTGGAAACACATCATGATATTCTTTCAGAATAGATACATCCTGTTTTTGAACATTCCTTTCCTCACCAATAGTTATTTAATTCACATCCTACCAAATAATTGAATTTATTTGATCAACTGTGTGTGAATCTAGATAAGAATTATGTGGTGACAATTCAACTCTAAATATAAGGAGTTATTTATCATCATCATCAAAAATAGTAACCTCCTTCTTCCTATAATAAGTCATCGCATCCTGGTCTGAAATCCAATCCATACAGAGGATTATATAAAACTCAATCAGAGTTATCATTATGAGATTAGCAGATAAAGAACATTTATAAGCACTATGGGTAATTGATTCACAAAACATTGTTTAAATTATACTTCCCTTATATGTTTTTTTACAACCCCTAGATAAATCAAATAGAAAATATCTATTTTTCGCAGCAAACTGGGATGATATGAAACAATGCGATGATCCATATTCAAATAATTCATTAATTAATCTTGAAGAAACCATTAAATTACCTGCCACAATGTCTTTCGGAGCATTACCTCAGAAGTAGTGATATTATAATCTTGAACTTGATCCCTTGGTCTTTTTTGAGATTTGTTTCCCTGATGCTTAGGACATTCATTTGCATAATGTTACTTCTCCTTGCTACTGTATCACTAAACATCGAAGCTTCTTTCATCCCCTTGCAATCACGAGCTTGGTGGCCTTTTTCACCACACTTGTAACAGACTCCCATTCCCCTAATGCAAGTACAAGGGTGTTTCTTCCAACATTTACTGTAGTATAGATATTCAACATTTCGCTTCTTCCCCTTATTTCCATTTCCAGAGTGATCATTAGTTCTCTTCTTCACTTGACTTGCTTTAATACCATATGACTAAGAGAATTCATTTTCTTTCTTGATTGTACATGAGACAATATCTTCCGTATGACGAGAATGATTGTGAGACTAATTCTCGAAGGAGAAATGGTTTAAACCCATCAAAGAAACAATAATCCTTGCTTCTTGGGTTATGTATATAATCTGTAGCATGTCTCGTTATCCTTATAATGTTAGCCACATACATTGCGACATTATCAACCTTTTTTTGCGTTAGACTCAGAAATTGCCTTTCCATATCTCCTTGATGGTCATGAGGATTGTATTTTTTTACGAAAAGATCATTAAACACCCTCCATTCCATATTTGATACATCATCATATTCCTTTTTGTTTTGAATCAATGACCACCATTGATCAGCATCATACGTGAGGTTGTAAACTGCAATAAGAAAGTTTTCCCCATCGATACGCCCCAAGGCATGGAATATTTTTTATAAAGAACTTATCCATTTTCTCAGCTACCAATGGATTTGTACTCATAATGAATGTTGGTGATTGTTTCATCATGATGCGATATAACATTGATCCTCAACGTAGTGGATTAGGGCGCTCTAAACAGGAAAGGTTATTATTCATAACCTAAGTGAGGTGTCTGAGTATGGTGATAACATGATATACAGAAGTTGTATCACTATCTCGACTATAATTATCATGAGCTGGAGTAAAATCCCTACATGGAGTGCGTGCATTGATATGGTTTCCATTCCTTCCACTAAGCGCCATTTTTAAACAATGTAATACACTAGATTAGTTTATGAACCGTAATACATAAATACAAACATATAAAACACATAACATAAATTCTACTGTTCATGGATATAATCCATAATCATAAAAATGTTTTTTTAAGAAGTATATACTCATAAACCCTACATAATTTTTTGTAATGAAAATGAGAATTATCCTATGTATATTCTATGGGTGTGTCATAACCAAGAGTGCACCAAGGCTCGTTGTCATGCATCAGTTCCCATTCGATTCATGCTCAAAGTGGTATTTTCGGGTTTTACCCCTAGGTACATCTATGCCAGAGCTGCCTCTACCTACTCGTATCTAGACAGGTATGCATTTCTAAATAAACTATCAAAATCTCTACAATACCAAATTTATTGGAAATTATTCTATACTAATCCTCAATGTCCATCTTAGGTCTATGTGTTCTAATCTGTGTTTATCCAAATATAGAAGCCAAGGTTTTTACTAAACTTCCATTGTTACTAACTTTAATGCCCATAACCTAGTTACCCAGAGTCGCTGCATTTTTACAAAACATTGTCTTGATCACAAACAAAAAATTCTCAAAATATAGATTATTTTAGTATCCATGGAAACACTAATTACATTAATATGTCTTTAATTACATGATAAAATTGAAAAATAAAACAACATTGTCTCCATAGTCCAGACTCATATCCACTCTAACTATCCATGCATGTAAATGATAAAATACTTCATCACATCTTGGGAAAAAAATTAAACATAGAATGTGGTGATCTCAGATGCTCTGTAAGGATGAAAATATAGCGGAAACATTCATAAATAACCTTAAACATTTAAGGCAAAGTATAACTAAAACAAAATCCTTTTAAACATGAACATTATTATAACATGGAAAAAATAAAATGAAATAATTCCATTTACATATTCACATGGATATTCTACTAGTCGAATAATCACATGCGATATCAATAACCACTTTTATAATGATGTAATGCATAATTTCAAACTATCCTAACCGTGTATTCATGGCCTTGTGGCATGACAACAAATAAGATTTGTCAAAACCTTGTGCCAAGACACTAGTTTGTTTTATTAGACCTACTGATGCATATAAGAGCTATAGCGGTCTCCACCTATCACATATTAAGTCTAATGCATTACTCATATGAACATGATTAATCATAACATAAACATTCATATTAAAACTAGCATACGAAATGAAAATACATCCTCCAAAAACCATGAATTGTATATAAAAATAACACAACCACATTAAAACATATCACAGATCTTTCAATAAAATATGGATGGTTTGTATCATAATACATAAACATTAAATAAGCTTAAAATCTATCAAAGGATCTTGACCTAGATGAAATCAAAACTATTTGAGAGAAATATCTCTTTTTTCATATCATTTAAAAGTCACATATTTATAAAGGAAAACATTTACTTTGAAAAAATTATTATAGGATTATAAGGGATGTTTTTACCATTTTATATCGGCGGAAAATAGAAACAACCTCCATATTAGTTAAAAAAGTCATTCTTACCTAAATTTTGTCGAAATGATTAAAAAGGACTTGTTTGGAAAACGACAGAAAGATTCCATTATAAAAATCAAATAAAATTCAAAAAGGGTATAAATGAATTTAACTCAGAGTTTATAAAATAGTAATAATTTTTTGAAATACATTTTTAAGAAACATGGATTTGGATGATAAAGAGATCACAGTAGACAATTACGTATAAACAACCTCAGATAATGAAGAGATTGTAGAATTAACCCTTACATTGAACAATTTCTTTGTTCTAGGGTTGGTAAACCTCCTGTATAATGGATTAATAATTGTTATTAAATTATAAAAGAATTATATACATTAATATGATATCATATATGATCTTTTAATGTATCTTTGTTTATAATATCGTTGTATTATCGTTGTTTAGGGTTTTAATGGATTTGTTTTCTATTATAAGAATTGTTATGTGAGTCATATTTGTTATGGATTGGAGGTGCCTTATTCATATCCAGAATTATAAAAAAAATTTAAAAGTTATTTTTATTCATCTAATGAAAATTAGTCTTGAAAGGATACTATGGTGAATGAATCTAATCTCATTCGTGGAGACGGTAGTCCGTATGTACGCATGAGAGACAATATAAATATTTTGATTTTAAAATAATATATAATTGTATGTTATATAACATATAAAGAATTATTGTCATGTTATATGTAATATTTACATTAATTACATATCATTATCATACCCATCCAAATAATAATGTATTTAATAACAATTACACCACGAAAGTGGAGTCGGTAATCCGTACGTATGCACATATGGTGACATGTCATTAAATGGATGGATAGAATAATGAATATGGATGTAACATATTTATAAAAACATCAAATTATATAAAAGAAACAAGAGTTATTATTTTTGAAAGGAAACAACATATAAAGCTGACGTGGAAGAAGAAATGATCTTGGTAATGGGTGGTTAAATTATTACCACTTCTTCAGGTTCTTCTTTTTGATTTGATCAAAAGGGAAGATTAAGCTACATTCAGACTAATAGAAGACCTCTTGGACGAAGGTAATATAGATGAAATTGTATTTTGGTAGACGTTTCCATATCCAAATGGATTTGATGGTGTGAAATAGGGAGAAGGTGGAGTGCCCTTTAATAAAAGGGGTGAGGGGCACCATAGGAAAAGCAAGAAATATTATTTTATAATAAAAAAATTTTAGGTTTCTAAATGCTAAAAATTGGGTTATTTAAAGGATAAGGTAGGGATAGGTTAAAAAACACTCAACCAATAGATTTTAGATAGGTTTGGGTCAATATATTAACTTTATTTATTGGATTTAACTCTTAGTTAAATATTTTGACATTTACTATGTCTCTTTCTATTATTATATTATATGGATAATAAACATACTATTTCATTCCTAGAGAACCACAAGTGGTTAATTAATTATAAACATATTATTATATAATTCTTTTGTAAGAAACATAGATTTTTAGAAATTCAATATCAATTAATAATATATTATTTGTTTTAAAAAATCTTTTATGTCAATTTTGACACTATTTGGCATTTTGTTTTTTCTAAATTCATAAAATCATTATTACATAAAAACATTCATCTAAGAAATAATAATATATCATAATAACTTATAAAATAATTGGAATTAATAAATAGTCTAAATTACATTTTTTGGATATTTATAATGTCAATTATTTTAATATTTCATTAATTAGGTAATTACTGTATCATCATTGTGTGATAAATAAATTAAATTATATAATGTATAAAAAATAAATAAATTACGATTATTTAGAAAGTAATGTTATATTTCTAATGAATATTTATAATAGAATTATACTTATGTACAACCTTATATTAAAAATTATTTAGTTATCAATCATTGATTTTAACTGTTTTAACTCTTCTTTGAATTAAATAATAACAAATGTCTTATTCTAATCCGTGTGGAAAAAAGAGGTTTATATTTTATTCCTAAGGTTTTTTTGGACAAACAATACTTATCCATTAGAATTAGGACATGTGTTAGGATATTAATAATACCATTTATACCCTTAATTACCCTATTTAATTTTAATCATGTTAAATAAAAGTAAAACGTTACTCTTCCCTATCATATATTTTTATCATATTGAAACACATTTCACTCCTTGATATTAACATTCTCTATCAGTTTTTCGAAATACCACTCACAGAAGTGGTAAAATTATGTTTCATGTTAATTTGCAAACTCTCCTAGGAGGTGGGTAAAGGACGGTGAAAAGTTCAATAAAAGTTTTATATATCTAAAATTATTATAAACTGTTATCAATGAATTACATTGCACTTATATAGTAATTAGGTATCTATTTTTACCTTAATGATAATTTAAATAATATAAGTAATTATTTATATTAAAAATTCAGTTTTAAACTACAAATCAGTGTTGTTCACTATTAATCCAAAATGGACGGTTTTTAAGAAAATACCAAAAGTTCACCCTTAGGTAACTTTGATATTCTGAATCCAAAAATGGAGTCCATTTTGAATGATAAAATTTATAAAATTTCAAAAGGTTGGAAATACTATTCATAACGACTAGTTTGATTGGTTGTGGTGTATTAGAACTCGAAGTTGCATATATCACACACTATTGTATTATTAAAAAAGAAGTGTATCATGGATGCTTGGGGTGGTACATTTTACATTTATTAAATTCATAAAATGAACATAATTCTAAGTCAAAATTGTATAAGTAAACATGGATTATTTTGGAATCATATAAGAATGATGATATCCAATTAATTAGAAATAATATGAAAATGATCATTCTGTTATAGGAAATCCATATGATTAATCAAAACATCAAACAGATTTCAAAATTGTTCTGTATGATTAGAATTGATGCATTTCATCATAATTGGATTTAAGGGAAAAATCACATAATTGTCGTTATTAATAATAATAAAACAAGTATTGTCATGAAATTGAGGTATAAAAATCATAGGGTTATTTTGTATCTGTAAGAGGCAATTCAACATACATTGAATGCTTATGTCTCACGGTATGAGGAAAACAACCAGTAACATTGTATTGTTTTATAAAATTGACCGATCTCTCATTCGGGCAGTGTGAAATGAGAAAACAACATCATGTTGATGTGAAAATCTAAGTAAAAAGTCCTGAAATCATTTTTAATATTTTCAATTCAATCAGGTGTCAATCTAATGCACAAATTGATTAGTATGGTGAAAGATATGATTTTCCAGTGTTAACATTTTTTTAATAATTGGAAAATCAGGTGTCTAGGGTTTAATAAAAACTAAATGATTTTAAATTATCATGAAATCCTAGGAATTTATGTCATTTTAAATCATTAAAAATCAAGGTAAATTGATCGAATAAATTGATTCTGAGTATAATCAAGCATTGAGTCTTCCCCTCGAATTTAGTGTTACGTGATATTTCACATAAAATAGAACAATTCTATAAAGACGCAAATGGATTGAAATGAAGTCAACAATGTATGATTACTGATACATTTATTATATATAGGAAAAATAACTTCATCCATTGGAAGATTCTTTCCCTCATTATGATGGTATAAAATAAGTAACACTTTATAGAATTATTTAAATGATATATTTCCCATCAGGGGTAAAAAATTAGAAAGTAAATTTGGATTCATGTGAAAATCAAGTATAGAATTCCTTGAATTATTTTTTTTATCTTTTAGAATCATCCAAACATCAAAATGAATCTCAATTTGAGTGTAATGGATAACGATATTATTTGAAATTATTATCTTTTATATAATAATAGACAAAACCTGTATTTAGAGGCTGAAACCAACCAAACAAGCTCTAATTTTTTCGAAATATTAGTAAAATGAAATTGTAGTCTTATAAAAACTATATGAATAATTAACAGATTGATTAGAAACCTAAATTTCAATATATGATCAAAAGTGGTGTTATCCCATGTATTTGTAAGAATGTGACAAATAACATAAATTGGTCGATCTCATTGTTGTTTCATACCATAGTCAAAATAAATTTTATATTATATGTTTGGAATGATGTATAGGGATGAACAATATCATTTCCCATGGAGTGTGTGTGGGACCATTATCCACTATTCTTATAAATTATTTTTATTTCATTTGATTTATTAATTATTAAATTAGAAAGGCATTGTGATTTGTTTTATTATTATTTCAAAAAAGAATAGAACAAACATTTTTAATGATAGAAAATAAATGTTAGATCATTGAATTTTCATAAAAATGGATTCCAGTGAGATCTATCATTATTTACCTTTTTTCAAAATCATGCAATTCAATAATCATGTTGAATACCATTCACATATTGACTTTCATCTTCATTCTTTGATAAGGAAAAACTAATCTACCCGATAGATTCCTAAATAGATCCAAAATTATTGGATCAAAATATTATTTGGCCACTTCAAGATGGGGCTGTCAATTGTATATTTAAATGTAAACTAATACAAAATAATAATCATCTTAAGTTAAAATTATTAGACTCACAAATGATTTCATTATTAGAGTAATATAATCACATTGAGATGTTAAATGAGTAAATAAGAGTTTATTGGTATCACAAACACAATGAGAGAATATTTTGATAGAAATATATGAATAAAAAATAGCTTTTAATGACACATAAAAAATATAAAATAGATATTGTATAAATAAGATATAAAAAAGCATATAATAGTAATAATAAATATCATTCTTATAAAATAATACACTAATTAATCATTAGATTTAAGGTTGTGGGAAATATTGAATAAATATAACAATAGTTTCTATTACATAAATTATGTTGTATATATCATTACCATGAAACCCTAGATCTGATGGATCAGAAACAGGTTTGTCTTCGTATGCCCAGAATTCCCTCAAAATGATGATCATATTCCACTCTATCGTTCTTGACCATGAAATCCATTGAAATAATGATCAATTACATTCATACTATCCTTGGATGTTATTGTTCTTAGAAATCATATCTGACTTATTACTATCATTATAAGCCCTCAATTCCATGATTGGACCTGTGTTTACTAATGCTAAATGTTCTTAAGAAATTATAATCCTCATAATGATTACATAGAACATAAAATTTATAAATAATTAAAACTACTAAGAATGAGGTTTTATCATAGAGAAATATTTGGATTACTTTAGTTTCATAATTATTCATCACGAATCTAATCAAAAGACCATATATTTTTAGGAAATTTTCAAAAGGTCGTATTATAGGGTTATTTGCAAAAGCCTCAAACAGTGTTAACGTGACTACTCATAATGATCTGGATTTTCAACATTATAGATAATCATTATTTTTACTTTAACAGTCTAATATAATTTAAATAAGCACCATTAAAATTTTATTTCATATTCTCTATGATAGAAAAAATTCTAATCAAACTAATTTTATTATTTTGTTATTTAGATGGACATATTTTGTTGATTTTTAATCATATAAACTGAATAAGTGTTAATCTAGTGATTCACTACTAGGGTTTGTCCAATAGTCCAAACATTTTTGAGAAATATGTAACTCTAAACACTAATCAATACACTAGTTATTCAAATATTTCAGATAGATATTCTATCTTATTTTTCAGAATGAAAAATAATAAATTTATATTTTATTACATTGTAATTATTTATACATTCGGTATAAAGTATTATTTTGAAAGAAATACGAAATTACCTGAGAAATATAAATCTAGTAAATTAGTGTTTTACATATTTTTTTTCATATCAGAAACATTGGAAAGGAAATGTATCAAGTAATTCATCAGACTAAACAACCCCACCCCCCTCCATTAAAGCCCAAAACACAACACTTAAAATGAAAAAAAAATAATATCTTAAAAAACATATATTCATTTTTACTTTCTGATAATCAAAGATATAACACACATCATCACTCGCATTGAGTTTAAAACAACATTATAATATAATGGAATGAATTAATTCATATCCTCCAACATTAGATATTATCTCACCTTTTGGATAATATCACAATGTCTACTCCATTTATAAACTTCTCCAATTTTATAAATTTCCCCATGCTTATTCTGTGTTTTTTTAACATAGCAATGAAACTAAATAATCTCCAATGAAATGACAAATTCTAGATGTACATTCCAATTCATTCGACATCCACCAAAATCAGAACTTGAAAAGCATTTTAGATCAAAATATTTTCTCGATGAACAGAATAAGGATTAAAATAATGTTCCCTTAAGATAACAGAAAATTCATTTTAAATTGTTAAGATGATATTATTTTGGATTGGCATGATATATTTCATTTAATCTTTTTGAAAAAATTAAATCAAAATGAAAATATATTATTTAATGGAAACATATAATCATACCTTGAAAATTATTTTGATCAACTGGTTACCCAACATCATTATGATCTAAATAAAATGAGTATCCAATGGGCGTACTAATACTTTTTTCTATTGTCATACCATAATTTCATAATAATATAACATATATACCTATGTTGAGATATAAAAGTCACATTTGGTATTTCAAATATTTGAAAACAAAGAATATATGACAACTCACCCATCACACTCCATTATTACTCAGAATTTAGAGGATCCTCAAAGGAATCTGATAAGGATTATTGATTTGAACAAAATATAAAACCATAAATAAAATTTCCAATAATAATTAATCATATATTAACATTATTGTAAATTTTTTTGGATCCATATCACAATTAAAATTTTGTTTTATATCAAAAAAATTGTTAATATATCATGCCATGCTCTGGGGGATTGCATACGCCCATAAATCACATTAGTAATTTTATAAACATGGTCTTGAAGTTATTTATTTTTAAAACATGGGGATTGTTATACATAAACATTTTCCGAAAAATAAACAATATTAAATTAAAACATCACATCCACTGTAACTATATTAAAATTTAATAATGTTGCAAATGATTGAAGTATATAAATATGTTCATGTCTTTCTATAGTTACAAAGGTTTTTCTATAGTATATTCCCTATGTTGATTATAACCATTAGTAAAAATTCTATAATTTTTTATAACTATAATTTCATTTTCATCAAATTTTTTAGTGGAACCCATTTCACTTCAATTATGCATTTATCATTATGATGTTTAACCGAATTCCAAACATTGTTCCATTCAATGCCATTGAGTTCATATTTCTATACATTAATTCAATACTCATAACCTAAAGCATCATCATGATTCATCAGTTCGAATTGTAAAAAAATGATAGATGTTCGCATGGAATTCAAAAATAAATTATAGCTTTAATTGGATTATCTAAATCTCTATGTTTATTATTACTAGGATGATTATTAAGAAAAAACTAACTTCATCAGTTTTCAAAAGTCCATTCTATAACAATAGGTTGATAATATTATTGATAAAAATATCAGAGATATATTCAAGAGTTTTTTCTAGTAATAACAACATTATAACATTGGTTGAAATTTTTATAAAAAACATATGAATATGTACGATAGGGTGGATTAAAAAATGATTTGTTTCATCAAGATTTTACTAGTGGATAGCTTATCTAGAGGATGAAAAACTAATAGTATACCAAGGGGAAAAACACCATGAACAATTTTTGGTTCATGTTCTTGTTTTCCACCTATCAATATATGTATAACTCATGCATTTGTTTCGTCTCGGCTGATAACATGAACATCCCCTACTAACAATGGTGCTCCATCCATTACATATGATTTTGTTCGCAAAAATGTGAGAGAAATTGGTTCACATAAATAAACAACTGCAAATAATACACCTACATTATAATCGGAGAGATGAAATTTATGGCTAAAATTTAATTTTATAATTAATTAAATGAAACCAATCACATGAAATAGTCTAGTCTCAGACAATGATCATCTACGTGCATGAACCGAATAAAGAATTTAATAAAATTTGAATTCAGCAATAATATTTTATATTAAAGATAAATTGGGCTCAAATCAAATAAATATATTAATTAATTAATCAATTAGTTATATTTAATTCCTATCTATATTTATATTATATCCCCATCCATCATAGTTTTAAAACACATAAGTATTTATTTATTATATAAAATCTGTTCATATATGTACCATGGTGGTAACACATTGAGTACCCATCAAAACTCCCGAATATGAATTATAATCGTATACCATTTTCCCTTGATATATGTTTCATTCACACATTATCACATACTTTATTGATGTGTACAATCAACAAAATGATTACACTTATTAAATGATTTTTATATCACGTGTTATGCTTCAATATATGTATAAAAATAACTATAATATGAATCATACATGATATACAGATCTAATGAGTATAAAGAAATTAATTAAACATTTATATATATTAGAGCACATCAGATGGTGTGTCTAATAAACTTAATGACCACATAAAAGAACATGTTGACTTTGTTTCCATAGTATAATAATATAAACTTTTCATTTCTATAATTTGTTAAAATTACATGGTGTTTACATGCTTTCAATATGTCTTGAACAATTTTCACCATCTATCTAACACACATGCCTAGGGAAAAGTAATATAAACTTTACATTGGAAAAAGATAGAGTACATGTTTTTTACATGGGATGCATGTCATGTCATTTCATAGTTGCACCATAAATTGTTATTTAGGTCATCAAAAAAGATACATGACTCGTCAGTTTATAAAATATTACACACTGTGTATGGTAGTCACACATTGTGTACTCCAGATCCCAATGTTCTAGACTGGGATATTATACATGTAGATTAAAATTAATGGCACTAAATGTAAAAATGTACAATTCCATGAATTAAATTTGAATTAATTCTATGTGAATTGAATACTACTACACAACATATACCACCTGGTTTTATGGTGTATACTCTTCTGTTATAAAATCAGATTTCTTAGCACGTCTAGATGAGATCAATGAATTTATTTTGTTAATAAAATTATTTAATTTTATTATATTTTTTTGAAATGAAAGGGGAAGAATAAGATATACCTATTAGGAATTAAGAATGATTATTCTAATATTGTAGAAAAAATTAAAAAATCGTAAAATAATCATTGATATTTAAATTATCATAAATAATTATGTCACACATCTAATAAAATAGGTAAGATTCAGAAGCACGTTAAGGGTGTTATGGGTTGTTACCATCTTTTCACTTTTTTGTAATCAGTGATCAATCAATGATTTACATGATGAAGACTATCGCAATCAAAATAATTGAATATAAAAAATATAGTGGATAAAATGCTGAATCATAAGAAAATGATCAAAATATAATATATATAATTAATTTAAAAAATTAAAATATAATTTATTGATAAATTAATTCTTTATTGTTTAATCTATGAAATGATATATATTGTAATGTAATTGTGTTATAATAATAAATAGAAGATTGCCTCTGTCATTGTATGGTCCTATATTTATTAAAGAATATTCTAGTTTATGTTTTGGTTTAAGAATCCTTATTTTTGTTAATGGAAAATGTTTTGGATGTATATAGATTCTCTAGAGTGTATTGGGGGCTCAAGTCATGAATGAAGGTATATATTGGCCATCATGTTAATATTTCATGGTTGGAACATGGCTAGAAGTAACAGTGACAAAATCTATTCTAGCAAAGAAGAAAGAGTTCTCGGTTTTGTATATTTTGAAATATAAGATGCCAAACCATGTCTTCCTAGACATAGGCATTATGCATGGTTGGACAACGGTTTTTCAAACCGCGTGGGGCTTCCTTGGTAACTATGTTTCTCATCCACTCTTACATAGTATCATGTGTAGGGTTGCGGAATGGTTTAGAAATATTTACGACCAAACCATGGTCCCCATTATACATGGGATATTACCATATTTCAACCTCAAGATTTTATGTACCTCACCCAAATTTCTTTTCCATCCTTGATCATCTAGACAGAGTGATAAAGATAAACACCAAAATCTTCACAAGGATCAATATAATTTTTTTGAATCCATTTTTAGTTTCAATAGTTATGGATTAATGTTAATGTTTTGTAATACTCTCCTCTTGATTCACAATTACAAATTACGGATTCTATTTTATTATTCTTCTATGAAGCCCAAAAACACTCTTTTAAAAATGGATCATAGGTGGAGGCTACAAAACGTGGACGATTCCATATCTATGGCTATGCCTAAGATTGTGATCATCTCTATATTTGAGGTAGGTTGTATGTATGTTATATTACATGGTCTTGATGTTGATTTTTGCATGTGTGTTTGTGTTAATGGTTCCCTATTTTTTTGAATTTGATAACATTGAATGGATTTGATAAATGGTTGAATAAATGATGAATTGGACCCCCCATGATACTAGTAGGATGAATTTTGGTTGACTTGACTGATTTAGGGCCACCTATAGGGTGTTCCAATATTCCAAAAGATAGAAAATTTTATTGTTATGTATGAAATTTTTTTGTGATAATGTAGTTCCCAAAATTAACATATAGAAATATATGTTTTGTTTGAAAAGGTATTATCGATATTTTTTCATTGAAATTTATAGTTATATAAAGACGATTTTTGGAAAATGTAATGAGGGTTAAGTGGAATATGGTGAATGTGTCTAATGACTTTTGTGATGGAAATTGAAATGCATGAATGGGAGAATACCTATGAAATAATAAATTTTATGAAATGGGTTAATATATGAAAATTGATTATAGAATGAATGTGTAGTTATAGGAAGGGGATTTATATTAAATGGGATATGTATGGTGTGTGGTAATATTTTAATGGGTTACCTTCCAAAGTAGATTTAAGTGTTACAAGGAATGTGAATTATGATTGTCATGTCTATCGATTATGAAAGGTATGTGTTTGGGTATATGTGATAATTGGAAGAATAATCATGTTGACATATATTGGTGGTATATGTGTAATTAGAATATAGATCCTTTGATTGTTTAGTTTGGACTGAGGCTCTAGATCCCACCCATATAATGCATGGGTTTCTTAGTCGCGATGAGGTTCTATGACCCTAATGGCAGCATTTGAGGACATTACATAGAATGAGGATCCATGGGTTGTGTGATGTATTTTTTATGAAATTATTATCCCTAATGAGTTAGGGAACACTACATAAACCCTCATGTCTGATAATTTAATGGCTTAGGTAGATGTTTAAAAGATGTAAACACATAACCCAAGTATAAGGTGATGTAAATGGTTTTTTTGATTGAATATAATAGATGATCAATGTTTCTTATGAGAATATTGTTATCTAATGAATCCATAGTTTTCTTCATTTTACACTTCCCTTTATTTAGTACCTGAAAGTAAAATCTATTTAGACATGACATTTTGTAGACACTGTTGGTAGTGGTTTATATAGTTTTTCTCACTTCCTTTTTGTTGTTGTTGGGTACCCAATTACATTTTATTATTGCTTGATTTGAAAAAGTAAAATGCCTTATTATAGGGATTTGAGTAGGTCTTGGGATGTGCAAGGATGATGATTAAGAATAGGAGTTATGACCCATTTTCTGTGATATTTCTGATAGACTTTCCTCTGTGTTTTCTTCGCTTTGGGAAAATTCTAGCATGACAAGAAATATTAATCATTTGATGGAGGCTATATGATGTTTTGAAATTGAACAATAGTGTATATTCAATTAAATTGTCTATTATTCTCCGTATTTCTTTTGTTATCAATTATGGAAAACTCTAGGAAAAAGAGTATAGTCTCAACATGGGACCTATTAGACCCAAGTTTCTATTTGGAATCCCTTATCACAGAAGGAGGTAATCTTGAGGTCATGTGTAGACGCATCATGTGGCATTAGTATATTGGCTTCTATGTCAAGGACCATACAAGTGGTGATCAACACTTGTTCGAAAACTCAATGAACATCATCATAGAATCATCTGGTACTGGAAGAGATGATACCAATGCTTGTGTCATTATCATTTGATCTCCTATAGAATCTCTTCCGAGGGACATTTCTAGATATCATATGATTCTAGAGTATATGGTGGAGGAATAACTCTCTCCATTATTATAAGTGTTCCAAGAGAAGGAGCTATCTAGGGCTTGTGAATATTCTCACTGGTTTTTGTTGTGCACAATACAAATTAAATTGACACACATGAAAAATATGATATTTGGCATTATATAACATTATTGATAGAAATAAATAGTTACACAACAGACCTATGTTATTTTTATAATCAATGAGGAAACCCATTCCAATAATAAAAATAATAATATTATTATTTCTTAAAATGTATAAAACTGATTAGTTAAATTTCATGTTATGAAATCAAATTATATTAAATACATATTATTTCTCATCAAACTGATAAACTCGATCTGGAATTCCAACAAAAAATTAATCAAGCCGTAAATAATTAGTATTTATTTAAAAAATAAATATCACTACATTATTCTCCAATAAATAAATAAATATTATATTCACTAAATATAAAATAAATATTTATTAAACATTACTATGAAAAAATATTCTTACAAATAACTAGTGAAAAAATATATTTTATAAATAAAATATCTATAATTATTAAACAATGCAAAAGTATAATATTTTTTCAAATTTTAAAATAAATAATATTAATATATTATATAACTGGGATTCAATAAATATTTAGTGTGTGATCCTCTATGCCTCATTCTCAGTGGTAATAGGCAAAGCTCTTTAACATTCATTGTTAGAATCTTACAACATGCCATGGAACCTATAGGAAAATATGTTAATGCTGCAACAACATGATTCATCATACAAATTCTCACTATGTAATATAAACTCATCATCCGGATATCAATAATCGTGTAGTTTCCCTGCTAGTGTCATCAACATGTGTTCTAAATATCACTTTCTTTGAATTTTTAGACATCGAACATGCTTATAGAACACCATGGACAATAATTTATTAAGCCTATATTACATTCATTATTGTCCATGAGATATAGAATTTCATTAAAGAATATTAGGTACAAATCCATTCTCAGATTATTCACTAATTCTACATTTTTTTTAACACAAGCAACCCATCTTACCTCACCACGAACATATGTCATAATGATTATCATCAACATATCAAAGTATATGTCTTATAATGTTAATAAATAAGAATATAAATTTATAAGGTTTAATACACATGTTTGTAGATAGGAACACATAATGGTACATTAAAATGTGGATTTCTTACTGGAGGGTCATGTTCTCATAATAACCTACACTATATAATAGAAGACGTGAAGACCATGAGAAGGTGCCCAAATGATCTATGATTCTCTACCCATAATTTCCTATATCATTTTTTCCACTCAAATGATATCATCCAGCTGTTGAAAATATATTTTTAGAATACAATTGTGAAAAATCTAGGTTCTTATCATAGTAGATAACTAATAAAACCACTCACTATGAAAGATACTATTAGGTTATTTTCACATACAATGCCACAGAGAAGAACAATCTTGATGTGCTAAGAAGTATATACATACAAAATACTATGAAAAAACATTATCAAAAAGCACACAAAATTTGGTTCTATGACACCACCTCTAACACATCCAGCATATAACTCATGTTAATACGATCTGCAAAACATCCAAATGTCCATCAACTGTGAAACCTTACTAGATTCAATGGAAGATATCATAAACCGACCATATAATTAAGATGTTAATTCATAAGAATAAATAATATAGATATAAATTTAATAATTTTTTTGTACTATTATCTTTTCCTATGATATCTTCAGGATTTTATTATTGATTTTCATCCATGAGACAGGTTTCACCTGACTAATATTATTGTTATTGGCCAATGATCCCATTAAACAAATACAATGAAAGAAATTTCTTTATATCATTTGAATATATCATTTAAATCCACCATTTTTTTGTTTAATGATTCCATGCTTCACCCATATGGGTGCACACATGATTCTTATTATTTGATCTCATGGAATATGTTAAAGGAAAAAAAGAAATAATTCTCAATAACATAAGAAAAAAATAATGTGATATAATGTTACAAACTTATAAATAAAGTTATACAAACTGGTCATTAGGAACGAATGGATTTGTGGGATATATTGGATAGGTAACCTCTTAAGGATGTGTCTGTTCCACTTCATGCACAGTGTAAATAGCTTTAACTAGAGTTGGTTCTAATGTAATAAAATAATCAGATCATGGTTATACTGTAAGAAATGGAGTTTGTGTAAACATGGATGGATAAGGATAGAATGGAAAGGGATACATCATATTATATGGATATTGGATAGGTGAGAATATATATGGAGATTATATAGACACGATATGAAAATAAGAGGCCAAATAATTTGATTATAGAGGCATGGGTGGGAATAAACCTGGAGTCTCAAGTGGGGGATGCAATATTGTGGTAGATGGGGTGTCCATTGGCTGTAGAGGGTGTGAATGGGTATGATGGTTGATCCATGATGTTCTATAAGAACCCCCGATTAGACCCATACTTGTAGTCTCAGAATAATTAAACAATGGTTCATTTGGACATCCCTAATAAAATTGAAAAATAATAAGGGCATGATAAAAAATGTAATTAAAAAATATTACAATTATTATACTCACAAAGGGAACTATAGGGGGAAACCTTAGATCACACATCCATCAATAATTATAAAATAATCTCTTCCTTCAAACTGCTTCAATGTATTTCTTAATGTACAAAATTCTAAAATGTACACATATCTTTATGATGAAAAACATATACTCAAGAATAAAAACAATTTTTCACACAAAATCAAATAAAAAACATGGTTTAATAATATCATGTAAATTTTAAAATATTTAATATCAATATAAATAATCATCAATTCCAAATACCTTATAAAATAATATTTATAAAATGTATCCAAAACATTATAATGTATATGGAATCTCCATGTTGTATGATATATGAAATGAAATAAAAATAATTAGACAGCCAAAATTACTCATCTCTAATTAGAAACGAACAATGCTCCACCTATATCCCTCTATAAGCCAGAATAATATCCAATGATCAACCAATAACTCAAATAGTATCCTTAAACTACCAAAATCAATGTAAATTGTGTCCACAAACACATAGAGTGTGAATAAATTCTGAAATAAGTGACGTGAAATAATGAATCACTATGGATTAATATGTCTAATGTTTCTCTTATAGATGTCAATGAAGAAGAAAAGAAAAAAGAATAACATAATGATATCACATATCACTCAACAAGGAAACAAGATAAATATTGTGAATGTTCCCACAATTGACAGAGGAAACATGTCGAATGGTATGGAAAAAATGTATCAAAATAAGAGACATGTAATATAGAGATTATTTTAATAATGAAGGATCAAAATCCAACAAGACCAAATAATCACCAATGGATAATTTTATGTTGAATCATCAAAAATGACTTTCAAAATAAATCATCCACTGGATAGTCTTGTGGGGCGACATTAAGAAAAGATTATATTCACCTAGAAAACTAGTGTAATTAACATGAGGATGTTAGTGGTTCCCCACCAACTATTTCTATATTTTTAAATAAGATACCTTATGTGATCTGGGATCATGAGTTAAATATAATCCATGTGGGTATTCACCATGTTTGTATGAAAAGGAGTACTAAAAATAAAATATTTAATGATGAAATTAATTTTATAGATAAATATGAAATTACAGAAACCATGAATAAAGTGTAGAATATTGGGAATTTTCCATATATGATGGAATATATATGAATGTACTGATATAAAAATGATGAAGTTTATTTAAAGACAATTTTCATTAATCGGGATTCATATCCATGTTTTGGTTTTAGTAATTATGTTACATATATAGAAAACCATTCATGGGATTTATTATAAAGTAACATGTTCGTATCATCTGAGTTCTTTTCAAGACACTCAGAAGAAAAATTGAAAACTAATTCAACCAGAAAAATTATTTCAACATTTGGTGCAAGGAACCTGCTCACCTTCCCACAAACTCTTACCTTTGATGGGTTTCGAACCATAGACATCCTCAACGTGAACCCATTACTCTTCCACTCACCTATATTGTTTTATGTTGCAATTTATGATAAATCTATATATTTATATATATTTCATTATGTTTATATATATATATATATATTCATATATATAACTATTTTTTTGTGTTTGTTTGTGTGTGTCTGTTTATATATATATATATAAATGAGTCTCTTTATGTGTAACTATAAATATAAGTATACATATTTATATTTATTTACATATATTTCATCTTAGTATTTATCTACATATATTATAATATGTAGATACATACATACATACATACATATATATATATATATATATTTGTTAATACACTCACAAATATGTTTAAATAAATATAAGCATCATATATAAATTAATTGTATATGTGTATGCATTTAAAAATTTATAATTGTTTTTATATAAAATGTATATTATATTATATTTAGATAATGTCAAAATATTGGGAAACATATTTTACATATAAATATATTTCATAAATTTAAATTATTTTCAGTTAATATATAAAAAATATGAATATATTGTTATATATATGACTTCAAATAAAAATACATTCTGAAAAATGATGAAATTTTAAAACGATATAACAATTATGAATGTAATACATAAGAATAAATTCGAATTCAACTAACAAATTGAAAAAAATATACCCTTAAAAGATGCCAAGAATCCATCAAATGTGAAAATATTGAGGCATCCTATTTTGGAGCCCTTATGAGTGTTTTTTTGGCACCAAGACTTCTTAAAAAGGGTCAATTTATGAAATTATCTAATATGAATTGACATGGGCATCAATTTGATATATGGTAGAGCTCAAAAAGACACCCTATTCCATTGTTATGGTCGTTCAATGTACGAGTTTCATTTTCAACTTATTTTAGATATTTTATTATTATTTTTATTATATTAAACAAGTTATTAAATGACTATGACTCGATAAAAATAAAAAATTATAAATTAAAAATATATTTTACATTATTTCATAATCCATTTTTACAAAATATTTTATATATTATGTTTATGTTTCAATTTATCCTAATCTAAAATATATTTATAAATTTATATAATAATGTTTTATTTTTAATGAAATATTTGTTTTTGAAATATACCCTTTATCTGTAGTTGTAAAAATGCACTGATAATGGAGGGTCTTTCCTAGTGCTTTTAAAAACACACTAATATAAGGAATCCACTTTCAGCACTAAAAATTCCATAATAAATTTTTATTTTAACAATGAATTTTTACATTATTAAATTTCCTTTTATCAGAACTTTTTGTTACCCAAGATACAACATTCCCAATTATCAAAACTTCATTACTAGAACTGATAAAGTGTATTGATTCTTAAATCACATTTTATGGTTGTGTTATTAAGGATCCATAATTGAGTAAATTTATGTTATTATTTAATTATATAGAATAAAAAATTTTAAGATAAAATACAATTATTTTGGAATCCTGATAATGAAAACGTAAAATTGACCTATCAACATATTGATTGATTGTATCCATCTAATTATATTTTTTAATGAAATAAATTATCAAATTCTACTTTTCAACATAGTAACAAATAAGAAGAGTCTAAAAATACATTAACTACAATAATGTTTCTCTTTAGTTTGATCATGGTTTGTTAATATAATATCATGTAATAAAAATATTCAACATTATACAACATAAAAAATTCCAGTATTAGACAGTAAATTTAATTACTTATTTATTATTCATTGGATTGTATGTTTTATATTCTACTGCAATAGACGTTTCTTCTTTAAATAATGATATTATTATGAATCTTATTGAAATAAATATTTTTAATTATGATAGTATGTAGAAATTATAAACCAGTATATTTATATGATAATGATCGAACAGTGATAATTGGACGATAAATGTATATGAAATATTAGAATAAATTGAAATATTTTAAAACAATTTTCAAATGTAAATGGGGACTTCATTATATGTAGAGACTATAGTTGTATGTTTATATTAATTTTTTGAATAATAAGTATACTATTTATTTAACATGGTTATTGAAATTTGGATTATTATAACATGATATGGTGAGACATTAATGTTTTTTATAATATATTCATTTTTTTCATTCATATTTGAGTCTATGTGGTCAATTTTTGAAGCTAAATATCACAAAATATTTTGGTAGAGTGATTAGTATAAAATAGTATTTTTTTTAATGTGTATTATAAAACTATTTAAATATATTATGTGATATGAAATTATAAAAATTCAATTAATCATTTTCTAATTGTTTTTATTTGATATACATATACAATGTGATGGAATGAAACTCAGTGGCCATTCCCATTTTTTGTTTTGGTTTTTAAATCACCTTTGGGAACATATAATGTGTTTGGTTGGAAAATGGTGAAAAATGTTCGTGCTACTATAATTTGTGGCTAGAATGCAACATGATGTCATGGGCGATTCAATAAGCTAGGATTCTAATGTGTGGTCTCCTGGAAATAGCTTAGGGTGGCATCAAAGAAGAATATCAGGGCTACTGTCTTTTTTGTCATGGCTATGTCGTGGTTATTGGTTATTGCGTAGGCCCATCCCCTATGTTGAGAACTTTAGCATGGGTTTAGGTTGTTTCGCCATAGTGGTTTTTCAGGATACACCCATAATAGGGTGGTTTTAACATTGTCTATAGTATGGTCCCAATTCTGTACCCCTATCTAAATGGGATCTAAACCATGGGTCCATTAGTGGATCTCATATGTTGTTTTTATTAGTGGATGCAATATGGTCTACTATGACTGTGCAGTGGTCTTGGTGGTCTACTATGTGGTGTTTGGGACTCTTATATGGTCGTCTAAAAATCAATAATCCCACAAAATAACCTTGAGTAACCAATACATTATTTTTTCCCACTCCTTTCTCTTGATCCCTATAAACCAAAGGATGGTTTTTCAAGTCTTTGGTGCAACCTTTTTAAATGTATCAATCGATTCATCTAAAGTTTAATGTGTACTAATCAAAGTTTGGATCTCTTATTTTCAAGAGTATTTAATAAATTTGATCTCGTGTCCAACCATTATTTATTTACATATTATGGTGGAATACTTCAATCATTATAATGGGGTTTTCTTTTTCATTTATCTATTTATTCATGGAATAATATCTTCATGATATTGTTGTTTCCACACCATATAGGTGATGAGATATCTGTGATAGTGATTCATTCTTATGAAAACAATGTTGAAGCACTATGGTATGTAAGTAATTTCATCTCTTATTTATTTATATGAAATAAGAAAAATTACGATGGTTTATAACATTGGATCGATGTACAATTTACATAATAAAGATGAAAATGGATTAATAGATTTAATTTGAATATGTTTGTGATCACCTATTGTTGCTTTCCACTGTTATGATGGTTTGATTGTTGACGTTAAAGGCATTATTATATTTATACTATAATGTTTTAGCATGTTGTGAGGGATGGTTTTTAATTTTGAAATTGATGAATATGGATAATTAATATAATTATGAAAATTTTTTATTGTTTGGCTATATAATTAAAGAGGATGCATTTTTATAAAATATGGTATTTCTCATTATTTGATGGAAATCAAATTGAGGAAAATATGTATGTTTAAATGAATGTGTTATTCAATGTGTTAATGTAATTGGATAAATAACATGAAGTTGGAATTATTGTTAATGGTAAAAAAACTCATGATTAATGAGTTCTGTTCATCCTTATGTGTGTCGAAACTAGAAGCTTAGGCCATAGATAATGTTTAAAAAATTAAGTAGCATGTTATAGCTGATTCCATATGTTGTTTTAGTGGGAGCCCTTGAGATTAGCCAACCATAATTTTTGTATCCCTGAGTGGGGGATAGGTTGAATCTGGAATGTATTTTTCTTTTAGGATACCATTCTTAAGAACAACCTTCATCTCTAGATAAATATTTCATTTCCTAATGAAATCAATACAAGAACAGAATCAAATGATCGTAATAATTTAAAAGGATCACTAATTAACTAATGTAGCTTGTCCTCTGTATAGTTTTTATAATTTATAATACCACACAATCCACTAGGAAGCAATCATTTTTTATTGAATATAATGGATAGGGTATTCATTTACACTCATGTAACACTATGTTCAATACAATAGTGCATGCTATTAAAGTAAACCAAAATGATGTAATATAGTTTAAAAAAATATTTTACGGTTATTCTTGATTATCATTCTAAAATAAAACATTTCCATGAATTTATATACATTCTTACCAAAAATCAAGTACAAACATGTAGGAAATTGTAATGATACTAAGACTGATTCCCTTTTCAGATTTCCCTATATGGAAAATATAACTCTGTATGAATATAGTAGAAAAAATGATGGAATTTTTCTTCTATAGTCTAGAAATTTAAATAGAATTATCCCAATCATATTATCATTCATAATAATATAACCATCTAAATATGATCTATCGCTTCATCATTATATTATTATTCTTCTTATTTTTGATAAACATTTCATGTAAACTTGATCTGGAGACATCTACTTTTATGAAATTATGATCTTCCCTATTGGGAAAAGAGTATAAAAATCTACATTTTCCACACACTAACATTCAAGAGTATTTCAAATATACATTAATTGTAAGGGGTTTTCTCTCTAGTTTGACCTTGTTTTGTAATTATTCTTTAATATAATTAAAATATTCAACATTATATAACACAAAAACCATTTTCATTCAATTATTAGACTACAAATTGAAAACCTAATTTTTAATTTTTTGGAATCATGTTTTATATTCTATAAAAATAACCATTTTCTCCCTTGTTAATGGTGTTATTATGAGTCTTATTGAAATAAATATTATTAGGATGGATATTTGAGTGAAATTTTATACCAACATATCTAAATCATATGGAGGTCATTGTGATATTTCGATAAAACACCCTGTGGGTAATAAAAGAATAAATGAAAATATTTAGAAACATAGTTCGAATGTAAATAGAAACAACATTTTATGTCAAGATAGTATATTCATTTTTCAATTATTATTTTGATTAATCAATTGAACATTTGTTTAAAAAGTTCATTTAAATATTGTACACATTACGATTATATTTGGATTCATTAGAATATTTTATATTATATTGAGAATATTTCATACATATTTGGGTATATTATTTAAATAATTGATTCTAGATATCCAGAAATATTTTTGTAGAGCAATCTATATAAAATAATATTATTAAAAAGTTTGTTATACACAACTATTTAAATATATTATGTGATATGAAATTCTAAAAAAGTTGTATAATATGAAATATTTTGTAATTGTTACTATTTTTTTGAACATAAACAGTGTAAGGTATCAAACCATTGTTTCCCACCACATTGAGTTTTTTGGGTGTTGGAGGCACCAAGGGGAGGTTTAAATGAGTTTAAAAGATTAAAGAAGGAAAAACATCGGTTCCACTAACATTCGGTTAAAGGTTGTGGCATGGAGACTGCAGTTGTTTCATAATATATTCTTCAATGGTGTGGTCTCCCTACAATGAAATATGGAGTCACAAAGGTGGAAAATAGAGGAAACATGAATTTTAGGACTGTTTGTGCTATAGTGGTTGGATATTGTGCGGTCCTTTTAATGGTGTCGAGTGTAGTATTGTTGATCTAGTTGGTTATTTTGTTGTGATTTTTTAGGCTACTGACAAATCGGGGGTGGCTGCAACATGGTTCTTATGGTGTGTTGTAATCCCTCCAATTGATAAATAGGATATCAACTATGGATCCTGTAGTGTATCGCAAATTGGGTTTTTCTAGGGGCCTTTATATGGTATTCTCCCACTATTTTGTGGTATAGCTATTCTGCTATGTGATATTTAGGGCTTCCTCATGGTCAACTAAAAATATGTTTTCCTATACATTCCCATAAGGAGATTCGGCCTATTTTTATCCCCCTCTATCATCATCAACCAAATCTACCAATTTGTAATTTTTTTAGTATTTTAATCCTCATTTTAATATGGATGAATCACAAATTATAGAGTAATGATTCTGTTGAACTAAGATAGGCTCTTCATCTTTTCTACAGGTTTCTCTTCATCTGGTATTGTTTATGCATGTCCCTTCATTCCATTTAATGTAAAATGATATACATACTTAAAATTGAATTTTATTTTTCATTTATTAATTTTTTCATGGAAACAATCTAGGAGATATAACATTTTATTCATGGAATACTTATCATAGATCTATGGCATCAATTCATTCTTGTGCAATCAATGGCGATGGTTTGAGGTTGCGTATTCATTTCATATCATATGAATTTATATGAAATCCTAAATTGACAATGGTTTATCTGTTTTTATTTTTTATAACTAACTAAATACATATTATACTAGATTAATTAATGGTGTTATGTTATGATTAGGGATCACATGTTGTTTAATTTACCCAATATATTAGGTTGCTTCTTGTTTTAATCTATAGTGTTCTATATATATGTTGTTTTGTATATAATGTTGTAATTGATGGTTTATCCTGATGAAATGGGAGAATTTGAAAATCAAATGTCAATAATGATTCTATAGTTGGGTAAACAAATATATAGGAATCATGTTTAACAAATCTGATGTTTCTCATAATTTGATAGTAAAAAAACTGATTCAAGTATGCATTTTTAACATAATTTTTTATTCAATGTGTTAGTAAAATTGGATAATGAACATGAATGTAGAATTCTTGTTAATGATAGTAAAAGGAATGACTAATGGCCTTTGTTCTTCCTTATGTTTGTTGAAACTGGAAGCTTATATTGTAAATAATGTTTAAAATATTTAATTTCTTATTATTAATATGGGTATTCATTATATTCTAAATGAAAATAGAAATTAACTAATTTAAATATTTCTACCATTTCAATTGTTTTAAAAAAATCCAATTTATTTTTATATATTTTAATATTATAATATATAATGGATTTTTATTTCATTTTACTACATGAGCTGATTTTCATGGAATACAAAATTGTTTGTTTACATAAAATTTGGATGCCAACATTTAAATTTGTTTTACACATAATCATTTCATTACTTGTCATAGATTAATTATTGCACCTAATATGTCTTGAAAATCCATTGATTTGATCCATTCCATGTTTCGTTGGTTGGGAAGTTCATCATTGGATTCATTGTATCCTACCAATGTCCATGAAATTAGCCAAATAGGGTTCTCACAGGGGTTTTCATCAACCATAGTGTGCCTAAATTTTAGATATCAATCATATCCAACGATAATTTTCTCGGGTGATTGTGTTAATCTAGTAAGAATGGATCGATATTCTTGATATTTAAACCCTCTTGTCGATGGTTGTGTAATCTTACACATCAGTGAACTCATATGGTTGCCTGCCAACTGCCCAGCATGTTTCTGGTTCACGTCTCATAGTGGATTTTTTGGGTTCACTTTCTGTTGATGATGTGTGACCATTGGTTGAATTGGGAGAACTAGTGTGATCATTCTATGGTGAGATCCAATTAAGAAACAAGGTCTGTTTTCTCTTATCATGGTGTGATTTTGATTTCTGAACAATTGTCTGAGGTTGTATATTTTTCTTAATCCCAATTCCTTCTAACAATCTAATCTTAGTGAATAGTTTCTATTTTAGTGTTTCATTGCATTTCAGTTGGCTATCTATTTTTCCTTTTGACACTATAATCTATTTTAATTTTCATCATTTTATTAAAGTTCATTATTGTGTGGTGTTGTTTCTATGAATTAGTTCCAAAATGGATCAAATACTGTTACTCCTCATGTTTCCATTGATTACAATTCTCATTTCTTCTTTTACAAATGTTTTTGTTTAACAATTCCAATATCATGACTCTTTTTGGGTCTGATTCCATTGTAATAAATATCGTTTTTGTATTTTAAATATAGAATTAAACCATATTGATATTTAGTAGTCCTTGTAATTTTTTGGTAGGGTGTTTTATTCTTCTATTACCCCACAAAAAAAACTTTTATCACAACCACCAAAAAACGTATGGTGTCTCTGAAATATGAAATGGAATATTTTGAGGGGTGTTGTGATTTTAATTTAATGTGAGTATAAATGTGATCGCTATTAGCCCAACCAGGGATGTAAGATTCCATTTTTAGACCTAATAAACACCATGTTTGTTTTCTCCTTTTGTAAAAAAATTGACTACCTATTTAGATATTCTTTATGATGTTTTGACGAAATCACATAGCATATAAAACATATCTATTGGTGACAAAGTCCTATGGTAGGTTGTCGATGAGTCCCCATCCACTAGATTTGGTCTAAAATGATATATTTCCTATGAAAACATCTTTAAATTTCCATCTACATATGATACAAAAATTATATACCTCAATGATAAATTATTGAACCACCATCCATAAATACCTTGATCAGTTTAATAAAATGTTACTAGAGCTCCCCAATATATATTTTAATGTTGTATATGGAGACTATGACATCATACATTTTATTTATTTTGATTGTTTATAAGAAAATATTATACATTATTTTATAAATTTCACATATTCCATGAAATTAGAGGTGTTCAATTCTACTATGATTTCAAGTGAGGTTTTTATAATGAATATGATTAAATTGGAAGCTGATGGTATTAATGAGAAGGGTCATTCAGAGATTCAAAGGAAAAATTGAAAACATAGGATTAGAACTAAGAGTTGTATCCAATCTCATGAATATAATTCTAATCCTAATATAGTGGAGGTTGCATGCTATGACTGTTGGACACATGTGCATATAAGACCCAAATGACACCATTTCAATTCTGTAAAAAGTTATAAGGAGTCTACTTATCATTATCTCTTTACTGATAATGGATATGAATGTTTTAATATGTTATGTGTTTCTCAAGATACTATTTATGTCAAGTAGGTCATCGACTCAAGATGTTCTTCATATATGTTCATGGTTAGGACTTCCATTTCTGGTTTTACCAAGGGAGTTGATGGAGATGTTGTTATAGGAACCCAAAGAAGATTTTTCATCAAGGGTAGATGTTCTATTACACATGAGCACTCAGACCATTATCTTGATATATTATTGGATGTGATATGGGATCTTGATTTATAACTGAATATTGTCTCACTAGGTGTCTTAGATCATAGTGGTCAAACAGTTAGATCAAATTCAAGTTATCATACAATTTCCAATAGTTATTGTTTGGTTCACAAAGGTTGCATGCTAAATCACTTATGTTTTGTTGATATGAGAGAACACAAGAAGCATTTGGGTAACACTTATTTAACTAACAATGACAACACTCTAATTTAGTTTTGGTTTCTATATTAAGTGAGTGCTAAGGGCCTAGATAAATTGAGCAATAATGGGCTTCTTAATCATGTTACACCATATATCTTATGCATATGTGGAAACTGTTTCAGGGGCAATTTTAAATGAGTCATTATTCATTTATCTACATTTAATGTTGGTCACCAACATGACTATGGCCCCTCTGATTTGTGGGGACCTTTATGGACTACTTGCCATAGTGTAGGCTAAGGCATGTTCATCAATATATATGAAATTTCAACGAAATTGTAGGTTTCTATTTTGACCAAAAAAAATTATGCCTTTGAGGATTTTTAAAAAAATAAAATCACATATATTAAATTTATATATGAAGAAAATGGCTTGGAGAACTGATAATGACTTTGGATAACTATCTTCAATGGTAATAATTTTTTTTGAAACTAATAGAATTGTAATGCACTAAACCATGAGTCATAGTCCTTAGAATAATTTCATAGCTAAGAATATAAATTATACCATTATTCATAGGGTTCATATCTGGATATCTAGCTAAATAATTCCAAAATAATTTTAGGAATAATTTTTCAATATTGTAGTGTACAGAATAAATAGGTTCCCCTTGTATACCAATAGATTTAAGACTCGTGTTTAATTGAGGAGTAGTGAACCCCATCCTTGTAACAACGTAGGGTATTTGAATGAACTACCTACACACATGTAAATGGGGTTAGACATCTTCTCATAGCAGTCAATAGAATCTTCCAATGGGTATCTTGTGGAGGAGACAATGTATAGGATTTGGGTAGATAAACCTTGAACTAAAATGTTTATTCCTAGATGGGGTATTGTATTTCAAAGAGTCTGTTATTTTATGAGTCTAGCATCCCATGGATAAATATGTTGATCCTCATCGGAAGAGGGGTCATGAGTTTGATCCTCCTAGTGTTAGTGAGTTTCATGTTGAGAATCCTTTTACCTCATAGGTGCCCATTTCTCAGTCTGATCCATAACATGTTCTGATTTTTGTGATACTCCAAATTTTGGGGATCCTAGTAACCTTAGGGGTTATCATCATATTAGGGATAGGTAGATTATGGTCATTTTACTTCCTTCTAGTTATATCCTCACTGATATGGTTTCCATTTCCAAAAAATTGGAAGAATATATTGGTGTAGTTTATACCAAACGCTACAATGAAGCAGTCAAAAATAGAAAATCCAAGGAGTGGATTGCTGTTTTGGAAGACGATATGGAATCCATATAAAAAAACTACACAGGGTCCATAGTCAATAAAACACCAACATGCAAGGTTATTGGGTGTAAAATTTTCTACAAAATAAAATAAGACAATACTCTAGAATGTAATATTACGTATAATTCTACACTTGTAGTAAAAGTATTCATTCAAATAGAAGACAATGATTACTCACACATTTTTTATTCTATAGTGAATCATTATTAAATAATAATTGTTCTTTATTTTTCATCTTATTTATATTTTTATATAGAACATAAAATTTTAAAATGTATTTATTTAATCTTTATAAAATTTAGTAATTATACATTAATGCTCGTACTGTTTTTTATCATGAATTTAAAGTTAACAATGTTTGTCTGTGTGTTAAATTGTTATATAGATAATGATAATATTCATTAAAATCATATATGATTTTTGATTCAATCATTTTAGAAAATTTTTTCATCATGAGTGAGTCTGATTCATGTGTATTTTATAGTTGTTTTAAAAATTCGAAAATTTATATACATCTCTATACAGCTGACATGATACTCATATATAGTGATATAAAATTAATCACCCTTGTTAAATAAACATTTAATTAAACTTTTTTAAATGAATGATATAGGTTGTATTGATAGAAAGCTGGGAATGTAAGTAATTATGTAAAATAATAATAAGCTTATTTAAGTATCTCAACGTTCTTATATACATGAAGAGAAAAAGAAGGACTTTATTAATGTATTGAATCATGTTAGTGTTCCATTAGTGAAATATTTTCTATTTTATTTCTCTTATTCACCTTCCACAACTTCTTATATTGATGTTATGAGTATAATCTCAAATTATAATGTATTGGGAATTATTATGTATATAATTATTTTTACATGAAAATATGATTCTTTTTTTATATGTACATTGACCAGGTTAATGGAAAATTAAGGCAAGCCACAAGGAAATTACATTAAATGGTTGTTGATGTACATTTCTTAACTTCATCTCTTTCAATTTTCTTTTTTATGAATACTAACACTTCTGAATTTGTGAATTTTTATGTGGGTACTGAATATGATGGTAATTTTGATACTAGAAAATCAATAACAGGTAATGTTTTACTGCATGTGGAGGACCTATATCATGGATGTGTAATATAAAATTAGAGGTCGTACTCTCGATCACTGTAGGCTAGTACATAATAGTGAAAGAAGTAGTCAAATACGGCACATGGCTTTAAGGTTTCATTTTTGAACATAGTATAAGTAAATTTGATTATTACTATTCATTTTTATTCTCAATATTCTCTTTATTTGTCTAAATATTTAGTAATTCATGGTAGTTATATGGACATAGAAATTAGGAATCATTTTTTAAGAGATGTTATTGAATGTGGAGATGTGGTTGTCACAAATATACTCATAGACTAAAACTAAGCTGATATTTTGACTAAGTGTTCTACTTTTTCCATGTTGACGAATATCTAAGATGTCATTAACTTGGAACAAATTTAATAAGAATTTGGTACAATAACCTCACAAATTATCTATTTATAATTGTGAAGATTTGTTAATTTGGTTCATCGTTGATCCCATATTGAAAAATGAAATTAACCCATTTAATATTTTCCTCCTATAATATTTTTAAATACTCGAAATTTTTTATCCAATGTTTTCTAATTTTTATATATGTGGGATTTTGGATTCATTTTTCCAAAAGAGATTATTTATGTGTCTTGCTCTATTTTTTGGCATGCATGATATGGGATACAACCTTAGAATTATGGTGTATCCCTACTCTTTTCATTTTTGGACATCAATTGATGTTTTCACCTAATATATCCAATCCATCCAATGATTTGATGCATTCCATGTGCTACTGGGTGGGATGTTTGATGTTGGTTTCATCGAAGCCTCACCTTGGTTGTGCAATTAGCCATTTTAGGTTCTGGAATGGGGTTTCATCACCACTATGACCCATGTATTTTATAAACAATATCTTAAATAGTCATCATACAAGGTCATGTTCATCTGGTATGTAGAGATCTGAATTTCATAAATTGACTCCCTCTCACTCTTGGTGGTTTGATTTCTTCCAGCTAGAGGTTTGGTCTTCTATTTATCATTCCTAGTGTTGATAATCGTCTTCCTAGATATCAATATCACTTGTTGTGGTTCTATCATCCTCATCAGTTGACTAATATGGTGACATGCCAATCATCCTACACACTGTTGGGGCGCATTTTGTGGTTGAGTCTCTAGGGGTTCTCCCTGGTTGAAGACATGTGTCCATTTCTCGATTCTAGAGTCCTGTATTGATCATCTTATGGGGATATTCAATGAATCAGTGAGATCTATGTTCTTGTACCCCGATGTGATCTGGATGCACAATCATTTGAGTGGGTTGTATGCCATTCCTACAAGTGATTCATTCTCTGTTGCATCATCATGTGTAGAATAACTGTTTTAGTTATTCTATTAAATCCTATATCTGTTGCCTCTATACACATTATTATATTTTTATTTTGAGCATCAAATAAAATTGAATGTGTGGGTGGGTTTCTATCCATGTAGTTATTCTCTAAGGGACCAAATCATTTAAATCTAAGAGTTTCCGTTATTTTCTATTCTTGATTCATCTTCTACAAGTGTTGTTGATTATCTATTCCTACACCATCACTCTATTTAGGATTTTTTCATTGTAATCAAATTCATTATTCTATTTTATATATTAAATAAAATTATATTGTTTATTTGGTTTCTTATTTAATTATTGGGGGGGGGGGTGGTTTAATTCTTCCATTACACAAAAAACACTTTTTATTATTGATTCATTATGTCTCCCCTAGTTTTAAGCAATGGTAATTTAATTTTTTAATTCAATATGTAACAAAAATTGATTTTTTGTTAATGATAAATATTTGGGGGGATGTTTTCCCATTTTCATGTGAATTAATTGTGACTTGTGATGGAGCTGTGTGAGAACATTTTCATGTGATGATTGGGTGCCTTGTTTTTAGGTCCATGTTTCCTTCATGACTATATTTTTTTCATGGTACCATTAGTGTTATATATTATACAATGCAATATGAGACTGGGATAGATGATGTGATTTTAGTAAGGAGGCTCGAGATTGTAGCATAAGCTGATGCCCATAATGGTGATATACAAAGTGATATGCAGGAGGGTGTTGGAGATGAAAAAAAAGTTTTATGGAATTATTTAATGAAAATATTTCTCATTATTGTGTCTAAATCCTATATTCTTACATGTTAATGGATATGATGAATGCCCAGATGATTGGTTCTTATGTTTTACCAACATTAATTTCCCCGCTACATGAGGTAGATGGATGTATTTCGTTACATCTTTTAATGGTAGCATAGGATGCCTTAAAACATCATATATAATAATGGGATGGTTATAATTATTAATAATATTTAACACATTGTTTTAGTTTTTTCAATAATGAAAACATTAATGTAAATTCTAAAAATCTGTGTACTTGGTTGTATTATTCCTGGAGTGTATGGACAACATGTGGATGAGTAATGAAATATAAATGAAATAATGATAATTAATAGTTAAGGAATTAATTAAATTGAATATAAATGTTAAAATAAGTGAATGAATTTAATATATATCCATTAACTACTAGTGTTCTTGTTGGATTTTTAGTACATATAAGTAGCAGTCATGTGTCTGATAGATGATACCTATAGTTTAGCCAATGATTAGGTTAATGCCTATAGAGTGGACATGGTATTTATTATATCTTTAATTTATTATTATATTATATGGTACCATAATGTAAATAGGTTGAATGACACCCAGTGGACTCTAGGAGGATGTATTCACTAACATATATGCTGGAGAGGGACAGATGATTGGCAACCCCCTATGATCCCATTCTCTTCTCCTAATTTTATTATATGTTGGTATGAACAGTGGTTAGTTTCTATTTGTATGTGAATAGTTGAATTTAATTTATGGTTGTTATTTTACATACCTGTATATTTGGATAACATATCCAATATATTGATAAAGGAATGACTTGTAATGTCTATGATGGCTTGAGGTACCATACTCTGTGTATAGGATGTGATGGCTTGGGTAATAATACCTAATGTATGATACAAATCATACATGATGTGGTGGATACGAATAATTACTTGGTTACTATTTGTATATGTTTCATGAGATGATGAAAAATGTATAAATAATGAGATACATGTCATGATACATAGATCTGGTGTCTTCATGATATCATCTTTTTTTAGAGCGATGGCTTATGAAATGTGATGTTAGGTCAAATAAGAAAAACATTGGGGAAGCATAATTGTGGTTCCATTTATGATTTATTATTATATTTTATTATATATTTTATATCATTGACATGGTGAGATATATCAATGTTGAGTCTAGGTACATAGCATAAATTTTTGGGTGATGAGTTAGTTTAACATATTGCTCATTTGGATTTACAATGCTTCCATTACCTTCTATGTTAGAGGATAATGGGAGGTTCCAACAGAGTGTAATATTATATCATCTCATGTATGTATATATTTCTATTCAGGTTAGTTGGGTATATTTAGAGATCATGATAAATATTACCATCTTGTTGTTTTTCAAGAGATGTCCAGGATTTGTGGTCATTGTTGAGTTTAAATTTTTGGATCTTTTAGTTTCATTCCACATTATTTTTGTTTCATATGAAATTACATCTATACACTTGGGTTTCATTTATCATTATGAGGATGAGTTGAAAGGTGTAACCATTTTACCTCTGTATTCTATATGTTTCTCCTAGAAGGTAATGAATCACATTTATATGAATGATATACCCGCATTGCAAGATTCTTACCTGGGGCCTACTGGTTGTATGTCATGGGAAATCACTATCCTCCTTTTTCCAATAAGAAGACAATGAGTGGGAATCTATGGTGGGAGGGGGTCATGAAAAATATATATAGTTAAGTGTTGGATTGATGTTCCCTATAGAATGTTTATAGAATAATTTGAGGTAGTTATGCAGTTTATTGATTTCACAATACAATTTAAAATAGAATATATTAGTTTTCCAAGTAGTAAATATGAAAAAAGATATAATTTCACATTAGATACTATTATGAAGGATATATTCTTTATGTGATTTATAAAAAATAATAAAATCTTGATTTTTTATGGAGAATAATATTTTCAGTTTTGTTGAATAAAACTATATAGATTAATATTGATGCATGGTTGACTGGTCTGAAGCATGAAATTCCTAATGAAATTTTATGAGATCTGGATCCTAATGGAATTAACATATGAAATGTCAATAGAGGTGAATTTAGTCTATACACCAGTTTATATCAAGATTCATTTTGTTTTTTTATGTAATTTTTGATGAGGATTAACTAAATTGTATTATTAGTGTATTACTTATTGTAAACTGTATTTAATTATAGATTTATTTCACTAGAAGGATCATAATTATTAGTCAAACACATCATTCAACATGTGATTGGTGTTATTTTAAAAAGTTATTCCATAAAAGCTATTATTATGGATTCATAATACCATTCTATTAAGTTGATAGTGATCTTTGGAATCATGTATGACACCATAGATTCATATAAAAAAACAATAATGTTTTACAAAAGTAACACTCCAATTGAATAATTGTATACTCTATGGATATTCCAAGTGTAAATATAATGGGGGAAACTAGACTAATCAAAATTATCCTATGAAACATGGGAAGCTGATTTCCTTAAATATAATGCATCACTTTTTGATAAATGAGTTGTTGAAAATATTTTTTATTCAGTCTCATTTTAATAAATTAACGAGATGACACTTGTATTGAATTATGGATAGTGATATGATAACCAACATGATTGAAACATTTGAAAGTAATGATCTTAATCAGGGGAACCTAAAATTGCTAAGTATAGTAATAATTTTCTATTAGGGTTGGTGGTAGATGATTTAAATTCATTCAGGCATTTTATTGATGAAACTCATAAGAAATGGACAATGAATTCAGTTCCATATAATCATCTGTTGTGGATTTGTTTAAAACAAATGTCTCTATTACTCTCCACTCATATTGATGGAGTTAGGAGTTAGAGGATCAATATTGGAATTTACCAAAAGATGTTGAATAATGAGCTGAATGAATTTTGGGTGATGGATTGATATCATAGGATTTTTAAATGAATGGAATGTAAAAATTGTATAAAAATTTATGGTAGATAATCAATGAAATCCCGAATTATAAAAATTATATTTTTGGAGAAATAACAAGTAATTTCTATTTCCATTATTTAATAAATTTAAAAAATCATATTTTTATTAAACATTGTAAAAACTTGTTATGCATGAGCCACATATGTTTTCTTCCCCCTCAAGTCAATTATAGAAGGACCAAAATTGAATTATATTTTTCTACAAAATTTATCCTAACACCCAAAATTATTAAACGATTTGAAATTTTTTTAGTGATTACAATGGAAAACAGACCCATGGTGTCTTAATTGTTTTATTTTTGGGCTCTTTTAGTACCCTCTATTCCTAGGGTTGGTAGAAAACATAGTCATAATTAGAAGGCGAAAATTAATTTTTCGTCTTTCTTACTTGAAAGTTAACATATTATAGAACACCATGGATTTCATGAACATTGAATTATATTTGATAATATATTGGGGACAATATTGGATGTATATGGAATATAAAATAACAATGTCAAAGAATGATGTGATTTAAATGAAATGGGTTTAAGGAAACTATTTCATCTACACTTACATGAGGGTTTCAGGTAATACATCCTTGGTGCATAGTATATGAGAAGTAAAAAAAAGAAATTTCACTATATTTTGAATATTCTCATGGCACCTAATTAATACTATTCTAGTAATAGTTGATGAATCATTAAAATCACATAATAATTCAACAATTGATTCCAATCACAATATCGTATTTGTTATCAACCGAAGCTTTTCAACAATTTATTTAGGTTACTAATATTATTAGAAGTCATTGTTTAAAAAATAAATGATTGATTGATTTAAAAAATGTATAGCACATGATTTTACTAATACTTTTTTTATGATAGAAACGATTTCAACCATCATTTTTTGATGTAATTCTTCATTTGATGGCAGAATTTACCACTATAGTAATTTCAACTTGTGTTGTCCAATTAATCTATTGTTTCTTATTTAGAGGTATTGGAATAAATTAAAATGATTTATATGTAATAGAGCTTATCCAATGTTATCAATAGAGAAAAAATATTTTAGGTATAGTTGTACATCATTTTGTGATTATTCTCATATGAATGATGAAACAAAATTATATAATCCATCCTAGATTTATGATAGTATAGATAGAAGATGAATTATATTTCATATGGAAAATATCTAAGAGGTACAATCTCATTGATACATCATGTCCAATATTGTATTAGTTGCAACTTTGTTTTACTAAGTATCTTCTCTCATTTTTAATTCAACATTTTGGTGTCCTAGTTTCATATAGATGTTGATAATTTATACATGAAAATATCATTTATGGGAAACACATTAATAAGATAAAATCTGGTATTTCTTTTGAATGTGATTATCAGTTTCAACCCTATCATTATGGATCATTTATTTATTTCTTCAAGTATTTTTTATGTATAAATTATTTTTCATTATGATTGAATTATAGTACTAAATTCATTCTGCATTACTAATTAATGAATTCCAAGGAATATTTTTATAGATAATATGTATGTGTTAGCTGACGCTACACATAATGATGAATTTAACAAACTAGCTAACTATTCATCTATAATAAACCATAATTACAATGACTTTTATTATAATAACATTTGGATTAACATTAAATATTTTAATGAAAATTAGAAACACATAATCATGTCATTGGTTTTCCAACATTTGATTTTTGTTATTACTGTAGTCAATTGAATGGAATCGTTGATGCTTTATATGAACATCAATCGAAATACTGAATATTAATGTGTAATTAGGTTGATCATGTCCAGGGAAGTTATGTTTATCAATTTCAATTTCCACTGGTAAAAATTTACTATATGATATATAGAGATGAATAATTGAGTTACACAATTTTCATTTTTCAATCACAAGAAGAAAATGTTTTCTTCACAACCATTCTATTTAATTAAAATTGTATATGTCTTATGATAATGTATTGGTGATGATTGTTTTTGATTGGATAAGATGATCCAAAAACTATTTCCTTTTGTACAATAGATAGACCAACACAATATAGATCTACATAATGAATGTATTAAAATGTTTTGAGACACAGATGAATGAGAAATGATAGATTTTTAGTTCTTGTGAAAGGTATATGGTTTTCATGCTCTATGGTTTTAAATCTATATTAAACTGTTAAAATCATTATAAACTGATTAAATTTTCTTTTGAGTACATATTATCTCATTCATTTATATATAGTCTATGTGTGTTTAACTATTAATGATTTCTATAACAATAGACATGTAAGAGGAACTAGAACTATTTCCACCTCATTTTAGAGAAGAATTTACATATATCGGTCAACATATGTATGAGAGTAAAAAGGTCATTATATTTTTAAGAAAGAGATGATAAAATATATGCACATCATTCATATTGTTTTTGAAATTGTTTTCAATAGGATTAGACTCAACATCTTCTTCCTCTTAGTAGTGAGGCCTTGGTTATATGATTTCATCTTAATGAAACGCTTTATATATTAATTTATCAGGAATATCATCACATGTTAGAGGTACCCCCTTTATTTTTTCTATAGTTGGGTCATATAGTGAATGAACTTCATTTATTTTCATTGACTACACATGTATGGGATTCATTCTATAATGATACATTAGATAAACTATTGAGGCATTTTCAAGTAAGAATATAATTTATGTTTCATATATATGCTCAAAAACACATGAATATGTTATTATTTTATTAAATAGAATAATTTGGGCATGTTCATGAATGAGTTTCATCTTTTGTGAGTTGAAAAATGTTGAAAATATGGAAATATTATAATGTTAGAGTGAGAAGGAAGCACTGGTAAACAAATGTTGGTTCCCTAGACATTATAGATGGAGTCTACATATTTGTTCACCCATATTAGTGGCGTGAAATGAAATCATCATAATCTATTAAGGAAATGACAGTAAGACTTCATATTTATAGTTTATTATTTTAAAGAATGTGTAACATTTTACGTGTTTCAAATGTGAATTTATTTAATGTTCGTGTTGATGGTGCTTCTTTTTAAAAATTATGTGATTCATGGCCTATCGCACAGGCTTTTGACTCATCACCTATCCTATATTTGAAAACAAATAATCAATATTTTTGTTTATTTACTCATTGAATAATATTGCAGGTAAATATTTTGGATGCTAGATGTATGCTACAAACAAGGTAAATACTCTACTACTTTTGGATGTCAGTAATCAACGTGAATATTTCAACTAGGGTGATAGTGTGAGGGATCCTATGATACATGTTAACAGTAGTTTTTTTAATATTTTTATTACAATCATTATCATTATATTTTTTTTAAATTTTTATAGGCCCTTGCTCTAACATATGTACGTAGATTCCATGGTCCTATAGGAAAAATTATATCCATATTGTGTTTTCATATTATCATTCTTGTTTCATATTCAAACTGAATGTCTCTTTTTATTTTTTATTTTTAATAATATCAAAAATCAAACATACAATTTCATTAAAATAAAATATGACCATGTAGTGAATCAAAAATAACAAAACACATTTATATTTATTAAAAAACATAAGAAAATATCCATTATGTTTTCTTATATTTAAATTTCAAAAACATGTCAATTATATTTTCAAAACAGTTGGTATAATTTAAGGTGATTTATTACTTTTAATATTTTATTAATATAACGTATTATCTTTTTGGGGGTTAAAAATGAGAAAACAAATTTCTATTAGTGTGAAATCAAAAAAAAATAATAATGATTTATGGATAGACCAAAATCCTAGTAAAATGATCAATAAGTCATTTACAATACATAACATTATCAAGACATCAATCTGATAGCCAAATTGGTCGGTATGATCAATATCGTCTATTTTCCGATAGATATGGATTTTATTAGAACATAACCTAAAGGGGTATAATTCCCTAAAAACAAAATTTGATTGACATCCCATCAATGGATAAAAAACACAAAGTTATTTTTGATCTACAAGATTCATCATCGCATCAGTCATATTCCCATGACACTATTTATAATGAGAAACAACTGGTTACATTTTATTGTTTGATTGAAATTAAAATTCTCCCATCAGGGTGGTTCGAAATGTAAAAAAGTCATCAGATAGATGTGAAAAAATGTAATCAGATAAATGTGTAAAAAACACATCAGATTGAGAATAAATGCATACCTAAAACATTAAATCCGTATTTCTAGATTTTTAGTAAAGTAATCTTCTAATCAGTCAACTAAATTCATTTTTATCAACTAGTTTCCATTGTTCATGGAGTCCAAATTTATTGGAGGATCAAATGGGAGTACTAATACTTTTAATTTATTCGTACATGAATTTCATAGGTAGAAAATTTATATAAATATGTTGATATATAAAAGTACATTTTATTTTTTCATATATATGATAACCTAGAATTTATTTTAACTCATCCATCAAACTCATTTCAAACTATAATTTCATAAGATTAGAAATTGAATCTACTAATTATTTTTTGGTCACACCAATATAATGTCAATCCCATATATTTTTAAATTCATAATTTTTTTAGTAACTTATTTTATGAAATCATTTGGACTTGTAGCTCCATTAACAATGTTTTCTTACAGAAAAATAAATTTAACATATCATACCAATATGTATAGAGTTATTTAGGTCCATAATACACTTTATTACATTTATAATCATGATCCAGATGTTAATAATTTTCAAAACAATTGGTTATTGAATATTTTCTTTCTCCTAAACATATCCATTAAATAATGCACACACCACATCAATTTTAGATATACTAAAATATAATAATGTAACTAAATATTGATGTATATGAATATGATAAATTCATGATATTAGTGTATTGGATTCTTTATATCTAACTCACCTTGTAAATAATAACCATTAGTTTCAAGGTTATCTTTATTTCTAACTATTATTCAATTTTTATTACATGTTTTCGAGAAAAGTCCATTTTACTAAATTTTTATATCTATCTTTACGATGATCATCCAACACACAAACATTGTACTTTTAAATTCATTAAGTTCATATTTTCATTCATTAGTTCCATCATCTTCACCTAAAGCCTCATCGGGATTATTTGGAATGAATTTGGATCAAAATGATATATGTTCAGTTTCATTTCTCAAAGAATTTTTTCTATAATCAGATGATCTACATCACCAATGATAATATAACTATGATGATACATATGAAATATTTTAATTAATGGGTTTCCAAAATTATATTCTTCATCAATAGGATGAAAATAATCACATTGAAAAATATTAAAAATATATTCTTGAGTTTTTTTCTAGTATAATGAACCTTCTAACAGGGGATGAAAATCAGTTTTAGAAATAGCATCAGATGGTTTAAGATAGGGTTGATTGAAAAAAAGTATTAGTTTCCTAATGTTTTCAATAATATTTTGATTATATAGTGGATAATAATATAACCACTAACTACGTAAAAATCACCTTTAACCATTTATTGTTTGTGTTGCATTTTTCAACCTATCCACCTATGTTTTATTATTGTATTGTATTCATTTCAAATCCATACAAGAAATACCTCCACTAACATGGGATCTCCATATATTACATTTTCATTTATACATAGACAAGTGAGGTAAAATGGATTATGTAAATGAACTGTTGAGAACACATACTATTTCATAATAAGAGAAGAGATGGCATGCATGTCAACATTTTTATTGAATAATAAATATAATGAATCCAATCACATGAAATGGTCACTTCTAGGATCATCATCATCCTCATTTAGGTAATGAATTATTTATATAATAAAATTAGCATAAAATTTTAATAATGCTTATTCTATATAAATAATTCTCAAATCAATTAATTATACAATTTAATAAATCAGTTTTTTTCTTAATTAACATTTAAATTTCTTTGAGATTCTTATACATTGTAATATTAAGAATATTTTATTAAAATAAAGTAAACTATTTAAATAAATGTTACCTGGAGGCAACACGGTGAGTTCCCATAAAAAATACACTATATTTATTATACTTGTATATTGTTTACTATTGAAAAATGTTTAACACAATACATATCAAGTAATTTGATGACATGAACTAAAACATTATTAAAACAATAAATACATGATGTTTATGTCTCGTATTTTTCATCAATGTACATAGAGAAAAAACAATAATATGAATCATACATGACATAAAAATCCTATCATTGTAGAGAAATTAATTAAACATTTATATATATTAAAACACAACACTTGGCATGTCATATTAACTTAATGTCGTCAGAAATTACTTGTTGAAATGGTTTTCATTGTCTATCAAATTAGTTTTTAATTCTGTATAATTTAGTAAATGTAAAGGGCATGTACAATCCAGGTACATGGTGTGCACTACTTTCACCTTCTATATGAGACACACAATTAGGATCATGGTATGTAAGATGTGTCATTGAAAAAAAATTGAGTACATGATGTGTACATGGAATGAACATCATGTGGGCATTGAGTTATACTCACCCGTCATGTTGGACGTTACGAGATACATGAACAAAATGTTTCTAAAAGAGTATACACAACGTACAGAAGTTACATGAAATGTACACTTGCTGATTGTGTGCCAGGCTGGCCCAGTCAACATGTGGCGTTAAATTAAAACTAATTTTCGTTATAAATGAAATCTCCTTAATTTAATTAATAATTAATTAGTAGTGCATTGAACACTACTACGCTATGTTTACCTTTAAGTAACATTGAATGTACTCTTGTGATATCGGGAAAAATTCCTCAGTGCCTCCAGATGATTATATTGAAATTATTTCATCAATAAAATTAAGCAATATAATTATATTTATGAGAAATGAAAGAATAAAAATGATATCTCCGAAATTTAATTCAAGAATGATTATACTAAAAATGAAATCTCACTTCCAAATGTGTAAATCAATCAATTAAATTTATATAATTATAAATAATTATGTGACCGCTCTGATGAAACATGTAGGTTCTGGGAACAATTGAAGAATACAATGGGTTTTCCCAACATTTATTTTTTCATATTCAATGTCCAATAATTGAGATTCATAATGATAAAAATAATGACCAATGGAATGGAATAAAAAAACAGATAAAATTCCAGAAAAAGACAATATGATCCTCAGATTTCATATATAATTAATTTATTAAAATTAAAATTTACCTTGTGAGAAATTATTTCTTTGTTTAAGGATTTGTAAACAGTTCTATGTAGTATTTTTTTGCATTATAGGAATAAAGTGTAGATTCCCACCACCGGTTTAAGATTTCATATTTTTGTGATGTGCGTCCTTTTTTAAGGTTTGGTTATGTCTTATTATTGTGGTTAATGGAATGTTTTCTGAATGTATGAGGAAGTGTAGATGTGACTTCGTGGATCTGGACATGAAGTAATGGATATTTTGGTCATGATGTGGTTGTTTAAAGGGTGATGGATTTTTAGTAGTAATCGTACCCAAAAAAGTTATTTTGATAAAGGGGATCAATATTTTTTAATCAATGAATGAGGGGAGGCCAACCCTATGGTCTTGGACAAAGGCATACTACATAATTGGCGTACTGTTTTTCAAACTACACTGTGCTCCCATGGTAACTATGCAATTTTTCCCATCTTGGATAGAGGTAGATTAATGGTTGGTTCATGGGTTCGAAAACCATGAAGCCAAACCCTTCACCTCATTATAAGTAGTATTTTACCATTGTTATCCCATGTGATTTTAGGTTCCTCGCTAGAATATCTTCCTCATTCATCCTTCTATAGCCATAGTGATGAATCTAAACAACAACATCTTCCCAAGGATTTATCTATTCACTTCTAGACCGTTTGGCTTGTCACTTTGTGTGGATCAAAAAATTGGGTATGTCATATGCTCTTGTTACTTCTATTTTCTACATTAGAGATTTTGGTTTTGTTCATCTTAAATTGAATCCAGAAAACCCTATTTTCTAGTGGACCATAATTTATGCATCAAATTGTTCTTGAATCATTATATATGGATAATGTTAAAATTTTGTTTATCTCTGGTTTCAAGGAAGGTGGTCTACATGTTTTATTCCTTGGTCATGAAGTCTCTTTTTGCATTTGTTGGGTTTTCAATTGTTCTCTCTTGATATTAGTTAGACAGTTCTAAATGGATTTGGTTAAATGGTTTGTTAAATGATGAATTTAACCCATCATGATCAATCTTGGATGAATAGAGATTGTCTAGACATTTTTTGGGCCACCAATGGGGTGTCCCAATATTCCCTAACATGGGATGTTGTAATGGTAACTGTGGAGTTGAATTGTTATAAAGTAGATCCCAAGATGAACATGTTGATATGTTTGTTGAGTTGGAAAATGGATTACTGATAGTTGTTCCTAGGCATTGATAATTTCATTATTATAGTTTTTAAAAATAAATATATAGTTAATTGGAATAATGTAACTAAGTTTAATGACTATTGATATTGAAATTGAAATTCATGAATGGGATAATACATGTGAAGTGTTGAGTTATGTCAAATTTGATAATATATTGAAAATTTTGAATATTTTAAATGGATTGAGATATGAATGGTAATTGGGTTAAATTGGATATGTAAGGTTTTTGGTAAATTTGTTAATGGGTTAATTCCCAATAGTGATTTATGTGTTAAATTGGATATAAAATGTTAATGTTATGTGAATTTATTATGCATGGAATTTTATTTGGTATCTGTTGTAACTGGTTGAATAATCATTTTCATGTGGCTTGGTGGTCTTTGGGATATTGGATAGAGGCTCCCCCTATATGTGAATTTGGACTGAGTATTGAAACCCTGCCCCTGGAATGCACCTGTTATGGAGTCAGATTGAGGCTCTATGCACATAATAGTTTAATTTAATGAGAATACCTCAAACGTGACTCCAATGTGGGTGAGGCATATTTTCTATGAACATTATATCAATTGTGAGATAAGGAACATGATTTATTCAATTATTTATTATAATTATTTGGCTTGGTTTGAAATGTAAATGATGTAAATACAGAAACCATATATTAAGTTATGAAAATGGATTAAATGATTGAATGGAATAAATCATGAAATTTTCTAAAGTCAATATTATTATGTAATGGAACCTGAGTTTTCTTATGATTATCATTCCATATATTTTGTTATTTCATGGGCTATTTTTTGACATGACATCTTGTAGAAAATGTTGGAGGTGATATAATGAGTTTTACTCACACACATATTGGGCATGTATTCGCTAACCATGTAGATTTCATTATTGTAGGATTTTACTAGTGCAATGGCCATCTACTAGGGCGTTTCTTTAGGCTTAGTATGTGATGCATGAGGATATAAACATAGAATTAGGACTCATTTTGGGGGATGTTTCCTTTAGTTCTTATATGGGGTTACCATCACATCTGGCACTTATAACAAGACACGGAATACATACCTATTGGTTGTGGTTTTTTTCCCTTTTTGAGAAATGCTTGCTAATTAATGGAAAAGTTTATTGTCTATTATTTTCAATATTTCTTATGTAATATGATGTGGAATACTATGATAATGTATGTAAAGTCACCCCACCTGACCAATGAGACCATCTCTACTTGTTGTTAACCTCTAGCATACATCGAGGCTAACATAAGGTCACGTGGGGAACTAGTTCAGAGAACCTATTTAGTGTATTATACGTTAATGACATTAGAAAGTGGAATATTATGAGTTAATTTTGGTGTTATCACTATTTAGAGAAGGTATACGAGAGATTTGGATTGAAACATTTCAGTTGTGAGATCATGTTTTTGAATTACTGATCCATCCATTGGGATAACCCAAGAACCCATTATGGGAATTGTTGTTCATGATATCAGTTTTTAATGTTTAATGATATTCCACCATTAGGTTATTCACATGTTTTTTGATGGGATATTGTTATGAAATGTTTTATATGGTTTTAATGGAATGAAGTTGTGCATATATGCATAATTATAGGCACTAAGGTATATAGTTGGAATTCTTCATGATGGGAACACATGATAAGGATGTGTGAGACAAGAAGGTGGGAATGAATTGCACATATAATAAAATATGAAGAATGTAATGACAAATAAATATGATATGATTGGGTAAATGGAACCATTCTGATATAATGCTTAAATAATTGTTCTTTATGAATGGAGTTAATGAGATAAAATGCGGGTTATAATAAATCATTAGATTATAAGGGTACTTAATAGAGAAGGATTTGTGTCGTTATTGTGGAAATGGTTCAAAAGGGTGAGTAATGATTGAATTGTGACTGGGAATGTTGGTTTACCCCATCGTGACCATGACTCAATGTAGGGATGGTTGAGGGTATTGTTGAAAGTGAGGAAATGTCTATTTGTAATTCTGTGTGAAAAAAATGAGTTTTTCTATGCCAATAAGAGTTCCCTGTTTAAAGAAAACCGTGGATGTATAATGTTATGTGTTTTGAGATGTGTGTTGGAATTATATAAATATGTCACCAAAACATTCTGCTATTGTTGGAAAACAAGATAATAGAATTAATAATTCTCCTCCATATTTGGAGAAAGAAAACCTAGTGGTTTAGGGTAACATCAGACAAAAAACGATTCCCGAGATCATCAATCATTTTATGAAGATAGTGGGGAAGGACCCAGGGTGGGTCAAATTCATTATGTTTAAGCTGAATAAGTAGTTGAACCTACAACACCATCTCATTTTTTAGATAGAGTGCACCTAATGAAGCTGAGTTCTGGATATTGTCCATCCTTACGATTCATGGTGACATAGAGACTCCTCCTCGGAAGACAGTCATGTTGTCGGCTTACATGTGGGGTGGGAATGAAATGCACTGGTGGTGCATTCTGGTTATGACCCCTATGGCTGATGGTATTTCTTGTAATTACATATGGTAAATGTTTCTAGAACATTTCTAATTGGAGATCATGATGCACGAAAAGAAACACAGTTTATATGGATGATCCCGGGGGTCCAAAACTATGATGTAATAAGCTAGATTTTTCACTGATATATAATGATTTATCCCATCATTTCTTGGGGATGGGATGATAATGAAATGAAATTTTGATTATGGGAATAAATATTAGATTATTACCCATATGAATATACTCTGATTAAAAATAGTTTTATATGTGATGGATCATGCCCTTATTTCAGAGGGAATCCTCAAGGAGACCCCTGGTGGAGGGAATGTAGTTTCAGTTTGCTGATCCAGGGGTACAACATCTAATAGATAGAAGCTATATTTTTAGATAGTGGAAGTGGAGGATATAGTAGTCATATGATAGAACCATCTCTTCAAGTTAGTGATCATGTTTTCTTCTATCATGATGGTAGGAAAGGGCACATTCACGGTCAGACTCATCAACCATATGTTCAGTTAAAAACATCTAGTAGTATAAGGAGTGTGTAGAGATTCTTTATGGAACCTAGATTTACTATAAATGATGGAAAGATGAGGTCAAAGATAAGCGCATGTTGGGGTTGTTAAACCCATATAAGGCAGGTATTTGGAGCTCTACTGGTCGTATTGGTCAAGGTGGTGGTTGTGGTACTCATGGGTTAGTGCATCTATATCAGTATGGTAGTTTAGTTCGATGCATTCAGAACAGTCTCTAGGGTAGAGGTGCAGGTCAGCTTCATGTTGGTTAGTATGCACCGAGAGGTGGTGAATCTAGACCATCCCCTATTCATGGTATGATCCTTATAGCTTCTGTTATTATCTTTTATTTGTTACATATTGTTTCCTCATACATCAATCATTATATTTTTATTATAAATTCAATATGGGAATTTCTCTATACAAACCATGAAAAATGAGGTATAAAATAATTATGCCTCAATGTATCTTCTCGAATTAATTTACCACATTCCTATAGAAGATATCCCAAGTTGAAAAACAAAAGACATTGATTGATGGTTGTAATCTAGTTGGACAAAAAATTTGCAACCACATTCTCTTCGTGCATGGAGAGTCTCCCACTCCAAATCCATCACTAAATTCTAGTATCACCGCCCCCAGGTGTCACGAACCACTCCTCCTATCATAAAACCATAGACACATGTCCCATCTACATTGAGATTCAGACAACTTCAATGAGGATTCCACTACACCCAACATCCCTTCTTATTAATACTCATGATGATGGGGGTACAATAATTACCATCCATGAAACTACTTGAAAATATTACGGTCTCCCTACCCTTAAAAAGTGGGATAAAATTGATCTCGGTACACCTGGCATGATTTAGTAGAGGCAGGCGTCAATAGCATGTACCCCCAAGACGCATATGCTTTTGAGAAATCAAAATACTCTAGAACCCTGCAATAAGAAACACATCACACTTCTTTTTCTCATAGAGGTTGATTTATATTCTCGGGAAAATGATTGAATAAAAGATACAACTAAGACCACCAGAACTCCTCATTCTAAGGCCTCACCCAGGAAAACCCAAAAAGTGGGCACCTAGTCACTGGCAATGAAAAGGTGATCAATCAACTCTTCGGTGGGATCAAGAATCATAAGAATTTAGATGCAAGTGAAATCCCCTTACGCTTCACTGGATCATCTGTATGAATATCTTAATTCTATAGATTCCAAATAATAAAATTATATTTCACCAGAATATCATTATAACAACCTAATTTATTATGGATATATAATAAACCATGAACCCGAGAAACATAACAATACCCCTTATAAGAGAACATACCTGAGGCCGACTCTTTGAAAATAAGTTTATTAGGATCATCATTCTTGGTGATTCCCTCGAAATCCTTCAGTTTATTTTCTGTGAGAATTACATGAATAAAGGATCTGAAACAGCTAGCATGAGCAATGGAACTACAGTCAGACAAACTGGGAATCCAGGCATTTAACCTACCGAATTATCATCAAAAAATTAATCTTTCCATAACCAACTAGCTATTATGAGTGATTACAATGCAATAATATGTTACTAGAGATCGTGATCCATGGACAATCCACTGATAATTAAATTGTGCCTCACATTATTCAATTTCGTCTCATCTTGGGGTTATGTTGGTTTCTATTGTGAAATTGTATTGTGGGTTAATATTAATTGATACATATCTTGGTATGCCAGTATAGAATATTATTTAGTGGTAGGGGTGTGCTAATGAATTCTGTGGGTACCATTTCATTCAGGACATTTTTTAGCATGACATGTGAGGTTTTGACCATTTTTGGGGAATGTATTGGATTTTGTTTTAACATGCCCATATATATTTTATTGACATAGGTTAACATTCACATCTCTTGAAATATACACTTATGCCCATCGTGCTGAATGGGATATTCGGACAGGTCATGCAATCCAAATCTATCAGTGGTTGTGTGAGCTCACTAATCAAGTGTCTTGTCTTATGATTGATGTTGGGGAAATGTGTGTCTTGTCTTTACAGCTCTGGTGGATCAATTTTAGGATGTGTTTCGAAAGGCCTATTCAGGGTTTTAACCCAAAATATATTTCATTGTAATCAAAGAGTTTCTATTGGTAGTAGACCTATTTTCTGTTAAATTGTATAAAATGGTGTCTTCCGAACTCCTGGAGCTTAAAATTCATTTGCCAAAAATGGAAAACATGATTTATATTTTTGATAAAATCACCTTGGGAACCACTTGTGTTGTTTTATAATAAGTATAATGAATTCATGAAGCTGTGTGTAAACTATAGGAAGATAGATTCGATGATGGTTATAAATGGATACACTCTTCCACAAATCGAAGAACCTTTTGACCTGCTAAGGGTTACTTAAGTGTACTCAATGATTTATCTGAGATTATGGTATCATCAACTATGGGTGAGAACCTCTAACATTCTGTAGACTTCCATTAAAAGAACATATGATTATTATGATATTTTGGTTATTCCAATTGTATTTACCAATTCACCATCATTATTTATGACCCGAATGAATGGAATGATTCACCGATAGCTGGATTTGTTTGTAGTTGTTTTTAGTGATTAAATCATGGTGAACTCTAATACTCCAAAAAAAATTCCAAACATCATGAAATTATCTTTAATAATCTAAGGTATAATTGGCTATATTCTAAGATATCAAAATGACATTTTTCAATGGATAGGGTGAATTTCATAGATCACATCATCTCTAAGGAAGGTGTGTTAGAGGACCTAGAGAATGTGCATGTTGTTTTATCTTAGATCAACCTAAGAATGTTTCTAATATTTGATGTTTTATACATCAGTCATACTATTACAAAAGATTCATTATGAACATATCCTATATGGAATAACCACATTTGGGTTTGACTATAAATGTCATCAATTTTGATTGGTCTATGGAATCAGAGGTTTTTTCGAACAATTAATGATTATGTTTATATCTACTCCAAATTTGATCTTAATTGACCAAGGTGTAGGGTGTAACTTGTTTTATTATGTTTGTTGTGTTGGACATAGGGAATTATTGATGTAGAATGATCGGGATATAGAATATGGGTTCATGTAATTGAGGCCTCTTGAATGAAATTACACTAGTCCGGATCTTGATGATACTAAAATGGTTTATTTGTAAATGTGTTGGTCTCACTAATTGTTGGGAGAAAAAAGTTCTATGTATATGAATTATTAAATAATTAATTACATATTCTATTCGGATTACTTGAATATTTGGATGTGAATATGCGTTGGGTACATGATTTCTTTTCACATTCAACTCGTTTACACTCTAGGAAAGGGGAACAGTGTTTTAGTTGCTCTAATCTGGAAGACTCATTGTTAGGCAGTTTAGAATTTTAGTTTTGAATAGAGGATAACAGAATGGTTTGCAGAGATGCATCTCGAGGTAAAAAATGAGAAAGGGAAGATGAACCATGCATCCATGATATATTGAGTTCATTCTTATAAGCATGATCATGGAAATTCATTCTGAGGATTCATATTTTTTTGATTTTAGGGAATGTCTTAATTTTCAGGATACATATTCTGTTTGATCCATTAGTAAGGGCATAACTGTTTATGTTTGTGGGTGTGTTGATTTTTGAACGAGTTTGTGGGATGTCGGGATGTGTGAATTTTATACATTGAGGTGGGTTGTCAAAACAGGTTTGAAAAAATGTATCATTATCTTCATAGAATATATTGGTTTAAAGGAATTAGGTAAATGATTTCCTGTTTTGTGGCATGATGCCTTAACTATTAGTAGGTGAAGGTTTAGTATCAATGGCCAGTTGGTTTGTAACAACAATTTTCAATTCCAAAATGGAAATGGGATTACATAATTTTGGATTTCATGACAGGTAATTCAATGATTACTTAGAAGAATGATGTGATATGTGTAGTTGTGTATCAGTTAACCATGGTGTCACATTTCGTTCCATTTTAGATACAATCACTATTGAAAAGTTTGATGAATAATATGTTTGGTAAATTGTGTTGTTTCATAGTGTACCGAAATTATAGATTGCTATCATGATTATTGTTTTCCAAAATGATTCTAGTAGAAATTATACAATGTGTCCGGTACATTGGTGTTATTGAGTACAGATTCCCACTAATAAGAAGACAGACAATCAGATCATAAAATTCTTGTACTAGAGGATATGATGATGGATTTTTCCATGCATTTTGGTTGATCATGGGAGAATCACATAGGAATTCAGTATTTCATCGATAAAAATTGTTATTATGGAACTGTTTCCTGTGGAATTGGGGCAAACCTCATTGATTTAAGGTTCAAACATTCTAATATGTTTCTAATGGGTTTGTTCATAGAGACGGAAATATCCATTGATTATATATCCATTTGGACCTACATTCCAAAGGTACGTGCTCATTAGTTGTGGACTGATGTGGCTTAAGAATTTCCATTGGTCAAGTGTTTAGGAGGACAGACTCATCACACCTTTTTTTGGGGGGACTTATTGTCTACTTCAGGACTCTCTGTATAGATTTGAGTTATGTTCATGAATCCTTATTAAATTACCAAGTATAAAAATCAGCTTTTCTATAGATTTTGAAATTAATGATTGATATGTAGGAAATTTAGAGAATCTTTTTTATTTTTATTCGAGTTTCTTCATCGAAAGAGAGTCATCTGTATTTGATAGAGATTCCTAGTCAATGGTATCCTTCAATACATTATATATAAATGTCTCTTAGTCATTATGATGACCATAATGTTTTTAAGCGACACAGTGGGGCACTTGAAGTTTATTGTCATTCAGAAGGACATGAATTATTTCAGAATTGGTATCGTTAATCACTTTTATACTCTAAGATCATGTGAGTCATGCTCGGTGTGAGAAATAAGAGGTATTGGTAAAACTAAAGAATTGTGCCACGAAAGTTGCAAATCATGAGAATCAATGTGGGGAATATGTTTGTATGACTGCCCAGATAGATGATGATTTGGTTTGGGATTTTCATCAGAGAAGAAACCCAAAAACAAAGTCCATAAATGTATATATTCTTTATGGATAATGGAATACTTAACATAGGATTTATTTCTGAGAAGGTTGCCCAAATTTTAATGGTCTTATTTTTGAGTTTTATTCCATATTAGGAAGTCAAAATAAAATGAATTTAAAACTGGTTTAGAAAAATTATGACAGGGGCTTATTCTATAGATGGAGGCCTAGGTTGAAGGGACTTTATAATTGGGGATTATTGCTGAGAAGGAAGACTGGGATAAGTAGAATTATGAATTTGGGAACATGGGGCTTACTTCATAAGTAGTGTGACCCGATTTGGGAAAAATTGGATTGAGGAGTACTCCTGAAAAGAAAGAACAAGTTATGGGACTTGGGTCTTACTTCTAAAGAGGATACCCAAATTAGGGGAATTGTGGCTTACACATAAGGCGAATGCCAAAATTAAGGGACACGGGGCCTTCTCCTAAGGAGGATGGAAAAATTATGAGATCTTGGACTGGGGATTATGCCTGAAAAGGAGGCCCTGGTTAAAGGGTTCTCTCATATTCAAAGGATGAGGTTGAATGAATGAAATCTCTAACATTAGTGACATTATGATATGTAAATCACTAGGTTTTGTGAGATGTTCCATATAAATCAATTAAGGTATGTAAGAAAATGAAATCATGTCATAAATTACTAAGAATAGAGTTATGAAGGCTTATCCCTGAAGAGGATAAGTGGAGTTAAATGGAAAAAGTGAAATAGGCAAGAGGGGCACCTAAAAAAGGAAGGCTGTGCAAGTCAATATTGGGCGCGCAGGTATACCTACGCGGCACTTGGACACTTGTGTGATGGTCAAACAATGTGGTAACACTTAGGCGAGACTTGGATCAAGCCATTAGTATTATCCATAAGAGCTTCCAGAAGGGTGGCGCAGATGTTCTGATGAAGGAGTAAGGCGGCGCGGAAGTGTGTTCATTTCCGTTAAGGGATAAACCACCTAGTCACACATGTGTTGGTGAATTTTAACACTTAGGATTTTCTTTCCCTATTTAGAGCTTCCATTCTAGGTAAGAAATTACCATAGAAGTATTTGAAAGATTTGATAATAAACATGGGCACTGGGAGCTCAAATCTAAGGTTCTGGAATTTTATGTCCTTGAAATGGGTGGCCCACCGGGGGAATTTATAAGCTGCTAATGACCCTAGGTGGAAATCTATGAGGATGCATAAGTCACCTGTGCAACCACTAGGCGGCGCGCAAGTATACTTCCATGAATATGATGGAACTTGCACGACCCATGTGGGAAATAATCTGTGTCCATGACTTTGTCAATTTTTGATGTTTTTTCCAAATGATGATTCACTTTATGCTAAAGCATTTCCCTTTTCATTCGTTTAGAATCTGTGACGAAAAGGAGTGCCAAAAAAAGTCTTCCCTCAGTGTTGGATCCAAAAGAAATGAGGATACCACTCTGAAGAAATGATGAAAACCATGGAACATGTGGCATCCAGGTCTTCAGCACATGAATGGTGGCGTGCAGGTCTTGAGTTCGCGAATGGTAGCACGCAGGGGTTGAGCGCGCTGGCTTTACGAATGTAGGGGTGCGTCCTGACCTTTATATAGGTGGCCAATATCGCAGAAAGCACTGAGATTTCAAACCTTCAAGCTCTCACCGCGCAAGATGCCTTCACCACGCATGTTACCCTGTTTTCTGTTGTTTCACTTCTGTAGAGGTAATTGGACTTGCGCAGTGATACCTACGCACCATGACTTTCACGGCACGCTTACAATTGCACACTAAATCTAGACTTGTGCTCCTTAATAACATAACTATTTATTCGAATTTCATTACAAATTTTATAAAAAATAAACCCATTTATGAGTTAATTTATTCTATTTTTGTACGGATTCAATGACTCCCTAGATATTCGGAACGATTGATGAAATGGCTAGTAAGAAAATTGATGACATGATGAATGTTGTTGGCCATGATTACTATGATATATGTGACATCATTCTCCCAGATTCGGACAAGTACATGTTGAAATATCATGTTAATTTCCCACAAAACATCTACCTGACTCTGTATGTCCATGGTCATCTGCAAGAAGTCAATGTTCCAGTGCCAACAAACTATATGCTCGAGATGCATTTTCACTACTATCCATCTATTTTGGTTATGATGTGCATTAGGAGAAGCAACAATGGTGTGTACCTCTAAATTTTTCCTCCATTCCATTTCATTGCAGATATGAAAATAGAAAAACCATGGGGTGAAATGTTTTCCACTGCCGGTTGGTGGAGAGAAGATTATCATGGCATTAGAAAAATATCTGAAAAGAGTAATCACTCCAAATGTCTCTTTACTACCAATGCTCCATTCTCAAATTCAGGTATCCATCTTACAAGTATCTTGGATAGAAACATAGTCACTGTTGGATAGTAGAAAAGTTTTCAAAATGATGAAGAGGCCCGAAGCATGACGTACATGGACATTACATTACATTTGTGGAATACATAATACATAACAAAAACAGACACACAAGGATCATAATAGTTTAGTGTCTTTGGAAACACAGAACATAATCATCAAATCATGGTGAATGATATTCAACATCTCGCATTAAGATCTTCCCCTTTTTGTTTTCTTAACTAAAAACCTTTATTTATATCCTGTGGAAAACAAAACATATTTAGGGTGAGCTCAAATTCTCAGTAAGGGTAATTATGGTGAAAATAAAACAAAACATATACATTTGAACTTAAAAACATGAACATGATGTTTAAACATCAAAATCCAGAGGAATGACGTAAAACATGGAAGTAAATAAGGTATAGATCATAATGGAACATCAATCATGATAAAATAGCATGGGAATAAAACATTTAATTGTGGCATCCATTATGGACCTGTTATGATTTCCATAGTAGCCAAGGCATTACTGCCAAGACCATCAGAGTGGACAAAGTCCCATTCTGAATCGAGTTCACTCCTCGTTCCAGTCCTGTAACACTAAACCAGACTAACATACCGTTCCAGCCATGTATATCGCATGAGATATAAATAATTACCCAATTCATTGTAGGGAGATATAGTTCCCACCCATCTCATAATGAAATCATTCTTATTTGTTCCCCAAAATAAACAATCATCAGTTATTATATCCCAACAAATAAAATGGGTTTCATAAACATCATCTCATCATCACGTAATCCATATAAAAGAAATGGATATCATTTTATAATAATAAAAGTGAATAAATATAAATCATAGAGACATTATACATGAATCATTCACTTATGAAATATTGTCATCTTAGATGGAAAATGGTTTTGATAAAACACTTGAAATGAATTCCGGAGGAAAATATCCTTTCTTCTTCAAAATAATTTTGTTTTCCCAAAATTTCATGCAATTTAAAAGGAAATGGATTTTGTTGAAAATTTTCATTAAATATTATGGAGGAAGATTCATGAAAATAAGTATTTATAAACCCGTAAAAATTCTTTCATTTTGTATCAGTTAAAAAAACATTCTTGTTGTACTTTTGCAAGAAAAATCCACAAGTACCTCGTAAAAGAAAGATTCCTTACATACCATATAGTAAAAGTCCTAAATGGGTAAATAGGACATTAAAAATACATGAAACCATTTTTAGAAAATAGGTACATGGATGATAAATATAACCACGGTAAATACTTACGAATAAACAATCTCAGATAAAAACAAGATTGGAAAAATTATCCCCTACCTTATGCCCGATATGCTTCGTATATATCCGAACCTCCTGTATAATGATTTAAATAATTTCATTGACTAATTACAGAATCATTTTCAATGTTATGATATCATATATGATTTACTTATGACTTTATAAAACCTGTTCCTTTGTAAATTCTATGAAAAAGCAGTGATTTGGGTAAAATCGTTTCATTTATTGTATATGATTCGACTTGTTGTTCTTGATATTATTTCTTATATCCTGATTTAAAAAATTCCATAATGTAAAACTTGATTTATATATAATATATATATTTATCATATACATTTATATATGATATATTGATAAATGGAATGAAATACACCGTTTATGGAGACGGTTGGACGTACGTACGCATGAACGATATTTTCGTTTCCTTATTGAATTGAATGGAATTAAGTAGATGAAATACATATATATATATATACATAAATCCAGTATCATTATTATGTCATATATTTCATGATTAATTATTATATATAGTTTATAATCATTCATGAATGGTTAACATGGACAATGAATTTCATCTTGACATGGATACGGTAGTCCTTACGTACGCACGAGCGATGATACCATTCCCATGATCAGGGAATTGTATTGAAGTATATGTATAATATTTAAGAATAAATATCAATTTACAATAATCATATTTATTTATTTATTTACACCATTATACCAATCCATGTAAGCTGGTGGTTAAAAACAGATAAAACAACGGCGTGGAGACGGTATTCCGTACGTACGCGCGCGCGGTGATGTCATTTTTCGTAGGATGGATAGATGATGAAATAGGGTTGTTTCATATTTATAATAACATATCAGTATATATGTAATACTGACTTAATTACTTTATAATGAGACAACTAAATAAGAATAAGTAGACTAACAATGAAACTTGAGAGAATCGGAAGAAGAGATTACCTCTTCTTCGACGCACCTCCTTTACGCTTCCTCTTAAGGAAGTAGAGTGGGTCTTTTGAGAAGACCAATACCCCCAGAATTAATCTAGGGAAGTGGAAAAGGGAAATGGGAAGGGGTTGTCCGAGATTCATTGCTAAAAAGGGTGTGAAGAGAACAGGGAAGGGGAACCCTTTTTATAAGGGAGGAGAGGGGCACCATTGGAAAAACAAAAAATATTATTTTATAATAAAGTCATATTTACTGTTTTATAGCACCAAATTGATTCATTTATAAGCTAAGGTGGGGATGGGTCGAAATCCACTAAACCAATAGTTTTAGTCATGTTTAGGATACTATTGTATCCTTATCATTTAGATTTAACTCTATGTTAAATAATTTAACTTTTACTGTGTCTTTATGTTTTCTTACACTATATGGTTAATAAACTTACTATTACAAGCAAACGAAACCCAAGAGGTTCATTATTAATATATATATCCTTATATATGTCATTTGTCTGAACCTTATTTTTTTAGAAACAAAATATCAATTATTAATATAATATTTGTTTTAAAATCAATTATATGTCAATTTTGACACATTTTTGTACATGATTTCTGTGAAAATCAGAACATCATGATTACTTCGAAAAAAGTTAATAAAATCAATACTAACATGTCATATTAACCTATAAAATTAGTTAAATTCATAATAAGTCTTAAATTTAATTTAATTTTGCATTTATAACATCAATTATGTAAATATTTCCTTAAAAATGTAATTACTACATCATAATTATGTCATAAATAAATGTAATTATTTAAAATCTACAAATTATAAATAAAATACCGTTATGTCTGAAATATTTTTATATTTCTAATGAATATTTATAGTCATGTTTATCTTATGTATTAACCAATATTAAAAATGTTCTAGTTATTTAACATTTATTTTAACTATTTTTACTCTTCTTTAAATTAAATAATAATAAATGTCCTAATCTAATCCAAATGGACCTAAATGATCATATTTTATTCCTATGGATTTTTTTGGGTCTAATCACACTTATCAAATTGAATTAGGACATGTGTTAGGTAAATATTATTATCATTTTTACACTTAATTACCCTATTTACTTTTAACCGTGGTAAAAAAAGTAAAATGTTACTATTCACCAAAAATTATCTTCATCACATTGAATCAAAATTTTCATACAGTCATCAACCGTGTCTCTCAGATTTTTGAAATTTTACTCACAGAAGCGGTAAAACTATGTTTTATTCAAATTTTCAAACTCTCCTAGGAGGTGGGAAAAATACTGTGAAAATTTCAATAAAATTTTTTTATATCTAAAATTATTATAAGATGACTCCAATGAATTATATTGAACTTATATGGGTATTATGTATCTATTTTGACTTAATATAAATTTAAATAAAATAAATAATTATTTTAATAAAAAGTCTTGTTTTAAATAGTTACCACGTGTTTTCACTATTCATTAAAAATTAAAATTTTTCAGAAAAATTCCAAAAATTTACCCTAGATTAATTTTGATTTTCTGAATCCAAAATTGATGTCCATTTTGAAAGAAAAAATTTATAAAATTTCCAAAAGTGGTTATTACTATTCATAATGGCTTGTTTATATATTATTTTAATAATATATCATTGTTTAGTGAAACACTGTATTGCGTACTAAACATGCTATCGAGGAAAGTCGTGATTGTGTGTAATGTAAGCCAAGTCAGGGATGCGTGTAGTGAACGCTCCATTTGGGGGTCTGTAAAACATAATTAAAACTTATTTTATATATACATTAAACAAAATCTATACTTAATGTTGAGTACAATAATTCATATAAAACAAAATTTAAATTGAGTGTAACACAATCGATGAATTGTGGTGCGTATACTATAGGATAATATAGTGTTGCGTATAGGGAAGGATAATCTTGGTGTAGTGTAAAACATAGGAAATAAATGAAATTTAAATAATTTTTTTCATAAAATCTCAGTGTGTTACATTCTACACCCGTTAAAATGAATTTCTCCCTCGAAATTCGTCGGGGTTAAAAATGGTCTACTACTTGAAAGATTCTTTCATAGAAACCCACATTGTAAAAAGGAATACTAATACTTCATTTTAAAAAGGAATGTTAGAAATGTAATGGTAAATCAAATTAACTGATCATTGGGTTTCCACATAGGAGAACATATGTGGAAAAATAGATATCGAAGAAATATCTAACCATCATTATCTGATGAAGAGTTGTAGAGAACATGGCTTTAAAAAATCCAACAATCACAAAGACATAAATTTGTGATGATTTAAGGTACTATATGATTCATTGGGTATAATAGCACATGGAAAACATTTTTGGTTTTCAATATCATTTCTCTAATGTTGATGAACTGTTGATTTAAAAAAAAATACTTACTTGATTTTGGTACAATCTCATGGTTTTTCGTGACTTGAACAATTTACACTTCAACTCTTAATGAAATGAAGTTGAATTTTTCATTCGGGAAGTGTTAGCAGATCATGTGATATAATGATAGGTCCTTCCATCTATTTCTATCGCAAAAGGTTTTGCACAATATAATTAATATACATAGGTCCACCTATGCTGAGATTAATCATATATGGTTCCTAAAATGGACTTATACATCTTCTATCATAGCACATAATAAAATAAAACTAGTTTCTACTAACCAGGGACTTCTTATATGCCAGTGGTAGGCAATAATGGCATGTCACACATCGGTTGTGGGTTTGATTCCCTCGACCTTGTCTGACGTGATGGGTTGTCACATAACCTACAGGTTGTCCTTTTTTTCAAACTATACTATTATAAAATTCCAAAATTAATATCAAAATGTTCTATCCATAAACATTAATAACTTATTTCCAACATAATCCCTTAATATCTTTAGTCTTATCTCATATACTTCTATCCAATCGCATAGTATAAAGAAAATAATTACAAGAAATGTCATTTACAGAGCATGTGAATACCATTACTTATCCCCCATATATCATACAAGATATCTTATTGGTCACATTCCAAACATGTGAATAACTTAATCATGTACACTCTTGAAAAATAAATACCCATTTAACCTTAGTAAAAACATGAATGCTGTCAAAAGTTATCTATTTCCACATACCAGAATCCCAAAATTTCTATAAACTCAAACCATGATATAACATTGTCCTTTTATCAGTCATGAGCTCATGAATACTATCAAACATTTCACTATCTCATTATCCCTTCATTATGCGCATATCATATTCTTTCTAATAATATATGAATAACCATTCATGGTTACTCGTACCATTCAACATATAGTTTCAAATACATTAGGAAAAACAATAGTGTAATAATACTTAGATGTGTCTTTATTCCATAGTACCATTACCTATTCAAAATTACTCTTGATAAACATAAAATCATTCCACTACCTTCTTAAACCATTGATCGAGATTCATCAATTCCTTCATCTCACATATAATTTTTAGTCTCTTCATCATCATCAATATAAATACTACCCATATGACCATGTTTCTTCTCTTCATGAGACTTTCCTTTAGGGAATTGGTTTGCATAATGCCCATACATTCCACATTGAAAACATTTAATCACTGTTGATGTCGTAGAAATACCATTATCTTTGTCCATTGTGTTAACTGATCCTTTTCCATTGCACTTACTGGCTTTTTGTCCTTATTTTTCACACCAAAAACCACTTCCAGTTCCTTTGAAACAATCCCCATGATGCCTCTTCCCACATGATTTACATGAGGGAAATTGAACTTTCTTTCCTGTATGATCATCATGAAACTCCATCTTTCTCTTATTATCTGAGTTCAGAATCTTACAAATGATGAGATTATTGATCATATTATGAGTTTGCTGATTAGGCATAATAATGATATATGGACTTCCAGATCCAATTTCCTTTGGTTTCTCTTGAAAAATACCATTCCATTGTCCAATATATCATTGATTATCGTGAATCTTCATGTTTCCGTCCATTTTCTAAAACCCAAAAATAATATTGTGAGAGGCCAAAATCATAATCAAGGGGATTATTTTCAATATATAACATCATAGGTTATATTCTATGATCGTTAGCGTAATTCTATAACTATAACCTATACATATAAATAACCTTAGTGACATTACTAAACCATAGGAACATCCCTGGACATACCTTAGAAATATATCTAAGGATCTCAATAATGTTTTGTAATCCTAGTTTCAAAAGTATAACTAAACCTTTCCTCTGATACCAACTGTAGTGGTCCGAAGCATGATGTACATGGAAATTACATTACTTTTTCTGAAAACATAATACATAACAAAAACAGACACACAAGGACCGTAATAGTTTAGTGTCTTTGGAAACTTGGAACATAATCTTCTAATCATGGTGAAAGATCATCAACATCACCAATAAAGATATTCCCCATTTTGTTTTCATACCTAAAAACATTATTTATATCCTGGGTGAACGACAAAATATAAAGGGTGAACTCAAATTCCCAGTAAGGGTAAGTATGGAGAAAATAAAAAAAACATATACATTTGAACATAAAAACATGAACATAATGTATAAACATAAAAATCTTGATCAATGACATAAAATATGGAAGTAAAGAAGGTATAGATCATAATGGAACATCAATCATGATAAAATATCATTGGAATACAACATGTAATTGTGGCATCCATTATGCACATGTTATGATTTACATAGTAGCCAAGGCATTTCTGCCAAGACCATCTTAGTGGACAAAGTCCCATTCTGAATCGTGTTCACTCCTCATTCGAGTTCTATAACACTGAACATGACTAACATAATGTTCCATCTATGTCTATCTCATGAGATATAAATTTTTACCCAATGCATTGGATGGAGATATAGGTCCCACCCATCTCAAAATGAAATCATTCTTATTTATGCCACAAAATAAACATTCATCATTCATAATAACCCAAAAAATAAATGGGTTTCATAAACATCGTCCCATCATCACATAATCCATATAAAAGAAATTGATATCATTTCATAATGAGAAAAGTTAAACCATGTAAATCCTAGAGACATTATATTTGAAACATACACTTATGAAATATTTTCATCATAGATGGAAAATGGTTTTTGATAAAACACTTGAATTGAATTATTGAGGAAAATATCCTTTCTTCTTCAATATCATTTTCTTTTCAAAAAATGTCATGAAATTTTAAAAGAAATGTATTTTTTTGATAATAGTAAATAAATCTTTTGGAGGAAGCTTTTTGAAAATAATTTTTTTTAAAACCATAAAAATCCTTTCATGCCGTATAAGATAAAAAATCTTTCTTCTCGTACATTTTCCAGAAATGTCAAAAAGTACCTCATAAAAAAAATATTCCATACATACCATATATTAATAGTCAAAATGGGTATAAATTACTTTAAACATACATTAAACCTTTTTTATAAAATATGGACATGGATGATAAATATATCCTCATTAAATACTTACGAATAAACTGTCACGGATAAAAATGAGATTGGTAAAATTATCCATTACCATATGTCTGATATGCTTCGTATGTATCTAAACCTCCTGTATAATGATTTAAATAATGTCAATGACTTATTACAGAATCATATTCATTGTTATGATATCATGTATGGTTTACTTATGACATTATATAACCTATTCATTTCTAAATTCGATGTAAAAGTAGCGATTTGGGTAAAATCGATTCATTTATTTTATATATTTCGACATGTTGTTCTTGATATTATTACTTATATTCTGATTTACATAATTATAGAATGTAAAACATGATATATATATGTAATTTATATTTCACATATACATTTATATATGATATATCGATAAACGGAATGAAATACACCATTCATGGAGAAAGTAGGTCGTACGTACGGATGAACACTGTTTTCGTTTCATTATTGAATTGAATGGAATTAAGTAGATGGAATACATATATATATAAATAAAAACAATATAATTAGTATGTAATATATTTCATGATTACTTATTATATATACTTTATAATCATTCATGAATGGTTAACATGTTGATTGAATCTCTTCGTGTCGTGGAGACGGTAGTCCACACGTACACACGAGCGATGATACCATTCCCATGATCAGGGAACTGTATTGACGTGTATGTATAATATTTATCAATCAATGTCACATTACAATAATAATATATAGATATTTACTTACACCATCATTCCCATCCAAGTAAGGTGGTTGTCAAAAACAGATTACACCGCGGCGTGGAGAAGGTATTCTGTACGTTCGCACGCGCAATAATTTCATTTTTCATAGGATGGATAGATGATGAAATGGGGTTGTTTCATATTTATAATAACATATCAGTATATATTTAATATTTATGTTATTAATTTATAATGAGGAAACTAATGAAGAATAACTAGAAGAAGAAAGAAACTTGAGAGAATCGAAAGAAGAGATTACCTCTTCTTCGACGCATCTCCTTTAAGCTTCCTCGTAATGAAGTAGAGTGGGTATTTTGAGAAGGACATAACCTCCAGAATGTTTCTAGGAAAGTGGAAAAAAGAAATGGGTAGGTTTTGGCCGAGCTTCAAGGCTCAAAAAGTTGTGAAGGGAAGAGATAAGGGGTTCCCTTTTTATAAGGGATGAGAGGGGTAGCTTTGGAAAAACAAAAAATATTATTTTATAATAAAGCCATATTCAGTTTTTAAGTGCTAAAATTTGATTTATTTCTAATATAAGGTGGGTATGGGTCTAAATACTCTCAAACAAGAGATATTTGACACGTTTAGGTTAATATTTTATCCATATCATTTAGATTTAACTCTATGTTAAATAATATAACTTTTACCTTGTCTTTATGTTTTCTTACACTATATGGTTAATAAACATACTATAACAAGCCAAACGAACCACAAGTGGTTCCTTATTAATATATATATCTTTATCTAAGTCATTTGGCCAAACCGTAGGTTTTTAGGAACAAAATAACAATTAATAATATAATATTTGTTTTAAAAACTATTTATGTCATTTTTTAAACTATTTGGTACTTGATTTTTGTGAAACTCACAACAGCATGATTAATTTGAACAAAGTTAATTAAATTAATTATAACATGTCATATTAACCAATAAAATTAGTGGAATTCATAAAAATTCTAAAATTACATTTATTTGGGCATTTATAACATCAATAATGTTAATATTTCCTTAAAAAGATAATTAATGTATCATTGTTGTGTCAAAAATAATAGTAAGTATTTAATGTCTAAAAATTATAAATAAAATACCAATATGTATGAAATATTTTTATCTTTATAATTAATATTTATAGTCGAATGTATCTTATGTATAATGCAATATTAAAAATGTTTTAGTAATTAAATGTTGATTTTAACTCTTTTAACTTTTCCTTGATTTAAATAATAATAAATGCCATAATCTAATCCAAGAGGACCTAAATAATCATATTTTATTCCGAAGGTTGTTTTTTGGCCGAATTACTAATATCCAATAGAATTAGGACATGTGTTAGGATAATAGTAATATCATTTTTACCCTTAATTACCCTATTTACTTTTAAACGTGGTATGAAAAAGTAAACATATACTATTCAAAAAATTTATTTTCATCACATTCAATCACATTTTACTTAATGACATCAACTGTGTCTCTCATATTTTTAAAATTCCACTTATAGAAGCTGTAAAATTACTTTTTTTGCAAATTTGCAAACTCTCCTAGGAGGTCGGTAAAAGACGATGAAAAGTTCAATAAAATATATATATATATATATATATATATTTATTATAAAAAGAGCCCAATGAATTACATTGAACTTATATAGGTAATAAGTATCTATTTTTACCTAGAATAAATTTAAAAAAAATAAATAATTATTTAAATAAAAAATTGTTTTTTAAATAGTAACCCCGTGTTTTCACTATTCATTAAAAATTGAATGTTTTCAGAAAAATACCAAAAATTCACCCTAGGCTAATTTCGACATTCCGAATCCAAAAATGAAGTCCATTTTGAATGATAAAATTTATAAAATTTCAAAAATTTTATTACTATTCATAATGGCTACTTTATATATTATTTTAAAAATATATCATTGTTTAGTGAAAACTGGTATTGCGTACTACAAACGCTATCGAGGAAGGTCGTGATTGCGTGTAATGCAAGCCAAGTAAGGGATGCGCGTAGTGCACACTTCCTTTGGGTTTGCGTATAACATAATCACGACTTATTTCATTTATACATTAAACAAAATCTAAACTTAATGTTGGATAGAATAATTCCTACAAAACGAACTTGGAATTGAGTGTAACACGATCCAAGAATAGTGTTGTTTATACTATAGGATAATACAGTGTTGCCTATAGGGCAGGATAATCATACTGTAGCGTAAATCACAAGACATGACTGAAATTTAAAAAATATTTTTCATAAAATCTCGGGGTGTTACAACTACACTCAAGAATATTTTTTTTACAATTTTTCTATGTAGAGCTGGTATAACTGCATCTCATACTGTATCAAGTTGAATGAAATGAATTCTAGGTGGATGCTGATGAATCTAAAGATGTCGTAAATCAAATAAAAATTTATGTTGAAAGCCACTTATAGTTCTTGAAAAAGAGAAGAGACTCCAGTCTATGGATGTCGTTCTAACTCTTGTGCATCAATGAAAAACACTTTTATCATCAATTATTTATGCATGCGTTATTTTTCCGGCATAAAATTTTACCTAATCCAATGGGCATAGTAATCATAGATTGAATTTTACAAGGATTATTATAAATAACTCTAAAAACATTGAATCTTTTAATTTCCCAATATTACCTAAATCATACAAAATGTATGTTTAGTGGGCTGGAAAATGACTTTTATTCAAAGTTCCCTTGTCTTTTGTGGGCAGTTTGAAGTCATGCACATCAGACATAAAAAGGCTAATGTTTATGGTCGAAATAGCATTGACCTAAATGGATAAAAATTGACTCAATTCCTTGAAAATTTATATAAAAACATATTACACACTCAAGTATGAAGGAAAATATGTAAACTTTGACTTAACGAAACTTTGAATCTGAGGAATGATATGAAAGAGTGCTGAAAGGCATTAGAAGAAGTACTTCCCAAGAATGAAGTTACCATTATTTAACAAACCCTTTATTGAGTTGAATTATGTAGGGCCACATAAGGGAATTGGCTTCATAATCAAATAATAGCATCGTTTGGCTGACAGGTCTGTTATGTGAATTATTTTTGCATGACCACCTATGGTCACGTGCTGCATAGTCAGGAAAAAGAACTCTCAGAAAATTACTTTTCTAGTTCTAAAAGTCCATTGGATGTTTATTAGGATTCAACTTTTCCAAAGTTTAGAGTTTTCTATATGGAGAGAGGTACTTGAATATGGAGAAGATATTTCCAAACAAGATTGTATAAGAACTAGATGAATGTCACTCCTATGAAGGTCTGACCCAAATGTATGGAAGGAAACTAAAGAACCATAGACTTGAAAACATTCAGATGATGAAAAGGTATCATGGGAAAAATATAGTAAGGATGGCTATTTATGGCAGATCCTTACATATTTTCGCTATGAAAAGTAAGGACAAAAGTCGTTTTCCTCCCCTGAATAAAGTTACCACCATTTAACAAACCTGTTAGGGGGTTGAATTATGCAGGCCCACCTAACGAAATTGGCTGCATAGTCAAATAATATCATCTTTTGGCTGACATGTCTGTTATGCGGACTACTTATGCAAGGCCGTTTAAGGGAACATGCTGCATAATCAGGCGAAAGAACTCTTAGGTATTAAACATTTTGTGACCAGAAGTCAAGAAAAGGGTAATGATGATATGAAAATATTTAAGGTTAGGGTTATGATACATAAAAATTGGTATTTACCAATGTATGTAAAGATACATAGAAGAATGCTAACCATAATCATGTTGTGGCTAGGTCTTGAATTGAATGTTTCACTTCAATACGTATCCCATAAGGATGGGAATAAAGCTATACATTGTTCTTGAAATACAGATTAAGGTCATGTGGGAAAAGAGTGTTGGAGATCTTAGTTTTGGGTCATAGAACTCAGACCATGATAAAGAATTCACATTGTTTATTTATAATCCTGATGTGAATGAGGACCAGGATTTTCATATCACATTCATATTTTCACAAGGGACTTTTCAGAAAAGGGATTGAATGTGGAATTTGGGTATAGTCCCAATGACTTTGGGCTAGATTCGAGGGACCCTCGAACTTTACTACACATTCCATAAGGATGTGAATCAAGCACACATAGTTCTAGAAATACCCTATGTGCAGATTTGCTTCATACATGTGAAGTGTGAAAGGGGAATTTGGTGAAATGATAGTTTGACCCAAGATAAAATATTTTGGCATTTCCACGTATGCATGTAGTAATTGGAATCTAACATGATTGGAAATCAATGAAAATAATGATTTCCTATTAGATGAGGGTATCAAAGAATGTCATAGTATATTTTCATACTAAACAAAAAGTGATGTACAGTTTAATGTCTTATAGAACAGACAATGGTTAACCAATATGAATACATTGGTTCTGGTTGTAGCTTCACCAATCAATATCGCATGAGATTGAGGTGAACCAATGGGAAAATATTTGTTCTAGGCTTGAACCTCGAGAGGTTTCCTACGTACCCATCCAAGAACACAAGGATCAAATTACGCTATGTTCAGTTAAATAATTAATTGTAAATCATGTTGTTTTTTAGTAAAACTACCTAAAAATGTATTGTGTTGGGACTTATGCATGATTAGCGGCCTAGAAAGGGTGTTATGTTTGATGTTTTCTCTATGCTCAAATGAGTCACACTCGGTGTGAGAAACAAGAGGTAGAAAAAAACTTAACGATGCACAATTTAATGTCATGTAAGACATATGAATGGACTATGCAGTTTAAAGTCTTGATGTTAAGACTATTGGTGCTGCACAGTTTAGTGTCATGTAGCATGGAAAAAATAGTGTTTAATGTCATGTATGACGTATTAAGAGACATTGTTCAGTTTTAACTCATGTAGGAAGAACTTAAAGACGCGGTATGACGTCATGTTGGACAATAAGCTGTGTTTTACAGTTTAGCGTCATCTAGCTAAGATGATGGGGAAAATACAGTTTAACATCATGTTGGACAATGTGGGGGGGGGGGGCTGTGCAGTTTAATGTCATGCAATAAGACAAAAGAAGACACAATTTCACGTTCTGTTGGATGAAAGGGACTTCAATACATTTTAGCATCATGTAGCTAGGACGATATAGTTTAACGTCATGTTGGATGATAAGGTTGCAAAGAGTTTAAGGTCATATGCAAGGACCGTGCAGTTTAATGTCATGATAGACGTATTAGGGACTTCCTCACAGTTTAACGTCATGTAAGAAAAATGTGAAAAAAATTTAAGGTCATATGCATGGACCATATAGTTTAACATCATGTTGGACGTATTAGAGATTTATTTTTTTTACAAAATATTTCTTCAAAATCTGGCATTGGTTAGAGTCGTGATGAGTTCTCCATCAATTGAGATTAATGAATATACTCCATTGGAGTAAAACTTATGTATTAAATAAGGACCTTCCGACTTTGGATCAAGCTTTTGAGTTTTCTTTCCTGGTATCATTGGAGATCTGAGAACCAAAACTGATTCTCCCTGAATGAATAATTAAGATGAATGTTTTTGTTGAAATCTTGTGCTATTCGATTCTGATAGAATTCCAACTGATGTAGGGTGCAAACAATTTTCTCATCTAACCAGTCCAATTCATCCAATATCTTTTGAGATTGTTCACTTGTATATGACTGATCACAAATGGATACTCTAAGAGAAGGTAATTGAACATTAATGGGTAATACTGCTTCTGTTCCATATATCAGTGAATATGGAGTTGACCGCGTTGTAGTGTGGGTGGTGGTCCGATATGCCCATAAAGCCTAAAAGGGTTTCTCCAGTCATGATGTCTTATCTTTATCCACCATCTTTTTTCGGTATATGTAACGCCCCGACCCTAGTTACCTAGAGTCAGTACATTATTACATAACATTGGAATGATCACAAGAATGATCATGTCTCGAAAGACCGATTAGTTTAGCAGCCTTGGAAACACTATATACATTCATAAATGTTACATTACATCCTAAAGTGAAAAATAAAATAACATCATATCTTCAAATCCCCTCATAATATCCCAACTGGGCATTAATAAAATACTTTTTCACATCCTTGAAAAATTAAAACATTGAAAGGGATGAGCTCAGATTCTCAGTAAGGATAACAATATAGCGGAAACGTTCATAAATAAACATAAACATTTAAGGAATTGTATATCTAAAACCAAAGCTTTTTAAAATTGAAAATTCGCATAATACGACAATATAAAATGAAATAATGAAATTTACTTATTCACAAGTATATTCTACTAGGTGAATAATCACATGAAATATCAATAACGACATTCATAATGTTGGAATGAATAATGCCATACTATCATAACCACGTAGCCAAGGTCTCGTGCCGAGACTACAAATAAGATTTTGTCAAGGCCTTGTGCAAAACCACTAGTTTGTCTCATGGGACCTACCAATGCATTGAGGAGCTATAGCAGTCTCCACCCATCACATAATAAGTCCAATGCATTCCTTATATGAAAAGGTTTAAACATATCATAATCCATAACATAATCGTATCACATAAAACATGCATAAAGGAAACATAACATTTCTACATTTTGATCACAAGATATCAATAGAATCCTATGGATATAATCAAAACATTTTCAAAACCATTTTCAATACCAAATTAAAAGTAATGTAAAATAGGGTATTTATTTTTCATTTTAACAAAAAGAAGTAATGGCTTGCAGAGGAAGATGAAACTCAAATAATGGTCACGGCGGCGAAGAAGTCTTTGTCGCTGCATATGTATGACTAAAAAACATTCCTTTTTGTCGTTTAGTAAAATGATCTGTATAAAAAAGATTCCATTTGAATAAATGTAAAATTCAATGGGGTTTATACACCGTATAAAAAAAAGTTGTGTATAAAACAAAATTTCCCTAATGAATAGAGATTGAGACAATGTCCCTTACCTTGTGTCTGACTTGACTCGATCATTCTTTAACCTCCTGAAAAATGAACTAGAGATAATTTCTACTTTCTTAAGAAGCGTTTTAATCTTCATTATTCAATTTATATCACTTATTACAATGTTACGAACATTATGTAATTATTTACATTGTTAACGGTCGTTTTGTCGATCTTTCGTACTTGAGTCAAAAATAAACTTCTTATAATTGCAAGTTTCTCATGAGGTAATATATACATTATATCCAAAATTATTTTCATGATTTTGATATCATATATATCATATATATCTCGTATATATATGCTTTTATTATATTACATATCATTTAGACGTAAGAAATGAAATGCACCGTTCATGGAGACGGTAAGCCATACGTACACATGAACACTAATTTCATTTCTATTTCGTATTTAATGAAATTAAATCATAATGATATAAAGATATATTATAATTACAGTATAATATCACATATAATATCATTTACTTCATCCTTTACACATCCACATATGGAATTAATGAATCAAATCACTTTGAGGGGGCGTTAGTCTGGACTTCCTTAAATGAAGATATCACTTTTACCCATAATGGAAACCATAAAGGTATGCCATAAATGAAAAATATAGAAGCATATGGAAAACATAAACATAAAATATATCAAATATAAATATATTTACATCACAATGGACACCATGAAATGTGATAGAATGATTTTGAACAATCATCGTTTTGTGAGGCAGAAATTATCAATCCACAGAAACAGTATGTTCATTAACTATTAGATGTAGGTGTGTGTGAGTGTAGCTCGAATACTTATTATAACAACATCCCATTATATTTATTATACTGTTTTTGTTACAAAAGAATGGAATAAAAAGATCTTAAGGGGTTGGAGAAGAAAAATAAAACAAAATAACATAAGAGAAAGCATTACCTTTAAAAGAGTAAATATTTTTTATTAGATCCCGAAGGATTCCTTGGAAATGATTCTGCCCAACTTGAGGTTTCTAAGAGTAAGATAGGGATGTGGAGAGAGGAAATGGGCAGGGGTTGGCTGATCCAAAGGCTTGAGAGGTGTGGGAATGGGGGTAGAGGTGGGGGCCTTTTTTAAGAGGAGAGGAGGGGAACTCTTGCAAAGTAATGAAAAGTTATCTCATTATAAAATGATTTTCCGATTTTAAAGGTCCCACAATGATACATTTCGAGGATAAGGTGATAAGAGTTTGAAATATACTCATCAAATAGGTTTGGGAAAAGTTTATGACTTATAATTTACCTTATCATCTTATTTTATTTAAATAGTTAATTAATGACGTAATCACTGCATAATCATGGTGTCATAAAACATTTAATTTATATAATTTATAAAAATAATATAAAAATTACCATGATGTATTAAATCATTTTATCATTCCAAATAATATTTATAGTCAAAAATATGACTTGTATAACACCTTTTAAAAATTGTTTTAGTAAAATAAAACATGGTTGAGTCATTTTTCCTTTTACTTTAAATAAATGGCCTTAATGTCATTATCTTACCCATTTGACTCCATGGGGTCCCAAAAATCGACCCATTGGTTGTCGTGGTCGGCCATGACTCATCCAATAGGGTTAGGACAAGTGTCATGGTGATTTTATATTATTATAACATTAGTTCTACATTAAATTACACTAATTACCTCTAATCGCTATTAATGAAAAAAAAACTATTCACCCAAAAATTATTTTCATTCCATTGAACCAAATTTTACATAATAATGACAACCATGTATGTAGTATTTTCTAAATTCAATTCACAAAAGTTGAAAACATTCATTTAAACGAAAAATCAGTTTGCATGACTACCACTTAGTGGATTCAATATTCATAAAAAATTGATGTTTTTCAGAAAATTACAAAAAATTCACCCTAAGAAATAATTGATATTCCAAATTCAAAAATGATGTACATTTTACTAAACTCATAACACATAAGTTACATTAAATAATTTTTTAATTAAATCCCGCTATCAAAACAAATAGTGTGTTTTTAAGAAACAATATCTATCAAAAGATTGATAATTGTTTATATAAAATCTCAAAGTAAAATTAACTCTAATGACCACCATTGGATAAAATGGTAAAATTATATTCTAATTATACTTTAAAATAACTCAAATTCATAATATATCACTATTAATTATTTTTATTGAATATGTTCTTTTAGTAATTTTCACTAAAATATTAAAGTTATCCAAAAATTACCAAACTTTCACCTTAGGCTAAATTCGATACTCCGAATCTAAAAATGAAGTCCATTTTGAGAGATTATATTTATAAAAAATAAAAAAGTAGTCATTACTATACATAATGGCTACTTTGATTGGTCGCGGTGTGTTAGAACTCGAAGTTTCGTATTACACTCGCTACTGTATTATTCAAAGAGAATCATACCGTGGAAGCATGGTGTGTTACATTCTCCGCTCCTTCAAATAATTCCTTCCTAGAAATTTTAAATTTTTCTTTGAAAATAAAAGGTGGAAAATAGAAAATTCTTTTGTGGAAATCCCATATCAGAAATAGGTTCAATAAAATTTAGTTTTAATAAAAGGGAAAGGGAAATGAGAAAGTCACTACCAAATTAGGGTTTCAAATATGAGATCATTGGTGGAAATTATAGACCCTTAATTAGAGGGAAAACATAAATATTTATAGGGAGTGATTGAGGTCATCAATCAAAAACAAGTGGAAAATTGAGGGCCTCGAAGCCATCAATCTATTATGATTTAAAACCCCATTAGTTCAACAAATCATAAGGTATTAAGATAAAAAAATTGGGTTTTGAAGAATGATTATAAGAAATAATTTATCCATTGAATAAGTGGAAAAATATACATGAATATATATAATTGACATGTAGACTTTCATCATTCAACTAATAACTACCACAAACTCATCATTCACTCTAAAAGATTTCAAAAATAAATATATTCTATTTATCCTAATCGTATAGTGTTCCAAAATATAATGAATTTATAATTCACATATAAGACCATTTTAAATAAATAATCTACATTATACAATCCAGGGACTTCACGTAGTCCAGCGGTAGGCGAAATATCCTAATCACAATATGGATGTGGGTTCGATTACTGCAGCTTTTTTCTATATGACGGGTTGTCACACAGTCTGCGTGTTGTCCATTTATAAAAATCCAAAAATAACCTTTCAAACATAATATATTCTACCCTTTATACTTATCCAAAATACCTCTGTCCAGACATTCTCTTAAAGGTCTTTAAATCCCAAAATCAACTGTAACATCAGATTCCCCAAACAAAGTAATGATTCTCTTATTGTCACATACTATGATTACCTTAATGAAAACAAAAAGTACTGCAGTAAAATCCTTATACATATCACATTATTATTATAACCAGAATATAATCCTTGAGTCCAAGAGCACTAATAAATTAATTATTCCGCTTCAACTGTAGTAACAGCATAAGATTGTCCTTGATCCCTTGACCTTTTCTGAGGTAAGTTTCTCTGATTCAAAGGACATTCATTTGCATAATACCCAATTTCCCTACAATTTTAGTATTAAACATTGATAGCCTCTTTCTTTCCCTTGCAATCACGAGCCTGGTGACCTTTCTCCCCACATTTATAACAAACTCCCATTCCTTTTAGGCAAGTAACAGGGTGATTCTTCACACAATTATAACATAATAGAAAATACTCTTTCCCTTTTTCCATTTATCTGTCTCATGTTCCACTGTTCTCTTCTTCTATTTCTTTACTTTACTGGCATAAGATTTAGAGAGTAGATTTTTTGTCTTGATAGAACATCAGACAATATCTTCGTACAATGAGAAAGTTTTGTGAGACTAATTCTCGACTAAGGAAAGGTTTTTTCCCATCAAAGAAATGATCAGTCTTACTACTTGGGTTACGTATGTAATCTGCAGCATACCTCGCTAACCACGTAAAGTTAGCCATATACATTGCGACATTCTCATCCTCCTTCCTCAAACTTAGAAATTGCTTTTCCATATCTAATCGATGGTCTCGTGGAAAGTATTTTTCTATGAAAAGCTCTTTGAACTCTCTCTATTACATACTTGATACTTCTTCATCTTCCTTTGTGTTTTGAATCAGTGACCACCATTGATCAGCATCTCCAGTGAGGTGGTAAACTTTTATGATAACCTTTTCTCTTTCACCACTCCCCACATCATGGAATATTTTCTCTATGAAATTTATCCACTACTCAGCTACTATAGGATTTGTATTCCCATTGAATGTTGGTGGTTTTTTCTTCATGAAGTGGTCGAACATTGATCCTCCAGGCTGCGGATCAGGGTGCTCCATACAAGTAAGGTTATTATTCCTATCCTGAGTGAGTTGTCCTAGTATGGTGATAAGCTGATCAGCACCAGTTGTATCACCTTCTCCACTATAATTATCTTGAGTAGGAGGGTAATCCCTACATTGAGTGTGTGCATTGATACAGTTTCCATTCCTTCCACTAGGTTCCATTTATAAACAATGGCATAAACTAGATTAGTTTATGAATCATAATAAATAATTTCATAATTGTAAAACACTTAACATAAATTGAAAAATTTATGGATATAATCCATAATAATAAAAATTCTTTCATTGAGGAAGTATATACTCATAAACCCTTCATAATGATTAGTAAAGAAAATGATAATTATCCTAAGCATATCCCCTGGGAGTCTCATAACCAAGAGTGCAGGAAGACCCAATTTTTGTGTACCAGGATACCCTGGGTCAAGCCCGAAACTCCTTTTCGGAGTTTTCACTCCTAGGTAAATCTGTGCCAGAGCCGCCTTTACCTGCTCATATCCATACAAGGGTGTATTGCTCAGAAAACTCACAAAAATCTCTATAATACCAAAAATCTAGGAAGTTATTCTATACTAATCCTCAAAGTCTATCTTAGGGCTATGTTCTCTAATCAGAGTTTATATAAATCTAGCTTCCAAGGTCAGTACTAAACTCCCTCTGATACCAACCGCAACGCCCCGACCCTAGTTATCCAAAGCCGGTGCATTATTACATATCATTGAAATGATCACAAGATAGATCAAGTCACGAAAGTCCGATTAGTTTAGTAGCCTTGGAAACACTAGATACATTCTAAATGTTACTTTACATCATAAAGTGAAAAAACTACGATAACATATTATCTTCATATCCCCTCATAATATCCCTGCAGGTCATTCATAAAATATTTCTTCACATCCTGGAAAAATTAAAACATTGAAAGGGGTTAGCTCAGATTCTCAGTAATGATAACAATATAGCGTAAAATTTCCTAAATAAACATAAATATTTAAGGCAATGTATATCTAAAACAAAATCCCTTTAAAATTGAAATTCTGCTTAATATGGCAATATAAAATGAAATAATGCCATTTACATATTCACATGGATATTCTTATAGTTTAATAATCACATGAAATATCAATAACCACTTTCATAATGTTGGAATGTATAATGCCAAACTATCATAACCACGAAGCCAAGGCCTCGTGCCAAGACTACAAATAAGATTTTTTCAAGTCCTTGTGCCCAGAAACTAGTTTGTCTCAAAAGACCTATCGATGCATCGAAGAGCTATAGAGGGCTCCACCAATCACATAATAAGCCCAATTCATTACTTATATTAAAAGATTTAAACATATCATAATCAATAACATAATCGTATCACATAAAACATGAATAATGGAAACATAAAATTTCAACATTTTGATAACAAGATATCAATAGAATCATATTGATATAATCAAAACATTTACAATACCATATTCAATACCAAAATAAATGGCATGTAAAACATGGTATTTAGTTTTCATTTAAAAAAAATAATTTATGGCTTGTAGAGGAAGCCAAAACTAAGATAATGGTCACATCGGCGAAGAAACCGTTGTCGCCACATACATACGACTAAAAAACGTTCCCTTTTGTCATTTAGTAAAACACTTCGTATAAAAAATATTCCATTTCAATAAACATAAAAGTAAAAGGGGTTTATACACCATATAAAAAAAAGTTGTGTATAAAACAGAATATGCCTCAATGAATGGAGATTGAGACGATGTCCCTTACCTTGTATCTGACTTGACTCGATTGTTCTTTATCTTCCTGAATAATGAACTAGAGTTAATTTATACATTCTTAAGAACCTTTATCGAGTTCATTATTCATTTTATATCTCTTATTACAATGTTATGAACATTATGTAATTATTTACGTTATTAACGGTTGTTTTGTCAATCATTCTTACTTGAGTCAAAAATAAACTTCTTATAATTGGATGTTTGTAATGTGGTAAAATATCCATTATATCAAGAATTATATTCAGGATGTAGATATCATATAAATCATATATATCTAGTATATATATTCATTTATAATATTACATATCATTTAGAGGTAAGAAATGAAATGCACCGTTAATGGAGATGGTTAGCCATACGTACGCATGAACACTACTTTCATTTCTAGTTCATATTTAATGGAATGAAATAATAATTATATCAAGTTATTTTATAATTCCAGTATAATATCATATATAATATCAATTACTTCATCATTTACACATCCACATATGGCATTAACGAATCAAATAACTTTGAGGGGGCATTAGTCTGCACTTTCTTCAATGAAGATATCACGTTTACCCATAATGGAAACCATAAAGGTATTCCAGAAATGAAAAATACAGAAGTATATAGAAAACATAAACATAATATATATCAAATATATATATAGTCACATCACAATGGACACCATGAAAGGTGTTAGACGAATTTTGAAAAATCATCGTTTCGTGAGGCAGAAATTCTCCATCCACAAAAACAGTATGTTCTTTAACCATTAGATGTAGGTGTGTGTGAGTGTAGCTCGAATACATATTATAACAACATCCCAGTATATTGATGATACTGGTGTTGATACAAAATAAGGTAATAAAATGTGTTTAAGGTGTTGGAGAAGCAAAATAAAACAAAATAACATAAGAGAAAGCATTACCTTTAAATGAGTAACTCTTTTTGATTTGATCCCAAAGGATTCCGTGGAAAGGAATATGCCTAAAGTGAGGCTTCTAGGAGTAACAGAGGGATGTTGAGAGAGAAAATGGGCAGGGTTTGGCCATTCCAAAGGCTTGAGAGGAGTGGGAAATGTGGTAGAGGTGGGGGCCTTTTATAAGAGGAGAGGAGGGGCACTCTTGGAAAGTAATGAAAAGTTATATTATTATAAAAGGATTTTCAGATTTTAAAGGACCCACAATGATAAATTTATATGATAAAGTGATAAGGGTTCGATATATACTCATCCCATCAGTTTGGGACAAATGTAAGACTTTGAATTTACCTTATCTTCTTATTTTATTTAAATCGTTAATTAATGAGGTAATCGCTGCATCATCATGGTGTCATAAAACATTTAATTTATATAATGTCTAAGAATTATAAAAATATTACCATGATGTAGGAAATATTTTTAGATTTCTAATGATTATTTATAGTCAAAAATATGACCTGTATAACCCTTTCTAAAAATTGATTTAATAAAACAATACATGGTTGTGTCATTTTTTCATTTTAATTTAAATAAAAGGCATTAATCTCATTATCTTACACAATTGGCTCCATGGGGTCCCAAAAATCGACCCCTGGGTTGTCTTGGTCTCCCATGACTCATACAATAGGGTTAGGACAAGTTTCATGGTGATTTCATATTATTATAACATTATTTTTTCCTTAAATTACACTAATTACATCAAATCGCGATTAATGAAAAAAATTAATATTGACCACAAAATTATTTTGATTCCATTTAACCACATTTTACATACTAATGACAACCATGTATGTCGTATTTTTTAAATTCAATTCACAAAAGTTGTAAACATTCATTTAAAAAAAAATCAGTTTTCTTGACTACCACTTAGGGGATTCAGTATTCATCATAAATTGACGTTTTGCAGAAAATTACCACAAATTCACCCTAAGCAATAATTGATATTCCGAATTCCAAAATGATGTATATTTTACAAAATTTATATCATAGATGTTATGTTAAATGATTTTTTAATTAAATCCCACTGTCAAAACAAATATTGTGTTTTTAAGAAACAATATCTATCAAAAGATTGATAATTGTTTATGACAAATTTCAAAGTAATATTATTTATAATGACCACCATTGGATAAAATAGTAAATTTATATTCTAATTATAATTTAAAACCACTCAAATTTATAATATATCACTATTATTTGTTTTGATTGAAATGGTTGTTTTAGTAATTTTCACTAAAATATAAATGTTATCCGAAAAGTACCAAACTTTTACATTATGCTAAATTCGATACTCCGAATATAAAAATGAAGTCCATTTTGAGAGATAAGATTTATAAAATTTCTCAAAGTAGGTATTAATATTCATTACAGCTACTTTGATTGGTCATGGTGTGTTAGAACTCGATGTTACGTATAACACACGCTACTATATTATTCAATGAGAAGCGTACCGTGGAATCTTGGGGTGTTACAATATATTTGACAGAGTCATGTTGAAGGATTATATCATGAAATTAGTTGTTTACCAACAAGAATGGTTGGATTTGATGATGTATTCATGATACAACTTCTTCAACTCGGATTAACAGAATTTGGTGCCATTGTTTGTCAATATTGTATGAGGGAAACCAATTCTTGTAATGATGTTAAACATGATAAAACTAACAATGATTTTAGAACTAACATCATTGAGAGGTATTTCCACTTTCCATTTGGAATAGAAGTCAGTAGAATTAAGAATATACATAAATTTCTTGGCTGTAACTTAAGGGTATGGTCCCACCACATCCATTCCCCACGTGGCAAATGGCCACGAGTATTTAGCTGTATGAAGATACTCTGGGGGCTGATGAATTAAATTGGCATTTATTTGGCATGAATGACACATCTTAGTGAAATCAACACAGTCATGTATCATTGAGGGCCAAAACAATCCAAACCATCAAATTTGATCAGATAGTCTATGTCAATACTAGTGGGCACTACAGAGTCCTTCATGCAATTCTTCCATGACAACCATTGTCTCTTCCACATCAATGCATCTGAAGAATACTCCATCAAAACCACAGCTGTATATAATCTTCTGTAGCTGATCTGGGCCATCATAAAGAGTAAAATTTACCACACGTTGTCCGATTTTTTCTTTCCCAGCTCTATCAGGTGGACGTGCTCCATTTTTAGGGTATTTTCCAATACGTGTCATACATCCTGTAGTATGAACATATGGCTCAGGAATGGGACTAATTTCATTGATTTCCTTTATTCTAGTTCATAACTAAACTGAAATCGTACGATGGTGGGCAATGTTCATTCTAGCCTCATCTAGATTTGGATCTAATAGAGCTGTGGCTATGTTAGCCAATGCATCAACTTGAGCATTTTGTGATCAGACGACATAATAAAATGTAGGTTCCATAGGAAATTCCTCCATTAACTCTCTAACGTAATCATAAAAATGGATCAATTCTTCTTTTCTGATTTTATAATCCCCAATGACTTGTTTGATTACTAGGTCTGAATCACCATTCACCTATAATTGATTCACTTGTTCATGAAGCACCAACTCCTAGCCTGCGATGAGAGCTTGGTATTCTGATTCATTGTTGGTACCACCTTCCAATAGTAAGAAGGAAAAAGTAACACTGCCTTTTCTAGGGAAATAAGAACAACTCCTAACCCAACTTTGTTGAATTTAGGATCTTCAATTTTCATCCCTGTTGGACATCTGGAAGCACCATCAAAATAAATTTCCCATAATTCAAGACATTCTTGAATCGAATAGATTTCTTCATTAAGGAGTTTAATATCTAATGATGTATCTTCTAATAAATGATGTTTAACAAGAAAAGCATCAAGATCTTGGCTCTTTATTTCTTTTTGATACACATACTGGATATCAAACTGCTGCAAAAGAATTGTCCACCTTGCTAGTTGTCCTATAAGCATCAGACGACTAAGGATGGATTTGAGTAAGTTATTGCAAGATACTAATTGGACCTCATGATGTTGCAGGTAGTCTCTGAACTTATGAACTGCAATGATTAATGCTAGGCAGCACTTCTTAATACTTGATTATCGGGTTTCTGCTTCCATCATAGTCTGACAGAGGTAGTACATGCTGTTTTCATTCCCAACATCATTCTTATGATCAAGAAAGGCACCCAATGGTCACTTAAAAGGTGTCACAGAAAGGATAAGTGGTATTCCATCAACAGGTGGCATTAGTTCCGGTAGACTAAAGAGGTATTTATTGAGAATATTTAATGCTACTTGACATTCTTCAGTCCACTGGTATGTAACTCCCTTTTTCATCAATTTGGAGAAGGGTAAACTTTTATCTGCCAAATTGGAGATGAAACGCCGAATATAGGTTATGTGTCACTGAATCCATATCAATTTGTTCAAATTACGAGTAGGTGACATACCAAGGATTAACATGGTTTTCTTAGGATCGACATCAATACCATGATGGTGTACAATAAAGCCGTGAAACTTTCCTGAGGTTACCCCAAAAGAAAATTTTATGGGGTTCATCTTCACATTATGCTGTCGAAGCTTGTGGAATATTTTTTCTAAATATACAAAGTGATTGGAACATTGTTTGAATTTAACCACCAAGTCATCCACATAACATTCAACAAACATCCCTATAATGGGCTTGAAGATATGGTTCCTGGCACGCTGATATGTTATTCCAGCATTCTTTAAGCCAAAAGGAATTAACCGATAACAAAACACACCCGAGGGGCTCTAAATGTTGTAGATTCGTCATCTTCTGGAGCCATTCGGATTAAATTCTATCTGTAATACCCATCCATGAAGGAAAGTGCTTCAGAGCCAGTCGTTGCATCAATTAAATGTTTTTTAATTAGAACTTGAAAATCATCCTTAGGACAATGTCGATTAAGATCCATGAAATCAATTCAACCTCTAATTTTTTCATTCTTCCTCTTCATATGGACAATATTAGAAAAACATGTGGGATTTTGAACTTCTCGGATGATGTTATCATTGATTAGATTTTCCACATCAGCTTCAATTTTGGAAGCATAAGTTGGGGGTGTTCTTCTCGTGGCTTGCTTAAATCATCAATGTTCTTCTGGAAAACCAAAACGATGAGTAGACAAATCATGATCAAGCACCACCATCTCTATATAGTTCCATGAAAATATGTCTCGATTTTTCTTTAAAAATGAAATATACATCTCTTGTTCTTCAGAAGTCATGGCCGCACTGATTAAAGTGGGTCGTGGATCTTCTTTTGTACCCAGATTTATTACTCTCAGTTCATCCACGGTTGTAGAGATACCTTCCTCAAATGATGGGGGAGCTTCCCTGATATCATCTTATTCTTCTTCAATATGAGTTATTTCTTCTGTTTCTACTTTCATAGTAGATGATGAAGCAGAAATTCCATGATTAGAAGAGATGTTAATATTTGAACATTTTGATGAAGAAGCATCCATTTTTGACCTGATTACTGATGAAGGGTCTTCCATGGGTAATAATGAGGAGACGATAGATTGAGAATCGACTTCATCATTCACCTATAATGTTGCTATATCATCTTCTGGCCTTGTTGGTGAAGTATAGACATACTAGATTGCAGCAGAAGATGTGAATACATCGCCATTTGGGCTTTCATCATTACATCGTGTATCAACAATTTCTCCCATTTTTCCTGGTTCAATTGTTGTAATTGACATTAAAGAATTTTCCATAAGAGTATTTTGATTTTGGTCTATCCTGTCAATTTGATTGATATGAAACACATAATCTGAACTCACATGTGTAAATGGATTTACTGGAATATTTTCTAAATCAAGTGGAGCATTAACCTTAGTCACCTCTATTGTTGTGGATTTCTCCTCACCATTCATGTGATAGAATTCCGCCTCAATATATTGTTATTCACATGTCGTGAATGGCAATTTATCACCATACAATGTCCCAATTTGACCCTTGAAACAATATTTAGTACATTGATGGTACGATGTAGGGATAGCTGCATGTTGATGTAGCCAGGGTCTTCCAAGGGAAATATTGAAATTTGTATCATTTTCAACACCCATGAAATCTGAATTGGATACATGGTCAACAAACTGAGTTCTGAGTGTAATCTCACCCAGTGTTTATTTTTCATTTTTATCATACCCTTGCAAAATCAACGTAGTATGAGATAAATCAGATTTGGTGAGTCCCAATAAACAAAGTGTACGAATGGGGAAGAGGTTGAATCCTGAACAATTATTGACAAAAGATCTTCAGATGTCTACACCATTAATCATTCCAGATAAGAACAAAAGTCTAATATGCCCATGCACCACATCATCTTCATCTTAATCTGGGAGTGATATCATTACATGGCATTCTGCATGATTATTCTCTATGTGGTAGACTACGGCTATAGCAATTTCAGTTTCAATCATCTGAGGACTTGATAAATCCTCGATCAGTGCCTCCTGAAGATCCTTTGATAGATTCAAAGCATTCAGGATTGATAACATGGATGGTACATGGGCCAGGTGTTTAAATACATCATACTTTTTAACCAATGGTCTACGTTTCCCAACATGAACATGTGGTTTAGCACGTGCCTTGGATGTTTATGCTTTGGAAGTAGATGCATCTTGTATCGAGATAAGAGTTGATAATACACCTGGCTTTGGAAGATTGGACCCATTAGATCCATTTACTCATTGAGAGGATGTAGCTGAAACCTCTAACCAATCCTCTAGAATAACTATGCCAGGACTAAATCTGCTCTTGGTGGATGAACTTGCTTGTTCTTGTTGAGATCACTGAAGGGATCTTCCATGACTTTCTAAAGAATACATAGTTCAAGCATGGGTAGAATTGGAATAGTAGATTCTTGGATATGCATGTTTTCCTCTGTATCTCATACCCCTGAAACATCCTCAAATTCCTCTATTTGATACAGATAATTCAGGCTCATCGAAATCAGAACCGTGACTACCATAAGGATCTGTTAAGTGAATAATATTAACAGAACCGAAGATGAATAGTTCACACAATTGATACTCTTCCCAACTAGGCAACCTAGGATGATCCATTTGGTGGGGCGGTTCTAGAGGTTTTGAAGTAGATGGCATATAATCTACTAGAGTTAAAGACAACTTGTGCTTTGACGCATACTCATATTCTTCTTATTCTTCTTCTTTCCATGAACTATGATGCCCTTTTGAGAATTTTTCATTTGATGGCGGTTTCATTGTAGAATTTACAGCAAAAGACATAATTGGTTTCATCAGTTGCATTTGAAAAATGGAATGAGTTCAGTTGTTTGTTTTTCTGACCATCCAATCAGAATATTTCTGTGCATTTTTGTTTTTTTACTTAGGGACACTCGACACCTTCCTCCGGATAGATAGCAGTAACAGATGATACATGAGCTGAAGAACCTTTCAATTTGACCTGGCTTGAGTATACAATTTTTGAAGGAAGTCCTTGAAGACAAAACACTCCTAGATGGGAAGCCCAAACATCTGATATAATATGCAATAATTGGGACGGTCTTCATCTCCTTCCTTGTCTGGCCTCTTGTGCCTCGGCTGTAGAACCAAATTATTATCTAAAGCCGAAATGAAATAACCAGGAAAATGTTCATTTTGGAATGAATAAACATTGCTCTTCAACACATCAAATTGTTTCCATATTTGATATCTTTGATTGTCTTAACAAAGCAGCCTCTATTGATGATGCTCAGGAGGTGGATCCCTTCACGAAGATTACAGTTTTGAAGTAGAAGCAGGTATAGGTGCTTGTATAAGCATAATTGCAGCAGTCTCTACTCTACCCATTCTCCTTCCTAGATCTATTGGAATTATATGAGTTTTATCCATAGTAATTGTAATAGAATATTCAATCTGCTGCGCAGTCGATGTAAGGTCTCGAAACCCTCCTGTGTATTTCATAGTGATCAATGACATTCATAATTTCTCAGGAAAATTTTCCTTACATATTGGCAGCAGTTCCTCTTTAGAGAGTTCTATGCTCATGGAATATGTTAATCCCTTCCAGCAAGAAATGAAATCTTAAACCTTTTCATTATCCCATTTGTTATAGTTTGTAATGTTAAAAACCATTGTCTTTGGCAATATTGAGATAAATTGAAGAAGAAATTTTTGACGAAGATCTTCCCATCTAGTAATTGAATCAGATTGAAAACTTGTTTACCAAACAACAGTTGGTCCTTGTAATGACTGTACAAAACTCTTGAGCATAACTAATTCATGTTGCTGAGGGGTTCCCATCATGGGATAAAACGAGAAACAAAATGTTTTAGGTGTTTCTCTAGATCTCTGGAACCATTAATGATTGGGAATGGGTAGTTGAATAATTTGGTGGGGGAGAGAAATCATCGACCCATTAATGGTATGATATCTTTTATGGTTTAATTTTTCATGCTTTCCCTCCATAGCTTCCTTTTGAGTTGTCACTGACTCAATACTAGTTATTAACTTTTCAGAAACATCTGGTTGAGCTTGGACCTGAACAGGTGCACAGACTAGAGATTGTACAGGTATGACGGCTGGTACAAGAACTGATTGTACCACTACCGATTGTTGTTGTGCCTGATCCGTAGGCTTAGACCTGTGGGGTGTACTAGTAAAAGAGGGTAATCTTAATCAATATCAGTAGCTGCAAAAAATTTTCTTTTTCTGATTGACTCTAGCACACATAGACGGAAGACTACCCTGATGTAGTTCTGCTCTCATCCTCCTCAATTCCTTAATTTCTTCCTCCTGTTGTGCAAACATATTCTCTAATTAGAGCGACTGGCCATCTCTAAAGTAAGGGTGTGAAGTAACCTGATTCTATACATTCTCCTTATTGGACGCCTTTCGGAATGGGGGAAGTAGGTTACTTTAATGAACACCCAGATTTTGGGTAAGTTTTTGATTTCCTGTACGCACACCTTCTTCATTTTTGTCTGTGTGTACAACTTTTTGAACAATAACCTCTTTATCTGATCTATATGAGCGAGCCTCATCTGGTGGATCAGAAACAATGGAATTGTTTACATTTATTTATGTATAATGAATTGAATTTCTTCTATCATCATTTCTGCGATATTGTTTTTTTCCATGTCATTGACTAGACATTGACATTTGTTGAATCGGTCCCTTGGTAACTTTTTGGCAAGCCGTAATTTAGAGAGAATCACATGATAATTTGTCTCTTCGTTCCACTTGGGTATTCTTCCCAAATCGAGAGAATATCGAATTTCTATAAGGGAGGTATTGAGGATTTTAATAAGCACCCAGTCCAGTGGACTGGAGTTGTTCCTGATGGTCCCTCTCAACTCCACGAATTTTATTTGTTGATTCTGGGGGTTGGGCTAATAGAGTCCACAGTCTGGCAAGCTGAGGTGGTTCTTGACATGATATGTCTTTGAATTTCTTAAAATCACTCTTAATCTTGTTCACCTTAGTAAGGAAATTAGCTGGATGAATGAAAAATCATCCACTTTTGTCACCCGGCTCAATTGATCGTTGGATGATTTATGACACTTCTATCAAATGATGATGTGATTTCTCCATATGAGAGGCATGTTCAATATTCTCGTTAGCTTGATGTATGAGTAATTCAACAGATTGTTCTCTATATTCTTGAGTTTGAGAAGAACTAGCTGAATCCTGATCATGGGCAAGCCATTGATTTCGCACAAAACTAGCTAGATGTCGAAACTTTTGGGAGATAACATTGCATGAAACCACCTTTGGTGGGATTTGTTGATTAGAGATCACTATAAAATGTAGTGCTCTATGAACAACCCATTCTATGATATGAATAACAGATGGGGAATTATCAATTTACTGGCCCAATCTTCTTAATGCTCCAAGGCATGAATGCTGAACGACTTTATGCTACTTTTCAGCCTTCAGATATTGAGAAACTAATAGTGATGCCAAGTCAATTTGGCGTTGTAACCCATCTATTATCATAACATAATTTTCATATTCATCATAAGGTAACACATTATTTTTTAACTAACAATGTGTTTTTCATATGTTGAGACGAATATCATGAATCCCATCTTCCATCAACATCTCTAGAATGTCATACTGAGAGTTAGCCAAAGGCCAAAACATAATTAGTACATCATCTATCGCTAGTTGTTCTCTCATGTTCATCATTTCCTCTTAATCAATCAATGAAGATTCATATACATGTTTAGACCAGAACTGGTTCTTACTTATTGCTTCATCCTATTCAACAAGATTTGTAGTGAATTCACTATTCAATCATGAATATGAATGACCTAGGGGTGGTCTGGAGAATGACCTACACCCTGGGCTATCTTCTGATTGAGAAAGTATTTCACATGATGATTGTAAAGCATCAGACAAGTCTAGATTCACATTTTCATGTTCCTCATAATAAGAGGGCTTTCTCGACACTACATTGTTCTCTAAAGAACATTCCAGGAAATGCGAATTATTACTGCCGAGAGGACTTTCACATCTAAATTCATCATCATGGGGAGGATCTTCGTGGTGAGTTACTGCAAAAGACGAAACCTCTTTCTCCATGATATTCTGACCTTACAGAGGGTTAATGTGGCTCTCATTTGAAGATGAATCTTCAAGATCGATCAAACATTCATAATGTAAGCCTTCATGAGGAAGTGTCTAATAAAGTCATTAGTAATTAATGTTCACACTATTGAGAAATGAGAGAGAAGAATCTTGAGTTGCAACAAGTAATTGTCAAAGTGTATCAATAACTCCAACATCATGAAAATCCGGATTACATATTGGCCCTTGATTTCTTGACTGTGTTGGACGGGTCTTCTTCTTAGATGCCTTCTAACTCACTTTGGTAGGTGTATGTGCCTGCTCAAGAGAAAATATCATGATAGACTGATTATCTCCACTCAAAATAGTTATATGTTCTTGACATGGTTGTATGTATGATATGGGGGAGTATGCCTCACAACCCTCTTGGATTGGATAAAAGGTTTGTGTCTGTTCCAGATTTATATGTTGATGTGTCACTCCACTGGTTGGGAAAAATTTATGTGACTATCCTTGAGATGTTGTTGAAGCAGTTATAATATCCAGTCAGGCATCCAGGATAGGAACAGGTATTTGAATATGCACATTCACCAATAACAAAATGTGTTTGGTGACTTCAGCTGCCGAAACGAGGATATATGTCCATTCCGTGCTTGGAGTAGGTATATTTTCCTGCTCCTTTCCCCCCTTTCCTATCAGTGAATCCTGACAGTACTCATGTGTGGGGCAGAGAGTTGAGTCAGCCTCATGTTTTTCATCAGAGCTTTCTAACTGACTTCACCATGTGCTACCAAATGAGACTGTTGGTGGACTTGGTCAATACTAGAAGTTGTATTTGCCTTCTGATTTCACTCTATCGAACATGGTCGACGAGCTTCCTTCAATACTAATAGACGAGGCTGCAGGAGGATTGATGAGTGTAAGTTGGTGTATGTTCTTTTTTACCACTTGTAAACATATTGGTTTGGCAGGCCACATCGTATGTAGTCAGAAGATCCTGCCGACTAGCTGGTGATTTATAAACATGTTTATGTTTATGTCTATAGTACTCAGTCAGAATTGTCAGGCGGGATTGGCGTGATTCTGCCAGTCCAGTCTGCCTGACAATAGAATTAAAACGAATCGGTGTATGTGCCTGCTCATTGCTTTCCACCATGGTAGGATGGTGGACTCCTCCAGAAATAGCAGAGATGATAAAATAATCACTATTGATCTGATTTTGCCTCTGGCAATTCATCTTGCCTACTCGAATTTGAGGAACCGGAGCCGAACTTTTAGAGACGACAACCTCATCATGTTGAGTGTTCACGGTCGCACGAGTCTGGCGGCGATTCGTGATTGGATCCCTTGGGAAGTTCTTCTGTCACATTTAATTATGGCCCTGAGGTACATTTTCATTCACCACCCCATGATATGGGAAGGATTGGTGATGGTGTTTCAGGGATAATGACCCAAAACGTTTGAAAATGGTGTTTTGAACCACCATCTTTTTGATCACTGGTCATCGCTATCCGGAAAACCAGGATGGATTATTGACATGGATGCCTTGTCAAGCTTCTTCTAGAGTAGGTATGGTACCGTGTTGATGGTACTCCTTAACAATTGCATTTGATACCCAGCGTTGAAGACGCTGATTAGGTGATGTCTTCCTCAGAGCGACGACAATCCATCAGGAGTAGCAGCAATGGCATTCACAGAAATGGTATTCACATATGTGAACATGAGGGAATCCATTTCTGTAATGCATAAGATCAGGGAAAATATTTCCTATTTGATATAACAGACATAATCAAGATAAATTCATCCATTACATCTTTTGGATGCGCACATATGTTTAATGATTGCTTTATTGTCCCTCTCATTGAGTTTATGTAGGGGCATAATAAATAAGTAAAACATCATTTTAACTTGGTTAAGGATTCATGATGTGTTCACCATTTTATGTATCCTCTAGAATTGGGGATAACCTCGTCGATTTAAGGTTCGAACATTCCAATCGGTTTCTGACGGGTTTGTTCGTATAACCCAAAACATCCAATAATTCTATATCCATTTGGACCTACATTCTAATGGCAGGTGCTCATTAGTTGTGGACTGATGAGTCTTAAGAATTTTCATTGGTCAAGGGGATTGGAGGTCAAACTCACCACACCGTTTTTGGGGGGGAATTATTGTACGCTCCAGGACTCTCTTTATAGATTTGATATATGTTCGTGAATCCTTATTAAATTACCAAGTATAAGAATGATTTTTCAATTATAATTTCAATAAATAATTGATATATTGGAAATTTAGAGAGTATTTTTTATATGTATTCGAGGTTCTTCATCGATAGTGAATCATTTGTATTTGATAGAGGTTCCTAGTCAATGGTATCCATCAATACATTATATATAAAAATCTTTTGGTCATTATGATGACCATACTGGTTTTTAAGCTACTCAGTGGGGCACTTGAAGTTTATTTTCCTTCAGAAAGAAATGAATTATTTTAGAATTAGAATCGTACTTTCAGATGGGATACCTACGTATCCCTGTTTAGAAAAGGAATGAGAACCAATGTAGTTCGAGTAAAGATGTATGAGGTTTATGATTGGTTTATGGCCCAATGAAAATGTGGCATAATCACTTTTACACTCTAAGCTCACGTGAGTGATGCTTGGTGTGATAAACAAGTGGTATTGGTAAAACAAAACAATAGTTCCACATAAGATGAAAATCATGAGAAATAATGTGGGGCTTAAATATGTTTCACTACCCAGATAGATGAAGATTAGGTTTGGGATTTGATTTCGGGAAGAAACCCAGGATCAAGGACCATAAATATATATGTCCTTTAAGGAGATTTGAATATATAACTTAGGACTGAATTCTAAGAAGTATTCCCAAATAAGAAGGGTCTTATGATTGGGTTTTATTCAAGAGGAGGAAGTCCAAATTAGAAGAATTTAAGATTAGTTAAGAGAAATAATGATTGGGGCTTATTCTTGAGAAGGAGGCCTAGGTTAGAGGGACTTGATAATTGGGGCTTATTCTTGAGATGGAATCGCAAGTTAAGGAGAATTATGAATTTGGGAACTCGAGGATTACTTACTAAGGAGGAGGCATAGAATTAAGAATAATTGGATTGGGGATTACTCCTGAAATGGAAGCCGAGTTTAAGGGACTTTTGGGTTACTCCTATTGATGATTCCCAACTTAGGGGAATTGGTGCTTACTCCTAAAAAGGATGCCCAAATTTGGGGACTTTGGGCTTAATCCTAAGGAGGATGCCCAAATTAAGTGAACATGGACAGGGGATTACTCATGAAAAGGAGGCCCAGGTTAAAGGGTTTACTCATCTTTAAAGGATGAGGTTGAAAGAATGAAATCTCTATCCTTAGTGACATAAATATCTGTAAATCTCTAGGTTTTGAGAGATGTTCCATAGAATTCCATTTAGCTAAGGTAGCTAACAAAATCATGTTATAAATGACTTTGAAGAGAGTTATGAAGGCTTAACATTGAAGAGTATAGGTGAAATTAAAGGAAAAAAGTGAAATATGCAGGAGGGGAACCCAAAAAAATAGTGGTACGCAGGTCCGACATGGGCGTGCAAGTCATGGGTGCGCAGGTATACCTGTGTGGCACATGGACACTTGCGCAGTGGTCAATCCATGAGGTAATACTTGAGCGAGATATTGCTCAAGACTATAGTATTATCCCTGAGGTCTTCCATAAGGGTGGCTCACAAGGTCTATTGAAGGAGTAAGGCAGCACACAAGTGTGTTCTTTTCCCTTAAGGGATAAACCACTTAGGCACGCATGTGTTGGTGAATTTCAACACATAGGCCTTTCATTCCCTCATTAGAGATTCCATTCATGGTAAGAAAATACCTAAGGGTTTTTTGAAATCTTTGAGAAATGAATAGGGCACCAGGAGCTCAAATATGAGGTTCTAGAATTTTTCATCCCCGAAATGGGGGGCCCACAGGCGGTATTTATAGCTACTGTAGACACCGGGCAGAAATCAAAGAGGTCATGCAAGTCACCTAAGTAATCGCTAGGCGGTGCCCAAGTATACTTACATGACTATGATGGAACATGTGCATCCCAAGTGGTAATGAAACCTTGTTCATGCATTGGTCATTTTTTGATGTTTTTGTCAAAGGATGAATCACTTTATGCTAAGGAATTTCCCTCTTCATTCATTTAGACACTGTGACAAAAAAGAAGTGTCAACAGTGACGATTCTGATGAAACTATATGAGGTGCTCTATGTTATTCCAGGTTGATTTTCATTGAGATAGATGGAAGATGAAAAATATGAAATTTTATGGCTAAGTCTCATGTAGGAGACATTGGAACATGTTCAATTGATTCAAAAAAGTATGGAAATGGAACAAAGTAGGAATATTTCATATATGGATATGGTCCACAGGCATCTTAAATTTATAGTGGGTGATCGTGTGTTTCTTTGGGTGTCATAGAGGTTGGGTCAACATTGGATACAAAAATAGTGAATGTTTGAGCCTAAGTACATGCGATCATTATAGATTGTGGATAGTATTGGGCCTATGGTGTATGGATATACAAATTCATAGTGGTATAGTGAAATGATTTTTGTTCTTCATATGTCAAAACTTCGATGGTATCACCCTGACACATCTCATGTGTTTTATGTTGAGGATGTCAGCATGTGGTTGATGCATGCTTTGAGGATCATCCAATTTGTATCGTTGATCATAGTGATAATTCCATCTGATGGATGACTATGCCTTTTATAAAGATCCGGCCATAAACCATGCTTAATAATGTATTAAATAAATAATTCACATTGAGGATCTTCTCAGGTTTAATTATTTAAAGAATTTGGCCATTACTATTACATTACAACTTGAATATTACAAGTAGACACTACTACTCAGTATCCATTTTCTCAAAAAATAAAAACTCTTAAAAAACGTGTCTAGTTCCATGTTTTAGACAACATGACTTTTCCGTGATCCAATCCATGACCCTATTCATCTTTATGTCCTGTGGAAAAAATTTCAAAAACCTGGGATGAGCATAAAAGGCTCAGTATGGGTTATAAAATATGGATGGAAAACATTAGGCCGTCAATAAATACAAATCAATGAAACCATACTTTTCAATAATAACATACCATATGAAATCATAAGATTTATGAATAACACACACAAATAATAAATCATAAAGGATAATTATGGAATCCATATCAAACATACATTGTAGTTATCACTGCTATGTAGGGAGTCACATTGGAATACCCATCACTATATATTCCATAAATCACTTAGGAGAAACATCACATTTACCTTCGTCATGTAACCCAATGAATTGGAGAGCTATCTCGGGCTCACCCGCCCTTGTGTTATACTGAAACCACCCATATATGTAAACAATGACAATTAACCATAACATATCACATAAAAAACATAAAAAAGATAACATTTCCACATTCCAATCATAATATATCATATCAAGATATTGAAATAAACAATGCTTTGTCAAACCATTTTCATAACCATATAAAATATTTAATAAATAGATTTTTGAAGGAATGATTCCCAAAACACTTTGATGATTTTAAAGGAATTAACATTTTAAAACATTAATGTACATATAAATAAATCCCAAAACCATTTTTAAAAAATGGTCATTGATGATAAATATTAAGAAGAATAAATCTTTAAAATATTTAAAACATTATTTTAGTCAAACATTTTTTAACAAAATGAGAGATCCTAGAATACAAAAAAATGAGGAATATAATTTAATAATATCATTATATTATCATGAGAATAAAAGGATTCATGATATAATATGTCAAAGGATAGTATATACACCATATATGTGTGAATTGGTGTATAAAAATAATGAAGTCTCAATGGAATGTAAATTGAGATGCAATCCCTTATAAAGACGGTGTCCTTAGATTAAAGATAAATCAAGGACATAATTTATGTGTGGAAAATAAAAATACACCTAATATATGTGAATATTAAGTGTAAATCAATCAGAGTTCATTCACACATATTTAAATCATGATAAGATAAATAAGTCGATGTTTAACCAAAAGAATTCAAATTGTTTTTCGAAGTCCCTTTACACAAACATGACAGTCTAAAAGTGTCACATTAAAATTCCGAAAAAAAGTTGATGAGATTAAAAAGGGATATCATCACATCGTTAAAAAAATTACATCAATAAAGATATAGAAATACATATCCCAACATAATAATATGTAAATTAAAAGACATAACAAAAAGAAGTATTTTAAAGGAGGAGGGTGAAAAGTTCCCTTGCCAATTTGATAACATTTGAAACATACCGCACATGAAAGAAGGATCATAAAATGGAGATGTAATTACCCATAAATTAAATTGTATTACACAGGTAATATAATCATGGGAAATACATACACCACATGAATTAAATAAGTTGTGAACAATGTAAATCTCCTGGAATTGGATGTTAGATAAGAAATTGCTTACAAAATTTCAGCAGCCTAACGACGCCACATAAAACCTAAAAAATGGATTGGTGAGATAAAATATGGTCTCTAATCATATGAATGAAAAAAGGTACAGTATGAGTAATAAAAAAGAAAATCCTCTAACATAATAAATATGATCTTAGAAGAAGTGACATAAAAGAGAGTACTTAAAAAGAAAAAGAGTGGTAGGATCCCTTACCTCGTGTCCGACTTGACTCGATCATTCTTTAATCTCCTTAATAATTAACTAAATTTAATTTATACTTTTTTATGAACCGTTTTCATGTTTATTTTTCCTTTTTATATCACATATTACCATTTTATAAACATTATGTAATCATTTAGGTTTATAATGTTCGTTTTGCCGATATTTGGTACTTGAGTCAAAAATGGACATCTTATAATTATATGTTGTTCATGTTGTCAAAGGTTCATTATATCCAGAATTATATTCATGATTTTTATATCATATATATCATATATATCCAGTATATAAATGTATTTATAATAGTACATAACATTTAGAGGTAGGAAATGAAATGCACTGTTCATGGAGATGGTAAGCTATACATACACATGAACGGTACTTTCATTTCTATTTCTTATTTCAATGGAATTAAAACATAATTATACATAGTTATATAATAATTACAGTATAATATCTTATATAACATCATTATATATTTCTTTTATACATCCCACATAATGCATTAATGAGTCACATCACTTTGACTGGGCGGTAGTCCGTGATTCCTCAAATGAGATTATCGAATTTACCCACTATGGAAACCATAAATGCATGCAATAAATGGAAAATACAGAAGCATAATGAAAACATAAACATAATATATATAATATATAAATATAGTTCCATCATAATGGCCACCATGAGAGGCGGTAGGAGATAATCGAACAATCATCATTTCATGAGGTGTTAATTTTCCATCAACAGAAACATTATGTTCTTCATCAATTAGATGAAGGTGTGTGTATCTGTATTTAGAATACATCTCATAACAAAAACCATGTATATTGAGGATAAATTTCTTGTTACAAATGTATGGTTTAAAAATATTTTAGTGGTTTGATATTTAAAATAAATGAAAACAAATTAAGAGAATTCGTTACCTTTAAATCTTGTAACTCCCTTTGGATTGAACCAAAGGACTTCTTGAAATGCCTTATGCCTAAGGTGAGGCACCAAGGAGGAGGAGAGGGATGTAGGGAGCTTAATTGGGCATAGTGTGGACGATCCAAATAGCTAGAGAGGTGTGTGGAATTGGTAAGAGGTGGTCTCATTTTATAAGGGAGAGAAGGGGCTATTTAGAAATGTGTGAAACCATTATTTTATTATATGATAATATTTGGTTTCTAATAATCCAAAAAACATTATTGTCGAAGATGAGATGACTCATGGTAGAAATAAAATCATCCAATAATAATTGGACTGGTTTAACATAGTATATTAATCATTATAATATTATTTAGATAATGATTTATTAATGAGGTAAATATTGCATCATTATTATGTCATAAATAATTTAAATTATTTGATGTCTAAATTTTTTAAAAAAATACTATCATGTAGTAAATGTTTTATAATTCCAATGAATATTTATAGTCTAAAATAGGACTTATATAAAACCATAAAAATAATTTAGTATAAAAAGATTTTTATTAATGTCAATTTTGATTTACATTATATTAATTAATCTAAATTGCCATTTTAACTTTTAAGTGGATTCATTTTAACCCAAAATCAACCCTAAGATGCCCATGGTCGGAAATGATTCAACCAATATGGTTAGGACAAGTGTTATGTTATTTTGGATTTATTATAATATTATTTTTACCTTGAATTACCCTATTTACCTTTCACCGCGGTAAATAAAAGTCAAAAGATACTATTCATCAAAAATTATTTTCCTCATAATAATACACAATTTACTTACTAATAACAACCATGTATGTCAGATTTTCAAAATTCAATTCAAAGAAGTGGTAAAATTTAATTTAAATGAAAAAGTCAGTTTTTTTAACTAACACTTAGTGGTTTCACTGTTTATAAAAAATTTATGTTTTTCAGAAAAATATAAAAAATTCAGCATAGGATATATTTGATATTCCAATTTCAGAAATGATGTCTATTTTACCAAATTCAAAACATAGAAGTGGCATTTTATAATTTAAAATTAATTCCCGTTATCAAAACAAATATTGTGTTTTTAAAAAACAATAAATATCAAAATATTTATATTTGTTTATGTCCAATTTCCAAATGAATTTAATTCCAATGACCAAAATTGGATTAAATGGTAAAAATATATTCTAATTACAGTTTAAAAACAATTAAAAATATAGTCTAACCATATAAATAAATTAGATTAAAACATAGTTTTTAATTAAAATACAATATTTTCACTATTCATTAAAAAATTAACTTTATCGGAAAACATCCAAAAATTTACACAAAGTAAATTTGGATGTACCCATTCTAAATAAATATTTCTTTGTAATATATAATTTATTAATGTGACCAAAAATAGATTTAAAAAGGGTTCTCCATTAAATGGAAATAAATGGACCCTTTAATGTAAATTCTGCATTAAATTACATTCATTCAGATTTTATGCCCCTAACCTTTTATTGGATAAATATAAATACATTAAACATACATGTATAATCATATTGTTGTTAGTTTTGTTCATTCCTTCCAATATAATGGCTAGGAGTAAAAGACCATTTAAAATAATAATATTATATTTTTAGTGTGCAACGTAAGATTCCAAAGAAACCCATTTTTGTGTATTTGGTATTCTATCGAACATAGAAACCCTTTTAAAGTAAAATTAAGATTCAATTCAAAATATTAATAAATATGAAATATGTCTTATTCTTCATTTACCTGGTATGTTACATCCTTCCACCCTTTAGGGAATTCCTTCCTCGCAATTTTAAAATTGGGCTCGGAAACATCATTAAAAGCCCCACATCGGAAATGGAGTAAATTAAAATATCACTTTAAAAGAAAGAACGAATAGTAAAATGGTCACCCGAGACAACAGATACTAGGATTCCATGAAAACATGGATTTGGAAGAAAAAAAAAAGGTCACGTTCTGATGGAGAGTGATAGAAAACATGTTTAGGAGAATGTTAACCACCAGAAAATAACAAACTTGTGATGGTTTAAATGGTATTTGATTCCACAGTCGGAAAAGTTAAATGACAACATTTGTGTTTTAAGTTACTTTTCTTTGATGGATTTATTTTTGAGATTAACTTAATAATAAGGAGGAATACTTACTTGTTATTTAGACATTCATTTCTTTCTAGATTTCATAAAAAACTCATATTTTCTACAAAAGATGAGTATTATGGATTCCTTGTTCACATTAAGAGCTCTATATTCAACTTATTGAGTATCACCTAATCCAAAAAAGATGAACAATATATTTTCCATTTCATTATACCATAACCAAAACCCAAAATGTTAGTACAAGTTTATATAATCCACAAAAGGATAATCCTTTATAATAAAAATTCTACTCTTAATCTCTTAAATTCAACAAAATGAACCCAAGTTTCAGGAAAACCATTAAATAAACAGCTATCCATCAAAATTTCCAATGTAATCCAAACTAATATTAAATCCCAAATCTTTAAATTATTTAATCACAATTTCCTCCAAGGTAAATCATAACATTTATCATCAAATAACATCCGTTATTCTAAGAGATTCATACTCAAAAGTAATTAACCTAATCACATATCCTCCATGATAGGTTAATCATTTACATAGATAACCCAATATCAACTAATTCCTGATTCATATGATCATATTACTAAAATGAATTAGACATACTAACTAGTTACTTCACGTAGTCCAGTGGTTGGGAACAAATACCAGTCGTGCTTTGGTTGTGGGTTCGATTCTCATAGCTTTATCTGACGCGACAGGATGTCACAAGGTTTGCATGTTGTCCCTTTTCAAAAACTACATACTTTTATAACATTCCCAAAATGAGATATATTCATCAAAAATAACCATAACATATTTTATCCACAAAGGTTATATTATAACTTCTATTTTGCATCCCAAAATGTATTAACCTGTAATTGCCTCAAATTCCAGGATTATATAAACCCAAATGGTTCATTATAACTATATCCAAAAAAGTGAAAATAATTATTCCTTGAATAAAATATCCATATAACAAAAATCATGCTTACACAAACTATAAAAAGTCTTCTTATGTAATCCCATCTTAAGAACAACCTTAATAGTTTTATGCATTTCACCATCCTAAATTCTACCAAAACTCATGATGCCCTTATATGTTGAATTATTACTCATTCAACATTCTTCTTGATCCATTAACCATTCCTTTCCAACTTATTTTTAAATACATCATTCCTACAAATAAATCAGGAATCATATCCTATGATTTCAATAATATGAAAAAATATGTTAAGAAATATTCCATTCCTTTCATTGGTCATTGTCAGTTTCATCATCCTCAATCGGAATGGAATTAGGTAGTGGAAAATGAATATTTGTATGATATTGGTTATCCCTTTCCCAAAAAATCTTCATAGGACATTTTTTTGTCTAATGACCTTGCACACCACATTTAAAACATTTAATCGATCTTTCAGAATGAACTTCTTTCCCTTTACTGGAGACAACTAGATGCTTCCTTTTTCCCTGGAAGGTTCTTGCTTTATGACCCTTATGTCCACATCTATAGCATATTCTCGTCCCATTAGAAAATTTTCATAGGTGTTTCATTCCAAATATTTGACATAAATGTTTTTCAACATACATACATTTTTGCTTATTACATGATGTTCTGCAGAGATTTGATTCTCGCATATACGATGCCAGATAAAAATCACCATGGAAAAGGTTGTCAATTATGACTCTAGACAGTTGGTTATGAAAAACCACAAGAGTTCTCATTACATCTTTCATTTCATTCAATTTCGGATTCAGAAAATCGCCATAGTTTTCTTCACATCCACTGTTACTTTGATTCCTTCTAGATCCAACCATTGACTAAAACCAAAATGGTCAGTGTGAGTATATCTTTAAAATCATCATATAATATCATATGAGTAGGGTAAACACTATGATATACTTATCCACGTAATCTTAAACTCATTTACATTATAAAAATAACTATGAATCTTTCTAAAATCCTAACCATTATGTTAATTTAATTTATGCTTAAATTTTACCCTAACCTCTAAAGTTATCTAAACCGACCTCTGATACCAACTATAATGACCCGACCTTAAACCTTGCTTAGTATTGTATTAAAAAAATTATTCAGATTGTGGATCATTTCTGGTATTTAATTTTAGAGAATTAGGCCATAAATGTAACATTAAAATATGAATATTACATGTAGACACTACTACTCAGTATCTATTTTTTCATAAAATAAAAACTCTTAAAAATAAACATTTATAGTTCGTTGTTTTAGACAACATGACTTTTCCTTGATCCCATCCTTGAACTTATTCATCATTATTTTTCATGGGAAACATTCCAAAACATGGGATGAGAATAAAAATCTCCGTAAGTGCTATAAAATATGGAAGGAAAACATTAGCACATCAATAAATACAAATCAATGAAACCATACTTCAATAATAAAATACCATATGAAATAAAATGATTTATGAATAACACACAAAAATCATAAATCATAAAGGTTAATTATTGAATCTATATCAAACATAAATTATAGTTATCACTACTACATAGGAAGTAACATTGGAATACCCATCACAATATATTCTCAAAATCTCTTAGGAGAAACATCACATTTACCGCCATCATTATACCCAATTCATTGGAGAGCTATCTCGGGCTCACCCGTCCTAGTTTTATCATGAAACCACCCACATACGTAAAAAATTCTGATTAACCATAACATAACACAAAAAACAAGCATAAATGAATGATAACATTTCCACATTCCAATAACAACATATCATAACATGATATTGAAATAAAAAATTCTTTATCAAACAATTTTCATAAACATTTATAATATTTAATAAATAGATTTTTGAATCAATGTGTCCCACAACACATTGAAGATTTTATAGATATTAAAATTTTAAAACATTAATGTACTTATAAATAAATTCCAAAACCATTTTGAAATCATGGACATTGATGATAAATATTTATAAGAATAAATCATTAAAACATTTAAATTGATATTTTAGTTATAGATTTTTAAAAAAAATTAGAGACGCTTAAATACAAATAATTGAGGAATAACAGTTAATCATAACGTTATAATATCATGAGAATAAAAATATTCATGATATAATATGTCAAAATATAATATATACATCATATAAGAGTGAATTGGTGCATAAAAATAATGAAGTCTCAATGGAATGTAAATTGAGACGCAATCCCTTATAATGACGGTATCCTTAGATTAAGGATAAATCAATGACATAATTTAAGTGTGAAAAATATAAATACCCCTAATATAAGTGGATATTAAGTTTAAAACAATCATAGTTCAGTCACACATATTTATATCACGACATAATCAACAATTAGAAGTTTAACCCAAAAAATGAAATTGGGTTATGAAGTCCCTTTACAAAAATTCTACAGCATAATGACGTCACTTTAAAATTTAGAAAATGAGTTGATGAGATAAAATAGGTATCTCATCACATGGAAATAAAATTTACATCAATAAAGATATATAATAACATATCCCAACCTAAGAAGATGTAAATTAAAATGACATAACAAAATGAAGTCTTTTAAAAAGAGGAGGGTGAAAGGTTCCCTTACAGATTTGGTAACATTGGAAACATACACCACATGAAAGAAGGATCATAAAATGAATATGTAATTACCCATAAATTAAAGTGAATTACACAGGGAATAAATTAATGGGCAATACATACTACACATGAAATAAATAAGTGGCGAACAATGGAAATCTCATGGAATTGAAACTAAGATAAAAATTCCCTTATGAAAGTTCGGTAGCCTAACGACGCCAATTAAAACATCAAAAATTGATTGATGAGAAAAAATAAAGTCTATCATCATATGAACATAAAAGGTACCATATGAATAATATAAAAAAACATCCCATAACATAATAAAGAGGATATTAGAAAAAGTGACATAAAAGAGAGTAAATAAAAAGAAAAAGAGAGGTAGGATCCCTTACCTCATGTCCGACATGACTCGATCGTTCTTTAATCTCCTGAATAATAAAATAAAGATAATTTTTACATTAATAGGAACATTTTTCAATTTTATTATTCATTTTTATATTACTTACTACCATGTTATAAACATTATGTAATCATTTATGTTAATAATGTTCGTTATGTCGATATTTGGTAATTGAGTCAAAAATTGACTTCTTATAATTACATGTTGTTCATCTGGTCAATGTTTCATTATATCCAAAATGATTTTCATGATTTAGATATCATATATATCATATATATCCAGTATATATATGTATTTATAATAGTACATAACATTTAGAGGTAAGAAACGAAATACACAGTTCATGGAGACGGTAAACCGTACGTATGCATAAACGTTACTTTCATTTCTAATTATTATTTTAATAGAATTAACACAAAATTATAAATAGGTATATTATAATTCCAGTAAAATATCATATATAATATCATTAACTCTATCCATCATACATCCCACATAATTCATTAACGTGTCTCATCACATTGAGGGGGCGGTAGTCCGCGCTTCCTCAAATGGGATTATTTTATTTAACCACTATGGAAACCATAAATTCATGCAATAAATGGAATATAAATAAGAATGATGAAAAAGTAAAAATTACTTATATCATATATAAATACAGTGACATCATAATGGCCACCATGGGAGGCGGTATGAGATAATTGAACAGTCATCGTTTCATGAGGTGTTAATTTTTCATCAACAGAAACATTATGTTCTTCATCCATTAGATGAGGGTTGTGTATGTGTATTTAGTATACATCTCATAAATACATCCATGTATATTGAGGATACTTTATATTGTTAAAAATGTAAGGAATAAATAGATTTTATGGGTTGGATAAGTAAAATAAATAAAAAACAATTAAGGGAAACTGTTACCTTTAATTTGGGTAACTCTCTTTGTTTTGAACCAAAGGACTTCTTAATGTTCCTTCCGTCTAAGGTGAGGCTTCATGGAGGATGATAGGGATGTAGGGATCTTAATTGGGCAGATTTTGGTCGAGCCAAATGGCTTGAGAGGTGTGTGGAATTGGTTAGAGTTGGTCACTTTTTATAAGGGAGAGGAAGGCCTCTTTAGGAATGTGTGAAACCATTATTTTATTATCTAATGATATTTGGTTTTAATGGTCCAAAAATAATTATAGATAAGATGACTCATGGTCGAAATAAAATCATAAAATAGGAATTGGACAGGTTTTTGATAATATTTTAATCATTATAATCATATTTATCTAAATGGTGTATTATTGAAGTAAATATTGCATCATTATTGTGTCATTAATAATTTAAATTATTTGATGTCTAAAAATTATGAAAAAATAATAACACGTAGGAAATATTTTTATCATTACAATGAATATTTATAGTCGAAAATAGGACTTATATAACACCATAACAAATTTATTACTAAAGGATTATTGTTAATTTCAATTTTGTCTTTACATTATATTAATTAATATGTATTGTCATTTTCACTCTTATGTGGATTAATGGGGCCCCAAAATCCACCCTCAGATGCCCATTGTTGGCCATGACTCATCCAATAAGGTTGGGATAAGTGTTATGATAATTTTGAATTATTGTAATATTATATTTACCTTGAATTACCCTTTTTACCTTTAACGGTGGTATATAGAAGACAAAAGTTACTATTCACCAAAAATTATTTTCATCTTTATGAACCATATTTTACATACTAATAACAACCCTGAATGTTAGATTTTCTAAAATCAATTCATAGATGTGGAAAATTTCATTTAAAAGAAAAATTCAGTATTTTTAATTACAACTAAGTGGTTTCACTATTCATCAAAAATTTATGTTTTTCAGAAAAATAACAAAAATTCAGCCTATGGTATATATGAAATTCTAATTTCAAAAATGATGTTTGTTTTACAAAATTCAAAACATTTAAGTGGAATTAATTAATTTTAAAATTAATTCCAGGTATAAAAATAAATATAGTGTTTTTAAGAATCAATAACTATCAAATGATTGATACTTGTTTATGTCCAATTTCATAGTGAAATTAATTCCAATGACCAAAATTGGATTAAATTGTAAAAATATATTCTAATTATAGTTTAAAACCAATTAAAAAGATAATATGGCCATATAAATAAAATATATTAATACAAAGTTTTGAATTAAAATACAATATTTTTATTATTCATTAAAAATGATCTTTATCGGAAAAATTCCAAAAATTTACACAAAGTAAATTTTAATGTCCCCATTATAATGAAAAATTTTATTTGGTCATATTGAATTTATTAATGTGACTAATACTATATTTAAAAAGGGTTCACCATTAAAAGGCGATAAATCGGATGTTTAATATAAATTATTCTTAAAACTAGATTCATTCACATTTTAAACCTCAAGAATTTTTGGGTTAAATATAAATACATTTAACAAACATGTATAATCATATTGTAGTTACTTTTTTCATTCCTTCCAATACATCGTCTAGGAGTTAATGACAATTTAAAATAATAATATTATATTATTAGTGTGCAATGTATGATATCAAAGAAACCTGCTGTTGCGTATTGGGTACAATATCGAACATAGCAACCAATTTAATGTAAAATTAATATTTAATTCACAATATTAATAAATAAGAAATATGTATTATTCTTCATTTACCTGGGATGTTACACCTTTGGTTCGAATTTGTTGTAAGCATGGTATTTTTTAAAATTAAATTGAGAGTGGGAGATATATCACTGGGCTTAGTTTCTAGATTAACATTCATTGGATGTTTAGTTAGGGTTAGGATTGAGGATCAAGGGCAGTCCATTATATGGTAGGGAGGTTGTAATATCCAAGATTATATCAAGGTATGTTCTTGTTTTACATCTTATTATTATCGCTTTATTATTTTTAATCAATTTTTTTTAAATTTATGAGGAATCTCGGGGGTGTCTCAGGGGCTCAGGACATGAAATATGAGAAATTCTGGTCATCCTGTACATGTTTCATGTATGGCACAATGTTATTTGTAACCATGCTTATAACGACCCAAAGTTTTATCAATGGAATTTCCCTTATGAAAATTATGTCATATGTTATAATCATATAAACATACATTTAGAAGTCAAAACCAAAATTATAAATGAAAAATGAATGAAATAAAAATTATTTCTAGATGTTAAGGATCCTATACCGATGAAAAAGTTACTTGATCTTTGGAAATGTAATGTTACCCTTATGGATAATTAACATTCCAATTGAATAGTGACATCACCACTGAATTTATAAAATAAAATTTATCCATATTATAAGGGACAAATGTTATAATTTTAACATAGTATATCTAAATAATTATTTTAAAATTTATTAACTAAGTACTAGTGCTTTTATAATTCATAAATATTTAATTATAATTTAAAAGAAATAAATAATTTCTTAATATTTATTCATAAATTATTATTTTTATGTCTTCTGTTTATAAGATAATTTAATGAGATATAATTTAATTTTATAATGTGTTCTAAACTAAAAATTAATAAATACATATATTTTCATGGAAATAATGACATTTCTTTAAAATAAAATTTATTATTTTTATTAAATTATTTTCATAAAATGGAGATCATTTTTGTATTCTATAATTTTATAAATGGTTTGGGTGAATTTCATGGTTTTTTTTAATAAAATGTAATTTTTTTATTAATTATAAAATATTATAATTTACGATAAATGCATAATACATGAATTATACATTCATGGATGATTTTTTATTTACGTATGCACCATTGTTTCTAATTAACAAGATATAGTTACTATACATAGTATAAATAATAAACTTTATTTTATGTGTTGATAAAAATCGTAAACTAATGAATTAAAAAACTAGACATCACCTCTCTCTCAACTAATATAAATTCAAAACCTTGACACCTCTTCTACTTACACATATCAAGTTGTATTCCTAGTCTAATTACAACCTAAATATACACCTAAGATCCATCCCAACATCCATGATCATTTGGTTGTAAAAGAATTCAAAAACATGACCCCTATTGAGGTCCTCAAGAGGAAGGAATCAAGGAGTAATCCCCTCTACCTTTTCTATTAATTTCATTTCAAGTACCTTTTTTTCTTTTCTATATTCACCTCCCGTCTTCCAAAATGTATGAAAGATCTAGTAACTTTTAATATAATTTAATTTTGTTATGATAATATAATAATTAATCAAAATATAACTTTTCATGTCCTTTTATACTATAAATAAAAACATCTTCTGAGATGTGTAATGTAATCGCATTCAAGGATGACTGGTTTTAAATATCAATTATTTTCATCTTGGCAGCTCCAGAAACCATTATTTTGGTTAATATAGATCCTAATAAATGAAGTTTAACAAATACAAGGTTTTTAAATCATTATACACACATGATGTAATGTAATAAAACAATACATTATATTTGTGAGTGAAACAAGTCATAATAATTCAAGGTGTTGTCTTTAATGTTTTATGTAATAATTCATCCTCACCCAAAATAAAAAGAAATAATATGATTATTTCACCATATTTAGGATTATTAATAACATATTACTTCAATTATATACTTAAATTCCCATTTTACATGATCTTCCACACTCTTATATAAAAGATCGAATCATGAAAATTAATAAATCAATCAGTCATGAATGACGAAATTGAACAGTATAACTCCTAAAAAATACAATAAATGAACATAAAAAAGATATAATAAAAAAATAAATTAATAATTTTTTTTGTTTTTAATTAAATAATATAATTTTAATATCCAAGACATTAACCTCAAGTGAATAACAACATTTTACCTATTGTTGGTGATTCTACCCAAACCTCCATTATTAATTCTTGTCATTCTTGATGTCTTTTTAGCGAAACAATATTCACATTGATTTTTATGTAAATAATATTAATGGTTTTTCAATTTCGAAAATTATTGTATCATGATATTTCCATTATTTTTCTATGGATATTCATATTTTTAAATGGATTCATACCTGATTCTCCTTAATAAGTATTCCCAATTTAAGGGATCTACAAGAAATCATGCCCATCATCATGTGAACTATATTATCTGTTTTTATTAAATTAAATTATTTTCAAAAATATATATTTTTCATATGAAAACATTCTTGGTTCACTTTTGGATTTATATAAAATATTATTCTATTTTGTCAATAAATTTTCTATTATATATTCCTTAAACATAAAAAATGTCTTTTAATTCTAATGTTTCTTAAATATACGTTCTACATGTTGTCTATTATGTATGATATATATTGCTATTATTTTTTTCTAACCTCTCTTATTGATGTCCATGTATGATTTATATCCATTCTTCATGGACCCTTTTGATTAGAATATGACACCCAATTCACACCATGGGAAACCCTTATGTTTACTCGTGATTCTTTATGTATGATTATTCATTGGGAACACATATTAATGAAGATGTTTTTATGGGTGCACCTATGTAGATATCTAAAGCATTAGATAATGTTTTTTCACATGATATGTAATGTGAAACATTCTTGGTTATTATCCTTGACCCCTGCTCCATGTGATGCTATCTTGGGGGTTCTCCTTGACTTGACATCATATATGTGCAATGTGCCTTGAAACTTGCTGGATATAGGTTTTATGTTTCTAAAACATTACTATGATTCAAGGATTATATGACCACATCGAATATATTTTATGATACCATATGTTCAATCACGTTCCATTCCTTTTTATATCATTATGTTTTTCCTTCTAAAACATGTGCTATGATTTTTATTAATGTTTATTCTTTTATTCGGATTTTAATCCCTTCAATTTTGTAACGATTTCCCTAGCTTATCATATGCAGATGAATTGCCTCAGTTGAAGTTAGCATCTCATAATGAATGATAAATAAATAAATTTTTTTGAAGCATGTTTTTTGTTTTTTGAGAAGATTCTTCCAAGGAAACTAGATTTTATGGTCGTTCGCTTATAATTTTATAGTTAATTATGTGTAAAAATATGTAATGTGATTATTTAACAAATTATATTCTAAATTTGATGGTAATAGATGTTAAAAATCTTATAAATGTACTAGCTCACCTAGATAAAATTATGAGTAATAACTTGAATCATGAATAACACACACCTTCTCTAAGAAAACTGCATGTAGTTGCTGAATCCATCAGGTGGAAATGTCGTCCCTTGTTTAGTGGATATTCTGAACCAATCCCCATGGAATAGTGGATTAACACCCATGAAATTATATTCTCTCTCATATAATTCATAGATCATGAGAATTTTGTGATAGTGTTCTATTATTTTGAGTGGATGCTGATCTGTGGTGGACAATTATCAATAATAAAAACTCCATTGATGAAATTTATTTCATGTATTGGGAGGAATTCAAGAAATTTAATTTCAATATATATTTTTAATGAACTGTATATCTCAGTATGGAATGCGATTTATTTTTATCATGTATAAGGAATTTGAGTTTATCAGTGTGGAAAAAAACATTACAAGCAGTGAAATATACACCTCATCCTTTTTTGTGAACTCTGAAAGCTATGTAGATATCATCAGTATCAGACTAAAGCTAATTCTTCTTAAATAATAGGAGATTTGAGACATTGATAAATATGAGGAGATTATTCATTTTACACTTAATTTAGAAATGGACATCATAGACAATTAGTGTTCTCATGGGCCTAGTGAAAAAAGAGGAAAATAGAATCTAATATAGTTACATGGACTGATAAACCCCATGATGTAGAGAAGAATGACCAACCCACATGTATAAATTTTGGGAAGAAGCATCGTAGGAACTAATTTATTAGAACTATGAAATGCATCAATTGTGGAAGAATTGGAAATCTGGATAAGAACTACTGAAGAATTTTAATGAATTCCACTAATGTTGATGAAGAATATAAGGTTCATATAAACACACAATATATAGTGTTATGTTACAACAATATGTATCATGGAAATTATTTGAACCATATCCCTATGATAAGGATTTTGAATGGAAATATACAACAACATCAAATGATGTAAGGAAGAGCCTATGATATCACTATTTTTTATGTGGATCCCATCAATGATGTGATGAAAGGTTTTCTGGTTATTCATTCATGAATAGAGAATGTACTATATGATTCTGGTTCTACACATTACTTTAAATCATTCATAATTAATAGATCTATTCAAATGCCACCACATAAAATGGATGTTGAGTAATCTATGAGAACCAAAAATGGTGAAATTATCACATCTAATGTATATAAATCATTCTAATTAATGTATGAATACTGATACATACATTAATCATTTTCACGCAACGTTTTGTTGGAGTTTGATGCAATATTTGGCCTAGATTGGTAATATTTATATTAATAGAACATCAAATTTTAGGAAAAATATGTCACTATTCACATCCCAGAGCAACCTCATATGTTGTAGTGGAAGATAAATCTCCCTAAAAAAAATCACCCCATCTGTAGATATTTTTTTCTTTATGCGCCTGTAAATCAAGCTCAAATTATTGAGGCAAAGGATAAATTCATGGTTGGATACATACACATTATAAGGGACTACATGGATGTGTTTTTCAATGATTTAAATTTTATACATCATGATTGAGAGGTTTATTTCTCAATAGAATTTATTCTTGAAAGTCTAACAATATCAATTAAAGCATAGAGATGGACCGCCGATGATCTAGAAGTGTAGAAGATGTAGTTACTAAAAAATCATGATAGTGGCTTTACATGCCTAAGTGCTTCACCATGGGGAATGCCAACCCTCTTCATCAATAATAAGGATCGATCAATGGTACTCTGAATTAATTATCACAAGATCAATAAAATAAAAATAAATAATAATTATACCCTACGTCGTATAGGTGACATGATTTACTAAACACGGGGGGGGGGGGGTGGAACGGACCACCAGAGCGCGTCCGGTGGTCCGCAGAAGGCGGCTGTGGCGCGCCGCCGGAGAGGAGTCCGGCGAACCGCCGACCTCAATCAGCGGCGGCGGGCGGGGGATCCGCGCGCCCCGCCCGCGATTCCGCTCGGTCACGCGGGCCGAGCCGCGGCCGGCCGGTCGGGCCGAACCGAACCGGACCGCGCCGGACCGAGCCGTGCTGGGTAGGGTCGACCCGGTTCGGGTCGACCTGGTACGGCCGACCCAGGGGGGGTCGGGCCGGGAAGGCCCGAACCCGGACCCCCCGTTTTCGGATCGATTTCGGTATTTTGCTCATATCTTGAGCTACGGATGTCCGATTGACGTGCCATCAGCTTTGTCGAGTTCCTCTTAGTGAAACGGATATTTTGGCTTACTCCGCTCGAGGTTTGGATGCTGTCGTAGTGCGGTCTGGTTGGTTCGCTCACGGAACCAACCGGGCCCCTGGAACGAAAAAGCCAATAACTCACAGACCGGGTGTCCGATTGACGCACCGTCTATCTCGTTGCGTTCTTGTTGACGATACAGAACATTTGGCATCCTTTTCCCAAGTTTTGGATACAATTGGTAGTGGCCGGGTAGGATCGTACCCGAAATCCAACCGGGACCTTGAAACGGAAAAGCTGATATCGTTCAGACTGGACGTCCGTTTGACGAACTGTCAGCGGCATTGGTGATCACGTAGAGAAACGGTCCCTATGAGCATACCCTATGAGAGTTCGAGGTATAGTTGAGATACAGCTGGGATTGGTTCGCTCACGAAACCAACCGGGCCCCTGGGATGAAAAGGCTAATAACTCACAGACCGGGCGTCTGATTGACGTGCCGTCTGTTGCGTTGAGACCCCTATGAAGAGGCGGACCTTTGTGATACTTATTTGTGGGACTTTGAGATAATTGGAGTATAGACCTGTAGCTCATGGAGTGGACCCTCCCAGAGGCGAGCGTGCGGAGTACGGAGACCGTGTAGCCTACTGAGACCTGACGACTGCTTGACCGACTCAACTTGGAGTGAGTCGACTAGCCCAGTGGACGGAGCACTACTTTCTGAGGTGCATACCCATGGCGGACGGAGCACTACCTATGTGACAGTGTAGACCTGCGGTACTCGTCCGTAGAGTACCTCAGCAGGCTACTAGGGGGTGTGCACTACTGTGTTTGGGTGACATACCTCAGCGGGAAGCACTACTGTGTTTGGGTGGCTGGCCCGCGGTACTCAACAGGAGGAGTACCTCAGCAGTCTTAGGTTAGTGAGCAGTACCTCGGAGTCATGACAGGACCACTGTACACTCTAGAGATGGAGCTCTTCAGCAGATACGGTTTCGATAATGAAAATCCTGGTTTGAGCTGAGACTTTTGACCTTGTGTTTACCTCATGATTGAGATGGGTCAGTTGCTAACTTAGGTATATGTATGGGCATATACATGGGTAGTGGTTATCCATTGATTTCACAATCCATGTGTTTCCTCATGATTGAGATGGGTTACTTGATAACTTAGGTATATGTATGGGCATATACCTATGTAAAGGTTATCTGTTGAGATATTCTTTGTGGTTATCCATGTTGGTTTAGTGAGACCTTGAGGGTCTCGGGGTCCTTACTGAGTATCGTTATACTCACCCCTGCACGGGATATTCCTCCACCTCGTTGTGTTGGTTGCAGACGACGGGCAGTGCTGACGTAGGCCGAGTGTTCGAGGACTGGACGGTACTCGGAGGTGGACTACACGATGAGTCAGTACCCGGAGGTAGACTACACGACGTGACGACTCACAGAGGAGGTTGACAGACGAGAGCGTGGAGGAGGCTATCTGTACCTACCCTTCAGGTAGGATTTGTGGTGGACGACCAGGAGCTGCGCTATCTGTACCTAACCTTCAGGTAGGATCCGAGAAGGACAACCGAGGACCTACTTCCTTCTTCCACCTGTTTGTCTTTTTGTTGTTGTACCTTGTTCGGTTGTAGTCGTACTTTCTTTTGGGTTTGTATTCTGGCCCATTTACTTTTCAGCAATTCTTTTGTACTTAGTGTTATGCTTCCGCTTGTACTCTGTGCTGCTTTTTTTCTTTTATAAAGGTAATGCCTTCACAGTTATCGAGATTTTACGCCTTTGGTTCTAGTCACCAGCCCCTGGCCTATGGAAGGCGGGCTTGGGGTAGTCACGGCATGGTCCCCGAGGACGGGTCGTGACAAATTGGTATCAAAGGAGTCGGTTCTACCGCATAACATATTACTCTGATGTTTCTTCTGTGAAGCAATAGTGTTATGAGTACCGACTGTGGTTTTCAGTTCAGGGAGTCCAGTGTTAGTGCGGGCGGCCGACGTATCCATACACCGGGACCCTGACAACTGATTTCCGACTTTGTGCACGAAAACACTGATTGGGTGTGTGTTTTCCAGAATTTTTATTTAAATGTCATCTCAAACCAGGTCAGCTCACCAGGTATAATCGTTTGATTATGTTGCGTTGTTTCTTTCAGGATGCCTTTTCTCAGACGACCAGCTAGAGCCCAGAGGGATGTGCGTGCTGATAGCATGTCGAGCGACGAGGCTTCGGTACAGGGCCCTCTTGCAGTTGAGGCACCAGCGGAGGCACCAGCGGTACTACCATACGTTGGGCCACAGATGCCACTAGCCCTAGTAGTAGGTGATACACGCCACTTGAGAGCGCTGCATGAGTTCCAGCGCTAGAGGCCACCCAGGTTCCGGGGAGAGTCGGACCCACAGGCGGCTGAGGATTGGCTGGAGGCTGTGGTGAGAGTCTTCAGGCTATTGGGGACGCCGGAAGACTTCATGGTGATCTTTGCTGCCAGCCTTCTTCAGGTAGTAGCTGGCAGGTGGTGCAGCCACTTGTTTCAGTTCTGCGACCGGATGGTCTTCGCATGGGAAGACTTAGAGACCTTCTTGAGGGTGGAGTTTGTGCCAGTAGCTCTACACCCCGAGCGTGTAAAGGAGCTTCTTCCTTTGCCATGAGTTTTTCGATCAATAGCTGAGTCATTTGTGGGCAGTAGACAGATGATGCAGAGGTCTAGGAGGACCAGATCAGCAGTTGGATGATCTCGGGTTTTAGGGCCGGTGGTGCGGGGCACCCAGGGTGGGGTCAGAGCCAGGCGTGCCAGAAACAGACTATGTTACTCATGCGGAGGGAAGGGTCACCTGGCACGTGACTGTCTGACTCCTCATACAGTTAATCCCTAGGTGTTGGAGGAGCCACCGAGGCAATAATTAGCGACGAGTTCTTGAGCAACAACCGAGCAGTGGACAAGGCAGTAGAGCTCCGGGAGCAGGAGGACAGGAGCGGAACTAGTGGATACGTCCCTTGTACTTCTAGTTCCATGTTTCTGTTGTATTCGTGTCTTTACACTATGAGCTACAATAATAAAAAGACACTTATCTGTGTCTGCTTTCCTATCCTTTTGTTTGGTAGATACTGAGTGGTTCCGGTTAAGACTGTTGACTTGACCCTCACTTTCGAGTTTTCTACTGAAAGAGACCTAGTAACCACACACTGATGCCGACAGTGTGACTCGACCCTTGGAGGCGAGAGTGACAGTTGGATCTCTTGGTAGTTGCGTTGAGGCCTTACGACGTCATCCATGGCATGAATGCACCATTCATGTCAGGATTGACTGTATTAGGCAACGAATGTTGTTCATCCAGGGGATGAGACCAGATTTCTCTTATCAGCAAGGAAGAAATCATAGCAGCTCTTGTGAGACTAAAGATGATCCAGTTCATCCCGGAGCGGATGAAGACTGCACAGTGCAGTAAGAAACAGGAAACCGGGGCCAGTCTTAGAGACTCGGGCGTGTCAAATATTTCAAGAAGAGGAAGCTTTAAATAAATGAGTCTGCGAAGTGGCAGACGTGGAGGCAGAGCTAAGAGAGCAGCATGAGGTGGTGTACATCTTAACATGGTACAACCACCCGCCTTAGTTATTCCCACCAGGCTCAGGGAACTGGAGGGTGGAGGAAGAGTGCGGCTGCATGCGGTCAAGGAGTGTGACCCAATGGCTCTAGAAATGATTCAAGAGACTATCTGTGTCCACTACTAGCTGTTGTAGTAACGTACGTCGATATGAATCATTCCTTGCTTTCACAATCTTGTCCCAGGCCTAGAGTTTCCGGTAAGCCGTGGACTTGACCCTCACGTCTGGAGATACCTTGGGAGGAGACTAAATAATCTCCCTTACGCCAACGGTGTGGTCAGACCCTCGAGGCAAGAGTTCCGGTTGGAATCTCTTGGTGGCAGCGTCGAGGCCTTACGACGTTATTTTGAGTATGGAATGGGCAATAAATGTTCATACTCAAATTGACGGTTTTAGGAAAATGTCAGGATGGGTTTTCCTTGGTCGGCGAAAAGGAAACCCCAGGCAGCACAGGATAAACTCTTCCACAGGAGGGTGCGACCGATCACTCTTGAGTCGGTCAATCTTACCCTCGTAGTGTAAGTCGTTTCGAGTTCCAGTTCTAACAGAAAATGGAGACCTCTAGAGTTCAGGGATGACCATCACGTCCTTATACGAGTCTCACCTCAACGAGGTTTACAGAGATGTAGCTAGGGAGGCAAGTTATATCTGAGGTTCAACGGACCTTTCTAGGTCCTTATCTAGGTAGGCGAGGTGGTTTACCGCTTGACCCAACCACTTTAGTTGCACTAGGTGCATGACGTTTTCCACGTATCTCAACTGAGGAGATACGTGATCGACCCTTCGCATATCATCGACGATGAGGAGCTGGATGGTGGCGATGAGGTGACTTCTATGGAGGTTCCAGTGGGGATCGAGGATCGACCAGAGCAGATCCTACGAGGACGATCGATTCCTCAGGTACACTTTCTTTGGTAGTACAAAACCTCTTGGTAATCACATGGGAGCGGAAGGCTCAGATGCGTGCTCTATACCGCTTTTGTAACCTTAGTTTGTGTTAAAGCTTTACAAGGACGTAAAGCCCTGAGGTGGGAGTAATGTAAAGACCCGTAAAATTCAAGGGAAATTTTTTCTTAATTTTCTTTAGAATTTTACAAGAACGCAGTTTCAGACGGCACCTGATTCTGCGGCCCGGTGTGCCCGGAATCAATTTCCTAAGATTGGATCAGGTACGTTCAGTGAACGAGCGAGCGGGAATTTCTAACTATTGAACCGGTGCCTGGAATCGAATTATCAGGGCACTGATGAACTCGCATCGCCGATATTCGCTTAAGGAGACCTTTTCCGAGGTTGCGTTTATAGAGGGTTGAGAGATAGTTTTTGGGGTTTTAAAATAAGGTTAAATAAAATGTGGAAACATATTTTATTTTTTTAAGCTGGTTATGACCTCCCAAAGGGAGTTAAAGGTGGGACCCACATCCACTTAACCTCCCTTGAGAGGATTAAGTGTGGTGGGGCCCACATGAACCCCAACTCTTCATCTTCCCCCAGAAAACTCCCCTTTAACCCCTCTTTAGTTAATATTTGACAACGTGGGAATAATTAATTGAGGTGGGATGTTTTAAATTTCAAACCATTGAAATTCTAAGAGGGAGGTTGTGTAATAAAATAAGCTTAAGATTATTTTATTATTTTGGGTTGGTTTTCTTTGCTACTTGAATGGTTTTGTGAAACTCTCTCCACCATCTTCAACTTTGACGAAGAACACGAAGAACACTCAAGCTCCGACGAAGAACGACGTTTCTCTCTTCTTCGTAGCCGGTGTGTTTCTGAAGATCGACAACGCCGCATCTTCGATCTTCTTCCCGTGTCAACGAAAGGAGACGCCGCTTCCTCCTCGGACTTTCTCCGTCATCTTACGAAGCTTCTCCAACGATGTACCTCTTCTTCAACGGAATCGAGGAACGATTACCGTGACGCTTGTCTTCCGCGGTTTTTTGACGTGCTTTGCACTTGAAACCGAGGAAGGGGAATGAATTTATTTTTGGTATTCTCTTATCTTATGAGAAAAGAATGACGAGCGCGGACCAACCAATTCCAAGTTGATCCGCGGATCGTTCGTTCATGCGGATTGATGTTGAAGTTTATTATTTAATTATTTTGTTCGTGAATTCTATCTTGTCATCCGTCGTGATTTTTACAACCAGTTGTTATTGGATTAACGAGAGGGGGACGAACCGCACAAACAGGCCGAACCTCCTCCGTTTTTGATATTGTTTCTAATATGGATGGAACGGGATGGCGTGGTGCCGTTTCACCACACGAGAATCGCTCGGCAGAATTACACGATGCCTTTGTGCCACACCGAGAAGCCGAACAAGAACGCGACGCCGTCACGCCGTGTCGAAGAAAGTTGAAGATACCGTGGCCGGAGCGAGGCCGCGGTGGAAGTGCGCGGCGCCGTCGTGCCGAACGGGAAAACCAAGAAGAAGCCTCTAATTAATTAATTGAGCTTTGAGCGCAGATTTACGGGCGATGAAAAAACGAGGCCGCAAAGCAATTTTGAGGCCTCCGCAGTGAAGTTTGGGTCCCGGGAGGACCATTGGCGAAGACAGCAAGAGGAACGGACCACCAGAGCGCGTCTGGTGGTCTGTGGAAGGCGTCGGTGGCACGCCACACTGGCGCGGCGGCGCCGGTGACTGGCGGCGGTGGCACGCCGCCGGAGAGGAGGAGGCCGGCGAACCGCTGTCCTCAATTAGTGGCGACGGGCGGGGGATTCGCGCGCCCCGCCCGCAATTCGGCTCGGCCACGCTGGCCGATCTGTGGCCGGCCAGTCGGGCCGGACTGAACCGGACCGCGCTGGACCGGGCCGGGTTGGACCTGGGTCTGGTCGACCCGGTTCGGCCGACCCTGTGGGGGTCGGGCCGGGTCGGCCCGGACCCAGACCCCCCGTTTTCGGATCGATTTCGGTCTTTTGCTCATATCTTGAGCTACGGACGTTCGATTGACGTGCTGTCAGCCTTGTCGAGTTCCTCTTAGTGAGACAGATCTTTTGTCTTACTCCGCTCGAGGTTTGGATTCCATCGGAGTGTGGTCGGGTTGGTTCGCTCACGGAACCAACTGGGCCCGTGGAACGAAAAAGCCAATAACTCACAGACCGGGCATCCGATTGACGTGCCGTCTGTCTCGTTGCGTTCCTGTTGACGATACAGAACTTCTGGAATCCTTCTCCTGAGTTTTGGATACAGTTGGTAGTGTCCGGGTTGGATCGCACCCGAAATCCAAACGGGACCTTGGAACAGAAAAGCTGATATCTTTCAGACTGGACGTCCGTTTGACGAATCGTCAACGGCGTTGGTGATCACGTAGAGAAACGGTCCCTATGAGCATAACCTATGAGAGTTCGGGGTACAGTTGAGATACGGCCGGGATTGGTTTGCTCACGAAACCAACCGGGCCCCTGGGACGAAAAGGATAATAACTCACAAACTGGGCGTCCGATTGACGAACCGTCTATTGCGTTGAGACCCCTATGATGAGGCGGACCTTTATGATACTTCTTCATGGGAATTTGAGATACTTGGAGTATCAACTTGTAGCTCATGGAGCGGACCCTTTTAGAGGCGAGCGTGCGGAGTACGGAGACCGTGTAGCCGACTGAGACCTGACGACTGCTTGACCGACTCGACATGGAGTGAGTCGACTAGCCCAGTGGACGGAGCACTACTTTCTGAGGTGCAGACCCATGGCGGACGGAGCACTACCTATGTGACAGTGCAGACCCGCGGTACTCATCCGGAGAGTACCTCAGCAGGCTACTAGGGGTGTGCACTACTGTGTTTGGGTGACATACCTCAGCGGGAAGCACTACTGTGTTTGGGTGGATGGCTCGCGGTACTCGATAGGAGGAGTACCTCAGCAGTATTAGGTTAGTGAGCAGTACCTCAGAGTCATGACAGGACCACTGTACACTCTAGAGACGGAGCTCTTCAGCAGATACAGTTTCGATAATGAAAATCCTGGTTTGAGCTGAGACTTTTGAACTTGTGTTTACCTCATGATTGAGATGGGTCAGTTGCTAACTTAGGTATATGTATGGGCATATACCTGGGTAGTGGTTATCCGTTTATTTCACAATCCATGTGTTTCCTCATGATTCAGATTGGTTACTTGATAACTTAGGTATATGTATGGGCATATACCTAAGTAAAGGTTATCTGTTGAGATCTTATTTGTTGTTATCCTTGTTGGTTTAGTGAGACCTTGAGGGTCTCAGGGTCCCTACTGAGTATCTTTATACTCACCCCTGCACAGGCTATGCCCGCACCTCGTTGTGTTGGTTGCAGACGACGGGCAGTGCTGACGTAGGCCGAGTGTTCGAGGACTGTATGGTACCCGGAGGTGGAATACACGACGAGTCAGTACCCGGAGGTAGACTACACGACGTGACGACTCACAGAGGAGGTTGAAGGACGAGAACATGGAAGAGGCTATCTGTACCTACCTTTCTGGTAGGATTCGTGGTGGACGACCAGGAGCTGCGCTATCTGTACCTACCCTTCAGGTAGGATCCGAGGAGGATGACCCAGGAGCTGCTTCCTTCTTCCAGCTGTTTGTCTTTTTCTTTTGTAACTTGTTCGGTTGTAGTCGTACTTTCTTTTGGGTTTGTATTCTGGACAATTTACTTTTCAGCATTTCTTTTGTACTTAGTGTTATGCTTCCTCTTGTACTCTATGGTGCTTGTTTTCTTTTATAAAGGCAATGCCTTCCCAGTTATCGAGATTTTACGCCTTTGGTGCTAGTCGCCAGCCCCTGGCCTATGGAAGGCGGGCTTGAGGTAGTCACGACATGGTCCCCGAGGATGGGTCGTGAAATCGCTGAATATATCTCTCGATGCATGGTTTGTCAACAAATTAATGCTGAGAGACTGAGGTCTATGGGGATGTTACAGCCATTAACCATTCTAGAATTGAAACGGGAAAACATCACTATGTACTTTTCTATCGAACATCCCAAAACATCCATTGTCAATAATGATCTCTGGGTTATTGTTGATCATCTTATGAATTTGTCACACTTCATTTCTATTATAGATGATTTATCACATCACCATATTTCCAGGATATATACAAAGGAAGCGGTAAGGTTTCATGGAGCACCACATTCAATTATATCTGATCGGGATCCAAGGATTACCTTGATGTTTTGGTGAAGTCTTCAACATGTTCTGGATATATATTTAAGTTTCAGCACTACTTATCTTCCCTAGACTGATGGTCAGTCTTATAGGACAATTGAAACATTGGAGGACATGTTGAGATCTTGATCTATGGATTTATAAGAAGTTGGGATCAACACCTACCATTAGTGGAATTTTCGTATATTAATAACTTTCACTCTAGTATTCAGATGGATCTTAAAGAATCTCTTTACTGAATGATGTGCAGAACTCCATCATGCTATGTTGATGTTTGGGAAAGAGAACTATTAGGACCAGATCTTGTTGATGAAAATTATGAAAGGGATATAACTATTCAAAAACAAATAATATCATCTTAGAGTCGACCAAAATGTTTTGCTGACAACTGAGGAAAAGACCTGGAGTTTGAAATGGGTGATAACGTGTTCTTACGAATGTCTCCCTGGAAGAGAGTAGTGAAATTTGGAATGAAGTGAAAGTTGATACCTAGTTATATCGGTCATTTTGAAATACTGGATCATGTTGGGATGCTAGAATACTGATTGGATCTTCCTACGAATCTCTCTCTAGTTCCTGTTGTGTTCCATGTTTCTCTCCTGAAAAATTACATACCCGATCCTTCACATGTACTAATCTCAAAAGTTGTACCGCTGGAGAAAAATAATTCATACGAATAAAAACTGATAGAAATTCTAGATCTTAATGAAAAAGTTAAATGAAACAAAACCAATTGGTTGGTTAATGTTTTATGGAGGAAAAACCAATTTGAAAAAGCTACATGGGAACATTAGGATGTGATGATGGAGAGGTATCCCAATATGTTTTTTAAATGTGATGATTTTCGGTGGAGAAATTCATTTTAAGGGGTGTTTATTGTAACGCCCCAAGATTTTATGAGAATTTTTTGTATGTATTATGTTATACACAAAAAAACAATTATGGTTTCACTACACACAACGTTGACTTGGCTTACGTTACACACAAGAGAAAACTTCCTCGATAACCTACTTGTACGCAAAACCAACAATAAAAAACAACGATATATTATTAAAATAATATATAAAATTTATGTAATAAATAATATTAACAACATTTTTAATATTATATACAATTAATATTCAATTACACAAGATATGAGAAGAAAATAAATTTTTCGTATAAAAGAATTATTTCTTAAAAAATGCAGTTTTACCAGCTTTTGATGAAACATCCATTTTAATTTTGGTTTCTAAATATTAATATGATAAATTTGAAAAAAAAAATATTTTATTTTGAAGAAAGACATAAAAATATACTTTGGATACCTTTTTGATGTTTTTATAATAACATTAATATTTTGATGAATAATGATAATACACAAAATTATAATTGAAATAATCATTTTTCATGGAAATAATTTATATGTTTATAATATATTATTAAATTATTTTAAATTATAAATTGAATATATTTTTTTCATTTCATATAATTTATTTCATTATCAAAAATTTTAAAATGAATACACAGGTATAATCATTTCAATTTTTTGCAGTGTTTTAACATTTACAACTCGTTTCTCAACAAAGCGATTAATTTTAAATCAATTACTGCATCTTATGTGTTTTGAATTTGGGAAAATTGATTCCATATAAGGAATCAGTAGGTCCAAATAATGTACATAGGTAACTTTTATTTCTAGACAATATGAATAGTAAATTGACTGAATATTTTATTTAACATGGTTAAAGGTAAAATATGCTAAATAAGGGTAACAAAATAAAATTATATTTACCATACCACATGACTTATCCCAATTTTATGATACATATAAGACCATTGGAATTCTTACGTAGATTTTTTTACACCATGAAGGCACTTGTAAATGAAAATGACATTTAATTATTTGTAATTTAATGTTTATGAGAATATATCCAAAACATATATCTTTTACTAAAACATTTTTTATATGAGGTTATAAAAGTGATCTGTTAGACTATAAATATTCATTAGAAATATAAAATGATTCCATACATCATTATATTTTATATGTAATTTTTATACTTTATATAAATAAATTTATGTAAAACACAATCATGATGCATTAATTGCTTCATTTATAAAGGTTTCAAATAAATGATTTTATAAAAAAAAATTAATTTGTTTATTTTTATGTCATTCATGAATTTCCTTGTTGATATTGACATATTAAATTTGGTTTAGTTCCTTAGAGTATATGTAATCAGTTTGTTAAGAATTTTTTAAAAAGTCAAGTACGAATAGTGTTCAAAATTGACATAATTCAAAACATAAATCATAAAATAGTATATTAATTGATTTTAAATTATTAATAAGATTCTCCCAAATGGTTAATATGAGTCCAAATATGTTGTATAATAAACTTTTTTCAGTATTTTGGAATTATATAGTAATTATATTAACTCACACCGTGTAAATAACATGATATCACCATAAGATGAAAAAAGATTAAATATGGGTTATATAAAAAATATAAGGATAAAAAATTATTCAAAATCAATCTAAAAAATATTGGATGAATTTTATTCGAACCAAAATCATCTTATCATAGAATTGAATAAGTTTCGGACCATTTTATGTCAAAAATTAATTTATAATAAATTAATATTTTTAATGATTCCTTAAGTGACCCTCTCCTCTCTTATAAAATAGAACCCACTACTTCCCCACTTCACACCATATTGATATTACATGTTCGGCCTACCACTTCCCATTACTCTTATAAACATACCTACTAACATTCTAGAAATGTTGGTCTTTGGGAAAGACCAACTCTATTTCCCTATGTGAAAATTGAAAGGAGGCACGTCGAGGTAGAGGCAATGTCTTCTACCGATTCATACAAGATTATTTCTTCTTATACATCCTATTATTTAGTTATTTCATAATAATGTAATAACCTCAGTTTAAATTATATAATTATATGTTATTATTAATATGAACCAACCCTATATCACCTTCCATCTATTCTGCTAAAAACAAAATCATCGTGCGTGTGTACGTACGACTTAACGTCTCCATGTAGTGATGTAATATGATTCTCACTGCCACCTTACATTGATGAGTATAGTGGAGGAAATAAGACCTATATATGATTAATATAACATCATACTAATTCTGAGATACTATAAACCATCCAATTCAATACTACTAAACAATTATGGAAACAATATCGTCCCTCGTGCGTACGTATGACTTACAGTCTCCACAGTACGATGTGATTCATTCTATATGTTCTATGTTAATCAAGGATTATATAAAAGAATTGAATGAATAAATATGATATATATTATACTAATAATATTATTTAATTGATATGACTATAACATATAAAAGGAATATGAAGTTATTCGACCAAAACATACGTTACAACGTAAATCAGTTAATACCTGAATAGCGAGTAACAATGAAATGTTACTAAAAAATGGATGAAAATATGATCATTAATGATATCATAAAAGAAAATATTATTCTTGAATTAATCTGTAACATTATTTAAATCATTATAATGGTGGTTCTGGTATATAAAAATCATATCGTACCTATTGTAAGTGATAATTTTTCCAATCTCATTTTATCTGAGTTTATTTATTTGTATGTATCTACTGAGGATATATTTATCATCCATCTCCATGTTTTCTAAAAATATTCTCAAAAAATATGTACTATTCATATATGTATGTTTAAAGTCATTTTTATTATTTTGGACTTTTAATACATGGTATGGAAGTAATCTTTCATTTGTTGACCATAGAAGGTACTTTTTTACTTTTCCCTTAAAAGTACAAGGAGAATGTATTTTTAACATATACTGGATGGACACATTATTACACATTAATATGTCATTACATCCATGAATCTTCCTCAACATTATTTTATGTTTTTTTAGTTAACTTACATTCTTGAAAAATATGAATGACATTTTCATAAAAAAAATGTTTTTGAAGATGAATGGATATTTTTCTTCATGAACTTAGTTCAAGTGGTTTGTCAGAATTATTTTACATCTAAGATGACATAGGATTATATTTTATCCCAATTATTACATTGATTGTATTTATGGTGTAATTATTTTTATGATTTCTATTTATCTTATATGGATTATGATATGATAGATTGATGTTTAAGAATCCAATTTTATTACATGGGTAATACAATTAGGTATGCTTTATCTTTTTTTGGCGCACATATGAATGGCTTCATTATGTAATGTGTGGGACCTATATCTCCCACCAATGCGTTGGGAAAATATTTATATCAAATCAAATATCCATGGCTAGAATCGAATTTAATATGGTTCTGTGATACAGCGATGGAACGAGTAGTGAACTCGGTTCAGTAATGGACTTTGTCCACTATGATGATCTTCGAAATGCGCGCTAACTAATATGCAATGATTTTCTATGCTTATGTGTGTTTTATACAAGGTTTCATTTCTTATGTTATGATAATTGGGATTATATTTCACTTATATTATTTATCCCATGACATGATATCATGATCTCTTAAATGCTAGATTAGATTTTAAAATCTTATGTTATTACGAATATGTTATGATTGGTGTTTCCATTGGTATACCATACTGGGCATTTGAGCTCACCCTTTCATATTTTTCATTTCCCCAGGTCTGGAAGAAGAGAATTAAGTACCATATTCCCAAAAGGAGTCCTGTTATTAATGAATATATGAGAGACAATATTGATTTTTTATATACAAGTTTTATGTGTTTCCAAGTCATTAAATACATTATTTCTCTAAGGCCTTGTCATGGTTTTTGTTATAGGTTGTAATGAATTTTGATGTTATATCAATGTAGGTAATGTATGGGTCAATATTGGGATTCATATGGTGATTGAATCTAGATCTAGGGCTATTTATAGGTGTATGTTCATCTCTGGTTCTATGGTAGGTTTTCTAGAATTAACATTCCATGGTCCTGATGTTAATTTTTGAATTTATGGTTTTATCAATGGTTATTTATTGTTTTAAAATTGATTATATAGAATTTATTTTGTAAAATAAAATTTAAATGATTACTTAAAGCCCTTTTTATTCATTTTGGATGCATTAAGGATTACTAAACCGGTTTAGGGCCACCTATGGTGTATTCCAATATTCCAAAACATGGCAATTTTGAAGGATTAGTTTGGAATTGACATGTAATAATGACTATCCCAAGATTAACATATTTATATGTTAGTTCAGTCGGAGAAGATATTATTTAAAATTGTTCCCAGATATTGATAATGGATTTATGATTTATTTGGAACAATGTAAATATAGTTAAATTGAATAAGATAATTGTGTCTAATTTGGGAGATTGAAATTGAAATACATGAATTGGATAATTCATGTGATGTGATGAGTACTGTGAAATGGGGTAATGGATAAAAATTATTTAATAAATTATATGTGATGAGAAATGAACGATAATATGGTTAAATGGGCCATGTATGGTGTGTGATAAATGTGTTAATGGTTTAAGGCCCAATGATTATTTTACTATTAAATGGATGATGAATTGTGAATGTTATGTGTATTGATTATTCATGCTCTATGATTTTTTATATATGGTATTTGGATGAATATGAATGCGCACATGGTTTGATGGTATGCGGGGGTATTTTATTAGGGCAACCCCCATGGGTCAGGGTGGACTGAGGCTCTAAACCCCACCCAATAATTTATAGGTTAGGGAGTTGAACTATGTCTCTAAGACCCTTGATTTTTAATTTGATGACAATACCATAACTAAGGCTCCAATTTGAGATTTAGGTTTTTGTAATGAAATGTTTATCTCTAGTGAGATAGGGAACTTGAATTATTCCTTTTTACCTAATAATTGATCATGTTAGGCTGAAGTTAAAATGATCTAAATTACTAACACATAAATTATTTGTTGTAAATGTTTTACTTGATTGAATGGAATAAGTTATGAAACATTATAATGTTAATATTATTAACTAATGGAAACCAAGATGTATTTAGTTCTTCAATTAACTTATTTACTGCATGCATACACTATCTCTTTATAAAATATATTTTCTGAGACCCCAATGGTAGTGTCCTTCTGAGTTATACTGACATTATTCTTGGGACGTTGTTGGGTACATGAGATAAATTAATTGTTGCTGGTTAGGGAATTGTCAAAAGAATTTTTTAGGGAGTTGAGTTGTCCTTTGGATGTGCATAAATGATGATTGAGACATTGATTTAGGACTCAATATGGGGGATTTTTCTGTTAATATTCATTTTTTTCCTCCTTCACTTTTGAAATGGTAATAATGAAATTTGAAATATATCATTTGGAGGTGGTTGTACCATGTTTGGGAAATTGTTGGTAATGCTTATTTTGGATTATTTTCTATCAGTTTCCTTATTTATTATGTTATATGTTGATGAATACAATGGTAAAGATGGTATATTCTCCCCACATGACCTATTAAATTCTCATTACTAGTTGGCAACCACTTTCATATTGGAAGGAATTCATGAGGTCATGTGGTGACCTACCTTGGAGCACCAGTTTAGTTGCTTCTGGGCCAAGGATGTTACATGTGGTGATCAATAATCAAAAAAGTCAACATAGGAATCATTGGTTGCTATCATGGTATATCCTATAACTTTTGTCATTAAATATTGATCAACATAAGAATTTATAAAAGATTATTCCTCATTATATCTCTTTAATTGTGTGTAGATGGTGGTGGAAGATCACTCTCCATTAATGGGAGTGTTCTTGGAGACATAGCTCTCTAGGGAATGAGATCATTATATACAACTCCCATTATGAACAACACAATTAAAATTGACTGTCTAGAAAAATAATATAGTTGTTCCCAAATAATGATATGGTTATAAATAAATAATATCACAATTGGACCATATATTTTATTTAATCTCTATGAATAACAATGTTAATAATAATAATAATATAACTTATATTTATTAACATTCTCTAAACCAAATAATTCAAATTATATATTATTGAATCAAATCTTATTAAATATATATTATTTCATACAATACATGTATTCTCTATCTACCATTCCTCCACAGTATTTATTGGGCCATGAATATTAACTATTTACTTAATAAATAAATATCCATGCATTTTTCTCCAGTAAATGACAAATATAGAATATTCATTAAATTGAATGAAATATATATTAAATATTATAATCACATTATATTCTTTCTAATAACTCCTGATGGCATATAAGTGGAAAAAAGTGAATAATTATTAATACAGGTGTGTGGATGATATTTATTCAAATTTGTAAGTAATAAATCATAATATATTATTTCACTAAGATTATGGATAAATTTAATTTATGGTCTTCCATGACTATTTCATTGTGGAATTAAGATAAGTAGCATAATTTCCATTATTTACATATGGTAATAAGCCACAGAACCTATAGAGAATGAAGTTAATGTTGTGACAATATAATACTTTATATGGGTGATCACTTTGTAATATAATATCATTTCCATGATAACTCTAGTCAAGTAGGTTTCACGACGGCTTCATCATCATATGTGCTCAATGAATATTTCTTTGAATTTTTAGAAATAAATCATGATATAAAAAATAATTTCCATGGATTTATTTATTCTATATCATTTTCATGAATGTGACTGGGATATAAACTTCTATTAAAGATTTGAGGGTAAAAATCATTCCCATGCTATTAATAAATGAAATATTACTCGTGAAACACCCATCCTATCGACACTCCAATGGAATATAAGTTGTATTTATTTTCATTAATATATAAAAGTACATGACTTATAATAGTCATTAATAATAATCATAAAGTACAAGGATATGTAGACACATCTGTAGATAGTAATATCCAATGACATATAAATTTGTATTTCCCAATAGAGTGTCTTATTCTCAAAATATCATTCTCTAGATATTACCATGGCCATGCACCATGAGCAGGTGCCTCAATGTCTTATAAGTATCTACCCCTAATATTCTATAAGAATTTTATCCACAAAGGTTATCATCCTGCTTTATAACACACAAATAAAATTAATTTTTTTAAAAATAGAAACTTTATAGAAATATGGGAACTAAATAGAACATTAAATATACCAACATACATTGACCATCCAAAAATATATTTCCACAAAAAATTTCTAAAATTAAAAAATTCAAACATCATCCAAGGCACCATGACTTGGACCCCAATTAGGTACTAATCCATCCAAGAATCCTACAAACATAACAAAAAATGTATAAGAAAATCATATGATAATAAATTTTCAATAATAAAAATTCAAAAGTTTTCTTCACTGGAATTCTCGAACCTTGAGCTACTAGAATCAAATCTTCACCATCAGTCGCATCTCTACAAACCCCATATTTGTCATTTCCATTGTCGAACCAATCCTCAATAGAGCCGAACACAACCTTTCTATAAGGAATCCAAGCATCATATCCATAAACCATGTCTCCATCACAATAATCCTTCTAGGATATTGCCATCTCCAACCATCTGAATCGAAAACATGTAAGTCATCGTTAGAACAACCATCATCCATCACACTAGAATTCGTACCAAAGAACTCATCTATTAGAAATTTGTTTTCCACTCGAACATCACTTACTAAAGCCCCAATGATCCATCACACATGGCCATTATAATAAGGAGAAATGAGACTCGAGATCATGGAAAATTTGGGTGCCTTATGTCCCATAATTATTCAGGCCCAAAGCTATGAAAAAGCATAAAACCATAAGAATCTCAAAACACTTCAAAAAAAATTAAGGTTATCTATGAAACTGAAAAAAAACCCATGAACATGACCATTAGATAACACCAATGAGACCATCATCACCATCATCTAAAAAAGAAATTGAATTAAAACACATAAAAGCCACATAACCAAGATGAATAATATTTTAATGAAACCCTAGTATGAAACTAGAAAAAGATAATTAATGATTAAAAAACCAATACTAGAAAAAATGAAATCAAGACCACAACCAAAAGGATGCTTCGGATTGAAACACTGGGTAGAAGAACAAACTATTGAAATTCTTGGAAATCTGTCATCCACCTACTCACATACCCAAATACACATAATATCATGTGCTCCAATTCTGACCTAGAGAGAAGAAGAGGAAAACACAAGCAGAGCACAAAAGGAAGGACATTGGAAGAGGTCCATCACATAGTAGGGAGAGTTGAGTAGAAAAAAATGAAAATATGAATGATAGTGCATCCTAATATGAGAAATAGGGAAGAAGAGTCCGAGAGGACTACCACAGAGTAACCATCACCACCGGGGAAATCAAAAATCGTTGGAGATGATATCCTTGAAGACCCTAGGCATGTGAGGTTCCATCCCCACCTATCTTCCAGTTATAAAAAATATGTTTTAAGAATAAAATTCTAACACTTCTAGGTTCTCACCATTGTCGTTAACTGCTATAACATTTTAGTGTAATAGTTTCCCCTATGATATTATCTCATACTATGTCACATAAAATAATAATCATGATGTCCTATGATGTTTACTAACATACAAACCTATGAATATAGTTTCAGATAATGTATAAAGAAGTTGAATCTATTAGCCTATCTCAAAGACAACCAAAATATATCTCATGGTTATATGACTACAATAACATTCAATGATATATCAACATTTAAACCTTATAATATTTTGTGTAAGGAATTTCAAATTGATAAATCAATGAACATGTAATTAATAAAAATAAAACAACAATATAGGTTACAATTTAATAGATTTTATAACTCATATTTCCTCCCATGAAAAATCCTTGATTTTTTATTTGATATGCCTTCATGAGAATAGCTTCACCAAAATGATATCATTGTACTTGTGTAATGATGGAATAAAACCACTACATTGCCTTTCTATTTTACCAATAATTTGATTTCCTTTATTGCAATTAACCATTATTTATGTTGAAAAAGTCCAAGCATTACTCATTCGGTTTCACCCATGTATTCTATTAGAATATCTCAATGAATAAGATAGAAGAAAAAAATAAAAAATAATTTATAGTACAAAAAAATAATGTTCTATAATATGTCAAAATTATAAAATAACCATATAAAGACTTCGCATTAGGCTCAGATGGATCTATGGGCTATCATAGACACGTAACCTATAAAGACTGTGTCTGTTCAAATAAATGCAATGGTTCGTCTTCGGGAACATTATTTGAGGCTTAAAGAACTAAATCATTCCATCCTGGATGGATGGTAGGAAATGGAGGTGGTGTAGAAATATTTAGATAAAGATACAATGTATGGGAATACATCATAGGATATGGTTATTGTATAAGTGGGAACATTTCAAGTGATAATTTTGACAATGTATGACAATATGAGGCTAAATTAATGATGATGGGGGAATGGGAGGAACAACCTTGGAGGCTCATGTGGAGGATAAAGAGGTGTGGTAGATGGTGTGTCTGTGGGCGGGTTAGTGTGTGAATGGGAATGATGGTTGCTTCATGTAACTCTAGGATCACCCTCTCCTAGACCCATACTCAAACTATGAGAATAATTCAACTCAAATTCCATAAATAATAATAATGAACTGATAATGAATAAAGAAATGTCTTAAAATGAAATGTAGCAGAAAAATATTACAATTATTATACACGCTAATGGATCTAGATGAGGAAACCCTAGATCACACATCCATTTTCTAGTATAAAATAATGAACCCCTTTAAAATTTTTCATTAACTTTCAAATTATACATAAGGAAAAAAATGTACAGTTGTATTTATGTTGAAATAAAATTACTCAATAATAACAAAAATGTGTCATTTATCATTAAAACCACTGAAAATTGTATTTTAATATTCTGTAATGTCTACGATAATTGATATATATATATATATATATGTAACCACAAAACCATGATGATCCATCTTCCACTTTCCCTTGACACCCAAATTAGATATTTATAATCGAAAAGAAAGTACAGATTTGGAATAGTGTGAACTATGACACATCTTAGACCGACCAGGGCATCGAGTCGGGCACCCAACCTCATCAAGAGATAGTGCAGTGATTGGGGAACATGTGTTAGAATGGGGGAATGGTTGGATGAGCATTATAATAAAATTATTAAAATAAAGGGAGGGTATTCATCTACTAAATATCTATCACATAAAGAGAAAATGTGCAGTTAAAAATCATAGAAGAAAAAACATATCAGTTTCAATGATTACTATATGATGTGGCAGGGGATTGAGAAAATGTCATCCGAATAATTTGAAATTAATGTTACCTAATTTTAGTAATTATGTATGTATGTTCCCTCTTGTTATGTATTGGTTAGGGATTTTGATTTGATTTTTTGTTGATTTTTTGACTGAGATTGAACATGTATTTCTCCATTTATAAAATAATAACTTCTTTGTTTTTGATGTGAAGTGTTAATGGCTTTAGGGATTAAGTGTAATTATAAAATAATACACGAGGGTGTGAAGAGGTTGTTGAATTGGGATTCCAAGAAGATTTCTTCAATTGGTTTGACCCTAATAAGAAGTGATTCCTCATAGATATCGATGAATGAAAAAAACTTCTATTTTCCTAGCACTAATAAATACAGCACTGCGTAATGTAGTATCTCTTCTAGTGTAATTAGTGATCCGTATTTTATTGAATATATGTTGTTATTTAATTATATTTAATTGATAATTTTCTAATGATGTACAATTTTCATGGAATACTATTAATTTATATGTTAACTAATCCTAGAATACAATATTTGGTGTATTGATTGATTTTATCTGTCTAATATAAAATTTATATTAAATATTTTGATAAAATGTAAATTTAAACACTCTAAATTATAATATGAGATTAAAAATTCATTAACTACATGGATTTTCTCTCTAGTTTGTACTTGGGTTGTAATTATTCTATAATATATGAAAAATATTCATCATTATACAACATAATTTTTTTTATTCCAATAGTTAAAACTGAATAGAATTTATTGTTTATTATAGATATGAATCTATGTTGTATATTCTTCTATAACATCTTTGGCTTTACTGGGTAATGGTGTTGTTAGAATCTTATTAAAATAAATATTATGGGATTTTTAGTTAGAAGATATGTTATACTCATGTATCTATATGATAATGATCTCACTAAGATAATTGTATAAAATAGAGTATAAAAAATATAAAGAAAAATTGAAATACTTAGATAGAACGGTATTATGTAAATATGGATATCATTTTATAAAGAGAAAATAGTTTTATATTTGTATTTTTTAAATGAATCATTTGAAATGTTTTAATATGGTCATTGAAATTTGGATCATTATAAAGTGATACGGTGTGTTATTAGAAGATTTTATAATATATACATTATTTTTCATACATATTTGATGTCTATGTTATGAATTATTGATGATGTGTATCTTGAATTATTTGGTAGAGTGATCTGTATAGAATAATATTTTTTAAACTCTGTGCTATGAAACTATTTAAATATATTATTTGTTTTGAAACTCTAAACAATCACTTAATATTTGTTTAATTATCATTCTATGTTATACATATATAGCTAAAGGTTTTGAATCTCAGTCGAACATCCTGTTGTGTTTTTACGGTGTTGGAGTCACCTAGTAGAGGTTTTATGGAGTTTGGAGTGTATATGGGAAAAGGTCGGTGGCACTACCTTTTGAGACAAGGTTGCATTATGGAAAAACTATTTGTGTCATAATCCACGATTCTATGTCGTAGTCTCTTATTTGTGGCATTGGGTGGATTGAATGATTGAAATTAGGGATACAATCTTTTTTGGATTTTCTACATCGTGGTGGTTTGTTGTGACATTGTCCAATTGTCAGTGTCGAACAATTTGGGGAGGGGCGACGTCGATGAGCCATCTTGGTTTTTGAGGCTTCTACAAAATCAGGGATGGATGGAATATGGGCTATAGAGTATTGCATAGTCTATAGACATGCTAAATTGTCTATGCACTGTAGATCCAGTAGTGGATATGGTGTAATGGTTTTACCATAGGTTGTGATATGGTCTTCTCCGACTGTGTAGTGGTCAAGGTGGTCTAATATGCTATCATAAGGGAAACATTGTGATCCTCAAAAAATATACATGACTATAAATACCATTGAGGACCCTAGATTCAGATTTTATACCACACCTTTTTCATAAAACCTAGGAAACCAATGATGATTTTAGGAGGCTTTAAACCCCCGCCCCCATTCGATATGGATCAATGGAATCATCCTTAGTTAAATATATGGTGATCTTAGGTAGGATCTTACTATTTTCTTTAAGATTCTCTCCATTTGATCTCGTTTCCTCCCATTTAATCTCTCAATGTATTGGAAGATGAACCACATCGTTATAATGTATTTTTTATATCGTTTATCAAATCATTCATGGATCAACATCCTTAGGAGATCATAGCTTTATCAAGGTAGAGGTGATCAAATATCTGTGGCATTGATTCATTCTCGTGAAAAGACTATTGCTTCATTGAAGTAGGGGATTGATTATTTGTAATATTATTTTTCATGATATCATTAAATGAAAATTATTTTCCCATTTGGATGGCTACAAAATTATCATAATAAATATTATACTGATTTAAATAATAGAATATGTATATTTTTAGCGATCTCATATTGTTGTTTCCACCCATGATAATGTTTTCATTTTTATTTTTCAAGATAGTTTTCTATTTATACTATGATTCATATATCTTGTAATTTTGCATTTTTTATTATGTTGATATTGATGAATTTGGATAAATAATATGCAACTAATAATGTTTTTTCCGTAAATAATTATATTGGATACATGTTAAAAAAACATGGCCTTTCCCATAATTTGATGGCAATCAAATTGATGAATGTATGTGTTTTTAACAAAATGTTTTATTCCATGTCATAATGGAATATAAAAAATAACATGAATCTAGAAAGCTTTATGATGATTATATAAATCATTCTTAATGTGTTTTAATCATTATTATGTTTCGGATTCTGGATTAATATATCACAGATAATGGTTAAATAATTAAATAGCTTGTAATACGTGATTCCATAGGTTGTCATATTTGGAAAATCATAAGATTACATATCCAGGATATTAGTATCCCTGATAGGGGGAGCGAGAATCAATGATATAATTTTTAGTCATGATTTCTTTATTAAGAAACAACCTTCAACTCCTGTTATATATCTTTTTTCTTTGGTGAAAAAAAATTAATACACATAACAAAATATACTTCTTAATTTTCATGGTTCACTACTCCGTAAGGGTATCTAACCCATGGTATGTATTGTAAATAATAAGATTCCATTAGAAAACAATCCTTTTGTGTAGAATATAATGAGTAGTATATTCCATTATACTCGTGTAGCACTATGTTACATATAGTAATTCATGTGATTCATGTAACACAAAATGATCTAATTCTATTTTTTGTACAAACAAGTTCTCATAATTCATGATCAACTTTAACAAAAATGACATTTCAAAACAATTCATCACTTTCTTAATTGATGTTTTTATGCACTTATTATACATTATAAAGAAAATTGTCTGATTTCCTAGTTGAATTCTCATGTGTCATTGCTCAGTACAAAAAATATAACTCTGTTAGAATACCACTGAAAAATTGTAATATACTTCATAATTAGTCTAGAAATATAAATATAAATTTCATAGGTCTATTTCAAATCCCAATAAGATAATAATCTAAATAAGTTCTATATAATATACTTATTATTCTATTGTATAAAATACATTTTAAAATAGGATTCTTTAAGAAACATATTATGGCTAGAAATTTGGAGCTTCTCTCGTCGAGTATGAATTTATCAAAATATATATTTCAACACACTAACATACAATAGGAGATTAAAAATATATTAACGACAAGTATTTTTATCTCTTGTTTGAAATTGGGTGGTTATTATACTATAATATATTAAAAATATTCAACATTATATTACATAAATATTTTTTTTAAAGTGTTAGATAATAAATTTAATTCCATATTTATTAGTATCTAGATATTTTGTGGAATAATGTATATAAATGAACTCTTTTAACATGAATATTTTTTTTATTATGAATCTGATTAAAATTAATATTATTGGGATGGACAGCTAGATGATACTATATAATAGTATAACTATGTGATAATGATGTCACTATGATAGTTGGATATGAATTTATAAGAATTTGAATAAATTAAAATATTTAGATACAGAGTTTAAAAGTAATTGTTAAAATCACAATATATAGATACAATAATATCATGTTTCTATAGTTTGTTTATTTTTCAATAGAAATTTTCTTGAAATGCTCATTTTAATAGTGATCACTATATTGTGATATGGGTATTCATTCGAGGATTTTATTGTATATTGAATATTTTTAATAGATATTTTTTCCATTATTATCAATTATTGTGGCTAAAAATATTGATTTATTCTGGTATAATGATATATATAATATCATATTTTAATGAAATATGTAATATACATCAATTTAAATATTTTATGAGATCTGAAATTCTAAAAATTCATTTAGTATGAAATATTGTGTAACAGTTATTGTTTTTTTTAAAATATATTTCAAGGGATCCCACATTAATGTTCTTTCCAAATGTTTTTTGGGTGTTAGAGGGACATAGAGAAGGTTTCAAAGATATTGGAGGATAAATGAAGAAAAAAGGAGGGTACCACTTCCATTTGAGGCCTGGATGAAACATAGAGCCATGTTTTGTGTAGTAAACCATGCTTCTACAGTCTTGTCTCTTGACTTTTGTGAAGGGAGGATCTAAGGTGGGTGATTGGGGATACTTCGATTTTAGTCATGGATATGATGTGGTGGTTGTATACAGTGTAGGGAATTCACTGGTGTTAAGCATTGTGGAGTGTAATAAGATGGATACACAATATTGGTTTTTTAGGCTACGGTCAAATTGGTGGTGGTTGTAATTTGAGTTGTATCCTGGAACGTATTACTTGCCCTAGATAAATATTATATGCAATGTTTATCAACTAGTGAATCCCAAACCGGTGTTTTACCAGGGGTCGTGATATGGTCTTCTGGGACTATGCAGTGGTCTATGTGGTTTTTTATGTGATCATAGGGGTTTTGTTGTGGTCCTTTAAAAATATGAGTGCCTATAAATACCCCCAAGGCCCATATAGTCGGTTTTCCCCCACTATATCCTCTTCAACCCTTGGAAACCAAGGGTGAATTTCATAGTCTTTGAAACCCCCCTTCGATATAGATGAATCTCGAATTCTTGAGAACAATCAGTGATGGTCGGAGTTATTCTCTTCTTTTTTTATATATGTTTCTCTCCATTTGATATCATTTTATCATGTTACATAATTCCATGTTATAGAAGATGATATCCATCATTCTAACGGAGTTTTATTTTTCATTTATCAATGAGTTCATTGAAGTACATACTTGAGTGATTGTAGATTCCTTAGGGTAGATCAGATAGGAGTTCTATGTCATTTATTTATTATTGAGTGAATAATTTCGAAGATTTAGGAAGTGGATTCATTTATTATCCTATTTATTTAAATGAAATCATATGTTGACCATGGTTTATCCCTTTGACAAAAGTTACAACCTCTCATTGCATGTGGTTTTTTATTATCGTTGGTGGTTCAGTCTTTTTTTTCAACTGCCTGATGTTGAGAATTGCGGTCCTCAACATCAATCCTTCCAGTATTGGAGAAATTTTCATCATCAACAAACTAATTTTGTGGCACATTGATCCCCCAACATGCTACCGGTTCCCAAATCATGATGGATCATTTTATGTTTCTTCCCATTTGAATTTGTGTAACAGTTTGTTGAATCCATATTCAAAGAATGATCATCTAATGGGGAGATCTAATAAATAATCTAGATCAATGTTCTCTTATCTTGAGGTGATCATAATTCCCAGATATTATTTTGAGGATATATGTTTTTCTTAAACCTAATTCCTTCTTTGTTTCATCTTCTTTTGTGTAGTGACTTTTTATGTGCTTCTGTTCATTTTAGATGTCTAACTACACTGACTCATTACACTATAATCCACATTTTATCATTTAATAAATTATAATGTCTTGGAGTTGTTCTTTCTAGGAAATTTTTCTCAAATGTACCGAACCATGTAAATCCTAGTGCTGCATTTTTTTCTGTTATTGTTTCTTCTTATACAATTTTTGTTTTTTTCTATTTAAGTATCACCACTCTATTAGTGTTTGAATTAATTTAAATAAAATTATTTTTTTGTTATTTCTATTTAATTAAGACATATTTGTTATTTGGTAGTTCTGGAATTATTTTTTGGGGTGTTTTATTCTACTGTTACACAACATCAAAGTTGTTTGAGAGCCACCCGAATAAATAATTTCATCTATGAATTATGATATTGAATAATTTGATGGGTGAAATGATTTTTTTTTTCTATTGAAAATGTGAGCCTTGTTGGTCTAATAGGGGATTCTAGAAGGCATTTGTAGACCTATGAAGAACCATTATTGTCTTCCCACATATTTTAAAATAGTCAAAAATAATTGGAAACACCTCATTTCATTTCGATGAAATCACATTTCTCCATTACCCTGTCATAAAGAGATAAAGTCATACTAGTGGTTTCATATAAGAACTGTGAAGCCAGTATTTCCTCTAAAATTGAAAAACTATATATCGAATCATCATGAATTGGCTATGTACATAATATGAAATAATTATCTACCTTCATGATACGTCATGAAACCACTACCCATACACACCTTAATTAGTTTACTAATATGATTTTAGGTAACTCCTATATAAATTTTAATTATTTAGATGAGATCTAATTTATAATATATTTAATTTATTTGGAAATTTTATTAGAATAAATTATATATTGTATGATATATTGTAGAAATTCAATGACTTTAGAGAAACACAATCTCGCCATGATTTCATATGAATTTCGTAGAAAGGGAAACCTTAAACCTAAATATGAGGTTATGAATGCATTTATAATGGTTTTTTATTTGTTAATGTGCCTCCTGGGAGCACATTTATGCTCACTAATTGTTGAAATTTATAACACATAGTCCATCTTTTCAAGGTATAAAGCACTCATTTAAGAGAATTTTTCTCCTTGATCAAAATGGGATGATTGGATGTCAACCTAGCCTATCATGGATTCATCCACCAAAGTCATTTCCTAGAGCAGATCTACAATATGATTAAGTTGTTTTTCTTGAAACTGATCCTACTTCCATATCGTTATGGATTCAAGTTAATTACACTTCTTCATTCAATAAATTCCATTGAGTGATGTATGGTCAGCAACCGTCTGTTATGAGGGTAGTCACATTGGGAATTTATGGGGTGTCTGGAAGCTGAAACAATGGTACATGTGGATTTATTCCCCCTATAATAGGTCTTCTCGATGGGGTAAAATCCAAGGCATCCCTCATTGAGTGTGATGATTATTATTCTAGAGGAGTGTCACTGAGATTTTTTATCAACGTCCACTATTTAGCATGGCTAATGAAGTAAGTTTAACATCTATCAGAGATAGATCAGTCTGATCAGAACACTGATTTGAGAGGATCTGATGGGTACATCCCCAGAAAATATCACCTATAAGAGTTACAAGATGGATGGATCAAAACATCTGAGGAGGAGACACACTAGATATAATATCCCAAAAAGGGAATATTTCACACTATGAATTCCGATATGCACACCTCAATGGTAGGATCAGAGAATGATGGGTCCTAAAAAGGATGACACCATGGTTTACAATTATTTATGATTTCACCTCAAGGAGTTTTTCTTCATGACCAAAATGGGATAAACCCCCATAGTTCGACAGATTATTGTATGGAATCATGTTTCACACTAAGGACAACTAACAAAATACCATCTGGGGAATAAGATTTTTTTAATCTTGAGTGATACAATGAATGTTGAGATGAATGGCATGACTCCACTAGGATGTGGCATCCCAGATTAATACACTATAGATACGAATGAAGAGTAGTCTGGTAGAATTAATGGATATGAAACTGACATGAACATGAAAATGATTGTCTTGAACACCAGGTTGGTTTCCTATATATCCCCATGGTTGGGAATGAATTTCATGTAGTTTGGTCATGGGGAATTGGGTCACTGGAGAAGGTGAATCATGACAATGGATTCATGGATAAGACTAAAAAGGATGTAGAGCCTTTTCGTGAGGCCATGATCTTCCTAAAATAGAATGGATCAAGGGAGAGACATATATGAGACATGAGAGAAGGGCATGAACGTCAGGGAGGGCTTTTACATTACTTTCTATGAAGGGAAAATGTCGAAGTCCATATAGTTTGGAAATGGGGCATAAAATTGGGATGTACACAATAGACATCTAACCAAAGACATACTTGGGGCTTATACATGGTTAGAAGCCCATTGCAAAAGGACACTCGTGGTTGGTGGATTATGGTGAATTATAGTGCTTATTCATATATTGATGCTTGAGATAAACTGTAAAAGTTGTTAGGTGTACAAAAAGGATGAATACACTATTGGATGGATCGAGAAACCTCAATGAGGAATATTCGGGTGATTCCTTCAAAAGAAGAATGATGTCACCTCAGTATGCTAAATCCTTCGGAGGGAGCATGAGAGTTTAGCCTTTGTTGGGATTGAACCACTAAGAGGTTTACTACATAACTAAAAGGGATTAAAACACATGTAGTTTAAAAGGGGTCATATAGATTATTGTCACGCTGGACGACCTGTGAAATGATGTGAAAGAATGAGATAGCTAGATTACTGGTAGTGAGTGGCTCGAATCGCCAAGAGTATTCCTATGTATCCTACATAAAAGGTAGAGATCAATGTCAACATTGTATGATTGATAGGGACATGGGAAATACGTGTGGTTAGTGGATCAGATTGGATGTCATGGTCTATTCATACTCTAATCCCATGTAAGTCATTCTCAGTGTGAGAAACAAGAGTGAGTATTTTTCCTGATCATTGCATCAAAAATGGTGTGTATGTGAGGAGTGGAGTGGGCTTTACATGTATCTAGTGGACTAAAAATGAAAAAATGGCTTACACATGGGTAACTACCCCAGGAGATGAATACTGAGATTTACTCCATGTGGGAAACCCAAAGAGGATGTAATGCTATATGTGATTGATTTCATTCCATTGATGGATGAAATCATTTCATGCAAAACATATAGAGGGTGCACTATTTAGTTGGGTTAGGCCCTACACAGGGGACATACAGAGCATATGTGTTGACAAATCAAAATGGTAGAGAGTGTGTGAGAGGGTGCCTGTGCTAATCCTTCATCGACTCATGTAAGTCTTACAACACAGGTAGTGATCACAATTTAATTTCACGTGTTTAGGATGTGGATTCTATAATGTTTAACATCCTATAGCTCATACCATGAGGATCCACACCTCTACCATAGGATGTACATATATTTTTCCAACCCACATGACAGGGAGAGAAGGGTCAAGAAATGTTGTGGTGTAACATGGTTGTTGAGTGATCCATTGAGTGTATCAGGTTATCATGGTTATGAGAAGAACCAATAGCAATTATCTTGCCTCTATAAAGAAGCATGAGGAAAGGAAACTCAAAATTAATCATCACATAGGGTTCCTTGAAATCAATATGTACCGGCCTGGAGTGAATCCCAGAAGATAGGTTTGAAAAGTTTATATCTTTGCAAATAGGGTATTGATGAAGCTCTGGTAAGTCATGAAGTGATGGGATGTTTTGAAGAATGTTTCTTCACAATAAAAATTTTCCCAACCTAGGCATGGAGTCCACATGTAATTGGAGGGTATTTTTCAAAGACTCGGTTATTCATGATTTTCATGAGTACCTAATGGGGTCTCATTCCATTGAGATATTCCAAGGGATGTACGAAGGGTATCCCTACATGAAGCAGGGTTAAATTTGAGCAATGTGAATGGGGTTTTTCAATTATTAAGTACCTCAGATGAATAATTATTATGATGAATAGAATAGTAGAATGGGATTCAGGAATCATGAGATCAGGAGAGGAATGTTCATGGTATGGATCCTTTGGAGTTATGACAGCTATATATATAATGGTTATAGGGGGAACGATGTGTTGAGGTCATGAAAAGAAGCAATTCATGCTCTGTAACCAATAGTCTATATGTCATGTTTCATAAAGTCCCCGAGGTGTCTATCACTCCCTCATTGGAAATCATAGTGTATTTTGACAACCTTCAAGTTCCTCAGACTAGATGAGGTGTTTGTCAGTCCCTCTGCTGTGGTGATAGAGTCATCTGACCCAAGTGTTTTTCCATAGAATCATAGAAGTGTATGCCACTACCTCTATGGTGGTTGCAGAGGATTTTAACTCCCATCATGTTTCATGGAGTCACAAGGCAGTCTATCACTCCCTATATAAAAGTAGAAGAGGTGGAATACAAGTATCATTTTGGATTTTTGATGCTAGATGCTTTGCGAAGGAGCATCATGGGGAGGCCCCATTGGAATTTTATCTCATTCCTTGCTATTTTATATTATGGAGTGAATTTTTGGGCCAAACAATTTCCTCCTCTGAATGTAATCTAAATTGAAAATGTGGTTTGGATTCAATTTATAGATAGAAAAAAATTTATGTAGATCATGAATTAGAGTCGTGATATGGGTAGGTGGAGCACGAGTTGACAGTGTCATGAAGTATGTTGTGGCCAAGAGCAATGTGTAGGTTGGGGGGTTATCGCATAAAAATAATGGATGATGAATATTCCATTCGTTTCCTTCTACATATTAAATTTCTTTGTTTTGTGCTCTCAAATCTAGATGTCCACACTCCCTGTGAACATTCTTTGTGAACCATTTTTTTACAGATTGGTGCTACGCGAATGCCTCTTAGAAAACCAGTTCATTGTGATCCCTTATTTCTCTTCACCTTACATTGTGTATTTTGGATTTTCAACCACATACTATATGATTCTTTATTTGAGAATGAGCTCTTTGATCAAGCTCTTCAATCAAAAACAGAAAACCAACAATGTCCCAAAACCAAATGGACAATAAATAATGTGATTAGGGTGTCTTTGTGGATGTTGTTTGTAGGGAAGAGATGCTACACAATTTGGGGATCAGAGAATATGGGCAAATCCATTCTGATCACAAGTTCCTATTGTGGTTTCTACTACAAGAGAGAAATAGTGACCCCCTCTGCAGGAGACATCCATTGTATGGTTTCGGTCTGAGGGATGATGTTATCACCTCTAAAGCAAGTCAGGATGAACCAGCTTGTTGGTTCAGAAGAACGCCATGGAAGCGCCTATTGTTCAGGTCTGCTGGCGGCCATACATGAAAAGACCACATGCATGTCATTGTTGATTTCATTTACATCCATGTCAAAAAAATTATATAATGGAGTTATTTCCATATTTATCTCCCCCATAGTACCACAATATAATCAAGACAGTCTTAGGGATCCCGAATAAGGGGGGATTGGATATTTGAAATGTGATAGGGCAGAATTATAATGGGGGACTGGGGATTGTACTATTGGGTTTTTGTATCCAGTGAAGAATTTCATGTAGATTTGAAGTAGGTAGTCCTATATGATGATACATAGGCTTCCCAATACTATATCTACTTGCCAAAACACATGATGAAATATTATCTAAGAATGTGGTCATCAGGGGACAAAACATTCAATCTTCATCATGGATATTTAATCATCATCCTCTAGGATCTCCATCCAATCTTAATGATTCCCACTATGGGGGTTATGTATGACAATTTCGTCCCAGTAATGAATATATGGAAGGATTCAAAGATGATTTTCCTACTGGAATAGGCACTGATTGACCTAGTGGAAAGCGATGATAAGGAGTTAGTAAGGAATTCCCAATTCATGTTGTGGTTTGGGTGTTTCGTAAACATCCAACAATGGATTCCCCTAAAGGGGAGGACGTTCCCATGAAGCAACCAATAAGGACTCCCACATGTCCAATTCATGGCTAGTGTAGTAAGGGAATTCCTACTGGTGAATCCTAGTAGACAGTTAGTGGAATATATGTGGGTATAACATTAACATTGAGAAGAAACCAGTGGTTAGGTTTCCTAGAATCATCTATAGCATTATCTATGGATCGATGTATACCTGGAAAGAGAAGAACATTGTTGTGTGACCATGTAAATTTTTATGGTTTCCATGCTAGCAATGGGGAGGCATCTCAACATCAGGATTCCAGTGATAGAAGAACATTAAAATGTGTTTTATTACATTCGGAAGAAAAAGAAGCCACCGATTGTATGTGGACCACTACATTTTTTGTATTGTTGGATAGTGTCACACATGGATATTTACGAATATTTGATCCCAATTTCTCCTCTCAGGTCAATCCTCTCTCTAGCCATTCTGAATATTGTGGGGAGCATTCTATCCAAACTGACTCCACCTATACTATTTAACAGTGTCTAGAATGAAGGTGAATTCCACTTCCATCAATTTCCACTACCCATAGGTGTATCCACTAATGATGTCACCAGATCTAAGGAACGTCAGTCCTATCTCATAGACTTCCAAGGAAGATATCTAGTGGCACAGGTAGAATAGTACATATCACAGATCCATATACCCAACACATCATTACGAGGATGTTTTGATGCATTTAGTGATTTATCCTAAATTTCAACCTAGGGATATGCCATGAGGATCATCCATGCATGATGAGGTAGACATGGATCATGTTTATAAGGGAGGATGGAAAATTGTTGAATGAGATACCTCTAATAGCAACTATCTATTGTCGAGTCATTAAAAATTCCAAGAGCATGGAGGCCGCCTACCTGGGTGAAATGATGAAATGATGAACCATATGTGCTGATGTCTAGGTGCCTCATCAACATCATTGTTTGGGTTAGAAAATGGCAAGAACCCGACATTATGATGGAACTAAGGAAGTGAAAAGTCAAGCATATCCATGGCCTACACCAAATGTGAGGCTTGTTGTTGTGGAAAATACAATGGTTCAAGATGATTAGAGCCAGTAAGAAGGGAGGCCACCAAGATGGATCTGTAGGATATCCACTCAAGATCATTGAAAGCGGTTTCTATACATAGACATGCCTCTAGATAGTTATTTATGAATTCTTGGGATACTATTGATGTCAGTAAGAAATTTCTCAGTCCCTCTATGATGTTTGACAACCTATACCATATTATGATGGATTTATGAGATATTGGCCATGAGGTTTCTAAATTTTGGGTGTCTCAGGTAGAAGGGGATCAATATATCGCCAAGCTTGATGATTTCATGAATTGTATGGGTAATATATATTCAATGATGTACCAAGTGAATGAATTTCTTGTCAAACTATCCAACTCCAACCATCTATTTCTGAGTTATGGGAACACTTCCCCTTCCCTGACGAATTAGAAGAGACCTTCAAGGAGGATGAGGCTAACAGAGGGAGACCAAAAGAGGATGGTCAATTAGTGACATCTTATCTGGAAGATTTTTTCGGGAAATGTAATGTAATCTCCAAACCATTATAATGTTCCACATTCATAGGTTATCTTGGCATTCTCAATAGACATTTTTCATATACAAGAGAACCACGTATGAAATAATAATTTTTGCACAATAATAGATGTAGCATGGGTATATATGCCTGGGATGATGTTGATTGCCAAATCCAGTAGGTCTGTAAAAACTAGGGAGACCTTTCGGATCCTGTGGAGTTACTGACCATATTTGTGGGGGGCACATCTTGGGATTATTATAGTATGAACACAGGGGTGAGATTAATTATTTTATCTCAGTAAGTCCTCTCCATCTCATGATCCACAATCATTTCCCACTGAACTGGGCCAATTGACATTTGTGTATTTTTTTAATGAACACTTCCTCAGATTGAAAGAGTCTTTCTAGTGAAGGTGGAAGGGGCTCATGGTTCTTAATATCCAATGGGAATGCTAAATATCATGGAATCAGATGTGAAAACTGATCATATTATGGATATCACAACTATAGATAGAACTGGTGGTAGGGTTGAACCTGAGATTATCGTGTGGGAATCTTGAGACGAGGATCATCCTGATGACATGTAAGATAGCCTATAAGACAAGACACCATAGGACATCCTTGCTATCAGGCTTTGGAGGCATTCCCACTATCTAAACCTACATACCCATCTGAGTGGTCTGATACCACCTATGATGAGGAGAAAATCATGGTTGTCCAATATTTTCCATGAAACCTAATCAATCACTTCACCGATAACACACCAAAATTTGAGTGGATACGCTATATTGGAAAACATTTTCCTAGCTGTGTAAAAAATGTTTTTGAGTAGTAGATTCATGATGCCATAATATGTTAATCCTTGATTACCATGCAGTGAATGTGTGGGGAATGAAAGCAGCCTTGTTGAGGTCTTGTAGTGGAGGAATGTAGTAAACAACCAAATACATTTGAAGGCTAAATAGGAAGTCCAATGTTTGAGGGTTTGGGTGAATGATTGTAATGACATCACCAATACCCAATCAATAATCATATTGTGATTAATGAAAAATCATGAATAATTCAATGATAAGATGCAGCAATGATCCCATGAAATGGAAAAAATCTTTAGCTGATTAGGATTATGTACAGATCAGGGAAAATGAACTAGGCCCCATATCCAACAGAGAAGAGAGGGAGATTAAGAGGGAAACTCAAATCATGGAGTCCATGAGCCAAAGGGTGGGTGATCTAGAACACACTATTATTGAAGTCAAACCATCTATAAGAGGTGTCAATCCATGTTTTTTTAAATTGAATGTACTCACAAACAGACTTTCTTGTTTTGTTGTGTAGATTTGTTGAATATATGAATACTATCATCTAATTTGATTATTATAGCTCGACCAAATCAAAAATAAAACTAGTGATCATTCCATAAGCTCATGTATTCCATTCATGGTATGATAAACAAGGTATGACAACATATTTATTGACTTTTAATATGATAGTTCCAACTAATCACTTAAAATATGGGGTCTAAATGGCCACTTATAGTTTCCGAGAGGAAGGATAGGGAGGTTGTGACTATAGAATAGAGATATTAGAACTACTATACTAATCAGTCCCTCCATGAACAAGTTAAAAATAGGGGAAATTCTAGGTATGATAGAATTAATTCGAATGATGGGGTTGGAAAGTGTGAATCGTGATACCTAAAATGTGAAACTCAGTTATGGTGGCATTAAGATGGAGGATAAATATTTAATTATTATTATATAAAAGCATCCACATAACATTAGGACATTATTGTAAAAAATGAGGTTCATCCATTGACCAAATTCAAAACACGGGGAATCAACCTAATGTGTTGTTTTATATCCTATTGAATGATAGCCCAGAACAGTATGTAGGCAACAAGGTCAAGAATCCTTACCATAGAGGGGATTATTCAGAAGTGGAAGAGGAAGAGGATCTAAAATAAAGGGAATAAAAATCCAAGATATAGGTTTATATGATATTTGAATAGATTCCAACACTCTTGAGACTACATCACTATGATTAAAGTACATTGAGTGGGTTTGATTTCTTGATTCAAGATCAAACCTATCTCTAGACATGACCACTTTGGCGGGTGTCTTTGAATACCATACAGTTTTAGGTCATTATGAAAAGTACGATAGACATGTAGTTTTAGTGGAATATAGTGCGGATGATGCATGAAACGGTTTGGAACCATATATTTAGGACATTACACAATGTTTATTGTAATATTTCCAATACCCTTGTCAACTGCATAAAGTTGTCTTACACGGACTGAGGACTTGTAGTTTGTGGTCATATTTTTTTGAACATATTTCATTGTAAATAAGCAAGAAATTTAATGAATATTAGGATGTTTCTTAGATGAAATGCACGACCATCACTACAAATCCTATAAGGATGGGAATCAAGCCATGCATATTTCATAAATTACATGAAATTTAATGTCATGTAGTGAGTTTGTGAGTGGAATGGGTGAGATTTCTAATGGTAATGTGTAAGGTGTGATTAAGCATAACTGATGTGAATTAGTACCAATGATGTTCACATCACACCATGTACCATCCAAAGGGGGAACCATAGTCCTAGGGGGTGAAATTGTTGATGAGACATGGGGCTAGAACCAACCAAAAAAGGAAATGGAATTACTACATATCCCATACGGGTGGGAATCAACCCACACATTGTTTCTTATATTGCAGGAAATTAAACATAATCTTTTAAGGATATAAATAACTCAGTTTATGGTCTTAGAGGTCATACACTAGGTTACTAGATTAATGTCGTGAGCATGGGACATGAGGGAATGAAAAGGTGATACACTACACCAATATTATGGGAAGCATCGTGATGGTGATAAAAATAGATAGTAGAATCTACAATTATTCACAAAACTGTATCAATATCATGTGACCTATGGTGAGAACAATCTATTGAGTATCTACAACTGACCATATTTGCAATGAGGGAGTTATATCGAATTGTCATTCTATATTCTTTGATACATTTTCCCAAACAGAAAGTAAGCCAAGGAGGCATGAGACAAGACTGTAATGGGGTCATTTCAAATGTGAAAGATGAAGAATTCCCAAATGAAGGGAATGGTTGATTCGTGGTGGTACCCATTTAGTTTAATTTCATTTGGTAATGATTAGAGATATCCTTGTCTGTTGTCTTAGATATCGGACAATAGGGCATGGCTAAAGGTGCTGGAAAGGTCAAGTTTCATAGGGTTGGACCAATGTGGAATTAAACTGGTGTTCCTATATGTCCCATAAGGATGGGATATAGTACATATGTATTTATGGAAATTCCATTATTTCAATATCTTTTATTGATTACAAAGTTGTCATGGTAACTCAAAAGAGGAATGTGTATGGCGTGGCATTATATACCTATGTGAATGAGGACAAAAGAAGTCATATCACACCACATGCTTCCAATAGAGAGCTCATGAAAAGGGTTTGGGGGAAGGTATAGATGAACATGGGACTGGGACCGTGGAAAAATGCCTAAACTTCACTACGTGACCCATAATGATGGGAATTAAGCCACGTGTAGTTCTTAAATTTCTTGTTGTTTAATATCATACATTGAGGATGCATATATAGGGGAGATACCTAAATGGGATAAATGATGTGAATGTTATAAATCCACGATGAAAAAAAATTTGTCCCTTCACGCCATGTTATTCCAGTAGATATCTCTGGCCAAACGGCCAAAATGTTGATGATCTTGGGGATGGACCCAATGAAAATGTGTCTTGGTGTTCATTTGTATCCTGATAGGGTAAGAATATAGACACACATAGTTCTTGAATTCCATGTAGTTTATCATCATGTGGTAAGGACATATGGGTAAAGGGTATTCATGAGGGAGGCATGTGGTGAGGTTGTTCAAGACCTGATGTGAATGAGTATGAATATGTCCACATGACAAACATCCATTCATGAAAAGGGGATTGGTCCAAGGCGAAAAAAGATGAATGGGATTACAATTGTACCATATATTATGATCCTAGGAATCACTACATATCTCAAAAGAATGGGAATCATACCACACATATTTTGGGTGTGTGGAATAGTTAAGGTTGGATGCCATAGGGGAAATGTCTTGTTGAGAAAAGACATCATTGTGCTGGATAGTTTATCGATACACAACATAGATATGTAAGGAATAGTTTAATGACAAACAATAATGATTCATGAGATCATTGTTAATGGATGTGGATATAGGATAATAATGGGATGTTTCCTGAAGTGAATAATTGTGACATGGTTCAATAATGCCACCAGACATGAATGAGGAAAACGAAGTCCTCATTGAATCACAAATTACCAAGATAGCACACACAATTTAATATCAGGATTCCTAGACTGGTGGTCCATAGCTCCTAGTTTAATGTCATAGATATTGAACCAAAAGAGATTGTTGTTCCCCCTCACTAGAAAAACATTTCCCAATTCTCTAGTCCCACTTGAGCTATCCTCAATGTGGGAATCAAGGGCGTAGAAGATCTTTACAACACATGGAATCACATTGTAAGGAATTAAAGATTATTTTCAAAGATGACCTATTGAAATTGGTTCATTCTCTCGTTGCACAAAGGTAAATTGAGGTATAACATCAAGGTTGCTGAGGATCTGTCTAAACATGATGAAATGTAATGGGACATGAATTGAGAAACCAATATTTAGGGCATAATGGGGTTGGAGATATGATGGAGGATAACTATTGACCATAATGAAATCAGAGTATCCACTATGTGTGACCTGTTAGGGGAACAAAAAAGTGGGGGTTTACCACTAATGAAATTCACTATGTGTGACCAATATTAAATGTCACTCGAGAACCTCTAGGAAGTAGTCTCAAAAGGTTATGTGAGCTATGATGTCGAGCATCCATAACTCTTGGGGTCATTTCATATCTGATAGACGACGAATAACAAAATAAAGGGACACATGAAGAAAAGAGAATGAATTAATATATGTCCATGGAGAAACCCACACTCTAGTTCCAAAACCACATCGCAACTGAGCATACTAATGAGGAATAACAGATGTTGAGGGTACTTGTTACGGGTGAACGACCCAAAAAGGCGTGTTGAGGAAAGGGGAAAATAGGTTAATAAACATTGTGCTACACCCAAAGACAATGTTTCCGGATGTTCCTATGTATCTCATAAGGATGGGAATGAATCATTATGTAGTTATTTAAATGTCGTACAGTTTAACATCCTGCGGCACAAATGTAAGTGGAAGGGGAAACCCCAATGGAGGGAGTATATGGTGCGGTCATTACAAACCCTATGTTAATGAAGACCATAGAGGCCTCATGCCACATCATAGAATCCTAAAACTAAGAGGGTTATGAGGATTAGTGAATGAGATTATTTGTGGAACCTCGAGCTGGACCCAAATATGTAATGTCTAGTCATTACTATGTATTAAATTAGGATGATAATCAAGATATACGTATTTCATTAAAAATAGAATGGTGGATGACCAATTCCAAATGTCATTCCCTCTCATGTGAGGACACCACAATGTAGTAATATTCTTCATCGTATGGACATGATGATAAAATCACAATTAACTGTAAAATTAATGGACTCTCCCATGAATTTTAGAAATGTGTGAAAAGGATACAACAGTTTAAATTCATGTCATACAAGGTTGTATAGTTTAACATCTTTTGGTCTGGATAGTTTATGGTCATAAATCATGGACTGTAAGGCATGTTTGGCGTCAAAAGATTAATATCATGTAGAAGATGGATCACTCATGCAAAGTACTTCTTAATGAACTTGATATTGGTAGGAGGTGTCATATTCTCACAATCAATTATGAAATGGGATTATGTGGCATTGTGGTAGACCATGTGAATTTTGCGAGGTATCTCCCTTTGGAGAGAAAATGTTGTTGGCTTCCTGATAGGTATCATTACCATTATCAGGTACAATACCATGTCAACTTGAAAGGATTAATGGCTAATAAATTTCTTATTGAAAGGTTTATCTATCTACTTTTAATGCCTCTCCAGGTTGTGTAAGGCTTAGTGCATATTTTCATTGGGGGATACCAGTTCAAATGGATGGACTTCTTCTACTCTGTTTAACATCTCCTGATCATATACAACTATGAATTGTGAAGTTACCTATATATCAATTGTAAATATTGCCTCTTCTCTATGAAGTTTGGAATGTAGAGAATTATGGATAGAATTATGAGTTGTCATCTGGTAAGCCCTTAGAGCATTAAAGTGTTTCTCTGGAAACCATTTCTTCTTCTTACCAACCATCATCTACAATATGGTAAAGAGGGTTTTGTTGAATTCCCATAATATTCCATTTTATTTCATGTGATAGAGAGATGTATGATTAAAATTTAGATTTTACTTTTTGTATAATTTCATCAGCTCGGCCGCCCAGAAGAGGGAGGTGTTATCGGTAATGAAGGAATGGTGGACTTCAAAAAAGGGGATGAAATTGGCGGTCATGGAATCAATGATAGAATAGGATTTCACATCCATGAGTTGTATTTACTCGACACAAAAAATAAATATTTTCATTAGTATGAACCTACATTGGAGAACTATCATTGTTGGATATGCCCCCACAACATCGAGTCCCCATACCACAAATCAACAAGATACGTGATAGTATGAAGGGGACTTGGTAGTCGATGTACAAAATTAGCATGGATCTAACATGTTTGAAATCTTTTGGAAAACATTTTGTTGTCATAGGTCATGGTGGGATTGAAGTAGCATTTTATTCAGATCTAGTGGGGGAACTCTGGCACTACCAGATAAGATCTATAGGAACGGACATGAACATGCTATAAAATATGGGGAATATCATCTCCATGAATGTAATGAATTGGAAATCCATTGAACACACACATATAAGAGATCTATTAGAGTCTAGTACCAATATGTAGGGAGAACTATACTGTTTGCCAATGAATTTTCGCAGGTTTAGCTATGTATTTTTGAAAATTTACTTGCTTGAGTTATGCAAGAAAATGTATTATCTAATCAAGGGTATATTATAAAATTGCACGATGAAACATATGCCTTTATTTGGGCGTACCAACTATTAGATGTCTTTCTTATTGGTTGTCATCATCATCTGGAGTGAAAGACATGTCTCTTCTTCCCCACTTACCAGGTAATGATTTCCTTTTTCCCTTTTCCATGTACAACAACTACACTATCTTTTCCGTTCCCAACACACATCATCTTGGTAAATCGAATAGAGTACCTAGAGTCACATAGTTGACTGAAACTGATCAAATTATGACTAAGACCCTCTACTACCAAGGAATCAACATGTCTCATTTCTTTTCCCCTAAACATGTCCATTCTTGAGCCAACAATCTTCAGGGCTCCATCATTTCCAAATTTGAAAAATCCTTCTATGTCATATTTTATACCTGTAACAAGATCCTTATTACCCATCATGTGAGACATGAAACAACTATTATGGATCCACACACTAGAGAAATATGATGCTTTAGGGGAAATTTCATCCACCACGACCTTCTCATACTTCTTCTTTTTGTTCCATGTTATTTCCTTCACACTGTAATGGATTGAGACTTCTGTTCATTCTCAGAGTATGGTGGACCAGCTTCATCTTGCAAAGATGAAAATCTATTCTACATTTTTAACACACCTGTTGGTTTATTGATCAGCTTCTTGGGAATATTTTGATTTTTCTTTGGCACATTTCTCTGTATAGTCGAAGTGTAGTACCTATCCTGTTCCCAAATCCTCCACACCAAAAATAGTGTCCTTCGTAATATGTTTTGGAAAACCATTCTCTTTTTGGATATTACCTCTATTCTAGTTCCGATCGATATCTCCTGGTTATGGAACTCATATACTGTGAATGTCCCATATTTCTACAACAATAACACCTGATATAAGGTGCATTCCTTCATGTTACTTCAGCACAACGTGTTTCCCCGTGGGATCTATGAATATTCTAATACTACTTTGTGTGCAAATCAACCTCCAATCACGAGACGGGTACTTGTGGTATGACATCAATTTCTACAGATTTCTTCTTTTGATCAATCCCTGAATCAGCCTTAACGTCTGATCTCAATTTCAACATTGTTCCAGCTGAACTACTAGGCTCCTCTTTCATATTTTTAGTCTTAGGAATGACCTTCCTTTCCATGAATGTGTTAGGGATCATGGGTTTTTACTTGTCTTAAACATTTCTCCACAAACTGAAAACTTCTTCTTCAAGATCTTTGATACGCTTGATGTGATATTTCACATTTCAATTAAAGAAATCGATCTCCCTTTTCTGTTCTTCAATCATGAGCTTATACTCACTAACTTATTTTGGGTTCTCTGGTAATGATAACTTGAGTATCTCAATTTCTTCCATCAACTCAGACATATATTCTTCCTACTGCTGCATATAGTGTTTGGAATCAAGAAAAACATTGATAGAATTATTTGTTTTGAAACTCCAATCATCGGTCTCTTCCGGGGAAGCCTCTAACCCATCATGAAAATCTATTCATTCTTTCACTTCCTTTTTTTCAACAACAGCATCAGTTTTTTTCTTCTCATAAAAACTACCAACTACTACCACCATGGCATTTTCTCCACGATCATTAAAGTTCCTTATCACCAAAACCTCCTCGGCTTCAGTCTCATCTGAACTGTCACATTCTTTTGAATGGAGATGTTTCTTCTTAAAAAATTTATCTTGAAATTTTTCTTTCTTTTCCCCTAGGTAGATGACTTCTTCTTGGGAATTTTGACATCATTGAAATCATCATATTCTTGGAACATTTGGGGACACCTTGGTACAAAATGACCAACAATTCCACATCAAAAATATGCTACTGGAAGATTCCCATTAAACATTCTTTTTTCCACTTTGAATACTTTATGAGAGTAATGACATTACTTCATTTGTCTCTTCTTTTTCATTAGAGTATTTAATAGTGATATTTTTCAAGTCCTTGAATGACACCTCATTGGATTTCCCATTTTCAACAGCATCATTATCCTCATTTCTCATTTCATATGAAATAAGGTTGATGTGTAGGTTATCCAATGTCTGCTCTTTCGGTTCGTTGTATTCCAAAACCATAACTTTTGGATTTAACTGAGGTGGAATTTTACTCAAGATGTGCATAACAATTTTTATGTCTTCAATAACTTCTCCAAGACCTCGCATGTATTCCACTATAACATTTACCCTTTCAAAGGATGCATCAACAGACTCATTTGGTTTCATTCTAAGATCTTCATACTTGTTCCACAACACCTGCAACTTTTCCTCTCTGACCTTTGTACTCCACTCATATATATTCCATAACTTTTCACTCATGGAATGTGATGTTTTACAAGACATCACTATTGTATATATTGGATTGGATATAATTCGCTCGAAGCCATTGATTGCACTGGAATCAGCATCCAACTCTCTATGTTCAGCTTCTGATAATGAACCACCATTAATATTAGTTGTTATTCCATGCATTGTAGCTATGAATACATCCATTATCAAGGATAAAAAGTAGTGTTGTATCCAATTCATCCATTGTTGAAAATTTTCCCCATCAATTATCAGAATCCATTTTTGATTAGTGGCCTTTGTTGAGAGAAGAACTAATATAAACCATTACCTCTGATACCAATTGTTAGGTCCATAAGGCTAAGTATCCTGAGATGGGTGGTGAATCAGGGTATGAATAATTAAAAATTAAATCATGTTATGATCTTATTTTGTTGTTAATGAAAACACTCTTCTCTCCCTTTCTTGTTGCATAATATAAATAGAACGTAAAGCATGAACATGACAGAACAATTTTTACATGGTTCACCCTCACGGGGCTATGTTCAAGGAGCATACACCAACAATGTGCCGATGTACGAAATCCACTACAAGCGCACTGCTGTTTACAATGTTCTGGATAGATCACTTCTATTCCCATGATCAATGCCTTTACAATGTTTAGCATTAGCACACTACTTTCCCAATGTCCACTCGGACTTTCTCACTCATTGACTCACTGTAGATGGAGAATATCACATTCTTCATCTTCTTTGGCTCATTACTCGTGTTGTAACCAACTCACAGTTTATAGACTTGTAGGTCACATCATAATAACTAATGAATACATCCTCGGTTGTATGTGGATGCTCTATTGAAGCCTAACTTTAACCCATAGATGAATGTCACTTTGCACCAAAGGTATTAGAAAATATTCCAGCTTCCACGCAACCTTGAATCCCTACCGGGAATCACCCTTACTTGGTGCGCTTCTCTATGATGGTGTGCAAGTCTCGGCGTGCAAGTCAAAATTGTCACACATGTCCTCCTCAACATCTTTTGCAACACAGCCTTCATTAACTCTAAACTTATGTGATTCACACCCTATTATGCCCAAACATATTTTGGCGTGCAACCAACAACATTCCCGCTTCATCAATACATGGCGTGCAAGTGTCACCAAACAACTTGCGCGACACATCCTACTTCAACTAAGAACATGGGTGACTCTCTTCCTTCATTTCGCAGACCACCTTGGGTGCACACCTATCACAAGGTGTCCAACCTCTACTTGCGCGACCACACACCACCGGCATGACCAGCACACATGCGCGACAGGAGCTATGATTTTCTCTATGTGTTGATCTCATAAAAAATGAAAATGGATTGACCTATATTTATAGGCATTTGGACCCCCTATGTGATGGCGCTCAAGTCTCCCATCTGTGTACATGTGTTGTCACTCTAGTCCTACCAACTTTGTCTCTACAACGCTAGTCCTGCAGCACTTATCTCTGATGCGCTAATCACTTGCGTGACCCTTAACCCTTAGCCATATTTTCGTTCTATGATCATGAAAAACATTTGGAACACTAGTTTCTATGTCTTCAAGTACATGTCGCGCAAGTCCCTTTTCCAAAAACCACTTTTCTTCATTTGTCGATTTTGAGGGCCAAAAATTTGGCAAACACTAGAAAACGGCGCCACCGTGTATCTGATAAATTTTGCACCACTTCCAGATCATTGATTCCTTTTTTGACATTCTTGAATCAAAAATAGATTGATAACCACACCCCTTGAACTCAACATGCAACCATGAAATCCCTTTTTTCAATGAAATTGTATGTCGTTATTTTTTTTGTCAACAAGCACATCACAGAAGTCCACTCATTCAATAAACACAATCACCTAAAAATGCTTCTATGATAACTTGAGGGATTTTTTCCCATCATTCACATATAAATGGATCTGTTGATGTTGGCATCATCTAGGGACATTAGGAGGGTCTGCTAGGGACTCTTCGTCATTGGTATCCATGTAAGGGTCTACCAATTCACCATTACAAATAAAGATTTATCCTAATAATCTCTTTAATAATCCCCCATTATTGGATGGATTCTGGGGAAATCCCCAAATCTAATTTAATGATATCACAAAGAGTTTGGAGTGGTTTTGGTATTATTGGAGGGATTTACATTCCCATTCCTCATTATTGCTTACACTCCAGATGGGATAATGGTTGAGATGTTGAAGCATAAGTATTAGCTGGGGGAAACATAGAAGCTTCAGGGTGGTCGGGATGATTCAAACCAGAACCTATAATACCATGGGCATGAGTGACTGCCCTGCGATCCATAGGATCATCATGCTTCGGGGAATCATGGCTAGAAACATTTTTTTAATCATACTCACTATCACCATTAGTATATATAAACATGCATTCCATGTATGTAGGGGAAATACACAATATGGCTATGTTGTAATCATCAGGGTCCCGAAGTTAGTCTATAAAAACATATCACAACATTATTGTGTTCCTATGTAATGGTGATACAAACAATAATTGTGGAGATAAATGCAATTTTCCTCTTTAGGTTTCCTACATTATTTCAATCATAGGAGTCCCTATTCTAATTAATATTTAAAATAGCCAGGGACATGATCTTCATTTAATGGGTATGTCCGGTTTCTCATATCGGTGAATGGCAATCTAGTAGCCTTTCCCTGAAGAGGGGATGGTAGAGCCTAATGAGGAGTTGGAACTTGATTGTATATCCTAGGTGGTGGAGGTGTGTTTCATGGTGGAACCTACAGATTCAGAGGAAGGTGATTCTAATTCATTGGATGATATTGAGGTGGTGTCTTTTATTGAGGCTATAGAGGTGTCTCCTCCTATAATTATTCATGTGGTCTAGGGGCCTCTACCTATGAATCTGTAGTGGTGTCGTCACTGGAGTCACTTTTTATAGGAACTATGCGAGGCAATGGGCATGCCATATTGGCTTGTTATAAGTCTTGCTCTATATTTTATTCATTGTCAGAGAAATCCCAAAATCCACCCATGTAATTCTATGTGATGAGTGAAGCGACCTATTCAATCATGAAATTTCCCACAAACATCATTAGAAATTTCTATTGATTCACTGGAATATTGGGTGAATATGTGAGGCCCTTCTATATGGAAATAAAGTCTGCGACCTACTAATTTATCCTCGACATTCACTTGAAGAGGTCACCAATACTTTTCATTCAGGTGGTGGAACTAAACTGGTAATGATGCTTCATTAGAAGATCCCCCAACCATCTATGGATCAAATGGGTAACTACATTTACCCAAAAAACGCGGATCGTTCCAATTTTTTTAATAACAACCATAGTTTGTTGTGTCCCTATTATGATGGAGATCCAAGCATGGTTCCAGATTATGAAATTTAGTGGGCTAGTTGTTGCAGTGGGTCGCATGTGCAATTCAATGTGGAGTAGTTACGATACCTAAAGCCCTGGTTGCTATGATATCACCCACCCATACAAGATATGGTTTACCATCAGGTAGGATCACCACCTATCAGGTTTCAAGATACTCAATATATAAAATGTGGGCTTCCATTAGATCATTTAGTAAGAATTATGGTCCTAACAAGGGTCTATGATAACAAACTAAATGGATAGATATTCAATGTGGTATGCGAGAAAAGTGGGTCATGGAGCCGCTGGTGGAATTATCAGATGGGATATAGGGGAATAGCCTATGTGGAATTATAGTGAGCTACTAGGGTAAAAACATGTACAATCGGGTCCCGATAAGATTCTGACACAGCTTAGGTGGATTTAGTAAGCATATTGTTGCCTATTTCCATATGTACAAGCCTCTACCATGTCTAACAGGGTGGGGTTATCATGATTACCTTGTGAAAACACACCAGGATGAAGCTGTTATTTCTCTTACTTCCTCGACCGTGGATTACCATAATCTGGTCGTCGTTCCATGGTGCATTTGACAAGGATCTCGTTAAAAAATGGTTTTTTTTGTTTTGTGATAAATTGACTCAATACAACCATTTTAGGATCACCCTCCACTATATTCACAAAAAAGACAGGTCTACAATCAAGATTGTCCCATTGTACTCTTTACCCTTACTAGTGCCCGAACTGAGAGGCATCGACTTGAAAGGTACTGGAATGCTAATAAAATTTATTTGATGGTGAGTAATAATTTATAAATGGTTTTATAGATTCAGTACATCCTGAAGGGAAAACTTATATTCACTTATACCTCTCTCAGCTTCTTCCTATTCTAGGTTAGCCTTATTATCCACTACCGACCTAGGAGTCAGATCCTGAATATCTCAAAGAAAGACAGGTTGGTACCAGGTAGAATTTAAATTATGGGAAGCATACTGCTCCCAACTGCATATCTCTACATGGGGGATCCCTCTATAATAAATATATAGAGCACTATGAATCTTTAAACACAATGTTTCGTGAGTGTCTGATTTTTACAAGGCGATGTAGTGTGTTGAGGACATGTTGTGTACCTAACTCAACTAGGAAGAACTATTTACCAATGTCATGGATGTGTTCCATAATTAATGTGTAAGATAACCATCAATAGTGGAGATAAAAATGAATCATTCTTATGGTTTTATTGAATCTCAAGACATCATGTTGGTTGAGATACTTGTGAATATTTATACTTATAGTTGTAATTGGGAATAATAACTAGAGGAGCTGACCCTCACTGAGAATGTCCCCTAATCTTCTTGGCTCGAACTCGAGATCTGGCACTTGGATTCCCCATTCATCAACTAGGGACAGCTGAGTGACCAATAACTCCACTTTCATTGACTGTTGGGATAGTAAACCAGCAGGTGGAGAATATGGCACACATGCTGACAAACCACTGCATCATGGGTTGTCACATAGGGATGGCACATATTGCGCCACCACATCAAAATAATATTGGGTACTGATCACCACATTCTATTCTTGTGTGGTGGTTATTGAAAATGGATCAAAATGGTGCACGTCATCAAGTGATCCCCAAAACAATTCTCTATGATATCTTTTCTAGGAAGAAAATGATCTCTGTGATGATAGAGAGGATTGTATAGAGACACCATAGAAAGGGACCAAATCTTCCCCATCCTGCATGTATTTGTGATGGGCCTGAGGGATCTTGTGAATGTTGCTTTCTGGGAGGATGAAGCTGATACAATGGTTTCATACCCTAGATCTTGACATAGAGGATCAGGTTTAGGTGACCACCATCGAGTTGTACTCCACATCAGAATTTAAATATAATTCATGTATAATATGAGCATTCCATGGATTCTATTTTTGGATTTTGAGATTCAACCTCATAACCTAGGATGGTTCATTAGGGTTGGATGAATCTTCATCAAGGGAGGTCCTCCATGCACATTGGTTCTATATTGGGGAAAACATATACATGGGTGAGCCAGGATATGAGGAGCACCTGGGAAAATGTTGAATCATACATGGGGAGGACCTCCATGGTTGAAAATGGTTGTTCTTTGAGGGCCTATACTAGTGCTAGAAAGAACATGGGAAGGACTTCCATGGTGATAGGCTTGGGTACCAGTGGTACATAGAAAAACAAAGTCAAGATCATATTGGAAACTAGGAAGAACCATATGTTTATTGTCAATGAATAAGGGAGGGAATCCTCTGGATTCATTGAGTGCATGGGGAGGACCTTCATGCTGATCGGGGACAGGAAGAGAAAGATCATAGCATTGAAAACCTAGATCGTAATATAAATTTTAACAACTAAGATCAATGAATGAGGAGGACCTTCATGCTGAGGTCCAACAAGATGTTTGGGACCTCTGCTTGGGATAATAATAGATTCATGTGGAGGACCTCTATGCTATATGTGAGAGTATGGTGGACATCCACTCTTTTTGTTGGTGGTATGAGAAGTACCCCTATACAGAACCTCATCATTGGGGGTAGACCCATGACGTCTATCGTTTTCAATGATGATTGGGATAGTCAACTCAACCTGATTGTGGGTGTATGGTGCCTCAATCCGAAACATGCATTGAAATTCCCCAAATTTTTCATAGGGAGGTTCCCCAACTCCGAATAATAGAGCAACGATAGACTGTTCCATTGGTGTCTTGGGCCATAGTAGACTAAAAAAATGATATCCTCGATAATGAATCCCTCTGATCATGCAGCTGATGATTCTTTTTTTTGAACCATGCATGGGAAGGCAATACAGGTGTATGGATGGCCTACACCTCGGTCTATGGGATCAGATGGAGGTGTGGATGTAGCCTGGTGGGAGATCTCTTTGGTGGCTTCATGGATGATGTCATATCTAGAACGACTCATACATCCCTGACATCATCAGTATATGGGAGTGAGTTATAATAAAAATTTGGAGGTTCGTTCTCAAATCTATTGAAATCAGAGAGGGGACATGTGTCTCCCTACATGTCCAAGGGAAGAGATGGGGTTGATGGGGCTTAGAGGCTTAATGATGTTGAGGTAAATATATCTTGACCGGATAACCCCCTCAAATTTGTATAGAAAATAAATTTCATTTATCAGCCTCCACTAAATTAATTATTGAGGGTGAGATGGGGTATTGGTGCTCGGTAGCTATAGTCATGGGAGTTTTGGCAGAAGGGATGAATCTGTGTGGGACTTCCACACTAGCATTTCCATTACCCTTATGTCTATAGGTGGAAGATGATAGGTTTTCTGTATTTATTGATTTTGTTCTAAAAGAATAATGATTTTTTCATCAGTAAAAATAGTAAAAATGTGATTCCTAATTCCCCAATATTGTTCAGTCATCCCTTGCTAGATTGAAACATCCACACTAACAATGTCAGATATAGGGATGTGAAATTATTCACTTCCCTGAATCATGGTGAGTATCACACGAGGACCACTATTTTCTAGGTGGTACCTTGCACTGGATAGCTAAACCCAGTAAAAATTTTACTTTCCGATGTATTAAACTCTATGAATTCTCATGTCTAAGAAAATAATATCATATCAGGTTCACCATTTCTGATTCTGATGCTTCCCTCATGGGCCATGAGCCTAATGGGAGCTTATTTATGCTCACTGACAGTCATAATTTGTACCTCCAAAGTCATGATTTCCATATATAAGTGGAAATTTTAACTTATTCATAGATGTTTTCTCCTTGATTTACATGTGATGATGGGATGTCAGTCTCTCCTTCTGTGGATTCCACATTATATGTAGTTTCCAAGTTCGGGTATCCCTCAAGATTAAGACGTTTATTGTGAAACTCTCCCCGATATAATATATTTTAAGACAGCAGTAAATTGTCCTCCTTCCATTATGACAATCCATGGGTAAATTAAAAGAAGCATTCTTAGGTTATGAGCGTTTTTTAGGTTGGGAATCGTTGGCGTGTGTACCTGCAAAAACAAAAGTACATATGGATTTCATCCCCTTATGATAGGTCTCCTCTAGGGCATAGAATCTCAAGGCCTCCCATGTCATGAATGGGGAATCATATATAGGAGGAAACCCTTTAAGTTTTTTCTTAGCTTCACATGTTTTACATGAAGTATTCCATGAGATTGACCACTAGTGAAGATTGATCAGACTGATTGGAACACTGAAGTTAGATGATCATTTTGGAATATCTCTATGAGGGAGCACCTAGAAGTATTGCTGTAAGGATTGATGAAAACACCCAAGAAAGATGTACCAATGATTTAATGTATCAAAAAGGGTATATTTCACTCCATGAAGGCTTATCATGACACCTCAAAGGGTGGATTAAAGAATGATGGGCACTGTCAAGGTGGACACCATGGTTTTCCATTGGATGAGATTTCACCTTATAGATGACTCCGACCAACAAAAAAGGTATCAAAACACACATAATTAGAGATGTAAATGGATTTAATTGGGGTAAAAACAATGGAAAACATCATGGGAACCTGTTGGGTATTATGCATGCTTAACATCCAAGGTGCTATAGTGGGAGTTGATATGAATCACATGATTCCACAAGGATGTGAAAGCCAATATTAAATCAGAATTGATATGGATGAAGTGTTAGATGATATAATGAATGGATATTTGATTGACATGGAGATTATTATTTTTTCATGAACCTCATGTATGCTTCCTAGGAACACAAATGGTATGGAATCAATGTCTATATAGTTCTATTACGGGGTGATGAGTCACTTGAGAAAGGGGGATCATGAGAATGGAAGCATGGATGTGACTCAAAGAATAAAAAATCTATGAGTAAAGGAATGATCTTCCCGAAACACAATGTCTCAAGGGAGAGAGTAGGATGGGACATCAGAGATGGGCTTCAACCAAAGGGTAGTCTTCTTATTTACATTTATCAAAAACGGAAATGGTCAATGACAAAAATATTTGGAAATGCAGAATAAAATCAGGGTGTACCAAATCAAAAATAAACCAAAGACATGCTTTGTGGTTATGCATGGTTAGAATCCTTTAATAAGAAAGAAACTTATGGTTCGAGGAGTATGATTATGTACGGGGTTATGAATAGTTAAAATCATTGAAAAAATGGGACAAGTTGTCGGTGTATACCAAAAAGGAAACTACTTGGATGGATGGATATAACCACCATAGGGGGTTGGAACTGGTTGATGTGTCCTAGTGAGAGAAGATGTAACTTTATGAGGTTACGAACCTAGGAGAAAAATGAGAGTTTACCATTGGATGGAATTGAACTGCAATGAGGATTCCTACATAATAGAAATGGATCAAAACCCACATAGTTAATAATGGGTGCATACATTTTGACGTCATGTGGGACAGGCCGTGAACCGACATGCACGAACGAGGTTCCTAAATTACTAGGGAGTTGGGGGCTTGAACTGTGTGGATGTTTTATACAAACAATTCATTGAAGGAAGAGATATTATTTCATATAGATTGGATTAGAGGTACATGGGGCGTACACGTTGTTAGATGCCCATAATAGATGTCATGGTCTATGCTTAATCTAAACCCAAGTGAGACATGCTCAGTGTGACAAACAAGAGGAAAAAATAGTCCTAACAATAATGTTTGAAAAGGTGAGTTAGTAATGATATGAGTAGGGATTATGCAACGCTAGTGGCCCAATGTGAAAACATGGGCTTACCTATGGTTAGTAGCCCATGGAGACAAAGATTGTCAATTACTACATTAGAGACAACTAAGGAATATGTTATTCTTTATGAGAAGGAGGACATTCCTTCGAAGGTAGGAAACATCCCATGTTAATTGAATAGGGATAACCCTTTGTAGATGGGTTGGGGATTATTCAAGGGCATTTTGGGGCAAACATGTAGACAAAGATCAATTAGAGAGAATGTGAGAGGGTTATTGCACTCATACTACATTGAATCATCTCGGGATTCATACACATGTAGTGATAACTGTTTATTGTTGCATGAGGAGGATGTGAGTGCTTGTTAGATTAACATCATGTTTCTTAGTCCAATAGTATTCACCCCCCATAAAAATTTCATACATAACTCGCACCAACCCACACTCATGATAGAGAAGGCACAATAAAATATGTAGTGTAATGCGGTTTTGGAGAGATCCATTGATGGTATCATGTTTCAATGGTTTTACAAAACAAATAACCACTATCACGCACATTCCAAAATAATGAGAGTAGGAAATGAAACATGAAGACTCACATGGGGATCATTGAAATCACATCTTACAATCCTGGAGGGCCGCCCTAGAGGGGGTTTCGCGAAACAAAAGGCATCACATAAATGGGTTTCCCAAACCTCTATATATTTTTGCAGTTAAGGGAACATTCAATGTAAGGTGCTTGAAATTGTATAGTGAACCATACTAGGCATGAATTCCACATGTACCACGACGGTGTTTCACGGTTATATGATGCATAGTGCAGTCCCGAGTACCCAAAGGGTTATTCATCCATCATGATGTCCCAAGGGATTTAAAAAGGGAATCCCTACATGATGCAGGGGTATATTTGTGATAAGGGAAAGTGATTTTACAATGATCAAGTGCCTAATATGATTCATTATTCTAAAAGATCATAGAGAAAAAAGATCTTCATGAATCTGTACTTTGGATGGTGAAGGGTCAAGGTTTCGAACCATTAGAGTGAGGTGTTATGTATTTATAGGCGCCATGGGGCACGATGTGATGATGGATCTCTGCGAATAAATGTTATCTCCACAACCAATGGTTGATCCGTCCGGTTTTTCTAGTCCTAGTGGAGTCTTTCACTCCCTCTGCATCAATTGTAGAGGATTCTGACTCCTTTCAATATCCTATGACTCACATTGGAGTCTGACAGTACCCCCACAATGTTCACTTTATTTCCCTATCATTAAACTTTACCTAATCACGAGTTATGTCATGAATTCGACATTGTGGATCTTTTTTAGGTTTAGTTTTTCAGATAATATAAAATAACTGTTAAATTATATCTCAAAAATTAAAAATTAGATAATTCTTCACAATACACTTTTTTTAAAAAATAAAACTCCATATAATAAAACCCGAATTCCTTTCTTAATATAAATCATCATGAATTCTTCATTCCACTTAAAATTTATTACACCCTGAGAAATAATTTTCCAAACCCTATGATGAGAATAAAAAGATAAATAATGGCTATAAAATAAGGGTTGAAAACATTAGTCTATTAGTACATAAAAATGAATGAAACCATACTTTTCAATAATAAAACATAATTTCATTAACAAACATTAGGAAATCATATGATTTTATAAATAACAATCACAAAAATCATAAATCATAAAAGTAACTTTGGCATCCATGTCATAATTACATTATAACATTCACAGCTACATAGAGAGTTACATTTGGAATACCCCTGATAGTATATTCAAAAATTCTCTTGGGAAAATTATTAATTTTTACCTTTTTCACATTACCCAATGCATTGGAGTGGTATCTCAGGCTCACCTACCCACGTATTATAACAGATTCAACGAAATTAGGTTTATCATGTAACCCCCATAGAATATCCAAGTACAATTACATAACCATAACATATAAAAGGGGGAAATTATCCACATTTAATTCATCAATCACAAGAAATAAATTCATGATATTCAAATATTCAATAAATTTCCAAAACCATTTAATACATTTAAATAATATATTTTTGAATAAAAGTGTTTTATAAAAATGTAAAACATTTAAATAGAATTTATATATTAAAACAGTCTTTTAAAAATATATAAATCCTTAAATCCATTGGGAAAACATGGACATTACTCAGAATGATATAGAAGAATAAATATTTAAAACATTTAAAACAATGTTTTATTTAATGAATCCCTCATCACTTGATTAATATTTGAATAAAGATATGTAAAGAAAAAAATTAAAAATATATTATAATATCATGATAATAAGAAGTTAATGATATAATCTGATAAAGCGTATTATATACACCATATTAAAGTGAATTGATGCATAACAACAATCAAAACTCAATGGAATGTAAATTTAGAGGAAATGACATACAATGTTAACATCCTAAGATTAAAAATAAACCAATCACATATTTATGTGGGAAATATTTAAAAACACTCAATTTAAGTGGAAATTCATTTCAAATCAAGAATAGTTCATTCACACATATTCATGAAAAAAACCATTGACATGGATATTTATCTCAATGAATGGTTATTGAGTTATGATTTCCATTACAAATTTCTTATAAATAATGTAAGAATTGATCAATGGGGTGATTATATGTTGTAAAAGAATATACACACAATGGTATGTTGAAATTAAAACTAAAATAAATAAATAGTGATTACACACATAATATTTTCATAATATAATGAACAAATTTTTCATAAAACCCTATGAGTGGTATTACAGTTTAGAAATTGCCTTAAAATTATTCAGCAGCCTAACAACGTCACATAAAAATTATTAAAATGAGTTGTTGAGAGGGAAAAGTGTCTCTAATAACATAGAAATAATATTTATATTAATAAGGATATATAGGAACATATCCCAAAACATGAAAATGGAAATTAAAAGACATAACATAAAAATGACTTTGACTAAAAAAAGAAGGGTGGAAGGATCCATTTTCTTGAGTAAGACTTGTGTTGTTAATTATTTATATTCCGGAATAATAAATGAAGGATAATTTCCAATTTCATCCAAACATTATTAATGATAATTTTTCATTTTATATTACATATCATAATGTGATAAAAATATCATAAATATTTAATTATGTATCAATCATTTTGTCGATATTATTTACTTGAGATGTATAGGAACATGATATAATTAAAAAATTTCCATGTGGTAGATATTAAATTATATATAGAATAGTATTACTGACATTAATATCTTATATATTCACTATATATATGTATTTATAATATTTCGTAACATTTGGATATAAAAAACAAAATGTACTGTTCATGGAGCTGTTAAGTCATACATATGCATAAACTCTAACTTAATTTCCTTTTCATATTTTTAGGAATGAAAACTAAATAATAAATTATTATATTATAATTACCTTATAATATAATATATTATATATGTTACATGTGTTCATTAATTTCGTCCTTTATAAATTTCATTTAGGGCTTGAACGACCCGTGTCATTTTTATGGGGCGGTAGTACGCACATCCCCAAATGAAATTATCTTATTTACACATTATGGAAAGCATAAAGGTATCATTAAAAACTCATAAGCAAAGAGTCAATATAAATAAAATATATATCATATATAAATAATGTTACTTCATTATTACCACCATTAGAGGTTGTAGGGAAAAATTGAACAATCATTTTTTCGTAAGGTTGTAATTCTCCATCCACCGAAACAACATGTTCATATCCTTTAAATGGATGTTTTATTATGTTTAGTTATAATAATTCTCATAAAAACATATTTATATAATGATTATACAGGTTTTTTATTTAATAATATAAAAAACTTTAATAAGGATTGAATAAGTAAAGTAATGGAAATAAATTTATGGAAGAAGATACCTCTTAAAATGTGTAACTCCATTTAATTTGGGCCAAACGGATTTATTGAATTTCATATTCATAAGGTAAGGCTTCTAGTAGTAATATACTAATATTGGGAGATTATTTTTTAGATTTTTTATGATCAATGGTTTTTTAGAGGTCTAATTAAATTGGTAGGGGTGATGACCTTTTATAAGAGGGAGGATAGGAAATTTTCGAATGGTTTGAACTATTTGTTTATTATAAAACGATTTCCAGTTTCAAAAGTCCCCAAAGTCATTTATATAAATGATAATATTTTTTCGGGATGAAACACGCTCAACTAATAGGTTTTAGACAAGTCTAGGTGAAAATTAAATATTATATTTTAGCTTCAACCCTTATTTAAAAAATTTATTTCTTATCATGTCTTCTAGTATATTCATATCATATTGTAAGGATGGTCAATATCAAATTCCAATAGACCAAAATTAGTTTATTAATTACCTTTTAAACATTTTCTATGTCATTTTTCAAAATATTATATTTTTAGGACTGTTATATTGTTTAATAAAATAGTATTTGTTTTAAAAACAATTTTATGTCAATTTTTATAATATACACAACATGAATTTTTCAAAATCCATTATAACTTGATTAATTCAAAAACACATCATCAATTAAAATATATAAATTAATAATCATCCATAAATTTTTTGTATGGAATAAAAATGTTCAAAATAAATTTATTTAAATATATATAATAGCATTTATTTAAATCATACATTAATATGGGAATCACAACATTATCATTGTGTCATAAATAAATAAATTTATTTGATCAATACAAATTATAAATAAAATACCATGATGTAGTAAATAGTTTTATCATTCTAATTAATTCTTATATTAAAATATAACACTTATATTACCCCATATACAAATTATTTTAGTGAAAGATACATATTTATTTTATAATTTTCATTACATTAAATTAATTCGTAGAAAATTCTATTTTAACATCAATTTTGCTCCATGATGTCTCAAATTTGTCACAAGGATTCCCATGGTAGGACATATATCATCCAATGAGATTAGTAAACTTTTTAGGGTAGTTTTATGAAATTATAATTATAATATTTTACCATTAGTTACTATATTTACCCTTTAACCGAGACAGTTAAAATAATTACTAAAGTTACTAATCATAATTTCCAAAAATAAAATATAACCATTTACACAATTTGGACCTCCTGATTCAAAATATGAAATCAAATTCTCAAAGATCAAAAATAAATTTTTCTGTAACTAAATTAAATTTAATTCTAGTTGTCAAAAAAAACAAGTTTTTAAGAAGTAATAACTATCAAAATATTGACCTTTGTTTTTGTCTAATTAAATTGTGAAATTATTTCCAATGATCATTATAATATATAATGGTATAAATATATTCCAATTAATTTTTAAAACCAATTAATAGAACAATATTACTTTATAAATAAATGATATTAAAGAGATGTTTTAAATTAAAATAAAGTATTATTCAATATTCATTAAAAATGAACATTATTTATCAGAAAAATACCAACATTTCATTGAAAGTATATATAGATGTCCTGATTCTAACTTAGAATTTTATTTTCCCAAATTGAACATACAAATATGTGATAAAAACTATATTTAAAGAGGGTTTCCATCAAAAGGCTGTAAAATGACATTTTTCAAATATTAGAGTATTCATTGTTTAAAATCAGATTCATTTGTATATTAGGCCTCTAAAATTTATTATAAAAATTTATATATATTTAATAATAATATTGAAGTTAGATCTATTCATTCCATAAAATAATATTTATATTCATTAACTAAAATTTAAAATAATGACATTATTATATTATTTTTTTGGTATATCTCTTAGTGGTGTGCAATGTATGATTTCAAAGAGAAACGTTGATGTGTGTTGAGTACACTATCAATAAAAGTACATTGTTTAACATAAAATTAATATATTATTCAAAAATATTTATACATATTAAAATTTCTTATTTTATTAATACTAGGGTCATTACATCATTCCCCCTTTTGGAAATTTCATTCACACAATTTTAAAATTGGTCATGGAAACATCATTGAATGTCCCTCATCGAAAAAAATTCAATAAAACTAAAATTTTAAAAGATGGAATGAATGTAAAAATGGTCACCCAAGATAACCCATTCTAGGATTCCTTATAATAAACACATGGATATCGATGAGAAAAAAACCTTCATGTATTGTGGGAGAGTGATAGAAAACATGATCTTGAAAACATTAACAACAACAAAACCACACACTTGTGATGGGTAAAAATGTCGTTGATTTTCAAGTATGAAAAGTAAAAGGAATTTTATTAATGTTCATTTCATTAAGATGAGTAATTTATTTATGATATTGAACTAGAACAAATGTAAATATACATACTTTTCATCTAGACTTTATTCCTTTAATAAATTTCTACCACAAACTCATCTTTTCTACAATCTATTTATACTAAAGTTGTCTTGGTCAGACATGATGTTGTAGAATAAACATCTTGAAAATCACATAATCCAAAAAATCTGAACTGTATTTTTCCCACTTAATTAGACATTAACTAAAACAATAATCATTAATACAAGATCAAATAATCCCTCAAAATGAATAATCCTTAAATATATAAAATTCAAGAAAACTATACCCAATTTTCAAAAATACCATTTATGAAACAATTGTCAGTTGATTGTTTTTAAAATAATCCAATCTATGGTAAAAATACAAACATAAAAAAATTTGATCACATTTTCTTCAATGATAAATAATAACATTTTTCACCAAATAACATAGAATACCCATAATGTTCATAATTAAATGTAATTAACCTAATGAAATATTCTCTATGATAGGTTAATCATTTGCATAAATAACCCAAATAGCCAAATGTCTACAATGGAACATTGATTCTTCCAGATTAATTTTTCAACAATTACTCCACAAATTAATCCCATATTATTTTATTTTCCATAAGTATATAGTGTTCCTAAAAGAGAGAACATCGTCATTAATAACATTTATCACCTAATTATTAAATATTTATTAAATAATATAGATATCGATTTGATAATACATAAGTTTAAATATCAACTTATTCTTGATCCATATAATAGTTTAAATCAAAATTATAAATCAGACTAACCTAGGACATCATTTAGGCTTGTGGTAGGTGATGTTTCATTGTTTCCCTTCAGATATGGGTTTGATTACCACGGCCTTACCTAACATGATAGCTAGTCACCCATCTTATAGTTTGTCTATTTTTATAAAAATAAAAAAATAAAAGTATCTTGATTTATCCACAGTGGTTGTATAATACCTCTAATTTTCATCCGAAATAATAATTACCTAAATATCTTAATTCTTTAGGACTTATATATATCAGAAATATTTTCAACCTCTATATGATAAAATAAAACAATTCCAACAAAAATAATATCATAACATGATCATGGTGTCAACCTGGTTTCATCGATATCATGTTCACGTAGATATAATGTCGTTGAATTTTGTTAATAATTTAATGTTCCTTAAAAATAAGTTTCATCCTTTATCCAAAAACACCGTGTAATTTTTTTTCATATAGGTGTTAAAAGAAAAAATTGATTTAGAATATAAAAATGTATGCAATATAATTTCAAACCATCTGATAAAAAATTATATTTATAAAATAGTCAGACCGAGTTTGAGTTGATACTTTCCAACAATGGTCCTTTTAAAATACCCAGGATGTTACATTCCTCCACAGTTTTGGAAATTACATCATCACCATTTTAATATTGGGTTCAGAACGTTAATTTAAAGTCTAACTTTGGATAAAGACAATATAAAAATTTCTCTTTAAAATAATTAAAGAGAATTACAGTGGACACTTGAGATAACACATACTAGGATCACATGTTGTAAAACAAGGATATGGAAGAGAAAATAGCTATCATGTAATGATTGATAGTTGTAGAAAATATGATCTAGAGAAAGTAAACATCCAGAAACCGTAAAAAATGTGATGAGTTAAACTGTCATTTATTTCCCAGTAGGAAAAATTAGACAAAATTTTTGTTTTAAGGATATTTTAATTATTTATCGAATTTATTTATTTGATTGGCTGTGAACATAAGGAAATATAATTACATATCTAGTGGATATTAATTCCTTTAATAAATTTTTATCAAAAATTCATCTTCTCATAAAACAATGAATACCCATGATACCTTAGTCACACCTAAAGTGCATTAATAAACTTCTATAGAATCACATATTACTAAATATATGAACTATATATTTCCCTTATCCTTATATTTTAATAAAAACAAAAATATTTAGTACAATATCAGATAATCCCTCGAAAATAATTATCATTTAATGTCTAAAATTCAAAAAATCAAAAGCCAAAGTTCAAAAAAGGCCATTCAACAAACAAATTTTCTTAATTTTATTAGAAATAATAGGAACTAAGATTTAATCCCAAAACTATGAAGTATTTTATAACATAGTCATCTGTGATAAATCTTATCATTTATCCCTAAATAACATTGATATGTCATAAAGTCTCATACAAAAAATTAATTAACCTAGTCACATATTCTCTATTATAGGTTATTAATTTCTATAAATAACACTAATAACCATATGTCCACAATAAAACATAGATTCTTCCTAAATATTATTTCTACCATTACTCCAAAAATTAAATCGCATAGTATTCTATTTTACATATTCATATTGTGTTCCAAAAGAGTGATAATATCCTTTAGAATAAAATTTTTCACTTAATCACCAAATCATTATTCAATTTTAAGGATATCCATTTCAAAAAACATATGTTCAAAAATAAACTTATTCATGATGTATAAAAAAAATTTAGCTAAAATTATTAATGCATACTAACCAAGGTCTACAAGTAGGCTAGTGGTAGGTGATGCATCGTTGTCTCCCTTCAGTTGTGGGTTTGATTCCTACAACCATGTGGACGTGATAGGTTGTCACCCATGTCGCAGGTGGCACAATTTATAAAACTCAAAAATAACCATAACATGTTTTAACCTCAATTTTGTTTCTCTTAACTATAATTTCCATCCTAACTCATAATTCCCTAAAAATATTAATTCATGATTTCTTAAATATTTTAGCATTTTTTCCACTTCCATATTAGAAAATAATTTGATTCCCAAAGAATGAACATCGTACCATAATCATTGTGTCCACCTGGTTTCATCATCACTTGTGCACGTAGATAAAAGTTTCATTCAATGTTACTATGATTTAGAGATCCATCAAAATCATTTTATTCCATTATCCAAATAATCGTTGTACAATATGGGTCATATGGGTCTAAAAAAAATATTTTCTGAAAAAATAATGTATGAAATATAATTTAAAACATCTGAAAAATCATTCCATTTACAAAATTGTCGGACCGAGTATGAGTTGAAACATTCAATCAATGGTCATTTTAAAATAAAATATTTATGTTCTTTAATACTATATTTTAATGTAAAATATAAAAAGTTTTCACATGGGTCTTTTTCTTGATCACCTTATTAAAAATCATAATATACCTCAAAATCATGTGATAATGTAATATATTTGAAAATACCTCGATAATATTTACCATTCTTGAAAATATGGGAATATTCGGAAAATATGATTTGATTAAATAAAAACAATGAGTCAAAATCGTATCAATGTATAGTGGAGGTGTTTGATATCTCAAACAACATCACACAAGTAAGTTGTATGATAGAAAAATATTCACAATCATCTGAACATGACATTGCAATAATTATTGCAAACATTTCATCAAAAAGAGATAGGAATGTTGTTTGAGATTCTCCTCCTTCCACTTGTTACTAACATTCCTCCATCTGAAAGATTTTTAATACTAGGATTTAACTTAATGAGTAGACAAAGAGGCTACCGATGTGTTTAATGAAGACTGATAAACCCAGATGTTCTCTAAACCTTTCCTCTGATACCAACAGCAAGTCCACATCAATAATCATTATATAATCTTGTGGTATGTCAATAAATCTACATTGTGTATGATTTTAGGATTAGAGTGTTAGAGAATCAGGCCAAACTATTACCTTATAGCTCAAAAATTAAAAATTAGACACTTCTTTTCTGTCAAATTGTTTCACTCCAATAAAACTCCTAAAAATAAAACAGGAACTATTTTCTTATTATAAATCATCTGTAATTCTTCGTTTCTCTTACCCTTCCTTATACCCAATGAAAAACATTTCAAAAAAATGGGATTAACATAAAATTCTATGTAATGATTATAAAATATGGAAATAATACATTAGTCCATCAATGCATTCCAATCGTTGAAACGACACTTTTCAATCATAAAACATATTTTCATTAACATAAATCATGAAATCATAATATTTATGAATAACACACATAGAAATAAAAAATTCATAATGGTATTTTTTGGAATCCTTAACATACATACATCGTAGAATTCACATCTACATAGACGGTTATGTTGGGAATACACATCACAGTGTATTATCAAAATCTCTTAGGGTAAACATTAACATTTACCTATGTCCCATAATCAAAGGAATTGGAGTGCTGTATCAGTCTCACCCCGACTAGGATTATCACGGAACTACTTGTATTTGTTTTTTCGTGTAACCACCTGTCAATTTTCCACATTCCATTACATTACCATAATATATAAAATATGGAAATTATCAACATTTCACTCATAAACCACAAGAAATCTATTCAAGATATTTGAATATAATGTAAATTTCCAAAACCATTAACATCATTTAATAATAGTATTTTTGAATCAAAGTACCCCATATAAATTAAAAACATTATTAAATTGGAATTTACAATTTCAATCCTTCATTTACATATTAATAAATCCATAAACCCATTATGATAACATGTACATGAATGAGAATGATTCAGAATAATAAATCATTAAATCATTTAATGCGATGTTTTATTTAATCAATCCCATACCAGTTGATAAACAATTGAATAAATATAATTAATGAATAACATTAAATAAATCATATAATATCATGAGAAAAAGAAAATTAATGATATAATATTCTAGTGGGACATATATAAACCTTATAAATGTGATATGGGAACAAACCAAAAATAATTTTTAATAGAATGTAAATTTAGGCGAAATCCCTTATAATGATAATACCCTATGATTAAAGAAAAATCAATTAAGTAATTATGTGTGAAAAATATAAATACACTATATATAATTGAATATTCAGTGTAAATCAATCAGTGTTGATTCATACATATTATTAGAAAAACAAAACCAATGACATGGATATTTAACTCAATTAATGGATACTGTGTTATGATTTCCCCAACAATGTTTGTATATATAATGTAAGAATTTATCAATTGGGTGACTATCTTTTTCAATATAATATCCAAAAAAAGGTCTGTGGAAATTAAAAATTAATTAAATAAATAGTGATTCTACACATAACTATGGAATATTATAATCAATGAGGTATACGTAAAACCCAATGAGTTGAAATTTAGTTTAGAAATTCCCCAAAGTATATTTGATAGTGTAACAGTGTAACTAAAATATTACAAAAATGAGATGATGAGACAGAAATGGGCCACTAATCACTTGGACATAAAATGTACAGAAATAAGGATATAGAAGAATATATCCCTTCATAAGAAAAATTCAATTAAATGATATAACTTAAATGAAGTTTTGACAAAAAAAGACTAGGGATGATTCCCTTATCTTGAGTCCGACTTTCCTTGTTCTATCTTTATATTCCAAAATAATAAACATAGGTTAATTTCAACTTGATTCAAATAAATCAACATGTTATTATACATTTTATATAACTTATAATAAGGTTATTAAGATTATATTATAATTTAAGTCCATATCGGTCATATATTTACAATTTTGTACTTGAGTCAAAAATAAACATGATATAATTACCAATTGTCCATGTTGTAAAAATTACTATATATAAAAAATATTATTCGTGATATGAATATAATATATATCCATTATATATGTTTTTTTGAAAGGATGGGGGTTGAAGCCCCATTTTATTGAAAATAAGGAAAAAACCCACTTTTATGACTATATTATTGGGAACCTATTACTGAGAATAGAAATATACAAAAAGAAATATGAAGAAAAAGGGAAAAATGGGATTATAAGATCAATGGAAATAGAAATACAATAAAAAACCTAATAAGACGTTTTGCCCTCTTGCCAAAGGTTCATCCATAAAGAAGGTCCAATTGTTGAATCACCCACTCTGCCAAGAAGTTTCACGATGATAGTAGTACAACATGTCAGAGAACCTCTCCAATCAACACAATGTGTGAAGGAGAGCAGGATGAAAAGTGACATCACACCTTTCCCGCAAAAGATCCGACCACCTAGAAAAACCATGAAATGAATTCACATAATGTCACTAATGTGATGCAGGATCAGACCAACAACATAGAGCAACCCATGGAATGTCACCCATAACTCAATCAAGAATATGACCAATGGATGAATGATGAATGTCAACAGATCCATCCCTCAATAGTGGCCACCCACCCAACGACACCTACAAGATGCAATGCTGCAGCAAAGGAAACATGGAGAAATAAGAATCCCCATGGAAAATAGCATCACATGACCATGTAGGACCATTAAAACCCATGCAAAACAGGATGATACCACTCTTGTAAACAACACCATTGCAGCAGAAAGCATGACAAACCAAAACAGCCAAGCACCAAAATTATATCCAATGGGAAACTGCAAAAAAACATCCAACCCAAAACCTTCAATGTAGTAGTAGAGTCATCAATCCAGGCGAACCAGCAGCACAACCCGAGCATGTTTCATCCAAAGAACCTCGGCAAGAAAAAGTAAATCGGCAACCCCCAAAATCAAAAACCTAATCTTACCTCTAATCCATCAGATATCATCGCACGAAGGAGCCCACAAAAAGCTCAGAGTCCTTCACTTCTGCGCATAGATACACAAAAACCATAGGATCTGAGATCTAAAGACAGATCAGAAGGTAGGGATGACTACCATTCCACCCAAGGAGTAATAATCCTCTGCCCGCAAGACCCAATATTTGAGAAACAAAAGCATCGAACTCTACCGGGGAATCATGGTGAGGGGAATGAATCCATCGTCGAATGATGAGAGGATGAAGTGCAAATGTTTCAGACCCCTCTGAATCAATCTAGAAGCACCAAAACCTTTTCGTACCCATAGAGTGAAGACGAGGCCTTGAGGATCCATAGCGAACGCAGGATGAATGATGTTGGGTCAAGGCTGGAGGGGAAAACTGAGGCCAGCATTCATAGGAGAAGGAAGGATGTATGCCAGGCGAAACCCTAGGTTCGCATCATGCCAGGGGATTGCGGAGGCATTTTAATCATATACATTATATATGTGTATTTATAATAATCTATAATATTTTGAGATAAAAATTAAATGCACTGTTAATGAAGAATGTAATCCATACGTACGCATGAACAATAATTTCATTTTTTCCATATTTAAAGGAATGAAAACTATATAATAGAAAGTCATATATTAATTCCATTATAATATCATATTTTATATATTTTATGTAATTTCATTAACTCCATATTTTATACGTTCCATATGTGTCATTTGGGAGTCGTATCACTTCGAGGACAGGTAGTCTGCACTTCTGGAAATGAAATTATCATATATACCAATTATGGGAAGAAAAAAGGTAAGATTTGAAAAATAAAACAAAAGAATAGAGAAAATATATACAATATATATCATATATAAATAAAATTACATCATAATTTCTACCATTACTGATGGTAAAGAAAAATTGATAAATCATCGTTCTGTGAGGAAGTTGTTCGTATTCCACAAAAATAGTATGATCATATTTATTAGATGGAGGATTGTGTATGTGTAGTTATAATAATTCTCCTAAAAACCTACAATTTTATTCAGGATATTGGTGTTGTTTTGTAAGAAGTTAAAAAGAATATTATAGGTATTGATGAGGTAAAATAATGTAAAGGAACATTAGAGAGGAAGTGACCTCTTAAAATGTGTAACTCCCTTTATTTTGAGCCAAAAGGCATTATTATGTTGCCTTATGAACAGGTTAATTATTCTAGTAGGAATATTATGATGTTGGAATCTTATTTTCGAAAAGGGTGAATTTTCCAAGGTAATTTAGAGTTGTGAATGAATGGGATGGGGTAATGACTTTTTTTAAGAGGGAGTAGAGGCACATTAAGAATTTTTTGATGTATTATTTTTTCTATGAAACTATTTTATATTTAAAATTGTTCCAAAGTAATTTATCTCTAAGATAAGATGTTTTTTTGAAAAAAAATGGAACACTAATAGGTTTAAGAGTTGTCTAGAATAAAATGTTTACGTTATCTAATATCTTTAACACTTAGTTAACTAATTTTTATTTTTCCAGGTCTTCTTGTATATTAATATTATATGGTTAATATAGTAACTGAAAAATTCCAATATAACCTCAAATGATTCATTAATGGAATGTAAAACATTATATAAGTCATTTGGAAAAAAATATAATTTTTAGGACTGTTATATCATATAATTAAATAGTAATTTTTTGAAAAATGTTTATATCAAAATTTATATTATTTATATCATATCATTTGAAAAATCCATAAAAATGTGATTATTTCGAGAATAATTCATTAATTAAAACCTAGAAAGTCACACTCATCCATATAATTCGTGTGTGGAATCAAAATATTCAAAATAAATTTAATTTAATATTTATAATTACATTTATCTAAATATTTCATTAATAAGGGGATAACTGAATCATTATTGTGTCATAAATAAATTTATTTATTTGATGTCTACAAATAATAAATAAAATAACATGATGTTGAAATGTTTTTAGATTTAAAATAAGTATTTATAGATGAATATCTCACTTATATCACTCCATATAAGAAATATTTTAGTAAAAAATACTTGTTTGTGGTATATTTTTCTTTAGAGTAAATTAATTATTATAAAATGTAATTTTCACATCAGTATAGCATCATGGGGTATATAAATAGACCCCAGGATTCCCATGGTCTTACATATATAATCCAATAGGATTAAGACACGTTTTAGGGTAGTTTTATATTATTATAATATTACTTATGTACCCTTTTTTACTAGACTTATCCTTTAACAAATGTAAAAAAAATTAAAAATGATGTTACTATTTATAATGTCTAAAAATAAAATTATACTAGTTAAAGAACATGGAATTATTTATTCCAAATTTATAATAATTTTCTGTAACATCAAAACATAGATGTTTTAGAAATTAATTGGATGTTAATGCTCGTCATCAAAACCAAAACCGAGTTTTTAATAAGTAATAACTATCAAAAGATTGACATGTGATTATGTTCAATTACAATGTAAAATTGCATCCAATGACCATAAAAGATTAAATGGTAAAAATATAATCAAATTATAATTTAAATTCATTTAAAATTATAATCTAACATTATAAATAAATTAGATGAAATGGTAGTTTTCAATTAAAATACAGTGTTTTCACTATTCATTAAAAAAATGAACTTTATCAGAAAAATACAAAAATTTCATAAAATTTAAATTTTCATTTCCTTATTCTAAATAAGATTTTTTCCCAAATATAACATATTAATGTGATAAAAAATATAATTTAAAAGGGTTCACCTTCAAAAGGCGATAAAACGGCCTTTTTAAAATATTAGAGTATTTCTTTCTTAAAATCTGAATCATTCTTATTTAAAGCCTCAAAAATTTATTGTATAAATTTAAAAACCTATAATAATTATATTTATGTTAATTATGTTCATTCCAACCAATACAATGGATTTGTGTTAACTACCATTATATATAATAATATTATTATAATTTCTTGGTATAACTCAATGTTGTGGGGAATAGAATATATCAAAGGAACCTATTGTTGAATTTTGAGTATGATATTAGACAATGTTTAGTCATTAATATATAAATAATATCTTATTCATAAATATTAATATATATGAAATTTTATTATTCTATTTATACCTGGGTCATTACATCCTTCATCCCTTTTGGAAGTTGCTTCGTCGCAATTTTAGAATTTGGCATTTAATATTTATTGAATGTCCCACATAAGAAAATAAGAAAATAAAAATATAACTTTAACATAAATAATGGTATGTACAAATATCTCCCATGATAGCCTATACTATTAATCCATGTCGGGAAACATGGATATAGAAGAGAAAATGACAATCATGTTCTGATGACGAGTGATAGAAAATAAGATCTATAGAATGCTAACAAAAAGAAGACCACAAACATGTAATTGCTTATATGGTCTTTGATTACACAAAATGAAATGTTAATGGAAATCATTTTTTATGGTTCTTTTCATATTTTAATAGAATTAGTTTTTTAAATTGAATATGAACATACAGAAATATACATACTATTAAAATAGAGTTTCATCCTTTAATAAATTTAAACAAAAACTCATCATTTCTCAAATAGATGAGTACTCAAGATGACTTTGTCACCCTAAATGTTCTATACAAAACATCTAGAAAATCACATAATCCACAAAACATGAACTATATATTTCCCTTTTCTTTAGATGTTAACCAATCCCAAAATGGTTATTATAGAATAAACTAATTCGAATGATCTTATATTTTCTTAAGGTATATTTTGTTCATTTTCTTATTTAGGTCTCTATTTTTGGATAAAAAATAGTTTCGCAAAGTTCATGAGAATATTCAGGGGTTCCTCAGGGGATTACAGTGCGAAGACAAAAGCCATCAGGCCAAGCAGTCTTAGGCACAAAGTCAACACCTAGTTGAGGGAAACTGTGCAGACCAACAGTACTCAGATAGTTGACAGAGCACAATTATCACATGGTAAGAGAATGATGTTCAGGATTTCTACTAATCCATGTGGGCTGGCCTCTCATGCATAGTAGCTTCTGCAATGTTTCCCATGGGTTTCCAAACTGTGCTTGTAAACCATGCGGCTCAGAATCTTTTATAAATTTACAAAAACTCCACCACATGATTTTAAAACCTTACTCATTTTATTGCTCTATTTCACCCTCTACATACCTAGTGAGGCCCCAAGAAGCTCAAGAGCTACCAGAAATCGATCTCTCTCATTTCTTTTCTATTTTGGATGTTGTTGGTTGCATATTGATGATTCGTATAAGCTTAATCCTCCTCTTGATTCTCTTTTTAGTATAGGGTTTGTATCGTCCTATCATATCCATATGAAACCCTAAAATATTCATTTTTTGATGAGATCTAGGTTGAGGATTCAAGGGGTGGTTGAATCCGAATCCAAGGACATGATTAAGAGTTCGTTCATCAATGTAATCTAGGTAGGTGGTGTACAAGTATTATCTCTTTGTTTTATATTGAATTTGTTCAGGTTAGTTGGTGTTTGTGTTTTCCTATTTGGTGTTCTTAGTTCCATTGAGGTGTTAGATATAAATGAGTGTCTACGTGACCAATTAAAACCCTCGCAATCATTATGGGATGCATTGATGGTCACGTGACCATTTAGGGCCTCCCATGGAGTGCGCCAACAAACCCCGACCAATAGTGTGGTAGGGTTGACTTAGGGGTAGCCAAAAAATGATGTGGAACCCATGTTGAATATGTCCAAATGATTGATTGTGTTTAAAACGGAATACTGATAAATATTCCTAGGGTAATAAAGGCTTAAGGGGTTGTTGGAATGACATAAAAAGTGGTAATTGGGTTGAAAGAGTTTATTCCGATTGTTTCACAAATTTTGGTTAGAAATGTCTAATGGGATTAGGGAATATTAAATGGTTTACCTGAAAATGAGTAGTGGAATGGAAAATGTGAAATCTGTTAATGATATGTAATAATGTAATGGCAGAATTTGGGTAATGGGTTAATACATGAGAATTAGGTTGTACACCTAAATGGTTGAATGCAATAAAGGGACTGGGGTATGTGATACGAGGATTTTCTTGAAATTCATATATGGTTAAATCCTTCTGAAATTGTAAATGGGATAAATGGGATAATGAACGGTAAAAGATGAATTTGGATAAAGAATAGGGGTTATAGAATTCACATAATGGGTTATGGAACAAGAATGGGAATTTGGCTAAATGGATATGAATAGTAATTGGTAAAAGTGTTAATGGGTTATGGAATAATATTAAATCCCATGTTGTTTATTATGAATTGTGATAGATAATTTCTAATGGATTTTGTTATTCTATGTTTTGTTATGCTATGGTTGTGTTTAATGATAAATAGCATGTGCACATGGATTTGTAGAGTGGGGGTATTGACATGACGTTCTACCCCCATAGGTTGAGTAAGACATAGGCTTTAAACTCCACAAAAAATTCATGGGATAGGGATGGGAATATAGGCTTTATTACTAGAATGGTATCATTCCAACCGGACTGAGGCTTTGAGGTGAAGATAATGTGTTGATGTGATATGTGGATCAGAAGTGAGATAGGGGCATTATTTCTTTTCCCAATTCATTGTGATTGATTGTATTGTACCCTTGTGTAGATGATAAAAATGCCTAACCCATGGAATATTTAATCGATATAGCTTATGTAATGAAGATGATATATGAAATGGAATATGGATTAACGATAGTCATGAATTAAATTATTTTTTTACATAATGGAAACTAAATTTTCCAATGCATATTTATTATTTATTTTGTACTTGCAATCCCTATCTGTTAGACTAGATATTTTTAAGACACAGTTTGTGGTGGCATACTAATTTTGGTACTCACACACTGCTTGGGCCGCTATTGGGTACCCGAGAAGATCTCTCGGTTGTTGTTCTGGACAAGGGCTGAGGTGCTAGACTATGATGTTGAGTTGGGCATGGGATTTTCTAGGAAAAGAATCCATAATTATATTCAGGGCCTATTTGGAGTTTGAAATGTTTGTTTTATTTTGGATTTTATTCACCTGCACTACTAGTATGACATGACATTATTGTATATTTTTTTTGTACCCCATCTTGTGAATTACTTGGTTATTCATGTTTATTGGTTATTATTATTGTTTCACCAATTTATATTGTGTTCTATTGTGAAATAATCTAATAAAGATGGTGTAGTCTCCCCATGTGGCTTATTGGACCCTCGTTGCTAGTTTGAAACCTATGGAATATAGGGAGGTGTTCTTAAGGTCATGTGACGAACCAGCGTAGAGCACTGATTTTGTGGATCCCGGGTCGAGGATGTTACAAAGTGGTATTAGATGAGTTATTTTCACTTTATTACTGGTTGGAGATGGTATAAAAAAGATTATGATGTTTCAGGACTTGGTAATGAGCACATTCTTAAGAGTATCTAACCCATGTATGAGGGAAAACAAAAGACACCCTGGGTGGGAATTTTTATTCTTAATGTGAGTTATAACAATTGAATGATTTTTCACCATTGGGTGATGCACATTATGTATAATTTGACTGATTTATGATATTTATCACATGATCATAAGGGCTTGAGGTTGTGCATTCATGCATCATTTTAGGCCCCTTAGTATATAGGTGGCATGTATCATATTAAGAACACACATGGGATGGGTGTGTGGGGAATAGGGAGCGGAAAGAATTTTACTTCCTTGATAAATATGAAGAAAATGAATGTTAATAATGGTAATGAATGTGGGTGAAAAAAATAAAACATAATATATAATGAATATCATGTATAAAGAAATGTTGTGACTAGGTTAAAGTTTTGGGTTATGATAAATTGTAAAGTTTGTTTTGTTGTATAAAAGAAAAGGTGTTCATAATGATTGTAACAAATTGTTAATGTATTTTGACTAATGAAGGTTGTAAATGAGTTTAAACAATGATTTTAACATGATTTCAAGTGGTAAATTTTCCTAAGAGGGAAGGAACTATATGAAAAAAAAAAGAATTGGTTTAAAGAGGTGTTTATGAAAGACTTGTGATTAAGTAAATTGGTTACACTATGTGGACCACTACCCGAGTTAGGTATGGTAGAGGGTGGTGTTCAATGTGTGATGATGACTGTTGGGATATATCCTAGGAAATAGGTTGTTTATGGTTAATATCATGAGACATTTTCTATCTATGGTCAAATCCTATTGGTCATTCATCGAAGTGTCGAGTGAATGATAATATTAAAATGAGAATGTTTGAGTTCAATGGTGGGTAACCATTGTGTTGCATGTTTGAACATTGTTTGTGTGGTTTGGTGTAGTGAGAGTTCTCTAGTTTTAGAATTTGGATTGGAATTGTGGGGCATGAAATGTAGTTATATAGCCTAGGTGGTGTGTTTAGGGATCCCTTCGTATGGATGTTTTATTTGGGAGTGATAAGGTTTTTGGTAATGTGAGCGAGGAAACTCTCGTGGAGTGAGACTATCTAAAGTGCATGTTTGGCCCAAAGGATGTTGGCTGGGTCTTCGTGGCCTTGTGAGTAGAGACCATTCGAGTTGCGTTTTGAATACTGGAAAATATTTTTTGTTCATGATTCAGATGAATATGTACACTATTTGTGTTGAACCTAGAACAAATGGTTGTTTGGTGCTCAAGATACATTATTCATTGGGATGGGAGTTATATTTCCATTTACTCCCCATTCTTGGTTCATGTCATTATAAGTTTGGTTTTGAGAAATGGCTAATGGAATTTCATGTTTGTGACTCCAGTTTAGGAAGTTTTATTCATTCAACTTTCACGGTGACCAATGAGGGAGGTCAATAGAGTATCTAGTGATTTTTGGTGTGTGTCACACATTTAAAAGTGTTGGACATTAATAGTGGGACTCAGAGTGTTCCATGGAATATGATTGGCCTTGGGGGATAATAGGGAAGGTTTATTGTATATTTGTGCTCAGTTCCATCAGATGGGGGGCATTAGTGTTTGTGATAAGTGTTAAGGTTTTTTCGAAGGGTTTAATAGTATGTATTCCTTACTCACCTGGTCGGGTGAGGAATAATGGGGGTCTAGAAGTTGTTTTGAGTAGAAATAAAAAGGGTGGATAATGGGTGGTAATATACTTTTTCTCAATGGTGACACCTGAGGTATGTGGGGACATGTGGCTGAACATGTGCGTATGAGTGGTTTGGTTGTGGAGCTATGGAAAAACCTGCTGGGAAATCACACCTGAGTGGTGATGGTTATGTGTAGATGTGACATGTTCCGCAGGGAAGCATGAGATTCCTAGCAGGTCGTGGTGTCCCATAGCATGGCATCATAAACGAATATGAAAGTGGTGGTTTTTTGGATGAATTATTAGCATACCTCAACTAGTGATGTGCATTCCAATCATCTTATCATCATCCCCTGTATGTTGAGAATCTCATTCTCATGCCAAGAGACATGAAGGTGTTTGGTTTAATGTGGGACATCAAGGGGTTTACACTTCTGGAAACGTACTATGTGGATTTTGATGATGGAATGTGCACCATCAATGGTTTTGGGTGAGGTCCCCAGGATGTACCAAATATCAACAAATGTTGTGGGTACTGTTTATAGATGCCAGAAATGGGCATTGGGAAATGCTCGTTTCTTGTTTTGGGAAAATGTTTGGGGGGGCCCGTCTATGTTTGGGGTTCGACTTGTGATCAGTTTTAAGATGATGTGGTTGGAATCCGTCATGGTGAGAAATGGTAATGATACTCTAAGGTGGTTAGTGATAATTCTTCCTTGGATTCCGGAAAGATAACATTGAGATGACGTAGTGGAACAGGGGTTGCATTGAGGAACCAGTGAGGTGCGTGTCATGTTCATTAGAGAGGCATGTTGGAAATGGATGTGGTGACAAATGAGCCAAGTGTTGGATTGATCTTAGTGTTGTTTCAAGAGATGATTTTGATATTTTTGCTGAGTTTTGGGTGGGTGTGGATGAATATGATGATGGGTTGTGGAAAGATAGGTTGGGTTCTATTAATCCAATAATGTTTGGGGTTAGACTCGGGTAATTTTCCATTATTTTAATTTGTAATGTCGCGAAGTTGAGTGAACAATGGCCATGTTTTGTTGTGACATGTCATTGATGAAGATGATGTTAGTCTGGAGGTTGGTAGTGCTGTGATGATGGAAATCAATAAAAATTATAGAAATGACCTCAGTGCTAGGTGGGTGTTCTAGGACAAGCCAGTCTAAGGTGGTTTGTGCTAATATAGGAAAGGTGATTGGGTGAGGTATGAGTGACCTTCTCTAGGTTTATGTTCTAGTGGAAAGCATCTTTTGAGAAATTGTTTTTCCATTGTATTGTCAGGATGTTATAGTCCTTGAATGAAGTGTGTAGGTATAGAATCCTCCCATTTTATCACATAAACATTCATTACATTAATCAAAACCGAGGATCTTTAATTTTTAGTGTCTTCGAAACCAGGAAGTTAATACCGGACAAAAACATTCTTCTTAAACACTTGTAGGGATCCTTCATTTGTTCATCCTAAGTCCATTATAGCATCACATAACCTGGGAGCTTACATCAAAGGGAAGTTTGAGCAGAAGGCCTAGTAAAGGAAACAATAGTAACAATTTACATGTGATCTTGAGATGCATCAAAAAGTCATGAAAAACAACATTAAGGCATGAGAGAGAGAGTTGGAGGCATATCATAAAAAACGTGCTTCATTACTTAAATATGTGGCTACAACATTTAACATAAAAAATAATGAACATATCACCAAGTTCCATCCCCAAGGTGTCATTTGAAATTACCAAGGTAAACCCAAAGGTATATTTAAAATTGTAATCTCTAGTGGTTAAATCCTTACCCGATGCAATGGGCCGCTATCAGGGCACACACTTTAAATTTTAATCTCTAGTGGTTACAACATCACCCAAGGCAATGGGGCGCTATCCGGACGCACCCATAAAATTTTTATTTATTATCATGTGAGCCACATATATATTCATCAATAATTTCATAAAAAATCCATATAGCATAAAAGAAATGGTTTTCATTTCATATTCATAACATTCTAAAAACTGCATTAAGGACATGATCTTTATGTCACTTTAAACCCAAAGAAAAAGGAAAGAGGGTCTCATGCTTGTAAATCGCAGAATTTAAAATAGAACATCATGATATAGGTGTGAATAAACCTTTAGAAGAATGAGTTTTGAGTAGTCACTTAATAAAATAATATAATTTGAGAAAAAGAGAGAGACATTTTGAGAAAGAAATTCTACAGCATAACAGCTATGTTACAGGGTTTTTGAAATCATTGAAAAGAGAGGAGACATATGTCACACACTAATAAATGATACAATGAAGAGTAGAGAGAAAGAGTATAATGGATATAAGAACATTGTAATGAAATTTGAAATACATACCATATGAAATGAAAAAAATGGAAGGAAAACAAAAAATAAGATTTCTCTTATGAAAACTCGGCAGCCTAACGGCGTCACTTAAAACATCAAAAAATGATTTGATGAGATCAAATAGGGTCTCTCAGCATATGAAAATATGATATCAGTATGATATATATATAGATCATACCCCAAAATAATGAAAAGGAACATGAAATACTTGACATGAAATTAGAACTTTGAAAATTGAGAAGTGTGAAAGAATACCTTAAATATTCTGCAGCCTAACGACGTCACTTAAACATCAAAAAATTGAATTGAAGGAATCAAATACGGTCTATCATCATATGAATATAAAAGATCAGTATGATAGATATAGATATCATACCCCAAAATAATGAAAAGGAACTTGTAATACATGACATGAAAGTAGAATATTGAAAAATGAAAAAGGTGAAAGAATCCTTAAAAATTCGGCAGCCTAACGGTGCCACTTAAACATTCATAAAATTAAATGATGAGATAAAGTGGGGGTCTCTCATCCTATTAATATTTAAAGTATGGTAATATAAATATAAAATAACACCCCCAACAAAAGATCATGGGGCTTAAAATAAATGACAAAAAAGAGAGTACTTGAAATGAAAGAGAGAGGTAAGATCCCATACCTTAAAACGTAACTCATAAAACTCAAAAGTTGGGACTATAAGGGCTTGGGGGCACATTGGGAGGACTCTTTGGGAATTAATGAGACTAGAGATTTGTCTGAGTAGTGTCGGGACTGGATACTAAAGGATGAAAGGGTGGGTATTTATTTGGAAAGAGAGGTGATACTTTCATAATTTAAAGGGACACCTCACAAGTTATTTTGGCAAAACCATGGGCTTGCCCAATGTATTTGCCAATGGTATTGGCCACATGGGACCCTTCATACAATAATTCATCAACTTTGGTCGCCAAACCATTAAAATATCACATGAAATAATCGTGAAAGAGTTATGATGTTATTAAACATACCGAAACCTTAAAACCATATTTTTACTATTCACTATGAATTCAACATTCCCAGATAAATTCCAGAATTCCACCTAAACCAAATATTGATGCTATGATTTCAAAAATGAACTCCATTTTATAAAAATAATTTTCTAAATGTTTTTAATTTAATTTTTAAATAAATACACTATTCACCAAAAATACATTTTTTTCAGAATAATCCTATAAAATTACCGTAACATAATATCAACGCTCTGAGATCAAAAATGAAATCAATATTATAAAAAATTAATATTTTTAAATTTAATATTTTATTTAAAAAACACTCTTGAATTGAAAAAACGAATACTTAAATAAAAATAAATGAAAAAATTATCTACTTATTTGATCTTATTAGAATCTAAATTTTGTACTGAACATAATTGTAGAAGACCATTTTTTGAAAATCATTACACAACTAATTATTTATTGATTACATAGATTTTTTGCAAATATCTTGTATTTCTAGAATTCAAAAAAAATATGCATACTATATTTATCTGGACATTTGAAAATTCAGAAACTTCAACAAAATAAGAGATCACTATTTATATTTATGTGAAAGGATTACAAAAGGTTGTTATGGTCTCGTTACATATCTCATTATAACACCAGCATAGGACCGAAGTGTAAGGTGTGCTAGGGTTATAGAATATTAGGGCAGATTGGCCAACATTGCATGGGTAGTAATTTCAATCAGTTTGAACTTATCGTGAAGGCAATTCCGTTCTGGCTTCACACGATGAAGTTCGGCTTGGGTTTGGTTCAGAGAAAAGCCCAGTGGTGCTAACTCATTCCCATGTTCTGTTAGACAGGAATTGATTGGCCCGAGACTACTGGATGAGGCCATCAAATCTTCTTTCTATATTAATTAACCAAGTTCACTTGTATTTAGAGACAATAATCTGAACATTTAGTTTCCAATGGTCATATTGGCCAATGGTCATATAACAGTCGAAAACCCAACAGTCTCATTTTAATTATACTCATGTTATCAAATGAAACTGTTTTGTTGAGTATAAAAATAACACACAAAATTATGAAACAAGATTTATTCAAAAATTTAGGGTCATTACATTCTTCCCCCATTAAGAAATTGTGTCCTCGCAATTTTTAAAATTGGGAATGGAAATTTCATTTAAAGTCCCACATTGGAAGAGGAGTTAGTAAAACATTTTAATTAAATGAACGAAAAGGAAGTAAAAAGGTCACTCGAGTTAACCCATACTAGGATTCCATTTATGAAAACATGGACATGGAGGAAAAACAAAGGGTCACGTTCTGAGTGAGAGTGATAGAAAACATGATTAGTAAAAAGTTAACCACAAGGAAATCACAAACTTATGATGTGTGTAAACAGTCTTTGATTACCCAGTAGGAAACATAAACCAACAAGGTTTTTGTTTTACGTTCCATTTAATAATTTTTAGGAATTTATTTACTACATGATATAAAAACATGAGAAAATATAATTACCTTCATGTAGAGTTTCATCCCTTAATAAGATTCACCAAGACTAATGGTTTCTCCAATCAAACAGCATTCAAAACTACTTAGACTCATCAAACCACAAGAATCATCTTCTAGAGAATCACGTAATCCACAATAGAATAACAATATATCTTTAAACATTTATCCCAAAAACAGAAAGGGTGAGATAAAACAAATCCTCAAAATAATGAACCCCATAGGAAGGGAAACTACTTCAAATCTTCAAAGTTCCACGGTACTAACCAAAGTTCATCATAGACCATTCCATAAATAACTATCCTTACAATTTCTCAAAATAAACCAAACTAAGATTGAAAACCAAATATAAGAAGGATTTGATAACATAGTCTTCCAAGATAAACTTTATCATTCAACTCCAAACAACATCAACCATTCTTAATGTCTTGCATCAAAAGTAACTAACCTAATCACATATTCCCCAAGATAGTTTAATCATTTCCATAAGTAACCTGAATAAGTTCCACTTAAATTCATCAATTCATTAAAATATAAGTCAACCTTTACTCGTCAAAGAAAATACCATAGTAATCTATTTACCTCGATCATATAGGGTTCCCAAAACAGTGAACGTCTTCCAAAAATAATAATAATCTTTTAATCCCCTAATAAACATTATCAGATGAACTTCATTGAGACTTTGTCTTCTTCTTCCGTGATGAATTTTGGCATTGAACTAGGTACCAATTATTAATTTTTATTTTTGATAGCTAGTTTTCCATAATCACAATATGTTCAACTAGGTCTCTCGTTATCTCTATCATATTAATATGGAAATAGTCACATTTCCTATCACATTGGTTGATGGGACATGTTCTTCAATTTCCTGCCATTATCTATGAAAAGAAAGTATAATTAGGGGCTTAAATACATAGCCAATAATCATGAAAAGGAAATGTTAATCATAGAAGGATAAACGTGTAGAAGAAAAGTATATCCTAACATGTGATCTCATAGTTTCCAATCTAGGTTATCCATGATCATATATTCTTATGTGAATATTTATTTTATTTTATGTTTGTTACTTTAATAATGGTTCATACTATGATTATGAATTTACCAAAGCATATCCCCTAGGAGTGTCGTAACCAAGAGTGTAGAAAGGCCCGTTGTCATGTACCAGTTCTCGTTCGAGTCTAGATCAAAGTGGTGTTTTCGGGTTTTACCCCTATGTACATCTTTTTCAGAGCCACCTCTACATGCCCGTATTCAGATAGGGATGTATTTTCATTGTAACCAATTACTCAATACTTATAAAAATACAAGGAACATTTCCTATATTTAAACTTTTCTAAAGGGTTCTTCCTATACATTTCATATCCTAATTTCCACAAATAATAAAACCATACTTTGATACCAACTATAGCATCCCACCATTTCTTTTCACATAAACATTCATTACATTAATAAAACTGAGGATTTTTAAGGTTTAGTGTCTTGGAAACCAGGAACTTAATACATGACAAAAAACATTCGTCTTAAACACTTGAAAGGCTCCTCCATTTGTTCGTCCTAAGTTCATAATATCATCTCATAAAATGGGAGCATAGATTAATGGAAAGGGTGAGCATAAAGCCCAGTAAAGGAAACAATAGAAACAAATTACATGTGATATTGAGATACATCAAAAAGTCCTAAAAAACAACCTCAAGGCATGAGAGAGAGAGAGCACTATGCATATCATAAAAAAAATGTGCTTCATAACGTGAAGATGTGGCTACAACATTTAACATAGACAATCATGAACATATCACCATGTTCCATCCAAAAGGTGTACTTTAAAATTACCACAGTAAACCCCAAGGTAACGTTAAAATTGTAATATCTAGTGGTTAAATCATTACCCAATGCAATGGGGAGCTGTCATGGAGCACCCTTAAAATTGTAATCTCTAGTGGTTACATCATTACCCAATGCAATGGAGAACTATCAGAGTGCACCATTAAGATTTGACTTTATTATTATGTGAGACACATATATAATCATCAGTAATTTCATAAACAACCCATATATCATAAAAGAAATTGGTTTCATTTCATAGTCCTAACATTTTAAAAATTGCTTTAAAGACATGATCTTTAGGGCACTTTAAACCCACAGAAAAAGGAAAGAGGGTCTCATGTATGTAATTCACAGAATTTAAAATAGAACATCCTGATATATTTATAAATACATTTGTAGAAGAAAAAACTTTGAGTATTAACTTAATAAAATAATATAATTTGAGAAAAAGAGAGAGACATTTTGAGACTGAAATTCTGCAGCATAACAGCTATGTTACAGGGGTTTTGAAAACATTGAAAAGAGAGGGGACATAGGTCACCCACTAATAAATGATGAAAATAAAAGTAGACGAACTAAATATAATGGATATAAGAACATGGTAATGACATTTTAATGAAATACCATATGAAATGAAAAACATTGAAGGAAAACAAAAAATATGATTTCTCTTATGAAAACTCGACAGCCTAACGACGTCACAAAAAACATCAAAAAATGATTTGATGACATCAAATAGTGTCTCCAATCATATGAACATAAGAGATAAGTATGATAGATATAGAGATCAATACCCAACATAATTAAAAGGAACTTTAAATACATGACATGAAATTAGAACTTTCAAAAATTAGAAGGGTGAAACAATCCCGTAAAAATTCAGCAGCCTAACGAAGTCACTTAAATGTCAAGAAATTGAATTTAAGGGATAAAATAGGGAATATAATAATATTAACATAGGATATATGTATGATGGATATAGATATCATACCCCACCATAATGAAAAGGAACATGAATGACTTGACATGAAAGTAGAACTTTGAAAAATGAGAAGGGTGAAAAATCCCTTAAAAATTCCTCAGCCTAACGGCGCCACATTAACATTCATAAAATGAAATAATGAGAGAAAGTGGGGGTATTTCATCATATGAACAAGAATGGACAGTAATATGAATATAAAATAACACCCCCAACATAGGAACATGGGGCTTAATAGAAATGACATAAAAGAGAGTACTTGAAACGAAAGAGAGGGGTAAGGTCCCTTAACTTAAAACGTAACTCTTATAACTCAATGGTGGGACCATGAGGGCTTGGGGGCACCATGGGAGGTCTCTTTGGGAGGTAATGAGACCAGAGCTTTGTTGGGGGAGAGTTGGGAGTGAAAACTAAAGGAGGAAAGGGTGGGTATTCATAGGGATGGAGAGGTGATACTTTAATAATTTCAAGGGACACCTCAATAGTGGTTTTGGCAAAACCATGGGCCTGCCCATTGTATTTGCCCATGGTTTTTGCCACATGGGAGCCCTAATACAATAATTCATCACCTTTGATCGACCAACCTTTAAAATATCTCATGACATCATCATGACAAAGTTATGATGTCATGAAACATACCGAAACCCTAAAACAGTATTTTTACTAATCACTGAAAATTCATTTTTCCCAGATAAATAAAAAAAATTCACCTTAACCAAATATTGATGCTTGGCTTTCAAAAATTAACTCCATTTTATAAAAATAATTTTCAAAATATTTTTAATTTTATTTTTAAATAAATACACTATTCAGCAAAAATTCATTTTTTTCAGAAAAATCCCCAAAAATTACCGTGACATAATATCGATAGTCTAAATTCAAAAATGAAATCAATCTTTTAAAAAATATTATAAATATTTTTAAATTTAATTTTTAATTAAAAAACAATATTCACATAAAAATCTAATAATTGAATAAAAATAAATGAAACAGTTATTTACATATTTTATTGAAACACATTACTTAATCAAGGTGCCTTGATTATATTAATACTTTCTGTATGTGAGATTACTAATCTATTTTGTCACATTACTAATCCTAAGCATAAAATCACTATTCTTAAGTTACTATCCATCATAAATTTAGTTGATCTTATTAGACTCTAAATTTCGTACTGAACATAATTATAGAAGACCATTTTTTAAAAATCATTACACATAACTAATTATTTAGGGTTTACATAAATTTTTTTCAAATTTCTTTTTTTCTAGAATTCAATAAAAATATGCATACTATATTTATCCAGACATTTAAAAATTCACAAACATCATCATAAGAATAAATCACAGTTTTTATTTAAGTCAAAGGATTACACACGGCTGTTATGGTATCGTTACATAGGCCCTTATAACACCAGCATATGACTGAAGAGTAAGTTGTGCTAGAGTGATAGAATCATGGGGCGGCTCGACCAACATTGCACGGGTAGTAATTTCTATCTGTTTTAACTTCTCGTGATGGAGATTCCGTTCTAGCTTCACGCGATGAAGTTCAGCTTGGGATTGGTCCAGATCAAAGCCCAGTGGTGCTACCTCCTTCTCATGTTCTGTTAGATGGGCTTCGATTGGCCCGTGAATACTGGATGAGGCCATCAAATTTTCTTTCTATATTAATTAACCATGATCACTTGTATTTAGAGATAATAATCTCAACATTTAGTTTCCAACGGTCATATTGGCCAATGGTCATATAACAGTCGAAAACCCAACAGACTCATTTTAATTATACTCATGTTATCAAATGTAACCGTTTTTTGGAGTATAAAAATAACACACAATATTAGGAAACAATATTTATTCAAAAATTTTGGGTCGTTACATTCCTCCCCCCTTAAGAAATTGCGTCGTTACAATATTTAAAATTGGGCTTGGAAATTTCATTGATAGTCCCACATTAGAAGAGGAGTTAGTAAAACTATTACTTTAAAATAATGAAAAAAAAGTATAAAGGTCACCTTAGTTAACCCATACTATGATTCCATGTAAGAAAATGTGGACATGGAGGAGAAAAAAAGGATTATGTTTTGAGGGAGAGTGATTGAAAACATGATTAGGAGAATGTTAACAAAATGGAAATCACAAACTTATGATGTGTGTAAATGGTCTTTGATTACCCAGGAGGAAACATAAATTAACAAGGTTTTTGTTTTACGTTCCTTTTAATAATTTTTAGGAATTCATTTACTACATGATATAAAAACACGAGAAAATTTATTTACCTTCAAGTAGAGTTTCATCCCTTAATAAGTTTCACCAAGACTAATCGTTTCTCTAAACAAAGAGAATTCAATACATCTTGGTCTCATCAAAGCATAAGAATCATCTTTTAGAGAATAACGTAATCCACAAAAAAACTATCTATCTTTAAATATTTATCCCAAAAACAAAAACGGTGAGATAAATCAACTCATCAAAAGAAAAAACCCCATAAAAATGGAACCTAATTTAAATCTTCAAACTTCTGCGGTACTAACCAATGTTCATCATAGACCATTCTATAAATAATTATCCTTAAAATTCCTCAAAATAAAGAAATCTAAGATTGAAACCAAAATACAAGAAGGATTTGATAATATAGTATTCCAAGATAAACATTATCATTCATCTCCAAACAACATCAACCATTCATAACGTCTTCATCAAAACTAACTAACCTAATCACATTTTCCACAAGATAGGTTAATCATTTCTATATGTAAACTAAATTACTATAAGTTCACCTTAAATTCATCAATTCATCAAAATATAAGTCAACCATTACTCATCAAAGAAAATACTGTAGTAATATATTTACCTCGATCATACAGGGTTCCCAAAATAGTGAATGTCTTCCAAAAATAATAATCATGTGTTAATCTCCTAATCAACTTTTTAGATGAACTTCATTGAGACTTTGTCTTCTTCTTATGTGATGAATTTGGGCATTGAACTAGGTACTAATTATTATTTTTTATTTTTGATAGCTAGTCTGGCATAATCACAATATGTTCTACTTGATCTCTCGTTATATCTATCATATTAATAGGGCAATAGTCACATTTCTTATCACATTTGTTGTTGGGACATTTTCTTTAATTTCCTTCCATTAACTAAGAATAGAAAGTATAATTAGGGGCTTAAATACTTAGCCAATATTCATGAAAAGGAAATTTTAATCATAGAAGGATAAACATGTAGAAGAAAAGTATATCCTAACTTATAATCCCCTAGTTTACAATCTAGCTTATCCATGACCATATATTCTTATGTGAATCTATATTTTATTTTATCGTTGTTCCTTTAATAATGGTTCATACTAATCTTATTAATTTATCAAAGCATATCCCCGGGAGTGTCGTAACCAAGATTCCAGCAAGGCCCATTGTCGTGTACCAGTTCTCGTTCGAGTCTAGCACAAAGTGGTGTTTTCGAGTTACAACTCTATGTAAATTTGTGCCAGAGCCACCTCTACCTGCTCGTATCCAGACAGGGATGTATTTTCTTGGCAACCCCATACTCAATATTTATCAGAATACCAGGAAGATTTTCTATATTTAAACTTTTCTATAGGATTCTTCCAAAAGTTTTCATATCCTAATTTCCACAAATAACTAAAGCATCCTATGATACCAACTATATCATCCCACCTTTTTAATCACATAAACAATCATTACATTAAACAAAACAGTGGATCTTTAAGGTTAAGTGTCTTGGAAACCAGGAACTTAATACAGGACAAAAAACATTGTTCTTAAACACTTGAAAGGCTCTATCATTTGTTCATCCTAAGTTCATTACAACATCTCATAACCTAGGAGCATACATCAAAGGAAAGGGTGAGAATAAGGCCCAGTAATTGAAACAATAGAAACAATTTACATGTGATCTTGAGATACATCAAAAAGTCATGAAAAAAAACATTAAGGCATGAGAGAGAGAGCATGAGGCATATCATAAAAAAACGTGCTTCATAACATGAAGATGTTGCTACAACATTTAACTTAGAAAATCTTGAACATATCACCAAGGTCCATCCCCAAGGTGTCATTTGAAATTACCATGGTAAATTCCCAGGTATCGTAAAAATTGTAATCTCTAGTTGTTACATCATTACACAATGCAATGGGGCACTATCAGGGAGCACCCTTAAAATTGTAATCTCATGTGGTCACATCATTACCCAATGCAATGGGGCGCTATCAGGGTGCACTCTTAAAATTTGTCTTTATTATCATGTGAGCCACATATATAAACATCAATAATTTCATAAACAACCCATATATCATAAAAGAAATGGGTTTCATTTCATATTCATAACATTTTATAAACTACTTTAAAGACATGATCTTTATGTCACTTTAAACCCACGGAAAATGGAAAGAGGGTCTCATGTATGTAAATCCAAGGATTTAAAACAGAACATATTGATATATTTGTGAAAAAACTTGTAGAAGAAAGTGCATTGTGTATTCTCTTAATAAAATAATATAATTTGAGAAAAAGAGAGAGACATTTTGAGACGGAAATTCTGCAGCATAATAGCTATGTTACAGGGTTTTTGAAAACATTTAAAAGAGAAAGGACATAGGTCATAAATTAATAAATGATACAAAGAATAGTAGAGAGACAGAATATATTGGATATAAGAACATGGTAATGACATTTGAAAGAAATACCATATCAAAAGAAAAACATGGAAGGAAAACAAAAATATGATTTCTCTTATTAAAACTAGCCAGCCTAACGACGTCACTTAAAACATCAAAATATTATTTGATGAGATAAAATAGGGTCTCGCATCATATGAACATAATAGATAAGTATGATAGATATAGATATAATACACCAAGATAATGAAAAATAACTAGAAATACTTGACATTAAATTAGAACATTGAAAAATGAAAAGAGTGAAATAATCCATTAAAAATTTGGCTGCCTAACGACGTCACTCAAACAACAAAAAATTGAATTGAAAGGATCAAATAGGGTCTCCCATCATATGAAAACAAGATATCAGTATGATAGATATATAAATATCATACCTCTACATAATGAAAAGGAACATGAAATACTTGACATGAAAGTAGAACTTTGAAAAATGAGCCGGGTGAAAGAATCCCTTAAACATTCGGCAGCCTAACGACGCCACTTAAACATTCATAAAATGAAATAATGAGAAAAAGAGGGTTTCTCTCATCATATGGACATGAAAAATAAAGTAATATGAATATAAAATAACACCCCCAACATAAGAACATAGTTATTAAAAGAAATGACATAAAAGAGAGTACTTGAAACGAAAGAGAGAGGTAAGATCCCTTATCATAAAATGTAACTCTTAAAACTCAATGGTTGGGACCATGAGGTCTTGGGGGAACCTTGGGAGGTAATGAGACTAGAGCATTTTTGGGAGAGAGTTGTGAGTGAAATCTATAGGAGGAAAGGGTTGGTATTTATAGGTAATGAGAGAATATACTTTAATAATTTAAAGGGACACCTCACTAGTGGTTTTGGAAAAACCCTCTGCTTGCCCATGGTTTTGGCCACATGGGACCCCTCATACAATAATTAATCACCTTTGGTCGGCCAACCTTTAAAATATCTCATGATATCATCATGACATAGTTATGATTTCATTAGACATACCGAAACCCCAAAACCGTATTTTTACTAATCACTGAAAATTTATCTTTCATAGATAAATCTTAAAATTACACCTCAACCAAACATTGATGCTCTGATTTCAAAAATGAACTCCATTTTATAAAAATAAATTTTTAAATATTTTTAATTTAATTTTTAAATAAATGCACTATTCACTGAAAATTCATTTTTTCAAAAAATTCCCCAAAAATTACCATCACATAATATCGATGCTCTGAGTTCAAAAATGAAATCAATTTTATAAAAAAATCTAAATATTTTTTAATTTAATTTTTAATTTAAAAATACTATTCACCTGAAAAAACTAATACATAAATAAAAATAAATGAAACAGTTATTTACCTATTTTTTGAATCATATTAGTTAATCAAGGTGCCTAGATTATATTAATACATTCTTTAAGTGATATTACTAATCGATTTGGTTGAATTACTAATCCTAAGCATAAAATCACTATTCATAAGTTACTATTCTTCAAAAATTAAGATTTTCTTGTTAAACTCTAAATTTCTTACTGAACATAATTGTAGAAGAACAATTTTTTAAAATCATTACACATAACTAATTATTTAAGGTTTACATGAATTTTTCTCAAATAGCTTTTTTTCTAGAATTCAACTAAAATATGCATACTATATTTATCATGACATTTGAAAATTCACAAACTTCATCATAAGAAAAAATCAATATTTTTTTTAAGTCAAAGGATTAAACAAGGCTGTTATAGTCTCGTTTCATAGCCCCTTATAACACCAGCATAGGACAGAAGAGTAAGGTGTGTTAGGGTGATATAATCTTGGGAAGGGTCAGCCAACATTGTACGGGTTGTAATTTCTCTCAGTTTGAACATCACGCGAAGGCAATTCCATTCTAGCTTCACATGATGAAGTTCGTCTTGGGTTTGATCCAGAGCAATGCCCAGTTGTGATACCTCCTTCCCAAGTTCTGTTAGATGGGCTTCGATTGGCCTGAGACTACTAGATGAGGCCATCGAATCTTCTTTCTATATTAATTAACCAAGATCACTTGTATTTAGAAACAATAATCTCAAAATTTAGTTTCCAACGGTCATATTGGCCAATGTTCATATAACAATTGAAAACCCAACGGTCTCATTTTAATTATACTCATGTTATCAAATGAAACCGTTTTGTTGAGTATAAAAACAACACCAAAAATTAGGAAACAAGATTTATTCAAAAATTTCTGGATGTTACAATAGGGATATCTACATCATGGCTGTGATTGTGCGAATAGATGCCAAGGAAGGGTAATGATCATATGGATACTTGGGCAAGGTATGTTGCAACATGTTAGAAGATGGGAATGTTGGGTTGAGATCTATGGGTATTTCATTAATGGACAAGGTCCCACAATACTAAAAATTGTGGAGATAACTATACCAAATAAATGGCTGGTTGAGGATGTGATCTGAGTTTTGGGTTTGAAGGACTTGAGTGGTCGTTGTTCGGGAGCATATTCCCCGGTAGAGTGTTTTGGAATTAGTTTTTCTGTCATGTAGCGAGGATTATTGAGTATCATTTGGATGTTTATTTGTGTGATGAAATCATTATGAAATGTGGTTGGAAGGGTTGCCTATTTTTCTCTAGCTGATTTCTAGATGTGTCACCATTAGAGTTGGCTGAATAGTAAATGATGCCAAGTGATTTGTGTCATTACTTGTATAGAGGGTCTGAATGATGAAGTTACAATTGGTATTTCTATGAAAATGTGATTTTTTGTGTTATGTTTTCTTATGTTGTGAGTAGGTGTTTACATCTATGATTCCCCAAGATGTTCTCATAGTTGGAATGGTTGAGATGGGTGAATAGTGAGGACATTTCAGCTCTTGTTGTGTTTGTGGTGAGGAAGTCATCAGGGGATTGTATGTTCCCTTGAATCATGTTCAGTGATCTTGTGATGTACAACCATAAACATGGAATGTGGGAATGGATAGACAAGCCTTGTGGCATGATCCATTGTTATGGATTATAGTGATTCCCTAAAGAGCGACTCTAGTACGAGTCATTATAAGGTGGGGTGGATGCATGATCCAAGAATTTTTTATGTTAATTTTTTTGTTTATATTATGGATTGGGTCTCTCTTTTTGGATAATTAAGTGTTTCCCTAAGTTTATGAGAGGGATCGCGGTGCGAAGAGACGAGCAATTACGCCAAGCGGTACTAGGTGCCCGTTCGGTGCACAGTTAGTGGAAACTATATGGGTAGACAATACAGACCATCCATACTCATAATGTGTCTTGAGCACGGTCTCCACAAGGTTAGGGAAAATAATGTCATAATCATAGGAAGCCATATGGGATGGCCTCTCATAGATAGTAGCTTCTGCATGTTTTCCGCATGATTCGGAAAACAGTGTGGGTAAACCGTGCAGCTCAGAATCTTATAAAAATTATCAAAAATGACACCCTATGATTTTAAAAACCAACTCAGGATTCTCCTCAATTCCACCCTCTCCATCCATAGTGAATCCCCAATAACCTTTAGAGCTCTGATGGATCGATATCACTCATTTCATGGCTATTTTTGACATAGTTGGTTTTGAATTTATGCTCTGGGTAAGCATAATCATTTTCATGCTTCTATTTTTAGTATAGGGTTTGTATCTTCCTCTATTCTTTCTCTAATCCACTAAAACCCTAAATTATTTATATTATATAGTTTGATTAATCATGTCTTTCTTGAAACTGGATCTAAAGACACATTTAAGAGTTCATGCATCAACAGAATCGGGGTAGGTGGTCTACGAGTATTATCCATTAGTTTTTCTTTGGATTTCATCATGTGAGTTGGTTTTCATGTTTTTTCATTTTTGTGTTCTTTTTTATGTGAACTGTTTCAATATATATGACTATATGAGTGACCAATTGAAATACTCATTATCCCCATGTGATGCATTGAGGATAACATGACAATTTAGGGACACCCATGGGGTACGCTGGAAAACACGAACCTAGAGTGTGGTTGGGTTGTGTGAGGGGTCTCCAAATACTAATGTGGAACCCATGTAGAATATGTCATAAATATGGATTAAGTTATTAATGGAATAATGAAAAACACGCCAATGGTTATAATGGAATATGGTTTTGTTGGAATTGAATGAAATTAGGTAGTTGGATTGATGGGTTTTATGACTATTGTTCCAGAAATTTTGGATTGTAATACCTAAGGGGATTTAGGAATATTAAATGGTGAACATGTAATTGGGTATTATAAATGGAAATGGGGAATGTGTTAATGATATGTAATTAGAGAGTGTATGAATTTGGGGACTGGGATAATACATGTGAATTAGGTGGTATACCAAAATCATTGAAAACAACAAAGGGATTATGTTACGTGATATGAGGATATTACTAGAAATGAATAAGTGGGTACATCATTGGAAAATTGTAAATGTGCTAAATGGGATAATGAATGGTAAGTGATGAATTTGGAAATGGCATAGGGGTTGTTGAATACACCTAATGGGTTAAGGCATGTGAATGGGAATTTGGCTAAATGGATATGAATTGTAACTGGTAAAAGCATTAATTAGTTATTGAAAAGTGTTAATTTCCATGTTTTTTGTTATGCATGGTTATTGATTATTTACAATTTAATTGGTCATGTTGTGTTGTGTTATGGTATGGTTGTGGTGAATGATAAATATCATGTGAACATGGTTTGTTAGTGTAGGGTTTTGACAAGAGGTTCTATGCCCACACGTTGCGTTATACTAAGGCTCTAAACTCCACTCCAAAAAAATGGTTTGGGATGGGGACCTATGCTCTATTCCTAAAGCTATTTCATTCTACCCAGAAGAAGGATTTGAGGTGAGGATAATGTGTTGAGGTGATATGTGGTTCCCTAGTGAGATATGAACTTGATTTTTTCCAATGAATTGTGTATGATTTCCTTATACCCTTATATAGAATATAATTTTGCCATACCCATGGAACATGAAATCAATATGGATTTTGTGGTGACAATGATATAAAAAATTGAATTGCAATAAAATCTATTCATTTATTAAATGAACCTTGTTAACTAATGTCATAGGAACTGTCCCATTCTTATTTTCCATTTATTTTTTACTTTCATGCACTATTTGTTAGACTTGATATTTGTAGACACCATGGGCTATGGCCTACTATGTTTTGTACTCACACCCTTCATTGGCCGCCCTTGGGTACCTAAGATGATCTCTTTATTTTAGGTTTGGATAAGGGATGATTCCCTACACTATGGTGTTATGTTGGGCATAAGACGTACAAGGAAAAGGATCTGGACATAGAGTCCGAACTTTTTTGGGAGTTTGGACCATTTTATTTATTTTGTGTTTTATGCCCATGCACTACTAGTATGACATAAGATTATTGTATTTGGTTTGGGGTTTATAAACATTCTTGGCAATAAATTGGTTATGCATTTTAATTGGTTATTCAACCTGTTTCTAGTATTTATATTGTGTTATTTTTTTGATCACTCTCGTAAAGAGGGTATAATCTCTTTATGTGTCTTATTGGACCCTCGTTACTAGTCCGCAACCTCTGGCATACCAGGATCTACACATGAGGTCATGTGACAACCTAGCATGGAGCAATAATATATTGGCTTCCGAGTCAGGGATGTTACATAATCCATTGAAATGAATAATCCTTTAATATTAAAAATTTATTAAATAGAATACACAATGATTAGAAAATACCATTCAATAAATAATGATATTTGATATTTTATAAAATAATCAAAAAAACTATTGAATACAAAAAATTAGGAGGATTTCATCAGATAGCCTTCCATAATAAATATTATCATTTATATCCATATAACATCGACTACTCTTAATGTCTAACACTAAAAAGTAATTATCCTAATCACATATTCTCTATAATATTTTAATCATTCAAAAAAATACCCAAATTACCATATGTACAAAATAAAACCGAGATTCTTCCATAATAATATTTCATCCATTTTTCCTAAAATTAAATCACATTGTATTATATTTTCCTTAGGAATATAGAGTTCTCAAAGGGGAGGAAGTACTACAGAAAAACATTTATCCCATAATCACCAAATATTTATCCTATATTAAGGACATCAAACTGATAAAACATAAGTTCCAAAATCATCTTATTCATGATCCATAAAATCATTTAACCTAAAAGAATAAGTCATACTAACATTGTGCATAATGTAGGATTGTAGTAGTTGATGTATCATTGTCACCCTCGGTTTGTGGGTTCGATTCCCGCAACCTTAACAGATGCGACGAGTTGTCATCCATCTTCTGGGTTGTCCCTTTTTATAAAAAAATATAATAATTCAAGCATTTCATAACCTCAATGGTTATTCTATATCTCTCATTTTCATCCCAACTCATAATGACCTCAACATCTTAATTCATGATGTCTTATCGATATTATCATGTTTTTTCACCTCTATAAGACAAAATAACATTATTTCAAAATAAATAACAATGTACCTTGATTATGGTGTCAACCTAGTTTCATTGTAATCTTGTACACATAGATAGAAGGTCCATTCATTGAAACAGTGATTTAGATATCCTTAAAAATCATCTTCATTCTTTATCCAAATATACTTTATAATACATAGGTCATATAGGTGTTCATAAAAAATAGTTTCAGAAAATAATCATGTATGACATTAAAATTAAAATCATCTAATAAAACATTATTTTTTATAAAATAGTCACACCATGTTTGAGTGGAAACATTTCATCAATGGTTCTTTTAAAATACCATTAGAATGTGCTAAAACACTATATTTTAATAGAAAATTTATATATGTTGCACAATGTTATGCTTCTCGAGATCCTTTGTCAAAATATTAATATGCTTCAAATTCTGGTGACTAGGTAAAATATTTGAAAATTCCTTGATAATATTCCACTTCATGTAGGTGAGTTTTATGCTTGATAAACATTCACAATCAACCTTACATGACATTGCAAAAATTACTGAAAACATTTCATCAGAAAGAGATAGAAAAGTTGTTTTATATTCTACTCCTTCCATTTGTAAATGACATTCCTTGATCTAAGATAGATATAAATCAAGGATTTATCTTAACGAATAGACATAGTGACTACCCATGGGTTTAATGAAGACTCATAATCCATAATGTTTTCCAAACCATTCTTCAGATACCAACTATAGGTCCCCAGCCTTAAACATTACACAATCATGTTTTATGTCAAGTAATTGACATTAAGAATCTTTTCAGGTTTAGAGTTTTAGAGAATTAGGCCATAACAGTTACATTTAATCTGTAAAATTGATAAGTAGACACTTATTATCTATCCAATTTTTTCACAAATATAAAACTCCTAAATATAAATCAATAATTATTTTTAGGTTATAAATATTATTGAATTATTCCTTTCTCTTACCCTTCCTTATACAGATCGAGAAACATTTAAAAAACATTGGATGAGAATAAAAATCATAGAAAGGGTTATAAAATAATGAAAGAATACATTACTCATTAAATAAATACAAATCAATAAATCCATAATTTTTAGTCATAAAACACAAGTTCTTCAATAAACATCATGAAATCATATGATACAACAATAACACACACATAAATCATAAAACATAATGGAACAAGTTGAATCCATAACATACTCACAATGTATCATTCACATCTATATAGGGAGTTACGTTTGGAATACACATTCAAATATATTCCCTAAATCTCATAGGAATATCATTAATCTTTACCTCCGTCACATTATCCATTGAATTGGAGATCCATCATTGGCTCAACCTCTCTTGTTTTGTCATGAAAAAACTCATATTTTGTTTATAGTGTATCCACCCATCAGATTTTATAGTACTGTTACATAAATATAACTCATAAAATATAGAAATTATCAATATTTTACTCATTAACCAAAAGAAATAAATTCAAGATGTTGAAATATTCCTGAAATTTACAAATCATTTTAAAATATTTTATATTGGTTTTTTTAATCTTAGTTTCCCATAGCACATCGAAGCATTTATAATTAATTTACACATTAAAACACTAATTTCTATATAAATAAATTCATAAAAACATTTTGAAACATTGCCATTAATGAGAAATATTTTTAGGAATATATCATTAATACAATTAAAATGATATTTTAGAAAAAGAATCCCTTACTAGATGATAAGAAAAAAAATACCAATAATTAAGTAATAACTTTATAAAAACTCATATATCATGAGAATATGGACATTAATGATATATTTTGAGAATGGGTAGTATATACACCATATTAAAGTAAATTGGGGCATAACAAAAATAAGTATCAATGGAATTTAATTTGAGATGAAATCACATACATTTATCGTATCCTATGATTAAGGATAAATCAATGACATTATTATGTGTAAAAAATATATATACACTCAATATTAATGTATATTCAGTGTAAATAATGAATAGTTCATTCATACATATTCATTGAAAAAAAACCAATGACATGGATATTTAACTCAATGATCTGTTATTGAGTAATTAGTTCCCTTACAAAGTTCATATAAATGAAATAAGAATTTATCAATGGGGTTACTTTGTGTAGACATTTTGTTTCCACACAATTGGATGTTGAATCACAAAATATATAAATAAACAGTGATTCCATACATAATGGTGGCATAATATAATCACTGAAGTATATGTAAAACCAAATGAGTTGAAGGTGATATTATAAATTCCCTAACTATAATTCGACAACCTAAAGACATCAGATAAAATTTCAGAAAATGATTTAATGAGAGAAAAGAGGTTATCTCATCACATTGAAATAAAATTTACAAAAAAAAGGTTATATTAGAACATATCCCAACACATGATTATGTAAATTAAAACACATTAAAAAAAAGAAGACTTTGACTATAAAAAGAAGAGTGAAAGGTTCCCTTATCGTGACTCCTAATTGTCTTGTTCATTCACTATATTAATGAATAATAAATATAGTTTAATTTATACTAGCATCAAATACCATTTAATTTTTATCAGTCAGCATATATTATATATCAACATGTCATAAAAATTACATAATGATTTATGTTAATATTAGTCGTTTTGTCGATATTCGGTACTTGAGTCAAAAATAACATTGATATAATTACAAATTTTCCATGGGGTCAAATGAAACATATCAAAAGAATTTTATTCACAATTAAAATATCAAATATATTTCGTATATATATATATATATGTATGTATTTATAATATTCTATAATATTTGAATATAAAAAATGAAATGCACCATTCATGGAGACATTATGTTGTACGTACACTTGAACACTACTTTAATTTCATTTTCCTATTTAAAAGAATGAAATATAAATAATACATAGGTATATTATAATTGATATATATATTATATATACATTACAAAAGTTCATTAAATGCATTATTTATATGTTCAATGTATGGCATGAATCAGTCATATCTCATTGAGGGGGTGGTAGTTTGAACTTCCTCAAATTAAATTATCTTATTTAGAAATTTTCGAAAACATAAAGGTATGATTTAAATAAAAAACATAATAATATATAAAATATAAATATAATATATACAATATATAAATATAATTCTATCATAATGTCCACCATTATAGGTGGTCGGGTAATATTGCTCAATCATCATTTCGTGAGGTAGTAGTTCACCGTCCACAGAAACAGTATGTTCATGTACATTAGATGGAGGATTATGTAAGTGTAGTTATAATATTTCTCATAAAAACAACATATTATATTGAGGATAATGGTTTTGTTATATAATAAAATAATAAAAATATAATAGGGATTGGAGAAATAAAATAATGGAAAGGAACATTACAGAAGACACTACCTCTTAAAAGGTGTAACTCCCATTGATTTAAGCCAAAAAGATTTCTTGAATTTCCATAGGCATAGTTAATGTATTATTGGAGGTATAGGGGGATTATGGGAGATTATTTGGGAAGATGATGAATGATATAACGGGCTTTATTGGTTTGATTAAATCGGTAGGTGTGATTCCCTTTTACAAGAGGGAGGAGGGGCACATAGTATTGTTTAATAGTATTTTGTTATTATAAAACGGTTATCTGTTTCAAAATGTCCCAAAGTAATTTATTTTAAATATAATATGTCCTCGGGTAGAATAAATCTCAAAAAATATGTTTTATACATGTTTATATCACAATTATTACCTTATATTTTAGCATTAACACTTAGTTAACTAATTTAGCTCTTACCATGTCATATTGTATATTCATACTATATGGTTAATATTTTCTCAATAAAATGAAAATAGAGCATCCAGTGGTTCATTAATTACACATTCAAGATAATCTATGTAATTTGGATGAATAATAGATTTTTATGACTATTATTTCATTTAATAAAATTTTATTTTCTATAAAAACTCAATGATGTAAATTATTATACAATTCATATATTGGATTTTTAAAAATCCATAAAAACAATACTATTTTCAATAAAACTATATTAATTCAAAAAAAAGATATCGTAATCATCAATAAAATTTTTGGATGGCATATAATTTTTCAAAATAAATATATTTCTATATTTATGATCACATTAATATAATTCATTTATTAATAATAGAATCACTTTATAATCAATGTGTCATAAATAAATTTATTTATTTGATGTCTAAAGATTATAAATAAAATAAAATATTTTATTAAAATATTTTATATTTATAATTACTATTTATAGTTTAATAGATCACATATATAACCCCATATAAATATTTTTTTTAAAAGATAAATGCTTTTGTCATATATTTCATTAAAGTAAATTAATTCTTATGAAATTTCATTTTCAATTAAATCTGGATACCTATGGTCCAAAAATTGACCTAAGGATTTCCATGTTTGTAAATATATCATAAAATAACATTTACACTTGGATTATGGTATTTAATTTTTTTACCCACATTTACAAGATTTTACCCTTTAACCATAATAAATAAAATAATTACTGAAGTTACTATTCATAATGTCCAAAATTAAAATCTAGCTATTTTTAAAATTTTGACCTCATGGTTAAAAATATTTATCCATTTTTCGATATTCAAAGAATAGAAGATATTGTAATTAATTTACAAATAATTTTCATTATCAAACCCAAAAGAGGGTTTTTAAGAAGGAATACTTATCAAAAGATTGGAATGTGTTTACGTCCAATTAAAATGGGAAATTTCTTCCAATAACAATCACAAGGTTAAATGAAAAATATATATCTCAAATATAATTGAAAACCAATTAGATAGACAATTTAGCTATATAAATAATTTAGATAGAATTTTATTTTTGAATTAAAAAACATCATTATTCACTATTCATTAAAAATTGACCTTTATGCGAAAAATTCCAAAATTTCATCGAATGAAAATATTTGTGACCCTCTTTCAAATAAGAATTTTAATTTTTCAATTAGAACATATAAAATTGAAAAAATATATACTTAAAAAGGGTTTTCCATAAAAATGTGGTAAAATTACCTTTCTAAATTATTATAGTATTTCATACATAAAATCATATTCATTGTTATTTTATGACTCTCAAATTTATTGGATAAATGTAGATACATAAAATTATTATATTTTAGTTAGTTTTCTTCATTCTTAGAATTACAAGGGTTAGGTGTTAACTACAATTTCAAATAATAATAATATATTGTTTTTCTATTATAACTCAATGTTGTTTTAAATGTAAGATTTCAATCAAACTAGTTATTGCTTGTTGAGTATGTTATCAGAAAGAGTAATATATTTATGATAAAATTAATATATTATTCTAAATTATTATTAAATATAAAAAATTAAAAAAAAAATTAATACCCTATTCATTACATCCTTCCCCCATTTGTAATGTGTGTCCTGAAAAATTGAAAATTGGGCTCAGAATCATCGTTGATAGTCACAATATTGGATTCCATGTTAGAAAACATGGATATGGAAGTGAAACTAACAATAATGTCTGGATAGAGAGTGATAGAGAACTTGATCTGGAGAAAGATAACAACAATTAAACCACAAACATGTGATGGTTTAAATGATCTTAGATTTCCCATTAAGAAAAGTAGATGAAAAAAAATTAATATTTTATTCTTAATTTAGATAATTTTATTTATGATATTGACTTATAACATAAGGAAATATACGTACTTTTTATGTAGAGTTTCATCCTTTAATATATTTGTACCAAAAAAATCCACTTTTCTCCAAATGATGAGTACTCAGGATGACATGGTAAAACCTGATTCACTAGAATCAACATCTAGATAATACAATAATCCAATAAAGATGAACTATATATTTCCCCAATCTTTAAAAATTAACGAAAAACGTAATGGATAGAACAAGATCAGATAATCCACCAAAAATAATAAACTGTAAATCTCAAAAAAATTATAAACAATACCCAAAGGTCAAAAAAGTCCATTCAATAAACAATTATCCAAAAAATTATTTAAAATAATACAAACTACGAATGGAACCCAAAAATCATAAGGATTTGATCAAATTTCCTTCCATGATAAATCTTACCATTTATCTCCAAATAACATCGACTACTCTTAAATTATCATACTGAAAAGTGATTAACCTAATCACATATTCTCTATGATAGGTTATTCATTTACATAAATAACCCAAATAGCCATGTCTCCAAAATAAAACATGGATTCTTAAAAAATAATATCTCATCCATTAAAACACAAATTAAATACCATAGTATTCTTTTTTTCAATAGTAATATAGTGTTCCCAAATGTGAAAACATCCCCCAAAATAACAGTTATGATATAATTAACAAATAATTTTCCTATATCTAAAGATATATATTTGATAAAATAGAAGTTTCAAAATCAACTTAATCATGATACATAAATTAATTTAACTAAAAGGAATAAGTATAACTAACTTGTGACATCATGTATCCTTGTAGTAGGTGTTTCACCCTTGTCTCCCTTCTATTGTTTGTTCGATTCCCAAGGCCATGCTTGAAGGGACCGGTTTTCATGCATCTTGCATGTTGTCCCTTTTTATAAAACTCCAAAATAACACTAAAATAATTTAGCCACAATTTTTTTATGCCTATAATTTTTATCCACACTCATAATGACCTCAAAAAATTAATTCCTTAGGAATTATATATATTTGCATTTTTTTTCACCGCCATATGATAAAATAACACTATTCCCAAAAAAAGAACATCATATCGTGATCATGGTGTCTACCTAGATTCATCGTCACCTTGTTCATGTTGAATGATGGACCATAATTTTGGAAAATGAATAATAGATCCTTCAAAATCATTTTATTATATTATCAAAATACAACTTGTACAACATGGTTCATATGGGTGTTGAAAAAAAATTGTTTCATAAAATAATCATTAATGACATATAATTTTAAAACATGTAATTAAACATTCTTCTTATAAAATTGTCAAACTGAGTTTAAGTTGAAACATTCCATCTATGTTAATTTAAAAAAACATAAATATGTGTTGAAATGATATATTTCAAAATCAAATAAAAATAGGTTACTCCAGGGTATTTTTCTTTAGAACCTTTTTCAATATCCTAATATGCGTCATAATATTTTGATAAGGTGAAATAACTGAAAATATCTCATTAGTATTTTCTATTATTGAAAATAGGATAATATTGAGATAATCAGATTTGATTAAATACAACCCACAATCCAAGATGGTATCGAGGAATAGTGGAGGTGTTTAATATCTCAAAGAACATCCTGAAAGTGAGTTGTATGATAGAAAATGTTTCAAAATCATTAGAACATGATATTACAATAAAAATTGTGAGCTTGTCATTAAGAAGATATATAAATGACATTTGGGATTTTCCTTCTATCCACTTGTAACCAATATTCCTTAATCAAAATTTTTTCTAAAATAGGAAATTAATATAATGAATATATATATACTACCCATGGGTTTAACAAAGACTCTGAATACCTAATGTTTTCTAAAACATTCCTCTGATACCAACTACAAGGCCTGAGCCTTAGAAATTACATTATCTGGAGTTAAGGGAAAAATATCACATTGAGGATCTTTTTAGGTTTTGAATTTTAGATAATTATTCAATAATATTTACATTACATCTTGAAAAATTAAATGTTGACACTCCATTTTTATCCAATTATTTCACAAAAATAAAACTCCTTAAAATAAAATAAGAATTGTTTTTCTTGATATAAATTTTCCTGATTTCATCCTTTCACATACAGTTTCTTATATCCTATGAAAAACATTTAAAAAAATAGGATGATCATAAAAATCTCAATAAGGGTTATAAAATAAGGAAATAAAATATTACTCCATCAATACATAAAAATCAATGAAACCATGCTTTTATATCATAAATCATAAATTCTTTAGCATTTCTCATGAAATCATATGATTTATGAATAACATAGGCAAAAATCATAAATCATAAAGTAACTTGTGTCAACCATAACATACATCCATTGTAGCATTAAAAACTACAGCGGGAGTTATGTTTGGAATACCCGTTAAAGTATATTCCCTATATATCATAGATGGAACATTAACATTTACCTCTTTCACATTACCGAATGCATTGTAGAGCTATCTCGGGATCAGCTACTCTATGTTTATCAGTGAACCACCAATATTTGGATTATCATGTAACCACCCATAACATTTCTCTGTACCATTACATAGAAATGACACAAAAAATATAGAAATTATCAACATTTCACTCATCAATCATAAGAAATCAATTCATGATACTGCAATATTCAATAAATATCCAAAACAATTTAAAAAATTTAATAATGATATATTTGAATCAATGTTTACATTACAACATTGAATATATTAAAATTAATTTACACTTTACCCACTTATTTCCATAAAAATAAGTCCTTAAAACCACTTTGAAACACTCGACATTAATGAGAGATATTATGAAGAAAAAAATCATTAAAACAATTAATACAATGTTTTAGATAAAGAATCCCCTATCATTTGATAAACACTTCGAAAAATCATTAAATTGTAACATTATAAAAATTATAATATCATGAGAATAAATACATTCAAAATATAATATGGAAAATTTCAGTATATAAACCATATAAAGGTGAATTGTTTCATAACAACAAATAATTCTCAATGAAAACTAAATTGAGACGAAATGCCTTGCAACGATCGTATCCTATGATTAAGGATAAATCAATGACATAATTATGTGTGAAAAAATTAAATACACTCAATATTAGGGGATATTCAGTGTAAATCACGCTGAGTTCATTCACACATTTTCATGGAAGAACTAAACTAGTGATATGGATAATTAACTCAATTAATGGGTATTGACATAATATTTCCCTCACAAAGTTCTTATAAATGACGTAAGAATATATCAATGGGGTGATTATGTGATGAAAAATTATATCCAATAAAATTTATGTTGAAATTAAAACCTAAATAAATAAATACTGATTCCACACATAATATTGGCATAATATAATCAAAGATGTATACATGAAAAACAATGAGTGGAAATTGAGTTTCGAAATTCACATAAAAAAATTCAGCAGCCAAACTGAGTCAAATAAAAAATCATAAAATCAATTTTTCATAGATAAAAGGTTATCTCATAATATGGAAATAAAATTTAGATCAATAAGGATATGGAATAACTTGTCCTCGAATAATAAAATTGAAATTAAAAGAAATAACACAGATGTAGTATCTGACTAATATAGAGGGAAAAAGGTTCCTTTAAGTTGAGTCTGACTTTTCCCATTTATTAATTATATTCGTGAATAATAATCATAGGTTAATTTATAATTTATTTCGAACCGTTTATAAGTTTACTATTCATTTAATATTAATTTTCCTCATGTTTTAAAAATTACATTACTATTTAAGTTCATATTGGTCATTATATCGTTATATAGTACATGAGACAAAAATAAACATGATATAATTACAAATTGTCCATGTGGCCAAAAATACATTATCCCCAGAATAGTATTCATGTTATAAATATCCTATATAACTATTATATAGGTATATTTATAATTTTTTCCTAACAGTTGGAGGTAAAAAATGAAATACACGTTACATGGAGAAGGTTTGTCGTACATATACATGAACGCTACTTTCATTTATTTTTAATATTTAAATTTATTGAAACAAAATAATACATATGTATATTATATTTCTTATATAATATAATTTTTATATACATTGCATAAGTTCATTAACTCCATTTTTATAAGATCAATTTATGGCATGACCGATTCATATCACTTTGAGGTGGTGGTAGTCGGCACTTCCTCAAATGAAATTATCATACATACATATTATGGAAAGTATAAAGGTATGCTTTAAATAAAACATATAGAAGAATAGAGAAAATATAAATATAATATATATTATATATAAATATTGTTCCATCATAATGTCCCCCATTAGTGGTGGTAGTGGAAAATTGAAAAATCATCGTTTCGTGAGGTAGTAGTTCACCGTCCACAGAAACAATATGTTCAAATCTATTACATGATGTTTTTTGTAAGTGTAGTTAGAATAATTCTCATAATAAATTCTATTATTTTTATGATACTTTTTTTTTCTTGTAATATAAGAATAATAACATAATAGGGATTAAGAAGTAAAATAATGGAAATGAACTTTTGAGAAGACACTACCTCATAAAAAGTGTCACTCCCATTGATTTCAGCCAAATGGATTTCAGGAATTTCATTATTCATAAAGAATGGCTTCTGTAGTAATAGGGGGATATTAGGATATTATTATTTTTATATCATGAACAATCCTAGTAGTCATAAATGCCTTGTTATATGGGTAGGAGTGATTCCCTATTATAAGAGGTTGGAGGGGCACATTAGGAAGGTTATGAAGTGTAATTTTATTATAAAATGATTTCTGATTTCAAAAGGTCCCAAAGACCATTATTTAAAATTATATATTTTTTGGGTCTACAGAATATCAACCAACAGGTTTTATACAAGCCTAGGTCACAAATATAACCTTATCATATAGCATTAACCCTTAGTTAAACAATTTAGCTCTTACCATGTCTTCTTGTCTTTTTATACTATATTATTAATATAGTCACAATAACAAGAAAATAGAATCTCAGGTGTCTAATTAATGTCATTTCAAAAATTATATAAGTCATTTTTCTGAGTATTATTTTTTTAGGACTATTATTTCATTTAATAAAATAGTATTTTTTTTTAAAAACTCATTTATGTCAATTGGTATATTATTCATTTCATGGATTTTTAAAAATCAATACCATCATTATTCATTCTAAAAGACGTAGTAAATTAAAATATAACAATTCATTACCATGGATAAAATTAATTGATGGGATAAAATGTTTCAAAAAAATTTAACAATTATAATCTCATTTACTTGTGTCATTTGTTAATAAGGGAATCTATACATCATGATTGTCTCATAAATAAATTTATTTATTTGATGTCTAAAAACATAAATAAAACATAATGATTTATGAAGTAATTTTATATTTTTAATGAATATTTATAGTAGAATAAATCACTTATATAACCCCATATAAATTTTTTTTATTAAATGATACGTGTTCATGATACATTTTTCTTTACATTAAATTATTTTTTATGAATTGTCATTTTAACATCAATGTAGCTGGATGGGTTCCCGAAATAGACCCAAGGATTCCCATGGTCTGAATTATATCATGTAATAGGATTAAGACATGTTTTAGAGTAGTGTAATATTTTTTATCACATTAGTATTGTACCCTTATTTACCAGATTTACCCTTTAACAATAGTAAATAAAATAATTAATGAAGTAACTATTCTTATTTTCTAAAAATAAAATGTACCTATATGCACACATTGGACCATGTTATTCCAAATATGGAATCCATTTCTCCAAATTCAGAACACAAATGTTTTAGTAATAAATTTAAAATTAATTCCTTTCGTCAAAACCAAAATAGGTTTTTAATGAAGTAATAATTATCAAATGATTGACAAGTGTTTATTTCCAATTAAAATGTAAAATTACAAACAATGACCGTCATAGGTTTAAATGATAAAAATATAATCAAATTTTATTTTAAAACCTATTAAAATGATAATCTAAATACATAAATAAATTAGATAAAATGGCCGTTTTGAATTAAAATACAGTATTTTTCAATATTTATTAAAAAATATTATTTATCAGAAATATACCAAAATTTCAACCAAAATAAATTTATATGTCCCTATTCTAAATAAAAATATTATATTTCTTAATAGAACAAATAAAAGTGAGAAAAAATATATTTTAAAACGGTTTCCATCAAAAGGATGTAAACTGACCTTTTTAAACTATTAGTGTATTTCATGCTTAAAATCAGATTCATTCTTATTTTAAGACTCTAAAATTTATTAGATAAATATAAATAAATCTAATAATAATATTTTAGTTAGTTCACATCATTCCCACCAATAAAATTTATACGCGTAAATTTCCATTTAAAATCATAATATTATTATATTATATTTATTGTATAACTAAATGTTGTGTGTAACCTATGATTTCAAATATACCGATTATTGTGTGTAGAATAAGCTATCGGAAAAAATGTAAACCATAACGAAAAATTAATATCATAGTCATAAATATTAATATATATTAAAATATTTTTTTTAATACCATGGATGTTACATCCTTCCCCATTTTTGAATATGTATACTCACAAATTTAAAATTTGGCTTAGTAATGTCATTGATAGTCACACATTGAAAAAGGAGTCAATAAAACTGCACATTAAAATACTGAAAGGGAATTACAATGGTCTCCTGATATAACCTATACTAGGATTCCATTTTGGAAAAGATGTATATGGAATAGAAACTAGCCATCATGTCCTGATAGATAGTGAGAGAAAACATCATCTGAAAAAAATTAACAACAATAAAACAAAAAACATTTTATGGGTTAAATGGAATTTCCTTTTCTAGTTGGAAACGTAAATAGACAATATATTTTATTTTATGGTTCTTTTGATAATGTTGAGGAATTTATTTATGATATCGAAAAAGAACCTAAGGAAATATACTTACTTTTCTTTTAAAGGATCATTATTCAATAAATTTCCACCACAATCTCATCATTTATCCAATCAATGAGTACTCAAGATGAATTTGTCACACCTGAAGTGCTAAAATCAACATCTATTGAATAAAAAAATCCATATAAGATGAACTATAAATTTACCCTATCTTTATACATTAATGAAAAAAAAGGTTACTACATGATCAGGTAATCCCACAAATGAAAAATCATATATTCTCCAAAATTTAAAAAAAATACCCAAAGTTCAAAAAATACCATTAAATAAACAATAGTCTATAAAATTAATTAAAATAATCCATACTAATATTGAAACCCAAAATAAAAATTGTTTTATCCAGCATGTCTTCTTTGATAAATATTAACATTTATCTCTAAATAACATCGACTACTCTTAATGTCTCATACAGAAAAGTAATTAACCTAATCACATATTCCCTATGATAGCTTAATCATTCCCATAAATAACCCATATAGCCATATGTTCACAATAAAATATTGAATCTTCCAAAAATAATATTTCAACCAATACTCCATAAATAAAATCCTATATTATTCTAGTTTCCATTGGAATATACTGATCCCAAAAGAGATAATGTCTTCCAAAATTACATTTATCAATTAATCACCAAATCATATCCCATTCTAAAGATATTAATTTTATAAAAAATATGTTCCAAAATATACATTTTCTTGATCTATAATAAAATTTAACTAAAATTAATATTTCATAAAACCCCATGAATTTATGTAGGCGGGTGGTAGGTTATGCGACCTTATCTCCCTTTGGTTGTGCATTATATTCACACATCCTTGCCCGATGTGACGGGTTCTCACCCATCTTGTAGGTTTTCTCATTTTATAGAACTCAAAAATAACCATAACATGCATTATACTCAATGGCATTATTGTAACTCTCTTTTTCATCCCAACTCATAATGACCTCAACATCCATATTCAGGATGTTTTATATACATTTAAATTTCATCCACCTCCATATGATAAAATTACACTATTCCAAAAGAAAGAACATTTTACCTTGATGATGGTGTCCTCTTGGTTTCATCTTCATCTTGTTACTGTAGAAAGCAGGTCTAATCATAGAAAAAACGAATTAAGGATCAATAAAAATCATTTTATTCCTTTACCCATATACATATTGTAAAACATTGGTCAAATTGGTGTTCAAAAATTGTTTATTAATATAATCATGTATGACATATAACATAAATTAATATGGTAAAATTGTTTTTTAATATTCAGACTGTGGTTGAGTTGAATATATCTATAAATGGTCCTTTTAAAATACCATATGTATATTATGAAAAACTATATTTTAAAAATAAATATAAATAGGTTGCACATGGGTCTCTTTATTCAAAATCATTTCCAAAATCATTATATAAAATAAAATCTTGTTATAAGGTAACATATTTGAAAATACCTTGATAATATTTACTCTTCATTAAAATATTAGATTATTGAGAAAATAAAATTGATAAAATAAATACCATGATCCACGATGGTATCAAGTTATAGTGGAGGTTCTTTTTATCTCAAACAACTTCTTGAAAGTGAGTTGTATTATATAAAAAGTATCAAAATAATTTGAACATACATTTCAACAATTATTGCAAGCATGTCATGTGGAAGATATAGAAATGTTGTTTGAGATTCTCATCCTTCAATTGTTAACTGAAATTCCTCGATCTGAAAGCATTATAAAATAATTATTTCACATGATGAATAGACATAGAGACTTCCCAAGTGTTTAAAAAAAGACTTGTAATCCTTAATGTTGTCTAAACTATTCCCCTGATACCAACTATAAAGCCACAGTCATAAAAATTACATACTCCTGAGTTAATTAATAAATTTGGCATTGATGATCCTTTAATGATTAGAGTTTTTGAGAATTGTGACATATTGGTTACATTACTTCCCTCAAATTACAGTGTTGATACTTTTATCTATCTAATTTTTTAAAAAATAAAACCCCTTAAAAATTATTTTTAGGATATAAATCTTTTAGAATTATTCCTTTCACATACCATTCCATTTACCCTGTGAAAAAAAATTCAAATACATGGGATGAGAATTAAAATCTCACACCGGGTTATAAAATAATGAAAGATAATATTATGCCATCAGAACATAAAAATCATTGAAACCAACATTTCAATCATAAAACATTATTTCTTTATCAAAACTCATGAAATAATAATATTTATGAATAAAACACACAAAAATAAAATATCATTATTGTATCTTCTAGAATCCATAACATACATACAATGTAGATTTCATAGAAACATAGTGAGTTAGGTTTTCAATTACCATCACAACATATTCCCCATATCTCTTAATAGAAACACCGATGCTTACCTCTGTCACATTAGCCTATGTATTAGAGGGATATCTCATGCTAACTCTCCCTAGGATTATCACAGAACAACCAATATTTGGTTTATCACGCAACCACCCATCAAATTCCCAAGTACCATTAAATAACCATAACACATAAAAGATGTAAATTATCAACATTTCACTTATCAATCATAATAAATCATTTCGTGATATTGAAATATTCAATAAACTTCCAAAACCCTTTAATACATTTAATAAATTTATTTTTGAATCCAACTGTCTTATTCCACATTTAAACTTTTCAAATAAATTTAATCTAAAAAAACTCATGTATATATAAATAAATCCTAAAATCCATTTGTAAAATATGGAAATTTAAAATGAATATTATTTATAGGAATACATCATCAGAACATTTAAAATGATGTTTTATATAAAGAATCCCTTACCATTTGATATATCCTTTAATAAAAATAATTAAATAATAACATTTAAATTACTTATTATATCAAGAGAATAAAGTCATTCATGGTATAATATTACAATTGGTAATATAAACTATAAAAAAGTAAATTGGTTCATAATAACAAATAAGCCTCAATGGAATGTAAATTGATACGAAATCCCATACAACGATCGTATACCAATATTAAAGATAAATTAATGACATAAATATGTGTGACAAATATAAATACACTCAATATAAGTGGATATTAATTTTAAATAAAATAATGTTCATTAACAAATATTCTTGTAAAAACAAAACCAATTACATGGATATTTAACTCAATTAATGGATATTGAGTTATGATTTATATACCAATGTTCGAATAAATTACATAAGAATTTATCAATGGAGTGATTATGTGTTGTAAAAGTATATCCACATAAAGGGATGTTCCAATTTAAACTAATATAATAAATATTTATTCAACGCATAATATTGGCATTATATAATCAACAAAGTATCTGTAAAACCCAATGAGTGGAAATTGTGTTTAGAAATTACCTTACAAAATTTTGGCAGCCTAACAACGTCACATAAAAATTCCAAAAATGAGTTGATGAGAGAGAAATGGGTCTATAATCAGTTGGATATAATATTTACAGAAATATTTATAATAAATAATATATCCATCCATAAGAATAATTATATTAAAATACATAACATAAATTAAGACTTTTACTAAAAAACAAGTGTGAATGTTTCCTTTAAATTGAGTCTGAATTACGTTGTTCATTATTTATTTTCTAGAATCATAATCATTAGTTAATTTTTACTAGATTCATAAACATTTTCATGTTTATTATACTTTTTTTACATATAATCATGTTATAAAAAAACATAATTATTTTGTTCTTATCGGTCATTTTGTTGGTATTTGGAACATGAATCGAAAATAAACATGATATAATTACAAATTTTCAATGATGAAAAAAGTCACATATATCCAAAATAGTAATCATGATTTATATAAAAAAAATATGTTATATATATATGTATATATTAAATATTGCATATCATTTTGAGATAAAAATTAAATTCACCATTCATGGAGATGGTAAGCCGTACGTACGCATGAACACTACTTTAATTTTTTCTCATATTTAATTAAATGAAAACAAAATAAAAAATAGGTATATTATAATTCCATTATAATATCATATATTATATATGTTACATAAGTTCATTAACTTCTTTCTTTATAGTTTCCATGTATGGTAGGAACGAGTCATATTACATTGAGGGGATGGTAGTCTACACTTCTTAAATTGAAATTATCTTATTTACACATTATGGAAAGAATAAATTTATAATATAAATAAAATAACAATTAATTAAGTCAATATAAATATCATATATATCATATATGAATAATCTTCAATCATAATTTCAACCATTAGTGGTGGTAGGGAAAAATTGGACAATCATCGTTTCGTGAGGCAGTAGTTTGTCGTCCACAGAAACAATATGTTCATATCCATTAGATGGATGTTTGTGTAATTTTATATATAATCCATCCCATAAAAACGTTGTATTAAATCATTGATAATTTTTTTTATGAAATCAATGAATAATAATAGAACTTGTATTGATGATGTAAAATAATGGAAATGATCTTTTGAGAAGACAATTCCTCTTAAAACGTGTAACATCCTTTGATTTGATCCTAAAGGATTTCTTAAAATTCCCTTATGCAAAATGTAAGGCTTCTATTATGAAGATAGTGATTTTGAAACATATTTTTGTAGATTTTGGATGAGACAATGAGATTTAGATGTGTTACTAAATGTTTAGGGGTGTTTCCCTTTTATTAGATACAGGAGGGGCACGTTAGTAATGTTCTGAAGTATTATTTAATTATAATTTTTTTTTGTTTTAAATGGTCTTAAATTCATTTATTTCAAATATAACAGGTTTTTAGTAGAAAACATAACAACCAATAGGTTTTAGACAAGTCTATGTAACAAATTTATCTTTATAATTTTGTATTAACACTTAGATAACTAATTTAACTCTTACCATGTCTTGTTGTAGATTCATACTATATGGTTAATATTTCACAATAAAATGCCAATATAACCTCAAGTTCTATATTAATGTCATTTTAAACATTATTAATTTCATTTGGTATAATATTAGATGTTTACGGAAATTGTATCATTTAATTAAATACTATTTTTCAAAAATATCAGTTATGTCAATCTTTATACAATTCACATCATGACTTCTTAAAAATCCATAATAACATGATTCATTCTGATACAAATCATTAATTAAATTACAAATATTCATAATCATCCATAAAATTCATGTATGTAATGAAATGTTTCAAAATTAATTTATATTTATATTTATAATCTCAATTAATTAAATCATTTATGAATAAGGAAATCACTACACAATCATTGTGTCCTAAATAAATTTCGTTATATGATTTCTAAACCTTGCAAAAAACATACCATGATTTAGGAAATCTCTTTACATTTCTAATGACTATTTATAGTTGAATATACCACTTGTACAACCCCATATCAAAATAGTTTATGTAAAAGATTCATTTTTATGTTATATTTTTCTTAACATTAAATTAATTCATATAAAATGTCATTCTCGCGTCTATGTGGATCATGGGGGTTCCAGAAATTGACCCAACGACCACCATGGTAGGACTTATATCATCTAATAAAATTAGGACACGATTTAGAGTAATTTTATATTATCATAATATTATTTTATTACCATTATTTACAAGATTTACCCTTTAACCTTGATAAATAAATTAATTACTGACATTAATATTCATAATGAACATAAATAAAATATTCTTATTTATAAATTTTGGACCTTATGATTCCAAATAAAGAATCCATTTCTCTAAATTCAAACACATAATTTACAATATTTTCTTTAAAATTAATTCCCATCTTCAAAACCAAAAGCAGGTTTCTAAGAAATTATAACTATCAAAAAACTAAAGTGTGTATATGTAAAATTAAAATGTGAAAATACTTTCAATGAATATAATTGGATTAAATGATAAAAATATAATCCAATTAAACTAAAAAAGAAATTAAAATGAATATCTAACAATATTAATTAATTATATGAAATTTTTTCATTGAATTAAAATCCATTTATTTGATTATTCATTAAAAAGTTAACATTATTAGAAAAAAAACACAAATTTCATCCAATGTTAATTTAGATGTCCGGATTCTAAATAAAATTTTATTTTTTATAAAATAGAACATATATATGTTACAAAAACTATATTTAAAATGGGATTCCCATAAATGGCGGTAAAACCATCTTTTTTAAATAATAGAGAATTCAATGTTTAAATCTGATTCATTATTATTATAAGTCTCTAAAATTTATTGGATAAATGTAAAGAATTTTAATTATCATATAGTAGTTATTACTGATCATTCATATCAATACAATTTCTAGGCGTTTATTTCAATTTGAAATATTATTATTGTCTTATTATATTTTGGTATAACTCAATGTTGTGTGCATCGTTACATTTCCATGAAACTCGTTGTTGCGTGTTCAGTACGCTATCAGACAAAGTGTCATACTTGAAATAAAATTAATATATTATTCATAAATATTAATATATATAAATATATAAAAATGTATTATTCTATTAATCCCTAGGTCATTACATCTTTCACCCCTTTTGGAAAATGCATCCTCTCAATTTTAAAATTGGGCTAAGATACATAATTGAAAGTCCCACATCATAAAAAGAGTGAATAAAACAATCACCTTTTAAAAAAAGGGTATTAAAATGTTCACCTATGATAACCTATACTAGGAATCCACATAGGAAAACATAGATATGGAAGAGAAACTAATTGTCAAGTTCTAAAGAAGAGTGATAGAAAACATTATCTGAAGAAAGATAAAAACAAGAAAACCAAAACTTGTGATCGATTAAACAGTTTTTTACATCGTAGTAAGAAAATTAAATGGAAAACATTTTTTATGTTTATTTTCATATTCTTGAGAAATTTATTTATGTGATTGACTAAGAACTTAAGGAAATATTCTAACTTTTCAATTAGAGTTTCATCCATTAATATGTTTCTACCACAAACTCATCCTTCCACCAGATGATTACTACTCGAGATGACTTCTGGACACATGAAGCACTAGAATCAACTTATATATAATCACCTAATCCACAAAATATGATCTCTATATTTCTGCTATCTTTAGAGATTAACTGAAACCAAAATTGTTAGTATAGAATAAGATAATCCCTAAAAAATTCATTATTCTAAAAAATATTAAAAAAAATCAATAACCGATGTTCAATAAAAATAATTCCATAAAATTCATTAAAATATTTCAAACAATTATTGAAACCATGAATTTAGAAGGATTTGACCATATAGACTTTGACAATAAATTTTATCATTTATATCTAAATAAAATCCACTACTCTTAAAGACTCTTTCTAAAAATTAATTAACCTAATCACATATTTCCTATAACAGGTTAATATTTTTTATAAATAACCCAAATAGCCATATGTCCACAATAAAAAATGTATTCTTCCATAATAATTTTTTAACCATTAATCCTCTAATTAATTCCCACAGTATTCTATTTTATATTGGAATATAATGTTCCCAAAAGTTATAACATCTTACAGAATAACATTTATCAATTAATCACAAAATCATTTTTCTATACATAGTATATTCATTTGATAACTCATAAGTTCCAAGATAATCTTATTCTTGACCTATAAAATCATTTTACGAAAAATAGTATGCCATACTAACCTGGGACATCATCTAGTCTTGTGGTAGGGGATGCGCCCTTGTCGCCCTTTGGTCGGGGTTTCGATTCTTATGGCCTTTCCGGACGTGATAGGTTGTCACCCATATTACCGGTTGTCCCATTATATAAAAAACAAAATTAACATTAACATGTTTTAACAACAATTGTTGTTTTATACCTCTCAATTTAATCCCAACTCATAATGACCTCAACATATTAATTCATGAAGTATTATATATATTGGCATTTTTTCCTCCTCAATATGATAACTTAACACTATTCCAAAAGAAATAACATCGTAAATTGATCATTGTGTCTAATCAGTTTCATCATCATCTTGTTCGCATAGTTTGAAGAGTCATGTGATGCTATAATGATTTAGAGATCGAGAAAAATCATTTCCTTCCTTTTTCCAAATACACATTATACAACATTGTTTATATGGGTGTTCACAAAAAAAATAGTTTTAGAAAATAATCATTTATGACATATAATTTCAATAGATCTGATAAAAAATTATTTTTGTAAAATATTCAGACTATGTTTGAGTTGAAACATTCAATAAATTGTTGTTTTCAAATACCATTAATATTTTCTTATTAAATAAATTTTAATAAAAAATATAATTAGGTTGCTCAAGGGACTCCTTTTTCATTACCATTTTCAAAATAATAATAAGCATCAAAATCATGTAATATGGTAAAATATTTGAAAATACCTTGATAATATTTTTCTTTCTTGAAAATATGTCAACATTGAGAAATTATGATTTTATTAAATAGAACCCATGATTCATAATGGAATCGAGGTATAGTAGTGGTGTTTGATATATCAAAAAAAAATATTTCTGGTGTTTTTTATGCTATAAACAGATTCATAATCAACCCAACTAGATTATTTTTATAATTATTGCAAGCATGTCATCAGGAAGAGATAGGAATGATGTTTGAGATTCTCCTCCTTCCATTTGTATCCGAATTTCCTTGATTCGAATGTGCTATAAAACAAGTATATATCGTAAATAATATACTTAGAGACTAACCATGTTTTTAATGAAGACTCCAAATCAGTATTGTCTTCTAAACCTTGCCTCTGATACCAACTATAAGGACTCACCCAACAACATTACATAATCTGGAGTTTTTCCAAGATTTCAACATTAATGATCTTTTCAATTTTAGAGCTTTTGAGAATTTGGTCATAATAGATACATTACATCTAAAAAATTACAATGTAGACACTTATTCACAATCAATTTTCTCACAAAATTAAAACACCTTAATATAGTCACTATTGAATTCCAATAGAATTCCAATAGAGCCTCAAGGAGGTTCATTAATTATATTTTCAGCATTATATTAGTCATTATTCCGAATTTTAGATTTTTAGAACTATTATATAATTTAATAAAATATTATTGGTTTTAAAAACACATTTATGTCAATTTTTATTCTATTTATATCATGACTTTATAAAAATACATAACAAATTTATTATTTAGAAAAAAACGTAATTATTCTAATGAAAAAAGTTCATAAACATCCATAATATTCATGTATGACTTAAAAAGTTTCAAAATAAATATTTTTTTAATATTTATAATATCAATTATTTTAATAACTCATTAATAAGGGAATCACTACATCGTCATTGTGTCATAAATACATTAATTTATTGGATATATAAAAATTATCTATATAATTGCATGATTTAGAAAATATTTTCATTTTTTTTGAAAACTATTTATAGTCAAATATAACACTTATATAAACTCATAATAAAATTTAGTAAAATCTACATGTTTATGTTAAATTATTCTTTACATTAAATTATTTCTTATAAACTGCAATTTTCACATCAATGTGGCCCCATGGGGTCCCCAAATAGACCCATGGATTCCCATGGTCAGACATATATCATAAAATAGGGTTATTACACATTTTACTAATGTTTTATGTAATTATAATATTATTATTTTTTGCTTATTTAACATATTAACCCTTTTACCATGGTAAATAAAATAATCACTAATGTTACTATTCATAGTGTCTATCAAAATGTACCTATTTAAAAAAGTTGTACCGTTGTATTCTATGTATGAAATCCATTTATCAAAATTAAAAAACATAAGCTGCATTAATTAATTTAAAAGTACTGCCCATCATCAAAACCAAAAGATGGTTTTTAATAAGTAATAACTATCAACTGATTGACAAATGGTTATATACAATTAAAATGAGGAATTAGTTATAATGACTATAATATAATTTAATGAAAATTAATATGTTCTAATTATATATTAAATCAAATTAAAAGTATAGTATAACTATATAAATAATAGTAAAAAAAGATAGATTGAAATTAAAATACACTATTTTAAACTATTCATTAAAAATATAATTTATCAGAAAAATACAAAAATATCATCCAAAGTAAACTTTGATGTCCTCCTTATGAATAAGAATTTTATTTTTAAAAATAAAACATAAAAAAGTGGAAATTTTTTTATTCATAATGTGTTTTACATCAATAGGAGGTAAAACTACCTTTTTAAAATATTTGAGTATTTAATGCTTAAAATCATATTCATTATTTTTTAAACCTCTAAAACATATTGGGAAAATTTAATGATATTTTATAACAATATTTTGTTGTGTTCTATTAAATACTACAAATACAATTTCTAGTTGTTAACTACCATTTAAAATAATTATATGATTGTTTTATTTTTTTGGTATAACTCAAAGTACTATGCAACATTTTATTTCCAAGAAACCCGTTGTTGCATGTTGAGTACGCTATTGTACAAATTGTCCCCATCAACCTAATATTAATATCTTATTCAAAAATATTAATAAATATGAAAATGTATAATTCTATTAATACTAGGGTTGTTACAGTCACAAAAGCTTATGACCCTCGTCATTTTCCTCAGACTCTTATAGGAGTCTATCACTCCATCAACCGATATTGTAGAGGCGGCCTCTTGGAGTTGTTACAGCAATGTAGGAATTGGTATGGAGCATCATGTAGTAGCCCCTTGAGAAATTTCACACATTAATTTCCCTATTTATGTTATGTAATTGATTATTTTTCTAACAAAATGTGAGGAGTAATCCAGATTTTGGAGGGAAAAATAACATTAAAAATAGGAAGGGATGTAAGAGTCATAGCTAATCCCATGAACGTCAGTCTGAACCCAAGATGAATTATTTTACCAAATTACACTCTAGTAAACCAATGTATATTAGACCCAAATGACCCAATTTTAATTTTGGAAACCCTTTTATGGAGTCTAATGATCATTCACTCTTTTCTGAACAAGGTGATGTAGGTGTTGAGGTATTGTGTGTGTCCGGATATACTCTTGATGTACATTCAATATGTTCTCGGATATGAGTTTCATTTCCTGCTTGATCTTGGGATTTAATGTAAATATTGTTATAGGCAAAAAAAGATATTTTGTGTTATGGGTAGAGGTTTATTTATGATATGGATCTCAGAACATTCTATTATAACCATATTTGGTGTGGGATGGGTTCCAGATTTACACCACAATCTAATCATGCAAGGTGTTTTAGAACAAGGATTTTTTACTTTTAAATCTCATTTTGTTTGTCTTAAAATATCCAAGGGAGATCATACTATTATTAAAGGAACCTTGATTAATGGGTTATATTTTTTTATGGGAGAACACATATCAAGTAGTTAAGAAACACTTTTTTAACTAGCAATGAAAACACTATACTTTTTCATGGGTGGATATCTCATGTGAGAGATAAAGGCATAGTGAAATTGAGAAAGAGATGTTTGGTTTCTCATGATACACCTTGAAACGTACTCTTTTGTGAAGACCTTGTCATGGGTCACTCTAAAAGGTTCAGTTTTCATATATGTAGCATTGAATATGGTCCCCCACATGAGTTTGTTCACTCTAGTTTGTGGGGGAACTCCTAGTAATACCATCCATTATGGAGGCCCACACATTGTGACCAATATAAGTTAAATTACAATGGATGTAACATTTTATGTTATTTGGAATAAATAATATGTCCTAACCCCTTAATACCATGATATGATTGATTAGTTTCCCCATATTCATATCCCTAGTAGCCCTCAATTATTCCATTATTAGAAATGAGATTAAAAATTAATAATGTTCATGTGGAATTACAATCCACTTGAGGATTCCATGTAACATAAAATATCTAGATCATTAAATATACTATGAAAGATGTGGTCATACAGTGACAACATTAGATGTCATGAGTTGGGAATTGCATCAGCTCCCAACAATTCAAATGACCCCATATTTTTATGTAATTTTCCAAAATTCATATTTCAGAGTCTGTTTCTACGAACAAAGACATTTTTTTCTTGAATTATCATAATGATCAATATCTTCAAATTTATAAATAGGTACGATTTGTACATTAAGAGTCTGATGTCATTTATATTCCACCATAAAAATTATATTTTTGACTCCATATGAAATATATAATTCTAATCAAAAAAATTATAAACATTGGATAGTCTGATGGACTTATTTAATTATTTTCAATATTATAAACTGAATAATGGTAGGTATGATGAGGAGATGGAGGAGGTTCCCTTTTATAATGGAGGAGAGGGGCACCTTATGAAAACATAAAATATAATTTTATAATAAAGTCATATTCGATTTTTAATAGCTCCAAATTGATCTATATCAAAGATAAGGTGGGGATGGGTCGAAAGCCTCTCAACCAATAGGTTTCAGACATGTCTAAGTTACTACTTTAACCTTATCATTTAGAATTTACTCTATGTTAAATAATTTATCTTTTACCATGCCTTTTTGTTTTCTTACTCTATATGGTTAATAAACATACAATAACAAACCAAAACAACCCCAAGTGGTTCATTATTAATATATATATCATTATCTAAGTAATTTGGTTGATCTTTAGATTTTTAGGAATAAAATAGCAATCAATAATATAATATTTGTTTAAAAAACTATTTTATGTCAATTTTGACAATATTTGGTATTTGATCTTTGTGAAAATCATAACAGAATGATTAGTTCTAAAAGAGTTAATTAAATCAATACTACCATATCATATTAACCTAGAAAATTGTGGAATTCATAAAATGTCTCAAATTACATTTATTTGGGCATTTATAACATCAATTATGTTAATATTTCCTTAATATGTTAATTACTACATCATCGTTGTGTCATAAATAAATAAACTTATTTAAAGTATAAAAATTATAAATAAAATACCATTATGTATGAAATATTTTTATTTTCTAATTAATATTTATAGTCGAATGTATATTATATGTAACCCTATATTAAAAATGATTTAGATATTTAACATTGATTTTAACTATTTTATCTCTTCTTTAAATAAAATAATATTAAATGTCCTAATCATATCCAAGTAGACCTAAATGGTTATATTGTATTCCTAATGTTGTTTTTGGTCGATTTACACTTATCCAATAGAATTAAGACATGTGTTAGGTTAATAGTAATATCATTTTTACCCATAATTATACTATTTACTTTTTACCGTGGTAAATAAAAGTAAATAAGTTACTATTCACCAAAAAAATATTTTATTCTCATTGAACCACATTTTACTTACTGATATTAACCATGTCTCTCGGATTTTTCAAATTCCACTAATAGAAGCGGTAAAATTATGTTTTAGGTAAATTTGCAAATTCTCTTAGGAGGTGGGTAATAGACTGTGAAAAGTTCAACAAACTTTTTATATATCTATAATTATTATAAAATGTCTCCAATGAATTACATTGAACATATATAGGTATTATGTATCTATTTTGAACTAAAATAAATTTAAATAAAATTAATAATATTGTAAATAAAAAGTCGGTTTTTAAATAGTAACATATTGTTTTCACTATTCCTCAAAAATTGGAATATTTCAAAAAAATACCAAAATTTCACCCTAGGCTAATTTTGATATTCTGTTTCCAAAAATGAAGTCTATTTTAAATGTTAAAATTTATTAAATTTTAAAAATTGGGTATTACTATTCATAATGGGTAGTTTTAATAATATTTTAATAACATATCGTTGTTTAGTGAATGTTGGTATTGCGTACAACGCAAGCTATCGAGGAAGGTCACAGTTGCGTGTAAAGCAAGGAAAACTAGTGTTGTGTGTAGTGAAAGATTCCTTTGATGATGTATATAAAAACAATATATTTCTCATAAAAATCTCGTGGGTTACATTCAACCCACCTTAAAATGAATTTCACCTTCGAAATTCGTCACATTATAACAAACAGATGAGGATACCTATCCCTCAACATATCCTCAAGCTCCCATGAAGCTTATTCTAATTGGTGGTTCCTCTATAAAACTTTCACCAAGTGAGTGGTCTATTCCATATGTCTTTTTTGCTACGATCCAGAATCTCTATCGGTTGTTCTTCATAAGAAAGATCTTGCTCTAGTGGTACAACTTCTGAGCTGAGTACAAGTGATGGATCAGGTATGTACTTTCTCAGGAGCGATACATGGAACACATCATGAACTCGAGAGAGAATACGTGGAAGAAACAATCTGTAACCTACCTTCCAAACATAATCAATTATTTTGAAAGGATCGATATACCTAGGGCGTAGCTTTCCCTTCATTCCAAATCTCATTACTCTCTTCCTAGGAGACATTCGTAAGAACCCTTTGTCACCCACTTCAAACTCTAGGTATTTTCTTCTATTAATGGCATAACTTTTTTGTCGGCTCTGAGCTGTTCTTTTGTGTTGTTGAATAGATCAGAACTTTTTTGTAATCTCATCAACAAAATCAGGTCCTAATAGCTTTCTCTCCCCAACTTCATCGTAGCATGTTGAAGATCTACATTTCATTCCATAGAGAGCTTCATTAGGAGACATCTGAATACTGGAGTGAAAGATATCATTATAAGAAAATTCCACCAAAGGTAGGTGTTGATCACTACCACCTTTGAAATCCATAGAGCATGGTCTTAACATATCTTCTAGAGTTTGAATTGTTCTCTCATACTAACTGTTAGTATGAGGATGATATGTATTGCTGAAACTCAACTCTGTATCTAGCGTATGCTGAATACTTCGGCAAAACATTGATGTAAACCTCAGATCCCTATCAGATATAATGGAAATAGGTACTCCATGCAATCTTACCACATCTTTTACATATATTCAGGCAAGCAGATCAAGAGAGAAATCTTCTCTAATAGCAATGAAGTGTGCCGACTTCGTAAGACGATCAACTATGACCAAGATAGCAGTATTGCCTTTGGATGTTTTAGGAAGTCCGATGACAAAGTCCATAGTTATTTTTTCCCATTTCCATTCAGGTATGGGTAATGGTTGTAACATCCCCTTATACTTATGTATCTCAGCTTTAACTTGCTGAAAACCAAGCATCGAGAGACATATTCAGCAAAATCTTTTTTCATACCATCCCACCAAAAGTACTCTTTTAGGTCCCTATAGATCTTCGTGCTTCCAGGATGAATAAAGAGCGAAGAACTAGGAGCCTCATCCAGTATCTCCTTCTTTAATTCTGGGATGGGAGGAAGTCAAGCCCAATTCCTTACCTTATTAGCCCATCACAATCAAGATTGAATTGAGGGACATTTCTCACCTTCCATTGTAACTCTACATCTTCTTTTTGTGCCTCTTTAATCATCCCATTTATATATGGTTGAACATTCATTTGAAAATGATATGATTTTTCCCTTTCCATTATGATTCCACGAACCATCATTTGTATATCCATAAATATTGGATCTTTTGAGATCCTCATCGTGGATAATCTAGCATGTTATTGTCGACATAATGCATATACCACGTTGTTTTCTTTCACAAGGTGATAATTAATTGAGAAGTCGAAATCCTTAATCATCACCAAAAAAACATCTTTGGTGCATATTAAGATCTTTTTGTGTGAAAATATACATTAAACATTTATGATCAATATAAATATCACACCATTCACCGTAAAGATAATTCCCCATATTTTTAATGCAATGATTACCGCATCTAACTCCAAATCATGAGTTGGGTAATTATGCTCTTGAGTTTTCAACTATAAAGAGGCATTAGCTATCACCATATCGTTTTCCATGAGAACAAACCTCAATACCATCATGGATACATCACTATGGATCACAATCCTTTCTCCACTATAAATCAGTGTGAGCATAGGTGCACTATATAACCATCTTTTTTCTCCTTGAAATTCTCTTCACACACCTCTATCCATGCGAACATAACTACTTTTCGAGTCAACCTACTGAGTGGATTAGATAATCATGACAAATCTTTCACAAAACGTCGATAAAATCCAGCCAAACCAAGAAAACATCGGATCTCAGTTACAGTGGTTGGTCTCTACCATCTTTTGATAACCACTGTTTTTCTTGGATCCACAGATATCCCTTATTTTGATATTATGTGACCCAAAAATGAAACTTTTGGAAGCCAAAATTTACACATGGTATATTTGGCATAATGTTTTCTTTTCTCAGGTTCTTCAATACAATTCTCTAGTGATCTACATATTCTTCCTTTCTATTTGAATATACAAGAATATCATCTATAAAGACTACCAAAAATGGATCATGATAGTCTCTAAAGACTCTATTTATCAGATCCATGAAGATATTAGGGGAATTAGTAAGAACAAATGGAATCACTATAAATTCATAGTGTCTATACCTTGTACGGAAAGCCATTTTTGGTATATCCTCCCTTTTGACCATAAATTGATGATACCATGAACGAAGATCAATCATGGAAAATTATTGAGCTCGGTGTAGTTGGTCAAATATGTCATCAATGCGTGGGAGAGGATATTTGTTCTTGATTGTGATCTTGTTATGTTATCGATAATCAATGCAGAGTCCCATTGATCCATCTTTCTTTTTAACAAATAGAACAGGTGCTCCCCAAGGTGATGCACTAGGGAATTTGAATCCCTTATCAAGATTCTCTTGGATTTGCTTATTCAATTCCTACATCTCAATTTGGGCCATACTATAAGGTGTCTTTGAAATCGACAAAGCACATGGCACGAGTTCTATTGAAAACACAATATCACGATTTGGTGGAAGACCCGACAATTCCTCCAGAAAGACAACATAAAAATACCATACAGTGGGAATATTCTTAATCGTGATTTTCTCGCCGACCATATGAGATAAATAACCTTCATTTATTGTAATCAAGACCCATAGGATGGATGATATTTCCACTGGAATCAGATGTTCATCCTTACATCGATAGACAATCATAGATTGATCTGGAATATGAAATGTGACTTCCCTTCTTTAGAAATCGATATGATCTCCATATAAAGAAAGCCAATCCATGCCATGAATCACATCAAATTCCCCTGTAGGAAGGATCCCATGATTTTCAAGAAGCACTTTCCCACAAACTTCAATAAGAGAAAATTATAAACATTCGATGAAAATGTTGTTCCATTAGGGGATGTCACAGCTAACTCAATATCTAATAGTTGAGGTAATATGGGGATACCCTTAGAAAATTTTTCAGAAATAAAAGAGTGGGTGGATCCAGATTCAAATAAAATATTTGCTACTATAGAGTGTATGGTATGTGTACCTTTCACTACTTCGTTATCGTACTCCACATCACTGATAAAAATTGCAAGTGACTTTTTTTGTATTTATCCTTAACAGTTTGTTGACGTCGATCATCATCAAAAACCCTTGGATTATGGCATTGATTAGCATAATGCCCCATTTACTTGCACATTTAACATTGAAGTGTAGGAGGTGCACTCTGTGTAGCCTTTTCATTGTTCGCATCACTAGACATCTTCTTCCCATCATTGCAGCACTCAAATGCCCGATGACCTTCCTTTCAACACATGAAACATTTACTTGACCTTTTAAGACAACTCCCTCCATGTTTCATTCCACACTTTGAGCATAAGGGAAAACACATCTTCTTTTCAATGTGCTCTTTAGATTTTCCTTTTAATTCCATTTTCCTCTTCTTATCAAACACATATGACTGTTGGGTTAATCCAATATCCATCTCAACCTTGAGATCACATTGAATGATATAAATACTTTTTGAAAACTATGTTCTTAAATTTGTCCCATTCAATGGACTCAATTTCATCTCTTGGCATCATATTCTTGATAATATTTCTCAATTGATCAGCATCACCTTCCAAACGATATACTGCTAAGATGACTTTATCATGTTCAGAAAATTGATGAACCGAAAATATCTTTTCAGTGGTACTAAACCATTTTTCAGCCACTAATGGATTTGTAGACCCCTTGAATGAGGGTAGACACTACCTCATGAAGGATTCAACAAAATTGTTCTCCTTCCATTGCTCGTTTGGAAGTTCTTCATGATTCATAGCGTGAGAATGTTGTGAGAGAATGGCTACATGATTTTGCATTATAGCTCCCATAACATTTGGTTGCCCAATGGGGCAATCATTGCATTGTCCGTCGCATTCTGCATTAACATGGTTCCTTCAACTTCAATCCATTGACTAAACCAAGAATAATAGTGTGAGGAACACTAATTATAATAGGAAAACCACATAATCATGAATAAAATTTCATACATAAGGTCTTATCATAGGTTTTTCATGTCCATTTCTAAAACACTAATATTGTTCTATGCTTAGATATATCTTTAGTGTTATTACTAAGGCTTTGACATCCTAGTTTCCAATTTATAAATATACATCTCCTCTGATACCAACTATAACTGTCTGGAATTACATCTAGTGGACTATAATTGATACCTATCTGGGCACTCCAAGGGTGGCTACACCCTCTTGGCAGGACACACCACCATATCCAGTGGCAGCCATTTCCACATGAAGCCCATGGGCAGAGAGCCATACTTCGTCAAATGCTCACATGTGAGAGTTCCCAAGGATTGGATTCATTCCTACCTCCTTTTCCCCAGATACCAACTATATTGACCCAAACATTACATGCAGTGTTGTTACTTCATAATTATAGCATACTTAGTACAACGTATAACAAAACCACAATATGACCATATAAGTATAGTGTCTTTAGAAACTGGGAAACATAAACAACTGGTTCATAAAGCATCTACATTGTCCCCCATTTATTTCATCATATCTAGAATCGCTTTTCGGCATATCCTACTTAATACACATCTTCCTGACCTGGGGAAAAGAAAACATACAGAAGGGTGAGCTCAAATGCTCAGTAAGGGTAAACAAAATAAATATCCATCACATCATATTCATAAGAAGATAACATTATTGAAATATTAACCTGCAAAATAGATCATAATTTCATAAATTATGATAAATCATAATAGTGAAATGTAATCCCAGTTAATCATGACTAGAAACTTTGTGGAATACACACATAATCATAGAGAATCGTTTTTTAGTAGTCAATAATCATTTCAAAGACTATCATAGTGGACAAAGTCCATTTCTGAACAGAGTTTACTCCTCGTTTCAGTTCGGTATCACTAAACCAAATTAACCTACCATTATAGCCATGTCTGTCTCATTAGATATAAATAATTACCCAATTCATTAGAGAAATATATAGTTCCCACCCATCTCATAATGAAATCATTCTTATGTGTGCCACAAAAACATAAATCATTCATCATAACATAACCCATGTAAAAAAAATGGGATTCTTAAACATCATGACATTATAAACAAATTCATATAATATAAAGGACTCCATAAAAATAATTCCATCAAATCATAATCAAATCAATGTAATAATACGGATAGAAATAGAACCCTATATTACTATTGATGGAAAATAATTTTGATAAAACAAATGAACTCCATTCTTGGGAAAAATATCCTTTCTACTTCAAAAACATTTTTCGTTTCATAACACTCCATACAATTTTAAAATAATTATTTTAATTAAATATAAACATGTAAACATGTAATGTACGATTCATTGAACTAATGTTCTATGAATCCATTCATTCCGTATAAGTTTGAAAAAACATTATCCTTGTACTTTTTCCAGAAAAGTTAAAAAGTATCTCGTACTGAAAACGACAAAAGATTCCATTCATATATTTTACTAAAATTCACCAATATATAATACTGTATTTAAACCATTTTAGTAGGATTTAAATAATATTACATATTGAGGAAACATGGATGTGGATGATAAATACGCCCCAGTAAATACCAAAGTATAAACAATCTCGGATAAAAATGAGATTGTGAGATTTTCCCTTACTTAGGTCAGATTTGCTTCGTATGTGTTCGAACATCTTGTATAATGATTGAAATAATTTTATTGACTTATTAAATAATATTAATCATTGATATGATATCATATATGGTCATATTCGTATCTTTTATAAGTAATATTTCATTGTTACTTGTTATTCGGGTGTTTATTGCTTTTTGTTCTTATGGGTGTTTTGCTGAATAATTTTTTTTTCTTTTTTTAGGATATAGATACCATATTTCCAGAATGGTATTATTGTAATATATATCATATTTATTTATTCAATTCATTTATATAATCATTATTCAATGATGATCATGTAGAACCAGTCGCATCACATCGTGGAGACGGTAGGCCGTACGTACACACGAGCGATGATATCGCTCATGGTATTGTATTGAAGTGTATGTATAATATTTAGGAATAAATATCACCTTAAAATAATCATATATAGTTATTCTTTACACCATTATACCCATCCAATTATGGTGGTAGTGGAAAACAGATTACTCCACGGCATGGAGACGGTATTCTGTACGTACGCACGCGCGGTGATTTCTTTTTCCGTAGGATGGATAGAAGGTGAAATAAAGTTGTTTCATATTTATATTAACATATTAGTATATGGGTGATACCTTTGTTATTACTTCATAATTAAACAACTAATGAATACGAAGTATAATAAGAAATAATGTTTAAAGAATCGGTAATGGACATTACCTCTTCTTTGAAGTGCCTCTTCTTAACCTCCTATTAGGGAACTATAGATGGTCATTTACAAAGACCAAGACCTCTAATATGTTTCTAGGAATGTGGATAAGAGATTTTGGCAGAGGATGGCCGAGCATGAAGGCTTAATGTGGTGTGAGGAGGAGAGGGATGAGGTGCCTTTTATAAGGGAGGAGAGGGGCACCATTAGAAAACATAAAATATTATTTTATAATAAAGTAATATTCGGTTTTTAAAAGCTCAAATTTGATTTATTTAGAATCTAAGGCGGGGATGGTTCTAAATACTCTCAAACAATAGGTGTTAGACATGTTTATGTTACTATTTTATCCTTATCATTTTGATTTAACTCTATGTTAAATAATTTATCTTTTACCATGTCTTTTTGTTTTCTTACTCTATATGGTTAATAAACATACTATAACAAACCAAACGAACCCCAGTTGATTCATTATTAATATATATATGCTTATCTAAGTTATTTTTCCGATCAATAGTTTTTTAAGAATAAATTAACAATTAATATTATCATATTTGAGTTGAAAACTATTTTATGTCAATTTTGACACTATTTGGTATTTGATTTTTGTGTAAATCATAACAGCATGATTAGTTCAAAAAATGTTACTTAAAAAAATATAAACATGTCATATTAAACCAAGAAAATTATTGAATTCATAAAAAGTCTAAAATTACATTTATTTGGGCATTTATAACATCAATTATGTTAATATTTCCTTAATAAGGTAATTACTACATCATCGTTGTGTCATAAATAAATTAAAGTAATTACAGTCTAAAATTTATAAATAAAATACCATTATATAGGAAATATTTTTATCTTTATAATTAATATTTATAGTATAATTTATCTTATATATATCAATATATTAAAAATGTTTTAGTTATTAAACATTGATTTTAACTATTTTATCTCCTCTTTAAATAAAATAATATTAAATGTCGTAATCTAATAAAAGTGGACCGAAAATGTCATATTTTATTCCTAATGTTGTTTTTGGTCTAATTAAACTTATACAATATAATTAGTAGATGTGTTTGGATAATAGTAATATCATTTTTACCCTTAATTACCCTATTTACTTTAAACCATTGTAAATAAAAGTAAACAATTACTATTCACCAAAAATTATTTTCATCTCATTGAATCACATTTTACATACTGATATCAATCGTGTCTCTAGTTTTTTTGGAATCTCACTCATAGAAGCAGTAAAATTTTGTTTTATGTAAATTTGAAAATTCTCCTAGGAGATGGATAAAAGACGGTGAAAAGTTCAATAAAATTTATATATATATATAATTATTATAAAATGACTCAAATGAATTACATTGAACATATATTGGTATTATATATCTATTTTTACCAAAAATAAATTTAAATAATATAAATAAATATTTAAGTAAAATGTCGGGTTTTAAATAGTAACTGAGTGTTTTCACTATTCATCAAAAATTGAACGTTTTTAGAAACATAGAAAAATTTCACCCAAGGCTAATTTCGATATACCGATTCCAGAAATAAAGTTCATTTTAAAAGATAAAATTTTTAAAATTTCAAAAAGTGGGTATTACTATTCATTACTTCTAGTTTTAATATTATTTTAATAGAATATCGTTGTTTTGTGAAACTCGGTATTGCGTACAATGCAAGCTATCGAGGAAAGTTGCGAATGCGTGTAAAGCATCCCAATCTATTGTTATATGTAGTGAAAAAAATCCGTTGATGATGTATATAAAAACAAAATATTTCTCATAAAAATATCAGGTGTTACATGTCACATCGATACCAAACACTACCTAGGCTCAAGAATGGATCGAGGATCTAGCTCTGGGCCTCTTGGATGAAAACAGAAATCTATTTCAGATTGTTTGCTGAAGCGATCATGCTCTTGTGGATGGAAAAAAATATGACATTCGGAGGAACAAGAAAAAAGTAGGAACTAACCCAAACAAAACATGTACAAGTTGTGGTGGAAATGAATTTAATGCCATGTGGAAGGGAGTATGTGGCATGTAGAAGTGGTCACATGGCGTGTCATTAGACTCTGGGTAATGTCTATGTACAACGACCTGAGTCTGGAAAACATTCCATATAAAAAAATATTTACATGGAGCGTATGAAGGATCACACTCCATGTTTATGTATATGGGGTCCCTTTCGTGCACACTGGCTATGTTTCAGTAAAAGGATTCAACCCATATGTCATAGACCTTATAATGGTACATGGGGTTGTCTACATATCCAGCCTAGTATGGCCATGTGGTGGAGTGCATTCTATGTACTCCATGTCCATTTCATGTAACTACCGAGATACATGTTGTGTCCGCATAAGGACCCACGCGATGTGTGAAAAGGGTCATTGAACGTGTCTATAGTTCATTTCTCCAGGAACTCCAGCCACCAGTGGGTGTGTCCAATATTCCTTTTCCTCCACGAAGTGCATCGTGTCCTTCTCCATGTGTAGTGCGGAAACCCTAGCTACTACCCTGCCATTCTCACCTGGCATGTTATTCTGAATACATGTCGTGTTGATCAGGATTTTCCTTCGATGTCGCACGTCTGTTGACCCATCATAATTTCATATCCAATATTTGGAATTCTTGTGTATTGAAAAGGACATGAAACAATCTTTTGTTCCGGACCACATGAATAACGCTACGAACACGGTGTTAAAAGGGGATTAGAATTCCAAAAGAAAATTGATAAATGATCTTCCATCTTCATTCATCACGGCTTTGATTCTCTCTTGTTGGCAGGATCAAACATAGAAAATCAAAACAATGAATAATATATTGAAGGGTTTCATTCCCCAGAATAACTTGTTAAAACCCTCATGTAATAACACATTAACTATGGGTAAACCAATTTGTTGGGTGATTATAGTTCATAATTTAATCCAAGAATGGGGCATAAATGAATCAAAATAACAATCCCTACCTCAATCATCGATGAAGTGGAATAGAGGTTTTTTCCTGTTATTCAATATCGGTGTGCGATGATCCTCTCATTTGTCATCTATTGGAGTTCATCAAGAATCCTTCATGTATGGATCCTCAGCAAAGGTCCAAGGTATTTCAAGGAGTTCTCTATAGTTATGTGACTAACCCATGACTCATTATATTTTAAAACAATATAAGACGTCTGAAAACAATATTTTGCAGCCTACCCACACCAGTGGATTTTAAACCCTTCCGAATGTAATGTCTCTTATCTGAATGCAATTGTGTCGTCAAATTTCTGATCAAGAAACCATTTAAATGGTATTCCGCTATTTTAGGAAAACTGCTTATTCATGCAATTTAGAGTTTAATTTCTCACAAATATTAATTTCTGGAACTCCAGTCCTCAAAAATTCATGTTTTCACAAAGCATAGTCTCAAAATAATTCCATATATTTTTTAAAAAATTACACTAAAAATATGAGACATTAAATTCTCCTCACATTAGGGCCTTACATCCTGAAAAGAAATAGCAACAGGGGATATTCAAATAGATGAGGGTATTGGGCACAAATAATACCCTCCAAAAACCATGTTCACTCATGAAGATTCCTATTCTACCCATGAACATGTACCATAGGAATTACTCAACACCAAAGCATCCTATTTTACCAATCATCGACCTCCACTAGGTACAATACCAAGAACAATCCATCTATAATATCAACCTCGCCCCAGTAAATGGCATTTGAAATATTATGCATGTTATTCCCCAAATGTGATACATGGTAGACGTCGTGTACCTAGTGATACTGTGGACGTATATCTAGGTGGTATGCCACCACGACAACTCTACAGAGTATCTAAAATGGGCCGATGAACCCCAAATAAATCTTTTCACCCCGACCAATCCTCTGCAAGCCACATCGAGTTGTGACCCGAATGATGACATAGTCATCCTCTTCGATATCCAACGGTATGCATAATCAATCATCATAAGACTAATACTTGATCTATGCAGCATTCATCCTCTCATGGATGACATGTACCTTCTCAGTAGTAGGTCAAACCAACTCTGGACCCATGAGTGCTGGCTCTCTGGGTTGGTCTATTAGAGTGGTGACTAGAAGGGTCACCTATATAAGGCCTTGAATGGGGTCATGGAAATGGTGTATTTGTAGCTGTTATTGAACCCAATCTCCACCATTAGTAGGTGGTCCTCCCAACTACGACAAAAGTCAATGATACAGGGCCGCAACATATCCTCTGAAACCTGAAGGGTCCTCTTCGTCTGACCATCGGTCTAGGGGTGGAATGTCATGCTCAAGTGTAGCGGAGTCCCAATGGCCTCCTAATATCCCACACACAACTACGATGTGATGAACACATCCTGAAAGGAGACTATCATCAATCGGACGCAATGAATCCAAACTATCTCCTGCACATAGAGGCGTCCCAATTTCTCTATGGAATGTCACCTCCGGATATGTTAGAAGTGGGATAGGAGAGTGAGTATGTCAATGATCTCCTAGTTGAAATCATTTCCATTTGATATTCATTGTATGCCCATCATGAAGTCCATCGATAAACCATCCCACATCCAATCTGGAACATCCAGGGGTAAGGTAACCCTGTAGAAACTGAGTTCTCAGCCTTCACCTTCTAGCATGTAAGGCATCATGAAATGAACTCTACTACTGACTTCCACATACCTGTCCACCAAATCTAACACTGAAGATCCTGGTACATTTGTGATACTCTAGGATGTACCGTTAAGGGGGTGTATGTAACTCCCTCAGGTCCTACTATCACAACTCCACCAGTACAACTATTCACCCCCTGAAATGGACTACATGTTCCCCACCATGAGAATATTCATTAGGGGAATTCCCTGTATGTAACTGAGTATTTAAAGTCTTGAAGTTGAAATCACATTGTTGTTCCTCCAAAACTTGTCATAAGAGTTGAGGGTTGACAACCATCCGGTAGAGATAAGTGGCATCATCTCCACCCAAAGAGGATAACTATAGTGACGGAAACTAATCTGATGCCTAGCTCAGCAGCTGCAAAATCGGTCTCCTAATGGGAACATCTTCCACAATGTCCATCAACCTAGTAGTATAGATTACCTTCAAGTCATAATCCTGGTAGAACTTTAGAAATTGGCTTTGTCGCAGATTCATTTCCTTCTATGAGAAGATGTTCTTGATGCTCTTGTGGTCGTATTAGATGATAAATTGTTCACTCTTTAGATAGCGTCGCCACATATTAGATGTGATGACTAAAACTCCCAATTCAAGATCAGGGGTCACATTTTTATACTATTGCGACCGTAGGTGGAATGATACATAATCAATCACCACATGTCTCTACATCAAGACACAAACATGTCTGGTCCCAGATACATCGCTAAAAATGACACACTCAACACCCTCTTCTAGAAATCTCAAGATTGGTGCACTTGACAAACCCTACGTCAACATCTAGAATCCCTATTTGATCTTATCTATGCATAAAATGGTTCCCATTCCCATTCAAGGCTTTCGTCGATGATGTTATCAGTGAGAAATCATGGATAAATATCAAGTAGTATCCTACCATCCTAATGATGCTCTCCACAGCTGTCAAACTCGGGGGTGGCTCCCATGCTAGTGTCTCCTCTACCTTGATCAGCTATAGTGCTTCCCAATATACTATGATAACATATAGAATAATGTGGACCTCCTAAATCCAGAATTGTCACTTTTAGAACTTCCCAACAATATGGTTCTCTCAATGTATATCTAGGACCATCTGCAGTAGTCTCATGTGCTCCTCCTCCAATGATTATTATACAAGTATTTCGTCGATTAATGACATTACAAACCATTATATGTATGTCTAAATGATATGGTTCATAAGTCCTATAAATACTATGGGGGAATTATTCATGCCTAAAGTCATCACCAAGTACACATACTGAACATAGATGCATCATAAATCTATCTTTGGTATACCTTCAACCCGTATCATAACCAGTGGTATCCTGATCAAAGGTCAACCTTCAAAAACCATTTTGCATGTCTCGGTTTATTGAAGAGGTTGTCGATCCTTGGCAATGGATACTTGTTCTTAATTGTTACCAGATTCTAGTGTTGTTAATCCACTCACAACCTCAGCCTATAATATTCCATCATGGAATACAAAAACATGACTACCCAGGGTGAAACACTAGGTCATAGGAAACCCTTAATCAACATATCCTCCAACAACTCTCTCATCTCGTGATGCTCTATAGGGGTCAACCGATTAGCTGAAGAGGAAATAAGTGCCACCATAGGGTGTAAGATGATGCATAATTGGTTCTCTTGGTGAGGTTGAAATCCAAGAAGATCATCATGAGAGACATTACCGTCCATCACCACTACTGCTCGGAACTGGAATCTCACAACATATTATGATCTGGGTGTAAGGCTAGAAAACTCATGGGAGATCTACTATACCATCCATTGAATGATCACATTCAGGGATACTCAGGTTTCACTTCCACCAATAAAGGAAGACCATGTTCCATCACTGTGAACACATCACTCTCTTCACCTAGAGTAGTCAACCTAGGCATAAACCGTAGATCACCAATCCATACAAAGAATGACTTTATAAGGCCTCGATGATACAAAAAAGTAGAAAAAACAATAACATTTCCTTCAATGTAAAGATAACACTGTCTGTGAAGTTGAGTGATGATCGAGTCTCCCCTAGTAGGTATCTCCAATGGTATGATTATAGTTAACATCCCTAAAAAAATCTCACGTTTTTTCAGAAGCCATGTTGTGAGGAAATAATGGCTTTGATTTTTTATATGAGAATGGAATAATATTTATAAGACACACATATCATATCTCAAGTCATTCCATGAATCCATGGGTCATATTCCAAGACTGAATGAAACTGTCCTCGTCCATATCTCCCCATCCCTCAGCATAGTATTGACCTCATATGGGCAGTGGTGGATGTAGATCAAAGCATCTTCCACTAATAGTAGGTCTTCCTATTCCTCTCTTGAATCTGATTCCTAGTGGGTCTACCTCCTCTACTCTTTTCATCTGCCATAGTGGTCCACCCACCACCTCTCTAATTGTATATCGACTAGTAGGACACCCTAAAGTGATATTTCATATAACGTTGTACGAGTAACATCGCCTCTCCCATGGATGTCTGGATCTATCATGAGAGCCCTATAATATCAGTCTCCATTTTTGGGTCCTCCTATGACGTCTCCCACAACATGATCCCCATACCTAATTTCATATCGCTACTGTCGAGGCCTACACACCTATTTTCTTGTTGATGATTGCCAGTAGTTGTCTTTCATCCACCAAGAAGATATCGATCTCGAACGCCCACTCGAGCACTCCAGCATAAGCTAAAACACAAGGACACATGACACTAGCTCGAATGTACCCCCCCCCCCCCATAGATCTCTCTTCAAGTTATGAGAAATAATGTACTGATCCTAGAAGATATCCATCGAGTACATTGGGAGGTTGGTTAACATTGGTGAATAGTTATAAACTTTTAAACTACACTATTGGAGCTAATTAAGGTCCTCTAAATACACTACTCATAGGGTAACTGGAGAGAAATCCTCCATAACAAGATGTTCAAACTCTATACCTGAATGAGTCTCCTCATCGTTAGTCTATGTGGTCAAAATCCACCATCATCCCATTGAATTCTGAAGACAGCTCACTCATAGGACCACCATCTTGTCTGTTGTTGTCCTCATAAGACAGAAAACTCTAGTCACTCCCCAATGCCAGTCCTCACCCCCCTGATTTTAGGATCTCCTCAAAATCTAAGGGGACACTGTCTAAGAATCACATAGAGTGTCCCCGGTATATGATCCCCAGCTGCTGGTATTGCAGGTACCACATGCTACTCCACTAGCGGTGGTATAGCAGGTGCACCACCTAGAGGTAACACCTTGGGAATTTTTTCTTATATCATTGCCCCCTCACTAAGGGGGTCATCCTCATGATCGAGCTACTAAATACGACTTGTTAGGAATTGAAGAGGCATTCTATAAGAAGTCAAGATGTACCAAGTTCAATTAGTACATAAGGATAGTTGACACAGTGGACATGGAAAATACCACCCATTCGTATATGATTCATGTATCATTAATTAATTTCCTTGCAACTATTGTTTTCATGTACCGATATAAAATTCAGTTTATCAATTTCTTTGTGTGTGGATAAATCACCATCTTACAGAACAATTGATGTCCCTGTACTGAATTATGAACTTGAAACACTCGACACTGTGGCCCAAAACCAATATCATAGACTCTTGGTCCTATTGTATAACTGACATCCTTTTGTTATACTATGTCGCAACCCATCAGAGTGGGTCCCACACTCTAACTCCTGAAGCCCGCCTCCAATAGACTAGGGGTGGTGACAAGCACCGAGTAGGCATATCACTAACATGAGAGGCTTTTCCTATGTACATATACACATGAACACATATACAAGCCCACAGTTGCTGAAAAGTAAAAAACACTATGGAAAAAAATGCATGAAAATAACTAATGAAACAATCATTGTACAAAAGATGTAATCTGTGGAATGTAAACTATGCTAGAATATAATCCCACCAAAAGAATGAGTCTAAAAACTAAAAAGTCCAACCTATAAGAAAGAAAGAGGTACTGGAACAACTTATTGTCTTCGTAGAAACAAATCAGCCAAAAATGATCTTAGAAAGCATTGTCTGGTCATAGTCTGCCCTATACTCCATCAAAGGCTACTCATCTATAGAATACATGACACCTAAGGGAAAATACCATGTATGAGTGAGTATACAATACTTAGATGGGGACCCCAAAAACCAAAAATCAATAAAAAATGAATGTTAAATTCTCCTCTACATAGTATATATCTACATTACATATAGAAAGGGAAACACATCCAAATATACTCGAAACCTAGATGTGTAGTTTATAGGTAAATCACGATGACCGCATATCCCATGCTATGGATTCATGTCAATGATTCCTTACAACACTCGTCATTTAGAACTCACTCCATGAGTTTGATAGCTCAGATGATGTTCGTCTGAGATGTATTTTGTGTAGGGATAATCTATTTGAGAGATACATGCACTGATAGATCTGGAGAGAGAATAGATACCCTCATTCCATGATATCAAACACCTTAGTGAGAAAATGTCACAATACATGGATGAGGATCACAAATAGGTTCATGGATGATACCAAGACTCATCAAGATTCACCTACAATGTAGAGGATTTACACCATGGAGGACAAGCCATGTCGATATCGGACCCACAATAGGGTCAATAATGGATATAGGATCTCTTTATGGGCCTCCTTTAGGATTACCTAACAGTATATCAGAAAGTACTATAGAAGGGATCATACTATTATAGAAGGAAATGATAACTAACCCTCAATAGAACAAGAAAAAAAGGGAACTATCCCAAATGAAAAACATCCAATAAACAACGTACACAAATATCATGATAGGTAGAAGGGAGTACAAGACATGTAGAAGTGGTCAAAGGTTGTGTCCCATGAATCAAGGTACTTCCAGTGTACAAAGTCCCATGTTTGGAGAACATTACATGTTAACCCATATATAAACGATGTTTAGGAAGGATCGCATGCAGTGTCTATGTATCTCAGGTCTACTCTATGTATGATGGCCATGCGCCCGTACATGGTTTCAACCCGAGTGTCCATGATCGTGTGTCGGTACACAGGTTGGTCTGCATATCCAGCCATGTATGACAGTGTGTTGGTGTACATGTTGTGTAATTTACCACATTTCTATGTATCTCTCCAGATACATGCATGGTATTTATATGGACCCACACACCATGTGACAATGGACACACGCAGTGTTTAATCTTCTTATCACCAGGATCTATTGATACTTCTTTCGGGTTGGTCTCGAAACACCCAATGGTTCCGTATCCGATGACATGTGGACCTACTTTCCAATGGAAGGCGTTACATAGTTGGTTTGACTAGTGATGCTTAATAATTCTTATTGGTCAAGAGAATAGTATGTCGGGATCATTTCACCCTTGGGGGGGGGGGTTATTGCATGTTTTGGACTCTCTTATAGATTTTTGATGTACTCAAATGATGTAGAATCCTTGGTTTATACCCAAGCATTGTATCCACGGATTACACCTGGATGCCAATGGTCAGCTGGACATAGGGGTTCAGAATCATTTATGCATGAGGTTTACCATCCCTCATTGGATTAATGATCCCTTGGATTCTGGACTCATTGAGGTGGCACTAGGAGTGGCACAGTTTACCAATGTGAAGATAGTCGGATCGACCAGTGGTTGGGCTTGAACATCAAAGAGGCTTCCTACATACCCTTCCTATGAGACAGGGAACAAATTCCATGTAGTTCGAATGGGAGTGTCGAAGAACCGACGTGAATGTGGACCTGGTGGTCCGACAGTGATTGGGCTTGAACCTCAGGGAGGCTTCCTAAGTACCATGACTTTACGTTGATCAAAGTGCTTGTAGTTCGCAATGGATTGGTGCTTACACTGTGAGGAGGCCCATAAGATGACGTCATAGTCGATGTTTACTCTAAACCCACGTGAGTCATGCTCGGTGTGAGAAACCAGAGGCAGTAGGGACCTGACGATCACGTCCCGAAAGGTGCGTCCGTGGGAAGTGAAGTGGGGCTTACCCATAGGGAAGCCAATAAGGTCGGGGCTTACTCCGAGATGGATTCCCATGGTGACAAAGCGTAGAGGGAGCGGTAAAGAGGTGCTCATGTGCTTGGGACCTCTCTTGTTCTTGGGGGTATGTACATAAGTGCATGGTGGTAACCTTTTCATGTGTATTTTACTACCCCCCGAAGAAGGGAGAAGTGCCCCGACCCCAACAAGGGGAGGACCAGAAAGTGGACTTCCGAGCACAGACTCCACATTTCCGTGGGAATGTGAACCCATGAATTCTTCGGAAATCCACTTAAGGGTCAGAGTAACCATTTCCCTCTTGCTTACCATGGGTATTTGAACTCAAAACGGCACGCTGATGCACCCTAAGGATACATCACATGGGTCTGGTGGCTCCAATGGAGGGCTCAGCTCGGTGTCAGGGAATGGGCCAATGAGGGAGTTGCGTAGGATCAGGCCGGGATGGGAGGATTTTATCTGTCTCGTGGAATGGGAACTCCGAAGGATTTGGCAGGCCATGTGGGTATATGAGGAGTGGTTCCCTTTGAGTAGAGAGGTGATATATGGCTGGAGAGGTCGTCCACACACCAGGGTTGACCGCAAACTGATGGGCATCCCGCAAACCAGGGTGGTTCATGTCTTGGTGGGTGTCCCACAAACAAAGGTGGTTCACAAAATCATGTTCGGCACGTGTACCAAGCAGTTATGTGGTAGGATCCATGGGAGTAGTGGTGAACAAGGGCGATGTAGGTCGGGGGGTTCATCGTTCGATGTATTGTCTGTGTAGGAGGGTGATATGCAGTGCGACGGATCAGAAAAGTGGAATAAACTCCTTGGTCTGTGGGAAGTGCATCCGTGAAGGGGCCATTGTTTACAGTTTTAATTTCTTTTTTATTTTTTGTTCGCAGTTCACCATGTTATTATGTATTTTTGGTTCCTTATTATTTGGCTTAGAGGTTCATACTTGTTCTGGTTTTCGAACTAGAATTTTGCTGTTTGCAAATTCCTAAGATCCTTTTTTCGAAATCCTTCCACCAGAATTTGGTCGATCTCTCTGAATCAACCCTTCAAAACCCATCCAAAAACTCTCTTTGGGTCTTCCCCATTGATCTCCTTTTATAGAGTGGAGAAATATATGTATCTATGGCCATGCAACACCTTTTGCGAAGGCCCATGATCAGAGACCCAGTTCATGGATGACTTGGTAGATCGTCGACTCAAGGGTGCATTGAACACCCCCCCCCCCCCCGCTATCCAAATGAACTCGGGGAGAGCTCCGAGGCCGCGGAGGGTTCTGCCTCAATTCCACAAACTACAGCAGATTCGGTCCGTGACAGTCGACATGGTCCGCAGTTGGGTGTGGTTCGTGATGGTTGACTGGTCCAACGCTTATCCTGCTTCGCACCCCTAGAAGATCTCTGCCCCCATTCTGTGAACGTCAATAGTCCGCGGAGGGGGTGCTTCACAGAACGGGCCGCGTAGCGTTTTCATGGGACCGACCTGTGAACCGGTTTGACTTGGGCCTTCCATTGAGTTTTCCCTATACATTCCATACTTTCTTCCAATTCTTTGGTGAGAATTGGGTATAACCTTTTTTGCGGATTTTTGAGGACCCTACAAAATCCCCCCATCAGAATGGGGTCCAATCAAAATAAAGTGGAGGCCATTCCAATGCATAGTGGTCCTGAAACATGGGAGGTTTGTGAAAGAGAAGTGGACCCAGTAGGGGACCAGGCCTATAAATACGGGTGGCCCTTCCATTATCTTTTACCATATTTTTTGTGAAACCAGAGCTCTCTTGTTTTTTCTCTCTGTGCACCCATTCCTTCGAGAAACACCTTGTCTGCTAGCTAGCTATTGTTTCCACGAACCATTACCCATTCATAGTCGCCTTCACTGGAAGACTATTATCTTGCCACAAACTGATACTTTTAATTAATTAAAAAGAAAGTCATGACGGGCCGCGGAGGAATTCTCATCATGCTATTGATGGTATGCGGACTATTATCTGGCTAACATTAAAACATTCCTATGTCTTCCGAACATAATTATTTAAATGTTAGGTTAGGACTCCACGGAGCAACTTGTTTCATGGTTTTCTTGCAAACACTATGCGGGCCAGCTTACCGTGAACCCCTTCCGCGTAGGGTAAGTTCGTGGTATGTCGTCATCGTGAACCACATTATGAGGCCTGCTCACAAAGGCTTCTCAATTACTTTTCCATACATTCAATATTTTTGTACATATTTTATTACTTTGTACTAACAATTTTCTTGGTTTCTTCATAATGCAGGGAGAAAACATGGTTCCTCTGTGCCATGCACCAAGACCGGCTACAGAGCCTCTCCCAATTAGCGATCAAAACCTAGAGGATGTGGAAGGCACTATTATTGATGGAATCCACCACTCCCCGCTATGCTCCTTCCATGATGATCTGCTCTCTGAGTAGCAGTGGGTGTACCCTTTTCCAACAGCCTTTCGACATGCGGGTTTGGTTTACTCTCTGATACATTGATTATAGTGCCATCGCATGAAAACAATCATGGAGCATGGATATTTACTACCAATATCCCTTGATTTGTGATATCCGCCAGTGGGAGGCCTGCCTCAATTGACACAGCTGCAGATCTATGTTAAATCACCATCCTGTGCCCCAGATAGGAGAACAACGTCAGCAAGAAGGTGCAATTGACTATTTTTGGAGCATTGCATGTAATTCCATGGTAAATGACCAGCATGGCTAGTCAACAAACTGAGACCTATGGCCCAGAGGGGCATTTAAGACATTGTATTGGGGGTGGACCTTCTGGGTTCGCCAATGATGTACAGAGTTTGAGGCAGTTTTTCAAGCCTTAGGCTTATATGAAGCTGCCTGGGTGACCCAAACCTATACCCATCAACCTCAACCCCTCGCCAGGAAACTTATGATCCGTTGGATTCTGGACACCAACACATTTCACCGGGTCCATGGTGAGGTGGGTATTAGTCATTGGGATGTCTTTCAGATTTCAGGGGTCCCCATCGTTGGGGGTATTCATGATGAATTCCTGCCTCCTTCTATGTAGGACAACGAAGAGAGGACTCCTTCCGGGTGAAGCAGCTTATTGACCATGCCCAGAAGCATTCAAAGGATAAATCTCAGAAACATCTTGTCTGATATTTTGATTGAGTCAAGGCTTTTGCTCGAGTGAACATGTCTGTGGTTTTCCCATGTAGGCCCATGACCTGCCCGTCGATGGAGTCCCAGATGCAAAGGGGTAGCTACTGGTTGATCCTGAAAGAAGGCGAGTTCCACGACTGCAGTTGGGATCTTTTTCCGGACGTCGATCGGCTGCTTCATCTGGCTGTGTTCTTGTCCATGTTATTGATTGGATGGTTATTGCCCGTACATGAGACTGGTGGTGTGTGGGTCTCTACATTCGTCATGGCAGCACAACTGGCTAACAACAATGTCATCAACTTGGCAGTTTCGGTATTGGATAGGAATTATCGGTTTCTATCAAAATTACCGATGTGAGTTGGCCAAACTAGGTAGAAGATCATTTTCAAATACTATAGGGATGGTTGGCAGTTCATATCAAGAACTACTACACATTCATCAAACCCTTTCCGATTATGGGTACCACATTCTGGCCATACTAGCAACTGACTAGTGGGGTTATGACGGAAGAGTGGGAAACCCAAGAGAAGGATGGTCAATAGATGGTTCCGAATATGCGTTTGTTGTCGATTCGGATCTCGAGTTATGATCATTTCATCTTCTATCCATATCCCTTCCCAGCATGTGAAATAAGGAATACTATATCAAAGGAGTTTAGTAAGTGGGGCTACATATTTTCTCTCTAATATGGCATTTTGGTGGCATGTATCGGTGGGGATAAGATCTGTGAGCAGTATGTTCATAACTGATTCAGACTCCAATTTGGCTGCGTCCAGGAACTATGTTCTCCCTTGCTTAATGGATCCCATGAGAACCATCACTTGATGGTGGCGAGGAAACTATGGTTAATGTTTACCCTGGAAGATACTGGTTGTGAGGTTATGACTCCCACACATGAAGACACCACACCCTTTTTATTCATGAGTTATGCCGACCCCAAGGAGTAATCATACCCGAATGGACAACTAGGGCTGTGGGTACAACCATCTCAAATACTAAGCCATCAAAGGTAAATATGAAGTGAAATGGGGATTCTGCTTCAACCAGGTCGGGCATGGTTCTTCCCCACCCTGCTGGTCCCGTGCTTCCAGGGAAGATTTTAACGGACAGAGGTGTATCCTCTCATGCCCTTGAAGCGGCCCAGAGAGGGTTAGTTATCCCTGCTGATGCAACCTTCCCAACGGCTTGAAGCCAATGGGATGAATTCAATGGTCTGTCATCCTTTCGCAGCCAGTACCCCCGTTCCATGTGGCAGTATCTTCAGGAATCAGAGGTGTCTTTTGACAGTTTGGGTTACATATATGCTCATCTTGATATTATTTATGATGAAGACTCTAAGAGGGTTGATCGGTATCTCCAGGACCTCGATGCCTACATCCCCGCATGCTGGGGCTATGCAGTGTTGACTCATTGAGCTTAGGCCCATCTGAAGTCGGCGACTGATGAGGAGGAGGAAGAGAGCGATCATTCCTCAGGGGGTGGTGATCTTGGTGGTTCCCCCAGCACGGCTAAGGTAAGGGAATTTCCCCCTCTTTCTATGACGTCCCAGCCACAGGTATCTCCAGAAAGATCCAGGGTGGCAACGAGATCCATAAAACAGACACGGCCATTGACCCTCCCAACAGTGCATACAGCTACCAGACCCTCCCAGGTTGATCCCTCTAGGCTAGTTTTTCCCATTATGGCTGCATTCCAAGATGCAAAGAGGATTTGGAATGACTTGAAGGCCAGTGGCTTAGATGAAGTGGTTTGGGCATTACTCTAGGCAGGCCCTCTCGAACATCCGGGCATTTGAACTATCTTGACTTCGCCACACCTGTTGTTGTAAGAGGATTTTGATGAAATAGTCAACTCATTGTAGGAGGTGGATACATACGTTCATTCACCCTGAAACCGACTCTATGAGACCACCCAGGTGTATATGATGATTAGACGTCCCGAATCATCTGAACCTAAATAAGTGGATTCAATGCTTGTCCATTATGGATTTCCTCCTCCTCTACTGTGAAGTTTCTAACGTTTCTTACCTTTGTGCAGGGTGCAATGGTATCCCGAGGAGTAATTCCCTCTGCAGAGTATACTTCCTATAATATGGTAGCATAAAAACATGCACTTACAGCTATGTGGATCATTGTGGAGGGATCTCCTGGCGTAGCTGAGATCATGCAAGCATCCATTGCGGACCAAGCTAGTGTATTTCCTCCTCCAGATCCACCCAGCGTCGTGAGGAAAGAACGGTCTCCTTGGCAGATCCAGAGATGGCAACATGCTTCCTGTTTATTTGAATGTCTTAGACATGGGACAACAGGTAGTTATAACTTCATGTTTCCTCAATTTCCAACTCGTATATTCTGACTCTACCAGTTATTAACTGTCTTTCCATATAGTTTAGGGACACTTGGTGGCCCAGTCGTGGCTACACCAGCGGTCGTATATTTCATCCCCTTATCATCGGATGGATCAACCACATCCACATCTGGGCATGACAAGAAGGTGGGCCCTCTAGGAGGGGCTAGTGATATGGATGCTTTACTCTTGCCTTCATCAATCAGGGATATGTCAGAAGAGGAACAATTGTTTGTCACAACTCCCACTTAACATACGAGCTTTATAATCATAGGGGAGGATGAGGCACTCGTGATTAATGAAGAGGCCTCACATCTGACCGGGCCAGCTACCTGAAACCCAATTGATCTCGTGTCTATGGGGGGAGATCCTGCCGCCATAACGGTCATCGAAATCCATAGCAGGCCATCATTTTATTTACCGGGTGAGTGATTTCCCCTGGCGTGGTAACGGTATCCGACTGTTTGGGGACAACATTGGGAGCTTCTGGCCTTGGGAATGGTCTTAGTTCCTAGACACCTCTGGGGGTCCATGGAATCCCTTGTCTTTTGATGACGCAGAGACTTCCTCAGGTGGTCGTGGTGGCACAGAGCTTGAGGATACCGATGCCTTGATGACAAGGGGTTACCTTCTCAATCTCATATGATTGACTCATTCCTCTTCCATTTTCTTATTAGGGATACATATATATCTTGTCGACTCGTGGTATTTAGTACCACAAACATTGCTGTTTACGATTGTGTCATTAGATCTGATCATTACTTTGACCACAACCGCTGGGGGAGAAGTTGCTGCGGTGCCAGAGTTTGCAGGTGATGCCGCATCGGGTCCCTCCTTGGTGACATTCATCCCTATATTTGATTATTCATCCGAACGTGACTCTGTTCCAGATCAACAAGTCCATTAATGTCATCAAACTGCAAGCCAATGGGCCTGAGAGAGAATTCAGAATCTAATTTCTCAAATCCCCTTGGATGAGATACCGATCAAATTACAAAAGTTTCACTATCTGTTTATGTTGTTGGTATTTGAAGGCTTTGACAACCATGGTATTTATGACATATTCAAACAGGTGGACACATATCGGGAATGACCCGGTGGTTTCGAATCTCTATTTTCTACTGCTCAATCTGAAGCCTACCTTTCCGCAAACTGACAACTTTTCCTAATAGAGGCTCATGATCATGTTGGGTTAGTTGCAAGGCTATAGGGAGAAGTCACATTTTAGCGTTCTCTCCTGGGGATGCTGAGGAGTGAGATTCCATGGCTACAATAGGAAGAGGATAACATCGCTGCCAAAATTGAAGAAGGGGAGCTGCCACTAGAGGAGGAGATGAGGTCGAGCACAAAGGCGGCCCAGGAGGTAGAAGCATTGCGTCCAGGTGTAGAAGCTGAGATAGCCTTAATGTGGAATCTCCGTCAAGGAATCAAGGATTCTCATCAATGGTTAATAAAACATTTTGAATCTGCCAAAAACCTCTTGTAATGACCATTCATGCTATAGGAGGCTCCGGATTGTGGATTCACTTTTAACCAACCTTGTTATGGAATAATTAAATGTTTTCCATAATTCTCTGGCTATTCTCTCATGTGGTAGGAATTACATGGAATGATTATTATATATGTTAACTCACCTAATATGGAATAACCAGAGTTCAGGACAATAAGAAAAAAAAAACAGGCTCTATCTTTTTCCTGGATCATGAGATCCAGCGAGTGTAGTTTTACTATTGCTAGGGTTTTATAGAAAAGCCCCAAATAACTTTTTTTCTTTTATTTTAATGACCTAATTATTTGTGGGCCCTTTTAGTGTGGACCCAACAGGTATTGCCAAACTTTTTTTTAGGTTTCCCTTTTCGGGTTTTTGGCATAACAGGATTTGTGTCTCTTTTTGTGAGCGGTTTAAAGTCCAGCTATCATAACTATCATTACTGACGTTTTAGGGTGAATATCATTGACCATGTATGTTCAGGCGAGAGACCTGATGTGTTTTTTATGATTAAAAGATGTTTCAATGTACATCAGATGCATGTTGATAGAGCATTTTTAGATTTTAATGACATGCATGGCATGTCTCAAGGCATGGGAGTCGTATCGGTGTACCTAGGTAGGAAAAATATCGCATAAAAAAAATCCTACCTTTGGTAGACGGGCCGAGGGTGATCAGTATGTAGAGCCTCTGAGGGTGTGGTATCCATAGTCATGGAAAGGTGTCCTTAAGTCAATGACTCTCCATTTCCGATGGCCATAGGACTTCATGAAAGACTGTCTTATGGAAAACACAATGAGTGGATTGGAGAATTATGAAAACCTCCAGGAGTGTCATGGAAAGGGTATGTGACTTCTAAAAGGTTTTGAGAACATAAATATCAATTAAGAGTGTGGAATCAATGTTCATGTTCTATGAATTTATGTAGCGTAAAGGACGGTTAGATCTTGGTGTAATTTATCATCTGGCAGCTGGGACATTATTTAGAGTGGTACGGTTTCCCCTGGTCATCAGTAATATTGTCAGAGACGTTCCATCATATTCAGGTAGGGTTGTGAAAGGGAATTGTAAACTGTATCTCAGAGGGTTTCTGAATCTCATGATTAACATAGGGGCTCATGGGCCAAGAGGTGTACGAAGAGAAGCATTTCCTGTGGAAATCTTGCCTTTCGTAGATCGGAAAACGTTTATCAATATGCAGAGCCGCTGCAAGCATGGTATGTGTAGTCATGCAAAGGATTCCTTGGGTCAATGATTGTATATTCCCAATGGCTGAGCAACTTCAAGGAAGTTGAGATTAGAACAACCTGGGGTGGATTATGAGAGATCATCTATTTTTCTGAGTACAGAGTATGGTTTATGAGGAGATGGTGCTTGGATATGGGAGAAGCGTCATGAATAAATATCCAGAGAATGGGTGATGTAATTCCTTCTCTTGCGGGTGTGATACGGTGGTTTGTGCATGTCTGACCCATGCACTGGGGGACATGGAAAATCATATGTTCCTTACTAAACCTATTACAGGTTTGACCATGTAGTTTAACGTCATTAGATAAGGATGACTGTCGTGATGTTTAATGACATGTGGTAAATATGGGGAGCGTTATTAGATTCCGTGCATTTTAATGTCATGTGGTAAGGAAGGGGTATTTTTAGAGGATGTTGTGCAGTTTAACATCATGCAGTGAGGACGAGGGGAATTTATAAACCAATGACAATGCTTGTGCTTAGAGGCATTTCCCAAGATGTTTAATGCATGGTCTTTGCTATTTTATGCCATGCGGCCAAGATGTCCTGTGCAGTTTAACATCATCAGTTATGGACATTATTTCAAATGCTATTATTTAGTAAAATGTAATTGGGATTGAACATCTCGGCATGCCCAAGACGTGGAGACAGGTTGATGGTGTAAATCATAGTTCTAGGGCATCTTGGATTTGGAGAAATGATATGAGGGTTCTGAGGCCGGTAATCGTATAGAGCTAGGAAGAGTGCCACCTGAGGAAATCATTCCATTGGTAGACGATCTAGGGGATATCAATATGTTGAGCCGCTGAGGGCATGGTACACATATTCATGAAAAGGAGTCCACGGGTCAATAACATTCCACTTCCAATGGCTGTGAATGGTTATGAGGATCCTCAATTGTCCATGCCACAAAGATTGTAATTTTCAATTAAAATGTCAGGACATGTCGGGCATACTTGGCCCTGTTTGCCGTTAAATCATAGAGAGCTCCCTGGACTGATTTATTTTGTGTGAGGTGGTCTACCTTTAACCTATGAAGTTTAACGTCGTGCAGTAAGGACGATGTACTCCTAGTTTAGCGGTCATAGAGCTCAGACCACTGGGTGATTATTTCCACTGTCAGTCAAAGGATAACTGGGTTAACATGATCTGATATAATATGAACAGGGTGGGGGTGGAAGGTTGTAAACATCAACTATGAGGCTTCCCTGATAGAGAGATGGGGTGTGGCGGCTATGTGGCCTGTAAGCATATGGAGCTACTAAGAGTGTCGCTCGAGGAAATTGTTCCTTTGGTAGACAGGCCAGGTGCAATCAATATGTAGAGCCGATGAGGGCATGAAATGAATAGTCATGCAAAGGATTCCCTGGGTTGATAACTTTCTGCTTCCGATGTCCATGAATGATTATGAAAATCTGAGATTGCTCACAGTATAGAGTTCGGCATGTGGGGATACTGGTGTCCGAGCATACAAGAAACATCATCACTGTAATTGTCTACTGAGTCAAAGTAGACTAGTCCTGGCATGATGATCATAGATATAAGTCATCATGTGAACCTCAAGAGGATACATAGGCTAACCATGTATGAATACCCTGGTGATGCTTGGATGTGAAAGGGAATGGACTTGTAAACCACTACGCCATAAATTGTTTTGTATAGGGGCTCTTAGGCCGGTAAGCGTACAAAGATAGGAAGAGTGTCACCTAAGAAAATATTTCCTTTGGGAGACCGGCCAGGGGATATCAATATGAAGAGCCACTAATGGAATGGTATCCATAGTCATTAAAAGGTGTCCACGGGACGATAACATTCCACTTTTGATGGCCTTGAATGGTTTTGAGGATCAACAAACATCATGGTCATGGAGTCTGATGTTTGGGGGAATTCATCCAAATGCTCATGGAGTATTTACACCATGTTTCCTCATATATTTTAGGTGGTTTGGGAGGAAATACATGCATTTTTCATCGTGCAGGGAGGACGCGGTATGTTCAGTTTAACACCATGTGGTAAGGATGCAAAAATACACCCCATGCAGGTCTGGTCCGTAAACAGGGAATGGGAGCATTTTTAATTTTTTTTATTTGAAGTAGTTTAACGTCGTGTAGTAAGGGCACAAAAATAATCCTTGTTCTGGTCTGATCTGTATATAGGGCAAAGGGGAATTTTTAACATTTATTTAGGGGTGGATGGGCCAGGATAGGGAAACCTGGCATCGCTACATATCCTGCAAGGGAAGGATTTAAGCAGCATGTATATCTCTAATAGAAGAATGCCCTATGTAGGGCTGGTCCATACAAGGGGTAAGGGGACATTGTTAACATTTATTTTATTTCATTTGGGAGTGATTGTGCTAGGATAGGGGATCCCGACGTCGCTACGTAGCCTACGAAGGTAGGAACCAAGTCTTACAGAGTTCTCTGCTAAATACACCCTGTGCATGTCTGGTCCATACACGGAGGAAGGGGGAATTTTTTAACTCTTAATTGTGGGGTGGTTTTTCCAGTATGTATAACCCTAGCGTCGGAATGTATCTTACAAGGGAAGGAATCATGGTGTATGTTGGACTCTGAAATTCATGTAGTTTAACATCATGCAGAAAGGACAAAAAATAAACTTCGTGCAGGTCTGGTCCATACACGGGCGGAGAGGCCATTTTTAAAATTTTTTTGGGATGGACGGGCCATGATTGGAAACCATGGAGTCGCTACGTATCCTGTGAGGGCAGGAATCAAGTTGTACATAGTTCTCTGAAATCTGTGCAGTTTAACATCGTGTAGTGAGAAAAAATTTTGTGTAGTTTAATGTCATGCAGTAAGGATGTCTTCCGTGCAGTTTAACGTCATGCGGTAAGGACGTATTCCGTGTAGCTTAACGTCATGTTTTAAGGACGTAGTACTATTGGTTCTTATGTGGAATAATTTTTCAGGAATCTCTCATTTGTAGGAGTGGTGCTGTATTGATTGTTCGTGAAGATCAAGCCATATGATCCGTTGGAGTAGACTTTATATATAACATATGGTCCTTCCCATTTAGGTTCCATCTTTGGAGGTTTACTTCCAGGTATCATTGGGGTCCAAAGGTCCAACATCAATTCTCCTTCCATGAATGACTGTAGATGGACCTTTTTATTGAAGGCTCAAGTATTCTGGTCCTGGTATTCTTCCAGATGGTGCAAAGTGTGCAACCTTTTATCATCTAGAAGTTCCAATTCACCTAGCCAATTTTATAATTGCTCATCATCGAATAACAGATCAAAAATGGCAACATGGAGTGTGGGTAATTTGAGATTAATGGGTAGGACCGCTATTGTTTCGTATAATAATGAGTACGGGGTAGCCCGAGTAGTAGTGCGAGTTGTGCTTCGATAAACCCACAATGCATGGAGGTGTTTGTCCGGCCTTGAATTATTTTGTTTTTCAAAAATATTCTAGAGAATGTTGGACAGGGTCTTGTTGAAATCCTGTATCTGTCCGTTGGTCGCCGCATGGTAGAAGGATGAGTGGTTAGCCTTAATACCATATTCTTCGTATAGTATCTCCAATTTAGCATAGTAGAAGTTTGTGTCGGTATCCATTAGTAAGGTATGAGGGACACCAAATCTGATGATGATATTTTTTTCACAATGCTGAAAATATTTTTCTCCACGACATCCTTAAGTGGTAAAACATCTTCCCATATGGAATAGAAGTCAGTTTCTGTTAGTATATACATCAGCTATTTGGATGTGGTGGGGGGATATGGTCTCGTGACGTCCATTCCCTAGTTGGAAAATGGCCAGGAATAAATAGCCTAATGAAATAACTCCGGGGATTGGTTTATGAAGTTGGCATGAAATTGTCATGAGTGGAATTTTTTGGAAAATTGCTCACAATCTTGTTCCACGGTGGGCCAATAGTACCCATGCCATCAGACCAGATGGGAAATCATGGATCCTTGATGATCTTCCCCACATACTCCAGCATGAACTTCAGTCATGACGGTAATGGTTTCCTCTCCATCAACACACCTGAGGAGGATTCTGTCGAGGCATTGTTTGTAAAGGACCTCTTTCTGGCATGTGCCACCATATAGAGAAAAGTTGATTTCCCTTATCCGTATTTTATCTCATTCAGTAATGTCTGATGGATGTTTCCCATTTGAAGATATTTTACAATGGGTGTCATCCATCCAGTTGCGGGAGAATACGGCTTAGAGATAGGACTGACTTTATTTATTTCTACTGTCATATTCTGGACAAAGGGCAACACCATTCGACGGTTAGTGATACTAATGATTGTTTCATCCTGGACTGGGTCGGCTTGGGTTGTGGCCGCGTTGGCTAATGCATCGGCCTGGGCAGTCTGAGATTGGGGAATATAGGTTAATGTGGGTTCTATAGAAAATTTTGACATTATCTCCCAGACATGGTCATACAGGGGAATCAGCTCCTTCTTTTTGATAGCATAGTCACCTGTGACTTACTTGATGACCAGTTCTGATTCACCATTGACCTTATGGTGTTGTACTTGTGCATGGAGTGAAAGCTCCATGCCTGTAATGAGGGCTTGATATTCCACATCATTGTCCTTACATCGTTCTAACAGTGGAAAGGAATATAGAAAGACTTCCTTTTCTGGGGACATGAATATCTTCCCTAGATCCACCATGTTAAATTATAGATCTTCCATCTATTCATGTTTGGTCTTTGGGATGCGCCATCAATGTATATTTCCCTTGTTGGAATCTCCTCCTGAACCGCGAAGATGTCATCATCTGGTAGCTCGACGTCCATTATAGTGGTCCCTATAAAAGGGTTCTCTTCAAGAAAATCTGATAATTCATTCCCTTTGATGGCCTTCTAAGGAAAAAACAGGATGTCAAACAATTGCAGGATGACCGCCCATCGGGATAGGCACCCGGTCATCATTGGGTGGCTGAGGAAGTACTTGAGCAGGTTATTACGCGAGACCAAGTGGACTTCATGATGGTTGAGATAATGTCGCAGCTTTTGAACTATGAAGACCAAGGCCAAACAACTCTTCTCGATGTTTGAGTATCCAGTCTCAGCATTGGTCATAGTTTGACTGAGGTAATAGAGACTGTTTTCACTGCCAGAATCATTTTTCTGTGCAACGAAGCCTCCCAACAACCGCTCTAGGGCTGTCACATATAGAATGAGCGGTCTTCCTTCAACAGGGGGCATGGGAACCAATGGTATTAAGAGGTACCAATTTAGTATATCAAATGCCTCTTTACAGTCATTTGTCCATTGGTATGTGATTCCTTTCTTCATTAACCTGGTAGAGGGAAAACATTGTCCTTCCAGGTTGGCTATGAACCACTTGATATAGGCCAAGTACTCTTGAAATGCTCTCAACTCAGTGAGGTTGTGGGTAGGTGGCAGGCTGAGAATATCCTTTTTATTTTTAGGGTCGTCTTCGATGTCGTGATGTCGTACAATGATGCCATAGAATTTCTTCGTGGTAACCCTAAAGGCACACATCAAGGAGTTCATCTTCAGACTATGTTGTCGATGTTTGTTGATGACGGTGTCATGATCTGACAGTTGATCTGAGCATTTCCTAGACATAACCACCATGTCATCTATGTAACATTTAATGAATCTCCTCGGGATTGGATTATAGATACGATGCATGGTGCGTTGATATATGGTGCTAGCCTTCTTGAGACCAAGGGGCATGACCGTTTAATAGAATACTCCTTGGGGGCCAAGAAGGCAGTGGATTATTCATCTTCTTATGCCATCCTAATTTTATTATACCCAGAATTACCTCTCATTAATGATATAGCCTCATAGATTGTCATTTCATCGATTAATAACACAGTGATTGGGACTGGGAAATCATTTTTCGGGCAGTGCTGATTGAGTCCTCTAAAGTCAACGCTGATGCAGATTTTCTCGTTATTTTTCTTGACAAGGACGTTATTGGTAAACAAGATGCGATATTGGACCTCCCGAATAAAGCCTACATTAATATGTTTATCAACTTCGGCCTCTATTTTGGCAGCATGTGATGGGTGTTTCCTTCTGGAATCTTGTTTATAGCCCTAGTGGTCTTCTAGAAGTCCCAGGTGATGTGTTGCGACTTCAGGATCGAGTCTCAGCATTTCTGTGTAATTTTAGGCAAAGACATCCCATTTTTTCTTTAGGAACAAGTTATATTCCTCGTTCTCCATGGGGGACATGGCTGCACTAATGAAAGAGGCCACGTATCTTCCTCGGTACCTAGGTTTATTTCCATGAGCTCTTCCACTATGGTGGATATAACTTACTCAAATGAGCGAGGTGCATCCCTGAGATATTTCTCCTCCTCTTATCCCAAATCCTCATCTTCTTGATCCGCCGAGGGGAGAGTTTCCGAACCGAGCTCTCGGGGATTTGAGGGCGAGGCATTGTGGGAAGCCCCGCTTGAGTGTTCATCCCCAAATTGTGGGTTGGCTGACATTCCCGCATTTTCACGCTCGGCTATTATGGTTGAAGCCATGAAGACAACTGAGTGTGTTTTTGAACATGAATCCATGCTCCCAATATGGTTGATGGGCAATACGTAGTCTATGCCAAGCTGCCTAAGGGGGTCATTCAGAACAATTTCCAGACCATTTGGATCAGGGATCAAATCAACACCATTGGCCAAAGGCTTATTCATCTTTTTCTCATAGATCCCGGCGTCAATGTAGTGTGACTCAGAGAGCTCAAAAAAGGCCTTGTTGGCATGCAATGTCCCACTTCTAACATTGAAACAGTATTAAATACACTGGTGGTAGGATGAAGGAATGGCCATGTGCTTATGGATCCACAGCCTTCCTAGAAGGGCATTGAATTATGTGTTTTGTTGAACCACCAGGAATTCCAAGTAGGACACGAGGTCGCCAAAATGGGTCTTTAGCTTAATTTGTCCCATCGTCTTTTGCTAACTCTTATTGTAACCTAGCAAAGCCATGGATGAGGGGATTAAATCACCATCATTGTATCCCAACATACGAATTGTCTGTAGGGGATGGAGGATAACTCTAGATCCATTTTCAATTTATACTTTGTAGATATAAACATTATCTTGTGTGTCACACACATATAGTGGTTTGATGTGTCCCTACATGATGGAATCTTTATCTAGATCTGTGATTGAAATCACTACATTGCATTCAGCCAAGTTAGTCTCCGTTCGAAAATTCTCAGTGGCAGCTACCTCGGCTTGAAACTCCAAGTGGCTGAGCAAGGCTTATATCAGTGCCTCCCTGAAGTCGGCTAACAAACCCAGGGCATCTAGGATTGACAGTTTGGCTGCTACTGACACCAGATGCATAAGGATGTCGTATTTTTGTTTCAGTGTCCAACGCTTCTCCATTGGCTGGGGAGCGTTAGCTGGTAGCTTGGTAGTGGGAATACATTTTTAGGAGGGACTGGCTTTGGGGTCAGATGCTGATGATGTCCCCAGGTTTTGGGGACATGGCCCGGTCCGTCTGATTTTGCACACCAGGTGGCTAGACCCTTGTTCATCCTTTGATGGGTACCACAGAATTATGGGGATAGAGTGGTAGCTTGTGGATGGGGATGGATGTTCTTTCTATTACTAAGTCCATTGAAGGGATATCCCATGGGTTTCCATGATATTAACAGTTCATGTTGAGTTCCAAATTCAGGGTTGGTTTCAGCCTCTAATGCGCCTTCCCTGATATCCCTTGCCTCTGCGATTCCTCATCCTGGATCCTCGTATTATGATCGTGGGTTCATAACCATACCCTTCGTCAGGGAATGATTACATAAGATGGATGGCATTGATGAAACAAATGATTGGCTGTTCATCCTCTGACAGGCCACCCTGGTCGGTAGTCCTTGATGGTGTCGTTTGGTGGGTCGGTGCCTGGGGCGTTATATTCGACAGCATGAAATCTGACAACGTTGGGGAAATCTTTGGCCTCATCACAGACTTCCCCTCTTGCACTTTCCTCCACCATTTTTTATTATGCCTGGATAACTGGTTAATAGAGGTTTGGGAGGTTGATACTGTCCGATGTGCGGTATCAGGGGGTGTTGGTGGCAACACTGGATGGTGTAGCTGAGCTCGAAGTATACCCCGAGCTCGATTGATAGTCTTCCGATTCATCTGGTTATAAAATTTCTACCCCTCCTTTCTGGTGACTTCTTTCCACCCCTCCTCTTCATTGGAGCCGGTTGTAGAAATATATTTCACATGTGCTGGGGGTGGTCCCAACTTGACTTTCCCAGTGTCTACCATCCTATGCAGGAGGTCCTTAAAAACGAAGCATTCCCGAATATTGTTCCATAACATTCAATGGTAGGGAAAATAATTTGGCCTCTCATCGTGGATGATTTTTTTGGGTTTCCTCGCCTTCGGGTGGTGGAGAAAGTTACAATTCGTGGCTGTGATGAAGTAGTCGTGGACTTGGTACTCTCGGAATTAGTATACATTATGTCTTTGTTCCTCAAACAAGTTCCACTTCGCCCCTTTCTGATCGTCCCACCTAGGCAGAGGTGGCCGCTAATAAACCGGTGGCCCATGATGATTTGGTGGGGGCTTGAGTGGTGGAGGAGGCATAGGAGATGGCTTGACCGTGGCAGAGAACACTTCAGCTCTGGCTGCTCTCATTATAGGATCCCGCGAGGCTATTCCAGACATCAAATTTTTCCACTGTAGGGAGTCCTCGATTCTCTGGGAAATGGCTGAAAGATGGCACACCTAGTGGTGCACTCCACTGGTATGAGCGAAGTTTGCAGCTCATCTCGAAGATTATCGATGCATATAGCAAGGATCTCGTCTTGAGTCATTGGCCTATTCAGAGAGTAGGTCTGACATTCTATCTAGATATGAAATCTGAGACACTCTCGTTCTCCCACTCCTTGCAGTTCATGATGTCGTTAACCATTGATTTAGGCAGCGTTGAGCTGAAGTGGAACATGAACTGATGCAGAGGCTCTTTCCATTTATTTATTGACTAGGATGGTAGACTTGTGTACCAGACAAAGGTGGATCTTTGAAAAGTCCATATGAAGCATCTGAGTTTCACTGCTTCTTGTTGATCCATAGTACCCATTATAGGGTCGTAATAGGATTCGTAGTTCATCAAATGTTGTTCCAGATCACCTGATCAATTAATGATATGGAATACAGGGCTCCCAAAATTTGGGAGGAGGTGGTGTGTTGCTCACCCAATCTGGGTATGGTTTCCGCTCCGGTTGTATCAGACCGCGTCGACCTTCCATTACTTCAAATCGAGCAATTAGTTCCTCAATGGTGTTGTTGAGACCATGGTTTACATCCTATTGGGAATGGTCTTGAGTAGGTGTAGCTTGAGGCATTGCTTGAGGATCCATCTTTTTTGGCACCTCAAGTGCATGTGTTGTTTGTGACACCTTCATAGGGTTCATGCATACTCTCTCTGGTTGATTCTTGAGTGGAGGGAAGTCAAGGTATTCATCCGGATCCACAATTATGTACTTGGATGAGTCGGATGCCTCATTGGGTAGGGGCCTTGATCGTGCTTCATTTTCCAGAGCAAACCATGGTCTTTGAGGTGCACTTACTGGGAGTTCATGATGTTTCTCTTATTGGGACACTCTTTCAATAAGACCGATCCTATAGAGTAGCTCTGCGTTTTGCTGCCTCAATTCTTTCATTTCCTCTTCCTGTCGAGCGAATCATTCTTCGAGCATAAGTGGCTGGTTTTTATCGAGAGAAAGAGGTGGGTAATGGGTAACTAATCCCGTATTCGTATCCTTGTTGGAAGCTCTCAAGGTGAGAAGGAGAAGGTTAGTTGAATAGGCAGCCATAGTTAGAGAAGACCTCTAGTTCTGGTTGTGTACACCTTTTAATTCGTTGTGAGTCACAGCTTGACCGAAACCATTGTCTCCCGATCTATCCGGATTTGCATCATCTTCAGTGATACCCATGGGGTTTGCCCTTATGTAATTGACCGATGTCTAATGTGGGTTGAAGAAGACGTCATCTTCCAAATAGGAATAGGATCTCTCGCGTATTTTTATGGTCTTCCCTTTCCCGTTCTGAGATTTCGTTCAACCTCCTTGACGAAGTGTGATACAGAGAGTTCTTTGATGTGATCTTACGGTATGCCTCTTTTTTGAAGGGGATGACGATTCACATGACGAGATAGGGTAAGAACCTCCTGTTTTGACCATCCTCCCTAGATGAGAGAATATTGATTCTCGTGGGGGAGGTTGTTATTGAGGAGGAAAAAATTATCCCAGCCCTGAGGGATGGGGTTGGGTCCGTTGCTTAGACGTTGAGTCTCTTACCATTTTTATTGGTCATACGGGGGAAATTGCTGTTAGAAATGATGTCATTCCTACAGGCTGGGGTTGAACCTGGATTGCGGTAGTGTCTGCTGCTATTTCTACCTACCTGATCTTATGTGCCCTCATTCATGGGGGAACTGGGTTTGGTGCCGAGATCTTCGGTGAATCAATCCCTGCTGGGGAGGCAAGAAAAAATCACTCATTCACCTCTCTTAGGCAAGAGGCCTATTGTATTCTTTTGGTGGCCTGTTTCAGGAGTTCATGAATTGATCGTTCTTGTCAGGCCTCATGCTTCTAGGATTTACTCATGGCCAAACTCTGTTGGTAGTGTTTCCTTTTGCGAACAGGGAGACAACTTTTTGATTTCATGATGTGATGATGTTGCAAGACTCCATGCTGAACGAGTTCTTTTGGGTGGGGAGTGGAGTGAAATGTAGAGCTCCATTTTTTCTCATCCCCGGATATTTACTCCATTCAGGGCATCACCGATTAGGCGATACAACTGGTGTAGTACACGGAGTAAATCTATATCTATGTTTCCTTTATGCCTGTCGGGTCACTTTTGTGGTTTCGACGGAAGAGCATCCATGTCGATGTGACATAGGAGGTCTCCTATTGTCTTGACATGGTCTACATACCCATCTTAGGGTAAGAAGATTGATTTCATATGGCGGATGGTTGTCTATATATTATGGCGGATGTCGTTCATGCATTCTTCCGACAACTCTCTTGGTATGTCAAACTTAGATGTTGCTGTGGGCCAAAAAAGAACTGGTATATCATCCCTGGACAGTCGTTTCCTCAGGAGCAACATGTCGTCATACTCCTCCTCTAGTGATTAATCTACCTGGTTAGTGAAACTGAGACGCTCGTTGTCAGTGTGGTCGGAGTTAGTGGGACTGGTAGGTATTGAATTATCATGTGTGTGATTCCACAGTGGTTCTGAAGATGAATGTTTCCCTAGAACGTCTCCAGAATGAAGAAGGATATTGTTGGCAATTAACTGGGAATCTGACATCCTTGATCTTGTCCTTCTATGTGCCTCGGCATATGAGGGATTTTCTTGTTCTTGATTCGGTAGAGGTAAGACCTTCCTGTCGATATGATATTTCATTGCAGGGATGATATTCTCAATGACATCTGTAATGGTGAGGACTACCATAACCTCTTGATGCCTCACTGCATAGAGGAATTTTGTAGTGCACACCCTGGGGAGGGCCTCCAAGGCATGTCGCAGAAAGTGGAGGAGCTTCTGGATGCATAGAGTTGTTACGGGGATGTCCTTCGCAACAACTGCCATTATGGTGAGGATGACCATCATGGTTTGACGTTCGACGTGTATCCTGGGGAGGAACTTCAAGACACACTACAACCAGGGGAGGACATTCTTGTTTCATGGGGACAATGCGGGAAGGACCATTGCAATGGAAACTGTGGAGGCAAGGACTACCAGAACAGCTGCTATAATGGTGAGGACTACCATTATATCTGCCGCAGAGAGAATATTTTTGGGGTACACCCTGGGGAGGGCCTTCAGAATGTACCACAATGTGTGGAGGGCCATATCATTGTTTGACGTCTCTACGGGGGTGACCTTCATTATTAGGGTGATGAGGACTACAACTGCGATCTAATGCCCGACTGCATGGAGTGTCGTTGCAGCGTAACCCCTAGGGACGACCTTAAGAGCAGGCTACGACAAGGTGGGGGACATTCTTGTCGTGATGAGATGTCACTGTGAGGAGGACCTCCACAGTTGTGACTATGATAGCGAGGAATAATATCATAATTTGTGGTACCACGGCATGGAGAGTGTTTGTAGTGTATACCCTGGGGAGGACCATCAGGGTGAGCTGCATCAAGTGGAGGACCTTCTTGATGATCGATCTTCTAGACACATCGAGGGTTTCCATGACTCTCATGAAAAGAGGATCTCTCCTCATATATCATTATATTCTCATGGGGGAGGCTCCCACGGTTGCTCTGGGAAGGACCAATAGAGCTATAGGTAGTTACATTGCTGGGAGAACCTTCCCAATGGCTACTGCCACTTCCATAATATGTTAATGGGTGGTTAGGGTTCGGAGCCTTCGATATTTGCTAAACAACATTGGGAACCCCAGCTTCTAGCAGAGTGGAGTCATGAACCCTCCCTTTATTTTCCTGGTGCCTTCGGCGCATTCGGGGCACATTCTTATGGGAAGCGGGGACCATCTGCTATTGACAACGACATTCACCTTTAGGTTCCTGTCAAATTGGATCTCGTGATGCTGTTGGGATACGCTGATGAACATCATGACTTTTAAGAGGGATATATTCCTGCTCTAGAGCATCCACTGTGATGGACGGGTGTCCCCAAGTTAGAATGAGTGATGTTGCTTGATTTGGTTCGCTTGCATCGCGGAATATGGGCGATGACACTATTGGGCGGAAGCAGGATTATAGATCTTCTCTGAGGTGGATATTTCGTCTCTTAGATGAGTCACCTCAATTGGGGAGACAAGCTCATGGGCCCAAGTCCTTGCTGTTTCCAGTGATGAAATTACACTCAGACATGTCTGAAAGATATGATCTCTTATCGATACCTTCTCCTCCATCATTGAGAGGATATGTAGAGAGACATCTTTGACTGGAATGAGTATGAAGGCCCATTCCAGTATCAGACTAGGAATATCCTTCTCTAGTCCTCTGGTGGTCAATGGGTACTGAATATTCTTCTATGTCTTGGCAGGTGAATGAATCTACCCCTGGGCTGAGATATTTCAGTTTATCTATCTGTTTTCCACCACATTGGAATGACAAACATTACTTGCATCCACAGGGAGCTGGCCCTGCATATGTTGGTTTCCCACACACGTGGATCGGCATTCCAAAAGCAGACGTCTGCCAGGTGGTTTGACCAGCGACGGTTAAGAACTCACATTGGTCGATAGGATGGGATGTCGGGCACATCGCGCCCTTTTCAGGGGGAATAATTGCATATTCTGAGACTCCCTTATAGATTTATGACATATTCATATGTTTGCGAATCATTGGATTATACCCAGGAAAAGAATCCATGGATTACTCCTGGTTGGCAAAGGTCAGCTGGACGCAGGGGTTCAGAATCATTAATGCCTTAAGATTACCATCCCTTTTTGGATTAATGACCCTGAAGAGTCTGACTCATAGAGGTAGCACTATGAGTGGCACATTGAACCGATGTAAAGATAGTCGGATCGACCGGTCGTTGCGCTTGAACATCAAGGTGGCTTCCTACGTACCCTGCCATGGAGACAAGGATCAATGTCCATGTATTTCTAATAGGAGTTTTGGAGAGCCAACATGAATGTGGACCCAGGGGTCTGATGGTGATTAGGATTGATCCTCGGGGAGGCATCCGACGTACCATGCCTTGACATGGATCTAAGTCCTCATAGTCCGCAATGGATTGGGGAATACACTCTAAGGAGGCATTGGGCGATGGATTAGGGATTTCACTCTGAGGAGGCCCAAGTCTATGGATTGGGGTGTACACACTGAGGAGGCCCATAAGAGTATGTCATGGTCGATGCTTACTCTAATCCCATGTGAGTCATGCTCGGTGTGAGAAACAAGAGGAAATAGTGACCAGACAATCACGTCGTGAAAGGTGTGTGTGTGGAATGTGGAGTGGGGCTTACGCATTGGGAAGCCCATAAGGTTGGGGCTAACTCCGATATGGATGCCCATGGTGACAAAGTCTATAGGGAGAGGGAAAGAGGTGCTCCGGTGCCCGTCACCTCCCTTGTTCTCGGGGGGAAGTACGGAAGTGAATTTGGGCTTCCTTATGATGGGTATTTTATTACCACCCTAAGAAGGGAGTAGTGACCTAGCCCCAACAAGTGGATGGGAAGAAAGGGATCTTCTGAGCTCATACACCACATTATCGTGGGAATGTGAACCTAGGAAAGCTTCGAAAATTCGCTCAATGGCAGGAGGAACCACGTCACCCCTGCTTACTGTGTGTATGTAAACATAAAATGGCACGCAGATACACCTGAAGGTTACATCACATGGGTCTTGTGGCTCTGGTGGAGGCCTTGGCATGGGGCCAGAGAATGGTCCAATAATGGTGTTACAGAGGATCAGGATGTATTGGGAAGATTATTTCTAGCACAGGGAATGGGAACTCTGAAGGATTTGGTGGGGCACGTGGGTATATGAGGAGTGGTGACATATGTGTAGGGAGGTGCTAAATTATTGGAGAGGTCTCCCGTGAACCAGGTTGGTCTACAGACTAATGGGAATCATGAATACCAGGGTGTTTCGCGGCTTTGTGGGCATCCTACGATCCATGGTGGTTCGTGGCTTCAGGTTCAACCCGCGTACCAGGCTAGTACGCGGTGGGAACCATGCGAGTAGCGGCGGCCAAGTGTGACATCGGTTGGGGGTTCATTTGTCAGGGTTTCGCCCGTGTAGAAGGGTGCTGCATGGTGAGAATGATCAGAAAAGGGGATTAAACTCCCTTGTTCATGGGAAGTGCATCCACGGAGGGGCCATGGTTTGCAGTTTTATTTTCATTGTTATTTTATGTTCGCACTTCACCAAGTTATTATCCGTTTTCGGTTCCTTGTTAATTCACTTCTAGGTTCATATCTGTTCTGGTTCACGAGCTAGAACTTCGTTGTTCGCTAAATCCAAAGCTCCTTCTTTCGAAATCCTTCCACCCGAATCGGGTCGATCACTCCGAGTCATCCCTTCAAAACTGTTCCAAAAACTCTCTTTTGATCTTCCCCATCGATCTCCTTTTATAGAGTTTCGAAAGAGATGTGTTTATGGTCATGATACACTTTTTGTGGATGCCCATGATCGGAGACCAGGTTCACAGATGACTTGGTCAATCGGTGACTCACGGGTGCATTGAATGCACCTCCCCCTCCCCCCCCCCCCCACCATGAAAAAAACCAACTTAGAGAGTGCTTCACGACAGCAGAGGGTTCCACCTCAATTCCACGAACAACAGCAGATGTGGTTCGGTCTGCTCGACGTGGTCCGTGGTCGTGGGAAGTTCGTGATGGTGGACCGGTCCAACGCTTATCCTTATTTGCGACGGTGGAGGATCTATTCCCCCACTTCGTGAACGACAATAGTCCTCAGAGGGGGTGATTCGCGGAAGCAGCCGCATAGAGTTTTCATGGGACCGTTCTGCTGACTGGTTTGTCTTGGGCCATCCATTGAGTTTTACCCTTACATTCCATACATTCCCCCAATTCTTTGGGGGGAATTGGGTAGAACCTCCTTTGGAGGGTTTTCAGGACCCTACACTACTACTAGGTGGGGACTACAGGTTGTGTCCTCCTAGAAGCATGTCATGTCCTTCACCATGTGTTGGGAGAAAAACCCAACTTCCTCAATGATGGTCCCACAATGTTTTTTTTCGGAATACTCCTTTTATTGAATGGAATTTTCTAGAATCGGTGTTCATCATCACCAAGCCCCGGTTTCTCCTTCAATCTTCGATCCAGTTACCTGATTTCCTCAACATAAAATATCTGAGGTCTCCCTCTTATGCCATCAACATTTCAGTTTGTTTTTTGGGTTCGAACAACCCTGAAAAAATGTATCATTCATCCTGATGATGAACGGTTGAAAAATGATTTCCTCTTAACTGTGTTGATTTGAATGTCTTCACCATCATCACAACTCTGTTGAGTATTCAGGATGTTGGATCTCCAATTTGTATCATGGAATTTTATAATGGATGTGCAATGATCTATTTTTGAAACCACTTGAATAACATGAATAACGTGAGGTTAAAAAGGGAGAATATATCCATAACAACATCCCTCCATCGTTGTTCATCACATTGTTGATCCACTCCCATAAGTAGGATCAAATGTAACATATTATCCCAATGAATAGTATTTAGAAAGGATTTTTCCCAAATAACATGATAAATCCCTTCCGCAAGAACTCATGATCTGCATGTCATTCTATTTGTGGGTAGATCCACATTTGTCATTTAATCCATGAACAAGAAAAAGGAGATTCAAAATAAAAACCCCATCTCGACTATAGATGAAATGGATGAGTTGTCATCACTCATAATTTGATCGCAATGCCCAATGATCATTTCATTTATCATTCCTCCGTGCACATAAATAATCCTCCATGGTAGCATCCTCTCATGAGAGCCAATGTATTTCAACAATTTTTTATAGATTTATGATCCAAACCAAGGAATCCTTCACTTTTAATACATAATAACTCATATATTCATTTTGGAAAAATTTTAAAAAATATTTATTTTATTTTATTTCCGTTAAAATGTCCATAAACTATCATTTGCATGATACCAACACTGGCCATTATTAGGCCCTACCTAAGGTAAAGTCGATGCACTAAAAATAACGGTGTCCTCAAATTTCTGATCTAGGGACCAATTTAATATGTATTCCACTTTTTCATGAAAACTACACATATGTGCTATATAGAGTTTAATTTATTTCATAACATTATTCTGAGCACACTAGGACTCAAAATATCACATGTTCACAAATCCTCGTCTAAATATAATTATATACAAATTCAAAAATAATAAACAAAAAATACAAGACAATAAAGTCTTTGTGATCACATTGAACTGTCCCTTATCTATTTCATTTTAGTTAGAAATATGGTTGTACAAGATGTAGTACATTGAATATAATATCATCAGCTCCAATGCTCAATTGTTGGCGTAGTTTTCTATGGGGATTACATGAGGGAATCCAAATCAATAGATGATGTTGGATTTCATGAAATATTTTTAATAATAGACCTTGAATCCTATGAGTGGTACCACCTCTTCCAACTTATAGATGACATCTGTACCAGTTAGGATTAATCTACACTTATAAGCTATTACTGATGGATATGGACCCATACCATCCTGTGCAGAGCCCAAAAATGGAGAAGAGTACATATTTTCATAGTGCGGATCTGGCTACTAATGCCCAAAATTGTCATGGATCGAAAACCTGTACAACCTCATAGTGTACACAATTTTTTCATGGATCATGGAATCAAAAGTATTCCAAACCTTCATATCATAATATAGATATTTGAGCCTTCTTGTTGATCCCTAAATGGACCATCATGATGATATAGAATAACCAATGGAATATCTCCTCCTTGAATGAAATAGCGGAGAAATCAATTGATCCAGTGTCAGTAGAGGATCTCCTCTAGGCTGGGACCACTCTAGTTGGTGACATGTATTGTGCACCGATGGATTTGCTCATTTTTTTCTCTGTCTATGGGGGTTTTTTCATGTTGGTGTTAGTCAAAACAATATTCATTCAATAAGGGGTATGTAATATATATAAGGGGAACATGGAAGTCCAAATGCATATGCATCTGTGGTAAGGTGCGTTACCTACTAAAGATCGTCATAATTTTTTGTAATGGGAGTGATGACTCTCTTGTGTGAAACATGGATTATCAGATCATCCGGGTTAAGCTCTGCGAGATAAGTGGAATGTCTGGTCAAAGCATTAGCTCGACATTTCTATTATAGTGGAATATGAGTAACCTACGGTAGAGGTGAAAACTAGTCCATCAACAGTAGAGTGATTTCTAAAAATGGAATGATCTCAGGATTCTTGGCGATGTAGTCACCATTGAGCTTCTTTATGATTAGTTTAGAGACCCTCTTCACATGTAGTTGGGTAACATAAATATCAAAAAACATCTCAACACTAAAAATGTGATCCTAATAATATACATACTTGTTGGTCAAACCTTATGAAAATAAAAATGGATATGGCATGACAGCTTGTATAGGCATGATGAAGATAATACCTAAGACTACTATATCGAGTATGGGTTTTTGAGTCTTTTTTTGGCAGGGTTTCCTGAGTTGACATCAAAATAAATCTTCCAATACAAAAATACTTGTTCCACATAGAGGATGGTCTTATATTGTTATTCAAGTCCAAATACTACACTGTGGGGGCCAGATGTGTGGCATTAAAATCAAACAATTCCTGACCATTGATCTGTTTTTCATAATGAACATGATGTCAAAATAATACAGTATCACTACCCACCGATCTATAAATCCTTTCACGGTATGAGAAGTTCATAATATACATTGTCGTGTGCACACATGACATTTTCTAGATCTCATGTTTCTGCAGATAGTACCACTTCTTCGACACTACAATGTAAAGTGTGAGGCATCTCCTCTCGATCGATGAGTATCAGGTCTCTATGTTGACGAGTATATGATTGATGTAATATAAACTATTCTATTTCCCATAATTATTCTTCTGGGTGGGAAGGGAACAAAGAGAGAAATCTAGGGTAGTCACATAATAGACCAAAGACTTACTGGTAATGGGTGGCATAAGGACCATAGGTTGTAACACGTACTACTTAATTTCATCCAAATTTGAATGGAGCTCTTTATCCCACTGGTAGAAAACAACCATCATTAGGAGTCAAGAAAATCTCATAAAATTAATGAAATATTGTAGATAAACTGACATATATAGGATATGTGTCCATGAATACCTAAAAACACTCGAAGGTTACTTTGGGAATTCATCATATTGATATCGTGGATCTTCTTTGGATCGATCTCTATGCCCCTGTATTTGATGAAAAAACTGAGGAACATTCCAAAGGTATCCCTGATGGCAGACATCAAGGGGTTCATCTTTAGGTTGTTCGAATAGAATATTCTGATCACTTCCTAATGATCTCTAAGTTGTTAATGATATTGGCATGACATTACCACAAAATAATACCCCTAGAATTCCACCAATGTGCTAAGGATTGGTTTGATTGTGAAATGAATGGAACTCTAATAGTTGGATCTATCATTTTTCATAGCTAAAAGCATTAATTGGTAAAAGAATGTACCACGTCATTCTCTAAAGGTTATAGAAAATTTTTCTTTGGGGGCCATTCTCATTTGATTGTATCAAGAATATCTATCCAAGAATGATAGGGATTTGAATTGAGTGGTTGAATTAATAAACAACTCTTTCTCCAGAAAGGAAAATTACCCTTCAGACAGTGGTGGTTGATATCCTTTATGTTGATTTAGACACTGATATGTCTATTCTTCTTCAATACTAGAAAAATGATTGCTAACAATTTGTGGTACTGGGCATTCTTGATAATGTTGGATTTGATAGTCTTATCAAAATCATCCTTGACAATGGAATCATGAGAAGGGTTCATCATTCTGGGTGGGCTGTTTGAACCAATGATGGATTACCGGGAGACCAAGATGGTGAAAAGTTATATGATAATTTTTCCTTGGGATCTATTCATAGCTCTATGAAAACACATATCAATGGTACATAAGGAAGTCCACTTATTATTGTTGTTCTTCCACATACATACTTGTGTTGTTCGACGTTCATCTCAGATCTAACTCTCTATTGATATTCACCTATATCAACTCATCAATGGTGGTGGAGATTCCTTCTTTGAATGTGGGGGGATAATCAACCAAATCCTCTTCTCCATCCATAGTGAGAGGATCATAAGTTGGGGGAAATTATTCTAAGATTGGTAACCCAAACAGTATTATTATATGGATCTAGGTAGTGGTGGAATTTTTACTGGGAGGATGTTCCATTTCCAAAACTAGCAAGATGAATTTTTCTGACCAAATTACAACAGGACTTTTACCCAAGGGGACACAAAATTATAATAATGAAGTAGTAATGGAATCATGTATTGATTCTGTTCAACCCAGGCTGGTGGAAAAGGTAAGTATGTTGTACTACTATTACCATGGGGTGAACATCCAAATACCTTATAGGGATATGGGGATCTCCAATAACTCAATCTTGATTAATGTAAGAGTATGATTTAATCTTTTGGAGTTCCCTATATCAAGGAAAGAACATTCCTCTATTAAGAGAGATGAAAAAGAAGTGTCTTGTGTCTGGGGTTGCGAACTCTAACCAGTGGATTTGAAGGATGATGTCTTCATCCACATATGTCCACTGGCTAACCACAACAATAGTTGGAACCACCGAATAAACATGAACATTTTTTTCCTTGCTCCTGTAATAGTCTGTATCCATGTATTGGACATTACAATAGGAAAATGAAGTTTCATTAGCATTGAGTACACCAACCTGAGCATTAAGAGAGCACATAAGGCATTATGGATTTTTTGAGTAATCTACCACATATTGGAGGAACCCGGGTCTACCCATCAATGGGTTATAGGCAGTGTCATATGATACAACAATAAACTCCTTGTTGGAAATCATGAAATTTAATTTGGTCTTAAAATGATTATTCTAACTGTTGTTTTCTTCATCCTATAATAACATTCAATCATTATGTTATAAAGGGTAATGTCTATTTCAAATAGTCCAAGCTTACAGATCATCCAACTGGGAAGATATTTTTCTCAGGACCTATGTTGAAAATTAAATAATGTAACTCCAAATCATTAAACTAGTTGGTGAAATATAATAGGAGGTTTTTCCTCTCCACGGGAGAAAATTCATCTTATCAAAAAAATATAATGATTTAATAATATTCCACATGCTTGAAATCAAAAGGTTGCATCCCATATAGTGTACAATACCACATCGTCAAATCTCTCTCACTAAATAAAACATCATATAAAAAAAGTATGGGAAGAACATTTATTATACATGTAATATGATGAAAAATTTTCCATCCATAGTCGGCATTTCTTCTCAGTCTATAACATTGTTGCATATAGATTTAAAGGGGAAATAGAGAATTATTGATGTATAATGGGAATTCTTGGTAAAATATATTGTAAATCTAAAGGCAGTAGATATTTCATCAAAACACATAAGTCATGTGATTTCAGAAACATTAATAATAAAACAATCATTGAATTGATATTCTTGATATTCGATGATCTAGAAAATTTATTTCATTAATGAAGTTGAAAAAATTATATCACTCCTGCCAGTACTATGTGAATTTGGATGGAGGTAGAAATCAAAATTCACCCTTCACAAGCTGCAACTCTTCTCATATTCCCATATAAATCATATCTCAATGATCCATAATTAAATCCTTACATTTATGAGTTTATTTAGAATCATGATGATGACAATATAACTTATATTTTTCAACATCATTAACATCATGAAATTTTTTGATGAATAGACAATTCCAGTATAGTAATTAAAAAGAAAATAGATCTCTTTTTCAGATCGATTTTCATATGTTTTTTGAAATATTGTTTACAAAAAGCAGTGTCCATGTCTTTTACATTCTCAAAGAGTTGATCTCATGTTATTATAGATGGTGTTGTATGTTCTTATGAACATTCTTTGAATGATGTCCAACAAGAAAGGTACTTTTGTCATTTTGCTAGATATCAATGATGTCTTAAAAACATGGGTTTTTATGAATGTTTAAACCTTATTGACATTTTACCTAGATCATAAATAAGACACCATTGAAATCATTTAATACTATATTCTAAAATAATTTCCCTAATTTGGAATGTCATTTATCATCCCATACATCTTGGATCTCAACGTGAAATCATTATTTCTGTTGGAACCTTAAAACAAAACACCTAAATACCATAATAATTTCAATTCCTTGATCAATGGAGCTGTACAAATATCAATATCATTACCTAGTTGTTTTGGTCTTGATATATTCATATATATCATGACGTATTTTTACTTCATTCATGACCACAGTGGAATGTTATAATTTTCCAACATCACTAGACATGAATTGTGAGTTCTTCTTTGAAAACCCAAAGGATTTAATCCATATTTAGAGAATTCAAGTAGAATGTTTCTCACCGTGTTTAAAAATTATATATCCTCATGGTCAATACTCTTTCACTGAGGAGATTCTAATGGGTGGAATAGTTTCACATTCTTATGTATTGTATTTTCATAGTATGTTAAATGTCTGGTAGTCTCATCATATACATATTGGGGGATAAACCATGGAATGATTGGAAATTACCCTAAAATGTTCATCTGACATGATTCATATTTCTTGTATTGAGAAGCCCCCCACTTTGAGAATTCAATAACTAAATTATTCTATTTGAGTCATTGTAGAAAATCATTCGGGAAGGCCTTTAATATTTTTGAGATTATGCCCATCAACAATATCAATGGTTTTGCTATTATGTTCAGATCATGAGATTATTTTCTTTTCAGAGCATGTCATTCAGGAGAGAATGTAACTATTTAAAACTAGCATCACTTCATAGGTTCCCTTCTATCAAGTTATAAAACATCCATATGGCTGAAAATGTTGTATATTTAGAGAAACCACCATATAATGGTGACATTGACAACTTTTTAACTTCTGACACAATTTTTGGATTTCACAAAGTTTATCTTCATCATTAATATTCATTTCCTCGATACTTTTTAATCATCATTCACATCTTTAATCACTTACTGAATATAGTCTTATTCATTGTCAACACTTGTAATCATATCAGATGATCCATTATACATAGTGTAATCCGAAACAGAAGACACATTACATTTTTTCCCAATGTCGTTCTATCTTTTATCACATCGTTCTATTCTAGGATTGATTATGTGTTTATGAAATCCTTGGGAATAATTTGCCTTAAAAATAAACATCATAAACCAGGAATATGGATATAGATTGGTCATAATAGTGATCTTTTTCAAACATGATGAAATATTTCACTCCATCATCATGTTCTTTTGTCTGATGATTAGAATTCATCCATTTTTATTTGTATCCATCCTATATAATTTTTTGATATTTATATTTATCAAAATAAATTCACAAAAGTGGATTTAAAATAAGGGTAACTGGTCATTTGGTTGATTTTTATTATTTATTTTTTTGCTTTGATACTTATATACATTAAAGCAATCACTATTATAGAAATATGAATTATTTATAGATGACTCATCTAATTGGAACCATATAGGTAATTTTGGATTAAATTTTTTTTTATGAGTTTCTATAGGGTTAAAAATTCATTGAACCTTTGTGGGAGTGAGGTCATGATGGATATTATATGGGTTGTATGGAGTTAGTGACATAACCTTGTAATTTAGTGGTTATCAATATTATTGTCTTGTCTATATAATATAAATATTTTCCTAATTAAAAAAATTGTATAATAATATAACATCATTTATGATCAACATTTTTAATGTCCATTAAAAAATATTTATAAAATCACACATGAAATCCCATTACAAAACCAATGATGTACACATGTTCCTCTATCAAATAACATGAATTTTTTAAAATAAACATATCTATTCCAAACAGACATTCACAAATACATGCACACTTTCAGAACAATATAAATTATTAAAATGAAATACTTCTTTTTAATGTCAAATCATTTCCACAAATTCCTTGCATTTTCTCTAATTATTAATAATTAAATCAACCACATCTAAAACATTAAAAATTTAATATTATTATTTATAAAAGGACACTTTCAAACAAGATTTAATAAACTAATTCATTTATCTAAATACCCTTTTAATTTCCATACCAAAAATTACTTGAAAATATGAATGGAGAAGATAAACCATATACAAAACTATGAACAACCTTTAAAAATATTTCATTCCCTCATAATTTTTTAGGAAATCTACTCACCCAATAAAATATCATTCTAAACAAAAAATATATACATTCCAAACACATAATATGATTTGAATTACTAAAGTAGGGTATTATATAAAAACATACATTAATTAGTATATAATGAACTATTCAAGTTTAAATGATTGGTGAAAATAATAAAAAGTAAAATTTATGGTCAAGAAAATGATAAGCCATCAAGGAAAAGGGTTATATGGTGAAAAAAAGGAAATTAGGAATACCCAAATAGGTAGTTTAAATAAATATTTAAGTAAATACTTTATGTGTTGAATTACATTCCACGATAATAGAACTAGATGATTGTGGTTGCATGGTGGAAAAATATTTCATTTAGTGTATTCCAGGCCACTATTTCAAAAAGAAGGTATGAGATAAATGTATTACATCATACTTATTTTATAAGGGGTCAACCAGTTAGTTGATGTGTTTGGATTAATAATGATTATGGTATCAAAAAGTGATTTTTCTAAAAGGCTCAAGATGAATGATCTAGGAATATCCAAAACGGTTTTGTGAGTGTGAATTGAGATATATTAGATGGATTGAACGTTGGTGATATCTAAGAAAGAATATATCCCAAAAATATTTAAGATATTTTTAATGAAAAATTTACAATTATCTCAAAACTATTTTCAAAAAAATTATATTGAATGATGTGGAGGTATTGATAATTGAATATGAGATCCTTTACAAGGAAATTATTCAATTATCATTCGTGGGTAGAATTTTTGGCTACATTATGATTTTTACATAGATAGATACTACCATTATAGTGGGTTTTTTTGTTTCATTAATGTTAAAACATGGAAGGGAACCCTAGTAGGATGTAAAAAAATAATCTGATACATAATGTTTTTTAATGGTAAATCAATATTATTTTATGAAGATAATCTTATATTTGGGGTCCTAGAAAATTACATTAATTGATATTAAGAAAACTAGAAGAGTTCAACTGTATTAGTATTTTCTTATGGTGGTACAATAGATATTTAGATGACATAGATATAACTGGTAGTTAGTTTTTCAAATATGGAAACTAAATTTGTGGAATCAATTAATGTGGGAAAAGAGTTAATTTTGATAAGGTGAGTAATTATGAATCTTGACATATTCTAGGAAGAGTTGATACTCTATTATGATATTCAAAATTTGATTCAAAATAAAAATTGGGTGATTAATTCATTGATGAATCAAATTTTACAAAAATTGAATTTAATATACTATGTTTTAGAAGAAAAATTGATACAGTAGTGAAAAATCATAGAAATATAACAAATCTCATACATTCATATTGTTTCATATCGATGGAAACCTAATAAAATATTTTTCATCAGTGGGACTAATTTTAAGGCATCAAATAGAAAAAAATCACATACTTATTGTTGATGGAATGATGCATATAATTTCAAATTTTAAATAGGATTCCAATAATTTCCATCAAATATTCATAAAATGAGAGTATATTAGAAAATGATTATTTTTTTAAATTTTTTCAGTTCATCCAATAGTATTGGTCACCAAAAGTAATGGATGAGTTGATGAGAAGGGTATAGGAATAAAAAACAGCCTTTGTAATTAGATTGATTGAATGGTTTATTTTTTATGGTTCTGTCCAAACAGTGGAAAATAGTAAGTTCACCATAAAGGGAAACTGATACAGATTCTTGTTATTCATAAACACAAAGAATATCTCACTAATAATGTTATGTATATTTCTCTTCAATGTTTTATGAATACAAACATGATATTATTCCGTAATATATTAATTCTTATCAAGATTTCATAGCATTCTATACTTGTATTCCACAAGTTTGATCCACAACAAGAAGCCGCATACCAAACCATATATCAATTCACCATGATAAACCTCATTACCATCAACTATTTCATGGGGAATAAAAACTAAAGTTTTTGTATGAAATGGACCAAATTAAGTTGACTTAAAACATCACCCAATATGAAAAAACAAAAGATAGTAACATATATAAGATCCAAAACAAGTCTCACAAGTTAAATTAAATAAGATAAACATAAAATGTAAAACATGGGAAAACCACATCTATAAGAAATAAAATGTCAAGATAAATTGGTAATCATGAAATTATAAATATCAATAAGAAAAAATTACATCTATATAGAAATATTATATACATTCTTTCGAACTTACAGTCAGATGGTAGGGACAACATGGCCAGTGGATGTGGTGGTGGGGCTAGAAGCAGCAGCAACTAGATTTATCATAGTGATGCTAATGGGGGTAAGGGTAGTGGAGGTAGGGGTATTAGATAAGGGAGAGGGGTAGGTAGAGGTAGGTGATGTTGGGATGAGGTGGGTGTAGAGAAGTTGGAGGTAGAGGTGGAGGCAGAGTTGGACAAAGAACTGAAGGAGGTGGTTGTGATAGTGGTTGGGACCACATATGAGGGGGTTCTGGAGGTGGGGGGAAGCTGATAAAGAAGCATCAAAGGTAGAGGTGGCAGAAGTCAAGGAGGATGTGGAGTCAAAGGTGGAGGTAGAGGCGTAGGTATATATAGAGGTATGGATAACTGAGGTGGGTTAATCATTGAATGGAGAAGTGGATGTTGAGGTGGGGGAAGTGTAGGTGGATGTGGATGTAGAGTTTGGGGATAAGTTGGAGGCGGATGTAGGGTGGATGTGGCAGTGATGGAGGAGGAGTCCTTAGAGGCAGCGATAGAGGTGGAGGTATAGGTAGTGATGGTATCATAGGCAGAGCTAAACATTTCTGAAAGCATTAGGGTCGACTGGAAAGTGGATCAGTTAGGGTTCTATTTATAAAAACATAACATACATTTATCGGGGATTTTTGGAAGGCATTGATAATTTCCATTCACAACAGTTCTAAATTATAATGCGCTTCTAATGTGGACATTTATCACCTCTTTTTGAACATTGATAATGGTTCCCCATTATCTCTTCTTAAAAGTTATGATTAAAAATTCATATATCTATGCTAAAAATATTTCACTGGTAAATCATGATATTATATATATATTTATATCAATTATAAAGAGATATCATTATTAGTGCATAAAAACTTTTGATATAGGACAAATACTAATAAAATATATTTAATTATAGGATTATAAAAAATATATTTATTATTTTTATTTAATTTATATTTAAAAAAAAATATAAATGTTTATTTATTTATAGTCATATATATATTTAAATACTTATGAAATGAAAATGTAGAAATTAAATATATATAATTATATATAATTTCCTAAATATTAAAATAAATATATCATTATAATTAAAAATAAATTTTAATGAATATAAATACATATATATTTAAATACTTATTATTAGAGAAGAAGACTTTGTCTATCATTTTGGTAGTCTTTTTGACATTGTAATTTGGGATTTCTAGAGATTTATTGTGATGCAAATGTGATTCTCTATTACCACTCCTTGGAATGGTTTTGAATCTCACATGAGGATGGGTGTGTGTTATGATGAAATTTATCTTTAAAATGAACCAATGAAATCTAGGGGGTGTATATCCCGAATAAGAAGATATATGGGGGTTCCATCAATATAGAAATGTTTACCAGATGGAGGGATTATGAGGGCCCTAGGCAGAGGTGATTGTCATCTATGATTAGGGCAGTCAGCTCCTGTGCAGAGCCTATTTTAAAAATTGCCACAATGATCTCATCATTTGGATTTTCTGTCAATAGCATAATTATTTGTTTGTGGAATTGTATAGTAAACAAGAAGCTTGAATGCTTATTGAAGATAATAAATGCCATGATTAATGAGTTTTGATCTTCCTTATGTTTGTTGAAATTGGAGCCTTATGATGCATACCATGATTAAATAATTTTAAAGCCACTTGTTAGTTTATTTATCCTTTTTTTATTTTGAAAAATAAATTTAGTCCAATTAAATTTTTCATCTATTTAAAATGTTTAAATAGATCAAGTTTTTATTAATTATTTTTCCAGTATAATACCTCTTGTATTTTGGCTACAATGTATCACACATTGTTGCATCTATGATTCATATAGGGTTAGAGGAGGAGCGGCCTAAGGTGAGGTGATTGTCAGCCATGATTAGGGTGGTCAGCTCCCGTGTGGAGTCTATTTAAAAAAATGGCATAATGATCTCATTTTATAGATTTGTATTAAATAAAATAAATCATTTTATAAAACATTAAACTTTGTCAATAACATATGTCTATGTCAATAATATAAACCCCCACCATAATCATTTCCTCCCTAATACAACTACACACCCTCTCCCAACATCCTCACCCCATACCCACCACTGGTGCCACAACCGCATCGCCAGTTCCCACCCCCAATCCCACATTCCACGCATCACATATCCCACTTACCATTGACATTGATTCACACCAATCCCACAACCATCACTGCCAACTTTTCATCCACAATTGATCCCTCGGTTAGTCTCTAGATTCATGAGGTAAACCCTATTTTTTATATGCCTTCTTGAGTCATTGAAAAAAGTCTATAATTTAGGGTTCTATCTTATTGCCTTTGGATTCTAGAAAGATATTTTATTTCCCTTACTTTCTTCTTATTTTGAATAATCAATTTTGGTGTATGATTTGAAAAAAATGCATTGTTTACTAGGGGTCTATAATGGACTGAATTTGTGATGTTATTAAATTATATTCAATGTAATTTTTCATAACAAAATACATTTACATTAGAATCTTGAAAAGGTATAACTTAACTACATATATAATACATCATATTACTTATTTATTGAGTGTATACATATAATATTATATTTTTTCTAAATAATTTAACATAATTTACACTTTAACACACTCACTAAAAAGAGGTGTTTAAATATACATTCACTAATGGATTATTCTCTCTTGTTTGACCTTGGTATGTTATTTTATATCATATAAGAAAAATATTCAAAATTATCAAAGATTTTTTTTCTAGTAGTAGAAATAAATATAACTCCTTATTTATTACTATTGGGATTCAATGCTGTATATTCTACTACAATAGCCTTTGCTTCACAGAATAATGGTTCAATTAGGAATCTTATTGTAATCAGTATCATTTGGATGGATTTTTGGATGAAATTTTATACATCCATATATATAGGATATAATGATACTTTGATAATTGGATAAAAATATGATAAATGTATGAAAAAAGAAATTATAATGAAGAAGATTTCTAATATAAATTGGAACATCATTATATATAGATACAATCATAAAATGCTTCAATAATTTTTATGATGATTCAATAGATCATTTTAACATGTTCATTGAAATTCTGATCACAATACGATTATATAGTGAGTCAGTAGAGGATTTTATAATATATTGATAATTTTTATTACATATATGATTCTATGTTACTAGTTATTGAACATAGATATCTGGAATTATTCTGGTAGAGTGATCTCTATAAATTATTATTTTTCAGAAATGTGAACTATACTACTTTTTATATATATTATGTGATCATAAATAATAAAAATTAATGTAATATGAAATATTGTTTAAATAATAATTTTTGTCGTCCATATATAGGTATAAGGCTCAAACCCTAAATTACATCCCCTTTTTGTTATTCAGTTGTTAGAGGAACATGAAAAATTATTCAAGGAGTTTGGTGGTTAAACGAGGAAAAATATGGGTTCAGAATATATTTCTGTTTAGGTTCCATCCTGCAGCCTTGTTCGGTGTTATATTTCAGGTTTCTATAGTGTGGTCTCCTTGTTGCGGCCTAGGGAGGCATGAAGGAGGAAAATTAGGGCTACTTCCTTTACAAGGTTAACTATGATATGGTGGTTGGATACTGTGTAAACCTATCCCTAGTTTAGAGAGTTATGGAATGAAATGAGGTATCATAAATGTAGTTTTTTATGCAATGTCCAAATTGGGGGCGGTTACAACATGGGATGTATGCTGGGATATAGTCCCTCCCCTTGATAAATAGGATATAGATAGTTGATCGAGTACTTGATCGCATACTCGTGTTTTATCATGGGTCATCATATGGTCTCCTCCCACTGTGTATTGGTCAAGGTGGTCTACAATGTGATCATATGGGTGGCATTGTGGGCATCAAAAAATCTAGTTTTATTTAAATACCATGCGGCCCATGTAAGATTGGTATCGAGTATGAGGTTTCCAACCTCTGATACCAATTGTAGGATCGAAATAGTGATGTAGATGCTCAATTTACAAGAGGGGGGGGGGTGAATTGTAAACTTTAAAAACTCCTTTGGAACCTTTAATGTTAGCTAAGAATAACTATGTTTTCCTTAAGAAAAGGAAAGGGCTAAGTTTAACAAAGTTAAACTAAGAAAATTCACAACACTTCTAATATCAAATGAAATCTTGGAAAGAGATTCCGAACGTAGGTTCCAGAAATATGGTTCCGGAAATTTAAACTTAAAAAAAGATTACGAAGTGAGATTCTACCTTAAAGCGTATAGAATCTAAATGAATCAGAGTACAAGTAAGGAAGTATAAGATAGTTATACTTTCCTTATAATACAAAATGCAGCGGAATATAAACAAGTAGTCAAACTACATGTAACAAGATATAATTCTTTTAACCCAAAGAGAAGGGTATCCATCAACCTTGGATAAAGGTCCCTTGATTTATACTTTCAAGCAAGTCAGTCTTACCCACACCAGGGTAAGCCCTCGATACGAAGATCGGAGTTTCTGTCTTGATATCCCCGCAAGCCCTCAACTTCAAGGTAGTTGGAAACCTCTGTCTTCCTCAGTAAGGAAGCCCTTGAACTTCAAGGTAGTCGACAACCTTTTTCTTCCTATCCCCAGAAGCCCTCGAATGTCATCACCAACATTCGGAGTCACACGAAGCTTTGAGAGTTAATAAGAGCCTCTCTCTCTTTAGAAATCACTTCAAGCATGTAATCACATGAGTCGAAGATCTGTCAGCCTTTCAGCACTTGCAACAGCTACTAGCTCTTTCAAATGAGCTCCTATTTATAGGTAAGGTCGGCTCCTTCTCCAACGGTCATATTTTCCTTAAATATCGGAGGGACCTGTACACATGTCACTTAGACAACGGTAAATAAGAAATAGAATAGGCGACATCGTTTTATAACAAAACAAGTGTAACAGAATGTACGACATCGTTTTAAACTCTAACATAAAAGTTCGGAATGAAAACTTCGGAGTGAAGGTTCGGAGTGTAAGGAACAATAATAAAGAGTAGACAAATTATAGAAATGTAAGCAATATAGAAGTTCGGAGTCTAACCAAAATATGTTTCAGAGTCTGAATTAATTCAGAGAGTATAAAATAAAGATGATCAGATTCTGTTTAATAGGTGAATTCGGAATGGGAATTCGTAATGAGAATTGTTCATCAGAATTCATAATGAGAATTCTTCTTCAGAATTTGTAATGATAATTCTTTATCAGAATTCGTAATGAGAATTCCTCATCAGAATTCGTAATGAGAATTCCTCATCAGAATTCGTAATGAGAATTATTCTTTATAATTCCTAATGAGAATTCCTCATCAGAATTCGTAATGACAATTAATCATTAGAATTCATATTGAGAATTCGTTATCGAACTTCATAAGAATCCGTATACTGAATCTGGAATGGAACATAGTCAGAGTTCATATCCGGAATTCAGAATGAAAACTTCCGTATAGTTCTTAACCAGCAATCGGATCCTAAAATAGAATTCTTCATATCAAAGTTTCAACGATTCCGTGAAAATGAATCCAAATCTCATACTTAAGAAAAATATGGATGAAAATATGATAAGGATAATTTTTCTTTTAAAAGTGATTTTCCTTAAGAAAGCAATTTTCCTTGAGATAAGGTGTTTGTTATTTTCAAAACAATAAGGAATGGAAACGTCATAAGGAAAACCTTATTGACTCCACAATCTCCCCCTTTTTAGAAAGCACAAAAATCATTATGAAAAAGAAATTCTAAGAAGAAAGAAAAACATTAAGGCTTATCTCCATTTTCTTTAAAGATATTGATGAATACGACTAACCCCCCCTTAGGCTTTGGAACTCTAAGATCGTATTCAGATTTCCGGAGTGATAGAAAAGAAGGTCTTCTTTAATGAAAAATCTCCCCCTTAAACAAACTCTTATTAGAGTTTTTATTTTTCTTAAGGATCTTTTTCTTCTCCCCCTTTGATAAACTCTTATTAGAGTTCCTCTTTTTCTTAAGGATCTTTTCCTTCTCCCCCTTTGTGATTTTCAAAAAGAATTGGATGGAATAGAAAAAAATAACAAAGTACCTAAAAAAATAGTAATGACAACAATAGAAACGACAAGCACGACTTTCATTAAATTTGAAATCTCAGCAACAAAAAGAATACAACAAAAAGATCGGATTTGGTTATTTCGGATCTTTTTCCTTCGACATGAGCCCCTTTAGAATAGTCTTGATTTTCTTTAGGTCTTTATGATCTTCTTTAGCTCGCTTCTCTAAGACAACTATTCTTGGGGATTGAGATTCAATTTTTTCTTCCTGGGCTTTCAGATTTTCTTCATGAGCTTTCATCCTTTCTTCAAAATCAATCCGATGATACCTTTCAAACTTCCAGTTTTGAGAAATGGAATTCAGCTTCCCATTCAGATCTCTCACTTCTTGAATCCGGAAGTTCTTTTATTCTGTTAGCTTCTCTTCAAAGGATGAAGTTAACTCATTTATCTTCTTGTCCTCGGTTTCAAAAGCATCATTACCATTGTCTTGAAACTCATCGAACAACCTCACCTCTTCCACAGTCTTCTTCGGCCAGTTTGTCATCCTCTTGCAAGATCTTATATGAGCTTCGTATCCAACAAAGAAGGTTTTGAACTGAGCCTCAATCTCAACAAATTTTTCCATAACCATAGATACGAAGTCAGTTTTCTGATTCAAAGCATGTTGGAGCATCTGGCATCTTGAGTCAATACTAGAGAAAGTCGGAATGGTTCCCACCAACTTTTTTAAGGACTGAACAACAAAGTCATGCCCCAACGAGGATGACTCTGAATCTGAAATTTTTCGTGGAGAGTTTTCTTCCTCAATAAGCTCCAAATTCCTTTTAGACGAATCACCATATTCTATTTTCTTATTAGCCACTGATTTCGGAGTTTCAACAAGGAGTTGCTTTCCCTTGTCTTTTTTCGGAATCGATTCTTGATCAGGAGTTTTCTGCTCACTAGTAGACACTTGAACAATCTCATCAACAACTTTTTGAACAACATCTTCCTCATTCTTATCCTTCTCTGGAGTTATAAACATAAGGTATTCAGCCTCTGAAGTTTGGAGTGATAGATGTTCCGAAGGTGATCCTTTATAATCATCCACTTGTTGAAAAAGATCTCATGTTTCACCACTTCCTTTAGAAACTTCTTCTTCCTCTCCCACTTACTGAATCTGCTCGATTTTCTCAACATGATCAGGTATAGTCTCTTCCAGAAAATCAAGGTTTCTTCCTAGAGTCTCAGGTAGAGATTCCAAGGAGAAATATCTCTGAACTGGAATGCTTCCGGATACCATCTAATTAAATTTCAAAAAATCTTGGACTACCTCAGCTTCTGACATCTTCTTCTTAAGTTTCTTTTCCATTACTTGTTTTTGAAGCTCATCAGCAGTTTTCTCCTTTAGGGCCTTAGCTTCCGCAAGGTCCAATCCGAACTGCGGATCCCCTTCTTTCCTTTTCTCTTTATCTGCTATCCACTTCGCAACAACCTCATCAGGATATGCCTTCTTCTTCTTTGGTTTGGAAGGTGCGGTTTGAACTTCCTTAGACTTTGGATCTTCAACTTCAGCTGTAACTTACTTCAACTTTCTTTTCTTTACTGGTTTGGATGATTCCGGTTCAGCAGCCTTCGGAACCGTTTCTTCTTGATTAGGCAAATCAACAAACTCACCAATATCCTTGTTGAAAGCCACATCGATCCTCTTAAGAGTGTCATCACTAACCAACAAAATTTTACAAACCCTTGGCTTAGATCTGTAGGCATCCTTGAAAGATTCAAGGCACCGAACTATCAACTTTGATAATATTGCTGGGTGCATTACGATCTGTGCTCTGAGATTTCCCTTCATAAGATTCTCAATGGTTATAAGAATGTGCCTCATGAAGTTAAACTTCCTCTTAGATTTATCAGAAAATCTAAGGTATAGATCTCACTCTTCTTCAAACTGTCTTTATCACCTTTCCTCGGTACGATAAGCCCTTGCACCCACAACTCTAGAATCTGGAAGTTTGTGGATAGACTTTCAATCTTCGGAGCCTTGTCATCAGCCAGTCCAAGAGTTTCTAAGGAATTTTCCTTGTCGAAGCTACCCTTAGAGTCCGGAAAAATGTGAGAAATAAATTCGGCTTCTCCTTCATAGGGCAGCCCTACCAAGCTTTCAGCCTTGGTATAAGTAAGCTTATAAGTCTTGCCATAAGACTTGAAAGAAAATTTTTCCCTATTATCTTCCTGGAAGAAGGAAACTGTTTCATAGAACTCAACAAGTGACTCTGTAAAAAAATCGTCTTGATTCCCCGGTTTGGATATAGCAACATCTTCCCAGCCATTCAACTTAATGTTCTTTGAAATAATAGAATCATAGTTGTTGAAGAAATCCGGATGGACTAACCTTTCTCTATAAACTAACCATTGCAAAATAGGCTTAGTGGATGACATTTCTTGAGATGCTAACTCCGCAGACATTCGGATCTGTAATCCTATGAGAAGTTCGGAACGGAGAAATCTGAGGTTCGGAACGGCCTTAAAACAGAGGGGCAGAGCTTCGGGATGTGAGAGCTTAAAATCGATGTGGGACGAGTATTTGGGTCCCCTTTATATAAGCAATGAAACGACGGTTCAACTTCCTTGGTTGATCTAACGGTTGGAATGAGCTGAGATCAGATTTGACGGTTGAAAACCTGAATCTGATCTTTTTGAGGTTTTTATTAAAGCAAAGAATTATGAAAACTATAATCCGAAAACATAATACATGAAAATGCCAGCAAGTAAAGTATAACTACGAAAACATGAGTAAGGAAATCATACCATTCGGATTGGCTGAGGAGTATTATTCGTAATGGATAATATAAAAAGATGATTACGAAAAAAACATTATTATGAAAAGACGAAGTTCTCAAAAATTTACTACGGAAAACAATCTCAGTACGAAAAACTCAGTACGAAAAAGTCAATACGAAAAACATATTACGGAAAAAAATGGTACAAAAATCTGGTTATGAAACTGCCAGTACGTAATTTTCCATTCCGTAAATTTTTAATACGAACACTTCCATTTCAGAAGTATTCTGTACGAGAATTTCCATTTTGGAAAATTTTAGTACCGTAAGTTCCATTCCGGAAATCATCATTCTGAAAAGTTTGAAAACAAATTTTGAAAAACATTGCTAAACAAACAATCAAATGTACTCCTCCTATGAAAAGGAGTTTATTACTGTAAGGATACTTTTTCAACATAATGTTAATTAAAAAAGATTACCTTACGGTTATAATTCCTAACATCTGTTTAATATATTCAAATCTATCAGAAGGCAAAGATTTTGTGAAAATATCAGCAAGTTGATCTTGCGTTCCGATAAACGGAAGAATAATATCTCTTTTATGTGTGTGATCCCTAAGAAAGTGATGCCTAATATCTATGTGTCTTTCACGAGAGTGATGTGCAGGGTTCTTACTTAGGGCAATGGAACTTGTGTTATCACACATAATTTGAGTTTTAGTAAAACTAAATCCATAGTCTGTGAGTGTGTGTTGGATCCACAACACTTGAGCACAACAATATCCAGCTGCTACATATTCAGCTTCAGCAGTGGAAAGTGATATAGAATGTTTCTTCTTGCAGGACCAAGAAACTAAAGAATCTCATAAGAAATGACAAGTTCTGGATGTACTTTTTCTATCCATTCTACATCCACCGATGTCAGCATCAGAAAAGCTTTTTAGAACAAAATCACTTCCAGAAGTATAAAATAATCCTAGATCCATGGTTCCCTTAAGGTAGCAAAAAATTCTTTTTACTGCCTTTAAGTGATATTCCTTAGGATTGGATTGATATCTTTCACATAAGCATGCTGAAAACATTACGTCTGGTTGACTAGCTGTTATGTAAAGTAGACTTCCTATCATACCTCTAAAAGATGTTTGATCTACTGGTTTCCCAGCTTCGTCATGATCTAAAGAGTTTGAGGTACCAATGGGAGTACTTATACTCTTAGTGTTGTCGTAACCATATTTTTTTAAAAAGAACATTAATATACTTATGTTGAGATATGTAGGTTCCTTCTGGTTTTTGAGATATTTGAAAACCAAGGAAAAATTTTAACTCACCCATCATACTCATTTAAAACTCAGATTTCATTAGACTTGCAAAAGAGTCAGTCAAAGATTGCTGAGTTGAACCAAATATAATGTCATCAACATAAATTTGTACAATCAAAACATTTTTCTTATCTTTCTTTATAAAAATGCTTGGATCTACATTTCCCTTAACATAGTTATTTTGAAGCAAAAAACCAGTGACTCTATGATACCATGCTTGTGGGGCTTGTTTAAGGCCATACAAAGCATTGGTAAGTATAAAAACATGATCAGGATGTTTTGTATCTTCAAAGCCAGGAGGTTGTTTAACAAAAACTTCCTCTTGAACATAACCGTTAAGAAAAGCACATTTCACATCCATTTGGAAAAGTTTGAAATTAAAGAATGCTGCAAAGGCAAGTAGAGTACGGATAGATTCAATTCTAGCTACTGGAGCATAGGTTTCTTCATAGTCCATTCCTTCTTGCTGATTATAGCCTTTAGCAACAAGTCTAGCTATATTTCTTACTATGACTCCATTTTCATCAGATTTATTTCTGAAAACCCATTTTACTCCAATAACAGAAGTTTCCTTAGGACTTTCAACCAAGGTCAAGACTTTATTCCTTTCAAATTCATTTAGTTCATCTTGCATGGCTTTGATCCAATCATTATCACATAAAGCTTCATTAGTGCTTTTAGGTTCTAATTGGGAAAGAAATGCTAGATGTTATACTTCATTTATTAAGGAACTTCTAGTCCTTACAAGTTGGTTTACATCACCAATGATACTATCACTGGGATGATTCTTAAGAAACATCTGATTTGGGTTTTGTAAAATCTGTCCATCAACATAGGGTAGAAAGTCTTCTGGGGTAAATGTTTCAGAAGTATCTTCTAGAACAATTTCTTTATCAGAAGGTTCTTCTATCAAAGGTTGACAATCAGTTTTTGAAAACACATCCGAGGAAGAAGGCTGGGATGGTTTAAAAACAAAAGGATCTGATTCATCAAATTTTACATGTACTGTTTCTTCAACAGTGCAAGTATTTTTATTAAAAACTCTATAAGCCTTAGAAGTTGTGGAATATCCTAAGAAAATCCCTTCATTAGATTTTAGTGCGAATTTATATAAGTTATCTTTAGTATTCAAAATGAATACTTTGAAACCAAAAACCTTGATGTAGGATAGTCTAGGTTTTCTACCATTCCATAATTCATAAGGAGTTTTATTATGAAAAGGACTAATCAAAACTCGATTTATAGTATAGCAAGCAGTACTTACAGCTTCAGCCTAGAAATTTCTAGCAATAGAATATTCACTCAACATGGTTCTAGTTATCTCTTGAAGAATTCTATTTCTTCTTTCAACTAGTCCATTCTGTTGAGGAGTTCTAGGTGCTGAAAAATTGTGAGTAATACCTTTCTTACTACAAAAAGTTTCAAAATCAGAATATTGAAATTATCCTCCATGATCACTATGAATAGTTTTCAATGGTAGGTTTTTCTCATTTTTAACATGAGCTCTAAAACATTTGAAATATGAAAAATATTAAGACTTCTTTGCTAGAAAATATACCCAAGTAAATCTAGTGTAATCATCAACTAGAACAAACACATAGTATTTGCCTCCAATACTTCCATTTTGTGTTGGACCAAAAAGATCCATATGTACTAACTGTAATGCATCAGTTGTTGAGACTTCACCGATTGACTTAAAAGTAGATTTATGTTGTTTTCCATATTGACAAGGATCACAAACATTAGAAGAATCAAATCTAAGCTCCCGTAGATCCTTAACTAGTTTCTTCTTAGAGTGTTTACATAGGTTTCTAATATTACAGTGTCCTAATCTTCTATGCCATAACCAAGAGTGATCTTCCATTGCACATAGGCAAGGTAAATATTGGCTTCTAAGATCTTCTATGTTCAGAGTGTAAACATTCTCTTGCCTGTTGGCTGAGAGAATAAATTCTTCCTTGGAATTGTGAACTAATCACTTATCATTCCTAAAATTCACAAGGTAACCTTCATCACATAACTGACTTATGCTAATGAGGTTGTGCTTAAGACCCTTAACAAAAAGAACATTTGAAATCAAGGTTTTACCTAAAAGAACAATATTACCAATACCAACAATCTCTCCCTTAGCATTGTCTCCGAAAGTTACCTTTCCTCCTTTCGTTGTGATAATCTTTTCAAAATAGCTTTTGTTACCAGTCATGTGCTTGGAACATCCACTATCCATGAACCATGTATTGTTGCTGGAACTCTCTTTGTTTTCCTGAAATTAATAAGAAAATTAGATTTTCGGAATCCAAACATGTTTGGATCTGAGATTTCCAGACAATAAAATTTTAGGAACCCACATCTTCTTAGAAAAGTAAGCTTTGTGAAATCCTAGAGATTGGGTTTTGTTTAAGGAACAATTCTTTGCCCAGTGACCACCACATTGACACTTGGTACAAAATGGGGCACTTTGAGGAACAAAATAATTGTTACTGAAAATAGGTTTTGCATGGGTATAACCAAATCCTGATTTATTTCTTAAAGGTCGTATTTGGTAATACATCTTATCAAAATTTTCTTTACCATGGGTAAAGTTTGATAAACACTTCTTTATGGAAAAAATTTCGGACTTGAGTTTTACAACCAAGTTTTTATCCTCAAATTCATTAGTTTTAGAACTAGAGTTAGGCTCTAAAACATTTTTCTTAGAAATTACTTTTTCTAATTCTTTAGAATGTTTGTTCTTCTCAGAACTTACTTCCTCAAGATTTTTTGAAATATTTTCAAAATCAGAATTTTTCTTATCAAGATCTTTAGAAAGATCTGATATTTCTTTTGTAAGAATAGAATTCCTAGAGTTTTCCTTATCAAGTTTCTTATTGAGTTTGGAATTCTCAATTTCAAGAAGTTCAGCAAACCTAGAGACTTCATCATAAGTAAGTAAAGTATTTTCTTCATCGGAAGATGATTCTTCATCAGAAGAGTTATAATACTTACTATCATTAGAATTTAAAGAAACATTGGTCAAAGATTCATAATTTTGTACCTTATCCATAAGACAATGATTATCAATGGGTAATCTAGCTATAAGACCAAGATTCTTCTGTCCTGAAGATTCATAATCAGAAGATTCATCTGAAGAGTCACCACCACTGGCACTCCAGGTGTCATTAACTTTCAGAACATTCTTAGCTTTGGCTTTATAATAATTATTTATGTTCCTGTCCGAATGTCTTTCCTTCCTTTCTTTCTTTTTGATCATAGGGCAATCTGGTCTAATATGTCAAGCTCTTTTACATTCATAACAAGTAACTTCTTCATCTTTCTTATCTTTCATTTCCTTTTTCTTATACTTAGATTGAAAATTTCTCTGTCCAGCTATCTTGTTCATCCTTCGAGCAAGATTTGCTAATTCATTTTCTGAGACTTCACTCTCACAAGATTCGGATTGGAAAATAACTTTCTTAGACTTGGATCTGGTTACTCTCTCAGGAGTCTTAGCTTTCATCTGATTCGAGGTTGTAGTAAAAGCAACAGTACAATTTCCATTCTTCTTCTTGATGTTGTCTGCATCTCTCTTCATTCTAGTTTCATGTTGTAGAAGAGTTCCAAATAATTCATCAAGAGTAATTTGAGTGACCTTCCTGTTCTCATCTATAGCTATTCTCTTTGATTCCCACTCATTGGGCATAATATTAATTATTTTATCCACAAGAGCTTTATCATCTAAACCTTTCTCTCCCATACATTGTATACTGTTGAAAATAGTCATAAATCTTTGTTGAACATTACAGATAGGTTCTCCATAAGGAAAATTGAAGCCATGATATTCAGCTCTAAGCATAGCTCTTCTAGTCTCAATCACTTTAGAAGTCCCTTAGTGTGTAACCTCTAACTTCTTCCATATACAGTTAGCTTCTTCACAAGAAGAAATTTGGCTATATATATTTCTGGTCATTGAACATAGTAAAGTGTTTCATACCTTTTAGTTTAGTTGATATTCTTTCTTTTCCTGGTTAGTAAAAGATCTGACTTCCTTGTCAAGAATTTTATAATCAACACTAAGCATAACAAAGTTGTCTACTCCAGTATTGATAACAAAAGTCTTCATACGATCTCTCCAGTATTCATAGTAATTACCATCAAAGATTGGTGGTCTTGTAGGATTCAGATTATCAATTGATCCAACATTGACTCCTTCCATACTTAAAATTACTTTTCACACAAACTTGTTAGTAGAAAATGTTCGTAATCACAATGTTCGGAATGGGAAATGGAATGGTAATGTTCGGAATGAGAAAGTGAGCAAGAAAAACTTATTCGTGAGTATAAGTATTTCAGAGACCTCCTCTGATACCAAATGTAATATTGGTATAGAGTATGAGGTTTCCAACCTCTGATACCAATTGTAGGATCGACATAGTGATGTAGATGCTCAATTTACAAGAGGGGGGTGAATTGTAAACTTTAAAAATTCCTTTGGAATCTTTAATGTTAGTTAAGAATAACTATGTTTTCCTTAAGAAAAGGAAAGGGCTACGTTTAACAAAGTTAATCTAAGAAAATTCACAACACCTCTAATATCAAATGAAAACATGGAAAGAGATTCCGAACGTAGGTTCCAGAAATATAGTTCCGAAAATTTAAACTTAACAAAAGATTACAAAGTGAGATTCTAACTTAAAGCGTATAGAATCTAAATGAATCAGAGTACATGTAAGGAAGTATAAGAAAGTTATACTTTCCTTATAATACAAAATGCAGCAGAATATAAACAAGTAGTTAAACTACAAGTAACAAGATATAAGTCTTTTAACCCAAAGAGAAGGGTATCCAACAACCTTGGATAAAGGTCTCTTGATATATACTTTCAAGCAAGTCAGTCTTACCCACACCAGGGTAAGCCCTCGATACGAAGATCAGAGTTTCTGTCTTGCTATCCCTGCAAGCCCTCAACTTCAAGGTAGTTGGAAACCTCTGTCTTCTTCAGCAAGGAAGCCCTTGAACATCAAGGTATTCGGCAACCTCTGTCTTCCTATCCCTAGAAGCCCTCGAATGTAATCACCAAAATTCGGAGTCACATGAAGCTTTGAGAGTTAATAAGTGACTCTCTCTCTAGAAATCACTTCAAGCATGTAATCACATGAGTCGAAGATCTGTCAGCCTTTCAGCACATGCAACAGCTACGAGCTCTTTCAAATGAGCTCCTATTTATAGGTAAGGTCGGCTCCTTCTCCAATGGTCATATTTTCCTTAATGATCGGACGGGCCTGTACACGTGTCACTTAGACAATGGTTAATAAGAAACAAAATAGACGACATCGTTTTATAACAGAACAAGTGTAACAGAATGTACGACATCGTTTTAAACTCTAACATAAAAGTTCGGAATGAAAACTTTGGAGTGAAGGTTCGGAGTGTAAGGAACAATAATAAAGAGTATAAAAATTATAGAAATGTAAGCAATATAGAAGTTCGGAGTCTAACCAAAATATTTTTCAGAGTCTGAATTAATTCAGAGAGTACAAAACAAAGATGATCAGATTCTGTTTAATAGGTGAATTTAGAATGGGAATTCATAATGAGAATTCTTCATCAGAATTCATAATGAGAATTCTTCTTTAGAATTCGCAATGATAATTCTTTATCAGAATTCATAATGAGAATTCCTCATCAGAATTCATAATGAGAATTCCTCATCAGAATTCATAATGATAATTCCTCATCAGAATTCGTAATGAGAATTCTTCTTTAGAATTCGTAATGAGAATTCCTCATCAGAATTCGTAATGAGAATTAATCATTATAATTCGTATTGAGAATTCGTTATCGATCTTCATAAGAATTCGTATCCTGAATCTGGAATAAAACATAGTCAGAGTTCATATCCGGAATTCGGAATGAAAACTTCCTTATAGTTCTTAACCAGAAATCGGATCCTAAAACAGAATGCTTCATATGAAAGTTTCAACAATTCCGTGAAAATGAATCCGAATCTCATACTTAAGAAAAATATGGATGAAAATATGATAAGGATAACTTTTCTTATAAAAGCGATTTTCCTTAAGAAATCAATTTTCCTTGATATAAGGTGTTTGTGATTTTCAAAACAATAAGGAATGTAAAAGTCATAAGGAAAACCTTATTGACTCAAAAATCTCCCCCTTTTTGGAAAGCACAAAAATCCTTATGAAAAAGAAATTCTAAGAAGAAAGGAAATCATTAAGGCTTATCTCCCTTTTCTTTAAGGATATTGATGAATACGACTAACTCACCCTTAGGCTTTGAAACTCTAAGGATCATATTCAGATTTCCGGAGTGATAGATAAGAAGGTCTTCTTTAATGAAAAAGCTCCCCCTTAAACAAACTCTTATTAGAGTTTTTCTTTTTCTTAAGGATCTTTTTCTTCTCCCCCTTTGATAAACTCTTATTAGAGTTCTTCTTTTTCTTAAGGATATTTTCCTTCTCCCCCTTTGTGATTTTCAAATAGAATTGGAGGGAATGGAAAAAAAATAACAAAGTACATGAAAAAAAAATTAGTAATGACAACAATAGAAACGACACGCATGACATTCATTAAATTTGAAATCTCAGCAACAAAAAGAATACAACAAAAAGATCGGATTTGGTTATTTCGGATCTTTTACCATCGACATGAGCCCCTTTAGAATAGTCTTGATCTTCTTTAGGTCTTTATGATCTTCTTCAGCTTGCTTCTCTAATATAACTATTCTTACGGATTCAGCTTCAATTTTTTCTTCCTGGGCTTTCAACTTTTCTTCCTGAGCTTTCATCCTTTCCTCAAAATCAATCCGATGATCCCTTTCACAATTCCAGTTTAGTGAAACGGAATTCAGCTTCCCATTAAGATCTCTCACTTCTTGAATCTGGAAGTTCTTTTCTTCTGTCAGCTTCTCTTCAAAGGATGAAGTTAACTCATTTATCTTCTTGTCCTCAGTTTCAAAAGCATCTTTAACATTGTCTTGAAACTCATCGAACAACCTCATCTCTTCCACAGTCTTCTTCGGCCAGTTTGTCATCCTCTTGCAAGATCTTCTAGGAGCTTCGTAGCCAACAAAGAAGGTTTTGAACTGAGCCTCAATCTCAACACATTTGTCCATAACCATAGATACAGAGTCAGTTTTCTGATTCAAAGAATGTTGGAGCATCTTCCATCTTGAGTCAATACTAGAGAAGGTCGGAATGGTTCCCACCAACTTTTTTTAGGACTGAACAACAAAGTCATGCCCCAACGAGGATGACTCTGAATCTGAAATTTTTCTTGGAGAGTTTTCTACCTCAATAAGCTCCAACTTCCTTTTATACGAATCAACATATTCTCTTTTCTTGCTAGCCACTGATTTCGGAGTTTCAACAAGGAGTTTCTTTCCCTTGTCTTTTTTTCGGAATCGATTCTTGATCAGGAGTTTTCTGCTCGCCAGTAGACACTTGAACAATCTCATCAACAACTTTTTGAAAAACATCTTCCTCATTATTATCCTTCTCTGGAGTTACTAACTTAGAGGATTCGTCCACTGAAGTTCGGAGTGATAGATTTTCCGAAGGTGATCCTTTATAATCATCCACTTGTTTCAAAAGATCTCATGTTTCACCACTTCCTTTAGCAACTTCTTCTTCCTCTCCCACTTGTTGAATCTACTCGATTTGCTCAACATGCTCAGCTGTAGTCTCTTCCGGAAAATCAAGGTTTCTTCCTGGAGTCTCAGGTAGAGATTATAAGGAGAAAGATCTCGGAACTAGAATGCTTCTGGATACCATCTCATTAAATTTCAACAAAGCATGGACTACCTCAGCTTCTGACATCTTCTTCTTAAGATTCTTTTCCTTTACTTGTTTTTGAAGCTCATCAGCAGTTTTCTCCTTCAGGGCCTTAGCTTCCACAGGGCCCAATCCGAATTGCGGATCCCCTTCTTTCCTTTTCTCTTTATCTACTCTCCACTTCGCAACAACCTCATCAGGATAGGCCTTCTTCTTCTTTGGTTTAGGAGGTGCGGTTTGAACTTCCTTAGACTTAGGATCTTCAACTTCAGCTGCAACTTCCTTCAACTTTCTTTTCTTTATTGGTTTGGATGATTCTGGTTCAGCAGCCTTCGAAACCGTTTCTTCTTGATTAGGAAAATCAACTAACTCACCAATCTCCTTGTTGAAAGCCACATCCATCCTCTTAAGAGTGTCATCACTAACCAACAAAATTTTACAAACCCTTGTCTTAGATCTGTAGGCTTCCTTGAAAGATTCAAGCCACCGAACTATCAACTTTGATAATATTACTGGGTACATTACGATCTGTGCTATGAGATTTACATTCTTAAGATTCTCAATGGTTATAAGAATGTGCCTCATTAAGTTAAACTTCCATAGATTTATCAGAAAATCTAAGATATAGATCTCACTCTTCTTCAAGCTGTCTTTATCACCTTTCCTCAGTACGATAAGCCCTTGCACCCACAACTCTAGAATCCGGATGTTTGTGGATAGACTTGCAATCTACGGAGCCTTGTCATCAGCCAGTCCAAGAGTTTCTTGGGCTTTTTCCTTGTCGTAGCTACCCTTAGAGTCCGGAAAAACGTGACAAATAAATTCGGCTTCTCCTTCATAGGACAGCCCTACCAAGCTTGCATCCTTGGTATAAGTAAGCTTATAAGTCTTTCCATAAGACTTGAAAGAAAATTTTTCCCTATTATATTCCTGGAAGAAGGAAACTGTTTCATAGAACTCAACAAGTAACTCTATAAAAACATCGTCTTGAGTCCCCAGTTTGGATACAGAAACATCTTCTCAGCCATTCAACTTAATGTTATTTGAAATAAGAGAATCATAGTTGTTGAAGAAATCCAGATGGACTAACCTTTCTCTGTAAACTAACCATTGCGAAATATGCTTAGTGGATGAAATTTCTTGAGACGCTAACTCCATAGACATTCGAATCTGTAATCCTCTGAGAAGTTCGGAACGGAGAAATCTGAGGATCAGAATGTCCTTAAAACAGAGGGGCAGAGCTTCGGGACGCAAGAGCTTGAAATCGATGTGGGACGAGTATTTGGGTCCCCTTTATATAGGCAATGAAACGACGGTTCAACTTCCTTAGTTGATCTAACAGTTGGAATGAGCTGAGATCAGATCTGACGGTTGAAAACTTGAATTCGATCTTTTTGAGGATTTTATTAAAGCAAAGAATTAAGAAAACTATAATCTGAAAACATAATACAAAAAAATGCCAGCAAGTAAAGTATAACTACGGAAACATGAGTATGTAAATCATACCTTTCGGATTGGCTGAGGAGGATTATTCGTAATGGATAATATAAAAATATGATTACGAAAAAAAAAATTATTATGAGAAGACGATGTTCTCAAAAATTTACTACGGAAAACAATCTCAGTACGAAAAACTCAGTACGAAAAAGTCAATACGAAAAACATATTACGAAAAAAAACAGTACAAAAATATGGTTATGAAACTGCCAGTACGTAATTTTCCATTCCGGAAATTTTTAATACGAAAACTTCCATTTCAGAAGTATTCTGTACGAGAATGTCCATTTTGGATAATTTTAGTTCCAGATGTTCCATTCCGGAAATCATCGTTCCGAAAAGTTTGAAAACAAATTTTGAAAAACTTTGTTAAACAAACAATCAAATGTACTCCTCCTATGAAAAGGAGAATATTACTGTAAAGAGACTTTTTCAACAGAAAGTTAATTAAGAAAGATTACCTTACGGTTATCATTCCTAACTTCTGTTTAATATATTCAAATCTATCAGAAGGCAAAGATTTTGTGAAAATATCAGCAAGTTGATCTTGTGTTCTGATAAACTGAAGAATAATATCTCCTTTAAGTGTGTGATCCCTAAGAAAGTGATGCCTAATATCTATGTGATTTGCACGAGAGTGATGTGCAGGGTTCTTACATAGGGCAATGGAACTTCTGTTATCACAAACAATTGGAGTTTTAGTAAAACTCAAGACTTAGTCTGTGAGTGTGTGTTGCATCCACAACACTTGAGCACAACAATTTCCAGCAACTACATATTCAGCTTCAGTAGTGGAAAGTTCTATAGAATGTTGCTTCTTACAGGACCAAGAAACTAAATAATCTCCTAAGAAATGAAAAGTTCCAGATGTACTTTTTCTATCCATTCTACATCCACCGAAGTTAGCATCAGAAATGCTTTTTAGAACAAAATCATTTCCAGAAGTATAAAATAATCCTAGATCCATGGTTCCCTTAAGGTAGCAAAAAATTCTTTTTACTGCATTTAAGTGAGATTCCTTAGGATTGGATTGATATCTTGCACATAAGCATACTGAAAACATTAAGTCTGATTGACTAGCTGTTAAGTAAAGTATACTTCCTAACATACCTCTAAAAGTTGTTTGATCTACTGGTTTCCCAGCTTCGTCAAGATCTAAAGAGTTTGAGGTACCAATGTGAGTATTTATACTCTTAGTGTTGTCATAACCATATTTTTTTAAGAAGATCTTTAATATACTTATGTTGAGATATGTAGGTTTCTTCTGGTTTTTGAGATATTTGAAAACCAAGGAAAAATGTTAACTCACCCATCATACTCATTTCAAACTCAGATTTCATTAGACTTGCAAAAGAGTCAGTCAAAGATTGCTGAGTTGAACCAAATATAATGTCATCAACATAAATTTGAACAATCAAAACATTTTTCTTATCATTATTTATAAAAAGGGTTGGATCTGCATTTCCCATAACATAGTTATTTTGAAGCAAAAAACCAGTGAGTCTATCATACCATGCTCGTGGGGCTTGTTTAAGGCCATACAATGCTTTGGAAAGTCTAAAAACATGATCAGGATGTTTTTTATCTTCAAAGCCAGGAGGTTGTTCAACAAAAACTGCCTCTTGAACATAACCGTTAAGAAAATCACATTTCACATCCATTTGGAAAAGTTTGAAATTAACGAATGCTGCAAAGGCAAGTAGAATACAGATAGATTCAAGTCTAGCTACTGGAGCATAGGTTTCTTCATAGTCTATTCCTTCTTGCTGATTATAGCCTTTAGCAAAAAGTCCAGCTTTATTTCTTACTATGACTCCATTTTCATCACATTTATTTTTGAAAACCCATTTTACTCCAATAACAGAAGTTTCCTTAGGACTTTCAACCAAGGTCCAGACTTTATTCCTTTCGAATTCATTTAGTACATCTTGCGTGGCTTTTATCCAATCATCATCACCTAAATCATCATTAGTGCTCTTAGGTTATAATTGTGAAAGAAATTCTAGATGCTCTACTTCATTTCATAAGGAACTTCTAGTCCTTACAGGTTGGTTTACATCACCAATGATACTAACACTGGGATGATTCTTAAGAAACACCTGATTTGGGGGTTTCTTATAATACCACCATAGAAGGTATTTTATCTATGTATGAAAAACAAAATATGAAAATATCATTAATTTTTCATCCATATAAGAATCAAAAATTATATATCTTCAACATGTGCGATGGAACTACCATCCTGACACATCTTGATGAGATTAATAAAATGTTATTAGTGTACACCAATATAATTTTTAATGTTGAAGATGAGATCCAAGACATTATATTTTAAATTTTTTAGATAGTTCATATGACTATCATATCAATTCTATGATATATGGGAGATATTATGGGACTCTAGAGGATGTCATGATCACCTTGCATCCACGTAAGTTGCATAGAAATTCTATGGTTAAGCATAAACCCGACAGTCTGAATACGGGATGTCTTTCGGAGTTTTGGTGGAAAAATAATGGTATACATTGTAAGGGATGTAAGATTCAGATCCAATCACATGAACATCGGTATAAACCTAGCACTAAATAACTTACCAACTACCACTATGGGAAACCTAGTCATGTTAGACAAAAATGACCCAGTTTGAAATTAGGATGACATTCTATGGTGTCTAGTGATTATTCTATCATGGAATACCAAGCATGTTAAAGTAGTGTGGTTTCATGTATGTCTCGAGATACTCTTGATGTTGAGTGGGTATCAAACTCAGGAGGTTATATCCATTTGTTCCAAGATAAGAGTTTATTTTATTGATTGACTGAAATAGCTTAATGAGAGCTTGATATTGAAAATTAAAAAGTGGTGTTGATTCATGTGTCGAGTTTTTGTTATGCTAGATCTCTCATAAAATTTTATTGTAACCATTCATGATTTAACATGTGTTATAGATTTACAATGGAATCTAATCTCACTTGGAAACTTATATCAGAGTGTGTTTACCTTTAAATCTAATTAAGTTTGTCATCAAATCCCAAAGGGGGGTTGTATGGTTGATGAAGGATCCTAGAATAATGGGTTATTTGTTTTGGATGTAAGAAAAAATATAATGTATTTAAGAAACACTTATTTCACTAAAAATTACAATAGGTTTATTTGGCATAGGCGGTTGGGACATGTTAGTGCTAACGGTCAAGATAAATTGAGTAGGAAAGGGAGACTCACACATGTTATATGATGTAACATACACTTTTATGTAGATTTAGTCACGGTTAATTATAAACGAGTTATGTTTAAAAGATCTTACTTTTATTCTACTCTCCCACTTGAGTACATTTACTCTGATTTTTGGGGAACATCTAGGACTACCTCCCATGGTGGTGGCTCTATATTTTTAACCATTATAGATGAATAATCACAGAATATTAGGGTTTATATTTTGAGAAATAAATAATATTCCTTTGAGTTGTTTTAATCTTATAAATCTTCTATATTAAAATAATTTTTGTAGATGCTAAAGGGTTTGAGGATTGATAATATCCGTGAATACCTTTCTACATATTTTATCATCTATTTGGAAATTGATTGAATTTTAAAATCACTTAACCGTGAGTTATAGTCATTTGTATAAAGGTATAGATTATTTTTTGAATCAAACCTTTATTTATTCGGTGTGTACAATGCTTACAACCTCAAACATTACCAAATCCTTTTTGATAGAAGTTGTTACAATGGTAAATTACATAATAAATAGGCATCCCTCATCTATAAACAAATTTAGGAATCTTATTGAATACTTGAAAAATTATGCCCATCTGATGATCATTTTATGGTGAATTGATTCACTTCTTACACTCAAGTTCAAGATGATAAACATGAGCCCAGAGTTTTCTAGTGCATCTTCATAGGGTATCCTGAGGGGTGAAGGTGTATAAGAATTTAGAAGATAAACAAGGATTTAAAATGGTCATTCATATATGAGATGTGGTGTTTCAAGAGTCTTTTCATCTTATTTCCTAGCCTCTAACTAATTATAATGTTGAACTTTCTCAAAAGTTGGTACATGAGGTTGATCCTCCTAGTTTTAGAGAGACTCATGTTTAGACTCCATGTACCAATTAGGTGTAGCTTTCTCATCGAAATCTATACTCCTGGTGTGATTCTAATGATAATTCTACTAAGTAAGTTCCTTGTGATCTCATTGGTTTTAAACTCACTGGTATATGCAGAGGAGGTTAATTAGATCTATTACTAGTTATAACCGTGCTAATATAGTTTCATTTGCGTTAAATGCGGAAGAAAAGCATGGTGGAGAGGATTCCCAAATTGCCAATCAATCTATAAAATAATATAATTATTATAAATCATGGTTGTATTAGAACTTAATATTAATAATGAAGGTCCATAACATTGATTTTCCACAGCTTCCCAGAGGGATGAATGGAGGAGAGGCCTCGACGGAGGTGATTTTTGCGGTTAACTCAAATGAGGGGGTTGTTTTAAAAAAGATCATAATGATCTAATCATTCATATTTATTGTAATAACATAATTATTATTCAATATTTAGAGTATGACTGTTATTTTTATCAATTAAATTATACCCCTTAATGTGACCTTCTACCTATTAATACACTATATGATAGTTGGGATATTGCAGACCTTATTGTTTTTGGGAGTCGTTGCACCAAAAATACCTTTCCTATCCCCCACCCTATTCGTTCCCTTGGAACCCCAATTATGAACCCTCGCATGACTCCCTCACCCCCTACCTATCATCTTCAATTACCCCACACCACCAGCGCACATCCCCAATCCTATTTCTATGCACCATTGATCCCATTAACCATTGACATTGATTCATGTAGATCCCACCATCATAGCTACAACCATTTACACCATGCTGGATCCCTACATTAGTCTCATGTTTCATGTTGTAAACCTTATTTTCAGTATGTATTATTGATTCATTGAAAAACCTCTGTATCAAAGGGTTCAAACTTGTCACCCATATTTTCAAGGAATATATTATGTTTCCCACTCTATCACCTTATTTTCATTTATCAATTCTAAGAATATGACTAAAAAACAGGATTTATTCATTATGGATACATAAATGAGTGAATTTATGTATTTATTTAAATATATTGAAATTAAAATTTTATAATGAAATACATTTTTTGAATTAGAACAATGTTTAATTTAACTACATCAGGATTACATTATTTTAAATATTTATTGGGTTTATCCATATGATTTTATATTTTGATTTAATAATATATCAAAATATACATTTCAACACAATGATATACACATGGTGTATAAAAAACATTAACAATATGGATTTTGTTCACTTCATTAATATTTGTTTTTATTATAATATCATATATGTAAAATATTAAAAATTATACGACATAAAAAATCAATTTTGATTCAATAATATTAACTAAATTGAATTCTGATTTTATGATTATTTGGATTACACATTGTATATTCAACTACAATAATCTTTTCATCACAGAATAATGGGTTTTTAAGAATCATATTGAAATTAATTTTGTTAATATGGATAGTTGGAATAAATTTTTATATGTGTATCTATATGATCAATACATCATAATGATAATTGGGATAAAATAGTATGATAAATATAAGAATAATTTAATATATTTAAAAACTGCATAAAAATGAAAATGTGGACATAATCATATTTTTGGACAATGGATTCAATTTTTTTTTAAAAAAATGTTGAATGAATTGAATTTTTTAACAATATCATTGAAATTGGGATCAATATAAGGTTATATGGAGGATCTTTAGACTATTTTATAATATTTTCCTCATTTTTTATACATTTTTGTGTCAATGATATTAATTAATGAAGCTAGATAACATTAATTATTTTGGTAGAGTGATTTGTATAAAAATATATATGTTTTAAATGTGTACTATTCTGAAATTTTAATATTTTATGTGATCTGAAATTCCAAAAATTCACTTGATATATGTCTAAATATTACTTTTATTGTACCTATATAGTTTAAGGGCACGATCTGTACCATGCCTTTTATTTATCTATATTGGTTTTTAGAGGCACCAAGAGGATGTTTGATGGATTTTAGATGGTAAATGGCAGAAAAATGTGGGTTCCATTTCAATTTACGGTAGTTGGGTTCAATCTCACTATTTGTGTGTTATTATCCTCCTAATAAAATTATCTGGCGGCCAGTTGACCCCCCTTCATGTTGTTGGTGTGCTGACCATTGTTGTGACCTTCGGGGTTCATCTCAGTTAAAGGCATGTGACCGTTGGTCGAATATAGAGACCTAGAATAATAAATCTATTTTTGGATCCATTTATTAAATGATATCCTTGTTCTTGTATCTTGATGTGATCTGGATTCTAATTTTTTTGAGGTTGTAACGTTTTCATAAAACTAATTAATTTTTTGTTGATGCTTCTTGTGCATAGTATCTATTTTAGTGTATCTATTAATTTGATTTTCTTATCTACTTTTCTCCATAATATTTCTTGAGAATCAAATAAATGTTCATGAATGGGTGGAGTTCATGTATTTCATTAGGATCCAACTGGACCAATGAACATAAATCCTACTGTTTCTTTTTTTCTTGTTTCTTCTTCTACAATTATTATTGTTTCACAATTCCTACATCATCGCTCTATTTTTTGTGTTTGTATTGTAATTAAATTTATTTTCCTATTTTTATATTGAAATATACTATATTTATTATTTTTTTCCTTGAAATTATTTCGGGTGGGGGTTTATTAAACAATTTCACCAAAAAGAAGAGGTATCAAATAGACAATAATAAACAATGGTGAATTCTAAAAAAGAAATAGAAAATTTTGATGGTTGAAAATATTTTAATTTATGTTGATTGGAAATGTGAACCATGTTAGTAAAATGAGGGATACAATATTCACTTCATGGACCTAGGAAACCTCATGTAATTCTTCCAACTTATGGTCTTACAATCTGTACCAATATAGAGGTCCCTAATAACATTATAATGAATGAACAAAGTTCATTGTCTTTTTCTAAAGGTTATAAAGACCCACATGTGGTTTATTAAGAGAACTTAATTGGTGTAATTTGGTATAAATTTGAAAAAATATATTTGAGAACATCACTTATTGGACATTTACATATGATTAATAAATTAAATTCATTTTGGATACATCATGTAACCACCATTTAGACACACCATGTCAAGTTCAATAAAATTTTATTTGAGCATTCGAATTTTAATTTTTAATTTTGATGTTGAGGAACAAGAAATCATACATTTAATTTATTTAGATAATTCATATGAACATCTTATCGATGAGATGATTTTTGGTAGAGATTCCATGTCTTTAGTGGAAGTCAATTTTTCATTTCTTTTATGTAAGTTGTTTAGCATGGCTGAAGATCACCCTGAATCATAGGGTCAGAATGTGAGTGTTCATTCGGAGTTTCTATGTAAAATGAATTATAAACATATTAAGGGAAGTAAGATTCATATCCAATCACATGAACATTACACTAAACATAAGATGAAAGAGGTTACCTGCTACCACTTTGGTAAACCTTGGCATATTAGACCCAAATGACCTCATTTGAAATTTGAAAAACTATATATGTAGTGTAGTGATCAATCTCTATTTGTGAACAAAGTCTATTAAATTTTTCATTTTGTGTTTGTGTCATAAGATACTCTTAATGCCAAGACGGTCATTGACTGAGGATTTTCCTTCCATATGTTCCCATATTAGAGTTTTATTTCTAGTTTGACCAACAATGATAAAGGATATGTTGTTTTGGAAACTTTAATAGATATTTTCGCATGGGTATAGATTCTATTATTCTCTGGAGCTTAGGCCATTTTCCTGTAACTTTTTTGATATGAGATAGGATCTAAATTTAAAAAAATAACTGATCTAACTAGGTGTCTTAAATTAGTGATATTTAAACATAGAATATAATTCTCGTTGTGTAAAAATCTCCATGTGAGATCATTTAGTTCTTAAAGATATATTAAAACAAGGATCATATGTTTTATATGTAAGAAAACACTTTAGCCCAATGGGAAACACTAATTTCACTAACAATGAATATTCTTTTCATTGGCATAGGTGGTTGGGACATGCCAATGCTAATGGTCAAGATAATTTGAGAAATAAATGGTCACTCGCCCATGATACACCTTGTAAAATACAAATTGATGTGTTTAAAGAATGGAATTACACTTGAATGTGTCCACTTTTATATATTGGGACTTTATAAGAATTCCTAACATGGGGGGAGGCTCATAAATTGTCACCTTATTTAATGAACTTTCAATGAATTTATATGTTTATATTTTCAGAAAGAAATATGTTGTATTTGTGGTTTTTAAAACATTGAAATCCACTATATAAAATTAATCATTAAAGAAGATAAAGGCTTTCATGGCCTTGTAATATCCTTGAATACCTATTTACTAATATTACGATGTTTTGTGAATGTGAGGGAATTTTAATGCACTAAACCATGATTCATACTCATCGGAAGAATGGTCTAGGTAAACATATGAACCATACCATTTGTGAGAGGGTTCATACCATACATGCACGCATTAGAATGCCAACATAATTTTGGGATGAATCTATCACTATGACATTTTACATAATAATTAGGTAACCCATTTATTCCAATTGGTTTTAGACTCTTATATAGGTGTGGAGAAATCACCCACTGTCATATTAACATCTTAGGGTGTTTTGATGCACTACTTACCATCATGTTATGAATGATAAACATAATCCTGTAGATGCCATAGGAATCTTCATTGTGTATCCTATGGTGTTGAAAGGGTATAAGCTTTGTTTAGATAAATTTGGCATTCCAAAGTGTATTCTTTTTCGGGATGTTGTGTTTCTAGTGTTTTTATGACTATAGTCCAACCACCTATTAATTAATGATTTGTTCCATGCCATAATAGGGATCTTTAGGATTATCATCTATGTTTTAGTGAGTATCCTATAGACACTCTTTCATCCTCTCCAATTCATCATTCTTAGGATTATAAATAATCTTGGTCGGATTCTAGGGATATTCCTAAAGATATAGTTCTTAGTGATATTATGGGTTATCAGCTCATTGTGGATATGTAGAGGAGTGTCATTAGACCTCCTATTAGGTACATACATTCCAATATAGTTTCCTTTAGCTTAAATGTGGTAGAAAATCATTGTGTCATGGATAACTAGAGCTATAATCATGTTTTCAGTGACAAAAACTCTAAACATTGGATTTCTACGATGAAAGATGAAATGAAATCCCTTTGAATGTACCATAAATGTTTTATTTTAAATAAACAACCTACTACAAATGTGATTTGTTTCATATTGATATATAAAACAAATGGATACAATACTATATGAAATAAAATTATGTTTAAAGAAAGACTTGTAGCTAAAGGACCCCTTCAAAATAGAATTAAATGATTACTTTGAAATTTATTATCATTTACCGAAATATTCTTTAATAAGATTTATCTATTATTTTTCATCCCATTTAGATTTTCATATATTACAGCTATAAGTCATAACTTCTTTCTTTCACGGTGATTAAATAAAAAATTGTACATGAATCCTCCTACTGTTTATGAACATGAATTTAAACATAACCATGGTTTCTTGCATAAATAATTTGTATATGGATTAATGTAAGATTCATGGTAGTGATATAATTTGATTGATTAATTCATGTTTGAAAATGGATTTGAAAGGATTCAGTTTAATTAATGTGTATATTTTAAATCTATTAAAAATGAATTATTTATTTAAGGATCTATGTATATGACATGTTACTCATATGTTCTGATATTAAATTAATCACCAATATTAAAAAAAATTGATTTTATATTTTCAAATGAATGATATAGGTTGTGTTACGAAAATATTGGGAATGGAAATTATTAGAGAAATGAATGATAAGATTCATTATGTATCTCAACATTCCTATATACTTATTGTGCATATAATGAATTGGTTTGATTGTTTGAACCATGTTATTTTACTTTAGGTCATCATTTTTGATTATCCTTATCTCTAACACCTGCTCTAGCTTCATATGTTCAATATATGAGTAGAATATTGTATTTTAATGTAGTTGGATGTATTATGTATTCTATGATTTGAACTCGATAGAAGTTTTTTATTATATATTTAGTTATAGTTGATTTGTTCAAAAAAAAATAATGCAACATTCGGATGCTCTGAAATTGTTGTTGAAGTACATTTATTCTACATCATTAGTTTAAATTTACTGTGGTGAGAATATTAATTCTCTTGAATTTGTGACTAGTTATGTATATTCTGACTATGATTTAAATGATGAAACCAGGCAATAACAAACAAGTTATATCATCACCACCTATGGAGGACCTATATCTCAGATGTTCAATACAAAATCGGTGGTGACCCTCTTGACCACTGAAGCCGAGTACATTGCACTGACATAAGTAGTCATAGAGACATATAGCTTATGTGTTTGATTTCTAAAATAAGAATTAGTAATTCTATTATTACTAATCATTGTGATTGTCAATTTTCCATTTATTTTTTTTTTTGAAATTGACTATGTCAAGGTTGGTCTATGTACATTGATATTAGGATAAATTTTATTAGAGAAGATATTGAAAGTTGGGAAGTGTGTGAAACAAAGATACACATGCATGAAAACACAATAGATAATTTGAGTAAGGCTATAACATATTTCAAATTCAGTCCCTTATTAGATATCATGATCATTGATCCTCTTGAATAACATTTAGGTGCAACCACAACAACATCAATATTCAATTGAAAATGGTATTGAGTTGTTAATTTGGGTAATAATTGTTTTTATATTTAATATTTTAATTAACCCATATAAATTGTTTAAATACATTAAATTTTTTATTAAATACTTTCTCATATTTATTTATTCTAGATTATGGATTGATTTTAACATATTATCTGATTTATGTTCCATGCTCAACTGTTTGGCATGGTTGATTTGATATTTCATTGTGCCAATCCACATTATTCATATTCTCTTCATTTCTGGCCATTAATTGATGTTTCTTCCAAATCCTTTCTAACCATCCATTTATTTGAGCCATTCCATGTGTCGTTGGGTGGTCATTTCAATGTTTTCATTATGGTATCCTCCCCTTGGATATGCAATTATCAATTTAAGGTTCAAGGATATGTTTTTATCACCCATGCAACACTTATATTTGATAAATGAATCATATTGGAAAATCATCTTTTTGTCTTACTTGAATTTAATCACATTGGCAGTGGTTTTATTTTCCCCATTAATGTTCTCATATGTTAGACCGATGAGCTCCTAATACACTGCTACTATACAGATCATGTTGAAGCCTCTTGAGGTTCATTCTAATTTAATGCGTGTGACCATTCATGAATATAGAAACACGTTGTGATAATCATACAATGTGATCCAATGAAGTATTGGGATCGATGTTCTTTGATCTTGAAGTGACCTGGATTCCCCAACATTTTTTCGGTTTATATGTTTTTCATAATCTTGATTGTTTCTGTGTTGTTGTTTCTGGTGTTTAATTTCCATTTTAGAACTTATTTTCATTTTATATGACAATGTTAATTACCTATGTACACTGTAATCTATTTTTTAGCATCTAATAATGTGTGTGTGTGTGGGTGGTGTTCTTTCAATTTATTAGGTCCCAAAGGGACTGTTTCATGTAAAAACTAGTGATTCCTTTGATCTTATACTATTTTCATCCTCAAAAATTGTTTTTTGATTCCATAATACCGTATAAGGACACAATTGGGGTGAGTTTTCGTTTAAAAAAACAATTATTATGATCGTATGTTGAATTAAACCATATTGATTATTCAATGGGCCTTGGAACTCTTTTTTGTTGGTTAGGGGATTTATTCTACTATTATCCCATGGCACTTGTATTATACACATCCTACGGGATTTGGTGTCTACTAAAAACATATTTAGTACTAGTTGGAGATGTGGCATGATATGATAAAATTATGTGATTAATTTTATCCATGTCATTATACATAGCTCAGGTGTCACCATTCAAGATTCTTTTGGAGATATATGCAATAATACATGCGTGGTTAGGTCATAGCAGAAAACCAGGGGGAAGTAGAAGTAGGGTTACTTTGTTTATTTATATTTATATTATTTGACCTCTCTATTATCTATGACATGGTGAGAGATATACATGGTGATTTTGGGTACTTAGTATATGTAATTATGTGATTAGTCTATTTCACATATTTTTTATTTGTTTTTACTATGCATTCTTTATCCAATGAATGATAGGATTTTTGGAGGATTCTACTATGTGTACTTTTATGATCACCCCAGGTATATATAAATTGTTTTTTAGGTTAGTAGGAAAATTTTTGAGATCACAAAATATATTACTAGATTTTTTTTTGAAGAGATTTTTGGGATTTGTTCTCGCAGTTGAGTTAACATTTTTGGTACATTTAGTTTCTTTATCTGGTTTTTCAGTTTTTTAGGACATCTCATTTATACACATGGGTTTGTTTTAACTTTATTATCATGATTTTATTGGTGTATTTGTCTTATCTCTCTCTTATTCATGTTTTAATTTGATGGCATTGCCTCAAATTTATATATATTATATTCCCTCGGTGCTAGTTTACAAACTAGGGTCTTCTGGAAATAGTACTCAGGCGGTCAGTCTGCTCCTTTCTAATTAATAGCCTAGGAGGGGGAACACTTTTTTTGGGAGGTGATCGTGACATACATATATGGATAATATTTGTATTGATATTCCAAATTGAAAAATAAAAGAATATTTTTTTTTGAATTATAAAACTTGTTTATTTTAATAAAGTATTTAAAAGTAACAATATTAGTTGTCCATATAGAATAGGTCGAAGGGATATCAATTCAGATGAGATACATTGAGGGAGGAACTATTATTTTTATGTGTTTTTGAAAAATTATAAGAGTTTTACCTATTGTGGGGAATTATATAATCATTTTAATTCAATATAATCTATTTTGAGGGATGTTGATGTTAAGAGGATTGATCAGATGCTTGAAATGATCAATGAAATGTTATGTGTGTTAGATCCTAATGAAATTGACATATAACATTTTGAGATTGGTGTGATCAATCAATCCACTGGTGTAGATCATGATTCATTGAGTATTTATGAAATATCTGATGATGAAAAACAAAATAATATTCATAGTGTACTTATTATACTTAATTTTATTTTATCATGGAGTTATTGCACATGAATTCTTTGAATTAGCAGCCAGACACATTGTTGAACATGATGTAGTTGTTATTAAAAAAAATTACACCTTGCTAATGCTATTATTCTGAAATCATAATTCCATGCTCGTATGTTGACAAAGAACATTGCTATCACATATGAGACCATAGATTCATATTAAAACAACTGTATATTATTTAGAAAAGAAACGTACCATTTGTATAATTTTATAGTCAATTTCTCTTTCATGTAGAAAAATAATGGGGAAAATAAAACATATCAATTTTGGACTATGAAACAGGGGGAAGTGATTATTGAAATGAAAATTCACCACTTTCCAATAATCTGATGTAGAAAATATTATTTATTTCATCTAAAATATCTAAATTTTTGAGATAAAATATAAAACGAAATAATAATAATAATATTCTAACATAATTAATAGAAATTGTTGTAAGTATGGAGCATAATCAGAGTAACCCTTCCCATTCAATAGATAGTCATAATGATTCAATCAGTTTGGTAGAGTATAGTTTCAAATCATTTAGGTATTTGGTTGGCGAAACTCATAACAGATGGCCCATGGTGTTGTTTTTGAATAGTCTTCCACCATGGCATTATGTGAAACTAAAATTTCAATATCTTTTCACTCTTTTTAATGGACCTAGAAGCTATAGAGACAATATTTTTGTTTACCATTATCCATTGATTGATGAGTTGAATGAATCTGGGGTTGACTGTTTCATAACATTAGATTTAGAAATGAGTAAAATGTTCAAATTATATGCTATATTATTATAGACAGTCAATGTGTCCTAGATTTATAAAAATATATCGGGTTGGAGTATGAATGTTTAATTCATTCCCCTTAATGCATTAAAAGTAAAAATTATAAATGGATTAAATATTTTATTAAATGGACCTACACAAGACTCATATGATTCCATCCCCTCCGAATATGTTTTTAAGGAACAAATAAAAATTTTATGGTTCTAGGGAATTCATCCCATCACCAATGATCATGAAATGTGTTGAAATGTTATCAAATATTGGCAAAAAAAACATTACCATGGTATAAAAATTTTCGTATTTTTTTGGACTTTAATTACCCTCATTTAATTATGTAGGTATAAAACACAAACACAATTAGAAGGGGAACCATTTTTTTAAATCTACCTTACATAAAAATTAACATATTATAGAATAATCTAGATTTTGGGGAAATTGATTTTTTTGTGATAATATATTTTTGTGCCATTTTTGGTGTTCCTGGATAATAAAAGGACGGTCAATGAGTGACGAGATTTAAAATAAAAAAGGTTTAATGAGACAATTTCATTAAGATTTTGTTGTGGGTAATGGGGATTACATGTCTATTTTGAAATATATGATGAGTAAAAACAACATATTTTACAATTTTAATATGCTCACGGTGCTTGATTTCTACACTTCTTGCAAGGGATGAAACTTCCTGAATATAAAATACAACTTCAAAAGATGATTCCAATCACAAATTGTGATTTTTTATAACTATATGATGTTCAACCAATGATTAATATGAGTAATTTTGAGACATATTTATGTAAAAAAATAAAGTGATTAGTTATTTAAAAATATTACAGGATAAGATTTTACTTATGGGTTTTCACCTTGATAAACTATTTCCACACTCATATATTGATGTTTTGATTCATTTAATAGAACACTTAACCATTGATGTAATTGATATCAGTATTGTTCATTTGAATTGTATGTATACTATTGAGAGGTATTTGAATCTAACAAAAAGATTTATATGTAATAGAGCTCATATAGAGGTATCAATGGTCAATGGTTATTTTGTGGATGAGTGTTCTACCTTTTGTGCTAGATATCTTATAGATTTCAAATAAAAATTATATAATATCTCTCATATTAATTATAGTATATAATGAGAATGAACTATAATTTATATGGGAAACATTTAAGTCGTACAATTTCTATTCAACTTGATAAATACTCCATTATAGGCACTATTATTGTTGTACATGTCTTATCAGATGTAATATTCATCTTTAATGTATTTTGGTTTCATATATAAGTTGATCATTTAAACAAGAAAATTTCATTTATTGGAAAAAAATTCATTACATAAAAATGATATTCATTGTTCTAGTTATTATCAGCTTCAAAAGTAAGATTATGCATCATATCATGATTGTTTCACAATAATTGTATGTATAAATTAATTTTCATTATGATTGAATTATATTTATAATATCATTATGCATAAATTTATATTTAATTCCATGAAATATATTGGTCAATAACCATGAAGGAGTTAGGTGACCCTACATTGATGGAATAATTTTACCAACTAGCGGACTATCCATCTTTAGCGACTTATCTTTACAAAGCTTTAGATGATAATTTCATTCAAATTCACATAAAATTTGTTGATGAATGACCTGAAATAAGAATCCTTGACATTGTTTACCCATAAATATATTTTTTTATTGATATCATCAATTTCAATATATCAATGATGTTGTATATAAACATTGGTTTCAATACATATTGATAAAATGTACATGGGATTATCAAGTTTGTGAAAATATAGTTGACCATTTTCAGTTTAAATTGTTGAAATTAAATAGTATATTATATAGATATGAACATGATAGTAGTATACGTTTTCATTTATTTCTTAACAATTAGAAAACATTTTCTTTATCACCATTCTTTTTAGTGAAATTTTGAATGTTTTTATGATGAATTAAAGGCGAGGAGTGTTTTTAATATAATGATATAAAACATAGACTATTTCATTTTTATCAAAATAGCTAGATTAATACATTATAAATAAACTATATCATGAAACTATGTTGTTTAGAGTGATAGTTGAAGTATAAATGATAAATTTTCATGCCTAGTGAATTGTGTGAAGTTTTTCACGCTCTATGGTTTTAATGTTATTTTTTATAGTTAAACTATTTATAAACTATTTATTTGTTTTTATGTTTTTAATTTATCTTTAATTAATATATATTTTATGCATGTTTAACTATTAATGGTTACTATGATATAAGACATTATTGTGGAAACTGAACAACGTCCACATTATTCTAGAGACGTATCTTCTACAATTGTCAGGGTATATCTGAATGCAATTTTTTCATATTATCAATTAATATTTAAATATATATACATACAACCTTAAAATTTTGTATGAAATTGTTTTTTGTAGGATTATACTCAACCACATCTCTATGCCATAGGATGGGCTTCGGTTGTTGGATTTCATCATCAAAATACTCTTGATATATAATAGTATGAGACATACCATCCCATGGGAGATGGTCACCCATAATTTATTCACTTGTTAGTTCAAATCACATATAACCCAAATAGATTTCAATTAACTAAAAATGGCTAGGCCTTATTCTCTAAAGACACATTAGATTGACTATTGAGGGATGTTCAGGTACCATAATCCTTCATGTTTCTTATTAATACTTAAAAACACATAAATGTATTATAATTTTTATCATAAATATATTAATATGAAACTGATAGCCCATGAGTTCTAGCTAGTATGTATATAATAATATTATAAAATGTGTAACTACTATAAATTAATAGTTAAGAGGAATAATTGGCTACCAAATATGTTTTCCCAACACATTTTGTATTCAATTGTGGGAGGTGTTGTCCAATATCAGTGGAGTGACATGGTTACATATCGGTCTACATAGGCTATTAAAGTGAGATTGATTATTATTCTTATATATATTTTAATTAATGTGTTACATTTAACAAGAATCAATTCTTATTTAATTAATGTTGGTATTTAAATTTCATAATTATGAGAATCATGTGATGTAGGGACTACCTCATAGGTTTTGGAATCGTCATGTGTCCCCGATTTGAAATGATGTATTTATAATATATTTTTTATATTTATTATTAAATGTGGTTTTTTATTCTATTGTTATATATTATTGGTTTATTTTTATGGGAGCCAGGTATAATGACATGTAGAATATCAGTAGGGATGAAAACTCAAGATTGAAATGATCGTGATGTTACGAATCTTATAGTGTTTTTTGTATTAATAAAAAATACTTATATATATATATATTAAACGTGATCTCTTTCAGTATTATTTAACCTAGATACAAAATTAACAACATTATCATTCCTTGTAGAAGGATGATATATTTAATTGCATTGTTGATCATGATGATTTTGGATATAACATGACATACGGAACAGAGATTCTACATTCTATATTTTCATGTGCTATGGTTATGGATCTTTTTTTTATTAGAGGAAATGATGGGTGGAAGATCTAAAGGCTAAATTCATGTTCTCAAGAAGGTAAATACATTGTTACTAGCTATGGACAGAGCACAGTGGGAATATATCATCCAGGGTGATAGAATAGGGGATCATTTGATTCTATTTTAAACTATATTTTAATATTATAATATTTATATTCATTATCATAATATTTTTAAAATTTATTATTTTAGTCCCCTGCAAGAATAGACGTATGTAAATACATGGACCTATAAGGTGAATCAGATTTTGGAGGTGTGTATCATTTTATCTTTCTGGTTCCCCATTAGTATTAAATGTCTCATTTTATTTTTTAACAGTAGTGAATTAAACAATTAAATTTAAATTTTCATTAAAATTAAATTTGACAAATTAGAGTTCCAAAACCACATATATACATTTATATAGATGAAAAAACACATGAAAATAACCATTAATAGATTTTTTTGTCATTTAATATCAAGCACTAGTCAATTGTAAGATCAAAATAGTTGTTGCAATTTAAAGAATTTTTTTACATTTTTTATTTTCGTAAAATATCATATTTTTAGTTTATGAGTCAAAATGCGGAAACACACTTGGATTAGTTTGAAATCATATGTAAATGATGATCATCAATATAAATTAAATCCTATGATAATGAAATTTATGTCATTTACAATCCATTGGAATCATGAACACATTAACCAAATTTCCATAATTGAATGTATGACCAAAAGTGGTGTTTTTCCCTCATATGTGGATTTAGTTGAGAAGTAACATAAATGGGGTTCATAAAATGGAAATATATTTGGAGTTACGTGAAATTGAGGGAAAATCACTATGTAATTTCATATCTACATGAATCAACACCACATCCATCAAATACTTGTGTCGCTCAATATGATAGAAAACAACATGTAATATTGTACAGTCTAATGTATCTTATGGACATTCAGTCTGATTAATTGAACTGTAAAATAGAAATTTTATACTATTTTCAATGGAATTATTTCTACATTCATTATAAATTAATATTTTCTACAAAAACTTACTATGAGTCATGGAAAATATAATGGTAGAAAAGTATTTTCTATGGAAGTGTTTTTAATTTCCAAAAATAAACAATGTAAATGTAAGAAGTAATATATCTGCCTCATCAATATCTTACATTTAAGGAAGAAAAAAACAAAAACCATAACATAAAAAAATAATACCTATCAAAAAAACTTATTCTCAAAAATAATTTTATGTCCTTCAACTATATTTCTCAAAACATCACTACCATTGAGTTTATAACATCCTTACAATCTAAAGGAAAGTATTAAATCAGTTCCCCTCACCATTAGTATCTTTTCTCACCATTAAGAAAATATATCAAAGAATTCCACATTAATCAACATCTCCAATTTAATAAATTTCTCCATATTAATAAATTTCCCCCCTTTTAATTTTTTAAAAAATAATATGGAAGTGATATCTCTTCAAATGTTATAAATAAATAAGATAAGAAACAATTTTATGTGAAATAACTAATCATCGATGAAATAAAAGAATGAATATATATCCAATCATTGTTACAGTACATTCCAACATAATATATTTGGATGAATAATTTATTGTTATAAAACATTCATTCAAAAAAAAAATCAATATATACATCAAGAGTTAAAATATCAAAATATAATTCTTTATGCATCAACATTTTTATAATTTCCTTCATTTTTTTAAATTCATCATGATCCTTCAATGTATGTCCAATTGATGATTATATATTTATGATTTGGTCCTCCATCACAATTTTCTACCGAATTTATGACATAATTCATTCATATTCCTCAAAGAACATTTTATTCTTTTTATTTTTATGGAAATACTCATCTTAAGCTCTTCAACATCTAATATTTTCTAACTCTAAAATGTAAAAAATTTTGTTCAAAACATATAAATCATCATTATGAACATCAATTTTATCTTTGAAATCCTCCACTAATATAACCCTATCCCCAACATAAATTTTAAATTTTTCATATTATTTTTCATTTATAAAGAATGTTTCCTTACTTATAGGAGTTGATCATTGAGATCAACTTCCACTTTGATTGAACACATAATCATCTTATTGTATGATTTCTTTTAAGGGAATCCAATTTTTTCGAATGATTTAAAATCAACCATATTTTGAACAACAGATTCAATAAAAACATTCAGGGATTATGATTTCTTTTTAATAATCATTCATGTAAATTTAAACCTTACTTATATATTTAGAATAGAGGGATTAAAATAACATTATCAATCCATTTATTATAAAACACAATCAAAATATTTCTAAGAAACCATTCCATTAAATTTTTATTAACATGATAAATCTTTAATAGATTTTGGTCTAATGGAATATTTGTCTGGTTTTTCATCCATCTCAAAATTTTCCATTCATTTTTGAGAAAATTGTTCTTCTTTTGAAACATTAATAATGTCCACTTCTTTATCTGATTCAACATTATCTAAGACTACCTTTTGGGAGTTTCTATATACTTCCATATTATTGTATGATAAATTTTATTCAACATTTCATGATTATTTTTCATACCCAATTCATCCAAATATACATCCTTATCAGTTTGGCAGGATATCAGAGTTTAGGTTGATGATGATTTTTGATGTTTTATTATCTTATGACTACTCATGTGTCTCTCTATCATCATCATCATCATCATATTATACCACCTTTTCATTATCATCCCATTATCCTACTTCATTCTCTTCAACCTATTCATATTCAAATATATCTAATTCCTTATAAAAATATAGCATACTACTCTATTATAATTTCATGAAAATATAAATCAAAATATCAACCTTGTTTTAAAAAAAACATTCTCCTTGGCTTGAATAATAATTATCATTTTAAAAATTGAATTTTACTTTCCATAAAAGTTTCTCTCAATGATTATATCACTATATAATTCCATATGTGAAAAACATTCTAATGTTTTCATAGTATTGAGAATAAAATAAAAAATTAGACAAAATCCAAAAAATGGGCATAGCATGTAAACGAGTTGTAAATGTATATGAAAACTGCTGAGGGACACAAGTTGTTCGGACCATATTTTCGCACAACAACAATGATTAGAATTATATATATTTAAATGGATCAATATAAAATTTTATATCTGATATGATGATATTTTCATTATTTGTGTAGGAATTTATTGTAAATTTTAAATTCTTATTTTAGTAAGAAATTATTTTATTGGAATTAGTATCAATTAGATTTGAAAATATATAAGTTTGAAGAAAAAAAATTATTAAACTAAAATAATATTTGATCAAAATCTTTTTTACTATTGTAATGAATAACTGAAAAAACATAAAGAAGAATACCTTTTGGAATTCAATATTTTTCGGTATGAGTAAACTGGTCTTCTTTATTTTTGTAATAAAAACTAGTTATGATATTTTTTATAACAAAAAATGTTTCTGAACATTTTTTAATTTTTTTAGACAATAAATTTTATAAAAAAATTGATAGAAAAATCTATTTATAACATATTTTGGTTTTGGAAAACATGTTCACTCTGAAGAAACATTTGTACAACTCTTTCGATTTGTCATGTTTTTATAACAATTTATGACTCCAAAAACATTAAAAACATTTTGAGTATGAGAATGTAAAAAAATCAAATTTTTTAGAAACCTGAATTTTTTTTAAAAAAATATTTTAGATGATTAAATTCTTACGTACCCCCCCCCCCCGTTTAAAAATTCATTCATTAATTTAATGAGATTTATAACAAGAATTATATGTGACTAATATCATTATATTTTATTTCCTAGATTCTAATTATTGTATTCTAATCTATCAAAAAAATGTGTATAGTAAAAATAGCATCATGTTATTTTTATGTTCTGAGGAATTGTAAAATAATAACTCCTTTAATTGTATGATATAGAAGTAAATGGAGTCTAATTTATATTTTTTATTAGTTTATTGATGTTCTTTTTTTCTACATATCACAATATAACTCCTATTATCACAAAAAAATGGAGTTTTAGAATGACTCATGCCGAAGTTAGTAAATATGTATTGCATCTAAAACAATTGAGTAAAACAACATTCAACTTCCACATTTTTGGATTCAGTTTTGGAAAGTGCAACTAGGTGTTCTTTCATACATAACCAAGATAGTAAATCTTATCCAAATAAATGAGACATCCCAAATGTACTTTTCCTATCCATTCTAAATCCACCAAAATATGTATCTAAAAATAAAATAGTCTAAAATCATTTATTGATTAATATTTAAAGACAAAATACAATGTTCCCTTCAAATAATGAATTTTTTAACACATCTATGTTATTATTCTTTTGAAATGGGTTGACATCAAGTATATAAGCATATTGAAAACATTAAATTTGTATTACTAGGTGTTTATTAATGTAAACACCATATCATAACCCTAAATTTATTTTGATTAAATAGTTTCCATGCTTAATCAATTTCTAAATTATTGGATGTTCAAGTCTTTTTCTAGTACTTTTAGTTTTTTCATACCTAAATATCTTATGATGATGTTCTATATACATATTTGGATATATAAATGTTCCACATGGATTTTCAAAAATTTATGACCTATAATGTATGTTAACTCACACATCATATACATATTAATCTCAGATTTCATATGATCCTCAAAGAAATCTGTAAATGATTTTTAAGTTGAACAAAATATATTGTCATCAGAATATTTGTTTACTAACATAATATTTTTATTAACGTATTCTAAAAAAGGGTTGGATTTTTAGCTCCCTTATCAATGTTGTTTTGTAATAAGAATCCATTTAACATATCATACAAATATCTTGGGCGGTTTTTAAGTCAATAAAGAGATTTGGAATGTTTCTAAACTGGTTCTATATGTTTTGTATTTTCAAAACCAAGATGTTGTTATAGATAAAATATTTTATTAACATATCATGTAAGGAATGAAAACATCACAGGTAACACCACATGTATTTGAAAATAAATATTAAATTAAATTTAAAATCAATCCATTAATCCAATATTTTCAACTTCTATGTTTTGAATTTCAAAAAACGTTCATCTAGAGTTGTGATCATTATGTCATTTGGAGTTTGATAGAACAGAAATGTTTTTCAGTGAATAGTAATATAACCATTTGAATAGTAATATGATTAGTGATATAACCCTTATGAATTCTATCTAATGATATTATTTTGTTTTCTTATGGTTATAAGATAATGAAATATTAATTAATTGTTAAATGTGATATAAAACTAATTATACCTTTAGAATATCTATTTTTTGAAATAACTTTGTTTTATTTAAAAAATTAAATTAATTATATTTTGAAAGTTACATTTGAAAAATGTAGTTTATATTTGAATTCAATATATCAAAAACTGTTATGGCTGAATTTTTTAGATTTTTCTAAAATACTTGAATTTTAGGTGAATAATAAAAATTCAGTTCAGTGTTTTTGGTATGATTAATGTAATCATAATGAAATAATAATTAAAATTAATGGTTGGTTGAATTGTGTACAATATCATATGATAGGTTCTGTCTCAAGTGGCTATAACCATGGGAATATACCATGGGGAATCCCGTTGTTTTTCATAAACCAATTATAAGGTGTCTTTTTAAATTAATAAAAAATTCTATCTCTTTTACTATATATACACACAGATCAATTCATATTATTCCATTCCAAATCCATCATCCTCAAAAGATATGGTGTTTTTACCACCCAAGGAGTCCCTCCAAGGTGTCCTTAAGAAGCCAAGGTCCCAACATTCATGTCCTATGACTTACTCAACAAGGTAGGGGAACCTTTCACCCTCCACCTTTAGTCAAAGCATCATTTATGTTATCTCTTTGAAATTCCATTATCATTTGTTAGGGTTTGATATTATATATTCCTATTATTATATGTTGTATTTCCATATGATGAGATACCCTTTTCTCTCATAAATTCATTTAATGAAATTTAATGAGACGTCGTTCGGCTAGCGAATTTTTATAAGAGATCTCTCAATTTTTCATTTATTTAAAAGTTCATCTGTTTTCGTTTTCTCTCCTAACCTCGTATTTCTAAATGAACATAATATATAAATTATAATCTATATAATATAATTATATATTGTGAATTTAAGAACAATCATCAATATTCTTACTCCCTCACTTTTATATTTATAAAAGAAATCAACGTCCATGAGTTTCCAATTTATAACTGTAGTGGACGATGAAGATTCCTTCCTCAGTTTCCCTTTATTACTAGTCATGTAACAATTTATATGGTTGAAACATAATATAATATATCTATTATAACAAAATTAATTTTCAGGAACAAGTATAAGTTCATATTAATAAACCATAAGAAAGAACTAGTTCCTAAGTAGAGGCGTCTCTTGTACAGATGTATCTATGGGTTAAAAAATAAAAACACTAGTTTGAGCTAGAATCAAACAGGAACTAGTTCATTACAGCGGGCCTTTCTGCACTCTCAGTTAAGACACTCTTGGGGGTTGTGATAAAGATAATTCATATTTTCATTACAATCCCTTATGGGGGAAATAAATGTAAATTTTTTCACAAAGAAACCATTTTATTGATTATGGTATTATCCATGTGTAGGATTTCAATTGTTTCTATGTATTTGGTTATGATAAGATTATAAATTTTGAATCATATCATAATCTAGTGTATTACATTATCTTTAAATGGTTCCTGGTGAATGAAATGGAAACCGCATGAAAGCAGGTGTCCCCTGTAGGTATTTCCCTCCGATTCGAGCTAATGATGTTGGATCTGGTGCTGTGACAGGTGTTGAGAAACTTATAACTATATTGGGACAACATACTTATGTTATAAATAATTAACATACCCATATGGAGAATCTGAACTGTCCATGTGGAATAGCCATGATATATCACCTTACGCAACAACAACTTCCATTATTTAATTGGTCTACAAATCCATTTGCAGATGAATAGTTGATAAGTTCCCTAGAGAAGATAATTCTCACTTTGGGAATTAATGAAAGAGAGAAGGTCTTCATTGATGTTTAACGTCTATCAAGAGATGCAGATCAGTGGTGGTACATAATTGAAAACACAATGGTGGAAGGGGAAATAGAAGAGATGGAAAAGAGAGACTTTAAAGAAATACTCCTAGAGAAATACTTTCGCCATTAATAGCAAGCAGTTATAAAGAGGCAATACGTGAATCTGAGGCTGAATGAAGATGAAAATGTTACAAAGTATGAAGCAGACTTCACATGGTTATAAAGACATGTTATGAACTATATATGAAATCCAAGAAGCAATAAAGATCGATTATTTTTGAGAATAAATACATTCTTCTAGTGGGCTCTGGTCTCCCAGATTTTCTCATCATATAAAGATATATTCTCAACTGATATTAAGATAGAAAAGAAATTTTTTATGTCTTATGAATTTAATGAAAAAAAAATTAAAAGAAGAAGATTGCCGAAAACACAAGAAATGGAAATATGGAAACCAGGAAAAAAGGGAAGAGTTGAATTTCCAAACTATGAAAATTGTGGGAAGAAACACCCTATAATTTGCTTGAAGGGAATGGGATTCTGTTACAAATGTGGAGATAATGTCCACCTAAATCAGGATTGTAAGGGGAAGAAAAAAGATACCAATGGTTAATCCTATACTTGCATGGAGGTGGGAACTTATTCACATAAATTTCCTAAGAATTAGGGAAATGTTTCCTAATGAATTATAAGGAATAAAGGATAAGATTATGTTGTCAGAACTGCAGAGGTTGAAGTTCCTAATTAAGTGGTTTCATGTACATTGATCATTTCATCAAACACAGCCAATGCTTTATTTGATTCAGGATTGTCGCTTTAATTTTTATCATCCCAAATTTTTATGAAAATTTGAAATGTCAAATTTTATTTAATAAGGGAAATATTAGTTAAAACTACTAGTGGACGTATGATTTCAACAAAGTAATGTCGATCAGTCCCCCTCATGACACGTAAACGTACATTAGATTCTATCATTATCATCATACCAATGTTTTAATATGATTTAATTCTCAGTATGAATTGGTTATCCAATTATGATGTCAATATCTTTTAAAATAAGAAAAAATTTACAATTTTTAAGAATGGTGTAGAATCTCTTATTTTTAGAGTATAAACCTCGCCTTTTGATTCTCATCTAGACCCCCCATTAGAATCTCTACTGAATACAATTATTGTGGAAGAATGGAATGAAATAAATATGGCTGAGGAGAAGAATTTATAGGTAGAGTACATATATATTATGTAATAATATGTGGATGTCTTTCTAGAGGATTTTCATGGACATCCTCTAGAGTGGGAAATTTAGTTTTCCATTGACATAATTTTGTGTTCAATCCTATATCAAATAAACCTTATTGAGTGGAAACTAATGAGTTGGTGGATCTAATAAAACAACTAGAAGAATAGAGTGGTAAATGATTTATTTGACCTAGTGTTTCTTTATGGGGAGCCCCATCCTTATTAAAAAAAGAATGATAGGTCTAGGAGGTTGTGCATTGATTATAATGGTATCAATGCTATAACAATAATGAAAAAGTACCCGCTTCCTTGAAATGATGATTAATTTCATCAAATTCATAGAGCCCAATATTTGTTTAATAATGGTCTTCAATCTGGATATCATAAGTTGCTTATGTGGAAGGAAGACATTCCAAAAAAAGCATTCCAAACAAGGTATAGGAATTCCGAGTTTATAGTAATGCCTTTTGGACTAAGTAATGCACAATCTATTTTCCTGGATCGGATTAATATATTTATCAAGGAATATCTTGATGAATTTGTTATGGTGTTTATTGATGATTTTCTGATATACTCTATATTCTTTTAAGATCATGAATATCACATGTGCACAATTATGAAGACTCATTGAAGAATTAAATTATATGGGATGTTTTAGAAGTATGATTTTTTGCTCCAATAATTATCCTTTATGGGACACATTGTCTCTAAGGATTGAATATCTATATATCCTAAACTGACAAAGGTTGTGAATGAATGGACTAATCCGATGATCATTATTGAGGAATGTAGATTTATTGGTTTTTCATTTTATTATGGGAATTTCATTCAGTACTTTTCCCATTTAGCTAACCCAATGACAAAGATCACACTAAAAGGGTAAATATTCTTATTGACAAAGGAATGTGAATATTTTTTAAATGAATTTAATAGTAGATTAGTTAATGATCCTATCATGACTCTACCGCCAGTGAATGATGGATTTGTGATCAAGGTAAATGCATCAAATAAATGTCTTGGTTGTGTCCTTATTCAAAATGATAGAGTGATGGGATATGCATCGAGGAAGATAAAAATTCACAAACAAAACTATCTAACTCATTATCATGAGTTATCAACGGTAGTCTTTTCTCTAAATATTTGGATGAATTACCTTTATGGACAAAAATTTGAGATATATATAGATCATAAGAGTTTTTAATATATCTTCCCACAGAAAGAACATAACACAAGATAAAAAAGATGGATTGAGCTACTAAATGATAATGATTCCACAATACACTACAACCAAATAACGAAAATAAGGTGGATGATGATATCAGTTGAAAGGACCACATAATTCTGAAAAATATGAGAGTTTAAGTTGATAATTTCTCATGGATGTGGTAAAGATGGATATTGGAATTTTTAAGGAAGGTAACACAGCACTACTTTATCAAATGTTTCCCAAAACAACATTATTAGAAAGGATAAAACATTATCATGGTGATGATATGGATTTTCAAAACAAAATTAATGCGATAAACGATTGGAATTAGGTTGACATAAAATATGAAGATATTATTATAGAATTCAGAAAGTGGCTTTGTGTTCGTGCTATTCCTACGCTAAAAATAAAATTATTGTACAATGCTCAGAGCTCTAATTTCTCAATACTACATGGTAGCACAAATATGTATAGAGATCTAATGGAAAATTTTTGGTGGGAAAGCATGATGAGGGATATAGTGGATTATGTGTCAATATGTTTGGTGAGTCAATCGGTGAATGCTGGAAGACAACTCCTATATGATTCATGAAACCCCTTCCTATTACAATGTAGAAATGGGATGATATTAAGATTGAGTTTGTGTGGGGACTACAAACAAATCTGATAATGAATGATTCAATATGGGTTATAGTTGACCATCTTACAAAATCAGCACATTTTCTTTCTTTAAGAAATTATTTACCACTTTAAAATTTAACAAGACTGTGTATTATTGATGTTTATAAGACATAAATGTGAAACATTATCAGTTTTTTTATCCTGATCCCCATTTTAATTTTTAATTCTAGAAAAGATTTCAGAATGCCCTAGATACTGATCTCTGTTTTAGAACTACCTACCACACACAAACTGAAGGAAAATCATAACAGACTATTCAATCTTTGGAAGAGATGTTGAGGCCTTGTTCAGTTGACTTTCAAGTTTTGTGGGATCAATATTTACCTCTTTTAAAATTTTCATATAACAATAACATCCATTCAATTATTCATATGGCAACATATGAAGCTTTATATGGAAAGAGAAGTAATACACCAACTAGCTAGGATGATGTTGGTGAAAGAATGGTTTTTGGCCACGAACATGTTGAGGAAACAATAGAACGTGTGATGATTATCCAAACCCATATCAAAATAGATAAATTTAGGCAAAAGAGATATGTCGATAACCGAAGTACGGATTTCGAATTTCAAGAAGAAGATCGGGTTTTCTTATACGTATCTCCCGGGAAGGGATTTTAAGATTCATTAAAAGGTTAAATTATGTCCCTATTGTATTGGTCCATTTGAAATTATGAACTGAATTGGATTCATAGCATACTCTGTAGAAATGACACCAAGTCACTCAAAATTTCACAATGTGTTCCACATGTCAATGTTAAATAAATACATGTCGGACCCATCACATGTACTCACCAATGAAGAAATAGGACGTGTGCCTGATCAATCTTATTGTGAAGAGCCTATCAAGGTTCTTGATACTGGAGAACAAGTATAAAAATCCATACAACTCATCTGGTAAAGGATCTTTAGAGGAACCATAAGATGGTTGAAGCAACATGAGAGCTTGAGGAGCTTATGTTGAAGACATACGCGAATTTTTCTAGGCTATATTTTGTGAATTTCGAGGATGAAATTTTTGTAAGGAGGGGATAATGTAACATACCATGGTTTTGAAAATAAATATTGAATAAATTATATAATATTGAAATTAAACACATCTTTCCACTTCTATGTTTTGAATTTCAAAAAATAGTCATCATGAGTTGTGATCAGTAAGTCATTTGGAGTCAGATAGAACAAATTTGATTTTTGATGAATTGTAACATAACCTTAGGAATAGTAATATGAATAGTAATATTACCCATATGAATAGTAAATAATGATATTATTTTATTTTATTAAGGTAATAAGATAATGAAATCTTAATTAATTTTTTAATTTGATATAAAAGTAATTATACCATTAGAATAGTAATTGTTCAAATTAAATAAGATTTTATTTTATAATTGAATTAATAATATTTTTAATGTTATTTTTATAAAATGGAGTTCATTTTTGAATTCTACACGTCGAAAAATGGTTGGTGTGAATTTTTGGGATTTTTCAAAAAGACACGAATTTTCTGTGAATAGTAAAAATATAGTTTTGAGTTTTTGGTATGATTAATGAAATCATAATGACATAATAATAAAATTAAAAGGGTGGATGTCTTGTGTAAAGTAATATATGACATGAGGTGTCACATGGGGAGAATACTATTGGAAAATACCATGGGAAATCCCATGGTTTTTCAAAAACCACTAATGATGTTTCTTTTTATATTAAAAAAATTATCTCTCTTTTACTATAAATACGCACTAAAACATTCATTTTAATTCCATAAAATTCATTAATACAAGAATCTATATTGTTTTTACCTCCATTGGAGTCCTCCAAAAGTGTTCTTGATACCCCAATGTCCCAACATTCATGTTCTAGGAGTTACTCTTCAATGTAAGAGAACCTTTCACCCTCTTCTCTTCGTCAACACTTCTTTTATATTATCTCCTTGAAATTACATTATAATATGTAATGTTTTGATAATATGTATTCATAATCCCTTAAATTTTATTTCTATATGATGATATACCGTTTTTCTCTCATAAATTCTTTTGACGAAATATTATGTGATGTCGTTAGGTTGACGAATTTTTTAAGGGATCTCTCAATTTTTTTTTTATTTTCAAGTTCATTTATTATCTTTTTCACTCCTCACCTACTCATTCCAAATTACCATTATATCTCAAGTATCATCTATATACTGTAATTATATCTCATGAATGTATGAACCCTCATAAATATTCCTACTCCCTCCCTTCAATTTTTATAAATGGAATCAATGTCCATGAGGTTCCAATTTATAACCTTCATGGATGACGAGGTTTTGTTCTTCACTTTCACTTTATTAATGGTCAGGAAACCATTTATATGGTTGAACCAGACTATTAGATATTTATTATACCCAAATTAATATTCAGAAACCAGTATATTTACATATTATTAAATCATAATACCAAACTGGTACGTAATAATTGAAATACCGCTTATATAATCTAAGTGAATGTCATTAATAATTATTCTAATGATTCATCCTATTTCAACAAATCAAAATCATAAAAATGGCCATAAAAAATTATGGATATTCATAAATAATATTTAATCTCAATTCTGTGGATTTACATATTTTCCACATGAATTGCATTAGTTAAAAACAAGAGAACTGGTTATGAAAATCAAGAAAATGAACACTTTAGAATGACGAAATTTGATATTATTACATATCAAAAAAGACCTAAATGAACTAAAAAAAGTTATAATAAATTATATACATGACTCATAGGTACATAATTAAGTTATTATTTAGTCTAATTTTATATTCCCGGACCATATGTTCAAGGGGGAACACATTCAGACTTAAGGTAAGGGTTTTTCCACCTGAACTTCCATTTTAATTTGAGTAACTTTTATTGTCAAATTACATTAATGAAATTTTATTATTTTTAATTTAACCTCATAAAATATGTTTTATTATTATATATATGTTTACCAACAATAATCCTTTCTTATTTTGTGGATAGATACATGTTTTAAAAAGGATCTTTCCCAATTTTGTTCAAAAGATAAGCACGATTCAAGCGAATTTCTCAAATTCATACTCGTTTTTGTGGTCACCCTATAATCTGTTTTTGAAAACCATTAATTTTATAATATCAATAATTTTTTTACTATTATACTACTTTAATTAAATTCTGATTTTATACAAATATTTTTCCAAATGAACTCTTCTTTTCAATGTAAAAGGGATTTTATCTCAAAAATTACTCTTTGATTTTATAAGAGAATCTTCGTCAATTTCACCAATATTATTGATTATTATATATTATTGGAATTAATATTTTATTATATCATATAGAATTTTTATTTAATTTTTTTTTATTTTGACTATGGATGTACTATCTTTGAACCATTCACCAATTTACTCTGAATGGTTTTTGTTTATTCTTAATGTTCAGGGAATGTTATTTGCATTTCATTTATTAATTTCAGTATGAATGTGTATGTTGTTTATATTTATCCCCATAAATACGAGGAATGAATTGGAAAATTAATGTGTTGGGTGGGGCCTGCTATAGCCTCTCCGTGCATCACTTGGTCTCATTAGACAAACTACAGTCTTGGGACAAGTCCTTGATAAAAAGATTGTTTATTATTTTGGAACGAGTCCTTGTTGGTAGGGATATATTGTCTCAAATTTTTAATTCCCACACTATTAATATTGTATTGATGATTCATGTGGTAATTCAACTAGTTGAATACCCATGACTATGTTATATTAAGGAAATATTTACTCAACTTATCTTTTTTCCATATTATGTTCATGTTTATTTGTAAAGGCATGTGTTTTCAATTATTCACCATGTCTAATGTTTATGTTATCTTATTCTATATTAAATACTCTTACTGAGTGTTTGAACTCACCCATATCTTATGTTTAATTTTCATAGGACATGATAAATTTTATTATGAATGACATGGTGAAATAACCTAGGAGTTATGGATGTTTTCAATGAAGTTTCTATGTTGATTTTAATTTAATGTTCTAAAGATGAAGTTATGTATGTATCTAGTTTCCAATAATACAAAACTGATCAGTCCTTTGAGAAGCTAATTCCATTTTTATATTCCAGTGTAATAAAATAAGGCGCAAGCTCCGAGATACTAAGGTCTGGTCCTTATATCACATCAATTTGAAATTTATTAAATTTAACAACGTAGAAATGTAAGAAGTATATGAATAAGATCAAGTCTTTATACCAGTGTATAAGTTTCTCCATAGAATATTCCCTTTTATTGATTATACGTTATAGTTAATATTTATTCTTTATTTCAAATTATTATTCAATTTTTATAACATTTCTTCTAATAAATCAATTTTAATCCAATTATAGTTGTATCATTATTACATTTTATGAAAGTCTAAAAAAATTATTTCAATCTCATTGAGTTCATATAAATACCCAAACATGACATACTTGGGCATTACATAAATTTTTAGGAATACATAAACATTATAGAAATAGGCACCCAGAGATAGTAATTGGTCTAGTTCTTTTGGAAACATGTAAACATAATCACAAGTATTTAAATGATCTACATCATCTCCCACTAGTTTCTTATTGACGGGAATATTTAGAAATACCTAAAACATAATACATATCTCAATAAATTGTGTAATGGAATCAAAATAGGGGTGAGATCATATGCATAGTAAGGGAAAATAGGTTAGACATGTATGAATAAACATGAGCATAGGTGATATGAGAATGTGATCATGAAAATAGAAGATCATATGTTTCATATAAAATATAAAAATATGATTCATTCATAAAACATGAATCCTAATTAAATAAAGAGAGTGAGGCATGGAATAATAACTTTAGAATATAACAATGAATTATAGAAGACACATATGAATATACTGATTTAGATAAGCTAAGGCATCACTTCCAATCCCATTATTGTAGTATGGGTTCACACCCTATACCATATTAGTATTCATGGTTCACTCCCATGTACATATTATTTGCATGATTTCATGACCCATACCATTGTAGTATTCATTTTCCACTCTCTTGGTCATCTTAGTAGTCAAGGATCACTTCCAAGACCATATTAGTTTATCTCAGGAGATATAAATCATTACACAGTGCATTGGAGGAGGTATAGGTCCCACCCATCGCATAGTGATATCATACATACATATTCCCCAAAACCATAAAAAATTTCATTAACATATCATAAGGCCTAAAATGGGAGTCATAAACATCTAATTATATGGTAACATATAGAAAATATACAGGTTTCATATCATTTAATACAAATAACAACTTATGAAAGTAGTGGTGTTTCATAAACATCATTCCATCAAAATATATACAATTAAATTAAATAATATGAATTTTATTCTTGAAAAATAAAAATGTATGACCTCAAAGGTGAAGATTGATTTTTAAATACCACACAGAACATGAATTTTCAATAAAAAATACTTTTTAAAACATAAAAACATTTCAAAACTCATTTTCCTTGAAACCTCTTATTAAAACATAAATTATATTAAAAAAATAATTATAAAACACATTTTAGATATATAAATTATCATTAACATCGTTTATAATAGTTCCTGAGCAAAATATCTTATCCTTGTTGGAATTGATTTCTTTTATTAAAATTTCTTTAAAATATAAAATAAAAAAATATCTAGGAAATTAACCATATAATGTTGTAGGATATTAATCGAGTTAATATAATTCTATGAAATAAAGAATGATCCATTCATTCCATACTAGTTAAAATATAATTATTCTTATACATTATTTTAAAATATATAAAAGTAAATTATTTGAAAAATTAATGAATATGTCATTTCAAACTATATATTAAAAAGTAAAAAAGGTTGAAAATTATTTTATAATTCAACTGGTTTATAATAAAAAATTTTCTGAAAACTATTTTAGAAAAAATTTATATGGATGAAAAGTATTTTTGAACTGAGACTTAAAATGAAATAATCCCAAATAGGGAAGATATTGTGAAATCATTTTATAATAAATAGAATCATATACACAGTGTAAAATTTAATATTATAATAATATGTAAATATCATAATATTCTAGATAAGACTCATAAAATATATAAATGGGAAGAATATACCCAACATATAAGAAATAAGTTGTGTATGAGGCATTTGTCTGATGGAAATAATGGTGATACAAAAATCCGCTTACCTTGTGTTGTGACTCTCATCGTACTCAAACAAGATTCTTATATAATAAATAAAAGTTAATTATAAAAATTTTATAAAGGAATATTATTATATTAAATTACACATATGGTTTGATTATGACCCTATATTACATACTCATTAATGATCATATGGTATAGGTTCACATCTGGTAATATTCTCTTTGTTATTTACCTTTGAACTAATTTGTTATATCGTTGGTCCTTATACTTATATGATGATTTCAAGAATATATATAATGATAAAAATATCATGTATATCCATTATATTTAAATTATATTAATCTATAACATAATTAATTACGAACTCGAAAATACTGTTCATGGAGTTGGTAAGACTAATGTACACAGGAATGTTGTTTCCATTTTTATTTTAATATTGAAATAAATAATGTAAAGAACATAGGTATATATATGTATGTATATATGTTTATATATCATTATTCCATTATCATAATTATATCATATATATCATATAACATCACTAATACATTAAAAAATACATTCTTTGTGGTGTGTGAATGAATAACATCACTTTTAGTGGAGGTAGTCCCCAATTCCTCATACGATATTATCTTATAAAGAACAAATGGAATGTAAAAAATGAATGTCATTAAAAAGGAATAAAAAATCTTAAATACATAATAAATATTTTATATAGCATATATAGGTATATTTTCTGTCGTAATTTCCACCATGATTAGTGGAAATGGAAAAAAGAAATAATCATAATTCCATGAAGCAGTTGTTCATCATACATAGAAACAGTATGTTCGATATCCATTAAATAGAGGTGTGTGATACTTTAGGTCATATTGTTAGATAAAAAATTTCTATTATATTTTTTATACTATTTTTTCATAAAATATCAAAATAAATATAGATTAGGGATGGAGAAAGAAAATATAGAATGGAGCATTAGGGAAGACATTTCGTCTTAATTGGGTAACTCCTTTTGATGTCTGCCAAAAGGCTTCATTGAGAATCCTTCTACCCAAGGGAAGGATTATATGAGTAAGCAAGATTATATGTGATGATAAATTAGTAACATTTTTCTAGTAAATTTTTTTATATTTGTGAATAAAAGATAAGGAGATGTGCCATTTTATAATTTAGAGGATAGGCACGTTAAGAAACATTATAATTATTAATTTATTATTAATTTATTTTTGATTTAAAATAGATAAAAAGTGAGTTTTTTATATTTTTAGATGACTATGGGACAAAATATCCTCAACCAATGAATTTTCGACATGTTCATGATGCATAATTAACCTTATCATTTATCTTTAACCCATTTTTAAACAATTTAACTCTTACTATTACAACTTCTATTTTTAAAAAATAGGGTTAATATAGTTACTATAAAGTCCAAAAGAACCTCATATTCATAATTTATGAAATATTTAGAATTATCTAAGCCATTTTACTTAACCATATATTTCTATGAATTTTATATCATTTTATATTTTATTGTTACCCTTAAAGTATCATTTATGTCGAATTTTGATTCAATTTAGTACATTAATTGTAAAGATTAAAAAAACAAAAAATATAACATCAAAAAAATACTTAAAATAGTTCACTACATGTATATGGAATATAAAAATATTTTTAATGAATTTAATTATTATAAAAAATATTTTTTTTAATATTTTTTATATCATTTATTCGATATCACAATTAATTAAACAATTACTACATCATTATAATACACACCTTTATTTACATTTTTTATCTGAAAATAAAAAAAAAGAGTTATTAATATGAACATAAGATTTTTATCATTCAAATGAATAAATATATTTGAATATATCTTATGTATATTCCAATATTAAAATTTTTATATTTAATAAAATTATAGCATGAATATTTTAACTCTTTTGTAAATAAAATATAATAAATTCCCTGATAATACTAAATTAGTTTAAAATGAATTATATTTTCAACCTACAATTTATTTGTGTAAAAACTGGAATATGTAATTAAATTAGGGCAATATTTAGTGTAATTTTACAGTATAATAATATTATTTTTACCTTGGATTGCAAGATTTAACTATTACCATGGTAAATAAAATTCAAAAGATAATATTTGTCAAAAAAATATTTTTTTCCTATTAGAACAAATTTTTTACAGAAAATACATCCATTTATGTACTTTCTTCAAAATTAAATTCACAAAAGTTGTAAATTTACAGTTAATGTCAATCCTTCCAATCTAATTAGAGGGCTGGTAAAAGAGACTCTCAAAAGATTAATTATATTATTTATAACTGAATATATTATAAAAACCATTAAAATGGACTAAATTATATTAATATATAATTTATATAACTATTGTGACAATAAAATATATTTCATATAAAATTAATTATTTAATGAAACAGTCGGTTTTTAAGATGTTTGAAGTAGTGTTCACTATTTATCAAAAATTAAAATTTTCTGAAAAATACCAAAAATTCACAATAATATAATTTTGGTATTCCAAATTAAAAAATAGTGTTTTATTTTATCAAAATAAATTTATGTGAGTGTCTATAATTAATTTTATTACTTTATATAGAATGACATGAAAATTAGATAATTTAAAAAAATTGTAGTTTTAATCATAAAATTAACTTACCAAAAATTATTTTTTCCATACTCAAAAACATTATTACTAATATATATTAATTATTTATATAAATTCAGATTAAAATTTTTTTTTCTAGGTAATAAATATCATATTGAAATAATTATAATAATAAATTATTGTTTGGTCGAAACTTAGTGTTGTGTGTAACGCAAGTTAAGTCAGTGTAGCGTGTGGTGAATGATTCTTTTGGGGTTGCGTATAACATAATACAAAAAATATGGGGATATTATATAATAAAAAATCAATATTCAGTGATGAGTCTAGTGAAAATATAAAATGATTCAATTAATTCAAAAAATTATAAAATATATGTGTGTTAAAATATAGCCCGATTAAAATGAATTTCTCCCCCAAAATTCACCATGGTTATAATAATATAGAGACACACATCATAAAAAAGACTACATCCTTCATTTTAAAAAGGAATAGATGGAAAATAAAAGTATTCCTATGTAATTCATGATTGGGTCTCTAAGTAAGAGAACATAGGTGATGATTATGGAATGGATGAAATGTGTAAATAATTCTAGAGATTGATAAAGATATCTAATGTCACGGAGTGTGTGATCCAAAAAAAGATAAAAATCACAAAACCATAAACTAAAGAAGAATTAAATAGGGCATTGATATCATCAAAATTGATGATAATAGGACTTCCATTTACATCATGATCCATTTTTAATAATGTATAATATTTTTTTAAGAGAATCTATACTTACTTGATTTCAAAATAACATCACCATTATTTCCTATTATAAATTTCCAATTCATCTTTTATTCCATTAAATGATGTTGAATGTTACATTCGTGAGGTGTTAGAAAATCATGGGAAGAATGATAGGTCATTTTATCTATTATCCAGTAAATGATTAGAACATTTTATTAAATATGTAAAAAACTACCTTTGGAGGGATAATAATTTAATCACAAAAAGTGATTTGAAGTTCAATAAAAACATTAAATAATTGGATAAGACCGCATTCCCTCCTAAAGTAGAAAATATAATATAATAGAAGGAATTCCACTCAATTGGAATAAAATTTATCTCCAATATATCATATGCCATTTTATCAATCTGAAAATAAGAAAAAATAATTCCATAATAATGTATTCACTTGAAACATTGAAATAAATTGAATTAACATAGATATTTATTGAAATAAAGCATGATTATGTACACATATGTCCAAAAACATGTAAACTTCATCTATGATAGCATAACCCACACTTTAAAATATAATTAATCAGTTCCAAGGTAACTTGTATCATCCTATTTACTTATTCGTATCCAATGTATCATTAACCATATATCATTATCACAACATAATTCTCATATAATGGCCTATCTGTCGCTTAATCATGTTTTTTTACAAAAATATTACATTATTACATCGATCACATCATCATTAACCCTTGATTTAAGATATTGAACATCATAATGGAAATTTCTCTTACACTTGTAGCACTGAATCATGAGAGATGCATTAAGATCTACACATTCTCTGTTAATTTTTATCTAACTTCTTAAAATCTCATCGGCAATCCATTTCTTGGTAACCTTATTTTCTACAATAAAATAATTTATTAGACACCGTTACAATATTTCATACATACGTCTTCCCACATAGAGGGAATATTGTAAATTTTACATTCTTTTTTCCATTTTTTTAAGTGTTTTCTTTCAACTCCATCTTCCACTTTTTGTTAAATCCTTGAGAATGATATGTGACTCCCACATCCATTTCATCCTTTATTGTAAAACAAACTATATTCTCATATCTAATGACATATCTTGTGGAAAATTACTTTCTGATACATGTATTTAATCAACCAAAGAACCTAAAAACATTAAATTTGTGTTGGATGATAATTCTTGAAGTGTACCTCACATGTCACATGAAATTAGCCTTTTTGGCACAAACTGACTCATCATCCCTTAACTTCAACTCAAGAGACTCTTTCCCAAATTTGGTATAATGAATTTGAGGAATGTAATTACTAAAAAATTATATTTTAATCTCTTCACAATCCAAGGATTCAAACTCATCTTTCAGCATCATATTCTCAATTAGAGTCCACCACTAATCAACTCCTCCTTATATCCGATTAACATACAGAATGAATTTTTGATTCTCCAATCACTAATTAATATAGAATATCTTGTTAGTTGTACTAATCATTTTTTAGAAATATTTGGATCATAAGACCCTCTATATGATGGTATATATTACCACATGAATGACTCAACAGAATGGTGTTCCCTATTTTTTTCATTTGGAAGTTCACCATAGGTCATAGCTTGAAAATGATGTGTGAAAATAGAAGTGTTGTTTTTAATTCCATATCTCATATCATTTAACTGATCATGAGGAAAATTTCTTCATTGTCAATCACAATCACCATTAACACAGTTCTTTTGGGTTTCAACAAATGACTAAAACCAAAAGAATAGTTTAGTAAAAAACTATTCTGATGAGGAAAGACATAATAATCCTAAATAACATAATCATGAAAAATCACGTATATGGTGTCAAATTATGACACCTCCCATAATCTATAACACTGTAGGATTAACCTAGATTAGTCGTAGCCATTTTATATTTAAATATTTCATATTATTTCATGATGAGTTTGTAAATTTCTGAAGCATAACCCCTGGGAGTGTGAAACAACGTGTGGAGCAAGGCTCATTATTGTGTTCTGGAATACCCTAAGTCAAGTGAAATGTCAAAGATCTCGATGTCTCCCAAAGGTTCCTTATACCCAGTTTGTCACATGGCCTCAATCACATATCCCCTAATGACAGAGGATTCCATCTCAAATTGGGGGCCTTGGGTGTGATAGTGGGGAAACCATTCCCTCATTGGTTGAGTATACACACCGGAAAGAAAATATTAAATAGTTGTGGAAGCAATAACACCATAAAATTGAAGTAGAAAGTTGAATATTGATAGTATAACAAATACATAATGTATAAATATATGATTCAAGCCATATTGATCAAGGAAATCATTCAAAAAAGACATAATTCTTGAAGTACATGTCTAAAATTCAAGTACAGAAAAAGAGAAAACTCCAATAGCAACATAATCCTCATCTTGGTCCCACACTCTCTTCCTCCAATAGAAATCAACTACCACATGAATAAGGTTGCTTTCCCTTATCTATACCTACAACCATATAATTTTTGGGTGTCCAAAAGCCTGACCCAAATAGGGTGTGAGACAAATCCCAATAGGCAACCACCAAATTATATGTTCCAAATAGTCAGGGAATATATATTGCAGGAAATATGAAAAAATAAAGTATTAAACAAGGATGTATTCAAAAGTAAACAATCCTAATTTTTCCAATTTCATTAACAATATTTATTAATTATTCAAACAGTTGAATAATGTTTCCGTGGGATCTATCCTATTATCTATACCCTCCCTATATAATATAACATTCAAACGTCCCAAAAGACATTGTATCTAAATAATCATGTAAGACTAAGTCCATGATTTTGTTGTGGCTAGTTTTCTCATCAAAATCATTCAATCATATAAAAATAACCCTCTTGAAAGTTCTCATAGTCTGACCCCTATGGTTCAATATATCATCAATTGAATAAATACTGGCCTTTTTGGAAATCGCACATAGTCTTACCCCTTTGGTCCCATATAACACTAATCAATAAAAACTACAACCTAGGTAGAACTCATGGTAAATAACCCCTTGTAATTCATAGAAACTATAAACTATAATGACCCCATGCCAACTCTCATAGTCAAATCCCAGTTTTCCCACATTTTATTTCATAACAACCCTCTTGGTAGCTCTCGCGGTCTATCCCCTCTAGTCCATGATCACCTAGAAACACTCATATTAAATACCTCGGGATCAAAATAATTAAAATTTTAAACAAATAACCATACACACAGATGCTCTCACAATCAATTCCCCTTGGTCAATATTTAATAATGTGAAACCCACGCATCAAATATAAATAGCAACTCCATCCTAACAACATGGGGCCTAGAAAAAATGAATGGTTAATATGAAATCATAGACCGAGCGACCATAAAATTGAATCAAGGAAACACACACATGGGGTATCCCTTAATATGGAATAAATCCTTAGGCTTAAATAATTATCGCTTTCCCAATCATAAAAATCATAAAAGGTACTAAAGAGTTTTATATTCCAATAACACATAATACCCAAACATGAGTATTCAGCACGATATACATATATATTCCAAATAAAATCAATGAAAGGCATAATCCACCTACCATGATGTTGTACAATGATAACTCTTGAACAAAGGCACTTGAATCATCCTAGAATGATAAAGATCTAAAAGAATGTGGAAAATGATCAAGCTTCGATAACTCATGAGAGAAGACAAATCAAAAAGAGAGGATATAGGGAAAGCGATAACACACTGGTTGGAATCAAATTCACCTGATGACGTCTCAGTCGGAGGTCAGATAGATGAACCGAAGGAGTTCGAAGTTCATCAGTAGTTTATCCCTCTCCTGTAAGAAATACGCGGAGAAGAAGGGTGTTCTGGAGATGATACATGACCCTGTTCTAGTTAATCAAAATAAGTACACTGCGTGTTCATTTAATGTACATGAAGTGTACTTGCCTCAATCAGTACCCACATTCGATGGTCTTCCATGTCACCTACACAACTATGTACTCAGTCATTACATGGCATGTACACCACTACATGTGGCTACCAGAGACAAAGAGCGTACTCAATAGTACACGGTGTGTACATACAAAATTCCCAATTCTTCCTTTTTCCTAAAAACAACCTGCAATAAAGATCCATACTTGATATCATGACCGGTGCTTGTAAAAAACCCCACTTAGAGAAATTAATCCATGATTTCCCCATGCAAGGGTGGTGAATAAGAAACATTAAAAAACTCAAGCCTATAGGATCCTACATCGGCCTCACCCTCCCAAGTCACATCATATACTCGCATGTGCTGCCATAGAACCTGTACTAGAATAAAATGCCTACCATAGAGAACCATCATGTTATGATCCACAATATGAATTGGGTTCTCTTCAAAGGATGAATCCACCTCCAACTCAACATCTCTAAGATGAATAACATGATACATGTATGATAACAAAAATTGAAGCTGAGAATCATGAAATATTTCGTGCATATCTTGGTAACTCTGAGATAGCTGTAACTGATAGGAAACCTGCACTACCTTATCCAAAAACTCAAATGTCTGCATGTGTCTTGTTGAATGCTTCCCCTATCTCCCAGTCCTCATTTTCCCCATCCTCATTGGGACATGTAAGAAAACCTTGACTCTGACCTCGAACTCTAGAGGTCTCCTCTGTTAATCGACATAACATTTCATCCATGACTATGCAATATACATCCTCATTCAAATCAACTACACCTACTCAGTGGTCTCTTAGATAGGTTGAGGTCCTAGCATATCTACAACTCTTACCTCCAGACAATATATGGGTGATAAGCAAGGCATTCTATATAAAGCCTCATAAGGGTCCATCTCAATCAATTCCAGAAATAGTTATTGTATGGATGCTCCACTTGGGGTATGCATCTCTCCCATGGGCACCAAAAATATATGATGTATGTTCGATGCATGTCCTCTAAAACCAGAATTATGTCCTCTGACTAGCCATCGATCTAGGGATGGTATGTTGTACTCAGATGTACATGTTTACCAAAAGTCCTCGGTAGACAATGCCGGACCTGAGAAGTAAACCGGTTGTACCTATTAGAAATGATAGATTGCTAAACCCCATGTAACCATAAAATCTCTTGGATGTTAATCCATCAATTATCATCAATAAATAAAGTTTCTTTAATCATCAGGAATTGTGAAACATTCATGATTCTATCAAAAACAACCCAAACCACATCATACAATCTAGGAAACCATGGTAGTCAAATCACGAAATCCATTTCAACATCATTCAACATCCACTCGAGAATGCGTAACAATAGTAAAATCCATGTCAGTTGCTGATGATTTGCCTTCAACTCCTAAAAAATGAACATCTCACAACAAAATCCGAAACAGCCCACTTAATTCTTGGACACCAATCCTCATCATGTAGATATTAATACTTATTGGTGAAACTAGGATCAACTTCCCAATCTAAGGATTGAAAATCTTGAATTAAATTAACACATATATCAGCTGGCACCAATATTCATCCATGAAAATGCAAGACCTAATCATTTACAACTATCCACCCAGGTGTAGGGTCCATACCTATGAAACTCTCCCATATTAATAGTCCTTCAAAATCAGATGTCTTCCTCATTCTCAATCCATAATTTAGAGTAGAGGTTACAACTATAGATGAAAAAACGTTTTCCCTTGTCTGTCGTGAACATCCAAATGCATCTCAGAAAACATGTCCATAAGCTACCAATCCCTAATAGCCTCTTGAACTTCCTATATCTGAGTCCTACAACTAATTTCATCATCCACTACATTGTATTTCCTATGAATGTATGAAATCTCAATTTCAATGTACAGATGATACTCAACCCACCTTCGATGAAACAAATTCATATCATGTTGAATAAAGATAACCCTAATGATATTATGGTTTGTGTATACCAAAAAATGGTCTCTGAAACGATAATATCTCCAAATGTAGAAATAATGCACAACTGCAGCTAACTCGATATCACACATCGGGTAGTTCCACTGAGGTGGCCTCAACTACCGTGACTCGTACACAATTACTCCTCCTACTTACATAATCACTACTCCCAACAAGATACATGATGCATCATAGTAAATTGTGAAACTCTTTATCAGATATGGAAAAATCAGTATCACGCTGATGTCAATATCCCTTTCATCTTTTAAAAGGGTGAATCGTTCGAATCTGTCTAGATGTACATTTCACTGTTCTTAGTCAGGCATGTCATTGGAGATGCTATGTGTGATATGTCCTAAACAAAGAACCTATAGTAACAAGCCAACCCCATTAAACTCTATACCCCAAATACATTATTCATCATCTTCTAAGAATCTTCTTCCTTCACATTCTTGGGGTCTATGGATAGCCATTTCAATAAGATAATATTATCCAAGAAATGAATCAAATCCGTCAAAAAGTTCCACTTTGAGAGAACAATATACACATAATCATCTATTTGTGTAATCATTGTGATCTCAAGATGGGTGTCATGGTCATGTAGAGTGTGAGTGTACACCATGATATTTTCCAAGAATACAACCACAAACGAATCAATGTAAGGATGTAATAATTGGTTATTTAGTTCTATGAAAATTGTCGTCACATTCTTGAAACAAAAAAACATAACCAAATACTTGTATACACCATACCTATTTCAAATGGATGTTAGAGGAATATCTGATGGTCTAACACCTAATTGATGATACCTGAATCTCAAGTCAATCTTAAAGAACACTTGATATCTTCGAAGATGATCAAAGAGATCGGAATTACAAGGTTTAGGATATGAGTTCTTGACTGTCAACTAGTTCCTATTCCAATAATCCACAAAAACTCGGAGGGTACCCGTTAACTTCATCGCAAAAAGGACAGATGAACCACATGAAGAAGTAATGGGATTGATGAAAACCATCACATACATCTCTTCAAACTAATTATTGTGATCTTGTAACTATAGTGTAGCCATCATCTAAGGAGGAATGAACACCGGTGCCACTCCTGGAACAAGATAAATATATAAATCTTCCTATATCGGTGGTAAACCTGAAAATTCATCTAGGAAGACATTATTGAAATAATCCCCCACTAGAGGAATGTCCATCTATGATGTCCCTGGTCTTCTAGTTGTAAACTAATAATCGGATTTGTAATTCCTCCCAAACCATTATGCTCGGGTCCCGCTCGGCTCGCCTGGGCAACCCATTCACCCTTTTGTAAAAAATACCCACCCTATGTTGATGTGAAACTCACACTACAGTAATTGTAGTCTACAAAGGCCAGAACAGAGACCAACCAAACCATTTCAAGAATGACATCGTAAGATTTCATCTCTATGAAATAGAGGTCCCACAAGAATTTACACCCACCAATATCAAGAGGGAACTCATTTCATAGACGTACACTTGTCTTTATACTTCCTAACGAATTATCTAGTGTCATAACATCCTCACATAAGTATAGATACGTAGCCGAAGGATCTCTATAGTGGATACATATATAAAACTATGGGAACACCTATATCAAGAAATAGTCGATGCATAAATTGCAGCCACTAGAATCATACCTCAAACTATAGAGTGTCTATGATCCTGATACTACTCGGTCTGCTCCACTGAAAATGTCTGTTCTTTACCATGGCCCTATGACCCTACCTTAACACCCTAAGATGATCCATACTACTATCGCTGAAAACATATCATTTGGAAACGACCTTTAAGACCACCTCCTAAGCTCGATCAACTGGATGAATTCCAATTCACTAACTGATGATAAACTAGTGGTCCTGCTTCTGAAAATGGATTCATAACAGAACCACTAACACTCACTACTATTGAGGACACACAGAAAAGATGTTGATGGTGACCCGTCTTACCGCAAGGCCGCTACTCAACTGGTTCACTCATTCAATGTCGTCTCGTATTCCCACTCTTTATACACAGGTAACAAACAACCTAGATACATGAAGAAACATAGAGTGATAGATGTCAATGTTGCTTCTTCATATATATCATCTTCCAGCGCTGGGTTCTGAACTACCCAGGCTCACAGATCCCTACTCCCTTAGATTGTACTCAGTAATCAGCACTCGGTTCATTATAGTCATCACTGATTTCATCAAAAAAATAGTCAACTATAATTTGATGAAATACCTGAGATAATCCTCAAATCACCTAGTAATAGATAACTCATCACATCCTAGAATAAGTGGGAAGTTATAAATGTCTTTGAAATGAGAAGGTTAGTTCATCAATGAATTGGAACACTGCTCCAAATACATGAAATCCCAGGATCGATCAGAAATCAATGTATTAGTATAAAGGTAATCATATAAGGTTCTGTGAAACTCCTCCCAAGCCATATCCTAATGATGTCCAACCTGTGAAATAGCATCCCACCATCTCTTGTCAGAATCATGTAGCATGTGCATGGCAAGCTTCACCCTCCTCTCCTATGGTGCTCTAGATTCTCATAGATAGAAATAAGGGATTTAAACCTTGACTCTACAACTTGTGGTCCTCGATCTACTGAAAAAGTGGGTGGATGTTATTGCTGGAACACCCACGTTAGCTCTTCCATAAATGGGGAAGGATGTGGTGCTCCCTATATATTTTGTTACAACCTCAAAAGGAATTCACATAATAGTAAATCGACACCATTATCCAGAATAACTACTGGTTCCAAGATGTAATGATGGGAGGATCTGTTGGTAGTCATTGATCTACCATTTCTAGAGTCTTATCATTTCCCTGTATCTGGTGTACAACCAGGGGTTGTCTTGGTTGTATGAATATTCCAGGTTTAGTGGAAACCATATATCATCATTAGAAAGGACTACAACATAGAAGTTAATGAAGTGAACTTGATAAGGAAAACATTGATGTTTTATAAAACATATAAACCTGACGTGTGTAAAATCTATATGTTTTATTCACTTAAGACATTATCATGGCATGTACCTCTTCCAATATTGGTCGTGTAACACCCCTTACACATGGAGAGTTCCTCTTATGAAATGACATGTACTTGAATTTTACCTCTTTCCCTAGTATATTTAGATGGCTAAACCTCAAGGGGTCGTCCAATGTAACACTACATGATGTGTTCTCCATAGACACAGTATCAACAAGTTATGTTCCATCGACCTATGTCATTGGTCACATGGATGGTTACACAGTAAACTCTAAATGGTATGAATAAAAAAGAAACGATGTATAAAACCTATGTTCCAGACACCCGTGTCAATTGACACTTGGACGGATACACAGTTTTTTACAACACGACATTTACAATATAGACATGGCATTGTCTACCATAATATTTCCCAAACCTGTGTCTCTTCTCACATAGTCATTCACACTTTCAAGTAATACATGGTGAGAATATATATTACACATCATTTTATTTCTTCAATAACAAAAGATCTTGTGGTGTGTGTTCATAACCTCACACGCCGTGTTGTTTGGGATTTCGTACATTAAGCCTCAAAAACATCTCTAGAACACATAAAAATCTAATATTTTTCCAAGGAATGATAGATTCTAGCCCATGGTAGCACATAATCCCCGTGAATCAATGATTCTCATCCTTTTTCAAATCATTACCTGATAAAATTCAATTAATGTTCATACATGATCCAATAAATTCTAATCCAATGGGGCCCATAGACCCTCATGGACTAATTTTTGGCGTCCATAAAAATTAAACATTGCATATTCCAATACCCTATCAAGGTAGAAGGTATTCTATCAGTGAATATATAACAATAACATTCATATCTATTACAACATCTATCACAACAATATACAATTAGTAATTCACCCTAAATGGCATGAGAAGAATGCATGACATGTGATCTCTAGTAAGTGCCTATATGATTATTGAGATTGAATACCCTCATTTCATAGGGTTTAAATATAAATTTAACAACAATTATATCAATAATAATCGCACAAAACAAGTGCGTCACCAAATAGTAAAATAAAATCAACTTTAAAAAATGAAAAAGTAGAAAAATTGAAATATTCAATGTAACACGGTTTTTTCATGTACATGGGTTAGCTACTCACATTCCCATATTTTTAATAACTACATATTCCTTCATATCCCTTTATATATGCTCCGAATAGTAATAAAAAGCAAAAAATACCACTTTGATACATCTTTGTACCATCTCAGATTCGGGTGCCCCAAAGGTTCCCCATGCCCAGTTGGTCACATGGACTCAAGAAAATTTCTCCTAATGGTAGAGGCAGCTGAATAGTAGTGAGGTCCTTGGTCATGATAATGGGGAAACTATTCCATCATTTGAAGAGTATACACAATGGAAAGAAAATAGTAAACAATAGTGGATGTAGAAATACAATACAACAGAAACTAATAGTGGAAGACTGATAGTATAAACCCCTTCAGCATATATAAACAATTGATTAATTTCACATGTATATTGGAAGTTATCTTGAAAGGTCACAATACTGGTAATTCAATGTTAAAACCCACATATAGAAAATTTTTAAACTCTAACAAGATCGCAAGCCTCAGCTTGGTCCCATACTCTCCATCCCCAACAGAAATCAAGTACGTGATGAATAAGAGTGATTTCCTTATCGATAAATCCAAACATATAATCTATTAGGTTCCAAAGGTAAACCCCAAATAGGGTGTGATATGAGTCCCAGTAGGCAAAAACCAAAAGATATGTCCCTAACAGTTACTTAATATATATAGTATGAAATTTGTAGAAATGATGTAATAAACTATAAATTACTCAAAAGTAAATAATCCTACTATTTCCAATTACACTCATTACATTTATTTATTATTCAAATCGTTGAATAATAAAACCGTATGACCGAGATTACGCTTTGTATCCACCTATATAATATAACATACAGACATATGAAAAGACCTTGTATCAAAACAATCACATAAGACTAAGTCCATGATTGTACATTAGCTTGAAATTCTCGTCACATTCATTCAATCATTTAAAAGAAAACATCAAGGAAAGTTCTCTCATTCTAAACCATGTGTTTAAACATATAAACATATTAATAAAAAATGACCCTTTGGTAAATATCACACAGTCTAAAAACATTGGTCTCACATAGCACTAATAATTTACAAACGACCACCTAGGTATCACTCATGGTCAGTAACCCTTATGTCTTCATAGTAACAAAAAATTAAAATGGCCACCCAGAACCTATCACATTCAATTCCCTTTGGAATAACATTCATTAAATAAATACCCTCTATGTATCTCTCATGGTCCAACACCTCTGCTATATGACCACCTAACAACTATCACAGTCAATACCTCTAGGTTAACATAATAGAAATTATACATAAATGAACCTTCCATGGGAAGCTCTGTCAGTTAATTATCTTCGGTCAAACCTTCACAATTTGAAACACATGCATCTAATATAAAAGAAAACTCTATCCTAACATCACGAGGTATGGAAAAAAGTATTCCTAGTAGGCATTCTGAGGAAAAACAGCCATAGACAATCATTCAATGAAACACACCCTTGTGGTGCCACATATCAATATATAAAACCATATTCATAATTAATTACACCTTTTTCAATCAAATTACCCATAGAAGGTATTAAATCATGTTTTATTCCAAAAAACACACAATACTCCAACATTGGTATTCAGCACATTATGCATATATAATCCGAATACTATCAATGAATGGCACAATCCACCAACCTTGATGTAGTACGATTATCACTCTTGAATTTCTTCCCTTGAATTGCGCATGAATGACATAGATAATTGAAAATTATAAAAACAATTTACCCTCAATAACAAATGAGAGAGGACAAATCAGGTTGATACGCTCTAGATAAATAGAGATCTCACCAGTGGGATTATTACACACTCGACATCGTCTCAATCAGAGCTCAGAAAAAAGAACGGGAGGAGCTCAAAGTTCATCCAAAATTAGTCACTATAATGTAGAAAAAACCTGATGAAGAAGTGAATTTAGAATATGAGACACAACCTCTCTCTGACTAATCAAAAAATACAGGGTGTATTAATTTAATTTAAAAGACGTGTACTAGCCTCAATCATCCCTCACTTTAGGCAGTCTGTCGGGTCACCTACAGGTCCATGTACTCTGCCATTACACAGCTAGTACACAGCTACACACGTCAACTTGAAACACGGCATGTACTCAATAGTACACAGCGTGTACTCAAGAGTACACAATTTGTTCTTAAAAAATTCACAATTCTTCCATTTTCCTCAAAAACAACTTAAATGATAGATCCACACCTGAAATGATGATTTGGGTTATTACAATAGGATCAGATCATCTTGTTAGAGTTGTTACACTAGGGTACATATGAACCACATTCACATCCAATTGTAGTATCCAAATATAGATTTATTTCAAGGAAACCACTAACTCTATCCTTTACCAAAATTCTAGGATATTTTCCTAACCATGGAATCATCATTATACTTATCAATCGAGACATCCTTAGACATATCATGATAAATAACTCTAGGGATATCCCTAATGGTTTTCATTCATGATTCCAAAGGATAAATAAAACATGTCTATGATACCAACTATAATGATCCAAACGCGACATACACGGACATTACATTACATTGGCAGAATACGTAAACATTATACAAATAGAATCCCAAGGACCATAATTGGTTTAATTTATTTTGAAAAATTGAATCATAAACAGTGGTATATAAATGAGCTACATCATGTCCAAGTAGGTTCTTATTGAATAGCACCCCTCATAGATACCCCAAACATAATATGTATCTTCATATCCTAGGGAAAATAAAACATAAAAGTGGTGTTCTCATATGCTAAATAATGCTTAAAAAGGGTGACATGTAATCATAAACATGAGCATATGGGGTATAATAACATGATCATGAATATAGATTATTATACCCTATATATCAAATATCATAACAAGATTCATTCATAAGACATGAATCATAATGAAATAATGATAATAATCCATGAAATTATAACATATGAATAAGATATGAAATTGTGGAAGGCAACTAAAAATATAGTAGTTTCTATAGTAGCCATGGAATCACAATTAAGACTATCTTAATAGTGTAGGTTCACAACCCTTAAAATAATAGTAGTTATGGTTCACTATTATGGTCATATATGTAGTAATATTTCACTCCTCATAGAATATTAGTTATTATTGTTCACTTTTATAACCATTGTATTAGTCACAGTTCACTCCCAAGACAATATTAGTTTATCTCATGGGATTATAATATTAAACCAATTAATTATTGAGCGATATAGGTCCCACCAATATCATAATGAAATAATAATTACATCTTCAACAATAACATTAACCATTTATCGTAAACATAACCCATGTAATAAAATGGAATCATAAACATGTAATCATATCATAACATGTCGAAAAAAATATTGGTTTCAAAATCATTTAATGAATGAAAACAATGTTAAATGAATTATTGTTTCATAAACATTTTTCCAACAAAACATAACCCATTTTCAGATAGAATATAAATTTTATTCTCAAACAATAAGAATGTATTTAATTTGAGGTAGAGAAGGATTACGAAATATCACATGTAACATTAATTTTACAGAAAAATCACTTTTTAAAGCCTGAAAAAATTAAACCACATTTCTTTGAAACCAATCTTTCAATCGTAAGACATTTTCAAAACACTTTTGTTTTAAAACACTTTGATAACATATACATCATTCATGAAAATCATTTAAAATAGTTTTTGAGAAAAAGATCCTTTCATTACTAAAATAGTTTTCATGTCAAAAAATGTCGTGCAATTTTAAAAGAAAAAATCATCATCGACATTTACCTTTTAATCTTGTATGGGAGTCCTCATGGTAATATGATGTTATGAAAGCATAAAATTACATTTATTCTGTATAGGTTAAAAAAACAGTCTCCTCGTACTTTTTTCAGAAGTCTAAAAAACCTCTTTTGAAGAAAAATTATTGAAATATTCCTTTCAAATTGTGTAGTAAAAATGTAATATATTGGTAAAAATTAATTTAGGCATCCATAAGAATGTAATAAACATTTTATGGAAACATTTTTTGAAATCATGGATTTGGATGACAAATATTAACCAAATGTAGACATAAAACGAAACAATCCCATTTATTGAAGAGATTGTGAAATCAATTTATAATAAATAGAATCATATTCCAAATGTAAAAAATTCAGTTTTTAGAATATGGAAATATCATTAATTTATCGATAAGACTCATAAAATACATTCATCAGATGTATATACACTGCATAGAAGAAACAATTACAATTTGAGGCATGAGTCTCATATAAATAGAGGTGAGACAAAAATTACATTATGTTGTGTCTTGACTCTCATCATACTCAAACAAGATTCTTGAATAATCAGTATATGATTATCATAAATAATTTACAGAAAAATATTATTATATCTAATTCCACTTATAGTTTGATTATTGTAACACCCCAAGGATTTACAATTAAATTAAATTCAGGAATATTTGTTTTAAGTTGAAATTTATAACTAACAATTAATCATAATTTTGTAGCTTTTATGTTTTAAATTTTGAAAAAAAGTCATCTAGCATTGTGATTGTTATGTTATTTGGAGTCTAATGGAACCAACTCACTTTTTTAATAGTAACATACCATTATGAATAGTAATATGACCCCAATGAATAGTAAATTGTAATATTATTTTATATTTTATTGTATTTAAGATAATGAGAAATTGGTTAATTTTTCAGTGTGATAGAAACGAAATTATAGAATAAAAATTGATAATTTTATAATAAAGTATGATTTTATTTAAAAATTAGAATAATAAAATTTAGAAATTTATTTTCAATAAATGAATTTTATTTTTTATTTCTAGATTTCGAAAAATTGTAATTGTGAATTTTTGGGATTTTCTAAAATTGATGATTTTTTATGAATAGTGAAATGCAGTTAAATACAATATATTGAAATTATAAGTAAAATAAAATATTTAAGACATTATAATTGATTTAAGACCACATGGTTCGAACTAAAATTCGATTATTACAATTTTGGGTAACATGATATAAGACTATTCAATGTTTTGTGCAAAAATATTATAATATTCATTAAGAGGTGAACATCCTCTTTTGATTTCATTCTTTTCTTTTCATTTTCATTTCAATTATTCATCATTTTTCACATCCACATATCAAAAGGGAATTAATGAAAAAATATATTCAATATTCAGGATTTCAACAAGTTTATTGAAAAACACCATTTTACTTCTTCTCTTCTCCAACATATTCAATAAAATAATACACTTTCAGTGATGTATTGATTTGCCGACATTATCAATTATGTGATTTCAATTTAGTCTACATCCTTAAAGAATGGTCAGAATACCATTTTTATGGACAACCCAGATTATAATTTATTTATTACATCTTATTTATGGTTCAATAATCATTTTTTACACATATTATTAATTTGTGATACAAAATGTGTTCATTATGATCAAAGAATTGCAAAATGACCAAAACAAATATCAATAATGTTTTAACATTTGAATAATCCTCAAATATGAATTCAAATTGATAAATAGAGAAATTATTGGTACTTTAAATATTCAAATACCATTTCATTCCAATTATATAGTTTGACTTCCAACCGACACAAATATCTACCATGAACTGTTAATGGGAACCATGTAAAGAACGCACCCAAAAACAATGCAAGGATCAAAATAATCACAATTATAGGGATAAATATGGTTATTAAATTATCATATAAGATGTTATAAACATTAAAATTATTATTAAAATAATAATAACACTCTTTTAACCATCATATAGGAGGTTTAGAAAATTTCAATATAAGAAGAACTCAATGTAATGGAATTCAAAATCAAATTTCCATTATTTCGTGTTACCTTTCTACATCATTAATTGTGATGTTTTAATAACATTTTTGTAATGAATTTTTTATTATATATATATATATATTAATGTGAATATAGATTATATTAAAATATTCCTTTCATTATATTTATTCTCATGTCAATTATATGTTATTTTTATGAGGCCTTTCATATAAAATCCTCTTGTTAACTACTTGTTTTTTGAAATTAAATTTGAATGTTTTCATGAAGTTATTCATGTTTAATTTTTGTGTTCTTGTTCTTGGTAATTGTTTATGATGAATTCTGGTACCTATATATCCCTCTAATGAATTAGTTAAGTGTATGTTGGTGGTCAGTCGTGTGGTTACTCCATGTGTAACTGTGATGGTTACAAAAATTGTAAGTTAGCCATGAAGGATACAAATTATAAGGTATCTAAGAGGGTTACAAGATAATTTAATTGAGGAACCATGATACGTTTATTGTTCTATTTATTTTCTTATGTTATATGTGGATATTATTTAAATATCAGGTTTCACAAATTAAGTTTATAGGGGTGATAACTATGTCTTTTGAAAATTATTTCATACGTTACAAGTATTCATGGACTAATGTGTTATTTCCTTATTTTTATATCCCATATTGAGATTTTGGTGCTCATCCTATGTGTTTTAAATTATTTTCACAGGTTATAAGTATTTTTAAGATAAACAAGGAAGAAAAATTTCATGATTCAATTATTGTCAAAGAAAATATGTTTTATTTGAATTGTTTTTTATTTTGGATGAAATGAATACTATTTTTTGGTATCCACTCAGTATTAATGTGTAATGTTATGAATGAATTATGTATTAATTCACTAATGATCTAAACATGAAAAGATCCTCAATGTGAAAGGATTTTATTTCATGACTAAATTCATGATTGTGTAATGAAATAATTTCAGGCACTTATAGTTGGTATCATTGGATGGATTAGATATCTTTAGTGGATATGGTGATGTTAATAGAATACGATAAATTATTTTTTACTTTATTGTTAATTTTAAATGTTATATGATTTAAATATTACTATGTTTCTCTGAATATGTTATGTTTTTGTAGAATGGTTTTCTATAGAAGAAACATGGAACCTGAAGTAGTGAGGCACTGTTAGAATGATATCCTTCCGAATCTGCAACCTAGAATGGTAAGGATTGGAAATGAGTAGTTTGTGATAGTAATGGATTAAAAACATAGGAAATAAATGGTGGTGTCATCCATACAAGAGAATTACGAGAGGAACCAAAAAAGAACATGAAAATAGTGGACACTTTTATGAAACAACACCCACATGAATTTAATTGAACTTATTACCCATTAGCGGTTGAAGGTTGGATTAAAACCCTTGAAAAGATATTTGATGTTATGAGATATTCAGATAATCAAATGTAATGTCCTTTCATTTATCATTTTGAAGGTTAATCGGATTAGTGGTTGTGAATGGTAATGAATATCATGGATAGAGAGGATATTTATGCCTTAGAGTGGAATGAATATAAACGCCTTTTCCATGAAAAATATTTTTCATAGGTGTTCCAATATAGAATGAAGAATATATTCCTTGAATTATAGAAAAAAGAAAGATGATTAAATGGCCATGTTTGAAGAAAACATCACCTAACAGGCATGGTGTACTCCAAATCTTATTCATGATCATGATCTAAAAATCAACTACGTATTCTAAGGATTGAAACCTAGGTATCGAATGGTGTTTGCCTCTCGTGAATTTAAATTTTATGAAGAACATATCCATTATGATGAGAGGGTAGAGATGGATTTTTATAATGATCATTTTAACAATAAAAAAAGGATATTAAGAGGTCTATATGGAACGAGATGTGTAAGAATCAACTAATGAAATCTGATGGTAAGAAAATCCACTTTCTAGTCTCTGATAAGTGTGGCTAGAAGAAACCTGGTGAATTTCTTATAATAACATGGAATTGATTTCAATGTGTTAGGCTTGGACATATAGAGACATATTTTAATGAAAATTATCCTATGAAAAATCCAGATAATACAATTGTAATGTGTTTTAAATATAGTGAGAAGGTTCATTATGCAAAAGCCTTCCAAATAGGAGATCTGAATGATCCAAAGAAACAATACTACAAGACGAAAGGTGTACTGAGATCATTTGTGACTACATTAGCAGAATTTGGGCCATCAAATGAAGCTGTATCAGTTAAATTGATTATTTACTCTGATTTTTTTATAATTTTATTTGATATGGGGTCTACACATTCCTTTATTTCTGAGGATTCTTTGGTTAAATTGGAAATATCACATAAACAAATGACATCAAAACATGTTCTTAAAAACAAGGGGAAATATTATAAAAAAGTGGAATTATAATAATATTTATAATTTGGTCTAGAGAAATACATTACCTGAAAACCTTATTATTTTTCCTTAGTAGAGTTTTTTGTTGTCATGGAAATGAATTTGATTTCAGTTTATCATGATATAATTTATTATAGATCTAAAGAAATTTTTATCAGAATGATTTTCAATTTGTGTACAAGTACGAACCAGTAATGACCCAATGTTTTTCAATGAAAATTCCCTCCTTATATTTATGTCATAAAATAACATTCAAACACAATGTAATGATATATTATGTGATAAGTGACCTTTAAAAATAATCTTAACACTCCAATGTTTGGAATGTTAAAAATCAAACATACACTGTTGTTTTCAGGATGATTTTTAAACTGTAATGGAAAAAAATTAATTTTTGGTGAATAATGACCTACACATATGAATAGTAACATACCCTTATGAATAGTAATATGACCCTTATTAATAGTAAATCATCTAACATTAGAGTAACATTACCTATGAATAATTAAGTAAAACATAGATATCTTTGAATGTGACAATTTGACCTTAGTAAATGTTTTGGTATTTGGTTAGTCATAAATAATTAATTTTAAATAATTAATTAATTTAAAAATATTTATTTACCTAAAATGTATTCATAAATTATTGAATAAATGTCTTATAGTTTTTCGATATTTTTATAAGACCCTACGTAATTTTTGGAAGCTCTATAAAATCAGTTTTAACCTTAAAAACGGTTTATGTTAAGTAAATTATGATTTTAATTAAATATTTAATAAATATAATTTAGAAAATGAATTTTGAGAAATGGACTTCATTTTTGGATTCTACACATCAAAAAATGGTTGGGGTATATTTTTGGTATTTTTCTGAGATACTTGAATTTTTGATGAATAGTTGAATCGGATAATTTGAAATAAATGCTAAATTATGTATTAATTGAGTCATCGATGATGTCATTCTGATGTAAGCCCACATGGATCGGTATTACATTATAAGATTATTATTATAGGTCATCCAAGGCTCACTATTCTTTGTCTTGTGGGGAAATAATAAACTAATGAATTTTATATTAAGGAAATCCCTCTCCCCTCCACTATAAAAGCCACCCATCACTCCCTCATTTCCTCACACAATTCAAGCTCCATGCCTTCTCTAACCTCTTCCCAAACACATTCCCTAGACCCTCCCCCATGACTAGAGGTTTCTGGTCTCATCAAAAGGCCAAGCATAAGCCCTTAAGGAGGTTCTCAAGAGAATGATTCAAGAGTTAATTTCTCTCCCTCTTCTCCTTTAATTTCATTTCAAGTTCAAGTTCATTTCATGATCCCTCCTCACCTATCTTCATCCATATTGTAATGTAACATTAGTAATATACATATACTGTAATTTTATGATTCTAATTGGATATTATATCACCCTATCCCTTTTCCCTCTTCCTTTTATTTTATTAAAGGGAACGTTGTTCATGAGGTGTTAATTTATCACCTTCAAAAACAACATGCTATCTTCATCCATTTCATCCATCAGATATTCTCATGAAACCATTTTTATGGTTGAACCAGAATATTTTATTTTAATTTTATCCTATTTAAAGTTGTGTAACTGAATTAGGATCATTTTACTAAGGATAAATTATAAAAAGATCATTGTGATTGAAAAAACCGCTCAAATTAACCCAGACAATCTTCGTTTGATTCCTATCTAATGATTTATCCACATGGATAGAATGTGATTCATTATAATATCATTCAAACACTTGAAATCAAAAATATAAATTTTAATATGAGTTCTATATGTTTACTCATGTTGTACCCAAACATAAATTTAAAAATACAAGTGAACCACCCAAGAAAAACCATAAAAACGAACATCCCCGAACTTTGTTTTTAAACTCTATATGCCATTCAAAGGAACATAATATAAAATAATGAAACCATAATGAAACATATTAATGTACAAATGGTTCTGAATTTCTAATTAATTAATATAATGTCATTATACATGACATTAAAGAGAAGGAAGCATTCCGGTACAAGGTAATGGGAAATCTCGAACACAATATTCTTCCTTCTGGTTCTCCCTCTTTAAGTCCATTTTTGATATTGTTACTCCTCAAAGATCATTTTTTTCATCATTTACTTTACCTTTCAACGATATACAAGTTTGTCACTGGTTTTTATGTCCATCCCAATGTTTTCCAAAAGAACTCTTCTTTTAAGAACACCCCTTTTACTTCTCACACAAGGTGGATGGTTCTTGTAACATGTATGTTATTCTCTTTTTCTTTTGGAATCCCAATGCTTATGAATGTGTTAATATGAAATGAAACTCATTGCTTTTCATGGGTTTATTATGTTAAGTTATGTTATATGTTCATTGTGGCAAGCATCATAAATGATAATTTTAGTATGTGATGGGTGCGCCCAGAATTATATAGCACAATATTAATGTTTAAATGTGACAGGTGCTCCCAGAATTATACAGTGCTCCAATGCATTGGGTAAATTGATGAATCTAATGAGTAAATTACAAATGATGTCTGAACAAGATGCTACCTTGGTTCACCGGTTTGTGTGGTAGTTAACCACTAAGACATGATGTTTCATTTTTATAAATTACAACATTTCAAGCCTTTTATTTAAGCTCATCTAATGTTCATGATATGTAGTCGATGTTATGTATATTCTCACCACATGCTATATTGTTCTTATCTATACTCTTAATCGGCTTATAGATCACCCTTTTTGATGTATATCCTCTGAGGGATTCATGTACTAAGGAGAGGACAAATGACAATAAGAATCTAGTGAAGGAGAAATTAAATGAATGTTTATGCTTGATATTTTATTTGTTATGTGTGGGCCTAGTTTTCCCAAGACACTAAACCTCTTGATCCTCTATGTGTAATACTATTATGTTGTTTATCTTTGAAATGATGTAATATTAATTTAAGAAATGGATGGGTCTCTATAGTTGGTATTAGAGGAATGGTTTAGTAAATTTGGGAATTAAGATTCGTGAATTCTAAAGAAAACCTCTAGCATGAGACAAAGTACATATATGCATACAAGAAGATTTACATAGGGATCACATATGTTATGTTTTTGGTATAAATCATTTAAATGAAAAATCAATTCATGACTTGTTTACTTATGTTTTGTTCTAACATTTTCTATTTTAGAAAATGATGGGAACAAGGAGAAATTCGGCCAACAACTCATGCGAGGGCCAATGCAATGATTGCCCAAACGACATCCCCAATTATTTGGGAGGTGGAGTTCCAAAATTCATGGTAATACTTACCTAATTATTTCTGGTTATGAATAATAAGCATTATAATGTGGAACTTCCTTCTTCACCAAAGAGGGAAAAATTGGCTGTTGAATGTTTTATGAGACAACGACCACCGATGTTTTGTGGATCTTTCGATCCACTAGTTGCAGAACAATGGGTCAAATCCATGGAAAAGATCATTTTTGTGCTTCACTATTCTGATACAGAGAAGGTGACTCTATCCATTTAACGTCTAGATGGAGAAGCTGATCAATGGTGGGCGTTGATTAAGAACACCAAGCCAACGGAGGAAATTGAAGAGATAGAATGGGGAGACATTATGATAATGTTTTTTAATAAGTATTTCCCACAAACTCTTCACACGAATATTGAGAGAGATCTCATAGAGATCACGCAAAAAGAAGGAGAATCTGTCACAACCTATGAAGAAAATTTTGCAGGGCATGCAAGGTACTCTTTGGGTTTTGTTATCAATTATGATAGCAAAATTGATAGATTCTTTAATGGATTAAAACCACACATTCGAAAGGATGTTGCAATTCGAGACTTTGGGAGTTATGAAGAAGTTGTTCGGTGTGCTCTCAAAGTGGAGATGGAGTTTGGTGAATGGTCCCATGGCTATGGTGATAAGAAAAAAAAGATAGAGTTTCAAGCTGGTGGATCTAGTGATAATAGTGGGAAGAAAACTCAACGAACCAAAGGCTGAAAATTTGGGATGATGCATAATGGGAACTGCCTCAAAGGGATGGGGATATGCATTAAGTTTGGGAACAAAGTGCACCATGCTCATGAGTGTCGAAAAGACATGAAAAGGAAGGAAAATGTCACCGATGAATGGATAAAACCACCCATGGTTCAATACTACAACTGTAGGGAGCTAGGTCTCTATGCAAACTAGTGCACTAAACCTTGAGCTCTTGAGGGTAATCAGTGTCAGCAGCCCCCAAAGCCAAAGAAACAAGGGAAGGCTTATGCCATCAATACTGCGGAGGTGGAGCATGATAATGGAGTCGTACAAGTTACACTTCCTATTCACTAAAGAATGGAAAAAGTCTTATTTGATTCTGGTTCTATGCATTCCTTTATATGTTGCAAGTCTGTAAGAACTATAGAATCGAAGCCCCGAAACCATGAAGTAGAGATATCTATAAAAACACCATGTGGTGCAATCATTGCATCCCAAGTGTTTGACTCTTCTCTTGTAGACGTATGTGGGAAGATTCTTCGGGAAAATCTAGTAATACCTCCCTTGGTGGAATTCGATTCTATAATGGGGATGGATTGGCTCTCGTTATATAGATACATATCAACTATCGGGAAAAGGAAATATCTTTTCGTATTCCGAACCATTCCATGCTCCTTTACAAATTCACGGAAGATCATGAATCTCTTTTGAAAAACACTTCAATGGTATGGATTTTGATTCCCTATTAAGAAGAATACCTCTCCCAAATGGTTGAGTCAAAGAAAAGTTCCATCATTGAGAAATGCCCATCGTGAGGGAATACAACAATGTATTTCCCGAAGAGTTACTCGGAATTCCCCTGGATCGTGAGGTAGAGTTCTCAATTGAACTCATACCCAGAGCTTCTGCTATATCGAAGTGCCCCTATAGGATGGCTCATATAGAACTAGAGGAGTTAAAGAAGCAACTGCAAGAGCATATGGGCAAAGGTTTCATATGACCTAGTGTATCACCTTGGGGTGGACTAGTGCTCTTTTTGAGGAAGAAGAATGGAACAATGCGGCTGAGTATGAATTATCGGGAACTCAACAAGATCACCATAAAGAACAAGTATCCCCTCCCAAGGATTGAGGACTTGTTTGACAAGTTAAGGGGAGATCAATACTTCTCAATGGAGGATATTCGTTCTGGATATCATCAGGTAAATGTGAAGAAGGAAGATATTCAAATGACTGTCTTCCAAACAAGGTATGGGCACTATGAGTTTTTGCTGAGGCCCTTCGGACTTACGAATGCCCCTGAAATCTTCATGGAATTGATTAATAGAGTCTTTAGACATTGCCTTGACAAATTTGTGGTAGTGTTTATCGATTATATTCTCATCTACTCCAAGAGAAAGTAGGAACATGAAGAACATCTAAGACTTGTGTTGGCGACATTATGAAATGGGAAGTTGTATGCAAAGTTCAGCATGTTTGACTTTTGGATGAATCAAGTCACGTTCTTGGGACATGTGATTACAAGTGAGTGAATGTTTTTGGATCCTTCAAAGACAAAGGTGATTGAGGAATGGCCCATCCCCTCTAGTGTCACAGAAATCGATATTTTTCATGGATTAGCTGGGTACTACCGATGTTTTGTGAGAAAATTCTCACAATTGTCAATCCCGCTATCTAACATAACAAGGAAAGGGGTAAATTATGTTCGGACAGGTGACAGTGAGGGAAGCTTCAAGGAGCTAAAGAGAAGGCTGATTACTGCACCTGTACTCACACTACTGAAAAGTGGAGAATGTTTTGTGATACACAGAGATGCTTAAATGAAAGGCTTGGGTTGTGTACTCATGAAAAATGACAATGTGATTGCCTATGCCTCCTGACAGTTGAATATCCATGAGCAAAACTACCCGGTGCATGATCAAGAACTGGTAGCTGTGATATTTTCCATGAAAATTTGGCGGAACTACATTTATGGTGAGAAGTGTGACATATACACCAACCACAAATGCCTAAATTATATATTCACACAAAAGGAGCTCAACATGCGTCAATATAGATGGTTTAGCTAATCAAGTATTACGATTTCTCGATTCACTGTCATCATTGAAAGGTGAATAATGTAGCTGATTCTCGAAGCGGAAATGAACATGCTACTCTATCCATGCTACGGATTGAGAATGAAACTATCTTCTTGTATATGAAAACAGTGGATTTGGATATCATAAAATCATGGGAGACATCCTACCTTTCCCAAATGATTGTGCAACCATCCATCCAAGAAAATATTAAGGGATCACAAGGGGATGATGTGGAGATACAAAAGAGGGTGAATGCAGTAAAGGAAGGGAAGCTGCAAGAGATCCATTTCGATGATCATGGTGTGATTCGGTTTGGAACGCAGATTTTTGTGCCTTCATCACCTGGGATAAAGAAGAATCTATTGGATAATGCACATAGCTCATCTTTCTCTATCCATCATGGGAGTACCAAGATCTATCATTAGCTCTGGGAACACATCTGGTGGGATAACATGAAGAAGGAGATTGCGGAATATAAATCATGGTGCTTGGTATGTCAGCATGTTAAGGCTGAGCGATAAAAGTCCAGGGGAATGAAGAATCCATTGCGTATACCCTTGTGGAAATGGGAAAATGTTACTATGGAGTTTGTCATGGGTCTCCTGAAGACGTAAAAGGGAAATAATGTGATATGGGTTGTGTTTGACTGACTCACCAAGACTGCCCATTTTATCACTATTCGGGAAGATCTATTGCTTAATCAACTTGAAAAGATATTTGTGAAAAAGTGGTGAGATTGCATGGTGTTCCACTCTCGATTGTCTCTGACCATGATCCAAGTCTCACTTCTAAATTCGGGAGGAGCCTTCAACATGCTTTGAGTACTGAATTTAATTTCAGCACGGCCTATCACCCTCAAACTGATGCCCAGTCTGAAAGGACTATTCAGACACTTGAAGATATGCTAAGAGAATTCTCTCTTGAATTCAAAGGTGGATGGGATCAGCATCTCCCATTGGTTGAGTTCTCATACAACAATAGCATCCACTCGAGTATTCAGATGGCTCCATATGAAGCTCTGAATGGAAAGCGATGTAGAAATCTATCCTGTTGGTATGAAGTTGTAGAACGAAAGGTACATGGACCCGATCTTGTTCAAGAGATGACAGAGAAGGTTCATGTCATCCATAAACGCATCAAATCTACTCAATTTCAGCAAAAAAGATATGTTCACAACCGTCGATGGGACTTGGATTTCGACGTTGGAGATAAAGTTTTCCTTTGAATATCTCCATGGAAGAGAGTCATGCGATTCCGGAAGAAATAGAAGTTAAGACCACGATATATTGGCCCCTTTGAAATCCTTGAACGTAAAGGAGCTGTGGCCTATCATCTTGAACTTCCACCAAATATTTCTCATGTTCATGATATGTTTCAGGTATCACTGCTGAGGAAGTACAAACCCGAACCCTCCCATGTACTAAACTCAGAGGTGGTGCAGCTAGAGGATGATCCCACTTTTGAAGAGCATCTTGTAATGATTCATTACTGAAGTGATAAGGTCCTACACAACAAGACATCCCACCTTGTCAATGTTTTGTGGAGGAACCATAAGTTTGAGGAAGCAACTTGGGAACTGGAAGAGGCGATGAAGGAGAAGTACCCTCACTTGTTTATGAAAAACAAATTTTCGAGTGTGAAATTTCTAAAGGGGGGAAGAATGTAACGACCCAAAATTTTTCAATGAAAATTCCCTTCTTATATTTATGTCATAAAATAACATGAAAACACAACATAATGAACTACTAAGTGATAAGTTACCTTTAAACATAAGTTTCTCACTCCTGTGATTGGAAATTTGAAAATCTGACATACATGGTTGTGTTCAAGATGATTTGTAGAGTGTAATGAAACAAAAATAATTTTTGGTGAATAGTCAAATACACTTATGAATAGTAACATACCCTTATGAATAGTAATATGACCCTTATGAAGTGTAAAACATCCAACATTTGACTAACATTACCTTTGAATAATTAAGTCAAACATAGACATCTTAGAAAGTGACAATTTGACCTTAGTAAACGTTTTGGTATTTTGAAAGACAAAAATAATTAATTTTAATTAATTAATTAATTTAAAAATATTTACTTACATAAAATGTATTCATAAATTATTGAATCAATGTCTCGGACTTTTTAGATAATTTTATAAGACCCTGCGTAATTTTTGAATGCTCTATAAAATAAGTTTTAAACTTAAAAACTATTTTTTTAAGTAAATTATGATATTAATTAAATATTAAATAAATATTATTTATAATTTTTTTTGAGAAATGGACTTCAGTTTATGATTCTACAGGTTGAAAAATGTTTGGGGAAATTTTTTGGGATTTTTCTGAGATACCTGAATTTTTGATGAATTGTATAATCCGATAATTTGCAATAAATGCTAGATAGTGTATTAATTGAGTCATTGATGATGTTCTGATGATGTAAGCCTACTTGGATCGGGATTACATTATAAAATTAATATTATTGGTCATCAAATACTCACTATAATTTTCCTATTTGGGAAATAATAATCTAATGAATTTTATATTAAGTAAATCCCTCTCCCATCCACTATAAAAGCCACCCTTCACTCCCTCATTTCCCCACACCTCTCAAGCTCCGATCCTTCTCTAAACTCTACCCAAACACTTTCCATAGCCCCTCCTCCACGTATAAAAGCTGATGGTCTCATCAAAAGTCCATGCTTAGTCCTTTAAGGAGGGCCTCAAGAGAAGGATTGAAGAGGTAATTTCTCTCCCTCTTCTCCATTAATTTCCTTTCAAGTTCAAGTTCATTTCTTGATCCCTTCTCACCTATCTTCATCCATATAGAATTGTAACTCTAGTATTATACATATAATGTTATTTTATTATTCTAATGGGATATTATATCACCCCAACCCCTTTCCCTCTACCTTTTATTTTATTAAAGATAATGTTGTTCATGAAGTGTTAATTTATCACCTTCAAAAACGACTTGCTCTCTTATCTCATTTCATCCTTGATATCGGGTCATGAAACCATTTTTATGGTTGAACCAGAATATGTTATATGTATTTTGTCCTATTTAATGTTCTGGAACTGAATTATGAACATATTACTAATGATAAATTAAAACAAGATCTGTGTGATTGAAAAACCGCTCAAATTAACCCACACAATCTTCGTATGATTCCCATCTAATGATTCATCCACATGGAAATAATGTGATTCATTATATGATCATTCAAACTCCAGTAATCTCATTAATAAAATTTAATATCAGTTCATGATGATTACTCATGTTCTACCCAAACATCAATTTATGAATACATGTGAACCACCCAAGAAAAACCATAAAAACCAGCATCCCCTAACAATGTTTTTAAACACTATAAGCCATCCAAAGGAACATAATATGAAATAATGAATCCAGAATGAACCTTATTAATTTACACATGGTTATTAATTTTAATTAATTAATATAATGTCATTATACATGAATTTAATGAGAAGGAAGCATTAGGGTACAAGGTAAGGGGAAATATCGAACCCAATTTTCTTCCTTCGGGTTCTCCCTCTGTAACTCCATTTTTGATATGGTTTCTCCTCAATGATCATTTGTTCTTCATGGACATTAATTTTATGGTTTGTACATTTTTTTCCTTGGTTTTTATGTCCATCCAAATGTTTTCCAAAAGAAATCTTCTTTTAAGAACACTCCTTTTACTTCTCACTCATGGTGGATGGTTCTTGTAACATGTATGTTATTCCCTTTTACTTTTGGGAACCCAAAGCTTATGACTGTGTTAATATGAGATGAAACCCAATAATTTTATTGGGTTCATTATGTTAATTTATGTAATATTTTCATTGTGTCAAGAATGATAAATTATAATGTTTTGATGTGACGGGTGCACCCGGAATTATATAGTGCAATATTAATGATTAAATGTGACGTGTGCGCCGGAATAATACAGCGCTCCAATGCATTGGGTAAAGTGATTAATCTCATGAGTAAATGTGAAATGATGTGTTAACAAGATGATAGCTTGGTTCACATGTATGTGTGGTAGTTAACCACTTAGACATGATGTTTCATTTTTATGCATTGCCACATTTCAAGCCTTTTATTTTTGCTCCTATCATGTTCATGATCTTTAGCCTATGTTATGTTTATGCTCAACCCATGATATATTTTTCTTATCTATACTCTTACTGGGCATTAAGATCACACTTTTTGATGTATATCCTCAGGTGGATACATGTACTAAGGAGAGAACAAGTGTCAATAAGAAGCTAGAGAAGACGAAATTAAATGAATGTGTATGCTTGAGGTTGTATTTGTTATCTGTTGTCCTAGTTTTCCCAAGACACTAAACCTCTGGATCCTCTATGTGTAATACTATTATGTTGTTTATCGTTGAAATTCTGTAAAATAAATTTCAGAAAATGATGGGTCTGTATAGAACCCATACAATTGATAACATATCACGAAGTAGAGAAACATTTGAAAGATAGAAATGAATGTTACCTTGCCCACATTTTTCAAAATAAGAAAACTATTGAGATTAATAAAGTACGTGTGGTAAATCAATACCTTTTTGTTTTCCTGAATGAGTTACCCTTTGTTATACAATATCAAGAAGTCAAATTCATAATTGTGTCAGTTTCTAATGTTAAGACTATTTAAAAACCCTCCATATAGAATGAATTAAATGTAGCATATTGAATTGAAAAATCAGTTGTAGGATTTTCATGATAAAGGATTCATTCATCCTATAACACCACCATGGGGTTCCCCTTTTTTGTTCATTAAAAGGAAAAATGGTTCCATGAGACTTTTAATTGATTATAGAGCCTTGAATGAACTCACTATTAAAAACAAGTAACCTTTGACCCATACAGATGACTAGTTTGATCAGCACTTGGGAGCTCAGTTCTTTTCCAAGATTGACTTGAGATATGAATACCATCAGAAGATGGTGGTGGAGTATGACATCCCAAAAACAACTTTTTATACTAGATACGGAAATTATGAATTTATTGTTATGAAATTTGGGTTAACTAATGCTTCTATGGTATTCATGAATCTTAGGAATGGAAAATTTCTTTAGTTATTGGATATGATTGTGGTTGTGTTTGTTGATGACATTTCGGTATTTTCTAAGTGTAAGGAGGAGCATAAAAAACATCAAAGGGCTATTTTTCGAATCATAATGGAACATAAACTATATAGAAAATTCATAAATTGTGATTTTTTGTGGTAAAAAAATTCTTTTAATGGTAACATTGTAAATAAATATGGAATAATAATTGATCCTACCAAAACAATGGATGTTGATGACTGGCCAAGACCCACAAATGTTACATATATTCAATTTTTTATTTTACAAGTATTTTATTACTGGTGGTTTTTTAAAATCATTTCACGGTTATCTAGGCCTCTATCTATGTTAGTGAAAAAAATAGGTTAAATTTATTTGTAGAGAAGAAGGTGATGTTTTTTTAGGAACTAAATATGAGTGAATGCTCTATTTTTGGCCATGCCGTCCCAAAATGGTTAGATTATCATCTCTTGTATTGCTTCATTGTTGGGACATGGATGTGTTCTGATATAGAATGATCAAAAAATTTCTTATGATTTAAGACTACTAAGACCTCATGAATTTTCTTATCCAATAGCTGATTTGCAATTGAATGCTATTTTTTATTCTTTGGAAATCAGTAGACAACACTTATACGCTTCCAAATGTCAAATATTTAATGATCATAAATGTATAATGTATATATTCACTATGAAAGAGTTAATCTTGAGGAAAATAATATGGCTTGAATAGAAACGGAATTATGACTGCACGATCAATTACCATCTAGGAAAAACAAACAATTTTGTGGATTCATAAACTAAAAAACATAATGCATCATTAATCGTTTTACTTTTGTAACATGATCCTATTATTAATTAATTGGTAAATTTTTTCATAGAAGTTGTTGGTTTATGATATACACCTCGGTTTTGTATCAGGTTTCAATGTTTTCATCATTATTAGATAGAATTAATCAAGCATTGAAGGAAGACTCTGAGCTACAGAAAATGGTTGAATTGGTAAAATTGGGTAAGTTTCCAGAATTTACCCTTGACAATTTTTTTTCATGATTTGGTAAAAGATTGTGTATGCTTTGTGATTAACATTTGAAGAATGATTTATTGAGTGAAACTCATATTTCTCCATTTGAGGTTCATCCTTCCAGTTCAAAGATGTATAGAGACTAACGTGAGTATTATAGGTCGGATGGAATGAAATGAGATATTGCTTATTTTACTATGAAATGATTGATATGTCAGTAGGGTAATGTAGAACAAATGCTACCAATGAAGATGCTTCAGCAAGTTCTAGTGTCAGAGTGGAAATGGTAGAATGTATCCGTGGACATTGTGGTGGGACTATCAAATACTTCTCTAGGTAATAATTTTATTTTGGATATTGTTGATCGGTTAACAAAATATGTACAATTTCATTCTATTCAAGATTCAATGTCTTTCGATCAGCTTCCTAGAAAGTATCTCTAGGATATTTTCATGTTACATGGAGTTCCTCTTTCTATTGTATCTGATCGGTATCATAGGATAAATTGTATATTTTGGAAGCACCTTTAGAAGTTCATGGGCAAATAATTAAATATTAGTACTACTTTTCATCTTAAATTAGATGGCCATTCAAAATGAACTACCAAGGAATTGGTGGATATTCTTCGAGCATGTTCAATGAAATTTTTGGGATATTGGGATTAATATCATTCTCTAGTTGAGTTTTTTTATAACAATTTTCACTCTATTATAAATATGGTACATTCTGAGGAATTGTTTTGGAAGAGGGGTAGAACTCCAGATTTTTTGGATGAAGCTGGGGAATGGAATTTGATGTGACTTGATTTATTAGAAAAAGTTGTTGAGAATGTTATGATGATCAAGCAGCACATGAGGAAACCTCAAATTAGGTAGAAAAGTTATGTAGATAATAGAACTAAATACTTCTCTTTCAAGGATGGTGACCATGTTTTCCTTAAAATATACCCTTGAAAAAATGTGATGCATTTTAGTAAGAATGGAAAGCAATGTATGTTGTATATCAGTCCTTTTGAAAATAAGGAGAATGTTGGATGAGTTTCATATCGAGTTTCTTTTCCACCTTGTCTATCACTGGTACATAATGTTTTTTATGTTTTTATTTTTATAATGTATGAGCAAGATTCATATCATGTCTTGATCCTAGAAATAGTTAAACTAGAAGAGAATCATTCTTATATATTGAAAACAATTCATATTCATAATTGAAATGAACATCTATAATAAAATAAAGTAGTCCATCAAGTAAATTTGTTGTGTAGAAACAACATGGTTGAAGAAGCATCATGGGAAACTGAAAATGCTATGTGGCAATGACACCCTCACTATTTTGATGAATAAATAAATTCTGAACGATGAAATTTCCAAAAATTGTGGAAAATGTAACATCCAAAGGAATTAAAAATAAATTAAAATATATGAAATTTTGTTTTATGTATATATTTATATCTATCCTATAAACATAATTTTGCATCATCTATGTTCTGAATTATGAAAAATGGTCATCTAAAATTGTGATCGAAATATTATTTGGATTCTAATGGAACCCACATAATTTTAGGTGATTAATGACATACCATTATTAATAGTAATATAAACCTAATTAATAGTAAATTTTATTATCATTCTAATTTTTAGTGGCATTATGATAATGACATAGTGGTTAATGATTCATTGTGACAGAAAAGCAGTTATAAAATTTCAACTATTCATTTTTTAATAAGGTATATTTTTTTTAGAAATTAAATTAATAATATTTAGATAATTATTTTAATTAAATGGAGTTTATTTTGTAAATATATATGTTGAATAATAGTTAAAGTGATTTTTTGTATTTTGTCAGAAATTATGAATTTTTTATGAATAGTGAAATACTGTAAAACATGATATATTCAATTTATCAGTTAAATACCATATTTATGGGATCATTAGATTTGTTATACCACATTGTATAAATTGACATGACATTATTACAATTTTTTTGTCACTTGAATTATACCAATTCATAGTCTTGGGATAAAATGTTATAATATTGATTAAAATAATGAATAATACCTCATCTCCTCTATTATAAATACCACCCTCATTCACTTCTTCTTCCCACACCTCACAAGACTTTATATATACCTAAATTCTTACCAATACTCTTCAAAAGTACCTTCCCAAAGTCCAAAGACTGCGGGTCTCACCCAAATACCAATACCAAAGGTCATAAAGGGGATCTCATGGGGAAGAGAGCAAGTGGAAAATTTCCTCTAATGTTTTCATTCTTCACTTTTCATTTTATTTATTATTTTTCTTCATTCCTCTCTTACCCTTATCCAAAAGTCATGAATGATCTAGTATCATTTATAATCGGTATACTATTATGATTATGGATGAAATACAATTAAAAATTTTCTCCTCTCCCACTTATTCATGAAATTAAAACACCTTCTGTGATGTGTTGATTTACTGACATCGTGGATGATGTTGTTTCAATTTCATTTACATCCTTCAAGAATGGCCATGATAAATTTTTTTTGTTGATCCAGATTATAATTTATGTATTATATCTTATATAAGGTTTGGGAATCATTTTGTATAAATCTTATTAATCTATGAAACAAAATGATGTCATTACAATCAAGGAATCGTTGATAGGAACATATTCAATATCCAAAATGATTTAACGTATGATTCATTATATGTATTCAAAAAAATAATTGTTATAATATATGGATATTGAAATTATTAGATACCATTCCATTCCAATTATGTAGTTTCACTTCCAATCAACAATATATCCACCATGAATTGATCCTGGGAACCATGTAAAGAACGCACCCAAAACATTGCAAGGAACAAAATACTAATAATTAAATGCATATATGAGGTTATAGAATGATCATATAAGATTTTATAAACTTGAAAATATTTATATAAAATACTAATAACACTATTTTAACCATTATACATGATGTTTATATAATTTTGAACTCAGACGAACTCAATGTAAGGGAATTCTTATTTCAATTTCCATTCGTTGGGGATAACATTCTACTTCATTAATTGTGAGGTTTAAGATTATTTTTCTAATGAATTTTTGTTCATATTATGTTTTATTAGTTGTATTTATATTATATACACATATTACTTTAATTATATTGATTCTCATGTCAATTATATGTTAATTGTCTTTGACCTTATAAAATCCTCTTTTAAATATCGAGTGTTTCAAAATTCAATGTGAATGTTTTCATGAAATTATTCTTGTTGTATTATAATAATATAGTTCTTGGGAAGTTTTAATGATGAAGTGTGGGAACTATATATCCAACCAATGTATTTTTTATGTTTATGTTGGAATTCGGCCATATCGTTACTCCAACTGTAATAATGATGATTACCGAAATTGTAAGTAAGGCATGTGTGTCACTAATTATAAAGAAGTCAAGAGGGTTACAAGATTATGTATGTAATTTCCGAAGAAACACTTATGAATGTATTTATGATCTTATGTTATGTTTGGATATTTTGGTAACATCATGTTTCATAATGTTAGTTTATATGGGTGACAAGTATGTCTATTGAATATGATTTCATATGTTACAAGTATTCATGAAATAATGTGTTCTTTAGTTTTTTTATATATGTTACTGATCTTTTTTCACCATCCCATGTTCATTAAATGTTTTTCACAGGTTATAAATCATTGTAAGTCAATTAAAGTATGCACATTTAATTTTTGAATAATATTTAATGAAATCATGTTGTATTTGAAATGTTTTATATTATGGATGAAATGAATAATATTTTTTGTGGTATCCACTATGCATTAATGAGTAATGTTATGAATGTATTATGAACCAAATATATAAATCTATAAAATTAAAAAGATAATAAACGTTAAAGGATGTGATTTATTGACCAAATTCAATATTTTTTACTGAAATAAGGTTTGGTCATTATTATGAACTTTTATTACCTTCTTGATAACAATACTATGTTGAGGTTTCACTTCGGGTAACATTCTCTTTGTTCTTCAGATGTGTCCTACTTTTTTAATTCGTTGGTCCCCATACTTATGTAATGAATTAAAAATTTAAATCATTATACAAATATTACATATATCCATTTTATTTATAATATATTAATCTATATCACAAAGAAGTATGAAATGTAAAACATCGTTCATTGAGATGGTAAACAATAAATGTTCATGAACGATGTTTCTATATTAAATATAGTATTGAAATAAAGAATGTATGTGACTTGTGTATATATATTTATGTATTTATATATATAATGATTATTTTATCATGAATCTATCATATAGATCATATATGTTTACTAAACCCATCCTTAACACATTCCATGTGGTGTGGGAATGAATCACATCGCTTTGAGTGGGCGATAGTCCATACTTCCTCATACGGGATTATCATTAAAAAAAATTAAATGTAAAGAAGAAATGTTTTTTAAAAATTAATAAAAAATCTTAAATTCATAATAAATATTATATATAACATGTCTATATAGAGTGTATATTATTATGTCCACCATTATTGGTGGTAAAGGAAAAAATGATCAATCTTCATTTTGTGAGGTAGTAGTTCACCATACATTGAAACTCTAGGTTCAATATCCGTTATATAGAGATGTTTGTTTGAGTAGGTAATAATCCTTGCATAAAAGTCATATTATATTAAAGATATCGGCGTTTCTATAAAATAATTTAATAAATAGAGGGTAGGGGTGGAGAAGGATATTTCAAAAAGGAATTTGGGAGAAGACATTGCCTCTTAATCGGGGAACTCCTTTTGATTTAACCCATAAAGATTCTGTGAGTATCCATCATCGAAAGGTAAGGCCTCCAGTAAAAATGGAGGGAATATGGTAGGATAAATGGTATTGATATGGATTATCCCAAATGCATTAATGTTGCAAAGAAAATATAAGGAGGGGTAACCTTTTATATGATGGAGGAATGACACTTTAGGAAACTCAAAAACAATTAATTTGTTATAAATTGATTTTTATTTTTAAATAACTCCAATGTGAGTAATTTAGAACATGAGATGAGGACCAATTAATTTTTTTCATGATGAGGTCACAAAATTAACATTATATTTTATCTTTAACACTTATTTAAACAATTTAATTCTCACCATGAAAAATTTAATTTTTAAACTACAAGGTTAATATAGTTGCAATTAATTGAAAAAGGAACCCTAAATGGTTTATTTAAGACATATTTAACATTGAAAATTTTATTTTTCTGAACCTTCTATTTTTATTAATTTTATAACATTTAAATAAATAATATTTACTTTAAAGTATCATCTTTGTCAATATTGATACAATTCATTGTTTTTCGTATTAATATTACTAATCCAACATGTTAACTTTGAAAAAATACATCCAATATTTCCATAACATGTTTTTGTTATATATAATACTGCTGAATTTATTGCATAATTCAAATTATATTAAGTTTTAAAATTTTTAATAGCATTGAATTTATATCTCAATTTGTTAAACAATTACATCATCCCTATTATAGAAGCCTTATATTATATTATTTATTATCTAAAAATTTAAAGTAAGATATCATGATAAAAATATGATTTTTATATTTTTAATTAGTAATTATAGTGGAATTCCTCTTCCGTATTACCCTTTTGGAAATATGATTTATTCAATAATATTTAAATACAACACTTTTAACTATTCTTTAAATAATATATAATAAATGCCCTAATCTAAAATCATTTTCATAAACAGAATCATTTTTTCTATCTAATATTGATTTCGGTCTAAAAACATATATCCATTGAAATTAGGATAGTTGTTATGGTGATTTTATATTATTGTAATATAATTTTTACTTTTAATTACCTTATTTAACCTTATGTGTGGTAAATAAAAATTCCAAAGTTACTATTGACCAAAAATTATTTTGTTCATATTAGACCACATTATTAATACTAATCACAACCATGTATATCCAATTTTTAAAATACAATTCACAGAAGAGGTAAAATTATGTTTAATGCTAATCCCGTAAATGTTGTTAGATGTCGAGTAAAAGAGACGTTCAAATGTTCAATAATTTTTTAATGTATTATTATATTATATAAATGGTTCAAATGGACTACATTGGATTAATAAATGTATTATTTATCTAACTTTTATTGAACATCATTTTTACATAAAAATAATTTTTTAAATTAAAAAACATGGGTAATAAATACTTTGTTGTATTTTTAACTATTCATCCAAAATTCAAACTTTCTAGAAAAATACTGACAGATCACCGTAAGAAAATTTTAATTTAGTAATTAGGAAAAAAATTTAATATTATCAAAATCAATTACAACGAGTTCCTAATATTAATAATATTATTTTCCAAATAAGGACATGAAAATAATTTAATTTGATAAAATAGTTGTTTTAATCATATAAAGTCATTACTAGAAAGATAATTTTTCATTATTAAAAAATTTATAACTAATTTCAAAAAATTAATGATTAGTTTATAAAAATCGTATTTAAAAAATTATAATAGACAAGTGTTATTTTGATGAAACAAAGTGTAGTGTGTAATGCAAGCCAAGTTAGTGTAAAATGTAGTGAAAGCTACCCACTGTGTTATGTACAATATAATCCCATATTTAGTGCTATTATATATTAATGAAAATCTACTTTCAGTGTTACATGAAGTGAAAATATCAAAAGATGATAATAATTTTAATAATTAAATTCACAAAAAAGTTAGGGTGTTACAATTCATCTTGCATTTCATTGATACAATCCTCATCACCTAAGCCTCATCGAGATTCATAGGATTGAATTATGATAAAAAGGATAGATAATCAATTTTATTTCTCATTGAAATTATAGTTCTAATCTATTTTTCAACATCACCAATTTTATTATCACTATTTTGATTAATGAGAAATAACTAACTACGTGGGTTTTCAAAAAGTCTTCTCATCAATAATATGTTGAATATAATATAAAAAATGATTCAAAAATATATTTTGGAGTTTTTTTCTCATATGAAAAAAATTCTAAATATAGTTGAATATCAATTTTAGAAATATCATCTGATGGTGTATGTTGGGGTTATTTGAAAAGAAAAGGGTTAGTTTCATCAACATTTTACTAATGGATAGTTTATCTAGTGAATGATAAACTATCATTTGACTGATGAGAAACACAACATGAACAAATTATGGTTCGTGTTATAGTTTTCCACCTATAAACTTATGTATCTCTCTTGTATTTATTTTTCCTTTGCTCCAAACATTATCTTCTTCAACTAATTTTAGAACTCCTTATATTCTGTAAGATTTCATTCTCACACAAGTGAAGAAATATGGTTTACATAAAAAAACAATTGGTATGTAGACCCTCACATAATAAGGTAAGATGTGAGACACATTCGAAACATTTTATTTCATAGTAAATTTAATAAAACCAATCCCAGGCAATGTTCTAGTATGGCTCATGATCATCCACATGCATGCCAAAAATTATACAATTATTAAAACTTTATTCAATTATAGTTTTTATTATTTAATATAAATCACACTCAAATCCGTTAATAATATTACTTAATTATTAAGTTATTTTATCTGAATTCAAATTTAAATTTCCTTGAGATTCTAATAAATCATAATTTTAAGAATGATTAAAAAATTTATATAGAATTAATTGTGTAAATAAATTTACCATTGAGGCAACACGGTGAGTACCCATATGAACTACCCAATATGTATTATAATCATATACTGTTTATTCATGAGATATGTGTCATATGTGACTTATCACATGCATTCTTGACATATACTATCAACATAATCATTACACATTTTACATGATATTTTTGTGATGTGTTATGCTTCAGTGAACATAGAGAAATAACTATAATTTGACTCATACATGAAATACATATTTGAACATTATAAAAAAATTAGATACACTTTTATATATATTAAAACTCATCACTTGGAGTGTCCTATCAACTTACATACCTCAAATAAGAACATGATTCTATGGATTTCATAGTTCAAAAATTATTTTTTAATTTTGCGTAATTTAATTAATGTTCTGGAATTTACAATTTATCTATATGTTATAATCTATTTTCATCAACAATCTGAGACATGTTCCTAGAGAATTGGCATGTAAACAATTCCATGTAAAATGTTACATTACATGCTTTTTACATGGGATACAAATCATGTGGTCTCTCAGCTACAGGGTCACCCATTAGGTAAGTCGGGTAAGAAGTTACATAACTCGACATTGACTAAAAGAATACACACTATGTATGGTAGTTATATGAAGTGTACTCCAGCTGACTGTCTGCTAGAATAGATATGTCAACACATGGTGTAAAATAAAAGGTACTGCATGTAATAAATTTACACTCTTTGAATTAATTACAAATTATTTCTATGTACATTGAACACTTGTACACAGTGTGTACCTCTTTGTTACATAGAGTGTAATCCTGTGTTATCCGACCAAAATCCTCATCACCTCTAGATGTGATCACTGAATTTATTTCATTAATAAAATTTTATCAATTTGATTATATTTATGAGAAATGAATGTGGTGGAAGAATATCACAAAATTTGAATTTAAGAATGATTAAATTAAAATTGAAAACTAAATTACAAATTGGTAAATCTATTAATGATATTTAAAAAATTCTAAATAATTATTTGGAATCTCGATTAAAACTTATAGTTTTTCGGGGAAATAGAAGGGCGTGATGGGTCTTTCCAATTTTCCCTTTTCTCATAATAAATCATCAATCCAATATTTACATGATGATAAACATCATGATCAATGGAATTAAATTAATAGCAATGGATAAAATTCCAGAAATAGAGCACATGATCACCACATACTATTTATAATTAATTTAATCATTTAAAAAAATAACATTTTATAAATTATGTATTTTTTTATGGACCTAAAAATAGATCTAAATTGTTTTATCATTTTGTTATAGGAATCATGGTCAGATTCCCTATACTCGTGTTAGATCCATGATTTTCTCGAGATACGTTATTATTTATTTCATTGTTTAAGTCTATTTATTTTATTTAATGGAATGTTTTTAATGTATGAGGATGCTTGGGGTGTGTCATGTGATTGGGGAAAAACTAATGGAGATATTGGCCATCTTATTCATGATGAACGATTGGCACATAGTTAGTTGTGACTGTAATCCCAAAACATGTTATCCAGGTGGAAGGGGTCACTGATTAGTTATCCATGCAATAGTGGAGGAAAAATAATGCATGACAATATAGGTATATTCATCATGTATGGACTATGATTTTTGAAACGCACGATCTATTTTCACCTATCGGCCAGTCAATGTTCTGGTGCTCTATTAATGGCATCAGGTCGAATCCCCAGCGATGACACTTTGTAAGAGTAATTTGTTTTTAGTTGATTGTATTTTGATTAGGGGGTTTGTTTTTAGAGCATAATTTAAATTATTGATTGACTATAATTGATTTAACATATTGATAAAGATTATGGTGAGTTCATTTTTAGAGAGTTTAGATTGTGATATCCTTGAGCATTGCTTTATATTGCATTTAAATTAACACCCACTTCACAAGTTGATGTCTCTTAGAATTCCTAAGTGTTAAAGATTTAATACATGCTTTAACATAACTATGATTCTAATATCAATCAGTACTAGATTATAGAAGTGTATTTATGGTTCTAATAATCCATGGAAACCACATTATAAACAAAAATGACATTAATCAATGACATATTAAGTCCAACATACACAATGTTAAATTAACGAATACTCATCGAGAAAATACTCTCAATCACATAACATACCAAGCTTTTTGACTCAACACAATGAGATATTTACTCATCCATTTGGGAGTTTAGTAGTCTGGTTATAGTAATTATGATGATAAATTAAGAATAGAAGAAAAATAAAGGGATTATAAAATAGTGGTACGTCGAACACACACACGAAAACAACGATGATAATTAAAAACGGATTTTCGATTGAATCAGGATGTAAATGAAGGGATGAGGATTCAATAGAATTTTCACTATTTTACGAACATTAATATTAAACTATGGAAGGTGTATGGGAATAAGAGATATTGAAGAAGATATTTTCACTAAAATAGAATTACAAAATAAAGGACGTACAAGATTACAACAATGAAGAACATAAAAGTAAATGAAAAAAATTAGAGGAGGAAAGGCTTATCAAGTGAAAAAAATGAATATATCAGGTCCTCCAAGCCTTTGTACAAGCTTTGGTTATGCCAATATGATCTCCTCTCTTCTGAAATGCCAACCCTTCTCAAGGAGAGAAGGGGAGAGTATTTATTACCCCAGGAGTGGACTGTTTGCATTCGTAATATAGTTCTCCACATGCATCGCCACATTGGCTATTAATACAACTGAATCTTGAGAAGTATCCTTAATCAAAGTTGTAGATAATAAATTTGGGCGAACTATTGCACAATATGGAGTCATTTGGACAAATTTATCCAATGTTATGGCCGGTTGATTAAAAAAATTAGTTTTTCCATTGCAATCCAATCTTTTTGATGTCCAAAATGTGAAAGGGTTTTTGTATAGGATGATATCTTCAAAACAGAATGATTTCTTCAATAAAGTCGGCCATCCATATCTCCTCTTTCATACTGGAAAAGCACATCTTGATTTTATTCATAAATAATGATATATGGCATGAATACAGTACTGATTTTATTTCTTAGACAAATTGTGGGTTGGACTTCAATGCATATTGTGGGCCACATGATTTTTGGGTTGGGCCTTGACATTATTATCCATGACACCATAAATTGTACCCCGAATCATGGAGGAGAATGAAGGAATTTTAATTTCTAGATTAAGCCTAGTAAATCAATCTTCATTGTAGAGACCCGAATCTTGACTTACATACACATTACATTAACTTTGAGGAATAATTAATACATAACAAAAATAGGCACATAAGGACCGTAATAGTTTAGTGTCTTTGGAAACTCGGAACATAATCTTCTAATCATGGTGAAAGATCTTCAACATCTACCATAAAGATCTTTTCTTTTTGTTTACTTACCTAAAACATTTCTTTATATCCTGGGGAAAATAAAACATAAAAAGAGTGAGCTCAAATGCTCAGTAAGGGTAAACATAAAGATCATAAAACAATCCATAATCATTTTAATTCAAAAACATGAACATAAAATCTAAACATCAAAATCTTGCGCAAAGACATAAATCCTGGAAGTACGTGAGGCACATATCATAATGAAACATCAATCATGATAAAACAGCATGGGAAGAAAACATGTAATTGTGTAAAAACATTAAGCAGTTGATATGATTTCCATAGTAGCCAAGGCATTACTGCCAAGACCATCATAGTAGACAAAGTCCCTTTCTGGATCGAGTTCACTTCTCGTTCTAGTCCTGTAAAACTCAACCAGATTAACTTACTGTTCCAGCCATGTCTATCTCATGAGATATTAATCTTCACCCAATCCATTAGAGGGAGATATAGGTCCCACAAATCGTATACTGAAATCATTCTTACTTGTTGCAGAAAATAAATATTCATCATTCATAATAACCCAACGAATAAAATGGGTTTCATAAACATCATCCCATAATCACATAATCCATATAATAGAAATGGAGATAATTTCATAATAAGAAAAGTGAATCTATTTAAATCATATAGACGTTATATTTGAAACAATACACATATTAAATAAAGTCATCATAGATTGAAAATGGTTTTGATAAAACACTTGAAATGAATTCTTTAGAAAATTTCATTTCTTCTTTAAAATCATTTTCTTTTCACAAAATGTCATGAAATTTTAAAAGAAAAGGATTTTGTTTAAAATATTCATGAACTTTTTTGGAAGAAGCTTCATAAAAATAAGGCTTTATAAAACTGTAAAAATCCTTTTATGCCGTATAAGTAAAAAAAAAATTTCTCGTACTTTTTTCAGAAATTTCAAAAAGTAACTCATATGGTAAACAAAAGAATGATTCCATACATACCGCGTAGTAAAAGTCAAAAATGGGTAAATTGGACTTTAAAAATACATTAAATCATTTTTAGAAAACAGGGACATGGATGATAACAATAACCCCAGTAAATACGTACGAATAAACAATCTAGGATAAAAATGAGATTGGAAAAGTTATCCCTTACTTTATGTCTGATATGATTCATATGTAACCAAACCTCCTATATAATGATTTAAATAATGTCATTGACATATTACAGGATCATATTCATTGTTATGATATCATATACGATTCACTTATGACTTTATATTACCTGTTGTTTTGTAAATTTCAGGGTAAAGTAGCGTTTTGGGTAAAATCATTTCATTTATCTTATGCATTTGGACTTGTTGTTCTTGATATTATTTTTAATTATATCCTTATTTACTTGCTTACAAAATTTAAAACATGATTTATATGTCATATACATTCAGTATATATATATATAATAGATAGATAAATGAAATGAAACACACCGTTCATGGAGACGGTAGGCCGTACGTACGCATGAACGCTGTTTTCAATTCCTTATTGACTTGAATGGAAGTAAGTAGATTACACAAAAATATATATAAATAAATCCATAAGATTTATCATGTCATATATTTCATTATTATTCATTATATATACTTCATAATCATTTTTGAATGGTTAACATGGAGAATGAATCATATCGCTTCGTGGAGACGGTAGTCCGTACGTACGCACGAGCGATGATATTGTTCCCATAATTATTGAATTGAATTGGAGTGGATGATATAATATCATAGAATAAGTATGATGTTATAATATAAATATATAGTTATTATTTACACCATTATACCCATCCAAGTAAGGTGGAGTTGGAAAAACAGATTACACCACAGCGTGGAGACGGTATTCCGTACATACGTACGCGCGGTGATTTCATTTTCCATAGGATGGATAGAAAGAGAAATGGGTATGTTTCATATTTATAATAACATATCAGTATATGGGTGATACTAATTTTATTACTTTATAACGAAACAACTAAAGAAGAATATGTTGGAGAAGGAAGAAACTTTAATGAATCGTAACAGATATTACCTCTTCTTTGACACGCCTCATAGAAACATCTTCTTAGGGCACAAAAATTTGTCTTTGAAGAAGACCAGAACCTCTATTATGTTTCTAGGGAAGTATAGAAGGGAAATGGTCTGGTCATGGCCGAGCTTCAAGGATCATAATGATGTGAGGAGGAGAGGTATGAGGTGCCCTTTTATAAGAGGGGTGAGGGCCACCTTAGGAAAAGCTCAAAATATTATTTTATAATAAAGTCATATTTAGTTTATAATAGCTACAAATTGATTTATTTCGAAGCTAAAGTTGGGATGGGTCTAAATCCTCTCATCCAATTGAATTTATACATGTTTACGTTACTATTCTAACCTTATCATTTAGATTTAACTCTATGTTAAATAATTTAACTTCTATCGTGTCTTCTTATTTTCGTAAATTATATGGTTATAAACATACTATAATTGCCCAAAAGAAACCCAAGTGGTTCATTATTTATATATATTTATTCTTATATAAGTCATTTGTCTGATCCCTAGATTTTTAGGAATAGAATATCAATTAATAATATAATATTTGTTTAAGAAACTGTTTTATGTCAATTTTGAGACTATCTGGTAATTGATTTTTGTAAAAATCATAACAGAATGATAAGTTGTAAAAAAGATAATTAAATCAATAATAACATGTCATATTAACCTATAAAATTTGTTTAATTCCTAAAAAGTCTCAAATTACATTTATTTGGGTATTTATATCATCAATTATGTTAATATTTCATTAATAAGCAAATTACTACATCATCATTGTGTCATATATAAATTAAATAATTTAAAATCTAAAATTTATAAATAAAATACCATTATTTAAGAAATCTGTTTATATTTCAAATGAATATTTATAGTCTAATTTATCTTATTTATATCCCAATATTGAAAATTTTTTAGTTATTAAACATTGATTTTAACTCTTTTAACTCTTCTTTGAATTAAATAATAATAAATGTCCTAATCTAATCTAGGTGGACCTAAATGATCATATTATATTCCTAAGGTTGTTTTTGGTCTAATTACACTTATCCAATACAATTAGGACAGGTGTTAAGGTAATAATAATATAATTTTTACCGTTAATTACCCTATTTACATTTAATCGTGGTTAAAAAAAGTAAAAAGTTACTATTCACCAGAAATTATTTTCATATCATTGAACCACATTTTACCTACTTACATCAACCGTTTCTCTCAGATTTTTGAAATTTCACTCACAGAAGCAGTAAAATTATGTTTAATGTAAATTTGCAAAATCTCCTATGAGGTGGGTAAAAGACGCGGAAAAGTTCAATAGAATTTTTATATCTCTAAAATTATTATAAAATGACTCCAATGAATTACATTGACCTTATATAGGTATTTTGTATCTATTTTGACTTAAAATAAATTTAAATAAAATAAATAATTATTTAAATAAAAATTCAGATTTTAAATATTAACTCCGCGTTTTAACTATTCATCAAAAATTGAAGTTTTTCGGAAAAATACCAAAAATTCAACCTATGCTAAATTCGAAATTCCGAATCCAAAAATAAAGTCCATTTTAAACGAAAAAATATATAAGATTTCAAAAGGTGGATATTACTATTCATAATAGCTAGTTTATATAATATTTTTATAATATATCGTTGTCTAGTGAAACTCGGTATTGCGTACAACACACACTATCGAGGAAGGTCGCGATTGCGTGTAATGAAAACCAAATCCGGGTAGCATGTAGTGCTAGACTCCTTTGTTGTTGTGTATATCTAAATCCAACCATATTTCATTTATACATTGAATATATATATATATATACTCAATGTTGTATTGAATAACTACTATCAAACAAACTTGAAATTGTGTTTTACATGATCCAAGATTTTTGTTGTGTATATTACAAGCTAATATGATGTTGCTTATAGTGCAAGATAATTTTAGAGTAGCGTACAACACAAGACATAAATGAAAAAAAATAATTCTCATAAAATCTCAGTTTGTTACATTCTACCCCCCTTAAAATGAATTTCGCCCTTGAAATTCATCGGGGTTATAAATGGTTTACTACTTGAAAGTTTCATTCATATAAACCCATATCGTAAAAAGGAATACCAAAACATAACTTTAAATACTAAAATATGAAATGTAACGGTTACCCAAATAATCTAATCAATGGGTTTCCACATAAGAGAACGCAGGTGAAAATATGGATATGGAAGAAAAATATAACAATCATGTTCTGATGGAGATTGGTTGATTCTCGCTCAAATTTACCCAAGAGATGAAGGTAGAACGGTCCTTGTAGTATAGATTGGGTTGTCGAATCCACTTAGACCTAAGAAGATACCTATGACACATATCCTACGAGGAGGATTTCTGGTTATGAATTGGCCAACTTGGTTTTGGTCTTGGATGGTTTTAAAGAACACTAACAAACCTAAGTGAATTCAATTAGATGAAAATGGGTTGATCTTAATATTATGCTAGGGGTGGATTGAATGAATTTTAGTTCATTAGACAATTTTGGTTTAATTAATTATTGATGAATCCATTCTTCATAATAACACTACCTTTATCATTTTCTTGTCTGATTCAACTCAAATCAATCACCAATCCCCTACACACTTAGAGAACCAAATTCATGATGTCTCCAAGGTATATGGTCATTTTAGTAATTTGATTTAGCTTCCTCAAACACAGCGAATATGAAGAGTGGAAATAACTGAAGAATGCAAGTCTTAAATTAGTTAACCAATTAACAACATTTCATTCATAAAATAACATTCAATCCAGCCTTTGCATATTTCAATGATCAACCCATTAAAGGGTTATCCCTCTATTGATGGTATACTCTCAATGGTGGGCAGAAGATGGCTTATAAGAATTAGATTGAAGAAATTAAAACCGCGGAAATAACGAGCACTCCTCCGTGTGTGTGAATGAAATTCACACCTATGTGTGAAGTAATTCAGAACAACAAAGAGATATCACTGTTCTTTGTGAGTATAAATTTTTAATGAAAGAAATTGGAAGAATAGAAGAGAAAGATGTTGATTAAAAACAACGAAGTACAAAAAGGAAACTTACATGGAAATTGAAATGCGATTACAAACTCAAAGTGGCAGCATAACATTACAATCAAACTAAAAATCCAAGATCCCTAAATCCACCAAAATCACTGCTTTATAAAGGAATTTTTGATCACTTGGGTCGAGCCTCCAACAGTACAAGTCGTCTCACTTGAGTATGGTAGGTCTAGGGTGGTGGAATGTTTGTGGAAAGAAAACTTTCCACCCTTGACCCGAAAAGGCATCCAACTTGCATCCACCAAAAAGAGGCGCGTGAAAAACCTTCTCGATCACCGAATTGGGGTGAGGTATAGAAGACATAAATTAAGCTCCAAATGTCCCCTAACCTCCTATAAAATCTCAGCCAAAATGTAGTTATGGTTTGCGAGATATAGTTTAATTTGTGGGCTGTTGTTCTAGGCCGTAGAATCTGGCCCTGAATATTATCTATGACTTGGGCCGCCAAAATTACTACAATGGAGGCAGAATTAGCACTGGATCTAGAAGACTTATTTGTTACTATATATTTCTTATAACCTTCCACAAAAATTGGGATTTATTGGGATTGTAATGTGGGCCCCACATTTTCATCATTGGGGTGGTGTCCAATCTGCCTTCTCCAGAATTGTTTCTTTTCATTGCCAAATATCTCCATCATCCTTTACGAATCATCCAATGATCCCGGAATGAATATTTTTTTTAATTTACATGAAGATACATTTCAAAAAATATCAATTTAAAATATAAATAATTACATTCCTTAGAATCAAATGACTCATTGGGCCTAAATAGGTGTACATTAGGCTTGAAGTGCACAAATGATGGGAATGGATGTTCAAAATCAAAATCCACTAACTCAGGCCCATAAGATTGTAGACGCCGGAAAAGTCCGTTGTTCCCAAACGAAGCTCCGGATGCGGAAAGAGAAGTGATATTTGGAGTCGGAAGAACGTTTCGGAGGGCCCGGAGGCCTTGCGCGGAATTTCAGAGGCCCGCGCGCAAAGGTGATGTTCCGCGCGCAAACCCCCCGGGATGCGCGCAATGCGCCGGTCCGGCGCGCAATTTTGCGCACCGCGGGTCCGCGCGACTCCCTTACGCGCCGCGCCCGATTCCGCGCCCGCGAGGAGAATTTCGCGCTCGCACCCTGGATTCCGCGCCCGGGGTTGCCTATAAATACAAGGCGACCCCCAACGTTTCAAAGGTTGCTGGAAGTCGAAACGTCTCTCGTGCGCGCAATTCAACCCCTTCCGCGCGCAATGATGAACTTCAGGTAACCTCCTTTCTTTCGCGCAAGAAAGCCTCGGGGTCCGCCTTCGCGCGCAATCCCCGCTGGCTCCTTTCATTTGAGTAAAAACTCACCCTAAGGCCTTTGCGCGCAAAAGAACCCGCTTGCGCGCAATTGCCCCCGGGGTGCGCGCAATCCGGCCCGATTGCGCGCACCCCCATCTTTCAAGTGGCCATTCATTAGAGAATGAGCCGTTGCCCCCGCGCGCTATCCGAAGCCCGGAGTGCGCAATCTCAAGCATCCGCGCGCAAGGCGCTGGCCCAATTGCGCGCCAGCCGCCCCGATTGCGCGCCGGCCCGCAGTATTGCGCGCGAAGCTTCCTTTTTGCGCGCAATCTGCCAGGGTCGTCCCCGTTGACCCCCTGAGGGTACCTGCCTGCGTGGCGCCCGATGCTCCTCATCCTGGGTGCCCGCACCGTGCGTTGTCTTCCCGTGCGGCCCTCCAGGTTCGTGCGAAGTGACATGCACCCATCGTCCGCGCAGCAAGACGTTAAACTGCCAAGTGCTTCGTCCGGCAGCCTATGCCCAGCATGACGTTAAACTGCGCATTCGTCCGGCAGCCTATGCCCAGCATGACGTTAAACTGCGCATTCGTCCGGCAACCTATGCCCAGCATGACGTTAAACGGCGCATTCGTCCCGCATGACGTTAAACTGCATATTCGTCCAGCATGACGTTAAACTGCACATCCGTCCAAGCTGCACGACGTTAAACTGCCTAGCCCCCATCGTCCGCGCTGCAAGACGTTAAACTGCCAAGTGCTTCGTCCTCAACACATGACGTTAAACTGTACTTCGTCCGGCAAGACGTTAAACCGTCCGCTTCGTCCTCAACACATGACGTTAAACTGTACTTCGTCCGGCAAGACGCTAAACCGTCCGCAACCTGATCTCGTGCTCTGCACGCAGGGTCCCCCCGGTTTGGATGTGGCCCCCACCCGCTCGTCCCTGCAGGGATGTCGGGATTGCCCCTCTTTAGGGACGATTTAATGGGAGTGGCTTTTCCCTACGGGGGCAGGGTATTACAAACCCCTAATTTCTCGTGGGAGGCTGCACATGTGTATCTCCATTGCGCCTCCCCACTGCCGAAGCCAGTAGAGGGTCTGACTGGGATCGAGGTGTCTTCTGCTTTCGGTCCAAGTCCCTTCCAACTGAGTTTTGCAGCATCCGGGCTGCCCCAAGTGCGTAAGTCCTGACAGAATGAACTACGTGGACTTTGATCCCTGTCTTCTATACAGGGTATGTAGGAAGCCTCCCTGAGGTCCAAGCCCACCACCTGGTCGTCCCGGTCGTATTTACGTCCGTTCGTCCATCAGTGGACCCCTCCAGGGTTCACGCTTGCGTTGATTCACCTATGAATCCGCCCCTGTGGAAGACTGCCCGTTTGTATCTCCACGGTGCCTCCCCACAGCCCCCCTTTTCCATTTCCCCTTTTATCGTCCAGCATGACGTGAAACTGTGATCCACCCGGCCGTTCCATCCCCCTCTGTGCGAGGTGGTTCGGTTCAATCCTCCGCCCGGCGGCCTAGACCTCTTCGTGAGTCGGCTTGCCGACGTCCAGCATGACGTTAAACTGTATGCCCGAACTACGTTGACTTTGATCCGTGTTAACGCGTGGTACGTAGGAAGCCCCTCTGGGGTCCAAACTCTTCACTTCATCATCCATCCTGATCCTTACCCGGGCCGCCACATCCCGGTGGGGTCATGCCACTTCACTCCACTCCACGTTACTTGGGAAGCCGCCCATGTGCTGGCCCCAGCGTCGGAGGTTCCCCGCAAGGGGTTCCGTCATCTGATCCACTTTTCGTGTTGATCGGTCCGATGCCGTCCCCGCCGGACGTTAAACTCGCGGCATACCCCGTGTTAAACACGGGAAGCTGAGGAAAACCTCAGGTGACACAGTTCCCCGCACCTAGTACGGGATGCCTCAGGCCATCATGCCTTCGAGAAGCCCTATTAGGGACGGAAGACAGATGTGCAGAGCCGCAGTGTTACGACACGCCCCCAGCACCCAGAGCCACCCGGCCTTCTCACCGCAGGTTGCTGCCCCGCCCAGACTCCTTGGAACGTCCGGGCGGAAGCAGCGTAATTAACCGGTGTCCATGAAGATATGGCGCCGGGAACGAGATTCACGAACATTCTTAAGTCTATGAGGGAGACCCGGATTAGGCGACGAGTTCCGAGGAGACGTCCAAGGAAGGAGGAGCCGACATCCCATCATCCCGGTTTCGATCAAGGAGCAGACGCCCCTGAATAAGGGACGAATGCCGCCCGCCCTTGGAAAGCGGGACTGCGGGACCACAAGCCGCGCGCCCATCCCCTCGGGTTGACGGGTGCACGCGCGAACGCGTCCTGGCGGAACAGCGTAACCCGACGCACATCCGCACCGAAACAGAAAAATGGTGAACCCGACGTGAATCTCTTCTCCTCGATACGAAGACCGATGGCTTTCAGAGGTGTTGGAAGACCGGCGTGTTGCCCGGCCAAGCATTCAGTCTTACCCGCCAGGGGCTGGGGAAGTGAAATCGGGCACTCCGTCTCGCAACGTCGAGGGCCTGGGTTCCCCCCACGGAAGGCGTCGTGGCACTAATGGTTGGTTGTCGATTCCTTTTTCCTGTCAGTGTTAATGGGTCATTCTCCCTGCTTGCAGAAATCAGGTCGCCCGATCTAGTGCCCGATCGCCACCCGCCCACTGGCGCAGGGACAGGGGAAACACCGACGCGGCTACTCCGCGCGGTCCCGCCCGTTCCACAGCCGTCCCAGCAGCCGCAATTGCGGGACGACCACGCCCTCTCTCCCCCTCGGAGGTCATCCAGAGAAGGGTGATCAACACCCTGGTGCGGAGATACGAGGAAGAGGGAGTCATCCCCACTAGGGAAATGGCTCGCCTAGACCTTGAGGAGGCTGCGCATCGCCACCACCGCCGCCCCCGAGGGCCGCGCAGGGAGGCACCGCTGCCTACCTCAACGTCCAACCACTTTGGGAGCTTATCCCCGGAGCGCTCTGACAGTTCCCTTCCCTACGCGGATGAAGTGGAAGAGGCCCGGGATCACCCTATCCGAGGTCCGCTCCAGGGATCCACGATAAGGGCTCCCGCCAGGCCACGGCGACACCGCCGCCAGGCCCCTCAAGTCGAGGAACAGGCTCTCCACCTGCCCGCGACGCTCATTCCGACTCGCCTGTCCCGACGCCAACGTCGAGCACGAGCGGAAGAGGATGCCCACCTTGGGGCTCTAGCAACAGCGGCCGCATTGGCCCAAGCCACTGCTGGCTCCAGTCGCCAGGCCTCTGCGCATCCTGAGCAGGGGAACTCCTATGCCCGACCCGGATCGAGGCCCCGACCGCCCCAAAGGCAGGTTGGGTTGACTCTCCCGGTTGCTGGCACTGGCGGTAGCCACCGCGGACCACCTCGCGGTAGCGCTATTCACCGGCAGGATCTACTCTGTGTGGCCGATCCAGGAGGCATGGGTCATCCCACCTTCCGATCCCGGCCCGGAGTCCTGCCCGGAATCATCTCTCCCCGCGTCCCCTTCGATATCTGTCCCGGTGCCCTTCGCACCTCGGTTCCCAGTCCTCTCGGCCCCAGCACCAGTGCGGCCGGAGGACGCCAGGACAGAGATCAGCCCTGCCCCGAAGAACCACCCAGGGGCAGGAAGGCAAGGCGTCGACGCCGAGGGAAGAATGTTGCGGAGTTCCGGACAGAGATCCGACCGGTTTGCTTCTCTGACTCAGAGGCGGAGTACGATTCGGCGACAGAGCCCCTTCCCCAATCCCGCCAGTCAAGGGCAGGGGTAGGAATGCGGCACGTCAGCCTCGTGCTCCCCGAGAGCGAGATCGATGTGATCCCCGCGTCTCTCCGAAGGTATATCCGGAGTAACGAGGGCCTGGTAGACCCCAAGGATCAAACTTGCGGTTGGTACCGGCCCCTCCGGAAGTGCCTTCCGTCTCGATCAGAGAAATCGGAGACTTTTTCTGGGGACCGACAGTCGAACCACGATCTGGTGCGCCCTCGGCGAGCACCGATGCTACGGCAGGATGTTCGCTCGCCGGCCCGTCCTATCGTGATGTGGTAGCTGGGGCACCGCCACCCTCAGGGGGAGGCCCGGGATATGGAGGCCAATCGGCCTGCTCGCCGTATTCGCCGCCGGCCAGCCCGTCGGCCCGACGGCCCGCCTCGGCACCACTACCAGTTCCCCGTCCGTTCCCAGCCATGGAAGAGGACCAAGGAGATCTGGGTCCCGAGTTTGAGTCGTGGAGCTTCTGGACCGTCCTTGCAGAGGGCCACTTCCCTGAGAAGTTTTGGCCAGTCGCAGGACCGGGCTTTGATGCACCCGAATCGCTCACCCCGGATGAGTTCGAGTGCTTCCGCCGAACTCTCCGGGAGACTCACTCCCGTCTTCACTGCCTACAAATGCCATACCCCGGGAGTCAAGCGCACCTGGAGGATATTGGTGAGCAGTGCCGTCTAATTGACCTGGCCATGCTCCCCGCGGTTCGGCACCCCGGGTCATTTGGGCACCATGAGGCCCTCCAACAACGATGCGTTGTGTGTTTTCAAGTACTCCGCAAAGTTATCGAGGAAGCCACTCCCCACGTGTATATCCGTGGATGGGGGCAGTACGCTGCCCTACGCTTCAGTGTGATCCGCCGACAGCCCGATTCGCTGGGTGGCCCTGAGGGTATATCCCCAGGGACAGGAACGGTCAATATGGCTGACCTGTCGGGAGAGGGGAACGACTTGGAACTTCTCGACGGGGGCTTCCCCCCCGAAGACAAGCCGTCGTCAGATCCATCAGTGAGAGTTACTCGTCATCAGAGAAACCTCCTGGGGCTCCCCGCACCCACTGAAGCACTGACGTTGAGCCGAAACGTCAGCAAAGGAAAAGAGCACAGCGAGGCTATAAAGCCCGCCGACCCATCTGCCTCCATGCAGAGGGCAGAGGAGGATCCCGAGAAGGCTACGCTACGTCAGCAGCTCGCCGAACAGAAGAGGCTGGTTGACCAGCTCCTCGCCGAGCGCGCTGCAGAACGGCGGCCTGACTACGGTGATCCCAGGCCAGGACAACAGGGACCGGAACAACCGCACCTCGACGAGACTCTCCCGGGCAACTGTGATCATGCCGTGTTCGCCGACAGGAGAGAGGCCATTGCCTATGGCAAGAGGGCGCGGTATGTTTCTCCACACCCTCCCGAGCGGCGGGACTACCTGAGAGGTCCCGCTCGGATTCCTCCCGCTGCCCCAAGGGCCGCTCCGCCCGCCATCCCACGAGCTGCCGAGTTCGACGACCCGGTCGACGACCCGATTGAAGGGCCATGCAATGCGCTCGTGGTTAGAGATCCTCGCCAGGACTGGAACCCATGTCCGGACGATCCGATGGCGGCACTCATTGCCCGCTTGGAAGCCTTGGAGACTCGGCAGGTGGCGATCCCACCGGACGGCAAGCCCTACCCAGCATGGGTGGATGACATGCCGGCGCCTCCGGGATTCGGGAATCCCACTTTCGCCCCCTTCAACGGGACTGGAGATCCGCCACAGCATTTAGCCCACTTCAACTCGAGGTGCGGGCCTATGTTGGGGACTCCGGCGCAGCAAGAGGCCGCTAAGCTTCGCTGCTTTGTTCAGACACTGGAAGGGCCAGCATTTGTCTGGTACAGCCAGCTCCCCGTCGGGTCGGTAACCAGCTGGGAGGACCTCCGTAGGCAGTTCCTCTACCAGTTCAGTTCCACGACCCGGAAGACAAGTATCACAGACCTCTTCAAGTGCAAGCAGAGGCCTGATGAGCGAGTCGCGGACTTCGTCGCCCGATGGAAGGGTCTCACGTATTCCCTTGACATGCCATTGACTCAGGAGCAGTTGCTGACAATGTGCGTCGGGAACGTCAAGACCGAGCTGGTCCCTTCCCTGATTACTCAGAATTACCCCGGAGGGTTCAGGGACTTCTCAGACAAAGCTCAGCGTCTTGAGGAAGCCCTGCAACAGGCCAGCCAGGCACACCCGCTGCCTCCTATGATTCCTGCAAGGAGAGCCAGCAGGGCTGAGCCCGCTGCTGTGGCCCAGATAGAGGCTCCCAGGCCGTTGGAGCTGCTGCCGGTGAGGCCAGCTCCGCAGCCTCACAGGAATCCGCCTCCACGGGCTCAGTTCCCGGCCCAGCAGCGGCAGCCTCAGAACCGGCCGGCCCCTCCGCGTAATGTACCGCCACAACCCAGGCGAGATAATCAGGGTCCACCTCCTCGGCAGGCCCCTCCAGCCCCTCGTCAAGACCGCGCTCCCAGGGGCCCGCGACACCTGACGTACTCATTCCATGAGGATCAGGTCCCCGGTTATTTCCGGAGTGCCCTGGAGCAGAGGATTGTGTGACTGCCTGAGTGCTGGAGGCCAGAGGAGGCACATCTCACAGATAACCCCCGCTACTGCCCCTACCATCGGGCCCTGGGACACACCATCCAGCGGTGCTATGTGTTCAAGGACTGGCTCCAAGACCAGATTAACAACAATGTAATCAGGTTGGGCCCAGCTCCAGCACAGGTAGCGGGCGTGTTCGTGGGATCAGATGACGATAGTGGCAACGAGGACGAGTGGCAGCTGGTCTCCAACCGCGGGTCCCAGAAGTACAATAACTGGATGGCCCGCAAGACGACCATTCGCGCCCAGGGAATCATCCGTGCGCGCTTGAATCAGCCTGAGCCCCCAGAACCTGCGGGTGCTGCTTCGGCATCGTCGTCCCGGTCTGCCTCTTCCAAGAGGAGCAAACGGCGGCAGCGCAAGAAGGAAGAGCGCGCCCCGCCAGTTCCGCCACTATCCCGTACTCTCGGCGATTTCATGCCCCCGGAGATGGGGGTCCCTCCTCGGATCCTCCCGGTGATGGATGATTCGTCCGATGACGGTATTGGGTACGCTTCGGTTAACACCGTCGAGCTGGTAAATCCCTTTTCGGTTCCCGACGTTGAAGAACACCAGGTGGACCTCCCTAGTGTCCCCGGCCGTCGCCACCGTCGGAAGAACCGCAGCAGCAGGAGTCGCCGGGGCACAGCCGTCGGTACCTCCGGCCAGGCCGTGCACGCCACTGAGACTAGGCAGCAGGCTCAAGATCGAGCTCAGCATGCGCAGGCCCCCCATTCGGGGATGACGGATTCGCCTCCGCCACTGTTTGTGGTGTGGGACCAGGCAGAACCGCCTCAGCCGCGTCGCGACCAGCTCCGCCCTGCCACAAGTCCATCCCGGCCTCCTGACTCCAGTACGGTGACCATTTCCCGGACTGCGACCGGTGAACAGCGAGATGCGCCAAGTACCAGTCGGCCGCCGATCCAACCGGCAAGGCCCGTCATGCCACCAACCGCAGAGCAACCTCCTGCAACCAGGAGCTCGCGCTTGGCCAAAAAGTATGATGTCCTGAAGCACTTGGCCGACATCCCAGCAAGGCTCTCCATCCTTGAGGCTCTGCGCATGTCATCTGAGATGCGTGAGGCACTCGCTGAAGCCCTGAAGAGCCCCCTCCAGTTTGAGACAGAGGTTGCGGCTGCAGAGGCCTTTCACGCTGAAACGATCGAGGACGCCGAATGTCAGGCAGTTATCTCGTTCTCTGGCAAGGATGAAGACCCTCCTATACAGGGACACATTCGTCCGCTGTATGTCACTGGCCAGTTCAATGGCCTTGAAGTCCGGCGTTGTCTTGTCGACACGGGGTCCGGGATTAACCTGATTCCAACTCGGACGCTCCGGAGATTGGGGTTGTCTGAGGATGACTTGATTCCCTCCGACCTCAGGATCCAGGGGTACGACCGCACCGAGCAAACCCCGGTCGGCAAGATACGTTTGAAGACCCAGTTCGGTGACTTGGTTGCCAACACCGAATTCATGGTAGTCTCTCAGGACACTGCGTATAACGCATTGATGGGCAGGCCATGGCTTCACCTTCACGCGGAGGTTCCCTCATCATACCACCAATGCCTCAAATACTCCCTTAATGGTCGAGTAGGCGTGCTTCAAGGAGATGCCTCTCCTTTTGCCTCATGTGAAGCCCGTTATCTGGACGCGGACTATTACAAGAGCAAGGACAAGCAGATCCTGGCAGGTGAGGTTGAGCCTGTCGCTGTTGCGAGCGATCCCTGGGCAGGTCTGGATGACGCTTACGTCCTCCCGATTCACCGGTTGGACGTCGCCATGGTCTTGACGGTCCGCGAGTCTCCTGATGAGATGACCGCGACCGCCCGTGCCAGCACCAGCGGCCCAGCAAGATCTGGTGGCCCCAATGCAGTTTCCAACGCAGTCTCTCCCGTGGACGATCCCTCCCCGAGTGGAGAGGACGTGGAAGATGCACCCCCAGCCTTTGAGGAGGGCGTCCCCGCCACGGTCGATGAGTTAATACAGGTGAACCTTGGAACCGAAGCCGATCCAAGACCCACGTTGGTCAGTGCCGCCATGCCCTCTGAGGAGCGGCAGCAGTACGTGGACTTTCTCAGGCAGCACCGTGATGTGTTCGCTTGGGGCTATGACGAGATGCCGGGGCTAGATCCTCAGGTAGCCGTCCACCGCCTTGGTCTCCCGGCGAACCATCGCGGGTTCAAGCAGCCTCCCAGGAAGATGCACCCATCCCATGGTGCCATGGTTGAGGCCGAAGTTGACAAGCTTATCAAAGCCAACTTCGTGAGGGAAGTTCAGTACCCCAAATGGCTGGCCAACATTGTGCCGGTCAGGAAGAAGAACGGGCAGATTAGAGTCTGCATCGACTTCCGCGATCTCAACCGCCACTGTCCGAAGGATGATTTTCCCCTTCCAGTGACAGAGCTGTTGATTGATGCCACGGCAGGGTTCCAAGCCCTCTCCTTCATGGATGGATACTCCGGATACAACCAAATTCGGATGGCCCCTGAGGATGAGGAGTTCACTGCCTTCAGGGCTCCCCAAGGTACCTTTTGCTACCGGGTCATGCCCTTCGGCCTGAAGAATGCAGGTGCCACCTATCAACGGGCGATGCACCGCATATTCAAGCCAATCCTCGGCACACTGGTGGAATGCTACGTCGACGACTTGGTTGTCAAATCGCGCCAGCGTCAGGACCATCTCAAAGATCTTGAGAAAGTGTTCAGCTTCCTCCGGTCTCGCTGCCTGAAGATGAACCCGTTGAAGTGTGCCTTTGGGGTCACCTCCGGAAAGTTCCTTGGATTTGTGGTAAGATACCGGGGTATTGAGATCGACCCAGAGAAAATCAGGGCGATTAGCCAGATGCCTCCCCCGGGTACCGTCCGGGAATTGCAAGGGTTCCAAGGCCACTTAGCCTATATACGCCGATTCATTGCGAATCTGGCCGGCAAGTGTAAGCCCTTTTCTCGGCTTATGAAGAAAGGTGCCACCTATGTATGGGATAAAGAGTGTCAGACCGCTTTCGAGGAAATCAAGCAGTACCTGCTTCAACCTCCGGTCCTGATGCCGCCCGTATCCGGAAAGCCGCTGGTCCTTTATGTGACCGCCCTGGAACGGTCCCTGGGTGCCCTTCTCGCCCAGAAGAACAACGAGGGAACAGAGAATAGCCTCTATTACCTCAGTCGCATGCTCCTCGATGCGGAGGTTAGGTATTCCCCCATCGAGAAGAGCTGCCTGGCGCTCGTATTTGCCGTACAGAAATTACGGCACTACTTGCAGCACCATGAGGTACAGTTGGTTTCTCGGGTAGACCCGTTGAAATATATCCTGAGCCGACCTATGTTGACTGGCCGTCTAGCGCGGTGGGCTGTGATTCTCCAGCAGTTCGACATCAGGTATGTGTCTCAGAAGGCCATCAAAGGGCAAGCGCTGGCAGACTTTCTGGCCGCTCACCCGACCTCCGCGGATCAGCCGCTGGATCTAGGCTTTCCTGATGAGACCATTCTCTCGGTTGATCGAGCCGATCCATGCTGGCAGATGCACTTTGACGGTGCCTCCCGGAGCCCCACCGGTAGAAGACTCGATAATCCTAAGCTCAATAGAGTGGGCTTGGGCATCGTCTTCATTACCCCGGAGCGAGCCGTGCTGCCATACTCTTTCCTGTTGTCAGAGGGCTGTACCAACAATGAGGCGGAATACCATGCCCTCATCACCGGCCTCGAGTTGGCTCTCGAGATCGACGTGCCCCGTCTGTGCGTGAAAGGGGACTCCGAGCTGGTCGTTAAGCAGATCAATGGCGACTACGTTGTCAGGAAGCCGTAACTTGTGCCATTGTTGGAGTGCACCCTTCTTCTGATGGCCCGGTTCCCTTCTCGGCCGGAAATTGTCCATGTTCCCCGGTCGCAGAACGGTCGAGCAGATGCTTTGGCCAGCCTGGCTGCGTCACTTGCGGAACCTGAACAGGACAACCTGATCGTCCGCGTGACGCGCCGCAGGCTCATCGCTCCCGTTATCCCGGAAGAAGATCGCGGCCCGTTGGTAAGTAACCTCACCACGGTTTCCCCTATGCCCGGAGCCCCGAGTACCCCAGATATAGCAGTCGAATCATCCCGTGATTGGAGGGCACCTTTGGTTGAGTACCTCCAACATGGCATTCTTCCGTCAGATCGGGCCGAGCGCGAGCGAGTTCGACGCCGCGCATCGCAGTTTGTCCTCCAGAGCAGTCCCGGCCTGGAGCAGATCCTCTACAAGCGCGGGTTTGATGGTGTTCTCCTCCGTTGCCTTCAGGGAGTTGAGATCCCACGAGTCATGCAAGAGGTTCATGCTGGTTCATGCGGCGCCCACCAGACTGGGCCGAAGCTGTCCCACCAGATTCGGAGGTTGGGATACTTCTGGCCCTCTATGATCCATGACTGCATCGAGTACGCCAGGAGGTGCCATGCGTGCCAGGTTCATGCGAACTTTGTGCATCGGCCGCCAGAGCCTCTCCATACCACAAGGTATTCCTGGCCCTTTGCAGTCTGGGGACTGGAAGTTGTGGGACCTTACCCGCCGGCGACAGCTCGCCAGTGCCGGTTCATTCTGACCGCCACAGACTTCTTCTCCAAATGGGCAGAAGCGATTCCGCTCAGAGAGGTCAAATCCTGTTCGATCGCTGACTTCGTGACCTCCAACATCATTTATCGATTTGGAGTGCCTCACGCTATCCTCACGGATAACGGAACCAATTTCCGAGCAGCCGAGTTGAAGAAGTTGTACGCCAAGTATAACATCCGCTCGAACCATACATCTCGCTATCATGCGCAGGCGAATGGACAGATCGAGGCGTTTAACAAAACCCTCTCTAACATTCTGCAAAAGATGGTTGGTCAGAACAAGAAGAGTTGGCCGGACAAGCTCCCCAACGCCCTCTGGGCTTATCGGACGACGACTCGCAATTCCACCCAGATGACCCCTTATTCCCTGGTGTATGGAGCTGAGGCCGTCCTGCCCATCGAGATCCAGTTACCGTCCTTGCGCACTGCGGTCTACGACCAGCAAGCGCCGGACAGAGTTGCTGAGGCCCGTCTAGTCGAGTTGGAAGCACTGGATGAGAATAGACTTCGCGCTTTGCACAACTTGGAGAGGCATCAAAGCAGAATGGCTCGAGATTTCAATAAGAAGGTTCGCCTCCGCTCCTTCCTGCAGGGTGATCTAGTGCTAGCCCTAAGAGCACCGATGATCCCCGGCAGGAAGCCGCCCAAGTTAGAGCCTAAGTGGGAGGGACCTTTTGTTGTCCACAAGGTCTATCCCAATGGCGCGTACTCCCTAGCGACTATGGATGGTGAGCGTGTCACTCCTCCCACCAACGCTAGGTTCCTCAAGCAATACTTTGCCTGAGTGTCCGCTTCGTCCTGCATGACGCTAAACTGCGCTTCGTCCTGCATGACGCTAAACTGCGCTTCGTCCTGCATGACGCTAAACTGCGCTTCGTCCTGCATGACGCTAAACTGCGCTTCGTCCTGCATGACGCTAAACTGCGCTTCGTCCTGCATGACGCTAAACTGCGCTTCGTCCTGCATGACGCTAAACTGCGCTTCGTCCTGCATGACGCTAAACTGCGCTTCGTCCTGCATGACGCTAAACTGCGCTTCGTCCTGCATGACGCTAAACTGCACTACGTCCGAGCTACAAGACGTTAAACTGTTCAGCATTCGTCCTGCATGACGCTAAACTGCACTACGTCCGAGCTACAAGACGTTAAACTGTTCAGCATTCGTCCTGCATGACGTAAAACTGCCCCTCAAGAACTACGTGCGGCTTGATTCCCATCCTTATGGGATACGTAGGACCGCCTGAACATTCATGTTTCAGGCCCAGCCCCATCCTTCGGGAATTTCCATCCCATCTCGGGCCCTTGGCCCAGTTGCCCCCGGGTGTGCGGCGTATGGTGTGAGTGCGGGGCTATGCCCTCATTCACGTCGGTTTGCTCGTCACGCTGTACGCCCCCCCCCCCACGTTTGGGGATGCCTTCTGCTCCCCCCTTCTTTTTTCCTCATCGTCCTGCATGACGTTAAACTGCACTTCAAGAACTACGTATGGCTTGATTCCCATCCTTATGGGATACGTAGGACCGCCTGGACATTCATGTTTCAGGCCCAGCCCCATTTCCCGGGAATCTCTATCCCGCGTTGGGCCTCTGGCCCCAGTTCCTCTCCTTTTTGTGCGAGGCGTATCGCGTGAGCGGGGGATTACGTCCTCATTCACATCGGTCTACTGGCCGCGCCGTACGCCTCCCCCGTGTGTGGGACTACCTCACACCCCTCATCGTCCTGCATGACGCTAAACTGCACTTCGTCCTGCATGACGCTAAACTGCACTTCGTCCTGCATGACGTTAAACTGCCTTTCCAGAACTACGTATGGCTTGATTCCCATCCTTATGGGATACGTAGGACCGCCTGGACGCTTGTGTCTCAGGTCCAGCCCCGTCTCTTGGTTGATCACGGGGATCTGCCCCCCTTCGGTTGCTCTCAGGGTGAGTCCTCCGACCCTTTCCGGAGATCTGTTAACATGTTTTGGGTGCTTCGGTCTATGACTCGTAGTGTCAGATTCAATCCCGACAAGTCCTGTGTTGCTTGTCAGGCCCCGCGCTTCCTCTTGTTCGAGCCTTCACTCAAAGGGATCCTCGTTAGCGGTTTGGGTACGATGCCTCAGTGCTCTCCCACCGCTCCGGGTCGATTTACCGGCGGGTCTTGGGCCGCAAATCGATATGAATCCTGCGATTGAGCGGTTGATGCTCGTTTGCTTGCCCCGTCTTAGGCTGACGCGATCGGATGTTGTGTTGCGAATGCGTCAGCAACGTCCTTGATCGCCATGTCAGCTCTCTCAGGCTCTGAACATTGGTTGCGCAGTCCTCATCACACTCCGCCTTTGTGCGTTGTAGTGGAATCTTGACACTCTTTTCATACTGACCTCCGGTACGCCTCTACACGTTAGGCAGACCGACTAGGGTAAGATGTCGTTCGAGGCTCCCATGATCTGAGCACCAAGGATATATGCAGATATCCTCCCTAAGGGCCATGCGTAGCTGGACCCTCGTCCCCGTAAGGAGGAGGGAGTCGCCCGAACAATTGCGTTCTGGGCCCAGTATATCTGGAGGCTAGCATCTCTGCCCCTCGGGTGATGGACATATGCAGACCCCTATCCCAAGACTCTTCTCCTGGAATCGTGCGTGGCCGCAGGGCTGGGTATGTTCCCACCCCCGCCGTGTCCGCCGTACCGCAATAAGCGGATTCCTCCATGGTCCGAACCACACGACCTTAAACTGTGTTGTCTGGTCCTACCACACGACCGTAAACTGTGATCGTCTTGGCCGCCCGACGAGAAACGGCACTGCATCGTGATGTCCTCCTCAGGGGACACTCATGTTGGGCGCTGGTTAATGACCACGCCATTCATCAATGCCTTCCATGGCTTGATTATTGTGGCGACGCCAGAGATTTCTCAATCACGGGCATGTCGCCGCACAAAGAAAAACCATTCATCTTTAAGGACAAACAAGAAATATCAAATGCCGCTCCTTTTGTGTGCGAGGGTCAGACCCGCACTCTTCCCCACGCTGGTGCCCGATTGTGTTGCACCGCGCTTCAAGAACTACGTGCGGCTTGATTCCCATCCTTATGGGATACGTAGGAACGCCCGGATGTTTGAAACTTCGGGTCCAGCCCCCCACCTCTTAGAGATTCCCCCTTCTCTAGGGAATCCGCCGCCTTCAGGTCACCCTCAAGGCGTGTTCCCCGACCCCTTGCCGTGGTCCACCGGTGTCAAGAGTACTCTGGTTTATTGCCAGGAGGGTCAGGATCCGCTTGGTCAGGTTTCCTCCACTTTTCAGGCTTCGTGCTCCCTTTCATTCGGACCCATCGTCTACGCCCTGGGTGGAGCCCCCGTGAACGGTTCGGACACAATGCCTCAGTGCTCTCCCACCGACTCGGGCCGGTACCCCCAATGGCCTCGGGCAGCAAATCGATATGAATCCTGCGATTGAGCGGTCGATGCTCGTTTGCTGCCTCATTCCACCAACGGTTAGTGCGATATTGATGCTGCTTTTCCGCCACGGTCGGCAGTACTCCCATATCGTTACACCGGTGCTCCCAGTCCTTGAGTGAATGGCCGCATGATTCACATTTTCCACCTCCCATTCTGACCAGGAGAAACCTCGACACTCTTGACACTATCCCTCAGTGCATCTTCGCATATCCAGGGGATATGACCACGATGTGGCGTTCTTTGAGTCTTTCTGGTCCGAGCTCTAAGACCTTAAACTAAGATCTCTCCTTATGGTCCGAGCTCTAAGACCTTAAACTAAGATCTCTCCTTATGGTCCGAGCTCTAAGACCTTAAACTAAGATCTCTCCTTATTGTCCGAGCTCTAAGACCTTAAACTAAGATCTCTCCTTATGGTCCGAGCTCTAAGACCTTAAACTAAGATCTCTCCTTATGGTCCGAGCTCTAAGACCTTAAACTAAGATCTCTCCTTATGGTCCGAGCTCTAAGACCTTAAACTAAGATCTCTCCTTATGGTCCGAGCTCTAAGACCTTAAACTAAGATCTCCCCTTATGGTCCGGGCTCTAAGACCTTAAACTAAGATCCCCCCTTATGGTCCGAGCTCTAAGACCTTAAACTAAGATCCTCTAGCCCTATGGTCCGAGCTCTAAGACCTTAAACTAAGATCCTCCACCCTTATGGTCCGAGCTCTAAGACCTTAAACTAAGATCCAGCCCTTATGGTCCGAGGTCTACGACCTTAAACTAAGATCTCCCCTAAACGGGGTCCTACGTCCTGCATGACGTTAAACTGCACTCTCAGAACTACGTGATGCTTGATCTCCAGCCTGATGGAGTACGTAGGAACGCCCGGGCATTTCGACTCGGGTCCAGCCTCAGGGATCGATAAGTCCCGCCCCTCCTCGTCGCCGGCCGTCTGGCCTGACTTCGGGTAGAGTGGTGCAGTCGTAATATTCTCCCCGATTCAGCTCGGGATGCCCCATCGCAAGGATGGGAAGCGACGGTTTCCTCGTCAGAGAGGTGCTGTCTGAGAATTGAGGTGACTCACGGCCAGATTAGTGCATCCGCCTAATACGCTTCCCCCACGGTGGCGCAATTTTGAGAGCGTTGGATTCTGTCCGAACAAATCGTCACTTCGCCCCACGCTTCGCATGCCCTGTTGATCTGGATTTTCCACCCTTGTGTCTGAAGGAACCCCAAAGCGGTATTCATGATGACATGTGGTCCGCCTCCTGCAATATGAATGATGGCCTTTTTCGGTCCGTCTATTGCAGTTGTTATGGTCGATCCACTGTCCGCCTACCGTCTTGGGCATTTCCTGGAAGGCCGACCGTTGTGGATGTCTGGATTCGGGACACGCGATTCACCCTTTCTCATTTCCCTATGTTCGGATAAAATCTCAACGCCCCTAGCGTTGTCCCGCTCGTGTGTTGGAACAAGTTGGGGGGTGATACATTGGTTAGGTCTGAGGTCTCCTTTCCTAGGAATGACCTCCCTCTTTTCTCCAGAAACCCAGGCCCAATTATGGACGCCTGATGCTTGGTTAACGCTCCCGCAAGACAATTTGTGGTTGAGCATGTTAAACTAAAAGACGCAGATAAATATGGCGATTCATACAAGTGGATCAAAATATTAAGTAGCGGAAGCAAATGTTCTGGGAATGGCAAAAAACAGCCCTTAGGGATTAGCGTGCTGAATGAGTCTTTCTAATGCCGCTACTCTTTGGCTGGTGGCCTCCAGAGCTGCTTCTCGCTCTCTGCGTGCTCTCTCTTCGTCGGCGGTCGCAGCGCGCAGTTCGTCGATTCTGGCCTGTGCACGCTCCCGCTCGACTTGGAGTGTGACAATCTGCTGGCCCGCCTCCGTCAGCTGTACCTGAGCATCGATCAGTTGTGCCGATAGTTGCTCCACAAGCTCGGTACATGCTGCGACGAAGGCCTCCTTCTCTGCCGCCTGCCCTTCGAGGCGCCGGACTTCCTGCTCTGCCGCGATGAGCGCCTGCGTGCTCTTCGACATGTCCCGACTTTGTGCGACGTCGGCACGCCGGCGGCTCTCGCGCATCTTCTCGGCCATGAAATCACGGACCGTCAGATGGAGGCGTTGAGCATCAGCTCCCCCGGCACACAGGAAGCGCAGCCAGGTCTGAAGTGATCCCATGCGCCCCAGCCATTCCGATGGGTCTCGCTTGAGGAAGCGCTGGATGCACTTCCACCCCCTGCGTCGCGTTACCCGGCTATCCTCGACCGCCTCCGCGTCCGAGTCATCCATCTCCTCGGGGTCGGCAGGCCGGTAAGCAGGGAAGGCAGCCAGCAGGTCTGCTGCAGGGTCCGCCCCTGGGAGGTCCTCACGAGGGATAGGTTCCCCAACATCCGGGCAACCTTCTTCTCTCTCCCCAGCGGCGCTGACACCCTCGTCAGCCCCCAACCTCTCTCCGGTGGCGGCACCGCCGACGTCCGCAGCCCCTTGATCAGCAGTTGGTGGGGCCGGCTCGGTTTGGGAAGCCTGTTCCGGAGCAGGCGGCATGTCCACCACTGGTCCACTCGTAGATGGCCTGGGTTCGGCAACCCGACGAGCCTCCAATGTTGAGATCACTGCGCGGGGCATGCCATGGTTAGTCACGGATCGTCAATGGCAAGCACCAGCAGTAAAGTAGGGAGACTTACGGGAGTTTGGAGCGTCATCTTCCGCTACCCCGGTCGCCACAGGAACAGTTGCAGCAGGGGACCCCTTAGCGCTTGACAATTCGATAATGGGTGCCTGGCCCCCGCCTTGTCCTGCTGGCGCCTCTCCTACTCCTGTTGAGGACGCCTGACCGACATCCGTGTGCTCCTGAGAAGGATGGAGAAACGGGTTAGGAGCTGCATAAGAGAATGGATGAAGCAAGTTGAGTAGGGATAGAAGCGGACCTCGAGGAGCTCAGTGACATCAACGTTGTCAGAGCCGGCCACCTCGCCGCTCTCCCGTGGGCTCCCCCGATGGGACCTTCCCTCGGAGCCTTCATCCTCCCCCGTCTCCTCCTCCTCCTCGGAGTCGTTACTGTCATCTTCTCCCGGCGGCATCTGTTCTGGAGCGGGCTCGAGACCGAGCATCACCTTCACCAGAAGGGATGGCTCCGCACGCTGACCACGTTGGCGCGCGTACTCGTCCATGGCCGTCAGATATGCATATTGCCGGTTGAAGTCCACCCTGTCGGTGATCTGGAGGCGCCCGACCTCTGGCAGATAGATTCCTTCTCTGAGTATCTTTCGCCAGATAACGTCGGTCCCCAGTGACTGCCGCAGGGTCATCCAGGCCGACCACAGCGCCGGGAAGACTGCATCGTGGGAGGGTTCGAGCAGACGCCCACCTGCTTCCCGGGCCGCTCCTCGACCGACGCATGCGCCCCCTCTCTGGGCGCCGAGGTCGTGGCGGCAGCCTGCGATGCGCCCGCCGCCGAAGTCCCTGCTCGCGCCGGCTCCGCTGCTTGGCGCGCCTCCGTTCTCCCCCGTGTGGCGGCGCCTCGCCTCCTTCCTTGACGCCCGGTCTCCGCACGGGTAGCCTCGAGCCGCCGAACTAGCTTCCGCAAAAGCCCTTCAGGGTACGCGATGGCCCAGTGTTCGGCATACTCGGTTGCCAAGCCTGCGTCGATCCCGGTAGGAGGGAGAGTGATGACGTCGCCAGAGCCAAAGGCGACGAACATCAGCCACATCTGGCGAAGGACGCAAGGGTTCATCTCCTCCCGGACAGCAGTGAATACCCTCTTCGGCATCCGCTGAAGGCACCCGAACTGCCTGGCGAACCGGGTCGGCACGTAAGGCTCGCAGATCACCTTCCCGTCGATCCGAGTCACGAGCACCCCGCCCCGGATGTTCAGGAAGTATTCATGCTGCTCCAGCGGGCCCTGTCCGTTGTCGATCATCTGGCCGACGGGAGTGGGGAACGGGCTGAAGTTGAAATTGGCATGATTGCCAATCCGAACCCTCACGCCCTCCTCACTGATGGTCATCGGAGCGACCCCCGCAATGTTCAGCAGGGAGGGTCGCAGGCCGTTGCCCGGAGGACTGATGGCATTTGGGAACGTATACCCACCAAGGTGAGCAGCCACCCAGCCGTGGAAGAACTGAAAGGGCCCACAGATCCTTCGTGGCGACCCCCCTCGTGAGATGCGTCCCAGAATGGCATACAGCCTCGCCAGTACTGGGACCCCGAGGTTGTACCTCTTATTGGCAGCCATGGCGCCCGCCATCGCCAGCGTCGCCGGGCGGACGCCCATCCTCGCATCCCGCACTGGCAGGAGCCACCCGCTCAGAAAGGCGGCCAGGAACGCCGCGTACCGGACATTCGGGTCCCGGGCCTCGATGACGCGGTACCCCCATGAGCGGTAATCGCCCGTCTCCAGGACCCGCCAGTACGACCCGTTCCGGCTCCTCTGAGCTGCGGTCGGGCACCGCTTCCCCCTGCCTGGCATCTTGACCGCCGGGTCATGCTCCAGGAACTGGCCGAACCAATCCTTGTAGGCTATGTCCTTCTGGAAGTCTTGGATCCCGAGCCGCTGCGTAGCCAGGTCAAGAAGATGCCAGGTCAGAATGGGAGTCCGTGACCTGTCCTCCCAGATGTTCTTCGGTGGCAGGAACTCATCGTACTGGTAGCCCTCCAGCGGGATACCTCCGATGCAGTGGATGTCCCAGAGACCGATGCCGACCTCCCCATGGTGAAGATGGAAGGTGTTGGTATCCGGGGACCAGCGAGTGAACAGCTCCGGCCCGAGCTCAGACTGCTGGTAGAAGTGGAACTGCGACGTCCACACCGCCTCGAACAGGCCGATGTACCGCAGCTCCTCTGCGAAGTGATCGCAAGTGTGGCGTACCCAGAACGCCCAAGCCCATTCACTGGTAAAGTTGCCCCCAGATCGCAAGTCCCAGTCCTTCAGCCAGCCCTTGGTGTCGTCCGTGACGCTCTGGCGATATATGCTCGAGTAGAGGGCTGGAGAATTCTCCGCTGTAGGCTCACCCCCATCGATGGTTCACGTCCTCGGGTTCAGGACGTAGACATCCAAGTGCCTGGTTTCCCTGGCAGGATGCCCATTGTTGGTGATGTTATAGCGGTGAAGCTCGTCCTCCCGGGTCACCCAGGTCCGCGGTGCATCAATCTCGAACCCTGGCACCGGAACCTCATCTAGGATGCCGATGTTCCAGAGCGGCAGGTTGTCCGACAGCGGATATGTCTTCTGGGCCGGCGTTAGTAAGTCGAACAAGGATTGATTGTTAGAAACAATATCCTTGGCTCCGTAAACCTCCTCGTTCGTCGCCATCTCGGCTCTGCGAGTGGCGGCATCCCCTTCATTTCCTCTGTGCGCGGCCATCTCGGAAGATTCGGGAGTCGTGCGGGTTAAGGGATGAAGCGTGCGGGATCGGACGAGGCTGGTGGAAAAGTTTGAAGGTTGGCGCGCAATCCAAGTGGACGGCGCGCAATTGGGAAGACTGTCGCGCAAAGTTCCGGGTTTTCGCGCAAAAACAGGCGAAATCCGGACGGTTTTGCGCGCCGATCGGGCGAATTTCGCGACCGGAAGAGGCAATTTCGCGCACGAGAGCTTTGGAGCTTATCGCGCGGAAGGCCAGAGTACGGAACGCAGGACCCAGCGCCCCTAGTTATAGGCGAGGCCGGGTCCGCGCTGCGCGGAAAGCGCTTTGCGCGACCGCAGCGGCGAATTTCGCGACCGGCGCCCCTTTTTGCGCGCCTAAGTCCCGCGTCGCCCAGGACTTCGGCATTCCGGCGTCTCCCTCGGAACCCGATCGTTGCGACCTCTCGCCGATCAGATTCCGAGGGGGGGCTTTTGTAGACGCCGGAAAAGTCCGTTGTTCCCAAACGAAGCTCCGGATGCGGAAAGCGAAGTGATATTTGGAGTCGGAAGAACGTTTCGGAGGGCCCGGAGGCCTTGCGCGGAATTTCAGAGGCCCGCGCGCAAAGGTGATGTTCCGCGCGCAAACCCCCCGGGATGCGCGCAATGCGCCGGTCCGGCGCGCAATTTTGCGCGCCGCGGGTCCGCGCGACTCCCTTACGCGCCGCGCCCGATTCCGCGCCCGCGAGGAGAATTTCGCGCTCGCACCCTGGATTCCGCGCCCGGGGTTGCCTATAAATACAAGGCGACCCCCAACGTTTCAAAGGTTGCTGGAAGTCGAAACGTCTCTCGTGCGCGCAATTCAACCCCTTCCGCGCGCAATGACGAACTTCAGGTAACCTCCTTTCTTTCGCGCAAGAAAGCCTCGGGGTCCGCCTTCGCGCGCAATCCCCGCTGGCTCCTTTCATTTGAGTAAAAACTCACCCTAAGGCCTTTGCGCGCAAAAGAACCCGCTTGCGCGCAATTGCCCCCGGGGTGCGCGCAATCCGGCCCGATTGCGCGCACCCCCATCTTTCAAGTGGCCATTCATTAGAGAATGAGCCGTTGCCCCCGCGCGCTATCCGAAGCCCGGAGTGCGCAATCTCAAGCATCCGCGCGCAAGGCGCTGGCCCAATTGCGCGCCAGCCGCCCCGATTGCGCGCCGGCCCGCAGTATTGCGCGCGAAGCTTCCTTTTTGCGCGCAATCTGCCAGGGTCGTCCCCGTTGACCCCCTGAGGGTACTTGCCTACGTGGCGCCCGATGCTCCTCATCCTGGGTGCCCGCACCGTGCGTTGTCTTCCCGTGCGGCCCTCCAGGTTCGTGCGAAGTGACATGCACCCATCGTCCGCGCAGCAAGACGTTAAACTGCCAAGTGCTTCGTCCGGCAGCCTATGCCCAGCATGACGTTAAACTGCGCATTCGTCCGGCAGCCTATGCCCAGCATGACGTTAAACTGCGCATTCGTCCGGCAACCTATGCCCAGCATGACGTTAAACGGCGCATTCGTCCCGCATGACGTTAAACTGCATATTCGTCCAGCATGACGTTAAACTGCACATCCGTCCAAGCTGCACGACGTTAAACTGCCTAGCCCCCATCGTCCGCGCTGCAAGACGTTAAACTGCCAAGTGCTTCGTCCTCAACACATGACGTTAAACTGTACTTCGTCCGGCAAGACGTTAAACCGTCCGCTTCGTCCTCAACACATGACGTTAAACTGTACTTCGTCCGGCAAGACGCTAAACCGTCCGCAACCTGATCTCGTGCTCTGCACGCAGGGTCCCCCCGGTTTGGATGTGGCCCCCACCCGCTCGTCCCTGCAGGGATGTCGGGATTTCCCCTCTTTAGGGAAGATTTAATGGGAGTGGCTTTTCCCTACGGGGGCAGGGTATTACAAACCCCTAATTTCTCGTGGGAGGCTGCACATGTGTATCTCCATTGCGCCTCCCCACTGCCGAAGCCAGTAGAGGGTCTGACTGGGATCGAGGTGTCTTCTGCCTTCGGTCCAAGTCCCTTCCAACTGAGTTTTGCAGCATCCGGGCTGCCCCAAGTGCGTAAGTCCTGACAGAATGAACTACGTGGACTTTGATCCCTGTCTTCTATACAGGGTACGTAGGAAGCCTCCCTGAGGTCCAAGCCCACCACCTGGTCGTCCCGGTCGTATTTACGTCCGTTCGTCCATCAGTGGACCCCTCCAGGGTTCACGCTTGCGTTGATTCACCTATGAATCCGCCCCTGTGGAAGACTGCCCGTGTGTATCTCCACGGTGCCTCCCCACAGCCCCCCTTTTCCATTTCCCCTTTTATCGTCCAGCATGACGTGAAACTGTGATCCACCCGGCCATTCCATCCCCCTCTGTGCGAGGTGGTTCGGTTCAATCCTCCGCCCGGCGGCCTAGACCTCTTCGTGAGTCGGCTTGCCGACGTCCAGCATGACGTTAAACTGTATGCCCGAACTACGTTGACTTTGATCCGTGTTAACGCGCGGTACGTAGGAAACCCCTCTGGGGTCCAAGCTCTTCACTTCATCATCCATCCTGATCCTTACCCGGGCCGCCACATCCCGGTGGGGTCATGCCACTTCACTCCACTCCACGTTACTTGGGAAGCCGCCCATGTGCTGGCCCCAGCGTCGGAGGTTCCCCGCAAGGGGTTCCGTCATCTGATCCACTTTTCGTGTTGATCGGTCCGATGCCGTCCCCGCCGGACGTTAAACTCGCGGCATACCCCGTGTTAAACACGGGAAGCTGAGGAAAACCTCATGTGACACAGTTCCCCGCACCTAGTACGGGATGCCTCAGGCCATCATGCCTTCGAGAAGCCCTATTAGGGACGGAAGACAGATGTGCAGAGCCGCAGTGTTACGACACGCCCCCAGCACCCAGAGCCACCCGGCCTTCTCACCGCAGGTTGCTGCCCCGCCCAGACTCCTTGGAACGTCCGGGCGGAAGCAGCGTAATTAACCGGTGTCCATGAAGATATGGTGCCGGGAACGAGATTCACGAACATTCTTAAGTCTATGAGGGAGACCCGGATTAGGCGACGAGTTCCGAGGAGACGTCCAAGGAAGGAGGAGCCGACATCCCATCATCCCGGTTTCGATCAAGGAGCAGACGCCCCTGAATAAGGGACGAATTCCGCCCGCCCTTGGAAAGCGGGACTGCGGGACCACAAGCCGCGCGCCCATCCCCTCGGGTTGACGGGTGCACGCGCGAACGCGTCCTGGCGGAACAGCGTAACCCGACGCACATCCGCACCGAAACAAAGATCAAAAATTAACATTTAATACCATTACAATGTAATTAACATATGTGTTTTTATTGGATAATCACACCCCCCAACTTGAGATTTTCTAGTCCCGAGAAAATAATTCAATGATTTTATTTGAATTCCTTTGTTCAAACACGTTATAACAAACAGTGCTCACAATGTAAACTGCACACAAATATGTCTTTATAACCTATCAAAATAATTTAAAACAAGATATATTTAAAATTAGATCTCAATCCCAATCCCATTCCTTTGATCAAATCCATCATCATAATTCATCCAACTCAATTAGGTGTAATGATGTGTTGTGAATCCCAATAGATATGAGGGTTCGTTTTCATTCAAGGGGAAATCATGGAAGCGCTAGTTGGAATCACATTTAATCCTAATATGAGTATTCATTCTTTTTTCTTTTCTTTTCTTTTTTTTGATTTTGCAATGTTTCTATAGTAATTGAGATTGCAGTTAATCAAATTAACCCATGTAGCGAGACTTTTCCGATGACTCTCAGTCTCAAAAACCTTAGGGTATCAAGTGAATCCCACATACTCGGGCATCATCTCGAGTTAACATGATCAAAAACAAAATCATATTACCATAAATAGAGATAGAGTGAAAAATTCAGGTCTAGACAACTATGGAGTAACGATCCCCAAGTGCCGAATGCCTCACATTTTATCAATCCATTGCTCTACACGTGATTTTTTTTTGAATACTCATATTATTCATAAAAATAAAAGCAGACTATGCTATTTATTATGGGACCATGAGAATTCAAATTATTACACCACAATCTAGAGGATGTCCATTATGGCATTTTTATTTAATAGAGGAAAATAAAAATGATGGAAATTCTCATTGGATAACCAAACTTCCAAAATCAATGCTTTTAAAATTAATCATGAATTAAATTAAGAGTCAAGGAAATAAAAATTATTTTCTATGTAGATTTAATGTGAGCAAATATGTTATTATATGAATGATAAAGGAATTTTACTTTTTTTTATCATTGTTTTTTTTTATCATTGTTTTTTTATCAAACATTTTGTTTCCACCCCCCCCCCCCAACATAGAATAAAACTGTCCCTAGTTTCATAAAAAGAAAATTTAGAATGGGGTAGAGTAATAAAAGGAGCGTTCAAAAATGAAATTGAAATATGAGGATCATGGAATTATGTCACATGGTGGTTGATGTTTGAAGTTCTTGCCTCTCCAATTTAGTCCTTTGATATCCATGTTGCTTGTAGTGTTCCCTAGTGGAAAAAGGAAAACAAACAAACAAACAAAAAACAATATATATCTATATATGAATGTTTATATAAGTAAAATATATGTATATATATAAAAATCATAGAATAAGTAAGCACATTAAGAAGTAGGTCCGTGGTAAGTCTGCGCCCCTATCTCCCTTCGGTCCTGGGTTCGAGTCCCGCGGCTTCACTAGTTGTGACGGGGTTTGCCCCACGACCTACGATGTGGCCCCATTTTATTATTATTATTATATTATTATATTGTTTTTATCTTACCCTGCCAAATAAAAATAAAATAAACTGATGACACATTGTCTTATTTTTAAATTTCTTGGTAAGTTATTACTCAAAGATCACACCACGTGACACAGATGGATATGGTGCTCCCCTTTCATACCCATCCATACTCATAATAGAAAAATAGGTCAAAAGTCTATTTTTTTATTTTTTAAATATCAAAATGATTAATTAATCTTATTTAAAAAAAAATTAATTCAGAAAGATTATGAATATGAAAACCACGGGTTGGCTCCCGTGTAGCGCCTTTGTTTAACATCGTTAGCCTGACATGGATTCTAAATGTATCAATTTTTTTGGTTCATAGGTTGGCTCAATTAATAAAACCTATATTTCCTGTTTATTGAATGATACAATGAATGGTTTTAACCTATGACCATTGACCTTGAAAATGTAACCACTAGTGGGATCTTGAATCTCTACTGCCCCATGAGAGTACACATGATGCACATGAAAGGACCTAACCATCTAGACCTTAACATTCACGAGTGTAAATGAAGTTTTGAAATATATAAGAGCACAAATTTTCCTGGTACAAAATTTTTGACTTTGATATTCCTAGATTGGTAGGCTTGAACTCTAGCTTTATTTATCCTTGAATTTTCATAAGCCTCCATCCTATGTTCCTCAAGTTCATTAAGATCTAATTTTCATTTTGTTCCGGCCAATGAGTGGTCATAATACATTTTCTTAATTGCCCAAAAGGCCTTATGCTCAATTTCAATAGGTAAATGGCATGATTTTCCATAAACCATCCTATATGGGGACATTCCAAAAATAGTTTTATATGCGGTTTGATAGGCCTAAAGAGAATCTAAGAGTTTCTCAGACCAATCTTTCCTAGAGGGGTTGGCGGTTTTTTCAAAAATTTGCTTAATCTCTCTATTTGCTAACTCAGCTTGACCATTGGTTTGAGGATGGTATGAAGTGGACACTTTATGAGAAATAACATACTTAGACATGAGTAAAGCGAATGGTCGGTTTCATAAATGGGTTCCTCGATCACTGATTATAGACCTATGAATTCCAAATCGATAAAATATGTTCTCCTTCAGAAATCGAATCACAACTTCATGATCATTGTTCTTAGTGGGAATGGCCTCAACCAATTTTGAGACATAATCAATATCTAAGAGAATGTAGAGGTATCCCCTAGAGTTTGGAAGGGACCCATGAAATCAATTCCCCAACAGTCAAAGATTTCAACCACTAAGATGGGTGTGAGTGGCATTTGATTACTTTTTGTGATGGACCCTACTTTTTGACACCTAGGACACCTTTGACAAAATGTGTAAGAGTCCCTTGAGAGGGTGGTCCAGAAGAGACCACATTGAAGAATCTTAGCAGATTTTTTCTTAGAAAAAAAGTGACCTCCACATGCCTCACTATGACAGAATTTAAGAATGGATTCTTGTTCAGATTCTGTGACACACCTCCTAATGACTTGGTCAGGGCAGACCTTATAAAGGTATGGATCATCAAACACATAGTGTCTAACTTTAGAAAGGAATTTCCTTCGATCTTGAGTCCATAAGAATTTTTGAATGACTCATGTAACTAATAAATTGGCTATGTCAGCATACCAAGGACAATCACTCACAGAGTATAGGTGTTCATCAGTAAATGAATCAGACACAGAAAGTTGATTTGAGTTGTCTTTGAATTCCATCCTAGAGAGGTCATCAGCTACAACATTTTCAATGCCCTTTTTATCCTTGATTGTGAGGTCAAATTATTGTAAAAGAAGGACCCACCTAATCAGTCTAGCATTAGCTTCTTGTTTTTTGAAGATGTATTTAAGTGCAGAATGGTCCACGAACACAGTGATGGGGGATCCTATGAGGTAGGACCTAAACTTTTCTAAGGCAAAAACAATAGCAAGTAACTCCTTCTCAGTGGTGGTGTAGTTGATTTGGGCATAATTTATGTATTTTCTTGCATAAGCAATGACATAAGGAGTTTTATCACAACGTTGTCCTAACACAACCCCTATAACAAAGTCACTGGCATCACACATAAGTTCAAAAGGAAGGTTCCAATTTATAGATTTCATAATGGGAGGAGATGTGAGAGGGGATTTGAGTGTTGATAATGAACCCTCACAGCTTTCTGTCCAAACAAATGGAGCATCCTTTACTAACAGAGCACAAAGGGGACAGGAGATTAAACTAAATTCCATGATGAATATTCTATAGAAACCAGCATGTCCATAGAAAGACCTCCCTTCCTTGACAGTTTTGGGTGATGTAAGGTCACGAATAATGTCAACCTTGGCTTTATCAACTTCAATATCCCTACCTGAGACCAGATGGCCTAGAACTAGTCCCTCTTTAACCCTGAAATGTAATTTTTTCCAGTTTAGGACCAGATTTGTTTCTTCACATCTTGACAAGACTCTCTCCACATTATGCAGACAACCCTCATATTAATCCCCAAACACAAAGAATTCATCCCTGAAGACCTCAAGACAATCCCCTACCATGTCTGAGAATATTACCATCATGCACCGCTGGAAGGTTCTAGGGGCATTGCATAACCTGAAGGGCCTGAGTTTGAAAGCAAAGGTGCTGAATGGACATGTGAATGTAGTCTTACCTGGATCCTCTAGGGAGACCTCAATTTGATTATACCCTGAGTACCCATCTAAGAAACAATAGAAGGCATGACCTGCCACTCTCTCAAGGACTTGATCAATGAATGGTAAGGGGAAATGGTCCTTCTTGGTGAATGAGTTTAGTTTCCTATAGTCAATGCAGACCCTCCATCCACTACCCACCCTTGTTGGAAGAATCTCTCCATCCTCATTGGTTATCACTGTGATTCCAGCCTTTTTTGGAACCACTTGGATTGGGCTCACCCATTCACTCTCAACTATGGGATATATGATACCATCTTTTAACAATTTCAGAAGTTCATTCCTTACTACCACCATGAGATTAGGATTGAGTCGCCATTGTGTTTGACGACATGGATTTTAATCAGATTCCAGAACAATCCTATGAGTCCCAAAAAGTGGGCTAATCCCAAGAATATTAGACAGGGTCCAACCAATGGCTTTATTATGTTTCCTAAGGACATCTATAAGCATCTTCTCATGAGTTACTTAAAGAGAAGAAGAAATTACAATAAGATGTGTTTGATTGTCCCCTAAGAAGGCATACTTGAGTGTGGTAGGAAGATCCTTCAATTCAAGATCAGGTTGGTTTACAATTTCAGCAGAAGATTGGGACATTGGATCAAGATCAATTTTATTACCAAAAGTTTTAGATATGATTGATTCCCCACATGTAGACGTTTCAGCTACTAGATTGGCCTGATCAGATTTAGGGAACGGATTTATAGTGGTCTCCATGAAAGTGGTTTCCTGAAAGGATTCACAAATTGTTGGACCTAAGACTTCATCATAAGTGCAATTTGAAAATGATTCAAGCCAGGGAGATAAACATCCTTTACATGAACAAAGGAAATCAATTTCATCCTGACTTAAACATTCATCAAATATTCCTTGATGTTCTATGGATTCATTATCAACGCTTCCTATCATGTTTACTTCATGAATGTCCTCGTCATCCCCTATTTGTGATCTTGCATTATAGATGTTCAAGTTTAGACTCATGTTTCCAAAGGTGATGGTCATATTCCCATTTCGGACACGGATAACAGAGTTGATTGTTCAAGGAAAGGATGGCCAAGGATGATTGGGGTTTGTTCCTTATTTCTTATGTTTGGATGGTTGTCAAGGACAATGAAGTCAACATGGTAGATGAAGTTTTCAATCTTTACGAGAACGTCCTTTAAAATCCCTTTTGGAACCCTAATGTTACGATCAGCAAGTTGAAGTGTGATAGATGTGGGTTGGAACTCATCTAGGCCTAATTGGCAGTACACAGCATATGGGATGATATTGACACTATCACCTAGGTCACATAAGGCCTTGACAACATTGATGTCTCCTAGTTCAACATTGATGTAAGGGAAACCCGGGTCTTTTATCTTAGGAGGTATGGTTCCTTGAATGGTGGTACTCACATTAGTAGCCAAAAGGACTTGGTTTTTATGTGAAAATATTCTTTTGAATGTGTACAAGTCCATAAGGTACTTTGAGTAGGAAGGTATGGTCTGGATTGCATCGATAAGGGGAATGTTCAACTTGACTTGTGAGAAGATTTCCCTCAATGTTTCACTCAGTTCTGGTTTAGTTTTCCCCCTGATGCATTGAAGAAATGGTGCAGGTTGTGGGGTTGTTTGTTGAAGGGTTGTTTCATTGACAATGTTATCATGTTTTTCTGTTTGATCATTTGGTTCATTTGAATTTTTATCCATGTTTGAATCTTCAGGTGGGTTCTGAATTAATTGTTCAGGATTCTCCATGGATTTCCCACTTCTTAAAACAGTCACAACCTTTATTTGTTCATGAGTTGTTTGAGTACAATTTGACTCTCCCCTTGAAGTTGAGGATGGCACCGCCTGAGTAGGAATGGGTGCCTTTCCAGTTTTGATGGTTTGAAGTTCTTGTTTAATGGAAAAGAATTCAAAGTTCATCCTCTCCATTTGTTTGCACAGTTGTTCTAGTAGGCTTTGTGGAACAGTTTGGGTTGGTGCTTGAGAAGATTGGTTTATCCCAGGGGGATATTTTGGAGGTGGGATGGTCTGTTGAAAATGGACCGGTGGATGTTGGTATTGGAAAGGTTGGGTTTGGAACTGGTTTTGGGTTTGGTAGTTCTGATGGGGGTAAGAATATTGTCCCTGTGGTTGTCTAGGTTGTTGGTTATCTTTCCAGCAGAATCCTAGGTGGTCATTATACCTTGGGTTGAAGTTGTTTTGGTATTGAGGCTTTTGAAAGTTCAAAGAATTTACTTCTGCTGGGTGTCCTCCTAAAAGAACATCCTTGATGGATGGAAGGGTTGGGCAGTTGTCTGTCTTATGGTCATGTTTGTCACAAATTGTGCAAACAAGGTTAACATTTTGGATTTCATGGACTTTCCTAAGGTCTATTTCTTCAACCTTCCTAGAGAGTTCTGCGAGTTTATCCCTAAGGCTTTCCTCTTCTCAATGTGTTTTGAATTCTAGTAGTTCTTTGTGTCTTTTCAGAATAAGGTGAAGTTCCCCATGTTTGGTTTTGTTCCGAAAGACTTTCAAGATACTCGTAAGCATCATTTGGGGATTTGTTTTTAAAGGTTCCATTTCACATCATGTCAATGAATTGTTTATTCCCTGGACCCAACCCTTCATTGAAAATTCTCACATGTTAAATAATATAAAAACCATGGTGTGGAACCATGTTTAAAGTGCCTTTAAACCTCTCCCATGTTTCATAGAATGACTCTTCCTCTTTTTCAAAAAAGTTTTGGATACTCTTTTTAAGTGCAATTATTTCGTGGTGGGGAAAGTATTTTTTGTAGAATTCTCTTTGTAGTTGGTCCCTAGAGTTTATGGATGATGGTCTCAAATTTTTTAGCCAATTTTTAGTTCTATCATTTAATGAAAAAGGAAATATCCTCATCTTATCTGATTCTAGTTGATGTGGGGGACACATGGTTTCTACAATGTCATTGAATTCCTTAATGTGAAGGTAGGGCATCTCGGACTCCATTCCATGGAATGTGGGAAGGAGGTTTAATACATGGGGTTTAAAGATGTAGTTGGAATCTCCTAGGGAATTGTGTCTAATGCATGAGGGGGCATTGATCCAAGATGGAGTGAGGTAGTCATTAATGGTTTGATCGACTACATTCCCTAGGTTTCGAGCCTCTTGGTTTTGGTTCCCCATTTAATTTCCCCCCTAATTTACAATTCGATTTCTGGAAGACCCTCCATTATAATTGGTTCAATTTTGGTTTATGGAGTATTATGAAGATTAGAATCTAATGGATACAATCCTCTATTTTCACTTGACTCTCCTATCCAAGGACTTTCTACCCTAACTAGTCTATTTGAATTATAGCGGGAGTAGGCGGACATGCCCAAAAAAATAACAAGAAAGGGACAAGATAAGAGATCTTGGTGAGAATAGATGAATGGAGGTGAGGGAAGAAGGTTTTTGGTCTGTTGTACTTACATGGTCCCCGTAAAACGGCCCCAAAATCTGATTCCCGCTCAAATTTACCCAAGAGATGAAGGTAGAATGGTCCTTGTAGGTTAGATTTGGTTGTCGAATCCACTGAGACCTAAGAAGATACCTAAGACACACATCCTATGAGGTGGATTTCTGGCAATGAAGTGGCCAACTTGGTTTTGGTCTTGGATGGTTTTAATGAACACTAAAAAACCTATGTGAATTCAATTAAATGAAAATGGGTCGATCTTAAGATTATGTTAGGGGTGGATTGAATGAATTTTAATTCTTTAGACAATTTTGGTTTAATTAATTATTGATGAATCCATTATTCATAATAACACAACCTTCATCATTTTCTGGTTTGATTCAACTAAAATCAATTACTAATCCACTACACACTTATAGAACCAAATGCATGATGTCTCCAAGGTATATGGTCGTTTTAGTAATTGGATTTATCTCCCTCAAACACAGCGAAGATGAAGAGTGGAAATAACTGAAGAATGGAAGTCTTAAATTAGTTAACCAATTAACAACAATTCGTTCATAAAATAACATTCAATCCAGCCTTTTCATCTTCCTAAGATCCACCCATTAAAGGGTTTTCCCTCCATTGATGGTATACTATCAATGGTGGGCGGAAGATGAATTATAAGAATTAGATTGAAGAAATTAAAACTGCGGAAATAACGAGCACTCCTCCATGTGTGTGAATGAAATTCACACCTATGTGTGAACTAATTCAGAACAACAAAGAGATATCACTGTGCTTTGTGATTATAAAGTTTTAATGAACGAAATGGGAAGAATATAAGAGAAATATGTTGATTAAGAACAAAGAAGTACAAAAAAGAAACTTACATGGAAATGGAAATGTGAATACAAACTCAAAGTGGAAGCATAACATTATAATAAAACTAAACATCCAAGATCCCTAAATCCTCCAACACCACTACCTTAAATAAGAATTTTTGAGCCCTTGGGTCGAGCCTCCAACAGTACAGGTCATCTCACTTGAGTATGGTAGGTCAAGGGTGGTGAAAAGTTTGTGGAAAGAAGACTTTCCACCCTTGACGCGAAAAGGAATGCAACTTACATCCACCAAATAGAGGTACGTGAAACCCCTTTAGATGGCAGAATTTTGGTGGCCATATTAGACATAAATTAATATCCATATGTCCCCTAACCTCCTGTAAAATATCCGCCCAAAAGGAGTTATGGTTTGCGAGATATGGTTTAATTTGTGGGCTATTTTTCTGGGCCCTAGAATCTGGCCCAGAATATTATCTCTGACTTGGGCCGCCAAAACTACTACAATGGATGCGGAATTAGCACTGGCTCCAGAAGCTTTATTTGTTCCTATATATGTCTTCTATCCTTCCAAAAAAGTTGTTATTTATTGGGCTTGTAATGTGGGCCTCACATTCTCATTAGTGGGTTGATGTCCAATTTGCCTTCTCCAGAATTGTTTCTTTTCATTACCAAATATCTTCATCATCCTTTATGAATAATCCATTGATTCCTGAATGAAAAATGTTTAAATTTAAGTGAAGATTCATCTCAAAAAATAACAAATTAAAATATAAATAATTAAATTCCTTAGAATCAAATGACTCATTGAGCCTAAATTGGTGTACATTAGGCATGAAGTGCACAAATGATGAGAATGGATGTTCAAAATCAAAATCCACTAACTCAGGCCCATAAGATCAAAAATTAACATTTAATTCCATTAAAATGTAAATAAAATATGTGTTTTTATTGTCTAATCAGTGGTAGAGAACAAGGCTATGAAAAATCCAACAATCAAAAATCCATAGATTTTTGAGGATCTAAGGTACTATCTGATTCATCATATATAAGAGCACTAGGACCCCCTTTTTTCACGATAATTTCCTTAATGTTGAAAATTTTTTGAATGAAACGAAATTATTACATGATTTTTGTACAATCTCATTGTTTTTTGTGCCTTGAACATTTTCCACTTCATTTTTTAATGAAATGAATTTGAATTGGTCATTCATGAAGTGTAAGAAGATCATGTGATAGAATGATGGGTCATTCCATCATTCTCAAACAAATGGTTAGAAAAAGTTACCAAACATACATAAGTTCATCTATAGTGAGTTTAATCATATATGATTCCAAAAATGGACTTATACTTCAACTATCATACTTCATAATAAAATAAAACTAATATCTACAAACCAGGGACTTCTTGTAGGCCAGTGGTAGGCGATAAAGGCATGTCGCACTTCGGTTGTGGGTTCGATTCCTACAACCTTGTTTGGCACGATGGGTTGTCACACATCCTATGGGTTGTCCCTTTTTCTAAAATTACACTATTATAACATTCCAGCAATAATATTGAAAAAAGTTCGAGCCATAAAAAATTCTATATGATGCCCAGCTTAATCCATTCCAACCATTAGGATTATCGAAAATACTTCTGTCCAATCTTATAGTTTAAAGAAAATTAGTACTTGAAATGTCACATAAAAAGAATGTGAATACCATCATTTATCCCCCATATATCATAAGATATATCATTCTAGTCACATTCTAGACATGTGAATACCTTAATTATGTATTCTCTTGAAAAAATGAATACCCATTGAACCTTAATAAAAACATGAATGCTGTCAAAAGTTAGCTCTTTTAACATCCAAAAATTTTAGTATACTCAAGTCATGATATCACTTAGTCCTTATATCAATAATGAGATCACTAATACTATCAAACATAATATTTTTTCTTTATCCCCTCATTATGCGCATATCATCTACTTTCCAAAAATATCTGAATAACCTTTCAGGGTAACTGGTACAATTCAACATATGCATTCAAATACTTTATCAAAAACAATAGTGTAACAATCCTTAGATATTACTTTATTCCATAGTACCATTGCCTATACAACATAACTCTTGATAAACATAAATCATTCCACTGCCTTCCTAAATAATTGCTCGAGCTTCATCATTTTATTCCTCAACACATCATTCATCTCATATATCACTTGTATTCTCTTCATCATCATCAATATTAATACTACCCATACAACCATGATGATTCTATTCATGAGATTTTCCCTTAGGGAATTGGTTTTCATAATGACCATACATCCCACATTTAAAACATTTAACCGTTGTTGATGTCTTAGCAATACCATTATCCTTGTCCATGGTGGTAACAGAACCTTTTCCTTTGCACTTACTGGCTTTGAGTCCTTCTTTTCCACACCCAAAGCATCTTCTAGTTCCATTGAAGAATTCTCCTTGATGACTCTTCCCACATGATTTACATGGGGAAAACTGATCTTTCTTTCTTATATGATCATCATGAAACTCCATCTTTCTCTCATTTGCTGAGTCAGGAAGCATACCAGAGTTGAGATTATTGATCATATTATGAGATTGCTGATTAGGCATAATAATGATATTTTTCCTTCCAAATTCCATTTCATTTTCTTTATCATGAATAATATCATTTCATTGTCCATCATATTCTCCATTGTCGTGAATCTTTCTGTTTCCTGCCTTTTTCTAAAACCCATAAAGAATAGTGTGAGAGGAAAAAATCATAATCAAGTGGGAGTACCTTCAATATCTAACATCTTCGGTTAAATTCTAAGATCGTTACCATAATTCTAAGACAATAACCTATACTTATACATAACCTTAGGGACATTACTAAACCTTAGGGACATCCCTAGACATACCTTAGAAATATCACTAGGGATCTCAAAAAAGTTCTCACGATCTCACTAAAGTTCTCGCATCCTAGTTTCTAAAGGTTGACTAAACCTTTACTTTGATACCAAATGTAGAGACACGAGTCTTGATGTACATAGACATTACATTAATTTTGTGGAATAATTAATACATAACAAAAATAGTCACACAAGGAACGTAATAGTTTAGTGTCTTTTGAAACTCAGAACATAATCTTCTAATCATGGTGAATGATCTTCAACATCTCCCATAAAGATCATACAATTTAGTTTTCATACCATAAACCTTTCATTATATCCAGGCGAAAATAAAACATAAAAAGGGTGATCTGAAATGCTCAGTAAGGTTAAACATAAAGAACTTAAAACAATCCATAAACATTTGAATGCAAAAACATGAACACAAAATCTAAACATCAAAATCATGAGCAAAGTCATAAATCTTGGAAGTATGTGTGGAATATATCATAATGGAACATCAATCATGATAAAATATCATGGGAAGAAAACATGTAATTGTGGAAAAACATTAATCACGTGATATGATTTCCATAGTAGCCAAGGCATTGTTGCCAAGACCATCTTAGTGGACTATGTCCCTTTCTGAATTGAGTTCACTCCTCATTCCAGTCCTATAACACTGATTGGATTAACTTACCGTTCCATCCATGTCTATCTCATGAGATATAAATACTTTCTAAATTCATTGGAGGGAGATATAGTTCCCACCCATCTCATTATGAAATCATTATTACTTGTGCCATGAAATAAACATTCATCATTCATAATAACCCAACAAATAAAATGGGTTTCATAAACATCATCTCATTATCACATAATCTATATAAAAGAAATGGATATAATTTCATAATAAGAAAAGTGAATACATGTAAATCATAGAGACATTATACTTGAATCAATACACATATTAAATAATGTCATCTTACATGGAAATGGTTTTGATAAAACACTTGAAATGAATTCTTGAGGAAAATATCCTTTCTTCATTAGAATCATTTTCTATTCACAAAATGTCATGAAATTTTAAAAGAAAAGGATTTTGATGAAAATATTCATGAAACAGTTTTGAGGAAGATTCATCAAAATAAGGCATTATAAAACTCTAAAAATCCTTTTTTTCTGTATAAGATAAAGAAACATTTTTCTCATACTTTTTCCAGAAATATCAAAAAGTACCTCGTATGGTAATCAAAAGAATGATTCTATACATACCATTTAGTAAAAGTCAAAAACTTGTAAAAAGGAATTTAAAAATACAGGAAAACATTTTTCGATAACACGGGTATGGATGATAATAATAACCCCAGAAAATACTTACGAATAAACAACCTCGTATAAGAATGAGATTGGAAATGTTATCCCTTACCTTATGTCTGATATGCTTTGTATATATAGGAACATCCTGTATAATGATTTAAATAATGTAATTGAATTATTAAAGGGTCATATTCATTGTTATGATATCATATATGGTTCACATATGAATTTATATTACCCATTATTTTGTAAATTCTAGGTTAATGTATCGTTTTTGGTAAAATCGTTTAATTTATCGTACGTGTTTGGACTTGTTGTCCTTGATATTATTATTACTTATATCAGTATTTACTTCCAAAATGTAAAACATGATTTATATATCATATACATTCAATATATATATATATATTATAGATAGATAAATGAAATGAAACACACTGTTCATGGAGACGGCAGGCCGTACGTACGCAAGAACATTGTTTTCATTTCCTTATTGACTTGAATGGAAGTATGTAGATGACACACGCATATAAATACCTAAATACAGTAGATTTATCAGGTCATATAGTTCATTATTATTCATTATATATACTTTATAATCATTCTTGAATGGTTAAAATGAAGAATGAATCTCATCGCGTCGTGGAGACGGTAGTCCGTAGGTACGCACGAGCGATGATATCAATCCCATAATTATTGAATTGAATTTGAGTGGATGATATAAGATCTTAGAATCAGTATGATGTTATAATAACTATATATAGTTATTTTTTAAACCTTTATACCCATCCAAGTAAGTTGGTGTTGGAAAAAAATGATTACACCACGGCATGGAGACGGTATTCCGTACGTACGCACGCGTGGTGATTTCGTTTTCCGTAGGATGGATAGAAGGTGAAATGGGGTTGTTTCATATTTTTAATAACATATTAGTATATGGGTGATACTTATGATATTACATTATAATGAAACCACTAATTAAGAAGAAGTTTAAGAAGGGAGAAACTTGAAAGAATCGGTAACAGATATTACCTCTTCTTTGACACGCCTCTTTGAAACCACCTCTTAGGGCACAAAAATTGGTTATTGAGGAATACCAGAACCTTTAGTACGTTTCTAGGGATGTTTATAAGGGAAATGGGAAGGTCTTTTCCTTGCATCATGTTTTGTAAATATGTGAGAAGAAGAGGGAGGACGTTCCCTTTAATAAGAGGGGTTAGAGGCACCTTAGGAAAAACTCAAAATATTATTTTCTAATAAAGTCATATTCGGTTAATAATAGATCCAAATTGATTTATTTAGAAGCTAATGTAGGGATGGGTCGAAATCCTCTCAACCAACAGAATTTAGGCAAGTTTAGGTTATATTTTAAACATATCATTTAGATTTAACTCTAAGATAAATAATTTAACTTCTACCGTGTCTTCTTGTTTTCTTACCCTATATGGTTAATAAACTTACTATAACAAGCCAAACGAACCCCAAGTGTTTAATTATTAATATATATATCCTTATCTAAGTAATGTTTCCAATCATTAAATTTTTATGAATATAATATCAATTAATAATAAAATATTTGTTTAAAAACTATTTTATGTCAATTTTGACACTATTTGGTAATTGATTTTCATAAAAATCATAACAGAAAGATAATTTATAAAAGAGTTAATTAAATCAATAATAACATGTCATATTAAGCTATAAAATTAGTTTAATTCATAAAAAGACTCAAATTAGATTTATTTGGCAATTAATAACTTCAATTATCATAATATTTCATTAATAAGGTAATTACTGCATCAACATTGAGTCATATATAAAATAAATTATTTAATGTCTAAAAATTATAAATAAAATACAATTATGTAGGAAATATTTTTAGATTTTTAATGAATATTTATATTCTATTTTAGCTTATGTATAACCCTATATTAAAAATGTTTTATTTATTTAACATTGATTTTAACTCTTTTAACTCTTCTTTGAATTAAATAAAAATAAATGTCCAAATCTAATCCAAGTGGACCTTTATGATCATATTATATTCCTAATGTTTTTATGGTCGATATACACTAATCCAATAGAATTAGGACATGTGTTAAGGTAATAATAATATCATTTTTACCCTTAATTTCCCAATTTTCTTTTAACTATGGTAAAAAAAAGTAAAAGGTTACTATTCATCAAAAAAATTCATCTCATTGAACCAAATATTACTTACTAACATCAACCGTGTCTCTAGGATTTTTTAAATTCCACTCACAGAAGCGTTAAAATTATGTTTTATGTAAATTTGCAAAATCTCCTAGGAGGTGGGTAAAAGACGGTGAAAAGTTCAATATATTTTTTATATCTCTAAAATTATTATAAACCGACTCCATATAATTACATTAAACGTATATTGGTATTTTGAATCTATTTTGACTTAATATAAATTTAAATGAAATTTATAATTATTTAAATAAATGGTTGGTTTTTAAATATTAACTCAGTGTTTTCACTATTCATTAAAAATTGAAAGTTTTCAGAAAAATACCAAAAATTCACTCTAAGATAATTTCGATATTCCAAATCCAAAAATGAAGTCTATTTTAAAAGATAAACTATATAATATTTCAAAAAGTTGTTATTACTATTTTTATCAGATAGTTTATATAATATTTTAATAATATATCGTTGTTTAGTGGAACTCGGTATTGCGTACAACACACGCTATCGAGGAAGGTCGCGATTGCGTGTAATGAAAACCAAATCAAGGTTTCGTGTAGTGCAAGACTCCTTTGTTGTTGTGTATAACTACATAAAACCATATTTCATTTATACATCGATTATATTTATATATATATATATATACTCAATGTTACATAGAATAACTACTATCAAACAAACTTGAAATTGTGTTAAACACGATCCAAGATTAGTGTTTCATATACTACTAGCTAGTCCGGTATTGCGTATAGCGCAAGATAATATTGGAGTAGCGTACAACACAAGACATCAATGAAATTAAAAAGAATAATTCTCATAAAATCTCATGTTGTTACATTCATGACTGGTCTAGTTTCTTCAAATATTATGTAAGTCATCTTGTGTGGTAAATGTGATCCTTAAAATGGTAGAATTGTCCCATGATCCCGTCTAATGAAATGATTTATATTGAATTTGGAATCCTAAAAAACAATTAACACAAAATTGTGATAATTTGGGTGAGGGTTCAAAATTAAATAGTAAATGACTCAATTAGACTACTTCTGAAAATGTTCAAAAATTATTCTTAGTATTAAAACATTAATATTTCACACAAATTATACACATTTCATATAAATTCAGTTAAGGGAGTATATAATAAGACATAAAGATATGAATAACATAAACTCCCTATCAGGTTTCCGGGGCGCGCAGCAGAAGCCGGTGAGCCGGGGATTTTAAAATTTTCGTCGACGCAACGACGGTACTTGTCGTCGCCGACGATCCGAGCCCCGGAGAGGTCCGAGAATCTCGTGTAAATTATTAAGAGCACAAAAATAAAAGGGAAACGTACCCGTTTCAAATCCGAAGGCGCGGTCGACTGCTACTAGCCGATGGAGATCGTCGCTTGGAGGATCCAAAGAAGGATCCCTCTAGATCGTCCACACGCGCTCCAAAAAATCTGCGAGAACGCCGATCGTCGAACTCCGGGTGCTAGCGCGGCGATTCAACGATATCTTCGACGTCCCGTCGATCACCACATCGACGCTCTTGCGATGGGTGAGGAGAAACTTGATCCGAGCTCTTGGATCTTGAGCTTCTCTCTCTAGGAAGCGGGAGGAGAGAGGAGCTCCGGCCAAACATGGCATGAATCGTCCTTGCGCTTGAGCCCCTCTCCTCTATAAATAGTGGATTGTGGAAATTACCCGGTTGGGTTCCCCGGCCCCTGTTAATTCCACGTCCACTAAATAAATAACTATGACGACTTAAAACTGCGTCAATATTATTTATTTATTTTATCACATTCTTGTAATATGTAAAATATATTACGTGATAAAATCTGAGCCTTTTAACTCGACTCGTTGTCCCGCTTAATATTAAACGAACCTTGAATATTAAAATAATATTCATTCGATTAATATTTTCTCGTATTTACTGATCTCGTAAATACATTAAATAAATTCAATCCCAAATATTCGTAACTTGAATATTAATGAATTTATTTAATTCCGTTGGTGATCGACAACTTGGACAACGTTTGGACCCCGTGGCAGGGCCCACTATGTCCATATACCTATTCAACTGAATAGGTGCGGATTCTTGAATACGCTATTTTGTGTGACCCTCTAGGCCCTTATCTCGATAGCAGTGAATAAAATTCACAGACCAAGAGCGGGGTCTAGCAACCCGTCATGGCCCCTAAAGAGATAAAGATAGTCATAGAAACGAATACCATCCTACAAACACTGACTGTGTACTGTAGTCTATTTTTCAATAAATATCTCATAAAGCAGGACGCACTCCTGTGTCATCATCCTTATATTGCTTTATTATTTGTTGATCTAACCGGATGGATTTGCCTTTCTACTGCTTTGTCCAAAGACTTATGGAGGCGGCACCATCCTGATCAACCAGGCCTGAGATATACAACTTCCTAAACTTGGAAGCGACAAATCCTTTCTTGACCATTCAACCAACGTCATACCACCAACGACGCACCCAACACAAACTACCTCGCCACGACATTACTGCCATGGTTTTCGCCTTGCATCAAAGTACGTAATTAAGTGATATACATTGGTAATGATCTCAAGTCAGGAGACCAATACACATGTCCGTAGATAGGAACAACCAATGACACCCAAAACATGTGGTGTTCCTATTGGCAGGTCTGTCCTCATGATCTCACTACTAGAGATCACCAAGTGCGAACTTCATGGGAATAAGTCTCAATGATTATGAGCCCCCAACACCTGATAGTCATACATCTACTGTGTCCAGTCAATAAGATGTTTCTAGACTATATAACATATATTTAAGATCAATGTCATTGTATCTTGAGGTTCTCATTATAGCCTGGGATCTGCTATAACCTCTCGACACGACAACTGACCTTTGGACATTACCATTATTATAGTGGACACAGAAACGTCTGCACTATAATGGTAAGAAATCATCATGCATATCTAACTATACACATGATACGGTAATCAAAGGTACTAAATAGTTGGGTCTAGGGCACCCACTATTTCAACACTCCCACTTGCACTAGAGCCAACTTGCTAACTAAACTTGTTAGCTACTCACATGATAAATACCATGCTTCTGCAGAGTAATGGCTTTAACTGCTGGGCCTGCCACGTTTTCACTGTGTGGCATATCTGCTATATGAAACCTCATCAACTTGAGTAATACTTCTCAAGATAAGGTGTCCCCGAGTATATTACTTTTGTTCATTGTCATAACTTGACAACTTGGCTAGTAAGAATATCACAATTCTCATTATGATAATACTTTTCTCACTAATTGCGAATCCAAGAACTAGAACAAATCGTTGCAATTTATAACTGCTTCATAGCTGCCTTAGAAGCTGCAACGTACTCGGTATTTGTAGGTACGGCTACCACAAGCTTTTATGAGCTTGACTCACTCATCTCCTTTGCCTAATTGTGATACTAGATCAAATTGATCTAAGGATTACTAGTTTGTGTCCCACCATGACTAGTATACCTTCCTCTCCATATTCCAGGTACATATCATTTGTACTTACCAATGTGCAAGATGATAGTTCTGACTGCATCACCTGCAGTGCTCCTAGAGTTAATTGATATCTGCCTAATATAAAATATATCCTGGCAGTATCAATTATCATACATAATATGGAATATGTGATTGATCCATCGCTAAAGCATATGGTATCAATCCACAACTTTAATCTCTACACATGCTCTGAACATGTTAACCTGGAGAGATTAAGCCATGTGACATAGGCAACAATTCTGAACATGAATTGTTCCAACTTGTATTTATCAATAAAATGTCACTATATGTACGATTGACTAGGACCAAGCAACCTTTGAATCTACCTCAGTGGATCATGTTCCCTAGAACATAAGTTGCTTCTTGAAGTCAATCATTGGAGAATTTCTTTTAACCTGATCTCATCTAACTGTGAGAACAAAATCTGTTTTCCATATGTTACCGAACATATTTCACTTGGAAAACATTGGCGCTCCCACTAACCTTTTGTAGACACAAGGCAAAGATTCATTTATAATGAATGCTCTAAGATCTTGTTGCTTACTTTAATCCAGAATTGGATTTCAGTAACTATCAACCCTTATTGGCACATTTGATGTCATCATCTCTTTCTGGTTGCGTCGTATAGACACCTTGCACGAAAGATGATCTTGACATCCAATGACCAACATCATGATCATAGAAGTTCAGCTATGACAAGTAAAATTATAATAGATTTAGGCGTACTGACTTGGTAAAACCAATCGAGCCTTATTGGTACCATACTTGTACCATCCATGTATCATTTCATTTGAATACCCACCGCAGTATTCAATCTATATGCCCCTTTTCAATTTGATACACGGAATCCATTATTGAATTTTAGTCGATCTTGTCAATCTTTGCTTGTTGCCATATACTGCTTACTTGTAGGATTTATTATTCTTAATGAATAATATATCACCGGCCGCTGTGAATATAAAACCATCATCATGGTTCCTTTCTTCCTACGCAGTATGTGTCTCTGGAACATGCCTATTCCACATGTACTTATGGAACTTGTTCCATATGCCAACCATTTGTGCATCTTGAGCATTGACTAAGCCCAAGTCAATTCAGCTCCCACTATCTCTAATAGAGATGTGCACCCTTGTATAGAAGCGTAGTCTAATACTTGACTACATCTTTTTCTATATTAGGGATTTAGGTAATATCTTAAGAAACTGTTAGGATAATTACTTTAGATGCACATCATGTTTAACTTGATGCATGTTTGTTTAATTCTTAACAAACACTTTGCATCTAAATTTGTCCTATGAAATTATAGATTTTCTATCATACTATGACTCGTATGATATCCATTTGTCATTTTAGTTGGCATATTGGTTATTTGATTATGCTGTTATTTTCAAATCACATTTTGAAATATGATAGAAGTTTCCGCAAGTTGCAACATTGATATAACTTACATCATAACATATGCGTTTAGGAATTTCTCCACGCTACATGTTTGTTGATCAATGTTAATTTGTAAGACTCATCATCGATCCTCCTCATGAACATCAATACAGTTATGTAGATAAGGTAACATGCGTTTAGGAATTACTACATGCAACATTATCATGATCGATGATTGCTTGGTCAAGATATTCTTTGGCCTGCTGATCCGAAGCAACTCATATCTTCTGACCAAACTTATACTTCATTGGTACATTCCTTAATGATTTAAAGTAATTTTATGAAGTATCATTACCTCTAGCTTTCTTTTGGAACAGTTCACACTCTCATATTGAACTAACCTCGGAAGCTTTGTGGCGTACCTTTATTTCAAAAGGTTTCTTTGTCTAAACTAAAGATGTCAATTATACCATAGGTGTTTAGCTGTGCCGAGCCTAAATACCATACTGAGTATATAGTTGACGTTCGCTTTTAGTTTTACTTGACAAAGAATCACATTTCCACAACTGGGTAGGTCTTACATTTTATATTCATCATGTATTGCCAATGATTCAAATAGCAGTGAACTATTTGTTGAGTATGTAACCACAAACAACATTCATTCCAAAACATGGAATAATGTCTCATAATGTCTAAACAGGAACATGAGATAAATGTTTTTTGTTATACTCAACAACTTGTTCAATTTGAATCAATCACTTGGCGATTAGAAGTTATGTGTTTCTACCCTCTGACTTAGGAATCACCTTTTCTCAGCTTCTTGGAGAAGACATTATACTTCTAGTAATGTTTCTCTACTTTCTTGGTTATTGTATCTCAATACAAATATGTGAAAAACATATTGTATTTCAATACCCAAGATGTATTCGAGAAAACAATACCTTAATCTGATGAATATTAACTGAACAAGAAGCGGGTACATGCTTCCAGTATTTCAGTTTTTAAACTTCCATGAATTTATTTCATTTTGTGATTCAAATAACCTCCTGTTAAATAACCAACCATTTTTCATTGAAGTGCATGACGAAGGTTCCTTTGGCGTAACTTTCCATAGGCCTTTTCGCCTTGTCATTCAATTTATTCACCATAAGAATAGATGGTGTTATCTCCAACATTCTTATTACTCGGCGAACGTTTCCTTAACGGAAATGAAGCGCTTACTCTATACGGTTCAATTGTATCCTTAAACGAAACTAGAGTAATTGAGTGTAAAAGGTATAAGAAATGGGATGGCATGAAAGATTGTAAACCGTCTTTCACTTTACACATACCGAGTGCGTCTATCACATTCAAATCTTGCTTTACATTCTCCTTGAAAGGATCTTGGAGATGAGACTACATGTGATCATCATCTTAGTATTGATGTAGCGACCACAACTAACCTCAGAAGTTGATGATAGCATTATGACAGAACCATCATATGCTTGATTCATGAGTCTCCTATAAGCAGTTTTACACCCTTGCTTCTTAAGGTGGCTTAACAGGTTGGGACATAAGCACCATGAATTTCCACTATAGTAGTAATGTGCGCAAGCGCCTATACTACATTCAGAAAATTCGTGCTTAGTTTAGACATTAACTTTGTCTAATATTTATTGCAGTTTTATTGTGGTATTGCTTGCCATTCTCTACAAATATACATTAGCAAATTGTACTTTTATGTGATTACCTAATCTGACATTACTGATTATTTAATCATTAAATGTCTCCCAGTAATTTTTCGAATTCTAGGAACCCTCTATACTAGAATTGGAATACTCTTGAGTATTCTAGTGGCAAGGATCCTTGAACCTCCCTCATAGTCTACAAGCTAGGGTTACGCCACTACTCGGTGGGTCCAAGGTAGGATTTTGGCTGGCCAACCGCTTTAGCCTGCGGTTCCTTGATCTGTTGAGTGAAGTCCCAGCTTCAAAAATCATTTACTGATTTACTCAACGCTTGCCTCTAAAATTACAACAAACTAGCTAAGCCTATATCCTTGTTGCAATTTTAGTTAAGTCGGCCCATCACACAAATAAGAACTCCCAGGTAGTAAGAGGCACCCTCAGCTAAGGCATGAACCGGCACCTCGAACACCCGGTTTTGTTCAAACTTCAATGATGGAAGGCTATTTCTGACTTAATATTTACTTTGAGGATTTTATGTTTTCCTCTCTCGACGAATGTAATCCATTTCTATTAAATTTGTTCGTCTATGATGTCGCGCTCACAACTGAACTTTAATAGAAAAACAAACGCTGCTTCTTTATGCATTTTATTATCTATTATTTTACGTACTTTTCCCGCTGTTCTAAAAACCGCATAAAATAATAAATAAATGCATAAAGGTAAAACTACTACCCGACTGGTCTTGAGCATCTAAACGACCTAAGCGCATTGTACCTGAGTCGTCTACTTGACTCTTGATGCAGCTTGCCCGTTCTGTATGTCTGCTTTTTATCTGGAGCATTGCCTCATCTTGGCGAATCCCACGTCACGTCTTGGATTACCGCCTCACCTTGGCGTAGTCCACATGTCGTCTTGCATCGTCTTGATCAACGTGCTTCGCCTCGCCTTGGCGGGGTCGACGTCGCTCGTCGTCTTCGTCCGAAGTACAAAGATACTCGCGCGCAGGCGATGGGAACTCGGGAATAAATGTACATCATATAAATTGGGCGCGCAGACCCTTATACATTTTAACCAAAAAAGAAAGACGATGCGCAGACCGTCTATTTAATTAATTACAATCATCGCACGCAGTGTAAAATAATTAATTAAATAAATAATTTAAAAGTAGACATACATGGGTCGATGCTCAGGACCAGCAGACGGGTAAAATAAGCGCGATAAAAATTAAAATGCATAATTAAGTATGAGGATTTATTTAATTAAATTAAATGAATTAAATAATTCAAATAATTTAATTACTTATCGGTCCGTCAATTTATTTAATTTTAAAGCCAAAATTAAATTAATTTGACTTAATTCAATTTAATACTTAAATTGAATTAATTTTATTCGGGTATTAAAAATTATTTTAATACAATTAATATATTAATTAATTTAATTAATTAAATTAATTAATTATATTAATTATATTAATTATTTTAATTTAGCCCATGTTAGGGGTTACCTGCCCGCTAGCAGGACAGGGCGGTGGCCGGGAAACCTTGGCCAGGGTGCTCCCAGAAAGGGACCGCTGCGAGGTCTACCTGTGCTGGAGCCGACCGCTCTCTCAGTAGTGCGCGGTGTGGATGAGCTGCAGTGGCCCAACTGTATGCTCCGTGGCGCTGCATGTGCCACTGCTGGTTCTGCCCGAGAAGGGCACCCGGTCCTGCTTTGTGGGTGCATCTGCAGGGTGCGGCTCCGGCAGGAGCCGCTACAGGCCGCCCTTGAGTTGGCGTGCCGAGGATCTGGGCAGCCGGCTTGGAGCGGGGTCCGGCGCGAGGCAGGAGGCCGGTCCGACCTGCATGGGGTCGCCCGGCTTGGAACGGTGGCCGACCTACATGGGGTGGGGCAGCTCGAGCTGGCCTATTGGGTGCTGGGAGGTGGTCCAGCGGCGCGCTACCGGAGGTTCCCGGCGGCGAGATGGGCAGTCGGCGTCGGAAGGCATGGAGGACGAGGGGTGGCCGGCCTTCATGAGGGGCTCGGCTGGGGCGTCGCACGCGGAGCCTGCAGGAAGGAGGACCGGAGGGCCTTCAAGGATGCCCTGGCCGGTGCTGTAGCGCGCGGGAGAGAACTCACGGCGGCGCTGCTGTGCGCCGCGCCGGAGAGAGGGGGTCCGCTCGGACCCCCTGTACCTCCCTTTTTTTTTTGCTTTCCTTCCTCTTCCACGCAGCCTGCCACCCTTTTTTTTGTTGCTTTTCCTCTTCCACGCGGGAAGACCCCCTTTGGGGTCTTCCTTTACATATATATTTTTTTTAAAGGAAGACTTGACCTCCAAGTCCACTCCCCCTTTTTTTATAATAGTATTTTTAATAATACATAAATTATTATAATATAATAATAATTTATTATTATTTTAATCATATAATAATAATAATTAATTATATTATTATTATTATACATATAATTATAATTATAATAATTACAATTTCTTAAAACTTATATTATTTCCGATAAACGGAAACAATCAACAAAAATTAAAACCCGAATAAAAACACGAACATGATCCATTCTAAAAATTTCGAATGACCATATCTTGGTCGTTCAAAATCAGATTGAAACGCGGTTCGATCTGTTTTGACCGTTTTTAAACCCTCTACTTAATTTACTGCAAATTATTTTTATTTGGCTCAGAAAATTTACGCGATCGCTCTGATACCACAGTTAGGTTTCCGGGGCGCGCAGCGGAAGCCGGTGGGCTGGGGATTTTAAAATTTTCGTCGACGCAACGACGGTACTTGTCTTCGCCGACGATCCGATCCCCGGAGAGGTCCGAGGATCTCGTGTAAATTATTAAGAGCACAAAAATAAAAGGGAAACGTACCCGTTTCAAATCCGAAGGCGCGGTCGACTGCTACTAGCCGATGGAGATCGTCGCTTGAAGGATCCAAAGCAGGATCCCTCAAGATCATCCACACGCGCTCCAAAAAATCTGCGAGAACGCCGATCGTCAAACTCCGGGTGCTAGCGCAGCGATTCCACGATATCTTCGACGTCTCGTCGATCACCACATCGACAATCTTGCGATGGGTGAGGAGAAACTTGATCCGAGCTCTTGGATCTTGAGCTTCTCTCTCTAGGAAGAGGGAGTAGAGAGGAGCTCTGGCCAAACATGGCATGAATCGTCCTTGCGCTTGAGCCCCTCTCCTCTATATATAGTGGATTGTGGAAATTACCCGGTTGGGTTCCCCGGCCCCCGTTAATTCCACGTCCACTAAATAAATAACTATGACGACTTAAAACTGCGTCAATATTATTTATTTATTTTATCACATACTTGTAATATGTAAAATATATTACGTGATAAAATCTGAGCCTTTTAACTCGACTCTTTGTCCCGCTTAATATTAAACGAACCTTGAATATTAAAATAATATTCGTTCGATTAATATTTTCTCGTATTTACTGAACTCGTAAATACATTAAATAAATTCAATCCCAAATATTCGTAACTTGAATATTAATGAATTTATTTAATTCCGTTGGTGATCGACAACTTGGACAACGTTTGGACCACGTGGTGGGGCCCACTATGTCCATATACCTATTCAACTGAATAGGTACGGATTCTTGAATACGCTATTGTGTGTGACCCTCTAGGCCCTTATCTCGATAGCAGTGAATAAAATTCACAGACCAAGAGCGGGGTCTAGCAACCCGTCATGGCCCCTAAAGAGATAAGGATAGTCATAGAAACGACTACCATCCTACAAACACTGACTGTGTGCTGTAGTCTCATTGTCAATAAATATCTCATAAAGCAGGACGCACTCTTGTGTCATCGTCCTTATATTGCTTTATTATTTGTTGATCTAACCGGATGGATTTTCCTTTCTACTGCTTTGGCCAAACACATATGGAGGTGGCACCATCCTGATCAACCAGGCCTGAGATATACAACTTCCTAAACTTGGAAGCGACAAATCCTTTCTTGACCATTCAACCAACGTCATACCACCAACGACGCACCCAACACAAACTACCTCGCCACAACATTACTGCCATGGTTTTCGCCTTGCATCAAAGTACGTAATTAAGTGATATACATTGGTAATGATCTCAAGTCAGGAGACCAATACACATGTCCATAGATAGGAACAAACAATGACACCCAAAACATGTGGTGTTCCTATTGGAGGGTCTGTCCTCATGATCTCACTACTAGAGATCACCAAGTGCGAACTTCATGAGAAGAAGTCTCAATGCTTATGAGCCCCCAGCACCTGATAGTCAGACATCTACTGTTTCCAGTCAATAAGATGTATCTAGACTATAGAACATATATTTAAGATCAATTTCATTGTATCTTGAGTTTCTCATTATGGCCTGGGATCTGATATAACCTCTCGACACGACAACTGACCTTTGGACATTACCATTATTATAGTGGACACAGAAACGTCTTCACTATAATGGTAAGAAATAATCATGCATATCTAACTATACACATGATACGGTAATCAAAGGTACTAAATAGTTGGGTCTAGGGCACCCACTATTTCAACTCTCCCCCACACATAATTTTGAGCATGTCCTCATGTTCAAAAAATATAAAAACCTGGAAAAATAATTTGCACCCACCAACAAATATTAAAATTCTGTTTTCTTCAATCATCGGAGGTTTGACTATTTCACTCATCCATTTTGAAATGAACAATGTGGACACTCAAAACTCACACCTCTCAAGATGATAAAATTCATTTGTGGAGGTTCACTCTTTCACCAACCAAAAGTGAATATATTAGAGTTTGAAAGATCTCTCAGCTTCCAATCCCTATCCAAAGTGCACAAGAATGAAGAGAAATTTTTATGGGGTTTTCTATGGAAATGGGATGGTAGGAATATAATGTCCAATAGAGAGAAGAAGAGGGTTAAAACACCAACATAGAAAAAGCAGTGCCCATTTTATGAAACAAAACAGGGAAGGAAATGAAAACACATAATTACAATGGAATGATTGTGTGATGAAAGACGCGATAGAAGAAGAATATTTAAAGGTGGTTAATACATAAAATATTTACAAACCACTAAACTTCGTCCAATAATAAAATAATGCAAGTGTTTTTTATCTTTTTTCTCTTTGTTTTTTCGAAAGATGACCTTGAAACAGATCTCAAACTCCCATCCCAACCAATGTTTGATCTACTCATGACACTAATATTAATAGTTATAAGATGATCAAAGGTCGAGGAATATTGATTTTTGACCTACCCAAGACACAACCCATTTTTTATTTTTTTTTCATCATTTTTTATTTTTTAACACTTGACAATAAAATTTAAAATATTACATAAATTGAAGTACATTATATTCCACAAGACACACTGAATGACAACCTCTCCCCGACACTGAAATGGATGCTTGCCCTCAAGTAGATGATAACTCTTTGAAACTCAATAATAGGGTACCCAAACATAGAAATCCATTCCCCCCAAAAATAAATATCAACAAAATGCAATTAACATCCATTTTGATATTGTGCGGGAAGATTTAATTATATTTTAATGTGGATATCAATGAAAATGTTTTCATATGCATGAAGGGGTTTTCAAATGAAGGATTAATGTATTGTTAATGGGAGGATATTTAGCTATTATAATTATCATGTGGTTAAAAAAATTCCTCTATCATATTAACGCACACTAAGGTAGGATGTTCATCTCAAAGGTCCACAGACTCAAGACTCGCAAATGGGGTTGAAAACACACATTTTTAAAAGATGGCCATAGATGGCCTTGGCATGAATGAAAATGTTGTTTCTCACGGTTTGGGAAAAGCATGTTCCAAATCAAAAATTGAGAATTCAAAATGTATTATTCTTAACATAAAATTTATTACCCAGATATATTGTGAAAACACAAAATTTTTGAGATGAAACCATGTCTTTTGACTCCAAAAAATGGTTGGACAAAATATGAAAATTGATGGTGAGTAAGTATGAGTCTTTTTGTTTTTTTACATTTTTTTATACTTTTTAGTTTTTGTAGTGTTCTTATAAATACACACCCACACAAAAGAGAAATAGAAAAAGAAAGGGTTTGAAGTAGAATGTGTTAAAAAATGGAAGACATAAGAAGAAGAAAAAGAAGAAATAGGTAGAAAGAGGAAGAGATAGAGAGAGTTAAAGGAAAAGAGGTGCCCCCTATTTTGGATTTGGTGGGTTGTCATATCCATCAAGTGGTGGTCAACTACAAAAGTTGGGGATCTAGTGGAAGTCGATGATGATCCAGGATTGTGTGTTCTCTCATGGTGATTCTTTAACCGATGTCCATTAGCCGTGAATGTCTTTTTAGAAGAGGCGTCTTGGAATTTCACTACACCAAACGAGTAAACAATAGTAATAACAACAAAAACCTTCCCAATGGGAATTAAGCTTACCTGGGTGAAGGAAAAATTGAGAGTTGAAAAGCAATACCTTTTCACCTTCATTGAATACCTTTCTGGATATGTGTTTCTCATGAAGTACCTTATCCCTTTCTTTGTACAGAGTGGAATTCTCATAGGATTCAAATTGAATCTCCACTAGTTCACCCAATTGTAAAAATATTTCTTCACCGGATTTTTCATGATCAAAATTAAATGTTTTTACAGCACAAAATGACTTATGTTGGATTTCAACTAGCTGATGACATGATTTACCAAAAACTAGCCTAAAAGGATACATCCCAATGGGTGTTTTATAGGATGTTCGATAAGCCCAATGTGATTTACTACAACATTCTGGGCAGTCTTTTTTGGTGGGTTTTACAATTCTTTCAAGCACTCTTTTCAACTCTCATTTAGAAAGTTTAGCCATTCCATTTTTTTGGGGGAGATATTCAGTTGAAGTTGTATTCACAACCAAATTTTTTTCAAAATAGATTCCATGGATCAATTACAAAAATGGGTTCCTAAGTCACTGATCAAGGCCCAATGCATGCCAAATCTATGGAAGATGTGTGTCCTTATGAACTCACTTATAGTTTGTGGATCATCCATTCTAGTGGGTGTGTCCCCGACCCACCTAGAAACATAATCAACTGGATGATGGATGTATGAGAATTCATTAGATTGGAGAAATGGTACCATGAAATTGATACCCCATACATCAATGATCCCACATAAAATTAACGGCTTTTGGGGCATTTCATTCCTATTGGAAATTTTGAAAAACATTTGGCAAGTGGGACATGATTGAGAGAAATCATCTGAGTCCTTGAAGAGTGTAGGTGAGAATAATCTAGATTCTAGGACCTTTTGGGATGTCCTTTGTGGTCCAATGTGGCCACTACAAGGCATTGAGTGACATAATTCTAAGATAGATGAATGTTCACGTTTATCAACTCATCTCTTAATTACCATATCTGACCTAATTTTCTAATGTTTATTTTCTTCCCAAAAATAGTTTTTGAATCACTTTTCAACTCCATTTTCTAATCTTTTGAAAAATTTCATGAAAAACAACAGAAACCAAGAAATTTACAACTGAGGCATACCATGGTATTTTTGGAATGAGAGATGATAGTTGCTCAGTGGAGAATTCAGGATCGATGATTTCAGAATGTGAAGAATTAGAAATTCTTATGAAGTGATCCGCCACATGGATTTCATTTCCTAGTCTATTTTTTACTTCATGGTGAAACTCTTAGAGCATTAGGTTCCTTCATATTAGCCTCAGTTTGGAATAACATTTCTTAAGTATGAACTTAATAGCAGAATGATCTGTGAAGATTATGATTTTGGAACCTAAAAGATAGGTCTATAATTTATCTAAGGCAAAAAACTACTAAACATTCTTTTTCAGTGACAGTGTAATGAGATTGAGTTTCATCCAATGTTATTGAGGCATTATAGATGACATCAGAAATTTTTTCTCTACATTGACCAACAACAGACCCAATGGATCTATCAGAAGCATCACACATCAACTCAAACGGTAAGGACCAATCTATGGGTTGGATTATCAGGGCAGATGTAAGAGCAGTTTTGAGTTCAACGAAGGATCTCTTTCAAAACACATCAAAATGGAAAGGGACATCCTTTTGGAGCAACCGAGTGAGTGGGAGGGAAATTTTACTGAATTTTTGGATGAATCTTCGATAGAACCCATCATGACCGAGAAATGAATAGGTGTCTCAAATAGAAGTGGGTTGTGAAAGTGATTGGATCACATCAATTTTGGCAGGATCAAATTCAATACCATCTTTTGAAACTATGTTCCCTAGAACAATCCCATTTTCAACCATGAAGTGACATTTTTTAAAATTTAATACAATGTTACACATGACACACTTATGGAGGACTTGAGAGAGTGAATTAAAATAATATTCAAATGACACACCATAAATGGTGAAGTCATCCATGAAGATTTCCCAGTACTGTTCAATGAATTTGGAAATGATACTCATCATACACCTATATATTGTTCCAATAGCAATACAACGTCCAAAATGTATTCTTATTATATGCATATTTTCTAAAGAAGCATGCAAAAGTTGTCTTTTCTTGGTCCTGAGGTGCAATTGGGATTTAGAAGTAACTAGTGTATCCATCAAGAAACCAATAGTGTGATGTTCTAGATAATCGTTCTAGAATTTGATCAAGGAATGGAAGAGGGTAGTGATATTTTCTTGTTTCTTCATTCAATTTCTTATAGTCAATGAACACACACTATTTGTTCTTCACTCGAGTTGTGACTACCTCACCATGTTCATTTGTGACAACAGTTATCCCACACTTCTTAGGTACAATTTGAATTTGACTAACCCATTCACTATCAGAAATTGGTTAGATAATAATAGCTTTAAGAATATTGGTGATCTCATCCCTAACTACATCAATTATGAGTGGCTTGAGTCTTCTTTGTGGTTGTCTAATTGGTATGGATGATTCCTCAAGATGGATGTGATGCATGCAAAGAGTAGGGTTTATTCATGGTTTGTCATCCAGGGTCCATTCGAAGGCCATTTTTTTCCTCTAACACCTGAACATGTTTGGACTCCTCGGTTTCAGTAAATGAAGACGAGATAATTATAGGATAAGAGTGCTCATGGAAAAGGAATGAATATTTCTGGGGTTTATGTAGAGGTTTTAGATCATTCTTAACATTCATTTTTGGGTTAGAAAAATCAGTAATGGAAGAAGGGATTTCAGTTGCATCAGATTCATTCTATTTAATACTTTTCATGGTGGAGCAGTAGAGATCATAGTTGATGTGGGATTCAAGAGAGTTATCATGTTCCACTAGATTGCTGGAGTCTGTGAATGAGAGGTCCACATCAACATCACCATTTATTACTTGGTTAATCATGGTGTAGATTTTACAAGATCCATTGTCATTAGAACAAGAAGAAAATAGTTGATTGGTATTCAATTGACTCTTAGAAGTGTCCTTATAAGCCTAGATTGACACTGAAATTGATCCTCGGATTGGTATCACATGGCTTGGAAAATGTTGAACCTGAACAATTGGTCACTGAATTTCATTGATAAGATGTTGAATATACATCAATAATGGATATATAAGTCATGAGGAATGGTCTTCCTCGAATTATGGGTGATTGAGAAGAGTTCGTCTCACCTTCAATGCCAAGGACATAGAAATCAGCAGGGAAGAAAAGATCATTGACTCGGACAAGGAAATCCTCAATTATTCCCTCAGGTCTGGTTGTGCTTCGATTGGATAATTGAATGACAACACTGTTTCCTTTGGAATTGGAGATGGCCTCATTGATTTGAAATTCAATCATTCCAATTGGTTTCGAATGGGTTTTTTCGTATAACTGGAATAATCCAATGATTCTATATCCATTCAGACCTACTTTCCAAAGGTAGGCACTCATCAGTTGTGGACTGACAAGGCTTAGGAATTTGCATTGGTTGAGAGGATAAGAGGTCGGACTCATCACTCCCTTTTGATGGGAATTATTTTCTACACAAGGACTCTCTTTGAAGATTTAATTTATGTTTGTGAATCCTTATTAATGTTCCAAGTATAAGAATGAGCTTTTCCTTAGAACATTCAATCAATGATTGATGTGTTGGAATTTATAGAATCATTTTATATGTATTCTAGGTTCTTCATCAATAGAGAATCATCTATATTTGATAGAGATTCTTAGTCAATGGTATCCCTTAATACATTATATAAATTTCTCTTGGTCATCATGATGACCATACTGGTTTCTAAACCACTTAGTGGGGCACTTGAAAATTATTGTCATCCAAAAAGATGTGGATTATTTCATAGTTGGTATCATACACACAGATGGGATACCTATCTATCCTTGTTTAGAGAAGGAATCAGAACCCGCATAGTTCGAGAAAAAAATAGAAAAGAGGTTTATGCATGATTTATGGCACAATGAAGGGTGTAATAATTACTTTTACACTCTAAGATCAAGTGAGTCATGCTCGGTGTGAGAAACAATATGTATTGGTAAAACCAGACAACTGTTTGATGAAAGGTGAAATCAAGAGAAATAGTGGGGCTTGTGCATGTGTGACTGCCCATATATTTGAAGAGTAGGATTTACTTCAGGGAAGAAACTTGGGATCAAGGTCCATAAAGGTATATGTACTTTATAGAGATTTAAATATTCTAACATGGGGCTTATTCCTAAGGAAGATGACCAAATTAGGAGGGCATTTATGATTGGGTTTTATTCATGAGAAAGAGCCCCAGATCAAAAGAGAATTAAGACTGGTTAAAGAGAAATTAATGACTGGGGCTTACTCTTAAAGAGGATGCCCATGTAAAAGGGACTTGGGGCTTACTCCTAAGGAGGATGCCCATGTTATGAGAAATGGGTCTGGGGATTACTCCTAAAAAGGATGCCCGAGTTAAAAAATTTAGGATTATTTGGGGACATGGGTCATACTTCTTGAAAAATTTTACCACGTTGAAGGAAATTATGGTTGTGGTTTACTCCTAAAGAGGATACCCAAATTAGGGGACTTCGACTTAATTTTGAAAAGGAGGGCCATATCTAGGAATTTGAGATTTGGGGACTAGGGAATACTTGTCATGAGGAGGCCCAGATTTCGGAACATTGAAGACTGGGGCTTACTCCTATAAAGGAGGCCCATGTTAGGGATTCCCTCATATTTGAAGGATGAGGTTTGAATTAAATCTCTTACCTTGGTGACATAAAGATATGTATATCACTGGGATTTGGGATATGCTCAACGAAATTCCTTTCAGATAAGAATGTTTGATCAAGAAAACATTCCATAAATGGCTTTAAAGAGCGTCTTGAAGACTGAATATTGAATAGGAGAGGTGGAATGGCCTAAAAATAGGCCGGAGAGGCACCTAAAAAGAAAGGGGCACGCAAGTCCTGATGGTTGTGCAAGTACTGCGTCGGCATGCAGGTATTGGTCACGCAAGTAGACTTGCGCGACATTTATCCCCTAGGGTAAAACGTGAGCGAGCCTTGGCTCAAGCCCTTATTTCAATCCCAAGGGTCTTCCAGAAGGGTGGCGTGCAAGTTCTGGTTAAGGAGTAAGGGTGGCGGGCATGTGTGGCCATTTTCCTTAAGGGTTGGACACTAAGGCACACAGGTGTTGATGTTTTTCAACACATACACCTTACTCCCCCTCTTTAGAGCATATGTTCTGTGTATGAAGATACCTTAGAAGTATACAGAAATCAGGAAGAATAAACTAGGGTGCCAAGAGCTCGAATCTAGGTTTTGGAAATATTTTGTCCTCCTAAATGGGGGCCCACAGGGGTATTTTTAGGCTGCAGAAGACCTTGACGGTTTTCAAAAGAGGGCGTGCAAGTCACTTGTGCGACCATTAGGCGGCGCACAAGTGTACTTGCGTGACAGTAAGGGAACATGTGCGACCCATGTTCTTTTGACTTCGTGTTCATGCCTTTGTTGATTTTTGATGTTTTCTTCAAAGGATGAATCCATTTTTTTACTCAGTCCTTTCCCTTTCCATTGTTTTTAACAATGTGATGAAAAGGAGCGTCAACAAATGTCCCCCCATCAGAGTTGTATCCGAATCAATTAGGATGTAACTCTGAGGAAATGCAGAAAACCAAAGGGAATGAGGCACGAAGGTTTTCACCGCGCCACTAGAATCGTGCAAATGCAAGCCACACAGGCTGGAGCACGCTGGCTGAAGCATACAGGGTGGAGCGACCAGGGTGGAGCGCACATCGTGGAGTGCATAGGTGGGCGGCATTGCCTATATACAGGTGGCCATTCCTTGAGCAAGGTACCGAAAACATGGATTTATTACTCTCATCGTGCAAGCTACCCTCGCCGTGTAGCTCACATTGTTTTCCACCATTCATTTCCTGGCGCACAGCTGTTATGGTATCCCGACTTGTGCGGTGATAATTGCACGACAAAAACGTGTGCGGCACATTAGCACTTGCATGACACATTCATAGTTGTGCGCCAAGTTGATAGTTTCACACCATAATTCCTTTACCATTTTTTTATATATTCCCTCACAAATTTTATGAAAAATAAACCCATTTAAGAGTAAATTTGTTCAATTTTTTGTGAAGGTTCAATGGATCCCAAGAGAATTCGAATAGCTGATGAAATGGCAAGTAAGATACTTGAAGATATGATGAGAATCATTGGCCACGATTGTTATATCGTCTGTGATAGCACTCTTTTGGAATTGGCCAATGTATTTGAAGAATTGTCACTTCGATTTCCCGTAGAGCATCTATCTGCCTTTGTATGGTTATGGACATCTGTGAGAAGTGACTATTCCAGAAGAAATGAATTATCATCCACAGTCTTGGATTCAGATCTAAACCAACATTTCATTGGAAAATATTTCATGAGGAGGAGCATTTATAAATGCTTGAATAGTAGAGAAAGCCCACATGATGCATCACAGCCCTTGCATGGAATATTTTAAGCCGCATAAGCTGGAGCTGCAACCACATTGTCATCCCTCAATCTTCCAAAATGTTAAGATGTATCAGTCCAAATGCTGGAAGATGATATGGGACTTCTGCCCTGGAAGAGGTGTGAATCCAACATGGATGTGGGCATACTAGGTACGACAAACTTGTTTGGAGTGTGTCGAGGATTTGAAAGGAGTGGAAATATATGATGCAATCTGGGTTGTAAAAACATATATATACTGACATGATAACCTCGTGCCAGATATTTTCAGCCACTAGAGCCCGAAATCCAATTCGTTCATTTGACTCATGGAGAAGTTTTTATCAGTCTGTGGGATGTCCAGAAAATTTCAGGGGCTCCAATTTTGGGCGACATGTATGATTAATTCATTCCCCCCAAGGCAGCTAGGAATGATTCAAGGAAAACTCCTACATTAGCTCGGAAATTATTTAAAATCTTCCACAAGCACAAGAGTTCAGAGACCTCTTTAACTCGTTCTAGAAAGGATGTTCATCTGGAGGAATGGATGAAAATGTTTCTGATTGAGAATCAAGTGAAAGAGACAATGGAGAAGGGATCCATGAAAATTAAATCCAAGGATTAGAGGCCCACTCGTCCTACCACTTTTCCAAAAACAGATAAGTGGGGTCCTCCTGGCACATTCTAGATGACTCTCGAAGAAGAAGAGTTTGAAAAGTGGGGATATGAGGGGAATAGAAGGATGCCAAAAAAGACACATTTGGTGAGCTTCATTGATTTTTGGCTCAGTTTGTTTCTTCTGCTAGTTAGGGACTCGAAGGGAGGCATCAGGCCAGGGACCTTCGTTATTGCGGAAAAGTTAGCTGAGGGAAGAATGGTTGGCTTGGAAACCCACATTCTAGAAAATATTCACAAGAGTTTTCTTCATGTCTTTATGGGTAAATCTCCTTTGTGTACAGTGGGATCATTCGATGTTTTATGGGGATGGATCACCACTCATTTAATGACTTACAATGTATAGAATGGAGTACAAATTCCTGGAATTTTATATAGGCCATCAGTGAAATCATTCTCTGGAATTGCTCCATTAGATCTTAATGCCTATGACCAGAAGGTGAGGATGAGCATGTTTAAGGAATTAAACTTCATTCCATATGGAAACCCGCCAACCGGGCGGTTTGTTGATGATGGAACTGCCCGCTTAGACTTTAGGGCGTACATGTTGTCCTGTAGAGATGGGTTGTTGGTTTCCAGGATTGAAGGGGAAATTATATGTGAGGACTATGCTCGATATAGTTTTTTGCATCAATTAAAGTGGTTGAAATAGATTGTTGTATCTCCCCCTCGTAAATGTCATATTATAGCAACATCAGATGGATGCTCGGCAATTGTGGCTGCTGACGTCAAGAGAGAAGACATTGGAGGTATTTGATCTACCTATTGAAAGAGCGGAAGATAATTTGACCTCAAGGTATGCTGAGAACTGGATAGCTTCATACCCTAATGGGGTGATGAATCATCTAGTGTATCTGGTGGGGATGAGGAAAAGGGCTATAGTGAATGAAATCCTTCTTCATGATGTTGATTCTCCACCACCTCAAGCCGATTCACTAGATTCCTCCTCTAGGATTGGGTTACCGGATTCCCAAGATGGGGATAATGAAGCACAACAAGTGGAAAACCAGCCTTGTGCCTCATATAATCCTCCAATTAGAATCAATACAGCAACTCCATCAACTGCTGGTGAGTTTACCACATTGTGGATATTTAACAACCATTACTTTATAATGAAAATAAATTTTATTCTCTTATTCTCTATCTGTAGTTGTTGGAGCTTGAAAGAAGCTGAAATCAATTATTGTAGGACCGCCTTTGCAGCCTTCTAAATATCTAAGACCAGAGGCTGTCTTGAATCGGTAGAGCTTATACAGTGGTATTGAAACTGCATGGCTGGATTTATGCGAGGGGTTATACCTTCCCGGGATAGGGATTCATCTGGCTTCTACCAACATCAATTTTGAGAACAACCCCGATGAAGTGCAAGCTTATTTTAGAGAACTAGAAAGGATCAGATATGACACTAATGACTCCATTCCTGTCACCAATCGGTTTAAGGAAATGATTGATTTAGGTGACTATGAGGTGATTGACGGTTCTGGAGATAAGGAGTGGCATGACTAGGCAGCTCCTGAAGACGTAAATGTATTTCCTTATTTTCATTGCAACTTATTTCAGTAAAATTTTTATTACTTAAGTAAATTATTTTCTTCATCATGTATATTGTAGTGAAAGGAACTACTGAGGTTCTTTCTCCACAATATTGCCTTGGTGGTACTGCCATTGGGGTTGCCATTGAATCACCTCATGAGTTAGACAAAATATCTTTAGTCCAACAGGCCATGGATGAGGATTTGGATAAGGCCGTCCAATCTCCAATTCAAGTTCCAATAAGGGAGATTGCTGACACTCCCATCAAGCCGAAGAATCAAAGGCTTTGAAGGAGGAATTCCATAGCTAAACACTTCATTAGCAGTGGTAAATCCTTTGAGAAATTATGAGTCTTAAATCATGAAAAGATTGCTCAGTTTCCTTGGGAATTATAGGGGTTTCTTCAATTTCACCCTTTTGGGAAAGAACTGATCCTCATGCTTGAACGACAGAGGGTGCTGGGGAACAATCTCAATCTCATGTTGACATGGATGCTTCTGGATAAGAGCCAACATCTATCCCCAGTATCCCTCCTACTACGACTGTAAGAAGAGAAGTACTTGATTCTACTAAATTAACAATGCTTCATAAAATGTTGAATGATACATCGACTGACTTCCATTCTTTGATATTTTAGGTTCAATAACTGCATTAGATCTTCTGGCGGCTGTTGTAACAGAGGCTTCCACTTTAATTGACAAAGCTGTCCAAGGTCAGGGACCACATGATGATGGTCATCAAGAGGATACATCAATTTCTCCCACTGGAGAGATTAACTAGGATTTTGAGATATCCTTAGATGAAATGATGGAACTTTGAACATATTTTGAAGAGTTTATAGATCATGTTAAATTACCATGCAATTTAGAAGATTTTTGACATGAGTGTTATCCTTAATCCTATCAAAATAACTTATTTATTACATATCTGATGATGATCTGTTCAAAATGTGCAGTTCCTTCTGAACAAACTACTAAGCTTCCAATGCCTGAACGGGTAATAGAAAAACCTACAATTGCAGAGATGCTAGCACAAGTGGAGCTGAACCCAGTAGGGCTAACTCAAAATTGTCCTGAAGATCTTGTTGAGGCAAGGAAATATGGGGGGAGCCTTCTCAAGTCACTGATTTACCGTTGGGTCAGGAATAACAATATTTTTGATTGTACTTAAATTGTTAGATAACCAATCAGTTTTTTTCATTATTTGAAACTAGGAAATGTTTTCAATTGATTTATGCAGGGTCATCAATTTTAGTGGTTATATTTAGAGGTGAAGCTTCAGCCTCCACCCCAACAAGAATTGGACGCGAAGATGATCGGGTCAGGGGGATGGAGCATAACAAGGCACTTCTCTCTGTGCATTAATTCCAGAATATACTCCCCCTTATGACAGTGATGCTGAATCTGACCCAAATGTTCAAAAGGCGCTTCAATTCTCATGACACAAGGTTTGGCAGAACACAGGGAAAATCATTCCCGAAGTGCCTCTAGAAGAGCTGTCGACGATGATTCCCCGACAATCATCCTTGTTCATCATGTTGGGACTTGGAAGTTTTGGATATGAAAAGATCCATGTCGCAGTGAAGTTGATCATTTTCAAAATGGAATAGGAGTAGATGTGCTGTGAGGATCTGACCAGGGTGAAGCAGTCAGTCAATATCATTGAATTTGAGGCTGCGGTATCTCCGGCTGAGGCTGATTATGCTACCATGATGAAGTAGCCGAAGCATAAAATCAATGAAAAAGTCGTCCAACAGATGCATCACCAGCAACAGATTGATGTTGTTACTGGGGAACTTGACCAACTCAACAATTCGTTGTAGGGAGCTCAAATGAATGGTATGAAGGCCATTACAGATGCCAATAAGACACTCCATCTAGTGAGAAGAGCGAGGCTAGTCGGGTGCATGAGCTTCAAATAGCTGCTGATGATGCTTGTGATGTTGTACACAAAGTAAAGACTTATATTGATAGCCTCCTGTAATTTACTGAAAAAGAGAAGAGACTCCACTCTGTGTATGTCTTTCCAATTCTTGTGCATCAATGGAGATTACTTTTATCTTCAATCATTTAGGATTGTATTCTTTTGCTACCTACTTTAAATTTTACCTAGGCAAATGGGCCTAGTAAGTATAGAATGATTTTTTCAAGGATTTTATGAATAATCCCACAAACTTTGAATCACTCAATTGCTCAATATTACCCAAATCATACAAAATGCATGTTTACTGAGCCGAGAATTGACTTTTATTCAGAATTTTCTTGTCTTTTGAGGGAAGTTTAAAGTCTTTCACGCCATACATAAATAGGCTAATGTTTAAGGTCGAAATAGATTTGACTGAATGGATTAAAATTGACTCAATTCTTTGATAATTTATTTGAAAAATATATTACCACATTCATGTATTATGGGAAATATGTAAACTATGATCTAGGAAACATTGAATCTGAGGAATGAAATGAAAAAGACTAAAAAATAATTAGAAGAAGTAGTTCCCAAGAATGACGTTACTATTACTTAAAAAATGTTAGGGGGTTGAATTATGCAGGGCCACCTAAGGGCATTGGCTACATAGGAAAATAAATAGTATCTTTTGGCTGATAGGTCTATTATGTAGACTACATATGCAAGGCCGCCTAAGGGCATGTGCTTTATATTCAGGAAAAAGATCCCTCAAAAATTTACTTTTCTATTGATAAAAGGTCAGTGAATGTTTATGGAGATTCAAATTTTCCAATGTATTGAGTTTGTTGTATGGGATGAGGTAATTGAATATGGAGAAACATTTCCAAACAAAATTGTTTAAGAACTGGATGAATGTCACTCCTACGAAGGTCTGACCCAAAATTATGGAAGGAAATTGAAAACCATAGACATAAATAATTTCAGATCATGAAAAGGGAATATGGGAAAAATATGTTAAGGATGGCTATTTTTGCAGATCCCTACATATTGTCATTATGAAAAATAAGGAAAAAAGTGGTTTTTCTCCCAAGAATGAAGTTACTACTATTTAACAAACCCGTTAGGGGTTTGAATTATGTAGTGCCGCCTAAGGGAATTGACTGCATAGTCAAAAAACAGTATCTTTTGGCTGACAGGTCCGTTATGTAGACTACTTATGCAAGGCCGCCTAAGGGCACGTGCAGCATAGTCAGAAAAAAGAACTCATAGGTATCAAACATTTTGAGACCAGAAGTAAAGAAAATGGTTTTGGAGATCTGAAAAATATTTATGGTTAGGATTATGCCACATAAAAAAGGGTATTATCCAATGTATGTATAGATACACAGACAAATACTAACCATGATCATGTTGTGGCTGGTTCTTGAATTAATGTTCTGGAGTTCACTACATTTACCATGAGGATGGGAATCAAGCCATACGTAGTTCTTGGAATACAGTTTAACGTCATGTGGTACAAGATAATCAGTGATATTAGTTTATGGTCATAGGGATCAGACCATGATAAGGAATACACATTGTGTATTTTCACAGGGGACTTTTCAGTCATGGGACTAACAGTGAAATTTGGGGTTTTGGCCCAAAGACATGGGTATGGATTCTAGGGACACTCGAACGTTCCTATATATCCAATAAGGATGGGAATCAAGCCCACGTAGTTCTAGAAATACCCTCTGTACTGATTGAGTTCATACATGTGAGGGGTGAAAAGGGGACTTTGGTGCAAGGATGGTTTGTCCCAAGATAAAAGGATTGGGAATTACCGTGTATGCACGTAGTCATTGAAATTTAACATTATTGGAGATCAATGTAAGAAATGATTCTCTCTCAGGTTAGGGTATCAAACAATGTCGTATTTTATTGTCATACAGGAAAAAGTGTTGTACATTTTAATGTCATATAGCAAGGAAAAAGGTGAACCAAAGTGAACTGGGGGCGGTTTTAGAAGTCAACATTATAAGAGACTAAAGAGAAACGATGTAAAAATATGAATTTTGGGCTTGATCCTCATGAGGATGCCTACGTACCAAGCTTATAAGGAAAGGATCCAATTCAGCGTAGTTTAACATAAAGAAATAATTAGTGATCAAGTTGTTCTTGGGAACAATGACCAAAAATAATGGTGTTGGGACTTAGGCATGGTTAACAGTCCAAACAGAGTGTTATGGTTGAAGTTTTTTCTAATCTCACGTGAGTTATACTCGGTGTGAGAAACAATAGGTAACAAAAACCAAAACAATATATAGTTTAATGTCATGTTGGTCATAAAGGGACTGTGTAGTTTAATGACATGCAGTAAGGATAAAGAAGACACAATTTATCGTCATTTTGGACATATGGAGACTTTTTCACAGCCTAATGTCATGTTGGACAAAATACAGTTTAATGTCATGATGGAAAAAAAATGGAACTGATACAGTTTAACGTCATATTGGACGATACGAGTGTCGTACAGTTTAGAATCATGTTTCTAGGATGATGGGGACAAAATGAAAATATAGATTAATGTCATGTTGGACGATAAAGGACTTCTATACTGTTTAACATCATGTAGCTAAGACGTAAGGGGTGTAAATAGTTTATGGTCATATGCATGGACTGAACAGTTTAACGTTATGTTGGACATAAGGGAAAAATATTCACAGTTTAATTTCATGTCGGATGAGCACAGTTTAACATCATGTTGGATGATGGGGAACTTCTATAAAGTTTAACGTCATGTAGATAGGATTTAAGGAGTGCTGTATAGTTTAGTGTCATGTTTCTAGGATGAAAGGGACAATATTTTGGGTTTATACAAAATAATTCTTCATAAATCTGGCATTGGTTGGTGTCGTGATAAGTTCTCCATCCATTGGGATTAATGAATATGCTCCATTGGAGTAGACCTTATGTATTGAATGAGGTCCATCCCATTTTGGTTCAAGTATCAGAGGATTCTTTCCTGGTATCATAGGTGTTTTGAGAACCAATCCCAATTCTCTTAGAGTGAATGAAAAAAGATGAACTTTTTTGTTGAAAGGTCGTGCTATTCGATTCTGATATACTTCCATGTGATGAAATGTGCATAATCTTTTCTCTTCTAATCATTCCAACTCATCCAATCACTTCTGAGACTGTTCATCTCTAGATGAATAATCAAAAATGGAAACTCTGAGAGAGTGTAATTGAACCACAATGGGCAAAAATGCATCTGTTCCATATATCAGTGAGTATGGAGTTGACTGCATTGTAGTGTGGGTGGTGGTCCGATAAGCCCATAAATCTTGAATGATTTTGTCAGGCCATTACTTCTTATCATTATCCACTATCTTTTGTAGTATATTTGATAGAGTCTTTTTAAGGCTTCTATCTAGATATTAGCCTATGCATGATACCGAGATGAACGATTGGATTTGATGTTGTATTCATGATACAATTTCTTCACTTCAAGTGAATTGAAGTTGGTGCCATTGTCCGTCAATATGGTATGAGGGACAAAAAATCTATTAAAATTGATAGACATGATGAAGATAATAATGCTTTTAGAAATATCATCATTGAGAGGTACTGCCTCTACCCATTTGGAAAAGAAGTCAGTAGCAGTAAGAATATACGTGAACAACTTGGTTGTAGCTGAAGGGTAAGGTCCCACCACATCCATTCCCCACGTAGCAAATGGCCATGAGTATTCAGCTGTATGAAACAACTATGGTTGCTGATGAATGAAATTGGAATGTACCTGGCATGAATGACACCTCTTCATGAAATCAACACAATATTGTATCATTACGGGCTAAATGTATCTGAGCCATCATATTTGATCAGACAGTCTATGTCCAGACTGGTGGGCACCACAGACTCCACTATACACTTCTTTCATGACAGTCGTTGTCTCTTCACCATCAATGCATCAGAACAGAACTCCATAAAAACCATGTTTGTAAATAATTTTCTCTAGGTGATCTGGGCCATCATAAAGATTAAAATTGACCACACGTCACCGGATTTGATCTTTCACAGCTCTATCAGGTTAAAGTGCTCCATTTTGAAGGTATTCCTTGATAGGTGTCATCCATCCTATATTATGACCATATGGTTCAGGAATGGGACTAATTTAATTTATTTTTTCTGTTCTGTTCGAACATATGGTGAAACTGTACGACGGTGTGCAGTGATGATGAATGCCTCATCTCGGTCTGGATCTTCTAGAGATGTTGCTATGTTACCCAATGCACCAGCTTGATCATTTTGTGATCATGGGACATAAGAAAACGTCGGTTCCATAGGAAATTCCACCATTAACTCTCAGACATAATCATGCAAAGGGATCAATTCTTCTTTTCTGATTGCATAATCCCCATTGACTTGTTTGACTTCCAGGTCTGAATAACCTTTCACTTTTATGTGATTCACTTGTGCCTGAAGCACCAACTCCAAGACTGTAATGAGAGATTGGTATTCCGCTTCATTATTGGTACCACTTTCCTGTAGTAAAAAAAGAATAGGGTAACACAACCTTTTTTGGGGAAATGAGAACAACTCCTAACCAAGCATTGTATAATTTAGGATTTTTCATTTTCTTTTCTATTGGACTTATGGAAGCGCCATCAAAATACATTACCCATACATGAGGACTATCCTGGATAGAGAAGACTTATTCATTAGGGAGTTCAATATCTACAAATGTATCTTCAACTGAAGGATGTTTATCAAGGAAATCAGCCAGAGCTTGGTCCTTTATTGCCTTTTGATATACATATTGAATATCAAACTGTTGCAGAATAACGACCCACCTTTCCAGACATTCTGTATGCATTGGATGGCTGAGGATGAATTTGAGCTGGTTATTGCGAGATACCAACTGATCCTCGTGAGGTTTCAGATAATGTATCATCTTCTGAACTTCCAAGATTAATTCAAGGAAGCACTTCTCAAAACATGAATATCGGGTTTCTGCTTCCAGCATAGTCTGACTGAGGTAGTAGAGGTTGTTTTCATTCCCAACATCATTCTTCTGAGCATGAAAGGATCCCAATGATCGCTCTAAGGCAGTCACATAGAGGGTAAGTGGTCTTCCTTCAACAGGTGGCATTAGTACCGGTGGACTGAGGAGGTATTTCTTGAGAATATCGAATGCTACCTGACATTCTTTAGTCCACTGGTAACTAATTCCGTTCTTCATCAATTTGGTGAAGGGTAAACATTTCCCTGCCAAATTAGCGATGAAATGCCGAATATAGGATAAGTGTCTATGAATCACTCTCAATTCATTCAAATTTCGTGGTGGTGACACACCAAGGATTGACATAGTCTTCTCAGGATCGACTTCAATATGACGATGGCTTACAACAATGCTAAGAAATTTTCTTGAGGTTACCCCAAAAGCACATTTTAAGGGGATCATCATCAAATTATGATGTCGATGCTTGCGTAAAATGACTTCCAAATCAGCCAACTGATTAAAACGTTGTGTGGATTTGACCACCAAATCATCCACATAGCATTCAATAAATATTCCTAAAAGGGCTTCAAGATATGATGCATGGCACACTTATATATTGCACCAGCATTCTTTAGGCCAAAGGGCATTAACCGACAGAAAAACACACCCTGAGGGGCTCTGAAGGCTGTAGATTCTTCCTCTTCTGGAGCCATTCAGTTTTGATTATATCATGAATATCCATCCATGAAGAAATGTGCTTCATAGCTACCTGTTTGATCAATCAAGAGTTCAGTAATCAGAACTGGAAAATCATCTTTAGTACAATTCCGATTAAGATCTCTGGAGTTGTAACACCCCAACCTTTTTCCTACATTTCCCTTAGAATAATGCAATAGAGTATGTTGTACACAACCTCATGTTCTAAAACACCACAACTAATCAAACTAAATGTTATGAATAATAATACAAACTTTTTGAAATTTTGTAAATCTTATTTATCAAAATGGACTTCATTTTAGGATTTCGAATATCGAAATTATCCTAGGGTAAATTATTGTTATTTTTCTGAAAAATGTCATTTTTTGATGAATAGTGAAACCACTAAGTGGTAGTTAAAAAACTGAATTTTTCATAAAAATTAATTTTACTTCTTTTGTGAATGGAATTTAAAAATTTGAGAGACGCAGTTAATATCAGAAAGTAAAATGTGCTTCAATGAGATGAACTTTTTTGGGTGAATAGTATTTTTTTAATTTTATTTACCACTGTTAAAAGTAAATAGTGTAATTAAAGGTAAGAATGATATTATTTTTACCCTGACACATGTCTTAACTCTATTGAATAAGCATAATTTGACCAACAACACCAGTAGGAATAAAATATGATCCTCTTCGGTCAACATGGATTGTATTAGGACATTTATTATTATTTAATTCAAAGAAGAGTTAAAAGAGTTTAAATCAATGATTAATAAGTAAAATATTTTTAATATAGAGATATAAATAAGATAAATTCGATTATAAATATTCATTAGAAATATAAAATTATTTCTTACATAATGATATTTTATTTATAATTTTTAGTCATAATATAATTTGATTTATTTATGACCCAATGGTGATGCAGTAATTACCATAATAGTGAAAAATTAAGATAATTGATATTATAAATACCCAAATAAATATAATATGAGACTTAATATAAATTCAACTAATTTTATAGGATAATATTACATGTTAGGATTGATTTAATTAACTTTTTTCTGAGTAATAATTCTGTTATGATTTTTTAAAAAAACAATTTTCAAATATTTTCCAAATTGACATAAATTTTTTTTAAAACAAGTATTATATTATTAATTGATATTCTATTCCTAAAAATCTAAGGTTCGTCCAATCGGCTTAAATATTTATATATATGACATTAATGAACCACTAGAGGTTTGATTTCATGTTTATTGTATGTTTATTAACCATATAATATAACAATTTAAAGAGACGCAGTAAAAGTGAAACTAATTAACTAAGAGTTAATACATAATGATAAGGTTAATTTAGTTACCCAAACCTATCTAAATTCTATTGGTTGAGTTGTTTTCGACCCATCCCCACCTTAGACTCGAAATAAATCACTTTGGATCCATTTGAACCTGAATATAAATTTATTATAAAATAATATTTCTATCTTATCCTAAGGTTCCCCTCACCCCTCTTATAAAAGGGAACTCTCCCTTCTCTCAATCTCACACCTTTCAAGACATTTGGCTTGGCCAACCTCTGCCCAATTATCCTCACAACTTCTCTCCCATCATCCTAGAATCCCTCCTTTAGTCAGAAAGCCACCTTATGGAGTTCTTTTGATCAAATCATTAGGAAGAACCCGAAGAAGAGGTAATGTTTTCACCACACTCTTTCAAGATCCTTTTTTCTTCCACATTCTCTTTGTTTATTATTTCCATTCTAAAATAATATCTCCAGTATCTTCAATATAATTTGATGTTATTATAAATATGTTTCAACCATATTCAGTATTCAACCCATGTTTTGGATGACATGTCACCACACGTGTGTACGTACGGCTTACCGTCTCCACGTCGTGGTGTAATAGTTATTCAATACATTATTATTTGTATGGGTATAACAATGAGTATAAATTATGTAAATAATTAATATGTCATTATAATGATTCTTTATATATTTTATACCATTCAATTATATTTTAATATCAAAATAATGATATTGTCCCTCCTGCGTACGTACGGAATACTGTCTCCATGAACGTGATATGATTCATTCCCCATCGTATCCATTGAAGAGTAATTTCCATTTGATGGTTAAAAATAATGTGTATAGACATAATATAATTTTTAATATGAATTAGATACAACCTATCCATTACAAACAAGTCTTACGTAACCAAACATATAAGGGGAACGAATCAGTTATCACCTGAAACGACGATAATAATAAGATATTTTAAATAAAACAATGTTAAAAGATCATATATGATATCATATTGATGTATATGATTATTGAATAATTTAATAACAATGTTTTAACTATTATATAGGAGGTTAACATATCATTGAATAAAAAAAAGTACAACGTAAGTGTTTACTTCACAATCTCTTCCTTATCCGAGGTTGTTTATATGTATTTATTTACAAGGATACGTTATAATCCACATCAATGATTCATAAAAATGTCTTTCAAAACATTTTTTACAATTCAATAGACAATGGGTTAATATGATTTATACCCTCATACGTTTTGGAAAGAAATCATTCCGTCATTTTCCAAACAAGGTACTTTTTGACCTTTTCGACAAATTTAAGGTAAAACTATTTTTTAACATATACAGCCGGTGTTGATATTTTCATCCATTATAACTTCGTCGAAGCTTCCCTTAGAAGCTTATAAAAATATTTTCAATGTAATGGCTTTATTTTATAATTATGTGACTTTTAAATGATTCCAAATAGAGATATTTCAGTCAAATAGTTTTCATTATATCCATGTCAACATCCTTTGTTGGATTTTAAGATTATTTGAAGTTGATTTATTATGATACAAAACATCCATATTGTATTGAAGGTTTTGGGATATGTTTGACTGTGGAAGTGTTATTTCATACCATTCATGGTTTATGGATTAAGTACGGACATTACATTTTCTAGTTTCAAATATGAATGTTTATGTTATGTTTATACATTTTCATATGAGAAATGAATTGGACATAGTAAGTGATTGGTGGATCCCGCTATAGCTCCTCGATGCATCAGTAGTCCTCATTAGAAAAAACTAGTGTCTTGTCACAAGTCCTTGACAAAATATTATTTGTAGTCTTGGCATGAGGCCTTGACAATGTGGTAATGATAGTCTGGCAATATGAATTCCCTTATTATTAATGTGGTTATTGATATTGCATGTGATTATTCGACTAGTAGAATAACCATTTGAGTTATTAAATGAAATTATTTGATTTTATCTTTTCCATACTATGCTGAATATCATGTTTAATAAGGATTTTTTTAGTTATACATTGCCTTAAATTTTTTTGTTTACTTATGAACGTTTCGACTATATTGTTATCCTTTCTGAGCATTTGAGCTCACCCCTTTCAATGTTTTATTTTTCCCAGGATGTGAAGAAGTGTATTATGACTGACGTGTAGGAATGGTCTATGGGGATGTGAAGACAAATTTTGGTCATATTTTTATTCAATTTATGAAGTAATGTAAGACATATGAATATATCTAGTGTTTCCAAGGCTACTAAACCAATCAGTCTTTCAATATTTGATCCTCTGTGATCATGCCAATTATGTAATAATACACCGACTCTGGGTAACTGGGGTCGGGGCGTTACAGTTGGTATCAGAGGGAGGTTTAGTACAAACATTGGAAACTAGATTTAGATAAACTCATATTAGAGCACATATCCCTAAGATAGACATTGAGGATTAGTATAGGAGAATATCCTAGAATTTTGGTATTTTAGAGATTCGTGAGTTTTCTGAGCAATAAAGCCTTGTTTAGATACGAGCAGGTAGAGGCAGTTCTGGTATAGATGTACTTATGGGTAATACCCAAAAACACTGATTTGAGCTAGACTCGAGCGGGAACTGGTGCACGACAACGGGCCTTGCTGCACTCTTGGATACGACACTCCTAGGGGAAAATTCATAATATAATTCCAATTTACTTTACAAACCATTATGAAGGGTTATGAGTATATACTTCCTCAATGAAAACATTTTTTATGATTATGGATTATATCCATATACTATAAAATTTATGTTAAGTGTTTTATGAGTATGGAATTGTTTATTTCGATTTATAATCTAATCTAGTTTATGAAATTGTTTAGAAATGGTGCTTAGTGGAAGAAATGAAAACCATATCAATGCACGGATTCCATATAGGGATTTCCCTGCAGCTCAAGAAAATTATAGTGGAGATGGTGATACAACTGGTGTAGATCAGCTTCTCAATATACTAGGACAACTCACTCAGGTTATGAATAATAACCATACTCATATGGAGCACCCTGATCCGCAGCGTGGAGGATCAATGTTAGATATCTTCATGAGGCAACACCCACCGACGTTTAATGGGGGTACAAATCCACTAGTAGCTGAGAAGTGGATCAATTTCTTAGAGAAAATATTCCACGACATGGGGTGTAGCGAAAGGGAAAATGTTGTCATGGAAGTTTACCACCTCACTGGAGATGCTGGTCAATGGTGGTCATTGATTCAAAATTCAAAGGATGATTAAGAGTTATCAAGTATGGAATATAGGGAGTTTATAGAAAAATTCTTATAAAAATACATTCCTCATGACCATCGAGCAAATATGGAAATGTAGTTTCTCAATCTGATGAAAAAGGAGGATGGGAATGTTGCGAAGTATGAGGCTAACATTACAAGGTTAGCAAGGAATGCAGCTGATTATATATGTAACCCAAGAAGTAAGATTGATCATTTCATTTATGGATGAAAACCATTTTTCCATAGAGCTTTATTATCACAATATTTCTCTTCATACGAAGACATTGTCTCATGTTCTATCAATATGGAAAAAGAATTATCTAAGTCTTTTGACTTTAAATCAATGTAGGAGAAGATGAGATCTACTGATCACTCTGGAAATGGAAATAAAGGGAAGAAGGGAAGAGTTGAATATGCATCTTGTAGTAAATGTGGGAAGAAACACCCTGGTACTTGCTTGAAGGGAATGGGAGTCTGATACAAGTGTGGTGAAAAAGGCCACCAAGGTCGTGATTGCAAGGGAAGAAGGAAGCTACAAATGTACAGTGCTACAATTGTAGGGAGATGTGACATTATGGAAATGAATATCCTAAGTGTCAGGGAATCTTACCATAGAAGAGGCCATGGGATCATGGCCAGGCTTATGCTCTAACTACTGCTGAGGTAGATGCTCCGAATGATGTGGTGGCTTCTAATTTAATGGTTTCCTCAAGTTTAGAAAATGCATTATTTGATTCTGGATCATCGCATTGATTAATATCTTCCAAGTTTATTACGAAAATTAGATATTTTTAATTTTATTTAACAAGATATTTGTCTGTCAAAACCCCTAAGGGAAGTATCATTGCTTTAATTTTCTGTAGATCTATTCCCATTAGGGCATATAAAAGATCTTTATCTGCTGATCTCAACGTCATACCCATGACTAAATTTGATATAATCCTCGGTATGGATTGGATTTCAGACCATGATGTGAAAATTTTTTGTAAGAAGAATGAGGTTATGATTTTCGATGATGACGATAAGGAACACCATATCGTTACAGCAGAATTGTCACCACCTAATTCCTATCTAGATCCACCGCCAGTAGCTCAACTAAATTCAATTAACGGAGAGGAAGAGAATGAAATAACTGTGGGTGAGGAATAGAATATTCAAATAGAAGATGTACCTATTGTGAGAGAATATTTTGAGGTATTTACAGAAGATTTTCTAAGACATCCCCTAGAACGAGAAATTGAGTTTTCCGTTGATTTAATTCGAGGTTCAAGGCCCATATCGAAGACCACATATAGAATGGCCACTGTATAATTAGTTGAACTAAAGAAACAACTAGAGGAACTGAGTAATAAAGGATTTATTGGCCCTAGTGTTTCACCATGGGGAGCCCATGTCCTTTTTGTTAAGATGAAAGATGGATCTATATGGTTCTGCATTGACTACAGAGAGATCAATTCTATAACAATAAAGACAATGTATCCCCTACCTCGCATTGATGATTTGTTTGCACAACTACATGGAGCTCAATACATTTCAAAGTTTGACCTTTGATCTGGATACCATCAGTTGTATGTGAATACAGAAGAGATTCCGAAGACATCATTTCGAACAAGGTATGGGCATTACGAGTTTACATTAATGCCTTTTGGATTGACTAATGCCCCATCTATATTAATGGATCTAATGAAGATAGTTTTCAAGGAGAATCTCGATGATTTTGTGGTGGTATATATTGATGATATCTTGTATACTCCAAAAGCTATGAAGATCATAAAAATCACTTTCCCATTATCCTGAAGACTCTTAGAAGACATGAATTATCAGGGAAGTTTAGCAAGTGTGAATTCAGGTTTCATGAGATTTCATTTCTTGGCCATATTGTCCCTAAGAATGGGATCACTATTTTTCATTCTATGACCAAGGAAATCCAAGAATGGCCAGCACCAATGAGTATAACTGAGGGACGCATTTTTATTGGTTTAACAGGTTATTATCGATGTTTTGTCTAGAATTTTTCCCGATTGGCTAACCCATTAACGAAGCTAACACGTAAAGGGGTTAAATTTTTCGTGATAAATGAGTGTGAAGAATGTTTCGAAGAAATGAAGAGAATATTATTCAATGCTCCTATATTGACTCTAGCATCAGGGAATGATGGGTTCGTTATTTGTAGTGATGCATCCAAGAAAGGACGTGGTTGTGTCTTTATGTAGAACGATAGGGTTATTGCCTATGCATCACGACAGCTAAAAATTCATGAGCAAGACAATCTTACTCATGATCTCGAGTTAGCAGTTGTAATATTTTATTTGAAGATATGCATACACTACCTCTGTGGTGAAAAATGTGAGAATTATATTGATCACAAGAGTTTGAAGTATATTTTCTCACAAAAAGAACTCAACATGAGGAAATGGCAATGGCCTGAACTACTCAAGGATTATGATTACACGATACACTACCACCCTGGGAAGGAAAATAAGTTGGAAGACGATTTGAGTATAAATGATCATGGAGTTTTGAACAAGATGAGAGTGGAAAGTGATCTTATTTTCCTGAATCTAGTAAAGATGGATAAAGGAATCACCATGGAAGGTGAAACATCAAAACATTATCAAATGGTTACCAAACCATCTTAACTAGAAAAGATAAAGAGTTATCAGGCTGATGATGAAGAGTTTAAAAGTATGATTAAAGTTGTGAGTGATGGGAGATTGAGTGACTTTGTGTATGATGATGGAATATTGAAATTTTGGAGGAGACTTTGTGTTCCCGATATACCTGATTTAAAGAGAGAATTGTTGGATGATGCCCATAGTTAAAATTTCTATATACACCATGGGAGCCCCAAAATGAATATATATTTGAAGGAACAATTTTGGCGGGACAACATGAAGAGGGAGATTGCTGACTTTGTGTCAAGATGTATGGTTTCTCAATAGGTGAATGATGGAAGGCAATATCCTGGAGAAGTCATGCTACCTCTTACAATACCTGAGTAGAAATGGGATAACATTACAATGGACTTTGTCATGGTACTGCCAAAGACTCCCAGAAGGAAGGATGCCATATCGGTCATTGTTGATCATCTTACCAAGTCAACACATTTTCTTGATATAAGAGAGGATTTACCACGTGAACGTCTAGCAAGACTATATATTAATGAAGTTGTGAGACTTTATGGGGTACCACTATCGATTGTATCTGATCGTGATCCCCATTTCACATCAATATTCTAGATAAGTTTTCAGAAGGCCTTGGATACTGAACTTCGTTTGAGCACTGCCTATCAACCTCAAATAGATGGACAATCAGAATGAACTATTGAAACCATAGAAGATATGTTGATATCCTGCACACATGACTTTCAGGGTATGTGGGATCAATATTTACCTCTGGTAGAATTTTCTTATAACAATATCTTCCATTCATGTATTTAGATGGCACCATATGAGGCATTATATGAAATGATATGTCACACACCAACCTGTTGGGATGATGTTGGTGAAAGAAAACTTGTAGGCCCAAAACATGTTGAGGAAACGATTGAAAATGTGTATGTAATCCATAGCCACATCAAAGCAACTCAATGTAGGCAGAAGAGCTATGCCGATAATTGAAGGAAGGATTTGGAATTTCAAGTCACTGATCACGTTTTTATAATGGTATCTCCATGGAAGGGAGTTATACATTTCGGTAAGAATGGTAAATTGAGTCCTAGTTACATCAGAACATTTGAAATCCTAGAACGAATTGGGGTTGTAACTTATCATTTGGCAATGCGGTCAAGTCTCTCTAAAGTTCACGATTAGTTCCACGTATCACTGTTGAAAAAATACATGCCTGATTCAATGCATGTACTAACCTATGAAGAATTGGAACTGGAACCCGACCTATCTTATCGTGAAGAGCCTCTCAGGATCCTTGACACCCGAGAGCAAGTGCTGACAATCTAGACGACTCGTCTGGAAAAAGTTCAAAGGAGAAACCATAAGACGGAAGAGGCAACGTGGGAACCCGAGGAACTTATGATTATGAACAACCAGAGTATTTTTATGTATTAATACAATAGAAATTGATAGGACGCAATTATTTTAAAGAGGGTAGAATTTAACACCCCCAGCTTCCAAGGTATGTTTCCCTTAGTATAGTGCAATAGCGTGTGTTGTACGCAACCTCTAGTTCTAACACAACACAACTAATCAAACTAACTGTTATGAATAGTAATATCCACTTTTTGAAATTTTATAGATCTTATTTATCAAAATGACTTCATTTCATGATTCAGAATATCGAAATTAGCCTAGGGTGAATTTTTGGTATTTTTCTAAAAAATTTCATTTTTTGATGAATAGTGATACCACTATGTGGGAGTTAAAAAAAATGAATTTTTCATAAAAATTAATTGTACTGCTTCTATGAATGGAATTTTAAAAAATAGAGAGACAAGGATAATATCATTAAGTAATATGTGCTTCAATGAGATGAAAATAATTTATGGTGAATAGTGACTTTTTACTTTTATTTACCACGGTTAAAAGTAAATAGGTAATTAAAGGTAAAACTGATATTATTTTTACCCTGAAACATGTTCTAATTCTATTGGATAAGCATAATTCGACCAAAAACAACCTTAGAAATAAAATATGAACCTCTTTGGTCCACTTGGTTTAGATTAGGACATTTATTATTATTTAATTCAAAAAAGAGTTAAAAGAGTTAAAATTAATGATTAATAACAAAAACATTCTTAAAATATGGTTACACATAAGATAAATTTGATTATAAATATTTATTAGAAAGTTAAAAATATTTTTTAAATAATGATATTCTATTTATATTTTTTACACATTAAATAATTTAATTTATTTATGACACAATGGTGATGGAGTAATTACCATAATAGTGAAAATTTAAGATAATTTATATTATAAATACCCAAATAAATATTATTTGAGACTTGTTATAAATTACACTAATTTTATCAGTTAATATGACATGTTATTATTTATTAAAATTACTTTTTTTGAAGTAATCATTTTGTTATGATTTAAAAAAAAATCAATTTTCCAAATAGTGCCAAAACTGACATAAAATAATATTTTTAAAAAATATTATATTTTTAATTGATATTCTATTCCTAAAAATCTAAAGATCGCCCAAAAGGCTTAAATATTATTATATATGACATTAATGAACCACTTAAGGTTCGATTGGATGTTTATAGTATGTTTATTGACCATATAATATAAAAATACATAGAGACATAGTAAAAGTGAAACTAATTAACTAAGAGTTAATTCTTATTGATAAGGTTAATTTAGTGGCCAAACCTATCTAAATCCTATTTTTTGAGTTGTTTTCGACACATCCACATCTTATCCTCAAAATAAATCACTTTGGAGCCATTAGAATCCGAATATGATTTTATTATAAAATAATATTTCTAGCTTTTCCTAAGGTGCCCCTCACCCCTCTTATAAAAGGGCACTCCCCCTTCCCTCAATCTCGCACCATAAAATTCATTTTCCTCTGCCAACCACTGCCCAATTATCCTCTAAAATTCTCTCCCTTCATCCTAGAATCCTTCCTTTAGTCAGAAATCCATCCTATGGTGTCCTTTTGATCAAATCAAAAGGAAGAACCTGAAAAAGAGGTAACGTTTTCACCACCCACTTTCAAGTTCCTTTCTTCTTCCACTTCCTCTTTGTTTATTATTTCCATTCAAAAATAATAACTCCAGTATCTTCTATATAATCTGATGTTATTATAAATATTTACAACCATATTCAGTATTCTACCCATAATTTGGATGAAATGTCACCATACCTGCGTACGTACGGATTACTGTCTCCACGTCATGGTGTATTTGTTATTAAATGCATTATTATTTGTATGGGTATAACAATGAGTATAAATGAGGTAAATAATTAATATGACATTATAATAATTCTTTATATATGATATACCATTCAATTATTTTTTAATATCAAAATAATGATATTGTTAATCATGCGTACGTACGGAATACCGTATCCATGAACGTGATATAATTCATTCCCCAACTTATCCATTCAAGAATAATTTTCATTTGAGGGTTAAAAATAATATTTATTGACTTAATATCATTTATAATATGAATAAGATAAATCCTATCCATTACAAACATGTCATACGTAACCAAATAGATAAGGAGAATGAATCGGTTATCACCCGAAACGAATATAATACTATGATATTATTAATAAATCAATCTTAAATGATCATATATGATATCATATTGATGTATATGTTTATTGCATAATCTAATAACAATAATTTACCTATTATACAGGAGTTTAACATACCATCGATTAAGGAAATGTACAAGGTAAGGGTTTACGTCACAATCTCTTCCTTATCCGAAGTGGTTTATACGTATTTATCTACTGAGATACGTTATCATCCACATCCATGTTTCTTAAAAATGTCTTTCAAAACATTTTTTTTCTATTCAATAGACAATTGTTTAAAGTCATTTATAAACTCATTAGTTTTAGAAAGGAATCTTTTTGTCATTTTCCAAACAAGGTACTTTTTGACCTTTTCAACAAATTTAAGGTAAGAATTTTTTTTAACTTATACGGAAGGTGCGGCTATATTCCATTGTTATAAATTTGTCGAAGCTTCCCATACAAGATTCTAAGAATATTTTCAATGTAAAGGTTTTCTTTTATAAATATGTGACTTTTAAATGATTTCCAAAAGGAGATATTTCTCTCAAATAGTTCTAATTACATTTATGTCAACATCCTTCGATGAATTTTATGCTTATTTAAAGTTGATTTGTTATGATAAAAAACATTCATATTGAATTGAAGGTTTTGTGATATGTTTGAAAATGGATGTGTTATTTCATACCATTCGTGGTTTATGGATTATGTATTGACATTTTGTATTCTATTTTCAAATACGAATGATTATGTTATGTTTATACCTTTTCACTTGAGGAATGCATTGGACTTAATAAGTGACGGGTGGAGCCCACTATAGCTCTTCCATGCATCGGTAGGCCTCATGAGACAAACTAGTGTCTTGGCACAAGGCCTTGACAAAATATTTTTTGTAGTCTTGGCACAATGCCTTGACTATGTGGTTATGATAGTTTGAAAATATGCATTCCCTTATTATGAAAGTGGTTATTGATATTGCATGTGATTATTTGACTTGTATAATAACCATGTGATTATGTAAATGGAATTATTTGATTTTATATTTGCTTTATTATGCTGAAAATCAAGTTTAATAAGGCATTTGTTTTAGTTAAACATTTCCGTAAATCATTATGTTTACTAATGAAAGTTTCCGCTATATTGTTATCCTTACTGAGCATCTGAGCTCACCCCTTTCAATGTTTTATTTTTCCCATGATGTGAAAACGTGTATTTTGACTGACTTGCAGGAATAACCTATGGCGATGTGAAGACAAGTTGTTGTTGTAGTTTTACTCAATTTATGATGTAATGTATGACATATGAATATATCTAGTGTTTCCAAGGCTACTAACCCAATAGGTCTTTCGAGATTTGATCCTTTGTGATCATGCCAATTATGTAATAATGTATCCAATCTATGTAACTGGGGTCGGGGCGTTATAGAAGTCAATGAAACCTCTAATTTTCCCGTTCTTCTTCTTCACATGGACAATACTAGCTAACCATTTGGGATATTGAACTTCTCTAACAATGTTAGCTTTGATATGCTTATCCACATCAGATTCAATTTTGGAAGTGTAAGTTGGGTATGTTCTTCTCACGGCTTGCTTAAATCCTCGATGTTCTTCTGGAAAACCCAAATGATGACTAGAAACATCAATATCATGCCCTTGAATCTCTATATAATTCCAAGAAAATATTTCTTGATTTTCCTTTAGAAAAGAAATATACATCTCTTGTTCTTCAACAGTCATGGCCGCACAAATTAATGTGGGGCGATGATCTTCTTCTTTACCCAGATTTATTTCTCTATGTTTATCCATGGTGGTAGAGATACCTTCCTCAAATGCTGGAGGAGCATCTCTGAGATCATCCTCCTCTTCTTCTTCAACATGTGTTATCTCCTCTGTTTCTACATGCATAGTAGATGATGAAGTAGAATTTCCATGATCAGAAGTGATGTTTAAATTTGAACAACTCGAAGATGAAGCTTCCATTTATGACCCTATTAATGATGATGGGTCGTCCCTGATTGGCGAAGTATAGACTTGCCGGATTTCAGAAGATGAAAGAAAGACACCCCATTTGGGCTTTCATCATAGCTTGGTCGATCACCAATTTCTCCAATTTTTCCCGGCTCGATCACCATAATTGAAATTATGGATCTTTCCACAAAAGTATGTTGATCTGGGTGTATCTTATTAATTTGACTAATAGACAACACATGATCTGAACTCACATGTGCAAATGAATTTATTGGAATCTATTCCAAACCAAAAGGAGAATTAACATTTGAAACATTACTAATTGTAGATTTCTCGTCTCCCATCATGTGATAGAATTCTGCTTCAATATATTGAGATTCACATGTCTTGAACATGGATTTATCACCATACAATGTCCCAATTTGACCATTGAAGCAATATTTAAGACATTGATGGTATGATGAAGGGATAGCCACATATTGATGTATCCAGGGTCTTCCAAGAAGAATATTAAAAGTTTGTCATGATCAACAAACCTGAAATCTCAATTGGATACACGGTCACCAAACTGAGTTCTGAGTGTAATCTCACCCAGTGGTTCTTGTTCATTTTTATCATACACATGAAACATCAAAGTAGAAGGAGATAAATCAGATTTAGTGAGTCCCAATCGATGAAGTGTGTGAATAGGGATGAGGATGACCCCTGAATCATTATCAATAAATGCTCTTCAGATGTCTACACCATTGACCTTTCAAGATAATTACAGTGGTCTGATATACCCTTACACACCATCATCTTCATCTTTATTTGTGAATGATATAACTGCATGACATTCTGCAAGATTATTCTCTACATGGTAGACTTAAGCTGCAATAATTTCAGTTTCATACTCTTAATGACTTGAGAAAGCCTCAATGAGTGCCTCCCGAAGATCCTTTGACAGATTCAGTGTATCCAGAATTGATAACGTGGCCGGTACATGGGACAGGTGTATTAATACATCATAATTTTGATCAAAAGGACTTCGCTTCCCAATAGGAACATGTGGTTTAGAAGGTACCATGGAGTTTGATTCTTTAGAAGTTGATGCATCATGTATTAGGATGGGAGTTGGCAATATTCCTCGCTTTGGATGATTGGACCGATTAGATTCATTTACTTGTTGAGAAGATGAAAATGGAACCTCCAACTGATCCTCCAGAATAATTGTGCCCGGACTGAATCTGTTATTGGCGGAATAACATGTATGTTCTTGCTGAGCTCGCTGAAGGGCTCTGCCACGAGTTTTCGCCGCATACACATTTCTAGTAGGTGTAGAATTGGAATAGTGGATTCTACGATATCCATGTCTTCTTATGTATCCCAAACCCCTAGAACTTCCTCTAATTCCTCTGTTTGATACAGGGAATTCAGTCCCATTGAGATTAAAGCCACTACTGGCATAAGGATCTATTATGTGAATCATATTAACAGAAGTGAAGATCAATTCTTCATCCGATGAAGACTCTACATGACAATCCAACTTTGGTTGTGTCGTTTGGTGGGGAAGTGCCCATGATTTTGAAGTAGATGGCATGAAATCTGTCAGAGTCAAAGACAACATGGTCTTTGACACATAATCATCTTCTTCTGATTCTTCTTTCTTCTTTGAATTTCACTACCCCTCTGAGGATTTTTCTTTTGATAGAGGTTTTACTACGGCACATATAGCATAAGACACAATTGGTTTTCTTCAATTGCATTTGCAATATGGCATGAGTTCAATTGATCGTTTTTCGAACCATCCAATCATCATATTTTTGTTCATTTTTTTTCACTTCTTGCCACTCGCATCCTTCTTCTGGATCTATAGCAGTAACACATGCTACCTGAGCTAAAGAACCTTTCGATTTGACTTGTCCCGAGTTGACCATTTTATGCAAGAGGTTCTTTAATAAAAAACACTCCTAAATGGGATGCCCCAACATCTGATGAAATGGCAATAATTGGGATGGTCTTCATCTCGTTCCTTGTTTGGCCTTTTGGGCCTCGGCTACTAAACCAAATTATTCTCTAAAGTGGAAATGAAGTTGCCAGGAACCTGTTAATTTTGGAAATAGTAGACTTTTATCTACAATTCATCAAACTGTTTCCATTTATGATCTCTTTGATCGTCTTGAAGAAATAGTCTTTGTTGCTGACGCTCAGGAGGTGGATTCCTTCGGGAAGATGAAGGCTTTGAGGTAGAAGCAGGTACAGGTGCTTCTTTAAGCATGACAGTAGTAGTCTATGCTCTACCCAATCATCATCATGGAGCTGATGGAATTACACGTGTTTTATCCATAGTTTTTATAATAAAATCTCCAACCTACTATGAGATCTATGTACGGTCTCGAAACACTCCTGTGTACTTTACAGGGATCAACAGCGTGCATAATTCATCACCCAGGTTTGCCACACAGATTGGCAACAAATCCTCTTGAAGGAGTGCTAAGCTCAGGGAATATTTTAATCCCTTCCAGTGAGCAATGAAATGTGAAACACATTCATCATAACTTTTCATAATGTTTTTAAGGTCAAAAACTTTTGTTTTTGGAAACGTGGAACTGAACTCAAGAAATAATCATTTACGAAGATCTTTCCATCTGGTAATTGACCAAGATTGCAATTATTTTTACAAGACAAAAGAAGGACCTTGTAATGAAAGTACAAAGCACCAAAGCTTAACTGCTTCTTGTTGATGAGGAGTTCCCATCATAGAATTGCAACGAGAAACAAAATGTTTTATGTGTTGCTCTGGATCTCCCGAACCATTAAAGATTGGGAATGTGGTACTTACAAAATTTAATGGGGGATGAATATCATCAACCCATTCTGGGTAAGCTCTATTTTCCGGTTTAATGTGAGCTCGTTTTCCCTCCATGGCTTCCAACCAAGCTGTTATTTACTCAATAGTGGTTATTAACTTTTGTGAAACATCCGGATGCGCTTGGACCTGAACAGGTGCACTGACTGGAGCTTGGACAGATTTGGCAGTTGGTATTGCAACTGATGGTAGCACTGCCAATTGTTGTTGCACTTGACCCATAGAATTATACCTATGAGGGTGTACTAATAAAGAAGTATAATCCTAATCCATTTCAGTAGCAGAAATAAATTCCCTTGTCTGACTTGCTCCATTATGCTTAGGAGGAAGACTACCTTGAAGTAGTTTTTCCTTCATCCTATTTATTTCCTTCATTTCTTCTTCATGTTGCACAGATCTTTGCTCTAATGAGAGTGATTGGCCTTCTCCAGAGGAATGGAGGAAAGCAATAGGATTATTGCCTTTCCCCTTTTTAGACTCCTTTCAGAGAGGTGGAAGTGGGTTACTTGAAGGAACACCCAAATTTTGGGTGATCCATTGATTTCATGTACGCACACCTTCCTCATTCACGTATGTGTGTACAACTTCTTGGGCAGGAACCTCCTCATATAATCTTTCTGAGTGACCCTTATCTGGTGGATCAGCAACAATATCATTGGTGATGTTAATTGATGCATAACACATCGCATTACTCTTATCGGCATTTCTGTGATATTGTCTTCTTCCATTTCCCTGATGAGATATTACCATCCATTGATTCGATCCCTCAGGATCTTCTTGGAGATCTATAACATGGGGATAATCTCTTGATACATTTTCACTTCATTCTTCTTTAGGCTTCTTCACTAATCGAGAGAAGACAGAATTTCTATGAGGGGGGGATTGATCATTTGAGAAAGTCTCCAGTCCGGTGGACTGGGGCTATTCCTGCTATTCCCGCTCAACTCCTTGAATTTTACATGTTGATACCGAGGGTTGGTTTAAAAGGGTCACCATCCTGGCATTCTAGGATGGTTCTTGACATGATACATCATAGACTTTCTTAAAAGATCTCCTAATCTTGCAGACCTTTGTCCAAATTAGTTGGATGCAACAATCGACATCCACTTTTATCACCCGGTTCAAAAGACCGTTGGACGATTTCTGACATTTCAGTCACTTGATGATGTGCTTTCACCATACGAATGGCATGTTCAATATTCTCGTTGGCTTGATGCAAGAGTAATTCAAAAACATGTTCACTGAATTCATGATTTCGAGAAGAACTATATAGCATCCCGTATTTTTATAACATAACTTTTCATTCCATTACACGGAACTGAGGATCTTTAAGGTTTAGTGTCTTGGAAACAAGGAACATAAAACATGAAAAAAAAACATTCTTCTTAAACACTTGAAAGGCTTCTCCTCATGTTCACCCTAGGCTCATTACTGCATCCCATAACCTGGGGACATACATCAAAAGGAAGGGTGAGCAGAAGGCCCAACAAGGGAAACAAGTGAAACATTTTACATATGAACTTGAGATACATCAATAAAGTCATGAAAAGAACTTTAAGGCATGAAAATGAAATCATGAGGCATATCATAATAAAAATAAAACTTTTTCATAACATGAAGATGTGGCTACATCATTTAACATAGACAATCATGAACATATCACAAAGGTCCATCCCCAAGGTGTCATTTTAAAATTACCAAGGTTATTCACCAAGGTATCGTGAAAATTGTAATCTCTAGTGGTTACATCATTACCCAATGCATTGGAGCGCTATCAGGGTGCACCCTTAAATTCGCCTTTATTAGCATGTGAGCCACATATATCATCATCAAACATTTCATAAATAACCCATATAGCATAAAGGAAATGGGTTTCATTTCATAATCATAACTTTTTAAAAACTGCTTTAAAGACAGGATCTTTATATCACTTTAAAACCCACAGAAAAGGAAGGTGGGTCTCATGTATGTAAATCCCAGAATTTAAAATAGAACATTTTGGCATATATGTGAATACCCCTTTATAAGAAAGAGCTTTGAGTATTCACTTAGTAAAATAAAAGAACTTTAGAAAAAGAGATAGACATTTTGAGACAGAAATTCTGCAGCATAATGGCAATGTTCCGAGGTCTTAGAAGACATTAAAAGAGAGGTAAAATGGGTCAAACATTCATAAAGGACCCATAAAATAGTACATGGACAGAATAAGAAGGATACATGATCATGGTAATGAAATTTCAAGGACATACCATTTGAAATGAAAAACATGGAAGGAAGAAAAAAAATTAGATTTCTCTTATGAAAATTCGGCAGCCTTACGACGTCACTTAACTTCAAAAGAAAATGATTTGACAAGATCAAATAGGGTCCCTCATCATATGATCATAAGAGATCAGTATGATAGATATAGAGATAATTCCCCAAAATAACAAAAAGGAACTTGAAATAATTGACATGAATGTAGAACTTCAAAACGAGAAGGGTGAAGAACCACTTAAAAATTCGGCAGCCTAACGGCGCCACTTAAAACATCAAAATACTGAATTGAAGAGATCAAATGGGGTCTCTAATCATATGAACATAAGAGTCCAGTATGATATATATAGAGATCATACCCCAATATAACAAAAAGGAACTTGAAATAATTGACATGAAAGTAGAACTTCAAAACGAGAAGGGTGAAGAACCACTTAAAAATTCGGCAGCCTAACGGCGCCATTAAAACTTCAAAATACTGAATTGAAGCGATCAAATTGGGTCTCTCATCATATGATCATAAAAGATCAGTATGATAATTTAGAGATCATACCCCAACATAATAAAAAGGAACATGAAAGACTTGAATGAAAATAGAACTTGAAAACGAGGAAGGTGAAAGAATCCCTTAAAAATTCTGCAGCCTAACGGCGCCACTTAAACATTCTTAAAACGAATTGATGAGAGCAAGGGGGGTCTATCATCATATGAACATGAAATAGGCAGTAGGATGAATATAAAAGAAAATCCTCCAACATAAGAACATGGAGTATAAAAGAAATGACATAAAAGAGATTACTTGAAAAGAAAGAGAGGGGTCGGATCCCTTACCTTAAAATGTAACTCTTAAACGTCAAAGGTTGGGACCTTGAGGGCTTGGGGGCACCTTGGGAGGACTCCTTGGGAAGTAATGAGACCAGAAATTCGTTGGGAATGAGTGGGGAGTCGAATGGATGAGAGGAGGGCTTGGTATTTATAGGGAAAGTGAAGGGACAAGGCATTAATGGCCAAGGGACACCTCACATGCGCTTTTCTCAAACCCATGTGCTCTCCCTTGTCATTTATCATGGAGTTAGGCCACATGGGGCCCCCAAAACAATAATTCATCACCCTTGGCCGGTCAACCCTCAAAAGATCTCATGACATCATCATGACACCGTTATGATGTCATTAAACATACCGAAACCCTAAAACTATATTTTTACTATTCACTAAAAATTCAACTTTCTCAGAAAAATCCCAAAATTTCACATTAACCAAATATCAATGCTCTGATTTCAAAAATGAAATCCATTTTATAAAAATAATTTTCTAAATATTTTTAATTTAATTTTTAAATAAAAACACTATTCATCGAAAATTCATTTTTTCAGAAAAAACCCCAAAAATTACCATAACATAATATCGATGCTCTGAGTTCAAAAATAAAGTCATTTTTATAAAAATAATTTTCTAATTATTTTTAATTAAATTTTTAATTAAAAAACACTATTCACCCGAAAAAACTAATACTTGAATAATAATTAATGAAACTGTTATTTAACTATTTTATTGAATCACATTACTTAATCAAGGTGCCTAGATTATTTTAAAACTTTCTTTAAGTGAGATTACTAATCCATTTGGTCATATTACTAATCCTAATCATAAAATCACTATTCATAATTTACTATTCATCAAAAATCAAGTTGATCTTATTAGACTCTAAATTTAGTACTGAACATAATTGCAGAAGACCATTTTTTGAAAATCATTACACATTTTTAATTATTTAGGGTTTACATAAACATATTTAAAATATCCATTTTCTAAAATTCATCAAAAATATGCATACTATATTTATCTGGTCATTTCAAAATTCATAAACTTCATCATAAGAAGAAATCCCAATTTTTATTTAAAACAAGAATTACACAAGGTAGTTACGATCTCGTTACATAACCCCTTATAATACCAGCATAGGACCTAAGAGTAAGGTGTGCTAGGTTGATAGAAGCTTGGGGCGGCTCAGTCAACATTGCCCGAGTAGTAATTTCTATCAGTTTGAACTTCTCACGAAGGCGATTCCGTTCCAGCTACACATGATGAAGTTCGGCTTGGATTTGATCCAGAGCAAAGCCCAGTGGTGCTACCACCTTCCCAAGCTCTGTTAGATGGGCTTCGATCGGTCCAAGACTACTAGGTGAGGCCATCGAATCTTCTTTCTATAATAATTAACCAAGATTACTTATATCAAAACATTTTGTTCACAGTGGTCATATTGACCGATGGTTATATAATAGTCAAAACCCACTGATCTCATTTTAATCATAATCATGTTTATCAAATAAAACGTTTTTTTAGTATAACAATAACACATAAAATTGGGAAAAAGAGTTTATTTAAAAAAATTTCGGGTCGTTACAATCTTCCCCCCTTAAGAAATTGCGTCCTCGCAATTTTAAAATTGGGTTTTGAAATTTCATTGAAAGTCCCACATCGGAAAAGGAGTCAGTAAAACTATTACTTTAAAATAAAGAAAGGGAAGTACAAAGGTCACCCGAGTTAACCCACACTAGGGTTCCATGTAGGAAAACATGGACATGGAGGAGAAAACAAAGGGTCAAGTTCTGAGGGAGAGTGATAGAGAACATGATTAGGAGAAAGTTAACCATGAGAAAATCCCAAACTTATGATGTGTGTAAACGGTCTTTGATTGCCTAGTAGGAAACGTAAACCAACAACATTTTTGTTTTACGTTTCTTTTCATAATTTTGAGGATTTCATTTACTACATAGAACAAAAACATAAGAAAATATACCTACCTTCATGTAGAGTTTCATCCTTTAACAAGTCCCTACCAACACTAATCTTTTCTCCAAATGATGATAATTCAAAAACACTTGGTCTCATAAAAGCACAAGAATCATCTTCTATAGAATCACATAATCTACAAAAGATTAACTATCTATTTCTTCTATCATTAAACATTATCCCAAAAACAGAAAGGTTAAGGTAAAACAACTCTTCAAAAAGAAATAATCCCATAGGAATGGAAACTACTTTTAAATCATCAAAGTTCCATGGTACTACCCAAATTTCATCATAGACCATTCCCTAAATAACGGTCCTTAAAATTCCTCAAAACAAACCAAACTAAGATTGAAACCCAAATACAATAAGGATTTGATAACATAGTCTTCCAAAACAACTTCATTGTTCATCTCCAGACAACATCAACCACTCCTAACATCTTATAAAAAAAAGTAGCTAACCTAAACATATTTTACCCAAGATAGGTTAGTCATTCCCATAAGTAACCTGAATTACTATAAGTTCACCTTAAATTCATCGATTCTTCAAAATATAAGTCAACCATACTCCTCAATGAAAATACCGTAGTAATCTATTTACCTCAATCAAATATGGTTCCCAAAATAATGAACGTCTTCCAAAAAAAATAATAATCATATTTTAATCCCCTAATCATCACTGTCATATTAATACGAAAATCGTCGCATTTCCGATCACATTGGTTGTCGGAACATGTTCTTCCATTTCCCACCATTAACTAAGAAGAGAAAGTATAATTAGGGGCTTAAGTACTTAGCTAATAATCATTAAAAGGAACTGAAAGCATATAAGGATAACTTTTATATGAAAGGTATACCCTAACTTGTGATCTCCTAGGTTCCCATCTAGGTTATGAATGATCATATATTCTTATGTGAACCTTTATTTTATTTTATCTTTGTTCCTTTAACAATGGTTCATACCAAGCTTATGAATTAACCAAAGCATATCCCCTGGGAGTGTCGTATCCAAGAGTGCAGCAAGGCCCGTTGTCGTGTACCAGTTCCCGTTCGAGCCTAGCTCAAAGCGGTGTTTTCGGGTTTTACCCCTATGTACATCTGTGCCAGAGCCACCTCTACCTGCTCGTATCCAGACAGGGATGTATTTGCTTGGCAACCCCTTACTCAATACTAACCAAAATACCAGGAATATTTCCTATATTAAACTTTTCTATAGGGTTCCTCCTAGAGTTTTCATATCCTAATTTCCACAAATAACTAAACCATCCTTTGATACCAACTATAGCATCCCGTATTTTTATAACATAACTTTTCATTCCATTACACGGAACTGAGGATCTTTAAGGTTTAGTGTCTTGGAAACAAGGAACATAAAACATGAAAAAAAAACATTCTTCTTAAACACTTGAAAGGCTTCTCCTCATGTTCACCCTAGGCTCATTACTGCATCCCATAACCTAGGGACATACATCAAAAGGAAGGGTGAGCAGAAGGCCCAGCAAGGGAAACAAGTGAAACATTTTACATATGAACTTGAGATACATCAATAAAGTCATGAAAAGAACTTTAAGGCATGAAAATGAAATCATGAGGCATATCATAATAAAAATAAAACTTTTTCATAACTTGAAGATGTGGCTACATCATTTAACATAGACAATCATGAACATATCACCAAGGTCCATCCCCAAGGTGTCATTTTAAAATTACCAAGGTTATTCACCAAGGTATCGTGAAAATTGTAATCTCTAGTGGTTACATCATTACCCAATGCATTGGAGCGCTATCAGGGCGCACCCTTAAATTTTCCTTTATTATCATGTGAGCCACATATATCATCATCAAAAATTTCATAAATAACCCATATAGCATAAAGGAAATGGGTTTCATTTCATAATCATAACTTTTTAAAAACTGCTTTAAAGACATGATCTTTATATCACTTTAAAACCCACAGAAAAGGAAGGTGGGTCTCATGTATGTAAATCCCAGAATTTAAAATAGAAAATTTGGGTATATATGTGAATACCCCTTTATAAGAAAGAGCTTTGAGTATTCACTTAGTAAAATAAATGAACTTTAGAAAAAGAGATAGACATTTTGAGACAGAAATTCTGCAGCATAATGCAATGTTCCGAGGTCTTAGAAGACATTAAAAGAGAGGTAAAATGGGTCCAACATTCATAAAGGACCCATAAAATAGTGCATGGATAGAATAAGAAGGATACATGATCATGGTAATGAAATTTCAAGGACATACCATTTGAAATGAAAAACATGGAAGGAAGAAAAAAAATTAGATTTCTCTTATGAAAATTCGGCAGCCTTACGGCGTCACTTAACTTCAAAAGAAAATGATTTGACAAGATCAAATAGGGTCCCTCATCATATGATCATAAGAGATCAGTATGATAGATATAGAGATAATTCCCCAACATAACAAAAAGGAACTTGAAAGAATTGACATGAAAGTAGAACTTCAAAACGAGAAGGGTGAAGAACCACTTAAAAATTCGGCAGCCTAACGGCGCCACTTAAAACATCAAAATACTGAATTGAAGAGATCAAATGGGGTCTCTCATCATTAGAACATAAGAGTCCAGTATGATATATATAGATATCATACCCCAATATAACAAAAAGTAACTTGAAATAATTGACATGAAAGTAGAACTTCAAAACGAGAAGGGTGAAGAACCACTTAAAAATTCGGCAGCCTAACGGCGCCACTTAAAACATCAAAATACTGAATTGAAGCGATCAAATTGGGTCTCTCATCATATGATCATAAAATATCAGTATGATAATTTAGAGATCATACCCCAACATAATAAAAAGGAACATGAAAGACTTGAATGAAAATAGAACTTGAAAACGAGGAAGGTGAAAGAATCGCTTAAAAATTCGGCAGCCTAACGGTGCCACTTAAACAATCTTAAAACGAATTGATGAGAGCAAGGGGGGTCTCTCATCATATGAACATGAAATAGGCAGTAGGATGAATATAAAAGAACATCCTCCAACATAAGAACATGGAGTATAAAAGAAATTACATAAAAGAGATTACTTGAAAAGAAAGAGAGGGGTCGGATCCCTTACCTTAAAATGTAACTCTTAAACCTCAAAGGTTGGGACCTTGAGGGCTTGGGGGCACCTTGGGAGGACTCCTTGGGAGGTAATGAGACCAGAAATTCGTTTGGAATGAGTGGGGAGTCGAATGGATGAGAGGAGGGCTTGGTATTTATAGGGAAAGTGAGGGGACAAGGCATTAATGGCCAAGGGACACCTCACATGTGCTTTTCTCAAACCCATGTGCTCTCCCTTGTCATTTATCATGGAGTTAGGCCACATGGGGCCCCCAAAACAATAATTCATCACCCTTGGCCGGCCAACCCTCAAAAGATCTCATGACATCATCATGACACCGTTATGATGTCATTAAACATACCGAAACCCTAAAACTATATTTTTACTATTCACTGAAAATTCAACTTTCTCAGAAAAATCCCAAAATTTCACATTAACCAAATATCAATGCTCTGATTTCAAAAATGAAATCCATTTTATAAAAATAATTTTCTAAATATTTTTAATTTAATTTTTAAATAAAAACACTATTCATCGAAAATTCATTTTTTCCGAAAAAACCCCAAAAATTACCATAACATAATATCGATGCTCTGAGTTCAAAAATAAAGTCATTTTTATAAAAATAATTTTCTAATTATTTTTAATTAAATTTTTAATTAAAAAACACTATTCACCCGAAAAAACTAATACTTGAATAATAATTAATGAAACCGTTATTTAACTATTTTATTGAATCACATTACTTAATCAAGGTGCCTAGATTATTTTGAAACTTTCTTTAAGTGAGATTACTAATCCATTTGGTCATATTACTAATCCTAATCATAAAATCACTATTCTTAATTTACTATTCATCAAAAATCAAGTTGATCTTATTAGACTCTAAATTTAGTACTGAACATAATTGCAGAAGACCTTTTTTTGAAAATCATTACACATTATTAATTATTTAGGGTTTACATAAACATATTTAAAATATCCTTTTTCTAAAATTCATCAAAAATATGCATACTATATTTATCTGGTCATTTCAAAATTCATAAACTTCATCATAAGAAGAAATCCCAATTTTTATTTAAAACAAGAATTACACAAGGTAGTTACGGTCTCGTTACATAACCCCTTATAATACCAGCATAGGACCTAAGAGTAAGGTGTGCTAGGGTGATAGAAGCTTGGGGCGGCTCAGTCAACATTGCCTGAGTAGTAATTTCTATCAGTTTGAACTTCTCATGAAGGCGATTCCGTTCCAGCTTCACATGATGAAGTTCGGCTTGGATTTGATCCAGAGCAAAGGCCAGTGGTGCTACCTCCTTCCCAAGCTCTGTTAGATGGGCTTCGATCGGTCCAAGACTATTAGGTGAGGCCATCGAATCTTCTTTCTATAATAATTAACCAAGATTACTTATATCAAAACATTTTGTTCACAGTGGTCATATTGACCGATGGTTATATAATAGTCAAAACCCACTGATCTCATTTTAATTATAATCATGTTTATCAAATAAAACGTTTTTTTAGTATAACAATAACACATAAAATTGGGGAAAAAGTTTATTTAAAAAAATTTCGGGTCGTTACAAACTAGTTGATGCCTGTTCTTGGGTTAGCCTTTGATGTCGCCCAACAATAGAAATATGTGGCCAATTTTGGGAAAAAGCATTGCATGAAGTGACCTTTGGTGGGATTTGTTGAATAGAGAGAACAAGAAAATGTAGTGCTCCATAAATAACCCATCCTCAAACATGAATAGCAGATGGGGCATTGGAAATTAACTTGTGCAATCTTCTTAGTGCGCTAAGGCATGAATGTTGAAGGGCTCTCTATGACTTTTCAGCCTTCGGATATCGAGACACTGATAGAGATGCCAAGTCAATCTGGCATTGTAACCCTTCTATTATCTTAATATGATTTTCATATTAATCATAATATAATACTTTCTTTTCCAATTAACAGAAAGTCTTCCATATGTTGAGACAAATATCATGAATGCCATCTTCCGTCAACATCTCTGGAATGTCATAAAAAACTCAGCCAAAGGCCAAAACATAAATGGTATGTCAACTTTCGCAAGTTCTTTTATCATGTTCATCATTTACACTTTATCATTAAATGATGATTGTTCTACCTATTTAGACTTGAGCTGGTTCTTCCCTGTTTCTTCATCGAATTCGACAAGAATGGTAGAGAATACAAAGATAATACTAGATGATAAATGACCCAGTGGTGGTCTGAGAGTGACCTACATTTCGAGATAACTTCTGATGGAGAAAGTATTTTACTTGCTGTAGGTAAAGCATCAGACATTACAGACATCATTTTTCAAGTGCATCGAGATAAGAGGTCTTTCCCATCACTACATTGTTTTCTGAATAATTTTCATGAAAATGCGAATTACTACTATGGAGAGAACATTCAAAGCTTAATTCATCATCAAGGGGAGGATCACCATGGTGTGTTACAGTAGAAGATGGAATCACTAGCTCCATGATCTTCTGGCCACACAGAGGGTTATTATGGCTCCCATTTGAAGATGAAACTTGAAGACCGATATAATTTTCATGAAGCAGGCCTTTATAAAGAAGTTTCCGGTGCATTTCTTCGGAATTAATGCTCCCACTATTGGGAACTGGGAGAGTAGAATCTTGAACTCCAACAGATAATCGTTTGAGGGCTTCAAGAACTCCATCATCGAGTAAGGCATGATCACAGATGGGCCCTTGATTTCATGACTGTGCTGGGCAGGTCTTCTTATTAGACGCCTTCGTACTCACTTTTTCATGTGTGTGTGCCTCCATAGGAGGAATGGCCAGGTTAGGCTTATTACCTCTGCTCAAACCAGGTGTATGTACTTGTCTTGGTTGTTCGTATGATATGGGGGAATACCCCCCACAACCCTCTTTGACTAGAACTGAGGTGTGTGTCTGTTCCGGAGTGAGATGCTAATGTGTCACTCCACTGGTAGGGATAGATTTATGTGTCCTTCCCTGAGATGCTACTGATGCTGTTATGATATCCTGACAGGAATCCAGGATATGAGCAGGGATTTGCTTATGCTCTTTCACCGTTGACAGAATGTGCTTGGAGACTTCAGCTACTGGAACGGGTATAAATGTACATTCCGTTCTTGGAGTAGGTGTATGTTCCTGCTCCTATCCTCCTTTTCCTATCAGTGAATCTATATAGTACTCAAGTGTTGGGGCAGAGAGTTGAGTCTGCCTCTTGCTTGCCGCCAGATCATTCCAACTAACTTCTCCGAGTGCTACCAAACAAGAATATTGGTAGACATGATCAATACTAGCATGTTTATGTCCCTGTTCATTACACTTCGCCGAACATGGTTGGAGAGCTCTATCATATGTAGTCAAACAAGCCTGATGACTAGCTGATGATTTGTATACAGGTGTTGGTTCCTGTCTATAGTACGCTTCCGGAATTGCTTTGCGGGATTTTCATGGTGATTCCAGACGAGTTTGCTGGACAGTGAAATTAAAATGGATGGGTGTATGTGCCCACTCGTTGCTTTCCACCAAGTTATGTTGGTGGACTTATTCGGATCTGACAGAGATGAGAACCTGCTCACTGTTGATCAGATTCCACCTCTGGCGATTTGTCTTGCCTGCATGGGATCGAGGAACCTGAGCCAAATGCCTGGAGATGGTACCATCATCATGTTGAGGGCACACTGTCACACAAGTCTGGTGGCAATTGTTGATGGGAGCCCTCGTGAAGGACTCTTATCTTCTAGAATTAAGGCACTGAGGGGTCTGCTAATTCACCTCCTCAGAATATGGGAGGTACTTGTGATTGTGTTCCTGGGATAACAACCTGAAACAGTTGAACACGGTGATTGGCACCACCTACTTCTTGATAGCTGGTCATCGTCGTCCAGACGACCTTGATGAATTATTGACTTGGAGGTCTTGACTAGCAGCCTTCAAAGTAGCAATAGTATTGTTTTGATGGTGCACCTTAACCAACACATTTGATAACCCACATTGAAGACACATAGTAGTTGATGTCATCCTCAGAGCGGATAACGATCTAGTAGGAGTAGCAGCAGTGGCATTCGCAGCAGCAGTCCACACAGTAGAGTTATTCATAGTCGGGAATTTGAGAGTAGCCATTTCTAAAAGTGCAGAAGATCTTCGAAAACAGAGTGCATGTTTGATATAACAGACATAATATAGATAAATTCATCCACTACATCTTTTGGATGAGCACATAAGTCAATTATTACTCTATTGGCCCTCTTATGGTGTTTAAATAGGTGCCTAACAAATTAGTAAAATACCATTTTAACATGGTTAAGGATTCACGTCAGGTTCACCATTTATTATTTCCTCTAGAATTAGAGATGAACTCGTTGATTTGAAATTCAAACATTCCAATCGATTTCTAACGGGGTTGTTCATAGAATAGGAAACATCAAATAATTCCATATCCATTCAGACCTACTTTCCAAAGGTAGGTTCTCATCAGTTGTGGACTGACAAGGCCTATGAATTTGCAATGGTCGAGAGGATGAGAGGTCAGACTCATCACACCTTTTTAGGGGAATTATTGTCTACTCTGGGACTCTCTTTGTAGATTTAAGTTATGCCCGTGAATCCTTATTAATGTAACATGTATAAGAATGAGCATTTCCTTAGAACATGCAATCCATGATTGATGTGTTGGAATTTAGAAAAATATTTTTATATGTATTCGAGGTACTTCATCGATAGAGAATCATCTGTATTTGATAAAGATTCTTAGTAAATTGTATCCTTTAATACATTATATAAAAGTCTCTTGGTCATCATGATGACCATACTGGTTTCTAAGCTACTCAGTGGGGCACATGAATTTTATTTTCATTCAAAATGTCATGGATTATTTCATAGTTGGTATCATACCCGCAGGTGGTCAACCTATATATCCTTGTTTATTGAAGGAATCATAACCAACGAAGTTCGAGAAAAAAAGAGAAAAGAGGTTTATGCATGATTGATGGATCAATGAAAGATGTCATAATTACTTTTACACTCTTAGATCATGTGAGTCATGCTCGGTGTGAAATATAAGATGTATTGGTAAAACTAGACAATTGTCTCATAAAAGGTGCAATCATGAGAAATAGTGGGGTTTATGCTTCTGTGACTACCCAGATAATCGAGGTGTGTGATTTACTTCAGGAAAGAAACCCTAGAACAAGGTCCATAAAGGTATATGTACTTCATGGTGATTTGAATAATATAACTTGGGGCGTACTCCTGAGGAAAATTCCCAAATTAAGAGGGGATTTATGATTGGGTTTTAGACTTGATAAAGAGACCCAGATCAAAAGGAATTAAGACTAGTTAAAGAGAAATTAATGATGGGGGCTAACTCTTAAGGAGGATGACCAAGATAAATGGTCTTGGGGCTTACTTCTAAGGATGATTCCCATGTTATGAGAAATCGGACTATGGCTTACTCTTAAAAAGGAAGATCTGGTTAAAACGAATTATGATTATTTGGGGACTTGGGGCTTACTCATGAAAAAGAGGCCCAAGTTGAAGGGAATAATGGTTGGGGCTTACTCCTGAGGAGGATGACCAAATTAGGGAACTAGGATATAATTGTGAAAAGGAGGCCCATGTCTAGGAATTTGAGATTTGGGGACTGGGGCTTACTCTTTAGGAGGAGCCCCAGATTTTTGAACATTGAAGACTGGGGATTACTCTTGAAAAGGAGGCCCAGTTTTGGGATTCTCCCATTTTTGAAGGATGAGGTTTGAATGAAATCTCTTACCTTGGTGACATAAATATATGTATATCACTAGGCTTTGAAATATGTTCCAAGAAATTCATTTCAGATAAGGAAGTTTGATCAAAAAAAACATACCATAAATGGCTTTGAAGAGTGTCTTGAAGACTGAATCATGAATAGGAGAGGTGTGATGGCATAAAAATAAGCAAGAGAGGCACCCAAAAAGAAAGGGGCGCACAAGTCCTGGTGGCCACATAAGTACTGTGTGGGAACACAAGTATTGGTTGCACAAGTAGACTTGCGCAACACATGGGGACTTGCACGACTTTTAAACTCTAGGTTAAAACATGAGCAAGCCTTTTCTCAAGCCCTTAGTTCTATCCCTAGGGTCTTCCAGAAGGGTGGAGCGCAAGTCCTGGTTAAGGAGTAAGGGTGGTAGGAAAGTGGGGCCATTTCCCTTAAGGTTTGGCCACTCAGGCGCACATGTGATGATGTTTTTCAACAGATAGACCTTTCTCCCCCTCTTTAGAGCTTCCGTTCTAGGTATGAAGTTACCTTAGAAGTTTACTGAAAGTGTGATGAAGAGATTTGGGTGCCAATAGATCGAATCTGGGATTGGGATATTTTTCGTCCTCCAAAATGGGGATCCCACATGGGTATTTATAGGCTAGAGAAGACCCATAGAGGTTTTCTAAAGAGGGTGTTCAAGTCATTTTCGCGGCCATTAGGTGGCGCGCAAGTGTACATGCACAATAGTAAGGGAACTTTCATGACCCATGTTCTTTTGACTCCTTGTTCATGCCTTTGTTGATTTTTGATGTTTTTTTCAAAGGATGAATCAATTTTTTGCTCAGTCTTTTCCCTTTCCATTCTTTTAAACAATCTTATGAAAAGGAGCATCAACAAACACCCATTGGATGTAAGGGACCTATACCATGTTTGGAAAAGATGGATTTGGGCATGAAATTAATTGGGGACCCTAGGTCTAAGACTGCATCAACAATGTTTGAATTTCCAATTTTCCATGGAACCGTAATGGTCCCTGGATCATTTCACTTAATGGGAATAGACTACTGGGTGGAAACATTTTTGAATGTCCTAAGATGCCTCTTGTGCGTGCACAACTCCTTGAGAAACATGGCATACTTAGAAATTTCTTTTTTGGAATCTAAGAGGGGAATGTTTACTTCAAAACATTTAAACATGTCGAGCATGTCAGGATCGGGTTCGAAGGACTTCTTTTGCATAGAAACATCTTTTTGGAAAAGGAATTGGATTACGAAGTGGAATAGAAGGAGGTGATGGAATGGATTCAGATTCCATTTTAAATTTTGTTTTCTATTCCTTTTCATGGCCATCATTAAAAGGGGGGTTGGAAGACTTATCTTGAGGCATAGAAATTTTCATTCCCAATCAAAGTTCAATTGGAATAACATTTCCCTTACGGTTGTTCAAGTGATGAGCTAGATGTTGGGAAGAATTGGATGGTTGCTGCGGACTAAGGTGGGATGCAAGTGGACCAATTTGGGATTCAATGTTCTTGAGACTAGAAATGGTGAGGGAGGCAATATCTTCTACACCACATTCCCATGGTTTCATGGAATAAGAGGCTTATCCTGAATTGGGATTACCTTGATTTTGGTTCTTGGGAAAGGGATTGAATTGGTTATGGAATTGGGAATGCTCACTAGGACAATGAAATCTAGGATGAGGATTGTTCCATTGAGGTTGAGGAATAAAAGGACAAGGTTGTTGGAAGTTAACAACTCTTTGACCTTATGGAAACTGGATTTTTATTGAGGAGTGAATTGAGAGGGATGAGAGGTGGGATTAGCATACCCCATGCCTTGATTATTGGAAGAAGAGAAGGGCTCAGAGTGAGGCTGGTTGAAATTTCTAATGAACTGACCTGATAGTTGAGGGTTGGTGTTCCGCTGAGGATATGCTGCATTGAAATCCATTGGTCTAGATGAATCGGATTGATCATAATGATGTTGTGGACATGTGTTAGTGGGATGAGAAGTAGATTTGTAGATTCCACAGTTGTATACAGGTCTTGGAAACATTGATTATGTAGAAGACGAGCTTGGGGATTTGGACGCCACTTCTACTTTTCGCACAAGACCATTAAACTCACTCATCCACTCGGTCATCTTGTTTGGCTCAATTGATTGATTATCTTGTGCTTGTTTGACTTGATCATGTGCTTGATTATGGAATTATTTTTGTGTTTGTAGCCATGTTACTTATGAGATCTCTTTCTACTGCAAGAGTTTTATCAACAAGAGCACTGCCACATGAGGCATATGAGAGAGTTCCCTCCATAGACAACAACCCCTCCTAGAAGTATTAAATCAAGAGCTAGACAAGGATTCAATGATGTGAGAAGGTTACAACAATATTTTTGAGCATCTCCTAGTCCTCATGGAGTGATTCACTTTGGAATTGACGGATACCACCTATTTTTTCGGATAGAAGTGGTTTGAGAAGCATGAATGTATTTTTCAATGAAAAGTCACTTCATGACATTCAATATGGTTATGGAACCATTAGGGAGGTAGTATAGCTAGGACATAGAAGTTTCAACTAGGGATAAAGGGAATGATCTGTATTTGATTTGTTCTTAAGAAACCCCTTGAGGCTTTATGGTAGAGCACACTACTTGAAACTCTTTAAGGTGGAGATGTGGATCCTCAGCATCTAGCCCGTGGAAATGAGGGAGGAGATGAATCAAACCCGATTTGAGTTTGAAGTTAGCTTCTAGGTTTGGATATTTAACACCAAGAGGTTGGTAATTCATATCAGGGGTAGAAATTTCTTAAAGTGTTTTTTCCCTAGGATTGGCCATATCAAATTCAATTGTTTGGACAAGGACTGGTTCTTGAATTATTTGATTATCTCTTATGTTACTCTTATGTTGGTGAAGTGTTAACTCAATTTTAGGGTCAAACAAATATGAGGGATTGATTAGAAGGATACGAGGCATTCAGATAGATTTTCTAAGAAAGAAGAAGATGTGGTTCTCTTTTTATTTTTTCAGTTTATGATTTTTATGAGAAGGCATGTTTTTATTTGTGTTTTGTTTTTAAATTTTTTTAAATTAATATTTTTTTTCTTTTTTAACAATAACCAGAATCTAATTCTACATAAAGCACCATCCCCAACAATAGTGCTATATTAAATGCATGACCAGTTGTCGCCTATCGACCGATAAATGTTCAGGTGCTCTCATAATGTGTATAGCAGCACTCAGGTTGAATCATCGGTGATTATATATTGTAATAGTCATTTGTTTTTAGTTGATTGTATTTTGATTAGGGGGTTTGTTTAAAGAACATAATTAAATTGATTGACTACATATAATTTATCTAACGAATTGATATTTATTGGGGTGAGTTCATTATTAGGGAGTTAAGCTTGTGATATCCTTGATCTTTGCTCTATATTGCATTTAAATTAACACCAACATCACATGTTGATGCTGATTTGAATTCCTATGTGGTAAAACGTTAATCCAAGCCTTAACATTACTAGGATTCTAATATCAATCAGTACTTATTTATGGTATTGTATTGATGGGTCCAATAATCCATGGATACCACACGCTAAACAAATGATTTCATTAATCCATGAAATATTAAGTCCAACATACACAATTTTAAATTAACGAATACTCATCGTGCAAATACTCTCAATCACTTAACATCCCTAAATATTAACTCACCCAATGAGATATTTACTCATCCATTTGGGTGTTTAATTGTTTGGTTATAATAATTATGATTATAAATAAATAATAGATGAAAAAAATGGGATTAGAAAAGAGTGGTACGTTGATGACACACACACACGAACAATGATGATAATTAAAAACCGATTTTTGATAAATGAGGAAAAAAAATAAGTGAAGGGGATTCAACTGCATTTAAAAATTTTTACGAACAATAATATTAAACTATATAAGTTTGATGTGAATAAGAGATATTGAAGATGAAATTAACATTAAAAGAGAATTAAAAAAGAAAGGACTTAAAAAAATACAATAATGAAAAACATAAAAGTAAATGAAAACAAAGAGAGTATAAAAGGTCTATCAAGTGAAAACATGAGTATGGAAGGTCCTCCCAAGAATTTGACAATGCTTTTGTTGTTCCAATATTATCTCCTCTCTTCTGAAATGCAAGCCCCTTTTAAGGATAGAAGGGAAGAGTATTTGTAACCCAAGGAGTGGACAGTTTGCATTCCCAATCTATCCCTCCACTTGCATCACCATGTTGTCTATTCGTACAACTAAATCTTGAGAAATATCCTTCTTCAATGTAGTATATAATACATTTTTCTGACCTATCACAACATTTTGAGTCATTTGGACAAATATAGCCAATGTTATTGTCGGTTGATTATTCAAATTTAATCTGTCCATTTAAATGTGATCTTTTTGATGTCCAAAATGTGAACGGGTTTTTGAATAGGAAGATGCCTTCAAAAACGGATTATATCTTCTCAAAAGACGGTCATCCATATCTCCTATTTCAGAAAATAAAAATATCAGATTTATTGGATGCATACATCATGAGATATGTCATTAATACTGTACTGATTGTATTTCTCATAAAAAATAATGGGCTGGACTTCATTTCATATTTTGGGAACCTTGTTTTTTGAGATGGGAATTGAGGTTTCTATCCATGATTCCTTATATGTTCCCAAGAACCTTTGAGGATAATTAAGGAATATTAGATTCTAGATTGATCCAAGTCATTAAATCATTATGACTGGTCTAGTTTCATCACAGATTCTTTAGGTCATATTGTTTTGTAATTGGGATACTTCAAATGGTGGAATTGGCACATGATCCCTTCTAATGAAATGTTGTATATCGAATTAAGAATTAAAAAACAATAACCACACAATTAAAATCATTAGGGTGAGATTTCTAAATAAAATATTTAACAAACTCAATTGGACTACTTCTAAAATTGTTCAAAAATTATACATAGTATTAAAACATTAATATTTCACACAAATTATGCACATTTCCTATAAAATCAGTAAAATGAGTATATAATAAGACATGAAAATATGAAAAACTTAAATTTTTCAAACCCTTCAAAGATAACCATATAACTCTATGACTTGACCACTCGTTCAAAGAGGCGGACTCATAGTTGTCACACACATTGGTAAAACACATACTTCATTAAAAGTGGGTTTTTTATTTCCCCCCATCACTATTTTAAGTTCCACTTCCTTTTTTCTTCCTCATTAATCCTAATATATCCCTAGGTTCTATCCTTAAAAACTAAATATTTCATCGGATCAATCTTTTTAGTTTGTTGGCCATTTGGAATGTGGTTAACTGTGGATCAAAATGCTGAGAAGCAGATATTGCATATCATTTCTGAATTATGGAATGTGGTTTAATTCTACATATTTTGAAATCCAAAATCAGATTTTTCTATGGATATTTGGATGGGGATACTATTGGTTAATGAATTTGTATATGAGACTAAGGTTAACAGTGTTTTCATCCCTAGTTTCTTGGAAGGTGTTCTGCAGATTATATTTTATGGTCCTGAAGATGATTTGTGTGTGGGGGGTTGTCTTAATGATTCAATTTCGATTTTCAATTGATTACATTTAATTGATATGGAAAATGTGTTGGAACGATGTTGTATTAAACCCCTCATGATCCTCATGGGATTAGTTGATATTGACTAGACCGATTTCATGCCACCCATGCGGTGTGTCAGTATTACAGAACATGGAATAATGTAATGTTATCTATGGAGTTGTCTTCTATTAATGTTGTGACCATGAAGAACATAGTGATATGTATGTTGATTTGTAAAATGGATTATTGAATTTTGTGCCTTGACATTGTAAATGACATAAGGGTTTGTTTGGAATAATGTATGGAGTGTAAAATTTTATTTGGTGAATGTGTCTAATGACTTGTGATATTGAAATTGAAATGCATGAATGGGATAATAAATGTGAAATAATGAATTGTGTTAAATGGGTAAATATATTCAAATTTTATACTATTTTAAATCTGTTGAGATATGAAAGGGAAGTGGGTTAAATAGGCTATGTAAGGTGTGTGGTAAACATGTTAATGGGTTATGTCCAAAAGATGATTTAAAATCCAAACGGACTGTGAATTGTGAATGTTATGTTTCTTGATTTTTCATGTTTTGTGATTTTTTATATGTGGTAATTGGATGAATAATCATGTGAATGTGGCTTGGTGTTATGTAGAATATTGGACAGATTCTCCTCCCAAGGACTGTGTAAAACAAAGTATCAACACACCACCCCTAGAATTCAAGGTTTACAAAGTCAGATTGAGGATCTAAGCCCCAAAAAAATTCATTTGTTGAGACAACCTGGACTAAAACTCTGTGGTGTGTGTGATGTATTTGATATGAAAAGTTTATCCATAGTGAGATAGGTAACAAGAAAAAATCCCTTATGTCTGATAATTGATTAGCTTAGGCTCAAGTGTAAATTATGTAATTTTCAAACCAATGGATTAAGTGTTAGAAATGGATTATATGATTGAATAGAATCAATTTTGAATGATTATAATTTTAATACTGCTCTCTAATGGGACCCACATTGGCCTGTTCATTCAATTTATTTCATTCATACATTCAATATCGGTGTTGAATGGTTATTTTGTAGAAACTATTGGTGGTATCTTAATTATTTTTACTCACACACACTTCAATCCACAGTTCAGTACTCATGTATATTTCATTTTGGTATGATATGACAAGGGAAAATGCCAAATTCAAGATATTTGAGTAGGGATTTAGTTGATCATGGGGGAGGATCCAGACTTGGAGTATGGTTTCATTTTTTATATGTTTCCATTAGTCATTATTTTGTATTTCCATCACTATTGGAATTCCTAAAACATCATTTCATATTTATCTTTCGGTTGTGGTTGAACCCGATTAGGGAAATGGTTGGTAATGAATGATCTACATTATTGCCTATAGTTTTTTTATTTATTAGGTTATATATTGTGGTATGATCTAGTAAAGAGGGTATAGTCTCCCCAAAAGTCCTATTAGACCCTTTATTTTAGAAGATAACCTCTAGTGTACGGAGAGCTTCACATAAGCTCTTCTAGTGACCCGACTTGAAGATAATGTTTAGTTGATTCTAGGTTGGGGATTTTACAAAGGGGTATTAAAGAAGATAGCTTATATGATCTTACTATGTTGGGAAAGTATATGGAATATTTCAATGTGTCATGTTTTGGTTTTCACCTTGTGTTTGGGAGCATCTAACCAATAAATGGGGAGAATCCCAATTACCATGGTTTAGAATTGTTGATATTTATATGTGTTGTTATAGTTTAATGATATTTCACCATTGGGTGATGCACTTGTTGTGTTATTTTTTTTGTTTTATGATATTTTCTCATGGATGAAATGGAACAAGGTTGTGAATACATGAATCATTATTGGAACTAAGATATTTAGGTGAAATACAACATTATAGGCACATATGAGATCGATGCATGAGATAGGAAGGATTGAATGATTTTCACGTTCATTAAATTATAAAAAATTAATTTCTATAATGATGATATGAATGGGTAAATTGAGATATTTTGAAATATGGTTGAAAGAATTATTCATGTTGAATGTAGTCAAATGAGCTAAAATGTTGGTTTAAAAAATGTTGTGATGATAAGTGTACTTACGAGAGAATGCTTTGCACTGTGGATGTGTAAATTGATTAAAATGGATGTATAATGAACGACATGTGACTCTATAATTTTTTTAACACATGTTGACCATGAACCATAATTAGTATGGTTGAGGGTAGTGTTGAATGTGAGACGATGTCTATTGGGAATACTATATGAAAAAAGGGGTTATTTATAGCTCGTGGAGATCCTTCATTTAGGAAAAATGTCGATGTTTTATGTTATGTGTTATGAGATTTGTGTAGGAATTATGAAAATATTCCACTAAAACATTATGTTATATTTTTTAAATAAGTGTATTTCATTGAGAAATCGCCTCTAGGAGTAGAGAATGAATACCGGATGGTTCAGGGTAACATTGGATCGGAAGAGTTCTGTGAGAACATCACTCATTTAATGTAGATGATAGAACTGGACCTAGGGTAGGTCGTGCCATGTATGTTTGATATTACTAGGGAGTTTTAGCTAAAACAATTCTGAATATTTTTTGGGATGTTGGACCTGATAATTCTTATTTCTTGATAGATTCCAACCAGAAGATTCATGGTCACATAGAGACTCTTCCTTAGAAGATAGTCATTTTAATGACAGAAATGTTTTTGGGGATGGAAAATAATTGGTGGGACATTCTTCTATATATTTAACATTCAAATGGTTTGTCATGGAAATATTTACAAAAAATATTCATAGAAAAATTCTATTTGGAGATCATGTGGTAGGAAAAGAATGACCAGTATTTGACGTTGACCAAAGGGATAAAGACAGGGATGGAATACCCTAGTTGTTTCACCATCTTGAAAAGTTTTATCCCTGATGTGGTAGGGTATGTGGTGGCTAGGGAAAGGATTTTTATGATGGACATAAGCATTAGATTACGTCCCATGTGAATATCGTAATTTTAAAATAAGTTTATGAGGGTGTGGATATGGCCTTAATTTTAGAGAGAAACTTCGAAGAGGACCTTACTTATGGGCATGAAGTTCAAATTTTGTGATCCAGTGGTACGACATTGTAACCCCCCCAAGATTCCATGGCACTTTTCTCTTTTAATAATACAATTTTGTGTGATGTATGCAACAACTTGTTCAAGCACACCATTACCTATCAAACCTGTCATTTCAAAAGCAGTTATGAATAGTACTAACTATATTTTGAATTTTAAATATATCCCATATAATTTTAACAACCATTCATTTTGTTTCTAAGACATAATATGATGATAAATTAAATTTTTCAATAAAATAAGATTTTTAAAAAAAAATACCGGTATTCCACCTTTTAATGGAGATCGCTTTTTAATTTCAATATTTGACACTTTTATATATTAATTTTTATTAAATTAAATTATTTTTTAAAATTAGGATATCAAAATTTACGTTGGCTAAATTTTTGTTATTTTTCTGATAAAGTTTTTTTTAATGAATAGGTTGTTATATTATTTGGTTTTAAGGTATATTAGGATAATATTTTTACCATTTAATCAAATTATGGTCATTGGATGAAATTTCAATTTGAATTTGGGAATAAACAATGTCAATCATTTGATAGTGATTATTTCTTAAAAAAACGCCTTTTGATTTTGACAATGGCAAATAATTTGAAATTATTTAATGAAACATCTATGTTATTAATTTGGTAAAAAGGATTCATTTTTGAATTCGGAATATAAAAATTAGCTTAGGGTTAATTTTTGTATTTTTCTAAAAACATTCAATTTTTGATGCAATAATGATAAAATACTACATAATACCTAAAAATGATTCATCATTTCAATATTAATTTTTAATTAAAATTTATATTAAATATAAAATAGATAAATAATATATATTTTAGAAAAATTTAAGTCATTTTATAATATAATTAGATATAAATAATCATTTAACTATTTTTATCATCTTTTTACCCACCTTCTAGGCACGTTTAGCCACCTTCTAAGTACATTTGAAAATTTGCATAAAATATAATTTTACCACTTTTTTGAATTGAATTTCTAAATTCTGACATACATGTTTTATATCAGTAAGTAAAATGTGGTTCAATAGGAAGAAAATAATTTTTGGTGAATAGTAACTTTTGAATATTACTTACCACGGTTAAATGTAAATTGGGTAATTGAATGTAAAAATCATATTATAACAAACTAAAATTATTGTTACCTGTGTCCAAAAAATATTGGCTTACAAATATCTGACCATGGTCATCCAAGGGTCCATTTTGGGTCATCGTGGAGAAACATGTATGTGAAATTTAAACATTATATGAATCAATTTACTCTTAAAGAAATTACAACATTAACGAATATCTCATGTAAAATAATTAAATTAGGGTATATAATTGGTCTCATAATCTATAAATATTAATAAAAAAGCTAAAAATATTCCTCACATCATGATATTTTATTTATAATTTTTAGACATAAAATAAATATATTTATTTATGACAAAAATAAGGATGCAATATTTTCTATATTAATTAAAGAGTCAAATAAATGATATTATAAGTATAAAAATAAATTTAATTTTAATCTTTTTACTCCATCCATGAATTTTAGAGATAAAATATGATTTGTTATATCGTATTTATATAAGGTAGTTCTAAATAATCATGTTGATAATGATTTTTTAAATGTCATAATATGAATAGTTTGTAAAATATTATAAATAAGTACGTAAATCAAATAATATTTTATTCAATAATAAAGAATTCTAAAAATATATGATTCGATAAACTAACATATATGATGTTAAAATATTCATTAAGGATTCATTTATTGTTCTCTTGTGTAACGCCTAGACCCCGGTTACCCAGAGTCGGTGCATTATTACATAAAATTTACATGATCATAAAAGATCAAGTCTCGAAAGACCGATTAGATTAGTATCCTTGGAATCAAGATTCATACATATGTTCATCATTACAGCTTGAAGAGAAATTCAACAAAGATATATTTCATTAGAAACATCCAAGCCTCTTAGATTATGCTTGCAGTTCAGTCATAACTAACTTCTTCAAATCCTGGGAAAATGAAACATAAGAAAGGGGTGAGCTCAAACTCTCAATAAGGGTAAGTAATACAGCGGAAAATAACCTAAATATTCAGCATGGTGAATAATTAAAACCACACACCTTTACCAATAATAGACATGAATAATTTAAGGCATGAATATGAGCTGAGTATGTAATGCCATAATAAAACATAATCATTGGTATTCTACTAGTCGAATGACCACATGAACCATCAAGATTATTTCCATAATGAGAGAATATATAATGTCGGACATTCAAAAAAAAAATTCAAGGCCTTGGCCAAGACGTCTAAAATGGTTAAGGCCACGACCAAATCCATAAATCAAATTGAGAAAGGGAATCATCCAATTCCACATCTAGTTGTCTCATGAGACCTACCGATGCATTGATGAGTTATTGCGGGATCCACCCGTCACTTACTAAGTCCAATACATTCCTCATATGAAAAGATTTAAACATATCATAAACATTCGTATTAAAACTAGAATACGAAATGTCAATACATTCAACACAAACAATTAATAGTACAAAAATAGCACATCCACAGTCAAACATATATCAAAAATATCATTATAATATCTATGTTTTGTATCGTAATAAATCAACGTTAAATAAACTTAAAATCCATCAAAGGATGTTGACATAGATGAAATTCAAAATATTTGAGTGAAATATCTCCTTTTTTAAATCATGTAACAGTCACATAAATATAAAATAAAACATTTACTTTGAAAATATTTTTATAATCATGTAAGGGATGCTTTGACAATTTTATAATGGTAGAAAATAGTTGCACTGCCGTATAAGGTAAAAATGACATTATTACCCTAATTCTGTCGAAAAGGTTAAAAAGGACCTTGTTTGGAAAACGATGGAAAGATTCCTTTATAATAATCTTATAAAAAGTCAAACAAGGGTATTAATGACTTTAACCCATATTCTTTAAAATTGTAAGTGTGTTTTGAAATACATTTTTAAGAAAAATGGATTTGAATTATAAAGATCACCTCATAGATAATTACGTATAAACAACCTCGGATAATGAAGAGATTGTGAAATAAACGCTTACCTTTTACTTTTCCTTTGTCGATGGTAGGTTAAACATTTGTATAATGGGGAAATAATTGTTATTAAATTATACAAGAATCATATATAATTATATGATATCAAATATGATCTTTTAACATTGTTTTGTTAATAATATCTTATTATTATCACCGTTTCAGGTGTTAACTTACTCGGTTTCATTTAAATGTTTTGTTACATAATTCATGTTTATTAGGGATAGGTTGTATCATATTCATATCTATAATGATATCAAGTCCTTAAAAATTATTTTTAATCATCAAATGATAATTATAATTGCATGGATACGATGGGGAATGAATCTCATTGCGTTTGTGGAGACGGTAGTCCGTACATACGCACGAGCGACAATATCATTTTTTTGATATTAAAATAATATATAACTGGATGATATATTATATATAACAAATCATTATCATGTTGTATTTATTATATACATGAATAATATATCATTAGTATACCCGTCTAAATACTAATATATTGAATAACAATTTCACCACAATGTGGAGACGGTAGGTCGTACGTACGCACGTATAGTGACATGTCATTCATGGGATGGATAGAATAATGAATTTCATTGTTCAATATTTATAATAACATCCAATTATATAAAAGATACTGTATTTATTGTTTTAGAATGTAAATAACAATGAAAGAAGAAGTAGAAGATGAAAGGAACTTGAAAGAGGGTGGTAAATCATTACCTCTTCTTCGGGTTCTTCCTTTTGATTTGATCAAAAGGGCTCCTTAATATGGATTTCTGATCAACATAAGGCCCCTAGGTGAAGTGAGAGAAGTTTAGAGAGTATTTGGGAAGGGTTTTGCCGAACCAAATGGCTTTTAAGGTGTGGTGAATTGGTTAGAATTTGTGTCCTTTTATAAGGGGGAGGACGAGCTCTTTAGGAAAAAATTAAAGTATTAATTTTTAATAAATTTATATTCTGTTTCTAATGGCTCTGAAGTAGATTATTCAATGTATGAGGTGGGTATGGGTCTAAATACGTTCAACTAATAGATTTTATATTGGTTTGGGTGATTATATTAACCATATCTTTTAGTTTTATCTCTTGGTTAATTAGTTTAACACTTACCATTTCACATTGTATTTTTATAATATATTGTTAAAATTCATAATATATACATCCAAGAGACCCCCAAGTGGTCCATTAATGATACACCTATCATTATATAAGTCATTTGGCCTATCCTTATATTTTTAGGAATATAATATCAATTTATAATATAATATTTGTTTTAAAAACTCTTTTTTGTCAATTCTGACAATATTTAATAAGCGATTATTGTTAAAGTCCTAAAATCATTATTATTTCGAATAAAATACCTTTAAGCAATACTAACATGTAATATTAACCAATAATGTTCGTGGATGTCATCAGAACATTCAAATTATATTTATGTTAACATTTATAATACCAATTATTTGATTCTTTAATTAAATAAGAAAATATTGAATCATTATTATGTCATATATATTTTTATTATTTCAATGTCTAAAAATTATAAATAAAATACCATTATGTAGAAAATCATTTTATATTTCTAAGGAATATTTATAGTCAAAAATATAATATATATAACCTTATGTAAAAATTGTTTTGTTAAAATATATATGCTTATGTCATTTTTGTATTTACATTAACTTAACTAATATAAAGTGTCATTATCACATACAAGTGGATCCATGCGGTCTCAAAATTGACCCAAATATGACCATTGTCGAACATGTATCAAACAATAGCATTAAGACACATTTTGGGGTAATTTATGATTATTATAATATTATTTTATTACCCTTATTTATCGGATTTACCCTTTAACCATAGTAAATAAAATATTTACCAAAAATATTTATTCAAAATGTCTAAAAATAAAAGTTACCTATTTACATATTTTGAACAACCTGATTCCAAATATGGAGTCCATTTTTTCAAATTCAAAACATAGAAGTGGCAGAAATTAATTTAAAATTAATTCCGGCTATCAGAACAAAATGCCTGTTTTTAAAAAAAATATAACTATCTAAAGATTGACAATTGTTTATGTCCAGTTTAAATGTGAAATTACGTCCACTGACCAAAATTGTTTTAAATGGTAAATATTTATTATTAATATACTTTAAAACCACTCAAATTCATAATTTATCACTGTTAATTATTTTGATTAAAAAATTAGTTTTAAATTAAAATTTAGTAATTTTCACTATTCATCAAAATATAAAAGTTATTAAAAAAGTACCAAAATTTTAACCGAGGATAATTATTGAATTCCAAATCAAAAAATTAATTCCATATTGAGAGAAAAAATTTATAAAATTTCAAAAAGTGGGTATTACTATTCAAAATGGCTACTTTGATTGGTCGCATTGTGTTAGAATCTCGATGTTGCGTACAACACATGCTATTATGTTATTCAAAGAGGAGCGTACCGAGGATCTTAGGGGTGTTACATTTTAAATTTTTGATTTCCTCATTTTAAATAATTAATTTATTTAGTCAAATTCAACATATAATAGTTTAAAATATTGGATTTAAAAAGGGTTCACCATTAAAAGACAGTAAAAGTGCATTTTTTGAAAAATACATCTTTTATCTAAAAAAATGAATTTGTTCTTACATTATGACTAAGAAACTCATAATATGGATTCTAAAATTATAAGGATTATTTAAAGTTCATAATTCAGTTAGTACTATTCATACCCTCTTTTGAACGGCTTGTTTGGTAAGTCCGGGTGCGCTTAAACTCGGTGTAGCGTGTAGTTCAAGTTATTGAATTATTTTGAAGAAGTAACACAATATGAAATCTTGGGTTGTTACATTCTTACCTCCTTAAATAAATTTCTTCCTCGCAATTTGATATTTTTCTTTGAAAACAAAATATGAAAATAGAAAAAATCTTTGTGTGAAAATCCATTCGGAAATTGGCTTAATAAAATTTTGTCTTAATAAGAGGAAAAGAGAAATGAATGGGTCACCACCAAATTATGATCTCGATTAGGAGAAAATTGGTGGAAATTAAAGACATATAATTAGAGGAAAAACATAAATATTTATAGGTAGTGATTGAGGTCATCAATCACAAACACGTGTAAAATTGAGGTCATTAAATTCATCAATCTATGATGACATAAAATACCATCGGTTCAACAAAACATAAGGTATTAGGATAACACTTTTTTTAATATACCTTAAATATAGTATAACAATTAATTTCCTCATTGAATAAAAAGAGAAAAAATATATATACTTGACAATTATAGTTCCATACATTAACTAATTTCTACCGAAAACTCATCTTTCACTCAAAAAGATAATAGAACACAAAAAAATATTCTATTTATCCAATTCGTTTGGGGTTAAAAAAATGAATTTATAATTCATCTACCAGACATTCTTAAAAAAGCGACATTATTTAGTTCAGGACATCTCGTGTGCCAGTGGTAGGTGATACACCCTAGTCACCCTTCGGTTACGGGTTCATGTCTTGCGGTCTTGCATGTCGCGACGGGATGCCGCCTGACCTTCGGGTTGACATTTTATGGAAGTCAAAAATAATCTCAGACTAGAGTTATCCAAATTAATTTTTTCCAAATCTCACAGTCCAAAATTTGTAAGCAAGGTAAACATAATAATGATATTTTTTCCCCATGTAAAAACATGTGAACACCTTCATCATGTATTCTTTTAAAACACTGCACATCCTGAATTACCACAAAATATTACTAGTTACATTCAAGCTCCCTTATTCCTTATAGAATACTTGATATAATCCACCTATCCAAAAATGTAGTAAACTCCAACAATGATGGTAATATAAATCATTAATCAGTTTGAAGTTAGTCAAGAATATCAAATTCAATTTATTCAAAACAAACATCTCTTATTCCAAAATCACTACCTCATTATCAGAACCATATTATGTTTTATCATTCACTCAACCATATATTTTCCAAAAACTTAACCTGCTATTGAGACACTTTTCATGGTTCCACACAATCCCCAATCCTTAATGAAATAGTACTGTAGTAAAATCTTTATAAACTCCATAATTATTATAACCAGTACATTGTTGAAACAACACTCAAATGAAATAATTCTCTAATAACAACATAAGAACACTAGTCATTCCTCCTCATCTGTGGTAGTATCATAACTTGATTATTATCCAATAGCATCATTTGGGGTATACTCTGATGATTTGGACATTGGTTCACGTAGTGTCCCTACCCCTTGTAGATCAATCATTGCACATTTGAACCCTTTTTCATACCCTTGCAGACACCCACATGGTGTCCTTTTTCTCCACACTTATAACAAACTCTCATTCCCTTCAGGAAAGTTCCACGGTGTTTCTTCCCACAGTTATCACATATGGGAAATTCACCTTTTCCTTCATCCCTTTATTCATATTTCTCTCTTCCATCCTTTTCTTCTCTTGCTTCCCTTTGAAGCCACAAGACTCAGTGAACTCTTTACTCATCTTATCAACACATGATATTATTTCTTCATATGAAGATAATATGTGGGATCCTATTTCCCTTCTAAATGATGGCTTAATACCATGAGAGATATGATCCTTCTTGTTCTTTGGATCATACATAATGTGGGAGTTCACATTCCTTCTACTGGGCGCCATTTCAATACAATGAAATAAACTACATCAGTTTATGAATTGCAATGAATAATTCCAAACATTTAAAATACCTAACATAAATTGAACGATTTATGGATATAATCCATAATCATTAATATTTTTCATTAAGTAAGTATATACTCATTAACACTTCATAAGGTTTTGTAATGAAAATGAGAATTATCCTAAGAATATCTCCCAGGTGTGTCATAACCAAGGGTTCAACAAGGCCCATTGTAGTGCACCCGTTCACATTCGAGTCAAGATCAAAGCAGTTTTTTTGGGTTTTACACCTAGGTACATCTGTGCCAGAGCCACCTCTACGTGATCATATCCAAACAGGGATATATTTCTGGGAAAACTCACAAAATCTCTACAATACAAAAATGCGATGATGTTCTTCTATACTAATCCTAAAAGTCCATCTTAGGTATTTGTGCTCTAATCCGTGTTTATCTAAATCTTGTTTCCATGTTTTGTACGTAACATTCAATAATACCAACTGTAATGCCCCGACCCCAGTTACCCAGACTGGGTGCATTATTACATAAAATTTTCATGATCATAAAATATCTAGTCTTGAAATACCAATTCATTTAGTAGCCTTGGAAACCAGATTCATACATATGTTCAACTTTTCATCATGGAGAGAAATACACCAAAAAATATATTTCATTAGAAGCATCCAAGCCTCGTAGACTATGCCTGCAGATCACTCATAACTAACATCTTCATATCCTGGGAAAACGAAAAATAAGAAAGGGGTGAGCTCCAACGCTCAATAAGGGTATGTAATACAGCAGAAAATGACCTAAATATTAAGCTTGGTGAATTATTGAAACCACATGCCTTTACCAATAATAAACATGAATACTTTTATGGAATGAATATGATCTGAGTATGTAATGCCATAATAAAACATATTCATGGGTATTCTACTAGTCGAAGGACCACTTGAACCATCAATATTATTTCCATAAAGAGGGAATGTATAATTCCGGACATTCTGAAACATTTTTTCATTGCCTCGGCCATGACGTCTAAAATAATTAAGGCCTCGTCCAAAACCATAAATCAAATTGGGAAAGGGCCATGGCCAATTCAAAGTCTAGTTTTCTCATTAGACCTATCGATGCATCGAGAAGCAATATCAGGCTCCACCCGTCACATACTAAGTCCAATAAATTTCTCATATGAAATGGTTTAAACAAATCATAAACATTCATATTTAAACTAGCATATGAAATGTCAATACATTAACCACAAACCATGAATGGTATTTAAATAGCACAACATAGTCAAACATATCACAAAAACTTCATTCCAATATGGAAGTTTTGTATCATAATAAATCAACTTCAAATAAACACAAAATTCATCAAAAGATGTTGACATAGATGAAATCAAAACTATTTGAGGGAAATATCTATTTTTTTAAATCATTTAAAGGTCACCTAATTATAAAATAAAACATTTACTTTTAAAATATTCTTATAAGTTTTTATGGGAAGCTTTGACAATTTTATAACGGCGGAAAATAGCAGCACCCACCGTATATGTTAAAAAAATACATTAATACCTTAATTCTGTCGAAAAGGTTAAAAAGGACCTTGTTTGGAAAATGAAGAAAATATTCCTTTATAAAAATATTATAAAATGTCAAACAATGTTATTAATGACTTTAACCAATATTCTATAAAATTTTATGAATGTATTGAAATTCATTTTTAAGAAACATGGATGTTGGTGGTAAAGAGGACACAATATATAATTACGTATAAACAACCTCAGATAATGAAGAGAGTCTGAAATAAACCCTTACCTTGTACTTTTCCTTTGTCAAGGGTAGTTTAACCTCGTTTATAATGGTTAAAAAATTGTTATTAAATCATACAAGAATAATATACATTAATATGATATCATATATGATCTTTTATCATTGTTTTGTTAATAATATCATAGTATTATCGTCGTTTCGGGTGTTAACCTACTCATTTTCATTTATATGTTTTGTGACATAAGTCATGTTTATTATGGTTGGTTGTATCTTATTCATATCCAGAATGATATCAAGTTCGAAAACATTATTTTTAATCATCAAATGAGAATTATAATTGCATTGATAAGATGAAGAATGAATCTTATTGCGTTCGTGGAGACGGTAGTCTGTACATACGGGCGAGCGACTATATCATTCTTTTGATATTAAAATAATATATAATTGGATGGTATATTATATATAAGGAATAATTATCATCTTATATTTATTATTTACATTAATTATACATCATTATTATACCCATCTAAAAAATAATATATTGAATAACAATTACACCACAACGTGGAGACGGTAGAACTTATGTACACACGTATGGTGAAATGTCATTCAAGGGATGGATAGAATAATGAATTTATTTGTTCCATATTTATAATAACATCACACTATATAGAATATATTGGAGTTATTATTTTATAATTTAAATAACAAGGGAAAAAAAGTTGAAGAAGAAAGGAACATGGTAGTGGGTGGTGAAATCATTAACTCTTCTTCGGGTTTTTCCTTTTGATTTGATCAAAGGGCTCCTAGAATGGATTTTTGATCAAAATAAGGCCTCTATGTGGAATTGAGGGAATTTGAGAGAGTATTTGTGTAGGGGTGGGCTGAACCAATAGGCTTTTAAGGTGTGGATAATTGGTTAGAAGTTGTGTCCTTTTATAAGGGGGAGGAAGGGCTCTTTAAGAAAAACATAATGTATTAATTTATTATAAATTCATATTCGGTTGTTAATGTATCCAAAGTATATTATTAAAAGTATAAGTTGGGTATTGGTCGAAATCCATTCATCAAATATATTTTAGACAGGTATGGGTTATTATATTAAACCTTATTTTTTAGTTTTAACAATTGGTTAATTAGTTTAACACTTACCATGTCACTTTGTGTTTTTATAATATATATATATAATAAAAATATTATATACATCCATACGTCCCCCCAAATTGGTCCATTAATGATACCAATTACATGATTCATTCATTAATAATGAAAATATATCATCATTATTGTGTCATATATATTTATAATTTTTCAATGTATAAAAATTATAATTAAAATACCATTATATAGGAAATATTTTTATATTTATAATAAATATTTATAGTTTAAAATATTATATATATAACCTTATATAAAAATTGGTTTGATAAATGATATATGCTTAGGTCATTTTTGTATTTACTTTAACTTAATTAATATAAAGTGTCATTATCAAATACAAGTGGATCAATGGGTTCCCAAAATCGACCCAAAAATGTCAATGGTCAGAGAGGTATCAACAAATATTGTTAATACACGTTTTAGGGTATGTTTTTATTATTATAATATTATTTTTTACCCTTATTTACTAGATTTACCCTTTAACCATGGTAAATAAAATATTTACTGAAGTAATTATTCAAATTGTCTAAAAATAAAATTTACCTATTTACACATTTTTTACATCCTGATTCCAAATATGGAGTCCATTTTTCCAAATTCAAAACACAGAAGATTCAGAAATTAATTTAAAATTAATTCCCACTGTCAAAACAAAAAATGTGTTTTTAAGAAATAATGACTATCAAAAGATTGACAATTGTTTATGTTCGGTTTAAATGTGAAATTACGTCTAAAGAAAAAAATGGTATTAAATTGTAAAAATATAATCCAAATATACTTTAAAACCACTCAAATTAATATTTTATCACAATTAATTATTTTGATTAAAAAAGTTGTTTTTAATTAAAATTTAGTAATTTTAACTATTCATCAAAATATAAAAGTTATCCGAAAAGTACGAAAATTTTACCCAAGGATAATTTTGATATTCCAAATCCAAAAATGAAGTCCATTTTGAAATATTAAATTTATAAAATTTCAAAAATTCGGTATTACTATTCATAATGGCTACTTTGATTGGACGCGGTGTGTTAGAATCTCGACGTTGCATGCAACACACGCTGTTGGGTTATTCAAAGAGAAGCATACCATGGAATCTTGGGGTGTTACATTGTAAATTTTTGATGTCCCCATTCGATATAATTAATTTATTAATAAAATTGAATATATAAATGTTTAAAATATTGGAATTAAAAAGGGTTCTCCATTAAAAGTCGGTAAAAGTGCATTTTTTGAAAAATACATCTTTTTTCTTAAAAAAATGAATTTTTTCTTATATTATATCTATGAGACTCATAATATGGATTCTAAAATTATAAGGATTATATAAAGGTCAAAATCTAGTTAATACTATTCATAACCACTTTTGAACGGCTTGTTTGGTAAGTCATGTTGCGCTTCAACTCAATGTTGTGTTTATAGCAAGTTATTGAATTATTTTGAAGAAAAAACACTCTATGAAATCATGGGTTGTTACAACTTGGAATTTTATAGTAAATATATTAACCCTATATTATGAATATAAAACCGGATATAGTAAATGTTAAATTAGATAATTATGGGTTAACTCCAAATGATAAGGATTAAAAAATATCCAAAAAAATTAAAATTATTATTGGATTTTTTTATTTAGACTTATATTAATATTATATTTTAATTTAATGGGTTATTTTACTTTTTAATCTTAAAATCCATTTATAATAAAATTGTGCATTCACACATTTCTAAAGAGCCCCTCCTCCCCCTTATAAAAGGTTATCAACTATAACCCATTACTCACACCTCTCAAGACCACTGGATCAACCAAAATATACCTAAATAAGCTCCAAACTGCCTTATCCTTCTTATAGAAGCCTTCCCCTAGGAATATGGCAATTCATGAAAACCTTTTGGTTCAATTTATATGGAGTTACCCAATTTAAAGGTTACAATTTCTCTCAAGTTCTTATTTTTATTTTCCTTATCCACTCTATATGGTATTATTATTATTTTCCTACATAATAACATCATTATCATCAATAGAATAGTTTTTCTATGACAATTATTCAAACTAGACTTAAACACACCTCCATCTAATGTACATAGAACATACTATTTCTGTGGATGGTGTACTACAGCCTCATGAAATGATGATTCTCCAATTATCTCCTACGGCCTCTCATTTTGTCCATTACGATGGAACTGTAATTATATATGATAGTTATGATATTTATTTTTTGTCTATTTTTTTGATAATTTTCATTTAGAACTTACCTATTAGCCTTTCATGATGTATAAATATGATAATATCATTTGAGGATGTACGGACTACCACGCACTCAAAGTGATATGACTCGTTCAATCCATACATGGACAATATAATGGATGCATTCAATGAATTTATGTAACATATATAAAATATTTTATTATACTATAAATATTATATATCTATGTATCATTATGTTTTTATTCTTTTTAATATGAAATTGAATTATATTGGTATTCGTACATATGTACGACGTTTTTCCTACACGATGTGATGGGGTTTCTTTCCCAATCATACCCAATCAAGAATAATTTTCATTTGATGATTCAATATAATTTTTAATAAATTGATATAATTTGGGATGTGAGTCAAATATATCATATCCATAACAAACATGACCCACTTAATAATACATATAAAGGAAAACGAATTAGTAAACACCCGAAACAATGATACTACTAAAATATTATTTTCAAAGCAATATTAGAAGATAATATATGATATCATATTTATGTATATGGTTCCTGTATAGTTTAATAACAATGATTTCACCATTATACAAGAGGTTAGTGTACCATTGTCTAAGGAAAAGTACAAGGTAAGGGTTAATTTTACAATATCTTTATTATCTGAGGTTGTTTAAACGTAAGTATCTATTTTGGATTCTATAGCATCTACATCTGTGTTTCATTAAAATTTATTTCAAGACATTATTAATATTTCAAAGAATACGATTTAAACTCATGTATACCCTTGTTTTAATTTTTATAAAATGGTTTGAATGGAATCATTTCATTATTTTCCAAACAAGGTAAATTATTCCCTTTTCGACAAATTATGGATTGAATGTTTGTTAACATAAATGGAATGAGTAGCTATTTTCCACCGTTATAAAAACATTGAAGATTCCTTTATAATATAACCCAAATATTTTCAAAACTAATGTTTTCTTTTATAATTACATTAGTTTTAAATGATTTTAAAATAGAAAGATATATTTCTCTCAAATAGTTTGGATTCATCTATAACAACATTTGTTTTTGTTTTTCACACATGTTTGAGGTTGATTTGTTATAATACAATCTTCCACATGGTATTGAATGAGTTATAATATATTTGACTATTTATTTTCTATTTTAATACCATTAATGGTTTATGGTTAAATTATTGACATTACGTATTCTAGATATAAAATGAATGTTTTGGTTATTTTTCAACATTTTCATATAAGGAATGCATTAGACATTGTAAGTGAAGGGGGGTGGCTACTATAGCTATTTGATGCATCGGCCTGTCTCATGAGAAAAATTATTATCTTGGAACAAGGTCTTGAAAAAATCAATTTTTTTAGTCTTAGCATGAGGCCATGAATATATGGTTGTGATATCTGGAATTATGCATTCCATCATTATAAAATTAGCTATTGATATTAAATGTGAAAATTCATCTAGTATAATATCCAAGTTAATATGTAATTGGAATTATTAGATTTATATTTTCCATAATAAGCTGAAGTTTATATTTAAATGTTATATATTTTAGTCTTACACAACGTCTTAAATTATTATGCTTGTTTGGGATAGTTTCCGCAGTATTGTTATCATTACTGATCTTCTGAGATCACCCATTTATTATGTTTTATTTTTCCCAGAATGGGATGAAGTATATTACGATTAACCTTCCAGAATATGCTATGGGATATGTGGGTGTTCAAAGGGGAAACAATGTTGTTGTTATTTTCATTACATAATTAAATTTAAAAATTGTGTATAAATCAAGTACATCAATGGCTACTAAACTGATCGGTCTTTTAGGAAACGATTCCTTGTATCATGCCAATGTTATGTAATAATGCATCGACTCTAGACTTTTGGGATTAGGGAATTATCGTTGGAATCAAAAAAAATTATTTCAAACCCTAGAAACCAGATTTAGAAAAACACTTATTAAAGAACATTACCCTAAGATAGACACTAAGGGTTAGTATAGAAGAACTTCCAAAAATTTGGGAAGTGGATATATTATGTGTATTTTTATATAAATACATCCCTGTTTGGATCCAATCAAGTAGAGGCAGATCTGGAATATTTGTATGTAGCAGTAAAACCCAAAAACACCGCTTTGAGATACACTCGAACGAGAACTGGTACACGACAATGGGCATTGCTTCACTATTTGTTATGAAACTCCTGGAGGATATGCATGGGATAATTCACAATTTCTTTACAAACCATTATAAATGGTCTATGATTAAATAAATACCAAATGAAAACATTTTTATGACTATGAATTATAACCATAAATTGTTCAACATATGTTATGTATTTTAAATGATTGGAATTATGGATTTCGATTCATAAAATAATCTAGTGTATTCCATTGTTTAGAAGTGGAGCATTGTGGAAGAAATGGAAGTCTTATCAACGCACGTAATCCATGTAGGGAATTACATCCTACTCAAGATAATTATAATGGAGTAGGTGATGCAACTAGTGCTGATTAGCTTATATCCATACTGGGACAACTCACTCTAGTTATGAATAATAGCATTACCTGTATGGATCACCCTAATCTATAATGTAGAGGATCAATGTTAGACCACATCATCAGACAACAACCACCAACATTCAATGGGACAACAAATCCATTTGTAACTAATCAATTTATATTTTCCATAGAGAAAATATTTCATGATTTGTGGATTAGCGAAAGGGAAATTTTTTTCGTAGTCTATTGCCTCGCAAGAGATGTCGATCAATGGGGGTCAGTAGTTAAAAAACAAAAATGATGGTGAAGATGTATCAAATTTGGAATGGAAAGTGTTTGAAGAGGTTATCTTAGAAAAATACTTTCCTTGTGATCATCGAGCGAATATGGAATGTAAAATTCTGAGTCTGAGGAAAAAGGATGATTAGAATGTCGCAAAGTATAAGGCTAACTTTTCAATGTTAGCCATGTATGCTACAGATTATATACTTAATCCGTGAAGTATGTTTGATAGATTTGCTGATCGGATATAACCATTTCTCCATCGAGCATTAGTCTCACAATCCTTCTCACCATATAGAGATATAGTCTCATCTACAATGAAGATAGAAAAAGAATTATCTATTTCTTCTGAAATTAATATAAATAAAGAGAAGAATAGAATGGTGGAGCAAGTGGCAGATAATGGGAAAATGGGAACACATTATTTTCCCTTATGTGAAAATTTTGTGAAAAAACACCTAGGTACTTGCCTAAAAGGAATGAGAGTTTGTTACAAATGGGGAGAAAAAAGTCACCAGGCTCGTTATTGGATGGGATAGAAAGAGTTTGTAAATGTTGAATTGAAAAATTTTATATAAATGGGGAATTAAGAAAATGAATTTTTTAAGATCCATGTAATATTACCTCAGAATAGGACAAGGGTCCAAGGCAAAGCATATGTTGTTACTACAGTTGATGTGGAATAGTTAATGTATTTGTGTTTTTGGATTCAAGAATTATATTCTGGTTATAAGAAGAATTTGATATATATATAGGGATTGTTTTTTAGAACTTTTTTTTCATTATGGTTCTAATTTTATGAGGGTAATCATATTTTTAGAATGTGACAATATGAAAAAATTGACGTTGTTAGGGGAATTTGATGTTACAATTGATTTTGGAATTTTTAGGCCATTTAGAGAGAGTTTGGATAGAAGAATTTTGGATAACTCTAATGGTTGGAATGGATTATGTTGATCATTGGATAGTATTTTTTAAGGTGAAACCATTTCATAATATTATTTTGGGATTCTTATAAAAAGAACATCCTCAAGGTCAGGCGACAACCAGTCATGTCCGGAATGTCTGCAAAACTTGAACCCTCAACCTAAGGGCGACAAGGGTGTATCACCTACCACTAGCCTGTGTGATATTCTGGATTTTATAATTTAGTATTTTTAAAATGGTATGAAATATGAATTATATATTCATTTTTTAAGAACCATATTCGATTAAGATAAATTGAATATTTTTAGGTTCTATTATATTTTGGTGTGAATGATGAGTTTGTGGAAAAGGATGAAACACTACAAGTAAATTAAGTATGGTTCCTTTTTCTCCTAGTCTATGAATTATATTAATTCTATAATACTAGGAAAACGATCATAAATCCAAATATGTTTTTTCTAGAACCTTCTTTTATGATGGATCAAATGGTTCCATAGATCATCGTAGATTTATATCTTTTTGATTTTTTACATTCCCTTAATAATATTTTATATCAATATTCATCAGAATATGATGGTTTGTTTTATCTTGTATATCCATTTTTTCCTACATTGAACCCTAGTATGTGTTATTTCGGGTAACATTCATACTTACATTTCCACAAATTGGGGCCTCATTTATCAATTTTTTCAATGTTGGATTTCAACTAAGCTATTTTGAAATGTGAAAAACATAGTTTTCAATCACAGAATTAAAATTTCTAAGTTAAGATTTATTTAAAGAGGAAGGAATGTTACACCCCAATCTTCCATGGTACGTTTCTCTTTGAATAATACAATACTGTGTGATATAGGCATCACCGAGTTCAAGTGCTCTATGACCATTCAAACTAGCCATTTAAAAATATGTTATGAATAGTAATGACCACATTTTGAATTTTATATATAACCCATATAATTATAACATCCATTCTTTTTTGTTTCTAAGAAATAATATGAAGACAAAATTAATTTTTCAATAAAAGAAGTATTTTTAAAAAAATACAGTTTTTCCTCCTTTTAATGGTGTACATTATTTAAATCCAATATTTGGATAATTTATATATTAAAAATGATGGAATTAAATTATTTTTTATAATCAGGACATAAAAATTTACTTTGTGTAATTTTTTTATATTTTTCTGATAGTGTTCATTTTTAATGAATAGTTAAAAATACCGCATTTTAATTCAAAACTACATTTTCATAAAATTTATCAAGTAGATATATTTTTCATTTCATTGGTTTTAGAGTGTATTTATATTATATTTTTTAAAATTATTCCAATTTTTTTCATTTCAAATAATTTCATATTGAAATTGGACATAAAAATTCCAATCTTTTTATATTTATTATTTCTTAAATACACGCCTTTTGATTCTGACAACATGGATTAATTTTAAATTATTTAATTCAACTTCTATGTTTTGAATTTGGTAAAATAGAATATATTTCTTAATTAGAAGTATCAAAATTTTCATAGGGTGAATTTTTGGTATTTTTCTTAATACATTTAATTTATTAGGAATCAAGAAAACAGTACTGCATAGTATATAAAAACCAACTTCTTCCTTTAAATTATAATTTTTTATTAAATTTACCTTAAAGACAAAATAGGTAAATAATTCATATATTTTCCCAATATAAGTCAATTTTTTAATTTTATAATAGAATTATATATAAACATTCTTTGAAATTGTTTTAACATATTTTCACCCACCTTCCAGGCTCATTTACTAACCACCTAAGTACATTTGAATATTTGCATAAAACATAATTTTTCTACATATATGAAATAAATTTAAAAGAAAACATACACATATGACATTAGTATGTAAAATGTGGTTCAATAAGATAAAAATTGTTTTTAGTGAATAGTTTCTTTTGATTATTATTTGCCTCGGTTAAAGTTTAACAGGGTAATTAAAGGTAAAAATAATATTGTAATAATATAAAATTACCATAAACATGACTTATCCAAATATACTGATACATATCCGACCAGGGGAATCCTAGGGTAGATTTTGGTACACCATGGCACAACTTTTATGGGAGAAATAAACTTTATATAAATTAATTTAATGTTAAGTAAAATAAAACATAAACATATATCTTAGCTAATATAATTTTAATATGAGGTTATAAAGATGATCATTTATACTATAAATAGTAATTATAAATCTAAAAAATTTACTACATAATGATAAGTTATTTATAATTTTTAGACACGAGATAAATATATTTATTTATGAAACAATTATGATATAGTATTTTCTTTATTAATGATAGAATCAAATAAATGATATTATAAATATTAATATAAATTTATTTTGAAATTTTTATGTCAACCAAGAATTTTAGTGATACCTATGACTTTTTAAATTTCATTTAATAAAGGATGTTAGAAATAATCAAGTGTTATATATTTTTTAATATTCTTGATATGAATAATTTATAAATTGACAAAAATGTTTTTTAAAAATAATTAATATTTAATTAAATAATAAAATAATTCCAAAAATCTATGATTCAAACAAATGACATATATTATGACTATGATGACATTAATTATCCATTTTTGGGTCGCTTGGTATTTTATAGTAAACATATTAACCATATAGTATGATTATACAAGAGGACATCATAATGGTTAAACTATTTTTCAAAGGTTTAATGCTAAAAGATAAGAAATAAAAAATATTCAAATCCTGTCCAATTCTTATCAGATGATTTTATTTGGACTTATATTCATATTATACCCGAAAGTAATGAGTTTTGGACATTTCTAAACAGAAAATTATTTTATAATAAAATAATAATTTCAAACATTCTTAAAGAGCCCCTCCACCCCTTTGTAAAAGGGCATCACCTCTAACCCAATACTCACACCTCTCAAGCCCATTGACTTATCCAAAATCTACCAAAATAATATCCAAACATCATTATATTTTTCATAGAATCCATACCATAGTAATAATGAATTTAATGGAATCATTTTGGTTCAAAACTAAAGGAGTTACCGGATTAAAAGGTAAGAATTTCTCTCAAGTTTGTTTTTTATATTCCCTCTACACTCCTTGTGATATTTTTATTATTTGATTACATAAAAACACCATTATCATATGTATACTATATATTATTTATGATATTTATTAGAAATAGACTTACACACACCCTTATCTAATGGACATAGTACATACTGTTTCTATGGACAACAAACTACTGCCTCACAAAACAATGATTGTTCAATTATCTCCTACTACATCTCATGGTGGACATTATGAAGGCAATATAATTATATATGATATTTATGATATTTATATTATCTCTAGGGTACTGTAATTATCATTTAGAACATTCCTTTATTCCTTTCAGGATGTATAAATACAATAATTTCATTTTAGGAAATGCGGACTACAGCCCCCTCAAAATGACTAAATCATTCACACTATACATGGAACGTATAAAGGATGGATTTAATGAAATTAAGTAACATATATGTAATACATTATTATACTATAACTATGATCTACCTATGTATCATTATGTTTTTATTCCATTAAATATGAAATAGAATGATATTGTCGATCGTTTGTATGTACGGCTTACCGTCTCCATGACGCGATGGGATTCATTTCATATCATTTCCATTCAAAAATAATTTTCATTTGATGAGTAAAAATAATGTTTTTGAAATTTATGCCATTATTGATATGAATCTAAATAATCCTATCTAAAACTAACATGACTTACATTACAAAACAAATACAAGAAAATGAATCAATTAACATCAGAAACAGTGATACTACTAAAATATTATTAAGAAAGCAATATTAGAAGATCATATATGAGATCATATTTATATTTATGGTTATTTTATAATTTAAAAACAATTATTTCACCATTATAAATGAGGTTAATGTACCCTTGACTAAGGAAATGTACAAGGAACTGTACTAAAAATATTGCATGTATCAGTACAAGAAAAATGCATTAACAGCCCTAGAAAAGTGCTATTAATCGAGGCGAAGATAATGGTGGGGGATCCATTTATCAGCACTAATAAAGTAATGATAAAAAATTTCTTTATAAGAAATTTGTTTAACACTAATAAAAGAAAAAATAACAATTTAAAAGATAAAAAGAAAATACAATGCACAGGGGGCATTTAACAGTGCTTGAAACCCCTCCCCCATTTTATCAATTTGAAGTGAACCCCATCCCACTCCCCCAAGCGTTGCACTTTCATGAACATCCCCCACTTTCTTGTACAACCGTACTTTAACCCGAACTCGAACCCGAGTCCTCCCCCCTTGCGCGTATGCACCTTTACGACTAGGCTATTTTTTCTCTATTTAATGATATATCTGTTTATATATATATATAGTTATATTTATTCATATATTAGTATAAATTCATTTTAATATAAATATATTTAGTTATATTAATATATATACATTATTTCATATATTAATATATATATATATATATATATTTGTATATTAAAATATATTTATATTTTATTATTTATATATATATAGTTATATTTATTCGAAAATAAATATAGATTCATATTATTATAAATATATTAGGTTATATTAATTCATATATATTTATTCATATATTATTAAATATCTATTTATTCGTATATTATTATATACTTATATATATATATATATAGTTATAAATGTTTATTTGATTATTAATATATATTTATAAGTTTAGTTTTAAATACATTTATAAATTATGTTTTTTGTTTGTGCTTGGAAATATATAAATACATACATACATACATATATAGAACACACACACACATAGACACACGCATACACACACAAACACATGTATATTTATATTTACGAATATATCCATATATATGTGTATCTGAAAATCCATAGAATGTAAAAATGACCATAACTTCTAATCCAGAAGACCATTTCAACTCCACAATGAGTTACATTCAATAATATGAATCAACCATCATTATTATATATCGTACAGACCTAGTGGAAATACGAATCAAATTTTACAGTTGTTTAAATGTTAGAAAATCAGGGTATCCCGATTGAAAACAATGTTTTGGAGGAATTATGGGCCTTTTGGCTTCGAACATTGCGACAGAAGGTTGCCTTTAAATTTTTCACATAGTGCTCGTCATTAGCTTCTATTTCATATGTTTTAGATCTCAAATTGACACTTGGATGAAAATTTATGGTCTTCTGAATTTTGAGTTAAATTTTAAACTTATTTTAGAACTTTTATTAATTTCATTGATTTTTAGTGTCTTAAAATTGTAATTAAATGATTTTTAATAGATGATAATTATAAAATTATTAATTAATAATATTTTTTAAAATATTTTAATGTCATTTACAATAATTTTATTATAAACTTAATGTAATAGTCTTTTTATACATATAATTAACATAATTAAAAAATATTTATTATATTTATCTCAATATACACATAATTATATTACAATATATTATTATTAATGATTTATTTTAAATATTTACATTATCAGCACTATCAAAAAGTTCTAATAAATCCCTCCATCATCAGTACTACTAAATAAACAATGATAGAGTGGGGCCTTTATCAGTATTGATAATGGGTCACTTTGAAAATTGGTTTTTTAGTGTTGTTAAAATTTCCCTTCATCAATTCATATTTGTAGTGCTGATAAATGATGGTGCTATGAAAGACTAGATTTGTGGTAGTGGTAATGGTTAATTTTACAATCTCTTTATTATCTGATGTTGTCAATATATAAGTATCTACTCAGACATCTTCATCATCCACACCTGTGTTTCTTAAAAATTTATTTCAAAACATTATTACTATATCCTAGACTATGGGTTAAAGTCATTTATACACTTGTTTTAATTTTAATAAAATTTTATTGGAGGAATAATTCCATCGTTTTTCAAATAAGATACTTTATGCTATTTTCTAAAATTTAAGAATGAATGTTTTTTGTAACATATACAGTAGGAGCGACTATTTTCTATCGTTATAACACATTTGATGCTTCCCTTACAAGCTTATAAGAATAATATCCGAATTAAGGGTTTCTTTTATAATTATGTGACATTTAAATGATTTCAAAATATAAAGATATATGTTTCTCAAATATATTTTATTTCAACAATATCAACATCCTTTATTGGATTTTACACATGTTTGAAGTTGATTTTTTATAAAAACAATCTTTAATATTGTTTTGAATGAGTTATGATATGTTTGACAATGGATGTGCTATTATTATACAATTCATGGATTATGGTTAATGTATTGACATTTTTTATGTTGGGTTTAATATGAATATTTATGTTACATTTCAAAATTTTCACATGAATAATACATTGGACATAGTACGTGACGGGTGGAGCATGCTATAGCTCCTCGATGCATCAGATGGTCTCATGAGTCAAATTAGTGTCTTGGCAGAAGGCCGTGACAAAATCCTTATTTGTAATCTTGGCATGAGGACTTGTCTATGTGCTTATGATGTCCGACATTATGCATTTCATCATTATGAAGTTAGTCGTTTCCCAAATGGCCTGAATGCCTTCTTATTTTTATATTATTATGGATAATACACCTTTTTAATGGTTGAATGGGTATCGGTACATGACTCGTAGGCCCAAGGAACAAGTCCGGACTGACTCGCAATACATGAGAAAATGGCCTAGAGGCATACCATATGACTATTCGACTTGTAGAATATCTATGTGAATAAGTAAATAGAATTCATTGATTTATCATTTCCATATTATGCTGGAATTTAAGTTTTAATGGATTCTGTTTTAGTCTTATGCATTGAAATAAATTTTTTTCTTATTCATGATAGGGTTTTCTATATTTTTATCATTATAGAGCATCTGACCTCACCCCTTTCTTATGTTTTGTTTTTTCTAGGATCCAAAAAGTAGATTGTGATTATCTTGTATGAATAGGCTATAGAATATGAGTGTCTTCAATGGGGACACAAGTTATTGTTTTTTCATTTTATAATGTGATGTAAAACTTATCTATATATCTAATACTTCCAAGGCCATTAAACAAATCAGTCTTTCAGTCCACGATTCTGTGTATCTTGATAATTTTCGGTAATAGTGAATCGAATTTAGGCTTTTGAGGTTAGGGCGTTGCATATGTCCAATGGCTGGATGTGCCGTTTCTAAATCCTTTCTCATGGAGGTGTTGGATATTCTTGTCAGAAGATAGAATGAGTCCCTCATGGTGGTGGACATGATTTTTGCTATCAGTATGGAAGGACAAGTCACATGTGTCCTCAGCGTCCCCGACCACCAGTTTAGTTCCAAGAATATGGAAGAATTGGTCATGTGTAGAGGATATGTAGGAACCCACGATATACATGAAATGATCGACGAATGAGTTCAATGTTGAGTTTAGGTATAGGGATGGTTACAACATTTTAGTTAGGGGGTTGGAGCTATGCTGATCATTCCGGCCGAGGAGGTAGATGTCGTACAATGGGGTGAGATAATCTGTTTTCGCAGTATAGGGCGGTGCCAGGATTTTATACCATAGTATAGGTAGAGGGGTAGGTATACAACAAACATTTTAGTATTCACTAGGATGTGGATACATAGACCATTGACTATTTCAGGTATAATTTATGTAGCTTCGATGATAGTTAGTTATTTATTCAATACATGTTCCTCACATTCTATTAATTCTACTCATCTTATAGTAATGTTGGTTGTAGTGGTGGATGGTTTTGGTGGGCTCATGTTGATTGATACATCATTATGGATTCGAGTAGAGAATATTAGGAAGTGTACGGGGTGTTCTCTTGATGTCGGTGGGTACTATTTTGTATGGTATGTCTTTTTGATTGATATGTTGGTTTGATTTCTCATATGGATAAATTTTTTAACTGGCTCACATCAAATATTTCAATCATAGGTTAACCTTCAAATCTCATTAAGGATACAGTTATGTCTATCACGGTGAGTGAGGAATTTGGAAATTTCATGCAAGCGCAATTTTTTTGTAGTTACTTGAGATCACAACTCAAGTGTCTTATCATATGCTTTATGATGGGGGAGTAGAGAAGATTTTCTTTCCTCCTACAGTGGATCAGATTCAAGATGAGTTTCCTAAGTTCATCTCAACAATGTCTCCCAAAATTAATGTCATGCTCATGATAGATTTGATTCCTGGAGCATAGCATGTTTCTATTTTATCATATTGAATGAAATATTCAAAACTATTGGAGCTTAATAATCAGTTATAGGAATTTAAATACAAGAACTTCTTTGCATGAGTATGTTGGCTTGAAGATCTCAAATGTTGTTTCCTAAAAAGGTTGATGGATCGTTGTGGATTTAGGTCAATTATATGATGAAAAATCAAATTATGATTATGAACTGATACCCTCTTCCATGAATCAATGATTTTATGAAAAGCTAATGGTTACTTCAGTTTTCTCAATAATTTATCTTAGATCAGAGTATCATTAACTAAGGGTGAGATCTTTTAATATACATCGGATACCTTTAGGAGAAAATATGGTTTATATGAGTTTTTGGTAATGCTGTTTTTCACTGACCAATTCAAAAAAAATGAATATGGACCTGATGAACCAAACCATTCACCCACAACTAAATTAGTTTCTAGATGTTTTTATAACATTGTGGTGTACTCTAAAACACATAACAGTCATCAAAAACAACTAGACATTCTCCGAATTAAGCTACGAGAGAATAGAATATATTACATGCTATCCAAATTTCATTTCAAAATCAATAGGGAAAATTTATTGCATCACATAATCTCTTTAGAGTTTGTGTTAGTGGACTCGAAGAAAGTGTGACCCATTGAATATTGGGAACAACCCTTTAATGCTTATAATAACCAATGTTATCTGTGGTTGGCCAGAATTTATGGATGTTTCCTTAATGATTTATCCCATTTCGGATCACGACATTCATGTTTGACTATGAATGAAATCATGTTGAAATTTACTAGCACATGTGAGGATTCTTTTGAAGAGTTAAAGAATCATTTCACATGTGCACCAATACATATCATAGCATACCTATGAATGGTTTGTAGCTTGTTTTGTTATGTGTCTAGTGTTGGACATGTGGTGGTGTTAATGCAAAAGTAATTGGGTTGTTGTGTATGTGTTAAAGAAATTGAGGCCTCATAAAAGAAATTACCCTATGAATGATCTTTATTTCACTGTAATGCTTAATGAATTACTGTTGGAGACAATAATTGTTTGTAGAATAATTCACTATGTATACCTATAATAAAATAATTAATTACATATTCATTCAGTGTTATTTGAATCTTAATTAGTGGATATGGTTTGACTACATGATATCTTTTGACATTGTGATGGTTTTCACACAAGGAAATGGGAAATTGTTTGCAGATGCATTGACCTGGATGTCTCAATGTTATGTAGCTGATTAATATGGTTATAAATTATGGATGATGTCATTGTTCACTATGATGGATCTCGAATTGAAGAATGAGATTCTGTGGATTACACATACATACATGGAGGTTGTGTTATTTCTTCGATGTCAAATCATCGAAATGTAGTATTTGGATTCAGAATGTTTTTTCATTAATCAAGAGTCTTAAAGGTGGGGAGTCAGCTTCTTGTTAGACCATTAATGATGAAAGGATCATTAATGTTATTGGTTGTATTTGATTTCCATCATGTTTTCCGAAAGAATTAATGTGTGAGTTTATGCATTTAGGTTGGTGGTGATTCCTACATAGTCCAAAATATATCATGATTTTTGTAGACAATATTTGTAACGGAGAATGGTGGACGATGTTGTAGGTTTTATTGGATGATTCCATATCTGTTAGTAGGTGAAGGTCGGTCATCAATGGCTAGGTGGTTTGTTAAAACCATTTCATATTCTACAATAGAAATTGGATGATGTAAAATTGGATTTTGTTGTAGGTCATCCAAGGATACCTCATAATAATGAAGTGATATGGATAGTTGTCCCTCAGTTGACCATGGATGAATATTTCTAGCCAAATTGAGAGATATTCACTATTAGGTTATGGTTATAGTGTTGTTGAATAGTGTACCAAAGACTATAGTTTTGGATCATGATCACGTATTTACATCGCCATTATATTAGGGATTATATAAATAATTTGGTACCCATTTTTTTTAGAATGGATTTCCATACACAGACGGATAGACAATCAGAGCACACAATTCTAGCACTTGTGGATTTGTCGAGGGCTTCTAACCTAGATTTGGGTGGATCGTGGGAGAATCACTTACCAGTAGTGGAATTCACCAATAAAAAACTTATTAGGTGATGATTCAAAGGAAACTCTATGAGGAGAAATATGCTATACTGTGTAGATCCTCATTGTGTTGGATTTAGGCCATAGAATCCAAATTATTAGGTTGGAGTATCATGCTGGGGATGTCAAAAAAGGTTTATTTAATTCAAAAATTAAAGGAAATAGCTCAATTTAAGTTTAATTCGTATGTGGATTTTTTGTATATAACTTTGGAGTTTACGTTGGGAGATCGTGTGATTCTACAGGTGTCTCCATGGTTGGGTCATCATTGGATATTGAAATTGGGAATATTGGCACCCAAGTATGTGGGTCCATTTGAGATTGTGGAGAGGAATGGATCAGGGGCATACCAATTGGATCTTCCACAAGGGTATATAAGTATGAATAATTTTTTTGTCCCAACATCGATAGTATCACCCTAACCCATCTCATGTGTCTAGTGTCAAGGATGTTGAGATTAAGGTAGATGCATCATTTGAGGAGAATATTGTTCTTATTGTGGTTCATATTGATAAATCCATGTGAGGAAAGGATGTTCCATTGCTTCAAGATTTTTAGCAGCATGGTAATGTTATGAAAGAATATTAAGAGATGGGGATCGATATGTGATCCTAGTGACCTGATCCATTTTCATTATAAGTTAAGGTATTCTTAGGATTGAAGCTCAATTATGAGTCTTTAGAACGTTATGAGGTTGTCAGATTTCATATTTTCAAGAGGTTCATTCTTGTTTATGATTTTGAACAATTCTACTTATTATGGTCATTGGAATGATCTTTTGATGTATGAGGATGTCCAGGTGTTTCTCAAGGGCTCGAGACATGAAAGGTAGGTGATTTTGGCTATTCTGTGCATGATTTATGGTTGGCTCATGGATAGTAGTATCTGTTCTCCCAAAGTAATATTTATAAGAGGATGGGGTTCAGAGTTTTTTAAACCATGAAATAATAATGGAAAACCTTGTGGGACTAAACAAATGCATTCTACATGGTTTGTGCTTTGTTTTTTAAACCATGGATGACACTCTAGGTTCCATACGACTCATCCCCTCAGGGAAAGAGTCAGGCACACAGTTATCAAATGGTATCAAAAACCCTACTGTCAAACCATACGTACCATTAAATGTGGTATTGTACTATTTCTTTCCCTTTGGTATTTCATTTTCATCACCCAAATGTATTCATCACTCTTCTTATTCTACACCAAGTGAAGAACGTAAGAAACCAAATCATCCCAATGTGTGATAACCTTTGTTTCTAGGGTATTTTTAGTGTTTATGGTAGCAGATTTAATTTGTGAGCATGTCTTATGCTAATATTACATCTATTTAATGGATTAGGGCTTTTAGTTTCATTCATAATCATCTAAATCCATAAAAACCTCTTTTCTAGTGGAAATGCATTGGGAGGTTAAAAGTGTTCATGATTCTAGAGCTAAGGATAAGGTTAAGCATGCAATCAAATCTAGTTTCATGGTATGTGGTCTAAAAGTTATATTCTACGTTCTTTAAGTTGATTTGTTCATGAGTAGTTGTGTTAATGGTTCACTTTTGTTTTTCATTTGATCCCATTTAATGGATTTGTTAAAATGGAAGGCTAAATGCCAAATGAAACCCCTCATGATCCACATGGTATGCAATGTGGTTGAGTAGACTGGTTTATCTCCACCGATGGGGTGTTCCAATATTCCCAAACATTGAAAATTATAATGTTATTTATGGAATTGATTTTTGACAAACTAGAGCCCATTATGAACAAGCTGATATGTTATTTGAGTCATTAAACATATTATTTATCGTTGTTTCTAGATAATGAAAATCAAAAAGTTTTTTTCAGCATAATGTAAAGAGGGTAAAAATGAATAATTTGAATGTGTCTAATGACTTGTCATATTTATATTGAAATAAATTAATGTCATAATTCACGTGAAATGATTTAAAATTTGAAATGGGTTAATATATGGAATTTGTTGAATACCTTAAATTGGTATAGATATGAATGGGAATTGGGTATAATGGGCTATGTATTGTCTGTGGTAAATATGATAATGGGGTAATTTCCAATGATTATTTATGTTCTAAATTGACTGTGAATTGTGAATGTTATGTGTATTGATATTGCAAGTTCATTGATTTCGTATATCTGGTAATTGAATTAATAATCATGTGCACATTACATGGTGGTATGTGGGGTATTGGACTGAGGCTCCACCAATGGGTTAAGTTGTTCTAAGGCTGTAAACACCACAACTAGACTGCAATATATAGGGGTTTGGACAAAGTCTCTAATCCCTCAATGGTTTCATTTAATGAGGCTGCTGGGACTGAGGCTCCATTATGAGTGTGATGGATTGGTTATGAAAAGTTAATCTTGAGTGAGATAGGAAAATTTACTTATTATATTATGTCTGATAATTGATCGAATTAGGCCAGAGTGAAAGTAATTTAAAATCCTTACCCATGTATTAATTGATAGAAATAGATAAAGTGATAGAATGTAATAAGTGATCAATGTTTCAAATGTTAATATTGTTCAGTAATTTTACCTGAGTTGTCTATTGTTTATCTTTCAATTTTCTTAGTACATGCACAATCTAGATGCTAACCATAAAATTCATGTACTTTAAAATTATTTTTAATAAATATTATATGTATCATACTTTGATATATTGATGAAAATTGTTATGAAATATTCTCTAACCATCCATGTCGACGCATCAAATTCTTACGGTTCTAGATAAGGCTGAACCATGGCTCAGATTGGACTAAACACATCACCGGGTCGGGCAGTCACCCATGTCGGAAAATATGGATGTGATTGGGGATGTGTTTTAGGTTAGGGGAATGGTTGGATTGGATATAGAACAACAGTGTTAAAATTGGGGGAGGGGAAGTGTCTTCTAAATCTATAACACCTAAATTGAATGTGTGCATTGAAAAATATTTTGTGTAAAATTATATTTATTTGTGTGAATTATATATAACGTGGGAGGCGTAATGAGAAAACTGCATTTTTGAAGGAATTTAATATCAATTTGACCAGGATATAGAAGATATTCATCATAGAGATAATTGAAGAGACCATTTCTAATGGAGAATTTTTAGTTATTCAAATATTTCCTTAGGACCTTTTTCATAGCATCTAATCCTATTATTTCAACTTCTTCATCAATGGGGTTGGTTATATGAATTATAGATTACATTTAATTGGGATGAATACATTTCATCATAGAACATGATGTATTGAATCAGCTCTTTCACATCTCCAAATCAATTCATGATGTAATGAGTAGCATTGAAACCTGTGGGGGACTTTTTTGAGATTCATTTAACACGATAATTTTGGATATCTATAGAATGAATATGAGGTGTATGAACTTATATTTTACCACTATTCAATGGTTTGTGCAGTCCAAACATGGAACGGTGGGTTTTCAGATGAGATTGAAGCTACCAATTCAATAAAGAAATCTAGGAGGTGTGTTCCCCAAATTGGTTGGAAGAAGGTGTCACACATTCCTGAAGCTCTATTTCTGGGAGGGAGGGTGGAGGAGGATCCTAGGTGGATTTGATCTGCCATGGGGAAGCTGTATGTACATAGCTGATACTATATGTGATTCCATGTAATGATTGTCAGATGATTTTGTGCTTTGCATAGGTATAATTATTAGTAGTGATGGGGGTTGTAAGCACTCGTGCAAGTGATATTTTTATAAAATGGAAAATTTATAGATGTTGTATCAAATGAATTACTCTAAAAATGTTGCTAAGATTGTGGAAACATTATCATATTTCAGAATCTAATATTTAGAAACAATTCCTTCAGTCCCCAATAATTTCTAAATTCCATCTATAATACACAAAGACTCCTATTAAATTTTAATTCTCAAGTTTCCTATCTTGGAAAACCTATTTATTTTTTTGTCAATGATTCACCAATTTCTTTCATTCACTAGTTCAATTATAGAATCAATGGAAATAATTTTCCTAAAGCATGAATTTAAAATTATTCAAATTTTAATATGCATTATTATATAAAAAATTATATAAGATTCAACAACATATTTTAGAACATTCTTATTAATTAAATATAAAATTAATGAGTGTTAATTTTAATTATATATAAAAATAAATAAATACATAATAATTTGATTTAGAATATATTAATAAATTTCACAAAAAATTGATATGATATAATATAGATACACTCATTGCTTCATTGTCATATCTGGTCACCTCCACACCATCCATGGATCGTAAGGACCTTTATAAATTATAAAATTTTTCAAATAATTCATTCTAGATAATTTTCTTTTCATTTTAATTTTTCAAATTATTATAAAAATTTATATCATGATGCATAATTTAGTGAATTTTCAATTAATACATGAGCATTAAATTGAGTAAAATTAATATTGGAACATGTAACAATATCAAAATAAATCTCTAACCTACTACCCCAAGATGCACAATAAAGTTTTATACACACTCGACATGTAAGATACATAAAATCAGGACAAATAATGACTTCTATAAAACATTTATATTATTTATTCCTGAAAAATATGATCATTGAAAAAGAAATTGAACATAAAAGTAGAAATTAATCAAATCCAAGTGTCACACATGATCATTAGACCAAGCTTAGTCATGAACTTGTTTTGTTTTTATATCATAGTGGACAATCTCAAACAATAAAATTCTAGTAATTTGATAGAATTCTTGTTATAAGAATGAGATAAAATCAATTAAGATTATTAGAGGATCATCCATAAAAATACACAAATATATGTTCCCTAATGACCAACCTCTACTTGAAAAATCTGATATTTCTATGTTCGGGGAAGATGGTTCCTATGTTTAACTGTCATAGGGTGGGGTATACATTCTAAAAGTGGTAGAAGATATGGATGGGTAATGGTTAGGTGTGGTGAGTTATCCTAAGGATGAGTGGTGTTGACAATAGATAAAACAGCGATTTTGGTAGTTGAGGAAGCCTGAAGACAAGGAGGTAGACCCTGCCCGTTATTGCACATGGACCATTTATTACCATAAGATTCCAGAGCATAACTTAAAATTCTAGGAGTACAATGCAACATCACAGAACTAGAAAGACGTGCTTGTCTGGATTCCATGCCATGTGGATATATCAAGATAAAGACCTCAAAGCCATAGAAATCACTTGAATGTTTACACACAAATGATAGAACAAAATCACCATACATTATGAAGAGAAATATGATTCTCCAATAAACAATTGCAACAAGGTCATCAAAAGATTTAGGGAGTGGCAATGGTTGGAATAAGAATTTTCTTCTAGGGTTGCATAGAAATTATGAGAGAATGATGGATACTGGTTTTCTCACATCAATTGATGCCCTATATCCATGGTTTATGGGGATCACCATCTAACCATACATGTTCACTTATATCTACATTCCTCTTTCTATGACATTATTGATATCTCTAAAAAATCAATTATTCACCTATGTTTATAAATAAAATTTTCCCTTACATGTACAATCTACATTGACTGACATTCTTGTTGAGTTTCAACTATTGAATGAACTAAATCATGTTTTCAATGTGCTTCTTGTTATTGAAAAAAAGATTAATATTCAACAGATGTATCCTATTCATATGACCATGTAAATTATTTCACCCTATATGGGGATTACAATCTCTATTAAATAAAACCATTTCCAGGACAACAATTTCACACCATTATCAAGGGAGCATTATTAGTGAAATTATATTTCTAGCCTCCCCCTAGACCCTTTAAAATAGTTATAGACTCCCTTATCCCCTTTTAACAATGATAAACTCTTCCCCCCATATTAGTTAAAGGAACTTACTCACCCTCCCATTCGCCCTTACCTTTGTTGGGTTTCAAACCTCAGACCTCCTTCTCATAAACCCGTGACTCCTCCACTCACATATATTGTTTTGTTTTTCATTTTATGATATTTCTATTTTTTATATAATTCATTAAATTTATTTATCTATATATTTATATTTATAAATCATTACATTTTTATCCATATATATATATATATATTTTTAAATACACATATAAGAATTATTGTCTCTGTGTGCTTATAAATAGATACATATAAAAATGTTTATATATATCATTTCATTAAAATATATAATATTACACATTTATATTTATTATTATATATAATATATTAATGTTTTTATACATGTATTATATTACATTTATAAACATATATATGTTTGTCAATACAAACAAAAATATATTTAAATATTTACATATATACAATAATTTTATATGTATATGTATATAAAATTCATAATTTTTTATTTTATATATAATTAATTTTTCTTTTATTAGATAGTGGTTATATATTGAGAAATATATTTGTTATGTAAAAATTTTTAATTATTTTTTTATTAAATTAAATTTATTTGGGTTAATATTTTAAAAAAAGTATATATTGTAATATATTTGATTGTAAATAACTGTACATTTTAAAAAATGTAAAATTAAAAAACCATAATATAAATATATATTTTTGACATATGAGTAAATTTAGAACCAAATTAAAAATGGGAAAAAATCCCGCATAATTGAGGATGAAAATCCATCGATTGTTAAAAGATTGGAGTACCCTAACTAAAAAACTCACTTTTAGAGGCCTATTGACCCTTTTTAGCATCAAAGATTGTGAAAAGGGGTTTACTATAAGTCATTAGGAAGTATTGTTCATCACATGGTTCAATTTCATATGTGGTAGGGCCCAAATAGATACTTGGATAAAAAGATATGGATGTTTGATGTTCAAGTTACACTTACAACTTATTCTAGTTATTTTATTAATTTATTGAATATTGAATACTCAATATTTGGTAAAATTAATATAAATATTTAAATAATATCAAATTATTAATTAAAAATATATTTTAAATTATTTCATATGCCTTTTTACTAAATATATTATATATAATGTTTACATTTCTATTTATACCTATCTGAAAAATATAAAATATATATATATATATTTAGATCAATATTAATATATATATATATATTAGTGAAATTTGTTTTTCAAATATGTCATTTATCAGTTCTATTAAAAAAGAACATATAATCGTGGGTTTTATCATTTCTTTAAAAAATGTTCTGAAATAGGGGGACCATTAACTACATTAAAAAGAAATTGCTAATAATGGGGTACTTTTAACATCTCTTTTTTAGCGATGTTAAAAGAACCATTTATCTTCTTTTTTTGTTTGTGATAATAAATATATCCCTCTTATATGCAAATTATTCTTACCTCTGATAAAGGTAGGACTGCGTAACATAGATTCTGTGGTGGTTTTTTTAATAATCCATAATTGAGTGAATTTATATTGTTATTTAATTATATTAAATGTATTTTTTTACAAAATACAATTAATTTTGAATCCAAACAATGTATAAGTTAAATACATCTAAAATACATGATTTCACTTATTTATTGAGTGTATCCTTATAATCTTATATTTATATTAAATAATTTTACAAATTCTCATTTAAACAACATGACATACGAGAGGAGTATAGAAATACATTAACTACAAGAATGTTTCTCTCTAGTTTGACATTGGATTGTAATTATACAATAATATATGAATAATTTTCAACATTATTAAACAAAAAAACATTTGTTCCAATATATCACAAAAATGATTTCCTTGTTTATTATTATTTGGATTCTATGGTGTTTATTTTACTACAATAACATTTTATTCACTAGATAATATTTTTATTATGAATATTATTGAAATGACTATTATTAGGATGGATAGTTGGTAGAAATTTTATTCCAAAATATCATTATGATAATGATATAACAAAAAAGATCGATATTATAAATATAATTATAAATTTGATTATTTTGAAACAATGATCAAATGTAAATGGGGACATCGTTTTCTATAGTGGAAATAGATGAATGTTCCTATAAGTTTTTTTAATGAATGAATTCAATTTTTTTAGCATATTCATTAAAATATGGATAACTAAAAGGAGATATAGGGATTCGTTAGATGATTTTACAATATATTCATATTGTTTTCATTAAAATTTGATTCTACGTTATCAATTATTGATGTTAGATATAATGAAAAATATTGGTAGAGTGATCGGATTAAAACATACATTTCTAAATTTCTACTATGAAATTATTTAAATATGTTATGTGATCTGAAATTCCAAAAATCTAGATAATATTTGTGTAATTTTTACTCTTTGTCTTGCATTTACCGTGTTAGGGCTCCATAAAAATTGGCCCATCACATTGTGTGTTTTGGGTGTTGAAGGTACCTAGATGAGTTTTCAAGAAGTTTGGATGGTAAATGGGAATAAGGTGGATACCACTTCAATTTTGGATAGTTTTTGTTGTGGAGCCTTGGGTTGCGTCATATTCCAGGCTTCTATGGCACGATCTCCCAACAATGTTGTAGGGAGGCTCGATGGTAGAAAATTGGGGATTCGATCCTCTTCCCACTTAACCAAAAAGTGTCTTTTAGAAGATAGAAAATTGATATGTAAGAGGGGATACTATATTTTAGGAACTAGCTATGCTTTAGTGGTTTGGGATATGGTGTTGGCCCATCCCCAGTGTTGTGCATTGTGGCATGGTGTAAGGTGGTTGTGCCTTACTGGTTTTGAGGCTAATATAAAATCATTGGTGGATGTAATGTGGGATGTAGGATTGGTTATAGTCCCTCCCCATGGATAAATATGATATTCTCTATGGATCTAGAAGTGGATCCTAGTTTAGTGTTATAGAAGTGGATGTGATGTGGTCTACTCCAACTATGGAGAGGTCTATGCGGTCTGCTACACGTTCGTAGGTGTTGTGATGTGGTTCTCTAAAAAATATCATCCTATAAATACCCATGAGGCCCCTATACTCCAATTTCTACCACTCCTTCCTCCTGATCCATTGGAACCCAAGTGTTATTTTTGAAGTCATTGATTCCCCCATTTGATAAGGATCAATAATAACATTTTGATTTCATCCTATGGTGATCTCAGGTAGGCTCTTCCTATTATTTATAGGTTTCTCTCCATTTGATCTTGATTCCTCCCATTCCATGTTTCCATTTTATGATGTATGATATCCATCATTATAATGTGGTTTCTTTTTCATTTATCAATGCATTCATGGAAAAACATACATTGGGGATCATAGTTGCCTCGTGGCATAGGTGATTTGGGATCATCTACCTTGATTCATTATCCTGAAATGAATGTTGAATTTTTTGAGTTAGGTTATTTTTTTCATCTTGTTTTTATTTAAATGAAATCATACATTGACCATGGTTTATCCCTTTCTATATTAGTGGAATTAACCTAATATAGATTAAAACAGATTGAATAATGGAATTGGTATGTGTTTAGTGATCACATATACTTTCATTATACCATGATAATTGTTTTCTTCTTGTTTTTATATATATTTTCTATTTATACCATTCATTGTATATCATTGTTATATTCATGGTATATCATGTTGAAATCGATGAATATGTATCAAGAACATATAGTCGATAATGTTTTTTTTTGTTCGCTAATGAATTATGTTGGGGGCATGTTTAAAAAGTTGTCTATTTCTCATTATTTGATAGTTATCAAATTGATGAATTTATACTTGTTTATCTGAATGTGTTATTCCATGTGTTAATGGACATGGATAAGGGATTTGAATCTCTAATGCTTATTGAATATAATAAAATGCATTATTAAAAAGTTTTTTTATTCATATTTTTTGTTGAAGCAGGAAGCTTATCCAAGAGAGCATTTTTTTAAAAATATAATTGTTTATTATACATAATTCCTTGCGATTTCATTGTTGTAACCTATATATATTACCATGGTAGGATTTATGTAACATTCAAAGTAGGATTGGGGGAAACAATTATATTTTTTTTCTTTTATGTTTCCATTCATTAGAAAAAAACATCACCTCTGGTAAAATATTTATTTCTCCTCTAAACAATTCCAAAACAAAGCCACATTAACAGAAGAATCTATAATATTAACTACATAATAATATTATCTAGACCATTGTATGGTTTCTCAATAATATGATACCACACAATTTACTAGAAAACAATCCCTTTGTGTGGATTATAATAGTTATGGTATTCCCTTACACTATTATTGCACTTTATTCAATACAATAGTGTATGTGATTAAAGTAGCATGAAATGATATTAAACACTTTTTATAAAAAAAATTTACTGTTCTTATTGATCAAAAATCTCAAATATTTTCTTTGGAAAAATTATTCACATTCTTCCCTAGAAGCTTGTAATAATATCTAGTAATTTGTAATGATATTATGCCCTATATTCCATTTTAATTCCCAAGTCTGTTTTCTCAATATAGAATATATTACTATATGAGAATACTTATGAAACCATTCAACGAATATTCATCATTAGTCTAAAAATAAAAATATGATTTTACTAGTCTGATAATCTGGAACAATATGATAAACAACTGAATATGATCTTTCACTTATTGTTCTTCTTCTTCTTCGTCGTCTTCTTCTTCTATTAGATAATCATTTTCAACTATGCTCAATCTAGAAACATCTTTATCATAGAAATGTTGAGCTTTTCTCTTAGAAGTGGATCTTATTAAAATCTACAGTTCAACCTAATAACATACAAGAGGAATATAAAAATACATTAACTGCAAGTATTTTTCTCTCTATTTTGATATTGGATTGTTATTATACTATCATATTTTAAAAATAATTGATAATATATAACATAAAACAATTTTTGATGAATTAGTATAAACAAATTTTAATTAGTTATTTTTTATTATTAGGATTATATATTTTATATTCCATAATAATATCATTTATTATACCACATAGTGGTGTTATTCTAAATCATATTGAAAAAATATTATTTGGATGCATAGTGGGATGAAATTTTAAAACGAGATATCTATATAATTAAGTAGTCACAATGATAATTGAATAGAAACACTATGAAAATTATAATAATAGATTTAAATATTTATAAATAGTGTATGGATGTAAATGATAGCATCATTATATATAGATATAACGCTTTCATGTATCATTAATTTTCGTAGTTAATCAAATGAAAATTTGTTTATGTTCGTTGAAATTGTGATATGATATTGATAATTAATCATTCATATTTTAGTAAATGTTATCAATTATTGATTCTATATATCCTTAATTATTCAGATAGAATGATATATAAAATATTATATATTTTTTAAAGTTGGTTCTATACAACTATTTAATAATATTTTGAGATCTAAAATTCTAAAAATTCTTATAATATTAAATATTTTGCAAATAGGAAAGTTTCTTAACATAAACAGTGTAATGAATGAAAATTTAGTACAACTTTATTGTCGTTTTTTTTGTTTTGGAGGAACCTATAGGAGGTTTCAAAGAGTTTTGTGGACAAATAAACAAAAAAATGTTGGTACCGCTACCATTTGAGGTCAGGGACTGGTGTGAATCCATGTGTGGTATCAGAAGCCAAGTTTATGTGTGGTGGTCTCTTAATTGTGGTGTAGAGGGGCTCAAGTGTAACACCCGAGACTTTTATGTTATATAAATCATCAAAGGAATCTTTTTCTACACAACACTTGCTTGGCTTGCTTTACACGCAATCGCGACCTTCCTCGATAGCTTGCGTCATACGCAATACCGAGTTTCACTAAACAACAATATGCTATTAAAACTAGCCGTTATGAATAGTAATAACCACTTTTTTAAATTTTATAAATTTTATTTTTCAAAATGGACTTCATTTTTGGACTCAAAATATCGAAATTATCCTAGGGTGAAATTTTGGTATTTTTCTGAAAACTTTCAATTTTTGATGAAGAGTGAAACCACTAAGTGGTAGGTTAAAAACTGAATTTTGCATAAAACATAATTTTACCGCTTCTGTGAATGTAATTTCAAAAATCCGACAGACACGGTTGATATCAGTAAGTAAAATGTGGTTCAATGAGAAAAAAATAATTTTTTGGTGAATAGTAACTTTTTACTTTTTTTACCGCGGTTAATAGTAAATAGGGTAACTAAGGGTAAATATGATATTAATATTACCCTAACACATGTCCTAATTATATTGGAAAAGTGTAATTCGACCAAAAAAAACATAGGAATAAAAATATGACCATTTAGGCCCACTTGGATTAGATTAGGACATTTATTATTAATTTATTTAAAGAAGGGTTAAAATAGTTAAAATGAATGTTTAATAAGTAAATCATTTTTAATATGGGGTTATACATAAGATAAATTTCGACTATAAATATTCATTAGAAATATAAAAAGATTTCCTACATAATGGTATTTTATTTGTAATTTTTAGACATTAAATAATTTAATTTATTTATGACACAATGATGTTGCAGTAATTATCTTATTAATGAAATATTGACATAATTGATGTTATAAACACCAAAATAAATGTAATTTGAGACTTTTTATGAATTCCACTAATTTTATAGGTTACTATGATATATTAATGTTGATTTAATCAACTTGGTTCGAACATTTAATTCTGTTATAACTTTCACAAAAATCATATATCAAATAGTGTCAAAATTGACACAAAATAGTTTTTAAATCAAATATTATATTATTAATTGTTATTTTATTCCTAAAAATTTATGTTTCGGCCAAATGACTTAGATAAGGATATATATATTAATAATAAACAATTTTGGGTTCGTTTGGCATGTTATAGTAAGTGTATTAACCATATAGTGAAAGAAAACAAAAAGACACGGTAAAAGTTATATTATTTAACTTAGAGTTAAATCTAATTGATAAGGATAAAATAATTCCCTAAACTTGTCTAAATCCTATTGGTTGATAGGATTTAGACCCATACCCACTTTAGCTTCTAAATAAGACCCTTTGGAACCATTATAAACCGATTTTGACTTTAATATAAAAACATATTTTGAGATATTCCTAAGGTGCCCCTCTCCTCCCTTATGTAAGGGCACCTCCTCCCCCTCCTCCTCACACCAATTTGAGCACTCAAGCTCGGCCAACCCCTGCCCTTTTCTCCTCTCCACTTTCCTATAATAATCCTAGAGGTCCTGGTCTTCTTCAAAGACCAATCTTAGTTCCCTAAGTGGAGGATTCAAAGAGGCGTTACAAAGAAGATGTAATATCCATTACCGATCTTTTCAATTTCTTTCTTCTTCAACTTCTTCTTCTTTAGTTGTTTCATGATAATGTAATAACATCAGTATTACTTACATACTGATATGTTATTATAAATATGAACCAACCCTAACTCACCTTCTATCCATCCCACGGAAAAATGAAATCATCGCACGTGCGTATGTACGGAATACCGTCTCCACGCCGTGGTGTAATCTATTTTTCCACCATAACTTTACAAGGATGGGTATAATGGTGTAATGAGTAACTATTTATGATTATTATAAAGTAATATTGATACTGAAATAATATATATATACTCCAATACAGTTCCACGATCATAGGAACGATATCATCACTCGTGCGTACGTACGGAATACCGTCTCCACGATGTGATGCGACTCGTTCTACATGATCATAATTACATAGTAATTATATAAATGAATTGAATGAATAAATATGATATATGTTACACTAATACCATTCTGGATATAAGGTATCTATAACCTTAAAAGAAGAATAACAATGTATTCGGAAAAACACGCATAAGAACAAAAGGCAATAAAGACCCGAGTAACAAATAACAATGAAATATTACTAACAAGAAGATAAGAATATGACCATATATGATATCATATCAATATGTATGATTCTGGAATAAGTCAATAACATTATTTAAACCATTATACAGGAGCTTCGGACGCGTACAAAGCAAAATCGGACCTAAGGTAAGGGAAATATCACAATCTCATTTTTATCCGAGATTGTTCGTAAGTATTTACTGGGGTGTATTTTATCATCCAAATCCATGTTTCATCAAAATGTAATATTATTTCCATCCACCTACAATTGTTTAAATCCATTTTTAACCTTCGGTGAGTTTTTAGTAATATGTATGAAAGGAATCTTTTGTCGTACGAGGTACTTTTTGACTTTTCTGACAAAAGTACGAAGAATGTTTTTTTTAACTTATACGGCATGAATGGATTTTTAAAACACTATTTCCAAGAAGATTCCTTTACAAGTTTTCAAGTTTATTTTTAATCATCTTCTTTTGTTTTAAAGTCGTATGACATGTTATGAAAGGAAAAATGTTTTTGAAGTAGAAAGGATATTTTCCTCAAGAATGGAGTTCAAGTATTTTATCAGAATTATTTTCCATCTAAGATAAAAAAAGGGTTCTGTTTTTATCCCTATTATAACATGGATTTGATTATGTTGTGATGGAAATATTTTTATGAATTCCTTTATCTTATATGAATTGTTTTATTATGTCATGTTGTTTAAGATTCCCATTTTTATTACATGGGTTATGCGATGATGTATGATTTATGATTATGTGGCACACATAAGAAAGGATTCATTATAAGATGGGTGGGACCTATATCTCCCTCCAATGCATTGGGTAAAGATTTTATATCTCATGAGATAGACATGGCTGGAACGGTAGGTTATACCGGTTCAGTGAAACAGGACTGGAACGAGGGTGACTCGGTTCAGAAAGGGACTTTGTCCACTAAGATAGTCTTGGAAATGAGTCATGACTAACATGAAATGATTTTCCATGATTATGTGTGCATTCCACAAAGTTTCAATTTTCTTGTTATGATTATGGGGATCTCATTTTCACTTCTACGATTTATTCCATGTTAAGATATTATGATCTCTTTTGCAGGTTATGATTTTTAAAAAGATATGATATGATTTTTATTTCCTTTATTTGCCCTTGCTAAGAATTTGAGCTCACCCTTTTATGTTTTCTTTTCCCCAGGTCAGGAAGATGGATATTAAGTAGAATATGATAAAAGGGACCCTAGATATGATGAAATAAATGGGAGACACTGTAAAAGATTTATGAACTAGTTGTTTATGTTTCCCAGTTTCTAAAGACACTATACATATACGGTCCTTTGTGGTTTTGTCATATGTTGTAATAAGTGTGCTTCAATTTTGAAGTATTAACAATGTATGTAAAGTATGGGTCGTTATAGTTGGTATCAGAGGAAGGGTATAGTCAACCTTTGGAAACTAGGATGTGAAAGCCTTAGTAAGAACCCTAAGGATAAGTCTAAGAATAGAACACAATCTTAGTGTTTTAGAAATGGCCTTGAATAACCTAGGATAAGACCTTAAGCATGAAAATTTTATTCTTGAATTATGTGTTTTTCCTATTATAATTAGTGTTGCTCACACTATTCTTCTTGGTTTTAGTCAATGGCTGGAACCCGAAGGAACCGTGTTAATACGGAATGCGATGGGCAATGCAATGATTGTCCCCCTGAGCAACCAAACGATATGGGAGCTGGAATGCAAAATCTTGTAGCCATGCTCACACAACTTTCTCAAGCTATGAATCATGAAGGACTTCCAAACGAGCAGAGGAAGGAGCAACATTCTGTTGAATCCTTCATGAGGTAGCGTCCACCTTCTTTCAGCGGGTCTACTAATCCATTAGTTGCTGAACAATGGATTAGTACTACTGAAAAGATATTTTCTGTTCTTCAATGTTCTGAACATGATAAAGTCATCCTAGCAGTGTATCGTTTGGAAGGATATGCTGATCAATGGTGGAATCTTATTAAGAATACGAGGCAAAGGGATGAAATTGAGTCCATGGAATGGGACGAGTTCAAGAACTTATTTTTCAATAAGTACTTCCCTCGTATTCTCCGAACAAAGATGGAGAAAGAGTTTCTTGAACTGAAGCAAAGGGATGATGAATCTGTTGGTACCTATGAAGCAAATTTTACAAGACTTGCAAGGTACGCTTCTGGTATTATTATCCAACCTGAGAGTAAGATCGATCGATTCTTTAGCGGCTTAAAACCAAGTCTTCGAAGGGCGTTATCCATAAGGGACTTCAATAGCTACGAGGAAATCGTTCGATGTGCTCTCAAAGTTGAGATGGAGATTGGAGTAACCCATCAGTCACATGGGTTTGATAAGAAGAGGAAGATGGAATTCAAAGGAAAATCTAAAGAGCACGCTGAAAAGAAGATGAACTTTCTCTTATGCTAAAAGTGTGGAAAGAAACATGGATGGAGTTGTCTTAAAGGGACAAGTAAATGTTTTAAATGTGGAAAGGAAGGTCATCGGGCATTTGAATGCCGTGATAATGGGAAGAAGATGTCTACTGACGCAAACAAAGGAAGGGATACACAGAATGAACCTACTACACTTCAATGTTTCAAGTGCAAGGAGATGGGGCATTATGCCAATCAATGCCCAAATCCAAGGGTTGATGATGATGGTCAACGTCAACAAAATCTTAAGGCTAAAGACAAAGGAAAGTCACATGCAATTTCTATCAGCGATGTGGAGTACGATAACTAAGTGGTGAAAGGTACAATTACCATCCACTCTAAAGTAGAAAATGTTTTATTTGATTCTGGATCCACCCACTCTTTTATTTATAAATAATTTTCTAAGGGTATCACCGTATTACCTCAACAATTAGATGTTGAGTTAGCTGTGACAACACCTAATGGCACAACAGTCGCATCAAAAGTTTATAATTCTTCTCCGATCGAAGTTTGTGGGAAAGTGCTTCCTACAATTCCTGTGATCCTTCCTTTAGTGGAATTTTATGTGATTCTTGGCATGGATTGGCTTTCTCTACATGGAGCTCATATCAATTTCCAAAGAAGGGAAGTCACATTTCATATTCCAGATCAATCTACGATCGTCTATCAATGCAAAGATGAACATAACCTTCCAGTGGAAATTCCTTCCATCTTATGGGTCTTGATTCCACTAAATGAAGTTTATTTATCTCAAATGGTTGGTGAGAAACTCACGATTAAGAATATTCCCATTGTACGGGATTTTGATGATGAATTTCCGGAGGAATTACTGGGTCTTCCACCAAATCGTGAAGTTGAGTTTTCAATACAACTCATACCGAGTGCTTTGCCTATTTCAAAGACACCTTATAGAATGGCCCCAATTGAGTTGCAGGAATTGAAGAAGCAACTCCAAGAGAATCTTGATAAGGGATTCATACGCCCTAGTGCGTCACCTTGGGGAGCACCTGTTCTATTTTTAAAGAAGAAAGATGGATAAATGAGACTCTACATTGATTATCGAGAACATAACAAGATCACTATCAAGAAAAAATATCCTCTCCCACGCATTGATGACTTATTTGACCAACTACGCGGAGCTCAATACTTTTCCAAGATTGATCTTCGTTCAGGGTATCATCAATTAAGGGTCAAAAGGGAGGATATACCAAAGACGGCTTTCCGTACAAGGTATGGACACTATGAATTTATAGTGATGCCATTTGGTCTTACTAATGCCCCTCCTATCTTCATGGATCTAATGAATAGAGTCTTTAGAGACTATCTTGATCAATTTGTGGTAGTCTTTATAGATGATATTCTTGTCTATTCAAAGAGCAAGGAAGAGCATGAAGATCACTTGAGAATTATTTTGAAGACCCTGAGAAAGGAGAAGCTTTATGCCAAATTTACCAAGTGTGAATTTTGGCTTCAAAAAGTTGCATTTTTGGGTCACATAATCTCAAAAGAGGGGATATATATGGATCCAGCAAAAACAGAGGTTATCGAAAGATGGTCGAGACCAACAACAGTAACTGAGATTCGAAGTTTTCTTGGTTTGGCTGGATATTATCGACGTTTTGTAAAAGATTTTTCACGATTATCTAATCCACTCACCAAGTTGACTCGGAAAGGAGTTAAGTTTGTCTGGACAGAGGAATGTGAAGAGAATTTCAAGGAGTTGAAAAGAAGGTTATCCAGTGCACCTGTGCTCACACTGCCTTGTAGTGGAGAAATGTTTGTGATCTACAGTGATGCATCCAAGAAGGTATTGGGGTGTGTTCTTATGCAAAATGATATGGTGATAGCTTATGCCTCACGACAGTTGAAAATCAATGTGCAAAATTACCCAACACATGATTTGGAGTTGGCTGCAGTAATCTTTTCATTAAAGATTTGGAGGCATTACCTTTATGGTGAATGGTGTGATATTTATACTGATCATAAAAGTTTAAAGTATATTTTCTCACAAAAGGAGCTGAATATGCGCCAAAGAAGATGGTTGGAGCTGATTAAGGATTATGACTGCTCAATCCATTACCACCCTGGGAAAGCAAACAAGGTGGCAGATGCATTAAGTCGACAAGACCATGCTAGTTTATCCATGATGAGGATCACAAAAGATCCAATATTTATGGATTTACAAAGGATGGATCTTGGAATTATAATGGAAGGGGAAAAATCTTATCTTTCTCAAACGAATGTGCAACCATCTATACATGTGAAGATTAAAGAGGCATAGAAAGAAGATGTCGAGTAACAAAAGAAGATGAGAAATGTTCTTGAATTCAACCTTGATTGTGATGGGATAATAAAGTTCAGGAATCGGGTTTGTGTTCCTCCCATCCCCGAATTAAAGAAGTAGCTGCTGGATGAGGCTCATAGTTCATCATTCTCTATTTATATTGGAAGCACGAAGATGTATAGGGACCTGAAAGAGTACTTCTAGTGGGATGGCATGAAAAGAGATGTTGTTGAATATGTCTCTCGATGCTTGGTTTGTCAACAAGTTAAAGCTGAGAGACAAAAGTCTAATGGGATGTTAAAACCATTACCCATACCCGAATGGAAATGGGAAAACATCACTATGGGATTTGTCACAGGAATTCCTAAAACATCCAAAGGCAATAATAGTATTTGGGTCATAGTTGATCGTCTTACAAAGTCTGCACACTTCATTGCTATTAGAGAGGATTTCTCCCTAGATCAGCTTGCTAGGATATATGTAAAGGAAGTGGTAAGATTGCATGGAGTACCACTTTCTATTATATATGATCGGAATCCGAGATTTACCTCGAAGTTCTGGTGAAGTCTTCAGCATACTCTGGATACAGAGTTGAGTTTCAGCACTGCTTATCATCCCCAGACAGACGGTCAGTCTGAGAGAACAATTCAAACCCTAGAAGATATGTTGAGACCTTGCTCTATGGATTTCAAAGGAGGTTGGGATCAACACCTACCTTTGGTGGAATTTTCTTATAATAATATCTTTCACTCCAGTATTCAGATTGATCCTTATGAAGCTCTCTATGGAAAGAAATGCAGGACTCCAACTTGCTGGGATGAAGTTGGGGAAAGAAAGCTATTAGGACCTGATCTCGTTGATGAAATGGCAGAAAAGGTCAGATCTATTCAACAACACATAAGAACAGCTCAGAGTCGACAGAAAAGTTATGCCGACAACCGAAGAAAAGACCTAGAGTTTGAAGTGGGTGATAAAGTGTTCTTACGAATATCTACCTGGAAGAGGGTTATGAGATTTGGAAAGAAGGGGAAGTTGAGCCCTAGATATATCGGTCCTTTCGAAATACTGGATCGTGTTGGGAAGGTAGCTTACCGATTGGCACTTCCACCGAATCTCTCTCAAGTTCACGATGTGTTCCATGTATCTCTCCTGAGAAAGTACATACCAGATCCTTCACATGTACTCAGCTCAGAAGTTGTACCGCTGGAGCAAGATCTTTCTTATGAAGAACAGCCGATAGAGATTCTGGATCGTAGCGAAAAAGTCCTACAAAACAAGACCACTCGATTGGTGAAAGTTTTATGGAGGAACCACCAACTTGAAGAAGCTACATGGGAGCTTGAGGATATGATGAGGGAGAAGTATCCTCATCTGTTTGTTACAAAGTGACGAATTTCGAGGGCGAAATTCTTTTTAAGGGTGGTAGAATTTAACACCCGAGACTTTTATGTTATATAAATCATCAAAGGAATCTTTTTCTGCACAACACTTGATTGGCTTGCTTTACACGCAATCGCGACCTTCCTCGATAGCTTGCGTCATACGCAATACCGAGTTTCACTAAACAACAATATGCTATTAAAACTAGCCGTTATGAATAGTAATAACCACTTTTTGAAATTTTATAAATTTTATTTTTCAAAATGGATCTCATTTTTGGACTCAGAATATCGAAATTAGCCTAGGGTGAAATTTTGGTATTTTTCTGAAAACTTTCAATTTTTGATGAATAGTGAAACCACTAAGTGGTAGGTTAAAAACTGAATTTTGCATAAAACTTAATTTTACCGCTTCTGTGAATGGAATTTCAAAAATCTGACAGACACGGTTGATATCTGTAAGTAAAATGTGGTTCAAAGAGATAAAAATAATTTTTTGGTGAATAGTAACTTTTTACATTTTTTACCGCGGTTACTAGTAAATAGGGTAACTAAGGGTAAATATGATATTAATATTACCCTAACACATGTCCTAATTCTATTGGACAAGTGTAATTCGACCTAAAACAAACTTAGGAATAAAAATATGACCATTTAGGCCCACTTGGATTAGATTAGGACATTTATTATTAATTTATTTAAAGAAGGGCTAAAATAGTTAAAATCAAATTTTAATAAGTAAATCATTTTTAATATGGGGTTATACATAAGATAAATTTCTACTATAAATATTCATTAGAAATCTAAAAAGATTTCCAACATAATGGTATTTTATTTGTAATTTTTAGACATTAAATAATTTAATTTATTTATGACACAATGATGATGCAGTAATTATCTTATTAATGAAATATTGACATAATTGATGTTATAAACACCAAATTAAATGTAATTTGAGACTTTTTATAAATTCCACTAATTTTCTAGGTTACTATGTTATATTAATGTTGATTTAATCAACATGGTTCGAACATATAATTCTGTTATAACTTTCACAAAAATCATATATCAAATAGTGTCAAAATTGACACAAAATAGTTTTTAAATCAAGTATTATATTATTAATTGTTATTTTATTCCTAAAAATCTAATGTTCGGCCAAATTTCTTAGATAAGGATATATATATTAATAATAAACAATTTGGGGTTCGTTTGGCATGTTATAGTAAGTGTATTAACCATATCGTGAAAGAAAACAAAAAGACACGGTAAAAGTTAAATTATTTAACTTAGAGTTAAATCTAATTGATAAGGTTACAATAATTCCCTAAACTTGTCTAAATCCTATTGGTAGATAGTATTTCTACCCATCTCCACTTTAGCTTCGAAATAAGACCCTTTGGAACCATTATAAACCGATTTTGACTTTAATATAAAATAGTATTTTTGAGATATTCCTAAGGTGCCCCTCTCCTCCCTTATAAAAGGGCACCTCCTCCCCCTTCTCCTCACACCAATTTGAGCACTAAAGCTCGGCCAAACCCTGCCATTTTCTCCTCTCCACTTCCCTAGAATAATCTTAGAGGTCCTGGTATTCTTCAAAGACAAATCTTAGTTCCCTAAGTGGAGTATTCCAAGAGGCGTTCCAAAGAAGAGGTAATATCCATTACCGATCTTTTCAATTTCTTTCTTCTTCAACTTCTTATTCTTTATTTGTTTCATGATAAAGTAATAACATAAGTATTACTTATATACTGATATGTTATTATAAATATGAAACAACCCTAATTCACCTTCTATCCATCCCACGGAAAAATGAAATCACCGCCCGTGCGTACGTACGGAATACCATCTCCACGCCGTGGTGTAATCTATTTTTCCACCATCAATTTACAAGGATGGGTATAATGGTGTAATGAGTAACTATTTATGATTATTATAAAGTAATATTGATACTGAAATAATATATATACTCCAATACAGTTCCACAATCATAGGAACGATATCATCACTCGTACGTACGTACGGAATACCGTCTCCACGATGTAATGCGACTCGTTCTACATGATCATCATTACATAGTAATTATATAAATGAATTGAATGAATAAATATGATATATGTTACACTAATACCATTATGGATATAAGGTATCTATAACCTTAAAATAATAATAAGAATGTATTCGGCAAAACACGCATAAGAACAAAAGGCAATAAAGACCCGAGTAACAAGTAACAATGAAATATTACTAACAAGATGCTAAGAATATGACCATATATGATATCATATCAATATGTATGATTCTGGAATAAGTCAATAACATTATTTAAACCATTATATAGGAGCTTCGGACACGTACAAAGCAAAATCGGACCTAAGGTAAGGGAAATATCACAATCTCATTTTTATCCGAGATTGTTCGTAAGTATTTACTGGGGTGTATTTTATCATCCACATCCATGTTTCATCAATATGTAATATTATTTCCATCCACATAAAATTGTTTAAATCCATTTTTACCCTTCGGTGAGTTTTTAGTAATATGTATGAAAGGAATATTTTGTCGTACGAGGTACTTTTTGACTTTTCCGACAAAAGTACGAAGAATGTTTTTTTTATAACTTATACGGCATGAATGGATTTTTAAAACATTATTTCCAAGAATCTTCCTTTACAAGTTTTCAAGTTTATTTTTAATCATCTTCTTTTGTTTTAAAGTCATATGACATGTTATGAAAGGAAAAATGTTTTTGAAGTAGAAAGGATATTTTCCTCAAGAATGGAGTTCAAGTATTTTATCAAAATTATTTTCCATCTAAGATAGTAAAAGGGTTCTGTTTTTATCCCTATTATAACATGGATTTGATTATGTTGTGATGGAAATATTTTTATGAATTCCATTATCTTATATGAATTGTTTTATGATTTCATGTTGTTTAAGAATCCCATTTTTATTACATGGGTTATGCGATGATGTATGATTTATGATTATGTGGCACACATAAGAAAGGATTCATTATAAGATGGGTGGGACCTATATCTCCCTCCAATTCATTGGGTAAAGATTTTATATCTCATGAGATAGACATGGCTGGAACGGTAGGTTATACCGGTTCAGTGAAACAGGACTGGAACGAGGGTGACTCAGTTCAGAAAGGGACTTTGTCCACTAAGATAGTCTTGGCAATGAGTCATGACTAACAAGAAATGATTTTCCATGATTATGTGTGCATGCCACAAAGTTTCAGGTTCCATGTTATGATTATGGGGATCTCATTTTAACTTCTACGATTTATTCCATGTTAAGATATTATGATCTCTTTTGCAGGTTATGATTTTCAAAAAGATATGATATGATTTTTATTTCCTTTATTTGCCCTTGCTGAGCGTTTGAGCTCACCCTTTTATGTTTTCTTTTCCCCAGGTCAGGAAGATGGATATTAAGTAGAATATTCTAAAAGGGACCCTAGATATGATGAAATAAATGGGAGACACTGTAAAAGATTTATGAACTAGTCGTTTATGTTTTCCAGTTTCTAAAGACACTATACCTATACGGTCCTTTGTGGTTTTGTCATATGTTGTAATAAGTGTGCTTCAATTTTGAAGTATTAACAATGTATGTAAAGTATGGGTCATTATATCAAGGGTGTAAAATCATAGCAACATAATTTTTAGTCGTGGATGTGATGGGGTTGATGTCTATATCGTAGTGCATTACCCTATGTACAATGTTGGGGAATGGTGCACAGTGGCTATGTCATAGAGTTTTTTAGGCTATAAAATTTTTTTAGATGGCTACAGTTTGAGTTGTAGGCTGGTTCATAGTCCCTTCCCTAGATACATTGGATAAGAACCATGGATCTAGTTCTATATCCCTAAAATGGCTTTTACTTGGGTATATGATATGGTATCATCCCAATATGTGGTGATCTATGAGGTCTACTCTGAAATCATATGGGATACTCCATGGTCCTCTAAAATTATGTTTTTCAACAAACACCCCCCAAGTCTCCTACACTCAGTTTTCTCTCACGCCTTCCTCTTGATACTTAAGAACCCAATGGTTCTTTTAGATGTCATTGATGCCCTCCCTTTCGATATGGATGAATCCATATTTCTCGAGATCTATTTGTGATGGTATGAGGTAGGCTCTTCCCATTTTCTAGTCATTTCTCCCTGTTCGATCTTGTTTCCTCTCATTCAATATCTCAATGTTATGGAAGATGATATACATCACATTACTAGAGTCTTATTTTTCGTTTATCAATTAGTTCATGTATCATCATTCTTGAGAGATGGTATTTTCCCACAATAGAGGTGATCAGAGATCCGTGGCATTTTTTTTTCTTGTGTAATGAATGTAGAAGCATTTAGGTAAGGGGTTTTATTTCAACTCCTATTTATTTATGATAAATAATAAATTGGCCACTATTTATCAAATTTAAAAGTGGTGTAATTAACCTAATAATTATTAAACTACATTTAATAGAGTAATTAGCTTATGATTGGAGATCGCATGTCATTGAATTTCCACATGACAATGGTTTGCTTCCTGTTTTCTAGATTGTGGTATATATATATTATGATTTTTGTTACATGTTTTTATTTATGAATTATCAATTTAAATAGTTGAATTTAGATAAAAAAGATAAATTTGGTGATGTTTTGTTGAATGGATAAATAATTATATATGATACATGTTTAACAAATTTTGTGTTTCTCGAAATTTGATGTAATCAAATTTATTCAGGTTTTCACGTTTAATTGAATTTGTTGGACCATGAGTTAATGAAAATGTATAATGAACATGAATATGGACAGTTTTCTATGATAATAAAAGGATTATTTAAATAGTTTTCTTCTTCATTATGTTTGTTGCAACTGAATTATTATGTTTTAGAGCATGTTTAAATACTTTTATAGCTTGTTAATAGTATTTTTATTCTTTTTTCATATTGAAAATTGAAATTAACATATTAAAATTGTTCTTCAATTTAGATTTCATGGCCTATTAGATATTTGATGAAAACATGGTTTTCTATTGTATACATATTCTCATATTTTCAGGACATCGATGGATGTTTCCAATTAATCATTCATTTCCATACATTTATTTTATTCATTAAATGTTCCAATGGGTGGGATGTTTAGTGTTGGAAATATGGTAGCCTCCCTTTGGCTATGTAGTTAGACAACTAGGGTTCTAGATATGTGTAACATCCTGAGCTTCCATTATACGCTTCTCATTCAATAATGCAATAGCTTGCATTCTACGCAACTTCGAGTTCTAAAACACTACGACAAATCAAAGTAGCCGTTATGAATAGTAATAACCACTTTTTAAAATTATAGAAATTTTATATTTCAAAATGGACTTCATTTTTGTATTCCTAATATTGAAATTAGCCTATGTTGAATTTTTTGTAATTTTCTGAGAACTTCAAAATTTTTATGAATAGTGAAAAATACTTAAAACATCTTTTTTAATCAAAATAATTTATAGTGATAAATTATACTATTGAGTGGTTTTAGAGTATAATTAGAATATAGTGTTACCATTTTATCCAATGGTGGTCATTAGAATTAATTTAACATTGAAATTGGACAAAAACAATTGCCAATCTTTTGATATAATTTGTTTCTTAAAAACACGCTATTTGTTGTAAGAGCGGGAATTAATTATAAAATTAATTAATACAAATTATATTTATGGAATTTTTTAAAATAGACATCATTTTTGAATTCGGAATATCAATTATAGCTTAGGGTGAAATTTTGGCCTTGTTCTGAAAAACGTCAATTTTTGATGAATAGTGAAACCACTAAGTGGTAGTTAAATAACTGATTTTTCATTTAAATGAAATATTACCACTTCTGTGATTTGATTTTCAAAAATCCGACATACATGGTTGTCATTGAGAAGTGAAATGTGGTTCAATTAGATTAAAATAAATTTTTGGTGAATAGTAACTTTTAAGTTCTTAATCGCGATTAGAGGTAATTAGTGTAGTTTAAGGTAAAAATGATGTTTTAATAATATGAGATGAGTTTGAAACTTTTCCTACTCCTATTGGATGAGTCATGGACGACCAAGACAACCCATGGGTCAACTTGGGGACCCCATGGAGCCACTTTAGTTGGAAAATGACATTAATATACATTTATTTAATGTTAAAATTAAATTGACACAAACATGAGTTGTTTTACTAAAACAATTTTTAAGTGGGGTTAAACAAGTCCAAATTTTGATTATAAATATTCGTTATAAAGATAAAAAGATTTCCTACATCATAATTTTTTTTTATAATTTTTAGACATTAAATAAATTAAAATATTTATGACATCATGATGATGCAGCGATGACCTCATTATTTAACGATTTAAATAAAATGAGAAGATAATGCAAAATCCAAGGCTTACACTTGTGAAAAGCCTATTGGATGAGGAGATTTCGAAACCTTATCACCTTAGCCTCGAATTATATAAGTGTGGGACCTTTAGAATCCGAAAAGCACTGTGTAATAATGTAACATTTCAATCTTTCCAAAAGTACCCCTCCTCTCCACTTATAAAAGGCCCCCACCTCTCCCACCTTATTCACACATTCAAGCCATTTGGATCGGCCAACCTCTGCCCAAATACTCTCCCAACTTCCCTCCCTTACTACTAGAAGCCTCACTTTTGGCAGAACTCTTCTCAAGGAAGCCTTTGGCTCAAATCAAAAAGAGTTACCCGATTTTGAGGTAATGTCTTTTCTAATGTTGTTTTGTTTTATTTTTCTTCTCCAACCCCCTAAAATCTTTTTATTCGTTTCTTTTAAAACAACAACAGTATCCTCAATATACTAGGATGTTGTTATAATAAGTATTCGAGCTACACATACACACACCTACATCTAATGGTTAAAGAACATACGGTTTCTGTGGATGGCGAACTTCTGCCTCACGAAACGATGATTGTTCAACACTCATATAACACCTTCAAAGGTGGCCATTAAGATGTCACTATTTTTATATATGATATATAATATGTTTAGGGTTTACTTATGCTTCTGTATTTCTCATTTATGACATACTTTATGATTTCCATTATGGGTAAAACGCGATAATTTCATTTTAGGAAGTGCGGACTACCACCCCCTCAAAGTGATTTGAATCGTTAATGCCATATGTGGGATGTATAAAGGATGGTGTAATGGTATTATACACTATATTATACTGGAATTATATTATACATTTATATCATTATGATTTCGTTCCATTAAATATGAAATTGAAATGGAAGTAGCGTTCATGCGTATGTACGGCTTACCGTCTCCATGAACGGTGCATTTCATTTCTTACCTCTAAATGTTACGTAATATTATAAATGAATGTATATACTGGATATATATGATATATATGATATCTACATCATGAATATAATTCTGGATATAATGGATATTTCACCACATGAACAACTTGTAATTATAAGAAGGTTATTGTTGACACAAGTACCAAAGATCGACAAAACGACCGTTATTAACTTAAATAATTACATAATGTTCATATCATTGTAATAAGTGATATAATAAGGATAATGAAATTGAAAATGGTTCTTAATAAGGTATATATTAACTCTAGTTTATTATTCAGGAGGTTAAAGAACGGTTGAGTCAAGTCAGACACAAGGTAAGGGAACTTCTTAACCCAACTTCCATTCTTTGGGTTAATCTTTTACTTTCAAATTATGTCATGATATTATTATGTACTATCTTGTATTTGTACTTTCATTAGGTGTAATTATAGTGAATACACATAATAGATATATTTTATTTTAAAAATTATCTTTGTAAGGGACTTCGTCTCAATATCCTTTCATTGAGGCATATTTCGTTTTATACACAACTTTCTTTTAGACGGTGTATAAACCCCTTTGACTTTTAAGTTTATTCAAACGGAATCTTTTTATACGAAGCGCTTTACTAAACGACAAAAAGGGAATGATTTTCTTTCCGTACTTATGCGGCGACAACGGCTTCTCCGCCGCCGTGACCATTATTTGAGTTTCGGCTTTCTCTACAAGCCATTATTTTTTTTAATGAAAAATAAATACAAAGTTTTAACTTTCTTTTATTTTGGTATTGAAAATGGTTTTGAAAGCGTTTTTATTATATCAATGTGTTGTATTGATATCTTGTGATTGAAATGTGGAAATGTTATGTTTCCTTTATGCATTTTTTATGTGATACGATTATGTTATGGTTTATGAAATGTTTAAACCTATTCATATGAGGAATGCATTGGAATTAATAAGTGACGGGTGGAGCCCGCTATAGCTCCTCGATGCATCGGCAGGTCTCATGAGACAAACTTGTATCTTGGCACGAGGCCTTGACAAAATCTTATTTGTGGTCTTGGCACGAGGCCTTGGCTACGTGGTTATGATAGTCTGGCATTATGCATTCCATCATTATGAAAGTGGTTATTGATATTGCATGTGATTATTCGACCAGTAGAATATCCATATGAATAAGTAAATGGCATTATCTCATTTTAATTTTTCCATATTATGTTGAAGTTCATGTTTAAAAGGCTTTTGTTTTAGTTATAAATTTCCTTAAAAGTTAATGTTTGTTTATGAAAGCTTCCGCGATATTGTTATCCTTACTGAGCATCTGAGCTCACCCCTTTCAATGTTTTAATATTTTCCAGGATGTGAAGAAGTATTTTATGAATGACCTGCAGGGATAGTCAGGAGAGGATATGAGTGTGGACTATGAAGACCATGTTATTTTAGTTTGTTTATTTTTTGATGTAATGAAAGAATTATGAATGTATCTAGTGTTTCCAAGGCTACTAAACTAATCAGTCTTTCGAGACTTGATCTTTTGTGATCATGCCAATGTTACGAAGTAATGCACCGACTCTGGGTAGCTGGGGTCGGGGCGTTACAGTTGGTATCAGAGGAAGTTTAGTACTAACCTTGGATGCTAGATTTAGATAAACTCTGATTAGAGCACATAGCCCGAAGATAGACTTTGAGGATTAGTATAGAAGAACTTCCTAGAATTTTGGTATTGTAGAGATGTTGTGAGTTTTCCGAGCAATACATCCCTGTCTGGATACGAGCAGGTAGAGGCGGCTCTGGCACAGATGTACCTAGGGGTAAAACCCGAAAACACCACTTTGAGCTAGACTCGAATGGGAACTGGTGCACGACAACGGGCCTTGCTGCACTCTTGGTTACGACACTCCCGGGGGATATGCTTAGGATAATTCTCATTTTCTTTACAAACAACTATGAAGGGTTATGAGTATATACATTCTCAAAGGAAACATTTCTTTTTTTGATTATGGATTATATCCATAAATAGTTCAATTTATGTTAAGTGTTTTATAAGTATGGGATTATGTATTTTGATTCATAAACTGATCTAGTTTATGTCATTGTATAGAAATGGCGCCCTGTAGAAGGAATGTGAACTCCAGCAATACGTATGATCAAAAGAGTAAGATGGATCGTATCTTTCACGGTATTAAGACAACATTTCGAAGGGAAATAGTCTCCCATGTGTTCTCAACATATGAAGAAATAGTATCATGTGTTAATAAGATAAGTAAAGAATTCTCTGAGTCCTATGGCTTTGAAACGAAGCAAGAGACAAAAGGGATGGAAGAGAGAATGATGGATAAAGGGATGGGGGGAAAGAAGAATATTCCAATATGTGGTAATTGTGGGAAGAAACATCATGGAACTTGCCTAAATTGAATGGGAGTTTGTTATAAGTGTAGAGAAAAAGGACACAAAGTGCGTGACTGCAAGGGTAAGAAAATGGTTTCAAATGTACAATGCTTCTTCTGCAAGGATTGGGGACACTACGCAAACCAATGTCCAAATCATCAGAGTATACCCCAAATGATGTTATTGGATAATAATCAAGTTATGATACTACCACAGATGAGGAGTAATGATTAGAGTTCTTATGTTGTTGTTAAAGAATTTTGTAATTTGAGTGTTGTATCAATGATGTACTGGTTATAATAATTATGGAGTATATAAGGATTGTACTGCTGTACTATTTCATCAAGGACTTGAGATTGTGTGGAACCAAGAAAAGTGACTCCACAGTAGGTAAAATTTCTGGAAAATATATGGTTGAGAGAAAGATAAACCATAATATGGTTCTGATACCGAGATAGTGATTTTGGAATAAGACGTTATTGATTTGGATAAATTATATTGGATATTATTAACTTCCTTGAAACTGATTGATGATTTGTACACATTTTTGGATAGAAGGAGTATATCTAGTATTCTATAAGGAATAAGGGATCATGGTAATTCAGTATGTTTAAAAAGAATACATGATGAAGGTGTTCACATGTTGTTATATGAAAAAAAAGGATCATCATTATGTTTACCTTCCTTATAAAATTTGGACTGTGAGTTGGACAAAAGTATTTTGGATAACTATAATGGTTGGAATGGAATAAGTTGATCTTTGGATAGTATTATTTATGGTTAAAAAATTTATGAAGATTATTTTTGGAATATTATGATACTATAGTTTTACGAAAAGGACAACTTACAGGGTGGGGCATAACCCGTCGCGTCGGACAAAGCTGCAGGAATCGAACCCACAACCATAGTGCGAGAGGCCTTTATTTCCTACCACTAGCCTACAGGAAGTCCTTGGTTATTAAAAAATAATTTTACTAATCTAAATGGTATGTGTTATCATTTGGAACCTTATACAATTAGGATAAGTATAATATTTTTGGGTTCTATTATCTTTTTGAGTGAAAGGTGAGTTGAAGGTTGAAACTCTAATTGTCAAGCATAAATATATATATATACCTATCTTTTATTCAATGAATAAATTAATTCTTAAACTTTAGTAAAGGGATATTAAAACAAAAAAAATTTGTTACCCTAATACCTTATGTCTTCTTGAACTGATGATATTTTAAATCAACATAGATTGAAGGCTTTGAGGCCCTCAATTTGACAGTTGATTGTGATTGATGACCTCAATCACTCCCTACAAATATTTACGTTTTTACTCCAATTATATGTCTCTAATTGCCACCAATGTTCTCCATATCGAGATCATAATTTGGTGGTGACTTTCTTATTTCCATTTCCCTCTTATTAAGGCTAAATTTTATTAACCTTATTTCCGATGTGGGTTTTCCACAAAGGTATTTTCTATTTTCAACCTTTTATTTTCAAAGAAAAATTTCAAATTGCGAGGACACAATTTATTGAAGGAGTGGAGAATGTAACACCCCGAGCTTCCATTATACGCTTCTCATTCAATAATGCAATAGCTTGCATTCTACGCAACTTTGAGTTCTAAAACACCGCGACAAATCAAAGTAGCCGTTATGAATAGTAATAACCACTTTTTAAAATTATAGATATTTTATATTTCAAAATGGAATTCATTTTTGTATTCCTAATATTGAAATTAGCCTATGTTGAATTTTTCGTAATTTTTTGAGAACTTCAAAATTTTTATGAATAGTGAAAAATACTTAAAACAACTTTTTTAATCAAAATAATTTATAGTGATAAATTATACTATTGAGTGGTTTTAGAGTATAATTAGAATATATTTTTACCATTTTATCCAATGGTGGTCATTAGAATTAATTTAACATTGAAATTGGACATAAACAATTACCAATCTTTTGATATAATTTGTTTCTTAAAAACACGCTATTTGTTGTAACAGCGGGAATTAATTATAAAATTAATTAATGCAACTTATATGTTTGGAATTTTGTAAAATAGACAACATTTTTGAATTCGGAATATCAATTATAGCTTAGGGTGAAATTTTGGCCTTGTTCTGAAAAACTTCAATTTTTGATGAATAGTGAAACCACTAAGTGGTAGTTAAATAACTGATTTTTCATTTAAATGAAATATTACCACTTCTGTGATTTGATTTTCAAAAATCCAACATACATGGTTGTCATTAAGAAGTAAAATGTGGTTCAATGAGATTAAAATAAATTTTTGGTGAATAGTAACTTTTAAGTTCTTAATCGCGATTAGAGGTAATTAGTGTAGTTTAAGGTAAAAATGATGTTTTAATAATATGAGATGAGCTTGACACTTGTCCTAATCCTATTGGATGAGTCATGGACGACCAAGACAACCCATGGGTAAACTTGGGGACCCCATGGAGCCACTTTAGTTGGAAAATGACATTAATATACATTTATTTAATGTTAAAATTAAATTGACACAAACATGAGTTGTTTTACTAAAACAGTTTTTAAGTGGGGTTACACAAGTCCAAATTTTGATTATAAATATTCATTAGAAATATAAAAAGATTTCCTACATCATATTTCTTTTTTTAATTTTTAGACATTAAATAAATTAAATTATTTATGACATCATGATGATGCAGCGATGACCTCATTATTTAACGATTTAAATAAAATGAGAAGATAATGCAAAATCAAAGGCTTACACTTGTCCAAAGCCTATTGGATGAGGAGATTTCGAAACCTTATCACCTTATCCTCGAATTATATAAGTGTGGGACCTTTAGAATCCGAAAAGCATTGTGTAATAATGTAACATTTCAATCTTTCCAAAAGTGCCCCTCCTCTCCACTTATAAAAGGCCCCCACCTCTCCCACCTTATTCACACCGTCAAGCCATTTTGCTCGGCCAAACTCTGCCCAAATACTCTCCCAACTTCCCTCCCTTACTCCTAGAAGCCTCACTTTGGGCATAACTCTACTCAAGGAAGCCTTTGGCTCAAATCAAAAAGAGTTACCCGATTTTGAGGTAATGTCTTTTCTAATGTTGTTTTGTTTTATTTTTCTTCTCCAACACCCTAAACTCTTTGTATTCATTTATTTTGTAACAACACCAGTATCCTCAATATACTAGAATGTTGTTATAAGAAGGATTCGATCTACACTTACACTCACCTACATCTAATGGTTAAAGAACATACGGTTTCTGTGGATGGAGAATTTCTGCATCACGAAATGATGATTGTTCAACACTCATATAACACCTTCAAAGGTGGCCATTAAGATGTCACTATTTTTATATATGATATATAATATGTTTAGGTTTTACTTATGCTTCTGTATTTCTCATTTATGACATAATTTATGATTTCCATTATGGGTAAAACGCGATAATTTCATTTTAGGAAGTGCGGACTACCGCCCCCTCAAAGTGATTTGAATCGTTAATGCCATATGTGGGATGTATAAAGGATGGAGTAAATGGTATTATACACTATATTATACTGGAATTATATTATACATTTATATCATTATGATTTCGTTCCATTAAATATGAAATTGAAATGGAAGTAGCGTTCATGCGTACGTACGGCTTACCGTCTCCATGAACGGTGCATTTCATTTCTTACCTCTAAATGTTACGTAATATTATAAATGAATGTATATACTTGATATATATGATATATATGATATCTCCATCATGAATATAATTCTGGATATAATGGATATTTCACCACATGAACAACTTGTAATTATAAGATGGTTATTGTTGACACAAGTACCAAAGATCGACAAAACGACCGTTATTAACTTAAATAATTACATAATGTTCATATCATTGTAATAAGTGATATAATAAGGATAATGAAATTGAAAATGGTTCTTAATAAGGTATATATTAACTCTAGTTTATTATTCAGGAGGTTAAAGAACGGTTGAGTCAAGTCAGACACAAGGTAAGGGAACTTCTTAACCCAACTTCCATTCTTTGGGTTAATCTTTTACTTTCAAATTATGTCATGATATTATTATGTACTATCTTGTATTTGTACTTTCATTAGGTGTAATTATAGTGAATACACATAATAGATATATTTTATTTTAAAAATTATCTTTGTAAGGGACTTCGTCTCAATATCCTTTCATTGAGGCATATTTCGTTTTATACACAACTTTCTTTTAGACGGTGTATAAACCCCTTTGACTTTTAAGTTTATTCAAACGGAATCTTTTTATACGAAGCGCTTTACTAAACGACAAAAAGGGAATGATTTTCTTTCCGTACTTATGCGGCGACAACGGCTTCTCCGCCGCCGTGACCATTATTTGAGTTTCGGCTTTCTCTACAAGCCATTATTTTTTTTAATGAAAAATAAATACAAAGTTTTAACTTTCTTTTATTTTGGTATTGAAAATGGTTTTGAAAGCGTTTTTATTATATCAATGTGTTGTATTGATATCTTGTGATTGAAATGTGGAAATGTTATGTTTCCTTTATGCATTTTTTATGTGATACGATTATGTTATGGTTTATGAAATGTTTAAACCTATTCATATGAGGAATGCATTGGAATTAATAAGTGACGGGTGGAGCCCGCTATAGCTCCTCGATGCATCGGCAGGTCTCATGAGACAAACTTGTATCTTGGCACGAGGCCTTGACAAAATCTTATTTGTGGTCTTGGCACGAGGCCTTGGCTACGTGGTTATGATAGTCTGGCATTATGCATTCCATCATTATGAAAGTGGTTATTGATATTGCATGTGATTATTCGACCAGTAGAATATCCATATGAATAAGTAAATGGCATTATCTCATTTTAATTTTTCCATATTATGTTGAAGTTCATGTTTAAAAGGCTTTTGTTTTAGTTATAAATTTCCTTAAAAGTTAATGTTTGTTTATGAAAGCTTCCGCGATATTGTTATCCTTACTGAGCATCTGAGCTCACCCCTTTCAATGTTTTAATATTTTCCAGGATGTGAAGAAGTATTTTATGAATGACCTGCAGGGATAGTCAGGAGAGGATATGAGTGTGGACTATGAAGACCATGTTATTTTAGTTTGTTTATTTTTTGATGTAATGAAAGAATTATGAATGTATCTAGTGTTTCCAAGGCTACTAAACTAATCAGTCTTTCGAGACTTGATCTTTTGTGATCATGCCAATGTTACGAAGTAATGCACCGACTCTGGGTAGCTGGGGTCGGGGCGTTACAGTTGGTATCAGAGGAAGTTTAGTACTAACCTTGGATGCTAGATTTAGATAAACTCTGATTAGAGCACATAGCCCGAAGATAGACTTTGAGGATTAGTATAGAAGAACTTCCTAGAATTTTGGTATTGTAGAGATGTTGTGAGTTTTCCGAGCAATACATCCCTGTCTGGATACGAGCAGGTAGAGGCGGCTCTGGCACAGATGTACCTAGGGGTAAAACCCGAAAACACCACTTTGAGCTAGACTCGAATGGGAACTGGTGCACGACAACGGGCCTTGCTGCACTCTTGGTTACGACACTCCCGGGGGATATGCTTAGGATAATTCTCATTTTCTTTACAAACAACTATGAAGGGTTATGAGTATATACATTCTCAAAGGAAACATTTCTTTTTTTGATTATGGATTATATCCATAAATAGTTCAATTTATGTTAAGTGTTTTATAAGTATGGGATTATGTATTTTGATTCATAAACTGATCTAGTTTATGTCATTGTATAGAAATGGCGCCCTGTAGAAGGAATGTGAACTCCAGCAATACGTATGATCAAAAGAGTAAGATGGATCGTATCTTTCACGGTATTAAGACAACATTTCGAAGGGAAATAGTCTCCCATGTGTTCTCAACATATGAAGAAATAGTATCATGTGTTAATAAGATAAGTAAAGAATTCTCTGAGTCCTATGGCTTTGAAACGAAGCAAGAGACAAAAGGGATGGAAGAGAGAATGATGGATAAAGGGATGGGGGGAAAGAAGAATATTCCAATATGTGGTAATTGTGGGAAGAAACATCATGGAACTTGCCTAAATTGAATGGGAGTTTGTTATAAGTGTAGAGAAAAAGGACACAAAGTGCGTGACTGCAAGGGTAAGAAAATGGTTTCAAATGTACAATGCTTCTTCTGCAAGGATTGGGGACACTACGCAAACCAATGTCCAAATCATCAGAGTATACCCCAAATGATGTTATTGGATAATAATCAAGTTATGATACTACCACAGATGAGGAGTAATGATTAGAGTTCTTATGTTGTTGTTAAAGAATTTTGTAATTTGAGTGTTGTATCAATGATGTACTGGTTATAATAATTATGGAGTATATAAGGATTGTACTGCTGTACTATTTCATCAAGGACTTGAGATTGTGTGGAACCAAGAAAAGTGACTCCACAGTAGGTAAAATTTCTGGAAAATATATGGTTGAGAGAAAGATAAACCATAATATGGTTCTGATACCGAGATAGTGATTTTGGAATAAGACGTTATTGATTTGGATAAATTATATTGGATATTATTAACTTCCTTGAAACTGATTGATGATTTGTACACATTTTTGGATAGAAGGAGTATATCTAGTATTCTATAAGGAATAAGGGATCATGGTAATTCAGTATGTTTAAAAAGAATACATGATGAAGGTGTTCACATGTTGTTATATGAAAAAAAAGGATCATCATTATGTTTACCTTCCTTATAAAATTTGGACTGTGAGTTGGACAAAAGTATTTTGGATAACTATAATGGTTGGAATGGAATAAGTTGATCTTTGGATAGTATTATTTATGGTTAAAAAATTTATGAAGATTATTTTTGGAATATTATGATACTATAGTTTTACGAAAAGGACAACTTACAGGGTGGGGCATAACCCGTCGCGTCGGACAAAGCTGCAGGAATCGAACCCACAACCATAGTGCGAGAGGCCTTTATTTCCTACCACTAGCCTACAGGAAGTCCTTGGTTATTAAAAAATAATTTTACTAATCTAAATGGTATGTGTTATCATTTGGAACCTTATACAATTAGGATAAGTATAATATTTTTGGGTTCTATTATCTTTTTGAGTGAAAGGTGAGTTGAAGGTTGAAACTCTAATTGTCAAGCATAAATATATATATATACCTATCTTTTATTCAATGAATAAATTAATTCTTAAACTTTAGTAAAGGGATATTAAAACAAAAAAAATTTGTTACCCTAATACCTTATGTCTTCTTGAACTGATGATATTTTAAATCAACATAGATTGAAGGCTTTGAGGCCCTCAATTTGACAGTTGATTGTGATTGATGACCTCAATCACTCCCTACAAATATTTACGTTTTTACTCCAATTATATGTCTCTAATTGCCACCAATGTTCTCCATATCGAGATCATAATTTGGTGGTGACTTTCTTATTTCCATTTCCCTCTTATTAAGGCTAAATTTTATTAACCTTATTTCCGATGTGGGTTTTCCACAAAGGTATTTTCTATTTTCAACCTTTTATTTTCAAAGAAAAATTTCAAATTGCGAGGACACAATTTATTGAAGGAGTGGAGAATGTAACACCCCGAGCTTCCATTATACGCTTCTCATTCAATAATGCAATAGCTTGCATTCTACGCAACTTTGAGTTCTAAAACACCGCGACAAATCAAAGTAGCCGTTATGAATAGTAATAACCACTTTTTAAAATTATAGATATTTTATATTTCAAAATGGAATTCATTTTTGTATTCCTAATATTGAAATTAGCCTATGTTGAATTTTTCGTAATTTTTTGAGAACTTCAAAATTTTTATGAATAGTGAAAAATACTTAAAACAACTTTTTTAATCAAAATAATTTATAGTGATAAATTATACTATTGAGTGGTTTTAGAGTATAATTAGAATATATTTTTACCATTTTATCCAATGGTGGTCATTAGAATTAATTTAACATTGAAATTGGACATAAACAATTACCAATCTTTTGATATAATTTGTTTCTTAAAAACACGCTATTTGTTGTAACAGCGGGAATTAATTATAAAATTAATTAATGCAACTTATATGTTTGGAATTTTGTAAAATAGACAACATTTTTGAATTCGGAATATCAATTATAGCTTAGGGTGAAATTTTGGCCTTGTTCTGAAAAACTTCAATTTTTGATGAATAGTGAAACCACTAAGTGGTAGTTAAATAACTGATTTTTCATTTAAATGAAATATTACCACTTCTGTGATTTGATTTTCAAAAATCCAACATACATGGTTGTCATTAAGAAGTAAAATGTGGTTCAATGAGATTAAAATAAATTTTTGGTGAATAGTAACTTTTAAGTTCTTAATCGCGATTAGAGGTAATTAGTGTAGTTTAAGGTAAAAATGATGTTTTAATAATATGAGATGAGCTTGACACTTGTCCTAATCCTATTGGATGAGTCATGGACGACCAAGACAACCCATGGGTAAACTTGGGGACCCCATGGAGCCACTTTAGTTGGAAAATGACATTAATATACATTTATTTAATGTTAAAATTAAATTGACACAAACATGAGTTGTTTTACTAAAACAGTTTTTAAGTGGGGTTACACAAGTCCAAATTTTGATTATAAATATTCATTAGAAATATAAAAATATTTCCTACATCATATTTCTTTTTTTAATTTTTAGACATTAAATAAATTAAATTATTTATGACATCATGATGATGCAGCGATGACCTCATTATTTAACGATTTAAATAAAATGAGAAGATAATGCAAAATCAAAGGCTTACACTTGTCCAAAGCCTATTGGATGAGGAGATTTCGAAACCTTATCACCTTATCCTCGAATTATATAAGTGTGGGACCTTTAGAATCCGAAAAGCATTGTGTAATAATGTAACATTTCAATCTTTCCAAAAGTGCCCCTCCTCTCCACTTATAAAAGGCCCCCACCTCTCCCACCTTATTCACACCGTCAAGCCATTTTGCTCGGCCAAACTCTGCCCAAATACTCTCCCAACTTCCCTCCCTTACTCCTAGAAGCCTCACTTTGGGCATAACTCTACTCAAGGAAGCCTTTGGCTCAAATCAAAAAGAGTTACCCGATTTTGAGGTAATGTCTTTTCTAATGTTGTTTTGTTTTATTTTTCTTCTCCAACACCCTAAACTCTTTGTATTCATTTATTTTGTAACAACACCAGTATCCTCAATATACTAGAATGTTGTTATAAGAAGGATTCGATCTACACTTACACTCACCTACATCTAATGGTTAAAGAACATACGGTTTCTGTGGATGGAGAATTTCTGCATCACGAAATGATGATTGTTCAACACTCATATAACACCTTCAAAGGTGGCCATTAAGATGTCACTATTTTTATATATGATATATAATATGTTTAGGTTTTACTTATGCTTCTGTATTTCTCATTTATGACATAATTTATGATTTCCATTATGGGTAAAACGCGATAATTTCATTTTAGGAAGTGCGGACTACCGCCCCCTCAAAGTGATTTGAATCGTTAATGCCATATGTGGGATGTATAAAGGATGGAGTAAATGGTATTATACACTATATTATACTGGAATTATATTATACATTTATATCATTATGATTTCGTTCCATTAAATATGAAATTGAAATGGAAGTAGCGTTCATGCGTACGTACGGCTTACCGTCTCCATGAACGGTGCATTTCATTTCTTACCTCTAAATGTTACGTAATATTATAAATGAATGTATATACTTGATATATATGATATATATGATATCTCCATCATGAATATAATTCTGGATATAATGGATATTTCACCACATGAACAACTTGTAATTATAAGATGGTTATTGTTGACACAAGTACCAAAGATCGACAAAACGACCGTTATTAACTTAAATAATTACATAATGTTCATATCATTGTAATAAGTGATATAATAAGGATAATGAAATTGAAAATGGTTCTTAATAAGGTATATATTAACTCTAGTTTATTATTCAGGAGGTTAAAGAACGGTTGAGTCAAGTCAGACACAAGGTAAGGGAACTTCTTAACCCAACTTCCATTCTTTGGGTTAATCTTTTACTTTCAAATTATGTCATGATATTATTATGTACTATCTTGTATTTGTACTTTCTTTATGTGTAATTATAGTTAATACACATAATAGATATATTTTATTTTAAAAATTATCTTTGTAAGGGACTTCGTCTCAATATCCTTTCATTGAGGCATATTTCGTTTTATACACAACTTTCTTTTATACGGTGTATAAACTCCTTTGACTTTTAAGTTTATTCAAAAGAAATATTTTTATACGAAGCACTTTACTAAACGACAAAAAGGGAATGTTTTTCCTTCCGTACTTATGCAGCGACAACGGCTTCTCCGCCGCCGTGACCATTGTTTGAGTTTCGGCTTCCTCTACAAGCCATCATTTTTTAATGAAAAATAAATACAAAGTTTTAACTTTCTTTTATTTTGGTATTGAAAATGGTTTTGAAAGCGTTTTTATTATATCAATGTGTTGTATTGATATCTTGTGATTGAAATGTGGAAATGTTATGTTTCATTTATGCATGTTTTATGTGATACGATTATGTTATCGTTTATGAAATGTTTAAACCTATTCATATGAGGAATGCATTGGACATAATAAGTGACGGGTGGAGCCCGCTATAGCTCCTCGATGCATCGGAAGGTCTCATGAGACAAACTAGTGTCTTGGCACGAGGCCTTGAAAAAATATTATTTGTGGTCTTGGCACGAGGCCTTGGCTACGTGGTTATGATAGTCAGGCATTATGCATTCTATCATTATGAAAGTGATTATTGATATTGCATGTGATTATTCGACCAGTAGAATATCCATGTGAATAAGTAAATGGAATTATCTCATTTTACTTTTTCCATATTATGTTGAAGTTCATGTTTAAAAGGCTTTTGTTTCAGTTATACATTGCCTTAAAAGTTAATGTTTGTTTATGAAATCTTCCATGATATTGTTATCCTTACTGAGCATCTGAGCTCACCCCTTTCAATGTTTTAATATTTTCCAGGATGTGAAGAAGTATTTTATGAATGACCTGCAGGGATAGTCAGAAGAGGATATGAGTGTGGACTATGAAGACCATGTTATTGTAGTTTGTTTAATTTTTTATGTAATGAAAGAATTATGAATGTATCTAGTGTTTCCAAGGCTACTAAACTAATCGGTCTTTCGAGACTTGATCTTCTGTGATCATGCCAATGTTACGAAGTAATGCACCGACTCTGGGTAGCTGGGGTCGGGGCGTTACAATATGAGTTTCATCACCTATATGATCCCTTCATTTTTAATATGAAATATATATGAATATAATCATTTGGGAGGTTGAGTTCATCTAGTAATTGGATATCTAGATTCTCAAAATTGACTCCTCTTTTCCACAAGTGTTTTGCATTCATCCCACTGGTGGTTTATTTTTTTCACATTGTTGGTTTAGTCTACCTTTTATCTCTACTATTGTTGAGAATCATATTCCACATCTTAAATATCATAGGTTTTGGTGCTATTATCCATATCATCAAACTCATATGGTGTCCAATCGACAACCCCATACACCATTGATGCAAGGCTCATGGTAGAGAATGTCTGGGTTCCTCCCAGTTGAAGAAATGTGACCATTGCTCATATCTGGAGACCTGGTGTGGTTATCCTACAACAATATCCAACAATTAATTGGGATTAGTATTCTTAGTTATTGAAGTCATCTAATATCCGGAAAATTTATCTGAGGATGTAGGTTTTTCATAAACATGATTTCTTCTATGTTTCTTCTTCTAGTCCACAATTTCTATATTAGTACTTATAAGAATTTTAGTTGGATATATACTTTTAGTCTTTGAAATATAATCTTTTTTTATAATATAATACAATTGCATGAGTGGGCTGTGTTCTTGATGTTATGTAAGTCCTAAAGAGTACAAATAACATAAATCTAAGTCTGGCATTTGTTTTCTAATCTCATTTCTTTATTTTCAATTATTTTTGTTTACCTATTCCCACATCATCTCTGTGATCAGGTGTGTTTTAATTTTAATAAAATTCATTTTTCAATTTTCTATATTGAATTAATCCATGTTCTTTATTCAGTGGTCCTTATAATTATTTGGGGTCTGTATTTTCCTATTACCCACAAAACCATGTGGTTTCAGAGCCACCAAAATAAACAATGGAATATGAGAAATATGAAATAGATTCATTATATGGGTTAAATGATTTATATTTGTGATGATTAAAAATAAAATCACTATTTTTCCAATAAGTGAACAAATAATTACTTCATGGTCCTAAGAATACCCATGTATGTCTTTCCACTAATGGTCAAATAGTGACAATCAATAAAGATATCCCCTCTAACATTTTTATGAAAGCACATAGCTCTTCAACCCTTCCTATAGGTGATAATGTAATGAGGGAGGTTCCTTATGAGAACTCTACATTCAGAATTTTTTCTATAGATGAAAATATGTACACGAAAATTATTAATTTTTCATCCACATAAGAAGCACAAATTATATACCATCAAGATAAATAATGGATAAACAATCTAGGCAGACATTGATGAGTTTATTAAAATGTTTTTAGTGATCGGTAATATAAATTTTAATGTTGAATATGAGGACCAAGCCATTATAATTTTAATATATTTTGATAGTTTATTTGATGATCTTATCAATTATATGTTGTATGGAAGATATTCCTTAACTTCAATGGAAGTCAAGTCATCCATTCATTAACATGAGAAATATAGCAAAGCTAAGGTTATACCTGAATTTGGGGGTCTGAATTTTAGGGGTCATTTGGATATTTGGGGGAAACAGAATTGTAATAAAATGGAAGGGATGTAAGATTCATATCCAATAACATGATCATCAATCTAAACCCAATATAAAGAATTCTATTTTCTACCGCTATTTAAATCATAGTCATATAAGTCCCAAATTATTCAATTTGATATAGGGAAAACCTACTAAAGAGTATAGTTTTCATTCACTCATTGTCAACAATGGTAAAGAATGTGTTGTGTTCGTGTGTCTGTCTCACGATTCTCTTGATTACAAGTGGGTCTCAGACTCAGGATGCTCTTTAAATATGTTCTTTGAAATGACATCGTTTTCTTTTATAACATATGGAGTTGGAGGAGAGGATATTGTAGGAAACAGAAAAATCTATTGCATCTTGGGTAGAGGTTCTGTTATTTTAGATCTCTTAGTCCATTCTCTTGTCACAATATTGGATGTGAGATGGGTTCTATATATAAACCAAAATTTTATCTCCCTAGGTGTCATAAATGAGAGAGGATTTACATTTAAATCATATTCTTATTTTCATTGAATCTTAAAGGTTTATCTTAAGGTTCTCAAAGTCTCCTTGTGGAATGGGATATATGTTTTAGATGGAAGAACACATGTCATGAAGTATAGAAACATTTATGTCACTAACAATAATAAGACAATGCTTTATCATAAGAAATGGGGACATGTGATTGATAAAGCTTTATAGAAATTAAATAAGAAAGGGATGATTTTACTAGTTCTATAATGTGACACATCCATTGGTGAAGTTTGTTTAATTGGTAATTCTAAAAGAGTTAGTTTTTCAAGATTTATCATTAATGTTGGTCAACCAAAAATTTGCATTAACATTGAGTTATGGGGACCTTCTATGACTACATATCATGGTGTATGCTCTTACATTTTCACCATTATAGGTGACTTTTCAAGGAATGTCTAGGTTTATATTTTGAGAAATAAATATGAACCCTTTGAGATGTTAAAAACATTGAAATTATCTGTAGAAAATAATATTATGAAAAAGTTAAAGAATATGAGGACTGATAATGGACATTAATACACATCTATTGATTTTATCAAGTTTTTGTAATTTTAAAAAATTTTAAATCACTGATATGTGACACATACAATTATTTGGAATTGTGTAGTTGTGCATATGAATCATACCTCTCTTGAGTGGCATTGTGTATTTATTTCATTTTTGGGCCTACCCAAATCCTTTTCAACATCAGTTGTCACTATAGAAGTTTACAAAATAAATAAGCTTCCTTCATCTTCCAACATATTTATGAATCCTATTAAATTGTGGTGCAATCTCCCACATCCTATGAACATCATAAGGTGTTTTGATTCACTACCTAGACTCACGTTAAGGATGAAAAACCTAAGCTTATAGCTATAAAGTGCATATTTATAGGCTGTCCAAATGTGGTGGTGGGGATTAATATTTCATTAGATAAACCTAGAATTAAAATGTGCATTATTATTCAGGATATGTTGTTTCTAGAGTCTTCTCATCCTCGGCTCTAACATCCCCCTAATGACATTTTTGATCCTTCTCATAAGAGGGATGTTGAGGTTGATCATTCCAATGATAGTGAGCCTCCTATTGAGACTCCTTCTACATCTAAAATTCCCATTTGTCATCTTGAGCCATAATATTTGAATAATTCTAACAATACCATTGATTACAATGTACATTGTGACCTTATAAATTATAATCTATCTAGTGATCGGTAGAGGAGGGTCATTAGACCTCTCTCTAGGTATAAATATGCTAATACAGTTTCCTTTTCCTTAATTGTAATAGTAGATCATGGTGGAGAAGATCCCTAAATCTACTATTAGTCTTTCAATGACATCAACTCTATGACTTATATTTCATCTAAGGATGATGAGATTAAATCACAATTAATTAACCATATATGTCCCATAGTTAATAAACCGCCTACTATAAATGTGATAAGATGTTAATTGATATATAAAACAAAAGAATTCAATACTATAGGAAATGAAATTATGTTTAATGCTAGACATATTGCTAATGAATTCATTAATAAAGAAGTAATTTATTGCTCTAATATTTTACTCCTTTAGTGAAATAGTCATTAATAAGAATACTCATTTTTTTCTTCCCATTTTGATTTTCATATAGAATAGCTAGATGTTAAAACTAATTTCATAGATTTTGATTAATTGAAAATGTATACACATATCCTCCTACTATTTAAAAAATGAATTTTTTGTTTACCATGTTTCTTTTCATAATATAACAATACATATATTATAATAAGATGCAAGATAATGGTATAATAATTTTTATTGATTTAGGATTGAAAATGGTTTCAGGAAGAGAGATTTTGATGCATGTGTATATTTTAGATTTGTTAAAAAATCCATGATTTATTTCCTTATATATGTAGATGAAAAGTTTCTCATCTATTATAATATAAAAGTAATCACCCATTTTAAAATAAAATTGATTTCATAATTTTAATGAAAGATCATTGTTGTTCTAAAAAAATTACGTGTGTGGAAATTCTAATGGATATGAAGCATAAGATTTATAATGTATATCATCATTTGTATATCATTAATGTGCTTAAGATGTATTTTTTTGATTATTTAAATCCAGTTGTAATTCCTTTATGTAACATTTTAAATTGTCTTTATATTATTCACCGGCCAGAACATCTAATATTTAATATGTGACTAGAATCTTGATTTCTAATATAGTGGGATGTATTATGTATGCTAGGATTTGTAGTTGACCATATGTTTTATTTTCTTCTGTACTCTACAATACATTTTTTTTTATTAAAAACCAATTTATTTGTATGTAAGAACCCTATATAATGTTAACATTATCACCATCACATACCCCATAATGACATAAAAAGACAATATACCAAAATCAATCATCAACATCCAAAATCAAACATCATATGAAATATTAGATCATCGCCATGTTCACCAACCCAAAATGTTCAACCACTACACATTACCACCACAATAAATCCAATTCAAAATTAGAATTTCAAAAGAGGAAACCATCATACTAAGATGGGACCAAACCGAAACGAACAACTTTCTAGCTCCATAATCACATCACAAACCTAATCACCTCAAAATAATCACTTCCATAATAAATATCCTATCACCTACATCGTTGTCATCAATTCAAGACAACAAAACTCATTGGTGAGTCTAACTAAAAACCATCAACATCAAAAAGAGAGATCATCGTTGTTGTTGATTCAGTCATGTCGTCGTTGAAGATTATTCGCAATTGTGCCACCCAGTGGATGGAAATCAGTAACACTAAAGATGAATCTCCCCATGCAGCTCACACTAATGCTCCCAATTCCTCAAAACCAATCTAGAAAACCACCAAAAATTTCCAACATCTACTCGAACCCACTGACGGAATGATATTCTTCACAAAAAAAGGAATTGACCCAGGGAACATCACCATATGCACACACAACGTTCCTCAGAGACCTTGAGGAAGCAACCGACATGAACACCAATGATAGAAAAAGAATATCCAAATAAGGGAACGAATTAACTAGGGGAAGAAAACCAAAAGGACCCATGATGATAAGAAAACCCATGAAAAAACTCGAGCTGAAACCATAGTAAGAAGTGAGAGAGATGAGATCCCGGGGATGAAACCCTAATGAAAATTGAGCCCAAAAACTAAAAGTGATGTAAATGGGACTGAAACTCTAAGAGGATAATGAGAATGAGACACTAAAGTGAAAACCCAAAAGAAAAGTTAGAGCCGAAATAGGGAGGTACCGATGAAGAGTGTCATGATCTTCCAAACCCACTACCATAGTTCCAAACCAATAATAGAATCCAATAAATCCAAACAGGGTGTGGCTGTGTGCCTCAGGCAAGATCAGTAGAGTAGGGGTGAGGGGGAAGAAAATGGAGAAACATTAGAAGTCCATAGAAGAATGGACATATGATACCATGAGCAGATTCCAAGAGAGGAAGATGCAAAACCAAGAGCCCAAGAAATTAGAACGAAGCTGAGAGACTGAGTGCATATTGGAAAACCACTTAAATGGTCATTAAGGTAAATTTCGTCAACTTCATATCCATCAATTTTTTATGGTAATAATATAAATTCCTCTAGATTAGGGACTATTTATTGAGATTCTAACTATTCTAGAAATGTTGATTCTAGGAAATCACTTAATAGTTATGTATTTTCTACATGTAGAAGAACTATATTATGGATGTGAAATATGCACTCAGCAGTGACCCTATCAACTACTATACCCAAGTACATAACAGTTATTAATGTATACTAGGAAGCCATGTGGATTAAGTGTTTGATTTCATATCATTGTATAAGTTATTATATTATTATTATACATTGTCAATTGCAATTAATAAATTATTATTTAAAAAATTATGCCATGGTAGTTCTACTATCATGGATACTAGGCTTTATTTTATTATATATGTTATTAAAAGTGTAATAGTGTGTTTGACTAAGATACACACTGATGAAAACACAATCGATTGTTTGACTAAGGATGCAGGTTTATCTATTTTCATGTGTTTCGTTGATATAATGAACCTGGATCCACATGAATAACATTTACATGTAGTAACATCCCTAATTCTCAATTGAAAATTTAGGAGATTTGTTAATTTTTATATTCATTGTTTTTATATTGAAAATAGAAATTAATCAATTTAAATTGTTCATAAATTCAAATTATTTTAAATACATGAATGTAATTATTAAATATTTTATCATTATAATATCTAATGGGTATTGGTTTTATTTTACCGCATGTGGTAATTTATGTGGCCCACTCAATTAATTGGACTTCTTGAAATGGGATGCCACCTTCGCTATCTATTGTATTCCTCTTCTCTTCATTTATTTCTGTCAATGGATGGTGTGGCCTAATCTATACCAGACATCCATTTATTTGAGTCGTTAAATGTGTTGGTGGTGGTTACTTCGACATTGGCTCATGATATCCTCCACCTGGATATTGTAAGAACACAGATCTTCGTTTCAGGTATGTTCATACTTTTCTGGTAATTTTTTAGAAAAGTGAAAAATATTGAAATTTTCAAAGTACACATCATGTGCTTTATGAGTACACATCATGTACTTTTCTTCAGTGTGAGGCCATGTGATGTCCGTTTTTAGGCCACACACACGGTCGGTAGTGGTGATGTGGAGGCTGCTTAATGCGGTGTATGGAAAGGGTGAGTACATGCCATGTAATCATAAAGTACACGTCATGTACTTTTCTTTATTCTTTCATTAATCGGACCGAGGTCGCATCTTAATCCTATTTTCATCTTCTTCTCCACCTAATTACGTCCAGAGCGTCCAAGGATGCCAAATTTCTTCTAAGCCACCGATCCATCACCGGTTATCCAAATCGAACGTCGTCAGTTGCAATAGACTCGTAGCGGGGAGTTCTTGGTTCTTCATTGGCCATGTTTCTTGATTCCTTCTCTTGTGAGAGTTATCTGAGGTGGAAAAGTTGTAGAAGTATTTGATTTCCTTCAGCATTCAAGGATGATTTATAGGCAAATGTTCAACTATATCAATCTTCTAGGATCGAGGTAAGTGGTTTGTTTCCATACGTTGAATATCATTGAGTATTTTGTGCAAAAGTGTTGGATACACGTGTATCAGGTATCTCAGGATATCGTTTTGATCCTGTATTGTTTTCTTCCTTAGATTGAATTTATTCATGAGGTTATTAGATTATTGATATTTGCTTGTTAGCATGTTTTAGGATCACCCCATGGGTGCTCCCCCTGTTTTGGTTGTTTATCGTCGTTTGGCTTAGGTTGCCTCTGAGGCATACCTTGTTTAATTGTTTGTCTGCCTTGATATAATTGATTGCATGTATTTCATGTTTTTTATATGCTTTTGATGCATTGTATCTATTATACAAGTATTTTTTTGAGCTTAATTTGGGCTAATAAAATTCAATTACACATGACTACACTACTCGGGGCTGTGGGAACCTGGTGTGGTAGACTTAAGAGGGAATCAATGATTAAGTGCTTCCCTAGAGTGTCTCTTATAAATTAGAATCATCTATAAGACCTATGGAACAGGGACTTTGTGATTCCTTAAAGTGTCCTTAGTTACGTCTTGAGACTATAGGTGAAATTAGATGTATGTGCTTCCTCAAAGAGTATATAGTTATCGTTGCAAGACCGCATGGGAATTGACTATGAGAGCTTCCCAGAGTGTTTGTGCCTTTGTTTGTTTACTTGACTAGAGGGGTATGCTAGTACGAACTACCCTGAGAGTCACCATGATTATTTTTTGATTGGTCGTGATGAGTCCACCATGCCAAAGAACAAGCTTGAGTTTGTACTACTAGTTGTTAGGTAGTCTGCTGAGATACCTGTTGAGTTGATTTCTATGCCTTGAGAATATAGATCTGTTTGATAGATTCATTGCTAGATAATTTAACGAGTGAATTAAATTAATAAATAAATATTAATTGAGATTGGTAGGAATGTTTAATTTTGAGTACTAATGTTTTCGTACTGCATTTATTTCTTTGACTTTTTCTATATTGCTCATCGATAGTAGGGCACAGATCTTGTGGTGATTGCCTAATGGGATTAGTCTCACACCCTGTTTGGGTCCTTCTTTTTATCCCAAATAATATATATGGTTACAGGGGTGGATATGGATTTTTTCCCTCTACTTCATGTATATGATTGATCGTTGGAGATGGGGAGCATAGGACCGAGCTTTGGCTTGCGAGGCTACTATAGTTTCTATTTAATTTTCGTACTTTGTTCTCAGCTGTATTTCAGCATGTTGATTTGTTTTCTTCTTTCCTTAGATACATGTACCATGTTGCATCATTAATATATTATACATTGCTTCTATTGTTTAGTTTCAGTTGGTGTTTATTGTGTAATGCTTCCACTATTGACTGTTATTTCATGTACCATGTATACCTTACCAAATTAGGGCAATGTTTCCCCAATAACATACCAAGGCCCTCACTGCTAGTCGGGTACCTCAAGAATTTGGGGAAATGTGCATGAGCTAATATGGTGAACCTGGCATGGGGCACCAATTGAGGGGTTCCAGCTTCGGATCTTTACAATGTGGTATCAGAGGAGTTTCCTTCCATTTCTATTGACTTACTATTTAGCGACATTAGAGAGGGATAGGACAGAATAGGTAAATTTTAAATAGATGTGTCCGGGCATTCTAGAACCCTTTTACAGTGAATAATCTAGATTACCTTGAATATTGCAATTTTCGAGTTTTTGAAAATGTTACAGTTTAATTGATTTTTACATTGGGGGGTGCACTTATTTTGCGATATTATCGTTTGTATGATTTTGGTTATATTTTGTTGCAACATGATGAGATGAGGGTATTCCAACTCATGAATCATATAGGAACATGGTAGAAAATCACATGTCCTACATTTTTTCATGCCATATAGATTGCATTAGAATTTGAATGCTGTTGTGATAGAATTTTTGATAGATGATGAATGTTGTTGTTATAGCTACTGTGATAGAATACTTTCTATGTTTATAGGGTATCAATTTTTTGGAGCTTCATTATCATGGACGCCAAACATTTGTCTTAGAGGTGTTATGGGCCCTCAAGGTTTGGAATTTAGTGGATCGTGAGTTTTTATAATTTTTTCTGGTTACATCCATTGTTATGATGACATGCTTTAATTGGCAGGGAGTATGGGCCCCGATGGATCAGAATATGGATCCTTAACACTTCTTTCTATGTTTTCTGGGCTCCGGTGCAGTTCTGAGTCTACTGTCTGGAAAATCCCAGAATACACGGCATGTACATTAGGCTTACATGTCGTGTAGTTTTTAGCCATGTCCCTGACAGTGTTGGCCAGAAGCATGGTGTTGTAAATTTTCTTGTAGAAACATTCCTTGTACAATCATATCACGCAGTGTAGTCTAGAATAGGTATCTGACCGTTTCATGAACAACATGGGCCGAGGTTTTCCATCAAGTGCATGACGTTTCCCTTGGGAACACACCCTATATAGTTGACCAAGTAGCTAACCATGTAGCCAACTGCACGGGTTGGTTTTATACTTCTACGTAAACTTCGTGTCCTTATGAAACACGTTGTGTAGTGCCAATCATGTGTCAGACTATGTCACTAACAACATGGGCCAAGTAAGGCATGTCAATTACAAAATGTGTCTCCTTTTACATGCCATGTAGTAGTGGTCTTTGTACCAATCTGTGTGACTGACAACATGGACAGGGGATAGAAATTTTGGACATGATAGGTAGCATAAATGCATGATGTGTAGTTTCCTACATGGACAGTCCGTGTTCCCAGCCGTGTAGGAGTGAACGGGCCAAGAGGAAAAAGTGCTAGTACATGTCGTGTAGTTTAGGAACACGTCGTTTAGTCGGGTGGTTTACACAGCCATGTATGGCCATGGTACATGCCAAGTGTAAACATTTAAGAAACACTTTATGTAGTTGTACTACACGCCGTGTAGTTGGGTTTTCCATAATATTGATGTTTATCTCTCATGTTTCATTTTGATCTCTAAAGTTTCATATTTTTTCATTGTTAATGAAGGTGTGATTTTGACCTTTCATATATTTGGCACTAAGAAGTCCTCCCTTTGCATGTTAGGAACCATGCCGTAACTATATGCTCGATACGGCATATCAGGGACTACCAGTAATTATGCCTATCAGTCTGGACATGGCACCTGCAGTTATTCCAGACACTGGTTCTAATGCTCATTTCAGAGAGGGTTTCAAGAGATTCAGGAAGACCTTCTATGGAGCTCAGCATTCTGCCCTGTTTATGAAAGTTCTGAAGTGGATTTTTCATCAGCAACACCCTCCAACGTTCATAGGGGATGGAGGACCACAGACTGCAGAGTCAGGGCTAGAAGCCAGGTTGTCCATCATCGATCATCTGGATACACCTTCGGAGAAGATAGTGAAGCTTGTGGCATGTATGTTGTGAGATTAATCCATGAAATGGTGGGATGTGGTTTTGCAGATAGGGTGCCAATAGAATATGGCTTGGGATTAGTTTCATCATATGATATACTACTACATCTACCCAGCGACGCTGAGTGCTAATAGAGCCAGAGAGTTCATGAACCTGCATCAGGGTACTCTCACAATTATGGAGTATTCCTCCCACTATATAGAGTTACATCATTTCACTCCCATTATGGGGAATGAAGAGATGTTTTTGGCGAAGATGTTTGGGGAAGACCTCTGACCGAACATCAGGTCACGGGTGAACGTCTTTCAGTTGACTTCTATTACCCTGATAGTAAACCAGGCGCTTATTATGGAGAGAAACCTGAGGGAAGTTGGAGCTGTTGACAGGGGCGTTTCAGCATCCAGGGCAGATTCTCTCAAGACAGACGGCAAGAAGTGCAACCAAGAGTCTACGCGAGATGACTCGAGGAAGCGAGGTATTCCTTTCCATAGATGGGATCTATATTCTAGCAACCAAGTTGTGTGTTATTAGGGTGGTTGAAGTGGTCATAAGATGCCCCAGTGCCCAAGGGACCGAGTGGAGTGTCGATCTTGCGGCAAGATGTGTCATCTTCAGAGCTTCTGTATGGTTCTTCTGCCCGTAGCTAGTGAAAGAGGATCCGTTTCAACACTGCGTACAGGAGAAGTATTACCATTTTCACAGTATACTGGGGGATAGAGTTCTTCAGGTCATTCCAGAATGGGTTGATGTCATGGATGTAGTGGTCAGGCTTAGGGAGGAGCACCATTGGGATCTGAGGCTGCTACGCAGGCCCACAGTACTGGCCAGACATTTTCTGTATAGCAGATTCATCAGTAATAAGATCATGGACCATCTACAGATTGAGGTACGATTTTAGTATCCTCAGTTTTATCCCCTTCACTTTTCGATACAAGAGCTTCTCATAGCTTTATTTCTGTCCATACTGTGTAAATATTTAGGCTTACTATTTATACATCTAAGTATATGATGACGCCAGACACTCCCTTGGGAAATAGAATTGCTAGCGTGCCTCAATGCGTAGACTGGCCCCTCAAGGATGGTGGGTGACTTTTTTCATTCAGTATCTATGTTTTGGAGATGGCAGGCTATGACATCATTCTCAGGATAGATTGGTTAGTTCCCTTCTAGGACTTTGTCGATTACTATCGATGCGGGGTGAGTTTCACATCACCAGAGGGCAGATATTTTCTTCACAATGGCGAATGGGATGTCCAAGAGAGTAGAGAAGGACTAGAGCATCATTGGTTGGGTGGTGTTTTGGCCCATATTTCTAGCTTATATCTAGATGACCATGAGACTTCTTAGGTAAATTTTTCTCCAATGGTAGATTACATTAGAGATGTCTTTTGAGAATAATTTTCTGGTTTGCCTCTAGAGTGAGATTTATACATCTCTATTGAGCTTGTGCCAGGAGTTGAACTATTGTCAATTCCTCCTAATAAGATGGCTACACCATAGTTGTAGGAGATCAATAATTAGTTGGAGGAGTTGCAGGAAAGGGGTTTCATTTGACCAAGTACCTCTCCTTGGGGTTCACCTGTCCTGTTTGCAAAGAAGGAAGACGACACCCTTAGGTTTTGTGTGGATTATCGGAAGCTGAACCATTTGATGATCATGAACTGATATCCAATTCCACAAATAGATGATCTGTTTGATCAGCTTCGAGGAGAAAGAGTGTTCTCGAAGATTGACATGAGATTCGGCTACCATCAATTGCATGTCAGACCATCTGATATACCTATTACAGCCTTCTGGAGTAGTTATGGTATTTATGGGCACATGGATATGTAGTTTGGTCTAACGAATGTTCATATTGTATTTATGGTGTTGATGAATAGATTTTTCCATCCATACATGTATTTCTTCCTGGTGGTTTTCATGGACGACATCTTGGTGTACTCTCAAACTCGACACAACCATGTTACCCATCTTGAGATCGTTTTGAGTACACTAAGGGTGCATCAGTAATATGTTAATTTCTCTAAGAGCCACTTTTGGATGGAATAGATTCACTTCCTGGGTCATGTCATCTCGGAGACAAGAGTATCAGTAGAACCAGAAAAGTTGAGAGCACAAGTCACTTGGGAGAAGTCGAAGAATGACTTAAAGGTACGGAGTTTTTTAGTGTTGGTTGTTTACTATAGGTGGTTTATACAGAATTTCTCATGCCTAGAAACTCCATTGATGGGAATGACTAAGAATAGGGTGAAGTATGTTTGGTCCGAAGCCTGCGATTCAGCCTTCCAGGAGCCGAAAGAGAGATCGACTACCGCACTGATTCTAGTATTACCGGAGCCGGGCATGAGTTATATAGTTTTCGTTGATGAATCTGGCATTAGTCATAGATAAATACCTATGCATGAGGATCATTTTTTACATATGGATCTCAGGAGTTGAGGCCACATGAGAGGAACTATCCTATATATGACCTGGAGTTGGCTATAGTTGTAAATGATTTGCGTTGTTGGAGAAATTATCTTCTAGGAGAGCATTTTGTGGTGTATACTGACCAAAAGAGCCTCAAGTACTCCTTCACACAGCGTGACTTGAATCTGAGATAGTGGAGGTTGGTTGAGTACTTGTAGTCTTCTAATTTCAAGCCTTCCTATATGCCTGGGAAATGCAATGCATTGGCTAATGTACTGAGAAGGATGACTCAGATACAGGTTGTTTATGAGGCTAGTAGTGAGTGGCAGCTTATGGCTCTGTTCTCTGAGATGAATTTGGAGGTGTACGATAGACAGGGGCAGACATTCCTATCTTCTGTAGCTGTTACATCTACTCTTCATGGCCATGTTTGAATGAGGCATTTATCAGATTCTAAAGGTCAAGTCATATTGGAAAGCGTGTCAGGAGAGGACCCTCCTCCTGGATGGACCATAGGCGAGGATGAGATCATGTGTTTCCAGGGGCGCGTATGGGTGCCAACAGATATATGCGAGGAGCTAATGTGATACTTTCATTCGTCAATCTGTAAAGTTCATCCTGGCATCACCAAGATGTATCGTGATTTACACTGCATGTATTGTTTCCCAGGTATGAAGAGAAATGTTGCTCGTTTTTTAGTGAGATGTTTCACCAGTCAGCAGGTGAAGTCAGGGCAACAACGAACGACATGGCTTTCACAGCAGCTAACCATTTCCATGCGGAATTGGAATGATGTCGCGATGGACATCGTGACAGGGTTACCAAGATCGCCTCGATGGAAGGACCTTGTGTGGGTTGTCATTGATAGGCTCACGAAGGTTGCTTACTTCTTTCCGATTAAAGAGACCTTCGGTGTTGATGACCATGGACTGTTGTACATCTGTGAGATTATACGCTTTCATTAGTTTCTGAGTACTATAATTTATGAGAGGGACGACAGCCTCATGTTGCATTTTTGTTAAGGGCTATATAGGGCTTTGGGTACACAGGTTATTCTGAGTACAACGTACCATACCAAGACATATGTCCATGCAAAGCACACGATTCAGCTTCTAGAGGACATTCTATAAGCATGTGTCCATGATTTTGGAGTTTCTTGGGAGAGACATATACCTCTAGTGGGGTTTTCCAAAAATAATAGTTTTCATGAAACAATTCAGATGGCACTTTACAGGGATTTGTATGGTTGGTCGATCCGATCACCCTTGTGTTGTATAGAGGTAGGAGAGGCAGCTATGCTGGGACCTTATCTTGTTTAGGAGACTACAGAGTAGGTGGAGTTGATTCGAAAAAGGATGGCTACTACACAATATCGGTAGAAATATTATGTTGATCAACGGAGACGACCTTTGGAGATTAAGGTCAGGGATCAGGATTTCCTAAGTGTTTCCATGGGGTTGAGACATAAGAGGATAAGGAGAAAGGGTAAGCTTTCACCGAGATACGTCAGGCCATTTAAGGTTCTTGAGAGATTCAGGCTGGTTGCTTACAGGTTGCAGTTTCCTTAGAGATACCAGGCTATGCACGACGTCGTCAATGTTTCTCAGCTTCCCCCGATATTTCTCAGACTTGGCTCATGTTTTTCAAACCAAGGGGGTTGATCTGGAGCAGGATGCATCGTTCGAGGAGAATCCTATTAGGATTGTTGATCATAGTTCAATGATATTCTGTGGACAGTCTGTTCCTCTGTGTATGGGTGTTATGGCAGGACGACCATGCACAAGATGATACATTAGAGAGGGAGGCCAATATTCAATCACGGTGGCCAGAGTTGTTCGATGTTTCTTCTTCTCCACCATGTTAGGGAAATTTGGGGACTTATTTTTTAAGGGGAGAAGTTTGTATGAACCCGGTTCATCGTTTCTTGTATGTTTTTTCTTTTCTGTACATTTTTTGTGAAATTATGAAAATTTGGATATTTTTTAAGTACATTTCGGGTACATTAAGAGTAAACGCCATGTACTTTTCTCACGCGTGAGGCCAGGTGATGGCCACATCCATGCTACACACACTGTGTGTAGCAGTGATGTGGAGGCTTCTTAATGTGGTGTATGGAAAGGGTGAGTGCACGTTGTGTTCTCCTAAAGTACACATCGTGTAATTTTCTTTTTATTTCATTAATCGGACAGGGGTCACATCATAAACCTATTTTCATTTTATTTTCCCCTTAATTACATCCAGTGCATCCGAGGAGGCCAAATCTTCTCCAACCAACCAATCCGTCAGCGGTTATACAAATAGAACGTCATCAGTTACAATAGAATCCCAGCGGTGAGTTCTTGGTTCTTCTTTGGCCACATTTCGTAATTTCTTATCTTGTGAGAGATATCTGAGGTAGAAAGTTTTAGACGGTTTTTCAGATCTTTGCCGTTATAGGCAAATTCACAGGCCAGGGTTCAAGTATATTGATCTCCTAGGATCGAGATAGGTGCTTTGTTTCCCTATGTTTAATGTCTTTGAGTTTTTGGTGCAAAAGTGCCGGATGACCTTGTATCGGGTATCTCGGGATTGGGTTTTGACCCTGTATTGTTATCTACCATAGATTTCATGTATTCTTGAGTTTATTAGATGATTGATATTTTCTTTTTACCATGTTTTAGGATCACGCCATGGGTGTTCCCCCTGTTTTGGCTGTTTATCAACAGTTGGCTTAGGTTTCCTGTGAGGCATACCTTATTGTATTGTTTATCTTCCTTGATATAATTGATTGCATGTATTTCCTACTATTTATATGGTTATTATTCATCTTATCTCTTTTCCAAGTACATTTTTGAGCTTACTTTGGGCTTCTAAAATTGGATTTCGCACGACTACACTACTCCGGGTTGTGGGAACCCGAGGTGGTAGACTAAAGAGGGAATCGATGATTAAGGGCTACCCTAGAGAGTCTGTTATTAATTAAAATCATTCATAGGACCAACGATAATGGGACATTGTGATTCCTTACAGTGTCCTTAGTTACATATCGAGACTATAGGAGGAATTAGACGTAATTGCTTTCTAAGAGAGTCTATAATAATCATTGCACGACCATAGGGGAATTGAAAGATAGAGATTTACACAGTGTTCGTGACTTCATATGTTTACATGACTAGAGGGGTCTTATAGTGTGAGCCACCCATAGAGTCACCATGATTATTGATTGATTGATTGTGACGAGTCCACCATGCCAAATAACAATCTTCAGTTTGTACTGCTCGTTGTATGGTAGTCTGCTGAGATATATGTTGTGTTGCTTGTTATCCTTTAAGAATATAGAGTTGTTTGCTAGACTTCATGGTTTATAATTTAATTAGTTAATTAAATTAATAAACAAATGTATGTTGAGATTGTTAGGATTTTTACTTTAGAGTACTCATGTTTCTATGTTGTTTTTATTTCCTTTACTTTTTCTATAATGCTCACTTACATTAGGGCACAGATCTTCTGGTGATCACATACAAGAAATAGCCCCACACCCAGTGTGAGTCTTGTTTTATTCCCCAAACAGATTATATGGTTGCAGGTGTGGATAGGGATTATAGCCCTTCTACTTCAGGTACATGATTGTTGGTTGTAGCTACAGAGCATAAGACCATGCCTAGGTTTCCGATGCTGCTGGAGTTGATGTTTACTTTTTAAATATGTTCACAGATGTATTTCAGCACTTTTTTGTGTTTGCTTCATTCTTTAGATACATATACCATGTTGCATCATTAATATATTATTCATTGCTTTCGCTGTTTAGTTTCTATTGATGTGTGTTGTTTATTGATTCCACTATTGATTGTTATTTCATGTACCTTATATACCTTAACGAATGAGGGCATAGTTTCCCCCAATAACTTTCCAAGGCCCTTTCTGTTAGTCCGTAGCCTCTAGAATTTGGTTAAATGAGTTTGAGGTCATGTGGTGAACTGGGCACGGGACACCAGTTGAGGGGCTCCAGATTCGGGTTGTTACAGCTATGCAGTTAGCTGGTTATTATTCCGATAGGAGGGTTTTATCCCCCCTTTGGTACCTATATTCATTATATGAAATATATCTATAATTCATCTACTTAGGTGATATATTTGATATGATAAGAAGTGATAAAAATTACAGAAATTGATTCCCACTCACCACTGATGGTTTGTTTTCTTCCATCTGGTATTTTGGTCTACAATTTCTCTCTCCAGATATTTAGAATTTCCATCTTCGACATCAAGATTACTAGTGGTGGTTCAATCTTCCTCATCAATAGAGTCATATGGTGGCCAATTAAAACCCCTAAACACAGTTGGTGTGCTAATCATGGTGGATCCTATCGATGTTTTTCTCGGTTGAAGACATGTGACCATTTCCTGAATCCAGACACATGGAATGATCATCCAAATATGAGATCGAAACAAGCATTATGTTGGATGTTCATGGATCATGAATTGATCTAATTGCCTCATCATTTTTCCTTGTTTGTATTTTTTTTCTTAATGCTGATTAATTCTATGTTGCTACATCTATTGTACAATTTCTATTTCAGCCCTTATGTCCATTTCAGTTGACTGTATTAATTTCCTTTATGCATAGTAATCTATTTTTTGTGTGTTCAATAAATGTTTGTGAGTTTTTGGTTTTCATTCAATGTTGTTGGTTCCAAAGGGATTTGATCCTAGAAATAATTGTTTTTTACGTTTTTTATATTCTTGTTTTTCTTCTACAATTGATCTTTTTTCTATTCCAACATCAACACTCTATTTGGGTGTGATTTCATTGTATAATTTTTTTTGTATTTTATATATGGAATTATAACATATTGTTTATTATATGGTCATTTGAATTATATTTGGGGGTTTTATTCTTCCATTACCCTATAACACTTGTCATAGATGATATCATAGGTTACCCATATTTGTAACCATTGATAAATAAATTTTTTAATTAAACATGGAATAAACACTAATTGATTAATATAGAAAAATGTTTCAAGACACGTTTTCCCACATTCTTATGAAGGATTCTTGTCTTGTGTTGGGGTTATGAGATCTTGTTTTCCTGTGATGGTTGGATGCCCTATTTTTAGGGAAATGTTTCCATCTTGAATATTGTTGTTTCATTATACATTCTGTGTGATCTTGATATGAGTTGTTTTATGTGATGTGATATGATAACGGGATGGATGATGAAATATAAGCAGGGAGTCCATAGGTTTTTGTAGTAATTAGCACCCATGACTGTGAGATGAATGATTATATATCTGAGGTTGTCATGGATGACACAATGGTTGATGTAATTGGTTAAAGTTAGGACTTTTGGTAATTGTGATGAAATTTGATATGATTTCATGATAATGAAACTATTTAATTGATAGATGATTGGATTCATTGATTCACCAATATTCTATTCCCCACTACATCGGGTATATGGATGTGTATCGCTACATATCATAATGGTAGATTAGGTTTGTTTCCTAGTGTACCATGAATTATGAAATAGTTATAATGTTTAATAATTTTTTAACCCATGGATTTAACTCCTGTTAGAATGAAATTGTAAATGTTCATCCTTGGAAACCATGGACTTTGTATGATTACTCATGCAGTACGTAGACGTCACATGGATAGTTATTGAAATATAAATAAATTAATATTAATAATTAATAAATTAATTAACATTATATTAAATGTTAAAATAAAAGTCTAAATATTATATATCTTCATTAATTTCTTGTGTTCATATAGGATATCCTGTACCTGGAAGTAGAATTCGTGTGTCCAAGAGATTATATATGTAATGAATCCTAGGACTAGGTTAATTCCTATAGTTTGGTCAGGGGATATAATATATCATTCATGTTTTGTGAGTTATTACAGTACCCCGCCATTGTTAGTAGGGTTAATGACCCCTTGTAGACTCTGGGAGGGTGTTTTCTCCGACATCTATGTTGGAGAGGGATATATGATTGACTACCCCCACTAGTCTCATTCTCTTCTCATACATGTATTATGTGATGGTATGCACAATGGTGAGTTTTTCCTTATATGTGTGTGGAGGGGTGTAGTGGATTATGGTTATTTCACATGCATGTATATCTGTATATAGTATCCAAATGATTATTATAGGGATGATGTGTATGGTTAGTGTTGACATGTGGTACCATAATCGGAGTGTGGGATATGATGGCTTGGGGTATAATACATTATGTATGATATACATCATATAGGTTTTAGTGGCTTCTAAAATATACATGGGCGGAAAATATATATTTGTCATGAGATGAAAAGAAATGCGATGAAGGGGATGTATGTATTGATACATATCTCATGTGTCTTCAAGATAGCTTCTTTTAAAGACATATGGAAAAGGACATGTGACATTAGGTCATAGCAGCATCCCAATAGGAATGTGGAATCGTGATTTCCCTATTGATTTTTTATTGAACTATATGATCAAACTTGTATCATTGACATGGAGAGAGGTAACCTTTGTTAAAAACAAAATTTATATAGACCATTTCTTAAAATATATTAAATTTTCATTTTTTTTTCAATGCACTAATTCAAACATTCCTCTACACGGCATGGATATTGCATACGTTACATGCTACACTGATGTTTCTACGAAACATTATTTTATTGTAATAAAATTTTAAATTAAATAACTATAACCTAGTTGTTAAAAATAGATATTTCATAATAATAAATAATTTTAAAATATTGTCTATATTGGTATTATATTAATAAAACAGATGATAATGAATGAAAATATTTTTTGGAAAAGTCCTTTTATGTTTAAAATATTGTTTTCTCAAATAAACTGGTTTTAATGTCCTTCTATGAAAAATAGAAAATTTCATTTCAAAAACATTTATAAATTTAAATTGGTAAAAATTGTCTTTTTTGAATATATAATTTATTAACTCTCATGGTAAATATTCTTTGTAATTTCAAGAGAAACATTATTTTTTGGAGAATAGTGAAAAAATACGGGATATTAATTCAATACTGATTTTTCATATAACTTATTTATACGGGTAAATTATATTTTATTTTTATTTAGAAGATTAATTAGATTATATTTTAAAAATAATAATTTAATTTATGTTATTGGAACCAATTTCACGTTGAAATTGGATATACAATCTAACAACTCTTTTGGTCATTTTTACTTTAAAACCCTACATTGTTGACCTCATTACGGGATTATATTTAAAATAAATTATGCCACTTATGTGATTTCATAATCATAATTTATAATTTCTAATAATGTAAAACTAATTTGTAATCATCATAATTTATAATGTCTGATATGGTCAACTTATTTTTCTACAAAAAATAATAGGGATGTAAATGAAATTAATTAAAACAAATAAGGTTAAAATAAACATAATATGAGTCTAAACGATATAATTAAGGCCCATAATTACCTATAGACTTTTCCTAAAACCGTTGATTGTAAATAGTTCGACTCTATCCTCCATTTCTATAACTTTTAACAATTATTGATCCAATTACCATAAATAACGTGGGTGGCTTTGTTTTTCATTAAAATAATACAAAAGTGCCACATCTCCCCTATAATAAAAGGCCTCCTCGCCTCCCACTTACACACACCTATAATGTCACATTGTATCAACGAAAATACTTCCCTTGTTTCTCCCCATAATCCCTTCCTTCCACCTTGAATGTTCTTTTTGGTATAAATCCTTCCAAGAAAGCCTTTGGTGCTATCCAAAAGTAGTTAACCGACTAAAGGGTAACTCCCTCTCTCATACTTATTTCCTCTAATTTCATTATCCACTTATCCAAATAATAATATTCCATTAAAATATAACAAAACCATTATCTCAAATAATCTTGTAAGTTTTTATGTCTAGAGTATCGCACAAACTTACGCACACATCCATCTAATGGGTAACGAACACATTGTTTACATGTAGTCAGACTACTGCCTCACTAAACGATGATTGTTCAATTTCATTTTCTACCTAAAATGGTGGGAATTGTAATGGAAAAAATATTTATATATTTTATAAATAATTTTTATTATATATTTATTCATTAAAAATTATATTAAAAACACACATCTTTATCTATTCAATTTTGTATTAATATGATAATTTTGTTTGATGTTGTGCAGAGTATTTCCCCTCTAATTAATGTGATTCATTCATAAAAAACATGGAATCTGTTATGGATAGTTTTAAATAATATATATGATTTATATGATATAATAAATCTATTATATCATATATATATATATATCTTTTAAATTATTTCATTCAAAGTGAAAATTAATAAAAAATATTTTTCACACATACATATGGATTATCATCTCCACGAATTGTGTATACAATTTCATACATCATTATAATATGAAGTATTATAGTAGAGATATAGTGGATATAAATGATATTTATTTCATGGTTTACAATATTTAATTGTGATAAACATATAATGATCAATGATATAACAAAATAAGACAAATGTGAAGAACAAAGCGAATTTTTTTCGAAGGAAACCATCACATAGGATGGTTAACAAGTGGGTAATAAAAGGTAGTAATAAAAGAAAATATGTTATAAGATATTAGAATATGGTTTTTAAAAATATTTATAATCAATTTATTTTTATTATACATGTGGTTTTAATGAGTATAACTAGAGTCAAGACACAAGGTAAGGGAATTTCATATCACTTTTAATATCTCTAGGATACATGATGTGTCCCCAAATATTTACATTTGTAAGGTGTATGTATGCCCCATGATTATATTATATGTATCATATAATTAAATTTATAGGTTTTCAAATATCCATTTTATGATCATTCTTTGTTGGGGATTAAATTTCAAAAGATACAAAATAGTAAAAACAGTTTTGTCTCAATTTTTCAATAATTGATACTCAAGTTTTGTAATGCCCCTAAATTTTCATTCTAGGTTTATATTATTCCATTTTACAAGTTATATAATGAATTTACTTAATTTCATGATATTTTATTGTTTTTATAATTTCATTTTCTTACATGGATAGTATAAACCCTTGTATTTAAATGGTACGTGTTTATTAAAACAATATCATCACTTTTCGTGATTGTTAATGATTGTGCATCATGGATGAAATATTGTGTACCAACTCTCAATAAAATTAATGAATTTTCTTAACCAATATTTATTAATGTTATATTCAGGTACTTATTCCATCTTTTAATGTTTTGGTAAATATGATAGTTAACAAAGACTTTTCAAAAAATGCTTACTTTAGCCTCTATTTATTAAGAAATATATGTTCCCTAAAAATAGTTCCAAGAATGTTATACCTTTATCTTGAAATAATTAAGAGAGATTTTTACCTGTTTGTTATTTTACCAATACCTTCAAATGAACATTATTGTATATTTCTAAACAAGGATGTTTTCTATACTATTTACCATGAAATTGGGAATGTTTTTTTTACCTCATATGGAAATTATGGATTTATCCACCTTTATTAAATTTAAACACCCTTTGAGTTGTTAAAATGCTAATTTTTATGAATTATTTTATAAATACTTTTCATAGTAAATGTTTTTCAAAATGTTTTCATGATTTCATTATTAGAATTCAAATTATTTTCATTGAAATGGTTTCCAAAACAGTTTCAGGATTTCGTTATATTTTTTCAACGTATTTTCAATGAAATGAATTTCATTACATTTTTTAGATTTCATAATAAGTGTTAAATGTATTTTAAATGGAATGGCTTTCAAAAATAGATTCAATATTTCTATATATGATTTCAAAGTATCTTCAATGAAATTCTTTTCAAAATATTTTCCTTCTTTACTTTATTTTTTAAAATTGATTTCGAATATAAATGTGTTTAAAATGTTTTGAAGATTAATTTTCATTGAAAATGGGTTTAGAAATGATTTGAAGTTCTCACTATAATTTTTCAAGATATTCTATAAGAAAATTAATTTCAATTGTTTTTATGTATTAAAAATCATTTTTCAATGAAGTTATGATATTTTCCCAAATAATGTTTTTAAATGATCTTTTAACATTATTTACCATATAGGTAAACATCAATTTGTGTTAATCATTATTTTATGGAGAAATAATTCAATTATTCCATTAATATTATTTCATTTAATGTGTTATGTTATTATGGAATGATAATTAGGAATCTTATTTCAATTTAACAAGTTATATGGTTTTGAAACACACTTTTTTCACGATTTATGATTTTGATGAAATGAATATAAAGCTTTATCTTTTCCCCCAATTTATGATATGTTTATATGTTTATGATACCAATTTAATTCAATGGGTTGTTATATGATGTTAAATAACCTTTTGGAACATGTATGTATGATTTCATTATGAGAAGGTTGTTACTTATATCACCCTCTAATGCATGGGGTAATGAATTATATATCATGATATAGACTATGATGGAATTTGGAGTGAACCGTGACTACTAAGATTGTCATGGGAGGAAACCATGAATACAATGATGGTGTAGGAGTGAACTCGTGCTACTAATATTACTATGGGGTGAATCTTGACAATCAATATGGTATGGCTAGTGAACCCATACTACCATGATGGTCTTGTTAGTTATGCCTTTGAGTCTATTGAAATCATATTATATGATTATGTGTTTTCAACAATTCCATGTTTTATTCCTAGTTTATGCTTTAATAGATTATGTTAATTATTTCTTTATGATTCGTTTCATATGAAATACAAATCACAATTTCAGAATTTATGTATATGACCAATGAAATGTATGGTATGATCATTTATTTTCCTGATCATGTTCTCATACCCATATTCTAATGATTAATCTTACATATCTCCCATATATACCCTTGTAATTCATTAGAGCTCACCCATTTTATATTTCATTTCCCCCATGTTAAAAAGATATGTATTATGATAGATGTGTATAATAAGGTTTCTAGTTAAGAAGAACACAATGGGGAATGATGTAGCTCATTTATATAACAATAATTGGGTTAATAGGTTTCAAAAGGCACTAGACTAGTACAGTCTTTGAGCATCTATTTTTATAATATATTAAGTATTATAAAAACATTTTTTTTTTATTTTTATGTATGTTCAGGCAATTTAATTATAGCCAATGTGAGGCGAGAAATTTAGTATAATAATTTAGTTGATAAGTTAGTATCAATTATTATTCATTGGGAATTAATATGATTTCTTTATCTTTTTTATAATAGGATCTCAAGAGAATCATACTATGTCATCATTTATGATCACCCAAAGTATATACAAACTTCTTTTCAGGTCATTAGGAACATGTTGGACATAGAGGTAGATATCACTAGATTATGGTTTTATAGAAGATTTTTGGGATTCATGGTTGCTGTTGAGTTTACATTTTTGGTAATTTCAATTACGTTATAGGTTGTTTTAGTTCTTTATTATATTACATATATACACTCTGGTTTCTTTTAACATTATGATAATTTTTTTATTGTGGTATATATCATATCTCTAGACTATTAATGTTTTCCTTAGTCCGAAATCTCTCACATTTATATGTGTGGTATACCATCAGTGCTAGTTTCCTACATGGGGCCTACTGGTGGATGGACATGGGTGGTGACTATGCTCATTGTCCAATTACCAACTCATGTGCGGTACTATTTGGGGGGAGGGGTCATGAAATACAAATATGTATAAGATATTAATTTATCTTCCAAATAGAATTTCTAAATAAAATTTTATGAAATTATATTTTTTATTGATTTCACTAGAGGATTTCAATCTTAATATGATAGTTTTTCATTTAGAAAATGAACAAACAAATATCAATTCTCACAACATATTGTTATTGACCATGTATTCTAGAATGAGTTTTTAAAAAATTATCTTTTTTTACTTGTAATGGGGAATAATATATTAATGTTCATTGAATAGAGACTATTCAGATGGATTTTGAAGAGAGGATGACTAATTTGATGCATGGAATGCATAATGATATGTTTTGTGGGATGGATCTAAAAGGTATTAGAATATGAAATGTGGATACTGGTGAGATCAATCTATGATCTTGTGTAGATCATGATTCATTTTGCTCTTATAAAAATAAATGATGAAGAAAAAATTAAATTATATTTCTCTTCTACTGCATAAAGTAAGTTTTCTTCTATCATGGATTAATTTCACTTCATGGCTTTGAATTTGTGGTCAAAAACGTCATTTAATATATGGATGGTGTTATTTAAAATTAAACTTACGGTGATGATAGCATTTCAAATCCCTATTTCTATTCTCATATGTTTAAAAGTAAATTAGGGTTCATATATGTGACCATAGATTCATATGAAAATAACTATATGTTTTCTATAAAAGAAAAATCACACATGGATAATTGTATATTATATGTCTCTTCTAAGTGGAATGATAAGGGGGGGGGGGAATTAGACTTATCAATGTCAAATTGTGAAATAGGGGCAACCAATTACTATAAAAAATTAATCAATTTCTATTAAATAAGAGACATAATGTTTGATTAGGCTTGGCTGTAGATTATTTCAATTTGTTCAGGCCTTTGGTTGGTGCAACTCATAACACATGGCCCATGGTGGGGTTCTATATAATCTTTCTTAGTGGCTCTATATGAAACAACAATTTATATTACATTACACACTTATTGATAGACCCTGAATTCAAGGGGAAATATTAGTGCTTACATTTATCCATTGAATGATAAGTTTAATGAATTTTTTGATCATGGTTTGATAACATACGAATTTGATATGAATGAAATGATCAAATGGTTAGATATTTTATTATTGAAAAAAAATGACATCAAGACTTATAAATCATTATCAGGTTTGGGAATGAATGATGATTTTTTCCCTTTGATGGCGTAAACGTAAAAAATATATATTGATAAATATTTATAATAGTGGAATTACCCGAGCTACACATGTTTTCCGCACCCTCATCATATGTTTAGAAATACGAAATTGGAATTTAATGTTTCTATAAATTTATCCCAGAACCAATGACAGTAAAATGTTTTGAAATAATATCTTATATTGAGAATGGAAACATATACATGGTATATAAATTATAGGATTTGTTGGCTCTTTCGTTACGATTTATTTTTGGTGCTGGTAGAAAAAATCACAATTATAAAGAGATAAATATTTTTAAAATATGCCTTACATGAAAATTTTCGTATATAGTCATAATTTTAAAGTCATGTAAATATATTTTTGTGACTTTTTATTGGAGACCATACTGTGTGTCAGTGGAAAATAAAAATACCATGTCAATGGATGATGTGATTTAGAATAAATGGGTTTAAGGAAAATGATTCATTTATAATTTGTTGTGGGTAAAAGAAAATACATTCCTAATGCATAGTATATCCTGATTAAGAATGAAATCTCATTCTGTTTTAGAAAAGTTCATGGTGTTGATGGATAATCTTATAGAGAGGTATATAAATTCATGAAAATCACATTCTACTTTAACTTTTGATTCTAATAGCATTTCTTGATTGTTAATTTCCCAATGTAGTTCAACCATAAATTTATATGAGTAATTAGTTAAACATTTTTTTAAAAGAACTAAGGAATCATTATTTTCTAAAATTTATAAGATGGGAAATTAATTATTCTGTTTACTTGGAGAAACTATTCCCACCCTCATTTTTCAATGTTCAGCTTCATTTGATGTTACACGTAAATATAGAAGTAATTGATACTTGTATTGTGAAATTTAGGTGGATGTAAACTATTGTCTTGTATCTAAATACATTAAAATGAATATATTTATTAGTGCTCATATAGAGCTATAAATAGCTAATGGTTATTTGATGAATGAATGTATAAATTTTTTGTTGAATATCTTATGGATGTCAAAACAAAATTATTATAAATCTTAGATTCATTATAGGATAGGTAGATAATGCACTATATTACATATGGATGACATCAAAGTGGTAAAATCTAATAATTATATCTTGTTCTATACTCCATTAGGTTCACTGTATTTTTAGTAAGTGTCTTATTAGTTTTACTATTCAAAATTTCTATATTTGTTTTCATATTGATGTTGATAATTTGGAAATGGAATTATTATTTTTTTGAAACACATTTATAAGATTAAAAAAAGATATGCTTTGTATTGGGATTATCATCTCCAAAAGTCCCATTATGCATCATTTTATGATTGGTTCAAGGCATTCATAGGTATAAATGAATTTTCATTACGAATGAAGCAAAGTACTAATTTCTTTCTGCATAACAATTTTTTTTAATTCCATTAAATATATTTATACATAAACTGTAGGAGTTAGGATACGCAATACCGTCTGACGTATTAAACAATCTAGCTAATAGTTCATCTATAGTGACTCATCATTAAAAATATATAGATGATAATTCTTTTTGAATTTATATAACATATATTTTTGAAAAAATAGAAACACAAAATCGTGACATTAGTTATCCATATGTCGATTTTGGATGTCACTATAGTTAATTAAATGACATAATTAATGAAGTATATAAAAACAGGTTCATATACATATTGTTATAGTGTAACTGGGTTGATCTAGTCTAGGGAACTAAAGTTGATCAATTTTTGTTTACATGGGAGAACATTAACAGTATTTCATGTCGATATTAATTAGTTAGTAATGTATTGTTCATTCTAGTAACACAGGTAGAACACATTATCTTCAAAACGTACATTCTAATACAAATAGTAATGTTTTTGAGAAAATGTCATGTTGAGGAGTGCTTTAAATTTAAATCTTTGATCCCAAGATTATTTCCTTTTTTTCACATATGTAAAGACCCGTAAATTCCAAGGAAATTTTTTTCTTAATTTTCTTTGGAATTTTAAAATAACGCAGTTTCTGACGGCGCCTGATTCCGAGGCCCGGTGTGCCCGGAATTAATTTCCGAAGTTTGGCTCGGGTACGTTCAGTGAACGGACGAGCGGGTTTTTCTAAATTTTGAACCAGTGCCCGGAATCAAATTCTGAGGGCACTGATGAAATCGCAGTGCCGGTATTCGCTTAGAAACACCTCTTCCGAAGTTGTGTTTGCTCGGGTGTGGTTTTTAAATTTTCGGGCTTAAGGTTAAGAAATAAAATAATTTTTCGACAACTTTATTTTATTTCACTTATGTCACTTGGAAGCCACATGAAGCCACTTAAAAGCGGCTTAAACTGAGTTGAACCGGATAGGGTACTATCCAGAAATATCCTACCCTCTTGGTAGGATATTTGTGAGGTGGAGCCCGCACGAGCCCCGTCGTTTCTTTCCGCTAAGTAACGCACCCGCGAAAACCCGTCATTATGAAAGTCAACTGACGCGTTATCTTAAATTCTTAACAGACCATTTAATTGGGCGGTGTATTTCGTAAATTAAATGAGTTGTTTCTTACGTTGAATTAATTCTACTAATTAATAGTCCTTTTCTTATCTTTTGAATTTCAAATGTTTAGTTGTGTAAATAAAATAAGGCTTAAGCTTATTTTATTTTGGGTTGGTCTCCTTTGCCACCTTGAGAGATTTTGAGAAGCTCTCTCCATCTTCTTCAACCTTGAAGAAGAACATGAAGAACACATAAGCTCCGACGAAGAACGCCGCTTCTCTTCTTCATAGACGGTGTGTTTCCGAAGATCGACGACGCCGCTTCTTCGATCTTCTTCCCATGTCAACGAAAGGAGACGTTGTTTCCTCCTCAGACTATCTCCGTCAGCTTACGAAGCTTCTCCAGCGACATACCTCTTCGGACGCACTTCGACGTCAACGGAAACGACGTTCGATTTCCGCGACACCCGACCTCCGCGACGCTAGTCTTCTGCGGCTTGATTGGTGTGCTCCGCACCTGAATCCGAGGTTGGGGATTGTTGATATTTTATTTATTTATTTTCCATTCTTTATTCTAGAATGTCGAACTTCAAGGATAAAGGATAAAATGTTATTGTCTAACGAGAGGGGGGCCCGGACCACACCGACACGGCCGAACCCCCCCTCCTATGTTCATAATTGATTCCTTGCGGATGGAATGGGATGGCGTGGTGCCGTCGCACCACGCGGGAATCGCACGGCAATTATTGCGCGGCGCCGTCCCGCCGCGCCATGGAAAGAAATCCAAGAACGCGACGTTGTCGCGTCGTGTCGAACAAAGTCAAAGGCGCCGCGGCCGGAGCGGGGCCGCGGCGGAGGGAAGCGATGTCGTCGCATCGCGTCGGACGTCATAGGCCGCGGCCGGTTCCGGGCCGTGGCGGAGCAAGATGACCGGCAGCCGGCACCGGGCCGCCCGTGTCGGCGAAGGAAGGACCGGCCGTCGCCGGTCCTTGCTGGCGAAACCGGCCGGCCAGTGCGGGCCGGCCGGAGAGTGGAGACCGGGGGAATTAATTTCCCCCGGCCGGCTCTCAAAAGGGGCCCCATTTAAGGGGCCGCGGTTCTCAAAGGTGGGGGGGCTTTGCCCCCCACCCCCGGCACCCGAAAGGCGCCCAGGCCGCGCCGCCGCGTCGGACCGCGCCGCCATACCGGCCCGCGCCACCTGCCGGGCCGGGTTTTCCGGCCGGGCCGGGTTTTCCGAGCCGGGCCGGTTCGTCGGGCCGGGTCGCCGCCCGGGGTGGGACGACCCGGTTCGGCCGACCCAGGGGGGGTCGGGCCGGGTCGGCCTGGGCCCAGACCCCCAGTTTCAGACCACTTTCGGTCAAATACCCGTATCTTGGGCTACGGGCCTCCAAACGATTCTCTTTTAGCGGCAACACGATCCTTGGATCGAGACGGTCATTTCGGTATACTATACTCAAGGTGCACCTTCCTTTTCGAGAGCCTACGTGGTTAAAACTCCATAGTTATGCGTGTTTGGCCTAGAGTAGTGATCAGGATGGGTGACCTCCTGGGAAGTTTCCCAGGGTGGGTGTGAGACGGAAAGGCCAATAACTAACAGATCGGGCGTCCGATTGACGCGTCGTCTATTTCGTTGATTTCCTCTAAGTTAGACAGATCTTTTGACTTACTCCGCTCAAGGTTTGGATGCCGACGGAGTTTGGTCGGGTTGGTTCGCTCACAAAATCAATCGGGCCCCTGGAACGAAAAAGCCAATAACTCTCAGACCGGGCGTCCGATTGGCGTTCCGTCTGTTGCGTTGAGTTCCTGTTGACGATACAGAACTTTTGGCATCCTCCACCCGAGTTTTGGATGCATATGGATAGTGACCGGGTTGGATCGCACCGAAATCCAACCGGGCCCCTGGAACGAAAAAGCTGGTATCTTTCAGACATGACGTCCGTTTGACGAACCGTCTGCGGCGTTGGTGATCTTGTTGAGAAACGATCCCTATGGGTATAACCTATGAGAGTTCGGGGTACAGTTGAGATACGGCCGGGTTTGGTTCGCTCACGAAACCAACCAGGCCCCTGGGACAAAAAGGCTAATAACTCACAGACCGGGCGTCCGATTGACGCACCGTCTGTTGCGTTGAGACCCCTGTGACAAGGCGGTCCTTTGGGATACTTCTTCATGGTACTTTGAGATACTTGGAGTATCGAACTGTAGCTCGTGTAGCGGACCCTCCCAGAGACGAGCGTGTGGAGTACGGAGACCGTGTAGCTGACTGAGACCTAGCGACTGCTTGACCGACTCGACTTGGAGTGAGTCGATTAGCCTAGTGGATGGAGCACTACTTTGTGAGGTGCAGACCCATGGCGGACGGAGCACTACCTGTGTGATAGTGCAGACCTGCAGTACTCGTCCGGAGAGTACCTCAGTAGGCTACTAGGGGGTGTGCACTACAGTGTTTGGGTGACATACCTCGGCGGGAAGCACTACTGTGTCTGGGTGGATGACCCGTGGTACTCGACAGGAGGAGTACCTCAGCAGTCTTAGGTTAGTGAGCAGTACCTCAGAGTCGTGACAGGACCATTGTACACTCCAGAGACGGAGCTCTTCAGCAGTTACAGTTTCAATAATGAAAATCCTGGTTTGAGCTGAGACATTTGACCTTTGTGTTTGCCTCATGATTGAGATGGGTCACTTGATAACTTAGGTATATGTATGGGCATATACCTGGTTAGTGGTTATCCGTTGATTTCACAATCCTTCTGTTTCCTCATGATTGAGATGGGTTACTTGATAACATAGGTATATGGATGGCATATATCTATGTAGAGGTTATCTGTTGAGATCTTCTTGTGGTTATACTTGTTGTTTTAGTGAGACCTTGAGGGTCTCAGGGTCCCTACTGAGTATCGTTATACTCACCCATGCACGGGCTATGCCCGCACCTCGTTGTGTTGGTTGCAGACGACGTGCAGTGCTGATGGAGGCCGAGTGTTCAAGGACCGGACGGTACCCGGAGGTGGACTACATGACGAGTCGGTACCCGGAGGTGGACTACATGACGAGTCGGTACCTGGAGGTGGACTATACGATGAGTCAGTACCCGGAGGTGGACTACGCGACGAGACGACTCACAGAGGAGGTTGACAGACGAGAGCGTGGAGGAGGCTATCTGTACCTACCCTTCAGGTAGGACTCGAGGAGGACAACCCAGGAGCTGCTTCCCTCTTCCAGCTATTTGTCTCTTGCTGTTGTACCTTGTTCAGTTGTAGTTGTACTTTCTTTTGGGTTTGTATTCTGGCCCATTTACTTTTCAACTTTTCTTTTGTACTTACTCTTTTGTTTCCGCTTGTACTCTGTGGTGCTTGTTTTCTTTTATAAGGAAATGCCTTCCCAGTTATCGGGATTTTATACCTTTGGTGCTAGTCTCCAGCCCCTGGCCTATGGAAGGCGGGCTTGGGGTAGTCATGGCACGGGCCCCGAGGACGGTTCGTGACAAATTGGTATTAGAGGAGTTCGGTTCTACCGCAGAACTTATAACACTGATGTTTCTTTCTGTGAAGAAATAGTGTTAAGAGTACCGAGTGTGGTTTTCAGTTCAGGGAGTCCAGTGTTGGTGCGGGCGGCCGACGTATCCATACACCAGGACCCTGACAACTGATTTCAGACTTTGTGCACGAAAACACTGATTGCGTGTGTGTTTCGAGAAGTTTTTAAATGTCAGCTCAAACCAGGTCAGCTCACCAGGAATAATCGTTTGACCGTGTTATGTTGTTTCTTTCAGGATGAATTTTCACGAACGACCAGCTAGATCCCATAGGGGTATGCGTACTGACAGCCTATCGAGCGACGAGGCTTCGGTAGAGGGCCCTCTTGCAGTTGAGGCACCAGCGATACTACCATACGTTGGGCCACCGATGCCACCAGCCACAGCAGCGGAGGATGCACGTCTCTTGAGTGCACTGCATGAGTTCCAGCACCAGAGGCCACCCAGGTTTCAGGGAGGGATGGACCCACAGGCAGCTGAGGATTGGCTGGAGGCTGTTGTGAGAGTCTTCAGGCTAGTGGGGACGCCGAAAGATTTCATGGTGATCTTTGTTGCCAGCCTTCTTCAGGTAGCAGCAGGAAGGTGGTGGAGCCACTTGTGCCAGTTTTGCGATGGGATGGCCTTCACATGGGAAGACTTCGAGACCTTCTTCAGGGTGGAGTTTGTGCCAGTAGCTCTACACCCTGAGTGTGTACAGGAGCTTCTGCCTTTGCCGCAGGGTTTTCGATCAGTTGCAGAGTCATCTGTGGGCAATAGACAGATGATGCAGAGGTCCAGGAGGACAAGACCAGCAGTTGGACGATATCGGGTGTTCGGATCAGTGGTGCGGGGCACCCGGGGTTGGGTCAGAGCCAGGTGTGCCAGAAACGGACAGTGTTTCTCTTGTGGCAGGAAGGGTCACCTGGCACATGACTGTATGACCCCCCGCACGGTTGATCAGTGGGTGTTGGAGGAGCCACCAAGACAGAAGCAGCGGCGGGTGCTTGAGCAACAGCCGAGCAGTGGACAAGGCAGTAGCGCTCCGGGAGCAGGTGGACAGGAGTGGAACTAGTGGATACGTCCTTTGTACTTCTAGTTCCATGTTGCTTTTGTATTCGTGTCTATGTATTGTGAGCTTCAATAATAAAAAGACACTTATCTTGTGATCTTTTCTTTCCTGTCCTTTTTGTTTGGTTGATACTGAGTGGTCTCGGTTAAACTGTTGACTTGACCCTCACTTTCGAGATTTCTACTAGAGGAGACCCGGTGACCTCACACTGATGCCGACAGTGAGACTAGACCCTTGGTGGCGAGAGTGATAGTTGGATCTCTTGGTAGTTACGTCGAGGCCTTACGATGTCATCCATGGCATGAATGCATCATTTATGTCAGGATTGACTGTATTACGCAACGAATGTGGTTCATCTAGGGGATGAGACCAGATTTCTCTTTTCGGCAATGAAGAAATCATAGCATCTCTTGTGAGACTAAAGGAGGTCCAGTACATCAAAGAGAGGATGAAGACTTCACAGTGCAGTAAGAAACAGGAAACTCGTTCCAGTCTTAGGGACTCGGGCGTGTTAAATGTTTCAAGAAGAGAAAGCTTAAAGGAGAGATGAGTTTACGAAGCAGCAGACGTGGAGGCAGAGCTAGGAGAGCAGCATGAGGTGGTGTACATCCTAACATGGTACAACCACCCTCCTTAGTTATTCCCGCCAGGCTCAGGGAGCTGGAGGGAGGGGGAAGAGTGCTTCTGCATGCGGTCAAGGAGTGTGACCCAATGGCTCTAGAAATGATTCAAGGGACAGTCTGTGTCCACTACTAGCCGCTGTAGTAACAGACGTCGATATGAATCATTCCTTGATTTCACAAATCTTGTTCCAGACCTAGAGTTTTCGGTAAGTCATGGACTTGACCCTCACGTCTGGAGATACCTTGAGAGGAGACTCGATAATCACACTTACGCTGATGGTGTGGTCAGACCCTCGAGGCGAGAGTTCTGTTTGGAATCTCTTGGTGGTAGAGTCGAGGCCTTACGACGTTAGTTTGAGTATGGAATGGGAAATAACTATTCATACAGAAATTCATGGTTTTAGGCAAACGTTGGGATGGGTTTTCCTTGGTCGGCGGAAAAGGAAACCCCAGGCAGCACAGGGTAACTCTTGCACAGGAGGGTTCAACCGATCACTCTTGAGTCGGTCAACCTTACCCTTGTAGCAGCTGTCATTTTGAGTTTCAGTTCTAACAGAAATGGAGACCTCTGGAGTTCGAGGATGACGACCACGTCTTCTTACGGGTCTCACCTCGACGAGGTTTACGGAGATGTGGCCAGGAAGGCAAGTTATCTCCGGGGTTCAACGGACCTTTCTTGGTCCTCAGCTGGGTAGGCGAGGTGGTTTACCACTTGGACCATCCACTTCAGTTGCACTAGGTGCACGACATTTTCCACATATCCCAACTGAGGAGATACGTGCTCGACCCCTTCGCATATCATCGACCATGAGGAGCTGGATGGTGGTGATGAGGTGACTTCTACGGAGGTTCCTGTGGGGATCGAGGATCGACAGGAGCAGATCCTAGGAGGACGGTCGATTCCTCTTGTGCACTTTCTTTGGCAGCGCGGGAACATACATGTGAGTACATGGGAGGGGAAGGCTCAGATGCGTGCTCAGTACCGCTTTGTTTCCCTAAGTTTGTGGTGAAGCTTTATGGTGACGTAAAGCCCTGTGGTGGGAGTAATGTAAAGACCCGTAAATTCCAAGGAAATTTTTTTCTTAATTTTATTTGGAATTTTACAAGAATGCAGTTTCTGATGGCGCCTGATTCCGAGGCCCGGTGTGCCCAGAATCAATTTCTGAAGTTTGGCTCGGGTACGTTCAGTGAACGGACGAGCGGGTTTTTCTAACTTTTGAACCAGTGCCCGGAATCGAATTCTGAGGGCACTGATGAAATCGCAGCGCCGGTATTCGAATAGAAACGCCTCTTCCGGAGTTGCGTTTGCTCGGGTGTGGTTTTTAAATTTTCGGGCTTAAGGTTAAGAAATAAAATAATTTTTCGACAACTTTACTTTATTTCACTTAAGTCACTTGGAAGCCACTTGAAGCCACTTAAAAGCGACTTAAACTGAGTTGAACCAGATAGGGTACTAGCCAGAAATATCCTACCCTCTTGTAGGATATTTGTGAGGTGGAGCCCGCACGAGCCCCACCGTTTCTTTCCGCTAAATAACGCATCCGCAAAAACCCGTCATTATGAAAGTCAACTGACGCGTTATCTTAAATTCTTAATAGACCATTTAATTGGGCCGTTTATTTCGTAAATTAAATGAGCTGTTTGTTACGTTGAATTAATTCTACGAATTAATGGTTCGTTTCTTATCTTTTGAATTTCAAATGTTTAGTTGTGTAAATAAAATAAGGCTTAAGCGTATTTTATTTTGGGTTGGTCTCCTTTGCCACCTTGAGAGATTTTGAGAAGCTCTCTCCGTCTTATTCAACCTTGACGAAGAACACGAAGAACACATAAGCTCCGACGAAGAACGCCGCTTCTCTTCTTCGTGGCCGGTGTGTTTCCGAAGATCGACGATGCCGCTTCTTCGATCTTCTTCCCGTGTCAACGAAAGGAGACGCCGTTTCCTCCTCGGACTACCTCTGTCAGCTTACGAAGCTTCTCCAGCGATGTACCTCTTCGGACGCACCTCGACGTCAACAGAAACGACGTTCGATTTCCGCGACGCCCGACCTCCGTGATGCTAGTCTTCCGTGGCTTGATTGGCGTGCTCCGCACTTGAATTCGAGGTAGGGGATTGTTGATATTTTATTTATTTATTTTCCATTCTTGATTCTAGAATGTCGAACTTCGAGGATAAAGGATTAAATTTTATTGTCTAACGAGAGGGGGGCCCGGACCGCACCAACACGGCCGAACACCCCCTCCTATGTTCATAATTGATTCTTTGTGGATGGAACGGGATGGCGTGGTGCTGTCGCACCATGCGGGAATCGCACAGCAATTATTGCGCGGCGCCGTCGCGCCGCGCCGTGGAAAGAAATCCAAGAACGCGATGCCGCCGCGTCGCGTCGAAGAAAGTCAAAGGCGCCGCGGCCGGAGCGCGGCCGCGGCGGAGGGAAGCGATGTCGTCGCATCGCGACGGACGGCATAGGCCGCGGCCGGTTCCGGGCCGTGGCAGAGCAAGATGACCAGCGGCCGGCACCGGGCCACCGGTGTCGGCGAAGGAAGGACCGTCTGTCACCAGTCCTTGCTGGCGAAACCGGCCGGCCAGTGTGGGCCGACCGGACAGTGGAGACCGGGGGAATTAATTTCCCCCGGCTGGGTCTCAAAAGCGGCCCCATTTAAGGGGCCGCAGTTCTCAAAGGAGGGGGGGGGGGGGGGGCTTTTCCACCCGCGCGCGGCACCCGAACGGCGCCCAGGCCGCGCCGCCGTACCGGTCCGCGCCGCCGCGCCGGACCTCGCCGCCACACCGGCCCGCGCCGCCGGTCGGGCTGGGTTTTCCGGCCGGGCCGGGTTTTCTGAGCAGGGCCGGGTCGTTGGGCCGGGTCGCCGCCCGGTGCGGGACGACCCGGTTCGGCCGACCCAGGGGGGGTCGGGCCCAGTCGGCCCGGGCCCAGACCCCCAGTTTCGGACCACTTTCGGTCAAATGCCCGTATCTCGGGCTACGGGCCTCCAAACGACTCGCCGTTAGCGGCAACGCGATCCTTGGATCGAGACGGTCATTTCGGTATACTATACTCAAGGTGCACCTTCTTTTTCGGGAGCCTACGTGGTTAAAACTCCATAGTTAAGCGTGCTTGTCCTAGAGTAGTGATCAGGATGGGTGACCTCCTGGGAAGTTTCCCAGGGTGGGTGTGAGACGGAAAGGCCAATAACTAAAAAAATGGGCGTCCGATTGACGCACTGTCTATTTCGTTGAGTTCCTCTAAGTGAGACGGATCTTTTAGCTTACTCCGCTCGAGGTTTGGACGCCGACGGAGTGCGGTCGGGTTGGTTCGCTCACAAAATCAACCAGGCCCCTGGAACGAAAAAGCAAATAACACTCAGGCCGGGCGTCCGATTGGCGCGTCGTCTGTTGCGTTGAGTTCCTGTTGACGATAAGGAACTTTTGGCATCATCCGCCCGAGTTTTGGATGCAGATGGATAGTGACAGGGTTGGATCGCACCAAAATCCAACCGGGCCCCTGGAACGAAAAAGCTGGTATCTTTCAGACAGGATGTCCGTTTGACGAACCGTCAGCGGCGTTGGTGATCTCGTTGAGAAACGATCCCTATGAGTATACCCTATGAGAGTTCGGGGTACAGTTGAGATACGGCCGGGTTTGGTTCGCTCACGAAACCAACCGGGGCCCTGGGACAAAAAGGCTAATAACTCACGGACCGGGTGTCCGATTGACGCACCGTCTGTTGCTTTGAGACCCCTGTGACGAGGCGGTCCTTTGGGATACTTCTTCATGGGACTTTGAGATACTTGGAGTATCGACCTGTAGCTCGTGGAGCGAACCCTCCCAGAGACGAGCGTGCGGAGTACGGATACCGTGTAGCTGACTGAGACCTGACGACTGCTTGACCGACTCGACTTGGAGTGAGTCGACTAGCCCAGTGGATGGAGCACTACTTTGTGAGGTGTAGACCCATGGTGGACGGAGCACTACCTGTGTGACAGTGCAGACCCATGGTACTCATCCGGAGAGTACCTCAGCAGGCTACTAGGGGGTGTGCACTACTGTCTTTGGGTGACAGACCTCGGCGGGAAGCACTACTGTGTCTGGGTGGCTGACCCACGGTACTCGACAGGAGGAGTACCTCAGCAGTCTTAGTTTAGTGAGCAGTACCTCGGAGTCGTGACAGGACCACTGTACACTCCAGAGACGGAGCTCTTCAGCAGTTACGGTTTCGATAATGAAAATCCTGGTTTGAGCTGAGACTTTTGACCTTTGTGTTTAACTCATGATTGAGATGGGTCACTTGATAACTTAGGTATATGTATGGGCATATACCTAGGTAGTGGTTATCCGTTGATTTCACAATCCTTGTGTTTCCTCATGATTGAGATGGGTCACTTGATAACTTAGGTATATGTATGGGCATATATCTAAGTAGAGGTTATCTGTTGAGATCTTCTTGTGGTTATCCTTGTTGGTTTAGTGAGACCTTGAGGGTCTCGGGGTCCCTACTGAGTATCGTTATACTCACCCCTGCACGGGATATGCCCGCACCTCGTTGTGTTGGTTGCAGACGACGGGCAGTGCTGACGGAGGCCGAGTGTTCATGGACTGGACGGTACCCGGAGGTGGACTACACGACGAGTCGGTACCCGGAGGTGGACTACACGACGAGTCGGTACCCGGAGGTGGACTATACGATGAGTCAGTACCCGGAGGTGGACTACGCGAGGAGACGACTCACAGAAGAGGTTGACGGACGAGAGCGTGGAGGAGGCTATCTGTACCTACCCTTCAGGTAGGACCCGAGGAGGACGACCCAGGAGCTGCTTCCCTCTTCCAGCTGTTTGTCTCTTGCTGTTGTACCTTGTTCAGTTATTGTTGTACTTTCTTTTGGGTTTGTATTCTGGCCCATTTACTTTTCATCTTTTCTTTTGTACTTACTGTTTTGTTTCCGCTTGTACTCTGTGGTGCTTGTTTTCTTTTATAAGGCAATGCCTTCCCGGTTATCGGGATTTTACGCCTTTGGTGCTAGTCACCAGCCCCTGGCCTATGGAAGGCGGGCTTGGGGTAGTCACGGCACGGGCCCCGAGTACGGGTCGTGACAACATAATCTTGATAATTACATTTTAGATCAACATGAAATGATATTCAATAGTTTTTTGAAAAAAGTGAAAAGTAAATGATCGATTTTCGTATTTAGTGAAACTTATGATATTTTTAATGTTAATTGGTTTAAATTTTATTTTTAATTGTGTAACTCATTATAAACCTTTAAAATGTTTTTTTGTATATACTATATCTTTCTATGATATGTTTTCTATGTTTGTTCAATTATTAATTAATTCTATGATTATAGATATGTTAGCACAACCGGAACAAGATCCACATTATTATGGAATGGAATCTACTTCTATTGGTTTTGGTATGCATGAAATTAAATGTCTTTTCATATTTTAAATTATGATTTAAAATTAAATATACACATCATTAAAATGATTTGTGAAATTATTTTCAAAGGAGTTTAAATTAACCGCAACTTTCTCTTAATGGAGAGGCCCTAGTTGTCCAATTTCATGAGTACAAGACCATTTGATATGTCATTTTATGAGACATACAATGGGAGAGGGTTCCCCTTAATTTTTTCCCCAATTGGATCTTATTATGGATGACCCTAATATTTTTTCATTGACTACACAATATTGGGCTTCATTCCCTCAGGACACATTTCATTGACTATGGAAGAATGTTCATGTAAGTGAATCACTGTAGTTTCTGAGATATGTATTAAAAGCCCATAAATTATTAATAATTAATTTTCTTAAATTGAATAATCTGGGAGTTCATGGTGATGATAATCAACTAGAGTGTATGGGAAAATATTGTAAAATGTGAAACTTTTGTAAAGGTAGGGCGATGAGGGTGCATTGGGTACCAAAAGTTGGCTCCCTATACATTCTCGATAGAGTCACAAGAGTTGTTCTCTCATCGTAGTAGCATGGCACAGTTACATATTGGTCCATAAAGGATACAACTATGATCCTTCTTATTTTTTGTTTAAATTTTTAATAGTATAAATAACATTTTACAAGATTCAAATTTGAATTAATATAATGTAGGTGGTGGCGGCGTGTCATTCTGAGAATCATTTGATGCAGGGACTACCCCACTAGCATGGGACTCATCAGGTGTCCTTGATTTTAAATGATGTATTTATCATATTATTTTAATATATATTATTTAATATGGGTATCTATTTTATATTTATATCTTATTGGTTTATAGTTATGGTAGAAAGGTACACTGACTGATAAAATACCGATGTAGATGATAACTCAAGATCAAAATGATATTGAATTTATGAATCTTATAGAATGTTTTTGTATTAGTTAACAGTACATTAATATATCAATACACACACATATATATATATATTTATATATATATATTACATGATCCATTGAATGTTGAGTTAAAATAACATTCAGTTGACCATTGGTAAATTTCCATGTAGAAGGATGGGATATTTCATCACATCATTGATCGTGATGGACATGGATATATCATGATTTTTGGAATAGAGATTCTCCATTCTATATTTTCAAGTGATAAGGCTATGGCTCCTATTATTGTTTGGGTGACACAGTGTGTGATAGATTTAGAGGCTATATAGATGCTCTCGAGGTTGTAAATACACTGTTGTTAGTGGAGGTCAGAGCTCTATGGGATTATATCTTATAGGGTGATGGTGAATAGGATCCTTTAATGCAGGTTTATAATAAATGATTTGTTTATTTTTATGGCATTAATTATTATTATACTAATATTTTTTATTTTTTGTAGAACCCTACTGTAATAGATGTATGTAGAATCCATTGTCCTTGAAGAGGAATCAGATCCAGGTGGTGTGATTTATATTATCTTTCTAGTTTCCCATTATAATTGAATGACTCATTCTATTTTTAATTTTTATTAAATTCACAAATAAAATTCACATTTAAATTAATATTACATTTTAGCAACTGATTATTCAAAACCTACAAAATAAATTATTATTGATAAGAAAGAATAATAAAAAACCATCATGTGATTTTTATCATTAAATTCCACACACATGTTAAACTTATTCTCAAAATAGTAGTTGCAATTTAAGGATCTCTATTAAATTTTTTATTTTCATAAAAAAATGAATTATTACTGGTTGGGAGTAAAAATTTGGAAAAAGACAGGGAATAGTGTGAAATAATAATATAATAATTAGCATCGATTAACATGGAATCCTACTACAATGAACATTAAGTCATTTAAACTCTATAGGATCCATCAACACATCTATAAGAAATATAAATTGGTCGGTATAATCAAAAGATACATTTTTCCCTCAGATTGGGATTTAATTGAAAAATTACATTAGGGTGGTTAATACCAAGAAAACATTATTTTATTGACATGAAATAATGGGATAAAAATTATAGAGACATTTTTTATATATAGTAGTCAACGTTGCATCCATGAAATGATTATATCACACGATATGGAAGAAAACAACAGATAACATTGTATAGTTTTACTAAAATTATGTCTCTCCCATAAGGGGGAGAGAAATGGGAAAATTAGATTATATTGATGTGAAAATATAGGATAACATTTCTAAAAACATTTTTGATTTGTTTAAACCAATTGCATATCAAACTTATGGCCAAAATAAATAGTATGTTTAAAGGTAAGTGTCTTGAGGATAAAACCTACCAAAAACGTTTTGATTGACATGAAATATTTGCAATGTGATCTTTATGTAATTTATAATCAATTAGAATCTTTGTAACATCGATCAGATACCCAAATTTCTTAGTTTCATTAATTGACTTGTTTGTCTCTCGGATTTGGAGTTACGTGAAAAATAACATAAAAGGGTTTAATAGCATGTATAAACACTAGCATTGACCTAAAATTATTGTAAAACAATAATTGTGACATATTTTATCTATATAAATCAATTCTTCATCCATCATATTTTAGGGTCTCTAGATATGATTGAAAAAAACGAGAAACATTTCATAGATTTAATAAGATGAAATATCTCCGATCGAGGGGTGTGGGTAAACAAAAAATCATATTTGTATTGATGTCATAATGTAGAAAAATATTACACTAATAATTTTAAATGTTTTGAAATCAACCAGGAATCAATTTGATGCTCATACTGATCAGTATAACTTATGATATGATTCTAAATTATTAAATGTTTTCAATAAGAGTAAAATCATATGGTTGGGTGGGAAACCAACCAAATGAGATCTGATTAAAATGAAATAATAAGAAAATGATATATGTGTCATTTATCATATATTGGATTCATTGTTAGATCAATCGGATACCTGAATAGCTATGTACGATTGAAGTTTCTCCCCCTGAATTTAGTGTTAAGTGAAAAATCACATAAAAGGGAATAATGAGAAGAGGAAAAATATTGTTTGACATTAAATACTGGGAGAATGATCACCCATTCAATTTTTATCTATAGGGAAAAAATTTCTGATATTTTTTATTCAACCAAATATAAATATGATTATAATATTTCTCAATATGGAATATGGTATTATTTTATATTGTTAATTTTTTAAAGTAATAGAAAAGTCTTGTTTGTAGGGGTTAAAAATGACCAATCAAGCTCTGATTGACATGACCTATCAGGAAAATTATAATTTATAAATTTAAAATCAATTTGATTCATAAACACACTGACCAAATTCCAAAATTACTTTGTATATTCAAAATTTTTATTTTCCCTCTCATTTGCAGCTATGTGACCAATCACATAAAATTGGTCATGATGTGGTTTTTTGAGACTGTAGTAAAAAAAATTCATTAAATGCTTGAATAGAAGTATTAGGATGAACAATATTATTTCTCATAGAGTGTCTATGGGTTTGTTCTACACTATTATATTCATGTATAAATATTTATTTTGTTTTCCTAATTACTATTATAGAATATACATTGTTCATTTTATATTATTTATGAAATAAACATAATAAAAAATGTAGATGCACAAAAAATGAATGTGAAAAATTTAAATGGTCATGGAAATGAATTCTAGTGAGATCTAACAATATTTTATTTTTATATAACTCATCAATTTCAATTGAAATTTTCAATATTATTCACCAATTAACCCTCCAATGTTTTACATTTTAAGTAACCACTATCTTTCTTGAGAGATCCTTAAACAGACTAACTATTATTACATCAAAAGTGTTTATGTATACTATAATAGGGGTGAATTGTAATTTCAAAATTAAACTAAAACAAAATAAAAAATCCTCTTAAGTAAGAATTAACATTCTCACAGATTGTATGAATATTAGAGTAACATAATCAGATCCATATATAACCAGATTAAATTATAGTTCATCGGTAACACATACACCACAATAAAATCGTTTGTTGATAAGATAAGTTTAAGAAATTACTTTTTATTACACATGCAAAACATAAATTATATATTATATAAACAAGAAATATAAAAGAGTATTATAGAATTAATGACTTACAAGATTTAGAAAATAATAATGTTTAACCTTATGAGTTAATGTAGTCAGAAATCATGACCATAAATATCCAATGTTCTTTGTACCTACTATAAGGTATATGTTTTATTACCATGAAATCTCACAATCTAATTGATCAAAATAAGAAATATCTTCCAATCCCCAAGATTCCCTTGATAAGATGGTCAAATACAAATATGTCCTTGTGGACCATGAAATCCTTCAATATAATGATCAATGTCTATCTTCGAATTCTCATAAACCCTTGATCTAATGGATTAAATTAAAAACATTCTGATCCCAAAAAACCCTCGATCAGTACCATGATTGGCCATATTATTACAAAAACAAATATTTATAAGGAATTACAATCCTCATAATTATTCTGTAGAACGTCAACACTCTAAATAATTTCAATGACATGGAATTTGGTTTTCAAGAATAGAAATCTTTATAAGTCATAGTTTTTGATTGTATCATCTCCCAATAAAACAAATGACCCCTTATTTATAGACAATTATTCAACATTCATATTCAGAGTTAGTTGCAACAACCTCAAATAGATTTTACATTAATGAACACAATTATTTGGACCTTCAACATTCTAGCTAAGGATGATTTGTACTGTGATAATCCAGCATCACTTATAATTGTACCATTACAATGATATATTGGATTCCTTTTGATTGATATAATTCTAATCAATCCAATTATAAACATTAGATATTATGATGGACTTCTTTATTGATTTTAAATTTTTTAAACTAAATAAGGGTTATTCTTAGTACTCGGAAATAGTGTTAGACAAATGGTCATAAATTTTTATCAAAAATATATAACTTTAACTATTGATCAATCAACTAGTTTGTCTAATGTATCCTATGAACCTCCAGTCTGATTGATTGGAATGAAAATTAATAACTTTTATATGTTTTAAATGGAATTATTTTTATGATTGATATAAATTCTTTTTTCTTTAAAAATATACTAAAATTGTTGGGAAATATAATGTTAGAAAATTATTGTTTTAGGGAATTTTTTTTATTTTTAAAACATACTAAAGAAATGTTATAAGTAAGACTTCTGACTCAACAATCCCCCCATTTTTTGAAATCACAAAACACAAGGCATGAAATTAAAAAAAATAACATTTAAAGAACACATACAATCCTTAATACATTTATGTTGTTAAATGATATTCCGAAAATCAGAACTCACAACGAGTTTTTTTCATCATTATAATCTGATGGGATGTATTAATTCAATTTCACCCTTCTTATGATAATATCCTATCCTTTGGAAAATAATTCAAAAGTATTATCCCTTTATAAAATCCTACCCTATTATAGAGGTCTACTTATATATTTCTCCACCTTTTTGATTTTCAAGAATAATAAAGACGGAATATGTCAATAAATGTTAGAAAGAGATAACATATGAAAAACATTATGTGATATGACATCTCATCCCAAAAATAAAATTAATAAAATACATCCAAAATTAATTGGAATACATTTAGATATAATGTTTTGGGGGAAATATTCATTCAGATTTAACATTCATTCAAAAAATGTTCCAAAATATACATCAAGAGTATAAATAAAATAACTAATTTTGTATTTATAAACATTATCACAATTTCATTTCTTTATTAAATGCATCATAATCCTTCTAATCATCTAAAACTGATGATTTATGATTCATGATCTAGTATTCGATCACAGTTTTCATCTAAATTCTTTTACTTATGTGTTTCGCCATCCATAGATATCTTTTAATATTTCTTCTTTAGAATGAAAATCTCATCTTCACACATTTTGATCCTACTATTTTCTAACTCTAAACTATGAACCATTTCCTTAGAAACATTTACATCCACTTTATTATCATCATTTTTTCTATGAACTCTTCTACAAACATCACTCTATCAGGAACATCAGTTATTAAATTATAAAATGATTTTTTTAATTCATTATATTGTTTTTGTAATTCAATGTACTGATCATCATGATCTTTGAGATCGATTTCGACTTATTTTAACACATAACCACCTAATTATATGATCTCATTTAGGAATATTTATTTTCTATGAATTATTTTAAATTTTCATTAATATGATGAACATGTCTATTCAAAAGTTTCATATTTTATGACTTTTTATTTTGAATATTTTGAATCAATTTACAAATTTATTTTGTGTTTTGAAGATAGGGATGGTAATAAGATAAAAAAGTCAATGATTCCAAAATATAGTCAAAATTCTTATGAGCAACTATACCTTTAATTATTTAAGAACATGATAATGCATTAAGAGAAATGGTCATGAGGTTTCCACATATGGTTGTTCTTCTATATCAACTTTGTGATTTCCATTTTGTGAAATATTTTCTTCTTATGATACATTAATAATTTTAAATAGATTATGAGATTAAAATTTATATACATCAATTGTGGGGGAGTATTTATCTTCATCTCGACTTTTGATGATGACTTCTACTCTTTTTTGAATGATGATTTTTCTCCCCCTAATTCTTCCAAATAAATAACCTTATCTAATTGGGAAGGTAGTGGAGTTTAATATTATGATGATTCAATGTTTTATTTTATTTTGACACCTCTAATTTCATTATTTCTTATTTATCCATATCTTCTTCCTATTCATCATATTCCTCTTCCTCCTTTTCTTCTTCTTCACTTACCTTTTCCCTTCTTCCCATTACTCTTCCTCTTATTCTATTTCCTTTAGAAAATGTAGTATTAAATTCTATTACAATTTTGGGAAAATTTAAATCTAATTCCTTTTCTGGTTTTTCTACACAAAAGTTCACTTAGATATAAAAACTTATAATCCTTTTGATAATTGAATCTTGATTTCACACAGTTTTCTCCTGATGATTATTTATATGTAAACCTCTCTCTTTGAAATCTATTATAATGATATTATTGTAATGAAACATGAATTGAGGATCAATAAAATCATAATAAATTGGATAGATGCTTTAAAAGAGTAGTAAGAGTTAGGAGAAAAGTATTTTTGAACTGATGTGTGACACAGGATGTCTTAGCCTTGTATATGTAGCAAAATGAAGGATAGAATTCCCTGAATTTAAATGGAAAAGATTAAAAGTTCTTATCTGATAAGGAGATCATGAATTTATTTACGAAATAATTTAATTTTAATTATGAATTCTTGATCTTTTTATGAAAACTATTCATTAGAATGAGTATAAATATTATTTGTAATCATATATGTTTTAAAAAAAATTGGTATTAAAACTAGAAGAATAAGTAAACAAGAACATTTATAATTAATGTAATGAATTTTTGTAAAAACTAAAAGAAAAATACATTTTATAGTTTAAATATCTTAGTAGGATAAGTAAACATATCTTCTTTGTTTTTATAATTAAAATTCAATATTATAATGTATATAACAAAAACATTTTTTAAGTATATTTTAACTGTTTTTGAGATAGATAATTTTAAAAAAAATTAATGAAATCGTTTTATAAAATATTTTGTTTCTAGAATTTTTTTATCCATAAAATTATTTGTTTAAAAATTTATATTCAATGTTTTTTTAAATAAATATATGACTCGATAAATTTTATAAACTAATTTATTTCTGAAAGTGTAAATATAATAATGAAAACATTATATAATATTCAATTTTAAAAAAATGTTTTAGAAACATAAGATCACAAGTAATGATCCATTGAACGATATTTCATTAATGTAATGTGATAGAAAATATTAATAAGATATGATTAATCACTTCATATTGAACAATTATAGCTTCTATTTAATGTATTCAAACCCATCAGATCTTAGGGTTTTAGTAAAAATATCTAAAAATTCTTTTTGCATTCTAAGGAATTATAAAATATTTTCCCCATTTTTTGTGTGATATCAATTAAAATTTTATCTTATGTTTATTTTATTAACACAAAAATGATTTCATGGGTATTTACATATTGAAATGGCCCTTGTATTATCACATGAAAGCACAATTTTGGTAAAAATCAAGATTTAGTCATTGAGTGTGTGTTGCATCTACAACATATGAGCACAAAAAACTCCAGCTCGCACATAATTGGATCCTATTATGTAATGTGATATTGAGTTTTGATTCATACATAACCCTGAAACTAAAATATCTCCTAAAAAATGAAAAATTCTAGAAGTACATTTCATATACATTCTACATCCACCAATATTGGCATCATAAAATAATTTTAGTTCAAAATCATTTCTAGAAGAATAAATTAAGACAAAATCCATAGTTCGATTAAGATAATGAATTTTTTTTATAGCATTAAGATGAATTTCTTTTGGATTGGATTGGATTTATTTCAATCATATAAGTATATTGAAATCATTAAATATGGATTACTAGATGTTGTGTAAAGTAGACATCCCATCACATATATAAAAGTATTTTGATCAATTGGATTCTCAAATTCATCATGATCTATATTATTGGAGGTTCCAATGGGGGTACAAATTTTTTTAGGTTTTCCATATTAAAATTGATAATGAATGATTACTTTATAAATATTTTGATATATAAAATTTTCTTCGAATTTTTCAGAAATTCTAATTCCATAAATTTATGTTTACTCAACCATTATACTCATTTCAAAATCAGATTTCATAAGAACTACAAAGGTATATATTAAGTAATTTTTAAAAGAAACAAATATAATGTCACCAAAAAATATTTTTATAATCATTATGTATTCATTGACTAATTTTATAAAAATTGTTGAATCTATATCTCACCAACCAATTTTTTTTTGTAAAAAAATCAATTTAACTTATCATACCAATATCTACTGGCTTTTTATGTCCAATGAACATTGGTAAGTTTAAAACCATGTTATGGATGTTTTTTATTATCAAAACAAGGATATTGTTATACATAATTATTCTCTAGAACATATAAATTATCGAATGAAATCTTCATATGCATTTGAAATATATTAAATTTTAATAATGCTATAAAAGCTAGAAGTATATGAATAAGATCAATACAAGATATCAGTTGAATTTTTTTTCTATAGAATATTCCCTCTAGTTTATTATAACCATCCGTAATAACAATAGATTTATTTCTAAATATTATTCCATTTTCATCTCATTTGTTCTAAAAACCCAGTTTAACTCCAATTATATATGTATTATTAGGACATTCAACAAAATTCCAAACATATCTCCTTTAGTAGTCATTGATTTCATATTTCATATTATTAATCCAATCCTCATAACATAAATCATTATTATGATTCATAGGTTTGAATTTTGATAAAAATGATAGATGATCAATTTAAATTTTTAATGAAATTATAGTTAGAATTATCTGATCTACATCACCAATGATATTATCACTATGATGATTCATATGAAACAACTTACATCATGGGTTTTCAGAAGTCTGTTAATCAATCATAGGTTGTAAATATTCTTGACTAAAAACATCAAAAATATATTCTTGATTTTTTTTTAAAAAATTTGATATTTCTATCATAGTATGAATGTCGGTTTTATAAACAACATCTGAAGAAGTAATTTGGGGTTGTTTGGAAACAAAAGGATTTTTTATCAAGATTTTTCTAATGGTTCATTTATTAAGTGGATGATAGACTTACTATTGAATGAGGTGAAAAACACCTTGAACCATTTATGCTTCATGTTTCAGTTTTCCACATATCCACCGATGTATAACATTTGGATTGGTTTCATCTTATCATCAAACATGTACGTCATAAGCTAATATGAGATCTATATCAATTACATATTCTTTTATTCTCACCAATTGAGGGAAAATTTTTTACACTCATATATATATTACTCTTGATATATGTTTCATTAATAACATTATCATACCTTCATGAAATGTGCTATGAACATAATGATTACACTAATTAACTGATTTTTATGTCACATGTTATAATTCAATGTATGTATATAAATAACTACAACAAGACTCATGAAAAATATGTATATTTGAACAATATATAAAAATTAATTAAACATTTATAAATATTTAAACCCATCACATAGAGTGTCCTATCAACATAATGACCAAACACAAGAACAGGTTGACATTGTTTTCATAGGATAATAATTTAATTTTTAAATATTCCATATTTGGTAAGCACACATGGCATGTACCTATCATATACATGGAATGTACTATTTTCACCATCTATATGAGACACATGCTTAGGGATATGGCATGTTACCATGCCACATAAAATGTTAGAGTACACAATGTCTACATGGGATTCATGTTGTCTAGTATTTTAGTTACATGGACACCATATAGATATGCTATGTAAGAAAATAGATTACCCTTATGTGACTAAAATATAACACACTTTATGTCGAAGTTACACTGCAACTGCTCTGGAGGATTGTGCCCCCATATTGGCCATATCAACACATTCTCTAAAACGGAAGCTAATTTGTGAAATAAATGTAAACTCATTCAATTACTTATGAATTAATTCATGGTACATTTAATAGTACATCACGGTGTGTACCTCTAGGTTATACGGTGTGTACTCATGTGTTATGAAGCCAGATTTCTCAACACCTCCATATGAGAACTCAATATTTAATTTTCCTATAAAATTAATATGTTTGATTATATTTATGAGAACATAGAGAGGAATATGTAGATATCACAGGTATAATTTATTAAGTATTAATCTGAAATTGAAAACTAAATTAAAAATTCATAAATCAATCCATGATATTTAACTAACTGTAAATAATTATGTGACCACTCTCACAAAACATGTTGGATCTTAGTGCAACAGAAGACTATAATAGTTCATGTTCAAATTTTCTGTTTTTTGTATTCAATTGAAAATTAAATATTTTCATGAAAATAAACATCATGATCAATATAATTTAATAAAAATATAAAATGGAAAAAACACTACAACTAGAGCACATGATCATCAATTTTTTTATAATTAATTTAATCAATTAAAAAGTACCCTTGTAGGAATTTTTTTTCTACTAATGAATCTAATAATAGATTTATGTTGTATTTTCCTTTTGTTATAGGAATAAATGGAAGATCCCCTTTAGCAATGTAATTTCCACAATTTTCCCAGGGTACATTCTTGTTTAATTTTTGGTTTTAGTATCCATATCATGGATTATGGAATGTTTTTTGGATATATGAGGATGGTCGGGTGTCTCTGGGGGTCTTAGTGTATTAATGAATTGTTATTTTGACCATCATATGTATTTTTCATAGTTGGTGCATGCTTAGTGGTAACAGCGTTCCCAAACCATGCTAGCTAAGGAAAATTGGTGAATGGTTTAGTAATTCATACAAGAGGGGAGGCCAAATCATGAGGGCCTAAACATAGGCATTTTTTAGGGTTTGAGTATGATTTTTCAATCCATGTGGGCTCACTAAATAACCATAAAAATAATCCCCTCTTGGATAGTTGTAGATTCATATCTTTTTTACAGTTTGTAATTTTTCTCAGGAAAACAGTTTGCCCCATTAAAAATGGGATTTAACCATTCCCACACCCCTGATGTATTTTATGTTCTTCACCACAATTTTGGCCTCATCTTTCCTTCTCTAGAATATACAATGAACCTAGACACCCAAATCATGACACTAATCTATCTCATTCATTTAATGGACATTTAGAGTGTCGTTGGTTGTGCATTGAAACACTACGTATGTATTATTCTCCCCTTTCTTCTCTTTTCTGGATTAGGGCTTGTTGTTTGGTTATTCTTCTTCGAAAGCAATGTACCCCTCATTTTTCTAAATGTTAATAGTTTTGAGTTTTTGAGTGTTCTTCAATCTAGATTTATGGTTGTGGTTAAGTGTGTGTTCATATCCCATTTTGGGTAGGTGGCCGACATGTTATATTCCATGGTCATGAAGTTCATTTTTGCTTGTCTAGTTTTGATAATGGTTCTCTCTTCCTGTTCAATTAATGGAATTGAATTTATTTGGATAAATGGATGGGTAAATGTTGAATTGAACCCCTCATAATCCATGTGGGTTTCATTGATAATGGCCTGAATAATTTGGGCCACCCCTAGGGTGTGAAAATATTCTGAAACAGAAAAATTGTAATGTTATATTTGATGTTGACTTCCGAAAAAGTAGAGAGCACGATGAACATTTTGATATGTTAGTTGAGTTAGAAAAGTTATTATTGAATGTTGTTCCTAGACATTGACAATGACATAATGGATTTTTTTCACAATGTTATTATGGTCAAATGGAATAAGTTGAATGTGTCTAATGACTTGTGATATTGAAATTGAAATGAATCATTGGTATAATACAAGTTAAATGATGAATTATGTGAAATGGGATAATGTATGGTAATTGTTTAATAAGTTACATTGTTTCATATATGAAATGGAATTGGGTTAAATTTTCTCTATACGGTGTTTGGTAAATATGTTAATGTGTTATGTCCCAATGATGATTTAACTATTAAATGGAATGCGAATTGTGAATTCTATGTGTATTTTTTATTCATCTTAAGTGATTTGTAATATTTCCTCATTGGATGAACAAGAAAGTGTGCCTGGCATGGTGGTATGTGTGATATTGCACTAAGGCTCCTCCAATGGGTTAGGTAGGATATAGTCTCTAAAGCCTAAGCCTAAAATGAATGGTTTAGGGATTCAAATTGTGTCCCAAAGCCTCTAATATATTCATTTGATATGACAACCTGTACTTGGAATCAATGGACAATGTGGTGTATTTTTTGTGAAATTCTTTTCCCTACTGTGATACAGAACATGAGTTATTCACTTATGTATGATAGTTGATCATCTTAGGATGAAGTGTAAATGATGTAAATTTCTAACCCATGTATCACATAATTGAAATGGTAAATGTGATAGAATGGAATAAATGGTAAATGATTCTAATGTTAATATTGTTAATCAATGGTACCTGAGTTTTCTTTTTTCTATCATTCCATTAATTTATAACATTAATAATCAATATATTTTGACTTAAAATTTTTTGGGCATCATTGGTGGTGGCCTAGTGAGCTATACTCACACCTTGATTGAAACTCCATTGGGTACCTGAGTAAATTTCATTGTTATAGGTATAAACAAGTGAAAATTCCATGTTTTAAGGGTTGATTTGGGCTAGGTATGAGCATGGATAAGGATTCAGACATGGAAAAATGAGCCGTTTTGGGAGAGTTTTCTTATTATTCATCATTTTTTGTTTCCTTCGCATTTGGAGTTATTATAATGGAATGGAATATGTATCTTTTGGTTGTGGTTATAGCTTGTTTTTGAAATGGATGGAAATGAATTTTATTGTTTTTCTTCTATTATTTCGTTTATTTATTATGTTATCTGGGTGGAAAAGTCTATTAAAGAAAATATTTTCTACCCACGTGACATATTAGACCCTCACTACTTGTTGATAGCCTCTATTGTATGGGGAGGCATGCTTATGGTGATGTGTTGACCGTACTCGGAGAACCAGTTTAGTGGATTCTCGGACTGGGACATTACAAAGTGCTATTATAATAGTTTTTATGTGGTCCTACTATTTGGGGATGGTATATATGATATTAGAGTGTGTTGGGTTTTGGTGATGAACATCTTTTTGGGAGTAGCTAAAAAATCCATGGGGGAAATCCCAAGTACCAAGGGTGGGAATTATTGTTCATGATATGTTTTGTTATAGATGATCGATATTTAACCGGTGGGTGATAAACTTGTTGTTTGATGAGATTGTTTTACGATATTTTTCACATCACTAGAATGGAACAATGTTGTTCATACATGCATAATTTTAGGCTCCTAGGGATATAAGTGGAATGAGTCATGATGGGAACACACGAGATAGATGTGTGACAAAAGGAAGTGTAGATTTCATTTAACATTCCATAAAATAGGAAGTAATTTATAATAATGATGATATGAATGGGTAAATAGAATGTTTGTTAAATAATGGTTAAATAATTCTTCATGATGAAAAGAGGTAAATGATCTAAATATTCAGTTATAATAAATGGGGTGATGAGAAGCGTACATGAAAGAGAATGATTTTCATTCTGAATATAGAAATGGATTAAAAGGGATGTATAATGAAAAACTCGTGACCTTTTACGAAATGTTAACTATTCTCCAGAGTGGGTATGGTTGAGGGTAGTGTTCAATGAGTGACGATGTCTTTTGGAAGAAGAATAAAAAAGGAGATGTTTATGGCTACTAGATAGCTTTTTAATTAAAATTATATATGATTTAAGTTATGTGTTCTAAGATTTGTGTTGGAATTATTGGAATATTCCACCACATTGTCATGTTCATGTTGGGAAATTTGAGAATTTCATCGAGAATACTATTCCCAAATTATAGAAAGAAAAAAATGTGGCTTTGGTTAACATATATGTATATCCATTTTATGAGAACTATTCTCATTTTATGTACATGATTTAATGGGAACCATGGTGTGTAACAATATGTTTTTTTGAGCTTACTAGGGTGTTTCAGCTATAACACCCTATGAATTTTGATGGACAGGGAGGAACTTGTGTAAAAGAGTTCTAGATAGAGTCCTTTATGAAAATTCATAGTCACCTAGAGGCGCCTCTTCATTAGAGAGTAATGTTGGTGGCTCACATGTTGTGACATCTGGAGAAGTGTTGGTGAAACATTCCTCTTTAGACCGAGCACACTGACAATATTTCAGGGAAATATTTTAGTAAACATTTCTGAATCAATTCAATTTGGGGACCCAGAGGTAGGAAATGGATACTCGGTTTATGAGGTTGACACACAGGTTAAAGAAAGGGATAGAATACTCTATTTTTTCACCAACATTGAACATTTTGTTCCAACATTGGTAGGGGTTATTCCAATATCTAAATATATTTTTTTGATGGGCATAAACTTGTGATTACGTCCTAGGTGAATATTGTAAATATAAAAATAATTGATGAGGTGGTGTACTATGCCCTTATTTTGAATGAAAACCAAAATGAGGTCCCTGTGGTGGGAATTAAACTCTAGTAGGGTGATCTACTAGTGTGAAATTCAATGGAACTAAACGTCATTTTAAGGTCATTCATCTGGGTAGTGGTCGATAGAGTTTTCAAAAGGCAGAACCATCCCATCAGGATCGTGATCAAGATTTCATCTATCAGTGTGGTGAGGTAGTGAACATATTTTGTCAGTTTCATCTAACATAAGTTGAGTTCCATGAATGTGGTAGAATGGGGCTTGTGTCGAGATTCTCTAGGAACAAATAATAGAAAGGAAGTGACTGAGGGTAGAGGCTGATGTTGGGTGTTGGAAGGGGGTTGGTTTCCCCCATAGCAGGTATGCAGTTGGTGCTATATTGGTCATACCAGTTGAGATGGTAGATTTGGTACACTAGGAGGAGAGCATATATTTTTTAGGGTAGTTCCGGGATTGAAATTTAGATAAGATCCCAGTGTAGAAGGGTAAGATAACTTTATATAGTTTTGACTACACTAGGAGGTGGCGAAGCATGATCACCAACTATTCGAGGTATGATCCTTGTTGATTCCATACTGGTTAGTACCTTTTTTGATATAGGTTCTTTAAACGAATTTATTTCATCTTATATTTTGTTTTTATTGGGTCTATTGGGGTAATGATTTTGGGGGTCATGACAATTGATACATATTTTGGGATGTGAATATAGAATATTAGCCAGTGTAAGGGGTGTGCTATTGATGTTGGTGGTTACCCATTCTAATGGAATGTTTTTTTTCTCGAGATTTCAGTTTTATACCTGATATTGGGTAGGGATTGCATAGCATGTTACCATTCCGATATCAAATGTTTCCACCATAGGATAATATTCATATCTCTTGAATGGGACACATATGTCCATAGTGGTGAGTGAGACATTTGGGAAGGCCCTGTAGGTCATGTTTTTTAATGCTTGGGTGTGAAAAAAACTCAAGTATCTTATCTTATTCATGATGAATCAGTGTAGAGAGTCATGTATTTCCTCTATTGGTGGAGAAGTTTCAGGATTTGGTTCTTAAGGAATTCTCACGGTTGATGTCCGAAAGAGATGTCGAGTTCATGATAGAGTTTATGCTGGAGGAAGATTCAACATCCATTTTTTATATAGAATTGCACCGTTAGAACTCAAAGTGTAGAATACTTAGTTTGAGGAATTGGAAAAAACGATTTTTGTTTACTGGAGTATGACACATGTGGAAACTCTAGTGTGGCTTCCTAAGAAGTATAACAGATCATTACAGGTGTGTTTCAATTATAGGAAGATGAATAAGATGATAGTTATGAACTTATAATGTCTTCCATGAATCAATGATCTTTTTGAATAGTTAAGTGTTGCCTCAGTTTAATATAATATTGATCTAAGATCAGGGTAACATCAGGTAATGGTGTCATCTTATAACATAAAATGGACTTCCATCAAGAGAATAGATGGTTTATATGATTTTTCGAAATTCCATTTGGATTTATCAATTCGCCAATAGTTTTTATGGCTCTAATGAACACATTATTTAACCACTAACAATATTTGTTTGTAGTTTTTATGAAATATCTTGTACTTTAAACCTCGTGAAGATAATGCCAGACATCATGACATCGTCCTGAGTACACTAAGAGGGTTTTGAATATATGAAAATATAGTCAAATTTCATTCCTGAATCATTAGGTTAACTTCATGGTTCACATCATCAAAGTGGAATATGTGTTGTGGATCCGAAAAATGTGAGAGCAGTTTTATCTTGGGATCAACCCAAGAATGTTTCTAATATCTAATGTTTTTTTCTTTGTCTAGTTAATACTGTAGGGTCATTAAGGACTTCCCCAATTTGGAAAGAACACATTCATGTTTAACTATGAATGGAATCATATTTTAAATGTCTAGGGAATGTGAGGGGTTTTTCAACAGTTAATGAATTAGTTGACAAATGCACTAATTCTAAACTTACCCGACCCAGGTACGGGGTACCCCATGTATATTGATGTGTTTGGTGTTGGAATTGGGGTAGTGTTAGAGAAACAATGATCAGTTTGTGGCATATGGGTTGAGGTAGTTGATGTATCCTAAAAGAAATTACAATGCACATGATGTTGAGTTGCTGCTAGGGATTATGCTTTAAAGTGTCAGTCGTGCTACTTATTGGGAAAACATTATACCATATATTAGAATAATGAAAACTATAATTAAATCTTTTCTAAGTGTGATTTGATTCATAAATGGTGAAGTTGGGTTGAATACATCTAATCATTTGAAATTAAGCTGGTTACCATGCTGGAAATTTGGAATAGTGTAGTCGAATTTTTGAGCTGGTATAATAATATTCTAGTAGTTTAGGAATCTGGTTCGAAATGGAGGATGGTTTAGTTGTTGATTAATATGCATAATAATGTGTTCAATGAGCATACGAAGATTAACCATACATCAATGGAAATTTAGTTCATTATTTTGAGAATAATAATTGAAAGGAAACATGAGGATTATGAATGTTTGTCTTTAAGGGAGAGACATAATGATGGGGAGTCACCTTTCTGTTGGACCATTAGTTATGACCAGATCATTCAGAGTTGTGGTAATTTTTTTATTCCAAAATATTTGTGGGAATTGTTTATGAATGAGTGGTATTCATCAAGGTGGGAGGTGTATCCAAGAGTGAAAAAAATGTAACATGATCATTGTAGAAATAATTGGTGGCCAAGAATTAAGAAAAAGCATGCAGCTTTCATGGCATGATGCCTTACCTGTCAGTAGGTGTATGCCAAGAATCAATGGTTATGTGGTTTGTTACAACCATTTCCTATTCTAGAAAGGAAATGGGATGACGTAACGATGGATTTAGTGGTAGGACTTCTTAGGATGCCTTAGAAGAATGATGTGACGTTGTTTGTTGTGGATCATTTGACTGTAGTAGAACATTTCATTCCAATTAGAGAGAAATATAACATTGGTCACTATGGTGAATTTTATGTTTGATAAATAGTATTATTTCATGGGGTACTATAGACTATAGTTTCGTATGGTGATCCATGATTTACATCAGGACTCATTGAGGGATTATAAAAAACTGTTGGTACCCAGGTTTTTTTAATATGAATTTCCTATCACATATGGATGTGAAATCAGAGAATACTATTTAGTTACAAGAGGAAATTTTGAGTTCTTGTGTCATGGATTTTGGTGGATCATGGGAGAGAACAAAGGGCATGTATAATTAACATATAACAATAGTTACCATGCAACAATTTAGATTGAAATGTATGATCCTCTCTATGATAGACTGTGTATATACTCATTGTGTTGGGTGGAGGTAAAAGAATCTTAATTTTTTAGTCCAAGTATCATGAAGGGGACATTGAAATAAGTTCATTTGATTAAAAAATGTATTTAAATGGCTCATAGTTGGATGAAGTTGTATATGTATTGAAATGTTATACTTATTAAGATTATGGGGGTTGATCGTGTGTTTCTTTAGTTGCCCCCATGGTTGAGTCACCATCAAATACAGAAATAGGGAATATTGGAACCCAGTTGCGTGTGTAGTTTTAGATTATGGAGTGTATCGGGCTAGTGGTGTACTGAATTGCACTTACACAATGGTATAGTGTAATGCATTAAGTTTATCATGTTTTTCAAGTTTGTAAATATCTCACTGAACAGTCTCAATTTTATTATATTGATGATGTAGAGCTTGTGTCTTATGTGTCCTTTGAGGAGCATCCATTTTATATTATGGATCTCATTGAGAACGCCTTATGGGGAATGATTTGGACATTGGATCATGTTTTTTTGGAAGCATGGTAATGTTTTAGATGCAAATTGAGAATGGTATATAGGTATATTTTCCTAGTGTCCTGATAACATTTCTTTAGAAGTTCAACGATTCATAAGAATGAGGCTTGAAAAAAATCCATTATAAGGTGGGAAATTTTTAGGATCCATGATTTGAACAAGTTATTATCTTCTTTATGTTTTGTTATATGCTTCTTTATTGTGTTTAATTGATTTTTTTTGGATTTATGAGGAATTCTGGGATGTCTAAGGGGATCCAGACACAAAATAAGGGTGATATTGGCTATCATATGCATTTTTCAAGGTTGTCACATACATAGTTTTAACCGTGCTCCAAAACCATGATATCAAAGAGAAGTACTTCATCATTTAGTAATCAATTTATGTGGGGAGGCCAAACCATGTGGGCCTAGAAAGTGTCATTACGCATGGTTGGTGCATGGTTTGTCAACCTATGTGTGGCTACCCCAGTAACCATGTGACTCATCCCCTCATGGACCGAGACATTCACACAATAGGAACAAATTTTGGAAAACAATGTGGCTAAACTATTGTCCCCATTAAAATTGAGACTTTAGGATTTCCCCCGATCCTGATTTTAGGTTCCCCAAATGAATTTCACTATCATTCTTCATCCTCTAGCCCTATTGACAAACCAAAACACCAAAATCAACCCAATAATCTATCTTTTTTCCTTCTTGGATACTTGGAATTTTGTTGGTGGCAGATAAAATAAACAGGTATTTCTTACACTCATATTTCTTATCTTCTAAATATTTGAGATTTTTGTTTCATTCCTCTATTTAAAAACACTAAAACTCTATTAATCTAGTGGGACATATATTGGAGATTCAAAAGGATCCTGAATCCAAATCGATGTCCAATGATAACTGTGAGTTCATCTATTGATTTGAGGTAGGTGGTCTACAAGTTATATTTTGTGGTCTTGAAGATGATTTTTGTTATTTTGGCTATGTAAATGGTTCTGTGTTGTTGTATATTTCATAAATTTGAATGAATTACAATAATTGGTTATCTAAATAATGAATTTAACCACTTATGATTCTTATAGGATTCATTGTAGGTGGCTAGACAAATTTAGCGCAACCTATGGGGTGTGATAATATTATAGATCATGTTAGACTTTAATGTTAAGTATGGAAATGATTTTTGAAAAAATAGATCCCAATATAAAATGGTTTATATATTAATTGAGATGGAAAAGGGATTATTGATAGTTATTCCATTAATTTTATAATGGAATAAGGTATTGTTTCGAACAATGTAACTATGGTTAAATAGAATGATGTTAATGTGTTTATTGACTTGTGAGATCGAAATTGAAATGCATGAAAGGGATACTATATCTGAAATTATGAATTATATTAAATGGATAAATGTATGGAAATTGGATAATAATTTAAATGGGTTGATATATGAATGGATATTAGGGTAATTGGGATATATAATATGTGTGGTAAATGTGATAATATATTGAGTCCAATGTATGATATAATTTATAAATAGAATGTGAATTTTTTTATGATATGTGGATTGATTATTAATGTAATGTGATTTGGTATATATAGTAATTGGAATAATTATCATGTGTACATGTCTTGGTAGTTTTTCAGTATTGGAATAAGACTACACCCATGGGTTAGTTTACATAGAGGCTCTAAACCCCACCCCAAGAATGCATTGGGTATGGAATCAGACTGAGGCTCTTAGCCCATTACTATTTCATTTAATAATACTTCCTGGACTGAAGATATAAGGTCAGTGTGATGTATTTGTAATGAAATTTTTATCGGTTGTGTGATATATAAATTCACTAATTCTATTAGGTCTAATAATTTTTCATCATTGGATAGGTTTAAATTGAAATAAATTCAAAACCAATGGATTATGTCATCTAAATGGATTAAGGGAATGAATGGAATAAAGGATCAATGTTTCTAAAATAAATATTGTTAACTAATAAAACATGAGTTTTATTTTGTTTATATTTCTATTTATTTAGTAAATTATTTCACTATCTATTGAGACTGCATATTTTTAGACAATAGTAGTTGTGGCCTACTAAGATTTAATTTCACCCTGATATGGCCTCTGTTTTGTACCCAAGCTAATTTCTTTTTTTCCAGATTGGACAATGGAAAAAACATTATGCTTGGGTGTTGAGTAGGGATTTGGAAGTTCATGGATGATGATTTAAACATGGATTCAAGATCAATTTTACAAGAATATTCTGTTAGTTTTATTTTGATATTTTATCACTTTTTTCATTGTATGCATGACATGGAATATTCACCTTTTAGTTGTTGATGTACCATGTTTGAAAAATGGTTGGTAATGCAAGTTTTGGTTTGTCAATTATTATTTGAATTATTTAATATTTTATCTATTATTGGAATCTTTGGTTAAGAGGTTATAGACTCCCCATGTGACCTATTGTTACATCTATATTAGTTATTATCCTCAATTATACGGGGAGGCGCGCTTGAGGTCATGTGGAAAACTGGCTCGGAGCAACATTTTAGAGGCTTATAGATCGGGGAGGTTACAATTAGTGAACCACAGGTCCACCACAAATCCATGAATATTGTAGTGGGAATCACTTGGTTCTCCCATGGATGATCCTAAAGCGTTCAACATGAACATTTGATCACCTTTATAATCTCATCTAAAGGATTTTCCATGATCTCTCTAGATTTGAGAGTATATAGTGGTGGAAGATTTATCTCCATTCATGGGGGAATTTCATGGAGAGGGATCTCTCTAGGGATTCACATGATTCTATTTGGATGTTATTATGGAAAACACATATTAAATTGACTCTCTGGAAATATAATTGAATTATTTTTATATACCACTGTTATTAGAAATAAATAATTTCACATGTGCCCCATATTAATTTTTTATCCCTATAGAACCTCAAGTCAATAAAAATATTTATATTATTATTATTTCATGAAATTTTAATATGTCATGAATTAAAAATAAATATCATTTAATCAAAAAAAATTCAACATATATTATTTCTCAATGAACCTATAAACTTGATCTTCCATTCTACCAAATATTCAATGGGCCGTGAATAAAGTCTATTTATTTAATAAATAAATATCACTACATTATTCACCAATAAATAAATAAATATTATATTTTGTTTATAAAAAGTAAATATTTATTAAATATCATGCCCTAATAATATTATCTCGAATAACTGGTGAAAAAATATATGTGATCCAGAAAACATGAAAAATTATTAACCATCATGTGAGAATAAAATTAATTAATCATTTTAAATAATAAATAGTAATATATTATTTGATTTAGATTTTTGATATAATAACTGTTTCATCCTCGATGCATCTTTAATAGTGGCATTAACAGAAGGATGATAAAGTCTATGATTAACATCTAGGAATACACCAAAAAACCTATATATAATTAAGTTAATGCTGCAATGATATCATACCTCATACAAGTTCTCACATTGTAATATAATCCCTTTATCATGATGTAACACCCCAAGATTTCATAGAGGGTTACTTCTTCAAAATAAATCAATAACTTTCACTACACGCAACACCGAGTTCAAGTGCACCATGACTTACCAAACAAGCCGGATATAAAATCCTAGGTAAATAAAGAATAATAGATTTTCATATTTATTAATATTTGTGAATTAAATATTAATTTTAGTTTAAAGGGGTCGCTATGTTAGATAGCGTACCCGATACGCAACAACGGGTTTCTTTGAAATCATACGTCGTACACTAATAATACAATATTATTATTTTAAATGGTTGTTAAATCCAAGCCGTTGTATTGGTAGACTGAAAAAAACTAACTACAATATGATTATACATGTATTTACAAGTTAGAGGCATAAAATGTGAATGAATCTAATTTTAAGCATAATTTACATTAAAAGGCCGATTTACCTCCTTTTAATGGCGAACCCTTTTTAAATATTGTTTTGGTCACATTAATACTTTATATATGAACAATTAAAATCATTCTTTAGAATGGGGACATCAAAATTCACTTTGGGTATTTTTTGGGTATTTTTCTGATAAAGTTCATTTTTTATGAATAGTGAAAAATTACTAAATTCTATTTAAAAACAACTTTTTTAATCAGAATAATTAATAGTGATAAATTATGAAATTAAGTGATTTTGAAGTATATTTAGAATATTTTTTTACCATTTAATACAATGTTGGTCATTGGACATAATTTCACAATTAAATTAGACAAAAACAAGTGTCAATCTTTTGATAGTTATTTTATCCTAAAAACACGCTTTTTATTTTGACAGTGGGAATTAATGTTAAATTAATTTCTGCCACTTCTGTGTTTTGAATTTGGAAAAATGCATTCCATATTTAGAATCTGGATTTCCAAATTTTCTAAATATGTAACTTTTATTTTTACACATTTTGAATAATTACTTCGGTAAATATTTTATTTACCATGGTTAAGGGTAAATCCGGTAGATAAGGGTAAAAAATAATATTATAATAATATTACTTTACCCTAAAACGTGTCCTAACCTTATTTGTGGACATATACCCGACCATGGGCAACCATGGGTCAATTTTGGGACCCCGTGGAGCCACTTGTATGTGGTAGGGACACATTATATTAATAAAGTTAAAATAAAAATAAAAATGGCATATGCTTACATCTTTTAGAAGAACAATTTTTACATAGGGTATTACATGTTGGATTTTAGATTATAAATATTCATTAGAAATATAAAAAAAATTCCTACATAATGATATTTTATTTATAATTTTTAGACATCATATAATATAAATTATTAATGACACAATAATGATGCAATGTTTACCCCATTAATAAATCATTTAAATAAATAAGATTATAATGAATAAAATATTATTTAAAAACTGTCCAATTCATATTGGTTGATTTTATTTCTAATATGAGTCATCTTATCTTCTACCTCAATGATTTTTGGACGATTATAAACATAATATCATTATATTATAATGTAATAATTTCACTCTTTCCTAAAGAGCCCCTCCTCTCCCTTATAAAAGGAGACCACATCTACTCATTTCCTCACACCTCTCAAGCCACTTTCCTCGTCCAAACTCGGCACAAATAAACTCCCTACATACCTCTCTTCCCCCTAGAAGCCTTACCTTAGGCAGAAGACAATTCAAGAAGCCCTTTGGTTCAAGCCAAAGGAAGTTACCCAAATTAAAGGTACTGGTTTCTCTTAAGTTGTTTTCATTTATTTTTCTTCTCCAACCCCTAAACTCTTTTTATTTCATTTTTTTGTAACAATGCCAGTATCCTCAATATAATAGTATGTTTTTATAATAAGGATTCGAACAACACTTACACACACCTCCATCTAATGGATGAAGAACATAATGTTTCTGTGATGGAAAACGAACGCCTCACCAAACGATGATTGTTCAATTACATCTTACCACCTCTCATGGTGTCCATTAGGATGGAACTATAATTAAATATGATATTAATGATATATATATAATATATAGTCTTCTGTAATTCCATTTTATATCATACCATTATTCGCTTCATGTTGTATATACATACGATAATTTCATTTGAGGAAGTGCGGACTACCGCCCCCTTAAAATGATATGACTCGTTCATACCATACATGGAACATATAAAGGATGGTGTTAATGAACATAAGTAACATATATAAAATATTATATAATACTGGAATTATAATATACCTATGTATCGTTTTTTTTTAATTCCATTAAAGTACGAAATAGAAATGGAAGTAGCGTTCATGCATACGTACGGCTTACCATCTCCATGAACGGTGCATTACATTTCTTACCTCTAAATGTTATGTACTATTATAAATACATGTATATACTGGATATATATGATATATATGATATATAAATCATGATTACCATTCTTGATATGATGAACTATTGACCACATGGACAACGTGTATTTATAAGAAGTCCATTTTGACTCAAGTACCAAATATCGACAAAATAAACGTTATTAACTTAAATGTTTACATAATGGTTATAAAATGGTAATAATTGATATAAAATGAATAATAAACTTGAAAAATGTTCTTAAGAAAGTATAAATTAACTTTAGTTTATTATTCGGGATATTAAAGAAGGAACGAGTCAAGTTGGACACGAGGTAAAGGATTTTTATCTCGTTACTTATTCCTATGAGATTCATGCCATATTGCCACTATTACCTTTTGTGTGGTGTATGTACTGCCCATAATTGTATTCGTTGTGTAATACACTTTAATTTATGTGTATTTATATATTCCTTTTATGATACCTCTTTCATGGGTTGTATGTTTCGAATGTTACCAATTTGGTAAGGGTTAATTCCTCAATCACATTATTATCCAAGATTGTTTATGTGTAAGTATTTACTGGGAAATTTTTATCATCCATGACCATTTTTCATAAAAATGATTTCAAAATGATGATTTTATGGATTTTGAAAGGTACTCTTTACCAATATCAGTATTTCAAATGTTTTAAAGATTTATCTTTCTAAATCTTTTAAAGTAATGTCCATGTTTTCAAAATGATTTTAAGGATTTATTTATATGGACATGAATGTTTTGAAATAATAATTCTTTTCAAAAGTTTCAAAGTGGTATGGGACACTTTGATTCAAAAATATCTTTTAAATTACTTCCTTTATAAATGTGTGACTTTTAAATGATTTTACAAGAAGGATATTTCTCTTAAAATGTTTTACTCATCATTTTCAACTATGTCAGTATCCTCTACTAGATATTATTTTGGATTGAGGTTGATTACAATATTCCTTATTGTATTGAATGAGTTATGATATGTATGACTGTGGATGTGTTATTTCTATACCATTCATGGTTTATGGAGAAAGTATTGACATTTCGTATGCTATTTTTAATACGATTGTTTATGTAATGTTTAAACCTATTCATATGAGGAATGTATTGGACATAATAAGTGACGGGTGGAGCCCGCTATAGCTACTCTATGCATCGGTAGGTCTCATGAGACAACTAGAAGTGGAATTGGCTGAGGCCCTTTCCCAATTTGATTTATGGTTTTGGCCAAGGCCTTAATCATTTTATACGTCTTGGCCGAGGACTTGACAAAATGTTTCAGAATGTTCGGCATTATACATTCCCTCATTATGAAAGTGGTTATTGATATTTCATGTGATTATTTGACTAGTAGAATATCCATGTGAGAAAGTAAATGGCATTATTTTATTTTACTTTTGCCATATTATTCTGAAGTTCATGTTTAATATGGTTTTTGTTTTAGTTATACTTTGCCTTAAATGTTTGTGTTTACTTATGAAAGTTTCCGCTGTATTGTTATCCTTAATGAGTATCTAAGATCACCCCTTTCAATGTTTTATTCTTCCCAGGATCCCAAGAAGTGTACTATTATTGATATGCAGTGTTAAGCCATGGGAATAATTTCATTCTCAAAGTACTATCTATGTTGTATTCTATGATTGAAATTGTAATGTAAAGTTCATTTATGTAATCTATTTTCCAAGACTGCTAAACTGATAGGTCCTTCGGGACTTGATTCCTTGTAATCATGCCAATGTATTAAAATAATGCACCGACTCTGGGTAACTGGGGTCGGGGCGTTACAGTTGGTATCAGAGGAAGTTAGCAATAACCTTGGAAACTAGATTTAGATAATCTCTGATTAGATCACATAGCCCTAAGATCGACTTTGTGGATTGGTATAGAAGAACTATCTAGAATTTTGGTATTGTAGAAATTTTGTGTGTTTTCTGAGCAATACATCCCTGTCTAGATATGAGTAGGTAGAGGTGGCTCTGGCACAGATGTACCTAAAGGTAAAACCCGAAAACACCGCTTTGAGCTAGACTCGAATGGGAACTGGTGCACGACAACGGGCCTTGCTGCACTCTTGGTTACGACACTCTCGGGGGATATGCATAGGATTATTCTCATTTTCTTTACAAACCATTATGAAGGGTTTATAAGTATATTCTTCCTCAAAGAAAACATTTTTATGATTATGGATTATATCAATAAATTGTACAATTTATGTTAAGTGTTTTATGAGTATGAAATTATGTATTTCCATTCATAAAATGATCTAGTTTATGCTATTATTTAGAAATGGAGCCCAGTAGAAGGAATGTGGACTCCAGCAATACGTTTGATCCAAAGAATAAGAAGGATCATATCTTTCAGGGTATTGAGCCATCATTTTGAAGGGAAATAGTCTCCCATGTATTATCGCCATATGAAAAGATAGTATCATGTGTTGATAAGATATGTAATGAGTTCATTGAGTCCTATGGCTTCGAAGGGAAGCAAGAGAAGAAAAGGATGAAAGAGAGAAATATGGATAAAGGGATGACGAAAAAGAAGAATTTTCTCATATGAGGTAATTGTGGGAAGAAACACCTTGGAACTTGCCTGAATGGGATGGGAGTGTGTTATAAGTGTGGAGAAAAAGGACACCATGTTCGTGATTGCGAGGGAAACAAAAAGGTTTCAAATATACAATGCTTCATCTGCAAGGAGTGGGGACACTAGGCAAATCAATGTTCAAATCATCAGACTATGTGGCAAATGATGCTATTTGATAATAATCAAGTAATGATACTACCACGAATGATATGGAATGACTAGTGCTCTTATGTTGTTATTTCATTTGAGTGTTGTGTCAATAGTATACTGGTTACATGAATTATGAAGATAAATAAGGATTGTACTGCAGTACTATTTTGTTGAGGATTTGAGATTATATGGTTCTAAGAAAAGTGACATAATAGTAAGCTACGCTTTTTTTTTTAAAATACATGGTTGAAGGAAAGGTATTCCTTAATATGGTCCTGATATTGAGGTAGTGATTTTGTAATAAGAGATGGTTGATTTGAATAAATTATATTGGATATTCTTGACTACCTTTTTGGAGTTTACAATGTTTTTGGATAGAAGGAGCATATACATTATTCTATAAGGAATAAGGGAGAATTAATGTAGTCAATATGGTTTTATGGTACTTCAAGATGTTACCATGATTTAAAAGAATACATGATGAAAGTGTCCACATGTTGTTACACGGGAAAAAAGGATCTTCTTTGTGTGTACCTTCTTTAAAAATTTTGGACTTGGATAGAAGTATTTTGGATAATTATAGTTTGAGATTATTTTTGGATATTTATACAAAGGACAACACGCAGATCGTGTGACATCCCACCGCATCGGACAAGGTCGTGGGAATCGAACCCACAACCATAGTGTGATTGGGATTTACCGCCTTCCACTGGACTACGTGAAGTCCCTGGATTTTATAATGTTGATTCTTTTTTTAAGGGTTCTGATATGTGAATTATAAATTAATTATATTTGGGACCCTATATGATTAGGATAAATAGAGTATTTTTGAATTGTATTATCTTTTAGAGTGAAAGATGAATTTGTGGTAGAACATAGTTAAAGGATGAGACTCTGCTTGTCAATTATATATTTTTCTTCTTCTCTTATTCAGTGATGAAATTAATTCTTATACTTTATTGAAGGGATCTTAAAAAAAGTGTTATCCTAATAACATATGTTTTGTTGAACCGATGGTATTTTGAATCATCATAGATTGATGAATTTGAGTCCCTCAATTTTACACTTGTTTGTGATTGATGACCTCAATCACTACCAATAATTATTTACGTTTTTCCTCCAATTATATGTCTCTAATTTCCACCAATGTTCTCCTAATCGAGAACATGATTTGGTGGTGACCCTTTCATTTCTCTTTTCCTCTTATTAAGACTAAATTTTATTAACCCAATTTCCGATGTGGGTTCTCCCAAAAAGATATTTTCTAAAATTCAACCTTTATTTTCAAAGAACAATATCAAATTGCGAGGATGCTATTTATTGAAGGAGAGAAGAATGTAACACCCCAAGATTTCATAGTGTGTTACTTCTTCAAAATAAATCAATAACTTTCACTACACGCAACACCGAGTTCAAGTGCACCATGACTTACCAAACAATACGTATGTAACATCCTAGGTAAATAATGAATAAGTGATTTTCATATTTATTAATATTTGTGAATTAAATATTAATGTTTGTTTAAAGGGGTCGCTATGTTCGATAGCGTACCCGATACGCAACAATGGGTTTCTTTGTATTGGAAGACTGAACAAAACTAACTACAATATGATTATACATGTATTTACAAGTTAGAGGCTTAAAATGTGAATGAATCTAATTTTAAGCATAATTTACATAAAAAGGCCGATTTACCTCCTTTTAATGGAGAAACCTTTTTAAATCTAGTTTTGGTCACTTTAATACATTATATATGAACAAATAAAATCATTCTTTAGAATGGGGACATCAAAATTTACTTTGGGTAATTTTTTGGTATTTTTCTGATAAAGTTCATTTTTTATGAATAGTGAAAAATTACTAAATTCTAATTAAAAACAACTTTTTTAATTAGAATAATTAATGGTGATAAATTATGAAATTGAGTGATTTTGAAGTATATTTAGAATATATTTTTACCATTTAATACAATGTTGGTAATTGGACATAATTTCACAATTAAATTTGACATAAACAAGTGTCAATCTTTTGATAGTTCTTTTATCCTAAAAACACGCTTTTTGTTTTGACAGCAGGAATTAATTTTAAATTAATTTCTGACACTTCTGTGTTTTGAATTTAGAAAAATTGAGTCCATATTTATAATCAGGATGTCCAAATTTTCTAAATAGGTAACTTTTATTTTTACACATTTTGAATAATTACTTTGGTAAATACTTTATTTACCATGGTTAAGGGTAAATCCGGTAAATAAGGGTAACAAAATAATATAATAATAATATTAATTTACCCTAAAAAGTGTCCTAACCTTATTGGTGGACACATACCCAACCATGGGCATCCTTGGGTCGATTTTGGGACCCCTTGGAGCCACTTGTATGTGGTAGGGACACATTATATTAATAAAGTTAAACTAAAAATAAAAAAGGCACAAGCTTACATCTTTTAGAAGAACACTTTTTATATAGGGTTATTTATGTTGGATTTTCGATTATAAATATTAATTAGAAAGATAAAAATATTTCCTACATGATGATATTTTATTTATAATTTTTAGACATCAAATAATTTAAATAATTAATGACACAATAATGATGCAATGTTTACCTCATTAATAAATAATTTAAATAAATAAGATTATAATGATTACAATTTTATCTAAAACCTGTCCAATTCCTATTGGTTGATTTTATTTCGAATATGAGTCATCTTAGCTTCGACCTCAAGTATTTTTGGACCATTATAAACCGAATATCATTATATTATAATGTAATAATTCCGCACTTTCCTAAAGAGCCCCACCTCTCCCTTATAAAAGGAGACCACTTCTACTCATTTACTCACACCTCTCAAGCCACTTGGATCATCCAAACTCTGCCCAACTAAGCTTCCTACATCCCTATCCTCCCCCTAGAAGCCTTACCTTAGGCAGAAGTCACTTCAAAAAGCCCTTTGGTTTAAACCAAAGGAAGTTACCCAAATTAAAGGTAATGGTTTCTCTTAAGTTGTTTTCATTTATTTTGCTTCTCGAACCCCTAGATTCTTTTTATTTCATTTTTTTGTAACAACACCAGTATCTTCAATATACTAGGATGTTGTTATAAGAAGTATTCGAACTACACTTACACACACCTCCATCTAATGGATGAAGAACATAATGTTTCTGTGATGGAAAACGAACGCCTCACGAAACGATGATTGTTCAATTACATCATACCACATCTCATGGTGGCAATTATGATGGAACTATAATTAAATATGATATTAATGATATATATTTTATATATAGACTTCTGTAATTCCATTTTATATCATACCATTATTCGTTTCATGTTGTATATACATTCGATAATTTCATTTGAGGAAGTGCGGACTACCGCCCCCTTAAAATGATATGACTCCTTCAAACCATACATGGAACATATAAAGGATGGTGTTAATGAACATAAGTAACATATATAAAATATTATATTATACTGGAATTATAATATACCTATGTATCATTTTGTATTAATTCCATTAAAGTAAGAAATAGAAATGAAAGTAGCGTTCATGCGTACGTATGGCTTACCGTCTCCATGAACGGTGCATTTCATTTCTTACCTCTAAATGTTATGTACTATAATAAATACATGTATATACTGGATATATATGATATATATGATATATAAATCATGAATACCATTCTGGATAAGATGAACTATTGACCACATGGACAACGTGTAATTATAAGAAGTCCATTTTGACTCAAGTACCAAATATCGACAAAATAAACATTATTAACATAAACGATTACATAATGGTTATAACATGGTAATAATTGATATTAAAGGAATAATAAACCTGAAAAATGTTCTTAAGAAAGTAGAAATTAACTTTATTTTATTATTCAGGATATTAAAGAAGGAACGGGTCAAGTTGGACACGAGGTAAGGGATTTTCATCTCATTATTTATTCTTGTGAGATTCATGCCATATTGCCACTATTACCTTTTGTGTGGTGTATGTACTGCCCATAATTGTATTATTTATGTAATACACTTTAATTTATGTGTATTTACATATTCCTTTTATGATACCTCTTTTGTGGGTTGTATGTTTTGAATGTTACCAAATTGGTAAGGGTTAATTCCTCAATCTCATTATTATCCGAGATTGTTTATGTGTAAGTATTTACTGGGACATTTTTATCATACATGACCATTTTTCATAAAAATGATTTCAAAATGATGATTTTATGGATTTTGAAAGGTACTCTTTATCAAGATCAGAATTTAAAATGTTTTATAGATTTATCTTTCTAAATCTTTTAAATTAATGTCCATGTTTTCAAAATGATTTTAAGGATTTATTTATATGGACATGAATGTTTTGAAATGATAATTCTTTTCAAAAGATTTAAAGTGGTATGGGACACTTTGATTCAAAAATCTCTTTTAAATTACTTCCTTTATAAATGTGTGACTTTTAAATGATTTTACAAAAAGGATATTTCTCTTAAAATGTTTTACTCATCATTTTCAACTATGTCAGTATCCTCTAGTAGATATTATTTTGGATTGAGGTTGATTACAATATTCCTTATTGTATTGAATTAGTTATGATATGTTTGACTGTGGATGTGTTATTTTTATACCATTCCTGGTTTATGGAGAAAGTATTGACATTTTGTATGCTAGTTTTAATACGAATGTTTATGTAATGTTTAAACCTATTCATATGATGAATGTATTGGACATAATAAGTGACGGGTGGAGCCCGTTATAGCTCCTTGATGCATCGGTGAGTCTCATGAGACAACTAGACATGGAATTGGCCGAGGCCATTTCCCAATTTGATTTATGTTTTTGGCCGAGGCCTTAATCATTTTAGACGTCTTGGCCGAGGCCTTGACAAAATGTTTCAGAATGTTCGGCATTATACATTCCCTCATTATGAAAGTGGTTATTGATATTTCATGTGATTATTTGACTAGTAGAATATCCATGTGAGAAAGTAAATGGCATTATTTGATTTTATTTTTGCCATATTATTCTGAAGTTCAAGTTTAATAAGGTTTTTGTTTTAGTTATACTTTGCCTTAAATGTATATGTTTACTTATGAAAGTTTCCTCTGTATTGTTATCCTTACTGAACATCTGAGCTCACCCCTTTCAATGTTTTATTTTTCCCAGGATCCCAAGAAGTGTACTATGATTGATATGCATGGTTAAGCCAAGGGAATAATTGCATTCTCAAAGAACTATCTATGTTGTATTCTATGATTGAAATTGTAATGTAAAGTTCATGTATGTAATCTATTTTCCAAGACAGCTAAACTGATCGGTCCTTTGGGAAGTGATTCCTTGTAATCATTCCAATGTATTAAAATAATGCACCGACTCTGGGTAACTGGGGTCGGGGCGTTACACAGGATATCTCGAATCAAGCAGGATGCATGATTGCATTATCACCCTATGTGATCGATGTCTCTTTCTTTAAATTTCTATCAACCGAACATTCTTACAGAACACCATGGTCAGGGAATTATTTAAAATATATCATTTTCATGATTGGCCCCCAGATATTAACATCCATTAATGAAGGTAATGGAAAGATTCTTTACCGTGTTATTTATTGAGGAAAAATTTCTCATGATGCACCCAACATATCTTAACTCACCACATACATATGTCATAATGATTTTCAACAATACATAAATGTACATGACTTATATATTTTAGTTATAATAATATTAATGTCTATGGAACAATACACACATCCCAAAATAGTAACTTCCAAATAAACATATAAATGTGGATTTCTAACTGGAGGGTATTTTTCTCATAATATCCTACATAGGTTATTAATAAGGTAATACATTGTTAGAAGGTTTCTCAATGTCCTATAATTCCCCTCTAATATCCTGAATCATTTTTGTCCCTCAAATGATATCAATGGGTATAGAACATATATTTTAAGAATATTGTTGTGACACTTATAGGTTCTCATCCTATTGGAGAACTAGTATGACCTTTTAGTGAAAAACCAACTCTAAAGATTATCAAATTCAATGTCACATAGATAAACCATCATTTTGTTCTATGAAGCATATTAAAATTCAATTAATTGAATATAGTTTATCATAATGTAGATTTATGTTTGTTCTAGGACACCCAATCTAACACAAACAACATAGAACTAATGGGTATATGATCTCTACAACATCCCAAGACCCATTAGTCATGAGACCGTAGAATATTCACAGTTAGGGAAAATAATCTAACATGAAAAAAACATGTTAATTCAAATAAATAAAACAATAATGTATATATCAATTTAATAAAAAAAAATCCCATATCTCTTCCCATGATTTTTATCTTATTTTATTCCAAATATTCCTGAACGAGACTAGATTCACGAGAATCATATTGTTGTCTATTGAAAATTTTTCTATAAAACTTATACACTACCAAACATTTTGACCTATAATTAGATTGTCTTCATTGTAATCGACCATAATCTATGTTTTACTATTCTAAGATTCATGAATAATGGTTCATACACAACACCTATTAGAATATATCATTGAATAACATAAAAGAAATAAAAGTTAATTCATAGTTGAATGAGAAGAAAAATGTTACATAACATGAACAGTTTACAAAAAAACTGATTCAAAAATCTCATTTGGCATGGATGGATATGTGGGTTATCTTGGATTGGTAACCTATGAAGATTTATTTTATTCAAATGAATGTATTGGGTAATCTTCATTCACTAGAGTTGAATCTAATGGATCAAAATCTTCTTATCCGAGATGAATAGGTTCAAATGGAGGTAGTGTAGACATGTTGGGATAAGGAAGGGATTAAGATAAACATATGGTATGGATATGGTATATGTGGGAAATTTTTAACGATTATGTATAAATTTGATTAGAATATGAAGCTAAATAATATGAAGAAGGAGTCATGCGTGGAAACAACCATAGAGGCTCTAGTGGAGGAGTAAATGTGTGGATGATGAGGAGTACTTTACCGGGATAGGGTGTGAACAAGTACGATGGGTCCTCTAAATAGCATTAAGACCACCCCTACACGGACCTATACAAGTAGGCTAATATGATGCCAATTCTGGTTCATTTTAACATCCATAAAAAACCTCATAATGAATAAAGACATCACATTGAATGTAATGCAGAACTAAAATATTAAAATTATTATACTCACTTAGGGAACTGGAGTAGGAAACCCTTTCTCTCACTTCCATCGATCATTATCAAATAATGTATTTCTTTAAAATTCATCAATATATTTCATAATATTCATAATAATGAAATATACACGTTTATTTTTTATGAAATACATTTAGTCAATAAGAACAAAAATGTCTCACCCAACATCAATATCACAAAAAACTATATAATAATATCATGTATATTCTACCATAATTGAAATAAATATTAAAAATCATCCAATGCTAATGCATCACATGACCCTTTCCCCTGCTTCCTTAATCAGTCACACTAAATAAACTAACACATATTGGTCTAGATAAGGGTGAATGAGGGCTCGGATTAGACTGATTATGACATCAGGCCAGACACCAACCCACTTCGGATGATAGGGATGTTATATTTTGATGCATGTTAGGTTGGGGGAATGATTGCATTGGATTCAGAAAAAAAATATTAAAATTGTATGGTAAAGAATCTTATTAATCTATATATCATATATAAAAAAATTTATTTCGAAAAAATACATGTTAAAACATATTTATTTGAGATAATTCTATATTAAAAGAGAGGAGATTGTATAAAATGAATTCTGATAATTCAAAATATATGTTACGAGTGTTTGGTAAATTGGAGAACATTTCTCCTCAAATTTTAGATGGCTAGAAGATTATTTGGATTTTTTTGATTATTTAATTGAGATTCAACTTGGATTTATCATTTTCTAATATAATGATGCCTTTTTTATTAAGTAGAGTCGACGAATTTATGTAAGATGTTCATTTAGACACTAAAATGTGGGGGCATGAGGAAGATTTTGAAATGGGATTCTATGGAGGATTTCTCAATTGATTCGACACTAACAAAGAAGGCATTGCCTTTGGACATTCTAGAATGAATCTCCTCCTCTCCTATCAACTGGTTCATCCGAATATACTAGTTATCTAAATTCTATATTATTTTTTAAAAGGATAAAATAATATACTATGTGGACAAGGATGATTTTAGGTATCTCTTTCAGGTCTACAAATCATTTGATGAATCTGTGAGTAGAAAAGAAAAATGAGTTTTTCTATTTCGTGATCTTCTAAAATGACAATTTGGGATTTATATAGCATTAATTCTACATTGATGCACATATCATTTACAACTCCATTGAAGGGTAATGTATTTCACATGAAGACATGTTGTTGTTCTAAGGAGATTGAAGCTCCCCACACACTAAAGCTATCCAGGAGTTTCATGTTCAGAATGGGAAGAAATAAGGTGTCTCAAATTGTTTTATCCTTTTCATTAGGAGGGAAGGAGGAGGAAAGGATTAGATAGGGTGATCCACTATGGGATTCTATAAATAAACAGTTAATAATATATGAGTGTCCATGTAATGATTATTAGATTATTATTTTCATTGGGTATGTAGGATTATCAGTCGATCTTGGGGTGGCCATCTCCCGTGCAGGAGCTTTTTTAAAAAAATGAGAACATTATACATGTTTTACCAAATGAGTGTCTCTGATTATATAGGTGAGATGTTGTGAAAATGATCATATTTCATCATCATAGAGAGAATAAAAATTCCACCAGGCCCTAATTATGGTGGAATTCCATCTCTAATGTATGTTATCTCCTTTAAGGTTTTAATTCCCTTATTCCCTCTCATGGAAAACCACTTTAAATATATTATTCAACACTTCACCCATTTTTACTATTCACTAGTTAACTTATAGTGGCCCATGAAATATTCTTTCCCAATCCAAATTTTCAAATTATTGTCATTTTAATATGAAATATTATATAATGAAAATATTTAATATTCTATCATATATTTTAAAACAAAAAAATTAGTTAAATTAAAAACAATGATTGTTAATTTTTTGTATTTATATTAATAAATAAATGGATAAAAAATTATTCTACTAAATATTAATGAATAACCCAAAATGAGATTGAATAAAATCTTTCCAATCATTTCCTTCCTGTCACATATGATCATCTTCCAACCAACCATTGCATTCCATGGCCATTAAAAAAAATAAAAAATTTGAAATAATTAATTCTTGATAATTTAATATTATTTTAAGATTTTATATTGTTATAAACATTTATATCCTGATGGATAATTTAGAGGAGTTTCAATTCATCAAATTAATTTTATCTTCTACAACATAATGCACAAGTATAGAGTTGATATTTTATGGTCGTTGACACAACCGACCATCGTTGCAGGTCATTATAGTTAAAAATAATTACAAATCACCCACCCATCACTCTGATTTTGGCCTCCCCACCTCGGTCGTGATCCCTCCCTTTCTTCCTCACCACTTTCCATCATCGACGCCACCACTATAGCACTGAGGCCCATTTCCAATCATGCATGCCATGCATCATAGATCCCACATGACATTTCAATCAGTTCATAATGATCCCACCATCATTGCAGCCCTAATTTCTTCGACACTTGATCCCTTCATTATTCTCCATTTTTGTGATGAAAATCCTATTTTCAATATGTAATCTTTATTGATTGAAAAAAATCTCAAATTTTGGGTTCCATCTTGCCACCCATAGATTCTAGACATAAAAATTATTTCCCTCTCATTCACCTTATTTTCATTCATCAATATAAGTCTATGATTAAAAACCTATGATTTATTTACACTTCGACAAAAGTAGGTTTAATCAATGTTAAAAAATCCTTTATCTGTAATAAAAATTATTGATAATTGATGCGCTATTAAATGGGGGTATTTTTTATCAGTGCTAAAATAGAACTGGTAAAAGGGGTCATTTATCATCATTAAAGAAAGATCCAAAAAAGGAACTATAATCAGTGCTTTTTTAGAGCTATTAAAACTACCCTTTATGAGTGCTAATAATGTGTGGATAAAGGTCAAAATAACATTTAGAAATAATTTTTTTTCTAAAAATTGGAGGGTGGGACACCACCCTTTTATCAGTTCTCTACCACACCACCCCCTATAACACAGATATCCTCCCCATCCCAAATTAATAGTTCACCACACCCCCATTAATATCTCTAGGAACTAACTCACCTACTCATTTTCCCTTTCCACTACTAGGTTTCTACCCTAAGACATCCTCCTCATGCGCATGTGACTCTTCCACTCACATCTATTGTTTTTATTTGTATTTTAGGACATATATATATATATATATATCATTAAATATTATATTGATATATTTATATATATGTCGGCACATTTTTTCATATATATATATGTAAATATATTTACATATTTATTTAAATATATATAAATAAATTTATGGGTGTGCATGTTTGTGTGTATTTATAAATCCATACATATATAAACATTTATATATATATGTGCATCTATAAATATAATTATACATATTTAAAATTATTTAACTATATTACATATTATTAATTAAATACATATATTATAATATATATATATAAACATATATATTTTTGACAATACCAACAAATATATATATACAGACATCATATATAGATGAATTGTGTATTTATATGTATTTAAATATTCATACATATTAATTATAAATAAAATTGTTATTATTATTTTTTATATATGGATTATATATTGGTAAATATATTATATATGCAAATATACTTCATAATTTATTTCAAAAATTGATTTTTTATGAAAATATATTATATGTTGACCTCACCTATTTAGATAATCTCAACTATGTTTTAAAATGTTTTCATAATCTTATATATATGTTTACATTATGTCATCATTCTATTGATTTGAATAAAATATCAAAATAATCATCTGAATATGTTAATCAATGTTTATCTATGTTTATACATGTTTTGAAATAATACTAACTCACTATATATATGATTTTCATAGAACGAAAAATATATTATGTTTTAAGTAATTGACACAACTATTGTTACATAGTCTACCGATAAGAGAAGATCACTCATAGACAAAATCTAGTGTTATAATCAAGAGCAACTAATACAGACAGACACACAGCTACCGATACAAATGACAGACTTACTTATATGATGTCTTCTGATATAGATAGAGCCACCGATATACAGAGAGAGCCACTGATACATTTCTACTTATATATAAGAGCTACAGATAAGAGGATATACCGATACAGAGTCAGTGTCACCGATATATAGTATACTGTTACAAAGAGTAAGAGCCACCAATACAGAACTACTGACTCAAGTCCACCGATACGAGCTGAATGATACTTGGAGATACTGATGAAAACCAGTCACTATATCTCTAATCCATAATTATGTTTGTTTATTAAAAACAATCATATTTGGTTCACTTAACGCAACTAATTTTAATTAATTAATGTCTGTTGAATATCATGGAACCGTACCTTGTACCTGTAAAAAGGTAATCATTCCCATTGTTGAAGCTGAGGATATATATATATATAAGCGAACCTCGAAAAAACCATAATAGAAAAAGTCGATCAATCAGTCTTTCCAGGCATATACGAACTATCTTCTGAAGATACAAAAGGAATTACATGCATAGAAGAATAAGGAAGAATACATACTAATCTATAGAACTTAAACATTCACGGTGTAAAGAGCCTCAAACAATTTCACCTACACTCAAGCTGATCAGGCTGATCATCCTGGACCTTGAAGTCAAATACAAAAATGACACACTGTTTTTCTTGACAAAAAACTGAGATGGACTCAAAGGTTCATCTATATTAAATCCAAGGAGTCAGTATCTTCACTCAAAAAACATAGAGCATTTGAAACTCTTCTATACTTGATTAGCTCAATTGTGTTTCATTTATTTACATTTTGAGTAGTGTGTTTGTTCTGTATTTTAAGCATACCTTATATCTTGTTCTGATCTTCAGGAATTCTAAATCCACAATCATTAATTCCATTAAACTCTTGAATCCCTCTGTGGATAGTGGTAGAGGTGATGTGTGACCTGGACAGCCTATGAGCTGTTGTTATTTTTGATTTCCCACATAGAACTGTTGTATAGGTCTGAGGTCCAAGACAGTCTGAGTACTATTGTAAACACTTATCCATGGTGTGGATCAAAGTTTTATATAAAAACATTTGAGAGGACTAATTCTTAGCAATAGACTGACCTCTTGGATAAAACTGAAGTGCTTGATTAATTTTGTTAAAACTTTATTGAATATTCAGCGGCTAAGTATTTTAAATACAAATCTATTTTAAAGATACTATGATAGTTAAACTATCATGTGTTTGTATTTATTTTAACCCAGTAGGTTAGTTTCAAAAGCTAATCTAATCTTTAGATTATATTAACTGAGAACTAATCAATCTCTTGAGAACCTAACTGAACCTTTACTGTATTACAAATTCATTATAGTTTAGCTTTTTATTTAAATTTGGGGATTTTAATAAAACTCTTTTAAATAGATATTTTAATTGGAACTCAGTTCACCCTCCCACCCCAACCCCCCTCTTGAGTGTCCACTCCGACCAACATTTGGTATTAGAGGATTGTTATTAATAAAGGATTTCAAAACACTTTGTTTTTTCAATTGTGATTTTAGTTGTATCTTAAAAATCATAAATTTCTATTAGTTCTAAAGTTTATCTCATTTAATATATTTTCTAAAATATAGTTAGGGATATTAGAGTAGAAGGTTTAGCTACCAACATTCCACCTTTCCATAATTGTGTTAATTATGACCAATGGAAACTAAAAATCAAAATTCATTTAGAAAGTATGGGATTTGATATATGGACTTCTATAGAGACTTGGTATAAGATTCCAAAAACTAAAATAATTACTATAAGGCCCCAACATTAAACATTACTTAATCTTAAGATACTTCAAGAATACACGTTGATGATCTTTTCAGGTTTAGAGTTTTAAAGAATTAGATCATAAAGCATGCATCACGTTCCACTTTTAAACAAGGTGGTTATATAAGAGAAAGTACATAATTCTCCCAACAACAGAAACACATATAAAATAAAACATGGATTCTTTCTTGACACTTCCTTGACACTATCATCACATCATGTAGCTTTCCCTTGACCTGTGAAAAACATTTCAAAAACAAGGGATGAGCAGAAATAGCTCAGTATGGGATATAAAAGTACAAAATGAAAAACATTAGTCCATGTAGGAAAACATACATTACACAAACATAATCACTATAACATACCTCCTAAAATCATAAGTTTAATGAATAACTCATAGAAATCATAAGACATAAAGGTAACTTGAGGCATTCATAACATTCTTACGTAGGAAGTAACCCTCATGGTTACGTTTGGAAAACCCATCACAGTATATTCCCTTAAATCTTTTCAGATAAACCTTAACGTTTAACTTCTTCACATTACCCAATGCATTGGAGAGCTATATCGGGCTCACCCACCTTAGTTTATCATGGAACCACCCGTCTTCATAAACAATTCCCAAGAACCATAACATGATCGTATCACATAAAACATGCATAAAGAAAACACAAGCTTTAAACATTTCAATCACATTATATCAATACAACACATTGATATAAGAAAAACATTATCAAACCCATTTTCAATACCAAAATAAAAGAAAAGTAAAACAATGGTATTTAATTTTCATTTAAACAAAAGTTATGGCTTTAGAGGAAGCCGAAAATCAAATAATGGTCATGGCTGTAGAGAAGTCGTTCTCGCCGCATACGTACGACAAAAAAACATTCCCTTTTTTCATTTTGTAAAATAATTCCTTTAAAAAAGATTCCTTTTGAATAAATGTAAATGTAAATGTGGTTTATACACCATATAAAATAAATTTGTGTATAAATCAAAATATGCCTCAATGAAAGGAGATTGAGAAGAAGTCCCATACCTCGTATCCAACTTGAAATGATCATTCATTAATCTCCTGAATAATAAACTTGAGTTAATTTTCTACATTATTAAGAACCCTTTTCACGTAAATTATTCCTTTTAAATCACTTATTACCATGTTATGAACACCATGTAATAATTTAAGTTAATCATGTTCAATTTGTCGATATTTGGTTCTTAAGTCAAAAATGGACCTCTTACACTTACATGTTGTTCATTTTGTCAATTATTCATTATATCCAGAATTATATTTATGATTTGGATATCATATATATCATATATATCCATCATATACATGTATTTATAATATTAAATAACATTTATAGGTAAGAAATGAAATGCACCGTTCATTGAGACGGTAAGTCGTACGTACGCATGAACACTACTTTCATTTCTATTTCATATTTTATGGAATGCAATCATGATGATATAAAAGTTTATTATAATTCCAGTATAATATCATATATAATATTATTATCTTTATTCTTTATACATCGCACATATGGTGTTAACGAATCAAATCACTTTCATGGGGCGGTAGTCCACACTTCCTAAAATAAAGATATCATGTTTACCCATTATGGAAACCATAAAGGTATGCCATAAATGAAAAATAGAGAAGAATAAGGAAAGAATAAAAATATTATATATCATATATAATCATAGTGTCATCATAATGGCCACCTTTTAAGGTGTTAGATGAACATTGAACAATCGTCGTTTCGTGTGACAGAATTTCGCCATCCACGGAAACTGTATGTTCGTTAACCATTAGATGTAGGTGTGTGTAAGTGTAGCTAGAATCCTTCTTATAAAAAAATCTTAGTATATTTAAGATACTGTTTTTGTTACAATAGAGATGAATAAAAAGAGTTTACGGGGTTGGAGAAGCAAAATAAAACTAATGAACATAAGAGAAAGCATTACCATTAAAAAGGGTGACTTTTTTTGATTTGAGCCAAAGGCTTCCTTGGAAAAAATTCTGCCCAAAGTTAGGCTTCTTGGATGAGGAAATGGATTTGGAGAGATAAATTGAGCAGAGGATGGCCAAGCCAAAGGCTTGATATGTGTGGATAAAGAGGTAGAGTTGGGGGCTTTTTATAAGAGGAGAGGAGAGGCACTTTTGGAAATCATTAAATTATTAATTTATTTTCAAAAGTGTTTTAGATTTTAAAGGTCCCACATTGATATATCTCAAGGATAAGATGATAAGGGTTTGAAATATACCCATCCATTAGTTTTTAGACAAGTGTAGGTCGTAGAATTTAAATTATCATTTAATTTTATTTAAACCATTCATTAATGAGGTAATCATTTCATCATCATGATGTCATAAATAAATAAATTAATTTATTGTCTAAAAATTATAAAAAAATATCATGATCTTTAAAATCTATTTATCTTTATAAAGAGTATTTAGTATCAAAAATATGACTTGTATAACCCCATCTAAAAATTGTTTTAGTAAAACAAGTTATGTTAGCGTTATTTTTACTTTTACTTTAAACAAAGGCATTAATGTCATTATTTCACCCAAGTGGCTCCATGGGGTCGCCCTAAATTGACCCAGGGGTTATCTTGGTCGGCCATGACTCATCCAATAGGGGTAGGACAAGTGTCAAGGTGATTTAATATTATTATAACATTATTTTTACCTTAAATTACACTAATTACCTGTAATCGCAATTAATGAAATAAAGTTACTATTCACAAAAAAATTATTTTCATCCCATTGAACCACATTTTACATACTAATGAAAACCATGTATGTCGGATTATTGAAATTCAATACACATAAGTGGTAAAATTTCATTTAAATGAAAAATCACCTTGCTTGACAACCACTTAGTGGTCTCACTATTCACCAAAAATTGATGTGTTTTAGAGAATTAACAAAAATTCACTGTAAGCTATATTCGATATTCCAAATTCAAAAATGATGATTATATTACCTAATTAAAAGAATATAAGTAGAATTAATTAATTTAATAATTAACTCCGGTAGTCAAAACAAATATTGTGTTTCTAAGAAACAACATATATCAAAAGATGGACATTTGTTTATATCCAAATTCAAATTGAAATTAATTCCAAAGTCCACCATTGGATCAAATTTTAAAAATATATTATAGATTCACTATAAAACCAATTAAAAAGAAAATCTAATCAAAAAAATAAAAAATATTAAAATGAGGTTTTAAATTAAAATACAACATTTTTCACTTATTCATTAAAAATGAACATTATCGGAAAAAAAATAACAAAAACATACACAATGTAGATTTTGATGTCCCAATTATAAAGAAAGATTTTATTTGGTCCACTAGAATGTATAAGAGTGACCAAAACTATATTTAAAGAGGGTTCACCATCAAAAGGAGATAAGTCGACCTTTTAGTGAATATTAGAGTATTTATGCTTAAAATTGAATTCCTATCTTATTTTAAGACTTTATCTTTTATTGGATAAATGTAGAAACATTTAACCAACATATATATTCATATTTTAGTTATTTCTATTCATTCATGCCAATACAACAGCTATGTGTTAACTACCATTTGAAATAATAATATTATATTATTAGTGTGAAACGTAAGATTTCAAAGAAACTCGTTGTTGCGTATCAGGTACTCTATCGAACATAGAAACCCCTTCAAAATAAAATTAATATTTATTTCAAAAATATTAATAAATATGATAATGTATTATTCTTTATTTACCTGGGATGTTACATCCTTCCCCCCATTTGGGAATTGCATCCTCGAAATTTTATTCACTTTTCAAAATAAGTGGGGGTTTTTATCCCTCATAGCATTTACAGATTCCCATGTTACCTCTACAACAATATGGTTTTTTCATAAAACCCTCACCTGATAAATTACTTTATTTTGAAGCACGTGCTCTCTTCATTCAAGAATCTGCACAAGTTGATCTTCATAAGAGAGATTCTCTTCCAACTGGACCTCCTCTGGGCGCGAAACATGAGATGGATCTGGCATGTACTTTCATTACATTGAAACATGAAAAACATTGTGTGCCTGAGATAAAATCGGAGGTAAATCTACTCGGTATGCAACTGATCCAACTCTCTTGAAAATTTCTTACTGTCCAATGAACATTGGACTCAGCATTCCTTTCTTACCAAATCGCATAACACTTTTCCATGGTGAAACATTAAGGAAGACATGATCACCTACATCAAAAGAGAGATCCTTCCTCCTGTTGTCTGCATAACTTTTCTGCCTACTCCGAGTTGTTCTCATGTGTTTCTGAATCAACCGAACTTTTTCTGCCATCTCTTCTACTAATTATGGTCCCATCAGCTTCCTTTCCTCTAATTCATCCCAAAAAGTTGGAGTTCGACATCATTTTCCATATAATGCCTCAAATGGAGCCATCTGTATACTGGAATGAAAACTGTTGTTATATGAAAATTCAACCAAAGAAAGTTGTTGTCCTAACTTCCCAGGAAAACCATTGAACAAGCACGTAGCATATCCTCCAAATTCTGAATCGTTCGTTCTGACTGCCCATCTGACTGAGGAAGAAAAGCTATACTAAAATTTAATTCAGTACCCAATGACTTCTGAAGGCCCTTCGAAAAGATAGAAGTGAACCTAGGATCACAATCGGATATAATGGAGAGGGGAACTCCATGCAACCTGACTATCTCTTTAAGATACAAACGAGAAAGTTGATCAAGAGAGAATGTATCTCGAATAGGAAGGAAATGAGAAGATTTAGTCAATCGATCAACAATAACCCCGATTGCATTCTTACCTCGAGATGTATTTGGTAAACCCACAACAGAGTCTATGGATACATTTTCTCATTTCCACTCTGGCATCGGTAATGACTGAAGCATCCCTTTTGGTAACTTATGCTCTGCTTTAACCTATTGACAAGTCAAACACTTCACAGTAAAATCAGCAATATCTCTTTTCATTCCATCCCACCAGTAATACTCCTGCAGATCTCTATACATCTTAGTACTGCCAGGATGAACTGAGAACGGGGAACTATGAGCCTCACATAACAACTCTTTCTACAACTGTGAATCACAAGGCACACAAAATCTCTTCCCAAATCTCAAAAAACAATCATTATCAATGTTGAATTCAGGAAACTTACCCTTCTGAACAAGCTCTACCTTTTTCTGCAACTCACTGTCTTGCTTCTATGCTAGCTAAATTCTGTCCAATAGTGATGATCTCACTGACACCTGAAACAAAATAGAAGAAAATCCTGCACCAAAACCTTTTATGCCAAAGTTCATCAAATCCTTAACCAAAGGATCACATTACAAACACAACATGGATAAAGAAGCATTACTTTTTCAGGTCAAAGCATCAGCCACTTTATTTGCTTCTCCTGGATGGTAAGGGATCGTGCAATCATAATCCTTGATTAATTTCGGCCATCTCTTCTATCTCATGTTCAGTTCTTTCTGAGTAAATATATACTTCTAATTTTTTTTCTCCGTATATATTTCACACTTTACTCCATACAAATGATTCCTCTAAATTTATAAAGTGAAAACAACAAAAGCTAATTCCAAATCATGTGTGCGGTAATTTACCTCATGAGTTTTCAACTTACGTGAAGAATAAGCAATTACCTGATCATTCTGCATCTAGACACAACCAAGTCCTTTAAATGAAGCATCACTATAGATAACAAACTCACCATTTCTAGAAGGTAGTGACAAAATCGGAGCATTCACCAATTTTCTTTTCCATTCCTGAAAACAATCATCACATTTTTTTGTCCAGATTAATTTAACACCCTTTCGAGTTATCCTAGTCATTGGACTAGATAACCGTGAAAAATGTTCAACAATCCTTCACTAATAGCCCGCCAAACCATGAAAACTACAAATCTCAGTTACATTTGTGGGTCTTGGCCATTCTTCGACAACTATTGTTTTTTTCAGATCAAAAGATATCCCATCTTTAAAACAATGTGACCAAGGAAAGAAATTTGTTGCAACCAAAACTCAAACTTTCTGAATTTCCCATACAATTTATTTTCTTTTATGGTTTTCAAGATAACCCATAAATGACGTTCGTGCTTCTATTTTCTCTTATAAAACAACAAAATATTATCAATAAACTCATCCACAATTTATCACCTGATACAACTGATCCATCACTGCAGTAAACTGCTCAATTTTGATTCTGACCATCTCTGGTTGCTGATTCGGAAGGTTATTCTCCTCTGTATGCCTTCCCAGAAAAGCTACTATGTTTCTTTTACGAAAAAACACTCTTATCACAAACATATCTTAGATGAAGCAACATGGTAATCTATAAATGCTATATCATTTCAATCATACCATAAATTAATTTAGGGACATACAATTTAACTTTTTTTTCTAACTCCTAAAGTTGCCCAAACTGACCTTTGATACCAACTATAAGGCCCCAACCTTAAACATTACTTAATATTGAGATACTTCAAGAATATACATTGAGGATCTTTTCAGGTATAGAGTTTTAGAGAATTTGATCATAAACCATGCATCACGTTCCACTTTTAAACAAGGTTGTTACATAAAAGATAGTACTTAGTTCTCCCAACAATGGAAACTCATCTAAAATATAACGTGGATTCTTTCTTGACACTTCATTGACACTATCATCACATCATTTACCTTTCCCTTGACCTGTGGAAAACATTTTAAAAACATGGGATAACATAAATAGATCAGTAAGGGATGTAAAAGTACAAAATGAAAATCATTAGTCCATGTATGAAAACATACTTTACTCAAAAATAATCACTTTAACATACCAAATGAAATCATAAGTTTAATGAATTACTCATAGAAATAATAAGACATAATGGTAACATGAGGCATTCAAAACATTCTTACGTAGGGAGTAACCCTCTTAGTTATGTTTGGAATACCCATCACAGTATATTCCCTTAAATCTCTTCAGAGAAACCTTAATGTTTAACTCCTTCATGTTACCCAATACATTGGAGAGCTATATCGGGCTCACCCACACATAGTTTATCACAGAACCACTCGTCTTCATAAATAATGCCCAAGAACCATAACATGATCGTATCACATAAAACATGCATAAAGGAAACACATCCTTTCCACATTTCAATCACTATATATCAATACAACACATTGATATAATAAAAACATTTTCAATACCATTTTCAATACCAAAATAAATGGAAAGTATAATAGGGTATTTAATTTGCATTTTAAAAAATGTTATGGCATGTAGAGGAAGCCGAAACTCAAATAATGGTCATGGAGGTGGAAAAGTCGTTGGCACCGCATACGTAAAACAAAAAACATTCAGTTTTGTCGTTTTGTAAAATTCTTCGTATAAAAAATATTCCTTTTGAATAAATGTAAAAGTAAAAGGGTTTTATACACCATATAAAAGAATGTTTTGTATAAAACAAAATATGCCTCATTGAAAGGAGATTGAGACGAAGTCCCATACCTCGTATCCGACATTAAACGATAGTTCTTTAATCTTCTGAATAATAAACTTGAGTTAATTTTCTACTTGTTTAAGAACATTTTTCATGTTCATTATTCCTTTTATATCACTTATTACCATGTTCTAAACACCATGTAATCATTTAAGTTAATCATGTTCACTTTGTCGATATTTGGTTCTTATGTCAAAAATTGACTTCTTACACTTACATGTTGTTCATTTGGTCAAAGATTCATTATATCCAAAATTATATTCATGATTTGGATATCATATATATCATATATATCTAGAATATTCATGTATCTATAATATTTCATAACATTTAGAGGTATGAAATGAAATGCACCGTTCATGGAGACGGTAAGCCGTACGTACGCATGAACGCTACTTTCATTTCTATTTCTTATTTTATGGAATGGAATCATGATGATATAATGGTATATTATATTTTTAGTATAATACCATATATAATATTATTAACTTTATCCTTTATACATCCCACATATGGTGTTAACGAATCATATCACTTTCAGGGGTGGTAGTCCGCAATTCCTAAAATGAAGATATCGTGATTACCCATTATAGAAACCATAATGGTATGCCATAAATGAAAAATAAAGAAGATTTGGGAAATAATAAACATATTATATATCATATATAAACATAGTGACATCATAATATCCCCCTTTGAAGGTGTTAGATGAACATTGAACAATCATCGTTTCGTGAGGCAGAATTTCGTCATCCACGGAAACAGTATGTTCTTTAACCATTTGACGTATGTTTGTGTAAGTGTAGCTCAAATAATTCTTATAAAAACATCCTAGTATATTTAAGATACTGGTTTTGTTACAAAATAAATGAATAAAAAGAGTTTAGGTGGTTGGAGAAGCAAAATAAAACAAGTGAACATAAGAGAAAGCATTACCTTTAAAAAGGGTAACTCTTTTTGATTTGAGCCAAAGGCTTCCTTGGGAAGAATTCTGCCCAAAGAGAGACTTCTAAGATGAGTAGTGGGATGTAGAGAGTTAACAGGAGCAGAGGTTGGTAGAGAAAAATTCTTGAGATGCGTGGATAAAGAGGTATAGGTGGGGGCCTTTTATAAGAGAAGAGGAGGGGCACTTTTGGAAATCATGAAACTATTACATTATTTTCAAAAGAGTTTCGGATTTTAAAGGTCCCACATTGATATATCTCAAAGATAAGATGATAAGGGTTCGAAATATACCCATCCAATAGTTTTTGGACAGGTGTAGGTCTTAGATTTTAAATTATCATTTCATTTTATTTAAATCGTTCATTAATGGGGTAATCGTTGCATTATCATGATGTCATAAAAAATTAATTTATTTATGTCTAAAAATTATAAAAAAAATATCATGATGTAGGAATATTTTTAGATTTCTAAATAGTATTTATTGTCAAAAATATGACTTGTATAACCCCATCTAAATTTTTTTAATAAACAATTTATGTTAGTGTCATTTTTACTTTTACATTAAAAAAAGGCATTAATGTCATTATCTCACCCAAGTGGCTCCATGGGGTCTCCTAAAATGACCCATGGGTTGTCTTGGTCAGAAATGACTCATCCAATAGGGGTAAGATAACTATAATGGTGATTTCATTTTATTATAACTTTATTTTTACCTTAAATTACATTAATTACCTCTAATCGCGATTAATGAAAAAAAGTTATTATTCACCAAAAAATTATTTCCATCCCATTGAACCAAATTTTACATACCAATGAAAACCATTTATGTTGGATTTTCTAAATTCAATACACATATGTGGTAAAATTTCATTTAAACAAAATATCACTTAGCTTGACTACCACTTAGTGGTTTCAGTATTCATCCAAAATTGATGTTGTTCAGAAAATTACCAAAAATTCACTCTAAGCTATATTCAATATTCCGAATTCAAAAATGATGTTTATTTTACCTAAGTCAAATAATATAAGTAGAATTTGTTGAGTCAATAAGGTTTTCCTTATGACTTTTCCATTCCTTCTTTTTTTGAAAATCACAAACACCTTACCTTTAAGGAAAATTGTTTTCATAAGGAAAATCGCTTTTATAAGAAAAATTGCTTTCTTAATGAAAATCGCTTCTATAAGAAAAATTATCCTTATCATATTTTCATCCATATTTTTCTTAATTATAATATTCGGATCCATTTTCACGGAATCGTTGAAACCTTGATATGAAGCATTCTGTTTTAGGATCCGAATTCTGGATAAGAACTGTAAGGAAGTTTCATTCCGAATTCCGGATATGAACTCTGACTAAATTCTATTCCAGATTCAGGATACGAATTCTTATGAAGTTCGATAACGAATTCCCATTACAAATTCTAATGAAGGATTATCATTACGAATTCTAATGATGAAATCTCATTACGAATTCTAATGATGAAATCTCATTACGAATTCTAATGATGAATTCCCATTACGAATTCTAATGAATAATTCTCATTACAAATTCTAATGACGAACTCTCATTCCAAATTCTCATTCTGAATTCACCTATTAAACAGAATTTGAGTATCTTTGTTTTATATACTCTGAATTAATTCAGACTCTGAAAAATATTCTGGTTAGACTCCGAACTTTTATTCTGCTTACACTTCTCTAATTTGTCTATTCTTTATTATTTTCATTACACTCCGAACATTCACTCCGAAGTTTTCATTCCGAACTTTTGAGTTAGAATTAAAATGATGTCGTACATTCTGTTACACTTGTTTTGTTATAAAACGATGTCGTCTATTTTGTTATAAACTAACCGTTGTCTATGTGACACGTGTACAGGTCCCTCCAATCATTAAGGAAAATATGACCGTTGGAGAAGGATTCGACCTTACCTATAAATAGGAGCTCATTTGAAAGAGCTCGGGGATAATAGCTGATTGCTGAAAGGTTGACAGATCTTCTACTCATGTGATTACATGCTTGAAGCATTTTCTAGAGAGAGAGGATCTTATTAACCCTCAAAGCTTCGTGCGACTCCGAATGTTGGTGATTACATTCGAGGGCTTCCGGGGATAGGAAGACAGAGGTTGCCGACTACCTTAAAGATCGAGGGCTTCCTTACTGAGGAAGACAGAGGTTGCCAACTACCTTGAAGTTGAGGGCTTGCGGGGATAGCAAGACAGAGACTCCGATCTTTGTATCGAGGGCTTACCCTGGTGTGGGTAAGACGGACTTGCTTGAAAGTATAAATCAAGTGACCTTTATCCAAGGTTGTTGGATACCCTTCTCTTTGGGTTAAAAGACTTATTTTTGTTACTTGTAGTTTTACTACTTGTTTATATTCCGCTGCATATTGTATTATAAGGAAAGTATAACTTTCTTATACTTCCTTACTTGTACTCTGATTCTTTTAGATTCTATACGCTTTAAGGTAGAATCTCATACTGTAATCGTTTGTTATGTTTCAACTTCCAGAACCATATTTCCGGAACCTACATTCAGAATCTCTTTCCAAGTTTAGTTCGGTGATAGAGGTGTTGTGAATTTTCTTAGTTTAATCTTTGTTAAACTTAGCCCTTTCCTTTTCTTAAAAAAACTATAGTTATTCATAACTATCTTTAAAGGTTCCAAAGAAATTTTTAAAGTATACAATTCACCCCCCCCCCCCCTCTTGTATATTGAGCATCTCATACTATATTTCGATCCTACAATTGGTATCAGAGGTTGGAAACCTCATACTCTATACCAATCTTACATTTGGTATCAGAGCAGGTCTCTGAAATACTTATACTCACGAATAAGTTTTTCATGCTCACTTTCCCATTCCGGAACTTTTCTCATTCCTAAATTTCCCATTCCAAACTTTGTGATTATGAAATTTTTCTACTAACAAGTTTGTGTGCAAAGTTATATTAAGTATTGCAGGAATTAATGTTGGATCAATTGACAATCTGAATCCTACAAGACCACCTATATTTGATGGTAATGATTATGAATAATGGAGAGATCGTATGAAGACTTTTGTTATCAATACTGGAGTAGACAAATTTGTTATGCTTACTGGTTATTATAAAATTCCGGACAAGGAAGTCAGATCTTTTACTAATCAGGAAAAGAAAGAATATCAACTCAATTATAAGGTACGCAACACTTTACTTTGTTCAATGACTAGAAATATATACAGCCAAATTTCTTCTTGTGAAGTAGCTAACTGTATCTGGAAGAAGTTTTAAGTTACACACTTTGGGACTTCTAATGTGATTGAGACTAGAAGAGCTATGCTTAGAGAAGAATATCATGGCTTCAACTTTCCTTATGGAGAACCTATCTGTAAAGTTCAACAAAGATTTATGACCATTGTCAACAGTCTACAATCTATGGGAGAAAATGGTTTAGATGATAAAGCTCTTTTGGACAAGATAATTGATATTATGCCAAATGAGTGGGAGTCCAAGAGAACATCCATAGATGAGAACAGGAAGTTCACTCAAATAACTCTTGATGAGCTATTTGGAACACTTCTACAACATGAAACTAGAATTAAGAGAGATGCTGACAACATCAAGAAGAAGAATGGAATTGGTACTGTTTCTTTTACAACAACATCAAATCAGATGAAAGCCAAGACTCCTGAGAGAGTAACCAGATCCAAGTCTAAGAAAGTTATTTTCCAATCCAAATCCAGTGAGAGTGAAGTTTCAGAAAATGAATTAGCAAATCTTTCTCGAAGGATGAACAAGATAGCTGGTCAGATAAATTTTCAATCTAAGTAAAAGAAAAAGGACAGGAAAGATAAGAAAGATGGAGAAGTTACTTGTTATGAATGCAAGAGGGCTGGACATATTAGACCAGATTGCCCTATGCTCAAAAAGAAAGAATGAAAAGAAAGGAATTCAGACAGAAATAGAAAGAAATATTATAAAGCCAAAGCTAAGAAAGTCTTGAAAGCTAAGGACACCTGGAGTGCCAGTGGTGGTGACTCTTCAGATGAATCTTCTGATTATGAATCTTCAGGACAGAAGAATATTGGTCTTATAGACAGATTACCTATTGATAATCATTTTCTTATGGCTAAATTACAAAATTTTGAATCATTGACCAATGTTTTTTTAAATTCTATTGATAGTATGTATTATAACTATTCTGATGAAGAATCCTCTTCTGATGAAGAAAATACTTTACCTACTTTTGAAGAAGTATCTAGATTTGCTGAAATTCTTGAAATTGAGAATTCCAAACTCAATAAAAAACTTGATAAGACAAATTCTAGGAATTCTATTCTTACTAAAGAGATATCAGATCTTTCTAAAGATCTTGATAAGAAAAATGCTGATTTTGAAAATATTTCAAAAAATCTTAAGGAAGTAAGTTCTGAGAAGAATAAACTTTCTAAAGAATTAGAAAAAGTAATTTCTAATAAAAATGTTTTCGAGCATAACTCTAGTTCTAAAACTAATGATTTTGAAGATAAAAACTTGGTTGTAAAACCCAAGTCTGAAATTTTTTCCTTAAAGAAGTTTTTATCAAACTTTACCCATGGTAAAGAAAATTTTGATAAGATGTATTCCCAAATACGACCTTTAATAAATAAATCTGGATTTGGTTATACCCATGCAAAACCTATTTTCAGTAACAATTATTTTGTTCCTCAGAGTGCCCCATTTTGTACCAACTACCAATGTGGTGGTCAGTGGGCAAAGAATTGTTCCTTAAATAAAACCCAATCTCTATGATTTCACAAAGCCTATTTTTCTAAGAAGATGTGGGTTCCTAAAATTTTATTGTCTCGAAATCTCGGATCCAAACAAGTTTGGATTCCGAAAATCTAATTTTCTTATTGATTTCAGGAAAACAAAGAAAGTACCATCAACAATACATGGTACATGGATAGTGGATGTTCCCGGCACATGACTGGTAACAAAAGCTTTTCTGAAAAGATTATCAAAACGAAAGGAGGAAAGGTAACTTTCGGAGATAATGCTAAGGGAGAGATTGTTGGTATTGGTAATATTGTTTTTCTTGGTAAAACCTTGATTTCAAATGTTCTTTTTGTTAAGGGTCTTAAGCACAACCTCATTAGCATATGTCAGTTATGTGATGAAGGTTACCTTGTGAATTTTAGGAATGATAAGTGCTTAGTAGACAATTCCAAGGAAGAATTAATTCTCTCAGCCAACATGCAAGAGAATGTTTACACTCTGAACTTAGAAGATCTTAGAAGCCAAGATTTACCTTGCCTAAGTGCAATAGAAGATCATTCCTGGTTATGGCATAGAAGACTAAGTCACTGTAATCTTAGGAACCTATGTAAACTCTCTAAGAAGAATCTAGTTAAGGATCTACCGGGGCTTAGATTTGATTCTTCTAAAGTTTGTGATCCTGGTCAATATGGCATGCAACATAAATCTGGTTTTAATTCAATCGGTGAAGTCTCAACAACTGATGCATTACAGTTAGTGCACATGGATCTTTTTGGTCCAACACAAACTGGAAGTATTGGAGGCAAATAGTATGTGTTTGTTCTAGTTGATGATTACACTAGATTTACTTGGGTCTATTTTCAAGCAAAGAAATCTGATGCTTTTTCCTATTTCAAAAGATTTAGAGCTCAAGTTAAAAACGATAAAAACATTCCATTGAAAACTATTCATAGTGATCATAGAGGAGAATTTCAAAATTCTGATTTTGAAACTTTTTGTAGTAAGAAAGGTATTAATCACAATTTTTCAGCACCTAGAACTCCTCAACAGAATGGTGTAGTTGAAAGATGAAATATAATTCTTCAAGAGATATCTAGAACCATGTTGAGTGAATATTCTATTGCTTGAAATTTCTGGGCTGAAGCTGTAAGTACTGCTTGCTATACTATAAATCGAGTTTTGATAAGACCTCTTCTTAATAAAACTCCTTATGAGTTATGGAATGGTAGAAAACCAAGACATTCCTACTTCAAAGTTTTTGGTTGCAAAGTATTCATTTTGAATACTAAAGATAATTTACATAAATTCGCACCAAAATCTGATGAAGGGATTTTCTTATGATATTCCACTACCTCTAAGGCTTATAAAGTTTTTAATAAAATTACTTGCACTGTTGAGGAAACAGTACATGTAAACTTTAATGAGTCTGATCCTTTTGTTTTTAAACCATCCCAGCCCACATCTTCAGATGTGTTTTCAAAAACTGATTATCAACCTTTGATAGAAGAACCTTCTGATAATGAAATTGTTCAAGAAGATACTTCTGAAAAATTTACCCCAGAAGACTTTCTACCCTATGTTGATGAACCGATTTTACAAAATCCAAATCAGGTGTTTCTTAAGAATCATCCCAGTGATAGTATCATTGGTGATGTAAATCAACCTGTAAGGACTAGAAGTTCCTTAAGAAATGAAATAGAACATCTATCATTTCTTTCCCAATTAGAACCTAAAACCACTGATGAAGCTTTAGGTGATGATGATTGGATCAAAGCAATGCAAGATGAACTAAATGAATTCGAAAGGAATAAAGTCTGGACCATGGTTGAAAGACCTAAGGAAACTTCTATTATTGGAGTAAAATGGGTCTTCAGAAATAAATGTGATGAAAATGGAGTCATTGTTAGAAATAAAGCTAGACTTGTTGCTGAAGGCTATAATCAACAAGAAGGAATGGACTATGAAGAAAGCTATGCTCCAGTAGCTAGACTTGAATCTATCCGTATTCTACTTGCTTTTGCAGCATTCTTTAATTTCAAACTTTTTCAAATGGATGTGAAATGTTCTTTTCTTAACGGTTATGTTCAAGAGGAAGTTTTTGTTGAACAACCTCCTGGCTTTGAAGATACAAAACATCCGGATCATGTTTCTAGACTTACCAAAGCTTTGTATGGACTTAAACAAGCCCCACGAGCATGGTATGATAGACTCACCAGATTTTTGCTTCAATGTTACTATGTTAAGGGAAATGAAGATCCAACCCTTTTTATAAAGAAAGATAAGAAAAATGTTTTGATTGTTCAAATTTATGTTGATGACATTATATTTGGTTTAACTCAGCAATCTTTGACTAACTCTTTTGCTACTCTAATGAAATATGAGTTTGAAATGAGTATGATGGGTGAGTTAACATTTTTCATTGGTTTTAAAATTTCTCAAAAACCAGATGAAACATACATATCTCAACATAAGTATATTAAAGATCTTCTTAAAAAGTATGGTTATGACAACACTAAGAGTATAAGTAATCCCATTGGTACCTCAAACACCTTAGATCTTGATGAAGCTGGGAAACCAGTAGATCAAACATCTTTTAGAGGTATGATAGGAAGTCTACTATACTTAACAGCTAGTCGACCAGACATAATGTTCTTAGTATGCTTATGTGCAAGATATCAATCCAATCCTAAGGAATCTCACTTAAAGGCAGTAAAAATAATTTTTCCCTACCTTAAGGGAACCATGGATCTAGGATTATTTTATACTTCTGGAAATGATTTTGTTCTAAAATGCATTTCGGATTCTGACTTTGGTGGATGTAGAATGGATAGAAAAAGTACATCCGGAACTTGTCATTTCTAAGGAGATTCGATAGTTTCTTGGTCCTGCAAGAAGCAACATTCTGTAGCACTTTCCACTACTGAAGCTGAATATGTAGCAGCTGGAAGTTTTTGTGCTCAAGAGTTGTGGATGCAACACACACTCACGGACTATGGTTTGAGTTTTACTAAAACTGAAATTTTGTGTGATAACACAAGTTCCATTGCCCTCAGTAAGAACCCTGCACATCACTCCCGTGAAAAACACATAGATATTAGGCATCAATTTCTTAGGGATCACACACTTAAAGGAGATATTATTCTTCAGTTTATCGGAACACAAGATCAACTTGCTGATATATTCACAAAATCTTTGCCTTCTGATAGATTTGAATACATTAAACAGAAGTTAGGGATGATAACCATAAGTTAATCCTCCTTAATTAACTTTCTGTTGAAAAAGTATCCTTAAAGAAATAAACTCTTTTTCATAGGGGGGTACATTTGTTTGATATAATAGCAAAGTTTTTCAAAAAATTTGTTTCCAAACTTTTCGGAACGAAGATTTCCGGAATGGAACTTCCGGAATTACAATTTTCCAGAATGGATATTTTCGTACAAAATACTTATGGAATGGAAGTATTCATATAGAAAACATCCAGAATGGAAGATTTCTTACTGGTACTTTCATTACCAGATTTTCGTACCGAACCTTCATAGTTTCTTTTTCGTACTGAGTTGTCCGTAATGAGTTTTTCGTACTGAGTTTTTCGTAGTGAGTTTTTCATAGTAAGTTTGTTTTCCGTAATGCTTTTTCCGTAATAAGTTTTCGTACTGAGTTTATTTTTTGTAGAAACGTTTTTGCGAACTTTGTCTTTTCGTAATAAAGTTTTTTTTCTTAGTCATCTTTATATTACCCATTATGAATAACATTCCTAAGCTAATCCGAAAGGTATGATTTCCTTACTCAAGTTTTCGTAGTCATATTTTACTTGCTGGCATTTTCTTGTATTATATTTCTGGATTATAGTTTTCTTAATTCTTTGCTTTAATAAAAACCTCAAAAAGATCGGATTCAAGTTTTCAACCATCAGATCTGATCTCAGCTCATTCCGACCGTTAGATCAACCGAGGAAGTTGAACCGTCGCTTCATTGCCTATATAAAGGGGACCCAAATATTTTTCCCACATCGATTTCAAGCTCTCGCATCCCGAAGCTCTGCCCCTCTATTTTAAAGCCATTCCGAACTTCAGTTTTCTCCGTTACGAACTTCTCAGAGGACTTCAGATCTGAATGTCTGCGAAGTTAGCATCTCAAGAAATGTCATCCACTAAGCCTATTTCACAATGGTTAGTTTACAGAGAAATGTTAGTCCATCCGGATTTCTTCAACAACTATGATTCTCTTATTTCAAAGAACATTAAGTTGAATGGCTGAGAATATATTGCTGTATCCAAACCAGAGAATCAAGATGATGTTTTTACGGAGTTACTTGTTGAGTTCTATGAAACAGTTTCCTTCTTCTAGGAAGATAATAGGGAGAAATTTTCTTTTAAATCTTATGGCAAGACTTACAAGCTTTCTTATACCAAGGCAGCAAGCTTGGTAGGGCTGTCTTATGAAGGAGAAGCTGAATTTATTTCTCACGTTTTCCCGGACTCTAAGGGTAGCTTCAACAAATAAAAAGCCTTAGAAACTCTCGGATTGGCTGATGATAAGGCTCCGAAAATTGCTAGTTTGCCTACAAATTTCCGGATTCTAGAATTATGGGTGCAAGGTATTATCGTACCGAGGAACGGTGATAAAGACAGCTTGAAGTAGAGTGAGATCTATATCTTAGATTTCCTGATAAATCTAAGGAAGTTTAACTTCATGAGGCACATTCTTATAACCATTGAGAATCTTAAGAAAGGAAATCTCAGAGCACAGATTGTAATGTACCCAGCAATATTATCAAAGTTGATAGTTCGGTGCCTTGAATCATTCAAGGAAGCTTGCAGATCTAAGCCAAGGGTGTGTAAAATTTTGTTGGTTAGTGATGACACCCTTCTGAGGATGGATGTGGCTTACAATAAGGAGATTGGTGAGTTCGTTGATTTGCCTAATCAAGAAGAAGCAGCTCTGAAGGTTGCTGAACTGGAATCATCTAATCCAGTAAAGAAAAGAAAGTTGAAAGAAGTTGCACTTGAAGTTGAAGATCCTAAGTCTTAGGAAGTTCAAACCGCACATCTCAAACCAAAGAAGAAGAAGGCCTATCCTGATGAGGTTGTTGTGAAATGGAGAGCAGATAAAGAAAAAAGGAAAGAAGGGGATCCACAGATCGGATTGGACCCTGCGGAAGCTAAGGCCCTGAAGGAGAAAACTACTGATGAGCTTCAAAAACAAGTAAAAGAAAAGAAGCTTAAGAATAAGATGTCAGAAGCCGAGGCAGTTCAAGCTTTGTTGAAATTTAATGAGATGGTTTCCGGAAGCATTCCAGTTCCGAGATCTTTCTCCTTGGAATCTCTACCTGAGACTCCAGGAAGAAACCTTGATCTTCTGGAAGAAACTACAACTGATCATGTTGAGAAAATCGAGCAGATTCAACAAGTGGGTGAGGAAGAAGAAGTTGCTGAAGTAAGTGGTGAAACAAGAGATCTTTTGAAACAAGTGGATGATTATAAAGGATCACCTTCGGAACATCTATCACTCCGAACTTCAGAGGCTGAATCCTCTAAGTTAGTAACTCCAGAGAAGGATAAGAATGAGGAAGATGTTGTTCAAAAAGCTGTTGATGAGATTTTTCAAGTGTCTACTGGCGAACAGAAAACTGCTGATCAAGAATCGATTCCGAAAAAAGACAAGGGAAAGCAACTCCTTGTTGAGACTCCGAAATCAGTGGCTAGAAAGAAAAGAGAATATGGTGATTCATCTAAAAGTAAGTTGGAGCTTATCGAGGAAGAAAACTCTCCAAGCAAAATTTCAGATTCGGAGTCATCCTCGTTGGGGCATGACTTTGTTGTTCAGTCCTTAAAGAAGTTGGTGGGAACCATTCCGACCTTCTCTAGTATTGACTCAAGATGCCAGATGCTCCAACATGCTCTAAATCAGAAAACAGACTCCGTATCTATGGTTATGGATAAGTGCGTTGAGATTGAGGCTCAGTTCAAAACCTTCGTTGTTGGTTACGAAGCTCATAAAAGATCTTGCAAGAGGATGACAAGCTGGTTGAAGAAGACTGGGGAAGAGATGAGGCTATTCAATGAGTTTCAAGACAATGTTAAAGATGCCTTTGAGACCGAGGACAAGAAGATAAATGAGTTGACTTCCTCCTTTGAAGAGAAGTTGACAGAAGAAAAGAACTTTCGGATTCAGGAAGTGAGAGATCTGAATGGGAAGCTGAATTCCGTTTCTCAAAACTGGAAGTTTGAAAGGGATCATCGAATTGATTTTGAAGAAAGGATGAAGGCTCGGGAAGAAAGGATCAAGGATTAGGAAGAAAAGCTGAAATCCCTGGAAGAAAAGATTGAAGCTCAATCCGCAAGAATAGTTGTCTTAGAGAATCAAGCTGAAGAAGATCATAAAGACCTGAAGAAGATCAAGACTATTCTTAAGGGGCTCATGTCGAAGGAAAAAGATTCGAAATAACCAAATCCGATCTTTTTGTTGTATATAATTTTCTTTGTTGCTGACATTCAAAACTTAATGAAAATTGGCTATCTCGTTTCTATTGTTATCATTACTAATGTTTCAGGTACTTTGTTATTTTTTTCCATTCCCTCCAATTATTTTTGAAAATCACAAAGGGGGGTAAGGAAAAGATCCTTAAGAAAAAGAATAACTCTAATAAGATTTTATCAAAGGAGGAGAAGAAAAAGATCCCTATGGAAAAAGAACTCTAATAAGAGTTTGTTTAAGGGGGAGTTTTTCATTAAAGAAGACATTATTATTCTTAATAAAATGTCACTCTGGACATCTATAATACGATCCTTAGAGTTTCAAAGCCTAAGGGGGAGTTAGTCGTATTCATCTATATCCTTAAAGCAAGGGAGATAAGCTTTTTCTTCTTAGAATTTCTTTTTCGTAAAGATGTTTGTTCTTTCCAAAAAGGCGGAGATTGTTGAGTCAATAAGGTTTTCCTTATGACTTTTCCATTCCTTCTTGTTTTGAAAATCACAAACACCTTACCTTTAAGGGAAATTGTTTTCTTAAGGAAAATCGCTTTTATAAGAAAAATTGCTTTCTTAATGAAAATCTATTTTATAAGAAAAATTATCCTTATCATATTTTCATCCATATTTTTCTTAAGTATAAGATTTGGATTCATTTTCACGGAATCGTTGAAACCTTGATATGAAGCATTCTGTTTTAGGATCCGAATTCTGGGTAAGAAATGTAAGGAAGTTTCATTCCGAATTCCGGATATGAACTCTGACTAAATTCTATTCCAGATTTAGGATACGAATTCTTATGAAGTTTGATAACGAATTCCCATTACGAATTCTAATGAAGGATTCTCATTACGAATTCTAATGATGAAATCTCATTATGAATTCTAATGATGAAATCTCATTACAAATTCTGATGATGAATTCCCATTACGAATTCTAATGAAGAATTCTCATTACGAATTCTAATGACGAACTCTCATTCCGAATTCTCATTCCGAATTCACCTATTAAACAGAATTTGAGTATCTTTGTTTTATACACTCTGAATTAATTTAGACTCCGAAAAATATTCTGGTTAGACTCTGAACTTTTATTCTGCTTACACTTCTCTAATTTGTCTATTCTTTATTATTTTCATTACAATCCGAACATTCACTCCGAAGTTTTTATTCCGAACTTTTGAGATAGAATTAAAACGCTGTCGTACATTCTGTTACACTTGTTTTGTTATAAAACGATATTGTCTATTTTGTTATAAACTAACCGTTGTCTAAGTGACACGTGTACAGGTCCCTCCGATCTTTAAGGAAAATATGACCGTTGGAGAAGGAGACGACCTTACCTATAAATAGGAACTCATTTGAAAGAGCTTGGGGCTGATAGCTGATTGCTGAAAGGCTGACAGATCTTCTACTCATGTGATTACATGCTTGAAGAAATTTCTAGAGAGAGAGAGGCTCTTATTAACTCTCAAAGCTTCGTGTGACTCTGAATGTTGGTGATTACATTCGAGGGCTTCCGGGGATAGGAAGACAGAGGTTTACGACTACCTTAAAGTTCGAGGGCTTCCTTGCTGAGGAAGACAGAGGTTGTCAACTACCTTGAAGTTGAGGGCTTGCAGGGATAGCAAGACAGAGGCTCCGATCTTTGTATCGAGGGCTTACCCTGGTGTGGGTAAGACAGACTTGCTTGAAAGTATAAATCGAGGGACCTTTATCCAAGGTTGTTGGATACCCTTCTCTTTCGGTTAAAAGACTTATTTTTGTTACTTGTAGTTTTACTACTTGTTTATATTCCGCTGCATATTGTATTATAAGGAAAGTATAACTTTCTTATACTTCCTTACTTGTACTCTGATTCTTTTAGATTCTATACGCTTTAAGGTAGAATCTCATACTGTAATCTTTTGTTAAGTTTAAACTTCCGGAACCATATTTCCAGAACCTACTTTCAGAATCTCTTTCCAAGTTTAGTTCGGTGTTAGAGGTGTTGTGAATTTTCTTAGTTTAATCTTTGATAAACTTAGCCCTTTCATTTTCTTAAGGAAACTATTGTTATTCATAACTAACTTTAATGGTTCCAAAGGAAATTTTAAAGTATACAATTCACCCCCCCTCTTGTATATTGATCATCACATACTATATTTCGATCCTACAGAATTAATTAATTTAATAATTTACTCCTGTTGTCAAAACAAATAGCGTGCTTTTAAGAAACAATATATATCAAAAGATTGACATTTTTTAATGTCCAAATTCAGTGTGAAATTAATTCCAAAGTCCACCATTGGATCAAATGGTAAAAATATATTATAGTTTCACTTTAAAACCAATTAGAAAGATAATCTAATCATATAAATAAATTATATTAAAAATATGTTTTGAATTAAAATACAACATTTTTCACTTATTCGTTAAAAATGTACTTTATCAGAAAAAAATAACAAAAACATACACAAAGTAGATTTTGTTGTCCCAATTCTAAATAAGGCTTTTATTTAGTCCACTAGAATGTATAAGATTGACCAGAACTATATTTAATGAGGGTTCTCCATCAAAAGGCGATAAATCAACCTTTTAGTGAATATTAGAGTATTTATACTTAAAATTGAATTCCGTTCTTATTTTAAGCCTTTATCTTTTATTGGATAAATGTAGAAACATTTAACAAACATATATATTCTTATTTAAGTTATTTCTAGTCATTCTTGCCAATACAACGGCTACGTGTTAACTACCATTTGAAATAATATTATTATATTATTAGCGTGCAACGTAAGATTTCAATGAAACTCGTTGATGCATATCGGGTACGCTATCGAACATAGCAACCCCTTTAAAATAAAATTAATATTTAATTCAAAAATATTAATAAATATGAAAATGTCTTATTTTTTATTTACCTAGGATGTTACAATTACATTGGATGAACCTACTAATGTTTCTTACTATTATAATTGTAAAGAAATGAATGTTCTGTATTGTGCTCAAGGAGATAATGAATTTAATCGAATATCTCCTTGTAAAACTGCTTATGAAATCTGGGATACATTGGATATTTCCCATGAGGGAACATCCAATTTTAGGGAAATGATACTGAATACCTACACTGTTAAGTATGATAATTTTAAAATTAATCCTGATGAACCAATTTCTGACATGTATCTCAGGTTTCCACGAAATTGTAAATACAATGAGCTCACATGGAAATGTAGTTCCTGCAAAAGACCATATCATGAAGATATTTACATGTCTACCATACAGATGGAGAGGCACATCAGTTTCAATTAGAGAATCTTGTGACATTATGGGATTTCCTGTCTAGGAACTCATTGGTAAATTAATGATGTATGTTGAAGAACTGGAAGTCAACATGGAAGAAGATGATGAACCAAGAAATAAGGTTGTTGCTTCCAAAACATCTGCATCAAAAATTAAGGAAAAAGATAAAACTCATGATGCAAGTGATAGTTCATGCAGCAAAGAGAGTGCATCTGTAAGTGATGCTAAAATGGCTCAGATATCCAGACGATTCAAGAAATTTTATAGAAAGAATATGTTTTGATGAAAATGCAATTAAAATAGAATGTATAATAATAAAGGTCATTGGAAGAAGGATTGGAATAGATCTGACAAAAGTGATGGCATAGTCTGCTATGAATGAAAGAGGAATGGACATGTGAAAGATGACTGTCCAAAATTAAAGATCAAGAAGAAATATAAGGGTACAAGTACAACAAATATATGAATGCTATGAAGCATCCTGGAGTGCTTCAGATGGCAGTTCAAGTGATTCTAATTACATTCAAGATGAAAAATCTCAAAAAGATAATGTGTGTTTCATGAAAAATACATTTGAGGTAACATTGGATACTCCTGTTTTAAATTCTTATAATTCTAGTGATGATTATGATTTTGATTCTGAAAACATGTCTAGTGAAGAGTTATTTTAATACTATAACATGTTAGAAGATACTTGAAATGATATGAAAGATATTTATAAAGCCTTAAAGAAGTAGTATGAAATAACTAGCACTATTAAATCTGAACTAGAAGTAGAAAAGGAAAAGAATGCTCAACTGTTAAAAGAAAATACCGATGTGAAACTGTCCAATGGGAAACTCAGTAATGATTTGGAAAAATTTTCATAGGGAAAGAATACTCTAACTCAAATGCTTGGAAAACCAGTAGAACCAAAGTACACTACTGGTTTATGATACCAACCTGGACAGAGACAGATCGCAAAAAGATAGATTTATCCAAAAAACTGGACAGTTTACTGCGAGTTCCAGTTTTTGAAATTTTTATGTCTCGACCAGATTTTCACAATGTTATAGATCAAAAAAAGATTATATTTCACAGTTATTTGAATGTATTGATTATATGAATACAATTACACAAATATGGGTACCAAAATATTTTCTCTGTAACCTGTCTGGACCCAAAAAAAATCTGGGTACCAAAATCATATTCTTTCTAAATATTTGTTGTAGGAAACCTGCTTAAAAACATCCTATATGATGTCATGGTACATGGGCAGTGAATGTTCAAGGCATATGACTGGAGATTACCCATGTTTTAAAATCTTAGTCAAAGATGATGGAGGACATGTCACCTTTGGTGATAACTCAAATGGAAAAAATATTCTTCTTAGGACAAATTGGTATCACGGATTCAATTTTAATTTATAATGTATTATTTTTTTATGGATTAAAATACAAACTATTAAGAATTTATTAGTTGTATAATGATTTATTCAATGTTATGATTAAAAAATACTCTTTTAATGATTTTAATTCTAAAAATGTTTTCATGTTTTTTACCTTGAGATATGAAAATCTATATACTATAGATTTAAAATCTTTAGACAAACAAAATTTTACCAATTTAAATGATTTCCATAAAGAATCATGTCTTGGGTACAGAAGATTAGGACATGGAAATATATATTCACTCAGAGAATTGACTTGGTAGAATTTGGTTAGTGTCCAACCTAAACTTGAATTCCCAGCTGACAATGTTTGTAATCCCTGTCAAAAGAGAAAGCAACAAAAATATTGTTTTAAATCAATGAAAGAAGTTTCAACTTATCAACCTCTTGAGTTGGTTCAAATAGATTTATTTGTTCCATCAAGTGTTTCTAGTTTAAATGGGAAGCACTATGTCTATGTCCTTGTAGATGACATTTCAAGATATACGTGTGTATATTTTCTAGCTCACAAAAGTGAGGCTTGTAATTACATTATGAAATACTCCAAGTCTATAGAAAACCTCAGTGGACATAAGATTAAATCCTTGAGAAGTGATCATAGTCGTGAGTTTAAAAATCATGAATTTGAATCATACTGCTCAAATAATGGATACAATCATAATTTCTCTGCCCATAGGACACCTCAACAGAATGGTGTAATAGAGAGAAGAAATAGAACAATTCATGAAATTTTATGAACTATTCTAAATGAATATGACATACCTATTTATTTTTGGGTTGAAGCTATCAATAATGCTTGTTATATTATAAATAGGGTCTTGATTAGACATGTTCTTAAAAAGACACCCTATGAATAATGGAATAATTGAAAACCTAAAGTTAGTTACTTTAGAGTTTTTGGATGAAAAGTCATTATTCTCAAATTTAAAGACAATCTTGATAAATTTGCATCCAATAGTGATGAATGAATCATTCTAGGTTATTCATTATCTAGCAAAGCCTATAGATTTTTTATTAAAAGAAACAAATGTTTGGAAGAATCTCTTCACATCAAATTTTCTGAAACTGATCCTAATGAACCTAAACCATATCTTGAAAATCATGAAGATGATTTGTCTTTTCTGAACCTTAGTGATAATTTCAGTGAACCAATTGTAAAGACAACTAGTTCTGTAAATATTCTAGAATTTGTTTCTTATAAACCCTAACCTATAGAAGAAACTTAATTTTCTACTCCTACTTTTACCATATCAACTAGGATTCTAAAGAATCATCCTTTAGATACAGTTATAGGTAATCATGATAGAGGGACTCAGACTAGAGCTTCTCTAAGAAACCAGGTTGAACATCAAGCCTTTCATTCACTATTAAAACAAAAAAATATCAATGAAGCAATAAATGATGAATTTTGGGTAAGGGAAATGCAAGAAGAATTAAATAAATTTGAATGATACAAATTCTGGGAATTAGTTGGCAGACATAAGGACACTTTGACCATAGGCACAAAATGGGTTGTTAGGAATAAATTTGATGAGCCTAAAAATATAGTTATGAACAATGAAAGACTAGTTGCACAAGGATATAGTCAAGAGGAAGGAATAAATTATGAAGAATTCTTTTTCACCTGTAGATAGATTAGAAGGTATTAGGATTCTACTTGCCTATGATATTCATCTGAATTTTATGTTATATCAAATATATGTGAAAAGTGCTTCTCTAAATGGTTTAATATTTGAAGATGTTTTTGTCTAACAACCACGTGGATTTACTAATCCCCATTTTCAAAATCAAGTTTTTAAGCTTTATACAACTCTATATGGTTAAAAACAAGCCCCATGATCTTGGTATGATAGACTTAGTAGTCTTTTTTATTTTAAAATGTTTTTATAAAGGGCTTGCTGATCCAACTCTCATTATTAAAATAATTTCCAAATATGTTTTAATAGTACAATTCTATGTTGATGATATTATTTTTGGATCTTCTAAAAATGCTTTCTGTATTGATTTTTCAATGAGTATGAAAAATAAATTTGAAATGAGTTTAATTGGAGAACTCAAATACTTTCTTTGATTTCATGTTTTTTAAAATGAAATTGGTATTGTCTTGAATCAAGATAAATATACAAAGATTCATTTAAAACATTTTCGTTTTGATAGAATTAAGGAATGTAATACATCTAGGAGTACTAATTGTAAGTTGGAAGCTGATGAAGATGGAAAACTTGTGGATCAAACCAACTATAGAGGTATGATAGGGAGTCTGCTCTATCTTAATACAAGTCGACCTGATATTATATTTAGTGTATGTTTGTGTGCAATATTTCAAGCCAATCCAAAAGAGTCACACTTGATTTCTATTAACAGAATTTTTAAATATCTTAAACATACTACTAATTTAGTATTATTTTATCCAAAAGGACAATCATTTTATTTAATAAGTTATTTAGATACTAACTTAGATAGTTTCATGTTAGATAGAAAACCCACTTCTGGAACATGTCATTTTCTATTTAAGTCCCAAATATCATGGTGTAGTAAAAAACAGAATTCTGTTGCATTTTCTACTGTTGAAGTAGAATATATTGCTACTGGTAGTTGCTGTGCACAAATTCTATGGAGGAAACATACATTATTTGATTATGGATATCAGTTTAAACATGTATCTATAAACTAATATAACACTAGTGTGATCAATATTTCTAAGAGTCCTATATCTCACTCTAGGATAAACCACATTGATGTAAGGTGCCAATTTTTGTTGATCATTACCAAATTGGTGATATTACTCTTGAATTTATAGGTATTAAACATCAATTAGTTGACTTATTCACCAAGACATTAAGATCAGATAGGTTAAGGTACATTAGTCCTGAGTTAGGAATGATAGACATTGTAGAACCAAATCCTCACCATTAGCCAAATCCTCACTGTTAGCCAAATCCTCACTGTTAGCCAAATCCTCACTCTTAGCCAAATCCTCACTATTAGCCTACTCATCATTTTTATAAAAATCCTCACTGTTAGCCAAAACCCTCATTGTAAGAAATCCTCCCGGTCAGAAATCCTCAACAATAGAAGTCCTCACAGTTAGAAATCCCCACTGTTAGAAAAACTCACAATTACAAATCCTCATCGTTAGAAATCGTCACCATTAGAAATACTCACCATTATAAATCCTCGCCATTAAAAATCATCACTATTGTAAATCCTCACCACTATGAAACCTCACCATTAGAAATCCTCACTACTAGAAATCTTCACTGATAGATACACCACATTATCGTGGTTCTCACCGGTAATTGTCACTGATATGTCATGTGCTGTTTGATTTTTTTGTTAATTATTTGAAACTCTTATTGTTTTCAGTATAATTATTTTTATTAAATTTTGATTCAATAATGATAAAAACTATGCCTTAGTCACATTTCAATCCATCAAAATCTCTCCACTCTTCAATCCTTAATTCTGGAACCACCGCATTACGCATAACCCTAAGTTCTTTGATTGGAGATGGCAAGAACATACACCAAATATTCAGTGATGATAGTCATGCGCCAAGTGTGGAGAAGAAGAAAAAAAGTCCTAAAGATAGTGTTAGAGATGGTAGAACAAGGACGGGGAAGCGAGCAGTGAACACGCATTTGCAGAATAGAGAAGCAATAATTGAAAAGGAACTCAGTGAAGAATGGATCTTGCCTATCATTTCATTGATTCTTAGAGTATTGGAGGAACAAGGATGGCTTTATTGTTTGTCAAACAATAATGAAACACATTATCCGAATTGGGTTACGAGTTTTATGCATTTGTTTGATTTGAGAAACCTGAAGAAGAAAACAGAATGGATTTATTAGTGAATGGAAAGGAGATTTCTTTTCCTTCTCATGAATGGGACGAATATAACAAAGTCACAATTGAGGGTGAATTCAGGTATACCTCTAAGAAAATATCTCCTACCAGTGAAATTTTTAACTATGAGGAAGCTTGGGAAGAGCTCACCTATAATGGAAAACAATAAAAGGTAGTGGCTATTGAAATGGATGGAGAAAACTGGATGTTATTCAAATATATCCAACATGTTCTATGTCCACGAAGATTGGACTTTTCAAATCTAAGATACCACGAAATTTATTTGTTGCATTTCCTAATGCTTGGTGTCAAGGTAAATATGTGTAGGCTGTTGATGATCCATATTGCGGATATGGTTAGGACTTGGTCAAAATCCAATGCATTATTCATTGAAAATTTGTTTTATGTAATGATCAAGGTGAAAGGAGTAGTTGAGTCTCAGGATGAGATAGTAGTTGTGAGAAAAAATTTTCGCATCACAAGCACAATCTGTAAATATATGAAGATTCGCTAGAACCCATGGTTTAAGGAATGGGTTGTTAATGATTAGAAGGTGTATGATAAGTTCAATCCTGTTGACTATCGCAATAGGCCATGAGACAGAAGTGATCTAGGTCTAGGACCTGATGAAGAGGAACCTCAGTATAGTGATCACAGTGATGAGGAGGATACCTCTATTGGTAATGGATGGGAACCATAATTGCCTCCAAGTCTAGTTGCTGATGTTGTATCATCTGGAAAGGAAACAGTGTTGGGAGTAAGCAATGATGAAGCCCCTATTGATGAGGAATACCAACCTTCTCCAGAGAATGAGGATGAAGTATATGAATTTACAGAACATGTTTTTGATAATTCAGATATGATTATATTGATCTTAAGAACACTGTTTGGGAATTCAACTCTACCTGAAGAAGCTGGTTTGGTTGTGATGGAAGAACATGAACTTATTCCTAATGAGCCTGTTGTTGGTGAATGAGAATGGTTGTGGATGATTCTTCTGAGGATGACCTTCCTGTTCAAGCTGTTGTTGATATACATGTTCAGGTGAATACACAGATTGAGGGGGAGCATCCCATCAGACATTGTACTGTTTCCGTAGCTCATGAGATTGAACACTAGGCTGAAGACCCAGATTTTTTAGATTTTGGGTTGTACTATCCTAACTAAGAAGATGATACACCCATCAGTAGACCTCATGTCACTTATAATCTCCTTTTAGAGACATTACCTGAAGATGTTGTAAGAAAAAATGATTTAAACCAGTTGAATTCTGATCTCAAGACCTGTTTTATGGAAGATATGAGAAGAATAGAAACCTCCTTAGTTTCATCTATTCAATCTGTGATGACTGAATCAGTGTCTGGTGTTTGGGATGATGTCAAGACCATTATGAATAAAGTTTCATGCTTGGTATAAAATGTTGAATCTCACATGAAATCAGTTGTCTCAATGGAATCTTATATGAACTCTAAATATCAAGAAGACAAGGACATGGAATTTGTATAAAGTGTAGTTAGCTAGACGGTATCAGTTTTTAAGGGATTTAAGATATCCATTGAGCAGCATGTCATCACCCAGGACTCTATTGTAAAAAATCTTTTATGTGGGCTGACTATATCTTATAAGGAAACAGTAGCCTTTACTGTTGCACCTCTGAGTACAACCAGGCCTTCTTCGGATCTTGACCAGATTCGAGTTGTGATGAGAGAGGAATTTGGATAGTCTTCCACCAGGGGATCTGTAGACTCTGTTGTCTTGACCCAACTGTTGACTAACACTAGGGATATTGGGAAAATGGTTCAGAATTTTATGAGAGAGGCCATTTCTTCTCAGAAAGAGGAAAAATAAAAAGTGGATTACGGTTTCCAAATGGTCTACACTAAACATCAGTTGAAAAGTCATTTCAAGCTTCTTTTAGAGAACATGAAACTACCTCTAGTCACTAATGCTTTTAGAGGGCAAGTAAGAAAGCTCTGGGTGTTGAATCCTACTTTAGTTAAGTTTCTGGAAATCAAGGATGACATTATCTCTGCTGTGTAAAGAGGAAGAGGAATCATTATGGACCATGGGAATCTGTTGCAACCATTTTTACATTTAGAGAGTACCCCTATCATTGTACCTCTAGCTCTACCTACCTCTGCTAATTTTCCCTAAATTCCTCAATTGACACCATCTCATGCAATCATAAGTCTCTCTCCTATGATGACCCAGAGGACTCCACATTATATACTAGGCACAGTATCAGTAGCTCAGCCTCCTCTGATTATCACAGGTATTCCGAAGCCACCACCTGCATCTACCCAGCCTGAGTCAACTTTTGATTCCAAGGGAAAATCTAAATAACATTCTGAAGAGGTTTATTTAAGAGTGTCTAGGTCATTTGATAGGAATCACTTGTACTATTTTTGTATTTCTCTATTTTTTTAAACTAAGAAATATATATGATCATATTCTGTTGTACCTTTTGTTACTTATTTCATCCGTTGTTTACTAATTTTTTCTAAACATAAAGGGGGAGAAATATGAGCATACTATACTCTACCTCTAACAAATATGATCATAATATACTATACCTCTAAGAATTATGAGAATAATATATTCTACTACATTTGTGCATAATATTTTCATACATCTGGTACAATTGTTTTATGAATTTACCTCTGATACAGTGGATTTATACCTCTGATGCATTTGTATGTAATACTCTATTCGCTGATGCATTTGAAAATGTCCTTACACACACTGAGAAGTGAGACCTCATGTTTTTTATACTGATATATTACTGATTATATTGGATTATAAATCCATAATTTGTTATTATCAAAAAAGGTAAGATTATCGACCTCACATATTTTGATAATATCAATTATGTTTTAAAATGTTTTGATAATCTTATCTATATTTTTACATTATTTCATCCTTCTATTGAGTTGAAGAAAATATCAATATAATCATTGGAATATGTTAATCAAATTTTAGCTATGTTTATATATGTTTTGAAATAATACTAACTGAATCTAAATATGATTAGCATAGAACAGATAAGTATTAAGTTTTTAAGTCACTGATACAGGTACCGTTACAAAGTCTATCCATAAGAGAAGATCACTAATAGCCAAAATCTACTGTTATAATCAAGAGTTATGTATAGAGACAGAAAGACCGATACCAAAACAAACAGATAAATAGCTACCGATACAAATAGATAGACCTATGGATATGAAGTCTACCGATATAGACTAAGTCACCAATATACATAGATATCTGTCGATACAATGCTACCTATATAGAAGAGCTACTGATAAGTGGATCTACTGAAACAGAGTCACTGTCAGTGATACATAGTCTACCATTACAAAGAGTAATAGCCACTGATACAGACCTACTAACTCAAGTCCACCGTAACAAACTCATTGATACTTGGAGCTACCAGTGGAAACCACACACAATATCTCTAATCCCTACTTATGTTTGTTTATTAAAAATGATCATATTTGGTGATTTTAATGAAACTGCTATTAATTAATTAATGTATGTTGAATGTCAGGAAACCGTACCTCGTACTTTCAAAAAGGTAATTATTCCCACTTCCAAAGTTGAGGATATATATATAAATGGGAACCTCGATACAACTGGAAAAAAAGTCAATCAATCAGTCCTTCCATGCCTATATGAGACAATATTCTTAAGATACACAAGGAAATAAATGCATAGTAAATGAAGGAAGAATACATACTAAATCTGTAGAACATGATCATTCATTGAGTAAAGACCCTCCAAGGATTTCATCTACAGTCAAGCTGATTAAGCTGATCAACCTGGACCTAGAATCCAAATAAAAAAGGACTCTCTATTTTTTTTTTTGAAAAAACTAGAGAGGGACTCAAATCATCATTTGAATTCAATCCAGGGAGTCCATAGCTTCACATAAAACACATAAAACATTCCAAACTATTCTTTATTTGTTTAGCTATATTGTGTTTCATTTATAAACATTTTGAAAATTGTTTGTTTTCTATATTTTAAACACACTGTGTCTCCTATGATGAACTGGAGGATTTCTAAATCCTCACTCAATCATTTCATTACACTTTTTGTATCCCACTATGGATAGTGGTAGAGGTAAAGTGTGACCTGGATAGCCTGTGAACTGTTGTTATTTTTGATTTCCCACATAGAACTGTGGTAGGGATCTGACGACCTGGACAGTCTGAGTACTATTGTAAACCCTGATCTAGGGTGTCGATCAATGTTTTATATAAAACTATTTGGGATGACTAAGTCTTAGATTGAGAGTGAACCTCCTGGTTAAAAATGATGTGCTTTATTATTTTGGTTAAAACTAAATTGAATATTCCGCTACTAAGTATTTTAAATACGAATCAATTTTAATGATACTCTGATAGTTAAATTAGAAAGTATTTATATTTATTGTACCCCTATAGGTTAGTTTCAAAAGCTAATATAATCTTTAGATTAGATTAACTAAGAACTAATTAATCTCTTAAGAACCAAACTAAACATTTAATGTATTAAAAATTCACTGCAATTTAGCTTGTGATTTAAATTGGGGGACATTAATACAAATCTTTTAAATAGAAATTTTTATTTGAACTCAATTAACCCCCCTCCCCTCTTGAGTGTCCACTCTGACAAACAACATATAAATTTATATATATATATATATATATATATATATTGTTTTATATTTAATTATATATAATATTATATTGTGTAAAATGATAATGTTGTAAAACCAGAATATAAATGTGAACATAATACCTAATAATAAATTCAATCCTCAAAAAAATGGAAAAACTTCCCCCTTAATGGAGGCTGAAAACCTATAAAATTTTTAAACAATTGGGCACTCTGACTAAAATCTATGTTTTTCAGGCATTATGAGCCACTAATGGCCTCAAATAATGTGACTATGTGTTTAACCAATGATAATAGGGAATATAAATCATTTAATGTTTCGAAATGACTTGTGGTAGAACCCAAATGGACTGGTGGGTCAAAATTAATTGTCATTTGAAGTTTGAGTTGCGTTGGAAACTTATTTTAGATCAGTTATAATTTTTTAATTTTTTTTTTCAAATTGAAATAATATTACTATTACTCGATAATTATTACAAAATTATTAATTAAAAACAAATTTTAAATTTTTTTCATAATCCAATTTTAGTAAATATCATATATATTAACTTACAAATTTCTTTTATTCCTTATCTATAACATATTTAAAAAACAATATTATATTTATATCAATATAAATATATTGATATATTTTTCAATTAATAAATTGTTTTTAAATAACTATTTTCTTTGAAATATACCCTTTATAGTCCTAGTAAAAATGATATGATAACGAGATACTATTATCAGCACTAAAAAACGATGATGAAGGGGTACTTTTTATAGCACTTTTTTAGCGCTGTTTAAAGTATATTTTATGAGTTCTTTTTGTTACAAAAAATAAAGGTATCCCATTTATCTACCTGTTTTTACTTGTTTTTATAATGGTTAGTGTTTCAAAATTAATTTTTTTGTGGTAGTGTAATTTGGGATCCTTAATTAAGTGATTTAATATTTTAATTTTATTTTAATAAATTTAATTATTTCTAAAGAAATGCAATTATTTTGGAATCCTAACAATGTATAAGTTAACTATATCTGAATTTCCTGATATCACATATTCAATGAATGTATTCATATAATATTATATATATATTAAATAATTGAAAAAAATCTACATTTTCACACTCTAACATAAAAGTGGAGTTTAAAATTACATTAACTGCAATGATTGTTATTTCTAGTTTCACCTTGGTTTGTTATTGTATAATCAAATAAGAAAAATATTCAATATTAATAACATAAAAAAATTGTTTCGAGTAGTAGACACTAAATTTAATTCTTTATTTATTATTATTTGGATTTTATGTTTCATACTCTATTAAAATTGCATTTGTTTCATTGGATTAAGGTCTTATTATAAATATTATTCACATAATTATATTTTGATAGAGAGTTGGAAGTAATTTCATACTATTATATCAATATGGTCAATAGATCACTATGATAATTAGATAAAAAACTATGAGAAATATATGAAAAAAATAAAATATTGAGAAACTAATTTTGAATGTATATGGGAACATCATTATATATAGAGACAATAGTATCATTTTACTATAATGTTCTTTATAAATATATTGAAATTATTTTTAACATGGTCATTGAAATTGGGATCACTATATTGTGATATAATGATTCATTAGAGAATTTTTTTATATATTCAAAATATTTAGTACGTATTTGTGTCTATGTAATCAATTTTTGATGGTAGATACTATGAATTGTTTTTGTAGAGTGATCTATGTAAAATAATATTTTGTATAGCGTACAATGGAGGTATTTGAATATATTTTGTGATCGGAAATTCATAATATTCCCTTAAAATTTGTGCGATTGTTATTGTTTGTCGTATATATATAGTTTAAGGGATTGAACCTCAGCGGCCCTTCAATTTGTTTGTTTTGGGTGTTGGAGGCACATAGAGGTGGTTTCAAAGAGTTTGGAGGGTAAATGGGGAAAAGGGTAGGTGCCGCTACCATTTGAGGCCACTTTATGATGTGGATCCATGAACTATGATGTAATTTGTGCTTCTACATTGTGGTCTCCTAAATGTGGCATAGGGAGGCTCGGAGGAAGAAAGTTGGGGTTACTATATTTTAAGTCCTGGTTGCAATGTGATGGTTTTCTATAGTGTAAGCCCATTCCTGGTGTCAAGTTCAATTTCGTGGTGTGAGGTGGCAATATCACAAGGGTTTTTAGGCTACATCCAAATCAAGGGTGGTTGAAATGTCAGTTTTATGCATGTTCCTATTCTCTCCACATGGTAAAATATGATCAATATCATGGATCCAGCTGTAGATCCTAGATTTGGTTTTTCTAGGGTCTGTGATATGGTCCCCTCTGACTCTACAGTTGTCTGGGTGGTGTATTACATGGTTAATGGGTTTAGATGTGGTGCTCATAAAATGTTTCCTCTCATTAATACCACTAATTCCACTAGACTTGTTTTTCTCCCACTCATTCCTCTAGAACCCTAGTCACATGAGGGTGTTTTTAAAATTATTTTAATCCCCTTTTGATATTGTTAAATCTAGACTTTTCAAGTTCAATCTATTGTGATCCCAAGTAGGATCATACCCTTTTAAAAAGGTTTATCTATGTTTGATCATGTTTCCACCAATTCCATTTTTCTATTTTATGGTGGATGATTTCCATCATTCTAAAGGATTCTCTTTTTCATTTATCAATGTTTTCATGTTGAAACACCCTTATGAGGTCATATTTTTTCCAATGTATAGGTGATCATATATCTATGACATTGGTCTGTTCCCATAAATAGAATGTTGAATATTTGAGTTAGGGGATTCAATTTTTCTTTTATTTATTTATGTGAAATAATAAATTGATCCTGTTTTAGTCCTTTGGATGGTATAGGAATTTACCTAATAATGAATAAACACAATTTATGAATGGAATTATTTATGTTTACCAGTCCCATGTTACTGCTTTCCACTGTGAAAATGGTTTTCTTCTTATTTTTCAACAGAGTGTGAAATTTAAACGTTCATTGTATATCATATTGTTATGATTAGTTAATCGTGTTGAATTTCATCAATTTGGATAAATAACATAAAGACAATAATGTTTTATAGGCTGGATAGAGAATTAATGAGGAGGCATGTTTAAAAAATATGGTGTTTCTCATTATTTTTTAATCATCAAATTTCTAAAAGTATGAATGTTTAGAATAATGTGTTATTCCATGTGTTAATAGAATTTTATAAAGAACATGAAGCAGAAAAGCATGGTGATGATTGAAAAAAGGCATGGTTAATGAGTTTTGTTCTTCCTTATGTCTGTTGAAACTGATATCATATGCCAAAGAACAGGTTTATAGAATTTAATAGCTTATTCTCACTAATAAATAATGTTTTTTATACTGGGAATAGATTGAGATTACCCAATAACGATTTAAGAATCACTCTGATGGGATGGGGATAATTAGTGATATATTATTCTTTTATATTTCCTTTCTTATGAAATAGAATTTACCTATGGATAATGTTTCTTTCTCTACTAAAACAAATATAACACATAACCCCATGAACATAAGAATTTACAGGTTTCACTATTAAACAAGATAATCATGTCCTTAGTATAGTTTAGAACAAATCTGATGTCACACAATTCACTAGAAAACAATATTTTTATGTGAAATACAACGATTAGGATATACGTTTACACTCTTATAGAACATAGTTAAATAAAATATTTCTTGGGCTTCCAATAGAATGAAATGAGGTTATAATATTTATATATCAAAGATGTTATGGTTAATCTTGATAAAAATTCAGAAATATGATTTTTCCAAACAATTCTTCTTTATCTTACCATGAATATGTTAATAAATTCTTTGGATTGGTAGTGATACACTATCTGATTTCCCATTATAATTCCAAAAGTTAGATTAGTCAATACAGAATATATAAATCTATCAGAATTCCAGTGAAATAATTCTGAGCTTCTTCATCTTCTGCCTAGATATCTTGATATGATTATCCTAGTCCTATTTCCTTTCCAAATAAGATAACCAGATGAATATGATATACATATTCTTCTCTTTCTTCTCCTACATATTCTATTAGATAAACTTATTCATGTAAACACAATATAGAAACATCATCCTAAAAAAATGAACTGTATCTATCCAATTAGAGGAGTTTATCAAAATCTGCATTTCAATACAAAAACATAAAAGAGGAGTTTAAAATATAGTTACAACAATGATTTTTCCTTCTATTTTGACAATTATTTGTTATTATACTATCATATAAGAAATCTATTCAACATTATAAAACATAGAAATCATTTTGGATCATGTAGTATACACTATATTTATTTTCATATTTATTAATATTTGGATTCTATGTTATATATTCTATAGAAATAACCATTGTTTCAATGGATAATTGTGTTATTATGAATCATATTAAAATAAATATAATTATGATGGATATTTGTAGGAAATTTTATACCATCATGTCTATATGATGAAGAGGTATATATGATAATTGGATAAAAATATATAAAAATATATGAATAAATTAAAATATTTAGAAACAAAGTACGAATTTAAATCGGTACATAATTATATATTAATACAATAGTTTCATGTATGTATAATTGTTTTTATTAATCAATAAATTTTTAACATGGTCTTTCAAATGTCGATCACTATAAGTTAACAGGGTGTGTCATTATAATATTTTCAAATATATTAATAATTTTTCATAAATATTTGAGGGTATATTTTAAATTATTTATACTAGATATCCTAAATTATTCTTGTAGAATGACCTGTATAAAATAATATTTTTATGAATATTTGTAAAATAAAACTATGAAAATATATTATGTTATTTGAAATTCAAATAAATCATTTAATATGAAATATTATGTAATTGTTAATATTTTTTATACATATATTGTGTAAGAGATTGCACATTAGGGGCCATTCCCATTGTGTTTTTTGGATGTCAGAGGCACTTTGAAGAAGTATTGTGATGTTTGGAAGATAAATGAAGAAAAAAGGATGGTGCTCGTACCATTTAAGCCCATGTTACGGGTTAGAGTAATGGGTGGTGTCATATGATTGGCTTCTATGGTGTGCCTAACCAACTATGGAGTATGGAGGCTCAATGAAGTAAACATGTGGATACAACTTTTTTAGTCATGGTTGTGTTTTGATGTTTGGATACAGTGTAGTCCCTTCCCCTATGTCGAGCATTTTGGCATGGAGTGAGGTGGATGCACTATAGTTTTTTCTGATGATACTGTCATGTCGGGGGGTGGATACAACCTGGACTATAGTCTAGGCTATAATACATTAAGAGGATAAATAGGATACAGACTATGGATCTAGTAGTGGATCCCATACCCAGGTTTTACCAGGGGCCGTGATATGGTCTCCTACTATTATGTATTGTTCTAGCTAGTCCAAAATGTGGTCATATGGGATGTGTCGTGGTCCTCTAAAAATTGGTTTTCCTATAAATACCGCAAGGCCCCTGGATATAGTTTTCTTCAACTCCTTCCACTTGAAACTATGGCACCAACAGGTTCTTTTTAAAGGATTTGAATCCCCTTTCGATATGGATGAATTCCAAATTCATGATATTAATTCATGGTGATCTAAGGTAGACTCTTTTTCTTTTCTAGTGGTTTCTCTACATTTGAACTTGTATCCTCCCTATCATTTCCATGTTTTGGAAGAGGATCATCAACATTCTAATGTTAATTTCATTATCTTATATAAATTTGTTAATGTAATGACATCCGTGAGATATTGTATTTTCCTCATGGTATAGGTGAAAATAGATCACAAACATTGAATCATTCTCATCCTAAGAACATCGATGATTTGAGGCAGGGGATTCATTTCATCTCATATTTATTTATGGGAAATAATAAATTGACCATGGATTATCCCTTTGTATGGTGATGGAATTACCCTAGTAAATATTAAACCGGGTTATTTTAATGGATTTATTTTATCTTTAGAGATTGTATGTTGTTTCTTTTCACCATGTTTATAGTTTACTTCTAGTTTTTAAAGTTTTTTTACTATCAATACTATGAATTGTAAATCATATTGTTATTTAAGTTTTATCATGTTGAAATTATTGATTTTGGAAATTTAACATAAATCTTATACAATTTTGTTGGTTGGATAATGAATTAAATAAGATTCATTTTTAACAAATCATGTGTTTCTCATAATATGATGGTAATAAAATTGTGGCAAGTCGGCATGTTTAACTGAATATTTTATTCCAGGAGTTAATAAAATTGGATAAAGAACATGAAGCTGAAATGATTTTTTATGAGAATAAAATTCATTATTTATTATTATTATTGTTAATTATTTTTTTTAATATTTGAAATCATAGGTTGTAGATCATGTTTAAATAATATAATAGATTTTTTATTAATTTTTGATTTCATTGTATTTATATTAAAAATTGAAATTAACCCATTTAAATTTTTTCTACCATTTAAATTCTTTTAAATACATGAAATTTATTATTAAACATTTTTTAATTTAAATATCTATTGTATTTTGGCTCCATTTTACTTCATGAGCTAATTTTGGTGGCTCACTTAGTTGTTTGGCCTTCTCGACATGGGAGGAAAACATGGTTATTCATTACATACGTATTTTATTCATTTTTTGAACATCAATAGATTCTTCCACATAATTTACCCTATGCAACCATTGAATTATACGTCCCATGTGCCATTGTTTGGGTAGTTCAGCATTAGCTTGTGAAAACCACCCCTTTGCTTTGTAGTTAGTCGGATAGGGTTATAGTAGGGAGCTTCATTATCCCATTGGAACCAGTATTTGATATATGATATAGATCTGAAAATATATTTCACATGTGTTCAACTAAATTCGGTAAGCATAGATCCAGATTACAAAAGTTGATGCCCTCTCACTAATAGTGGATTTTTTCTTCTTGTTGATGGTTTGGTCTGCATTTTCTCTCACTTGGTATTGAGAATTGTCTTCCATGGATTCAATATCACTTATGGTGGTGTTATAAACATTGTTGGTTAACTAATCTAGTGGCCTTCCAACCCCCCTACATGTTGTTGCTGCATGGATCTTAGTGGATCGGATTGTGTTTCTTCCCAGATGAAGATGTTTGACCATTTCTCAAATCTGGAGACATTCCTTGATCATCCTATGATGATATCCAATTAATCAACATGATCAATTTTCATGGATCTTGATGTGATTTAGACAATAGGATATTTTCTGGGGTTGTATGGTTTTTCAATCCTGATTCCCTTCATTTTTCTACTTCAAGTGCACAGTTTCTATTTTAGTGATTCTACACATTTTAGTCCTCTTTATTCGTTTCCACTATACACTATAATCTATTTCGTTTAGAATCTAATAAATGTGCATGTATGGGTGTGGATATTGAAAATATATTGGTCCTAAAGGGACAATAGAATGTAAATATGGTACTTGCTTTCTTCTCTATTCACAATTATTTTTCTACAATTATTGTTGTTTCCATATTCCAACATCAACACTCTATTTGGTTATGTTCCCTTAATAATCAAATTAAATTTATTATTTTATATTTAATTAAATAATATTTCTTATTTTTTGATCCTTGTAATTATTTTTAGGGGTTTTTATTCCAATATTACCCCATAAAAAGTTATTTGAGCCACCCTAATAATCGATGGCATCAATAAAATATGAAATATAAGATTTTTATAGGTGAAAGGTGTCTAATTTTCAGTGATTAAAAAATAAAGCCTTGTAAGTCTAATAAGTGTTTCAAGATTCACAATGAGGACCTAAGAAACTCCAATTATTTCTTTATAGTAATGTTCAAACAATAAAAACCTAGTCACATTTCTCTCATAACATTTTGATTAAAAAATATATCTCTTTAACCATATATTTTGATTATAATGTCTGGTCAGAGGTTTCTTATGAGACCTATGTAGCGGGTAGTTGGTCATGAAATGAAAAAATATATATGAAAACATCTTTAATTTGGCAGTCTATATATAGATAAGGAAATTGTACAACTTCAATATGTATCATGGAACCACCATCCAAACACAACATAATTAGATAAATAAAATATTATCAGAGCTCCTCAATATAAATATTATTGCTGATGATGAGGACTAAACCATAATAATTTTAAATTATTTAAGTTTTATATATGTATATCTAATTGATTCTATTATTTACGGAACAGATTCCTTGAGTTTAGAGGAACTCATGTTCACCATTCATTCATGTGAGTTGTATAGAAAGGATAAGGTTAACGCTGATGTTGAGTGTCTGACTGTGGGGGTCATATGGATTTTCCAGGGGGAATGAAATGTAAAAAATAGATGGTAATTAAAATTCTTATTCAATCACATGATCATTAGTATATTTCCATGCCAAAGGAGGTTAGCTACCACAACTATGGGAAAGTTGTGCATATTTGACCCAATTGACTCGATCCTAAAAAAATAAAACCTTATAATGATTTTTTTTGATAATTTTATACTTCATGACCAAGGATATGGAAGTGTTGATGTGTTTTGTGTTTTTCAATATACTCTTAATGTAGAGTGGTTCACAAATGTAGGATGTTATTTTCATCTGTTCAAAAAGTGGAGATGCTTTTTTAACTAAAGTAGTTGAAGGGGATGTTTTTATAGGAGGTAACAAGAGATGTAGCATCATTGGTAGAGGTTTTGTGATGTTAAATCTCTAAAACCATTCTCTTATGACCATATTGGATGTGAGATGGAATTTGGATTTACACCATAATTTAATCCAAATAGGTGTCTTAGATCAGTGAGTTTTTACCTTTAAATATGATTCTAGTTATCTTGGAATCTCCATGGGAGATCATATGGTTCATGAAGTCTCCTTGCTGAATGGGATATTTGTTTTGGAAGGAAGAAAACATTTCAAGAATATGGGCATCATTTATCTCACCATCCTTGACAACACTATCCTTTGGTAGAGTTGGATGGAACAAATGAGTAATAATGGTAAAGTGAAATTTTGAATGAAAGGGATTCTCACTCACATTACAGCAAGAAACATACCCTTTAGTGAAGATTGTGTCATGGGTAAGACTATGAGATTTAGTTTTCATAGATCTATCCTTAATTTTGCTCAACTATTTGAGTATGATCACTCTAATATTTTGGGACCCTCTAAGACTACCTCCAATGGTGGATTCTCTTAAATTGTAAGTTTTATAGCTGAATTTTAAGGAAAATTATTAGTTTAAATTTTGAGAAAAAAATTATTTCGTCGAGGTTTTTAAAACATAAAATACACTATAATAAATAAATCTATGAAGAAGATAATATATATCATGTCTGATAATGACTTGAATAACTATCTACTGATTTTATCATGTTTTGAGAATGTTAGGGAATTTTAAGCACTTAATAGTGAGGAAAATGCCTCAATAAAATAATCTATGTGATCATATTAATCATACCATTCTTGAGTGGGTTTGTAGCATGCTTGAATGATCATGATTCTCCAAATCCTTTAGGGTAGAAATCGTCACTATGAAAGATTGTTTAATAAATAATTTTCCCTCATCTACCAACAGATTTAATAATCCTATTGAATGGTGGTGAAATGAACCACATCTTATGATCATCTAGCAGTGTTTGGATTCAGTTCCTATGATCATGAAAAGGAGGACAGAGTTTATTCTAGATCTATAAAGTGCATCTTCATAGGGTGTCCTACGTGGGTGATGCGGTAATAGCATTGGGTTGATGAACCTTGATTTCCATAGTGTCTTAGTTGTAATGATGTGGTTTTTAAAGTGTTTATTCATTCTAGAGTCCAGCCTCCAAATTAGTATAATGTTGATCCTTCTCATAATAGGTATCATGAGGTTGATTTCATGAGTGTTTTTGAGTCTTCTATTGTGACCCCCACAAACTCACTAATTCCCCTTTATCAGTATTATCCATAATATGAGATTGATTCTGATGATACTCATTGGTATAGAGTTTTTAGTGACATTAGGGATTATCAGGCCATTGAGTATAGCTACAAGATGGTCATCTGAACTCCTTTGGATAATTCTATAATAATAATGTTTCCATTGCATTAAATGTTATATCAGGTCTTGTTGTAGAGGATCCCTGAATCTACAACAAATCTGTAGATGAAGAAACTATAAGAATTGGATTTCATCTATGGTAGATGATGTGAAATACCATATAAATAAAAATTTGTGTTCTATAGTCAATGTAAAATCTATTGGAAAGGTTATTAGATTTAAGTTGACATGTAAAAAAAATAAGGGAATACTTTAAGAAATAAAATTAAGCTTAAAGCTATACATGTACCCAAAGTCTTCCTTCAATGACAAAGAATTGATTAATCTAAAAAAATTCCTTTAGTGATACATTAATAAATAATAATTCTTCTTTATTATTCATTCAATTTAGATTTGTATAGAGAGAATCTAAATGAAAAAACTTCTTTCTTTCAGGGTGATTTATTTAAATATTATACATGAAACCTCAAACTAGATTTGAACATGAATTTAAATCTTGGTAAATTTTTTTCTTAATAAATATTTATTTGGATTAAATTAATCATCAATATATTGGAATAATAATTTTGATTCATTCATATTATATAATGGATTCATCATGAGTCATATTGGTTAATGTTTATTTTAATTTTGTTAAAAACCCATTCTTTATTTACTACTCTATATACATGACATGTTACACATATGTAGTGATATAAAATTAATAGCCCATGTTATTGTTAAATTGAATTCATCTTTTAAAATTAATGATCTAGGTTGTAATAATAAAATTATGGGAAAAACAATTAGTAGGTATAAGAATCATAATATTCATTATCTATCACAATGTTCTTATATCTGTAACGACCCAAAATTATTCAATGGAAATTCCCTACTTATATTTATGTCATAAAATCAAATTAAGACATAACATAATGAACTAAAAAATGATAAGTGACCTTTAAATATATGTTTGTCACTTATGTGTTTGGAATTTTGAAAATCTGGCATACACGGTTGTGTTCAAGATGTTTTTTGGAGTCTAATAAAACAAAAATAAATTTTTGGTGAATAGTTAACTACCCTAATGAAGAGTAACATACCCTTATGAATAGTTATATACCCTAATAAATAGTAAACTCCCCTATGATAGTATAAAAATGATATTCAAGTGGGATGTACAATTTACATATGTTTTAGAATGAGTTAATTCGTGTTTTAAATCAGGATTTTGCTAATAATTTATGATTTTAATTAAATATTAAAATAATAATTATTAGAAAATTATTTTTTGAAAAATGGACTTCATTTTTGGGTTCTACGCATCAAAAAATGGGTAGGGTGTACTTTTGAGATTTTTCTGAAATACAAGAATTTGTGGTGAATTGTAAAATACAGAAATTTACCGTATATATTCATTACAAGCTAAATAAACTATTCCTACTATCATGGCTGATGTCACCACCCATGGTTCGAATTCACATGACCCATCGACTATTAATGGTCATGGTATATTTACTATTTTTTGTCTTGTGAAGAAATAATAAATTAAGGATTATAATATCATGAAATCCCTCCTCTCCTCCACTATAAAAAACCCTCCTTCAGTCCCTCTTCTCTCCACTCCTCTAAAGCTCCAAGCCTTATCTAAATTCTCCCCAAATCTATCCCCAAGGTCCTCCCCCACGCCCAAAATCTCTCAGCATCCTCAAAATACCAAATCCTCTCCACTTAAGAGTTTCTCAAATGAGGAAGTCACAAGAGGTAAATTACTCTTCCCAAATTTTTTCTTTTCTTTTAAGTTCTTTTCTTTTTAATTTCTTTCCACCCCTCCCTTCACCATAATTGTATGATAAATCCAGTAGCATAAATGTAATGTAATTCTTTCATGATAGTAGTATTTTTCATTATCTTCCCTTCTTTCCCCACCATTTAATTTGAAAGAAATGAAACCACCGTTTGAGATGTGCTAATTTAGCACATTCAAGGACAATAGTTTGTCAATTTTTGTTATTATATTTAATTATGGTCCTGAAACAATTTGTGTTATTGTTGAACTATATTATTATATATGTAATATATCCTATTATTGGTTCTGTAATCATTTGGTACAAATGAAATTAAGTAATAATGAAAAACACATTCCTTGTTATCAAATCCACCGATTAACAAAAACGGTTATCACTAAGGTTATATATATAATAATTATACATCAGTATAAGTAACATAATTAAAATTAAAACCATGTAATACCCTGGATATGAAATAAATAATTTAACTTCAATTCTGGACAACCACTTTCATCTTGCATTTAATCCAAACTTGAATATATGTGAACTGATCGTTTAAATGAAAATAAACAAACGAGAATGAACCATGAAATTGGACCTTATAACTAATCAAAAATGATATGAATGAACTAAAAAGTTTTATAATAAATCAACTAAATATAGAAGAGGTTCAGGAATTATTAATTAATAAATCCTAATTTTTTTATTTGGGTCATTAATAACATGTGGTGATCACCCCCAGATTTGTGGTAAGGGATCCTCCCTTTTCTCTCTTAATCAAGATTATCCTCTTTATTATGCCTTTATATTTGTACTAGAAAATGATAGGGTATGTTTATGAATCTCCCCCTTACTTCATTATGGATTTATATGTGATTAGAAACCCCAATTCTCTCCCATGAATCCCTCTTGGACACACCCTATAACATACCGATAAAATTGTAACGAATTCTACCCGAATCATCTTTGTTCTTTCAGGTTACTTTATCTTTCATTACAAATGGTGCTATCTTATATATATATATATATGAGTCACATTAATTTTGGTTATTTGTAGAAGAATCTTATATCAAGACCCTTTCATCACATTCCTTCATGGATATACATGATTTTGAAAGATTCCCTCCTTAGAACTTTCCGATAAGCCACCCTGTTTTAAGGGGACTTCCCATATTTTTTACCAAAATGTAAAGTGCACCCTATCATATGTTTTAAAACACCATTGTATTTATAAAATCAGTATTTTTATTATGAAAACCTTCTTGGTTCAATTCTGGTTATATATAAAATAATTTCCTCTTTTCTATTTGAAAATCTCTAGAGTGTTTTCTTTAAAACCGGATAAAACTTTTTTAATGCTAATGTTACTTAACTACATTTTTTATATATGTTGTCACTTATATATGACCCCACTTACCATTTTATATGCCTATATTACTCTATAAATTTCAATGTATGTTCTAATCACATTCATTCATGGACACTTTCAGGATACGCCCATTGGATATATTTTATGTCATGATTGTGGTACCCAATTCTTTCAATGGTTAACCTTATGCTTATGTATTGTTAATTAGGTATGATTATTTATGTGTCAAGATAATTTATGTGCCATGAATATTCCTGAATATGTTGATATGGGTGCACATTGATAGCACCCTAATACATATGGTTAGGATAAGTCTCATTAGATGCGATGTGAAAAGGGATTGGAGTTTAGGCTTGACCTACATTTAATGGGTAACGAGATTGGAGGATAGCCTTGAGCCTAACTAAAATGGGAAATGGGATTGGTGGTTAGAATTTACCCGTACTAAAGATATGATTTATGATTCTACCACATTTATATGATTCCATGTTTATATGATCTCATGCTTATATTAAATGATTTCATAAGTTTCATGCTTTTTTTTATCATTATGTGATCCCTCTTAACTCATGTGCTTGAGATGTATCCTTATGTTCATTCCCTTACTATAAATTTTAATCTCATCCCATTGTTCATGTGTTCCCCGGGGTACCCTATGAAGATGTAAGAGATCAAATGAAGTTATAAGCTCATTATGGATATTAAATAAAAAGTGTTTTTTAGTCTCATGTTTTATGTTATATGTACCTAGTCATTAAAAAACCTAGACTTAATAATCCTTGTCTTGTACTCTAGTGATTAATTATGCTTAAAATAATGAAATTTTATATTTAAAAGGCTTGGTTCGCTATAGTTGTTATCAGAGGATGGTCTAGTTATTTTTTTAGATTATGAATATATCATCATTGTGAGAACCTTAAGGATGAGACTAAGTATAAGAAAAGAGTCCTAAATATTGTTAACAATAGATTAAGTGGTTTATCAAGTAGATACATCCCTATCTAGATACGAGAAGGTAGAGGTGGCTCCGTCATAGATGTATCTAGAGGTAAATCCCGTAAACACCACTTTGTTCTAGACTTGAATAGGAATTGGTGCATGATAACGAGCCTTACTGCACTCTTGGTTACGAAACTCCCATGGGATATGCATTAGTAGATTCATGAGCTTAGTACAAACCATTATTAAAGAAAAAAATCCCATTAGAATATAAGTTCTGAAATAGATCAAGGATAACCTAGATATAAACGTAAGGAATCATTAGTTAGGATGTACTTCTTCTTTAAAAGTTTATCATTTAATGTTCAATGTTTCCTTTTTATGCTCAATAGCTAAGTATTCAATACATCTAATTATACTATATTTTTCATTGTTATTGATGGGAACTAGAAGAACTCATTATAACAGCCAATGTGATAGGAAATGTGATGATTTCCCTAATGTCATGTCTGATATGATAGAAACGGGTGATTAAAACTTCATGGAAGTACTTGCTCAGCTGGCTCAAGTTACGAATAATAACATGAATCAGGTGGAACTTCCCCCGCCTCCATGGAAAGAGCATGTTGACGTAGAATCCTTCATGCGGAAAAGGCCTCCCATGTTTAGTGGGTCTTCTGATCCCATCCTCGCAGAAAAATGGATTATATCCATTAAAAAGATTTTCTCTATCCTCTAGTGCTCAATAGAAGTGAATGTTGTACTGGCAGTCTATCATTTTGATGGGGAAGCAGATCAGGGGTGGAAACAAATCATGAATACGATGTCCCAAGAGGAAATTGATTCTATAGATTGGGATGAATTCCAGAGGATGTTTTTCAACAAATTTTTTCCTTGAAACTTCTGTCTCAACATGGAAAGAGGGTTCCTTTGACTCATGCAGAAGGAAGATGCGTCCATCAAGGCATTTGAAGTGATATTTAAAAGGCGTTCAAGGTACGCCTATGGCTTTGTCATGAACACCGAAAGCAAGGTGGATCACTTCTTTATCAGACTAAATACGATTCTATGAAAAGTGTTGGCAATTCGAGACTTCGATAGTTATGAAGAGATTGTATGTTGTGCCCTCAAGGTTGAAAGGAAGATTGGAGACTCTTAGAGGTCTCATGGGCCTAGTGATAAGAAGTGGAAAATAGAGAACAATATCAGTGTTTCATCAAACAAATCCCTTAATAGAAAGAATATTCACTTTCCCCTTTGCAAAAAATGTGGGAAGAAGCATCTTGGTGACTGCCTCAAGGGAACCAAGAATTGCTTCAAATGTAGGATGTTTGGTCATCTTGACATGAACTACCGAAGGGATATGAAAAATCCCGCTAATGATGAAGAAGAAAGGAAGGTTCAGATCAACACTCAGCCTACAGTGCAGTGTTATAACTGCAAGGAGCCTAGGCATTATGCGAACAATTTCTCTAAGCTGAGGGTTGTCGGAGGCAATCAGCAACAACCTCCAAAAAAACAAAGAAGAACTTATGATATCACTACTACTGAGGTGGACATAGAATATTATGTTGTGATAGGTACTCTAGTAATTCATTCAAGAATAACATACGTAATATTTGATTCTGGTTCTACGCATTCTTTCATATCATGCATGTTTAGTAGAACTATTCAAACAACACCTCAAAATTCATAGGAAATGTTATCTGTGAGAATAGCGAATAGGGAAATTACTGCATCCATGGATTATAACTACTCCCCAATTAATGTTTGTGGACTGAACCTCCTAGAAAATCATGTCATACTTCTTTTTGTGGAGTTTGACGCTATCTTGGGCATGGATTGGCTATCTTTGGACAAGGACAGCATCAATTGTCGGGAAAGGGAGATCACTCTTCACATCCTAAAGCATCCTCCATTTCTATACTTGTGCAACGAGGAAGATGAGTCTATTTTACAATCTTTATCTCAAGTTTGGATATTTCTTCCTTATGAGAATGCATACCTAGAACCAATGATGGAGACAAAGGAGAGAATCATGCTTTATGACATGCCCATCAAGAGGCATTACACTGATGTACTCCCCAAATAGTTGACTTGTATCCACCCTGACCGGGAGGATGAATTCTAAATTTAACTTATCCCTGGATCTTTAACAATCTCAATGAACCTTATAGAATGGCCACTATAGAGCTAGAAGAGCTGAAGAAGCAGTTATAGGAGAATATGGAGAAGGGTTTTATATGCCTGACTGCTTCACCATGGGGTTCTCCAGTCTTCTTATTCAATAAGAAGGATAGATCAATGCACCTCTACATTGATTATCATGAGCTGAATAAAATCACTATAAAGAACATGTATCCCCTTCCATGGATATTTGACTTGTTCGATCAGCTTTGTGGGTCCAGTTATTTCTTTAAGGTGGACCTTCGGTCATGATATCACCATCTCATGGTGAGGAAGGAAGATATTCCCCAATCTACATTTCGAACTAGGTATCGACACTATGAGTTCATAGTGATGTCCTTCAGACTCACTAATTCTCCACCAATTTTCATGGATTTAATGAATAGTGTCTTTAGAGATTACCTCAATAAATTTGTGGTGGTCTTTGTTGTTGATTTCCTGATATAATCTCAGAGCAAGGAGGAATATGAGGAGAATTTGGAAACTGTGTTAAAGACTTTGCAAAGGGAGAAGGTGATTTCAAAGTATAGTAAATGTGAGTTCTGGATGGAGGAAGTATCATTCATGGGGCATGTTATCACCAGGAAAGGGATATCTGTGGACCCTTCCAAGTCAAAGGAAATTGAAGAGTGGCTGAGGCCATCTTCTGTAGTGAAGATCCGCAACATTTTAGGTCTAGCTAGGAATTATTGATGATTTGTGAAGAACTTTTCACAATTTTCCAACCCAAATACCATGCCGACACAAAAGCGAGTAATGTTCGTCTGGACACAAGAATGTGAAGAATGTTTCCAGGAGTTGAAAAAAGGCATATCACTACGTTCGTACTCACACTCCCCTATTGTGTATAACACTTTTTTGTGTATAGTGATGCTTCTACGAAAGGCGTAGGTTGTGTGCTAATGAAAAATGATAAAGTGATAGCCTATGGCTTAATGCAGCTGAAAATACCTTAGAAAAACTATCCCAGGAATGATCTGGAGTTGGCGACAATGATCTTTCCGTTGAAAATCTAGCGGGATTATCTCTATGTGGAAAAATGACAGATATATAATGACCACAAGAGTCTCATATATATATTCACACATAATGAACTTAATATGTGCAAATGAAGATGGATAGAGCACATCAAGGATTATGTCTGCTCGATCCACTACAATCCCGGTAAGGCAAACAAGGTTGCCGATGCTCTAAGTAGAAAGTATCCTACTTCATTATCAATGATGAGAATTGAAAAGAATCTCTTCTTATTAGATTTTCAAAAGATGGGCATGGGAATTATTAAGGGAGGATCAACGTCAATACATTCTCAAATGATTGTTCAACCATCCCCCATGGAGAAAATAAAGGTTACTCAAAGAAATGATGTGGAAATTCAGAAAAGGGTGGAAGCTGTTAAAAATGGGAAATCCTCAAAATTGATGAAGAATGAGTTTTATGATTTGGGACATGATTATGTGTACCATCTAATCCATAGATAAAGAAGGGGCTATTGAATGATGCACATATCTTGACCTTCTCTATCAATCCTGGGAGTACCAAAATGTATCATGATCTCCGAGAACACATCTGGTGGGATAACATGAAGAGAGAGATGGCGGAATATATATCAATGTGCTTGGTATGTTACCAAGTTAAACATGAGTGAAAAAAGTCCAAAATTATAATGCATCCATTGCATATACCCATATGGAAATGGGAAAATGTTACTATGGACTTTTTCATGGGTCTCCTGAAGGCGTCGAAGGGAAATAATGCGATATGGGTTGTGGTTGACCGACTCACCATGAAATCCCATTACATCGTTATTTGGGAAGATCTCACACTTGCACAACTTGCATTATTATATGTGAAGGAAGTGGTGAGATTGCATGGTGTTCCACTCTCAATTGTTTCTGACCGTGATCCAAGGAACACAGCTAAATTCTAAAGGAGCCATCAACATTCTTTGTGTACTGAACTAAATTTCAGCATGGCCTATCACCCCCAAACTGATTTCTAGTCTGAATGAACTATTCAGTCACATGAAGATATGTTTAGAGCCTGCTCTCTAGAATTCAAAAGTTGATTGGATCAGCATCTCCCATTGGTTGAGTTTTCATACAACAATAGCTTCCACTCGAGTATTCCGATGGCTAAATATGGAGCTCTACATGGAAGGTGATATAGAACTCCAACCTGTAGGGATGATGTTGGGGAAAGGAAGATACTTGGACTCATGATTGTTCAAGAGATGATAGAGAAAGATCAAGTCATCCAAAAACACATCAAAGCTACTCAAATATGCTGACAATCGTCGAAGGGACTTGGAGTTCGACATTGGAGATAATGTCTTCCATCGAATATCTCCATGGAAGATAGTCATGCGATTCGGGAAGAAAGGGAAGCAAGGCCAAAGGTATATTGGACCCTTTGAGATCCTTGACCGCAAAGGATTCATGGCCTATCGGCTTGCACTTCCTCAAAATATGGCTCATGTTCTTGATTTTTCAACATATCACTCTTGAGGAAGTATATACCTGATCCCTCACATGTAATAAACTCATAGGTGGTGCAGCTGGAAGATGATATATCCTATGAGGAGTAGCCGGTAAAGATTCTGGATCAAAGAGATAAAGATCTACGCAACAAGACAAACCATCTTGTCATAGTGTGGTGGAGGAACCATAAGTTTGATAAAGTTACATGGGAATTGGAGGAAGCAATGAGGTAAAAGTAATCGCATCTGTTTTTGTCTTAGTATGTAAAACAAAATTTTGATGATGAAATTTCATAAGGGGGGAAGAATGTAATGACCCAATGATTTTCAAAGGAAATTCCATTCTTATATTTACTTCATAAAATTACATGAATACACAACATAATGAACTAAAAATTGATAAGTGACCTTTAAACATAAGTTTCTCAATTATGTGTTTGGAATTTCGAAAATCTTTCATACACGGTTGTGTTCAAGATGTTTTTTGGAGTCTAATAAAACAAAAATAATTTTTGGTGAATTGTAACCTACCCTAATAAATAGTAACATACCATTATGAATAGTTATATAACCTAATGAATAGTAACCTCACCAATGATAGTACAAAAATGTTATTCAAGTTTCAAGTACAATATACCTATGTTTTAGAATGAGTTATTTCATGTTTTAAATCTAGTTTTTGATAATAAATTATGGTTTTAATTAAATATTAAAATTATCATATTAGAAAATTATTTTTGAAAAATGGACTTCATTTTTGGGTTCTACACATCGAATAATGGTTATGGTGAATTTTTGAGATTTTTTTGAAATATTTGAATTTTGTGAAAAGTAAAATATGATAATTTACCATATATATACATTATAAGCTAAATCAGCTATTCCTAGAATCATGGATGATTTCACCTCCTATGGTTCAAATTCACAAGACCCATTTACTATTCTTGTTCATTGACAACTTACTATTATTTGTATTGTGAAAAATTAATAAATTAAGGATTATAATATCATGAAATCCCTCCTCCCCTCCACTATAAAAACCCACCTTCACTACCTCTTCTCTCTAATTCTCTCAAGCTCCAAGCCTTCTTTAAATTCTGCGCAAATCTCTCCCCAAGGTCCTCCCCCACGTTAAAAATCTCTCATCCTCCTCAAAATACCAAAACATCTCCCCTTAAGAGTTTCTCAAAGGAGGAAGTCTCTAGAGGTAAATTCCACTTCCCAAATTTCTTCTTTTCATTTAAGTTCTTTTCTTTTTAAATTCATTCCTCACCTACCTTCACAATAATAGTATTATAAATATAGTATCATACTTGTACTGGAATATATTCATGCTAGTGGTATATTTTATTATCTTCTATCTTTTCCCCACACTTTTATTTGAAATAAATGAAAGCACTGTTTGAGATGTGCTAATTTAGCACATTCAAGAACAACGGTTTATCAATATTTGTTATTTTCTTTAATTATGGTCATGAAACTATTTGTGATATGGTTGAATCAGATTATTATATATTTAATATATCTTATTTTTGGTTCTCTAGTTTTTTGGTATATATGGAATTATGTTATAATGAAAAACACATTCATTGTAATCAAATCCACCAATTACCAAAAACTATAATCACTAAGTTCATATATATAATAATATGACATCACTTTAAGTAACCTAATTATAACTAACACCCTATAATATCTTGGATATGAACTAAAGAATGTAACATCAATTCTAGACAACCACTTTCATCTTGCTGTAATACAAACATGAATATAAGTGAACCGATATTTTAAAGCCAAGTAAACAAATGAGAATGAACAATGAAATTGAAACTTATAACTAATCAAAAAGGATTTGAATGAAATAAAAAGTGTTATAATAAATAAACAACATATATAAGAGGTTTAGTAATTATTAATTAATAAAGCCTAATTTGTTTATTCAGGTCATTAATAACAAGTGGAGAACACCACCAGATTTGAGGTAAGGGATCCTCTCCATTTCCCTCTTAATCATGATTGTCCTCTATACAATGCCTTTATATGTGTACTATAAAATGATGGGGTATTTTTAAGAACCACCTCCATAATTCCTTCTGGATTTATATGTGATGATTAACCCCATTTCTCTTTCCTCAATCACTCTTGGTCACACCTGGAACCATGCCGATAAAATCGTAACAAATTCTACCCTAACCTTATTTGTTCTTTTGGGTTGCCTTATCTTTCTTTCAAAATGGTATTATCTTATCTATCTATGTGAGTGATATGCATTATGGTTAGTTTTACAATATTATTATATCAATACCCTTTCATCACATTCTTTCGTTGATATTCATAATTTAGAACGATTCCCTCCTTATAACATTCCGATAATCCAACATGTTTTAAGGGGACTTCCCAAATTTTTTACCCAAATATCAAGTTCACCCTATCCTAAGTTTTAAAACACTATTGTATTTATAATATCCATATTTTTATTATAAAAACCTTCTTTGTTCAATTCTGGTTTTATATAAAAGAATTTCATCTTTTCTATTTGAAATGCTCTAGAGTTTTTTCCATAAAACCACACAAAAAAATTTAAATGCCAATGTTTCTAAACTACATTTTTTATATATGTTGTCACATATATTTGACACCACATACCATGTTATATGCATATTTTACCCTTTAAATGTCCATGTATTTTCTAATACCTTCCTTTTTTGGACACTTTCGTGATACGCCCATTGGATATGTTTTGTGTCATGATTGTGGTACCCAATTCATTCCATGGGTAACCTTATGCTTATATATGGTTGATTATGTATGATTATTTATGTGGAAAGATTATTTATTTTGTAGGAATATTCATGAATATGTTTTGATGGGTGTTCCTATATAGTGCTCCAATGCATTGGGTGAGGATAAGTCTTATGAAATGCAATGTGAAACGGGATTGGCGGTTAGCCTTGACCCATACTAAAATGGGGGACGTGATTGGCGGTTAGCCTTGACCCATACTAAAATGGGAAATGGGATTGGCGGTTAGCCTTGACCCATACTAAAGATATTATATTTTATTCTACCACATTTATATGATTACATGCTTATATGATCCCATGCTTATATTAAATGATTTCATAAGTTTACTGCTTTTGATATTATTATGTCTTGCCTCTTAACTCATGTGCTTGAGATATATCCTTAGGATCATTCCCTTACTGGGCATTTTTAGCTCATCCCTTTGTTCAGGTGTTCCCCTGGGAACCCTATGCAGATATAAGAGCACAAAGGAAGTTAGAATCTCTCTATGGAGATTAAATAATGAATTTTTTTAGTCCCATTTTTTATTCTATATGTACCTATTATTCCAAGACACTAGAATTAATGTTCCTCAGCTTGTAATTTGATGATTCATTATGCTTAAAATAATGAAATGTTATATGTAAAACGCTTGGGTAACTATAATATCCTTAAAGTGAAAAAGAGTTATTTAATTGATGCTTTGATGACTGTTAAAGTGACTTTGGGGAAAAAATTAAATTTTATTTATCTTAGTCACCTACTACAACATTTGATATTGAATATATGTGTAGGATAACATATGTATATGTGGTGGGATGTATTTTTATTTTATTATTTGAACTCGACCGCATGTTTCATTTTCTATCTGTAGATTGGGTAGTTATTTCAAATTACTTATAATGCCACTTAAGCATGTTCGTAAATGGTTGTGGTTGTAAATTACATATAAATCTTCCCTTTTAATTTTATATGGTAAGAATATTACATCTTATGAATTAAAAATAACTTATTTGGGTTTTGAAAATTCTATAAATGTTGATATTGGGAAATCACTAAGTGGTTTTGTCTTTATAGCATGTAGAGGACCTATATCCCAAAAGTTCAATATGAAATCAGTGGTGACCCTATCAACCACTGAATAAATGTAAAAATCACTGATATAATCAAACACTGAAGCCATTTTTCTTATGTGTTTTATTTTGGAACACAGAATAAGTAATTTTATTATTACTACACATTGTGATACTCAATTTTTTTTATTTTTCTAAAAAATTATTATAACAGGGTTGGTATAATCCCATATATATAATTCATTAATTAAATAGAGAATTCATTGAAACTTTATAATTTTTTTCACTAAGATACACATGGATGACAACCCAGTCGTTAGTTTGAATAAACCTAGAACTTTATCAAAATTCAATAATTTTTATATATCTTGAACTTTTCTAAACATGAATAACATATAAGTGAAATAACATTAAAAAATATCAATTTAAAATGGTTGAGAATTTTTAATTTGTGCATTTTTTCATATTAAAAATTGAAATTAACCCATTTAAAATGATCTTACATTTAAATTGTTTTAAATACATGGAATTTATTATTAAATATTTTCTCATTTTAATAACTTTTGGATTTTGTTTTCATTTTCCTGCAGTAGCTGATTTATGTGGCCTACTCAATTGTTTGGCCTATTTGATTTGGGATTCCCCCTTGGATATCCATTGTATACATATTATCTTCATTTATTGGCATCAATGGATATTTTTCCGTAATATATCATGTCTATCAATTGATTTGGGCCATTCCATGTGCTATTGTGTTGGATATTCAGCATTGTCTTCATGGAAGCATCTCCTTAGCTAGGCAGTTAGTTGGATAATTCTCTGGAAGGGGGTCTAATCATCCCTGTGGACCACGAATTATATATGTGAAACAATTCATTAAATGACCATCATAGGTGGTTGAGTTCCTCTGATAATCAATGATCCATATTCCAAAAATTGATTCCCTCTCACCCCTGGTGGTTTTCATTCTTCCCCATGGTGGTTTTGTCTACATTTTTTATGACCTAGTGTTGAAAATTTCCTTCCAAGAAATCAATCTCATTGGTGGTGGTGCTATCATCCCCATCATCAGACTCATCCAGTACCCCATAGACCCCCCAAACATAGATATTGTGTGATAATCTTGGTGGATCCTCTCAGAGATCATCCCGGTTAACAAAATGTGACTATTGGTCTAATCCATTGACTTTATGTGATCATCATAGGAAAAGATTTTGCGTTGTAGAGGGATCAAGGTTCTTTGTTCTTGATGAGATCTGGCTGCCGATACTTTTTTCTTGGTTGTAAGATATTCTTAAACCTAATTCCTTTTGTGTTACAGATTTTAGTGCCGGATTTTGGTTTTATCGATTTCATGCATTTTAGTTTCCTATATTTTTTTTCTATATTTCCATGAATTAGTCTCCAATGTGACTGACACATGTAAATCCAATTGTTTCCATTTTTTCTATCCTTATTTCTTATAATACAATTATTTTTGTTTCGCTATTCTAACATTATTACTCTACTTTGGTGTTCCTTCATTGTAATCAAATTCATTTTTCTATGTAATATATTTAAATAAAACATACAGTTTATTCAATGGTCCTAAGAATTATTTTTGGGTGGGGGGAGGTTTTATTTTTGAATTACTTCATGACACTTATTATAGATGATTCGTTAGATTTCCCATAGTTGGGAACTATGATAATTGAATTGTTTAATTCAATATGGAATAAAAATAACTTTTTAATAAAGAGAAATGTTTTGGTTCAAGGTGGAATTTTTCATGTGAAGGATAAATGTTTTGTGTTGGGACTATGAGAGACTATAATCATGTGAAGGAATGATTCCTAGTTTTTAGGGACAACTTTTCATTATTTACTATGTTTTTTTCTTGAATCTTACCATGTGGTCTAGATATGATCATTTTTATGTGATGCGATATGATACTTGGATGGATGATGAGATAAGGGTAGGGAGGCCTGAGTGAGAGGTAGAATTTGATTTCTAGGACGGTGAGATGCATGGTGATATACACGATGGTGTCAAGGATGAAACAAGATTATATGGAATGGGATAAAGTTGTTATTACTCATTGTTCATCTCAATGCTTAAATGATATCAGGTTGATTATTTTATTTAATGGATGGATGACTGTGTTGCTTTTTTACCTAAAATCCTTTCCATGATGCTTGAGGTAGATGGATGTGTTTGGATACATCTCTTAGGGGAAGATTAGGATTATTAAATAGAGTAACTGGAATAATGTTATTGTTATAATGTTTAGTAGATGTTTAAAACATTGTTTTAGTTATTTCATGAATGAATATATTAATGTTTATCTGACCAAACCATGGACTTAGTAAGATTATTCATAGAGTTGATGGACTTCACGTGGAAGGTTAATAAATATAATATAAATAATGTTAATTAATAGTCAATTGATTTACTATATGAATTGATATATAAAAAATAAATGATTTAATTTAATATAGATCATTTAATTGATTTTGTTCTTATAGAATATCTAGTACAAATAAGTTATAGTCATATGTCCTAGAGACAACAGCAGAAGTTCAACCTTCGACAATGTTAATGCCTATTGTGTGGTCATGATCTATACTATTCCCTTCATTTTTTTGATTTCATATGCTCACCAACCCATTTCGGTAGAGTGAATGTCCCCCAGGGGACTCTAGGTGGTTTATTTTCACATCATTTGGGTTGGAGAGGGATAGATGACTTAATACACCCTATGGGCTCATACATTTATCATAATAGTATTGTGTGTTGGTATGTGTGGTCGATAGTTTCCCCATATATGTGTGTAGTTTAATGTAATGGATTGTCATTTTTTAAAACACATGTATATGTGTATATAGTAACCAAAGGATTATTTTAGGTCTGATGTGTATGGGTTGTGATGGCTCGAGGTACATACTCGGTGTATTGGTTGTGATGGATTGGGGTGTAATACCTGATGTATGATACACATCATACAGATTGTGGTGGGTCCAAAAAACTACATGGTTACAATATTGAGATGTGCATGTGATGATGAAAATTTATGATGAATGAAATCCATATCATGATACTTAGCCAATTATTTTTTTATTATAGATTCTTTTGTGAGATATGGCTTACGATACGTCCTGTTAGGTCATAACAGTAAACTGGTGGGGAAGCGGAAGTCACATACCCTTGTTGATTTATTATTATATTATATGATCTCTTGTGTATCTCTGAATTGGTGAGAGATAGCCATGGTGAGGATGGGAACTTATTATACATGTTTAGGTGATGAGTTCATTTCATTTATTTTTCATTGGGCTTTAGTATTCTTTCTTTATCATTTTCATGAGATGTTAGGGGAAATATCCTATTGTGTGTACTGTTATGATAACACAACATGTATATAAATTTTTTTCATGTCATTCTAATAATTTTTTATATTAGGCTAGATATTACTACCTTGAGGTTTTATAGGAACTGTTTTTTATATGTGGTCGTTGTTGAGTATACATTTTTGGTACTTTTATTTTCGATCACAATTTTCATAGTTTTTTATGACATTACATGTATACTCATGGTTCTATTTTATCATTATGATAATGAGTTGATTGGTGCATCTATCTATTATGTATCTTCTTAATGTTTCTTTTATAGGGTAATTCCATACATTTATATGTATGATATACCCTTGATGCATTTTTCCAACTTGGGGACTTATGGTGGTAGGACTCAGGTCGTTACTATCCTCCTTATCGAATTACTTGCCTTGTAGGGGTACAATTTTGCATGGGGGGTGACGAAATAATTATACGGATATGATTTGGATTGATATTCCAAATAGAGAATCTCAAGAATTGTTTTATGTAATTTCAGAGAATATTGATTTTACTAGTGGATTTCAAATTAAGTATTTTTGTAGTCCATGTAGAAAAAACACCAAATGATATCATTTCACATAAGATATTCTGAGGGAGAACGTATTCATGAATGGTTTTACAGAAAATTATAATTGATGGACTTGTTCTGTAGAATAATATATTCATTATAATTGAATAGAAACTATTCAGATGGATGTTTTTGAAAGGAAAACTAATCTTGTGCATGAATTTATTAATGAAATGTTATTTGTGTTAGATCCTGAAGGAATTTACATCGAAAATGTTGATACTGGTGAGATAAATCAACACTCTAGTGTATATCATTATTCGTTGAGTTTTTATGAAATACATAATGATGCACAAAAAGAATAATAGGTTTAGTGTATTTGTGATAGAAAATTGTCTTTTAACATGGACTTATTTTACTTGAAGTAAGTCAATCGCACCGTTCAACATGTTTTTGGTGTTGTTGAAAAACACACTTAAAGATGATGGTAGGACCCCAGAATCATATTCCCATGCTCTTATGTCGAAAGTGAACATAGGATTCACATAAGATAGCATAGATTCTTGGGAAAACACCTATATGTTTCTTAGAAAAGAAAAATACCATTTAGATAATTGTATAGTCTATAGCCCTTCCATGTTGATAGATAATGGGGGAAATAAGTCTTATCAAACATAGCCTTTGAAATAAGGGAAACTGAATGTCGTAATGAAAATTAATCACTTTTTTTTAAATATGAGGTTGAAAATATTAATTATTTCCATTAAATTTTCTAAATTAATGGGTTGTAAAGTGTAATGAAATAGGGATAGTGATATACTAACCCACCCAACAATGTCTCATACAAGGATGTAGAGTAATCAGAGGCACCCTTACATTGATACATATAGTCATAATGTCTTATCGGGGTTGGTATCATATTATTTCATTTAATTTAGGTATTTGGTTGGTTAAACTCATAACACATGGTCCATAGTGTCGGTTTCTTATAATATTCTTCTGTGGAGTTTTATGAAATAACAATTTCTATTAAATTTTACTCTTATTGTTGGACCACGATGTCTAGTGGACAATATTGATTATTACATTCATCCATTTATTGAAAAATTGAATGAATTTTAGCTTGATGGTGTGATAAATTATTATTTTCAAATGAATGAAATGTTCAAATTTTAGATTATTTTATATTATACAGTCAATGAATTCAAAACATATAAAATTGTATTATGTTATAGTATGAAAGGTAAATATTTTTTCCCTTGATGCAATAAAATTTAAAATTCTATATATATTAAACATTGAAAAAAATTGGGTATACATGATACAAAAATGTTTTCTTCACTCTCAACATAAGTTAAGAATGACCAAATTGGAATTATATTTTTTAAGAAAATTCAACCCACACCAATGATCCTGACATGGGTTGAAATGATATTTGTGATTGGGAATGAAAGCATTATTATGATATCAGAATTTTAGTATTCTTTGCCTCTTTCAATAGCATATATTCATTATATTGGTATGAATCAAAGTCAAAAATGGGACTGTAGTAGTACTGTAGCCAGTACTATAGTGGGACTCTGCAGTACTGTAGTGGTATTGTAGCAGGTACTGTAGTGGGAACTGTGTAGTACTGTAGCCGGTACTATAGCGTCAACTATAGCCAGTACTATTTGGCACTGTAGCAGCTGGTAATATTCCCCCCTTTGGGCCTTCGGGCCACCAATTTGGTTCTCGAGTCCTTTAATGCCTTCGGGCCACTCAGGCCTATGGGTCAGAAAGGCCTTCAGGCCATCTCAAGGCCTTCGGGCCACCTTAAGTGCGGATGCAAACCAGACATCCTACGAGGAACAAGCACTACAAGGAGGATGAGGAAGGAACTTTCACCACAGTATAAGCTAAAACCAATTGCATGTATGAAAGGGTATAAATCCTCCCATCTAGACAAGCATGTTCATGCACGAGAATGCCTAGCCGAACAGCCATGCGAAGGTGGAGAGCTGATTTCACGATAAAGATGCCGGGGAGGAGCAGTTCCAAGTAGATAGTCTATGTTATATGTAATGATTGGATCCTATGGGAAAATGAATTCCTCTAAGGCCTATGAAACTTGTAATACATACACCTCTGGGCCTTGTAAGGGTTCCGCCTCACCCCTGGAATGGTTGATTATTAAAAATCAATAAAAAGTGAATGTCATAGAGCAAATGTAGGAAAGAGAAAAATAAATTTTTAATATCCAATCTTAGAAAATCACCATATTAATAAATAATCTAGATTTCTTTCACAATGAATATTTTTGTGATAATATATTGGGATCCATTTTGGGGTTTAGAGGAAAATAAAAGGACATTGTAAATGCATGATTTGATTAAGAAAAAATGATTTTAAGGAAAAAATTTCATTTATATTTGGTTGAAGGTAACGGAGAATACATGCATGTTGAATAGCCTATGATAATTAAAAATGAAATTACTTTCAATTTTTACAATTCTCATGGTTCTTGATGGATACTCATAATGAAATGGTTGAAAATTAATGGAAATCACATACTAATACAATAGTTGATTCAAATCACAATTGCTGGTTGATTATTGACCAATGTTATTCAACCACTGATTGAGATGAGTAATTTTTTAGACATATTTTTTGAAATAAAATAATAATAAATTAGTTATATAAAAAATATAAAGGATATGATTTCAAAAATTCCTTTTAACTTGGAAAATCAATTTTTCCATCATTTTTTCCCTTTTTCTACATTTTATAGTACACATAATAATTGATGTAATTTATTCTAGAATTTTCCAATTCTGGTGGATGTATCCTATTTTGAGGTATTTGAATCCATTAAATTGATTTATATATAAAAGATCCCATCTAGAGGTTTCAATATCCAATTGTTATTTGATGGATCAGTGTACTATATTTTGGGATGAATATATTATGAATTTTGAAACAAAATTAGATAATCCATCTTGAAATTAGGATAGTATAGATAAATGAAGTATATTTTATATAGAAAATATCATAGTGGTACAATATAATTGATAAATCTTGCATGATACTTAATTAGTTGCACCATTTTGTAGTAAGTGTCTTCTAACATTTTATATTCAACATTTATATGTTTTGTTTCTATATTTATGTTTACCAATTAATCATGGAATTATCATTTAGAGGAATGAAATTAATAAGATAAAATATGAAATACCTTGTGCTAGTTATTATCATATTTAATATCCATGTTATTCATCATATAATGATTTGTTCAAGGATTTTTTTTGAATAAATTCATTTTCATTGTGATTTAATAGTAGTACTTATTTATTTTTCATAACAATTTATTTAATTCTATAAAATATATAGGTACATGACCAGTAATATTAAGGTGACCCTACACCGACTGAAGATTTTAACAAACAAGATGATAATAAATCTATAATTACTCATTATTTGAAAGCATTATATGATATTTCCCATTGGATTGACGTAAAATACATTGATGAACAATGAGAATCAAAAAACCAAGACATTGGTTATTCGTCTGTTGATTTTGGTTATTATAATGGTCAATTGAAAGACATAATTGATGTTGTATATGAACATAGGTATAAATTTATATTGTTAAAATCTAATTCGGTTTATCAAGTCCACAGAAATAAAGTTGATAAATTTTAGTATACATTGGAGATATTTAACAATATCTAATATAGAGGTTAATGATTTTGAAACATAATTTTCATTTTTGCATCACAATTAGAACAAGTTTTCTTCACCACCTTTCTATCTTATACAAGATGTAATGATTCTATTAAAGTGTCATGGTGAGTAGTGTTTTCAATTGAATGATATGAACCTGATACTATCTCATTTTTCCCACAATAGGTAGATCAAAACACAATACATCAATGTGAAATAGATATTAAATATTTTTGAGAAATAGATGATGAAGAAATGATCAAATTTCATATCTAGTGAAAGGTATGGTGTTTTTTACACTCATTGGTTTTAAAGAAATTCTTTACGATTTAACAATTTATAAACCATTTAATTTTATTCTCATTTCCACGTTATTTGACATATAGTCAATCATTGTTCAACTATTAACTTATTCTAATACTATGGAAATGTTATCCAAACTGGAAGAATCTCCCCAATATTCCAAAGAGGAATCTACATCTATGGGTTGAGGTATGTATGAATGTAAATATGTTTTTATATTTTAAATTAAGAGTTAAACATATATATACACATATTTAAAAGTATTTATGAAATTTTTTCTATAGGATCGACACTTCCACTTCTTTCTCCCATGAGAGTCCATGTTTTGTGATTTCATCATGAAAATACCCTTGATATATCATTTCATGAGACATACCAACCCATGGGAGTGGTCCCCTTTCATTCATACCCCAGTTGGGTCATATCATGCATGACCCACATATATTTCCATTGACTACACGTGACTGGGGTTTATTCCCTCAAGACATATTAGATTCAATATGGAGGTATGTTCAGGTATGTTAATAATTTTAGATGATTATCTATGTTTAAAAAACATAAATTAGTGATTTTTTTTCATATATATGATAATTTTACATTTCTCCCAAAATTGTGTATGTCGTTTGTATGAAACAATGTTGTAAAATATATAAATATTATAAGGTATATTGAAAATGGATCATTGGGAACAAAATTTCGGTGCTAAATGTGTGTTCCTGAGTTATTTTGGATAGAGTCTCGAAAGGTGATCTCATGTATCAGTGGTGTGACACGATTACATATTTGTCCACTTGGGGTACGACAGTGTGAGTGTTTATTTATTGTTTAATTATTTTAGAGAATGTATATCATTTTACATGTTTTAAATTTGTATTAAATTAATATAAGTGGTGAAAGTGTTTCTTTATGTGATTCATGTTATACATGGGCTACCATAAAGGTTTGGGTCCCATCACATATCCCAGATTTTACATTATGCATCTATCATTTATTTTTTATATTTATTATTTAATATGTTATTGTGTGCAATATTTATATTTTATTCATTTATAGTTAGGGGGAAAGGTACACGTAATGATAGAATAGCATTGTGGATGATAACTTCAGATCAAAATGATCCTAATTTTATGATTCCTATAAAAATTTATTGAATTAATTAATAATAATTACCTATATATATATATATATTACACATGATCTATTTGAGGTTGAGACATCATAGATATCTGATGAGCATCAATAAAATTCCATGTAGAGGGATGAGTTATTTCCTCAAATCATAGATCAAGTTGAATGTGGATATTAATAGACATATTGAATCGATATTCCTTGTTTATTAGTTTCATGGTATAATGATATGGCTCCTATTATTGTTGGGATGACACAATGAGTGAAATGTTTGGTGGTTAGATGAATGCTATAGTGAGGGTAAATACAATGATTGTAACATAGCTTAAAGAGCTATGGGAATATATCTTCACAGGTGATGTTGCAAGGGATCCTATGATGTAGCTTTAAAAACGCTTTTTTTATTTTAATTAAATTAATTATTAATATTTTTATAATATTTTTGTAGGCCCATACTCAGATAGACATATGTAGAAACCATAGTCTTATAAGATGCATCAAATCTAGGATGTGTGTTTATTTTATCTTTCTACTCTCCCATTCAAATTAAATGTCTCATTTTATTTTTTAATTTTAATAAAGACTCAAATAAAACATAAACATTCATTAAAATGAAATTCAATCAAGTGGTGATTCAAAACAATGAAAATACATTCCTATTGATTAGAAAACATAAGAAAATTACCATTAATTGTTTTTTATAATTAAATTTCAAACACATGTTAATTTTATGGTCAAAATAGTCAATTAAAATAATGGTACTTTTACATTTATTATTTTCATAATATGATCTATTAAAATTTAAGGAGGAAGAAATGAGTAAACACTCTTGGATTAGTTTGAAATCATAATAGACAGATTATATCTTATTAACAATAAATCCTAGTAAAATGATCTTAGAATCATTTTCAATCTATAGGAATCATTAACACTTGGATTAGAAATCCAAATCGGTCAATATGATCAAAATTGGATTTTTTTTCCCCTCATATTTATAGTGATGTGAAAAGTTACATAATGGGGGTTAGTACCAAGAAACACAATTTGATTAACAAGAAATTAAAGGATAAAAATCACTGAGTCATGTAAGGACCAGACAAAGGTTTCCCGAAGCCATTGACTTATTACATTACATTTGAATATAGATAAGTCATATGCATCTTAAAGTACCAAAAAGGTTAGTATATTTTGGAAACAAAATACAAAAATAAGTTTTATATTACATATTTTAAGGAAAACAACCCAAATTATTCCATTAGAAACAGCCATGTATCCTATACTATGCTTGCACATCATTTATAATGTACATATTCATATCCTAAAGAAATAAAACATAATAAATGTGTGAGATCAATCTCTCAATATTAGTATACTATATTGTAGATGATAACATAAACAATAGACATGGTGAATAATTTAAAACACATGCCTTTAAAAATAATACTTGAACATGTTATGGCCGGAATTTGAGATGAGTAATTAATTCCATAATATAACATAATGAATGGTATTCAACAAGTCAAATAAAAACATGAATATTCAATTAAAAGCTTCATAATGGGGGAAGTGAATATTCCAAACGTAATGAAATAGTTTTTCAAGGCCTTGGCCAAGACATCTAAATATGTTTTTGGCGTCAACCAAATCCATATATCACATTGGGGAAGGCCTCGACCAATTCAACATCAATTGTTCTCATTATACCTACTGATGCATTGAGGGGATATAGTGGGCCCCGCCCATCACATAATAAGTCCATTGAAATCCTCATATAAGTGGCGATAAACATAAAAAACATATACTTTCATACAGAAACATTCATATGAAATGTAAATAACTTTATCTGAACATTATGTTTAAATACTAACCATTCATAGTAATTTGGTGAACAGTTTTAGGATATCACAACCACAATAAAAATATTCATAAAAATCCAATTAAATATGGTAGATGATAACATTCAATATTACTTCCAAGAATACATAAGAATCAATAGGAATGTTGAAACAGACGGAAATACTCTTATAAAATTATTGAGTAATTCATGAGATAAATTCTCTTTTATTATTACAAGAATAGTTAGTTTGTATAAAACCGTAAGTGATGAATGATTTTATTTTCACAATAAAATTATTTATTTTATAAATATAATGGTTTCAAAAAATATATTATAGTGTTCCCTTGAAAATAGAGAAAAATTTGAGAAATTCCATTGAACCGAGTTTTTATTTTGGAAATAATTTTGAATGTTCCTTTTAAAACTTGTGACTATACATAAAATAAGGAAGGGTTTTGGTTTGTAAACATATATATAATACTCACAGAGATTTTATAAATATTACATAATAATATACTAGAATTTCATTGAGGTAATTGGAGAATAAAAGTTTCCTAAATGAAAATAATGGTTCGGGTGAGAAAACCTTTACCTTAAGTCCAAATGTGTTCTTATCATGAACATAAGGTCCTGGAATAAGAAAATAGACCTATTAATAAATTACTTATGAACCAAATAAACATGTATTTATTTTAAGATAATTATTTTTTGTTCATTTAGGTTCTTGTTGATAAGTTCTTATATTGAATTTTGTCATTCTGGAGTGTTCATTTTCTTGATTTTCATAATTGGTTCACTTGTTTTTATGTAATGGAGTTCATGTGGAATAGGTGTAAATTTCCATAAATGAAATTAAATATTATTTATGAACATATATTATTTTTAATGTTCATTTATATCATTTGGTTACATGTAATGATGATTAATCATTAGATGAAAACCAATTCGATTATTTAGCTGTATTTGGATTATTATGAACTATTTGTTTCATATAAATTAATAATATTTTCATATACTGGTTAATAAATATTAATTAGGTTATAATAAGTATATTATAGTTTATTTAAACCATAAAAATTATTTCATTTCTAGTAATTAAAGCGAAATTGAAGAATGAAGCTTCGTCATCCATGAAGGTTGTAAATTGGATCCTCATAGATGTTGATTTCGTTTAAAAAAAATAAAAGGGAGGGATTAAGAATATTGATGATGGTTCATCCATTCACATGATGTAAATATATTATATAGATTATATGGTGTTATCATGGTCATTTGGATAGATAATTTGATGACATAAATAGAAAACACTTTAACTTCAAAATAAAAGAATAGTTTAGGGACCCCTTAGGAAAATTCGGCAGTCTAATGGCGTCGCATAAAATTTCTTAAATTGAATTTATTAGAGAAAAAGGGCATATCAACTTTATAATTTTAAAAAGAAAATTATAGGAATACATAAAATCAAACCCCCAACATTTGAGAATAGAAATTCAATGAAATAACTTAAAAAAAAGTGTTGACTAAAAGAGGAGGGTGAAAGGTTCAGTTATCTTGTAGTGTAACACCTAGAACATGATTGTTGGGACCTTGTTTTCTTAAGGAAACCTTGGGAGGACTCCTAGGGAGGTAAAAAACCAATAAATTCAAGTATGAGTGAATTTTTATTTATATAAAACTAATGTATGAATGGTTATTTATAGTAAAAGAGAGATAATTTTTTATTAATTTAAAAAGACGCCTCATTAGTGGTTTTGGAAAAAACAAATGATTTCACATGGTATTTGCCTAGTTTTATATCCCTTTGGGACACCTAATGTCATATTATACTATATACAAGACTTCCAACCTTTTATTTTAATTATTTTGTAATTATGATGTCATTAAACATACTGAACAATCAGAACTCTATTTTTTACTATTCACATAAAATTCATGTATTTTAGAAAAATCCCAAAAATTCAACCCAACAATTCTTCGATGTTTAGAATTAAAAAATAAAATCCATTTTTAAAAAAATATTTTCATAAATATTTCTAATTTAATTTCTAAATAAAATCATAGTTAATTCTAAAAATGATAATTTTTGGGGTATAATTAGTTATATATCACATTGAAAAATTAATTAAGATTTCATTATATTATTATCCAAATAAAATAAAATAATATCATTATTTACTATTCATAAGGGCCATATTACAATTTATATTAAAATTTATATGGTGTGTTACTATTCAACAAAAATCATGTTTGTTCTACCAGACTCCAAATGACTTACTGATCACAACTCTAGATGACCTTTTTTAAAAATTCAATACATAGAAGAGGCAAAGTTGTTTCTAATGGATAGATTAAAAAATGCACTGAATATTTATTTTCAAATCCTTGGGGATTTTATGTTCTCCCATCCTTACAAAATCTTCGTCCCTAAAATTCACAAAATGTTACCTAAAAATATTCATGTATGTCTTCAACCTAATGTCCACAAGCACCCATGTCACTTACTCCATCTTATGGTTCCTCAAAAAAACCATTACCTCAGGATTTGTCTAATTTCTCTATACATGTCATTTGGTATCATGAATCTTGTTTGGATCTTCCCAATAATACATATCGGGATTAAGTTTAATTTCATCATAGGATAGTACCTGTATTTGGCCTCGCATGTATTTCATTAACAATGATAGGTGGAACACACTATGAACATTAGAGAGACGTGGTGGCATTGCCTAATGGTAGGCTACATATCCAATTCAGTCTAGAATTTTAAAAGTTCTAATTTAACTGGCACATAATTTTCCCTTCTTACAAAATTGTATAATACCCTTCCATAGTGATACCTTTAAGAAAACATTATCCCCTTCTTGAAATTCCAAATCCTTCCTTTGGTTATCACCATAGCTCTTTTTTCTACTTTGATCTATTTTGATATGGGTTGGGATAATCTTCAACATTTCAGTTGTTTCCTCATCAATTTCAGGGTCTATGATATTTCTTTCACCAACATCATCACAGCAAGTTGGTTTATGCCTTCTCTTTCCATATAACGCTTCATATAGTGCTATCTGAATTCATGAATTAAAAATATTTTTATAAGAAAATTCTAATATGGGTAAATACTAAAACCACATACCTCGAAAGTCTAGTGAACAATACCTCAACATGTCTTCCAAATATTGAAAAATCCATTCTGATTGTCTAGCAGTTTGTGGGTAGTAGGAAGTTCTCGAATAAAGATCAGTATCTATGGCCTTTGAATACTTTTCCAGAATTGTGATGTAAAATGGAGATCATGATAAGAAACAATTGATAAGGGTACACCACGACGTCTTAAAACATAATTAGTATATAGTCTTGATAAACATTAAAGTGGTAAATCTTATATTATTGCAAGAAAATGTGCAGATTTTTTAAGACAATCAATAAGGACCCATATCAAATTATTCATTCATAGAGTCTTTGGGTTTCCCATGAAAATGTCCATCATAATATAATCTCATTTCCATATAGTAAAAGTAAGAGTTTTCAATACTCCTCTAGGTTGTTTTCTTCTAGACTTCAACTATTTTCACACCAAACATCTCGACACATAATCAGCAATCTCCCTCATCCTGTTATCCCACCAAAAATGTTACTTTAGATCTCTATACATATTTATTCTACTAGGGTGTATAGAAAAATTAGAGATATAAGATTCATCCAATAGTTTCCTCTTTATCTCTCTAATAGCAGGAACACAATGCCTCTTTCTGAATTTCAAAATTTCAATTTCATATACGAAGTCAATTAGCTTCCCATCATTTACCGCATTAATTTTTTTTGAAACTCCTCATCATCATCCTAATAACTTTTTTTCATTTATTTTAAAGAAGGCTTGGAAAAAATTTTGGAAATTTTGTGATGTGTAACCTTCCTCTATAATTCCATATTCCATCGTTACTAGATCCATGAACAAAGGCTCTCTTTGAACTCTTATCTTGTTCAGAATTTTTTGATCCTTTCTACTCAAAGCATCTGAAACTTTATTTTCCTTCCACTTGTGTTAGTGTATTATAAAATCATAATATTTGAGTAGCGCAATCCATATACCTTATCACATGATGACTTCATTCTGTGAGAATATATATTTCTACCTCTTATGATATGTATATATCTCTCATTTTTCACCATAGTGGTAATATATTGAAATCATCAATCCAAATATTGCAGCTACTAACACAATATCATGATATGGATAGTTTATCTCATTAATTTTTAGCTTCCTAGATGGATAGGAAATCACGCTGTCATTTTTCATAATACACAACCAAGTCCTTTCTTTGATCCATCACTAAAGGTCAAAAATACATCATTCCCTAATGGTAGAGTCAAGATTGATCATTCAGCAACATTTACATCATTTCATTAGAAACATAATCACATTCCTTTATCCATATGAAATTATCCATTTTTCAAGTGATCTTGGTCGACGGGACAACTAAACAAGAAATGTTCTGAATGAAACACTGATAATAACCAGCTAAACCAATAAAACTACATAACACTATTATGTTTGTTGGAGTAGATCATTCATTCATAGCCTTTTTATTCATAGGATCTACATATATTCCAACCTTAGAGACAATTTCGATTAGAATGGAAACTTATTTGTACCAAAAATAACACTTGCTAGACTTCCCATATGATTCATTTCTTCTATGAGTCTTCAGAATGGCGTGCATGTGATTTCCATGATATTCATATCTATTAGGTTATACCACGATATCATCAATAAAAACTACCAAAAATTTATTAATATATTCCTTGAAAACACTAATTATTGGATCCATAAAAATAGATGGTTCATTAGAAGTCCATAAGAAATTATTGTAAACTCATACTGGTCATACATTATTCGGGATGCTGTTTTTGGAATGTCTTCCTTCCTCAAAAGCAACTGATTATATATAGATCAAAGATCAATCTTTGAAAATTATTGGGATCCATGGAGTTGATTACAAAAATCATCAATGAAAGTTAGAGGATAATTTTTCATTATGGTTATAGCATTGATATCCATGTAGTCAATGCAGAGCCTCTTAGACCCATCATTCATATTAACCAAAAGAATAGGGGTCCCCCATGGAGAAACACTAGGTCGAATAATTCCTTTATCACTCAATTCCTATAGTTTTTTCTTTTGTTACAATAACTCCATAGTGGAAATTGTATTATGGTTCTTTATATGGGCCTTGACCCTGAAATTAATTCAACGGAAAACATAATTTCTCGCTCTAGAGGATGTCCTGGTAAATCCTCTAGAAAGATGTCAACATATTCTTGAAAGAAATTTATATATTCTATTTTAAAATTATTTTCCTTGCCCATAGTTATTTCATTCCCTTCCTCCCTAATAATTGAAATTAGTATATTTATTTTTTGTGGATCATTATTAGAGTAAGATGGCGAGGTATCTACTCTAAAGATAATGGATTCTACACCATTCTCAAAAATTGTAACTTCCTTATTCTTGTAATAGTTCATCGATTTATAATTTGATAGCCAATTAATACCAATAATTATTTCAAATCCAATCATTGGTATGACAATATAGATAGAATCAAAAGAACATTTATTTGTCATGAGTGGGACTGATCAACTAGCCTTTGTTGCAATGATACATCCACATAGAAGTTTTGACCAATAACTCCTTTATTAAATAAAATTGTACATGTCTATTTTTTGGAAAACTGGTCAGATATAATTGAATGTGATGATCCAAAATAAAATAATGCATTGACAGTGTATGGGTTAAATATAAAATGTACCTACCACGATATCATTAGGAACTTCAATATTAGCGGTTAGGATAGTATAAGCTTATCCCTGGACCCTTGGCATTTTCTGTAGCATGTTTCCTTGACGCTTTGGGTAATCATTAAAATAGTGTCCCATAACCTAAAAAATATAGCATTTAAAATTATAGACTTTTTTCATTCCCCTTGAAATCACCTGCATGATGACCTTTTTGTACTAGTTTTTACCATAATTCTTTATCTTTTAAGCAGTCACCAAAGTGTATCCTTCTACAATTATCCAAGGGTGGAAATTCAACTCTTCCATTATTCCATGTTTCCTTATTTCTTTTTCTTGAATTTTCAGTATCAGTATTTTTATCTTGATTTCCCTTAAAGTCATAAGACATGGATAATTCCTTCTCTGTCTTGATTGCACATGAAACTATATCTTCATTTTATGAGAAACTCAGGGAGACCAGAGCCTGCCAATGGAATGATTAAGGATATCAAATAAAAGACCAATTTTGCTCCATGGATTTCATATGTATTCAACAACATGTCTTTTATTATTTATAAAGTTATCTTGATACTTTGAATCATTCTCATCATCCTTTTCCCCAGATTCATGAATTGAATCTCCAAGTCCACTCGCAATTCAATAGGATAGTATTTCTCTATAATGATTTCTTTAAAGTCTCTCCATTCCATCTCTTCAATTTTTTCCTCCTCCATTGTGTTTTGGATTAATGTCCACCACTTATCCGCATCTTCTGATTGATGATAGACTTCCATTTTGATATTCCCACATTAATTACATCCCAAAGAGAGGAATATCTTCTATAGGTAACTTATCCACAACCATGCTACAAACGGGTTTCTTGTCCCATTAAATGATGGAGGCTATTGTCACATAAAGCGATCAAACATAGCTCATCCACAAGGTGGATCCGGATGCTCTATATTGGTAAGGTTATTATTCATAACTGGATTTTGTTTCTCAGTATATTTATATATATCTCAGTACTATATCCAACATCATTATCTTGCATCAGAGGTCAATCCCATGTGTATTCATGCGACTTCCATTCCTTCCTATAAGCGCCATTTATATATTATGGAATACATTAGATTAGGTTATATATCATAATGTACAATATTAACATAACAAAATGTGTTGTATAAATTGAAATCATATGCATGTTTAATACCATGATCCCAAAAATGGTTTTGTTGAGGAATAATTTACATTTAAATCCTTCAGAATGGACTGTAAAAAAAATGGGAATTATCCTTAGCATATCCCCCAAGAGTTTTGTAACCAAGAGTGTCGAAATGCCCGTTGAAATGTACCAGGATACCCCAGGTCATTCCTAAAACTCATTGTCAGACCTATCACTCCTAGGTACATATATGACAGATCCACCTTTAACTGCACTTATCTAGATAGGGATGTATTTCATAAAAGATTAGAACTATATATTCCTTTTCGAAATATCAAGACAGTCTTGAATGATTATCTTCAAACATCGGCTTAGGGACTCTTCCCAAACCTACTTTTTCTAAATCTAATTTTCATGTTTTCTACTAAACTTTTTATGATAACAACATTAAGGACACGACCCCAGTTTCCCAGAGCCAATGTCTTATTACATTACATTGGAATATGAACAATGAAAATGCATCCTGAAGGACCATGTAGTTTAGTATATTTTGGAAAAAAGATACATAATTATGTTTGATATTATATCATTAATGGAAAACAACCCAAATTATTCCATTAGAAACATCCATGCCTCCTAGACTATGCTTACAAGTAATTCATAATTTATTTCATCATATCCTGAGAACATGAAACATAAGAAAGGGGTTATCTCAATCTCTCTTTAAGAGTATGCTATACAATGGATGTTAAAATAAAAATTAAAAATGGTCAATAATTGAAAACACGTGACATTAAAAATATTACTTGAATATAATATGGTAGGAATATGAGACGTGTAAATATTTCCATAATATAAAATTATCATGGGATTTCTACAAGTTGAACAACCATATGAACATTCATTTACTATCATTATAATGGGGAAAGTTCATATTCTAGACAATCTAATACTTTTTTTCAAGGCCTTTTCCAAGATGTCTAAAATTGATTTAGGCCTTGGCCAATTCCATATATCACATTGGGACAGGCCTTGGCCAATTCTACATCTAGTTTTCTCATTAGACCCAACGATGCATTGTGGGCCATTATAGGGCACCACCCATAACTTAATATTCCCAATTCATTAATCATATGAGTGTGGATAAACATACACAACATATACATTCATATGGAAACTATCATATGAATTGTAATTAACATTCTCCAACTGTTAAGATTAAACACTAACCATTCAGTGTAATTTTTTGAATGGTTTTAGGAAGGAACGTCCACAGTAAAAATAATCATAAACCATCAATTTAAATATGATTGTTGATATCATAAAATATTACTCCTAATAATACATAATAATCAACAAGTGTGTTGAAACAAACTAAAATACTCTTATAAAATTATTGTGTAATTCTTGAGATAAATAATCTTTTATTTTGAAAATTAGAGTTCATTCGTATAGAACCATAAGTAAAGTAGATGGTATTTTCCAAAAAAATGACTTATATTAAAAATATAGTGGTTTCAAAAAATATATTATAGAGTGTCCTGGAAAATAAGTATGAATTTGAGAAATTCCAATGAATCGGGCATGTATTTTGGAAGCAATTTTGAATGTTCCTTTTAAAATATATTTCTATCCATAAAACAAGGAAGGTTTATTTTTGTTAAAAATATATAAAATACTAACATAGATTTTTTTTAGGATTACAAAATAATATAAATGAATCTCATTTCGGAAATTATAAAATAAAATTAAACCGAATGAAAATGCAGGTTCGGGTGAGAAAACCCTCACCTTAAGTCTAAATGTGTTCCGAACATGATCTTAACGTCCTGGAATGTGAAATTAGACTTATTAATAACTTATTTAAGAACCTAATAGAACTTTATTTAGTTTATAAAAATTATTTTTAGTTAATTTTATTCTTATTGATATGTTATTATATTGAATTTCGTCATTCTGGAGTGTTCGTTTTCTTGATTTTCATAATCGGTTCAATTGTTTTTAAGTATTGGAGTTCATGTAGAATGGTTGTAAATATACATAATTGAAATTAAATATTATTTATGAACATAAATTATTGTTAATGATAATTTCTATAATTTGGTTAAATGGAATGATGATGAATCATTAGATGACAACAACTTTGATTATTTAGTGGTACTTGAATTATTATTAACTAGTTCTGTCATATAAATTTATAATATGTACATATACTGCTCATTGAATATTAAATATTTAATAATATATATGATATTGTCTGTTTCAACCATCAAAATGGTTTCATGACCAGTAACTAAGTATAAATTGAAAAACAGAACATCATCATCCTTGAAGGTTATAAATTGGAACCCCATATACGTTGATTTCAATTATAAAAATAAAAGAGAAGGATTAATAATATTGATGATGGTTCTTCCATATACATGATATACATCCAGTATATAGATGATACTGGTGTTATCATGTTCATCTGTATAGAGGAGGAGATGATATAAAAAGAAAAGTGATGAACATGAAAATTATTAAATTGTTGAGGGATCCTTTATGAAATTTTGGCAGCCTAACGGCAGCGGCTAAAATTTCATAAAATGAATTGACGAGATAAAAAGGGTATCACGTCATTTGTAAATAAAAAAGACAGTAAGATGAATACATAAAATCAAACCCCAAAATATGAGAATGAAATTCAAAGATATAACATAAATGAAATGTTCACTTAACGAGGAAGGTGATTGGTTTCCTTACATTCTAGAATAACTCATAGAACATGACGGTTGGGTCCTTGGGGTACTTATGGAAACCTTGTAATGACTCTTAGGGTGGTAAAACCACCAGATATTCGGCTATAAGGGATTTTTAATGAATAAAATCAAATGTATGAGTGGATATTTATTGTAAAAGTGGGTGATTTTTTTATTAATTTAAAATGAAACCCCATTAGTTGTTCTTCCAAACCATGGCCTTGCCAGTGGTATTTTTCCATGGATTTATCCACATAGGATACCTCAGGTCATATGTAATTATACACAAGTCTACCGGTATTTTATTTAATTATTATGTCATTATGATGTCATAAAACATACCAAAAAACTCAAAACTGTATTTTTACTATTCACATAAATTTCATGTATTTTAGAAAAGACAAGAAACTCACCCATTCCATTTTTCAACGTGTACAACTAAAAAATGAACTCCATTTTACAAAAAATTCTAAATATAATTTATTTATTTTTTAAATAAAATCATTGTTAATTTGAAAAATAACAATTTTAGTTATATGATTGGTTTTATATAACATTGAAAAATTAATTAAGAGTTTATTATATTATTACGTTATGATAATAAAATAATAACATTACTTAATATTCATAAGGGTCGTATTACTATTCATATTACTATTCATAACAGAATATTACTTTTGACCAAAAATAAAAAAATTTCTACAGACTCCAGGTGACTTACTGATCACAACTCTAGATGACACTTTTATGAAATTCAAAACATAGAATATGAAATGTTGTGTTTAATGGAAATATTATATAATGTATTAAATATTTATTTTCAAAACCATGGGGTGTTACAATTCATTTATGATCTCTATGTGTCAATGAAACATCTATTAAATTCTCATGTTTCTTGGTATAATGGAAAACGACTACTAAAATTTTATTATCTAATGTAATGTATGCACCTTCAATCTGATTGATCGGATTGAAAATTAATGGTTTTATTTTTCTTCATTTGATTTATTTCAATGTTTGGTATAATGTAATATTTTCTCAAAAACATACTAAGAAAATTGGGAAAAATAAATTTACTAAATTAGTGATTCATGGAATTGTTTGTGATTTCCAAAACCATGGAAAATAAATGTATCTATTAAGACTTATGACTCAAAAATACACCCATCTTTTCTGGAAGCACAAAACAGAACATGTAAATTGATAAAATAAAGAAAGAATGTAACAGCTATATCCTTTTATAATTTTATGATCATGAAAGAGATACCTCTTATATTAGCTCCCCCTATATTTATATCATCCTTCAAATCCAACAGAAGGTAATAATTTAGTCACCCCATAGGATAATATCTTACCCTTAGGAAATTATATCAAAGTATTCACCCATTATAAACATCTACCATTTTATAAATTCCTCCATATTTATAAATACCCCACACCATTTTGATTTATAATAATAATTCGGAAGGTATATATCCTGAAATGATAGAAATAGATAACATACAAAACAATTTCATGTGAAATAACTAATCATCCATGAAATAAAAGAAACTATATTCATACAAAAGTAATTGGAATACATTTAGGAATAATTTTTTTGGATGAAAATTTATCTAGATTTATCATTCATTCAAAAACTGCTTCAAAATATACATCAACACTTCAAATGAAAAATGATCATTCTTTATTCATCAAAATTTTCACATCTTCATTCATTTTTTAAAATGTGTCTTGATCCTTCTATGCCTCTGCAACCAATGATTTGATTTTCAGAATCTAGTACACCATCACAGTTTGATTCTGAATTTATGACTTTAGTCATTCAACTTCTTAAAATATATTTTTATTTTCATCATTCAAAATGAAAATCTCATTTTCACACATTCTAGGACTTCTTTTTTCTAACAACACACTATGAAGAATTTATTTTTAAAAATTTACATCAAAAATATGATAATAATTTGTATCTATGAACTCTTCTACAAACATAAATATTTGAGAAACATCAATTGATAAATTATCAAAAGATGTTTTCCATTTATAAATATTGTTTTGTCACTTATATGAACTTATCATTATGATCCATGAGCTTATTTTCCACTTTTTGAAACACCTAACAATCTAACAATATAATCTCTTTTAAGCCTTATTCATTTCATTGAAATTTTTAAAATTATAGTTATTTTTAAATAAAATATTCAACAAAATACTTCAATTATTATTATTTTTCTTTGGGATTATTTTAATCAATTTACAGCATTCCTCTATGTTTGGAACATAAGGAATGTAATTTGTTAATATATTCTTGGATTGGAAAATATAGTCAAAAACATTCTGATCAACTATGCCTTTATAGTTTCATAAACATGATAAATCTTTAGGAAAATTTGGTCTTGAGGATTCTACATCTGGTTTTTATTTTTTGTCATGTTATTTATTCCATTCTTAGAAACATTTTCTTCTTCTAATACATTATTAATGTTCACTTCCTTATCATATTCATATTTATTTGAATCATTTTTTGGGATTTTTTTCTTCTTTCACAGCTTTTTCTGATTTAATTTTATAAAACCCCAAGATTTTATGAGAAATATTCATTTTAATTTTTTCGATGTCTTTTCTTGTACGTTACACCATGATTACCTTGTGCAATACACAAAACTGTATTAGCATTTAGTATATGAAACACTATTCTTGGCTTGTGTTGCACACAATTTCAAGTTCATTTGAATAATATTAATTTTACACAACACAGAGTATAGATATTGATCTATGTATAAATTTCCTATGATTTAATTATGTTATATGCAACACCAAAGGAAGCTTCCACTACATGCAACATTGACTTGGCTTTCATTGCACGAAAGAGAGACCTTCCTCAATAGCGTGTTGTACGCAATACCGAGTTACACAATAAAAATGATATATTGTTATAATATTATTATTATTTGGCCGTTATGAATAGTATTTACCAAATTTTAAATTTTATGACATTAACATTAATTATATATAGATTCTAGAACATGCTATGAGAACAAAATAAATTTCTCGGGTAAAATAATTATTTTTTACAAATATAGTTTTTCTGCCTTTTGATGGTGCACCCAAATTAAATCTAGTTTTTGAAACATTTATAATTTCAATTTGACAAAATAAAATTATTCATTTCAAAAAAAATAAAAATTTACTTTGGATTATTTTTAATATTTTTCAGTTAACTTTCATATTTTGATGAATAGTAAAAATGCGCTAAATTTAAATTAAAAAACAACTTTTTTCATCAATATAACATATATAGTTAAATTACAATACATAATGGTTTTAATGAATAAATAGAATATATTTTTATCAATTAATATAATTTATGTCATTATCATTAATTTTACATTGAATTCATAGGTAAAAACATTTCAATCTTTTGCAATGTTTTTCAAAAACCAACGTTTTTTTCAACAATGAGATTAATTAATTACGACATCTTATATGTTTTGAATTTTTAAAAAATGATTCCATATTTGGAATCAAGAGGTTCAAATTATGTAAATAGTTAACTTTTACATTTAACCATTATGAATAGTAACTACATTAAATTTTATTTTCCAATGTTAAAGCTAAATCTTGTAATGAAGTGTAAAAATAATATTATAAAATTACAATAAAACTTGTCATGATATCATTGGTTGATTATATTTCACTCTATTACATAATTGGGTCGAAATGGAATCTATTGGAACCCACTTGGATAAGATTATGACCTTTAATTTATTTTATTTAAAGGAAAGTGAAATATGTCTCACTCAAACCTTATTAATTAAATTACTTATAATATTTGGTCATAAAGAATATAAAATCAATTATAAATACCAATTTGAATGATAAAAAATGTTTCTCTTTATCATGGTAATTTATTTGTAATTTTTGATAAATATATAATTAATTTAATAGCTTATACATTAATGATCCCGAAATTATTTATTTAGTGAAAAATCAATAATACGGTTTTTAACAAAATTATAATACCCATATAATGGACCAAAAACATGACCAAACTTTAATAGTAGAGTATATCTAAACTATAACCATACAAGGGTCGACCTTTGGACCATTTGAAGCAATATAAATCCAATTATAACATTTATATTCTTTTATTTTAAACTATTTCAATGTTTTCAACTACATAATTTAATAAAGATAACATTTTAATGGTTGGTTGTTTTAGAAGATAAATCTGACTAAAAGTATTAATAAAAAATCTATTAGATTTATAATAATCATAGTATTTAATTTCTAATTTTTATGAAAAAAATAAGTATATTAAATAATTATAATAAAAAATTATAGTAATTGTTTTATTAGGACAAATAAAAAATAAATTGTTTTAAATATATAAAAATAAATATTATATGAACTAATTAATGTTCTCTACTAATTTTAGAGATAAATATGACATGTTAGGAATTTATTAAATATTTTGGAACGAACATATCTTCTGTGTGGATTTTATTTAAATTCAAATAATTGTATTGTGTCAAAATTGACAGCATTGGTATTTTATAAAAATAACATATCATTAAATTTTGTAAAAATCACAAAAATATTTAAATATTATAAATTTTAAATTATCTGGTATAAAATTATATAATGTATCTAATTATGGGAAATTCACAACCAATAATTAAATATTTATAACAATTTAAAGATTATAATTTTTTTATCGTAAATAAAATAAAATAGATTAAATAAGGATAAATCAAAATGATAATGTTTAAAATAAATTCCAAGCTCTAAATTTTTTCAGTTGAAGAGATTACCACCCTATATCCTCTGAAATTCCATGTTCAGTCATTTTTTACAATTATATGTGGGGTTGGATTTTATTATAATTTAATATTTTTGCAAGTTTCCTAAACTGACCCTCCCGTCTCTTATAAAAGGGGACCTCCAACCTCTTCTCATTACTCCATTTTAAGCATTCAAACTCAACCAAAACAAGACCATTTCTCTTATCAACTTCCAAAGTAACATTATACAGGTCCTGGTATTCTTAAAAGTCCATCTTTAGTGCCATAAGAGGAGGTTTAGAAGAGGCACATCGAAGAAGATGTTACATCCTTTACCGATTCGTTAAAACATCATTCTTATTCTACATCCTCTATATGAGTTGATTCATTTTTAAGTAATAACTCAAGAATAATTTACATACTAATATATTATCATGAATATTAAACAACCATAATCCATCTTCTTTCCATCCTATAAAAAATGAAATCACCACCCGTGAGTACGTATGGCCTACTTCCTGCATGCTGTGGTGTATTCTGTTTTTCATCACCAACATTCTTGGATGGGTATAATGATGGAATAAATAAATATATATGATTATTGAAAAGTTATCTTTATTATAAAATAGTGTACTCTAAACACTTCAATACAATTCCACAATCCTAGGAATGATATCGTCGATAATGTGTACGTACGGCTTACCATCTCCAAGACGTGATGAGTTTAATTCTCAATGTTAACCATTCATTAATGATTATAATGTAAATATAATAAATAATCATAAAAATAAATTACATAATAATGATACCGGATTTATTTATATGTCATTTACTAACTCCCATTCAATATAATAAGGAAATGAAAATTGTGTTCATGCGTACATACGACCTACCACTTCCATGAACGGTGTATTTCACTCCATTTATAGATCTACTATATATATTTATATACTAAATATATATTATATATAAATAAGTTTTTACATTATGTAATTATTTAATCATGTTCTATATAATCATATGAATAATTACAAGTCAAAACACATATGATAAGTGATACGATTTTACACAAAATGTTGCTTTAACATGGAATTGACAATAGAACTGGTAATATAAAGTCAAAAGTGAATCATATATGATATCATAAACATTATTATGGTTCTATTACAAGTTAATAATATGTTAAACCCACTATACAGGTGTTCTGGACACATTCAAAAGAAATTGGACCAAAGGTAAGGCAAAATCTCGAAATCTCATTTTTATCCGAGATTGTTTATACATTAGTATTAACTGGGGCATATTTATCATATACATTCATCTTTCATAAATATGTAATATTATTTCTATCCTCATAAAATTTGAACCCCAATTTCTCCTATTGGTGAATTTTTAGTAAAATAAATGAAAAGAATCTTTTCTCGCCTTCAGTATAAGATGCATTTTGACTTTTCCAGCCAATTTACGAGAAGAATGTTTTTTTAACATATACGGAATAAAAATAATGTATGATTTCCTAGAAAATTATTTCCATGGAGGATTAATTTAAAAGATTTCAGGATTACTTTTAATTAACTTCTTTAAATTTTAAACTGTGTGACATGTTGAGAAAAGAAATTTTTTTTGATGAAGAAAGGATATTTTCATCAAGAACATAGTTTCAATGTTTTATCAAAATTATTTTCCATCTAAGATGATATAGAGGTATGTTTCTATCAGTATTATTACATTTATTTGATTATATTCTGATGGAATTATTTTTATGAAGTCCTTTTATCATATATGTATTATGTTATGATGGCATGATGTTTAAGAATCCCATTTTATTACATGGGTTATGCTATGATGTATGATTAATGATGTTTTGGAAAAAATAAGAATGGTTTCATTATGAGATGGGTGGGACCTATATCTCTCTCTAATGCATTGGGTAAAGATTTATATCTCATGAGATAGACATGGATGGAACGGAAAGTAAATCTAGTTCAGTATTACAGGGCTGGAACAACAGGTAAACCTGGTTCAGTAATGGACATTGTACACAATGATTGTATTGGTAGAAATTCCTTGGATACTATAGAAATCGAATCATGTGCTTAATGGTTTTCCACAATTACATGTTTTATTCCAATGCTATTTTATCATGATTAAAATTCTATTATGTTATATTCCTTATGTACTACCATGATTTATGTCATTACTCAAGATTTTGATGTTTTATGTTCATGTTTTTACGTTCAAATGTGTATGGATTGTTTAATGTTATCCATGTTTAACCTTACTGAGCATTTGAGCTCACCCTTTTTCTGTTTTCTTTTCTACAAGGTATAGTTAATGGTTTTTGGTAAGAATACAAAAGGGGATGATCTTTATCAGAGATGTTGAAATTAATTCAACGTGATTAGAATATTTTGTTCTATGTTTCAAAAGAAACTAAACTAATACGGTCTTTAGGTGTCTATTTTAGTTATTCTACAAACGTAATGTAATGTCTATGTTTGTATAGAATTGTGTCTCTAAACATTTATTCTCCTTTAGATGTTGATTTTTCATCCCCTAATTATTCCAGTTATATATCCCTATGTGATTGGGAAGGTAGAGGAATTTAAGATAATGATGAGTTTGATGTTTACTTTTATATTGACTCTACATCATTCTCTCTTTCTTCTATATCATCAAATTCTTCGCCCCCTTCTTATTCATATTTTTACTTTTTTCACATTGTCCCACTTCTTTCCATTCTTCCATTTCTTTTTCCTTATTTTCAAATTCCTTGTTAAACTATAGCATAAAATTCACTTATAATTTGGGAAATTGTAAACAAAAATCATTATCTAGTTATTCCATAAAAACATTCTCTCATACTTGAAAACAAATGATCCTTATAGTAATTTAATCACTCTTTTCATGACATTTTACGAGGATTATTCTATCACTATAGACTTCTCTCTGTGAAAAAGCTTCTACAGATTCCATTGTACTGAGACTTAAATTATTGATCTGAAAAATTCCCAAACAACGAATAGAACACTTAAATAATTGGTAATAGTTAGGAGAAAAGTATCCAAGAATTGATAAGGGAAAAAAGATGGCCTAACCTTATATATAAATTATCTTGACAATTAGAATTACATGAATTTCAATGGCTCGGATTAAAAGTCCCTATCTGATCATATGATCAGGAATTAATTGATGAAATTATTTAATGTTATTTTAGAACTACTCGTGTTTTTGGAAAACATTTTAGTGGAATGAGTATCAATTTAAATTTAAAATATTATAAATTTAAAAAAACAATGTATCTAAAAATAATGAATAATTAAATAAGAACATTTATAATTGATGTATTGAATCAGTGTTATAACTAAAAGAAGAATACCGTTTAGAGTATAATATTTTCATCAATATGATTAAACTTATCATCTTTGATTTTGTAAAGAAAAATTATTGTGATAAAGCTTATAACAAAAATATTTTTGAACATTTTGTAATAATTATTGTGTTTGAAAATTTCATAAAAATTTGATGCATAAAATATTTTATAAAAATGTTTTGTTCTAGAAAATTATTATACTCCAAATAATATTTTTTTAAAAAAATTAGATTTCAAGATGTTTTCTAATAAAATATGAATTTGAAAAAAAATTAAATTTTTTATAGTTTAAAAAAGTAAATATTAAAAGATCAACTTTATAGAAAAAATAATGTTTTAAGAAGAAAAATGATTTTGAAGCTTAAATTAATAATAAATATCCTTATGAAAAGGAGTTCAATAATGTAATGAGATTTATAAAAAGAAGTAGATAAGAAAAACTACATGATATTGATCATTCCAAGCATATATTTAATGTATTCTAATCTATCAGGACTAAGTGTTTTAGTAAAAATATCAACATGTTGTTCTAGACTTCCGATGAATTTTAAAATAAAAATTTCATTTAGGTCTATGGCCTCAATGGAATTGGTGTCTTATATCTTTTTTTTTAGAAAATAATTGATATGATGGGTTTTTACATAGTGTAATGGCACTTGTGTTATAACAGAAAAATTGATTTTTAGTAATGGTCATCCAATAGTCAGTGACTTTGTGTGGGATCTACAACACTTGAGTGAAATAACAACAAACTACAACATGGTTTCCTTCATTTTTTGAAAGATATATTGAGTTTTTTTTTTCTTAAATTACCCAGAAACTAAATATTCTCTGAAGAAATAACATGTTTCCAATGTACTTTTCTTATCCATTCTACATCCAACTAAATCATCGTCATAAAAATATTTTTGATCGAAATCATTTTTTGTAGAATAGAAAATTCCTTAATCCAATATTTCCTTCAGATAATGAAAAGTAATTTTATAGCTTTTTGATGATATTATTTTTTATTTCCATGATATCTATCATATTAGCATATTGAAAACATCAATTTTGGATTACTAACTATTGAGTATTGTAAACATCTGAGCATACCTATAAAAGACTTTTGATCAACTAGTTTCTCAGCATCTATAAGATATAATGTATTAGAGGTTCAAATGAGAGTACTAATATTTTAAGTATTTTCAATCATGAATTTCATAAGAAGAACTTTTTTATACTTATTTTGAGATATAAATGTTCCATCTAGTTATTCAAAAATTTGAAAACTTAAAATGAGTTTTATCTCCCAAATCATAATCATTGAAAAATAGTATTTCATATGATCCGAAATGGAATATATTTAAGATTTATGAGTTAAACCAAATATAATATCATTAAAATGTTTTTCTATAGTCATAATGTATTAATTAACATCATTTATAAAATATATTTGTATATTTAACTCAAATAAAAAAATTGAAACAATGATCTCATAAAATATCCTACAATGATCTAGAGGTTTTTAAGCCCATAAATCACTTTGTTATGTTAATAAATATGTTCAAGAATTTTTTGATTTTCAAAAATATTTTTTTATAATTAAAATTTCACATGAACATATACAATATGGAATGCACACTTCACATCCATTTGAAATATATTAATATTTATTAATTCTATAAAATCTTGAAGTATACGAATAAGTTATATATTGATACCAGTGCCTAGGTTTCTCCATAGTATATTACCTCTTGTTTATTATAACCATTCATAAAGTGTTACAATGTATTTATAATTATAATAACATTTTCATCATTTTTGTTCCTAAAAATCCATTTTACCCCAATTATTGAGGTATCATTAGGAGGTTCATCTAATGTCCAAAATTTATTCCATTCAAACACAGTTAATTCATATTTAATTTCATAAATCCAATCATAATAACCTAAATCCTCATCAGGATTATTATGTTAGAATTATGATAAAATTAATAGTTGTCCAATTTCATTTGTCAACAAAATTCTAGTTCTAATCAGTTGATCTATATCACCAATTATATTACCACTATAATGATTCTTAAGAAACAATTTCTTTGTTTTGTTTTCAAAAGACATTTATTCCCTAGTCGGTTGATAATATTCTTGATATTAAAAACGTTAGAAATATATTTTCTAGATGTTTTATGATAAAAATGACCTTCTAAAAAAGGTTAAAAATTTGTTTAAAAAATACATCAAAATATGTATGTAGGGGGTGTTTAAAAACAAAATTATGAATTTCATCAATCTATTACTACTGCTTTGATTATCTAAAGGATGATAAGCATGCTACTGGACAAGGTGAAAAACACCTTCACCCATTTATGGTCCCTATTTCAATTTTCCAAAAATCCACCTATGTATCTCTCTTTCATTGGTTTCATCTCATATCCAAACATGTCCTTCATCTAATAACAATAAGGAATAATCCATAAAATATTATTTTATTTACCCAAAAGTGAGGGAAAATAGTTTACATAAAAAAATGCGTCATGAAGAACCATACATAATAAGAGGAGATATGGAACATAATTCATCAAATTAATTTAATAATAATTAAAATGATTCCAACCACATAACATGGTCTGTTCTGGCCTCTTTATCATTGAACTATGTGCAAAATTTAATGCCTTTAATATAGTTAACATACAATTATAATAATTCATATTTAAGATAAATCATGATCATGTCAACTAAAAACACTTGGTCAGGCTGAACTATCCTTAGATTTGATTTTATGTTCCGATGATGAGGTGGCATAACAGGTGTTATTTCTCAATGCCTCAGAAGAGGTTGTGTCCATGTGGATGGGATGGAATTTTTATGTTATTATAAATGAGGAGTAATATATTTGTTTTGACAAACGAGACACGATCCTGGTTTGGAGCTTCAATAAGGGGTAATCAGGATTGAAGAGGATATTCAGGTCTGGAATAAGCTGACTTCTTCATATGAAGACATGATATGGGGAGATCCACACACTCAAGTAACTGCATTATATAGGAAGTTGTTTAGGGATACAGACACTGGCATAATTCAATGGATTTTTTTTATAATTCTTCATTACCCTTTTCTGACTAATGCTTGGTTTCTCACTTTTCCTTGATGTGTTTGGAAATGAGAAATTTATTTTTCAGTTTGTGTGTCTTAATGTGAAATTGGGTGTTTCAATTCTTGCATGTTACATGGTTCTGCATTAGATGAGGTTCATGGAACAAGGTCGTCGCTTATTCATGGCACATGGAGTGGAAGAACGATATGGTGTGACATTTCCATTGTTTCCCTGCCCATGGATCCTTGCATGATAATATTTTCCATGTTTCCATGGTTTGGTGGAAGCATTTTAATCATGAGTTACTGTGGAGAGGTAGGACTAGTATTATTCGTGGGGTTCTTTTGTGCTGTTTTATTTGGTTATTTTGATGGACATGGGGTTTCTCACATACCATTTAAAAGTGATTTGAATATAAAATAAAAACCAATTTCAGTCATAATTATAAAAGAAATTAATAAATTTAATTAAAATTAAGTATGTACATAAATGTATATTGTATTTAACATTGTGAGTACCCAAATAAACTATCTAATATGTATTATACATGTCTATTTTTTACTCATGAGATATGTTTCATACATAAAATATCACATAAATTCTTGATCTCTACTATCAAATTAATTATTACACATATTACATGACTTTTTTGTCACATGTTATGCTTCAATTTACATAGAGAAATAATTATAATATTACTCATACATGATATGAATATTTGATCATTATACAGTAATTAATTAAAAATTATATATTTTAAAACACATCATATGGCATGTCCTATCAACTTAATGACCACACATAAGAACATTTTTAAAAGGTTTTAATAGTATAATAAATTAGGTTTAAATTTTACATAACATGGTAAAAGTACACAGCATGTACTAGATATCTACAGGGAATGCACATTTTTCAACATATATACAAGGAGTGTGCTTAGGGACTTGTCAAGTGAATTTTCCATGGAGAAATTATGATTACATGATGTGTACATGGGAAACACATCATGTGCTATCTGAGTTACATGGTTACCGGTCAGGTAGGCCATGCAAGAAGACACATTACCCATCTATGACTAAAAGTATACTCAAACTGTACAGGAGTTACACGGCATGTACTACGGCTGACGGTGTGCCCGAATGGCCCAGTAATCATGTGTTGTAATATTAATGGTACAAACTTTAATAAATGTACACTCCATGAATTAACTCATAATTAATTCATGGTGAATTGAACACTAGTACACTACATGTACCTCCAGGTTACACGATATGTACTCTTGTGTTGTCTAGTAAGATTCTATATCACCTCTATATAAGATCATCAAATATATTTTTTCATAATATTAATTAAAATGATTATATTTTTGAGGAATGAATGAGTAAAAATCCAATCTCAAAATTTGTATTTAAGAATGATTAATCAGATATTGAAAACAAAATTAGAAAGTCATAAATCACTCAATGATATATAAATAATTATAAATAATTTTTTGAATATTCTAGTACAATCAATAGGTTCCATGAAGAACTGAAGAATGTGATGGGTTGTTCCCAACATTCTAATTTTTCATATTCAATGATCAATCAATGATTTACATGATGATAAACATCGCGATCAATGGAATTGAATAATAAATATACAATGGATAATATATCAAAACATGACAACATGATCATCACATATTATTTATAATTAATTTAATTAATTGAAATGTTACCTTCTCAGAAATTCATTCTTTTTTAGTGGATATAAAAATATATCTACATTGTATTGTCATTGTGTTATATGAATCAAGGGAATATTCCCTTTTGCGGTGTTTGTTTTTGGATTTCCCCTAGGTATGTTCCAAGTTGAGTTTTCATTTATGCCTCATTACTGTGGTTAATAGAATGTTTTTTTTATGTATGATGAATCTCGTATGTATCTCCGGGGCTCAGGACAGGAAATAAGGGATATTTTGGGGATCCTGTGCATATTGAAAGGTGGGATCCATGTTATTAGTAACAATTCACCCAAACCATTCTAGCCATGTGGAAGGGGGTCATAGTTTTGTAAACCATGAAAGAGGGGATTTAAAATATTTTGGGCCTAGAAAGAGGCATTCTACACTGTTGGAACAAGGTTTTTAAAACCCTTGCTTTCTCACCAGGTATTTGTGCAACTCATCCCGTCTTGGATTGAGGCAAACACAGAGTTGGAACACGATTTGGAATCACCTTCAGTCAAACCCTACAATGCATTAAAAGTGGTATTTTATCATTTCCCCCTCATTATTTTATGTTACATGCCTGAATTTCTTCCTCATTCATCCTCCTATATTCCTAGTAATTCCTCCAAACTATCAAATATTCCAAAAAATCGATCTACTTCATTTCTCGATAATTTCCAGTGTAATTTGTTTCATATTAATGCTCTAGGTAAGTATTGTTCTCTACATTCTTCCCTTTTCTAGATTATGGATTGAGGTTTCATTCTACTTTTTTTGAATCCCCAATACCCTCTTTTCAAGTGGATCTTGGGTTCAGGCTTCAAAGGGTTCTTGAATTGAGATTTTAGGCTATGGTTAAGCATCTGTTCATTTACATTATCATGGTAGGTGGTATAAAATATACATTTCAAGGTCTTGAAGTTGATTTCTTCATGTGTGGTTTTGTTAATGGTTCTTTTTAGTTTTTTTAGTTGATGATTTTGAATATATTTAGTAAAATGTTTGGATAAATGATGAATTGAAGCCCTCATGATCCCTGTGGGATGCATTGTTATTGACTAGGTTGGTTTATGGCCACCCATGGAGAGTTCCAATATTTGTGAACATGGATAATTGTAATGTTAAATATGGATTTGACTTGTGATAAGGTAGATCCCTTTATTAATATTTTGATATGTTAGTTTACATTGAAAAGGGATTATTGATAGATTTTCGTATAATTTGACAATATAATAAGGGATGGTTTGGAAAAATGTAATGTGAGTCATGCAGAATATGGTGAATGTGTATAATTACATGTGAGAATGAAATTGAAATGCATGATTGATATAATATATGTGAAATGATTAATTATGTGAAATTAGTTAATGTTTGTATATTTTTTATAATGTTAAATTAGTTGAGTGACAAAAATGATTTGGGATGAATGGTCCATGTATGGTGTGTGGTAAATGGGTTAATGGATTAATTCCCTAAGATGATTTAATTGTTAAATGGTATGTGAATTTTGAATGTTATGTGTATTTATTTTTCCTGGTATGTGATTTGTCATATGTTGAAATTGGATGAATAAGCACGTGAACATGGCTAGGTGGCATGTGGATGATTGGACTAAGTCTCCTCCCATATGTCATTTAGACTGAGTATATATACCCCCCCCCCCACTTGAATGCATGGGTTAGAGAGTTTGATTGAGGATCAAATCCCTTGATAGTTTTATTTGATGTGACTCCCTGGACTGAGACTCCAAGGTGAGTGTGATGTATTTGTTATCAAATGTTTATCCGTAGTGAGATTGGGAGCATAATTTGTTCCATTATGTCTGATAAATGGTCGGATTAGGCTGAAGTGTAAATGACCTATTCCTGACAAATGTATTGTGTGATAGAAATGGTTTTTGTAATTGACTATAATAAATGATAAATGTTTCTATAGTGAATATTGTTAATTAATGGAAATCTAATTATCTATTCATTATCCTTCCACTAACTTATAAATTTTTTACCCAATCAGTTTTGACTGGTTATTTTGTAGACACCATTGGTGGTGACCTGCTGAGCTGTACTCAAACCCTGCTCGGGTCTCCATTGGGTACCCAATCATATTTCATTCTTGCATGACTAGGAAAGGGAAAAGGTCATGTCTTAGAGAGCTGATTTGGGATTGGGATGATGATAAATGAGGATCTATACTTGGAATCATGATCTATTTGAAGGGATATTTCTTTTTGTATTTATTTTGGGTTTCCTTCAATTTTGGAAATGAATGCATGGAATGGCATATTTAAATTTTGGTTGTGGTTTTACCCGATATTGGAAATGGTTGGTAATGAATGGTATAGTTAATGTTCTATAAATTTTCTTATTTCATATGTTTTATGTTGTATAATAATCTAGTAAAGATGGTATTGTCTACTTACATTAAATATTAGACACTTGCTTCTAGTCTGCATCGTCTAGCATATTGGGTGGTGGGCTTATGTTCATGTAGCGACCGGGCTCAGAGCACCGGTTGTGTGTCTTCTAGGTTCGGGATGATACATATTGGTATCATAGAAATCATTTTATATGACCTCAGTATTTGGGTATGGTATACATGAGATTAGTATGTGTTGGGTGTTGGCGATGAGCCCGTGTTTGGGAACAACAAACCTATCCATATGGGAAAAAACAAGAACCTAAGGTATTTATTTCACTTCTTGATATATGATGTTACTATTGAATGATATTTCACCATTGGGTGATTCAATTATTGTATGATGAGATTGTTTTATATTATTTTTTTCTCTTGGATAGAATGGAACACGGTTTTTCATACATTTATAATTATAGGAACCTTAGGATATAAGAGGAAGGCTTCATGATGGGCACATATTAGATGAATGTGTGATAGAGGAAGGGTAGAATGGTCTTAAAATTCCTTAAAATATGATGAAATTTTTATTTTATAATGATGAAATGATTGGGTAAAAGGAAAAAATATTAATGAATAGTTACAGAATTATTCTAGATAAAAGGAGGTAAATGAGCTAAAATTTTGGTCACAAAAATGCTAAGATGATAAGGGTAATTAAAAGAGAAGTATTTTCACTCTAAAGGTAGAAATGGATTAATATTGGTGTATAATGAATTGCTTTTGACTGTGTAAATTTTTTTACCCCATGTTGTCCATGACTAGTGATAGGGATGCTTGAGGGTACTCTTCAATGTGAGATGACGTCTTTTGGGAATAGTGTTTGACAATGGGATGTTTATGGTTAGTGGAGAGCATTTTTTAATGAAAACATTGGATTTTTTTTGTTATTTGTTCTATGATGTGTGTTAGAATTATAAGAATATGCCACCAAAACATTGTGTTCCCATTTTGATATAAGAGGGCATCGTTGAGAATTCTCTTCTAGAAGCAGATCAGGAAAACACATGTTGTAATAGTTGGTTCCCTAGATCATACTATATAGTGATTTTGAATACCATATCATTTTTCTAGTAAGATTTACATGACTATAACATACAGTTATAGTTTATATATTTCTGCATCCACTATTTAATGGTAATGTCCATAGATTAATTTTTGAATAAAAATGTTATAGTCGATCCCAATCTATAATGATAACCTATAGATACTATGAAATTAATGATAAATGTGTAATATGGTATAGATACATCATATTGAATGGGTATAGTATATGTTGGACTATCAGGTGATGGGTGTGCACAAGCATTGAGATATCTTCTCCCGATGTTCACACTTGGTGATCTCTAGTAGTGAGATTATGAGGACATACCTTCTAATAAGAAGACTACATGTTTTGGGAGTCATTGGTTGTTCCAATCTACTTACATGTGTAATGGTCTCTTAACATGAGATCATTACTAATTTTGGTCAATTTATTGCGTACTTTGATTCATGGAAAAAACCATGATAAGGAAATTGTGGCAAGGTAGCTTTTGTTGGGTGTGTCGTTGGTGGCATGTCTTTGGCGGAATGGTCATGAATGGATTTGTCGGTTCTTGGATAATAAAGTTATATATCTTAGGAAAGGTTGATAAGGATGGCATACCATCATAAGACCATGTCCATGGCAGTTTTGGGAATGTCCATCATGTTATATCAACCAATAATAAAGCATGAAAATGATAAAGGCATGGTAGTGCATCCTGCTTTAAGAGATATTATACACAAAGAGGTTATATTACACATTTGGTATCGGTAGGTTTGTTATCGTGGTTGTTACTATACTTATTTCATTAGGGGCTATGATGGGTTGCTAGATCTCACTCTGGTTCTCTTAACAATAATCACTGTAATCGATATAATGTCTTAGAGGGTCACTCATAATATTATTTTCAATAATCTTCCATATTCAGCTAAATATGATTTTTGGACATAATGGGCCAACCATAGAGGTCCGAGATTTTTCCAAGGATATATGATCACCAACGTAATATATAAATTCATATTATTCATGTTAATAATAATTTACATTTAATTTATTTAATAATTTTATAATAGTTTTTTTGAGAAAATACATAAATATATTCATTGAACTAATATACATTTAAATATTCATGGTTCATATAATATTTCTAGGCTATAACAGGTGAGATAATAGAATAGGTATGTTTCAGTAATATATTTATAATATTACAAGAAAAGCGATAATATAAATTAATGTTATTTTTGACACATTTTAGTAGTCAGATAATAATTTATAGTGGGTTAATTATTTGGGGGTCAGGCTGCTATTTTCAGGTACTCCATTTTCACACTACAAAGAGTGGATTATAGAAATTTTCCAATAACTATTCAAGGACTCTATCTACTGACTTCTCTCTCCTGCATTCTAGAGATAGATTATCTGGATCTAGGAGCTTGGATTGAGCTACCACTCATACATCACAAGCAAGGCGATGCGGTGATCATCGAAGTGTCGATGGTGTCGAAGCATCAAAGATGCCATAATAATAAGGATATAGAACATGGATTATGATGACAGCCACTCCCTTAGATTCCTGAAGTATCTACTGTGATGTATAAGAATTTTTTTTTGGATTTTATGAGAGGAAATTTCCAACAATGAGCAGACATCAAGCACAGATTCAAATTTAAACCAGCTATTTTATGGTATTAATATTGTGCATTATCTCATTCCCGTGTGATTTGGGGGAAGTAATCAGCCAGCAATTCTTTTATGTTAACAAGTTTATGTCGATCGTCGGTGAAAATTTTTAAAATCTCTTTTTTGGGATTCCGCATTATTCATGGTTGATTCAATTATTATGAGAGAAACACCTGAAAATATTAAGCTAATGGAAAAATTTAATTTTATTCATATATATACAGAGCTTAATTAGGGTCTGATTTCCCTAGACAGAATATGAATCAGAAATTAAAAAAAAGAGCTAGGGTGGGTCAATATGAACAAGTAATCATAATTTTTGGGCCGAGCAACCCCCAGCCCCCTTCAACTTTAGAGAACCCCACATCGTTTTCTACACATTCCATGGGACGCCACAGCCAACTATCTGGACCACCTCCTTAAAGTTGATGTCTCCCTCCAAGAGCAGTTCCCTCCTGCGTACGAGTGATCGGCGGCCCGCACATACCTGTCAACTCCTACAATGGCGCCCCCATACCGAAATGCCTCCCGCACCTTGTCCACCATGGTTCCCATAACAGGTCGGTACCCTTCTGTCATGCCAGTTCGGCTGGAACCCATGGTCCATCCGGCCTCCTCCCCGAACCCTCATCGTGCCTCACCTGGACTGGCAATTCTGGTCACCTAACCTATACCGCTAGACCCTTCTGTGGTTGTGTCAGCCTCGTGGTTCCTCACTCAAGGTGAGACCCCCATCTTGCTGTTCTCCTGAACTGGCTCACCTTTTAGCTGATCCCCGACACCACCCTAAGATCCAGCGACCGGCCACCGCATCTTGCCTCCTTCTTCCCCTGCTTTCCCCATCTCCGCATGTGCGATATCCCAGCACATGAGGATCCTTGTCACTTCTCAATTGCCGTAGCCCACCCCAAGGCCACCAGCAACCATTCTGGATGAGGTGGATCTGGCCTTTGTCGTTCCGCTCGGGTGAGTGTGACACCCGCCGTAAACATTCTTTGAACCGACCACCATTCAATCTATGACCACTTTCATGGGTTGGCACAGCCTGAAATGAGCCCGCAGGTTTGGCCCCACCCGCAAAGGCCATGCCCATGGGTTTTTTTCGCTTAAATTACTTATTTTATTTAAAATTTAATTGAATTAATTTATGTAATTTCATTTGTAATTGAAATTAATTTAATATTACTTTTCTTTTTAAATATAAACGTGTCTTAATTAAATTAAATTTTTTGTATTAAATTACATAAAATAATTAATTTAATTTAATTTTAAATTTAAATTAATTTATGGGAATGAACAATGTGAATATTGAATTAATAAAAAAAGTGAAATTTGTCATTCAATTAAATACCCTTGAGTTTATTTAATGGATATTTAATTTTAAATATGCATTTATTTTTTAAATACACGAGTTAATACATATTGACTGATCATGAGCCCAAGACCATCCAATGTATGTTTGGTGTGCTTTTTCATTTATTTATTTAATTATTGCATTGTTTTTAATATGTAGTTAAATAAAAGGTGATATGTATGTCATCTCAGAGTCATGAAATGTATATGTTTGTGTGTGCCCATTCTCAGAGTTTTATTTTATACCCTGATACCCCCTAATATGCATGATAGTAATGTTGTATAGTGAAGAGATGAGCAAAAACGCACTTCATGCATTGTTATGTTGACACATAAGAAAGGAGCATATGCATTGGATGAAAAGTTTCTGCAATCTGTGTCACATGTGATGTGACTCAAGTAATATCCCTCAGGATCTAGAATGATCCATTGTTCACTCTATGGATCAACCATTAATATCATCTAATGATCAGATCGTTGTTTTATTTTTTTAATGGTTTGTTATTGTTCTCTTTGTGTAGTTAACATGCAAACAACACAAAATAATAAACAGTAATGTACATATAAAATGACCATGTGGAACAATGGATTGTTATATTTATTTCATAGCCAGTTGTGAGTGAGATCACCTAGAACATGCTTAAAAATAGAAAGAATATTTCTTTCACCACATTGAATACATAAACCCTCAAAGATATATTATGTTGTAATCTGGTCCCTTTAAACAAATTTGAACAAAACCCAGTTTCTAGGGGGATCAACTCGACAATGATGATGGTGCCTTTTACTATTGAGGAGTTATTATGAGAATGATGGTTTGAATTAACTAATGTTGCTTCAAAGAAGTAGCAAAAGCTATCTTGTTCTAATTTTAGAGGCATGTTTTAGTGAAATCATTATTGATTGTAGAAGCTGGGACATTACTCAATAGACCATGGAACCGTGAGTTCATGTTGTTTGCCAACAAAATGCATACCTTGAACCCTCCGATTAGTGTCATAACCAAAACTTATAGACACTGAGGGGAGGTTCAAGGATCATCTGTACAATAATTCTCAAGTGATGGATAATTCAGAATTTTGCATTGAGAGTTCCTAGAATACTATAAATAGTAAGAGATATTTAATAATGTAAATAATTAATCAAAATGACTATATAGGTAATCCAGATAAAAAGTAACAATATAGTAAAATTTATTATTATAAAAATGGAAATTATAACACAATATAAAATGTGATAAATATTCGACAATGATAATGTCTACACAAGCACAAGTATCTATGAATAGAACGGTCACTTGTGCATAGTACTATGATATAGGACACTCAAGGTTCCATTGTCCCCAACTCCAATTATGTCGACTCAAGAAGAAATGGTGTGAAATTTCATACATGAGACTCGTGTATAGAGTATATGATTGTTATTACATTATTTTATCATCAACATCCAATGTTAGTTGTAGTTGCAACATCAGGACATGGATCATATAACATATAGTCTCATCTCTATGAAGACTGTGAGAAAAAATTGAAGCAAGAAAAGATTAATTTGATGGGTACATCGATATGGGTAAAATGACAGATGGATCATGATATTTTAAAGGATACCTTTCTCATATCATTTTACCAATTTACTCAAATATTTTTATTGGTTAAAAAATGGACAGTAATTGATTAAATGCTTCATTAACAATTTAGTTATGTTTTTTCACATAAATAATAATATAAAATAAAGTTTCATCATTAATTCATTTGATGATAATATTCGATGACAATCCAAAAAGGCCAATTGAATGTAAAGCCAAATGAACATTCACAATGTTTTTCAGAAAATTTTGTTTTAACATAGGTTATTTTCATTTCACATCATTTAATAAAAAATCGAAGTTAAAGTGCAATTAACTGAATTAAAGAATCAAGCTACCACTTCTTCTTCAGGATTATTCATCAAAGTATGATGTAATGATCCAATTTTAATTCCAGGGTATTTAATATTATAAGCCTATCAAATATCTGTGTTTATATGTAGTAACCAAGTAAGTATAGAAATATTACTAGACGTCAGCTATATTATTTATGTGGTTGAGATAGTTTGATACCTAGGCCAGCAGTGGTAAGTACACAAATTCATTATTTCCATGTTAATGACTCATGTGGAAATATTATTTAGTATACCCATTACATTAATCGCAAGTGTCCTAGGATAGAAGGAGTCATTATTCCAGACTCAATAATAAATGTTGATTTTGGTATCTAATACACAACCAATAGTTTAGTGATACAAGAATAATTGAAAATAAGTGATGAATAAAATGGAATAATTATATACCCATATGTGACCAGGTAATTCTTTGTCAACTAAAACTATATGTGGATAACATGGATATACCATGTTTGGTATTTAGGATTAGTAAATCTATACACCTATGTTATTATCAATGACTTATGCTTGGATGACAAAACCATTATAAATAAAGGTATTACACAACGCATTATGAATTTTCCAAGTAAGAGACCATGAGCTATTCCAAGAAAAAGTTGGATGTATATTTACTTGATAAGATACCTATATGAAATTAGGGAATCGTAAAGTGAAGTATATGTATGGTCATAAAATATGTGTTTCTTTGAGCTCGAATGCCAAAGAATATCTATAAAATGCAATCATTTATCCTGATAATGTAGCCTGGAATAATTCTTAAATGCACGTTACGTTATCAATGCCATGACAGTGATGTTAATATGGAGGATTTATGATATCTTATTACATGTTAACATTGTTCAAAAAAATATAGTGTGGAGTAATTCATAAACACACATTTTATACTTCATGGTTATGATGTAAGGAGTATCAATGTTTCCACATAGAAAAACTTACATTATATTTCATTACATTATTTGTAAATAACAGTGATGTGTCGTAACCATATGCCAACTACAATAAAAAATGGATATCATATAATTCCTAAAATAATTTAAACACATTATGTAATTAGACATTTATTTAAATGAAACGGGTTTTTTAGGACATAAACAAACATGTTTCAAGAACAAACACAACGTGTATCTAACGTAATTATCCTAATGGTTGCTTTGGAAATTACAAAAATACCTATGATAGAAAAGGTGTAGTCAAGTGTTAGACTACATTTCGATCAAAGTGATAAAATATTTGGTAGAGAGTGAGAGAGATATTTACTTAGTTTTATTCAATTCTAGAGATTAACATGTAGATTCCATAGAAAATACTTCTAAATGTTCATATGGAACATGAATGTTTTAGAGACATGTACTGCATAGGATGTATAAAAACATGATGAAATTTTTTGAATTCATCGAGGCCGATGATCCACTAATTAGTATAAATTATTATTTATAAAAGAGATCGTCACAAGGAAATTATCTATGATTGAAATGATCAATTAAAATTCAATATTGGATTCTATGGTTCACATTGAAATGGGGCTTCTAATTTTTAAAACAGTAGCGGGTATTAAAGTGAGAGAATACATGGATTGTAAAAGCATAGTACCCAAAATTGTTGATTGGTTACATCATGATGTTATTCCTAAATCCATTATCATTTCAAATGACATAGATAATTTCTATTATAATATTATTAGAGAGTGAATTTCATGAACACCAATCATATAAGGTTACTATACGATGCAATGAGAAAGGTATGGTCACATAAAATAATGCTAAAATGGGTTGAATGTTAGTGAAATATAATTTATTATTGAAATGAGTAACATGGTCATCAAATATTCATTTGTAATATTTTTTTCATCTACCTACCAGAGCATAGTGGGAGTTCCATTGTTTAAAAAATAAAATATGATCTGTATCACATGGAAATATCATTTTGGTCAATCTGTTAGTTAAGACAAGGATGAAATTTATTCTCCAGTGATTGGCTTAACATAGTAACCTATTTTATAGGAATGAAGATGTAGTGAGATATATCTAATGGTTTTTGGTAACTATTCAATAGTACATATATTATATTGGTATTCAAAAATTCAAGATAAAAAATCCAAGTTATGAATTTTTACCAATGTCAGAGTGAATATAACTCTCCAGGTAGACATGTCTGGGAAGTGGGAGGAGTGTAACATGATAAATTGAATTCTATATGCCTAATTGATGGATAAATCATGTATACAATAATATGAATAATTATTTATATTTCTTGGATATAATTTATAGTAGGAAGAGATTAATTATATCCAGTAGAACTACAAGTGAAGTAGTTAGAAATATCTAATTGATCTTTGGAAAGTACAAAAGATATATACCTGTTTAATGGAGAGGTAAGGATACATGTTTTTAGGGGACAAAAAATAGTCCTCCATATATTTGAGTGATCTGATATCATAGTTTGGATAAGTTGTTGAGTGAGGCAAGCTCATTTTAGACATAAGTAACCATAACTAAAAATACATTTTATGTTAAAAATTCTATGGAAGCAAAAATTTGTTGTACCCAACGATTTATTCAAAATCATTAAATCACACCTAGAATGTTAAGAATTATCATATTGTAAATAATGTTACTATTACTATACATGATATCATGTTATGATAGTGGAAAAAGGAAAATAATTGGGGATTCCATTTCATGAGATATTTTACTCAAGGTGATGATGTTCCAAATAGAATAATGGCCATGCTGCAGAGTCCTGGCAGACCCATCAGCTAATTCCATGACTAAGCAGAAACATGAGTTTGATCATGAGTGAGCCAGCCAATTTAGTTAGCATGTTGGATCTACTGAAAGTGGGAGTGTTGTAATAGTGAGTGTCATAGACACAACAATGTAGTGCTTTTGATTACCATATCATTTGGATATTTTGATTTGAATGATGAAAACTTAAAATTATTGTGCAAATATTTCAACATCCACTATTAATGGTAATGTCCATTGATTAATTATAATATCAAAAATTTAGTGTAGATTCCATGAATTTTTGAAAACACTTATATACTTTGGCATTAATCATTAATATGACATATGTTCAAGATATATCATACTGACTGGACAAAGTAGATATTTGACTATTAGTTTCTAGTGTCTCATAAGCGGTATTACATTTTCTCAGGAAGTTAACACTTGGTGATCTCGTGTAGATATTTTATTGGGATAGACCTACCATTGTGAATTACATATGTTTTGGGTTTCATTGTATGTTTCTATATACAGACAGGTGTAATGGTCTCCTGAATTGAGGTCATTTCCAATGTGTGCCTGTTGATTGCATACAATGATGTAAGGAAAAAACCATGACAATAAAATCATGTAGACTAGCTATTGGTGGCTGTGTCATTGGTGGCACGTCATTGGATGAATGGTATATAAAGGATTAGTCACTTCTAGGATATGGAATGTATATATATTAGGACACATTAATCATGATGGTAGTACCTCCATAAGACCATGCCCATGGCAGTTGAGGGTAAATCCACCCAGTTAGATCCACAAATAATAAATCATGTAATGGATTATGACACAGCTTTGTGTCTAGATTTAAGATATATTAAAGACAAATAGATTTTATTACATAGTTCATGATACTGGGTTGGTTTTCACTGTTCGGACTATCCTTATCTCATTTGGGCCATGATGGATTACTATATCCTTCTCTAGGTATGTGAATAGTATTCACCACTATCAAGATAATGGCCAAGAGGGTCACACACAACATCATAATGAAGAATCAACACTATAGAATTGAATATGATTTTTGGTCATGGTGGAGCCCAACATGGATCTAGAATTTTTTCAAAGACATATGATCAAGAAATTAATAAGTACATTCATATTATTCATGTTAAGACAATTTGACAATGAATTTATTAATTAATAGTTTTTACATATTTTATAGTAAATATATAAAAATATTTAATGAATGAATAATCATTTAATATTAATGTTTCATTTAATATTTGCAGGTTGTACGATATGAGTTAATGGATCAAGTGTTATAAGGTAATAAATTTATTATATTCTAATAAAACTGATAATTATAAAAGATATTTTTTAGTCTTTTTATTTGTGAAAATATTATTTATTTAGTCTGTTGATTATTCAGGGGTCGGGCTAGCATTTTTAGAAATTTATTTTTACACAATAAATAGAAGACTAGAGGGATTTTTACCATGACTATTCATTGACTCCTCTATCACTCTACTAATCTATCATGTATTCTAGAGAGAGTGACTCTGGATTTGGGAGATTTGATCAATCTCACACCCATGTATTACAAGAATGGTGATATAGAGATCATCAGAGCATAGAAGGATTTGTCAGAATACCATTCTAGAACCAATATTATGACGATCGACACTCTTATAGATTCTTAATGCTTATGTGGACAATCAATAGAAATTATTCTCTATATTCTTAAATTGGAATCACCAAAAATGAGAATACATCAAGTGAAACCTCAAATTTAAACATGGTGTTTTATGGTTGTAATATGACGCTTAATCTATTTCACATATCATCTTGAGTTAGTAATTAGGAATTGACTATCTGATGTCGATAAGTTCATGTTGATCCTCAGCGAAAAAATTTAAATTCCAATTTTTAGGGAATCTGCTACTTGTATGGTACCTTCATCTTGATGGTTTAGGGTAACATTTAATAGTTTTAGTTTCGTGTGAACATTTATCATTTTATGAAAATGATGGAATGGGACCCATGGAAGATTGTGCCAATAATGATTGAGCTGACTAGGGAGTTTCTACAACAACACCATCTAACTTTTTCTGTAGAGGGTGGACATGATGTAGCTGTGTTCGGGATAGAGTCCATCCAGATGATTCATGGTCACAGAGAGACACCTCTTGTGATGAAAATCAATCTTTTGGCATACATGTTCTGAGGGAAGAAAAACACTGGTGGGACATTTTGGATTAGTCCTAGTAGAATGACGACATGTCATGTAAATATTTATATGAATAGTTTCTGGAATATTTCTTTAGGAGACAATGAGGCACGAAAAGGATACACAGTGGATGAGGTTGACCTAGGGCAAGAAGATGGTGATTTAATAAGGTTGTTTTTTCAACGACATGAAACATTTTACTTCAGCATTGGAAGAGGATGAGTTGTCTTATGGAAAGATGTTTTAACGATGGGAATAAATATGAGATTATATCCTAGGCGAATATCATATGTTTAAAAAGATTTTTTGTGATGGTAGATCAAACCCTTATTTTAGGGGGAAACCTCAAGGAGGACCTTGGTGGTTGGAATGATGTTCTATTTGGGCGATCTTGTTGTGCCACATCCTATGAAAGGATGCATTGTTTTTCAAACATTCACTATTGGCTCTGGTAGACAGAGTAGTGTAATGACAAAACAATCCCATAAGGGTAGTGATCAAGTTTTCTACAATCTATGTGGTGGGACATGGCACATGTTTTCCCACCATCCTAGACCACTGGTTGAGTGTCGAGCATACCATTGAATGGGTTATGTATAAATGTTATGTAAGAAACTATGACAAAGTAGGAATGATGGAGGGATTAGATCGATGCCATGTTTAAGAAGGGGGTTGGTTAACCAATATTAGGTAGGAAATTAGAGCCCCACTAGTCATATCGGTGTAGTGGAGGACATGTTACTCAGGGGAAAAAGAATCCATATCAATAGGGTAGTGTAGTTCTAGGAATTCCAGTCGGAGCACTAAGTAGAGAGGGATTTCATCTTCATATAGTTTAGTCAACACCGGGAGGTGGTGAGGCTGGACCATTGACTATTACAGTTAGGATCCATGTAGCTACCATGATCGGTAGTGATTTATTCGATACATCTACCTCACGTTATTTTATTTCTTCTCAACCTGTGTTTATGTTGGGTATAGCATTGCAACATTTGTAAAGGGTTAGGTCAATTGATAAATTATTAGGTATGCGAGTAGAGAATATTATGAAGTGTAGGGGGTATTCTCTTGATGTTGGTGGGTACCGTTTCCAATGAAACATGATTTTTCATAAGATGTTATATTTTGATCTTATTTTTAGTATGAATTGGATTGTGTTTTACCAGGAACACATCAACTATTTCAACCATAGGTTAACATTCATGCCTCCTGAAGGAGACACTAAGGTCTATCTTGGTGAGTGGGACATTCAGGCAGGCCATGCAGTGCTAGTTTTCTATGGTTGGGTGTGCTCACAACTAAAGTAGCTTGTCATATGATTAATGATGGGGGAGTAGAGAATATTGTATTTATTCCAATGGTGGATCCGTTGTAGGAAGTGTTTTCTAATTAATTCTCAGTATCATTTCTCGATGGTGATGTTTACTTCATGATATAGATGCTTCCTAGAGTAGAGCCAGTTTTTAGTCCATCATATAGAATGGCACCATCATAACTCGAGGTACTTAAAATTTAGTTGTATTAATTGGTAAATAAGTGTATTTTCGGTCTGAGTATATCACATTGGGTGAATCTAATGTTTTTTCCTTAGAAGGCTAATAGATCATTGTAGTTTTGTGTCAATTATAGTAAGGTAAATTATATGGAGTTTATGAAATGATACCCTATTCATTGAATGGATGATCTTGTTTTCTAGTTAATAGTTAATTTAGTGTCCTCTATGATTGATCTAACATTAGGGTATCATCAGAAAAGGTTGATACCTTCTAGTATACCACAAACTTCCATCTATAGAGGATTTGATTTAAATGTGTTTTTTGTAATTCTTTTTAGACTGTCTAATTCTCCAGTTGTTTTTATGGTCCTAATGAAATGAATATTTCTCATACACCTAGAATAGTTTGTAGATGATTTTGTTGATGACAGCTTGTTGTGCTCTAAAACTCATGATGGTCATTATAAACACCTTGATAACATCCTGATTAGACTATGATAGAGTATGATATACTCCAATCTATCCAAATGTCATTTCTAAATAAATCAAGTGATTTTATTCGGTCTCATAATCTTAGAGGATGGTCTATTGGTGGACCCAGAAATATTTTGATTACTTAAATATTTGGAACAACCAATGAATGTTTCTAATATCTAGTGTTTTATTTGTTTGTCTCGCAATTACTAAAGGTTAATTAAGTAATTATCCCATTTTAAAATGACCTATTTTCTGTTTGAATAATTATTTTATCATGTTAGAGTGGTCTACTCTATGTGAAGATGTTTTCCAGGAGTTAAAGAATCAGTTGACATCTCCACGAAATCTGATCATACCTGAACCATGTTGGGGGTATACCTTGTTTTGTGATGTGTTTAGTGTTTGAATTGGGGAGTTGTTGATGTAGAATGATTTATTTGTGGTGTATTGGTCAAGGAAATTGAGTCCCCATGAAACAAATTACCCTATACATGATCTTGAGTAGGATACAATGGTTTATTCATTTATGTTTTGGTGACACTATTTTTTTTATAACAGTTTAACATGTATGCCAATCATAAAATCTTTAATTACATCTTCACTCAGAATTATTTGAATCTTATATTGAAATTATGGGTGGAGTAAATGAATTATTTTTATATTGAGCTAGTTGGAACACTATGAAAGGAGAATAGTTTTCTAGAAGATTTGATCCAGAAGACTCAATGTCAAGAAGTTTAGGAAACCAACTCCAAATGAAGGATGATGGAATTTTTTACTGAGATACATCTTGAGGTGAGTAATAATCACATGATGAAGACCCTTGAATACTTGGATGTTGAGTTCATGTGTATGAGATGGATCATGGAAATTTAGTATGATTATTCAGAATTTTTGGTCTTAAGGGTTAGTCTTAAATGTGGAGATAACCTTCCATTTGTACTGTTAGTGGTGATGGGATTATTTATGTTTTTTTGGTGTTGTTGTGCAAACATGTTTGAGGGAAGGGTTATTTCTTAGGTTTTATGCATCTTGGTGGGGTTGCATCTTCATTTTACCCAAATTTAACCTAATATTCATATATAGTATTCATGTATAGAAATTAAGATTCAGGTCACCGGTTTCATCATGTGACGCCTTAACATTCAGTAGGTGAAGGCTTAATACAAATTTTTGGTCGGTTTGTTATAAACACTTCCCAATATAGAATGTAAATGGGATAAAATAACAATTTATTTCTGGGTAGGAATTCCAAGGATGACTTAAAAGAATGATGTGATATGTGTAGTGTAGGATCAGTTGACCATGGTGGCACATTTCATTCCAATTTGAGTGATCTTATCTATTGAAGAGTTGGGTGAATTATATGTTTGGGAAATTGTGTTGTTTCAGAGAGAACCACATATTCTTGTTTCAGATGATGATCCATGTTCTACATCACGTATCTAGAAGGTATTATAGAATTAAATTGGTACCCAAGTATTTTTAAGGATGGATTTACACCCATAGATGGATGGACAATCAGTGCATACTATTCTGGTACTAATGGATTTGTTTAGGGCTTGTGTCCTAGATTTTGGTGGATCATTGGAGAATCACTTATTATTTGTGTAATTCACTTATTACAGCAGTTACCTAGTGATGATTGGTATCGGTTCAGTAGATTCATAATCATCTGGAAATTGCTCAGAGTATGCAGAATTCATATTTGGATCGGCATCATAGATCTATTGAGCTTATGGTGGGTGATAGTGTGTTTCCATTCATGTATCCTAGGTAAGGTCACTATGAAATATTGAAATTAGATAAGTTGGTGCCCATGTACATGGGGTCATTTGAGATTGTAGATAACAATGAGCCGGTGGCTTACCGATTAGCTCTTCCACTACTGTATAGTGATATTCATGATGTTTTTTATTTTTCACAACATCGAAAGTATCATCATAAACATAATCATGTGTTTTATGAAGATTATGTTCATGAGGAAGGTGTGACCGTTTTTTATCATTTACTTCTTATTGTTGATCGTAAGGAGAAATCCCTGTGGGGAAAGACTGTGCCTGGGGTTTTTTTGGAAACATTGTAATGTTTGGATGAATATTGGGAGAGGGATGTAGATATGTGGGCATAGTGGCCCGATCTCTTTTTTTGATGTCCGGAGATGCATGGGAATGTGTCTCAAGGATGAGTCATTATATTGTGGGGAGGTTTTATGGTCCTATACATTATATTGGTATGTTGTTGTTTATATTTTTGTTTATGTCTTATTATTGTGGTTAATAAATTTTATACTGGATGTATGAGCAAGCTTGGGGGGGGGGTATTGGGGGATCATGGAATGATAAGAGGGATAATTTGTACCTGATATACATGTTTCATGGTTGGATCTTGGTTAGTAGAAACCATGATCCCAAAATATTCAATATATGGGGAAGGGGTTCATTTCTTACTAAACCATGAAATAGGGGAGACCGAACCATGTAGGCCTAGGTAGAGGCATTCGATATAGTTGGTCCATGGATTTTCATATTTTTTGTGGATCCCCATGTTACCATGAGACTCAACCCATCTTGTCCAGATGCATGCACGCTGTTGGTGCATGGTTTGGAAAACTGTGCGTCCAAACCAGGGGCCACATTAAATGTGGTATTTTACAAATTTCCCATCCCAATTTTTTGGTCCCTACCTGAATTTCATCCAGATTCAATCTCCTATAGCTCTACTAAGAACCTAAACCCCCCAAATATTCCCATGTGTTGATTACCTTACATTCTATGACTTTTTAAATGACTTTGGTTACAGTTCCAAGATATATGTATGTCATATGATCATATTGATCATCTTTTACAGTGTATGCATTTTGTTTAAAATATTCTTATTATGATTCCATAAAACCCTCTTTTTCAAGTGAGTCGTTGGTTGGGGAATTAAAGGTTTCCTGGATCCACATTTATGTCTATGGTTAATCATGTTCTCATCTCTAGTTTTGAGGTTGGTGGTCTACAAGTTTTATTCCTTGGTCTTTAAGTGTTTTTTTGAATTTTTTGGTGTTTTAATGATACTCTATTGTTGTGAATGCGATTCCATTGAATAGATTTAGTAAAATGGTAGAATAAATGATGAATTAAACCCCTAATTATCTCAATGGGATTCATTGAGGCTTACTGGACTGATTTAGGGCCACCAATGGTGTGTTCCACTATTTCTAAATAGGGAACATTGTAATGTTCCGTATTGAATTGGTTTTTGATATAGTACATCCCAATATGACCATGTTGATATCATAGATGTGTTGGAAAATGGATTATTTATAGTTGTGAATAAACATTGATAATTGAATAATGGTTACTTTGTATAAATGTAAAGTGGGTTAAATGGAAAAATATGAATGTGTTTGATGAACTGGGAGAGATATATTATTGTTAATGGTTCTAAATGGGCTATGTATGGTGTGTGGTAAATGTGTTCATTGGTTAATACACAATGATGATTTAATTATAAAGTTTATTGTGAATTGTGAATATTATGTTTATTGATTCTGCATGGTCTATGATTTGGTATATTTGATAATTAGATTAATTAGCATGTGCACATGGCTTAGGGTTATGTGGGAAATTAGACCAAGGATCCTAATAAGGGTCAGGTTCGACTGAGGATCTAAATTCTAACCCTAAAATGAAATGGATAGGATGTCGACCTAATGATCAGAGGCCACAATGGTTTCATTTTATGAGACTACCTAGAGGGAGGCTTCTAAGTGTGTGTGATGTATTTGTTATTAAATTTTTATCACTAGTGAGATAGGTAACATAAAATATTCCCTCATGTCTCATAATTGATCGGCATGGGAATGAATGAAAATTATATAAATTCCAAACCCATGGATAAAGTGATGAAAATGGTTCGAGTAATAGAATGGAATAAATGATTGATGTTGAAAAATTGAATTGTGTTCAATAACATAACCAATGTTTTATTTTTTTTATCTTTTAGTTTTTAGTACAAGCATGCACTATCTATTTAGACTGGATATTTTGAATATGCCATTGTTGGCGAAGAACTGAGTTCTTCACATTCCCTGTTTAGACAACTGTTGGGTACTAGAAAAAATTTATTTATTATAGGATTGGAGAAGTTAAAAATCACATTGCATGATAGTGGAGTTCTTATTGGGATTTTCATGAATGGGGATTTTGAGTTGGAGTTAATGGTTTTTATAGGTTACACATCCATTAGTCCCTATTTTGGGATTCATTCACTTTTGGTCATGTTAGCCTGAAACAGTATATTTATATATTGGTTATGGGTGTAACATGATTGGGAAATTTTTAATAATTTATGATCTGGTTTATAATCTTTTTTTCTTATTTCTTCTATTATCTATTTTAGAAAACTATAGTAAAGAGGGTATATCATTACCACAAGACCTATTAGGCCCTCTCTACAAGTGAATATATTCTAGTGAATGGAGAGGGGTGCTTGAGGTCCTATGGTTAACTCAGTCAGAGCACCATTTTAGTGTATTCCTATTCAAGGATGTCACAAGCGGTGATCGACACGTCTTCCAAAAATCTATGAACATCATAATAGGAATCTCTGAGATATATAGTGTAAATTTCTAACACCTTTATTGTATTCATTTTATCACCTTGATAATTACTTCCAAAGGATTCTAATTGATCAATCATGATTTGAGGGTAGATGGTAGAGGATTATCTCTCTCTATTCAAGGGAGTGTTCTTGAATGGGGTTCTCTATAGGACATCAGATGATTCACTCTGTATGTCATTGTGCACAACATAAATTAAATTGATTCTCTTAGAAATTAATATACATGGGTTTATATACCACTACTATTAGAAATAAATAATTTCAAAATTTCCTATTCTTATTTATTTAATCCCGGCCGAATGCCATGTAAGTAAAAATTTTATTATTGTTATTATTCCATGACATGCATGAATCCCATGGATTAAAATTAATTATCATTTAATCAAGTAATATTAAATATATATTATTTCTCAATGGATGTATGAATTCTATTAACCATTACTCTATAAAATTTATCAATCCTGGAATAATGAATATTTATTTAATAAAAAAATTTCACATTTTTATACACTATGGAATAAAAAAAATATACTCACTAAATAGAAAAATAAATATTTATTAAAAATTCTACACACATAATAATTATTCAAATAATTGGTGATGGGAAATATGTGATATCAAAAACATTAATATTTATTAAAACATTTATGAGAAAAATATTAATTCAAATTTTTAAATAATAAATTGTAATATATTATTCAGCCAAGATTCTGGATATATTTAGTGTGTGATAATCTATGACTCATTCTAAATGGAATTTAGTGAAGTATCCATAAGTCAACGGTTAAGGTCTTGTAACACCCAGAGGAATATATAGAGAGTGGTGTTAATGGTGCAACAAAAGGCTTCATTTGGGCACTCACAGTGTAATATAATCCATTTATCATGATAGCTCTAATCATGCAAGTTGCATGTTTTCATCATCAAACTATGTGCTCGATGTCTCTCTCTTTGAATTTATAGAAATTGAACATTCCTATAAAGCACCATGGACATTGATTTACTTAGGCTATATCATTTTTATGCAAGGGCCTAATATATGAACGTCTTTTAAAGAACATAAGAAAAAATAATGCATTCTTGGGTTATTCATTAAATCAATATTACATATGATACACGCAATATATCCTACATCACCACAGACATATGTCATATTGATTTTCATCAATACATCAATATACATGACGTATAATATTTTTTAATAATAATTGTAAAGTCTAATGGTCAAAACACTCTTCCATGGATAGAAAAGTCCAATGACACATATAAATGTGGATTTCCTACAGGGCAATTCATGTTCACTTAATAACCAAAAGTAGATATTACCCAGGGATTACACCATTCTATGGTTCCTGAAGGACCTATGAGTCTCCACCATGATAGCATGTATCATTTATGTCCCTAAAATCTTATCATCTACAAATAGAACATGTATTTTATGAATATTATTGTGACAAAAAAATCCAATGAAACCAACATATTACTCATGCTTATATGATTTCCAAAACATCCCAAGATCCATCAATTGTGTGTCCATAGTAGATTCACCATTAGATATGAAAAACTCATTTTTAATTAACTTGTTGATCATATATACACAAAAATAATGTAGATTTCTATTTAACACAATTTGAATACCCATATCTCCACCCATGATTTCTCCGTGATTTTATTACTGAAATGACTCTATGAGACTGGTTGCACCATAATTATATCATTGTACTTGGATAAATTGTCTATAAATATCAACACCTCCTGACAATTTTACCTATTATTTTATTGTATTCTCTGTAATCCAACATTATTTATGTTTTAATATTCCAGGATTTAGACATATGGGTTAACCAATGATTTCTATTATATGATCTCACTGAATAAGATAAAAGGAAAAAGAAGAATTAATTCACAGTATTATAAGTAAACAATAATTTGACATAATTTGACCCACCTATAAAATAACCAGAAGCAAACTCTTCAATAAGATTGGATGGATCATTGGGATTTCTTGGATCTGAAACATCGGAAGGATATATTTGTTTCATTACATGCACCAGGTCATCATAATGCCCCCGAGTTGAAGTTGGAGGAAAAAAATCATCATATCCTGGTTGAATAATAGGAAATGGTAGTGGTGTAGACATGGTGGGGTAATGAGAGAAGGGAAGGGAAAACATCGTAGGATATGGTATGGTATAGGTGGAATCATTTTTGGAGGAAACATAGTGTTGGAATGAGAATAAGATTCTATATAAAATGATTATTGAGGCATGGATGTGAAAAACCCTTGATACTGAAGTGGAGCATGAAAAGTTGTGGTATATGGGGTGTCTATTATAAGGTTTGTGTGGAACGAGTATGACAGGTGATCTGTGTTTCTCTAAGATCACCCCCACTATGTCCCATACTATGGTTTAGAAGGAGTAAACTCTATTTCAATTAAATATCCCTGAAAAATTTGATAAAGAATATGAAAATGTAAATAAATGTAATGTAGAAGAAAAATATTAGGATTATTTTACTCAAAAATGGAACCACAGGAGGCAACCCTTTCTCGCACATCCATCAATAATTATCAAATAATCTCCTCCTTATAAAATATTCAATATCATTAATAATCTTCCTAAGAATGAAATGAACACTTACCTTTATGATGAAAAACAATTACTCAAGAATAACCACATTGTGTCACCCAACATCATAACCACAAAAAAATGTATAATAATTTTATTTAGTGTATACCATAGTTGATAATAGTATATATAATCATCCATTCTTGATGTACCATATGCTCCTCAACCCGGATTCACTAATTATCTGTGCCCACAAGACATTCCTTTATGGGTCTGGATAAGGGTGAACCATGGATCTGATCAGACAGACTACATCACTGAGACATGCACCCACCCACGACAAGACATAGGGAATTGATCGGGTGATACGAGTCAGGTTAAGGGAATGGTTGGATTGGCTCTAGAATAATGGTATTAAAATTTTCTAAAGATAAGTGTCTTATAAATCTATATGACCAAAAAAGTGTTAATTTGGGAAGCATACATTGAAAAATGTATCTATTGGTGAGATATCTATATAAGGAGGGGGACTAAGAAAACCACACATGTGAAGGATTTTTCAATTAATTCAACCCTTAAAATGAATTTATTCATCATTTTGATCGATGAATAGACTGGTTTTGATGGAAGACATTAAGTTATTCAATCATTGCCTCAGGACCCTTTGGTGAGTGTCTTCTCATCTTCTCTTAATTTGTTCATCCCTAAAAGGGGAGGTTATCTGAATTATGGATTCTTTTTTTTTTTCTGGTTAGAATAATTCGATATGTGGATCCTGATGATATGAAGCATCTCTTTCGTGTTTCTAAATCAATTTTTGATGTTTTGAGTAGCTATGAAACGTATGTGTTACTTTTTTTCCTTCTTCTAACACTGCAATTTAGGATTTCTATATCTTGATTTTGATGCGAAAGCACTTCTCTTTTACCACTCAATTGAATGTTAGTTCATTTCACATGAGGGTTGGTGGGTTTTTATGAGACAGAATCTCCCAATGCACCGACGAAATATAGGGGGTGTGTTTCCTGAATAGTATGAAAGAAGGCGTCACACAATTTTGTAGCTATGTATCCAAGATGGAGGGAGGGGCCTAGGAGGAGGTGATGCTCCCTAAGAAAGCTATAAACACACAATTTATACTATGCCTGATTCCATTTATTGATGTAAAATGGTTTTTTTCTTGGGGTTAGTATGATTGTTAGTCGTGATTGGGGGGTAGCCCTCAAGCAGACGGAGTTTTAAAAAAATAGCAACATTATATATGTTTTAACCAATGAACATGTCTAATGAAATAACTGAGATAGTGTGAACATGAATATAGTTCATCATTTTAAATAGAAGACCAATACCTTTAAATCCCAATCATGACTGACTTCAATATCTAGTACACATAGAGTCCTGTTATATTTTAACTCTCAGATTTCCTCTCAAGGAAAAACTCTTTAGTTTTTTTTATCAAAGCTTCACCCATTTCAATATTTCACTTGTTCACTTATAGAAATCCAGAAAATATTGTCTCTGAAGTGAAATTTTCCAAATTTTAAAATTTTAATATACATTATTATATAAATAACATATGTAAATTTTTGATACATATTTTTATACATTATAATTAAATAAATTTAAAATAAATGATTGTTAAATTTTTGTATATATTGAAATAATGAAATAAATAACCAATTATTATATTTAATATAAATCAATAACCCAAAAAATGAGATGAAGTAAAATCTACCTAGTTATTTCTTAACTATCACATCCAGTAACTCCCCCCCACCACCCATGGATCACTAGAACATTTATAAAATAGAGAAAATTTTAAATAATTCATTCTTGATAATTTAATTTTTTTATATTTATATATATATTTATATCATGGTGGATAATTTATAGGATTTGAAATTAAAATAGGTCCCTTCAATTAAATAAATCTAAAATTGTATCATGTATCAGTATCAAAATAAATCATAACAAGACAACCTATGACACACACAAAACAAATTTTTTGTCATTTGATAGGTAAGAAGCATAAAAACTAGAAAAACATGACTTATAGATGACATTAGAAGAATTTCACCAGGAAAAATATGGTTGATGATAATTGAAATTGAACATTGAAGAGTAAATTAAACAAATCAATGAGTCACACAAGATCCATGAACCAATTTTAGACATGAAGTTATTTCATTTTCAGATCTGAGTAGAGAAGTTCATGAAATATAATTCTATTAATTTAACATAATTTTTTTTATGTGAAGGAGTTAAAATCAATTAAGAAAATTTGAGAAGAATCTATAAAAATTAAAAAATATGCGTTCGCCGAAGATCATCTTCCACTTGAAGACTTTGGTTTTTCCATGTTCGAGAAAGATTGAGTCATTGTTTTAGCTATTAGAGGTAGTGGCATACATTAATAAAGTGGATGAAGATGAGCATGGGTTATAGTTATGTGAGGTGATATATCATACTGATGAGTGGCCTTGATAGGGGCGTGATGTAGGGATTTAGTTGAGCATGTAAGAAGGGAGATGAGAAGGCAGACCCAGCCCAGCATTGCACAAGGCGTTTTATACACCATATGATTTTAGAGCAGAACATCAAATTCATATACAAAAAGGAAGAATCATAGGATTAAGGATTCATGACTATCAGATAGCCATGTCTAGTACAATAATCAATAAGATTACAGAAAATCACTAGGTATCATTGGCAAGAAAGTGAAATTATCATATAACCAAATCACCCTATAAAATGGAGTGAAAGAAGATTCACTGATGAAAAAATAAATTCAATGAGTTCATAACAGAATGTGAAAAGGGGAGATAGTTAGAACCAACTGATTCATCTAGGTTTATATATAAAATTAGAGAGAGGAAGAGGGCTGTTGGTTTCCCTCATATCATTTGTTTCTCTACCCCCGGGCCTCAATGGGATCTCCCTCAGGCTGACCCAGTTCACATATATCTACATTTTTTTTAAATACCTTCTTGGTATTCTATAAAAATTGACATATTCACCCATGTATAACTTTCTAATGTTATCAAATATCTACACTATTCACTGTATGACATTCTTGGTTAGTTTTAACAGCTAAAATCACTCAATAAGGTTTTTAATGTTATTCATGTTATTGAAAACCAAATTAATTTAAATCAAATTTACCATATTCACATGACCATGTAATGTATTTCACCATATATGTGATTGAAATTCTCTCCTAAATACATACATTTTCTAGAGTTTAGTTTCATAGCCTAATCATTGGAACGTTGTGGGTGAAATAATAGCAATAGACACCCCCACCCCCTTGACAACAGTGTCAGCCTCCCCGCTACAATTTATCAACACAAACACCCCCCTTAATAGCTCTAGGAACATGATCACCCACCGATGTGCCCTTAACATTACTGGGTTACAAACCTACTACCTCCTCCCCATGATCCAACGACTCTTCCACTCACATATTTTTTTATTAATTTTATAATATATCTATATATTTTTATATATTTTGTTACATTTTGTATCCTAATATTAATATTTTTTTACATTTTTTATCCACATATCTATATATATCAATATAAAATTTGTTGTGTGTGTGTGTGTTTATAAATACATACATATATATTTATATATATGTGTGAATCTATAAATATAATTATACATATTTGTATTTATTTACATATGTTATATATTAATATTTATATACATATATTTGAATGTATAGATAAACGTATATACGTTTTTCAATACACAGAAAAATATGTTTATATATATATATATGCAACACATATACATTAATTATATATATATATATATATGTATATAAATTCTCATACATTTTTTTAAATAATATAAATATTATTTTTTATTTTGATAATATTTATATCATAGAAATATATTTTATATGTAAATATGTTTAATTATTTATTTTAAAAAATAAATTTTTTGGGGTGAATTTTAAAAAAATCTTTTTATATAGTTATATATTTGATTATAAATAATAACTCATTGTGAAAAATGATAAAATTTCAACACCATAATATCAATATGAATGCACTAACATGGACTAAATTCAGTCACCACTAAAAATAAGGGAAAACCCCCTTATTGATGCTGATAATCCTTCAAATGCTAAAAAATAGGGCTACACCAACTAAATACTCATTTTTGGAGGCCTTCTGAGCTTTTGTTGACTTCAAAATATGTGAAAAATGGTTTACTATAAATTATCTTTGTTTATATATCATTGCATGCTTCTATTAGACATGTTGTAGAGCTCAAACGAACACCCAAATCAAATGTTATGGTTGTTTGATGTTTGAAATCTATTTTGAAATTAATTTAAATCTTTTATTATTTTTTATTATTTTTTACTCTAATTTTTATTTAATAACTATTACCCAAAAAAATTACAAAATTATTAAGTAAAAATATACTTTAAATTATCTTATAATCCGTTTTTACATAATATCTTACTTATATTGTTTAATTTTCTATTTATCCTTATCTAAATCATATTTAAAAAATATTTAATATATTTATATATCTATATAATTATATTAATATATGAATATATTTTTTTATAACAATTATTTTTTGAAATATACCCATTATAATCACAAGTAAAAAGACCTGATAATTTGGGTTTTTAATCACCGCATTTAAAGAAGAGATGTTAAAGGGGTAACTTAAACAATGCTAAAAAATGTCTATTAAATGGGAACATTTATGAGCTCTAAAAAAGCACGAATAAAGGTGTACATTTAAGAACAATTTTTTAGTGCTCTTAAAAGTACCTTTTATCAGTGCATTTTAGCACAAATAAAGGTATCCATTTAATCATTACTTTTTTTCTAGCATTGATAGAGGGTAGCACTACGTGAAGCATTATTAGTGGTAGTGTAATTACAGATCGTTAATTGAGTGAATTTATAATATTATTTAATTTAATTAAACTGATAATTTTATAATTAAATACACTTATTTTGGAATCAAAACAATGTATAAGTTAACTATATTTGGAATACTTGATTTCACATTTTCCATGTCTGTATCCATTTAATCATATTTTTTTGTTATATAATATAATATAATATACATTTCAACACACTGCCATACAAGAGGAGTTTAAAAATATATTAACTATATGGATTGTTCTCTCTATATTGACCATGGTTTGTTATTATACAGAAATAAAATAAAAATATTCAACATTATACAACTTAAAAATCATTTTTTTTCTTGTAGTAGATATGAAATTGAATTTCTTATTAATTATTATTTTGATTCTATGATTTATATTATACTACAACAAACTTTTCTTCACTAGATAATTGTGTTATTAGGAATCTGGAAGAAATAATTGTTGTTATGATGGATAGTTTGATGAAACTTTAAACCAATGAATCTATATGATAAATTGATCACTTTTGTAAATAGATAAAAATATAATGCTAAATATAAGAATATATTAAAATATTCCAAATCTGATTTCAAATGTAAATGGGGACATCATTATATGTAGATTAATTATTTCAATGTATCAATAAAAATGACTAATCAGTTGATTTGTTTTTACCTTTTAATTAAAATTTAGATTACTGTAAAGTGATATGTCCAGTTATTAGAAGATTTTATAAAATATACATTATTTTTCATACATATTTTAGTCTATCATATAAAATATTGAAGCTAACTATCATGAATTATTTTGTTAGTGTGATCTGTATAAAATAACATTTTCTTTAAATGTGTACTATGAAACTAATTATATATATCTTGTTATATGACATTCTAAAAATTCACATAATATTTATATAATTGGTACTGCTTTTTGTACATATACAGTGTATGGGCTCATACCTGTGTGGCCCATCACATAGTGTGTTTTTGGTTTTGGAGGCACCTTGAGGAGGTTTCGAGGAGTTTTGAGGGTAAATGGAAATAATTTGGTTGTAACTTCTATTTGAGGAGAAGATGTGATGTGGAGACATGGGTTGTGCCGTAATCCAGGATTCTAAGGTGTGGTCCCCTGACTGTGGTGTAGGGAGGCTCAAAGGAGGAAAATTGTAGATACAAACATTTTAGGCACGGATGCATCGTGGTGGTTGGATGCAGCATAGGCACATCCTTGGGGTTGAGGGACATGGCATGGAGTAGGTGGATGCACTGTAGTTGTATTTTAAGCAAAAACCAAATTGGGAGTGGTGCAACATGGGATGCAGGATGGGTTACAGTCCCTCCCCTAGATAAATTGGATATGAAACATGGATCTGATAGTGTATACTAAATACATGTTTTACAAGGGGAAAAGATATGGTATCCTCTAACTATTTAGTGGTTTGTGTGTTCTACCACATGGTCATTGGATCATTGTTGTTGTCCTCTAAAAATCTACCTGCCTATAAATACCCTTGAGGCCTCTTGACCTATTTCTCTCCTACTAATTCCTATTGAACCCTAGTCATCCAAGGGTACTTTTTGATGCACTTGAATCTCTGTTTCAATAGGTATCAATGAAAACATCTTTTGTTCAATCTATGGAGATCTATGGTAGGCTCTTCCTCTTTTCTAGATGTTTCTCTTTGTTTGATTGTGTTTCCTCTTATTCCTTCATTCCATTTAATGATGGATGTTCTCCATCATTCTAATAGGGTATTAATTTTTTTATTAAATAATTAGTGGAACAACATCCTTGAGAGATCATAGTTTCTTTAGGGAAGATGTGATCAAAAATTTATGATATTGATTCATTCTCATGCGGGGATTGTTGAATATTTAAAGAAGGGGATGGATTTATACTCCTATTTATTTTAATTAAATCATAAATTGACCATGTTTTTTAGAACTGAGAGGATGTAGGATTAAACAAATAAATATTAAAGATGATTTAATAATGGAATTGTATTATGATTATTGATAGCATGTTGTTGCATTCTAGTGTGAAAATGGGTTGCTTCTTGTTTTCTTAGATGGTGTTATATTTATACTATGCATTGTATAGAATGATGTTATTCTTAATTTATCATGTTCAAATTGATTAATTTGGATAATTAACATAAATTTAACAATGTTTTGTTGAGTTTCTAAAGAATTAAAGAGGAGGCATGTTTAATAAATCCTGGTTTTCTCACAAATTTGTTGCAATAAAATTGATGCAATTATTCATTTTTATCTGAATTAATTATTGGATGTGTTAATTGAATTGGATTGTGAGAATTAAGCAGCAATAATTTTTTATGATAAATGATGGATTGATTAATCTTTTTTATTCCCCCTTATGTTTGTTGTAACTGGAATATTATGCCAGAGATCATATTAAAATAATTTAATACCTTGTTATAATCGATTCATTAGGTTTTCATAGTTAGAGCCTATTAAGATTACCCAAACACGATTTAAGAATACCTAATATGGGTAGGGGTAAAACAATGATATATTTTTCATTTAATAAAGAGTTCTTAGGAAACAACATTCACCTATGGTTAAAGATTTCATTCAACGTTGAAAACAAATCAAACACATAAAAAACATGAACCATACAATTTATAATGCTCACTACTCAAAAAGATTTTCTACTCCTCTTTATGGTTTAGAAATAATCAAATACAACAAAATCCTCTAAAAAAAATTCTATCTTTGTGGAATATAGTGAAAAAGATATTCCATTACATGTGTTTAGAACTACTTTCAATAAAATATTTCATGTTCTTCAAGTGGCACGAAATTATGTAATATAATTTTTTGTAACAAGCATGTTATAGTTCATCTTGATCAACACTCATGAAGATGATTTTTCAAAATCAATTATTCACTTTCTTACCCAAAAGCAGTTAATAACATCATTAAATTTTTAAAGATGCTATGTTTAATATCCTAGTCTGATTCCCAAGTGTGATTACTCAATATAGAAAATATTACTCTATTAGAATACCTTTGAAACAACTCTTTGTTTCTTCTTCATTAGTCCAAAAATCTCAATAATATTTAACTAGTCTAATCATCCCACCAATATGAAAACCAAGTGAATATTATCTATATCTTTTTCACGTTTTTCGTTATCATCATGTATTTCTTCTTCATATGTCAGATAATCTTTTTCATGTCAGCTCGATCTCAAAACATTCTCTTGATAGAAATGTAGAGCTTCTCACTAGGATGAGTAGTTTAAAAAAATTTATATTTCAATAATCTAACATTTAAGAGGATTTTGAATATATTTCAACTAGAAGAAAAGTATAAAAATACCTTATCTTCCTGAAGTATACACAAAATTGAATTACCTATTTATTATTATTTTGATTCTATGTTTAAAATTCTATAGAAATAATGTTCATTTTACAGGATAATGATGTTATGATGAATCTTATAGAAATAAATATTATTTGGATGGTTATTGGGAATAAATATTATAAATTCTTATCTATATGATAAAGAGTTCACTATGATAAAAGGATTAAAATATGATGGGAAATATAATAATAAATTAAAATATTTATAAATAGAGTTCGATTGTAAATAAGAACATCATTATATAGAGAGAGAATAGTTTCGTATTTCTATAATTTTTTTTATTAATCAATTGATATTGTGATCACTATAAGGTGACATGGGGATCCATTATAAGATTTTTTAATGTATTGATAATTTTTTATAAAAATTTTAGTCTATGTTATCAATTATTTAGGATAAATAACCTGAAATATTCGAATAGAGTGATCTTTATAATATAATATTTTTAAAAAATGAATTTTATACATATATTTATATATATTATTTGATTTGAAATTATAAAAATTTATTTAATATTAAATATTTGGTAGTTTTTAATTCATTTTGAACAAAAAATTGAGTATTAGATCAAACCCTACATTCACTTAACATTATGTGTTTTGGGTCATGGAGGCACCTGGGGGAGGTATCAAGGAATTTGGAGGAAAAATAATGAAAAAAGGTTAGTCACACTGCTATTTGAGGCTTCAATGCAGGTGGATCCAAGGGCAGTGTCATAAGCTATGCTTCTAAGGTGTAGTCTCCCGACTGCAGTGTAGGGAGGCTCAAAAGTGGAAAATTGGGGATAGATTATTTTTTGGCCTAGTTTTTCTATGGTGGTTTGATATAGCTTATGTACATCCCCAATAACAATCATTGTTGCATGGAGCGAGGTGGCTACACTATATTGGTTTTGAGGGTAGTACCAAATCGGAGGGGGCTGTAATGTGGGATGTAGGTTAGTCTATAGTCCCACCACTAGAAGAATAGTATCTTCAACCTAGATCCAGCAATGGATTCCGGATACAGGTTCTACCAGAAGAATTTATATGGTATCCTTCCACTGTGCAGTGGTATAGGTTGTCTACAATGTGATCTTTGAGGGTACACTGTGGTACTATAAAAATATGGTTTCCTATAAATACCCATGAGTACCTTGGACATAGTTTTCTACCAATACTTCAAGTTTAATCCTAGGAAAACACATGTTATTTTTAATGTCATTGAAGCACCCATTCAGTATGGATGAATTTGAAATTCAATATTACAATATGTGGTGATCTCAGGAAGGTTCTCCCTCTTTTCAAACAATTTCTCACAATTTGATCTTATTTCCTACCATTAAATATTTCTAGGTTATGATATATGATATCCAACATTCTAATAGAGTATTATATTAAATTTTTCAATGTGTTCTTAGAATTAAATCTTTTAGATATTTTATTTTCCTCATGGCAGGTCTGATCAGAGTTCAATGACATTGATTAATTATCATGTGGAGAATGTCAATAATTTGAGGTTGGGGATTAATTTCTTCTCCAATTTATTTATATGAAATCATAAATTGACCATTTTTATACATTTATATAGTAATCAAATTAATATAATAATGGGTAAAATATTTTTAAGAATGTAATTAGATTATTTATGTTGATCTAATGTTGTTGCTTTGCACCATAGTAATGGTTTACTTCTTTTTTTTCAACATAGTTTTCTATCTGTAATTTTCATTTTATATCATCATTTTAGGATTGGTTTACCAAAATTAAATTGGTTAATTATGAAAAATAACATTAATATTATAATGTATCATTTTTGAGATAATTAATTAAAGAGGATGCATTTTTATCAAAAATGGCGATTCTCATAATTTGATGGTAATCAAAGTGATCCAATTATGAATGTTAAATTGAATGTGTTATTCCATGTGTTGATGTAATTAGACAATGTACATTAATTTGTAATTATTTTTTATGATACGAAAAGACATTATTAATGTGTTTTGTTATTCCATATGATTTTGAAGCTAGAATATTATGTTGTAGAGCATGTTTAAATATGTTACAAAATATTTTTTAATTTAGGTATTTTTTTATTAATATTTATAATTGAAATTAACCAATTTAAATTTTAGTTCCATTTAAACTATTTCCAATTTTAGAAATCTAATATTAAATATTTTCACATTTTAATATCTTATGGATATTTGTTTCATTTTACCACATGAGCTAATTTACATGGCCCAATAAACTTTTTGACCATATTTATTTTAAGATTCCAATATGCATATCCACTAAACACAAACTCTATGTATTTTGTGATGTCAATGTATGTCTCCACCTAATCTATCTTATCCATACATTGATTTGAACAATTACATGTACTTTTGGGTGGGTAGTTCGGTGCTAGATTAGTAGTAGTGTCACCCTGTCCATGTAATTAGTCATTTATGGTTCTGAAAGGGGGTCTCATCCACAATCCAGTTCCTATATTATATATAAAAATCAAATCTAAAATTCATCCTCATTGGTGGTCGAATTCTTCAAGTATGTAGGGATCCAGATTCATGCAATTGACCTTCTTGCTGTTAGTGTTTTAGTTTCCTCTAGTTGGTGGTTGGTTTTCTTTTTCTCTTATCCAATGTTGAGAATCATCATCCCAAACATCAATCTAATCGATGGCTATTCTACAATCCACATTAATGAAATCATTTGGTGGCCGGTCGACCCCCTACATGCTGTTATTTCTTGGATCATGGTGGATCCTCTCATGTGTCATCCTTGTTGAAGATGTGTGATCATTTCTCGATTCTAGAGACCTGGTCTGATAATCTTATGTTGAGATCCAATGAAGTGGAATGATCGATGTACTTGAATATCAATGTGATCTAGATGCCTTTAAATTTTTCTCGTGTGTATGTTTTTCATAAACACAATTCCATCTGTGTTTCTAAAAGTTGTGTGTAGTTTCTATTTTAGTGCTTCTATGCATTTCAGTTGGCTATCATTATTGCATATGTAAACTGTAATCTGTAAATTTCTTGAGAATCTAATAATAACACATGTGTGGGTGGTGTTCTTGTCAGGTAGAAGGATGCAATGGGATAGAAGCATAGAAATATTGGTGTTTCCATTGTTTTTTATTTTCATTTCTCCATCAACAATTGTTTTTTCACCTATTCCCACATCAGCAGTCTGTTTGGGTGTATATTCATTGTAATAAAATTCATTTTCTATTTTTTATATTGAATTAAACCTTATTTTTTATTCAGTGTTTCTTGGAATTTTTTATGAGGGGGTTGTACTCTGCTATTATACCATAAAAATGTGGTATTAGATCCACTAAAATAAACAAAGGCCTCTGTGAAATATGAAATAAAAAATGTTGATGGGTTTAATGATTTTTAATTTTATGTGATTAAAAATGGTGGCCATATTATTCTAACAAGGTTAAAAAATTCTATTTTTAACACAAATAAACCCCATATAAGTCTATCTGCTGATGTCCAAACAGTCAAAAAATATTCAGATGAACCTCCTGATATTTTTATTTAAGGAAACTGCTCTATACTCTTGTATTTAGGTGACAACGTCCATTTGGGTTTTCATATGGGACATCCTTAATCATTATTATATCATAACATAGAAAAAAATCTTTAAAAACATCATTAATTGTATGTATATATAAGATGATCAAATTAAATACCATGAAGATGCATGATGGAACCTCTATGTAGATGCACTTTGATGAGTTTAATAAAATCTTATTAGTGCTCCCCAATATAAATTTTAATGTTAAATATGGGGACTAATCCATCATACATTTAATATCATTATATATCTTATATAAAAATTAATATATGTAATGATTTAGGGAATATATTCTTTAAAATTAGAAGAATTCATGTCTTCCTTGCTGTTACCTGAGTTGCTAGAAAGGCTGAGGTTAAACCATATGTTGAGGGTGTTAATATGAGGGTTTGTTCATATTTTGGAATGAATAATAAATCTAAACATAGGATAGGTAGAAAAATTCATAGCCAATGACCCAATAATTAGTTTAAACTCAACATCAAAGAGGTTACGTGCTACCACTATGGGAAACCTGGGAATAATAGTCCCAAATTACCTGATTTGAAATCAATAAATCCTTTTAAGGGGTTTGGTGATCATTTTCTCTTTTGGAACCAAGGATTTGAATGTTTTGATATGTTGAATGTGACCTGAACAACTCTTAATATAGAGTGGGTATTAGATTCAGGATGTTCTTTCTATATGTGGTCAAATTTGAGTTATTTTTCTTATTTTATTAAGATATCAAAAGAAGTGGTTTTTATAATCAACAACAATAGATGTTGCATCATGGGTAGACATTCTGTTATTATAGAGCTCTCAAACCATTTTATTATCACATTATTTTATGTGAGATAGGTAACATATTTATGAAATAATCAATATAAATTGGTGTATTACATCTAAGAGGTTTTGCCATTAAATTTTATTCTAGTTGTCTTAGACTCTACAAGGGAGATCATTTGGTTCATAAGGATCATTGGTAAATGGGTTTTATGTGGTTTATTAAATAACACACATCATGTAGTCGGAAAACACATATTTCACAACAATGAAAACACTATCCATTGGAATGGGGGGTCATACAAGAGAGTGTTGAAGGTCTATATGAATTGAGAAAGCAAGGGATTATCACTCATGTTAAACCTTATAACATACCATTTTGTGAAGGATATCTCTTTGGTAAGTCTAAAAGTATCAGTTTTCAGAGATCTAGCTTTAAGGTTGGTCCCCAACATGACTATGATCACTTTAACTAGTGGGGACCCACTCAGACTACCTCCAACGGTGGAGGGTCTTACATTGTCACCTATATACATGTATTTTCAAGGAATGTCTGGGTTTACAATTTGAGAAATAAATTTGATGTCTTTGAGATGTATAAAACATGGAATTACTATCTAATAAATAAATCTGTGAGGAAGTTAAATTCTTTGACGACTGATAATGTCCTTAAATACCTATCTAATAAATTTATAATGTTTTTGAATGTGATGTAATATTAATTCTCCAAATAGTGATTCGTACTCCTCAATAGAGTTATCTATCTAAGCATATGAATCATACCATTCTTTATTTGGTTTGTATCATCCATTCATGCTCACGTTTTCCCAAATCATTTTATGAATATTCTATAACTAATTAAATTTACATAATAAATAGGTGTCCATCATATTCCAATATATTTAAGACACCTATCAAATTTTGGAGAAATCACCCCATCCAATATACATCTTAGGGTTTTTGGATGCACTACCTATACTAATCTTAAGGATGATATCATTGAACTTAGAGCTATAAAGTGCATCTTCATAGGTTATTTTGAGGTGTGAAGGGTTATAAGTATTGGGTAGATAATCATTGATTTCAAAATTATGTTCTTAGCTGAGATCTGTTGCTTAAAGAGTTTGTTCCTACTAGAGTCAAACCTCCCATTGATGATATTGGTGAGGCTTCTCAGAAGAGGGATCTTGAGGTTGATCCTCCCCATGTTAGTGAGAATCCAATAGAGGTTCCTTCAACCTATTAGGTAACCCTTTCACAGTTTGAGCTAAAATCCTTGTCTGATTCTAATGATACTATTTATTATAGAGTTTATTGTAACATTAGGGGTTATAAGGTCACTAAATATAGGTATATGAGAGTCATTGGACCTCCCCTAGGTATAACCACGCTGATATTGTTACATTTTTCATAAATGTTGTCACAGATCTTGGTGGGAGGATCCCCAAAGATACAATTAAGCTATTATTGATAGAAACCCTAACCATTGGATTTCATCAATGGATGTTGATATGAAATCTATAATAATGAACCTTACTAGACCCATTGTTAATAATCCACCTAATACTATGGTGATTGGTTGGAAATTTATATATAAAACAAAAGAAAACAATAATATATAAAATGAAATTATGTTTATTGTTAGCATTTTAACCAAAGGGTTCCATCAATGTGATGGAATTGATTACTCTAAAATTTTGTCCCTTATAGTGAATCATTATTTAATTAGAATGATTTTTCATTTTATGATCAATGTGATTTTCATATATGACAACAATAAATCAAAACAATATTCATGCCTGGTGATTCAATTGAAAAACTATAAGTGAAGCCTCCTAGAGGCATTGAACATGAATTTAAATAAAATAAAGATTATTTTCATAATAATTCATTGTATGTATTAATATAAGCCCTCATGAAAATATTATAATATGTTTGATTTATTCATGTTATAAAATTGTTTTAGTAGGAGTCAATTTGATGCAAATGTTAATTTTAAATCTGTTAAAAATCCATGCTTTATTTATTGATGTATGTAGATGACAAGTTTCACATATGTAGATACATGAAATTAATCACCAATGTTAAAATGAAATTGAATTCATATATTTAAATTAATGATCTCAGAAATCCTTTGAAAATTCTAGTCATAGAAATTATGTGGGACATGATGGAAAAGATTCATTATGTATCTCAATATGCCTATATCCTTATATTGATTAAGATGTATATTTTTGAAGCCTTAAGGCCTTTTAGTGTTCCTCTAGGTCAAAATTTTAAATTTTTTTTTATCTCAATCACCACCCATAGCTTGGTATATAGAATAAATGAGTAGAATCCCATATGCTAATTTAAGGGGAAGTAATATGTATACTATGATTTGTCGTCGACCAGATGTTGGGTTTTCTATCTGTACTTTTAGCAGGATTATGGAAGATCTAGTCAAACCACATTGGCATTCTATTAAATGATATATGATAGACATTTATTCTACATCATCTATTTAAATTTTATATGGTTTGAATATTAATTCTTTTTAATTAGTGACTGGTTATGTGGACTCTAAATATACTGAAAATGTTGATACTCGTTAATCACAAACTAGTTATGTATTTGTTTCATGTGGTGAACTATATCCTGGATGTGAAATACGCAATTGGTGTAGACCCTCTCAACCACTACATCATAGTATATAGAACTGATAGAAGTAGTCAATGATTCCATATAGCTTAATGGTTTGTTTTTTAAACCTCATCTATGTAATTATGTTATTTTTGTGCATTGGGTTTCTCAATCTTCCCTATATATTTATAAAAAATTAGTATGCCAATATAGGTCTATGAACATAGATATTATGCTTCATTTTATTGTATAAGTTTTTCAAATTGGATATGTATGTGTCTCTAAGATACACATGGATGAAAACCCATCCGATTTTTTTACTGAGGCCGCAACATTATCCGAGTCCAATAATTTCATAGATATCTTGATCCTGGATCCTCTTGAATAACATTCAGGTCCAATAACATCACCAATTTTAAATAGAAAATGCTGGGGATTTGTTAATTTGGGTATTCTTAATTTTTATATTGAAAATTTTAATTAACCATTTAAATTGTTCTTCCATATAAATTGTTTTAAATACCTTCAATTTATTATTAAATATTTTCTCATTTTAATATCTATTGAATTTGGTTTCATTTTATCCCTTGAGCTAATTTATGTGGCTCGCTCAATTTTATGCCATGTTTGATTAGGGCCACCACCTTGGATATATATTGTATACCTATTCAAATAATTTCTTTCAATTAATGAATGTCGTTGCCTAATATATCTTGGTAATCCATTGATTTGAGCCATTTTATGTGATGTTGGGTTGGCAGTTCAACATTGGCATCTTAGAAGCCTTCCATTAGAAGTGTTGTTATATGGATAAGGTTTTCGCATGGGTTTTCATCATTGTGGTGGAATCTATAGTTGATATATGAAATAGATCATAAAATAATCTTATTAGGTAGTTGATCTCACATGGAAACCAGATACCCTGATTCATTAAATTGATACCCTCTCACTGCAGGTGGTTTTTTTCCTCTAGTGGTTTGGTCTACATTTTCCCTCACCTAATGATTTGAATTTTCCTCCTCATATTCAATATAACAGGTGGTAGTTCTATCATCTCCATCAGCAGACTCGTCTTATGGCCCGCTGACCCCCCCCCCCCAATATTTTTGCTACACATATGGTGAATCCAATCGGGGTTCTTCCCGGTTGATGATATGCGGACATTGCTCGAATCTAGTGAAATGGAATGATCTTCCATTGACGAGATCCAAAGATGTTGGAGGATCAATGTTCATTGATCATGAAGTGATCTGGATTCCTAGACATTTTTTGGGATTGTAATTATTTTCATTATCCCAATTAGTTCTGTATTGCTTCATCTTATGCACAATTTCTGTTATAGTGCTTCTATGCATTTCTGTTGACTACCTTTTTTCCCTCTATAAATTTTTAACTATTTTTATTTTAATAATATAATAAATGTGCATTTTGTGTGGTTTTTTCCCATTTAGTATGTCCCAAAGGTACTGAAGAATGTATTTCCTTGTGCCACCATTATTTTCTTTTCTCATTTCTTCTTCTGTAATTGTTTTAGTTTCACAATTCCAACATAAACACTCTATTTGGGTGTGTTTTAATTTTGATGAATTTCATAAATATTCATATATATATAATTCCACCATAATGTTTATTTGGTGGTGCTTTGAATTTTTTGGGGGGTTTTACTCCACTATTACCCCACACAACACTTTTTATAGGTGATTCCATCAGTTTCCCATTATTGGAACCTATGTTAATTGTATTGGATAATACAAGATGGAAGAAAACCCGACTTTTCCTTAATGATAAATGTTTAAGGGCATGTTTTCTAATTTTCATGTGAATGCTTAAGGTATTTTGTTCAGTTTTGACAGCATCATTGCATGTAAAGGATTGATGCCTTGTTTTAAGAACAAGATTCATTATTGAATATGTTTGTTTCATGATATCTATTGTGTCATCTAGAAATGACCCATTCTATATGATGTTATATGAGACCAGGATGGATGATAAGATATGGATGAGGCGTCTAGAGAATGTGGTAGTAGTTGGCACCCATGATGGTGAGATGCATAGTGATGTTTATGAGGGTGTTAGGGATGCCACAAAAGTTAATGGGTTTGGTTAATGTTATTCATCCTCATTGTCGTGTTGAAATATGATATACATTATTGCTAATGAATCTGTTTAATAGTCAGATGATTGTGTGATTTGTATTACCTACATTCATTTCCCCTCTGCTTGATGTAGATGGGTGTGTATGGTAACTTCTATTAACGGCAGATAAGGATGTTTTCCTAGAGTTCCTAGAATAATAAAATGTTTACAATGTGTAGTAAATGTTTATCACAGGGTTTTTGATATTTCTAGAATGAAAAAATTAATGTTAATCCTAAGAAACCATGGAATCAGTTTGATTATTCTTGTAGTGAATGGACATCACATCGATTGTTAATGAAATATATATGAGATAATGTTAATTAGTAGTTAGTTAATTAATTTTAATTAATAGAAATGTTAAAATAAAATTAAAAATTAAATATACATCCTTCAATTTCCAGAGTTCTTATAGGATATATAGTCCCTAGAAAGCAGCAGTAGTGTGTCTATGTGATTATAATTTTTGTAGATCCTAAGACTAGATTAATTCCTATAGTGTGGTCATGCTCTATTTTATATCTTCCATGTTTTTTTATTTCTTACACTACCCACCCATGTCGATAGGGTGAATGACACCATGTGGACTCTGGGAGGTCGTTATCCATAACATATTGGTTGGTGAGGGAAAGATGACAATGTACCCCCTTTGGTATTTTTCACTTCAGCTAACAATATTATGTGCTAGTATGAATCATGATTAGTTTTCCCATATATATGTGTAGAGGGCTGTAATGGAATGAGGTTATTTCAAACACATGTGTCTCTGTATAAAATATCAAAAGGATTATTATATGTTTTATATTTATGGGATGTGATTACTTGAGGTAACATATTCATTTTATGGTCTGCGATGGCTTGGTGTATAATATATAATGTATGATACACATCATACTGGATAATGTGGACCCCATAAACTACTTGGTTTCTATATGGATATGTGCCATGAGATGATGAAAAGATGTGATGAAGGAGATTAATGTCATGATACACGGCCCGAGTGTCCTCATGATTTCTTATTTTGGAGATATATATCTCAGGGCATGCAAATTTATGTCATAGTAGAAAACCAATGGGGAAATGGAAGCATGGCGTCGTTGTTGAATTATAATTATATTAAATGATTTCTCTTGTATCATTAAATTGGTGAGAGATAGCCATTGTAGCACCCTTGTTTTTTATGGTCATTTTTTCAAATAAATTAAATATTAATTTATGATTTCAATTCAATAAGTCAAAAATTCTTTTCACATGGCAAGGAATTGGAGTACATAACGCGCAACACTGATGTTTCAATGAACTGTCATTTAATGTAATAAATGTTTAAATGAAATAATTATATCCAAGTTTTTAAACATTTTAATATAGTAGTAATGAATACCATTAATATATTTTTTATAGTGGTTATATATATATATATATATATATATAATATTTTGATAATGAATGATATAAATTTTTGTAATATACTTTTATTTTTTAAAATAATGTTTTCTCAAAAAAATTCTTTTAATGTCCTTCTCTGAAAAATAATATAATTTTTATTTGACACATTTAGAAATTTAATTTGATAAAATAAATTTCAATATTGAATTTATAATGTAAAAATTATCTTATTGTGATTTATTTGTATTTTTCTGAGAAATTTCATTTTTGGGTAAATAGTGACTAATACCACATTTTAATTTAAAACTACTTTTTATTGTAATTTATTTATAAGTATAAATTATAAATTAAATTAGTTTAAATGTTTAATTATATTATATTTTTTATCATTTAATCCAATCAATGCATGGGAACCAATCTCATTTTGAAATTGGGTATAAAAACATTTCAATCATTTGATAATTTTTACTTTATAACCCCACATTGTGGACTCGACAGCTGGATTATATTTATATTAATTTTTGGAACATCTGTTAATGTAATTTGGAAAAACTTATTCCATATTTGGAATCATAACATTTTATAATTTCTAATAATGTAACCTTAGTTTTTAACAAAAAATAAAATTGTAGTAATTAAAATTAATTACAACATCTAAGTTCAAATTAAGCGTAATAATGGAATAAACATGACAGTAAGGACCAAAAAAACCAATACACGTATCGTAAATAATTTTTATTCTCATATATAGACCATATAAACACATTTTAAGACATTTATCCATTATTAACTGCTTTAGATAAAAAATTATTGGTGGGGTTCATTTCCATAAAAATAATACAATAGTGTCACCCATCATCCATTATAAAAGGCATCCTTTCTTCCCACCTCCCCAAACCTCTCACACCACATTTCCATGATAAAATATCTACAAATGTATCTCCCAATACTTAATCCATTCCTTTTGTAATTTTATTTTTGTAAAAAATCCATCAAAGAGAACCCTTTGGTAAAAACCAAAAGGAGTTACACGATTAGGAGGTAAGACCCTCCCTCATACTTATTTTTTCCTTCACCACTACCTTAAAGCATCCAATTACATTATAAGATTACAAAATCATTATATTTATTATATTAGGACTTTTTATGTTAATATTTAGACCTGAACATATATAAACATCATTCTAATGGATAACGAACATATGGTTTACATGTAGGCAGACCTCCGGCTCGCTAATCAATTATTGTTCAATATTACATTGCCACCTCTCATTGTGGATCTTATGATGGAAACACATATATATGAGGTATATATTATTTATTGTTTATATAATCTTATATTATTCTTTTTAAACCATAAAAATTTATACATCCCATTTTGTGTTAATATGAAAATTAAATTTGACGAATTGCGTTCTATCACCCCCTCAAAGCGGCCAGATTTGTTCATATACTACATGGAATGTATTAATGATGGATGTAAGGAATATATATGTGATATATATGTAATAATAAATATAATATAATAATAATATGTATTCATATACATATACATATATATATGTGTGTGTGTGTGTGTGTGTGTCTTTTACTTTATTTCCTTCAACGTGACAATTTAATGGAAATAACATTCTTGCGTACGTACGCCTTGTCCTCTCTAGGAATAGTATATTCTGTTTCATAATTCTATATTATTTGAATTATTAAAATACACTTATATTGAATATTAATTTTATTCATATTACGATTTACATTGTAGAACTTTGATATAAGAATATGGTTCAATGAAATAACAAATTAAGAGAGATGCGAAGAACAACACAAATATTATCCGAATATGAAACTTTAACATAAGATGGTTAAATAGAAGGTAATAGAAAATTATAATCAAACCATATATGGTATAATATATATTAATATTGTTATATAAAATTCTTTTAACAAATTTATATTTATTATAATGGTGGGATGAATGAGTATATTGAGGGTAACAACACAAGTTAAAGGGATTTCATCTCACTTATTATTTCTCTGAGATACATGTTGTTTTCGCCACTCATTCCTTTTTTGTGTTTTATGTAAATCCCATTACTTTATTCTATATTTATTATAAATTTATTTATAGTTATTAACAATGAAATTTAATTGTATTTCTTTTATGGGGTTAAGGATTCAAAAGATACCAAATAAGAATAATAGTTTTGTCTCAATTTTCCCTCTATGAGACTCGTGTTATGTTAGGCCCCTAAATTATCAGGAGAGGTGTATAAAATTAAATTATAAAATATATATCTTCATTTTAAATTCATTAATGATATTTTAGGATTTATTTAATTTAATCTTCTTACATGTAGAGTATGATCCCATGTAATAATGTGGTATGTGTTTATTGAAAAAATGTCATCACTTTTCATGATTGTTAATGATTATACTTATTTAAAAAAATATAATGATCCATATCTCAATAAATTCATGAAATATTTTACCCTTTGGTTATTCAAGATATATTCATGTATTGGTACCATATTTACACTCGTTTGTACATAATATAGTTAAGTATGTGTTTTTATGAAATCCTGACTTTACACTCTCCTCATTCAGATATGTATGTTTTCTAAAAAAGGTTCTTGGAATATTATACTATAGTATTGTAATAATTAACTGAAATTTTTAATATTTTTTCCATTTACCAATCTCTTCAAAAGAATATTATTGTCACTTTTTGAACAAGTAACTTTCTAAACTTCTAACCATGTAAATGGGAATGATCTTTTTACCTGGTATGACAAGTACAAGTTTAATGGATGTTATTTAATGTAATATTATATTGAATTTGTATAAGGATAATTTATAAGTTATTTTTTAAGAAAATTAACTTTCATGGAAAGTGGTATTCAAAACGTTTTCAAATTTTTACATGTTTTCAAAAAATGCAATGAAATGGTTTTCAAAACATTTTCATGATTTAGTTATATGTTATAAATATTTTATAAATGAAATTGTTTTCAAAAAAATATTATGATTTATTTATACGTTTTCATATTTTTTTTCCAATGAAATTGTTTTAAAAACTTTTTCAATATATCTTTATATGTTCTCAAATTATTTTCAATAAATTGGATTTCAGTAATTTTTTAATCATTATTTTATTTATTTAAAGTATATCCAATGAATTTTTTTATAAAATTATTCAAATCTAATATATAAAGGAAACGGATTTCATAATGATTTATAGTATTCATTATAAATTTTCATTTTAGTTTCAAAAATAATTATTCCAAAAGGATTTATGTATTAAAACCCCTTATTTAAATAAGCTAAGATTTTTTCATCACGAAATTTTTATAAACTATATTTCAAAACATTTCCCATATATTTTAACATTCATTATTGTTTCCCATTCATTTATGGAGAATTTATTCAATGTTTACATTGATATTATTTCTATAAATGGCTTATGTTTTTATAGAATTATTTTTAGAAACTCATTTCTCTTCCACAAGTTATATGTTTTTTAGACCCTTTTCATGTTGTGGGTTATGCTTTTGTTGAAATTATTATGAATACTATATTATTTTAATAGGTTATGATATGTGTTTCTTAGGTCCTTGAAACATTTGTTCCAATTTAAGAATCATTGCTTCTAGTAGGGTTCCATTAGATTTATTCATGGCACCGGAAACACCCAACATTTCCTTATCCGAAAGAGACCTTCTTTCCAAAGGTAGGTGTTCGTTATGTTTGATCTTTTATGATACTTAAGGATGAGCATTGTTCAAGAGGATGGGAGGTCAGAATCATCACACCCTTTTGGAAGGAATTATTATCTACTCGAGGACTCTCATTATAAATTTTAGACGTGTTCGTGAATCCTTATTAATTTACCAAGCATGACATAAGTTTTCCTTGGAATTTGAAATCAGTTATTAATATGAATGTAATTCAAAATCATTTGTAACTATTTAGGGTTAGTTATTAATTGAGATATCAATATGTACTCGAGGTTCTCCATCAATGATATCCTCTCATATACACTTTATATATTATTTTAATCATTTTTTAAACGATACTGGTTTTTAAGCCACTCAGCGAGACACTCTGGGATTTATTGTCACCCAGGGAGATGATGTTTTGTTTTGATTATGGGATCATAACCATGAAATGGGTTACCCATGTATCCATGTGAAAAAATTCAGAACCCTTTTAGTTCTGTTCCACTTAATAGGACACATCATACCATTTAAGGTAATGTGATAAGGACCCTACCATGGAGATTGATGTAATGTTGTAAGGAAATTTAAGAGAAAGATTCGTAGTAAATGCTTGGGTGTGGGACTTATACATAAAAAGCCCAAAGAACATAGAATGAATATGGATTTTCTTGTATGATTAGACCATGTTGGGAATACGGCCCATGGAAAACATCGTGGATTTGGAGGTGTGGGGATTGAACCACAAGGAGGCTTCCTACATATACTATATGTATGGGAACCAAAGCACACAAAGTTTTATTGGGGTATCATAGAACAATATAGTCCTTTAAGAAAAATGGGTTTGTGATTACATCATGAAAAGGAATCCTTAGTGATTTAGGGGTTTAATATAGGGATTACTCTTCAAGAGTATGCATATATTAATGTAATTACAGATGGATTATTGAAAAGAATATCAAGTGAGCTCGGGCCCTCAGAGGGCTTCCTACGTATCCCAATTATGGTGTGAATCAGAGTTCACATAGTTCATTCAACTGTGAAAATGTTGTGACTATAACAAATCTCTAAGACCATGCGAGTCATGCTCGGTGTGAAAAACAATAGGATGTTAAAGAATTAACAAAGGCACTCACATGTTTCCTCCTACACTAGTGGATATGGGTGCACCTATGGTGCCCAAGGTGGACTATGTAAAATCATCTTTAGAAAAGGGTGAGGTGACCAGCCTTCCATTTGTTCTCTTAAAATTGGAAAAAGTACTAAATAGAATGAATATGGGATAAAGGTTAGGGGATTACAGTAGGATCGATGTCCATGGTGACAAGGCTCAAAGGGAAGGAGACATGGTATCAAAGGTCCATGTGCCCCTCTCACCTCTGACCATTGTCACCGAAGAAGAGAGGAGGTGCAATAAGGATACCTTCTCCAAGAAAATATGGGGGGCTTCAACTTGGTTGGTTACCCAGGTGGATTAGGATTGGAGAGGGACACTCTCCATGTGGTTTTGAACCGTACCTTCCCTGCCAGAAATTTGAGGGTACATCTCTTTGAGAAGGGAGAGGTCGGGACCCAACACTTATTCCCAGAACCGGGAACATCCCAACACTTTTCCTAGGAGAATGGTCCATGTGAATGTTGATATAAAAACCCACAGGCATTCAATGAATCCTAACCCCATTTTGAAACAAATGTGGAAACCCTATGATTATGGAAATACAAACTCAAATAGGAGACATGCTGATGTGCCTTTCCCAATGGCTTGATAAGTCAGGAGGTTTTTTTTAGGTATCAATAGAATCCCTTTTCAACAAGGGATACAAGGAAGTAGAAGACTTTCCATTAATGACTTTATTGAAGGCATATGGATTATAGACTGAATAGAGTGAGTGAATCAAAGTGGGGTTCCCAAGAAGATACGAGTGAAAAAGTATGGGTTCCAAAGTAGGTACAAGCACGAAATTATCAGTGCTCAAGTAGGTACAAGCGTGCAAGTATGGGCTCAAAATTAGTGTTGGGTGACCTGATTTTAACTTAAACGATGATCAACCTGTACATTAATACTTGGGAGAGACCTTTCTTAAGCCTTCAATATTATTCCCATGTGGTCCTAAATGTGTGGCTTTGATGTTTCTATTAAAGGAATTGGCAGCAGACAAGTAGTTTTGATTTTGGGAGGTTGGGCACTTTAGGCAAGAAAGTGTTATGGTTTTCAAACACTTAAAGGATTTATGTCTATTGATCCTCCCTTAAATCCACTGCTTATGGTGTTGAAGAACTACATTAAATGTTTTTGAAGACTAGGGCGATGTACTAGGGTGACCACCACAAAAATTAGGCTTCCAGAAAATTATTTTATAACAATGGAGGCCCCAAGGGTCTGTTTATAGGAAAAAAGGGGACCTTGGGAGACATGGAATTGGGTGTACAAGTGAGTTATGCACCGATAATGTTTTGGTTAAACTATGGTGAATCAAAATTCATGCCTTTACTGACCTTAATTTTCATTATGTATTTCCCCCTTTTATTTCTAAGGGGCTTCCCTTTTCCATTTTTTAGTCACATTGACAGATTGGAGTATCAACAAAATACCCCCACCCCCTCAGAGATAGATCTAAAATGAAAATATAATCATATACTGAGGTAATGAATTGAAGGAGAAGGAAAAGAGTACTGGGGAGCACAAGTGTTATGCTCATTGAGAAACTGGTCGCACAAGTTTGCAGAGTGCATGAATCTGGAACATAGGTAACATACATCACCTATATATAATAGATTCCCTTCCACCAAAATCCTTGATTCTTCTGAAATTTCAGCTCTCGACATGCTAGCATTCTTTGATGCATACAACTATGGTTCTCCACACTTCTTCTCTATATTTTTTAGTTGTGCACTACAGGTGGGGTGCCATACATGTGCACTGATTTATGATTTCTTTCCATGTTTATGCTTTCATTCCATAATTACATTTCCAATTTTTTGTAAATCACCATAAAAAAAACTTAATTGAAACATGATTCCTACCCTTTTTCATGTTCAATGGCTCCCAAAATAATTGGAATTGCTATTGATATTTCCATAACAAGGATTTATGAAAAGTTGAATGTCATTGGTCATGATTACTTTGACATTTGTGACACCACCTGTCCAGAAATAGAAAAATATTTGAAGAAGTTTCATTTCAGCTTCCTCGGATGCAACTATCTGTCTTTGTATATCTTTTTCCATTTGCAGGATGTGAATGTTCCAAATCCAATGAACTGTGTCCCACATTCATGGTTTCAAGATTATACCGACTTTTTTCTGCCAATGATTCTATTGGGGGTTCATTTTTTAATCCTATGACTATTGAGAAAGCTCATATAATGCATCATATACAATGTGCTCTATATTTGATGGCAGACACACCATAATTGCAACCACAATGTTATTCTTCCATCTATTGGGATTATCAGCCAGATCAGTCCAGGGGTTGGAATAAAAGTTGGGACTGCCACCCAGAAAGAGGTGTAAAACCTATGTGGATGTTGGCATAATGGGTTCATAAGACCTGTGCATAATTTAAGGATGACTTGAATGTCTTCGAGATTTATGAATATGTCTAGGTTGGACAAATTTATGTGTACAAGAATGATGATTTCGTGTTGGAATTATTAATCCAATGGAGTCCAGAGACTAATTCCTTCCATTTAATACATAGAGTGGTAGGAATAAGCTTGTGGGATGTTTACATGATTAATGGAGCTCCCAAAATTTGAGATATGTATGATGAGTGTATTCGACACAAGGTGATGTGGAATGACTCGGAGAAGAAAATATCTTTTGGTCATGAGTTTATGAAAATATTTAACAAACTCGAGAACACGACCACCATGTAGTCTCGCATTGGAGGGATAATCATCTAGAGGAGGAGATAGAAATATTTTTGATAATGAAGAAGGAAATGGGTCACACTTAAATCATTCTGACTAGTTGTACAAAGTCAGAGAAGAGGGGTACCCCTGATACATTATGGCCAACATAGGAAAAATGATATTTTGATAAATGGAGATATGTAGTCAACCAAAACATTTCTGCATAGACACACCTGGAGCGTTTCATAGCCATGTGGCTTAGCATGTATTTATTACCAGTCCAAGACTCTAAAGGAGGTGTGAGGCTAGGAAAATTTAATATTGTGGCTAAGTAGGTGGAGAAAAGGATGGTATGGCTGGATACTCTTGTTTTGTACAAGATTCATAGGAGTTTTCTGCATATTTACATTGTGAATTCTCCCTTTAGAATAGTGGGAACATTCCAAGTGTTGTGCGGATGGACTATTACTCACATCATAACCTATACTGTAAAAAGTGAAGTATAGGTTTTCTAATGTTCTTTACGACCATCTATTGAGGATTTTGTTAGTACTTCACCATTGATATTGAAGGATTATGACATAAATGATACATTAAGAATGCAGAAGGAGTTTAATTTCCTTTCTTTTGGAAATCCACTTACGAGGTGATTTATGGATGATGGGATGGCTAGTTTGGAATTGTGGTCATATATGCTAGCTTTCTAAGATGGTGTGTTGTCGAGTATAATTGATGGAGTAATCATATGGGAGGCTAATTCACCACATATATTTTCACGTCAATTAATATTTATACATAAAAATACTATATCTCTTCATGTTCATGTTAGATTTACAAAACATCCAATGGATTATAGAAAACTGTGGTTGTTGACATCTACGGAGAGGACTGAGGAAGTATTTAATTTACATGTCATTGATGGAGTAGGTAGATTAAATATCTGGTATGCCAAAAACTAGGTTTCATCTTACCATGAAGGGGTATTAAATTATTTCATCACTCATGTGGGGGTGAAGAGAAGTAGAAGGAGGGAACCATGTTGTTTGGAATATAATTCATCATCATTAGGGGCTGACTCACATGAATCAGATGGTAGAGGTGATGATCCTCCAAATTCACTAAAGAGACATCGTGCCAGATATAACTATCCTGTAAGAATTAATAATACCCTCCAACAATCCCAAATAAAGTCACATTGAGGCAATAATGTCACCATCATTATAAAAAATAATGACTTCTATATTCTAATCCCTCATCTGTGACTATGGGTTTTGGGAAGAAACACAAATCCAAGGCTGTAGGATCCACTTTACAACCCTCTGACATACATTCTAAATTTATACCTCCAGAGGCTATTCAAACATGGAAGAGTCTATAATATGACACCAAGACCATGTGGATGGATATGTGTAAAGGAATGCATATTCTAGGGGTAGGGGATTTGAGGGCCTCTTCTGAAATTTTTTAAGGATAATACCAATCAGGTGAGGACCTACATTTGAGAGATAGAAATGCCCATATATTCCACTGATGAATCATTTATTACCACAAATTGGGTGAAATAAAAGATTGAACATGGTACCACTAAAGGGATTAATCATTCATTAGACGAATAGTGGTGTGACTTTGTAGATCCTAAATATGTATGTTTACTTTATCTCACAATGTCATCCATTTTTCATCTTTAAATTTAGTCAATATATTGTAAAAGAAGAGAAATACAGTCTTAACATATTGATGGGTAGTAGAATGAAAACTGAAATTCCATCACCACAATATAGCTTTATAGGCACTTCTCTTGGAGCTACACGATCACCACTTGAATCGGGAGAAATAAGTCTAGGACAACAGGCCATGGAAGAGGAAATAGAAAGGGTATTGTGATATCCATTACCTATCTTTGAGAATGACGATGCAAGCCCTTATATGAAGGGGAAAACGATAATGCTCCAGATAATGATATCCATGGTTAAGTGATTTCTTATCATTGGCTATTCTCCCTGATAATCATGAATTGTATACCTTATTCATGAAAAAAGTGTTTACTCTTTTTACAATTACACGGTATTCTTCTATATATTCTTTGAATGAAACTACTTATAAGGTTCAAGGAACCATAGAATGTGTTATTAAATAGACACAAATTCATGCTAATTTAGTGGTTTCAGAAGTGGAATTGAAGACAAAAAAACCAAAAAAATTCCCAACACTGCTCATGTTGATAATATCTGAGGGGAGGAGGCTTTTGGTAAATCAATCATACATCATAGGGAATATAATGTAACTACAAATAACATTCATTCTGTGAAACTTTTAGGTTCATCACATGCACTAGAACATATGGATTCAATTTAAATTTACCCCATAACTATTGTAGCGGAAGGTTGTGAAGGAAAATGCCAAGTGCTCCCACGGGTGAGACTAACATGGGATCTGAGATATCATTGGATGAAATGATGATCCTTCGAATTTATTTTGAAGAAAAATTTGAACCTTTTGATATATCAAATGTTTTAGATTATTTTTCAGTTCCTTGTATAGAATAAACTGGACATGAGTTCTCATTATTTGTTATGTTAATATTCTTATGATTAATCTTTTGACCATAGTTGGTTGAAATATGTTGTTCAATCTAAAGAAATTACAGAAACAACAATATTTGAAAGAAGTGTTTATATTAACATCAATCCCACCATTGCGGAGACATTGGATCATGTGGATATTGAGATAATAGTTCTTTTTTAGATTAACTATGAATATATTGATCATATTAAAAATATAACTCCTTATCCAGAGACATCAAAAAAATTTGATGAAACTGAGAATATTGGGAAGGATTCTTCTCATGTTGCTGAACTACTGTTAGGTAAAAGATGATGATATTTTGATTTCCTTTTATTTTTTATCAATTTAATCTAAACATAACCATTTATCATGATTTACCATATAGACCTATCAACCTCGATGGCTATGAATAGAGATGAAGCTTCTACATCAACCAAAACAATATTGGAAGGAGGAGAATCCATTGTTCAGGAAGAAACAAAATAGGGAACTTCTTTAAGTGCAGTAGTCCTAGAATATATCCTTTCTAATGATAGGGATACTAAATCAGACTCAAAACATCAGAAGTCTCTTCATCATGCATGACACAAGGTATAAAGAACATCTGGAATATAATATTTTAGATTCCTCTTGATGAACTGCCTTAAAAAATTTCATGACATTCATCTTTGTTTATCACACTAGGATTTGGTGGTTTCAAATTCAATTAAATTCAAATTGCGGTAAATGAGATTATTCAGATGAGATAGAAAGAGCACAAGATTAATCAATACATGATAATGAGAGTGAGGCTTTTAATATAAACGAGCTTCAACAGGTAGTTGACAGGGCTTAAGAGGCTATCAAACAAATGAGGAATTATGTAGAAATTATTTTATAATTTCTTATTTTTTAACAATAAAGAGACTCTAATTTATGTATTCCCATTTGTGAACATTTTCATAAATGAAAATAATTTTTTCCTCATTGATTAATGTTTTCATTCTCACTAACTACTTTTCTTTTACTAAAGCCACTGGGCCTAGTAAAAATAGTTTTCTGTTCTCTATGTTTATATGGAAATCCCCAGAAACAATATATATCTTGACGTTTTATTTCTCAATATTACCTAAATAATACAAAAATTTACGTTTAGTGAGTGGGGACTTTCCATTTATTTATACTTCCCATGCTGAGTTCTCAATTTATTGAGTACCATATCAATTGTTTTTGGAAGTTTAGAGTCATGCATATTGGATTAAAAAGGGATAGTATTTATGATAGAATAGATTTGACCATAAATTTTAAAATTTAATCCCAAACAAGACACTGTGGATAAGAATATATTTAATATAAGTTAAATATTTCCAAGGGGAATATTGAGCCATGAACTTTTTCATGGTCACAAAATTTAAAAACAATATCAAAATAAGTAGAATCTCTTTCAAAAAGGAAGTTACCATTATTTTTCAAATCACGTTATGGAGGTTGTATTATACAGGGCCAACTGGGGAATATGCTTCATTGCCAAATTGTGGACTCATTTCACTGACAATACTATTATGTATGAAATATATGAAAGGCCAACTAAGGGTAGGCACTTCATTATCCGGAAAAAGTGTTATCTAGGTATTTAACATTTTTCTACTCATAAATAGTGTAAAATAAGACTTGGGTGACCCAAGATCATAGTGGGTGGGTTTTCCAAGGATTGTAATTTTAAGAATGAATGGGATATTTTATACCAACATATGTCATGAATAGGAAAACCATATTTATAAAACTTGAGGTATGAGGAACAGTTAAAATTTATCAGAAATGGGAATTTCTGAAACTATGCTATGCCATTTTAAGTCATGCATTGAAGACAATGTACTGTTCAATTTTAAGTCATTTAGTGATGACATTGTTTATGTTTTTAATGTATTTAGATTTGACCAAAGGTATGAGTATCTACCAATTTCATGATAATTTGTTTAGATATGTACTACCATATTCAGGTAAGGAAGGAAAAATAGTAAACTGGGATTTGGTAATTTCTATATTTGAAGAATGATATGGAAAAAGGGCTAAAAGCATTAGATGAAGTCTTTTCCCAGAATAAAGTTACAATTATTTGAAAAACTAGTAATGGGGGATATACTATTTAGGTCCGAAAGGGACATATGATTCATAGCCAAATAGTTGGATCTTTTAACTAACAAGTTCGTTATGTAGGCAAATAATGCAAGGCCACCTAAGGGCACGTACTGCAGAGTTAGGATAAAGAGCTCTCAGAAATTTGACATTCTATTACTAAAAGATAATGAATTCTTATGGAGATTCAGATTTACCAATGCATAGAGTTTGGTTTATGGGGAATGGTACCTAAATATGTAGAGCGTATTTCCAACCATTATTTAAATGAATCGAAGCAATAGGAATCCTATGAAAGTCTGACCCAAATGTAGGATTTGTGGTTTTTGTAGTATTATGTAATACAACTAAGACTAGAGATGGAAAAAATATACATAATATGTCGCCAAATGATCCAATGATATTTTATATTTCTCTGAACATGTGGAGAGAAAAATTTGTACACCATTGTCCGGTAGTCTTTCAGATCAAGAGAAAGATAATGTAAATGTTTAATGGGGACAAAGATACCATAAATAAGAATGAAGATGGCATCATTTGACAAACCCGTTATGGGGGCTGTATTATGTAGGTCAAATTATGTCAAATTATGCATAGCTAAATAGTGGAATCTTTTGACTGACAGGTCTGTTATGTAGGCAACATATGCAAGGCCACCTAAGGGAACATCTGGTATAGTCAGGAAAAAGATATCTCAGATGTCAGAAACTATGTCACCAGAAACTGTAAGAAAGATTATGAAGATATGAAAATATTCAAGATTAAGAGTGAGAAATATGGAATGGATGGAATTCTAAATGAACATGAGAAATATTTGAATCAAAATTGACCATTAATTTTGAGTCTTTATCTCGATCCAACTCTTATGTAAAATTGAGAAATTCTTGCTTCCATGATGAGTAATCTAAAGAGAAAACCTAAAATAAAAAAATCTTTCATAGATTTTGTTTTTACTGAATGCAAGATAAGGGGGAAAAATTACTCATGGTTGGGACTATGATTTATGGCATAATCATCACAATATATCTCAATGGGATGTGAATCAAGCCATACGTAGTTCAGAAAATGACTGTTCAGTTTATCATCCTAAAGAGAGGACGTCTGTTGTGACTTTTAAAGCCTTACATCATAGACCATTGAGATCCCAAAAATGAATTGGGACACCTAACTTATATAGAGGTTACTTTTATCCAATTTCTTATCCCATGTGAGATATGCTCGGTGTGAGAATGAAGGAGGAATGAATGTTTCTTCTATAACACAATGGTGATGTAAGTGATGAATATCAGTATTATGATTAGGTGATGGCTGATCCAAGGCATAAGACCTGGACTCACTACATATCTTGTTGGATCACGAATCAATCCAAACATAGTTTTTTAAACATTACCAATGTAAATCTTATGGAAAAGAGTTTTTTTATGGATCGTGTATGTGCCCATGATTTGAGATCCAGGTGCCTATATGTATCTCATTATGAATGAGAATCAAGATGTACAAAGTTCTTGAATCAATCCATCTTCATGCCAATTGAATTTGACATGGATAATGGTGACTTTTGAAATGTTCTATGATAATGGTCAAACTTATGGCATAAAATGGTATAAGGGACAAACCATATATCTTAAGGAAATAGTCTATATAGATCTGATTCATATAATGGAGGAGAAAAGAAAATTTTATGATTTTATTGATTGTGTCTGGGCCCAAATTTGGATATCTATACATCTCTACTTATCTCATTGGGAATAAGAATCAATCCATATATTGTTCTTGACAAAGGGACTCTATGAAGATCTGAATCAAACCTTGTGAAGAGAGGTAATAACATGCCACTAAGGAATAGAAATGATGTCAATGATATCTGATTATAGAAGATCATAACATAAAAGATGTTGGTTGTATAGTCCAATATCATGTGACGGGGATGAATGATGTCTTGTAGTTTAATGTCAGGAGAAATGGATGGAGCACTGTGCAGTTTAATATCTTGAAATGAGGAAATAAGCTGCTATGATATTATCATCATGCAGCTAGGACGATGGGGCTATGCAGTTTAATGTCTTTCCGAGATGAAATTTTTATAATTACTCAATGTATTTATTCATAAATCTTACATTGGATGGAATTGTAATGATCCCACCATCCATTGAGATTAAGGTATAAGCTTCATTTGAGAAAACCATACATGTAGAATACGGTCCTTCCAACAGTGGTTCGTGATTTTGAGGTTTCTTTCCGGGAATCAGTGGATTCATGAGGAAAAAAAAATTCTCTTTTAAGAAGTAAATATAGGTGAAATTTCTTGTTAAAAAATTGTTCTATTATGTTCTAGTAGACTTCCATGTGATGCAATGCATGCTATATTCTTTCATCTAACTACTCCAACTCATCAAACTATTTCTGAGACATCTCATCTGTAGAAAATTGATCACAGATTGCAACTTAAAGTTAAGGTAATTGAATAGTAGTTGGGAAAACTACTTCTGTTTCATATACCAAAGAATAAAGAGTTTCCTGGGTGGAAATATGGGTAGTAGTACAATAATCCCATAAAGAAATCAAAAGTTTATCATGACAAAAATTCTTATACATATCCACCATCGTCTGGAGTATATTTGTTAGCGTCTTATTAAAGGCCTCTATATATCCATTGGATGTCGCATGATAGCGAGATCAATGGTTGGATTTTATATTGTGTTCCTGATATAACTTTTGTACCTCAGCAGAACAAAAATTGGTGCCATTGTCCATCATAACAGTATGAGGGATACCAAATCTTCTGATGATATTAGTTTTGACAAAAATAATTATGCTTTTTGATCCAATTACTTTTAGAGGTATTTCCTCATCCCAATTATAAAATAAGTCACTATCTGTAAGAATATACTTGAACTATTTAGCTCTAGCTGGTGGATATGGCTCTACTACATGCATTACCCTTGTGGTAAATGGCTAGGAGTTTCTTTATGTATGTAAAAACTCTGGGGGTTGAGGAATGATGTTGGAATGCACATAGTAGGGATGAAATTTCATAGTGAAATTTTTTCAATCCTGTGTCATTGAAGGCGAAAATATTACAAGCCTTCGGATCTGATTAGACAGTCTATGCCTAGATATGTGGTCACCACAAGTTCTTGATTGCACTTCTTTCATGATAGGTGTTGTTTCATCTCGATCATTACATCTGAGGAGGACTCTATCAAGGACACATTTGTAGAGGATTGTTTGATTGTTTGTATTATCATAAAGATTAAAATGGGCCGCTCGTTTCTGGATCTGTTCTTTTTCATCCCTATTTGGTGGAAGTACTATATTTTGAATATATTCTAGGATAGATGTTCCCCATATCGTGGTATGACCATATGGCTCAGAAATAGGACAAATTTTATTAATTTCCTCTATTCTGGTTTGAACAAAAGGTGATTCCACTCAAAGATGGGATATATTTATGATTGTCTCATCGCGATTTGGATATTCCAGGGTTATAGCTACATTAGATAGTGCATCATCTTGAGCGTTTTTTGATCATAGGACATAAGACAATGTCAGGTCTGAGGGAAATTCAGCCATTAACCTTATGATGTAATCACACAAAGGTATTAACTCTTGTTTTTTAATAGAATATTCTTTGTTGATATGTTTGATAACTAATTATGAATCACCCTTCAATTTTTAGGGATTCACATGGACCTGAAGTGCCAATTCCAAACCTATAATGGGAGCTTGATATTTCTCATCATTATTGGTACCACATTTTGAAAATTGGAAGGAATAAGGCATAAATTCTTCTTCTGGGTAGATAAGTATAATTCCTAACCCATCTTTGTTGAGTTTTAGGTTTTCCATTCACTTCCCTATGGGACTTTTCGAGGCACCATCAAATTACTTTTCCCATGTTTGGGAATCATCCTAAATAGAGAACCTTCATCTTCAAAATGCTCAGTATTTAATGATGTATCTTCCAAAAATGGATGTTCATCATGGATGTTGGCCAAATCATGGCCTTTTATTGCCTTTTGGGGTACAAACTAGATATCAAACTATTGTAGTATTACTGCACACCGTGACAGATGCCCTATAATCATGGGACGACAAAGGATAAATTTGAGTGGGTTATTGTGAGACACAGATTGGACCTCAGGATGTAGCAAGTAATGCATTAATTTTTGCATTACAAAGTTTAATTCTTGGAATCAATTTTCAATATTTTAATATTTCGTTTCTTCATCCAGAATAGTTCGACTATGATAGTAATGGCTTCTTTAATTCTTAGCATCGTTCTTTTGGGCAAGGAAGGAACCCATTGATCAATCTAAATCTGTCCCATAGGGGATAAGCAGTTGTCCTTCATCATGTTCCATTAATAACAATGGAATCAAGGGATATTTCATGATGGTATCAAATGCTTCTTGGAAATTTTGAGTCCATTGGTATTTGACTCCCTTCATCCTTAATATTGTGAAGGGTAAACACTTGCCTGCCAAAAAGGCAACAAATCACCAAATATTGGCCAAGTGAACTTCGAGTCTTCTTGACTCTTTCAAATTTAGAGGAGGTGACATTTTGATGAATGAGAGTTTTTTCTCAGGATCAACTTCATATTGTGACCATATTGTGTATGAAGATTGTATTTGTTGTCAACAGTTGTCAATGCAGGTCAAATGATGATAGAGATGAATAAGAACTCCATATTTAATAGAGATCGGCTGAAGTGAGGACTCATGGAGAATTTTATTTAATCATAGAATTGGATGTCATGCATGGATAATTCTCCATGAGGTAAACCCAGATGATTGATGAACTGATCCTAGGTTCAACGAACTTGTATCAAAGGTGACACATTGTTTTCAACAATTAAGAATGGTAATGTATCATCCATTTGAGGATGATTGGAATAAAATACTGATGTATTAAATAACTGAATATAATTGAGGAATAATGAGTATTTGCAATAGAGAATTATGGATGAAGATGAAGAGAGAGTGTGGAAGTGTTTGACATTCTATGAGTGTCATGAATTACACATTGACTTGAAATTAGCCAATTGTTGCACTGTTCATAATGTTCAAAATACATATATCATAGGTAATACATTGTCTACAACATGGAATGTCCTTGAAAAATGATCAAGCATCCATTTTTGGATGAAGAGGGATGGATGAATTTATTTGGAATTTACCCTCCAAAAGAAATTGAGGATTTAAAGCAAGGATGAAGAAGTACATTGAAATTAATTTTCCAATGAAAATTGTCAAAAATTAGATGTTTCTTTTCTAATATGTATTTAAAAAATATCATAAGTTAATAGAACTTGTGATTGAAGCCTTATGATGGAAATGGGTAGTAATTATGATTCCAGTCATATACAGTTTTTATTAGAAGGAATGATGTTGCTGGAAGATAGGGAAGTTTCCGTACTGCCCATTATAACTATGATGATACTGAAGCTAATCTATAAAAATATATACATCACGATAGTGTATTTCATAATGAAATATGAAGAATGTTTATGAGATGTAGTGATGAGAGCAATGAAAAAGAACGAACAATCTGGAGGCGGCATAAAAGAGCAGTTTAAGGTGGCGTCGTTTTCGAGTGTTTTCCAAATTTTAGGTCCTGAAAAACAGGAGATGAAGAAATGTGTTTTTGGAAAAGGATGTCGTGTGTGAGTTTGAATATTCCTTAGTATGTTTCACGCAAGTGGTGTTCCATGATCCGAACATCAATGTATGAAAAAGGAAGGAAGCACGTGAAATATTCAATAAGTGTGTGAAATAAAAGGTTAGCGCAAAAGAGACATACACGACAAAGGTGACGTAAAATGGGTTTTTGTGCGTGAGGCATGTTTTGAGGTCCAAACATAAAAATGTTAAAGGAATGAAGTTCAAGAATGATTCAATGAATTTCTATCAAGATGAGGTAGGTGCAAAAGAAACTTACACGCCAAAGGCACCATAAAATGTGGTTTTGCACACAAGTCATGATTTTAGGTCCAAACGACAATAAATGACAAAGGCGTCAAGTGAGTGAAAGTTTCAATGAAGTTAGAAACATTGAAGTTTGGCTTGAAAAATACTTACGCGCCCAAAGCGATGTCAAATTGGGTTTTGCGTGACACATTAGGATATTGTGTGACAGATCGGGGGTTTTGCACATGGGGGGTCGATGAGGTCTATAAATTAAAGGGGACACCCTCCCATTGGGGATGCTCAACACTTAGAATAAATCAGAGCTCTCAAGCGCATAAGAAATATTCGCAAAGGGAGTTGTGAAAAAGAATTAAGAGTTTCACGTAAGAAAGGATAGTTTCACACAAGAAATAGAGTTTCATGTGAGAAGGTAAAGTTTTGCACAAGAAGAGAGTTGCGTGCAATATTGAAGTAGCGTGCAAGAGGTCTTCCATGACAAAATATGAATGTTTCACCCTAAAATCATTAATGTTGTGCAAAAGTTTCCCAAAAGGGGGTACACGAATGATTGGGATCCCACACACCTTCGAAATGTACATAGAACTCTCAAAGTGATTTTGTGAAGAAGAATGTACCGTGAACCATTTAGAATCATGAAAATAAATAGAATTGCACTCACATGACTGGTGTTTAACCCTCTCGTTGTGATTTGCAATGTAAAGAAGAACTAGATGTAAAACTAAATTTATATCGTCATAAAAGAAGAAGTTATTATACTGATACAATCATGTGTTGTTATTGAGAGTTGAAGGAATAGATTAAGACAATACAGTACTATTCCTTATTATACTGTGTCAAAGAGAATGAAGTCAACAAGAAGAAGAACATAGTATGCCCCACTGAAGGCTAAAAGTTATTCAAGGCTATCTAATTTAGATGATGTTATGTGAGTTGATCTTTAGTGTGTGAATAATCACATTCGTTTATGTTATTCTAGACAAGAAGAGAGAATATATTTTAGTGTAGTTGGTTGATTCACTAAGAAGAAGAAAGAATAATTCTAGTGATGTTGGTGTTCCACTAGAGAAAAATAGAAAGGAAGAAGGAAGAATTTCATGTGTACTACGTTGCAAGTAATCAAGTGAAAAGCACTATAGAAGACTAAGATCAGAACCTAACTTATCAAAAGGGAAGTAGACTATATCTATAGGCAGTATAAAGAACCATCTAGAGGATGAAAGTTGAACTAGTCTATCACAATCCAGGGAAGAGGATTGTTTCTCACCCACCAAAGTGTAGGGACTAACACTGGCTACAAGATTTTTTTCTTAGCTACTCCATTGTAACATCATATCACATTATATTGTAGAATCAATGAAATGGTCATCCCCACACATGTAAAAGATGTAGCTAATATTATTGAGTGGTGAACATTGTAAAAATATTGTGTCCATATATTTACTTCTTTCTATTATTGCATGCGATAAGAAAAAATAGAATAAGAGATCAGGATCCCAACAGGTCATAAGGGGCAGGGATAAAATGTTATAATTGGATTAAAAATCCCTCAACACAGATTCACTCCCCCTATCATTGTTAGGTATATCAAAAAATGGTCCTCTCACTTCCATACCATGATGGCGCAGAACGTAGCCGAGGAACATTCATAAAGTTACAACGAAAGAACATTTCCAGAGGTTCATATTCAAGTTTTGTTGCTACTGTTTATTGAATATGGTCTCTATATCATCCAAGTTATTAGAACATTTTCTAGAGTAGACCACTAAACCATCCACACAACATTCCACAAATTTCCCAAAGAAGGGTTTTAAGATGTGGTGCCTAGCACGATTATATGTTTCCCATGCATTCATTAAGCCAAATAGCATTACCCGATAATAAAACACAACTTTAGGAGCTATAAAGGATGTATATTATTTATCCTTTATGGACATATTGTTTTTATTATACATATAGTATCCATCCCTGAATGAAAAAGATTCATAACCAGCTATTGAATCAATTAAATTCTCTTTGATCGTAAATGGAAAATCACTATTAGAAAAATGCATGTTTAGATCTCTGAAATCAATGAAAACCCTTATTTTCCCATTATTATTTTTAACTGGGTCAGTTTTGGCTAGCCATTTGGGATATTGAACCTCCCTGACAAAATTAGGAATTATATACTTATCATCTTCAGTATTAATTTTAGAGGCATGGGTTGGGTGTGTTCAACTTGCCGCTTGTTTGATTTATCAATGTTCTTCTGGAAAACCAAAATGATGTGTATCTACATAGTGATTAATCTTGGGAAATTCTATATAATTCATTGAAAATATATCTTGACATTTCTTCCTAAATTATGTATACACTTATAGATCTTCATGCTTCAGGGATGCACTAATTAAGGTGGGGCATGGATCTTCTGCTTTACCCGGAATTATTTCTATGATCTCATAGACAGTGGTAGAAACACCTTCCTAAAATGTTGGAGGAGCATCGCTGAGATCTTCTTCTTCTTCCTAATCATGTGTTACTTTTTCTATTTCAAAAATCTATGTAAATGATGATGCAGAACTTCCATAATCAGGGGAGAAATTTATATTCAAACACCCTGAAGAAGATGCCATAATTTCTGACCCTACTGATGATGAAGGGTCTTTCTCAAGAAGTAAAGAGGAAATGATGGATCATGAATCAACAATTTCATATTAATTTTCTATTTCTATAACATCTTTAATTCTAATTGACAATGTAGAGGCTTCCGGTATTTCATAGAATGAAATAATGACATATCCATTTATGTTTCCATCACTGCTTAGTAAATCAACCATTTATCTAATAAGAAGAGGCTCGATTGCCACAATTAACATTATAGAAGCCACTGGATATGTGTTTATATTTGCGTTTACCCTTTCGATATTATTGATATGAAACACATAATCTATACTCATGTGCATGAATTGGTTTTCTAGAATCTTTTCCAAACCATTTGGAGCATTGATTCTTGTTGTCTTCTTTTCCATGGACTTTGTTCCCTTCGTGTGATTAAACTCTACGTCAATGTATTGAGATTCACATGTTTTGAATGGTTCCTTGTCACCATTTAACATCCCTAATTGAAAATTAAAAAAATATTTGAGGCACTGGTGATATGAAGAAGGTATGGATTCATGTTGATGCATCCACGGTCTTCCAAGTAGAATATTGACATATGTGTCCTGAAGAACAACCTTGAAATTCGAATTAGACACAAGATCTCCAAAACTTGTTCTTAGTGCAATCATAGTTAGAGTTTCCTTTTAATTATTTTCATAACAATTCAAAATTAAAGTGGAAGGATATAAGTTATATTCAATCAGGCCCAATCGAAGAAGTGTGTGAAGGGGAATGAGGTTGACTCCAGAGACATTATCAAAGAAGGCTCATCAGATGTCTACATCATTGACATTTCCTGATAGATACAAGGGTCTTATATGTCCATGTACAACATCATCTTCATCATTATCTATAAATGTTATGACTACATGACATTCTGCAGGATCATTCTCTATACGGTAATCCACAACAGAAGCAAATTTGGTTTCAATCTCTAGATGACTTGGAAAAGCCTCAATGAGTGCTTCTTGAAGATATTTTTACAGATTCAAGGCATACAATATTGATAAATTGTTTGGTACATGGGACAATTGTTTCAAGAAATAATAATTTTTGTCTAATGGAAAGTGTTTCCCATCATGGAGATGCGGTTTTTCAATTGGTTTGGAAGTTGATGCTTGTGATATAGACATATTATGTGTCCGATCAGAAGCAAGAAATTAACATGTCATTTAGATTTGACTTACTAGGTCTATCTACATACTGAGTAGATGATTGTGTGGCTTCTAAACATTCCTCCTAAATAATTGTGTCAGAACCAATCCTATCTTTCAGAAAGAAATTTCTAGTACATGTTAAGCCTGCTGAAGGGCTCTTCCATGATTTTATGCCGCATATATTGTTTGAGCAATGGTAGAGTTAAAATGGATGTGTCCAGAATTCCCACATCTTCCCTTGTATCCCTGACCTTGACATCTTCCTCTTGTTCCCCAGCAAGGTATAAGAAATTATAGCTCATTATAATCATAATCACCATTATTATAGGGATTCGTTATGTGGATAACATTGACGGAACCAACGATCATCTCTTCATCAGATGTAGATTCTTCTAGATGGGTTAATTTTGGTTGTTCTGTTTGGAAGGGTTGTGCTCGTGCTTTTGAAATAGATGGCATGATATCTCCCAGGTTCAAGGAAAGCATTGGCCTTAACCTTAACTCATTTTTTTGAATTCTATTTTTTCCTTCTAACCATCATGTTTCTTTGATGATTGACCATTTAATGAAGGATGATTCTCTATGGCAGAAGTGGTGAAAGACACTATTTGTTTTTTAAACAATGTTTGTAGAGGGCCATGAGTTTGGTTGATCATTTTACTTATAATCAAATCAAATTATTTCTGCACATTTTTACTTTTGACTTCCTTCAATTCACCTTTATCCTCTGGATCAGTAATAGTAACACGTTCTACTTGAGTTGGTGGACTTTCTAATTTCACTTGTATAGAGTCTACTATATTTTTCTTGAGATCCATGAAAACAAAAAACTCCTATATGGTATGCCCTAACATCTAGTGAAAGGGAATATAATTCGAATGTTCTTCATCTCCTTATTTATTTGGTTTTTTTGGCCTTGTAAACTGAACCTAATTATTTTCCAGAGATAAGATGAATTAACCAGGAACTTGTTCATTTCTGAAAGAATAAACATTGTTCTTTAATTACTCATATGGTTTATGCCATTGATCTCTTTGATAATCTTGATTAGGCAGTCATTGATGTTGATGATTACGGTGCAGAGCTCTTCGATATGATGATGGTATTGAAGTAGAAGCATGTACTGGTGCCTGCTAGTGTGTAACAGTAGAAGCTTCTTCCATTCCTATCCTCCTTCCCATAGTTGATGGAATTGCACAATTTTTATTCTTTGATTCTATAATAGAGTCTTATATCAATTGAGTGATTGAATTAAGGTTTCGATACCCACTCATATATTTCACATGGATCAATGGTGTGTGTATCTCATCATGAAAATTTACCACACAAATTGGCATCAACTTTTCATGATGGAGTACCGGACCTAAAGAGTATGTTAATCGTTTCTATGATATAATGAAATATTAAAAAAATTCATTACCCCTATGTTTACAATTTGTAAGATCAAAAACCATTAACATTGGTAGCGTTGAGCTAAATGGAAGAAGGAATCTATGATAGAGATATTCACATCCAATAATAGATAAATATTGTAAACTTGTATATCATAAAAAAGATGGTCCTTGTAATTACTTCCCAAAACACCTAAGCTTAACTACGGCTTTTTGTTGAGGATTTCCCATCATGGGATAACAATTAGAAAAAAAATCTGCTATGTGTTGTTCTGAATCTCCCGAACCATTAAAAATCAGTATTGTAGTATTCAAAAAATTTGGTGGGGGAGAAATTGCATCCACCCATTCCGGGTAAGCTATATTTTCCATCTAAACTGAGGTATTTTATTCCACCATAGCTTTTAATCAAGTCGTTAATTCCTAAATTGTGTTCATAAGAATTTGGGTAATATCAGGATGAGCATGAACCTTTGACGTTATAGTAACTGGAGCTTGATCTGGGGAAACAACAGGCAAAACCACTGATAGTGGTGATGATATTTGCCTTGGATAACTGATGGGAACAAGCCTATCAGTATGTGTGTCATCCTGGCTTGATTGTGTACCTAGTGATGGGAATTCATTATCTGAATCAGTATTTACTACAAATTATCTTTGATAAGGAACTCCAATAGGATTTACCAATTGAGGGCATGCCTAGGGAGTACGTTTGGCAGAAATGTTATATCGAAGTAACATTTTATTGAGTCTTTTCAACTCTTTCATTTCCTCTTATAACTATGAAAATATCTCTTCAAGAGAATGAGATTTAACTTCTCTAGTAGTAAAGTGAGATGTAATCTGACTATTAGCATTCCACTTGTTAGATGCCTTCCGGAGTGGTGGGAGTTGGTTATTTTATGAAATACCTAGATTCTGGGTAGGCCTCAGATTACAAAAACATAGAACTTCTTAATTTGTTTCCATGTGTGCCATATTATGAATAAGAACATCATATTATCATTCCCCTGAACTGGACTCATATTCTAGAGGATCTTCTGTAGTGGTGTTTCTGACATATACTAACGTATATTGCATCGGTGGCATTCTGCCAGTATTTTTGAAAAATCTCTCCCTCTATATCTTCCATGAGACATTGTTCTTCTATATGACGAATTCTAGAGATCTTTTTGGCAGATAGTAACCCAAAGTGAATCCTCAGAGAGTTCAGTCATGCACTCTATGTTTGGCTTTCTTTTCTAATCGGGAGAAGAATAAATTCCGTTGAGGAGGGGATTGTAGATGTGAAAAATCCCCCATCCTACTGTCTAGGGATGTTCTTGTTCTTCTTCTTCAAATAAATGAACTTTGTTTAATTAATTTTATGTTTGAATTAAATTATCCCTCAACCTTGTAAGTTGGGTAGATTCTTGAACATCTAGGTCTGAAATTCATGCAACTTCTTTTCTGATTTTGGGAATTTTGGTTTGGACATTAGCTGGGTACATTATCTGATTACCACTCAAATAACCTGTTTTGAAATATCTCTTTTCTATTTTAGACATTTTCATTCTCTTAGTAATGACATTCTATATCTGAGACACCATCTCATGATTCTCAGATGCTGGATGTAAACGTAACTCAACATCTTCTGTTCATTGCTCCTGACACTGATGAGAGCTAGTTGAGGCCAATTTTTTAGCGTACATTCAATGACAGATGAAATTTCTTGATTGTAGACAACCATGGACAATAACATTGCATGATACCACTTTTGGTGGGTGTTGAGGACTATGGAGGTATGAAATTCCTTATGTGCTCCCCATCCTCTGATATGAACATTATATGGGGTGTGAAAAATTAATTGGCGTAGCTTTTTTTGAGCATTAAAGCATGCATGCAGAAGAGTTATTTTTTTTGCTTTTCAACCTTTGGATGTTGGGAAAATGAGAGTGATGCTATGTATATTTTGCATTACAACCCCACTATTACCATTATTTTATTTTTCTATTCATTATATGGTAATACTTTTTTTCAAATGATGAAGAGTATTTCTTATGATGAGGCATACATCATCAATGCAATCATCCACCATCAATTCTAGAATAATATATTGAGAATATTCCTAATCCCAGAAAATGATTAGTATTTCTCCTTTATCCATTTGATTCCTCATGTTTAACATATCATCATCCTCTTTCATTAGAGAGTTCTCCAATTTGTCTGACTAAATTGGACGCTCTGTATTAGAAGTCAAATGACCCAAGGGAGGTTCGGAGAATTACCATTCCCTTAGGATGTCATCTGTTTGATAAAGTGTTTCACCTGAAAATGACCAAGAATTAGACAAGACTAGTGTAACACCCCGAGATTTTATGAAAAATATTCTTTTAATTTCATTTATGTCTTATGGTTTAAGCTACACCAAGATTATCCCGGCGAATATGCAATACTGTATTATCCCACAGAATACACAACACTATTCTTGGATCGTGTTACACACAATTACATATTCGTTTTGTAGGAATTATTCTACGCAACATTAAGTATCTATTTTGTTTAATGTATAAATGAAATATCTTTTGATTATGTTATATGCAACCCCAAATGGATCTTGCACTACACGCATCCCTGACTAGGCTTTATTACACGGAATCATGACCTTCTTTGATAGCGTGTGAAGTACGCAATAACGGGTTTCACTAAACAATGATATATTATTAAAACAATATATAAACTAGCCATTATGAATAGTAATAACTACTTTTTGAAATTTTATAATTTTTATCATTCAAATTGGGCTTCAATTTTGGATTCAGAATATCGAAATTAGCCTATGGGGAATTTTTTGGTATTTTTCTGAAAACATTCAATTTTTGATGAATACTGAAAACACTGGGTTACTATTTAAAAACCGAATTTTTATTTAAATAATTATTCGTTTTATTTAAATTTATTTTAGGTCAAAATTGATATATAATACATATATAAGTTCAGTGTAATTCATTGGAGTCATTTTATAATAATTTTAGATATATAAATATTTTATTGAACTTTTCACATTCTTTTACCCACCTTCTAAGAGAGTTTGAAAATTTGCATAAAACATAATTTTTCCACTTTTTTGAGTGGAATTTCAAAAATCCGAGAGACACAGATGATGTTATTATGAAAAATGTGGTTCAATGAGATGAAAATAATATTTGGTAAATAGTGACTTTTTATTTTTATTTACCACAGTTAAAAGTAAATAGGGTAATTAAGGGTACAAATGATATTACTATTACCCTAATACATGTTATAATTCTACAGGATAAGTGTAATTTGACCATAAACAACCTTAGGAATAAAACATGATCATTTAGGTCCAATTAGATTAGATTAGGACATTTATTATTATTTAATTCAAAGAAGAGTTAAAAGTGTTAAAATCAATGTTAAAAAACTAAAACATTTTTAATATAGGTTTATACATAAGATAAATTTGACTATTAATATTCATTAAGTAGATAAAAATATTTCCTACATAATGGTATTTTATTTAGAATCTTTAGACATTAAAAAAATTAATTTATTTATGACAAAACGATGATGCACTAATTACAGTATTAAGCAAATATTAACATAATTGATGTTATAAATGCCCAAATAAATGTAATTTTAGACTTTTTATGATTTAAAATAATTTTATTGGTTAATATGAAATTTTAGTGTTAATTTAATTAAATATTTTCGAACTAATCATGCTGTTTTTATTTTCACAAAAATCAAGTACGAAATAGTGTCAAAATTGAAATAAAATAGTTTTTAAAACAAATATTATATTATTAATTGTTATTTTATTCCTAAAAATCAATGGATCGGCCAAATGAATTATATAAGGATATATATATATTAATAATGGACCATTTGGGGTTTTTTGGCTTGTTATTGTATGTTTATTATCTATATAGTGTAAGAAAACAAAAAGACATGATAAACGATAAATTATTTAACATAGAGTTAAATATAAATGATAAGGATAAAATTGTAACCTAAACTTGTCTAAAACCTATTGGTTGAGAGGGTTTCGACCCATCCCTAACTTAGTTTCAAAATAAATCAATTTTGAGGTATTAAAAACAGAATATGACTTTATTATAAAATAATATTTTTAGTTTTCCTAAGGTGCCTCTCTCATTCATTATAAAAGAGAACCTCCTACCTCTTCACTTTACAAATATTTGAGCATTCAAGCTCGGACAACCCCTGCAAAAATCTCTTCTTCACTTTCCTAGAAACATCGTAGAGGTTCTTGTCTTCTTCAAAGTCCATCTTTAGTACCCTATGAGGAGGTTAAGAAGAGGCGCGTGAAAGAAGAGGTAATATCCATTACCGATCCTTTCCAATTTATTTCTTCCTCAAATCATTCATCTATAGTTGTTTCATTATAAACTTATAACATCAGTATATCTAATATACTGAGATGTTATTATAAATATGAAACAACCCAATTTCACCATTTATCCTTCCTACGGAAAATGAAATCACTGCTCGTGCGTACGTACGGAATACCTACTCCACGCCGTGGTGTAATCTGTATTCCACCACCACCTTACTTGTAAGGGTATAATGGTGGAAATAAATTACTATATATGATTATTATAATGTTATTTTTATTCTGAAATATTATACATACACTTCAATACAATTCCACGATCATGGGAACGGTATCATCGCTCGTGCGTATGTACGGACTACCGTCTCCAAGACGCGATGAGATTCATTCTCCCTGTTAACCATTCATGAATGATTATAAAGTATATATAATAAGTAATGATGAAATATATAAAATAATAATGATACTGGATTTATGTATATATATATATGTATGTCATCTAATTAATTCCATTCAATTCAATACGGAAACGAAAACAGTGTTCATGCGTACGTACGACCTACCATTTCAATGATTGGTGTTTTTCATTCCATTTATCGATCTATCATATATATATGTATATAATGAATATATATTGTATATAAATCATGTTTTACATTCTGGAATTAAGTAAATCAGGATATATGGAATAATATCAATAACAACAAGTCGAAAACACATACAATAAATGAAATGATTTTACCCAAATCGCTGCTTTTACATCATATTTACAAAAGAATGGTTAATATAATGTCATATGGAAACCATATATGATATCATAAAAATTAATATGATTCTGTAATAAGTCAATTACATTATTTAAATCATTATATAGGAGGTCTGGATACGTACGAAGCATATCAGACCTAAGGTAAGGGATAACTTTTCCAATCTCATTTTTATCTGAGATTGTTTATTCGTAAGTATTTTCTGGGGTTATATTTATCATCCATTTCCTTGTTTTATAAAAAAAATTTCATGTATTTTTAATGTCCTTTTACCCATTTTTGACTTTTACTATATGGTATGTAAGGAATCTTTCTTTTACGAGGTACTTTTTGACTTTTCTGACAAAAGTATGAGAAAAATGTTTTTTTAAAATATACGGCATGAAAGGATTTTTACTGTTTTATAAAGCCTTATTTTCATGGTGATTACTCCAAAATATTTCATGACTATTTTCAAAAAAAACTTTTTCTTTTAAAATTTCATGATATTGTGTGAAAAGAAAATGATTTTATAGAAGAAAGGATATTTTCCTCAAGAATTCATTTCATGTGTTTTATCAAATCCATTTTCTATATAAGATGACATTATTTCATATATGTATTGTTTCAATTATAATGTCTCTATTATTTAAATGGTTTCACTTTTCTTATTATGAAATGATATCCATTTCTTTTATATGGATTATGTGATTATCAGATGATGTTTATGGAACCCATTTTATTCGATGGGATATTTCGAATGATGAATGTTTATTTTGTGGCACAAGTAATAATGATTTCATTATGAGATGGTTGGTACCTATATCTCCATTCAATGAATTTGATAATGATTTATATCTCATGAGATAGACATGGCTGCAACGATAAGTTATTCTAGTTCAGTACATGACTGGAACGAGGAGTGAACTCGATTCAAAAGGGGACTTCGTCCACTAAGATGGTATTGGAAGCAATGCCTTGGCTACCATGGAAATCATATCCTCTTCTTAATGGATGCCACAATTACAAGTTTTATTCCCATGCTATTTTATTAGGATTAATGTTTCGTTATGAACTATGCCATATGCACTTCCAAGATTTATATCTTCGTTCATGATTTTGATGTTTAAATTTTATGTTTATGTTTTTGCATTCAAATGTTTATGGATTGTTTTATGTTTTCTATGCTTACCCATACTGAGAATTTGATCTCACACATTATGTGTTTTCTTTTTCCCCAGGATTTAATGAAAGGTTTTAGGTAAGAAAACAAGAGGGGAAGATCATTATGGGAAATGCTGAAGATCCTTCACCATGATTAGAAGATTATGTTCTGAGTATCCGAAGACACTAATCTATTACATTCCTTGAGTGTTGGTTATTGTTATGTATTAAGTATTCCGAAAAAATTAATGTAATGTCAATGTACGTCAAGATTAGGGTCTCTACAGTTGGTATTAGAGAAATATTTTAGTCAACCATTGGAAACTAGGATGCGAGAACATTAGTGAGATCCCTAGAGATATTTCTAAGGTATGTCTAGTGATGTCCCTATGGTTTAGTAATGTCCCTAAGGATACATATAAGTATAGGTTATAGTCCTAGATTTATGGTAATGATCATATAATGAAACCTAAGTTGTTAGATATTGAAGGTACTCCCCCTTTATTATGTAGTTTTACCTATAATGATTTTTGCCTCTCACACAATTATTTTTGGTTTTTAGAAAATGGCTGGAAAGAGGAAGATTCACGATAATGGAGGATATTATGGAAAATGGAATGATTTTCTTTATGAGAAACCAAATGAAATTGGATCTTGAAGTCCACATGTTGTTATTATGCCTAATCAGCAATCTCATAATTTGATCAATAATATCAACATTTATATGTTTCTCGACTCAGCTAATAAGAGAATGATGGAGTTTCATGATGATCATAGTGGAAAGAATGATCAATTTACCTCATGTAAATCATTTGGGAAGAGGCATCAGAGAGAATGTCTCAAAAGAACTGGAAGATGCTTTGGTTGTGGAAAAGATGGACTCAAAGCTAGTAATTGTAAAGGAAAAGGTTCAGTTAACAACATGGACAAGGATAATGGTATTGCTAAGACATCATTAACGGTTAAGTGTTTTAAATGTGGGATGTATGGGCATTATGCCAACCAATTCCCTAAGGGAAAATCTCATGAAGTGAATTAGCATGGTTGTATGGGTAGTATTTATATTGATGATGATGATGAGACTACAAATGATATATGAGATGAAAGATGTGTTGAGGAATAAAATTATGATGCTCAGTCAATGGTTTAAGAAGGTAGTGGAATGATTTATGTTTATCAAGAGTTATGTTGTATAGGTAGTGGTACTATGGAATAAAGACACATCTACGGATTGTTACACTATTGTTTTTCTTAAAGTATTCGAATGTATATGTTGAATGGTATCGGAAACCCTGAAAGGTTATTTAAATATTTTTGGAAGGTAGATGATATGTGCATAATGAAAGGATAATGAGGTAGTTAGATTTTTGATAATATTAATGAGCCCATGACTGGTATAAGGAAAAAGATATATCATGGTTTGGTTATATTGAATTTTGGGATTTTGGTATGCGGAATGAGTTAACTTTTGACAGCATTCATGTTTTCACTAAGGATCAATGGGTATTCATTTTTCAAGAGAATACATGATTAAGGTATTCACATGTTTGGAATGTGACCAACAAGATATATTGTATGATATATGGGGAATAAATTACGGTATTCACATGTTTGGATGATGACATTTATAGTAATCATTTTCTTTAAACTATAAGATTGGATAGAAGTATTTTTTGATAAGCCTAAAGGTTAGAACAGATTAAGTGGAACATTATATAGAATTGTTTAAGGCTATAAATTTTTTCAATACTATTTCTGGAATGTTATAATAGTGTAGTTATAGAAAAAGGGAAAACCTATAGGATGTGTGACAACCCATTGCGTCGGACAAGGTTGCGGGAATCGAACCCACAACTGACGTGCGCGAGGCCTTTGTTTCCTACCACTGGCCTACATGAAGTCCCTAGTTAGTAGAAAGTAGTTTTATTTATTAAGTGGAATGATAGATGATGTATAAGTCCATTTTAGGAACCATATATGATTAATCTCAAAATAGATGGACTTATGTATATTTAATATCTTTTTCTATCCTTTTGTTTGATATAGATGGAATGAACTATCATTCTATCACATGATCTGCTAAAACTTCACAGAAGACAAATTCAACTTCATTTATTTAAGAGATGAAGTGGAAATTTTTCAAGGCATGAACAATAGTGAGAATGTACCAAAATTAAGTAAGTATTTCTTTAAATTCAAAAAAAATCATCGCCATTAGAAAAATGATCATGAAAACAAAAAATGTTGTTTTAGTACTCTTATATCTTATGAATCAGATGGTACCATAGATCATCACAAATTTATGGCTTTGTGATTGTTGGATTTTTCATATCCATGTTCTCTACCACTCTCCATCAGAACATGATGGTTAGATTTCACTTCCATATCCATATTTTCACGTATGTGGAAACCCAATGATTTGTTAATTTGGGTAACCGTTACGTTTTATACTTTAGTTTTTAATGTTAACTTTTGGTATTCCTTTTTACGAGGTGGGTTTCTATTAAAGAAACTTTTAGGTAGTAGACCATTTTTAACCACGATGAATTTTGAGGGTGAAATTAATTTTAAAGGGGGGTAGAATGTAACACCCCGAGATTTTATGAAAAATATTCATTTAATTTCATTTATGTCTTGTGTTTTACACTACACCACGATTATCCTGCGCTATATGCAACACTGTATTAACCTGCAGAATACGCAACACTATTCGTTGATCATGTTACACACAATTTCAAGTTTGTTTTGTAGGAATTACTCTAGCAACATTAAGTATAGATATTGATTAATGTATAAATGAAATAATTTTTAATTATGTTATATGCAAACCCAAAGGGAGCTTGAACTACATGAATGCTTGACTTGGCTTGCATTACACGAAATCACGACCATCCTCGATAGCGTGTGTAGTACGCAATACCGGGTTTCACTAAACAAGGATATATTATTAAAATAATATATAAACTAGCTGTTTTGAATAGTAATAACCACTTTTTTAAATTTTATAAATTTTATCGTTCAAATAGGAATTCATTTTTGGATTTGGAATATCGAAATTACCCTATGGTGAATTTTTGATATTTTTCTGAACACTTTCAATTTTTGATAAATAGTGAAAACATGGTGTTACTATTTAAAAATCGACTTTTTATTTAAATAATTATTTATTTTATTTAAATTTATTTTATTTAAAAATAGATATATAATACCTATATAAGTTCAATGTAATTCATTGGAGTCATTTTATAATAATTTTAGATATATAAAAAGTTTATTGAACTTTTCACCGTCTTTTACACACCTCCTAGGAGTGTTTTCAAATTTGCATAAAACATAATTTTACGGCTTTTATTAGTGGAATTTCAAAAATCTAAGAGATACAGTTGATGTGAGTAAGTAAAATTTCGTTCAATGAGATGAAAATAATTTTTGGTAAATAGTAACATTTTATTTTTATTTACCACGGTTCGAAGTAAATAGGGTAATTATGGGTAAAAATGTTATTACTATTACCCTAACACATGTACTAATTAAATTGGATAAATGTAATTCGACCTAAAACAACTTTAGGAATAAATTATGATCATTTAGGTCCACTTGGATTAGATTCGGACATTTATTATTTTTTAATACAATGAAGAGTTAAAAGAGTTAAAATCAAAGTTTAATAACTAAAACATTTTTAATATAGGATCATACATAAGACAAATTCTACTATAAATATTCATTGGAAAGGTAAAAAGATTTCCTACATAATGGTGTTCTATTTATAATTTTTAGACTTTAAATAATTTAATTTATTTATGACAAAACAATGATGCAGTAATTACCTTATTAAGAAAATATTAATATAATTGATGTTATAAATGCACAAATAAATGTCATTTTAGACTTTTTATGAATTAAAATAATTTTATAGGTTACAATGATATGTTAGTGTTTATTTAATTAAATTTTCTCTAACTAGTCATGCTTTTATGATTTTCACAAAAATCATGTACCAAATAGTGTCAAAATTGACATAAAAAGGTTTATTAAACAATATTATATTATTAATTGTTATATTATTCCTAAATATATAAAGATAAGACAAATGACTTAGAGAAGGATATATATATTAATAATGAACAATTTGGGGTTCATTTGTCTTGTTATTTAATGTCTATTAACCATATAGTGTAAGAAAACAAAAAGACACGGTAAACGTTAATTATTTATCATTGAGTTAAATCTAATTCATAAGGAAACAATTGTAACCTAAACTTGTCAAAAACCTATTGGTTGAGAGGCTTTAGACCCATCCCCACATTATCTTAGAAATAAATTAATTTGGAGCAATTAAAAACCAAATATGAATTTATTATAAAATAATATTTGTTGTTTTCCTAAGGTGCCTCTCTCCTCCCTTATAAAAGGGAACCTCCTCCCACTTCACATTAAAAACATTTGAACCTTCAAGCTCGGCCAAACTCTACCAAAATCTCTTCTACACTTCCCTAGAAACATCCTAGAGGTCCTGGTCTTCTTCAAAGACCATCTTTAGTGACCTAGGAGGAGGTTAAGAAGAGGCGCGTCAAAGAAGAGGTAATATCCATTACCGATCATTTCCAATTTCATTCTTCATCAACTCCTTCTTCTATAGTTTTTTCATTATAAAGTAATAACATAGGTATATATAATATACTGATATGTTATTATAAATATTAAACAAACCTATTTCACTTTCTATCCAGCCTATGGAAAACGAAATCACCGCGCGTGCGTATATACGAAATACTGTCTCCACGCCGTTGTGTAATATATTTTCCACCACCACCTTAATTGGATGGGTATAATGGTGTAAATAAATAACTATATATGATTATTTTAAAGTAATATTGATTCTGAAATATTATACATACACTTAAATACAATTCCACAATCATGGGAATGGTATCATCGCTCGTGCGTACGTACGGACTACCGTCTCCCCGACGCGATGAGATTCATTCTCCATGTTAACCATTCATGAATGATTATAAAGTATATATCATAAGTATACATGAAATATATGATATAATAATGATACTGGATTTATGTGCATATATATGTGTGTGTCATCTATATAATTCCATTCAATTCAATATGGAAACGAAAACATCGTTCATGCGTACGTACGGTCTACCGTCTCCATGAACGGTGTATTTCATTCCATTTATCGATCTATGATATATATATATATATGTATATGATGAAAATACATTATATATAAATCATTTTTTACATTCTGTAATTTAGTAAATCAGGATATAAGTAATAATTTCAAGAACAACAAGTCGAAAACACATACAATAAATTAAATGATTTTACCCAAATTATTGCTTTGACATCGAATTTACAAAATAACGGTTAATATAAAGTCATAAGTAAACCATATATGATATCATAACAGTAAATATGATTCTATAATAAGTAAATAAAATTATTTAAATCATTATACAGGAGGTTCGGATACATACGAAGCATATCTGACCTAAGGTAAGGGATAACATTTCCAATCTCATTTTTATCCGAGATTGATTATTCGTATGTATTTAATGGGGTTATATTTATCATCCATTTCATATTTTTCAAAAAAAAAATCAAGTATGTTTAAAGTCCTTTTTACCCATGTTTGACTTTTACTACATGGTATGTAAGGAATCTTTCTTTTACAAGGTACATTTTGACTTTTCTGACAAAAGTACAAGAAGAATGTTTTATTTAATTTATACAGTGAGAAAGGGTTTTTACGGTTTTATAAAGCCCTATTTTTATGGTGCTTCCTCCAAAATAATTCATTTCTATTTTCAACAAAATCCTTTTCTTTTAAAATTGAATGACATTTTTTGAAAAAAAATGATTTTATTGAAGAAAAGAAAATTTTCTTCAAGAATTCATTTCATGTGTTTTATAAAAACCATTTTCTATCTAAGATTACATTATTTCATATATGTATTATTTCAAGTATAATGTATCTATGGTTAACATGGTTTCACTTTTCTTTTTATGAAATGATATCCATTTATTTTATATGTATTATTTGATTATGAGATGATGTTTATGAAACACATTTTATTTGTTGGGTTATTATGAATGATGAATGTTTATTTTGTGGAACAAGTAAGAATGATTTGATTATGAGATGGGTGAGACATATATCACTCTCCAATGGATTGGGTAAAGATTTATATCTCATGAGATTGAAATGGATGGAATGGTAAGTTATTCCGGTTCAGTACAGGATTGAAACGAGGAGTGAACTCGATTTAGAAAGGGACATTGTCCACTAAGATGGTCTTAGTAGAAATTCCTTGGCTACTATAGAAATCATAACATGTGCTTGATGGATGCCAAAATCAATTTTTTTATTCCCATGCTATTTCATCATGATTAATGTTTCTTTATGATCTATGCCTTATGTACTTCCATGATTTATGTCATTGCTCATGATTTTGATGAATAAATTTTATGTTTATGTTTTTGCATTCAAATGTTTATGGATTGTTTTATGTTCACTATGCTTACATTTACTGAGCATTTGATCTCACCCTTTATATTTTTTCTTTCTCCCCACGATTTAAAAAAACATTTTAGTTATGAAAACAAAAGGGGAAGATCTTTATGAGGAATGATGGAGATCATTCACCACGATTAGAAGATTATGTTATGAGTTTCCAAAGAAACTAAACTATTACGACCCTTGAGTGTTGGTTCTTGTTATGTATTAAGTATGTCACGAAAATTAATGTAATGTTAATATAATTCAAGCTTTGGGTCTCTAAAACTAGCCTTGTGTTTGGATGTTCCTTGAGAAATGATGGCTCTATCATCACCAAATTTTCAATTTTAGAATTTTCATGACAATGTGAGGTATTACTGCAGAGTTGACTTTTGAAAGAAACCCACCATGTGGAGGACCATCAATGTGGATTATTTTAATGTATAAATCATCTTTCTCCTTAGTCATCTGACCACACTGTGGGCTGTTGTGGCACTAATCTAGAGATAGACTCATAGGAATGACTGTATATTCATGAAACAAGCCTTTATGAAGATGTTTCTGACAAAGAACGTCAAAATTTCCGCTACCACCCCCATAAATTGGTAATTAGGGGGTAGAATCTTGAGCTTCAATAGAAAAAAGTCAGAGGTATTCATTAACTCCAGGATTAAGAGGAGTCAGAATTCAGTTGAATTGATTATTTTCAAACCGTGTTTGACGATATATTTTCTTAGATTCTCTTTTACAATTAGTTGGGCCCACTTGTTGGGGGAAGTGGTTATCATGGGTAGGTGTATGTTCCTACCTTGGTTTCGTCAAAAAAACTGGCATATTTCTTCCAATTTAATGTGGTGTATTTTCCTGATCCAATTGTCCATATGATATGGGGGAGTATGCCCCATGACCCTCCTGGACAAGAATAGATGTGTGTTTTTTTCCGAGATGGCAAGTCGATGATCCATCCCTTGAGTGGGGATAGATTTATGTGTCTGTTCCACTAGTACTTCTGAAGTATTTGTTATATATCCAGCCATGCTTCCAGAATATGGCCATGGATTTGCATTATTCTTTCACCATTGATATTATTTTATTGGTGACTTCAGCGGTCGGAAAGAGAATATATGTCCATTCCATATCTAAATATTGTGTATGTGCCAGCTCCGGTCCTTATTTTTCTCTTAATGGGTATTGACAATACTCATGGATGGGGGTAGAAAGTTGGGTCTATCCCAGATTTGTTGTCGGAGCATTCTGACTGACTTCTACGGGTACTATCAAATGAGACTCTTGGCAGATGAACATTGGCTGGTGTATGTTCATGCTGGTCATTTTTCTTCAAGTATGGTTGATGGACATCCTTTTATACTGGTATACAAGGATACTGTCAGAATTGGTGATTGTAAACAGGTGTATGATCCTCTTTATTAGTTTCCACCAAATTAGATCGGTGGAATCTTTAATTGAAGCTAGAAAAGCCTACTGACTGGTTGATAATTTGTATACAAGTGTATGTTCCTATTCATGGTACTCCACAGAGTTTGTCTGGAATGATTGGTGTGTTGCTGCTAGATGAGTCAGCTGGACAGTGAAATTAAAACGGATGTTTTTATGCGCCTGCTCATTATTTTCCATCAGGTCTGGTTGATGGACTTCTTATGAGGGAGAAGAGATAAGAACATCTCCTTATTTACCGGCTATCTTCCCTGGTGGTTCTCCTTGTGTGCTAGGGTTTAAGGGACCTGGTTCGAACATCCAAAAGCAACAACCCCATCATGTTGGGTATTTATTGCTGCACGATTTTGTTGGTGGCGATTGTTGGTGGGAGTCCTCAAGAAGGACCTCAATATCATTGAACTGAGGACATTAGTGACCTCATGATCCACTTCCCAGTAGTATGGGAGGGATTGGTTGTTGCGATCCGAGGATAGGGACCCGAAATAGTTGAAGAGAGTGGTTTTCATCATCTGATTCTTGATCATCAGTCGTCGTTGGCTGGATGATCGAGGTTTGGAATCATCCTAGAGGTCCTGTTGGGAAGCTTCCATGGTTGGAATTGTAACGTGCTGATGGTACTCCATTATCATCACAATGGAGACCCAGTATTGAATAACCTGGGTAGGTGATAATAGTTTTCCAATGGATGGGGATATATCATTAGCAGTGGTTGGGAAGTTTAGAGATGTTGTCTTGAAGAAAGCCATTTTCGACTAAAGTTAGTTCTGAACCAAAAATAAACCATAATGAACTCTATTAAAGAATCATCTTTTAGATGGATACATGTATGATTAATTAATTTGTCTGGATTTCCATTATCAATTTATAGGGGTTTTAAAGTTGGGTATCATTACTATCTTGTTTATGAATTCATGCTGGGTTCACCATTTTTGTTTTCTAGGTCCTTGAATCATGAGTACAAATTTATGTATAATTTCTTCTTGGTGGTTTCCATTGGATTTATTCATTGAATCAGAAACACCAAACAGTTATTTATCCAAAATATTCCTTCTTTCCAAAGGTAGGTGTTCATTAAGTTTGACCTTTTATGACTTTTAAGAATATGCATTGTTCGAGAGGAGGGGAGGTGAGACTCATCACACCCTTTTGGGGGGAATTATTTTCTTCTTCGGGGCTATCATTAGAAATTTAAGACATGTTAATGAATCCTTATTAATTTACCAAGCATGACATATGTTTCCCTTGGAATTTGAAATAAATTATTAACATGTATGGACTTTAGAATCAATCATATATATTCTAGGTTCTTCATTAATGGAGATATCCACATGTACTTGAGGTTCTCCATTAATGATATCCTCTCATATATATTTACAAAATATTTTATTCATTGTTAGAATGATAGTAGTTTTTAAGATACTCAGCGGGCCACTCTAGGATTTATTGTCACCCTGGTAGAAAAAGGTTGGTATTGATTTTGGGATAGTACCCATGAAATGGGGTACCTACGTATCCTTGTGAGAGGAATCAGAACCGTCATAGTTCAGTGCCACTTAATAGGACACATCATACCTTTTAAGGTCATCGGATAAGGACCCTTCCATACAGTTTGGTGTCATTTGTTAAGGAAATCTATGTAAAAGAGGTTTAGTCAATGCGTGGGTGTGGGAGTTATAACTAAAAAACCCAAATTACATGGAAATAATATGGCATTGATTGTGAGATTAGACCTTGTTCGTAATATGGCCCCCCGGAGAACATGGTTGATTTTGATGTGTTGGGTTTGAACCTCAACGAGACTTCTTACATATTCCATTTTGAAGGGAATCAAAGTCCACGAAGTTCGATTGGGGTATCATAGTAGAGAATAGTCCATTGAGAGAAATGAGTTTGGTATTACTTCTTAAAAATGATTCCTTGGTGTTTTATCAATTTAATTTGGAGCATACTCTTAAGTGTCCAAATCAATTGAATTAAAGATGATTACCGAAATGAATATCTTGTGAGCTCAGGCCCTAAAAGGGCTTCCTACGTATCCAAATTATTGTTGGAATCGGAGTTCTTATAGCCTATTAAATTTTGCAAATGTTGTTGCCTTTAAAAATCTCTAAACCTTCGCGAGTCATGATCAGTGTGAGAAACAAGAGGATGTCAATGATTCAACAAATGGTACTCACATTTTGCTCCTCCGCTGGTGGATAAGGGTGCACTGATGGTGTCCAAGGTAAATGAGATCGAATCGACCTGAGAAGATGGTGAGGTGACTAACCTCCCCTCTGTTATATTCACATTGGGCAAATGTCCAAATAGAAGGAAGAAAGGACGATGGTTACAGTCTTACACTAGGATAGCTTCCCATAGTGGCAAAGCTCAAAGAGAGGTAGATAGGGTAACAAAGTTCCATGTTCCCCTCTCCCCTATGGTCTTTGGAACCGAAGAAGTTAAGAGGACCAATGATGCTACCTCTAGTAAGAAATTCTAGGGAGGTTACACTAGGATGGATGCCCAGGTGGATCCCTGTAAGAGACAGGGAGACTCTTCAAGGGGTTTTGAACCATACCTTCCCTACCAGAAAATAGATGTTTCAGCTCTTTGAGAATGGAGAGGTCAGGACACAAACCCTTATTCTCAGTATCGAGAACATCCCAACATTGTTCCTGGGAGAAAGGTCCATGTGACGTTGGATATACAAATCCATAGGAATTCCATGAATTCTAACCCCATTGTGAATCCAATGTGAAAAGACTCTGACAATGGAAATAAAATCCCAAATAGGAGACACACTGATATGCCTTTCCGAAAGGTTTGATATGTCAGAAGATTTTGGTGGATGTCTCAATAGAATTCCTTTCATCAAAGGGATCCAAGGAAGATGATTCCTTTCCATTAATTGCATTAATGAAGGGTGATGGCATGTAGATTGAAGAGAGTAAGTGAATCAAAGTGGGGCACCCAAGTAGGTACATGCATGAAATTTTGGGCGTGAAAGTAGATACAAGCGCACATGTATGGGAGTGCATGTAGGTATGAGTGGACAGGCATGAAAGTAGGCTTGGGAGACCTGATGTTCACATAAACGATGACCAACCTGTATGGTAATTCTTGGGTGAGATCGTTATCATGCCTCTATGATTATTCATAGGTGGTCCTACAATTGGGGAGTTCACGTTCCTATGAAAGGAATAGGCAGCATGTAACTATTACTGATTTGGGGATGTTGGGTTCTTTAGTCACACAAGTATTATGGTTTTATAACACTAAAAGCCCATAAGTCCATTGATCTTCCCTTAAATCCTCAACTCGAGGTGTTGAAGAACTACCTTGAATGATTTGGATGATTGGGGAGAAGTACTTGGGAGACCAAAGTAGAAATTGGTCTCCCAATAAATTTTTATATAAAAATTGAGGCCCCAATGGTCTATTTATAGGCATATAGGGACCTTGGGAGAAAAGGAATTTGGCGCTCAAGGCACTTGCGTACTGAATGTGTTTTGGAAAAACTATCTTGATTCCAAATTCATGCCTTTTCAAATCATGATTTTCATCATGTATTTTCTCCTTTTCATTCTAAAGGGATTCCCTTAGACATTTTATCGACTCTTTGATGGAATGGAATGTCAAAAATATGTCTACATGTCTATGATACCTAGTTCATTTCCTATGTTATGATATGATTTTTAATGATATTTTGAAACATGTATCTATGATTTTACTATGGGATGGGCGGGTCCTATATCACCATCAAATGTATTGGGTAATGATTTGTATCTCTTGATATAGACTTATATGGTCATTGATGTCAACCTTAACTACTAAGATAGACATGGGAGTGAACCATGACAACAAGTAGGGTATTAAGAGTGAAATCATGATACTAAGATGGCCATGGGATTGAACCATGACTTCCATGATGTTATGTGATGTGAACCCATACTACTAATATAGTCTTGGAAGCAATTACTTGTCTAATATAAAAATCCAATTATATGATTATGTGTTTTCCAAAATTTCATGTTTTTTTAAATTTTTATCCCTTAATGGATTATATTTTTTATTTCCATACAATTCATGTCTCATTAACTGCTAATATTTATGCCATGGTTCATGTATGTGATCATTGATGTGCAGGGTATTATCATATATTTTCATGATGAGTTACCGTACCTATTTTCCCATTATTAATCTTACATATCTCCTCTGTTTACCCTCGATGAGCATCTTAGGTCACCCATTTTATGTTTCATTCACATAGGATATGAAGATATTTATTCTTTTTATGTGCCTAAGAAGGTTTCTAGTCAAGAAGAACCTTGTGGAAGATATTATAGGTCATTTATATACAAGTGTTTATGTTTACATGTTTATAAAGGAACGAGACTAGTAGAGTCTTTTTAAATTTGTTTGTATATTATTTTTTGGATACTAAAAATATCATTTAATGATTATGTCGAAATATTGGGTTTCCTAGACCCAACTATTCCGTGATAGTGATTACCATATCATGTATACCATTAGATATACATGATGGTTACTTACCGTGTTATTGTAGATATTTCTACATCCAATATTAATTGGTAATGCCCAAATATTAATTGTCATATCAAAAGGTTATAGCAGATCTCATTTTATACTGAGAACCCTGATATACTATGACATTAATCATAAATATTTCCTATGGTCTATATTCGTCATGTTAACTGGACATTGTAGATGTTTTATTATCAAGTGATGGGGTTTCATGCATATTGAGACTTATTATCATGGAGTTTTCATGTAGTGATCTCTAGTAGTGACATCCTGATGAAAGACCTTCCCATATGAAAACCACATGTTTTCGGTGTCATTCGATGTTCCCATGTACGAGCAAGTGTAATGGTATCCTAAATTGAGATCATTACCAATGTGTTCCTTTTTATTGTGTACATTGATGTAGGATGGAAATAAAGATACTAAAGTCACAGAGAGGTATTTTGTTTTGGGTGCATTATTGTTTGCATGACATTGGTTGAATGATCAAGAAACGATATGTCACATCCATGTTAATGGAGTTAAATATATTTGGCCACGTTGATAAGGATGATAGTACCATGATAAATCCATGGTTATGCTATTCCTAGGTAAATCCATTTAGTTAGATCAATATATAATAAAGCAAGTATAGACTGAAGAAACATGTGTGCATCCTACTGTATGAGATATTAATGACAAAGTAATTATATTACACAATGTGTGTTCGTAGGTTAGTTGTTATTATTGTGACAATCCTTATCTATTTAGGGGCCATGTGGGTTTATTGATCACTCTCTTGGTCTGTTAATAGTACTCACTTCTATTGAGATAAGGCCCTAGATGGTCACACACAATGTCATATTGAAGAATCAGACATATTCTATTAAATATGAGTAATAAACATGGTGGGACCCACCATTGGGTTCAGGATTTGTCCAAGGAGATATAATCATCAATGAAATAAATAAATTCATATTATTCAAGTTAAGAATAATGAGAATAAAATTAATTTATTAAATTTATTTACATGTTTTGTGTTAATACATGAAAAATATTAATTACCAAATATTAGATTTATATATTCAAGGTTCAATGAATATTTGTGGCAATGACGAGTTCAGTTAATGAATCATTTATTATCATATAATATACTTAATAAATTACAATAAAGTGATAATAATATTTATGATTTTGATTAAATGTCCTAACATATTGTTACTAGTGTGATACGTACTTGGCAGGCTGGGTGACTATACCAAATATTTTCATAACACTCTAAACATAGAGATTGAGGGGAGTTTTCCATTTAATATTCACTGCCTCTCTCTCTCCTCTTCTCTCTCCAAAATACTAGAGATAGAGGCTTTAGATCCAAGGTTATCACATCATGGTATCTCTCAGGCATCGCATGTAGAGCGATGAGGTGATCATCAGAGATTCGAAGGAATCATCGTATATTTGTGATAACACCCAGATTTAGATAATCATTGCTCCTCCAGTTTCTTGAAGTGTGCATGGATGATCTAGGTGAGTTTGAATATAGATTCTTTTATTTGTGATTTCCAATGATGAGTAGATATCATGAACAAAATTGGATTTAATCTAGGTATTTTGAGGTTTACCATTGTGCTTAAAACTCTTCATGCGTGATCTAAAGCAGGTAATCAGACAACTATTCATCGATGATGACATATTCTTGTAATACATCGATGAATATTTTTTATAATTCCCACTTTTAGACTTTCATTGAGTTCCCAATTCAATAAAGTGCTATTATATGGAACATGGTAAATTTTAATCCATTGAATGAATTATGATTCTATTAATCAATGAAGAGGTCATCATTTTAGTTCTGATGCCACTAGCGGAAACAAAATCAAACATCTGATGGCCATTCTATATCCATATTTAGTCTTGAAGTTAGATTTTATTCATTTTGCGGTTTTTAAAATGAATAACATTTATATTTATATATATGTTTCAAATTTATAACATAGTTGGGGTTTGATTTTAATTTCAGGAAACATTTTTTCATTGAAATTAATTTCTAAAAATAAATTGAATTTTATTATAAAAATAATAATAATATTATTATTTTATTAATTTTTCTAAAACACATATCGTCTTTTGAGAATTTATAAGGGGTGGGGGTGGTTTGTTTTTTTAAAAGAGAAAAAAAATATTTTAATAAAATTTAAAAGGAGAGTAGAGACAAAAAATGGTTGGGGAATGAATTCTTTTGGGTTGCGGGTCATTAGAGAATTAAAAATAAAAGATAAGAAAACTAAGACCTCTAAGTCTTCCCAATGCCACATGTCTCCCCCTCCGCAATCGCTATGCCACCCCTACATGCCTTAGTCTCCTCGCCTCCAGTGCCTATGTTGGCCGCCAGTCACACCACCCAGTTGGGTCAGTAGAAACTTTTACAAAAGATGGTGGTCACCCCCCATTTGTCAAATAGGGTGGGTAAGGCTGATGTGGTGGGTGGGAAAACCCCACCAAACCTCCAGTGGGAGGAGGAGAAGGCAGGGGAGAGGCAGCCTATATAAAGGGCTCTCTACCCTCTGCAATTCATCCCTAATATGTTTCTCATCCATCATCTCTTATGTGTGGTATTTTATGAGGAAGTTTTCCCAATTATTTAAGAGAGATATTACAAGGGTTTTCTCCATGTAATTGTGAGAGAGATTGTATCCACTTTTACCCCATATTGATCCTTCTATCTTCCTGTGGGTTTTTACAACTTTCATTTTTGGAGTTTTTCCATGTTACATCTCGTGACCCATTTTTTCTGCGTTTGCACATTATTTTTATCTCATGATTGTCACTACACCGGTGGGCCAATCATTTACGGTCCCAACAAGTGGTATCAGAGGCAAGGTTCTGGCCTGATACTATTCACATTTTTGGGTATTAATAATTCTTGAAAAATTTTAGTTTTCTTCTGTGATTGCGACTCTGGTTGATCTTTCACATCAGAAAAATTTATTGAGATTATTAAATACACTGTTTTGAAACAGAAGAGGTTCTGGACTGACGGTGTGTCCAGATGGCGGATAAATTAGAGATAAAAAATTCAATGGGAATAATTTTTCTTTGTGGAAAATGATGATGCATGTAGTTGTGCAGAATGATAATTTTCTACTAGAAATTATAAAAAGCAGACGAGTGTTGCAGAGGAGAAATGGAATGATATGGACGGGAATGCTATTGCCAACATCCATTTGGCTTAGTAAGACGTGGTTTTATCGAGCATTGCGGAGAAAAAGATGAAAAAGGAAATATGGGATACTCTGACGATGCTATACGAGGCCAAGTCAATGCACAAAAAACTTTTCCTGAAGAGAAAATTTCACAATCTTCGGATGGAAGGGTCAACATCAGTGACTGACCATATAATCAACATCAATACTCTATTATATTATCTCATGACATTGGGCTATAAAATTGTGGATACTGAATGTGCGATGATTCTTCTCCAGAGTTTGCCAGATTGATATAACAAACTCATCATCAAACTCACCAATAATATCCTGATGGATATGCTCCTCTTTAATGATGTTGCAACCACTATTATTGAAGAATAAATTTGGCGCAAGAACAAGGAGGACAGATAGACAACATCACACCAAGCAGATGCTCTATCAATAGAGAGTGGAAGGAAGATGGAGCGTGGTTCTAGTGGGAGCCAAAATCATGGCAGGTCCAAATGAAGGAGTAAGTAGAAGAATGTCACATGTTTCAATTGTGGAAATAAGGGTCACATCAAAAGGATTGATGGAATAATACTTGTGGTTAAAATAGCTCTAAGGGGAATATGTTGAGTAATTCTGGAAAAGGAGATATACTATTCAGTGAAGCGTCCACGACTACTTGAAGCTGGAAGCCACTCGACAATGCATGGATTATCGACTCAGGAGAAACATGGCACATGACGTCTCGACGGGAATGGTTTGACCAATATGAAACCATCTCGGAAAGACGTGTGTACATGGGGACCGATCACACTCTAATGATCGTTGGAGTCGGTACCATCAAACTGAATATGCATGATGGTTTTGTTCAGATCATCCAAGGAGTACATCATTTGAACGACCAAAAGAAGAACATATTGCCTTTGGTACAATTTGAAGATATCGGATGCTAGAATCGCACAGTGAAGGGAGTGATGAGAATCCGGAAGGGCACACTAGTGGTAATAAAGGCAGAGAAGATCTCAAAGAACCTGTATGTGCTTATGGGTGAAACGTACAATGAGGCAGAGATAGTTGTCGCATCAACTACCTTGATAGAAGCATTGATGACATTATGGCATCAAAAGCTTGGCCATATGTCGGAATGAGTCCTGAAGATTCTTGCAGGTTAGATGATGCTATCAGGGATGTCAAAGGTAACCTTACCATTTTGTGAGCATTGTATTTTGAGCAAGCAACACAGGTTAAAGTTCAAGATGTCAACAACACGAAGAAAAGATATTTTAGAGTTGATCCATTCCAACATTTGTCAAACACCAGTTATATCATTGGGAGGAGAATTGTACATTGTATTATTCATTGTTGATTTTTCCAGGAGATGTTGGGTGTACCCAATCAAAAGGAAGGTAGATGTTTTTGAAATCTTCAAAACATTCAATGTGCTGAAGGAGATTGACACTGGAAATAAGTTCAAGTGTCTGAGGACTGACAATGGTGGAGAATATACAAGCGACGAGTTTGATTCCTTTTCTCAATAGGATGGAATCAAGAGACAGTTCACGGTGGCATACACTCCTCAGCAGAATAGAGTGGTAGAGTGGATGAACAGAACCCTATGGGATAGAACAAGGGTGATGCTAAAAACTAAAGGTATTGAAGATAATTTTTGGGAAGATGTAGTGAATACAATATGTTATGTGATCAACCGATCATCTATAATGGTGATTGATCTGAATACGTTGATGGAGATGTGAACTGGTAAACCCACTGACAATTATCTGTTACATACTGTTGAAAATCTTGTATATGAAATGTTTAATGACCAGGAAAGATCGAATTTAGATTCGAGATCCAGAAAATATATCTTCTTGGGGTAAGCTAATGGGGTGAAGGGGTATCGATTGTGGGATCCCACTACCCACAAATTTATCATCAGTAGAGATGTCATTTTTGTAGAAGAAAAGGTGAGAATGAAAACTGATCAAGAAATGGAGAAGGAGAATAAAAACTACAACAGTCGAAGTAGAGGATAAATCCAAGGAAGAACCATTTTCCTCCGAGGAATTACCAGAGCACGAGAATTAAGTACCGGTTGAGTTTGGACCACGACGGTCAACTCGGGAGAAAAAAGCACCACTTTGGCACTCATACTATGTCACTGAGAACAATATTGTGTATTTCTTATTGACAGTGGATAGAAATCCATCTTTTTTTTGTGGAGATGACCAAGAGTCTAGATGTATCCTCTTGGACGGTGGCAATGCTGGAGGAACATGAAGCCCATCACATGAACAAGACCTGCCATCTTGTTCCACTACCTCATGTAAGGAAGGCTATCAGAAACAAATGGGTCCTTAAGTTCAAGAGGGATGTAAAATACCAGATGGAAGGATATCGTGAAATATTGGTGGTCAAAAGATTTTCTCAGAAAGAAGGTATTGATTTCAATGAAATATTTTCTCCTATAGTTAGATTGATGACTGTTCGGATAGTTTTGGTGATGTGTGCTACATACAGATTACATCTAGAGCAGCTGGATGTGAAGACAACTTTTTTCCATGGTGATCTTGATGAAGAGATCTATATGCTCCAACCAGAAGTGTTTTAAGAAGAATGAAAAGAAAACATGGTCTGCTGGTTGAACAAATCTATGTATGGTCTCAAATAGGTGCCGATGTGTTGGTACAAGAGATTTGAGTACTATATCATGAGCCCTGGATACGACAGACTTCATTCAAATCCTTGTGCATATTTAAAGGGTTCTGATGGTTATGATTTCATCATTCTTCTATTGTATGGGGATGGCATGTTGGTTGTAGGCCCCAAAAAAGATCAGATCCTGGAGATGAAGGCACAATTGGCTAGTGAGTTTGATATGAAGGACTTGGGACCAGCAAAGAAGATTCATGGGATGAAGATTTTTCGAGATGGAAATAATGGGAAGATTTGGATATCACAAAAGAGTTACTTACAGAGTGTCTTGAATAACATTAACATGCAAGACTGTAAGCCATTATCTACCCCTCTTCCCATTAATTTCATGTTATCCTCCATGATGATTCGTAGAAATGAAACAGAGAGGATGGAAATGTCTCTAGTATAGTATACATCAACAGTGGGTAGCCTGATGTTTTATATGGTTTGTAATAGATCAAACATTTCACATGCAGTGGGAGTATTTAGTCGGTACATAGAGAATCCAGAACGGGAGAATGAGAGCATAGAGAGATGATCCTAAGATACATCAAGGAGACCTCAGATGATGCATTATGTTATTGATGATCGGATTTTATTGTCAGATTCTATGTTGATTTAGATTTTGTAGGTGTTTCGGACCGGAGGAAATCCCTACTGGGTATGTGTTTACTCTTGCAGGAAGAGATGTGAGTTGGATTTCGATGTTATAGTCAGTTTTGGCTTTATCCACGATGGAGGCAGAGTACATGGACACTACACAGGCTTGCAAAGAGGTGATTTGGATGAGAAGGTTGTTGGAGGAACTCGGGCACAGACATGCACATACTCCATGGTTTTGTGATAGTCAGAGAGGCTTTCACATTGTAAAGAATATATCTTTTCATTCCAGAACAAAGAAAATTTTGGTACAATATAACTTTGTCCGAGATGTGGTGGAGGAAGGAAGTGTGGATTTGCAAAAGATTCATAATAAAGAAAATCTGGCAGATTTCCTGATGAAGGCGATTAACTCTGATAAGTTCAGATGGTGTAGATCATCGAGTGGCCATAGAGATACATGAGTAGCCTGGATTGGTAGATAGAAAGGTTGTGTAGAGATGTGATTGGTTCCCATTCAAATCTCCAAGTGGGAGTTGTGTCAGCAGAATATTTTCCACAAGATGGTGGCCGCCCCCATTTGTCAATTGAAGTGGGTGAGGCTGATGAGGTGGGTTTCCAAACCCCACCAAACCTCTAGCGGGAGGAGGAGAAGGCAGGGGAGAGAAAGCCTATATAAAGGTCTCTATCCCCTCAGTAATTCATCCCCAATCAGTTTCTCATCCACTATCTCTTATGTGTGGTATTTCATGAGGCAGTTTTCCCCATTATTTAAGAGAGATATAACGGGGGTTTTCTTCTTGTAATAGAGAGGGAGTGTGTACCCACTTTTACCCCGTAGTGATCCTTATATCTTCCTGTGGATTTTTAACCCTTTCATTTTGGGGGGTTTTCCACTTTACATCTGGTGTCCCATTTATTTCTGCATTTTCACTTTATTTTTATCTTGTTCTTATCACTGCATTGGTGGGACAATCATTTACTATCCCAAAATGTTAGACCCCTCCATTAGCACAAGTATCTCCTTTCTCTAGTTCAGCAAAGCACCCGGTCTAGAACCGCTCGTGCCACCCACCAGTGCCACTTCCCAGATCTTGAAGTGGTATCTCCATCCAACGGCACACACAACACACTCCCACCGGACGACCTCCCTTGATTTGAACTTCTAAGGCCGCTTACCCATCAACCCATTAACACTAGCCACCTCCCCTTAGCAGCGAATCGAGGTCGGCCTCCTATTTCTTGCCTCCCCTTAGCTAGTCTAATTCCCCACTCAGCCTCACCCAAGATCCTATTCCACAAGGCCACGCATTGAGGCCGATGCTCTGGGACCCCCTCCAACCATACCTCTTCTGCAGGTTCCCCCTTTACTAGACTACTACATCACAACTCTTTTGGCCTCTCTTTGGTTAGTCGGATCAAGTCATACATCCACCAATTACCACCTCTACTGGGAATCTTTTTAATCTATATGGTTTTACCGGAGAGAGGTTACCCTGTTCTGAGTCCTATTGGACCTATGTTGCCCCAAATGAAGACCAGGTCGGTCGGTGGAACGGGTGTGGGCTGGCCAACCTGTCCAGAACACCTTTCATGGGGACTGATTATCTAGAAATGGGCATGCGCAGGTTTTTCCCAACCCACACAGGCCTCGCTCGGGGTTTATAGTCCCAGGTTATATTTATTAATAAAAAAATTAAATAAAATATTTAATATAATTTTCCTTGTAAATTAAATTAATTAAATAGTATTTTTTTAAAAATCATGCTGTGTAAAATATTTATTTTTGTTTTTAATTAAATTAATTAATTAATTCAATTTTTACTATTAAAATATATTAATTATTCGGGACCAAATGATGTATATATATATTGAATTAATTATTAGAGAGAAATTTTTAATTATGATAAATGCCCTTATGATTATTTTAATAAATGTTTAATTTAAATCTAATTTTAATTTACATAATAAATTTAATACAAATTTGACTGGTCATGAGCCTCAGACCAACATATGCTTTTTTGGTTTATTTTTCATTTACTTAATTTATGGTACTGGTTTTTTCATAATTAGTTTAATTAAAATGTTTATCTGTGAATTGTTTCTGTGTCATTATATATATAAGGACATGTGCGTCTACTACAGAGTTATATTTTATACTCACAAGTTCCCCTCGTCTGTGTGCTAGTACTGATGTATAATGATGATATGAGCAGTGGCATACTTCATGCTGACTGATGGTGACGCCCCAAATAGGAGCTTCTGCATTGGATGGGTAGACATTACAATCTGTGTCGCAAGCACTGCGGATCAAGGTAAATCCCATAGGTTCTAGTTTGGTCTATTATTCGCTCAATGGATGAACCATTTTTATCAGCTCATGATTAGTTTATCATTTTATTTTTTCACGGGTTATTATTTTTTTGTATGTGTAGTTAACACATGAGCACATAGAGTTATAATAAATAAATATGCAGAGATAAAATGAACGTGTGATTCAATGATGGTTTATATTTCTTGTAATGCCAATTGTGAGAGCGATCACATTGTACAGGCAAATAATAAAGAACATTATTTCTTTCGTCACATTAAAAAAAATAAAACCACCAAATATATATTAAGTCATAACTGCCTTCCATAATTCAAATATGGAAAAAACTACTGATTGAGGTGACATTCCAGCCATTGTTGAGGTTGAATCTTAATACCGTAGTGTTCTTATGAGAGTTGTGGGTTGAATAAAATAAAATTGAAAGAAATAAATATCTATAGGTAGCTTGTTGTAATTTTATGGTATGTTTTGAGTAAATCTCGTAATGATTTTGAAGTAGGGAATTCACTCAATAGATCAACGAATTGTGAGTGAATGTAGTTGCCCAGCAAGGAGCCTTCCTTGAACCATTTGAGTAGTGTCGTAGCCATAGCTTGTGGAATATGAGGGGAGGTTTAGGGCTCCTTCCCACTATAATACTCAAGAGAAAGAGTATTCTGATTCTAGAAAAGATGGATCCTCAAAACTGATAAAATTGTGGCAGGATTTTTAATGATTTAGATAAATAATAAAAAATGTCTTACCCGATAATCTAGATAAAAGTACTAATTTTCTAAAATTCACATCTTGTTGAAAATGGTGAGTTATACAACATATTTAAAATAGCGATAAATATTGTACAATGTAAATTTCCACATCATCATGAGTATCCAAGAATAATACAGATGCATGTGTATGGTATTATGATATAGGAAACTCAAGGTGTCTATGTCCCAAACACCAGTTATACTACCTCAAGAAGCTGGGGTGAAATTACATATAGGAGATATATGTTCAATGCATATGATCTTCATTTCATTATGCTTTCATTAATGTCTGATGCTAGTTGTTTTTTCTACATCAGTACATTGATGAAATAACCTGACCTCGCATCTCTGAGATGTCATCAAAGAGAAATTGATGTTATAAAATTAACAGGTAATGTTCACACTAAATCTTTGTAAATTGAAAGGCGAGTTATAATCGTTCAATACATACAATTCTTTTATCATTTTCATCCCAATACAGAAGTGAAATTTTATGTTTCAAAACGAATGATCATTGTGTAAATTCTTTGTTTCATTATAGGTAATGTTCACCATGTGAATAAGAATATCGAAGAATTTTCTTCTTTAATTCTTATAGAGAATAAATTGTACGACAAGGTGAAAAGGCCAAAGGAAAGTAATAACATAAGCACATTATCTGTGTACTTCAATCATTTAGGTGTTAACAGATGGATATTTTTTCAAATAATAAAATATAAAAATAGAAGATTAAATTCAATAAAATGATTTAAATAAGAATGTTTCTACTTCTTATTCATATATAATATACATTTTATAGTTTCCATTTTAATTCTTGGGTACTCAGAACAATATGATCACATATTTTTGTTGAAATACAGTTATAATGTATGTATAAAGATATTAATAGGAAGTCAGGTGTATTCTTCATGTGGATGAGAAAGGGTGATACCCAGGATAGTGCTGAGAATTACACAACTTCTTTGTTTCCTTGTTTAAGATTCCCGAAGAATTATGATTTACTATGACTAAAGCATTAATCTTATGTTTCCCTGGACACATGGAGACATTATTCTAGATTATGGAATTAATGTTATCTTTGGTATTTTTTAATCAAACGATAGTTTAGTAATACCTGAATTGTATGAAATAAGTGATCAATATAAAAGTTTAAGACTTAGTTACCCAGTTGTACCAAGATAATTCTTTTTCATGTATAACTAAAGGTTGATTCCATAATTATATCTTGTATTGTATTTATGATCGATCTAGATAAAAACCAATGGTATTATTATGACCATTAATTTGGAGAAAGAAACAATTAGAAATATTGGTATGTCACCAAGATTTCAAAATTAGTTCAACGAGTGTGGATTAACTTTTTCTATAGAAAACTAGTGGTTAAAAAATTTAAAATGATTCCTTTATGTTATTAAAGAATGAAAAAGTGATGTAAAATCATAGTCAGAGGATTTGAATTACATCGATCTGCCATGTCAAAGAACATCTTGATTATAAAATTATCCATCAAATTAATGTGGCGTGGATTAATTCCTAAACACACATGACCATATTCACATCTAGACATTGATGTTTTTAAGGAGGATTAACGATGAATTCTTACATGTTAACTTTGATAAAAAAAATTAGCAAGGAATAGTTCATAAATGCAGAATTTATACATCAATGTTATTATGTAAGTAGTATCAATGTTAAAACCTGTTGTAACTTCCATTATATTTCACGGACTGCCTAACAAATAACGGCATTATCCCATAACTATATGCCATAAATAATGAAAAATGAATATCATACTTGATTTAGGATGATTTAAAACTATACTATCATAATGACATATGTTTTGATGAAAAGGGTTTGTAAGGACCTAAAGAAACATGCCTCATGTTAAACACATGGTGCGTCTATGTAGTTATCCTAAAGGTCACTTAAGATATTACATAAATAAATAAGATTGAAAATTATTATTATAGTTATTGGATACATTTCTCTAAGGGTGAAAATTTATTTTGGGATAATGGGAGCTCAATTGAATTGGTTTTTGTCAATGTTTAAGATGCACACATTATTGGTAAAGAAACTAGTTCCACAAGAAGATGTGGAACATAGTATGTTCTAGAGACTCATACTGCCTAGTAAGGATAAAATTATGATGATGGTTTTTTTATTCACCATGGTCAGTGATCTATTACCTATTGATGTTAATAATTCCATCAAGAAAGTATTATAATGAAATTAGCTAAGATTGACAAGCCCAACTAAAATTAAATAATGGATTCCATGAATCAAAATGAAATGGGTATTATTAATTGAATACTATAGTGGGTATTAGAGAGAGTTGATTCATCGAGGGTATAAGTGTAGTTCCAATAAGGCTCGATTGGTTTTACCATGTTTTTATGCTTAAATGTGATAGAATTATACCTGTCATAGATAATGTCAACAATAATTATATTATGCATAGGATGTAATGACCACCACTCATGAACGGTGTCTATATGACATGACCAGAAAAGGATGTTTAGGACACAAAATTATTATAAAGGTTATAAGTTACTATGATCCGGTATAGGATTGAAGTAAGCACTGGGATCATAAATTATAAATTTTTTATAAATGTTTCACCTGTGTCTAATAAAGATTTTTTGGAGTTCCAAGGCATTCCAAATAAAATATGTTCAATAACATATGAAAATAGATTGGTATTTATGTTCTCTAAGACCAAGATGAATTTTAATCACTAAGGATTGACAGAATGTAGCAACCTATGTTTTATGAAACAAGATCTACTAAGGTGGATATAATGGTGACTTGGACCTATTCAATCCAACATTTAGTGACATATTATTGAAAAATAAATGTTAGAAAAATTCAATAGATGAATTTTTATCAATTTCACATGACATTATCTCTCTAGGATGTCATGTCCAGGACATGGGAGGAGATTAGCATGGTGAGTTAAAATACATATTCTCAAGTGATAGATCAATCTTGTGTACCATAATATGAATAAGAATTGATATTTCCATGATATAATTTAAATTAGGAAAATATCAATTATATCAAGGAGAACGAAAAGTGATGTCGTCAGAACTATCTAGGTGTACATGGACAAGTACAAATGATGTGTAATTGGTGAGGGGGAAAGTGGAATATACTTAGGGATACCATATTTTGATACATTTTAGTCAAGGAGATGATGTCACATTTAGTATAATTTCCACATGGTTGAATCATGGTAGACAAATAAGCTAAATCAATTACTCAGTGGAATCATGATCCTGATCATGTGTGTAGCTAACATGATTGGTAAGCAAGTTGGATCTAGTGCTAGTGTGAGTGTTGAATTAGTGGGTACCCTAGACCCAACTATTATGTTCTTGTGATTACCATATCATATATAGATGATGGTTACCTATCATTATAGTGTAGATATTTCTTTATCCACTATTTATTGGTAATGTGGAATGATTAATAGTTGTATTGAAAGGTTATAGAAGATCCCATGCTATAATGAGATCCTTGAGATATAATGACATTAATCTAAAATATGTCATATGTTAAAGCTACATATTGCAGACTAGGCTAAGTAGATGTTTGAAAATCATGTGTTGGGGGCTAATAGGTGTCTATAATTATTCTCATAATGTTTACACATAGTGATCTCTAGTAGTGATATCATGACACACACCTGCCAAAAGTAACACCACATGTTTTGGGTGTCATTGGACATTCCTATCTACGAGATTGTGTAATGGTTTCCTGACATGATATCATCACCAATGTGTGCTATTTGATTGCATACATTGATGCAAGATGAAATCCATGATGTTGAAATTGTGGTGAGGTAGTTTGTGTTGGGTGTGTCATTTGTTTCGTGACATTAGTTGAATAATCAAGAAAAGATTTGTCGCTTCAAGGTAAAGGGAGTAAAATATCTTGGTCCTTGCTGATCAGGATGTTATTACATTGATAAATCCATGGACATGGTAGTCTAGGATAAATATCTCTGTTTAGATGAACAAATAATAAAGCTTGTAAAGGATTATGACATAGGTGTGGATGATTCTTTTTAAGATATTAAAGAAAAAATGATTAAATTACACAATATGTGTTCATAGGTTGGTTGTCACTATTGTGACAATCCTTATCTCTTTTGGGGCCAAGATGGGTTTCTAGATACAACTCTTATATTGTAAATACAATTCACTACTATCGATATTAGGTCCTAGAGGGTCACACATATTATCATATTCAAGAATCTTCCTTATTCAATTGAATATGTGTTTTGGACATGCTGGGACCCACCATTGTGGTTCATGATTTTTCATAGGGGATACTATCACCAACGAAATAAATAAATTAATTTTATTCAAGTTAAAAATAAAGAGCATTAAATTTATTTATTAAATCTATTTACTAGTATTATGTAAATAAATGAAAAATATTAATTGACGAATATTAGTATTAGGTATTCAAGTTTCAATTAACATTTGCAGGAATGACATGTCTAGTTAATGACTCACTTATTATCACGTAATATAATTAATATATTAAAATAAGGTGATAATAATATTTAGGACTTAGAATGAAAGTTATAAAAAGTTGTTAATAATGTGTTACATATTCAGGTGGCCAAGTGGAAATACCATATATTTTCTTAACACTTTATAAATAGATAATGAGAGGACATTCCCATAAAGTATTCACTACCTCTCTCTCTCTCCCTTTTTATCTCTTCTGCATTGTAGAGAGTGGATCTGGATCTAAGTATCTCCTATCGAGCTCTCTCTCAAGTATCACAAGTACATCGATGCATTGATAATCCATGTTTCGTTGAGTCATAATATCTCTGCGCTAGCACCTGAATTATGATGATCAGTACTCCAACAGTTTCGTGAAGAGTGTATGGATGATCTAGAGGAGTTCAATGTCAAATTATTTTAGCAGCGATCACCCAAGATAATAAGACATCATGTGTGGATTTGGATTTAAACCATGTATTCTTCATTTTAATAGTTTGCATAAAACTCTTCACATATTATCCTAAGGATGTAATCAGGCAACAATGTGTCGACGATGACATGTTCTTGTCATACATCGATGAATTTTTTTAATTATGACCTCTTTTGGGCTTCCTCTTCATGTATGGTTCCATTAGTTTATGAAAGTCATGATTGGTGTGTTACATCCATGGCGAGGTTGGATACATAGTATACTTATTTAGGTGATGAGTTAGATTCACATATTATTCATTGGAAATTAATATTATTTCATTATATTTTTTGTGAGAGGCACTGGGGAGGATCCTAATGAGTGTACAATTATGGTCTCCCCACGAATATATAAACTATTTTTATAGTCATTAAGTGAATGATGGTGATAATATAGATATTAATAGATTATGGGTTTTCAAGAACTATTTAGGATTATTGGTTATTGATTAGTTTTCTTTTTCGGTACTTTTAGTTTAATTCCTTGTTTTTTTAGTTTCATATAAAATTACATGTTTAGAGTTGGGTTTCTTTTATCATTATGAGCATGATTTGATAGGTTTATCTATCTTATCTCTCACATTGCAATGTTTCTCTTAGAGGATAATTCAACACATTTATATGTCTGATATACCATCTATGATAGTTTCCATCATTGGGATCACTTGTACCAGGATTCAGGCAGTCACTAAACTCATTGTTGAATCAACGACCTATGAGGGGTACTCTTTTATGGGAATGGGTTCATGACATATATATCAGGAAAATATTTTCATCAATCATCCAATTAGAACGTCTAATTAAATTTTTGATGGAATTATGAAGACAATTGATTTCACTAGAGTATTTCATTGTGACTATATTAGTTTTACTTATAGAAAATTTCAAAAACAAATATCAACTCACATGAGATACTGTGACAGATCACCTATTCCTGGATGGGTTTCTAAAAAATAATAAGAGTTGAAAATGTTATGGGGAATATTATATTCAATGTTATTGTAAAGAAACTACTAATATTGAAGTTGATGCGAGGGTGCCTGATCTAATGCATGAAATGCTTAAGGAATTTTTTTATCTATTTGACCCTAAAGAAAATAAAATCCTAAATGTTGATATGGTTGAGGTAAAACTATGTTCTATTTTCGATCATGATTCATTGAGTATTTATAACTTATTTATGACAAAAAAACTGAATTATATTTTTAGTGTAATGATTATATTAAATTTTCTCCTATCATGGACAAAATGTACTTGAAGGATTTGAATTTTTGTTTAGACACATCAATCAACATGATGTTGCTGTTTTTTAAAAATCTACTTCCTATTCATACTAATATTCCAGAGTAAAATTACCATTCGTGTAATTTGACAAAGATCATAGGGTTCACATATGAGACCATAGATTCGTATGAATATGAATTTATGTTGTTTAAAAAAAACATCCTATTTGGATAATTGTATATTTTTTGTCTCATCCAAGTTGAATGATAATTGGGGAAATTAGACATATCAATGTTACACTATAAAATTGTCAAAACTAATTGTCATGATGAAAATGCATCACTACCCACTAAATATGATGGTAAAAATATTATTTATGTCGTCTAAAATATCTAAATTAATGATTTGACACAAGAATATATATATATATGGATAGTGATATGTCAACCCACCTGGTGGACTCTCTTACAAGGAATGAGCTTAATAAGAGGCACCCTAACATTTTAAATGATTTTTATATTGTCTTATTTGGTCTGGTAGTCGATGACTTCATTAAATCTGTTCTTTGTTATGTGAAACTCCAAACACATGGACCATGGTTTCATATCTGTTTAATCTTCCTATATGGATTTATATGAAACAACTATTTCTATTACTTTTCACTCATATTGATTGACCTAGATGTCTGGTGAATAATATTGATGTTTAGTTTCAACAATTTATTGAAAAATTGAATGAGTTTTTGGGGGATAGTGTGAAAACCAAAAATTTTGAAATGAATTATATCATTAAATTGTAAGCTGTTTTATTATAAAAAATCAATGATATCCTAAATTATAGAAAAATTTATTATGTTTGAGTAATAAAGGTGAATTTTAATTCACTTGTTGCAATAAATGTACCGAATCTATATGGATTACGAATTGATTGAAATTAACATACACGATCCAAATATTTATTATCCCCCCTCATCAAAAGTTCAAAAAGACCGAATTAAAATTTAATGGTTATAAAGAATTCATCCTACAACCAAAGATATGAACATGAGTAGAAAGAATATCATATATTGAGAAAGAAAACATTCCCATGGTATATAAATTTTATGATTTGTTGGCCAATTCATTCCCCACTATTCATGGTGTGGGTAGAAAACATAATCATGATTGGAAGTATAAAACTATTTTTTACTCTCACTTACTAGAAAATTACCATATTAAGTTATAATATGGTTGTCTTGCAGATTGATTTTTTTTGAGATAATATATTTGTTATCATTTGGGGTGTCAGTTGAAATTAAATGTATAATGACAATGCAGAATTTTATATAGAAGAAATGGGTTTAAAGAAATGATTATATTTACTATTGGGTGAGGGTAATGGGGAATACATTCCTGCTACAGAGTATATGATGAGTATATATGAAATTTCATTTCATTGTGAAGATGCTAAGGGTTCCTGATGGATACTCATCTAGCAAGGGTTTAAAATTTAGTACAATCACACACTACATGACTAGTTAATTCAAATCCCAATTTTCCACTATTTATCGACAAATTTTGTTTATCCATTAATTGGGATGAGTAATTTTCTAGAATTAATTTTAATAAAAATAAATGAATGCGTGATTAGAATATTTTTTAGGATATGATTTTACATATGATTTTCCAATTGGACAAGATAATTCCATCCTCATTTTTTGATGTTTTGATTCATTTTATAGTACACTTAACTATTGATGTAATTAATACTGGTAGGTTGAATTTCAAGTTGATGTATCCTATTGAGTGGAATCTAAATACATTAAAATTACTTATATGTAATAGAGCTCATCTAGAGTAATCAACATACAATGGTTATTTGAAGAATGCAGGTAGTACTTTTTGTACCGAATATATTATGTATTTAGAAAAAAAATTATCCAATCATTCTTAGATACATGATTGGATAGATAATTAAGAAAATATATTTTATATGGATAACATTGAAGTGGTACAATATCCTCAATATATTTTTTTCAATGTTGTATTAGTTCCACCATTTTTGTAAGAAGTGTCTTATCACTTTTATAGTTCAAATTTTATGTGTTTTTTATCATATATAAGTTGATTATGTAAAAATGGAATTTTCATTGGTAAGTGACACGTTAATAATTTATTTCTTCATAAGTATTTATTGAATTACATGAAATATATCTGTACATAACGTAGAGGAAATAGATGACCCAACACCGACTAAAAATTTTAAACAACTAGCTGACGGTAAATCTATAACTACTCAGGATTACAAAGAATTAAATGATAATGTCTTTTGGATTCACATAAAATATGTTAAAGACCAATGAAAATAACAAAACTAGGATAATTTTTTTCCATCTATTGATATTGGTTATTACTATGGTGAAGTGAAATATATCATTGATGTTGTATATGCACATTGGTTGAAATACATTTTGTTAAAGCGTAATTGGTTTGATCCAATCTATGAAACTACATTAGTTCAATTTTAGTTCACATTGGTAAACACCAACAATATGTTATATAGAGATGAATGATTTAGTATCACACTTTTCATTTTGGCATCACAAGTAGAACTCAATTTCCTCAACACCATGTAGCTGATGAATATGGAAATGTTTCATAGAAAATGTAAAGTTGAGGTGTGTTTTTTATTAAATGACATGAACATGAAACTATTTCCTTTTTGCACCATATAATGTTCAATACATTTTTGTTCAATGTGATGATGATATTGAATAGTTTAGAGAGTCAATATTAATAGAATTGATTAATTTTCATGTTTAGTGAAAGGTATGATATTTTTCATTATCTTTGGATTAAATCAATTTTTTACAATTTAACTCTTTATATACCGTTTTAATGATTTTTGTTTATTTTGTTCTATTTATATGATATATAGTCTATGTGTGTTCACATATTATTTATTTCTATGAATGTGGACATTTTAACAGTACTAGAACAAGATCAACATTATTTTGGAGAGGCATCCACTTCTATTGGATGAGGTATGTATAAAAGTAAATGTGTTTTCATATTTTCAATTAAGAGTTAAAAAATATGTGATCATCTTTAAAATTGGTTTTGAAATAATTTTAGATAGGATTATTCTAAACTTCTTATTCCTCTCATATGAGTGGCCTTGGTTATATGATTTCATGATGACATGACCCATGTTATATTATTTTATGAGACAAGCCACCCAATGGGAGGGGGTGACCCATCATTTATTCACCAGTTGGGTAATATCATGCATGACCAACATAGAATTACATTGAACAAACATGAGAGGGCTTCATTCCCTTAAGAAAAATTATATCAACTATGGAAGTATGTTCAGGTAAGATAATCTTATTAATTTTCAATTATGATTAAAAAATGCATAACATTATGATAATTGTTTTCAAAGATAGAATAATCTGGGAGTCCTTACTAATGTGTTTTAGCTAGTATGTATGTATAAATATTATAAAATAAATAAATATTATAACAGTAGAGTGAAGAAAGAGTGTTGTTAACAAAATGTTGGTTTCTATACATTTGCGAAAGAGTCCTGAGAGGTGGGCTCCAATCTCAGTGATGTTACATGGTTACATATTAATAAACTGAGGCAATGATAGTGATCTTGTTAATTTTTTGTATATATATTTGAAATAATGTGCAGCATGTTACATCATTCAAACATGAATTTATTGATCATGGGTGATAAAGCACGTCATTCTGAAAATCATGTGATGCAGGGACTACCTCATTGGATTGGGACACAATACATGTCATCAATTTTACTTGATGTATTTATCGATTAATTATTATATTTATTAACTAATATGGTTTTATGTTCTATAGTTATAACTTATTGGTTTATAGTTTTTGGCAAAAGGTAAATAATCTAATTGAAGATCATGTTAGTTTATACTCTAGATCAAAATGATCCATAGGATACGACTCTTATTGAAAGTCCTTGTATTAATTAATAATACTTACATATACCCATATATACATACATATATTTTTATATATTACACATGATATATTTTAGGGTGAGTTGTCATAGCTTCATGATGATGGTTGATAACTTTTCATTTAGAGGTATTTGATAGTTCCTCACTTAATTGATCATGATGGACATTGATATATCATGCCATATGGAACAATGATTCCTTGTTCTATATGTTCATGTGCTAAGGTTTGGGCTCCATTTATTGTTGGGAAGACACAATGGGTGATAGATTTGGAGGATAGATGTGTGATATAGAGAAGGTAAATACAATTCTTATTCGTGTGTTCAAAGAACTATGGGAAAATATCTTCAAGGGTGATGGTGAAATGGATCCTATGATACATGTTTATACTATTTTTCTTGTGTATTTTATTGTATTTATTATTATTATATTTATAATTTTTATTTTTTATACGACACTATTATAATTGACAAATGTATAATCCATGGTCCTATAAGATGCATCATATCCCTGAGGAATGTATCATTTTATGATTATGGTTTCCCATTCAAATTGAATGTCTCATTTTTTTATTTTTAGTAAAGTAAAAAATAATTTTTACATTTTCACTAAAATGACATTTTCCCATGTAGTTATTCAAAAAAAAACTAAATCCATTTATATTGATGAGATAACATTATAAAATAACCATTGAGTGATTTTTTTCCTTAAATTTGTAAAAAATATAATTTTTTTCCAAAAATAGTACTAATAATTTAAAGTACTTTTTTACATTTATTATTTTGTTAAAATTTCATATTACTGAACTAGCACTCAAAAATAAGGAAACACACTTTGATTAGTGTGAAATTATAATATAATAATGATATAAAATTAGCATGAAATCTTATTTCAATTATCTTAAATTCATTTAAAATAAGTAGGAATCATCAACATGTCGTACAGATTTCCAAATTGGTCGGTTTGATCAAAAGTGGCATTTTCACACAAATTTTGAATTAAATGAAAAATCACATAAAGGGGATTAATTCCATGAAAAAACACTTGGGTTGACATAAAATCAATGGATAAAAGCACAGAGTCATTTTTATTAGTTGGAGTCGATATTGCATCCATCGAATGCTCATGTCACATTATATAGAAGAAGATAGATGATAACATAATATAGTTGTACTAAAATGACATATCTCCCATTAGGGGGTCATAAATGAGATAAAAATATTTATCTATGTTAAAATAAAGTAGAGAATTCCTCAAATAATTTGTGATATGTTGAAATCAATCGTGTGTCAATCTGATGCCTAGATTTATAGTACAGATTAAGATAAGTGTATAGGGGTTAAAACAAACAAATCAAGATTTGATTGACATGATTTCATTTGAAACTGAGCTTAATGTCATTTTTAATCTATATTAATAATTATCACTTCAATAAGATACCTGAATTGCTAGATATTATTGAATTTCATGTTTCTATCACAAATTTGATCTTATGTGAAAAATCACAAAAAAGGATTTAATAACAATTACTAACACTTTGATTTATATTAAATTAGGGTAGAATGATCACTGAGCCATTTCTTATCTGTAGAAATCAATGTTTCATCCATCAAATTCTAGTGTTTCCAGATATGATGGAAAACAATGAGTATCATTCCATAGTTTTATTAAATTCGAAAATCATCCATTGGGGAGGAGTAAAAAAATAAATTGATTTGAAAATCAAGGAGAATATTAATTTAATCGTATTTAATTTTTTCGAATAAATCATGCATAAATATTATCCCTAGATTGATCATTATAACTTATGGTATGATTTGAAATTGATATCATTTTGGTAATAATGGAGAAATCAAATGCTGAGGGGTAAAAACCTACCCGTCAATATATTATCATCATTAAATCTTAGAAAAATTATCTTTATATCATTACATTATATCAGATTCATTATCACATCGATCAATTACCAAAAATTTATACTATGATCGAAATTTGTGATTTTCCCCAGAAAAAAATGTTATCATAGAAATCATATGAAAATTAATAATTCTTAGAGAACACACATGTATTAACGCGAAATCATAGGAGAAAGATCAAAAATTCATTTTTGATCAATATGAATTAATTCTAAATCCATAGGATGACCGTGATTCATAGTATGATGGAAAAAAAGAAGTAATATTTAATAGTATTATTAAAATGACATATCACCCATCAGGGGGTCAAAAAACGAGAAAATTATTGTAGATTGATTTGAAAATCTAGGATAAAATTTCATGAATCATTTTGATATTTTGTAATGAACCAAACATCAATATAATGCCTATATTGATATGTATTTCTTATAATATAATTATACATTATTAAATTTTTTATAATAATAGGAAATCCTTGTTTTTAGGGGTTAAAACTGAGAAAACAAGCTCTAATTCAAATGAAATATGAAGGAAATAATATTTTAGTCATTTAAAATCGATAAGAATCATTAAAACAGTGATAGGATATGCAAATTTCATAGTATGTTCCAAATAGTTGTTATCCATCACATTTGCAACTAAGTGAAAAAGCACATAAAGGGGGTCATCGCATGATCATTTCGAACCACATTCAAACAAATTCTTATATTAAAATTTTAGAATGAAGTATAGGGATGATCAAGATTATTTTACAAGGAGTGTGTGTTGCTAAGTTCTTCACTATTCTAATCACTTATTAATATTTCTTTTGTTTTCTTTTTTATTAAATTATAACAAACATTGTGTTTTGTTTTTTATGAATGAAAAAGAAGAATAGATTCAAAATATATATAAACAAAATATGAATTTGATATATGTAATTGTTCTTAAGGATGAATTCTAGTGTGATCTATCATTATTTACTTTTTTCTAAGTCATTCATTTTAATATGGATGTTCAATACCAATCACAAATTCACCCTTCACTACATTCATTAGAATGGAACCAGAAATCTTTTTCAGAGAACCATAAACATACCAACAATTATTGTATCAAAATTGTTTTTAATAGCTACAAGAGGGGGTGAATTGGAGTTTACTAATTATTCGAATACAAACTACAAAACATCTTATTTAATATTTGTAAAACTCACAGAACATCTAATTATTAGATAAATACAATGAGATAGAGACACTATACGAATAAATAAGATTTTATTGTTATCACAGAGACACCAATAAAATATTTTCTCGCAATGTTAAGTATAGAAAATAACTTTTTAATAAACATAGAAATCAAAAAATATATCTTGACTAAAAAAAGTAAAAAATTACCTATAATTAAAATAATGAATTACAAGATTATAAAATAATTTACTCATAATCCTTAATAGTTCATGTATTCAGAAATCCTCATTAATGATGTGAACAATTTTTAATACCTACCATAAGGTAGGTCCTTCATTACCATGAAATACCTTGATCCAATGTATCATAATCAGTTCTGTCTTCCAATCCCCAGGAATCCCTCTATAATATGGTCAGATTACACATTGTCTTTCTTCACAACGAAATCGCTCGATATGATGATCGTTGATTGTCTTCCTATCTTTGGAATCCCTTGATCCAATGGATTATATTCTCTATATTCCTATCCCCATAATCTCTCAATCAATACAATGATTGGAATGTGATTTCAAAAGAAAATATATATCACAGATTTATAATCCTCATAAGGAATCCTTGGAACTTTAACAATCTTAATCATCATAGTTACTAAAAATGAGGTGTTCACCCCTGAGAAATCATTAAACGACTTGAGTTGAAAATGGAAACAGCTCAGAAATATTCAAATTAATTCTTATTTATTGTTAATTTACCAATGGTCATATTTCAATGTTAGTAGAAATAGCCTCAGATAGCTTGCACATGACATCTTATAATGATTGGGATCTTTAAATTTTTCCTCAGGACGATTTTTAAATTGATAGTCTGACTGAATTTAGATTAGATCTGTTTCAATTATTTTCATAGATTCCATATGATAGATATAATATGAATTTAAAAAATTAGTAACATTGTAGAGCCCAATGGAATTCCTAATTGATTTTTTATCAGATAAAATAAATAAATGTTAGTTTGATGAATTAGTACGAGGGTCAGTCTTACGGTCTCGTCTTTTTTCAGCAAGATGTAACACTAATCGTTGATCAAATTTCTAGTTATTCAAATTCATCGAATGAACCTTCAGTTTTATTGATCTGAATGAAAAATAATAATAATATTTTTTTTCATTGGAATTATTTCTATGTTTGTTATAAAATAATGCCTTCTACAAAAAAATGGGAAATATAAATAAATTAAATTAGATTTTTGAGGAAGAGTTTATGATTTCCAAAACTAATTAATGGAAATGTATGAATTAAGACATAAAAGTCATCAATCCCCCCATATTTTGAAATCACAAAACACAACACCTAAAATTGAAAATAATAACTTCGAAAAAAAACTAATATCCTTTTATACTTTTATGATCTTCAGAGATATATCTCATATCTTAACGCCATTAATGTTTATAACATCATTATAATCTGAGGGAAAGTATTAATATAGTTTCTCCATAATTAGGATGATATATCACCCATTGGATAATATCTCAATGTATTATTTATTTATATACTTCGCCGCATTTATTAATTTATCCCTGTTCATAAATTTCTCTCTTTTTTTTATTTACAAAAAGAATAAAGAAGGGATATCACGTAAAATGATAAAAAGTGATAACATATGAAATAATTTTATGTGAAATAACTAATCATACATGAAAAAAAATAAAAAATATAAATCCCTAATTAGCTGGAATAAAATCAAAAATAAATATGTTTCATGAAAAATTCATTCATTTTTAACATTCATTATAAACCAATTTCAAAATAAACATCAAGGCATAACATAACATCAATCATTATTCATCAACATTTCCACAATTTAAAATAGCTTATTAAATGAATCACGATCCATATAAGATTCTACTACCAACTACTTATGTTAATCAATTTAGTCACCCATCATGGTTTTCTTATGAATTTATGACTTAAGCCTCTCATCATCCTTAGATATTCTATTATTTTCCTCCTTCAGATGGAAAATATCATCTTCACATATTTTCAGTATTCTATTTTCTAACACTAAAATTTGAACCATTACATTCATGTATTTTAATTCCTCATTATGATCATCAGTTGTATCTCTAAACTCTTCCTCAAACAATACTCAAACTTAAACAACCGTTGATAAATTATCAAATGATTTTTTCTTTTCGAAAGAATGTTTCATCACTTATATGAACTGATCATCATGGTTCGTAAGATTAATTTCCACTAAGTTTGAACAATTAACCATATGATTGTATGATTTATTTTATGCCTTTTTATTTTTACTGAACTATTTCAAATATGATTTAATGTGAAGATTGTATCCAGTTAGAACATTCATTCATTTAGATTTTTTATTTTCAGTATTCTGTATCAATTTACACCTTTCTTAAATGTTTGTAGCATAGTAAATGGAATCTAATAACCTTTCCAAGTATTGGAAAATATAGTTAAAACCACTTTGTGAAACTATCCCATCATAATTTGATGAAACTCTTAATGCGTTAAGATAATTTTTCTGAAATATTCCACATAGGGTTTTTCATCCTTCTCAACATCATAATTTTCTTTTTGCGAAATAGTTTCTTCATCAGAAACATTAATAATTTCCATTTCATTATCATATAAAAATTTAACTGAATCTATTTTTGTAAATTTTTATCTTCTTCCTCATATTTTGATGATGAAGTTTTTTTATTTGGATGATGATTTTTGGTCCCCTAATTCTTCTATGTCTGTATTATTATCTTATAGGGAAGGTATTAGAGTTTATCCTGATGATGAGTCTAATGTTTCTATTATTTTGAATTGTCATCAGTGTCTGTTTCTTCTTCTTCATCATCTTTTTCCTCCCCTTCCTATAATATTTATTTTTTTCTTCTTCTTCTACCAATTCATTCTCCACTTCTCGTAACTTTTTCTTTTCTCCTAATTCCTTCTCAAACAGTAGGATAAAAGTCTCTTATAATTTTTGGAGATCTAAATAAATATCCTTAAATAGTATTCTTACACAAACTTTTTCCCAGCCATAAAATGTAATGATCCTTTTAATAATTTATTCATAAGTTTGATATTAACATTCAATTGACAATTATATGCTTATACGCTTCTTTTTGTAAATTATATACTTATGATTCCATTGTAAATAGACATGAAAAAGTGTTCAGAAAAATTCCAAAACATTGGATAGTGCAATTAATGGACTGGTAAAAGTTTGAAAAAATATATCAGAGAACCAATCAGGTTAACAGGTTGTCCCACACTTATATAGGCCTGACTATGATGGTTAGAATTTAATTATTTTAAATGGATTGTATTAAAAGACCTTATCTAAAATGATAATCATGAAATAATTAAAGAAATAATTTAATGAAAATTTTAAACTCTTGATGTTTTTTGGAGAATATTTAATTGGAATGAGCATGAATATGATTTGAGAACATATAAGTCTAATGAAAATAAAAGTAAAAAATATATAATAAGTAAATAAGAACATTTATGACTAATGTAATGAATTGGTGTAAAAAGTCAATGAAGAATACCATTTTGAGTAAAAACTTGTCATAAGTATGTGTAAATTGATAATCATTGTTTTTATATAGAGAAAAAATTATGATAATGTTTATAAAAAATATTTTCTAAATATCATTTAATAAATTTTTTGTCCCAATATATTATAAAAAATAATTATACATAAAATTTTTATAACACATTTTGGTTTTATAAAAAATCACTCTAAATAATTATTATTAAAAAAATTTAGATTCTATGAAATTTTATTATAAAAAGTTACTATGAAAAAATTTAAAAATGTTTTTGAGTCATAAAAATTATATATACAAACTTAAATATTGTATAATACTATAGGTTTTTTTTGAAAAAGATGGATTTTGAAAAATAAAATAATATATGATGCCCCTTTGAAATGCATTTCATTAATGTGATGGGAATGATAACAAGAAGTAGATATGAATAATCTCATGATATTGATGATTACATGATTCTATTTAATGTATTCAAATCTATCAAAACTCAGGTGTCTAGTAATAATATCTTCAGATTGTTATTTAATTTCAATGAATTGTAAATTAATACTTAATTTAAATGTGTGATATCAACGAATTGGTGTAATTTTTTTTTCATAGAATGTAAGTGATGTTATGGGTTTTTACATAGTGTAGTGTAACTTGTGTTATCACACAAAATTTGTGTTCTAGTAAAACTCATTTCATAGTTTGTGAGGGTTTTTTTCATCTATAACACATGATCGTAACAACTTCATGCTCCCACATATTTGGCATAAATTGTAGAAATTTTTATTGAGTGATTTTTCGTACATAACCAAGAATTAATGATTCTCTTATGAAATGAAATATTCTATAAGAACTTTTCCTATCCATTCTACATCCACCAAAATCATCATCTAAAAAAAAATTTAGTTCAAAATAATTTCAATAATAATAGAATCCACATAAATCCATAGATCCATTATGATAATTAAAAATTAATTTTATAGATTTAAGATGAGATTAATTTTTAATGGATTGATATCTATAAAATATGTAAGTTGAAAAAATTAAATATGGATGATTAGTTATTATGTAATGTATACATCCAATCATACCGCTAAAATTCATTTGGTCAAGTGGTTTCCAAACTTCATTAAGATCTAAAGTATTGGACGTTCTATTGGGAGTACTAATACATATAGTTTTGTCATTTTTAAATTTCATAAAAAGAAATTTTAAATATTTATTTTGATGTATAAATGTTCCTTATAGATTTTAGGAATTTGAAATCCTATAATTTATGTTAACTCACCCATCATAGTCATTTCAAACACAGATTTCATAAGATCCATAAATGAATCTATTAAAAAAATTGATTGGAAGAAAATATATTGTAATCAATATATATTTGTAAAATCGTAATGTTTTTATTGTCTTATTCTATAAAAATAGTTAGATTGGTAGCTCCCATAATAATGATTTTTCAACAAAATTCTATTTAACATATAATATCTTGCTTTTGGGGCCTGTTTTAGTACACAAAGCTATTTGGGGAGTTTATAAACAAGTTTTGAATGTTTTTTATTTTTAAACCAAGTGTTTTGTTATACATAAAAATTATCTTAATCATGATCATTAAATAAATAACACTTCACGTCCATTCAAAATATATTAAAATTTAAGAATGATGTTAAGGCAAGATGTATACAAATAAGTTCATGTCTTGCTATCTGTGCATATGATTCACTATAGAATATTCTATATTGTTAATTATATCCTTTGGTAACAAGTATAGGATTATTTATAACTATTATTCCATTTTCATGAAATTTTCTCTAAGAACCCCATTTTACAAAAATAATGGATGTATCATTTTGTCATTCCACCAAAGTCAAAACAATGTTCCTCTAAAAGTCATTGAGTTTATCATTCATTGCTTTATTTCAATCATCTTCACCTTAATACTAATAAATGTTACTATGTTCAAATTATGATAAAAATGATAGATGTTCAATTTCATTTCACAGTGAAATTTTAGTTTTAATTAGTTAATCTACAACACCAATGATATAATCAATAGGATTATTTTGAAGAAACTATTGACATCTTGGGTTTTTTAAAAGTTTTTTATTCTATAATTGGATGAAAATAATATTGATAAAATTCATTATAGATATTTTCTTGTGATTTTTTATAATAAAAATAACTTCTAGAATATGTTGAAAATCAATTTTATAAATAACAGTTAAAGATGTAACTTGGGGTTGTTTGAAAACAAAAGGACAAGTTTCATCCTGATTTTACTTATGGTTTCTTTACCAGACGAATGATAAAATAACTGTTAACTGAGGAGAAAAATACCTTGAACCATTTATAGTTCTTGTTTCATATTTTTCACCTATGCACCTATGTATCTCTCTTGGATTAGTTTCATCTTGGATCTAAACATGAACTTCCTCCACTAGCATAGTATCTCCATCCATTACATATTCTTTTATTCACAAACATGTGGGGGGAATGGTTTATACTCCAATACTATACACTCATGAGATATGTGTCATACTAGAATTATGACATACATTCATAAAGTGTACTATCAACTTAATTATTTCACTAATTACATGATTTTTCTGTATTGTTTTTTGCTTCAGTGTAAATAGAGAAAAAACTATAATATGACTCATATGTGGTATGTATATCCGAACAAAACACAAAAATTTATTAAACATCCATATATATTAAAACAAATCAAATGTCATTTCATCTCATCCTAATGACGGCATACAAAAATGTTTATATATTTTTCATAGTATAAATCAATATTTATAATTTTGTGTAATATGGTAAAAGTGCATGGTGTGTATAGTCAGCTACACGGTGTGAGATTTTTTCACTATCTATCTGAGATACGTGGGAATAGTTACATGGAATGTAAATCATGCCATGAAAAAATCTTATAAAAATAATGTTTACCCGGGCAACATGTAATATAGTCTTAGGGTTACATGGCCACTAGTCAAGTATGCCAAGTATGAAGATACATGACCCATATATGACAAAAAAAATGACACACTGTGTATGGTAGTTATATGATGTGTTCTCTGGATGACAGTCTTCTAGACTAACCCAATAAACATGTGGTGTAAAATTGAGGTTTATGCGATGTAATTGATGTACACTGCTAGTATTAAATCAAAATTAACTCTTAGTCTATTGAACACTAGTAGACAACATGTACCTCTTGGTTACACAACATGTACTCTTGGGTTATCTGACTAGATTCTTCAGCACCGGCAGATGAGATATTTGAATATCTATAATTCATAAAATTAATCAATTTGATAATATTTATGAGAAACAAATATGGAATAAGAATATATCACAATTTGAATTTATGAATGACTAAACTCAAATTGGAAACAAAATTACAACATTATAAATAAATAAATTATAATTAAATAATTATAAATAATTATGTGATGGATATTATTCAACTTGTAGGTTATACAAATCACAGAATTGTAAGATGTGTCATGAAAATTGATTCTTTTTCTCATAATAAATGATCCATTTGATATTTACAAGATGATAATAATTTTCATTCATGGAATTCAATAAAACATAGACAATGGATAAAACCCCATAACAAGAGCATATGATCATAGAATATCATCTATAAATAAATTCATCAAATAAAAAATCACTTTCTAATAAATTCATTCATTATTGATGGATCTGAAAACTGATTGATGTTGTAAATCCATTCGTGATCAAAATACATGGAAGATTTTCTCTAGCGGTGTAAGATCACAAATTTTATCAAGGTATATTCTTGTTTATGGTTTGGTTTAATTCTCATTATTGTGGTTAATGTATTGTTTTTTTGGATATATGTTGAATCTTGAGGGTGTCCAGAGGTCTCGGGATAAGAAACAATATATATTTTGGCCATCTAATGCATATTTCAGGGTTGGAACATGGTTACTAGTAACCATGTGACAAAACCGTTCTAGACAATAGGAAGGGTTCATAGTTTATTAAACCCTTCCATAGGGGAGGCCAAACCATGTAGGACTGTACAATGGAATTATTCTAGGTTGGTGCACAGTTTTTCAACTCATGTGGGGCTCCCTATGAAACCATGAATCTCATCCCCTCTTGGATAGGGGCAGATGCATGGTTGGTGCCCGGTTTGGATATCCGTGTGGAAAAAACATGTTCCCAATTAAAATTGGGATTTTACCATCCCCCCTGCCATCAGGATTTTATGTTCATCCAAAAAATTGCTTCATCATTCCTCCACCTCTAGCCCGAGTGATGAACCTAAACACCCAAATCATCCCAAAAAATGATCTTCCTCATTTCTAGGCCATTTAGAGTATCGTTCATTGTGGATCGAAGATCTGGGTAAGTCTTACACTCTCCTTGCATATTTATGTAGAATAGTCATCATGGTTTAATTATTGTTATTCAAAATACCAAAACCCATTTTTTTATACTAGATCATAGGGTCGAACACCAAATCGTTCTTGACTATGGGTCTAAGGATAAGGTAAAGCATGTGTTGGTCTCCAATTTTAAATAGGTGGTATACAAGATATATTCCATGGTCATGTAGATGATTTGACTATGTGTGGTCTTATTAATGGTTCGATCATATTGTTCATTTCATTACATTAAATTTCATTTGTTAAACGGTTGGAAGAATGGTGAATTGAACCACTCGTGATCCTTGTGGAATGCATTAAGATTGACTAGACTCCTTTAGGGACACCCATAGTGTGTCCCAATGTTGTCAAACCTTGAAAACTGTAATGTTGACTATGTAGTTGACTTGTGATAAAGTAGTGCCTAATATAAAAATATTTACATGTTCATTGAGTTAGAAAAAGAATTATTTATTGTTATCTCTGGTCTATAATAATTAAGGAAGGGGATTATCAAAACAATGTAAATAGGGTTTAGTGGAATAATGTTAATGTGTCTAATGACATGTGAGATTGAAAATAAAATGTTGGAATGGGATAATAGATGTGAATTGATGAATTATGTTAAATGGGTTATTGTATGAAAATTGTAGAATAAGTTATATGGGGAGAGATATTTAATGGAATTGGGTTAAATAGACTCTGTAAGTAGTGTGGTAAATGTGTTAATGGGTTAAGGATCATATATGATTTATGTATTATATTGAATGTGAATTGTGAATGTTATGTGTATTGAATATGGATGGTAAGTGATTTGGTAAATATGGTAATTGGAATAACAATCATGCATGAATGAATTGGTTTTATGAGGGATATTGGAGTGAGGATCCTCCCAAGGGCCAGGTAGGACTGAGTCTCTAAAACCAATGCCTAGAATGAATGGGTAAGGGATTCAGATTGAGGATCTAAGCCCATAACAATTTTATATGATTAGACTACCTAGCTTGACGCTCCGTGGTGAGTGTGATGTATTTTTTATGAAATTCTTGTAGAACATGACTTATTCCATTTTATGTGATAATTTATCATCTTAAGTTGAAGTTTAAATGATATAAATGCCTAACCCATGGATTAAGCGATAGAATATGGTTTTAGTGAGTTTATGGAATAAATGATGAATTTTTTAAAATTGAATATTTTTACATAATGGAACTTCAGTTTCATTTTTTATCTTTCCATTTATTTAGTTCTTTCTTGTGATATCTATTTTGATTTGAAAATATTTAGACACTATTGGTTGTGGCCTATAGAGTTGTAATCACACCCTGATCAGGCCACCGTTGGGTACCTGAACAGATATCGTTATTTCAAGATTAGACAAGGGAAAAGGCCTTGTGCTAAGGAATTGAGTGGGACTTGGTATGAATATGGATGAGGATTCAGACATGGAGGTAGGACCAATTTTTGCTATGTTTCAATTACACATTATGTTGGTTTCCTTCATTATTGGAACCGTTTACATAACATGGAATAATTATCTTTTGGTTGTGCTTGTACCATGTTGAAAAATGGTTGGTAATGAATTTTATAGTGTGTTGTCTATTTTGTTTCTTATTTCTTATGCTACCTTTTGGGTCATTCTCTGGTAAAGATGTTATAGTCTCCCTACCTGACCTATTAGACCCTCACTGTCTGTTTATATCCTCTAGTGTACAAGGAGATGCACTTAAGGTCATGAAGTGACCATGCATGCAGCATAGGTTTAGGGGATTATGGGTTATGGAATTTATAAATTTCTTTCAGAGTAGTTCGTTTATTTGCCTTATTACCTGAGGATGGTATATAGGATGTTAGGATGTGTCAGGTTTTGGAAATGAGCTCATTTATGGGAGTAACTGACTCATCCAAAGGAGAAAAGCCAAGTACCAATGGAGGGAATTATTGTTCTTGACATGTATTTTAACATTTGAGGATATTTCATCATTGGGTGATACACTTATTGTGTGATAAATGTTTTTTGATATTATTCTTATAGCTAGAATAGAATGATGTTGTTTATACTAAGATCAATATAAGAACCTAATGATATAGGTGGTATGCATCATGATGGGGACAATTGAGATAGTTATGTGAGACAGGAAGGGTAAAATACTTTTCACATTCCATAATATATGAATAAAGTTGTTTCTAATAAATATGATATGAATGGGTAAATAAAAGGACTTTGAAAGAGTGGTTAAAGTGTATTGCTCGAAAAAAGGATGTAAAAGAGATAAAACGTTTTTTATAATAAATGGTGATATGAGAAGGGTACTTCAATGAAAAATAATATTTTTGTGAATGTGGAAATTTTTCAAAATTGGTGACTTATAAGAGTCGTGTAACTATGTATGTCATTTTAACCCATGCCAATCATTCCCTTATTTTTGGGGGAAACATAAAAAACAACCCTAATGGTGGGCATGAAATTCTATTTGAGTGATCAAATACTGTGAAATCCAATTTCTAGAAGCTCTATTTCATGACCATTCACTAATGTATTGGTGGATATATTATTAAAAAATTTAACCTTCCCCTTATGGTGTTGATCATGATTTCTTCTATTAGTTTATAAGTATGGGGCACATGCATGGTCAGTGTCCTCGACCACTAGATGAGTGTCGAGTATGCAGCAGAATTGGATATGTGAGGATATTTTATAAGAACCCTTGATAGAAGATAAATGATATAGGGATGTATCATATTTTGAGTATAATTAGGTTGTTGGTTACCACATATTAGGAAGGAATTTTGATAATTAATTTTTTTATTGGATGAAGTGGAGGACACAGTAATATGGGGAGAGAGAATATATATCTGTAGGTTAGTGATGCACGAAGAATTCATACTGAAGGCTCGGGTAGAGGAGAATGTCATCTTCATTCAGTTTAGTCTACACCAGGTTGTGACAAGGATGGACCATCAACCATTCGGGGTACAATACTTGTTGATTCTATTATTGTTAGTACTTTATTTGATAAAAGTACCACTCATTCATTAATTTCTTCTTAACATGTTGTTATTTTTTCTATAATGTTGAATTTTTTTGGGGTATATTCAATTGATACACCATTACAGTTGTGAGAAAAGAAAATTAGGTAGTATCTGGGGTGTGTACAGGAAGTTGGTGGGTACCTTTTCCTATAATCAGTGCTTGAGATGTCAGGTTTTGATCTGATTTTTGTTGTGGATTGGATAGTGTTTTACAATGAACGTATTGACTTTTTTCCACCATAGGTTAAAATTCACGCCAATTGAAGGATACACTTATTTCAATCGTGGTGAGTAGGAAATTCAGTCATGTTGTGCAAGGACAGTTTATCGGTATAAGGGTGAGATCACAACAAATTTGGATTGTATTATTACTAATTACCTGGATTATATCAACATTTCTTTCCTCTTATGGTGGTTCAGTTTTAGGATGTGTTTCTATAGGACTTCTCAATATTTTCCCCTGAAAGAGATGTCGAGTTCGTGATAGAGGTTCTACTGGGGGAAGATCCGGTTTATCTTCAATCATAGAGAATGTAACTAATAGAACTCTAGTAGATTAAAAATCAATTGGTGTAATTGGAAAAAATCTGGGGTTTTTACCCAATTATGTCACATTGTGGATCTCTAGTTTTGATTCCATAGAAGGCTGATAGATCGATGTGGTTGTGTGTCGATTATAAGAAGCTAAATGAAATGACGGTAAAGATATTATACAGTCCTCAGCAAATCAATTATATTTTTGACTAGATAATGGTTTCATCAATGTTATTTAAGATTGAAATGGGATCATGGTATCATCAGCTAATGATTAGAAGTTTTGATATAACATAGACCACCTTTAAATGAAGATATGGTTTATATGATATTTTGGTTTTTCTATTTTGATTTACCAATTAACAAGTAGTGCTTATGTCCCTATTAATCAAATCATTTCCCTTTACCCGTATCAGTTTGTAGTTGATTTCTTATTAAAAATATTTATACTCTAAAAATCACTATTATCATGCCAAACATCTAGAAATAATCCTGAGTAAACTACGAAAAATATATTAAACACCAATCTACACAAATTAAAATTTTTAATTGATATGTTGAATATCATATTCTGTATCATCTCCAAGGAAGGTGTGTTAATGGAGTTGGAGAATGTCTGTGTAGTTATATTTACGGAACAAAATAGAATGGTTTCTTATATCTGATGTTTTTCGGGTATATCTTAATAATTATGAAGGGTCATTATGAACAAATCCTATATGGAAACATCCATTTTGGATTAAACTATGAATGGAATCGCGTTTTAATGTTTTGGGTCATGTGAGGATGTTTTCCAGGAGTTAAGGAATTTTTAGACATTTGAACCAATATTTATATTATCTGAACTAGGTATGGGGTATACCTTATTTTGGTTTTGGTTCGGTGTTTGAAATGCGGCAGTGTTGATGCTGAATGATCAGGTTTTAGAATATAGATCATAGAAGATGATATATCATGAATGAAATTACTGTACTCCTGGTTTTGAATTAGCCTCAGTGGTTTATGATTAAATTTGTTGTAGACACTATATGTTTGAAGAATATATTACTATTTATACGGATCATAAAAGTTGGAATTACAGATTCTCTTTTGTTGATTTCATTTTTTGTTAGTAATGATGTGTTGAGTACACAATGTATTATGAAATTGATCTGGTTTACACCTTGGGAAATATGAATAGTGTTAGAGATTCATTGAGCTAGATGTATCAAAATTAGGCTATTTAGAAATCTAGTTTGGAATGGAGGATGATGGAATTGTCTATAGTGATGTATCTTGAGGTGTGAAATGAGAACATGAAGATGGCACATTCATCCTTGGTAGTTGACTTCATTATCCTAAGATGGATCAAGTAAATGATGGTAAATTATTCACAATGCATGGTTTTATGGGTTTGTCTTAATGGTGGGGAGTCACCATTCGGGTGGGCCGTTTGGGATGAATGGATCATTTAAGATTGTGGTCATATTGCTGTGCTAGAATTTTTGTGGGAAGAGTTGATGCATGAGTTTTATACATCGAGATATTTGGTGCATCCTTGATTGACCAAAATGTTTCATGATCATTGTAGACAATATTGGAGTCTAGAAATGAAGATAGTGGTCTCAATTTTTATGGATTGATTCTTTACCTATTAGCAGGTGAAGACCTTGCATCAATGGCGAGGTGGATTGTTACAACACTTTCCTATTAAAAAATAGAAATGTGATGTTTTAATGATTGATTTTGTGGTAGGTCATTCGAGGATGACTAAAAATAATTATGTGAGATTGATAGTAATGGATCAGTTGACCATGGTGGAACATTTCTTTCCAATTTGTTAGACTCTTACCACTGATAGATTGGGTTAACTGTATGTTAGGAAAGTATTTAAGTTCCTTGTTGTACAACAATCAATATTTTTTTATCATTATCCACGTTTTACAACAATTTTCTAGAAGGTATTACAGATATTGTGTGGTACTCATGTGTTATTGATTATATATTTCAACCCACATATGGACGGAAAATTAGTTCCTTCTATTTTGGTACTAGAGGATATGTTGATGTCTTGTGTCCTAGGTTTTTGTGGATCATGGTACAATCACTTATCAAATATTTAATTCACCTATATTAACAGTTACTCTATAATGATTTAGATGGAACTATATGAGGTTATATTTGGAAGACCATGTGGATTTTCATTATGTTAGATGGATGTAGGAGAATTTGAATTGTTATTTCCTAGTCTCATGCAATAGAAATCGTAATAGGTTTAGATGATTAAGTAATGTATGGAAATGGATCATGGTAGGTAGAAGTTTTAAGCGAATCAATATATTAGACATCTTGAGTTTATAGTGGGTGATCGTGTGCTTCTTTAAGTGTCACCAATGTTGGTCCACTATCAGATATAGAAATAAGTAATTTTAATTCCCAAGTACGTGGAGTCCTTTGGGATTGTGTATAGGATTGGGTCGATGTCATACCAATTGGAAATTTTACAGCGGTATACTAAAATGCATGATATTTTTCATGCCTCACTACATTGATAGTATCACCCTGACCCATAACATGTGTTTTATATCTATAAATTTATGCTTGAGGGTGTTGCTTTCTATGAGGATCATCCATTTCATATATTGGATCATAATTAAGAATCCTTGTGAAGAAATATTTTTATTTTGTTTTGAGTTTTCTATATGCATGTTAATATTCAGAAATAATATTGTGATAGGGAGATAGATATGTGGGATCAATGTCTTGATCACATTTCTATAGGATGTTTAGTGATTCATAGGAATGATGTTCAAGGGAGATCAGTTAAAATATGTGGAATCTATAAGATATTTTATTTTCATGAGGTAGATCGATGTTTATGTTTTGGATTCAGTCCATTTATTAAGGTTAGTGGAAGGTTTTATGGTTTATGAGGAACCTTGTGGGTGACTTGTGGGATTGAGAAATTAATGAAGGGAGATTTTGGAAATATTGTACATGTTTCATGGTTAATAAATAGTTATTATTTACTATGTGCAAAAAATTTACTATGCAAGTGGAAGGAGTTCAGGGATTAGTATATCGTGCAAGAGGGGAGGTCGAACGATGCCATCATAGGCATATGCATCACACACGATTGGATCATGGTTAGTCAAAATGTGTGTTTCTCCTAAGGATACCATGTCACTCAACACCCCTTGGATAGTGGCATGTGCATAGTTGGTGCATAGATTGAAAAATTGTGCAGCTAAACCATGGCCTCCATTAAAAATGGGATTTTTCCATTTTTCCACCTCGGGATTTTTAGTTCCTCATGGTAATTGCTTCCTCATTCTTCATCCTTCATACCTAGTGACAAAACTAAACATGCAAATATCCCCAAGGATTGATATACATCATTTATAGGCCTTTTGGAGTTTCTTTCGTTGTGTATTGAATCTAATGGTAATTCATACTCTCCACTTGATTATATTTTATGGATTAGGGATTGTGGTTTCGTTTTTCATCATTCAAATCTATAAAACCCATTTTTCTAGTGGATCCTAGGTTGTTGATTTAATGGGTGATTGAATCCAAATATAAGGTTATGGTTATGTGTGTATTCAAATTTGGTTTTGTGGTAGGTGGTATACATGTTATATTCATGAGTCTTCAAGTTGATTTGTGCATGTGTAGTTGGGTTAGTGGTTCTATCTTTATGTGAATTTGAATTATTTGAATGGATTAGATAAAATGGTTACCTAAATTATGAATTGTAACTCTCAAAATAAATGTGGGGTGAATTGAGGTTGACTAGACGAATTTAGAACCACCAATGGGGTGCACCAGTATTCCCAAACATGGAAAATTGTAATGTTAAGTATGGAATTGACTTGTGATAAAGTAGATCCCTTTATGAACATGTTATTATGTTAGTTGAGTTTGAAAATGGAGTACTGATAGTTCTTTCATGATTTTTATAAGGTCATTAGTTTTTTTCAAACAATGTAATGAGGGTTAAATGGAATAGGGTGAATGTGTCTAATGACGTCTTAGATTGAAATTGAAATGCCTGAATGGGATAATACATGTGAAATAATGAATTATTTGAAATGGGTTAATGTATGGAAATTTCCGAATAAGTTCAATTGGTTGAGATATGAATAAAATTTTTGATAAATGTGCTACGTATGATCTTCCGTAAATCTATTAATGGGTTAAGGCACAAATATGATTTATGTTTTAAATGGAATGTGGATTTTGAATATTATGTGTAAAGATTATTCAGGGTCTATGATTTGGTATATTTGATAATTGAATGAATTATAATGTGCGCATGGCTTAGTGGTATATGGGGTATTGGACTAAGGATCCTCCCATGGTTTTGGTTGTACTGAGCCTCTAAACCCCACATATCAAATCATAGTGTTTAGAAATCGGATTTAGTCCTTAAGGCCATACTAGTTTCATTCGAGAAAAGTACCTTAAATAAGGCTCCATGACGAGTGCGGCATATTTTTCATGAACTTTTCAACCCTAGATAGATTGAGAACTTGACTTATTCCCTTATGTATGATAATTGATCTTCTTAAGAAAGAGATTAAATAATGTAAATTCAAAACCAATGAATTATGTGGGGAAAATTCATTAATTGATTGAATAGAATAAATTATCAAAGTTTCTAATATGGATATTGTAAAGTAGTCGAATTCGAGTTGTATTTTTTATATTTTTATTTACTTAGTACATTCATCCACTATTTATTAAGGCTATATTTTTTATACAATGTTGGTGGTGGCCTACTATGTTATACTCACACCCTCCTCAGGACGTTGTTTGGTACATGAGAAAATTTAGTTACTGAAGGATTATAAAAAGGATAAATTCAAATGATAGAGTGTTTAGTTGGGCATGTGATTTTTCTAGATCATGTTTTTCACATTGAGTGAGGTCCTATTTTGCGGGATTTTTTAGTTAGTCAATATTTTTGAATTCCATTACATTGGTCACTATTATCATGAAATGGAATATTTATCTTTTGGTTGTGGTTGTACTAGGTTTTACAATTTGTTGGTAATGCATGTTCTGGTTTATTGTCTATTGTTTTCCTTATTTCTTACGTTATCTATTTTTTTGGTTACAAGTAGAGATCTACGTGTGTTCCAATAATCATTGTACATCATATTTGGAATCATCAAGTTCTAGCATGGAAGATCCTACTGCTTGTATCATTCTCTTTTTATCACCTTGAGAATCGATTCCAATGGATTCTACTTGATCTAGCTAGATTAGATTGTAGATGGTGGAGGAAAATTTCTCTCTATTCCAAAGAGAATTATTGGGGTGTCAACACTCTAGGTTTTGAGATTATTATCTCATACAGTCATTATGCAGAATATATATGAAATTGACTCTCTTGAAAAATAATATTATTGGGTTTATATACTATTATGGTGAGAAATAAATAATTTCCAAGGTACCCCTTTTTATTTATTTTAACCCTACAAAACCCCATGATAATATTAATAATATTATTATATTTTATTTGGACATGCACTAAACCAAAAAATTAAAATTAAATATCATTTCATCTATTAATATTCAATATATATTATTTCTCAATGGACATATTATTTCGATCCACCATTACACCATAATATTTATCAGGACATGAAGAATGGATATTTAGGTAAAAATTTAATTTCATTACATTATTCACTATGAAATAAATAAACCACATGTAAGAATAATATTAATTCATCTTTATAAATAATACATAGAAATATATTTTTTAATTGAGTATCATGATACATTTATTGTGTGATCCTCTATGCCTCATTCTCAGAGGAATTAGGCGAAGCTGCCTAAAGTCTAAGAATAACTACGAGAAACACACAAGGAACCTATCGAAAAATAAGATCATGCTGAAACAACATAACACCTCATATGGGTTCTATTTATGTAATTTAGTTCATTTAGAGTTATATCTCTAATGAAATAGGTTACTTTTTGCTGCCATCAACATGTGGGATCGAGGTCTTTTTCTTTGAATCTATAGAAATCGAACATGAATATTGAACACTATAGAATTGGATTTATTTAGGTTAAATAATTTTGATGAAAGGCCCTATTATATCATCTTCTATTAAAGAACATAAAGGACAAATACTTTCTCTCATTATTCATTAATGAAATATTATTCGTGACCCACCCAACATAACCTACATCACTGTGAACATTTGGGATAATGACATTCATCAATACAAGAAAATTACATTACTTATAATTTTCATTATTAATAATCGTAAATTCTAAGGATATATACACCAACCAGAATATAATAACATCCAATGACACTTATTAATGCTGATATCCTCCTAGCTGGTCTTTTTCTCATGACGTCCTATATCTGATATTACCTAGGGAGTACACCATGAGAAGGTGCGTCAATGTCCTTTGAGTATATACACCTGACATCATGTATCATTATTATTCCTCAAATGAAATAATCTAACTATAAAGCACAAATTTTAGGAATACTCTTCTAATACTTTTGGCTTCTCAACATAGTTGAGAACTACTATTATCATTAAGTTAGAGACCGATTTTTAGAAATTACCACATACTATGTCACAACGATGAAAAATCATCGTGTTCTATGAAGTTTGTTAATATTAAATACTATAAATAATGATTATGATAATATTAAAATATGTTAGTTCCAGGAATCCTACTCTAACACAACCAATGAATAAATCAATCTTTTATGATCACTACTAATTCCAAAGTTCTAGAAACCACGATTCCTTGGTTTTTTATTTATTAATGAATCTTTTGTCAAAGGGACAAAGCACTAAAAAATATAACGTTATAAAAATATAAAATTCTGATGGAAGGGAATTGATTACTACCTTTTTCATGTAACATGATGAGATCAGTTGGATAGTTCTTGATCCACATATTTTCATTGTAAAATCCATTATTGGAAAGGATATCTAACCCCATGTTCAGATCTAGATAAGAATGATTTATTATAAGATTAATATCTGATAGTTTTTGTAGGAATAAAGTCCATCTAGAGGAAAGGATCCACACAAGGTGAACCATTCCATGTTGAACAACTTAGACGATGGTAGTTGATGCACATTAAATCCAAACATTATTACATCCTTTATTCTTGATTGAACTAGTTGAAATAGTAACATTGTATGTAACTTCTTCATAGTATGAGGTATAACAAAATTTAATATAACAACATTCATATATGTTACCATTGTTATGTCTACACAAAATACCATAACCCTTGGGTCATGGGATTCCCTTTGAGGCACCATCCTCATTTATTTTGATCTAGTGAGGGAGGATTTATGTGAATAAATCTATAAAACCATTCGGTTTATTGTATCATTATTTGATTCCACTACAATGATGGATAATAAAATCCTTGACGGAGTTGTACGAGGTACATATTTTCGTAATTCTAGATACTTTAATCGAGATGCAGATAATTATTTGAGTTGCATGAAGATTAAATGTTTTATTATTGTGAATGATATCATTTCATTCATACTAAATAATATGAAGCAGTTCGGACACAACAACAATGAAAATCTGGTAAATTTAATGAGAGGCATCCATAGGAGTGCATCTCTATAGACGTAGACGAATGGAGTCCAAACCAATCCATATGAGATCAAAAATGCCATAAATATATATTAATAAATCAGAAATAGTATAGAATGAAAGGAATAGATTGTCATAATCCTCTCTGTGTTGAATAAAAATAAAATATCTTGAACAAAGTTAAATACCAAATAACTAAAGGATGTAATTAGTGGAAATTCTATTGTGGGAAATTCTCAAAATCAAGGTGAATCATGTAGGTCTAACCCATTATATTTTAAATCTCTTTAACCAAGGAAAATCATCCATGAAATTCGTGAAATTGTTATTGTAGTAATATTTAAAATTTAGAATTCCACTATAAGAATGTTCCCAAACTAAAGAATATTCATTGTTGACAAAGGGATAGTTGTTAATAATATTAGTGATTTCCTTGGGAAAATAAGAATCTAAAAAATGAATGAAATAATATATGGATATATTAATATATATGGCTAGATGCGTAGGGTAAATCATAGTGAAAAGTGGTTTTCCATTACATTTATCCAAAATAAAATTCAGAGAATATACATTTTTAACAATCTATCAAGACTGTGGGAAAAGTTTAGAAAACTTTTGTTTGATGGAAATCCAGATAAAGGATTCCATATGTAAAAAATTGCATATTGATAGGTTTGTAAAAAATGTGCCTCTAAGGAAATAATATTCTAAGTAGTTACTTTGAAAAATATTCTCTGTAATTGTAGCATGGACTGCATCACTAAAGTGTCTAAGGTCTTTAATAACGAGACGTCCATTTTCTAGATGAGTGTAACAATTATACCAACGAACCGTGACAAGTTTCCTATCAAGAGTGATTCCACCCCATAAAACAAATGTATTATAATTTTGAGTTTTTTTTATGAAATCAAAAATCCATTTATAAACCATCATAGAGTAAAAAAATTAAGATACAATGGTGTACATGACAAGGAAGATTTGTCTTTCCATTGATTAAGTATTTCCTTTCCAAGAAGAGAGTTGATTTTTAATTTGGTCAACAATATTGTAGAATAAGTTCTTTTTTGATTCCCATAAAAAATGGGAACTCTAAGGTAGGTGAAGGGGAAAGATCCTTATTTTATTCCAACTTCTTTCATAATACCATCCTTCCTAGATACATGGATGCATTATAAAAATAATTTTTAGGATTTTTTCTAGATAATGGATTGGCTAGACACACCTTCATAGTGATAGAGGACCACTTAATGATTTGTTATTTTATTTTTGAATCCTTTAATGAAAAAAATTATATCATCTGTATATGAAAATTGTGATGGAATGGTCCAGATTATAGAGGCAATGATAGGCTTCATTGTACCCTGATCAACCGAATTGGTTATAAGACTTCTAAGATAGTATTCACAAGTAAAAATATTGATGGTATAAAAGGAGGTCACCCTTATTACACCTTTTATGAAGTTGAAATATCCCTTTGGTGAACCATTAACCAAACCAAAAATGTGAGCATGGTAAAACAAGGTTTTAATTATTGTCAAAAAAGTGTCATTATATCAAATCATATTGAGCTGTTTGAAAATAAAACTCCAATCGATGGTGTCAAAATATTTTTTGATGTAAATCATAATGGAAATGTTTCCCATTTTGGGATTTTTATAACAAATTTGTACTTTCAATCGAAAGGAATAAAAAATCATGAATATTTCATCATTTAAGGAATTCAAATTTGATCAAAGAGGCAATTTTATTCAAATTAGGGATACTCTAATATCCAGTAGTTTAGAATTAATTTTATAAATTCTGCTAATAAGATAAATAATCATGAAATGGTGAATTTTAGGTTAATTAAAAACATTGGTAATTAGTTGGAGAAATTGTGAAATAAAGGCATAAGGAAGTATCCATTGTAGAAAAATATTTTACCATGTGAATAACATCATTGTAAACACTATCCAAATAGTGCTAAAAATCATTATTGAAACCATCGATACCAGGGGAACTATCAGTTTTCAAGCTAAAGGAAACTTGTTTAATATCATGATCAATAGGAAGACTAAGTAAAAAAAAATTTATCACTATCATAAATCATAAAGGGAATTATATCTGTAATTTTACCCTCATTATGATAGTGTCCATTAAAGATGTTGTTAAAATAGGAGACAAAATGATTGTCCAAACATTCTTCATTATCAATGATGTTTTCCCCATCATTAAGAACGAAAAGGGGTCTACTCGCATTCCGACACATTTTTATATCATTGAATTTTTTTTAGTTTCATTCTACACAATTAAGCAATTTATTTTAAAAGGTATACTTCCATATATTTTACTTTAAATTAATAAAAGAATTTAGAATAGTACTATGATCAATTCAATGAGTTGGATCTATAACATTGTCAACATTTTTTGTATTCACATGAATTTGGTTGATATCATGTTCTAGGGAGTCAATTTCATGATAATATTGATTAAAACTATTATTCTATACAGATTTTAAATTCTTTTTTATAGGTTTTTCATTTCATAATATAATATAATAAATCAATTATAATGTTAATCTAATTATAGGTATTTGTGATAATCTTATCAAAATCAGTAATGAGGTCCATGAATTATTAAATATAATATGAATTCTTGTATTAGAGCCTCTGGTGGTAGGTCTAAATAATATATCATGATGATCCAAATTTATTTTAGGCAGTGTAACAATGAAAATCGTATACTAGTTATCGAGAGTTTGGATGATTGTGAATGATCTGTACAATTCACTAGACATGATTTTTTAGGATTCCTTCTATACCATGTATATTTTTCACCAACTACATTAATCTCAATGAGGTTTTTTATTCAATATAATAATTAAAATCCATTAATGAGAGGCACGAGTGTGAGGGGACCATCTTTTCACATTGTCTAATAATATCATTAAAATCCCTGGTGATGATCCAAGGTGTTTAAATAGTGTTGTTAAGGGAAGATAAAATATTAAATGAGATATTCTATCTTGGTATTGATTGTTTTCAAAAAAAATATAGATTATAGGAGAGGTATGAAAATTCAGATCACATGAAATGGATTGGTTGTGAATGTTATAAACATGAACATCACATAGAGGGGCATGAATAAGGACCCAGAGAGAGTGAAATGAACTATTGTTTGATGGATCACCAAAAATGTTAAAATAAGGATCCTACCATAGATATTACATTATCTTGAATTTAGTTAATAATTCACATATATGAACTTTCTAGTTATAGATTTTTAGAGAATTAGGTCATGACTTATACATAATAACATTAATATTACATGTAGACACTTCTACTCAGTATCTATTTTTTGTAAAATACAAACTCTTAAAATAAAGGAATCATGTTTTGTTCCATGTATTAAATAGGATGACTTTTCATTGATCCCATACTTGACCATATTACAAATTATATCATGTGAAAAACATTTGAGAAACATGGGATGGGTATAAAAAGCATAGTTAGAGATACATAATGATGGAAAATTGCTAGTCTTCTAAACAAAAAATTAACCATGATTACATTAAAAAAATACTTTTCATATTAATGAAGAAGAAAAAACACATCAGTGAATATAATCTCATTTCTTAAAATTTTTAGTAAATGAATTATTACCATAAAACCCATATAATGAAAAATATAGCTCATGCAGGTAACATGAGACATAAACATACATAAATGGAATTACCATATGTTTCACTTCAACACATATTACTAAATGGAGTAGTCATATGGACGACATCCATACCCAATGCATTGGAGGTTATAACATTACCAAAGATCATTATTTCATCACAGAGCCACCCATAATTTAGTTTATCACGTAACCACTCTTCAAATTTCCATGTACCATTATATTATCATAACACATAAAATATTGAAAATATCAAAATTTCACTAATAACATTTCATATGAAAAAATTATATATAATTTTTAGATATTGAAATACTCAATCCATTTCAATGACCATTTTCAATACCAAAACACCCACAAATTAAATAAGGGGTTTCTTTTTCCTGTTAAAAATATTTTGGCTTATATAGAAAGCCAAATAATGATTATGGCGGTGGAGAGGTCATTATCGCTGAAAACATTAAAAAAATAACTTCTGTCGTTTAGTAAAATGCATTGTAGAAAAAATATTCTATTTGAATGAAAGTAAATTTCAAAGGGGTTTATTATAAACCATGTAAAAGAAGGAGGTGTATATTATCAAAACATGCCTCAATATAAGGAGATCACGACAAATTCCCTTACCTCGTGTTTCACTGGACTCTATCATACATTAATTTCTAGAATAATAAACATATGTTTATTTATAATTTCTTCATAACCTTTTTCAAGTATATTTTTCCTTTTATATAACTTATCATCATGATATAACAATAATATAATTATTCATGTTTATATCATCAGTTTTTTCGATGTTTGTTACTTCAGTCAAAAATGAACATGTTCTAATTACAAGTAGTTCATGAGGTCAAAGGTCGATTATTTATAGAATGATATTAATCATTTTCAAACCATATATATCATATATATATATTGTATATGTATTTGTAATAGTCCATATCATTTGTATATAAGAAATGAAACGTACCCTTCATGGAGACTGTAAGCCGAACGTACGCATAATCACTACATTCATTTCAATTTATATTTAAAGGAATGAAAACATAATTAAACATAGGTATATTATAATTCCAGAATAATTACATATTTTATATATGATAAATAATTTCATTTAATCTATCTTGTATAAATTCCATGTATGGAAAGAACGAGTCATATAACTTTGAGTGGGTGGTTGTCTGCACTTCCTTAAATGAAATTATTGTATTTATACATCATGAAATGCATAATGGTATATTATAAATGAGAATTAAAGAAGAATATAGATAAAATAAATATCATAAATGTCATATATTATTATATTTACTTCATAATATCCACCATTAGAGGTGGTAGGGTAAAATCAAACAATCATCATTTCGTGAGGCAACAGTTCATTGTACACAAAAACAATATGTTTGTATCCATAAGATGGAAGTGTGTTTAAGTTTAGTTATATTAATTATACTAAAAACAACCTCGTATATTGAAAATACTGCTTTTGTTATATAAAAAATAATAAGAAGAACATAGGGAGTAGAGAAGGAATAATAAGGAAAGGAACTTGAGAGAAGACGTTGCCTAAAATGGGGTAACTTATTTTGATTTGAGACAAAATAATTTCTTTCATTTCCTAAATCCTATGGGAATGGATTATAGGAGTAATATAGGGATGTTTGTAGCTTATTTGGGTAGAGGTTGGAGGAGTTTAGCGGGCTTTAGAGGTGTGATTAAGGGTTAGAGGTGGTGCCTGTTTATAAGAGGGAGGAGGGGCACTTTAGGTAAGATTGAAAGTATTATTTTATTATTAATTTATTTTAGAATTTTAATATCAAAAAAGTGATATATGATGATGATAGTATGATTATGGGTCTATATCCTCTCATCAAATGGGTTTTAGACTAGTTTTGGTAAAAAAGTTACCATATCATTTAACATTAACCCGTTGTAACCTTATTTAACTTTTAGAATGTCATCTGGTATATTCACACTGTATGGTTAATATAATTACAATAAAATGACAATATAACCTCATGTGGTTCATTAATGAAATTTTAAACCATATATAAGTCCTTTTTCCAAATAATAGAATATTTGGACAATTATATCAATTAATAATATAGTATATGTTGTAAAAACACATTTATGTCAATTTATAAATTATTAATATCATGAATTTTAAGAAATCCATAAAAAAATTATTATTTTAAAATTACATCATTAATTAAAGGATAACAAATAATAATAACCAATAAAATTCTTGGATGTCATAAAAATGTCCAAAATAAATTTATTTTAAATGTTATTATCATAATTATTTAAATCATTCATTAATGATGTAATCGGTACATCACTGTTGTGTCATAAATAAATTTATTTATTTAATATATATAAAAATAATAATATGATTTAGGAAATTTTTTTGGATTTAAAATTAGTATTTATAGCCCAAATGAAAACTTTTATAACACTATATTAAAATTGGTTTACTAAAAGATAAATGTTTAGGTTATATTTTTCATAACATTAAATTACAAGAAATTTAATATCATTTTCATATACAAGTTGCTCCATGGGGTCCTAAAATCGACCCAAGGATTCCTATAGTAGGATATATCTCATCCAATAGGAATAATACATGTGATAGTGTATTTTAATAATATTATAATATTATTTTTCTACACTTATTTACCATATTTACTCTTTAACCATGGTAAATAAAATATTTACTGAAGTTACTATTCATAATGTCTAAAAATAAAAGTTACATATTTACACAATTTTGATGGAATCCATTTTATAAATTCAAAACATTGAAGTTTCAAAAATTATTTTAAAATTAATTCATATTACCATAACCAACAAGGGTGTTTTTATTAAATAATCACTATCAAAATATTGAGATGTGTTTATGTATAATTAAAAAGTAAATTTACTTCCAATGACAAATATTGGATTAAATATTAAATGCAAATCCTAATTACACATTATGATCAATTTTAATGATAATCTATCAATATATATAAATCATATTAAAAGACAATTTTGACTTAAATTAAATTATTTTTTAATAATCAATAAAAAAAGAATTTATCTGAAAAATACCCAAAATTTACACAAAGTAAATTATGATGTCCTGCTGTAAATAAAAATTTTGTTTTGTCATGATTAATGTATAAATGTGAAAAAATAGATTCAAAAGGGGTTCTCTATCAAAAAAAATGATAAACTACTTTTTTTTATAAATATTAGAGTAATTAGGATTAAAATTTGATTCATTCTCATTTTAAACCTCTAAATTTTATTAGATAAAGGTAAAACATTTAACAATCATGTTTAATTATAATATGGTTCTTTATTTTTATTCATGATAATACAATATCGAGGAATTAACTACCATTTACAATAATAATAATATTATATTATTTTTTGTATGACTTAGCCTTGGGTGACACATGAGATTTAGGAGAAAACCATTATTGTGTGTTGGGTACGCCATCGAACATTGAATCCCCTTTAATGTAAAATTAATATCTTATTAATAAGTATTAATATAAATAAAAAGTATTAATCTTTCAATACCTAGTTCGTTTCATCCTTCCCCTCTTCTGGGAATTGTGTCCCCTCAATTCCATTCAATTTTCAAATAAGTTGTTGTATTTATCCCTCAGAGCATTTTCAAATTTCAATGTTGCCTCTTAAACCATGTGCTTTTTCCAAAAACCATTAACTGATAAATTGTCATATTCTGCAAAACATTCTCTCTTTGGTCAAGAATCTGGACTGGTTATTCCTCATAAGAAAGACTCCCTTCCAACAGAACTGCCATAGGACTCAAAACATGATATGGATCTGGAATATACTTTCTCAACATTGAAACATTAAAAACATTCTATACCTGGGATAAACATGGACGTAAATATACTATTTAGGAAACTAATCAAGATTTCTCTTTGATTTTATAGTTTCCAATGAACCGTGGTATCAACATTACCATCTTACCAAAAAACATCACAATTTTCCATGGAGAAACATTGAGAATGGAATGATCACCTACATCAAAAGAAAGATCCTACATTCAGTTATCCACATAACTCTTTTTTATGATATAAGATGTTATCATGTGACTATAAATGAACTGAACATTGTCTACCATCACTTCTTCCAATTCAGATCCCATCAAAATTATTTCACCTACATCATCCAAAAATGGTGGAGTTAGACACAACATTCCATATAATGCATCAAATGGAGCAATAATTATACTGAAAAACTGTTATTATAAGAAAACTCAAAAAATGAAATATTTTAGAACCAAATTCCCTTGTAATATTTTAATGAAGAATGTAACATATATTCCATTGTCTGAATTTTTTGTTCGGAATGCCCATCTGATTATTAATGAAAAGTAGCACTGAAATTCAATTCAGTACCCAATGTCTTATAAAGTCATTTTTAAATGTTAGAAGTGATCCTTGGATCATTATCATATACAATGGATATGAGAACTACTTGTAACCATATTATATCATTAATATACAATTGAAAGATTTGATCTAGAGATAGTGTATCTCGAATAGGAATGGAACTAGATGATTTACTCAATTGATCAAAATACCCCAGATTGCATTGTTACCTTGAGGTGTCCATGGTAATTTTACTATGAATTCCAAGAACATATTTTTCCACTTCCACTCTGGAATAGGAAAAGGATAAAGCATCTCATTCGGTAATGGCAGCTCGGCTTTAACCTGTTGAAAAGTAAAACACTTCACAGTAAAATCACAAATATCTATTTTCATTCCATTCCACAAATAAATCTCCAGAAGATCTATGAAAATATTTTTACATTCAGAATGATAAAAAAATGATAACTATGAGTTTCACATAACAACTCTTTTATGAATTGTGATTCATAAGGCACACATAATCTCTTCCAAAATCTCTGCCCAAATGGCCAGAAGTCCTAATTTTTTATTGAATTTGGATAACCCCAATTAAAAGGGATTAAATGGAACCCTTTTAAGGCCTATAGGGTCAGAGATTATATGTACTGTATGTATTAGAAAATATTCAGAGTAGAACTATATAGAACTGCTCCTCCCCAGCTTTTTACTCTTTTAAACCAACCCTACCATTTTCTTCAAGTCATTGCCAACCATCAGATCATGCTTAATTCTGTCTGATAGAGATAATTTCAGTAACACAAGAAAAAATAGAAGAATTTCTTGTACCAAACACTTCTATGCCAGTGGTCATTAAATCATTAAACAAAGGATCTTATTCCAAACATTTCATGGCTAATATTGCATTACACTTTAGTATCAAAGTGTCAGCCACATTATTTTCCTTCCATTGATGCTAATATATTGAGAAATCATAATCCCTATTAAATTATAACCATATAATCTATCTCATATTTATTTTCTTCTTAGTGAATATGTACTTCAAAATTTTGTGATCAGTATATATTTTACACTTTACGCCATACCAATGATACCTCTAATTTTTTATTGAAAAAAACAACAACTAATTCCAAATCATGTGTAGGGTCATTCAACTCATGAGGTTTCAACTGACGTGAAGCATAAGCAATTATCAAATCATTTTGCATTAGGACAAAACCAATTCCTTCCAACGAAGCATCATTGTAGATAACAAACTCACAATTTCTAGAATGTAAGGCCAATACTAGAGCATTCACCAATTTTTTTTTCAATTCAAGAAAACAATCATCACATTTTTTTGTCTATATAATGTAAACACCGTTTTGAGTTAACATAGTTAGTGCACTATTAAAAAAAGAAAAATTCTCAACAAACCTTCTTTAATAGCCTTCCAAACTATGAATAAAATAAAAAACGCTTAAATTTATAGGTCCTGACTATTCTTGAAAAAACATTTAGCAGGATCAATATTTATGCAATTTGTTTAAAAAAAATGTGACCAAGGAAGGAAATTTGTGGTAACCAAAACTCACACTTTCTGAATTTCCAATAAAATTTATTTTCATTTAAGGTTTCAACGAAAACCCTTAAACGACTTTAATGTTTTTCTTAACTTATGGAATATTCAAAATTTCATCAATAAACACAATCACAAACATAACCAAGAACTCATGAAAAATTCTATTCATAAGATCCATGAATACAGAAGGTACACTAGTTATTCCAAAAGGAATGAATTAAAATTCATAATGGTCATAACTAGTATGAAACTTATTTTTTCATAACATCGGGTTCCTTTACAGCCAACTGATGGTACCACGTCCTCAAGTCAATGTTCAAAAAATAATGAGCTATGTAAATCTGATCAAACAAATCATTGATATGAGGTGAATGATACTTACTCTTAACAGTGACGTTATTCAAGGCTCTATAATCAATGAATTGTCTTATTGAAACATTTTTCTATTTAACAAACAAGACTGGAGGACCCCATAGAGATTTCTTGGTCGAATGAAACATTTATCTAACATGTCCTACAATTAATTTTTTAACTATAAATGTTCAATTTGGGCCACTAGATAAGGGGGTTTTAAAATTTTCTTATCATTAAGAAATAAGCCAACATTAAATTAATATCTTTGATCATGTATAATACTAGGCATCTCATCAACAATAACATAATGATACTCATTTACTACGGGAAAAAAATTAATCTAAACATTTCTTTTTTTAAGAAATATGTTCATGGTAACATTAATTTTCTTCTTTTACTAGTTTCTCAGCTTCCTGATATGTTATCAAAAGTAAGGTTTCATTCATGTACACAAACAAAAATTCATTTTGAAAAGAAACCTCTTTAGCTCTACAGTCAATCTTATAATGATAATAAAAAAGCGGTTCCATACCCCAAATAACATAAAACATTAATATATGCAAAACAATAAGGTTTTCGGGTAGATTCTTTCCTCAAATAATGATAATAAGATTATTATAATTTCTTTCTGTATCAACATTTCACCTATGTTTTATTACAAAAAGATTGTGATTTATATATTGAGATTCAATTCCTAATTTAGTATACAATTTCTAAAAAATGAAAGAATGTGTAGATACAAAATGAAGCAACACATTGGCATAATCTGAAAAAAATAATGTACCTGATACCACTTAATTTGATGGTCCCACATCAACTGTAGTTGTAGAAAATGATTTTTTTCCACCCTTATGATTTTGATCTTTCAATTTTCCACCATAGGTAATCAACATTGGACACACATTGGAATAATTCTGAAACTCATTGAAACTAAAACATCTTATCACTGGCTTTTCATTTCCAGGTTGATCATCTTCCATATAGTATTGAGAAATATGAACAATCTTGTCACACCAAAAGCACTTCCCAGATATTGATAAACAATCTCCAGGATGTTTTTTCCACACTTCTCAATAGATGAAAATTTAATTTTATTACATTTAGGAATCATTGATTAATACTTTACATTCTCCTGCAAACTATACCTGTTCTTTTGTATTCACTCTTAGAACACAAGATCATCAAAAAAAACTTTATTTCTACCTTCTAATCTCATCTGAAAATTCTCTCATACCCTTTGAATTCACAGGAAGCTAATGCTCTTCAATATCATGGCTTCAGTTCTGAGTAAATTTGATTTATCTTACTATCAAGATCTCAGATGAAATTTAGAGCATATCATTCCAGTCAAGTGAACATTTAAATGTATGCAGCCATAGAGTCATCCTCTTACCTTACATTCAAGAAATAGTTTTCTATCCTATGTTGAAGCACCTTAGGGAAATATTTCATGAGAAACATTCCTTTGAATTCATCCCAATCAAGAGCATCCATCTAATCACTACCCCTGATATTTTTAACCATCAACCACCACTGATCGGCTTCACCGTCAAAATTATAAATAGCAAGACTATCCTTTTGATTTTTTGAACACCCCATGACATCAAAAATCATTTCGAGTGCATTAATCAACCCTTCAGCTAGCACATGGTCAGATGATCCTACGAATAATTGGTGTTGATGCCTCATGAGAATCTCCACTACTAGAATGTTCCTTTGTAAATGATCTCGCTTATCTAATTCATGGATACCACTACCATTTATAACCTCATTCAACTTCTATATTATGGAAACAAACTATTTAGTACCAATTCCATCCCTCTCGGGATGCTGATTTGGAGGGTTTATTTCATATTGATGTTGTCCCATCATAGTTGACATGTTTACTCTACGTCGAACCACTTTGAACACATAAATAAATTCAGTGAGGCAACATGGTAATATTAAAATTCTATATCATTTCAATATTACCAAAAAGTAAAAAATATTTTATGGATATTAATTTAACAATATCCTAACTCCTAAAGTTGATTAAACAGACGTCTAATACCAACTTTAAAGACCCGGCTTTAATTATTTCATAATCACTAATTATGTTAATAATTAACATTAAGGATCTTTTAATGTGTAGATATTTAAATAATTTGGTAATAACATATACCTAACAACATGAAAATTACATGTATACACTTCTACTCGGTTTCCATTTTTTATAAACTAAAAACTCTTAAAAGAAATGAAACTTGTATAGTTCCATGTTTTAAATAGTATGATTTTTCTTTGATCCCATTCTTGACTCTATTATACTCCTTATTTCCAGTGGAAAACATTTCAAAAACACAGGATGAGCATAAAAATCTCAGTATGGGATACACAAATATGGAAAATTGTTTGTTTTCTAAACAACATGTAAACCATGATAACTTTATCGTAATGATATAATTTTCACCATAAATAAGTAGAAGAAATACTTCACTAAGTATAAGCTCATTGGTTATCTATTTTTATAACCAAATTATTACCAGAAGACCCAATGAAAGCAATATATAGAATATAAAGGTAACATGGGACATAAACATACTTAAATGGAATAACCATATAATCTACTTCCAGAAATATCACTGAATGGAATAGCCAAATGTCTGACTACCATAGAAAATGAATTTGAGGAGATAATGTAACCGCCCATCCTTAGTTTATCATAGAACTATCCTATATTTGTATTATCATGTAACCACCCATCAAATGTCCAAGTACCATAATATAATCATTACACATAAAATCATGAAAATATCAAAAATTCACCAATAAAATTTCATTTTCAATCACAAGAAATCATGTCATGATATTGAAATACTCAATCCATTTCAACATGAATTTTCAATACCAAAAACACCCAATAATAGAATAAGGGGTTTATTTTTAACTTAAAAAACAATAATTTATATAAAGGAAGCCAAATAATGATTACAACAATAGTGAGGTCATTGTCTCCACAAATGTTAAAAACAATCCTTTTGTCAGTTAGAAAAATTATTCGTAGAAAAAATATTCTCTGTGATTGGAAGTAAAACTAAATTGGGTTTACCATACATCATGTAAAATAATGGGGTGTATATTATCAAAACATGCCTCAGCGAAAAGAGATTTAGAAAATGTTCCTTACCTCAAGTTCGAATTGACTTGTTCTTTCTTTAATTTACTGATTAATTAACGTTAGTTAATTTCTAATTCCATGAGATAATTTTTCAATTTTATTATCCCTTTTACATCACTTATCACCATGAAATAAAAATCATATAATAATTCATGTTTTTATCAGCTGTTTGGTCGATGTTCGGTACCTGAGTCAAAAATTAACTTATTATAATTACATGTTGTCCATGAGGTCAAAATTACAATATCTACAGAATGATATAAATGATTTGAATATTATATATATCATATATATCCAGTGTATATGTATTTATAATAGTCCATATCATTTTGAGATAATACATTTAAAGCACTGTTCATGGAGACGGTAATCTGTACTTACACATTAATGCTAATTTTACCTCGATTTCATAATTAATGGAATAAATATTTAATGATTCATCGGTTTATTATAATTATAGTATAATAACATATTATATAGGTGATACATATTATCATTAAATCCATCCTTTATATGTTACTTATATAGCATTAATGAGTCATATCACTTTGTGGGGGAGGTAAACTGCACTTCCTCAAATGAAATAATCATATTTATACAACATAAAAAGCAAAAAGTTTTGTTTTGAATTAAAATTATAGAAGAATAGATGTAAAAAAAATATCATTAATACCGTATATAATTACATTTTTGTCATAATGGCCACCATGATAGGTGGTAGGGGAAAATCGAACAATCGTCATTTCGTTAGGCAGTAGTTCTCCGTATACAGAAACAGTATGTTCGTATCAATTAGATAGTGGTGTGTGTAAGTATAGATCGAATAAATATCATAAAAAACCTAGTATTTTGAAGATACTATTGTTGTTATATAAACAAGGAGTTATAAGACCATAGGAAGTGTAGAAGAAAAAATAATGGAAAGGAACTTGAGAGAAGACGTTACATCAAATCATGTAAACTCTTTTGATTTGAGGCAAATGGATTCCTTGAATGACCATCTTCCTAGAGGAAGGATTCTATGAGGAAATCGGGGAAGTTGGGAGATTATTTGGAAAGGTTTTGGACGATCCATGTGGGATTGAGGGTTGTGATTAAGGGATAGACTTGGTTCCCATTTATAAGATGGAGGAGGGGTACATTAGGAATGATTAAAGGTATTTTTTATTATTAATTTATTTTTGAATTATAATAACACACGTGTGATATATTTCTAAGATCATATGATTATGGGTCAAAATAATATCCACCAAATTTTTTTTATAGAAGATTAGATTGTAAAATGATCATTAATTTTTAGCATTACCCCTTATTAAACTTATTTAACATTAACCATGTTTTCTTGTTTATTCATAATATATGGATACAATAATTTCAATAAAATTCTGATTGAACCGAATGTGGTTCATTAATGACATGTTGAAACTTATCTATGTCATTTGGACGAATTTTTGATTTTTGAAACTATAATTTTATTTAATAATATAGTATTTTTTTTTCAAAAACACATTTATGTCATTTTATATACGATTCATTTCATGACTTTTAAAAAATCGGTAATGACTTGATTCATTCGAAAAAAACATAATTAATTAAATTATAACAAGTAATAATCATCCATAAAATTCTTGTCTGACATAAGAAGTTTAAAAATAAATTTAGTTTATTATATATAATCTCATTTATTGAAATCATTCATTAATAAGATAATCACTACATCACTATTGTGTCATAAATAAATTTATTTATTTAATCTCTATAAAATACAAATAAAATTACATGATTGAAGAAAAAAAATTTATCTTTAAAATGGATATTTATAGTAAAATAGATACCTTATATAACCTAAAAAAATTTACTAAGAGATACATGTTTAGGTTATATTTTCGAGAACATTAAATTAAATGTAAATAAATGTCATTTTCACACACAAGTGGCTCCATGGGGACCACAAATTTACCCAATGATGTACATAGTCAAGTTTATATCATGAAATAATATTGGGACACATGTATTGGTTATTTAATATAATTATAATATTATTTTATTCCAATATTTACCACATTTACCCTTTAACCATGGTAAATAAATTAATTACAGAAGTTACTATTCTTAATGTCTTCAAATAAAAGATAACTATTTACACAATTTGTACCTCCTGATTCAATGTATGGAATCCATTTTTATAAATTTAAAACAATTATGGTGCAGAAATTATTTTAAAATCAATTCCCATTATCAAAACCAAAGACCATGTTTTTAAGAAATAAAAACTATCAAAAATTGAGATGTGTTTATGTACAATTAAAATGTAAATTTACATCAAATTAACAAAATTGGATTAAATCGTAAAAAGATATACTAATTACACTTTAATCCCAATTAAAAAGATAATCTAAATAAATAAATATATCAGATGAAAAGATAGTTTTCACCTAAAATACTATATTTTTCACTATTCATTAAAAACGAACTTTAACCGAAAAATACCAAAAATATACACAACATATATTTTGATGTCCCAATTCTAAATAAAAAGTTTATTTTGTCAAATAGAACATGTAAAAGTAATCAAAACTTTATTTAATAGGGGTTCTCCATCAAAAGGTTGAATAACTACCTTTTTAAAAAAAATAGAGTATCGATGCTTAAAATTGTATACATTCTCATCTTAAGCCTCAACATTTTATTTTAGAAATGTAAAAAAATTTAACAAAAATGTTTTACTATAATATTTTTAGATCTTTTAATTCCTTCCAATACAATAGCTAGGCGTTAACAACTATTTAAAATAATAATATTCTTTTATTATTTTTCGGTATGACCCCACCTTGTGTGCAACATTGGATTTCAGAGAAACCCATTGTAGTGTGTTGGGTATGCCATCAAACATAGCATCCCGGTTAAAGTAAAATTAATATATTATTAATAATTATTAACATAAATCAACGTTATTATTCTATGAATATCAGGGTTGTTATAGTTATAAATAAGTTTTTTAAAACCATTAAATCAAGAAACATAATTATTTTATGCTCATAGATAAAAAAAATTATTTTTATGCCCAAATATTTGTTTAAAAGTTATGATGTTGACAATGTAAGAAATATATTGATAATTGTAAAATAAAATATTCATTCGTACCTATGTTTGGGGTCCCCCCTTCTTTACATCCTACATTTTCTACCCTTGTAGATTTTATATGGGGCATGAAATATTTCTCCTAGATCATGGGTGAGTTCTTGATATACAATGTCATTGTAGGGTTAGTGGAGCTAAAAATTTCTTAAATACCTATAATGCCATTTTCCTTGTTTTTAGATTTATCTCCATTGACATGTTGATTGTTCAACTTCTTGTCATCATCCTGCACGTGGTTAGTGTTTTCACTCATATCTTCTATCATAGGAATGATTTTAACAACATTTTGGATTCGGGTATTCATCATCCTATGTTCTGATGTGTTGTTTATAATCTCCCCATCAAGGTTTTTATCACTGTTTGTATGTGAAATTCGAGTACAGGAAATAGTGGCAGTGGTTGTTGTGCTTCTTTGTAGATGGAGGTTTATATTTAGAAAGATGTTTGGATCTAGGGGACAAGTAGTCCTAGAATGTTGGAGGATCCATAGTATTGATGTTTTTAGAAACATATTGATAAGAAATTCCTTCTATTTTGATAGGATCAATAACATAAATATTTGATTGGAACATTCTATCTTTGAAAACTATTGGACAATGTCCAAAACCATAGATGTAATTTCAATAAGAAAAACATATTCTTCACTATTAGTCTCATCCCATTCAACCATGTCAGTCCTCGATTTCCTAGGGGTTCTTTTGAGGTTGATGGTCACCCTTTTTCATTATTCATTTTCATGCCTTTTCTAGTATGGATTAGGCTTATCTAGGTAATGTTTTTATCCCTCATTTTCTATAAACCTTAATCTAGTTCTTGTCAGTAACAGAATGTGGATGTTTCTCTACAACTCAAAAATTCAAAATCATGAATCCAGTGATCTTCCAATAATCATGAAATGGTTTTCGATTCTCATACGTTGTCCTTACCCTAGTAATGTAATATTTTCCCCTGAATTCAATAACATGATGTATTTTTTCTTCAAGAATCACTTCAACCATGACCCTTTCATATAGGCACAAATCACCATCAAGGATATTTGACCAATTTTTAAAGGGACTCATATGCAATATGTGAGATCGTTAAATATTTTCATGTTCAAAAAAACAAACCCTAATTGGACCAATAGAGTTTATATGGGTTAATGGACTGATTTAAAAGTCTCATGTAGTGAACAAAAGATAACCAGGTTTCAACAGAATGCTCCCATATTTCTAGACATGGTCTTAGTCCTCAAGGTATTGTGGAATTATGAGAAAGTAACATTTCCAAATTTCAAATAGTGTTCAATTGGTTGATCCCCAACAATGTGATACCCTAGGTTTTATCTCTTTCACAATCCATTGTTTGTCACATTTGAGAATAGTAATTCGACTAAGGATAGAGAACTTACACATTTTCTCTCTTTGGTGAAGTGCTTCAGGATTAGCTTCAACAGCAATGTTGCCATTGTTAGGTTTTTTAAAGATTAGGGTCATCATTGAGGAAGGTTTTTAAATATTTTATCCCTTATTTTCATCCAAGGAGAATATCCCTTGGATTTCATGGTGATAAGGTTAAATGACATCATCAAGGATTGATTTATCTTCGTGTAAAATTTATGTGGTTTTCTTGAATGATTTCTCCCAATTAGGGTCAAATGAGGCCATATGGAACATGACCAAAAACTATAGAATACAGTCATCAATAATCTTCAGTGATGTAGGTTTTGTGATTTGAACATTCACAAGACATTCTTGGAGCCACCATAGACATCATTCCCTTTTGTATTGAAATTAATTATTTAGACCATAAAGCATCAGTATCAGGATAGTTAAAGTGATGCTGTAAAGAATATGATAATTCATATATATACAAAAATTAATATATACATCGATTTAATATTTTTTCTTACCCATATCGCTGCCCATGCTTTATCCTTGATTTTATTACTGATATTCCTCCCTATGACTGGTTGAACAGGAATGATATCATTGTACTTGGGTAAAGATTCAATAAAATGTCTACACTGCCTAAAATTTTTATCAATCATTTAATTGCCTCTCTTATAATCCTCCATTATTTATGTTAGATGATTCCCTACTTTTGTAATATGGGTTCTGCCACGCCTATTATTATATGATCTCACAAAATATGAAAAAAACAATAATTAAATCAATGTACAATAAGAAAAAAAATAGTGTGACATAATTAGACACAATTATTAAAAAACTACTGCAGATTGCTCATTAGGTTTGGATAGATATGTGGTCTATCTTGTAACGGTATCCTTTGAAGTATGTGTCTTTTATAATGCATGCCTAGGGTCATCTACATGCACTAGATCTGATGCTTATGCAACAAAATCATCAGATTTTAGATTGATAGAAGGAAATGTAGGTGGTGACAACGTGGTGGTACATGGATTGAAGAGATGATGATATATCATATGATATTTATATGGTACAGGTGGGAACATTTTTTTAGATGATGTAGATATGGTTTGTGAATAAGAGGCCAAATTAGATGATGATTGATGTATGCGTGGGAACCACAATGGAGACTCAAGTTCTAGATGAAAATGTATGGAATATGGGTTGACTGTTGGTGGGTCAGTGTGTGAATGTGTATGATGTGTGATTTTTGTAGCTTTAGGGGCACCTTGATCGAACCCATAGTAGTCTGCTAATAATAAGTCCACTCTAGATCAGTTGAACATCCCTAAAAATGATAAAGAATAATGAAATTACATTAAATGTAATTAGGAAGGAAACTATTGCAAATATTATACCCACTAAGGGAACTAGATGAGGAAACCCTGGATATCACATCTACCGATCATTATCAAATAATATGTATATTTTAACTTTATCAATATCTTACATAATTTATCATAATAATGAAATGTACACTTGTCTTTTTAATGAATAATATTTACTCAAGAATAACAACATTGGGTCACAAAATATCAAATTCAAAAAAACATGGTATAATAATAATGTGAATTATACCATAATTGAAATAAATATGAATAATCATCCAATCATGACATTCCACATTCCCCTCTCCCTTATAGCCCTAATCAAACATGCAGACTCAACAAATTTTTATGGTTCTGGATCATGGTGAACTGGGGAATGGATTAGACCGACCACATCAACTGGTCGAGCACCCACCTATGTCTAGATATATTCAACTGATTTCTCGATGCATGTCATGTAGGGGGGATGTTTGGATTGGCTCTAGAAAAATGGTGTTAATATCAATGGTGGGGAAGCATCTAATAAATCATGACCTCCTAATAAAGTAGCAGTCATCTTGGAATCTTACTTGGAGAAATTAATATCATTGTTTGATTACTATATGGGGGAGGGGTAATGAGAAAACATTATCCAATTAATTCAAAATAATGTTACCTATTATCGGTATATTTTTTAGTATTTCACCTATTCATTCAGATGGGTTGGGGATTTATATTTGATTCTATGATGATTATTAGACTGAGTTTGAACTTGTATTTTTTATTTTTTAAAATAATCACACCTTTGATGTTATTCTACGGAGTCTATATCTTCAGGGATGAAGTGTTGTTTTAAACTAAAACAGAAGGGGTGAAAATACGGTTTTTATTGGGGTTCTTGTGAAGGATTTGTCAATCGATTTTACCCTGACAAAGAAGTGATTCATCATAGATCTCAATGAAAAGACTAGTTTTGATCGAGAATTTTTAGTTATTCAAACATTTCCTAAGGTCCCTCTGGTGAGTGTATCCTTCTCTACATTCCACTGGTTCATCCAAGAAAGAGTTGGTTATTTGAAATCATGATTCTGTTTTGGTAGCATATAATACTATGTGGTCTAGATCATGATGATTTTATGCAGCTCATTTACACTAATAAAGGGTAGCATTGCATATAGGTAAGTGCAGTAAAAATTAGTTTATGTGGTAGTGTTATTATGGATCTTTAATTGAGTGAATTTAGGAATTTATTTAAATATATTCAATTTGAAATTTTCAAATGAATGATATGATTTTGGAATCCTAACAGTGTTTATATTAACTATATCCCAAATATGTGATTTCAAATATTAATTGAGTGTATCCATATAATCTTATATTTAAATAATATAATTTATCGAAATCTACATTTAATCAATTAACATATAAGATGTGTTTAAAAATACATTATCTATAAGGATTTTTCTCTCTATTTTGACCATTAATTTATATTATACTATCATATAACAAAAAATATTCAACATTATCAAACATAAAAAAAATATTTCCCAATATTACACACTAAATTGAATTCCTTATTTATTATTATTTGGATTCTAATATGTATATTCTATTTCAATAAACTTAACCTTAATAGATAATGGTGTATTATTATTCTTATCAAAATAAATATTATTCGTACGGATAGATGGAATAAATTGTATACCATTGTATCTATATGATAAAGAGCTCACAATGAAACATGTATAAAAAATAGTATGATAAAAATAAGAATAAATTAAAATATTTAGAAAATGATTTCAAATGAATATGGAGACATCATTATATATAGAGATAATAGTATCATATTTATATAGTTTTTTTTGGTGATTCAATTGAAATTTTATTTAATAGGGTTATTGAATTTGATATCACTATAAGGTGATATGCTGAGTTATTTGAGTTTTATAAGAAAATTAATTATTTTTCATACATATATGAGTATGTCTTATCTAATATTGAAGCTAGATATAATGAATTACTTTTATAGAGTTATTTGAATGGAATGCTACTTTTAAAAATTATTACAATTCATTATTTAATTTTATTTTTTGATTTAAAATTCTAAAAACTCATTTAATATTTATGTAATTGTTACTTTTTTACATATACAATATAAGTTCTCAAAACTCATAGACCCTTAACATTGTGTGTTTTGATTTTTCATGGAATGTGGAGGAGGATTCATAAATTTAGGAGGGTAAATGATGAAAGATGGATGGCGACACTACCATTTGAGTCTAGGCGGTGATGTGGAGCCATGTGTTGTGTCATAATCCTGAATTCTGCGACATGGTATCCCGGTTGAAGCATTGTGAGGTTTGGAGGAGAAAAATTGGGGCTACTATTTTTTTAGGCCAGGTTTCTCTCGAGAGGATGGTTATACTATAGACCCATCCCCAGTGTCAACTACTACAGTGTGGAACGAGGTGGCTATGCCATATTGGTTATCGAGGCTAATTACTAACCAGGTTTGGCTATAATGTGGGTTTTAAGCATTGTCACAGTCCATCCTCAGGATAAATCGGATCTTCACCATGGTTCTAACTGTGGATCTCAGATGCATGTTTTACCTCGGGAAACGATATGGTCTCCTTCGACTTTGTAGTGGTCTAGGTGGTCAACTATGTGGTCGTATAGGCTGCATTGGGGTATGCTAAAAATATGTCTACCTATAAATACCAATAAGACACCTAAACCAGGTTTTCTCACAATCATTTTTCATGAACCCAAGGAACCCTTGGGTTCTTTTCAATGGCTTTAAATACCCCTTTTGATAAGGATCAATCCTGACTTCCAGATTTTAATATGTGGTGATCTCGGGTAGGATCTTACTCTATTCTATAGGTTTCTCTCAATTTAATCTAGATTTCTCTCGTTCATTCATTCCCTATTGTGGTGGATCATCTTTATAATTCCAATGAGGGTTTCTTTGTCGTTTATAAATGTATTCATGGGATAAAATCCTTGGGTGATCGTAGTTTCATCACAGTCGAGGAGATAATTGATCCACGACATTGATTTACTCTCATGAAAATAATGTAGAAGCTTTTAGGTAAGTTATTTTTATATTCCTCTATTTTTTTGAAATAAAAAATTTGCCATGCTTTTTAACAATGTATACAAGTGTAATTGACCTAATAATTATTAAACTAGATTATAAAATTGAATTGGATTATGTATGGAAATCATATGTTGTTACTTTCAAACATGATAATGGTTTTCTTCTTGTTTGTCTACATAGTGTTCTCATTATATTGGGTATTGTGTAGAAATTTTTTATTCTTGTTTAATCATGATTAAATTTATGAATTTGAAAAAATAACAAAAAATCAATAAAATTTTGTTTGTTGGATAAATAATTAATAAAAATGCATGTTTAACAAATCTAGTGTTTCTCATAATTTTATGGTAATCAAAACGATATAAGTATGCAAGTTTAATTGAATGTTTTTTTACATTTTTTAGTGGAATTGGATAATGAAATTGAGGATGTAATTTGTTTTATAATAATAAATGGAATGATTAATGGATTTTGTTATTCCGTATGTTTTTGGAAACTGGAATCTTATGTGAGAGATAGTGTTCAAATAATTTAATATCTTGTTATTGTTGATTCTTTAGGATGTTGTAGTTGTTGCCTATTGAGATTTTCCAAGATGGATTTATGTATCACTGAAATGGGTAGGTTGAATGAATGATATATTTTTCTATTAAGTTTCGTTTACTAGGAAATAACCTTCCCATCTGATTAAATATTTCTTTCTCCACCGTAAAAAATTAAATACATAACAAAATGATCACCATAATTTACAATGTTCACTACTAAACAAAAGTAGCTAGTCCTTGGTATGGTTTGGAAATATTCTGATACCATAAAATCCACTAGAAAAAAACATTTTCTGTGGAATAAAAATAGTTGGATATGCCTTTACAGTCATGTAGGATGATGTACATTACGATAGTTCATGTGTTTTAAGTTTCAAAAAATGATGTAATACCATTTTTTTAACAAACTTGTTATGGTGCTTCTTGATCTACATTCTAAAATACCAACATTCCAAAACAATTCTTCACTTTCTTACCTAGAAGCTGATAAACATATCCTATAAATTGTAATGATACTCGGTTTAATTTCCTACTTCGATTCCCATGTTTGATTACTCAATATGAAAAATATAACTCTGTCAAAATACCAATAAACCAAATTATGATCTTCTTCTTATTTAGTCCAATATTCAAAATTTGATTTCCCAGTAAGATAATCCCACCCAATGAGACAACAATATAAATATGATCTGTCTCTTATTATTCTTCTTCTTATTTTATAAAAAAAAAATTTCCAAAAAAATTTGATTTGGAAACATATTCATATTAGAAAAGTTGAGAATTTCACTTGGAATAGGAGTCTATCAAATTCTAAATTTAAACACACAAATGTACAATGGTAGTTTACAGATACATTAAATGCATGGATTTTCCTCTATAATTTTACACTGTATTATTGTTATACAATCATATAAAAAAAATATTCAACATTATGTAACATAAAAGACAATTTTTTCAAGTTGAAGACACTAAATAATATTCATTATTTAGTATTATTTAGATTTTATGATTTATATTCTATAGAAATGTCCATTTCTTCGCTGGATAATGATTTTATTATGAATCTGTTTGAAATAAATAATATAAGGATCGATACTGGGAAGAGATTTTATACGAGCATAACTATATGATAAAGAGGTCCCTATGACCATTGCATAAAAAACACTATAACAAATATAAGAATGAATTAAAATATTTAGAAATAGAGATCTAATGTAAATGGGAACATCATTATCTATAAAGACATCAGTTTCATGTTTCAATATTGTTTTATTAATCAATTAAAGATTTAATAAATATTGTCATTGAAATTGTGATCGATATAAGGGGATATGGGGAGTCATTCGATTATTTTATAATATATTGATAATTTCACATAAATATTTAAGATTATGTTATCAATATATAAAGCAAGATATCCCAATTTATTATCATATAGTGATCTGTAAAAAATAATATTTTTTAAAAATGTGTACTATTTAACTATTTAAAAATATTTTCTACTAGAAAATTATAAAAATCGTTAAATATGATATCATTTGTATTGGTAACTATTTTTTGTACATAAACAGTGTAAGGGCTCGAACCAATGTGTCCCTTCCCTTTCTATGTTTGGTTGTTAGAGGCACCTGATGGTGGATTCAAGAATTTTAGTGGATAAATGAAGAAAAAATGTGGGTGTCACATCCATTTCAGTACTGGTTGTGGTGTTGAGCCATGGGTTGTGTTGTATTTTGGGATTCTAATATTTGGTTTCCTAACTATAATATATGGAGGATCAAAAGAGAAAAATTGGGCTACTACCTTTTTAGGCCTGGCTGTGTCCTGGCAGTTGGATATAGCTTAATCCCTTACCGACTATCGAGCACTATGGGGTTGAGCATGGTGGTTGTTCCATAGGGGTTTTTGATGATATTGGAAAATAAGGGGTGGGTGCAACATGGGCTGTAGGATAGGTTATTTTCCCTCCCATGGATAAATAGGATATACACTGTGGATCCAATAATGGATCCCAACCATAAGTGTTTTCAAGGGTCATGATACTGTCTCTCCCCACCATGAAAGGCTATTTGTGGTGTACTATATGATCTTAGGGGTTACGCCATAGTACTCTGAAAATTTGTACTTCTATAAATATCTCTCAGAACCAAAGTCCTTGTATCCTACCACATATTCTTCTTGAATCCTACTAATCCAAGTGTGTTTTTGAGTCCTTTGAAGCATGCTTTCGATAAAGATGAGTTCAAAATTTCTGTGTTCAATTTGATGTCATCTGAGGTAGATTCTTATTGTTTTCTATCAATGTCTATCTTATTTAATGTCTTTTCATATAATTTCCTCATTCTATTATGGAAGATGATCTATATAATTCTAAAAGAGTTTTTTGTGTTTTTTATAAATGTGATCATGGAATGAAATCATATAGAGAATTTAGTTTCCTCATGAAATAGGTGATGAGATATCCGCATCATCGATCCCTTCTCATACGAATAATGTCAATGCATTGATGTATGGGATTTATTTATTCACTAATTTATTTACATGAAATAATAAATTGACCATAATTTATCCATTTAGAGGGTGATGGAATTAACATAATACATATGAAATTGTATTAATGAATGGAATTAATTTTTTTAGCGATAACATGTTATCACATTGCAGTGTGATAGCGGTTTGATTAATGTTTATATTTTTAGTGTTCTATCTATAATATTATTTGTATAGAATGTTGTGACTCTAAGTTTATCGTGTTTAAACTGATTAATTTTTATGAAGAACATAATGTAGAAAATGTTTTCTTGGTTGGATAAATAATTAAATTGGATTCATGTTTATTACATCTGGTGTATCTCATAATTTGATGGTAATCAAATTTATGGAAGAATCATGTTTCAAAAAAAAGTGTTATTCCATGTGAAAATAGAATTGGATAAATAAAAAAAAGCTGGAATTCTTGTTGATGATAATAAAATGCACGACTAATGTGTTTTGTTCTTCCATATGTTTGTTGAAACTGGATGCTTATGTCATAGATAATGTTTAAATAATTTAATAGCTTGATGTTAATTTGGTTGTTCTTTATTATCATATTGAAAATTGAAATAAAACCATTTAAATTTTTCATCAAATTAATATATTTTAAATAAATATAATTTATTATTATATTTTATTTCCACAAAATATGTGATAGATTAGGGTTTAATTTGCCGATTGAGCTAGTTTACTTTGCCCATTCTTTTATTATTCCTGCTAGATTTGGGATTCCAACTTTCCTATACACTGTATACCAATTATCAACTTTTTTGGACATAAATGGAAGGTACCACCTAATCTATCTTGTAAATACATTCATTTGAGTCGTTCCAGGTTCCACATGGTGGGATGTTTCATGTTGGCTTCGTGATAACCTCCCCTTGGATATGTAGTCAGTCGGTTAGGGTTCTGGTAGGGGGCTTCATCACCCTTATAGAGTATGCATTTTATATACAAAAAAGATTTAGAAATTATCATCTTGAATGCTCATGATCATCTAGAAATCATATATCTAGATTCCCAATGATTATTCCCTCTCAACATTGGTTGTTTGTTTTTTCTACAGTGTGTTCAGTCTGCATTTTCTATCTCATGATGTTGAGAATCATCTTCCTCAGCTTCAATATCACTAGTGGGGGTGCAATTACCCAAATCAGTGAACCACCTAGTAGCCCAGTGACCCCATACAGGCGGATGGTGTGAAACTCTTGGTGGAGTATGTCAGGGTTCTTCTTGATACAAAATGTTGGACCATTGCTCGAATTCGGAGACATGGAATGATCATCCTATGATGAGATCTAGTGAAGAAACAATATTTTTGTTCTGGTATATTGATCTAATCTGGATGACTAGATATTGTTTTTGATTTTGTATGTTTTTCATAAACCTAATTACACTGATGTTTCTCATTATAGTGAATATTTCTTTTTTAGCACTTATGTGCATTTTAATTAGCTATCTACATTGTCTCTATACACTATAATCTGTTTTTCATTTGAGCTTCATATAATATTTCATGTGTGAGTGGTGTTGTAATGTCCAAGAACTCTCTGGTCTATTCTATTAAGAAAATTAGATGTATGGGGTGTTTTGGGAGGTCAAGGTGACTTATCTTCAACAATTTTCCAAATTTCCATTTCTATGAATAGTTCCATCGATAAACTATTCCAACGATATACTATTTTGAACAGTGCAATGGTAACCTTCTTTGAATAGTGCAATGGTAACCTTTGGCGAAAAGTGTCATCGGTATCCTTCTCTGAACAGTGTCATCAGTGACCTTATGTGAACTGTGTCATCAGTATCCTTATGTTAATACTATCTTTGGTAACCATATTTGAACAGTGAAATGGTGAGTTTCTAATGGTGACCTCATTCCTTAGCCAAATTTTGAGGTTTATGAATAGTGCTTCCAAAATGGTGAGGTTCGAACGGTGACCTCATTCCTTTGAAAAAAGTTTAGTTTGTGAATAGTGTTTCCAGAACGGTAAGGATTATAAACAACGATTTTCCTTTTCCAAATTTCATGTTCATGAACAGTTCAACCAGATTTCTATAGTTTTTCCCCTTTAATGTTTCATTTGACATAAATTGCAATTAAAGCCTCATTTAAAGGACTTTAAGGCCAATTAAAAGTCCATAAAACATATATTAATTTCCCAATGGCACGAGATGCTTTTACATGGCCAAACCGTGTGGTTTTATACGATCATTTTTAATGGAAAATCTAGCGTATTTTAAACTAATGGTTCATTAAATCTTCTAAAGGGACTAGATATCTTCCTCCCTAGTTCTCCCTCCATGTTCTCAATTGTGAGACACTTGAACCTTACCATCCATCCCGTAGGAGTTGTGTAATCAAAAATTACTCCATGGATTGGTTCCCCTCTATTTTGTGGAAAACAATCCATATCAATCAATCTTCAAAATAAGTTATGATCTATCTTTATTCTTTTGGGTTCATCTTCATCTATTTCTCCTATCCCTTTTATGGAATTTTACCCAATTTTTCTAAGGGGCATTTCTTGTGTGTTGAATGTTGTTGTGGTGTCTCTGCATCCTCATGTCAATACAGTTGTCACGGGGGAGGATATCATGACCAGTTGTGTGGGTCATTCTTGTACAAAGAACGTCAAGAACTGTTTGAAGTAAGGGATTTGTTTCTTCTCTTTTCTTATACATGCAACTGTACAGTTATCATGTTTTATCCCACTAGATCACAATGGAATATACATAATAAATATTTGAACCATATATATAAATTGATATCGATCATATATTATTGCCTCTTATTTTGATAGATGGTATGATATCTATGATTTATTTGCTTATCTCTTCATTCATGATAGAAATTGGTAATGAAATTAAAGCTAGAAATGGATTGGAAATTGTTTGGCTATAGATAAAGAGTCATGTAAATGAATCTGGTTCTTCTTTTTTTAATTTTGTGTTAATCAAATTGGTGTAGTATGAATGATTATTTATTTGTGATATCTTTCCTATTAGGTTTCTCAATGATGGAACCTGTGAATAATAAATTGGTTAATCGAAGATGAATTAAATAACTATTTTTTTGATTCAAGAAAATTCATTGAAGGGTTCTGAGTTACCCTCTTTCTTGTTTAAGGCCTATGAGCATAATTGATATGATATTTTTCTTCCAGCAGATTGTGTTGTGAGGTGAGCCTGGATGGATGTTGTGAAATGTGGGTGGCATGGAGTCCTACTAGTTGTGGTAGCAGTTGATGCCTAGAGTGGTGAGATGCATCAGCTTAGGCATGTGGGTGTTGGGGAGGACACTGGGGATGATGAAATGGGTTGGATGTGACTGTTCAGATTCTTATAGTTTCTTTGGTTGTTTATTTCCTTTACGTTCCCCACTTCTCAAGGTAGCTGGTCTTTCTTACCCTTCATCCAAAAGGGGAAAAGACGCGTGGGGTATTCCATGTGCTTTCTGTGTTTAGCTTTTCAAGGGAGGATGGGTCCACGCTCTTGTAATAGGTTACAATGACTCGATGGATAATTCATCTACTCACCGTGTTAATACACATTGGTTTTAGTTGTAGAGAATGTTTTTCTAGAATTACTGTGACTATGTGAAAGTAATGTTGTAAATAAATAATTGAATAAATGATGATAACTCATGGGGTTAGAGGTTGATGGAATGAAATGTTGAGGTTATAATTTTAATGGGACAGTGGCATTTGGGTGTAATGCTAATTAATGTAATGTAGAATTGTTAATGGATAATTAATTATTAAATAATTAATTAATAATTTGGAAATGATAAAAAGGTAATGAAGTAATGTAATAATTCTATTTAAATGGTTATGTGCATATAGGTTACCAAGTCATAGAATTGGCACCAGGGAGTCTGAGAAACTATAGATTCAGTTGAGTATATGACTTGGTTATTCCCATATTGTGGATGTGAGATATACTATATTCGGTAATTTTTCTGTTTCTATATGCTACATCACCCTATCAGTTATGGCAACTGACATCCCCGAGATTCTGAGCCATGGTGGTGTTTTACCTAACAATATGGTGGTATGATGGTTGACTGACTACACCCATTGGCCCCACACTCTTATATTGGGAGTTAGATGTGCTGGTATACATAACAGATAGTTTCCTTATATATGAGTGTAGAGGGTTGTAATGGATTGTGGTTATTCACACACATATATTCTGGATGTTGTTTCCTATGGAATATTATAGGTGTAGCATTTATAGGTTGTGATGGCTTGAGGATCCATACATAGTATATGGTCTATAATAGCTTGAGGTTAAATACCTGAAGTATGATACACATTATGCCAGATTTGGTGGCTCCACGAAACCACATGGTTACTTTCTTGTGTGGATTGGTGGTTTGATTGCATGAGGTGCATATTTTGGTGCTTCGCCCAGGTGTCTGCGGGCAAACCTTTTTGGAGAGAGGTTCATAGGAAGTATGATGTTGGAGAAAAGTAGCAAACCAGTGTGGAAGTAGAAGTGGGATACCCTAGATATTATTTATTATATTATATACACTTTTACGCGTTACTTGGTGAGAGTATCCATGGTGAGGCTGGGAATATAGTATACATGTTTAGTTGACAAGTTAGTTTCACTTGTACTTCACTGTACTTTAGCATCCTTTATTTACTTTTTCATGAGAGGCTTCGTGTAGGATCATACTGAGTATACAATTATACTCACCATATATCTATATAAAATGTTTTTCAGGTCACATGGATTAGGTAGAAAATCAGGCTGGTTTCAACTTGCTTGGGGTTGCAGGAGCTGTTTGTGCTTCTTGGTTACTGTTGTTTTTTTACTTTCTTTTTTGGTAGTTTTAGTTTTCCCTCTTAGATGTAGTGGTTTTTCATTACATTACATATGTGTAAAAGGGATTTCCTTTATATTTCGCTCTAATTTGGAGTTGTTTAGTGTTTTTCATATAAATTTATTTTGAATGTGTTCTCCTATAAGGGAGTGACTCTCATTTATATGTTTACTATACCCTCGGTGTGTGTCGCCAACCCGGGGCCTATTGGAGGCGGGACTCAGGGGTCATTATCTCCTTTCTCAAATTGTCAGCCCTGGATGGGTAAAAATTCTGGGAAGGGGGTAGTGATAGTGTGGTATGAGAGGCCTAGATGAGGGATATGATGATGTTTGAGGTTAAGAATAGGTGAGGTTGCATCAGATGGTATGGAAATAGTGCCATTCATGTTTATCAAGTGATGTAAACACTGGAGTCCAGCTTAGACATAGGTGTTTAGGGACCCCCATGATCTAATGTACGTACCATGAAGTTTACAATGGATACTAAACGAGGTAATACTAGTTGTAGGGTAGATACTAAGGAATGGATCATGCATCATTCAACTTTGTGAATTAGTTTGAATGGGTAGACATTGGTATAGGTTAACCTAAATTGAATAAATGAAAACAATTAATTAATTAACGATTAGTCTTTTATATTCCAGGTTTAGGATCTCTAACTATTTTTTATTTTACATGTATGGCTCTATGTCAACATCCTCATTAGGATCTCATAGAAGATGTCTAGTGGGTTGTTCTAGAAGATTGACATAGGGCAGAGGTTGACGACAATGGCACTTGGAGGAGGACACTCTGAGAGTTTCATCACTGGAGTCTGCTGAAGTACAAGTGCTCCGTTTCAGATGCAGTCATAGAATACTGGTTGGAAGAGGTTGATATCGGGTTCAATTTGATCTATGATTGGATGGAGCACTGGGTATCCTTGGTTGTGACGATGATGCATGGAGCAGCGAGGCAGTGGTGGTTCTTGTTCCTCAGGGATCATGGGGTGTCAGTGATCTCATGGGAGGAGTTCTAACACAAGTTTAGTGTCGAGTTTCTTTGTCGGAAAACGAAGGTATCCAGCCACCAGGATATTCCTTCCCATTGACAGGGGTGCTCAGGTGTACGAGAGTTTGGAATCTATTTCAGGAACTTTTTACGTTTTGCTTTGAACCACTTTCCATATGAGGAGGCCCAGGTGAGGCATTTTGAGGGGGCCCGCCATCTGGAGATCTAGCACCGGGTCACCCAATTTGTGATGAATACATATCTTGAGGTGTTGGAAAGGGTAGAGGCTGTCAAGTGGAAATTTTATAAAACTGGATCATCACAAGAGACGATTCATCTTGATTCCTCGCGAGGAAGAGATATGGTCATGGGTTCTTGTTTTTCATGGAAGAAGAGTTTCTGTTCAGCCGTGGGTAGGTCTCAATGCTATGCATCTCATTTATCTAGGGGAACAAACTCTCAGACCTATTCCAATGTATGAGTCGCTTATATTTCTTGTGGTGCTCGAGGTCATCAGCTGTAGGAGTGCCCGACCTTTCATGGCAGTCATCGTACACCAGGTATTCCATTTCAGGTTCCTCTATTGAGGCAGTACTAGCTAAGGCAGCAGCTTTAGGTTACACAAACATTAGATCCGCATAGTGTAGATGGGGTAGGTAGAGGAAAACCCCGTGATGCTCCCCATACTCAGAGAATAGATCGCAATAGTGGTGGTGGTCGTCATCAGGGTTACAGAGGGCGTGAAAGAGGTCGTGGTCAGCTTCATGCATTAGCATTTCTAGCGCTTGGTTAGCGAGATGTCGTTTGAGGTACCCATTGTTTTCTTACCTTGGTGTATTCCCTGGTTGATTCTAGAAGGACACAATACTCTTTATCACATACCATTTTCCATTCTTTGGGACTTGAGGTAGAGAGGCTTCCAGTTCCCTTGTCATTTACTACGCTAGTTGGAGGTTGAAATGACTTGTTTGAGGTATGTAGACACTCTGAGATAGTGTTGGGGAAGCACCACTCTGGGAGAGATTTCTTATGATTACAAATACATCCATATTATGTCATCATCAGCATGGATAGGTTGTATTTAGTGCAGGCTATCATAGATTTCATCAGAAAGCAGATCGTTTTCTTCGATGAAATGGTGAGCCGGTGGTGTTTGTTGGAGAGCGATACACTCGAATGAGGCATAGGCGTTTTCTGTCCTTACAATCCATGATGGTTTAGAGGATAGTGATTTATTAATAGGTTCACCAGTTGGCATTTTCTAGAGTCATAGAAGAATACACTGATGTCATTCATTTTAGGTTGTAGCATTACCCCCTCGATAAAAGATCCACTTTGGGATCGAGCTACAACCATGAGCATCTCCTATCTTTTTGTATCCATATAGGATGACCCCTTATGAGTTATGAGAGATATGTAGACATTTTTATGGTCTATTGTAGTGCGATTTGGTTTGGCCAAGTGTTTCACTGTGGGGTGCACCAGATTTTTTTGTGAAGAAGGCTGACAACAGTGTGTGGTAGTGTGTCCATTATCATCGCTTAAACAAAGTGACAGTGATGAATCGCTATCCTCATCTGTGGATTGATAATTTATTTTATCTACTGATAGGAAATGTTGGTTCTCAAAATTTTATTTACAGTTAGGATATCATTTGATGCATGTGATGAATAAGGATATCCCAAAGACTGCTTTCCTTTGATGTCATGGGAATTATGAGTTCATTGTAATGCATTTCAGCATAAAAAATTCTCGAACTGTCTTTATGAAATTGTTTAATGCTATGTTCCAGGAGTTCTTGGACATGTTCATGGTGGTTTTCGTTGATTCCATCCTTGTTTAATCCACGTCCAAGGAGGAGCATGCTGATCATCTACATGCCATTTTGGGATTTCTTCATCAATATCAACTATTTTGGAAGTTGTATGAGTGTGAGTTTTGGGATCGAGAAGTCCATTTCATGGGGAATGTTGTGTCCCAGTAGGGAGTAGCTATAGATCCATCAATGATAGAAGCAGCTGTGTCTTGGGAATCCCCAAAGATAGTGTCATAGGTGCACTGTTTCCTTGGTCTCACTGGCAACTACAGGAGGTTCGTAGCTGGTTTCACTCGAGTTGTGACTCCTATAATAGAATTGACCAGGAAGGAATAGAAATTCATATAGATTGATCAGTGTCAGGTAGCTTTCGAGTATCTTAAGAATAAGTTAATAAGTGCTCCAGTTCTTAGTCTTCCATAAGAGGGAGTTCAATTTGATGTTTTTTAAGCATCACATCTTGGGTTATTATGTATTCTAATGAAGCAAAGATCAGTATTTTCTTATGGATTTCAGCAGTTGTGTCCCCATGAACATAACTATGCCACCCCTACTATTTAGTTGGAAGCCATGTTGTTTTTTCTGAAATTTTATAGACACTACATCATTGATGAGTGCTTTGTGGTTTTCACTGCTCATAAGATAATGATGTATGTTTTCTCCCCGCATGACTTGAACATACAACTGAGTCGGTGAATGGAGATTTTATATGAATATGACATACAAATATAATATACACTTGTAAATATGAATTTTATAGCTGATGCACTGAGTTGGAAGTCACAAAGTGATCCAGTGCGTGAATCTGGTGACTCTTGGAGAGTAATGGAAGATCTGACCTCATTAAAACTCAATATTGGAGATGTTGGGAGCAGAGGTTGTCTTTTGCAGATGATGGTGTAGTCATATCTATTATAGTAGGTGGAAATGTACCATTTTGGGGATCTATAGGTGTAGAAATGGAGAGACTGAGTTGTTTTTGGTGATGCCCCTGATGGTTAGTCTGAGGATGAACAACACCTATTGTTGTATCACGAAATATTTTTTGTTCCTTTGTTCATGCATGAGATAGTTCACAGAGTTTTCCATACTTCTCCTTTAGCGGTGAATCCTGGCATGAAAAAGATGTATCGTGCCTTAAAGAGCCAGTTTTGTTGTCCTGGACAAAAGCATGATGTTTTAGAATCTGTGTCTCGTTGTTTGATCTGCTAGAAGGAGATGTCCAAACATTATTTTCATGGTGGTCTACTACAACCATTAGATGTCCCTCAGTGGGAGTTGGAGGACATCTCAATAGACATTTTCACTGGTTTCCCTCAAGCTCCAGGAGGACATGATTCTATTTGTGTGGTAGTGGACCATTTAACAAAATCATCCAAATTTATATCATTCAAAGAGTCGATCTGCATGGATGTTTTGTCGAGGAAGTATCTGGAGGAGGTGGGGAGACTTCATGGAGTACCAAGGAAGATAATTTCTGATCAAGATCCTCGTTTTACCTCCAGGTTGTGGAGTGCTCTCCAAAATGAATTTTGATCGAAGTTGTTATTTTGCACTAATTTTCATTCGAGAATAGATGGTCAGACAGAGAAAACCATCAAGACTATTGATGACATGTTATCCTCTTATGTACTTGATTTTGGAGGTTCTTAAATGTGGCACTTACCTTTGGTGGAGTTCACGTACAATAATTTTTTCCACCCCACCAAAGGTGTGGAATCATTTGAATCCTTGTATGGACAACCTTGCTTCTCTCTATTGTGTTGGACTAGGGTCAGAGAGTCATCAATTACAAAACCATAACTAGTGACGAATACAATAGAGATAGTTCAGGTGATTCATGAGCAGATGGAGATATTGCAGGATCGTTAGAAATCATATGTCAGTCAAAGGGTGGGACCATTAAAGTTTAATGTTTGTGATCATGTGTTTCTGAAGGTGTCCACCCGTCGTGGATTGCGAAGGTTTGCTCATGGGAGTAATATTTTTCCCTAGTTTGTTTGTCCTTTAAAGGTGTTACCTCATGTTGGAGTTTTGGCGTATCGAGTAGCACATCCCCCACATCTGAGTTGGATACCAAATTTTTTCCATGTGTCACAGATCCATCATTATCTTCATGATGACTCTCACGTCATCTATTAGTGAGCGATTGATGTTGAAGATGCTCCACCATTGAGGATCGACCTATGGAGATCTAGCACCGCAAAGAGATGGTGTTGCATGGGCTTTCTATTACATCAATTCGTGTCTTGTCGCAACACAAGGGCATGGAGGAGAGTACCTGTGAACTTGAGTCACATATACGTGCTCAGTACCCATATTTGTTTGATGTTTATCTCTTTTCATGTATCAATGTCCCATTTGTGGTTATAGACCTTTCTTGTTTATAATACGACTTTCTTTTTTCTTCTTCTTTTGTATTTCTCTCTTTTGATATGTATCTCGATGGGTGGTTGTTCGGACCCTGTTTCTTTTCCCATTAGGTGGGTTTTGAATTCTTGAGGATGAGGATGTTTCGATAGGTATCTGATGTAATGTCTTGGACCTCAGTGGCACATTATTTAGTGAAATTCATGTGTATGAGGTATTTTGGGAGGTCACATTGAAATATCCCCAACACTTTTCCAAATTTTCATTTCCTTGAACAGTTACATCGCTAAATAGTTCCAATGGTAGACCGTTGTGAATAGCGTAGTGGTAAACATCTATGAACAGTGCAACAATAACGTTAGATGAACACTGTCATCATTAACATTATTAGAACAATTTCATTGGTAAGTTTATGTGAACAGTGCTACAGTGTGGTTCCAATGGTGAGGATCCAACAACTACCTCTTTCCTTTTCCAAATTTTGAGGATCATGAATAGTGTTTCAAGAATGGTGAGGTTCCAATGTTGATATATTTCCTTTTCCAAATCATGAGTTCAATAACTATGTTTCTAGAACGGTGATGTTCCAATGGTAATGTTCATGAACAGTGTTTCTAGAACTGTGAGGTTCCATCCCTGAGGATAATGAACATTGTTTTTCCATTCCCAAATTTTGAGTTCATGAACAGTGTTTCTAGCTTTCTCTAGATCACCACATTAACATTTCCATTGATGTAAAATGCATTTAGATCCTCGTTTTAATGACTATAAGGCCCGTTAAAAGGCCATAACTCCCAAATTAATTTCTCTAAGGATCAGGATTCCCTTACTTGCTCAAACTGTATGGTTTAATACGCACCTCTTTTGATGGAAAATATAGCGTATCTTAAACCACTACTCTACTAAATCTTCTAAAGTGATGAGATATCTTCCTCCCATGTTATCTCTCAATGTTCATTACTATGAAATTATTAATCCTTTCATTTGATCCCGTAGGAGTTGTGCAATCAAACTTTCTCCCTTGGATATGTTCCCATCTATTTTGATGCAATTAAGCATTACTGATCAATCATCGATATATGTATGATTTTTCATTGTTCTTTTGGGTTCATCTTATTCTGCTTCTCCTCGCCCTATTATGGAATTTTATCCCCATGTTTCTAATGGTATTTTCTTGTGTGATGACTATTGTGGTGGTGTCTCTGCATCCTCAAGTGGATACTACTGTCATAGGGGGGAGATTATAACATGTTGTATGAATCATTCTCGTATAAATAACATAAAGAAATTTTTGAGTTAGGGGATTCGTTGCTTCTTATTTCTTATATGTGAAACTGTATAGATATCGTGCTTTATCCCATCGGATCACAATGGTATTGACATAATAAATATTTGAACCAGATAAATAAATTGATATCGATTGTATGTTATTTCCTATTATTTTTCTAAATAGTGTGATATATATGCTTTCTTTATTTCCCTCTTTGTTCTTGAAGAAATTCGTAGAGACCATAAATCCAAAAATTAATTGACAATTGTTTGGATAATGATAAAAAGGGATGTAAATGTATCTGGTTCTTCTTATTGTAATTTTATGACAATCAAATTGGTGAAATAAGAATGTTTAGTTATATTTGATAGATTACGGTTTAGGTTTCCTTGGAACCTACTAATAATAAATTGGTTAATCCAATATGGATTAAAGAATTGGTTGTTAGATACAAAATAATTCCTTGAAGGGTTATGAGTTTCCAAATTGCTTGATTAAGGGCCAAGATTCCAATTTTTATTATATTTTTCATCCTATTTCATGTGTTGTGATGTGAGCCTAGATGGTTGTAGTGATATGTGGGCGGCATGGAGGCCTACTGGTTGTGGCAGGAGTTTACACCTAGAGTGGTGAGATGCATCGACATATGCATGTGGGTGTCTGGGTGTACACCAAGGAAGATTATATGTTTTGGATGTGAATGTTTGGATTATTATTGTTTCTTCGGATGTTTATCTACATTACTTTCTCCACTTCTCAAGGAACTGGGTCTTTCATATTCTTCTTCTAAAAGGGGTGAAGGCGTGAAAGGTATGCCCTATGCTTTCTATGTTTATCTTCTCAAGAGAGGATGGCTCTACACTCTTTCTATAGAAGGCAAAGACTCGACGAGTAGTTCATCTACCCACCGGGTTGAGACCCCTTGTGTTTTGTATTATAGAATGTTTTTCTAGAATGCCTATGAATATGGTAATGTAATATTGTAAATAAATAATTGAAAAAATGTTGTTAACCCATGGGGTTGGATGTTGATATAACAAAATATTGAGGTTACAATTTTAATGGGGCAGTTGACTTTAGGTGTGATGCTAATGAAATTTAATGTGGAATTTCTAATGGTTAATTAATTTTTAATAAATTAATTAACGTAATGTGGAACTGATAAAAAGTGAATTAAGTAACGTAATAAATCGTTTTAAATAATTGTTTTCTTAGGTTACCTAGTCATAGAAGTGGAAGTCGGGATGTCGAGAGATGTTAGCTGCAGTTGAGTCTAAGTCTAGTTTATGCACATAGTGTGGTTGTGAGACATTTTATGTCATGTACTTTTGTGCTTCTATAAGCTACTCCACCCTGTTAGTTAAGGAAACTGACACCCTAGGGATTCTGAGCCCTAGGGGGTGTTTTTGCCAAGATTCTGGTGGGAGGATGGATGGCTGATAGCCCCATTCGTCCATGCTCTCTTCCCTTGGTAGTTACTTATGATGTTAGGAATAATGGTTTGTTTCTCCATATTTGAGTGTAAAGGGATATAATGGCTTGTTGTAATTCAAACACATCATTTTGGATATTGTATTTTATTGAATACTATAGGGTTAGCATGTATAGGCTTTGATGGCGTGAGGATCCATACACGGTTTATGGGGTATAATGGCGTGAGGTTAAATAACCGAATTATGATACACGTTATGCGTGCTTTGGTGGCTTCTAGAAACTACCTGGTAGCATTATTGTGTAGAAGTGGTGGTTTGGTTGCACATGGATCATGTTGTGGTGCTTCACCCAAGTGTCTACTGGCAACCCTTTTTGGAGAGAGATTCTATGGAATAGCGATGTTAGGGAAAAGCGTCAAACCAATAGGGAATTAGTAGTGGGGTACCATTGATATTATTTATTATATTATAAACTCTTGTATGTGTTACATGGTGATATTAGCCATGTTGAGGTTAGGATCTTAGTATAACTGCTTAGGTGGCGAGTTAGATTCAATTATTGTTCACTATGCATTAGCATGCTTTATTTTCTTTTGCACGAGAGGCTTATTGGAAGATCCTACTAAGTATAATATTATACTAACCCTATGCCAATATAATTTTTTTTTCAGGTCACTGGTAGATGATTGGAGATCATGTTGGTTTCTACTAGCTTGGGGTTGTAGGAGCGGTATGGGTTTTGTGGTTGCGGTTGTTTTTAATTTCTTTTTGAAACATGCATTTTCTCATCTCAGTTGTAGTAGTTTTTCATGAAATTACTTATTTGTACTTGCGATTTCTTTTATATTGCAGTTTGACATGGAGTTGGTTGGTGACATTATTATCTCTCTCTTATTCATGTGTTCTCTTAGAGGCTAATGCCTCCCATATGTGTGTTTACTATATCCTCTATTCTAGTCGCCAACCCGGGGGCATACTGGAGGCGAGACTCGGGGGGTCCTTATCTCCCTTCTCACATTTTTGGCCCAGGCGGGGTACTCTTTGTGGGATGGGTTCATCCATGAGTGGTATCAGAGGTCAGGTTGAGGGATAGGATGGAGTTTGGGGTTAGGAACAGCAGAGGATTCCGGGTTTGGTAGGGAAACATTGTAATTCATGATTAGAATGGGATGTAAACACCAGAGACTGGCTGAGACATAGGCATTTAGGGCCCCTATGATCTGATGTAAAGACCATTAAGTTTACAATGGCTACTAAACATGGTGATACTAGTTATAGGTAAGATACCTAGGAAATGATCATGCATTATTCTTCACTGAGCATGTGTTTGAATGGGTAGACCTTGGGATAGGTTAACCTAAAATGAATAAAGAAAAAAAATTAATTAATGATGAATCATCCATATTCTTGGTTTAGAAGAACTAACTTTTTGTTATTTCAAAGGTATGGATACAGGTCAATGACCTCGTCATTATCTCATAGAAGATGCCTAGGAAGTTGTGCCAGTAAATCGTAGTATGGTAGAGGTTGACGATGACACTTGGATGAGAACACTCTGAGAGTTTCAGATCCAAAGTCTGTAGAAGTAGGAGGTCACTATTTTAGATGTGGTCATATAAAACTGGTTAGAGGAGGTCTAGAAAGGCTTTAGTTCGATCCCAGCTCGGAATGAGTCGTGGGTATCCTTGGTTGTAATGATACTGCATGGAATAGTGAGGAAGTTATCGTTCTTATTCCTTGGGGATCGCAAGGAGTCAACTATCTCATGGGAGGAGTTCCTAGACAAGTTTATATTCGAGTTTCATTCTTTGACAGTGGTGAAATCTAGTTTCTTGGAGATTCTTACCCTTCAACATGGGAGGTTAAGTGTGCGAGATTCTGGAGTCTGTTTTCAGAACCTTTTACGATATGCTTCTAACCTGTTTCTATATGAGGAGGATAGGGCAAGGCATTTCAAGGAGGCCTTGATTCTAGAGATCTAGTTCCAGGTCACCCCATTTATGCTGAAGACATATGGTGACATGCTGGCCAGGGAACAGGTCTTCAAGATGAAATTTTCTAGTACTGGATAATCACAAGAGTGAAGTCATCATGATTCCTCATGAAGTATAGATGTGGTCCGGGGTTCTTGGTTTTTAGGGAAGAAGAGATATCTTTTGGCAATAGTTAGGTTCCAACACTCATCATCTCATTCCGACATGAGAAACAATTCTCACACCAATTCCAAGTGATTGGGCACATTTTTTATCTTGATATTTTTGAGGTCAAGACCTGTGAGAGTTCCCAACCTTTCAGAGCATTCATCATGCACCAGGTTTTCCGCTTGAGGTTCCTCCATTGAGGCAGTTCTAGCAGAGGTTATACAGCTGGTTGCACAAACTTTAGATCAGCAGAGGGTTGATGGGGCAAGAAGAGGACAACCCCATGTTGCTCCCCGTCCTCAGAGAGTATAGCGCAACTGTGGTGTTGGTCCTCATCAGGGTTAGAGAGGCCGTGGAAGAGGTCGTGGTCAGCTTCATGCATTAGCATTTCCCGTGCCAGATAAGATATATGTTGTTCAAGGAAACCTTTTCATTCTTTCTATCTTGATGTATTCCTTGTTTAATTCAAGAGAGACACACTCCTTTATATCACCAAGTCTTTTCCATTCTTTGGGACTTGAGGTATAGAGGCTTCTAGTGTACATGTATTTGACTACGCCAGTTGATGGTCGAGTTGACTTGCTTGAGGTATGTAGAGACTCTGAGCTAGTGTTGGGGAAGCACCAATCTTGGATAAAATTCATATGTTTGAGAATACAACCATATGATGTTATCCTCGGCATGGATAGGTTATATTCGGTGTAAGCTATCATGGATTTCTTCAGGAAGCAAGTCATTTTATTTTATGCAGATGGAGATATGATAGAGTTTTATGGTGAGTGAGACACTCATATGGTCATAAGAAAGTTTCGTCCTTACCATCCATGATGGTTGAGTTGATTCTGAGTTCTTTAGAGGTTCTGCAGGTGGCATTTCCAAGGGTCATAGAATAGTACCTTGATGTCTTTCTAGACAAGGATGTAGCATTACTCCCTCGATGAGAGATTGTGTTAAGGATCCTGGTACAACTAGTAGAGTCTTTTATCTCTATGTATCCATATATGATTTACCCCTTTATTGACAAAAGAAACGTATACATCTTGATGGAATGTTACAGTGTGGTTTTGTTCAGCCATGTGTGTCACCGTGGGGTGCATCAGCTTTTTTTGTGAAGAAGGATGATGGCAGTTTGAGGCTGTGTATCGATTATCATTGATTAAACAAAGTGACAGTGAAGAATCACTATCCTCTTTTGTAGATTCATTATTTATTCAATCAACTGAAGTGTTAATGTTGGTTCTCAAAGATCATGTTTTGGTTAGGATATCCTCAGATTTGTTTGAAGGATGAGGATATCCGGATGACTGCTTTCATTTGTCATCAGGGGAATTATGGGTTTGTTGTAATGCCTTTATGTGTGGAAAATATTTTTATTCTGTTCATGGGATTGATAAATGCTATGTTCCGTGAGTTCCTTGTCAAGTTCTTGGAGGTTTTTATAGATGACATCCTTGTATACTCCACGTCTGAGGAGGAGAATGTGGAACATCTACATGAAGTTTTTTGAGTTCTTCGTCAACATAAGATATTTGGGAAGTCGTCTAAGAGTGAGTTTTGGGCTCAAGAAGTCCGTTCCATGGGTCATTTTTTGTCCTAGTAGAGAGTAGTTGTAGATCTATTGATGATAGAAGCATTTGTGTCTTGGGAAACCACTAATTCTGTGTCATATGTGTGATGTTTCCTCGGTCTCACATGCTACTGTTGGTGGTAGGTAGCTGATTTCTCACAAGTTTTAACTCTTATGATAGATTTTACTAGGAACTATAAGGCATTCATATGGACTGATCAGTGTCAAGAAGCTTTTGATTATCTAATGGAGGAGATAGTAAGTGCTCTAGTTCTTCATCATCGAGTAGAGAGCGTTTAGTTTTATGTTTTCTGTGATGCTTTATATCTTTGGTTAGGTTGTGTTCTGATGCAGTAGAGAATATTGGTTTCTTATGTGTCTCAGTAGTTGCACCTCCATGACATAACTATTCCACCTATGATATTGAGTTGGCATCTATGGTGTTTTCTCTAATATTGTTGATACACTATCTCATTGGAGATGGCTTTTTGGTTTTCTCTGATCATAAGAGGTTGATGTATGTTTTCTCTCAGCATGAAATGAACGTACAACAACATCGGTGAAAGGAGTTCTTATGGAAATACATCTTCTTAATATCATATACACCTTGAAAGGGGAATGTTATAGCTGATGCACTGAGTTTGAATTCATGAACTGATGAAGTGTGTCAATCTAGTGACTCCTGGAGAGTAATGGAAGAAATGACATCATTAAATCTCGATATGGGAGAAGTTGGGGGTAGAGGTTGTCTTTTTCCGATGATTGTGTAGTCATATTTGTTGCAGCAGGTGGAAGAGTCCTTGTAATTGGATCTAGAGGTGGAGGACTTAAGAGACCGAATTGTTTGTGGTGAAGTCACTGATTTTTGGTCCAAGGATGAACAACACCGAGTGTTGTATCACAGAGGGAATTTTGTTCCATTGGCCATGTGCGAGACACTTCTCAGAGAGTCCCATACTTCTCCTTGGGTGGATAATCCTGACATGACAAAGATGTACCGAGCCTTGAGAATCAAATTTTGGTGGCCTGGACTAATGTGTGATGTTGTGGAGTTTGTGTCTTGATGTTTGGTTTTCCATAAGGTGAAGGCTGAACACCATGATTCTGGTGGTCTCATCAAACCATCAGATGTTCCTCAGTATAAGTGGGAGGACATATTAATGGACTTTTTCACCAGTTTACCTTGATCTCTGGGTGGCATGATGCTATTTCGTTTGAAGTGGATCATTTAAGAAAACCATTCCACTATAAATCAATCAAGGAGTTGTACTTTGTGGATGTTTTGTTAAGGCAGTATCGGTAGGCTGTGGAGATACTTCTTGGAGTCCCAATGATGATCATTTCTAATAGAGATCCTTGTTTTACCTCTAGGGTGTGGAGAGGTCTCCAACATCCTTTTAGTTCTTATCTATGCCTTAACACTACTTTTCATTTGCAAATAGATGTTTAGACAGTGAAAAACAGCTGGATTCTTGATGATATGTTACTCACTTATGTCAAGGATTTTAGAGGTTAATGGATGAGATACATACCTTTGGTGGTGTTTGCTTACAACAATTTTTTTCACTCCACCATAGCTATGGCACCGTATGATGCCTTGTATGGGAGGCATTGTCGTTCACCAGTGTGCTGGACTGGGGTAAAAGAGTTAGCAATTCTCGGACCACAACTTGTGTAGAATACAACATAGATGGATTAGGTGATTCACGAGAGCATGAAGATTTCCCAGGATTGTCAAAAATCATATGCTGATCAACGTAAGAGACCCTTAGAGTTTTATGTTGGGAATCATGTGTTTCTGAAGGATACATTCCATCATGAGTAGTGAATGTTTATTTATGGAAGTAAGTTTTTTTACGAATTTGTTGGGCCTTTCAAGGTGTTAGCTCATGTTGGAGCTATGGCGTATTGAGTAGAACTTCCCCGTAGAAGAGTTGAATAAATGATGTTTTCCAGGTATCATAGCTTCTTCATTATCTTCATGGTAACTCTCAGGTCATTGATTGGGGAGAGATCGATGTTGAAAATGATGCGACCATTAAGGAGAGACCTATAGTGATCGAAGACGGAAAAGAGAAGGTATATAGGGGAATTATATTCCCTTGGTTCGTGTCTTATGGTGACATGGTGGCATGGAGGAGTGTACCTGGGAAAGTGAGTCACAGATACATGCTTTGTACCCATATTTGTTTAATGTTTAACTCTTTTCACGTATTGATTTCCCCTTTGTGGATATAGACCATTCATGATTATAATATGGATTTCTTTTTTTTCTTCTTGTGGTGTTCTCTCTTTTTAGAGGTATCTCGATGGGTGGTTGTTAAGACCCATTTTAATTTTCCCTTTATGTGGGTTTTGAATTCAAGAGGATGAGAATTATTTGAGAGGTATCTGATGTAATGACCCAGACCTCTCTGCTCTATTCCATTGAGAAAATCAGGTGTGTGAGGTGTTTCAGAAGGTCAAGGTGACTTATCCCCAACACTTTTCCAAATTTCCATTTCTGTGAATAGCCCCATCAGTGAACAGTTCCAACAGTACACCATTGTGTATAGTGAAACATCATCCTTCTTTGAAAAGTGCAATGATAACCTTAGGTTAAAAGTGTCATCAGTAACCTTCTGTGAATAGTGTCATTAGTGTCCTTCTGTGAACTGTGTCATCAGTAACATTTGGTGAAAAGTATCATCGGTAACTATACGTGAATAGTGCAATGGTGAGGTTCCAACGATGACCACTTTCCTTTGACAAATTTTGAGGTCATTAAAAGTGTTTTTATTATGGTGAGGTTCCAATAGTGACCTCTTTCCTTGGCCAAATTTTGAGTTTGTGAATAGTGTTTCCTGAATGCTGAGGTTCCAATGGTGAGGTTCATGAACAGTGTTTCCAAAATGGTGAGGCTCCAATGTTGAGGTTCATGAATAGTGTTTTCCCATTTCCAAATTTTGAGTTCGTGAATAATGTTTCCAACATCCTATAGTTTCTCCCCTATTACATTTCCTTTGAGGTAAAATTCATTTAAATCCTCGTTTTAAGGACTCTAAAGCCGATTAAAACTCAATTAATTAAAATATTAATTTTCTATGGATCAGGATTCTATTCCTTTGTCAAAACACATGGTTTAATGCAATAAACTATTAATGAAAAATCTAGTGTATCTTAAACCACTGATCAGTTAAATAATCTAAAATGATGAGATATCTTCCTCCCTAGTTCTTCATCCATGTTATCAGCTATGAGACACTCGAACATTTCATTATATTCCGTAGGAGTTGTGCAATCAACATTTCCTCCATGGATTGGTTCCCCTCAATTTTGATGCAACCATGTAGTATCGGTCAATCTTCGATATAAGGTATGATTTTTTGTCATTCTGTTGGGTTCATCTCCTTCTGTTTCTGCTCTCCGTTTTATGGAATTTTACAGCCATGTTTTTAATATAATTTTCTTCGTTTTCTGTTGGAGGTGTCTCAACATCCTTGGGTGGATACAATTGTCATGGGGGAGGATATTATTATCTATTATATGGCTCCACATCATATAATGAACATCAAGAACTATTTTAGTTTAGGGATTTGATTATTCTCTTTTCATATGTGTAAAACTATATAGTTAGCATGTTTTATCCCACTGTATCACAATGGAATTGACATAATACATATTTTAACTAGAAAAATAAAGTGGTATTAGTCATATGTTATTGCCTCTTGTTTTGCTAGATAGTGTGATATATATGATTGATTTGTTTATCAAATAATTCATGATATAAATTGGTAATGACCTTAAATCATGGAATTAATTGAAAATTGTTTTCCTAAAGATAAAGAGGCATGTAAATTAATTTGGTTATTCTTGTTGTAATTTGATGTCAATCAAATTGGTTTAGTAATTAGGTTTATTTATTTATGATAGATTACTGTTTAGGTATCCCAATTTTGGAACATACAAGTAATAAATCATTAAAACCAATATAGATTAATGAATTGGTTGTTTGATATAAAATAATTCCATGAAGGGTTATGAGTTACCCTCTTGCTTGTGTAAGGGAAAAGATCCCAACTGATATGATATTTTCCTTTCTATAGCATGTTTTGTGATGTGAGCCTGGATGGCTGTTGACATATGTGGGGGCAGGGAGGCCTACTGGTTGTGGAAGTAGTTGACACCAAGAGTGGCAAGATGCATCAGCTTATGCATGTGGGTATCAGGTAGGACACCAGGGATGATGAAATGGGTTAAATGTGATTATTTGGATTCATGTTATTTCTTTGGATGTTTATCTACATTATGTCCCCCACTACTCAAGGCAGCAGGTCTTGCTTACCTATCTTCTGAAAGAGGCGTATTCCTGCATGGTATGACATGTGCTTTCTGTGTTTATATTATCAAGGAAGGATGGGTCCACGCTTGTGCTACAGGTGGAAAATACACTACGGATAGTTCATCTAGTCATCGTATTGAGGCCCGATGTGTTAAGTAGTATATAATGTTTTTCATGAATGCTTGGGAATATGGGATAGTAGTGATGTAAGTAAACAATTTATTAAATGATGTTAACCCATGGGGTTGGAGCATGCTAGAATGAAATGATGAGGTTTATATTTTAAACGCACAATGGACATTGGTTGTGATGCTAATGAAATTTAATGTAGAATTTTTAATGGTTAATTAATGTTTAAAGAACTAATTAACATAGTTTAAAACTGATAAAAATGGAATGAAGTAACGTAATAAATCTCTTTAAATCATTGTGTGCTTATAGATTATCAAGTCATTGAAGAGGCAGCCGAGAGTCCAAGAGACATTAGCAGCAGTTGAGTCTAAGACAGGGTTATGCCCATAGTGTGTTTGTGAGATATTGTATATTATGTAAATTTTGTGTTTCAATATGCTACTCGACCATGTAAGTTAGGGAAACTGACACCCCGGGGATTCTGATCGCTGGGTGGTGTTTTCTCCAACATTCTGGTGGGAAGATGGATGGATGACTACCACCATTGGATCTGCTCTCTTCTCTTTGTAGTTACATTGCAGTCACAATGATTAGTTTCCCCATATATGAGTGTTGAGGACTATAATGGATTTTGGTGATTAACACACATATATTATTGATATAGTTTCTTATGGACTACTATTGGTGTATCGTGTATAGGATTTTATTGCTTGAGGACCCTTACTCGGTGTATGGGCTATAATGGATTGAGGTTAAATACCCGAAGTATGATACAGTTTTTGGGAGCTATGGTGGCTCCAAAACACTACTTGGTGACTTTCTTGTGGTGAAATGGCGGTTTGGTTGCATGAGGTGCATGTTGTGGTGCTTCGCCCTGGTGTTTGATAGAAAGCCTTTTTTGATAGAGATTCATAGGACGTGCAACGCTGGGGAAAAGTGGGAAACTTGTGTGGAAGTTGTAGCGGTGTACCATTTATATTATTTATATGACTATATACTCTTGTATACATTAAAAGGTGAGAGTATCCATGGTGAGGATGGTAACATAGTATACTTATTTATGTGATGAGTTAGTTTCAATTGTTGTTCACTGCTCTTTATCATGATTTCTTAACTTTTTCACGAGAGGCTTCAAGGAGGATTATACAGTATATACTATTATACTCATCCTAGGTCTATATAATCTGTTTATAAGGTCACATGGAGTAGGATAGAGATCAGGATGGTTTATACTAGATTTGGGTTACATGGTCTATTTGGACTTCATGGTTGTTGTTTTTTAATTTATTTTGGTTACTTGTAGTTTCCATCTCATTTGTAGTAGTTTTACATGACATTACATATGTGTACTTAGGATTTAATTTATATTGCAGTATGACTTGGAGTTGTTTGGTGTCTTCCTTATCACATTCTTATCAATGTGTTCTCTTAGAGGGCAATGCCTCCCATCTGTGTTATTACTAAACCCTTGGTTCTAGGCGCCATCTCAGGGCCTACAGGAGGCGAGACTCGGGGTGTCATTATCTCCCTTATCACATTGTTGGCCCATGTGGGGTACACATTGTGAGAAGGTGGTCATGATAGGTGTTATTTCCATGATGTAGGTCCAAAAGGGACCTAAACACATAGATCCTGGTGTTGGATTTTTTTCTATTATCATTAATTCTTCTGAAATTGTTGTTGCTTCACTATTCCCACATCATTACTATTCTTGGGAGTGTTTACATTGTAATAAAATTAATTTTCAAATTATTTATATATAATTAAACCATATACATTAATTGGTGGTCATATTAATTATTTTGGAGTGGGCTGTATTCCATTATTACCCCACAACAAAGTGGTCTCCGTGCAAGCAGAATAAACAATGTCATCTGTGAATTATGAAATAGAAAAATATGATTGTTGAATAATTTTAATTTATATTGATTAAAAATTTGTTCCCTATTAGTCCAACATGAGCTTCATAGTGACCATTGTAGAACAGAGAAACCCCATGTATGTATTTTCATTGATGATCAAACCATCACTACCTATGCATATGTCCCTCCTGAGGTTTTGATGAATGCACATAGCTCTTTAAACATGTATTTAGGTGATAAAGTCCCACTAGAGAATGATTATGAGACATATGAAGCCGGTTTTTGTCTAAACATCATAAAACATTTTTTTAAAGTCGTCATAAATTGGTCGTTTACATAAGAAGCACAAATTATATACCATTAGGTTGCGACATAGAACCACCAATATAACACACCAAGATGAGTTTGTAAATATAATAATAGAGCTCCGAAATATAATGTTTAATGTTGAGGATGAGGACTAAGACATAATACTTTTAATTTCATTATATAATTTATATGAATAACTTATTGATGATATGATGTTTGGTAGATATTTCTTGACATTAGAGGAAGTCAATAATGCATTTCTTACTTGTGAGTTGCATAGGAAGGCTATGTTTAAACCTGAAGCTGTGGGTTTGAATGCGAGGGGTCTTTCAGAGATTCAAGGAAAAGAGAAATGTAAAAATAAGATTGGAAGTAAGAATCATAGTCAAGAAGAGAAACATTTTCCTAAACCCATGCTGATGGATATTACCTACCTCAACATTCAAAAACAAGGGGATATTAGACCCAAATGACATAATTTGAAATATGGAAAACCATCGAAGGAGTCTACTGATCATGTACTATTTCCGGACCAAGGCTATGACTGTACTGAGGTGTTTTGTGTCTTTAGTGATACTCTTAATGTCAAGGGGGTCTTAGACTTAGGTTATTCATTAAATACATGCATGGATATGAATACCTTTTATTTTTTAACTGAGGTAGTTGAAGGAATGGTTTTTATAGGCACCAACAAGAGATGTTGTGTCATGGATAAAGGTTATGTAATCCTAGATCTCTCAAAAATTTATCTTGAAACCCTATTGTATGTTAGATGGGTTCTATATTTACACTAAAATCATATCTCAGTTGGTGTCTTAGATCAAATTGATTTTACGGTTTAATCTATATTTTGTAGACTTAGAATCACCATGGGAGATCGTTTGGTTCTTAATGTCTCCTTACTAAATTGGTTATATGTTTTGGATTGAAAAACATAGGTAGAGAAAATGGGAACAATTATGTAACTACAAATGAAACCAATATTCTTTACCATAGTTGGCTATTAAATGTGGTTGTTGAAGGCCTCATGAAATTTAGAATGCATGGGATTCTCACTCATGTTACACCATGTAACATATAATTTTGTGAAGACTGTGTCGTGGTTAAGTCTAAAAAAGTTAGTTTTCATATATCCAACATCTATGATGGTCAAACACTTGAGTATGTCCACTCTGATTTGTGGGGACCTCCTAGGACTACCTCCCTTGGTCTAGGATCTTACGCTGTGAGCATTATAGATGAATATTAAATTAAATTATGGGATTATATTTTTTGAAATATATATAATGTCATTGAGCTATTTAAAACTAGTAAATACTCTATACAAAATCAATACGTGATTATGTTAAAGGATCTAAGGACTGATAATGGCATTGAATACCTATCTATTCAGTTCATTGTGATTTTTAAAAGTGATGTAATTTTAAATAACTAAACATTGAGTCATACTACTTAGTAGAATGGTCTATCTAAGTGTATGAATCATACCATTATTGAGCGGGTTCATAACATGATTTCATGTTTGGGCTTTCCCAAATCCATTTGTGTAGAAACTATCACTGTGGATGTTTACATAATAAATTTGTGGCTCACATCTACCAACATATTTAAGAATATTATTGAGTTGTGTAGAAATCACCCACATCCAATGACCACCTTATAATGATTAGATGCACTACCTACACTCATGTCAAGGAAGATAAACATAAGCCCTAAGATGTAAAGCACAACTTAATAGGCTATCATTAGGGGTCAAGGGGTATATGAATTGGTTAGAAAATCCTGGCATTCCAAATTGTAATATTAGATGAGATATGGTTTTTCAATTGTCTCCTATAACTTCAGTCCAGCCTCACACTGATTAAAATGTTGATCCATATCAGAAGAGGGATCTTAAGTCTTATCCTCCCAATTTTACTGAGCCTCGTTTTGAGACTCCTTCTACCTATCAGGTCCCCCTTTCTTATCATGTCTTTCAATCTTGGTCTGATTATGATGATACTCATGATGATGGAGTCCCTAATGTCTTTCGGGGTTATCATATCACTAGGGATCATCATAAGAGGTTCATTAGACCTCATCCTAAGTATATCTATGCTAATATGATTGCCTTTTCATTAAATTTGGTAGTGGATCATGGGTGTTCATAGAAATGAGAGATGGTTGGCATCTCCCCTAATAGGGATGGGAGTGGCCTATGTGCCTACCCTATTGACACATGTGGTTAATGATATCTGTTATTGCAGATACTTAACCAATTTTTAAAAGAAATAAAAAGAAAAAAAAGGAAGCGGATCATGGTGGAGAGGATTCCCAATGCTACAATCAGGTTATCAATTTCAGCAACTCTAATCATTAGATTTCAGTAATGAAAGACGATATGCAATCCCTATAAAAGACCCATAATATTCCTATAGTAAGGAAACTTGAAACTTCAAAGGTGATTGGTTGTATATTTATATGAAAAATAACAAATAAATGTAGGAAATAAAAATAAGAATAAATATATACTTGTAGATAATATATTCCTTCAATGAGAAGGAATTGATTACTTTAAAAAAATTCTCCTATATTGAACCATTGTTCATTAAAAAAATTTCATTCTTTTTTCTATCCACTTTGATATTTATATTGAACAGCCATATGTAAAAATTTATTTTGTGCATGGTTATATAATTAGTAAAATATACATGAATCCTTGTACTTTTTAAACAGGACTTTAATTATAATGAAGTTTTTTTTCATAATAAATCATTATATATTATAAAATAAACTTCTATACAGTGGTATATGAAGTTTGATTCATTCTTGTTATAAAATATTTTCAGGAGGAGCCAGTTTGATGCATGTGTATATTTTAAATTAGTTAAAAATACATGGTTTTTTACTAGTCTATGTAGTTTACATGGTACTCATATGTTGTGATTTGAAATTAATCACCCATGTGAAAATTAAATTGAATTGTAATTTTAAAATGTAATATCTAGGTTTTTCTATGAAAATTATGAGCATGGAAATAATTAGGCATTGGAAGCCTAATCTTCCTTATGTATCTAAACATTCCAATACAAATTGAGTGATTAAGATGTATTTTTTTATTGTTTGAAGACTATTATTATTCAATTATGTCAAAATTTCAAATTTTTGTTATCTTAGTAACCTACCATAGCTTATTATATTTAATATATGAGTAGAATATCAAATGATAATGTAATGGGAAATATTATGTATTTCATGATTTTAAGTTGACCAGATGTTTCTTTTTCGGTCTATACATTTATCAAGTTTATTGAAAATCTAAGATAGCCACAATAGCTTTGTCTCAAATTCTTGTTAATGTACAATGATTCTACTTCCTTTCATTCAATTTACTATGGGAATAATATTAATTCTTTTGAATATGTGACTTTTTGTGTGGAATGAGACTATAATAAAATTTTGATGCTAGTAAATCACTAACTAGTTATGTCTTTGCTACATGTGGAGGTCCTATATATTGGAAGTGCAACATGAAATCAGTGGTTAAACTCTCGACCACTAAAGAAAAGAATATAGAAGAAATAATATAATTAAAACAAGCCATGTGGATTTAGGGTCTACATTATGAACCTAGTATATTTATTTTATTTTTTAGTGTGAATTTTTATTCTCAATCATCCTTTTATTATCCTAAAAAGTTGGTATTCCATGGTAGTTCTAAGGACATAGATAAGTGGATTCATTTTATTAGATATGTTATAGATTTCGGATAAAAGTGTTTCACTAAAACACATAAGGATGAAAACCATACTAATAATGAGACTATGGATGAAAAATTATCCATGTTCATGTACTGATTAAATATCTTGAACATGGATGCACTTGAATAATAGTTTAGTGCACTAACATCACAAAATTTAAATTGAAAATGTTTTAGAATTGTAAATTTTGGTATTCTTTTTATTCATATTTAAAACTGAAATTATCCAATTAATTTTGTTATTACATTTTTATTTCTTCAAATAAATGCAATTTATTGTTAAATATTTTCTCATTTTAATATCTACAGTATTTTGGTTTCATTTTAACCCGTTAGTTGATTTACATGGCTGGCTAAATTGTTTAGCCTTTTTGATTTTGTATTCCACCTTGTCTATCAGTTTTAATCCTATTCTCTTTATGTTTAATTATCAATGGATGTTTCCACCTAATATATCATGGGATCCTTTTATTTGTTCCCTTCCATGTGCTTCCAGGTGGTTTGTTTGGTGTTGGGTTCATGGAAACCACCCCATTGATGTTTAGTTATCCAGTTAAGGTTTTCGCATGGGGTTTCATCAAACTTATAGAACCTACCTTCGACATACTAAAATTATCTGAATGTAATCATCTTACGTGGTCTATTCCATCTAGTAACCAGATTTCTAGATTCTAGAAATTGACTTCCTCTCACTACTATTGGTTTGTTTTCTTCTCACTAGTAGGTCGGTGTACTTTTCTTGAAGTTTGGAATAATCTTCCTCAACATTAATTTTACTAGTGGTGGTTTAATCATCCTCATATGTAGACATATGTGGTGTCCCACCTATATTCCCTACATGTGACTAGTGTTCCAATCAGGGTGTAGCCTATTAGGGTTCTTCGTAGTTGAAGATTTCTGACCATTTCTAGAATATAGGGACATGGAGTGGTCATCCTACAACAAGATCCAATGATGTTGTGGGATTGATGCTTTTGGATCTTGAGGTGATATGGAAACCCAGAATATTTTTCCTAGGTTTTATGTTTTTCTCTATCATGATTACTTCGGTGTTACTACTTCTAGTGCACAGTTTATATTTTAGCACTTCTGTGCATTATAGCTACATATATTCTTTTCCTCTTCACACTGTAATCTTTATTGTTTTTTAGAATCTAATAAAACAGAATCTGTGGGCTGTGTTTATTCCATAAAGTTGGTCCCAAAGGGACCAAATCACGTAATTCATGATGGTTCTATTGTTTTTTATCATTTTTTCTTTTGAAATTGTTCATTATTCACTATTCCCATATCATCAATCTCTATGGGTGTGTTTTCATAGTAATCTAAATCATTTTTCTATTTTATATATTTAATTAAACTATATTATTTATTCAATGGTTCTTCAAATTATTTTGTGGGGGTTGTATTTGGTCAATATCCCATAACACTTGTTATAGAGGATTCCATAGGATTCCCTTTGTTTTAACCTATGAAAATTTAACAGGTTAATTCAAGATGGAATAAAAACCCAATTGTTTAATAAAGATTAATATTTTTTCCCAAGGATTCTCGTTATCAAGTAAAATCTAAATGTATTATGATGGGGTTGTGAGATCATGTTTTCATGTGGAGATAAGATGCCTTGTTTTATGGACATGTTTCCTTGTTGACTATGTTTTTTCATGCTATGTTTTATGTTATATAGATATGATCCTTTTTATGAAATGTGATATGATTCTGGGATAGCTAATTAGATTTGGGTGGGGAGGATTGAGTTTGGGGTTGTAATTGATGCACAGGACGGTTATATGGATGGTGATATACATGGGGGCGTCGAGGATGGCACAAGAGTTCATGGAATGTGATGTATTTACTCTTACTCTTTTTTTTTTGCTGAAATCTAATATGAATTCTTATTAATGAACTTTTTTAATGATTAGATTATTGGTTCACTTATTATACCTACGTTCCTTTCCTTAATGATTGAGGTAGATGGATATGTTTGTTAATATCTCTTAATGGTGGATTAGGATATTTTTCTAGAGTACATAAATTGTAGAATGGGTATAATGTTTAGAAAATGATTAACCCACAGTTTTAGTTGTTGTAGGAATAAAAATGTAAATGTTAATCCAGAGAAACCATGTACTTGTATGGATTTTTCTCAGAGTGCATAAACTTCACTTGGATTGATATTGAAATAAAATTGAAATAATGTTAATTAATAGATAATGAATTAGTTATATTTATGTAAAACATTAAAATAAATAAATTAATTTAATATAGCTCCATTAATTTCTTGTGTGCTTATACGATATATTGCCTCTAGAGGTAAAATTCGGGAGTCCGATAGATTATATATCCTGTTGAGCCTTAGACTAGGTTAATGCCTATAGTGTGTTCATGAGCAATAATATATCTTTCATGTTTTGTGATTTCATACACTACCCCACCTGTTATTTTTTTGAAAAATGACGCCCAACGGACTCTTGGAAGGTGTTTTCCCCAAACTCTATGTTGGAGAGGGATTGATGACTAACGACCCCCTCGGGTCCTGTCCAATACTCCTAAATGTATTGTGTGCGGGTAAAAATAGTGACTAGTTTCCCCATATACGTCGATAGAGAATTGTAATGTCTTATGATTATTTCACACAAATGAATCTATAGATTTAGTATGTAAAAGATTATTGTAGGTATGATATGTATTTTTTGTGATCACTTAAGGTACCATACTCAGTGTATGGGATATAATGGTTTGGAGAATAATATCTGATGTATGATACATGTCATACGGGATGTGGTGGATCATGAAAAATACATGGATACTATATAGATATGTAGCATGATAGGATGACAATATGTGATGAATGAGATGCATGTCAAGATACATAGCCCATGTGTCTTAATGATAGCTTCTTTTGGAGAGAGACAGAACGGTAAAAGCGATGTTAGGTCATGTCAGCAAACCATCAGGGAAGTCGAAGTGGGGTTCTCTTATTGATTTATAATTATTTTATATGATATCTATGGTATCATTCATTTGGTGGGAGATATCCATGTTGTGGTTCAGTACATAACAGAACTGTTTAGGTAATATGTTAGTTGTACATATTGTTCCTTGAAATTTTTTATGTTTTAATTAATTTTTATGTGAGATTATCTAGGGGGATCCTACTGAGTACACTAGTATGATCACCCCAAAAATATACAAACTAACATTAGGTTAGTTTAAAAAGTTTGGATATCAAGATAGATAAAACTATATTGTACTTTTGTAGGATCGGTTTGGGCTTCGTTGTCGCTGTTGAGTTTACCTTTATGGTAACTTAGTTTCTATCCCTTCTTTTCTAGTTTTTTAAGACATTACTAGTATACATTTGGGTTTTTTTCTTTTTGACCATGAGATGATTGGTGTATCTATTCAATATATCTCTTCTTCATTTTTTTCATAGAGGGTAATGACATGATTTATATGTATGACATACCCTCGGTGCTAGTTTACAACCTTAGGCTTATGGGAGGAAGGGCCCATGTGGTCATTATCCTTCTTGTCCAATTACTGTCCTAGGAAGGGTAATCTTTGGGGGTGGGGGTCAAGGAATACATATATGTATAAGAGTTGGATTGATCTTAATAATATAACATCTAAAGAATAATTTTAGGGAATTATATAGTTTATTGATTTAACTGTAATATTTAAAAGATACTACATTAGTTTTCCATGTATCGAATGTGAAAGGATATATCAATTCATATGTGATACCATGGGGGATAACATATTCATTAATTGGATTCTAAAAAATTATAAAATTTGGAGTTGTTATGGGGAATAATATATACATTTTTATTGAAATGAAATAGTTCAGATGGATGTTGTTTTGAGGATGATTGGTGTGATACATGAAATGTATAATCAAATGTTTTGTGGGTCAGATGAGGAAAGAATTAAAAATAAAAATATTGATATTGGTGAGATAAATCTATGATGTATTTGAAATCATGGACTATCTAGTTTTTATAAAATACATAATGACTAAGAAACTAAACTATATTTTTTTTGAATCTTTATAGTTTTCATTATTTTATCATTGAGATATTGAACATGAAGGATTTGAATCAGTGGTCAAACAAATCATTCAACATATTATTGGTGTAATTGATAAAATTACTTCATGTTGATTCTATGACTCCAGAGTTATATTATCATGCCCATAGGTTAAAAAAATGTAGGTTTCACATATGTGACCATGGGTTAATGAGAAAACAATTTTATGTTGTTTACAAAAGGAAATACCACTTGGTTAATTATATAGTCTATGCATCATCTATGTGAAATGATCCTGGGGGAAATTAGAATCATTAATGTTAGACTACGAAATAGAGGGATCTGATTTTCATAAATAAAGTGCATCAAATATTTCTAAATCTAGGGTTGAAAATATATTTTTTGTCATCTAATGTTTCTATATTAATGAGGATACATGTGGATAGGATTAAGTATAGTGATATGCTGACCCACCAGAAAAAACAATAATGTATGGTTAGAGATTAATCAAAGGCACGCTAACATTTATAAAGATATTATATTTTTTGATTATTGTTCAGAAGCAAAATATTCTATTCATTCATGTCTTTGTTTGGTGCAACTCATAACACATATCAATAGGCGATGAATCTATATAATATTCCATCATGGATTTTTAGGGAACAATAATTTCTATTACCTTCCTCCGTTATTGATGTTCCTGGATGATTGAGTGATAATATTGATGTTTAGCGTCATCCATTGATTGACGTTTTGAATTAGTTTTTGGGAAATTTTTTTGATAACATACGATTTCGAAATGAATGAAATGTAAAAATTGTAGAATATTTTATTAGAGAAAATAAATGGCTTATTAGAATATAAAAATTTATTATGTTGGTGTATGAAAGGTGAATTTTCAATCCATTGATGTAATAAATGTAAAACTTTTATATCGAATAAACATTGTAAAAAATGGACATACATGACCCTTATATTTTTTCTTCCCCCTCGACACAAATTCATAAAGTCCAAATTGTAATTTTATGGTTCTTGAGAATTTATCCCAGCTCCGAAGATCATGTCATGAGTGAAATAATATAAGAGATTGAGAAAAAACATTATTATGGTACCTGAATTTTAGGATTTGTTTGCTCCCTCATCACCATCTATTTATGGTGTAGGTAAATAACCCATTCTCAATTGAAAGGAGAAATTTTTTTTAATCTTATTTACTATAAATTTATATATTAAGTCATTAACTGGATGTCATGAACATCAAATTTTTTTTATGACAATATATTAGAGGCCACTTGGGTTGTCAGTGGAAAATAAAAAACAATTTCAATGAATAGAATGATTTTGAAAAAAGGGTTTACTAAAAAAATTTCATTTATAGTTGGATGAGGATAACAGAGTGTACATTACTACTACATAAATTTTGATGATTAATAAAATTTACTTCCATTTTGAAGATGATCATGGATCATGAAAGCTAGTCTTCTTGAAAGGGTTGAAAATTCATGCCAATCACATTCTACATCAATAGTTGATTCCAATAATAATATGTGATTTGTGATTCACCCAATGTTGTTCTTAGATTGATTGAGATGAGTAGTGTTTTTGAAATCATTTTAAAAAAAATCAATGAATGGGTGATTTAAAAAGTTTACTTGATTGGAAATACATATGCTTTTCTACAAGGAGAAACTATTTCCAACCTAATGTATTGATATTTTTCTAATATGATGTTACACATGACCATTGAAGTAATGCTACTATTATTGTGAAATTCTGGTGGATGTATCTAATTGAGTGGTATCTGAATACATTAAATGATTTTTATGTAATAAAGCTCATCTGAAGTTATCAATAGCTAATGGTTATTTTATTGATGACTGTACAACATTTTATGCAGAATATCTTATGGTTGTTTAAACAAAATTTGATAATACCACTCAGATTTATAATAGAATAAATATTTAATGAACTATATTTTAAATAGAAAACATCGAATTACTATAATATCATCGACAAATCGGATTATGTACTCTATTATTTGCAACATTTTATTAGTAATTGTCTTTTAAATTTTACTGTTCAAATTTTACATGTTTTGTTTTCATATATATGTTAATAATTTAAACATGGAATTATAATTTTTAGGAGAAAATTTAATAATGTAAAATAATATGCCTTATGTTATTGATTATCATTTTAATAAAAATCCTTTTATGGATCATTTCATGATTGGTTGAATGCTTTTGAATGTATAAATGCATTTTCAGTATAAATATAGTATAGTACTACTTTCATATTGAATAACTATTTACTAAATAATGTGAAATATATAGATACATAACCTGTACGAGTTAATTAACCCAATAATGAATGAATAATTTAACCAAATAGCTAATGTTCCATCTATAACAACTCATTATTACAAAGATTTAGATGATTATGCCATTCAGATTCACATTAAATATGTTAATAACAAACAAGACAAACCAAAATGTGAAATTTGTTATCCATCTATCGATTTTGGTCATTACTATGGTCCATTGAAATACATCATTGATGTTTTATTTTCGCATGGTTAAAATAAATAATGATATTGTGTAATTAGGTTGATCTAGTCACTGGAATACAAATTGATAAATTTCAATTTACCATGGTTAACATTAACATTATGTTATATAGAGATGAATGAGTAAGTAACATAATTTTTATAATGTAATTACATGTATAAAATTTTTTCATCACCACCATGCTATATATTCCGAATTGAAACGTTTTTGGGAAAATTAAAAGGTGTTTACTATTTTTAATTTAATGAGATAATCCTGAAACTACTGCTTTTCTAGAATACAAGCTAGAGTGACACACTATAGAACAATGTGAAGAAGATATTCAATATTTTAGATATATAGTTGAAGGATAGATGATGGATTTTCATGTTTTTATGAATACTATGATGTTTATCCTAACCTTTGGTTTTAAGTCTATTTTTAACTATTTACATCTTTATAATCCATTTAAATTTATTTTTTGTATTTATTTTCTCTATATTTGAAATATAGTCTATGTGTGTTCAACTATTAATGATTTATATTTGACTATTGTAACACCCTGTCCCATGTTACCCAGAGTCGGTGCATTATTTTAATGCACTGGCATGATTAAAAGGAATCATGTCCCGAAGGACCAATCAGTTAAGCAGTAATGGAAAATATATTGCATTCATGAATGTTACATTGCACTTTAAGACAGACAAAACAGCATAAATAATATTTATGAATTCCATTATTCCCTTGGCTTAACAATGCATATCAATCACAATAGACTACTTGGAATCTTGGGAAAAATAAAACATAGAATGGGGTGAGCTCAAACGCTACGTAAGGGTAAGCAATACTGCCGAAACTTTCATAAATAATCATAAACATTTAAGGCAATGTATAACTAAAACAAAAGCATTTTAAACATGAACTTCAGCATAATATGGAATAAAATAAAATGAAATAATGCCATTTAATGATTCACATGGATATTCTACTAGTCGAATAGTCAAATGCAATATCACTATCAACATTCATAATGATAGAATACATAATGCCAGATTATCATAACTACGTAGCAAAAACCTCGTGCCAAAACTACAAATAAGATTTTTTTCAAGGCCTCATGCCAAGACACTAGTTTGTCTCATGAGACCTACCGGTGCATCGAGTAGCTATAACGGGCTCCACCTGTCACTTACAACGTCCAATGCATTCCTCATATGAAAAGGTCTTAAAATAACATAAAAATTTGTATTAAAACTATCATATGAAATGTTAATACTTTACCCATAAACCAAGAATGGAATAAAAATAACACATCAACAATCAAACATATCAAAAAACATTCAACACAATATGGATGATTTGTATCATGATAAATAAACATTAAAACAAGTTTAAAATCCATTAAAGGATTTTGATATAGATGAAAAAGATTTGTAAAACTCTTTGAGAGAAAAACCCATTTTTCATAAAAACATTTAAATGTCACACAATTTAGAAAAAAGTAATTTAATGTATTTTTCAAACAATGTGTCCTATACCACATTGATACTTTTGAATGAAATTAATATTTTGAAAACATTCATGTCTATATAAATAAATCCTTAAAACCCATTTTGAAGACATGGATATTAATGAGAATGATTTAGAAGGATAAATATGTAAAACATTTGAAATGATGTTTTAGTAAAAAAGTCCTTTAAAATAAACCATTTGAAAACTCATTCATAAAACATGGACATTGATAATAAATATATCCCAGTAGATACTTACGTAAAAACAACCTCGGATAATAAAGAGATTGTGAAATTAACCCTAGCCAATTTGGTATCATAAAAAACATACAACCCATGAAAGTGGTATAGTAAAATGAATATATAAAGACACATAAGAAAAATTTTATTGGAGAAAGAATGAAATTATGGGCAGTACATACACCACACAAAAGGTAATAGTGGCAATATTGCATGAATCTCACGAGAATAAGGAGTGAGATGAAAACCCATTAACTTGCACTTTCATTTAGTTGGGGGAACATTTAACCTATTGTACGAAGTTCGTAGTATGTTATTAAATTATAAAAGAACCATATTAATATTTATGATATCATACATGATTAAATTATGAATTTATACTATCCATTTAATAATAATTTCCATGTTAAATTAACATTTCGTGTAATAATTGCTTTCTTTATCATACATGTTTTAACTTGTTACTCTTGATTGTATCACATAGATCATGATTTTAATACTTCCAGAATATAAAACATGATTTATATATCATATATATTTAGAATATAAATATGTATAATCGACATATATATGAAATGTAAATCACTATTTATGGATACGGTAGTCCGTATGTACGCATATACGTTGTTTCCATTTTCATATAGCACAGAACAGATGTAAGTGAATAAGATATATTTATATACATAAATACATATATATATATATATATATATATCTCAAGAAGAATTATTATGTCATATATGACATACTTATAATTAATATATATTTTTATAATCATCAATGAAGGGTGAACTTGGAAATAAATCTCACCGAGTCGTGGAGACGGTAATCCGTACGTACGCACGAGCGACAATATCATTATTTTGATATTAAAATAATATATAATTGGATGGTATATAATATTTACATAATTATTATTATGATATATTTACTATTTGCGTCAATTACACATCATTATTACAAGCATCCAAATAATAATGTCATGAATAACAATTACACCACGACGTGGAGATGGTAAGCCGTACGTACGCACGTATGGTGACATGTTATTCAATGTATGGATATGATAATGAATATAGATGTTCCATATTTATAATAACTTCACATTATATACAATAAACTGAAGTTTTCAGTATATAATTGTAACAACAATGAATGAGTAAGTGGAAGAATAAGATAACTTGAAAGAGGGTGGTGAAATCATTACCTCTTGTTCGTGTTCTTCCTTTTGATTTGATCAAATGGGATCCTTCAGTTGGCTTTATGACCAATGGAGGGCCTCTAAAATGAAATGTGGGAAGTTTAGAGGATATATCGGTAGGGTTTGGACGAGACTAATGGCATATAAGGTGTGAAATAGAGTGAAGGGTGAGTGCCCTTTTATAAGAGGGGTGAGGGTCACTTTAGAAAAAGATTAAATTATTAATTTATTATACAATCATATCCATTTTATAATGGTTCCAAATGAATTTATTTTGAGACTTAGGTGGAAATTGGTAGAAATACTTTCAACCAAAATATTTTAAAGAGGTTTGGGTCATTATATTAACCATATATTTTAGTTTTAACAGTTGGTTAATTAGTTTAACACTTACCATGTCACTTTGTATTTTTATAATATATAGTTAGTAAACATACTATATAAATCGTAGTGACCCCCAAGTGGTCCATTAATAATTCAACTATCATTGTAAAATATTTTTGACTGAAACATAGACTTTAGGAATATAATTTCAATTAATAATATAATATTTTTTTTAAAACACATTTATGTCAATTCTGACACTATTAATTAATTGATTTTTGTTAAAGTCAGAAAAAAGTTATTAATTTGGAAAAAATTAATTTATGAAATCCTAACATGTCACATTGACCAATAAAATTAGTGAATGTCATCAAAACTTTCAAAATATATTTATTTTAATGTTTATAATACCAATCATTTGATTCTTTCATTAATAAGGAAAATATTTCATCATTATTTTATCCCATATATTTTTAATTTATCAATGTCTAAAAATTATAGATAAAATAAAATTATGTAGGAAATATGTTTTAATTTCTAATGAATATTTATAGTCTAAAATATAATATATATAACTCAATGTAAAAATTGTTTTTCTATAAGATAAATGCTTATTTAATTTTTGTATTTACATTAACTTAATTAATATAAAGTGTCATTATTACATACAAATGGATCCATGGGGTCCCAAAATAGTCCCAAATATTCTCATGGTTTGATATGTTACAAACCAATACCATTAGGACATGTTTTAGAGTAAATTAATATTATTATATTATTATTGTTTAGCCTTATTTACCTGATTTACCCTTTATCCGTGGTAAATAAAATATTTATCGAAATACTTATTCCAAATGTCTAAAAATAAGATTTTCCTATTTATAAAATATGGAAAACCTGATTCTAAATATAGAATCCATGTTTCCAAGTTCAAAACAAAGAAGTGGCAAGAATTAATTTAATATTAATTTCCACTGTCAAAATAAAAAGCGTGTTTGTAATAAATAATAACTATCAAAAGATTGACAATTTTTATTTTCGGTTTAAATGTAAAATTATGTCAAATGACCAAAATTGTATTAAATGGGGAAAATACATTCTAAATATACCTTAAAACAACAGAAATTCATAATTTATCATGATTAATTATTTTAATTTAAAAAGTTGTATTTTATTAAAATTTAGTAATTTACACTATTCATTCAAAATATAAAAGTTATCCGAAAAGTACTAAAATTTTACCGTAGGATAATTTTGATATTATGAATCCAAAAATGAAGTCCATTATGAGAGATAAAATTTATAAAATTTTAAAAAGTAGGTATTACTATTCCTAACGGCTAGTTCGATTGGTTGTGGTGTGTGTTAGAACTTGAAGTTGCGTAGAACACATGCTACTGTATTATTCATAGAGAAGGGTACCGTGGATGCATGGGTTGTTACATTGTAAATTTCCGATGTCCACATTCTAAATAATTAATTTATTTAGTCAAATTGAATATATAAAAGTTTTAAATATTGGATTTAAAAAGGGTTCCCCATTAAAAGTCGGTAAAAGTGCATTTGTGAAAAATACTTCTTTTATCTAAAAAAAATGAATTTTTTCATACATTATGACTAAGAAACTCATTATATGGATTCTATAAATTATAAAGATAATATAATGTTCAAAATTCAGTTATAATTATTCATAACCTCTTTTGAACGGCTTGTTTGGTAAGTCAAGGTGCGCTTGAACTCGGTGATGCATATAATGCAAGTTATTGAATTATTTTGAAGAAATAACGCACTATGAAATTATGGGGTGATAAATTATTTCCACCTTCAATAAATTTAATACTCTCAATTTGAAATTGATCTTTGAAGATAATGGTTGAAAATAAATATTATCTTTGTTTGAAAACCCACATCAGAAATTGGGTTAATAAAATTTAGTCTCAATAAGAGGAAAATTGAAATGAAAGGGTCAACACCTAATTATGATCTCGATTAGGAGAACATTGGTTTAAATTTGAGTCATGTAATTGGAGAGAAAACATAAATATTTATAGGAAGTGATTGAGTTCATCAATCAAAAACAAGTTTAAAATTGAGGGACTAAAATTCATCAATCTATGATGATTTAAAATACCATCGGTTAAAGAAAACATATGGTTTTAGGATAACAGATTTTATGTTATAATATCCCTTCACTAAAGTATAAGAATTAATTTCTTCATTGAATAAGTGAAGAAGAAAAATATATACATGACAAGTAGAGTCCCATCCTTTAACTAAGTTCTACCATAAACACATCTTTCACTCTCAATGATAATAGAACTTAAAAATAATATTCAATTTATCATATTCGTATAGGGTTCAATAAAAATGAATTTATAATTCTTCTTAAAAAACCATTATAAAAACAACATTATTCAATATAGGACATCACGTGGGTTAGTGGTTGGTGATACACCCTTGTCGCCTTTCCGTTAAGGGTTCAAGTCTCGCTGCCTTGCCGGATGCGACGGGTTGCCGCTCGACCTCCAGGTTGTAATTTTTATGGATATCTAAAAATAATCTCAAACTAGATTTATCCAAAACACTTTTGTCCAAACTAACAGTCCAAAATTTTTAATGAAGGTAAACACAATGAAGATCCTTTTTCCCACTTAATAACATGTGAACTCCTTCGTCATGTATTCTATTAAAACATTGCACATCCTGAATTCCCACAAAAACTTATTAATTACATTCAATCTCGTTTATTCCTTATAGAATTCTAGATATAATCCTTTTATCCAAAAATGTTGTAAACCACAACAATGATGGGAATATAAATCATTAATCAGTTTCAATGTAGTCAAGAATATCCAATATAATATATTCAAATCAACCATATCTTATTCCAAAATCACTACCTCATTATCAGAACCATATTATGTTTTATCTTTCTCTCAACCATATATTTTCAAAAATTTAACCTACTATTGAACCACTTTTCACGGTTCCACACAATCTCAAGTCTTTAATGAAATAGTACTATGGTACAGTCCTTATATACTCCATAATTATTATAACAATTACATTGTTGATACAACACTCAAATGACATAATTCTCAAATAAAAACATTATAACTCTAGTAATTCCTCCTCATTTGTGGCAGTATCAAAACATGATTATTATCAAACAACATCATTTGGGTCATACTCTGATGATTTGGACATTGGTTCTCAAAGTGTCCCAACTCCCTGCAGATGAAGCATTGCACTTTTGAAACCTTTTTCTTACCCTTACAGTAACTCACATGGTGTCATTTTACTCCACACTTATAACAAAATCATATTCCCATTAGGAATGCTCCAGGCTGTTTCTTCCCATAGTTATCTCATATTGGAATATTATTCTTTTCCCTCTTCCCTTTATCCATATTTCTCTCTTCCATCCTTTTCTTCCCTTGTGTCCCTTTTATGCCATAGGACTCAGTGAACTCTTTAATTATCTTATCAACTCATGATACTATTTCTTCATAGGATTATAATACATGGAAGAATATTTTTCTTCTAAATAATAGCTTAATACACTGAATTATATGAACCTTCTTATTCTTTTGATCATACGTATTTCTGGAGTTCGCATTCCTTCTATTGGGCGCCATTTCTATACAATGGCATAAACTAGGACAGTTTATGAATTGAAATGAATAATTCCAAACATTTAAAATACCAAATGTAAATTGAACAATTTATGGATATAATCCATAATCATAAAGATAGTCTCATTGAAGAAGTATATACTCATAAACCCTTCATAATGGGTTTTAATTATAATGAGAATTATCCTAAGCATATCCCACGGGAGTGTCGTAACCAAGAGTGCAGCAAGGCCTATTTTCATGCACCAGTTCCCGTTCAAGTCTAGCTCAAGGCGGTGTTTTTTGGTTTTTACACCTAGGTATATCTGTGCCAGAGCCACCTCTACCTGCTCGTATCTAGATAGGGATGTATTGCTAGGAAAACTCAAAAATCTCTACAATACCAAAATTCTAGTAGTTCTTCTATACTAATCATCAATGTCTATCTTATGGCTATGTGCTCTAATCCGAGTTTATCAAAATCTAGTTTCCAAGGGTTGTACTAAACATCCTTTGATACCAACTATAATTCCCCGACCCCAGTTACCCATAGTCGGTGAATTATTTTAATACATTGGTAGGATTACAAGGAATCATGTTATGAAGGACCAATCAGTTTAGCAGTCTTGGAAAATAGATTACATACATGGAAGTTACATTGCATTTTAAGACATACAAAACAACATAAATATTCTTTATGAACGCCATTATTCCCTTGGAATAACCCTGCATATCAATCAAAATACACTTCTTGGAATCCTGGGAAAAATAAAACATAGAAAGGGGTGAGCTCAAACGCACAGTAAGGGTAAGCAATACCGCGGAAACTTTCATAAATAATCATAAACATTTAGGGAAATATATAAGTAAAAAAAGCCTTTTAAACATGAACGTTAGCATGATATAGCATAAATAAAATGAAATAATGATATTTAATTATTCACATGGATATTCTACTAGTCCAATAATCAAATGCAATATCACTAACCACTTTCATAATGATGGAATGCATAATGCCAGACTATCATAACTACGTAGCCAAGGCCTTGTGCAATGACTACACAAAAGATTTATTCAAGGCCTCGTGCCAGGAAACTAGTTTGTCTCATGAGACCCACCGATGCATCGAGGATCTATAGCAGTCTCCACCCGTCACATACTAAGTCTAATGGATTCCTCATATGAAAAGGTCTAAACATAACATAATCAATCGTATTAAAACTAGCATACGAAATTTCAATACTTTACCCATAAAGCGGGAATGGGATAAAAATAACACATCCACATTCAAACATATCATTAAACCTTCAACACAATATGGAATATTTGTATCCTTATAAATCAACTTCAATACAATTTTAAAACCTGTTAAATGATTTTGACATAGATGAAAATTATTTGAAAAACTCTTTGAGAGAGATACCAATTTTTCAAGAAAACTTTTAAAAGTCACACAATTTAGAAAATAAGTCATTTAAAGTCATTTTTTAATCAATGTTTCCCATACCAATTTGAATCTTTTGATAGGAATTAACATTTAAAAAACATTCATGTTCATATAAATAAATCCTTAAAATTGATTTTGAAGACATAGTAATTAATGAGAAAGATTTAGAAGGATAAATATTTAAAACATTTGAATTATGTTATAGTAAAAAAGTCCTTTAAAATAATCCCTCTTAAAACACTTTTTTAAAACATGGACATGTATAATAAATATGTCCCAGTAGATACATAGGTAAAAACAACCTCGGATAATAAAGAGATTGTGAAATTAACCCTTACCAATTTGGAATGTCATGAAACGTAAAACCTATGAAATAGGTATTATACAATGAATATGTAAATACACATAAGTTAAAGTTTATTACACATGGTATACAATTACAGGAAGCACATACACCACACAAAAGGTAATAGTGGAAATATTGCATGAATCTCAAGAGAATACAGAGTGAGATGAAAACCCCTTACCTGGCACTTTCTATTAGTCGAGGGTACGTTTAGCCTCCTATATAAAGATTATAGTATGTCATTAAATTATACCAGAACCATATTACTATTTATGATATCATAAAAGATTCAATTAAGAATTTATACTACCCATTTAATAATAATTTCCATGTTAAATTAACATTTTGGCTAATAATCGCTTTCTTTATCGTATGTGTTTTAACTTGTAACACTTGATTGTATCACTTAGATTATCATTTAAATACATGAAAAATATAAAAAATTAGATATATATCATATATATTTAGAATATAAATATGTATAATATAAATATATATATTAAAGGTAAAACCCTATTTATGGAGACGGTAGTCCATACGTAAACCTAAACATTGTTTCCATTTTCATATAGTATTGAACGAATGCAAGTGAATAAGATATATGTAAGTACATAAATTATTATATATATAAATATAAATATCTCTAGTAGAATTATTATGTCATATATTACATACTTATAATTAATATATATTTTTATAATCGTTGATGAATGATGAACATGGAAATGATTCTCATCCCGTCGTGGAGACGGTAATCCGTACGTACGCACGAGGGAAAATATCATTCCATTGATATTAAAATAATATATAATTGGATGGTATATAATATTTACAGAATTATTATCATGAAATATTTAGTATTTACATCAATTACACATCATTATTATACCCATCCCAATAATAATGTATTGAATAACAATTACACCACGATGTGGAGACGGCAAGCCGTACGTACGCACATATGGTGACATGTTATTAAAAGGATGGATAGGATGATGAATAAAGATGTTCCTTATTTATAATAACATAACATTATATAGAATATACTGATGTTTTTATTTTATAATTGAAACAACAATGAAAGAGTAAGTGGAAGAATATGAGAACTTGATAGAGGGTTGTGAAATCATTACATCTTCTTCGGCTTCATCCTTTTGACTTGATCAAAAGGGATCCTTATGTTGGATTTCTGACCAAAGGACCACCTCTAGAATGAATTGAGGGAAGTTCAGAGAATATTATGGTAGGGGTTGGTCGAGGAAAATGGCTTAGATGGTGTGAAATAGAGTGAAGCGTGAGTGCCCTTTTATAAGAGGGGTGAGGGTCACATTAGAAAGAGATTAATGTATTAATTTATTATACAATAATATTCTATTTATAATGGTTCCAAATTATTTTATTTCAAGCCGTTTGTGGCTATGGGTAGAAATAATCTAAATAAATATATTTTAGACTAGTTTTAATCATTATATTAACCATAACATTTAGTTTTAACTCTGGGTTACTTAGTTTAACACTTACCATGTCACTTTATATTATTATAATATATAGTTAATAAACATACTATATACATTTAAGAGACCCCCATGTGGTCCATTAATAATTCACCTATCATTATATATTTTTTTTCGTTGAACCGTAGATTTTTAGGATTAGAATATAAATTAATAATATAATATTTGTTTTAAAAACTCATTTATGTCAATTTTGACACTATTCAATAATTGATTTTTGATCAAGTCTCAATAACTTTATTAATTTAATCCTAATTCATTTATGAAATCCAAACATGTCATATTAACCAATACAATTCGTGGATGTCATCAAACCATTCAAAATATATTTATTTTAACGTTTATAATACCAATTATTTGATTATTTCATTAATAAGGAAAATATTTCATCATTATTGTGTCATATATATTTTTAATTTTTCAATGTCTAAAAATTCTAAATAAAATAATATTTTGTAGGAAATAATTTTAGCTTTCTAATGAATATTTATTGTCTAAATGATAATATATATATTACCCTATGTAGAAATTTATTTGCTAAAAGATAAATGCTTAGGACATTTTTGTATTTACTTTAACTTAATTAATATAATGTGTCATTATCACATACAAGTTGTTCCATGGGGTCCCCAAATCGACCCAAAGATGCCCATGGTCGGACATGTATCAACCAATAGGGTAAGGACATGTTTTACGGTAAATTATTATTATTCTAATATTATTTTTTACCCTTATTTACCAGATTTAAACTTTAACCATGGTAAATATAATATTTACAGAATTAATTATTCAAAATGTCTATAAATAAGAGTTACCTATTTACACAATTCAAACATCATGATTCTAAATATGGAATCAATTTTTCCAAATTCAAAACACAAAAGTGGAAGAAATTATTTTAAAATTAATTTCGGATGTCAATACAAAAAGCGTGTTTGTAAGAAATAATAACTATCAAAAGATTGACAATTGTTTATGTCCAGTTTAAATGTAAAATTTTGTCCAATTGACAACATTTTATTAAATGGTAAAAATAAATTCTAAATATACTTTAATAACCTCAAATTAATAATTTATCATTTTTAATTATTTTGATTAAAAATGTTGTTTTTAATTAAAAATTAGTAATTTTCACTATTCATTCAAAATATAAAAGTTATCTGAAAAGTACAAAAAAATTACCGTAGACTAATTTTGATATTCTGAATCCAAAAATGAAGTCCATTTTGTGTGAAAAAATTTATAAAATTTCAAAAGGTAGGTATTACTATTCATAACACCTAGTTCGATTTGTTGTGGTGTGTGTTAGAATTCGAAGTTGCGTACAACACACGCTACTGTATTATTCAAAGAGAAGCATACCATGGAAGCTTGGGGTGTTACATTGTAAATTTTTTATGCCTCCATTATATTTAAATAATTTATTTAATCAAATTGAATATATAAATGTTTTAAATATTGAATTTAAAAAGGGTTCACCATTAAATGTCGATAAAAGTGCATTTTTTGAACAATACAACTTTTATATGAAAAAAATGAATTTGTTCTTACATTATGTCAAAAAACACATAATATTGATTCGAAAATTATAAGTATTATATAATGTTCAAAATTCATTTAATACTATTCGTAACCTATTTTGAATGGTTTGTTTGGTAAGTCATGGTGCGCGTGAACTCAGTGTAGCATGTAGTGCAAGTTATTGAATTTTTTTGAAGAAAGAATGTACTATTAAATCATGGGGTGTTACATTCTTCCATCCTTCAATAAATTTCATCCTCGCAATTTGAAATTGTTCTTTGAAAATAAAGTTTGAAAATACAAATTATCATTGTTGGAAAACCCACATCGGAATTTGGGTTAATAAAATTTAGTCTTAATAAGAGGAAAAGAGAAATGAAAGGGTCACCACCAAATTATGATCTTGTTTAGGAGAAAATTGGTGGGAATTAATGTCATATAATAAAAGGGAAAACGTAAATATTTATAGGTAGTGATTGTGTTCATCAATCCAAAACCTGTTTAAAATTGAGGGCCTTAAATTCATCAATCTATGATGATTTAAAATACCATCGGTTTAACTAAACATATGGTATTAGGTTAACACATTTTTTGTTTTAAGATCCTATCACTAAATTATACGAATTAATTTCTTCATTGAATAAGTGAAGAAACAAATATATACTTGACAAGAAGAGTCACATCCTTTAACGAAGTTCTACCACAAACTCATCTTTCACTCTAAAAGACATTAGATCATAAAAATCATATTCTATTTATCATATTCATATAGGGATTAATAAAAATGAATTTATGATTATTCTTGAAAACCATTAAAAACTACATAATTCAATATAGGATATCACGTGGGTCAGTGGTTGGTGATACAACCTTGTCGCCCATGGGTTGTGGGTTCATGTCTCGCGGCATTGCTGGATGCGAAGAGTTTCTGCCTGACCTCTGAGTTTTCATTTTTATGGAAATCCAAAAATAATCTCAAACTAGATATATCCAAAACACTTTTTTCCAAACTCATAGTCCTAAATTTGTAATGAAGGTAAACACATTGAAGATCCTTTTTCCAACATAATAACATGTGAACACCTTCATCATGAATTCTTTTAAAACATTGCAGATCATGAATTACCACAAAACCTTGTTAATTACATTCAAGCTCCTTTATTCCTTATAGAATACTAGATATACTCCTTATATCCAATAATGTTGTAAACTAAAAAAATGATGGGATTAGAAATCATTAATCAGTTTTAAGGTAGTCAAGAATATCCTATGTAATTTATTCAAATCAACCATCTCTTATTCCAAAATCGATACCTCATTATCAGAACCAGGTTAGGTTTTATCTTTCTCTCAACCATATATTTCCAAAAAAATTAACCTACAACTGAGCCACTTTTCTTCGTTCCACACAATCTCTCGTCCTTAATGAAATAGTACTGCAATATAATCCTTATATACTCCATAACTATTATAACCAGTATATTGTTGATACAACACTCAAATGACATAATTCTCTAAAAACAACATAAGAAATCTAGTCATTCCTCTTCATCTGTGGTAGTATCATAACTTGATTATTATCCAATTGCATCATTTGGGGCATACTATGATGATTTGGACATTGGTTCGCGTAGTGTCCCAACTCCTTGCAGATGAAGCATTGCACATTTGAAACATTTTACTTAACCTTGAAGACACGCACATGGTGTCCTTTTTCTGCACACTTATAAAAAAACTCTTATTCACTTCAGGCATGTTCCAGGGTGTTTCTTCCCACAGTTATCACATATTGGAAAATTATTCTTTTCCCTCTTCCCTTTATCAATCTTTTTTTATTCCATCCTTTTCTTCTATTGCTTCCCTTCGAAGCCATATGACTCAGTGAACTCTTTACATATCTTATCAACACATGATATTGTTTTTTCATATGATGATAATACATGGGAGACTATTTGCCTTCTAATTGATGGATTAATACCCTGAAAGATGTGATCCTTCTTATTCTTTGGATCATACGTATTATTGGAGTTCACATTCCTTTTATTGGGCGTCATTTCGATACAATGGCATAAACTAGATCAGTTTATGAATTTCAATGAATAATTCCAAACATGTAAAATACCTAATGTAAATTGAAATACTTATGGATATACTGCATAATCATAAAGATGGTTTCATTGAATAAGTATATACTCATAAACTCTTCGTAATGGTTTGTATTGATAATTAGAATTATCTGAAGCATATCCCCCGAGAGTGTCGTAAACAATAGTGTAGTAGGGCCTATTGTCGTGCACTAGTTCCCGTTCGAGTCGAGCACAAGGCGGTGTTTTCAGGTTTTATCCATAGGTAAATCTGTTCCAGAGCCACCTCTACCTACTTCTATCCATATATGGATGTATTGCTCGGAAAACCCAAAAATCTCTACAAACCCAAAATTCTAGATGTTCTTCTATATTAATCCTCAATGTCTATCTTAGGGCTATGTTCTCTAATCTGAGTTTATCTAAATCTAGTTTCCAAGGGTTGTACTAAAAATCCTCTGATACCAACTGTAACACCCCGACCCCAGTTACATAGTGTCAGTGCATTATTTTAATACATTGACATTACTACAAGGAATCAAGTCCCGAATGACTGATCCGTTTAGCAGTCTTGGAAAACAGATTACATACATGAATTTTACATTGCACATTAAGACATACAAATCAACAAAAATAATATTTATGAACTACATTATTCCCTAGGATTAACCCTGTATATCAATCACAATACACTTCTTGGAATCTTAGGAAAAATAAAACATAGAAATGGGTGAGCTCAAACGCTCACTAAGGGTAAGCAATATAGTAGAGACTTTAATAAATAAGCATAAAAAATTAAGGCAATGTATAACTAAAACAAAAGCCTTTTAAACATGATCTTTAGCATAATATGTAAAAAATAAAATGAAATAATTCCATTCACTAATTCACATGGATATTAAACTTGTTGAATAATCAAATTCAATATCACTAACCACTTTCATAATGAAGGAATTCATAATGCCAGACTATCATAACCACGTAGACAAGGCCTCGTGCCATGATTACAAATAAGATTTTGTCAAGGCTTCATGCCAAGACACTAGATTGTCTCATGAGACCTACCGATGAATCGAGGAGCTATAGAGGGCTCCACCCATCACATACTAAGTCTAATACATTCCTCGTATGAAAAGTTCTAAACATAACAAAACATTTATATTAAACCTAGCATAAGAAATGTCAATATGTTACCCATAAACCATGATTGGTATAAAAATAACATATACATAGTAAACATATCAAAAAAAACCTTCAACACAATATTAAAGATTTGTATCATGATAAATCAACTTCAATAAAAGTTTAAAATCCATTAAATGATTTTGACATAGATGTAAATGATTTGTAAAACTTTTTGAGAGAAATAAGCATTTTCATGAAAAAATTTAAAAATCACACAATTTAGAAAAGAAGTAATTTAAATTAATTTTTGAATCCAACTGTCCCATACCACTTTGAAACATTTGGAAGGAGTTAATATTTCGGAAACATTCATGTCCATATAAATAAATCCTTAAAAACCATTTTGAAGATATGGATATTAATGACAAAGATTTAGAAGGATAAATATTTAAAACATTTGAAATGATGTTTTAGTAAAAAAAGTACCTTAAAATAATCTCTTTGAAAATTCATTAATAAAACATGGATATGGATAATAAATATGTCCCAGTAGATACTTACGTAAAAACAACTTCGGATAATAATGAGATTGTGAAATTAACCATTACCAATTTTGTATCTTATGAAACATACAACCCATGAATGATGTATCATACAATGAATATGTAAATACACATAAGTTAAAGTGTATTACAAAAATAATAAAATTATGGGTAGTACATACATGACATAAAAGGTAATAATGTAAATATTGGATGAATCTCACGAAAATAAGGAGTGAGATGAAAACCCCTTACCTTACACTTTCTTTAGTCGGGGGTACGTTTAACCTCTTATACGAAGATCATAGCATGCTATTAATATTACCAGAACAATATTAATATTTATGATATCATACATGATTCAATTATGACTTTTTACTACCCATTGAATAATAATTTCCATGTTAAATTTACATTTCGGGAAATAATCGCTTTCTTTATCGTACGTGTTTTAAATTGATATTCTAGATTGTATCACATAGATCATGATTTAAATACATCCAGAATATAAAACATTATTTATTTATAAAATATATTTAGAATATAAATATTTATAATAGACATATATATGAAATGTAAAACATTGTTTATGGAGACAGTAGTCCGTCCATACGCATAAACATTGTTTCCATTTTCATATAGTGTTGAACGGATGTAAGTGAATAAGATATATGTATGTACATAAATACTTATACATATATATATATAAATATATATATCTCCAGTAGAATTATTAAGTCATATATTACAAACATATAATTAATATATATTTTTATAATCATCGATGAATGATGAAATTGGAAATGAATCTCATCGTGTTGTGGAGACGGTAATCCGTACGTACGGACGAGTGACAATATAATTCTATTGATATTAAAATAATATATAATTGGATGGTATATCATATTTACAGAATTATTGTCATGATATATTTATTATTTACATAAATTACACAACATTATTATACCCGTCCAAATAATAATGTATTGAATAACAATTACACCATGACGTGGAGACGGTAAGCCTTATGTACGCACGTAGGGTGACATGTTATTCAAAGGATGGATAGGGTAAGGAATAAAGTTGTGCCATATTTATAATAACATCACAATATATATAATATACTGGTGAGTTTATTTTATATTTGAATCAACAAAGAATGTGTAAGTGGATGAAAAAGAGAACTTGATAGAGGGTGGTGAAATCATTACATCTTCTTTGTGTTCTTCCTATTGATTTGAATAAAATGGATCCTTAAGATGGGTTTCTGAACAAAATAGGGACTCTATAAAGAATTTAGGGAATTTTAGAGGATATTTGGTCAGGGGATGGCCAAGCCAAATGGCTTATAAGGTGTGAAATAGAGTGAATGGTTAGTGCCCTTTTATTAGAGGTGTGAGGGTCCCCTTAGAAAAAGATTAATGTATTAATTTATTATCTAATAATATTTTGTTTATAATGGTTTAAAATGAATTTATTTCAAGCCTTTGTTAGATATGGGTCTAACCCCTTTCAACCAAAATATTTTAGACAGGTTTTGGTCATTATATTAACCATATCATTTAGTTTTAACTCTAGGTTAATTAGTTTAGCACTTACCATTTCAAATTTTATTTTTATAATATATAGTTAATAAACATACTATATATATCCAAGAAACCCCCAAGTGTTCCATTAATAATTCACCTATCATTATATAATTTTTTTTGGCTAATCCTTAGATTTTAAGGAATAGAATACCACTTAATAATATAATATTTGTTTTAAAAACTCATTTATGTCAATTTTGACACTATTCAATAATTAATTTTTGATAAAGTTATACAATCTTTATTAATGTGAAACAAAGTCATTTATACAATACTAACCTGTCATATTAACCAATAAAATTCGTGTAGGTCTTTAAAACAATCATATTATATTTATTTTAATGTTTATAATACCAATTATTTGATTCATTCATTAATAAGGAAAATACTTCATCATTATTGTGTCAAATATATTTTAATATTTTCAATGTCTAAAAATTATAAATAAAATACCATTATGTAGGAAGTAGTTTTATCTTTCTAATGAATATTTAGATTCAAAAATATAATATATATAACCCTATGTAAAAATTATTTTTCTTAAAGATAAATTCTTATGTCATTTTTGTATATACTTTAACTTAATTAATACAATGTGTCATTATCACATACAAATGTATCAATGGGGTCCCAAAATCGACCCAATGATGCCCATGGTCGGACATATATCAACCAATATTGTTAGGACATGGTTTAGGGTAAATTAATATAATTATAATATTATTTTTTACCTTTATTTACTGGATTTACCCTTTAACCATGTCAAATAAAATATTTACCGAAATAGTTATTCAAAATGTATAAATATAAGAGTAACCTATTTACACAATTTGGACATCCAGATTCCAAATATGGAATCCATGTTTCCAAATTCCAAACACAGAGGTTGAAGAAATAAATTTAAAATTATTTTCTGTTGTCAAAATAAAAAAGCGTGTTTGTAAGAAAAAATAAATATCAAAAGGTTGACAATTGTTTCTCTCCGGTTTAATTGTGAAATTATGTACAATGACAAAAATTGTATTAAATGGTAAAAATATATTCTAAATATACTTTAAAACAACTCAAATTGATAATTTATCACTGTTAATTATTTTAATTAAAAAAAATTTAATTAAAATTTACTAATTTTCACTATTCATTCAAAATATAAAAGCTATCCGAAAAGCACCAAAATTTTACCTTAATATAATTTAGATATTTCCAATCTAAAAATTAAGTACATTTTGAGTGATAAAATTTATAATATTTCAAAAAGTAGGTATTACTATTCATAATGGCTAGATCGATTGGTTGTGGTGTGTGTTAGAACTCAAAGTTGCATACAACACACACTACTGTATTATTCAATGTGAAACGTACCATAGAATCTTGGGGTGTTACATTGTAAATTGTTTATGTCACCATTATAAAGAATTATTTTATTTAGTCAAATTGAATATATAAAAATTTTAAATATTGGATTTAAAAAGGATTCACCTTTAAAAGTCGGTAAAAGTGCATTTCTTAAAAAATACATCTTTTATTTGAAAGAAAATTAATTTGTTCTTAAATTATTTCTAATAAACTCATAATATGGATTCTAAAATTATAAGGATTATATAAAGTTCAATATTCAGTTAATATTATTCATCACCTCTTTTGAACTACTTGTTTGGTAAGTCATGGTGTGTTTGAACTTGGTGTTGCGTGTAGTGCAAGTTATTGAATTATTTTGAAGAAATAACCCACTAGAAATCATGGGGTGTTACATTCTTCCCTCCTTAAATAAATTTTTTCCTCGCAATTTGAAATTGTTCTATGAAAATAATGGTTGAATATAAAAATTATCTTAGTTTGAAAACCCACATCGGAAATTTGGTTAATAAAATTTAGTCTTAATATTTGGAAAAGAGAAATGAAATGGTCACCACCAAATTATGATCTCGATTAGGAGAACATTGGTGGAACTTAGAGTTATATAATTAGAGGAGAAATGTAAATATTTATATGTAGTGATTGAGTTAATCCATAAAAAACAAATGTAAAAATGAGGGCCTTAAATTCATCAATCTATGATGATTTAAAGTACCATAGATTCAAAAAACATATGGTATTAGGATAACACATTTTTTGTTTTATGATCCCTTCACTAAAGTATAAGAATTAATTTTTTTATTGAATAAGTTAAGAAGAAATATATATACATGACATGTAGATTCCCATCCTGTAACTAAGTTCTACCACAAACACATCTTTCACTCTATAAGATAATTGAGTTTAAAAATAATATTTTATTTATCATATTCGTATATGGTTCAATAAAAATGAATTTATAATTATTATTGTAAAACAGTTAAAAAACAACATTATTCAATCGAGGACATCATGTGGGTCAGTGGTTGGTGATACACCCTTTTCGCCCTCCGTTTTTGGGTTCAAGGCTCACAGCCTTGCCGGACGCGACGGGTTGCTGCCCGACCACCGGGTTGTCCTTTTTATGGAAATCAAAAAATAATCTCAAAATATATTTATGCAAAACAGTTTTTTCCAAACTCACAGTCCGAAATTCGTAATGAAGTTAAACACAATGAAGATCATTTTTCCTATGTAATAACATGTGAACACCTTTTTCATGTATTATTTTAAAACATTGCACATCCTGAATTACCACAGAACCCTATCAATTACATTCATGATCTTTTATTCCTTATAGAATACTAGATATACTCCTTCTATCCAAAAATTTAGTAATCTCCAACAATTATGGGAATAGAAATCATTAATGAGTTTCATGTTAGTCAGGAATATCCAATATAATTTATTCAAATCACACATATCTTATTCAAAAATCACTACCTCATTATCAGAACCATATTGTGTTTTATATTTCCCTCAACCATATATTTCCAAAAAATTAACCTACTATTGAGTCGCTTTTCTTGGTTCCACACAATCTCATGTCCTTAATGAAATAGTACTGCAACACAATCCTTATATACTCAATAATTATTATAACTGGTACAATGTTGACACAACACACAAATGACATTATTCTCTAATAACAACAAAAGAAATCTAGTCATTCGTCCTCATATGTGGTAGTATCATAACCTGATTATTATCCAATAGAATCATTTGCGGCATTCTCTGATTATTTGGACATTGGTTCGGGTAGTGTCCCAAAGCCTTTCAGATGATGTAGTGCACATTTGAATCCTTTTTCTTACCGTTGAAATCACGCATATGGTGCCCTTTTTCTCCACACTTATAACAAACTCCCATTCCCTTCAGGAAAGTTCCAGGATTTTTCTTCCAACAGTTATAATAGATTGTAAAATTGTTCTTTTCCCTCTTCCCTTTATCCATCTTTCTCTCTTCCATCCTTTTCTTCTCTTGCTTCCCTTTGATGCCATAGTACTCAGTGAACTCTTTACTTATCTTATCAACACATGATAATATTTCTTCATATGATGATAATAAATGGGAGACTATTTTCCATCGAAATGCTGGATTAATACTCTGAAAGAAATGATCCTTCTTATTCGTTGGAATATATGTATGGCTGGAGTTCACATTTCTTATACTGGGTGACATTTCTATACAACGACATAAACTAGGTCAGTTTATGAAGTGCAATGAATAATTCCAAACATGTAAAATAACTAATGTAAATTAAACGATTTATGGATATAATCCATAATCCTAAATATGTTTTTATTGAAGAAGTATATACTCATAATCCCTTCATAATGGTTTGTAATGATGTTGATAATTATCCTATATATATCACCCGGGAGTGTTGTAACCCAGAGTGCAGCAAGACCTATTGTCGTGCACCAGTTCCCGTTCGAGTATATCTCCAGGCGGTGTTTTCGGGTTTTAACCCTAGGTAAATCTGTGCCAGAGCCGCCTCTACCTGCTCTTATCCAGATAAGGATGTATTGTTCGGAAAACTCAAAAATATCTATAATACCAAAATTCTATAAGTTCATCTATACTAATCCTCAATTTCTATCTTAGGTCTATGTGCACTAATCAGAGTTTATCTAAATCTAGTTTCCAAGGGTTGTACTAAACATTCTATGATACCAACTGTAATTCCACGACCCCCGTTACCCAGTGTCGGTCCATTATTTTAATACATTGGCATGATTACAAGGAATGAAGTCTCGACGGACCGATCAGTTTAGCAGTCATGGAAAATAGATTACATACATGAATGTTACATTGCACCTTAATACATACAGAACAACATAAACAATCATTATGAACACAATTATTCCCTTGGCTTAACCCAACATATAAATCACAATACACTTTTTAATATCCTGGGAAAAATAAAACATAGAAAGGGGTGAGCTCAAATGCTTAGTAAGGGTAAGCAATACTGAAAAAACATTCATAAATAAGTAAAAACATTCAAGGCAATTTATAACTAAAACAAAAGCCTTTTAAACATGAACATCAGCATAATATGGCAGAAATAAAATGAAATAATTCCATTTACTTATTCACATGGATATTCTACAAGCCAAATAATCAAATTCAATATCACTAACCACTTTCTTAATATGGAATGCAAAATGTTAAACTATAATAACCACGTAGCGAAGGCCTCGTGCCCAGAATACAAATAAGATTCTGTCAAGGCCTCGTTCCAAGACACTAGTTTGTCTCATTAGTCTGACAAATGCATCGAGGAGCTATAGCGTGCTCCACCCATTACTTATTAATTCCAATGCATTCCTCATATGAAAAGGCATAAACATAACATAAACATTCTTATTAAAATTAGCATAATAAATGTCAATACTTTACACGAAAACCATGAATGGTATAAAAAATAACACATCCATTGTCAAACATATCACAAAACCTTCAACATAATAGGGAAGAATTTTATCTGGATAAATCAACATCAAAACAAGTTTAAAATCGATTAAAGGAGTTTGACATAGATGAAAATGATTTTTAACACTCTTTGAGAGAAAAACCCTTTTTTCATTAAAACATTTAAAACTCACAAAATTTTGAAAAGAAGTTATTTCATGTCATTTTTGAATCAAAGTGTCCCATACCACATTGAAACTTTTGAAAGGAATTAACATTTTGAAAACATTCATGTCCATATAATTAAATCCTTAAAAACCCTTTAAAAGACATGGAAATTAATGAGGATGATTTAGAAGGATAAATATTTAAAACATTTTAAATGATGTTTTATTAAAAAATATCCTTAAAAGAATACCTTTGAAAACTATTTAATAAAACATGGACATGGATAATAAATATTTCCTAGTAGATACTTTCGTAAAAACAACCTCGGATAATAAATAGATTTTCAAATTAACCCTTACCAATTTGGTATCTTACGAAACATAAAACCCATGAAACAGGTATCATACAATGAATATGTAAATACATATACGATAAAGTTTATTACCCTAAGAATATAATTATGGGCAGTACATACACCACACAAATGGTAATAGTGTCAATATTGCATAAATCTCACGAGAATAAGGAGTGAGATGAAAACCCCTTACCTTGAACTTTCCTTTTGTCGAGGGTACGTTTAACCTCATGTACAAAGAGCATAGTATGTTATTAAATTATACCAGAACTGTATTAATATTTATGATATCATACATGATTCAATTATTACTACATACTACCAATTTAATAATAATTTCCATTTTTAAATTAACGTTTCGGGTAATATTCGCTTTCTTTATCGTACCTGTTTTAACTTGTTACTATAGATTGTATCACATAGATCATGATTTAAATAAATCAAGAATATAAAACATGATTTATATATCTTATAAAATTAAAATATAAAAATGTATAATAGACATATATATGAAATGTAAAACACTATTTATGGAGATGGTTGTCTGTACGTACACATAAGCGTTGTTTCCATTTTCATATAGTATTTAAATGATTTAAGTGAATAAGATATATGTAAGTACATAAATAATTATATATATATATATATATATATATATATATATTTCTCGTATTGTTATTATGTGATATATTACATACTTATAATTAATATTTATTTTTATAATCGTCGATGAATGATGAACTTGGAAATGAATCTAATCGTGTCGTGGAGACGGTAATCCATACGTACGCACGAGCGAAAATATCAGTCTTTTGATATTAAATTAATATATAATTGGATGGTATATCTTATTTTCAGAATTATTATCATGATATATTTATTATTTTCATCAATTAGACATCATTATTATACCCATCCAAATAATAATGTATTGACTATCAATTACACCACGACGTGGAGACGATATGTCGTACGTACACACATATGGTGGCATGTTATTCAATGAATGGATAGGATAATGAATATAGTTTTTCCATATTTATAATAGAATCACATTATATAGAATATATTTCAGTTTTTATTTTATAGTTGAAACAACAAAGAAAGAGTAAGTGGAAGAATAAAAGAACTCGAAAGAGGGTGATTAAATCATTACATATTTTTTGGGTTCTTCCTTTTGATTTGATCAAAAGGGATTCTTAAGATAGATTTCTGAACAAAGGAGGTCCTCTAGAATTAATTGAGGGATTTTGAGTGGATATTTGTGTAGGGTTTGGCTGAGACAAATTTCGTAGAAGGTATGAAATAGAGTAAAGGGGGAGTGCCCTTTTATAAGAGGGGTGATGGTCACTTTAAAAAAAGATTAAAGTATTAATTTATTATACAATCATATTCGGTTTATAATGGTTCCAAATGAATTTATTTATATCCTTAGGTGGCTATGGTTTGATATCCTCTCTTCCAATAGATTTAAGACAGGTTTGGGTCATTATATTAACCATATCTTTTAGTTTCAACTCACGATTAATTAGTTTAACACTTACCATGTCACATTGTATTTTTATAATATATCATTAATAAACTTACTATATACATCCATACGACCCTCATGTGGTCCATTAATAATTCAAATATCATTATATAATTTTTTTTGCGGATAATTAGATTTTTAGGAATATTATATCAATTAATAATAAAATATTTTTTAAAAAACTCATTTATGTCAATTTTGACACTATTCAATAATTTATTTTTATTAAAGTCATAAAAACATTATTAATTCAAAATAAATTCATTTGTGAAATCCTAAAAAGTCATATTAACTAATTAAATTGGTCGATGTCATCAAAATTATTAAATTATATTTATTTTAACATTTATAATACCAATTATTTTATTTTTTCAGTAATATGGAAAATACTTCATCATTATTGTGTCATATAAATTTAACATTTTTCACTGTCTAAAAATTATAAATAAAATACAATTATGTATTAAATCGGTTTAGCTTTCTAATGAATATTTATAGTCTAAAATATAATATATATATCACTATGTAAAAATCGTTTTTCTAATAGATAAATGCTTATGTCATTTTTGAATCTAGTTTAACTTAATTTTTATAAAGGGTCATTATCACATACAAGTGGATCCATGGAGTCACAAAATCGACCCAATAATGCCCACGGTCGGACATGTATCAACCAATAGGGTTAGGAAATGTTTTAGGGTAAATTAATATTATTATTATATTATTTTTTACCCTTATTTACTGGATTTACCCTTTAACAATGGTATATAAAATATTTACCGAAGTAATTATTCAAAATGTCTAAAATTAAGAGTCACCTATTTAAAAAATTTGTATATATTGATTTCAAATATGGAATCCATGTTTCCAATTTCTGAATACAAAAGTGGCAGAAATTACTTTAAAATTAATTTCCGCTGTCAAAATAAAAAGCATGTTTGTAAGAAATAATAACAATCAAAAGATTGACAATTGTTTATGTCCAGTTTAAATGTGAAATTATGTCCAATGACCAACATTGTATTAAATGGTAAAGATATATTCTAAATATACTTTAAAACCACTCAAATTCATAATTTATCACTATTAATTATTTTGATTAAAAAGTTGTTTTTAATTAAAAGTTATTAATTTTCACTATTCATTCAAAATATAAAAGTTATCCGAAAAGTACCAAAATTTTATCCTAGGATATTTTTTCTATTATGAATACAAAAATGAATTCCATTTTGAGATATAAAATTGATAAAATTATAAAAAGTATTTATTACTATTCATAGTGGCTAGTTCGATTGGTTGTGGTGTGTGTCAGAACTCGAAGTTGCGTACAACACACACTACTATATAATTCAAAGAGAAGCGTACCGTGGAAGCTTGTGGTGTTACATTGTAAATTTTTTATGTCCCCATTCAAAAAAATTAATTTATTTTTTCAAATTTAATATATAAATGTTTATAATATTGGATTTAAGAAGGGTTCACCATTAATAGTAGGTAATTGTGCATTTTTAGAAAAAAACTTCTTTTATCTCAAAAAATGAATTTCTTACTACATTACGTCTTTGAAACTCATAATATGAATTCTAAAATTATAAGGATTATATAATGTTCAAAATTCAGTTAATACTATTCGTAACCTCTTTTGAACGACTTGTTTGGTAAGTCATGGTGTTCTTGAACTCGGTGTTGCCTGTAGTGCATGTTATTTTTTTATTTTGATGAAATAGCGCACATTGAAATATTGGGGTGTTACATTATTCTCTCCTTCAATAAATTTCGTCCTAAAAATTTGAAATTGTTCATAGAAAATAAATGTTGAAAATAAAAATTATCTTTGTTGGAAAACCCACATCGGATATTGGGTTAATAAAATTTAGTCTTAATAGGAGTAAAAGAGAAATGAAAGGGTCACCACCAAATTATGATCTTCATTAGGAGAACATTGGTGGAAATTAGAGTCATATAACTGAAGTAAAAACGTAAATATTTATTGGTAGTGATTGAGTTCATCAATCGATAACACGTTTAAAATTGAGGCCCTTAAATTCATCAATATTTGATGATTTAAAATACATTCGGTTCAACAAAACATATGACATTAGGATAACACATATTATGTGTTTATATCCCTTCACCAAAGTATAAGAATTAATTTTCTCATTGAATAAGTGAAGAAGAAAAGTGTATACTTGACATGTAGAGTCCCATCCTTTAACTAAGTTCTACGACAAACTCATCTTTCACTCTAAAAGATAATAGATCTTAAAAATAATATTATATTTATCATATTCATATAGGGTTCAATAAATATGAATTGATAATTCATCATGAAAAACCATTAAAAAACTACATTATTCAATCCAGGACATCACGTGGGTCAGTGGTTGGTGATACACCCTTGTCGCCCTTCGGTTGTGGGTTCACGTCTCGCGGCCTTGTCGGATGTGACAGTTTGTCGCCCAACCTCCGGGTTGTCCATTTTATAGAAATCCAAAAAAAATATCATACTAGATTTATCCAAAACACTTTTTTACAAACTCACAGTCCAAAATTTGTAATGAAGGTAAGCACAATGAAGATTCGTTTTCCAACGTAAAAAAATGCTATCACCTTTGTCATGTATTCTTTTAAAAAATTGCACATCCTGAATGACCACAAAACCATATTAATTACATTCAATATTATTTATTCCTTTTAGAATACTGGATATACTCCTTCTATCGAAATTTTTTTTAAACTCAAACAATGATGGGAATATAAATCATTAATCAGATTCAAGGTAGTCAAGAATATCTAATATAATTTATTCAAATCAACCATCTCTTATTCCAAAATAAATACCTCATTATAATAACCATATTATGTTTTATCTTTCTCTCAACAATATAATTCCTAAAATTTAACAAACTATTAACCCACTTTTCTTGGTTCCACACAATCTCAAGTCCTTAATGAAATAGTACTCTAGTATAATCATTATATAATCCATAATTATTATAACCAGTACATTGTTGATACAACACTCAAATGACATAATTTTCTAATAACCACATAAGAACTCTAGCAATTCCTCCTCATCCGTGGTAGTATCATAACGTTATTATTATACAGTAGCATCATTTGGGGAAAACTCTAATGATTTGGACATTGGTTCGCGTAGTATCCCAACTCCTTGTAGATGAAGCATTGCACATTTCAAACTTTTTTCTTACATTTTCATACATGCACAAGGGGTCCTTTTTCTCCCCACTTAAAAAAACTCACATTCCCTTCAAGAATGTTCAAGGGTGTTTCTTCCCACAGTTATCACATATTGTAAAAAAATTTCCCTCTTCCGTTTATCCATCTTTTTTTCTTCCATCCATTTGTTCTCTTGCATTCCTTTGAAGCCATAAGACTTAGTGAATGATATACAAATCTTATCAACACATGATATTATTTCTTTATATGATGATAATACATGGGAGACTATTTTCCTTCTATATGATAGATTGATACCCTGAAAGATATGATCCTTCTTATTCTTTGGATCATACGTATTGATGGAGTTCGCATTCCTTCTACTGGGCGCCATTTCTATACAATGGAAAAACTAGGTTAGTTTATGAATTGCAATGAATAATTCCAAACATCTAAAATACCCAATGTAAATTGAATGATTAATGGATATAATCGATAATCATGAAGATGTTTTCATTGAATATGTATATACTCATAAACCCTTCATAATGGTTTGTAATGATAATGAGAATTATCCTAAGCATATCCCCCAGAGTGTCGTAACCAAGAGTGCAGCATGGCCTATTGTTGTGCACTAGTTCCCGTTTGAGACTAGCTCAAGGTAGTGTTTTCAGGTTTTACCCCTAGGTACGTCTGTTCCAGAGCTGCCTCAACCAGCTTGTATCCAGATAGGTATGTATTGCTCCGAAAACTCAAAAATCTCTACAATACAAAAATTCTAGAAGTTCTTCTATACTAATCCTCAATGTCTATCTTACGGATATGTGCTCTAATCAAAGTTTATCTAAATCTAGTTTCCAATGGATGTACTAAACATCCACTTATACCAACTGTAATGCCCCTACACTAATTACCATTTTTCGGTGCATTATTTTAATACATTGACATGATTACAAGGAATCATGTCCCGAAGAACCGATCAGTTTATCAGTCTTGGAAAATAAATTACATACATGAATGTTACATTGCACTTTATGACATAAAAAACAACTTAAATAATATTTATGTACACCATTATTTCCTTGTCTTAACCCTGCATATCAATAACAATACACTTCTTGGAATCCAAGAAAAAATAAAACATAGAAAGTTGTGAGCTCAAATCCCTAGTATGGGTAATCAATACTATGGAAACTTTCATAAATAAGTATACACATTTAATGCAATGTATAACTAAAACTAAAGCCTTTTAAACATGAACATTAGCATAATATTGCAAAAATAATATGAGATAATTCCATTTACTTATTCAAATGGATATTCTACTTGTCGAATAATCAAATGCAATATCACTAACCAATTTCATAATAATGGAATACAAAATGACAGAATATCATAACCACGTATCCAAGGCCTTGTTCCAAGACTACAAATATGATTTTGTCAAGGCCTAATGCCCAGAAACAAGTTTGTCAACTTAGACCTACCGATGCATCTAGGATCTATAGTGGGCTCCACTCATCACTTACTAAGTCCAAAGCATTCCTCATATGAAAAGGTCTAAACATAACATAAACATTCATATTAAAACTAGAATACGAAATGTCAATACTTTACCCATAAATCATGAATGGTATAAAAATAACACATCCACAGTAAAAAATATCCCAAAACCATCAACATAATATGGATGTTTTGTATCATGATAAATCAACTTCTAAACAAGTTTAAAATCCAATAATGGATTTTGACATTGAGGAAAATGATTTGTAAAACTCATTGAGAGAAATACCCCCTTTTCATGAAAACATTTTAAAGTCACCAAATTTTGAAAAATAAGTCATTTAATGCCATTTTTGAATCAAATTTTCCAATTCCTCTTTGATACTTTTGAACAGAATTACCATTTTGAAACATTCATGTCCATATAAATAAATCCTTAAAAACAATTTTGAATACATGGATATTAATGAGAAAGATCCAGAAGGATAAATATTTAAAACATTTGAAATGATGTTTTAGTAAAAAATTCCCTTAGAATAATCCATTTGAGAACTCTTTCATAAAACATGGACATGGATAATAAATATTTCCCAGTAGATACTTATGTAAAATCAACCTCTGATAATAAAGAGATTTTGGAATTAAACCTTACCAATTTGTTGTCTTACGAAACATACAACCCATGAAACAGTTATTATAAAATGAATATGTATATATAAATAAGTTAATGTGTATTACACAAAGAATACAATTATGGACAGTACATACACCACACAGAAGGTAATAGTGGCAATATTGTATGAATCTCACGAGAATAAAGAGTGAGATGAAAACCCCTTACCTTGCACTTTCCTTTAGTCGAGGGTACATTTATCCTCATGTACAAAGAGCATATTATGTTATTAAATTATTCCAGTACCATATTAATATTTACGATATCATACATTATTCAATAATGACATCATACTACCCATTTAATAATAATTTCAATGTCAAATTAACATTTCATTTAATAATCGCTTTATTTATCGTACATGTTTTAATTTGTTACTCATGATTGTATGACTTATATCGTGATTTAAATACTTCCATAATATAAAACATGATTTATATATCATATATATTTAAAAAATAAATATGTATAATAGACATTTACATGAAATATAAAACACTGATTATGGAGATGGTAGTCCATACGTATGCATAAACGTTGTATCCATTTTCATATAGTATTGAACGAATGTAAGTGAATAAGATATATGTAAGTACATAAATACTTATATATATAAATATATATACCTCCAGTTGAGTTATTATGTCATATATTACATACTTATAATTGATATATATTATTATAATTGTCGATGAATGATGAACTTGGAAAGGAATCTCATCGCATCGTGGAGACGGTAATCCATACGTACGCATGAGCGACAATATCATTCTATTGATATTAAGAAAATATTTAATTGGATGGTATATCATATTTACAGAAATTTTATCATTATATATTTATTATTTTCATCAATTACACATCATTATTATACCCATCCAAATATTAATGTATCGAATAACAATTACACCAAGATGTGGAGACGGTAAGCCGTACGTACGCACGTATGGTGACATGTAATTCAATGGCTGGATAAGATAATGAATACAATTGTTCCATATTTATAATAACATCACATTATATAAAATATACAGGGGTTTTTATTTTATAATTGAAACAACAAAGAAAGATTATGTGGAAGAATAAGAGAACTTGAAAGAGGGTGGTGAAATAATTTCCTCTTCTTCTGGGTCTTCCTTTTGATTTTATCAAAAGGGATCCTCATGTTGGCTTTCTGAACAAAGGAGGTCCTCTATAATGAATTCAGGGAAGTTTAGTGGGTATTTGGGTAGGTTTTGGCTGAGACAAATGGCTCAGAAGGTTTGAAATAGAGTGAAGGGGGAGTGGCCATTTATAAGAGGGGTGAGGGTCACTTTAGAAAAAGATTAATGTATTAAATTATTATACAATCATATTCCATTTATAATGGTTCGAAATGAATTTATTTCAAGCACTAGGTGGATATGGGTCTATATCCTCTCAACCAATATATTTTAGATAGGTTTGGGTCATTTTAGTAACCATATCTTTTAGTTTTAACTCTTGGTTAATTAGTTTAACACTTACAATGTCACATTGTATTTTTATAATATATAGTTAATAAACATGCTATATATATCCACGCAACCACCAAGTGGTCCATTAATAATTCAACTATGATTATATAATTGTTTTGTCTGATACATAGATTTTTAGGAATAGAATATCAATTAATAATATAATATTTGTATTCAAAACACATTTATGTCAATTTTGACACTATTCAATAATTGATTTTTGTTAAAGTCATAAAAACATTATTAATTCGAAAAAAATTCATTTATTAAATCCTAACATGTCATATTAACCAATAAGATTCGTGGATCTAATAAAAACTTTCAAATTATATTTATTCTAACGTTTATAATACCAATTATTTGATTATTTCATTAATAAGGAAAATACATCATCATTATTATGTCATATATATTTTTAGGTTTTCAATGTCTAAAAATTATAAATTAAATTCAATTATGTAGGAAATAATTTTTTCTTTCTAATTAATATTTGTAGCCTAAATGATAATATATATATAACCCTATGTAAAAATTGTTTTTCTAAAAGATAAATGCTTATGTAATTTTTGTATTAACTTTAACTTAATTAATATAATGTGTCATTATCACATCAAAGTGGATCCATGGGGTCCCCAAATAGACCCAATGATTCCCATGGTCTTCAAAGTATCAACCAATAGGTTTAGGACATGTTATAGCATAAATTAATATTTTTATAATATTATTTTTTACCCTTATTTACCGAATTTACCCTTTAACCATGGTAAATAAAATATTTACCGAAGTAATTATTCAAAATGTCTAAAAATAACAGTTACCTATTTAAACAATTTGGAAATAATGATTCTAAATATGGAATCCATGATTCCAAATTCAAAACACAGAACTGGAAGAAATATATATTAAATTAATTTCCATTGTCAAAAGAAAAAGCGTGTTTGTAAGAAATAATAACAATCAAAAGATTGACAATAGTTTATGTACGGTTTAAATGTGAAATTATGTCCAATGAACAACATTTTATTAAATGGTAAAAATATATTCTAAATATACTTTAAAACCCACAAATTCAATTTTTATCACTATATATTATTTTGATCAGAAAAGTTGTTTTTAATTATAATTTAGTAATTTTAACTCTTCATTCAAAATATAAAAGTTATCTGAAATGTACCGAACATTTACCCTAGGATATTTTCAATATTCCGAATCCAAAAATGATGTCCATTTTGTGAGATATAATATATAAAATTTCAGAAAGTAGTTATTACTAATCATAACGGCATGTTCGATTGGTTGTGGTGTGTTAGAACTCGATGTTGCGTACAACGCACACTACTGTATTATTAAAAGAGAAGCATATCGTGGAAGCTTGGGGTGTTATATTGTAAATTTTTTATGTCCCCATTCTAAATAATTAATTAATTTAGTCAAATTTAATATATAGATGTTTATAATATTATATTTAAAAAGGGTTCACTATTAAAAGTCGGTAAAAGTGCATTTTTTAAAAAATACTACTTTTATCTGAAAAAAATGAATTTGTACTTACATTACTTCTAAGAGTCTTATAATATGCATTCTAAATTTATAAGGATTATATAAAGATCAAAATTCAGTTAATACTATTCATAACCTCTTTTGAATGTCTTCTTTTGTATGTCATGGTGTGCTTGAACTCAGTGTTGCGAGTAGTGAATGTTATTGAATTATTTTGAAAAAAAAACACACTATGAAATCTTGGGGTGTTACTTCATCCCTCCTTTAATAAATTTTTTCCTCGAAATTTGAAATTGTTCTTTGAAAATAATGGTTGAAAATAAAAATATCTTTGTTGGAAAACCCACATGGGAAATTTGGTTAATAAAATTTCGTCTTAATAAGAGGAAAAGAGAAATGAAAGGGTCACCACAAAATTATGATATTGATTAGGAGAAAATTGGTGGAAATTAGAGTCATATAATTTGATGAAAAACTTAAATATTTATAGTTAGTGATTGAGTTCATCAATCAAAAACAAGTGTAAAATTGAGGGCCTTAAATTCATCAATCTATGATGATTTAAAATACCATTGGTTCAACAAAACATATCGTATTAGGATAACACATTTTTTGTTTTAAGATCCCTTCAATAATGTAAAAGAATTAGATTCATCATTGAATAAGTGAAAAAGAAAAATATATACTTGACATGTAGAGTCCCATCCTCTAACTAAGTTCGACCACAAACTCATCGTTCACTCTAAAAGATAATAGAACTTAAAAATAATATTCTATTTATCATATTCATATATGGTTCAATAAAAAGGAATTTATAATTCTTCTTAAAATAAAATGAAAAAATTACATTATTCAATCTAGGACATCATGTGGGTCAGTGGTTGGTGATAGACCATTTTCACCCTCGGGTTGTGGGTTCAAGTTTCGCGGCCTTGTCTGATACGACGGGTTGCCGCCCGACCACCAGGAATTCCTTTTTATGGAAATACAAAAATAATCTCAAACTAGATTTATCCAAAACACTTTTTTCCAAAATCACAGTCCACAATTTGTAATGATGGTAAACACAATGAAGATCCTTTTTCCCATGTAATAACATGTGATCACCATCATTATGTATTCTTTTAAAACATTTCTCATCCTGAATTACAAAAATACCATATTAATTATATTCAAGCTCTTTTATTCCTTACGGAATACTAAATATACTCCTTGTATCAAAAAATGATGTAATCTCCAATAATGATTGGAATAGAAATCATTAATCAGATTCAAGGTAGTCAGGAATATACAATATAATTTATTCAAATTTACCATCTTTTATTCCAAAATCACTTCCTCATTATCAGAACCATTTTATGTTTTATCTTTCTCTAAACCATATACTTCCAAAAATTTATCCTACTATTGATCCAATTTTCGTGGTTCCACACAATCTCAAATCCTTAATGAAATATTACAGCAGTACAAACCTTATATACTCTATAATTATTATAACCAGTACATTATTGATACAACATTCCAATAACATAATTCTCAAATAACAACATAAAACTCTAGTCATTCCTCCTCATCTATGGTAGTATCATAACATGATTATTATCCAATAGCATCATTTGGGGAATACTCTGATGATTTGGACATTGGTTCGTGTAGTGTACCAACTCCTTGCAGATGAAGAACTACACATTTGAAACCATTTTCTTACCCTTGAAATCACGCACATGGTGTCCTTTTTCTCCACACATATAATAAACTCCCATTCCCTTCAGGCAAGATCCAGGGTGTTTCTTCCCACAGTTATCACATATTGGAAAATTGTTCTTCTCCCTCTTCCATTTATCCATATTTCTCTCTTCCATGATTTTCTTCTCTTGCTTTCCTTTGAAGCCATAGGACTCAGTGAACTCTTTACAAAGCTTATCAACACATGATATTGTTTCTTCATATAATGATAATTCATGGGAGACTATTTTCCTTCTAAATGATGGCTTAATACCCTGAAAGACATGATCCTTCTTATTATTTGGATCATACGTATTCCTGGAGTTCAAATTCCTTCTACTGGGCTTCATTTCTATACAATGGCATAAACTATGTCCGTTTATGAATTGCAATGAATAATTCCAAACATGTAAAATACATAATGTAAATTGAATGATTTATGGATATAATCCATAATCATATATATGTGTTCATTGAAGAAGTATATACCAATAAACCCTTCATAATCACTTGTAATAATAATGATAATTATCCTAACCATATCCCCCGAGAGTGTGATAACCAAGAGTGTAGCAATGCCTGTTGTCGTACACCAGTTCCCGTTCGAGTCTAGCTCAAGGCAGTGTTTTCTGATTATACCCATAGGTACATCTGTTCTAGAGCAGCCTCCACCTTCTCATATCCATATAGGGATGTATTGCTCGGAAAACTCAAAAATATCTACAATACCAAATTTCAAGAAGTTCTTCTATACTAATCCTCATTGTCTATCTTAAGGCTATGTGCTCTAATCAGAGTTTATCTAAATTTAGATTCCAAGGGTTTTACTAAACATCCTCTGATACCAACTATTATGCCCCGACCCCAGTTACCCAGAGTCAGTGCATTATTTTAATACATTGGCATGATTACAAGGAATCAAGTCCTGAAGGACCTATCCGTTTAGCAGTCTTGGAGAATAGATTGCATACATGAAAGATACATTTCACTTTAATACATACAAAATAACATAAATAATCCTTATGAATGCCATTATTCCGTTGTAATAACCCTTCATATCGATCACAATACACTTCTTGGAATCTTAGGAAAAATAAAACATAGAAAGGGGTGAGCTCAAACGCTTAGTAAGGGTAATCAATACAGTAGAAACATTAATAAATAAGCGTAAACATTTATGTTAATTTATAACTAAAACAAAAGCCTATTAAACTTGAACTTAAGCATTATATGGAAAAAATAAAATGAAATAATGCCTTTTACTTATTCACATGGATATTCTACAAGTCAAATAAAAAAATGCTATATCACTAACCACTTTCTTAATGATGGAATGAAAAATTCCAGAATATCATAGCCATGTAGCCAAGGCCTCGTTCCATGAATACAAATAAGATTTTGTCAAGGCCTCATGCCAAGACACTAGTTTGTCTCATTATACCTACCGATGCATCGAGGGGGTATAACAGGCTCCACCAATCTCTTACTATGTCCAATGCATTCCTCGTATGAAAAGATATAAACATAACATATACATTCGTATTAAAATTAGCATACGAAATGTCAATACATTACCCAAAAACCATGAATGGTATAAAAATAACAAATCCAAGTCAAACATATCACAAAACCTTCAAAACAATATGAAAGATTTGTATGATGATAAATCAACTTCAAAACAAGTTTTAAATCTAGTAAAGGATTTTGACATAGATGAAAATTATTTTTAAAACTCTTTGAGAGAAATACACCTTTTCATGAAAACATTTAAAACTCACACAATTTTGAAAATAAGTCCTTTAAATTCACTTTTTAATCAATGTGTCCCATAACACATTGACACTTTTTAAAGGAATTATCATTTTGAAAACTTTCATGTCCATATAAATAAATCATTAAAACCCATTTAAAAGACATTGAAATTAATGAGGAAGATTTAGAAGGATAAATATTTAAAACATTTTAAATGATGTTTTATTAAAAAATCCCCTTAAAATAATCCCTTCGAAAAATATTTCATAAAACAAGGACATTGATAATAAATATTTCCAAGTAGATACTTTTGTAAAAACATCCTCGGATAATAAAGAGATTTTGAAATTAACCCTTACCAATTTGGTATCTTACGAAACATAGAACCCATGAAACAGGTATCATACAATGAATATGTAAATACATATAAGTTAAAGTTTATTACACTAATAATACAATTATGGGAAGTACATACACAACACTAAAGGTAATAGTGTCAATATTGCATGAATCTCATGAGAGTAAGGAGTGAGATGAAAACCCCTTTCCTTGAACTTTCCATTTGTCAAGTGTACGTTTAACCTCCTATACAGAGAGTGTATTATGATATTAAATTATACCCGAACCATATTAATATTTATGATATCATAAATGATTCAATTATGACTTTATACTACCCATTTAAAAATAAATTCCATGTTAAATCTACATTTCGGGTAATAATCGCTTTCTTTATCATACGTGTTTTAACTTGTTACTATTGATTATATCACTTAGATCATGATTTAAATACTTTCAGAATATAAAACATGATTTATATATCATATTTTTTTAGAATATAAATTTGTATAATATACATATATATGAAATGTAAAACACTGCTTATGGTGACGGTAGTTCGTATGTACGCATAAACGTTGTTTCCATTTTCATATAGTGTTGAACAGATGTATGTGAATAAGATATATGTAAGTAAAAAAATAATTATATATATATATATACATATATATATCTAGTTTAATTATATTTCATATATTACATACTTATAATTAATATAAATTTTTATAATCGTCAGTGAATGATGAACTTGGAAATGAATCCCATCGCTTTGTGGAGATGGTAATCCATACGTACGCCTGAGCGACAATATCATTCATTTGATTTTCAAATAATATATAATTGAATAGTATATCATATTTAAATAATTATTATAATTATATATTTTTTATTTACATCAATTACACATCATTATTATACCCATACAAATAATAATGTATTGAATTAAAATTACACCATGACATGGAGACGGTAAGACGTACATACGCACATTTAGTGACACGTTATTCAAAGGATGGATAGGATAATAATTATAGTTGGGACATATTTATAATAACATCACATTATATAGAATATAATGGAGTTTTTATTTTATAATTGAAACAACAAGGAAAGAGTAAGTGGAAGAATAAGAGAACTTGAAAGAGGTTGGTGAAATCATTACCTATTTTTTGTGTTCTTCCTTTTGATTTGAACAAAAGGAATCCTTAAGATCAGTTTCTGACCAAAGGAGGGCCTCTATAAATAAGAAAGGATTGTTAAGAGGATAATTGGGCAGGGGTTGGCCAAGCCAATAGGCTTAGAAGATGTGAAATAGAGTGAATGGTTAGTTCCCTTTTATTTGAGGGGTGAGGGTCACTTTAGAAAAAGATTAAAGTATTAATTTATTAGCTAATAATATTCTGTTTAAAATGGTTCCAAATAATTTTTTTTCTATCATTAGATGGATATGGTTCGAAATCATTTCAACCAAAAGATTTTAGATTGGTTTTGGTCATTATATTTACCTTATATTTTAGATTTAAATCATGGTTAATTAGTTTAAAACTTACAATGTCACTTTTTATTTTTATAATATATAGTTAATAAACATACTATATACATCCAAGCTACCCCCAAGTGGTCCATTAATAATTCATCTATAATTATGTAATTTTTTTTCTGACACATAGATTTTAGGAATATAATTTAAATTAATAATATAATATTTGTTTTAAAAACTCATTTATGTCAATTCTGACACTATTTAATAATTTATTTTTGTTAAAGTCATAAAAACATTATTAATTAAAGAAAAATTTATTTATTCAATCCTAACATGTCATATTTATAAATAAAATTCGGGGATGTCATCAAAACATTCAAATTATATTTGTTTTAACGTTTATAATTCCAATTATTTGAGTCTTTCCTTAATAAGGAAAATACTTCATCATTATTGTGTCATATATATTTTTTATTTTTCACTATCTACAAATTGAAAACAAAATACCATTATGTCGGATATCTTTTTAAATTTATAATGAATATTTATCATCTAAAATATAATATATATATATATACATATATATCCCTATGTAAAAATTGTTTTGCAAAAAGATAAATGCTTATGTCATTTTTGTATTTACATTAACTTAATTAATATAAACTGTCATTATCATATAAAAGTGGATCCATGGGGTCCCAAAATTGACACAAATATGCCCATGGTCGTATGTTTATCAACCAATAGATTTAGGACACGTTTTAAGGTTAATTAATATTATTATAATATTATTTTTTACCGTTATTTACCGGATTTATACTTTAACCATGGTAAATAATATATTTGCCGAAGTAATTATTCAAAATGTCTGAAAATAAGAGTTAATAATTTACTTAATTTGGACATCCTGATTCTTTATATGGAATCCATATTTCCAAATTTAAAACACATATGTGGCAGAAATTAATTTAAAATTAATTTCCTCTGTCAAAAGAAAAAGCTTGTTTGTAAGAAATAATAACTATCAAAAGATTGGCAATTGTTTATGTCCAGTTTAAACGTGAAAATATGTCCAATGACCAAAATTGTATTAAATGGAAAAACTAAATTCTAAATATATATTTTAAAACCACTCAAATTCATAATTTACCACTATTAATTATTTTGATTAAAAATGTTGTTTTTAATTAAAATTTATTAATTTTCACTATTCATTCAAAATATAAAAAATATCTGAAATGTAACAAAATTTTACCAAAGACTAATTTCGTTATCCCGAATCCAAAAATGAAGTCCATTTTGAGAGATAAAATTTATAAAATTTCAAAAAGTAGGTATTACTATTCATAACAGCTAGTTCGAATGGTTGTGGTGTGTGTTAGAACTCGAAGTTGCGTACAACACAGGCTACAATATTATTCAAAGAGAAGCGTACCGTGGAAGCTTGGGGTGTTACATTGTAAATTTTTGATGTCCCCATTCTAAAAAATATATTAAATTAGTCAAATTCAATATATAAATGTTTAAAATATTGGATTTTAAAATGGAACACCATTAAAAGTCGGTAAAAGTGTATTTTTTAGAAAATACTTATTTTATCTAAAACAATGAATTTGTTCTTAAATTATGTCTAAGAAACTCATAATATAGATTCTAAAATTATGAGTGTTATATAAAGATTAAAATTCAGTTAATACTATTCATAACCTCTTTTGAACGACTTGTTTGGTAAGTCATGGTACGCTAGAAATCGGTGTTGTGTGTAGTGCAAGTTATTAAATTATTTTTGAAGAAATAACGCACTATGAAATCATGGGGTGTTACATTCTTTCCAACTTCAATAAATTTTGTCCTTGCAATTTGAAATTGATCATTGAAATTAATGGTTGAAAATAAATATTATCTTCGTTTGAAAAACCACATCAGAAATTGGGAAATAAAAATTTAGTCTTAATAAGAGGAAAAAAGAAATGAAAGGGTCACCACCAAATTATGATCTCCATTATGAGAACATTGGTGGAAATTAGAGTCATATAATTGGAGTAAAAATGTAAATATTTATAGGTAGTGATTTAATTCATCAATAAAAAACAAGTGTAAAATGGAGTTCCTTATATTCATCAATTTAGGATGATTTAAAAAAACATCGGTTCAACAATACATATTGTGTTCAGATAACACATTATTTGTTTTAAGATCTCTTCACTATAGTATAAGAATAAATTTCTTCATTGAATATGTGAAGAAGAAAAATATATACTTGACATGTAGAGTCCAATCCTTTAACTAAGTTCTACCACAAACTCATCTTTTACTCTAGAAGATAATAGAACATATAAATAATATTCTATTTATCATATTCATATGGGGTTAAATAAATATGAATTTATAATTCTTTTTGAAAACCCATTAAAAACTACATTGTTCAATCCAGGACATCACGTGTGTCCCCTTGTCTCCCTTCGGTTGTGGGTTCAGGTCTCGCGGCCTTGTCGGACACGACGGGTAGCCACCAGACCTCTGTGTTATATTTTTTATGGAAATCCTAAAATAATCACAAATTAGATTTATCCAAAACAATTTTCCAAACTCACAGTCCAAATTTTGTAATAAAGGTAAACATAATGAAGATCCTTTTTCCCACGTAATAACATGTGAACACCTTCGTCATGTATTATTTTAAAACATTGCACATCTTGAATTACCACAAAACCTTATTAATTACATTCTAGCTCCATTATTCCTTATAGAATACTAGATATACTCCTATCCAAAAATTGTGTGAACTCCAACAATGATGGGAATAGAAATCATTAATTAGTTTCAAGGTAGTCAGGAATATCCAATATAATTTATTCAAATTTACCTTCTCTTATTCCAAAATCACTCCCTCATTATCAGAACCATATTATTTTTTATCTTTCTCTAAACTATATATTTCCAAAAATTTAACCTACTATTGATCCACTTTTCATGGTTCCACACAATCTCATGTCCTTAATGAAATAGTACTGCAATACAATCCTTATATACTCTATAATTATTATAACCTGTATATTATTGATACAACATTCAAATGACATAATTCTCAAATAACAACATAAAACTCTAGTCATTCCTCCTCGTCTATGGTATTATCATAACATTATTATTTTCCAATAGCAACATTTGAGGCATAATCTAATGATCTGTACATTGGTTCGCGTAGTTTCTCAACTCCTTGTAGATGAAGAACTGCACATTCGAAACCTTTTTCATACCCTTGCAATCACGCACATGGTGCCCTTTTTCTCCACACTTATAATAAACTCCCATTCCCTTCAGGAATGTTCTAGGGCGCTTCTTCCAATAGTTATCATATATTGTAAAATTATTCTTTTCCCTCTTCCCTTTATCCATCATTCTCTCTTCCATCCTTTTCTTCTCTTGCTTCCCTTCGAAGCCATAGGACTCGGTGAACTCTTTACTTATCTTATCAACACATGATACTATTTATTCATATGATCATAATACATGGGACACTATTTTCCTTCTAAATGATGTCTTAATACCCTTAAGGATTTGATTCTTCTTTATTCTTTGGATGATACGTATTTCAAGAGTTCACATTCATTATATTGGAAACCATTTCTATACAATGGCATAAACTAGGTCAGTTTATGACTTGCAATGAATAATTCCAAACATGTAAAATACCAAATGTAAATTGAATGATTTATGGATATAATTCATAATAATAAATATGTGTTCATTGAAGAAGTATATAATGATAAACCCTTCATAATGGTTTGAAATATTAATGAGAATTATCCTAATCATATCCCTCGGGAGTGTGATAACCAATAGTGTAGCAAGGCCTGTTGTCGTGCACCAGTTCCCATTCGAGTCTAGCTCAAGGCAGTGTTTTCCGATTTTTCCCATAGTTACTTCAGTTCCAGAGCTGCCTCTACCTGCTCATATCCCGATAAGGATGTATTGCACGCAAAACTCAAAAATCTATATAGTACAAAATTTCTAGAAGTTCTTCTATAGTAATCCTCAATGTCTATCTTAGGGCTATGTGCTCTAATCAGAGTTTATCTAAATCTAGTTTCCAATGGTTTTACTAAACATCCTCTGATACCAACTGTAACACCCCGACCCTAGTTACCCAGAGTCTTGGCATTATTTTAATACATTGATAAGATTATAAGGAATCCAGTCCCTAAGGACCGATTAGTTTAGTACTCTTAGAAAATAGATTACATACATGAATGTTACATTGCACATTAAGACATACAAAATAACATAAAAAATATTAATGAATGCCATTATTCTCTTTGATTAACCCTTCATATCAATCACAATACACTTCTTATAATCCTAGGAAAAATAAAACATAGAAAGGTGTGATCTCAATTGCTCACTAAGGGTAAGCAATACCTCAGAAACATTCATAACTAACCATAAACCTTTAAGGCAAAGTATAGATAAAACAAAAGACTTTTAAGCATGAACTTCAGCATAATATGGAAAAAAATAAAATGAAATAATTCCATTTACTTATTCACATGGATATCCTACAGGTCGAATAATCAAATGCAATATCACTAACAACTTTCATAATGATGGAATGTATAATTCTAGACTATCAAAACCATGTATTCAAGACCTCGTTCCAAGACTACAAATAATATTTTGTCAATGCCTCGTGCCAAGACACCAGTTTGTCTCACGATACCTACCAATGAGTTGAGGAGCTATAGTAGGCTCCACCCGTCAATTACTAAGTCAAATGAATTCCTCATATGAAAAGATTTAAACATAACACAAACATTCGTATTAAAACTAGCATACGAAATGTCAATACATTACCCAAAAACCATGAATGGTATAAAAATAACCCATCCATAGTAAAACATATCACACAACCTTCAACACAATATGAAAGATTTGTATCATGATAAATCAACTTCAAAACAAGTTTAAAATCCATTAAAGTATTTTGACATAGATGAAAATGATTTGTAAAACTCTTTGAGAGAAATATTGCTTTTTCATGAAAACATTTAAAAGTCACACAATTTATAAAAGACGTAATTTAATGTCATTTTTGAATCAAACGGTCCCATACCACTTTCAAACATTTGAAAGGAATTAAAATTTTGAAAACATTTATGTTCATATAAATATATCCTTAAAACCATTTTGAAGACATATACAATAATGAGAATGATTTAGAAAGATATATATTTAAAAAATTTGAAATGATGGTTTAGTCAAAAAGTACAATAAAAGAATACCTTTGAAAACTATTTCATAAAACATGGACCCGTCTAATAAATATGTCCCAGTAGATACTAACGTAAAAACATCCTCTGAGAATAAAGAGATTGTGAAATTAACCCTTACCAATTTCGTAACATACGAAACATACAACCCATGAAAGATGTATCATACAATGAATATGTAAATACACAAAAGTTAAAGTTTATTACACAATGAATACAATTATGGGTAGTAAATACACCACACAAAAGGTAATAGTGGCAATATTGCATGAATATAACCAGAATAAGGAGTGAGATGAAAACCCCTTATTTTGGACTTTCCTTTAGTCGAGGGTGCATTTAACCTCTAGTACGAAGATCATAGTATGTTATTAAATTATACCAGAACCATATTAAAATTTATGATATCACACATGATTCAATTATGACTTTATACTACCCATTTAATAATAATTTCCATGTTAAATTAACATTTCGGGTAATAATAACTTTCTTTATCGTACGTGTTTTATATTTTTACTGTTGATTGTATCACATAGATCATTATTTATATACTTACAGAATATAAAACATGATTTATATATCATATATATTTAGAATATAAATATCTATAATTGACATATATATGAAATGTAAAATGCTGTTTATGGAGACGGTAGTCCGTACGTACCCATAAACACTGTTCCAATTTTCATATAGTATTGAATAGATGTAAGTGAATAAGATATATGTAAGTACATAAATACTTATATATATAAATATATATGTCTCCAGTATAATTATTATGTCACATATTACATTTTTATAATTAATATATATTTTTACAATCTTCGATGAATGATGAACTTGGAAATAAATCTCATCGCGTCGTGGACATGGTAATCTGTACGTACGCACGAGGGACAATATCATTATTTTCATATCAAAATAATATATAATTTGATGGTATATCATATTTAGAGGATTATTATTATGATATATTTATTATTTACATCAATTACACATTATTATTATACCAATCCAAATAATAATGTTTTGAATAACAATTACCCCACGACGTTGACACGGTAAGCCGTACACACGCACGTATGCTGACTTGTTATTCAAAGGATGGATATGATAATTAATATAGGTGTGCCTTATTTATAATAACATCACATTATATAGAATATACTGGAGTTTTTTATTTTATAATTGAAACAACAAATAATGAGTAAGTGGAAGAATAAGAGAACTTGAAAGAGGGTGGTGAAATCATTACCTCTTCTTCGGGTTCTTCCTTTTGATTTGATCAAAAGGGATCCATAAGATGTCTTTCTAACCAAGGGAGTTCCTCTAGAATGAATTGAGGGATATTGAGAAGATATTTGGTCAGGGTTTTCCCCTTCCAAATGGATTAGATGGTGTAAAATAGAGTGAAGGTGGAGAGCACTTTTATAAGAGGGGTGAGGGTCACCCAAGAAAAAGAATAATGTATTAATTTATTATTCAATCATATTCGGTTTATAACAGTTTCAAATGAATTTATTTCAAGTATTAGGTGGCTATGGGTCGAAATCTTTTCAACCAATAGATTTTATACATGTTTGGGTCATTATATTAACCTTATCTTTTAGTTTTAACTCTTGGGTAATTAGTTGAACACTTGCCATGTCACTTTGTATTTTTATAATATATAGTTAATATACATAATATAAACATCCAAACGACCCCCATGTTGTTCAATAATAATCCACCTATCATTATATAATTTTTTGGCAGAACCGTAGATTTTTAAGAATAGAATATCATTTAATAATATAATATTTGTTTTAAAACTCATTTGTGTCAATTTTGACACTATTCAATAATTTATTTTTGTTAATGTCATAAAAACTTTATTAATTCGAAAAAAAATTATTAATGCAATCCTAACAGGTCATATTAACCAATAAAATTTTTGTATGTCATCAAAACATTCAAATTATATTTATTTTAATGTTTATAATACCAATTATTTGATTCTTTCATTAATAAGGAAAATACTTTATCATTATTGTGCCATTCATGTTTTTAATTTTTCAATGTCTAAAAGTTATATTCAAAATACCATAATGTAGGAAATATTTTTACCTTTATAAGGAATATTTATAGTCTAAAATATAATATATATATATATATAACCCTGTGTAAAAATTGTTTTTCTAAAAGGTAAATGCATATGTCATTTTTGTATTTACTTTATCTTAATTAATATAAAGTGTCATTATCACATACAAGTTGATCCATGGAGTCCAAAAATCGACCCAAATATGCCCATGGTCGGACATGTTTCAACCAATAGAATTAAGACACGTTTTATGGTAAATTAATGTTATTATAATATTATTTTTACCCTTATTTACCGGTTTTACCCTTTAACCATGGTAAATAAAATATTTACCAAAATAATTATTCAAAATGTCTAAAACTAAGAGTTAAAAATTTACTCAATTTGGACATCCTAATTCCAAATATGGAATCCATGTTTCCTAATTAAAAACATAGAAGTGGTAGAAAATAATTTAAAATTAATTTCCGTTGTCAAAACAAAAAGTGTGTTTGTATGAAATAATAACTATCAAATGATTGACAATTGTTTATATCTGGTCTAAATGTGGAATTATGTCCAATGACCAAAATTATATTAAATGGAAAAAATATATTCTAAATATACTTTAAAACCACTCATATTAATAATTTATCACTATTAATTATTTTTAATAAAAAATTTGTCTTTAATTAAAATTTAGTAATTTTCACTATTAATTCAGTATATAAATTTTTCCGAAAAGTACCAAAATTTTACCCTAGTAAAATTACAATATTCCAAATCCAAAAAAGAAGTCCATTTTGAGAGATAAAATTTATAAAATTTCAAGAAGAAGATATTACTATACATAACAGCTAGTTTGATTGGTTGTGGTGTGTGATAGAACTTGAAGTTGCGTACAACACACGATACATTATTATTCAAATAGAATCCTATTGTGGAAGCTTGGGGTGTTACATTGTAAATTTTTTATGTTCCCATTCTAAATAATTGATTTATTTAGTCAAATTGAATATATAAAAGTTTAAAATATTGTATTTAAAAAGGGTTCACAAATAAAAGTCGGTAAAAGTGAATTTTAAAAAAAAATACTCCTTCTATCTGAAAAAAATGAATTTGTTCTTACATTATGTCCAAGAAACTAATAATATGGATTATAAATTTATGAGGATTATATAAAGTTCAAAATTTAGTTAATACTATTCATAACCTCTTTACAACGGCTTATTTTGTAAGTCATGGTGCGCTTGAACTCGGTGTTTCATGTAGTGCAAGTTATTGAATTATTTTGAAGAAATAACGCACTATGAAATCATAGGGTGTTACAACTATTGAGGTTATGATATAGATCCTACTTATTTTGTGTTTATATATTTCATAGAATGTGTAACATTTTAAATGTTTAAAAGTTGAATTAATTGAATGTCGGTGGTGGTGAAACGTCCTTATGAGAATCATGTGATGAAGAGACTACCTCGCAGGAATGGGACTCATCAAGAATTCTATATTTGACATGATTTATTTTTCATTTAATATTTATATTTATTATTTTATGTGGTTTTGTGTTATATTGTTATATATTATTGGATTATATTTATGGGAGAAAGGTACACTGATTGATAAAATATGAGTATGGATTACAACATGAGATAGAAATGATCATGAGGTTATGAATCATAAAGAAAATTTTTTATTAATTAACAATAAATCCATATATCTATATATACATTTTTATATTTATATTTATATATGACATATGATCTATTTATTTCTATGTTAACATAGCTACCAGAAGATCATTGAAAACATTCCATGTAGAGGGTTGAGATATTTAATCACATCATTGATCATGATGGACATGGATATAACATGGCATATGGAACAAAGATTACTTATTCTAAAGATTAATTTTCTAGGTTTTGGGGTAATGTTATTAATGGGATGACATAGTGGGTGAAATATTTTGAGGACAGATGCATTCTCTTGAGAAGGTAAATACACTGGTGCTATATGAGGTCCAAGGACATTGGGAATATATCATCCAGTGTAATTGTGCAGGGGATCTTATGATGTAGTTTTATATAATATATTTTTTTATTATATTTACTATTATTTTATTAATAATTTCTATTTTTGGTGGACCCTACAACAACATACGTATGTATAATCCAATGTCCTACAAGATGGATCAGATCTAGGAGGTGTGTTTCAGTTGGGCTTTCTAGTTTCCCATTCAAATTAAATGTCTCTTTTTTTAGTAATTTCAAAAATAAAATTTCCATTTTCATTAAATTAAATTTGACCATGTGGTTATTCAAAAAAAACTAAATACAATTAGCTTTATGGGAAAACATGATAAAATAAATATTAAGGACTTTTTTATCTCAAAATGACAAAAAATATCAATTGTATGCTAAAAATAATTGGTGCAATTTAGTGCACTTTTTTACATCTTTTATTTCCTTAAAATGAATTATAACCAGTTTAGGAGTCAAAAATGAGGTAACACACTTGGATTAGTGTTAAATAATAAGTGAATAATGATCTCTAATTAACATGAAATCCTAGGGAAATGATCTTTAAGTCATTTGAAATTCATAGGATTCATCAACAGATCGATTATATATCCAAATTGGATTTTATGACCAAATATGGGGTTTTTCCCTCAATGTTGGAGTTATGTGAAAATTCAAATAAATCAGGTTAATTCCAAGAAAGCACACATCGATTGACATGAATTCATGGGATAAAAATCACTGAGTCATTTTTTATCTGTAAGAGTCAACACATTTTCCATTGAATGCTTGTGTAACTCAATATGACATAAGACAACTGGTAACATTGTGTAGTTTGATTGAAATGAAATATCTCACATTAGGGGGGTCAGAAATGAACAACCCACACCATATTGATGTGAAAATATAGAAGAACATTACTCAAATAATTTTTTATATATTAGAGTCAATCATGTACATATGTGGTAATCAGATTGTTTAATATGGCTTAAGTTAAATTTCTAGGGTTTAAAACCAACCACATGCGATTTGATTGACATGAAATATTTAGAAATTGATCACTAATTCATTTATAATCCATAGGAATTGTTGGAACATTGATTAGTTAACCGAGTTTCTCTATATAATTGAAATTCATGTTTGTCTCTGGGATTTGGAGTTATGTTACAAATAACATAGAAGAGTGTAATACCTAGTAAACTCAATTGTATTGACATGAAAATATATGGGAATGATTAGTGTGACATTTCTAATCTGTAGGATTCAATGTTGTATCCATCATTGTTTTGTGACTCTAGATATTATAGAAAACAATGAGTAACATTGCATAGTTTTATTAAAATGAAATATCTCTCATGGAGTCTAAAAAAAGAAAACACAATTAGAATGATGTGAAAATCAAGAATAATTTTCCTTGAATCTGTTTTAATATTTTGGAATCGAACATGAATCAATTTGATTCCCAGATTTATCAGTATAACTTAATTTATGATTTGAAATTATTAAAATTTTTCTAATAATTGAAAAATCATATGGTTTGGGATAAAAACCAACCAAACGAGCTCTGATTGAGATGAAATCATCGGGAAATAGTATTTAAGTCATTAAAAATCATTAGGATTCATTAGATCAACAATATTATATCAAAACTTCTCTGTATGATTGAATGTGGCGTTCCCCATAACCCCCCATAATTTATAGTAATGTTACAAATAACAGAAAAGAGAATAATTCCTTGAGAACACATATGGATTGATAGGAAATCATGGTATAATAATCACCTAGTCTTTTTTATCTATAGGAATCAACACTGCATCCATCATATTCTTGTGTTTCTTAATACGATTGAACAAAGAGTAATAGTTGAATGTTTTATTAAAATGAAATATTTCCTATCATATGGTAAAAATTTAGAAAATAACTTCAGGATGATGTGGAAACATTTGATAACATTATTTTTTATATTTTTGATATATTTGGATAAAAAACATCAATATGATTCTCATATTGATTGATTTAGATTAAGGTTTCATTTGTCATTATTAACATTTTTTAATAATACACAAATAATCATTATAGGAGTTAAAACTGCCCATACAATATCCAATTGACATGAAATATTAGAAAAATGAATTTTTGTCATTTAAAATATATATGAATCATTAACACATTGATCGGTTACCCAAATTCCTCAGTATTTTCAATAGTTGTGTTATCCGTTGCACATGGATCTATGTGAAAAATTACACAAAAGGGTCGTTAACAATGTTATTGCAAACCACTGTTAAAAATTAATAAATTATTAGAATGATGTATATTTTTAAACAAGATAATTTCCCTAGGAGTCTATATGGGTTGGTTTATCACTATTATAACAACTTATTAATATTTCTTTTGTTTTCATACTTATTAAAATAACACAAACATCATGTTTTGTCTTTTTATGAATGAATAAAACAATATAATCAAAAAGTAGATGCACACAAAATGAATTTGAGAAATATAAATGTTCCAAAGGATTAATTCAAGAGAGATCAATCATTATTTACGATTTCCGAAATCATCAAATTAAATAAATGAGTTTAATATCATTCACTTATTCACCCTCCACTATTATTTTGGTATAAAACCACTAATATTCTTGAGATATCCTTAAATAGACAATGAATTATAGGAATAAAAGATAATTCTATGGCTAAAATAGGGGTGAATTGTATTTTTTATAAAAACAAAAACAAAATTCAAAACCAATTATATAAAAATTATCAGAATAATAGATCATCTGATGATTTTAGTTATACAATCAGTTCTAAATAATATCTGAATAAATTAGATTTTATTAGTATCATAAACACGGATAAAAAAATAAATGTTTCATACACCTGAACAATAGAAAATAAATATTGTAAAAACATGAAATACAAAAACATAAAATAATAAGAAATACTTAAAATCTTATAGAATAATTTGCACTTTAACCATAAGAGTTAAGGTATTTATAAATCCTAACTAAAATATCCACGATTTACAGTACATATTGTATGGTATGTAATTCATTACGAGGAAATCCCTCAATCTTATAGATTAAAATCAGCTCTATATTCTAGTCCTCTAGAATCCCTCGACACAATGATCAGATTCAACTATGACTTTCTTGGGAAAGAAATTATGTAATATTATGATTAACATATTTCATCCTTTCCCCTAAATCCCTTGATCTGATGGATTGGATTGAGAATCTTCACTTTCCTTAAAGACCAAAATTTGTACCACTACTAGATATACAATTACAAAAGAAAAATATTGTTATGTAATTACAATCATCACTAGTATTCCTTAGAACATCAACTCTTTAATGAATTATAAATACTAGGAATGATGCATTCTTGTAGAGAAATATATAGAAAACTTGATTAGCAAATTTCATCCACTACCCACTATTCAAATGACCTTCTATTTATAGATGAATTTCCAAAGGTCATATTTCAATGTTACATGCAGTGGCCTCAGAAAACATTTAGTTTATAAATCATAATGATATGGATATTCAATTTTCCAACTAATTATGATTATTTAATAGAATAGTTTACGTCATTTATATTAGCACCAAAAAAATTAAATTCTGGATTCTATATGATAGAAATAATTCAAATAAAACCAATTATAAACATTGGTAGTATGATAGACTTCCTTATTGATTCTCAGTTCAATAAACTGAATAAGGGTTAGTATGATGAATTGGAATAGGGTTTGTCTGGAAATCATGAATGTACTAATTAAGCCATAACTCTAACTACTGATCAAACCACTACTTATCCCAATGTATCATACACACCCTGAATCATAGTTATTGGAATGAAAAATAATATGTACAAATTTTATTATTGGAATTATTTCTACGTTTAGCGTAAAGCCATGTTTTTAAAAAAAATATATAAAAACCCATAGGAAATGTAAAGTTAGAAATTTAGTGTTTTGATGAAATATTGGGGATTTACAATATTGTGGAATTTAAATGTAAGAATTAATACATTTGACTTAACAATATTCCCTTTTGGGATAGTACAAAACAACACACTAAAAATTAAAAAATAATAATTTTGAAAACAAAACATACTGCCCTTTATAATTTTATTATATTCAAAGATATACCTCATATCATAGCTCCCCATGAGTTTGTAAAATATTTATAATCCTATAGAATATATTTATTTAGTTTCTCCCCCCATAGGATAATATCTCACCTTTAGGATAATATCTCAGACACATCTCCCTATATAATCATCTCCCCCTTCAAAAATTTATACCTTGTTATAAATTTCTCCAAAATTTTGATATACAAAAACATTAGGGAAGCGATATAATGTAAAATCATTGAAATAGAAAACATATGAAAAATGATTATGTGAAATAACTAATCTTACAAGAAATAAAATAATTATAATACATACAAAATTAATTGGAAGAAGTTCATACATAATGTATTTTGATGAAAACTTCATTTATATTTAACTTTAATTCATAAAATGTTACAAAATATACATCTAGAGTTTTAGTTTATTTATTTATTAATCAACTTTTTTTAAAATTCCCTTCAACATAATAAATGAATATTTCTCCTTTTATGCCTCTACAACTATTAATTTTTCATTTAGGGTCTCGTTCATCATCACCATTGGGCTTCCGAATTTATGACTTAAGTATGTCATCCTTTTGAGATATCTTTTTATTTTCTTACTTCACACAGAAAATCTCATCTTCTCACATTTGGAGTATTTAATTTTCAAATTCTAAACTATATACCCTTTCATTCAAAACGTTTACATCCTTATTATGATCTTCATTTGTATCTTTAAACACTTCCAAAAAATTCACTCTATCATAAACATATATTGATAAATTTTTAAAATATTTTTTTAATTTCTTAACGATGTTTCATTAGTTATTTGAACTAATCAACCTGATCCTTCAGATCAATTACCAATTTATTTGAACACGTAACCCACTAATTGTACAATCTCTTTTAAGACATTTTGATATCATTAAAAAATTTAATATCTTCCTTAATGTGAACAACTAGTTTAGTAAAAGTATTTAGTGATTCTTATTTTTCATTTATATTATTTTGAATGTATTTACACATTATTTCAATAGTTTCAAGATAGGGAATGGAATGAAATAACCATTTAATGTTTTGGAATATATAATTAAAAACATTATGAGTAACTATCCTTTTAGAGTTTTATGAACGTGATAGATATTAAGGATAATTTGGTTTGGAGGATTATATATCTAGTTTTTAATCATTCTCATCTTTTTAATTGAATTTTATAGAATCATTTTCTTATAATGATGTATTAAAAATGTATACTACCTTATCATATTTAACATTATCATAAACTTTTATTTGTGATTGTTTAACTTCTTCCACGTCTTTTATCGATGTATTTTTTTTTATTTGGATAACAATTTTTCTTTCCCAAATTACCCTATATTTATATTCTTATTTGATTGGAAAGGTAGAGGAGTTTATTATAATGGTGAACCTGATGTTTTATTTTCATTTAACTATTCATCAACCTCTATTTCTTCTTCTTCATCATATTCTTCCTCCTCTTCCTATTCATCTTCTTCTATTACTTCTTCTTCTCCAACTTCATTCTCTTCTTCCTCTTCCTCTTTCAATTCCAAAAATTACTTTTCATAATGTTCCATAATATTATCTTAACATTTTTCAGAAATGTAAAAAAAAATCCTTATATAGTTTCTCAACAAAATCATTCTCACATCCTTGAAAAAAATGATCCTTTTAATAATTGAATTGTACTATTTACACTCATTTTCAAATGACAATTTTATCTCTATAAACTTCTCTCATTGGAAAATATACTATCATTTCCATTGAATTGAGACATGAACATGTTATTGGAAAAATACAAAAACATTAGAAAGATGAATTAAAGGATTTATATGACTTAAGAGAAAGGTATCTAAGAAATGATGAGGTACATAGGTTGTACCTCCCATATAGAGGCATGACTGTAATGGTTATTATTCCATAAATATTAGTGACTCAGATTAAAATTTTGTATCTTATCTTAAAATCATAAATTAATTGTAGAACAAATGTAAATATAAATCCTAATTCTTAATGTTTTTAAGAAATCTTTTCATTATAATGAATAGGAATCCAATTTTAAAACTTATATATTTGAAAAAAAATAAAAAGTTTCATAACTTAAATAATAATTAAACAAGAAAATTTATTACCAATGTAATGGATAAGTGTAAAAACTAAAATAATAATACCTTTTTGAGTAGAAAAGTTTCATCAATACAAGAAAAATATTCCTCATGGATTTTTTGACAAAAATTTGTTCTGATAAATTTTATAACAAAAATTGTTTTTGAATATTTTGTAATTATTTTTGAGTTAGAATATTTCATAACTGTTATAGACACAGAAATATTTTTACTACATTTTTTTATGTGAAATATATCGACTACAAAGAAACTTTTTTAAATAATTTTAAATTGGAATAGTTCTTATATAAAAATTTAATGATGAAAAAAATTAAAAATATTTTTATATATGAAGAAAATATATTTTAAAACCTAAAACATTTTATAAAACTGAATGTTTTACAAAAAAATAAGGTTTTTTAACTTAAAATCATATTTACAGCATATTTGAAAATGATATCATTAATGTCAAGAGATTAATAACAATAAGTAGATATGATTAGTCACCTGATATTGATCATTCCTAGTTTCAGTTTAATGTATCCAAATCTATTGGAATGAAAGGGTTTAGTGAAAATATCTGAAATGTGTTCTTAAATTCTATAGAATTGTAAGATTATATCTCTATAATGTTTGGGATATCAAATGAAATGGTTTATTATATTTATTTTCTTATCATGTATGTGATGTGTAGGGTTTTTACTTAGAGCAGTGGGACTCGTGTTATCACATAAATTTTTGTTTTAGTAAAAATCATGACATATTTAATGAGTGTGTGTTGCATCTATAACACTTGAGCACAACAACATCTAGCTTCCACATATTAGACTTCAATTCTGAAAAGTGCTAATGAGTTTTGGTTCTTCAAAAACAAGGAAACTGAATATTCTCATAAAAATTACATGTTCTATATGTACTTTTCCTATCCATTATACATCAATAAAAATTCATCATCTAAAAATATTTTTACTTAAATATCATTTCTAGAATATTAAAATAAGATTAAATCCATAGTACCATAAATATAATAGAAAAATCATCCAACAACTTTAAGATGCGATTCTTTTGTATTGGCCTAATATCTAGCATATAATCATATTAAAAACATTAAATCAATATGAATATCTATTATGTAATGTTAAATTTGATTTGTAAATTTAAAATTCTATTGATAAATTGGTTTCCCAACATCGTCCAGATCTAATGTACTAGAGTTTCAAATGGGAGTAATAATACTTTTACTGTATTCATACCTGAATTTCATAAGATATAATTTATATAATTATGTTGAGATATAAAATTTTCTTCTAATTTTATTTAAACATGAAAACCATGAATTTATGTTAACTAACCCATCATACACATTTCAAAAATAGATTTCATAAGCTCTGCAACAGAATCTATTATTGATTTTTGAGTCAAACCAAATATAATTTCATCAACATGTATTTGTACAATCATAATATTTTAAATAAATTATTTTATAAATATATTGGCATACATGTCTCCCATAATAATGATTTTTGTAACAAACATACAATTAACATATCATAACAATATCTAGTGGTGTGTTAAGTCAACGACGTCTTTTTCTATATTTATAAACAAGTCTGTATGTTTTTTGTTTTCAAAACCAGGGGTTTCTAGAAAAACATTCTCCAAAAAAAATCCATTATGTGAAGCACAGATCTAATCCTTTTGAAATTTATTAAAATTTAAGAATGTTATAAAAGCTTGAATTATATGAATATGTTCATGTCTTGATACCAGTGCATAGGTTTACAAATAGTATATTCCATCTTTTTTATTATTACCTTTATTAATAATTCTAGATTAATTTCTAACTATTATTTCATATTCAAACCATTTTTTCCAAAACCCCTATTTTACTCCAATTAAAGATATATAATTAAGGTGTTAAACCAAAGTCCAAATATTATTCCATTTAAACTCATTGGGTTTATATTGCATTTCATTAATCCAATCCTCATCAACTAAAGCCTTAGCATTATTCTTATTATCAAATAACGATTAAAATTATGAATGGTCAATTTCATTTCTAAATAAAATTCTAGTTATAATAACATCATATACATCACCAATTATATTATCACTAGGATGATTCTTAAGAAACAACCGACTTATTAGTTTATCAAAATTTATTTTTCAATAATAGGTTGAAAATATTATTGATGAAAAAAATAACAAATATTATTTAGTTATTTTCTCATAAGAATATATTTCTAAAATAGGTTGAAATTCAGTTTTAGAAATAACATCTTAATATGTATTTTTTTTTGTCTTAAAACAAATCAATTTGTTTCATCGTGCTTTTTTAATGGTTAGTTTTCTATTGAATGGTAAACTAACATTTGAATGAGGGGAGAAGCTCCTTGAACTTGTTGTCATTCATGTTTTAGTATTCCACCGATCCACCTATGTATCTCTCTTTGATTGGTTTCACCTCATCTCCAACGATGAACTTCCTACACTTACATGGGATCTCTATACATTATATATGCTTTTATTCACACACAAGGAATATATAAAAGAAAAATGGGCATGATGGCACTTACATAATAATAGATTAGATAAAATAGCTTCCTATAATATAATTTAACAAAAAATTGGGTAAAACCAATGACATATAATATCCCGGTCTATGCTCATTATTATCCACATGCATGCAATTAATTATTCATTTAATAAAATTACAATTAAATTATAATCCATATTTTTTTGAATAATCACACTCAAATAAATATATTATATTCATTAATTAATCAATTATTTTATATTAATTCACATCTAATTTTCCTTGAGATTCACATTCATCAAAATATTTTAATAAATATATTAAATTTATTTAATATTATCAATATGAATATTTGTACCTGGAGGAAACACGGAGAATACCCAACCAAACTATATAATATAAATAATACTCATATACCTTTTACTAATGAGATATTGTCACATATGATTATCTCATACTTTCCTGACATGTACTATCAATTTAATGAATACATGAGTTTTTTATTACTTTTTATGATTCAATGTGTGCAGAGAAATAACTATAATATTACATATACATGATATGAAGATTCGATAATAATACAAAAATTAATTAAACATTTATATATATTAAAACTATTCACATGTAATGTCCTATATAATTAATGGAAACACACAAGAACATGTAGAAATGGGTTTTCATAGTATAATAAAATAATTTTTTATTTTGAGTAATTTGGAAAAATTACACCGCATATGAAAGCAGTTACATAGTGTTTACTATTTTTACCATCTATCTGAGACATGTTCTTAGGGACTTGGAATATAAACCATTACATTAATAATTTTATAGTACAAGGTGTTAGTATGAGTTACATGTCATATGGTGTCTGAGTTACATGAAAACTAGTCAGGTAGGCCATATAAGAAGATACATGACCCATCTATGACTAAAAGATTACACACTGTGTAAGACAGTTAAACACCGTGTACTCTAGATGACAATGTGCCAAACAGGCCCTTTGGACAGTTGGTGTAAAATTAATTGTTCTGCAGGTAATAAATGTACAGTCATTGAATTAATATTGAATTAATTCTTGGTTCATTGAACACTAGTACATGGAATGTACCTCCAGGTTACATGACGTCTACTCTTGGGTAATCTACCAAGATTTCTCATCACCTCCAAGATAGATCATCAAATATAATTGAATCATAATATTAATTAATTTATTATTTTCATGAGAAATGAAATGAGAAAAAGAAGATCTCACAATTTAGATTTATGATTGATTAATTTGGACTAGAAAACTAAATTGCAAATGCATAAATCAATCAATTATATTAAAGTAATTATAAATATTTATGTTACCTCTCTAATACAAAATGTAGGATCTAGGTCAAATTGAACTGTGTGATGGGTGGTGACCAAATTTTCTTATAGTCATAATCAATGATCAATCCAATATTTGAAATATGATAAACATCATGATCAATGTATTTGAATAAAAATAGACAATGGAAAAAACCCTCGAACCATAACACGGTATCATCACATATTATTTACAATTAATTTAATCTATTAAAAATTACCTTGTGAGAAATATGTTCCTTATTGATGTATTTGACAATATATATATATGTTGTATTTTCATTTTTATATAGGAATCAAAGGTAGATTCCCTCAAGCGGTGTATGATATTGAATTTTGACAAGGTATGTTATTGTTATTGTTTTGGTTAATGTCTCTTTATTTTGTTCAATGGATTTTTATTGGATGTATGAGGTTGCTCGAGGCTGTATTGTGGGATCACGAAATGAATGAAGGGATATTTTGTCTATCATGAGCATGTTTCCTAGTTGGTGGAATGTTATTAGTAATTGTGCACCATGCCATATGTTCCAAGAGGATGGGGTGCCTGGTTTAGCAAACCAAGCTAGAGGGAAGGCCAAATAATGAGATATTGGAAAAAATTCATTCTACATGGTTGGAAAAAGGTTTTTCAAACCATGTGGGGTTCCTTAGGTAACTATGCGACTCAGCCCATCTTGTATAAATGTATATGCATGGTCGGTGCAAGGTTTTCAAAAAGATCTGACCAAACCATTTTCCCCATTAAAAGTGGGATTTTATTAATTTTTCCCCACAACATATATGGTTTCTCACAGAAATTTTTCCACACTCTTCCTCGACTTGCCTTTATGATGAACATAAACACAAAAATCTTCCCAATATTCTATCTCCCTCATTTCATGGTCCTTTGTAGTATTGTTGGTTGTGGATCGAATCTCTGAGTAAGTGTTAGGCTCCTCTTGCTTATATTTTTTGGATTTGGGATTATCATTTCATTATTCATCATCTGAAGCCATAAACACTCTTTGAGTTGTTAATTTCATTTGTGGTTGTGTTAATGGTTCTATCTTTTTGTTCATTTGATTCCTTTGAATAGAATTTGTAAAAATGTTTCATAAATTATTAATTGAGGTCATCATCATCCATGTAGGATGCATTGAGATTGAAAATACCAATCTTGGGCCACCCATGGGGTGTTCCAATATTCCTTAACATTGAAAATTTGAATGTTAACAATGGAGTTGACATGTGATAACGTGGATCCCATAATGAACATGTTTATATGTAAGTTGAGTTAGATAGGTTATTATGTATACTGGTTCAATGATGTTGATAATTGAATAAGGCTTTTTTTGGAACAATGTAAAGAGTGTGAAATGGAATAAAGTGAATGTGTTTAATGGCTTGCGGGACTAAAATCAAAATTCATGAATGGGAAAATACCTATGAAATGATGAATTATGTTAAATCGGTTAATTTATTGAAATTATTAAATAAGCTAAATAGAATGATATATGAAAGTTAAATGGGTTATATGGGCTATGTAGGTATGTGGTAAATGAGTTAATGGGTTAAATCCCAAATATGATTTAAATGTTAAATGGAATGTGAACTGTGAATGTTATTTATAATGATTATGCATGGTCTATGATTTGGTATAAATACTAATTGAAGGAATAAGCATGTTCACATCATTTGGTGGTATTTTGGATTTTAGAATGAGGATCCACCTATATGTTGGGTTGGACTGATTCTCTAAACCCCACCCTTATAATGCATGGGATAAGGAGTCAGGTTGGTGATCTATTCTCCCAACAGTTTCATATGATGACTCTAATGGGAAAGAGACTCCATGGTGTGTCTGTTGTATTTGTGATGAATTCCCCCCCCCCCCATTGAGACAGGTAACATGACTTATTCTCTTATGTGTTATAATGGATTGGGTACGTCCAATGTTTAAATGATGTAATTTCATAACCAATGGATCAAGTAACGAAAATGGTTTTTGTGATTCAATAAAATAAATGATGAATGTTGATAATGTGAATATTTTTAGCTATTGGAACCCATGTTATATTTTGATTATCACGGCATCTATTTAGAACTTTCTTGCACTATCTGTTTGTACGAGATATTTTGTATAAACCATTATAGGATGTTTACTACTTTTAACACACTCCCTTCAAATGCTGTCATTGGGTACCCAAGCATATTTCAATGTTGAGGGATTGGAAAAGGGAAAAGGAATTGTGATAGAATGTTGAGGTTGTCTTGGGATGAGCATGGATGAGGATCCATATTTATATTTAGGACCCTTTTAGGGATTTTTTTATTCTTTATTTTGGGATTCCATCACTTTTGGTACTATTATCATGAGATGGCATGTTTTTAATATGGTTACGGTTTTAGCCTATTTTGCAAATGGTGGGTAATTAACGTTCTAGTTTTTTTTTATGTTTTTCCCTTATTTATTATGTTAACTATTGTTTCATACTCTTGTAAAGATGTTATAGTCTCCAAAAAAGAACCATTAGACCCTCACTGCTAGTTTGTTAACTCTATCATACGAGGAGGCGTGCTTATGGTCTTGTGGTGACCCAACTCGAAGGAATAGATTAATGGATTCTTGGTTGGGAACAATACAATGTGGTATAACAGTAGTTCTCTTTGAGGTCATACTATTTGTTAAATGGTATATGAGAGATTAGTATGTTTTGGGTTTTGGTGATGAGCTCATTTTTGGGAGTAGTTAGGCTATCCCAAAGGGAATACCGAAGTACCCAGTGTGGTAATAATTATTGTAGTTTTGTGTTGTTAGAGTGGAATGATATTTCAAAACTAGTTGATAAACATGGTGTGTGAAGAGAGTTTTTTATGATATTAATCTTAGAGAAGGAATGGATCTAGGTTGTCCGTACATTCATTAGTATAGGAACCTAGTTATATATGTGCAATGAATAAAAATGGGATCACATGATATGGATGTCTGAGATAGGAAGGGTAGAATTCTTTTCACATTCCATAAAATATAAAGGTAGTAATTTCTAATAAAGATGATATGAATAGGTAAATTGAGTTCTTTTTAAATAATGTATAATGAATTTTACTTGATTGAAGGAGGTAAATGAGCCAATATGTTTGTTAAAATAAATGGTGAGAAGATATGGGTACTTAAAAGGGATTTATTGTTTTTGGGAATGTGAAAATGGATTAATAAGTTTTTCTAATGAATTACTCATGGTTGTGTAAGATATTTTACACCATATTGACCTTGACCCATGGTGGGGATGGTAGAGGGTTCTGTTCAATGTGAGATAATGTTTTTTGGGAAGAGTGTATCCCGAAAGGGGTTTTGTTTGACTAGTGGAGAGCTTTCTTTTATAAAAATGATTGATTTTTTAAGTTATGTGATATAAAATTTGTGTTATTATTACATGAATATACCATAAAAATTTCAATTGTTTTGTTGGGAAATAAGAGTAAATCATGGAGAACCATCCTTCATAAGCGGAGAAAGAATACAAAATAATTCAGTGTAACATATGTGAGGAACAATTTTGTGATAAATACAATCATTATATACAGAGGATAGAATGAGAACCATGTAGGTTCATTCCATGTATTTTTGAGATGACTAAAGAGTTTTAGCTGCTACAACCTCGATCTTTTCTAGTGATGGTGGACCTGATGGATCTTAGATTTGGATAAAGTCTGTCTTGATAATTCTTGGCCGCATAGAGACTCTACATTAGAAGTATATCGTGTTGGTGGATTACATGTTGTGAGGGATGATAGATAGGTAGTAGGAAATTATGGTCTATACCATGTAGGATTATGGTATTTCATGGAAATATTTCCAAGAAAAGTTTCTAAAACATTTCTGTTTGAATACCGTGAGGTAGGAAAAGTATATTCGGATTATGTGGTTACCCCAAGGGTTGAAGACAATGATGGATTTCGCTAGTTGTATCACCGAATTGAAATGTTTTGTTCCAACATTTATAGAGGATGAGGAAGATATGTAAATTCATTTTTAGGATTTACTTAAACATCAGATTATGCCATATGTGAATATCTTATATTCAAAAGTAGTTGCTGGGGTGATGGACCAGGTCCTTATTTTGGATGTAATCCTCCTAGAGGCCCCTAGTTGTGGGAATTTCATTCCATTTGGGTGATCCAATTGTGCAATTTCCGATGGATGGAATCATATTTTTGAGACCTCTCACCATGGAAGTGGTGGACATAGTATTCTAAATACAAAACCATCCCTTAAAGGTAGTGATCGTGTTTTATCCTATCTCTATGTCACGATGGGGCACAGTCATGGTCAATGTCTGTAACCAGCATTTGAGTACTGAGCATGTGGATGAATGCGGCTTGTGGATATGTTTTGTAGGAACCCTTGATATATGTTAAATGATGAATAGATGAACCCAGATTGGAGTATAAGAAAGAGGTTGGTTACTCCATATCAAGAAGGCAGGTAGAGCTCTACTTGTCATACCAATTTACGTGACAGATGTGGTACTATGGAGCAAGATCATTTCCTTTAGTAGGGTAGTATTGTACTAGGAAATCAAACTAGAGCCCAATGTAGATGTTAAGGTTAGCTTCATATACATCTTTCTACACCGAGAGGTTTCATGGCTCGACCATTGACTATTCTAGGTACGATCCTTGTAGCATCCACAATTGTAAGTGCCTGATTTGATACAAGTTCATCATATTTTTTTATTTCTTTTAGTTTGTCGTTTTATTGGTTCTATTGGGTGAATGTTTTTTGGTTTCATGTCAATTGATACACTATTAGGTCTTCAAGTAGAGATTATTTGGAAAGGGAAGGTGTGTGGTCTTGACATTGGCGGGAACTGTTTCGTTTGGGGAATGTTTGTGCCTGAAATGGTAGGTTTTGATCTGTTTTTAGGAATGGATTGGATAATGTTTTATCAAGAACATATCAAAAGATTACATTGTAGGTTAACATTCACATATCTTCAAGGAGCCAGTTATGTTTATTATTGTGAGTGGTACATTTGTGCAGGCCTTGCAGTGCCAGTTTCTTAGCGGTTTGGTAAGCTCACAACGCAAGTGGCTTGTTCTATTCTTGATGATGGGGGAGTAGATCATATTTTTTCCTTATATAGTGGATTAGTTTATGGATGTGTTTACTATTTACTTCTTAGTGTAATCTCCTATATGATATGTCGAGTTCATGATAGATTTTTTGTACGAGAAGAACTAGTTTCAATTCTATTATATAGAATGGCACTGGAAGAACTCCAATAGCTTAAAACAATGTTGGAGGAACTAGAAAACAGGTTGTTTATTAACCTTATTATGTCACCTTGGGGATTTCTAATTTATTTTCCTAATATGGATGACATATTATTACAGTTGTGTGCAGATTATATAAAGATGAATCCGATGACCATAATGTACTGACACCCTCTTCTTTGAATCGATGATCTTTTTGACCAGATAAGGGTTTCTTCAGTGTTCTCTATGATTGATCTAATATTAAGGTATAATCATATAATAGTGAGACTTTATTATATACCATGGGCAACCTTCATGATCCAATATGGTATATATGAGTTTTTGTTAATGTTCATTAGATTTACCAATTCCCCACCTGCGTTAATGGCCATAATGAACAGAATATTCTACCCACACCAAGATAAGTCAATAGTTTTTATGTAATATTGGTGTAGACTAAGTATCATTTGGATAATTCCAAACATCTTGACATAATAATGAGTACTCTAAGAGAAAATATGTTATATTCCATGCTATCTAAATTTCATTTCTAAAGAGATAGAGTGAATTTCATGTGTCACATCACCTCTGAAGAAGGTGTGTTAGTGGACCAATAGAATGTGTGAGAAGTTGTCTCTTGGGAACAACCCAAGAATGGTTCTTCTAAAAAACATTTATGGGTTTGGATGGATATAAATGAAGGTTAGTTATATACTTATCCTATTTGTAAACAAAACTTTCAGGTTTAACATAAAATGAAATAAAAGTAGAATGGGCTGGGGAATGTGAGTATCTTTTCAAAGAGTTAAAGAATCAGTTGAAATCTACACCAATTTTGATCATACCTGTCCTAGGTTTGGGGTACGCCATATTTTTGGATTTATTTGGAATGGGAAATGGGTTAGTGTCGATGTTGAATGATTATGTTATGGTGTATGCGTCAAGGCAGTTGAGGCCTCTTGAAATGAATTACCCTAGGCACGATCTTGAGTTGGCTACAATGGTTTGTGGTATAATGTGTTTGTGACGATACTTGTTGGGAGAACATTTTGCCATTAATATCTATATTAAAATCATTAATTATATATTATCTCATCATGATTTGAATCTCTAATAGTGGATATGTGTTTGTTACAAGTATTCTATTTACTTTAATCTTGTTTACACTCTAAGAAAAGGGAATGTTGTTATAAATGCTTGGATCTGGAAGACTCAAAGTCAAGTAGTTTATGAATCTAGATCTGAATGGAATATGATGGAGTTTTTCATTATGATGCACCCTGAGGTGTTTAATGAGCATGGGAAGATCACCCTTACATATTTAGTAGTTGAGTTTGCGTTTTGATCCAGGTTAATGAAAGTAAACATGAGGAATCAAAATGTTTAGCTTTAAGGGAGAGTCATAATGGTGGGAGTCACTTACCATTTGTTATAATATTTATGTGGATTGATGTCATAAACCTATTTTGGTTATGTTTGGTGATCTTGTGTTTCATTAGGTGTCACCAGGGTTGCTTCACTATACGAAAGAGAAATAATGATGGTTGGTGCCTATGTATATGGGTTCATTTGAGATTATAGAGAGGATCGGGCTGGTAGCATACCAATTGGATATTCCACAGTTATATAGTGGAATTAATGATTTTATTCATTGGTCATATCATTGGTAGTATCACCCGGAACCATTTCATGTGTTTTATATCAAGGATTTGGTTATTGAGGCAGATGTTTCCTTTATGGAGAGTGCAGTTCTTATTGTGGATCACAGTGAGATATCCTTCTGAGGAAAGAATGTGCCTTTAGTTTATGTTTTTGTGCCGCATGGTAACATTCATATAGAATAATGGGAGAAAGATACATATATGTGGGCTTAGAGGTCTGATCTATTTTTGTTAGATGTTAAATGATTCATGTGAATAAAACTTGAGGATGAGCTGTTATAAGGTGGGGAGGTTGTATGATCCCAATTTTTCTTGATGTATTTTCACGATTTTGTTTTGGTTTAATTATCCTTATTGTGTTTAATGGAATGTTATATGGAAATATTAGGAATCTCAATGGTGTCTTAGGGGATCAGGATAATATGTAAGGGAGATTTGTTTCATGTTGTGCATGTTGCACAGTTGGTGCAGGGTTAGTAAAATTGTGCGCCCACACTGTTATAGAAAGTGGAAGGTGTTCACAATTTAACAAACCATGAAACAGGGAATTCCAAACCATGGAATATTTGAAAGTGGCATTCCACGTGTTTGGTGAATATTTTTTTAAATTTTGTGTGGCTCCCAACGTTATCGTGCTACTAAGACCCTCTTAAATAGAGGCATGTGAACGATTAGTGAATAGTTTTGATAACTATGCCACGAAACTATGGGACCCATTAATATTGTGATTTTACTAATTTTCCCAATCATATTGTTATGTTTCTCAACCAAATTTCTTTCTCATTATTCCTTTTCAATCCATAGTGAAAAAACTAAACACCCAAAATATCCCCAGGATCAATCTCCTTCATTTTTAGGTCATTCAGAGTTTTGTTTGTTTGAGGATAAAATATATGAGTATGTCATACACTCCTCGTTATTCTCTTTTATATATTATGGCTTCTGGTATCATTATTATTAATCAAAATCCCTAAAACCATATTTTTCCATTGGATATTAGGTTGGCCTACAAAAGGTTGTTGAATCTGGATCCAAGGATAAGGTTCATTGTGTGTTCATATCTAGTTTCGAGGTAGGTGGTCTACAAGTTATATTCTAGGGTCATGAAGTTTATTTTTGCATGTGTGGTTGTGTTAATGGTTATATCTTTTGTTGCATTTGATTCTATTGAATTGATTTAGAAAAATGGTTGTATAAATGATGAAACGAACCTCTCATGATCCCCATGTGATGCATTGTGGTTTACTAGATTTATTTAGGGCCACCCATGTGTTGTACCAATATTCCCGAACAAGGAAAATTTTAATGTTATGTATGGAATTAACATTTGAAAATTTATAACCCAAAATTGATAAGTTGATATGATAATTGAGTTGAAAAATAGAATATTGATAGTAGTGGATAGACATATAAAATTTCATAAGGGTATGTTTAGAACAATTTAAATGGTGTTAAATGGAATACGGTGAATTTTTGTAATGACTTGTGAATTTGAAATTTAAATGATTGAATAAGATAAAATATGTGAAATGGTGAATTATGGGAAATTGTTTAATGTATTTAAACTATTGAATAAATTAAATTGGTTGAGATATTAAAGGGGATGTTGTTAAATGGGATATATAATGTGTGTTGTAAATGTGTTACTTCATTAAGGCCCAAAGATGATTTAAGTGTTAGATGAAATCTGAATTTTGATTGTTATGTGTATTGATTATGCATGGTCTTTGATTTGGTATATGTGTTAATTGGATGAATAAAAATGTCCACATGTCTTGGTAGTATATGGGGTGTTGGAAAAAGGCTACTTTCATGGGTTGGGTTTGATTGAGGCTCTAAACCTCACTCCTAGAATGCATGGGATAAGGAGTTGAACTGAGGCTCTATGCCCATGATGGTTGTATTAGATTATACTACCGGGATTGATTCTCCATGATGAGTGTGATATATATGTTTTTAATATGTATACAAATTTAGATAGGGAACATGACTTATTCTCTTATCTATAATAATTAATCAGCATAGTCTATAGGGTAAATGTTGTAAACTCCTAACTCATGGATTATGTGGTGGAATTTGTTTAACTGAGTGACTGGAATAAATGATTAATGTTGCTAAAATGAATATTGTTATCTAATGGAACCCTATTTTTATTTTGTTTATCTTTTCATTTATTTAGAACAACCATGAACTATATTTTTAGACAAGATATTTTATAGACACTGTTGATGGTGGCTAAATGAGTTGCAGTCACACCTTTCTATTGTCACTATTCAAAACCTGATAGTATTTCATTATTGTGCTAAATGATAAGGGAAAAAACCTTTTTCTATAGAGTTTATTTGTTATTGGGATGTGAATGGATGAGGAATTAGACCTGGAGTTAATGACCCATTTTGTGGAATTTTTTCATTAGACGTAATTTTTGGGATTCCTTTACTTTTGGAACTGTTAGCATGAGATGGCGTATTTATCTTTTGTTTGTGGTTATACCATATTTGAGAAATGCCATGTTATTCATGTTCATGATTATTTTCTATTTTTTCCTTATTTTATATGTTCTATGTTGTGTAAACTCTAGTAAAGTGGGTACAAACTCCCCATGTGATCTATTAGACCCTCAATACTTCTCAGCATTATATAGCATATAGAGAGGCCCGCATGACGTCATGTATCAACCAAGCATAGTGCACCAGTTTTGTGGCTTATTGGTTGTGTATGTTATATACAGTGATCCACACATGTTCCAAAAATCATTGAATGTCATCATATGAATCTCTAGGTTATATAATGGTAGATCTTAATGCTTGCGTCCTTAACATTTTATTTCCTCAAGAATAACTTTCTAAGGATTCTCCATATTCTTTCATGAGTTAAGAGTATATGGTGGAAGATGATTGTTCTCCATTCATGGCAGCATTCATGGAGAGGGATCTCTATGGATCTTGATATGATTTTCTCCAGCTGTCATTATGCACAACACAAATGAAATTGACTCTCTTGAAAAATAATATAATTTTATTTGTATACTGCTATGGTTAGAAATAAAAAATTATATAAGTTCCCAAAATAATATATTTAGGCTTTATCATTTTTATGAAAGGGAATATGATATTAACTACCATTAATGAAAATAATGGAGTAATACATTCACAGAGTACTCATTAATTTAGTATTACTCATGACACACCCAATGAATCTTACATCACCTCGAACATATGTCATAATGATTTTCATCAATACATCAATGTTTGTGATTTATAATATTCATTAATAGTAATAATATTTTATAATGATCAATACACATGTCTCTAGATAGCAACATCAAATAAAATATTAAAATAAGGATTTCTTACTAGTGGGTCTTCTTCTCATAATATCCTACACTAGATATTAAAAAGGGAGTACACCATGTGAATGTTCCTCATTGTCCTTTAAGTCTCTAGCCTCGATATCCTATAAGGTTTGTGTCACTAAAATGACATCAACCAACTATAAAAAATTTATATTTTAGTATTAATATTGTGACAATTTTGGGTTCTCATCATAGTGGAAATCTTTTATGACCTCGTAGTGTGACACATACTCTTTGGATATTATCACATACTATGTCAGGTTGAAGAATAGTCGGGATGTGCTATGAAGTTTATAAAATTTCAAAAATATGAACACAAATTATCATAATGTACACATATGTTGGTTCTAGGACACACACTCTAACACAAAAACCATATAATTTTTTTCTTATATGATCACCACAACATCCCATGATCCATCAAATGTGTGAATTGTATAGATTCACTGTAAGAAAAGCTAAAATGACACACCTAAAGACATGTTAATACATGTAAATACAAAAAATAACTAGATATCAACTTAATAAATTTTCTTACCCAGATCTCCACCCATGCCATCTCCTGGATTTTATTACTAATATGCCTCTATGAGACTAATTTCAACGAAATGATATAATTGTACTTGTCTAAGGATTCCATAAAATGTTTACACTACCTATAATATTTAAATATAATTTTATTTCCTTCACTATATTCTGAAATTATTTATGTTTGATGATTAAATGATTAAGGAATATATGTGCACCCACATCACCAATTAACAGTTCTCAATAGATAAGATAAAAGGAACAAAAATAAAAATTAATTCACAGTGCATCATGAAATATATAATGTTACATAATTTGACACACAAATAGATAACCCTAATACAGACTTTTCATTAGGGTTGGACATATCTATGGGCTATCCTAGATTAGTAACCTATTTAGGAAGTGTCTTTTAAGATGTACATACATGGTCAACTTCATGCACAAGAGTTGAAGATAATAGAACAAATTCATCAGATCTGGCATTGGTAGTAGGTTATAGAGGTGGCATAGGATTACTGGGTTAAGGATATAAGGGCTTGGGATACTTCATTGGATATGGATATGGTATAGGGTGTATCATTTCTTCAAATGACATAGACATGGTATGCAAATTGTAGTCTAAATAAAATTTTGATTGAGGCATGGGTGGGAAGAACCATTGAGGCTTATATGGAGGATGAAAATGTGCAGTAGATGGGGTATCTGTTGGTGGTGCATGGTGTGAACATGTATGAAGGATTATCTTTGTTTCATTATGAGAATCCCTGCTCATACCCACATTAGTAGGAAGAGTATAATTCAATTTTGGTCCAGTCAAATTTCACTAAAAATTTTATAAACAATAAGGATATGACATTAAATGTAATATGGAATAATAATATCAAAATTATTATACTCAGGAATGAAACAAAATTATTCAGCCCTAGATTGTTCATCCATCAATCATTACCAAATGATATCTTAAATCAATCTCCTTCAATATATTTTAAAATCTACATAATAATGAAATGTAAAAAATTATTTATTTCGAAAAACATTTATTCATGAATAAAAACATTGATTAACCCAAAATTAAAACAACAAAACATTTTATAATAATATATTGTAATTTATAACATAATTTATATAAATATAAATAATTATCCAAACCAAATATCATAGAAACTATGATTGATAAGATAATATATATAAAATTTAATAATGGATATGGAAGCTCGAATGATGGAGTTACCAATCACTCGACTCAAAGTAGAGCTAAGGGTATTTCATTCCTAGATGCAATCAAAGGAAGTGACCTGAAATAAGATATTCTATCAACAAGGCCTCCTCTATTCAAGAAGCTAGACGATGGTGGTTACTCGGTTGAAGTTTACCCAGAGGCGCTTCAACAACTTGTGATGCTTTGAAAATTCACCATCATGGGTCACGTCTCATACTTGAAATGGGATCGCCTGTGGACTATAATTTATTTAAAGACTGGAATTGCTAACTTTTGGGGCATATAGAATTGGAAATTTTTTCCCAAAGGTTGCAGGTACTTTTATATTTTATTCAATTATCAAACTGATCTTGAAAATGTATAGAAATTTGGTAACATCCCACATAAGCATGGAATTATTAGGATTTCTGAATGATATTTTTCCTTTAATCGCCACACCCATAGGAATACAATGGACCATGTATGGGTTTGATTACATGTAATAACCAGCTATTTTTGGCATCCTAAGATCCTAAATGATATTGTTTCTTGTATTGGAGTACCCCTAAAACTTGACCAAAGAACACTAAATGCTAATTTGGGCATCTTTATGAGGGTAATGATAGAGGTAAATCTTGTTTCCCCTTTTCCAAATTCCATAATCATCAAGGACAATGATTATTAAACATAAATTATGATAAAATATGAAAAACAAATTCACATATATATGAAATTTGCAATCTAATTTTCCATACCATTGCAAACTATAAGGTGATTAGGAAACAAGTGGTCCAACCACTGGAGAATTAATGGAAGGAAATGAAAAAAAATTAAAAATGAAATCCACCCATCATGTATAGTCTAGAAACATAAAAATAGAGTAATGTGGTATGGGTGAAGAAGGCCAATGAACCAAAAAATTCAATGAACACCTCGAATACATCATGGGATTGAATTTTAGAAGAGGGATAAAACAATGATCAACACCTCCTTAATGAACTAGAATCCATGGTTAAAGAAGTATGAAAAAAAGAATAAGAAACTAATTATTAAAAGAATTAAATTTGTGAGGTATCCTCACACCCCACTATTTCTGTAACTTCTAAGCCTTCGGCCTCATGTGAAACTCCCTTGAGTACAATCTATTTGAGGATTGAAGAGAAGAAAAATGAAAATGATTTTGTGAATATTTTTATTGTTCTGATTAATGCTGTAACAGAACACCAACATAAGACCCCATCTTGCTACCTCTTTTTCCCACGCTTTGGTCTGGGCATTGAGCCATGAGCTTCCCCTTCAGACCCCTCAAATGAATTTGATGAAAATTAGGTGATCCAACTTCCTGTGTCCGAGCAGAACTCTATTTATGATCCTAGGTATAATTAATGGAAAACTATAATGGGTATTGACCTGGAAAGTGGAACGTTTTGTGGCTTCTGAAAACATCAATGTTGCATGGACAATAACCTTCTTGAGAAACCTGAGCCGTTGAATGCTACAAAATCTATTCTACCCCTTAGTAGACCCTTGGATATGAATGACTTGGGCCTGCTAGACAGGACTAGTGGATCAACTCATCTGGATTTGCAACTGATCCATTGGGACATAGATATTACACATGTATTGCCTCTAGTCTCTGAACAGAAATCTTTTAATTACTCAGGTACATCTAAGCATGGATTTTCTGTTAAAACAGCTTTAGGTATTCCCTCATTACAATTTGATTGTATTTCAGTATATATTTTTCAATCAACTTTTCCTATTATTTTTCATGCGAACATTGGGAAACTGAATAGTCAACTTGATGATGAATATAATGCTAATAATAGAACTACGGTTTTAATTGTGAAGGATAACATTAAAACTGATATTTTAAACAGCCCTTCTAATTCTACTAAAAGTAGTTATTATTAGAACATGAACCCAAATACTATCATCAAAATCATATGATCTTCTGGGAACGATGGTTCTAGAAACACAAAAAAAGGGATTTCTAACTCCAAATGTAGGTTCAAATGATGATTATTTTATGGAATTTTCATGGTTTTTCTAACTCTGACACCCTTTCTATGTTAAAAGGAATGTCTAATACTCATTTTCCTATATTATTTTCTATTGATAATCCAAAAGTATATTTCTTCTCCAAGTTTCATCACTTATGTCAACGTGGAAACTCCTTTACTGGTGCAACAAAAAACTTATCCTTAGTTGATACTCTCTGGATCCTTTCGCAGTATTTTATTTAGAATATTAAATTTTTTAACATCTCATAGAAAGCCTTCACTTGTGATTTTTTCTTCGAGGGCACTTCTATTTTTTCTCTTACGTTTATGCCGAGAATAGATACCATGATATAATGATCCTTTGGTATGAACATACTTTTCTAGGCGCTAAAATCAACATTACTGGGTTATGTATTTGATATTTTAATGATATCCTCAACTCAAATTATGACATTTGTCCCTCATATGCTACGATCTCCACAAGAGAAATCAAATCCACTATGCAAGACAAAATTCTCATTGAAATAAATCTTACGGGTGCCAAATAAACTTTGTATAAGAAGAATTACAATAGGAAGGTTAACTAAAAATTGGATAGATCCTTCGCAAATGTTCCTGCTTTATATTTTTGTAACACCATCACTAACAACACACATCATATGCTCAACATTGATCAACAACCTATTCTGGTCATTCCCCCTGCTATCACTGTAAATCGTCCACTTCCCTTTAGATTTAATAATGGTTGGTTCACTATCATTGAATGCATTGACATCATTAAAACATTTTGGATTTCTATGACATATTACAATGATGCATTTTCTTTCTCTTTCAAATTAAAGTATCTTAAATTGGTTATTAAGGTTGGTGTATCATGTTTGACAAAATAATCAACAAGGATATCATACTCATTGAAATGTGCTCAACCAACTCCAAAACCACAACACTAGCACTGATTTCAGCATTGATCCATATCACTAAATCAACACCCAGATAATTCTCAACTCCCTTCTCACATTTAAGGGGGACATGAGGTAGCATGACTTGAATTTTAAATAGATTTCTAACAGTGATAGAAATAAAAAGTTCTATAATTCTCTTCAAAGATCCTATAGATCTTATAGGGATCATGCCTCTCTAAAAGTTGTGGATAACATTTTAGACAATAAAGATGACATTGGTGATCATATTTTCTATTACATTGAATCTATCATTAAGGAATCTGATATCAACAAGGATCTCTTACCTGAGGTCATTCTGATGGTTGTCGATGATGAAGATAACACCTTTATTATTATTACATCTCTTGATCATGAAATTAAAGATATTGTCTTTAGATTAAATCATGATAGTGCTCCTGGAATGGATGGTTCTAATAAAGGTTTCTTCCAGTACTATTAAGATATTATTCAATCTAATGTTTTCAAGCTTGTCAAATATTTTTTCACCAATGATGTTCTTACCCACGGTATAAATGATCAATTACACTCTTTAATATCCAAATTTGACAATGCTTCTGAGATCAATTATTTTAGGCCCATTGCATTCATCAAGACCATTTACAAAATCATTAAAAAAACAATTTCAAATAGGCTCTTGTCCATCACTGATAAAATAGTATCCTGGAATCAATTTTGGTTCATTATGGGTAAATCCATCGGAAATTGCATCTGTCTTGCTTCAGAGTGTTTTAATACATTAAACAAATAAAACAGAGGTGGTAATATTGACATTAATCTTGAAAATAAAAAATCATTTCATACAACAGGCTGGAGTTTTTTTTATAGTGCTTCTGTATTTTGGTTTTAGAAATGAATTTATCAACACTATCAGAACTGTATTCAATTTTTCTTCCATTTCTATTGTAATAAAAAGTCCCCCGAGAGGATATTTCAAATGTACAAAAGGTGTAAGATTAGGGGATCCCCTCTCTGTAATCCTTTTCTACTTTTTTGAGGATTATCATAGATGTTTAATCACTTTTTTTATTGATGAAAATAATCTCAAGCGCATTCATGTGTAGTATAATATTAATTCTCACACTCACCTCATATATTTTAAAGATATAATTCTTTTTCTTCAAGGTGGTAAAAGAAACATCTAAATCTTCAAAAGAAAATTTGCTCATTATGAGTAGATTTCTAGACAACTGATTAGCAGGAATAAATCTTATATCTTCATTGGGAAGAAATTTCTATCTAATAGAAAAATGCTGCATTATAAGTGATTTTGGTATAAAGGAGGGATATCCTCCTTTTAAATACCTATGTTTAACAATCCTCTATGGAAAAACTAAATCTCCACATTTCTATGAAATTTCCAATTGGGATATATATCTACATTTTTCTTGGAAGGGAAAATATCATTCTATGATAGGTAGAATCTATCTTGCTAAATATACTATTGTCTCAAAAATGGTCTACTCTATGATGGTCTAAATGTGGTATGATGGTATTATTATAATAATATATACCTTTATAAAATTTTTGGTTTGTGCAGGTAAAATGGTGGAAAGGAAACTTGTAGCCATACCATGATTATCTTTTTATAATCCCATTGATAAAAGAGGAATTGGAATTAAAAATCTCAAACCCTTTAATGTGGTGTTTCCATCCAGGCTCACCTGTGATCTCCAACATAATTATTATAACTCAACTAGCTTTATTAAAACTATATTTCTTGAAAAACATAAGAAAGTAATTTAAAATTTTCTTTCCTCATCTATCTAGAATTCCATAAAACAGACTTTTTCATCCATTATGAATAACGACTAGTAAATGGTCTCTATTGAGTTCTCTTTGAATTTTTGGTTGGATAATTGGACTGGAACTCCTTTAACGTACAGAAATTTTCTTGACCAAAATAATGTGAACGCAAACCACTCCATCAGAGATTTCCTCTCCTCCAAAAATTATTATCTTTCTGAAAACATCATGATTTTCATTGATATCAATACTTTCTCCTTCACCGATGATTTCTTAGTCTTACAACCAGCTCACAATGGAATTCATAATTCAAAAAACTATTACAGCCACTATTTTTGTAACATTTAAAGTTATTCTTGTTGGATAAAGCTCTTTGAAAAACCATGGATAAAACATTCATGATTTACCCTCATCTGGATTTTTTCTCACATCAAGATCCCCAATGATGATAATCATCAAATGCATTATTTTCAAATATATTCTAAATGTTGTATATGAAACCAACACAAAGAATATGCAAATCATCACATTCTTTCTTATTCCACAGCTTTTGCTCTTTGGAATTATATTTATTCACATTTTTAAATGTAGGTGGTTGATTCATGACTCTGTAAAATCTCAATTAAATAGATTTATAGATATGGATAATTCTCAAAAAATTAAGAATATTTTCCGTGCTATTGTCACAGAGAATAACCATGTGATATGGTATTATAGTAATTATCTTGTTCATAATAAATTCTCAATAAGTCTGATGTAGGGAGAATTCGGATTATAATTTCCATAAGTGAAGCCTCTTTGATCCAAAAGGGACACTGCAACAACACAGTGCATGACATTGGCATTCATTGATGACTCTGTATTGATGGGAATTACTTCCAACCTTGTCACACATTCGATGTCATTTGGCATACCCCTCTTCTAGGTTGGATTAAAGTTAATGTGGATGGTACTACCAAAGGCAACCCGGTCCCATTGGGGTTTAGTGAATTCTTTTGGAATCATATTGGTCGGATCCTTAGATGATTTTATGGTATCGGTGGCATTTCCACTTCTCTGGGAGCTGAAATGATGATTATGATTCATGCCACTGCTTTTCCAAACAACATAGTTGGAGAAACCTTTGGATTGGGAGTGACTCGACAAATATTGTGCATGAAATATAGAATGGGGTGATACATCATATGTGGCTGATCACCACTCACTGGATGGTTTTTATTTGAACTCTTCTTGACATCAACTACATCATCACTCATATTTAATGAGAATCTAACATGGTTGCTGATAGCCTTTGGAATAAGGGGGTTAATAGAGATATTACCTATCTTGATGATCTTCCTGCTGATCTAATACACTTTCATTACATACATGGTAATATGTTTCAGTATTTTTGATTCATATATCCTTTTTCTTTATAACAATTATGCCTTGGTCTTCTAGACAAGAACCACCTTCTTAAAAAATATATGAAAAACAATACAAATTTTATTAGAAAAAATTACTCATATCTAATTGAAAAGGAAAAATGATCCGCTTTCCTTCGTCTATAAGACTGAATAATATCCAATGATCATCCAATAACTCAAATAGTAACATTGAAATACCAAAATCAATGAAAATTAGGTCTATATACACATAGATTATTCATAAATTATGAAGGATGTAACTTTATATAACGATTCACTATGGATGAATAAGTTTAATGTGACACTTATGGAAATTAAAGAATAGGAAAAGAACAAATTATTCCCTAATAATATCACATATAACTATACAATTCAAGAGGTCAATGTTGGTGGAAGATTCTTCCATTGGCAGAGGAAACATATTGAACGGTGTGAGAAAAATTTATCAAAAGAAGAAAAAAGTATTTGCTTAATTTGTCTCATAATGCTTAAGGAACCCAAGCCAGGAAGTATAAATAATATCAAAGAGAACATTTGAAGTGGAATCATGAGAAGTGTTTTTTTAAAAAACGGCACTCGAAAGGCTTAGAATAAAAGTAGATAAAATGAGTCATTTCATCTATAAAACCCAAAATAATTAGCATAAGGTTGTCTGAGGTACTCTTCTACCCTTTTACTTTATTGTTTAATATGATAAATTTATCGATATAGAATGAAGGGGTAAATGAGTTCCATGAGGGTATTTGCCATTTGTGGATTAAAAGAATCGTTACAAATAAAATAGTTCATGGTGAAATGAAATTTCTAGATAGATAAATCTGAAATTTCACAAATCATGAATTAAGTGTAGATCACTGTGAATTTGACCATACTTTCCATAATATATATGAATATTCTCAAATGTTAGAGACGAAGTGGGTTTAAAGATTATTTTGGAGTGATTCAGGTATCTACTAGATGTTTTATTTTTACTAATGATTTTTGGCCATTTGAAAAACCATTCAAGTGATTTATGATAAACCCTAATGCTGGTATCGTCAGAGTTCTGTTCAGGATACTTGGAAGCTACATGGAAAAAAATTCTACCAAAAAAGTGGTTTCAAAAAGCGGCATCTAGAGGATCAAAATATTTTTGTGAGATAAATATTGGCTAACAAATCATCTAACCCTCATTTTATAGAATAATTATATATAGAGAAATTATAAGAAATGTATTGCTAGTGGTGTGAACATTCACATCATGTGTTATGTTACCCACCCATGTGTATGGGTTGGAGCATTCCATTGATGCATCTAGATAATGGTCATTCAATATTTGAAATACATCTGTGAAGGTGTGTTAAAGTACACAGACCTATTTAAAGGTAAAAATAAAAAGTTGAAGGCTACGGAAGGGTATATCGATCTATGTAAATGTAACTCCTGATTTATTATCTATAATCATAGGACATAAAATAACCCCATAATGAATTACTAAAACAAAAACAATACAACATTAATTAGTTACATAATAATTGAATATATATATATATGATAAAAAAATATTGCATTTATATAAAAGTAGTGGATTACTATTTGAAAACAACAAATATATATATTAATATAACATTTATTAATAAAATAATAAATATCAAAAAAAATAGTCTATAATTGAGAAGACAGATTTGGAAGTCACTAATATGATGTTGAAGAAGGTCAGAATAAAAAATCTCTAAATTTAGAGAGAACGCAGGAGGAGATGAGAGTTGTTCGGTGCTCGGGTGATGAGAGAATAAAGCTCAGAAGTGTATTAGGGAGGGTGGGAGGCTGAGGGATATGTGACAACTCTATCAGAATATTTTTGAACTAATTGCTTTCATATATCAACCCATACCAACAATTTTTGGGAAACCATTAATACAACTTGTGTATAACAATGTCTTGAATAAATCCCTAATATATATAGATTCCATCAACTCTATACTCAGAGTTTATATAAACTATGAGTATTGATGCCTTGGGATAAACCCATTTTCCAGTACTGACTAAATAATATTTTGTATTATTTAAATATTTATATATGAAATGTATTATTCATGGTATAATTTATCAATGTAAAATAATGTTGATAAAGGATACATTTTAACAGTACTAAATAAAATGGACAGAAAATGTGCTATCTTATTACTAGTTTTTGGAAAATTGATAAATGTATAATTTATCAATGATTTCTATTAGTGGTGATACTTTTTTTCTTTTATTGGTGTTTTTTAAATGATTCATATTATAATTGAAAATTTTCAAATATTTTGTGGTGTATCTTATCAAAATATCGCTAAATAAATATTGTTAATCAATATATAAATTTGTCACATGGTGGGTTGGGGAGACGAAATAAATTGGGACACAATAAAATATATATACCAACACATGAAAAGATTGGAATGAAATTCCAAAAATAATTTTTATAAATAATTTCAAAAATTGTTTCTTGTAATTTTTAATTTTGGGAACTCAGATAATGATATTTATAAATAACCACAAAATAATTTATATTCCTATAATTAATGAAATCCCATTCGTTAGGTAATCTTACTAAAACTCATTATTATCAAGAGTTTGGAATTCTATATAATTAAAATCATAGAAAATATATGTTTTTATGGGAAAGAGTTCAACTTGTTTGATTCAACCACGTTATTTTAATATAATACATTGTTACTTGGAAATATAAATCCCTACACTGGAAAATGTTGTAATGCAATGGGAAATCCCATTCCTGGAAGGGGTTGTTAGCCCTGATTGGATCAGTCAGCCCTTGTGTGGGGAATATTTTAAAAAATAGTTACTTTATATATGTTTTACTGAATGATATGGTCTGATGAAATAGATGAGATTCTGTGAACATGGTCATGTTTAACCATGTTAGTGAGAAAGTCCAATTCCTTCAGTCCCAAATCAGGGCTTACATCCATCTCTAGTACAGAGGTCTAGGAAATATTGTTCATCAATCCCAATTTTGAATATATTAACATTGTAATATATATTATTATATGAAATATCTATGCAAATTTCTGTTACCTATTTTGAAGCATTAAATTGAATTAAATTTAAAATCAATGAGTTTTATATTATTATATCTATCAGAATAATGAAATATTTAATTAAAACATCTATACTAAATACAATTAAATAACCAAAAAATTAAATGAATAAAAATATATCCACTCATTACATTACTATAAAATCTGGTCACCTATTTTCCACCCATTGGTCTTAAGGTCCATTATAATTTATCAAAAATTGAAATAATTCTATCTTAATAATTTTACTATTTTATTTATAATTTTTTATATTATTATATATATTTATATCATGATGGATAGTTTATATGAGACAAAATTCAAATTGGACCCTTCAATTATGAAAAATTAAAATCGGAACATGTTTTAGTATTAGAAGAAATCTCAACTAGACATCCTTCAAAATGGAAAGTAAATCATTCTGGTTACTCAGAATGAAAGATGCATTAATATTGGACAAAACATGACATCTGTAAAACTATAATAGGATTTAACGAGGAAATTTCTTATTGACAATAAATGAAATTCAACATAGAAGAGACAATTAAACAAATCAAAGGGTCATACAAGTTCATTGATCCAATCTTATAGATTGACTATTTCCATTTATAGATCACTGTGGAGAAGTTCAAAAAAATCAATTCATTTTATTTAACTCAACGTTTTTTATAAGAATGAGGTGAAATGAATTAATCTTATTAGAGGATCTTCCATCAAAAATCAAAATTTTGTGTTTTCTTGTTACCAGCATGCACCTGATGAATCTTATGATACCGAGTTTAGGATAGATATAGTCATGTGTTTTTCTATCAGAGGTAGGGGTATTCATTGGAAAAAGGGAGAAGATAAGGGTGGGTCACAGATAGGAGAGGTGAGTTGTGCTAGGAAAGAGTTGAATTTACAAGTGCGGGTTGTGGGGATGTTGAAATGTGCGTAATTATAGAATCAAGAAGGCAGAAAAAACCCATTATTGTACAAGGCTCATTCACCACCATTAGAATCCAGAGCATAAATTTGAATGATTAGAGTATAAGGTAGCATCATAATGCAGGTGGGGCATTCTAGTCGGGAATCCTTGGGTAGTAAAATAATAAACCAAAAGACCCCGAAGCACTAGCAATCATAGGCGAGATGACAAACATATCATACAGTCAAATAACCCTACATAATGGATCCATTGAAGATATTCTAATAACAACCGCAACAACGAAGCCATCAAAGGACGTAGGGAGGGGATATGGTCGGAACTGATGACTTCTTCTAGGGTTGTAGTGAAAATAGGAGGGAGGAATGGGGTTGTAGTTTCCCCATGGTCGATGTTTCTTTATACCCAGGGCTTATTGGGATCACCCTCGGCCCGTCCCTATTCACTTATATCTAGCATTATCATTGTACACAATTTTTGGTGTTCTATAAACATTCATATCTTCTCCCGTGTATATCGGTCAAATGATCACCTATAACTATAGTCTTGTTCACAAGAAATTCTCGTTGAGTTTCAATAGTTGAAAGAACTCAATCATGTTTTCAATGTGATTCATATTATTGAAAACAAAATTAATTTCCATGAAATCTAAAATATTCACATGACCATATATTTTATTTCATCCTCTATGTGGAGAAAAATCGTTGGTAGTCAATGCACTCAAAAAAACAATACCTATTTTTCCCACCCTACTCATTCCCTCCCTACCCCAACGGTGCACCCTCCCACAACACCTTCACCCCTTACCCATCATTGGTTCCTCTATCGCATTGTCGAAGCCTACCACCAATCCCACTTGCCACAAATTATAGATCATACTTTTCATATCTATTCATTCAGGTTGATCCCACCATCATCATCACTGCCTTTTCGTCTATGCTTGATCCCTCCGTTAGTCTCCAGATTCATGAGGTAAACCCAATTTTCAATATGTATTCTTGATTCATTGATAAAACACTCAATGTTAGGGTTCCATCTTGTCACTCGTAGATTCTAGAAAAATATTTTATTTCCTCTCTTTCATCTTATGTTCATCCATTAATTTTAGGATATGATTATATATAGATACAATAGTTGTATGTTTGTAAATTTTTTTTGATTAATCAATTAATTTTTTTAACAAATTCATTGAAATGGAGAACACTATAAGGTGATATAGTGAGTCATTATTGGATTTTATAATATATTCATAATATATTCATATATATTTGTATCTATGATATAAATTATTTATCCTAGATATCATGAATTGTTTTGGTAGTGTGATATGTATAAAATAATATTTTTTAAATGTGTACTATACAACAATTAAAATATATTATCTGATCTGAAATTCATAAAACTTACATAATATTAAAGTAATTGTTATAGTTTTTTGTAAATATATAGTATAAGGGCTCGAACCTCAGTGGCATATTTCATTGTGTGTTTCAGGTGTTAGAGGCACCAAGAAGATGTTTCAAGCAGTTTAGAGGGTAAAAGGGGGAAAATGTGGGTTCCACTTCTATTTGGGGAAAGGTTACGACGTGGAGCCATGGGTCATGCCATAAGCTTGACATATACAGCGTGGTCTGCCTACTGTAGTGTAGGGAGGCTCAAAGGAGGAATATCAACACTATATAAAAATTGTTATTTTTGACACGTTATTTCCAATGTGGATGGGTTTCATCGCAAATATTCTATCTAGAGGTAATGTTTACGATGTGACCCTTTTCCAATTGAAAATAACTAATTATCTACGATGGGAATAACTGTCCCATCACAAATGATTTGGCACGTGATACATGAAAAAACATGAGAAGGGAAATTGTTACAGGTCCTTACACATTCACAATTTCCCTTTAGTGGGATTTTATATTTGTGATGACCTGTCAAAAAACAATATACGTAGTTATGTATTTACGATAAGACCCATCAAAATTTCCCATTTGGTGGTTTTCAATATTTGTGGTGGCCCGCCGCAAATACTATATATGTGAGTAAGTATTTGCGATGTGGCCTGTCCCAAATACCTTTGTAACTGCCACTCCAAATTAATTGACGGTAGCATTTGTTATGGGCCCCATCGAAAATAATCATACCTATATATACCCCCATCTGAATTTTCCTAATTTCACAACTCCTTCAACTCATCTCTCCTTCTCTACTCTCATATTTTCCTATAAAATTTTACATTGGGGTAATATTCAAGCCTTGTGTCATAAGAAAGATTCTATTTTAATGTATTTATCAATAATTTTTTTATAGTTATTTAATTTTATATTTTATTAATCATAATTATTATTAATTAATTATAATGAAATTACATTTGAATTAGATAGTTTTATTTGGTATTACTTATTTTTAAAGATATGTTGTTTCATTAATATATAATTATTTATTTAATAATATATAGTATTAATTTTTAATAATTTTGATCAACTTTCATTAATTAATAATAATTACAGGTAATTAGATTTAATTATTAGTAATTAGATTTAATTATTATTAATTTGCAGTAAATATTATAAATTATTATTAATAAGTAGTAATTAGTAGTAAATACGAATAATTAGTTATGAATTGTATTAAATAGTAATAATTAGTAGTAGTTAAAAATAAATAGAAGCAATTATAAATAATGTCAATAATTAGTAAAAATTAGTAAAAATTAGTTTGAATTAGTAAAAATTAGTTGTAATTACTAATAAATATTTATAAAAAATAATAAATTGTAATAAATAATAAAAAATAGTAATAATTAGTAATAATTAGTTATAATTAGTAATATTTAGTAATAATTAGTAATAATTAGTTATAAATATTCTCAAATAGTGAGAATTAGTAATAATTGGAAATAAATAGTTATAATTGTTTTAAATAGAAACAAATATCGATAATTTTGAATAATTAGTAATAATTTTTAATAATTAGTACTAATTGGTTTTAAATATTATTAATAAGATGCAATTAGTTATAATATAGTAGTAATTATTAATAAATTCCAGTAATTTGTAATAAAATTCATAAATTAGTAATAATTAAGATTAATTGGTATTAAATGCAAGTAATTGATAATAAATAGTAATAAATAATAATAATTAGTAATAATTAGTAATAAATTGTATTTAATAGTAACAAGAAGTAATAAATTGTAATAAATAGTTGTAAATATAAATAATTAATAATAATTAGTAATAATTAGTGATGGATTTTTATAAAAAGTAATATATGGTAATAAATACCAATAAATTGTAATAATTAATAATAATTAGAGGTATTAAGTATTAATTAATAATAAATATTGTTATATAGTAATATTAATAATAATTAGTGGTAAATATAAATAATTAGCATTAAACAGTTATAATTAGCGTTAAATAGTAATAATTAGCAGAAAATAATAATAATTAGTAATACATAGTAATACTTAGTAAAAATTTCCAGTAATTAGAGGTGGCCTCTCACTTCATATTTTGGTGAGTATAATTTTTTTGAGTTTTAAAATTAAATAAAAAAATATTTTAACTATTTTAATTTTAAATTGCATTTTATGGACTCATATGAGCTGACAACGTCTAAAAAATATACTGAGAGTCAGGATGAGACCAAGGATAAAAAAAGTTCAACATGATTTGATGTGGCAGGATGAATACAGGCAACCAAGTATGCCTCCGAGAAAGGTTGAGTTGTCGGTATCAGCTCTCGATTGACACATGTGAGTAATTATGGTACTGCTTCGATGGTAGTGTGGAACTCAAGAGGAACTCAGGGAGAGTCATCATAATATTCTACCTAGTATCAGGAGAAACTATGAGGAGGGAGTATGAAGAGCTTTATCAACAGCAGCAACTACAGTAGGAGGAGATGCATCAATTAAAGTAGCAGCAACATGAGTAGACAATTGAGTACATGCAACGTCTGAGTCATGGTGTAGGGATGGTTTTATTTCAACCATCTCCTCCAACTCATCCTGAAAACCCTCCACCTCAATGATGTATTTATTCTTTATGATAAAACATTTGAATTTACATTTTTTGTAATATTATATATTTATATTTCATTATAGTATATTTTTTATGTTATTGGGAATATTTTGATTGTTATTATTTTATTATTGATTTTTTTAATATTTTATTAATTTATTATATATTTAATTCCTTAAATATTTTTATTATTTATTTAATTTTATAATTTTTTCATTAAAATTAATAGTTTGTTTATTATATTTATTATATTATTCATATTAATTTTTTAAAATATTATTGTGAATATTGAAGTTTTTATTATTTTATAACTTATTATTGTTTTATTATTTTATTATTATCATTATTATTAATTTTATTATTATTATTTTATTATTATTATTATTATATTTATATTATTTATATTATTATTATTTTTTATTATTTTATTAAATTAATATTTTCATTTTTATTTTTATGTTTATTATTCAATATTATTTTACTAATATTATTTTAGTATCATTATTATTATTATTTTATTATTACAATTATATTAATAATTATTAAAAATATTATTATTTTTTTAGTTTTTTCCTGCTTTTTCTGACGGGTGGATTTTCCAATCGGAATACTATTTTTAAAAAACTAATAGAAATTATTTGTAAAATTATTTTCTACAACTGAGCATTTGGGACGGGACCGCACTGTAAATGAACATTTATGAAGGGGTTTTGTAAGAACTAGGATCTACTTTTCATGAATGTTTTCCTTTTCTGTTCTTTTTTGAGAAAAAGATTTTTCTCATGAAAGTTTTGAAGTACACGTCGTGTACCTTCTGAGTACACACTGTGTACTGGGTTGCCACAGGAGGTTCTGTGATGGCTGTGTAAAGGCCATAGACATGGCCATTTGATGGTGAACTGGAGGCCACATAAAGCTGAGTATGTAAATGGAATGTACATGTCATGTACTTCAAAAGTTCATGCCATGTATTTTCTTTTTTTCATTAAACACACCAGGGTCACGTCTGAAGGACATAACACCCGTCATCTAGGTATCGTTCATCTGAGAGAACTCGTACGACCACAATCCTTCTCCAACCCCCGAGCTGCCGTCCGATCTTTGATTCGACTGTCATTGATTGTGTTGGGATCACCTTAGTAAGCTCTTCCTTATTCTAGATCATTGTTTCATGATTCTGTCACATTATAAATTTATCCTCTATTGATTGTTTTATACATTTTTATAGATCAATGTCATTATAATGTGATTCAATCCCCGAGACTCAGGTATATTGATCTCCGAATGCCGAGGTAGGCAGTTTGTGATTTTTTGTAGAATATCCTTGAGTTATATGTAAAAAAATCGTCCTATACTCAAGAATTGGGTATTGTGTGCTTAATGTCTTACCCTTATTGATTTCCTGCTATGCTTTTATGCATTAACAGAGGTTAATTGATTGGGAATAGGGTGAATTTTTTTCTTTGGATGTTTTTTCCTTTTTATGTTTGATTATTACTTTTTGGTCTAGCCTTGCCTATTAGGTTGTAGTTTTCTCCCATTCCAAGTATTGTTGGATGGTGTGATTATATATTATGATATGTTGTTATGCTATAGGTTAATTATCCATGTAGTTCTTAAGGTTTACATTGCCTATTACACATTGCTATACTATTTTGATTTACCTAGGTCCGTGAGAACCTGGTGTGGTAAAACCATAGGGGAAATTGACGTAAGGGCTTTCCCAGAGTGTCATTTATTTATATTACGTTTTGAGACCAAAGGGGGAATTGATGTTAAGTCCTTCCACAGAGTCTTTGTAGTTCCTTGACGCGGGTCATAAGAGGAATTGATGTTTAGTGTATCCCAAGAGATACTTTAGTAACAATATTAGAATATAGGTGAAATTGATGGTGAGTGCTTTCCCAGAGAGTCTATGCTTAGCTGAATTAGAGTGGTGAGACTGTGTGTGCTTCTTAGAGGGTATCTTCTACATTAATTTTAAACCAGAGGGGATACGCTGTGTGTACATCCGAGAGTGTTACCTACTTTGATTTGCTGCTTTCTTGATATCTAGAACTCTATGAATTTGAACCGTGTGGATTGCAAATTGTTGTGTACATCCTTGTTTACTACTTCCTGTACTTATTACCAGCCATATATACACTGAATATTAGGAACTAATATTGTGGTGGTTGCCTACTACGATTTATTCTGACACCCTATTTGTTCATTCTTTTGGGACCAAATTGATTATGTTTTTGTAGGTATAGAAAAGGGTGAGCGCCCTTCTACTTTAGGTACTTGATATGTTGTGGATCTGGACAGCACGGGACCAAGCATAGTCTTGCGATGTTGTGGATCTGATTATTGTTTACATTTTTAGATGGTTTATTATTGTAATTCATCTTTTTGGTGTGTTTGGCTTCTTTCCTAGACATATGTATCATGCAAAATTTTATATATGTGCTGCAGTTTATTCTATCAGAATTTCTCTTTTTATTTTTGTATGATATTATTGCTACATCAACATTTGTATATTTTTTTACTTATATTCTGTATTATTCCAATGTGGGCATATTTTACCCACTATCACACTTTAGGCCCTTGCTTCAAGTCATCAGCCTCAGGCGTTTGGGAAAATGTGCTTGGGGCTATGTGACCAACCAGGTACGGGGCACCTCTTGGTGGCTTCCAAAAATGGGACGTTACAAAGTGGTATCAAAGGAATTATTTTCTTCTAGACTAACTTTTTGAAGACTATAGTTAAGGATAATATAGAATAGGAACTTGGTAAAAAGCTATGCCCGAGAGTAGCTAACCTGCGTACAGCGAAAATCCAATCTTCCTCCTTATTTCAATTTTTATGGTTTTGCATGTTTACTATTGATCTGATTTTAGCTATTAGATGACTCCCATGTATTGTTCTATTATTGTTGATGTTATTTAGGTTCTATTTCTTTTTCAACATGATGAGATGAGGGTATTCCATCTCATGCATCATTTAGGCACATGTTAGAAATCACATGTCATGCATTCTTTCCATGCCATTTAGGGTTCATTAGCAATTTCCTGTTGTTGTGATAGATGTTTTTTAAGATATGAATGGTTTTGTGATATATTCTTGATAGAATAACTGCTATTTGACGGGATATTTCATTTAGTATAGTTTTGATTGAATGAATGCCAAATTTTGGTTCTTGAGGTTTTATGGGACCTCATTGACCAAAAGTCGGTGGATCATTGACTTGTTCTCCTAGTTTATGACATGTGTAAGATGCCACGAATTGATTCAAGGGGAGTATAGGTCTTCCCAGATCGGAATTTGGCATTTTAATGTTCGTTTTAGTGTTTCTTTAGGCCCCATAGTATTTTCTGAGGCTTACTATTCAGAAAAACCCAGAATACCTGCCATGTAGTTTTCACTACACACCATGTGTTCTTCTGTTCAGGAAGAAACTTTTTTCTTCATTACTCACCATGTACCTTATGTACTCACTGTGTAGCCCCTAACCGTGTCATAGGTTGTGTGGGAAGAGACACTGGATAGAATATTTCTGGTGGGAGCATAGTGTGTGCCAGTTGTACATGTTGTATGGTGTTGACCATGTGTCCACCTGTGTGACTAATAACACTGATGGATAAATATTAAGTTATACACATTGTGTCTAGTTTGATCACACTGTATAGAGTATTCCCGGAATCTAGCTATGTAATTAACAACACAGGTCAGTGAAATTCATCATGTACATGCCGTGTCCACCTAGAACACACCGTGTTGGTTGATCCATGTATATGGATGTGTCACTAACAACATTGGTTGGAAAAGCTCATCTAGTATAACTCTGTCTGGCATAAACATGTCATGTAGTCTCATTCTAAGGTTACCCGTGTGGTCGAGCCATGTAGAGGACTCAGGCAGGTGAAGAGAATTCATGTACACACCGTGTGTTAGGACAACATGTCATGTTTTCGGGGTGTTGCAAGACCTACGTGGGTAGTAGTACATGACAATGTAAATGGATTATGGAAACATGACATGTATGGGTTATACACATCATGTATTCATGTTTTAAAAAATTTGAATGCTTCTTTTGTCATGTTACCTTCTAGAACATCTAGTTTTTAGTCTTGTATAATCTTGATCTATTTGTCCACACGACCATGCATTGTCATGCGACCAAGACGTCCTCCGGTTGTACGCCAGTTGCATGTTGGAGATCAGACACTAGACATGGAAAATCAAGGCCTTCTAGAAGATCCTCCTGTTATGCCAGTCTTGGAACCAGCCATTATACTAGACATAGGTGCTGATGCACAATTCAAGGAAGGCATTATGAGGATGATTCAAACCTTCTAGGGAGCACCACCTCCTACCTCGACTATGGCATTTTTTGACATTGGATTCCCAGTAGCAGCATCCTCCCACCTTATTAGGGGAAGAAGGACCACCGGCTGTAGATTCATGGCTAGAAGCCTTGCTAACCATCTTTGAGCATCTGGAGACACCTCTAGAGAGGCAGGTAATGATCTCTACTTACATGCTATGGGAGTCCGCCAAGAGATGGTGGGATGTGATCTCAAAGGTGGGACATCAGCAGGGTATGGCTTGGGAGGAGTTCTAGTGTATCTCCTCTGACTTCTTCTATTAGGAGACCTTGACGTCTGATCAATCTCATGAGTTCATCAGTTTGGAGCAGGTTACTCTTCTAGTTATGGAGTATTCCTCACGTTTCACTGAGCTTCAGTGTTTTACACCCTTCTGAGGGGGAGATGATTTTTTCCTAGCATGGAAGATTTTGGATGGTCTCAGACAGGACATCCACTCTCTTTTTAATATCCTCAGGCTAACATCCATACCTTCTATTGTCAACTAGGAGATGATCATGGAGTGCAATCTGAGTAATTATTGAGTAGTAAGCCAGGGAATCTCAACATCTAGGGATAGTGTCCCTTATCAAATAGCACAAAGCATCGTAGGGAGCCTACGGGTGGGGATCTGAAGAGGTGAAAGACAACTTCAGGCATCCAGGTAGTATGATATCAGTATGGTATGGTCGGACATAGAAGGCCACAGTTCTAGAGAGACCTAGTGGAGTGTCGATCTTACAGCATGATGGGTCACCTATAGTGTTTCTGTCAGTTTTTCTCACCAGCAACTGTTGAAAGGGGTTCATATATGACTCCTCATATAGGAGAAACTCAACATATTTCTAACCAGTCTAGGAACTAGAGTTTTTCCGGCCATTTAAGATGAGGTAGAGTTATTGGCCGTGGTTGTCATTCACTTGGCTACCAGCGACAACTGGGTGGATCAGCTCAGTGTTGTCACGTTGGGTAACTAGGCCATGGAGTAGGCCGTACTTTTTTAGTGTAGCAGACCCAGCAAGAGTAGGATCCCGACTCCTCTACAGTTCGATGTACGATGATAGTTCCCCAAGTTTTATCTTCATATATTTTCAGCACATGAGCTTCCCATAGCTTAATATCTATTGCTATTGTAGAGATCCTTGGACTCTGTATATTTTCATCTATAAATATCTTGAAACTAGACACTTCGTTGGGTACTAGAATGACTAGTGTACATTAGTGCAAGGAGTCCCCTCTAGATATTGGTGGGTATCACTTTTTATGGGACCTCTATGTCCTAGAGATGACTGGCTATGATGTTATTCTTGGAATGGACTAGCTAGCTCCCTTCCAGGAAGTCATTGATTTCTATCACCATAGGGTGAGTTTCATATCACCATATGTTGGATCATTTCTTTATATGGGCAAATGGAATGTCCATATGATTAGAGCGGGTCTAGAGCATCATTTGTTAGGAGGAGTTATAGCCCAGATTGCTAGTTTTATCTAGATGATCAGGTGACATCCCAGTTTGACCTTCCTCCAATAGTGAATCATTTTAGAGATGTCTTTCCAATGGACGTTTCGAGTTTAACTCCAGATTGAGTGGTATACTTTTAGACTGAGCTTGTGCCAGGAGTGATATCGGTGTCTATTCATCCTTATAGAACGACTAAACTCGAGTTACATGAGCTCAAAAATCTGGTGTAGGAGTTGCAGAAAAAAGGGTTTCATCTGACCCAGTACTTCTCCTTGGTGTTCACCCATCTTTTTTGAAAAAAAGGCTCATGGTACCCTTATACTTCATGTGGATTATCAGATGATGAACAAGTTGACGGTCATGAATCGATATACCTTGCCAAGGATTGATGGTCTCTTTGATCAGCTTCGAGGAGACCGAGTGTTATCAAAGACTGACATAAGGTCTGGTTATCATCAATTTCACATTAGACCATCTGATATACCTTTCAAAGCCTTCCAGAGTAGGTATGGTCTATATGAGTATAGGGTTATGATGTTTGGTCTCATGAACGCACCTATAGTTTTCATGGAACTAATGTGCCAAGTGTTCCATCCATACGTGGATTATTTCATGGTGGTCTTCATGGAAGATATCATGGTTCACTCTCACAATTGACATAACCATGCTACCCATCATGAGATCATTTTGAGTACACTGAGAGAGAAAACGTTATATCTTAATCTCTCAAAATGCCTCTTTTGTATGGATCAGGTTCACTTCTTGGGTCATGCTATCTCTGAGACAAAAGTGTCAGTAGACCCAGAAAACTTGAGAGAAGTAGTTTCTTGGGACAGATGAATAACTTCTTTGAGGTGTGGAGTTTTCTCAGATTTTTGGGATACTACAGACGATTCATTCATGACTTTTCATTCATAGCAGCACCACATATGGGTCTGACTAAGAAGGGTGAAATGTTCTTATGGTAATATTCTTGTGAGTCAGACTTTTACATGCTAAATGGGTAGTTGACTGAAATCATTGATACTAGTATTTCCAGATCCGGTAAAGAACTACATTTTGTACTGTAATGTTTCAGGTATGGGGCTAGGAGTTGTACTTATGCAGCGAGAAGGAGTCATTGTATATGTGTCTTGGTAGTTGATACCACATGAGAGGAATTACCCAATGCACGATCTCAAGTGGGCTGTAGTTATTCATGACATACGCTATTGGAAACATTATATTCTGGTAGAGTATTTCGTAGTTTTCACAGACTATAATATTCTCAAGAACATCTTCACTTGGTGTCATTTTAATTTGAGACAACAATGTTGAGTTGAGTACCTTCATTATTTTGACATTGAGCATTCCTATATGCATGTGAAAGGCAACGCAGAGGCTGATGCATTGAGCAGGAGGACTCAGATACAAGCAATTTAGGAGGCCATATGTGAGTGGAAGCTTATGAATCTATTCTCTAAGATGCATTTGGAGGTGCATGATAGACCGGGGATGACGTTTCATTCTTATGTGGTTGTTACCTCTACTCTTCTTGATAGAGTTACAATGATGTGGATTTCAGATTCAGAAGGCATAGTCCTATGGGAGAATGTGTCTTGGGATTACTCTATTCCAGGATGCACCATATGCAAGGATGAGATCTAGAATTTCAAGGGGAGCTTATGGGTTCCAGGACATGTACATGAGGAGAAAATGTGGGACTTTAATTCCTCTGTTTTGGAAGTTCATCCTTGTTTCATCATGTTGTATTGTCAACTACACCATTAGTATTGATGTCCAGGTATGAAGAGAGATGTTTTTAGTTTCATCATGAAGTCTTCCACTTATCAGCAAGTGAATGCACAACATCCGTGGCCAGTAGGTATTTTGCAGCAATTACCCATTCTCGTGTAGAAGTGGAATGATGATGCAATGGAATTTGTGACCGTGTTGCTGAGTTCGTTCAGAGGAAATGAGGAAATATGGGTTGTCATTGAAAGACTCGCGAAGGTTGATCACTTCTTGCTGATCAAAGAGACCATCAGTGTTGATGAGCTGGGATAGTCGTACATCCGAGATATTATACGTCATCTTGGAGTTCCACACTCTACTGTTTTAGATAGGGATGCTCATTTTACATCTCGGGGTCTGGCAGGGGCTTTAGAAGTTATTGGGTACACCTGTACTTTTGATTATATCCTACCACCCCTAGACAGATGGCCAATCTGAGCATACGATTCAGGTGCTTGAGGACATGCTCTGATAAAGCATCATGGATTTTGGAGGATCTTAGGAGAAGCACAATCCTCTTGTGGATTTTTCCTACAACAATAGTTTTCATGAAACTATTCAGATGACACATTATGAGCCTTTGTATGGTTGGACTTACCGATCACCCTTATGTTGGCTGGAGGTAGGAGAGAAAGCATTATTTGGACCTTATCTTGTTCAGGGGACCACATAGTAGATAGAGTTGGTTTGAAAGAGGATGGATACTGCATAGTCTAGACAGAAGTTTTATGATGATCAGTAGAGACGACATTAGGAGTTCGAGGTCTGGGATTAGGTTTTCCTATGTTTCAAACCAATTTTGGGACAAAATAAGATTTGGAGACAGGGTAAGCTTTCACCGAGGTACATCGTGCCATTTTATTTGTTGGAGAGAGGTGGTTCGGTTGCCTATCAGTTGCAGTTACCTCATAGGTACTGGGCTATTCATGACATATTCTACATTTCTCAACTTCAAAATTACTTCTCAGACCCATATCATGTTTTCCATCCCAAAGAGGTTGAGTTGGAAGTGGATGGATCTTTTGAAGAGAATATTATCCGGATTCCCAATCGCAGAACAATGGTTCTTCGTGGCTAGTCTGTTCCTTTGGTATTAGTGCTATGGCATCACAGGTCAGTATAGGACAAGACATGGAAAAGAGAGGCCGATGTACGAGCATAATGGTCGTTGTTGTTTGGGTTTCTTCTTCTATGCCACCTTGCTAGGGAAATTCAGGGGAGAATTTTTTAAGAGGGGAATATCGTAAGAACCTAGATCTTTTTCAGGTATGTTTTCCTTTTCTTGTCATTTATTTGTGAAAAATAGGGGTTTCTGGAAAATTTTGGTGTACACGCCGTGTGCGTTCTGAGTACACACCGTGTACTAGGTTTCCATATGAGGTCTTGTGATAGTCATGTAATGGCCACGCACACAACCATCTAGGGGTGACCTAGAGGCCGCCAAAATTGAATTAAAAAAATAGCATGTACACACAGTGTATTTTCATTTTTTTCATTAAACACACCTGGTGTTTCTCTGATGGATAGAATACCCTTAATCTTGGTCGCGTTCATCCTAGAGAACTCATACAGTCATGATAATTCTCCAAGCCCCTGACCCTCCATCTAATCTCTGATTTGACCACCATCGATTGCATTGGGATCACCTCTGTATTATATTCCTTCTTCTAGGGTATCATTTCATGATTCCTTCTCTTTATCATGTTATCCTATGTTGAATGTTTTAAACGTTTTCATAGATCTTCGGTGTTCTATAGTGATTCATGTCCCGAGACTCATGTATATTGATCTCCAAAGTCCAAGAAAGATGGGTTGTGCCTTTCTATAGAAAGGCCCTGAGTTATATCTTCATAATCACCCAATACCCATGAATGAGTTATTGTTTGTTTACCGTTTTACCCTTTTTGATTGTCTGATATGCTTGTATGATTGAATAGAGGTAAATTTATTGTGAATTGGATGAATTTCAATTCTTTGGATGTTTTTGATTATGTATGTTTGATTATGACCATTTTGGTCTAGCCTTTCCTTTTACGCTGTAGTTTATACCCATTCCTAGTATTGTAGGATGGTGTGATTATATTTTCTGATATGTTGTTACGCTATTGACTGATTAGAGAAGTAGATCTTATGGTTTACATTGGCCATTATGGTTTCCTATACTCTTTTGATTTACCCAGAGATGTGAGATCCTAGTGTAGTGAGACTATAAGGGACGTTGACGTAAGGGCTTTCCCCGAGTGTCTTTTATTTATATTACCATGTGAGACCAAAGGGGGAATTGACAGTTAGGGATTCTTCAGAGTGTATGTATTTCCTCGATGTAGTCCATAGGGGGAATTGACGTTGAGTGCTTCCCCAAAGAACCTTTATTACTTTTTTGAGTCAATAGGGGAAATTGATGATGACTGCATTCCCAGAGAGTCTATACATAGCTGACCAAAGGTGTGAGACTGGGTGTGCTTCCTAGAGGGTTGCTTGTACTTCTATGTTGAACCAGAATGGATAAGCTATGTGTACTTCCCAGAGGGTTACCAGCTTTAATTAACTGTTTCGTGATATCTATAACAATATGCATTGGAAACATGTGGATTACTTACTGTTGAGTACTTCCTTGATTACTACTTCCTGTACTTATTACCTTCCATATATTCACTGACTGTGAGGCACAGATCTTATGGTGGTTACCTATTCGGATTTAGTATCACGCCCTATTTGGGCCATGCTTTTGGGCCCAAACAGATTATATTACTACAGGTATAGATAAGTGCGAGCACCTTTCTCTGTTAGGTACATGATATGTTGCGGAGATGGAGATCACAAGACCAAACATAGGCTTGCTATTCTATAGAGATGATTACTAATTCCTTTTATACTTGTTTTAATATTGTACATTAGAATTGTCCTCTGTTTGGTTGCTTTTATAGACATATGTACCATGCATCATATTATATATGTGCTCCATTTTATTCTATCAGTCTTCTACTATTTATTTTTGTATGATATTATTACTGCTTTGAATTTTGTATATTTGTTTAGTTCGACTATTTACTCTGCCAATGAGGGAATATTTTCCCCACTATCACACCTAAGGCCCTTGCTTCTAGTCAGAAGCCTCTGGCATTCCGGGAAATTCTCTTGAGGCCATGTGAGCAACCAGATCTGGGGCGCCTCTAGGTGGCTTCTAGAATTGGGATGTTAGAGGTCTCATCGAAAATTCCCCCATCACAGAAAAATCAACTTCCTATTGTATGGGGCTACTCTATTTTGAGTCCTTGCTACATTTTTTTGGTTTTATGTGGTGTAGGCCCATCTTGAATGTCAAGCTCTACAACCTGGAGTGAGGTGGCTTCAACAATGTGGTCTTTGAGGTTACTTTCTAATCGGGGTGGTTGTTACACGGGTTGTAGGCTGGGACATAATCCCTCTACCTGGATAAATAATATTTTCTTAGTGGATCCAGCAGTGGATCCCAAAAATAGGATTTACAAGGGGTTATGATATGGTCTTCTTCGACTTTGTATTGGTCTAGGTTGTCTACTACATGATCTTTGGGGTTCTGATCTGGTCCACTTAAAATCTATCTTTATCTAAATACTCCCAAGGCCACTATACATAGTTTTATCCCACTCCTTCCTCATAAACCTAATTCACCAAAGGGTTATTTTCAATGGCTCTGAATCCCCCTTTGGATTAAAATAAATCCCTAATTTTTTAGTTCAATATGTGGTGATCTTAGGTATTCTCTTCCTCTTTTCTAGAGGTTTCTCTCCATTCGATCTTTTTTCCTCTTATTCAATCATTAAATATTATGGATGATGATCTATATCATTCTAATTGGCTTTTCTGAGTCCTTTATCAATGTATCCATGGATGAACATCCTTGGGAGATCATAGTGTCCTCAAAAAATTATGTGATTATATATCTATGAAATTCATTTATTCTCAGGAAAAGAATATTAAATCATTGAAGTTGAGTATTTGTTTATTATTTTATTTATTAATATGAATACTTAAATTGACCATGGTTATCCTTTTGGATGGAAGTTGAATAATCCTAATAAATATTAAATCGGATTAAATATTGTATTTTGATTAGGTTTAATGATCGCATGTTATTTCTTTCAACTGTGATAAGGGGTATCTTTTAAATTTTCTTGATATTGTTTTATTTATACAATTCTTTGTATAAATTTTTTTCATGATTAGATTATAATATTGAAATTGAAGAATTTTGATAGTGAATATAAATCATATCATGTTTTCATTGTTGGATAAATAATTTAAGAGGAGGCATGAATAACGAATTTGGTGTTTGTCGTAGTCTGATGGTAATCAAATTGATGCATGTATGAATGTTTAACTAAATGTGTAATTTAATGTGTTAAAGGAAATAGATAAAGAACATTAAGTAAGAATTATTTTTGATGATAATAAAATGAATCATTATTGAGTTTTTTTCTTCCTTAAGTTTGTTGAAATTTGATGCTTCTGCCAGAGAGAAAGGTTAAATAATTTAATAGCTTTTTATAGATTATTCCTTAGGTTGTTTTAGTTAGAACCTATGATATTACCCAACCAAGATTTAAATATCACTAAGAGGGTTATGGTATGAATTTTTATATCTTTTTCTTTAATTTTTTATTTCATAAGAAACTATATTCACCTTCGATCAAATATTTTTTTCTCTACTTAAAAAATTGAAATCCTAACTACAAGAACATAAATACTTACATGGTTAACTACTCAAAACGAGTATCTAGTTGTTGATATGGTTTGGAAATAATCAGATACTACATAATCCACTAGAAAAGGTCATTTTGTGTGGAATATAATGAGTAAGATATTCCCTTCCACTCATGTAGAACTATGTTCTATACAACAGTGCATGTTCTTCAAGTGTGAGGAATTGATGCAATAAATTTTTTTTAATAAACATATTACAATGCTTCTTAATATACTTTCAAAAATATGAACATTCCAAACAATTCATCAGTTTCTTACCCAGAAGCTGATATGAACATCATGGACTCTGTAATGATAATTAGTCTAATTCTCATGTTTTATATAAACAACATGAAAAATATAACCCTATAAAAATAATACTAAAACAATTTTGAACTTCCTCTTATTTAGTTTAGAAATATCAATATGATTTTCCCAGTATGAGAATCCATCACAAAATGATAAAAAGATAAATATGATATATCTCTTATTCTTAATCTTATTATTCTTCTTATTCTTTGTCTTCTATTAGATAAATTGTTTGAAGTATTATCAACCCAAAAATTATTATTTCTATAAATGTGGTGAATATATCATGTTAGAGGTGTTTATAAAAATATATATTTCAACATATTATCATACAAGAGGAAATTAAAATTACATTGACTATAAGGATTTTTCACTCTAGTTTGAACATGGTTTGTTATTATACTATTATATAAAAAAAATATTTACCATTGTATAAATTAAAAACCTTATTGTTCAATTAGTAGACACTAAAATGAATTAATTATTTATTATTATTTGGATTCTAATTTTTATATTATATAGAAGTAACCTTTTTTCATTTGATAATGATATTATTATGAATCTTATTAATTTAAATATTATTAGTATGGACAATATAGTGTAATTTTATACCAGCGTTTCTATATGATAAAAAGGTCACTATGATAATTAGAAAATAAAACTATGAGAAATATAAAAATAAATTAAAATATATAGAAATAGAGTTTGAATGTAATTGGGAACATCATTATATAGAGAGTTAATAGTTTCATGTTTGTAAAAAAATAATTAATCAATTGAAATATTTTTAACATGGTTATCGAAATTATGATCACTATAAGGTGATATAGAAAATCACTGGAAGATTTTATAATATATTGATAATTTTTCATATATATTTAACTCTATGTTATCAGTTAATCAAGATATATATCTAAAATTAGTCTAGTAGTGTGATATTCAAGAAATAATATTTTTTATAAATTTGTATGATACAACTATTTAAATATATTATGAGATATAAAATTCTAAAAATTTATTTAATATGAAAACTTATGTAAGTGATAATATTTTTTAAAAAAACGTTTGAGGGATATAACCTTAGAGGCCCTTACCATTGTATGTTTAGGGTATCTAAGGAACCTTCTAAAAAATTCAAGGCTTTTGGAGGTTAAATGATGAATAAAGTTGGATTACACTACCATTTGAGGATAGGATGTGGCGTGGAGCCATCGACTATGTTGTATGCCACGATTCTGTGGTGTGGTTTTTTAATTGTGGCCTATGTATGCTCAAGGATGAAAATCACGGATACTACCTTTTTAGGACTTGTTTCCCATAGGGGTTGGAAATAGCATATGCCCCTCTTTAGTGTTGAGCACTACGACATAGAGCGAGGTGGCTATGATGTAGTGTTTTTTGTTGATACTTCCAAATCAGGGATTGCAACAACATAGGATGCACACTAAGCTAATGTCCCTCCCCTAGATAAATTTAATATGAACATTGGCAATAGAAATGTATCCCAAAAACTTGTTTTAATAGGGTTCATGATATAGTCTCCCCCACTATGTAGTGGTTTAGGAGTCCTACTATGAGATATTAGGGGACACGTCATGGTCCTCTAAAAATATATTTTCCTATAAATACTTCTAAGGCCCTTGTACCTAATTCTCTAAAACTCCTTCTTCATGAACGCTAGGCACAAAAGGGTTATGGTTTAAGGATTTGAATCCCCATTTCAAAAGGGATGTATCATAAATTTTCATGTTCAATAAATGATGTTCTGAGGTTGTATCTTCCTCTTTTCTAACATTTTCTCTCCATTTGATCTCATATCCTCCAATTCCTTCTATCCATGTCATGTAAAATGATCACAATCATTATAATTTATTTTTCATTGTCCTTTTTCATAGATTTCATGTAATTAATCATTGAGATATCATAGTTACATCATGGAAGAGGTGATCAGAGATCCTCAACATTGATTCATTCTCATTCAATGAATTTCGAATCATTCTTGTAGGGGATTCATTTCATCTCCTATTTATTTAAGGGAAATAATAAATTTAATTTGGTTTATCCCATTGGATGGTGTATGAATTAACATAATAAAAATTAATCCATATTAAATAATGGAATTAGTTTATTTTTTTAATCAAATGTTTTTGCATAGAACCCTAATAATGGTTTCCTTATTTTTTCGATAGATAGTGTTCTATATGTAATATGCATTGTATAAATATTTTTTTGGGGTTTATAATGTGTAAATTGATGAATTTGGATAATGAACATAAATCTGATAATGTTTTGTTTGTTGGATAAACTAAAGAGAATATGTATTTAGTGAATCTGGTGTTTCTCATAATTTGATGGTAATATAATTGATGCAAGTATGATGGTTTAACATAATTTGTAATTCCATCTGTTATTGGAATTCGAAAATGAACATGATATTGGAATGATTTTTGTTGATAATAAAATGTATGATTAATGAGTTTTGTTCTCCCATAAGATTGTTGACACTACATGATTATGTCATTGAGAATGTTAAAATAATGTAATATCTTTAGGTTAATTTGGTTATTTTTTCTTCATACTGATAATTTAAATTAACATATTAAAATTGTTCTTCTTTTTAAATTATTTTAAATACATGTAATTTATTTATAAATATTTTCTATTTTTAATCTCTACTATATTTTTTTTTTCATTTTATCACATGAGCTGATTTACGTGGCCCACTAAATTGTTATCCCTGCTCAATTTGGGATTCCCACTTAGATATCCAATTTATACAAATTATCCTTATTTTTGTACATCAATGGATGATTCTTCATGACTTATACTAGCAATCCATTGATTTGAGTTGTTCAATGTGTCTCGGAGTGGGTAGTTTGGTTTTGGATTAATGGTAGCCTCCCTTGGTTGTGTAGTTATCTATTAAGGGTTCTCGTAGGGAGTTATATCACCCCTACAGTTCCTACATTTGATATGAAAATGAAATCTGAAAGTCATCATTTTGGGTGGTCTATTTTATATGGAAATATTTTTTCTATATTCCTGAAATTGATGCACTCTCACCGCTGGTGGTTTGTTTTCTTCCTACTGGTGGTTTAGTCATCTTTTTCTCATGCTTGTAATTGAGAATTGTGTTCCTTGGCTTAAATATTGTTGGGCGTTGTTCTATCATCCTGATTGGTCAATTCATCTGGTGTCATTTCGACCCCCAACAAGTCACTTGTGTGTGGCTCATGGTAGAGTTTGTCAGGGTTCTTCCTGGTTGAAGACGGGTGGCCATGGATCAAATTCGAAGAACATGAATGATTTTTCTAGGGTGGGATCCAATGAAGAAACAATATCAGTGTTCCTGGATCCTGAAGTGATCAAGATACTAGGACATTTTTTCAAGGTATTTTTTTTTAAAAAATTGATTCCTTCTATGTTGCTCCTTCTAGTGCACAGTTTTAATTTTAGTGCTTCTACACATTTCTGTTTTCTATCCACATTGGTATTATTTCAATGTAGTAGGTCCCAATGGGTCTGAATAACAGATATCCTGGTGTTGCTTTTTTTCTGTTTTCGTTTCTTTTTATGAAATTTTGTGAATCTCTATTCCAAAATTAGCACTCTATTTTGGCGTGTTTTAATTATAATAAAATTCATTTTTATAATTTGTCTATTGAATTATACCATATTTACTATATTGTGGTCCATGGAATAATTTTAGGGGGATTTTATTTCACTATAACCCCCCATGGCAAAGTGGTATTAATAACACCTAAATAAACAATGACATCTGTGAAATATGAAATAGAAAAAATTTGATGGGGGTAATAAGTTTAATTTATGTGGATTAAAAATGGGGTCCTTATTAGTCCAATATGAGCCTCAACATACCATTTTTAGACCTAGGAAACACCTTGTATGTCTCTCCACTAATGGTCAAATTGTCAAAACCTAATTAGATGTCCCTCCCAACATTTTAATGAAATAACATAGCTCTTTAACCTTGTCTATAAGTGATAATGTCCTATATGATCATTATTATGAGACCTACATAAATTATATTTTGTCTAAACATGAAAAAATATATATGAAAACAACTTTAATTGGTCTTCATCATAAGAAGCACAAAATATATACCTTTAAAATATGCCATGGAAAAACCACCCAGACACAATTTAATGAGTTTAATAAAATGTTCACAGAGCTTTCCAATATAAATTATAATATTTATGTTTAGGACCAAGCCATCCTAATTTTAATTTATATACATAGTTCATATGAACATCTTATCATGAAATGATGTATGGTATATATTCCTTGACCTTAGCAGAATTCAAGTCCAGCTTTCTTTCACTTGAGTTGTGTAGTGAGGATAGGGTTAAACCTCAAGATTAGGATCAAAATTTGGGTTTTTGTTGGTGTTTTTATGGAAAAAGAAAGGTAAAAATTTGAAAGGAAGTAATATACATAACAAACCACATGAACATAATTCTAAACCAATGATAAAGGTGATTACTGGCTACCTTGTGGGAAACATAGGTATATTACACAAAAATGACCTGATTTAAAATATGGAAGGCCATATAAGGATTTTAGCGATCTTTATCTCTTTTCTGACCGTGGTTATGAATGTGTTGTGGTGTTGTGTGTGTCCCAAGTTACTCTTGATGCAGAGTGGTTCTCAAATTCTGGGTATTTATACGATATGTTCATGAATAGGAGTTCAGATTCATATTTGACTGAGGGAGTTAAAGCTGAGGTTTTTATAGGAAAAAACAAGCCATGTTGCATAATGGGTGGAGGTTATATTTATCTATAGATCTCAAAACACTCAATTTTAATCTTATTGGTCATGAAATGGGTTCCAGATTCACACCAGAATCTGATCTCACTAGATTTCATAGAACATATTGGTATTAACATTAAATATATTTCTCGTTATCTTAAAATATCCATTGGAGATTTTATGGTTTTTACTGGATCATTACATAATGGTTTATATGTTTTGGATGGAAGAGTACATGAAAGATAATGGTAAACACTTTTGTCACTGACAATGAAAACACTATTCTTTAGTATAGGTTGAGGGGACATGTGCATTCTATAGGTCTCGATAAATTGAGAAAGAAAGGTCTGATCAATAAGGTAACACCATGTAACATACCCTTTTATGAAGATTATGTCATGGGTAAGTCAGAAAGTGTATGTTTTCAAAGATGCATCATTATATATGGTCACCCACTTGAGTATGTTCAAACTAAATTATGGAGGCATATTAGGACATCCAACCATGGTGGATGATCATACATTATCTCTTTTATTGTGGTCTTTCCAATTATATTCTATTATTATATTTTGAGAAATAGATATGATATATTCTATCTATTTAAAACCTAGAAATGTGAATTAGAAAATCAATATATGAAGATGTGAATGCATTTAAGGATTGAAAATGGCCTCAAATACCTATATATTGAGGATATGATGTTTTTTTAAAAGTGATGGAATTATAATGCACCGAACTATGAGACATACTCCTTAGTGGAATAATCTAACTGCATGTATGAATCATACCATTATTGACTGGCTCTGTATCATTCATGCAAGTTCAGTCATGTCCAAATCCCTTTAGATAACCAAATTCACTTATTGGGTTGACATAATAAGTAGGTTTCCATCGTCTGACAATGATTTAGGACTCATATTGAATTTTATAGAAATCACCCCAATCCTATTAACATATTAGGGTTTTTGGATGCACAAACAATTCTAATTTTAAAGATTATATACTTGACCTGCGAGCTGTCAAGATCCTCTTCATTGGGAATCCCGAGGAGGAGAATCTATATTAGTGTTGGCTAGATATAAATGGATTTCAAAAGTTTATTCATAAAAGGTATGTGGTGTTTCAAGAATATGTTCTTTCTAGGATCATTCATCCGATTAATGAATGTGTTGATAGAGATCATAAGATGGATCATGAGGGTGATCCTCCTAGTGTTAGTGATTTTCCAATTGAAACTCCTTTTAACTATCAAGTGTCTCTTTCTCAAACTAATCCATTATCTAGATCTTATACTGATGATACTTCTGATGATGGATATCCTTGGGGCCATAGAGGTTATCATCTCACAAGGGATATATAGAGGAGGGTCATTAATCCTCCTCCAAGGTACAACCATTCTTTTATGGTTGACTTTTCCTTAAATGTGGTATTGAATCTTTGTGACGAGTATTACCAAATCTATAATGAAGCTAACAATGAAAACTAATATGATCATTGGATTTCAGCTATGAAAGATGATGTAGAATCTATACGAAAGAATCATACTTCTTACACAGTCAATAAACCACCTACATCCATGGTGAATGGTTTCAAATTGATTTATAAAACCAAAGAAGACATTACTATAGGAAAGAAAATTATGTTTAAAGGTATAGATATATCTATTGGCTTCCTTCAAATAGAAAAAATTTATTAATATGTAATTTTTTCTCTTGTAGTGAAACATTCTTCAATAAGTGTTATGACCAAGCTATCGATGAAGGTGTTTTTTATTCAAGAGTTTTCCTCTATATCCATGGTTGGTTTAAAGAAATGAAATATTTTCACTTTTTTTGGGAAATAGTTATTTTGTGATTAGGTTTTATGAATGATTTGAACAATTTTAGGAGAAATCAGTTTCAGAGGAGAATGTATCACATTGAAAGTGAATTATCATCTATTTCACACTAGTTCCAATGTGAAACATCTTTTTCAATTGTGATGATGATTTTCTGGATTGTGATTGATAGAAATCATGTGTTGATGTGAGAACTTCTGATTCAATCTTGAGAGAAGATATGACGTGTGAATTCGATGATACTAATCAGAAATGAATCGTACTCAGATTTTTTTTCAAAAAAATTAGAAAATAATCGTACTAATATTTATCGTATCATGGTTGTAGAAATAAAAATGTGGTACTGATTGTTCTTCAAAACAGTCAGAAAATATGTTTTCAAAAACCATCAAAAATGAATCGAATTTAAATTTATTGTACCCATAGGATGATAGAATGAAGTGGTACCAATTGTTTTTAAAACAAATTGGAAAACCAACGTATATAGATTGTATTGATTCTCTTTCAAAAAAATAGTATCCAGATTGTATAGATTTTATTTCAAAATAATTTAATTCTATGTGAAATTAATAAAAATTCCACCAATAGAAAGGTGGTTTTATTGAATGTGTTTTCGATAGAAAGGTGGTGCTGAAAGTAAAAGAAGTGGTGCTGATGAAAACGGTGATGCCGATGGGAATGGTGATTCTAATGGAAAGTGGTTCTGATCGATGTGGTTTCGATGGAGGTGGTGATGCCAATGGAATATGTGACACTGATAGTTTTAAAAAACAATCATATTTTGGTAAAAGAAAAAAATGATATGTTGTCAATTGATAATGAATAAAATTCAGACTATTGTGTATCGTATTCAGGTAGATCAGTGTTTTCAGATTGTATTTAATCACACACAACAATCGTAAATAGAAATTGTTACCAGAGTGATTGTAACCATCGATCGTATCCAGAATGATCCTATTTAGAATGATCATAACCAAAATCATAACCCGCAATCGTATCGAGAATAATTGTAATAAAAATGATCATAAAAAGATTCATCACAACAAGAATGATTGTATACAAAATGATCATAACCAGAATGATCATATCCATAATGATTTTAACTAGAAAGAGATGTATTTAGGATTATCATATTCATACCTTTTGTATTCATAAGATATCATTTCTGGGTTGAGATTAAATGAATTAATGATGAATGAATGGGATGTTACAATACTTCCCAATTGAAATCAGGTGATGCTAAAGCTGATCCAAAATGAATTCAATGTCATGAATAATATCATTATACAAGAACATGTTGGTGAATGGAGGTATTTTCTAGAGATGATGTGTTTTCATGACTGGGCCAAGTGAAAAGAAAATAATTAGAAGATTTATGAATGAATTTTCAAGGGGTAACTAGGTTCATTGGAACCCTCCCGCTAGAGGATTTAAAATGAACACCAATGGCTCATGCATTCATGGTAATATTTGAGGATGCGGGGTTGTGCACAATGATATCAGGTCGGTGTACCTGGCCTTTAGATTTAATCTGGGTCACGACTCATCCTTATAGGATGAGGCCCCCGTGTTTTTCTATGGGCTCTTCTTATGCGGCCAGGGGAATCTGATCATCATGGAAGCGGAAACTGACTCATCACTACTGCAGAAGTCCCTCCAGAAGCATGGAATCTCCCCTTAGTTTATCACCTATATCATCAAGAATTGTCGACATTTAACGTTAACAACATAAAAGTGGGTCACACTTCGTGGGAGGTCAACAGGGTTGCTGACCACCTGGCATCTCATGCCATTTTGAGCCCAGAGGATGAGTTTTTCACTCTTTTTCTAGTTTGAAACCGGAAAGGGTCATCTTGATAAGAGGGGATGCCCAAGGTCTTCACTATTTTATACCTCCATAGCTATCGGCTTTGGGGTTAGGAGGTCAATGCATGCTTTGTGTTTTTTCTGTGCTTTTCCTTTTTCTTTAATAAAATCCACATGTTGATGATGGTACAATAATTTGAATGCATATTTAGAATTGAAAAGAATCGTAGTTAACATGAGTTGTTACAAAACAATTGTATTACCCTATTGTGCTAAGAGGGTGCACACGAACTAGTGGGATTGTTTCATAGTGATACACAAGTGTAAGGTTAATTCATACTGATTTTAATCCAAGAATTTGGTGAAATGTATGGTATTGGATCATTTTTGAACCATGAAAAGTACATAAGTATTCTTATTGAATAGTGAACCTTGTAAATCTGTGTGTTCCTTTGGATGTGTGTTGAGTTTTTTTAGTAGGGAATTGAAATCTCTAACAGAAGAAGATGGTTGTTTCAATTTAAAAGAAACATAAATGAAAAAGAGTATCACTGATTCACCCCTTACCCCTCTCAATGATACATTACTCCAACTGGGAACTTTCAGGTTGTATTAGATGGAGGTTCCATGCACAATTCATTACTAATGGAGAACATGAACTATGTGAACTATAATATTATTCCACTATTTGACGCAATGAACTATCATATCATGAAATATATAGTGCTTCAATATAATATTTCTATCTGTTATGATGTTCTTGAAGCTGCAACAGTTGGGTTTTATCCCATTGATCATACTGGTCCACTTACACCTTTTGAAAAGAAGTTTATTTAGAATAATGGAAGGTCCATGAAGGATATATTATCATCAATTTCAAAAAGTTAATTCATGAGAGTAAAAGTTTTTGCCACAGCTAAATGTATATGGGATAAATTGAAAACCATATACAAAGTAAATAAAAAAGTAATGAAATAAATGTTACAAATATAAAGATTAAAGTATGTAGATTCAAAGATGAGTGAGCATGAATCTATTGCGGAATGCTTTACCAGGGTGAATGAAATTATGAGTACTATAAGATTTATTGGTGAGAAGATGAGATACTCTATAGTTGTTGAAAATATCTTGGGAATCATTCCTGAAAAATTCGATCAAATTGTTTCTTCATTTGAAGAGAGCGATTCTAAATCATTTTTTCTTGATGATTTACATATCACACTTATCACCTATGAAATGAGAAGAGATAATTTTTTGAATAAAGAAAAAATAGTTGCTAAAGAATTGTCTTTCAATTAAACGAAGAATGAAAAGTCAAAGGAAATTGTGACTGAAGATGATGCTGGTGATTCTGAATCTAAAAATGAGGTATGTAAATATCTCAATGAAACCAGATCATTGTATTCAAACAATGTGAAAAGAGGTATGGAAATATAAAGGGAAATTATCTTGAAATGTTTTGAATGAGGAGGTGTTGGTCACATTGTGAATAATTTTCTTCAATGAATGAATGAAGAGGATAATGATACCGAAGAAAGAAATGGAATAAGATCATTTACGAAAAATGGAGACAAAGGAAAAGAAAAGAAATTCTTCATATCACAAAGAAGAGTTTTCTTGTCCAAAGATGATGAAGAAGAATAAAGTGATGTTGAATCTAAACATTCAATTGAGTATGGTAATGAAATACAATCATTACAATATTGAATGATAAAAAATTCAGAAATAGTAATTCTAATGAAGAAGAAGAAAATCAACATGAAATTCATTTGAAAGAAGTGTTGAAAGAATGTCTATGAAATATCAGAAGGCTTGAAAAGATAAACAAAAAGTTTTAAGATGAGTTCTCAAGGAAGAAAAAAATGTTTTTCTCATGAGAATGAAAATCTAATTAATGGGATTTATGATTTGAAAAAATCTATTGATAAAGAAAATAATTGTAATGAGGATATAGAGGTGAAGCTGAAAGTAAAATAAGAAGAGTGGAAACATGTCCAAAAAAACCCTATAAAACTTAGAAGAGAAGTCTATATTTCCAAAACTCTATCACTAAATTTTGTGAATGTTCTTGTATTGATAAACATGATAAGGATCATCAAAAGTTACCTCCAAAGGGTGAGAATAGGAAGGAAGTTTTTTTCATAAAGAAAAATGATTGATGTTCAGAAGTCACATTGAAACCTAAATCCGAAAATGTCTTAAAATATATTGTATCCAGAATATGTCCAAATACTACTGATTCAATCAAAGCTGAAATGAAGAATAATAATATTATAGAAAGAGAAAATAATATGGTTGAAAAATGTTTTCACATTTCAGATCAATATAAATGTTTCTGAGGAAAATACTGTTTTTATGGGTATTACTGGTATTATGGGGGATTTGGGAACCAACAAGTATATGTTGGTTCAATAAAATAATTCATATTATCCCATTGGTTATGAATGGATGATATTTAGGGGGAGTTAATATCTTCAATGAATTGAAAATTAGAATGTTTTCTTAATGAAATCTGAAAATATTGAAATGATGATTGAAAATATATTCCAACCCTTGGAAACAATCTGTGAAAGATGTGACTGACCTACAGAAGTTACAAGAGGTTGTCTTGTTTTGATACCATCTTAGAAAAAAGATTCCCTATTCACAAAATTCAAAGGTAAATAATAAAAATAATGGAGAAAAGGTTCTTGCGGTTAAAACCATATTAAAAAATGATAAGATAACGACCATGGATACTTCATAGTGGGTTCTATTATGAAATAAAAGGAGTCATGAAATTGTTGATGTATGTGAATGAATATAAAGAATGCACAATGACATTTGGTAATGATAAAACATTGAAAAACAAAGGTTCCGATTAGCCATTTTTGAAAAATAAATGATGAAATTGAAGAAAATCGTGTATGTCGATGAGATGAAACACAACCTACTAAGTGTCTCACAATTGTGTGATAAGGAAAACAAGGTTATCTTCAAGAAAGATGGATTTATTTTGTACATAGTTAAGAATATCGTATGATTTTTAAAACATGACAACATATAAACAGAAAATTGTTTTATAGTGGTGATTCACAAAACTCTTGTTACATTAGAATGGTTTAAGAGAATAAATTATGGCAAAAAAGGCTTCTACACATGTGTCATAAAAATTTGATAAAGTTATTTAGAATTTTTAGTGTCCAAGACATTCATATTTTTTTCATGAATAAGATATCGAAAATTAACTATCTTCCAAAATGGAAAAAATAAAAATGATGTTCCTAAGAAAGTTGATATTTGTTCAAAAAACAACAGAGGAGATTCATTCCAATATATGTGGGAAAATGGAAAAACAATAAACACATGGAGATGAATAATTTATTATTTTCATTGATGATTTTACTCACATTACTTGTGTAATGTACATGAAACTCAAATCAGATTCTATGAAAATTTTTAAAGATTTTAGATTAAATGATGAGAAAGAAAGTGAGTATTATGTGAAGAAGTTGAGAAATGATAATGGTGGTGAATAAAAAAGTAATGACTTTGGATAATATCTTGAGAATCATAGAATTAAGCATGATTATATCTCCCCATAAACTCCCCAAAAAAATGGGGTTTCTAAATAAAATAACGGAATCCTGGTGGAAATGGGAAGAACCATGTTACTAGATCATGGGCTTTCTCATTAAATTTGGAGGAAATACATCAGTACGTCTATTTAACTTTAGAACTATTGTTTCTACAGGCCTCAATTATGTATGACTCCTTATGAATTTTTTTATTGAAAAACTCCATGTTTGAAACAATTTATATTTTTTTGGACTCCTTTTATAATAGAGAAGAAAGATGGAAACTATAGTAAGTTAGATCATAAAGGTGGGGATGTAATTTTTCTTGGCTACTCTCTTGAATTAATTGGATAAATATGCTACAATAAAGAAAAAATTAATTGTTTATTTAGTTGATGTTAAAGTGATTGAATTATCTAAGAATGAGAAACATGTTTAGGCAGACAATGAAATTGAGCTAGTTGATGAAAACAATTATAAAAAGGATAGAAACAATTATATTCCTTCTCAAGAAGAAGAATGGTAATCAGGTATTTTGAGTGGGGAAGACAATTGAAAATCTTACCCATGTATGAGGAAACATGTGGAATCATAGAATTTAATCGGTGATCATTATCAAGAGGATCAGACAAGAAGAACAACCAATTCAATTACAAATATTTCATTGTATTAAAAAGTGGAACTGAATAATTTGAATGAAGTTTTTGAGCATATGGAAGGAATTCAAGCCAGGAATGAAGAATAATATCATATTGAAAACAGTAATACATGAGATCTCTATCCCAAGCCTGAAAAGAAAAACATTATTGGCGCAAATTAGTTTTCCAGAACAATCTGAATGAAAAATGTGATGTTATAACAAATAAAGAATTAATGGTTTACCATGGGTATTCACATATTGAGGGAATTCATTTTGATTAATCATTTTCCACAATGGAAATACTTGGAAATAATCAAAATCATTCATGCTATCGTTGCACAATGAGGCTACATGATATTTCAAATTGATATTAAATCTATATTTCGAAATTATGATCTCGAAGAGGAGGTTTATATTGGAAAAACTTGTGGATTGTTTATTGGATAAGATGAAGGTAATTTGTGTTGATTGAAAAAGTATTTTAATGGCCAAAAAGAAGATCTGAGGGCATGTTATTTCCAATTTTATACGTACATAGGAAATAATAATTGTTACAAAGTAAGAGTTGATATCCAACTTTACATAGGTGAAATTCAATAGTATTCCCTTATAGTAATTGTTAATGTTGATGATATATTCATCGCTAGGAATGAAAAACAATGTTGTGGGGATTTGTGGATGAAATAAAGAACGTATTTCAAATGTCAATGTTGGGAGATATGAAATACATTTATGGGTTACAAATCCAGTATACGAAAGATTACATTTTTCTCTCAGAGGAAATGTATGAAGAATAAATTCTCAAGAGGTTTGTCTTTGAAAATTTTAAACATATTTCAACACACATATTAGTAGGAACAAAGATGTGTAAAAATGGAGATAGAAAAAAAGTGGATTAGAAAGAGTTTCGAAAGATGATTAGAAGACTATTGTATTTTACTACTTCAAGACTCAACATTGTTTATGTAGATGCATTATGCCAAAATTTCTGAGTGCTCAATGAGAATCACATCTTATTTCTAGAAAAAAGTATTCTTAGATACATTTGAGGAACAAAATAATTATGAATAAATTATTACTAATCAGATTGTTTTGATTTATTTAGGTATCCTAATGAAGATTAGGAAGGAAATGTGGATGATTTAAGATCCACATCTAGTGGGGTATTCTTTTTGGGAAAGAATTGTGTTAGTTGGAAATCAAAGAAACGAAAATCAGTAACTCTCGGTATGAATGAAGCTATGTATGTATTTTCTACTCAAGACACTACTCAATTTTTTTGGATTAAAACACAATTGGAAGATTTATTATTTGATATGAACCTACCCATGATCTTGGGTTGTGACAATCAAAGTACAATCAATCATAATAGTAATATAGTGAAACCTTATCGTTCAAAATATATTGACATCAAATATCATTTCCTTAAAGAGCATGTTGAGAATAATGATTTGATTTTGGAATATGTTCCATCATCGAAACAAGTTGCTGATATCTTCCCCAAAACTTTACCAGATAAATAATTCTAAAAATTGGGGTTGAAAAAGGGTGTCCAACCTCATTCTCTTCAAGGTGTAGGTATGTGTATCATTAACCTCTCTCAGGTTTTCTTTGGATTGTTATGTCATGGGGGATAATTTTTTTGTTTCATAAATCTATTACACAAAAGAGAGAGTTTTGGGTATTCTGTGAATTTAGCATTGTTTAGTGTGTAAACTATTCTATCATTTTTTGGTGTGGTTGTAGGAAAAAATTGATTTGTTTTCCTGAAAGAATATAGAAAAGAAAAAGGTGTTCATGATAACTATTTTAGATAGCATGGTTTATCAGTAAATTATTCATGTTTCCAATAATTATTTAGCTCATGTAGGCTTAGAATTGCTTATATGTAATCCATTTCATGAGGATACAATGCTCAGTGATTTATGAAACATGGTAGACAAAAAAATCCAAAAGGGGGGACTGTGAGGACCAAGCTGATAAAGAGGGTGATTTATATTCAGAAGTATTATTTTTTTAATGTTGGATTTGAAGAAAATAAATCACTTCACTTTGTTTTGGAAACTATTTTTTTGAATTTTTTTGTTTTATGAATGATTTGATTGGTTTTAAGAAAATCATCTTCTCAAGAGAATGTGTCATATTGAAATAGAATCATCATTGGTTTCGCACTGGAACCAATGTGAAACTTGTGTATCAGTTTTGATGATGATTTCTGGATTTTATTTCTTATAAATCATGAGTTAATCTGAGAACTTGTGATTCTAGCTTGATAGAGGATAGGAAGACTGAAAGAGATGCTTCCAATCTAAAAAGAATCATATTCAGATTTTTATTCAAAACTATATGAAAATAATCATATTTAAATTTATCATATCCTTATGGAAGAAAGAAATATGTTGTAATTATTGTTATCCAAAAAAACAGAAATGTTATTTTTAAAATCAATCAAAAAATAATTGTATTCAGATTTTTCATACCTAGAGGCAGAGAGAAATACATGGTGCCAATTGTTTTTCAAAACAATCACAAATTTATTGTATATTGATTGTATCGATTGTATTTCAAAAAAATCATACCAAGAATGTTCAATTATCCTCAAAACTATTGGAATCATTGTAAAAGTTATCACAGTGTACCAATGAAAAGTTGGTGTTGATGAAAGCCGTATATATGGAAAGAAGGTGCTGATTAATGTGGTTCCAAACGTAAAAGAAGTGGTGTCGATGAAAAGGTTGATGCTGATAAGAAAAATGAAGCTGATTGAAAGTGGTTTTGATTGATGTGGGGACAATGGTAGAGGTGATGCTGATGGATGATGTGACACTGATTGTTATTCAAAAAAAAAATAATCAGGCAATAGAACAAAGATATGATGTCGATTGATAATAAATCACATTCATAATGTTCTCTATCATATCTAGGTAGTTCATTGTTTTCCAATTGTATTTGATCATAGACATGAATCATAACCAGCGATCATAACCATTGTGATCGTAACAAATTATAATATCAAGGATAATCATAATATGAATGATCGTACCCAACAATTATAATGAGGGATAACATCTAGAATGATTTTAATCTAAATGATTGTAACCAGAATGATCATATCCAGAATGATCTTAACTGGATTGATCATGACCAGAATGATCATAACCACAATGATCATAACCAGAATTGATTGTTTTCAGGATGATCATATCCAGAACTTTTGTCTTCAGAAAAGATCATGCTTGGGTTTATATGAAAAGAAATAAGCAAGAATGAGTTACAATACCTTCCATTTGAAATCAGGTGATGCTAAATCTCGTCCTTAATGAATTCAAAGTCATGAAGGATGTGATGATACAAGAACATGTTGGTGAATGGAGGCAGTTTCTAGAGATGATGTGTTTTCTATTGTGGGTTAACAGAACAAAAAATAATGAGATAATTGATTAATGAATTGTCATGGGAGATCCGTTCTTTTTAAAGAGTGATTGTTTCTCATGTGGAAAAGTTCATTTCTTCAAACACATAAAATTGGAAAGGTATCAAACATTTGTTTGAAGAACTACTCAGGAAAGAATCAGATACAGATGGGCATACCCTTGTATTACTCTTCAATTGTAATCATATTGACTTTATGAATGTAATTCTGGAAAAGAAGAGATGAAGATTGGGGATGTTTCAAGATGAATTGAGAAGCATTGACAAACTCATAATTGCTCTAATATTTTAAGACAAAATAATATTTGAGTGAATATATGTAATTGGGAATGTGATTTTAGATTACTGGATAAACATGTTTTGAGTCTACGATAAAAGGCGTGAAGTAAAGTATACTTGGCAGTCTTTAACTGTTCACTATAGAAGAGATAGAACATATTAGTTTCAAGAGAGAAGGATAGTTTAATTCCATTAGGATTGACAATTTTATCGAGTGCTGCTGATTCATTCATTTTATATTAGGCATGACAATTGTATATGGGAATTGAAACGGTGTTGATTCTAATCTATAATTTTCTATCAAGAAAACATGAACTAGGGGATTTGTTTTGAATGAATCGGACTAAGAGGAATTGGACTTAGAGAAGATTGGACTCGGTTTTTCATAACAAACTCTAGGTGGTTCTTACCTTTCATCTTGGTAAATAATTGATGAACAGAATTACAATTTGAATACATCTATTGAATTGAAAAGAAGTGTATGTAACATGAGTTGCAAAAAAACAGTTGTATTACACTATTGGGCTCAGATGGTGCACCCTCACTAGTGGGATTATTTCATAGTGCTACAGGAGTGTAATGCTAAATAATACTCATTGTAATCTATGTAATATTTTCATAGTGGATTGTATGGTATTTTATCATTTTAAACCATACATAAGACGTAGCTATTATAATTGAATAGTGAAGCTTGTAAATCATTTTGTTCTTTTGGATATGTGTTGAGTTTTATTAGGAAATTGATATCTATAATAGGAGGTGATGGTTGTTTCAATTGAAAATAATCATGAATAAAAAAGATTATCACTAATTCACCCCTACCCCCATGTAATGTCTTGAGTCTAGAAGCCACTCAACTGGTGCCCCGTACCCAGTTGGCCACAAAGACTCAAGCACATTTCCCCAAACACTAGGGGCTACCAACTAGAATCATGGGCTTTGGGTATTATAGTGGGGAAATGGTGTCCTCATTGGAAGAGAGTAAAAAATAGAATAAATAATAACAATAAAGGATGCAATAAACACCAATCCAATAATGTAGACAACAAAATACTGCAAGATAATGATAACCAAAAGGCATAACATGTTAATATAAAGTTTCATGTTCAATGTTCTATGAATATAGTGAGAAATGAAAAATTTTAATCATGTACCGTACAATACTGAGGTATAAAAATACAAAAAGAAACATAACAACATTGTAAGACTTGGCATTGTCCCTTTCTCTCCTATATACAAGCAGCTATCTTGTACATGTATATGGAACATTCACCCTATCGACACTGGCAGTAGTATAGTATGTTTGGTCACAAAAGAAAGACCCTAAATGGGTGTGAGTGATTAATACCAGTATGAAACCACCAATGGTATGTGCCAATCATTCACTGAGTATATGAAACATTTGTGTACAATAGTATAATTCTTTAACTAGATGACACATAAAATTAAACAATCCTACAAGTTCTGGAATTCATTTAAATTCATTTCATGTTCTTTATTCAATTAAAATTAATTGAATTATATATGTCTTATGGTCTGTCCTAAACCCACCAATCCCAAAGATAAGGTAAACACAAGAGATACCTCACCAGGCTATCTAAATAAAAAGTAATGATCGAATCCAAGTTTGTTCTTTGGCTTGGTAGATGCATCATATTTAATTTCATCCCTTCATTTAAGTATGACCTAAGTCCATTCTTGACATTCCTAATTTTTAAATCAAGTATCACTATATTTATAATTTTACTGACATCCTATGAGTACAATCTTAATGGTCCTTCTAGGGCGCCCCAACTATCACTCTCGTTTTTTTGTATAGGTTCATGTGAGTCCATCCTCAACGGTCCTTCTAGGGAGCCCAAGGTACCACTCTATGTGAAATATAATATTATATCATTTAGTTCGTACATGGAGGTCCTACTAAGGAGGACATGTATCAATATTTACATATAAATCAAAAGCATCTTCAGTCTATCCATGGTGTTATAAACTGAACCCATGTATCACTGAAAGAGAAATGTACAATAGTAATGCAAGTCCATTCAAAAAGATCTATGATGAAACCATGTATCACCGAATTCTATTCACCATTTACTCATTTAAATTCAATAAACCATTCCAACCAACTTAACAATAAAAACACATAATAGAAAAAGGTCAAACACAATCGCAAAGCCACAATCGGAACACATAATATTCTAACACAATAGCACTTTCAGAGAGTAATCATGTTCATTTTTAACAACCCTAAAATTTAAACGAAGGAATGCCCTTAGAAATCATAGTATGAAACGTCCAAACAAATAATCCATGGGAAACGCACCCATCGGGTGGCCCTTAACAAAACAACAAAGTTAATCATGATTTACTTCATTAAATACATAACCCAAACCACATTCAATAATGAAAAGGATGAATTGTTTTTCAAGGAAACACCCTAAAAATCTATGCACGACATAATGGAACATATAAATACATAAACAATATTGATAAGAATGAGACCACATACCCCAATGTCATACAATCAATATACATCGACGTCGGCCCCTGAATTGACCTAGAAAGTCATAGATCTATCAAAAAGGGAAATCCATTCAACCATAAATAACATCATCATTAATAGAAATTAAGAAGAATGACTGTAGAAGAATAAATCCATTAATTATTGAGTTCAAACAAGACTGATGGATAAAGGATCACTGTTGGGATGAATCATCAGGAGAAAAAATGAGCTTTGGCCACCTTGTTGCTCAAAATTGAGAGTCTCCTGTCCAAATTAGGAGAAAATGAGGCTATTTCTCATTTTAAGACAAAAAAAAGTAATACACGACATGTATACCCATTTAAATGGCGTGTATATAATTTTACTATTCATAATATTGTTGACTTACTTTATGTGTCCCGCAACGACCTGCTGATATGACTACACGACATGTATCAAGAAGTGCATGGCATGTAGTCGCCTTTTCTTCTCTCCCAAGCCATAATGATCACACACCATGTATCCCTATCCTACAAGGCCATACTATACAAAGTGTCTATAGGATTACATGGTGTGTAACCATAATAAAACATTTTCTCAGTTTTGGCTTGTTTTCTAAAAAATAACTCAAGGAAAAAGAATAGAAGAAAATAGAACCTAAAAAAAAAATAAAAACTTCATTCTTACAAATGTCACCCCATAAAACAATTCGTCCCCAAATTTACCTTCCAAGGGTGGTGAAGGAATATCTGAGAATAACTCTAGCCATTGAGATTGTACATCAGCCACCGTCTCCCAAATCTTATCCTACACTTGGTTGTGTTTCCATAGAACCCGCACAAGAGGAACTGAACTGCCTCATAGAACCTCTGTGCTGCTATAAAATATACGAGTCAGATTCTCCAGAAAGGATGAAACAACCTGAATCTCAAACTCTATAAGCTGAAAAATGTGAAACATGTCTGAATGATAGTGGTGTAGTTGAGATACATTGAAAACTACATGCATTTCTTGGTACCTCTGAGGTGATTGTAACTGATAGGCAACCAACCTAACTCATTCCAAAATCTCTAACATTCTGACAAATCATGGTGAATGCTTACCCTGTCTCCAAATCCTCTCGTGTCCCAATATTGGTGCATCACATAGGAATCCTTAATCCCTAACCTCGAATTCCATATGTCGTCTATGGAAATCAGCATATGATTTCTGAAAATACTACATAGTATCTATACATCTCGCAATCAAGTGAACCTGATCAGTAGTCTAGTAGACAGGATAGGGTCCCAACATAGCTGCCTCTCATACCTCCAGCCAACACAGGGGTGATCATCATAGACTCATGTACAAAGCATCATATGGAATTATATGAATATTATACTAAAATCTATTATTACAGAAAAAATCAACTATGGTTTTTGTTTCTCAAATGATCCCCCAAATTCTAGGACACATGAACCCAACACAATTTCTAGAACCTGTTTAGTACACTCTGACTAGCCATCAGTCTGAGGGTTGTATGTTGGGCTCAGAATCACTTCTATACCCAGCACCCTCCAAACACACTGCCAGAAATGAGATGTTAATCATCCATCCCAATCTAAGATGATGGAACGAGGGACCCCATTAGGTCGTACTAACTCTCGGATATACTGATTTTTTATCTCATCGACATCAAAGGTCTCATTGATTGGTAAGAAGTGAGAGACCATCATAAAACTTTCAACTATGGCCAACACATCATCATTTCCTCTAGGAATCTCATTAAACACTTAATAAAATTCATAGCCACATAATCCCATTTACACTCAAGAATGTGTAACTAATATAAGTGTCCAGCTATCCACTGATGTTCCCTCTTCACCTACTGATAGGTGGAAGACATCATAACAAACTGGCTACTTCTCACTTCATAACTTACCACCAGTACTAGTGGAATATGTTGTGGTAATTCGTGTTGACTCCAGGATGAACCTACCAAGATGAATCATGAAACACTCACATCATCTCCTAACATATATCTCCTGGAAACCACACACGTCTAAGGATATGCATAAATTTATCCTCTCATATCATCCATATAAGAGGAGGGTCCTCACCTGCCACACTCTCCCGTAGAACTAGTCCTTTAGAATATGATAACTACCTCATCCACACTCTATCTAGTAGGGTAGTGGTAACAACCAATGATAAAAGATATGTTTTTCCCTGATAGCTATGCACATATAGATGCATCTCATAGAACATGTCCATAGGCTTCCATTCATCCCCATCATCATGCATTACTAATATCTGAGTCCTCCTGCTTAGCGTGTCAGCCACTATATTGCCTTTTCCAGGAGCATAGGTAAGCTAAAAATAAAAATACTGAAGGTATTCCACCCACCTTGTCTACCTTAGATTCTAATCACGCTATGTAAAGTTGTATTTTAGACTTTTGTGGTCTGTGAACACCAGAAAATTTTTTCCTAATAAATAATGTCTCCAACCTCGCAAAGCATGAAAAACTGCAGCAAACATGATATCATGTGTCTGGAAATTCCTCTCATGTAGCCTCAAGTACCATAACCCATATACAATTACATTATCCCCCAACATAAGCACTGCTCCCAACCCAATACCAGAGGCATCAAAGCATATAGTGTAACAGTTTCCCAACTATGGAAATATCAGTATTGGTGCTAAATTCAAACGTCCCGTCAACTCCTGAAAGGATGCATCACAAGATTATGACCACTAAGAATAAAACCCTTTCCTAGTCAATTCAATCATCAGTGATACTAGGCTTGAGAAGTCCGATATAAAAAGCCTATAGTATCCGTCTTTCCCCAAGAAACTCAATACCCCAAAAATGTTATGGGGCTTCTCCTAGGTCACTATTGCTTTTACTTTCTCTGGGTCAACTGATTCTTCAGTCTCTGAGATTACGTGACCAAAGAAGTCAATTTGATCTATCCCGAAATGGAATTTTTCAATCATAGCATTTAACTGATGATATTGTAGTATATTCAAAATGCTCTCAAGTTGTTTGGCATGGTCATGTTGATTATGAGAATACACCAAGATATCCTCAATGAAAACCACAACAACTAAATATATTTAGTGATAAAACACTCAATTCATCATCTCCATGAAAACATATACTGTTTTCATTAGATCAAAAGGCATAACTAGGTACTCATATAGGCTATACATGCTATGAATTTTTGTAAGACGAATGTCTGTAGGATGAACATGTACCTGGTGATATAGAATCCTTATTCAATCTTAGAGAACACTCGAGATCCTTGAATTTGAGGAATCATTTCATCTTTATTTGGTAAGGGATATCGGTTTTTTATAGTTAACTGGTTCAATTTCCGAATGTCCACACATAGACGAATGGCGTTGTTTCACCTTTTTCTTAAAAGGATTGTTGATGACCTAGGTGAAGTACTGTGTTTGATAAAACAATTTCCTTTTAGACCATCAAAAGACTTCTTAACCTTTTTCAACTCAATCTTATCCATCCTATAAGGTGGAATGGATACCAATATATCTCCACGAACTAGCTTCATTGTGAACCCCACCTATCTGACTGGAGGTAAGTAGGATAATTCATCTATGAAAATGTACCTGAAACAATCAACCACTAGAAGCAAATCTTCCATATATGTTCCCTGATCATCCAGATAAAAACATGCAATATGAGCTTTTATCCTTCACATCCCATGATGCTCAATTTTATCTACGCTTTCTTGTAAATCCCATCCACCATTATGTCGAAACGCTTTTCCACCTAGGTATATGAAACTCACCCTATTGATATAGAAATCAACAAATACTTGAAAAGAAACCAAACTATCCATTCTGAGAATGACATCAAATCCCATCATCTCAAAGAAATAGTGGTTCCATTAAAGTGACAACCACAAATCTAAAGGGGTAACACCTTACACAGACCCACTCCTCCTATTCTAATCCATAACGGAGTGTCTAGCATCATCACATTAGATTATGTATAAACATAGAGTCCAAGGATTTCCAAAAGGGTCACAGATATAAAACTATGTATTGAACCCATATCAAATTGTGTAGAAGATAAATCAAAGGAGAATAGAACAGTACGCATGACAGTAAAAGAATTAGGATCCTACTGTTGTTGGGTCTGTTGCACTACACATGTATAACCTACACCATGGCCCTGAGACATTTCGTGGCTACCCGGAGTTGACCCACCATATTGTTGCTGAGATCCTAGGGCCCGACTACCATAGCTACACCAATCACCATATCCTGAATGCCCTGACATATTCCAGTTTCAAGACTGGTGAGAAGCTACTAACCCTGCTTCTGCACATGGAGTCTGTACAAAACCTCTCTCACTAGCCACTGGTGGAAATGTGTTGCAGATGCGTTGTAGATGGCCAATCTTTCCGTAATCTCGTCACACAACTTGGTCCTTCATGCACTAGGGACTTGTAGGGCTTGGAAAACCACACTGGTAGCACGTAACTTGACTACCATTAGAAGGGTTCTGACGAATCGTATCCCGGAAAGAAATCTTCGTACGGTGCTTCTTCATTCTGGTCGAGATAGATCCAGATCTCGATGCCCAACCGCCATGGCTCGAACTTGAAAATTAATATTAGTAATTAGCACCTGATTTACAATATTAGAGACTGAAGGTAACAAGAATACATCCAACTATGATCAAATGTCAAACCTGAGACCATTCTTGAATCTTCTATCTTTTGATACATCATCACCCCTCAGAATAGGTGATAATTGATGAAGCTCAGTATACCAGCTAGAATAACCCATAACTGAAAGGGTTCCCTACTATAGGATCATGAACCCCTAGGTTTGGTCGGCCCTCAGCATTTTGGGAAAATAATAATAATTGAAGGATGCTTGAAATTCATTCCATGTCATATCCAGCTGATACCCTACCTATGTGAAAACATCCCTCCGTCTCTTGGCAGAATCATACAACATATATGTTACGAGCATGATCCTCCTCTCGAGAGGCATCTCCAGATGATCAAATATGGTCATCACTGATTACATCCATGATTCCATAACCAGTTTTCCTCCATCCCATAAAAACGTAGGTGGATGTTGCTGCTGGAATATACACGTCAACTCCGTCATAGATGTTGTAGCATGTGGTGCTCCCTGGAAGGTCTGCATAAACCTCATAAAACATTCTCATAATTGTCTGTCTACACCCGCATCTGGTATAATGGTTGGGGCCACATCTATCACAACTAAAGGATCGATCAGAATCCCATGGACCACCATAGTTGTAGTAGACTCATCGCCTCTCTTCAGGAGTACAGATCATGGTCGTCGTAGCGGCATGACTCTACAAAGTCCTGAAAACACCATAGTACATACATGACGAAAATGGAAATGATAATTAGGAGTGAAAAAAATGAATAGGTAAAGGAAATCAATCATGTTTTCCACAAATAAGGGTACAATGTGTGTTTAACCCCAAACACATTGTGTTCTACTAAGGATTTACATTGGTGCATATTTCTGCCCAACATGGTCATGTAACACACCTCAGAAACTGCGTTTTTATTCCTGAGACATAGTGTTTTCTTGAATTTTTCTTTCTTCAAAACAACTATAACTAAATGGTTCTACCAGATTAATACTAAACAGCATGTTCGCTCATCACCTAGCATGTACAATGATGTTTTCATCAACCCGTGACATTAGTATCATGGTCGGATACACAGTAAACATCCACACTACGTGTACTCCCATTACATGGAATGTGCATATCAATGATCGAAACCTGTGTTCCCTTCTAACATGACATGTTATATGGTCAGGGATAAAAAGATTGTAGAGATAGTACAGAACATGATCTTCTTAAAACATGAAACACCTTTTTCCCCGAATAGGGAGAACACAAAATTTGTTATGGTTGACTACATGCCATCTATACTAGGTTTTTTAGGACATAAACTCCAGATTTCCCATAAAACCTCTTTTCTGCAGAATAACCAACCAGTGGGATGCCCAATTCTGATTTTTGTCTGTCTATACTCCACACAAAACAATATTTGGCACCTATGCAGAGAATATCATATCACAATTCTGTACAAAAGGTTGAATTATGACCCAAAAAATTCCTGAATAATGAACTAGAGTTAATTTATACTTTCTTAGGAACCTTTTTCAAGTTAATTATTTCTTTTATATCACTTATTACCATGTTATGAACATTATTTAATTATTTATGTTAATAACGGTCATTTTGTCGATCATTGGTACTTGATTCAAAAAATAAAGTTCTTATAATTGGAAGTTGCTCATGGGTAAAATATCCATTATATGCAAAATTATTTTCATGATGTAGATATCATATATATATATCATATATATCCAGTATATATATTCATTTATAACATTACATATCATTTAGATGTATGAAATAAAATGCACCGTTCATGGAGACGGTAAGCCGTACGTACGCATGAACACTACTTTCATTTCAATTTCATCTTTAATGGAATGAAATCATAATTATATAAAGTTATATTATAATTCCAGTATAATATAATTTATAATATCCATTACTTCATCCTTTACACATCCCACATATGGCATTAAAGAATCAAATCACATTGAGGGGGCGGTAGTCCGCACTTCCTTAAATGAAGATATCGTGTTTACCAATAATGGAAACAATAAAGGAATTCCATAAATGAAAAATACAGAAGCATATGGAAAACAAAAAAATAATATATATCATATATAAATATAGTGACATCTCAATGGCCACCATGAATGGTGTTATAAGGATTTTGAACAATCATCGTTTCGTGAGGCAGAAATTCTCCATCCATAGAAACAATATGTTCATTAACCATTAGATGTAGGTGTGTGTGAGTATAGCTTGAATACTTATTATAACAACATCCTAGTATATTTATGATACTAGTTTTGTTACAAACGAAAGGAATAAAAATATTTTAAGGGGTTGGAGAAGCAAAATAAAACAAACTAACATATGAGAAAGCATTACCTTTAAAAGAGTAACTCTTTTTTATTAGAGCCCAAAGGCATCCTTGGAATAGATTCTGACCAATGTGAGGCATCTAGGAGTAAGAGAGGGATGTGGAGAGAGGATATAGGCATGGTATGGCCGATCTAAAGTCTTGAGATGTGTGGGAAAGGTGGTAGATGTGGGGGCATTTTATAAGACGGAAGGAGGGGTACTATTGGAAATTCTTGAAATGTTACATTATTTTCAAATGGGTTTCATATTTTAGAGATCCCACATTGATATATTTCGGATATAAGATGATAAGGGTTCGAAATATTCTCATCCAATTGGTTTTTGACAAGTTTAAGTCTTAGATTTTACATTATCGTTTCATTTTATTTAAATCGTTAATTAATTAAGTAATCACTACATCATCATGTTGTCATAAATAAGTTAATTTATATAATGTCTAAAAACACTAAAAAAATTTAATGATGTATGAAATCATTTTATCATTCTAATGAATATTTATAGTCAATAATATGAGTTTTATAACCCCTTATAATAATTTATTTAGTAAAACAATTCATGTTTGTGTCATTTTTACTTTTACATTATATAAAATGTATTAATGTCATTATCTTACCGAAGTAACTCCATCGGGTCCAAAGAATCGACCCATGGTTTGTAATGGTCGACCAGGACTCATCCAATAGGGGTAGGACAAGTTTCATGGTGATTTCATATTATTATAACATTATTTTTACATTAAATTACAATAATTACCTCTATTCGTGATTAATGAAAAAAAGTAACTATTCACCAAAAAATATTTTCATTCCATTGAACCACATTTTACGTATTAATGACAACCGTGTATGTCGGATTTTCTAAATTCAATACACATAAGTAGAAAACATCCATTTAAATGAAAAATCAGTTTTCTTAACAACAACATAGTGGTTTTACTATTAATCAAAAATTGATGTTTTTCAGAACACCAAAAATTCACCCTAAGAAATAATTGATACTACGAATTAAAAAATGATGTCTATTTTGAAAAATTCATAACATAGAATTTACATTACATAATTTTTTAATTAAATCCCACTGTCAAAACAAATTTATTTTTTTAAGAAACAATAACTATCAAAAGATTGAAAATTATTTATGTGCAATTTCAAAGTAAAATTAATTCTAATGACAACCATTGGATAAAATGGTAAAATTATATTCTAATTATACATTAAAACCACACAAATTTATAATATATCACTATTAATTATTTTAATTAAAAAGGTTGTTTTAGTAATTTTCACTAAAATATAAAAGTTATCCGAATAGTATCAAACATTCACCTTAGGCTAAATTCGATACTCTGAATCTAAAAATGAAGTCCATTTTGAGAGTTAAAATTTCAAAAAGTAGGTATTACTATTCGTAATGTCTAGTTTGATTGGTTATGGTGTGTGTTAGAACTCGAAGTTCCGTATAACACATGCTACTATATTATTCAAAGAGAGGCATACCGTGGAAGCTTGGGGTGTTACATTCTCCCCTCCTTCAAATAATTTCATCCTCGAAATCTGAAATTTTACTTCGAAAATAAAAGGTGGAAAATATAAAATACCTTTGTGGAAAACCCATATCGGTAATAGGTTTAATAAAATTTATTTTTAATATGAGTGAAAGGGAAATGGGAAAGTCACCACCAAATTCGGGTTTCGAATAAAGGAACATTGGTGGAAATTATAGACAAGTAATTAGAGAAAAACATTAATATTTATAGGGTGTGATTGAGGTCATCAATCACAATCAAGTATAAAATTGAGGGCCTCAATGCCATCAATCTATGATGATTTAAAACACCATCGGTTCAACAAAACATAAGGTATTAAGATAAAAAAATTTTTGGTTTTAAGATCCATTTTATGAATTAATTTATCCATAAAATAAGATGAAAAATATATATGTATATTTATAATTGATAAATAGAGTTTCATCTTTCAACTAATTCCTACCACAAACTCATCTTTCACTCTAAAAGATTTCAAAAATATATATATTCTATTTATCCTAATCGTATAGGGTTCCAAAAATAATTAATTTATAATTAACATATTAGACCCTTTTAAAAAAAACTTCATTATACAATCCAGGGACTTCAAGTACTCTTGCGATAGGCGAAAAATCCTAATCGCACTATGGTTATCGTTTCAATTCCTGCAACTTTGTCCGAAACGACGGGTTTTCACACAGTATGCATGTTGTCCTTTTATTAAAATCCAAAACAACCATTCAAACTTAATCGATTCTAACCATTATAGTTATCCAAAATACCTCTGTCCAGACGTTCTCTAAAAGTTCTCTAAATTCCAAAATCAATTGTAACATCATATTCCCCAGACAAAGTAATGATTCTCTTATTATCACATACAAAAAATATGATTACCTTCATCATATTAAAAACACAATGAAAACAACAATTAGTGTAATACAATTCTTATATATATCATATTATTCTTATAACCAGAATATAATCCGTGAGTCCAAAAGCACCAATACATTAATTATTCCGATTCAACTGTAGGAACAACATAAGATTGGCCTTGATCCCTTGTCCTTTTCTGAGGTAAGTTTCCTTGATGCCTAGTACATTCATTTTCATAATGCCCCATTTCCCTACAATTGTAGCACTCAACATTGTTAGCCTCTTTCTTTCCCTTACAATCACAAGCCTGGTGACCTTTTTCTCCACATTTATAACAAACTCCCATTCTTTTTAGGCAAGTACCCGGGTGATTCATTCCACAATTATCACAGAATAGAAAATCCTTCTTTCTATTTTTCTCTGTATCTGTCTCTTGTTCCAATGTTCTCTTCTTCTCTTGCTTTAATTTTAAAGTCATAAGACTTAGAGAATTCCTTTTCCATCTTGATAGCGCATGAGACAATATCATTGTATGATGAGAAAGATTGTGAGACTAATTCTCATCGAAGAAATGGTTTTAACCCATCAATGAAACGATCAATATTTCTTCATGGGTTACATATGTAATCTGTAGTATACCTCGCTATCCTTGTAATGTTAGCCTCATACTTTCCGACAGTCTCATCCCCCTTCTACCTCTGACTCAGACATTTCCTTTCCATATCTACTCGATGGTCTCGTGGAAAGTATTTTTCTATGAAAATCTCTTTGAAATCCCTCCATTCCAACTTGATAATTCTTCATCTTTCTTGGTCTTTTGAATCAGCGACCACCATTGATCAGCATCTCCAGTGACGTGGTAAACAGCCTTGATAACCTTTTTCCTTTCACTACTACCCAAGGCATGGAATATTTTCTCTAATGAATTTATCCACTTCTCATCTACTAATGGATTGGTAATCCCATTGAATGTTGGTGGTTGTTGCCTAATGAAGCAGTCTAACATTGATCCTCCACGCTGCGGATCAGGGTGCTCCATACGATTATGGTTATTATTCATAACCAGAGTGAGTAGTCCCAAAATGGTGATAAGCTGATCAGCACCAGTTGTATCACTTGCCCCACTATAATTATCTTGAGTAGGAGGGCAATCCCTACATGGAGTCCGTTCATGGATACGGTTTCCATTCCTTCCACTAGGAACCATTTCTAAACAATGTCTTAAAATAGATTAGTTTATGAATAGAAATACATAATTCCAAACTTACAAAACACTTAAAATAAATTGATCAATTTATGGATATAATCCATAATCATAAAAATGTTTTCTTTGGGGAAGTATATACTAATAAACCATTCATAATGGTTTGTAAAGAAAAATGAGAATAATATTAAGCATATCCCCCAGGAGTGTCGTAACTAAGAGTGCAGGAAGGCCCGTTGTCGTGCACCAGTTCCCGTTCAATTCTATCTCAAAGCGGTGTTTTCTGGTTTTACCCCTAGGTACATCTGGGCAGGAGCCGCCTTTACCTACTCGTATCCAGACAGGGAAGTATTGCTCGGAAAACTCACAAAATCTCTACAATACCAAAATTCTAAAAGTTCTTCTATACTAATCCTCGATGTCTATCATAGGGCTATGTGCTCTAATTAGAGTTTATCTAAATCTAGCTTCCAAGGTTAGTACTAAACTGCCTCTAATACCAACTATAACGCCCCGACCGTAGTTACCCAGAGCTGGTGCATTATTACGTAACATTGGCATGATCACAAATATCAAGTCTCGAAAGACCGATTAGTTTAGTATCCTTGGAAACACTAGATATATTCATAGGTCTTACATTGCATTATTAAGTAAAACAAAAATACAACAACATATTTTCTTCATATCCCCTCATAATATCCCTGTAGTTCATTCATAAAACACTTCTTCACATCCTCGAAAATTTAAACATTGAATGATGTGACCTCAGATTCTCAGTAAGGATCACAATATAGCAGAAACATTAATAACTAAAAATAAACATTTAAGGCAATGTATAACTAAAACAAAAGCCTTTTAAACTTGATCTTCAGCATAATATGGAAAAATAAAACAAAATAATGCCGTTTACTTACTCACATTGATATTATACTAGTCGAATAACCACATGCAATATCAATGACCACTTTCATAATGTTGGAATGCATAATGCCAGACTATCATAACCACGTAGCCAAGGCCTCGTGCCAGGACTAAAAATAAGATTTTGTCAAGGCCTTGTGACAAGACACTAGATTTGCTCATGAGACCAATGGATGCATCAAGGAGCTATAGCAGGCTCCACCCATCACATAATGAGTCCAATGCATTCCTTATATGAAAAGGTATAGACATATCATAATCCATAACAAAATCGTATCACATAAAAAATGCATAACATTTCCGCATTTAATTCTAAAGATATAAATGCAAAACATTGATATAATCAAAACATTTTCAAAACCATTTTCAATACCAAAATAAAAGAAGAGCAAAACTTGGTATTTATTTTCCATTTTAAAAATAGTTATGGCTTGTAGAGGAAGCTGAAACTCAAATAATGGTCACGGCGGCATAGAAGTCGTTGTCACAGCATACATACGATAGAAAAAAATTCCCTTTTGTCATTCAGTAAATCGATTCTTATAATAAGATTTCTTTTGAATGAACGTAAAAGTCAAAGGGGTTTATACACCATATAAAATAAAGTTGTGTATAAAACAATATATTCCCTAATGAAAGGATATTGAGGCGAAGTCCCTTAAAAGATTATTTTTTTTAAAAAGATATATTATGTGTATTTTCTATAAGTACACATAAGGAATGTACAAATACAAGATTGGACATAATAATATCAAGATATAATTTGAAAGAAGAAGATTAACCCAATGAATGGAAATTTGGTTAAGAAGTTCCCTTACCTCGTATCCGACTTGACTATATCATTCTTTAACCTCCGGAATAATGAACTAGAGATAATTTCTACTTTCTTAGGAACCTTTTTCATGTTCATTATTTCTTTTATATCACTTATTACCATGTTATGAACATTATGTAATTATTTATGTTAATAACTGTCATTTTGTGGATCTTTGGTACTTGAGTCAAAAATAAACTTCTTAGAATTGCAAGTTGCTCATGTGGTAAAATATCCATTGTATCCATAATTAAATTCATGATGTAGATATAATATATATATCATATATATCCAGTATATATATGCATTTTAAATATTACAAATCATTTAAAGGTATGTAATGAAATGCACCGTTCATGGAGACGGTAAGCCGTACGTACACATGAACTCTACTTTCCTTTCTATTTCGTATTTAATGGAATGAAATCATAATGATATAAAGGTATATTATAATTCCAGTATAATATCATATATAATATCATTTAATTCATCCATTACACATCCCTCATATGGAATTAACGAATCAAATCACTTTGAGGGGGCGGTAGTCCGCACTTCCTTAAATGAAGATATCATGTTTACCCATAATAGAAACCATAAAGGTATGCCAAAAATGAAAAATACAGAAGCATATGGAAAACATAAAGATAATATATATCTTATATAAATATAGTTACATCTCAATGGCCACCATGAATGGTGTTAGAATGATTTTGAATAATCATCATTTCGTGAGGCAGAAATTCACCATGCACGGAAACAGTTTGTTATTTAACCATTAGAAGTAGGTTTGTGTAAGTGTAGCTCGAATAATTATTATAAAAACATCCTAGTTTATTGATGATAATGGTTTTGTTACAAAAGAATGGAATAAAAATATTTTATGGGGTTGTAGAAACAAAATAACATAAGAGAAAGCATTACCTTTAAAAGATTAACTCTTTTTTGATTTGAGACCAAAGTCTTCCTTGGAAAGGATTCTGCCCAATGTGAGGCTTCGTGGAGTAAGAGAGGGATGTGGAGAGAGGAAATTTGAAGGGGTTGGCCGATCCAAAGGCTTGAGATGTGTGGGAAAGGTGGTAGAGGTGGGGGCCTTTTATAAGAGGAGAGGAGTGGTAATCTTGGAAATTCTTGAAATGCTACATTATTTTTCAAATCGGTTTCAGATTTTAGAGGTCCCACATAGATATATATTGGGTATAAGATGATAAGATTTAGAAATATACTCATCCAATAGGTTTTTTACATGTTTAGACTTAGAGTTTACATTATCCTTTCGTTTTATTTAAATCGTTAATTAATGAGGTAATCTTTGCATTATCATGATGTCATAAATAAGTTAATTTATATATTGTGAAAAAATTATAAAAAAATATCATGATTTAGAAAATATTTTTTTCATTCTAATTAATATTTATATTTAAACATATGAGTTGTATAACCCCTTGTAATAATTGATGTAGTAAAACAATTCATGTTTGTGTCATTTTTACTTTCACTTTAAATAAAATGTATTAATGTCATTATCTTACCCATGTGGCTCCATGGGGTCCCACAAATCGACCAATGGTTTTTAATAGTCGGCAATCACTCAATCAATAGCGGTGGGAATAGTTTCATGGTGATTACATATTATTATAACATTATTTTTACCTTAAATTACACTAATTACCTCTAATAGCGATTAATGAAAAAAAGTTACTATTCACCAAAAAAATATTTTCATCCCATTGAACCACATTTTACTTATTAATGACAACCATGTATGTCGTATTTTTTAAATTCAATACACATAAGTAGAAAACTTCAATTTAAATGAAAAATTAGTTTTCTTAACTACCACATAGTGGTTTCACTATTAATCAAAAATTGATGTTTTTCAGAACAACACCAAAAATTCACCCTAAGAAATAATTGATATTTCGAATTAAAAAATGATGTCTATTTTACAAAATTAATAACATAGAAGTTACATTAAATAATTTTATAATTAAATCTCATTGTCAAATCAAATAGCGTGTTTCTAAGAAACAATAACTATCAAAAGATTGACAATTGTTTATGTGAAATTTCATAGTAAAATTAATTCTAATGAGCACCATTGGATAAAATGGTAACATTATATTCTAATTATATTTTAAAACCACTCAAATTCGTAATATATCACTATTAATTATATTGATTAAAAAGGTTTTTTTATTAATTTTCACTAAAATATAAATGTTATCCGAAAAGTACCAAACTTTATCCTTAGGCTAAATTCGATACTCTGAATCTAAAAAAAAGTCCATTTTGAGAGATAGAATTTCAAAATGTCGATATTAATATTCGTAACAGCTAGTTTTATTGGTTATGATGTGTGTCAGAACTCGAAGTTTCAAATAACAAAAGCTACTATATTATTCAAAGAGAAGTGTACCATGGAAGCTTGGGGTATTACATTATGCCCTCCTTAAAATAATTTCGTCTTCAAAATATGAAATTTTTCTTCGAAAATAAAATGTGGAAAATATAAAATACCTTTGTGGAAAACCCATATCGGAAATAGGATCAATAAAATTTAGTTTTAATAAGAGGGAATGGGAAATGAGAAAGTCACCACCAATTAGGGTTTCGAATAGGATAACATTGGTGGCAATTATAGGCACGTAATTATAGGAAAAACATAAATATTTATAGAGAGTGATTGATGTCATCAATCACAAACAAGTAGAAAATTGAGGGCCTCAAAGCCATAAATCTATGATAATTTAAAATACCATCGGATCAACCAAACATAAGGTATTAAGATAACACATTTTTGGTTTTAAAATCAATTTTAAGAATTAATTTATCCATAGAATAAGAGGATAAATATATATGTATATATATAATTGACAAGTAGGGTTTCACCATTCAACTAATTCCTACCACAAACTCATCTTTCACTCTAAAATATTTCATCAAAATATATATTCTATTTATCCTAATCTTATAGGGTTCCAAAAATAATGAATTTATAATTCACATATCAGACCCTTTTAAAAAAACTACATTATACAATCTAGGGGATTCATGTAGTCCAGTGGTTGGCGAAAAATCCAAATCGCACTATGGTTGTGGGTTCGATTCCTGCAGCTTTGTCTGACACGATGGGTTGTCACACGGTCTACGTGTTGTCCTTTTATAAAAATCCAAAAATAACCTTTCAAACTTAATCCATTCTAACCTTTATAGTTATCCAAAATACCTCTGTCCAGACTTTGTCTAAAAGGTCTCTAAATTCCAAAATCAATTGTAACATCAGATTCCCCAAACAAAGAAAAGTTTCTCTTATTGTCACATACTAAAAATATGATAACCTTCATCATATTAAAATCATAATGAAAACAACAAGTACTACAGTGCAATCCTTATATATATCACATTATTCTTATAACCAGAATATAATCCTTGAGTCCAAAGCATCAATACATTAATTATTCTGCTTCATCCCTAGTAACAACATAAGATTGGCCATGATCCCTTGTCCTTTTCTGAGGTAAGTTTCCCTGAAGCTTAGGACATTCATTTTCGTAATGCCCCATTTCCCTACAACTATAGCATTCAACATTGATAGCCTCTTTCTTTCCCTTCCAATCACGAGCCTGGTGACCTTTTTCTCCACATTTATAACAAAATCCCATTCCTTTTAGGCAAGTACCCGGGTTATTCTTCCCACAATTATCTCATAATCGAAAATCCTTCTTTCCCTTTTTCCCTTTATCTGTATCTTGTTCGAGTGTTCTATTCTTCTCTTTCTTTACTTTTAAAGTAATAAGACTTAGAGAATTCCTTTTCCATCTTGATAGCGCAGGAGACAATATCTTCGTATGACGAGAAGTATTGTGAGACTAATGCATGACGATGAAATGGTTTTAACCCATAAATGAAATGATCAATCTTACTTCTTGGGTTACATATGTAATCTACAACATACCTCGCTATCCTTGTAAAGTTAGCATCATACTTTGTGACATTCTCATCGACCTTCTACCTCAGACTCAGAAATTGCCTTTTTATATGTGCTTGATGGACATAGGAATGTATTTTTCTATAAAAATCACGTTGAACTCCCTCTATTCCATACTTCATACTTCTTCATCTTCCATGGTGTTTTGAATCAGCGCCCACCATTGATCATCATCTCCAGTGAGGAGGTAAATTGCCATGATAACCTTTTCCCTTTCACTACTCCCCAAGGCCTGGAATATTTTCTCTAATGAATTTATTCCCTGCTCAGCTACTAATGGATTGGTAATCCAATTGAATGTTGGTGTTTGTTGCCTCATGAAGCGGTCTAACATTTATCCTCCATGTTGCGGATCAGGGTGCTCCATACGAGTAAGGTTATTATTCATAACCTGAGTGAGTTGTCCCAAAATGGTGATAAGGTGATCAGCACCAGTTGTATCTCCTGTCCCACTATAATTATCTTGAGCATGAGGGAAATACCTACATGGAGTGTGTGCATTGATATGGTTTCTATTCCTTCAACTAGGAGCCATTTCTAAACAATGTCATAAACTAGATTATTTTATGAATAGAAATACATAATTCCAAACTTGCAGAACACATAACATAAATTGAACAATTTATGGATATAATACATAATCATAAACTTGATTTCCTTGAGAAAGTATATAATCCTAAACCCTTCATAATTTTTTATATAGAAAAATGAGAATAATCTTAAGCATATCCCCCAGGAGTGTCGTAATGAAGAGTGCAGCAAGGCCCGTTGTCGTGCACCAGTTCTCGTTCGAGTCTAGCTCAAAGCGGTGTTTTCGAGTTTTACCCCTAGGTACATCTATGCTAGAGCCACCTCTACCTACTCATATCCAAACAGGGACTTATTCCTCAGAAAACTCACAAAATATCTATAATACCAAAATTCTAGGAAGTTCATCAATACTAATCCTCAAAGTCTATCTTAGGGATTTGTGCTCTAATCAAAGTTTATCTAAATCTAGCTTCCAAGGTTAGTACTAAACTACCTCTGATACCAACTGTAAAACCCCAAACCCAGTTACCCAGAGCCAGTTCATTATTACATAACATTGGTCTGATCAAAAAAATATCAAGTCTCGAAAGACCGATTAGTTTAGTAGCCTTGGAAACACTAGATATATTCATAAGTCTTACATTACATCATAAATCAATACAAAACTACAACAACATCTTGTCTTCATATCCCCCCAAAATATCCCTGTAGGTCATTCTTAAAACACATCTTCACATCCTGGAAAATTTAAACATTGAAAGGGGTGAGCTCTGATGCTCAGTAAGGATCACAATATAGCGGAAACATTTATAACTAAACATTAACATTTAAGGCAATGTATAACTGAAACAAAAGCGTTTTAAACTTGAACTTCAGTATAATATGGCAATATAAAATAAATTAATGCCATTTAATTACTCAAATGGATATTCTACTAGTCGAATAACCACATGAAATATCAATAACCACTTTAAAAATGTTTGAATGCATAATGTCGGACTATCATAACCACGAAGCCAAGGCCTCGTGCTAGGACTAAAAATAATATTTTGTCAAGGCCTTGTTCCAAGACACTAGTTTGTCTCATGAGACCTACCGATGCATCGAGGAGCTATAGAGGGCTACACCCATCACATAATAAGTCCAATTCATTCCTTATATGAAATGGTTTAAACATATCATAATCCATAACAAAATCATTTCACATAAAACATGCATAACATTTCCACATTTCAAAATCATGATATCAATACAACACATTGATATAATCATTACATTTTCAAAAAAAAAATCAATACCAAAATAAAAGAAGAGTAAAAGTTGGTATTTATTTTCCATTTTCGAAATAGTTATGGATTGTAGAGGAAGCCGAAACTCAAATAATGGTCACGGCAGTGGAGAAGTCGTTGTCATCGCATACGTATGACAGAAAAACATTCCCTTTTGTCATTTATTAAAATGCTTCATATAAAAATATTGATTTTGAATGAATGTAAAATTTAAAGTGGTTTATACACCGTATAAAAGAAAGTTGAGTATAAAACAATATATGCCTCAATGAAAGAATATTTAGACGAAGTCCCTTACAAAGATCAATTTTTTAAATAAAATAGATTAATTATGTGTATTTACTATAAGTACATATAAAGAAAGTTCAGTTACAAGATAGGTAATAATAATATCAAAAATAATTTCAAAGTTGGAGATTAACCTAAAGAATGGAAATTGGGTAAAGAAGTTCCCTTACCTCGTATCTGACTTGATTCGATCGTTCTTTAACCTCCTGAATAATGAACTAGATTTAATTTCTACATGAATAGGATCCTTTTTAAAATTCATTATTTCATTTATATCACTTATTGCCATGTTATTATCATTATGTAATTATTTATGTTAATAATAGTAGTTTTTTCGATCTTTGGTACTTGAGTCAAAAATAAACTTCATATAATTGCAAGTTGCTCATGTGGTAAAATATCCATTAGGTCTAGAATTATTTTCATGATGTATATATCATATATATATATTATATATCCAGTATATATATGCATTTATAATATTGAATATCATTTAGAGGAATGAAATGAAATGCACCGTTCATGGAGACGGTAAGCCGTACGTACGCATGAACGCTACTTTCATTTCTATTTCGTATTTAATGGAATGAAATCATAATGAAATAAAGGTATATTATAATTCTAGTATAATATCATATATAATTACATTTACTTCATCCTTTACACATCCCTTATATGGCATTAACGAATCAAATCACTTTGAGGGGGCGGTAGTCCGCACTTTCTTAAATGAAGATATCCTGTTTACCCATAATGGAAACCATAAAGTTATGCCATAAAGGAAAAATACAGAGGCATATGGAAAACAGAAACATAATATATATCATATATATATATTGATATCTCAATGGCCACCATGAATGGTGTTAGAAGGATTTTGAACAATCATCGTTTCGTGAGGTAGAAATTCGCCATCCACGGAAACAGTATGTACTTAAACCATTAGATGTAGGTGTGTGTGAGTGTAGCTCGAATCATTTTTATAACAACATACTAGTATATTTATGATACTATTTTTATTACAAAAGAACGGAAAAAAAATATTTTAAGGGGTTGGAGAAGCAAAATAAAACAAAATAACATAAGAGAAAGCATTACCTTTAAAAGAGTAACTCTTTTTGATTTGAGCCCAAAGGCTTACTTGGAAAGGATTCTGCCCAATGTGAGGACTCTAGGAGTAATAGTGGGATGTGGAGTGAGTAAATGGGTAGGGTTCGGCCGAGACAAAGGCTTGAGATGTGTGGGAATGGTGGTAGAGGTGGGGGCCTTTTATAAGTGGATAGGAGGGGTACTCTTGGAAATTCTTGAAATGTTACATTATTTTCAAATGGGTATCGGATTATAAAGGGCCATCAATGATATATTTCGAGGATAAGATGATAAGGGTTATAAATATACTCATCCAATAGGTTTTTGAAAAGTTTAAGTCTATGATTTTACATTATCATTTCATTTTATTTAAATCGTTAATTAATGAGGTAATCGTTGCATCATCATGATGTCAAAAATAAGTTAATTTATTTAATGTCTAAAAATTCTAAAAAAATATCATGATGTAAAAAATCACTTTATATTTCTAATGAATATTTATAGTGAAAAATATGAGTTGTATAACCCTTTTTAATAATTGTTTTAGTAAAACAATTTCTGTTTGTGTCATTTTTTCTTTTACTTTAAATAAAATCTATTAATGTCATTATCTTACGCAGGTGGCTCCATGGGGTCCCACAAATCAACCCATGGTTTTTAATGGTCGTCCATGACTCATAAAATAGGGGTAGGACAAGTTTCATTGTGATTTAATATTATTATAACATCATTTTTACCTAAAATTACACTAATTACCTCTAATCGCGATTAATGAAAAAAAGTTACTATTCACTAAAAATATTTTCATCCCATTGAACCACATTTTACTTTTTAGTGACAACCATGTATGTCGGATTTTCGAAATTAAATACATATAAGTAGAAAATTTTCATTTAAAAAAAATTTGTTTGCTTAACTACCACTTTGTGGTTTCACTATTCATCATAAATTGAAGTTTTTCAGAACACCAAAAATTCACCCTAAGCAATAATTGATATTCCGCATTCAAAAATGATGTCTATTTTACAAAATTCATAACATCGAAGTAACATTAATCAAATTTTTTAATTAAATCATGTTGTCAAAACAAATAGCTTGTTTTTATGAAACAATAACTATCAAAAGATTGACAATTGTTTTTGACCAATTTCAAAGTAAAATTAATTCTATTGACCACCATTGGATAAAATGGTAAAATTATATTCTAATTATACTTTAAAACCACTAAAATTAAAAATATATCATTATTAATTTTTTTGATTAAAAAGGTTCTTTTAGTAATTTTCCTTAAAATATAAAAGTTATCCGAAAAGTACAAAACTTTCACCATAGGCTAATTTCGATACTCCGAATCTAAAAATGAAGTCCATTTTGAGACATAAAATTTCAAAAGGTAGTTATTAATATTAGTAATGGCTAGTTTGATTGTTTATGGTGTGTGTTAGAACTCGAAGTTCCGTATAACACACACAACTGTATCATTCAAAGAGAAGCTTACCGTGGAAGCATGGGGCGTTACATTATATGATTAGAAAAATGGACATTCATTTCTGTTTTGAGGATTATCATGGTTCCTGATGGCTACTCTTCTAAATATGGTTGATAATTCATGACAACCACATACAACATCAACTATTAATTCTTATAAATTTTTTTTTGATTTTTAATCTCCATGTGATTTTCAAACATTGAATGAGAGGAATAGTTTTTTAGAAAACTTTATATAAAGAATAAATGAATGAGTGATTTAAAAAATTTATAAGAAATGATTCTTCATTCTATTTTTTACTCAGAGAAACTATTTCCACCAACATTTTTTGATGATATTCTTCATTTGATAGTACACTTTACCATTGAAGTAATTGCTTCTAGTATTGTCCAATTCATGTGGATGTATCCTTTTTAGTGGTATTTGAATCCATTATAATGATTTATATAGAATAGATATCATCCAAAGGTATCAATATTTGATGGTTATTTGAGGGATTAGTGAACTTCTTTTTGTGTTGAATATCTTATGGTTGTTGAAACAAAATTAGATAATCCCACTCAGATTCATAATAGGAAAGATATGGAATGAACTATATTTCGTATGCACAACATCGTGGTAGTACAATCTAATTGATACATATTTTTCAATAGTCTATTAGTTGTTCTGTTTTTGTAGTAACTGTTCTATCACATTTACTATTCAACTTTTATGTCTTTTCTCATATAGAAGTTCATCATTTAAACATGTAATTACCATTTATAGGAAACCCATTAATAAGGTAAAAAATGATATTCCTTCTGTTAATGATTATCAGATTCAAGAGTCCCATTATTCATCATTTCATGATTGGTTCAAGGCTTTTGTAAGTATAAATGAATCTCAATTATGTTTATTTATGGTACTAATTTATTTCTATATAACTATTTATTGAATTCATTGAATTATTATATGACATAACCTGTGAGAGATAGGTGACCCTACTCCAACTAAAGAATTTAATCAACAAGATGCAATTCCTTGTATATTGACTCATCATAGCACAACTATAGTTGATAATGCATTTTAGAGTCACATTAAATATGTTTATGAAAAAATAGAATCACAAATCTATGACATTGGTTTTCTATATGTAGATTCTATTTATTACAATTGTCAATTTAAAGAGATCATTGATTTTTTATATGCACAAAGGTAGAAATAATGATTTTTAAAGTGTAATTGTGAAGATATAGTCATCAAACCAAAATTTGATCAATTTTAGTGTACATTGGTGATCATTAACAATATTTTATATAGAGATGAATGAGTTAGTAACATACTTATCATTTTGGCATCGCATGTAGAATAAGTTTTCTTCATAACCATATTATTGAATCCAAATCCGAAGGATTATATGATAATGTTAAGAAGAAGATTGTTTTTATTTAATTAGTTGAACTAGAGACAATTGAATTTTTCACAACAACTAGATCAATGCACTATAGATCAACATGAAAAAGATATTGAATTGTTTAGAGAGATTTCTTAAGGAGAAATTATCTATATTCATGTCTAATGATGGTATGATTATTTTTCCACTCTTTGATTTTAAATATGTTTTTAACCTCTTTACTTTTATAAATCATTTAAATGTTTTTTGTGTATCTACTATCTCTTTATTTGATATATAGTCTATGTGTGTTAAACTATTTATTCATTCTATGACTAAAAACATGTTAGTAAAACTGGAACTGTATCCACATTATTCTAGAGAGGCACCAACTTCTTTTGGTTTAGGCATGTATGAAGGTAAATGTGTTTTTATATTTTCTATTATGATTTACATATTTATATTAACATATTTAAAATTATTTATGTATTTTTTAAATAGGATTCAACTCAACCAATTCATCCTCTCATAGGAGGGGCTCTAGTGATGGTACTTACTTAGAAATCGAACCTTGATATTTAATTTTATAAGGCATACCATACCATGGGAGAGTACCCCCTTCATTTTTCCACAATTGGGTCATATCATGCATGAGAAAATAGATTCCCCTTGACTACACATGGCTAGGATATATTCTCTCAAGATACATTAGATCGACTATAGAGGGATAGTTTGGTAAGAGAATCATTTTAGTTTTTTTCTATTCTTAAAAGAAACTTGAATTTGTGATAACTGTTTTCATAAATAGACTAATCTAAGAGTATTCCCTAAGGAGTATCATCTAGTGTGTATTGAAAATGTTGTAAAATGTGGAAATATTATAAAGGTAGAGTGAACTGGGTAATAAATGTGGGTGCCCAACACATTTTGGATAGAGTCTCAAGAGGTTTTCTCGCATCATAGTGGCGTGGCATGGTTACATATAGGTCCTTTTAGGAAAATACAATGAGAATTATTAATTTTGGTTTATATATTTCAATTAATGTGAAAAAAATTTATGTTTTAAATTTAAATTAAATTAATGTATGTTGTGTCGGAACAATATTCTGAGAATCATGTGATATAGGGACTCTCTAACAGGCTTGGTTCTCATCACGTGTCCTATATTTGACATGTTTTATTTATCATTAAATTATAATATTTAATATTTAATATTTTTCCAAGAGTTATGTCTTATTGGTATAATGTTATAGGAGCAAGGTAGACTTACTGATAGAATATGGGTTTGGTTGATAACTTGATATCAAAATGATCCTGAGGTTATGAATCTTATAGAATTTTCTTGTATTAATTAACATGATATAATTATATCTATATTCACATAAACTTAAATATTTATATATTGAACATGATCAATTTGAGGCTGAGTTAACATAGATTCCAGATGACTGTAGATAGCTCTCCATGTAGAGGGTTGTGATATTTCATCACATCATTGATCGTAATGAACATCGATATAATAGGACATATGGAATAAAGATTCCCCATTTTATAGTTTCATCTGGAGAGGTTGTGGCTCCAGTTATTTCATGGATGACACATCAAGTGTGATATTTCAAGGCTAGATGAATGATCTTGAGAATGTAAATACACTATATCTAGTTGAGGTTAGAGCGCTATTGAAATATGTCTTCTAGGGTGATGGTATAATGGATCCAATGATGCTAGTTTATAAATTAATTTTGGATTATTTTTAATATATTTATTATTATTATATTTAAATTTTTTATTTTTATTGGGCCCCTACTACAATAGTTTTATGTATAAGCCCTTGTCCTAAAAGATGAATCATATCCAAAAGGTTTGTTTCATTTTATGTTTCCAGTTTCCCATTCAAATTGAATGTCTCATTTTATTTTATATTTCATGTAATGTCAGAAATCAAATTTTAATTTTTATTAAAATGACATTGGACCATGTGGTGATTAAAAACCAAATAAATATATTATGATTGATGGGAAAACATAAGAAAACAACCATTAAGTGATTTTTTATAGTTGAATTTCAAACAATTTTCAAATTCATGCGCAAAACATTTTGTTCAATTTAAGGAATTTTTTACATTTATTATTTTCAAAAAACTACTTATTACTGGTTTAATATTAAAAATTAGGAAAGAAACATGGATTAATTTGCAATCATAAGAACAAGATGATCTCTGATTAATATGGAATCCTAGGAAAAAGATATTTTATTCAATATAAATCTATATGAATCATTGAAACATAGATCATATATCCAAATTGAATTATATGCTCAAAATTAGTTTTTCCCACAAATTTCGAGTTAAGTGATAAATCAAAAAATGGGGGATAATAACATGAAAATGAATTTTTATTTACATGAAATCGAGGTGTAAAAATAATTGAGTCATTTTTGATCATTATGAGTCAATGTTGCATCCTCCGAATTCTTGTGTCGCTCGGTATTATGGTAAAAAACTAATAACATTGTGTGATGCACCGAACTTATTTCTAATGAAATAATAGTATTTTAAGGTTTTACATTTATTCATTTCTAAAATGTCCAAATGAATACTTGCAAATAAACACAATAATTTATATATTCATTGAAACACTAAAAATGATTACATTTCAATATGACCAAAGAACCTATCTTCCCTAGGATACCGACTAAAAGTCCTATTAATATCACTAGGAGACCACCAAATACAACAAAAATTCCATGTAAATAGCGTGGGTATTTCAGATCAATCAAGATAAACATTAGTATAACCAAAAGAACAACAACTATATTCTGCATCAAAAGAATGATGAAAACCATCTTCATCAATTTGTTTTGAAGTCGGAAGGCCCTATTTCAAGTTTTTATAAGGCCTAAAAGATATTTCGACTGTTTTCTCTTTTAGGTGATTGTTGAGTCTCTAACGGTAATAATACATTGTAGGTGTTGGGTTTTCTGGTGGTTTACTTTAATGTGACTTGGTATAATGTGTATTCTATGTGATTAAAGAGTTCATTGAAGTTATAAATATAAACATGTTTATAATATAATTTTTTTATATATTTTAGAAGGATAATGATCTAAAGATTAAATGTGTTTTAAAATATATACCAAGATAATTATCTACATGGTACAACTTGGTTTTGGTAAAAAGAAACATATTTTTGAGTTTGAAACCGTTCTTTGGGAAAATGAAATTAATGATTGTGGTTGTATTAATATTTTACATATGCTTGGTGAATTTGGTTTTTGGGTGTTTCAAATGTTTTAGAATCTACCTTGAAATTTTTTTATCCATGGATGAAAAAAACAACGCTTTAATTAAATGTATAGTTTTGATGTTAAATATAATAGTAGATGATATTTCTTTTATGATACATTAAACCATGATTTTTTGGACTGATGTTTTGAAACTAAAATGTTTATAAACTAATGAAAAGTTTGGTTGTAATATTTTGTTTTACCATAATAGGGAAATTATACTCTCCATTATAAACATATTAAATTTATATGGTATAATAAAAAAGACTTTTACTTTTAAAAAAAAATGATTGAGTACCCCACCTAGCCGAGGGAAACCTAGTAGGCCGTGCCACTCAAGGCCTCAGTCGGCATCTCAAAAAACACTAGAAAATGGCCCAAGGCTGTGCATGAATGGTTCATGCTAAGTCGCATTCACAGGCCTGAATAGAAAAATCTAAGTGTGAACGAGAGTGCGTTTGTAACGGTGCAAGAGTGCACCACTATGAGGGGGGGGGCATGGAGGCAAGAATGGATGTAGAAGCAAACTCGCATAATCCCAGTATGGGCTGGTACTGGGGAGGGGGAGGGGGAAATATTGCTCATGCTGGGAGCTCTAGGATTATAATGTCAGACAATAGCCCATCTCGTTACGATGTGAGATGCCCTTTTTCAGATGAAATCAGATCTGGATCATCCGATCTCACCATGCGAGATCTGAGCCATTCGATTGGATCATCCATCGAACCCACATAGCAGTGGCATTCCCTACTCATTTTTAGCAGCTGTTTGATCTGCTTCTTGATTTAATCTCATATTTTCAAGATGATTTAAAATCTCACATCACTCACATTTGTCAGCTCTGAGCTGCAACCAAGATCTCAATAATTTATCCTTTTAAATATCTCGTGATCACACATAAGCTGTTGGATTAGTTTGCGACTAATCATATTCATCCATTATTTATCTCACCCATATGTGTCTTCTTCTTCTCCTTCCTTCCACCTTGTTCCATAGCAGTTTCAATCATCCCCCACACTTTCATCATTACTCCACTCCCGTGGCACCTGGTGGTCCTTTCCCTATAACATTTTCCACAATACTGAACAAACGTGGTCTTATTATAATTCGAGGGGGCTCTGTTTTCCATTCCAGGTTGCCTTAAAAATATATTATATACAGTTTATATATATGTGACTCAGTTTTCAGACAATGTACATGAGAATTCATCCACTCCATTGCTTCTTCAACCTCTAATACACTTCTTCTCCTTCCTTGAACCATGTATGGGACCTAGATTGTCTTGATTTGTTACGGCCAAAAAATATATATATATATATTTAAATATACATGGTTGATAATAAGATCTACTAGTTTACTCTATGATGGTGAATTTTTGGTCCTAAATTATCTTCTTAAATCACTACCATGCAAGGGCTTTTGACGTTTTGTGAATCTATATATAGATGTATATATATAAATATGTATGGATTCGATTTATAAACAATAATTTTATGTTTTATATCACATTTTGATATTACTGAACCTTTATTTAATTAATTATCCTCATTTATTTATATCAAGTAACTATCATTAAATTATTTGTGTAAAACCCATATATACATTATGTATATTCAGTTATATGTATATATATATACATATAAACATTTATCCTAAATATAATTTAGTTTTTACAAAGGTTGATAAGAATGAATAATAAATGTTTTTGAAGTATGATATAATTATAAGGAGAAATTTAAAAAAACAATCCTTTATATACACTTTTTTGTATAAATATATTACACAACACTCAATCTTAAATATATTTTGTTTTTTCCAAATATTGATTTATTAGATTCATTTTGTGTGTATAGTAATTATGGAGAATTTATGGGTTTTTCCTCACATATATATATATAGATGATTTCCAAACCCTAATTACGAACAATGGATATCATATGTTAATTTACTTTTTGATGTAATAAATAATTGTATGTTTTTAATAAGTATAAAATTTTATATTTCTACCCAAATATGTGTTGTGTATATATTTATTCAATAATTTTAGTGGATAAATGTATGCGTAGAATCATGTTATCTTGTTATGATCACTTAATGTTTTATTAAATGATGAACCTACTGTAGTGATCTCACTTAGTAAATCAATTTTATTATTTAATCTATTTTCATTTTCACCAACACATTTATCAGTGTATTAAATGGAAGGTATTTTTGTTAAGTTTCTATTTCCATGAATCATGGATTTTGAAAATTAAATAACTGTCATTTTATGTGACAAAACCTATATAACCATTTATTTTATGTGCCTTAGCTATCCTCACATGTGCTGTAAACTGACTTACATACTTTTCATTTATTAATTTTCCAAAGCCATACAGTGGTTAGTTCTGTTTTTGACACTTAATTCATGGTTTTCCATATATATTTAATTGATAATGAATATAATTGGACTCTTCTGACCATTTATAAATTAAGAACTAAATTATTCAAGTGGCATGAGAAACTTTTAATAAACGAAAAATTAAATATTCAAAGTGTTATGATAATCTTTGAATATATGACCTTACATGATGTATGAGAAATGTATTGGACATAGTAATTGTCGGGTGAGGCCCGATATAGACCCTAGGTGCACTGGTAGGTCTCATGAGACAAACTATTGTCTTTCACAAGGCCTTGAAAAAATGATTATTTATGGTTTTGGTAGGAGTCCTAGATGATAGAGTTATGTGGTCAAGCCTTATACATACCCTCATTATGTTTATAGTATTTAATTAATCAATTAAATGTTTGACTAGCAGAATATACTTTGTCAATAGAAATTACCTATAATAATTAGAGGATGTAAATGCACATGGCATGTTGATTATTCAGAAACCAAATAATGAACTATAATACATGTGATGGTAGTTTTCTAGTTATTTGATGATGTTCATTTTATGTGATTAATTAATTATGACACTGATTATGATCATCTTAGATCATGTTCTTTTTCAATATTTAAATTCTGTACCTACACCCATTCCTGATTAACATAGCATTGTTTAGTTATCTTTCAGATATTATGATCCACCCTATGAATTTGTTATAAGTATGCGTATGATTGGAACATGTTTTATTGTAGCTCTATTAATGTTACTTAAAATTTTCAATAGAAATTTTGTGAAAATGGTTATGTTATGCTTCATGTACTGAAGTTTTCATTATGAAAATTTTTTATAAATATTTTTATATGGATGTTTTCGAAAACTTTATTTTAAATTTAAATTTATATTCAAAACCCCCCAACCTAGATTATGTATGCTCACCCTGTATTTTCAATTTAATTAATACAGGTTTATTAGATTTGAGCTACACTGGTTGGTGGAAGCTTTTTGGATTCTTTTCTTTATTGTTTTTAAATTAATGTAAAATTTTTATCTAGTTTTGTAGAACCTAAAATTTAATGATATTTTTTTAGTGAAACATGATGTGTAATTATTCAGTTTCTCTTCTTATAAAAACATTCACACAACATGTTTTATTGAAAACACGCTGTATATGGGGTAGTTTGGGGCCAATGCATGATAGTTGGTATCAGAGGATCGATTTAGACAACACTAGAAAATTAGAATAATATTAAAAACATGATTATGTATTAAAAAGTATAATCTTGCTTAACATTTTCTTATGGTAGATGAAACAACTCTTCTATCACTTCCAAAGGAAAAATTAGAAACTATAGTAAGTAAATCATGTAACGAAGGCTATGAGACTTTTGAAAACATTTTTTTGACATTCCAACACATCTATAGTGTATCCAATTCTCCTCATGTACTCCAACATCACTGAGGATCAGGCTTATATTATTTTCTTATGATGAATGACCAATCATCGTTCTATGCACAGAAGAGAAAATAATTTGTGGGTTTGTTTAAATGTTGTAACCTAGTTGATATTTTTTTGTTCCTAGAGGAATTTTGAGAGGCTACACAAGGGGTTGACATCTGAGTAGCGTACCTCTGTCAATTAATGACTTACGATCTTTCTGGAAAATTTATGGACCTTGATGTTCTTGAGGACGAGTCTACCCATTTACATTATCAACATCATGTCCATAATGATTTCGGACAACATCATACACTTCATGATTTTCTCACATCGGAATTTAGAAGTCCACATGAGGTTGATTATAGTTTCCCGTGCTGAATCTTGACCAAAGAGATTGAAGAATTTCGAACTGCTTTAGGGATCTGTTTGCATGGGAATTGGGAAAATTTCCATCACTGGTTGTACCTCTAATGAGACATCTGTGGATGTTTGGAAATCCACACCTGTGAGTTTTGAGAGGAAACGAATAAATACGTATCATATCCATGTTTCATGAACATTGTTTTAAATTTTCAATTTTATAATTTATGAATTGGTATTTTAATATGCTTTTACAAAATAACAACTTTGTTTCAATATTGTTATACATTAATGAGTAAAAACATTCCATTGAAATTTTTTATATAGAAGACATGGGTTTACCAAAAATCCTCTTATTCCTTCCTATCAAATTACTCGATTCCATAATCGTCAAGTCAGGTTCAGAAGACTATGAAACTTTTACAAACATACACATGATTTACAAATGCTTCTATTATTTTTCCCTTATCCTGAATTTCTTATGAACCTATTAGGTGGACCGTTATGTTCATCATTTCATGGAAAATGCACAATTCCCAGAGTATAAGTAGAGAGGGAAATACTACGAAGGCCTTTTCTTATGTTTACCTTATATGAAAACCACCAAGATTTGAGAAAGATTCAAGACGTTTCATTATTGGGAAACCACCAAATGTACTACATGATACAATTCATGTGTTTTTCTATGAATGGAATGCTCTAATACATCCAAATTTTCATGAACAATGCAGTTTATGAGATTTATTAGGATCTAGTCCACTCTCAAATCTATTACCACCACACCCACAAGCCTCCCTTTGGAGACTTGAATGATTTATACATAGAGGAAATCCTATCTACTCTCTGTGTATATAGGCCGAGGAAGTAAAAGTACTAGAAACTAATCTAAGGGATCCACTTGGGGACAATAACATGATCGTCCACGTTGGACGACACTATGAGGGGATGCTGGAAGTAATGTGTGTTAGGTTTTGATGGTGGATGTGTATGAGTATTTTAGAATTGTGAGAATATTATTCCTTAAAGGGGAGAATAATGTGATTCCCCAAACATATTTCTTATGTAATAATAGTATTGTAAGGTTTTACTTTTCTTGATTTTCAAGAATTCCAAAACAATACTTGAAAATAAACACAAGACGTTCTTTATTCAAGGAAACACTGAAAATGATTACATTACAACATTTCTAAATAAACTCACTACCCTAGGATACCTAATAAAAGTCCTATTAAAAACAATGGGAGGCAACCAAATATAACACAAAAAACCACAGTTAATAGTGGGTGTCTTTCAGATCCTCCATGATAAAAATCAGTATAACTAGAACCACAACACCAGTACTGACCATTAGAAGAATGATGAGCACCATCTTCTCTAATTTTTTTTGATGTTGGAAGGCCCAAATTCATGTTTATATAAGGCCTAAAATATAATCTGACTATTGACTACTTTACGTGACTGCATAGTCTCTAACGGCTATAAGACCTTGTAGCCATTAGAATTCTAGATCTTTAATTTTAAGAATATTGGTATAATGAGTTTTTAAAAATGTTTAAAGTGATAATTGAAGTTATAACTATAAAAATGTTTCTAATAAATTTTTTTAATATATTTTAGAAGGATAATGATTTAATGTTTATAATGGGTTTGAATCCCAACCCTTGTGTGTTAAAATAAATACCAAGAGAATTGTTTACATGATACTTCTTGGTTTTCGTACAAAGAAATATATTTTTGAGTTTGAAATCATACATTGGGAAAATGAAGTTAATCAGTATGGATGTATTTAGTAATTTAAATTTACATGGTGAATTAGGTATTTAAGTGTTTCAAATGTTTAATAATGTACCTTTAAATGTTAATCTTTGGATGAAAAAAAACAAAGTTGTAATTAAAAGTATGTTTGGATTTTAAGTATGATACTTGTTGGGATTTCTTTTATTATACATTAATCAATGATTTCTTACCTTGATATTTTGAAAATAAAATTTTTATAAAATAATAATAAGTTTGGTTATATGATTTCATTTAATCGTGATAGGGAAATTATATTCCTTGTAATAAACATATTTAATTTATAGTATATTATAAAAATGGCTTTTACTTTAATAAAAATGGTTGAGTACCCCACCTAGGTGAGGGAAACCTAGTCGGCCAGGATAATCAAGGCCTTGGTGGGAATCCCCCAGAACCCCTATAGAATGGCCCAGGGTTGTGCACACATGGTGCATGCTAATTTATGCGCACAGGCGTTCATATTATCCTCTATGCACATACGGGTGTGCATGTGCAAGGGTGCCTATGCGAGCCACTATGTGGGGTGGTATGATGGCACGGGTAGGCATAGAAGCGCACCCACTAAATCCATGTACGGGGTGGTATTGGGGAAAGGGAGGGGGAATTATGAGCTCACGCTGATAGCACCAAGATTATAAATCCAGAGCCTAGCCCATCGTGTATCGATGTGGGAATCCATTTTTTTGTAGAAATCATATCTGGACAGCCTGATCTCATCGCAAGAGATCAGAGCAATTTGATCAGTTCAGCCATCAATCCTAGATAGCCACAACATTCTCTCCAAGTTTTTATCACCAATATGATTTTCTTTACAGTCTAATTCTAGCCATTCAAGAAGATTTAAAATATCATGTCACTCATAGCCATCCGATCTAAGCTATGCCCTGATCTCAACCGTTCATCCGTTTAAAAAATCCATAGATGCACCTCAGCCACTAGAACAGTTTGCATCTAATAAAAGTCATCCATTCTTTCCTACACCCATCTACATTGCATTCTTCTTCTTCCTTCTACCTCGCGTCATTCGAGTCGCGTTCAACCTCCCACATTCTTCATTATTCCACTCCCATGAAACCCAGTGGTCTCTTCTCTTTCTCGTTTTCCACTAGACCAAACACACTTCATCTTATTATAAATTTAGGTGCCTCATTTTTCCATTTCATGTTGCCTTAAATTTATATTATATACAATTTATATATATTGGACTCATTTTTTCACTCGAACTCTATAGGTATTCTTCCTCTACAGCGTTTCTTCAACCTCTTATCCATTTTTTCTCCTTCCTTCAACCAAGTAATGGACATTGTTTGTCTTACTTTGTCACTATTTGAATATAAGTGTGTGTGTGTGTGTAAATATAAATGGTTGAGTATAAGATCAAATGTTTTCTTCTATTATGGTGAATTTTTTGTCATAAATAATGTTCTTAATTCTTTACCATTCAAGGGATTGCGACGTTTTGTGAATCAATATATAGATGTTTACCTAAACATATATATTTATTAATTTTTAAAAGACCTTTTATGTTTTATATAACTTTTTGAAATTAAAGAATCATTGTTTAATTAATCTTCGTAATATATTTAAATCATGTTGATGCCATTAAAGTTTTGTGGTAAAACTCTCATATACATTTTGTAAATTCTGTTATACGTATAAATATATACATATAAACATTGATCCTAAATCTAATTTAGATTTTAAATTTTTTTATAAGAATGAATAACAAATATTTTGGAAGTATTAAAGGCATATTAGGAGAAATTTAAAAAGACAATCCTTTATATGAACTTTTTTGTATAAACGGATTACACAACACTCAATCCTTAATAAATTTTATTTTTTTCATGTACTGATTTATTAGATTTTTTTGTGCATATAGTAATTATAGAAAATTTATGAGGTCTTCTAGAGCTATAAATATATATATAGATATAGATAATTTCCAAACACAAATTACAAACAATGGTTATCAGAAGAAAATAGATGTTTTGATGCAATTAATACTTGTATTTTTTTAATGATTATTACTTTTGAGTTTTATAAACTGATATTTGTTGTGTATATATGTATGCAATAATGTTAGAGGATAAAATGATGTGTAGAATCAAGTTATATTGTTATTCCCACTTAATGTTTTATTACAGGATGCACTTGCGGTAGTGATTTCTCTTAGTTAATCAAGTTTATGATTTAATCTATTTGAATGTTCACCAACACATTTATCATTTTATTAAATGGTGTATATTTCTATTAAGTTTCCATTTCAATGAATCAAGGATTTTGAAAATTATGGAACTATCATTTAATCTCACAAAACATTTATAACCAGTTATTTTATGTTCATTATATATCCTCACATGTGCTATAAACTACATACCATACTTTTCATTTATTAAATTTCCATAGTCATACAATTTTTTGTTTTTTTGTTGAAACGTAATTCAAGATTCACTATATATATGTTATTTCCAAATAATATAATTTAAATCTTATAAACTTTTATGGATTTATAACTAAATTATCGAATGTGGTATGGGACACATTGAATAAATGAAAAATTAAATATTCCTTGTGGTATGTGACAATTGAATATATGACCTTACTGGATGTATTAGTAATGTATTCGAAATATTAAGTGTCGGTTGGGGCCCAGTATAGCCCCTCGGTGCATCGGTAGGTCTAATGAGAAACACTATGGTCTTGGGACAAGGCCTCGACAAAACGATTATTTATGGTCTTGGCATGGGGACATGACAGTATGGTTATGTTGTCTCCCATTATACATTCCCTCATTATGATTGTTGTTTTTTAATTAACCAAGTGATTATTCGACTAGTAGAATATACTTGGTTAAGAGCCATGACCTATGAGTATCAGAAGATGTAAATGCACATGGAATGATTATTCCTTAGCAACCATATTTTGAACATTAATACATGTGATGGTAGTTTTCACGTTATTTGATGATGTGAATTTTATGTGATTAATTAATTATGAATTTGTTTATGTGAAACTCTGATCCTGTACATTTTCCATGTAAAACGTTTGTACCTACACCCTTGCATGATTCAGTTAGCATTGTTTAATTAACACCTGAATATTGTGCTTGACACTATGAATTTTGTATAAGCATGCATATTATTAGAACATGATTTATTGTAGACCTGTTAATGATCCTTAAAATGGTCACTTGTAATTCTTGGAAACTGTTATGTTATGCTTCATCTACTGCAGTTTTCATTAAGAATTGTTTTTTGAATATTTTTAAAGGGATGTTTTCAAAAGGTTTTAATTAGAATATTATTTTATTTTAAAACCCCCATTACTTGGAATTCATATGCTCACCTTGCGTTTTGAATTTAATTTATACTGGTTTAGTAGATTTGAGTTAAACTGGTTGGTGGAAGATTTGTGGTTTCTTTTCTATACATTTTTTGAATGATTGAAATATTAGTATCTTGTTTTCCAAAACATAAACTGTAATGATATTCTTTAGTGAATCATGATGTGTAATTCTTAATCTTCTATTTTTGTAATAATAATTTACACAACATGTTTTTATTGAAAACACAACAGCTCCGGGGCAGTCTGGGGCCAGGTTGTGACAATTTGTATTTGATGATTGATTTAGACATCCCAGTAAAATTAGTACAACATTAAAAACCTGATTATGTCTCACAAAGTAGTGTCCTTATTAACATTTTCAGATGGTAGAAAAAAAGCCTTATGTCTCTTCCAATGGAACTATTAGAAACAATAGTAGGAAAATCATGTCTAGAAGGTTGTGAGACTTTTGAAAACCATCGTTTGTTAGGAAAACACCTCTACCATCTATCTAATTCAACTCATGTACTACAACATCAATGAGAATTAAGTTTAAATTATTTTCTTATGATGAACACCCAATTCCCATTCTATTCATGGAATGTAAAATACGTTGAGGGTTTGATTATGTGTTTCACCCAGACCTATATTTTTTTGCCCATAGTGGACTTCTGAGAGGCTACACATTAGGGTGACCTCCGAGTAGTGTACCTCTATCAAATATTGACCTATATTATTTATTGACAATTTATGGACAATTATGTTCTTTAGGATGATTCTACTTGTTTACATTATTGATATAAAGTTCAAACTGATATTTCCTAGCTTCATACACTTCCTGATTTTCACACATGGAACTATAGATGTCCACATGTTGTTGATCCATGTTTCACGTGCTACATCTAAGCCAATGAGATTAATGAGGTTGGCATCGCATTAGGGGTCTGTTTGTCTAGGAACAAAGGAAATTTCCAACACCAGTTGTACCTATGAAGAGAAATCAGTGGATGTTCGGAAATCCACACCAGTGAGTTGTGAGAGGAATGGAATAAATACGCAGTATATCAGTGTTTCATGATATTTTTCTTAATTGTAAAACATTATAAATTATGATTTGGTATTTCAATATGATTTTACAAAATAAAATCTTTGTTTTATATGCTAATTCCCTACTATGTAAAACATTTCCCTTGAAATTATTCAGATGGACGACATGGGTTTACCAACAAACCTCATATCACTTCCTATAAAATTACTGGAGTCTATAATCATCAAGTTGTGTTTATAAACTACGACACATTTTCAAACATATTACAGACTTAAAAATTCTCATATAATGTGTCCCTTAGTCTGAATGTCCTCAGAACCAACCAGGGAGACCGTTATGTTCATTGTTTCATGAAAACTGTACAATTTGTAGAGTATAAACTGAGAGGAAAAAACTACGAAGGTATTTTCTTAGGTTTCACCTTATTTGAAAAATACATAGCTTTAAGATGGATTCAAGAATATTCATTTGAGGATGACCATCGATTAGACTATATGATCCAAATACTACATTTTAATATGTATGGAATGCTCTACATCATCCAAATTTTCAGGCACGATGTAGTTCAAGGGATTTATAGGGAACTACACCACTCTAAAATCACGGACCACCACACCACACAACCCTCCTCTCAAAACCCGAAAGGATTATCTTGAGTGGTAATCCTAACTTCTCAAGGAGTATATGGACAATGGAAGTTGAGGGACTAGAAAAACATCTAAGGTCCACCTGAGGATGATCATTAGAATGTCCACGTTTCCCGACATTGTGAGTGGATGCAGTAAGTAATATGTGTCTGGTTTTTCTTGTGGATGAGTATGAGTGTTTTAGAATTCATGGGAAGCAATTCATTGAAGTGGGATAAAAGGTGACAACATAGACTTATTTCTTTATTAATAACAGTATTCTACAGTTTTACTTCGCTTGATTTACATATTATCCCAAACCGTACTTGCAAATAAACAGAAGACATTCTTTATTCAATGAATCACTGAAAATGATTTCGTTACAATAAGATCAATAAAACTCACTACCCTAAGATACATACTAAAAGACTAATTTAAATCCTATGGATACCACCAAATATAACAAAAATCCCATGAAAATAGTGGGGTATTTCGGATCCATCATGATAAACATAAATATAACCATAACCACAACATCTATACTGAGCATCATAGGAATGATGAGCACCATCTTCTCCAAAAAAAATTGAATTTTGAAGTCCCTAATTCATGTTTTTATATGTACTAAAAGATAATCTGGTTTTTCCTCTTTTAGGTAACCTTTGAGTCTCTAATGGAAATAATTCCTTGTAGTAGTTGGGGTTTTTATGGATTTAATTTGACATGTCTAGGTATAATGAGTTTTCCAAGTGTTTAAAGTGTTTATTGATGTTATAACTATAAACATGCAAGAAATAATTTTCTTATATAAATTTTAGAAGGATATTGATTTACCATTTAAAATGGGTTACAATCATAACCCATGTTTTTTAAAAGATATACCAAGAGAATTATGTACTTGACACTACTTGTTTTTGGTAAAAAGAAATATATTTTTGAGATTCAAATCATACATTGAGAAAATTAAATTAATGATTATGGTTGTATTTATTATTTTACCTTTACATAGTGAATTTGGTATTTATGTGTTTCAAGTGTTTTAGAAAAAACCTTGAAATGATTTCATCCTTAGATGAATAAAAACAATTTTTTAATTAAAAGTGTTTTTGGATTTTAAATAAAATACTAGTTTGGTTTTCTTTTATGATACATTAAAACTTGAATTTTTAGCTTTATGTTTTGAAACACAAATGATTATAAATAATGAAATGTTTGGTTATAGGTTTTGGTTGAACTATGATAGGGAAATTATATTTTTGTTATAAACATAATAATTTTATTGTGTATAATAAAAATAAATTTTACTTTTCTAAAAAATGGGTGACTATCTCACACAGCTGAGGGAATCCTATTAAGCCAACCCACTAAAGGCCTTGGTGGGCATCTCACAAAACCCCTGGAAAATGGACTAGGTATGTGCATGAAAGGTTCTAACTAAGTTGTGTCCCTATGTGTTCATAGTATCCTCTAAGAGTGCATGGGAATGTGTGTGCAAGGGTGCGAGAGTGTGCCACCATGCAGGGCAGAACAGAGGAAGGGGTGCACGTAGAAGCACGCCCACTAAATCTCAGTATGGCCCAGTAATGAGGAGGGGGCAGGGTAATTCTGAGCTCATGCCAAGAGCTCCAGGTTTATAATTCCAGACTTTATCCCATCTATTTTTTATGTGGGATGGCTTTTTTCTGCAGAAATCCGATCTAAAATGTCCAATATCACCACGCAATATCTTATCTTGTCCATCGGTTAGGTCATTGAACCCATGCCTCCATGGTTTTCCCACCACATTTTTAGTATCCATCTGGTCCTTTTCATGATCAAATTTTGGTTGTTCAAGATGATTCAAAATCCTGCATCGGTCAAAGCCTTTCGTTTAGAACCACACCCTGATCTCAACCATTCATCCTTTTAAATAATCTGCAGATGCACCTCAGTCGCTGAATCTGTTTTTGGATAATTAAATCCATCCATTATTTTCCACACTTTTTTGTGTCTCCTTATTCTAATTCTTTCTTCCTTGTGTCATTCCGGTTGCGTTCAGCCTCACATGTTCATCATTATTCTACACTCGTGACACCCGGTAGTCCCTTCTCTTTCCCTTTTTCAGCAAGACCGAACACAATTGGTCTTATTATAAACCGAGGTGCCCCGGTTATACATTGAAAGTTGTCTTATATATATATTATATACAATATATATATATATAACTCATTCTCCACATGAACCCTATGGGTATTCTTCCTCTCTATCACTTCTTCAACTTCCGATCCACTTCTTCTCCTTCTTTGATCCAAGTAAGGAACATAGTTTTCATTCTTTGTTACGGTTTGAATATATATATATATATATATATTTATGGTTGAGTATAGGATCTACTGGTTTCTTATATAGTGGTGAATTTTTCATTCTAAATGATGTTATTAATTCTTTACGAGGCAAGGTCTTGTGACGATTTGTGAATAAATATATAGATGTATACATAAACATATATATGTATTCATTTTATAAACAATACTTTTATTCTTTTAATCATGTTTTGATATTAATGACCCATTATTTAATTAATGTTCCTAAATATATTTAAATAATGAAACTGTCATTAAATTTTTGGTGTAAATCCTTATATACATTATGTATATTCGGTTATACGTATATATATATATATACATATAAACGATTTTCCCAAATATAATTTTGATTTTACAAAGGTTGATAAGAATGAATAACAAACGTTTTTGAAGTATCAAAGGCTTATAAGGAGCAATTTAAAAATACAATCCATTATATACACTTTTGTGTATAAATGGATTACACAACAATCAATCCTAAATAAATTTTGGTTTTTCGAAATATTGATTTATTAGATGCTTTTTGTGTGTATAGTAATTATGGGGAATTTATGGGTTTTTCCAATCCTATATAAATATATATATAGATAGATGATTTCCATATCCAAATTACGAACAACAGTTTTCATAAGTTAATTTATTTTTTGATGCAATTAATACTTGTATGTTTTTATTGTGTATTAATAATTTGTTAGATAAAAAATGTGTTGTGTATATATGTATTCAATGACGTTAGAGGATAAAAGTTTGTGTAGAGTCATGTTATAATGTTATTGTAACTTAATGTTTTATTACATGATGAACATGCTGCAGTGATAGCTCTTAGTTAATCATGTTTATGATTTATTCTATTTGCATGTTCACCGAATCATTTATCAATGTACTAAAGGGCATGTATTTCTGTAATGTTTTTTTCCATGAATCAAGGATTTTGAACATTAGGGATCTATAATTTTATGTGACATAAACTGTATAACCATTTATTTTTTGTTCAGTGGCTATCCTCAGATGTGCTATAAACTGCCTACAATACTTGTCATTTATTAAATTTCCATAGCAATATAATAGTTAGTTTTTTGTTGACAGTTAATGCATGATCCACTATATATATAAAATTTCTAAGTATATAATTGAACTCCTATGACCAGTTATGGATGCAGAACTAAATAATTCAATGTGGTTTGAGACACATTTAATAAATGAAAAATTACATATTCAAAGTGGAAGGGGAGACATTGAATATTTGACCTTACTGGAAGTATGGGGGATGTATTGGAAATAGTAAGTGTCTGGTGGGGCCTGCTATATCCCCTTGGTGCATCGGTAGGTCTCATGAGACAAACTATGGTCTTTTCACAGAGCCTTGTCAAAATTATTGTATATGGTCTTATCACAGGGCCTTAACTGTATGGTTATGTTGTCCCGCATTATACATTACCTCATTTTTTTTCTGTATTTAATTAACCATGTGAATATTCGACAGGTAGAATATACGTGGTTAAGAGCCAATACAAATGAGTACCAGAAGAAGTAAACACAAATGGCATGATGATAATTCAGCACTCATCTCCTAATATTTAATACCAATGATGGATGTTTTAAAGTTATTTAATAATGTGAATTTTATATAATTAATTATGGCTTTGTTTATGCCCAACTCTGATCGTGTACTTTTTCTATATGAAAATTTTGTACCTACACACTTGAATGATTCAATAAGTATTTTTTTAATTAAGGCCTAGATACTAATCTGCACACCATGCATTCCATATAAGCATGCTTATGATTGGATTATGTTTTTTAGTATTCATATTAATGTTTCTTAAAATGTTCTATAATAAATCATGGAAAACTATTATGTTATGCTTCATGTATTGCAGTTTTCTTTAAGAAAATGATTTAGGAATATTTTTAAAGGGATATTTTCAAAATGTTTTAATTGAAATATTCATTTATTTTTAAAACCCACATATTGGTAATTCAAATACTCACCAAACATTTTCAATTAAATTTTTACAGGTTTGGATGATTTGAGTTATACTATTTGGTGGAGGCTTTATGGATTATTTTCTATTCAGTTTTAGAAGGAATGCAGTATTTTTATCTAGTTTTCATGAACCTAAACCATAATTATCATCTGTAGTGAAATATGATATGTAATTCTTCAGCTTCTCTTTTTATAAAAAGAATTCCCCACCATGTTTTATTGAAAACACATTAGCTCTGCGGTAGTCTGTGGTTGGTTCGTGAAACATTGTATAGTCCAATGTAATGTATGCCCCTTCAGTCCTCTTGATCAGATTTAAAAATAATAACTTTATATTTGTTTTTTATAAGAATTAGTTATAAATTAATTATAAATTCTTTTTTTCTATAAAAACATAGAAAGACACATGGGAAATATAAAGTTAGTAAATTAGTTTTTTATGTAAGTGTTTGTGATTTTCAAAACTAAGCAAAGTGAATTTAAGATCTAAGACTTCTGATTCTACAACCCCCCCCCCCCATTTGGAAAGCACATAGCACAATACCTAAATTGAAAATACAATAACATTGAAAAAACCTACATCCCATTATCCTTTTAATATCCTCAAATACATAACACATATCATAACACCCCATAAGTTTATAACATATTTATAATCTGATGGAAAGTATGATTTTAATTTTCCCATAGGATAATATCTCACCCTTAGGATATTATCTCAAAGTCTTCCACCTTTATAAATTTCTCCCTCTTTATCATTTTCTCTACATTTTTTGTTCACAAAAATTCTAGAAAAGGTATATATCTTGGAATTTTAGAATGCGATAAAATATGAAAAAACTTTATGTGAAATAATAAATCATCCAAGAAATAAATGATATAAAATATATCAAAAATTAATTGGAATACTTTCAAACATTGTGTTTTTTGGATGAAAATTTAATTTAGATTTTACATTCATTCAAAAAAATGTTTCAAAATATAAATTAAGAGTACAAATTTAAAATTTTCATTCTTTATTAATCAAATTTTTCACAATTTCTTTCATTTTATTAAATTAATCATGATTATTTTAATCCTCTGAAACAAATAATTTAACATTAATACTAAGGTTCTCCATAGCTATTAATTCTGAATTTATGACTTAATTCTTTCAGCTTCCTCAGAAATTTTAGTATCTTTCTCCTTCCGAAGAAAAAGTTTTTCTTCACACGTTTCGAGTTTTTTGCTTTCTAACTCTATACTATGAAACATTTATTTCAAAATGTTAACTTCCTCATGATGAGCATTATTTTTATCTCTTCACTCTTCCTAAAACATTAATTTATTAGAAATATTTACTTATGTCTATTAACAAAGCACATAACTAATGTGCTGGGTTTTTACATAGTCTAAGGAAACTTGTGTTATCAGACTAAATTTTAGTTTTAGTAAAACTCATTCCATAGACATTGAGTTTTTGTTTCATCTACAACAATTGAGAATAAAAACATCAAACGTTCAACATATTTATATTCAGTTGAGGAATGTTATATTTGAGTGTCATATCTTATATAAACAAGAAACTAATGATTCTCTTAAGAAATGACATGTTCCATATGTACATTTCCAATCCATTCTAAATCCACCAAAATTAGAATCCATAAAAAATTTAGCTCAGTATCATTTCTAGAAGAATAGAATAAACCTAAATCCAAGGTTCCCATAAGATTACTTAAAAAACTTTATTTATATTTATGAGGAGATTCTTTTGATTTGTCTAGATATGTAGAAATATTATCATATCGAAAACACTAAATCCAAATGACAAGATATTCAGAAAAGTAAATATACTATCCTACCTCTAAATGTATTTGGATCAATTGGTTTCCCAGCATCATCATGATTTAATATATTAGAGGTTTCAATGGGAGTACTAATACTTTTACTATATTCAATCATAAATTTCTTAAAAATAACATCTAAATAGATAATTTTTCATATAAAACATACATCATGTTTTTCATAAATTTTAAAACCTGCAATGTATGTTAACTCACCAATCGTAATCTTTTGAAACTTATATTTCATAATATTCTTAAAGTAATCTATGAACAATTTATGATTTGAAGCAAATATAATGTCATCAATATATATTTTTAAATCATAAATTTTTGTATTAACTTATTTTATAAAAAGCGTTTCTTCTCTATCTTCCATAACAATTTTTTTGTAACCAAAATCTATTGAACTTATCATACCAAGTTATAGGGACTTTTTAGTCCATAATACAGTTTGGTATATTTATAAACATGTTCTGGATGTTTTTTAAAACTAAAGGCCTTTAATAGAAAAACATTTTCCTGAACAAAATCAATTTGTAATGAAAACATCACATCGATTTAAAATATACTAAAATTTAAGAATGCTAAAAAAGCTATAAGTAAACTAATAAGTTCAAGTCTTGCTACTATTTCATATGTTTATTCAATGCCTTTTCCCTCTTATAGATTATAACATTCAGTAACAGGTTAATATTTATTTCAAACTATTATTCCATTTTCATCAAATATTTTGAAACCCAAATTTTACTCCAATTTTAGATGAATCATTGGGACATTCAACCAATGTCCAAAATATTTTTCTTTAGAATTCATTGATTTCCTCTTTCATTTCATTAATCCAAACATATCACCTAATGCCTCATCTGAATTCATTAGTTCAAATATTGATAAATATGATAAATGATCAATTAAATTTCTCATGAAATTCTAGTTCTAATTGGTTGATCGACATCACCGATGATATTTTTACTATGATGATTCTTATGAAACAACTGAAATCTTATGTTTTCATAGGATTGTTCATAAAAAGCAAGTTGAAAATTATCATGATGATAAAAAACAGAAATATATTCTTGACATTTTTTCTTAAGAAATGAATTATAACATAGGTTTAAAATCAATTATTAGAAATAACATCTGATGATGTAATTTAGAATTGTTTAAAAACAAAATGATCAGTTTCATAATGATTTTAATAATGGTTAGATTATCTAGTGGATGATAAGAAAACCATTGACTGAGGGGGAATGAACCTTCAACGATTTATGGTTATTGTTGTAGTCTTCCACCTTTCCTCTTCTGCGTCTCTCTTGGATTGGATTCGTATAATCTCCAAACTTGAACTTCTTCAACTAAAATGGGAGCTGCATACATTACATATTCCTTTATTCACACAAAAGTGAGGGGAAATTGTTTACACGAATAACACAATGGGAAAGCATACCCATACATAATAAGAGGAGATATGGAACTGAAGCATGAAATTTAATTTAAAAATAAATTAAATGAATCCAATCACATGAAATGGCCAAGTCTAGGCTCATGATCATCGAATGCTTACCAAAGATTATTAAATTTATAAAATTATCATTCAATTCTAATCATTCTTATTTAAGATAAATTTCAATCAAATCAATTAATTATATTTTTTAATTAATCAATATATTAATCATAATTCACATATAAATTTTCTTATGATTCCGATCCATCATAATTTTTAATAAAATTAATGATTTTTTAAAAATTAACTATCCATATAAATTTAGATCATCGAATCGCAGGGGAATCAGGGGGCTAAGAAGAGGAAGGTAGATTCACATTCTGGCAGCCCGGTAGTTAGATCGAACAGTACTATAAAATATCAACATCACACATGGAAATGTTATGGAAATAAACATCATGGAAATTTCAAGAAGAATATGAGGAAATGATTTAGGTTGTGGAAGGAATGGAAACAAGCTAGAGATTGTTGACAAGAAAAACTTTCTATTGAGATGGGGGAAAGGAATGCTCCGGTAAACCCATTGTGCATTTTTTATTGCTAGAAATTCAAGGAACCATGGAATTTCTCAAACTAGTTCACTAATACTAGGGTTTTTAGAGGCAACCAAAAAACTCAAAGGTAGTTAGGGGGAGCATTATCCATCACTACCATAGAATTGAATCCCAAAAATTAAGTAGTGACTAGTACACTAGAAATTTATTCATTAATAGTGGACATACTTTTTTATTCTTGTTCAATGCAATATTTTATATCTGGAAAGATATTTAGAATAATCCAAACACCACCAAAAAACATGGAAATAGAGTTGTTGGTGAAAATGGAAAATGATGAAATCATTGTATCCCAACTATAAAACTCCCCCTATCTCAATTTCTATGTTGAACTTCCCAGAAAACCATGTCATGCTTTTGTTGGTGGAGTTAATTCAATTCTAGTCATGGATCACATTTCCCTATATATAACCAACATAAATTTCTATGAGAAGGAAGTAATTATCTCTATTGAAAATCATCCACCGATTCTTTACAAATTTAAGGATCTGGATGAATCTTATTTAGCACCATCAATTGAAGCATGGATATTATTTCCCTGTGAGAAAAAATATCTATCTCAAATGACTTATTTTAAATAATGATTCATTCTTGAATAAATTCACATCATTAGGGAATATGTTGACGTGTTTCACATGTAATTTCTTTGTCTCCTCCTAGTCGAGAGGTAAAATTTTTAATTTATCTTATACCCAGGGCATTTCCAATATCCCAAGATCTGGGTAGAATGGATTTGATGGAACATGTGGAGCTGAAGAAACAAGTATAGGGGAATATGGATGATGGTTTCATACCCCAAACTACTTCACCTAAGGGTACATCGGTCCTCTTCTTCATGAAGAAAGATGGGTCAATGTGCCTTTTCATTGATTATTATAATCTAAACTAAATCAAGATAAAGAATATGTATCATTTTCCATGAATTGATGACTTGTTTGAAAAGATATGTGGGGAACAATAATTCTCCACAGTGGATATGTGGTCGGAATATTACCATGTATGGGTGAAGATGGAGGATATCCCCAAGACATCTTTTTATAAAATTTATGGGCACTATGAATTTATATTAATGCTTCACGGACTCACTAATGCTCTATAAATCATTATGGACCTGATGAGTAGAGTCTTTAGGGATTACTTTGAAAAATTTGTTGTTGCCTTTACTAATGATATTCTAATATACTCCAAAAACATGGAGTAGCATGAGGAGCATCTGAGAAATGTGCTAATGACAATACAAAAGGAGCATCACTCTGTGAAGTAATGAAAGTGTGTGTTTTGTTTAAAGGAAGTCTCAGTATTGTGCCATATCATCACAGGAAATGGAATCTATATGTATATATATATATCATTCAAAGAAATAATCAACTATGTGATGGGCATGTCCAAAATCATTGAAGGATTTCCATAGCTTACTTGGTTTGGCTAGATATTATCTCTAATTTGTGGAAAATTTATCATTATTTTCAAACACTCATACAAAGATAAATCAAATGGGAGTAAAATTTACGTATAATGATGAATGTGAATAAATCCCATGAATTGGATGAATAGTCTTATCACTCCTCGTGTACTCACACTACCCACAAGTGGCGAGATTTTTTAATCTTTAGTGATGCTTAAAAGAAGGGCCAGGGTAGTGTATTGATGAAAAAATACATAATCATTTTATATGCCTCATGGAAGTTGAAAACGATTGTGTAAAACAACCCCATGCATGATCTGGACTTAGTAGGTGTGATCATTGCATTGAAAATATGGTTGTATTATCTATTTGGAGAGAAGTGTGAAATATATACGGATCACAAAGGTCTTAAATATATATTCATACATAAAGTGAGAATATAAGCCAATGAATATGGTTAGATCTCATCAAGGATTATGAATTTTCAATCCATTACTAGCCTGTGAAAGAGAACATGGTGGATAATTCTCTAAGTAGAAAAGACCGAACTATTATACCATCGATGATAATTTAAAAGGATCCAATATTGTTTAATTTGATGATGATCTACATGGGAATCATAAAGAAGGGAACATTTTCATTCAATTCACAAATGATTTCTTAATTGTATATTTTGAAAAGGATAATGGATGCTTAAAAATATAATGTTGTAATTCATATGAAATTGGAAACTATAAAAATGGAGAAATCCTCATATTTCAATGTTAATAAAGTAGGAAATTTGAGATTTGTATTGAGAATATGTATTTCATAAAATCTTGAGTTAAAGAATGAACGTTTGGATGATTTACATAGTTTGAATTTCTTTATTAACCTAGGAAACAAGATGATGTATCAAGATCACTAAGATTATTATTGGTGGGATTACATAGAGAAGGAGATCGCAGAATATACCCTAAATGTCTATTATGATAGGAAGTTAAGGATGAGAGGAATAAGACTAATGGGATGATGCAACCATTACCCATATCTATATAGAAATGGGAAAACATCGCAATGGAATTTGTCACTAGACTTATGAAGGAATCAAAAGGAAACAATTCTATCAAGGTTATGGTGGATGGACTTACAAAAACTACAAAATTCATTGAGATTTGAGAGGACATCTCACTAGATCAACTAGCATATATATACATTAGAGACATGGTTTGGCTGCATGGAGTACCACTATAGATTGTATCTGATCGAGATCCTACGATCACCTCTATGTTTTTGAAAAGTCTCGATCTTGCTCAAAACACATATATTGACTTCAACATTGACTATCATCATCAAAATGATAGCCAATATGAGTGTACTATTTAATCACTTGACAACATGTTGATAGCTTTCTAAATGAATATAAAAGGTGGATGGTATTAGCATATTCATCAAGATGATTTCTCTTACAATAACATTTTCCAATGAAGCATCCAAGTGGATCTTTATGAATCCATTTATGAGAAGAGGTGCAGAACACTAACATGATGGGATGAAGTTGGGAAACAATGAAATATAGGTCATAAAATGGTTAATAAAATGGTGAAAAAGGTTAGGACCATCCAATAAGACATCAAAGCTATATAGTGTAGATAAAAGAGATATGTTGATACTCATAGGCATGGACAAATAATTTTATGTTGGAGACATGGTATTTCTCCCCATATCATCATGGATGTGGGTGATGAGATTTATGAATAAGGGAATGATTATTATAATTTATATAAATCCTTTTAATATCCTTGATCACATTAGAGTAGTTAACTATCGATGATAACTCCCACCAAACCTATTTCAAATACACGATATCTTCTGTGTATCTCCCTTGAGTAAGTACATACCTCACCCATCACATGTACTCAATCCAAAGGTGGTACCATTAGATTATGACCATTACATTGAGGAGAAGACAATGAAGATCTTATATTATAGTGGAAAATTTCTATGAAATAATACAATGCCACTAGTCAATGTTTTTTGGTGAATCCATAAGTTTGAATAAGCAATGTGGGAACAAGTAGAGCTGATGAAGTAGAGTTACCCTCATATATTTTACTGTGGGAAAATGAAATTTTGAAGAAAAAATTTCAAAAGGTGGGGAGTTTGTAATCATGCTAACATTTAGGAATAAAATTCTATTTCTTTTAATAAATTATAGATAAGGAAACCACATTCACTTTTTTTTATTCATGGGATTTAATGAAAGTTAAGAATCTTAACCATTGATAATATTGTTGTTTAATAGTGATCACATGACTAGTATAAGTACCATGTTTTAACAAATAATTTTGGAATAGACAGTGTAAATGATGGATTCAACTAGTAGTGTCATACCCTTTGAAGCCCAGTTATCAATGATTCTGGGGGAGACAACATTTTTGGGCTTTTCCAAAAACCAATCCCAATCTGAGATCCAAAAACTTAAGCATGAGGGAAAACATTTACATGAGAAGTTCGAGATCATCGACATCACAACCCAATCCAAGGTCACTGAAGGGCCCCTAAAAATTCCCACTATCACACATTTTAATCATAGTGTGTATTCTTGTGTAATAAAGGGATATGTATCAAAACCATATAATTATGAGTATGTACATTATTTTGGTGTATAATAATGAATATACTTTCATTCTATTAATGGTACCAGGTAAATCATTTTTGGGCACACAAATTATTTTTTTTATTAAAATTAAAATTAAATTATGAAATAAATTTTGATGAATTTATGGATTTCTTAATTACATATTATTTTAAAAAAATATTATTATTTAATTACAATGATTTTATACTAAGGACCATATAATTTTATGAATTCAAATGTAATTTTTATTACAGTTTGATAAATGTTTTTGCCAAAACACATCAATTTGCAATAAATACCAGTTTCTGAGAGAAAATTCACATATATAAAAATTATTTATATAAAATTAATAGTATTTTTTAATCAGGTTTTTGAAATTATCCAATGGTGGATTTTTTATAATTTTTTGAAACAGTCAAATTTTTGGGGAAAAATTAAATACTGTATAAGTATATAAAGTATTTTCTGAAATCACAATGTCCCAATAGTGAAGAAATAAAATACTATAAAAGGGATATTTGGACCAAAATATGTTTTACATTTAATATAATGTAATTATAGATTAATTTGATTTATTTTATAAATCCTTAGTTAATCTTCCATGGCATAAAAAATATTTTATGTTTTTTAAATAATTTACCTTATAGTGTGACTCATCTCTACATAATCAAGGGTAATATTTTAATACCATCCTCATATAGCCTAATATAATATTTTATTCCACTCCCCTTCACCGGAAACCATGGGTAAAAACCATGGGTTGGTATGTGGTTTTTAATATTTTAATGTGCAGTATCCAAATCCAAAATAATAATAAATTAACCCATCCTTCCTATATAAACCAACTCAAGCACCCATTCCCCTTCACAAAAACATCATGATGCTTATGAAAAAACTATTGTATACTCTATAGTGTCCCCCCAAGCCACCCAAAATATCCCATGAGTCCTCCCCCAAGCCTTTGGGATCACACTTCCATGTAAGGGATTCTTCTTTTCTCATTTTTATCCAAGTTTCCTTATATTGGTACACCCTATTATTTTCATCGAAAATTAGAGGGGAATGTTTTAAAACCTCCCCCGAATATCCATAATTATTTTTTAATTATAAGATAACCCATTATATCTCATTAATGTTGGAGTTGGTGGTCTAGAACTAACTAATTTGTACTTTATTCATCAATAAAAGCCTTATCACATCTTGATTTTTCATCTACGTGACAATGCTTGTGATAATTTCCTAAGTAAATCTATTGAATTAAAGGGTCACAGTGGATCCCTGCTATGTTGAGAACCCATAAGTGCTATAACACTATTCCTGAATATATTTTCTATGGCCGGATGATATTATTTGAGGGACACAAATAATACAGATCATTAGGTGTGAGAACTCATAAAACTTTGATACACCTTCTCATGGTGTGCGCCCTTGGTAATATCCAGGAATATATTATGAGAACGAGACCCGCCAGTAGGAAATCCACATTTCAAAGTGTAATTGGATGTTCCTATCTAAGGACGTGTTTATTGGTCCTTAGAAATTAATATTATTATTAATGGGTATTACTACTTGTGCACTTAGATGTATTGATGAAAACTGTGATGACACACTGTTTGATGAGAGGGAGGATACGTTGGGTGTGTCATGAGTAATACTTCATTAATAGATAATGTGAGAAAGGATTTGTCCCTTCTGTTCCATAACAGAAGTGGATATCCCAGGCCCTTTGATAAATTTGATATAACCTAAATAAATCCATTGCCATGGTAAGGTATGGGCAAGTTGAATTCGGGAATGTCAATGAAAGAATAATTGAGCACATGGGTTGATTGTAGTAGCATGCAACCCGCTTGATTAGAGATATGGAACAAAGGGATTATATTACATGGTAAGAGTTGGTAGGAGGTGACAAGTCATTGCGGCATTAACTTCTTTCTCTATGGGTGCCTTGGTGTGTTTCTATATGCAAACCTTGAAATGTAGGTAGGATTCACCTAATTCAACTGAGAAAGTGGCCTGGAGGTTCACACACTGGGTGTGTCCTTATATCTTAGTTAAATATTAATTTAACAAGTTGAATAAATATTAATCTCGAATGTGGTTTAATAATTTTTTTTGGATGTCTGATCGCATTTATTTCGACACTAGTTATTCGAGAGAATATATTATGTGCAAAATAATATATTTATTAGTGATTAATGCAGTTACATTTATTTAAGAAATAAATATCAATTACTCAATGTCTAATAAATGTGGTGGGGAAAGATGGAAAATAAAAGTACACACTGTGTAGTTTTTTGGAAAATAATTAAATGTCGTGTATTAACTATTATAGGCCGTGTAGTTTTCTAGTCAGGATTTTGGGGATATAATATTGTTTTATTAAATGATATTAATTATAATCAGCATGGGTGGAAGTCAAGAAATAAATAATTCTACATGGGGTTTCAATAAGAGTTAATGAAATATATAAAATGCTTAACATGTTTATTTATTGTCATACCGCTATTAACCTCAAACCCGATTATAAATATCCTCACAACATCAACACTTTTCTAGATCCATTTTTGTGCGCAACGGATTTGGAAATACTATCAAGCTTAGAGGGAATTCTCTTTCCACCAAGAATTCCCTCAAGTTACGATAGCGAGATCCTCCACCGGATCAAGGTGGTCGAAGGCGGGCATCGCAAGCGAAGGTTCTTCCACGCTAGCACACAGAGATCCCTTAGGCGACGTCCAAAGATACGTGGAGCACATGTGGATCACCGGTGGAGGACTCTAATACAAGGATTCTACAAGTGGTATCAGAGGGGTCAAATCATTGATTATAATTATTTAGTTTTTGTTGTTGATTTATGCATTTAATAATTTATTTATTTAAATTCATGTTTAATCGTTCTAGAAATATAATGCTCGGGATCTGTTCCACCTCTCTCATTTATCGTTCACCTTAGAGAAACAAACAATTCTTTTAATTTTTATTAAAATAAAAAAGAGGAACTCATCTGGAAGAGCCAAACGATTCTTTTCGTACAACACCAGAATACACGATGTGTATTCGGAAGTACACGCCGTGTAGTCTTGGTTCAATGCATTGACTGATCCGCCAAATCTGGTCGTTAATTAGATTCTTTCTAAGAATTTAAGACACCGGGTGTTGACCAGAAATAGGTGGCACACGGTTTCTGGATTACACTCCAGGTGATCTATTGAACATGATGTGTAGTCCCTTCTAGATAGGGTTGGGATGTGTACCCCGCACACGGATTTCCAGCCTGGAAACTGTGTAACGTGGAAACTACATGGTGTGTGTCCCACAGATCATTCCGCATACTCTGAAAATTTCCAAAGTACATTAACATGCCATGTCCCTGGGCATGTACTTCAGATGGATGGTGAAGAAAAGTACACGCCGTGTAATCAGAACTACATTACATGTACTCACCGAAATTACACAGATTTATTAAAATTTATTATTATATTATACAAACCCTTGAGACTTGTACCATGGTGCAGGTGTAAATCTAAAGCACAACACGTGATAGGTGTTATATATATCTGATTAATTAAACATTTTCGTAATGAATGGGAATTTACTGGGATACCTCTAGGGTACAAGTTACATACAAGGATAATTATAAATGAATTTATTTGTTTAAAATTATGATGGATGAGAATCTCACAGATGATTATAAAAGGGTTTAAGATAAAAGGATTGATTAATTAAAGATAATTAATTAATTTAAGCATGATTTATCTTAAGCAAGAACAATTAAATAATTGAATGTTATTTTTATTTATGTGTAAATGTTGTTGCTTGTATAGATGATCATGACCTAGACCGAGACTTTTGTATGTGACTGGTTTCTTTTAATTTATTTATTAATTAAATATGGTTGGCTTGTGAGCCATCTCATTAATATGTAGGGTATGCACGCCCAAAAATTATTTTATGTAAAAACCACTTTTACCCCTCACCTGTATGTGAGATAAATGCATATATAATGGATATATATCCCAAGCCAGTGGAGGCAGCTCATGTGAGGAGCCATGGTGAAACCAATCCAAGGAGATACAAAGGTGGACAGGTGGAAGGTTGTAAACACGAACCTGAACGGTTCATGGTGTTTCTCCCCTAGGTCATGGGTTAGTTTTTCAACTGCTAGATAAACTAACCAATAGAAAAATTTCATTATCATAGCATTTATTTTATTTCTATTAGTTTCATGGTTTAATAATTTGGGGTGTGTTGTCACGTTCATTCTATTAATGAATTAATTGAGCATGCAAGATGGAACTAAAATAAAAGTGTCTTATAAGTAAATATTATCTTAGACTGGGTTAATCACTTACGTATATCCCAATTAATATTGACAAACTTGTAATCAAAGATAATAAAATTTCAATTTACGTATAAGCATAAAATCCCTAAAAACAAATATTATGTCATTATAGCCATCCATAATCAAGGTTAGAATCGAACCATAGTTCAAAGTGCTTGACCAACCCTTGTTGTGGTGATTTCAATTATCGGGGAATTCTTATTAAGGTTTTGGGTTAACATAACATGGATCACATCAAGGGTTTACTTCCATAACAGGACATGGTGTGGCCAAGAGGAAAAGGATGAGGAAATCCAAAATAAAAGAATTTGAAGATTGGGGACTTCACTCAGCTGATCATGGAGCTGTGAGTTAAATGCAGTTGGAATTTGGAATGCCTACCTAAAAACCCTTAATGTTTTTTGACCAACCCTAGTTGGGGTAATACGAAGGGAAATATGGTTCCCTGCCTCTAGAATATTCAGGAAATAGAATATTCTGAAGCCAATGGCGAGGTCTATTGGATTTCAATAAAATAGAGGGAGACTAATAGGTATTAATTTATTTATTTGTCTCAGTTTTGTAATAATGTACTAAATCTTTTCTCATCTTAAATTGTAGAAATGAAAAGAAAATGACTTCAAATATATCATTGTGAATCATATTCGAGAAGGAAAACCTTCTCAACAGCACCAATTTCCATGAGTGGTAGATGCATTTACGCATCATCCTTTGCCATGAAAGAAAATTGTATGTGCTGGAAGAGCCTATTCCAGTTTCCCCTGGGAAAGATGCCAGGGATGAGAAATTATCTCTCTATATGAAACACATGGATGAATCCACTAACGTCTAGTGTTTCATGCTATCGGTCATGTCCAATAAGCTCTTGATGCAACATGAAAACATGGACGCGTATAGCATGATGTCTCACCTTAAGGATCTCTACCAAGATAAGGTGAGACAGGAGAGGTATGAGATCTCCAATGATTTTTTTACAACTATGATTGGAGTGTCTACGCGATTTGGGCCTCATGTAGTCAAGCATGTTGGCTAAATTGAACACCTGGACATCTTAGGGATTAAATTCCCGGATGAGTTGCATACAGATCTCATCCTATCATCACATAACAAGATCATCTCTAGATTCATTTTCTATTAAAACATGAGTGGCAATGAGAAGAGTCTATCATAGCTTCTGACCTTGATTCTCCAGGTAGACAAGGACATAATGTGTGACAAACCCGTAGTCCTAATGGTGAAAAAGAAATGGAAGGACAAGGAAAAGGGGATAAAGACTTATAAATGGCCTGATGCCCCCGAGCATCATCCCTCCAAGAAGGGGAAGATCTTGAGTCAGGGCAAGGAACATGAGCCGGTGTGTATTGCATGTGGCAAGCAGGGCCACTGGAAGAGGAATTGCACCCTGAAGCGTGGGGATGCTAAAGGTGTGTTCATTATCGAGTGTAATATTTCCATTTTTACACATTGGGTATTAGATATAGCTTGTGGGGATCACACTTGTATTCAAATGCAAGAGCCAAGTAGATTTAGAAAAACTTCCAGAGGAGAGGTGGATCTTTGAGCTGCCAATGGCGTAAGGACGGATGTGTTGGCTATTGGTGACTACCACCTCTCATTATCGACTGGCATTATTTTGGTTTTACATAACTGTTATTATGTGCCTAGTGTTACCAAAACATAAATTCTGTATCTTTTTTGGATATGGATGGATTTATTTTCATGTTTTGAAATAATGGTTGTATCTTTTATAAGAACAATGTATGTTATGGTATTACACATTTATATAATGGTTTGTATTTATTATATTACTAAAATAATGTGTTGGAAATCAATAACGAAACAAACTCACCGGACTCATACATCACCCAGTTGTGGCATCACCGTCTCAGTCATGTAAACGAGAAGCGCTTGACAAAGCTCTGCCAAGATGGCTATTTAGACTCTAGTAAGGGAAAACCACTTGATAGATGTCGGGATGTTTACAAGGTAAAATGACCAAGATGCCTTTTGGGGGATAGGGTGAAAGGGCCAGATAGCTTATAGGATTGGTACACACGGATGTATGTGGACCATTTCCAGTAGAATCTAGAGGTGGATATTATTATTTCATTACTTTTACTAATGATTTGAGTAGACACGGATTTTTCTACATAATGAGGTATAAGTCAGAATCCTTAGTGAAATTTAAGGATTTCAAGAATGAAGTAAAGAATCATCTTGGTAAGAAGATAAAGAAACTTTGATCGGATCGAGGTAGATAGTATCTGAACCAAGAGTTCATCGATCTTCTACCGAAGTTTGGGATTCAATCTCAGCTTACTCCTCCTTATACACCACAGAGGAACAGTGTTAGTGAAAGGAAGAACTGCACCTTGTTGGACATGGTGAGTTCGATGTTGAGTCATGAAGATCTTATATTATCCTTTTGGTGATATGCATTACAAACTGAAACATACACATTAAACCGAGTACCAACTAAGGTGGAAAGTGGAATTATCTCTGAGTTATGGAATGTAAAGAAACCCATTTTGTCGTATAAACATGTATGGGGATGCGTGGAATTTGTTAAGGCCTTCTTAGGAAACAATCTAGCACCTCGGGGCATGACGTGTATCTTTATAGGATATGCTAAGGAAACAAAAGGATATTACATATATAACCCTCAGGACAAGAAAGTGACTGTCGCCAGACAAGCCATCATTCTTGAGAGGGAGCACATCAACAAAAAGGATAGTGGAAGTAAGATTGACTTCGACGAAGTTGATGCTCAAGATACACAGGAGTTGGTACAGGAACAAGTTCCACAGGTCCCCATAGAAGAGGTTCCAGAATCAAAAGTACTGCGTATGAGATCAAGATAGGTAAGGGAACCTGAGAGATTTGGTTTCCTAGTCACAGAGGATGGTGAATCAATATTGTGGGATAATGATGAAACTCCCTCCTATAATGAAACTGTAGAAATATCAGAAGCTGTAAGATGGCTAGAATCTATGATTTCTAAGATGGATTCCATGTATCTGAATCAAGTCTTTGTTCAGGTCGATGAGCCAGTTGATATAAATCCTGTTAGATGCAAATGGTTATTCAAGAGAAAACTGGACAAGGAAGGCCATGTTAGTACCTATAAAGTAAGTATAGTGGCTAAAGGATTCAGACAACTTCAAGGAATTGACTATGATGAAACCTGCTCACCAGTTTCCATGTTTAAATCCATAAGAATCATACCTTCCATAGAAGCTTACCATGACTATGAGATTTGGAAAATGGATGTCAAAACATCATTCCATAACGGGAACCTTCATGAAGATATATATACGACAAAACCAGAAGTGTTTGTGACACCAGGTGAAGCCAAAAAGGTTTGCATGTTGCAGAAATCCGTTTATGGATTGAATCAAGCATCCAGGTCATGGAACATTCGATTCTATGAATCCATAACTAAATTTGTTTTCATTAAGAATGAATGTGAGCCATGTGTTTATAAGCGGTTTAATGAGAATGCGATCGGTATCCTAGTAGTATATGTTGAAGACATATTACTTATTGGAAATGATGTACCAGTCTTAAAGTACGTTAAGGACAGGTTGAAAAATTGTTCCTCCATGAAGGACTCATGAGAAGCAGCCTACATTCTTGGGATCAAGATCATTCATGATAGATCCAAGAGGCTGCTTGGACTATGTCAGGGTACATACATTGACCAGATACTAATGTGATTAAGTATGGAATAAACCAAGAGGATATTGGTTCTAGTGTCACATGGCCTACATCTTTCTAATAAAAAGTGTCCTCAAGAACAAAAAGAGAAAGATATAACGAGTAAGATCTCATTCACATCGGCCATAGGATCCATCATGTATGCCATGTTATGTAACAGGCTTGATGTTTCCTATGCGTTGAGCATGGTATGCAGATATTATCCAAATCCAGGAGAACAACATCGGACAACTATTAAGACTATCCTTATGTATCTGAGAAGAACTATGGATATGTTCCTGGTGTTTGGAGGAGACGAGGAGCTTGTCATCAGATGGTACGTTGATGTTGGTTTTTAGACAGATCAGAACGATTGGAAGTCACAATCTGAATATGTTTTATGTCACAATGGAGGAGTTGTGAGCTGGAAGTGTTCAACCTAGCCAGTTGTCACCTATTCTACAGTGGAGTCCGAATATATACCGGTTTCTGATGCAGCCATGGAAGCCTTCTAGTTTCGTAACATTGTCCAGGAGCATGATGTGGTTCCTAGCAGAAATGATACCATTACATTGTATTGTGATAATACTGCAGTGGTGGATCATGCAAAAGAACGAAGGTCACATCAATGGACAAAGCACATACTCTGAATGTATCACCTCTGGAGGGAATTCTATCAGAGGGGTAAACTTTCTATGAGCAGAGTGTCCACAGAAGAGAACGTGGTGGACACCATGACTAAAGGCCGATCTCAGTAGAAGCATGAATATCATGTGGGAGCGAGCGGGTTAAATGTTGTTAGCAGTTGGCTCTAGTCCATTGGGAGTCTGTTAGAGTTGGTGGTCTAGAACAAACTACTTTGTACTTTATTCATTAATAAAGTCCTTATCACATCTTGATTGTTCTTCTGTGTGACAATGCATATGATAATGTCTTATGGACAGTTGTTTCATTAATGGATCATAGCAGATCCCTGCTATGATGAGAACCCAGAAGTGCCATAACATTGTTCTTGAATATATGTTCTATGGCCGAATGATATTATTTATGGGACACAAATAATACAGTTCATTAGGGGTGTGGACTCATAAAACTTTGAGGCACCTTCTCATGGTGTGAACCCTTGGTAATATCAAGGAGGAAATTATTAGAACGAGACCTGCCCGTGGGAAATCCACATTTCGTAGTGTCATTGGATGTTCCTATCCGTGGACGTGTGTATTGTTCCTTAGACTTTAAGATTATTCTTAATGGGTATTACAAGTCACGCACTTAGATGTATTGACAAAAACATCGATGACACACTGTTCGCAATGAGGATGGATATGTTGGCTACTTCACAAGTAATACTGCTTTAATAGATAATGCGAGAAAGGATTTGTCCCTTCTGTTCCATAACAGAAATAGATATCTCAGGCCCTTTGATGGAATTGATATAGCCCAAATAAATCCATGGCCATTATAAGGTATGGGCGAGTTCAATTCTGGGATGTCAAAGAAAGAATAATCGAGCACATGGGTTGATGTCACTAGCATGAAACCTGTATGATGAGAGATATAGAAAATAGGGGATTATATTACACGGTAAGAATTCGTAGGAGGTGACACATCATTGTGGCGTTAACTACTTTCTCTATGGGTGCCTTGGCGTGTTGCTTGATGCTAACATTGGACATTAGGCAGGCTCCGCCTAATGCCACTAAGAATGTGGCCTAGAAAGTCACACACTAATTGGGTCCATGTTTCTCAGTTAAATATTAATTAAACAAGTTAAATAAATATTATTCCTGATTGTGGTTTAATAATTATTTAAGGATGCGTGATCGTATTTATTTAGACAATATTTATTAGATATAAAATATTATGGGAGAAATAATATTTTTATTAGCGATTAATGCAGTTACATTTATTTAAGAAATAAATAGCCATTACTCAAGGAATAATAAATGTGGTGGAGAAAAATGGAAAATAAAAGTGCATGCCGTGTATATTAAATATACAAGCTATGTAGTTTTTTGGAAAACAAGTACACACTATGTATTAATTATTACACGCCATGTATTTTTCTTGTTTGGATTTTGAGGATATAATATTGTTTTATTAAATGATATTAATTATAATCTGTGTGGGCACATGTCAAGTAATTAATAATTCGACATGGGGTTTCAATAAGAGTTAATGAAATAAATAAAATGAGTAACGTGTTTTTTTATTGTCATAACTCTATTAACCTCAAACCAGATTATAAATATCCTCACAACCCCAACACTTTTCTAGAGCCACTGTTGTGCACAATGGATTTGGAAATACTCTCAAGCCAAGAGAGAATTCCATTTCCACAAAGAAGATCCTCAAGTTAGGAGAGCGAGATCCTCCACCAGATCAAGGTGGTTAAAGGCCGACATCACAAGCGAAGGTTCTTCCGTGCTAAAACCCATAGATCCCTTTAGAGACGTCCACAGATATGTGGAGCACATGTGGATAACCACTAGAGGAATCCTATACTTGGATTCTACGATGCAACAACGGATCCCAGGATCATGGCCGGAGACATAGATGTATAAATAATTCTACCGAGGTAATTCTTCTGAATTAATTAAATTAATTATAACCAACATATGATGATCCTATCTCAATGGTTTCGAGACTCTTGTTTTATTTTTAATTCTTTGTTCCATTCTGAAGATTCAGCGTTTTATATCATGACGGATCTCGGATTGAATGTTGTTTAACGCTAAAATTAAAGTTGGGAAAACCCATCTACATGCTTCTTCTGTGCCTGGAACCTACAATTAATCCCTCCCATGTACACTCATTAACTAGTAGAAATACTATAATGGATTTCTATCTTATCATTTCCAATAAAGCATTTAATTTATATTATGAATCTCAATTTCCATTTAAAATGTTTGTATATTATGCTTTATGACCCCCCTTAAATCCCATTTCATTAATAATTTATGAGAGACCCATTTCTCTCTCATCAAACAATTTTATAAATCTTGAAATGACGTTGTTATGCTGCCGAAATTGCAACACAATTTTTTCCATGCCAAAATCATCATTTAGTGAATACAATACCCATTCCTATATCAAGTGTATTCACTTTTATGCTCATAAATTTATAGATTTATGACTTTCATGTATTTATTCCACAATCCTTCATCATGGTATAAATGTTGATGCTGAATAAATCCATGGTATATGATATTTGCAGTACACTTAAGCACGATATTGAAATGATCATGAATGGTGCGCCCTAATGTCAATACAATTCATTAGGTATTGTTTAGTATCATGATACAACATTATGGGATCAGGGTTTACTTGATTACTCTATTTGAATTTTTTCCACCAAGTTGGGGCATTTTTTTACCTGATTCCTTTTTGTTTTTGATGTAGTGTTTTATTTTTTTCCCCATTTCCATTTTATGATAATCTTTCCATGTCATGACATTATGTTTATGTTTCTCTTATAATACATTGATATTATTATTTCCTAACAAGGATTTTATTCCTCATGGTATTCCTAGTTTACTCCCTTACTGGTCTTTATTCTCTCCCCTTTATTATGTCCTTCACCGGGATATCCCGTAAATATTAAGTATAATGGATTTTTGTGGACATGTAAAAGAAGTTTTCAGTAAAGATGTTGTATTTCATGATTTATATTATTGTGTAATGTAATTAAACCCTGTAGACACTAGTCCTCTTTATCTTCTGATATTTATTAATTGCATTTTTATGTAATAAATCATGTCTAAACATGAAATAAAGAGAAGGGTTGTTATACTGGGTGTGGTTATTGATTTATAATTATCTTATATGAACTTTCTTGTATCTTGGACATGGTGAGATATAGCCATGGAGAGGATGGGTACATAGTATACCATTAAAGGTGATGATTTAGTTTAAATTATTTTTTGTTGGGAAGTAGTATGCTTTCTTTATCTTTTACTTTGGATTCTCTGAGGAGGATCTTACTGAGTGTAATATAATGATCACCTCATGTATATATAAATTGTTTTGCAGGATAGTGGGAGAAACTTCGAGATCATGCTAGATATTACTTCCTTGTAGTTTTCAAGGAGTAGTGTGGGATTGATTCGTGGTTGCTATTGAGTTTACCATTTTGGTACTTTTTATTTTCCTTCAAATATGTTTGGGTATGGTATGGAAATACATGCATAAACATGGGTTTCCTTTATCATTATGTGCATGAGTATTTTGATGTATATGTATTATCTCACAACTATGAATATTTTTATTATAGGGTAATGCCTCTCATTTATATTCATGATACCCTCATTGCTAGTTTCTAACATGGGGCCTACTGGCAGTAGGAATCGGGCAGTTACTATCATCCTAGTCCAATAATCGTTCAAGGAGGGGTACTCTATGGAGGGGACTGGGTCATGACATACATATGTAGATATGAGTTGGATTAATCCTACAAATAGATCATTTAATGTTTATTTTATGTGAATTTTGAATTTTATTTATTTCATTATTGGTTTTCAAGTTGACTATATTAGCTTTCAATATAGATAATGTGCAAATGGGTATCAATTAACATAGGATACCACGAGGGATCACATATTCATGAATGGAATTCCGAAAAAAAAAATTATATGATTTGGACCTATTATGTGGAATAATATATTCTCTTTCATTGAATATACACTGGTCATATTGATGTTCATTTTAGGATGATTGATCTGATGCATGAAATTTTTAATGAAATGTTATGTGGGAATGATCATAGAAGAATAAACATACAAAATGTTGAGATAGGTGAGATAAATCTATTCTATTATGATGATCAATGTTCATTTATTTTTTATAAAATACTTGATGATGAACAAATTGAATTATATTATTAGTGTACTAGTAAGAGTAAATTTTATTTTTCACATGGATTTATTACACTTGAAGGATTTCAATTATTTGAAAAAAACATCATTCAACATGATGTTGTTTTTATTGAAAAAATTACTTCCTACAGATGATATGATTCCAAATCCATATCACCATGATCATAAGTTGAAATAGAACAGCTGATTAACATATGAGACCATAGATTCGTATGAAAAAATTATATACTTTTCAGAAAAGAAACTTCCCATTTGGATAATTGCGTATTCGATGGATCGTCCATGTAAAAAGATAAGGGTGGAAATCATACTTACTAATGTAAGACTATGAAATAGTGGGAACAAAATGTTTTAAAGAAAATTCATCACATTTTTCTAAATATGAGGATAAAAATTTTATTTGTGACATCTAATGTTTCTAAATTAATGATATGACACATGAAATGAAATAAGGATAATGATATGCTAACCCACCCGACAGACACTCTTACAAGAAATGAGCTTACTTAGAGGTACCTTCAATTTGATAAAGATAGTCATAATGTCTGATTGGGGTTGGTACTAGATGATTTCAATTCATCCGATCTTTAGATATTGAAAATCATAACACATGGTCCTTGGTGTTGGTTTAATATAATTTTCTTTTGTGGATTCGTATGAGAAGACAATTTTTTTAGTTTCTTCACTTATTTATGGAACTAGAAGTACAGGGGATAATATTAACGTTTACCTTCTACCATTGATTGATGAATTGAATTAATTTTGGGGTGATAGTGTGATAACTTATGATTTTGAAATGAATGAAATGTTCATACTATTTTCTATTTTATTAAAGAAAATTGTTGACTTTCAAACTTATAGAAATTTAATAAGTTGGAGTATGAAAGGTGAATTTTCATTCCCTTGATGCAACAAAAGTAAACATTCTATCTGGATTTAAAATTATAAAAAATAGACAAACACGAGACACATAAGTTTTCTTACCGCCAAACACATGTTCAGAATGACAAAATTGGGATTTGATTGTTCAAGAGAATTTAACCCCGCAACGAAGATCATGACATGGGTTGAAACATTACAAGAGATTTAGAAATAAAAAATTCCCAAGGTATATGAATTATAGGATTTTTTGGCTCTTAAATTATGCTATATTCATTGTGTAGGAAGAAAACATAGTCAAAATTTGAAAGAGAAAAATATTTGTTCTATCACCCTTACTATAAAATTAACATATTAAGGAATAATCTAGATGTCCTGCACATTTAATTTTTTTGTGATATTATATTGGGGACCATTTTAGGTGTTAGGTAAAAATAAATAGACAATGTCAATACATGATGTGATTTTATATAAATGTATTTTAGGAAACAATTGAATTTATAGTTGGGTAAGAGTAATAGGGAATATATTCCTATAGTATTGTATAAGATGAGTTATAATGACATTTCTTTCTATTTTGAGGATTCTCATGGTTTCTAATGGCTAATATTCTTGAAATGGTTGAAAATTACATACAATCACACACTACTAAATTTATTTATTCCAATAAATTTTTTGAATGTTTATCCCCCAATTTTTTCAACCATTCATTGAGATGAATTGTTTTTTAGAAATCGTTTTTTAATGAATCAATGGCTGAGGGATTTAAATATTTTATAGGAAATTATTTTTATTTTTATTTTTCACATGGAAAATCCATTTACACCCTCATTTTTTAGATAATACTCTTTATTTGAGGGTACATTTAATCATTGAAGTAATTGCAACTAGTATTGTCCAATTAATTGGGGTGTATCCTATTGTGTGGTATTTGAATCCATTAAAATGATTTATATGTAACAGATGTCATCCAAAGTTATCAAAATACAATAGTTATTTGTTGGATAAGTGTATTAATTTTGTGCCGAATATCTTATGGGTGATGAAACAAATTTAGATAATCCATATTAGGTTCATGCTAAGATAGTTATGGAAAAAAGTATATTTCATATGGACAACACCAATGTAGAATATTCTAATTCATACATCTTGTTCAGCAGTCCATTAGTTTCATCGTTTTGTAGTAACTGTCTTATTTCTTTTCCTATTCAACTTTTCTGTCATTTTTTTATATAAAAGTTGATAAATTAAACATGGAATTATCATTTAGAGGAAACACATTAATACAACAAAACAATATATTCCTTGTGTTAGTGTTTATCAGATACAAGAGTCCCATTATTCATCATTCCATGATTGGTTCAAGGATTCTATATGTATAAATTAATCTTATTTATGTTAATGTATAGTACTAATTTATTTTTGTATATCTATTTATTGAATTTTGTGAAATATAATTGGACATAACCTATAAGAGTTAGGTGACTATACACCGACTGAAGTATTTAAGCAACTAGATAAATATATACTGACCCATCATTTCACAACTATAGATGATAATGATTTTTAGAATCACATTAAATGAGTTGATGACAAAAGAGAATAAGAAAACCATGACATTTGTTATCCATCTATAGATTTTAGTTACTAATATGGTAGATTGAATTATATAATTGAAGTTGTATATGCACACAGGTAGAAATAATTATTTTTTAAGTGTAATTTTGTTGATCCAGTTCATGGGCCAAAATTCGATCAATTTTAGTTTATATTTGTTAACATTAACAGTATTTTATAATGAGATGAATGAGTTACATTGGTGAATTTTAATAGTACTTTTCATTTTGGTATCACATGTAGATGTTTTATTACTCACATCCTTTCTATTGAATCCAAATCGGACATTTGTTTATGAATATGCCAAGGAGACATTTGTTTTTTGATGAATGAGATGAACAGGAAACTATTTCATTTTATTCACAATGGCTTGATCGACACACTATAGATCAACATGATGAAGATATTGAATAGTTTATAGAGACAGTTAAGGATAAATTATCTATATTCATGTCTAATGAATGTATGATGTTTTTAAAACTCATTATTTTTAATGATATTTTCAACTTTTTAACTCTTTATAAATCATTTAAATGTTTTTACGTGTATTTACTATATCCTTTTTTGATATGTAATCTATGTTTGTCACAATATTAATACTTCGTATGACTAAAAACATGTTAGTGTAACTAGAACCATATCCAAATTATTCTAGATAGGCAACTCCTTATTTAGGTTGAGGAATGTATTAATGTAAATGTGTTTTTATATTTTGAATTAAGAGTTTAACATGTATATGAACATATTTTAATTTTTTTATCAATTTTTTTAATAGTATTCAACTAAACCACTTAATTCCCTCATATAATAGGCTCTGGTTGTGGGATTTACTCATGAAATTACCCTTGATATATCATTTTAAAAGACATAAAATACCATGGGACAAGACCCCCCCCCCCCTCCCCTCATTTATCCACCAGTTGGGTCATATCAGGAATGTCCAACATATATTTCCATTTAGTACACATGACTGGGCTTCATTAACTCATGAAACATTAGATTAACTAGGTAAGGATGTTTAGGAAAGATAATCCCTTTTGTTTCTTAGCTATGCTTAAAAAACACATAAATTAATGATAATTATATTCTTAAATAGAATAATCTGAGAGTGTCCCCAAATGATTCTCATCCAGTGCATATGGAAAAATGTTTTTAAATATGGATATATTATATAGGATGAGCGAAAAGGGTGTACTAAGAACTAAATATATGTTTCAAAATAGAATTGATTTATCACGTCTGGTGTCGGTGCGACATTCTGAGAATCATCTGATGTGGGGACTCCCTCACAGGCTTTGGACTCATAACATGTCCTATATTTGACATGATTTATTTATCATTTAATCATAATATTTATTATTTAATATTTCTATTCTATATGTATGTCTTATTGGTATATAGTTATGGGAGCAAGGTAGACGAATAGATAGAATATGGGTTTGGATGATGACTCCATGTCAAAATGTTCCCGAGGACATGACTCTCATATAATGTTATTGTATTAATTAACATAACTAACATAAATCTATATCCGCATATGAATATATATTTATGTTTTTCACATGATCTATTTGAGGCTGAGTTACCATTTATTAAAAATGACAATCGATTGATTTCCATATGGAGGGTTGTGATATTTAATCACATCACTGATCCCAATAAACATTAATATAATAAGAGATGTGGAATAATAATTCCCCATTATATAGTTTCATCTACAAAGGTTGTTGCTCTAGTTATTGCATGTCTCACACAACATGCGAGATATTTTGAATCTAGATTCATGCTCTTGAGAAGGTAAATACACAACTTCTATATGAGGTCAGAGCACTATGGGAATATGTCTTCTAGGGTGATTGTGTCGGGGATCATATGATGTCAGTTTATAATAGTTTTTTTGTTTATTTTTATACATTCATTATTATTAGATTTATGTTTTTTATTTTTTATAGGCCCCTATGATAATATATTTATTTAGAATCCATGGTCATACAATATGCATCAGATATAGATGTTTTGTTTCATTTTATCATTTTAGTGTCCCATTCCAATTTAATGTCTCATTTTATTTTTTATTTATCGTAATATCAAAAATAAAGTTTAAATTCTAATTACAATGACATTGGACCATGTGGTGCTTAAATACCAAATAAATACATTAATATTGATCATAAAACAAAATAAAACATTCATTAATTGATTTGTTATCTTTTCATTTCAAACAAATGTCCATTGCATGATCAAAATAGTTTCTGAAATTTAAGGACTTTTTTACATTTATTATTTTCATCTAATTGAATATTATTGGTTTTGGAGTCAAAATGAAGAAAAATACTTTGATTACGTACAAATCATAAGAGATATATGATCTATTATTAATATGAAATCCTTGGAAATTGTTATCAAGGTCATTATAAATCCATAGGAATCATCAACACATCGATTGTTATCAAAATAGGTCGATATATTCAAAATTGGTGATTTCCATCAAATTTGGAGTTATGTGAAAATCATTTAAATGGGGTTAATAACTTGAAAAAATTGGATATACATGAAATCAATAGGTAAAAATCAGTGTGTCGTTTTTTATCTTTAGGAGTCACCACCGCATCAGTCATATGATTGTGTCACTCGGTAAGACTAAAAAACTACTAAAATTATATAATAAAATATATAGTATGCATCTTCCATCCTATAGATCAGATTGAAAATAAATGAATTTATGTTTTTTTATTTTTTATTATTTCTACATTCTGTATAATGTAATTTTTCTTGATAAAAACATTTTAAGACACATTGGAAATATAATGATAGTAAATTACTGTTTTAAGGAAGTGTTTGTGATTTCCCAAACTACTGAAATAAAATTTAAGATATTGGAATTATGAGTCCATAACCCCCCCCCCTGAAAGCACAAAACACAACACCTAAAATGAAAATACAATAACATTGAAAAAAACCAACATCCATTTATACTTTTATGATATTCAAAGATATACCTCATATTGTAACTCCCCTAGAGTTTATAACATCATTATAATCCAATGGAAATTATTAATTCCATTTCCACCATTGGATAATATCTCAAAGGCATCTCCCATTACAAATTTCTACCACTTTATAAATTTCTTCTCCCTTTTTGATTTACAAGAATAATAGGGAAGGGATATCTCTTGTAATTTTAGAATGAGATAACATATGAAAAAATAATATATAAAATAATATATCATTCAATGAATAAAACAAATAATACTCATAAAAAAATTAATTAGATCACATAAGGTTGGTTAATAACATGAAAAAACATTTATATTTTCCAAGTTATGTGATGGGTTTTTTCTTAGCACAACGGATCTTGTGTTATCATAAAAAATTTGATTTTTTGTAAAACACCTCACATAGATAGTTATTGTATGTTTCATCTTCAACACTTGAGCATAACAACCTCAAATGACCACATGTTTGGATTTAGTTTTGTAAAGTACTACTATGTGTAATTTATTATATAACCAAGAAACTAACGATTCTATTATGAAATGAAATATTCTAAAAGTATTGTTCCAATCCATTCAAAATCCACAGAAATCAGTATCTAAAAAAATTATCTCAAAATAATTTCTAGATGAATAGAATAAACCTAAATCCATAGTTCCATTAAGATTACATAAAAATCATTTTTTAGCTTTAAGATGATATTTCTTAGGATTTACTGGTTATCTAGAAATATAATCATATTGAAAACACTAAATCAGAATGACAACTTGTTGAGTAAAGTAAACATCCTATCCTAACTCTAAAGTATTTTGATCAATTGGTTTCCAAACTTCATCAAGACCTACTGTATTGGATGTTCCAATGGTATTACTATTACTTTTACTATTTTTATACATGAATTTATAAAGAAGAAATTTTATATACTTAATTTAACATATAAAACATCATTAATTTTCCAAAAATTTTAAAACCTAGAATGTTTGTTAACAGTCCAATTATACTCTTTTCAAAGTCAGATTTCATAATCCCCACAAATTGATGTATTAAAAAAAATTTAGTTAAAACAAATATAATTTCATCAATATATATTTGTATAATCAATTTTTTTATTAACTTATTTTATAAAATACAATTTCATCTCTATTTCACTAAACTAATTTTTGTTGAAAAAGAATCATGATAATTTATTATACCAAGCTATAGGGACTTTCTAATTCCAAAAAGCCCATTAGTATATTTATAAACGTGTTCTGGATGTTTTTTATTTTTAAAACCTGGGGTTTGTCAAACAAAAACATTCTCTTGAACATATCCATTATGTAATGCACACTTTACATCCATTTGAAATATATTAAAATTTATGAATTCTACAAAAGATCAATGTATACGAATAAGTTCAAGTCTTTAAACTTGTGCATCGGTTTCTCCATAGTCTATTACCTATTAATGATTATAACATTTAGTAAAAAGTTAACATTTATTTCTAACTATTTTACCATTTTCATTATAATTTTTTGAAATCTCAATTTTACTCCAATTTTAGAAGAATCATTGGGATGTTCAACCAATATTCAATATTTGTTTATTTCAAATTCATTGAGTTGTTATAGAATTTATTTAATCCAATCTTTATCACCTAAAGCCTCATAATAATTCATAGGTTTAAATTTTTATAAATATCATAATTGTTCAATTTAATTTCTCAATGAAATTCGTGTTCGAATCAGTTGATCTACATCACCAATGATATTATCCCTCTGTTGATTCTTAAGAAACAACTAACATTAGGGGTTTTCAAAAGTATGATTATCAAAAACAAGTTGAAAATATTTTTAATGAAAAAAACATAAATATATTCTTGAATTGTTTTATCATAAGAAAATCATTATAACAGGTGCTGAAAATCAATTTCATAACCAACATCAGAAGATGAAAGATAGGTTTGATTAAAAACAAATGGATAAGTTTCATAATGATTTTAATAATGGTTAGTTTATCTCGTGGATAATAAAAAACCATTGAATGAGGGGGAAACACCTTGAACGATTTAAGGTTTCTGTTGTAGTCATCCACATTTCCAACTATGAAACACTCTTGGATTAGGTTCGTATCATCTCCAATCCTGAACATCCTCCACTAAAATGGGATATCCATCCATTATATATGATTTTATTCTCACACAAGTGAGGAAAAATAGTTTACATAAATGACACAATGGGAATAATGAACCTTATATAATAAGAAGAGATATGGAACTGAAGACAAATATATAATTTAATAATACATTAAATGAATCAAATCACATGATATGGCCTAGTCTAGGCTCATGAACATCCACATGAATACAGAACATTATACATTTAATAAAATTATCATTCAATTCTAATCGGTGTTATTTAATATAAATCTCACTCGATTCAAATAATTATATTCTTTGATTAATCAATATTTTAATCATAATTTACATCTAAATATCCTTAATATTATCATCCATCATATTTATTAAAATTATTAAATAATATTATTTAAAATTAACTATGTATATAAATGTACCTTGGAGAAAAAACAGTGAGTATCCATCTGAACTATCCAATATTTATTATACTTATTTACCTCATACTATTGGGATATGTTTCATACACGACAAATAACATACATTAATGTTGTGTAACATCAAATTAATGATTGCACTGATTGCATGATTTTTCTTTCAGGTATTATGATTCAATTTATGTAGGAATATAACTATAATATGACTCATAGATGTCATATAGATTCAAACATTATATAATCATGAATTTAGCATTTAAATATATTAAAACTTATCACATGGAATGTCTAGTCAACTTAAAAAACACACACTATATCATGTGGATTTTCATTTCATATTATAATAAATGAATTTTTTATTTGGCGTAATTTTCTAAAATTACATGGAAATTAGAAGTCTGCTAGATGAAACTCACTATATTCGTCTTCTATATGAGACATGTGCTTAGGGACTTACCATATAACCAATTACAAGGAAAAAGTTCGAGTACATGATGTGTAAATGGGATCAACATCATGAGGTCACTAAGTAACATGGTCACCAGTCACGTAAGTCATGTAAGAAGATACATGACTCGTCTATAACAACATGAAGTCAAATTATTTATTGTAGTTACACAGCATGGACATCAGCTGACATTGTTCCAGACTAGACCAGTCATCCCATGGTGTAAAATTTAAGGTACTGCACATAATTAATGTAGACTACTTGAATTAATTCAAAATTTATTTTTATTGCATTTTAATACTAGTACACAACTTGTACCTCATAGTTACACTACACATACTCTTATGTTATCCACCAAGATTCCTAAGCACATCCAGATGAAATATTCTTATTTATTTCATTCATAATATTAATCTATTTGATTTTAATAATTATAAAAAATTAGAGGAAGAAGAAAATCATGAAATTTTTATTTAAGTTTGATCAAAATAAAATTGAAAACTAAATTACAAATTCATAAATCAATCAACGATATTGAAATAATTATTAATAATTATGTGACAGATCTGATACAATTTTTTGGTTTTGAGCACAATGGAATTGTGTGATGGGTCATGTCTAACTTTTATTTGTTCATAATCAGTGATCAATAGATGATTTAAATGAAAATAAACATCATGATTTATGGAATTTAATATGAAAGGAAATGGATAAAATGTGAGAACCATATCACATCATTGTCACATTTTTTTAAAAAAATGGGGTTAAAGCCTCTTAATAAACTAAAGAAAATACCCTCCTATTTTTTATGGGAAGAGGGAACACAATACATGACCATATATGCCAAAATGGGGATTAAATCCCATTACAGTTGACCTCAACCACACTCTATTTACCCTTTACATGATCCTCTCCCATTATTGCTATTTCCAGAACTTCCCCAAATTGGGATTCCACTACACATATGTTATAGAAAATCCATCCCTATTTCCACAATACCCTCCTTCATCTCTCCTTAACAATTTCTCTCATTCCCCCACCGCACATGGGTTACCATGTGAGAAATTCTATCATTGTTGATGGATCTAAAAAAATCTATGGTGTATTATGATTATGTTATAGGAATCAATAGAGTATTGCCTCTAGTGTTGTATGATCCTGTATTTTATAGAGGTACCTTATTGTTTATGTTTTTCTTTAAGTTCCTATATTATGGTTACTGGTATATTTTTATGGATGTATGTGGGAGCCCAGGGGTGTCTCAAAGGATCGGGACATGAATAAAGGTACATTTTAGACATCATGTGCATTTTTATTTATTATAATGTAGTAAGTATCAACAAGGAACCAAAAGCATGACAGAGAAGTGTAAGAGGTTCATAGTTTATTAAACCATTCAAGAGGGGAGACAAGACCTTTCATTCCTAGATAAATACATTCTATATTATTGGAGCATGGGTTTTTAAACCATGCAGCGCTACCATGGTAAATATGTGACATAGCCACTCCAGTATAGAGGTAGACACATGGTTGTCATGCGTTTTGGGAAACTGTTCACGTCATTAAATATGGTATTTTACAATTTCACCCCTCATGATTTTATGTTCCTAAAACTAATTTCATTATCTTTCTTTCTTATATATCCCTTGTGATGAAATAAACAACGAAATAATACCAAGGATTAATCTTCCTCATTTATAAGAATTATAGAGTGTCATTGGATGTGGATCAAAACTATGGGTATGTCTTATGATCCTGTTTCTTCTCTTTTGTAGATTAGGTCATAGGGATTCATACTTCTTCTTCTGATTCCCAAAAAACCAATTTTCCAATGGATCTTAGGATGGGTCCTAAATGGATTCTTGAATCCATATCTAATTCTATGGATAATAGTGTTTTCATCTATGGTTTCAAGATAGGTGGTCTACAAGTTATATACCATGGTATTGATGTTTATTTGTGCATGTGTGGTTGTGTTGATGGTTTTCTATAGTTGTTCATTTGATACCTTTGAGTGGATTTGGTGAATTAGTTGTATAAATGATTAATCAAACCCCTCATGATCCCTATGGGATACATTGAGATTGTCTTGACAAATTTAGTTCCACCCATGGGGTGTTCCAATATTCATGAACATGGAAAATTGTAATGTTAATTATGGAGTTAACTTGTGAGAAAGTAGATACCAAGATGACCATGTTGATATGTTACTTGAGTTGGAAAAGTGATTATTGATATTTGTTCCTAAAATTTCATAATGTCATAAGGGTTTGTTTGAAACAACATAAAGTGGGTTAAATGGAATAATGTTAATGTATCTAATGAATTGTAAGATTTAATTGAAATAAATGAATGGGGTAATACTTTTGAAATGATTAATTATATGAAATGGGTTAATGTATGGAAATTTTTTAATAAGCTAAATGAGTTGAAATATGAAAGGTAATTGGGTTAAATGGGTTATGTATGGTATGTGGAAAATGTGTTAATGGGTTGAGAACCAAATATTATTTATGTTTTAAATGGAATTACAATTGTGAATGTTATGTGTATTGATTGTGAATGATCATTTATTTGTTATAAGTGTTAATTGGATGACTAAACATGTGAACATGGATTGGTGGTATGTTTGATATTTGAGTGAGGCTCCTCCCCTGGGTTGAGTTGGACCATGGCTCTAAACCCCTCCCTTAGATTGCATGGGTTTGGATGTCGGAATGAGTCTCAAACCCCAAACAATTTTAGATAATGAGACAACCTGGATTGAGACTACATGTAGTGTGTGATGTATTTGTTATGGAATGTTTATCCCTAGTGAGATAGGGAAAATGACATACTCCCTTATGTCTGATAATTTATTATCTTAAGATGAAGTGAGAATTTTTTAATTACCTAACACACAGATTATGTGATGGATATGGTAAGTGATTGAATGGAATAAATGATGAAGGTTTCTAAAGTGGATATTGTTAATTAATAGAAATTGTGTTTTCTTTTAATTATATTTCTATTTATGTAGTACTTCCTTGCACTGTATATTTTAACTAGATACATTGTATACATAATTGGTGGGGGAATACTAAGTTGCACTCACACCCTTCTGAGGCCGTTGTTGGGTACCCGAGTAGATTACATTATTGCCATATTGGAAATTGGAAAAGGCAGTGTGCTAGGGAGTTCAGTTAGGCTTAGGATGAGAAAGGATGAGGATCCAGACATGAATTTAATACCCTTTTTGTGGGATTTTTCCATTAGTCTTTATTTTTGGTTTCCATCACATTAGAAAATTCTCTCACGATATGACATATTTAACTTTTGGTTGCGGTTGTACCCTATTTTAGAAATTTTTGTTAATGAATGTTCATGTGTATTGTCTAGTTTTTCATTATTAATTATTTAATATCTTGTAGAATACGATGATAAATAGTTTAAAGTCTCCCTACATGACCGATTAGACCCTCGCTCCATGTTGGCAGCCTCTATAGTACCGAGAGGCCCAATTAAGGTCATGTGGAGACCCATCTCAGAGGGCCAGTTTAGTGGATTCTGGGTCGAGGATATAAAAAGTGGTATCATAGTTGTTATTTTCTGTGGTCATGCTATATAGGGATGGTAAACTATAGAATAGGAGGTGTTGGGGTTTTGGTATGAGCACATGTTTTAGAGTAACCAACCCATCCATGGTGCAAAACCCAAGTACACAGGGTGGGAGTTACTGTTGTTGATATGTTTTGTTATAGTTGAATGACATTTCACCATTGGGTGATGTACATGTTATGTGATGAGATTTTCTTTGATATTTTATCATGGATATAATGGAATGAGGTTATGCATATGTGGATATTATATGAACCCAGGGATATAGGTTGAATTCATCATGATGGGAACACATTGTATGGATGTGTGAGATATGAAGGGTAGAGTTTTTTTCACATTTATTAAAATATATAGAATGTAATTTCTAATGAAGATGATATGAATTGGTAAATGTAAGGATTGTGAATTAATGGTTAAATAATTGTTCTTGATGAAAGGAGGTAAATGAGCTAACATGTTGGTTATAATAAATAGTATGACTAGAAGGGTATTTAAAAGAGAATTCTTTTCATTGTAAATGTAAAAAACATTTAAAAGGGTGTCAAATAAAAAAACATTGACATCGTATGGTTGTTTCCACAACGTTTACCATGAACCAAAATATGTATGGTTGAGGATAGTGTTCAATGTGAGATGATATTTGTTGGTAATAATGTATGAAAAATGGGTTGTTTATGGATAGTAGAGAGCATTATTTTTTGAAAATTCAGTATGTTTTATGTTATTTGTTCTAAATAATTGTTGTAATTTTAGGAAGATGACACCATAATGTAGTTTTCTACTTGGAAAATAATTAGATGACATCGAGAATGATCATATTGAAGCAGTTCTAGAAGACATGATGGTTTAGGGAAACATCGATGTGGAGCAGTTTCAGGAGAAATTCTCTCATTTTACGAAGATAATTGAGTGGGAAATAGGGTGATTCATTTCATATATAATTGAGAGACATGGAAGTGTTTGTTTCACCACACTATGACTTTTTCTGGAAAGGTTTGACTAGATACAGTTGAGTTCTGGGTAGAGTACATACATAAAATTCTTGGTATCTTAGAGACTCTTACTGAGAAGATAGCCAACTTGGCAATTTACATGTTGTGAGGGTAGGGAAAGTAGTGGTTGGACATTCTAGTTTAGACCCCTCAGGATGATGGTATGTCAGGGAAATATAAATTGGGAATGTTTTGGGAACATTTCTATTGGGAGACCATGAGGCAGGAAAAGGATATATAGTTTATGTAGTTGACCTAGGGATCAAAGACATTGTTGATTTACACTATTTGTTTCACCAGCTAGAAACATTTTATTACTACATTTTATGGGGTTGAGGAAGATATGGAAATTAATTTTTTTGGAAGGACGTAAACATTATATTATTCCCAGTTTATATTTTATGTTGAAAAAGATTTGAGGATGTGGTTGATCAATCCATTAATTTGGAGGGAACCCTCATGGAGTCCCCAATTGGTGGGAATTATGTTCTTGTCAAGTGATCCAATGGTGACATGTCCAGTGGATGGAATAATCTATTAAATAACATTCACATGGGAAGTGGTGGATAGAGTAGTTAGAAGAAAGATCCTACCCCTCAGGGTTGTGAAATCCTTTTCTGCTATCACTGTGACAGGATGGGGCACATGTGTGGGAAGTGTCCCTGACCCCCGGTTTAGTTCCGAGCATGCGATAGAATGGGGAGTCTATATAGGTTAGGTAGTAACTATTGATATATGGGAAAACATTGAGGGATGAGGTCAATTCCCATTACAGACAGGGGATTGGTTACCTTATATCAGGAATGTAGTAGTGGAAATATTTTTCATTTCAGTTAAGGTGGACGATGTGGTACTTTGTGCAAAGAGAATTCATTTCATCATGGTAATACAGTGCTAGAAATTCAGACCAGAGCCTAGTGTAGAGGGGCTAGTTAGCTCCATGTAGTTATTCCAAAACCAAGATGTGGCAAGTCTAGTCCATATATAGTTCTAGGTATGATCCTTGTACCTTCCACACTGGTTAGTTCTTTATTCGACACAGGTTCCTCACATTACATAATTTATACTTAAATTATTGTTATGTTGGGTGTAGAGGTGGGATGTTTTTGTGGGGTCATGTCAATTGATACATCGTTTAGGATGGGAGTAAATAATATTAGGCAATTTAAGGGATGTTCACTTGATGTTGGTTGGTACCTTTTCTTATGGGATGGGTCTATAGTTGAGATATTAGGTTTTGTTATGATTTTGGGCATGGATTTGAGTGTGTTTTACCAGTCCCGCATTGACTTTTTTCACTATAGGTTAACATTTCCATCTCTTGAAGGAGGCCTATACATCCATCGTGGTGAGTGGGACATTCGGTCTGGCCATCCAGGGCTAGTTTTTCTGTGGTTGGGTGAGATCACAACTCAAGTGTATTGTCTTACTCATGAGGATGGGGGGATTAGATCATATTCTCTTTCCTCCTGTGGTTGTTCGTTTTTAGGAAAATTTTTATGTACTTCTCAATGTTGTCACCAGAAAGAGATATCAAGTTCAAGATAGAGTTGCAACTGGGAGAAGAGACAGTTTATATTCTATCATATAGGATGGCATAATTATAACACCAGAATATTTAAACAAAGATAAAAGATTTTGTAAAACATAAGGTTTGTTTATCTGATTATTCCACCATGGGGATCTCAGGTTTTTCATCCTATATAAAATAATATATTTTTTGCAGAAGTGTATTCATTATAGGATGTTGAATCAGATGCTGGTTAAGAACTCATAACATCCTCCTTGAATTGATGATATTTTAGTCCAACTAAGTGTTTCTTTAAGGTTTTATAAGGTTTATTTGAGATCATGGTATCATGAGCTAGGGAAGAGACCTTATGATATACCTTAGATACCCTTTAGTAACATATATTCTTTATATGAGTTTTTGGTACTGTCATTTGGATTAAACAATTCTCCTGTAGGGTTTATGGACATAATGAACCGAATATTTCACCCTTACCTGGATCATTTTGTAGTTTTGTTATTGATGACATCATAGTGAAAACTAAAACTCATGAAGATCATACCAAACATCATGACATTGTTCTGAGAAAACTAAGTGATCATAGGCTATATTCCAAGCTATCCAAATGTCATTTCAGAATCGATAATGTTCATTTCATGGGCCACATAATCTTGTTGGAAGGTTCGTTGTTGGACCCCAAGAAAGTACGACAAGTTGTATCTTGGGAGAAATCCAAGATTGAATGTAACATATTATCTTTAATTTTATTGGATCCTAATTACAAATGGTTCATTAATGAATTCCCCAATTTCTCAACACCACTTTTATGTTTTACTAAGAATGGAATCATGTTTAAATGTTCTGGTGAATGTGAGTATGTTTTCTAATAGTTGATAAAACAGTTTACATACTCACAAATTCTGATCTTACCCAGCCTTGGTAAGGTTTATAACTTGTTTTATGATGTCAATGGTGTTGTACATGGGGTAGTGTTGATTTTGAATGATCGGGTTGTGTCGTATGGGTAAAGAAAATTCATCCATCATGAAATAAATTACCCTTCAAATGATCTTGAGATCACCGTAATGGTTTATTCTTTAATGTGTTGGAGACACCACTTGTTAGGATAATGTTTTACCTTGTATAATGATCATAATATCCATAATTACATTTTCTCATATAATGATTTCTTTCTTAGGAAATGAATATGGGTTGAGTACATTTAGTCTTCTGACATTGAGTTGGTTTACACTATGGGAATCAGAAATAGTGTGAAAGATGCTTTGAGTAGGAAGACTCAAGATCAAGAAATTTAATAATCTTGTTGTGAAGGAAGGATGATGTCCTTGTTCATAGGGATAAATTATGAGGTACAAAATGATCACGGTAAGATGAACCTTTCATCCTTGGATGTTGAGATCATTCTTGTGAGTCAGATCATGGAATTGTGTTATAAGGATTCAAAAAATTTGGATTTAAGGGAGAGACTTAAAGGTAGAGAGTGACCTTCTAGTTGGACCATTAGTGATGATAGGATCATTTATGTTTTTTTGTTGTTGTTATGTCAACATGTTTGCAAGATTTGTTGATGAAATAGTTTTACGCATGGAGGTGTCAGTTCATCCAAGTTTGACCAAAATGTATCATGATCATCATAGATAGTATTGGTATCCATGAATGAAGAAAGAGGAAACATGTTTCATAGCGTGATGCCTTACCTGTTAGTTGGTGAAGGTCTAGAATCAATGGACATGTGGTTTTTTACAACAATTTTCCACTATAGAATGGAAATTGGTTGATGTAACAATGTATTCCATGGTAGGTATTCTCAAGACACCTCAGAAAAATGATTTGATATTGATTTTTGAGGATTAGTTAACCATGGTGGCACATTTCTTACCAATTTTAGAGACAAAAACCGTTGATCAGTTGGGTGAATTGTATGTTCATGAAATTTAGTAGATTCATGATATACCATAGAATAAAGATTCATATCATGATCCTTGTTTTGCATCATGCTTCTAGTAGGGATTATAAAAACCGATTGGTTCCTAGATATTTTTATGTACGAATTTCCACCCATAGATGGATAGACAATCGGAGCCTACTATTCAAGGAAAAATTGCTATATTGATGGATTTTATCCTTGATTTTGGTGGATAATGAATGAAGTACTTGTCTCTTGTCGAGTTCACCTATATCAACAGTTACTAGGAGATTATTCAGATGACATTTTATGAGGCACACTATTATAGACCATATAGGTCAGCATTAGGATGGATGGAGATAGGAGAATATGAATTGTTGGGGTTGAGTCTATTGTAGGAGAAGTCTTATTTGGCATAGTTATTTCAAAAATGCATGGAAATTTCTCATAGTAGGCAGAAGTCATATGTGGATCAGAATCATAGACCTCTTGAGCTCATGGTGGGTGATCTTGTGTTTCTTCAGGCATCACCAAGGATGGGTCACCATCAGATACAATAATAGGGAATGTTGTGGAACATATTCATGGGTCTTTTTGAGATTGTGTAGAGGAATGGGTAGGTGACATACTAATAGGATCATCCACACTTGTATATTGTCATGCATGATTTTTTTCATGTGTCTCATCTTCGATAGTATAACCCTGACCCATATCATGTGTTTTATATCAAGGATGTTGATCTTGAGGGTGATGTGTCACTTGAGGATCATCCAGTTTGTATTGTAGATCATAACGAAGAAGCCTTTTGAGGCAAGGTTGTGCCTTTTGTTTGACTTGTTTTCCATCATTTTAATGATCGAGAAGAAACATGGTAGAGTGAGACATATATGTGGGCTCAGTGACCCATTCACATTTCATTATAATTTCAGTGATTCATTGGAATGTGGCATGAAGATGATTCATTATAAGGTGGGGATTTTCTAAGATCCCATATTTTCTCAAGGAACATTCATGTTTATATATTGGTTTAAGTATCATTATTTTAAGTTAATGGAATTATTTTTGTATGTGTGAGGAAGATAAGGTGTGTTCCATGGGCTTGGGAAAGGAAATAAAAGGTATTTGGGACATTATGTGCATGTTTCATGGTTCGTGCATGGTTAGTGGTAACCGTGAACCATAATCGTGCTATCCAAGAGTAAGGGTTTCACGGTTTAGTAATCCGTCCAATAGGGGAGGCCAAATCATGCGGGCCTAGAGAGAAGTATTCCAATGGTTGGCACAAGATTTTTCAAACCGTGCATTTCTCCCCATGTAATTATGTCAATCATCCCCTCTTGGACAAATGTTTGTTCATAGTTGACACATGATTGGAAAACAGTGTGGCCAAACCACGAGCCCCATTAAAAGTGAAATTTTACCATTTTTTACAATGAGTATTTTATGTTTCATAGCCATATTTCATCCTCATTCATCCTCCTAAGCCCTAGTAATGAACTTAAACTACCAAATAATACCAAGTATCAATCTCCATTGTTTCTATAATTTTTGGAGTGCCATTGGTTGAGAGTCAAAGTTATGGGTATGTCTTACACACCAATTTATTCTCTTTTACATATTAGGGCTAGTATTTTCTTTATTATTCTTCAAATTCGTTAAAACCATTATTTTCTAGTGGAACATTGTTTATGGATCTGAATGATTCTTTAATCCTTGTCTAAGCCTACGATTAAGTGTGCATTCAACTCTGGTTTTGTGGTATATGATCAATAAATTATATTCTAGGGTATTTCAACTGATTTATGCATGTTTGGTTGTGTTAATGATTCTGTAATGTTGTGAATTTGATACCATTGAATTTATTTGGTAAAATGATTATCAAAATGATGAATCAAACCCATCATGATCCCCTAGTGATGTGTTTATCTTGAATAGGCTGATATAGGTTCACCCACAGGGTGCGCCAATATTCCCAAACATGGAAAATTTCTATGTTAAGTATGGAATTAATATTTGATAAAGTAGATACCATGATGAACATTTTTATATGGTAGTTTATTTGAAAAATAATTTATTGATAGTTGCGTCTAGAATTTGATAATGGCTTAAGGGTTTGATTGGTACAATGTAAATTGGGTTAAATGGAATAAGTTGAATGTGTCTAATGACTTATGAGATTGAAATTGAATTTAATGAATGGACTAATACATTTGAAATGATGATTTATTTGAAATGTGTTACTGTATGAAAATTGTTTAATAAGATAAATGGGTTGAGATATGAATGGTGATCAGGTTAAATGGGAAATGTAAGGTGTGCGGTAAATGTGTTGATGGGTTAAGGCCAAAAGATGATTTCAGTGTTCAATAGAATTTGAATTGTGAATGTTATTTGTATTGATTATTTATGTGTTTTTTATATGTGGTAATTGGATGAATAATAATTTGAACTTTTCATGGTGCTATGTGGGCTATTTGACAGACGCTCCTACCACATGTCGGGTTGGACTGAGAATCTAAACCCCACCAATAAAATGCAAAGGTCATGGAGTCAAATTGATGATCTAGGACACTAACAATTGCATTTGATGAGACTACAATGATTGAGACTCCATGGTGATTGAAATGTATTTGTAAAGAAATTTTTATCCCTGGTGAGATAATAAACCTGACTTATTCCATTATGTCTGACAATTGATCATTATAGGCCGAAGTGAAAATGATTTGAATGTATAACGCATGGATTAAGTAAAATAAATTGTTTCAGTGATTGAATTGAATAAATGATGAAGGTTTCCAAAATTAATATTTCTACCTAAAAGAACTAGAGTTGACTTTTATTTATATGACCATAGATTTTGTACATGAATACACTATCTATTTTACTTGATATTTTAAGACATCATTGGGTGTTGGATACAATGTTGTACACACACCTTGCTCAGGATGTTTTTGGGTACACAAGAATGTTCAATTATTTCAATATTAGACAAGATAAAAGGCCCTTTGGATGGGAGTTGAGTTAATCTTGGGATGAGAATGGATGAAGATTCAGAACTGGATTTAGGACACATTTTTGGGGATGTTTTTGGTAGTCTTTAATTGGGGTTTTATTCACTTTTGGAACTGTTAGCATGACATTACATATTTATCATTTGGTATGGGTTTTACAATGTTTGGGAAATGGTTGGAAATCCATGTTTTTTATTGTCTATGTTTTTTCATATTTCTTATGCTATGAATTGTTTAAAACTCTGTTAAATAGGGTATAGTCTCCCCACGTTTCCTGTTAGACCCTCGCTACTAATACGCATGCTCTAGCATCTGGGGAGGAATGCTTGAGGACATGTGATGACCCTTATCAGGAAACAATTTAGTAGCTTATGGTTTATGGATGTAACAAGTGGTGATCCACTTGTGTTAAAAAAATCTATGAACATCATTATATGTCACGAACCAGGCCGGGTCGCCATCCAACCCGACGCCCGGTCCGGTCCGCGGCAAGGCCCGAAGGGCGTTCCGGATCCCGAAGGGCTGGCACAAGTTCCTAGGTATCAAAACTAGCACGTGGGAACAATTTACCCGAAATAATAAACACAAAACCTCTGATAAGTTGAATAAAATAAAACGATTAACGGACCACCAAACATACCCTTAAACTAAAATCAACTTTAATGGATTACAACATGAACCAACGACCAAAAGAAAACGACAACAAAAGAAACTCAACTCAAACTCAAACCTCCAAGAAACATGAGAGGTGCGACATCCACACATCACAAACGTTAAACTTCATGAGAAGACCATGAATGACCAACCACCATCACTGAGCATGAAGTCACAACCTGGAATGCACAAGAAACAAAGTCTACATAAACCGAAAGGTGTATGTAGGGTGTGAGCCAAAAGCCCAATAGGACGTCACCCAATAAAAAGGTTCCATGCCACGACATCAAAAAGACAATTTAATGTGTTTATTTAAAATTTTAATTTAAAAAACATGCTTTCAAAGAAAACATTTACAAGCTAAATGCTAAAAGAAAAACACTAAAAAGAACACATTTTACAAACACGGTTTTAAAGAGGAAGAGAAATGTTCAATATGGGAACACACACACATACTCACACACACACACACACCCATACTCACACACACACACACATACTCACACCCAGGTGGTCCTCTATATGCCGACGGAAGGCACCACGTCATAGATGGTAGAGCACTATGGGTAAATCCCCTAAGGTTCATCTAGCTCGAGTGGGACCCTAGAAACCTCGTGTCTTGGTGAAACGTGGATTAGAAGGCCACAACCCTCATAAAACGTGGCTTAGAAGGCCACGACCCTCAGAACACATGTCTTAGAAGGTGACGACCCTCAGATATCATGTTTAGTTAACGTTGCAATCGTCAATCTTGATAAGTGAAACAGGGACGACACCCATCCGGTTCACTAGCGCACTAGTTCTAGTCTTCCCACCTAGATACCCAGGGTTTTCCCATGTGCTCAAACAAGTCTCAAATTCACATAGTATATTTATTTCTCATATCGCAGGCCAAACAAGATATCGCACACAAAAGTCACCATTTTCACACCCAAACAACATTTCGAAAACTCACACACGCCAAAAATACCTTTCTAAAAATATATTTGTTGTTACCTAATCATTCCGCAAAAACCCCATTTTGAAACACTCAAACAAGAACATAAATAATTTCACACAACTTAGAAATCATTATTTTTAGTAACACAACAAGGGCTGAAACAAATAGACACATCCAATTACAAGAATGGAGTCGTTCAAAACACTTGCTTACTAATTTGTCCTTAAAACTAGTTTTACACAATCTAAAGATCACCTAGAACCCAACATGAAAACATTGCACCAAAAAAACATATATTTTTAGGTGCAAAGATCACTTTAAAGTCAATATCACACACAATTATTATAAAACAACATTTGCACCATATAAATAATTGATTAAACAATTTTTTTGGACTTACCCCAATAAGGTCAAAATAAAACAAACATGATCATTTATAAAGAAAGTGAGATTTTCATTTCTCTTACCTGTCAAAAAAAATTAAAACGCCTTTCGCATAACCTGTTAAACCCAACAAATCATTTATACAACAACGCGCTTGTAGACAACAGACACATACTATTTCAGAAACCCAATTTTCATCAAACGAACACGCCAACACCTTATAAACATATATCGCCCATGCAACTAATTCATAGAACATATTATATTAAACTAAAAAAACAAATTAAATTATCTAGATGATGAAAAGGCATGGAACCACCTACTGACATGTATAAAACCTCAAAATTGGAGTGAAAACTTCAGATTGCAGCACACATCTTTAATCGCATGTCGTTTGCACCACATTGAACCTAACACGAACCCCAAAAAACCATGAATCTAAACCCAAAACCCTCAAATTAATGCTCCAAAACAAACCATTAAACCTCAAATCCAGAATCAAAACCCATTGTAGAACCAAACTTTAAATATAGAAAATAAATGAATGAAATAAATAAAAATAAAAAAATAGAGGAAAACTCAAATGCACAAACCAGTGTGGTTTGCCGGATGGTGGTGCTGTGCCGGTAGAGGTCCGGCGAGGAGGGGGGTGAGTCGTCGTGTCTAAGGAAGGGGATCTCAAGGGTGCGACGCAAACTGGGAGAGGGAGTAGGCTGGCCGGAGGAGCAGGGGGCGTCGCGATGAAAATGGAGGTGCAGGGCTTCAACGGCTAGGGGAGAAGTGCACCTGGGAGCTGAGGGGGGGGGGCTGTAGCGGATAGGGCAGGGGGGTTGGTGGTGGCTCATGGGTGCGATGCGAGGTAGAGAAAGGGAGGCGGGGCGACGGCAGGTCGCCGGAGGGGAGAGGTGCGAGAAGGGAGGGTGACGGCTCGCAGAAGGGGGGGGGGACGCGATTCAAGGGAGAAAAAAGGGAAAAACCCTAAGCCAAAAAAACAGGGGGGAAAATAAAAAAGAATTAAAATAAATAAAATAATTAAAATAATAATAGTAATAATAATAATAATAATAAACTGGAATATGAATAATGAGGATAAAAATAATAATACTCATTTGATAAATCAAAAATAAAATAAAAAGTATATCAATTAAGATAATAATAACAATAATAAGAAAATTACCAAAACAATAATAATTGTAATAAAATAAAAGAGAAATAATAATAATAATAATAATAATAATAATAATAATAATAATAATAATCTCAAATGACATTATTATGATTATTATTTTTAACACAATTTCTAATTCATTTTATTTCATTAATTAAACACCGGCAAGGCGTGCAGTGAATCGGGCGAGGCCGCGCGGGGACCCAAGCGAGGCCGCGCATCTTCGACCGCGTCGCGCTGGATGAAAACAAGACCAAAACACAAGGAACTCGAAATCTTAAGTCATGTTTCGACCTGAACTACTCGACGCAAAGAAAATTAATAAAATAAATAAAATAGAAATGACGAGTATGACAATTTTCCCCACCATAAAGCTTTCCGTCCCCAGAAAGCCACAACCAGAACCAAACCCCACAACAGAAAACCACACTCCCATTATATTCAAAGGGGATCCCCACAAACATCACGAAAAGAGAGGTAGAAGCATCGTGCTCAGAGAGAGTGACTCAATGATGACTTCATGAAACATGTAAAAGGACTTTCTAATATGTGTCACCCGACCCAAAAAAAACTAGAACACCTCCAATTGATTGATCAAGGATAAGGACTCTCGTGTTCGCGAGAACCAACTTCAAAAACTGAAACCCCTCAAGAACTAATAAATGAAAACCACATCATTTGGCTAGAATGAACAAATAAGGTCAAACCACATCCACGGAACACTCTTATCGATTCTCACCAATCCACATTTAAAAACATAAATAGAAGATCAACCTGGGGGAGGCCCAAGGGGCTCCCCACCATTAAGAACTCACTGACGCTCGAAACGAGACTTGAAAATAGACACGGGGAGGTTCGAGCAGACTCCCTTCCAATAAAGAATAGTACAGTATTGATTCATTCTAGAGACATTCGTGCGAGACCCAATGTGGGTCTCCCCACCATTAAGATCATACCAATGCCCAAGGAGAGAATAGAAAACCAACATGGGGAGGTCTGAGGGGACTCCCCACCATTAAGGAAGAGCCAACATCGATTTATTCTAGATAAATTTGTGTGAGATCCAATGTGGGTCTCCCTGACATTTGAACTAACAGCAGATATAAAACATTATAAAAATTATCGATGGTGACCAAACACCCCACCACAAGGGGCGGGGAGGGAGGGGCCCGACCACCAGGCGTCAAAACCATGGTCGACCACAAACCAACATCTCAAAATTCCTGGATGAACACCATTCAAATTTGAGACTGGGTTACCCAACAGACTCTAATAAGTACCTCTAAAGCGATTGCATCCAGTGGAACGCAACCCCCAAGACTTTAAGGCACGAGATGAACACGCCTCCACCGGGACACGAAAACCGTACGCAACCAGACAACTCATTCGGAGCGGAACAACCATAGAAACAATTTAAACTGCCTCAACCTTTAACACCGATGATAGAAACAATGTCAGGGTCTCATACACTCTATGGGTTCCTGACCACGCGCCAGCTTCACACTGCAGCTTATGGCTGGATCCCTGATGTTTGAAGCATCTCCTGCCTCGTAGTCAGGTATTGAAGACTCTTGAACGGAGCTTCTCCTTTTGGTGTCACACGCAACCATACTGCAATAGAGGAAACACCAGAAAACACGACACATTACGACATCCAATTGATCATACACGGAACATTCACCAACACAGGAGCTGAAATGGTGCATACAAATCACCCTTCGTCGCACTGAATGAGAAAATGACACCACAAATTGTTGCCAAGAACGATCATTGTTGTCGAGAGAAACATTGTGCTAAGAAAGATTTTAAACCGCATCTTGAACAACATGTGACTCCAGATAATGACCATAGCAGCCTCATACGACTGGGACTACCAAACTAGTAGTCCAACATGAACCTTTCCTTATACGAAACAAACCAAATACCAGAGGTCATTTAGGACGATATACCACACCAACAACTTAGGGTTGCTTCCACTTTTTCCCACTGGAGTCTCCTTTACTGCGTCCACAACATCGTTGACTATCAAAGGGACCTCACGTTGCATGACGTCACTGAACATGACCTTTGCAGCCGATGTAAATACTACAAAGCCCTTCGAGACACTGGTCATCATCGATAATTCTAAGCCACCTTCAACTTTCCCCCCTGGAATTTCATTCACCACTTCTATGGGGGGATCTTTAGACATAACGATGTCAAACATCATACCTGACAACTAAGACAAATCAAAGAGACCAAAGTCCTCTTCAACTCCTCTCATGTATGTCATCCCGCTGCGAGAGGATCTGCTTAACTGGAAAGGACAAGGGACAACATATCATTATCGCTCAAAAGGGAGAGTCCTTACTTTAGTCAACTGGAGGGTCGGCCAAGGGAGAACAATCTGTGGTCGCACGTCAATTGGACATTAACTCTTTATTGGGGGTGTACACTAGCCACGAAAGAAAACTATGGACCCAACCAAACTGGTCCAACGGTCAAGACATACCACAAGAAAACACCAAACGTGCAGGGGAAACCACTGCAAGGGTTCCCTGATGTACTCTTCAAAGGAATTTACTAACCACACACTTGCATAACAATTTACAAATAAGAACTCAAACTCGGGACAGAAATCATTCAGAAAGGATACTCAGCTCAAAACGCCACACATCCAACATCTCAAAAACACAAGGACACTCCACACAAACACCATTTACTAAAACACCAAATTTTTCCTTTAACAAAAGATTTTGAGAATAAGAAAAACTTGTGGGTTGAACAAACACCAATGGTATCCCATGGGCATAACACATGCATGTTCTCGTGCCGCACTGGAACCCACCTCATATCCATACATGAACTCATCCACTCGTGCCATTATCCATTTTTTCCTATATACACTCATGCATGTGGTTTCCCACGAGAACACCAAGGGTCAAAAACAAACCATTCCATTTTTTTCAAAACCAAAACATCCATCCCGCACCTTTCAAACCTCAAACCTCATTTTCTTTTTAAAGCGCTTCATTTAAAAATCATTTTCCAAGTCTGAAACATTTTTACTTAAAAACCAAATTCTCACGAATCCAATGCAAAGAGACAAGAAATGACGCAAGAGAAATCTTGTGTCAGCGAGAGACTGGAACGTATGGTTGGCGGCCATACACCAGTCATGAAACTGCCACAGAGGGTATTCTATGACAGCGTCCCCGGCTCCACATGGCTTGCCAGACCCTACGAGCTCACAGGTACCGCTGACCTTACCCCTTTTTTTCATTTCTCATAGACAAGATTAACCGCAATGACCATAAACACAAACAAACCTCAACAAACTTTAGTAACTTGAGTCCTGCCACGAGGTGTGCTGGCCAAGCACCATACTCGTAGCCAGGACGTCGAGTCCCAAAAACCTTAATTTTGGTCTACTCTGACTCTATCCCAAAAGGACACGACCCAAGAGAGCAAAACCTCTCCTCTGATACCATTTTGTCATGAACCAGGCCAGGTCGCCATCCGACCCAGCGCCTGGTCCGGTCCGCGGCAAGGCCCGAAGGGTGTTCCTGATCCCCACGGGCTGGCACAAGTGCCCGGGTATCAAAACTAGCACGTGGGAACGATTTACCCAAAATAATAAACACAAAACCTCTGATAAGTTGAATAAAATATAACGATGAACGGACCACCAAACATACCCTTAAACTGAAATCAACATTAATGGATTACAAGATGAACCAATGTCCAAAAGAAAACGAAAACAAAAGAAACTCAACTCAAACTCAAACCTCCAAGCAACAGGAGAGGTGCGACATCCACACGTCACAAACGTTAACCTTCACGAGAAGACCATGAATGAACAACCACCATCACTGAGCACGAAGTCACAACATGGAATACACAAGAAACAATGTCTACATACACCCAAACGTGTATGTAGGGTGTGAGCCAAAAGCCCAATAGGACATAACCCAATAAAAAGGTTCCATGCCACAACATCAAAAAGTCAATTTAATGTGTTTATTTAAAATTTTAATTTAAAAATAATGATTTCAAAGAAAACATTTACAAGCTAAATGCTAAAAGAAAAACACTAACAAGAACTCATTTAACAAACACTGTTTTAAAGAGGAAGATAAATGTTCAATATGGGAACACACACACATACTCACACTCACACACACACCCATACTCACACACACACACACACACACACACCCAGGTGGTCCTCTATATGCCGACGGAAGGCACCACGTCATAGATGGTAGAGCACTATGGGTAAATCCCCTAAGGTTCATCTAGCTCGAGTGGGACCCTAGAAACCTCGTGTCTCGGTGAAACGTGGCATAGAAGGCCACGACCCTCAGAAAATGTGGCTTAGAAGGACACGACCCTTAGAACATGTGGCTTAGAAGGCCACGACCCTCAGATATCATGTTTAGTTAATGTTGCAATCGTCAATACAGCTAAGTGAATCTGGGATGACACCCATCCGGTTCACTAGCACACTAGTTCAGGTCTGCCCACCTAGATACCCAGGGTTTTCCCATGTGATCAAACAAGTCTCAAATTCACATAGTATATTTCTTTCTCATATCGCATTCCAAACAAGATATCACACACAAAAGTCACCATTTTCACACCCAAACAACATTTCGAAAACTCACACACGCCAAAAATACCTTTCTAAAAATATAATTGTCATTACCTAATCATTTCGCAACAACCTCATTTGGAAACACTCAAACAAGAACATAAATAATTTCAAACAACTTAAAAATCATTATTTTTAATAACACAACAAGGGCTGACACAAATAGACACATCCAATTACAAGAAGGGAGTCGTTCAAAACACTTGCTTACTAATTTGTCCTTAAAACTAGTTTCACACCAACTAAACATAACCTAGAACCCATCATGAAAACATTTCACCAAAACAACATATATTTTTAGGTGAAAAGACCACTTTAAAATCAATTTCACACACAATTATTCTAAAACCACATTTGAACCATATAAACAATTGATTAAACAATTTTTTTGGACTTACCCCAATAAGGTCAAAATAAAAAAAACATGATCATTTATAAAGAAAGTGAGATTTTAATTTCGCACACATGTCAAACAAATTTCAAAATGCCTTTCTCATAACCTGTTAAACCCAACAAATCATTTATACAACAACACGCATGTAGACAACAAAGGCATACTATTTCGGAAACCCAATTTTCATCAAATGAACATGCCAACACCTTATAAACATAGATCGCCCATGCAACAAATTCATATAACATATTAAATTAAACTGAACTAACAAATTAAATTATCTAAATGATGCAATGGAATGGAACCACCTACTGGCATGTATAAAACCTCAAAATTGGAGTGAAAACTTCATATTTTAGTGCACAACTTTAATCGCGTGCCGTTTGCACCACATTGAACCTAACACGAACCCAAAAAAAACATGAATCGAAACCCAAACCCCTCAAATTAATGCCCCACAACAACCATTAAACCTAAAATCCAGAATACAAACCCATTGAAGAACCAAAATTCAAATATAGTAAATAAATGAATGAATAAATAAAAATAAAAAAAAGAGGAAAACTCAAATGCGCAAACCAGTGTGGTTTGCCGGATGGTGGTGATGCGCCGGTGGAGGTTTGGCGAGGAGGGGGGTGAGTCGTCATGTCTAAGGGAGGGGAGCTCATGGGTGTGGCACAAACTAGGAGAGGGAGCAGGCTGGGCGGAGGAGTAGGGGGCGTCGCGATGAAAATGGAGGTGCAGGGCTTCGACGGCCAGGGGAGTAGCGCACCTGGGAGCTGAGGGGGGGGGGGGTGGCTGTAGCGGATAGGTCAGGGTGGTTGGTGGTGGCTCATGGGTGCGATGCAAGGCGGAGCAAGGGAGGCGGGGCGACAGCAGGTCACATGGGGGGAGAGGTGAGAGCAGGGAGGGTGACGACTCACAGAAGGGGGGGGGGCACGATTCAGGGGAGAAAAATAGGGCATAGCCCTATGAAAAAGAAAACAAAGGGGAAAATAAAAAATAATTAAAACAAATAAAATAAGTAAAATAATAATAATAATAATAATAATAATATTAATAATAATAATAAACTGGAATATGAATAATGAGGATAAAAATAATAATACTAATTTGATAAATCTAAAATAAAATAAAAAGTATATCAATTAAGATAATAATAACAATAATAAGAAAATTAACAAAACAATAATAATTGTAATAAAATAAAAGAGAAATAATAATAATAATAATAATAATAATAATAATAATAATAATCTCAAATGACATTATTACGATTATTATTCTTATTAACACAATTTCTAATTCGTTTTATTTCATTAATTAAACACCGGCAAGGCGTGCGGTGAATAGGGCGGGGCCGTGCGGGGACCCAAGCGAGGCCGCGCAGCTTCGACCGCGTCGCGCTGGATGCAAACAAGACCAAAACACAAGGAACTCGAAATCTTAAGTCTTGTTTCGACCTGAACTACTCGACACAAAGAAAATTAATAAAATAAATAAAATAGAAATGACGAGTGTGTCATCATAGGAATCTGAGGGTGCTAGCATGGAGGATCCTAACACTTCTATCATACAATTTGGATCTCCTTGAGAATCACATCCAATGTATTCTCCTTTATCTTACTAGATTTGAGAGTATATGGTGGAGTAAGATCCCTCTCCATTCTTAGAAGTGTTGTTGGAGAGGGATCTCTATATGTATTGAGATGATTCTCTCAAGTTTCCATTTTGCACAATGAATAAAAAATTATAATCTTGAAAATTATTATAATTTGGTTTATATACTACTATGGTTAAAATTAATTAATTACCCAAGTGCCTATTATTATTTATTTAATCCCTGAGGAACCCCATGCCAATAATAATAATAATAATAATAATATTTCATGACATATGTTGAACCAACAAATTAAAATTATATATCATTAAATTAAATAATATTATATATTTATTATTTCTCACCGAACCTATAAACATTATTTTCAATTCCTCCAAAATAATTATCAAGCATTGAATAATGACTATTTATATAAGAAATAAATATCATGACATTATTTGATAATATACAAATAAATATTATAATCACAAAATAGAAAATAAATATTTATTAAATATTTTCCTCACATAATATTCTCTCAAATAACTGGTGATGGAATATATGCGATCAAGAAAAAATAATTATTACTAAACAACATGTGGGAATAATATTTACAAAAATTTTTAAAAAATAAATAGTAATATAATCTTTATCTGAGATTCTAGATGCATTTGGTGTGTTATCCGTTATGCCACTTTCTTACTGTCATTTGGAAAAGCATCATGAATTCCAATGATAGAATTTGGCAACACAGAAAGTCATCTATAAAGAATGAAGTTAATAATGAAAACAATAATACCTCAAATGATTTTATACAAATACAGAACATATATTTAATGAATAATATTATTACAATTCTAGGCCCTCATCATATTGGATAACAATTATGACCTTTCAATATAACACCATCTCTTATGGTATTATCGTATACTATGTCAGGTATAAGAACAACCATGATGTTCTTATATGTTTAGTAATACTAATAATTATGAACATAGATTATAATAAAGTTCATATAAGTTCGTTCTAGAACACCAAATCCAACAAAACCAACATAAAACTCAGGATTATATGATCGCCACAACATCCTAACAACCATCAACCATGCGACCATAGTAAATTCATTGTCATGATATTTAAATTGACTCTACAATGTACATGTTAATTCATATAAATACAATAATAATATAGATATCAGTTTAATAATTTTTATTAACCATATCTATGTTCTTGATTTCTCCTTTAATTTATTACTGATTTGACTTGATGAGACTGGTTTCACCAGAGTGATATCATTGTACATGGATAAATTTTCCATAAAACATCTACAGTACCTAACATTTTATACCTATAAATTTATTGTATCCATTGTAATCCATGATTATATTCAATTGAGGATTCCAATATTCACACATACAAGTCCACCCATGTCACCTATTATTAGATATCATTGAATAAAAAAAATAAAAGTTAATCAATACAATAAGAAAAAAAATTATTTGATTTAATTTGACACACTTATAAAAAACCTGATGTAGACTGCTCATTATGATTGTATGGATTTGTGGGTTTTCTAGGATTAGTTAACTTTAAAGGATGTGTCTATTACAGAGCGTGGACCATGTCATTTGAATGCACTAGACTTGAAGTTGATGGAACAAAATAATCATATTCTGGATGGATTGTAGGTAATGTAGGTGGTGTAGACATAGTGGGATAATGATAGAAGGGTATTGATATAAGGTATGATGTGGATATTAAAAATATGGAAACAGTTCGGGAGGCTCATAGATATGGAATGATAATAAGAGGCTAAATTAGATGATGATGGAGGAATGGGGGGTGACAACCCTAGAGGATCTAGTGGACGATGAAAAGGTGCGGTAGATGGGGTGTCCATTGGCGGGTCAGGGTGTGAACGGGTATGATGAGTGCTCCATGTAACACCCCATGATTTTGAATATAAATTTAATATTGAATGAATGAAACAATGAGTCTCTAAAAAACACCACATTGTTATAACCTAGCTAGTAAACATAAATTTTCAACCTCTGTTATTTGAAATTACAAAAAACTAACATACACAGTTGCGTTCAGCAAGATATTTAGTGTCTGATATGACTTACTTAATTTTTTGGTGAATAGTAACATACCATAATGAATAGTAATATTAATAGTAATATGAAACTTATTAATAGTGAATATTATTATTATTTTATTTTCTTATGATTATAAGGTAATAAGACCAGGATTTATTTTTCAATGTGATATAAAATGAATTATAGATTTAAAATTTTTATTTTTCCAATATAAAATTGATTTTCTATAAAAATATACATAATAATATTTATAAAATGATTTTTAAAAGAAGGATTTCATTTTCGAATTCTACATGTCTAAAAATAGTTAAGGTGAATTTTTGTGATTTATCTGAAATACTCAAATTTTTTTATAGTAAAATTTGGTAAGTTATTGTATGTATACATTATCAGTCAAATTCAATATTCCAATAATAATTGTTGACGTATGAACACATAGCTCAAACTCACATGAAATTATTACTATTATGGGTCACATGAATCGACACTACTGTTTGCCTTATGTGAAATAATGAATAAAATATTCAAAAATCACTCATCTCCTACACTATAAAAAAACCGCTCACTGCCTCTTCTCTTTACTCTTCTGAGACTTGAAGCTCCTCAAATATCTATCCAAAAAATACTCCCTAGTCACTCCCCGCATCTATGATCTCTTGTTCTTTCCAAATACAAAATCCCCTTCACTTAAGGTGGTTCTCAAGTAGGTTATGTCAAGAGCTAATCATCTTTAATTTTCATTTAATTTCATTTCAATTTATCATTTATTATTTTCACTCAAAACATCCATTTTCCAATTGATCCTTATAACTCTACTATCATCTATGTACTGTGATTATACCATGTCAAAGTAATAACCATTATCAATCTTCTTACCCTCTATCATACTATTTAATAAATGGATTCATTGTCTGTGAGGATTCAATTTTCGACCTTCATGGACAATGAAATTGCATTCTTCAATATATCCTTCATTAATGGACAGGAAACCATTTTTATCGTTGAACCAAACTACAATATATGTATTATAACCTACTTAATATTCGTGAACCAGTATATGTACATATTATTAATTCATATGAAAAAACTAGTTCATAATAATACATATAACGCCATATAATTTAAGTGATTTTCATTACATCTAATGATTCATCCTAATACCATGAAAAAAATTACAATATAACCATAAAATCTTTTGTATCTTTATAAATAATATATAATTTAAATTCTATATAACTCCATCTTTTATATATGAACATCCATACTCATATACAAATATACCGATTATGAAAACTAACAAATTGAACACTCTAGAACGACTGAATTCCATCTTATAACTTATCAATATGGACATAAATTAACCTAATAAAATTATTATAAACTAAATGAATGTCTAATATGTTTTTAATGAAGTTATAAATAACTCTAATTTCGTATTCGATGACCTTATGTAAAATAGTGTAACACATTCAGACTTAAGGTAAGGGTTTTCTACCCAACCCTCAATTTTTATTCAGGTTACTATTATTATCTAATTACCTCAATTAAATTATTATTCATTCATATGTAGTTATCATAATTTCTGTGTGAATTTTCGATATATGATACCCAACCAAAATCAAACATTCATTTATGATGAGTTATATGTTTCTTAAACGATCTTTCAAAAATTCATTGCAAAATACAAGCCCATTTAAAAGGAATTTCCCCAATTCTTACATATATTAAAGTGTACTATATAATCTATTTTAATAAAACCCTAATTTTATAAAAAAATTGTTATTAAAAACTAAATTAGTTCACTACTAGTTTTAGAAAAATAATTTTCCAAAAGTACTCTTCTTTTCAAAAGTAAACGAGTATTTATCTCAAGAATTACTCGATGATTTTATAAGATTATTTTCATTTGTTTCAACCATCTTGCTGATTCTTATGTGTAAATGGTACTAATATTTTATGATATCATCTAAAATAATTTTTGTAATGTTCTATTATTAGTTTTACTATTGATGTGTTGTCTTTAAACCTGCCACCACGTTACTTTAAATGGTTAGTGGTTATTATTAATGATAGGGGAAAGCTAGTTACATTTCTTATGTTAATTTGAATATGAATGTATATGTTGTTTCTGTTTATAACTAATCATATGATTAATTAATTGGACTTATTATGTGATTTATGGGGACCTATATATCACCTCAATGCATCAGTAGGTCGCATGAGAAAACTAAATATGGACTTAGCTGACACCATTCCCATTTTAAGAAATGGTTTTTACTAAGGCCTAAATCATTTTTAGACATCATGGGTGAGGACAAGACATTATTTTTAAAAATTTCTTGTATAGGAATTTTACTCATTATGAAGCTAAAAATTGATAGCTCATGTGGTTATTGGAGTAGTATAATAACCATGATTATGTTTTATTATGTAAATATTTACACAACACATATTACTTTCATATTATGTTCACATTTATTTTTAAAGCCATGTGTTTTTAATTATTTTTGATGTCTAATGTTTATGTTATATTCCACTATAATGTTTACCATTATAGGAAATATATATTAACCATTTCATGTGTTTCCTTTTTTCCCACGTAATAGAGATGTATATTAAGGATGAATTAGAGGGATAATCTAAGAGAGGTGGATGTTCCTAGAAGAATTTTTATGTAATTTTTCTCTACATGTTGAAATGATAAACATTTTTATGTATCTATATTTCCAAATCTACTAAACTAATTGTTCCTTTATGATAAAAAATTCTTGTAATCATTCCAATGTAATGTAATAAAGAATCAGCTCCAGGCGACTGTGGTTGGGTCCTTAATGTTAGGATTAGAGAAAGATTACGTGAAAACCAAAAAAACCATATTTAGCATACACAGATTAGAGAAAAACCCCTAAGAGAGTAATTGAGGATAAACATAAAATAAAATCCTATTATTTTGGTTTGGAATAGATTATATGGACCATTCTACCAACTATATCCATTTCCGGATACTTCAAGTTGACATGGTTCTAGCACAAATGTACCTAGGTGTGAAATCTCTGATTAGATGTTCCAGGCTTGACCTGGGGTATCCTAGAACCTGAAAATGTGTCTTAATGCATAAATGGTTTGACCTCCCAAGGAATATTCTTAGGTTAATTAATATTTTATACAGAATCAATTATGAAGTATTTAAAGGAAAAGTTTTCCTCAATGAAACCATATTTATGATTATGGGATTATCCAGGGATAGGATTTAAATTTATATTAATATTCTTTTCTATGTTACTATAGTACATTATTAATCATAATCTAATCTATTGTATTACAATATTTAGAAATGGTGAATATTATAAGGAATTAGAACCTTCTAAAGGCACATATCCCATATAGGCATTTCCCTCCTGTACAAGATAATGATGTTGTCTCTGGACCCTCTACTAGTACAAAAACAATATAACTATACTGGGACAACATATTATGATTATGAACAATAACATTACCCATATGGAGAATTCAGAAACACTACACAGTGGTCCTATGTTAGATCACTTTATGTGATAAAAACCAATATCATTCAACAGAGATACTAACCCATTTGTAGCTAAGCCATGGATATGTTCCATAGAGATGATATTTCTGGTATTGGGATGTATGAAAATAGAGAAGGTTTCCATTGAAGTTTTTTATCTATCAAGATATGTGAATCAATGGTGGTCATTAATCTAAAATACAACGGAGAAGGAGTAAATATAATACATGGAGTAGAGGTATTTTAAGGATATATTCCTAGAAAAATACTTTCCCTGCCAAAAAATGACTGTATATTGAAAGGAAATTCTTGAATCTGAGACATAAGTAGGAGAAAAACGTTTACAAGTATGAAGATAACATTTAAAGGCTTAAAAGGCATGTTGTGGGCTACAAACGTAATATAAGGAGTGAGGATGATCGATTTATTGATGGTCTAAACCTTTTTCTCCAAAGGTATCTAGTCTCCCAATGTTTCTCATCATATGAATATATAGTCTCAAGTGATATCAAGAGGGGGAAGAAATTTTATAAGTCTTATGAATTTAAAGGAATGAAAGATAAGACACGGGATTCTGAAAACATTGGAAAATGAAATAAGGAAATGGGTAAGAAGGGAAGAGTCTAATTTTCTTCAGGTGATAATTGTGGAAGGAAACACCCTATTACCTACCTAAAAATAAAGGGACTAAGCTACAGATTTGGACAGAAGTGCGATATTTCTACTTATTGCAAGAGGAAGAAAGAATCTTTTAATGTTAAATGATATAATTATAGGTATAGGAAACACTATTCTAATTATTGTCATTGAAGTGCCTAGATCAGTGTGAATCACTAAGAGGGGGAGGGGGTGAATTAGTGATCCCTTAAAACTTTTTACTAATTGATTCTTATCAATTTAACCTCTATGGCTAGTTAAAGCCTCGATCCACTCTTCATGTATCTCTCAACCTTCCCCGAATGATGCAATAATTATAAGGAACAGGACACAAGGATTTACAAGGTTCGACACCAATGGCCTACGTCCGTGCCATGTTGGTTATACGCCCCAACATGGTTTCTCCCATTATAATATGTTAGTATTACAATGGTTGATACAGAGTCCCACTGTATCTCTCCTGATTCCCACAGGAGGGTATTTATATTGCGTCCCACAGTGTTACTAGAGTCCCACTGGCCTGCTCCAGAATCCCACTGAAGACTTCCTCCACCTTGAGTCTCACAGGGGGCTTCTCCTGGATCCTTGAGTCACATGAGTATCTCTTCATCTCTTTAGCTCTTCAAGTATCTTCAGAATCCCAGGATAAAGGCTGATGGCCTTGCTCTGTACCTCTGATCACTTGGGTTGATCAGGTCTTCTAGTCTTGCTCAGGATTTATCTCCTTCTTCTCAGGATGACCTGGCTTCTCTCTCTCTTCATGAATCTTCAACAGCCTCTGTTAAGGTCTGTTGGTCTTGCTCAAAACTTCTGATCACTTCTGTTGATCATGGTCTTCTCAATCTACTGAAAAATAAGAGAAATGATCTCTTTAACATTAGTTTGGCTTATGTCCACTTCAAAACAACTTCATGCACTGAGTGGAAGTCATCTCTGCATCCTCATGCACTGATTGCATGGCTACTCAATAATCTTCAAGAACTTCTTGTCATTGACAACTCAAATGCACACTAACTGATTTGAGCTTGTTTACGTGTGCATGTGCCTGCATTCAAGCATTCACTTCCCTTCGTTTTCTTCTTAGTGTGATAAACACTCAAAGAGTGCAATTACTTTAAGCACACACACTTTCTCACTTCTTCACACTTTCTTCCTTTGGTTTACACACACTTAATGTGTGTTATACTTTAGCATGAGAGTCCTCTTCTTCTTCTTAGTGTGTACACACCACTTATGCATGCACTAAGGCTTTGGCCTTTTTGCCTTTTTGCACATAAACTTTTTTTTTCACTTTTGCACACACTTGAGCTTGGCCTCTTCTTCTTCATGTTGCACACACTTAACCCGTAGGTGGTTCTTCAATTTTCCATATACACACTAAGGTGTGGTCTTCACTTCACTTGGCACACACAACATGGTGTAGTTCTTTGTGCACACACTTATCCTCAGGTCTTCCTCCTCTTATTTCACACACACTGCCTGTAGGTGAGATATACTTCACCCGAACTCAATTCATCAAATGTCACGCAAGTGCAATGGGTGCAAGGTGCAACTGGTCGCGCAAGTGCTTTAGCCGCAAGGGTCGCGGGCCGTGCAAGGTCTCAGTGCAAGGGGCAGCCGTACAAGTGCGGGATTAAACCATGGGCGAGAAAGGTCCTTGGGGCAAGTGGTCGCGCAAGTGCCTTGGTTGAACAAGGCACGCAAGTTGCACTGGCCAAAGGGCGCACAAGTGCAACAAGCCGTGGGCGCACAGGTGCAACACCGCAGGCTCTTCCTCCTGCCACGCAAGTACGCGAGCAGAGAGGGTGACAACCACGGGCGCGCAAGGATGCGGCCGCGAGTCTTCCTGTCGCGCAAGGGAGGCGCACTGGGATCTTCACCGTGCAAGTGTGTGCAGGGCTTCGTCGCGCATGAGATGCGTGGAACAATAAACTTCGTGAGGCAGAGAGCACTCACGGGACTTCACAAAAATATTCAGCAAGTGGATCTGTGCCTCGGGCACTATTTTTATAGGAAGAGGTGGTGCGGTTCATCCGTGGAGATATTGATTTTGAATCCCCGAATGTTTCGGATTATCAAGATTTCCAATATCTTTATTTTGTCTCCTCTGTTCAAGCGGGATTCCTTTTTTTTCGTCACGTTCTTCTGCATTCAAACGCATGCATGGCCTTCATCCATGCAAAACATCAATCAACATGGCCTTGCACCTTCGGGTTGCTTCGGTCGAACTTTATTTCTCCAATTTGTTGGATGAAACCCCATTTTTATGCATGGTCAGGTTCAGTAAGGCCAGATGAACCTGAAGATGTCTTTACTTCGATCAATGGTGGCCGGGAGCTCATATTCTGGTGGTCGGAGGGCCTCTGGTTTAGGCGGCGGCTGTGGGGTGCCTCAGGCGAGCTCGAGGTTGAAGATGACATGGGCACCATTGGATCGGGTGTTTAATGAGCTTCAACGGCCGCAATTAGAAGATCGTCACGACAGATGAGATGTGTGGCACGGATCAACACGCGATTGGACAGACGGCTCAGATTAGATCGCGGGTGAAAATAGCGCGTCCCACATCGAAGCGGCTCCTGGTTTTTCCATGGTTTATCAACGTTACACTACCACTCAGCGCTCAGTTGAACCTCCCCCTCCATAGTGCCTCCCCGCACTATGTTCTCTTCTGCGGGCACGCTCTTGCGCCCACCCGTGCCTCTGCAGGCACATTCATAGCGCCCACTATGCGTGCCTCCGGGTGCGCTCTACCTCAGGGACAGCTGCCTTGGCCTGAGGGTTCCCTTGAGCGCGTTTGACCCTCGTGTCCCGCATGTGCTCGAGATGTGGACCCTCGGATTTCCTTCCTTGGTGGCACATTTTTCTCAAATATAGAACAAGTACATTGTTAAAAAAAAAGTAACCAAGTTCAAATTACAAATGCCACTTCTATCCATTCTTCCCTTCTCTTCTCCATTTATTCTTCATTATTCTTCCAAAAAGTTTTGTGTTCTTCACTTAGGATGTGGAATTCAGACGGTTCTTCTTCAACCGAGCTCTTGAATCTCACATGTTCTTCAAATGCAAAATGCCAAATTCCAAATGACACCTCTATCCATTCTTCCCTTCTCTTCTCCATTTATTCTTCATTCTTCTTCCACAAAGTTCTGTGTTCTTCACATAGGATGTGGAATTCAGACAGTTCTTCTTCAACCGAGCTCTTGAATCACACATGTTCTTCAACATCCTTCATTGATCCAATCAGAGGACAAGTTGGATCTCTTTCAGATTCACATCCACTAAAACATAGTGCATAGACTTCTTTAAACCACTTTATCCAATTAGAAGTTGTGGATGGATCTCTTCATCTCCTCATGCATTGTCAATACAATGCATGGTCTTCTTACATTGTTGTCACATTGTATCATCAGGATACAAGTTCTTGGAACTAAACAATAGTTCAACAATCGTTTGATGTTCATGGAGAATGTTTCAACCATCATCTCCTATGCCACATAGTGAATGTCCTAAGTGAAATGCATCTAAGTACCTTGTCCATTCTCCAATTATCACCAACACCATCACATCCTTTTTCATTCACATCTTGACATTCTTTGACATCCATTCATTCCATGACAACATCATGTCTCATTGACAACAAATTCATCTCAGTTCACTTCAGTCATGATATTGAAATAAAAATTCCATATAAAAAGATAAGGGATCATGGACAAGCTTATATGATCACAAATTATTATATTAATGTTCATAATGATGTGGTGGAAGGTACTTTAATCATTTCCTCAAACATATCCAATAATTAATTTTATTCTTTATCATTGAATTCATTCATATCAACCTATTTTTCAATGAAAATTAGATATTTCCAATTTCCATTAATAAGGGAGTTTTCAGTCCAATATCATAATGGATATATCATTGCAAAAAGGTTGTGTTAGGAAATACCCATTCTAGAATATAAACGTTCTTTATATACTAATTTTATTGCCATACACATGATTGAATTTGATATAAACCTCAGTACGTATTGAATTTCAAACCATGATGTGATAATTTATTGTGAGAATGACAAGGATTCAATTTTTGAGGACGATGTGGAATCCCTTGGCTTTAGAGAAAAAAATAACCATCAAATTAAAATCTAGATCCACCTCGAATAGCTCTAATGAATTCAATTATTTGTGATAAAGGAAATGCAATTACTATGGGTGAGGAAAGAATGTTCAAATAGATGTACCTATCATGAAAGAATATGTTGATGGGTTTACTGAGGATTTACCTAGACATCCTACAGAGTAGTAAATTTAGTTTTCCATTTACACAATTCCAAATTACAGATCTATATCAAATACCACTTATAGAATGACCACTGTGGAATTTGTGGAACTAAATAAACAATGAAAGGAATGGAGTGATAAAGGTTTTATTAACCCATGTGTTTCCCCAGGGGAGCTGATATTATTTTCATCAAGAAGACATATGGATATATGAGGATATGAATTGGAGACGTGTTGATCAGGGTTATAACACTAAACAACAAGTATCCCCTACAACACATTGATGATTTATTTTATTTACTTCATGGAGCAAAATATATTTCAACGATTAACCTTCGATCTAGATATCATCAGTTTCTATTAAGGAATGAAGGCATTCCAAGGACAGTATTTCAAAGTAGGTATGGGAAATAGGATTTAATAGTGATGCCTTTTGAACTGAATAATTCACCCTCGGTTTTCATGTAACTAATGAATATAGTTTTCAAGGAATACCTTTATTACGTTGTGGTGGTATTTATTTATGATATCATGGTATACTCTAAAACCTATGAAGATTGTAAAAATCACATGCACACAATTTTGATGACTCTTAGAGGAAATAGATTATAAGTGAAGTTTAACAAGTTTGATTTTTGGATTCAATATGTTTCCCTTCTACAAAACATTATCTCTAAGGATGAAATATCAATTTATCCTATGAAGACAAAGGTTGTTCAAAAATGTCTGACTCCAACAAACATAACTGAGGTATTTATTTTTAATATGATAGTAGGTTATTATTGGCATTTCATTCAGACCCTCTCTCATTAAGAAAACACAATGACCAATCATTCACATAAAGGTGTTATGTTTGCATGGAAAAAATAATGTGAGAAATGTTTTGAGGAATTGAAGATGATATTAGTGAATGCTTCGATCTCGACTCTACCATCGAGGAATGATGGGTTTGTGATCTATAGTGATGAATCAAATCAAGGGCTTGGTTTTGTTCTTAAGCAGAATCATAGTGTTATTACCAATGCATCAAGGAATTAAAAAATTCCTGAACAAAATTATCTTACTAATAATTTTGAGTTAGCAGCAGTAATATTTAACCATAAAATTAGGATATATTATCTCAATGGAGTAAAATGTGAGATATATACTTATCATAATATCTTAAAGTATATCTTATCACGGAACATTATCCTCATGTGGAAAATTCAATGGCTTGGGCTACTCAATTAATATGATTCTTCCATACACTACCACCCAGGAAAGTAAAATAAGGTAGCTGATGCATTGAGCAAGAATGATCATGGAGTTATAAACAAAATTAGGATTGATAATGATCTTTTCTAAATAGATCAAGTGAGGATGGATGTGGGGATTAATAAAGAATGGGAAACATCACTACTTTTTCAAATGGTGGCACAACCATCTTTTTTGGAATTAAATAAATCTTCACAGTCTAATGAAGAGAATATTTAACTAGAATTTACTATTTTGAAAGATGGGAAGTTGGATGACTTCATGTTTGAAGATGGAATTCTAAAATTTAGAAAGAGGATATGTGTTCCCTCTATACCCAAGCTGAATAAGGAGTTATTGGATAATTCATATAGTTCAAATTTCTCTATACACCCCAGTATCACTAATATGTATATGGATTTGAATGAACATTTATGGCTGGACAACATGAAAACTGAAATTGATGATTATGTATAAATATGTTTAGTTCATCAAAATGGAATGCTGGAACGACTACATACTAGAGGATTCATGCAACATCTATATATTCCTATATGGAAATTTCATGACATAACAATGGATTATTTCACTAGATTACTTAAAAAACCAATAAATAATGATGCAATATGGGTAATTGTCGATCAACATACCAAATATGCACATTTCCTCACTATAAGGGTGGATTTTCCACTATATCACCTAGCATGAATCAATATCAATGATGTTTTGAGATTTCATGGGGTCCCTTTATCAATTGTTTCTGATCAGGATCCATGGTTTACATCAAAAATCTAGAAAATACATCAAAAATATTGGGATACAGAACATTGATTGTGTACTGATTATCACACTCAAACTGATAGGAAATCTGACAGGAAGATCCAGAACATAGAGGACATGTTTATATCACGTTTACATTACTTTTATGGTATAATGGATCAATATTAATCATTTTTGGAGTTTTCCTAAAACAATAGTTTCCATTCATGTATTCAAATGGCATAATATGATGCATTTTATGGGAAGGGATTTCATATTCCAACAGGTTCGGTTGAAGTTGGTGGAAGGAATCTTGTGGTCCTAGAGATTTTCGAGGAATCAACAATGAAGGTAAATACTGTTCAAGTTCATATCAATGAAGCTCAAAGTAGAAAAAATAAAAGTTTATAATCGAAATAAGGATTTGGATTTTCAAGTGGGAGATCATGTTTTCTTTAATGTATCTCCATGGAAGGGTGTTATAGGATTTTTGAAGAATGAGAAACTAAACCCTAGGTACATAGGCCCTTTTGAAATTTTATAGTGAATTGGAGATATTGTATATCGTTTGGCTATGCCACCTAGCCTATCTAAATTACAAAATGTGTTTCAAGTCTCATTGCTATGAAAGTACATGCTAGACGCAATGCATGTGCTCACTTATGAATGTATAGAATTGAAACCTGACATATCATATAGTGAAGAGCCTATCTAGATTATGGACACTAAAGAACAGTTGTTGAGAAATCAGATGACTGGAATTGTAATGATACATTGAAGAAATCATAAAATCGAATAGGAAACATGGGATCCTTGAGATCTCATGATGAATAACATCCCAAATAATTATGTTAGGTAACATTCTAGTAATTTATAAGATGAAATTTTTGTAAGGAGGGGATAATGTAACACCCCTTTATTTTAAAAATAAATTTAATATTGAATTAATGAAACACTGAGTCTTTACAAAACACTAATTTGTTATAGCCTAGGAAGTTAACATAATTTCATCACCTCTGTGATTAAAAATTTGAAAAACTAACATATACTATTGTGTTCAGTAAAATACATAGAGTATCATATGACATACTTATTTTATGGAAAATAGCAACATACACTTTTTAATAGTAATATGAATATTAATATGACCCTTATGTATATTGAATAGTATTTTTATTTTATTTTCTTAAGGATATATGGTAATGAGATATGGATATATTTTTTGATGTTATATAAAAAAATTTATTGTTTTTAAATTGTTATTTTTCAAATATATATGAATTTATTTAAAAATTAAAATTATAATATATATATATTTATTAATTTTCAGAAAATGGAGTTCAATTTGTAATTATACATTTTGAAAAATGGTTAGGTTGATTTTTTGGGATTTTTCTGATATACATGAATTTTTTATGAATAGTAAAATTCATTAATTTACAGTATATATACATTATAAGTTAAATTTCTAATTACTAGAAAAATAGATAATGTAACAACACATAGTACAAATTTACATGCCCTTATTACTATTATAGTTCACATGAATCAACAATATTGGCTGTCTTGAGGGAAATAAATAAATAATGAATATGATATTCACAAATCACTCCTCTCCTCCACTATAAAACCCCACATAACAACCTATTCAATCCACTCTTATAAGCCTTTAATATTTTAAAATATCTATCTAAATACCCTTCCCAAGTAGCTCCCCACTACTAGGAGATCTTGCTCTTTCCAAAAGACCAAAACTTCTTCCCTTAAGGAAGTTATCAAGGAGGTTATTTTAAGAGGTAAAGCATCGTTCTTTTTTATTTAGTTTCATTTCAGTTTATCATATTTTATTTTATCTACTATTATCATCAATCCTATTTATCCTTAAAAATGTAGTATCATCTATTTACTAGAATTATATCATTTCAACATAATAACCATCATCAATCTTCTTACTCTATCTCTCTCTTTTATAAATGAAATCACTCTCTGTGAGGTTCCAATTTACAACATTCATGTACAATGAGGTTTCATACATCAATTTATCCTTCACATATGGACAGGAATCCATTTTTATGGTTGAAACATAATATAATATAATAATTATAACCTACATAACATCCACGAACCATTATATGTACATAGTATTAATTCATATGACAATGCTAGTTCATAATAATCCAAATAACACCAAATCATCTATGTGATTGTTATTTCATCCAATGATTTACCCTCTTATCATGTAAAAAAATTCTATTTATAAGAATTAAAAATTCTCTATTTTAATAAATAATATTTAATATTAATTTTTTAGAATTTTATGATTTCCACATGAACATCCTAACTGATATACAAATATATCAATCAGGAAAACCATGGAAGCGAACACTCTGGAATGACGAAATTCAATCTTATAACTTATCAATAAAGACATAGATAAAAATAATAAAATTATTATAAAATAATTAATTTATAATATGTTCATAATTATGTTTTTAAAAAGTCTAATTTCATATTCTAGGACATTATGGTCAAGATAAGAACACATTCAGACTTAAGGTAAGGGTTTTCTACCAATGCCTCCATTTTCATTCGGGATACATTTATTATCTAGATACCTCAATTAAATTCTCATTAATTCATATTTACTCCCCATAATTTCTGTTTAAATATTCTATATATGTTTCCCAACCATAATCACACCTTCATTAAGTGGGATTTATTTGTTTTTTAAAGGATCTTTTAAAATTAATCCTGAAATACAAGCCTGTTTCAATCGAATTTGTTGAATTATTACCTATTTTCATGGGCACTGTATAGTCTATTTTAATCAACTGTTATTTTTAAAAAACAATCATTTTATTATGAAAAAAACTATATTATTTCACTTCTGGTTTTAAAAAATGTTTTTTCTAAAATAACTCTTCTTTTCAAAAGTAAATGTGTACTTATCTCAAGAATTACTCAATGATTTTATAAGAGTGTCGCCATTTTATTCTGCACTCTTATTGAATCTTTTGTATAAATGTGACTAATATTTTACGATATTGTCATCCATATTTTGTTGAATGTTTTATGACAAGTTTGACTATGGATTTTTTGTCTTTAAACCAGTCGCCATATTTTTTTGAATGGTTAGTGTTTATGTTTAATGACAAGGGAAAGTTAGTTGCATTTAATTTGATAGTTTCAATATGAATTTATATGTTGTTTATGTTTATCCCCACTCATATGAGGAATGAATTGGTCTTATCATGTTATGGTTGGTTCCCTCTATATTCTCTAGATGCAATGGTAAGTCTCATGAGACAAATATATATGGACTTGGTCGAGGCCTCTCCCATTTTGAGATATGGTTTTGGCCAAGGCCTTAATCATTTTTAGATGTCTGGTAAAATGCATTAAAAATATGTTTAATAATCACCGACATATGAATTTACCTCATTATGAAGCTATAAATTGATAGTTCATGTGGTTATTTTACTAGTAACATACTTTTGATTATGTTTTATTGTGGAAATATTTACTCTTCTCATATTCTTTCAATATAATGGTCATGTTTATTTATAAAGGAATGTGTTTTCAATTATTCACTATGTCTAATGTTTATTTTATCTTACACTGTAATTTTTACACTTATTGGGCATCTAATATTTATGATTCTTATATTTCATTTTTTCCAAGGGCATTAATAGGAATGTTATAATTGACTTTCATGGAATATGTTAGAGTGGTGGATGTTCCTAGAGGAACTATTAGGCTATTTTTCTATTCACAGTTTAATGTTAAACATATGTATGTATCATGATTTCAAAATCTACTAAACTATTTTATCTTTTATGATACGCCTTTCTTGTAATAATACTCATATAATGTAATAAGGGACCATCACCGGGTGACTGGGGTCCGGTCCTTATACTCTTTGTAGCTCTAGGAACCCCCTCACTCAGACCCATGCATGTAGGTTGAGAATAAGTCAACTCCAATTTAGTCAAACATCCCTTAAAAAAATTAGAATGAATATGGACATGAGATTAAATTTATAGTAGGAGAAAAATATTGCTATTATTATACTCCCTAACGGAATTGGAGGAGGCATAGCAAGCCCTCACATCAATCAATCATTATCTTATAATCTATTCCATTTTTATTATTCAATATCATTCAATGCTTTCATAATAATGAAATTTATAGTTTTAATCATGATAAAAATAATTTAATCAATAATAATAGTAATGTTCACCCTATATCAAAACAAAAAAAACACGTTATAATAATATAATGAAAATTATTCTATAATTGATATAAATATAAATAATCATCCAAAATTAATGCACCGGGTGTCCCCCATCCATGATTCCCTAATCATCTTGTGTGACTCAGGAAATTCTTATATGTTGGAAAAGGTTGAACCAGAGCTCAAATCAGACCAACCACATCAATAGGTCGCGCACCCACCCATAATGGGAGATTTGGTAGTGATCAGGGGATGTGATTTTGGGTTGGGGGAACATTTTTATTGGCTCTGAAATAATGGAATTAAAATTGGGTTTTCCTTTTTTGGTGATTCTTATGACACTGCAATTTGGTATTTCAACATCTTGACTATTAAGATGATTCCCATTTCTTTTACCACTCCTTCAAAGGGCCGTTCATTTCACACAAGGATAAGTGGGTGTTCTGATGTGATTGAAGCTCCCAAAGTAATGAAGCAATACAAGGTTGTGTGTCCCGAATAGGATGGAAGTTGGTGTCGCACATTACTGTTGCCCAGTTTCCAAGAAGAAGGGAGGATGAGTGGCCTATGTGGAGGTGATCCACCTTGGAGAATATGTAAATAAAGAGTCAATATTATATGTGATTCCCTGGAATGATTATAAGATGATTTTGGGAATTTGGTAGGTTTGATTGTCAGCCGTGACGAGGTCAGTCAACTCCTATGGGGGGTTGTTTTAAAAAAATTGAAAACATTACTGAGGTTTTACCAAATTTTTAGCTCTCGTGAAATAGTTGATATTGTGTGAACATGATCATATTTCAACATCTTTAATAGATGACCAATTTCTTCAAGCCCCAATCACATCAGACTTCCATATCAAATAAACATAGGCTCCTCTTATGTTTTAATTCTCATGTTTCCTCTCATAGAAAGCTTCATTATTTTTTTTCCAGTACTTCACCCATTTCTACAATTCACTTTTTCAATTATAGAGGCCCATGAAATATTATTCTTCTAGGAACATTTTTAAAATAGTAAATTTGTAAAATGCATTATTATATAATGAAAAATGTAAAATTCTGGAACATATTTTAAAACATTAAAATTAATTAAATTTAAAATTAATGAGTGTAAAATTTTTATATCTATCAAAATAAAAAAATACATAAAAATACTACAGAATATAAATCAATAATAAAAAAATGAGATGAAATAAAATATATCCACTAATAGATTTACTATCACATCTGGTCACCTCTCGTCCACCAATTGATTGCATGGAACATTATAAATTATAATAATTTGAAGAAAAAAAACAATCTGGAAATTCTTATTTTATTTAGAATTTTTTATATTCAATAATATAATTATATCATGATGGATAATTTAGAGGAATTCCAATTCAAAAAAGGCCCTTCATTTACATAAAATTAAAATTGGATGATTAATCTTGTATGATAAGAAATCTCAACCGGAAAATCTTCTACATGCACAATAAAAAGTTCTTGTGATTATATATGAATAATGCATGAATGAAAAACAAAACATGAATTCTATAAGACTATAATAGAATTTAACCAGGAAAAAATTCATTCATGATAAAATAAATTTACCATAAAATAAGCAATTAATCAAATGAAAAGTTCACACATTTCCAATAAACCTAGATTAGACATAAACTATTTTAATTTTTTGATCATAGTGGAAAAGGGAGACAAATTAAATTCTTCAAATTCGAAAAAACTGTTTTTATAGGAAGGAGTTAAAATCAATGAACCTTACTATAGGATCTTCCATTAAATTTCACAAATATGTCTTCACTGGTGACCAACCTCCACTTGAAGAATATAATGTTACAATGTTCAAGGAAGATGGGGTCATTTGTTTAGATGCTGGATGCAGGGGTATCCATTGTCAAAGAAGCAGAAGTTGAGGATGGGTCATAGTTTGGCGAGGTGAGTTATCCTATTGATGAGTGGAATTGATAATGGTGTGATGTGAGGAAATAAATAGGTGAAGAATTTGGGAGACTATGGGGTAGACCCATCCCATCATTGCAGAAGCCATGTTCACCACCATTATATTCCATATCATAATGTCCAATACCTAGTGTAAGAGGAAACATTTTTGAACATGGGACACATGCCTTTGGGCATCCATGCCTAGTATAGTAATCATGTCAAATTCCTAGAAGTACTAGGAATCGCTGAAAAGAGGATGGGAAAATGATACAAATAAATCACCCTACACAGTGGAGCCGAATCGAATACATTGATGATTATAGAAATGAAATTGCATCATTATGGGAGGTAGAAAAGGGTGATTCTTGGAACCAACTACATTATCTAGAGTTTCATAGAAAATTTGATAGAGGAAGAGGGCTTCTAGTTTCCCCATTGTCTGTTGTTTCCCTAGCCCCAGATCTCGTGAGGCTCGACCATGAGCCAACCCTGTTCACAGATATCTACCATCTAATTTGTACGAATTTCAATGTATTCTAGAATCATTCAAATTATCGCCCATGTTTACCTTTAAAATCATATCCTATATCTACAATCTTATTTGTATGACATTCTTGGTACGTTTATACTATAGAACGTAATCAGTACAGTTTTCTATATTCTCCATTCTATTAACACGGAAATTAATTTTCTAAAAATTTAAACTATTTGCATGACTATGTATTTAATTTCACCCCCTATGTGGAAAACAATCTCTCTTAAATACAACCATTTCCATGACGTCAATTTCACACCCAAATCATAGGCATAATGAGGGTGAAATAACAATGCTAGCCTCTCCACCCCCATTATAATAGTGCTAGCCTCCCCCACCACCCATTATCAGCACTAACCTCAACCCCCCCCACCAATAGCACTTGGAAATTTCACACTCGCATGTGAACCCTTTACTTTATTGGGTTTCTAATGTAAAACCACCTCCTCATGTGCCTGTGACTCTTCCACTCACATATAATATTTTATTTTTAATTTTATGATATATAAATATATATTTTACCCATATATGTAAATATTTTTTGTACTATTTTTTATCCTTATATTTGTTTATTTATTTAAATAAATTTTTAAATGTGTCTGTGTGTGTATCTGTATGTGTGTTTTCAAATTCATACATGTTTGTATTTATATATATATATATGTGTTCATCAATAAATATAATTATACAATGTTATATTTATTTACATAAATTATATATTAATATTTATATACCTATATTAGAATATGTAGATAAACATATATATTTTTCAATACAAAGAAAAATATTATATATATATATATATAAACTTCATATATACATTTACTATATATGAATATGTATTTAACTATTCCTAAATTTTTATTTTAAATAAAATGGATATTGTAATTTATATAGGTATTGTTTATATATAGTTAAATATATTTTATATGTAAATATTTTTATTTATTTATTTATAAAATTAAATTCTTATGGGGGAATATATGAAATATTTAAATATTTATATATTCGATTATAAAAAAACAGTACATTGTGAGAAACAATAAAATTTATATACCATAATATCAATATGAATTTATGATCAATGACAAAATTTACTCGCAACTGAAAAAAGGTGGGGAATTCCCCTTAATGGAAGATGAAAACCCATAAAATATTAAAAAATTTGTGTACCCTGACTAAAACTTAGTTTTTGAGGGCTTCTGAGCATTTTTTGGCTGCTAAAAATGTGATGAAGGGATTACCCTAATTTATTGGTGATTAGATCTCACAGTATGATTCTATTATATTTGTGGTTGAGCCCGAATAGTCACTATATCAAAAAGTCTTGTTATATAAAGTTTCAGATTCATTTTCAACTTATTTTAGATTTTTTTTATATCGAATTATTTATTAAATGACTATTAACCAATTTAAATGACAAAATTATTGATTTAAAATAAATTCTAAATTATTTTATATGTCTTATTTCAATTAATATCTAATATACAAAATCATGATTTCTATTTGTCCATATCTAAAACAAATTTAATATATATATATATAATATCAATATAAATATAGTTATCTAAATATTTAATAATATATTATTATTAAAGAAATATTTCTTTTGAAATATAAACATTATCAATGCTAGTAAAAAAAGTTCTGACAAAGGGGTCTTTATCAGTGCTTATAAAAAATCGTTGACAAAGGGGTACTTTTAACACCACTTTTTTAGCACTATTAAAATTACCTTTTATTATTGATATTTTAGCACTAATAATGGTATCACCTTTACCATAACTTTTATTCTAGATCTTTGTACTGTTGTTTCTATGGTAGTGTTATTAGGGATCTTTAATTAATGGAATTTATGATGTTATTTAATCGTATTAAATTTATGATTTTTTTAATGAAATTCTATTATTTTGAATTCTAACAATGTATATGTTAATAATAATTTGAATATGTGACCTCTCATATTAATTGAGTGTATCCATCTAATCTTATATATATATATTAGATAATTCAACAAAATATACACATCAACAAACTAACTTACAATTAACATCATGGATTGTTCTCTCTAGTTTTAACTTTCTTGTTATTATATTATCATATTAGAAAAATAATCAACATTATACACATAAAAAAAATTTATTCCTATAGTTGGAACCAAATTAAATTCCATATTTATTATAATTTGGATTCTATGTATAATATTCTACTGCAATAACCTTTTCTTCAATGGATAATGGGGTTATTATGAATCATTTTGAAATAAATATTATTAGTAGGGATAGTTGGATGAAATTTAATACTAGCATATCAATATGATAAAGGGATCACTATGATAATTGGATAAAAAATATCGTGCAATAAAATAATAATAATAAAATATTTATAACCCATGTTCTTATGTAAATGCAGACATCATTATATAAGGAGAGAGTAATTAAATGTTTCTATAATTTTTTAGTTGAATTGATTGAAATGTTTAAAACATGGTATTTGAAATTTGAATCACTATAAGGCGATATGGGGAATCATTGGAGAATTTTATGATATATTCATAATTTTTATACATATTTTTGTATATGTTATCAATTTTTGAAGCTAGATATCATGAATTATTTATTTAGACTAATCTTTATAAAATAATAATTTTTAAAATTCATGCTATGAAATTATTTAAATATATTATGTGATCTAAATTATAATAATTCACATAATTTTTGTGTATTTCTTACCATTTTCTGTACATATATAGAGTATGTTATCATACCTCAGTGACCTTTACATTTGTGTGTTTTGGGTGTTCGAGGCATAGAGAAGAGGTTTCAAGGATTTTGGATGATAAATTGGGAAAAAAAGGTTGTTGAAACTGCCATTTGAGTGCAGGTTCCAATGTGCGGCCATCTGTTGGGCCTTAAGCCAGGTATCCATGGATTTGTCCCCTAAATGTAGGATAAGGAGGCTTGATGGAGAAAAATCATGGCTATTATAATTTTAGGCCTGGTTGTGGCGTGGTTGTTGGCTACAACATAGGCCCAACTCTGGTGTTGAGTGATCTAGCATGGAGTGAGGTGGCTGCACAGAGATTTTTTAGGCTATTTCCAAATCGGGGATTGCTGAAACATGGGTTGTAGGATGGGTCATAGTACCTCCCCCTTGCTATTTAGGATCTCTACCATGGATCGAGCAGTCGATCCCAGACATGTGTTTTAACAGGGTCTATGATATGGTCTCATCCGACAGTTCAGTGGTCATGGTGGTCTAGTACAGGGTCTAAGGGGCTGTGTTGTGGTCCCCTAAAAATATTTCTTCTTTAAAATACCCCTATTTACCCTAAATCCTCGTTTCCTACATTCCTTCCTCTAGAACCCATTGCACGCATGGGTTCCTGTTAGAGAATTTGAATCCCCCTTATGATATGAATCAATCCCAACTTCCCCAATTCAATCTATAGTGATCATAGGTAGGGTATTTCTCTTTTTTAATGTTTTCTCTCCATTTGAACATGTTTCTTCCCATTCCATATTTCCATGTAATGATGGATGATATATATAATTATAATGGGGTCTACCTTATCGTGTTCATTGCGATCATGGAACAACATCATTGGGAGATCATAGTTTAATCATTGAAGAGGTGATTAGAAATCTGCAAATTTGATTTATTCTCATGAAAAGACTGTTGAAACTTTAATGTTGGAGATTTTATTCATCCCATATTTATTAACATGAAATCACAAAATTACCATGGTATTTCCCTTTGTGTGGAAGTTTAATTATCCTAAAAAATATTAAAGTAGATTAAAAAGTAATTGGTTTATCTTTTGCGATCACATGTTGTTTCGTTCTACCGTAATAATGTTTTTCATATTTGTTTTCTTGATAGTGTGCTATTTATACTATGCTTCATATAACATGTTTTTATGCATGTTTTATCATGTCTGAATTGATGAATTTTGATAAATAACATAATGTGGATAATGTTTTCTTGTTGGATAAAGAATTAAATAAGAGGCATGTATAAAAAATATAGTGATTTTCATAATATGACGGTAATAAAATTGAGGAAAGTAAGAATTTTTAATTGAATGCGTTTTTCCATGTGTTAATGGAAATGAATAAAGAACATGAAGCTGTAATTATTGTTGATGATAATAAAAGGCATGAATAATGATTTTTCTTCTTCATTATGTTTTTTTGAAACCATATGCTTATTCCATAGAGCATGCATAATTAATACAATAGCCTATTATAGTTGACTCATTTGGTTTCATTAGTTGAAACCTCTTGAGATTACCCAACTATGATTTATGTATTACTGAGAGGGGGGATCAATCTGTGGTATCTTTTTCTTTTATGTTTTCTTTATTAATAAATAACATTCTCCTTTGATTTAAAATTTCTTTCTTCAACTGAAAACAAATCAAACACATAACCACATAAAAATAATAATTTAAAAGGTTCACTACTCAACAAGAGTATCTAGTCCTTAGGATGGTTTGGAAATAATCTGATACCACACAATCCACTAGAAAACAATCCATTTCTAGGGAATACAATAAGTATGATATTCCCTTACACTCTTGTAGCACTATATTCAATATAATATTGCATGTGCTTCATGTAGAATGAAATGATGTAATAGAATTTTTTAAAAAAAAAATGATACAGTGCTTCTTTATCAACAATCACAAATATGATCTTTAAAAAAACATGAATTTCTTACCCATAAGCTAGTAAGAACATCCTGGACTTTGTAATGATACCCAATCTGATTTCCTAGTTTGATTCCCATGATTTATTTCTCAATATGTAAAATATAACTCTGCCATAATACTATAAAAACAATTATAAGATTCTCTTTCATTATTCTAAAAAATCATGATATGATTTTTCTAGTCTAATTATCCATCCCAATATGATAACTAGTTGAATTCGATCTATCTCTTCTTCTTCTTCTTTTTCTTCTCCTTCTCTCAGATAAAATTTTCCAAGTAAGCTTGATTCAGAAACATCTTCTTTCTATAAATGAAGATCTTCTCTCTTGGAAGAGGAGTTTATAAAAATCAATATTTCAACACAAAAAATTACAAGAGGAGTTTAAAAATAAATTAACTACAATGATTTCCCCCTCTAGTTGGGCATTGGTTTGTTATTATACTATCATATATGAAAAATATTGAACATTATGTAACTTAAAAAAATATTTTCAAGTAGTCGACTCTAAATTGAATTCCATATTTATTATTATTTGGATTCTATGTTCAATATTCTATAAAAATAACCTTTTTTCACTAGATAATAGTGTAATTATGAATCTTATTGAAATAAATATTATTACTTTGTATGGTTAGATGGAATTTTATACCACTGTATATATATGATAAAGTGGCCACTAAGATAATTCAATAAAAAACACAATGATAAATATATAAATACATTAAAATATATAGAAATTGATTTTTAATGTAAATTAGAACATCATTATATGTACATATAATAGATGCATATTTCTATATGTTTTTTGATTAATCAATTGAAAATCTGTTTAACATAGTCATTGAACTATGATTACGTTAAGGTGATATAAGGATCCATTAGATGATTTTAAAATATATTGACAATCTTTAATAAATATTGGAGTCTATTTTATCTAATAGTGGGTATAGATATCCAAAATTATTCTCGTATATTTATCTATATAAAATATTAATTTTTCTAAATTTCTACTATAAACTATTTAAATATATTATATGATAAATAAATTCTAAAATATAAATTATAATAAAATCTTGTGTAATTGTTACCATTTGACGTAAAATAATCAAATTAAGGGCATGAACCTTATTGGAAATTCTTATTTTGTGTTTTGGGTGTTGGAGGCACTTGTGGGATGTTTCAAGTATTTTAGAGGATAAGTGTTGATAAAATGTGGGTTTTATTTCTATTTCAGGCTAGGTTGCAGCATGGACCCTTTGGCTATGTATAATATATTTTATGTTTTTAATTTCATTTCTTTAACAATGTGACTCACTTCCACATAAGAGAGGCTAATATTTTAATATTTTTTCCAATTGTATTTATAAAATAATTTTTTACACTCTTCTTTGGAAAAAACCATGGGAAAAACACATGCTATGGTTTATTGATTTGAATATTAAATTATATATATTCCAAAACCTATATTTTTGAAATGTTAAATAATACCCCTCTCATTTCCTAATAAACCCACCCAATAAACCATTACTCTTAACTATAACTCATTGAATATTGTCCTCACTCTGTCCTCCCCACTCTATAATCTTCCCCTGGTGCCCGAAGTTCTCAAGAATCCCCTCCTAAATCTTTTGAAATCACATACTCAAGTAAGGGATCCTCACATTCCATTCTTTTTCATTTTAATTCATGTTTGATTCTATTGTTATACCCTTTTATTTTAAATAAAAAATGTTTGGGTATAATTTTTTACATCCTACATATTTCCCTTATTATATTTGAATGATGAGATACACCTTTCTCTCTCATTAATGCCTTCTGTGTACACCCGTTATCATGTCGAAATTCCATAACGGATTTCTCTCTTCAAATTTCCATTGAATAATTTCATCTATATTATGAATCTAAATTCTATTTAATATGTTGGTATATTTTGTTCCATGAACCCCTTTCTTTCTATACCATGGATAAATGATTAGAGTCACGTTTCTCTCTCATCAACCCAATTAATGAATGTTTATATTAGTTCATTGTGCATTTAGATATTGCACCACAATTTTCTAATCCAGAATCATTGTGTTGTGAATGCCATACCACTTTCTCTATCAAGGGTATTCATCTTAATGCACACATACTTATTTAGTGGTACTTACATGTATGACTTCCACATTATATTATGTAATAAATGATGATGTTGAATGAATCCATGTTATATGATCTATGTGGCACACATAGGCATGAGATTAAATTGATCATGAAGGGTGTTCCCTTATAGAACTCCAATGCCATGGATATTGTTGATTATCATGATATGTTTTGTTGAGATATGGGTTTAACTAATTTCTTTATAGTGCTTTTTTACATCATGTTCAGATGGGGTTTACCTAATTCTTTTATTATAATGATGCATAGTTTTAAGTTGTTTACATATTTCCATATTATGATAATCATGCTATATTACTCCTTTATGTTCATATTTCTATTGTCCTCCATTGATAAGCCTATTTACTAACATGTATCTTATTCATCATGTTCTAAATTTTTTACTCCCTTATTGGGATTTATATCTTACCCTTTTCATATATATATCCCCAGATTATCCTATACAATGCTAAGTACGAAGGAATGTTGTGGTCATGTAATGAATGTTTTCACTATAATGATGTAGAATTTTATTTCTGATGTTGTCATGTACTATTCATAAGCACCAAATACACTAGACCTATAAATATTTTGGGTAGTATTAAGTTCATGTTTATGTAATAAATTATCTTTAAGTGTGTATTGATTTTTAAGATTTTTATAATGCTGCTAGCGCCTAGCTCATGTTGGATCTTGTTCGGATTATTCCAAGTTGAAGCATGTGCCCATTTCTCGAATCTGGAGACATGGAGTGATCATCCAATGGCAAGAACCAATGAATCATTGAGATCTTTGTTCTTGGATTATGTTTTGAAATATACATATAGACATTTTTCTAGGGTTAAGAGTTTCTCATAAACTGTATTCCAACTTAGTTTTTTCTTGTGGTATATAGATTCTATTTGAACACTTCTGTAAATTTCAGTTGGGCATCTTCTTTGCCTTTATATGTTGTAATTAATTTCTTCTTTGAGCATAAAATAAATGTTTTTTTGTGGTTGTTGTTCTTTCCATGCATTAGGCCCTAATGGTATTGAAGAGCAGAAATCTTGATTTTTCCTTTTGTTCTGTTCTTATTTTTCATCTACAATAGTTGTTGTATCTCTATTACCATATCATCACTCTTTTTGGGTGTGTTTTCATTATAATTGATTTCATTTTTTCAATTTTTTATATTAAATTATACTATATTCATTATTTAGTGTTCCTTGTAATTATTTTTTAGGGGGTTATATTCTTTTATTACCCCACAACAATGTTGTATCAGATCCACCCCAATAAACAATGGCATCGGTGAAATATGAAATATAAAAATTGGATGGGTGCAATGATTTAAATTTGAGTTGAACAAAAATGTGAGCCTTATTAGTCCAAAAAGGAATGGAATATTTAATTTTAGACCCAAGAATCCCCAACTATGTTTTTTCCACTGATTTTCAAATAGTCAAAACCAATTCAGATGTCCCTCCTTACATTTATACGAAAGCCCAAAGATTTTTAACATGGTATTTATCTGATAATGTCTTGTAAGATGATCTTCATCATACTACTGTAGCTGGTATTTGTTCTAGACATAAAAAATTCTATATGAAAACATATTAAATTTTCTATCTACATAAATAGAACAAATTATATACCATCAATATGCATCTGGGATCCAACATCTAGATTAACCATGATGATTTTAAAAAAAATCTTATTACATCTCCCCAATATATATTTTAATGATGAAGATGGAGACCAAGCCATAATAATTTTAGTTTATGTAGATAGTTTATTTTATCATCATATTAATGCTATGATTTTTGGAAGAGATTCATTTACATTAGAAGAATTCAATTCTTCCTTTCATTCACATGTGTTCTGTTGCAAGGATAATGATAAAATTGAAGTTGAGGGTCTGAATGTGGGAGGTCATTCATAATTTTTAGAGAAAAATAAAGGCAAACATTGAAAGGGAAGTAAGAGTCATAGAAAATCACAAAAAACATCAATCTAAACACATTTCAAAAGATTTTATCTTTTACCACTTTGGGAGACCTCTTCATATTAGAACCAAATGACCATATTTGAATTTTGGAAAAACTTTTATGGAGTTTAGTGATCATTTTCTCATTGATAACCAAGGTAATCAAAGTGTTGAGGGCTTGTGTGTCCCGATATTCTCTTGATATTGAGTGGGACATAGACTCATGATGTTCTTTCCATTTGTGCCTAGATAAGAGTTACTTGTCATGATTGACAAAGGGAGTTGATGTATATGTTTTTATAGCCACAACAAGAAATTTTGCAACAAGGTTAGAGGTTATGTTACATTAAAGCTCTGATAAAGTTCTATTTTTACCTTATTAGATGTGATATCGGTTTCATAATTACACCGGTTTCTAATTTCACAATGTGTCTTAGATCGGAGATTTTTTACCTTTAAATATGATTCATATAGACTTAATATATCGAAGGGAGATTTCATAGTTATTAAAGGCTCCATGCCAAATAGGTTATATGATTTGGATGGATGAACACACATCAAGCAGTTGAGCAATTCCTATGTCACTAACAATGACAACACTATTATTTTTCATAGAGGGATGGGGCATGTGAGTGCTAAAGGTCTGTAGAAATTGAACAAGAAAGTGCTTCTCACTCATGTTACACCAAGTAAGTTACCCTTATGTAAATATTGTGTCATTGGTAAGTTAATATTTCTCATTTTTCACAGATATGGTATTAATGAAGGTCACCAACATCAGTACGTTCACTCTCATTTGTGGGGACGTTCAAGGATTACCTACCACAGTGTAGGATATTACATTATCTCCCTTACATATGTATTGTCAATGGATTTATAGGTTTATATTTTGAAAAATAAATCTGATGTATTTGAGATGCTTCAAACTTGGAGGACCTATTACGAAAATCAATCTATTTATATGATAAAGGATTTTAGAATGAATAATGGCCTTGAATGCCTATATACTATGTTTATCAGGTTTTGTGAAAGTGGGTTAATTTTAATGAACAGAACTGTGAGTAATACATCTTAATAGAATTGTCTAGCTAAGCATATGAATCATACCATTCACGTGCAGGTTTTTTGGAGGCTTTCATTCTCTGGAATGCCCAAATATTTTGGGTATATGTTTTCACTACATAAGTTTACATAATAAATATATATCCCTTATCCGACACATTTAATACTCTTATTTAATTATAGATAAATCACCACATCCTATGAAAATCAAAGGGTGTTTGGATGCATTGTATATGCTCATGTTAATGAAGATAAACTTAAAGAAAGAGCTATCATGTTCCTCTTCATAGGGTATCCTAAGGGGGTGAATGGTTATAAGATTTGGGTAGATAAACATGGATATCAATTTCATATTCTTAGCCAGAATGTGGCGTTTCAAGAGTTCTTTCTTTCTATAGTCCATCCCACCACTGATTAAAGTGAAGATCCTTCTCATAATATGGATCTTGATATTGATACACATAGTGTTAATGGTTCTCCAATTGAGACTCCTTCTACTTCTTAGGTTCCTCATTCTCAAACTAATCCATAACCCTGCTCTGATTCTTATGATACTCCTAATGGTGGAATTCCTAGTGACCTTAGGGTAATCAGATCACAAGGGATAGGTAGTGGAGGATCATTAGACCTCATCCTATGTACATATATGGTTATATGGTTTCCTTTACCTTAAATTTGGTAGAAGATCATGGTGGATAGGATCCCCAAAGATGTAATTCTGCTATCAACGATTGGAAGTCTATGAATTGGATTTCAACTATGGAAGTTGAGATGAAATCTCTAGGAAAGAACTACTCTGGGACCATAGTTAATAAACCACCAAAAAACAATTTAATTGGTTTTATGTTGATATATAATAAAAATGAATAAAATACCATAGGAAATGAAATTATGTTTAAATTTGGACATTTAGCCAATGGATTCCTTTAAAGAGATGAAAATGATTACACTAACGATTTTTGGCCTATAGTGAAACATTCTTCAATAAGAATTCTATTTTATTTTTCTGTCCATTTAGATTTGAATATAGAATATCTAAATGTCAAATCTAATTTCTATCATGGTGATTTAATTGAAAAATTAAACATGAATCCTACTACTAGTTTTGAACATGAATTTTACGATATCTAAGTTTCTTTACTTAATACATCATTATACAGATCGAAATAAGCTTCAAAACAATAGTATATGAATTTTGATTCATTCATGTTAGAAAATGGTTTTTGTAGGAGCCAATTTAATGCATGTGTATATTTTAAATTTGTTAAAAATACATTAATTATTTAATGATCTATGTGGATGACATGTTACTCATATGTAGTGAAATGAGTTTAATCACCCATTTTAAAATTAAATTGAATTCGACCATTTAAATGAAAGATCAATGGTGTGCTATTAAAATTCTTTTCATGGAAATTATTAGGTACATGATGCATAAGCTTCTTTATGTATCTCAACATTCATATATCTTTAATGTGATTAAGATTTATTTGTTTGATGGATTAAAGCCTCTTAGTGTTCCTTTAGGACAACATTTTAAATTTTCATTATCACATTCAACTTCCATAGCTTCTGATATTTAATATATGAGTAGAATATAGTACGCTAATATAGAGGGAAGTATTATGAATTCTATGATTTGTAATTAACAAAATATTTCTTTTTTTTATCTATAAATTTATAAGGTTTATGGAAAATCACTGGAAGCCACATTGGAATTTCATTAATTGGTTCTTGATGTACATTTAATCTAAAAAATATCTTTAAATTTTCTTTGGTAAGAATATTAATTCTTTTAAAATAGTTACTAGTTATGTGGATTCTAACTATGAATTAAATTTTGATTCTAGGAAATCACTAACTAGTTCTCTCTTTATAGCCTGTGGAGTACCTATATCATGGAACTGAAATATGAAATCAGTTGAAACCCACTCGACCATGGTATCTATGTACATAGTACTAACAGATGTAGTAAAAAATACATATGGCTTAAGGGTTTGATTTTTGAACATAGTATAATAAATTCTATTATTGCTATATATTATGATTCTAAATCTTCCATTTATTTGATTAAAAAAAATTATGCTATGGTAGGTCTAAGAACATATGTTATTGTTATACGTTGTGATTATCAATCTATTTTAGATCTTTTGTTCATTTCATTTTCTTATCTACAATGCCTTTGTACATTGTATTATGTTTCTTTATTGAGCATTTAAGAAAAGTGTGTTAGTGGGTGGAGGTATTTTCATGTCGTAGATACCAAAGGGACTGAAGCACAGAAATCCTAGTGTTTCCTTAATTTATATTCTCATTTATTTTTCTACAACTATTACTTTTTTGTTATTCCCACATCAATACTCAGTTATGGGTTGTTTTCATTCTAATCAAATTTATTTTTCTATTTTATATAAAGAACTGAACCATATTTTTTATTAATTGGATCTTCGAATTATTTTGGTGGTTTATTCTTTTATTACCCCATAAATCTTTTTATAGTTGATTCCTTTGGATTCCTATAGTTGGAACTAATGATAATTTAATTGGTTAATTCAATATAGAATAAAAATAAAATGTTTAATAAATTTAAATCTTTGGGGTAAAGGTGTCCCATTTTCATGTGAAGGCTTAATGACTTGTGTTGGGGTTATGAGAGCATGTTTTCATGTGAAGGATAGATTCCATATTTTTGGGCCATGTTTCATTCTTGAATATTTTTGTTTCATGATACCTTTAGTGTGATCTAGATATGAGATTTATTTTCATTATGCTATGAGACTGGTATAACTGATGAAATATCGGTGGGGAGGCCGATGTTTTTTTGTAACCGTTGGTGACCATGATAGTAAGATGCACAGTGATATTCATGATGGTGTTGGGGATTACACAAGAGTTTATGAAACGGGTTGAAGTTAAGATTACTCATTATTATTCCGAAATATGATATTCTTTAATGTTAATGGATCTTTTTAATGTTCGGATGATTGGGTTGATTTATTTACCTATATTTTATTCACTGCTTCTTGAGGTAGATAGATGTGTATGTTTACATCTCGTAATGGTATATTATGATATTTTTCTAATGTACCTAAAATAAGTTTAATAAATGTTTAACCCATTGTTTTAGTTCTTACTGGAATGAAAATTTTAATATTAATCCTGAGAAACCATGGACTCAAATGGATTATTCTTGGAGTTCATGAACATCACATGGATCGTTAGTGAAATATAATTGAAATAATGTTAATTAATAATTAATGAATTAATTAACATGAATTTAAATTTTAAAATAAAAAAATTATTTTATATATCTCCTTTAATTTCTTATGTGATTATAGGATATCTAGTCCCTAAAAGTATATGTTGGATGTCTGAGAGATGATAACTTTAGTAGATCATTGGACTTCGTTAATGCCTCTAGTTTTGTCATGGTATATACTATATCTTTTTTTTGTTATTTATTATACAACCCCAGCCATGTTGGTAGGGTAAATGACACCAAGTGGAATCCAGGAGGACGTTTTCCCCAAAATCGAGGTTAGAGAGGGACAGATGACTGACTACCCCCTCTGGTGTTGGTATCTTCTCATAACAGTGTTATGTATAGGTATGCTTTGTGGTTAGTTTCATCAAATATTTTTGTAGAGGGTTGTAATGGATTTTGGTTATTTCACCCACATGTTTCTCTATATATAGTATCCAAAAGATTATTATAGTTGTGATGTGTCAGTGTTGTGATGAATTAAGGTACCATACTCACTACATGGGCTATGTTGGCATGGGGTATATTACCTGATGTATGATACAATACATGAAAAGGGTCAAGTGGTGGTGGTTTTTTTATTTCGCAGCGGTTTAAAACATCGCAACATGTTTCTATAATGGTTTAAAAAAAAGACCACTAAATCATGTGTCGACATCCAATAAGCAGTAGATTATTCCATTTAGTAGCATTTTTTGGTATATTTTACCAAAAAAGTATTTAATGGTGATTATTTCAGTTTTTTGTGGAGGTATTCAATGGAGAAAAATGAGTATTTTGAGAGAGTTAAAACAGCTGCAAAATTCAAAAAAAAACCCTCTGAAAAAAATCCAATAAATAGATTACAATTGCCACTAAATAATAGTGTGTCATATTTAGCATTACTTTTAATCACCATGACAAATAAAAATACCAATTATAACAATATTTATGACCAACTCAAATAAAAATATTCCATATGTAGTGGTTCTTTAAACCGCCTCTAAATTTTTATTTACAAAAAAAATAGAATAATATATAGCCTCAAAACTAACCTGAAAAAAAAACATATACAAGCCATGTTTATCACCGATCTGTAGCACAAAAAATCCCTATCAACATAATAGAAAATCACACATATATAAAAAATATGAAATCAATATGAAAATATATTATATCCAATCCCACCATAATTTTTTTGAATATTTTGTAACAAATAATATATCAACCCTCTCATTACATGTTTGTCCAAAACATCAAAAAGTTCACTAATCACTGCCAGCGGAACAGTGCTCATCACCCTATCCATCACCATATCAATATCTACTTATTGCTAAAGGATCCTATAAGACAATTATATTAAAAAATAATCATTTTTTAAATTTATATTTAAACATAAAACAAATAATTTTTTTATCTAAATGATTTTGATTTTGCGTGATTTACCTTCTCACCAACAGCCGTCGATGAATTATCACCAGGGATTAATCTGATCATCTTCTAATATGAGTAAACCAATTCTTTCAATGTCCACATTCATTATATAACATTATAAATGGGAAATCAGAAAAATATATGAAAAAATTGATTCGTTTTAAAAATATTATCTTTTAATAACATATTGAAAATCAATTACACCATAATGTATTAAAATTACCATTATCTATGAATCGAAAATAAAATTTTCCTAGATGAAGGCATATATATCCAATCATCATAAGTAATTATAAGGGTAACAAATTCTGCCACTAGCTGGACCTGAATCTAGCCAAATAATCATGTGATGTCATCCATAGGGACACCATAGTAATAAAATGGGACAACTATCATTAGTCCATTCAGAATTCTCACATCTGATCTTTCCAAATTTTTCGTCACAACAATATTGTTTGCATCATTTATGAAAAAATATTTATTAGTATAAGTGAACTATAATAACATTATTAATATTAAAATTTTTACTTATGACACTCACCCTCCAATATCCTCATGAAGAACAAAGAATGGAATGTTGCCTCGCTAGAGATGGTTGAATTGTATGAATAGAATTGTTCCTACATGGCATTCTGAGAATTTAATCAAATAAATGTATCTTCAAAACATATATTTCAAGTAAATATTGCAGAAAATTGATAATAGATGCACACCCTGACAAAAAAATATATGTAACTATGATAATGAAAGACTACACACATGACTTGAGTGGTTGATAAATTAATTTATGGATGCACATAAAATCATTTTCTCCTATAATCATTTAATTTTCCTTTTCCATAATTACATTATCTAATTTATCCAACCTATTAGGATTAATATTCTCATTATCATAATGGTCAAATAAGTTTTATTCATCTTCTTAATGAAATTCAATGTCATGTGTCAAATATACCAATTCATCAACCATATCATACATGTCTCTTTGTTTGAGGTGAGAAACTACAATCCACCCTTCATCAATGACATATTCTATATAATATAACATTATCTATTGTGATGATAAGATATATAGATCATGTAATTCATGGTCACCAATATCCATCAAGTGAGTGAAGTTCACATAAGTAAATTGCAAATAGTCTCTTCTAAAACTCCTAATATAATTTACACAATTGATTTTGAATAAAACAATTGAATAATTCATGTGGTAGTTTAATTTGATAATATCAGTCAAATTTCCATGGTATCCTATTTTCGAAAATGTAAAAATTCCATAATTATGTGTTTTAAATCCCTCTTCCCAATCAACTAAATGAAATTTAAATCCATTCCCATTGTTAGAGTCGAACTTTATATCATGTTTTAGAGGACCTCGAGCAAGAAAATTCAAATCTTCTAACAACTCATCTCGAGTATCAGTACTCATGATATAAAAAAGTATTATACATTATTATATTTATAAAATATATCTATGAACATAATATCTGTATTTAAATCAATATATATAAACTTACCCTCCGTGAAATTCATTTTCAATATCTTTATTAACAACTCTTTTTATACCTTTCTCATTTCATGTTAGTCCTCTCATTAGTATCCTTGTTTTCATCCTAAAATATTTTCTAAATGGATCTAAAACATCACTATTAAATAGAAGATATCAATGTTCCGGTGATAATTTCATTTCAGTTACTATAACATTTGAGATCCTCCCGACTGATTGGCCAATATTAGGAAATATTTTTTATTTACCATGTTTTTTAGATTGAAACGATGTGTCTTCAACAAGACCAACTCAATTGAAACTTGTTTAAATATCATAAATGTATATATAACAAATGGTAAGACACTCCTCTTCCAGATTTCCCTAAAAAGAGATCCTTTAGGATGAGCTATATTTTTCACGTATAATTTCAAATGCCCATGATCTCAATAAAATAAAATAAAAAATATATAATTGTGTAATTAATTAGGTTCCAAGAATTGTTAAAAAAAATAAAACATATAAATAATGTACCACTCAAATATATACATCCATTGATAATTTTCGGGGCTCTAAATTTAGCTTCCTCTAACAAATCCATAGTTCAATGCATCATGAAACTAAAAAAACGATGGAGGAATGATCATAACTATTTCACAACGTGTCAATTAAAATCACTCCTGAATGTTTTCAAGCTCTAATGGATGTAGTTTTTTCTCACAATGTTCACTGATGAATTTACACAATCAAGGTACAAAAGTGGTAACCTTTTTAGGTAATAATATACGCAATAAAACAGTTTCAACTGCTATAACAAAATATGTGAATAATTATTTTTCATTCCATGTAACATGTGATGGTATAAGTTAACACACCATGAGAAGTTACATGAATACCCATCAGATACAATGACATGTTTTATATTTCTATGGAATGTTTCTTTATCCCAATTTATTAGTACAAAAACTTCAAGAGCATACTTTTCGTTCTCATCTATCTAGAGATCATGCTTTATATTCATTGCTTGTATGTCTTTCTAAGAATTGAGGTGATCCGTCTATTTTCCATTCTCAATATGTAATGTGGAGATAAAATTATCATAAAAATTCTCCTCAATATTTATCCCATCATGATTATGCAGCAACAAATTAAATTCCAATATGAAAGTTTGAAGAGTATACTTTTTTATACCATTTTTGTGTTCTGATTTCACTAAATGATGCTCTTAGAACACATTTGCCACTATTATTTAAATTAAACACATTAAAAAAATTTGTTTCTTTATTTCCAAGTTATTCAAATATTTTAAAACATATAAAAAACATTTTAAGTTGGTCTATGATCAATAGAACCATGGAATTTTGACATGTTCAACAGAAATATATGAGATGCATTTGGAAAATATTTGATGACATAAGAAGAACCATTTTCTACATTGAGGTAGAAATTCGATCTAAAAATCAATGCTACAAATAGAAAAATCAAAAACTATTTAAGAGTTCCAAACATCAAAATTTCCATGTCTAGGGAATTCACTAATGGTCCACATTTTACCATCTTACATTTTTAACATTTTTCTATTTGATGAATCATATGTATGAACATTGTTCCTCCATAACTATTGTAATTCATAAATTAATGGATGTAAGTATACATAAATATCATTTCTAGAAAAAAAATCTAGGAATAATCATTAAAAAATAAAAGTTGTTTTTTGTATACACATCCACATAAGTCAAATTGTAAGGGATCAAAACAACTATGCCAATGCTATAACTAGAGCTCAAGGTCCCAAATGGGTTAAATCCATCCACAAACAATCCTAATCAAATATCCCTATGATCAAAAATGAAATCTATATGTAATTAATCATATGTATTCCATGATGGTGAATCTCTTGGATGTCGCATTAACCTCTCATTGTTATTATCTACAGATTTATTTGATTCATGAAATGCATCAAAAAACAATTATAATGTAATGGAAATATCCATATTTTTGTAATTTCATGTAGGCATTTGATATGGTATAACTTCAGAAGAAAATATTGTTTTGAATATTCCAAACATCAACTTTTAAATCCTGATTTCCGTCATCAACAAAACTCCGAAACTAATCTATCTACTCAGTGAAATTTTCTCTTACATTAGCCTCCCCAGAATCAATAGGAGAATCCAATGATATGTTACAATCTAGATCATGTTGCCTTATAGTCACAAAAATATAATCTGTCAAATTTTTTTATAGCACCCACAATTAATTATTCTGATATGTTTTCATGAGGATATTGTTGTATTGAAATGATGAATGCATCATTAATAAGTTTTTTCATTTCATTGTCCATTGTCAATGAAGTTGGGATTTCATTTTTTTGATTGAAATTAGTGCTCAATGATTCTATAATGTTACATTATTTATGCCAAATCCAAAAAAATAGTGACCTACAATTTTCATCAATATCATGTGTTCATAAACATCATATATATTCAAACATCTTCTAAATTTACATTTAAGACATGTAAATCTCATCCTCCCATAAATTTATTTATTTGAAATTGAAAAATCTGAAATCTCTTCCAAACCCTTAGCCTACTGAGCTTTGTTCCGTAGAAATGTGATCCATATTTTATCAATATATATCACAATGTGCCTACACATTATTTAAAAAATTAAATCATATAACTAATACTAAATAAGAAAACAAATAATGATAAAATTTGGTAAAGTGGAGAATGATTATGAAGTGAATTTATATCGTAGTTTGAGAGTATAGGAAACTAGACATAAATTTATTGACAAGGCAAATATGACTACAGAATTTCGATCCTTCAAAACAAAAATGAATGTACTGACAATGGTGAGTGTAGATTTCACCACCTAGTATAGGGAAACATAACAAGAGATTCTAAATATTTGGATTAGTGGTGATATGTTGGATTCAAAATGAATCCCATTTTAATGGGAATCAATACACATGTTGTTCTTCATATAAAATCCCCCTCTACAAAAATAATTTATATAGAATAAGGAAATGGAGAAATGTATGAATTATAAGTTATGATATATGAAAGAACAAAATCATGGAATTGGGAAATTATTCATCACAATTTTATAACTAATTATAGAAATTGAATCATTGTTTCATATATGAATTGATGAATTTAAAAATATCAATGATAAAAGGCGACACATGTCTAGTTGGAACACCCAAGGTGTCCTGTTTACGGGTATCAAAAAAAGGTGTTGTTTGGACCTGATCTGTATCATTATCCATTAAAGGGTGATTTGATTAACCTTTTGTGTAACATCCAAAGTATGTAAAAAATAATATATTTTCTTATCTATGTCTATTTATGAATTATATAGTGTTTTAGATGCTTAAAAATGAGAATAAATCCATTGTTAAGCATGAAATACACTAATATTTTTAAAAGATTGTTTTATCACCTTTTGATTTGGAACCCTCATTAAAAATGGGTTTGGTCAACTGTATACATTCATTTGGACCCAATAAAATGTTTCTATAGAATAAGGACATCGAAATTTACTTTGTGTATGTTTTTGTAATTTTTCCGATAAAGTTCATTTTTAATGAATAAGTGAAAATGTTGTATTTTAATTCAAAACCACTTTTTAATTTAATTTATTTATATGATTATATTATCTTATCAATTATTTTTAAGGTGAAATTATAATCTATTTTTACCATTTAATACAATGGTGGACTTTAGAATTAATTTCACTTTGAAATTAATTTTACTTTGAAATTTGACATAAACAAATGTCAATCTTTTGATAAATATTATTCTTAAAAATATTCTATTTGTTTTGACAATGGAAATTAATTATTAAATTAATTAATTATAATTATATTCTTTTAATTATGTAAAATATACAACATTTTTTAATTTGGAATATCAAATATAGCTTAGGGTGAATTTTAAGTATTTTTCTGAAAAACGTCAATTTTTGATGAATAGTGAAACCCCTAAGTGGTAGTCAAAAAAACTAATTTTTCTATTAAATGAATGTTTACCACTTATGTGTTTTGAATTTTGAAAATATGCCATACATGGTTGTCATTATTATGTAAAATTTGGTTCAACAGGATGAAAATAATTCTTTGGTGAATAGAAACTTTTTTTATTAATCGCCATTAGAGGTAATTAGTGTAATTTAATGTAAAAATAATGGTATAATAATATGAAATCACTATGATACTTGTCCTACCTGTATTGGATGAGTCATGGTCGACCATTACAACCCATGGGACAATTTGGGGGACCCCATGGAGCCACATGGGAGGGATAATGACATTAATGCCTTTTATTTAATGTAAAAGTAAAAATGACACAACCATGTGTTGTTTTACTAAAAAAAATTTTACAAGGGGTTATACAAATCATATTTTTGACTATAAAAATTCATTGAATGATAAAAAGATATCATAAATCACGGTATTTTTTTATAATTTTTATACATTAAATAAATTAATTTATTCATGACATCATGATGATGCAGCGATTACCTAATTAATGAACGATTAAAATAAAATGAAAAGATAATGTAAAATCTAAGGCTTACACATGTCCAAAACCTATTGTAGGAGTATATTTAGAACCCTTATAACATTATCATTGACATATATCAATGTGGGACCTTTTAAATCCGAATCTCTTTTGAAAATAATGAAACATTTCATTACTTTCCATGAGTACCCCTCCTCTCATCATATAAAAGGCCCCCACCTCTACCACCTTTCACACACTTATCAAGCCTTTGGATTGGCCAACCCCTGCCCATTTCTTCTCTCCACATCCCTCTCCTCATTCTTGGGGCCTCACTTTGGGAAGAAGCCTTTCCAAGGAAGCCTTTGGGCTCAAATCAAAAAGCGTTACCCTTTTAAAGGTAATGCTTTCTCTTATGTTCATTTGTATTATTTTGCTTCTCCATCCCACTAAAATCTTTTTATTCAATTCTTTTGTAACAACACCAGTATCTTCTATATACTAGGAATTTTTTAGGAGATGGATTCGAGATACAATTACACACAGCTACATCAAATGGTTAAAGAACATACAGTTTCCGTGGATTGCGAATTTCTACCTCACGAAACGATGATTGTTCAATATTTTTTTAACACCATCAATGGTGTCCATTAAGATGACACTATATTTATATATTATATATGATATATTTATGTATTCCTTAAGCTTCTGTATTTTTCATTTATGGCATTCCTTTATTGTTTCCATTATTGGTAAACGTGATATCTTCATTTAAGGAAGTGCTGACTACCGACCCTCAAAGTGATTTGATTCGTTAATGGCATATGTGGGATGTATAAAAGATGAAGTTAATGATATTATATATATGATATTATACTGTAATTATAATATAACTATGTATCATTATGTTTTCATTCCATTAATGTATGAAATAGAAATGAATGTAGCGTTCATGCGTACGTACGGATTACAGTCTCCATGAACGGTGCATTTCATTTCTTGTATCCAAATGTTATGTACTATTATATGTACATATGTATAATGGATATATATAATATATATTAAATCTAAACGATGAATATCATTCTGGAATTATAAAATATATATATCTCAATTATTTTTAATTCCATTAATATGACAAAGAAATGGAAGTAGCATTCTTTCTACGTACGAATTACCGTCTCCATGAACGGTGCATTTCATTTCTTATCTCTAAATGATTATGTAATATTTTAAATGCGTGTATATTCAGGATATATATGATATCTAAATAATGAATATCATTCTTGATATAATGGATATTTTACTATACGAACAACATGTAAGTGTAAGAAGTCCATTTTGGACCTAAGAACCAAATATCGACAAAACGAACGTTATTAACTTAAATAATTACATAGTGTTCATAACATAGTAATAAGTGATATAAAATGAATAATGAACATGAAAAAAGGTTCATAAGAATGTAGAAATTAACTCAGGTTTATTATTCAGGAGATTAATGAAAGATCGAGTCAAGTCGGACATAAGTTAATGGATCCTACCTCTGTCTTTCTTTTTAAGCACTCTCCATTATGTAAATTACTTTAAGGTCCTCTTTCTTATGTTGGGGGATGTTATTTTATATTCATATTGATGTACTTTTTATGTAAATATGATGATAAAACCTATTTGTTCTCATCAATCCATATTTGGTAGTTTTAAGAGGCGTCGTTAGGCTGTCGAATTCTTATTAGGGGATTTTTCATCTCACTTTTATTCCCATGAGATTCATACTACATTTTCCACTATTTATTTTTGTGTGGTTTATGTACTACCCAAGATTGTATTATTTTATTAATATAATCTAATCTATGGGTATTTACATCCTCATAGTATGACCCTTATTTCATGGGGTGTACGTTTTGGAAGTTACCCAAATCGGTAACATAACATTTCACCCTCCTATTTGTAAAAGACTTCTTTTTGTTATGTCTTTTAATTTACATATTCTTATGTTGGAATATGTTCTTATATATCCTTATTTCTGCATATTATATTTCCAAGTGATGAGATACCCTTTTTATCTCTCATCTTCGCAATTTATGAATTTTATAATGACGTCATTAGGATGACGGATTTCTATAAGGGAACTTCTTAACCCAATTTCAATTCTTTGGGTTAAACCTCTACTTCTTGATTATGTCGTACTATGAATATGTGTGGATGATATCTGATTGTTTTACACATAATATTCTTTTATATTGGGTGTATTTATACTTTTCACACATAATTAAGTAATTGATTTATCCTTAATCTAAGGATACCGACTTTGCATGGGACTTCGTCTTATTCTTCTTTCATTGAGTCATATTTTGTTCTAATACAAGAATTTCTTTTATACGCTGTATAAACCCCTTTGACTTATACTTTTATTCAAAGGGGATCTTTTTTATACGAAGTATTTTACTAAATGACAAATGGTATGTTTTTTTAACGTACACGGGGACAACGACCTTTCCGCCGCCGTGAGTATTATTTGATCTTTGGATTCCTCAAAAAGCTGTAATATTTTTAAAAGTAAATAAATACCATATACACTTTTTTGTATCTTGGTATTGAAAATGGTTTTGATAATGTATTTTTTATGTCAATATATTTGAGTGATATATTGTGCTTGAAATGTGGAAATGTTTTCTTTCCTTTATTATTTTTTTATGTGTTATGATTTTATAATGGTAATTGGGCATTTGACAGGTGGTTACGTGATAAAACATATAACAGGTGGTGACGTGAATACCAGGACGGGTGGTTACGTTATAACCTCCAATGCATTGGGTAAGGAAGTCGGCCGTATGGCTATTCTATTTAGTGATATGTGGGAAAGTTGGACGTAGGGTTATTCCATTTATGTATGTTTATGTCCCTAGTTACCTTTATATGTTTGTGTTCATTATATGGGTTTTATGGTAATTGTTTGGTTACAAAACGGTAACTAATGATCTTTTATCATGTGAAGAGTATTTACTACTTCTTAAAGATGAAAAGTATTACTTTGATAATGTATTCATGGTTTACATGATGTTTTGAAAAAATAACAGTTTTCCTTCTTTGTGTATCCCTTACTGAGCTTTTTATGCTCACCCCACATTTTTTTTGAAATTTTTTTCACATGACATAATGTTGAATAGGGTGAAGGATGTGATCAAGGAAATGTCATGATATCTAAAACATGGAACTAGACATGACCCTTTTGATCATGAGTTTTTATCTTGTGAAAAAATGGAAACTGAGTAGATGTATCTACATTGTAATCTTTTGAGATGTAATAGTTATGTCCTAACTCTCTAAAACTCTAATCCTGAAAAGATCTTCAATGTGAATTATTCAATTTAATTCAAGATTAAGTATGTTTTAAGGATGGGGCCTTATAGTTGGTATCAGAGGTCGGTTTAGACAACTTTAAGGAATATGAGTTTTCATTATACACAAGGTTAGTCCCAACGTCTAATATCTCAGTTAAATCCTTGTTTTATAACTTTTTCAGATCAAGGAAAGTCAGTTACAAATGGAAGGAGGAGGATCTCAAACGAAATTCCTATCTCTTCCCGATGACATACTTGCATCAATTATTACAAAGTCATGTTCTGATGATTGTGAATTTTTTTCTAGAGTACAACTCACTTGAAAGGAGTTGTTTGAGATATCAAACACCTCCACTATACCTCATTATCATTGTGGATCATGGGTCGTATTTAGAAAAAATCATATTTTCACAATATTATTATATTTTCAAGAAAGGTAAATATTACCAAGGGATTTCTAAATATTTTACATATCATAAGAATTTGAAGCATATTGTTATTTTGGAAAAGGTGTTGAAGAAGGAGACTCTCGCGCAACCTATTTATATTTTCTTTTAAAAAAGAGTCTCTCAGCACATACATATGGTATATTAGAAGGACCATTGATTGAATGTTTCAACTCAAATGTGGTCCTACTATTTTATAAAAACCATGTTTTATCAGATTTTTTGAAATTATTTGTCAAACATTATTATTTTCCAAAACCGTTTTTCTGTGAACACCCATATGACCCATGTTATTCAAGGTGTATTTGGATGAAAGAGTCAAATTATATTGAAGGATCTCTGAATCAGGGTTGTGATGCATGGAACTTCTACCTACGTGAGCAAGAAGATGATGAAACCAAATGAACACCATGATCGAGGTATGATTATCTTGTTTATGGGGATCGTCTTATTTTATCATATGGTGGTAAAAAATCCTTTAAATATAAGACTTCAAGAATTAAGATATTGAGATCATAGTGATTTGGGATGAAAATTAGAGGTATAAGGAAACCTCTGATTATAAAACATGTTAGGGATATTTTTGAGTTTTATAAAAAGGACAACCCGTAAGATGGGTGACAACCCCTCACAACCGGTAAGGCCACAGGAATCGAACCCACAACCGAAGGGCGACAAGGGTGCATCGCCTACCACTAGCCTACGTGAAGTCCCTGGTTAGTTTGACTAATTCATTCTAGTTAGATGATTTTATGAGTCAATAGTAAGTTGATTTTGGGTTATCAATGGAAATGATTAACTTATCATGGAGGATATGTGATTAGGATAATTACTTTTCAATACGAGACTTTAAAAAAAGATGATGTTATTTTGGAGATAAATGTTAAGATTTATCTTGGAAGACTATGTGAATAAATCCTTCAATGATTTGGGTTTCAATATTATATTGGATTACATTGAATAATTTTATGGACAATTGTTTATCAAATGGTCATTGTTGAACTTTGGGTTTTGCTGGAAACATTTTGGAGATTAAGAATAGATTTTCTTTTTATAAAGGATTATACTTTTTTTGGATTATCTGATCTTGTACTAACTTTTTTTGTTTTGGTTTTGGTTTTGGTTAAGGTCTAAAGACGTGGGAAATATATAGTTCTTCTCTGTGTATTAGGTGATTTTGTAGAAGTTGGTTATAATACTCTTTTTGTGAACAAGTCTTCTTAAATACTTGTCTTTTGGAGAAAATATGAGTTTGTGTAAGAAATCAAGTAAGATTTGAAAGTAAACATGAAAATTAAGTATGTTTCCTTATGTTTTAGTTAAGCTAAAAAATAAATTATTCAATGAAAAGTAACTTAAAAAAAATATTGTCTGTTAGTTTCTCCTACTGTGGAATCAAATATAGTTTAACCCATCACAAGTTTGTGTTTTTCTTTTTGTTAACTTTATCCAAGATATGATTTCTATCCCTCTCCAGCAGAACATGACCGTTTGTTATTTTCTTCCATATCCATATTTTCCTACATGGAATCTTAGTATGGGTTAACTTTGAGAACATTTTTTACTTTTCTTTCTTTCTTTTAAAGTGGTGGTTTTATTCACACTTTTACCAATGTGGGACATTCAATGAAGTTTCCAAGCCCAATTTTATAATTGCAAGGATGCAATTCCCTAAAGGGTGGAAGGATGTAACATCCCAAGTAAGTAAAGGATAATATATTTTCTTATCTATGTCTATTTATGAATTAGATAGTGTTTTAGATGCTTAAAAATGAGAATAAAACTATTCTTAAGCATGAAATAAACTAATATTGTTAAAAGATTGTTTTATCGCCTTTTGATGGAGAACCCTCATTAAAAATGTTTTTGATCATTCTTATACACTCGTTGGGACCAAATAAAATCATTCTTTAGAATAGGGACATCAAAATTTACTTTGTGTATGTTTTTGTTATTTTTCCGATAAAGTTCATTTTTAATGAATAAGTGAAAAATGTTGTATTTTAATTTAAAACATCTTTTTAATATAATTTATTTATATGATTATATTATCTTTTGAATTGGTTTGAAGGTGAAATTATAATATATTTTTACCATTTAATCCAATGGTGGACTTTGGAATTAATTTCACTTTGAAATTTGACATAAACAAATGTCAATCTTTTGATAAATATTGTTTCTTAAAAACACGTTATTTGTTTTGACAATGGGAATTAATTATTAAATTAATTAATTAAACTTATATGATTTGAATTAGGTAAAATAGACATCATTTTTGAATTTGTAATATCGAATATAGCTTAGGGTGAATTTTTGGTATTTTTCTGAAAAACGTCAATTTTTGATGTATAGTGAAACCACGAAGTGGTTGTCAAACAAACTGATTTTTCATTTAAATGAAATTTTACCACTTATGTGTTTTGAATTTCGAAAATCCGACATACATGGTTTTCATTAGTATGTTAAATGTGGTTCGATGGGATGAAAATAATTTTTTGGTGAATAGTATCTTTTTTTATTAATCGCGATTAAAGGTAATTATTGTAATTTAAAGTAAAATTAATGTTATAATAATATGAAATGTAACACCCCAGGTAAATAAAGAATATGACACTTTCTTATTTATCCATATTTGTGAATAAAATATAGATATGACTTTAAAGGGGACGCTATGCTCGATGGCGTACCCAACACGCAACAACGAGTTTCTTGGTAATCTTACATTGCACTCTAATAATAAAATAATATTATTTTAAATGGTAGTAAACATGTAGCCGTTGTAATGGCAGGAATGGATATAAATAACTAAAATATGATTATATATGTTTTTAAATGTTTTTATATTTATCCAATAAATTATAGAGGCTTAAAATACGGAAAGAATTCAATTTTAGGCGTATATGCCCTAGTTTTCACTAAAGGTTCACTTATCACCTTTTGATGTTGAAACATCATTAAATATAGTTTTGGTCACTCTTAAACATTATTTTGGACCAAATAAAACTCTTATTAAGAATAGGGACATCAAAATTTACTTTGTGTAAAATTTTGGTATCTTTCCGATAAAGTTCTTTTTTTAATGAATAGTGTAAAATGTTGTATTTTAATTCAAAACCTTTTTTTAATCTAATTTATTTATATGATTAGATTATCTTTTTAATTGGTTTTAAAGTGAAATTAGAATATATGTTTACCATTAAATCCAATAGTGGTCGTTGGAATTAATTTCACTTTGAAATCAGACTTAAACCAGTGTCAATCTTTTGATACTTATTGTTTCATAAAAACACGCTATTCGCTCTGACAGCGGGAATTAATTATTAAATTAATTAATGTGACTTATATGTTTTGAATTTTTTTAAAATAGACTTAATTTTTGAATTCGGAATATCAAATATAGCTTAGGGTGAATTTTTGGGATTTTTCTGAAAAACTTCAATTTTTTGATGAATAGTGAAACCGCTAAGTGGTACTTATAAAAACTGATTTTTCCGTTTAAATGAAATTTTGCCATATTTGTGTTTTGAATTTCAAAAATCTGACATACATGGTTGTAATTAAGAGGTAAAATGTGGTTCAATGGGATAAAAATAATTTTTTGGTGAAAAGTAACTTATTATGTATTTAATCGCGATTAGTGGTAATTAGTGTAGTTTAAGGTAAAAATAATGCTTTAATAAAATGAGATGAGCTTGACACATGTCCTACCCTCATTTTTCGTGGCATGGCCGACCAAGACAATCCATGGGTCAACTTGGGGACCCCATGGATCCACTTTGGTCGGAAAATGACATAAATAACTTTTTATTTAATGTAAAAGTAAAAATGACACAAACATAATATGTTTTACGAAAACAATTTTTACATGGGGTTATAAAGATCAGATTTTTTATTATAAATAGTCATTGGAAAGATACAAATATTTACTACATCATAGTAGTTTTTTTATAATTTTTAGACATTGAATAAATTAAATTATATATGACATAATAATGATGCAGTGATGACATCATTATTTGACGATTTAAATAAAATGGAAATATAATGTAAAATCTATGAACTAAACATGTCCGAAACTTATTGGATGGGTGGATTTCGAACCCTTATCACCTTATCCACGAATAATATCAATGTGGGACCTTTTAAAACCGAAACACATTTTCAAATAAAGTAATATTTCTTACTTTCCAAAAGTGCCCCTCCTCTCCTCTTATAAAAGGCCCCCACGTCTACCTCATTTCACACACTCCTCAAGCCTTTGGATCGGCCAACCCCTGTCCAGTTACTCTCTACACATCCCTCTTCTTATCCTAGAAGATTCCCTTTGGGAATAATCCTTTCAAAGGAAGTCTTTAGGCTCAAATCAAAAGGAGTTACACTTTTAAAGGTAATTCATTCTATCATGTTCATTTGATTTATTTTGCTTCTCCAACCCCCTAAACTCTTTTTATTTACTTCTTTTGTAACAAAACCAGTATCTCCAATATACTAGGATGTTGTTATAAGATTTATTCGAGCTACACTCTCACACAACTACATCAAATGGTTAAAGAACATACGGTTTCCGTGGATGGCGAAATTCTGCCTCCCGAAACGATGATTGTTCAATACTCATTTAACACATTCAAAGGTGGCCATTATGATGTCACTATTTTTATATATGATATATAATATGTTAATTTTTTCCTTAAGCTTCTGTTTTTTTTCATTTTGGGCATACCTTTATGGTTTCCATTATGGGTAAACGCGATATCTTCATTTAAGGAAGTGCGGACTACCGCCCCCTCAAAGTGATTTGATTCGTTAAATACCATATGTGGGACGTATAAAGGATGGAACTATGATATTATATATGATATTATACTGGAATTATAATATACCTTTATATCATTATTATTCCATTCTAGAAAATACGAAATAGAAATGAAAGTAGCGTTCATGCGTACGTACGGCTTACCGTCTCCATGAACGGTGCATTTCATTTCTTACCTCTAAATGATTATGTAATGTTATAAATGCATTCATGTACTGGATATATATGAAATATATGATATCTACATCATGAATAAAATTCTGGATATAATAAACATTTGGCCACACGAACAACATGTAATTGTAAGAAGTCCACTTTTGACTTAAGAACCAAATATCGGCAAAACAAATATTATTAACTTAAATGATTAAATAATGTTTATGACATGGTAATAAGTGATATAAAAGGAATAATGAACTTGAAAACGGTTCTTAAGGAAGTAGAAATTAACTCAAGTTTATTATTCAGGAGATTAAAGAATGATCGAGTCAAGTCGGACCCGAGGTAAGGGATCCTACTCCTCTCTTTCTTTTTAAGTACACACTTTTATGTCATTCCTTTTAAAGCTCATCTTTCTTGTTATTGGGATGATAATTTATATTACACTTACTGTAATTTTAATTTTCATGTGATGAGAGACCCTATTCTCTCTCATCAATCCATTTTGTATGTTTTGAGTGGCACCGTTAGGCTGTCAAACTTTCGTAAGAGATCTAACCTTTCTCTTTCTTTTTAAGTACTCTCCTTTATGTCACTTCCTTTAAGCTCCTCTTTGTAATGTTGGGGGATGTTCTTTTATATTACTGTCTCTGTACATTTTATTGTAATGTGATGAGATACCCTATTTGATCTCATCAATCCATATTCGGTAGTTTTTTGTGGCGTCGTTAGGCTGCCGAGTTTTCGTAAGGGATTTTTCATCTCACTTTTATTCCCTTGAGATTTATGCTACATTTGCCACAAATTCTGTTGAGTGGTGTATGTACTGCCAATTATTATACTCTTTGTGTAATATACATTCGTTTATGAGTATTTACATCAATGATCTATTGTCCTTCTTTCATGGGGTGTATGTTTTGAAAGATACCCAAGTCGGTAAGGGAACCTTTCACCCTTCTCTTTTTTAAAAGACTTCTTTTGTTGGGTATTTTAATTCACAAATTGTTATGTTGGGATATGTTCTCATATATCCTTATTGATGTAAATTTTATGTCCAAGTGATGAGATAAACTTTTTATCTCTCATCAACTCATTTTGATGTGATGCCGTTAGGCTGTCAAGGGAACTTTTTAACCCAATTTCGATTTCTTTGGGTTCAACATGTAGACATTGAATATGTCATCCATTGAATATGTGTGAATGACCTTTTATTTTTTTACACTTAATATCCACTTATATTGGGTGTACTTTTATTTGTCACACATATTTTTGAGATTGATTTGTCCTTAATTTAAGGATACCTTCTCTATAAGGGATTTCATCACATTTGACATTTCTATTGAGGGTTCATTGTTGTTATGCACCAATTCACTCTTATATGGTGTATATACTGTCCTTTGGAGTATTATATCATGAATCCATTTATTCTCATGATATTATAAAGTTCTGACTAAATATTATTCCTCAATTATTGTATTCAAGTGTCTCTAATTTTGGTAAAACCCCTTTAATGAAAATATCGTTTTAAATGTTTTAATTATTTGTTCTTATTAATATCCATGTTTTAAAATGGTTTTAAGGATTTATTTATATGGATATTAATGGTTTAAAATTTTAATCTTCAAGGTGGTATGGGACACTTTGATTCAAAAATCTCTTTATTAAATGTTTTAAATGGTTTTGGAAATGGTTTCTTTTTGAATGGATTCATTATTTCAATATACTAAAATGTTATATTGTGATTGAAATGTGGAAATGTTATGTTTCTTTTATGCATGTTTTATGTGATACATTTATGTTATGGTTCTTGGGCATTGTTATTAAAATGGGTGGTTCCGTGATAAACTAAGGGCGGGTGAGCCCGATATAGCTCTCCAATGCATTGGGTAACGCGAAGGAGTGAAACGTTAAGGTTTCTCTGAAGAGATTTAGGGAATATACTGGGATGGGTATTCCAAACGTAACCAAGAGGGTTACTCCCTACGTAAGAATGTTATGAATGCCTCAAGATACCTTTATGTCTTATGTTTTCTATGATTTATTCATGATTTGATATGCCTATGTTTTATGGGTAAAGTGTGATTTCATTCTAATGTATAAATGAACTCATGTTTCCTTTCCATATTTTTATAACTCTTACTGAGCTTTTTATACTCATCCCAAGTTTTTGAAATGTTTTTCACAGGTCAAGGGAAAGGTACATGATGTGATGATAGTGTCAAGGATGTGTCAAGAAAGAATCCATGTTATATTTTAAATATGTTTCCGTTGATGGGAAGAATGAATACTGTCTTTTATGTAACCACTTTGTTTAAATGTGGAATGTAATGAAAGTTTCATGATCTAATTCTCTAAAACTCTAAACCTGAAAAGATCCTCAATGTGTAATCTTGTGATAACTCAAGATTATGTAAGGTTTAAGGCTGGGGCCTTATAGTTGGTATCAGAGGTCGGTTTAGATAACTTTAGAGGTTAGGGTATTCTTTAAGCATAAGTGACATTACCATAATGGTTAGGATTTCAGAAAGAGTCCTAGTTTTAGATAAAGTGAATGAGTAAGTATATCTTAGTGTTTATCTTACTCATTAGTACACGATGGTTATGTTGATATACTCACACTGACCTTTTTGGTTTTAGTAAATGGCTGGATCTAGCAGGCACCAAAGTGACAATTGGTTTGAAGGAAACTGTGGTGGTTCTCTGATTAAGAGACTGGATGAAATGGGGTATTCAATGAGGAAACTCATGGTTGTTCTAAACCAACTATCAAGGAGTCATGATCAACAACGTGAACCTTGGTATGTTCTATAATGCATCATGTATGAGATGACCAGTCGATGTGGAAGTTCAGGTAATAATTATTAAGGTAACCATTAGGGTTTATATGATCCTTACTTTTGAGGTAATTATGGGTTATTATATGTTCTGATGGAAAATGAAAGGCATGAGATAAACTTGAGGTTAAAATATGTTATGATCATATTTGAAGATTTTATCTCATTTTTGGGAATGTTTTAAGAATTATATAGTTTTGGAAAAAGGAAAACACGCAGACCGTGTGACTACCCGTCGCGTCGGACAAAGCTGCGGGAATCGAACCCACAACCAAAGTGCGACTGGTATTTATCGCCTACCACTAGACTACGTGAAGTCGCTGGTTAGTTTGACTGATTCTTTCTAGTTATATGATTTTATCAATTAAGAGTATGTTTTTTTTGGGTTATTTATGAAAATGATTAACCTATCATGGAGGATATGTGATTAGGTTAATTACTTTTCAATACGAGACTTTAGGAGCAACTGATGTTGTTTGGAGATAAATGTTATGATTTAACATGGAAGACTATGTGACTAAATCCTTAAAATATCTGGGTTTCAATCTTAGTTTGGTTTACTTTGAAGAATTTTATGGACAAATTGTTTATCGGATGGTCCTCGTTGAACTTTGGGTTTTGTTGGACAAATTTTGGAGATTAAGCATAGATTTTCCTTTTAATGGGTTATCCTTTTCTGGATTATCTGACCTTGTACTAAACTTTTTGGTTTTGGTTTTGGTTAAAGCCTAAATACATGGGATTTATATAGTTCTCTTTTGTGGATCAGGTGATTCTCTATAATTTGATTATAGTACTCTTAATGTGAACAAGTCTCAGTAAATACTCGTCTTTTGGAAAAAATATGAGTTTGATTAAGGAATCTAGTAAAAGTTGAAAGTCAACATGATAAGTGATTATGCTTCCTTATGAATAAATTCCTCAATATTAAGTAACTTAAAACAAAAATGTTGTCTATTAACTTTTCCTACTGAGGAACCCAACACCGTTTAACCCATCACAAGTTTGTGATTTTCTTATTGTTAACTTTCTCCTAAACATGTTTTCTATCACTCTCCATCAGAACATGAACCTATGTTTTCTCCTCCATGTCCATGTTTTTCTACATGGAATCCTAGTATGGGTTAACTCAGGTGACCTCTGTGCTTATCTTTCTTTATTTTAAAGTGGTTGTTTTACCGACTCTTGTTTCGATGTGGGACGTTCAAGGATGTTTCCAAGATCAATATTAAAAATTGCGAGGACGCAATTCCCAAAAGGGGGGAAGGATGTAACACCCCAGGTAAATAAAGAATATGAAATTTTCTTATTTATCCATATTTGTGAATAAAATATTGATATGACTTTAAAGGGGACGCTATGCTCGATGGCGTACCCAACACGCAACAACGAGTTTCTTGGGAATCTTACGTTGCACTCTAATAATAAAATAATATTATTTTAAATGGTAGTAAACATGTATCCGTTGTAATGGCGGGAATGGATATAAATAACTAAAATATGATTATATATGTTTTTAAATGTTTTTATATTTATCCAATAAATTATAGAGGCTTAAAATACGGAAAGAATGCAATTTTAGGTGTATATGCCCTAGTTTTCACTAAAGGTTCACTTATCACCTTTTGGTGTTGAACCATCATTAAATATAGTTTTGTTCACTCTTAAAAATTCTTTTGGACCAAATAAAACTCTTATTAAGAATAGGGACATCAAAATTTACTTTGTGTAAAATTTTGGTATCTTTCCGATAATGTTCTTTTTTTAATGAATAGTGTAAAATGTTGTATTTTAATTCAAAACCTTTTTTTAATCTAATTTATTTATATGATTAGATTATCTTTTTAATTGGTTTTAAAGTGAAATTAGAATATATTTTTACCATTAAATCCAATAGTGGTCTTTGGAATTAATTTCACTTTGAAATCAGACTTAAACCAGTGTCAATCTTTTGATACTTATTGTTTCATAAAAACACGATATTCGCTCTGACAGCGGGAATTAATTATTAAATTAATTAATGTGACTTATATGTTTTGAATTTTTTTAAAATAGACTTAATTTTTGAATTCGGAATATCAAATATAGCTTAGGGTGAATTTTTGGGATTTTTCTGAAAAACTTCAATTTTTTGATGAATAGTGAAACCGCTAAGTGGTACTTATAAAAACTGATTTTTCCGTTTAAATGAAATTTTGCCATATTTGTGTTTTTAATTTCAAAAATCCAACATACATGGTTGAAATTAAGAAGTAAAATGTGGTTCAATGGGATAAAAATAATTTTTTGGTGAAAAGTAACTTATTATGTTTTTAATCGCGATTAGTGGTAATTAGTGTAGTTTATGGTAAAAATAATGCTTTAATAAAATGAGATGAGCTTGACACATGTCCTACCCTCATTGTTTGTGGCATGGCATACCAAGACAATCCATGGGTCCACTTGGGGACCCCATGGATCCACTTTGGTCGGAAAATGACATAAATAACTTTTTATTTAATGTAAAAGTAAAAATGACACAAACATAATATGTTTTACGAAAACAATTTTTACATGGGGTTATAAAGATAATATTTTTTATTATAAATATTCATTGGAAAGATAAAAATATTTAATACATCATAGTATTTTTTTATAATTTTTAGACATTAAATAAATTAAATTATATATGACATAATAATGATGCAGTGATGACATCATTATTTGACGATTTAAATAAAATGGAATGATAATGTAAAATCTATGAACTAAACATGTCCGAAACTTATTGGATGGGTGGATTTCGAACCCTTATCACCTTATCCACGAATTATACCAATGTGGGACTTTTTAAATCCGAAACACATTTTCAAATAAAGTAATATTTCTTACTTTCCAAAAGTGCCCCTCCTCTCCTCTTATAAAAGGCCCCCACCTCTACCTCATTTCACACACTCCTCAAGCCTTTGGCTCGGCCAACCCCTGCCCATTTACTCTCTACACATCCCTCTTCTCATCCTAGAAGATTCCCTTTGGGAAGAATCCTTTCAAAGGAAGTATTTAGGCTCAAATCAAAAGGAGTTACACTTTTAAAGGTAATTCATTCTCTCATGTTCATTTGATTTATTTTGCTTCTCCAACCCCCTAAACTCTTTTTATTTACTTCTTTTGTAACAAAACCAGTATCTTAAATATACTAGGATGTTGTTATAAGATTTATTCGAGCTACACTCTCACACAACTACATCAAATGGTTAAAGAACATACGGTTTCCGTGGATGGCGAAATTCTGCCTCCCGAAACGATGATTGTTCAATAATCATTTAAAACCTTCAAAGGTGGCCATTATGATGTCACTATTTTTATATATGATATATAATATGTTTATTGTTTCCTTAAGATTCTGTTTTTTTCATTTTGGGCATACCTTTATGGTTTCCATTATGGGTAAACGCGATATCTTCATTTAAGGAAGTGCGGACTACCGCCCCCTCAAAGTGATTTGATTCGTTAAATACCATATGTGGGACGTATAAAGGATGGAACTATGATATTATATATGATATTATACTGGAATTATAATATACCTTTATATCATTATTATTCCATTCTATAAAATACGAAATAGAAATGAAAGTAGCGTTCATGCGTACGTACGGCTTACCGTCTCCATGAACGGTGCATTTCATTTCTTACCTCTAAATGATTATGTAATGTTATAAATGCATTCATGTACTGGATATATATGAAATATATGATATCTACATCATGAATACAATTCTGGATATAATAAACATTTGGCCACACGAACAAAATGCAATTGTAAGAAGTCCACTTTTGACTTAAGAACCAAATATCGGCAAAACAAATATTATTAACTTAAATGATTAAATAATGTTTATGACATGGTAATAAGTGATATAAAAGGAATAATGAACTTGAAAAATTTTCTTAAGGAAGTAGAAATTAACTCAAGTTTATTATTCAGGAGATTAAACAATGATCGAGTCAAGTCGGACCCGAGGTAAGGGATCCTACTCCTCTCTGTCTTTTTAAGTACACACTTTTATGTCATTCCTTTTAAAGCTCATCTTTCTTGTTATTGGGATGATAATTTATATTACACATACTGTAATTTTTATTTTCATGTGATGAGAGACCCTATTCTCTCTCATCATTCAATTTTGGAAGTTTTGAGTGGCACCGTTAGGCTGTAAAACTTTCGTAAGAGATCTAACCTCTCTCTTTCTTTTTAAGTACTCTCCTTTATGTCACTTCTTTTAATCTCCTCTATGTAATGTTGGGGGATGTTCTTTTATATTACTGTTTCTGTACATTTTATTGTAATGTGATGAGATACCCTATTTGATCTCATCAATATATATTCGGTAGTTTTTTGTGGTGCCGTTAGGCTGCCGAGTTTTCGTAAGGGATTTTTCATCTCACTTTTATTCCCGTGAGATTTATGGTACATTTGCCACAAATTATGTTGAGTGGTGTATGTACTGCCCATTATTCTACTCTTTGTGTAATATACTTTCGTTTATGAGTATTTACATCAATGATCTATTGTCCTTCTTTCATGGGGTATATGTTTTGAAAGATACCCAAGTCGGTAAGGGAACCTTTCACCCTTCTCTTTTTTAAAAGACTTCTTTTGTTGGGTCTTTTAATTTACATATTGTTATGTTGGGATATGTTCTCATATATCCTTATTGATGTAAATTTTATGTCCAAGTGATGAGATACACTTTTTATCTCTCATCAACTCATTTTGATGTGATGCCGTTAGGCTGTCAAGGGAACTTTTTAACCCAATTTCGATTTCTTTAGGTTCAACATGTAGTCATTGAATATTTCATCCATTGAATATGTGTGAATGACCTTTTATTGTTTTACACTTAATATCCACTTATATTGGGTGTACTTTTATTTGTCACACATATTTTTGAGATTGATTTGTTATTAATTTAAGGATACCTTCTCTATAAGGGATTTCATCACATTTGACATTTCTATTGAGGGTTCATTGTTGTTATGCACCAATTCACTCTTATATGGTGTATATACTGTCCTTTGGAGTAATGTATCATGAATCCATTTATTCTCATGATATTATAAAGTTCTGACTAAATATTATTCCTCAATTATTGTATTCAAGTGTCTCTAATTTTGGTAAAACCCCTTTAACCAAAATATCGTTTTAAATGTTTTAATTATTTGTTATTATTAATATCCATGTTTTCAAAATGGTTTTAAGGATTTATTTATATGGATATTAATGGTTTAAAATTTTATGATTCAAGGTGGTATGGGACACTTTGATTCAAAAATCTCTTTAAATGTTTTAAATGGTTTTGGAAATGGTTTCTTTTTGAATGGATTCATTATTTCAATATACTAAAATGTTATATTGTGATTGAAATGTGGAAATGTTATGTTTCCTTTATGCATGTTTTATGTGATACATTTATGTTATGGTTCTTGGGCATTGTTATGAAAACGGGTGGTTCCGTGATAAACTAAGGGCGGGTGAGCCCGATAGAGCTCTCCAATGCTTTGGGTAACGCGAAGGAGTGAAACGTTAAGGTTTATCCGAAGAGATTTAGGGAATATACTGTGATGGGTATTCCAAACGTAACCAAGAGGGTTACTCCCTACGTAAGAATGTTATGAATGCCTCAATTTACCTTTATGTCTTATGTTTTCTATGATTTATTCATGATTTGATATGCCTATGTTTTATGGGTAAAGTTTGATTTCATTCTAATGTATATATGAACTCATGTTTCCTTTCCATATTTTCATAACTCTTACTGAGCTTTTTATACTCATCCCAAGTTTTTGAAATGTTTTTCACAGGTCAAGGGAAAGGTACATGATGTGATGATTGTGTCAAGGATGTGTCAAGAAAGAATCTGTGTTATATTTTAAATATGTTTCCGTTGATGGGAAGAATGAATACTGTCTTTTATTTATCCAATTTGTTTAAATGTGGAATGTAATGCATGTTTCATGATATAATTTTCTAAAACTCTAAACCTGAAAAGATCCTCAACGTGTAATCTTGTGATAACTCAAGATTATGTAAGGTTTAAGGCTGGGGCCTTATATGAAATCACAATGAAACTTGTCCTACCCCGATTGTATGAGTCATGGACGACCATTACAACCCATGGGTCAATTTGAGGGACCCCATGGAGCCACTTGGGTGGGATAATGACATTAATGCCTTTTATTTAAATTAAAAGTAAAAATGACAGAAACATATATTGTTTTACTAAACCACTTTTTAAATGGGTTTATACAAGTCATATTTTTGACTATAAATATTTATTGGAAAGCTAAAAAGATTTCCTAAATCATGGTATTTTTTTATAATTTTTAGACATTAAATAAATTAATTTATTTATGACATTATGATGATGCAGTGATTAACTCAATAATGAATTATTATAATAAAATGAAAAGATAATGTAAAATATAAGCCTTAGATATGTCCAAAAACTTTTGGAGGAGTATAGTTCGTACCCTTATCACCTTATCCTCTATATATATCATTTTGGTACCTTTTAAATCCAAAACTCTTTTGAAAATAATGTAACATTTCTTTACATTCCATGAGTACCCCTCCTCTCTTCATATAAAAGGCCCCCAACTCTACCACCTTTCACACAACTCTCAAGCCATTGTCTGGGCCAACCCCTTCCCATTTCCTCTCTCCACCTCCCTCTCCACATTATAGAGGCCTCCCTTTGGGCAGAAGCCTTTCCAAGGAAGCCTTTGTGCTCAAATCAAAAAGTGTGACCCTTTTAAAGGTAATGCTTTCTCTTAGGTTCGTTTGTTTTATTTTGCTTCTCCAACCCCCTAATCTATTTTTATTCCATTATTTTGTACCTAAACCAGTATCTTCTATATATTAGGATTTTGTTATGATATGGATTCAAGCTACAATTACACACACCTACATCTAATGGTAAAAGAACATACAGTTTCCGTGGATGGCGAATTTCTACATCACGAAACGATGATTGTTCAATATTCTTTTAACACATTCAATGGTGGCCATTAAAAGGACAATATATTTATATATGATATATAATATATTTATGTTTTCCTTAAGCTTGTGTTTTTTTCATTTATGACATTTATTTATGGTTTCCATTATGGGTAAACGCAATATCTTTATTTAAGGAAGTGGTGACTACCGCCCCCTCAAAGTTAATTGATTCGTTAATGACATATGTGGGACATATAAAGGATGAAGTTAATGATATTATATATGATGTTATACTCTAATTATAATATAACTATGTATCATTATGTTTTCATTCTATTAAAGTATGAAATAGAAATGAAAGTAGTGTCCATGCGTACGTACAGATTATCGTCTCCATGAATGGTGCATTTCATTTCTTGTATCGAAATGTTATGTACTATTATAAGTACATATGTATAATGGATATATATGATATATATTACATATAAATGATGAATATCATTCTGGAATTATAATATATATATATATATATCTCAATTATTTTTAATTCCATTAATATGACAATGAAATGGAAGTAGCGTTCTTGCGTACGTACGACTTACCGTCTCCATGTATGGTGCATTTCATTTATTACCTATAAATGATTATGTAATATTATAAATACATGTATATACTGGATATATATGATATCTAAATCATGAATATAATTCTTGAGATAATGAATATTTTACTATATGAACAACATGTAAGTGTAAGAAGTCCATTTTGGATTTAAGAACCAAATATCGACAAAACGAATGTTAATAACATAAATAATTACATAGTGTTCATAACATAGTAATAAGTGATATAAAAGGAATAATGAACATGAAAAAACGTTCTTAAGCATGTATAAATTAACTCACGTTTATTATTCAGGATATTAAAGAAATATAGAGTCAAGTTGGACACAAGGTAAGGGATCCTACCTCTCTCTTACTTTTTATGTACTCTCTATTATGTTATTTACTTTAAGCTCCGCATTCTTATGTTGGGGGATGTTGTTTTATATTACTCTTGCTGTAATTTTTATGTTTATATGATGAGAAAACATATTTGATCTCATCAATCCATATTTGGAAGTTTTAAGTGGCGTCGTTAGGCTGCCGAATTCTTATAAGGGATTTTTCATATAACTTTTATTCCCGTGAGATTCATGCAACATTTGCCACTATTTCCATTTGTGTTGTTTACGTACTGCCCATGATTGCATTATTTTTTAGTATAATATAATCTATGGGTACTTTCATCCTCATTGTATGAACCTTATTTCATGGGGTGTACATTTTGGAAGTTACCCAAATCGGAAAGGGTACCTTTCACCCTCCTATTTTTAGAAGACTTCTTTTTGTTATGTCATTTAATTTACATCTTCTTATGTTGGTCTATGTTCTTATATATCCTTATTGTTGTAAATTATATTTACATGTAATGAGATACTCTTTTTATCTCTCATAGTCTCATTTTATAAATTTTATAATGACGTCGTTAGGCTGACGAATTTCTATAAGGGAACTTCTTAACCCAATTTCAATTCTTTGGGTTAAACCTCTACTTCATGATTATGTCTTACTATGAATATGTATGGATGATATCTGATTGTTTTACACATAATATTCTTTTATATTGTCTGTATTTATACTTTTCACACATAATTATGTAATTGATTTATCCTTAATATAAGGATACCGACTTTGCATGAGACTTCATCTCATTCTTCTTTCATTGAGGTATATTTTGTTCTAATACATGACTTTATTTTATACGCTGTATAAACCCCCTTGAATTATACTTTTATTCAAATAGGATATTTTTTATACGAAGGGTTTTACTAAACCACAAATGGTATGCTTTTTTAACGTATGCGGGGACAATGACCGTTCTGCCGCCGCGAGTATTATTTGATCCTTGGCTTCCTAACCAAGCTGTAATATTTTTAAAAGTAAATAAATACCATATACACATTTATGTATCTTGGTATTGAAAAAGGTTTTGATAATGGATTTGTCATGTCAATATATTTGAGTGATATATTGTGCTTGAAATGTGGAAATGTTTTCTTTCCTTTATAATTGTTTTATGTGTTATGATTTTATAATGGTACTTGGACATTTGACGGGTGGTTACGTGATAAACCATATAATGGGTGGTGTCGTGAATACCAGGACGGGTGGTTATGTTATAACCTCCAATGAATTTGCCATGGAAGTCGGCTGTATGGCTATTCCATTTAGTGATATGTGTGGATGTTGGCTGTATGGTTATTCCATTTATGTATGTTTATGTCCCATGTTGCTTTTATATGTTATGTGTACTTTATATGGTTTTATGGTAATCGTTTGGTTACAAAATGGTAACTAATGATCTTTTATCAAGTGAATAGTATTTACTACTTCTTAAATATGAAAAGTATTACTTTGTTAAAGTATTCATGGTTTACTTTATGTCTTGAAAAAATAACAGTTTTCCTTCTTTATGTATCCCTTACTGAGATTTTTATGCTCACCCCAAGTTTTTTTTGAAATGTTTTTCACATGACATAATGTGGAATAGGGTCAAGGATGGGATCATGGCAATGTCATGCTGTTTAAAACATGGAACTAGACATGGCTCTTTTTATCATGAGTTTTTACCTTGTGAAAAAATGGAAACTGAGTAGATGTATCTACTTTGTAATCTTTTGATATGTAATAGTTATGACCTAACTCTCTAAAACTCTAATCCTGAAATGATCCTCAATGTGAATTATTAAATTTAATTCAGGATTATGTATGTTTTAAGGTTCTGGCCTTATAGTTGGTATCAGATGTTGGTTTAGACAACTTTAGGGAATAGGAGATTTCGTTATACACGTGGTTAGTCCCAACGTCTAATATCTTAGTTAAATCCTTGTTTTATAAATTTTTCAGATCATGGAAAGTAATTTACAAATGGAAGGAGGTGGATCTCAAATGACATTCCTATCTCTTCTTGATGACATATTTGCAATAATTATTGCAATGTTGTGGTCGAATGATTGTGAATCTTTTTCTAGCGTACAACTCACTTGCAAGGAGTTGTTTGAGATATCAAACACCTCCACTCTACCTCGTTATCATCATGGATCATGAGTTGTATTTAGAAAAAAAATACTATTTTCACAATATTCTCATATTTTCAAGAAATGTAAATATTACCAAGGAATTTTTAAATATTTTACCTATCACAAGAATTTGAAGCATATTGTGATTTCTGAAAAGGTGCTGAACAAGGAGACCCTTGCACAACCTATTTATATTTGCTTTTAAAATATAGTCTCTCAGCACATACATATGGTATATTAAAAGGACCATTTATTGAAAGTTTCAACTCAAATGTGGTCCGACTATTTTATAAAAACCATGTTTTAACAGATGTTTTGAAATTATATGTCATACATGATTATTTTCCAAAACTATTTTTTTGTGAACAACCATATGACCCATGTTGTACAAGGTGTATTTGGATAAAAGAGGCAAATGATTTTGAAGGATCTCTGAATCATTGTTGGGATGAATGGACCTTCTACCTACGTGATCTGGATGATGATGAAACCAAATGAACCCCATGATCGAGGTATGATTATCTTCTTTATGGGGATCGTCTTATTTTATCATATGGTGGTAAAAAAAAGCCATTAAATATAAGACATCAAGAATTAAGATGTCGAGATCATAGTGATTTGGGATGAAAATGAGATGTATAAGGAATCCTTTGATTATAAAACATGTTAGGGTTATATTGAGTTTTAAAAAGTACAACCCGTAATATGGGTGACAACCCGTCGCGTCCGGCAAGGCCACAGGAATCGAACCCACAACAGATGGGAAACAAGTGTGCATCGCCTACCACTAGCCTATGTGAAGTCCCTGATTAGTTTGACCGATTCATTCTAGTTAGGTGATTTTATGAATCCAGAGTATGTTTATTTTGGGTTATCTATGGAAATTATTAACCAATCATGGAGGATATGTGATTAGGCTAATTACTTTTCAATAGGAGACGTTAAAAGAAGATGATGTAATTTTGGATATAAATGTTAAGATTTATCTTAAAAGACTATGTGACTAAATCATTCAATAATTTGGGTTTCAATGTTATTTTTGTTTACTTTGAAGAATTTTATGGACAATTGTTTATCGAATGGTATTTTTTGAACTTTGGGTTTTGTTGAAAAAATTTTGGAGATTAAAAATAGATTTTATTTTTATAAAGGATTATCCTTTTTGTGGATTATCTGATCTTATACCGACCTTTTTGGTTTTTGGTTTTGGTTATGGTCTAAATAAGTGGGAAATATATTTTTCTCTTTTCTGGATTAGGTGATTTTCTAGAAGTTGGTTATAGTACTCTTTTTGTGAACAAGTCTTCATAAATACTCATCTTTTGGAGAAAATATGAGTTTGTGTAAGAAATCAAGTAAAAGAATAAAGTCAACACGAAAATTAAGTATGTTTCCATATGTTTTAGTAAGCTCATACAAAAATTCCACAATGAAAAGTATCTTAAAACAGAAATTTTTTCTGTTAGTTTTTCCTAATGGGGAATCAAATATAGTTTAACCCATCACAAGTTTGTGTTTTTCTTGTTGTTAACTTTCTCCTAGATATGTTTTCTATCAGTCTTCCTCAGAACATGACCATTTGTTTTTTTCTTCCATATACATATTTTCCTACATGTAATCCTAGTTTGTGTTAACTCAGGTGACCTTTTTACTTTTCTCTGTTCCTTTTAAAGTGGTGGTTTTATTGACACTTTTACCGATGTGAGACTTTCAATGATGTTTCGAAGACCAATTTTAAAATTGCGAGGACGCAATTCCAAAAAGGGGGAAGGATGTAACATCCCAAGTAAGTAAAGGGTAATATATTTTCTTATCTATGTCTATTTATGAATTATATAGTGTTTTAGATGCTTAAAAATGATAATAAATCCATTCTTAAGCATTAAATACACTAATATTTTTAAAAGTTTGTTTTATCGCCTTTTGATGGTGAACCCTTATTAAAAATGGTTTTGGTCAATCTTATACATTATTTTAGACCAAATAAAATCTTTCTTTATAATAGGGACATCAAAATTTACTTTGTGTATGTTTTTGTTATTTTTCCGATAAAGTTCATTTTTAATGAATAAGTGAAAAATGTTGTATTTTAATTCAAAACCTCTTTTAAATCTAATTTATTTATATGATTAGATTATCTTTCTAATTGGTTTTAAGGTGAAATTATAATATATTTTTTCCATTTTATCCAATGGTGGACATTGAAATTAATTTCACTTTGAAATTTGACATAAACAAATGTCAATCTTTTGATAAATATTGTTTCTTAAAAACACGCTATTTGTTTTGACAACGGGAATTAATCATTAAATTAATTAATGAAACTTATATGGTTTGAATTAGGTAAAATAGACATCATTTTTGAATTTGGAATATCGAATATAGCTTAGGGTGAATTTTTTTTATTTTTCTGAAAATGTCAATTTTTGATTAATACTGAAACCACTAAGTGGTAGCCTAACAAACTGAGTCTTCGTTTAAATGATAGTTTACAACATATGTGTTTTGAATTTCAAAAATCCGACATACATGGTCGTCATTAGTATGTAAAATGTGGTTCAATGGGATGAAAATAATTTTTTGGTGAATAGTAACTTTTTTTTATTAATCGTGATTAGAGGTAATTAGTGTAATTTAAAGTAAAAATAATGTTATAATAATATGAAATCACGATGAAACCCGTCCTACCTATATTGGATGGGTCATTGCCGACAACTACAACCCATGGTTCAATTTGGGGGACCCCATGGAGCCACTTTGGGTGGATAATGACTTTACAGCCTTTTATTTAATGTAAAAGTAAAAATGTCACAAACATGTATTGTTTTACTAAAACACTTTTTACATGGGGTTATACAAGTCATATATTTGACTATAAATATTAATTGGAAAGATAAAAATATTTCCTACATCATGATATTTGTTTTATAATTTTTAGACCTTAAATTAATTAATTTATCTCTCATCATCTCATTTTATGAATTTTATAATGACGCAGTTAGGCAGACGAATTTCTATAAGGGAACTTCTTAACCTAATTTCAATTCATTGGGTTAAACCTCTACTTCTTGATTATGTCATACTATGAATATGTGTGGATGATATCTGATTGATTTACACTTAATATCATTTTATATTGGGTGTATTTATATTTTTCACACATAATTATGTAATTGATTTATCCTTAATCTAAGGATACTGACTTCGCATGGGACATCGTCTTAATCTTCTTTCATTGAGGCATATTTTGTTCTAATACAAGGCTTTCTTTTATACGATTTATAAACCCCTTTGACTTATACTTTTATTCAAAGGGGTTCTTTTTTATACGAAGCGTTTTACGAGACGACAAAAGGTATGTTTTTTTAACGTATGTGGGGACAACAACCTTTCCTCCGCCGCGAGAATTATTTGATCTTTGGCTTCCTCAACAAGCTGTAATATTTTTAAAAGTAAATAAATACCATATACAATTTTATGTATATTGGTATTGAAAATGGATTTGATAATGGATTTGTTATGTCAATATATTTGAGTGATATATTGTTCTTGAAATGTGGAAATGTTTTCTTTCCTTTATAATTGTTTTATGTGTTATGATTTTATAATGGTACATGGACATTTGACGAGGGGTTACATGACAAACCATATGACGGGTGGTGCCATGAATACCAGGATGAGTGGTTACGTTATAACCTACAATGCATTGGGTATGGAAGTCGGTCGTATGGCTATTACATTTAGTGATATGTGTGGAAGTTGGTCGTATGGTTATTCCATTTAAGTGTGTTTATGTCCCAAGTTACCTTTATATGTTATGTGTTCTTTATATGGAATTTATGGTAATCGTTTGGTTACAAAAGTTTAAGTAATGATATTTTATCAAGTGAAGAGTGTTTACTACTTCTTAAAGATGATAATTATTACTTTGATAGAGTATTCATGGTTTACTTGATGTTTTGAAAAAATAACAGTTTTCCTTCTTTGTGTATCCTTTAATGAGCTTTTTATGCTCACCCCATGTTTTTTTTTGAAATGTTTTTCACAAGACATAATGTCGAAGAGGATCAATGATGGGATCAAGGAAATGTAATGCTGTCTAAAACATGGAACTAGACATGACTCTTTTCATCATGAGTTTTTATATTATGAAAAAATGGAAACTGAGTAGATGTATCTACTTTGTAATCTTTTGAGATGTAATAGTTATGTCCTAACTCTCTAAAACTCTAAACCTAAAAATATCCTCAATGTGAATTATTCAATTTAATTCATTATTAAGTATGTTTTATGGTTGGGGCCTTATAGTTGGTATCAGAGGTTCGTTTAGACAACTTTAGGTAATAAGAGTTTTTGTTATACACATGGTTAGTCCCAACGTATAATATCTCAGCTAAATCCTTGTTTTATTACTTTTTCAGATCAAGGAATGTCAGTTACATATGGAAGGAGGAGGATCTCAAATGACATTCCTATCTCTTCCTGATGAATGCAATAATTATTGCAAAGTCATGTTCGGATGATTGTGAATCTTTTTCTAGCTTACAACTCACTTGGAAGCAGTTGTTTGAGATATCAAACACCTCCCCTATACCTCATTATCATCGTGGATCATGGGTTGTATTTAGAAAATTTCATATTTTCAAAATATTCTCATATTTCCAATAAAGGTAAACATTAACAATGAATTTGTAAATATTTAACCTATCACAAGAATTTGAAGCATATTGTGATTTTGGAAAAGGTGCTGAAGAAGGAGACCTTTGCACAACCTATTTATATTTTCTTTTAAAATATAGTCTCTCGGAACATACATATGGTATATTAAAAGGACCATTGATTGAAAGTTTCAACTAAAATGCAGTCTGACTATTTTATAAAAACAATGTTTTATCAGATGTTTTGAAATTATATGTCATACATGATTATTTTCCAAAACTGTTTTTTTGTGAACAACCATATGACACATGTTGTACAATGTGTATTTGGATGAAGGAGGAAAATGATTTTGAAGGAACTCTGAATCATTGTTGTCATGCATGGACCTTCTACCTACGTGAGCAAGATTACGATGAAACCAAATGATAACCATGATTGAGGTATAATTATCTTCTTTATGGGGATCATCTTATTTTATCATATGGTGGTGAAAAAAAAGCCATTAAATATAAGACTTCAAGAATTAATATGTTGATATCAAAGGGATTTGGGATGAAAATGAGAGGTATAAGGAAACCTTTGATTATAAAACATGTTAGGGTTATTTTTGAGTTTTTTAGAAAGGACAACCTGTAAGATGGGTGACAACCCATTGCGTCCGGCAAGGCCATCGGAATCGAACCCACAACCAAAGGGTGACAAGAGTGCATCACCTACCACTAGCCTACGTGATGTTCCTGGTTAGTTTGACTAATTATTTCTAGTTAGGTGAATTTATGAATCAAGAGTAAGTTGATTTTGGGTTATCTAAGGAAATTATCAACCTATCATGGAGGATATGTGATTAGGCTAATTACTTTTCAATACGAGACATTAAAAAGAAGATGATGTTATTTTGGAGATAAATCTTAAGTTTTATCTTGTAAGACTATGTGACTAAATCCTTCAATGATTTGGGTTTCAATATTATTTTGTTTTACATTGAAGAATTTTATGGACAATTGTTTATCGAATGGTCTTTGTTGAACTTTGGGTTATGTTGGAAAAATTTTGGAGATTAAGAATAGATTTTATTTTTATAAAGGGTTATCCTTTTTGTGGATTTTCTGATATTGTACTAACCTATTTGGTATTGATTTTTGTTAAGGTCTAAAGATGTGGGAAATATATAGTTCTCTTTTGTGGATTATGTGATTTTCTATAAGATGGTTATAGTACTCTTTTTGTGAACAAGTCTTCCTAAATACCCATCTTTTGGAGAAAATATGAGTTTGTGTAATAAATCAAGTAAGAGTTGAAAGTCAACATGAAAATTAAGTATGTCTCCTTATGTTTTAGTTATGCTCATAAATAAATTCCTCAATGAAATGTAATTTAAATCAAAAATGTTGTATGTTTGTTTTTACTACTGGGGAATCAAATATCGTTTAACCCATCACAAGTTTGTGTTTTTCTTTTTTTAACTTTCTCCTAGATATGATTTCTATCACTCTCCTTCAGAACATGACCATTTGTTTTTTTCTTCCATATCCATATTTTCCTACCTGGAATCCTAGTATGAGATTACTCAGGTGACCGTTGTACTTATCTTTTTTTCTTTTAAAGTGGTGGTTTTATTGACACTTTTACTGATGTGGGACATTCAATGAAGTTTCCATGCCCAATTTTAAAATTTAGAGGACGCAATTCCCTAAAGGGGGGAAGGATGTAACATCCCATGTATGTAATGGATAATATATTTTCTTATATATGTCTATTTTTGAATTAGATATTGTTTTAGATGCTTAAAAATGTGAATAAATCCATTCTTAAGCATGAAATACATTAATATTTTTAAACGATTTTTTTAGCGCCTTTTGAGGGTGAACCCTCATTAAAAATGGTTTTGGTCTATCTTATACATTATTTTTTCCAAAATAAAAACTTTTTTTTAGAATAGGGACATCAAAATTTACTTTGTGTATGTTTTAGTTATTTTTTCGATAAAGTTCATTTTTAATGAATAATTAAAAAATGTTGTATTTTAATTCAAAACCTCTTTTTAATCAAATTTATTTATATGATTAGATTATCATTTGAATTGGTTTTAAGGTGAAATTATAATAAATTTTTTCAATTTAATCTAATGGTGTACATTGGAATTAATTTCACTTTGAAATTTAATATAAACTAATGTCAATCTTTTGATAAATATTGTTTCCTAAAAACACACTATTTGTTTTGACAACAGAAATTAATTATTAAATTAATTATTGATACTTATATGCTTTTAATTAGTTAAAATAGACATCATTTTTGAATTTTTAATAGCGAATATTGCTTAGGGTGATTTTTTGGAATTTTTCTAAAAAACGTCAATTTTTAATGAATAGTGAAACCACTAAGGGGTAGTCAAACAAACTGATTTTTCGTTTAAATGAACGTTTACCACTTACGTGTTTTGAATATCGAAAATCTGACATACATGGTTTTCATTAGTATGTAAAATGTGATTCAGTGGGATGAAAATAATTTTTGCGTGAATAGTAACTTTTTTTTATTAATCGCGATCAGATATAATTAGTGTAATTTAAGGTAAAAATAATGTTATAATAATATTAAATCACTATGAAACATGTCCTACCCCTATTGTATGAGTAATGTCCGTCCATTACAACCCATGGGGCTATTTTGGGGACCCCATGGAGCCACTTGGGAGGGATAATGACATTAATGCCTTTTATTTAAAGTAAAAGTAAAAATGACACAATCATGTATTGTTTTACTAAAAAAAATTTTGCATGGGGTTATACAAGTCAGATTTTTGAATATAAATATTAATTGGAAAGATAAAACGATTTCATAAATCATGGTATTTGTTTTATAATTTCTAGACATTAAATAGATTTATTAATTTATGACATCATGATGATGCAGTGATTACCTCATTAATGAACGATTAAAATAAAATGAAAAGATAATTTAACATCTAAGCCTTACACATGTCCAACACCTATTGGAGGAGTATATTTCGAACCCCTATCACCTTGTCCTCGACATATATCAATGTGGGACATATTAAATCCGAATCTCATTTGAAAATAATGTAACATTTCTTTACTTTCCATTAGTTCCCCTCCTCTCCTCTTATAAAAGGCCCCCCACCTCTACCACCATTCATACACCTCTCAAGCCTTTGGCTCGTCCAACCCCTTCCCATTTACTCTCTCCACATCCCTCTCCTCATTATAGAGGCCTCATTCTGGGAATAATCCTTTCCAAGGAAGCCTTTGGGCTCAAATCAAAAAGAGTTACCCTTTTAAAGGTAATGCTTTCTCTTATGTTCATTTGTTTTATTTTGCTTCTCCAACTAGCTAATCTCTTTTTATTCCATTCTTTTGTAACAACACCAATATCTTCTATATACTAGGGTTTTTTTATGAGATGTATTCGAGCTAAAATTACACACACCTACATCTAATGGTTAAAGAACATACAGTTTCCGTGGATAGCGAATTTCTGCTACATGAAACGATGATTGTTCAATAATCTTTTAACACCTTCAAAGGTGGAAATTAAGATGACACTATATTTATATATTATATATGATATATTTATTTTTTCATTAAGCTTCTGTTATTTTTTCATTTATGTCATTCCTTTTTGGTTTCCATTATGGGTAAACGTGATATCTTCATTTAAAGAAGTGGAGACTACCGCCCCCTCAAAGTAATTTGATTTGTTAATGGCATATGTTGGATGTATAAAGGATGAATTTAATTATATTATATATTATATTATAATTTAATTATAATATAACTATGTATCATTATGTTTTCATTCCATTAATGTATGAAATAAAATAAAAGTAGCGTTCATGCGTACTAACAGAATACCGTCTCCATGAACGGTGCATTTCATTTCTTGTATACAAATGTTATGTACTATTATAAGTACATATGTATAATGGATATATATGATATATTTTACATCTAAATGATTATTATCATTCTGTAATTATTATTATATATATATAAAAATTATTTTTACTTCCATTAATATGACAAAGAAATGGAAGTAGTGTTCAGGCGTACGTACGGCTTACCATCTCCATGAACGGTGCATTTCATTTCTTACCTCTAAATGATTATGTAATATTATAAATGCATGTATATACTCGATATATATGATATCTAAATCACGAATATCATTCTTGTGATATTGGATATTTTACTATATGAACAACATGTAAGTGTAAGAAGTCCATTTTGGACTTAACAACCAAATATCGACAAAACGAACTTTATTAACTTATATAATTACATAGTGTTCATAACATAATAAAAAGTGATATAAATAGATTAATGAACATGAAAAAAGTTTTTTAAGCAAGTGTAACTTAACTCAGTTTTATTATTCAAGATATTAAAGAAATATCTAGTCACGTTGGACATAAGGTTAGGGATCCTACCTCTCACTTTCTTTTTAAGTACAGTCTATTATTTAATTTAATTTAAGATCCTCTTTCTTATGTTGGTGGATGTTCTTTTATATTACTATTTCTATACATTTTATGTTATTATGATGAGAAAACCTATTTGATATCATCAATCCATATTTGGATGTCTAAAGTGGCGCCATTAGGCTTCCATATTCTCATAAGGGGATTTTTCATCTCACTTTTATTCCCATGAGATTCAGGCTACATTTGCCACTATTTCATTTTGTGTGGTTTATGTGCTTCCCATTATTGTATTGGTTTTTTAATATATTATAATCTATGGGTATTTAAATCTTCATTGTATGACTCTTATTTCATGGGGTGTACGTTTTGGAAGTTAACCAAATCGGTAAGGAAACCTTTCACCCTCCTATTTTTAAAAAACTCCTTTTTGTTATGTATTTTAATTTACATATTCTTATGTTGGGATATGTTCTTATATATCCTTATTGCTGTAAATTATATTTCCAAGTGATGAGATACCCTTTTTATCTCTCATCATCTCATTTTATGAATTTTATAATGACGTCATTAGGCTGATGAAAATTTATAAGGGAAATTCCTAACCCAATTTCAATTCTATGGGTTAAACATCTACTTCTTGATTATGTCGTACTATGAATTTGTGTAGATGATATCTGATTGTTTTACACTTCATATCCTTTTATATTGGGTGTATTTATATTTCTCACACATAATTATGTAATTGATTTAACCTTAATCTAAGGATACAGACTTTGCATGGGACTTCGTCTTAATATTCTTTCATTGAGGCATATTTTGTTCTAATACAAGACATTATTTTATACGCTGTATAAACCCCTATGACTTATACTTCTATTTAATGGTGTTCTTTTTTATACAAAGCGTTTTACTAAATGAAAAAAGGTATGTTTTTGAAACATACGCGTGGACCATGACCTTTCCACCGCCGCGAGTATTATTTGATCTTTGGCTTCCTCAACAAGCTGTATAAAATTTAAAAGTAAATAAATACCATATACACTTTTATGTATCTTGGTATTGGAAATGGTTTTGATAATAGACTTGTTATGTCAATATATTTGAGTAATATATTGTGCTTGAAATGTGGAAATGTTTTCTTTCCTTTATAATTGTTTTATGTGTTATAATTTTATAATGGTACTTGGACATTTGACGGGTGGTTACGTGATAAACCATATTACGGGTGGTGACATGAATACTAGGATGGGTGGTTACGTTATAACCTCCAATTCATTTGGTATGTAAGTCGGTCGTATGGCTATTCCATTTAGTGATATGTGTGGAAGTTGGCCGTATGGTTATTCCATTTAAGTATGTTTTTGTCCCAAGTTACCTTTATATGTTATGTGTTCTTTATAAGGGTCTTATGGTAATCGTTTGGTTACAAAAGGATAAGTACTGATATTTTATCAAGTGAAGAATATTTACTACTTCTTAAAGATGAAAAGTATTACTTTGATAAAGTATTCATAGTTTACTTGATTATTTGAAAAACTAACAATTTTCCTTCTTTGTGTATCCCTTACTGAGTTTTTTATGCTCACCCCATGTTTTTTTTGAAATTCATTTCACAGGAAATAATGTGGAATTGGGTCAAGGATGGGATCATGGAAATTTCATGCTGTCTAAAACATGGAACTAGACGTGACTCTTTTGATCATGAGTTTTTATCTTTTCAAAAAATGGAAACTGAGTAGATGTATCTACTTTGTATTCTTTTGAGATGTAATATTTATGTCCTAACTCTCTAAAACACTAAACCTGAAAAGATCCTCAATGTGAATTATTCAATTTAATTCAAGATTATGTATGTTTTAAGGCTGGGGCCTTAAACCGTGGGGACTGGGATTTTCATCCCCTATATATTATGAAAGAGGTGGCATAATAAAATGGTCCCAGAAGGAAATTTTATGGGGTCTAGTATTCATATATTTGGTCCTCATAGGATATAACATCCTCGAGTGGACTCTAGCTAGTTTATTTGTAGAGCCAAAATCATCCAATGGCCCTAGTATCCATGATTCATGGACCTACTTTCTATAGGCAGGCGCACATTGGATGAAGATTTTTCCAATGACACTTTAAGACTTCATTGGTCGAGAGGATGGGAGGTCGGGCTCATTTCACCCTTTTGGGGGTAATTGTTTCTTATTTTGGGACTCCCATATAGATTTAACTAATGTTCTTCTATCTGTGAATCCTCGGTTAATTCCTTAAAAAGTGTCCATGGGTTACCCCTAGTTTATGGGATTATCATAGGAATACACTAATTTGATGCTTTGGGGGAAATGCTGATATAATCCATGCAATAAGGCTCTTTTTAGTTTATCGTTCTCTAGGGTAATAGATGAAGGATTGATGTAGGGATTGGACAAATATGATGGGCTTCTTACGTATCCTCGGTAAAGGAATCAAAACCCATGTAGTTCTAGATGGGTTGGATATTACGTTTGGAGGCCAAACATTTGAGGGAACATGATTGGGTCCACCCTTTCTAAAGGGTCCCCTTTTTGTGATTGGACCATCAAGCAGACATCCTACGTATCCTCACCCATAGTTATTTCATTCTCTTTCTCCCAAATAATTGAATTTAGTTTATCTTTTGGTGATGGATCTAGATAAGAATTAGGTGGTGATGATTCTTCTCTAAAGATAAGGTTTTCCTTATCATCATCATAAAAAATAGTGACCTCCTAATTCTTACAATAATGTTTTGTATCATGGTGTGATAGCCAATCCATACCAATGATTATATCAAATTCAGTCAGGGGTATGATTATACTATCAATAGATAAGAAACATTTTTATTCCCTAATGGGAGCTGATTCACATAACATTGTAGCAATGATACATCCCTTATGAGTTTTGACTGACAACTCCATTATTAAATCAAATTGGAAATATCTAATATTATTAGAAAACAGGGAAGATATGAAACAATTCAATGATCCGGAATCAAATAAATCCTTGGATAATCATTAAGAAACCATTAAATTACTTTCCACCACATCATTCAGGGATTCAACCACAGTAGTAGTGATCACAATAGCTTGGCCTTCATCCCTTGGCCTTTTCAAAGTTATGTTTCCCTGACACTTAGGACATTCATTTTCTTAATGTCACATCTCTCTGCAATTATAGCATTGAACATTGGTAGCGTCTTTCTTTCCCTTAAAATCACTAGCAAGATGGCCTTTCTGTCTACATTTGTAGCATACTCCTTTTCCTTTTAGATAACCACCAGGGTGCTTCCTTCCACAATTATCACATGGTGGAAATTAAACTCTTCCTTTATTCCCACTTTCCTTATTTCCTTTCCCAGAGTGTTCAGCATATCTTTTCTTGATTGTTTTACATTAAAGTCATTGGACATTGAGAATTCCTTTTTTATCTTGATAGCACATGATACAATATCTTCGTTTGACGAGAAGGATTGTGATACTAAAGCTCGACGGAGAAATGGATTTAACCCATCAATAAAATGATCAATATTACATCATGGGTTATGCATATAATCTATAACATTCCTTGCTATCCTTGTATTGTTAGCCTCATATTTGGAACATTCTAATACTCCTTTTTTCCTCATACTAAGAAATTGTCTTTCCATATCCACTAGATGGTCATGAGGAAATTATTTTTATAATATAATCTCTTTAAACTCCATCCTTTACATACTTGATACTTCTTCATCTTCCATTGTTATTTGAATCAATGACCACCATTAATCAGAATCTCCAGTGAGGTGGTAAACTACCATGAAAATTTTTTCTCATTTGCTACCCCCAAGGCGTGGTTTATTTTCTCATAGAAATTTATCCATTTCTCAGCTACTAGTGGATTTGTATCCCAATTTAATGTTGGTGGTTGTGGCCCCATGAAGCGATCTAACATTGATCCTCTAGACTGCGGATCAGGGTGCTCCATACGGGTAATGTTTTTAATCATAACCTATGTGAGTTATCCCAGTATAGTGATTAGCTAATCAGCACCAGTTGCATCACCAGCACCACTATAATTATCTTAAGTAGGGGGTCAATCCCTACATGTATTGCGTGGATTGATATGGCTTCCATTCCTTCCACTAGGCACCATTTATAAACAATGTCATAAACTAGATTAGTTTAGGAATCGAAATACTTAATTCCAATGTTTTAAAACACTTATCATAAATTGAACAGTTTATGGATATAATCCATAATCATAAAAAATTTCTTTGAGAATGCTTATACTCATAAACCCTTCATATTGGTTTGTAAAAAGAATGAGAATTATCTTAAGCATATCCCTCGGGACTATCGTAACAAAGAGTTCAGCAAGTCTCGTTTTCATGCACCCGTTCTCGTTCAAGTCCAGCTCAAAGTGGTGTTTTCTGGTTTTACCCCCAGGTACATCTTTGCTAGAGCCGCCGTTATCTCCTCGTATCCATACAGGGGTTTATTTCTTGTAAACTCAATGAATCTCTTCAATACCGAAATTATAGGATGTTCATCTATACTGATCCTCAAATTTTATCTTAGGTATATGTTCTCTAATTAGAGTTTATCTAAATCTAGCTTCCATGTTTTTTTTACTAAACTTCCATTGATAAAAACTGTAATGCGCCAGCCCCAGTTACCATGAGTCAGTTCATTATTATATAAAAATGTCATGATCATAAGTAAATCATGCCCCAAAAGACTGATCAGATTATTATAAATGAAAATACTATATACATTAATAAGTTTTATATTACATTATAAAATGATTAAAATAGAACAACAGTGTCTCCATAGACCACACTCATCTCCCCTCAGACTATCCCTACAGGTTAGTCATAAAATACTTCTTCAAATCTTAGGAAAAAAACATAAAAATTGATGAGCTTGAATGCTCAGTAAAGGTAAAAAATACAATAGAACACAACATAAATATTAATCAAGGTGAATAAATGAAAACAGATGCCTTTATAAATAATAAACATGAACAATTTTACGGAAGGAATTTATCATAGTAAATAATTCCATAATAAAACATAATAATGGATATTCTAATATTCGAATTTCCACATGAAACAGAAATATTATTTTAATAATGAGGGAATGTATAATGCCAGACATTCTAAAACCTTTTGTCAAGGCCTCGGCTAAAACGTCAAAAAATGATTTAGGCCTCGGCCAAAACCATATATAAAATTGGGAAAGGCCTCATCCAATTCCACATTGAGTTGTCTCATGAGACCTACTGATGCATCAAGGAGCTATAGAGGGCTCCACTCGTCACTTACTAAGTCCAATACATTCCTCATATGAAATGGATAAAATATAACAAAAACATTCGTATAAAAACTAGCATTCAAAATGTCAATTCTTTAACCATAAACCATGAATGGAATAAAAATGGCACATCCAAAGTCAAACATATCAAAAAACCATCAATACAATATGAATGTTTTGTATCAAAATAAATCAACTTCAAATAAACATAAAATCTCTCAAAGGATGTTGAAATAGATGAAATCAAAACCTTTTTTAGAGAAATATCTATTTCTATTTTTAAATCATTTAAGAGTCACATAATTATAAACAAAACAAGTGTTTTTAAAATATTCTTATAATCTTTTAAGGGAAGCTTCGACAATGTTATAATGGCAGGAAATATCTCCAACCGCCGTATAAGTAAAAAAAACATTCTTACCATTATTTTATCGAAAAGGTCATAAAGTACCTTGTTTGGAAAACGACAGAAAGATTCTTTTCAAAACATATAATGTTAAATATGGGTATAAATGGCATTAACCCATTGTCTAGTAAATAGTAAAAATGTTTTGAAATACATTTTTAAGAATCAAGGATGTGGATGATAAAGAGGTACCAGTAGATAATTACGTATAAACAAACTCAGATAATGAAGAGATTGTAAAATTAACTCGTACCTTGTACTTTCCCTTGGTCAAGTGTAGGTTAAACTCTTGTAAAATGGTGAAATAATTTTTTCTTAAATCATACATGAATCATATACATTAATATGATATCATATATGATATTTTAACATTTCTTTGTTTATAATATCTTAGTATTATCGTCGTTTCAGGTGTTAGCGGATTCATTTTCCATTATATTCATTATTATGTGAGTCATATTTGTTATTTATTTGATGTATATTATTCATATATTGAATTATATCAAGTCTTTAAACATTATTTTTAATCGTCAAATGAAAATATTTCTTGAATGTATACGATGGGGAATGAATCTCATCGCGTTCGTGGAGACAGTAATCTGTAAGTATGCACGAGCGAGAATATCAATCTTTTGAAATTTGAATAACATAAAATTGGATGGTATATCATATATACAGAATCATTATAATGTTATATTTATTATTTAAATAAATAACACATAATTATTATACCCATCCAAATAATAATTTATATAATATCAATTACACCACGACATGGAGATGGTAAGTCGTACGTATGCACGTATGGTGACATGTAATTCAAAGGATGGATAGAATAATTAATATGTTTGTACCATATTTATAATAACATAACTGTATATAGAATAAACTGGAGTTATTATTTTATAATGGAATCAAAAAATAAAGAGGAAGTGGAAGAAGAAAGGAACTTGAAAGAAGATATGAAATATTTACCTCTTCTTCAGGTTATTCCTTTTGATTTGATTAAAAGAGCTCCATATGTTGGCTTTCGTACTAAATTAATGCCTCTAGGATAAATAGAGGACAGTTTAGAGGGTATTTTGGTAGGGTTTGGCCATTCCAAATGACATGGAAGGTGTGAATTAGAGAGGAGGGGGAGTGCCCTTTAATAAAAGGGGTGAGGGGCACCTTAGTAAAAGCTAGAAATATTATTTTATAATAAAATAATTTTCAGTTTCTAATGACATAGAAATGATTTATTTCGAGTATAAGGGTGTGAGTGGTTGAAATATACTCAGACAATAGGTTTACGATAGGTTTGAGTCACTATATTAACCTTATCATTCATATTTAACTCTTAGTTATTTATTTTGACATTTACAATGTCTCTTTGAATTTTTATATTATTTGTTTAACAAACATACTATAAACTACCAAGATAACCCTAAGTGGTTCATTAATGATATACCTATCATTATATATATCCTTTTTCCAATCCTTAAATTTTTAGGAATACAATATCAATTAATAATATAATATTTTTTTTGAAACACTTTTATGTCAATTTTGACACTATTTAATAATTGGTTTTTTTGAAAGTTATAAAAACTTTATTAATTAAAAATAAATTAATGTAATTAATCCCATCATATCATATTAACCTATAAAATCATTTTATGGCCTCAAAACATTCAAATTATATTTATTTTAACATTTATAATACCATTTATTTGATTCTTTCATTAATAAGGAAAATATTGCATCACTATTGCATCATAAATAAATATAATTATTTATTGTCTAAAAATAATAAATAAAATAAAATTATTTAGGAAGTCATTTTATATTTATAAATAATATTTATAGTTGATGATATAATATATATAAATTTCTGAAAAAATTGTTCAATAAAACATTTATGCTTATGTCATTTTTGTATTTACTTTAACTGTATTAATATAAAGTGTCACTACCACTTACAAGTGGCTCTAGGGGGTCTCGAAATCGACCCAAGGATGCCCATGGTCAGAAATGTATCATCCAATAGGGTTAGGACACATATTATGGAAATTTAATATTATTATAATATTATTTTTTACCATTATGTACCAGATTTACCCTTTAACCATGGTAAATAAAATATTTACCTAAATAATTATTCAAAATGTATGAAAAATAAAATTTACCTATTTAGACAATTTGGACCTACTGATTCTAAATAAGGAATCCATTTCTCTAAATTCTAAAAATATAAGTGGCTGAAATTAATTGAATAATAATTTCCATTGTCAAAACAAAAAAGCGCGTTTTTAAGAAATTATAACTATAAAAAAATTGACACTTGTTTTTGTCTAGTTTAAATGTGAAATTACTTCCATTGACCAATATTGGATTAAATGGTAAAAATATAATCTAATTATACTTTAAAACCACTCAGTAGTATAAATTTTCTCTAAAAATTATTTTGATTAAAAAGATTTATTTTAATTAATGTTTAGTATTTTTCACAATTCGTCAATAATTGGACATTTTCGGAAAAATACTAAAATTTCACCCTATGTTAATTTTGATAATCCAAATCCAAAAATAAATTCCAATTTGAATAATAAAATTTATAAAATTTCTAAAAGTGGGTATTACTATTCATAACGGTTACATTGATTGGTCGCAGTGTGTTAGAATCTCGAAGTTGCGTACAATGCATGCTATTGCATTATTTAAAGGGAAACGTACCATGGAAGTTATAGGTGTTATAATAAGGGTCCTAGAATATGTCATTCGTGTGGAAATTCATCCACAATGAATTTTTTGTTCATGATCACCCCAATTAAGTTCTCATTTTACAAATTTTTGTTATCCTCCTTCTTTTTATGGTTTACAGGCGGTTATACCTATGGAAACATGGTTCACTGTTTTCACGTTGGTGATGATTTAAAACTGAAGTAGGAATAATCTCTGAATTCTTTCTCCCAACCAATAGGGTCTTATCCATTATTTTTTCATCCAACCTTCAAAATTACATATATTACCCTTTTATAGAACATTGGTATAAACATATATTTGGGAATACACCACCATTTATAGAATCCCCTGAATAGAAATCTCAATGCACAGAAGACTTGGTCAACTGAGGTTTGCAGAGGCTGTTGTTTGAAAGTTATGGTTCACAGACCCTTGAGTTCGCCAACCATTTCTCCATGGGCCAGAACCTCGTAGGTTGATCTACGTACTGCATGTCTGTGGTTCATGCGTTCCACAAACAATTCCTAGTTATGATATGTGGGTCACTTGAAACTCATTAGAAATTCAATTTCATCACATTACATTGGATGATTGCAACTCAATTTGCATCCATTCTATTTTACAAACATGTAGGAATGATTTATTCCATATAAAAAGTGACTTTTGGAGTATTTTCTTCTCTTTTTGATGTTTTAAGGACCCTAAATATTCACCTCATCGGAGTGGGGTCCTTTCAGAATGATGAGGATACTATTTAGAAGTATAAGTTATTTTGAACTGAAGTGGTTTGTGGTAGAAAAAATAGGTCCAGTAGAAGGGGACCACACCTATATATATAGGGACCTAGTTCATTTTAATTTTACTATTTCTTTTTGAAAAAAGTTCTATCATCTCTAACTTAGTTTTCTCTGAATCATCATAAAATTTATTTTCTGAAATCCACAATTGATAACAACCATTTACAAACCACGAAATGAACTCTTCAATACTACACCTACCTGTGAACAGAACTGTGGGTTTCACAAAATATGTTGCCGAATTTAAAACTAAAATACGAACCCCCCATATAAGAGAATTCTATGCGGTTTGCATGTCCCACACACTGAACTATAACTATTAAACTTGAATTTAAGCCTTAATAATCTGTACATAAATTTTTTAACAGTAACTTTGAATAGAGATGGGGTGAGGCCTTAGATCACAGTTTATTCTTTCTGTAAACCCAATTGTTCTCTGGCCAACACTCTGCAGGCCATCACTTCATGGGACTCTTCACATATTGTGGTTGTATGTGGTATAATGCTTCAACGTACCACCGCAGTACGTGAGTAATGATGTATGTGTACCATTTCCATGAACAATACACGGTGTCCCATGTGGAACTTATTTTAATCCTGTCATCTATTTTTTGGAGTTTATCAAACCATCTACTTATTGGAATGACTTTTTGTGGGCTTTTTGATTTTTATCCATGTAGGCTTCAATGGATCTTTTATATGATTTGACTAAATTGACCAACATATTAGAAACCATGGTTGAAGTTAGTGAGGACCATCATCAATCCTACATCATTCCTCATGATAGATTCTTAAAAAATCTCTTTATGCCAATGCTCCTAGAATAAATGTTGTCTATGAAATTGCCACATTATTTCTTTGGTCTTCCTGATAATGTTCCTTGGACATTTAATAACCCCATTACTACATTCATTCTCCAAGAAGAACTACACGGTAATGATTGGAAAACTATTTTCTCAACAGGATACGTCAATTCCATTCCAACTCATGTAAATGTGTTCATATTAGAAGGTTCAGCATTTACTTAGAGAAATTGTTGGTGTCGCAACACTACCTTGAGGAATTCCGCCCAAAAGTACTTGTCCATTATCAAACATTATTGAGAACATCCTAATTGTGGGTGGAGTACTAAATGGGAAATGTGATCCAGAGGATGCTTCTCCAACAAATGGGTCAGAGAATTCTGAGTACACCAACTCCGTTTAGAGTCCCCAAATAGTTAGAGGTAGTGAAATTATATCTGGTAACTAGGGTCTCTCAGTTTGCGGCATTTTCTCTAGGTAAAATCCATCCTGTGCAACTAAGCAGCTGGTGTTATAGCCCCAACACATTCCATTTTTCACATCTGGATTGGGGATCATCTTAATGTATATACACCAGCTCGAAGGGCTCCCAGTCCTTTTATTTTTTTGAACTTATACCATCGGCTACTACATGGGAAGATACTGAACATGTTTACATATTGTCAAGGACCCTACTGGATATTTTATGGGGGATAACTTGATCACCCCATCAAAGAATCACTTTCTTATCCAATTAAATCTTGGATATGGTTATTTATTCCAGTGAATGGGACAAAACCAAGATCTCTCAGTAGTCTAAATCATCTATCCTATCATTCTTTATAGATTCTAGGGTCATATTGGGCCTCCCTCGAAGCAGAATGATATACTACTCGATGATATTCTCATCCCATGATATATATTCTGAGTTCATGGATTGGAGTCTAATGATGGTGGTTGTGCTGGTAGCGGGTCAACCAATTAATATGGCCAATCCTACTCTAGCCCGACATTATGAGTTGTGGGGGTAGATACAAGAAGGTAAACCATTGCAACATCTCAGTGGTCCTTTTCAATTACGGTATGGCGCGATGGAAGAACACATCCCATGTTATGATTATTGACACACTCTGAGGGTTCCTCACTCAAACATTCAACCATACCTTATCAACATTTCATTTGTTTTTCCGAGTACATTAAGCATTAGTGATGTAGTCGGGCTACTGATTGGCACTTTTCACTTCTCAATTTCACCACACCCTACCGTTTATGGGTCATTAATGGGTGAAATGGGATGTTCCTCAAAGGATCATTCATACATTATCTCACTTTGGGAAGGGATTCTCACTGATCGAATAGATTGAGTTTCCATTTGTTAGACAAACTTCCCTTACCAGTTCACTAAGAAATTTGGGTGCCTTCAACAAGTTGCACTTATTTCTTCTACTAACTTAATGGGAGAATCTCATCCTGTAATAATTCCCTTGTTATGGATTCTGATAATGTGGGAAGGTGCTTCTATGGGACTTGTCAATCCTAATATGATAGGAACTTCTTTTCTTTTCCTAGAATATGAACAAATTTGGGTGGGTTGTTACCCTACCGGGGTGATGAGAAGACCAATTCGACAGGCCCTGGAACATCTAACCATACATCACATCATCATGACCATGTTGGCCATGGCATATATTCCTTCTCCTATGATGATTGTGACAGCTACATCTTCAATTCATGTCCTTATAGTGGCCATGATGGCTTTTCCCTCTTTTCTATCAAATGTGGTGAGAATACGCTTGATCCTCCATTGGATTCGTCTGCAATTGGATTAAATGGTATGGCATATCTTAGTGCATAGTGATTTAGACTAATACTATCTTATGGATATGGTCCATGACCCGAATGAGTATGGACCCAACATAGTATCCCCCGATACCTCGGACGATGCAGCTAGCTCTCCACGTTTGACTCCAATGGTTGAACCATATAAGGGTTAGGAGAGCCCCCCCCCCCATCTTGGGTAACCTATTATATGTCCCTTACAACTCCCTTAATGAAACATATGTCTTATAGACCCATTTTTGTGGGGAAGTACTATGGCCCTGATTCTACAGGGTAGCATCAAGATGTGAAAAAACAGGCATGGTGTCAGTTTTGTTCCCATTCCATGAAAACAACTCTGGATAGTTTTACTGACAAGACTGACAACTTCTCAAAGATATTTTCTGAGTTGGGTTTTTGTGGCTTTGATTTTTGGAATTTTCATCTTCCTATCTACCATATTTTTATAGACTGGGAATACCAAACATCATTTGAGGATGAATGTTCTAAATTCAATTCTTCCCATCATTAGGTAATGACTGTCTAAGATGTTTCAGAGGAACTCGACCACCTAACTACTGAATAGGTGAAGGATTAGGAATTGATGATCAACCAATAATAAGAGATGTGATAATATAAGGCATTCATAACAAGGTTGAAATCTCAATAATTATTTTCAAGTTCTAATTAGAAAATCTATCTAAAAAAAGGGAGGGACCTTAAATAAATTATTGAACATGTGTGCCCAATGGTCAAGGCTAAAAAGGACGAGAGATATTTATTATAGAAAACCCTTGATGGCCCGAGGTAGCCACATTCCATTTTTCTGAAAATGTAGATCCAAGATTTTTTATAATATTCCCAAATCAGGATTTATTGTTCTTCTTCTAACACTATAGAGAGACTCAGAACTGGGGATGTTCATCCAATTATTGTTGAACTTAATGAAAATAATTTTCATTAAAATGATTCTTCATCTTCTTTTTTTCATTAGCTTGTCATGTCAATTGATCACAATAAATCATATAAAAATCATTTCGATCCGTTATTAATTTTTATACCGTGATTCAAAACCAGTAAATTGAAATAATTGAATTGGGCACTAAAGTTTAATACAATCGCAGGACTCTGCAAGCGTAGTTCGACTATTGTTGTGGTTTCATGAAAAATATCATGAAAATTGGTGTCTTTTTCAATATCACCAAAAAAATTCCTTATGTATATTTGATACAGACATTGCGGGTATAACTTGACTTTTTTTCAGGCCATTATTTACGGGTTTTCGACCTAGCAATCCTTAGGTCTCTTTTGATAGCTCGTCATTTTTTTGTTTTATGTAAAACGTACATTTCATACATTTAATGAGCTGATACTCGACTTTTATCCCATATTCCCCTTTGTGGGTTTTTTATCTGGTGAGTTTTGCATCATTTTTTATGGAGGTTTATAGTCTTGCTAATCAGACCTATTATTGATATTTTAGGATGAACATTTTTGACAGAACATGATAGGGTGGGGCCTAATTTTGTGATTAATCCTCTGGGAATATCCTCATAATCTTAGACAAGAATGATGGATTTTTTTCAGGACCCTAACTCTAGGAGGATTGGATTATTATGATTCTTGGAAGCCATTTTAGGCACATATATATATGGGGAGAACTCTTCTATGATGAATTTTCCTTGGGTTGATGACCATTTTGTAGGCTACATATGTACAGCCACCAGGGCATGATGTGTATGGCCAAAAATAGGTGTTCGCAGGACACTGGCCTTCCATTTCGAATGGCCATGAATGATTATACATATTGGGACCTTTTTGGACATTAAATATGACCTATTAAAAAGGTTCATGCCTAATAATGATTTGGGGAATTCTTATGGCTAAATTATCCAGGAAACATAGAAATAAGTGGGGGGATTTTCGTTTCTTTTGTGGTTACAATTCATGCATATGAATGGGGAATCTTATTATTATAGAATCCTCCAGAGAAACAAGTAGTGAGTCATTATAGAGTGTTTTAATATACCTTGGGAATTTTTATTGAAGAGAATTTAAACCATGACTCTGAGGGTTCTTGAATTCATAGGGGTGTCACAAGGCTAGGGAGATTTTATGCATACTGAGAGAGAGAGGTCTCTCAGGAGGAATCTTTTTTCATTTGTAGATTTCCATATTGTATGCATCATTTGTGGAGCCACCAGGTCATGATGTGCATAGTCAAACAAAGGTGTTTGTAGGACACTGGTCTTCTATCTTTGATGGCCATAGAGGATTATGGGGATTCATGATTCCTAAAATCACATAATTTGTGGTCGGGTAGGAGTGTGTAGTGATACATTATAAACATTTGTGCTATGATTCACTCATGGGATCATGTATCACCTATGTAAATCTGAATCATAGGCATGGTGAGTTATTTGTACAATATTTTCAATACAAATTAGTTTAAAATCCTATGTCTAGGATGTAGTGTCCCACATTGAGAAGGGAACCATGACATAACATTTAGGGTCATTCTTCTAGGACAGAATTCCTGGACTAATTTTCCAAGATTCGATGGTGGATTTCTCGTTATGATCTCTATGATCACGTGAGATATTTTGGATGTGAGAAACAAGGTATTACAAGGATTCCAAATCACCACGTAAGAATATAAAAATCAAAAGCATGGAACATTTTTTTTCATAAACCAACGTTATGTAGTTTAACATTATGATGTCAGAATGATTCTAGACTTTCATTTTAGCATTGGTCGATGAGGTCGTTATGCCATGTAGTTTATGGTCATGTAGGGAGGAAATTATGATGTGAAGTTTAGCGTCATGTAGTGAGGACATTGTGGTGTGAATTTTAGGGTCATGCAGTGTGGACATTATACCACAATGACCCTAAATATCTTTGAGTTAATTGTGGTTAGGATATTTTGTCATTCATGAGACATAATTGATGATATAACGTATAAACCATAGTCCCGAGGGGAACTTGTATTAGGAAGAATGACATGGGGATTATAATCCATTGGGAGTATTGAGGTACAAGAGTACTCTCGTGAGGTTGACTATTCCTTTGGATGATGGTTGTTTTGTAGGTGACATATTCATAGCCATCAGGGCATGATGTGCATAGTCAAATAATGGTGTCGATAGGACCCTGGCCTTCCATCTCCGATGGCCATGAATGTTTATGGGGACCAAATATTTCTTAGAGTGTAGAGTTTGTCATATGAGACAGATGTGTGTGGGAACATAATAAATATCTATAGCATGATCAGTCATGTCCTACTAGAGCATCCACATAGATCGGAATAATATTTAGGGGAAGAGTAATCATTTGACTCCTTATGATTGTTTGAATTTAGACTAAGAATTTCCATCATTTCTTTAAAAAAAATCTATGAAATTGGAACATGTTTGGAATCTTGTAACATTGAGAATCACAAAAATCATGAATCTTGAAGAATATCATAGTTTAATAATATGTCTTTAGGATCTTTCATGGATTCCCCCATACAATTCTGATAGGAACATGAAGGATGGTGTATTTTTTTAATGGTGGTTAGGCTAGGATTCCAAATCCATGAAACAAAACATATCCTGGAATGGAATTAATCATTTCATTCAATGTTTTCAATATTCCCTACAAAGGATAAATCCACATATATAGACATGATAGGTAAATGTTTTGTTGGTGTTTCGGCCTAGATGTTAAATTGGGGAATCACTACATATCCTCCAAGGGCTGGAATCATGCCATACATAGTTCTGGATGTAATTGTAACAATTTGGCTCAGACATTAGAGTAGGGGTGTTTTGGTTTTATGTGCTACGGGTGCAGGTTCTACCTTATTCCTCAATATTTTGTTTACGTAAGGGAATCCTTACCACTGATCCTATGTTCCGATGAGTTATACCCGATCTAAGAAATAGGGAATGACAAGGATTTCCCTCAAAAATATGTGGATAAAGAGGATGTGTTGCTACACATCCCACATGATGAATGGTAATCAAGTGTACATTGTTCCATAAGAGATCATTGAGTTTATCATCTTGTGATTAGGAAGATTTGTGCTATGCGGTTTAACATATTGTAGCTAGGATGTTGTGTATCTTAGAGTCATATAGTGAGGAAATTAGCATCCCATTTTAATTTCACGTTGTAGTGAGTAATACCATACAATTTAGCCTCATGTGATTTGGACGATAAATCATAGTTTAGGGTCATAGAGTTTGGACCATGGATTCACAGTTATGAGAAGTAATTCTTCAGAAACCATGCATTGGTGGGAACCATGATTTGATGTACATGATTGGATATCAAGGAATATGATCCCCTAGAATAGACCCTTTTGTAGGACATATGGTTCCTCCCACATTTTCTCATGCTTTATGGGCATCTTCCCAAGTATCATCGGGGTTCTGTTAAACATCACCATCTCTCCTTCAATGAAAGACCAAAGGTGATCCTTTTTGTCGAAGGCTTGTGTGATCTGATTTTGGTAAACATCAAAATTGTGAAAAGATAACATCTATTTCTCATCCAGCTACTCCAACTCATAAAAACATCTCTTGGATTTCTCATCTATGAATAGTTGATCAAAAATGGCCACACAGAACATTGGCACTTGAATTTAAATAAGAAATAATGCATATACTTCATATATTAGTGAGTATGGGGTGTCCTGGGTGACAGTGTAGTTCGTGGCCCAGAAAGCCCATAAACTATGATGGAGAATTCACGACCATGATTTCTTATCCTTATCTACCATCTTTTATAGTATGTTAGATAGATCTTTGTTGAATGTCTCTACCTATCTGTTTGCTGCTGCATGGTAGAGGGATGAACAGTTAGCTTTGAATCTATTCTCCTATTATAACATTTCCAACGTAGCAGAGTAGAATTTGGTTCCATTTTCTATCAGTATTGAATGAGGGACACCAAATCTAGTAATGATGTTGTCCTTCAAAACGTTAACAATTCTTTTCACCCTGACCTCTTTGAGGGATTTGTCTTTGGCCCATTTGGAGAAGAAGTCAGTTGTTGTGAGAATTAACTTGAATTTTCTGGCTGTGGCGGGGGATATGGTCTATCATCATCAATACCCCAGGTGGAAAATGTCCAAGAGTACGTAGCTATGTGATGTAGATCCATTGGTCAGTGAATAAAAGTGGCATGAACTTTACAGGAATGTAACTTCTTGGTGAATATTGAACAATCATGTATCATAGTGGACCATTAGTATCCAATACTTCAAATTTAATGGGAGAGCTTGGTTGCTGATTGGTGTGCTCTACAAGCTCTGGTGTGAACTTCTTTCCTGATAGAAGGAGTCACTTATCCAACAATACACCTATGAAGGACTCTAACAAGTCCTCATTTGAAGAAAACCTTTTCTTGGTCTATGCCATTGTACTTGACAATGTTGACTGCCCACCTCTAGATCTTTTCTCTTCCAACCCTATCTGGTGGGAGTTCCCCACCCCAGAGGTAATTATAAATAAGATTCATCAATCTAGTATTCTGACCATAAGTCTCATAAAATGGCTTAATCTCATCAGTTTACTCTATGTCATTCTGAATAAATGGAAAGTGCATCTGATGGTGGGAAATGATAATGATTATTTCATCCTGGTCTGGATCAACCAGGGTTGTAGCTGAATTTTACAACACCTTGTATTGATCATTTTTTGAGCTGGGGACATAGGTCGTCATTGGTTCTTTTTGTAATTCTACCATTAGTTCTTGAACATTGTTCATCATGGGAGCCAATAATTCTTTATTAATGGCATAATCACCATTGATATTATTGATGACCAACATTAAATCACCATTTATATTTATGTGTTCAGCCTGTGCATTATGTTCCAACTCTATGATGGTTATTAGGGCTTGGTATTCTTCTTCATTATTTGTGAATCCCTCTAAATGATGGAATGAGTAAGGAAATATGGCCTTCTCAGGGGATATGAGTATAACTCCCATCCCTAAATTTTTGATATTGGAATCCTCCATCCTTTTCCCTACTGGACACTTATAAGCATCATCAAATTACATTTTCCATACCTTTGGGACTTCATGGGATGAGAATACTTCTTCATTTGGAAATGAACTATCCAATTAGGTCATTTATTTTGAGGGGTGCTCCACCAGGAATTCGACTACGGCTTGTCCATTGATGGATATTTGGGGTACATATCATATATAAAACAACTATAGGATGACTCCCCATCCTGATAGGCATCAAGTTAGCGTGGGTTGTATGAGGATATACATGAGTGGGTTGTAGCGGGAGACAAAATGGACCTCGTGGAGATTTAGTAAATGCCTGAATTTTTTGAACTAGGATGATTAGGGCTAGGATGTTCTTTTCGATCGTTGAATATCGAGTCTTATCATCGATAATTATTTAGATGAGGTAATAGAGACCATTATCGCTACTGGAATCATTGTTTTCCTGAGCAAATTGCCTAATTATTATTGGATGGTAGTTACATGAAAAATGAATGGTGTCTTCTCAACTGGTCACATGAGCACAGGTGTCCTTATAAGATATCTTCTCATATTGTTGAACGCTTCTTGACAATCATTATCCCACACATACGTAACCCCTTTCTACATTTACAAAGTAAAAGGTAAACATTTACCTACATAGTTGGATATGAAGCACATAATACTGTAAAGGTGCCCCTATGGACCCCTAAACTCAGTGAGGTTGCATGGTGGATACATGCCAATGATGTCTTTTGTATTCTCATGGTCGACTTCGATGCCACTGTGGCATACGACGAAGCTGAGGAATTTCATAAAGGAATGCCAAAGATGAACATTATTGGATTCATCTTTAAACATTGTTCTTGCAATTTGTTGAAGTTAGATTAAAGATCTGTAAGGTGATTTGGAAATTGTAGTGACTTAGCCACCATATCATCGATGTAGAACTCAAAAAATTTTCCTCGGAAGGGCTTGAAAATTCGATGCATGGTGTGATGATATTTAGCAGTGGTATTTTTTAGACCCAAGGGATTCACCTTATAAGATAACACTCCCTGAGGAACCCTACAAGTAGTAGCTTCTTCTTCAACTCTATCCATTCAGATATGGTTGTACAGATAACATTTTTCCATGAAAGAGAGGGAATCATAACTTATAGTTTCATGGATCAACAATTTTGTGATCGGGATAGGAAATTTGTCTTTCGGGTAGTGAGATTGAAGTCCTCATAGTTAATACAGTCTCTAATATGTCCATTATTCCATTTGACAAGGACAATGTTCATCAACCAGATGGAATATTAGACTTCCCAGATGATTTTGGCTATGATCATCTTGTCAACATCATCCTCTATTTTGGCAGAATGCATCGGGTGTGTCCTTCTGGCAGATTGCTTATAGCCATTATGGCCTTTCGGAAAACCCATGGGATGATTTGTGGCCTCAGGATCGAGGCCTGAAATTTCTGTGTAGTTCTAGGAAAACATATCTCGGTAATTTTTTAGGATTGTGGTATATGCCTCTTGCTCCTCGAAAGGCATAGTCACACTAATAATAGTGGGTTGTGGGTCATCCTCGAAGCACATGTTTAATTCCCTAAGTTCATCGATTATAGTGGAGATACATTCTTCAAATGTAGGAGGTGAATCATTGTGTTCTTCTGCTCCTTATTCTTCATTATCCTCTTCATCATTTTATTACTCTTATGATGGAGGTATAATTTTCAAGATGAACTCTTTGATGATGTGATAGAAATCATATTCTCCCTTAGTGAGTATGGAAAGAAGCGTCTGAGGCCATGGAGATAGGCTAGGAGAATCTTTTTTTGGACCTTCTATGACATCATAGGGGCCAACCCACTCTTCAACATCTTTGGAATTTGAATCCATATGGAAATAATGCAGATGATTGAGTCTATAACGGAGATTAAACATACACATTCAACATGGTTGATGGGTAATACAAAATCGTCCCCAAGCTGGTGGAGGGGATCCACGAACCCATTTCCAATCAATTTGGGGCAGTGATTCAGTCAATGTCGTTGGCCCAATACTACTTTCTTTTTAGTTCATAGAGCACTGGATCAATTTCATGCAGCGCACAAGATTAGAATGGGGATTTATCGGCATGAAATGTTCTATTTTTTCAATTAGCATTGTATTTGACCCATTGATGGTATGATGACTAAATTTGACTGTGTTAATGCACCCAGGGCCTCCCTAACAGGATATTGAAGGCTGTACATTTCTGTACTACTAGAAATTCAGAATCAGATATGCGATCTCTAAGACAATTTTTTAGATTGACTCGTTCCAATGGATTCTTCTTTCTCTTTTCATACTCCAATAGATTTGTGTGCAGGGTGATAGACTATCATCATCATATCCCAATCGATGAAATGTTCACAGTGGGAGGAGGTTAACTCTAGAGTCGTTGTTTAGGAATATTCTTCAAACATCAATGTGACTTATATTTCTAGACACATATAAGGGTTTGGTTTACCCTTGCATGATGTAATCTTCATCCTTGCCTATGAAGGAGATGACAGTGTGGCATTCATTAGGATTGGACTTTGTCTGATAGACTTTGTTTGTTGCTACATCAGCCTCAAATTCCTATGGAAATAGTAAGGCTTTAATGAGTGCCTCTTTTAGGCCTGCAGATAGACTCAAATCATCTAGGATTGATAGCTTCCCCAGTACTAAGGATAGATTCTTCATAATGTCATATTTCTATTCTAATGGTCGGCACATCCTGCTGCGGGGATTATCTTTCATTGGTGCTTTTTGGTCTTGAGCTTTGTACATAGATGGACTGGCCTCTATGACATGAGTTGGTGGTTTTTTGGTACTTTATGAGTTTGACCAAACTAATCCACCTATAGACCTTGGGAAATTGGATATATGTTTTTCCTTTGAAAGATACACCAAGATGACTAGGTTAATATTTATTAAGTGGGGGAAGTGGAGAATTCTAGTTCCCGTTGAGTCTATCAGAGGGTCCTTCTATGAGTTTCTGCAATATTAATGGTTTGAGCTATGGAGTGTCTATGAATTTGATTCCGTATACAATTATTCCATCTAGGAAACCCTCGTCTTCTATGGCCTCTTCCTCCAACTCTCCTATTAGATGTATTGAATTCCAGTTTGTGGCCATAGTTTTTATCAGAGAATGGATCCAAGTTAAAGTCATTAATGGAACAAAGATCATTTCTTGATCCGATAATGTTTCTTTCTGACTATATTCCTCAGACGATGTCATCTAGTAGGGCGGTGCACATTGTGCAATTTGGAGGGGTGGTGCATGTTGTGTCGTTTTGTGAGGTAGTGCTCGGTGTACCATGTATGATGGCATGAAGTCTGAAAGTGTAAAGACTGACCTTAGCGTTGGTGTTAACTCATCTTCCTACTTCTTCTTTCTACCCTTCTGGCCTTCAGTAGGCTGCAAGGTTGAGGATGATGGTCATGTTTTATTAGGAACTATTGTGGGCATAATTTTTTGCTTCAACTACACCTAGAGGATGCAATGATCTCGGTTAACCATTTCTCGAGTCATCCAACAGCCATATTTTGGCTCCTTTTTAGTGGAGGCTACCTATCATGCCTCTTCCTCTCTTGGGTCTAAGGTAGAGACGTATTCCAATTGTTGTGGCATTGGAATGAACATGAATCACATTAAATCCACCATATTCTTTAGGGGATTGTAAAATTCATTGCACTCCTAGATTGTGTTGCCATGTATTCGGTGTTAGGGAAAATAATTTTTATGGCATTCAAGACCCACTTCATCAGCTCTCATGGACACTGGTAGCCATAGAAAGTTGAAATTCATTGAAGTAATGATGTATCTGCGGACTTGGTCAACTCAGAATGTGTAGAAATTATTTCTTCGCTCCTCAAACATATTTATTTTAGCACCGTATCGCTCATATTTCCATAGCGAGGGTGGTTTTTTTCATATAGGGGGTCCCGCACGATTTGTTGGAGGCCTCTCAACTAGAGATGCTGTCAAGGGTGGCTTAAGCGTGAAAGAAGGTGCTTCATCTTTTCCTAATATTTTTGCATGGGATGATGGGACCACTCGAGACTTGATATTGGTCCGCCACAAGGAGTCTTCTATCTTTTTATAAAAGGAAGAGAAATATCGAAACTCACATGTGTACTTCACTTAGATGAGCTGTGTACACAATTCATCATAGAAATTATTGATGCATATAGCAAGCATTTCATTCTAGGGGAACGGTCGTTTCAGGGAGTAAGTCAAGCCATTCCATCTAGAAATGTTCTTGAAAACCCATTCATTCTATCGCTGCTTGCAGTACATGAGATCACTAACCATTTTCATAGGCAATGTGCAACTGAAATGGAAGAGAAACTATCGTCAAAAGTCATCCCATCATGTGATTGAGTTAGTTGGAATGCTAGCATACCATAAAAAGGAAGAACCCTATATTGTCTGCACGAAGCAGCTATGTTTCACTGCTGGTTTCTACTCCTGGGTGCCCATCATGGGATCATAGTAAGAGGAATATTACATTAGTTAATGATTCTAGTCTCTTAAAAAAGTGAACACTAGAAATACGGGTATTTGTAGTTTGGTGGTGGGGGAACGTTTCCCACCCAATCAGGGTAGGGCTTGCACTCTGGTTGTTTCAAATCTCAATTCCCTTTTATAGATTCTAGCAAAGCTATTAGCTACATGAATGTATTCAAGATCCCTTGATGCATATCCTACCAGACTTGATCTTGGGCGGGTGAGGTAGGCGACAAAGATGGATGCTCCAATGCTACTGGAATTTTTGGTGAATACCCAACTGGGGTTATCCTTTGTGGGTTTTCCTGGATATAATATGGCTATTATAGCAGTGAAGTGAAATCTTTATGTCCTTCCCAGGTCGGATTTATGTAGTTTGAGTGTCCTGGTGCTGGATTTAATGGTCATTGAAATGTGTGGTCGATTGTCACCTATCAACTAGTCAATGTTATGATGTTGTGTATAGAAGCACTCGGTCAAATCCTCAGTGATGATACTTTTTAAATAGTCGATTGTTTTTAGTTGATTGTATTTTGTTTATGGGGTTTTTATGTAGAGCTTAATCGATATGATTGAGAGATTATGATTGATTTAACAAATTTATAAAGATTGGGGTGAGTTCATTATTGGGGATTTAAGCTTATGATATCCTTGATCATTGCTTTTTATAGCATTTAATTAACACCCATGTCACAAGTTGACGTTTATTGGAATTCCTAAGTGTTACGACATTAATCCAAGACTTAACATAACTAGGATTCTAATCTCAATCATTACATGACACAATATATATTCATGTATTGGCACAATATCATGAAATTTTGTCCAATTTTGTTATTCAATATGATCCATATCTCAATGAAAATCAAGAAATTTTGTCCAATTTTGTTATTCAATATATATTCATGTATTGGAACAATATTTTTACTCTTTGGTACATAATATAGCTAATAACGTGTTTTTACGAAATCCCGACTTTAACCACTCATCATTCAGAAATCTATGTTTTCTAAAAACAGTTCCACAAATATTGTTTCCTTATATTGTAATCATTAAAAGGAATTTTTAATAATTTTTCCATTTACCAATATATTCAATGGAATATTATTTTTTCTTTATGAATAAGTAATATTTCTAATCTTTTTACCATGAAAAAGGTATTGTTCTTTTTACCTCGTATGGAATGATAAAATTTACCCACATTCATTTCATTGAAGGAGCCTATGAATTTTATATAAGGTTAATTTTTAAGAAAATGTTTTTTAAGAGTAATTTTCATTGAAATTTGTTTACAAATCATTTTAAATATATTTTTATATTCTTTCAAAAAAATCAATTAATTCGTTTTCATTGAATTTTCATTATTTCTTTACAATTTTTCAAATTATTTTCAAAAAAATTGATTTCAAAACATTTTCAAGATTTATTTATATGTTTTTAATGTATTTTCAAGGAAATGGTTTTTAAAACTTTTTCCTGAATGTTTTTAATTTTTTATAATTATTTTCAATGAAATGGTTTTCAAATATTTTCAAATATTTCTTTGAACTTTCAAAGTGTTTTCAAAGTAAAAAAATTTAAAAAAATTTGACGCTTAATTTTCAATGGAAAATGATTTCAAAATGATTTTAGGTGTTCCTTATAAATTTTCACGGGTTTTATAAGAAAATTATTAAGAAATGGTTCTGTGTATTAAAAATCCTTTTCTAATAAAAATTGATATTTTACTTAAGAAAATTTTTTAAAAGATATTTCAAATTTATTTCCCATCTAATTGACATTCAATGGTGTTAGTCATGCATTTATTGGGAAATTTTTCAATGTTTTCAATCATATTCATTATCTGAATGGATTATGTTTTGTTCAAATGATGTTCATAAAACCCATTTCTATTTCATGGGATATATGTTTTTGAAACCTGCTTCATTACACATGTTATTCCATTGATGGAATGATTATGAAACATGTATACTTTTCAATAGGTTATGATATGTTTTCATTTTTAGGAATCCCATTTAATTTCCTGGGTTATGATATGATTTTTAATGACCATGTAGAACATTTACGTATAATTTGATAATGAGATGGGTAGGACATATATCTCTCTCAAATGCATTGGGTATGGATTTATATCTCATGATATATACTAAGATGGTCTAGGGAGTAATCATTGACAACTAAGATGGCCCTGGTAGTAAACCATGACAACCGAGATGGTTTAAGGAGTGAACTCGTGATACTAAGATGTCTAAGGGAGTGATCCGTTACTACCAAGATGGTGGGGGGAGTGAGCCCATACTACCGAGATGGTCTTTGCAGTGATGTCTTTGTTACCATATAAATCATATTATTTGCTTATGTGTTTTAAACAACTCCATGTTTTATTCTTATCATATGATTTTAAGGAATATGATCATTATTTCATTAATATAAAAGTATTATGAACTACCAATCATTATGGCATTATTCATGTATATGATATTAGAAATACAGGGCGTGACATTATATTTTCATGATCATGTTCTCATACCCTTATGCTTGTGATTATTCTTACATGTCTCCATTGTTTACCCTCGCTGAGCATCTGATCTCACCCCTTTAATGTTTCCATTCCACAAGGATATGGAGATATATATAATGTTTGATTTGACTAAGAAGGGTTCTAGTAAGTAAAATCTTACGGCAGATTTTGTAGCTCAATTATGTACATTTGTTTTTGATTCCATGTTTCGAAAGGCACTAGACTAGTACAGTCTTTGGTAATCTATTTGTATTATGTTTTAAGCATTCTAAAAATGTTATGTAATGTTTATATATGTAATTACTGGGTATTTATATCCATGGTGAGGATAGATACATAATATACCTATTTAGGGGATGATTTAGATTCACTTATTATTTATTGGGCTTTATTATGATTTCATTATATTTTGTGTGAGTGGCTCTACGGAGGATCCTACTGAGTGTACTGTTATGATCATCTCATGTTTATATAAAAAATTTGAGGTCATAAAGAGAATTTTAGAGATCAATAAAGATATTACTATCTTGTGGTTTTGTTTGTTCCTTTTGGGATTTGTGGTATCTATTCAGTTTACCTTTTTGGTACTTTTAGTTTCCTTTCTAGTTGGTTTAGTTTTTTATGAAATTACATGTATACACTTGTGTTTCTATTATCATTATGAGCATGATTTTATTGGTTCATTTTTTATCACTCCCTGTAGTATACTTCCCTTAGATATTATTTACACACATTTATATGAATGATATTCCATTAGTGCTAGTTGTCAACAGGGGGCTTACTTGCATTAGGACTCAAGAGGTCACAATCCTCCTTTATAATTACTGGCCCGAGAGGGGTACACATTGAGGGGGAGGGTTTATGATATGTGTGTGTTTGTGTGTGTGTGTGTGTGGATAAGGATTGGATTAATCTTCCAAATAGAACATCTAATGAATATTTTCAGGGAATTATGAAGTTTATTGATTTCACTGGTGGATTTCAAAGTGACTAAATTAGTTTTTTGTAGCAAATGTGTAAAAGATATCAATTCCCATGAAATTATATAAATGTGTACCTATTATTGAAGGGGTTTCTATAATATTATTAAATTTGGACTTGTTATGAAGACTAATATATACATTTTCATTGAATAGAAACTATTTAGTTGGATATTGATGTGAGGGAGACTAATCTGATAAATGAAATGATTAATGGAATGTTATATGTGTTGGATCCTGAAGGAATTAACATATTAAATGTTGAAACTAGTGAGATAAATCTTTACACTGTTGTAGATCATGAATCATTTAGTTTTTATGAAATATGTGCTGATGCACAAACTAAATTATTTTTTTAGTGTACTTATTATACTAAATTGTCTTCTAGAATATAGTTATTCTACTTGAAGCATTGAATCAGTGGTTAAACACATCGTTCAACATGTTATAGGTGTTATTGAAAAAAGTGAATAGGGGAAACTAATTACCATAAAGAAAATGCATCACTTTCTGCTAAATATAAGTTTGAAAATATTATTTATTCCATCTAATGATTCTACATTAATGAGATGACACATGAAAATAAATAAGGATATTGATATGTTAACTGAACCAATTGTATCTCTTACAAAGAAGGAGATTAATTAGTGGCACTCTAACTTTTCCCAATATAGTCATAATGTATAGTTCGGGTTGGTAGTAGTTTATATCAATTTATTCAGGTCTTTGGATGATGTAACTCATAACACATGGCCCAGGGTGCTCGTTCCGTATATTCATCCTCTATAGATCTGTATGAAACAAAAATTTCTATTACTTTCTACTCTAATTGATAGACCTAGATGTCTGAGGGATAATATTGATGTCTACCATAATCCCTTGAATAATGAGTTAAATGATTTTTGGAAAGAGGGTGTGATAACATATGATTTTGGAATGAATGAAATTTTCAAATTGTAGGGTATTTTAATATAAAAAATCAATGACTTATCAACTTAAACAAATATATCAAGTCAGCGTATAAAAGGAGAAATTTATTTCCCTTGATTCAATAAAAGAATAAAATTCTATATAGATTCAACAATGTATAAAATGGGCCTACATGAGTCACATATGTTTTCTACCGCCACAACATAAGTTTAGAAATTCAAAATAGGAATTTTATGGTTCTAGAGAATTAAACAGAGTTCCAAAGATCAAGAAAAGTGTTAAAATAATTTCTATGATTTAGAAAGAAAACATTCCCATGGTACTTGAAATTTAGTATTTTTTGGTTCTCCCTTTACCCTCTATTCATGGTGTGGGTAGAAAACATAAAGGCGTTGTCCTGATCGCTCTCAAATTATGTGTGATTTCTCGTGTACTTAGGTGCATTAGATTGGCTGACTATGGTCATCTCTCGAAGGAGGAAGTAAATTAAAAACAACATCTTAAAGATATTCTAAAAAATAAATGTTAATAAAAAACTATATGAAAGGATGGGGGTTGTTTATCATTTATAAAACTGGTAGAAGTTTATTGGATGAAGATTGCATTTTTTTTTATTAATTTTTAAATAATGTTCGATTGAAAGGATGAAACAAGAATATGTTTTTCAAAGATAATATTTTAAAATGTTTAATTGATAAAATTATACCTATAAATTTATATGTTAATCATTATAATTTAAATTAACATCCACTTAATTAGGACAACCTAACTTGTTAACCCCTGAACCCTATGAGAATTAACCTTAATATAATGATGAAGTCAATTAAACCCTATGCTATCATCGGAACATGTAATCGCAACCCCCTAATTTGATTGATATTGTAAATATAGCTTATGGTCAGTGGTAAATTAAGTAACATATCTGTTCTGGAAATGGGGACTAATTGAGTTTAGGGATTATGATTGAACACTACAAATTAATCATCTGTGGTTTTGAATTACCGGTTAAGGTTTCACTCTCATAGTTCATACCATTCCTGACCTCGCGTGTTTTGTGTTAACTGTTAAATTTGTTTCATGGTTCCAATAAAATTAAAAAATCAATTAATAGATCATGATATTTTAATTATAGAATTTCATTGATTCAAAATAAATGAATTAATATGTTTATAGGTAGATCAATTACTAAAAAGAACTACTCTTCCATGGGTGGTGTAGTCATCGTAGAAATGTTTTGCATGTGCAAAGGTTTAGAAAGGGTAAAACTACATATCATTTATACTCTTGATTCATTCCCAATTTGGAAGACTAAGGAAGAATAATATGTAAGAAAACATGGTAATATAGATGAAAATATATGAAATGGAAAAGGAATAAAAATGTTTATTATGAAAACATAAATATTACAAAGCAAGAAAAAGAGGAAGGCTTCGATAAAGAGATCCTTGAATCAAGATATCCCCTATGAGTATTTGGAGTTCCAAAATATCTATGTTGGTTAGAGGAATACTCTATAACTCTAAAATGGAAGCACTTAAATCCTTGTCCAAACATCTAAATGAGGTTCCCAAGGTGTTATTTTTTAGAAAAATTGTAAGGTGATTTTGAGCACAAATATTGTGTAAAACCACTTGGATCATAGTTTTCAGCTACTAGATAGTCAAATATCCCATTGGACAAAACTATAAAGTTGTATTCCAACTTCAGTACTTTCTACACCAAAATATGGGCTCCATTTGGTCAATAACATCCAGAGATATTGATAAAATATATAACACTACTTCTAACTTGTGCAGATTTTATTTCCTAGATAGATCAGTTCAAATAGGCATTTTAGAGGCCGAATGTGCCTTGGATTCCTTTGTATTAAATATATCCCATTACGTTCTGGATCAGACCACAAAATATCATCCCGATTGGATGCACGGAATTTTATAAATATGAAAAACAGTGGACAATAGTCTTTGGGATTCCATACAGTTTGGCACATTTCCCTTCTGGATAATTTCTAACCCTCCAAATCACCTCCCACTACAAAACAAATCACTAAAAAATAATAATTTCACTTTTCAAAAGAGATAAACATTTGATAATTGAATCAAATTGGATTTGTAATTTGAGATAATATTTTTAATTTTAAATTCAAACCTATTTTAGAATAGTGATGTTGGGGTAAAATAATGTAGTGAATTGTGATGCGATCACACCCCCACACTTACCCTTTTTCACTCCAGGGAAAAAACTCAAATCATATATTCCAAAAAAATTGTGAAAAGTGAAAATCATTATCAAAACAAATTTTAAAACACATATCCTTGAGATTCAAAAATTCCACACCAAGAAACAAATGATATCATGCCTCATAAAATCCATTATTTCAAGTTCTCTATTTATAATATTCAATATATTTCCACTTCATTTGTCCTCCCATTCACACAAAACACTTAACTCATTTTTATTTTCTCTCATCACAAAAATGCCAACCTTTCAGCAATTTCATTCTCATCCAAACTCATAGGAGGGTGACCATAGGCTTGATAAATTACTAAATCACCACCCTATTTGATTCATGGATATACATTTATCACAAGGACTTTTCAGGGTCATTTTTTGGATTTTGATTGATAGTATTTAGATGTGAAAACTGTTGAGGCTGAATGAGGAGTGATTTAATCTATTTTAAGAAAAATTCATTAATCGAATTTTCACTTAAATATGGTCTCCTCCTTAATCCCCTTATCATAAATTTAGCTCCATCATCACGAAGAGTAATGGATTGTTTATACTATTCACCATTTCAGAAGAAAAAAAAATCTTCCTTCTCCAAAATAGTTTTTTGGGAAAGCTCTAGATAGGGAAAAAAATTCTTTTTTAGAAGCATTAGAAAGGCACATCTTCACCTGTCATGAAAGCTCTATAAAAGGAAGAAATTTCAACAGAATGATTTTTTTCAGTAGTAAAAACATCTCTACATAATTTAATTTTCCACCCAAACTATCACAGAATGTGGTAACACTACATAAGACTGCTTCTCCCACACTTATGATTAATAAGATTATGCAATTTCACATCAAGAGTTGGTTAGATAGGGAAAATTGGCTTGTATTGTAGCTAACCTAAAAGGATGTTCGTGGCTTCTATGGTCTACAAGGATTAAATGGTCAAGGTAGGCCATTATAAAAAATGATTATTTGATATAGGGGATTTAATAAAAAAACAAATGCCTCTATCATTAAAAACATAATTACCTAAAACCGTCATGTTTTTACAGGAAAAATTCAAATTCTCGTAAAATCAAGAATGGTTTAGTTCTCTCAAGAAATTATATAAATTTAATGAATATGGAAATAATGGTTCAGAATCCTCACAGAAAAGTGATTTTAAATATAAAGATAGTGAGATGTGGCATATGATTCAAAATTTAGAGTAGTTTTCATAAAATTACTAAATATTTGAACTTGAAACAAATTCATTTTATCATTCATTTAAGCTCAGTTTCAAGGGATAAATTGTTTCACTTAATTAAATGGATTAAAAAATGTTGATGAGAATCATTTTATCACAAAAAAGTCAAAAACACACAAAATATTGAAAAATAAAAAAAAATTGAAAAACAGCCAATTTCATTGTTTGGTTTTTTAAAAATCATTGAAAAAACAGGAAAACAATTCAAATTTCTTATCGAAAAGGTTCCCTCCCCCAAACATAAAATATTTCATTGTCTTCAATGTGAACCCATGAGATGATATATGAACATGAAATGCAGAATTTTAAATTGGAAAAATAATATAAATTCGAAAGGGTTAGGAATATCCTTCTATTCTCCAGTGATAATGGGTCCATGTATTTTGATTAAATCCACTACATCATAATGATGTCCCATAATACATTTCTTAAAATGGTGCACATTGGCTGTAACGCTCCTTCTAGTCTCATCTTCTTTGATCTTCACTGCTCCATAAGTAATACATTAGATACAATATAAGGACCTAATGACCAGAAACACAACTTACTGGGCATCAGCTTCGGTTGTGAACTATAAAGAAAGACATTCGCTCAAACATGAAATTCACTTTTCTGGTTCATTTTATCATGAACTGATTTTGATGTTTTTGTATAGAACCTTGCGTTATCATATGAAAACAATTGAATCTCCACATGCTTTTGAATTTGCATCATCATTTGGATTCCAACATGGGGAAAATCAATGTTTCATTTCATTATATCCTAACAAGCATGATGCTCAACATACATGGAGAGATGACACACTTTCCCAAAAACAATCCAAAATGGGGACATAGCAATGGGTGTCTTGTATGTTGTCCTATAATACCACAATGCATCATCTAAGAACTCACTCCAATCCTTCTTATTTTGTTGCACGGTATTCTCCAAAATATGTTTTACCTCATGATTTTAAACCTCTGCCTGGCCATTTGTTCGGGGGTGGTATGGTGTTGATGTTTTGTGTGTCACCCATTACATTAGAAGGAGGGAAGAAAAATTCAGATTGTAGATGTGTGTCCCTTGATCACTAATGATAGACATCAGTAATCCAATCCTACAAAACATTTGTGTTTGGAAAAATTCCACTCCAACATGAGAATCATCTGTCCTAGTGGCCTTATCCTCCCCCCATTTTCTTACATAATCAACCACAACCAAAATATACAACAAACCAAAGGAAATAAAAAAATGGACCCATAAAATCGATGACCCACACATCCAAAATCTAAATGAATAATATGGTTTTTTAGTCATCTCATGTCTCCTTGAAATGATTCTTGTGTGATACCAACATGAGCACAACATACAATACACCTGATCATCATGGAATAAGATAAGACAACATAATATATATTCTAATACATACCTAGCTGTCCGTTGGGGTCCAAAGTGTCCACCACAAGAATGTGGAGGACATAATTGCATAACAAAGTCAAACTCATGATCAGGAACATGCCTCCTAATAACATGGACACTGCACATGTTTCATAGGTATGGATGAACCCAAATATAAAATCTTGTCTCACTCCTTAATTTTTGGACATGATGTTTTTTTAAATATGTAGGGATTTCAGAGGAAACATGGTTGTTAACTAAATCATCAAACCAAGGATGTGTAGCTAAGATGGAATAAAGATGCTCATCGGGGAAATTGTTCCGAAGTGGTACCTGGTCCAAGGTGGCATCCTCTAGTGTGGGAGTAAGCCTACTCATGTTGTCTACCACTATGATTTCTGACCCTCTCTTGTCCTTTATCTCAATATCAAATTATTTAATAAAGAGCATCCATCAGATTAGCCATGGATTTGTGTCTGCATTTTTTAAGAGGTACCTCAGAGATGTATGGTCAAAAAAAAACAAATTTAGAGCCAAATAAATATGAACAGAATTTATCTAAATATAATATGATAGCAAGAAACTCCTTTTCCATGGTTGTGTAGTTTAATAGGACTAAATCCAATGTCTTCAATGCATAGGCAATCAAATGGGAACTTCCCTCTACCCCCTGAGGTAAGATAGCTCCAACTGTGAAGTTGGTGGAGTCATACATAAGATCATATGAAATATCTCACCGTGGGGTTTGTATGATAAGTGGAGTGGTAAGACACTTCATTAGCTCATCAAAGGAAGTCTTGCAATAATCATCAAACACAAAATCAGAATCCTTAAGAAGTTATCGTGACATTGTAAGAGAAATCATACATAAATCGTTAATTTAGCACCAATAATATGTGAATTATTGTAGCTCATTGATTTGAAATAAATTAATGAAGAAGTTTAGAGGTTGATCTATTACTAAAAAACTACTTTTCCATGGGTGGTGTAGTCATCCTCGAAACGTTTTTCATGTGAAACAGATCAGAAAGGGTAAAATCCAATCTCATTTATAATCTTGATTCCAACCCAATATAGAAGATTAAAGAAGAATAAAACATATTAAAAAAGGTAATAAATAAGAAAATATAATAAATAGAAGATGAATAATTATTTTTAATATTTGAACATAAATATTACAAAGCATGAAAGAGAGTAAGGCTTCGATGAAGGGATCCTTATTTCATGTGCTCTGCCAATGATTATAAGGAGTTCCAGAGCCTCTTAGGTGGTGAGATGACTCCTCTATAATTTCAAAAAGGTATCAATTCACTCCTTGTCTATAATTTTAAATGAGGTGCCCAAGGTGTTCTTTTATAGGCAAATTGGAAGGTTGTTTTGAGCACAGAGATTGTGTAAAACCACATGGCTCATCGTTTTTGGCCACTAGACAGTCGAATCTCCCATTAGATAAAACAGTAAAGTTGTAACCCCTAATAATTACTATATCCACTAAATGTTTGGCTCTAATTGGACAATCATAGTCGAAGATAGTGATAAAATTCAGAACACCACTTTTGAATTGTGCAGATTTGATTTCCATTAGAGATAAGTTTGGATAGTCATTATAGGGGTTGAATGTTGCTTGAGTTCCTTCACATGAATTGTATCCCATTACGTTTTGGATCGAACAAGAAAATTGCAGCCCATTTGGAGTCACAGATGTTTAGAAATATGAAAAATAGTGGACATATGTCTTTGGGCTTTCATGCAGTTTTTCCCATTTCCCTTCTCCATCATCTCCGACCCTTCAAATCACCTCCACCTGAAAATAAATCACCAACACAAGATTAATTTACCTTTTTAAATAGTGATAAAAATAGTATAATTGAATCAAATTGGATGTTCAATTTGAGATAATATTTGTAAATGAAACACAAAACTAGTTTAAAATAGTGATGTAGTGGTGAAATAATGTAGTGAATTGTGATGCGATAAAAAACACACTCACAATTGGATGGAGCAAAATATTTTTTTAATATCCATTAATATAAAATTACCCAATTAAGTCAAAATATAGATTTCATGGAAATTGATTTTTTTTATTTATTGGGGACCTTTATGGGTATAAGTAGAATATAAAAGGTTAGTGTTAATGAATGATATGCTTTAGAAGAAATGGGTTTAACGATACAATTTGATTTACAGTTGGGTGAGGGTAACATGGAATAAATGACTATTTCATGGTATATGATGATTAAAAATAGCTTTTCTATTAATTTTGAACATGATCGTGGTGCTGGATGGCTACTCCTCCTGCAATAATTGAAAATTTCAGATAGTCTCATGCTACTTAAATAGTAAATTCCAATCACAATTTTTATTGATTATTTCCCAATGTTGTTCAAACATCGATTGAGATTAGTTATTTTTTAGACTAATTGTCTAAAAATCAATGAATACATGATTTAAATTTCTTACAGGTTTTTACATACGCTTTTTCACTTTGAGAATCTATTTCCATCCTCATTTTTTAATGTTATGATTCATTTGATGGTACACTTAACCATTAATGTAATTGCAACTAGAAATGTGAAATTCAGGTGGATGTATCCTATTGAATTGTATCTGAATACATTAAAATGATTTATATGTAATATATCTCATCTATAGGTATTAATAGAAAATCATTATTTCATGGATGAGTGTAAAAAAATTTATTGATTATCTTATAGATGTTCAAACAAAATTAGATAATCCCTCCTAGATTTATGATAGTATAGATAGGGAATGATCTATATTTCATATGAAAAAATTATATTGGTAAAATCTAATCAATAAATCATGTTAAATACTCCATTAGTTTCACTATTGTTTAAGTAAGTGACTTAAAACTTTTATTATTAAACATTTATGTGTTTTGTTTTCATATAGAAGTTAATCATTTAAATATGGGAATATCAATTTTATGAAACATATTAATGAGATTAAAAAAGGGATTCCTTATTCTAGTGATTATCATATTCAACAGCCCCATTATGCATGAATTTATGGTTGGATCAATGATTTTGTATGTATAAATTCATATTTATTATGATTGATGTATAGTACTAATTTCATTAAGCATAACTGTTTATTTAATTCCATGAAACATATAGGTACACAAACTATAGGATTTCGGTGATCCTTAAATGACTAATGGATTTACCCAACTAGGTGACGTTCCAACTATAAAATCTCACCATTTCAAATCTTTGTATTATAATACCTTTTAGATTCACATTAAATATGTTTATGAAAAAACAAAAACACAAAACTGTTACATTGGTTATCAATCTATCTATTTTAGTTATTAATATAATCAAATGAAATCCGTCATTTTAGAGTGATTCCCAATGTGTTTCATCTGGTGTGTATGGAAGATTTTTTTAAAATGTGGAAATATTATAAAGTTAGAGTGATGAGGGAGCACTAGGAACCAAATGTGGGTGCCTTAGACTTTATGGATAGATTAATGAGATCTGATCTTCAATATTAGTGGCATGATATGGTTACATATTATTCCACTGAGGATATTATAGGGGAATTTATTATTTTTGTTTTATATATTTCAAAGAATTTGAAACATTATACAATATTTAAATTTTTATTAATTTAATATTGGTGGTGGTAACACATCATTATGAGAATCATGTTATGTAAGGACTGCCTCACAAGCATGGGACTCATCATGTGTGTTAGATTTGATATGATGTAATTATCATTTAATTTTCATATTTATTATTTTATATGGTTTTTGGTTTTTATATTATATATTATTGGATTATAGTTATGGGAGAAAGGTAAATTGACAGATGGAATATTGGTGTGCATGATAACTCAAGTTAGAAATGATCTCAAGGTTACAAATCTTAAATAATGTTCTTGTGCAAATTGAATATATATATATATATATATATAAATTCATATTCATATATTAAAATTTATATATTACACATGATCTATTTTAGGCTGAGTTAACATAGCTTCCAGATGACCATCGATAACATTCCATATAGAGGGATGAGATATTTTCTTCTCATTATTGATTATGATGAATAAAGATATAACATGACATATTTAATTGAGATTACATGCTCTATAGATTCATGTAAAATTTTTGTGGCTCCGGTTTTTCTATGATAGTACAACATGTGATAGATTTGGAGTCTAGATGCATGTTTTTAATAACGTAACAACAGTTCTACTAGATGAGGTCAGAGAACTATGCGAATATATCTTCCAGGGTGATAGTGGCATGGATCCCATGATGCTGGTTTATACAAGATATTTTTTATTTTAAGACATTAATTATTGTAAAATTTATAATTTTTATTTATAGTATGACCCTACTAAAAATGATTTATGTAGAATCCATGGTCCAATATGATTCATCATATCCAGAAGGTGTGTTTTATTTTATCTTTCTGGTTTCCCATTCAAATTGAATGCCTCATTTTATTTTTTATATTTAGTAAATTCACAAATCAAATTTACATTTTCATTAAAAATACATTGGACCACGTGGGGATTCAAATCCAACTAGATGCATTTACATCGATAAGAAAACATAATAAAATAACCATTAAATGATTTTAATATTAATATTTCAAACTCATGTCAATTTTATGATCAATGTAGTTGGTTCAATTTACGGTACATTTTTACATTTATTATTTTATTAAATTGACATATTAATAGTTTAGGTGTGATAATATGATGAAACACACTAGGATTAGTGTGAAATTAGAAGATAAATATGATCTTAGATTGACATGAAATCCTAGGACAATGATATTTAAGTCATTTAAAATGAATATAAATTATAAACACATCAATCAGATATTTAAATTGTTCCATAAGATCAAAAGTGTAATTTTCCCCCCAGATTTCTAGATAAGATAAAATCACATAAAGAGGATTAAAACCAAGAAAACAAACATGTATTGACATGAAATTTATGGATAAAAATCACTAAGACATTTTTATATTTAGGATCGAACACTGCATCCATCAAATTTGGGTGTCACTTAATATGATGGAAAAAATTGAAACATTGTATAATTTTATTAAAATGACATATCTCCCCTAAGGGGGATCAAAAATGAGAAAAATAAATTAAATTGATATGAAAATATTGGAGAAAATTTCTTAAATCATTTGTGATATGTTGGAATCAATCACATGTCTATATGATGCCCATAAAGATCAGTTTGGCTTATGGTTATTTTCTAGGGGTTAAATCCAACCAAATGAGATTTTATTGACATGAAATCGTTGTAAATTGAACTATACATCATTTATAGTCTATAGGATTCACTATCACATTGATCAGATACTCGAATAGCTCAGTATGATTGACATTCATGTTTTTTTCTTTAATTTGGAGTTATGTTACAAATCCTTTAAAAAGGTATAATACCAAGTAAACACACATGGATTGACATGATGTTTTGGGTGAATTATAACTGAGACATTTATTATCCATATGAATCAATACTTCATCCATTAGATTCTATATTCTCTGGATATGATCGAAAACAATGAGCAACATTATATAATTTTATTAAAATGAAATATCTCTCATTTTGAGGTAAAAAAAGCAAAACGCTTTTAATTTCATTTTTTTATTTTGAAATAAACCAATCATCAATTTGAGGGCCATATTGATCATTATAACTTAATGTATGAGTATACATTATCAACTTTTTTGTAATAATAGTAAAATCATATTCTTAGGGGTCAAAACCAACCAAAAGATCGCTGATTAACATGAAATCCTAGAGAAATGCTATTTAAGTCATTTACAATCAATATAATTAATTGGAACCTCAATCGAATACCCAAATTTCTTTTATAATAGAAATTCCCCCCCCCACCCAAATTTAGAGTTCAGGGAAAAATCACAAAAGTGGGAATAATGCCAATATAACACATTTTTATTGACTAGAAATCATGGGTTAATGATCACCCAGTAAATTATGTTCAATAAGAATCAATGCCACATAACTTGTATGATCATGCTGCTCGGTATGATGGAAAACAACAAGTAAAATTTTATAGATTTATTAAAATGACATATCTCCAACAAGGGGGTTCAAAATGAGAAAATATGTTGGATTGATATCAAAAGCTAGAATAAAATTCCTTGAATCATTTTCAATCTATAGGAATCAAAAAACACAACAATATGATCCTCATATTGATATATACAGCTTAACGTATGATTTTACATTATTAGATTTCTATAATAATAGACAAATCATATTTTTATGGGATAAAACCTACAAAACAAGATACGATTAACATGAAATATCATAAAAATGATATTTTAGTCATTTAAATTATATATGAATCATTAACATATTGATTGGATACCCAAATATCCCAGTATGTTCAAAAGTGGTGTTATCCCTTTCAACTGGAGCTAAGTGGAAAATCTCATAAAAGGGGCCATTGTGTGGTTGTTGTGGACAACAATCGAGCAATTTTTTTATTAAAATCTTTGAAGGACGTATAAGGATGAAGAAGATCATTTTCCAAGAAGTGTGTGTCGGTCAGTTATTTAGTATTATAAACACTTATTAATATTTCTTTTGGTTTATTTATTATTAAAATAGTAAATACTTTGTGTTTTGTTTTTTATGAATGAATACAAAAGTATATAATAAATGTGTAAATGCACAAAAAATAAATTTGAGAAATGTAAATGTTCCAATCGATGAATTCCAAAAAGATATAACATTTTTTACTTTTTTTATTAAGAATCCAATTCAATGAAAAAGTTATATATCATTCACCAATTCACCCTCAAATATTTCCATTGGTATGTAACCACTAATATTTTTGAGATATCCTTAAATTGAACAACAATTATTATATTTAAAGAGTATTCTATGGCTACAAGAGTTTGTGAGTTGTAGTTTAAAATTTAACTAAATAAAAATAAAAAATCTCGTAACTAAAAATGATCAGACACATAAATAATATGATTATTTGAGTAATACAATAATATCTAGATTTTTTTCTGATTAAATTAGAGTCTATTTAAATATAAGAACAACTGATAAAATAGTTTTTTTGAAATATAAGTATAAATATTATTTTTTAATACACATTCATAATAGAAAATATTCCATGAATAAAAATGATATAAAAAAAGAATATAATAGTAATAATGACATACAGTCATATAATATAATTTACTCTTTAACCTTAACTGTTAAGGTAGTCAAAAATCATAATTAATTTTATCCACAGTTTTTAGTACCCATAGTAAGGTATGTCATTCTTTACCTAGAAATCCCTTGATCTGATGGATGAAAATTATCTCTATCTTTTAATCACTAGGAATCCCTGTATATAATGATCATATTCAATTGTCTCTTTCTTAACCAAGAAATCCCTCGATATGATGATCGATGTATATATTCATATCCACAAAATCCCTAGATCTGATGGACTAAATTCACCATATTCTTATCCCCAGAATCCCTCGATCAGTACTATGATCGGACAAGTGATTATAAAAGAAAATTGTTCTTAAGGAATTACAATCCTCACATGGATTCTTTATAACATCAACTCTCTAAAGAATTATAAAGACTAGGAACAAGGTGTTCACGTAGAGAAATATAGGGATGACTTGAGTTGAGAATTGCATCAAATCCCATCAATTCAAATGACCTGCTACTTTTGGACGGTTTTCCAATGGTTATATTTTAGAGTTATTTGCAACAGCCTCATACAACTTTCACTTGAGATCTCATAATGATATAGATCTTCAACTTTCTAGCTAAGAATTATTTTTAACATTGATAGTCTGATGTAATTTATATTAGCTCCATTAAAATTATATTACGGATTCCTTAAGAAATTTATAATTCTAATCAATCCAAATATATACTTTAGATTGTTCGATAGACATCCTTATTTATTTTCAATCCAATAAGATGAATAATGGTTAGTCTGATAAATCGGCACCAGGGTTAATCTAATGGTCTTTAATTCATTTAGTAATACATAACTATAGCCACTGATCAAACCACTTGTTAATAAAATATATCATACACACCTTCGGTTCAATTAATCATAATAAAACCTAACAAGATTATATTTTTTCATTGGAATCATTTTTACTCTTGATATAAAGTAATGTTTTCTAAGAAAACATTTTAAAAACAATGGAAATGTAATCTATGTAAATTATTGTTTTAAGGAATCTTTTTGAATTTCCAAAACTAAAGAACATAACTGTTAGAAGTAAGTCTTATCACTCAAAAATCCTCCCCCTTTGGAAATCATAAAACAGAACACCTAAAATTGGAAAATAATAAAATTGAAAAAAAAAATCATACATCCCTTTATACTTTAATGATCTTCAAATAAATACCTAACATCTTAAATCCTCCTATGTTTAGAATATCTTTATAATATGATGGAAGTATTAATTCAATTTCTCCCCCTTAATAAAATATCTCATCCATGGGATAATATCTCAAAGGTTTCTACCTTTATAATCTTCTCCCATTTTATAAAATTTTACCCCTTTTTGATTTACAAAAATAATACGGATGGGATATCTTTTAAAATGTTAGAAATAAATAACATATGAAACAATGTAATGTTAAATAACTAATCATACAAGAACATAAATATATAACATATATGCATAATCAATTGGAATAAATTTAGACATAATGTTTTTGGATGAAAAATTCATGAGAAAACTGTTTCAAAATATACATAATATTTTTAAATAATAATAATTCAATCATTATTCATCAACTTTTTAAAAGTTTTATTCAAATTATTAAATGAATCAGGATCCTTATAATCCATTGAAACCGATGATTTATGATTTATGATTTATGATATAGTCCTCTATCATTGTTTGCATCTGAATTTCTATCTTGAGTATTTCAACTTTCTCTGATATCTTTTTCTTTTCCCCCATCACAAGGAATATCTCATCTTCACACATTTTGAGTCTAATGTCTTCAAACTCTAAAATTTGAACTATTTCATTCAAAACACATACTTCCACATTATGATCATTAGTTGTATATATGAACTCTTCCACAAACATCACATTATCATAAACATTTTTTATTAAATTATCAATGGATTTTTCCATTTATAAATATGGTTTATTTACTTCTATAAAATAATCATCATAATCTATGAGATAAACATCCACATTGTTTGAACACTCAACCATCTGATTATATGATCTATTTTAAGCCTTTTTCAATTCTTTAAATGATTTGAAATGTTTTTTAATGTGAAAAACTAATCCATTTGAAACATTCAGTTATTCTGAATCATCATTTAGACTATTTTGAATAAATTTACAAAATGCTTCTATGATTGGAAGATAAGGAATGGAATCACTTAAACTTTTCAATGTTTGTAAAATATATTCAAAAAATTTATTAGAATCTATCCCAAATGTGTTTTATGATCATGATAAACAATTAGGACCATTGAATATGGATGATTCTATATCAAGTTTTTCTTCCTTCTAAACATTGAAATTTCTTTTCTGAGAAACATTTTATTCTTCTAATACATTAATAATGCCGACTTCCTTAGCAGATTCAACCTTATCAATTTATTTTTTTGAGGATTTATTATCTTCATCCTCAGATTTTGATGATGGCATTTCATCTACTTTGGATGAGGATTTTTATTCCATGAATTCTTTAAAGTCTTCATCCTTATCTGATCATGAAGATAGTAGAATTTATGATCATGATGATTCTGATTTTTCCTTTTCTTTTGACCCTACAACAGTCCATGTTTCTTTTTCTTCATCATATTCTTCCTCATCATCCTCTTCCTCTTATTATTTTTCTTTCTATTCTCCCACTTCATTTTCTTTTCTTATTCAGCTTCCTCATCTTCAAATTCCTTCTCTATCTACAACATAAAATTCTCCTATAATTTTGTAAAATTGTAAATCAAAATCCTTATCTGGTTTTTCTACAACAACTTCTTCACAACCATAAAAACTAAAGACCATTTTAATAATGGAATTTTACTTTTCAAACAATTTTCTCTTGACAATAATTTCTCTATACACTTCTCTCTCTGCAAATTATTCTAATGTTTCATTATTAATATGACATGAACAGGTGATCAGACAACTTCCAAACCTTTGGAAAGGTAAAATAAAGAGTTTTAAGAGCCAGAAGAAATATATCTATGAACCTATGAGGGAAACAGGTTGTCCCACCCTTATATAGGCACAACATTGATAGTTATAATTCCATGAATTTAAAGGGCACTTATTAAAAGTCTTTATCTGATCCGATGATCTTGAATTAATTAATGAAGTATTTTAATGTTTATTTTGAACACATCATGTTTTTTTATAAAAAATATCATTGCAATGAGTTTCAATCCAATTTGGGGAAATACATGTTTGAAAAAAAATGTATTAAAACTGAAAGATTAAGTAAACAAGAACATTTATAACTAATTTAATGAATCATTGTAAAATCTAAATGAATATTTCCATTGGGAGTTGAAAATTTTCATCTGTATAAGTAAACTAATCATCTTGGTTAATGTAATGAAATTTATTGTGATAATGTCCATAGAAAATTGTCTTAACATTTTGTAATAAATATTTAGTCCAAATATTTTATAACAGGATTTGATAAAGAAAAAATTTTATAACATATATTGGTTTTGGAAAAACAATTGACTCTAAAGAAACATCTGTAAAACATTTTAGATTTTAAGAGATTCTATGAGAAAATATGACTGTGGAAATTTTGAAAAATATATTTTGAATCCAAAAAAGTATTTATAATTACTAAATCATTTTAGAAAACTGAAATTTTTAGGAAAACTAAATGATTTAGAAATATAAAATAATATTTACACCTTCTTTGAAAGGTATTTCATTAAATAAAAGAGATTAATAACAAGGATTATATATGAGTAATCACATGATATTGATGATTCCTACCTTCAATTTAATGTATTCAAATCTATCTAAATGAATGGGTTTTGTAAAAATACTAGCAAATTGTTATTACATTCTGATGAATTGTAAAATAATATCTTCTTTACGTGTGTGATATCGATGGAAATGGTGTCTTATGTCTATTTTCATAGAACTGAAGTGATGTGCTAGGTTTTTACTTAGTGAAATGGAACTTGTGTAATCACACAACATTTTAGATTTACTAAAACTCATGCCATTGTATTTGAGTCATTGATACATCTATAACACATAAGATCAAAAAATTCTAGCTACCATGTATTTGGATTATGTTTTAGAATTTCCTACTAAGTGTTGTTTCTTATATTACCATAAAACTAATGAGTCTCCTATGAAATGACATATTCCATAGGTACATTTCTTATCTATTCTACATCTACAAAAATCAATATCTAAGAATCTTTTTAGGTCAAAATCATTTCAAGAATAATGGAATAAGACTAAGCACATAGTTCCCTTAAGGTAATATAAAAATACATTTTACATCATTAATATGAGATTAGTTTGGATTGGATTGATATCTAGCATATAATCAAACTGATAACAATAAATCCAGATGACTAACTATTAAGTAAAATATACATTCAATCATACCTCTTAAAGTATTTTAATCAACTAGTTTACATTCTTCTTCAATATCAAAAGAATTGGTGGTTCTAATGGGAGTAATAATACTATCTCACTTATCATACCTATATTTCATAAGAAGAAGTTTAATATAATTATGTTTATATATAGAATTTACATCTTGTTGTTTTGGAATTTTAAAACCTAGAATGTATGTTATCTAACCCACTATACCCATTTCAAACACAGATTTCATAAGATCTAGAATGCAATTTGTGAAGGATTTTTCAATTGAACCAAATATAATATCATTAATATATATTTGTACATTAATAAAGTTTTTATTAACTTAATTAGTAAAAATAAATGTATCAATATCTCCCTTAAATTTTTTTTAACAAAAATCAAATTAACTTATCATACAAAGCTCTAGTGTCTTGTTTAAGTCCATAAACTACATTGGTATGTTTTTAAACATGTTTTAAATGTTTTTTATTTTTAAAATAATGGTTTTTCTATACATAAAATTTATCCTAAACATATCTATTAAGAAAATAACACTTTAAATCCATATTAAATATACAAATATTTATGAATATTGAAAAATCTAGATGTATACCAATATGTTCATGTCTTTCTAACTATTCATAGGTTTATCCATATATGATCCCTTATTTTTTATTATAACCTTTAGTAATAATTCTAGATTAGTTTATAACTATTATTCCATTTTCATTACATATGTTTTAGAAAACCCATTTTACTCCAATTATAGATGTATCATTATGATTTTCAACCAAACTCTAAACTATGTTCCTTTGGAACTCATTGAGTTCATCTCGCATTTATTTAATTCAATACTCCTCACCTAAAGAATCATTAGGGTTTTTAGTTTAGAATTGGGATAAAAATGATCCTTTTTTAATTCCATTTCTCAATGAAATGCAATATCTAATTAGTATATCTACATCACCAATGATATTATCACTTGGATGAATCTTAAGAAACAAATGACTTCTTGGGATTTCAAATATCTATTCTTCAAAAATAGTTTCAAAATATTCTTCATGAAAAACATCAGAAATATATTCTTGAGTTGTTTTCTCCTAAAAATAACTTTCTAATAATGGTTGAAAATATGTTTGAGAAATAATATCTGAAGACGTAAGATGGGGTCATTTGAACACAATAGGGTTAGTTTCAACAATATGTTACTAATGGTTTGTTTATATAGTGGTTAATAAGCTAACTATTGACTAAGGGGGAAAAAACTTAAAGTATTTATGGTCCATGTTGCAGTTTCCCAACTATCCACCTTTTTATCTCTCCTGGATTGGATTTGTCTCATCACAAAGGGTGAACTTACCCTGCTAACATGGGAGCTACATCCATTACATATGCTTTAATTCACACAGAAGTGTGGGGAAATGGTTTAAAAAAAGAAACAATGGGTATGCAGACCCTTACAAAATAAGAGGAGATATGGTACACATGCCAAATATTTAATTTAATAATTGATTTAATGAAACTAATCATATTCAATGATCTTTTCTAGGATCATGATCATCAACATGGATGCAATAAAATATGAATTTAATAAAAATAGTATTTAATTCTAATCATTATTTTTTAAGATAAATCACACATGAATCAATAAATTAAACTATTTAATTAATCAATTCTTTTAAAATAATTCATATCTAAATTTACTTGAGATTCTCATCCATCATAATTTTGTAAAAATTTAAATATATTTATTTAAAATTAACTATGTACATAGTGTACCTTGGAGGAAACTTAGTGAATACCCATTTAAACTAGCCAATATATATTATACTAGTATACCATTTACACTTAATATATGTGTCCTATACGACTTATCACATAAATTCATGATTTTTACTATCAACTAAATTATTACACTGATTATATGATTTTCTGTCCCATGTTATGTTTCATTATACGTAGATAAACAACTATAATATAACTCATACATAATATGACGATATGTATATTATAAAAAAAATTTATTAAAAATTTATATTTATTAAAAATCATCACATGGCATGTCTTATAAAAATAATTACAACACAGAAGAACATGATGATAATGTTTTCATATTATAATAAATTAATATTTTTATTTTTCATCATTTAGTAAATGTATAGGGCATGCAAAATCTAGGTACATGGGGTATTCTGTTTTCACCATTTATCTAAGACATGCACATAGAAACATTCCAAGTAAAATGTTCCATTGAAAAAGTTGGAGTGCACAGTGTGTACATGGTCTACAAGTCATGTGGTCTCTGAGTTACAATGTCACCAGTTAGGGTGGTTGTGTAAAAAGATATATGACCCGTTAGTGACTAAAATATTACATGATGTGCATCGCAGTTACACGACGTGCCACTCTAGCTGACTGTTTACCAGACATGACTAGTCAACATGTCATGAAAAATTAAATGTACTATGTGTAACAAAAATAAACTCCATGAATTAATTCCAAATTAATTCTTAGTTCATTTGAAACTAGTACACGATGTGTACCTTCGGGTTACATTGTTTGAACTCTTGTGTTATACGGCCAGATTCCTCAGCACTTCCAGATGAGTTCTTCAAATTTATTTCATTCATAAAATTAATCTGTTTGACTATATTTATAAGAAAAAAAGTGGAAAAATCATATCAAACAATTTATATTTATGAATTCCCAAATAGAAATTGAAAACTAAATTATAAATGCATAAATAAATCAATGATATTTGAATAATTTCAAATAATTATGTGACCGAACTAATACAATTTATAGGTTCCAAGTGCAACAAATTCTTATCATGGGTAATAAAAAACAGTTATTTTATCCATATTCAAGGATAAATCAAATATTTTCATGATGATAAACATTATGTTAAATAAAATTGAATAAAATACAGACAACGGAAAAAAATACGGAACAAGAGAACATGATCGTCACATATTATTCATAATTAATTTAATCAATTAAAAAATTACCTCGTGAGAAATTATTTTTTTTTGGTCAATATGACAACAAATCTATGTAGTATTGTCAATACATTATAATAAACAATGGAAAATTACCTCTAGAGTTGTAAGATCCTAGATTTTCACAAGGTACGTTCTTGATTGATGTTTTTTTTAATTCTCCTTATTTTGGATAATAGATTATTTTTTGATGTATAAGGTAGATTGGGGGTGTCTTGGGGGCTCATGATAATAAATAAGGGGGATTTTGGTCATCCTGTTCCTTTTTCATCGTTCATGAATTGTTACTTGTATCCATTCTAGTTAAGAAGAAGGGGTCCATAGTTTAGTAAACCATGCAAGGGAGGGGGAGAAAACCATCTGAGACTAGATATAGGCATTCTGAATTTCTTTCTAATGGTTTCTCAACCCGTGTGGGGATCTCTAGTTAACTGCGTGACTCAGCCCCTCTTTCATAGAGTCATATGCACTGTTGTCGCATGGTGTGGAAAACCATGTGGCCAAACCATGTGCCACATTAAAATTTGGGTTTCTCCATTTCTGCCCTTGGGATTTTATGTTCCTAACCTGAATATCATCCTCATTCTTCCTCCTCCAGCTGAAGTAATGATCCTAAAGACCAAATTATTCCCATGAATTTATGTCCATCATTTATATGACATTTATAGTATCATTGGTAGTGGATCGATACTCTAAGTAAGTCGCATGCTCCACATTGTTCTCTATTCTTGTTTTGGTTTATTTGTTTTGTTTTGCTTCTTACAAATCCATAAATCCATCATTTTCCATTTAATATAATTTTGGGTCTTCAAAGTGTTCGAAAATCCAGATCATAGGCTATGGTTGAACATGACTTCATCTCTGATTTTGGGTAGGTGGTCTATAAATTATATTCCATGGTCTTGACGTTTATTTCATCTTGTGTGGATGTGTTAATGGTTATCTCATGTTGTTAATTTTATGCCTTTTAATGGATTTGGAAAAATAGTTTTCTAAATGATGAATTTAACTCTTCATGATCCCATTGGGATTCATTGAGACTAACGAGACCAATTTAGGGCCACCCATGGGGTGTGCAAATATTCCTAAACATGGACAATTTAAATGCTAACTATGTATTTGACTTGGTACAAAGAATATCACAAGATGAGCTTGTTGATATGATAGTTGAGTTCAAAAATGAATTTTTGATAGTTGTTCCTGGGCATTGATAATGGCATAAGGGTTTGTTTGGCACGATGTAATGTGGTTTAAATGTAATAAGGTGTTGTGTGTAATTAATTATCATAATGAAATTCAAATGCATGAATAGGATAATACATGTGAAATGATTAATAATGTGAAATGGTTTAAGGTATGGAAATTTTTGAATAAGTTATGTGGGTTGAGATTTAAAAGAGATTTGGGAAAATTGTTCCATGTTAGGTGTGTGGTAAATGTGTTAGTGGGTATGTCCCAAAGTTGATTTATGTGTTAAATAGAATTTGAATTCTGAAAGTTAAGTGTATTGATTATTCATGGTCTATAATATGATATATTTGGTTGTTGGATGACTAATCGTGTTCACTAGGATTTTTGGTATGACGGATATTGGATTGACAATCCTCTCATGGGTCAGGCTGGACTAAGGAACTAAAACCCACCCTTAGAATGCTTGGCTTATGGAGTCATATTGATGCTCTAAGCCCCTAATAGTTTCATTTTATGAGACTACCTAGAATGAGACTCCAAGGTGGGGGTGATGTATTTGTTAAAAAAAATTATCCCTAGTAAGATTGGGAACATGACATTGTCCATTTTTTTTTTGATAATTGGCCATATTATGACAATGTGTAAATGTTGTAAATGCTTAACCCATTGATTACATTATGGAAATGGAATATGTGACTGAATAGAATAAATGAAGAAAGCTTCTAAAGTGAATATTGTTAAATAATTGAACCTGATTTGTCTTTTGTTTACCTTACCATTAATATAGTTTTTTCATGCACTGTCTGTTTTGACTATATATTTTTCATATACCGTTGGTGGTGGACTTTTGAGTTGTCCTCCCACCCATCTTAGGCCAACATTGGGTACCAGAGAAGATTTCATTATTACAGGATCAGAAAATGGAAAATGTGATATTATAGGGAGTAGATTTGGTCATGGGCTGAGCATGGGTGAGGATGTAGACATCGATTCAGGACCCATATTGGGGGATGTTTACATTAGTGTTTATTTTGGTCTTCCATTACTTTTGGAACTATTAGTAAGGCACAAAAAATTTATCTTTTGTTTGTGGTTGTACCTTGATTTGGAAATGGTTGGTAATGAATGTTCCAGTTTGTTGTCTATCGATTTTCCTATTTCATTTTTTACCTATTATGGAATACTCTGGTACCGAAGGTATAGTCTCCCCACATGACCAATTAGACCGTTGTTTCTTGTTGGAAACCACATGCATATGAAGAGGAATGATTAAGGTCATGTGGTGACACGGCTCGAAACACCAATTAGGTGGATTCTGGGTTGGAAAAATTAATAAGTTGTATCAAAGTAGTTATTTTATATGGTATTACAATTTGGTGATGGTATACGAGAGATTAGGATGTGTCAGGCTTTGATGATGAGGTGGTGTTTTAGAGTAGAAAACTCATACATGTAGGAAAACAGAAGTAACCATGGAGTGAATTGTTGTTCTTGATATGTGTTATTATAGTTCAATGATATTTCACCATAGGGGGATGAACTCATTATGTGATGATATTGTTTTATGATATTTTTCCCATCTCCAGAATGGAATGAGGATGTGCATACATGCATCGTTATAGGCACCTTGGGATATAGTTAGAATGCATCATGATGGGAACACATGAGATGGATGTAAGAGACAAAAAGTGTATAATACTATTCAATTTTTTAAAAATATAAAAAAACTAGTGTCTAATATAGATTATATGAATGGGTAAATTTATTGATTGTGAAATATTGGTTAATGAATTTTTCTTGATGAAAGGAGTTAAATGGTAAAAATGATAGTAATAATAACTGGGGAGAGAATAAGGGTTCTTAAAAGAGTTATATCTTTGTTTTGTATGTGGAAATAATTTAAAAAGGGTTTCTAGTGAAAAACCATGACTGTGTAAGTTGGTTTGCCCCATGTTGACCCTGACCCGCTATTGGGATGGTTGAGGGTAGGGTTCAATTTGTGACAATGTCAGTTGGGAATAGTGAATGAAAATAGGGATTATTTACGGCTAGTGGAGATCATTATTTAACTAAAACATTTGATGTTTTATGTTATGTGTTTTCAGATGAGTGTTGGAATTTTAGAAATATGACACCACAATGTCATGTTCCTATTGAGAAATATTATGAATTCATCAAGAATGCTCCTCCAAAAGAATAGGTGAAAACACGGTGGTTCAGGGTATTGTAGGATTGGATTAGTTTCATTAGAACATCCCTCATTTTATGTATATAGTGGAATGGGATGTAGGGTAGGTCATTCCATGTATATTTTAGTTGACTAGGGTGTTTCTGTTGCGACAACTTATATTTTTTATTGGAGATGTTAGACCTCAAGCAACTGAGTCTACAATAGAGTGTATCTAGATGATTCTTTGTCACATAGATACTCCTCGTAAGAATATAGTCATGTTGGCACTTTACATGTTTCAAGGGAAGGCAACATGCAGGTGTGAAATTATCGTTTAGACCTAGTAGGTTGATGGTATGTCATGGAAATATTTCCAAGAAACATTTCTACATCATTTCTCTTTAGGGATATGTGGATGGAAAAGGCTACGTAATTTATGAGGTTAACCCAGGCGTCAAAGATATAGATTGAATATGTTAGTTATTTCATCTAATTTCTATTTTGTTCTAGATTTCTTAGGGGATAAGGCTGTTATGGAATGAATTTTTTTGATGGACTTAAACATGAGATTAAGTTCCAGGTGAATATATTATGATTAAAAAGAGTTACATAGTTGGTGGATAAGGTAGTTATTTCAGAGGGAAACCTCAAGGATTCCCCTAGTGGTGGGTATCTAGATCAATGCAGGTGATCTCGTGGGGATATGACCAATGGAAGGAAATGTTTTTTCAAGAACATTCACCATGGCGGTGGTGGATAGAGTAGTCAGAAGTAAAAATCCACCCTCAAGGTGGTGATCAAGTTTTATGCTATCATTATGTCATGATGGGGAACACACATGGTCTGTGTTCCCAACCACCAGTTCCATGATGAGAATATAGAAGAATGGGGCATGTGAAGAGGATAAAAAAGAAGCCTCAATATATTAGAAAATATGGAGGGTTGAGGTCGATGTCGGGTGTAGTAAGGGGTTAATTACCCTATATCAGATTGATAGTTGTTGCTCTAATTGACATACCATTCAAGGTGGATGATTTTGTAATATGGGTTGAGATCAACCATATCAGTTGGGTAGTGCAGTTCCAAGAATTAAGACAGGATCCCATGGTAGATGGGTAGGTTAGCTTCATACAGTTGTGTCTACACCAGGAGGTGGAGAGGCTAGACCATTGACTATTTGAGGTTTGATCCTCCTGGATTCCACTCTTTGTAGTAATTTATTTTATATAGGTTCCTCATAATCTTTTATTTATTCTCAGGTTATGGTTATTTTGGGTCTACTGGTGGAATGTTTTTGTGGGGACATGTCGATTGATACATTGTTTGGGATGCGAATAATGATTATTGGGCTGTGTAAGGGGTGTGGTCTTGAAGTTGGTGGGAAACTTTTCTTATGGGACATGTTTCTTCTTGAGATTCCACGTTTTGATCTAATTTTTTCCATGTATTGTATAGTATTTTTCAAATCCCATATCGACTATTTTTAGTGAATGTTATCATTAACATCTCTTAATGGATACACTTTGCTCTATTGTGGTGAGCGGGATATTTGGGCAGTCCCTACAGGTCTAGTTTTTCAGTGGTTGGGTGAGGTCACAACTCAAGTTACATGTATTATGATTAATCATGGGGTTGTGGATCATATATTATATCTTTCTACGTTGAATTTATTTCCAGATTTTTTTCATATATACATCATTGGGTTGTTTCCCAAAAGAGATGTCGAATTCATGGTAGAGTTCATGTCTGGAGAAGAGCAAGTTTCTATTCCAACATATTGAATGGAAATGAAAAACTCCAATACATTATAACATAGTTGTATGAATAGATAATAAAGAGGTTCTTCCTCTGGATTATATCTCATTTGGGATCCCCATTGTTGTTTCTTGTGAAGGATGAGAGAACATTGTGGTTGTGTATAGATTATTGGATACTAAATCAGATTGTTGTTAAGAACGAATACCCTCCCCCTTGAATTGATGATCTTTTTGAGCATATAAGGGTTGCTTCAGTGTTATATAAGATTGGTCTGAGTTCAGGGTATCATCAGCTAATGTTGATACCTTCTGATACACTATGAACAACCTTCAAGAGATAATATAGTTTATATGGGTTTTTGGTATGGCAGTTGGGACTAACAAATTCACTAGTAGTGTTTATGGCCCTAATGAACTGTATCATTTAGTCTTACCTATATCAGGTTATAGTTGAATTAGTTTATGATATCTTGGTGTACTCTAAAACTCATGATGATCATTCTAAACATCTTGACATCATCCTGAGTACGCATTAATAACATAGGCCATACGTTAAGCCATTCATATTTCATTTTTGAATTGATTGGGTGTATTTCATTGGTAACATCATCTTTGAGGATGGTGACTTTGAGGACCCATAAAAAGTTTGAGAAATTGTATCTTGGGAACAACCCAAAAATTTCACTAATATCTATTTTTTTTGGTTGGTCTGTTATTACAAAAAGTTCATTATGGGCATCTCCCATTAAGAAAAAACACTTCCGGATTTCACGAAGGAAGAATCTTGTTTTTATGGTCTAGTGCTTGTGATGATGTTTTCCATGTGTTAAAGAATCTATTGATATCAACAATAATTCTGATATTACCTAACCAAGGAAAGATGCATACTTTTTTTATGTGTTCGGTTTTTGGCTTGAGGCATTGTCGATGTAGCATGTTCAGGTTATGGTGTATGGTTCAAGGTAGTTGAGTCCTCATGAAATAAATTAACCTACACAGGATCTTTAATTTTCCAAATGGTTTATGCATTAAATTTATATTGACACTACTTCTTGGAAGAACATTTTACCTCATACCCATCATAAAATACTTAATTACATCTTCTCTCAACATGATTAGAACATTCAGCAGTGAAGATGGGTTGAGTACATATAGTCTTTTGACATTGATATGGTTTACACTGTGGGAATGGGGCATAGTTTTTTAGATGGTTTGAGCCAAAATACTATAATTCAGGATGTTTAGAAATCTAGTTATGAATAAAATATGATGTTATTGTTCGCTGAGATTCTTCTCAAGGTATAGAATGGACATGATCAGATGACCCTTGCAACATTGGAAGTTGAGTCAGTGCCTCTAAGTTGGATCAATGAATGGTAGAATGAGGATTTAGAATGTTTATCTTTAAGGTAGTGTCTAAAATGTGTGGATTCAACTTTACATTGGACTATTAGTGATGATTGGATTGTTAATGTTCATTGTTGTATTATTGTGATAGCATGTTTTCAGAAAGATTTGATATGCGAGTTCCTTGCATCGATGGGGGTGGTACATCCTTGTTTGAAAAAAAATGTATCATAATCATCATTGATAGTACTGGTGTCCAGGAATGAAGAAAGAGGTTGTATGTTTTTTTGGACCTATGCATTGTGTGTTAGTATTTGAATGTTGAGCATCAATAGTCAGGTGGTTTTTTACAACCATTTCTCATACCATAATGAAACTAGGACGACATTATAATGGATTTCTTATTAGGTCTTCCAAAAATTCCTTAGAAGAGTGATGTGATATGGGTAGTTGTGGATCATTTGACTATGGTGGTTCATTTATTTCGAATTTGAGAGACATTCACAATTGATCAATTGGGTGAATTGTATGTTCGTAAAATAGTGTAGTTGTGTGGAGTACTATAGTCTATGGTTTTGGATAATGATCCATGTTTTATATTACATTTCTAGCAGGGATTATAGAATGTTCTTGGTAACCACGTGGTTTTTACTATTAATTTCCACCCATATAAGGAAGGGAAATGAATGCATACTATTCAGGTACTAGAGGATATGTGGAGGTATTGTGTCCAGAATTCTGGTGGATCATGGGACAAGTGCATAACACTTGTTCAATTCACTTATAACAGTAGTTACCAAAAGATTAATCAAATGAAATTTTAAGTGGTGGTCTAGGGTTGTCCATGTAGATACTCATTGTGTTGGATGGAGTTAGGAGAATATGAAATGTTGGGGTTGACTCTCGTTTAGGAGAAATTAAAATAGGATTAGTTGATTTAAAGATGTATTGAAATAGCTCATAGTAGGCAAAAGTTATATATGGATTAGTGTTGTAGACCTATTGAGTTTATAGTGGGTGATTGTGTGTTTCATTTTGTGTCGCCAAGGTTGGGTCACCATCAAATATAGAAATATTTAATGTTACGACCAAGGTACATGGGTTGTTTAAGATAGTGGAGATGATAGGGTCAGTGGAATTCTTATTGGCTCTTCCACAATGGTATATTGGAAATCATGTTGTTTTTCATGTGTAACAGCTTTGGTAGTATAACACTGACACATATCACGTGTTTTATGTAATGGGTGTTGAGCATGAGATGGACACATCCTTTGAGGAGATTCCAGTTTGTATTATGGATCATGCTGAGAAATCCTTTCAAGGGATGACTATTCCATTGGTTAGAGTTTTTTCAACCTATTAATGTTCAAGAATAAACTTGGGAGAGGGAGAAAGATATATGGAATTAGTGGCCCAATCAATTTTCATCATAAGTTCAGTGATTATTGGGAATACGGCTCGAGGATGAAACATTATAAAGTGGGGTGGTTGTAAGATCCTGGATTTTCTTGAGATACATTCTTGTTTTTTGTTTTGGTTTATGTCTCCTTATTGTGTTTAATGGAATGTTTTATGGATGTATGAGGAAGCTTAGAGGTGTCTCATAGGCTTGGGACATGAAATAAGGGAGATTTTGTCCATCATAGGCATGTTTTACAGTTTGCACATGGTTAGGAGTAACTGTGCACCCAAACTTTTCTAACCAAGTGGAAGGAGTTCACAGTTTAGTAAATCACACAAGGGGATAGGAAAAACAATGTGGTCCTGTACATAGGCATTATGTATGATTGGTTAACAGTTTGTCATCCCATGTGTTTTTCCCTAAGTAACTGTGTGACTTGGCCCCCCTTGGATAGAGACATGCACACTGTTGGTGCATAATTTTGAGAACTCGTCATCAAAATCCTAGAACCCAATAAAAGTGGGATTTTACCATTTTCCCCTTCAAGATTTTATGTTTAAATCCCTAATTTCATTTTCATTCTTCCTCCTCCATCGCTAGTGATGAACCTAAACACTGAAATCTTCCTGAGGATACATATCCTTCATTTATAGACTATTTGGAGTGTTTCTGATTGTACATCGAAGATATGGGTAAGCGTAACACTATATATACTTCTCTTTTATGGATTATAGATTAAGGATTCATTCTTCTTTTTCCAATTACCTAAACCGTCATTATCTAGTGGATATTATGTTGGTACTTCAATGTGTTCTCAAATCTAGATCTAAGGCTAAGGTTAAGTGTGTGTTCATCTCTGGTTTTTAGGTTGGTGGTCTATATGTTATAATCCATGGTCATGAAGTTGATTTGTAATGAGTGGTTGTATTAATGGTTCGTTATTATTTTGAATTTAATTCCTTTGAATTGATTTGGTATAATAGTTTTCCAAATGATTAATTGAATCCCTCATGATCCATGTGGGATGTGTTGAGGTTGACTAAACCCATTTAGGGCCACCAATGCGGTGTTCCAACTTTATTGAACAAGGAAAGTTTTAATTTTAAGTATTCAATTAACTTGTGTTAAAGTAGATCTGATGATAAACCTATTGATATATTAGTTTTGGTGGAAAGGGATTATTGATAGTTGTACCTAGACATTGATAATGGCATCCGAGTTTTTTTGGAATAATGTAAAGAGGGTTCAATGTTATAAGATGAATGTGTCTAATGACATGTGAGATTAAAATAGAAATGTATGAATTGGATGGTATATGAGAAATGATGAATTATGTGAAATGTATTAATGAGTGGAAATTGTTGAATATGTTAATTGGGTTGAGATATGAAAAGAAATTAAGTTAAATGGTCTCTGTAAGGTGTGTGGTAAATGTGTTAATAGGGTTAAGTCCCAAAGATGTTTTACGTGTTAAATAGAATATGGATTTTGAATGTTATGTGCATTTATTATTCATGGTCAGTGATTTTTTATATGTTGTATTTTGATGAAAAATAATATGAACATGGATTTATGGTATGTGGTGTATTTTACTGATGATCCTACCATGGTACAGGTTGAATCAAGGTTCTAAACCCCACCCCTAGAATACACGGTCTAGCGATTCAGATGGAGGCTCTAAACCCCTGATGGTTGTATTTGATGAGACTACCTAGACTGAGGCTCCAAGGTGAGTGTAGTGTATTTGTTATGAATTTTTTATCCCTAGTGAAATATGAAACATGACTTATTCCCTTATGTTAGATAATTTCTCGGCAAAGGCCAGGGTGTGAATGATGTAAACTTATAACCAATCGATTAATTGATAGAAACGATTTAAGTGATTTAATAGAATAAATGACCAATGTTGATAAGGTGAATATTATTAACTGATGGTACCCAATTTTTTTTGTTTATCTTTCCATTTATTTAGTAATTTCCTGCACTATCTATATAGATTGCATATTTTTTAGACACCATTGGTGGTGGCCAACAGACTTGTACTCACACCATTCTTAGTTCATCGTTTGGTACCTGTGAAAATTTATTTATTGCACTATTTAAAAAAAGTTAAAAGCACAGCGATTGGGATTTGAGTTTGGCATGGTATGTTCATTGATGAGGATTCAGACGTGGAGTCCAGAATCATTTTGGGGGAGGTTTCATTTAGTATTCATTTTGGTATTGCTTCACTTTTGGCAATGTTATCACAATATAGAATATTTATCTTTTGGTTGTGGTTATACCATGTTTTTGAAATTTTTGGTAATGAATGTTATGTTTTAATGCCTATTTTTCCCTTATTTATTATGTTATCTATTATGGAAAACTCATGGTAAAGATGGTATAGTCTCCCTACGTGGCCTATGTGACCCTCGATGCTAGTTATCATACTCTAGCATATGGGAAGACATCGTTGAGTTCATGTGGAAACCCAACTCAGATCACTGGTTAAGTAGCCTTCAGGTTTGGGACATTACAAGCATTTATCCACATGTGTTCAAAAGTTCTCTAAATTTCATTGAATGAATCACTGATTATTGGCCTGGTAGAAAATAACACTTGCTTTGTTTACTTTTGATCACCTAGAGAATCACTTCCAACATATTCTCCTTGATCTCTCTTTATTAGAGAGAAGATGGTAGAGGATGATTTCTCTCCATTCATAGGTTCATTCACGGAGGGGGAGCTTTCTAGATCTTCATGTGATTCTCTTCAACTGTCATTGTGCACAACAAAAATGAATTTGACAATCTTGAAAAATTATATAATTGTGTTTATATATCGTTGTTGTTAGAAATAAATAATATCACAACTGCCCCTTATTAATTATTTAATCCCTACAGAACCCCATGTCAATGATAATAGCAATAATAATATTATTATTTTTTTTTGTGATATGCGCTAAACCCACTAATTAAAATGAAATATCATTAAATCAAATAATATTCAATATATTTTATTTCTCAATGGACAAATAAACTCAATCCTCAATTCAACAAAAATATTTATCAGAACTTGAATAATCACAATTTATTTAATAAATAAATATCACTACATTGTTCTATAATAAATAAATAAATATTATATTCATTAAATAGAAAATAAATGTTTTGTAAATATTCTGCTCACATAATATTCTCTCTAATAATTTGTTACTGAATATATGCAATCATGAAATCATGAATAATTGTTAAACCTCATTTGAGAGTAATATTCATTCATATTTTAAAATAATCATTAGTAATATTCTATTTAACTGAGATTCTGGATACATTTAGTTTTGATCCTCTATCCCTCTTTTTCATTGGAATTAGGTGAAGCTGCCTAATGTACAAGGTTATCATCTGGAATAACATCAATGAACCAATAGTTAAGGATGATAATTTTTTAAACAATATAATACCTCATATGGTAATTAACTATGTAATATAATAAATTTATCATGGTATCTCTAATAAAAAATGTCGCATGATAACATCATTATCCTTGATGCTTGATTTATCTTTCATTAAATTTACAGAAATCAGGCATGCCTATAGAACACCGTGGTGATAGATTTTTTTAGGATATATCAATTTTCATGAAAGGGCCTAAGATATCAACTTCCATTAAAAATATATGGGAAAAATCCGTTCTCTCATTATTCATTAATGCAATATTACTCGTGATGCACCCAATGTATCCTACCTCACCGTGAACGTATGTCATAATTATTTTCATTAATACATTAAATTATATGAATTATAATATACATTAATTATATGTATAATGTATAATGATCAATAAACACGTCTATTTATAAGAACATCCAATGACACATATAAATGTGGATTTCCTACTGGAATGTCTTGTTCTAATAATATACTACACTAGATATTACTAATGGAGTACACCATGATAAGGTACCCTAATGTCCTATGAGTCTCCAACCCCGATAACCTATATCATTTGTGTTCCTAAATTATATCATATGGTTGTATAAAATATATTTTCATAATACTCTTTTGACAGTTATGGTTTCTTATCATAGTGGAGAACTGTAATGAACTTTCAGTATGACACATGCTATTAGGATATTATCACATACTATGTCATGCCGAAGAACAATCATGATGTGCTAAGAATTATATTAATATTCAAAATAATGAATTCAATGCATCATAATGTACACATAATTTGGTTATAGGACACCGAATCCATCACAACAGACATATAACTCATTCTTATATGATCGCCAAAACATCTCAACTTCCATCAACCATGAGACCTTAGTAGCTTCACAGCTGGGAAAGTTAAATTGAAGCTACAATGAACATGTTAATTCTAATAAATACAACAGTAATATAGATATCAATTTATCAAATTTTCTTACCCATATCTTGATCCATGACTTCTACATAATTTTATTATCAATATGCATCAATGAGACCAGTTTCACTAGAATTATATTGTTTCAATAGGATATTGTTTCCATAAAACATCTAAAATTATTAGAATTTTTACCTATCATTTGATTATCTTCATTCTAATCAACCATTATTTATGTGAGATTATTCCAAGACTCATGAATATTTGTGAAGCCACAATTCCTATTATATGATCTCACTGAATATGAAAAGGAAAAAAAGAATTAATTCATTGTACAACAATAAAAAAATAATGTGATGTAATTTGATACAATTATAAAAAAACCTAATGCAGACTGATCACTAGGTTTAGATGGATCTATGGGTTATCCTGTATTAGTAACCATTGAAGGATTTGTTAGTCCCAATGCATGCACCGGTTCATTTGCATGCACTATATTTTAAGCTAATGAAACAAAACCATTAAATCCTGGATGGATAGTTGGAAACGGACAAGGCGTATACATGGTGGGATAAGGATAGAAGTGATGGGGATACACCATAGGATATGGATATGGTATAGGTTCGAACATTTTTTTGTAGATTATGTAGGCATGCTATTAGAATAAGAGGATAAATAAGATGATAATAGAGGCATGGGTGGGAAAACCCTGCTGTCATAAGTGGATGATGAATATTTATGGTAGATGGGGTCTTTATTTGAGGATCAGGGTGTGAACTTGTACGACTAGTGCTTTGTGTATCTTTAGGATAATCCATACTAACAACCATACTAGTAGGATGAAAACAATTCAACTCTAGTTCAATAAAACATCCCTAAAAATTTGACATAGAATAAGGACATGAAATTAAAAGTAATGCAGAGGAAAAATATTACAATTATTATTGTCAGTAAGGAAACCGGAGAAGACAACCCTAGATCGCACAACCAATGATCATTATAGAATAATATCATCATTCATACTTCTTTTATATCATTCATAACATGCATAATAATGAAATCTACAATTGTATTTGGGATGATATACATTTTCCCAATAAAAATATCAATGTGTCACCCAACATTAAAACAACAAAACATGGTATAATAATATCATGTAAATTCCACAATAATTTATATAAATATAATAATCAAATAATACAAATACCATAAAAACTATGATTTATTAAAAAATATTCAATATTTAATAAAGTAGATCGAATCTAGAAGTTGTATAATATCTGAAAAGAAATACAAGATTTGTTCAAAATAATTAATCATCACTATTTGGAAAAAGAGGAATGTATCACTTGTCTCCTTCAATAAGCCTGAATAATATACAATGATCATCCATTAACTCAAATAGAAAATTTTAACTACCAAAATCATAGTAAATTGGGTCTACGAACACATATAGTGTTAATAAATTGTGAAGTAAGTTCCATTAAATAAGGATTCACTAAGGCTGAATAAGTCTAAAGTGACACTTATGTATATCAAAGAATATGAGAAGAAAAAAGTATGTCTTAATGAAGTATCATATCACTCCAAAAGGAAAGAGGCCAAAGTTTGTGGATGAACCCTCCATTACCAGATGAAACATGAAAAAGGGTGTCAGAAACATATATCAAAATAAGAGACAAGTATTAAAGGGATTGAGCCCTTAAGGTTGATGGAACCCAAGCCAAGAAGGATAAATAATCTCATAGAGAACATTTGAAATGGAATCATCACAAGTTTTTTTGAAAAAAATACCCACTAGAAAGTCTTGGAGGAAAAATAGAATAAAGGAGTCAATTCATCAAGAAAACCCACAATCATTAACATGAGAATGTTAGAGGTACCCCTCTCCTTTTTTACATTATTGTTAGATATGATAAATTGAGTGATGAAGGATGAAGGGGTAAATAAAATCCAAGGGGGGTATTCACCATGTTCTCATTTAAAGAAGATTTACAAATACAATAGTGCATGATGAAATGAAATTTCTAGATAAATCTAAAATTTTACAAAACATAAATTAATTATAGAATATTGTTAATTTGATAATACAAGTTGGAATATATATGAATCATTTTAAATATTAACAATATAGTGGATTTCAATTTTATTTTGGACAGAATAATGTTTCAAATAGAACATTAAGTTTTACTAATGAAGTTCGGATATTTAAAGAACCTTTCAAGAGATTTATTAGAAAATAACATGCCGGTATCATCTAAATGATTCTTAGGATAATGAAAAACTACTTGGATAAATAATTCAACCAACAAAGTGGTTTCAACACGTGGGGTCTAGATGTTAAAAAATCAAGGGGAGATTGTCACGACCTGTCCTCGGACCCTGTGCCATGGCTACCCCATGCACTCCTTCCATAGGCCAGGGGCTGGCGACTAGCACCAAAGGCGTAAATATCAATACTGGGATGGAATTTCTTTTATAAAACTAAACAAGCACAACAGAGTACGCAACGGATGTAAGTACTATGTAAAACTGTATGAAAAAGTATGTGCTGAAAAGAATTGGGCTAGAAATACAAGCCCAATAGTAAGTACAATACAACTGAAAAGCTAGTACAATTGTAGTAAAGTAAAACAGAAACCACTGAGTCATCCTCTGGGAATCCCACCATAATGGTGGGTACAGATGGCCTCTTCAGCACCTCAGGTATAACCGTCTACTCCGTGTACGTCTCTCCATGTGTTTCACCTTTGTGTACCACCCAACTCCACCAACCTCTTCCTCGATCAGTGATGTCTGTCTTCTCCATCCAACACAACGTAGTGCAGGCATAGCCCGTGCAGGGGTGAGTAGAAGATGCTTAATAGGGACCCCGAGACCCCTGAATGTCTCCCAGAGACCACAAAGGATAAACCAAAAAATATGTTAACAATAACGAAGTATCAACCAAATCTACTTAGGTATATGCCCAAACATATACCTATGTTGTCAATCACAGAATGACTCCAACTCTCGAGCCCAATCACAACCCAGTCCAGACATGATAGAAAGTCAATCTCATTGAGGATAGAGATTGAATGTTAAAACTCATCTCACATAGGAATACAACTCACGAAGAGGGGTGGATATAATTTGATGTAGCATCTGAATCATCTTCTTTGTCGATCTCATGTAGGATCCTAGTACAGAAGTCATCACTTCCAATCCCATGGAGGATCCAAGTACAATAATCATCATTGCCGAACCCACAGAGGATTTAAGTACAGTAGTCATCGCTACTGAACTCACGGAGGATCCATTTACAGTAGTCATCACTGCCAAACCCACGGAGGATCCAAGTACAGTAGTCATCATCGTCGAACCCAGGGAGGATCCCTGTACGGTAGTGTTCGTAGTCACAGCCAGCACTAGGGTTCCCAAACACAGCATGCTCGATTCCGGGAGGGTACACTTCTCGATTAAAGGGGTCAATACATCAATTATAACGAATTCTATAGTTAATGTATCTCGATGTTCAATCTCGTCAAAAGAAAGCCAACTCGATAGACAACGCATCAATCAGATGCACGATCTGAGAGATATTGGATTTTCCATTCAAGGGGCCCGGTTAGAAATATGCTCATTCCAAACTAGTACTTTTTCCATAGTAGTCAAAAACTCACATAGATTATCACAAAAGGACCGCTTTGTCATGAGGGCCCCAGTGCTACAAACGGCTCGTCGATCAGACGTACGGTCTTTATGTTATTCACGCTTAAGTGAATCAGGCCCAACCCATCAAGCCCAGTGGGTTGGTAGGTAGGCCTGACCTGATTTTGTGGGTCTAACCTAGAAGGGGCGTCGGGCAAGCCCGAGAGTGCATGGCGCGGCCCGAGAGGGTGCGGCGCAGCCGACACGGCGCAGCCCGACATGGCGCAGCTCAGCTCGGCGCGGTGCGGCCCGACCTGGCTGTTCGGGCACAATAGGGTGGGGCAGCCCCCCGGTTTTCTGAACCGGCGGTGCCAAGCAGTGTTTCCCTCCTGTCCGACCAGCCAAAGTCAGCCGGTCTTCCCGGAGCTATCGGCCCATGGTAGTGGGACGCGAACCCTCTGCTGCGGCCCCCATGAGCGTCGTGGCTCCTTCCGCCCGTCCAGCTATGGCTGGACATTTCGTCTTCAGCTGAGCAGCCCATGGTTAGGGGTCGCAGTTCTTCTGCATGCTACCGGAGCGTGAATTCCACCTTCACTCTCCACCACCTCCGTTCTCCACCGCCTCAATTTGAAAATTAAAAATCAAGAAACACCAGAGGGTCATTCGGCCATGTTTTTTCAGCCCACACCCTCTTCATTAGGTTGAAACAATTGTCCATAGACAATCAATCTCATTTTAAAAAACAAAGTTATAATTTATTCGAATTAAATTATATAAACACCCTACCTTGAATTCAAGAGTGGATCACGTCAATGAGTCACGGAATACAACCATCGCAGAGGTCAGGTGTCGCGGAATGTTGTCATAGACTGTGTTCCTTACGAGCGGTGTCTTCTCCATTGACGTGAAGAAGAAGAAATGATGAAGACATTCCTCACAATCTTATTCTGGTCGATGAGACAATATCTTTCCTCGTGTTCTTAATTGGTGAGGGAGGAATCTCTCCTCCAAATTCCCTAGAGGTTTTTCCCACCAAAAATATTTTCCAAGGCCAATATTTTAATAATGATTCTCAATTTTAATATTTTCCATACAATTCAAATTGTTTCCAAATGAGTTGTTACAATTAATTAATGAAGTCATTAATCTAATTTTGTTGGCAAACTTAATGAGAGGGAGGTGGAGAGATCACAAATTAATTAAGGATATAGTTGTCAAATTAATTCAGGGGAATTAATGGAAGGTTTAATGGAGTTGAAAGGTTAGGGGTTTGTTTGGGGCCCACATCACGTTATTCTCTCATGGGAGGTTATTTGGGTGTTGTCCCCACCTATAACTTCCCCTTGTAGGATATAACTAACAACCTTAAATAAATTTGTGTACTACAATTTTATTTATTTTATTTTAAATCCCTAAAATTTATCTCTCAACCCACATAAAAAATAACAGCGGTAAAGGTCACCTTAAGTGATTACTAGTGCTGCAAGTTCATCAGTGTCATAGAATTTCAATTCTGAGCACTGGTTCAAAAGATAGAAAAACCTACACGTACATTTACTGAATGTACCTGAACAAAACTTCAGAAATTTATTCCGGGCACACCGGGCCTCAGAATCAGGTGTCGTTAGTAACCATAGACTCATAAAATTCCATATAATTAAGAAAAAAAATTCCTTGAGTTTTTTTGGGTCTTTACATTACTATCAACTCATGGATTTACATCCCCATAAAGCTAAAACACGCACTAGGGAAACAAATGGGGGTGATGAACATGCATCTCAGCCTCCCGCTCCCATGTGTTCTTTTGGAGGTTTCTGTGCTTCCAGCGAATGCGCACCAGAGGAATCAACCACCCACATTGGACAAGCTCCCGTTGATCCTCGATCTCCACCATGACCTCTGTGAACGTCTCACTGTCATCGATGTCCATCTCCCCATGGTCAATGATGTGGGACAGGTCTTGCTCGTATCTCATCAGCTAAGATACGTGCAATACGTCATGCACCTAGTGCAAAAGAGGTGGAAGGTCCAGGTAGTAAGCCACCTCACCTACTCTGTTCAGGACCTGGAAGTGTTCGATTAAGCATGGAGATAACTTGCTGCCCCGACCAAATCTCTATAGACCTCATCGAGGTGAGACCCATAAGAAAACGTAGTCGACATCCTCAAACTCCAATGGTCCCCGTCTCCTACCAGCATAGAACTTTTGTCTGCTCTGTGTAGTCTTCATCCGCTACTGGATGATCTGCACCTTCTCCGTCATAGCCTGAACCATCTCTGGTCCTACAAGTGCTGACTCCCCTGGGTCAGTCCAGCACATAGGTGATCTGCAAGGTTGGTCATACAGTGCCTCATAAAGGTCCATCTCGGTGGTGGAGTGGTAGATGTTGTTGTACGGAAACTCTACCAAGGGTAGGTGATCCTCTCAACTGTGACCAAAGTCGATGACACATGCACGTAGCACGCCCTCGAGAGTCTGTATGGTCCTCTCAGTCTGACTGTCTGACTGAGGATGAAATTCGATTCTCAGGCGTAGATGCTTCCCAAAATCCTCCTATAACCCCTTCCAAAGTCGGGAAGTGAATCAAGAATCTCTATAGGAAATGATAGATAATGTCACACCATGAATCCATTCAATATCCAGAATGTAGAGGCGTCCCATGCTCTCTACTAAGCCCTACTCTCTGATCGGTAGAAAGTGGGATGACATGGTGAGTCGGTCTATGATCACCCAGATAGAGTCGTGTCCTCTGGAAGCCCATGGAAGCTCCATCATGAAATCCATAGATATGCCGCCCCACATCCACTCTGGGAACTCTAATTTTTGTAAAAAGACTGCTGGTACCAGGCGCTCCGCCTTCACTTGCAGACAAATGAGGCATCATGAAATGAACTCTACTACAACCTTCTTCATACCCGGCCACAAGTGTTATCATATGAGGTTCTGATACATCTTCACCACTACTGGATGTACCTATAGAGGGGATGTGTGGAACTCCCTCAGCACCACCCCTGTAATGTGAATGGTACCATGGTACATCCCCTGAAGTGGTTAACGTGCTCCCCTCCTTCAGAAAATCCATCAGCTGCCTGTCTTGGAGATATATGAGTACGTCGCATCTCACAGTCAACGTCCCCACACTGTACCACCCTCACTAGCTAAAGAAGTAGAGGCGTGACTGTGAGAGATTGAGGAAATAATTTTCTATCAATATCTAAAAAGGATATATGCAATGCGGCTAGTTGCTCCATCGCTTCTCCTAGCAGTTGAATTCCTGATCATTTACTGAGAGCATCAACTACAATGTTCCCCTTACCAAGAGTATATATTATCAAAAAGTCATAGCCCTGGAGGATCTTGAGCCATTACCAATGTCTCAGGTTTAGTTCCTTCGGCGAGAAGATGTACCTGAGACTCTGGTGCTCAGAGAAGATTGTAAAGCGCTCACCAATCAGATAGTGCTTCCACATCTTCAAGGCAAAGACTGTTGCTGCTAACTCCAGATCATGGGTAGTGTAGTTCTACTCATGCTATCTCAAATTCCATGAACCATACGCGACCACTACTCTCTCCTTCATCAGGACACACCCGAGTCTGGTTCTTGATGCATCGTATTAAACTATACACCCTACACCCTCCACCAGTAGCCTCAAGATGGGCGCACTGGTCAATCTCTGTCTCATCTTCTAAAAGATCTGACGACATCTATCTGACCACACGAAGGGTTTTTGCTTCTTTTTCAAAGCTAAAAGTGGTGCTGAAACTCTGGATAAATCTAGAACAAATCTCTGATACTAAATAGCCAGACCTAGGAAACTTCACACCTATGTCATGCTCCTGGTGGCTCCCAAGCATGTACTGCCTCAATCTTCTCTAGATCCACTACAAATCTATCCTCCGAGATGACATGTCCCGAGAATTGAACCTCTCAAATCCAGAACTGGATCTTCGAGAGCTTACCATAATACTGGTGCTCTCAGAGTGTATCTAGTAGAATCTTCGAGTTGTAGGCATGCTACTCCTCAGTAGTTGAGTAATTAATTATGTCATCAATGAAAAATACAACAAATAAATTGAGGTAAGGTTGGATGATCCTATTCATGAGACTCATGAACCCTGCTGGAGCATTGGATACGCCGAAACGCATAACCAAGAACTCGTAATGGACATACAAACACTTAAAAGTTGTCTTCTGCACAACCTCGTCTTGAACTCTGAGCTGGTGATAACCTGGCCTGAGGTGTATCTTCGAGAACCATCATGATAACTTGAGCTGATCAAAGAGGTCATCAATACTCGGGAGTGGGTACTTGTTATTCATGGTCACCTGATTCAGGCGGCGGTTGTTGACACATAGTCATAAGCTCCCATCCGCCTTCTTGGAAAACAAAATCGGAGAAGCCCAGGGTGAAACACTGGGTCAGATGAATCCATTTTTCTATAAGTCCTCCAGTGGTACCCACAGCTCACGAAGCACAGCGGTAGCCATCCTATATACTGGAGTAGATATCGGTGTTGTCTCGGGGTACAAGTCTATGTAGAAGTATACCTTCATATAAGAAGGTAGTTTTGGAACGTCTTCTGGAAAAACGTCTGTATACTGATCCACCACAATAGGAAAAATCGGACTTCGCAAATAAACTACTCCATGGATGAGACTAGCCAACTGATGTGTGATTAGCTGCCCTCTCCTCTGTGTAATTCCATCCTGTGCAGAAAAGGATCCCTTCTCGTCGGTGAAGGTGAACCTACCCCCATCCGTGCAGACACACCACACTTTGTTCCTAATACAGTTGATCTGAACCTGGACTGTAGACAAACAATCCATAACCAAGATGACATCGTAAGGACTCGATGCCTCTACAAGAAGATCCAAGAAATAGATCTCACCTCCTAGAGTAATCTAACACTACCGGCACCAGTGAATAATAGTCGAGTCTTCTCCTGTAGGAGTCTCTAACAGTAAGCATTGAGCCAACGGCTCCATCAGATTCTCCGAGCTCCGAACAAGGGCAGCGGAAATAATATAATGACTTGAACCTGTGTCTATAAAATCAGCAGTAAGGGTGGTGTAGTCATAGATAATACCTCAAATCATCTCTAGTGCACTGTGGTCATAGGCCTTAACTGCCTAGAGCTAAGCATGCCTCTGTCTTCCAGCTCCCTGTGTCGGGGTGGTCCTCCTAGTGGTGGTGGTGGTAGAGCCTCGAAATGTTGTCCACCACCCACTACTCGGCCAGCTGCTCTGCCTCGTCCACCTGTTCCCGATTGACCACCATGGTTGAAACTCTTTATTTTCCTGGGAGGTACCTCTAATGTTTACTAATCGTCTTCATGGTGGTATTGGCATTCAAGAGCCATGTGGCCCGGCCTTCCGCATGCATAGCACTGTCTACCCCTCATATGGATGGCTCTATTTCTTGTTCCTCGTACATTCGAACCAGTATCCCGAGGTTGCCCACCTAATGTCCTAGTCCTTCTGGCCCTCTGCGACATTTTGTCTATTGTCATATGTTGAAGACTCTGCTACGTTTTACCCTGTGGTGGGTCTCGCTACTGGAGACTGCTCAGCGAGGAAACTCTCCACTAGAAGGGCTCGCTCCCACACCCCTGCCTGCGTCAGGATGCTGAGGGGAATTGTCAAAGTCTTGATCTCATGATTTTATCCATGATCGATGGTTTGGGCCGTGAAAAATGGGTCTCATACCATGTTCATGGATTAGCATGAGAGGTCAGTGAACCTCACTGAGTACTGAGCTACTGTCATGCGGCCCTACTGCTGATGAAGTTACTCCTGAATCCGCACCACAAAAAGGGTGGCTGGAAAAACTCCAAGTGTAAGGGACTCTCGAAGTCTATCTAATGTAGAGATGCCTCGTCATGCACCTGGAGCACCAGGCTCCACCATCTACCTTCCACCGCATGCCGGAGACCCACGGAAAGGATCGCCATAAGGTCGGCTGGTTTCCCTACCAATTTGAAAACATTGACGATAGCCTCTAGCCAAGCCTCAGATGCCGGTGGGTCCATCTCTAAGTGGAACCAGGGCATCCTCTGTCACTGGAACTTGTGAAATGCACTCAGGTGGCATGCACTCTCTGCGGCTGGGGATAGTGGTATTGTTGGCGTAGCTTGTAGTGGTGCCGCTGGTGCCTCTGCTATGATGGGGCCATGCACCGAGTCCTCATCGCTCGGTAGTCTACCATACAGTACGTCACTCGGAACCCTAGACAGGTGCCTACGTGGGGCCATCCTAAAAAGAAATAGGTGATCCATGGTCAAAATAGTATACCTGGTGAGTTGAAAAAATGAATTTAAAAAGAAAACCTTTTAAAGAAAACACACACGCAATCAGTGTTTTTGTGCACTGAGTCAGAAATCAGAAGTCAGGGTCCTAGTGTATTGATACATCGGCCACCACAGCAACACTAGACTCACTATTCTGAAAACCACACTCAATACGATTAACACTATTTCTTCATGGTAATATAGATTAGAGTCCTAGGTTCTATGATAGAATTGACTCCTCTGATACCAAATTGTCACGACCCGTCCCGGAGGCCCATGCCGTGACTACCCCAAGCTCGCCTTCTATAGGCCAGGGGTAGGAGACTAGCACCAAAGGCATAAATCCCTATACTGGGAAGGAATTACCTTTATAAAAGTAAACAAACACAATAGAGTATGAAACAGAAGTAAGCACTAAGTAAAACTGTATGCAAAAGTAATTGTTGAAAATAAAGATGCTGGAAATACAAGCCCAACAGTAAGTAAAGTACAACTGAAAATCTAGTAGAACTACAATAAAGTAAAATAGTAACCAATGAGTTGTCCTCCAGGAATCCAACATGAGGGGTTGGTACAGATGGCATCCTCAGCACCTCAGGTCCAACTGTCAGCTCCGTGTACCTCTCGCCACGTGGTCCACCTCCAGGTACCACCCAGCTCCACAAACCTTCACCTCTATTAGTGTTGTCTGTCATCTGCATCCAATACAATGTAGTGTGGGAATATCCCATGTAGGGGTGAGTATATGATACTAATTATGGACCACAAGACCCCCGAAGGCCTCCCAGAGTCCACGAAGGATAAACCACAAAATAATTTTACAATAATGAGGTATCAACTAACTCTACTTAGGTATATGCCCATAAATATACCTATGATCTCAATCATAGAATGGCTCTAACTCTTGATCCCAATAGCAACCCAGTCCACACAAGACAGCAAGTCAATCTCATTGATGATAAAGATTGAATGTCAAGACTCATCTCACATAGGTATACTACTCAGGAAGCGGGGTGGAGATGATTACATGAAGCCTCTGAATCATCTCCTCTACTGAACCCACGTAAGATCCTATTACAGAAGTCATCACTGCCAAACCCACGGAGGATCCAAGAATAGTAATAATCACTGTTGAACCCACAGAGGATCCAAGTATAGTAGTCATCACTGCCGAAGCCAGGGAGGATATAAGTACAATATTCATCGCTTCCTGACCCACAGAGGATCCCAGTATAGAAGTAATTGTCGTTGAACCCATGGAGGATCCCAGTACGGTAGTCGTCACAGTCATAGCATGCTCTAGGGTTCCCGCACATAGCACACTCGATTCCGGGAGGGTCCACTCCTCAATCTAAGTGGTCGACACATCAACTATAATGAAGTCCAGATTTGAAATATCCCAAAGCTTTGTTTCATCAAAAGGGACCCAACGCGACAGACGGCGCGTTAATTGGACACCCGGTCTGAGAGGTTTTGGCTTTTCTATTCCAGGGCCCCGGTTGGAAATACGCTCGTTCCAACCCAGCTATTTTCCAAAGACATCCAAAACTCACTTACAGTATCGAAAAAGGACTGATTCGTCCTGAGGGTCCTAATGCCATAGACGGAACGTCGATCGGATGTGTGGTCTTTATGTTATTCGTGCTTAAGTGAATCGGGCCTGGCCCCTCAAGCCCAGTGGGCTGGCGGGTTGGCCCAACCCGATTTGGGGGGTCCAACCCGACAGGGGAGTCAGCCCGGCCCCGCATGGCGTGGTGCGGCACGGTGCGGCATGGCCCGGCGCAGGGTGGCTCGATGCGGCGTGGCCCATCCTGGCTGGCCGCGGCTCGCCCTGGCTGGTCGAGCGCTGCGGGGGGAACGGCCCCCCGGTTTCCCGAATCGGTGGCGCTAAGCGGCACCGCCCTTCTATCTACCCGGCCAAATCCGACCGGTCTTCCAAGCTCGAGTGGCCCGTGGTTGCGGGACGAGAACCCTTTGTCACAGCGCCCTTGAGCGCCGCGGCTCCTTCCACCCGGTCGGCAGACGAGATAGCCGGTTCATCCACTGAAGTGGCCCAACTTGTACGGGTTGTGGTTCTCCACTGCGCGACACTGAGAGGCACCGCGGTTCCACCAATCCAGCCAGCTATAGCCGGCCAGTTGATCATCGACTGAGCGGCCCACGTTTGCGGGCCGCGGTTCTTCTGCATGTGGTCGGTGTGCGGCCGCTGCCTTCGCTCTCCACTGCCTCCGTTTTCCACTGCCTCCCTTTGCGAATTTAAAATCAAGAAACAACAGAGGGTCATCGGGCCATATTCATTTAGCCCGCGACCTCCACGTTTGGCGAAGACAATTTTCAATAGATAGTCATTCGCATTTAAAAAGAACGAAGCTATAATTTATTTGAATTAAATTATACAAACACCCTACCTCAAATTCAAGAGCGGAGCACGTAAACGAGTCGCGCAGAAGGAAACCATCATGAAGGTCGGGTATTGCAGAACGTTGTCATAGACGTCGTTCCTCGCGAGCGATATCTTCTCCATTGACGCGAAGAAGAAAGGATGAAGGCATTCCACACAATATTGTTCTAGTCGACGAGAGGATATCATTCCTCATGTTCTTCATTTGTGAGGGAGGAAGATCTCCTCCAAATTCTCTATAGGTTTTCCCCACCCATAATATTTGCCAAGGCCAATATTTTAATAAATCTTCTTCATATAAAATTTGCCATGCAATTCAATTTTTTTCAAAATGAGATGTGACAATTAATTAATGAAGTGATTAATCTAATTGTGTTGGAAATATTAATAAGAGATCGGTGGAGCGATCACAAATTAATTAAGTAGAGAGTTGTCAAATTAATTAATGGGAATTAATGTGGAGTTTAAGGGAGTTGAAAGGTTAGGGGTTCATGTGGGCCCCACATCTCATTATCCTCTCATGTGAGGTTATGTGGGTGTAGTACCCACCTATAACATCCCCTTGTAGATATAAAAAACAACATTAAATAATATTGTGTACTAAAATTTTATTTATTTTCTTTCTAAATCCCTAAAATTAACGCTCAACCAGCATAAAACACAAATACGGTAAAGGTCCCCATTAGCGATTATCGGTGCTACGAGTTCATTGGTGTCCTTGGATTTCAATTCCGAGCAACGATTCAAAAGATAGAAAAATGTGCATGTACGTTTACTGAACGTACCCAAACAAAATGTCAGAAATTGATTCTGTGCACACCGGGACTTTGAATCAGGTGCCATCAGAAACCGTAGACTCGAAAAATTCTAAATAATTAAGAAAAAAAATTTCATTGAAATTTTTTGGGTCTTTAAAGAGATATATATTGGCTCGTGAAATCTAATTATTCTCACTTAAAAGATTTATTCATTGTAGAGATATTGGATGAAATAGACTGCTAGTGGTGTCAACAAACTCTTCATGTGATATGTTCCTCATCCACATGTAATATTAGGAGAGTTCCATTGAAGAATCTATATAAGGGTCATTCATGATTTCCAATACCTATGTAAAGGTATGTAAGAGTACACTTACCTACATTAATATAAGTGTAGAAATTTGAATACTACACAATGGTATACTGATCAATGTAAAGGAAACTCTTGAATTATTCTATATAATAATGGCACATAATATAATCCCCTAATACATTAACGAAAAAATAATATATTCATTAATAACATAATCATTTAATATACATTACAAAAAATTGTATTGGATTTATGTACAATTAGTGGATAACTAAATTAAAACAAAAAATATATCCATTATATTCCTATTTATTATTCAAATAATAAATGTGAACAAATAGTCTAAAAAGATATGACGTATTTGGATGTCACTAATCTGATGTCAAAGAAGATCAGAATGAAAAAATCTCTAATTTATAAGTGAATGTGGGAGGAGACAAGAGTCGTTCGGTGATCGGTTGAGGGGAGAATAAGGATCATGAAAAAAAATAAGGTGGTGGGAGGAAAATTTTTTTGAGATAACTCTATCGCAATCAATAATGACAAATTTTTGGTATATCTCAACCCATACAAATGATTTTTTCAAAATCATTAAGAAAGAATTTCTATACCAACAGTTTCCATAAACTGTTGGTATAGACACATTCATGCCACACTATACTCATGGTTTATATAAACTGTGAGTAAAGATACATGGGAATGGCCCCATTTTCCAGGAGTGAATAAATAGTATTTAGAAATATATAAATATTTATATTGGATTTAAATTATTCGCATCATAGATTATCAATGATAAAAAAAATAGCTTATAAAGTGAACCATGTATCTGTGCTAAATAAAACAGTGAAAGATTGATCTCTTTTATCACTTATTTTTTTAATGTTTATAAAATTATCTTTTATCATTGGTTTTTTTTAGTGTTGATAAAATTTTATCCCTTATCAATGTTTTTTTGACATCAATAAAAAGTAGCATTAAAAATTGTGAGATCTATGGCATTGTATCTTATTAAAATAAGGAAATATAAATATAGTTAACAAATTTAAAATGTGTCATGTGGGGGCATGATACCACTAGTGGTGAAGTATCTGACGAGGTCTCCTAGGAAATACCTCTTTTGGAGTCCATACAAGATGTAAAAACACTCAAAAGCCTAGTAGTAAAATAATATCCATGGAAAAGTATAAGCGGACTACCTACTGTCAACTTCACCAGATTTTTGTGGAAATCTCTTTTCAAAACTAACACTAATAACTAGAGAGAATATAGATATAGAATTTATTAAAGAGTTCTGATTTTTATTAAAAACACATCTCCAAAATAATGGGTTTGATGTCCCATATATAGGCCTCTGAGATCATCTTACCCGATCAGATGACTCGATTCCTATAAGGTACACCCTCAACAAATACAATAGAAAATAAAAAAGAAAAATCAAAATCAAAATGTGGGATACACAACCAGGTAACTTCTACTTCACACATCCCAGTAAAAACAAATTACATAATTGACATGTCTGATTTGATCCTATCATCCATGTTGGATATGATTCATGTCTAGATCAGCACCAAGAATCTCTCCAACTCATTCAGAGCATCCATCATTTCTCCAACTGATACATGTTTTTCCAAATCATTCATTTTCATTAAATATTTTATGGTCTGTTGGATTTGATCTCTGACAATGAGAATATCTTTTTAATTCCTTTCCACATTTTGAGTTCTTCAACAATCGGGTATTCATCCACATCTATGTTTGTCATATGATTCATTTATACATCCTCCATGTCTCTAGAGTTGATAGAGACAAGCACATTTTCTCCTAAAAAGAATATAAAATATATTATTGTTGTTTTTTATTCATTTATATAAACAGTATATGTGATTTGGATACATTCGTAATTGATGTTATTCAAATTTTTCTCTAGAAAATCTTAATCACTAGATTGAAAATATTTTAACGTATTCTAGACTGATCCTTTAGGCTAGTTCCATGGCTATAGATTCCATAGCATGATCAATCTATCGGCTAGTCTTATTGGTTCAATATGTGAAACCTACCATAGAAAACTAAGATATGCACTATTTAAAACAATTCTCATAATTTGTGGTACCCAATTGAATGTGGAATTTATTTTTATAAATCCCATGAATTGTAATGATCCCATTCTGATTGTTGTCCGGCATTCAATCACTTTTTTCTGTTTCTATTGCTATATCTAGAATAAAGAGATTTGGAATCCCTATTTCTGAAATTCTCAAAAATCTTTCAAAAACTAGATATTTATTTGCACCTATATATTTGATTCTTATAACATTGTCAAGTTGACCAGAAACATGGAATTTCATCCTGATCACATTAGTAATGATCATACTGATCATATATCAATCAGTCATTTTTTAATCTTCCATAAGGTCATTGGATTCATCAAATTTCTAAAACACTATTCATACCTATTTTGAATATCTGGTCATATGTTCTTTCAAAGATCAAATTGTAAATGGTTATGGATTTGTTCCATTACATGCATGGAATCATTTGAAAATATTTCCATATTTATTTTACTAGATTGTGATCTCCAAATAGGTTATCATCCATATTTACTTGAACCTATTCCTACTCACCATTCTGTCGATGATGTTCATTTTGAGACTTTTTCTAATATTAGAGTTATTCTAATTTATCATCCAAGATCTTATAAATGGTTTTCTATTTCCATTGGATCATCTATTCATGTCAATATTATGGTTATTGCAAGCCATCCTATTTATCAGATTGTCTACACTTTTTGTGATGTAATTGCCTTTATAACCACATACAGAGAATTAAATAGGACTTTTATGTTTAGAATTTCTGCCTAGAGATCTCATTGCAATATTTTTATGATTTAAAACCTTTCTGTTGATGTAACTTGTCCTTTATAAACTTTCAACCATTCCATATTAAGATACATTCATTTGAATAGAATTCTCTATTCGAATCACTTTTCTTTTTTCAATTCAATCATTCATTACTTTGATAACCTATAATTCCTTCACATAACTATTATCCACAAAAATGGGACATCTCTATGATTTTTTACTTCTTTATATTGCACTTTCAAGAGTCAAAATATAATTTTAGTGCATCTATAATTATATTATCATTTATTTTAATATTTTTTATATTAATGGTATATTATTTCAATTCATTATTCCACTGTAAATTCTTTTATGGGTTAAACTTTTTATTATAATACTCATAAATTCATTATATAAGATCTATATATAGATATATAAATGGTTTTCCCAAGAAAATATCATTATCACTAATTTCATATAAACTGTAGGAAATTATCTTTCATGGATAGGATGATTTTTATCAAACTTTTTAAAACATCCACTCCAGTATCCACTAATAATTTAATTATTGTTTTCTATTATCATTAGGATACATATCCTTGTTGATTTTGATGCATCTGCTTCTAAGATAAGTTAATCTTCTCTCCCTTATGGATACTCTAATTTTTTGAGATTCTATGCTTTTTGCTTCACATTTCTGATTACTTTATAATATTTTTCTATCAATTCCCAGGTTACTTTACTGGACAAATTTCTCTATATGGTAACTGATATTTTCTATAAATCTATAATGTATGCTCTAACAAAACTTATTATACCAAGAAACACCTAAATACTCTTATAGTTTTTAATCTCATTCAGAAATAGTTGTATATTTTTTCAATATATGGTTGACGCATCTATCTACTTTTTTAGATTTTCAATAGTGATAATTCATTCTTTGGTTGCATCGAAATGATCTTTACTTTTAAAAATATCATCCCTTATTCTCTAATCACTTCATCTACCTGCTCTAAATGTTTTATATTCCCTTATATATTTTTACTAAATACTTGCAAATCATCAATATACAGGCGCGTGAAATTTGATAATCTACTGAATTCCATTACCATTCTCCTCTAGAATATTCCTAACATATTCTTAATTCAATATGGAATATCTATCCATTCCAATAGGCCAACTAGAGATATAAATATTTCTATTGGTATAACCTCTTCTTTGATCTTTATCTTCCAATATCCTGACGTTACATCAAACATTGAATATACCATTGGTATTTCAATTCTAATCCTTATTATTAATATCTTAGTATTTGAAAGATTGTATCCATAATCCTTTGTGTAATAATTAGTATCGTGATAATTTATAATTGTTCTAGTATTACCACACTGGTTTTCTACATGATTCGTTACCTTGAACTCTCCACTCTTCTGTGGACTTTCACTAAACTCGATTAATCTATTACTGATCAGTTCTAGAATTTTTTTTCAAAAATTCAAAACCAATGTTAACTGGATAGGAAATCTCTTTACTTCTGATCACTGTACTAAGAGCATTAAGGGTTATTTTAGCCACTGGCATTGCCTTCTACCATAGTTTTGTACGTTTTTTTGACTAATTTTATGATAAATAATCTTTCATCCTAGCCTATTCCTCTTCTTCATTAATCCTCAAATAATTTAACCAACACATTTCATTCCACTTCTCAATAAATATATGGTATTCTATATCTTCATATGGATAGTTTTCCACTTTAACAGTAGATACATTCTTATCTAGAATGGTCATTGTTTTATGAAAATTAGTTGGAATCAAATAATTATAAACGATAATTCTATTTTAAAAATATCACTATATGCTGAAATATTTTAAGGAATCTCTTTACAATCAATAATTTATCTAAAAATTGAGGAATATAATATATTATCTACTCTATAAATATTCTTCTATTGAGTTCAATCTAAATATCCTTGGATACTTCTTATATCAGAACTGTTGCATTATTACCAACTGTAACATACAACTGTAACCCCAAAAGTCATTAAAAATAAGTTGAAATTCATGAACTTTTGTTTTAATTAGATATTTAGTACTATCCCTTAAACATATTTTTCCATCTTATATGTTTTGAATTTCAAAAAATGGTCATTTACAATTGTGAAAAGTAAGTTATTTTGACTCTAATAGAACCGACTTGATTTTTAGTGAATAATATCCTTCCCTTATGAATAGTAATATGATCCTAATGACTTGTAAATTGTATTGTAATTTAACTTTCATAACACTTTTTGATAATTACATCTTGGTTAATTTTTTACTGTGATATAAAAGCAGTTATCAAATTAAAATTTTTAATTTTTTAATAAAGTATGATTTTATTTAAAAATTAAATTAATAATATTTAAAAACATATTTTTAAAAAATGGAATAAATTTTTTAATTATATATGTCTATTAATGGTTTGGGCGAATTTTTGGGATTTTTTTCAAATTCTTGAATTTTTTGATGAATAGTGAAATACAGTAAAATACCGTAATTCAAATTATTAGTGAAAAACACTATTTATGACATCAAAAGTGATGTAAGACCACTTGGTTCAAACTAACATTCCATTATTTATATTTTGGTTCATATTAATTAAGACTATTCATAGTCATCGGCAAAAATATTATAATAACGATTAGAAGAATAATGAAAAATACCTCCTCTCCTCCACTATTAATACCACCATCATTCCCATTTTCCTCCCACACCTCTCAAGCCTTAAACCTTACCTATTTTCAGCACAATACTCCTTCCAAGTAGTTTCCCCAAGTCCATGATCTATTGGTCTCCCCAAAAATTCAAAACCAAATTCCATAAAGAGGATCTCAAGGAGAAGAGATCAAGATGTAAACATCCTCTTTTGTTTTCATTCTTTTCTTTTAATTTTTATTTTTATTCTTTTCCATTCTTAAACAACTCTTATATAAATTAAATGAGTGATCTATTATCATGAATATTCTATATTTCATCATGTTTATGGAAGACACACCGATGTACTTCTTCTCCTCTCCCACATATTCAATAGATTAATACATCATCCATGAAGTGTCGATTTACCGACATCGTGGATGATGTGATTTCAATTTATTTTACATCCTTCAAGACTAGTCATGAAACCATTTAAATGGTTGAACCAGATTATAATTTATGAATAATATCTTATATATGGTTCTGGAATCATTTTTACACATGTTATTAATTTATGAAACAAAATGAGTTCATTACGATCGAAGAATCGCCAAAATGACCTAAACAAATATCAATAACGCTTTCAATTATGTATCATTATCATATCTGAATTAAAAATGATAAATGGTATAATTTATTGAACTAGAAATATTTAAATACCATTCCATTACAATTATTGAGTTTCACTTCCAATCGACAACAATATCCATCATGAACCGATCATGGGAACCTAGTAATGAACGCACCCAAAAGAATGAAAAAAACAAAATACTATCAATAAAAGGGAGAAATTAGGTTATGAAATTATCATATAATATGTTATAAACATGAAAATTGTTTTTTAAAATACTAATGACACTCTTTTAACCATTATATAGGTGTTTTAAACAATTTTGAAGCAAGTCGAACCCAAGTTAAGGGAATTCTTAACCCAATTTCCATTCTTTGGGGTTAACATTCTTCTTAATTAATTGTGTGGTTTTGAGATCATTTGTATCATTATGTTTTGTTTTTATTATGTTTTATTATGTTTATTTACATTATATAAACATATTAATTTCATTCTATAGATTGACAAGTTAATTATTTGTTATTTGTAAGTGACATTTCATATAAAATCATCTTTTAAACTTCTAGTTTTTCAAAAATCAAAGTGAATGTTGTTATGCAATTATTCTTGTTGTATTATTTTGTGATGGTTCTATGGAATTGTTTATGATTATTGGTGGGACCTATATCTCCCTTCAATGGATTGGGTATGTGTACGTAGGAGGTTGACCATATGGTTACTCCAAGTGTAACTATGATGGTTACACTAATTGTAAGGTTGTCATGAGGGTTACAAATTATATGGTACCCCAGTGAGTTACAAGATTATGTAAGTAATTCCTCAAGATAACTTTATGGTTTTGTTTATTTTTTTATGTTTTTTGTGTATCTTGTAGAAATATCATATTTCAAAAAGAAATTTTATATGGGTGGAAAGTAAGACTTTTCAATATGATTTCATACGTTACAAGTATTCATAGACTAACGTGTTATTTCCTTCTTTTTATATCCCGTACTAATCTTTTTGTGCTAATCAAAAGTTTTTTAAATGATTTTCATAGGTTATAAGTATTTTTAAGACAAATATGGAATCCATTTTTAATTTTTCAATTATGTTCAATGAAATAATTTTGTATTTGAAAAGTTTTATATTTTGGAAGAAATGAATACTATTTTGTGGTATCCAATCTGTATTAATGTGTAATATTTTGAGTGTATTATGTTCTAATTCTCTAAATATATAAAATTAAAAGATCCTCAATTTTAAAGGAAGTGATTGCTTGAATAAATTCAGGATTTCGTAATGAAATATGGTCGGGTCCTTATGGTTGGTATCAGAGGATGGTAAGGAAAACATTTGGGATAAGGGTGATGTTAATAGAATATCATAAATGATTTTTAATTCATGGTTAATTTGAAATGTTATAGAATTAAAAGATTACTATATTGGTTCGACTAAGATATGTTTGTTCAGAATGGTTGACCTCGATAGAAATTGGGAAGATAAAGAAGAGAGGCATCGATAGAGCGATATCCTTCCGAAACTGCATCCTCAAATGGTAATAATTAGAACTGAGCCATTTGTAATAGTAATGGCTCATCTAATAACGAAAATAAATGGTGGTGGTGTTCATGCATGATAGAAACCATATATACCACAACTGAACATAACAATAGTGGAACATTTTATGAAACAACACCCTCCTGCTTCAAATGGATATTCTAACATTGTAGCTATTAGATGATGGATTAAAGCCCTTAAAACATATTTAAAGTTATTGGATGTTCATATAATCAAAAGGTAAGTCTTTCCATTTATCATTTTAAAGGTGAATTATATTAGTGGTGGTCAATGGTAAATAATATTAGGGACACACATGATATAGATGCCTTAGAATGGGATGAATTTAAAATTACTTTCCTTTTAATATATTTTCCGACGGTTGTGAGACTTATGATGGAGAATAAATTACTTGAATTAAAGAAAAGGTAGAAATAATCAGGGGACATTTATGATGAAAACATCACCCGAGTACTGAGGTTTGATCAAAATATTATTCTAGATCTTTATATAAAAATCCACCGCTTTTACTCAGTATTGAAGCCAGGGTAACAAAGGGCGCTGGCCTCCCATGAATTAAAATGTTATAAATATACTTTTCCACTATGAGGAGAGGGTATAGATAGATTTTTCTAATGATCACGAGCACTTTGAAAATTAGTAGAATAATAGGTACATATGGAAAGTTATGGGTAAGAATCTGCCAAAGAATTTTGATGGTAAAGAAATACAATTTCTATTTTGTGAAATGTGTGGTAAGAAGATCCCTGGGAAATGCCTTACCATAACTAGGATGTGTTTTTAATGTCGTAAGTTTGGACATATGTCCCTATATTGTAAGGAAAATGATCCTAAGAGTAATCCGGATAAGAAAGCTATAACAAGTTTTAAATGTGGTGAGATGGGTCATTTTGAAAATACCTTCCCAAAGAGAGATATGAATGATACAAAAAAGCCAGACTAAAAGCATAAAGGTGTAGTGGGATTCTTTGTGACTACATTAGATAATGTTGGGCCATCAAACGAAGTTGTATCAGGTACTTTTTTTGTTTAATAAGATTTTTCTAAATTTTATTTTGATATTGTGTTTACACATTCCTTTATTTCTAAATAATATTCTTGTAAATTGGAAGCATCACCTCAAAAAATGAGACCAAAATTTATTGTTAAAACACTAGGGGGAAATATTATTTCAAAGAGGAATTATAAGAATATGTATATTATTTACTGTGGAAATACATTACATGAAACCATGTTGTTTTTTCTATAGTATAGTTTGATGTCAGTCTAGGAATGGATTTGAATTCTTTTTATAATACTAAGATTGATTGTAGAGTTTATAATTTTTTTTTAAAAATTACTTTCAATTTTCTTACAAGAACAAACCCATATAATTGATAACATATCAAGAAGGAGAGAAACTATTGAAATATGGAAATGAAATTAATCATTATCACATTTTTGAAAATAAAGGAACTGTTCATATTAATGATGTTCGAGTGGTAAATGAACACCTTGGTGTTTTTTCTAATGCGTTACATGGTGTTATACCTGATCGGGAAGTCAAATTCACAATTGACTTTGTTCCATATGCTAAGACAATTTTAAAACCCCCATATATAAGGACTTAAATGGAACATATTAAATTCAAAAATCAGTTTTAGGATTTTCTTGATAAGGGCTTCATTCATCCTAGCACATCACCATGGGGTACCACTATTTTTTCGTTAAAAGGAATGATGTTTCTATAAATATTTTCATTGATATAGATACATGAATAACATCACTATTAAAAAAGAGTATCTTTTTACTCATATCGAAGAATTTTCTGCTCATATCTAGGTACCTCATTACTTTTCCCAGATTGACTTGAGATCTGGATACCATTAGCTGAAGGTGAAGGAGGATGACACCCAGAAAATAGCTTTCCATCAGAGATATGGGCTTTATGAAATTTTTTTATTCTGTTTGGGATAACTAATGCTCCTTTTGTATTCATGAATCTTATGAATGGAATATTTCATGAGTTCTTCTATATGTTTATAGTTGTGTTTATTGATGATATTTTGGTATATTCTATGAGTAAAGAGGAGCATGATAAACATCTAAGGGTTGTTTTCCAAACATTAATGGAAAAAAAACTAAATGGATAATTCAGAATGTGTGATTTTTGGTTGAAAATTTCTTTTTTGGGAACATTTTAAACAATGATGGAATAACAGTTGATCCTGCCAAGAAAACTATGGATGATGAATGGGAAATACTTAAAAATGTTACAGAGATTCGATGTGTTTTTAGATTATCAGGTTATTACTGATGGTTTGTTAAAAACATTTCATGTTTATCTTGCCCAATAAATAAGTTAATTTTAAAAGGGGTTAAATTTATTTGGATAGAAGAATGTGAGGATTGATTTTAGGAACTGAAGAATAGATTGTTGAATTCTCTAGTTTTGGCCATGCCTTCCCGAAATGGTGTGTTTTTTATCTATAGTGATACTTCATTGAAGGGACCTTGCGGTGTTCTGATGAAGAATGATCAGGTAATTTATTAGGCATCAATAAAACTAAAACCTCATGAGTTAAATTATCCCATGCATGATTGGAAATTGGCAGATGTGGTTTTTGCTTTCAAAAATTAGATACATCATTTATACAGAGCCAAATGTCAAATATATACTGACAATAAAAGTCTAATGTATATATTTACTCAGAATGAGATAAATATTAGGCTGATAAGATAGCATGAATTAATAAGGATTATGACTGCATGGTCAATTACCATCCAGGAAAGTTAAACAATGTGGATGATGCATTGAGTCAAAAACATCATGTATCATCAACCATGTTACAATTGGAACATTATCCCTTGAATAATGAATTGATAAATTTTTTATTAGAATTTTTTTGCGCAGCAAATACCCCTGTTTTGTTTCAGGTATTAGTGCAGTTGTCATTATCTGCCATGAATTTAGCTAGCAGAGAAGGAAGATTATGAGCTATAGAAAAAGGTTGAATTGTAAAAAGTGGGTAAGTAGCCAAAATTAATCCTTGATAATGTTTGTGTTTTAAGATTTAGTAAATGATTGTGTATTCCTTATGATTCCAATTTGAAGAATGAATTCATTTATTAATCTCATAGTTATCTATTTTTAGTTATCCTGGCAGAACAAAGATGTACAGAGAGCTTAGGTAGTAGTATTGTTGGAATAGAATGAAATAATATATTGCAGTTACTAATGGGGATGCTTCAACCATTTCTAGTGCCAGAGTGAAGGTGAGAGAATGTATCCATGGAGTTTTTGGTGAGACTACTAATGTAGTCTCAATGTAATAATGATATTTGGGTTGTTATTGATTGGATGAAAAAATATTCACATTTTATTTCTATTAGAGATTCAATGACTTTGGATGAGCTTTCTTGACTATATCTCAAAAAGATTGTATGGTAAAATGGAGTCCCACTTTCCATTATGTCAGACCAGGATCCCATGTTAACTACTATCTTTTGGAAGGGCCTTCATAAGTCATTGGGCATAGAATTAAATTTTTGTAATATTTTTCATCCTCAATCTGGTGGCCATCCATAATGAACGATTCATAATTTGGAGTATATTCTTCGAACATGTTCAATGGACTACTAGGGAAGTTGGGATCAACATCTTTCTTTAGTTGAGTTTTCATATAATAAGAGTATTCATTGCAGAATATAGATGTCACCTTTTGAATAATTATTTGAGGAGCAGTTTAGAATTCCAGATTTATGGGATGACTTCGAGGAAAGGAAGTTGATGGGACCAGAATTATTAGAGGATGTGGCTAAGAAAGTTAAGATGATCTAGTAGCACATGAGGAATGCTCAGTGTAGGAAAAAATGATATGTAGATAATAGAAGGATAGACTTCTCTTTTGAGGAAGGTGACTAGGTCTTCCTTAAAATCTATCATTCAAAAAGTGTGATGCATTTTGGTATGAATGGAAAGCTAAGCCAATGATTCATTGGTCCTTTTCAAATACTAGTGAATGTTGGACCACTTGCATGCTGAGTAGATTTTCCTCAATGTTTATCTCAGGTACATAATGTTTTTCTTGATTCGATGTTTTGAATGTATGAGCCAGCCCAATAATATTTCAGTTAGAATATAACTTTTCATATGAAGTGAAACCAATTCAGATTCTTGATCAAAGGGAATAGGTATTGTGGAATAATTTAATCCATCAGGTAAGGGTTTTGTGAAGAAACCATGTGGTTGAAGAAGCAACAAGGGAATCTGAAAATGCTATGAGGGAATGGTACCCTCATTTGTTTAAAGAATAAATAAAATTGTGGGGACTCAATTTATAAATTGTGGCGCTAATGTAACATCCCACGGTTTTAAAAATAAATTTATATTCATGAATGATTGTCTTAATAATATTTTTATAACTATCCTTTAAACATATTTTTTCAGCTTCTATGTTTTGAATATTGAAAAACGGTCATCTAAAATTGTGATCAGTAAGTTATTTGGAGTCTAATGGAACCAACATGATTTTTGGTGAATAGTAACCTACACATATGAATAGTGATATAAAAATTAATATGAACTTGATGAATAGTAAATCATATTATTATTTTATTTTCTTAGGGCTTTATGATAATGAAATCTTGGTTAATTTTTTCGTGTAAAATAAAACCTGTTATAGAATAAAAATTGTTAATTTTTGAATAAAGTATGATTTTATTTAAAAATTCAATTATTTATATTTAGAAAATTCTTATCACAAAATGGAGTTAATTTTTGAATTTTATACATTGAAAAAATCATTACGGTGAATTTTTGGGATCTTTTTGAAATTCATGAATTTTTTATGAATTGTGAAATACAATAAAATATCGTATATTCAAATTATCAGTTAAATACACTATTGATGAAGTCATAAGTGATGTAAGACCACTTGGTTTGAACTAACATGTCATTATTACTATTTTGGATCACATGAATTCCAAAAATTCAAATTCCTGATAAAAAATATTATAATAATGACTAAAATAATGAAAAATACCCCCCCTCCTGCACTATAAATACCACCCTAATTCTCCTCTTCCTCTCACACCTCTCAAGAATTGATCATTACCTATGTTCTTTCCAATAATCCTCCCAAGTCTCTTCCCCGCGTCATATATCTGCTGGAATCACCAAAATTCCAAAACTAGAGGCCTTAAGGAAGATCTCATGGAGAATAGATCAAGAGGAAACATCCTATTTTGTTTTAATTATTTTCTTTTCTTTTTCATTTCCAATATTATTCATTCCTCATGTACCGTTATCCAAATGTCATGAATGATCTATTATATTACATATTCTTAATTTAATCATTTTTATGGATGACACACCATTATACTTCTTCTCCTCTCACAATTATTCATGAAATTAAAACATCGTCTGTGATTTGTTGATTTACAGACATCGTGGAAAATGTGATTTCAATTTAATTTACATCCTTTAAGAAATTTTATGAATCCATTTTATGGTAGGTACTAATTATAAATTATGTTTTGTATGTTATATATGGTTATTGAATAAATTTTTACACATGTTATTAATTTATGAAACAAAATGATTTCATTACGATCGAAGAATCACCAAAATGACCTAAACAAATATCCATAACATTTTAACATTTAAATCATCCTCATATATGAATTAAAAATGATAAATGGTATAATTTATGGTACATAAAATATTTAAATACAATTCCATTCTAATTTTTGAGTTTCACTTTTAATCAACATGATTATCCATCATGTACCGATAATGGGAACCATGTAAAAAATGCACCCCAAACAATGCAAGGGACAGAATAATGACAATTAAAGAGATAAAAGAGGTTATCAAATGATCATATAAGATGATATAAACATGAAAAAAATTATAAAATAATTATAAAACTCTGTTAACCATTATATAGGATGTTTACAAAATTTTGACATAAGACGAACCTAAGATAAAGGAATTCTTTACCCAATTACCATTATTTGGGGTTAACTTTCTACTTAAATAATTGTGTGGTTTTAAGTTCATTTTTGTAATGAATTTTTTTATATTATGTATTATTATGTTTATTTACATTGTATACACATTTTAATTTCAATCTATTGATGCTCATGTCAATTATATCTTATTTGTAAGTGACCTTTCTTATAAAATCTTCTTTTAAACATCCAGTTTTTAAAAATTCAAAGTGAATGTTTTTATGAAATTATTCATCTTGTATGATTATGTTATGGTTATTGGGATTTTTTTATGTTGAAGGTTTGGACCTACCTCTACCTCAAATTGATTGTGTATGTTTATATTGGAGGTCAGTCATATGGTTACTCAAAGTGTAACTGTGATTGTACACAAATTGTAACGTGGTTGTGAGTGTTACAAATTATAAAGTATTTGAGGGGGTTACATGATTATCTAGGTAATGAACTAATATACCTTTTGTAAGAACCCAAATCTTATTTTCCGGTATGATTTCCTTTTTCTGGTGTTTTTAAAAAAATGAATAATTTCTAGAAATTTTTTAAGTACACATCATGTACTTTATGAGTACACGATGTGTACTCCGTTTCCAAGGGTAGCAGGGTGCTGGCTGTGTATCAGTCATGTACACGGCCATGTGGGGTGACTTAGAGACCACCTAAAGAAAAGTACAAAAAATAATGTACATTTCATATACTTCTAAAGTACACACCCTTTATTTTCTTATTTTCCGTTAAAAGGACCGGGGTCGTGTCTAATCGGAAAAACACACTCCTTCTAGGTCTGGTTCGAGTGAGATCTCTTGTAGGGCCGTCATCCATCTCTGAGCCCTCGACCGATCATCTGATCTCTGATTCGACTATTATGGATTGCGTTGTGATCACCTCTTTATGCTATTCCTTACACTAGAGCATTGTTTCATGATTCCTCTTCTTTTCAATGTTATACTTGGTTGAACGTTTTAAACGTTTTTGTAGATCTTCAGTTTTCTTGGGCGATTCAAGGCATGAGGTTCATGTATATTAATCTCCAAACACTAAGGTCGGTGGTTTTTTCCATTCCATAGGAATTATATGAGTTATTTGTGCAAAATCTCTTAATACCCATGAACGGGGTATTGTGTGTATACTTTTTTAGCCCTATTATTTTTCTGACATGCTTATATGCTTTAATAGGGGTAAATAGAATGTGAATAGGGTTAACTGCTATGCTTTGGAAGTGTTTGCCCCTGAATGTCTATTCATAACTGTTTTTGTCTTTCTTTACCTATTAGGATGCTATTTTTTCCCATTCCTAGGATTCTAGGATGGATTGATTATCTTATCGGATATTTTGATATGCTATAAAATGATTAGCTAGGTATTTCTTAAGGTTTAATTTGGCCGTTATGCATTTCTATGCATGATTGGCATACACAGGGCTATGAGAACCTGGTGTAGTAGACCATAGAGGGAATGGACATAATGACTTCTCCAAAGTGTCTGTAATTACTATCACGGTGCGAGGACATAGGGGGAATTGACATTGATAGATTCCTTAGAGTGTCTGTAGTTCCTCGACCTGGGCCATAGGGGGAATGTGATGTTGAGTGCTTCCCCAGAACACCTTTAGTACCGATATGAGGATATAGGGGGAATTGACAGTGATTTTTTTTACTTGGAGAGACTATAATTAAACTGAACTAGAGGGGTGAGACTGTGTGTGCTTCCCAGAGGTTTTCATGTACTTACAAGAATGTTGAACCATAGGGGATATGCTGTTTGTACTTCTGAGAGATTTACCTGCTTTGATTAGCTATTTTCTTGGTATCTAGAACTGAATGCTTTGGAACTGTTTGGATGATTACTTTGGATTATTTCCTTGATTATTACTTCCTATTTATTATTTCCTACCATATATATTCACTGACTATTATTAACAGATCTTGGGGTGGTTGCATACTAGGATTCTTCTCAAACCCTATTTGGGACATTCTTTTGGGCCCAAACAGACTATATTATTGTAGGTATAGATAAGGGAAAGCGCCCGTCAACATTAGGTACATGAGTGTTGTGGAGCTAGAGAACATGTGACCAAGTTGAGGCTTGCGATGCTGAGAATATGTTTACTCAGTTTTCCTATACTTTTGTTTAGAGTTTTATTTCAGAATTTTGATGTGTTTGAAAGCTTTCCTATACATGTGTATCATGCATCATTTTATATATGTGCTCTAGTTTATTCTATTTGTCTTCTGCTGTTTATTTTTTAATGATATTATTATTGATTAATTCTATATCTATTTACATCCACTATGTACTATTCCAATAGAGTCATAGTTTCCCCACTATCATTTCCAAGGCCCTCGCTATCAGTCGGTAGCCTCTGACATTTGGGGAAATGTGTTAGAGGCCATGTGACCAACCGGGTATGTGGAGCCTCTGGGTGGCTTCAAGAATTGGGACATTACAAAGTGGTATCAGAGGAATTATTTTCTTCTTAATTTACTATTTGTTGCCTATAGTCAGGGGTAGGATGCTATTGGTACATGGTAATAAGTTATGCCTGGGTGTAACTATCTCGTGTATAGGGAAAAGACAATATTAGACTCTAATTACAATTTTTCTGGTTTTTCAATATTACAGTTGATTTTATTTTCATTGCTGGGTGATTCATATTCCTTCTGTTGTTACCATTGATATTATTGATGTTCTATTTCTGTTTCATCCCAATGAGATGAGGGTCTTCCATCTCATTCATCATATAGGCACTTGCTAGAAATCACATGTCATGCATTATTTCCATGCCATTTAGGGTGCATTATAGATTTCATGTTGTTTTCATAGATGTTTACTAGATATGCATGCCGTTATGATAGACGACTTGATAAAATACCTTTTGTTTGATAAGGTATTGGTTGTTTAAGGTATTGTTTGGATGAATGCCAAACTGTGGTTCTTGTGTTGTTATAGTCCGTTCTGAACCGGAATTTAGTGGATCATTGTGTGGATAGTTTTGATTATATCATGTTTGAGATGTATTACATTGATTCTAATGAAGTATGGGCTCTCACGGATAGGAATTTCGAACATAAATGTCAGTTTCTGTGTTTCATGGGCTTTCGGAATATTTTCTAAGGCTTACTGTCTTAAAAACCCCAGAATACATGGCGTGTAGTTATGAACACATGTTGTGTGTCCTTATTTCTAGGAAGAAAAAATTTTCCTTAAGTACACATCGTGTACTATATATACACATCGTGTAGTATCTAACCATGTCACAGGCTATGTGGAATGAGACACGGGGCTGGGAAAATCTTGGTAGGACACGCTGTGTACTGGATGTGCATGTCATGTGTAGAGACCATGTGTCCGCCCGTGTGACCAACGACATTGATGGATGAAAACGTAAGTTATACACACCGTGTAGTGTAAACCATGCTGCTGACCATGTTTCTATCAACATGGGTCGGTGGAGTCTCTTCTTATACACACAGTGTCCACCTGGAACATGCCGTGTAGTGTGAATTGTGTATTTAGTCGTGTCACTAAGAATACAGGTCGGAGTATCTCATCTTGTACACACCGTGTCAGTAACAAACATGTCATGTAGTATTTCCTTAAGAGAACCATGTGGGTTGGCCATGTAATGGGACTCGAGTAGGAGAAAAGGATTCAAGTACACACCGTGTGTTAGGACAACACAACGTGTGTTCGAAATGTTACACGTCCAGTTATGGCAGGAGTACATGACCATGTAAATGGCATAAGGTAAGACATCGTGTAGGGGACATACAAGCGATGTAGTCATGTTTTTCAAAATATGAATTCTTTCTATCTCATGTTCCATTCTTTTACCTTCAGTTTTCAGTCCTTGATAATCTTGATCTAAGGTGTGCGTTTGACCTTGCAGAGTCATGCCACTGAGACATCCACTATTTGTCTTCCAGTTGCTGGGAAATGATTAGATGCCTAATATGGATGATTAGTGACTTCCTATAGATCCTCATGTTGTGCTAGTCTTGGCACCTGTAGTTATTCTTGATAAAGGTGTTGATTCACAGTTCAGGGATGGCTTCATGAGGATGATGCAGACCTTCTAGGTAGCACCGCCTCCTGCCTCATCTATGTAATATTTGACATGGGTTTTTCATCAGCATCATCCTCACAACTTCTCAGGGGATAGTGGAAACCTGGCTATAGAGTCATGGCTAGAAGCCATGCTGATGATCTCTGAGCATCTAGAAATGCCTCCAGATAGGCGGGTTAGTCTCGCTACATACATGCTATGGATTCCGCCAAGAGATGGTGGGATTTGATCTCATAGGCAGGACATCCACAGGTTATGGATTGGGAGGAGTTCCAACGTATCTTCTATGACTAATTCTATCTAGAGACATTAAGGGATGATCGAGTCTCAGATATCATGAGTCCGGAGTAGGGTACTCTATCAGTTATGGAGTATTCCTCTCGTTTCATCGAGAATTAGCATTTTACACCCTTCCTATGAGGGAGATTGGTTGTTACTGTCAAGGAAGATTGAGTATAGTCTCAAACAGGACATCCAATCATAGGTGAAAATCATTAGGTTGACTTCCATCACTTCTATCATCAACTGGGAACTGATTAAAGAGCAGAATAAGAGGGATTCCGGAGTTGTGAGACAGGGCGGCTTGACATCTGGAGATAGTGACCCTCTTTCTGAAAGTAGGAAGCATTTTAGGGAGCCTACGCGTGGGGATCCAAGTAGGAAAGATACACCTTCTTATATCCAGGTGGTATGCTACAATTTTGGGAAGGCCAGGCATACGAGAATGCAGTGTCAGAGAGACCTAGTGGAGTTCCAATCTTACAGAAAGATGGGTCACCTTCAGCGTTTCTGTCAGGTTTTCTCACTTGCCGTTGGTGATAGGGGTTCTTCTATGACTCCTCATACGGAATAATCTCCATCGGTTTCTTTCCATTATGGGAATTGGAGTTATTCAATCCCTTCAGGCTGAGGTGGAGGTCATGGCCATGGTGTACAGTCACTAGGATATCAGTGATAGTAGGGTGGATAAGCTCAGAGTGGCCAAGAAGGGTCATAGGGCCATGGTGTAGGCCAAACTGTGGCAGTGGAGTAGACCAAGCAGGAGCAGGATCCTAGACTCTCTATAGTTCGAGGTATAATCCTAGTTGCCTCAGTTTTATCTGCTTCTATTTTAGACATAGGTGCTTCCCATAACTATATATTTGTTGCTTTTGTTGAGGGAATTTTGCTCTTTATCTACTCTTCTATTGATATCTTGACGCTATACAGTCTGTTGGGGACAATAACATCTAGTGTACATCAGTGCATGGAGCTCCCTCTTGAGGTTAGTGTGTGTCACTTCTTTTGGGAATTCTATGTCCTAGAGATGACATGCTATGATTTGATTCTCAGAATGGACTAGTTAGTTCCCTTTCAGGCCATTTTTAATTTTTATCGTCATAGGGTGAGTTTTATATCACCATATGGTGGATCATTTATTCATAAGGGAGAATGGGATGTACAGGTGAGTTGAGCGGGACTAGAGCATCATGGGTTAGGAGGAGTTACAGCCCAAATTTGTTGTATTTATCTGGAATATCAGAAGACTTCACAAATAGACTTTCCTCCAGTGGTGGATTGTTTCATAGATGTATTTCAAGAGCACTTTTCAGGTTTGCCTCTGGAGAGAGTGGTAGAATGTTTTGTTGAGCTTGTGCCTGGAGGGGCACCGATGTCCATTCTTGCATAAGGACGGCTACACCCGAGTTAGAGGAGATCAAGAAGTAGTTAGAGTAGTTGCAGGAAAAGGGTCTCATCTGACACAATACATCTTCTTGTGGTTTTCCTATCCTCTTTGAGGAGAAGGAAGATTTTACTCTCATTCTTTGCATGGATTATCAGAAGTTGAACCTGTGGATGGTCATGAAATGATATCCCTTGTTGGGTATAGATGATCTCTTTGATCAACTTCGAGGATCCCGGGTGTTCTTGAAGATTGTATTGAGATCTGGTTACCATCAGTTGTGTGTTATACCATCTAATATACCTCTTACAGCCTTCTAGAGTAGGAATGGTATATACGAGTATGTGGTTATTCCGTTAGGTCTCACAAACTCACCTGCAATTTTCATGGAACTGATGAACCAAGTGTTCTATCCATACATGGATTCATTTTTGGTAGTCATTGTGGACGATATCTTGGTGTACTATCACACTCAACACAACCATGCCACACATCTTGATATCTTTCTGAGTATACTGAGAGAGAATATATTATACGATAAGATCTCAAAATGCCAATATTGGATGGATCAGATTCAATTCATGGGTCATGTTATCTCATAGATAGAAGTATCAGTAGACCTAGAGAAGGCGAGTGAAGTAGTCTACTGGGAGAAACCAGAGAACGTCTTTGAGGTACACAGTTTTCTATGGTTTCGTAAATACTATGGATACTTCATAGAGGACTTTTCATAATTAGCAGTTCCACTGATGGCTCATACTAAGATGGGTGTGACGTTCTGGTGGTCAGATTCTTAAAAGTCATCCTTTAATGAGGTGAAGGGGAGGATGACTTCCGCACTGATACTAGTATTTAAAAAGATGGGAAAGAGAAATATTGTTTACTGTGTCACATCAAGTATTGGGTTGGGAGTTGTAATTATGAAAGGGTAAGGAGTCATTGTGTATGGGTCTCATCAATTGAGGCCACACGAGAGAAATTACCTAACGCATGATCTCGGGTTGGCTGAAGTTGTTCATGATTTACACTGTTGGAGGCATTATCTGTTGGCATGGCACTTTTTGGTTCTCACCGACCACAGAAGTCTCAAATACGTATTCACTCAACATGATTTGAATTTGAGTTAGCGAAGGTGGGTTGAGTATCTTCAATCCTTTTACATTGAGCTTGCCTATACACCTGGGAAGGGAAACATAGTGGCTGATGCGCTGAGCAGGAGAACACAGAAATAGGCTGTTTAGGAGGCTAGCAGTGAGCAACAACCTATTTCTATGTTCTTTGAGATGCATTTGGAGGTGCACAACAGATAGGGGCAGACATTTCAATCTTCTATATTTGTTACCTCTACTCTTCTTGATTGAGTATGAATGAGGCAGTTATCATATTCTAATGTCCTAGTCCTATGAGAAAGCGTGTCCAGAGAGGACCCGATTCATGTATGGAATATAGGAGAGGATGATGTCTCTCATTTCATGGGTGCATATGGGTGTCAACTGACATATACGAGGAGCTGATCTTGGACTTTCATTCCTCATTTCGGGCAGTTCATCCTGGTGTCACCAAGATGTATCGTGATCTACCCTATCAGTATTGGTAGTTAGGTATGAAGAGAGATGTTGTTTGCTTCGTCATGAGGTGTTCCACCTGTCAGTATGTAAAGGATGATGATTAGCAACCAGCAGGGCTTTTTTAGTAGTTACCCATTCCTGAGTGGAAGTTGAATGATGTTGCAATGTATTTTCTGACAAGTTTACCAAAGTCGCCATAGGGGAATGTTGAAATATGGGTTGTCATTGACAGTCTCATGAAGGTTGATCAATTCTTGCCGATCAAGGATACCTTTAGTGTCGATGAGCTGGGAAAGCTGCACATCAAAGAGATTGTACATCTACATGGGGTTCCACACTCCATTGTTTCAGATAGGGATGCTTGTTTTACTTCTTCGGTTTTGAAGGGGATTCAGAAGGCTTTGGGTACACAAGTGATTCTGAGTATAGCTTTCCACCCCCAGACCGATGGTCAGTCTGAGGATATGATTTTGATTCTTGAGGACACGATACGAGCATTCCTCTTTGATTTTGGAGGTTCTTGGTAGAATCACATACCCATTGTGGAGTTTTCCTAAAATAATAGTTTTCAAGGAACTATTCAGATGGCATCTTATGAGGCATTGTATGGTAGACCATGTTGATCACACTTATATTGGTTGGAGGCAGGAGAGGCTTCTATGATGGGACCTCATCATATATAGGAAACCACGTCGTTGATAGAGTTGATTCGGAAGAGTATTCCTACTATATAGTCTCTAGAGAAGTCTTATGCTGATCAGCAAAGACGACCTTTGTAGTTAGAGGTCAGAGATCTGGTTTTCCTACATGTCACGCTGAGGTAGAGACATAAAAGGATTAGGAGATAGGGTTAGATTTTAACGAGGCACGTCGGGCCATTTGAGGTTTTGGAGAGAGTTGGGCTGGTTGCCTATCAGTTGCAGTTACCTTAGAGGTACCGGGATATGCATGATGTTTTCCATGTTTCTCAGATTCAACATTACTTCTCAGACCAATATCATTTCTTTCAACTCGAGGATTTTTAGTTAGAGTTGGATGCCTTGTTCGAGGAGCATCTTATCCAGATTGTTGATTGAAGTATGAAGGTTCTCCATGGCTGGTATGTTCCTCTGGTATGGGTGCTATTGCAGGATATGCACTTACAGAATGAGAAATTGGAGATGGAGGCCGATGTACAATTGTATTGGCCACGGTTATTCAGGGTTTCTTCTTCTATGTCTCTTTGCTAGAAAATTTCAGGGAATGAATTTCTTTAGTGGGAGATGTTTCTAAAAACCTGGATCTTCAATTCAGGTATGTTATACTTTTTCTGGTTGTTTTAAGAAAATGAGGAATTTCGGGAAATTTTTGAAGTACAAGTCATTTTCATTATGAGTACACATCGTGTACTTGGTTACTACGGGTAGTCGGGAGCTAGCCATGTAGCGGTCATGCACATGACAGTGTGGAGTTACATAGAGACTGCCTAAAGGGGATTACGGAAAAGGAATGTACATTGCATGCACTTCTAAAGTACACACCATGTATTTTTTCATTAAACGGATAGGGGTAACCTCTAATAGATAGAACACCCCCATTCTATGTTTGGTTCGACCAAGGGATCCCTTAAGGTCTTGATTCTTCTTCGATCCCCTAACTGATCTTCTGATCTCTGATTCAACCACCATCGATTGTGTTGGGATATCACTAATAAGCTATTCCTTCTTTAGAGCATCATTTCTTGATTCCTCTTATTTTCAATGTTATCCTTGGTTGAACGTTTTAGACATTTATTTAGATCTATGAAGTTCATGGGTGATTCAAGCCATGAGGTTCATGTATATCGATCTCCCAACACCGAGGTAGGTGGTTTGTGCCTTCTCGTAGGAAGTCTTTTATTTATATGTGCAAAATTGCCCAATACCCATGAATGGGGTATTGCATGTCTACTGTTTTTGACATATTATTTGTCATCCATTCATATATACTTGAATAGATGTTAATTGAATGTGAATAGGGTTAACTGTTATGCTTTGGAAGTGTTTGACCATGCATGTCTGTTTAAGACCGTATTGGTCTGGCTTTTCATGTTAGGATTTTGTTGTTTTCCCATGCCTAGTATTGTAGGATGGAGTGATTATATTTTCTAATATGTGGATATGCTATAGACAGATTATCCAAGTAGTTATTAAGTATTACTTTGGCCACTATGCATTTCTATACACGATTGACTTACCCATGGCCATGAGAACCTGGTGTAGTAGACCATAGTGGGATTGGACGTAAGGGGTTCTCTAGAGTGTCTATAATTACAATAACGATGCAAGAAAATAGGTGAAATTGATGTTGAGGGATTCCTCAGTGTGTCTATAGTTCCTAGGCACGGGCCATAGGGGTAATGTGACATTGAGTGCTTCCCTAGAGCACCATTATTAATGATACAAGACTGTAAGGGGAATTGACGATGAGTGCTTCCTCATAGAGTCTATAATTAAGCTGAACCAGAGGGGTGAGATTGTGTGTGATTCCTAGAGGGTTTCTTGTACTTAATTGTATGTTGAACCAGAGGGGATATGTTGTGTGTACATACCAGATGGTTACTTTCATTGATTAGATGTTTGCTTGAAATCTGGAACTGAATGCTTTGGAACTATTTGGATGTTTTCTTTTGTGTACTTACTTTTTTTTTGCTTCCTATTTATTATTTTCTATAGTATATATTCACTGACAGTTAGGCACAATTCATGGGGTGTATTCCTACTCAGAATCGTCTCACACCCTCTTTGGTCCATGCTTTTGGGCCCAAATAGACTATATTGGTGCAAGTATAGGTTAGGGCAACAACCCTTCTACTTTAGGTACTTGAGTGTTGTTGAGGTAGAGAGCATGGGACCAAGATGTGGCTTGCGATGCTGAGAAGATGTTTACATTTTTTTCAGTACTTTGGATTAGAGTTTTATTTCAGTATTGTGTTGTGTTTGGCTACTTTCTTAGACATATGAATCATGCATCATTTAATATATGTGCTCCAGTTTATTCTAACAGTATTCTGTAGTTTATTTTTGAATGATATTATCAATGCTTCTGCCTTTGTATATATTTTTACATCTGCTGTGCACTCTCCCTATGTGGGAATAGTTTCCCCATTATGACACACAAGGCTCTCACTGCTAGTCAGCAGCCTCTGGCATTTGGGTAAATGCTCTTGAGACCATGTGAAAAACTATGTATGGGGCGCCTCTGGGTGGCTTCTAGAACATGGATGTTACATCTTTATGGTTATATTTATGTTCTTATGTTTTGTGTGGATATTTTGGAAATCTCATGATTCAAAAAGTATGTTTATATTGGTGACACGTATTTCTTTTCAAAACGACTTCATATGTTACATGTATTCAATGACTAATATGCTTTTTCATTGTTTTTATATACCTTATTGAGATTTTTGTGCCCATACTATGTTTTTTAAATGAATTTCATAGGATATAATGATGTGTAAGATAAATAATAAATCCAAGTTTAATGTTTTTTGAATTGTCAAATAACTTTCTTTGAAACGTTTTCTATTTTGGAGGAAATAAATATTTTTTTATGGTATCCACTATGTGATAATGTGTTATGTTATGAATGTATTATGTCCCAATTATCTACAAATCTAATCATGAAAATATACTCAATGTGAAAGGAATTGATTTCTTGACTAAATTCAAGATTGTGTAATGAAATAAGGTTGGGCCCTTATAGCAACTCCGTAGATTCCTAGATTACCGCAAAAAAATAGGATTCTTGTCCGAAGGAAGGTTCATCCTGTATGAACCAATGAAATACCTATAGTTTCATTAATACTTAGTTTTACTAATTTCACCATGTCCTATAACTTTTCTCTAAGTAATGATGATCCCATATATCCTACAATAGTTTATTAATCCTTATATATAGTTATTTGAATTGTTTTTTGGAAAACTATCATTCTAAAAATTTATGTTCTTGGTGCTTCTACTGAAGTACCTTCATCATTTCTGATTGAGATCCTATGGTTTTCAGGAGGGTTCTATAGTATTTATAATTTGAAATAATTTATTTTCAAATCATATCAACCTACTCTTGATCCTTATGATCTACAATCATCTTCATCTTCTCTGACCTCATAGATGAAAAGTCTATTTCCAACTTTTATAATAACATCTGAAAGATGTAGCATAATCCTTCTTTCTTCCACTGGATCTGGTGAAGCCCATTCTCTAGGCCATGTGATCCTCTTCATGTTTACCACCTATGGGGACATTTCAATAATTTATGTTAATTCATCTTTGGAAATATTTGTAAATAATTTTGCACCCTTTATTAGAGTAGGTCTTCTAGTATTATAGAACTTTACATAATGATGAGTAATTACTCTAACACATCTTCTATGGGGTGTAAATACTAACATATTCAACCAGTTCATCAAGTTGATATTTACTTCTAGAGTTCTACTAAAATATATATCCATATGATTTACATAAAATTCTAGGATCACCATTACCCATGTTTCTCCTACAAGTAGATTATCTCGTTTTCATTCTAGTAGTGAATGTGAGAAATTGTAAAAACTACCATCCACTACTATAATATGAATTAGTAGATCTGTTCCTTTATTAGTAAGGGATCTTCTATAATTTAGATTATTCAAAAAATCACTTACAAATCATTTTTGTAGATATCAAAATAAGCCATTTCTGGTTTTCTCAAAGTCATTGTAAATAATCCTCTTTCTATTTTATAGAATTTAGGTGTATCTTTATCTCTGATGATCTTGGTCATTTTTTAATATACATACTAAGACTTCTAGTACACCTCAAACTAATCATCTCTAGGAATCATTCATTCTTGAAAATATCTTCTTTAGGAAGGGAATTAAATTTTTGAATAATGAACCAGATCACCTTCTGTATATTCTAGTTTTATTAGTTATAGAATGTCCTCAGGTGCAATAGACCCTATTCAAGTCCTAGATATTTGAAGCAGGATGAAAATATATTTATTTACATCTTCATAATCTGAGATAAAATATTCTTCCTCTGAGTTTTATGTATGTAAATAATAAAAACTTTCATAACATGAGTCTATATATTCTCCCTAGATAGGCTCAAACAATATCTATGATGAATCTTTCAGCATTATTTCTTTGAGACGTCTCCTACTTCTGTCTCCATCTGGGAAACATTCAACTGAGTGAACTTTATTTTCACAAAATCAAAAACAACCACAGCAGGATAGAGATTTTCCTTTTTTAAATTAGCAATACATCCCATATTTTTCCATAAAGTTTTATCTGATATATTTCTGAATTCTATTTGATCTAATAAATCACATAGATTTTTTTCACTTTCTACCTAAAAATCAACTTGATAATTTTATATTTCCAAATTGTTTCTATATTTTTTTGAATAGTTAATTGCATTCAAACTATTCATCCAGAAACTATGTTTTGAATGACCTTTACTGATGTTTTCCAAGCTCTTACCTTGTTGGAGCTTGGAGCACACCTATATCTTCATACAACACCCGTTACATTTGGGTATCCTGAAAAACTCATGTATGGAATATTTCTTACATCCTATAAGAGATGTCACTACATTCAATATAGTCTTATTACTTTCCAAAGTGTTTCTTCCTGAACTCTCAATGTATATTTCATGTCTGAACATTAAGAATGACAATTTTTTAATTCTTGTTGAACTATTTGAGGCCAACTACCTATAAGTTTCTAAAAAAATACATCTATTGAATATCCTTGATCTCCTATTTCAATAAGCTAATACCAATGTGGAAACTGGAAAATATATTCTACAAATTAGCATATGTCACATATTTGGATTTTGGTTAATGTTTTTATAGCATTTCTCCCAATTATCGATCCTGATCAGCCCATTAATTTCCTAAAAACATCTATTAATGGAAAAAATCTATTACTATTATAACCACAATTGGAAATGTAACATATTCCTAGATAGATACTCTTTCTTCTTTGTGCCTTAGCAACATATCCCAAAATCACCCTGTATTACCTCCCAAGGAAGATCCTCTTTAATTTAGTGCACTATCTATGGTTCATGACTATAAATAAACTAATAGTATATAATATGGAAGGCATAGATCCCATTAATCTATGGATGATCTAGGATCCTTTTCACAATCTTGCATTAGGATCATTCCATATTTAGGAACACATTATGGATGTGTCTTCCTTGTCATATATTCTTTCTATATATATCTTGGATATGAGGGGTCCACTTCCATTTTGATTTTATGAAATAAATACTTGAATGATCCATTCTATCATTTTCAAGGAATTGGTTTCAAGGAGATCCCCTTCCATACTGGTTTGGCTTCTCAAGGTTTTACACTGAGTCCTTCCGTTGGAGATGACTTTTCCTCTTTCATTTACATATTATCCTAAACTCTTTATTATAGGTATTCTAAATTTATGAGGTACTCAATTATGTTTTTGGAGGCATGTTATATGTCCGCAAGTTACAATTTCAACCAAGTAATAATATCATGGATCTATTTATTGTATTCCTAGATACTTTGAGGAATACTCAAAACAACTTATGGATGTTCTTCAGTTTCTCCTATTAAAGGTCACGCGTAATAATCTAAAATATATAGACCTAATAAACATTACCTTTTTGATTCTATGGGTGGATTAATTTCATAGATAGTGGATTCTAGATTATTAAAATCATCTCCTAATGTTCTCCCTTCAAGACTATTCCAAATATTTTGAATATTTGGTCCAATACAAGATCCACTTCTGGTAATATTCTACTGCTCAAATAAAAAAATTTCTCCTTTTGGATATCCTAATTTATTTTCAAGGTTTTGGAATAAATACATCACTTGTCGAAGATGATATTTAATATGACTTATTTCTACCATTAATTCATCAAATTTATCATGAATTTCCTAGGATTTTTTCACTAGCTTTATTACTTCATTTACATTTTGAGAGGACAATTTGACTTATAAAATTTTATGATACATTCTATTTCAAATATATCTTTTTTTCATAACAACTTACCCTACCTCCTAAAAATTTATGGTCATAATAAGGACCATTAACTATGGGTTCTAAAAATAGCTTACTGGAAAATCTGTTGAAACAATGCTCTTCCTAGAATCATCCTCCCCTCTAGTGGATATTTCTTTAGTTGATACAGGATGTACCATCTCATTCATAAGAATCTTACTTTTCATGGATATTTTTTTTATCTACATGTGAGCGTTTTTTCATTTCTGGACTCCCAATGTAAGATTGAATATCCCGATGCATTGAATAATTCCAAGGGGTGTGTCACGAATATAAAGAAAGAAAGTTTCTCACATCGTTGTGTTGTGATGAGGTCCTTGGAATTATTTTTGGGGGGATTGTATTCTGCTATTGCTACCACAAAAAAAGTTGTATCAGAGCCACGCAAATAATCAATGACACCTTCGAAAAATGAAATATAAAATTTTATGGCTTCAATGATTTTAATTTGTGGAGATAAAAAATGTGACCCCTATTAGTCCAACAACGGATGTAATATGATCTTTTCACACAAAATAAACCCCATGAAAATCTAGACATTGATGGTCAAATAGTCACAACCTATCTTGAAGTACATTCTAACATTTTAATGATAGAATGTAGCTCTTTGACCTTGTGTTTAGGTGATAAATTCCTGAGAGACATTTTTATGAGACCTTTTCAGCATGTATTTTGTATAAACATGAAAAAGTATATATGAAAACATCATTAATTGGTCATATATATAAGAATAAAAAATTATATACCTTTACAATGTTTCATTGAACCACCATCCAGTCACAAATTGATGAGTTTTATAAAATCTTATTAGAGATCTCCAATAAAAATTTAAAAGTTGAAGATGAGGACCAAGTCAACATACATTTAATTTCATTATATAGTTCAAATGAACAACTTATTAATGATAGGTTTCATGTTAGATAATCCTTAACATTAGAAAAAGGAACTTCTTCCTTGCATTCATGTGAGTTGGGTATAAAATCTATGGTTAAACTTGAAGCTGAGGTTATGAATGGGAGGTGTCATTTAGTGTTTTTAGGGAAGAAGAAACATAATCATAGAAGAGATGTAAGATTAGTATCCAATCACCAAAATTAATTTATTGCATCAATCAGAAAAAAAATTATATCTATCAAAATAAATAAATACATAAAAAATTTATTCTACTGAATATAAATTGATAACCCAAAAATAAGATGAAATAAAATCTAGCTACTCATTTTTTACTATCACATCTGGTCACCTCCCCACCACCCATTGATCCCAAGGACCTTTATAAATTATACAAAATTTTAAATAATTCATTCTTGATAAGTTTATTTATTTAAATTTTTTTATTATTTGGCGTTTTTATATAATGATGGATAATTTAGTGGATTTTCTATTCAAATAGACCCCTTAAATTACATAAAATTAAAATTGGAACATGTATCCATATCAGACGAAATATCATATAGAAAACCTCCAACATGCATAATAAATATTTCGGGTGACTCAATATGTAAGATGCATAAAATTGGAAAAAATCAAGACTTCTATAAGAATTTAATAGAATCTTCTATGAAAAATATGTTCAATGATAATAGAAATTGTATCTAGAAGTGGAAATTTATCAAATCAAAGCCGAAGACCATGATGTACTAGAAATACCTATAATTTCAACACACAGATGATACAGCCATATAACCATAGATAGTGGTACCAAAGTAGAATCTATGATGACAACAGAAATGAAATGAGTTCATCAATGGATGTAGGGAACAGTGATGGCAGGAACCAACTATTGATTCTAGGGATGAAAAGTAATTGAGATAGAGGAAGAGGGTTGTTGGTTTCCTCCATGTTGGTTGATTCCCTAGTCTCAAGGCTCACAGGGCTCTCCCTCGATCCGGGCATGTTCACTTATGTATACCATCATCACTAAATGACATTCTAGGTGTCCTATAAAGATTCAAATATTCACCCATTTTTGACTTTAAAATTTTCACCTATATCTACAATTTTCTTTTTATAAAATTATTAGTTAGATTCAACTATTAAAATAAATCAATCATGTTTTGAATGTGCTTCGTGTTATTGAAAAATAATTCAATTTGAAACAAATGTTTCCTATTCACATGACCATGTCTTTTATATCACCCTTTATGTGTTGAAAGATATCTACTAAATAAAATCATTTCCATGAATTCAATTTAACATCCTAATCATTGTCACAATGATATCATCATTTATATTTTTTTCCAATACCAAAAATATTTTTGAATATTATAAATATGATTTTACCCTTTTTAATAATGTTCTTCCCCTTAATTTTAGCTTCAACCACTTAATTATCTACTAGAGATATGTGATTTTCCATACCTTAACATAGAATACTATCATTGGAGGTCATTTCACTAAAAACAATTCCTATCACCCCAACACTACTCATGCCCTCCTTACCCTGATTGTGCACCCTACCCTACCTCTCTTACCACCAACCCACCACTGATTCCACCGCTGCAGTGCCAGAGACCATTTCCAATCTTACTTACCAGACATCACATATCTCACATTCCATTTCCATTGATTCAAGCTGATTCTACCATCATTGGCGACCCCATTTCCTCAATTCTTGATCCCTCCATTGGTATCCATATTCGTGAGGTAAATGCTATTTTCAATAAGTAATACTTATTCATTGAGAAAAGCATTCTATATTAGGGTTCCATCTTGCCACCCGTAGATTCTAGATAAATATATTATTTCCCTCTCATTCCCCTTATTTTCATTCCTGAATTTTGGTCTTTGATTAAAAAACTAGTATTTATTTATTATTAATCCTTAATTGAGTGAATTTATGTTGTTATTTAACTATATTGAGTTGAATGTTTTCTAAATAAATAAAATTATCTTTGAATCCTAACAATGTGTAAGTTAACTACATCCGGATTACTTGATTTCACATACTAACTCATTGTATCCATGTAATCTTATATTACTATTAATTAATTTAATAAATTATTCATTTCAAAATATGGACTAACAAGAGGAGTTTAAAATGACATTAACTTGAAACATTGTTCTCTATATTATGACCTTGGTTTGTTATTATACATTTATATAAAATAAATATTAAAAATTATACAACATAACAAAAAATCCACAGTATTAGAGAGTAAATTTATTTCCCTATTTATTACTATTTGGATTATATGTTTTATATTATACTTCAATAAAATTTTCTTCATTGGATAATGGTTTTATTATTAATCTTATTGAAATATATTTTGGTCAGTTAGACAGTTGGAAGAAATTTTATACCATTGTATCTATATGATGAAGAGATCACGTTAATAATAGGTTAAACATTGTATGAGAAATATCATAATAAATGAAAATATATTGAAACTAAGTTAAAATTTAAATGGGGAAATCATTATATATAGTGACAAAACTTTCATGTTTCTATAAATTTTTTTTGAATAAATTGAAATTTTTTAAACACAGTCATTGAAATTGGGATCAATATAAGGTGTTTTGGGGAGTCAGTAAAAAAGTATATAATATACTTATAATTATTCAAACATATTTGAGTTTATATTATCAATTATTGATGCTATATATCATGATTTATTTTGGTACAGTGACCAATATAAAATAATATGTTTTAAATTGGGTAATATGAAACTATTTAAATTTATTATGTTATCATATATTCTAAAAAATCATAAATTATATGTGTAATTATTACTATTTTTTGTACATATATATTGTAAGGGCTTGAACCTCATTGGCCCATCCCTTAGTGTTTTTTGGTGTTGGAGGCACCTGTAGGAGGTTTCAAGGAGTTTCGTGGGTAAATGGGGGGAAGGTGGCTACAATTTCCATCTGAGGTCAGATTGCGATGTGGAGACATGTGTTGTGCTATATGCCATGTTTTTACGATGTGGTATCCCAGCTACGGTGTAGGAAGGCTTTAAGGAGGAAAATCAGGTCTACTATATTTTTAGGCCTAACTTCACTATGGTGGTTGGTTGTGGTGTAGTCCATTCCCCGGTGTTGAGCACTACAATATAGAGTGAGGTGGTTGTTCCATAATGGTTTTTTAGCCTACTTCCAAATCAGGTATAGGTGAAACATGGGATGTGGGCTATTCTATACTCTCTCCCCTAGCTAAATAAGATCTTCAATGTGGATCTAGTAGTGGACCCTAGTCCCGGGTTTTTGCAGGGGATGCAATATGGTCTACTCCAACTATGCAAGGGTCTATTTTGTGATCTCAGGTAGACCCTTCAGCATTTCTATTGTTTTCTCTTAGTTTGATCTCATTTCATCAAACTAAGTCATTCCATATTATTTTTTATGGTATCCATAATTTTAATGGGGTTTTCTTTGTTTTTTATCAGTGAATTTATGGAACAATTTCCTTGGGATATCATAGTTTTCTCATGATATAAGTGATCAGAGATCCACAACATTGATTCATTCCCATGCAAAGAATGTTGAAGCATTGAGGTAGGGGATTTGTTTCTTATCTTTTTTCTTTTCATGAAATGAAAAATTAACCACAGTTTAACCCTTTGTATGGACATGGATTTATGCTGATAAATATTAAACTAGATTAAATAATGGAATTGGTTTATGTTTAGCAGTCACATGTTGTTTCTTTCCACTGTGATACTGATTTGCTTCTTGTTTTTCAAAATAGTTTTTTATTTATAATATGATTTTCATATATTGTTATTATGATTGGTTTATCATGTCGAAATTGATGTGTAACACCCCACCCCTACCTCATTTTCTTGAGGAGGTGGTGAGGGCTACATGACCTTAAATGACGTTCCTAAGACGCCAAAGGCTGGCAATAAATGTCGAGGGCTTCAAGATCATGTTGGGGAACGATTTTCCAATAAGAAAAAACCAACCAAACCATCCATTAACCAACACTATATGATGCATTTCAATAAAAACCCAAACATGAATTCCCAAAATACAACCATGTTGTGTTATAATACCATCCAAAAAAAATAAAACTAGACATGTCAACACCACATCAGAGTACAAGCGGAAATCAAACAACAACACCACGAGCCATGACACCACCACATCTCCACCCCAAGCTCCAATATCCATGCTCCACCAATGGATCATAATGCTTTACTAAAAGAGGGTGATGACTTACTTTGTCCTACATCATGATACAAGACATCTACAAAGACACCACAGTGCAAAAGCAGGGTGTGAGTACTAAAACTCAGTAGGTTTTCTGCAAATGAATTTCCTACACATGCCACTAGGATAAAACCATTAGCACATTCATGTGAAACAGTTTATATAATATAATAACATGTGCTACCATTACCATAAGCCAACCACACCATTACCAAGCCATTTCACCCAATCCAGACCACCAAGAGAAAGCCAACCAAACATGTCACAGGCCATTTGATCATTTACACATTAGCACAAAAATTTCCAACACGAAATGAAATGCACAAGAAACAACCAAAACAGTGGGACTTCTGCCCAACCCGTTCTCCCATTCAGAGCAAATTAACCAAAATCATGGGACTTCTGCCCAACCCATTCATCCATTCACAACTAGAGGTACTTCCAGACCACTACCATATGATGGTTCTTCTGATCACTATCCATCACATTTTATAGTGTGACTTCCATCCCACTTCCACACAACATTTCAACCAATCACAACCACACATATAACCCATCAAGGTCACAACAACATGAAATAAACCAATTCTATTTCATATAAAACCACTTCAACAAATCACTCATTTATTGAAAACCATTTTCCATGCCAAACCACATTTTAATAAAAACAACATCTATATTGAAAACCTTTTTCCAACAACCATTTTCCCAAATAAATCACAACAACCCATTTTAAAATATCTATTTTAAAATCCACAACAATAGAATTTCACCAAAAAACCCACCTTTTCCCCAAAAAACAACAAAACATCAACCAAGGGATTTCTAACCAATTTCACATAACAAATAACAATTAATTTTCAGAACAAAAATAAATTGTAACAAATAACTAGTAGTTATAACCAAGTGGAGTTGAGAGAGAATCCAAACTCCTTTAGGGTTCTTGAGGAATCGACCTAAGAACAATCGCGCCTCAAATCTGGCGAACACACCACCGAAACCTCTCTATATTCTTTTCTGTACCATTCAAAAGCCTGAAAATCAACATTCAATACAACCACAACACTAGATCTAAACACAAAAAGTGTAGATCTAGAAAACCAATAAAGAGAGGGAGGTTGATCTAGAGGAAAACACAAGGAAACCAAGAGGAGAAACTTACTCGGGGGAAACCAGCTTAAAATCACCTTGAAACCTCTTCAAAACGCTTCCAAACTGAGTGGGAGAGCATCCTCAACCCATGAGAACCCAGAATCTTGAGTGAGGATCGAGTGGGAGGACGATTGGAGAGGAATGAGGCAAGGCCGAGTGATCCTAGGTTTTAAAACACTATTTTTAAGTGGCCGCAGGGTTAGCCCGCACAGTTTTGAAAATCATGCATAGCTACTGCGTCGAAAGCAAGGGTCCACCCGGTTGCCTCGCACGGTTTGGAAAACCCTGCGCAGGCTGTGCGAAGCTTACTGTCTCCCCCTGCATGGTTTCATGGATAATTCGCATGGTTTCCACTAATTGTTCTCAATCCTTGATCCCTAAGAAAAGCCTCCAAACTCATTAAAACCATTCCAAAATCTCCCAACCTCTTCCCAACTCATTCCATGCACTTTATACACATAAAAATGCATAAACATGGGCCACATACCTCAAACCAATGGTAATACATTCTCCCCACCATTGGTCATTCCATCCTATGAAAGTAGTGAACCCATCCTTTGCCGAAAGAGCTCAGGACATTACTCAGCCATCTCTTTCTCCCACTCCCAAGTCTCCTCTTGAATCTGGCCATGCTACCACAAAACCTGATCTAAACCGATGATTTTACCACACAAGACTTTCTCATGCTGATCCATAACCCACACTAGCACATCCACCAACGAAGCCGATGTTTCTAGCTCAACATGATCCCATCGAATCACATGGTCACGATCCAGCTGATACTTTTTCAATTGCGACATGTGAAACACATTGTGCACCACACTGAACCAAGGTGGAAAAGCCAAATGATAAACCACCTCACCAACCAGCTCAAGAATATCAAAAAATCCAATATACCTCGGAGATAACTTTATTTTCTTCCCAAACTGATGATGTCCCAACCTAGGAGACAACATCAATAAAACATGATCACTTACCTCGAACGAAAATGGTCGTCGATGATGATCTGCATACGATTTCCAATGACTCTGAGCCGTCTCCATTATCTTCCTGATCATCTTGATCTTCTCCATAGTCTCCTGGACAAGGCTCCGTCCAACCATCGAAGAATCACCTGTTTCCACCCAACATAGTGGAGAACGACATGGTCGCCCATACAACACTTCAAATGGAGCCATATGTATGGATGTATGATAATTGTTATTGTACGGAAACTCAACCAATGACAAGTGCTCCTCCCACGACCCACCAAAATCAATGACACAAGCCTGCAACATATCCTCCAATGTTTGTATCATCCTCTCGAATTAACCATCTATGTGAGGGTGATACATCATGCTCATAGTCAACTACGTCCCAAGGGATTGCTTCAAGGATTTCTAGAAACAAGATGTAAATATCGGATCTCTGTCGGATACAATCAAAACCAGAACACCATGCCTCTTTACCACCTCCCGAATATAGATTTTGGATAGATCCTCCACCGTATGAGATTCATGAATCTAGATGAAATGGGCTGACTTCATTAGCCGATCCACTATAACCCAAATGGCATAATCCTTTCTGATCATTCTTGGGAGACCTATGACAAAATCAATCGCTATTTGCTCCCACTTCCAAGAAGGGATTTGTAAAGACTGCAACATTCCTTCGGGCCTCTGATGCTTTGCCTTGACCTGGTAACATGTCAAGCATCTCAAAACAAACTCCACCACACTTCTTTTTATACCATCCCACTAGAACTGCTCTTTCAATGATTTATAAATTTTCAGAATTCTATAATTAACAGCCCACCTAGAATGATGATACGCCCTGATAAGATCCTCTTGATAAGAAACTGGTACAACAATCCGATTCTGAAACAACAAAACTGAATCTCTATTCAGTTTCCAACCCTCAATGGTCTCCCCACTATTAAGTCTCGACTACATGGTCACACACTCAGAATCAGATACCTATGCCTCTTTAACCAGTCCAACCAAGTCGGGAATCAATAAAACTGGGAAAAAGACTACTTTATCTCCCTGGTCCTCATATTCCAAAAGCATATCAGCTCTAACCGATATCAACTAACATTGGTCCGATGCTTGTTTCATCATTTGATCATATGAATTTCTACTTAATGCATCTGCCACTGAATTTCCATTTCCCGGTGTGTGCATCAAGTCAAAATCAAACACCTAGAGAAATTACATACGTCTCCTTTCCCTCAAATCCAAATCCCTTTGTGAGAAAATGTGTTTCAATATCTTATAATATGTATATACAATTAATTTCTCACTGAAGAGAATCTCCTAACAAGAAACTGGTACAACCATCTGATTCTGAAAAAACAAAACTGAATCTCCATTCAGTTTCCAACCCTCAATGGTCTCCCTACCAAAAAGTCTCATCCTCATAGTCACACACTAAGAATTAGTTATTTATACCTCTTTAACCAGGCCAACCAAATCATGAATCAACAAAACTGGAATGAACACCACATTATCGCCATGGTCCTCACATTTCGACTACATATCGGCTATAAATGACATCAACTGACACTGATCGAATGATTATTTCACAATTTGAGCATATTATTTTATACTTAATGCATCCTCCACTGAATTTCCACTACCCGGTGTGTACATCAAGTCAAAATCAAACATCTGGAGATATTTTATTCATCTCCTTTTCCTCAAATTCAAATCCCTTTGTGAGAAAAAGTGTGTCAATCTCTTATGATATGTATATACCGTGAATGTATCACAAAAGAGATAATGACACCCCACTTTCAAGTCATGGACCACTACTGCCAATTCCAAACCATGAGTTGGGTAGTTATTATCATGCACCCTCAACTGTCATGTGCCATACACAACCACATGATCCCCTTGCATGAGAACGCACCCCAACCCTAATCCTGATGCATCGCAATACACCACATACCCTTTTCCTGGTTCTGTAAAAACCAAGATTGGTGCTAATGTAAGGTGACCCTTTTGCTGTTCGAAACACTACCGACACTATTCATTCTAGTGGAATAGAACAATATTTCTTGTCCAAACTGTCATCGACGAAGCCAAATGTGAAAAATCACAAACAAACCACCGAAAAAACCCAGCTATAGTGAGTAAACTCTATACCTCAAACATAGTATTTGGTGGTTTCCATTAGATAACAGCCTCTACCTTTTCCGGATCCACTGAAACACCTCTTTCATAAAATACATGGCCAAGAAAACAGACTTCTTCTATCCAAAAGTCACACTTTTACAATTTGGAATACAACCGTTGATCCCTCAAGATCCCGAGCATTGTCGCCAACTGTTTCTGATGCTCTACCATTGTCATTTAATTGCACCAAAATATCATTTACAAACACCAACACAAATGAATCCACATATCTCTGAAATACATGATTCATCAATTCCATGAATACCAATGGCGCATTCGTTAGACCAAGGTGAATAACCACATATTCATAATGTCCATATCTACATCTGAAAGCTGTTTTAGGAATATCGTCCTTCTTTACCCAAAATTGATGATATCCTGACCTCAGGTCGATCATGGAGAACCGCTAGTCTCCCATCAATTGGACGAACAAATCATCAATTCGGGGAAGTGGATATCTGTTCTTTATTGTAACTTGGTTAAGTCTACGGTAATCAACATAGAGCCTCAAAGTTCTATATTAATTTTTCACAAAACACATCGGCGCTGCCCACAGAGAAGTGATAGGCCGGATAAACCGTTTTTTTCTAAATCTTCATACTGGACTTTCAATTCCCACAATTCAGTAGGTTTCATTTAGTAAGATGGAAGTGAGATAAGACTAGTCCCTGGAAAAAGATCAATCGTAAAATCCACTTCTTTTATGAGAGGTAACCTAGAGAATTATTCAGGAAAAACATCCATGAACTGATCCACCACTACCGGTTGAACACTTTGTTAAAAACCCTCTACTGATTCCTACTGCAACACCATCAACTAATAAGATAACGTTCCGAAATCTGGTGCCAACAAACCTGTTGCACCCTGCCTTTCATGACCCTCTTTTCTAAAGAGATTTCTAATGACATTGTGTGCCGTAAAATCCATTTTATACACATTAAAATCAATTTGGGCCTTAAACACTTCCAACCAATCAATTACAAGGATTACATCATACCCATCCCTCTCAAGCTCTATGAAATTCCAGGTTATCTCAACATTGCCAACAATAATACAACATGCTCTACTCAAGAAGGCTTGACACTCTCTTTGACCCAATGGAGTTTGCAGTTTCAAAACTGAAGGAATAATTTCTATGCTTAACCCCAGTAACTCAATCATACGTGCTGTAATAAAAGAGTGTGAGGCACCTGTATCAAACAATACATTCATCAAGGTAGAATTTAAAAGAATAGTACCTCGCACCATGGATGGTCTTGACTGATCGTCCACCACAACCATATTGGCTCTAAGAAATGCTTTTGTTGCCACACTCTAAACTTTATTGCTTTGCTGAGGCGCTGTGTTATTTTGAGAATCACCATGACCCACTTTACTCTACTGACGAGGGGTGTGCTGTTGTCCCCATCCTGTCGAAGCATATGATGTTTGTGATCCCTAAGGAGTGTCACATGCACCTGACCTTAGAGAATTCCAACAATAACACTGTAGATGTACCATCTTCTTACAATTATAACATGCTTGAGGTTGTGTCGTACAATCCCAGTTGATATGGCTTGTAGAACCACACTAAAAACATCTCGTCTTTCTCTAGGGAATTGATGGACGATTTACTGATCCTACCATCAGATTATATGACATATTCTCGCCCTGAGAATAAGTGTCCCACTTTCACTTGAACCTAGTGTTAGAGTTACCACTATTCCCCAAGGGTACCACCATGATTCCTCAGCCCAAAGCACCCATCAAATCTCGCTATGCCACTGAGGCCCTATTCACTATCTCTGTGTAATCATATATACAATGTACTGCTATCTTTGAATGTATTTCTTTTGTTAACCCCTCTTCAAAGATCCTTGCCTTCAACGAAGTGATACCTACCACCTCGGGTGCAAACCACACTATGTTTATAAACTTAGCTACATACTCCATCATGGACATATGTTCTTTCCTAAAACCAAATAAATCAGTCGTGTGCTGAATTCTGAACATAAGTGGGTAGAATTGTTTATTAAACAATTCTGCAAAGCCTTCCAACATCATACCCTGGTCTATCCACACAAGGAATACCATATCCCACCACTGAAGGGAAATATCGTCCATCATTTACATGGCCAAATTTACTTTTAACTCTATCAGTCTTACTAAGAACTCAACAATCTAGTTCATTCTATTCAACCATGCTTCTGCCCTCTCGGCTCTGAATCACCCCTGAAGATGGGTGGATTCTTCTTTTGAAACTGAACCACATGATCCACATGACTTTTTTCATCCTCTTTTTTTCCACTTGCCACTGCAAGGAAAGCTTGCACTACACTCTGCACTAACTACTGGTTCACCTAAGGCGCAGGTGCTACCACATTCTCAGTTGCCTCCTCCGATTGGTCTCTATGATGCCTACCCAATACAATTTATAACAACATAAAACAATCATCCATGAGTCTCACTTCCATAGACATCAAGAATTCCCAATTATAATCACATTACACAACACTATCACAACAAGGCTTTCTACAAGTTCACATTTCCCATGTTTCACCATTTTTTTTAAACCAAACCATTTTCAAAATACCACCAGTTTCAATGTTTCAAATCCTTCCATTTTGAAACCCAATTCAGATTTTTCAAAAGCCATAAATTCATATCACACCATAAATCACTATACCTCAATGAAATATGCATCCTAGTGGGAAGTCAATTATTCCATATATGTCATGAACATCTCAATGGATACACCCACGACAATGAGATTTACAATGCCTATAAGTGTCTCCAAAACACGTATGTACCCAAATCTTTGGTAACTTGATGTTCAACATAAGAGGGTTAGCTACGTTATTTTATTCTATACATTCAAAGATTCGACATTACTACGCCTTGCTACCATCCTAACTCCAGGAATATACCACAACGAATGCCAACTCCAAATCTGAGAATCATCTCCAAAGGACTGAACAAACAGATACCACTTGTAACACCCCGCCCCTACCTCATTGGCTTGAGGAGGTGGTGAGGGATACTTTTCCTTAAGAGACATTCCCAAGATACCAAATGCTGGAAATAAATGTCGAGGGCTTCAAGATCAAGTTGGGGAACGATTTTCCCTTAAGAAAAAACCAACAAAACCATCCATTAACCACCACAATATGATGCATGTCAATAAAACACCCAACACGCATTCCCAAAAGACAACAATGTTGTGCTACAATACCAACCAAAAATAATACAACCAGACATTTCTATACCACATCAGAGTAGAAGCAGAAACCAAACAACAACACCACACACCATGACAACACCACATCTCCACACCAAGATCCAAGCTCCAAGCTCCACAAACAGATCACAATGCTCCACTAAAGGAGGGTGATGCCTTACCATTTCCCACGTCACGATACACGACATCTGCAAAGACACCAAAGTTCCATAGTAGGGGGTGTGTACTAAAACTTAGTTGTTTTCCCCAAATGACTTCCCTACACACGCCACTAGGATAGAACCATTAGCACATTCATATAAAACAGTTTATATAAAATAATCACAAGTGATAATATATCCATAAGCCAACCAAAAACTTACCACGCCATTTCACCCAAACCATCCCACCAAGGGAATGCCAATCAAACATGTCACAATCCATTTCATCATTTACACATTAGCACAAAAATTTCCAACTTGCAAAGAAATTCACAACAAACAACCAAAATGGTGGGACTTTCGACCAACCCATTCTCCCATTCACACTAAAACAACCAAAACAAGAAATACAATGGGACTTCTACCCTACCAGTCCATCCATTCACAATTAGCAGTACTTCCTAACCACTACCATATGGTGGTTCTTTCGACCACTATCTGTCACCTTTAATAGTGATACTTCCCGCCCACTTCCACACAACATTTCAACCAATCACAACCATGAAAATAAGACACCAAGGTCAAAACAACATGAAATCAACCAATTCCATTTCATATAAATCCACTTCAATAAATCAACCATTTATTGAAAACCATTTTCCATGCCAAAACACATTTCAACAAAAACAACATCTTTATTGAAAACTGTTTTCCATAAACCATTTTCCCAAATCAATCACAACAACCCATTTTTAAATCTCTATTTTAAAATCCAAAACAAAATCATTTCACCATAAAACCCCCTTTTTCCCCAAAAATCCAGAAAAACATCACCAATGGGATTTTGAACCAATTTCGCATAAAAATCACAATTAATTATCAGCACAACAATTAATTGTAATAAAGAACCACTAGTTCTAACCAAATGGTGTTGAGAGAGAATCCACCTACCTTTAGAGTTCTCGAAAAATAGACCCACAAAAAACCATGCCTAAAATCCCGCGAACGCACCACCGCAACCTCTCTAGATCCCTTTCCATAGCATTCACAAGCCTTAAAATCAACATCAAGGCAACCACAACACTAGATCTATACACAACAAGTGTAGATATAGAAAACCAAGAAAGAGAGGGATACAGATCTAGAGGAAAACACAAGAAAACCAATAGAAGAGACTTACTTGGTAGAAACCACCTTCAAATAACCTTGAAAACTCCTTAAAACTCTTCCAAACTGATTGGGAGTGAACCCTCAACACCTAAGAACATAAAATCCCAAAGTGAGGCTTGAGCGGGAGGATGATTGGAGAAGAATGAGGCAAGCCCGAGTGAGCCTGGGTTTTAAAACCCAATTTTCATGTGGCCGCACTATTAGCATGCACGGTTCGGAAAACCGTGTGCTAACCATGTGCATGCTAATACCTCGAGAGAAAGGGTCTGCACAGTTTCCTCGCACGGTTTGGAAAACCATGCGTAGGCCATGCAATGCCTACTGTCTCCCACTACATGGTTTCCTGTATAATCCGCACAGTTTCCACTAACCGTTCTCAAACCACGCTCCATAAGAAAAGCCTCCAAACTCATTCAAACCCATTCCAAACTCTCCCAACCTCTTCCCAACTCGTCCCATGAACATTAAACACATAAAAATGCATAAATAAGGGTCATATACCTCAAACTGGGGTACTAAATGATGAATTTGGATAAATAACATAATGTTTCTAATGTTTGGTTAGTTTGTTAGTGAATTAACTAGGAGGCATATTAAAAAAATCTGGGGTTTCTCCTAATTTGATGGTAATCAAATTGATGCATGTATGAATGTTTAACCGAAAGTGTTATTACATGCTTTAATTTAATTTGATAAATAACATGAAGTTATAATTCTTGTTGATGATAATAAAATTCATGATTAATGAATTTTTTACTTCCATAATATTGTCGAAACTGAAATCTTATGAATGAGAACATGTTTACTTAATTTAATAGCATTTTATTGCTGATTCGTTAGTTTTTTGTAGTAGGAACCTATTGAGGTTACCCATATAGTATTTAATTATCCCTGAGAAGGGGAGGGGTGAATCAGGGATATATTTTTCTTTTATTTTTCCTTTCATAAGAATCAACTATCACCTCCAGTTAATGATTTCTTTATCTGCTGGATACAAATCAAACACATAACCACATGAACATAAAAATGAGCATGGTTCACTATTCAAAAAGAGTATCTTGTTCGTGGTATTGATTGTAAATAATATAACACCATGAAATCTACTATAAAATAGTACTTTTTTGTAGAATATAATGAGTATGATACTCTCTCACACGCATGAAGCACTATGTTAAATAGAACATTGCATGTGCTCTATGTAGCATGAAAAGATGTAATATAATTTTTGTAAAAAACATGTTATAGTGATTCTTGATCAACTATCAAAAATATGATATTTCAAAACAATTCTTCAATTTAATACCTAGAATCTGGTGAGAACATCCTAAACATTGTAATGATACTCAGTCTGATTTCCTAGTCTGATTCCCATGTCTGATTTCACAATACAAAAAATAAAACTCTGTTAGAATATTAATGAAAAATTCTGATCATCTTCTTCCTTAGTCCATATATATCAATATAATTTTCCCAGTTCAATTATCTATCCCAATTCGATAACAATATAAATACAATATATCTCTTCTTCTACTTCATCTTCTATTAGATAAAATTTTTCATGTTTTCTCGGTCTGGAAAATTCTTCTTTCTAGAAATACCGAGCTTCTATATTCAAAAAGGATTTTATCAAAATAAACATCTAAACACACTAAATTACAAGAGGAGTTTTAAAATACATTAGCTCGAAGGATTTTTCTATCAATATTAAACTTGGTTTGTTATTTTACTATCAAATAGAAAAAATATTCAACATTATATAACATTAAAAACATTTCTGTTTATATAGTAGACACTAAATTTAATTCATTATTTATTATTATTTGGAGTTTCTGTTTTATATTATATATAAATAACCTTTTTCCCTAGATAATGTGGTTTTTATGAATATTATTGAAATTACTATTATTAGGATGGATAGTTGGAGGAAATTTTATACCATCATATCTATATGATATAGAGTTCACTATGATAATTGGATAAAAATACTAAGATAAATATAAGAATAAATTAAAATATTTATAAATAGAGTTTAAATGTAAATGGGAACATCATTATATATAGAGATAGTAGTTGCACGTTTCTAAATGTTTTTTTGATTAATCAACTGAAAATTCATTTAACATGGTTATTGAAATTGTGATCATTATAAGTTGATATTGGGAGTCAATAGAGGATTTAATAATATATTGATAATTTTTAATATATATTTGAGTCTATGTTATCAATTTTTTTTGAAAGATATCCTATATTATTTTGGTAGAGTGATCTATATAAAATAATATATTTTTTAAATGAGTACTCTACAACTATTTAAATATTTTATGTAATCTAAAAATATAAAAAATCATTCAACATGAAATCTAGAGTAATTATTACTAATTTTCAAACATAAATATTGTAAGGAATTGAACCTCATTGGACATCCAATATATGTGTTTTGGGTGTTTGAGTTACCTGGAAAGGTTTTCAAGGAGTTTTGTGGATAAATGAATAAAAAAGGTGGGTTCCACTACCATTTGTGGCCAAGTTGCAGTGTAGAGCCATGGGTTGTTTCATAAGCCAGGATTCTATGGTGTGGTCTTCGGACTACATTTTAGGGAGGCTCGAAGGAGTAAAATCAAGGCTACATCCTTTTTGTCATGGTTTTCCATGGTGTTTGGATATAAAGTAGGTCCTTCCTCAGTGTCGAGCGATGCGGTGTGGAGTGTGGTGGTTGTGCAATAGTGGTTTTGAGGATAATTCCAAATTAGGGGTGGTTGTAACATGGGGTGTAGGTTGGGTTGTAGTGCCTCCCAGGGATAAATAGGATATGCACTATGGATCCAATAGTGGATCCTAGACACGATTTTTACTAGGTGTAGTGATATGGTCTCCTCCAACTGTGTAGTGGTCTAGGTTGTCTACTATGTGATCTTAGGGGTTGTGACGTGGTCCTCTAAAAATCAGTTTGCCTAAAAATAATCCTGAGGCCCCTAGACCCAGTTTTCTCCCACTCCATCCTCTTAAACCCTAGGCACCCAAGTGTGATGTTTATAGGATTTGAATCCCCCTTTTGATAGAAAATAATCCCATATTCCTGAGTTCAATCCATGGTGATCTGAGGTAGGCTCGTCATCTTTTCTAGCGGTTTCTCTATATTTTATCTTGTTTCCACCTATTCCTTCGATCCATATTATGGCAGATGATATACATCATTTTAATGGAGTCTTCATTTCCATTTATCAATGAGTTCATGTAACGACATCTTTGAGATATCACAGTTTCCTCAGGCCAGAAGTGACCACTGATATGAAACATTGATTCATTGTCATGCGAAGAATATTAATGCATTGAGGTTGGGGATTTGATTATTATCCTATTGTTTTATATGAAATCATAAATTTACCATGGTTTATCCCTTTGGTTGGTGGTGAAATTAATGTAATAAGTAGTAAACCGGATTAGATAATGGAAATATTTTATGTTTAGTAATCTTGTGTTGTTGATTTTCACCGTGAAAATAGTTTTCTTCTTGTTTTTTTGGATAATGTTCTATCTTATCTAAACTTTTTATATCATGTTGTCATGCTTTTTTTATCATGTTGAAATTGATGAATTTTGATAATGTTCATAAATCCTAAAAAAATTGGATAGATAAAGAATTAAAGAAGAGAATGGATTAACAAATCTGATGTTTCTCATATTTCGATGGTAATTAAATTTATGAATGTATTCATTTTTTTCTGAATGTATTATTCAATTTGATAATTGAATTGGATAAATAAATTTAATCTAGAATTATTGTTTATGATAACAAAAGTCATGATCAATGAGTTTTTTTCTTCCATAAAATTGTTGAAAATGAAGGATTATGTTGTAGATCACGTTTAAATAATTTAATAGCTTGTTGTCAATTATATTATTCCTTGTTTTCATATTAAAAGATGAAATTTTCCCACATAAATTTTTCTTGCATTTAACTTGTTTTAAATGAAAGAAATTATTTATTAAATATTTTCTCATTTTAAAATCTGTGAGATTTTTGATTAATTTTACTCCAAGAGCTCATTTACGTGGCATGTTCAATTGTTTAGACTGATCGATTTAGGATGCCAACTTGGATATCCAATGTGTACTTATTCTCTTTATTTCTGGCCATTGATGGATTTGGTCACCAAATCTGTCATGTCCATTCATTGGTTTGAGTAATTCCATGTGTTGTTTAGTGGGCAGTTTTGTGTTGGTTTCATGGAAGCCTCCCCTTGGTTGTGCAGCAAGCCAGTTTGGGTTCGAGCAAGGATTTTCATCACCCTTGAGGGCCTCTATATGATATACGATATATATCTAAAAATCATCTTCTTGGTTGGTCGAGTTCATTTGTTATCTAGAAATCCAGATTCCCTAAATTGATGCCCTCTCATAATTGGTGGTTTAATTTCTTCTCACTGGTGGTTTGGTCTCCTTTTTCTCTCACCCAATGTTGACAATTATCTTCCATGGATTCAATCTCACTAGTTGTGGTACTATCATCCTCATCAATGAACTCATATGGTGTCCCACTATCCCCTTTGCATGACACTGGTTCATGGATCATGGTGGAGCATATCGGTGATCTTCATGATTGGAGATGTGTGACCATTTCTCAAATCCAAAACATTTTGTGATCATCATACATCGAGATCCAATAATGCAACGAGATTGTTTTTCTGGGATCATGATCTAATCTGGATGCCTATGCATTTTTCTAGGGTTGTATGTTTTTCTTACACTCGATTCTTTCTGTGTTTCTACTTCAAGTGTCCAGTTTCTGTTTTAGTGCTTCCTTCCATTTCATTTGGAAAATATAATTTTTCTATGTACACTATAATATAGTTTTGTTTTGACCATATAATAAAATTTCATGAGTGGGAGGTGTTCATGTAATGAATTATGTCCCAAAGTGTCCAAACTATGTAAATCCAATTGTTTCCTTTGTTTTTTATTCTCATTTATTCTTTTGAAATTGTTGTTGTTTTGCTACTCCCACATCAGAACTCTATTTGGGTGTGATTTCATTGTAATAAAATTCATTTTTCTATTTTTTATATTGAATTAAAAATTCTCCCATGGAATATATTTTCAATATGTAAACTCATTGGTTCTTTTATTTTATTTTCATGTTTCAATCTTTTATTTTCAATCCTCACCTAAATACATCAAAATATTATGATAACTCTAATACATTACATGTAATATAATTTTGTTATGATAATGGATAAGTTAATCAACATCTATCCTCTCCCCTCATTTTATTCTAAAAATGAAAACATCATCTGAGATGGGTTAATTAATCACATTCTAGGACGATGAGTTTTCAATTTCAATTACCATCTCCAATTCTAGTCATGAATCCATTATTATGGTTGAACCAAATTATTATATATGTAATATACCGTATGTAAGGTTCAGTAATGTTTTTTTAAAAATGGTATTAATTTATAAATCAAAATGAGTTCGTTGTGATCGAATATCCCTTAAGTAACCCAAATAATTGTCATTAATGTTTAATATAATGATTCATCTTCACTCCCAATAACCAAATGAATTTTATAACCATGTAATATTCTTTATTTTCAATAATATTATTTTTTTCAATTATAAATAACCATTCTCATCTTACATTTTTATCCTTCCGTGTGTATAAGGAAACTAATCATGAAATCCATGCAAACAAACGCTCCCAAACAATGAAATTGAACCTCTTAACCCTTAAAAAAGGACATGAATGAACTTAATAAGTTTATAATAAATCAATTAAATGAATAAGAGGTCATAGAAATATTAATTAATGAATTTAATTTTTTATCATGTACATTAAGATAAATTGAAGTACACCGTCAGACTTAATGTATGGGATTCTACTCGTACCTCCATTATTTTGTCAAGTTGCTCTATCATTATTTTTACCCATATGAGGATATATTTTCTTTTTATATACATATTATAAATTATATTTATTTGTTCTAGAATCATATATCATGATCCACTCATCATTTAAATTTGGGGATATACATGTTTTTTAGTGATTCTCGCCTCAATTCATCCCAATAAGCAAACACGTTTTGTGGGTATTATGAAAACCATCTTTGTTCACTTCTTGTTTTATATAAAATATTATTACATTTTATGTTTTAAATGACCTATGATATTTTCATTTAAATGAACTAAAATGTGTTAATTACAATGTTTATTATGTACTTTTTTTTGTATGATATTACTTCAATTTGACCTCACCTATATTGATATATGCCTATTATACCCTATGAGTTTCCATTCCTGATATAATTCCTTTAATTCCTGGTCATTTTTATGACACTCCCATTTGTTATGATTTATGACATGATTATGATACTCAATTCTTTCCAAGGGTAACCCTTATGTTAATGTATGATTGATTGTATATGATTTTAGATGTGGAAATTATATTCATGAGCATGTTATGATGGGTTCCCCCAAATAGATCTCTAGTTTATTGGGTAATTTTTAGCCACATGAGATGTTCTGTGCAACAGTCTGGGTGGTCAACCTTGACTCATGCTACCATGTGCAACGGCCTTGGTGATAAAATTGACTTGTGATATTCTATGTGAAAGGAGTATTGACTCATGCTAAATTCATGTTTTATATTAACATCACAAAACTATGACTCCATGTTTATATGTATTGACTCCGTATGTTCCATGCCTTCTTATATCATTATTGTGTGCCTTCTAACCCATATGCTAAAGATTTATTCTTATTTTTATTCCCTTACTGGGAGTTTTAGATCATCCCTTTGTTTATTTTAACCCCTGGATAACCTTTGAAGATGTATTATCACAATTTATGTTATAATATATTTATGAATCTTAAATAATGAAATGTTTTATTTAGTCCATTTTTTTTAGTTTTATGTACCTAGTCTTCCCAGACACTAGAGATTACGATCCATCTCTTGTAATATGATTCTTTATTATACATAAAATCATTTAATGATATGTGAAAATGTATAGGGTCTATATAGTTCATATGAGAGAAAGGATTAATTATTTTTTGGATACTAAGAATATATCACATTATTAAGTACATTATGGATGGGACTATGTATATGAAAACATCCCTAAAAATTGGTAAGTATAGAGTAAATGGTTTTTCAAGAAAATAAATCTCTAACTCGATATGAACAAGTGTATGTCGCACTGGCATAGATGTATCTAGGGGTAAAAACCAAAATCCCCACATTGATCTATACTCGAATAGGAATTGGTGAATGACAATGGTCCTTACTACTCTCCTATTTTAGCACTCCTGGGGGATATTCTTTGGTAAATTAAAAAAATTCGTATGAACCATTATTAAGGGAAAAATATGATAATAATAACTTTTAGGAAATAGATCTTTGTTAATCTTGATTACAACCTAGGGAATCATGATTTGGGAAATCCTTTTCCTTTATGTTTTTACCCATTTAGGATTAAATGTTTTTATGCTTATTAAAAATGTATTCAAGGCCTCTAATTGTATGTTATTTTTCATAGTTAAGGGTGGAAATAAAATAACACATGCTAATAATCAATGTGATAGGAAATATGATGATTTTTATAATGATATCCCTGATATAATGGTAATGGGAGCTCAAAACATTTTGAAGGTACTTTCTCAACTGGCCCAAGTTTTGAATAATAACTTGAATCATGTGGAACACCCTCCTCCTCCAAGGAATGAGCAGGTTGTCTTAAAATCCTTCATACAAAAAAGGACTCCCATTTTTAGTCGATCTCATGATCCCCTCCCTATGTAATAGTGGATTAACTCCATTGAAAAGATGTTATATTCCCTCTTGTGCTCAGATGAATAGAAATTTGTGATGGTGGACTATCGTTTTGATGGGGATGCTAATTAGGGGAGGATAATGGTCAAGAATATGAAGTCCCATAATGAAATTGATTATATGGTTTCGGTGTAATTCAAGAAATTTTTTTTCAATAAATATTTTCCCTGAACCATCCATCTCATGATGGAAAGAAAGTTCCTCATACTTATGTAGATGGAATATATGTCCATCGAGTTGAATGATGCGAACATTAAAAGGCTTGTAAGATCTGCCTTCGAATTTTTCATGAACACCAAAATCAAGGTAGATCTCTTCTTTGGAGAACTAAATCCAAGTCTTAAAAAACATTTGGTTATTTGAGACATTGATAGTTATGAGGATATTGTAATTTTCTCCCTCACAGTTGAAATGGAAATTATATAATCTCAATGGTCTATTGGGACTATTGAAAAATGAAGAAAATGGAGTCTAACATGGTTGGATTAGAAAATAAATCCCATAATGGATATAAGATTGAACATAACACATTTCAAAATTGTGGGAAGAAGCATCCTGGGAATTGTCTAAATGGGACCAAGAATTGCATAGAATGTTAAAGAATGAGACATCTGACTAATAATTGTTGAAGGGATATGAAGAAACCCACTAATTTGGAAGAGGAAAGGATTGTTCAGGTCAATGCTCTGCTAGTAGTGTTGTGTTTAATCATTAATGAAGATGGGAATTATGAAAACAATTACCCTATGAAAAGGGATGTCAAAGGAAATCACCAATAGCTTCTAAGGAAACAAGGAAGATCTTAGGCTATCACTACTGTTGAAGTGGAGCTGGACAACGATGTGGTAAAAATTACAATAGTTATTCATTCAATAATACTGAATGTAATATTTGATTATGGTGCAATGCATTCTTTCACATCACACACGTTTAGTAGAACTATTCAAACACCACATCAAAATTTAGAGACTGGGTTATCTATGAGAATAGAAAATAGGACAATTATTGCATCCATAGCATATAAATACTCCCCAATTAATGATTTTTGTACTGAACCTCCTAGAAAATATCAGCATACTTCCTTTAGTGTAGGTCAATGTTATTTTGGGCCTGGAATGGCCATCTTTATACAAATCCAACATCAACTATCAAGAAAGAAAGATCACCCTTCACATCCCAAATCATCCTAAAATTCTTTACAACTGTAAGGAGGAAGATGAATCTCCTTTAAAATCATTTACTCAAGTGTGGATATTAGTGCCTCATGAAAAAGAAAGTCTAGCTCAAATTTTTGGGACAAAAGATAGAATCATGCTTGAAGACATTCCCATTGTACGGGATTATAGTGATGTATTTCCCAAAGAATTGGACATCCATCATCTTGATAAAGAAGTTGAGTTCTCAATTGAACATATTCCTATATCTATAATTATATTAGATACACTTTATAGAATTTACATTGTATATCAAGAAGAATTGGTAAAGCAGTTATAGGAGAATATAGACAAGGGTTTTATATGCCTATGTACATCACCATGGGGAGTGATAGTTCTCTTCATCCAGAAGAATAATGGTTCCATATTCCTATGAATTGATTATTGTGAGCTCAAAAAAACCACGATAAAGAAAAAGTATCCCCTAAATCAGATAGATGATTGGTTTAATTAGCTTCATGGTTCTAGTTATTTCTCTATGGTGGACCTTTAGTTGGGATTTCACTAATTGATGTTGAGGAAAGATGATATTCCCAAGACTAACATTCAAAAGAGTTATGGACACTATGAATTCATTATGATTTTCATCGGACACACTAATGATCCATAAATTTTCATGGATCTAATGAATAGATTCTTTAGATATTACAATGACAAATTAGTGGTAGTCTTTATCAGTGATAACCCGATATAGTCCAAGAGTATGGAGGAACATGGAGAGCACTTGAATATTATTCTAAAGACATTTCAAAGGGAGAAAATATATATAAACTACAGTTAATATGAGTTTTGTATGAATGAAGTATCATTATCGGGGCATGCTATCACTAGAAAAGGGATATATCTATAGGCCCTTCCAAGAAAATGGCAATTAAAGAATATCTGAGGCCAAAATCTGTAACAGAGATCCGTTGCTTCCTTGGATAAACTGGTTATTACCAAATATTATTGAATAATTTTTGTGGTTGTAAAAACCCAATGATCAAGCTTATGTTGATAGGGGTTACGTTTATCTGGACTCATGAATGTGAGGAAATCCTTACGGATATCAAAATGAGTCTTATAACTGTGATAGTACTCACCCTCACAACAAGTAGAGAACACTTTATGTTATATAATGATGATTCAATGAAATTCATGGGCTGTATTCTGGTGAAAAATGATAAATTAATATCCTAGACCTCTAGATTGCTAATAACCCATGAGAAAAACAATCCAACACATGATCTGAAGTTGGATGTTGTGATCCATACTTTGAACATCTTTAAGCATTATCTCTACTGGATGAAATGTGAGATATATACTTATCACAATGTTCTGAAAAATATATTCACACAGAATGAGCATAATATGATACACCAAGTATGGTTAGAGATCATCAAATAATATGATCGATAATTCTACTACCAACCTGGTAAGGCATATAAGGGGTCGTAAGCTCTATGTAGAAATGATCCTTCATCATTTGCAATGATGAGTGTTGAGAAGGATCAAATATTCATAGATTTGTAGAGGATGGAAATTTGAATCATTACGGGAGGGACATCATCAACCCTTTCCCAAATGGTTGCTCAACCATCCCTAATAGAAATATATAAGATGCTCAAAGAAAAAATGTGGAAAATTTGAAAAGGGTGGAAGCTACTAGAAATGGGAAATCCTCTGAGTTCATGATTTATGTGGAATGAGTTGTGATATTTAGGTCATGATTATGTGTACCATTTGATCTATAGATAAAGAAGGATCTTCTGAATGATTAACAAAGCTCAAACTTCTCTATTCACCTAAGGAGCACAATGATGTATCGAGAACTCCAAGAGAACTTTTGGTGGGATAATATGAAGATGGAGATTGTTGAATATACATCAAAGTGCCTAGTATTTCAATAGGTGAAGGCTAAGAAGACGAATTCTAAGGGGATGATGCAACCACATCTCATAACAACATGGAAGTGGATGAACATTACCATGGACTTTGTCATTGAACTTCCAAGGACATCTAGAAGAAATAATGCAACATGGGTCATTGTCGATCATCATACAAAGACATTTCACTTTATCAAAATTTGATAATACTTCTCATTTGATAAAATTGAACAAATATATATATCAATGTTGTGGTAAGGCTACATGGAGTACGAATCTCTATTATATCCCATCGATATCAATGATTCACCTCAAATTTTTAGAAAATTCTCTAACATGCTCTATGCAATGAGTTTAACATCATCATGGACTGTCATCCTCAAACTGATGGAAAATCTAAGAAAACTATTCAATCATTGGATGATATATTGAGAGAATGTTCTATGGATTTCAAAGGACAGTGGGACTAACATCTTCCACTAGTTGAATTCTCTTACAATAATAGTTTCCACTCTAGTATCTGAATGGAACCATATGATGCCCTTTATGGAATAAGGTGTATAACACTAGTGTGTTTAGATGAATTCATTTATTTTATGCTTCTAGGACCTGAAATGGTTGAAGAAATGGTAGAGAAGATGAATACCATTCAATAACGCATCAAGCCATCCGAAATTCACCAAAAGAGTTATAAAGACAATCGTCGATGGGACTTTGAGTTCAGATTTAGAGAAATGGTATTCATCAATATCTTTCCATGGAAGTATTTCATGAAATTTGGGAAAAAAGGGATGCTAAATCCAATGTACATTTGGCCCTTCTAGATTATTGATTGTGTTAGAGCTATGGCCTATCGACCAGCACATCCACCTACCATGTCTAAAGTACACGATGTATTCCATGAATCCCTCTTGAGGAAGTACATACAAGATCCATAACATGTTCTCTCTACAAAGGGGTATATTTGTAGAATGATCTTTCAGGTGATGAGCATCCATTGAAGATCATGGGTTGTAGAGATAAAGTTCTACGCAATAATACTACTCACCTTGTCAAAGTACTATGGCGGAACCATATGAACGAAGAGGCAACATGGGAACTACAGGAAGAAATGAAGTAAAAGTACCAACACTTGTTTATGGCCTAGAATGTAAAACAAAACATCGAGGTTGAAATTTCATAAGGCAGAGAATGTAATGACCTAGAGTTTTATGAATGGATTTCCCATCAAATAAATATGTCTTATTGTATAATCACAGAAGATTAATTATAGAACGCAACATAACCCTTATACATGAATAATTAGTGATATAAAAGGGCATCTCTTGAAGTTAAGTGCCATATACCAAATAAATAGTAACTTGAATATTGGAATAATAATGTGACCCTTATGAATAGTAAATCGGCCAATGTAATAGTTACACCATAAATGAATGTATAAATAAAATGTATCCATCTTATAAATATAAATATGGTATAATTATATCATATTATAAGTAAATAAATATTTTGAATCTTATTAAATAAGTGTTGGTATTTTTATATATAATAAATATACAATTGCAATATTATGACTAATTTAATAATCTTAAAGAAATTTTTTTATTATATATATTCATAAATTAGAATATTTATGTCTTATGGTTATAAGATTATTTGGTAAGACCTTAGTTAATTTTTTAATGTGTTCGAAAAGTAGTTTTAATTTGAAAATTTGTTTTTATCAAGTAAATTGTGATTTTAAATAAAAAACAATTTTTTCAAATTTATGAAATTATTTTTGAAAAATGGAGTCCATTTTTGAATAATACATGTTAAAAAATTGTTAGGGTGAAGTTTTAGGATTTTTTTGAAATTATAGAATTTTTATGAATAATGAAATATTATAATTTACAAAATAAGCTAAATACATTATTTAATGAGCAAGGGATGATGCAATGCTAAGGTAGGCACACTAGGTTTGAATTCACATTCAATATTTAAATTTTTTGGTCACATGAATCAAGACTATTTGTAGACTTGAGAAAAAATATTAAATTAATGATTAAAATAATGGAAAACCCCTCCTCTCCTCTACAATAAATACCACCCCTACCTCTTCCCTTGAATCCTTTCAGACCCTGTTCCTTATCTAAGTTATACTAAAATATCCTTCCAAGATCCTTCCCCAAATCTATCATCAATTTTTCTCATAAAAATACCAAAACCTATCCCCTAAAAAGGCTCTCAAGGAAGATATTTTCAAGAGGAAAATTCCTCTTTTCTTTTCTTTTATTTTCTTTTCAGGTTTCTTTGTTTTCTTTTCAATCATCACCATTCCCTATCCAAATAATATGATAATTAAAATACCTTAAATTTACTAGAATTTTATTATTATAATAGAATAATTCATCATCATATCTCCTTTACACACCTTTTATACTAGAAATGAAAACATCATCCAAGATTTGTTCATTTATCACAATCATGGATGGCAGGTTTTAAATTTCTATAATTGTCTTCAATTATGGTGATGAAACCATTTTCATAGTTGAAACATACTATTATATATGTAATATATGATATTAAATGTTTATAATATTTTTTACAAATGTTATTAATTTATAAATCAAAATGAGTTTGTTGTGATCACAAAACTGCCAATTAACCCAAACAATTATCATTACTGTTTTATATAATGATTTATATTCACTCCTAAAAAACAAATGAATTCTATAACCATGTAATCATATATATGTTCACTAATAAAATATAAAATCAATTTTAGACAACCATTCTCATCATACATGTTTATCATTACAAGTATATAAGTAAAACAATTCTTAAATCCAATGAAACAAATGCTCCCAAACAATGAAATTGAACCTCTTAACCAATAAAAAAGGTCAATAATGAACTTAATAAGGTTATTCCAAATTAATTACACATAAAAGTGGTTATTTAAAAATTAATTAATGAGTTTAATTTGGTTATCAATGAAATTGTGATCAATTTATTAACACCATCAGACATAAGGTAAGGTATTCTACCCGAACCTCCATTATACCTTTAGGTTTCTCTATCATTATTTTTACCCAAATGTTGTTTTTTTGTGTAAATATTATGATTTATTTTTTATTTTTTCCATATTCATGTATCAATATCCATTAATATTTCTCCATCTAGGATATACATGTTCTTAAGTGGTTCCCTCATAAATTCTTCTTGATATGTAAACCAATTGTGTGGGAACTTTCCGAATTCTGACCCATTTTCAAGAACACTATATAATTTGTTTTTAAGAATCCATTATTTTCGTTAAAAATATATTTTTATTATGAAAATATACTTGGTTCACTTATTATTTTATATGAAATATTATGAAATTTTTATGTTTTAAATAACCTTTGATATTTTTTGTTTAACCATACTGAAATGTTTTGATACTAATGATTCTTATGTAATATTTTTACATGTTATTACTTCATGTTGAAATCAATATTCTGGATATATTCCTACTCTACCCAATGAGTCTCCATGCATGATCTAATTCTTTTCCTTCATGGAAATTTTCTTGGTACTTTCGTTTGTTATGCTTTATTCCATGATTATGATACCCAATTCTTTACATCAGTAACCATTATGTTTATGTATGATTATATATGTTGCTAAAATATTAATTAAAATGTTATTGTGGTGGTTCACAAAATATAACTCCAATGCATTGGGTAATTTTGATTCTCATGATACGTTATGTGCAATGGTCTTGGGAGTTAGCCTTGACTCATGCTACCATGTGGAATGGTCTTGGTGGTTAACCTTTACTTGTTCTCCTCTATGTGAAACTATTATTGACACATGATAAAGTTAGGTATTATTTTTCTTCCACATTAATATAAATCCATGATTATATGATCCCATGTTTTTATGTTATGATTTGATATGATCCATGCCTTTTTATATCATTATGTCATGCCCTCTAACCCTGTGATATAGATTTATTCTTATGATTACACCCTTACTGGGATTTTTAACTCATCCCGTTGTTCATGTTGTCCCCAAGTTATCCTATGAATATGAATGAGAAAAATGGAATCTAGCATATCATTATGAATATTAAACAATGAAAAGGTTCATTTTGTCCCATGTTTTTAGTTTTATGTAGCTATTCTTCCTGGTAACTAGTCTTTACGATTGTTGTCTTCTAATATGATGCTTTATTAAGCTTCGAATCATCTAATGATATGTGAAAGAGGATAGGATCACAATAATGGTCACACACATGATAGATGAGTGATACATGAAGGGTATAATTTTTTTCACATTCCTTCAAATAAGAATAATGTAATGTCTAATAAAGATTATATGAATGGGTAAATGGAAAATTTTTGAAACAATGGTTAAATAAATATGATTGTTGAAAGGAGGTAAATGAGCAAAAACGTTGGTTATAATAAATGTAGAGATGATAGGGGTACTTAAAAGAGAAAAATTTTAGTTTTGAATGTTGAAATGGTTTAAAAGGGGTGTCTAAGGAAAGACTCGTGACTATGTAAGTTGGTTTACCCCATGACGATCACGACCAATGGTAGGGATGGATATGGGTAGTGTTAAAAGTGATATGAAATCTATTGGGTTTAGAGATGCAAATGGGGTAGTTTATAGCTAGTGGAGAGACTTGATTTATGAAAACTAAGTATATATTATTATATCTGTTCAGAGATGTGTGTTGGAATTATAGGAATATGAAACGACAATGTCGTGTGTCATTTGGGAATTAAGAGGATGTCATTGAGAATGTTCCTCTGTAAGAAAATCATGAAAACCTGGTGGTTCTACGTAATATAGTAGTGGAAAAGTTTCTTGATAACTTCTCCCATTTTATGTAGATAATGGAACGAGACCTAGGGAGTTTTGTTCCATGTATGTTTGACCTTACTATTGATTTTAAGTTTCAAGACCCCTTAACTTTTAAGGGAGAGGGTGGACCTGATGTGACTGAGTTCTGGATAGAGTCCATCCAGAGGTGTCTTGGTCACTTAGAGAGTCCTCCTAAGAATATTTTCATATTGGCGGCATACATGTTTCAAGGGAAGTAAAAGAGTTGCTAGAACATTATTGTTTATACCTAGTAGGCTGATGGTATGTCATTAATATATTTGCACGAAATATTTCTAGATTATTTCTATTCAATGTCCATGAGGAAGGAAAATGGTGTGAAATTTATGATGTTGACCGCGGGGTCAAAGAGAGTGATGAAATATACTATTTGTGTCACCGACATGCAACATTTTGTTCCAATGACGGCAGGGGGTGAGTCGGCTATGGAAAGATGTTTCTAAGATGGAATTAAATATTAGATTATGTTCTAGTTTAATATATTAAGTTTAAAAAGAGTTGACGAGGTTGTGGATCTGGACCCTATTTCAGAGGGACACCTCAAGGATGCACCCAATGGTGGGAATGCCATTCTAGTTGGGAAATCAAGTAGTGAAATGTCTAATGGAAGAAAACTCCATTTAGATAATATTTACTAGAGTGTAAGTGGAATGAGTAGTCAGAAGACATAACCAACCCCTCATGGTAGTGATCAAGTTTTCAGCTAATAGTGTGGAAGAATGGGAAACAAGTGTGGTCAGTTTCTATAAAAACCAGTTGAGTTACAAGAATGAGAAAAAATAGGGCATGTCAAGAGGTTCTATAAGAGCCCTCGATAGATAAAAAATTATGGAGGGCTCAGGCCGATGCTAGGTGAATAAAGTTGGTTAGTTACCCAATATCAGGAGGCATTTAGAGCTATACGGGTCGTCCCTGTCAAGTTGGAGAACATGGTTCTCTAGAGAGTGAGAATCCATATAACCCGCGTAGTGAAACAACTAGAATTCAGACCTGTGCTGATTGTAGAGGGGAATGTCAGCTTCATACATTTCAGTCTACCCCAGAAGGTGGTGAGTTTGGACCATCGACTATTTAAGGTATGATCCATTTAGATTTCAGGATTATTAGTTCTTTATTTGATATAGGTTCCTAACATTCATTTATTTATACTCATCATGTGGTTATGTTTATTCTAGCGATGGAACATTTTGTTGGGCCAGGCTGATTGATAAACCGTTAAGGATACGAGTAGAGAATATTAGGTAGTGTAAGTGTTGTTCTCTTAATTTTTGTGGGTAAAATTTCATGTTGTGAATGTTTGTTCTTGAGATTTCAGGTTTTGGATTGATTTTTGGAATGAATTGGATAGTGTTTTACTAGGCCCATATCGATTTTATTTTTCATAGGTTAACATTAACATATCTTTAAGGGGATTCTTATATCAAACATGGTGACTGGGACACTCAGGTAGGCTATGTAGGGCCAGTTTGTTAGCGGCTGGGTTAGAACAGTACTCATATTTCTTGTCATATGCTTTATGATGGGGGAGTATATCATCTTGTATTTTCTACTATGGCTGATTAGTTTCATGGTTTTTTCCTAATGACTTGTCAGGGTTGTCTCTTGAAAGAGATGTCGAATCACAATAGAGTTTTCTCTAAGAGGAGATCCAGTTTCTATTCCATCATATAGAATGACCCTAGAAGAACACTAGGAGATTAAAATATTGTTCGATTAATTAGAAAACAAGATATTTGTTTTCTTCAGGTTGTCACCTTATGCAACCCCAGTGTTTGTTCCTAATAATAATTATGGATTGTTGCGGTTTTTTGTCAGTTATAGGATGTTGAATAATATGATGGTTAAAAATTGATACCCTCATCCTCCAAAAAACAATCTTTTTAAATAGAAAAGGGTTGCTTCATGATTCTCTAAGATTGATATAAGATCATGGTATCATCACCAAAGGGTGAGAATTTCTGATATACCTTGGACATCATTAAAGATTTCATATGGTTTATATGAGTTTTTAGTATTGATATTTGGATTGAACAATTCACCAGCGTTTTTTATGGCCCTAATGAATCGAATATTTTTACTCTACCTAGACCGTATTGAATTTTTTTGTTTATTACATCATGTTGTACTCTAAAAATCATGAAAATTGTTCCATATATCGTAACATCATCATGAGTACACTTAGAGATTATAGGCTATATGTCATTATATCCAAATGTCATTTTTTTAACCGATAGGGTGCCATTCTTGGGCAACATCATCTTGGAAGAAGGTGTATTAGTGGACTTGAAGAAAATGAGATAAGTTGAATCTTGAGAACAACCAATGATTTTTTATAATATCAGATGGTTTATGGTTTTTTTCAATTATTATTGAATGTTAATTAAGGACTTCTCTTAGTTGGTGACAATTATTTTGTGCTTGACTATGAATGGAATCAACATTGAATGGTCTGCGGCATATTAGGATGTTTTCGAAGAGCAAAATAATCATATGAAAACATTACCAATTCTACTCTTATTGAACATAGGTAATTGGTAGCCCTTTTTTGTCATGTGTATGGTATTTGACTTGGGGTAGTGCTGATGGAGAATGATCAGGTTTGGTGTATGGGTTTAAGGAATTGAGGCCTCATGAATGAAATTACTCCACGCATGATCTTGTGTTCGCTGTAATGGTTTATGATTTAAAGTGTTAGTGACACTACATTTTTGGGGAATAGTTTTCCATGTATACTCATCAAAAAGTCCTTAATTACATATTATCTTAGTGTAATTTGATTCTTCAGGAGTGACTATGGGTTGAGTATATGCTTCCTTTTTCCTTTAAATTGGTTTACACTTTGAGAAAGGGGAATAGTCTTGTAGATTCATTGATCTAGAAGACTCAAATTCATGTAGTTTTGGAATCTAGTTCTGAATGGAGGATGATGTCTTTGTTTGTGGAGATGGATCTAGTTTTGAGAATTAGCACAGGTAGATGACCATTGCATCATTGGTAGTTGAGTTTGTGATTTTGAACCAGATCAAGGAATGTCATCATAGGGAATCAAATGGTCTATATTTAAGGGAGAGTCTTAAAGGTAGGGTTTCACCTTCTGGGTCGACCATTACTGTTGACAAATAGTTTCTCTTCATGGTCATGTTGTTTTCACATCATGTTATCGAGAAGAGTTATTGCATGAGTTTTATGCTTTGAGATGTAAGGTGTATCCTATTCTGACCTAAATGTATCATGATATTTATAGACAATATTGGTGGCCTGGAAAGAAGAAATATTTTCCCGGTTTCATGACACGATGACTTACCTATAATTAGTTGAAGGTCGAGCATCAATTGTTAAGTGGTTTGTTACAATAATTTCCCATTCCAAAATGGAATTAAGATGATGTAATGATGGATTTCATGATATGTATTCTTAGGATGCCTCATAATAATGATATGATATGGGTTGTGGTCAATAATTTTACCATGGTTGAACATTTCATTCCAATTTGAATGACTTTCATCTTTGATTAGTTGTGTGAGTTGTATGTTCGGGAAATAGTGTGGTTTCATGGATTACAACAGAATAAGAATTTGGATCATGATCCACATTTTATAGTACATTTCAAGTAGGTATTATTGAAATATCTTGTTACCCAACTGTTTTTAAGTATGTATTTCCACCCACAGACCGATGCAAAATTAGAGCATACTATTCAGGTACTATAGGATATGTTGAGGGCTTGTGTCTTGGATTTTAATGGATAATGGGAGAATCACTTAGTACTTGTTGAATTCACTTATAACAATAGTTACTAGAAAACAAATTAGATGGAAATTTTTTAGGTTCTTTAAGGTAGATCATGTAGATCCTTGTTGTGTTGTACGGAATCCGGAGAATCTAAATTGTGAATATAATGTCTCATGCAGGAGACGTCGAAATAGCTTTAATTGATTCAGAAATGTATCGAAATGGCTCAAAGTAGGCATATATTGTATGTGTATTGGAATTGTAGACATCTTGAGTTTAGGGTGGGTGGTCATGTGTTTCATCTAGTGTCTCTAAGGTTGGATCATTGTCAGATACAGAAATAGGGGAAAGTTGGAAACATGGAATGTTGAATCGTTTTAGATTGTGTAGAAAAACATGTGGTTCACATAATGATGGGATCTTCCACTGTAGTATAGTGTAATTCATGATGTTTTCATGTGTCATAGCTTTGGAAGTATCATCCTATCCCTTCTCATGTATTTTTTATCAAGGATGTTGTGCTTGAGGTTGATGCGTCCATTATGGAGCATCCAGTTTGAATTGTGGATCATAGTGAGAAGGCCTTGTGAGGAAAGATTGTGCCATTGGTTCATGTTTTGGAAGCATGGTAAATTTTTGGAAGAAACACAGGAGATGGGGAAAGATATGTGGGGTCAGTTTCCTGATAAATTTTATTTTTATGTTTACTAATTCTTGGAAATACGGCTAGAGGAAGAGCTATTATAAGGTTTGTAGGTTGTAAGATTTTGGGTTTTCTCATGGTATTTACTTCTTTATGATTTAGTTTATGTATCCATATTGTTGTCAATGGAATGTTTTATATATGTATATTTTATCTTGGAGTTTTCTTAGTGGCTCAGGACATGAAGGAAGGGATATTTTTTCCATCCTATGCATGTTTCACAATTGGTGGACGGTTATTGGTAATAGTGCACCAAAACCATTCTAGCCAATAACAAGGAGTTAATGGTTTAGTAATTCATGAAATATGATAGGTCAAACCATGTGGGCATTGATAGAAGAATTACACATAGCTGGTGCATGGTTTTTCAAACCGTGTATGGATCCCTTGGTAATTGTGTGACTTGTCCCCTCTTGGATGGAGGCATGTGCATAGTTAGCACACGGTTTATAAAAATATGCGTCCAAACCATGGGTCCCATTAAAAGATGGATTTTAACATTTACCCCCTCAGTATTTTAATTTCCTCACATATATTTCTTCACCATTCATCCTCAAATGGCCCTAGTTCCAATCCAAATCACTGTAATATTTCCAAGGATTAATCTCCTTCATTTCAATGCTGTTTAGAGTGAAGTTGGTTGGGGATCCAAACTACAGGTAATTATTTTGATCCTCTTTCTTCTCATTTATATATTAGGGATTGTGGTTTCATTATTCTTCTCAAAAAGTCCTAAACCCTCTTTTTCTAGTTGATATTTGGTTGGGACTTAAAATAGTTCATGAATACAAATCTAAGGCTAAGGTGAATTGTGCATTCATCTCATGTTTTGAGGTAGATGGTCTACATGTAATATTCCATACTATATTATTGTATTTTTAAATTTGTGGTTGTGTTAATGGTTCTTCTTGTTTTGAATTTGATTTCATTTAATGGATTTGGTAAAACGGATTGCTAAATGATGAATTTTACCCATCATGATCCTTGTGGGATGCATTAAGGATGACTAGACTGATATAGGGCCACGCATGGGGTGTGTCAATATTCATGAACATATAAAATTACAATGTTATGTATGTAATTGAATTTTTATATAATGTAGGGATCATGATTAACATATTGATATGTTAGTTGAGCTGGAAAAGGGATTATTAATAGTTTTTCTTAGAAATTGATAATGGGAAAAGGGTTTGTTTGGAACAATATAAAGAGTGTTAAACGTTATAATTTGAATGTTTCTAATGACTTTTGATATTGAATTTTTAATTCATTTATGGGATAATACATGTGAAATGTTGAATAATATAAAATGGGTTAATGTATGGAAATTTTTGAATAAGAGAAATGGGTTGAGATATGAAAGGGAATATTGTTAAATTGGATATGTTAGGTGTGTGGTAAATGTGCTAATGGGTTAAGGCCAAAAGATGATTTTAGTGTTAAATGGAATGTGAATTTTGAATGTTATGTGTATTTATTATGCATGGTCTGATATTTGGTATATATTGTAATTGGATGAATAAGCATGTGCACATGACTTGGTGGTATGTTCGGTATTTGAGTGAGGATCCTTCTAAGAGTTGGGTTGGTCTGAGTCTCTAAACCCACCCCATTAATGCAAGGGTTAGGGAGTATGACTAAGGCTATAGGCCCCTAAATGTTTCATTTTATGAGACTACATTGAATGAGGATCCAAGGTTAGTGTGAAATATTTTTTATAAAGTGTTTATCCATATGGAGATATGAAACATTACTTATTCCCTTATGTCTGATAATTGACCAGCATAGCCCAGAGTGTAAATGTTGTTATTTTCTAACCAAGGGATTATGTGATGGAATGGGTTAATGTTATTGAAAGTAATTTCTGATGAAAGTTTCTAATGTGGATATTATTAATTAATGGAACTCGGGTTTTCTTTTGTTTATCCTTCCATTTATTTAGTACTTTAATGTCAATCATTTTAGAGTAGATAGTTTTTAGACACTATTGGTGGTGGATTACTGATTTTTTCTCAAACCATTCAGGGGAAGTCATTAGGTACACAATTAAATATCATTATTTTTGGATTGGATAAAAGAAAAAAGTCGTGTACTAGGGAGTTGAGTTGGGCTTGGATGTGCATGGATGAGGATTTTGACTTGGTGTTAGGACCAATTTTTTTGGATGTTTTTGTTCTTCATTATTATGGAGGTCCATCACTTTTCACACTGATAGCATGAAATGGCATATTTATCTTTTGGTTGTGGTTGTAAAATGTTTGAGAAATGGTTGGTAATGCATGTTCTAGTGTATTTTCTATTTTTCCCTTATTTATTATTTTATCTATTGTGGAAAACTCTGGTAGTGTCGTTATAGTCTCCCCACCTGACCAATTAGACCCTCCCAGCTAGACAGTATCTTCTAGAATCCTAGTATCCACACATGCACTCATGTGGTGACCTGAATCAGAGTTCCGGTTTAGTGGCTTCCATGTCAAGAACATTAAAAGTGGTGATGCACACTTGTTAAAAAGAAATTCGAACATCATCATAGGAATCTCCGAGTGCTGGTATAGAATATATTAATAGTCTCTCTGTATTTGATATTAGATGGTGGTTGAAGATCACTCTCCATTCATGGGAGCATTCTTGGAGAGGGAGATCCCTAGGGCTTCAGATGATTCTCTCTGCCTGCCATTGTGCACAACACAAATGAGATTGAATCCCTTGAAAAATAATATAATTTTATTTATATACCTATATAGTTAGAAGTAAATAATTTAACACGTACCCATTATTATTTATTTAATACCTCTGGAACCTCATGACAATAATATTGTTATTATTATTTTTTCACGACATGTGCTAAACCCACAAATTAAAATTAAATATCATTTAATCAAATCATATTAAATATATATTTTGTATCACCAGAACTATAAACTTGATCTGAGATTCATAAAAAATAATTATCAGGCCTTGAATAATGACTATTTATTTAATAAATAAAAATCAATTCATTATTTTTCAATAAATAAATAAATATTATATATACTAAATAAAAAATAAATATTCATTAAATATTTTCCTCACATAAAATTGTCTCAAATAACTGATGAAGGAATATATGCGATCAAGAAAACAAAATTAATTATTAAACAACATTTGAGAATAATTTTTATTCAACTTTTTAAATATTTAATAGTAGTATATTATTTAATTGTGATTCTGGATACATTGAGTGTGTGATCCTCTATGCTCTTACTCAGTGGAAATAGGTGAAGCAGCCTAATGTCCAAGGATTGAGTCTTGCAACATGCCAAGGTACCTATAGATAATGAATTTAATGCTGAAATAACATAATACCTCACACAAGAGATCATTGTGTAATATAATACATTTATAAAGATATCTCTAATCAAGCTGGTTGCATGCTGGCATCGTCAACCAACGACTTCGATGCCTCTTTCATTTAATTTTCAGAAATATAATAGGCCTATAGAACACCATGGTCCTAGATTTATTTAGGTTGTATCATTTTCATGAATATACCTAAGATATCTACTTTTGTTAAAGAATATAAGGTACAAATCCTTTCTCGCGTTATTCATTAATGCAATTTTACTCATGATGCACCCAACATATCCTATCTCACCGTGAACATATGGCAGAATTATTTTCATCAATAAATCAAAGTACGCAACTTATAATATTCACTAATAAAAATCTTAAAGTCTTAGGATCAATACACATGTGTGTAGATATTAATATCTATTGATAGAAATAAATGTGGATTTCCTACTGGCGGGTCCTATTCTCATAATTTCCTACATTGAATATTACCAAGGGAGTACACCCTGGGAAGGTGCATCAAAGTCCTATGAGTCCCCAACCATGATATCATGTATCATTTGTGTCACTCAAATGATAACATCCAACTATATAACAGATATTTTAATAATACAATTGTGAAATTTCTAGGTTCTCATCATAGTGGAGAACTGATATGACCTTTTAGCATGACACCTTCTCTTAGAATATTATCACATTTCGTGTCATGTAGAAGAACAATAATGTTGTGATAATAATTTTATTAATATTTAAAACAATGAATACCTATTATCACAAATTACAAAAAATTTGGTTCTAGGAACCAAACTCAAACACAACCGATATATAACTCTTTCTTATATGATCCCCACAACTTCCCACGACCCATAAATCGTGTTTCCTTAGTATCTTCACTGTCGGGAAAGTTAAACTAATATTGATATGAACATGTTAATTCATATAAATTTTGAAGTAATGTAGATGTCAATTCAATAAATTTTGTTACCCATATTTCCACCCATTATTTCTCCTTGATTTTATTACTTTTATGCCTCCATGATACTGATTATACCGAAATTATATAATTGTACTTGGCTATAGTTTCCATAAAACTTCAACACTACTTGAAAATTTTACCGATAATTTGATTATCTTCATTTTAATCCAAAATTATTTATTTTTGATGATTCCATAATTCATGTATACATATTCACCCACATTTCCTATTATAATATATCATTTAATAAGATAAAAGGGGAAAAATAAGAATTTTTTTTAAACCAGTGGAGAATTTAATTGATGAAAAAAGGGGGTTACACAAGTCTAAAGTAAGGAATTTTGCTGACATCCCAAGCATAAAAAGGGATTAAATCACAAGGGAGGTCATCCAACCATTGTATTTCGTGAACAATACTAAGGTTGGAAAGCCCATCAACAATCCTGTTGGCTTTACGGTAGATGTGAGTGGCAAGGAAGTTTTGCCCAAAGAGAGAATTCAAACAGTCCATCCAGCAGGCAGTAAGAGGCCAAGGAAGGTGAGTGGTACCATTCCAGATATCTTGAATGATTGTAGTAGAGTCTCTCTCAATCCACTAAAGGATTCGTATATCCTAATGCATGCCTCGGGACATGTGCATGCACTAGAGTTAAAGCTCATAGAACAACTTCTTCACATAGTAGACAGATTGTAGGAAGTAGAGGTGGTGGAGACATGCTGGGATAAGGATAGAAGGATAGGAGATACATCATAGGATATAGATATGGTTTAGGTGGAAGAATTTATAGAGACAAAGAAGACATGGTATAAGAATGAGAGGCTATATAAGATGATGTTTGAGTGGGTGGGAAAAACTTTGGAGGATCAAGTAGAGAATGAAAAGGTGTGGTAAATGGGGTGTCTATTTGTGGGTCAATGGTGTGAATGGGTACGATGGGTATTCCATGTATCATTAGGTGGACCCCCACTTGTACCATTACTTGTAGGCTGAGAAGATTTCAAATTTGGTTCAGTCAAACATCCTTAAAAATTTTGATAATGAATAAGGACATGACATTAAATTTAATGAAAGAAGAATATATTACAATTTTGATTCTCACTAAGGGATCCAGAGGTGAAAACCCTAGCTCCCACATCCATCAATCATTATCAAATAATATCTTCCTTAGAACATATTAAAATCATTCATGATCTGTATAAAAATGAAATGTACACATGTATTTATGATGAAATGCATTTACTCATGAATAAAAACAGTGTGTCACCCAACATCAAAACCATAAAACATTGTGTAATAATATCATGTAAATTCTACAATAATTTATATAAATAAAAACAATCATAGAATTATTTTAGCATTGAAAGTATGACTTGTATAAGAAATAACTAAACTATAATAAAGGATATGGAAGCTCAATGTTTTGTGATATATGAAATGCAATAAAAATATTGATTTCCAAAAATAATCATCTCTAATTGGAAAAGAAAAATGTATCATTTTTCTCCTTCCACAAGCCTGAATAATATCCAATGACAATCTACTAACTCAAATAGTAACTTTTAGCTACCAAAATCAATGTAAATTGGGTCTATATACACAAAGAGTGTGTATAAATTGTGATAGAAGTTCCCTTAAATAAGGATTCACTAAGGAAACATAAGTTTGAAGTTACTCTTATGGATATCAAAGAAGAGGAAAATAATAAAGTATTCCTTAATTATCTCACATATCACTCCACAAGGAAATAGGTCAATGTTGGTGGAAGATCTCTCTATTGGTAGAGGAAACATGTTGACGGGTAATGTGAAAAATGTATCAAAAGAAGAGACCATTATAAGTGGTATTGTTCTCATAATGATGAAGGAACCCAAACTAAGAAGGATAAATAATCTCATAGATAACATTTTAAGTGGAACCATCAAAATAGGTTGAACAAAAAAATGGTCACTAGCACGTATTGGAGTAAGAGTAGAATAAAAGTGTCATTTCATCAAGAATAACCACAATCATTAAAATGAGGTTGTCAGAGGTACCCCTCTCTCCTTTTACATTATAGTTAAATATGATAAATTGAGTGATGTGGGATTAAGGGGTAAATACAATCCATGTGGGGAATTCTCTATGTGTGCATTAAAATTAGTATTACAAATACAAGTGCATGTTGAAATGAAATTTCTATATAAATATGAAATTACACAAATTATGAATTATGTGTAGAACATTTTTAATATGACCATACATGATAGAAAATATATGTATCTACAGAAATATTAATGATACAGTGTATTTTAAGCCAATTTTTTCTAACTTTTGTTTCAAATCCATGTTTTAGTTTTACTAATGATGTTAGCATATTTGGAAAAATATTCACATTACCTATTATAAACTGACATATTAGTATATTTGAGTTCTTTTTAAGGTACTCAAAAGTAATGTGGGAATATAAGTAAACCCACAAATTGGTTTCAACATGTGGCATATAGTGGTTAAAATATCATAGAGAGATAATTATTGTCTCTTAAAATCTAGTTATCCTCACTTGAACTAATGATTAATTGGTGAGAAATTTTAAGGAATTGATTTTTAGTTGTGTCAGCTAGCTCTTCAAGTGGTATGTTCCTTAATCATTTGTATGGGTCAAATAATTCCATTGAATCATCTATATAAAATTCATTAAATATTTTCAATACCATTCTCAAGGTGTGCAAGATTACACTAACAAATGTAATGGTAAGCATAAAAAATATGAAGGCTACACAAGGGTATACTGATCTAAGTAAAGGTAACTCAAGAATTATTCTATATAATCACAATGTACAAAATAACCCCCAAATACATTAATAAAACCAAAAAATGACTACAATAATTAATTACATAATCATTTAATATATATTATCAAAAAAATGTAATGGATTTATGTAAATGTATTGGATAACTATATTAAAACCCAAATATCTATTACAATCACATTTATTATGAAAATAAGAAAAATGAAAATAATAGTCTATAAATTTAAAGATGGATTTTAAATGATCTAATATGATGTTGAAGAAGATCAAAATCAAAAAAATAATTGAATTATGAGAGAATCTGGGAGAATAAGAGAGTTGGTCGGTGCTCGAGTGAGGGTAGAACAAGGCTTTCATGTGAATTAAGTAGGGTTGTAAGTTGAGGTATATGAGAGAACTCTCCCCCAATTGTTTTTAATAAATCATTGGTATATCCCACAATGGGATAAGTATGAATCCAAGTGATTAATTCTGTATAAAGTTTACCATATGTTTTTTTTTAAAAATCTACTGACATTATAAAAACTGAGAAAGCATATTCATATTTTTTTGATATTTTAAGACCACTCAAAGTGCATTTTATTATTTAAAATTGACATCAATTTAATTATTCAGAATAAGAGATCTACTTAAAACCAATAAAGTTCAATAGAATAGTTTAAATATTTTAGTACAATGTTCCATGAGTCATTTTTGATGTATTAGAATCAACCCCGCCTCAATCAAATGTACGGTGTGACCGATATGACTAAATGTGTCTATTATCTGTTTTAACTAGAAATTTTAGTTAAAAAAGTATCACAAACAAAAAACCAATCATGCATGCTCTAATTGTATCGATAATATAGGATAGTGATTCATACATCATTTGTGACATGTATGAAGAAGTCTCAAATAAAACCGATGCACGATGCGACCGATATGACTCAAAATGTGTGATTCTAGTTTGAAATAACATTTTAGTAAATAACACAATAGGAATACTAAAAACCTAGAAAAAAAAGTTTGGATTGTTTTTATTATTTATAAAAATGATCCATCAGTCATTTGTAACATGTAGGACTAAACCCCACCACAATATGATGCACTGTTTAACTGGTATAACTAAATGTGTCTGTTATCAGTTTAAAATTGGCATTTTAGATCAAAACATGTCCCTCACTAAAAATTGAGCCAACACGCTCTGATTATCTTGATAAATATTGATATATATTGACAAGTCATTTGTGATGTGTATGAAGTTGTCTCATGTCAATCTGATGCATGATGCATTTTTTATGACCCAGAATGAGTGTTTCCCATTTGAAATGACATTTAATTAAAAAAAAGAACTAGAATATTGAAAAATGAGAAAACGCATTTAGATTGTTTTTTTACATTATGAAAATGATCCAAAAGGTCATTTTGTGACATGTTGGAGTGAATATCACCTTAATACGATACACAATGTTACCGGTATGACTCAAAGTGTGTCATTTTATTTAACATTGAGTTTAATTTAGGTAAAAAGAACAAGTTACATACTAAAAACTGAATTGACGCATTCAGATTGTTTTCAGAATTTAAGAAAAGGATCCTAGAATAATCTGTGATGCGTAGGACTCAACACCACTTCAATCTGATGCACGTTGTGATGTGTATGACTAAATGTGTTTGTTATCATGTTAAAATGAACATTTTAGTTCAAAACATGTTGCTTAGTGAATACGAAGGAAACATGCTCTGGTTGTCTTGATAATTTATCATAGTGATTCATAAATCATTTGTGACATTTATGAAGTAGTATCACTTCAAAACAATGCCCGATGCAATCAATATGACTCAAAATGAATGTTTCTAGTTTGTAAATATATTTTAGTAAAAGAAACCTACTTGCATACTGAAAACCAATAAAATTTCTTCCAATTGTTATTATACTTTAGGAAAATGAGAGATTTGTCATTTTTTATGTCTAGGGGTCACTTCAACACAATACAATGCACATTGTGACCCATATGACTGAAAGTGTGTCTTTTTATTTAAAATTTACATTAATTTAGGTAAAACGAACAGGTGATGTACTAGAAACTGAGAAAATACATTGATATTGTTTTGATACATTAGTGAAACAATCCATGAGTCATTTCTGATTTGTAAGACACAACCCCACCTAAATCCGACACATAGTGTGACCGGTATGACTAGAAGTGTGTCTTTTTTTAAAATATAGACATTTTATTATTGTATTCTTTTCATATTAATGTTTAATTTATTTCATTATAGTATTACTAAGAGAATATTTTTTATATATATAGGCAGGATCGTTTTCTCAGGTTGAGATTATTTGTTCAGCAACTGATTCCATGGGAGTATATTTTTTAGAGGGGATCACATGCATCAAAAACTGAAACATTAATGTTTTTAAATGTTTTTTGGATTTTTGTAAATTTTAATTATATAAAATATTGTTTTAAATGTGTATAGTAGTTTTTTTATATACCATGGGAAAACACTTTGGTATTCCTAGTGTCGTATTAAATGTATATATTGTTGTTTGAAATTATAGGTTTTTCCAAGAATTTCATGTTCCAGTTGGGTACGTGGTTATATTAAAAGCACATTGTAGTCAGTCAAGACTTTATCATCGTTATTTTGAGTTAAGATAAAGGGGGTCCTTTATCCGCTCTTTTTTAGTGTAGATAAAGGACCCCCTTATCAATACTACAATTAGCAATGCTTTTTTAGCACAATTAAAATCAATTTTGTCCGCTGTTTAAGGGCATATGAGTAGTAATGGAGAGTACACTATTCAAATGGTATTTAACAAATCATTGGTATATCTCATCCAATACCAAGGATTTATTAAAACACATTTGGATAACTGGTCTATACTAATGGTTTACATAAGATGTTGGTATATGCAGAATCCAACCACTCTATACTCACGGTTAATATAAACTATGACAATAGATGCGTTGGGATAGCCCCATTTTCTAGTAGTGTGTAAATCATATTTGAAGATATATAAATATTTATATATGGATTAAATTATTTATGGTATGCTTTATCGACATTAAAAAAATGGTGATAAAGGGAACCATTTATCAGTGCTAAATAAAACGGTGACAAAAAGTTCATTTTTCATTGTTTTTTTGAACAATGCTAAAATTATCAATTATAATCGATTTTTTTTAGCAGTGATAAACCTTTTTCCTTTATCAGTGTTTTTTTAACAGTGATAAAGAGTGGCATTAAAAACTGTAAGATATGTGGTGGTGTATCTTATAAAAAAGGATAAATAAATATAGTTAATAAATATATAATTGTGTCATGGGGTGGGGTGGGGAGGTCGCATGCAATGGGATGAAATGAAATATAAATCATATATGGTATATTATTTAGGAGTTTGTATTTTATATATTTAAAATCATAGTAAATATATATTTCTTACTTTCAGGCCTGGATGGATGCATTGAGAGTTGTTTATTTCATTTGATAAGATTAGTTCATTATTCAGCATGTTTACTCTGACTATTTGTTGTTTTGTTTAGTTATAAATTTTTCAAGTGAACTCTAATGGATGTTATAGTCTCCCCATGGTTCCACATGATATCCTCACTATAGTCGGCTACCTCTAGCATATGGGGAGGGGTGCATGAGTTAATGTGGAACTTTGGCTCAGACCTAGGGATTTGGGTTGGGATATTGTAAAATTGTATCAGAGTATCAGGACATTCTAACATTTTTTGTCTATTGTCCTACATTGGGACATGGTAAAAAAGGAGATAAGATGTTGGGACTAAAACATGGGAACCATCCCAATTTCTAGAAAAAACAATATAGTTTACCTTAAAGTTACCATAAAAATGTAATTTATGCTTTGCTATTATAGTTAATTAAAATCACCTGAGTGATGCACCTGATGTGGATATGTGATTTTTGTGACTTCACATATGTTCATGTATCATGACATGGCACATATGTTCACAAGACATGTATATAACTATTGTTAAATTGCATGGTAGTTCTTTAATGTAATGCCTTATTTGTAATTTATATTCACAATAATTTCCTTCCAGGATATAACTATTGACATGTTGAGTGATATATCACTTATGAAATTAATTTGTTGAACTGAACATGTTGTTTGTTAGCATATATATGATAATTATGATTAACATGTAGGGATAAATACAAGGATTTGTGTCATGAGGGACACACCTTTTGTTGAGGGTAGACACCAAGGTAAGCCTTTGTGTGACCCCATAGACTGGTTAGGACTTGTTATGTTCTTAATGGTTCTTGTGTTATAGAATATGCCGCTTCATAATTGATTGGAGTGACCAAAACCTGATCTAAATCATCCTTAGAATATTCCCTCACCTACACCAATGGTACATCTAGTAGGCCTACTCTAGCTAGGATTCCATCAACCAAGGTATGTGGTCGACTGTGCTGGAGAATTGAATCATATGAATCCCCCATCCTTTTTGGAAATTGGAGGACCGTATGATATGATGGATTATATATGTACTTTATAGTATTTTTCAATCTGAATAAGAAACCAGAGGCCTGGAATTTTGAAGTGACTGCTTTTATGCAACTAGGACCTTCCAAGTGGTGTTAGGGTCTAGTGAAACATTCCTGAAGATATGCATATAAGAATGTTTGACTTGGACAATATTCAAAACCCATTTCTCCAAAGAGTTCATTTTGGGTACAGTGAATCCATTTTGTTCCCACGACTTCATGAAACATCTGTAGAGTTTAACAGCAGTGATTTTCCATGCATCACGACTCACAAATCTACTTTGAAAATCCATGATGAACAAGAAATGATAGGAGGGGGTTGAGTTGTAGGACTCCTCCCAATGTCAAATGGACATTCCAATGATACTTCTAGAATAAGGAAGTGGAAGGCAGACGTTTCATGCAGGAGTGGTGGTGGAATGTCAGGGTAGAGAAAGGTCTTAAGAACACCTCTTATGAAAGAAAGAGGTATATAGTGCCTCAACAATGAGGATGTTGGACATTATCATATGTTATTCCCATTTCCTCATAGCTAGTTAAAATAACATGGCAATATAGGATATCTTTGGTGGGGTTTCTCTAGAGATATGAGGACATGCATCCATAGGGGATCAAGAAAGATGCGGTCAGGGGACCAGGTATCCAGTTTGGGTCTACCGCAGCAGGCTCAAAGGGTCGGGACTCAGGTGAGTTGTGGATATGATGATATAGTTAAGGAATTCCATGCCTATATAGTGGATCAAGAACCAGTAGATGGTGATAATGAATTTTTTATTGTACAAGGTATTGTCTTGAATGTGTCTTTTTGGTCTTCTACACTGTTTAATACTGGTGATTTCCTTACATTTGTGAGATGTGTATGGACTTGACTCACCGATAGAGCTATCTTTTAACAACATACCTTTGTACGATACATCATTGAATGATGATGTGGAAACCTAAAATACAAGAGAGAGGTAATAAGTGATTCCTTTAGGTAGATATTGATAAGGAACATAGCGACGATCAATGATATCACACCTTCTTATGAATGATAGATGGTTTGAGTGGACTATACGCATATTGGAGCATATGCATCGAGCTTGCATCATATGTTTCGATATAGTGTGAGATGAACACCATTCCATAGAAAATTAAGATGATCTTTAAGAGAGACTAGGTCGATCTCCTCTTGTTTGCATCAGGTAGGTGAGGTTGCGGTTGTGGTCCGAGTTTGGTTCAGGAGGCCACTTAGATAGTGCATCTGATTGAGAAAAGGTTGATCACTGCCGAGAGAAGAAAAAGATTATATGTCATCCATAGGAATAAACCTTTTGATTGTTCCGTGGGTGATAAAGGATTTATGGGAATGACTCCTTGGATAAACCATAGATGTTTTACAATGTAATAAAAGCTAACACCATCGTTTATGGGACCCTTTGATGTCATCAAATGAGTGGGGATGGTGGCATACCTTTTGGACCTTCCTCCCTGTTAATTCAATATAAATGACGTGTTCCATGTTTCATAACTACAGAAGTCCATGCTGGATCCTACACATGTTATAGATTGCGAGGATGCTGAGTTGGAACCTGACGCATATTATAAGAGGCATCCAGTAAAGATTACAAACTGCAGTAAGAAATACTTTCGAGGGAAAATGATACCACTATTCGAGATTTTGTGGCAGCATGGTCTGATGTAGGAGATGTGGGAGCACGAGTTTGAGAAGTCTATTGAGTTGGAGAATTGTAATATCCTAAATTTTTTTCAAATAATAAATGCACTCATTAATAATAATTTATAGTAATATTTATGTGAAAATGAAATTTTTTAATAAAAATTACTTAATTGATATTTTAACGGATTTTTATAAGGGTAAATGCCCAGTTCAAACCTTGAAATATTCTATCAAATAAATTTTGAGTAAGGTTCATGTGGGATATAAGGGTGGTATATCCTGAGCGTAAAAGGAATTGAAATATTAAATATATTATATTATGTGCACATGATTTTTTAAAAATAATCATCGCAAATAGTTTGCCTTTTGAGAAATCTGAGTCCATTGTTATGTCTTGGATGAGGGGTTTACCCTAAGAAATACCTAAATTTGGTGAGCATCAGGCATTTGATAAGATCGCATGCGAGAATAACTTATTTAATATCTTTATTATATATTTTTTAAAATAATTTAATATATCCCAAATGGATCATTTTATGAGAAATCTGATAACACTATTTGGTCTGAGATGAGCAGAATACCCTAGGCGCTACAAAAAATTTGTGTGCGTCAAGAGTTTGATGAGATCATATGTGATGATAAGATATTTAATATTTTAATTATATTATTTTTCAGAAAATAATTTAATATCTCCCAAATTGTGTGTCAAATGAAAAATTCGAGACCGCTGTTACGTCCAGAATGCAGGGTTTTCCCTATCTAAGACATAAAATTTTTGGCTAACCAATGTTTTATCCAATCTCATTTAATGGTAATTCAATTAAAAATTATTTATAATATTGTAGTAAATCAATTGATATAAAATTCATTTTTATTGGGTTTCTTCTTCCCCGACGTACACACAACACCGGAACAGCCATTGATGAACTCGGTGGAATTCAAAAGCTGGTATTCCTAAGAGTTTGACCATTTAAAAATTAGCAATGCCTTAATGAGGTCCAATTAAACACTCCTCATTAATTTTTGGTCGAAACGTAAATTATATTTTGGATTTTAACTAGGTGTTTTGGATTTGGAGATTTTATTCATGTTTGGCATTTATAAAATTGACGAACCACTCGCCCTTGATTCCTCAAAATTTTCATTGTTCGTCATTCCACATGTTGCACGATGCCTGCTTCCGCAGCACGTCAAGGAAAACGTATCAGTTTGGTAAATTTGCGAGTATGTCGGCTCTTGTTTGGGATAGGTCGGGAATTTTGAATTGATTCTGGGTTGATTATTTGACATGTTTGAACATGGATTTCTCATTTTCGGAAATAATCACGACTTTCTTGTTGATGTGCAAAGCAGATGTCTTTAGGGAAGAAGTGAAGTTCTTATCTGAAACGCAAGGGTGGGAATTTGTCAACCGAAACACTGCCCCAAGACGTTCTGGTGAGAATAATATGTTGCCTCGAGCATGATGAATTGAACCAGCTACTCCATGTCCCCAAATCCATTCACGAAGCAGTGAGTACCCAATAAACCTTTGTCTGTCTTTTTCAAGAATTTTCTTCACTCTTATTGGGGATTTCCAGACCTTGATTGACAAAGAAACCCACTTCGATTTCACGATGTCGTCGAAGGGTCGTGAATTTCAGGGCGGATACAATTGAACCGCCATTGGCACCGAAGCAATAACGAGGGGGGGGGGGGGGTTGTGAGTCCAACATTGTGGCCGCGCTATTTCTAAATGATTGGGAGGAGGCGGGGGCTAGTCGTAGCCTGTTCTAAAATCTCATCATTTTGATTTCTTGTCAATAAATTAAATCTTTGTTAATGGAATCAGATCTTTGTTTTCTGTTCTGGTTTCTTCTTTTCTGCAGATGTTGCTTCTCTATTCCCGTATCAGCACCCGTATGGGTCTGTTTGCATTGTAATAAAATAATTCATTGTTGATGGAATTGGATCTTTGTTTTGGGTGTGATTGCATTTGGAATTTTATTGTATGATTTAGTTTTATAATTATATAAATCCATTTATCGGAAATGGGAAGTCCCAGGACACACATGAGGTTTATTAGAATATTTATTCCCAATGAGTTTGGGGAATATCCACACTCACCTTTTCTTATTCAAACCGTGAACAATATTTAAATGAACGCTGCATCCAGGCAGCGTTCATTTATTATGTCCAGTCCAGATGAACCGTACACGTCAATATTTCCACTTTGCATCTACATTTTATATATAGAATCCCTCTTCACCTTGATTTTTATTTTTATTCTCTATTGACCTTGACAGTAAACCAATATATCTAGAATAGTTTATGTTTTCAAATACGCGCTCAAAGGTTCCCCTTTTTCCCTCACGGGTCCTCGTCCTTGAAACCATCCCCCCCTAACAAACATTGTTCATCATGACATTTCAATTTAAACCCAATAAATAAGTGATTCATCAATGAGCTATCACTTTTAATGAAAATACCTTTTACGTAAGAGATTTTATGTCAGTTTTTATATATCTGTCTTTAAATACTTTTTAACGTTGGTTATAAAAATAACCGACGTTAAAAAAAACAAATACCCATTTATATAATCGGTGGTAAAAAAAACACTATAAATGCATTTTTAACATCGGTTTATCTACAATAAACGTTAAAAAAATTTCACATTGGCTGTAAAAGAAACAATGTGAAAAACAATGTTTTTGACGTTGGATGTTGTAAAACCGACGTAAAATTTGTGAAAAAAAAATCAAATTTTCATGTCGGTTTTAAATTAACATACGTGATGGATGAAATTTGAAGACGAGGACCAAGCCATCAGACCTTTATTTTCTTTAGATAGTTCAAATAAAAATCTTATCTATGGTATAATGTATAACAAATATTCCTTAACATTAGATGAAATCAAGTCCCCCTTGCTTTCATGTGAGTTGCGTAGAAAGGCTAAGCTTAATCTTGACGCTGAGGGTCTGAATGCGAGTTGGTCATTCAATGTTTTGATGGTAGAAGAAAGGTAAACATAAGAAGAGAATTGAGTGTCATAGCCAATCACACGATAATTGGTCTAAAACCAAGCCGAATCACCCTATGTGAAATCTGGAAAATCATTGAAGGAGTCCAGTGATCATTCGCTCTTTACCGAGAGGGGTATGTAAGTGATATGGTTTTTGTGTGTGTCCCGAGATACTCTGATGTCGAGTGAGTCTTACACTCGAGATATTCTTTCTATATGTGCCTAGATGTGAGTTTCTTTTCTTGTTTGACCGAGGGAGTTGAAGGAGAGGTTGTTATAGGAAACAAAAAGAGATGTTGCGTCGAGGGTAGATGTTCTTTCATGCTAGAGCTATCAGACCATCCCCTGTCACATGATTGGATGTGAGATGGGTTTTAGATTCCTGTCAGAATCTGATCTCAATAAGCATCTTAGATATAAGAGATTTTACCTTTAAATCTAAATCTAGTTATCTTAGAATCCTCGAGGGAGATCGTACTGTTCTTAAAGGATCCTTGCTGAATGGGTTATATGATTTGGATGGAAGAACACATGTTAAACGGTTGGGAAACACTTATGTCACTAACAATGACAACACTACGCTTTGGCATATGTTGCTGGGACATGTGAGTGATAATGGTTTCGAGGAATTGTGCGGGCAATGGCTACTCACACAAGTTACACCAAGTAACATACCCTTTTGTGATGACTATTTCATGGGTAAGTCTAAAAGTTTCAGTTTTCAAAGATCTTGCTTTAATGCCGATTTCTCACTCGAGTATGTTCACTCTTATTTGTGGGGACCTGCTATGACAACCACCCATGGTGGAGGCTCTTACTTTGTCACATTTAATGATGACTTTTCCAGAAATGTATGTGTCTATATTTTCAAAAATAAATCTAATATATTTGTGGTGTTTAAAACTTGGAAACCCTCCATAGAAAATCAATCTATGTAGAAGATAAAGTCTTTGAGGACTCATAATTTCCTTGAATAGCTATCTACTGAGTTTATCCAATTTTGTGAGAGTGAGGGAATTTGAAGGCACAGAACCATGAGTCATACTCATCAGAAGAATGTTCTATGTGAGCATATAAACCATATAGTTCTAAAGAAATTTTGTAGTATGATTGCATGCTCGGGCTTGACCAAATCATTTCTGGGTAGAAGATGTCACTATGATAGTTAACTTAATAAATATGTGTCCCTCATCTTCCAACAACATTAAGACTATTATTGAATTGTGGAGAAATCACACCCAATCCAATGATAAACATTAGTATAGTCCTGTCAAGTGCGTCTTCAAAGGCTATCCTGAGGGGGTGAAGGGGTATAAGCTATGGGTAAATAATCCTGGCTTTCAAAAGTTCATTATTAGCCCGAATGTGGTGTTTCAAGAGTCTTTTCTTGCTAGAGTTCAGCCTCCCACCGATGAAATTGTCTATTCTTAACTGAATATGAATCTTGTGGTTGATCATTTGATTGTTATTGAGTCTCCTCATAGGACATCTTACACCTCACATGTGCCCCTCTACTATCCTGAGCCATAATCTTGGTCTGATTCTAATGATACTCTTGATGATGGAGTTCCTAGTGACCGTAGGGTTTATCATCTCACTAGGGATAGGCAGAGGATCGTCATTACACATCCTCCATGGTAAAACCATGAATATATGACATCCTTTTCATTAAATGTTCAAGGGATCTTGTTGGAGAGGATCCCCAATGCTACAAACATGCTGTCAATGACAGAAACTCTAATAATTGGATATCTTCTATGGAAGATGAGATGAAATCTCTAATAAAGAACCATTCTTGGCCCATTGTCAATAAACAACCTAATACCAAATTGATTTGATGTAAATGGATATCGAAAAAAAGAATACAATACTACATGAAATAATACTAAGTTTAAATCTAGAATTGTAGCAAAAGGATTCCATTAAAGGGAAAGAACTGATTACTCTGAATTTTTTTATCCTATATTGAAACATTCTTGAATAAAAATTATTCTTTAATTTTATGCCCATTTAGATTTTCATATAGAATATCTATATGTCAAAACTTATTTTTTTACGTGGTGATTTAATTGAGAAATTAAACATGAATCCTCCTACTGGTTTTGAACATGAATTTAAATCTAACCATGATTGTTTTCTTAATAAATCGTTACATTGATTAAAACAATCTTTAAGACAATGGTATAATATGTTTGATTCATTCATGTTAAAAAATGGTTTTAGTAGGAGATAGTTTAAGGCATGTGTATATTTTTACTTTGTTAAAAATGCCATGCATTATTTATTACTCTATGTAGATGATATGTTACTCATATGTGGTGATACGAAACTAATCACCCATGTTAATATTGAGTTGAATTAAAATTTGGAAATAATAGATCTAGGTTGTGCTATAGAAATTCTGGGAATAGAAATTATAAAGGATAAGAAGCATAAGATTCCTTAAGTATCATACTATTCTTATATAGGTATTTGTTTGATGCTTTAAAGACTATTAGTGTTCCTTTAGGTCAACATTTTATATTTCCTGAATCATAGTAACCAACCACAACATTTGATATTGAATATATGTGTATAATCTCATATGCTAATTTAGTTGGAAGTATTATGTATGCAATGATTTGTACTCATCCAGATGTTTCGTTTTCTATCAGATCGTTGAGTAGTTTTATTGAAAATGCAGGCTCGTCACATTTTCATGATCTTAAATGATTGTTGATGTACATTTCTTCTAGTACAACTCTTTCAATTTGTTATGTTAAGAATATTAATTCTTTTGAATTAGTGACTATTTATCTGGATTATGACTATGATGTATATGTTGATACTATGAAATCACTAACTAGTTATGTAACACCCCAAGATTTCAATTTTTGTTAATTCTTCAAAATAAATCAATAACATTTACTACACACAACACTGAGTTCAAGCACACCATGACTTACCAAACAAGCCGTTCAAAAGAGGTTATGAATAGTATTAACTAAATTTTGAACTTTATATAATCCTTATTATCATAGAATCCATATTATGAGTTTCGTAGACATAATGTATGAACAAATTCATTTTTTCAGATAAAAGATGTATTTTTCAAAGAATGCACTTTTACCGACTTTTAAAGGTGAACCTGTTTTAAAATCCAATATTTTAAACTTTTATATATTCAATTAATTATTTAAAATAGGGAAATAAAAAAATTTAGAATTTAACACCCTAAACTTCCACGGTACGTTTCCCTTAGAATAATGCAATAGCGTGTGTTGTAAGCAAAATCGAGTTCAAACAAACCACATCTAATTAAACTAGCCGTTATGAATAGTAATATCCACTTTTTGAAATTTTTTAAATTTTATTTATCAAAATGGACATCATTTTTGGATTCAGAATATCGAAATTAGCCTAGGGTGAAATTTCAGTATCTTTCGGATAACTTTTATATTTTGATGAATAGTGAAAATTACTAAATTTTAATTAAAAACAAAATTTTTAATCAATATAGTTAATAGTGATAAATTATGAATTTGAGTGGATTTGAAGTATATTTAGAATATGGTTTTACCATTTAATACAATTTTGGCCATTGGAAATAATTTCACAATTATATCGGATATAAACAAGTATCAATCTTTTGATAGTTATTATATCTTAAAAACACGCTTTTTTGTTTTGACAGCGGGAATTAATTTTAAATTTATTTCTGCCACTTCTATGTTTTGAATTTGGAAAAATGGATTCCATATTTTTAATCAGGATTTCCAAATTGTGTGTATAGGTAACATTTATTTTTACACATTTTGAATAATTACTTCGGTAAATATTTTATTTACTATGGTTAAAAGGTAAATCCAGTAAATAAGGGTAACCAAATAACATTATAATAATAATAAACTACACTAAAACGTGTCCTAACCTTATTGGTGGACACATAACTGACCATGGGCACCCTTGGGTCGATTTTGGGACCCCACGGAGCCACTTGTAGGTGGTAGGGACACTTTATATTAATAAAGATAAAATAAATACAAAAATGACATAAGCTTATATCTTCTAGAAAAACAATTTTTACATAGGGTTATATATGCTGGATTGTTTATTATAAATAATAATTAGGAAGATAAAACGATTTCCTACATTATAGTATTTTTTTATAATTTTTAGACATCATATATTTTAAATTAGTTATGACACAATAATGATGCAGTGTTTACCTCATTAATAAATCATTTAAATAAATAAGATTATAATTATTAAAATATTATCAAAAACCTATCCAATTCCTATTGGTTGATTATATTTCGACCATGAGTAATCTTATCTTAGACTATAATGATTTTTGGACCATTATAAACCGAATATCATTATATTATAAAATAATATTTTCACTCTTTCCTAACGAGCCCCTCCTCTCCCTTATAAAAGAAGACCACATTTAACCAATTCATCACACCTCTCAAGCCACATGGCTCATCCAAACTCTGCCTAACTAAGCTCCCTACATCCCTATCCTCCTCCGTGAAGCCTTACCTTATGTAGAAGGCACTTCAATAAGTCCTTTGGTTCAAACCAAAGTGAGTTACCCAAATTAAAGGTAACAGTTTCTCTTAAATTGTTTTCTTTTATTTTGCTTCTCCAACCCCTAAACACTTTTTATTTCTTTTCTTTTGTAAAAACACCAGTATAATCAATATAATAGGATTTTGTTATAAGAAGTATTCGAACTACACTTACACCCACTTCCATCTAATGGATGATGAACATAATGTTTCTCTGGATGGAAAACTTACGCCTCACGAAATGATGATTGTTCAATTACATCTTAACGCCTCTATTGTTGGCAACTATGATGACACTATAATTAAATATGATATTAATGATAATTATTTTATATATAAGCTTATGTAATTCCATTTTATATCATACCATTATTCGTTTCATGTTGTATATACATATGATAATTTCATTTGAGGAAATACGGACTACTGCCACCTCAAAGTGATATGGCTTGTTCATACCATACATGGAACGTATAAAGGATGATGTTAATGAACATAAGTAATATATATAAAATATTATATTATAATGGAATAATAATATACATATGTATCATTTTGTTTTGATTCTTTGAAAATGAAAAATGAAATGGAAGTAGCGTTCGTGCGTACGTAAGGACTACCGTCTCAACGAACGCGATGAGATTCATTCTCCATCATACCCCTTCAAGACTAATTTTCATTTTACGGTTAAAAATAATGTCTATAGAATTAATATCAATATGAATATGAATATGATACAACCTATACATTACAAAAATGTCTTACGTAACGAAACATATAAGGAGAATGAATCGGTTGTCACCCGAAACGACAATAATACTAAGATATTATTAATAAAGAAATGTTAAAAGATCATATATGATATCATATTGATGTATATGATTATTTTATAATTCAATAACATTGTTTTAACTATTATACAGGAGGTTAACATACCATCGACTAAGGAAAAGTACATGTAAAGGGTTTACTTGACAATCTCTTCCTTATCTGAGGTTGTTTACACGTATTTATCTACCGGGACCTCGTTATCATCCACATCCATGTTTCTTACAGATGTCTTTCAAAACATTTTTACTATTAAATAGAAAATGGGTTAAAGTATTTTATACTATTATACATTTTTGAAAGGAATCTTTCCGTCATTTTCCAAACAAGGTACTTTTTGAGCATTTCGACAAATTTAATGTAAGAATGTTTTCTTAACTTATAAGGTGGGTGCAGCTATTTTCTGCTGTTATAACTTCGTCGAAGCTTCCCTTACAAGAATGTAAGAATATTTTAAAATTAAATGAATTATTTTGTAATTATATTACTTTTAAATGATTTAAAAAAAAGAGATATTTCTCTCAAATAGTCTTGACTTCAACTTTGTCAACATCCTTTGATGGATTTTAAGTTTATATGGAGTTGATTTATTATGATACAAAAATTCCATATTTAAATGAAGTTTTTTTGATATGTTTGACTGTGGATGTGCTCTTTTTATACCATTCATTGTTTATGGTAATGTATTGGCATTTCGTATTCTAGTTTTAATACGAATGTTTATGATATGTTTAAACCTTTTCATATGAGGAATGTATTGGACTTAGTAAGTGACGGGTGGAGCCCGCTATAGCTCCTCGATGCATCGGTAGGTCTAATGAGACAACTAGACGTGGAATTGGCCGAGGCCCTTTCCCAATTTCATTAATGATTTTGGCCGCGGCCTTAATCATTTTAGACATATTGGCCGAGGCCTTGACAAAATGTTTCAGAAAGTCCGACATTATACATTCCATCATTATGAAAATAATATTGATAGTTAATGTGGTAATTCGACTAGTAGAATACCCATGATTATGTTTTATTATGGCATTACATACTCAGCTCATATTCATGTCCTAAAATTATTCATGATTATTATTGGTAAAGGCATGTGGTTTTTAATTATTCACCATGGTTAATATTTATGTCAATTTACGCTATATTACTTACCCTTACGGAGCGTTTAAGCTCACCCCTTTCTTATGTTTCATTTTCCTAGGATTTGTAGAAGTTAGTTATGAGTAACCTGTAGGCATAATCTAGGAGGCTTGTATGTTTCTAATGAAATATATTTTTGTTGTATTTCTCTTCAAGCTGTAATGTTGAACATATGTATGAATATTGTTTCCAAGGCTACTAAACAAATCAGTCTTGCGAGACGTGATCTTTCTTGTGATCATGCCAATGTTATGTAATAAAGCACCGACTCTGGGTAACTGGGTTTGGGGCATTACAGTTGATATTAGAGGAAGTTTAGTACAAACCTTGGAAGCTAGATTTAGATAAACTCTGATCAGAGCACATAGTCTTAAGATATTCTTTGAGGATTAGTATAAAAGAACATCCTAGAATTTTGGTAAAGTAGGGATTTTGTGAGTTTTCTAAGCAATACATCCTTGTCTGGATACGAGAAGGTAGAGGTGGCTCTGGCACAGATGTACCTAGGGGCAAAACCCGAAAATACCGCTTTGAGCTAGAATCGAATGGGAACTGGTGCAAGAAAATGGGCCTTGCTGCACTCTTGGTTACGACACTCCTGGGGGATATGCTTAGGATAATCCTCATTTTCCTTACAAACCACTATGAAGGGTTTATGAGTATATACCTTTTCAACAAAAACATTTTTGTGATTATAGATTATATCCATAAACTGTTCAATTTACATTAGGTATTTAACATGTTTGGAATTATGAATTGTGATTCATAAATTCACCAAGTGTATGCCATTGTATAGAAATGGCACCTAGTATAAGGAATGAGAACTCCAGTAATACACATGATCCAAAGAGTAATAAGGATCATATATTTCATGGTCATAGGCCAGAATATAGAAGGGAAATAGTCTACCATGTATTATCATAATATGAAGAAATAGTATCATGTGTTCTCTGAGTCCAATGGCTTTGATGGGAAGCCAGAGAAAAAAATAATATTAGAAATAAATATGGATAAAGGGAATAATGGAAAGAAGGATTTTCCAAAATGTGATAAATGTTGAATGAATCACCTTGGTAAATGCCTGAAGGGAATGAGAGTTTGTTATAAGTGTGGAGAAAAAGGACACCAGGTGTGGGACTATAAGGGTAAGAAAATGGTTTCAAATGTACAATGCTTCATCTGCTAGGAGTTGGGACACTACGTGAACCAATGTCCAAATCATTAGAGTATGCCCCAAATGATACTATTGGTTAATAATAAAGTTATGATACTACCACAGATGAGGATGAATGATTAGAGTTCTTACGTTGTTATTAAAGGATTATGTCATTTGAGGGTTGTATCAAAAATGTACTAGTTAATATAATTATGGAATATATAAGGATTGTACTGCAGTACTATTTTGAGATTGTGTGGAACCAAGAAAAGTGGCTTAATAACAGGTTAATTTTTTGGAAAATACATGGTTGAGAGAAAGATAAAACATAATATGGTTCTGATAATTAGGTAGTGAATTTGGAATAAGAGATGGTTGATTTGAATAAATTATATTGGATATTCTTTACTACATTGAAACTAATTAATGATTTCTATTCCCATCATTGTTGAAGTTTAAATCATTTTTGGATAGAAGGTGTATATCCAGTATTCTATAAGGAGTAAAGAAGCATCAATGTAATTAATAAGATTTTGTGGTAATTCAGGATGTGAAATATTTTAAAACAAAACATGACGATGGTGTTCACATGTTATTACATGGGAAAAAAGATCTTCATTGTGTTTACCTTCTTTATAAATTCTGGACTGTGAGTTTGGACAGAAGTATTGCGGATAATTCTGGTTTTAGATTATTTTGGATTTCCATAAAAAGGACAACCTGGAGGTCGGGCAACAACCCATCACGTTCGGAAAGGCCGCGAGACTTGAACCCACAACCGAAGGCTGACAAAGGTGTATCACCGACAACAGACCCACGTGATGTCGTGGGCTGAATGAAGTAGTTTTTTAAATAGTTCTTCTAGAATAATTATAAATTCATTTTTCTTGAACCCTATATGAATAGGATAAATAGAATATTATTTGTAATTTCTATTATCTTTTAGAGTGAAAGATGTGTTTGTGGTAGAGCTTAGTTAATGGAAAGGACTCTACTTGTCAACTATGTATTTTTTTCTTCTCTTATTCAATGAATAAATTAATTCTTATACTTTAGTGAAGGGATCTTAAAACAAAAAATGTGTTATCCTAATACCATATGTTTTGTTGAACCGATGGTATTTTATATCATCATAGATTAATGAATTTAAGCCCCTCAATTTTACACATGTTTGTGATTGATGATCTTAATCACTACCTATAAATATTTATATTTTTCCTCTAATTATATGTCTCCAATTGACACCAATTTTCTCCTAATCAAGATCATAATTTGGAGGTGACCCTTTCATATATCTTTTCCACTTATTAAGACTAAATTTTATAAACCCAATTTCCAATGTGGGTTTTCCCACAAAGATATTTTCTAATTTAAACCTTTTTTTTTTGAAGAACAAAATCAAATTGTGAGGACGCAATTTATTGAAAGAGGGAGTATGTAACTTGCCATTATTTCATAGTGTGTTACTTCTTCAAAATAAATCTATAACATTTTCTACACACACCACCGAGTTCAAGCACACCATGACTTACCAAACACGCCATTCAAAAGGGGTTATGAATAATATTAATTGAATTTTGAACATTATATAATCCTAATAATTTTAGAATTCATATTATGAGTTTCATAGACATAATTTAAGAAAAAATTCATTTTTTTCAGATAAAAGATGTATTTTTCAATGAATGCACTTTTACCGACATTTAAAGGTGAACCATTTTTAAATCCAATATTTTAAATTTTAATATATTAAATTAATTATTTAGAAAAGGGACATCAAAAAATTTAGAATGTAACACCCCAAGCTTCCATAGTACGTTTTCCTTAAAATAATTCGATAGTGTGGGTTGTACGCAACCTCGTGTTCTAACACACCACAACTAATTAAACTAGCCGTTATGAATAGTAATACCACTTTTTGAAATTTTATAAATTATATTTATCAAAATGGACTTTATTTTTGGATTTGGAATATCAAAATTAGCCTAGGGTGATATTTTGGAATTTTTCGGATAACTTTTATATTTTGATGAATAGTGAAAATTACTAAATTTTAATTAAAAACAACCTTTTTAATCAAAATATTTAATAGTGATAAATTATGAATTTGATTGGATTTAAATTATATTTATAATATAGTTTTACCATTTAATACAATGTTGGTCATTGGATATAATTTCACAATTATATCGGACAAAAACAAGTATCAATCTTTTGATAGTTATTATATCTTAAAAACATGTTTTTTTGTTTTGACAATGAGAATTAATTTTAAATTAATTTCTACCACTTCTATGTTTTGAATATCGAAAAATGGATTCCATATTTGGAATCAAGATTTCCAAATTGTGTGTATAGGTAACTTTTATTTTTACACATTTTGAATAATTATTTCAGTAAATATTTTATTTACCATGGTAAAAGGGTAAATCCGGTAAATAAGGGTAACAAAATATCATTATAATTATAATAAATTACCCTAAAACGTGTCAAAACCTTATTAGTGGACACATAACTGACAACTTTCACCCTTGGGTTGATTTTGGGACCCCATGTATCCACTTAGAGGTGGTAGGAACACTTTATATTAATAAAGTTAAAATAAATACAAAAATGACATAAGCTTATATCTTTTAGAAAAACAATTTTTCCATATGGTTATGTATGATTGATTTTAGATTATAAATATTCATTAGGAAGCTAAAACGATTTCCTACATTATAGTATTTTTTTATAATTTTTAGACATCACATAATTTAAATTTTTTATGAAACAATAATGATGTAGTTTTTACCTCATTAATAAGACATTTAAATAAATAAGATTATAATGATTAAAATATTATCTAAAACCTGTCCAATTTCTATTTGTTGGTTATATTTAGACCATGAGCCACTGTATATTTGAATATAATGATTTTTGGACCATTAGAAACTGAATATCATTATATTATAAAATAATATTTTCACTCTTTCCTAAAGATCCCCTCTTCTCCCTTATAAAAAGAGACCACTTCCAACCAATCCCTCACACCTCTCAAGCCACTTGGGTCGTCCAAACTCTACCCAACTAAGCTCCCTACATCCATATTCTTCTATTTTAAGCCTTAAATATGTCATAAGGCATTTCAAGAAGTCCTTTGGTTCAATCCAAAGTGAGTTACCCAAATTAAAGGTAACCGTTTCTCTTAAATTGTTTTCTTTTATTTTTCTTCTCCAACCCCTAAACTATTTTTATTTCCTTTCATTTGTAACAACACCAGTATCCTCAATATAATAGGATTTTGTTATAAGAAGTATTCGAACTACACTTACACACACCTCCATCTAATGGATGAAGAACATAATGTTTCTGTGGATGACAAACTAACGCCTCAAGAAACGATGATTATTCAATTACATCTCACCGCCTCTCACGGTGGCCATTAAGATGGAACTATAATTAAATATAATATTAATGATATTTATTTTATATATAATCTACTGTAATTCCATTTTATATCATACCATTATTTGTTTCTTGTTGTATATACATACGATAATTTCATTTGAGGATATGCAGACTACCGCCCCCTCAAAGTGATATGACTCATTCATACCATACATGGAATGTATAAAGGATGGTGTTAATGAACATAAGTAATATATATAAAATATTAAATTATACTGGAATAATAATATACCTATGTATCATTTGGTTTTGATTCATTTAAAATGAAAAATGTAATGGAAGTAGCGTTCGTGCGTACGTACGGACTACCGTCTCCAAGAACGCGATGAGATTCATTCTCCATCGTATCCATTCAAGAATAATTTTCATTTGATGGTTAAAAAAAGTTTATGGACTTAATATAATTCTAAATATTAATAATATACAACCTATCCATTACAAACATGTCTTACATAACCAAACACATAAGGAGAACGAATCGGTTATCACCCGAAAAGACGATAATACTAAGATATTATTAATAAAGCAATGTTAAAAGATCATATATGATATCATATTGATGTATATGATTATTTTATAATTTAATAAAAATGTTTTAACTTTTATACATGAGGTTAAAATACCTTCTACTATGGAAAAGTACAAGGTAAGGGTTTACTTCACAATCTCTTCCTTATCCGAGGTTGTTTATACGTATTTATCTACTGGGAACTCGTTATCATCCACATCCATGTTTCTTAAAAATTTCTTTCAAAACATTTTTACTTTTAAATAAAAAATGGGTTAAAAACTATTATACCCTTATACATTTCTGAATGGAATCTTTCTGCCTTTTTCCAAACAATGTACTTTTTGACCTTTTCGACAAATTTAGGGTAAGAATGTTTTTTTAACTTATACGGTGGGTGCGGCTATTTTCTGCCGTTATAACTTCGTCGAAGCTTCCCTAACAAGCTTATAAAAATATTTTCAAAGTAAATGTATTATTTTATTATTATATGACTTTTAAATGATTTCAACAAAATAGATATTCTCTCAAATAGTTTTGATTTTATCTATGTCAACATACTTTGATGGATTTTTTGTTTATTTGAAGTTGATTTATTATGATTCAAAACTTCCATATTGAAATGAAGTTTTTGAGATATGATTGACTATGGATGTTCTATTTTTATACCATTCGTTTTTTATAGTTAAATTATTGACTTTTCGTATGAAAATTTTAATACAAATGCTTATGATATGTTTAAACCTTTTCTTATGAGGAATCTATTAGACTTAGTAAGTGACGAGTGGAGCCCGCTATAGCTCCTCGATGCATCGGTAGGTCACATGAGACAACTAGACATGGAATTGGCCGAGGCCCTTTCCCAATATGATTTATGATTTTGGCTGAGACCTTAATCATTTTAGATTTCTTGTCTGAGGCCTTGAAAAAATGTTTCAGAAAGTCCGGCATTATACATTCCCTCATTATGAAGATAATATTGATGGTTCAAGTGGTAATTCGACTAGTAGAATACCCATGATTATGTTTTATTATGGAATTACATAAACAACTCATATTCATGTCATAAAAGTATTCATGTTTATTATTGGTAAAGGCATGTGGTTTTTAATTATTCACCATGCTTAATATTTAGGTCATTTTCCACTGTATTACTTACCCTTACTGAGCATTTGAGCTTACCCCTTTCTTATGTTTCATTTTCCAGGATATGAAGAAGTTAGTTATGATTGACCTGCAGGTATAATCTAGTAGGCTTGGATGCTTCTAATGAAATATATTTTTGTTGTATTTCTCTTCAAGCTGTAAACTTGAACATATGTATGAATCTTGATTCCAGGGCTACTAATCAAATCGGTATTTCGAGACATGATCTTTCTTGTGATCATGCCAATGTTATGTAATAAAGCACCGACTCTGGGTAACTGGGGTCGGGGCATTACAAGTTATGCCTTTACTACATTTGGAGGACCTATATCATGGAAGTGCAATATACAATTAGTGGGGGACCTCTCGACCACAGAATCCAAGTACATATAACTGATTAGAGTAGTTAACGAATCTATATGACTTAACAGATTGATTTCTGAACTTATTATAATTAATTCTATTCTTACATAACATTTTGATTCTCAATCTATCTTTCATCTGTCAAACAATTTAGTATACCATGTTAGGTCTAAGTACATAGATATTAGGCTTCATTTTATTAAAAATATTATTGAAATTGGATCAGTGTGTGTCACAATGATATAATTGGATGAAAACCAAGATGATAGTTTGACTACGGTTGCAACATTATCCATGTTCTAGCATTGCTTTGATATAATGAACTTTTATCCACTTAAATAACATTAAGGTGGATGAACAACACTAATTATCAATTGAAATGGGGGAGATTTGTTAATTTGTGTACTCTTTGTTCTCATATTAAAAATCGAAATTAGGCCATTTAAATTGTTCTTCAATTTAAATTGTTTTATACACATGCAATTTATTATTATATATTTTATTATTTTAATATCTGCTATATTTTTCTTTCATTTTACCAAATGAGCTGATATAAGTGGCCCACTCAATTGTTTGTCTTGCTTGATTAGGGATTCCACATTAACTATCCATTGTACATCTATTCTCGTCATTTCTATTTGTTGATGGATTTTCCCACCGAATATACCCTTTCCATCCATTGATTTTAGTTGTTCCATGTACCTCTATGTGGGATGTTTGTTGTTTCCTTCATGGAAGCCTCTCCTTGGTTGTGTAGTTAGCTGGTTAGGGTTTTAGAATTTGGTTTCATCACCCCTGTGGCACCTACATTCGACATACAAAACATATATGAAAATAATCTTTTTAGGAAGTTGAGTTCATCTAGTAAAAAGAGATCCAAAATCATAAAATTGATGCCATATCACCGCTAGTTGTTTTTTTTCATCCCACTACTATTTCATGCTACATTTTCTCTCACCCAGTGTTGAGAATCTTCTTCCTTGACGTCAATCTCATTGTTGGTGGTGCTATCTTCCTCATTAGTAGACTCAACTGGTGGCCCACCGACAACCCTACACAGCACTAGTTCCTGACTCATGGTGGATCTTATTAGGGTTCATCCCAATTGATGATGTGTGACCATTTCTCAAATCCAATGAGCTGGAATGATCATCCTATGGTGAGATCCAACGAAGCGGAAGGATCAATATTCATGGATATTGAATTGATCTAGATTCGCAAACATTTTTCAAGGTTTTATGTTTTTCATAAACCTGATTCCTCCTGTGGTGCTGCTTCTAGTGCGTAATTTCTATTTTAGCATTTTTTGTACATTTAAGTTGCTTATCAGCTTTTCCTATATACACTGTAATCTATATTTTCAGAATCTAATAAATGTGCATGTGTGGGCGGTGTTTTTTCCATTATGTGGGTCCCAATGGGATTGAAACATGTAAATTATTTTGTTTCCCATGTTTTCTATTATAATTTCTTCTCCTGCAATTATTTTTGTTTCACTATTCCCACATTAGCACTTTATTTCGGTATGTTCTCTTTAAAATCAAAATCATTTATCTATTATTTATATTGAATTAAACAATATTTTTTATTTCGGGGACCTTGGAATTGGTGTGTGTGGGGGGGCTGTATTCCACTAGTACCCCATAACACTTGATATAGCCGATTCCTTTGGTTTCCCATAGTTGGTACCTATGATAATTGAATTGATAAATTCAAGATGGAACAAAAACCTATTGTCTAATAAAGAAATTTTTTTTGGATAACATTTCCCATTTGCGTGTGAAGGCATAATGTTATGTGTTGTTGGGGTTGTGAGATCCTGTTTTCATGTGAAGGCTGGATGCCTTATTATTAGGGGCAAGATTCCTTCCCGACTATGTTTGATTCCCCCAAGCTTCTCTGTGATCTAGATATGATCCTTTATATGTGATGCAATATGAGACTAGGATGGCTGATGATATATGGGCAGGGGGGCCTGAGTTTGAGGTAGTGGTAGACACCCATGATGGCGAGATGCATGGGGATATACAAGACGATGTATAGGATACCACAAGAGTTCATGGAATATGTTAAAGATATAATTTCTCATTGTTGTACTGAAAGATGAGATGATTTCTTATTAATGAACCTGTTTAATGGTTAAATGACTGGGATGCTTATTTTACCTACATTACTTTTCACACTACTTGACTATATTATTTGTCTATGTAGAAAATGTGCAATAAGATATCAATTCACACAAGATATCATGAGAAAGCACATATTATTGAATTTGTTTTTGTAAATTTTTAAGAGTTGTAATTTTTATGGGGAAAAATATATTCGTTTTCAATGAATAAAATCTATTTAGATGGATTTTGTTGTGAGGATGCCTAATCTGATGCATGAAATTATTAATGAAATGTTATGTGTGTTAGATCCTAAAGGAATTAACATCTGAAATGTTTAGACTAGTGAGATAAATTTGAGCTCTGGTGTAGATCATGATTCATTGAATTTTTAATGAAATACATGATTATACACCAAAAGAATTATATTTATAGTATTCTAATTATATTAAATTGTCTTTTATTATAGAAGCATTTGACATGAAGGCTTTGAATCAGTGGTCAGACACATCATTCAACATGCTGTTGGTGTTATTGAAAAATGTAATTCATGTAGATGCTATGAATCTGGAGTCATATTACCATGCTCATAAGTTGAAAAAGAACCTAGGTTTCACATATGATTGAATAGATTCAAGTTAAAACAATTATTTTTTGTTTAGAAACAAAAAATTCAATTTGGATAATTGTATAGTCTATGAATCTTCTATGTGGAAAGTTAATGGGGGGAATCAGAGTTTTCAATGTTAGACAATGAAATAGGGGAAACCGATTGCCATAATGAAAATTGATCACTTTACACTAAATATGAGGTTGAAAATATTATTTATTTCATCTGCAGTCTCTATGTTAATGAGATAACATGTGGAAATAAATAAGGATAGTGATATTCTAATCCACCTCACAGACTCTCTTGCAATGAAGGAGCATAATCTGTGGCACCTTAGATTTTCTAAAGATAGTCATAATGTTTGATTCGGTTTGGTTCCACTGATTTCAATTAATTCAGGACTTTGGTTGGTGTAACACATAACACATGTCCCATGGTGTTGGTTTTGTATAATCATCCTCTGTGTCATTGTAGGAAACAACAATTTCTATTACTTTACAGTCTTATTAATAAACATAGAAGTATAGGAGATAATATTGATGTTTAAATTTATCCACTGATTGATGAGTTGAAATAATTATGGGGTGATGTTGTGATGAATTATGATTGTGAAACAAATGAAATGTTTAATATGTAGACTATTTTAATATAGATTATTAATTAATTTTTGGCCTATAAAAAATTTTCAGGTAGGAGTATGAAAGATGAATTTGAAATCCCTTGATGCAATAAAATATAAAATTCTATTTGGTTTAAACATTTTAAAAATGGACATAATCAAGACATATTTGTTTTCTTTCTCCTCAGAACAAGTTCAGAATGACAAAATTGGATTTTGATGGTTCTAGAGAATTCAACCCCACACCAAAGAGCATTACATGTGTTGAAATATTATAAGAGATTGAGAAATGAAAAATTCTCATGGTATATAAATTTTAGGATTTTTTGGATGTTAAATTACCCTCTATTCATGGTGTGGGTAGAAAACATAGTAACAATTGGAAGGATAAAAATATTTTTTAATCTCACTTATTTGAAAATAAACATATCAAGGCATTATATAGATGTATGAACATTGATTTTTTTTGTGATAATTTATAGAAGACCATTTTGGGTGTTTGTGGAAAAAAATGTCCATGTCAATGCATGATGTGATTTGGATGAAATGGGTTTAAAGAACTAATATCATTTAAAGTTGGGTGACTGTAATGGGGAATTGATGCATGTAGGATAGTATACAATGAGAAAAAATGACATTTCATTCCATTTTAAAGATTCTCATGGTGCATGATGGATACTCTACTAGAAATGGTGTAAAATTCATAACAATCACATACTACTTCAATGGTTGATTATAATAACAATTTTTGGTTTTTTATCCCCCAATGTCGTTCTACAATCGATTGAGATGAGTAAATTTTTAGACAATTTTTTTAAAAAAAATCACAGAATGAGTTATTTAATACTTTTACTTGATATGATTTTACATACATTTAGTCACATAGAGAAAATATTTACACCCTTAATTTTAGATGTTAGGGTTCATTTGATGGTAAACCTAACCGTTGAAGTAATTGCTACTGGTATTTTGTAATTTATGAGGATTTATCCTATTTAGTGGTATATGAATAAAATAGAATCGATTTTACATATTAGATCTCATCAAGAGGTATCAATAGCCAATGTCTTCTTGATGGATGATTGTACTACTTTTTGTTCTGAATATGTAATGGATGTTGAAACAAAATTAGATAACCCCTCTCAGATTCATGATATGATAGATAAAGAATAAACTATATTTCTTATGGACAACATCAAAGTTGTACAATCTCATCGATACATCTTATTCAGTATTCTATTAGTTTCACCCTTATTATAACAAGTGATATTTAACTTTTACGATTCAAATTTTATGTGTTCTATTTTCATATAAATGTTAATCATTTAATCAAGGAATTATAATTTGTAGAAAACACATTAAAAAAATAAAACAGGATATGACTTGTGTTAGTGAATATCAGATTCAAAAGTTCAATTTTTCTTTATTTAATGATTGGTTCAAGGATTTTGAATGTTTAAAAGAATTTTCATTATGATTGATTCATAGTACTAATTTCTTTATAAATAACTATTTATTGAATTCCAAAAAATATATTGGCACAAAACCTATAGGAGTTAGGTTCCCCTACACCAATTGTTGAATTTAACCAACTATCTGAAAGTCTATCTATAATGATTTATCATTAAAAAGATTAAGTTGCTAATTCCTTTTAGATTCACATTAAACATGTTAATGACATATGAGAAATAAAAAATCATAACATTGGATATCCATGTATCAATTTTGGTTTTTAATATGGTCTATTGAAAGACATAATTGATGTTGTATATGTATTTAAGTTGAAAAACATATTTTTAATGTATAATTGGTTTGATTCCTTATGTGGAACTAAATTTTTCCAATTTCAGATTACATTGGTGATCTTTAACAGAATATTATATTGAGATGAGTGAGTTAGTAACACACTTTTCATTTTGGCATCACCAGTAGAACATGTTTTCATCACCACATTGTTATCTAATCCACATTGGAAAGTTTCTATGAAAATGTCATGGTGATGAGTGTTTTTAATTGAATGATATTAATATGATACTATTGACTTATTTGCACAAAATCTAGATAAACACACTATAGATCAATGTGAAGAATATCTTCAATAGTTTAGAGAGATAGTTGAAGGATAAATGACAAATTTTTGTGTTTAGCGAAAGGTATGATATTTTTTAGACAATTTTATTAAGATATTTTAACTCTATCTATTTATAAACTATTAAAATGTTTTTTTGTGTACTTACAATCCCTTTAATTGATATATAGTCTACTTGTGTTCAAAAATTAATTTTTTTTAATTTAGACATGTTAGTGGAACTAGAACTTGATCCACATTATTTTGGAGAGGCATCTACTTCTATGGGTGGTTGTATGAATGAAAGTAAATGTGTTTTTATATTTTTAATTAAGAGTTAAATATATTTATTTACATCATTAAAAATATTTATGAAATAAATTTCAATAGGATTAACATGTAACTCTTCTCTCTCTCATAGGAGAGGCTCTGGTAGTAGGATTTTATCATGAAAATACGCTTGATATATCATTTGGCGAGACATACAATCCCATGGGAGAGGGTCCCCTTCATTTATTCTCCAGTTGGGTTATATAATACATGACCCAAATATATATCCATTGACTACACATGACTAAGATTCATTCCCTCAGGACATATTAGACCGACTATGCAACGAAGATCATGTAAGGGAATCATTTTATTTTTTATCTATTCATAAAAACACACAATTTGTTGATAATTTTGTTTCTGAAATAGAATGATTCAAGAGTGATCCCAAATGAGATTTTTCTAGTTTGTATGGAAAATTGTTGTAAAATAAGAAAATATTATATAGGTAGAGTTAAGAGGGAGCACTCAGTGAAAAATTTGTGTGACCTAGACATCTTGTATAGAGCCCCAAGAGGTGTTCTCCCATCTCTGTGGAATGATATGGATACATATGGGTCCCCTGAGACTACGATAGTGAGCCTTCAGGAAAGGTTCAGTTTTTAAGAGGTATGAATATGTGATTTGGTTTGCATCGGGTAAGGATTTTGTTTTTTGGACTAGTTTTCTACAGGATTGGATGTGATCACGATATTGTGGTGTAAACCGATTTGGCATTTTTTTTTTGATTTGGGATGTCTTTCTTTGGCAACGAAGAAGCGACATGGTTCGATGCAGTAATGGAGATTGTTTTTGATTCTGAAGGTGATGAGTTTCTTGCAGAAGGTGAATGCGTCTCTAGAGAACTAGAATCCAAATTGAGTAGCATAGATTATTAAAGGGATGAATGATTTGTCATCCAACTATTGTCATTGCTTTTGTTTTTTGAATTTTTTGGTTGATATGATTGCGAACTTGTTAAGGATGGTTATGGTGCCAGATTTGGCTCTGACACTATTTTGGTGTTTCCTATTTTGTGTGTCTAGAAGAGGGGATTTTGTGAAGGTGGCACTGCGGCCTATGTTTCTTGGAGAAAGACAACCAGTTCAGCCACATGACTACTTCATAATAGGATTAGAGCAGTGAGCTTTTGTGGTCCATTTCTATTTGGATTTGGAAGTTCAGGAGGTTATGGAATTTTCCATTATTACTAGACCCATGAAATCTTGCACGGGACAGTAAGCTCAACAGTGATGTGATGGTGAAAGAAGGTATTATTGTGTTTGATGATGGGGAGGAGTTCTCACTATATTGAATTTCTTTGTTTTTTCCATGGGATCTTCGATTGTAGGGCCTTGTTGTATTGTTTTATGTCAATTAAGTAATTTTGGGTTCCTCTAGACCCTTAAAATGGGGGTCTATTCTAATAAAAAATTACTTTAAAGTCAATGTAACTTTTAAAAATTTTCAAATTGGAATAAATAAAATATAAGTAATTGTGACACGTTATTCATAGAATCTTGTGATGCACAAAATACCTTATAGGATCAGGACTCATCACATATCCTAGATTTGACATGATATATTTATCATTTAATATTTGTAATTATTATTTAATATGAATTTGTGTTCAGTGGTTATATCTTCTTGGTTTATAGTTATAGGAGAAAGGTACACCGACTGATAGAATATCTCAGTGGATGATGACTCGAGATCAAAATGATCCCATGGTCATGACTCTTAGAGAATTCTCTTGTACTAATTAACAAAACAAACATATATCTATATATTCATATGTATTTATATTTATATATTACACATAATCTATCTGTGGATGAGTTAACATAGATTCCAGATGACCATCGATAACATTCCATGTAGAGAGATCAGAAATTTCATCCCATCATTGATCAAGATTGACATGGATATAACATGACATATTGATGAAAGATTCCTTGTTATGTATTATCATGTACTAAGGTTGTGACTCTTGTTATTGATGGGATGAAACAATGAGTGACATATTTGGATACTAGATTCATGGTCCCAATATGGTAAATACACCGCTGCTAGTTGATGTCAGAGCACTATGGTTATATATCTTCTATGGTGATGGTGTAGGGGATCCTATGATGCTGGTTTATACTAGATTTTTTTGTTTATTTTAATTACTTTAATTACTAGTATATTTATAATATTTATTTTTTGTAGTCTCCTACTACAATAGACATATGTACAAGCCCGGGTCCTACAAGATGCATCAAATCCTAGAGGTGGGTTTCATTTTATCAATCTTGTTTCCCATTAAAAATGAATGTATCATTTCATTCGATATTTATATTAAATCCAAAAATCAAATATACAATTTCTTTTAAAATTTAATTGACCAAGTGGTGATTCAAAACCAACTAAATAAATTTATATTTGTGAGAAAAACATAGAAAATAACCATTAAGTGATTTTTTTCTTTAAATTCCAAACACTGGTCAATTGCCTGCTCAAAATATTTGGTGCAAATTAAGTTACATTTTTATATTTATTATTTTTTAAAAATTTATTATTAATGTTTTAGGAGTCAAAAAATGATAAAACAGACATGGATTAGTGTGATATCATGAAAAATGATGATGTTTGATTAACATTAAATCCTATTACAATGATCTTTAATTCATTTACAATTTAAAAAAATCATCAACACATTGATCAGATATCCAAATTGGTCGGTATGATCAAAAGTGGTTTTTTTCCTCATATTTAGAGTTATATAAAAAATCACATAACGGGGGTTAATAACAAGAAAACACACTTTGACTGAACTAAAATAGAGGGATAAAAATCAATGAGTCATTTTTGATACGTTGGAGTCAATAATGCATCCATTGAATGCTCATGTTGCTCGGTATGACATAAAATAATTGGTAACATTGTATAGTTTTATTAAAATGAAATATATTCCTTCTTGGGGGTCATAAATGAGAAAACGAAAACATATTTATGTTAAAATATAGGATAACATTACTCAAATTATTTGTGAAATGTTGGAATCAATCGGTGTTAATCTGATGCCCATATTGATCATTATGGATTAAGTAAAGATTTAAATTATTTAAATTTTATGAAATAATGGTAAAATCAAGTCCCTAGGGGTTAAATCCAATTTAATGAGATTTTATTGATATAAAATATTTCGAAATTTATCTTAATGTGACAAATAATTTATAAGAATCATTGGCACATTGATCAGATCACTGAATTTCACAGTATGATTGAATATCATGATTCCCTCACAGATTTGGAGTAATGTAAAAAATCACATAAAAGGGTTTAATACCAAGTCAACACATTTGGATTGACATGAAATTGTGGTAGAATAATCACTGGGAAAATTCTGATCTAGTGGAATCAATGTTAAAACCATCAGACTATAGTGTCACTCGTTATGATGAAAAATAATGAGTAACATTATTTGGTTTTTTGAAATAAAATATCTCCCATGGGGGGGTGAAAAAATAATGAATAAATCATTAAATTGATGTCAAAATAATGAATAATATTCCTTGATTCATTTTTAATATTTTGGAATCAACCAAGAATGAATTTTATGCCCACATTGATCAGTATAACTTAAGTTAAGATATGAAATTATTAGTATTTTTGTAACAATGAGAAAATCATGTGGTTAGGGGTAAAAACAAACCAAAATATCTCTAATTAACATGAAATCATAGGAAAATTATGTTTATGTCATTTACAATCTACATGATTCATTGGAATATCGATCAGATACAAGAATGACTTAGTATGATCAAAAGTGCTACCCCCCTCAAATTTAGTATCCATTCATAGTTTGATGAACATAATAAAGATTTATAAGAATTTGGTCTGGAGGATCCTACATGTTGTTTTTTTCGTTCTCGACTTCATCCATTCCTTTCTGAGAAAAATTTTCATCTTCTAATAATTTAATAATTTCCACTTTGCTATTATATTCATATTTATCTAAATCTTTTGTTTGGGATTGTTTATCATCTACCTCAGCTTTTGATGATGACTTTTCTTCTTATTTTGATGATTATTTTTCATCCCATAATTCTTCAATGTATGAATCCTTATCTAATTTTGAAGGTAGCAGATTTCATGATGATGATGAGTCCTATATTTTCATTTCTTTTGACTTTTTATCAGTCTTTGTTTCTTCTTCATCATCATCTTAATCATCCTCTTCCTATTCCAATTCATCATTTTCATCTTCATCACCCACTTCATTATCTTCTTCCCTTTCCTCTTCCTCTTATTCTAATTCTATCTCTAACTATAGCATAAATTTCTCATATAATAAGAGTAAAATGTAAATCAAAATCCTTATATGAGTTTTCTACACAAACTATCTCCAAGCCTTGATAACTAATGATCCTTCTAGTAATTGAATCATTCTTTTCAAAAAAAAATTCACAACAATTTTTTCTCAATAGACTTCTCTCAATAAAAAACTTTTTATGTTTCCATTGTACTGAGACGAGAACCGGTGATAACAATATGCCAAAAACATTGGACAGATCACTTAAAGTAATGGTATGATTCAGGAGAAATGTATCTTAGAACCCATGAGGGACACACATTGTCCCACACTTATATAGACATGACATTGACAATTAGAATTCCATGAATTTCAACAAATTATAATAAAATTCCTTATCTGATCTAAAAATCATGAATTAATTGAAGAAATAATTTAAGGTAAATTTCGATCATTTAATGTTCTTAAGAAAACATTTCATTAGAATAATTGTCATTCCGATTTGAAAAATTATATGTTTGAAAATAAAATTATGTATTAAAACAAAAATAATAAGAAAACAAGAACAGTTATAACTAATGTAATGAATTAGCGTAAAAACTAAAAGAAAAATAAATTTTGGAGTATAAATTTTTTATCTGTATTAGTAAATTAATTTTCATGGTTTTTGTATGGAAAATTTATTATGTTAATTTTTTTAATAAATTTTGGCTTATCATTTTTTAATAATTATTGAGTCTTAAAATTTTATTAAAAATTTAGATTCAAAATTTTTTATAACAGATTTTGGTTCTGGGAATATTTTTAAATCCAAACAATCATTTGTAAATCAATTTAAATTAGGAGTGTTTTTATAAGAAATTATGACATTGAAAAATATTAAACATGTTTTTTGATATGAAAAACTAAATATAAAAACTAAAAAATTTTAGAAAACAAAATGTTAAATGAAAAAAAAATATTTTATTATCATAAAATCACAAGTAATTAAATTTTTAAAAATAGTGAATTAATTTAAGGATATTGACAATAAGAAGTAGATATGTATATTCACCTGATATTGATCATTCATAACATTTGTTAAATATATTAAAATCTATCAGAACTAAGGGTTTTAGTAACAATATTTGCATGTTATTCATGTATTTAGATGAATTTTAAAATAATATATCTTTTACACGTGTCATATAAAAGGAAATGGTCTATTATGTCTATATGCTTAGCACGCATGTGATGTGATGGGTTTTTACTTAGCATAATGGAACTTGTGTTATCACACAAATTTGGTTTTGATTAAAATCATCCCATAATCAGTGAGCGTGTGTTACATCTACAATAGTTTAGCAGAACAACATTTAGCTACCATAGATTTGGATTCAGTTGTGGGAGGTGCTAATGAGTTTTTTTCTTACGTAACTAAGTAACTAAATCTTCTCTGATGAAATGACATGTTCCAGAAGTACATTTCCTATCAATTCCACATATTCCAAACTCAGCATCTGAAAATATTTTTAGTTCAAAATAATTTCTTTAAGAATAACATATTCAGAAATCCATGATTCCATTAATTTTAAAAAAATAATTTTATAGATTTAAGATGAGATTCTTTTGGATTGGGTTGAAATTTAGTAGATAAGAACATTGAATACATTAAATCCGGATGACTAGATATCAAGTACAGAAAACCTCCAATCACACCTTTAAACGTATTTTGATCATTTTTTTCTAGCTTCATCAAGATCTAAAATATTATAGGTTTTTATGGGAGTACTATTACTTTTAGTTATATCATATATATATTTTATAATAATAACATTTTAAATTTTATGTTGATATAAAAAAGTTTCTTCTGTTGTTTTCTGAAATTTGAAAACCAAGAATGTATGTCAACTCACCCATCACACTCATTTCAAACTCATATTTCATAAGATTCTCTAAGTAATAAATTAATTATTTTTAGTGGAAAAAAATATAATCTCATCAACATATATTTTTACAAAAATCATAATGTTTTTGTTGACCACTTCTATAAAAAGGGTTGGATCTATAGCTCCCTTAACCGTGTTTTTTTGTAACAAAAATCGAATAACTTATCATACTAAGTTAGGGAATTTTTTAAGTCCATAAAGCACATTTTTATGTTTATAAACATGTTTTGGATGTAATTTATTTTCAATACTAGGGGGTTTTTATACATAAGCTTTATCCTAAACATATCCATTATATAATAAACTATTCACAACCATTTGAAATATATTTAAATTTAAGAATGCTGAAAAAGAAAGAAGTATACGAATAAGTTCAAGTCACGTTACTAATGCATATGTTTATCCATATTCTATTATCTCTTATTGACTATAACCTGTATTAACAATTATATCTTTATTTCTATCTATTATGCCATTTTAATCACATTTGTTTTGAAAATACCAATTTACTCCAATTATATAAGTATCATTAGGACATTAATCCAAAGTCCAAACATTGATCATTTCAAATGCATTGAGTATATCTTGTATTTATTTAATCTTGTCATCATCACATAGATCCTCATCTGGATTCATAGGTTCGAATTGGGTTAAAAATTATAGATGTTAAATTTCATTTCTCAAAGAATTTATACTTTTAATCGATTGATCTACATCACAAATGATATTATCACTAGGATGATTATTAGTATGTAACTAACTTCTTGTTTTTTCAAAACTCTATTATTCAAAAATAGGTTGGAAATATTCTTGATGAAAAACATCAAAAATATATTCTTGATTTGTTTTCTCAGAAGAAGAGATTTCATAAATAGTTTTAAAAAAGTTTTAGAAATAACACTTGAAGATTTAAGTTGTGGTTTGAAAACAAAAGGACCAATTTCATAAAACATAACATAAATGGTTTCCTCAGAAGTATATGTATTTTTATTAAAATCACTATAAGCCTCAATTGTTTTGGAATAGCCTAAAACTATTCATTATTTTAGAGAAAAGATGTGTATGTTTTATTTATAATTCTTTATGAATAATTTTCACATAAAGAATTTGAAGTAATAATGTTTTGGGTTTGATTATATCCAAAAATTATAATGGGTTTTTTAATAAAATGTATAATTAACACATGATTTATATAATAAACAGTAATAAATGATTCAGTCCAAATTTATTTAGCAACATTTTGTTCACTGAAAATAGTTAATTGTAATTTTTTGAAGAATTCTATTTCCAATTTCAACTACATTATTTTTATGTAGAGTGATGGGTTCCAAAAAGTTAGTTATAATACATTTTTAATAAAAAAAGTCTCAAAATAATAATTTAAAAAATTATCCACCATGATCACTATAAATAGTTATCAAGGTTATTTTTTTCTTATTTTTAGCATTGGGTAAAAAAAAATTAAGATATCTTAAGGCGTAAAACTGCATTTCTAGAGAATATACCCATGTGTATCTAGTGTAATAATCAATTATGAAATATAAAAATTATCTTCCACCAATTCTCCCAGTTTGTGTAGGACCAAATAGTTCCATGTTCACTAACTGTAAAGCATCAGATGTCGAGAATTCACTAATAGATTTAAAATTTGACTTGTGTTTCTTACCAAATAGACAAGGTTAACAGTATTTTAAAGTCACAATACTATGTTTCAGTAGATCATTAAAACGTTATTTTTATTCAACTTAGCTATGTTTCTAAAGTTATATTGTTCTAACATCCAATTCAATAACAATGGTCAGTCTTCCATTACACTAAGATAAACTAAATGTTAGATTACATGGTCTCCTATATTTATGATGTAAACATTCTAAAGAGTATTGGAAGAAAGGATAAAATTATATTTATTACTTTGTATAATTAATTTCTCATTTCTATATTTCACAAGATAACCCTCATCACTTAATTGAAATATTATTATACTTTTGTTCTTAAGTTCTATAATAAATTAAACAATTGAAATTATTGTTTTTTCAAGAAGTACAATGTTACATATACTAATGTTTTCTCATTGAGAATTATCCCTAAAGTTAACTTTTCCACATTTCTTAATGAAATATTTTTTTTCTATTCATATGTATTTAACAACCACTATCCATGTACCAAATGTTTTTATTGATACATTTTCTCGAATTTTCATAAAAAAATATTAGTTTCTTGAAACTCTAACCTTCTTGAATATGGAATTATCAGAAAATAAATATTCAGTTAAAATAATTTTACCAACATTATTTTTTTAGTAATACATCATTTCATTATAAAAATAAGATTTATGGAAACCTAGTGATTGAATTTTATAAAGAGAACATTTATTTTTCCAGTGTCCATTAATTTGCAATTTTGTTCAAAAAAGAGAACTATTTGGAATAGAGTAATTGTTATTAAAATGGTTTTTTGATGAGTATAAACCATTCCAATATTATTATTATGTGGTATAATTGTTTTATCAATATTATCAAAATTTTCATTCCCAAAAGTAAACTTAAATAAAACATCCTTCAAACTAGAAATTTATGATTTTATTTTTATGACAAAAAATTTATTCTTATTAGAACTTGTATTAGAACTATGTTTCACAATATCATTTTGTAATGTTTATTTCTCAAAAATATATTTCTCAAGACATTCAGAGATATACCCTCATCATAATTAGTTATATCATGATATTTAGAATGATATTATATTTCTATAGTTAAAATAGAAACTCATGAATCACCCTTAGAAATATTTTCATTGAAATTGTCAAAAAATTTAGATATTTTAAATTTTTTATTTTCCGGAAGTTTTAAAACATATGGATTCCTTTATAAATATAGGTAAGTGTTATCCTCTTCAACTGAGGAAGAGTCTTCATGAGAATTACCATTTTTATTATCAAGATAATTTTCAATAAGTAAGGTTTTTAAGGGATTCAATAGTTTGTACCTTTTCCATGAAATATTTATTATCCTTTGGAATTTTGTCAAATAATCCATTGTTCCTTTATCCAGAACATTCATTTTGTGAATAATTGTCAGATGATTTATATCCTCCACTTGCACTCAATGTGTAAGAATCTTCATCCTTTTCTTGCCTTTAGAATTATAATAGTTCTTAGATTTTCTATCAGAATTTATTTCCTTCACAAATTTCTTTTTAATATTTATTTAATCTAGAAAAAATGTATTTTATTTTTACATTCATAAAAAATAACTACAGAAGAGTATTTCTTATCACTCTAATCCTTATGAATTTTATTATAGTTATACTAAAATTCATTCTTGTCCATGATTTTGTTCATTCTTATAAAAAGTTCTACTAATTAATTTCAATATTGTTCTAATGTAGTTGAATCTAAATGAACAATTAATTACTTCTTCTTTTAATACTTCACAACATTCTGAGAAGATTGTACTTTAATTGGAATAGTAGATGTTGTTTTAAAAGCAACACCTCCAATTTTAATTTTATTTTTCTCAGTATCTATTTTATGTATTCCTTCATATTTCTTGAGGGTACCAATAAATGAATCCAATGTAAGATTAGTGATCTTCCTTGTATCATCTATGTCCATCCACTTGAATTCCCATTAATTTAGCCTGATTTTTATGATCATATTATCAAGAATTTCATCTATCAAATCCTTCTCACAAATTAAATGTAAAATATTCACAATAGTCATAAATTGTTATGGAATTTTTTCCAAATGATTATCGAGTTAGAAAATAAAAAACAGATTGTCCTCTATCATCATGACTCTCCATGTATCATATACTTTAGAAGATCCAAATTATTGAATTATATCATTTTTCAGATACTATTGGCTAATTCACATAAGGAAATCTGACATATATTCCTTATCATTGAACACAAAAGAGTATTCCTTACTCTATAATTCAATATATATTCTTACTTTTCAATATTTTCAATGTTACTGAATTCCTTATTAGGGTTTTTATAATAACCAGTTAGAATTGATAAGTTATCTACTCGAGTATTAATAACAAAAATTTTCATTATATCTCCCATGTACTCATATTCATTAACATTAAAGATTTGAGGTCAAATGAGATTTAAATTTTATAATCTTCCAAGATTAAGGCATTGCAACTTAAAAACAATAGAAAGTTATTTTTGATATTAACACATTAGTGTAAACAAAATTTATAAATAAAATGTTTTTATGAAAAAATAATAAACATGTAGTTGATTGTGAAAGTAAATAATAAGCAATTAAATCAGTTGAAACTTCTATAATTCCAATTGATGGATCAAAAGTGTATTCAATAGATACAATTGGTGGGGGGGGGAGTAAATTGTGCTTTAAAAATTAAAGTAAAACAAAACAAAAAACCTCTTAAGTAAAAATTATCAGAATCACATATCATCTGATGATTAGATTAATACGATTTGATCCAAATACTATTAAATTAAATCATAGTTTATTAGTATCATAGCCACACCAAAAAAATAGTTTGTTAGATAGATATGTTTAAAAACTAAATTTATAGTACACATAGAAAAAATAGATCTTGTATAAACAAGAAAAAAAAAGTATATAATAGCAAGAATGAATTACAAGATTATAAAATAAACTACTTTTAAACATTAAGATTCAGAGTAGATTGAAATCATGAAAAAATATATCCATAGTTTTCAGTACCTACAATAATGTCTATCTTTCCTTACATGTAAAGCTCTCGATCAGATGGATTTGAGTCAACATGATCTTCAAATCCACTAAAATCCCTTGATATGATGATCAAAGTGAGCTATATCTTTCCTGACCAAGAAATCCATTGAAACAATGATCATATTGTATCTTCATATCCCTAAAATCCCTTGATCAGATAGATATGATTCAACATCTTCTTAACCATATAATCAATCGATCAGTACCACGATAAAAAACATAACAAAAAAAGAAAAATAGTTCTTAAAAAATTAAAAAACTCACAAAGATTCCCTATATCATCAGCTCATTAAATAATTTTAAGGGTAGAAATGAGGTTTTCACATAGATCAATCATTAGATGGTTTGGGCATAAAATTAAATTATATCCCTACTCTTTAAATGACCTCCTATTTATAGGTGATTCTCCAATGGTCATATTTCTGAGTTAGTTGAAATGACCTCAGAAATGTTGAACATGATAGATCATAATGACCTGGATCTTTAACATTCTATCTAAGGATGAGGTGATATGATAGTCTATTTCTATTTAGTTTATCACCATTACAATGCTATTTTAGAATCCTTATGATAGATATAGTTCTAATTAAACAAATTATAAACATTGGATAATCCAATGGACTTCCTTATGGGTTTTCAATCCGATAAACTGAATAATGTTTAGATAAATGAATTAGTACCAGGTTTGGTCTGATGGACATCAATTTTATAAAAAATACACAATTCTAAGCACTGATCATACCATTAGTTATTTTGATGTATTATAAAAACCTTCATTCTAATGGATCAGAATGAAAATAACAAGTTTATATTTATTTTCTTTGGAACTATTTCTATCTTTAGTATAAAGTAATTTTTTCCACAAAAATACACTAAAACACTTATGAAATATAAAGTGATAAAATTAGTGTTTAAAATAAGTGTTAGTGATTTCCAAAACTAAGGCGAGGAAAATCAAGAAGTAAGAAATCTGAATCAAAAACAATTCCATGTGTTATCTTTGTTGAATAGGAAATAACATTCACCAATTGAGTGAATGAAATTACTCACACACTTAGTAGTGATTATATACTATTCATCATTTTAAACTACACAATTCTAATGTTACGAAGTTTGGTTTGATTAGTGGGAGTCATTGATGTGAAATAACAGTAAGAGTGAAGAAGTGTCAATGGAATTTATAGTAACAATATTCTCCTACAGATTCCACCTTCAACATGACACTAGAATTAGTGAGTGTATGGATTTGGAATTAAATACATAAATTCAATATATTTGCTGTGATTTACTATGGACCACCATCAAGGGGTTATTTATCCATGATCATGGAGTTAAAAATAACTGGGACATAAAAGAGGCATGAAACAGAATGAAAAGATGTAGAATAAAATAATTCTTTGAATAGATGATGAGAATAATTGAAAATTAAAATTATGAAATTAATTAATTTACTATAATCAGCAGATTCTGAAAAAATCCTATGTGGGGTAGAGGATAGTTATTTAAAGGAATTGATGTTCTTCTTCCTCACAAATAGTGTTGAGGTGTGTTCCAACATCAGTTGGATTGATAAAAAGTGTGATGTTCTAAGTATTATGATCAATTTTTTTGAGTAATAATTCCCATGATAACATGTGTATTACATATATATTATTTAGAGTAAAAATGTCTTCTCAATTTTTGGTGCAGTAGAAATATTTAAGAAATTTTTTTTGGTGGTATGCTTCTATATTTCTTGATTGGAGTGGAAATTATATATTGAAGCATCACAGGAGTAGTTTCAGAATTAGTTTAACACAACATGTACTGGTTCAAGCATGGACACCACTTAATAGTGATTTTAAATTTTAGAAAAATGTAGAGTGTCTTAATTATAGAGACCCGGTCTCTTCAAAACTAGATATTACCTATTTTTAAATGAATATTCATTATATTACAGAAACACATGCTTGAGAACCACAATATTTTAGTTCCTTTGGAAACATAGAACACAATCATCTTAATTCATGAATCATCTTCAATTTCCCCCATAAAGATATTCCAATTTAAAACAACCACTTAAATATCATTCTTTACAACATGGGAACAATAATGATATGAAAGGGTGGGCTCAGATTCTTATTAAGGGTAAACAAGGGAGATATGTAACCATAACATGAGCATAGGGCTATGAGAACATGAGCATAAAATTTGTCATCCATTCCCTTCATATAAAATATCAAATTCTTAAGTCATGAAAAAAATATTGTTAGTTTATAAGACATTAATCCTAATGAATGTAGAGAACATGATCCATGAGGTCTTAATATTTGAATAAGACATATATTTATGGCGTACACACCATCTTATAACATTGTGAACATGTACACATAGTGAAATGTTCACTCATTATGTTAAGAACGTGAAATCAATCCCTCATATTTATTCATGATTTATCCATATATACCCAATGCATTGGAGGGAGATATAGGTCCACCCATCTAATAAAATACTATATTTATGTGTCCCATAAGATCATAAAACATTCTTCATAACATATCCCATGAAATGAAAAAGGTTTCATAAACATTTCATCACATCTCTACCTATGGAAAAATGACAGGTTTCATAATCAATTATTTAGTTCATCATAACCTGACCCGTGGATAAAATAGTGGGTTTCATATAAATTTATCATGGTCTAACCCAAGGAAGTGAAATAGTTTTAATAAACATCATGACACAATAAACACAAACCATTAAAATAAATAATAAGAATGGTATCCTTGGTTGATATCCCTAAAAAATCCTAAGTTACCTCTAATATTTTCATATTATATGGATAATTATTTTAAAATATAAATCCATTGGAATATTTCTTATGGAACATAACATTTCATTAAAAATATATTTTTAAAACATAAAACATTTTTTAAATAATTTTATTTGATAATAAACATGAAAATTTATAAATTAATATTAAGAAAATTTTAATAAATTTCTTAAGGAAAATATCCTTTCGGTATTTAAAATAAAATTTCAATACCTAAAACATTTTGAAAACATTTTTAGAAAACATTCTTTTAGAAGAAAAAGGGATTCCAATTGAAAAGGAAATTTTTCTTAAAAATGTTCCTTTTGAAATCTTGATTAAATGAAGAGAATAAAACAATGGAAAAATTTTATTCTCATGACATAAAAAGAGGAGAAATAAATTCATGAGTTTTTTGAGATATGGATCATAATATTTTACCATCATAAACATAGTTGTAAATAATCTTGATAAATGATTAGCTTGTAACATAAAATATTTACCACTTTGGTAAATTTGAATTATAATCTCCATGATGAATAACATTGAATGAAACTTAAAATATAATGGGAATAAACAAATTCATGATATTTCAAGTCAATGGGGCTATATATACAGATAGTGAAATATGATAGGTGCATAACATGACTTAAGTCATCATGAAGGAAAATTAATACAAAAAATGCCATACAACTTTAGTAATCTTTTGAATCATAATCCCCATTAAATAATATAATCAAATAAATCATTAAATATCATGAATATAATGATAATAATGATATAACATTTCAAATGGGAAGTATATTAACCATAGAAAATAAATGAGCCGTGATTTTTCATATTTCTCTATGAAATAAAAGAGAGACTATAAATCCATTACCATAAGTCTCGACATCCTTTTCACTCATTCAAACATCTTATATAATAAATATATGTTTATTATTCATATATTAAAAAACCATACTTATATACATCATGCAGTATATTATTTACTTATATCCTTTTATTGCCAATTTATTATGAATTCCATGTTAATTTCACGTTTCAGGTAATAACTTCTTTGTTTTTCATATATGTTTTGAATTTTTATTTCATGTACTCTTACATTGATCATGGTTCCATCACATCCATAATAATAAATATGAAATAATTATCATATATATATATTAATTATACATTTAAGGCCAATAATGAATTATTTAATTGAGAAATGTAGTAATTTTCGATTATAGAGATATTAGTTTGTACGTATGCATGAGTAATGTTTCCATTTTTCAACGATCATTATGGAAAGTAGGTAAGTAATATCATTTCTTTAAATAATGATAATAATATCATAAATATCATATTAATTATTTAAATTTTATTATATATATAATCCATGGGGTGTGGCGATGAAAAGAGATCCACATCCATTTGTGAAAGCGGTAGTCCACAGGCACACAAACGATGAAATCATATTCAATGAGTGAAAATTTGTTTGGAAAAAATTCTTTAATATAACATTGTAGTGTTTATAGGTTGGTTGTGTTATTTGATAATGTCGGTTTCCTTGGTCATTTTCGGATTACCAATGAATGGACTCGACCACAATTTCCTAGAGGAGGTGCCTTATATTATTACTTTTCATATAAACAAGGAATACACATCCCAAAGAACCAAGTTATAATTTGTTTTGTAGAGAAGATAAATATAAAATTTCAACATTAAAAAATTCAATGAAACACATTTTATAAATTTCGCAGGAAACATCTAATACACTTAGATTATATTGTAAGGTCATTCATAATACACTTCTACGCATCCTAGTGAAAAATAAATCATAATAATGGGATGATCTAAGAAGTGCAGTAAGAGTAAGTAATACCTGAAAAGCATAAATGATAAGGCATCATGAATAACAAAAGTACACACGCCATTAGAACAAAAACATGAGAATAATATGGAAGGAATAAAAGCTAAAAATTCCATTGTAATACATAACCATTTATAGTATAATAGTTGAATAATCACATGGAGTATCAATTAATAGTTTTATAATGATAGAATGAAGAATTCAAGACATCATAACCACAATAGCAAGGCCTCATTCTAATACCATACATAACAGGTAAAAATACAAACTAGTTTTTCTCATGAGACCTACCGATGCACGAGGGTATATAGAAGGGCACACCAGACACATACTAAGTCCAATTCATTCCTCAGATTAATGGGGTGAAACATAATCAAATTATACATTAATTTTAAACTAACATATGAAATGTAAATAACTTTACCCAATCCGTAAACATAAACACAAACCATTTAGAGTAATATAATGAATGGTATCATGGTAGCACTCCCATAGACAAAATATTCATAAACCATTCAATTTTATATGGTATATGGTATCATAAAATATTAATCCCAATTATACATAATAATCAACAAGTGAATTTAAATAGGTGAAAATACTCTTATAAAATCATTGAGTAATTCTTTTGATAAAAATTCTTTTACATAGAAAAGTAGTGTTATTTGGGAAAAATCATTATAATAAACCAAAAGTTAACCGAGATAGTATTTTCATAATAAAATTAGTTATTTTATAAAAATAATGGTGGATTAAAACTGATTATAGTGTGTGTTTGAAAAGATGTATGTATTTGAGATGTTCCCTTGAATTTGGCACGTTTTTCATAACAAATGTTTGAAAGAACCTGTTAAAATATGTAACTATAAATAAAATAAATAATAACTATGATTGGTACACATATATGGAAAATTTAAACATAATTAAATAGGATTAAAAAAGAATATTTATGAATTTAATTGGAGTATATAGAGAAAGAGAGTAACCAAAACGAAAATGGAGGTTTGGGAAGAAAACCCTCATCTTATGTCTGAATGAGTTCTGCACTTGACCTTAATGTCCTACATAATATAATTAAATAAATTAATTAATTAATTAATAACCATATATATATATATTTATTATTTATTATAATTTTATTATATTCATTTAGGGTTATTTGATGTGTTTTAAGATACAATTTTATCGCTTGGAAGTGTTTATTTCATTGGTTTCACTATCAGTTCACTTGTATATGAGAATGGAAGTTCGTGTTAAATGGAAATAATTATCTAGAATGAAATTTATATCATGTTAATAAACATAAATAACATTAAATTGATATATAATTCGTTTTTTTATATGGTATGAGGTTGAGTCATCAAGATAAAACATTAGTGATAATTATTTAGATTATTTTTGCTGTATTTCTATTATTATGAACTAGTTTTTTTAATATGAATTAATATTATATATATAATAGTTTTAAATAATTAAATAGGTTATATTACATATATTATATTATTTTTCAACAATATAATGGTTTCATGATCATCCTCGAAGGAAAAATTGGTGAACGAAGGATCATCATCCCTGAAGGCTGTAATCAGAACCTACGGGACAATGATTTCATTTTTAAAATTAAAGGGATAGAGTAAGGATATTGAGGTTGGATATTCAGTTAAAAGGATATTATTATATCATATATATTATAATATAGTTATCATGATAATTTTTAATGATTACGTGAGTGAGAGACTATGAAGAGAAAATTAGTTTTAATCAGATTAATAGAAAAATGAAGATGATTTACCTCTTGAAATATCCTCATTGAGAACCTCCATATGGTAAGGAGACCTTGAATATTGGAAATACCAATAGATCCTTGAAGTGGATAGGGACTATGGAACAAAATTTGGGTATAAATTTGACCAGATTCATGTCTATTTGAGTGAGGAGAAGAGGGGGTAAGGGGTGGTTTTTATAGTGGAGGATAGGGGTGATTTTTGAATATTTTAATTATTAGTTTATTATTTTGGATTAAGTCTATGAATAGTTTGAGAATAATCATAAAATTTGTTCAAATAATGAAGTAAAATTCGATATTATGGTTCTTTAATCAGTGATGAATTATGGAATAGAGTATTTATTTTTTAATGTATATATACCATAAATTACATTATTTTACTATTGAGAAAAATTTCGTCTATTTTAGAAAAAGCTTAAAAAATAAATATATGACTTTTTAAAAATGTAAAATTCAAAAATTAAATCCATTTTATAAAAATTATTTTCTCATTATGTGACTTTTTTTTAAATAAAATCATTATTTACTAGAAAAATACAGATTTCAAAATTAAAACTGATTTCACAACACACTATAAATTTATCTATGGTCTAATTAAATTATCCCAAAATCATAAAACAAATAAATATTAATTTATGAATCAATTTTATGAAAATTATTATTTTTTAAATATTTTTATTAATTATAAAATTGTAATTAAAATTAATGACTCATTAAAATACAAACACATAATTAATATTTTTTACAATATTCATTTAAATATACTATGAATAATAATATCATACATTCACTTATGTAATTCTGAAATTTAATTTATACTTAATTGGGAAAGGTTACTATTCATTAGGCCAATGTACTATTCATAAGGGTCATATTACTATTCCTATGGGTATTTTACTATTTCATCGGTATGGGTTCATTATGTTCTTTGAATACCTATTATATCATTAATTATCTTTCTATAAAGTTTTCATTGTGTTCTATATGTGGTTCTATTTGATTTACACTATATGATATAAACATAGGAAGGGAAATATCTTTGATAGAATCGTGGGTCCTTACATTCTCCCCTCCTAAAAAAATTTCATTCCCGAAATTTCCATAATGTCCCCTCACAAAATGATTTGGGTAATTATTCCTCTTATGATCAGAAGGATCCCACTTCACCTCTTCAATTTTATGATTTTTACAAAGTTCCTTAGTCTGATTCCTCTATATCTTTTCTTTTTATCCAAAATCCATCTAGGCTCATCATTATAAGATAAGTCATGATCTAATTCTATTCCTTCCAAAGTGATTACATGTGTTGTCTCTGACCTAAAACTCCTTAACCAAGATTCGTGGAACACATTGGTTACCTTATAAATTCTACAAAGCATTGGAAAATGATAAAAATAATCATTACGTATCTCTTGAATTTCAAAAGGTACTATATACCTAGGGATCAGTTTCATTTTCTTCCAAAATCATATAACACCCTTCCATGGTGATATTTTCATGAAAATGTTATCTCCCACATGAAATTAAAAATCGTTCATTTTATTATTAATATAAATCTTTTCCTACTTTATGATACTTTGATATGGGTTTGAATAGTCATTACCTTAGTTGTTCTTTCCTTCACAAGCTCTAGGTTAACTATCCTCCTTTCACCAAAATCATCTTAATATATTGGCATACGAAATCTATTTTTGTACAATGTTTCATTTGGTGCCATTTTAATACTAAAATGGAAACTATAGTGGTAGGAAAAATCTACCAAAGTTAAATACAGAGCCCACATAGCTTGATAATTATGTGAGAAAAATATGAAAAAGAAATATAAGGTTTGGATGATTATTTTTTAATGACAATAGTTTGAGTGTGATATGCAATACTCTAATAAAATTTAGTATTGAAAATATTCTAAATACATTTCAATAAATTCCTTGTAAATAATATATAATGATCAGACACTATTGAAATAGGTTGTCTATGAAGTCTTACAAATTCATTGATATAGTGTTGTGCAAGGCCCTCCCATGGAAAATCCCCCCTTATAATGAGGAAATGTGAAAATTTGGTATGTTGGTCAGTAATCACACATATTGCATTAATCATTCATGCAGTTTTTGGAAATCCACTAACAAAATCCATTGTGTTATCATCACTTTTCCATGTAGGAATACATAGAGGTTGCATGAATCCTTTAGTATATTGTCTTTCATCCTTAAGTTGTTGACATGATAAACATACTTATACAAAAATCAGTAATTTCTCATTTCATGTTGTCCCACCATAAATGTTCCATCAAAACTCTATACATCATAGATAAAATAGGTTATATAGAGAAATTTGACTATTGGTATCATCCAACAACTACCTTTTAGATCGGGTATAGAGGGAACACATAGCCTTCTCCCAAATTTTAGAAATCCATCCGCACACATGAGGTCTGGAAACATCACATAATTGACATATTTAATTTTAATTTCAAGATTATCATAATAAAAATGAGAACATTTAATTAATTTCAATAAAGATGGTTGGGAAACAAACTGAAAATGAGATGATCTTTCACCTTCTTGGATAATTACCAAATCCATCATTACTAGATCAATGTATACAAGGTCCCTTTCAGTCATCATTTTGTGTAGAATTCCACGATCCATTATAGTTAATAAATCAGATACCTTATTTTCCATTCTAGAGTGATAGTTTATTTAACAATCATTATCCTTAAGTACCTTATGTTATCCCCTTGGCCACAGGTTGTGTTCTTTCCATGAAAATATTTATTTCAAGCTCTTTTGATCGGTATATATCTCACATCTTTCACTATAGAGAGTGTGTATCTATATCATAAAAGTAAGGATTAAAGATTCCAATACAAGATAACGAGTTTGATTTTTCTATTCATGAATGTTTAACTACCTTGATGCATACACAATAAATCTGTCATTTTACATAAGGATACAATAAATTACTTTATTTGATAAATCACTATTAATAAAAAATCCACCACTTCATAATGATAGAGTTAATATTAGATCATTAACTAACCACTTTTACAATTATTATATCAATTATTCACATTCTTTTGTCCATTAAAACATAACCCCTTTACGAGTAAGCTTGGATAATTTATTAGCTAATCGGGTGAATTTTAGAATGAAATGTTGATAACAACATGATAATCCAATAATACTATGTAACTCAGTTTTTTATTTTGGTGTATGTAATCTTGAACTACCTTTGACTTCATAGGATCTAGTAAAATTTCATTCCATGGAGATAATATGGTCAAGAAAATATACTATTTGAAACAGGAATTCACACTGGCTAAACATCCCAGATAACTAATTTCTTCTCAGAGTCATAAGAATAATTAAGAATTGTTTCTACTGATATTCATTGATTTTGGAGTATACCAAGATATCTTTAATAAATACCAAAACAAAGTCATCATGATATTCATTGAAAACTCTATTAATTAGATTCACGAAAATAGAGGGTGCATTAGGCAGTGAAAAAGAAATTACTATAAACCCGTAGTGCCTATACCTAGTTCGAAATGCTGTCTTTAGGATATATTTATTCATCACATGATACTAATTATATCTATATTAGATATCAATCATTGAAAAATAATGTGATTAATAAATTTGACAAAATAAATCATCAATGTGAGTAAGAGGATACATGTTCTTTATCATAATAACATTGATCTCACTATAGTAAATGCACAACCACATAGATCCATATTCATTATTAATAAAAGAATAGGACCACCCCATGGATAAACTCTAGGTAGAATAAAACACTTACTAGAAAAATCCTATTTTTGTTTCTAGAACTCCACTAATTCCACTTTGGCCATTCTATACGGAGTCTTTGATAAAGGCCATGCATCAAGAATTAATTCAATAGAAAACACAATTTCCCTCTCTGATGGATGTCCGGGTAAACCCTTTGGAGACACATCATCATATTTTTATATAATAGATAGACCCTCAATTTGAAGATTCATTTCCTTACACATGGATATTATTTCAAAATTCCCCAAATAATTGTATTAATATAGCTACTAGGGGTGGATCAAGATAATAATCAAATGATGATGCTTCTACTCTAAAAATAATGGATTTTACATCATTCATAAAATTGTAACATACCTATTCTTGAAATAAATCTTCACATCATAATTTGAATGATAATACATATAATAAATTATATCAAATTTAATCATAGGTATGATGCAAATGTCAGCAACTAAGGAACATTTATACCTCATAAGTGGGACTGATTGACACATATTTGTTGTAATGATACTTCCCTTATAAGATTTTACTTACAACTCCATTATTTAGACAAATTGAAAATGTATAATATTTTTAAAAAATAATAATATATAAAATTATTTGATAAAATAGAATCAAATAAAGCTTTGTAAATTTTTAGGAAATGATTAAAGTAGCTACCACCACATCATTAAGAACTTCAACAACATAATTTATGATCACATAATCTTAGTATTGATCCATTGGCCATCTCTGGGGAATGTTTCCTTGAAATATAATACATTCATGTTCATAATGTCCCATATCCTTGAAATTGTCCCATTGAACATTGGTATCTTTTTTCATCCCCTTGAAATCATATGATTGGTTCCATTTTGCATCACACTTGTCACAAACACCCATACCCATTAGAAAATACCAGGGTGTTTCTTCCAAAAAATACTATAGGGTTAAAATTAAAATCAACCCCTCCTCACCATTTTATTATTTCCTCTTCTATAGTTTTCAGTAGCCCTCTTCTTCTCATACATACCTTTAAAGTCATAAGACTTACAAAATTATTTTTCGGTCTTCATAGAAAAAGAGAATATATCTTCATATGATTAGAAATTCGTAGAGACTAGTTCACTTTGAAGGAATTGTTTTAAACCATCACACAATCGATCAATATTTCCACTTGGATTACATAAGTAGTCCATAACATGCCTTCCAAAAACTGTGAAGATATATTTATACTTTGTGACATTTTCATCTTCTTTTTTCCTAAGATTCAAATTTATTTTCTGTATCTTCTCGCTTTTTACAATGAATGTATTTGTCTAGGAAAATTTATTTGAATTCACTCCATTCAATGTTTTTTATTTCTTCCTCCACTGTTGAGATTTTAATCAATGACCACCATTAATCTACATCTCCCAATGGTCGATAAACTACATGAAAACCTTCTCACTTTCATTATATCCCAATGTGAAAAATATATTCTCTATAAAGCTTATCAATTTCTCAACTACAAACGGTTTCATAAACCCATTAAATGAAGGAGGTTGTTGTCACATAATGTGGTCTAACACTACTTCTCCATGTAGTTGATATGGATTCTCTATACGAGTAAGGTTATAAATCATAATCTGAGTTAGTTATCCATGTATAGTTATAAGTTTCCCAGCACATGTTGAAGCTCTAGAACCAACATCATTATATTTTATGGGTGGGAAATCCTAAAAAGGGATACACATGTTCATTCAGTTTCCATTCCTTCCTCTATGATCCATTTCAAAATAAAGGAATACACAAAATATGTTATAAATCCTAATATATAATGTCAAACATGCAAAACACATAAAATAAATTATAATTTTATGAATATATAATCTCATAATCTTAGGAATGGTTTCTTTGGGGAAATATTAACATTTAAATACATATTATTGGTCTATAATAAAAATTTTAATTTTCCAAACCATATCCCCCATGAGTGACAAACCAGTTGCGTAGTAAGGCATGTTTTGTGTACTAGGTTACCCCGAGTCAGACCCTAAACACCTTGTTAGAGTTTTTTCTCATAGGTACTTCTGTTCCAAAACCATATCCTCTTATATTATTCTGAAAGAGATGTATTTTATAAGATGATCCACAAAATATACTCCTTAAAAATTATAATATATTTTTGAACACTTATCCACAAATTATATCATAAGGTTTTGTTATCTAATCTACATTTTCTAAATCTAGACTTCCAAGAATCCACTAAAATTCCTTTGATACAAACTGTAAGGACCCAACCAATTTTTCATAGAGATTTTAACTTATTGTATTATAATTAAATATAAACAAGGAATACATATCTCTAAGGTCCAATTAGTTTAGTAGTTTTGGAATCAATATTCATACATAATTTCAACATTACAGCTTGAAATGACATACATTATAAATAATACACTGGAAACATTCATTAATACCAGATTATCCCTAAAATTCATTAGTAATATTCTTATTCATTTCAGGTGGAAAAATAAAACATAATAAAGTAGTGTTCTCAGATGATCAATAATGGTTTTCAATATAGCTTAATCACAAATAATGATGCATGATTAATAACTAAAAGTACACATTCCACTAATACAAAAACAAGAGAATAGAGTGGTATGAATAAAAGATAATAATTGTATAGAAAAACATAACCATGGATATTATAATAGTTGAATAATCACAAGGAATATCAATTAATATCTTCATAATGTTGGAATAAATAACATAGGAAATCATAACAATACTATCAAGGCCTCGTCCCAAAACCATACATAATGAGTAAAAAAAACTATATTGTCATATGGGAACTACCAATGCATCAAGGGGCTATAGTGGGCCCAACCTAATAATTACTAAGTACAATTCATTCCTTATATGAAAGAGGTGAAACATAATTGGAATATACATTCATATTAAAACTAACATATGAAATGTAAAAATGCTCCCCAAATTAGTAAACATAATCACAATTTATTTAGAGTAATGTGATGAATGGAATCATGATAGAACATCCATAGTCAATATAAAAATAAAGAATTCAGTAATATATTTTAGAATATATCCTAAAATATTAATCCCAATTATACATAAGAATCAACCAGAGTGTTGAAATAAGTCAAAATGATTTTATAAAATCAACATGTAATTTTTGAGATAAATGTTCTTTTACTTTGAAAAGAAGGGTTCATTTATAAAAATATTTTTATTAAACTAGAAGTTATCTATTGTAGTTTTATAAAAATAAAATATGTGATTTTATAAAAAAAATTTGGCTTAATATTGATTATATTGGGCATTTCAAAAAAGGTATGAATTCGAGAAGTTCCCTTGATTTGGGCCAGTTTTTCAGGAATAATTTATAAAAGATTATTTTTAAAACTTTAATAATTTAATTTGTGTAAAGAGAAAAAGAGAGTAACCCAAATGAAAATGGAGCTTTGGGTAGAAAACACTTACCTTATTTCCAAATGAGTTCTACACATGACTGTAACTTCATGGATAATAAAATTTTACCCATTAATTAATTAATTAATTAAGAACCACCTATACATGTATTTGATTTAGTATAGTTTTATTATGTTCAGTTATAAACTTTTTGATGAGTTATAAGATAAAATTTTATTTCTCATAATCATCTGTTTCATTTCTTTTCACGATAGGTATACATGTATAAGAGTTTTCATGTCCATGTGAAATGGACATAATTCACCAAAATTGAATATATATGATATTAATGATCATATAGAAGATTAAATAGAAATATGAATCATTCAGTTATATGGTACGAGGATGATTCATTTTGATAAATCAGTAGTGATAATCATTTATATTATTTTGGATGTATTTCGATTATAATGAATTAGTTTGGTGGTATGAATTAATATTATATATATATATATATTGGTTCTTTGAAAACTTGTATTTTCATATTTTATATTTTTAGTAAATTATATTGAAAATTATGAGACAAGGCGCCGATACATCATTTGACTCTGAGGTCTGGTGTGCTCGGAACACTTAAAAAAAATGTTATGTTTTTAAATAGCTTGTGTGAGATGTTTTCCTGAAAATTTTGGATAACTTCTAAATGGGTTACCGATTTAGTAATTTGAGGACACTATTGATCTTAGTGGAGTTGATTTACCCAAGTTGTGACTTAACTTTTGTTGGCATGTGACTTCTGTGGAAAAAAATGAAAAGGACATAACCATAAATAAAATTATCAAATATAAATTATTTTATTTTAAAATCATAATTACAGATAAATTCTAACATGTAATAGAAATCTGAGCCCACTGTTGTGTTCGAAATTTGGTTTTTTCCTTAGATGAGGCCTAATATCGGCAGGCATGGACTGATAGTAAAAGTTAATTTTGGGTGCACCTGTTATTAAAATATTTTAAACATAACCATTCAATAACATTATGTAATGAAACAATAGTACTGCGAAACAACAAATCATACATACTATAATCCCATGACATAGTAACACTGAAACAAGTAAACATTGAAACACATCATTCTTCTGTAACCATTGGTACAGATATATGATTAGATTAACAATCTGGGAGAATTTCTCTGTGAGTGTTTCACAAGAACCTTAGCATTTCCCTCTCATTAGAGAATGATAGATGACGACGAGATGAGGATCAAGGATTGAGGATTGATGAAATGATTGATCGTGATGACCCTCAACAGATCTCCAATGGTGATCGTACACCAACATCGACTGATCCATACTCTAGGTAGGGTGTGAGTTTTAATCAATTTTCTTCCCATCTCTTTATCACTACAACGAACATGGATTAATTGACCAACATATTAATCCATGGGTCGTGCATATTTTGTGATGGGTTTTACATTGTGGGTTTTATTGGGGATTGTTTACATGATATTGATTATCTTTTTTTTTTGGATTTTAGTTAACCATTATAACAGTAATGAACCACGATCAACACGAACAATGATCAATGTTTGTTACTCATTTTTGATTCATGCCTTCGACCCTCTGTTCTCCAATCGTCACACACATTCTTTGTTTGGCCCATGACATGAAATTTTGAGACTGATTGATCCTTGCACAACTGATTCATGGAACAGAAATATGATATCCTATAATAAGGATGGATGTGGTACCCTGGGGTGCGATGATGATGGTAGAAGATGAATCGAAGTGGTGCAGGAGATATTGAAGCTAAAATGACTTCTACTGGGATAGATCTTGGAAAGGATCCAAGCCCATGTTAGTGAAGGTGACTATGCAATGATTGTGGAACATCTTCCAGATCCACAATAGGAGCACTGGAGTTATCTTGATGGCCTATAGAATGGGCCACCAGTGCGTTGGTGCTGGCGGTGGCCACGTGCCGGTGCGACGGAGGACAGCCGCTCATGTAAGCAACCATGGGAGCCTGAGGTGGATACCATGGGGATGACAGGATGTGATCGTCCACCATTTTCAACGTGGTGGAACCTACATTGACTAGCCACACATAGATGAATTGAGTGTAAGGGAACCGATTTGCGTCAGCAAACTGGGCCCAAAAGGGGGAGTGGCACACACTCACATGGGCGCTGGTGTAGTGAAGCATACGACTGGGCTTCATGGTAGAGGAACCGGCCCGCTCGATTTGGAATGGATCGTGAGAATTTGGAAACCAGGTGGCCCAGTGGGCTGGACTGCATAGCCATGTGTCCCAACAGGCCATGCTGGTATGGGCAATCCTATAGCTTACCGGGTTAGGTTGTGTGAACCCGCCATGGTCGGGTTGGACCCGGACCAAACAAGGCCGTTTTTACAAAATGTTCGTAACATTTAAACGGGAGGTCCATTTGACAATACTTCTAAGGAATTATTACCCTATAAACTTGTAGATCATTTTTAGATAACATGGTGAATTTTTAATTGGATAGAAAGAGGATGGAAGGCTCTTATTTTACTATTCTTATGATGGTTTGATGCATGGTCCCATTCCTTCCATAGAGAATGCCCCTTATTCCTAAGTGAGCTGTCTCAGCCAGACTTTTATAGTGACTTAGCTGGCTAAAGAATGTATCATATCGAGAGGCCCGATCTATCCTCATTTAACGTTTAGGAACCTTATATAGGTTTTCAAGACAAGGTGTGAACTATATTTATGCAGTCACCTAACTCTTATCTAGGTTAATGTTTCCAGTAGGTCGAGGAGTCCCCTTAGTGAGCCTAGGGAACAAAGTACCCCTATATGTGTATCGAGATTAGTTTCATTCCATTGTGACATAATTTAACCTATGCACTTCAGGTAGTTCTCAGTGTGATCTCTTTGAGTGGGGCCAAAATTAGTGGGATATCCTTGTGAGGGTCTCTGATGACTTCATAGAATGAGGAGTGAGTTCTCTCTGAATGAGTGTTCCTTGAGAAGAATCCTATTACAAATGAGTGACTTTGATATTGAGAATCCTTGTCTTAGTGAGACCAAATGTCTCTGGGAAACATTGTGACATATTGAGATCATATGTTCTATTAGATACTTTTGGTGTACATTTTCTACATGCCTACTGTTAGGTAGTTAAGGGAGCATGATCTCTTGGAATCAAGTGTTCTACAAGTAGAACCATATGGCTGGAGGTGTATGAGATTTTGAGTCTTGAAATACTTTACAAGTATTCATGGATGTTCTGGTTATATGTGTTTTTCATATATACTTTTGTTGATAAGACTATATCTTCATAAGGGTGTTTCCTTTACGGTTTATTATACTATGTTTCGGGGTTCCCTACTATGTATTGTTTTACTCTCCCATGTATAGGCTTTTCCCTCAAGTGTCATGTCATTGGTGGATAGTGAAATATTTGATGGTGCCTTTGGAATGACATAAATTTCTAGGATATAGTGTGATTAGAAAAAACGAGGTGTGTTCTGGTGGATAGAGATATTAGTCCAGTGTTGTGTCTTATACATTGACCTTATGGGGTATTCGGAAGACGAGCATCCATACTCTTTTTACAGACTCTTTTTTGGCCTTGAATTCTGGACTAGTTGTACCTTTCATAAATTACTTTCTATTGTACTATATTGTTAGGTTGTAGTGGTATGCATGCATATTCATTATCTATTCTTTTTTCTATTCCTTCCACTATTCTTGTTTGATACATATATATTACATTTAAACCGTTGTATTGAACCTCATGTTTAGAGACTCCTAGTAGAGGAGACCCAATGATCACACACAGGTCTGACAGAGTGAAATGACTCTTTTAGGTAACAGTTTTGATTGGGATCTTTTTGTAGTAGCATTGAGGCCATATGATATCCTTCCTGATATGAACTAGTATCCATAGTTCATGGTCAGATTTATAATTTTAGGCAAAGGGAAATGTTCGTCTACAATTATGGAACTTGATATCCCTCTATCAATAAGGGGTAAATCATTGCATATCTTAATGGAATTAGGATGGAAGGGTGTATATGATTTCTATTCAGTTGTCAAGATAGACCCTTGGTGTAGTGGATTTTATGAGTCCTTCAGTTTCTTGAAATGGTGGTGGAGTATAAGGATGTCTTCCTTGAAGATGTAATAGTTTTACCTCTTCACAAAGAGTTAGTCTTCTTTCTTGTTCTAAACCATGCTGTGTCATTAATATTTACGCTAGTATATCGGATGGCTCCTAGAGAGCTTCATGAGATGGGGTTTCAGATGGGGGATTGGGGACTTATAGACGAAGGGCTTAGTGAAACCCAGTATTTCACCCTGGGCAACCCTAGTTGATCTTAATTGATGAAATCTTAGTGTACTTAGTGTCAGAGGAAGAGCATGCGAGACACTTAAGAATTGTCTTATACACACTCTGAGATCACTGGATTCATGAGAAGCTATTTTAGTGTTAGTTATGGATTCATAACGTCCCTTTTTCTAGGACAGGTCATCTCATAGGCTGGAGTTACATTGAATCTAGTGAAGGCTGAGATTATGTTTGATGAGAACTCTTTTCTAGAGGTTACTAGAGGAGGGTGTAAGTACGTAGTTTCCTGAAATGCATTAGGATCTGTGATTGGTTGGGTCATGATGTATAGGAATGAAGTGATTTCTAGTGCTTCATTCTAGTTGAGACCACATGAGATGAGCTACATGACCCATGATCTTGAGTTAGAAATAGTTTCCTTCACAATGAAGATGTGGGGTACTACCTAATGGGAGAGTAATTAATCCCCTACATTGACCAAAATATTCATAAATTTGTCTTATTTTAGGAGGAATGGGGATTGAGATATAGGAAATTCTAATAGTTCCTACACTAATATGACATATATTTTTTCAATACTAATCAGAAGAGGAATGTGGAAGTATATTCTATTAGTAGGAATCTTGTTCGTAGTTACTGAATGAGGCATCAGAGCGATAGGAATCGTTGCGGTTATACATCAAGTATGGAGATGGAGTAGCTTATCTCCAGTCTTTGGTTGTTAACCCTTCCAAAATTAAAATCATTCAGCAAGGCATAGCTCTATGATACCGACTATGAGTCTTTACATTCTATGTTTTCTATAGGGAATACCCTTAATGTATAATCAAAAGTTGTGGAGCATTTGATTTTTTTCATAGAAAACATAGTGTAGAAATGAACACCTAGATTGTCACGATGCATTAGGATATTCATCTTGGTGTGAAGGTAGTCACTAGGGGTATAAATCTGGTCTATGTAAGGATAAACTGTTGATATAAAATTTGAATGCTTGTTTGAATTAGTTTCGTGGCTTGTTAAGTCACCGTGTCATGCCCCATTTTCTTGGAAAGGGTTTCTCCATCTATTTCATGGGGTAAAAAGAAGAAAATGGGAAGGAATATTTATGGTATTTGTGATTGGATTACCACATACATTCATGTGTCACCATACCATCTAGGTGATCATTGACTAACTCACTGATTCAACCTAGTGCTTAACTACATAGGAGAAGAGTTTAGTAGATAGCTTGGGATGGCTCTACATGTAGAAGATGGTTCAAATACATGTATTTTCATCGATGATTGTTTTAGATCATGTTGCTCACTTTACATACCACTTGTGGAAGGGAATACAAGAAGAAATTACAAAGAATGAGAGGATCATCTCGGAGAGGATGAAGAAATATTAGAGACTTTCGAGGTTTATACTAATAGATAGAAGATACCTTTGATGTTCAAGGAAGAAGATCATGTCTTCATTTGGGTCTCAAATTGGTGAGGGTTACATAAGTTTTTCTAGGGTTGCAAGCTATATCTAATGTTAATATCCCCTCTTGAAAGTACTGCACAGAGTTAGTGAGGTGGCATACCGCCTGGCTCTACCCCACAGCAGGACCATGTATACAACGTCTTCCACATGCCACATCTAAAGAGATTTCTACATGAACCCTAACAAGAAATAATCTTGTGAATTATCGAAATTGACGTTGGGGTGATTTAGGTTGAGTACCATGTGATGATTGAGGATCCATCATGGATGATCGTTTCCCTTTGTACGTGTTCAGAGTTGGTATTAGAATCTTATGAAGTGCACATGGGAGTGAGAGGAATAGATTCATGCTCTATACCCTCACCTTTTTTGATTAGTTCTTTTTTGGATTTTTGAGGATTTAAAGCCTTAAGGTGGGGATAATGTAAAGACTTGGAATTTCCCTATTCAATTATTAGAGCATGAGATTAATCCAAGGTATGACATAAATTTAGTCATTACAGGTACTCTGTGGAAAATCCCAAAAACGACATAACCTTAAAAAAAAATTATATTAATTTAAAACCATAATAACTCATAAACGTTACTCAGATTGGAAATCCAATACCACCATTGAGTTCATTACGAGGTTTTTTCCTTAGGCGAGGCCAAACATCAGACATAATGGGCGGATAGTAAAAGATAGTTTTTGGATGCAACCATCATTAAAATATTTTTTAAAAAATATTTTAAACATAATTGTTCTTTGATGTTACATAATGACACATCAGCACTGCAACATAGTGACTCAGTGATGCTACAATGTAGTGACGTGGTAACATTGAAACACATTAATGATGAAACAAGTCATTCATCTTTAACCATTTTCAGGGATACAATATTAGAATAATGATCCTGGAGAATTTCTCTACGGGTGATGAAGATGATCCTTGGAATTTATCTCTCATCGGATAACGACAGTTGATGACAAGACAACGATCGAGGATAGACAAGACGACATATCATGAGGACCCTCAATAGATCGCCAACGAGAAAAAAACACCAAGGATACTCTCCATTTATTATAGGAAAATTCTTTAGGATCATAAATCTAATCATGTATCCATACCAACGGTTAAATTAGAAAGACACATTTTAGTGGTAATGCATTTTAGCGTTACCATGTCATAGTGTTGCAGCATCATAGAATCGTTGCATCGTAGTGATGCTATATCGTTGCATAACATCAAATAACAGTTTTGTTGAAAATAAATTTGTTAAATATTTTAAAGATGATGGCATCCAAAAACTCACTTTTACAGTAGTCCCACACCGGCAGATGTTAAGCCTCGCCTAAAGAAAACACCCCATTAAAAACTCACGGGTGGTCCCAGATTTCGAAAATGTGTTACCGTTAATATGTTCTTATGATTTCAAACTACAATAATTTTTATTTTATTATTTTATTTATGGTGACATCGATTTTGGGTTTTCCATAGAAGACCCACACTGACAAATTTAAGTCACTTCATGGGTAAATCAACTACTCTGATCTCAATGGTACCCTTGGATTTCTGATTCAGGAAACCATTTAGATGATATTATACATTTTAAGGAAAACCAATCATACACACTAATAAAAAACATAATTTTTTTGAATGATTGTTTCGGTCACACCATCCCTCAGAATCACACGCCGTCTCCGCATATAGTGTGGTAATTTTTCAAGGTATTTTCTAAAAAAAATTTAGGAAAATCTGATTCATCCACAGGAAATAAGGATCATCAAAGACAATGGAACTCCAACATTGAATGATCCAAACTCATGGTTGGGTGTGATTTTAAATCTATTTTTATTCCAGGTTTTTTATCCCTATGACAAAAAAGGATTAATCCACCAATGGAATAATCCACGGTTCATGCATATTTCAAGATGGGTTTTACTTTTTTGTGTTTTTTGGGAATTATTTTGTTGATACCAATTATCCTTTGTTGTGGATTTTCGCTAATCAATCTAATGGAAACAAAACAATATTGACACAAACAACTATCATGATCCGTTCCTATTTTTCGGTTCATTCCTTTCAACCTCCATTCATTATTCATCTAGGGCATTCATTGTTTATCCCACAACTCAACAATTTCTAATCGATCGATTCTTCTGCAACTGATTCATGTTGTAATGATTCGTTATCACAGATCAATGATGGATGCTGTACGACAGAGGAGAAATAACGACAATTGTAGATTGATTGAAGTAGTGTGGGAGATATAACCACTCAAATATATTTTCATCAGGAGGGATTGTGGACTAGATTCTATCCCATGGATGTGAATTTGGTAACTTTAGGATCATATAATATCTTTTAAATAAAAAATCTGAGCCGTAGAATTAACCCAATGTTTTGTGATAGGGGCCACCGATGGTGGCACGCATTAGAAACACATGAAAAAAATCCAGTCTTCCATATCAGATTGGGCTGGATAGGGGGATTGGTGTGTAACGGTGTGGTGAAGCATATGGTTGGGCTGCCTTCTAGATGAGATGGCCCACTCAAAGCGGGTTATACTAGGAAAACTGATCCGATGTGCTGAACCTCAAGGCCCAGATGGCCATGGTCCAGCAGCCTAATGAGAGTAAATGAGGGGCTGGACTGGTTCGGGCTGGCCCAGTTTCTACAGGGTCAGGTTTGGTTGGACCCATACCCAAGTAGTCCCTTTTTTAAAAATGGACCGTAACTTTCAAACAGGAGGTCCGTTTGGTGAACCGTCGGCTACGTTGGGACTGTAGCGATGGGGCAGTCATTTTGAGATGACATTGTGGGTTTTTATTTGGCCCAAAATAGGTGAAGTGTGTCCTATTTTTCTATTTATATGAGGGTTCGATGTATGATCCAATTTCAGTCAAATATAATGACCTATATTTTGATGTGAGATGTCTCAACCTGGCATTGACTATAACGTTGTGGGATAGATAATGTATCACACTAAGAGACCCGGTCAATCCTCATATCTCTTTATTATAAATTAGATAGGTTTTGTGGATAAGGTGTGACCAATATTTACATCGGAACATATCCCCTATCTAGGATGATGTTTTGAGTAGGGTGAGGATTCCCTCTAGTGATCGCTGAGTCTAGCATAACCCCTATTTCTATATCAAGATCAGATTATTTCATTTGTGACTTGACATGACATGTGTGCTTCAGTTAGTTCATATTATTTTCAATTTGGGTGGGTTCCAAATTAGTGGGACCTCCTTGAGAGGGTCTCCGATGACTTCATAGATCGAGGAGAGAGTTCTCCTCACAAAATCATGACTTTAGTAGTATATTATGAGCATTGATTGGCTATGATATCGATAATACTTTTCTTAGCAAGAATGGACATCTCATGGAATATTTGGGACATACCAAGACTAGATGTTATCTCCAATAATTTTTTTAGAAAAAATCTCCATTATTATTGTTAGCATGTTTAAGGAGTGTGATATCTCTGAATCAAGTGTGCAACGAGTGAAACCATATGGATGTAAGTGGATTAGATTATGTGTCTTGGAATCCCTTACAAGTGTATCTGGATAATATTGTTATATGTGTTGTTGACTTATACTTGTTTTGATATGTCTATATCTTCATAGTGGTGTTTTCCATGTAGTATGTTACCCTGTGTTTTGGGGTTCCTTATTAGTATTGTCTAACCCACCCTCGCATGGAATTTGCATTTACCTGTCATGTATTGTGCAGATGGTCGACTCTTGGATGGTGCTTTAGGCAGACCCGGACCAGGTGGGGTGTAGTGTGAGCAGTCTGAAAGAGGTGTATTCTAGTGGATATATGAATCAGTCTAGTGCATAACCTTATAGTTAAATCAGGTGGATTTTTCTATAGATGATATTCACTACTTATTTTATATACTCTTCATTTTTTGTGGGCTTGTTCTTTCTCGGTTGTACCTTTCCTACTTTACTTTCTGTTGTGATATGTTATTGGGTTATAATGGTATGAATTAATTTTCATTGCCAATTATTTTTTACATCCTAGGATTTTTGACTTGGATTTGTGTGTGTGTTTAAGGGTTCTTAAGAAAATGCCTCCCATTTTGGGTAATTCCTACTCAGTGCTAGTCGCGAGCCCCTGGCCTATCAGAGGTGGGCATCAGGTAGTCACGACACATGCCCTGGGGGACTGGCCATGAATGGTTAAAGAACATTAAATAGGTTATAATACATATATTATAGTTTGTTTTGACCGTATAAATGGTTTTATGACTATAATTGATGGAAAAATTGAAGAACGAAGGATCGTCATTCCAGAGGGTTGTAAATCGGCACCTCCTGGATGACGATTTCATTTAAAAAAAGATAGATGGTAAAAAGATTGATGATTGATCTTCCATTAACTGGATATCATTCTTGTATATAGATGATAGTGAATGTTTCATACTCATTTGGATAAATTAGGTGAGGTAGAGACTAATAATGAAAATAAATTGAAATGAAATTAAATGAAAAAGGAAGAGGATTTAACTCTTGAAATATCCTCCATTAGAACCTTATTAAGGGGAAGAGTTTTGTTCTATTAGAAAGACCAATAGCTCTTGGATGAGGGTACAGTCTAGGGAAAAGGATTTTTCCAAAATATTTAAAATCATCAATGTGTAGAGGTGTGAGGAGAAGCGGTTGTAGAGATAGTTTTTATAGGGGAGGAGAGGGGTGATTTATGAATATTTTAATCATTAGTTTATTATTTTGACTGAAGACTATGAATAGTTTGAGAAATACCATCAATTATATTAAATTAATGAAGGAAATTTCAGGATTATGGTTCTTACATCAGTTATGACTCAAGGAATAGCGTATTTATCTTCTAATGTATTTATATCGTAAATTACTGTATTTTACTATTCACAAAAATTCAATTATTTTAGAGAGATCCAAAAAATTAACCCTACCCATATTTCAGCATGTGGAATTAAAAAATGGACTCCATTTTAACAAAATTATTTTCGATGTGTGAGAAATTTATTTTTTAAATAAAATCAACATCCACATGAAAAATATAGATTTTAAATTAGAAACTGATTTTATAACACTATGAGAAATTATCTAAAATTTCATTAAATTATCCCAAAAATCATAAGGCAAAAAAATTTTGATTTATGAATCAATTTTATAAAAATGAATTTTCTTGTAAATAGATTTTTAATTATAAAAATGTAATTAAATATTTATTACTCACAAAAATAGAAGCACTTAATTATTTATTTTTAAAATATTCATTTACTTTTATTATGATACAATTATATCATAATGTTACTCATGGGTTGCCAAAATCTTATATACACTTACATGGGTGAGGTTACTATTCATTAGGCTAATTTACTATTCATAAGGGTCATGTTATTGTTTCTATGGGTAAGATAATAATTAATCAATATATGTTTATTAACATTTATAAATACTTATTATTTCATTCAATCTTCATTAATAATGTTTTCTTTATGTTCTCCATGTCTTTTAATGGAGTTTATATTGTATTAAATAGACATAGGATGGGAAATATTATTGATATAACAATTGATGATTACATCAATCATGGTTTTTGACTAATAATTTTGACAAAGATCCATGACATTGGAATGGATGCTTTGGAGGTGGAACATAAAGATGCGTATACAAGGTGGCATAATTTCGAAGTGTTATCCAATTACTTGGGATACAAAATTTTGGGGAAAACTCAATAATTGTGAAATTTTTATTTTTTTGAATGATTCATAATAATAAGGTAATGTTATGAGATTTGTGAAGCTTAGATTTTCAAGAAGGTATGATGCTTCGTTAATGCATTTGATGCCATGATGTTTGGGTTTCACAAAGGTGTGGAGCATCAAAAGTAAGTTATGAAAAAAATGATACTATCTATGAATATGAGAAGATTTACGAATTGTTAAATTTACCTGGAGCTACATGAAATTAGGAACATCATGAAAATGATTGGGTATCTTTGAGAAATGGTGATGGTGGGGATAGAAGATTATGTAATGGGTGGCAATTCTAATAAAAAGGCATCTACCCCCTAAGAAAAGTAGAGAATGGATTAATGAAGATTAAAAGGATCTAAATTCCAGAAGGTTTTTTCATGTGAAAATATTCATCATGAAATGTATATTGTGATGGATATCAATGATTCCCAAAAGATGTAATAATCACGAATGTATTGAATTTTTCAATGGATATAAAAAGTTGACTGAAATTTATGTGATTCATGAAGGAAATGTGAGATTCATGAATGTATTTGAGCTTTATTAAAGGTGGTTTATGGATGATAGGATGATAAAATTAAAAAAATAGTTGATATTCACAAAAGCTGAGGGGTAGGTAAAGGAAATATATACTTTAGAATAATTGGGTGATTGAGGTCCTCTGAGCAACATCATTCTCCTTGTGATCTGATAGGGTTCCAATTCAACAGTGATATGGAGGTGGGAGGCCCATGCGCTTCTTCATTGGTATAACCTACCCCTCTCCTCCTTCATCCCCTTATGCTTAATGGCCCCTTCCACATTCCCCTATTGATTGTTGGGTTACCTTTCTCAAATTTGTTTTAATTTTTTTTCACAGGATTACAAATTCTCTTGGTGCAGTTCCAATGTTCATGATGGTTCAAAGTTTTTGGCTTAGTTGTTTCATCATTTATGGAGGTGGTTTAGGATTCTAATGGTAGATGATGTTGGTTTGGGTTGGTTTTCCCTCTCTGTCAAGGTCTTGTCCAATTATATCTCTTCCCTAGCTTCAAGTTCCATTACTCCACTATAGTCAAGTCTGGTATGATGGTTTTATAGAAGGATTTGAGATGTGTTGAGCAAGCAGCAATGGTATTCTAGGATGCTCGATCATCATTCTCTGTATTCTTTATATTAAATGTGTACAGATAATTAAGGGAACAGATAGGTGGATAAAATATTAGTTTTAATATTATCTTGCATTACGGTCTATCTCTTTCATTTTATAGGTCGGTCTGGTGTAGTCGATCTCATAGAGGTTTTGGGATGTGTTTTTGTGGGTTTCAGTGTTGCAGGAGGTGAGGCCTTGCTGACTATGTTCAGGCCGGTCCCAGTCATTGTACTACTGGTGGTGATCCCAGATTGACAATAATCTATGGAGTTTGATGGCCTATCCACAACGGTGATGGTAATTTCTAGTTGACCCTTATTTAGTGTTCTTATGAGTTCTTTGGTCTTGGTGGTCCTATAATATATTGTTGTTAGGATTATGAGGATCCTCGTAGGTTCCATTGGTGTGGAAGTAGATGATGGGTATTTACACATCAATATTTTTGGCTCGAGTTGGTTAATAGTTCAATTGTAATCTATAGGGTTTCAATTATTTAATTAGAAAAAACAATGATACATGGATGTATTCTTAAGAAGGTGATATGGTGAGTTTCGATAAGGTGGTAAACTGCATGAGGCATTGACGTCTGTGTTGCTTTTAATTTGAATTACCGGTGTGGATCACTAGAAAGGTGATGGAGGGTGGATTTTTCTAATTTTGAACTCGGTGACTTTTCTTGATATTTGCGAGGATGTTAGTCAAACATAAAGTTATTCTTAGAAAATACAAAAATATGGATTTGGGGAATATTTTGGTTGTTTTGTAAAGCTTGTGTGGGCTTGGAAATGGTAGGGAACATTGTGGAAGTATTAAAAAAGGATTTCCTAGTAAATATATATTGAGATGGGATTAATCAAGTGGAAGAATGTATAACATAAATAGAGATTCTACCTATAATTTAGGATGTATTCATTTTTGATAATGAAGGGACCGACATGTTCATCAACGGTGTGTGAGTCCTTACTATAACAATGATCAAAAGAAGAGGAAGAAGGTGATCCATTCCACTAGTAGTGAGCCATCAAAGGAATGATTTAGGGAGTGACCCTTGGAAAATAGTGATCTATCCATAAAAATGTAATGGCAGTGAAAATGATCATATAAGTTGATGTTCTAAAGGACCGAATAACAAATAGAGAGGTGGGGGTGAATCAATTGTTCATTTTTTATGTTTCAAAACATCTATAAACGTAACCCCAAAAAACTATAAATTTTTATTTCCATATCAAATTTTCATAAAGAATCATGCATGAAAAAATATTAAATAATGTAAAGTACACAAATTTACAAGGTTCAGCCTTAGTGTGAGAAGCTATATCCGGTCCATAGCCACTCTCATGGGTCTACGGAAATCAAATGTTACGAATAATTGAATACAACTTGTGCCAAATCCCATTAGGCACATTTTATCTTCTGATAAAAAATATTATGTTTACAGTTGTTAGTTTAAAATATTTTCTTATAAAACAAATGATCCAAAAAAATAATGAAAACTTTTTTGAATCTTCTCCATAATTTCTCAATCTGAATCCCATGTCTGATTTGGCTGTATCCACTTTTCTCAATACAATGAGTTTGGATAGGATTATCTCAATATGATGAGTCTAGATATTCTTATCTCTATATGATGAACTCAATATGAACAATTCAATCTCAATATGAAAAACTCAATGTCTACTCAAATGATCAAGATCCACTATAATTTGATTGGATCAATTTTATTAACTCAATACAATCTTCTTAATATGATCTTGAACAATCCGATAAACAAATTTACAATTGTTTGATCCTCCTCACGAGATCTTTGGTCGGAAAGGACTTTGACATGATTTTTTAAGAAATCATCCTTTTCTTCTTGTATGAATTTAAGAAAATGAACAAATTATTTGAGAAAGTATTTATTAGGCAACACATATAATCAAGAGTGGGAAACTTTAAAACTTTTTTCACTTTTTAAAATGTCAAAAATCCACAAATCACTCACATTTAAACTTCAACATTGACTCCATCGATCCTCTTTATATTTCTTTGAGATTTACTTAAAAATGAATTTCATGTTTTATCATCTATAACTCCTAAATTGTTTTCTAGAATCTTCATTTTGAGTCTTCATTGTAATCAGATCATTATGATCAAACTTTCATTATTAGTACATTATGATATGTTTCTCCCTTAGCTCAATAAAAATCTATTCCATTTTTAGCACATTATGATTCCTATTTCCTTCTCAGAGCCACTACAATTTTTTTCTTTTATAGAGTCATTATTGAGGAATCCTAAATATGATGGAATTTTCATTAGGATGGAATTATCATTATGATGGATTTTCACATTATGAAGGAAATCCCATTACAATGATATTTATCTGGTGATTGAAAGTATTCATCTTAGAAGCTTTGAAATTCTAAAAAATTCCTTAGCAACACACATTCTGAATTTTGGAAATAATCTTTTTTGTCTTGATCACTGGAACCGATTAATTCATTATAATTCTTCCATTTAATAAATATATTTTCTCAAAAGAATGTATGATGATTTATAAGAAATTATTGGTCATAAAAAATCATTTGATTTAGATTCTAATGTATGAAAATTTTCCAACTCTTGAATTCAAAATCTTCTTTCAGAACACATCAATAGAAAAAATACTTCTTCAAACACAAATATTTGACTTTCTAACAAACTGTGATTATAATAAAGGAAAAAATCAATCACCTAACAAATTCTACATTAGATTATTTTAGATCTGGTGATCTAAATCTAAAGTAGCTAAAAAAGATACATTGAGTGTGGTTCTCCTCAATATGATCCTCTAATTATGAAAAATATCATTATTAAAAAAAATTATATTCATTTATCCTTGGGTTTAGAATTTTATAAACTTTCAACAAACTTTTTTATGATGGACTCAGTATTATTAAAAAAATAAAAAATGATTTTTATACAAAAATGCTACAAGTCAAAAAATACAAAAACATTATTGAAACCATATACCACAATGGTTCTTAAATATCCCACTTTTTATTTGTTAACAACACTTTTAACCAAATTTTCTAACTCTCAAATTTTTTTCAAAACTCAAAATTTTTAAACAACTCACGAATTTTGAATTTTATTAAAACATAAACAGTATCAAATGAGAGTTTATTAACACCAAAATACTATATAAAGTAATATTTTTTATGGAATTCTATATCTCGGTGGATACCATGTTTTTCATCCATGTATAGTTAAACCCCCCACATATTTTGCTTTTACTCCTAATTTTCATATTCTCTACCCCATTCTACGATAAACAGAGCATCAGATTCCTAAATGAAAAATAAGTAAAAACATCTTATATAGTAGAAGGTTGTTAAATTATATCCTCCTTTTTCAACATTATCTAAGGAACAGTGGGGAGGGGGGGTCTTAATTATGATGTTTAAGATGACATGTGAGGAGCATGAACATGAAGTTTCACCCTCAATTCCACAAACCATTTTTGGAATTTCTTTTATAATGATATTATCAATCTGAATTTTTTTTGAAACATATCTAGTAAATCATTAATGTTTTTTTAATTTTTTATAATGTAAAACATTATATTATTGTATTCTAATCCAGAATGTTGGAAATGATTATTATAAATTTCAATTACACATTTATTATCACATGATATCTTCAATGGTTTAGAGACTTTTAATTTCAAATCATCTCGTTAAACATTCATCTACAACATTTTAGTATAATACTGAGTAGCTACAATATATTAAGATTCATATATGCTCAAGGATACGGGACTTTGTTTATTACTATGCCAACTCACACAACAATCACCCAACAAAAATATTCCTCCAATGGTTAATTTTTTATCATTAAAATATCCATTTCTATTGATATTTCTATAATCATGAAAAATTATCTCACTATTTATTTTATATAAAAACCCATCTGAATTTGTTCCTTTAAAATATCTCAGAATCATATTTTCTTCAATCATATGTGATTCTTTAAAATTACATTTATACATGGCACACAAATTCAAAACGTAGAAAATATTAGGCCTTGAGTCTGTAAGGTAATGGAGACTTCCTATCATCTTCCAAAACTCTTTCTAATTCACACTTTCTTCAGATTCATCTTTACTCAAATTTGTAATCACTGAAATAGGAGTTGAAACTCCTTTGAATTCTGCCATCCCAAAATTCATTAAAAATTCTGTTGAATAATAATCATAAGAAAAGAAACTATATTTTCCATTTTTTTGAAATTTTAATATAATGGAAAATGTTAATTCTCAGAACATAGATATTTAAAAATTGTTGATCATTTCCTCAGAAAATGTTTTTTAAACATATTCTATATCGCAAAAAATAATTATATCATCCACACAAATAAATGAAATTAAATATTGGGAGTCAACATCATTTCAATATAAGTTTTTATAAACATTTTCTTTAGAAAAGTTCAAAATACTCAAGAAATTGTCATGTTTAGAATACTAAGCATGTGAAGATTGATTCATCACATAAAAATCATTTTAAAATTTACAACCATTTTTTCATCCTCATCAAGTAGAAACCCACAAGTTTGTTCAATGTAATGTTCTTCATAAATATCATCAATTAAGAAAAATGAATTTATATCCCTATGATTACCTTTGTAATTTTGATGTGTGGAAAGATATAGAAACATTTTAATAGTTTCATACCTTGAAATGGGTGAAATGGTATCATTATAATACACACAATCCACCTATGCATGTCCTTTACAAACAAGTATTTCTTTGTTTCTTGAAAATTACCCATTCTCATTCAAATTGTTTTTATAAACACATATTGTTCCAATGTAATTTTAATTTTCTATCTGGGGAAATAGTTCCCAAGATTCATTTTTCTTAATCTGATCCAACTCTTCATTCATAACATCCATCCATTATTTGTGTTGAATAACTTCTAAAAATGATTCCAGTTCAACGTTTTCGATAAGTGAATTTTGATATTCTAATGTCAACATTCATATGGTCTGAACTATTGCCTTCTATTTTACAAAACTATGTTCGGTCTCAACATGTTTTTTAAGGTATGAAATTTCAAAGTTTCTTTCCCAACTGAACATTCCTCATCACAAGAATTTTTTAAATTTTGAAAATAGTGTTTTGAATTAATCAATCTATAGTTGGACATCTCCAGTTTATCCTCCTCAACATTCTCAACAACATTTTTTATGGAATTTTTATTTTTAATTACATTCACATAAAATTAGTCCAATTTTTTTAAACATTAGTTCCATCATTTCTATCTTCTCCCCTTTGATAAATAACTAATAAAAATTCATTCATCATATTTCTCGTCAAACTTTCCAAAATATATTTTTTTTATTTTGAAAAAACATAGAATTACAATTATTTTAATGTATTTCAATGAATGTTTTTTGTTATACCACATTTCAGAAGGAGTCATGTTGGTTTTCAGTCTCTAAAAACATCTACATTGAACATGTAAAATAGTATTAATAGATTATCTCTAATATAATGTTGAAATTTTGTATTCTACTAACATACTTCTTCCCATTTACACCATGATTCTATTCTATATTTCTACTATTCTATTTTATTGTGGAGTATAATGATCACTATACTAATGTTTGATACCATGTTTTCTCAGATAATTTTCAAAAACATATCTTGTGAATTCGGTACCATTATCTATTCTCAACTTCTATATATACACACATATTTCATTCTCAACATTTCTTTCTAAAAAAACATATATATTTCCAAAGAATCTAACTTATGTTTCATAAACATGATTTTTTATCCAAGTGAAATTATCAATAAAAGAGATAATGTATAAATATACTTTTTTTGATTGATATCTTATCAGCCCACAAAAATTAAAATTAATAGTTTCAAGTGCTCTGGTATATTGAATCTAAATTTTCATATGAATGTTTTTATTCTTCTTTCCAATCTGGAAATTAATACAAACTCTTCATCTATTTTTTTCAACTATGGAAAATTCTAAACAATATCAAATTTAACAATTTTATCTATGTTTTTTCACAAGGTGGAAAATCTTACATTTCCATATTTTGTTTTCATCTTCATCACTCAACTAATAAGAATGGTTGAATTAACCTATTTGAAAGAGATTCCCATCATTTGTTTCTCCTTTTGTAGTAACTTTTCAATCATTCAAACATTTTAGGATACACAAATAATTTCTAAAAAAAATTATTTTCCATCATAAAAATGTTGACTTACACTAAGTATGTTATGTTTTATCCCATAATCAAAAAAACATTCTTTTATTTTATATTTTCTGCTTCAATCCCAGTCATTTTAATTCCTCTAATTTTTAAGGAACTACCATTAACAAAATGTTAACCCTCCTCCATCATGACTTTCAACATGATTCTATATTTTTATACCATCTTTCATATGTGATGAAAACCACTACTAAGTATCCACTGGTTGTTCACTTTACTTTAATTCAAGGATGTCTCCATAAAGAATTATATTTCATCAAATTTCTTATTTTCATTTTTCTTTTAGTTTCTATCATAAGTAATTTTTTCCAGAAGGAGTTTCATAAAAAAATTTGCATGATTACCAGCCTAATCACATCTTCCACATTCTTATTTCATACATCCAAATAGATTTTTGTGGAATGTTTCTATCAACTTGAGAATTCACCTTTTCAAAATTATGTATGATATGAATGTTATTTATTATACATCCACTATTTCATCCACTTTCCTCGAATTTTAATTCCAGATATCGATAAGTTATGCCAACAATTATATTCCCTGTGCCCCTAGATTATACAACACCAAAAATAGCCATCAAACTTTGATATTTTATTTAAGAAATATCATTTTCTATAGAATCTTTTTTGAGGTTGGTAAATTATTTCAAATATAATATACTCAATACATAGACCATCGTTCCTCCTATGTGGGTTTTCAAAATTTTTAGATGTGATAAGTTTCTCATATACTTTTTCCATACATTATTTCACAATTCTTTTTCCAAAACAAGAAATGTTATAAAAATTAGATGAAACTTTATTTTTTCCTGGGTGAGGATTTCACCAGAATCATTATTTTAGCATTCTTATAAATTTTATTATTCTTAGAATTTAATTATTTGGATTTTTTAAATATTTCATTTATCTTCCTTAGGGTATTTTAGAACTCAAGAAGTTTTAAATGAAACATGTTATCTTTTTCTTACATAGCCGCTAGCTTCTTATTGATATCTTCAACCCTATTTTCTTTTTCAGAAATTCTACATCTGTAACATATGATCTCTTGAATGTATTCATCTTCCTACATGAAGTCATCTTTTCTTCCTTCATATATTTTTTCAAAATCATTCTTCATAAATCTAATTTCTTTCTTGAGAGTTTATTTCTCAAGGAATACAACATGTTCAATTCGGAGTTGATACTATCTATATGTTTCATTACCACCTTATTCACTATCTTATGAATAATTTTTTTTCTCAATTTTTTCAATGATCATTTAGATTTTTTATGAATATTCATCTTGACAACAATTTTTTTTCCCGTTGAGTTCGATTTAACTTTCTTACCAAACATTATTATTTTGTTTCCCTTGTAATTCTTCTTGTATTTGTTGAAATAATTTTTTTCTTTAACATTTTTGTTCCACTTATACAAACCAGGTTTTTCATTAGAATCATCTCTATATTATCCATATTTATTGTGGGGGAAATTCATATTAATGTGTCCAATTCCACCACAGTCAAAACTTTTTAGTTGATATTTAACTCCAAAATTTACTATTCCTCTTTAATAGTTCAGTGATATAAGAAACATGTTTTTTATTCAACTCATCATCCCCTTTACCTTTGGACACTCCATGTTCTCTTAATCATTATCTTAGATTTTAATCATTCTCATAGCTTCAAAAGTCATTTAATCTTTTATATTATTTATAAACATTGATTTTCTCCACGTTTTACAAGCAACATGAAATTCATTAAATTCAGAAAGATATAAATCTTCCATATTTTATAAAGAATATATTTTAGAAACAAACCCTTTCGTAAAGTTTCTCAGATGTTTCTTCAAAAATATAGAATCTTCCAAGTCATCTCAGAATCCTCAGATATTACAAAAAAATGTCTTTTACCCTGGTGAATTATTAATAAATAGTTTCTTCATCTCTCATTTTTATATCCATATACTTACAAGGCTAGATTTGTATCTTTTCTTCCTTCAATTTAGTATTCCCTTCATGAATATTTTCCATCTTGCCACATATAATTTTTGATGTATTGACCCTTATCACCATCTGATAAAACTTATCTAATAATGGAATAAGTATTTAACTTCTATAATTTCTATCAAATTATATATTTCAATTTTACTCATATTTTATTGGATCATCTTTCTCAATAAGTGGAAAACCAATTATAGTAGAATCAACAACTTCAAGGACAAGAAATTAGTGATAAAGAATCATCCTAATTTTTTATCCATAGTAATGTTCTCTAGAAAATGTAGAAATTTCTCTATTATTGAAACAATTAATACTATATATGATAAGGATTAAATAAGGTATCCTTATCTCGGATACCAAATGATGTTCTTAAGGATGGAATAACAACAAAATAGGGTGGGTGCTCCTCGAATCAGTTGTTCACTTTTTATAAGTATCTAAAATTTTAGAAACATAACCCATCAAGCCTGTAAAAATTTATTTTTTCATCCAATTTATTTAAACCCTCATAAATATAAATGTTGGAATTCAAGTAAAGAACACATGATTTACATGGGTTGGCAATAGTGTGAGAACATATATCCTTGCCACCACTGCTCTGATGGGTTTATGGAAATGCACTATTATGATGAAGTGAATACAACTTATGCCAATTCCCATGAGCACATTCTATCACCTGAAAATAATGATTATACAGACTCCCATTAGATTACAATGTTTTCTTATAAAAAAATAGATCCAAACAAATGAATGAACACTTTGTGGATGCTTCTCCATAATTTCTTATTCTGAATCCTCATTCCAATCTAGCTAGATCCAATTTTCTCAATATGATGAGTGAGGATTAGATTCTCTCAATATGATGAATCTGGATCTTATTCTAGAAATATGGTGTACTCAATATGATGAATCCATTCTCAATATGAATAACTCAAACTATTTTTAAATTCTATATATGATATTATTTAGTATAATTTAATCAATCAGATAGACTCAATAAATTATTCTCAATATGATTATACTCAATCTGATAAACAATCATTCTGTTGTTTAATCCTCCTTATAAGATATCTAACAAGAAAGGACATTTACCTGATTTCCTCTGTGCACTTCCATTTCTGCTTATGTGAATGTTTAATAATGAATAAATAATTTGTGTAATTATTTATAGGTGAGAAAGAAATAAATTACCAGGAAACATGAAAACATTCCCCACTTCCTCAAATTTCAAAACACCACAAATCTCTCACATTTAAACATAAAAATTGAGTTAATCAATAATACATACATAGATCTTAAATTTTTTTTTGGAATAATCTTTTTGAGTCTTCTACATAATTATCTCATTATGATCTACATTTATTTATTAGTTTATTATGATCTATTTCTTCCTCAACTCACTACGAATCTATTTACTTCTCTAGCCATTAGGATTCTATAATCCTTATAAGATTCATTAAGATTTCTATTTTCTTCTTAGAGTCATTATGATGTAATTACGATTACCATTAAATTCTCATTTTGATGGAATTCTCATTAGGATAAAATTTTTCATTATGTGAGAAATCTCATTATGATGATTTCTCCATGATGTTGGAAAGTATTCCACATAGAAAATTTTAACTTCTACAAACATTATCATCTTCAAACATTCTAACTTCTAGGAAAGATATTTATTTTCCATATCACTGCAACCAATAAAATTATTATCATTTCACCATATCATCAAAATATTTTACCATGAGTATGTTTCTTGATTTATTAAAACTTATTGAATAACAAAGAATTTTCTGAAACAGTTTTGAATGTATAGAAACTATCAAAATCCTAAATTCAAAATCATCTTTCATAACTATTAATCAACAATATTACTTATTTAGAAATCAATATTTGACTTTATAACAAACTATGATTATGTAAAAGGGAATCATAGGTCAATTTAAAACTTCTTCCTCTAGTTCTTTTAGATCCTATGATTTGAATCTGATGCATATGAATATGACACTCTGAGTCTATCTCTTATCAGTCTGATCCTCTATTTTTTAAAAAATTATTTAATTAAATCAATAAATTTATCCCCATTTATCTTTGAGTTCAAACATTCATCAAAATAAAATAAATATTATTATTATGGGTTGGTTCCAACTACCAAATAACAATAACATTCTTATAAAAAAGGTTAGTTGTCATCAAATAGAAAATCTTTGTTAAACATTTTTATCACAAAGTTTATTCAAAAGTGATCTAGCCTAAACCTTATATGATAATGATACTTAGTGTATTTGGTACATTGGTACATTACCATTGTATGCTCCTTGGATGTAGCCAAGTGAGGATGAGCTATGAAATTTTTTTATGTATCATGTATGGTTTTATTTCTATTGATACATTACTATAAGAAAATGAGAAAATGTGTTTTGTTTGAATTAATAAAAATGATCTGAAGGGGAAATTATTTTAATCTATCGTGCAATGTTTCACTCTTGATCTTATGGTATTTAACCTAGTTGGGATAATAATTGGAATTAGAGATAATGTTTATTTTTAGTGTTTCTCTATAAGTGGAATCAATGGAGGTTATCAATCATAAATGGATTCCAATATTTGATAGAATAAATTTTCATTTATAGAAGAATCAGATGCAGTACTACTTATAATATTTAGGAATTAATGTTTTTATAGTAGTTATGCATAGTATTTTATCCAATGTTGATAATAGTTCATTATTAGAATATGATTGAAGGGAATTGGATGCTGAATACAAATGAATTAATGACCAAGGGGGAGATCTATTCAATGCAATCCACACAAAGGTTATGTCAAGTTAGAGATCATATTCTATGATGTATAAGTTGCTAAATATTTATGATGGTGACTAAAAATTTAATGAAGAAAAGATACAATATCTATAAAACATTTATGAAGACCTAATAATATTCCTTAATAAATTAATTACCCATTCTTTGACTAGGTAAATGTTACTATTGAGGAGATTCATGGTCTCAGAGAAATTATAGAAGGCACAAATATAGTTAATCGTATATTGAGATTAATTCCACCTGAATTCAATCTAATAGTCTCTAATCTAGAAGATAAACATCCAAAAGAGATTTTGATAGTCTATATAGTACTTTTATTGCATAAAATATGAGAAATGATGGTAATAAGTCTATGAAAAATATAGGATTACAATGAAGTGTTATTCAAAGACAAAAAAATTCTCACAATCGAAGATGGAATAGAAGAAGAAGTAACATATGAGGTGATCTCATTTATTTCCTCAAATATGCAATGAGGAAAATGAACATTCAAAGGGAAACCCCAACATTCATTGATTCAATGTGGTAAGGTTGTAAATAATATAGAATGGTTCCCCAAGAAGTTTCAATAAGATGATGAGGATTAAGTTTATTTACCCAATAAGAATTATTTACACTATGAGATATGTAAGAAAATTTTTAATGGTAACTTATTCAAAAATAAATTATCTCCATTCATAAAAAAATTATAGTTAATAATAATCTATGGTTGAAGATATGGATAACTACAAAGATCATGGAGAAAATTCTAGGGAGGCTGTTTTAGGTATCACTTAGAAATTGTAAGGAAGAGATAATGATGATGAATTAGTAAAGGGAAGAGTTGACATTACATAAGTATTAGAAGTTGATCCTTAAGAGAGAGATATTTTGAGAGAGAAAACGAATAAAGAAAACACTGTTTTCTATGATTCCAAACAATATATATAGTAGAATGAAGATGAGAATTATGAGTTAATGGAGGAAATTACAATGTTTATGTATTTATAACCTGAGATCTTGGAAATGATCAGTGAGTACAAGATCAAAGGTGTAGAATAGAAAAGGGTGATTAATGATTTGAATAAAACAATAAACATTCAAGAAAAACTCATCGGAAATCATGATGAGGAGGTTTACAATATGTAATGGAATGTGAAAGATTATGAGAAACTATTAACACTAAAAAATAAGGATATTTTTATACATAATGTATGATAAGGAATGTATTTTAAAAATTTTAATTGATATAGGATTGATTTTTATTAACTTGGGAAAAGCAAATATTGGGGATGGAAGAAATGAGACATGCTGATGTCTTAGTTGTTGAAGGTCTCAGTCAAAACATTCATAGTGTCAGTCTATAATGTGACTCAAAGAATTATATAAACATTATAAGGAAAATATGTATATTTAAAGAATATATGGTGTCATTTTTCTACACATAATCTCAATGGATTCTTGGATAGAAGATTATGATGTTTTGTACTGATAATGTTATAAAATTCATAAGTAGTCATGTAGAAGATTATCTTCAGAAACATGGTATATGTCATAAAGTTTCATTAAAGATAACTCCTAAAAAATGGATTGGCATATAGGAGAAATAAGATCATAAAAAAATTAAAAGAACAATTGTTATTTAAAAGGACCAACTATATAAATTATTGAAGAAAGTAGTATTGACATTAGTCTACATATCCAATAAATATATGTTATGTGTGAAAGAAGAATTTAATCCATATGAGATATGTGTTGGGTAGAATCCAATATTGAAATTCATTAAAATAATTGTAAGTACGTGTTTTATTCTCAATAAAGAGAAACATATGAAATATTTATCTCGAAGAGATGAGGGATATTTCTGGTATATTTAATAAAAAGAAAACCACATAAATGTGTCCACAAGAGGCTTGGAAAGGTATTTGAAAGAAACAATGTATTTATAGTAGAGTATAAACAGAATCCTAGACTATATAGTTACCTATTTATTGAAGAATATGATAAGGAGGTTAGAAAATCAGGTGGAGTTGAAGTGGAAAATGATAGTTTAAAAGAAGACACTGATGATGATCTAGAGAAGTAAAATCTATATATGCATAAAATCAAAAGAGTTGAGCCGAAATTGATATACAAAACATCTTTGGGGATTAGGCAGTGTCAATTCAGAAATGAATAATGAAGTCCATAGAAAATACATATTTCCTATCTCATGTAGAACCTCAATGGGATTCAGTTGTATAGAAAAATTGGGTTCTTTCTATAAATGAAGTCCTTGACCAAATTGAGAAGAATCATACATGAGAGATTGTTTCGACACTAATAGATAAGAATTTAATCAGCACAAAATATTTATTTCACAACAACAATAATGAAGATGGTGTAGTAATTTGAATAATAGAATGACTACTATGAAAATGGTACTACCAGATAGAGGGTTCCAATGTTGATGAAATGTTTTAGCCAGTTAAAAGGCTAGAAATCAAATTATTCTTGGCAATAATATTGAAAATAAGGTTCAACGTTTTCCAGATGGATGTTATTTCTGTTTTTCTAAATGGGGTTATGGGAGAATAAGTTTATACTGATAATAAAAATGTTTATCACATTCATGAAGATTATAATATAGTTTTTCAGTTGAGGAAGGTTCTATATGAGTTGAAGCAAGCACCAAGATCATGGTCTTCACGAATGGATCAATTTTTGAAGAATCATGGATTTCATGATGGTGGAGTTGATTACAATATCTATGTCAGTGATGAAAGTAATATAATAATTTTAGTTCTAGTGTATATTGAATACAGAATTTTTTTCCAGATGAAGTGTAGTGGAAATGTTCTTTTAATTCATGAAATGTGAGTTGGAAATGTCAATGATTGGTGAACTGAAATTTTTCCATGGTTTATAGGTGACATAAGGAAAATATGGAACATTCCATTCTCAATATAAATATGTTAATAAGAGTTTCAGATAATTGGGAATTTATAATTACATGTTTATAATGAATCTAGTGGCAACCTTGATGAAAATATAATTGGATGATGATGAAAATATTGTTAATGTCATAGAATACAAGAAAATCATTGGAAGTATACTCTACCTGACAGTAACAAGACCTGATATTGTTTTTTCAACATGCCTAGAAGTATGATATCAATGAAAAAACAAGGAACCCCAATTTAATTTATTGAATAGAATATATTGGGATATCCCAGGCATGATAGATTTTGGTTTTCTATATAGTTTCTAATCATATCCAGTGTTATTAGGATATGCATATATTGATTGGTCCAGATATATAGATTATAAAAAATCAACATCAGGTAGTGAATTCTGTCTTGGAAGATTGTATATTTCTTGGCTATGTAAGAAACTAAATTGTAGTTCATTGAGATCTGAAGAAGCTGAATATATTATGGCTACTCTATATTGAAAAAAGTTATTTTTGATGAATCAAAAAATTATGATATTGGAGCTAATGGGATGAATATAATTAGAATCCAATGTGAAAATTAATGTGCTATAAATCTCAGTAAAAGTCAATTCCATCACTCATGGGATATAATCATAGATATCAAGTATTATAATATCATGGAAACGGTGGAAAATGGGATTGCGAAGTTAGAGTATGTTCCTTTAGAGTTATAGGTTATAGAAATTCTAAAAAAGGCCTTAATTAAAGAGGCATTTGAGAGGGATATACTAGCTCTTGGAGTTTAGTTGACTTCCCATAATTGAAAAGTGTGGATATGGGACCCATTCTCCCTGGGGTATGATTTTTCATTTCATAAAGTGTTATTCTATGTTCTCTACCATATTTTGGACTATAATGGAGTTAATTTTGGGTTATTTTAAAAATACGGTGAAGTTGTTGCTATAAAAGGGGTAAAATGTCTTCATGAATATATGGGAGAAGCTGACAGGGTGAGCATTGAAGTTGGGGGAGTTTTAAATTGAATGACACTAATGATGTTTGATAAAAGGTTATAAATCATAACAAGATGTGGTTCGTGATGAATGAAAAAGGGTGGTTTTTGGAATGATGTTATCGATTTCTGACCATTGCATACTACTCTTGTTTCTTACACTAAGTATAACTCATGTGGGCATAGAGTGTGTGTTGAGTAAATCCATGATCTCAATATGAATTATAAGAATAAAATTTTGGAATACTATGAAAAAAGTTTTAACGAGGTATCAAAAAGTGAATTATTGTCTATAAAAGCAATGCGGGATATTGTTGTGAAAAAATACCTCAATGTAACATTATTGTGTTTTTGGGTTGATTATATTTAATGATAATGTCAGTTTACATAGTAAGTTTTAGAGTTCCATAATGGTTGTAAACTGGTAATGATATAGGAAAACATCATGAAAAGTTGATAACATGGATGGAAGCTTCTGGAACTGAAGGCATTTCCTATAAATAACCCTCTACCCCCCTCATACAAGAAAATGAATATTTGAAAAAGATTCAGAGGCTCTAAATTCTTGAAGGTGATTTATGATGTTTTCCTTATATAAATGTTCTGAAGTAAGGATGTTCTCTAAGGATATGAATGTTGAAAGAAATTTTTAAGCAACGCAAATGCATTATTGTTCGCGAAGGCAACATAAAGTGCACCAAATTTTGCGAGCTTCATGAAGAATATTTGAACTTCACCAGAGTGTTTGTTCTTCACAAAAGGTGGTTACATAGATAAATATATTTTTTATTCAAAAATGACTTAATATTTTTTAAATTTGTGGGATTCTTTATGAAAAACTATAAATTTAAATAATTGGACTGTTTTGAGAAGGATGTGTGAGATTTGCGAATTTAGTAAGAATCCACAAGGTATTAAAACAGTATTTAAAAACAAATCTATGGTAAATTGGGATTAATAAATTGGATGAAATTATTACCTCAATAGATAGTATTCATACAATAGATGATTTATTAATTATTAATAATGAAAGAACCTACTTGTCAAAAAACTGTGTGTGAGTCCTTTCTAGAGTAGTTATAAAAGTAAGAGAAAACGGTGATCTTTTCCACCATAAGTGAGCCATCAAATGAAATATTGAGGGAGTTTCCCTTTAAAATCATTAATCTATCCATAATCATTTTAAAAGTTTTGATCTTAGGCATATAGGTGATCAAGTTGAATCATTTTTTTGGCAGTGAGCCTTAATTGATTTTGAATATAAGAGAATTTAAATTGTATGATCCTCAGAAGGAGCCAAGTGAGGATGAAACATGTAAAATTTCCATGAATCATTAATTATTTAATTTCTTTTCACAAATTTTCATTTGAAATGGATATATGATAATGATAAAACAAGATCCTAAGGGGTCGTTGTTTTAATCTATCATACCCTGATTCACCCCCACTCTCATGGTATTTTACCTAGTTAGTGTAAAAAAAGATAAGAAAAAACTGATATATTATGTTTTTATATTTATAAAAATTTCATTAACATAATAATTATTTCATTTATACCACAAATATTTATTCTTATTACCTTAAAGGTTAAACGTTAGTGAAAACAAATCACATTGCTCTGTGAGGTGGTAGTCCTCCGTACACTCTAACAACGTTATTATATACCATGTGAAATGGATGTAAAAAATGTATATATATGATATAATTAAAATGAAGGTATAATAATGTTATAAATATCATATATATATATATATATATATTATATCCATCATTTAACCCAACAATGAGATTTGGTAATAGATAAACGAATGCCATTAGTTCATGAGGTGGTAGTCCGTGGAATACATGAAAGATTATTTTGTAACCCATTTGATGAATGAGGAGATGATTTTATGTAATTAAATTAACAAAAAAAATTATCACTATATCGAAGATACTAATGATATTATATCAACATGATATAAAAATAATTAATGGTTGTAGAAGAATAAATAAGATAAAAATTCTCATTGATGAATGTCACCTCTTCTTCGGGCATCCTTCTTATGTTTTCAGTAAAAGAATTATTTAGTTACATTTATATAAAAAATAAGTCTTATATGATGAAATAAAATATGTTTGGAAGTTAATTTTTAGGTCTTTTCCCATGAAAAGTTTTTTGAAGTAGTGAATAGGAGCAGAGAATATGTAACTTTTTATAAGTGAGGTAAGGGACACAATTGTAATTTTTTGACTGAAAGAATTACCACCAATTTTTTTCATTTCACAAATCTCAAATAATGTACCATTATTTATAATAAAATCTTTAAGGCCTAAATATGTCCATACAGTGGCTGTTGAAAAGGTTTTGGGTCATTATGACCATTATCTTATTAGTTAATCTCTAGGTAAAACCTTTTTTTAACATTACTGAATTAATTAATTTTTTTCAGTTTTCAGTATACATTTTAATTAAAAATTATGATGAAAATATTAAATAATTTTTATTAATCTCATTTAAAATATTGAATATATAATTTAAATTACATTCATAGATGTGTAAAAGTATAATTAAAAAATAATCCGCCAGACTTGATGAGAAAATGAGTTTTCAAAGAGAAAATGGTCAAAAGTTTACAAAGTTTTTATATCAAATTTAAAAATGTAATTTATTAAAATGACCTATATTGGATTAATATATATATAAATGAACTCATTTAACTATTAAACCCATATAAATTATAATTTAATTTTATAAAAATTTAAGTGAAAAGGCAGTTTTTGATTTAGAATTCTATAATTTCGACAATTCACGAAAAATTATGCTTTCAAAAAATATATAAAATTCAATATAAGACAATTTTTATATGATATTTTATTAAATAAACGTTATTTTCTAAAATAAATTCTATAAATTTGGGATGAAATTAATTTAATACAAAACCCTTAGTTGTGATAAATAAGAGTGTTTTTGAGAAGTGTATTGTTTTCAAGCATAAGATGATTTATATTTACTCTACGTATAATAATAATTATTGTATGAATATAAATTATAATTTATTGATATATAATATATATATTTCATCTAAAAAACCCACCATCATTGATTATTTTAGTTAATTACAACTGAGAAATATTATACACTTTAAGAAACACCCTTTTTTAAACGATAATATAAAGTTATGCTAAAATCCATCATCAAGTTGATTCAAAATTATTCAATTCTATTAAATATAACTATTGAATTATTATGTTACTTTAATACATAATAATGAATTTAAATTTGTTAATTAATTTAAAATAAGTGATAGTTTAACAAAAATTGTAATTTTTCACAATTCCCTGAAAAATAAACATTTTCTGAAAATTTCTAAAAGATCATCTTGAGTTAATTTTTATATGTTGATTTCAAAAATGGATTTTATTATCAAATAAATTTTCTAAAATATATAAAAATTAACTATAATATTTTATAACAAAAAACACATTTTGAAGAAAACATATTTTTGAAGAATATAATTACTTTACTAAAAATTGATTGATTATTTACTACGAATATTTAAATAAATTTATATATATGTTTATTTCATAATTATTTTAATAATATTAGTACCTATATATTTAAAGGATAGGTTATAATGGCCATATTTAAAATAAAATTTTTACATGGTTCATTGAAGCTCGATGTCACTTGTCATGCACACTATTGAAGAAACACGTTGTTGCATGTCACACTAGATAAACTCAATGTTTTACATAAATCAAAATATCTAAAAATTTAACTTAATTTGAAAGTAATATTTCATAAAATCTTTGGATGTTACATTCATCCCCACTTAAAATCAATTTCACCATCGAATTTTTTCTCAGTCATCAAATATTGAACATTTGAAAATTACTTCATAGAAAACCAGATCATAGAAATGATTAATAAAGCATCCCTTAAAAAGAGAAAATTTGAAACATAAGATATACCTAAATTTATTCATTACTATGATTACATATAAGAGAACATAGATGGGAAGGGAATATTTTTACATTTATGAAAAGTATACAAAATTAAATTGAGTAATAATGATCATTGATCACAAGACAGTGGGTGACCTGGAGAAGGATAACGACCCACAAACCATTGACCAAATAAGAATGAAAAATTTAATTGATATCATAAAAAATAATGATAACACGATATAATTTTATTTCAATATTATTTTCCTAAAAATGAATAATCTTCATACAATTTTAATCTTACATTATTTTATTCAATTTTTTAGAACAATATCACCCTTTGGTTATGCCATGATCAATTTACACATCATCATTTACTCAGAGAAATGTTGGTTAATTTTTAATGCATGAAACACTAATGGATCGTAAGTCCCATATATATAATGATACTAAAAAGTCCAGGATCTGGTCAAAATGGTTAGAACTATTAATCTAATTTGTATAAATCATCATATTATGAATTAATACATTATTCTCTAAAGACATGTCCAAAGATTATCTTAAACAATTCCAGAAATTGTTAACCATATGACCATTCCAAAAGATTAAAATCCATGAAATTTAGAATTAATGTCACTATAATTTTTAAATAAAGTTATCATTAATCCTCCAAATAAAATAAATTTTCTCTAAATTGAAACATAACAAAAAGGTGAATATATGCATAATATATTCTCTTGAAATATTTTAATAAAATGAATTTCCAATATACATTATATGAAATATGAATAACTCCTCATTCCTTGAATAAAACCATAGATTATTGAATACATTCAATGAATCCAATAATGATGTAAACTCAATCAATGTTATCATAATAAAATTTTTAAACACATCATTATTCACTTACAAGCTAATCAACACAATCCAATTTACATTATGCATATTAATCATCCCATTATGCCAACATCATTGTGTGAAAACTTGGGAACATATTAAGGTATATCTTTCCTTAAATCAAGAGGTTTATATGAATATCAATATTACATTAAATTACTTTTCTAGGTAATTTAAATCTATCAAAATATTCTTTCAAATCCTAATAAAAAAATATATAGTGAACACTCCTTATATATTTCACATTTCATATCAAATAATTATTTAATTCTAATACATAAACACTTCAACACAAAAACCATTACTTGTACAACGTTTCTGATTATCCTCTATGGATTTCATCTTAGGACATCATTTTTTTAATTCCCTTAATTTTAAAATATGATACATTAATCCATTGATAATAACATATGGAGAGCAATATTCACATCCATTGCATTAAAGGAAAATTTTATTTTCCCTAATTTTTTTACTATATTCCCTTCTTCTCCACATATAAAACATCTTATAATTCCTTTGATATATTACCTTGAGTGCTTCATCCCACCTTCTCGATATATACATAAATGAATATTCTTTCCATTATGGTCTCCACTACCCAAACACTCATTGAACTATATCCTTCTTTTTCTTTGGTGAGTCCGAGAGTTGGTCATGGTTAACATTGTTAATCATGTTCCATGGTAATTTATTATGCATAAAAACAAGATCCTTTAATCTATTCATCATCCCATTTGGATTCATATTATAAATTTTCTATCACATTCTATGTTAACCCAGCTACTTATGGTTCTAACTATTGACTAAAATAAAAAGTATTGTGTGATAAACAATAATCCTAGCAGAATACCACATAATCATGAAAAAATCACAAATATATTATCTAAAAAAGGATGCAATCTTTTTAGTCTATGATAAATTAGAATTATCCTATGTCATTCATAGTCATAATCTATTTAAATAATTCATGATGACTAATAAATTATATTTGATTTTTTAATGCACATCCCCCATCAGTGTCAAACAAGGTGTGTAGCAATGTCCATTTTTATATACTAGGTGATGATAATATCCATCTTAATGTTACCTTTTCATAGTTATTACACCTATGTACCTCTATAAAGGATCTATATCCACTTGTAGTATCTAGAAAGGGGTGTAATTGCTTAGAAACTACTCACTCTATCCTATACCAAAATTCAAGAGAGTTTTCTATAATTTGAATCATCTATAGACTAATCCTGATAGATATCCCTAAAAACATCACTATAAATATCCATTGGGATATCACTAATATGTTCTCATCATAGTTTTTAATGGTAAACTAATCCTTTCCTCTGATACCATCTATATAGACCCATGCCATTCATACATTGATATTATATCTTTTTGATAAATATTCTATACATTACACAAATACACATCTGAGTACTATTAAAGTTTAGTGACATAGGAAACATGAAACAAAATCATATTAATTCCTAAAATATATTCAATGTCTCTGATAAATATATCCCTATTTATTAATCATACTTAAAAATGTGTCTTCATAACATGGGAAAATAAATATAAGAATGGGTGAGATCAGATGCTTAGTAAGGACAAAATATAGATATACATAATCATAACATGATCATAGGTGTATGTGGACAAGTGAATTTAATTGGAAACACATTCACATCATATCAAATATCATAATCTAGAGTATTGAAAAAATGATTGGTAGTTCATAAAACATGAATAATAAGGAAATCAAAGAACATGATCCATGAGAGTTTAAATTGTCAAAAGACATAGATATGGGGAATAAAAATCTGATTATTACATTTTCAACATGTATAAATAGAGGCAAGTTCAATCATTAAGTTAAGAACAAGAAAACATTCCCTCCCATGAAGTTAGATACATGAAACTATTCCAACACATCATATTATGGACATGAAGGATAGTTGTTCCCATAGAATTATTAACATGAAAGACTAGTCCATGAATAACATTGTGAACATGAAATCTGGTTCATTCATTACATTACAAAAATGTAATTAGATCCACACATAACATTGTGAACATGTAATCAGGTTCATGTATAACCTCGAGATCTTATATTCATGTTCATACATAACTTATTTACTCGTGATTTTTCTGTCATTACCTAATTAATTTGAGAGAGATTTATGTACCACCCATATTATAATGACACCCATTTTATTTCTACCATAAGATCATAAAACATTCACCATACATAACCCATGAAATAAAACGGGTTTCATAAAAGTATAATCATATCATAACTTATGGAAAATAGAAAATTTTCTTCTGTATTTCAGCATTTCATCGTTGCATGACCCGTTGAGAAATAAGTGGTTTTCAAAAAAAAATTTATCATGGTATAACCTGTGGCAGAAAAATGAGTTTTATAAACATCATTCCAAAAAAACCAAAAACCATTTTGAGAAATAATAATAATGGTATCCTTGCTTAAATAACCAAAAAAGAATATCATATATTAAAGTTTTTCATAATATATATAAAATAATACTGAATGACAAATTTATACGATCTTTTTTTTGAGGTTCGTCACTTTTCATATAAAATAGTTTTTTAAAAAATAAAACATTTTTGTAAATCCTTATCTTTGTAAATAATTTTGAAAATTATTAATGGAATCATTAAAAACCATTTAAAACATTTAATAAAGAAGAAAACATTTTTGTTCTGAGAAATAATTTTTAAAAACTATTTCATTTTGAAAACGTTTTTAGAATACATGGTTTTGGAAGGAAAATATTTTTTGATAGAAAAGTTATTTTTTCTTAAAAATATTTTACTTGAAATCATAAGTACATGAAGAGAGGAAAATGAATGTAAAAAAAATTATTCTCATGAAATAAACATACGATAAGAAAATTAAAGAGTTTCTTTGGAAATGGATTTTAATATTTGACCATCGGGAACATATTTTTAAATAATCCTGATAAACAATAAGATCATTACATAAAATCTTTATCACTTTGGTAAATTTAAATTACAAAACCAGGAAATAATATATTCTAATTAAACCTAATATATCATTAGAATAAATAATTTCATGATATTACATGTTAAATGGGGGTGTATATAAAGCTCATAAATAAATATAGGTTCATAACATGACATATGTCTCAAACAATGAAAATTGGGACTCAATTCCCTTTCCAATCAAGTACTATTTTAAATCATAATCACAATAATGAATAAAATAAAATGAAACATTAAATATCATGAAAATAATAGTATTCATGATATAAAATGTCAAATAGGAATTATATTTACCAAAAAGAAAAATTGAGTGCTGAATTTGTATTTGTCTACCAGAAATATAATAGAGACTAAAAATCCCTTACTGTAAGTCTCGACATCCTTCTCATTCATTCATACCTCATGTATATTAAGTATAAATTTATTATACATATATATAAAAAAACACACACACACACACATATAATACCATATATTATTTAAAAAAATCCTTTTATTACAATGTTATTATCAATTCCATGTTAATGTCATGTTTCTGATAGCACCTGCTTTGTTTTTTCATTTATGTTTTGATTTGTCATATTCATTCCTATTACCTTGATAATGGTTCCACAACATAAAGAATAATAATATAAAAATAATATCTATATATATACATCAATTATGCTTTTTATAAAAATCATGAAATATGGTTTTTAGATTGTAAGTATGATATGATCAGAGAGATAGTAGGCCATATGTATGCATGAGTAACATTTCTAATGTTCAATGATCATTATGGAAAAGAGGTAAGTAATATATGATCCATAAAAAATTATAATTATTTCATAAATAAAATATTATTTGGTTAAATATTCATATTAATATCATCCATGTACGGTGGTGATGAAAATAGAGTCACATCGGTTCGTGAATGCGATAGTCCACACATACACGAATGATGTCATCATCGTTCAGTAAGTTAATACGTAAGAATGTAAATTAAATATATTCTTTTTAAAAGTTGACTATTTTATTAATATCTAAGATATTTCATTTATATCACATATATTTATCCTTATTATCTTCAATGTATAACATCAGTGAAAATGAATCACATCACTTCACATGGCGGTAGTCCGCAATACATAGGGATGATGTTATTGTATCCCCTAAAGAATGGAAAGTATAATGGTATATATGATATAGTGGATAATAGTATATAATAATTTTATAAATATCATATATATACATTTAACCCATTATCATACCCAACAGTGAGAGGTGGTAATGGAGAAACTAATGACATCGGTCCCTGAGAAGGTAGTCTAACGTACAATAATCGATGATTTCATAACCCATTTAATGAAAGAAGAGATGGTTTTAGGTAAATTAGATAACATAAAAACATATCATTATATTTAATATCATTTTAATATTATATAATCAGGGTATAATAACAATTAAATGAGTTTGTGGAAGAAATAAAATAGAAACACCCGTTGAGGAACATTACCTCTTATTCAGGTATCATCCTCAGGTTTGCACCAAAATACGTCCTAGGTAAGATTTATGTCCAAAATAATTCGTATATTATTAGAGAGGAAAATTTTTATGTAATATTTTTTGGTATTGGTTCACCCAAAATTGTTTTATTTTGTGAATAGAAGAAGATAAGGGGTAATGTTTTATAAGTGTTGTGAGAGACACACGTGTAATTTTTTGAAAGAAATAATCCCCTGCATTTTTTTCATGTAATAAAGAAAAAATAATGTAAAATTATTGACACCATAAATGTGTAGATCAAAATATACCCAAAAAATATGTTTTTACAAGTTTTTAGTCATTTTTGACCCTTATCATTTTAGTTTAACCCCAAGTAAAACCAATTTAACCGTAACCATGATAAATTTTTTTTTTGATTTTTAGAATTTGATTTGGTGAAAAATGTGGTTCAAATTAACAAAAAATATAAATGAATCTTTTTAAAAATATGGAATCCATTTTTCTTAATTATATTCACATAAATGGGAAAATATATTTTAAAATTAATCCAATAGGTTTGATAAGAAAATGAGTTTTCAAAGATAAAATGTTCAATAATTTACAATTTTTTTAAATCCTATTTTAATATGAAATTGACTATAATGAATTTTTTTTATTAATAGATATAAAACTGATCTAATTGTTTCTTAATAACTAATTTGAAAAATAATTTAACATTATAAATAATTTAAATGAAAAGATACTTATGAATTACAATTGATTATTTTTCGCTATTCATAAAAAACAATCGTTACAAAGAATTATAAAATTATAATATTAATATAGATTTGATATTATTATTAAAAAACATTATTTTTTAAAATAAATTTTCTAAAATTTTTTATAATTCAATTTAAAACAAAACTTGCATACATGACAAAAAACAGGTTTTTTGGGAAATGTATTTGTTTCAAGCATAATATGATATATAATAACTCTATATTTAATAATAATTATTATATGAATATATCCTAGAAATTAATGATTTATAATCAATATATTTCATTTAAAACATTTCTCAATAGCTATTATTTTAATTAATTGAAATGGAGATACAATAGGCACATAATTTCTTTTTTCATTTTTTTAATCACGAAAATAATCATATACTAAAATCCTATATAAAGACAATTAAAAAGTAATTAATTTTATTAAATATATAAAAATAAAAATTATGTTACTTGAAAACGTAATGGTGAATTTATATTACTTAATTTACTGAAATGATGTGATTGTTTTACAAAAATCATTATTTTTCCTCATTCCCTAAAAAATAATCATATTCATAAAAATGAAAAAAATTGACCATGAGTTAACATTGATATGATGATTTCAAAATTAAATTTCGTTTACCATATAAATATACTAAAATCTTTGTAAATAAATTAAAATATTATATAATAGAAATCATTTTTGGAGGAGACATATTTTTTATGAATATAATTAATTTACTAAAATCTGATTGGTTATTTACAAAGAATTAATAAATTAATTTATATTTATATGTATAATCCATAATTTAGTTAATAATATTGATACCCGCCTATTTAATAGGATGGTTATAATGGCCATATTTAAAATAATATTTTTTCATGGTTCGTTGAAGCATGGGGTCGTATGTCGTGAACGCTATTGGAGAAATGAGTTGTTGTGTATAATGAATGATAAAATAAAAGTTACCTATAAAAAATTATATATAAAATTTTAAATTAATTTTTCTTAAAATCATAGTCTGTTGAATCAGGAAGCTCCTTGTCCTTGGTTGAGGCTTCAATAAGAATGTATAGTTTTTCTTGTCCTCGTTCTAGAATTTAACAATCACCAAGTGTGAAATCTCTTATGGACTCACAATCATATTGGTGGAGAATTATACATGTCTCTATCCACTTCAAAAATATGGTTTAAGGTAGCATGCGATGGTAGTAGAAGTCTCACCGATAGCAATATGTCAGTTGCACAATGAAGGAACCAATTTATTTCTTACCTACAGAAGCATGTTGACTGTTGCATAAGTGGCATTAGTAGTGCTGTTCCATTCCCACGGCTGCACAACCCTAGTTGTAGAACTATTTTTCCATTGATATTAGGAACAATGGGAAAGCTGGTGGTCAAAAACATTTTTCCATGCACCAATATTTCAATTCACAATCCAAACATTTTTCTAGTGCTGAAATTTTCTTATAAATTCAAAAATAAATTAGCAAAATAATTTTATAAAAAAAAATTAATTTCCAGTGAAACATTTTTAATAATATTAAAAGAAACCAATTGAAATTTACATATTTTTATATTATCAATTTTTTTTAAAAAAATTAATTTCTATTTTAGATTATTGTTTTCAGTAAAAAATGAATTAGATAATTATAATTTAACAAAAAATACCTTTAATAAATACAATTATATTTTAAAATTTTAAAATTCATATGTGACGTAAAAATTTTACTAAAAAATAAAAAATTTACTAAAATATAGTATTGAATCATTATTAACAATTATGTTCACATTTTTATTTAAAAAAATCATTTGTTTTACAAATTTTTTAATTAAATATTTGGTATTTTTAATGAATAATAATTTTTTTTAAAAATTTCATCTAACATCACTACCCCAAATATGAAATACTACACTCCCCTGAAATTTTATCATTAAATTTCAATTATATAAAATAAAAACAAAAAATAAAAACAACTTACCGAGATAAAAAATTTCCAACCAAAAAAGAATGAAAACAAAAATTCATCCAATATTTGAAATATAATGCTTCATTATTGAATCAATAAACTAATCACTTCAATATAATCAATGTTCCAAGTTTAAGAGTGTATAGGATTATATATTAGTGGAATAAAAATTTAAAAAATCACTTCCATTTCCCTCTATCTCCCAAGATTCCTACAACCAAAGTTTAATTTCCTCCTTATTAATAAAAAACTAATGAAAGTGTTATAAGTGAATTTCTCCCTTCATGGGTTAACTATTATCCTCAACTAAATGAATTAATGTTTTAATTATGAAGATAATAATTTTTTAAGAAATTGTATCACAGCCATGTATATGAAAGGAATTGCACAAAAGTACTTATTTGAATATGTACAAATGGATACTCACACACGACGTTCAATTATCTCAATGATTCATTAGGGGATTAAAATTTCTCATTTTTCTCAATTTCAATGGACTTATATGATTTATTTTTATGTTATATAACAAATGAATTATTTCTTATAGAGGCCAAGTTAAATTGTATTATGTTCAAAATTCTATGGAATTTATGTTTTAATTATGGTTACACAAAATTCTTTTCACTCACACTACATTTCAATGTTCTTAGGTAAAAATTATATGAAAAAATTGAACAATTTCCCAATTAAATCATCCGTGATTCCCATTTTTAAAACCAAAAAAATCCTCAATTTTTATGTAAAAATTTTTAGATCCTATTTGGGATACATTTTATATTATGAAAAGTTTGAAAATATAAAAAAAACCCATACAATCATATATATATATAATATTTAAAAAAACATGTTTTTTGATATTTTATTTTATTTTAATGGTATGAATTTCTTTTGAATTAAATTCAAAATAAATCTTAAAATAATGGGTGTTTTAATATTTATAAGTTGAGTTTTTTTTCGTATTTCTATTTTAATTTTTATGTTTTTATTTTATTTTATTCACTTGAACATTCCCAAATTTTATATTAAAAAATAGTAAACAATTTTTTTAAATTTACAGAATATTAGAAAATAACTTAATAACAATTAAAATTATTTCTAAACAATATTGAATCCCCTCTACAAACATTTCTCATCGAATTCCACTTTGGTTCCCAAATGCATGAATAAAACTTTTCATGATTAACTATTGTAAATAGTTGGACTCAACTTAATTATTGTTTTTTAGTAGTTTTTGGTTAAGCTAATCCTTGGTTCTTTTTAAACAAACTTGAGCTAATCTCCTTGGTTTTGTACACATAGGTAAAACCAATAAAAAATAGAATTTCAAATATTAGAATTTTTTATTAATGTTAAAATGGAAAAATGAAAATAAGGCATGATATTACTGGGTTCAAACACCCAAAAGGTGAAAATGGTTGTACTGTACACAACCGAAATGTATTGTAACTATCCCCAATATATAAGATATAATGTTTTTCTAATGATAACCACCAAATTCGGCTCTTTTTGAAGCTGCTCAGCTACACTTGTTGGAGGTCCCCTTGAATAGCGTAATGCATGTCCTCCCCCTAATATTTATGAGGTTTTTCTTTAGGTGGGGGTGGAAGGATTATGTTTGGGGTCTCTTATTCTAGCATAGCCAAATTATTGGCTTCTTCCTTTTATATTAGTATCTCTACTTGTGATACATGGACAGGTTCAAACAAGGATGAGTTAGTTAATATTTCACATTGTATAAGTTTAATTAAAAATGAGTTCAAATCAATATTTCACCCTTAATTTATAACATATTGTTAATTCATTTCTTTATGAGGGTCCACTGAGTATTATTCTTCTATAGTGTGACCCTCAATATGATTTTCATTGTGATATATATGGGGTTATATTTATTATAAAATGAGGTCCTGTAGTAATTTAGATAAATCTATATGATTAACACACATCAGTCAAAGAGAAAATTTATCTTCCATGAGATGGACGTAGAAAAAATTAAAATCAAATTCATCTCCCTATAAGGAATTCTTTTACACTTCTACTTTGAGTCATCAAAATAATGGTGGGTAGATTCTAATTGAGTTTGAAAATAATTCAAAGTAAGAGAGTTAGGATATTGAGCATCCCACTCAAGTTGTTAGTCCGGTTTCTCTTATTTCTCCTGGTGTGACTCAAGAATAAAATATAAATTATTTGGGAGAGTGATATCCTTTAGTAATTCTACCTATATGATTTATTTTAATAACTCTTTTGGTTTTTTCCATCATCCTTAGGTAATATAATTTCTGAATTAGCTTTATAAAAATACAATAAAATAATCTTATAAACGATCACCATTTCATCAAAGTGGTAAATTGTAATAGTTATATCTATTTATTTGCACAAATAGGCACTCTCATAAATCTTTTTTTTGATGATCCATTTTTTTAAATTAATTGAATTTTTATTAAAATTATTAAAATTAGAATGTCTTTACAATGTTTAAAATGAACAGTGAATCTATGACCCCAGTCTCTAAAATTGGTTCCATTAGGATTATACGGTTTTCTAGACCACGGTCAAACAAATTTTTTTATCATAATATTGGAATATATGACTGGTATGATCAAGGTCATTTCTAAAAGAGTTTGTGTCTATTGGTTCTTTATTAATTTAATAAATTACTAAAATTTATTTTGTTTCATTAGTTTTATAATCACCAAATACATTATGCATTGTTTTTTATGCAATTGAAAAATAACCATTTCAAATTGTATATAATCACAATATGTATGAAAGAAATGAAAATGGTCTTATGGATGAATTATATTAATATCTATCATTATTTAATTTTGTTCAATTATAGCTAATTTAAAAAGAAGGTTCAATATCATTAAACCATTCACCCCTACTATTTTCTTTGGTATGAAACCACTCAACTGCTCACGAAATTGTTAAAAAGACTAGAAGTTATATCTTTTCTTCTCAATGAACATGTATGAACATTTCTCAATGACTTGAATGAACATACTCACACACTTGGAAGTGATCTCATACAATTTCCTTTTTGAACCACAATAATCCATTGGTATGTGGTGTGGTATGATTATAGGGAGACATTGAATTGAAATGGTTAGAAGGGCTTGACAGTGTCAACGGAATTCATTTTGAAGATTTAATCTTCTAGATTCTTCCATAATCATCACAATATAATTAGAGAGGAGATAGATTAAAAATTAAATGAATAAATACAATAACATTGTTGTTATTCCCCCTCGGAAACCCATAATGTCTTCGTTATCCTTGATCAGGGAGATTGAAATCACTAGGACTTCATAGAGGAAATAAATTTGATGATTAGAGGGGAAGAGAACAAAATGATTAATAGAAGAAAAAAATATGAAAATTTAAATAAAACAAATAAGACATTTACTATAATTGAAAGATGCTAGACAATCCTATATGGGTAGAGGGAATGTTATTTAAAGGCATCAATGTTTTTATTCCTTTCTTCGAGTGTCAAGGAAAGATCCAACTTCAGTCAGATGGATGACAAGTGTTACATTTCAATGGTTGTGATCAATTATATTTGGGGAAATTATTCTTTTGATCATACTAATTTCCTTTCAAATTATTCGAAGTAGAATTGTTCTCATGAATTATAGGTGTAGTGGTCATATTTGAGAAAATTATCCATGTGGAATGCTTCACTATTTCCTGGGCGCAATGGATGTTATATGTTGAAGCATCACCTGTGAAGTTTTAAAATGAATTTAGAAATATAAATTCTTGGTTGGGAATGGAATACATTGATTAATTCTTTTTAAATAGAAAAAATATAGTTCATTTCTGGTGTCTTCTCATCCTTGTTCATATGGCATTGTTATGAATGTGTATCTCGACTCAGACTAATTTTATCAATTTGAGGAGAACTGACTGTCCAATATCTTGAGGAATCACATCCATGATGATAGGGAAGGATTAATGGCCTTATCCTCTTTAAAAACATGTATGATGTAGCATGTGATGGTGGTAGTAGATTCTCCCTCAGTAAGATAGTGGTAGCGTAGTGTCATTATCAGTTTTTTATTATTGGTGGTAGCATGACTAAATTTGCACAGATGGTAGTATTTGTGCTTTTCCATTATCATTGTGGAAAAAACAGTGTGGTAGCACTATTTTATTCCAATGGTTGAAATAACAATAGAAAAACATGTAGTAGAAATGATTTTTTTCATGAACCAATATTTCTATTTACAATCAATGATTTTTTCCAATATTAGTATTTTCTAATAAATTCAATAAGAGATTAAAATAAAATATTACAATAAACACATTTATTTCAAAGTTAATAATTTTATTCACATTATAAAATACCATATTAAACATTTTATAATTTTTAATCCAGACCATTTAGTTCAATTTCAATTTTTGTTCAAGGATTTCATTAACAAAATTTACCAAAAATTAAAATTCACAAAAAACCCCCTTTAGAAATATGATAATATTTTCAAATTTCAATATTCATATCTGGATTCAGAAATTACTTCAAAAATGAATAATATACTAATATATAGTATTTAATCTTTGTTAATAATTATGTTCAGATTTCACATGGTTATAAAAGAATCACTAGTTTTCTCGGTATTTTATTTCAATTTGGGGATATTTTCAATGAATATCATACGAGAATTTCAAAATTATCATCTCACATAAAGGTGTTAATACCATAAAAATGATAATATTTTGATATGTTGTCATTGTAGAATAATTACCAAGTAATTTTGGTCTGTTGGAATCAACAACATATCTATCGAATGCACATGTCGCCTGGTGTGATTGAAAATAGCAGATAACAATGAATATGTTTTTTTAAAATTAAATATATTCCATCAATGAATAAAAAGATAGAAAATTAATTCATTTTGACATTAAAGGATAGGGTAAAATTTATCATATCATTTTTGATCCATTAGAATCAACCGTGCATCAATAAGAAGCCCACATTGATGGGTATGTCTTTAGGTATGATTTGAAATTATTCAAAGTTATGTGATAATGAATAAATCTTTTGTATTTGTGTCAAAAATAAATAACGGTGCTCCAATTAACATTAAATATGATTAAAAACCTCATTAAATCATTTAAAGATCAGTATTAATCATTGAAATATCAATTGGAAACCTGAATTTCTCTATCTAATCAGAAGTGGTGATTGCGTCTCAGATTTAGAGTTAAATAAAATATTATCTACGAGGGTTAAATACCAAGAAAGAAAAATTGCATTAACTTGAAATAAAATTAAAATGATCATCAATTCATTTATGATTTGTATGAATCAACTCTACATCTATAAGATACTTATGCCGGTTGGTATAATTGAAAATAACATGTTACATTGTATAGTTTTAATAAAATGACTGATCCCCCAATAGGGGTGGGGTCAAAAAATGAGAAAATCAATTTGGATTTACATGAAAATATAGGATAATATTTCTTGAATCATTTTTGATATGTTAGAGTCAACTATTCATCATTCAAATGCCAAGATTGATTGGTATGTCTTAATATATGATTTGAAATTATTATCATTTTTCCAATATTGGTAAAATCATTTATGTTGGGGTTAAATCCAACTAAACACGATTTGTCTGAAATTTAATCTTATGGAAATGATCCTTCTGTTATTTATAATCTATAGGAATAATCAGCACATTTATCAGATACCTGAATTTATGGGTTTAACTAAAAATGGAAATTTTCCACATATACTGAGTTAAGTAACAAGTCAATAATAAGATATCACACATGGAATGACACAAAATTGTTTGATAATAATCAAAAAGTAATTTATGATATATAGGAATTAAAACAACATCAAATACATGCTTGTGCCTCATGATATTATGTAAGAGGTAATGTTTTATATTTTTATTAAAATAAAATATCTTCAATATGTCAATATGATTCTCATATTGATCAGTATGGAATAATGTATGATTTGACATATGATAAAATCATGTGTGTATGGGTTATAACTGAATAAATGAGCATCTCTTGACATGAAATCGTATAAAAATGATCATTAATTCATTTATAATCTGTATGAATCATTAACATGACGATCAGATACTTAAATTTATTTATGTGATCAAAATTGGTGTTTTCCTCTCAGATTTGGTGTTATGTTAATCTTATCATAAAATGGGCCAATACATAGAAAACATAAATTGATTAACATAAAATTATAATAGAATTATCACTATGTTATTTTTGTTATGTAGGAACTAATACAACATCCATTGGATACTCATGTCACTTAGTTTGATGGAAAACAATGGGTAACATTGTATTGTATTATTAAAATTACATCCCTCCAGTTGGGGGGTCAAAAAAAATCATATTGATGTGAACATCTAGGAGAAAATTCCTCAAATAATTTTTGAACTATTTGAATCCACAATGTGTCAATATGATTCTTGAATTTATTGGAATGTAGTAAACCTAGTTATCAACATTAATAGTCATTTATGAATTGATAATTAATTAGTGTAATCATACATTTCAGATTAGTTTTGAATTATTTATGAATATATAATTCTTTATGTATGTAACACTATATAAATTATTTACATATTATATATATAAAAACTGATTAAATTTTATTTTAATATAAACATTAATTTTGATTTTCCATATTTAGTTTTTCTTATTGTATCTGTGGGTTGATATGGAAGGAATAATGGAAGGACCTGTAGCTTTTTGGATCACTATTTCGTTATTTTGTATTTTCTGGCATGGATTTTATGATTATATATATATATATATATTTTTGTATATTGGGGACCCCCATAGGTGGTCAGTAATACCTTTTTTTTGAGATAATTAGTGTCTTCATATGAACTTGGAAAGTCTAGAATCCAGATATGATGGACCTATAAATTGATAAATAAATGTAATAGTAAAATAAATGCATTAAAAGTGGTTTCTACATAAGCGAGATGACACCACTCCCCTTATAACTTCCTCCACAAACTGCATACATTGGTTGTGTATCCTAAAAGAACAAATGGTTCTCATCTCCATAAGTACTCTCTTTGAAAGATCATTAGCAACCTAATTAGACTCCCTATAAACATGGGTATCGAAATAATTATGGAACCTTTTATGGTTTAGAAATTAAAACCAACGAGGTAGTATCCTTCAAGAAACATTCCTAGTTCTCCACATGATGACATTGATAACATGAAAAAAGTCAGATTTAATACATATATCATTCCTGTTATGACAGACAACATGTTTCATATAAAAAAATACCCTACAATTCTGTCTCTCAATTAGTCCCATGAAAAATATTATAGTGAATGTTACAATTGAAAAATCCTCAATGTGTATTGAAAAAACTAGCACATCTTTATAAAACTGGTGTTTTGAGTGAAAATCCATCAATATTTACATTGAAATGTTCCTAGTTAGTAGGGATCCAAAAAATACTGTTGGCCATAAAAGGTATTCTTGACTAACCTAAAATTTCTAGTAGGAAGAGGGAATTGAAGTTATCCATGCAGTTGGCTATACTTCCCTCCTATATTACTGCAGTGGCATGTACATCCCTATGTACCTACAGAATACCTAAAATCAAGGTGGTATGTTTTCCATCATCCATGTAAATGTTTCTATATGTCCAAATAACAAGAAAAAAAACAGAAGTGGCTACTTAAAGAAGATTTTCATGCTTCTTGATTCGGTCACTACTAGTGACGTGTGTCAACAACTCCTTTATTTTCATATCGATGCAAAAAAATGGTGACAAAAACACACCAAATGTAGAGCCATAACTGCTGTGCAAAAGTTCATTGAAGAAAAACATGCTTAATGGTTTCATATTCCCTTGAACATAAAGGACAAGCTGATACAATGACTTGTCTTTCATTCCTCATATTAACATGTGTAAGAAAGCGATTCGTCCACAGTTTCCATAGGAGGAGTAATCTGTAAGGTGAGTTAAGGGGTGCCTTGAAATTGAGAATCCTTGTTGGAATCTGGGTATGGACATCAAATTGAATTTTATATAAGTCTATCATGTTGTAAAGGCTTATTTAGTTTGGCTTCCAGATAAAAGTATAAAAGTTCATTAAGGTGAAATTATTTATTTATATTTGATATTTAGGAGGGATAAATTCAGTAATACATCCATACTTAGTCAATAAATATGCTACCATCATTTCAAACAATATGGGACGTATAGGTCAAATGATAAGAGTACAGTCTAAGGTGGAATCAAACAATTGAGAATGGACATCCAACAAATAATTGATTTAGAGTTCTTTATTATATCATTGAAATAGTGCCATATGGAAGGCCAAACAGATGAGGAAAGGTAGTGAGGGTACCCAATAAGAATCTTTATCTTGAATCTTCATAATAAGAAATCCATGTATGATTCATTTTAAGTGGGGAGGATCTATGTGAATTTGTAAATGAGTCCATCATTAAACAACTTGATATACTTGATGAAAATGCCTCCATACTCATAGGTTTAACACTGTCATTCCACACAACTATTATCAACATTATTTCATTCAAAAATACTATTCAAATGAAGTTTCTCATCATGATTTGTATATAATTAAGATTTCTCCTTGGACATCTATAAAGGGACATGTGTATACAAGATTTGATATAATAACCAAATTAATGAGGAATACCCTCCCATCATAAGACATCTCTTTCTCCTTCCATCCTTCTACCTGATTTATAATTCTACAACTTATATCTGGAAGATATTACCTAGATACCTTTCCATAGAACAAAGGGACACCATGATTAACAAAGGGTAATGACCCATTCCTAAAACCAAGAGTCCTGATAATTTTGTTTTTCTATCCAGTAGATTTGACATCTACAAAGACAATGGATGATATTTCCAAACTAATGGATTGACTGGCCACTGTCCCATAATATTGAAAGAAAAATATTAATTTGATAGATGGTTCTCTAAGAGGATTTTCCAAAAAGAAGGATTTCATTATTGGATAAATAGTCAGATGTGATAAGCATGTACCTACAAGATTTTATCTATTTATAGACACCAAAATCAAATAAATCATGAATGAATCAACTCATATAATCCTTAGCAATGGAAAAGAGAATCTCTGAGAGAGGGTCTCCATGTCAGACTCCTCTTGAACACTGATATTCAACTTTGTGGATCCATTAATTAATATGTACAACCATGTAGTTCTTGGAATACAGAAAAAATACCAACAAACCCATTTGAAAACCCAAACCATCTGATCACATCAAACATGAAGTTCCAAATTATGGTATCTAACAACTTTGATATCTCAATTTTGAGGGAAAAGATCCCTTGCTTGGACTTCTTTTTCAATAGATTAATACTCTCTAATTTTGTGAAATGAAAATTATGAATGCACTACCCAGTAACTATCCCAAGCCGATTCAATGTAATAATGTCACTAATGAAACATCCCTATCTAGTCAGCATAATTTTTCCAATTACCTTAAGGATGGAATTACCAATATCCATGAGTATGACGGCTTTTAATTAAACAAAATTCATCTTCTTTGGGATTATGGAAATGAAATTCAATTTTATCTCATAAGGAGTGTGAGAGTGAGTGTAAAAGTTTCTATCCACATTGATACAGTCATCCAAAATGATTTCCAAATAAAACATGAAAAAAATGTGGCTGAATCTATATAGACCTACCACACATTCAATGTTAAGGGAGAATAATTATTTCATGATTTTATACCTCAATGGATTCATAAGAAGAGCCTCATTTTGATGATCATCAGTGAAAGGATATATAATATTAACCATCTCTTGAGTGCAGTCCATTAAATCCCCAGAATAAAGATTAGTAAAGTAGTTCAAAACTGCATTAGAAATCTCATTTTCTGAGGTGTAGAGGCATCCTATAAATTTTATATACTTCATTAATTCTCAAGTACCTATCTACCTTCCTAATATGTGATATTTTTTTAATTCATATCCTTATCTACATTCCATTTAATATGATGTTTTTTTGTCTAATATTTCGTTTAATGTGGGGAGATCATCCAACCTTGAGGCAGATTGAAATTATTATCTAGAGTGGATGTTCAAATTCTGATTTCTTAGTTTATATCTTGGAAGCTAATCCTCATCACCTTTTATATCTAGTTCAACATTAGAAAAATTATCTTTTCTCAAATCATGCATGTTTAATTAATCATTTTTATGTTTTTCAGAAAAACAATGCAGTGGGATTCCATGAATGCTTATCCTCCAACACTTCATTATTTGTTACCTACATACTTTAATCTTGATCCATTAATTATTAAAACAAAAAGGAATGGTTTTGGACATAATCATGTGATAGAAAAGATCCATTAGGATAAGATTGTGATTTGAGTGAAATTTTAGAAGAGTGTGAAGGGAATGGAAAATTTTGAGTCATCGTAATCAATATGAAGAAAGCATCTATCTAGTTTACTTGATATTCTTCCATTCAATGTTTACCTACTTTATATGAATATAAAATGTTACATAGAATCATTTTAGTGGTGTAAATTATCAATAAAAGAGTCAAAGTATGTGGAGGAAACTGAATTAAAATGCACCACTGTTCTCTCTATAGGTCTAAGGATGGTATTAAAATCACCCATTATCACCCAATTACAATTAACATCACAAAAAAAGACCACAAGATTTTTCCAAATATCCATTCTTATAATGTATGAGGTGGAATCATAAACAAAGGAATCCTCATAAATAAATCCCTGATCGATAAAAGAGAAGAAGATCCACTATGAGTTTTTGATACAAGAGGTAATTTGAATACTCTCATGATTAACCACCCAATGACAGTCAACATTGTTGTCATTCAGATTTTGAGACACAATGCTATACCCAAGATAATTTTATTTGCATGTTCTCTTGTTTCCAAAAAACTATTTTCTTCTCTAAAGTTACTATAAATTTTTTTTATAGTCCAATATGTATTGTATAAGGACATTTACCATGGGGGGATCTTGAAGAACATGATAGTTCAAATAAAGTATATTCAACAAGGACATGTTTGGTTCCTTTTTAGGGTCTCCTCCATTTTCAACATAATTATTTGGACATTTCCATTATTTACTTTCCCCTTTTCTTATTTGATTTTGGAGCTATACCTAAATCAAAATTGGAGTCATCTTACTCACGTTTAGTTTTTTTATCATTAGAACCCCTCTAAATCATCAGTTGGGGAACCTATGTACTCCTTAGAGATAACCAGCTTAGTGGATTGTAAATCATCCACTACAACATAAAAAAAATTAAGAGGTGTGAATTTATTCAAAAAATAAATTTCCATAGGGATTGTTTTTTTATGAACCTTTCTTTTAGAAGACATAGAAGGGTGTTACTTAATAATGGACCCATCCATTTCAGGACCAACAAGGATTTTTTCATTATTCTCCCCACAGTACACAACAGGCCGGGGCACAACTCAATCTAACCCATCATCATCAATTAATTCTTACATATATTGACTATAAGTGATGGTCATGTATAGTAACAATGATGTATATTTGGAAAAACATTTGTAAATAAAAATTATTTTTTTGTGTAGAACTCTAGTAGTTTTTGTGTAGAGTTTAGTAGACACAAATTGAATGTGTCATGTAGAAATTGATGAAGTGTGGCATTAATAGAACATTATTGAAGGTTTAATGGTGTAGAAATGAAGATTAAGAAATATAATTTATTAACAAAAAAATTGTATTTTATTCACACTGTAATATTAAAGTCTACTAGAGATGACGCTTAAATGGTTAACTTGATGCAACTACAACATCGATGTTTTTCCATGATCAATATCAAGGAATATATGAATGCAAAGAATTATCCTTTGATATTGATTTTTTAATTCAATATTAATTAAATAATTTCTTGATTTGTTCTGAGTATGTCACCTCTTTTCTTGGATGCATTGGGTATTTTGATTTTATTCTATGTTTTTTATTCAACTATTTTGGATTTGTATTTCTCATTTTTGGAAATAATCATGAAACTACTAAATATTACACTATATTTAGTGCTATCTATAATGGATGATAATAAAAAATGATGATAAAGGGGGTACATAAATCTCATAAAGATAAAAGCGCTAAAATAGGTCCCCTTTAATAGTACTAAAAAACAATAATAAAAGAGCATCCACCATTAGTGTTTTTTAGCACTGATAAAGGTAACCCTTTTTTGTGTTTTATTTAGTGCTGAAAAAGGATGCACTTTATTAGTTTTTTTATCACTTATAAATGCTACCATATATGAAATAATTTTAAATAAAAATTTACTTATTCTTAAATATGATTTATATTACAATAAAAATATATATTCACATAAATACAATATATATATATATATATTTATATTCATATTATATAATTTATAATATACACATATATTCACAATATACATATATATTTATAAATAAATATACATGTGTGTATATATATTTATATATATATATACACATGTATAATATATATATATATAATAAAATACCATATGAAGTATATATATATATATATACAGGCAATAAATATTATGTATATTTAAATTTATCATATATCTACATTCATATTTTCTAATTTACAATATATATGTTTCTAATTATATGTGTGATTACACACACACAGACACATATTTTAAAATATCAATAAAGATAAAAAATGTTTATTAAAAATTTTAGTCAGTTCATAATCAAAATTTATCATCAAACTTATTTTAAAAATTTATATAGGTAAATGTAATAAATTAAAATTTCATTTAAATAATCATGTAAATATAGAAATGAACAGATAATCATTTAATAATATTTATATATAGTACATGTAAATAAATTTATAAATAACATAAAAAAACAACAAAAAAACTAGTAAATAAATAAATATTAATATATTTGTTGGTATTGTGACATGAATCATTAAAAAGTCCCTAAAATATTGCTCTGTGACAAAAGATAATATTTGAATATTAAGGGGGGCCATGTTCAATACATGTACATATATAAAATATGATTGCACATATGTATGTATGTATGTGTATGTTTATTTATGTGTGAATATATGTATGTCAATTTATATTTTTGTGTTATGTATACATATTTGTATAGATGTATTTAGGTATATTTATAAATGTTCATGAATCCAAGTATGTGTATGTGTATGCAAGTAAAAATATGATCATGCAAGCACACATGCATATATTTATGTATGTATGTACGTATGTATGTATTCATGTATGTGTGTGTTTGGACGTTTATGTCTGTGTATGTGTACACATGTAAATGATTTTGTATGAATGTGTGTGAATGTGTATGTTTGTGAGCATGTGTATGTATTTTTATATTTGTGAATGTGGATTTATGTAAATATCTATGTAGGTGTATGTTTATGTATGTGCATGTGTTTGTATGTGTTGGACAATTTGTGATGAAAAATGTGTCCAAGAGGGGGGGGGTTAATAGAACTTTGAAAACATAGATAATTCTTTTCAAAATAATTAATAAATAGATTGTATTACCACATGAATGGGCAGTCCAATATAGTAGTGTTAAAAAATAAGATTCAACAGAAAAATAAAAAAATATAAAAAAATAATTTTTATAGTTGATCAAATTATCTTTATCATATTACTACTCTTTACACCCCCACTAACTCAGTGATCGGAATAGTAGTCACTATGAATGTAACACCGCAAGATTTTAGGAGAAGTATTCTTTTTAATTTATTTGATGTCTTGTGTTGTATGCTACACCAAAATTATCTTGCGCTATATGCAACACCGTATTAGCTTGCAGTATACACAACACTATTCTTGGAACATGTTACACAAATTTTCAACATCGTTTGATAGAAGTTATTCTATGCCACATTTAGTGTATATATATATATATATATATTCTATGTATAAATGAAATATGGTTGGATTCTATTATACCCAAGAACAAAAGAATCTTGCACTACACGCAACCCTGACTTGGCTTGCTTTACACGCAATCGTGACCTTTCAAGATAGCGTGTGTTGTACGCAATACCGAGTTTCACTAAACAATGATATATTATTTAAATATTATATAAACACACCGTTATGAATATTAATACCCTCATTTTGATATTTTATAAATTTTATCTTTTAAAATGGACTTCATTTTTGGATTCGGAATATCAAAATTATCCTTGGGTGAATTTTTGATATTTTTATGGAAACTATAAATTTTAGTTGAATAGTGAAATCTTTGGGTTACTATTTAAATACCAACTTTTTAATTAAATAATCATTTAATTTATTTAAATTTATTTTAGGTAATAATTGATACAAAATACCTATATATGTTCAATGTAATCCATTGGAGTCATTTTATAATAATTTTAGATATATAAATATTATATTGAACTTTTCACCGTATTTTACCCACCTCCTAGGAGAATTTGAAAATTTTCATAAAACATAATTTTACCGCTTATATGAGTGGAATTTCAATAATCCTAGAGACACGGTTAATATCAAGGAGTAAAATGTGGTTCAATAATATAAAAATAATTTTTGGTGAATTGTATTTTTTTATTTTTATTTACCACGGTTAAAAGTAAATAGTGTATTGAACGGTTAAAATGGTATTATTATTACCCTGAAACATATACTAATTCTATTAGATATGTTTAATTTGACCAAAAACAAGCTTAGGAATAAAATATGACCATTTAGGTCCACATGGATTAGATTAGAACATTTATTATTAATTTATTTAAAGAAGAGTTAAAAGAGTTAAAATAAAAGTTGTATATCTAAAACAATTTTATTATAGGGTTATACATGAGATAAATTAGACTATAAATATTCATTAGAAAGATAATGAAATTTACAACATAATGGTAGTTTATTTATAATTTTTAGACATTATATAATTTAATTTATTTATGACACAATGATGATGGAATAATTACCTTATTAATGAAATAATAACATGATTGATGCTATAAATACCTAAATAAATATAATATGAGACTTTTTATAAATTGAACTAATTTTTTAGGTTAATATGACATGTTATTATTGACTCAATGAACGTTTCTCGAAGTAATAACTCTTTTTTTTATTTTCACAAAAATCAATTATCAAATAGAGTCATAATTAACATAAAATAGTTTTTAAAACAAATATTATATTATTAATTGTTATTTTATTCCAAAAAATATAAGGATCATCCAAATGACTTAGATAAGGTTATATATATTAATAATGAACCACTTGGGGTTCGTTTGGATTGTTATTGTAAGTTTATTAACAATATAATGAAAGAAAACAAGAAGACATGGTAAAAGTTAAATTATTTAACATAGAGTTAAATCTAAATGATAAGGATAAAATAGTAACCTAAACATGTCTAAAACCTATTTTTTGAGATTATTTTGACCCATCCCCACTTTATATTACAAATAAATCTATTTGGAGCTATTATAAAAATAATATGACTTTATTATAAAATAATATTTTACGCTTTTCCTAAGGTGCCCCTCTCCTCCCTTATAAAAGGGCGTCTCTTCCCTCTTCTCTTTATACAATTTTGAGCTTTCAAGATCAGTTAAAACCTAACCGTTTCCATTATCAACTTCCTTATAAAAATTATAGAGGCTTTGGTCCCCTCAAAAGGCCAACTCTAGTGCCTTAAGAGGAATCTTAAAATAGGTGCGTCGAAGAAGAGGTAATCTCTTCTACCGACTCTTTCATGTTTATTTCTAATTCAACTACTTCTTGTTTATTTATTAAATTATAAAGTAATGACATAAGAATAATTAATATACTTATATGTTATTATAATTATGAAACAACCCTATTTCACCTTCTATCCATCCTATGGGAAAAGAAATCACCACGCGTGCGGACGTATGGAATTCCATCTCCACGCCGTGAGGTAATCTGTTTTTCTACCAATACCTAAATTTGATGGGTATAATGGTATAAATAATAGCTATATATAGTCATTATAATATAATTATATCATACAATCCAATTCAATTCAATAATTATGGGAATGATATTATCGCTCGTGCGAATGTACGGATTACCGTCACCACGACGCGATGAGATTCATTCTCCATGTTGACCATTCAAGAATGATTATAAAGTATATATAATGAATAATAATGAAATAAATAAGATAATGAATCTACTGGATTTATGTATATATATGTCATAAAATAAATTCCATTCAAGTCAATTAGGAAAGGAAAACAGCGTTCATGCATTCGTACAGCCTACCATCTCCATGAATGGTGTATTTAATTTCATTCATCTATCTATTACATATATATATTGAATATATAAGATATATAAAACATGATTTACATTCTGGAAGTATGTAAATCATGATATAAGTAATAATAATATCAATAACAACAAGTCCAAACACGTACGATAAATAAAACGATTTTACCCAAAACGCTACTTTAACATGGAATTTACAAAAGAACGGGTAATATAAAGTCATAAGTGAACCATTTATGATATCATAACAATAAATATGATTATGTAATAAGTAAATGACATTATTTAAATCATTATACAGGAGGTTCGGATACGTACAAATCATATCAGATCTAATGTAAGGGATTATTTCTTCTCAATTTTATTTCGGTGAGACATATGCTTTAATGACCACCACATTATTTTGTATGGTGTTTATGATTACCAAGAATGTTTTATGAATTTTATTATAAAGGATATGATACTTACATATGCATGTAATTTTCCTTATTTTATGACACGTATGATTTCATCGATTATAAATGGTAAGGGATAACTTTTCCAATCTCATTTTTTTCTAAGATTGTTTATTCGTAATTGTTTATAGGGTTATTGTTATCATCCATGCTGATATGTTATAAAATGATTTCATGTATGTTTAAATTCCTTATTATTCATTTTTTAAGGTTCCACATGTCATGAAAGGAATCTTACATCTTTTTTACAACATGAGGAACTTTTTACTTTTCTAAAAAAAGTATGAGGAGAATGTTTTTTTGACATATATGACATGAATGGATTTTTATGGGTTTATAATTTATTATTTTCATGATGTTTACTCTACAAGATTTCCTGATTATTTTCAAAAAAATCCTTTTATTTTAAAATTTCATGGAATTTTGTGAAAAGAAAATGATTTTGAAAAAGAAAGGATATTTTCCACAAGAATTCATTTCATGTGTTTTATCAAAACCATTTTCCATATAAGATTACATTATTTCATATGTATATGTTTCAAGTATAATGTCTCTATTATTTACATGGTTTTACATTTCTTATGATGAAATGATATCCATTTGTTTTATATAGATTATTTTATGATGGGATGATGTTTATGAAACCCATTTTATTCTTTGGGTTTTGAAGAATGATTTATGTTTATGTTGTGGCACACGTAAGAATGATTTCATTATGAGATGGGTGGGACCTATATCTCCATCCAATGCATTGAGTATAGATTTATATATCATGAGATATAAATGGTTGTAATGGTAAGTTAATCCGGTTCTGTGATACAAGACTTGAATGTGGAGTGAACTCGATTAAGAAAGGGACTTTTTCCACTGAGATGGTCTTGGCAGTAATGACTTGGCTACTATAGAAATCATATAATGTGATTAATGGTTTCCACAATTACATGTTTTATTCCCATGCTATTTTATCATGATTGATTCTCTATTGTGATCTAATCCTTACGTACTGCCATGTATTATGTCATTGCTCAAGATTTTGATGTTTAAACTTTATGTTCATGTTTTTAAGTTCAAATGAATATGGTTGTTTTATTTTCTCCATACTAACCCTTAATGATCATTTGATCTCACCATTTCTATGTATTCTTTTCCTTAGGTTATAAAGAATGGTTTTAGGAACAAAAACAAAAGGGGGAGATCTTTATGGGAGATGATGAATATCTTTCACCATGATTAGAAGATTATTTTTTCGAGTTTCCAAAGCCACTAGTCTATTAAGGTCCATATGTGTTTGTTTTTGTTATGTATTAAGTATTCAAAAAAAGTAATGTAATTCCCATTTATGTCATGATTAAGTCTCTACAATGAATATGGCATAACATATAAAAAGTGTAATTTTTTTACACACCCTAAAATTTTCATACATGGATATAATCAAAAAAACAACTACCTTTCTACAAACTTTGGATAAACTAAGGGAACCCTTAATTTTTTGAGTCACAACTCAATAGAAATAAATTTTTATAAGAAAGTATAATCAACATCCTTCATTCTCTTGATTGGAAGAAACAAAAACCTATTTTTATAGTATAAATAAAAATATTAAACGACTAAAATGATGAAAATAAAAATCAAATGAAGGGAAAAAGTTTGAAAATGATCCATCACATTTTAGTATTGATTTCATTATTATCCATGTATCAAACCATTAAGTTACTTCACAACCACATAAAAGCATGGTATTCAATGGGGATGAATTTCAACACCTTCATATTTCTCACAGGAATATCAAGGCTATATCCTTGAAAATTTTGAGATGGAATTTTTAATTAGGTAATATGATCTAACCTATGGTTAATTAAATCTTCATAAAATATATGATCTTATGATCACATGGGTGTTTCATGTTATTTAATCATATTTTTCCATAGTTATAGGCAATATAGTCATGCAATAATATTGATCTACCTATTAGAAAAACATCCCCCACTTTTCATTAATTAAATTAATTCAATAATACATCATTGATAATTAAAAGAATGTTTATTTATTATATGGACCATCATCAACTCCATACATCAGTAATATATCCTTTTCAAAAATCATGTAATTAATGATGATTTTTAAAACTTCTCGATACATCACGCCATGATTTGCTTGATATCTTCCCACAATGCTTGTTACACCCAGGCTTTAATCATGGCAAGTGAAAATTTTATTTTCACTAATATCTATTAAAATATTAATTTTAATAATTAATTTCAAAAAAATTCTCATTTTATAGGAGGAATGTTGATTTTAAACATACTAGGTCAAAAAAATCCTAGAGGGAATTTTTAAAATTTTACCTTAAAAATATGATTTCATATATATTTGAAAATATATTTTTTATTTATTAATTATTTTTTAATAATGTGTTATATTATATATAATTAACCATGTATTGATTATCAATTTGATATAAATAAAGATAATAACATTCAGAGGTAAAGAGGGATATTTTTCAGAAAACTATTTTTAAGTACTTAATGTTTTTCCATTTTAATTAATTAAAGTAATATCTAATAATGATTGATTGAAATGAAATTGGTAGATTATATATTTAAATATATGGATTTAAATTTATATAATTATCATTAATACTCATCATGTAACTGTAATATAAACTTTTTATTGAAAAATTCATTTATTGAAAAACCATTGCTTCATCACTTTTCGCAATTTCATTTTTAAATTAATTTATCTCACCTCTAGGAATTGATTTTGATAAAATATAGTTGAAATTTGTAATCATAATAATTAATATTATCAATTAATTTAAACTGAATTATTGGGTATAATGAATAATAAAATCAATAAAAATATGTTACTATGGTTATGGTTAAATTTGGATTACCAGTTGTTAATCATAAATGGCCTAAAAACGTATTTAAATCCAGTTGATTGAGTTTATTTTGAATGTAAATTAATCACCTTTTAATATGATTCATTTTTAATATCCTTCATTTTTTATCCATTTATCCAAGAACATGACTTAATAATATTAAAATACATTTAAAAATTACAAGTTTGCCACTCACATCAATTATATAATGGTATCTCCTCCCCTCAGTTCTTCACAACTATTAATCAATTAATCTCAACCATAACCTACCAAAATATCCCACAGGATCATTATTAATGATCTATTGGTATTAGTCATCCCGAAAGACCAACCCTATGGTGCTTAACTGGAGTTATACATGATATCTTTCATAGAATAGGTAATCATTTCAACCAAACACTTTCATATTTCTTCTTCTTTTACAACATTAAATTATATCCTTAACATTAAAATATAATAAAAATTGTATATTCAATATATTGAAATGTAATTATTTTTATTTCATAAAATTTATCAATCTCCTTCTCCATAAAATGAAAAACAAAACCATCTTTTTCATGTACGATATACTACTACCTCACAAACTGATGTAATTATTTTCTTCACTACCTCACATATATATTCATAATAATGTAAATAATGAATATAAATGATAATTATGACATAATATTGATTCTAGAAATTTAATATATCATATACCCATTTACCCTTCCACCTGTTAAAAATTTATTACATCACTTGTGTGTACATGTGGGCTTCCACCTCTATGAAGTGATGTGATTCATTTTTCATATTTAATTTTCATATATGATTCTAAATATATATTTAATGGGTATATAGGATTTTAATTTTATGTATAGAATTATAGACATGTAATAACCCTGATCAAGAAACAAGTATTTTAACCTCCAAAATAAAATGTAGATGAAAAATGAATCAGTTAACACCCAAATCAATGATAATAATACTAGATTGTTAACAAAGAGGTTATAATATGATATAATTAGATTATATATGTTATTATAAATATGTATATGTTTCCATTATATAATTATTATAAATGTAAATTTATTATGTTGGATGTTAAATCATGTTTTACTAAGTAGAAGCGTGAGGTAAGAGATTCTGTCTTAATTTCCACTATATTGATAATAATTTGGTATTATGAACCTATTCTATTTTATATAGTGTATATACTGAACCTTAAATTTAATTTAATTGAATGAATATTTATATTTTGTTATTAAAATGTCAATTTAGTTTTAATATTTCAAGGGGTTACCATTCAAACATTATCATTGAGGTAAGAATTTATTTTTCAATCTCAATTTTTGTGTGTTCTTACAACTTTTCCTTACATTGTAACTGGAATATTGTGAATAATTTTTCAAAAAACAAAATCTGATATTATTTCTCTTTTTTGAATGAATATATTTTTATTCCATATCCATATTATTCAAACATTTTTTATAAAAGTAATTTTTATATTATAAAATGATTTATTAATAATATTTTTTTATAAGGCTTGTAAGTAATATATTTAATGTTATATGAATGGATAATTTTTTAATTTTTTATCAAAAAGAAAAAATATTGATTCTTTTTAATGTATATGATTTTAATGAATTTTATTACATCCATAACCATATTACACTATTTATATTCATCTATAATTTTACAATAGTTTAATAATGAAAAATTATATTAAATATTTCACATCGATTTTGTTTCATTCTAAAAAACCTAATTTTACTATAAAATCTAATTTTCAATGAATTTATTTTAATATATTATCTCTTATTAATTTTTTTAGTCATTAAAATAGTTCTAAATCATTCAATATTTTATCATATTTCATTAAACATTATATTTCGCTTCCATATTTATATTCATGGTATTATGGATATGCTTATTGCATAAACTATATACAATTTCAATATGCATTGTTTTACTATTAAAGTTATTTGATTGACTGAAGAAATATTGATATTACATATTCCATATTAATTATTGAGATTTATTTATAATACATGTTATTTATTAATTAAATTGATCATTCAATAAAATAGGAATACATGGGACATGCAATGATGGGTGGGGCCTAAAATTAAAGAGCCCCTCGATTCCTGAAGATGTATCATTAGAGATACAAGTTAGATGGACTTATTAAATTTGTTTTTGGGGTATACATATCCATTGACATAAACTGTATTGAAAAAATAACATGATGATAAGATATCATGAATTTTGATATCATCATGTTCAAACAAAAACAATTTTTTTTTTGTATTTTCTAAATCCAATTTATGGTTTAGTGGGAACCAAAAATTCAATTTTTTACACCAACATATACCCATGTTAAACATTATTCTATTAATTGATTGAAAATTTTGTAACTATTAACCCTGATATTATTTCATTATTATTAACTATGGATGTATTTTGATTTCATGTTATTTATTAAATAAAATATGTTTTCAGTTATTTACACAGCCATATTGATTATTCCTTAAATAGTCAGGATATATTCCACTCCACACAACCCTTACTATGAATTTGACATCATCATTATTTTTTTTCTGTCCACATGTTATTAAGAATGAATATTTGAATGAGTTAAAGGATGTAGACTGTTTACTATTATAATGTTTATATTTTATTTTGAATGTAAAAATTGGAATAATGTATGTATCTAGTTATTCAAGACAACTAAAATGAATGATCAATTATGATGTGATCTCTTCAATCTTATTCCAATTTAATAATGTAGGAACCAACTCTAGGTTATTTTATTCAGGTGGTAACAATTGGAATCATAGGAAAGTTTAATAGAAATATTGGTAACTATATTTAGGAGAACATAGATTAGGTTACATAATCCTATGAATGAATTTTAGGATATATATAATTTTAAGATAATATCATAATTGTTTTTAGTAAGTTATAGATTATGTGGTTTTCCACAAAATATATTCCTATTTGGATACAACATGTGTACACGGATTTGGAACAAATTAATCTAGGGGTAATAATTCCAAACAGAGTTTGTGGAGTATATCTCAAATATCATTCTAGTACATAGTGAATCATCCCTTACTCCAAACTTAGTTTTACACACCTAGGGGATATTCATGGGTTAATTCAAATTTTAATTATAAATCATTATGAAATATTTTAAATTATTTTAGGATTTAAGGGTATTCCCAAACGAAAAATAATTACGATTATGATATTAAAAATGCATCAATTTTCAATTTTTGTTATGTGTTAAACCTGATTTAGAATTATATGTTACGATTGAAAATTGATAATCTTATGAGTTAATTCAATATATTTCATTATTTAGAAATGGTTTCTTATAAACAAAAGGTTTCAATAGTTTTGGTAAATGTAGAGATTTCCCTAATAATATATCCAATGGAACTTGTGAGGAGTTGAGTAGATCAAGGCCATATTCGGAAACCTAATATAGGTTATGACTAACAACCTTGAAAATATAGAGAAACATGATGTTCCAAAACATGATACACTAATATTGGATCATTCCTATGACATATGCTTCCATAATTCAGTGTAACTAATAAACTTGTGGTAGCTAATAAATGGATTATGTCCCTTGAAAATATATTTATTGAGTTGGGATGTAATTAAAGGGAAAATGTTATTCTGGTAGTGTAGTGTATTAATGGGATGTTGAAATGTCGTAGTCATTGATCTAGACTACTAGGGATGAAAATGAAATATAACATATAATATGGAGATATTTAATAGTAACATTATTTTACTAATATTTAAATAATGATTAATGAAATGAAATGAATAAAAACTCTTCAAATTAAAGAAAAAATGAAGAGTGTGTTTTAGAGTATGAGGATACATTTAAAAGTACTTCCAAGCAGAATATAGATTAAAATTTTAATTTAGAAAAAATTATTGACTATTTCATTGAAGGGATTATGTGATGTGTCTAAAGGTCACTAGTTTCTCAAATGTTTTTAGTATATAATAAAATATTAATTTGTGTTGTTAAAGTAGAAGATGAATCTTTTAGATCTTATATCTTCAAGGGAAATCAAGAGAAGAAGAGGATGAATAAGATCTATAGAAAAGATAGTGAATCAATGTAGAAGATTAAGACAAAAACATTTCCATCATGTGTATGTTGTGGAATGAAAAATCACAGATATTTATTAAAGGTAATATTATTTTTTTTCAAGTGAAAATTTACGGCTCAGTTTTTCTAATGAATATAAGAGGGAAAACATTTCTATATTTTTCTTTAACTATAGGGAAAATGGCAGATAATTCACTTGAATTCCCCAAGTATAAAGGAAACATACAATATAAGAGGTTAAGGGGAGAATTCCACGATTATTTTATTATAGTAGCTATGGTTGATGTTCCTAAATATGTTGTAGTATGTACTTTAATCATTTACTCAAATTTAGCAAATACATTAATTGATACTAGATCTTCGTACTCTTTTATATCTATAATGATTTCCATGTTAGATAAATATTTACCTAGTAACTTTAAAAGGGAGTTATATATCAAGAATCTAAATAGAAATATTATAGAAATATTGATGTTTCAGTCAGATACCATTATAACATATAAACATACCCAATTTTCATACATTATAATTTTATTAATGGTTAATATTTTTAATCATTTATATGGATTATAATTCAAAATATAATGAAAAAAAAGTTATTTTAAAAACAGGTACATTATGATTCATGTCGATGTTATTGAATTACATGTTTTTAGAGGTGTGAAATCACCATCTTGGTCATGTCAAGATCCACCTATAGTAGATCTTCAAAATTAGATTCTTAAGGAAGAAGAGTTGACACAATCTAAGGATGGGAGGAAATACATAGAAATCAAACAGAGCAAGAAGTGGTGTTTTCCATTGTTTTAAACTCGAATGAATGAACTATTTCAATGAATTACAAAATAATGTATATATTATAATTAGTCAAGTTGAATAAAAAACTATTATATTTATGTGATTGGGGAATTATATGCCCTCTTATTTCACCTTATGGAGCCCCTATTATTTTATTTTTGAAGAAAGATTCATATATAAGGCTATGCATTTATTATTGATAAATTAATAATAGCACAATAAATAATAAGTATCATCCACCTTACATTGATGAATTATTAGATATACTTATTGGAGCTCAATAATTTTCAAATACAGACATTCATTAAGGGTATCATCAATTGCATGTAAACATGGAAGATATTTTGAAGATCACATTTCATATTAGGTATAGATGTTAGGATTCTAATGTGATTCCATTTGGATTGTCTAATAAACCCTATGTTTTTATGGATCAAATGAATAATTTATTTAATTAATATCTTGATAGTTTTGATGTGGTATTTATTAAAGATACAATGGTGTACTCTAACATCTAAATATACCATGAGAATAAAATATGGATCATTATCGATACTCTTAGAGAAATCGAGTTATATGAAAATTTAGAAAATCATAATTCTGAATTTTTGATGTATCTTTTCTGGCCATATTGTCTCCATGGATTTAACCATAGTTGACCCTTTGATGATAATGGTAGTCAAAGAATGTCCTTTACTAAAAACCATAATTGAGGCACATTGTTTCCTTGGATCAGATATTTACTATTAGTAATTTAAAAAAAATGTTGCCTATTTAGATAACCCATTTACTATGATTTTAAGTAAAATGATATTGTTTATAAGAAATAAGGAACGTGAAGAATTTTTTAAATAAATAAAGGGGATATTTGTTAATTATTTGATATTGAGTGTACCATAGGGAAATATTAGATTTTAGATATATAGATCGAGGAAGTTAGTTGTTTGTGTTCTTATGAATAATGACATATTTATTTACTATACATCTACATAATTAATGATTCATGAACAGAACTATCCAACTCATGATCTTGAGTTGGTAGTTTTATAATTTTTTTTAAATATAGATATTACATATATATTGTTAATTATGTTGGATATACTCAAATGAAAATAATATTAAAGAAATATTTTTTATAAATACCTAAATATGAGGCAAATTCAATGGCTTGAGCTACTAAATTATTATGATTTTATAAGACACTAACAAATAGGGAAGGAAAATAAGATAGAGGATGCATTGTGCTTGAAATAACATTATGTCCTAGAAAAAATGATGAATGATAGGGATATTATATTTATAGATTTTGTAAATATTGATATATAAATAATCAATGAAGGGGAAACATCACTCATTTTTCAAATGATTTCGAAACCATATTTATTGTAAAAGATAAAATATTATTATTCAATTGGATTTTTCAAAAGAATATTAAAGCTATGAATGTTGGGAAATTGGAATAAGACTTTTATGAAGTTAGAATTATAAAATTTGGAAGAATTATATCTGTTCCATCTATATGTGAGCTAAAAAAAGAATTATTAGATGATGATCATATATGGAATTTCTCTATACACCTTTGAAGCATCACACTATATAAGGATCAGGAGGAAAACATTTTATGGGAAATTATGGAATATTTATTGACAAGCTTGGTATTTGAATATGTTAAGGATGGGAGACAACATCCTAGAGTATTCATCCAACCTCTACCTATTCCTATATGGACATTGGATGAAATTACTACGTATTTTCTCATTATATTTTCAATGAATCCTAGATTGAATGATTACATATGGGTTATTATTAATTTCCTCACCAAATCGATAGATTTCCATAACATTAGAAAAAATTTAACTCTTATGAACCTCACAAAACTCTATTTTAGTAAACATTTAATACATCAGGTCTTCTTTTTCAATTTTTTCTGATCATGATCCATGTTTTTCATTGAAACATTGAAAACGTATTCGAATGGATCTCGATACTGATTGTAATATCAGAATTGTTTATCATCTTCAAACTAGTGAATAGTCTAAAAAGTCTATTAAAAAATTAGAAAACGTGATGAGGTAATGATCACTAGAATTTAATGGTATATAGAATCTGTATTTACCATTATAAGAGTTTTTCTATAATAATGGATTATATTCATGTATTGTAATTGTGCTGTATGAAGCATTATATAGAAAGATATGTCATACTCCAACTTATTAGGATGAATTTTTGGAAAGGAATCTTGTAGGACCATAACTTGTTCAGGATAAAATGTTAATTTTAATGACAATTCTGATCTATATTAATGTATCTTAATGAATGTAAATGTGTTAAGCCTATAATTGAATAAATGTTTTTTAATTTCAAGTGGGAGATCATGTTTTCTTGAATGTATCTCCATGGAAGTGTATTATACGGATTGGCGAGAAACGAAAATTGAGCCCTAGGTGTGTTATACAATTTAAAATTCTATAAATAATTAATGCTATGGACTACTATTTGGAAATTACCTCGAGAATCTCTAGAGTCTATTATGTGTTCTAAATTACATTATCAATGAAGTATATGACATTCCCAACACATGTTCCCACCTTTGAATATATATAATTATAAATTGATCTGTATTGATATGAAATTCCTATCCAGATTATTGAAATTAAAGAACAACTATTGTGAAATCAAAAGAATTTATTGGTAAAGGTACATGGAGAAATCCTGGTATTTAAGAAGCCCATGGGAACCAAAATATGTTATGAAGAAGAACCACACTCATTTGTTTAGCTTGTAAAATCCAAAAAACAATTTATGTATAAAATTTTATCCTAGGGAAGAATTTAAAGATAACAATTCAATTATTGTATGTGAACATTTTATTTTCATAAATATATAGTGCAATAAACTTTTTTAATATTTCATAGTAAAAAATTATAATTTGATAAGACGAATATTAATTTTGCAAATATTTTTTAAAAATAAGAATATAAAGTTTATTAAAATTTTACCATATAAATATTATTTTATAAATAATTAAAAATTATTATTTAATTATTCCTCTTTTTATTTATAATAATGTGTTAATCATGTATTTCTTTTAAAAACATTGGGGTTAAAGCCTCATTTTTATTACAAATCAAAGACCACTTTGTGTCTATGTAGAGGGATATCAATTAAATTTATCAAAGGCCTATTTCCATGTGCCACATTAACATGGAACAATGTTTCAAGGGAATAAAATATCTAATACAAGGAAAACAAGCATATTTTTGGGCTCAAATGGCCATCTGGTGAATAATATATATACAATACCCAGACATCTACAGTACCACCACTACTACAACTCCCTGTATAGTACCTCCTTCACAACTAGGCCACTAATAAACAATTTCACAACTACTACATTAATTCTAGAGTACCATGCTATTGTGCTGCTACAGGATCATTTTTGCGGTAAAAAGAGATATTTTTCAAAAAAATGATTTTATGTGCTTTGAATTTTTTAATTTTGATTAATCAAATATATTATATAATAATTAATTATTTTAATTAAATTTATTGATTATATATCGAAATATATGAATATATATTTATATAATTATTATTTCTTCTCACAAAGTTAATGTACGATCATTTTATGCTTGAAAAATACAATGCAAAACTGTTTTTGCAGCACATTTTGCAAGTTTATTTTTAAATTAATTTATACCACTTATAAGAATTGATTTTGATTAAATGGATTCCACATTTTTAAAAAACATACATAATATTAGTTAATAATATTTAAGTATTTTTTGTTCATAATGAACATTATAAACTAAAAAAATATGTTACTAAGGATTCAGTTAAAAAAGGTTACCGAGTGTTAATATAAAATGATAAGGGTTTAAATGACTTAAAACTTTATTAAAACATATTGGATGAGATTATTTATAAAATAAAATCATTATATTAATATATGATCAATTTTATATCCAATTTTCCTTAAATGTTATATAATAATATTTGAAATCATTGAAAAATTACAGGTGTGACACTCAGGTCAATTAAAGAAGGGCACCCCTACCCTCAATTAGGCACACCTATTTAGACATTTATCTCAATAAAAAAAATTAAATATATCAAATAAATAATTATATATTTTATTTATGTTAAGGTGTTCCTTAAAAACTAATATTAGTCTCCTTAAGAGGATATCTAAAGAATCTCTTTCAAAGAAGAGGTTATTATCTTAACAAAAAAATTTCATTATTATACAAATTTTTATCATGTTCAATTATTTGCGTACCATTCCAATATAATAAAAACAATTCTATTATATAAAATTAATTTATTACTTTTATTTTATAATATTTATCCATCTCATTCTCTGTCAATTGGGAAATAGAACCATCACTCGTGTGTAGGGAGGACTACCACATCATGAATTGATGTAGTTTGTTTTCCATCAATACCTCAAAAGGATATTAATAATAATATAACTAATGAATATATATGATAATTAGGAAATAATAATGAATCTATAAATTTTATATATCATCTACCATCGTACCCATCAAATCATTAAAAAATTATAATGTCACTTGTGTGTCGACCTCTATGAAGTGATGTGATTCATAGTTAATGTATACATTTTCAAGGATGATTATAAATATGTATATACAAGTAATATGAATTGATTTTATTTAATGATTAATATTATATATATTTTATAACCACGATGAACAATTGAGAACCAAAACCGCTGGAACAATACATATATGAAAAATGATGCAGTTAACACCCGAAAGAGTGATAATAATGACATATTATTAAAAAATAGATAATAAGATGTTATAATTAGACCAAATATGATATTATTAATATGTTTATTGTTTTTATTTAATTAAAATAAATCCAATTTATTTTTTATGTGGTTAAATCATGTTATACTAAGTAGAATTGTGAGGTAAGGGATTTCATCTCAATTTCCACTCCATTGAGACATATTTGGTATTATGCACATATTTTATTTCATGTGGTGTATATACTAACAGATTTATTTATTTAACATTAATATATATTTAATAATTTTTTAATTTTTCAATTAATTATTATTCATTCAATGGGTTACAATTAAAATTTTACCAATGATGTAATAATTTAATGTAGAATATCATTTTCTTGTGTTTGCCTATATTTTTCATTAAAGGAATGATATAATATAACCTTTATAAAATCCATCTATTATAATATCCTCTAGATGTTTAAAGAGTTTCCATGTTTTATTATAAATTTTTTTCTCTTTTACACTTGAATCAATCAAAGAATTTTCTTAATAAAATCCAGTCTAATTTATCTTTTTCATCAGGTATATTTTTATTCCATCTCCATTTTTTTAAAATTGTTTCAAAAAAGTAATTATTAATTATAAAAATTAATTATTAAGTACATTTTATGTAATAATTAACTTATTCACATATTTTTAATGAAATATTTCTAATTTTATCTGAAGGGATATTTTTCATTCATTATAAGAAGTTAAATGTATTGTTTCTTTTTAACTCATACAATATGAATGGATATTCCTTCTGTCATAAATATTTTAAACAATTTATATTATTCGACATGTTTTCAATGGTTTTAGAAAGAATTTATTTAATGAAATACAATTTTAATTGTTTGAATTATATTTCCATATATTATCATAAATACTTGATTTAACAATGAACTCTACTTTTCTAATGAATTGAGCGATATATTTTTTCTATTGTTAATTTTGAGGTCACTAACATTATATTTATAGATTAACTTAATTATGAACATATTTCATTATAAATTATATATATGTTTCTTATTCACATTCTTTATATCATTGATATTATAATTACCTAAACTGTATAGCATTTCAATGAACAATGTTTTAAATAAAATTCATTTGATTGACAGAGGAAATCATGATATTATGTATTCATTATCGAACATGGATATTTTTTGATAAAGCATTTTCTTTATGAAATAGATATCTAATTAAATATAGGAGGGCTAAATTTTACATTCAATGATGGATTAGGCCTATAATCACATATCCCCACAACACATGGGCATGTTTCATGAGGAAAACTAGTTAAATAACCATATTACATAGGGTTTTATTGTATACATACCAATTTAATATTATTTTCATAGAACAAGGTCTTAATGGTAAGATATCATGATGTCTAACTTGATGAATCTTCATCACTAAGAATTAATTTTTAATATCCATGATGTTATTTCACCATTTTTATCCATGTATGCATTTCATTATCATGTTATAGATTAAATGACATATGTTTTTTGTTATTTACTATTCCAAACTAATTATTCCTTATCTACTCATGATAGATTCCATTGTATGTAACTTTTAATAAGCATTTGATTCATGAAAATTATGTTTTCCTTTCAAAATGATATGAAGAAGGATCCTTTAAATGAGTTCAAGGATGCATAATGTTTACTATTATTATGTTTTATATTTTATTTCCAATGTAATAAAATGGAATATTGTATGTATATAGTTCTTAAATACTACATAACATATTTATCTTTGGTGATGTGATACCTTTTTTCATTTTCCAATGTAATAAATATATATTTATTTTGGGTTACTAGATTTGGGGTTGTTACAATTCTAAAATAAAAGGAAACATCCCACATAGTACACAATGTGTAATACATATTAGATACAAATACAATATTTTATGCGATTTTATTCCTTATTTCAACATCCTTTTGTGTTTGTGGAATCATTTTATTCTAAATATTGATACCATGTGAAATTATAAACAACACAATATTGGATTGTTCCATATTATTACATTCGATTACCTTGTCAATATATGTATTTTTTAATATACCAATCATCCAAGGTCTATATTGATAGATTTTTATCCATATAATAGAGGTTGCCTCACTTAAATATTTCTGAGACAGACATTCATTTAACAAAGTATTAATAATTACACTCTATTTTCCATAATCAATTTTTCATCGACATATAATACAAAGAAAAATGATGGAATCCCCATCATCATTCATATAGACACATGGACCACATTCGTTCTTGCTGAAACCAAATTCTATCATAGACAAAATAAAATTTAAATTCCATGAATGTGATACCTACTTCAACCCATAACTATATCTTGGCATCTAGTTTAAATAATTGTAAATTCTCTACCTAATTAACTCTTAGGGTTGATTGATATTTATGTCTTCATCAATCTTCCCCTGTAGAGGAGTAGTTTTGACATCCATTTTCCAATGTTCATAATCATGGAAAACTGCAATTAATAGTAATTTTTTGATTTATTTTAGCATTATAACGGGTTTTAAGGATTAATTAAATTTTATCCATTGATGATTCCAAAAACCCATTGAAACCAGACATGATTTATATATATTTAATTTACTATTCATTTGCAACTTTTTGAGTAATCCCCATTGACATCCAATAGGTTTTTCATTAGATTAGGATCTAAAAAAACCCAAACATGATTTTGGTACATGGACTCTATCTTAGAATGTATGTCTTATTTTTTATTTATATGCTTCCCTACCATCCACCACTTCCTTATAAGTTTGCGGTTTATTATTCTCTAGTAGTAATGTTTAACTTGATTTAGTGACCATAAAACTATCTCTATTACATTCTCTAACCTCTATGGTACAATTCTGTTCTACTTGTGTCTAGGGAACATCTCCAATTCCATGTATTTCTTGTAGAGATTCGCCCCATACAAATTGGATGCATCAAGATCATCAAATTCATTGTAGTCAATATTTTTCCCACCCTTTCCATGGAAAAGGTGTCCCATTTATATAATTATGGCATGTATCACCATAATAAATTTTCTATATGAAGGATTATATTGGTAATATAATAGTATATGTATGTTTTCATATATAAATATCATAAATATTTAAATGAATATTCAAAATACAATAATATAGTCTACACTAGAACTATAAAGGTTTTGATTCTTTGGGGAATATATATACTATATTTTATTTTATAAAATTTATTCATATTAACCCATAAATTTATTCACGCATTGTAATATTCATAGGAAGACCCTACACAAAAGTTCCATATATCCTGGGGAAAGGAGACATAATAAAATGGTGAGATCAGATGCTCAATAAGGGTAAATATGGGATACATCAATCGATGATAATGTGAATGAATAATATAACCATAAAGTTATGAGATCATGATCATAACATAGAAAATTCATTTATAATTTCAAAAATATCATAAGCATGAGTTATGTCATAAAAATATTTCATTTCAAAAGACATGATTCAAAATAATGAGAACCTTTCATAAATAAATCATGATCCAAAAGTTCATAAATAATGAAACCATTTCATATTTCAAGGATAACAAATAGGACCATCAGATCAAGAATCAACACCTTTTTCCCATTATGGATCAATAACATTGACTATTTTCCCATAATAGATTAAGCAGTTCTACTTTTTTCCCATAATGGATCAAGAATCTCAACATCTTTTCTATGACTAGGTAATAAGATATAATTCATTGCCTTTTGAATTAGATTAAGATATGGTTTCAACGGATCACATAACAAAAATAATACATATTATTACGCTAGGATTAAATAACATTCATTGGATCATCACTAATAAGATGAAATGTGTTACATAAATATTTCATCATTAAATAGCCAATAGACCAGGTTTCATAATTTTTTTCATCATAATCATAATCCATATAGAGAAAGAATAAGGATGGTGTCCTTAGATAATTAACATATTAATTAATAATTTGAATCAATGAATATTGTCATTAATGAATAGAGATACTACTAAAATATCATTAGAACCTTATTGAGAAAAATACCCTTTGAAATTTTAAAAAAAACGTTTTAAATTCTAAAAAAATATGCACATAATAAAGAAAACAATTTCTTTTAAAAAACAATGTAATTATGTATAGGAATATTTAATGAATTTAGGTTTCATTTTTATGGGAAATCCCATTCAATTCATATAAGTTAAAAATAAATTCTTTACGTAAAATTGTCAGAAATGTCCAAAAGTACCTCATATGGAAAATGAAAAAAAGATACCTTTCTAAAAAATTAAATAAAACGAAAACATTGTTAAAAATGTCCTTATATAATCATATTATAATGGTAAAAAAATTCTTTAATTTTCTTTGAAAATATGTTAAGGGAAGAAAAATATTCCTTAATGGAGACTTAAACATAAATAATCTTAAATATTGATGAAATTGTGAAATAAAACCCTTACTACTAGAGTATAATTTGAATCATAATCCACTTTAAATAAAGAAACATCGATGGTTTTTTATATCTCATAGTTTTCATTAAAAATCACAAAATACATTCATGGATAATATATACTACACACGAATGAAACAAGGGGTGAATAAGACATGTGTCACACAAACATAAATGTTAGATACAAATCCCATACCTCAATTCTCACCTTTCCATGTTCATGTTCAAACCTCATGTCTAATAAATATGGATTTGTTATAAATTTATTACATAGAAATATTCATATCTACTGTACCAAGTATGATTTATTTATTACATCTTATCAACCCTTTATTAATAATTTTTTATTAAAATCCCAGTTCATGTTGATAACTGCATCGTTTCCTTAGCATGTTTTGGTTCGGCTATACCCATCCTATAATTTGGTCATGGTTCCACCATTTATTGAATTTCAATCATTGTATAAATTTTATATATTATATATATGTATATATATATAATCATTCATAAAATTAATTGATTGGAAAATTAATTACACCATTCATGAGGATGGAATACCGTACATATGCATGATCATTGATTTCATTTTCAAACAGATGGAAATAATGTAATGTAAATAATAAGTAAATTTTAAGGAACAATCGGTATTTCATATATATCATATATATATATATATATTAATAAATACCATCCACTTAACTAACAATGTAAAATATAAATGATAAATAAGTCGTATCACTTCATGGAGGTGGTAGTCCATAGGTACGGGAAAACGATGTTATTATATACCAAAGGTTTGGATGGTAAGAAATTAGATGTTATATTACCACTAAATAGTATAATTATTTAAAAAATATAATATATCAACAGTAAACCCATCATAATACCCATTAAAAATGGTGATGAAAATTGAATTGTAACACAACGTGGGGAGGGTTGTCCATACGTTTTCCGAAGCGATACGTTCGCATATCACATGTTGGGAATGAATTATTATAATGGTATTTTCATAATAATAATAATATTTCATCATATTGAGGATTTAGTTTTTATTGGGTTAGAAAAAATGAAACTTATTTATACGAGGGAGGAAGATTCAAAAAGAAAGTGATCGGTTATGGGGATCACATCTTCTTAGAAATGACTTCATTATATCTCCTCTAAACTGATATAGATTTTGTATTTTTGGAATAAAAAAACCATAGTACGTTGATAGATAGTTTATAAGTGAGTTTTTATTAGATAAAAAACTTTAGTTTGATATACTGAGGGTGGTGGTGCCCTTTTATAATTGAGGCAAGGGTTACATTTGGAATTTCTCAAAATATAAAATTATAATAAATTATTTTTCCTGAAAATATAATCCCAATAGTCATGTATTAGAATATAATATAGGATATGGTAATAGTCCTATAAAAATCTGATTTTGATATGTTTTTTGTAATTCTAAATCTTATCATTTGGATTAATAATTATTTCACAAAATTTAATTTTAACTATGATAACAACTATTTTAATATTTAATGGGTTTTATATTTACATAAAAGGTACAAATTGGACCATAAATGGTAAATTTATGGAATCTGTAAGCATATAACACCCACCTCATATTATTTCCATATTTTATTTGATTTTTAAATAATTTAATTAAATAGTATTTTGGTAAAATTTAACTATTTAGAACTTTGAAACTATTAATAAAATTTAAATTTTAATAAATAAAATTGAGGGGATTAGAGTAATATGAATTAAATCCCTATTCATATTTTATATCGATCTATAAAATTCATCTATCACTTTTACACATTATAATTATATCACTTTTAATATTCTTAAAATGAATTATTAAATTTTTTATTTTCTGGAGAAATACAGGATCGATGTTGCATAAGAAATAAAGATAATTATATAATTTATAAAAATTAAAAATAAATTTTTATCAAGAAAATAATTTTAATAGGTTCAAAAAAGAAACTTATATTTGTTCCTAACAAGGTTTTGTCTCTATGTGTCCACATAAGAGATATTAAAAACAAGGAGAGGGGAATTGTTTATGTTTCATTGATTTAAATAACATAAAATATAGTTTCTTGGATAAGCATCAATTTAAAAAATAATGTTTGAATATAAGGTGTTAAGGTTGAATCTCCTTTATCCAATAGTAATTATAATGAAACACTATGGCCTTATTATTTATATTTAACCTTGATTAACCTTATTTATTCTTTATTGAGGTGATAAATTTTACCACAACTAATTTTAATATTGTTTAAAAACAAAAGGCAATTAATTACAAAATTTTTACCACCTTATATAAAATATTCAAATTATTTTATCTAATTAAATACATATAAACAGTATCCATTAATTTTAATGTGTTTGTAAAAAATGTGATAAAAAACGTATTTTAGAAAAAACATATTTTTAAGCATAAAACTGGATTTATTCTTATCCTATTCCTAGATTTTTTTTGAATATAAAAAAAATTGATAAATTAAATAATATATATATATAATTTAAATAATAAACCAATTTTGAATAAATTAATTTTGTAAAATAATAATATATTATGCGCATAAATACAATTTTTTAAAAAATCAATTATATTTTTGAATAGTTTTAATTTTAATTATAACCCGTAGAGACCCAGAAATTTCCATGTATTTTTTTAATTATATTGGAATTTTATGTGTATGAAAAAATTGGTATAGCGTGATTCTGAGGCCCAGTGTCCCAAGAATGAATTTCTAAACTTTTTTTTATGTATGTTCAGTAAACGTGGGAGTGGGATTTTATAAATTTTCAACCGCTTCTCGGAATTGAAATTTGACGACACCGTTGAACTCATAGCATCGATTTTCTCTTAAAGAGACCTTGAACATGACCGAAGTAGGTCAAGGGTGAAATTTAGTTTTTGTGTTTTTCGTGGAAATAAAAAAAAATAAATAACAACTCAATTTTATTTTTATAACCCCACTTTTGAATTCTAGTGGTGGGGACCACCTGATCCCCACTTTAATGTGGGGAAGTCCCTTGGAATCCACCCATTAAATTTTTACAATGCTACATTATTATTTATTCCATTTAATTGTGCCAACACAATACAGTTAATTTTTCCATTTAATTGTGCCAACACAATACAATTAATTGTGACATTTAATTATGGAAATGAAAATTAAATTGATAAACAAATTTTAATTTGTTGGATCCCCATTTCATTGGGGAAATCATTTGAAAATGGAGGCTTGGGGAAAAATTTGGAAGAAAATCTTCAACCAATGAAGAACACCCTCTCCAACGAAAAATGTACTCGAAATCAAAGAACGAGGAACTGACCCTAAGCCCGGATCTGAAGCTCCTTATGGAAGCAACGAACATCAGATCTTCATTGAATTCTTCTTCTTACTTGTGCCTCATCTATAAGAACCTTCAAGGTAGGGATTGTTTTTTTGATTACCCCTTACCCGTTCTTGACATTCTTCATGATTCAAGAACAAACAAGCTGATCGCTATCATTCTAACGCAGAGAGAGTGGTCCAAAAGAACACGACCATACCTCTCCGCAACCTTTGTGTAATTATTATGGGTTTGAAATGATTGAGATGTCCTGAGACAAGGGAAGAAATCTTCAGAATGAAGAATGGGACACCGGGGCGCGCCCGGTGACCCGAGTAATGTCACCGGTGGGACTCGGGAATGACCGTAGCGCGAATGCACCTCCAGAGAAGGGTTATTGCCCATCAAACACGACAGAGAAAGGGTAGTCGCCGACACTCCAGTTAGTTGTGTGAAGGGGACAACAACGCGCATCCACCCCATCTGGTGTGCAAGAGCTGTGACTTTTTGCCATGGCGGCGAGGGGAGGGCGGACTACTCGCTGTCGGCTGCCGGTGAAGGTGCGGCGTGCGACTGCTCTGCACAACAAAGTATGGCTATCCTGCCAGCTGTGAGCCCAGTGGGCCACTGCACCACAGGCCATGCCGGCGGGCCGGGCCAGACCTAGCGGGTATGGTCAATTTGACTGGGTAGAATTGGACCCGAGAAAACTTCGACCCCCTTTCGTTCTTCCACCATATCATGAGATATGAGTGTTCATTTGATGAACCGTTTGTGCCTCTAGAAACCTCGAACAAAGATGATCCATCTGGTATACCCCACTACTGTTTTGGATAATGTTGAGGTATGGCCATGTTGGATCGAGAATGATTCCAATCAGGCCCTCTGGACTAAAAGGCCAATAACATACAGACTGGGCGTCCGATTGACCCACTATCTATTGTGATGAGACCCCATTTACATGGAGGTCCTTTTGGATACTTCTTAGTGGGGCTTCATTGCTGTTGGAGTATTGGAACTGTGGATTGAGGAGAGGACCCTCCCAAAATCAGGCAAGTTTAGAGCGAGAACACTTTAGCTGGAAATAACATGAGAAAAGGATATTATGTGGGTCTATGCTTTGGGATCCTATGTAGATCTATGATTTGGGATCCTATGTGGGTCTGTGTTTGAGAGTTCCAGTTGGATCCACTCTAGGAATCCATGTGGGACTACTCTAGGAAACTATGTGGGTATGCTTTACTAGGATCCTACATTGGTCTACTGTACTAGGATCCTACATGGGTCTGATGATTTAGGATCCTACATGGGTCTTCCTCTTAATTGAGTATTATGATTTTTAGTAGTTACATCTACTCATCTTTACTACCATACCTAATTTATTCCTGGTGTGAGTTGACTCTTTACCTTTGTGGTAAGCTTCTCTAAGGCACACCTTTGATGTACTTACCTTCATGGTCATACCGTTGTGTTATTCTTCTTTGTGGTGTTACCTATATAGTACTTACCTTTGTGGTGTTGCTTTCATGGTGATTCCTTTTTGGTATTCTTCTTTGTGGTGTTACCTTTGTGGTACTTACCTTTGCGGTGTTACATTCGTGGTATTATTTCCATTGTGGAGCAGTTGTACTTGGGCTAATGACTTGGGGCTTGAGTTTCCTCATGAATGAGATTTTTATACATGATAATTTAGGTATATATATGGGAATATACCGAATTAGGGTTGTCAGTTGTTTTTATTCTTTGTGGTTTATCCTTTTTGGAATTTGTGAGACTTTTCTGGGTCTCAGGGTCCCTACTGTGTATCATTATACTCACCCCTACACGGGCTACACCCGCACCTTGTTGTGTTTGCTGTAGATGAGGGACATCACTAATAGAGGACGAGGTTACCATGAATAGAGGTATCTCGGAGGAGGACCTTCGACGAGGTTTACTTCATTGATGACCGTTCGAGAGTTGTACCCACCCTCTAGGTAGGATCCATGGTGGGTGTTCATAGGATCTGTTCAGTTTACTGTAATTTCCAGTTTTATTGTACTTTCAAGTTTGGCTTGTATTTTGGCACCTTTTTCTTACTCTAGACACTCATTTCCCTATACATTTTACATGTCCTCATATATTGTTGTGTGCTTGGTTGTGTGTGTTACAGGATTTAATGGGAATGCCTTCCCAGTTTTTGGGAATACGCCTATCGGTATTAATCTCCCGCACATTTCCTAATGATGGAGGGATTGGGGTAGTCAAAACATGGGACACATGTGACAGATCCTGTCATGTTGGTATCAGAGGAGTTAGTTCTACCATAGAACATTGGACTCTAATCTTTTATTGGCAATAATGTTAAGTGTTATGAGTGTGGTTTTCCATTTAGGGAATCAAGTGTTGGTACAGTGACTGATGTATCCATGCACCAGGAACCTGACTTCTGATTTCTGACATAGTGTAGAAAAACTCTGATTGCATGTGTGTTTCCAAAATATTTCTTTGTGAAATATTTGATTCAGCTCACACGGAATATCATACTGACTATGGCACACCTGTTTCTTTTAAGGATGCCTTCACTAAGACAAAATTCTAGGGTTTTGGGTATAGTATGTGAGGATATCCCACTAAGCATTGAGGCCTCATTACAGGGCCCTTTATTAGTAGGGGCGGTAGTTGAGGCACCAACAGTACCACTACCCATTGGTCCATCGATGCAACCAGCCCCAACAGTAGAGGGTGCACGTTGCACGAGTTCCAGCACCAGAAGCCACTCGGTTTCAGGGGTGAGACGGACCCACTAGTGATTGAGAATTGGTTGGAGGCCATAGTGATAGTCTTCTGACTGGTAGGGACACCCCCTGATCTCATGTTGATCCTCACCGCCAATCTTTTACAAGCAGCAATAGGGAGATGGTGTGGCTTGAATCTGTAGGTTCAGGACAAGGTGACACTTTTCTGAGTAGACTTTGAGAGCCTATTTCGGGAAGAGTTTGTTCTAGCGACCCATCATGTAGTTCACATTAAAGAGATTCTTCATCTGCTATAGGGAAACATGATTGTGGCTCATTACACAGAGAGGTTCACCGACCTCTCACGATACTCCACTAATATGGTGTGATACACTTTCTTCAAGGCTCCAGAATTTGAGTAGGGACTCAGGAAGAAGATCAGGGCTTCAATGATTTCTCTCTACATCCCAACACACTATGGGGTGTTAGAGTGAGCCATCATAGTGGAGAGTTTTCTTGTTGAGCAGTCACGAGCAGCGAGACCCACCACCGGGCATCACGTAGCGGAGTCTTCTGCATCTGGCTGCATACAGATGTCACAATTGTCATAGAGAACCAGGCCTACTAGTGGATGAGCGCATGATTCATGGTCCATTGTGTGGGGCACCAAAGACAGTTCCAGTCATGCAAAGAGTAAGCAATGTTATACATGCAGCGGGCAGGTTCACTTGGCATGTGACTGTCTAACCTGCTGTACGGAGGAACAGAAGACTCTCGAAGTACTTCCAAGGATGAGATAGAGGTTTGATCGAGGAGGTATATAGGGAGTAGGTAGTCGTGGGAGAGGAGCTAGCCATACAGTTGGCGGTGAGCAACAATTCAAGGTGTTAACGCCACTACCACCAAGTGGCCCACCCCGACTATAGGGAGCAGGTGGACAGGGGACAGCTCAACTCCAGGCAGCTGAGGCCTGTGACCATGGTGCTCTGGAGATGATATGAGGTATGATCTGTGTCTACTCCACCTTAGCTACAGTACTTATAGAAACAGGTTCCAGTCTTTCATTTTTTTCCACTACCCTCGTCTAGAGCTCGAAGATTTCAGTGGTGCCATTGGATCAATCCTTTATAGATAAAGACTTCTACAAGAGTGGATTCGATGATTAAAAACTGGTGTCGGTCATGTGATATTACTCTATGAGGTGAGAGCTTCAGCTGGGATCTCATAGTAGTGGAGATGAGACCTTACGACGTCATCTTGGGTATGGTCTTGTTATCTACAGTCCGTGCTCAGATTGACTGTATAGGAACAATGTGAGGTGTGTCTTCACGGATGAGACTAGGTTTACCTTCATCGGTGAGAAGAGAGACTTTGCTGCACATGATGGACTTACTCAGAGGAGAGTGTATCCAATCACTCATCATTTGGCTAGCCTTACCCTCAGAGCTGTTGATATAGAGATTCCAAGATATCCTGTAGTGGTAGACAAGTACGTGGATGTCTTTCGTGATGATGTTCTGGGTCTACCACCTAATAGGGAGGTGGAATTTTATATTGACTTTCACCCCAGGATGACACCGAAATTTACACCAGCATATCAGATGGCTCCCACGAAGCTTCATGATCTGTTGGTACAGCTGGAGGACTTAGATCGGAAGGGGTTCATTCGGTCCAGTGTGTCTCCTTGGACATACATGATTTTGTTCACCAAGAAGGAGGATGAGAGCATGAGAATTTGTGTTGACTATTGCTGCATAAAAGATGTGACTATGAAGAAAAAGTACCCACTCCTAAGGATTTACGACCTCTTTGATCTGATGAATGGAGCACGGTGGTTCTCGAAGATAGAACTCAGATCAAGTTATCACCATCTCAGAGAACAAGAAAAGGACATGTAAAAGACAGCTTTCATATGTTAATATGACAATAATAATTTTTCGGTCATGCCGTTCGTCATGACTAACGCTCCAACAATGTTCATGGGACTCATGAACATGATATGTCATCCATATCTTGATTGCTTTGTAGTTGTATTAATTGATGACATTATGATCTACTAAACTACTGAGGAGGAGCATGCCTATAATTTGCAGGTAGTTCTGGACACACTCTGAGAGCACCAACATTATGGTATGCTCGAAGTTCTAGTTCTGGATCTGATAGGTTCTATTTTTGGAACAAGTTATCTTAGAGGCTGGCGTTTCAGTGGATCCCATAAATATTGAGGATATTCGTTCTTGGGTACGACCTAGGAGTGTGATAGAGGTACACATTTTCCTGGGTTTGGTCGGATACTACTGGAAATTTGTTCCATATTTCTACAGAGTTGCAGCACATTTGTTAGCGTTGATGAAGTATTTGCATCCCTTCTTGTTGTCGAAGAGATGCCGATGGATTTTTCAGAAGCTGTGACAGTAGAAGACTAGTACCCCTATTTTGAGGCTTCCATAGGAGGGCGTTCGGTATGTAGTCTACTGTGACGCATCAGGGACTGGGCTCGAATGTGTCCTGATAATGGAGCAAGACATTATTGCATATGGTTCTCAAGAGTTGATACAAAATGACTAGAACTACACTACCCATGACCTGGAGTTAGCAGTAGTGGTCTTCTCCTTGAATATGTGGCTACATTACTTTATGGGTGAATGTTTTATAGTCTACTATAATCATAAGAGTATCAGGTATATCTTCTCTCAGAAGAACCTGAACCTGAAGTAGCAATGTTGACTTGAGTTCCTCTAGGACTATGACTTCGAGATAGTCTATACTCCTGGGAAGGGGAACATTGTAGCATATGAACATAGTAGATGATCAGGTATACGACTACTAGGTGAGGGGATGGAGAAGCAGGCCTCTATGTAGATATCATTTGTGGATATATATATAGAGTATATTTTCTTCAGTCTCTTACTGTCACTCCCACACTTCTTCAATGATTCAGGGAGGCATAACATGGGGACACTGACTATGAGGCACAACCTGTTCAGATATCCTCAGGTCCGACACATAATGGATTTTCTGAAAGTGGTGAGCACATCATCCTCTTCAGAGAATTTACTATGGAACCAAATGCATTTCAGGGGAAATTGTTGAGGGAATTCTACACATCCCCTCTAATAGTACATCTAGAAGTGGAGAATATGTACGAGGATCTCTGACGACAACACTAGTGGTCAGGAATGAAGAATGCAGTAGTAGAGTTTGTCTCTTGGTGCCTCAATTGTCAGTAAGTGAAGGTGGAGCATCAGGTACCAGCATGCTTAATTCAGCCTTTAGAGGTCCAGGAGTGGATGTGGGATGAGATATCCAAGGACATCATGACAAGACAACCACATACATCCATGGGTCATGATTTAATCTGATTGATCATCGACCGACTCACCATGTTGGCTCACATTCTACCGATTAGAGAGCATGGTTAAGTAGACAACATGGGATGCCTATATGTGTATGTGATTATGCAGATACATGGAGTACCCTCGATGATTGTCTCCGATCGTGATGCATGTTTCACTTCCTATCTATGGAAGTGGTTACAAGAGTCTTTTAGGATGCGTCTTCATATGAGCACTACCTTCCATCTTCAGATAGATAGCCAGAATGAGCAAACCATTCAGACCCTCGAGGACATGTTGTGTGCTTGCATCCTTAACATCAGTCGCTATTGGGAGGATCACTTTCCCTCGGTGTAGTTTGCATACAACAACAGCTATCACTCCACCATTGGGATGCCACCTTTTGAAGCTATGTATGGCGACCTTGCAGATCACCTTTATGCTGAACTAACACAGGGTATTCAATACTCATGGGACTATATATTGTTTGGGCTACCATGGAGAAGGTGCAGATCACCCCGGAGTAGATGAATACTACACCGAGAAGACAAAAGCCTTATGCCAACCGGAGACGGAGAACTCTCGAGTTCGAGGATGGTGACCATGTCTTTCTATGGGTCTCACCCCGATGAGGTTTGAGGAGATTTGGCAAGGGTGGAAATTTATCTACGAGGATCATCAGACCCTTTCAAGTCCTCATTTGTGTTGGAAAGGTAGATTATCTCCTAGCACTCCCCCCTCATTTGTATTGGGTGCAAGACGTATTCCACGTATCCCAGATGAGGAGATATTTTCACGACCCATCTCACATCATCGACCACGCCATGCTAGACATCGACGATGGGGCGATGTTTACGGAGGTTCTAATGGTGATTGAGGATTTAAATGAGAGAGTCCTTCATGGGTGATCGATTTCTTTGGTGTGTGTATGCTAGCAGCATAAGAGCCTCCAACAATGCACATGGGTGTTGGTGGATTTTATTCATGCTCAGTACCCCCACTTGTATTCCTTGTTTTTGTAATGTAGCTTTTAGGGACACAGACCCCTGAGGTGGGGAGAATGTAGGGTATCAAAAATTATCATGTAATTTATTTAATTAAATGGTAATTGTATGATTCCAAGAAAATTTACTATGCGTGATTCTGTATCGCGGTGTTCCCATAATGAATTTATGATGTTTTTTATGTACGTTCAGCAAACGTGTGAGTGGGTTTTGATATCTTTTTAACTGGTTCTTAGAAATAAAATATGAGGGCGTTGTTGAACTCACCGGACCAATTTTCTCTTGAAGATACCTTCACCTTGACTGTATTAGGTCAATGGTGAATGTTAGTTTTCGTGTTTTTCATGGAAATAAAAATAAAATAATGAACAACATCTATTTTATTTTTATAAACATTCTTTTTTATTCAAGTGGAGGCGACCACCCATGCCCCTCTTCAATGTGGTTAATTATCGTGGAATCCTCCCATTTAATTGTGCTAATGCAATAAAATTAATTGTTCCAATGAAATAAAAATAATTGTTCCATTTAATAGTGCCAAAGTAAATTAAATTGATAAACCTATTTTAATTAGTTGTCTCATCATTTCCCGGGGGAAATTGTTGGATAAGGGTGGCTTGGGGAGAAAATTGGATAAACTTTTCCTCCAATCAAGAACACCCTATCCAATGAAGAACGTACTCTAGGATTGTAGAACAAGGAACTAACCCCGAACCCATATCAAATGCGCTTTATGGATGCAATGAATGCTGACTCTTCAATGACTTCATCTTCTTCCTCACGCCTCCGCCTTCGGAACCTTCATGGTATGAATTTTTCTTTTCATCATCCTTTACCCATTCTTGACGTTCTTCATGATTCATGAACAAATAATCCAATTGTTATGGTTCTAATAGAGAGAGATAAGGCCAAATAAACATGGCCCGACCTCTCCGCAATCGTTGGGAATTTTTATGGGGCTTGAAATGAAGGTGAAGTTCTGTGACAAGTGTGTAAATCTTAAGAATGAAGAACGGGCCATGAGGGTGAACTCAGTGACCCAAGGACCGTCATTAGTGGGAGTCAAAAGCAGAGGATGGCACTCCAGCCGACTGCGATGAAGGCGGCAGCGCAACTGTGCCACCGAAGAAGGGCTGCAGCCCGTCGGCCGCACGAAGGGTATGGCGGTGCACGTTCACACCTCCCGACATACATGAACCCTAACATTGTGCCATAGTGGATAGAGGAGGGTGTCCGGCTTACTAATGACCACTAATGAAGGTGTGGTGCACAACCACACCGTGTGGAGGAGGCTCCCCGTTCGGCCAGCAAAGAGCATAGTGGGCTGTCACACCATCGGCCGCACAGTGTGGGACGCTCCATGGACTAGGCCACGCCAGTGGGTTGGGCTGGATCCCATAGGCAGGATTAGATCTGAGGCCAGACTCGGGTTGGCCCAGGCTGGGTCTGGCTTGGTCGGCTCGATTGGGCCGGACCACACCCAGATCAACATCGACCCCTTTTTGTTCTTTCGGCCATATCTTGATCTACAAGAGTCTGTTTGACGAACCATATATGGTACTAAAAACCTTGGACTGAGGTTGTCCTTTTTGTATACCCCACATCATATTTGGATAAAGTTGGGGTACAACTAGGTTGGATCTAGCACTGATCCATCCAGGACCTCAGGACTAAAAGGCCAATAACATACAGACCAGTCATCCAATTGACGCGCAGTCTGTTGTATTGAGACCAATTTTATGTGGTGTTCCTTTGGGATACTTATTAATGTGAATTAATGATAGTTAGATTATTTGACCTATTTCTTGAGGAACATAACCTCCCAGAATCAAGTGAGCATAGTGTGGTAACCCTGTAGCTGGATGTAACTGAGAAAAGGATCCTATGTGGGTCTATGATTTGGGATCCAATGTGGGTTTGTGCTTTAGGATCCTATATTGGTTTATGTTCAAGAGTTCCACTTGGATCCACTCTAGGCATCCATGCGGGACTAATCATGGAACCTATGTGGGTCTGCTTTACTAAGATCCGAAGAGGGTCTACTGTACTAGGATCCTACGCTGGTATGATGATTTAGGATCTTACGTGGGTCTGGCTCTTAATAGAGTAAGATGATTTAGTAGTTACATCTAATCATATTTACTATCGTACCTAAGTTATACCTGGTTTGAGCTGCGTCTTTACCTTTGTGGTCATCTTCTGTGTGGTGTACCTTTGTGGTACTTGCCTTCTCGGTGATACCTTTGTGGTATTCATCTATGTAGTGTTAACTATGTGGTAATTACCTTTGTGTTGTTGCCTTCGTGATGATAACTTTGTTTTATTCTTCAATGTGGCATTACCCTTGTGGTACTTATGTTTATGGTGTTACATTAGTGGTATTCTATCCTTCAGGGAGCAGTTGTACATTGGGTAAAGATTTGGGCCTTGAGTTCTCATGAATTTTATGGGTATACATCATAACTTAGGTATATATATGTGCATATAACTAAGGAGAGTTGTTATTTGTTTTTGTGATTTTAGGTTTATCCTTTGTGGATTTTGTGAGAATGTTGGGGGTCTCGAGCTCACTACCATGTGTTGCTATACTCACCCCTGCACATGCTATGCCCACACCTTGTTGTATATGGTGCAGATGTGGACAACGCTGACTAAAGACAATGGTACAAGGACAAGAGGTTGCTCAGATGTGGAACTTAGATGAGGCGTACTATAGAGATGACCATTCGAGAGCTGTACCTACAATGTAGGTTGTATCCTTGGCGGGTGTTCATAGGATCTGTTCAGTTTACTTGTACTTTCTAGTTTTCTTGAACTTTCCTGTTGGGCTTGTATTCTGTCCCCTTTTTCTTACTGTACACAATATTTTCACTATATAGTTTACTTCTGATCGTATCTTTTTGCGTTCTTGGTTGTTTTTGTTACAAGATTTAAAGGCAATGCCTTCCTGGTTTTATATAATAATCCGTTCAATGCTAGTTGCTAGCCCCTGGTCTTTGGAAAGCGGTCTTGTGGTAGTCATTTCAAGGGCCTCAGGGGACTGGTCGTGACATAACCATTCAATAGCTAATGAATTAATTTTATAAAAGTGTAGGAAATTTATTTTACATAATATATTTAGTACTATTCATACCCACCAATCCAATAGCATGGTGATAACAATGACATAATATTTTAATAATTTTTAGTTGTTTATCTAAACTCATTATTGTGTATAATGAAATACATTCACGAAATTAAATTATTTAAAGAGAAATATTTTATAAAATATTAGGATGAAACATTATAGACCCATTAAAATAGAAATTACAACCAAAATTGTTAACACTGATACAAAAAATGAGTACCTATCTTGTTTATAACATCATTAATTTCCCAAGTAAATTCTTAAAATTATGTTTTCTCCAGAGAACATTAACTCGAAGAGTATACTTATTCAGTAACACATTATCACTATGATATATGATTTCTCTTGGTTTTTTCTCATATGAAGGATCATGATAAACTAGTATGAGATCTACGTTCAATACATAAAAAGGATTAAGTATGCACTTTATTAGGAGAGAAATGTGGAAGACGTAATGAACATGGGGGAGGTATGGTGGAAGAACTATTTGATAAGCTGCCATCCATATTCAATCAAGAACCTCAAAGGATTCAATATACATAATTCTAAAATTATCTTTTTTCTCTCATATGATTTCATGATTCCATGTATAAATTAATTTCAAATAAATACCACAAACATTAAATTCCAAATAACATCAATGATTTTCATCATAACTGTTCTATCGACTCTGAGCTACCTTGATGTTATATTCAATAGTTCTAACATTATACTCCATTTCTTATGCTAACGTATGACCATATAAATTTATTTCTCCAACTTTATCTATAAAAATGAGTTTTTAGCCTTATTTCTATAGAGGTCATCTAAAGGATCCATCAGAATACTTGAGTGAAAGATATTGTTATATGAAAACATGAATAAGTGAAGTTATTTATCTCAAAAACCATTGAAATACATTTAAAAAATTTCAACATAACCTCTATGGGTTGAATTGTTCTCTCATATTTAACATCTATCAGAGGAAGATATGTTATACTGAAACTCAACATTGTATCCATATCTTATGGAAGACATCACAAGAACACCAATGTAAACATTGGGTTTTTATTAGAAATGACGAAAAGTGGTAATCCATGAAATGTTACTACTTCTTTAATATATATTTTGGAAAGCTGATCGATAGGGAAATCCTATGTAAATTCAATGAAGTGTTTTATCACCATATGGTGATAAACTATAACACATATATAATTATTTCATTTAGATGATTTAGAGTGTCTGATGACAAAATCCATGGTGATGTTTTCCCTTTTCAATTTATGTATGGTTAGTGGTTGTAACATCGCCTAATAATTCACTTATTCAGCCTTAACATAATAAAAAACCAAGGACCAAGAATCATATTTTTTATAAACTCCTTTTAATCCAACCCACTAAAAAAACACTTTCAAGTCATTATACATATTTTTGCTTCTAGGATGATTAGATAATGATGAATGATGAACTATGAGCTTCATTCAACAACTCTATCTTCAAATATAGTATGGGTGGTATATAAACATTGTTCTTGAACCTTATTATTACCTCATAGTCAAATTTTAACTCTGGAACAATTCTCACCTTATTTTACAACTCTACATATTCAATGGTAACCTCCTTAAAAATTACATATATAGATGGTTTAATATTCAATTGAAAAAGATAATATTTTTTCCTTTCCAAAATTATTCCAAAACCCATCCTTTAAAAATTACAAAATATTGGATATTTTGTGATGCAAATCATAGATATGATAACATGGTCCTTTAGACTCAATGCACCCAACACCTTGTATTCCTTTCTAGTGTGATAATTTATTGAGGTATCAAAAAATTTAATCAAATCCAACGATATTCTTTGGTGCATATTCAACACTTTTTTAATGAATATTTCCTTTAAACTATTGTAAATAGTATATATGTCACACCATTCTCTATAGAGATAGTTCCTTAATATCTTTAAGGAAAACATTACCATAGATTACTCCAAATGATGTGTTGGATAATGTTTCTCATGATCCTTCAATTAGAAATAGGAAAAATCTATCACCATATCAATTTTCATGAGTACACATCTCAATCCCTTCTTTGATACATCACTATAGATCACAAATCTTTCTCTACTATAGGGTAGTGTGGGTACAGGTTCATTGACAATCCTTCTTTACAACTCTTTGAAATTATATTCATATTCCTCCATCCCTATAAACATAACTCCTTTGCGTGTCAATTTTTTGATTGGATTATATAAACATGATAAATATATCAAAAAAATCAATAATATCTATCCAATCTTAGAGAGCTATACACATCAGTTACCAAAGTCAGTCTAGAGCATTTTGAAGGATCTACTAATATACCCTCACTTGAGATTATATATCCGAAGAAAGAAAAATTCCAAAACCAAAACTTACACTTTGTAAATTTTTCATAACGATTGTCCTTCCTCTAGGACATTAATACAATCCTCATGTGACTTGCTTTCTCTTCCTTACTCATTGAATATATAAGAATATAATCTAGGAAGACTACCATAATCTAATCAAGGTATTATCTAAACACTATATTCATTAAATTCATGAAGATAGTATTGGAGTTGGTTTTCTAGAACCAACTTCTTTGTACATTATAATAACCTATATTTATAATTTTGAATAATATTATGGTTTTTACCACATCATGATTTTTCTTCTACATAAAATAGTATGTGATAAGGTCCCAAGAGTATTTATCCAATTAAAAGGCCATAACGGTTTCCCTCTATGATGAGAAACTGAATGTGCTACGACATTAATCATAAATATATGTTATATTTCTAGATGATATCATTTGAAAAGTAAAAATGAATCAGGATATCATGGGTAGAAACTAATTGGATTTTGATTCATCTTCTCATGGTGTACTTTTATTAGTATCTAGTGTAGGATATAATGAGAACAAGACTCGCTAGTATGAAAGGCACATTTTTATGTGTCATTGGATGTTCTTATCTACTAGAATGTGTATTGGTCCTTAAACATTATTATTATTATTTATGAATATTAATAGTTTCATACTTTTATGTATTGATGAAAACTATGAAGACATATGTTCATAGTGAGGTACGATATGTTGGGTGCATCACGAGTAATATTTAATTAATGGTTAATGTGAGAGATGATTATTCCCTTATGTTATTTTATAGAAGTTGATATCATAGTCCCCTTTATGGAAATTATATGCCCTAAATAAATCCATGGACATGGTTCTCTATAGGAAAGTTTGATTTCCAGAAAATCAATGAATGATACATCGAGCAAATACGTTAATGGCACCAACATGAAACCATCTTGATTAAAGGTATCGAGATAAAGGGAATATATAACCATATAACTATCCTCATAAGGTATTATATCATTATGGAATGAACTCCTTTCTCTATGGATACCTAGGTGTGTTTATAGACACTATCATTAGATGTTAGGCTTCTTCACATTATGCCACTGAGAAATAGGTCTAGAGGGTCACACACTAGGTGTATCTAGAATATAAGTTAAATAATATATTTTTTTTATTTTTATAAAGTTGAATAATTATTATTCCTACATATGATTTAATAATTATTAATGTTTCTAGATCTCATATATTCTATAAATAGTTATTCTAGAGAGTATAATGTTAGCATAATATTAATTTAATATTTATTTTCTATTAAGTGAATATAATATTTATTTATTTCTATGAAAATAATGCAATGATATTTTTTAACAAATAAATAGTCATTATTCATGCCTGATAAATATTGTGGAGTAATGGACAACCGAGTTTAATGGTCTGGTGATAAATTATAAATTTTGTATATTATTTGATTAAATTAATATTAAAATTTATGAACCATGATAAGAGAATGTAGGGAAATAATAATAATAATTTTTATATTTTAAATGGGGTTATATAGGGATAAAATGAATAATAAAGGGAACTTGTGTAACTATTTTATTTTAAACCTAGCAGTATATAAAACATATTATATTTTATTCATTGAGAGCCGATTCATTTGTATTTGGTGTTCTCAATGGTTTGGGATATTCCTCTCAATTATTAGAGATCTCCCTTCTCAAATAATTATCTCAAGAATGGAATGAAATTTTCCTCTACACCAAACTCACAAGTCAGAAGATATTTATGGAATTCTTTCGATGTGATTCTCAAGGAGATCAATGGAAAATGACAAAAGTGACATGATTTTATTTGTGATCACCCATTTATTCCAATGACGACATTCAATGATATCTGGAACATTTGTGGATCAACACATGATGCAATATTATCTTGATTCTTATAATGAAATGAATCAACAACACCTATCTATTGTAATATCCATCAATGATGAAATAATTTTAACACAATAATTCTATAATTAAATATATAAATTATAAATTATATTCAACGATCCTCTCTATGGTTCTAGAAATTTATCCCTTGAATGTTTTCTTCGATTTAATATTGTAGGTCACAACATTTATCATCATATAGATCTCATATTGATCATATATCAAGAAAAAAAGTTACGTTTGGAAAACCCCATCATAATGCTTCCACTATGTCTGGAACCTACAAGTGATATTAATGAAGTCAAAAAATTATTTATAAATATTTAATGATAATTTATTTATTTACAAATTTGTGATTTATTTTTTCAATTCAATTTTAATCATTCATTAAATTTGAATTACAAGATTTTCTTATCCCTCCATACATTCTTATTGATATAATAAAATTATTAATTTCATGAAAAAAAATTAAAAATATGAATGCATACGGAGGTTCCAAGGATTTTATCCAAATAACACAGGAGTTCATGTCATGTAACATGAGTTTCACAACATGTACTTATGTTAAATGCACCATGAATTAATTCAATCTATATGAATTTATTACACACAGTGCATAAAATTTCGGACACCACGTGTTGAATGAGTCATCCTAGTGTACATTAATCTGATGTACACACTATGTATCCCAAATACACTATGTGTAGTCCTTTTAAGTCAAAGATGGGCCATTTATTTCCATATATGGCCCACTTGACTGGTGGCTATGTAGCCCAGAGTCCACACATTGTGTAATCCATTATACATGCAGTGTAATCCATTTTTTTCTAAGGAATAGTTTACATGACATGTTTCTTGGTGTGTTCTCTAGATAGACAGTGGGAGATGTACATGCCGTGTAGCTCATATGTACATTCCATGTGCTTATAAAAGATTATGAAGAATTAAAATTGATTTATTTTATTGTGAAGACCTTAACAACATGTTCTTACATGTGGCCATGATGTTTATAGGACACAATATGATAAGTGTTTTAATATATATATATATATATATATTTATTTATATGAATGTTTAATTAATTTCTCCACAATTTTCAAATCATCATATAATGTGTGAGTTGTATTATATTGATTACTCTATGAGCATTAAATCACAACACATGAACAAAAAATCATGTCATCCATGTATTCATTATGTTGATACTACACATCATTAAATAATGTGATATGTTGTGTATTCAATATGTCGAAAGAGTATATAATGTATGATTATAATACATATTGGGTTCATTCAGATGAGTATTCGATATATTGCCTCTATGGTACATTAATGTACACAATTAAATTTAAATAAATTTATTTAATTTGTGTAAAATTATTATGTATGATAACATGAAGGTAATTCAAATGGTAATTATGATAAAAGGATAGATTATTTATAAAAATAATTAATTGATTAGAGCATGATTTATCATAAAAAAGAACAATTAAGAATAAAATTTTAGTTTTCATAAATATATAATTTGGTGCATGAATGTGGAGGATCATGAGTATAGAACATACCATTATATATGATTGGTTTATTTTAATTTTTTATTAAATTAATATTTTGTTCTTCATGCCTTATCTCCTCATATTATGCATTGTCCTAAATTCCCATGATTTCTTTTATGCAATCCCTTTTCCCTCACATGCATGTGAGTAATAACCTATGTAATGTATGGAGCTCCCAATTTAGTGGAGGTGGTTCATGTTGGAGGCTAGGTGAAAACAATACAAGAGAGATACATATATGGATAGGGGGAAAGATGTAACATGAACCATAAATTGGTTTAAGGTGTTTTTCGTACAGGAAAAATTTTCTTATCAACCATTAGATAAAATAACCATTAGTAAAATCTCATGATCATACTAGTTTTTTAATTTATTTCCCTTATGTTTAATGGTTATTTAGTTTTGGATGTTTTTTCGTAATCACATGAATTAATCATTTTACAATCATGCAAGGTAGAGATAAAATAAAATGGGTTATGGGTAATTATTATCTGAGATATGGTTTACAAATCAATTTTTTAAATTTATGAATTCTTTATATATTTTTAATTTAGTTCTTATCCATGTGATAACCCCTTAGGTTTGATTAGAAATGAATATTTTTGGGCATAAAAGTAGGTGGAACATAGTTTTTACATAGTTAGGGGAAACTGTGAACCTTTCCCAGGAAACCATGAATCAATTTATAATTTTTGGATAGTGGGAAACCACATGGTTTGGAAAACTGTCTGGGAAAACCATGTGACTTTTCCATGACATTAATAATTGGGAGTTTACCTTCCCCCTTCAATTTGTATTTCTAGACACACTTATTCCACCCCATTTGGGTTTACTCACCCTAGGAACCTTCTTTATCCATCCTTTCTCTATTTGATCATCATTTTTGTGGCAGATTTGGTGTGGTTTCCTTAGGATTCTCCATGTATGTCCCCTTTTCGCTTGATTTTTTTTATCTTTTCTTGGGATTCTCTTCCTCCTTCTTTAGGGTTTGTTTCTTTAGTGTGTTGGGTGACAAATTTATGGTTGAATCATGTTTATTAGGGATCTATCTTAACAGGTGTGTTTTGATATTTCCTTTTTAGGGTTATCATGATATATGAATGAGGTTTCACACCAATTTATGAATGTTTCCTAGAATGATAAAGGTGGTTAATTGATTTTACATTATTCGATGAATTTAAAATGCTTGAAACAATTATAAAACATGTTCTATGAATTTATTGGTTGTTATGCAACATGTTTTGGAATGATTTTGGGGTGTAAATGTTATGAAAATGGGTTTTATAAATGAACGTTGTTATATTCCTTTTGTGCCAAATTTTTGTGTTTCTGGAATATGTTTTATGCTTTGTATGAAAGGTGCAAAATATTTTTTTTAATCTAATTAAAATTGAATATGTGTTAAAAGTTTATTTTCACGTTATATGGGTTTCATTCCTAGTGAATTCTTGGTTGGTCACCTTTAGTGTGTCATTTTAATTGTGAAAGTTATTGTGAAAATGGTTCGAACAATATTTCTAAATGGAGTTGGTGTGGGTGTAAAATGGAAAATGATTTTAGGATGAAATTGGTGATTTACTTATGTGTTTGGGATTTTTGGGGTGCTTATGTGATTATTATTATTTATGTCTTATGTCAAAAAGAACTTGATCACAAGGTGAATATAGAGTTCCTACGTGGGTGAACTAGAACTTGAATACAAGTTGATTCCAAAGTGGATAAGGCTAAAATTCATATAGAAGGATTTATGATTACAACATTAACAGATAATGAGATAAAATCAGAGACCACTAGGACCCAATGATGGATCTCTCATAGTAGCTCATGCATGGGAATGTATTGGTGTTGGCTTATTATCTAGATACCATTATTCCCTTGGGATGGATCCCTTCTAGTGGCTTATTCATGGGAAAGATATTTGTAGTTGATTTTGAGGATATTGATAATCAAGTTATGAGTCTCTTAGAGACTCACTTGTGTTTTCTATCCATATTTACTTACCTATGGTTCTCTCTTTTTATATAGTGCTTATTTGATGTCGTCCTAGACATTACTACATGGTAGACCTTGTGTATATTTTTCTCCAAGTAGGATTATATGTGGAACATGGTTTTCAATTTTTTGAAATTATTTTCTTGATAAATCATTCTTTGAAAATGTTTTCATAAAAATGTTTCCAATGTTTTTATAAAATGGTCATGTTCATTTTTCATATAATGTTATATCAATGAATATTTTCCTTTGGGTGGCATCTTACTTGGCTTAGGCGCACACCCTACATACATATTTGGGTGTATTTAGACTTTGTTATATATGACCCACATAAAGGAAAGATGTTGCATGATGACGGTGGATCCAGTTTCTAGAGTTCCACTTCATGCATGTGTTTGTGGTAGTGACTTGAGGGTGATTTCCCTATTATATCATGGTGTCTTTAAGATATTTTTGTTTATAACTTTCAGTTTTAGTACTGTTGGGTTTTATTTTATGTTTTAAATATTTAATTTTAATTTTTTTTGTATAGGGGATAGTTATTTTTATCCATACATATGTTGTTTACTATTTTGGGTTGTTTATGACTATATAAATGAGTAAAATTAGTTACATTATGTAATATTGATACACATTCAATAGTTTCCAGCCAATGGGGACTTGGAATTCCATTTGGGCCATGCCACTAATTGGGATGGGTGTGTGGGGATCCCAACCTTTTTCATGACAAGGCTATGAACTTAAGTAAATCCAAATTATATTAAAAACTATGTGATAAATAATTTTTTTTTCATTTTATGCATTAATGGATAAAATGTCTCAATAAAATATATTTTAATGGTGTAGCCATCCACTACATCGGTTAAAACTGAACAATAGTTCAATTGGCTTAACAAGAAAATTTTGTAGTGCTTCTAATTATCAATGAATTTTAACATGATGTTTTGGGTTGAATTATCTTTGTTCACATCAAAGTTTTATTTCCAAAGTAAGATTTGGTATAACTGATAGAACATAGTTGAGAAAATTCATGTTGAGGAATTCATGATTGTGGAGTCCACTCAATTGATCATGGAAGAATTAGTTAATGTAGTTAGTATTTGGAATGCCTACCTAAAACCATTTAAATTTCTTGACCAACAAAAGTTTGAGTAATGAGAATGGTGTTGTTGTTCCTTTTCCCTAGAATATACATGTAACATGACATTTCAATTCCAATTGGGTGGGAAATTGTGTTTCAATAAAATAGTTGGATATTAATAAATATAATATTTATTTATTTGACTAAATTTTATCAGATAATATACTAATATTCTTCTTATCTTATTTTTTAGATTTAAAATTAAAATGACTACTAACATATTACTATGATACCTTGTTTTTATGGATAACCTTCTCACTATCATAGATATACAAGAGTAGAAATGTCACTTAAGTGTTATTCTTATCCATTAATGTAAATTTTATGGGTTGTAAGAACCTAGTACTAGTGTGCAAGGTAATGAGGCAAGTGATGAAGAGTTATCACTATATGAGAAATAATTTAACGATTCCATAGGTGTTCAATTTTTTATGCTATCATTAATGACCAATGATATTTAAATGAAACATGAGGACATTTATATGTATATAATGATGTCTCACATTCAATATCTCTATAAGGAGAACACAAGATAAGAGAGTTATGATATGTCCAAATTTTTTTCAACCACTATACTTGCAGAGTTTATGCAAGTTGGGCCACATATCTTCAAAACTATTGGCTACATTTAAATCATAGACATCACAGGTTTTAAATTCACGGATGAGTTTCATACCATTCTCAAATTTTAATCACTTCACAAGACCATCATGAATTTTAATTTTAATTATAATATTATAAATAAAGTGAATAGTCATTAAAAACATAATACATTGATTCTTGAAGTGGAAAAAAACTTGTAGAATGATAAACCCATGGTCCTTAGGGTGAATAAGAAAGGGAAGAACAAATTAAAGGGGATCAATAATGATTAAAAGTATAACTCTCCCAAGAACCATCCTTCCAATAAGATGAAATTCTAGAGGCACAATATGAAAAAGATGACGTAAATTTTTATGAGGAATAAATGGACACTAAAAGAATAACTGTTCCTAGAATAAAGTGGAAGGTAAAGGTGTATTTTTTATCATGTTTAATCCATAAATTTCCATGCATTTGGTATTGGGTATAACCTTTGGTGCTCACATCTCTATCCAAATTTAAGAACTATTTTGATTTTGAAATACCGCTAGAGAAGAAGTGGATCTTAGAGCTTCTAGATGAGCATGGTTGGATGCTCTATCCATTTTTTATTACCACATTTCATCTCCAACAAGATTGATTTTGGTTTTAAAATTTTGTTATTATGTACCAACTTTTACCAATTACATAATTATTATATCATGCCTAGATACATATGGTTTTTTTCCAGTATGGAAATACAATATCTCACTCTTATAATTAATTTTTATGTTATAGTGTGGCACATTTAAATAGTGGTCTTAATGTATTAAATTATCAAAAAAAATTGGGTATTGATAATGTGTCATTTTCATACGACTCATATAACACCCAACTATTGTATCATTGTCTTGGTCATGTAAACAAGAATCACTTGACAAATATATATCAATATTGATATATAACCTCTTCTAACAAAAGCCACTTGCAAGATGACATTCTTATTTACATGAAAAAATAACCAATCCTCCATTCAATGGATAGGATGAATGTTCCAAAAATATTATATGATTGGTACACACTAACGTGTGTTGACCATTTCTTGTAGAATATAGTGGTTGGTATTCTTACATCAAAACCTTTAATAATGACATGAGTAGATATGGTTATGTATACATGTGGAGGTATAAGTTTGAGATCATTATGAAATTCAATGAAGTCAAGAATGAAGTGAAGAATCAACTTGTGATAAAGATAAAGAAACTCTGATCAGATCATGGTGGTGCATATCTTTTACAAGGGTTTATCAAATTCTTATGAGAGTTTTGGATTCAATCTGAACTCACTCCAACATATACATCATAGTGGAATGGTGTTATAGAAGGAAGGAACCATAACTTGTAAGATATTGTATGGTTGATAATGAGTCATTCAAATATTCCATTATCCATTTGGTGATATGCATTACAATTTGAAACATACATATTAATAAGAGTATTAACTAATGTATAAATTGGAATTTTATTAATGTTAGGGAGTTAAAAGAAGCCCATTTTTTCACATAAATTTGAATGGGTTAGTAGGGTATTTGATAAGGCCTTCTCAGGAAACAAACATGCACTTCGAGGCACAAAGTGTATCTTTATAGGGTATCCCATGGAAATAATGGGATACTACCTATACGACCCCTCTTATATGAAAGTGATTGTCGCCAAACATGTCTTATTTACTGAGAGGGATCAAATACTCAAAAATTATAATGGGATCAAGATAAATTTGATGAAGTTGATTCTCATGATAAACAAGAGTTTGTACAGGAATAGGTTCCATAGGTCCCTATGGATGAAGTAGTTCCTGAAACAAAAGTACTGCATTGGAGCACAAGAGAGGTTGGAAAACTAGAGAGATATTGATTTTTAGTCACCAAATATGCTGACTCATTATTGGTTGAAAATGAGGATCTTCTATCCTACAAATAGGTAGTTGAGGTATTAGAAGATGTAAGATGGTAATAATATATAATTCTGAAAAGGATTCCATGTATCAATACCATGTTTCAGTTCGAGTTAATGTACCAGTTAATGTAATGCATATAGGATTCAAATCAGTATTCAAGGGGAAAATAGACATGGAAGGTAAACTAAATACATATAAAGTAAGGATAGTGGATGAAGGGTTCATACAATGTCATAGAATTTACTATGATGAAACCATTCACAAGTATCTATGTTTAATTCCACCAGAATACTACAAACTATAAGAGCATACCATATTATGTGATTTAGAAGACAGATTTTAAAACTGAATTCCTTAATGGGATCCTTTAGGAAGATGTCAATATGACACAACCAAAAGGGTTTGTGAAACCAAGTTATTCAAAAAGTGATAGAAATGTGTAGAGATCCATTTATAGAATGAAGCAAGAATCCATGTCATGGATCATTTGATTCAATTAATCTATAAGAGAATTTTTTTTCATTATGAATGAATTTGATCTTTTTGGTTGTATGATGATTAGTGGAAATGGTATTGTTATCCTAGTATTTAATTTTATATAACATATTACTTTTTGGAAATTACATACTCTCTTGCAGTCTGTTATGGACTGGTTAAACATGTTATTCTCAATAAAGGAATTACGTGATGTAACCATTTTAATCTGGATCAACGTCAATCTTGATAGATCCAATAAGATGATTATAATAATTCAATGTACATATGTTTACCATATACTAAATAAATTTAGTATTGAACAATTTGAAATGGTATTTTTACTAGTGTCACATGGTTTACATCCTTCTAAGAACATTTTCCCATAGAAACAACATGATAAAGAGAGAATGAGAAATATCCCATATGATTTAGTGATAGGACCAATCAGATATTCCATGCTATTTACTATAATTGATGTTTCTGGTTAATTATTCAAGGTAATAAAAATTCAAGAAGATCCAGGAGAACTGAATTGGTTTTCTGTTAAGGCTATCCAAAAATATTTGTGCAGGATATGTTCCTAGTGTTTGAAGGAGATGATTAGTTGGTCATCTGGGATTATACATATGTTAGTTTTCAATCATATCATATTTATTTTAAGTTGCATTCAGGATATGTTTTTTGTCTCAACCGTGGAGCTATACATTAGAATTGTCAATAGTAGTCAGTTTTCACTAATTCTACAATAGAATCTAAGTATAAAATGGCTTATTATATAACCAAGGAATCTGTTAGGATATATAAAATTGTATAAGAGATTGATGTGGTACCCTGTAGTAATGATCCTATGACATTGTACTGTGATAATAAAATAATAGTGGCTCTTAGAAAATAGCCAAGGTCACACCCACAGACAATACATATACTCTTGAAGTATCACCTCTTGATGTATTTTTATCAAAGGGGTGAATGTATTGAAAGGAAATCACCTATAGAGGAGAATGTTGTGGACACCTTTACTAAATTTCTATCTTAGCAGAAGCTTGAGTATCAGTTGTGATCATGCGAACTAAATGTGGTTAGTAGTTGGCACTAGATTAAGTGGGAGTGTGTCAGATATGGTGCCATATGACCATCTTATGTGTACTTTATGATAACCAATATTCATATTTTTTATTATAAATGAAATTTTTATCATATCATGATTATTCTTCTGCATAACATAGAATGTGATAATGTTCCAAGCATAGTTGTTTCACTAAATTGGCATAACAGTTCCCCACTATGATAAGAACATGGACGTGCCCTTACACTATTTTTAAATATATGTTATATAGTCATATAATATCATTTCATGGATAAAAATGATATATGCTATCATGGGAGGAGAATAATAAGACTTTTAGGCACCTTGTCATGGTATACGATGTTGGTAATATCTTATGTTGGATATTATGGGAACCAGACCCACTGTTAGGAAATACTAATTTATATGTATCATTGGATGTTCCTATATGTGGACCTATGTATTGATTGTTGTAATTTAAGATTATTATTAATGATTATAATGAGTAACATATAATGATGTATTGAACAAAAACCATGAAGAAATATGTTCATGGTGAGGTATGATACCTTGGGTGTGTCATGAGTAATATTACATTAATGAATAATGTGAGAAATGATTTATCACTTATGTCCATTAACAGAAGTTGATATCTCAGACATTTTTATGTATATGATATAGACTAAATAAATCTATTTTCATGGTACTCTATAGTCATGTTTGATTTTTATAAATTCAATGAATGAGACATCGAGAACATAGGTTGATGGCACTAATACGCAACCAGCTTGATTAAAGATACTATGATAAAAAGGATTATATTATGCAATTAGTGACCATATAATGTATTATGTAATTGAGGCTTTAAATTATTTATTTATGGGTGCCTTACCATGTTTCTTGACACTATCTTTTGAATTTAGTCTTCTTCGCCGAACACCACTGGGAAAGACGCCAAGAGGTCCACAAATATAGTCTATCCAAAATCTTAGTTAAATAATATATTATTATTTATTATTTAACAAGTTGAATAAATATTATTACCACATTTGGTTTAATAATTATTCTTTTTTTATCACATATAACTCTTCCACTATTATTCCAATGAATAAATGTTGAGTAGAATAGTTAATAAGTATTTATTTTCTATTTTTTGAATATAATAATTATTTATTTATTGGAGGATAATTTAGTGATATATGTTTAATAAATAAATTTTAATTATTTAAGGTCAGATAAATATTGTGGAGGAATGGTGGTGGCCATGATTAATGGTCTGCTCAAAAATAATAAACATTGAATATTATTCGATAAAATAAAATTTAATTTAATTTTAATGTTATGTTCATGTTGTGAAATAATAATAACAATATTATTATTTGACATGGGGTTCTATATGGATTAAATAAATAATAGAAAAAAATCTTGTGATGTAATATTATTTTAATCCTAGATGCATGTAAACCAAATTATATTATTTTCTAAGAAAGCCAATTCATTTGTTTTGTGTGTGCACAACAGATTTTGAGAATCCCCTCAAGCCCTAAAAGGATCCCTTCTCCAAGAACACTCCCATGAATAGAGAGTGATATTCCTTCATCTCCCACTCTTGAGTCAATAGATATCTAGAGAATCCTTTCAAAGTGACTCCAAAGGGGATCAATGGAAAATGACACAAGTGATGAGATTTTTTGTTCAAGCACCTAGATATCCCATTGGCAACATTCGTAGATTTTTGAAACATTTGTGGATCACTGCTAGAGGAAATTGGCCATTGGTTACTAAAATGAAATAATGCAATTATATAGATATGTTTTAAGATCAATCAATAATGAATGAATTCCATCAAGGTAATTCTTTATTTGGATAAATTATTTATAAATAATATGTGATTATCCTCTCTATAGTTCCAGCATTATGTCCCTTGTTTGTTTTTATTAAATCAATTTATTAGATCACCACATTCATAATCGTATTGATCATGGATTGATTATCAGTCATGATAAAAATCAATGTTGGGAAATCCCTATCATAAGACATATGCATTTCCTAGCACCTAAAAGTAGTATTAGGGATGTCACATTATTATTTATAAATATTTAAATATCTTCAATTTATTTATTAATTTGTAATTTATTTTATCAATTCAAGTTTAATCATTATTTAAATTTTAATTATGAGTTATTATTATTTTTCATTAATTTCACATATACTTAATCAATTTAATTAGTTTTATCAATGAAATAATAATGAAAACACTACTGGAGGTGCCAAGGATTTTGGCTGGATAACACAGGAGTACGCGTCGTTTAACGGGAGTCACAGACCGTGTACTTCTGTTCACTACAACCAAAATTAATTTAATCCTTATACATTGAATATATTTGGTTCATTATATTTCTGACATAATGTGTTGAACAACCTATCCTGGCACAAAGTGAGTCAGAATACACACTATGTAGCTCATATACATATCGTGTTGTCCTTTTATGTCATAGATGATCCATGTATTTCCATACATGACCTACATAACTAGCAACTATGTTACATGGAGTCCAAAATCAATGTAGTCATTTATTATTGCAATGTACTACATTTATTTTGGCATATTTTACATGATGAGTCCATTGGAGTGTTCCTTAGATAGATAGTGAGAGAAGTAAATGACATGTGGCCCATATTTACACACCGTGTACTTATAAAAAATTACATAAAAATAAAATTTATTTATTTTACAGTGTAAAAATTTTCAACACGCTCTTGTGTATTTTCACTATGTTGATTAAGAATTCTATGTGATGGGATAATATATATTTAAGTTTAATTAATTACTGCATAATGTTCAGATCAACATATCATGATGGAGTCTTATTATAGTGAATAAGCTATGGCCATAGAAGCATAACACATGACTGACAAATCATGTGATCCAGGTAATAATTATTTTTATAGTACATGTCATGAATGTATATGATACTTTTGTTTATGATATATGTTGCAGGAGTAAACAATATATGAGTATAATCTATATTGGTTATATTTATATGGGTATTCACCATGTTTCCTCCATGGTACTTTTAGGCACACAATTAATTTTAAATATTGTTTTTTGATTTTATTTAAATTATTATGCATGAGAATTTCAAGGTAAATCATAATAGAATTAAGATAAAATAATTTATTAATTATGTAATATAATTAATTGATTTGAGTGTTATATTTCATAAAGAAGAACTATTATGAATTGATTTCTATTTTTATCAAATGAAAAATTTGTTTTTTTAATTTTTAGGATCATGAGTATAAACCAGACCATTGAATGTGATAGGTTTCATTTAATTTATTCCAAAATTTAATTTTTGGCATGCATACCTTCTTTCTTCTTATTTTGTAAGGGACTTTGTGCCAATTTTTTATTCAATGTAAACGATTTACCCTCACCTCTCTGTGAGTAAATACATTTGTAACGGATGGAGCTCCCATGCTAGTGGAGGTGGTTCAATTTTAGAAATGAGATAAAACCAATCTAAGAGAGATACATAGGTAGATAGTTGGAAAGCTATAACATGAACCTAAAATTTGTCCAAGGATTTTCCCCCTTGGACAAAATATTGTTTATTAATATCTAGATAAATTAACCATTTTTAAAAACTCGTGATCATACAACTTTATTATTTTATTTCTTTCAAGTTTCATGGTTATTTTATTAGGGATGTTGTGTCACGATCACATAAATAAATTATTTAACATGTATTAAAGATAGTTCTGAAATAAATTTGGTCATACGTAAATATTATCTATAATATGTTTGTCAGATCTGTGTTTTTATTTTGAAGTATTCTTTCTTTATTTTCAGTCTAATCTTTATCCTTTGGTTACCCACAGAGTTTTGATGAAAAAGGATATTTTGGTCTTGAATGTAGGAGGTTCATGGAGTTCACATAGTTAATAAAAACAATTATACTTGCCCAAGAAGCAGTGTATCCAATTTGAAATTTTGGATTTTGGGCAAGCACACGGTTGCTTCATGGTTTGGAAGAAAATATTGGGAAACCTCGCAAAATGTCTAGGTCATTCAAAATTGTGTTTTTATATTTTTCCTCTTAAATTTTTATACCAAAATACTGATAATACTACCCATTTTTGGATTCTTCACACTAGGATCCTCCTCCCTATCTCCTCCCCCCATGTATCATCATTTTTGTGGTGTCTTTGGCATGGTTTTCCCAATATATCCCATGTATGTTTTTTATCCCTTTATTTTGCATCATTTCTTGGGTATCTATTCATCATTCTAAGGGATTTTATTATCAAGAATGTTGGGACACTTATTTTAGGTTGAGTCATGATTATTATGGATCAATATTAATGTTTATGGTTTGATATTTCTTTTTTATGGTTCATTGAGGTACGATTGATGTTTCACTCAAATATCCAGATGTTTCTAGGATTGAAAGAGGTTGTTCAATGAATTTACATTATTAAATGAGTTTATCTTTCTTGACTGAATTATTAAACGGTGTCCATGAATTTCTTGGATGTTGTGAAACAATTTTGGTCAGATATTATGATTCACATGTAATGAAAATAGGGGTTAGAATTGAAAGTTGTTTTATTCATTGTTACCATCATTTTGGTGTTTCTGGAATATGATATATGCCTTGTATAAAATTTGTAAAATATTTTCCAAATATATTAAAAGTGTGTATGTTTCCAAACTGGGTTTATCATGTGATATGGGTTTGGATTCTTTGGACTTCTTGGTTGTGTACATATAGTGTGTCATATGAATTTTGAAGCAGATTGTGAAAATGATGCGAAGAGTTTTTTCAAATAGATTTTCTATTTGCGTTAACGGGAATATGGTTTTATTATAAATGCATTAAATTCAAGATGCAATTATGATTCATTCCACAGTTATGTTATATTAATGATTAATGTGTTATGTAAAAGGTAACTTGGGCACAATGGGAATTCTTGGTACCTAGGTGGGAAATTTCGAACTAGTATGCTAGTCAATTCAAAAGTGGCTAAGGCCCAGATTCATCTACTTGGATTTATGATTACAAAACCAAATAAACATGTGATATAATTGGAGACCACTGGGCCCTTCTTATGTATACCGCCTAGAGGCTCATATATTGTATCATAGTGGTATTGTATTATTATATGAAGAGAACTAGGCCCTTGGGATGGATCCCACATAGTGGGTCATGCATAAGAATGTTATTTGTAATTGAGTTTGAGCATATTGATCCCCATGAAATTAAAATATTAGTGACTCAGTTGTTTTAGATACACATAGGGATTTACCCACGGATTTCTGTTGTGATATGATGATGATGTGATGTGGTTCTATCCATCAGCACATGGTAGACCTTGTGTATATTTTAAATCAATAAATCTTATGTGTGAATCATGGTTTTATTTTTATAAAGCATTTTACTGAGAAATAATCCTTCATTTTTTATGATGTGATGTGGTTCTATCCATCAGCACATGGTAGACCTTGGATTTGGCTCACACGCTACAACCATATTTGGGTGTATGTAGATACTATTATGTACGACCCAGGTAGAGGAAAGATGTTGTATGGTGATGGTGGATCTAGTTGTTAGATTTCTTCATCATGTAGGTTTTTTTGGTTGTTGTATGAGTGTGACATCCCTCTTTCTTTGTGGTAGTTTTGGGAATGTTTTGTTATTTCATTTAAGTTTTATTACTTTTAGGTTTTATTTAATGTTGTAAACATTAAATCTAAATATTATTTTACTATATTTGGTTAGGATTATTCATCATTATGATGTTTATTAATGTGGTTTTTTATGATTATATAAATCAGTGAAATAATTTCCTTGATGAATTGATGAAACCCAAGTACTAGTTTTAAGCCTGTGGGGATCAGGAATACCCTTCGATCCACACTACGAATCAAGCTAGTTATTGGGGAATATTGGATTGGTTCATGAAATGATTAATAACTTATCTAGATCCAATTAATATTAATAAGAATGTGATAAATATAATAATTTCCAATTTTTTAATACAGGATAATATCCATAAATAAAATAAATTAAGATGGTATTGCCTTCCACAACATTAGTTGAAGTTGAAGGATAGTTTAATGTGCTTGACCAGCCTATGTTGGGGTGATTTATATTATCAGATAATTATAACATGATGATTTAGATTTTTATAACATAGTTTAAATTAATGTTTGACAGCTAAATCATCTCTTGGTGTAGTTGATAGGAAAGATTTGAGGAAATCCACTAAAAGGATGTCAGGATTAGGGAGTCCACTCAACAAATAATGGATAGTGAATTAATGCAATTGGAATTTGGAATGACTATATAAACAATCCAAATTGACTGAAATACAAATATAGAGATAATGATAAAGGGAATATATATCCTTCCCTTTATAATATCCAAGAATCATGATATTTCAATGCTATTTGTGAGGGATACTACATTTCGATAAATCAGTGGGAGATTAATAAAAATAATATTTAACTATTTGTCTAAATTTAAATAATAAGGTAATATAATAATGCTCATATAATTCTTTAGAAACAACATTACAATGAATTAAAGAATATAACTATGATCTTTACATGATAAGGATATCATTCTCATTGGAACAAATCCACATTAGGGGTAATGGTTCTAAAAAGTTATCCTTCACCATTAAAGGAAATTGAATGTTATATAAGAACATATTTTTGATGCACATGGTCATGAGGGATGTGATGAAGAGTTATCACTCTTTGAGAAATATTTGAATGATTCCATAGATGTTCAATGTTTCAGGATATCATCCAAGACCAATGAGAATTTCAAGAATTATCAGGAAAAATATTTGAATATAATTATGTCTGACCTTTGGAATCCAGATTAATATATAATGAGACAGGTGAGGTAAAAGATCTCCAATGATTTATTTAAAACTAATCATAGAGTTTCTATGCTAGCTGAGCATCATGTATTCAATCTTATTGACTACATTGATTTCTTGAGCATATTAGGGATTAAATTCCTAGATAATTTTCATATAGTTACCATAATTTCATAACACATGAATACCACCTCCAATTTTATTTATATTTATAATATGAGATATAATAAGAACAATACTTGAGAACATCATAATTTGATTCACCAAGTGGATAAGAACCTAGGCCATGATAAACCCATGGTCCTTCTGGTGAATATTAAAAGGAAGAATAAAGAAACAGGGATCAAGACTTATAATAAATATAATGCTCCCTAGCGCCATCCTTTGATGATGAAGAAGATCCATAGTTATGGTGATAAAAATGAGGCTTTATGTTTTTCATGTGAAAATCAAACCCACTTCAATAATAACTACACACAAAAGTGAGGGGAAGCGAATGGTTCTTCAATTATTGAATGTAATATTTCAATATCTACACATTGGGTATTGTGTTTTTCTTGTGGTGATCACATCTGTATCCAAATGTAGGAACCGTGTAAATTATGAATGAATTATCAATGGGAGGTGGAGCTGAGAGCTATTAATGGTTCGAGGATGGCTTCTCTATCCATTGGAGATTACAAAAATTTACATCCATTGAGAATGATTTTTTTTTAAAATATTTTTATTATAAACCAAATTTTACCAAGAATATAATTTTTTTATCATGCCTAGAGGCAGTTGGGGTTATTTTATGGAGTATAAATAAAAGATATTTATTTTATAAGGAAATCAAATGTTATTGTATGGAGCATTTATATAAAAATCATTATGTATTAAATTATGAAAACCAAGTACTGAAAATTGATAATGAATCAAGTTCACATGACTCATATAACACCAAAATATGGAAACACAATCATGGTCATGTAAACAAGAAGCTTTTGGGAATGATCTGTTAGGATTGATATTTAGACACATATAAGATAAAACCTCTTGAAATATTCCTTTCTTGTTTACTAGTAAAATTGAAAACAACACAATTTAGTGGATGGGGTGAACAGTTTACAAAGTTTCTAGGATTTGTACACAATGATGTGTGTGGACTACTACCAATAGAATATAGAGGTGGGTATTATTACATCAAAACTTTTACAAATGAATTTATTAGATATTAGTATGAATAAATAATGAGGTATAAGTCCATGTACATGGATAAATTAAATGAAATAATTAATTAAGAATAGAATCAACATTGAAATACGATAATGAAAATTTGACCTGATTATGGTGGTGAATATCTTAACCAAGAGTTTATCAACTTATTATTGGAATTTGTGATTCTAACTCAACTAACTCCACATTATTCAAAACATTGGAATGGTGTTAGGGAAAGGAGTAACCTTACCATTTTAGACATTGTAAGGTTGATAATGAGTCATGCAGATCCTCTATTATACTTTTTGGGATATTATTTATTGCTTTGACAAACACATTTAACTATTTACCAAATAAATACTAAAATCGAATTTACTTTGATGAATGGAGTATAATGAAAGCTGTTTTTCCATAAACAAGTGTATGGGGTTTCATGGCATCGGATATGATCTTATCAGGGAACAATCTAGAACCATATAGAACAAAGTGTATCTTTATAGGGTATCCTAATAAAATAAAAAAAAACTAACTATAAAACCATCTCAGATAATAATGTTACTCTCACCAAAAAATTCATCTTTATTCAGAGGGATCAAATTATCAAAATGGATAGTGGGATCAAGATTGAATTTGAAAAATTTGATGCTCAAGATACACAAGATTTGGTATAGGAAGAGGCTTCAATGGTCCATATGAAAGATGTAGTTTCTGAAACAGAAGTAATATATATAATCACAAGGGAGGTAAGAGAATCAGAGTGATATATTTTTCTAGTCAAAAAATATGGTGACTCATTATTGGTTGACAATGATGAACCTACCCCATACAAATAGGTAGTAGACATCACATATTTTAAAATATGATAAAAATATATGAATTATGAAATGGATTCCATGTATCAAAACCATGTTTGGTTTCTAGTCGATGCGTCAGTTGACATGAAGACCATAGTATGAAAATGGGAATTCAAGAAGAAATCATACATTGAAGGTAATGTAAATACCTATAATGAAAGGCTAGTGGATAAAGGGTTTAAGTAGTCTCAAGGAATTGACTATGATGATAAATTTTAACTAGTATCCCTCTTTTATTCCATCAAAATTTTACTTACTATAGAATTTTATCATACCTATGATATTTGGAAGATGTATGTTGAAATTATATTCCAAAAGGGAAAACATTAAGATGATTTCTATATGACACAACCAGAAGGGTTTGTGACTCCAGGAAATTCCATTTTTTTAAATTTCTAGAGATTCATTTATGGATTATTGAAAGGATCCAGGTCCTGAAACATTCAATTAGATGAATCTATTAAATATTTTCATTTCATGAAGAATGAATATGATACTTGTGTTTACAATAGGTTCTTTGTAAATGATTTCATTTTTCTTTGTAGTATATGTTTATGATATATTACATATTTAAAAATACATATTAGTCATGCAGTCTACGAAGGACTAGTTAAACAAGTGTTTCTCTATAAAGGAAATAGGTGAAGCAACCTATATTCTAGGGATCAAGATCATTTGTGATATATTCAAGAGGCTTATTCAACTAATTCAATGTAAATATATTGATCGTATACAAATGATATTTATAATGAGAAAAATACAAGAGGTTATTTGTTCTAATGTCACTTGGGTTACATCATTCTATGAAAATGTTTCCCCAGACACAATAGGATAGTGATAGAATGAGCATGTTACCATACACTTTAGTGATGGGATAAATCATTTATAAAATGTTATGTACAATACATGATTACCTCTATGAATTGAGTATGATATCTAGATATTATGTAGTTCCAAGAGAAAAAAAATGGTCCGATGTTAAGGCTATCCTCAACTATTAGAGGAAAAATAAAGCTATGTCCTAGGTGTATAGAGAAGTTGGGGAGTTAGTCAAAAGGGGTTATACTAATGCTTTCTTTTCCAACATATAATAATGAACTAAAGTCATAGTCTGGATATGTTTTTACCCCAATATATGAACAATGTGCAAGATGAGTTCAAAGATACCAATTTTAAGGATTCTACACTTGAGTCCGAGTATATGGAATCTTGTAATGTAATCAAAGAATCCATTTGGATACATAACATTGTCTAAGAGTTTACATTGGTACTTAGTAGTAAAGATCATATCAAATTGTACTATTATAATACTATAATTGTGGCTCTTGCAAAAGCGCCACGGTCACACCTTCAGACAAAACATATACTGTAGAATTGTCACCTCTTGAGTGATTCTTTCAATATGTGAATTTGGAGAAAGTAGAGTACCAACAAAAGGGAAGATAAGGGATCCCTAGACTAAAGGCCTATATTAGAACAAACATGAGTATAATGTGAGAACTTGAAAACTAAATTTCATAGTTGTTGGCTCTAGTACAGGTGGGATTCTATTGGAGTTGGTGCCTAGAACCTACATTTGTGTAATTTATGATAATATGTAGTCATCATTCTGAATATTAATAATCCTATTATCAAATAATGATTTATTTTCTATGTCACATAGTATGTTATAATGTTTCAATAGTATCTATCACAATAAAAGTTCATAGTTTTTCCACACTATATTTAGAACCCTATAGTTCTACACCATTATTCTTAAATATATCTTGTATTACCAGATGATTTAATTTTAAGGACAGAAATGATACAATCTATCATGGGTTTATACTCATTAAACTTTGAGCCACCTTCTCATGGTTTACACCCTTATAGATATCCACTATAGGGTATTATGATAATGAGACTCGCTAGTAGAAAATCCACATATATATGTGTCATTGAATGTTCCTATCTATGAATTTATAGATTGATTCATATAATATATGGTTATTATTAATGAGTATTATGAGTAATGTAAACAGATTTATTGATGAAAACTACATTGACATATGTTCTCACTGAGGTAGGATACATTGGGTGTATCACAAGTAATATTGTATTAATAAATAATGAGAGACATTCTTTTTTCCATTTAGTTGTTTAATTAATGTTGATATATCGATACCTTTGATGGAAATGGTATATTCTAAATAAATCCACGGACATGTTTTTTATACGAATGATTGATTTCCGGAATGTCAAAGAATGTTTCGTTGGGAACATCGATTGATGGAACCAACATGCGACCTGCTAGATTAGAGATATCATGATAAAGAGATTATATTGAAAAATATGTGTATATATGAGGTATTATGTAATCGTGGCATTAAATTATTTATCTATGTGTTCCATGATGTGTTTCTTGATTCTATCATTGGACTTTAAGCTATATCACTTAATGACACTGAAAAAGAGGCCTATTAGGTCACAAACTATGTGTATCTGAAATCTATGTCAAATAAAATATTATTTTTTATTATTTAACAAGTTGAATAAATATTGTTTCCACATGTTGGTTAAAAATTATTCTTCTATCCTTGATCGTATATATTCTATCACCAGTTATTTGAGAGAATATAATTTGAGAAGAATATTTAATAAATATTTATTTTTTATCTAGACAATATGACATTTATTTATTAAATAGAAAATACTTTAGTGTTATTTATTTTAAAAATAAAAAGTCATTATTCAAGGCATGATAAATATTATGGAGAAATAGAGTTTCTAGTTTAAGGATCTAGAGAGAAATAAAAAAAATTTTATATTTTTTCATTAAAAATATTTAATTTAATATGATAGTTATGCACTAGTCATGATATAATATTATTATTATAATTTTACATGTGGTTCTATAGGGATTAAATCAATACTATTGAGAACTTTTGTAATTATTTTATTTTAAACCTACCATTATATAAACCCAACTATATTATTTTCTATAAGATCTAATTCCTTTGTTTTGGGTGTGCATAAAGGATTTGGAGAATTCTTTTTTGATCCAAAGAGATTATCTCTCAATGAATATAATAATAATAGAGAGTGATATTCCACCACCTCCTACTCTCAAGAAAAGAGAGATCCAAATAATTGTTTGGATGTGATTCTCATGCTATCAAAGGTGTATGATTCACATGATATAATCTTCTATTGTAGCACCCGATGAATCATATAATGATGTTTTGAGATTTTTGGAACATGTGTGGATCACCACTAGAGGAAAAATGAACTTGATTCCTACAATGAAACAACACATCAACACAATTATATTTTCATATCCATCCATGAATAAAGAATTCCAACAAAGTAAATTTTTAATTAAATAAATTAAAGAAAATAATATGTGATGATCCTCCCTATAGTTCTGGAATGGAATCCACAATCTATTTTATTTTATTCAATTCCATAGGTTATTGTGTTAATTATCTTATATATCTTTGATTTCTCATCGACCATGATAGAAATAAATATTTGGAAAACACCATAATAATGCTTCCACTAAGCCTGAAACCTATATATATTGGGGGAATTAGTAATATGAAAAGGAATCACTATAAATTCATAGCATCCATACCCTGTACGGAATGATGTATTGGTTATATATACTTACTTGAACCTTAGTTGATGATATTCATATTGAAGGAAAATCTTGGAAAAGTATTGAGATCTACGTAGTTAAACAAATTAATCATTAATATTGGGTAGAGGATGCATTTTATTTATAGTGATCTTCTTATGTTCTCAATAATGAATGTAGAGTCACATTGATATAGGTTCACCCTAAGGTGAAACACTTACCCGAATGGATCCATTTTCAAGATTCCCTTGGATATACTTACTCAATTTATACTAATCAATTACACACATTCTATAAGGAGTCTTTGAAATAGGAAAAACACCAGGTATGAGTTCTATTGAAAAACTCAACATAACGAATTAATGAAAGAACAATAAGCTCTTCTAGAAATCCACTATCTAACTCTCATAAAATAGATATACCCAAAAGGTTGACTTTCCTAGAAACCATCTAATATTAATAAAATTAATGTATAGCAACTAAGACTCACAAGATAGATGTAACTTCCATTAGAATTTCATATTCTTCCTCGCATCAATATATGACCAGAGGTTCATTCTACATCTAAAATGTGACATAACTTCCTAAAAAATTGATATAATATCTATATAGATAATTTCAATCCATTCCATGTAAACTCAACTAATTGGAGAATCTAATTATTTTCACGAAGTAATTTCCCAAAAATTCCAAGATGATAGAAAATATAAATTGGATATGTGACCATTATTTCATTAGATGTTTTTATAAATAATTAAACATCTTATCATTGAGGTGTTATTGTGACACCATTTGAAATTTATTTATAAATAAAAGAGTGGGTGGATCCAAAATCAAATAATACATTTTCTATTCTTGAGTGAGTGATAACTTCACCTTTCAACATATAATTATCATAAATCACTTCAGTAGTTGTGACCACATGAGGTTTCCCTTTGTCTTTGGGATTAAGAGGTTATTAAATATGATAATATAAAACCATTTTATTCTTTTATTGGATTGTTTAATTATCATAATCCTTGAATTTTAAGTATTGGATCATGGATTGGGAATTATTTGGTATCTCATTTTCCTCTATTGCATCAAAATTTCTATTCACCGCCTTTCATAATTCATGGTATATATAACCCTCTTATACATATTTAAATCTCCCTTTGTTCCATTGAATGTTTATCCATGATGTTTCATCTCATTCAATGGATCTAATTTCTTGTAATTTCCCCCATTTCTTAATAATATTTCACCATTAATATACTTAACTTTCAAGGTGATAAATATGTAGGACAACTTTTTCTTATCCTGAGCATTGAATAATGGAATATATTTTCTCAATGGTATTGATACATCTTTAAGAACTTAGTGGATTAGAAGATCTGATAAAATAATGTGTAGGTTTCCTCATGAAGATTCAACAATATGTTATTCCCTCATTTAATTATTATGAAACTAAGCATAATTCATAGCCTAAGAATGTTGTGAGAGCATAATATAAATATCCTATATTATAAATTCTACAACATTTGGTTGCTAAGATGAGAATTCATTGAATTTTACATAACCTTAATCATTTTCCAATTACATTTAAGTTCCAACCATGGAATCAACATAAAAATTATAGTGTGAGAAACTATATTCATAGTGGAAGAGAACATAATTTTGACAAATCATTCATAGATTTATAAATCATGACTCCTTATTATATTAAACCTTTGTTTTAACCTACAAAAAATTTATTATTTTATCATATATTTACACATATCACCAGGGTTTTTGTAAATGTTTTATAACCCTAATTTCCAAAGATTTATTAAACTATGACTTTTTACTAACTACAGTGTCCTCTTCTTTTTATATATAAATTTTTCATCTATTTAGATTTATGTTAAATTCATAAAATTATTATCCACATTAGAGATATAATGGTTTTGAGCCTATAGATACTAGATATAAAATATTCTTATTTTATGAATGATCTTCAACATCCCTCATAAATATCTTCATTCATAGTACTCTTCATATGAATACACTACTAAAAAAAGTCTTTATAACGTAGGAAAAAGAAACATATGAAAATGGTGAGCTCAAATTGCCAATAATGGTAAACTTGGCAGATATAAATATATGATCATGTGAATGCATAAGATATGAAAATTTTTATGATATCTTGGACATAAAATATAAAATTCATTCCTGATATGAAAAAGATAATAATCATGAGTTATGACTTAAAACATTTGCATTTCAAAAAAATGAATGTCCAAAATGTGAACTCATCTTTACTCAATCTCGAACCATAAGTCCATGTCATAAATGTTTCTGGAACTATCATAAGAATAATTATTTTCTATATTTCAAGGTTAATTCTCAAGAACATCATATTATGCATCAAAAACTGTTTACCATTATGGTTTAAACACATTTACTGGTTTCTTGAATCATATAAAGCACTTTGATATGTTTCTAAAAATGAACCAGGCACTTCAAATTTTTCCCCATAACTATCTCATGAGATAGATTACTTTACCCATTAAATTAGATGGATATAAATGTATTATCAATACAAAAATAAAATACATACATATGAGTGACATATGATCACAAAATATTCATCAAATTAGAACCCATGAAAAGGAAAGAGTTTCACAAGCATTTTATTATAGCATAACCACTGGAAATGGGTTTCATAAACATTTTTCATCATAATCATAATCCATCCTCAAATATAATAATTATGGTATCCTTAGATAATAATAATGTTAAATAATATTTATAATCAAGGGATGTTTTAATTAATGAGTACATAAACCAATAAAGTGTTATTAAAACCTTCTTGGTTAAAATACCCTTTTAAATTTAAAAAACAGACTTTATAATATAAACATTTCAAACATAATAAAAATCCATTATATTTTAAAGTAGCATTGTAAAATTGTAAACAATTATTCAAATAATTTAGGATCAATGATTCTAGAAAATTCCATTCATTCTATATAATATAAAGAACATTATTTCTATACTTTTTTCAAAAAATCACAATGTACCTCATTTGAAAAAAAAATAAAAATATTATACTCAAATTGTCTTGTAAAAAGAAAGACAAGGGTAGAAATGACATTAAAAAATCATAAAAGAATGGAGAAAACCTTTTAAATTTTTTTTCCAAATATTTGTATGGAAGAAAAATATTTCCTAGTAGAGGCATAAATTTAAACAATCCCAAATATTGATGAAATTGTGAAATTATACACATAAGAAATTGGTAAGTTTAGAATCATAAGACCCATGAAAGAAAGAATCCCAAATTATTATGTATATCTCATAATTATTATGTGAATAATCATTAAATACATTAATGGTAGGTATATACACTTCACAAAAAAAACAAGTGTTGAATATGGAATATTTCACCCTAAAATAAATGTGAGATGAAAATCAATTAACTCAAGTCTTTCCTTTCTTTATTCACATTCAAGCCTCCTATATAATAAATTTGGATTTATTATAAATGTATTAAATTACTATATTCATATATATCATAACATATATGATTTATTAATGATATCATGTCACTCATTTATTAATAATATGTTATTAAAACCCATGTGTGGGGCAATAACTACATCGTTTTCCATGAATGTATCGATTTTTTACTCTAAGTCCCAATAATTTTATCATAGTACCATTAATTATATAATGTTAATAATGTTATTAAAATGTAAATTTTTATTTATATACATATTTATAATCATGGATAAAAATTAGATTAAGAAAAATGAATTACACCTTTCATGGAAACGGTAGACCATATGTATGCATGAACGCCTTTTCATTTTTTAATAGATGGAATGAAAGAAAGACAAATAATAATTCACCTTATATGTAATTATTATTATATAATATTTATAATATATATTCATAATATTCATCATCATTACCATCTAGGTATAAAATAAATAAAAAAGGAATCACATCACTTCGTGGAGGTAGTAGTATATATGTAAGCATGAAAGTCAATATCATTTCACAAAGGATTGGATGGTAAAAACAAAGATGTTATATTATAATTATATAAGTATTATTATTTTATATGTATCATATATATAAAAGAAACCCATCATAACACCCATCCCAAAAATATGGAAATAAAAATTTAATTCTATCTTTATGTAGATACAGTAATCCTTATGTACATATGATCAAAACATTCACTTCTCATTTGATAAGAAAGATGGTGTATAATAGTGTTTTTTAATCATAATTATATTTCATAATATTTAGGATACTAAATTTTTTTTTAAAAAAATAATGGGGATTTATTTGTTGTAAGTAAGAGTATAATATTGAAGACTTCTCTAGATGTACGTCCTCATTTATGTTTTGGTTCAAATTCCCGATAATTTGGATAATGGAATGTTTTCGAAGTTGATGTGGTTGCTTGGGGGTTTCATATGGTTTGAGTCATGATATAAGGATAAAATGTCCAAACATTTCATGTTTTATTGTTGGAACATAGGTGTATGTAACCGTGCACCCTAACTGTTCAATGCTAGAGGTTGTGGAGTAGGGTTGGTGAAACCACGAAAGGGGGAGGGTAAACAATGAGAGCCTAAGCATATGCATCTTGAATAGAGACCACATAATTTTTAAAACCATACAGGCTTCCGAATAATATGTGTGACCCTCTCCCTTGGGTAGAGGGTGGTGCATAATTATACTATGTTTTATCAAACCTTGCTTCCAAACCATGAACCCCATGAAAAATTAGAAAAATTAAAAAAAAAATTGGCTCAATTGCAGTTATTAAACCTTTCACGAGTTTCTTTCTAATTTTTCCAACATTAGCCATGGATGATGATAATTTCTGCCTAATCTAAATAAGGGTTTATCTCTTTCATTTCTTGGAAATTTTTAGTGTTTTTTATATATATTGAAGATTCGGGTGTGTCTAACACTCCTCTTCCTTCAATTTTTTTTGTTCAGGACTTGTGTAATCATTCTTCTTCAAACAATTCCCTAAAATCCTTTTTCCTAAGGCTTATTTGTTTAATCTAAAAGGGGTATTTGGGTTCAACATAAAGTCCATGGTTGTGTGATAATGTGTCTATAAAATTTTTGTTGTTGGTCTAAATGTTCATCCCACAATCTTGACGGTTTATTTCAATTGTATGTGGTTTTGAACTTATGTTGTTGGGATATCAATTTGGTTTTACATAATAGAAACAATAAATTGTTTAGTTATTTAAGAATATAACCCCTGATGATCCCCATGGGATTCATTGGTGTTTAATAGAAGAGGATAAGTTCATCCATGGGGTGTAACTCATCCTTGAGAATAAATTTGAGTGGTTAAATAATGAATTGAAGAGTTAGTGAAATAAAACCCACATGTCACTCCATTGAATGTGGAATTTGAGTGTTTAATGTTTTATTTAATGGTAAATGAGATAAAACACAAGGTAATTATGTTGACATGTTAACATGGTTTATGTGATGAAATATTCGTAAGTCTATTTAGATGTTTCCATGAGTATGAAATAAACTAATAATTATGGTATTTAATTGATGGTCTGGAATAAGTGTGTGTTTGGATTATTGTGAATATGTGAAAATTGATATGGTTGGTTAATGGAAAATGTTAAATGGTTAATTAAGAATGGTCACATGGCTTTTTTCATGGGGTATTGGATGGGGGATCTATTACCATCAGTCGAGTTATACATAGGCTCTAAAACCCACCCCTATATTTCATGGGTTAGGAATATAGAGTAAGGATATATTCATCTAATAAACGAATGTTATATTATTACCTATATTGAGGCTTTGGGGTAGGTTTATATATACATCTTCTATGTTATTACACTTGATGTAGGGAAATTCCATCCACCTTATGCATAATAAAATGGATGTCATAGGATGAGTAGAATTAAATGAATATATGGAATGGATTAACCATGGAAGTAATGAGAAAAGTGGCTATTGTAAATCATCTCAACTAAAGAATCCTGATTTATCTTTTATTTACCCTTGTTTATTTTACCTTCATCCACTATCTGTTTTACCTGATATTTTATAGACTCTATTTGTGGTAGTCTTCTGAGTTGTAATCACTCATTTCTTGGGAAAAGTTTCGGTATTCGAGAAGACTTCATAGTTGCTATTCCAGACATGAGAAAGGACCCTATTCTATATGGTTGATTTGGGAATTCAAGGATAATGTATGAGGGACCCAAACATTGTGTAAGGAACCATTTTTGTGATACTTATGTCTATATTTATATTATATTTTTATTTAAACTTGCCATTGCATGACATGAAAAGACATGGAAAAATTACTATTTGGTTATAGAAATGGAATTCTGATTCATGCATATTATTTACTTATATACATTGTTTCATATTAAATCTGTTGTGGGTTACTCTGAATAATATGCTATAATCTTCCCAAATTTTAGGTCAAACCCTCACTGCATGTCAACATCCTTTGGAATATAGGGAGGTGTGATTGAGGCCCTATACTATAGTAGATCAGTGAACACGATTAGTGGCATCTGGGTTAGGGAGTTACAAATTGGTATTACTGAATTTTTCAATTGTGTTGTCTTAATATTTTGAAAAGGATGATTGTTTATTATAACTTTTTAGGCATTGTATATACTCTTGTGAATGAATGTAGCTAACCCATATATGTGGGAAAACACAAGTACCGAAGGATGGATTGATGATCATGATGTTCATGGTTACTGTTGCATGTTATTTCACCTTGGGTGTTGCAAATGATGTGTGATGTGACTATTTTATGATGTTTAACTCTTGGCCCATAATGGAACATATTTTTTGTAAATTAATGTATTATTTTAATTATATAATGGTTTAGGTAACATGAATCATGTTAGGAACACACATGAAAATAATATAAGATGTGAGAAATATGATGGTTTTTAGTTCGGAAAATTTTGAAGAAATAATGAGATATTAAAAGGATTAATTTTTGAAAATGGATTGAATTGAAACTGTTTGTTTAGGGTTAAGGTAGAGAAAAAATGAGAAAGATAATTTTTTTTAAAAGTTAAATGGTTAAAAAGGGTGTATAGTTTTAATTTATGTATGTTGATTTACCACATGTTGATCATAAAAAGGGGAAGAGATGGTTAAGGGTAGTGATGGTGATGTGATCATATCCAATGAGACAATGTATTGAAAATGTGTTTCTTATATATAGTTGTGAGTCTTCTTTGTGTAAATTGTAGAAACGTTGCGTTATATATTTTTTAGATGTGTATTTATCATTTTGAAAATTTCCACCATGAAGATGTGTTCTGGTGGGGAGACATCGGGATATCATAGAGATAACTTCTCCAGTAGAAGAGTATGAATCATTGTTGTTACTAGAAAACATAGGGGAAGAATAGTTACAAGAGAATTTTCCTTATTTTATATAGATGATTGAGTGATAAATAATGTGGTTTTTGAGAAGTATGTTTGATCTGATCAAGGAGTTTTAGATACAACACCCTACAATGGTAAACATATAGGGTTAAATCGATTAAATTGAGTTATTTATAGAGTTCATATATAGGATTCAGGATCACATTGAGACTCCTCTTGAGAAGAGAGACGCGGTGGAGAATTTTATGTTTATAGGACACAAATAATTAGTGGTAAATTCTAGTTCAAACATAGCATAAATATATTATATTGTGTAAGGGTTTCTAGGAAATGTTCCTTGAATATTTCTATGTAGAGGATTTGATGTAGGATAGTGTTGCTGATTTTCGGAGGTTGAATCAGGGGACTATGTTGGTGATGGATTACAAAGACCATTTCAATAAACAATAATGTTTTTTTCAAGTGATGGTAGAAGATGAGGATGTCAAAAAATATGCTTCTATAATGGGATTAGACATGAGATTAGATCAAAAGTGAATATATTTCATCAAAATAGGTTTTTTGAGATGGTGGATCAATCCATTATTTATGAAGGGAACATGAAGGGGGATCCTAGTAGTTGAATTGTTATCTAAGCTAGGTGTAGTAGCAGTGTGTCTTTTAATAGTAGGAAGTTTCACTTTGAGAGTTGTGACCATGGTAGTGGTAGCCATGGAAGAGGATAGGTTGTTTATGGTGGTTATAAATCATTTTTTATTAGTGTGGTTGGATGGTACAAAAGCACGTTCAGTGTCCCCAACTACTAGTTGTCTTCTATGAATATATATGTATTAGAAATGTACAGAGGTTCTATAGGATCCCACACTAGAAGAGAAGTAATGGAAAATGAAGGATGATATAATTTATAACAAGGGGGTCAGTTACCCTATATCATTAGGGAAGTTGGAGTTTTTTTGGGCTGTAATGTTAGGGGTGGTGGATGTGGTGATTTTTGACAAGTGCATCCTTTATTGAGGGTTCGTGCAACACCATGAAATCAAACCAAATCCTAGTGTAGAGGGATACGTCGACTTCTTACAGTTCATCCCACAGTTGGTAGTTTCTAGGCTGGGCCATCGATTGATTCATGTAGAAATCATGTAGATTCTACAATTTCTAGTTTATTTTATACATGTCCATAACATTCTTTTATATCTACCCTGTTTGTGAATATTTTTTCTATCGATGTTGAACATAGGATTTAGGTTATATATATTGACACACCATTAGGTGTGTAAGAAGAAAATATTTGATAGTTTATGGAGGGTACTCTCATGGTTGGTGGGAACACCTTTATTTGGGTCTTGTTTATACTTCTGATGTCAAGGTTTGACCTAATAATATGGATGGATTGGATCATGTTGTGTTGATCCCATATCAAATGTTACCTCTAAAGGGTAACATTCATGTCTCTAGAGGGAAACACTGATATTCATAGTGGGGAATGTGATTTCTAGGAAGGCCATGCATGTCAAGTTTTTCAATAGTTGGGTGAGCATATATACCATGTGGCATTTCTTCTACTAGATGATGGGGGATAAGAGAAACTTCTGTTTACTCTTGTGTTGTATCAATATCATGCTCTATTTCCCATGGACTTAATAAGGATACCACTAGATAGAGAATATGAGTTCAGGATTGAGTTGAATCTTGATGAAAATCCGTTTTCATTTCCCCCACACAAGATAGACGTAGTAAAAATGTAGGATATTAACAATCCATTTGAGGGATTGAAAATTAATGTGTTTATTTTCCCAACTACATCTCCTTATGAATCTATAGTTTTGTTTTCTAAAAATTATGATTGGATGTTTTGGATTTCTGTCTATTATTAGAAGATGAATCATATTATAGTTAAGAATTAATATCCTATTCCACATATGGATGATATTTTTTTAACAACCAAATGAAGCCTTAGTGTTCTCAAATATAAATTTTACATAGGGAAATCATTAGCCTAGGGTGAAAAATTTTAATATACTGTGAACCAATATATCATGTAGGTATTATATGCATGAGTTTCTTCATGATTTTTGGCTTAAATAATGAACCTACAATGTTTATGGACCAAATTAACTGAATTTTCTAACCATACCTCTGCCAATTTTCCATTGTTTTTGTGAATGCTATCTTGGTTTAATCTATGGCTCGGGAAAATAATGCCAAACAACTTAACATCATCCTATGTACACTATGAGATTATATAATATACACCAAGACACCTAGATAATAGTTCTGGATTTAAAAGTTATATTTCATGGGTAACATAATCCCTAAGTATGGTGTATTAGTAGACAAATAGAAAGTGAAATCATTTATATCTTGGGAGGATCCCAATATAGTTTTTAATATTCGGATTATTTTAGGTTTTGAGATGTATTATAGATGGATCATCAAAGGCTTCAATCATTTGTCAGCACCACTTTTGGGATTCACCAAGAAGGGTATTATGTTTGAATGATCTGGGGCATGTGAGAATGATTTCGTGATGTTGAATACATATGGATTACTGCACCGATTTTGATCCTACTCAAGACACGTAAGGAATATTTTTTTTTGTGATTCAGCTATTTTTGGTTTTGGATAAGTGATGATACAAGGTTATTTATTTGCAAAGTATGCATTATGACAGTTGAGGCCCCTAGAATGGAATTATTGTACACGTGATATTAAGATAGCATTGGTGTTTTATTCTTAAATGTATTGGAGACATTACTTATTCCGTGAAATAATTTTTATTTATACCCATAATAAAAGTATTATGTATATATTTATACCTTCAATATTTTAATATTTTGAAGTGATGATGAGTTGAGTACATGTAGTATTTATATTTTGAGTTATATTACATTCCAAGGAATGGAAATATTATTTGTTAATATTTTATTTAGAACATACAAACTCAAGAAGTTTATCAGTCTAGCTCAATGGGGAAGATGATGGCCTATTTTCTAAGATGCGTATAGAGTTTTAAGAGGATCAGAGGAAGATGACATGTTCATCTTTGGTAGTTGAGTCCATTTTTTTGAGTTGTGTCATGCAGATGTAGTAAGAGGTTCTAATGTGTTTGTATTTTCAAGAATGTTTTTAATGGATGGGAGTAACCTTATGATTGGACTATTGATGATGATGAGATATTTTATGTTCAAATCCACATGGATCTGACTACCTGTGTGAGAGAAGATCAGTTTCATGTTTCATACTCCGAAGTGGTTGATACACCCTGGTTTAACCAAGATGCATTGTGATCTTCGTATGAAATATGTAACACCCTGACCCCATTTACACAGATTCAATACATTATTTTAATACATTGGCTTGATTAAAGGAATCATGTCCTGATGGACCGATCAATTTACCAGTCTTGGAAAATAGATTACATACATGAATGTCACATTACACTTTAAAAAATACAAAACAACAAAAATAATCCGTTATAAATGCTATTATTCCCTTGTCTTATCCCTGCATATCAATCACAATACACTTCTTGGAATCGTTGGAAAAATAAAACATAGAAATGGGTGAGCTCAAACTCTCAGTAAGGATAATCAATACAGTTGAAACTTCCATAAATAAGCATAAACATTTAAGGAAATGTATATAACTAAAACAAAATCATTTTCAACATAAACTTCATTATAATATGGAAAATATAAATCAAAATAATTCCATTAACTTACTCACATGGATACACTTCTAGTCGAATCATCACATGCAATATCAATAGCGACTTTCATAATGATGGAATGCATAATGACAGACTATCATAACCACATAGTCAAGGTCTCATGCCAAGACTAAAAATAAGATTTTGTCAAGGCCTTGTGCCAAGACACTAGTTTTCCTCATGAGACCTATCGATGCATCGAGGAGCTATAGCAGGCTCCACCCGTAACTTACTAAGTCTAATGTATTCCTCTTACTAAAAGATTGAAACATAACATAAACATTCTTATTAAAACTAGATAAAAAATATCAATACATTACCCATAAACCATGAATGGTATAAAAATAATACATCCATAGTCAAACATATCTCAAAACCTTCAATACAATATGGATGATTTGTATCATGATAAATCAACTTCAAAACAAGTTTAAAATCCATTAAAGGATTTTGACAAAGATGAAAATGATTTGTAATACTTTTTGAGAGAAATACAACTTTTTCATGAAAACATTTAAAATTCACACAATTTAGAATGGAAGGAATTTAAATAAATTTTTGAATCAATGATTCCCATACAACTTTGAAACTTTTTAAATGAATTAACATTTTAAAAACATTCATGTTCATTTAAATAAATCCTTTAAAACCATTTTGAAGACATGGACATTAATGATAATTATTTAGAAGAATAAATATTTAAAACATTTGAAATAATATTTTAGTAAAAAAGTACCTTAAAAGAATCCCTTTAAAAACCCTTTCATAAAACATGGACATGGATAATAAAAATTTCCCAGTAGATACTTACGTAAAAACATCTTTGGATAATAAATATATTTTGAAATTAACCCTTAGCATGCACATTCCCTTAGTGGAGGGTACGTTTAACCTCCTGTATGAAGACCATAGTATGTTATTAAATTATACCATAACCATATTACTATTTATTATATCATACATTATTCATTTATGACTTTATACTACACATTAAATAATAATTTCCATGCTAAATTAATATATCAGGTAATAATCACATTCTTTATCGTACGTGTTTTAACTTGTTACACTTGATTGTATCACTTAGATCATGATTTAAATACATCCAAAATATAAAACATGATTTATATATCATATATATTTAGAATATAAATATGGATTATAGACATATATATGAAATGGAAAACACCGTTTATGGAGACGGTAGTCCGTACGTACGCATAGACGTTGTTTCCGTTTTGATATCGTATTGAACCGAAGTAAGTGAATATGATATGTGTCAGTACATAAATACATATATATATATATATATATATCTCCAGTTTTATTATTTTTTCATATATTAAATACTTATATGTAATATATTTTTATAATCGTCGATGAATGGTGAACTTTGTAAATGAATCTCATCACGCCGTGGAGACGGTAATCTGTACGTACGCACAAGTGACAATATAATTATTTTAACATTAAAATAATATATAATTTTTATGTTATATAATATATACAATCTCATTATCATGTTTTATTTATTATTTACATCAATTACACATCATTAATATACCCATCCCAATAATAATGTATTGAATAACAATTACCCCATGACGTGGAGATTGTAAGCCGTACGTACGCACGTATGGTGACATGTCATTCAAAGGATGGATAGATTAATGAATTTGGATGAACCATATTTATGATAAAATCATAGTACATCGATGATACAAGAGTTATAATTTTTGAATAGAATCCACAGTGAAAAATAAGTGTAAGAAGAAATGAACTTGAAAGAGGTGATGAAATATTTACCTCTTCTTCAGGTTCATTCTTTTGATTTGATCAAAAGGGCTTCATAGGATGGAATTCTGTAGAACAGAAGACCACTAGGATGAAGGGATGATAGTTGAGAAGATATGTGGGCAGGGGTTTACAGAGAAAAATGTCTTTGGAGGTGTGAATTTGAATGAAGGGGACGTTCCCTTTTATAAGAGGGGTGAGGGGCACCTTTGGAAAAACATAAAATATTATTTTATAATAAATTCATATTCGGTTAATAATGGCTCCAATGTGACTTATTTCGAGGCTAGGGTGGGTATGGGTCGCAATCCTCTCAACAAATTACTTCTAGACAAGTTTTGGTTTCATTTTAACCTCATCATTTAGATTTAACTCCAATTTAAATAATTTAACGTTTACATTGTATTCTTGGTTTCTTACACTATATGCTTAATAAAAATACTATATACTTCCAATGAAACCCCAATTGATTCATTCATGTAATATATATTATTATATGAGTCTTTTGACCGATCCTTATATTTTTATGACCTTTATATCAATTAATAATATAATATCTGTTTTAAAAATTATTTTATTTTAATTTTGACCTTATTTTGTATTTGTTTTTTTGATAAAATAATAAAAGCATGAGTAATTAAAAAAAATACATCTGATAACTCAAAAAATGTAATATTCACTTATAAAATTAGTTGATGTCATAAAAACATTGAAAATATATTTATTTTAATATTTATACTACCATTTATTTGATTCCTTCATTGGTAAGGTAATTATACCATCATCATTGTGTCATTAATAAATTTTATTATTTAATCTCTAAAAATTATAAATAAAATACCATTATGTAGGAAATATTATTATATTTTTAATGAATATTTATAGTCGAATTTATCTTATGTATTACCCCATATTAAAATTGTCTTCGTTATTAAACATTGATTTTAACTCTTTTAACTCTTTTATAAATAAAATAATAATAAATGCCTTAGTATAATACAAGTGGACCAAAAGGGTCATATTTTATTCATAATGTTGTTTTTGGTCGAACTAAACTTATCCAATAGAATTAAGACATGTGTTAGGGTAATAATAATATCATTTTTATCCTTAATTACCCTATTTACTTTTAACTGTGGAAAATAAAAGTAAAAAGTTACTACTCACCAAAAATAATTTTTATCTTATTAAACAACATTTTACTCCTTGATATTAACTATGTCTCTCTTATTTTCAAAATTCAACTCACAGAAGTGGTAAAATTATGTTTTATGTAAATTTGCAAATGCTACTAGGAGGTGGCTAAAAGACGGTAAAAGGTTTAATAAAATATTTATATATGCAATCTTAATATAAAATGACTAAAATGAATCACATTGAACTAATATCGGTATTATGTATCTATTTTGACCTAAAATAAATTTAATTAAAATAAATAATTATTTAAATAAAAATTCCATTTTAATCAATAACTCATGTGTTTTTTTCACTATTCATAAAAAATTGAATGTTTTTAAAAAAATACCAAAAATTTATCCTATGATTATTTTGATATTTCAAATTCAATAATGAATTCTATTTTACCATATTCAAAAAATAGAAGTTGCATTTATTAATTTAAAATTAATTCATGTTGACAATACCAAAAGGCTTGTTTTTATTAAATAACAACTATCAAAAGATTGACACTTGTTTATGTCCAATTTCAATGTGAAATTACTTACAATGATCAGAATTGGATTAAATAGTAAAAATATAATCTATTGGTACTTCCAAACCATTAAATTATATATTTTAACACTATAAATTATTTTCATTAAAAAAGTTGTTTTCATTTAAAATATACTATTTTTCACTATTCACCCAAATATGAAAGTTATCAGAAAAAACCAAAAATTTATTGAAACTAAATTATTATGTCCCAATTATATATAGGAAGTTTATTTTGTCAAATATAATATAAAAACGTTTCAAATATTGGATTTAAAAATGGCTCTTCATTAAAATGTGGTAAATGTGCACGTTTTGAAATAAATACTTCTTTTATCTGAAAAAAATAAATTTGTTCTTAAATTATGTCTAAGAAACTCATAATATGGATTCCAAAATTATAAGAATTGTATATACTTCAAAAATAAGTTAATATTATTCATAGCTGCTTTTGAACGGCTAGTTTGGTAAGTCGTGGTGCGCTTGAAATCAGTGTTGCGTGTAGTGCAAGTTATTGAATTACTTTGATGAAATAACATACTCTGAAATCCTCGGGTGTTACATTCTTCCCTACATCAATAAATTGCGACTTCTAAATTTTAAATTGTTCTTCAAAAATAAATGGTTGAAAATAGAAAATACTTTTGTGGGAAAATCGACATCAGAAATTGGGTTAATAAAATTTGTCCTTAATAATAGGAAAATGGGAATAAAGAAGTCACCAAATAAATATGATCTCGATTAGGAGAACATTGGTGGAAATTATCGACACATAATTAGAGTAAAAACATAAATATTTATAGATATTTATTGAGGTCATCAGTCACAATCAATTGTAGAGTTGAGGGCATCAAATCCTTTAATATATGATGATTTAAAATATCATCGGTTCAACAAAAAATAAGGAATTAGGATAACACATTTTTAGTTTTTCGATCCCTTACCTAATGTTTAAGAATTAATTTCTTCATAGAATAAGAGAAGAATATATATATATATATATATATATATACATGACAAGTATAGTTCCATCATTTTACTAATTTCTACCACAAACTCATCTTTCACTCCAAAAAATTTCAAAACAAAAAACTATTTTTTTAAAAGGTAATGATTTGGTCAAAGACCAAAGCACAATTTATTGATAAGAAAAAGATTACAACAGGAGGAGAGAAGGGGTTTTTTAGAGTCTCTATCAAACAAATATAATAAGTCAGCTGGAAGAGTGTCCATCCAATTCATGTTCTGGTGAACACCTTTGTTGGCAAGTGCATCTGCAACAACATTCACTTCACGGTTGGCATGAGTATCTATGTAGTCAATCCCCTGGAGGGAGTTCAGACAATTCAACCAAAGAGTGGGGAGCGGCCAAGCAAGATGAATGATGCCATTCCAAATGGCATGAACAATAGTGGTAGAGTCACTTTCAACCCAGAGCTTTCTCCAGCCTCTTTGAAACGAAAAAACAACCGCATGGATGACCTCCAACATTTCAGCCTGCAGAGACAAAGAGTGCCCACATCCAGCATAGAAGCAACCCTGACACTATCCAGCTGAGTCTCTGAAGATGGCACCACAACTGGCAGGACCTAGAATACCTTTAGAACCACCATCAAAGTTCACTTTGATCCATCCTGGCATCTGTGATTTCCAGAATACCTCAAATGAGTGCTTAGTCCTTGGAAAAATGCCAGGAACACAGATACGACGAAGGATCTCAAAGTCACTAATCGAGTTGTTGCAATTGTCTTTTTGAATTGAAGAAGCTTCAGGAATCGTAATACGAATCCTAGATTTTCCTGAATTGAGACTAAATGAGGGTTTATTATGAATAAGATCATTTCTAACGTACCAGATCTCATGCTGGAGCTCCGCCACTACCGCAAGGAAGTGATTTTTAACATGAAGAGAGGCTTCATATCTAATGCATTTTCTAAGAAAAAAACAAACAAAGTCAGAAAGGGACCATCTACAGTTAAATAAATAAAGAACATAATTCCATAATGCAGATGCCATTGCACACAACAAGAATAGAGGATAAGCATCCTCCCTGTGTTGATTACATAGGCAACATTTTGAACAGAGTTGTATGATAAAAGTTTGATGGAAGGCCTCCGTAGGTAATCTATTGTGATAAATACGCCAAATGAGAGTGAGCCGAGAAGGTTTGATCCAAGGCTTGTTAAATTGACAGACCCATTGTACGTTAGATCCATTCCCAGAAATGTTATGCATGTAGATGTTTTTGGAGTCTAGGATGCCATTTGGAGCCGTCTCCCAAACTAGGAAGTCACCATTAGAGGAAAAAGGGCGATTATCATTGTTCTGCACAATATTGTCCGGGAGGACATACCTATGAAAATGTAGGACATCATTTATAGAGAGGCTAGTGTCTTCAGGAAAAATATTATGCGGGAACAATGAAATCAAGGGATTACCACACCATTTTTCACACAAAAATTCATGAAAGAATCAGCACTAACCATCCATCTAGAATTATCCATGATATTGTGGTACGAGTCCCTAATAGAATGCCAGATCGAAGAGTTGATGTAATTAAAATTCCCATTTTAGAGCTTAGAGCGGAATCTAATATTCAATAACTTAGAAGCTTTAGCAGTACAATTAATAATATTCCAAGTAAGCCAAGATTGAAGAGGATTATTGAACAACTTTAGATTTTTAATGCCAATGCCACCTTTGTCAAGGGGTTGACAACATTATTTCCAAGGGATAGTGACATGTTTCCTTTCAAGAATACTTCCTGTCCAATTAAATTTTTTTATATAAGTATTAATTTTCCTGAAGATGCCAACATGCCATTTATAAATCATGAGGGAATAGACCATTTTAGAGACAGTGGTCGATTTGACCAAACATATCCTTCCAACCATGGAGAGGGATTTCCCTTTCCATGTAGAGATTTGGTTTGTAATTTGATCAATGATATTATCAAAGTAGTTAGTCTTAGGATGACCCTAGAATATTGGAATGCCCAAATAAGTGAAGGGTAAGAGACCCTCTTTAATTCTAAGATAGTTAGTAATGCTAGATTTTCTTCTGGCAGGGAGTCTTTTTCCAAAAAAAACAAAAGATTTATTCCAGGAGATTTCTTATCCGGAGGCTTCCTCATAGAGTTGAAGAGTTTGCTTGAGGACATGAATGTTCTTTTGATCCCCTTTTAGAAACGGGATGATATCATCACCATAAAAGAGGTGGGTGGGGGTATTCAGCTTTCTGGATACTTGAATAGGCCTAATTTTACCTTGAACGACTAGATTATTGAGAATTCAACATAAGTAATCTTCAGCGATAACAAAGATGATGGCAAAGAGAGGGTCACCCTTCCTGAATCCTTTAGAACATTATAAGAAACATCTAGGGGAACCATTTATCAGGATAGAAATGAAGGCAGAGTGAAATAAGATTTTAATACTTCCAATAAAATAATCCTGAAATCCAAAGTTTTTAAGGACTTTAAAAATAATGTTCCAGTCTATGGTGTCAAAAGCCTTTCTGATATCGAGTTTGATGGCCACACAACCCCCTATAGTGTTTTTATTTAGACTATTAGTACATTCGGAGGCAAGACAGATACAGTCATGAATGGACCTTCCTTTAATAAAGCCAAACTGATTCCAAGAGTCTATTTTATTGCAAATAGGCACCGGTCTATTCGCAATAATTTGGGTAATGATCTTATAAAGTGTGTTAATGAGAGAAATTGGCCTAAATTTGTGGATCTCTATGGCATTTTCAACTTTAGTTTTTAAAGATAGAAATTGAGCATTGATACCATGAAGCAGAGATCCATGAATGAAAAAGGTCTTCACAAGGTTATAAACCTCATTGTGGATAGTAGCCCAATGCTTTTGATAGAAGTCGTTATTGAACCCATCTGGACTAGGCACACTGTCCGGATTAAGGCCAAAAATAGTATCATTAATTTCATGGTAAAGAGGAGTGCTTAAAAGAGATTCATTATCTCTTTCATCCACCATTAAGGGGATAATATCAGATCTGAGATTAATATTTATTTGCGGACCATTAAAGATGTTGTAAAAGTACGAGGTGGTATGATCAGTTATTGCTACTTCAAAATCGATGATCAAATCATTATGAATAAGTTTAGAGAGAGGACGATTGGCCTTTCTGATTCATTTGAGAGAGTTATAAAATTTTTTATTATGATCACCATCTGCAAGCCATTTAGTTCTGAACATTTGATTTCGAATATTATCCTTAAAGGTGTGCAAGGAATTGAGTTTGAGGGAAATATTAGTTTTCAATTGGGGATCCATATTAAAATCTGAATTTGTGCTTTGAGATTGAACTCGGCTGAGTTCATTTTCATGAGAGGAAATTTCTAGATCCATTTTAGATTTTGAAGAAATACACCATCCTTTGAGGGCCTGTTTTAGAACATTCAATTTAAACAAATAGGTAAAGGAATCCGTATGGTGTTTCATAGATTTCCTAGTGTTGTGAATAAAAGTGACACAATCATGGTTTGAAGACAAAGCATTATTAAATTTGAAAGGAAGAACAAGCTTATGGTTATTCATAAACGATAAAACTAGAATAGGATGATGATTAGAATTAAGTCGAGGCCGAGTTATACAAGATATATTATCCCAAATTCCAAGAGACTTCATGTTAACAAAGGCTCTGTCGAGCTTACTTGCCACAATTTTGTTAGAGTGCTTTCTATACCACGTATATTTGGCACCAGTAATTGTGACTTCAAGAAGGCTATAGGCTTCAACAGAAGACCTAAATTCCCTTGAGGATATAGAATGATGTGAATGACTAATTTTTTCACAAGGGAAAAGAATGGCATTGATGTCTCCCATAGAAACCCGAGGATCATGGATGACATTGGCCATATCAAGAAGCTCCTTCCATAAAACCCTTCTATCCTGATATCAGTTATTGGCATAAATCACAGTGTAGGTGTTTTGACGACCATTCATCAAAAAATCAATGGTAAGTAGTTGCTCAGTATTTTTAAAGATGTTGAGAATTTGAGGGGTATTCTGATAAAAGATCCACATAGAGTTAGTTTGTGGACCATTTTTAAAAGAACCTAGAAAACAGTAAGTAAGAGAACCAAATCTCATGAAGTTCATTTTGAAGTTTACTTTATGTTCCGAGATGGAAAAGAGATGGGGCTTATGAATGTTTACGAACCTCCTTAGTGTTACGGAAGTATCATTGTTTTCCAATCATTTGTAATTCCAATAAAGAAAATTCATTTCTGTTTGTGTTTAGGGTTAGAACCCATCTTGTTTTTAGATTTTCCAGATTCTTTCTTCCTTTGGGATCACGTAACCATAGGGGAGGATAAAGGATTTTGTTTGTCCTCATGTTTTTGGAAGCTTGGAGGGGCATCATGATTCAGGGTAGGATTTTGGTTAGTTTCTGAAACCGTAGTAACAATAGTAGGAAGACTTTCTAGGGAGGGGACAATCGCAGCAACATGAGAGGGGGATTGATTTGCTGGGGGATTTTTGTGGTCTAGAGGCAGGACAACACAGCCTCTGGGGACAGTAGAGTCCTGAGAAGTTAGGGGAGTGCTAAGATCAGAAGAAGCATTGAAAGTGTTAACAATAACAGCATGTGTGACAGGAGCAGGAGAAATTGAATTCTCAGTAGGAATGGGATTAAGATTAATAGACGGAGACTGAATCAAAGAAGGAGTCTGCTTATCAATAGGGGCAGTAGACACCTCCCTGTTAGCCGGACAGATAACAGAAATTTCAGTAGCAAGGTGCGAAATAAAATCGGAAATAGATGTATGTGCTGTGCTGAGAGGCATATTAGCAGCAGAAGTGCCAATGTCAGCAGCAAGAGGGACCAGAACCTCAATTTCAGGAACAGAAATGGAACATTTATCAGAAGAATCAGATTTCACAGAAGCAGAAATAGGTGTGTGTGCAATTGTAAAAGAATTATTAGCAGCAGCAGTGCTAGTAGAAACATGAATGTATGCTTTTCTATCAGAAAAATTAGTAATAGTAGTGATAGCATTCACAACATGAGAAACTAGGCCATTCATTTCAGAAACACCAGAAGAAGAATTAACAGCAGTAGTGGATTGAACCAAATTACCTAGTTTTAAAATTTTTCCAGCATACCTTGTGCCTTAATAGGGGGAACAGAGGTACCCTTAAGATCCAAAGAAGCCAAGGTAGCTATTTCCAAGTCCCTACTAACATTTTCAAACAAAGTTAGAGCACCGAAGGAAGAGGCTACATTGGCTGAGTTGGTATTATTGGTAGGGGTACTCTTGACCAGATTCTTTCCATTAGCCTCAGCAACAATTTCTTCTAAACCAGTGAGAGTGTTGTCATTAAGTTGAAGAGCCTCTGATTCTTCAACTAAATCACCCCAGGATTTACCCTCTAGAGAGGAAAATACATTGTATTTTTAACCCAAATGTCTTGTTTTTTCTTTTTGAGGAGTTCAGGTTTATCTCTGGTGTTCTACCACTTTTTACCATTTTTTACTTCATGCCAATCATTGTTGATTGGGGGATCCATTTGTTTCCGAACCACCCAAAAATTGTCAAGGTTATGCCCAATCAATTTTCACACCTCACAGAAGGGGGGCTTCTTTTCATATTCAATTCTAAGGTCAATTTTAAATTCTGGGGCATTGAAACCTATGATAAAAGGTAGTTCACTGGTTAGATTTACCTCGTCCATAATTCTTGCATAAATGCCAAGATCTCCATTCAAGGTCCGATGATCAATTTTAATCGGGGTCCCAATACATGAAGCAATGTCATTAAGGATCTTCAGGTGCCAATACTACCAATTAAGACCATGAATTCTATCCCAAACATAAGCTAAATAATTATTGTGTGTGGGGGGGTTAAAAGAAACATCCCAGTCTAGAATTCTTAGGAAACCAAGCTTAAGTTGCAGGTTCCCGAGTTTCCATACATGCTCAAGTTAAACTTGAGAGCTGAAAAGAATATGGTAATAACCCTTGTCGATGGGAACCATCTTCCATTTAGATGAGCCCCAGCTGTGGGCAATTCGGTTTTTTAGATCTGATAGGGGCCAGGGCCGATCGCCTGAGCTGTATGGATCTCGGCCGAGAACCGAGTATTTGCATAGATGATCCCTTTGTTTTAGGGCTTCTGGATCAGCATCCACTATGTTCCCACCATCATCTAATTTTTTCAAAAGTGATTGCTTGCACACCTTCCCACTATTGAGCTCAGACTCTTGCAAGGAATCACGGAAAGAAATCGGTAATATACGAAGGGGAACATCAAGATTTCCCACCTCGATATTTGCATAATCATGATCAGAAGAAGCCGAAGCAGGTGGGGGAAGCTCCCACGCCCGATCGAAGCTGGCCATCCGCGAAAATCAGAGAGATACATAATTCAATCCAAGACATCATGTGGGCTAGTGGTAGGTGATACACCCTTGCCGCCTTTGGATTGGAGGTTCAAGTCTCACGGCCTTACCGGAAGCGATGGGTTGCTGCCCGACCTATAGGCTGTCCTTTTATGGCAATCCAAAAATAAACTCAATCTAGAATTATCCAAAATACTTCTTTAAAAACTCACAGTACTAAATTTATAAGTAAGGTAAACAAAATGAAGATCCTTTTTTCCACATAATAACATGTGAACACCTTCATCATGTATTCTTTTAAAAAACTACAACATCATGAATTACCATAAAACCTTATTTATTACATTCATGCTCTCTTATTTCTTATAGAATACTGGATATACTCTTTCTATCCAAAATGTTGAAATCTAAAACAATGATGGAATATACAAATCATTAATGAGTTTGTAGGAAGTCAAGAATAACCAATATAAATTATCCAAATCAACCATCTCTTATTCCAAAATCACTACCTCATTATCCGGACCATATTAAGGATAACCTTTCCTTCAACCATGTGTTTTCCAAAAAAGTGTATCTTACTATTAAGTAACTTTTCTTAGAATAATATAATCTCAAATCATTAATAAAAGAGTACTGCAGTATAATCCTTATTTATCTCTATAATTCCTATAACCAGTATACTGTAGATACAACACTCAAATGAAATAATTCTATTATAACAACATAAGAACACTAGTCATTCATATTCATCTGAGGTAGCATCATAACATGATTAGTATCCAATAACATCATTTGTGGTATACTCTTGTGACTGGGACATTGATTCTCATAGTGTCACAAAACCTTTGAAATGAAGCATTTTACATTAGAAATCTTTTCCTTACACTTTCAATCACGTACATAGTGTCCTTTTTCCCCACACATATAACAAACAACCATTTCCATCAAAAATTTACCAAGGTGATTATTTCCACATTTTTCACATATGGGAAAATCCTTCTTTCCCCTATTCCCATTAACCATCTTTCTCTCTACCATCCTTTTCTTCTCTTGCTTCCCTTAAAATCCATAGGTCTCATATAATTCTTTACATATCTTACTAACACATGATATTATTTCTTCATATGTTGACAATATATGGGATACTATTTCCCTTCTAGATGTTGGTTTAATACCATGAAAGATATGACCCTTTTTACTCTTGAGATCATACGTATTGCTGGAGTTCACATTCCTTTTACTAGGAAACGTTTATAAACAATGGAATACATTAGGTCAGTTTATGAATCAAAATTCATAATTCCAAACATGTAAAATACCTAACATAAATTGAAGAGTTTATAGATATAAAATAAAATCACAAAAAAAAATTCTTTAAGGAGTTATATATTCATAAACCTTTCGTAATGGTTTTAAAGAAAATGAGAATTATCCTAAGCATATCCCCCAGGAGTGTCGTAACCAAGAGTGCTGCAAGGCCCGTTGCCATGCACCAGTTTTCGTTCAAGTCTATCTCAAAGCGGTGTTTTCGGGTTTTACCCCTTGGTACATCTGTGCCATAGTCACCTGTACCATCTTGTATCCAGACAGGGATGCATTTCTAGGAAAACTGACAAAATCTATACATTACCAAAATTCTATGAATTTCTTAAACACTAATCCTCAAAGTCTATCTTGGGGTAATGTTCACTGATCAAAGTTTATCTATATCTACTTTCTAAGGTTATTTCTAAACATTCTATGATACCAATTGTAACTCCCTGACCCCAGTTACCCAGAGTTGGTGCATTATTTTATTACATTGGAAAGATTACAAGGAATCAAGTCCCAACGGACCGATTGATTTAGCAGTCTTGTAAAATAGATTACATACATGAATGTTACATTACACTTTATAACATACAAAACAACATAAATAATATTTTATGAATGCCATTATTTCCTTGGATTGACCCTGCATATAAATTGCAATACACTTCTTCGAATCCTAGAAAAAATAAAACATTCAAATGGGTGTGCTCAGACACTTAGTAAGGGTAAGCAATACAACAGAAACATTCATAAATAAGCACAAACATTTAAGGCAGTGTATAAGACTAAAAAAATCTTTTTCAACGTATACTTTATTATAATATGGAAAATATAAATCAAAATAGTTCCATTAACATACTCACATGGATACTCTACTAGACGAATAATCACATGCAATATCAATAGACACTTTCATAATGATGGAATGCATAATGACAGACTATCATAACCACATAGTCATGGCCTCATGCCAAAACTACAGATATGATTTTATCAAGGCCTTGTACCAAGACACTAGTTTGTCTCATGAGACCTACTGATCCATCATGAAGCAATAGCGGGCTCCACCCGTAACATACTAAGTCCAATACATTCCTCATATGAAATGTTTAAAATATAAAATAAACATTTGTATTAAAACTAGCATAAAATATATCAATACATTACCCATAAACCATGAATGGTATAAAAATAACACATCCACAGTCAAACATATCACAAAAACTTCAATACAATATGGATGATTTGTATCGTGATAAATAAACATCAAAACAAGTTTAAAATCCCTTAATGAATTTTGACATAGATGAAAATGATTTGTAAATTTTTATGAGAGAAATACCCTTTTTCATGAAAACATTTAAATGTAACACAATTAAAAAGGAATAAATTTAAAGAAATTTTTGAATGAATGTTTCTCATACCACTTTGAAACATTTGAAAGGAATTAACTTTTTAAAAACATTCATGTCCATATAAATAAATCCTTATAAACTATTTTGTAGACAAGGACATTAATGAGAAATATTTAGAAAAATAAATATATAAAACATTTGAAATGATTTTTTAGTAAAAATGTCCCTAAAAATAATCTCTTTGAAAACTCTTTAATGAATCATGGACAAGTATAATCAATATTTCCAAGTACATACTTACGAAAAAATCATCCTCAGATAATAAAAAGATTGTGAAATTAACCCATACCTTGAACTTTTCTTTAGTCAAGGGTACATTTAACCTCATGTATGATGACTGTAGTTTGTTATTAAATTAGTCCAGAACCATATTAATATTTATGATATCATACATTATTCATTTATGACTTTATACTTCCCATTTAATAATAATTTCCATGCTAAATTAACATTTCGGGTAATAATCGCTTTCTTTATCGTACATGTTTTAACTTGTTACTCTTGATTGTATCACATAGATCATGATTTAAATAAATACGGAATATAAAACATGATTTATATATCATATATATTTAGAATATAAATATGTATAATAGAAATATATATGGAATGGAAAACACCGTTTATGGAGATAGTAGTCCGTACATACACATAAACGTTGTTTCTGTTTTCATATCGTATTGAACAGATGTAAGTGAATAAGATATGTGTATGTACATAAATACATACATACATATATATATAAATATATATCTCCAACAGAATTATTATGTCATATATTACATACTTATTTGTAATATATTTTTATAATTGTCGATGAATGGTGAACATTGGAAATGAATCTCATCACGTCGTGGAGACGGTAATCTGTACGTACAGTCAAGCGACAATATCATTCTTTTGACATTAAAATAATATATAATTTGGATGTTATATAATATATACTGAATCATTCACATGTTATATTTATTATTTACCTCAATTTCACTTCATTATGATATCCATCCAAATAATAAGGTATTAATTAAAAATTACACCACGACGTGGAGATCGTAAGCTGTACGTATGCACGTATGATGAGATGTCATTCAAATGATGGATAGAATAATGAATTAGGATGGACCATATTCCTAATAAAATAATATTATATATAATATACTGGTGTAATTATTTTATAATGGAAACCACAATGAAAAAGGATGTGGAAGATGAAAGGAACTTGAAAGAGGTGATGAAATATTTACCTCTTCTTCGGGTTCTTACTTTTGATTTGATAAAAAGGTCTCCTTCTGTTGTCTTTCTCACTATATGATGGCATGTAGGATAAATGAAGAATAGTTGAGAGGATATCTGGGCAGGGGTTGGCTGAGTCAAATGGCTTTGGAGATGTTAATTTGAGAGAAGGGGAAGTTCCCTTTTATAAGCGGGGTGAGGGGCACCTTTGGAAAACTTAAAATAATTATTTATAATAATTTCATAAACAGTTTATAATTGCTTCAAAGTGACTTATTTCGAGGATAGGCTGGGGATGGGTCTAAAGCCTCTCAACCATTAGGTTTTAGACATGTTTAGGTTACCATTTTAACCTTATCATTTAGATTTAACTCTAAGTTAAATAATTTATCATTTACTGTGTCTTCTTGTATTCTTACATTATATGGTTAATAAACATACTATATACTGCCAATGGAACCCCAATTAGATAATTAATGTCATATAAATTATTATATATGCCTTTTGGATGAACATTATATTTTCATTACCATTATATAAATTAAAAATATAATATTTGTTGTAAAAACTATTTTATGTCAATTTTGACACTATTTGGTATTTGTTTTTTGTTAAAATAATAAAAGCATGGTTACTTTAATCAAAATAAATTTAATTAATTATAACATTTAATATTCACCAAGAAAATTCGTGTATGTCATTAAAACTTTGAAATTATATTTATTTTAAAATTTATAATACTATTTATTTGATTCTTTCATTAATAAGGTAATTACAACATCATCATTGTGTCATTAATAAATTTAATTATATAATCATTAAAATTATAAATAAAATACCATTATGTATTAAATCCTTTTAGAATTATAATTAATATTTATACGCGAATTTATCTTATGTATAATTCTATATTAAAAATGGTTTAGTTATTACACTTTGATTTTAACTCTTTAAACTCTTCTTTAAATAAAATAGTAATAAATTTCTTAATCTAATCCAAGTGGACCTAAAGGGTCATATTTTATTCCTAAAGTACTTTTTGGTGTAAATAAATTTATCCAATAGAATTAGGACATGTGTTAGGGTAATAATAATATCATTTTTACCCTTAATTACCCAATTTACGTTTAACTGTGGTAAATAAAAGTAAAACGTTACTCTTCAACAAAAATAATTTTTATCTTATTTAACCACATGTTACACCTTGATATTAACCATGTCATTTGAATTTTCAAAATTCAACTTACAGAATCAGTAATATTATGTTGTATGAAAATTTTCAAAAGCTCCTAGGAGGTGGGTAAAATACGGTAAAAGGTTCAATAATATTTTTATATATCAAATCTTATTATAAAATGACTCCAATGAATTAAGTTGAAAAACTATAGGTATTATGTATCTATTTTTCCCTAAAATAAATTCAAATAAAATATATAATTATTTAAATAAAAATTCTGTTTTAAATAATAACTTATTGTTTTTTTACTATTCATCTAAAATTGAGAGTTTTCAGAAAATACCAAAAATTCAGCATAAAATAATTTTGATATTCCAAATTAAATAATGAAGTATATTTTAAAAAATTAAAAACATAGAAGTTGCATTTATTAATTTAAAATTAATTCCTATTGTCAATACCAAAAGGCATATTTTAAAGAAATAATAACTATCAAAATATTTACACTTTTTCGTGTCAAATTTCTAATGGAAATTACTTATAATGACCAGAAATGGATAAATAGTAAAAATATAATCTATTTGTACTTCCAAACCATTAAATTGTTTAATTTATCAATATAAAGTATTTTCATTAAAAATGATGTTTTCAGTTAAAATATATTATTTATCACTATTCACCCAAATAAGAAAGTTATCAGAAAAACAAAAAAAAATTTATTGAAACTAAATTCTTATGTCCCAATTCTAAAAAAATAAGTTTATTTTTGTCAAATTTAATTTATAAAAGTTTCAAATATTTGACTTAAAAAAGTGTTTATCATTAAAAGGCTGTAAAAGTGCATTTTTTGAAATAAATACTTTCTTTATCTAAAAAAATGAATTTGTTCTTACATTATGTCTATGAAACTCATAATATGGATTCTAAAATTATAAAGATTGTATATAGTTCAAAATTCATTTAATATTATTTGTATTAGCTTTTGAATGGCTAGTTTTGTATGTCGTGGTGCGCTTGAACTCGATGTTGCGTGTAGTGAAAATTATTGAATTACTTTAATGAAATAACATACTATGAAATACGAGGGTGTTACAAAATATTTGTGGCCAGGGATGATGAAATAACTTTTCAGTTTTGTGATGTGAAGCTAATCCTTTTAGCAGGTGAAGGCTGAGCATCAGTGTTTGAGTGGTTTTTTGTGTCTACTTCCCATTTTTGAATGGAAGTTGAACATTGTTACAATGGATATTATAATGATTCTTCCATGTATGCCTCATAACAATGAAGATATATGTGTAATTTTTGATTAATTGACCTAGGTGTCACATTTATTATGGATTTGAGACTCTTACCATGGACCAATTGGGTGGGTTATATGTTTGGGAGATATTATTTTAGCACAAGGTTCCATAGAGTATAGTTTTGGACCATGATCCCTACTTTACATCATGCTTGTATAAGGACTTGACAATGGTGCTTGGAAGCCAAGTGTTTTTTATTATAGTTTTTCACAAATAGATAGAAAGGTAATCAATGTGTTCTATTCAGGTATAAGAGGACATATGTCCTAAACATTGGCGAATCATGGGATATGATCTTGTAACACCTTAAATTTTCCAATAAAAATAGTTATCTAGGAACTATTTAAATTGAACAATATGATGTGTTATTTGGTGGTTTTTATATATCTACATTATGTTTTATAGAGTCTAGGGAATCAGAGTTGATGGGATTGAGTCCCAAATAGAAGATGATAAAATAGGTTTAGTTGATTTAAAAACATTAAGCTGAATCTCAGAGTAAATTGAAGTCATATGTTGATTGACATATTCAACCTCTTGAGTTTATGGTGGGTTATCTTGTATTCCTTTGAGTTTGACCACATATGGGTCACCATCATACTAAAAAATAATGATATTAGCTCCAAGGTACATTGGAAAATTAGATATTATGAAGAGGATCGGTCTGGATGTGTGTTGATTGGATCTTCCATAGTTGTATAGTGGCATAAACAATGTTTTTCATGTGTCATATCTTCAGTAGTATCACCCATACCCTTCCTATCTAATATATGTGAATGGGTTTGATCTTCTGGTTGATATATCATTTTAGGACCATCCGGTTTATATTATAGATTGTTGTGATAAAGTGTTGCGGACGTAAGACTATGTCGTTGGTTTGAGTGTTATGGTAGCATGGAAATTTTTAGGAGGAAACATGGGAGAGGGAGACTGGTATATGGGCTCAGTGTCTTGATCTCTTTATAATGGAAGATTTATATTGCTTAAATGTGAAACTCAGGGAAGATCCATTTTAAGTAACATAGGTTTCTATATACATAACATCTCTTGAGGTATTACCATATTTATGTTTTGGATAAAACACCCTTTAGTTTAGATAATGGAATTTTTATTGTGTTGATGTGTAGTATTGGGAGAATCATGAAGGTTTAGGACAAGGAAAAAAGAGAAAAATGGATAGAAAATGAATGTTTCATGGTAAGCGCATAGTTAAATGTAACCACGCACCCTAACCACTCTTGCGTATAGGAGATGGAGCACGATTTGTGAAATTGTGCAAGGGTGAGGGGAAAGTGTGTGGGCTTGGATAGATCCATCCTACAAGACCACCACATAGTTTGTTGAACCGTACTGGCTTTTTATGTTGCCAAGTGACCTATCCCACCCTGAATAGATGGGGGAATATTGTTTGTCCAACTACACAACCAATATTTATTCACTATTACAAATTAAAAAATTTACCATTTCACCCCTTAGTATTTGGGAAAACCTACATGTATTTCCTCCTCATTTCTTCTACAACAGCCAAGATTGAAGTTGTTTTCTGCCCAAACTTATCAAGGGTTCACCTCCTTCATTTTTATCCTATTTGGAGTGTAGTTGTGTTTGGATTATAGCTATAGTTGAGACTAACGCTACACTTTTTTTTTATTTTCTATTTTAGGGATTGGGTGCTCATTATTCTTATTTAAAATCCCTAAAACCAATATTTCAATTGGATTATTAGTTTGAGATAAAAGGTGTGTTTGGGTTCAAATCCATGGAAATGAATGAGCATTCATTTTCCTATGAATATATGTTTGGTGGTCTATATATTTATCCCATGCCATTAGTTCATTATTTGATTTGTATGTGGTTGTGTACTTTTGTCATTGGGCTGTTTGTTTGGTTTTCCTTGATAGAAATGATAAATTGGTTTAATAATTAATGAATTGAACCCCTTTTCATCCACGATGGATTCATTGAGGTTGAATATACCTGACTATTGGCCACCTATAGTGTGTACCACATATGTTTTCATAGAATTAAGATGTTAAATATGAAATTGAGAGTTAGTGAAATAAAACCCATGTGTGACTCATTTAAATGTGGAATGAGAGTGTTAAATGTGATACTGAATGGTTAATGAGATAGAAACCATAGTAATTATAATAACATGTTAATTTGGTTTATGAAATACAATAATGGTACAAATGTTTAGATGTTAACAGTAGTAGGAAATGAATTGATGATTATTGTGATTAATTGTTGGCATAACATAAGGCGGTGTTTGGTTTATTGTAAATATAGGAAATGTTATATGGTTGGTTTGCAGAAAATGTGAAATGGATAATGAAACATTTTCACATGGATCAACATCATGGGTTGTTGGTCTTTTGGATCTTTTCCCATGAGTCAGGCTAGATAGTAGCTCTAAACTACACCCCTATATTGCATGTGGTAGGTAGTCAGACTAAGGCTCTATACCTATAACGAATCCATGTTATATGTTTATATAGACTGAGTCATTGAGGTAGGTGGTTATATACTATTATTTGACTATCTCCCTATATTTTTTGAACATTACTACAACTTATTCATAGTAAAATAACTTTCTTAGGTTAAAGATAATGAAATGAATATGTGAAAATGGCTTACTGATGGAAATAATGAGAAAAGTGGCCAAGGTGAATCATCTCAACTAATGACACATGATTTATCTTCTCTTTATCCTTGATTATTGAAACCTCATACCAAATCTATTTGGAATGGATATTTTGTAGACACCATTTTTGGTGGCCTACTTAGTTGAACTCGCTTGTTGATCATGCCACAACTGGGTACCCAAGTAGCCTTCATGGTTAAAGGTTAGAACAAGGGAAAGGGCCCTATGATAAATTATTTTTTTGGGAATGGGTAGTTCATAGATGATGGAATAGACATGATGTTGAGACCCATTTTGGGGATTCATTAGTATGTATTTATTATGTGTTTTACTTTTAACTTGGCATTGTAATACTTGACATGGCATTACATGAACTACTACAAACTCAATATTTAATATTGCTAAAATATGCCTTTATTAGTGCTAAAAATGGATTATAATCAAAGCAAAGATAAAACATTGAAACTTTTATCTATATTAAAAAAGAACTATTAAATATCCCTTTAATAGTGTTAAAAATAACCGTTAAAAGGGTCTTTTTACAATGCCGTTAAATGCCCATTTTAATTGTTTTTAGCAGAGTTAAAGGGGACCCCTTTAACAGTGCTAAAAACTAATTGTTAAAGGCCTCATTGATAAATGGTGTAAATTTTGATTCCACGCCCAACCCCCTTTATCCATACTTCCCAACCTTAACCCTTTATCAGTGCTTCCCCAAAACATTATCAGAGCTTTAGAAAATCCCACCCCCCTGCACATGCCCCATCCTCCAGTGAGTTTAAATCCTAAGTTCTCTAGCTTGTATGCCACTGCCACTTCCACTCCCCTATACTGTTTTGTTTTACATTTTATGATATATATATATATTATTTCATTTTATTAAACATATAAATATATATGTGTTAATATATATGATTATATATTAATAAATATATTTTTTATGTAAACATATTTAATTGTTTAATTGTAAAATTAAATTTTCATGTGTGAATATATAAACAAACATGTATATATTCTTGTATATTGGATTATAAATAATATTAAATTATTAAAATTGATTAAATTTTAATGCTATAATATCAATATGAACATAATCCCTAGTAATAAATTTAGTCCCCAATGAAATAGGTAAAACATTCCACCACAAATGAGGCTTAAAATCTATAGAATGATAAAAAATTAGGGTGCCCCAACTAAAAAATAGTTTTTGAGGCCTTATAGGCCATTTTGTGCCTTGAAAAAGTGATAAATATTTACCCATGTACCTAGGGGCTTAGAGCGCATCACATGCTTTGATTTGAAATGCAATAGAGCTCAAATGGACACCTAGATAAAAACTTATGTCCATTTTATGTTTTTGTTGTGTTTTAAACATATTTTATATATTTTATAAATTTTTTACTTTTATCTCTTACAATTGATATTAAATGACAATTACATGATAATAATAATCATGTTATTGAATGAAAATATATATTTTATTTATCATCCTATCCATTTTCACTAAATTTCATTATAATAATTGAAAATTCATATTTACCTTATCTAAAAACTATTTAAAATACCTATATATATATTTTATTTTTATCAATATAACTATATTTATAATTTAATATATATTTTTAAAGGAAATATGTTTTTTCTAAAACATACCTTTTATCACCACTACAAAAATAATGCTAATAAAGGGGGTCTTTATTATCACTTCTAAAAAAGTGGTGATAAAGAACCCCCTTTATTAGTGATTTTTACATGTCCTCATAAAGACCCCATTTATCATTGCTTTTTTAAAAGAACTAATATAGGTTGGACCATTATAAATGCTTGTAAAAAAGTGGTGATAGTGGTCACCTGTTAAAAATTATTCTTTAAAAGATGACAATGAGAGTATTTAGTAGTGCATTTAGCTTACACTATTAAATTCCTAATGCTGGATAAACCTAATTTTTTAGTTGTGATAATTACTATATGGTTGTGGGATTGCACCCAATTTTGAAACATTAAATTATTATGAATTTTTATTGTTTACTTGATTCCTTTGTTTCATATTTTATATGAATTGTCTTACTCTAATAAAGAAGGCATAGTCACCCCACATGTTCAATTAGAACCTTGCTGCTAGTCTCTAGCCTTTGATGTATGAGGAGGCACACCTGAGTTCAGGTCCCGTATTGGCTCGATAAACATGATTAGACACTTGTTGTTCTATGTGTTACCATGAGTATAAGAAAAAATTGATCAATATAGGTGATTCCCAATTTTTTGAAACAACTCCTTTAGATCTCATATAAATGTCTCTAGGGTTAGTCTTTTAGGAAGACAAAAACCTCTAATACATGTCTATTTATGTTGAGGAGGTATATTTTTAGATATTTGTTGTTATAGAGGTCTTAAATTAAAATACATCAGTGAGGGAGGAGGTTCTGTTATATAATTGAGGTGAGGAGAACATTTTGAAATTCTCAAAAGATTAAATTATAATAAATTCATTTTCTTGAAAAAAACTCTTAAATGGTCTTGGATACAATGATAAGGTATGAAAGGTTTTTCCTCACATCAACCAATAGAATTTATACATGTCTTGCAGTAATTTTAAACCTTAACATTTTTCTTAATCCTTAGTTAACTAATTTTAATTTTAACTACGGTAACAAAATTATTTTATATTAAACTGTTGTATTTTTTACGTATAAGGACACAATTGAAAGGTAAATGGTAAATTTGTTATATATTTTCCATATCAAGACTATATTTTCATATTTAAAATTTTTTATGCTTCTAAAATAATTTAATAATATAATATTTTGACAAAATATAAGTATTTTCAATTGTGACATTATTCATTTAATTTAACATTAAATACGTAAATATAAAACGATAGTTCAAATATATTACTTCAAAACATTCTTAATATTTGACTGATATCAATAAAATTAATTTATTATATTAAATCATTCAAATTTTATTAGTTTTAATATTTTATTATATTTTTTATTAACTGTATAAATATTCTATCTCTGTTTCATAAGAAATTAAGGTCATTTTAAATTTTGTGGAAATTAAAAATAATTTTATATCATGAAAATAATTTTTTTAATTTCAGAATAATCACATATATTCATTAATTATGTGGATATTTAAAATATATTAAAAATAAATAGAGTGAAATTTTGTAACTTTCTTTTAATTAAATAATATATATCCCATTTTCAAGGACACGTGTCCATTAAACAACTCAATATAGAAATTAAGGTATTAAGGGTCAAATTACATTCACAAAATAATAATCAGGATGAAATATTATAGCCTTATCACATAGCTTTTAACCATGATTAACCTGATTTACCCTTTAATCAGATGATAAATTTTACCATGGTTTATATTCATATTGAACAAAAATAATGGGGTCCTAATTACCAAATTTTAACCTCTTGATTATAAACAGGTAATTTATTTCATCTATTTCAATACCTATAAAAAGAAAAAATTATTTCTAATGTAAGTGCGCAAAATGAGATAAAAAATATTTTTAAAAAACCAAATTAAATTAGAAAAATAGAAATATTTTTATCCAATTCATCGAATTATTTTGAATGTTTAAAATATTTAAAAAATTAAATAATATATAAATTCCATTAAAATAATTCACTATTGATGATTAATTTAGTTTATTAATATAAAAATACGTTGTACACAAAAATTTTATTTTCATAAAAAACATCACTTTTAGTTTCAAAAATTCTTTATTTTTAATTTTAATAATTTGATAACTAGTGAATTCATTTTATAATTACATAGACCGTATATTTTTCATATTATAGATATTACTTTTCATACTAGACAATCCAACTGCATAGTGATTACATACACATAATATTTTAAAAAAGTTTCATGTTTTGTCTAAATGTTGCTTGTAACCAAATCCATTAATGAAATAAAATTATATAATGAGAAATATTTCATAGTATGTCTAGGTGTTACAGATATTTGTTATTTTACATTGTATAACCCATAATGATGATGTTCTTGTTTCAAGATTGTATTTTTCACTGTTTATGGTCTTGAAAACTGAAAAATATCCCGACACATGTATGTGTGACAGACTTGGTATCATTACATTCCATAATTCATATAAAATACAATATGAATTTTTAGTTAGTACATGGTTAAGGTATTTTACCAAGGACTGCAAGTCATCTCCCAAAATTTTTAAGATAAGGGTTTCCTAAATAATCATTGATTTTAACATGTTAATTAAGGGGTAATTCCACCATTCACTAATTCCATTCCACTATGGTCTATTAAGAGGATTTTGTTCGAATAATATACAACAATTAATTAAGTGAACAATGAATTCTATGTTGAGAAACTCATTAACATAGATTGAGAAAAGATCCTTAATCTTCTTACTATATTGGTTTTATACTTTACGGTAATATTCCCTAATCATTTGAAAGGAATTCTAATTATACCTAATTACATTGATATATCTATACCTACTATAGTCATCAATTAATTTAATGGTGTATGAAAAAAATCACTTTAATATTCTATAAACTACTGACACTCATTATTGGGACTCAATTCTAGAAGTTTTTGGGACATTACTCTTTTCTTAATGATATGTGATTTTTCTATTTCCCCTTCCAAACAATAATGAAATACATCCAAGGGTTTTAACTCCTTAGATTCTAAGTAACCTAGTTGATATAATTTTTGTAAACAAATCTCATTTACTTTAACAACTATAACGTTCCAATGTGGGGTGGGAGTATTATATGAATTATTTTCACTGGATTTGTTATTAATTTCCAATAAATGGTTTTAAAGATCATGTATATACAATATATTGTTAAGATGTTCCATACCATAACATATGTTATCTTTTGAAACAAGAAAAAACATATTTACAAACAGTAAATAAAACCCAATAGTGTCCAAAATAGTCATTGAGAATATGTATATGGTATGTAAATGTACATAATAATAGTTTTCAATACAAGAACCATATCCTTATGAATTGTCATATGATGATATCCCACTATCAAGGCTACTAGTATCACACCATTTTTGGCCTAGAGATCCACCCGAACCATTGAAATCCTTTGGAAATTAAATGGTTCATATATATAAATACAAATGTGTGATCCATATGTGTTATCCAATACCAAAATTCTAGATAATAATAGGTATCATTAAATTAAAAACATACCTAAGGTAGAAACATCACCTTACTTATTTTTCATATCCATTCAATTCTTCTTCCAGTGTCCTTTCATTCCCCATTAATGTAGAGATCTCGCTTCTCATTTCTCTCCCTCTATATCTTTGGGTACATGCATCGGTTGTGCATTTGTGTCTTTTTATTAGGTTTAACCTTTGATAACTTATACCTACTCTTCAACTTCTTATTCACCATAAGGCCTAAATAGTTAATATTCTTTATATCCTTAATGACACAGACATCTAAATCCAATAGTTATTAGATAATCTTTTTCATGTTATTGATGTCATAATTAACAATAAATGTTAATGGAATGGATAATATGAGTTTCTGGTTCTTAGTTTAGTTTTAACACATGGGTTTCTAGTCTCTTAATGTACACATTCTTCATGAGTACACTAGGTCCTACTTTGAACCATTTTTATAGCCTACTCTTATAAAATTCACTTTAAATCTTATTTGTTTCTTACCAAGATCTCTCTTGATATAACTCTTAGAGATGGGATATCTCATCATTTGAATCGTTATCCTCATTCATTTTTTGTTGTTCATTGTATTCCAATGACAATTTGAATTAATGTACATTATGGAAATCATATATATGATTCTTATATTTATATTAAACCTATTTTATTTATGAGTGTGAAATCTCGATAGGATGTGGGTATTATAGTACCTAAATCTTCCTCTCCTCTTGTAGTACTATACACAAGTTCCTATACCACTCCCAAAACTTATGGTTGGCCAAAATATTCTTTTAATATAGAATTTATGAGAATGATACTGAACTAGTAGCAATGATTTTTATTTTATATGAAAAAAAAAACTAATTAGATTAATACATTATCGGGATAATTGATATACATTACTTATTAATTAATCTTTAAATGCCCCCCAATATTTTATCAAATTTTATTATCCCTCACCACTAGATTGAGAAGACCAATCCTCTTGAGTATTCTAGTAGAAAAGATACTTTAAACGACTCATCATTTTCCAATATAAAACTACACCACCATATATAGAGTTTCAATGATAGAATTTGACTGTCTAACCACATTGATTCATGGTTCTTTGAATTATTGTGTGATGTCCTAACTTCAAGGAATCATAACCTTGATTTACTAAAACCATTTCCACTAAATATTCAATAATCTATCTACAAATATTTATTTATTTCCTAAATTATATAATTCAACCCATCACTCTAATAAGAAATACCTAGTTATAGGTGGTACCCTATACTATGGAAGATGAATAACTCATTCAATCGATTGAATTCAAATTCTAGAGATAGAAGGAATTAACACTTAATATTAATTTTATGGATTTTATTACATTTTAAAATAATGAAATAATTTTATTTTTATCCTTTTTGTACGGTGTGATCACACTCATAACTTATCAGTGTGTTAACTAGAAAACAATCATCCTTTATTTATTTATGTTATCCATGCATGCTCATTTATTATTCTAGGTGATTGAGAAAATATTAACATTCACAAAATAATAATAAAACATGAATAAATAAATGAATAACATGATGAATTTTGATTATTTACCATTGATTGATCTATTTAGAATAAATGGAGAAACCAAGATCCCAGGGGATGAGTAAATGATCTTTTTCTCACTTGTGTGACAGCTAGCACCGCTATCCAATGTATCCATGTCTTGTATGGAAATTCACCAAATAATGGTTAGATTCCATATTATATAATGTACAACATTATACATACCTTGAAGAGTTATAAATATAAATGTAGATTAATAATCATGAAATTGCTTTCCCTTATACGTAAAATGTGCGAGAAGGAGGATTGATATAATATAATTTAGAAATTAATTTTTAGAATCATCACCGACAATTTCAAAATATAATAAATAAATAATATTCCAAATATCCAATGGTCAGTAGATCTCATGGTTATCATACTAGTGATACACAAGCAATATTAAATTATATTTTTAATAAACTATAAATGAGTGATATTTAAATGAATTATGATGACATTATTTAATTTCAATTCAAAAATTATTAACCGTATGATCCACAATTTTATTTTTAAATAATTCCTCAAATCAAAAATTATATTTTCAATATTTCTTCAGGCCCCAAATGGACCAAATAAACCCAAAACCTAACTCTACTCTATTTCTAGGAAGTCCAATGGTATGTCTCCCATGAGATGTGTTGTGCCGGTAATGAAGAAATTGGAAACAAAACCACATTGAGAAATTTAACATTTTTAAATAATACAACCTTTCATATGCAGATTAATATGTCCACACATTCCCCCACTTTGGGGAAAAACATTAATCATGGGGGAGGCCTTATAAACCCCCCATTTTAGTTAATTTTTTTTATTTTTTTCCGTCCTTCCACGGGACGATTTTGATAAATAATTTTTTTTATATTCCTCCAGTGTACATTTTTCACCACCAAACCGAAAACTATTTTGGTCAATAGAATTTGGTCAAAACACTAGGGTTCAATGAAAATCTCTACTGCACACCTCCTTTGATAAAATTATTTCATATATATGTTTGTGATTTTTTAAACATGAAAAAAATGGTTATGATCTGATTTAGATTTTCGAGTGGACATAACTTCACCTTCAGTGATTTGATTTTAGTGTGGTTTATTTCAATGAGACATAAAAAACACACTTTTCACAAATTAAATTAAAAGAAAATTTAATCTTGGATTAAACAATCATATGTTTCTTCTAAGGACAATTAATGGTACTGGAGTGTGTTGTGTAAACATATTTTCCATGGATTCAAAATTTTTGTCACTAATATATAAAGAACAACATCATCTCAAATGATGTGAAACCCGATAAGAAAACTGATGATCTCATGTGAAAGGATTTAAGAAAAAAATTAAACCATACAAATACCTCATTCGATTTGAGTTTATTCATAAATCCCACACATTATTGACAACCATTTCATGAAGGAACTAATTTCATATCCTCAATATTGTCCACACATGCTTTAAATGATATTGGGTACAATAATCATTAATATCGAGGTGCTAGTGTGGATAACTGAAGATTAATTTGATATCCTAACGATTGTTTTTTTTCATTTCATTTATCTACAAAGAGAAACATGGATTGATACTTGGAACATGCTGCATCTTTCTCAAGGATGAGGGAGAAATGAGAGTGGATCTCTCAAATTTGATTACATGAATATTGACTCGAATTAGAGTGTCCTCATACTTTAATAGAAAAGCTAAAATACCCAAAAATCAATATGTGTGCCCAAATATATATTACATACTAAATATTCCATATATGAAATATTATGATCTATTAACTATATTATAAACATAATTTTTTTTATCAATTACTTTTAGAATAATAAATATATTACATGATTCATTTGAGCCATAAAGATGACTCATAATTACCAAAAATATTAAACAATCCTTGAATATTAAAATAATATTTGTTGAATAAAAATTTTTCTATGTATTCATGATATAAATTGAGATTAAAATAATTAAATAAATTCAATACCAGATATTCTAATGTTGGATAATTATATTTTTTGTATTTTATGGTTAGTGATCAAACTCAGTCATCACCCAAACACCATGGTGGGACACACTATATACTTCGCTTTTATTCATATGGATATGCAGGAATTTTGAATTCATTAAGTGTTTAAACCTCTACATCATTATCTCAATAACAGTGAGTACTACTCACAGTTCAAGAGTATAGTCTTGGAATCCATCAAGGATTTTATAGAGACAATGAAAAATCATAACAATTACTACGTCCTATGAACACACATCATGGAATGTAATCCCTTCATCTTGTAATATCTCATAATGTTGGATGCACACTTCATGTCATCATCTTATCTTGATGAATTATTAATCAATTTTTTGGATGGACATAAATGTTTCTACCTTATCCATGGATTTAGTAAAAGGTACGACCATCCTGATCAATTGCCTCTAGGATATTAATTATTATTGGATGTGATGAATTCAATCTTGACCATTTAATCTGTTCTATAACACCAATGACACACCAAACAGAAGCTACCTCTCCATGATAGAAATTCCTTGGTTATTATCGTACATCCATGTATGTAATAAAATGGTACACATTGATAATAAAATCATGTTAGAAGGCCAAAACATGTGATTGAAAATATGAAATACTAATTGGACCAAAATTATATTGTGTTCCTACTAGCGGGTCCTTCCTCATGATCTCATCTACTTGGGATCTCAAAGTGTGAACCTCATGAGAAGAAATATCGATTCTTTCTATCCCCTAACCCTTAATAATTAATCATCATCGATGTCCTATCAATATCATGTTACTAGACGATATGAAATATATTTAAGATTAATATATTATTATCTAGGAGTTCTCATTATATTTAGGGAACTAATATAACCTTTTGATACGATATGTAATATAAGTAAATTAAAATATAAATAGAACATGCTGAGGTAATTACATTATAATGGTATGACAAACAAATGATTATATATAACTGCATACATGTAATAAAAATTAATGTACACAAAGGAGTTGGTTCTAGGACACCCAATCACAAAACCCCCATTTTGACTACAAACAACTACAAAAAAATCTCAACCTGCAAGATATCAACTAAGAATCACAATTCTATAGAGATATGTCTTTAGTTAGGGGTATTCCATGTTATCCATTGTGGATACTATTTTAATAGAGACTACACCGTTATGAGGAAAATACCTCAAAATATAGTAAAATTTCAATGTATAAGCTTTGTCCTCGAGTGTGACATGGATTCCATGTAATGTACCACTACTACATTATTATAACAATAAAATAAAATTAAAATTTCTTTTCTATGTACCACACTGATAACATTGAAAAAGATTTATGTCCACATTGGATCCTTAGCTAAATTAAAAGCTACTATATACTAAAATTCTACTATAGAATTAGTTAACATATATTTCTCCGAGGTTATCTATCCAAACACATCAATATTAAGGAAAATAAATATACTAACCATGATATAGTTGATAGTGATCTATCTAGAAACTAGAAACAATTTATCCCATCACTAGTAGTTCCTCATCTCCTCCAAAAACTATGAACATATCCTTTGTACGTCTACAGTAATTAATGATTGTTTTTATGTATGTCCAATGTAGCTCCCTGAGAATATCATGATTCATGTCCACCATTATTAATGGAAAAATTATAAAACATACAATATTACAAGACGTACATGATAAATCCCACTACTGAAGAATATATGATTTGTTTTATTCATTCAATCACCTCCTATTTTAGTGGACACAATTTCCTAGAGAGATTAATATTATATGGCATTAGAATGTACACTCTCTTTGATTGATCCATATTATTCCTTCAGTTTACCTTGTCATTTATTTTATATTGACATTTCCTAAATAGCCTATGAGATTTATCATGACAGATCTATATCCCTAGATTATATGCTACATAACGTAAGACTTTGAAGGAGAATCATTTATTTAACTTGATATTTGTGTACTATAATACATTAACTATGTTCCCATACTCAATATTATAATAACATATAATACTAGAAAAAGTAATTAATCCCATTTAACATTATTATAGACCAATGGGTCACATTAATTCTTAAAAAACCAGATTCTCTCATGGACTTATCAGAATTATCATTTCATGATCATGATTCAAACTTCAACAACAAAATGGATCTATACAAGTTACATTCCTTAATAGTATTATTTAACAAAATGAATCTTATGGGTTGAGACATATCGATGTATTTAACAAACATCCCATTAAGTAAATTAGTTTTTACATCCATTTTCAAAATATCATTATCATGTAAGGATTCTATTACAAGTAGCATTCTGATGGATTTCAATATCAAAACTAGTGCGATGGTTTATTCATCTTCTATTCCTTAATATTTTCTGAAACCCTTCTCAAGCATTCATGATTTATAGGTTTTTACATTACAATTCATGTAAATATTTTTCTGGAATACCCACTTATATCCAATAGGTTTTACATTAGATTTAGGATCTACCAAAATGAAAACCTGATTTCGGTACATGGATACAATCTTATAATGAATTGGTTACCTAAATTTAGAAATATGCTTTCCATATACCACTTTCTTATCAGTGTGATGTTAATAAATCTGTTGGAGTAACATGTAACCTGACTTTATGATAAGATAACAATTACTATAAGGTTTTGTCTCCTCATTAGTTGACATACATAGTACTTATGTATCAGGAATGTCTTCATACCCACTATTTCTTTTTTTATATTTTCCTCATAACAACTCTCATGAATTTACAGAATCATCTTAAATGCAGTCAACAAATCTTCCAATTTTTCCCATGTAAATTTGTTTTATTTCTAGAAATATGGTTAGTATCACCATAAAAAATATTATACCTGAAGGTTTTTAATGGTAATATCCTTTTATTTCATTAATATAGCCTATAATGATGAACAATTTTCTTTTAAATGCTATTTTCACTTCTTATCATCATAAAAAAGGCTCTAATACCCACACATTTATGTATGACTGACTGTGATTCCTTCTATACCATAACTAATATATAATCTCATCTACAAAAATTTTTGGCACTCAATTAAGGTTATATACCGATTCCTGTAACACATATCCCTAAAAGGATTATTGATGTGTTTCATGAATCATCATGGATATGACTATATCATGAAAGATACAATTCCTCCATTCATTAACACTACATCATTGAGGTGATTTAAGAGGAGTTAGATGGGATACTATCCCACATAAATTTAAGTAATCAATGTAATATTTTTTGAGATACTCTCTGACTCAATTCATTCAATGTTCCAAACTCATTATACCATGTTGTTTTTATAATTTAGGATGATATTATTTAAATATCTGCATGCAATTTTTTTATACATCAATATGTAGATATATACATACGCACTACAGTCATTAGTAAAAGTAATGAAATATTAAAATCCACCTATTTTTTCTATTTAAAACATAAAACACACATCAGGGAGAATCAATTCTATTAGTTTGGTGTCCCTTACTCCTTTTCTAGTGAAATGTGATTTAGTCATTCTCCCTTGCTAAAAAGTGTGGCATACATCAAATGTTTTTATGAGTCTGTATACCATGCTTGATGTAATTTATTTAAAAGATTCTAATTTACCTAATTATGTATAATGTTCCATAGGAAGGTATTACATGATTCATTTCCAAAATTTTCTCCCGTTATTTAGAATATAGGATTTTCAATTTCAAGTCTATACAAGCCATTGTTAATATGATCCATGCCATAACATATGTTTTTCTTATAATGAAACAACACATATTTATAAACTTGAAAAAAACCCCATGTTGTCTAAAATAGATTTTGAGATTATGTCTGTATTAATGTAAGGTACAAAATAAAAGGTGTTTAATAAAAGTACTAAACCTTTAAAAAATGTTTGATGATAATCTCTCACTACTAATACAACTCATCCGGTACCATTTAAGACCTGGAGTTCCATCGTCACCTTTCAAAGCTTATAGAATCTACATGGAAATAGTATATTAAAACAAATGAATGCAAAACATATTGTATACACAAAGAAAAAATTTATTACTATTTATTAGATAAATGGATAATATCCATAGATGAAACATAGGTGGCCTCTAAAAATGATGACCTTTGGAATATACAATAACAATGTCAACACCACCTAGGGGAGGGTACTCCTTTTAATGCAATTTAGGAGGGGGTACTCATGGGAAGCCTTTAAATTTAGGAAGTCAACCACACTATTTCATTCAATCCTTGTATAGAGGATCTCATGAAATTTTTAAGGATGGGCTTACAATAATGAATCAAGTAGATAATCTATCATGGGACAGTGGATAAGCCTTTAAGGGTGTTCCAAATGGTATTTGAGTATGTTTCAATAGCAAAAAATGGGATATTATTTGATTGGGGTAATTGAAGGCCATAGAGAATGTCCTTTCCTCCCACCTTTAGTGAGTGACCATTCCCATAGAATGGAGTGAATGAATACCGAAAAAACCCTATAGATCCATGGGTGATCCCCCCACATACCACCGAAGAAATAATAAGGGTCAAGATTTAATTTAATACCCTTAGAAGGAGGAGACCATATCACACAATTTCCCATCAATAAAATGTTTGGAAAACATAGAGGGGAAACTACTATCAATATAGCTCCTAAGGGAGGGTGACTCATCATAATAACTTATAAGATATACATGATCCAAGAACAAGAATCAAGCTATCACCACTATATACTAACCATACAGGATAGATCCATTGTTATGAGAATTGTTCCTTACCTCCCATATACACTAGAAACCATCCGCTAGGAGTAGCACTCAAGGACACGCCTCATGCTTTTTTTAAAGAAGCCACTTAACCACTATTGCAAGAAATCCTAAATAGAATCCACCACAACAGGTTGTCTAATGAACAAAACCAACACCATTCAAATGATATCCACCTGATCAATTTTACAAAATAGATGCACAATAGTTTCCCCCCTATGAACCATGAAACAAGATAATTTGGAGGTAAGACGAACACCCTTAACTTTAACATCCATATCAATAGGAAGAACAAAATTCTAGATTATCCACAATAGAAAATTAAATTTTTCCAACATTGAGTTACATAAGAGAAGACTTCCACACTCATATATCCATTTAATCAAATGAATCACTACATTATAGGAATTCTCAGATATTTTACCATTCATATAGCCCATGAAATTACATACATTGGGAGCATCCTCCATCCTGATCTCATTAAAAATATTTTTATGGGTGGGAGTCAGAATAGTGTGAAGAGAAATGTGTAGAAACTAGATTTCATGAAGGTCATATTTAGAGTTAGAAATCCTAGATAGGCCAAAACCTTACCCTCATAGTATTAATCCTAAATGTTATTGTCCTGATAATGATGAATCCACCTAGGTAGATGTTGAAGAGCCAAAATAAAGTACGGAATCAATTTCCAGAAGAGTAGGGGTGGTTGTTTATGTTTCTCGGAACCAATCCATACCTACTATAAATGAATATACTTCATGTAATCCTCCCCTAAATCAATTCCACATCAATTTTCTCTCAAGATGGTAAATTTTATCTTCTACGTTCTCCATGTTGATACCCCTATGATCCATTTTTTTTAAAAAGCCAATAATTGGAGGCTTGGGGGAATCTATGCTCCCCTTGGGAGTCCTAATTAAATTAGAATAAAATATTCATTAGTTATTTAAAAATATTCATGGGATCATTATGAACTGATAGTACATGCATAGGAATTGAGTACAACACACAATTAATGAGTGTGATTCTCCCTATGAATAAGAGAAACATGTTTTTCAAATTAGTGACGAAGTTGGTGATCTTGGTAAGTGTCCCATCATTATCCCTAATCCATACCCTATCTAGAACCAAATAAGCTCCCATATAATATATGGGAATATTAGTTTTTTATACCTATAATAGATTCAATATTTTACTTTCTCTTATCTGATTATAAGGGGGAAACATAACCATTTCATTTATCCTAGATGATAATTTGCCAACTCCATTTATAGTATACTATAATAACTTTGTTGAGGATTCTTCTAGGGGAATTTGATTCCATATGAAATATAGGAATACTAATTCTCATTTTCTCCAACTATATCTTTATATTCTTGGATGGGTGACATTTTGGTGTCCTTCTATTAGGTTTATCCTTTGACACCATAGCCTTACCCTTCATCCTCTATTTTACTATAAGGACGGAAGAGATGGTATTATTCATATCCCTGTTATATTAGGGAACAAAATACAATAATTTTTTGAGATAAATATTCATTTAATTCATGTTTCAATTGATAATAAATCTTTAGAATATAGGTGGCATAGAGATAAGAATAAGGTAAGTTTCTAGTTCTTAGTTCAGTTTGATGCCCAAAAATTGTAGTCTCACAATGTACCCCTTGATATTGAGTACACAAGGCATTTCTTGATTTCCTTATAATATCATACAACTATATAATTCAAAAGATATCTCATATATTTTGTTCACAACTATCTCCTAATATAACACTTAGAGATTAGATAACATCTTGCAGACATCTTTATCCTTATGAATTTAAGGCATTTCATTAGAAATTGATAATATCATGATATATTTTGCATCTAGTGCATCATCTATATGATTCTTATAATTATATTTATCCATATTTGCTTCACCCTAAAGAGGTTCAGTAGGATGTGGGGATTCCAACACACAAATTTTCCTCTCTTGTTATTGTACTATGATCATGATCTTGTATCACTACCAGATGTTATGGCTTGTCGGGATTTTCCCCTTATCCAACATTGATTGTTGTGATATTGAACTACTGGTGGTTATTTTCAATTTACCTAAAATAAATAAAATTATCAGATTAATACATTATCTTGATTATCAATGAACAATACTAATTAGTTCCCCATTAAATGTCTCCCTCAAATTTATTGAATCAATGTATCCATCACAACTATACTCAGAATAACAAGTCTCGTTAGTAATATTGCTGAAAGGATCCTTGAAAAGTGACCACGTAGTCTAAGATTTGGCTACACTATTACATAATGAGATTCAAGGAAATATTTTGGCTAGTTATCCTCTTTGACTCGTTCCTCCTAGAAAACTTAAGTGATGTTCCAACATCTAGGAATAGAAACATTGATTTACTCAACAATTTTCATCTAAATATGAAATAAGATAGATATGGATTTTTCTTCATTTCCAAATCTAGTTATTTCAACACATTTCTATCATAGTAATTACTAAATAGTAGTAGGTACCCTTAACTAAGGTTGACGAGCATCTCAAAAACCCAATTTAATTCAAATTCAATCGATAAAAAGTGATACACCATAATGTTAATTTTATGAATGTTATATCTTATTGAAGAATAAAATCATTTTCTATTTAACATGATCATACTACGTTATTGATATCATAACATAAAAAGAATTAAATATAAAAAATTCATCACAAATTAATTTCATTCATATAATATATGTTTTTTATTATTCTATTTGATCATTTAAATATGAATATTTAGAAAATAATAAGGAACCATTCCACAATAAGAAAATAACATGACTGATCTAGAGAATATTCTATTAGTAGATCTAGTGAGAATAAATCGATCAACCATGATCCTAATTGTTGGATAAAAGAGTTGTGTGTCACTCATGTCACAGCTTACACCCCTGTCTAATGTATCAACATATCATTTGGAACATTACCAACAATCCGCATGGTCCATATCATATATCATTTTCTAAATCATAAATAAAAATACAAGAATTCTAAACATACCTAAAAAAGAATTCACATGAGCACACATTCTCCAATACAAATAATGTGTGAGAAGGATGGTGCACAAACCTGAATTTATTAATTAATTATTAAAATCATTTCATGAAATTTTAATAAATAATATGTAAATAAAATTTAAAACATTCAATTTTCAGTTGATGATCAAGATCAATTGAGATAGGGGTAAACAGTTATTATGAAATTATATTTTCAATAACATCCATCCAAGGGTGCTTTAAATGAATTAAAATATTTTTTTATTTTTAAATCACAAATTATTAATTTCATGGTCCCTAAATTTTCATAAATCATTCCAAAAAGTTAAATTTATTTTTAGTTAACTATATTTCTTATACACCCCTTTATGGTCTGAAATCCTGAAAAAGGTTTCCAAATAGGGCATTTTGGGTCAACATATATGTTACATTGGGTCAACTGGTGTTAGGAGCCCCATATGATTCATGGGGATAGAGGATTGAAATGGGTTGACACAACTACCACACACATTTATTTATTTTTTAAATAGTACTTCCCCCCATAGGCAGGTGGATAAGTCCACGAATGACCCCATGTTGAGGGAAAATTTTTATCATAGTGCTTTCTACAACCACCCCCATTTTAGTTTGGTTTTTATGTTTTTCATGCACACTACATGAGGCAATTGAAAAATAATATTTAATATTTTTATTTTGATATTCCACAAGTTTGTGGAATTTGTACCCAATGGCTGGGAACATTTCAAGGCCCTAGAATCTTGCCCAAACACAAGGTATCTCCGGAAACCATCACCGAGCAGAACCTATTGGTAAATTATAACACACACACACACACAATATATATATATATATATCTCTGTGTCTGTTTGCATGTGTGTTCATCAATTTTTAAACCCACAAAAAATGTGTTAGACATGAGTTAAATCATTGGATGGCCATAACATTGTCTTCCATGAATGGGACAAAGCATGATTCATAGCATTGATACAATTATAATTCATATTCCCAATTTTAATGAAAATTTAATTTAATCATTCCTTATATAATCACACTATTTATCTGATACCAATTTTTGGAACCTAGCCACACTGGGGAACGATATACAATACGGTTTTAAATATTTTATCACCAGCCAAACGTAAAAAAAAATTCTCTGGCAAAGTGAATCTCAATATAAAATGTGATGATCCCAAGTGAATGGATTTAATCATAAAATTAAATTGATAAAACACCTAGATCTATTTGAAGATTCTGGTAAATACCACTTTTCTTCTGTGACTGTTGATCAAGGGTACCAATTATGGAACCCTTATATATCTTTCATAAACACTTAAAACGTTGCTGGGAATGCTGATTGCTCATATTTTTATGTTAACACAAGGAAACAACACAACATTTAACATCCCAAAGATCACCTATTTTATTCCTTGATTCTGAAAATATGAACCTAGATCAATACAGGGAATAGGCTAATTCTGTCTCTAAGATACAACAGAAATTAAGGTGGATCTCGCAAGATTCTAGTGGATGAATAGTAACTTGAATGCTTACACTTTCTTAAATAGTGATGTTAAAATTCCCAAAAATGGCTCTATGGCCTCCCAATATATATTATCTACTAAACATGTTATAAAAAAATATTATAACCTATTAATTGCATCATAAATATCATTTATATTTTTATCACTTAATAGTAATATAATAAATATATAATAAGATTGATGTGAGCCATTAACATGACTTGTTATTCCTGTAAATATTAAATGAACCTTGAATATAAAAATAATTTTAGTTTATTAAATATATTTCCATGTATTCACTTTCTGAATTATGAATAACATGAAAAAATAAATTCAATATCAATTATTCTAAAAAATAATAATATAAATATATTTATTTTATGGTGATCATTCAAACAAAACATTGCCCACACCCCTTGTTGTGGCCCAACATGTCCTTCGCTCCAATTTATAAGAATAACCCTGACTATTTGAAATGCTCAGTGTGTGACCCTCTAGAACCATATATCGATTCCAATGATAAATACTCATAGACTTGGAGAGGATTATAAAAACCAATAAATCCCCCTATGGAGATATGGTATGGTATAGAAATGACAACATCTTATTAACACAATCAATTTAATATAAACTCGAAGGGCTAGGATCACAACCCAACACTTATCCTGAGTTGGTGTTTGTGGGGACAACCCTTGTAGTATAGGCAAGTTGGGTTTAGATGGGGGTTCGACTAGCCACCCTTTACGATACAACTAGGCTGGACACCTACGCATACCACCCTACAAGAAAAGAAGCCAGTGCCTACCCTACCAGCATAATCCAAAAGGCACAACCCCAAATGCAGGATAACTATGATGGAGACCTAATATATAGACATACACGATGACTTTATTTTATCATAAATACATGAACGATCTATGTCATAGAATTATTCCACGATGCTATGTGGACAAAATCCTTTGACCGAGTCCCCTCATTTCCTATAAATAGGACCCCATGGATCCTCATTTATAGAACTTAAAAATAAAAGAAGCCCTAGAGATATCGTTACACATCCACCAATTTCCAATGTTCTCCAAAACTCTAATGCATCTCTCTGAAACATGACAAAAGATTTAATTAAAAGGGAATTATTGGATCAATGTCCTATCAGGTAGTAGAACATAGTGACCTATGCCACGGACTTGCACAGTGGACCTACAACCAGTACTTGAGCCAATGTCTTAAGCTAAGAACCAATGTTCACAAGGAATAATCTTTGGTTTAAGCCTCAACCAATGATCAATGGGAATCCCCCGTAAAAATAATCCCCAAAAAACCTCAATGGACATCCTACATATGAGAAAGGCAAAACCAAATCCCAATGGGAATCCTCCTAATGAGTAAGCCCCAACAAAACCCCAAATGGGAATCCTTCTTAAGGGTATTACTTTATATTTTCTAGCACTCAACCATCTAGGGACAATATGAATTTTGTGGTACTTAGGACTTTTTATTCCTCCTCTTTCACACACCGGGCTGACTCATGTGGCGTTAGAGGTTAACATTGACCATTAAATACACATGAAAAGTATCCCAGGGAATCCTCATTAGGAATAAGCCATGACATAACCATCTTAAATGGCTATACTCCCCTATGAGAAAAAACTACAGAGAGTCCATAGGAATAAGTCATCCCTAATGAACTATGAGAACTCTGATTCTTCTCTAACCTTGATACTTAAGACACCAATCTAAGGCTTGAGATCATGGGGAATTCTCATCAGATATTATTTCCAATAATGACTTTCATAATCTAGACTTCCTATTTCATAGTAATCCCCGAGTTAAGCCCAAAAATCCCCTCTTGTTAAGAAATATATCATATACCTTGTTTCAAGGAATCCTCTTCATGAATACGCCCCAAAATATTTCTCTCAAATGAAAATTCATTCCTGTGAGAGAGAATGAACATTGATAACTCTAATTTCTATCATAACTTGGATACATTGGTTGAATTTTAGAGGCCAAAACACAATGAAATCTCATCCATCAGATAGGAATTCATGACCTTTTGAATAGGACTTCTCCTAATGTATAAACCACCCCAAATAACCCTGAGGTAATACATCACTCAAGATCCATCTTTCATGGAATACCTTTTATGAATAATTCCCAACTCATTTATCTAAAAGGACTATACTCTTCATCTTGTTAGATTGAACTGCATTAACTCTTATTCTTTCTCTTACCGAAATACATAGGAAGCCCACTTTTTTCCCATGATCAATGGGAATCTTCTTCAGGTTTAAAGCCAAATATTAATTCCCTTAATCCACGAATCCTTCTTCAGAATAATCCCCATGATAAGCCCAAATTTCTCCATGAGATAAAACATCCTTCATAGAACATATTACGGGGAATACTCTTTTAGATTATGGCCAAAATTAGATTCCCACATTACCATGGGTCAATATTTTACTCATGGTACCTTTTACTAAGAATCATTTCTAGGATTAAACCCTAACCCTATTTTTCTAAAAAGTCCACACTCTCCTACAAAACCTACCAAACTATGTGGGATTTGATTCACATCTAAACATGATACAATGAAATACTTCTTGATGATAAAATCCAACACCATAAAACCGATTATATCCTTTATGAACCATATTCCCTGCATGGTCTAATTTTACTTAGAAACTCATATCATTTCTAGGTTCCCAATGATTCTTCTACACAAGTCGTACACCAAACATTGACTACGAACCACCCGCCTAGAATTTGTTTCCACATGAATTATAACTATATGGTTAGGTTCTTATCACATGACCACTAAAGGCATGATGTGTCACATTAAGCGTCACCAAACCCCATGGGTTCGGATTCCTTTAACATGTATATATAGGTATCCAATCTATTAGTTCGATCTGAACATCAAAGAAAATCTATATCCCTTGATGATGATAAACTATAGATTAACAACCCATCAAACTAGATGCTGATAACCCCCAATGTGAATCTAGTCTACAAGTATGATAATAAATTCCAATGTGCCCAACTACATGGATATAAAACCAGCTTCATCATAATAAAAAATAAAAAAACTCTATGTAGCATTTAAGAGGATACCGTCTATTGAAAACCTTTGATACACACAGATATCTCCATTATTAAAGTTCATTAGATAAATAGAGATGATTCTAAAATCAATACATTCTAATAATTGATTCCAAAAAATTTCTATGGAAACCGATATCATTATAGGATAATTAATAAAAGATTCATGAATATATCTTAAATCTATGATAGAGTTCGAGAGTAGGCAATAATTCCCCTCAAAAAGAGTGAGATGATCCCGAACATCCATCCTGATGACCAGTGGAAGTTTCTTATGTGCTGTGGGTCAAAAATCACTATGGAGCGCAAGCTTTTGGAAAGCGGGTTTCTATGTATACAGAACACTTGGGTGTTTCTGTTACCACGAACAAACCAATTGGAAATTGTTTGCGAATAATGACTTCTAAACAAAGTCAAAATATTGATGTCAAAAAAATATAAACATAATTAACTCCATGATCTTTTTGTCATCTTTGTGTTTCTTAATATCTAATTTTAGGATTCCATTATTAGAAGAAATTTCATTGTGGAATAGAAACAATTCAACAATTATGTAAATATCCCACATTTTACATTATTCAAGTAATTCAAAAATACATCCCATAGAATCATTATCATGTATCTGTGTTTTATATGTTAATAGAGAAAATAAGAAACCCATACAAAATTCGATAGATCTATTTTTAAAAGGATTGTCTAATTTATCATAAAATGAAAATATAATTTAGGCATAAGAATCATTTAAATTTTTTATGTAAAAAATAATTTTATTTTATTTTTAACCATCATTCTATAATTTCCTAACCATTATTTTACGTTATATATAAGCAAAGATTTATGTTTTTGTAACCATTACTATATATTCTACCTAACCATGAACTATACTTGCATATGAAGGAACATTGCCATATGTAAACATCATCTATGTATATTTAACCCAAAATCTATTTCTCCCATAGATTTTTACATTTTAGTGTAATAATGAGACATGTTTTTATATAAATTATTTCTAAAGAAAATTTATATCCATGGTGAAATTTAAAAAAACAAAATATCCAAAGCTAAAATTCATTGACTAAAGAATCATTTAAAAAAATCATAAAAACTAATCCATTAATTAATAAACACAATGTGGCTTAACAAAATTTTGGGAAAATAAAATTATATTTTTTAATAATGAGAGTTATTTATAAACACTTTAATGAAAACATGAGGCGTTTATTATATTAGGAATTTTTAATATTAAAAATAGAAAAACATCAATTTGACAAACACTATACTCAATCACTAAATATCTTTTTATCAAAAATAATTAACTCTAAAAATATACTCCTATTTAAAAATTATAAAAAATTACAAATCCAAACTATATTTCATAGAAATTAAAAAAAATATACCCCTTTTAACAATTAACAATAAGATAATAGCAAATAGTCTATCTATTTTTTTCAAATCAATTTCACATACTAAAATAAGTAAGATGTTAATATATTGAAACACATTAAAAATTTTCCCATCATTATATAGTTGAAAATAAGGTATATTAAAACTATTGTAAGTATAAGTTAGTAAAACATCCCCCTTAACAAATGAATATAAAACATGAAAATATATAAAAGTAAATTTGAAAAATATCAAATATGCAGTAATAGTTCCTATACAAAATTCACCTAAAAACATAATACACATTGAGTAATAAAATCATAATTAACATATAGAATAAAAAATTAAAATAATCATAAGAATAATAGCTATAACTACATTAAGTTTAAGTGGATAATTAAATATTATGTGTTAACACATCAAATCAGTTCGTAAAAGATTGATTCAAAAAATCTATAAAACATATCTATTATCACATAAAAACAACTCTAAATACATAAGCAATAGTTTGAAGGAAAATATCCATCATTGAATTTTCAAATTTTATAATATCAAACATCATAGTTTATAATGTATTAGTGAATATATCAGTAAGTTGATTTCATGTTGATATAAGTTCAAAAAAATCCAATTTATTGACATGAAATTATGTGAAATGAAATCTACCATCAATATATTTTTTAAAACAATTTTTTAATTTTTTTTTTAGATATTGAAATAGTTGAATTATTATTACTATATAGAGAAATGTTTATCAAAAGAACATTTAATTAATTTATATTTTGTTTTACTTGCAGTATTTGAGCACAATAATTAGCAGAACAAATATACTCAGACTCAGCTATGAATAAAGTAAAAGATTCATTTTGAGAAATATTATATTAAAATTTTGATAAGTAAATTCATAACAACCCTCATACATTTTCAGTTATTTTTTTTGAGTGATATTGTACTTTTTTTCTGAGGGACGGATCATTCTGAGAACTAGGTGTTGAACTGATATAATTACTATTTATCAAAATTTAAATGGTTTTTGGGCATGAAAGGAGTCTATGTGGGTTACTCAGATATTGGATAATGAGTGTATGAGTTCAAGAGAAGTCATATCTACTACAACCGCCACTAGCTAGATAGTGGGGTGGGGAGCAAACCTTCAGGAAAGCAGTACTCACCATCCACTAAGGGGCATACTGAGTAATTCATTTAAGAGGAAATTTTGGTGTTTTTGGACATCAAATCCCATATTATTAATGATATTTATAGAATATATTATTGAGATAAATTTTAATAGGAACTCATATTATCCTCCCTCAATGATTTCACCTTCATCTAAGTAGGATCTAAAATAAAACATTTTGGAAATCTATGTGATGTCCTCTATTATTCTATGATCTTTACTCCCTCTTCCTCATATGATGGTGGATAGTTCTGTAATTCATCGTAGATTATTTTCCTTGGTACGTATTAACACTTTCATACCCTTTATGAATCAATTTATCTTCCTCCATGATCTTCTTTAGCATTTCCTGATTTTTATATTGTTTCATAAAAGGTAATTGAATGGAACATCCACTAGATCCTGGTTGAACAATCCTAGAGTGATGGGGATTATTATTGGAACTTCTAGCCGTTGTATTATGATGATGAATGTAGTTAGTTGATATAAGGTTCATTGAATTACTATCCCATAGAGATTAATTATATTTTTTTGTTAAACTATGTTCAATCGGCCATTTAATCATGTAATTAATTGGGTGTTTTAATTTCATTCGAATCTGGATTGTGCTAGGAGTGGATAAAATTTCATTTGATGATGTTTTTACTAATTTATGTGGGCCAATTTAATTATTATGGAGATTCCAATTTAGTTAAAATAAATTATCATTTTCTTTGTTTTTTTCGATAGTAATTTTCCCTAAAATAATTTTAGAATAGTGTTTCAAACCATTCATGGGTGGTCGGTCATAGTTCGAACTAGGATTTGATATTTGTTAATTCTTTAAACAAATATTTGTTTTCTTTTAGTTACATGTTTGTTTTAATCATTTAATTATTTTTAATTTAGTAATAATTAATTAATTGGGAATTCTTTAACCTGATTTTGAACCTTATAGAATTTGATGGAGGATGATTGTAATTGGATGACTCCAAAAATGAAGAATGAATTTACATGAATTTGATTTTGATACATGTTGAGGTAGTAGTAGGGGAAAACCATATTTCTTAAATTTATTATGAAATTCAAGAAATTACAAATTATCCAATGATATGTAGGTGTTAAATAATTTTTTAAAAAAATTCTAATCTAATTTAGGAATGTGAAAAGTGCCACGACATACCCTTGTGAACTAGCTTGATGTACGTTATTTGTGGATGACATTGTGATCACATGTGTGTGTGAGAGTATCCCATTGAAAGATGTTTGATTTTTGATCACATGTGTGTGTATCTTGGGATACACATGTTAGATATTGATTATATCTATTTGTGTAACCTATGTGATCTATATTTGGTATTTCTTCACGTGTGTGATCAGGAGTAGCTTGTGATACCCATGTTTGATGTTTGATCGCATGTATATGCATGTGTAGTCCGTGAGAGCCATGTTTGATTCTGATCATATGTGTTTGTGTCCTTAAACCACGAGACCCATGTTTGATATTAATCAAATGTGTGTTCGTGAATAGCCTATAAAACCCATTCCTGGTATTTATCACATGTGGAAGGGGTGTGAATCCCATAAGACCTTTTCTTGATATTAATCAGATGTGGTGTGCATGATTATCCCAGAAGACCTATCATTTCTATTCCTTCACATGTGTATTTGTGGTGGTTATTATTCTTTCATGATTTGTTGCCAAATTGATCTATCATCTTGTAACTAGGGATTTAATGTATTATTCCTCTTTCTTCTAAATTTGAGTATACAGTTTGAGCCATATGGACTATCCCTTTATGAGGGATTTATTAGATATTATTCATCATGTATATGGGATATCCCTGATAGTAGGATGAGTTACGTATGTTTTTACGCTATCCCATTGTGGGGGATGTGTCGGGTGGTTCAATGAATTCACTTATTATATGCAGCTAATGTAGGTATGATAATGATTTTTGGAATTCTTATACGCATTCAACTTATTGACAATTGAATGTTAATTTCTTTTTTGAGAATTTGTGAATATATTATATAATTGTTCAATTTTTGGAATTTCTTGTTTACATTATTATGATCTAATAACATGAATGCACTTTGCTTCTACTATTTTGGTACTAAACCATCTTGGTACATAGTTGTAATAACACCCTTCTCTAGTGTCCATGGAACTTGGGTACCCAATAATCCATTCCCATCTTGCTGGTACAGGTTGCTCTAAGATCAGAGTTTGATCATTGAGTGGGTATGCTCACTACGAGTTTGGAGACTCAGAGGAGGTGAAGCTCGGAGTTGGCTGAAGAGCCTCATTAAATATTTTTTCCATTTCCTATATTGTGTTTGGGATAATCTTAGTGGAAAATCAATGTACCTGTATTATGGTTTGAGTATGTTGGTTCATTTTTTATTCATTTATAATAGATATTTATTTTTTTTGTGTAAATTTACTATTTATCATTACATATTTTGTAATTAATCAATTATTATACACTCTAATGGAGGGTATAGTCTCCCCAAAAAATTAATTTATACTCGCACTTCATTTTGGCATCCTCTATAAAACTTGGATGCATGCATGTTGTCATGTGCCACTCCAGCTCATACCTAGTGATTCGGGTTAAGGTGTTACAAAATGGAACAAAAAAGATTTTCTATTCCTCTCAAGAATACATCCTTCAAAATAAAAATAAGAGTATGATTTCAAATAATAATATTTTGGATAAAAAATAATAAACCTATATACTAGAATTTCATATGATTAGATTAAAACCTAGGACACACACATAATAAAAACAATATTATAGGTCAAGAGATAGTAAAATAAAGTAGGATTCTGATGATTAATCTCTATTATTGTCTTTCAAAGAGTAATACATAAGAGTGTGGATGGGGGGATGGATTGATTTTCTAATTTAAATTTTTTTTTTAAATTAAATCCACCAATTTTAAAAACACTCATTTAACTGATACTTTTTGTAGACATAATTCAACGACTTTGAGTAATATATCAGACATTTTGTGAAATTTTAACAAGAATAAACTAAGGAAAATTCCATGATTTTGATATTACTATACATTCACCAATAAATATACGTATCTCAAGTAAGAGATAACTATCAATTTAAAAAATTGTAAAACAGTTTTTAAAAATTCATTAAAAACTAGAGTAACAAAACATTGAAACACATAGGAATAAAAATATAAGAGAATAGGTATCAATCTGAATCCTAATCTCGTGTTTCATGAATTAATACACATCCATTATCAATTTATTAAACAATAAACATGAACTAAAACCTAGATTGTGTTTTATATACAACTGCATGAAAAATTTCAAGGCTACATACCCTGTTACACAGTTTCTATTAGATAGAAATGATAAAAGAAATGAAGAGAGATTATCAAAATACTTTCTAATAAGATATAGAAGATTGTGAATATGAAATAAAATAGTTATAAAATGAAAAAAATTATGGAATGATATTGTAATTGATGTAATATAAATCGATTAAAGGAATAATGTAATACAATTGTTCTGTAAATGATTCATCCCTTTTCAATGACTAATTTTATTCATAGATGATCCAGATTGAAAATATCTAGTTCTTTGATTTTTATAATTATTTGGAAAATAAAGTTGTTGGCATTTAATATAGTGCCTGGTTTGAATTTTATGCTTGAGAAAAAATACCGATTTATGTGCATCTCATATGTTGCCTCTTTTTATTTCTATATCTTCAGTACTCTATAAAAGAAAAATATTTCTTAAAAAATTTCCATTTCAATCAAATTATTAGTAATCCTCAAACATGGAATGAAACCAAGTCACATTTAATTATTTTGACCAGCATTTAATTCTATGAATCAAAAAGATTGGCATATTATATTTAATAATAGAATACTCACTTTTTGACATGGTCACTTTAAAAGTGCCACATCATTTTCCCAAGTATCCTCAAAACATTCACATTATTTTGATTAAATATCTATAAAAAATCTATTTTACTGATTTTATATAATGTTCTATCACATGAACTTATGGTCGATAACATACATTCTAAAATTCTTACTTCTTCTACAATATCTTCAAAAAGTAATGCGGTGGCTTCATCACTTTTGTAGAAGTCCAAAATTCTCATCTCATCACTTTCCTTCAAATTTTGTATAATTAGAATCTAATGGAAGCTATGATTTCATCATTTAGTCTTTAAAATAATTTTTTATACATTGAAAATTGTGTGGTCTCATAAATTTGTATTTGTAATCGGAAGGTTGCATGTGTGGTTGATCAAATACCTGGAGAGATAAAAACTATGGTTGATCTGATAGGTGTGTGGTCGATTCATGCCTTTGAGGAAACAATTTTTTTTCATGAGATAAAAACAAAAGATTGCATGGTTATTCTTAAGGTTGCTTAATTACTTTTTTATACCTCCCATGGTCAATGCACATACTCTCGGGTTGATTAGATACATCGAAGTTTTTTCATCTTTGAATCATGGTCGATGTACAATTCATGCAGTCGATAGTCTAGTTATGATTTATGATTAATTTAAGAATTAGAAATATTTCTAATGGAATTCAAAGAAATATTATTCTTTTATAATACATTGAATTTATTTTAAAAAACATAATCATGATTTATGTTAACTAAAATTATAATTTAAAGGAAAAGCTAAAAATATACCTTTTTGATGTTCATAAATAATATAATAAATATATATATAAAGAAATTAAGTTACTAATTAAAAAATATAATATTTTATAAAATAATATTGGCTAAAATACATAATCCTGAATGATTCTTAATATTCCAAATTTTTCTCCCCCCATTTCATATTAAAAAAATAAATTCCATAAATGAAATAGATTAAAATTGAAGTAAAATAAATGTATAAATATTAAGAGATAGAAAGTTAATAAAATATATTTCAGTAATGATAATAAATATTACAATGAAAATATCCAAATATCTATTCCAAAACAGAATCATCAAGTCCCATAATGGTATATGGAAAAAGGGGTGTTTTAATTTTAAAACGAATAGGAGAAGGTACAAGATGAGAAATTAAAGTAGCACCTAGTATCATAATACTCTTGGGAACAATTATGATCTGATGAAAGGACTAAGAAAATGAGTGACGATATTTTCTTATTGGAGTTACAATAGGTGGGGTAATGTTTGGAGTAGAGGAAGCAATAGAAACTAACGTCGAATATACTGTATAATCATGGGAAAGAGATAGAGATATTTTGTGATCAAGTAAATCTGGTGAATCTATAATAATGGAATTTTCAATTTAATTATAACGCAAAAAAATATATGTAACATTAGTTAGTTCATAGTATCCATGTTCCATAATATGAAGGAATGGAGCTTTAATGACATAAATTGATTCAGCAGAAGACTCACGACTAACAAGTTATTTACAATAGACATGAGTGCTACTATTGTAGGAGGCATTTTAAGGCCTCCTTCCAGAAAGGAAACAATGTCTTATATCTACCTTGGGGTAAATTCCTCTTAGACAATACTGGATAAAACCCTTTATTACAACCTCTTCCATGGAATCATTGACTGATTATGCTCGGACTATATCAAAAAACTATTCACCATGTGTATGAATATCCATTTATACATTATTTTGGATATCCTTCACATTATTAATGATATTAGGAATTTCTTCATGGATTAATTTTATAATTGTATCCTCATTAGTAGAGTGTATGGTAGGGGGATATGTGGCTAAGGTAGGGGGTATAAAATCTTCCATATGTGTTCTGAAACTCATAATCTCATGAATATTATGATATATATTAAGGAACAACAATATCTTGATATGAACTACCACACTATAAATTGTGTAGGAAACGCCTTCACATCAATCATAGTTATTTTCCGAATTAATGTTGAGAAAAATATATTTTAAAAATTCACAATGATCATTATAAAATTTAAATAAATAATAAGAAATGTTTATATAGGGTGGTATAGGTGAAGGCCAAGATACCAGAGATTGGGAAAATTGAGATAGATTAAGAGTAGCTTATGGAGGGGCATAAACTGCCTGAGGAGAGGGGGAAGAGTAAGATTAATTGTATTCAATGTCAAAATGTATTATCCTAGGTTCTCATTTAGGAGATACAATATTATTGGTATCTAAAATTCAATAATAATGGCATCTTATTCTTCCTTTTAATCTCCCTTTTCCACCACTTCCATTCTAGGTGATGAATCGTAGTCCAATTCTCCCTCAAATACTTTTCTGATACATGTCTAGGAATAGATGGAGTGGCCAATTGTTTTAATTGATTATCAGAGGGATCAAATCTATTATGATATTCTTGAATATGATATGTAGTCTATGGAACAATAATCTCTATAAATATTGATGATTCTAAAATGGAATCAACTTCCAGCCTATGAGGGTTTCAACAGTCATCTCCAATATCTATATCACCATTCGAATTTTCAACATCATAGTTAAAAGCCGATAGATCCATGTCATAGAAAGGGTTCTCTAGAGATCCGTATTCTCTAAGATGCATCAAATCAAATATTAGAGCTCCCAAAATATAAAATATTTTCAAGATATCACCAAATCGATCATATTTATGTCTCTATCAGAATCAATGACAATTGGTTCAAAAAATAAGAACCTTGGAGTATTCACCCCATCAAATTTAAATCCTTCTAATACAAGTTCATCATCAATATAAACCTCAAATTCCATTAGAACCACTGGAATAAAAGAGAGACTCAATATATCATCATAATCATGTCTTTATCCTTCATCTATATCAACTATATATTGATAATCATATTCATTAGAAGAATAATTTTCTTAAACAATTTGGCCAGGATCCTAGCATGGATTAAGAAATCCCTTAGACTAATAGGATACAACACTTAATCGAAGCATTCATATTGTTTTTCCTCATCAAATATCCATGGTCTATTCAATGAATTATAATTAACCTTATTCAATTTTATTAGGTTTAATTTAAAAAAACACCACCATGAAACACCAATCTCTTTATTGAATTTACAATTATCCTTTTCTATTCTTGCATAACAGGGATGAACAAGGGTATTGAAGTGTATTACATATTGAATAATATTTACTTATCTCTTCCATATTCCCCATTAATAATCATGGTAGACCATTATGAACACCCCAAACCATTATGTTGCGAAAAAAGTGATCTTAGTAGTTGATTAGGCTAATGTTTCACTTTTCAGGGTAGATATAGTGTTGTGTGAACTTTTATAACAACATAAATTGTCCACATAAATCATTTTCACATCCTCCTTGAATAGTTTAATCAATTTTTAGTTCTCCTATCACATTCTAAATCTCAAATTGGGGATGATTCAAAAGATAAGAATTATGATAATTATTAAATTATATATGTAATGTATTCCATAAACATTTAGTACAAATAATCAATTATAATTCACATTAGTGACTGTACACAATAGTCATAATCATGTCTTCATGATATCCATCCTCTAAAACCATGCTTGCATGAAAACATTTTACTAATCAAATATTTATGTGGTGATTATCATCAAAAAACCATCTAATACATCCTTGAAAAATAAACTCTCTCTAAACCATGGAATGACTAAGACTAAACCAATCAAAATCCAATTCCTTTTTAGAACAATGTCATGTGAATATGGGGTTTTATAATCATACATGGTCTACTAATATTTTCCTTTTTTATTTTGGGAGCATTAGATGATTCCAAAACATATTCTGTAAATGATCACTTCTTCTTGACCACATATGATAGATATTCACAAAATGAATTGTTATGGTTTTGGTGAAGGAATCCTTGAAGGAGTGTATGTTTTAAGGTAGAATAGATTTTGTTGATTCAAATACTAATTTGAGATATTTGAATATTTTTTGTATTTTTAGAAAAGTAAAATGTTGGTAAATAAAAATAAATATTTAAAATATTGAAAATCCTATAATATATTTTTAAAAGGAATAATATAAAATGACATTTCATATAGGCAGAACATATATGTATATATATATTAATTATAATATTAAAAATAATGTTATAAGTATTCACAATTTTTTTATCATAATTACTAATATATAATTATTGTTTTATATAATTTATTCTTCTATAATTTTTATGATTTTAAATAATTCAATAAGAAGATGTTCTGTAAGAATGAATTCAACAGTGATATCAACTTTTTGAAAACGATAGCTAAAAAATTGATGTTATATATCATTGTGTTTTTAACTATAATGAGATACATGGTTCATATAATTTTTAATAGAACATGTTTTGAGAAATTTTTTAGGGACATGTATGAATAAATATCCATAATCTAGTAAAGTGTGTCCCATCCAAAAAATATGAACAAAAACTACCTACAATGTGGTATTCATATTCAGTGGTAAAAATTTAGCAAAAAAATGTTTCATATGAAAAAATAAAACCAGTGAATAGCCCAAAATGTGACAACTTCCATAGGGGATTTTTCTATCATACTTACAACCACTATAGTTAGCATCTGAATAGTTAATTAAATAAAAAATCATGTCCTCTATAATATAAAAATCCTAAATTGGTAGTACATTTAATGTATTTGAAAATTATTTTGATACACGTTAAATGAGACTCCCTAGGTTTTGTATAAAATCATGTACACATGCCCAATGTAACAATAATATATAGCAATACAACAATTTTTTTATAAACTCTCAATTATACCTTTGTAAATGGGTTGATCAAATAGTTTTCTCAGTATCATCAATATCCAATTTAGAGGTTGTACTGATAAGTGTATCACTTCATTTTGTGCTACTGACGAAAAATTTCAAATGATCTTTAGTATAAATTATTTTTATTTCAATAATACCTTATTTTTAATTATTTGGAAACTACGATCGAATTTTATTTCACACATCCAACACATTTCAAATTCAATTTTAATTAGTTATGAAAAGTTAGTGCATAAGGAAATAATTTAAGAGAAATAAATAATATCATAATCATATATTTCTGTGACTAAAACATATTTTTGATTTATTTTAGTAATAAATTTATGATCAAAAATATATTTTTAAAATTTTTTGAAATATTATTATTGATGAGCCTTTCATACAAATACCAAATTTCTTTTTTAAAACATAAAGTTAATTTTATTTTGAAAAAATGATTTTAATATTTTTTATTTAAAAATAAGTGGTTTGTTCAAAAAAACATCATAAAAAATATAACAATTAAGGAAACAATTCATAACATAAAATTGAAATAATTTGAAAGTTAAATGAATTGCATATTAAATTGGTATTATAATGGATTCATGTCTTGTTACTAGAGAAAATGTTTCTTTAGAGTCATTTCATTATTCATTACTATAACCTTGAGCTACTAATCTAGATTTTTTATGATTATATTTTCATATTCATGATCCTTAATTTTATATACCCATTTAGTACCAATGGCTAAATTGTACAAAGGTCTCCCAACTAGATAAAAAAAATAATTTATATCAATTTGATTAAATTTTTCTTTCATTTCAAGTACCTAATGTTCATCACTAATTTTCTCATTGATGACTTTGGGTACAAGATTTAATAATAATTTTTGATGTTAAACCTAGATTCTATGTGATACTCGAGTATGAGTTCATTAATTTTGTTCTCAAACTACAGCATCTAAAGGATGATATTGGTGGCTTGTAATTGATTAAGTATACTAGATTTCTCAAGGTTTTCATTACGATTTGGTCTTATAAAAGTTATTTTCTTGGTTATTATTTAAATAAATCACCAGCAATATTTTTTGTTTTAGAGGTTTTGTTAAGATTCAAAATTTATATATCATCCTATAGGATTTCTAATGAATATTTTCGTTCATGTGGATCTATCACATCAAATTGTACATGAACATTCTTCCAAAATGATCATTCGTTTATTAAAGGTATTATAATATCTACATTATGTTGAATATCCATTAAAACCCCCTCATCACATTTGGATGTAAATTTTTCACATTATCTTTATTATTAATAATATTATCTTTGCAGCCAAAAACCATGATATAATTTACATAAGGTTTTATTCCATTTAAAAAAATCATATATAGTATTATTTAAATGTGGTATTATTATTTCTATGTTAATTACATAACCTCTTATACATTGATCTTGGACCCAAAAATAGACTTGTAATTCATATTCACAAAGCATAGTCTTGTGTATCTCTTAAAGAGTTCAATTATTTATTTTAAGTAGACCATTCTATTGATGGTTTTTATGAGAAAAAATATTATGATTATATCCATGTTGTGAGTATAATTATTCAAAATCATGATTATTGAATTGATGACCATGTTCACATCTCACACACTTAATGATAATTAAATTATGATTTTCAACTAATTTTTTATTCTTTTCAAAGAATCTATATGACTCACTATTGTGAGTCAAGAAATATACCCATGTAAACATTGAATAGTCATCAACAATTACAATATCATAATGTTTTACTAGAAAAGAGAAACTCGTGTAGGTATAAAAAAATCCATGGAACCATTTTTAATGATTTATAAGTAGAAGGTACTTTATTTTAATTAAAATATTATGTGTATTCCTTTCAACTTTTATAGGGACTGCATAGTTTTTCTTTTGGGAAAATTAGCTTAGGTAGATCTTTTACTATACCATTTTTGAATAACTTTTTAATATAGTTTATGTTACAGTTATTTAGTCACTTATACATTTACAATCATTCAAAATGAAAATAATTTAAATATGAATCAATTTTAGAAAATAATTAATTTAAATATAAAACATAAAAATTATCATTTTTCAAAGTAGTAAATAATAATTTAAATTTAGATCTATAAATATTAAACATGTTATTTTAAAATGATGACATGAAATACATCACCAAACAATTGAGATATGTTATGAATATTTCACATTAATCCATCATCAAATAAACATTTAAAAATTAAACCTGATTTAGTGTTACAGAATTTAATATGACCAATAATTATTCCTCTTTAGTTTTCAAAAAATGTAAAATTAAAATAAACCACTCTAGTAAAATTTTTAATTCTCTAGATGTCCCATGTCATATATCTAGAGCACCCAATATCTTGGTACAATAACTTTTTATAGATCATTTCAAACAGTTGTCCAAAAATTAACAAAATACACAATAAAATTTGTAACCATATCTACATGGTTCCATATAGGATAACAATTAGAGCTTTGGGAATCCATATATATTAAATTGATTTTTCCCATATTAATGAAAAAACATAAATGAATTATAAAATTATGTTTTCCTAGGTAAAAATTGGATTGATCTAGATTTAGATGTTATAACAATATTATTTACAATATGATTACTATTTGAACATCGAATAAATTAATTTTTATAACGTTTATTCTTCTATCTAGTTTGATCACCAAAACTAGCTCTCAGGTTTGGTACAAAATGACTTTCCCTAATTTGGGTAAGAGTTTCTATTATTGAAGTAAAATAATCAATATACTTTTTATGTTATAATTATATATTTTTAATTCTTTTTCAATAATAAGTTGATTATTTTATCTTTAAATAGAAATATTATCTTTAATATTAATAGAAAATCATTCTATTTATTCATTTTTATACCAATCATTAAGATCATTATATGTTTCCTGCATTATATTTTACTACCAAACTAATCTCCCTGGTCCAATTTTTGTCGATAATTTTCAATTAAAAAATATTCGAAATATGATATGAAGAATTTGGAATTGTGTTTGATACCTTAGATGTATGTTACATAAAACACATATTAACCCTTCATTGGTATCTTATTTACATGAATAAGATTAACTAGATCATTTCTCCCAATCACTTCTGTTTTCTTTCAAATCCATTTTAACTTTATTCCCTATATACTCATTCAATTTATTGTATTTTATATTTATAAAACCAGTCATGACCTGTATTTTTATCTTACACTTGTAATAGGTAACCTTGAAGTTTCCATATTTATTCCAGTAAATTTTTTAGTTATATTTTACATTTGTGTTTAAAATTTTGATGAACTTTTTTCCTTGTATAATTTTGTGAATCATCTATATAGATGAGTCGTATCTTCATCACTAACCGAGTCACCATCATTTCCACTGCTGATCCATTCCTGGACTATTTTTTTATCCATTGATTGTAATGTGTGAAATAAAATTGATCTTTTTGTTTCAAAATATTCAACAATTACCGTGATTTCTTATTCACACATTATGATTTTATTATTAACTCATTTATAAGTAGCTTTATTATATAACCTAATAAACAAATAGACATAGTAGTGCCTCGACATCTGTCTAGTAAGAATCATAGAATTATTAATACTTGAGAATTTCACTCTATGGTATTTCTAAGTGAATAAATTGTATTTGTGATCTCATTAATCTAAAGATACATTTGAGAAATAGATTCTATAAAATTCATCTTAATTATATAATTTTTACTAGTAATTGTTTTTAATCTCATTTACCTAACATTTTCTCTACATTTCTAAGACATAGGTAAGGAATCCCAAATTTCAAGAGTTCTAAAACATGAAGATATTACATTGAATTTATATTCCTTTAATGCACAACATAAATCATTCATGTATTTGGAATTACAGTCATAAAACTCCTTAGTGGAATCAATCAATTCAACTCTATCATATTTAGGTTTCTCATATTTATTGTCAGTTACATTCTATATATCAAAACCCATCCAATATAGATGCATTTTAATTTTGATTTTCCAATAATAATAATTAGTATATTTAAAATAAGGATGTTTGTTAGTAGAAGTACCATACAGTAAATATTATATATAAAGATAGAAATTTAAGAAATAACATAAATTTTTACCTTTGCACACAGTCATTGTTAAAACAAGGGAAATAAATAAAAACACACTATGATACCAACTATTTGTCGAATTGGAAAATTGAAGAGGGGGGTCAATTCAATTTCTAACAATATTTTTATTAAATTAAATCCCCTAAATTGAATAATTCCCAGTTAATTGATATTTAAGGTAAATCTAATTAAATTCTTTTGAATAATATACTAATAAATTATAACACCACAAGATTTTATGGGATCTATCTTATAAAATTAATTAAATTTATTAGATAGCTTACATTACATGAAACAACAAGCTCAAACCAACAATGATATACTATTAAATATAAACATGAATGTTGAAATTGTAATATGGACTTAGGAATAGAAAACATTCCATACACTAGTACAGAAATCATTTTTTACATCACCATTTTTTACGTCGGTTATATATAACTGACGTAAAAATGCGGCGAGTAGATTTTTCACGTCGGTTATTTTAATAACCGACGTTACAAATCGCGCCTGTTGGGGTTTTACGTCGGTTATCTTATAACGGACGTAAAAAACCAATTCACGGGGTTTTTTTTATGTCGGTTACCAAATAACCGACGTAAAAAACGTGTAGATATCGGGTTTTTTACGTCGGTTATTTGGAAACCGACGTAAAAAACCCCCCGCGCATTGGTTTTTTACGTCGGTTGTCTTATAACCGACGTAAACAACCAAAGCCCAGGGGGGGGGGGGGTTTACGTCGGTTTCCAAATAACCGACGTAAAAAAACCCGATATCTACGAGTTTTTATACGTCGGTTATTTTATAACCGACGTAAAAAACCAAAGCGCGGGAGCTTTTTTACGTCGGTTTTAAGATAACTGATGTAAAAAAGCTAAAAAATAGTTTATAACGTCGGTTATATAATAACTGATGTTATAAAGCATTTAAAAAAATTAAAGCCCGTGTTCTGTCATTTACGATTTTTCGATTGACAGTCGCTGACTCGTCTCTCTCTCGCGCGATAAACCCTAATCAGCTCGTAGATCGCCTGCATTAAACCCATTTTGGCTTCATTTTTTATCTTCTTCAGTCCTCTCGGATCTATCATCTCAACTCGCGACATTCAAGTAAGCCTTCCCGAATTTATTTTGTTCGTTTTTGTTTCGATTCTTAATGTGCTTTTCATTCGTTTTTGAATCTCGTGGAATTTTTTGTTATTGAAAATGGTTATTATGTTCATTCAACTCGCAACATTCAACTCGCAAATGGTTATTAAAACATTGAGGATTAGCTTCAGCAAAATCTGAAATATAATGGGTGGTACTGTAATGTTCCATTCTTCCAGCAACATTATTATTTCCTACTTATCTGGAATGTGTCTTTCTGGATGAAGATTGGTAGTACTTATTTTCTTAAAATCATATTTTCAATATTATTGTCCAGAAAATGATTTTCATGAATGAAATTGGACCAGGTACAATCGGTAATACCTATCCTTAAAATTTCATTCAACATTCTTACATCATAATATTTTTTCATAAAATAATGATTTTTAGAACTCCTAGATCAGAAAACCATCATCTGTTTTCATCTGCATTCATAAAAATATCAATTCATACCTATTACAATAAAATATTTCATTCTGGACTCATGGTTAGTCTGATAATACATTTCTTATTTCAGTCATCTCCTAAAAATGATGGACCTTTTCATGCAAAATGTATCTGATTTCTTGAATACGATGGTATGTCCGATTTTAAACAAAACCAAGTGTGGTGATTTCTTTTATTATTATTAATTCATAAAAAAATTATAATACCTAAATATTATTATCATCCTTTTCAGATTTTTCATTATAAAAAAGGTAAAGGGTACTTTCTTTTCATTCTCAAGTTAAATTATACTTTTTATAAAGGTCCTTTCTGTCTAGGTAGAAATAATTTAATGATAATTAGATTGAATTATGTATATTATCTTATCTTACCATCCAATCACATTTTTATGTATTAATAATTATTATGTTTTGGAAAAACAATTATGACCCCCATTTCATTTTTGTTAGTTAATTGATCTACGAAAGTGTTATAAATGATTTGATGATCACGATTCACCCATATATATGGTTAGTCATTATGTGACATTTGGGTCCATAATATCCTTCTAATGCATTCGAAAATGCATTATATATCATAGATCAATATGGGATACATATTGTTATACCATGTCCAATGTGTTATGTGATGTGTCTCGTAAGAAATATTATAATAAATTATAGGAAAGGTGATTAACATTTCCCAATATGAGGTGAATGAAACTATGTTTTCCCTTGACATATGTTATGACTTATATGATTATGTTTGTTCCACACTCTTATGTTATTCCACATACCAATGTTGTGATCTTGTGAATAAGGTTTTTTAAATCATGTTCCCACTATCATATAAATCATGTCTTATGTTATGCTAAAATTGTTATACTTGGACTCAGGTTTTATGATCTATGATTATATAGAACTGTTTCACTTATCTTTTTGATCATGTGCTTTGTGTATGCTCTTATACCCCCGTGGATATCTTTTTATGAGATTAGATATTATATTTATATATATCATGTTTACCCATAATGAGTATCATAAATCAAAACTTTTATTATTTTCATTCCCTAAGTTATAAAAATAAGTATTATGTAGGATGATTCAAAAATTTAATCTGTGAGATGAGTTGTTTTATGTGTGAAACCCAGGCCAAACACATATGTATTTTTTTATTGGTATTACATATATATAGTTCGACATATACTTTTTTTTACATTACCATGACATTAACATTACTTTTTCTAAAGAAATATTAATGTCCTTAGATTATATATCGGATCAAAAGGATATAGTAATTCTAATATATATTCAGAATGATCAGATAATATGACAATATTATTAAACATAAAACAAATGGTCTATATTCATATTTTTAACATGGAACTTAAGATGTATAGCTATTTGGTGTTGGGTACTTATGAAAACTACTAGTACTTTCAAGATTTTGGCACTTGAAAGTGTTGAGTACTTTAGATCATAATGATTGAACAACAAGCATGAATAACACATGTTATATGCTCCATTAGGTATTCCTATATTTTAACATGTTTATTATTATATTGGCATGAGATTATTATAAATGTGTATCATCTGATCATATTCACTTATTCCAGATAAAAATCATTTTGTTTATGTTTTATTGATGTATATTTTATTTGGAGAATCATTAGGCGTCATGGTTTTCTTTGATTCAATGAAATTTAAAACTGTTACATCTAACTATATTTTGTTTTAAAAATAATATTCAAGCATATTTTTTTAAATACCTATAGATTTGTTTTATATTTTAAATTGTTTTACATTCAAATTATGATTTTTTTCATATAAACATGTTTTGTCTTATCTTAAAAATATATATTTTTTGTTGATATTTGTAATAGGTAATAATGAGTCGAAGTTCGATTACGACACATCGAATGAGAAATGAATATGAGGAAGGTGTTGATTCCTTTTTGGAATTTTCAAAACGAAATGTTCCAAGTAGTGACATTTTTTTCTGTCCATGCCTGAAATGTTTGAATATGAAGAAGTTGAAAAGTAGAGAGATAAAAGATCATCTGATATGTCATGGTTTTAATCCAAGTTACATCCCTTAGATGTGGCATCGTGAAACTGGACGAAATGTCACTGATGATGATGATTCTCAAGATGGTAACTCCGATGGAATTGATGAAATGATTCGCGATATTGTAGCAGAACAAATTGAGATAGAACCGACAGTTGCACGTCTATATGGTGATGCTGAAAAACCATTATATCCCGGTTGTACAGATTTTACGGTTCTATCGGTGGTGTTAAGATTGATTAACCTGAAGGAGAAGCATGGATGGAGTGATAGAAGTTTTACAGAGCTGCTACAATTGATGAAAGACATTCTTCCAAAAGATAACGATCTTCCATATTCACATTACAAATCCAAGAAAATATTATGCCTGATGGGATTGGGATACAAGAAAATACATGCCTGTCCAAATGACTGCATTATATATAGGAAGGAATATGAATTTCTGTCAGAGTGTCCAAAATGTTGGACATCATGGTATAAGGTGAAAGAAAAATCACAGGGCGATGTAGAGATTTAAAAGCTCCCTTCAAAGGTATTTTGGTATCTTCCTATAATTAATCGTTTCAAACGTTTATTTGCTAATTCACATGATGCAAAAAGGTTAAGATGGCATGCTGAAGAGCGGGTATGTGATGGAAAAATACGTCATCCATCTGATTGTCCACAATGGAAGAAAATTGGTGCGCAGTATTCTACATTTGAAAATGAAATAAGAAATCTCAGACTAGGGTTGTGCACAGATGGAATGAATCCATACTGAACACTCAGTAGAACACATAGTTCATGGCCTATTTTATTGGTAACTTACAACCTCTCTCCTGAAGTTTGTATGAAGTGCAAATATGTCATGTTGAGTACAATGATCTCTGGTACAAAGAAACCCGGTAATGATATTGATGTTTACTTGTCACCGTTGATTGATGATTTGAAACTGTTATGGGCTGATGGTATTAGGGTGTATGATTCTTATAAAATGGAATATTTTCAACTGCATGCAGTGCTTCTGTTCACAATAAATGACTTCCCAGCATATGGAAATTTGTCTGGATATAGTGTTAAAGGGCATAAAGCATGTCCAATTTGAGAACAACAGACGTCCTATTGTCAATTGCATCATGGGAGGAAAACAGTGTACATGGGTCATCGAAAGTATTTGCCTATGGAACACCCTTATAGAAGACTAAAAAAGGAATTTAATGGCTCAAAAGAATTTAATACTGCTCCAAAACCTTTATCCCATGATCTTTATTTTGAGAGGGTGAAAACCCTTGATGTGACAATGGGAAAGACACAGAAATCTGGTAATGATAGACTTATTTGGAAGAAAAGGTCAATTTTTTTGAGCTACCATATTGGAGGTATCATGAAGTTAAACATAATATTGATGTCATGCACGTGGATAAGAATATCTGTGATTCTTTGATTGGAACATTGTTAGATATTAAAGGAAAGACTAAAGATGGGTTGAATGAAATATTAGACTTACTATCAATGGGAATACATTTGGAGTTAGCTCCCACTCCTAAAGGAAGACGAACATTTCTTCCCCCGGCTTGTCATACATTATCGAAGATGGAGAAAATTAGCTTCTTTCATTGTCTTCATGATACCAAAGTGCCTCAAGGTTATTCTTCTAATGTAAAAAATTTTGTCTCATTGAAGGACTTGAAGTTGATAGGTATGAAATCACATGATTGTCATGTCATGATGCAACAAATTCTACCAGTTGCATTGCGTGGAATATTTCCCATTCGTGTCAGAAAGACTATAATGAAGTTGTGTTATTTTTTCAATTCAATTTGTAACAAGGCGATTGATGTGAATGCTTTGAACATTTTGTAAAAGGATGCAATTTTTATACTTTGTCAATTGGAAATGTATTTTCCTCCAACTTTTTTTGATATAATGGTGCATTTAATGATTCATCTGGTTTAAGAAATAATGTTTTGTGGACCTGTATATCTTCGTTGGATGTATCCTTTTGAAAGGTATATGAAAATATTAAAGGGGTATGTTAAAAATCTATATCGACTTGAAGCCTCCATTATTGAAAAGTATATTTCTGAGGAGGTATCAGAGTTTTGTACGAGCTACTTGGCTGTGGCGCAACACATAGGTTTGCCTCCATCTCGCCATGAACGAGTTAATAATGAGGTAAAGGGGATTCGCGGCTTGAAAGTCAAATCATTGTCAGCTGAACAGATGAAGAAGTTAGAATCGTACATCTTGAATAACATAGCTGATGCTCAACCATATATCACATTGCATATTAATGAGTTGAAACAATGTCATCCAAAGGAGAAAGAAATGTGGATTTTGAATGAGCACAACAAAACTTTTTTGTCATGGATTAAAAAGACTTTGCTTGGTAGATCAGATGTATCAGAGACATTAAAATGGATAGTGGGTGGTCCATGTTTAAATGTGATAACATGGTCTGGTTATGACATTAATGGTTATACATTTCATACAAAAGCTCAGGACAACAGAAGTGCAGTTCAGAATAGTGGTGTATTGGTGTTTGCAGAAGCAATGCAATTTTCGAGTGCTAAGGACAAAAACCCAATTTCTGCATCAAATGCATATTATGGAGTGATTGAAGACATATGGGAGGTTGATTACTTTAAAATTAAAGTTCCCGTTTTTAACTGTAAATGGTTTAACGGTAACAACAGTGTCAGAGACGATGAATTTGGAATGACAGTTGTTAATCTGAATAGATTGGAAGACACGGCTGATTCTTTTATAATGGAAACACATGTAAAACAAATTTTTTATGTAGTAGATCAATCAGATATGCAGTGGGATGTTGTTTTACAAGGGAAAAAAATATGTTGGTGAGGATGAACTTGATGAATATGTTGATTTATGTGAGATCCCTACTTCAATGGAAATATTAATAGAAAATAATGACGATCATGTTGAAGACATAGTTTGTGCCATAAGGAACGATCACGACGAAGGAATCTGGGAAAACAATCCATCTGTTCATTCCAAAAATTACAGGTAACATATGTTTATTTCTTGTATACATTTATTTTTTCCATAAATGTTATATATTGTAAGTTTTTTATTTATTAAAACATGTTTTAAAATTAAATAAGTATATGTTTTTGTTTGTTTTAAGTTTGTTTAGTTTACTTTATCATGGTTATAACCATTACATGAATTTTAAAATGCTTATTTTTGTTCACTGAAAATTACTTTACCATGTTTACAATGATTACCAGGTTTACCATTTTTACCATTTTTACCATCTTGACCATCTTGACCATCTTTGCCATCTTTACCATTGTTTAACATGCTTACCATATTACCAATGTTTAATATTATGTAACTTAGTACACTTTTCTATTTTCTGATTACAGTATTATTAAAATATTTGAATTTGTATATTTGTTCACTGACAATTACATTACCATGTTTACAATGTTTACCAGGTTTACCATTTTTTCCATTTTTTACCATCTTGACCATCTTGACCATCTTGACCATCTTGACCATCTTTTCCATCTTTACCATTGTTTAACATGCTTACCATATTACAAATGTTTACTATTATGTAACCTAGTACACTTTTCTATTTTCTGATTACAGTAGTATTAAAATATTAGAATTTGTATATTTGTGAACTGACATTTGTTTTTTTGATTTGAAGGATAATGGCAGATCATTCAGATGATCAACCACATGATTCTAGAGAGCAGCATATTACTGGTCATACATCTGGGGATGAATATTCACATGCTCCTATTACGACAAAGAGTTTAAAGGTTGGTAAACGTGGTTGCACACGTTTACCAAAATTATCACTTGCCCGTACACAGGATCATAGGATAGTAGTTGAGTTTGATGATGATGATATTCCTAGAGGTCCAAATGCCAAATATTTTAAGAGTTTTGTTGCAACTCAGGCTAAGACCAAAGTAAGCATTCTGTATGATGATTGGAGAGGTGTGGATAAAGCGATTATCGCTCAGTTGTGGGAGACGCTTTTGGTAAGATCTTTTGTCACTATTTGACCATTCTTTTAATGTTTCTGGTATATATAATATGTTTAACCTCTTCTTTATCAGATGACATTTGATATTCCTGACACTGGAGGAGTCAGGAAGAAATGCTATTCGTTGGCTGCTAGGAGATGGAGGGATTTCAAATCAACCCTCTCATCTGATTTCATTTATGGTCATAGGAGTCATGACAATCCATGTCGTATATATCCTTTTATAGATGAAGACACATGGAGACAGTTTTTTGAAAGTAGAAAAAAAGAGTCATTTCTGGTAAGGGCAATGTAAACTTTTATAAACATTCTTATATAAATGATTTTATTAATGTTTTGTTAATGATTTGTTATTATTAAATTACAGCAAACAAGGAAAGCTCATCAGGAGAACTAATCTAAAAATGTATACCCTCATAGTTTATCTCGGGGAGGGTATACATTATTGGAAGAAAAAATGATAGCAGAAAAATTTCAACAACTAAGAGCTGAGTCTTCAAGCTCTGGAGAGGTGGCCCCTCCATCCCCTCCATCTAGACATGAAAAATGGAAGAGAGCTCGGAAGGGAAAAAAGGGCATTATCATTCGGAATAATCGAGAATCGTAGCTGAGAGGATTGTATGATATCTATTTAATTTATTTAAGTTAACTTTTTTCTTCATATAAGTTTCAATCATTACAGAAATGTTCAATTAATTAATACAGGACTCTCTTGAGCAGTAGAGTTCAGAGGGGACATTTACAACTACTGGGGGGGAAGATATTTTATTTGCAGCATTGGGAAGGCCCGAACATCCTGGTCGTGTAAGAGGATATCTGACAGGTGTATCGGTAAGAAAAGTGTTTCCACGTTCTTCAACTTCTAACATTGAGGGGGTTTATAAAAAAATAGAATCCTTGGAGGCTGAAGTTCAAAATATTAATGCGATGATGGAAGACAAGATTAGAGATTCGGTGCAGTATATGTTTGCAGAAATGCAAAGACAATTTCAGACTGCAGCTCCCACTCCTCCACCTCCCCCTGCAGACCCCATTATTTATCCTCCACCTCCGCCAGTAGCTCCCACTCTCCCACCTCAGCCTGCGGACCCCATTTTTTATCTTACTCCTCCTCCGAAGCTTCCTACATATTTCAAGTTGTATGTTGATGATTCTCAACATCATATAGTAGCATACGGGTTGGTTTATTGTATAGGAGATACAGTTCATCATCAACAATTAGAGGTAGAGAATCAGAGGGTCACTATACAGGATATTATAGATAGATCAGCTAGGGTACCAATACCTACAGATGAGGTGGCAAAAGTTGGACAGAGTATCGGCCATTTTTTAGTTTGGCCATCCAGACTTCTTCGACTCATTACCATAGAGGTATGAATGTTATATCTTTTATTTTATTTTTTAATTAAAGTTGTTTTATCATTTGAAAACTACTATAATTCTCAAAAAAAAATCACAGGAATACTTCAAGGGTAAAGAAATACTGTATAGACAACAACAAAGACAACATGCTATGACATCAGATATAGATTCCAGTGGTCTTGACAGATTGTAAAGATATTCACATTTGTTGTTGGGTTTTTATGAGTTTCCAATGGAATCTCATGTTTGTGGACGTGAAATAAGTGCGGGGATTACAAAATCTGATATCATAGAGCTTGTTACTGGAGATAAGTTGGGCATCAACGTGGTGCAAATTTTTTCCATGTAAGTCTTAACACCTTTTCCCTGCGTTATATTTATTGAAAATGTATACTTATATATGTTTTTTATTAGGTATCTTTATAAAATTTGTGAGAGGAATGAACTGACAGAAGTATATGGATTCATGGACCCGCAATTGATTTCCCCTGAAGCATGTTCATTGACTGAGGAACAAAGAATGGTTTATATTGCTGAAAGATTTGGAAAGAATATAATCCAACAATGTTGGATGATGCCTTTTTGTGAGAGGTATGAAACACATTTCTCTCAAAGTGTTAATTATCTTTTAACATAAAAAACCACTAACATTAAATTTCCTTTTATCAGTAATCATTGGATGTTAGGGATTTTTTTCCCAAGGGAGAAAGCTCTTTATTGGATATGCTCTGTTCATGGTGATGTGCAGGCAAGTTTTAAGAATATATTGGAAAAGTAAGTTTCAATTTCTCAATAGTTTTATATATTATAATGAATTTTAAATTTACCCCATTCGTATTATTTTCTAACAGTGCATGGGTCTACTTTCGAAAAAACACAAAGAAAAGAAATGCAAAGATCAAATATGTAAAGGCGAAGGTAAATTTCCATTTATAATTTGTACTTTTTGATTTATTACATAAAAATAATATATTTAATTTACACTCATTCAAAACAGAATTGTTATGAACAACAAGGCCTCATCGAATGCGGATATTATATGTTAAGATTTATGTATGAAATAATAACAACTGGGACAGTTGTGAATTTTGACCTGGTATGATTTCCTCTTAAACTTTTCCATCATATTTCAATTTGATTTATTCATTATACACGTTAACTATCTTCTTTTTCATTTGTAGTTTTTTGATGACCCTCAACCCTATACTGCTGAAGACATCAAACACGTACAAGTGGATTGGTCAAATTATTTTACAGGTTTGATTGAATTTTAGTTGTTTGTAATGTAAAATGTAATTTTGAATATTGTCGTTTTAATTGTCTATTTGGTAGTTGTTTAGGTTTGATTTAGTTTTTTTGAAGTTGCCAGTGTAAGTTTTGAATGTTAAATAAGTGAATGTTTAATTTTGCTCTACTTCTTGTTTTGGTCTACTTTTGATGGTTCTTCTGGTATGGATTTGGGTCTGTGGGGGAGGGGTCCCAGGGTGTGGGGGTGTGTTCAGTGGGGTTGGGGGTGTCCAGCGGTCTGGGAGGGCTGTCCGGTGGGGTGGGGGACAGTCCTGGGGGGTGGCCGGGATGTCCAGGGGTGTGGGAAGCCGGTCCCGGGGTCTGGGAGTGCTGTCCAGGGGTGGGGGGGGGGTTGTCCAGGGGTGTGGTGGGGGCTGTCAAGTGGGTTGAGGGGCTGAGGAGGTGTTGTTCAGGCGGGTGGGGGTTGTCGAGGGGTGTTTGGAGGTGTCCGGGGGTCCTGTGGCAGTCTAGGAGTGTGGTGGGGGCTCCAATGGGGTGGGGGAAGGTTGTCCAAGGGGTATACATGAGGGTGGGAGCTCCAATGGGGTCGGGGAGGGCTGTCCAGGGGGTATACATTAGGGTGAGGGCTCCAACGGGGTGGGGGAGGGCTGTCCATGGGGTATAAATGAGGGCTGTCGAGGGGTGTCCGGGGGTGTCCGGGGGTCGTGGGGCAGTCCAGGAGTGTGGTGGGGGCTCCAATGGGGTGGGGGAGGGTTGTCCAAGGGGTATACATGAGGGTGGGAGCTCCAATGGGGTGGGGGAGGGCTATCCAGGGGGTATACATGAGGGTGAGGGCTCCAACGGGGTGGGGGAGGGCTGTCCATGGGGTATAAATGAGGGTGGATGCTGTCTAGTGGGTAAGTTTTATATGTTATCTATTTACATGCTTAATTTTGATGTACTTCTGTTTTTGTGGTATGATTTCTTGATTTATTTTCTGGTTGATTCTGGTGGAGAGAAGATCACTGCATTCTGTTTAAAAAAAACTTGGGTTTATCACGTCGGTTATTTAATAATCGATGTGATAAAAGGCCTGGAAAATAGTTTATCACGTCGATTATTTAATAATCGACGTGATAAAAGGCCTGGAAAATGGTTTATCACATCGGTTATTTAATAACCGACGTGATAAAATCCCTGGAGAATGGTCTATCACGTCGCTTATTTAATAACCGACGTGATAAAGGGCCTGGAGAATGGTTTATCACGTCGGTTACTGTATAACTGCCGTGATAAACCCCCTCCCACCGGTTTGTCACGGCGGTTATACAATAACCGACATGATAAACCCCCCTCCCCCATTTTTCACATCGGTTTTATATAAACTGACGTGATAAACCACGCTCAGCCAGGATTATCACGTCGGTTCTTATAGACCGGACGTGATAAACCACCCTCACCCCAGTTTATCACGTCGGTTCTATATGAACCGACATGATAAAACCCCTCACCCCTGTTTATCACGTCGGTTGTTTAAGAATGGACGTGATAAACCATTGTCCAGGCCGTTTATCACGTCGGTTCTTCGATAACCGATGTGATAAACCATTGTCCAGGCCGTTTATCACGTCGGTTCTAAAATAACCGACGTGATAAACCATTCTCCAGGCCCTTTGTCACATCGGTTCTAAAATAACAGACGTGATAAACCATTCTCCAGGCCCTTTATCACGTCGGTTCTAAAATAAAAGACCTGATAAAAATCGCGATTTTATTTTTTTGACGTCGGTTTTTAAATAACTGACGTCAAAAACCTTATTTATAATGTCGAACGTATTAACGTCGGCTAGAAAGCGACGTAAAAAATTAAAAATAACCGACGTAAAAAACGTTTTCTGCACTAGTGATAAGAATAATAACCTCACCTATGAAATTATAAATTAAATTTAGGTATCTCATAACTGAAAATTTGACATATTTATAACATGTAATATGTAATGAAATGTTTTAAATATGATAAATTATGTGTTGGTATTTTTGTGAAATGTAAATTTTTATTTACAATATTATAATAAATTTTAAAATTGAAAAAAAAATTATAATCTCAAAATAGATTAAGAAATTAATATTTTGTTTTCTTATAATTATTATACAATTTTATGAGAAATTAATTAATTTTTTCAAAGTGTCATAAAATCAGATAATAATTATAAAATCAATATTTTTTTGAAACAAAGATTTTAATTAGAAATTAAATTTATCATATTTTGAAAATTATTTTCATAAAACGGAGTCAATCTATTAAATATACCTATTGAATAATGGGTATGGTGTATTTTTTGTAATTTTATGAAATAATTTATTTTTTGGTGAATTGTAAAATATGGTAAATTATGTTATTTACCACAATAATCATAATACATGAATTTTTGAGTAATGGATTATGTAAGAAAGAATTGTTTTGAACTCACATGCACTAGATTCTATATATTGTCATAATAATTAATAGCATTGATTGTCTTGGGCCGAATTGATAATCAAATTGAAAAAATTATCAAAAAACACCACTCTCCTCCACTATAAATACCACCCCTCACCACCCATTCTCATTAAACCTTATATTCCTTGAATCCTATTAATATTCAAAACAATTTTTCTCTCAATACTATTCCCCATTTATATTTCCTTTTGGTCTTACCAAAACACCCAATCCAAGTGTCATAATGGGGTTTCCCGAGAGACGATATTCATGAGGTAAAATCCTACTTCATTCTCTTTTAATTTATTCTATTTTCTTATCCTCTTATCACCTCCCCTATACAAAGTCAAATGATAAATCTATTTTCTTACATATACTAGAATGTAATTATTTTAATTGAATATAAATCATAAAATTTATTCTTTTCTATTTTTTTATTCTATAAATGAAAACATTGTTCGTGATATGATGATTCATGGACGCAAGGGATAATGATTTTTTATTTTATTTTACCTCCTAAAAGGATGGTCATAAATCCATTATTATAAATAAATCAGATTATTATATTTAATTATTATTATTTTTTATTTTCCAGAACTAATTTATGTATATAATATTAAATATGAAAAACAAAACTAGTTTATGATAATCAAAAAACCACCATGAAAAACTAACAATTTATCATTGAAATTTTATTTAATGAATCATTCTCAAACATGAAAAAATGATATACGTGAATAATTTAAAATCCTATAAGTATATACATATCATTTACTTCCATTTTGCTTTTTTTCTTCCATTTTACAAGAAATATCCTAATTATACATAAGGGAACCAACTATAAAACCACCAAATGAACAATCAAATAACTAAAAAATTAAAAATTATCACTCATAAGAAAAGTCATAAATGAACCTAATTAAATTTTAATAAATAAAATTTTAAATTATTACGTTATTAATCAATTAATTATAAATATTATTTGGTTATCTGGTATAAGTTCATAACTCTTTTAAACATAAGGTAAAGATTTATTGTATCACTAATATTTCTGTGAGATAACCATTATCCACCACTAATTAATTTTTTCGAGTACAAATAATTGAATTTAATATATCATATCCTGAATTTCAATAAATTCAATATTATATATATATATTTGATAATTATTTATTTCATAGGGGAATACGATTTGACTGATTACAACATGGTAAGGGTTTTCATAACTGAATTTTCAATCATTTTGTTAAACTTCTATTACATCGATTATGTTAGGATACATTTATTTGTAAAATGTATTTTAGTTATAATAAGTTCTATTTTCTCTCATTTTATGACTATATAGATTGAATACAATTAATCTATTCATTTTTTAATGATATGATCCTTGTTAGTAATTTTGTCTCAATTTTCTTCCATTGACACATATTCCTGATGTTATGAAGCTATTTTATTTTCTATGGTGTTTATAATTTTCTTTTTATTTATCATAATAATTCATTCAAAAATTAATTAAATATAAATATTTCTTGTTTCATGGATGTGATTATTACCTAATCTATATACTAGATTTTCTTATAGTGTTTAGTTTGGATGTTATTTGATTAAGTAGGAATTGATGTTAAATTTACATATTTTTCTTAATACAGATGATTGTTCATTGGGTATATTGATTCATGAATTAAATAAATAATTTTTATATATGAGAAATGTTTTGGAAACACAAATAAGTTTGGGACCGGATTATTTAAATCAACTAGATGAATCGACTGGTCTCATGAGACAAATCATTTGGTGAAAAACCCTTCACATTTATTTCGAAGAAGAATCCGATATGATTCTATACACAGACATAAACCATCTGTAAATGGTCTTGATGAATTTGTTTTATTTTCAAGATGTATAACATCCAACAATTAATCATTTCCATTATTCAATATTCAATTATTACTATCATTGAGATTTTCACTAAGATTTAATCTATAGACGCATTTGAATTCTCACATTATTGAAAAATGCCATTAATTAATCACTTATTCACCTTACCATATTTTATTATGCTTAAATTATTATCAGATAATTTTCTTTGTATGTAATTGTTACTAATAATTTGAGATGATCCTTTTATTTTCTTCCTTCCCCATTTAATGAAGATGAAATAATTGAATTAGTGTCAAAGAAGTTGTTTATTTTTCTTTTTTGGATTCTATATTTGATTACCAATGTAATAAGGGTTCTATATATTTTTCTAGTTCTTTAATAACATTAAAATAATCAGTCATTTGGGATTTTAATCTTGTATATATTCCATTGTAATATTGTATGGCTCTGGATCTAGGTTACTGGTGTCTGGGTGTTTACAGTTGGTATTAGAGAAAGTATAGTAGAGGCTTTGGGAACTAGATTTTAAAATAAACATAAATAAAATGATAACTATGATAATTTCTTATAGTATTTAAAAAAATTGCAATTATATGAATTTTTTTTCTATTGGAGAATTCTCTTGATGATTATGGGATAACTCAGTAAGTTCGTTTATATAGTGATGGCTCATAATAAAAGGAAAATAATCAATACCCAAACAACATTTAGGCATTTCCCAACTCAGCAAGTCAACATATTTACTGTTGTAGAAGATAAAATCAATACCATATTTGGAAAACATACTCAAGTTATGACAAATAACCATACTACACCTATGTTGGATCATATCATGCATCAGAAGCCCAAATATTCTAGAGGGACTACAAATATAGTAGTTGCTGGGAAATGGATCATGTCCCTTGAAAAGATAATTCTATCATTGGGATGTGATGAAAGGGAAAAGAAAAAAATAGTAGTATACTCCCTCAAGGTATATACTAATCAATATGGGTATTTTAGGTAGAATACTAGGGATGAAGATGAAATAAAAACACATGGAATGGATAAATTTGAATGAAAAATTTATAGAAAAATATTTCCCTCTGGATAAAAGAATTTAAATGATGTGAAAAATACATAAATTATATAAAAATGAATAAGAGATTATTATGGTGTATGATACATTAATTACAAGACTATCCATGTATGATAAAAATTATATACATAATTCATAGATCAAGATTGATCATTTCTTATATGGAATTAAGCTTTATCTCTAACGGGCATTAAAATTTTAAATATTTTCATTATATGATGAAATTGTATTAGGTTCCATCAAAAGAGTGAAATAATTTTCTAGATCCTATATGTCCATAGGAAATTATGAAAATAAGTTCTTTTTTATAAAATAGAAAAAGGTAAATAAGGAAATAATAATAGGTTAATAATTCAATTCAAATTAGGTGAAAACAGTGGAAAGAAACATCATGTGAAATCATTTAAGTAATGGTAGTTTGTTATAAGTATAGAAAAATGGGTCATTAAGAAAATTAATTTTAGGGGAAGAAACAAATCCATGATTTTCAATGATTCAACTGTAAATATGTAGAGAATTATTCAAACCAATATCCCTATGTACAATGAAATATAGCGTAGAATAGGCCAAGGGGGGAAGGACATGTTAATGAAATCACTATAGTAGAGGTAGAAGCACCCAATGATGTTGTAGTAGATATATTAATCATATTTTGAAATTAATACAACACTTTATTTGATTTTGGATCATCAAAATCTTTTATATCTACCTTGTTTTTAAATAAAATTATATATTTCCATTTTAATTTAATAAGGTTGTTGTCAGTAAAAACCAATAAGTAAATTCTCATTCCAACAAAGTTGTGTCGGGTAGTCACCATTACGGAATATAGAATAGCATTATTAACTGATCTTTTCATCATACATATGATGTAATTTTATATAGTTTATATAATGGAATGGATTCCAAAAATATGATGTGAAAATTTATTCCAATTAGAAGAAAATTATTATTTATGAGGAAGATATAAAAATCATTATCTTTAACGAAGAAAAATCATCATGTAATTTTTATCTAGATCCACCCTAGTATCATTAGTGAATGAAACATTGTTGGAAAATTGGATTCTACCCATGAATATATACCTACGTTTTAGAAAAACTGTGGCTATACGTTATATTTTTTTTATAACCATGGTTTTGTTAAAATCATGGGTATACATTTTCCTAATTTCCCAATTTTGTCCGGCTTACCCTATCGATTTTACATTTCTATTGTGCACCCCCATTGTAAAACCACTCCTCCCCTCACTGACCTCTACCTCATAGCACTCTCTTCTCCTTACCAAACTCTACCTCCCTAACTCATCCCCCATGTCAACATCCCGACCACCATAACTCGACCCCTGCCCCTCTTTACTCCCTCTCCTCTGATGATGTCCCATCTCCCCTCTTGTCTCCCTCTACTCTGGTGACATCCCCTTTCCCCTCTCATCTCCCTCTCATCCCGGTGGTATCCCCCCCATATCCTCTCAAGTCACTCACAATACCCCTGCCCCACATCTGAACATCCCATGAAACATCCCCTATCCTAACTCCCTCTCCTCTAGCCATTTATCCTCAAATTCTTCAAGGTTTTTGGTTAGTACGATGAGGTAATCATTTGAATTATTTAATTCTAAGATTTCTATGACATTTCTTCTTTACCATTATATTATTTCATTTGAAAAAACCCTATGGGTTTTGTTGTTTTGAGATTCTAACACTAATCATTGTTTCTAGGTTATATATTGGTTTTCTGGCCTCTTCCATGGGTGTGTTTTGGAATCTACTACTAAAGGACATTGGTTTGGATCATCTTTGTTCTTATGCTACCCTTTGAGTTTTGTTTATAGGGATCCATTTGTTTGAATCAATTTAACCTTGGTATTTTGGTGATTTATCTACCTATGTAAAATCTATATTAGGTGTGATTTCTATGAATATGACTTATTTATATCATTATATTGTTAGTATTATTTTTTTGATTATATTATATTTTTATATTTGTTTAGTTTTTTGTTATCCTATATGAAAATAAATATAAATAATATGATACCCTACAAACAGTTCTTGTTAAAGTGACTTTATTTATATTTTTCCCTTTTAACATACCGAATATTTCATTAATTTTTGTAAAATTCAAAAACTTATTTGCCACATGTTGAATAACCAATGTATGTTAAATGAATATAGTCATTTCAATTAATCCTAGAATTCATATAATACTATAATTTCATTCTATAATTACTATTTTTATTTTATTATTATAACCTAACTATTTTTTAATATACATAAATAAGAAAAAATTTGAATTAATTTTCAACTAGGCTTTCCTATTATTTCATTATTTTTATTAGATGGAACTAGTTCAAGGAATGATATATGTACGGATAACACAATGAATAAATATTACATTTCAATGATCTGATATATATATATATCCATAACAATTATCCCAATTAATTTGTATTGTTGTTATTCGGGATATTCCAGTACGTTTATTTTTTATTGTGTTTCATTTTTTTAGTGTAGTGTTATTAGATGACATGATTTTATAAATATTTTCACTTTTAACATATTTTGTTTTATGTTTATTTTTTCATAAATATTGAAATAAAAATTAGATAACAATTTAAAATTCAAATCTCTATTTATATGTCGTTCATTCGTGATAAACCTTAAAATTCATCTTCTACCCATACATATCATAATTTTCACTATTTTATTTTGTTATTCTAAATGGAACTAAATATAATATAAAACTATATATTTTCAAATGTGATCTTTTATAATCTATAACATGTAATTAACATTTCTTTTACTATATATTTTAATATGATAAATCAAATAGTCAAATTAATTTGACGTAGTTTATTAACTATAATAATATCCAAATTTTTTGGTTTTATAACAAATTAGTTCACAACTACATATTATAATAACATATTTTATGATGAAATTCCTTAAAAAATACATTACACAATTTATAAATTTCTGTTTCATTTCGAAGGATTATATTTTAAACATTAGTAGATAAATATGGCAATAAGCTTTTCAGGTGTTAATTTTATTTTAATTTTATTCTAAAATTTTAATACATTTGTGCACTATTATAATAGTAAATTATTGTTCCCCGTTAGTAAATTAACATATTTCAATTATATATTTTAATACTGATAATAATAGTCCAATTTTTCATACATGTACAGTTGCATATATTTTGTTTCATACTTGTTGGGTGGTGACATGTATAATTATAGGAGAAAGGTTTGTTATATTTTAGTTTTTATTTTATTTTCATTATCCATCATATGGTTAGACCTTTTACAACTTTCTATTGATGGAGGGTTGTTATAATCTCAGAAGGGGGTCCAAAGGGCACTGGAGGTGGCTATGCGATTTTTTTGTAGGGGATGGGGATCGAGGTAGTGGAATGATAAATTATTTTATTTCTTGTTATTCCCTTTATACTATGTTGTTTATGATTATTTTCATTTCCGTTAATTTGGATATCCTACATATAGACGGATCATTCCAAAATTTTATTTATTTTCTACTGAAATTTTAATTAATTTTTTTGTGGGTGGAATTGTTTCCATGTTGTAATTCATTGATTTCCAAACACTTGTGTCATCCCATCGGTAAATCCCATTCCCATAAGTCAATCATAGTAATTCATATATTAGTGTCAAATTGTGTCATTAATATGATTGAAACATGGAAGGGCCTAGGAAACATTCTTTATTAGCTAATTGGTCATGGAAAAATTTACCTAATTTCATAATGGACTAATGTTCTAATGAATAATCGGCCTCAGGGCCTAATAGCCTCATGGACCTTCATTAAATACATAACCCAAATAATTTTTTAAAAATAAAAACATATTTTGAAATGTTCTAGTTTATAATTAATCACAAATATATCATCCTTTAAACTCAAAAGTGATTAAAATTGTTAAAAAACATTGTTAACAAAACCATAAAGTATAAATATAGTATAACCGTGATTTAAAGAAATATAAGTACATCAAATAAACCACATTGTTTTTTATTGGGAATCTGTCCCTTTTATAAAAGGACTCCAAAAAACTCATGATATTTGTGTTGCATGAATTGACTAATAAAATACATAATAAATACCATAATACCTCATGGCTGGACTCAAGAACTATTATCAGATCGAACATGGGGTAGGGAAGTTATTACCTTATAACAAACACATATTTGAGAGCCACAAAACACTAAATACAAAAATATCCCCAAAATAAATGCACGAGATTTTACAAATCATCCCATGTTCTTCGATACAATGTTAGTAACATGGTGGATTTTTCCACTAGTTCATCAATGAATATTTTCATCATTCTCAGAACCACGCCACATTGTTTTTATTTTCAATATAATTCTAATCACCTAGAAAAGGACTTGTAAATACAACATGATAGTTGGGATCTCAGGAATGACTCTTCAATATCTTCATAACAAACTGAATTCCCCTTGTACTACTTTAAACATTCAAACATATCGAGCCAAGGAGAGGGGCGCTTAATCAATTGTCTAAGACACCAAAGGGAGTCCCACATAACAAATATAAATATAAATATTATTTTTCCTATTATATATTTCAATCATTAACATTATGAATTTTTTACTTGAGTCATAAAGAGCTAGGTATTATGTTGCAGTGACTTAGTATAAACATGTGTTTTATTTTATGGTACCTTGTTAGAGAATAATGAAATGTGTAATACATGAGTGCAATTTTAAAAGAGAAGGTACCTCATTACTCTCCCTGGTATGTTTGGATTGGTAAGAGGAATCCTCATTAAATTGGTAACATCGAAAACCTCCAAATAAAAAAATAAATGTGGGACAATGAAAAAAGTACCAATTATTAAAGAATAGATCTTTATATGGCCCTATGTTGCACACTAATAGCACAATATGGATTTACCATGTGTTTTCATTGAAGATGAAATTTTAGATTATATTTTTATTCACACATTACATGATGAACAACATTTTTCATTCTTATTATTCTCATTTCTGGACCATGACAGAAAAATCCAAAGCATAGAGAAAATTATATTTTTTCCTAAGAGAATAGAAGTATAGGCCTCTATCAAAATGTATCGAGACACCGTTACGACATTAGAGGGTGAATTATACAAATAAAACTGAAACACAAATTTCAAATAAAGTTTCTATCTAAACCATTTATCTATCAAGATATCATCTAATACCAGCTTAGGTAGACACAACACTAACACTAAAAAGAACATAATAATTTCTAACACTATATATTCACCCTACTGAATAAAATATAACTCGATTAACTTCACAACATCTATGGATTTATGGTTAAAATATTTAATTAGCAATCCTTTTAAACTATCCCATGACTAGTAATTCAGTGTCTTGTTCAAAATTATAGAGTTACACAATTTAAAACATGAAAATTCCACCTTGAATAGAGTAAATCTATACATAGAAAATTTTAGTACTTTCAATTCGATCATTTATTTATATTATGATAACTATAGCCTCAAATGTTTTATTTATTTAATGATTATATTTTAAATAATTTTTTTTCTGTGAAATCATTGCCATGTGGTGATTCCTCGATCCCTAGAAAATTGACTGAAAAAGTTGTTATATCCCATTAACCTTATTAAATCATAGTATTCCTATATTAGAGTCTATGGAGGACCGATATGATGGACTAAGAAACATGTATAACTAGAGAGGGGTTGATAATTTATATGAATGAATTGTGAATTTCTATTAATAAGGAATTAGGACATTGAAATTTAAAATGAAATTATATGGAATACTAGGAGATATATATTGATTATGTAAATGATATTGGTATAAATGGTTGTGATATGGTAATGCATTGGGACCTTTAAATGAAAATTCACATTCATAAACAATTTATTAATGTAATATCAGGTCATGGGATAATGTTCATTACTTAATGATTATAATCTATCCCAACTCAATTATAGAAATTCCATGCGACCAAAAAAACTCTATCATACACTAGATGCATCTCTATAAATGATGACCCAGATCCATGAATAAATTGGTGGGATCCATATTATATATTTTGTATTATTTTCTTTCATCATCCTACATGTCACTCCAAAGTGCCACAATGTTTTCATATCATTATAATAATTTGAAATAAATCATTTTTTCACCACTGAGATAGTGTGTGTCTCCATGTGGAGTGAAATAAAGCCAGGGTTAACAGATGGCTCTTTATTGTTGAACATCCCTTTATTCATTTTAGTGCAGACAAAATAGAATTACCATCCTCATAAAAATACCTAAAACTGAGAATAAAAATATTTTATGTTATCACAAAATATAACACTCCCTCATATATTACCTTGGCTATAAGAACCATCATTATTTTGTTGAAGACCAATTGAAAGAGTAGTTCGATTCACACAATGACCCACTAATCCTGAGAGGGAATTAAATGCATTTGAATACAATTTCTGATATCACTTTTAATTGTGTGACAATTTTCAACATTATAATGAATTACTCCATTTAAAACCATTATATTTCCAGGATAGCCACATTTAATAAATAATTTTTTGTGCCTTTATTGAATAATTTTGATACTAAAATCAATGCTACTAAGATCAGACAAAACAAGGTAGATTGAACAGAACCCCTCCTACTAGTTAATGTTGTAGTACATAAGAATGAAATTATGTACATCCCCATGATACATCTTGAATAACTTATAATGTAACACTCTTCTTGTGATACTTATCATGGATCTATCTCAATCGGCCACAACTTCCTCTTTAGCCCGAAAGAACTGTAGTACTCTAACTACCTATTTGACATGAAGCTAATGAAGTTGATCCATTTCTAAAATTTGGCATTTGTGAAGATTCTCTCTTACTTGGTACTAGAGGAAAATTTATAAAAAATCACTTTTGACACATAATTTTTCTATATTATCCAAACATAGTGGGATCTATATCATCCCGAGGATTTTTGTCACCTGGATTCCCACACCTATGAAATATCACCTAACTAGAACTAAAGATACTCTAAGGGGATATGAAGGGGGTGTGAAGTTGGTAGGAATGGTCTGCAGGGGATGTACAGGGGGTAGTAATGGGGCTAGAAGGTGGTTCTGAAGGGGCAGTAGTGGGGTTGTGAAGGTGCTGTAAAGGGGAAAGGATGAGATTATGAAGGGGTTGGGGGAATATAAGGTGACTGGATGGGGATGTAAAGAGGTAATGGGACATATACCCATAGTTTAGAGAACTGTGGGTATATGTTCTCTAATGTTTTATGTTATATAGCTATACCCATGGTTTAGATAATTGTGGGTTATTATTTATACTCATTTTTTTAAAAAATGTTGGTATTGCATACTTTTTATGTCCTTTTACCATGGGTTATTAAAATCTATTGGTATTGGCCAATACCAATGCCTCGGTATCCCAGAAGTCATGAAATCATGGGTATATCCTGAACCCACATTTTTATGGGTTATACACATGTTTTCAAACTATGGGTTTATCTTGTTTCCCAGTATTGAAATACATATGTAGGAAGAGAGAACAACATTAAGGGATGATTATGATGATCTTAAAATTGATGATTTACTTATTATAAAAAACTATATTGATGTAACTCATGACAAATTACCATAACACCCCAATACCATCATGTTGAGTTTACCATTGATTTCATCCATTATGAAAGACTGATATCAATGATTTCAAATAGAATGTCCATAGTGGAATTAGTGGAGCTAATGAAACAGCTATAGGATTTGTGTAATAAAGTATTTACTTTCCCCATATTTTCTTCATTGGGAGCCCATATTCGAATTGTTAAGAAGAAATATGGATCCATGATCTTGTGTATTGACTATAGAGAAATGAGTGCTATTATAATAAATAACTAGTGTCATCTACCTCACATCGATGATTAATTTGATAATATTCATGGTCATCAATATTTTTCAATGATTGGCCTTTATTATGGGTATCAACATCTTTGAGAAAATATGGAATATATTTTGAATAATTTTTTTATGAGATTTGGAAATTATGAGTTTATAATAATTCATTTTGGATTTACTGTTTCACAATTAGTTTTCAGGGATCTAATGAAAAAAATTTCATTTAATATCTAGATTGTTTTGTTTCATAATTCATTGATGATATTCTAGTGTATTCTAAAATATTTTAAAACAATGAGAATAAATTATAGAACATTCTTGAGACTCTCATAAGAAAAGAGATATATGGTAACTTTTATATGTGTGAATTATGGATTAAAAAAATTTCATTTCTTTGATATATTATCTCTATGTATGGAATCTCAGTTGATCCTATAATGATAAAGGCAGAGCAAGAAAGTCTAATTCCAATGAACATAACTCAGGTAAATTGTTTCATTTGCTTAGAAGGTTACAATAATCATTTAATTCTTAATTTTATATTATTGGAGATATTTGTATCCACGCTCACATGTAAAAGATATAATTTTTCATGTAAAAAAGAGTGTGCATACTATTTTGAATAATTTATGTGATGTTTGTTCAATGCTCATATTTTGACTATACCATTAGGAAATGATGTGTTCGGGATATATAGTGATGCATCTAAGAAAATAAGAGGTTGTGTCCATATGAAAAACTATAATGTTATTATATATAAATCAATGCAATTAAAAATTCGCAAACAAAATTATCCAAAACTTGATCTTGAATTAATAGCCGTAATCATTTGACTGAAGATATGAAGACACCCTTTATATGGTGAATGATATGAAATATATATAGATCAAAAGAGTTTGAAAGAAATAATTATATATATATAAAATAAGATGAGGAAAATATAGTGTCTTGAGTTAATCACATATTATGATTTCTCAGTACATTTCAACACCAAAAAAGAAAATAGGGTAGCAGATTCATTAATACAGAAATATCATAGCATTCTGACCCAAACGAGGAGTGAAAAAGATCCAATGTTCATGGATATAGTAAATATGAATATATGAATTGTTAATATAGGTTAAAAATAACAACTCTATCAGATTATTGTTAAATCAGCATTATTAGAAAATAATAAAATATAAATATGATGATGAAAATATTCAAAACAAAATTTAAATAAATTTACAATCGAAGATCAATAAACTTTTTGTTTGAGGACAGGATTCTGAAATTTTGAAAAAATTTATGTGTGCAATCAATACTAGAGATTAAAATGGATTATTGGAAGATGCTCAGAGATCAAATTTCTCTATGCACTATTATTGTATAGAGACATATGGAGATATGAAGGAAATTTTTTGGTGGGATATTATGAATTGGAAATTTTCTGAATATGTGGCACTATTTCTAGCTTGATAGCAAGTGATGTATTGGAGACAATATTCCATTGGTGTCATGAATCCTATATGTATTACTATGTGTAAGTGGGATGAAATTACTATGGGCTTTTTCATTATATTACTAATGAACCCCAAGAAGAATGATATGATATGGGTTATTTTTCATCACCTTAAAAAATCAACTCATTTTTATAAAATTAGAGACGATTTAAAATATGATGAATATGATAGAAACCATATAAATTAAGTTGAAAAATTTTATGGTGAACCTATATCGATTTATTCTGATTGAGATCCCAATTTTTCATCAAATTTAGGAAAGAGTCCTTAGAAGGGTTTGAATACATAGCTTCATTTAAGTACCATTTATCACCCTCAAACATATGGATACTATTAATGTAATATTCAAACATTGGAAGCCTTGTTGAGATTATTCTCACTTGAAATTCATTGTATATTGGAGAATTATTTGTTGGAACCATGGTCATATATGCATGAATTAAATAATATTTTGTGTTTGTTGTCAATACTCAGTGGAGGTTCAGAATGTGCACTAGAAAAGTGATCATACAGTTCAAGTAGAAGGAGTGGAAACTTGCACGTCAGATGTTTATCAAGATCAGAACATGGGAAAATGGAAAAGGGATAAGGGTCACGCAAGTATTGGTGTGGTCGCGTAAGTGACCTGCGCCCCGAGAAGGGACTTGCACGCCGGTGCATACGAGGTTGAGAAACATGTATGAATTTTTTTCTTCTTGATGAAAACATCAAAATATGAAAATGTAAAGAAGTATGCAAAATTATAGTTTTGGTCGCGCAAGTAAGTTGCGCGACAGAAGCTTGGACAGGTGGAGATGTGCGTTGGGACTTGCGCGCCGAAGGGAGGACGTGCGTGCCACCGTATAGGTGGTCCAGTTATCCTATAAATAGAATAACACCCCTCCTCATTTGTAACGAAGATCAAGACATATATATTTTTTGAGCTCTCATCGTGCAAGTGGTTGAGTCGCACAAGTGGTCGTTGGATCACGCAAGTAGAGGCTGCACGCTGGTTGTTGGCTACGCGACCAAGGAGGTTTAAGGATAAAAGTTGATGAGTCATGCATGATTGGTGTTGAAGATGGGTGTGTTGCACAAGTGGTTGAGTTAGACTTTCGCGCCATTTGTGACTTGCATGCCGGTTTTGGAACATGCGCGCCGGCCTGGAGAAGCGCGCCTGGTGTTTGGAAGATTTCGCCCAAACCTTTTTGAAGTTGAACGAAAGTTGGTAGATTGCCCGATACCATTGGTGTAATGGAATATTTTTCTATAGGTGAGAATTGGACATCAACAGAGAATCTACATACAACAAGGGATTCATTCTTTTGCAATGATGAAGATACCTTCATGTCTAAAAACTGAGTGTGACTTCACCGAGGCCAGTGAGCCAGGGGGAGTCAACGAGAGTGACCCAAGAGAAGAAGTGAGCAATCCTTAAACCATTGTAAATGTAGTGAGCCTGGGATAGAGTGACTATGCCCAAACCATTTTAATACACAACTAGTGAATATTAGTGGAATTTGGTACATCTGAAAACTTGTTGGCGTATGCTCCTTGGACGTAGTCCATTGTGGTGAACCAAGTAAAAAGTGTTGTGTCGTCTCTAAGCATGTGAATGCCTGATTTATATTCATATTCATCATAAAGGTTTAACACGTTCCTACCAATGTGGGAAAATGATCCATAACTTTAAAAGAAAAATATGACACCCTGATTCACCCCTCGCCTCTCAGGGTGTCACGGGGTCCAACAAGTGGTATCAGAGGGTAAAGGTTGCTAGTGTTGAACTTGTACATTGTCTTCATGGAAAATGCAATCAATACCAGGGGAGTCCCTCTCTTCGATGGAATTAATTTCTAGATCTGAAAGAATATAATGATATCTATTTTAAGATATCTATGAATGTAAGTCCTCTTTTCTACTATTCAAGGAATACATGTTTCTGATCCAACAAGTACTGTATTGACTGATACAAACAGAAAAGTTATTCATGTAGATTTCAATGCTCAGAATGCTATCATAGTAGCTCATTCTAATCAAATTTATCTAAAGGTGATGAGTTGGACCTCTACAAAATATATGTGGGATAAACTTGAAAATATCTATAAATGAGACAAAAAAGTGAAGGAGGAAAAACATTAGGTCTTTCAAAACAGGATTGATGATCTAAAGATGCATCCTAATGAGAATGAAAATTCTTTCTTCAATCAAATCACTGAATTTGTGGGAGAAATTCTAGGGCTTGGAGAGGAAATAAAAGACATTGATATTGTAAAGACAATCTTGCGAAGACTTCCTCCTATGTACAATGAAAAGGTTTTAGGCCTTGAATATAGAGATATCTAAACTATCTCTGGATGATCTAATAAGTATTCTAGTTGCATATGAGATGAGAGTCAAACTTGAATAAGCTACAACTCAAGTTATCAAGGAAAAGGCATTCAAAGCCGTGGAAAAACTGAAAATTTCTGAAGATAGTGGAGTTGAAGATGATGAGGAAAAAGAAATTCTTTCTCTTATTTCCAAGAGGCTGAAAAGGGAAAAGGTAAATTTAAAGGTACGTTACCTCTGGCATGCTTTCACTGTGGAAGAGTTGGGCACATTTCCTCAAAATGCCAAAGAAAGTTCAATAATGAAGAAAGTGAAGTTTAAGACACTGAAAAGCCTCAGAAAAGGTTTTTCAGAAAAGGATACATCAAATCTAGAAAGAAGATACATAAGAAAAGTTTTGTCTGTGAAGAGGAAGATGATGATATTGAATTCGGTGAAGAAGAAGAACCCAAATTTAAAACTGGAGACCATGCATTCATGATGGCTACCGTTGAAAAGATAGAACTCTTTATCAATATAAACATAGACAATCATATGAATCTTAATTGTGATCCCAATTTGAAGATTAAGGATGCTTTTTCAAAACATGAGAAAAAATGCAAGAATTTTAATATGTGGAAAGAAACGGTGACTGAATCATCAGAATATGTGGATGAGCTAGAAGATGAAATTGAACAACTAGAAGAACTTGTGAGAGTTCAATATTCAATCCTTAAAAAAACAGACGACATTGGAGAATTGAAGCATAGAATTGAAGAACATGCAAAGGTCGTAAATGATCTTACATCCAGACTAGAAGTGAAGTCCAAGACTGTTGAGGGTATTGAGGATGAAGTTGTTATTCTTAGAAGAAAACATGAGTGTTGATCAACTCCAAATGAGGGTAAGAAGAAAATTCATTTTGGAAGATTCTCAGATGCCAAGTTACTGGAAAGAGCCAATAGTAGATTAGAAGGGTTTGGAAAAATCCTAAGTGATCAAAGACCCACATGAATGGGAAAGAGTGGAATTGGCTGTGAAGCTGGGCCTTCAACTATAGGAAGTATAGAGAGCCAAAAGAAAGATAAGATGAAAGTTGGAAATGTTTAAACATTTCCTGAAGTGATGAAAAAGGAACCCTCAATCCAAACTAAAAGAAGAACTGAAAATTATCATCAAACTTTTAGAAATAACAGGCAGTTCAACCATTCTCCAAAGGAAGAAGGCATGAGGAGAAACTTAAGTGAGAAGACATTTCCCCTCATGAAGTGTCAATTATGTGGCTATCTGGGTCATACCATGTCATATTGAGAAGTGGAAAAACGCTACTTGAATGGGGAAGACCTAGGATGTCAACAAAGAGACTGATTTCATATCCTCTATCTTATAGAAGAAATAGCTTTTATGGTTACTGTTTTAATTGCTCTAACTTTGGCCCTAATGATATGTATTTCAGGCAGAGGAATGACAAGAGAAATTCTTACAACTCTCAGAGATGAGGCAGTTTCACCCTTCAAATGGTGTTGTTCACACAAATAGTTTCTCTCCTCTGTAAGAAGATTATGGGTATGATGAATCTGATTTTGTGGAGGAATGTGTTAGAAGGCCATCAGTATCCTATACTCAATCCAGTATCTCATGGAAATAATTGAAGAAGATCAAGAAATCCAATCTTGCAGAAGTAGCCCTCAAAGCTACAAAGAGAAGTAGCACCTGGATTCTTGATAGTGGATTCTCTTCCCATATGATGGGAACTATTGACCTCCTAAATAACATTAAAAAGAAGGTTGATGGAACGGTAAGGTTTGTTAAGGATGACTCTTTGAAGATTAAAGGTAGTGGTAATATTTCTCTCGCCAACGGAGAGCTAAAGAAACTGAAGTTCTCTATGTGGATGGCCTACGTCACAATATCCTTAGTGTGAGTCAACTCTGTGAATCAGGGCTCATAGTAACATTCAATTCAAAAGGCTTCACTACAATGGGAAAAATAGAGAATTCTCTTATGAAAGGCTATAGAACAGATCTAAACTTATATCAGGTCGACAACAAAGTGAACTCCTACTATTAGTCTATTGAAGAAAAAAACAATTTGTGGCATCGAAGTCATAGACACATTAACCAACAAGACATGGAAAAGATATCAAAGTTGATGATAGTCATGGATATCAAGATTCTAAAACGTGAAAGGGAAATAGAATATGATGCTTACATTCATGGGAAGCTGGTCAATAGTTAATATCGGCCAAAGAAAGAAAGGGCATCACATATTCATGATCTCATTCATACAGACATATGTGGCCCATAAAATGTTGCTGGAACTCATGGAAAAAAGGTACTTCATCATTTTCATTGATGATTACAGTAGAATGGAATGCGTAATGATTATACATAAAAAACAACAAGTGCTTGACTACATGAAAACGTATCGTCGGAACGCCGAGATTGATACTGGACGGACAACCACAGTGTTGCGATCAGACAAGGGAGGAGAATACACATCCATTTAATTTGAAAACATTATGAAAAAACAATAGATACAACATGAGTTAGCTGCCATGAGAACTCCATAGAAAAATAGAGTTGTTGAGCGCAGAACTCGTCAGGTTAACAATATAGCCTGGACTATGATGATTGAGAGTGGTATCTCTTGCCATTTTTGGAAGGATGTTTTTGAAGCAACAGTGCACATTCAGAATTGAACAAGGCTTTATATTGGAGAAATAAAGACAGCATATGAATTGTGGCATGGAAGGAATCTATTATTGAAATTCATTTGTGTTTTTGGAAGCAAATGTTTCATGAAGAAAAATGAAGGAATTTTTGTTGGGTATCCAATGAACAGAAAAGCTTATAAGTATTTGAATAAGTGATTTAAAAGGTTTGTGGTAAGCAGTGATGTTACGATAATTGAAGAGAAAACCACAAATTCTTCAAGGACATCATATGCCGATGTGATAGAATGTGATAAAGAAAGTGAACATGGAGATAATACAAATACAGAGATAAAGGAAGCTGTACAAAACACTCAGCAGTCACATCTTGATGTTGACTCAGAAGATGAATCTGATGAAGAAACTGTGGCTGGAGAGAATGCACCTGAACCACACAGAAGAAATCATAGAGTTGAGATTGGTCCATGTAACATAATTGGGGATAGGAGTGCACCCAAACAAACAAGGAGGATAAGGAATAACTCAAATTATGCATTTCTATCAGTTGTGGAGCCATCCTCATTCAATGAAGCTGCAAAGAATGAATCTTGGGTTAAATCCATGAATGAAGAGCTAGATCAGATTGGCAATAATCAGACATGTGATCTTGTCTAGTGACCAGAATGTCACAATGTGATTGTTACGAAATGGTTCTTCAATAACATGTTTTATGAGAATGGAATTGTTATTAGAAACAAGGCTCGACTGGTATTTAATGGATATTCCCATAATAAAGGTGTTGATGTTGAAGAAACCTTTGCTCTAGTATTTAGACTAGTGTCAATCAGACTTTTCCTTTCCATGGCACTCCAAAGAGGATAAAATGTATATCAAATGGATTTCAAGACAATATTTTTGAATGGTGTTTTAGATTATGAAGTATACATTGAACAACTAGTGGGTTTTGTTCTTGATAATGATGAGATAAAGGTCTGAAAATTGATGAATGATCTATATGGTTTGAAGGAGTCACCACGGGCATGGTACTCCCGGAAGGACTCTTATCTCAAGATGATGGAATTCAAAAGGGGAGGAGTATACCACAATCTATATGTGAAGAGTTCTCCAAAATATCAATTCATGGTTCTAGTCTAAATCGATGATATTATCTTTAGTGGAAGTAGGCAGAAATTAGTAGACGAATTTGCCAATCACATCAAATCAGAATTTGAAATGTCTATGATTGGGGAGCTCTCATATTTCTTGGGGAAACAGGTGATTCAAAAGAAGGATTACTCTTTAATTTCTTTTGAAAAGTATTCACGAGAGCTGCTGAAGAAGATTAATATGCAAGACTCCAAACAAATGTCAACTCCAATTTTAGTTGGAACTAAACATGGAATGAATGAGGATGAGACCACTGTAGATCCCACCATGTACATGAGGATCATTGGGGGCCAACTGTACCTGACAGTGACACAACCAGATATTGTCTTTTCGACGTGTCTTGTGGCTCACTTTTAGAGTAATACAAAAGAGGAACATATGGAAGCAGTCAAAGGAATCATGAGGTACATTCAAGGAACACGTAACATTGGGTTATTTATTGCTACAGGTGGGGACAGTGAATTATCATCGTTTTTTTGATACTGACTGGGTTGGTGATGTAGTAGATAGAAAGTCCACCAATGGTGGAGCCTTCTATATCGGGCAGAAATGTGTTGGCTAGTTGAGAAAGAAACAAGAAAGTACTTCTCTTTGTACTGCTGAAGCTGAGTATATATCCGCCACAAATGAATGCACTCAACTACTATGGATGAAGAAACAATTAACAGATATTGGTGCTGAGGTAAAGCAACCTATGGTGATTTACAGTGATAACAAGTGCACAATTGATCTTACAAAGAATCTCGTTCCCCATTCTGGTATAAAACATATTGAAATATGGTATCATTTTATCAAAGAAAAATTTGAACAAGGGGTGATTAGAATGGATCATGTAGGAAATGATCTGAAAGTGGATGATATCCAGACCAAGCCACTATCAGTGGCTATGTTTGAGAAACATCGGTTGAACCTTGGTGTTCAGCCTCCTCTCAGTGCATAAGGAGGTTACACAATACCTCTCTACCTGATTATGATAACAATTTTTTCTGTCAATGGATGTGAAGCAGGTTTGTGGGGGTGATACTATCGAAAGGGAGTATGGTTTGAGCTGAGAAATAAACAATTTACCGGTCATTGGGTTTATTTTCAACGGTGGAGAAAATAATAAATTCAGACATGATCAGGCGTTTCAGATTCAGGCATGATCAGGAATTTCAGGCATGTAATTCTTCTGTGACACGATGCGAATTCAGTGTCAGTGATAGGGTAAGAAGGCTGAGAAGGAAGAATGAAGAGAATGAATTCTTTGGACAAGTAATGCTTCTTGGGTTGCATGGAGAATTCCAAAACATAGGAACTCAATTCATGCTTCAACTCATGTTTTCTACACCAAGAATTACTCACGTAGACTTAAAGTGTTGGCGGAGTTGACTCTTGTGTTGTGTTAAAACATATCATTCCTTATAATGCATCATATCTATTATGTTATATTGTTTTTATAAAAATTAAAATATCACCTTGGATATGCCGATTCACCACCTTCAGGGATGACATTATTTAGTTTTCCTATATCATCTTCATGAATGGTTATAAAAAAATTATTTTGTATAAATATGATTATAAATTTTAAATAATAACATTTTTATTTCCTATAACTTATATATATGTTTAATATTAAATAATGAAATCATAACTAGTTCATGATGATCAGAAAACCACCAAAATACACTAAATGTTTATCATTAACATTATATCTAATGTATAGTCCTCATACCAGAAAAATTATATATGGTAATATTTAAAATAATTGAGGTGTATTACAATCGTTGAATTCCACATATGGAGTTTTTTAGCATTTGAAATGAACTCAAAAAAGTATACACAAGGGAACTGACCATAAAAACATGAAACAAATGTTCCTGGAACAACAAATTTTAACATTTTAACTCATCATAAAGGCCATTTATGAACCTAATATAATTAAAATAAATCAAATATATGTTTAATAGGCTCTGAATTATGTAATTATCTATTTTCAATAGATTATCTATGGAATTAAATAAAAGTGAATAATGATTTTCGATTTAAGTTATGATTTATTGGCTCACATTAATTTCTATGAGATATGCCTTGTTCACAAATAATTTCTTTTATCTGGTGTATTTATTATGAAATTTGATATATTATATAATTAATTTAATTATATTCATGGTATTCAACTGTTCATTTGATAATTATTAATTTCATGGGTCATACGATTGACTGATTATAAATGAGTAATGGATTTTTAATGTTAGTTTTTTATTCGTTGTATTTCCACTTTTTATGTCGATTTTTAGTGAATACACATAATATATTCATTTGATTAATGATATGATCCTTATAGGGGAGTTTATCTCAATTTTGTTCTATAGACACATATTTTTGATGTTATGCACCTATTTTCATTTCAATGGCATAGATAATAAAATTTTTAGTTATTATAGTCAGTCCTTGGAGATTTATGTAAATATCTATATTTCTTTTTCAATTATATGATTATTTCTGAGGATTTGTACTAATTTTTGATATGGTGTATACATTGGATATTGTTTGATTAACCAGGGAAATGATATTAAATCCGTATCTTTTACTGAATATCAATATTTATTGATAAGGAATATTTATTGATGCTTTAAACCAATAATTTTGATATTTTAGGAATGCTTTGGACATGCAGACATGAATGGGGGCTAGTTATATATATCCCCTTAATGCATCCATCAGTCTCATTAGACAAATTAGTTTATTGCAAACCATTCATGCTTGTTTCCCAGAAGACATAGATGATTTTCAACCCGTAGACATAATCTATATTTTGTAAGGTCATGACTATATCGGTTCATGTGATTGATAAATTGTGGTAAATAATTAATCATTTCCTTGACTAAGTATTCAATTATTACTATCCATGATATTTTAATTATGAAAAAATCTTTGGATATATTTTCCTTATCATTTAATGATTAAATAGATTGGGTTTCACAATTATATAAATCACCAAATTAAATATGTACTATTTATTATGAGTCAATTTTTAGTAATTCACTTTTCATTTGTTTGTAACCCATACCGACCATTTGAGCTCACCATTTATTTTTTTTCCTTCACTAGGTAATGAAAATGAACATTTTGCATAAGTGTTAAGGAAACTACTTATTTTTATTTTTTTTGTTTTATATTTGATTACCAATAAAAAATGATACCATCCATGTCTATCGTTATTTAAGACTATTAAATAGATGAGTACTTTGGGATCCAAATTTTGTATCTATCCCATTTTAATATTGTTAGGATCTAGATTCGGGTTATAAGGGTATGGATCATTATATGTATGATCAAAACTCAACTATAATAATATTCGTATAATTATTATATTTTGAGACCAATGTAATTTAATTAAATTGTATAATTAACCCATGTAATTCCTATCCATCACATTTTAGTTCTGCTAAACAGATTTTATAATCTGTTTAAAAAATAATGTAAAAAAACATTGAAATACAACAGAATAAAAATACAAGTGGTTCAGTCTCAAACCAAGATGAAATCTACTCCACCTGAAAGTCATACAATTACATTCCGAGTTTATAAAACAATAAACATGATCCACAACCTCGATATGGTTTTACATAAAACAATACATAGACAATTCAGGCCACAAATCCTCTTCCATTATGTTCATGTGATAGATATAATAAAAGAGAAGTAGAGAGAGAATCAATGTAATATATAATAATATACAATATATATGCTTAATAAATATAATAGTTACAGTAAACCCAACATAAATTGTATTAAAAGAATAAGAAGATAAATGAAATAATTCGACATAACAATGAATTTTTTTATTTTTCCAAATTATTATTCTCAAATATATATACTATACTGGTTCAGATATGTTTTGAGAATATAGGATGTAGTTCCATTATTTTCTATCAAATATCAAGATAAAATATAGTTACAGTAATTAAAATTAGAGTAGTTAGCTCATGGGAAAAATCATGATGTTTTTGCATCTTGTATTTTGTGTATTTTTCATTCTCATTATTTTCTATTCTATAAAAGAAAAATATTTATTCAAAAAGAGACATTGAAACACATAATTGGAAAATTTTATTCACAAAATGAAATTCAAGATCAATAATTCTTTCATAAACACATTTAATTTTATATTGAAAAGTGTCTAGCATATTATATTCCATAATATTGCTTACACTTTTAGATATGGTCCCTTTATAGAGTTTTACATTATCTTATATGGTATGTCCAAATTTTATGATAATTCTGATCAAATATCATGAAAAATATATACATCTTATCATTTTGATCTTATGATCAATCACTTGAACCTATAGTCAATCACAGACATTCTAATATTAGGACTTCTTCCCATAGTCTCTTCTACATGATTCATGGTCACATCATCACTTTTCCAAAATTCCAACTTTCCCATATGGTAATTTTCATTCAGCTTGTGTCCAATTATAATGTTATATAAACTCTGATTTCACCATCTTTTTAATAAAATACTATTCAATATTTTGATAGATACAATGTTTTTTCCATTTGGTTTTGATGTTTCAAGGTTTCTATATGGTAGATCCAATACATGGAAGGAAAAAATCCATGGTCAATTTGACAGGAATGAAGTTGACTCATTCCATTAAGAAAATCTTGGTCACAATGATCACATGAGATACAACATGCAATCAATTAGTTTGTCTTATAGTCACTTGATTAATCTCTTCCATGGATGATTCACATTTTTTGGTCGATCTAGTAGTTAACTAAATTTCTAATTTGGACTCTTCTCGATAGACTCATCATGTGGTTAATAGTCTGGATAATCATTATCACTGATTAAAGGCATAAAAAAATTTCCAATTTTATCCAGTTAAATATTTATGATTTATTAAACATATAATTAATTCAATATAACAAAAACATGATTTCTTATTACTAAAATGACAAATTTCATGACCCAATAAACAATTATCTACTGGTTTTCCATATTCATCTAGTTCCAATTTAAAATTAGGATTTCATTTAGGTTCTCGTATTTTTATAATATTCAATTTTAAAACTTTTAATTAAATCTTTAGCACATTAATATTGATTCAATACCATACCATCAGATCTTTTAAAAACTCTTAATCAATGAAATTTCTTCTATAGATCCATTAAAATCACATCAAATTTGATTTTCCTAAAAATTTAAAATTCATTACAAAACAATTAACATGAGGAACTAAATACAACTTCACAGAAATATTTTTAAACAATTAGAATATCATCTGGAACATTTTTAATAAACAAACTTGGATCAAATTTTACATTATTAAAACCATTATATAAAAAATACAACGATACTTTACCATACCGTTATCAAAGATATTTCTTGAAATCATATATTAATTTTGACGATTAAGAAACACTTTTTGGAAAAATTTATTATTCAAATCAATGTCATTTATTAAAAATAACCTCTTCTAAAATTAATACCTTTATGAATGTAAATTTCACATATATTTTAAATAATTTTAAACCGTGAAAAAATGAATAAGATAATAAAATCTATATTACTTATTTTTAATAAAATAGAGTAAATTTATATTTAAATCCTATTTATTACCTCTGTGAAAAACCATTAGAAAACAAAATCAAGATTAATATTTTATTACATTTCTTGAATAATCCAATTTATTCTAGAATATCCATTTGGATGATATAACTAATTTATTTATGAAATGTTCAACTAGATTTTGAACATTATTTTTTGTGAATTTATTATGTGTATTATACACATAAATGAACTAACTTAAATAGTTAAAATATTAAAATATAAATTAGGTATAAAATCAGTAGAAATATTAGAATTATAACAAAATTTTAAAACCAAATTTCAAATTTGAGTTAAAGTATATATATTTATAATTACATTAATATGAGTGTTATCTTTTAGTGTTTTCGAATATTTGGAATTACATTGAGAATATACATTCTTCCCCTTAACTGATATATTATCTTTTTATGTCTATATTCACTAATGTTATATTATTTTAGTTATTCATCATTATTTTCTAAATATAATTTGTTCTTGTTATTATTCTTAAAAAATTTTACAGTTATGAACTCTTTAATTGACATAGATATATTATTATAATCTCTATAATATTTACTATTATTAGAGTATCATAGAATGATAAATCAATCACCTTTACCATCAATTTTTTCAACTATATAAATAATATTTAAAATAAAAACCATACACCTAAACAAACTAAAGGGATAAATATTACGTTTCATTTCATTTTAAAATTCATATGGTGTTTTCATTAACAATGGAATAACAAAAACACTTTTAAAATAGAAATATATATTTTAATATATTGAAAAAAAAAATTATTTTGGAATATTATATTCATTAATCATGGTCCATGAAATTTCATGAATTTTTTTCCGTTCAACCACACCATTTGTATTTAGAGTTCTAAGTGTAGATTTTTTTATGAAAATATTTTTTATCTTCATAATATATTTCAATTTATATATTAGAAAAAAAAACTCCTACTTTCCTTCTAATTTAAATTATTATTGACCATTTGGTTTTGAACTAGATTTCAATAATCCATAAATATTGTAATATTTTTACTTTTATGAGTCAAGAATAATGTCCTGGAAAAACTACTAAATGATGTTATTGGTTCCCAAGAACCAATTACACTGAAATTTTGATTAGAAAAAAATTCAGCGTCAAATATATTAAATAATATCTTATATTATGATGAATTTTCCTCAGCATGACATATATATAATAATTTCTTAATGGTACACGTCACACCCAAAGTACATGAAAATTCCCCAACATTGGGAGAACCTTACTGTGATATGACCATAATGTAAAATACATATTTTTGTGCCAAATAAAATCAACTAATAGGGAAATATATGATAAAATATATCTGGGTTAGGAGGCTTAAAATACATTGAGTCTTCTTCTCATAATGTTCATCCTTGATAATATAAAGAGAAGAGTTTATGGGAATATAGTATACTAGTAGGAAATTTTTCATATATAAATATATTTGTCATTGGATACTACAATCTAAAAATATGTGTAATGGTTTTTATACATAAAAATTATTATTAACACATATCCTAACCCACAAAATTTTATATATTAATGAAAACCATATTGTATTATATACTAACAACATGGTTGGATATTGTGGGTAAATCATGAGTGATATTGAATTAATGAATAACAAGTGAATTGATTTATCCATTTTGATCTTTAATTTAATATTATATCACCTGAACATGAATGGGAATAAGAAATAAAAAGTTATGTTCATATCCATGGAATCCTATGAGAAATATCATTTCTAGAAAGTCCATGAATGATACATCCATCATATCAGTTGTTGACATAAATATACAATATGTTTGATTAGGGTTATTGAAATAATTAGATATTATTACATAGTATATGTTTATATGAGGCTGTATTCCATTACAACGTTAAATTATTTATCTTATGGTGCCTTGGTGGGTTGCATGATACTAACCATGGAATTTTGGAAGTTCCTCTTAATGCCAGAATGAAAAGGGCCCAGAGGATCACAAACTAAGTGTATATAGAATCTCAATTAAATTCTATATGAATTTAAAATATTGAATAATTATTATTCCGATATATTTTTTATTAATTATTCATATTAATATTGATCATTAATATTAAATAAGTATTCATTAAAGAGAATAAATGCATCTTGGATATGTAAAAAATATTTATTTTCTATTCTTGTCAATATAATATTAATTTATTTATTAGTGAGTAAGTCTGTGATATATATTTATGAAAATATTCATTATTCTGGGTTTAATAAATTCCGATGATGAATATTAGGTTTTGTTATTGGTTCAGTGAGATATAATCTATTAAATATTTTATTTAATAATAGATATTTTATTTATTAATTAAATAATATTTATTATTCTTCAATATGAGGGAATGTTATGTAAATAATGATATTATATTTATTTATACATGTGGTTTTCTAGGATTTATTGAATGATATCATCCCATGTGTGATTTTTATTCTCCAACAGTAGATCTATTTAAAATATATTTTTCATTTTCAACCATAATGGAAATTTGCCATGAGAAATTCTCAATAACTCATATCAAGCCCAAGAGATATTTTTTAAAACATTACCAAGAATAGAGAGATATCCTCCCACACCACCCTATGAGGTATAAATAGAATATAAAAAATAATATCTCCTAAATGTTATTCTTATGTTGATCATTGATGAATAAAACAAGTATATATTCTTATTCACCATTAACCAAATATTTCTATTGTGACATTCATATGTTTTTAGGTCATGTATAAATTATTGGTTCTATACATGATTCCACTAACAAAATGGTGGTGTAATGTGAATCTATTATCTTATTCATCAATAAATAATTAATTTCATAAAAAATTAATTCTTTATTTTCTCAAATTAACAATAAATTATATTTTATGTTCGTGTGTTATGGATTCCAGGGTTTCAATTAATATAGTTCTAAATAGGAATCCAATGATTTTAAAAAATTTCCAATTTTTGGTAAATCACCAAGAGATTCCGTTGCCCCTCAGAATCATCAATAAAATCATGATACATTTAAAAACATACTTTGTATATCCCAAACTAACAATATTCACATGGATAATTAAATCAATATGTAACAGTTCTATGAATGTAATTATATTAACATTATTAATATATCTGAATGTTTCTTTATGCTCCTTGTAACCCACTATGATTTTGTAAAATATTTTTTTCACAATAAGATAATAATTTCAATATTTTTAATTATATAGAAAAACATTTTTATATTTAATTGCATGAAACACTATGTTTTTCTTGTGTCACATACAACACTATGTATGTATTTTGTAACACGCAACAACGAGTTTAAATGAAATTTGACATACTATTAAAATATTATTTTTTATTATAATTGTTATCAACATTCTATTAGATGATAAGTGTGAATAATATTAAAAAATTATTATGAAAGATCATTTAAAAATTAACCTAAAATAAATTCTTCATTAAAAAATTGGTTTGAAATGAAAATAATGACGATATGAAAATAAAGGTATTCTATTCTCTAAAAATCTATATTTATCTTCACAAATGATGTTTAAATTAATAAATTAAACAAATCACTATTGTTAAATAATTTTAATGAAATGATAATTATATATTAAATAAAAATTTTAACATTCATCTTATGCATTTTCTAGATAATAGAAAAAATAAAACAAATTTTATGCTTAAAACCATATTTTTCTAATAAGGTATCTTATTGTATTTTGTGCACATATTTAAAAATTAGTTTAGAAACAATTAAAAAATTATTTGATAAAATAACCTTTAATATTTTAATCATAATCTCAATATTATCTTTGAGTGAATTTATGAACTTATTTTTGAAATATAAATATTTTGATGAATTGTAAAAAACATTGGTTTCTTAAAGAATTATCATATGAAAACATTGATCATTTATTACAAATTTAATCATAATTTTTTACATGAACATCTATTGATACAACATAGAAGACCGTGAGGTCTAGTGTCTTTGGGGATTATGATCATTACATAACAACTTAAAACATGAAACATGAAACATCATTATTGAAAACATCCTTTACATGACCACTAAAATCCCTTTTACATAACATTGCATGGGATAACCTGAGGACATGCATAAGAAAGGGATGAGCTAAAAATCCCAATAAGGGAATAAACATGGAATAAAATGAGTAATACAATACATGTTAGATAATAATCATATTGATAGATCACAAGAGAAAAAAACATAAAGGCATGATGAAGCATGATAATCATAACATGGAAATGTGGCCACAACTCTTAACATGGAATTAGCATGAACCAAGGCTCATTGCATATAGAGCATGAGTAAACCATTATTGCCCATGAAGAATGTGGAAACCCTCGTTGCACATGAATTATCATGAGTCAACATCCATTGCACATGACATATAATGATACTATACTTTACCAATGCATTGGAGTGCTATCAGGGTGCACCCTTCTTAAACATTTCATTTCATGCATATGGGTGCCACAAGGATCATTAAACACTAAATCATTCAAAAAATAATCAATTATTCCATGATAAATTAATGTGGAATAAGTACCTGAAACTATTTAAACGATATTTAAATGTACATAAAGGTGAATACCAATGATAGATAAATGGGCATGGTAATAACTACAAAATGTCTTTGTCTTGGAAAAAATGTGGTGCAATTTCGGCAGCATAACAACATAACATAAGAACTCATAAAAATGGTTGATGAGAGAAAAATGGGTGTCTAATTATATTTAAATTACATGGATAGTAAAGGGATAATATATATACATTTCCCAACAAATGTAATGAAATTTAGATTCATGATATTAAATAATTGCTTGAATTTAAATGAGGAGAGGGAAATTCCTTTTGAAATTTCGGCATACTAACGGGTGTACATGGGAGGCATTTAATGAGAGGGAAAAATGAATTCCATCATTAAAACATAAATAGGGATGTTTGGGTGAGGTGAAAACCCATACCCCAACATTTATAATTGAAATGAAAAGGGAATAACAACTTAAGGAAAATTAGATAAAAATGAGAAAGGAAGAAAAAACCCATGGATGTGTGCTTCCAAAGGATTGAGAGAGGCTTGAGAGAGGCTTCTTGGGAGCTTGGGGCACATTAGGAGGATTATAGAGAGAGGAGGGAAAAGGTTGGATGAAATACAAAGTCTTTGAGTGAGGATGAAGTGGGATCTTGGGTGGGATTATATTTGAAAGTTGAGGGAATTCATTATTATTTAGGTTTGGGACACCTCACATTAAACTAACCAAAAGCACAAACCATACCATCTTTTTTTACCATGGTTTATGGAAAAAATATGTTAAAAACAATATTTTATAAGGATAAAGTCCAAATATCGTAAAATAATGGTGTTGCTTATGTAGAGGTGAGTCACACTCCCAATGAAAGGAAATTAATAAGACAAGATGTTTAATAAGTCATGAAGGGTCCATTATTTATTTTTAAAATAAGTCAAACAAAACCAAAATCACATTATTTTATTGGAAAACATATATTGGCTGAACATGAAGCTTATAGTATTTTATAAAATCAATATTGGGTTATTATGATGTCATAAAACAAATTATACATTTGAAATATATTTAAATTTTACCCAAAAAATTTGATTGCCTTAGAAAATTATGAAAAATTTACTGTTTGATAATATCAAAATCCTGATTCCAGAAATAATATTTATTTTATCCGAATAATTTTATAAATATGTTAATTTTTACATTTAATATAAAAACGGACATTTAGCGAAAATTCATGGGTTTTGACAAAAATGGCATTCAAACCTTAATAAAAATTCAAATTGAAATCATATAATTATACGATCATTTATATTTAATAAAAATTAATTTCATAATAATAATATTTTCTTAAAATATTATTTAATTCAAATATCCATTAATTTATCAAAATAGATTTCTTAGTTGACCATTAACTAAAAATACTATTTCTGCTTTAAAAACTATTTAAAAAGTAACAATAATAAAATAAAAGTATATTAATTATTATATACAACAATAATGTACATAAACATAGTACATAGGTCTTGTTAAATAAACCTTTAAAACACCCGCATAAGACATAAGGGTGATGTGTGCGATTGTGACAGACTCTTGGGGTGGCTCGGATAACATTGCTTGCATGGTGATCTTTATCAACATCTAATTCTCCCATAGACAGTTCTGATCAAGCTTAACCTGTTGAAGCTCGGATTGGCCTTGGTCAAGAGCGAAGCCCAATAATGCCACCTCATTATCGAGCTCCAACTAATGGGCTTTGTATGGGGCATGTCTACTGGATGATTCCATCACATCCTTTGTCTGAGTAAATTGGATTGTTAACGCCCTATATTTATACTAATCATGTGATAAATTTTCAACAACTACAAAAGAAATGACCACAATTCATAACAATTTACATTTTATATAAAACTTTTACATAAAGGGAAATTTAATTAGATTAAGATAGATTTCCATTAATGAAAGGATGGGTCATTACAATCATCCCCCCCTTATGAAATTTCAACATCGAAATTTCATTTTACATTATAGGCCACAAAAATGAGGTTAATTATCCTTCATTGCTTCCTCCAGTTCCCATGTTGACTCTTCTTACATATGGTTTCCCCATAGCACCTTCACCAGATGAGTAGTCTTGTTACATATAACATTGACTCTACTATCCAAGATCTTCATTGGCTGCTCCTTATAGGAAAAATCATCCTCCAACTGTACCACCTCAGAAGAGAGTACATCAGAAGTGTCTGGTATGTACTTCGTTAAGATGGATTCATGGAAGACAACATTTAAATTGGCCATGGTAGGTGGATGTGCTAGTTGATAGGTCACAACCCCGTCTTGATGAAGAATCTCAAAGGGGTCGATGTACCTTTGACTTAACTTCCCTTTCATTCCAAACTTCATGACCTTATTCCAAGGAGATATGCATAGAAATACCATGTCTCCAACATTAAACTCAAGGTCTTTTCGACGGTAATCTGCATAACCCTTTTATCTACTCTAGGCTGACTTGATATGATGCTAAATGGATTCTACCTTCTCCACCATTTTATAGATCATTTCAAGTACTAATAGCTTACTCTCATGAACATCATCCCAACATGCTGGTATTCTACACCTCTCACCATACAGGGCTTCATAAGGTTCCATTTGGATGCTCAAGGAGAAACTGTTATTATAAGAGAACTCTACCAGAGGAATATGTTGATCTCACCCTCCATTTAAGTCCATTGATCACACAATCAACATGTCCTCAAGTGTTAGGATAGTTCACTCAGATTGGAAATCAGTTTGAGGATGATAAGCTGTTCTGAAGTTCAACTCATTATCCAGAGCATGTTGGAGACTCTTCCAAAACATTGAGGTGAATCTAGGATCAAGGTAGGATACAATAGATAATTGTACTCCATGTGAACTTACAACTTCCTTGATGTAAATTTGTCATGTTGATCCAATGAGAAGTCCTCTTGAATAATGATAATGTGAGATGTCTTTTTAAGACGATCCACAATGACCAATATAGCATTATTTCCTCTAGATTTCCTTGGAAGTCTAGTGAAAAAGTCCATGGTATTGTTTTCTCACATCTATGTGGGTATGGGTAGTGGTTTCATCATCCCCTTAGACTTTTTACTCTCAGCCTTCACTTGTTGACATACCAGACACTATGATGTATATTCAGAAATATCCCTTTTTATATTGTCCCACCAAAAGATTTCTCGGAGGTCTTGATACATATTTGTGCTCCATGGGTGGATAGTGAAGGTCGAGTTATGTGAATCATTTAATAACTCATTTATCTATGGATCAGTTGGTACAGATTTTCGCAACCCAAATCGTACAACTCCTTCCACATGAACTTTGAAATAAAAGGATTTCCCATTTCTAACAGATTCCACCCTTTTCTAAATTTCCACATCTTTTATGGGATCATCCTTTATTATCTCCAAGAGGAATGGTTGAGCAATCATTTAAGAAAGTATTGATGATGTTTCTCCATTAATTATTCCCATATCTATCCATTTTAAATATAATAATATCATATCCTTTTAAATTCTCTTCATTGATAAATATGTAGGATTCTTTCTACATAGAGAATCTGCCAACTTGATTGCCTTACCGAGATTGTAGTGGATTGAGAAGTCAAAATCATTGATGAGTTTTTTCCATATTAACTGGTGCATATTAATATATTTTTGTTTGAATATATATTTGATACTCTTGTGGTCAGTGTATATCTCACATTTTCCCCATATAGATAATGCCGCCATATTTTCAAGGCAAAGATCACAGCCACCAACTCCAGATCATGTGTTGGATAGTTTTGCTTAGGGATTTTTAACATCCTTGAGGAATAGGCTATCACTTTATCATTTTTCATCAACACACAACCTAAGAGCTTCTTCAAAGCATCATTATACACCACAATGAGTTCTCCACTTGAGGGAGTGTGAGTTTTGGCGCATCGATAAGCCTCTTTTTCAACTCCTTGAAATAATCTACACATTTCGGTGTCCAGATGATTTTACTCCCTTCTGTGTCAACATGGTATTTGGGTTTGATAATCATGAAACATTCTTCAAAAATCATTGATAATACCCATATAGACCCCAAAAAGTGTGAAGATCTATTATAGAAGTTGTCCTGGGCCACTCTTCAATTGCCTTCGTTATGGTCTGGTCCGTAGATATCCCTTTGCTGGTGATAACATCCCCCAAGAATGATACTTCCTTCCTCCAGAACTCACATTTATTGTACATTTTATACAAATTCTCCCTTCGCAAAGTCTTTAAAATATTTTTCAAATGCTCCTCATGTTCCTTCATTCTCATAGTGTATATCAGAATATCATCAATAAAGACTACAACAAATTTGTCGAGGTAATCTCAAAAAACTCTATTCATTAAATCCATGAGAATCACCAGAGTAATAGTGATTTCGAAGAGAATCACTATGAACTCATAGTGTCCATAAATCATTTGAAAGGAAGTGTTGGGAACATCTCCTTTCCAAACCATTAATTGGTGATATCCCGACTAATGGTCTACCTTAGAGAAATAACTGGCCCCGCAAAGCGGATCAAACAAGTCATTTATCCATGGTAGGGGATAGTTGTTCTTTATCAAGTTTTTATTGAGACCACGATAGTCAATGAAGAGGTGAATTGATCCATCATTCTTCATGATGAAGTGGAACGGAACACCCCAAGGTGATGCACTCAGGCATATACAACCGTTCTCCATATTCTCCTGTAACTGCTTCTTCAACTCTTCCAGCTCTACGATGGAAATTCTGTAAGGTGTATTTGGTATTGATAGAGATCCCGAGTTATGTTCAATTGAGAACTCAACCTCTCGGTCCAGAGGAATACCAGACAAATATTCTAGGAATACATTTGTGTAATACCCTATGATGGACATGTCTTCAAGCATGATTCTCTTCATTATCTCAATAAATTGAGCTTTATATGCTTGCTCATAAGGCTGAAATATCAACACATGAGACAATGATTCGAAAGAAGATTCATCTCCCTCTATGATCTTTTAATGAATTGGAAGATGCTTTGGGATGTTAAGAGTGATATCCTTTTCCTGATAGTTCATAGTGGCTTTGTATAAAGACAGCCAATCCATGCCCAAGATAGTGTCAAACTCCACTAAAGGAAGTATGACGAGATTTTCTGGGGGTTTCAATCCCCAAATGTTAATCCGGGAGAAGAAGAATGGATGCAACGATTTCCCCATTCACTGTTCTCATAGAAAAATTTTCCTCCAAATTTTGAGGTGGTGTTTGAATTGTTCTACTAAACATGCAAGATATTAAATAATGCATAGAACCAGAATCAAATACTACATTTTCTATTTTTGTATGAATAACTATTGTACCTGTGACAACATCGTTGTCTGGATCCACCTCAGTTGTAGTATAAGAATATGCCCTTCCTTGTCGCCTCCGGGGATATTATTGATTGCCTCTGACAACCCTCGGCTGAGGGAAATGGTTTTCATAATGCCCAAGATCCTTGCAGTTGTAACACCGCACTGCCAGCTGAGTGTCTATCTGAACCTTCTATTCTTCTTCAACATTAGTGGGATTTTTTATATTGCTTCGGCAATTCATGGCTGGATGACCAAACATTATGGATTTGAAACAATTCTTGGTTCCCTTGAGACAGTTAGCAGGTTGATTCTTCCCACAATTTTTTCAAGGGGAAAAGTCAATATTAATTCCATCATGGGATTTATTTGATGGTCCACCAATGTTGTTCTCCATTTCTGCTTCTTTTCACTGGACCCAAGTGACCACTGAGAGTCTCCACTCTCCATTTCAACCTTGAGGGCACACTGAACAATATCCTCATAACAATCGAAGTCTCGAATTTCCAACTCTTTTCATAGACTCGTCTTTCTTCGCTAAAGAAGAGATCCACCTTTCATTCGATGTTTTTGACAAATCCAGTGTAATACCATGAAATCCTTATAAAGTTTGATTCATACACCCCGATGGAATCATCTTTCATCTGCTTGAGTCTGAGGAACTCTCTTTCCATCTTGAGATGGAGGGTTTGAGGAAAATATTTGGGGAAAAACATCCTCTTTATTTCCCCCCAATTCATGGAATCAATTTCCCCTTGGGATATTTTATTATTGATTAGTTTCCACCACTGATCAGCTTCTTCAAAAAAAAATGATAGACCACAAGTATAGATTTTTCCTCTTCCGAGTACTAGAGTATGAAGAATATCTTTTCAATAGAATTAATCAATTATTCCATGAGGAGGGGATCAGATGATCTGCTAAACATGGGATTCTTTTGCCACATAATGTATTCTACAGCAACATGCTATTTTCATGGTGGAGGAGGGCGTTCCTCCAAATTCATGTTATTAATCATAACTCTATCCATCGGAGAAAGTATTTTGATGAATTTTGGTGCACCCACTCCCATCATATCAGTCATATCATTATGGAAATATTCACATTTCCTATCACATTAGTTGTTGGAACGTGTCCTTTTATTTACTACCATTAACTAAGAAAAATAACGTATAATTAGAGGTCTTAAATACATATCCATGGATCTTGAATAGGAATCATTTCACATAAAAGTATAAATTTATAATGAATAAGTATATCCTAACTTGTGATTTCATAGGTTTAAATCTAGGTTATCCTCGATACATTTGTTAACATATATTTTTATGGGCTTTTTTGTCCCATAATAAGGGTTTGTACTAAGCTCATGAATCTACCAAAGCATATACCCCAGGAGTGACCAAGAGTGCTGCAAGGCCCATTGCCATGCACCAGTTCCTGTTCATGTCTTACTCAAAGCAGTGTTTTCAGGTTTTACCCCCAGGATACATCTATGCCAGAGCCGCCTCTACCTACTCATATCCAGACATGGATGTATTTTCTCAATAAACCACATACTCAATACTCACCAAAAAATTGGGGTTATTTTATTATAGTTATTCTTGTCTCTAATGCTATACTAGGGTTTTCTAATCCTAATCCTAAAAATAACTAATCAAATCCTGTAATACCAACTACGACAACCCTGATCTTTTATTACAAAACTAAACATAATTGATTACATGATCTTCACTAGCTACAACATATAATATCATGAGGTGTAGTGTCTTTGGGGCATAGGATAATTACATAACAACTTAAAACCTGAATCACACAACATCATTATTGAAAACTTCCTTTACATGACCACTACATTCCATCATACTTAGCATTGCATGGGATAACCTGAGGAAATGCATAAGAAAAGGGTGAGCTATAAAGCCCAGTAAGGGAATAAACATGGAATAAAATGAAGAATACAATACATGTTAGACAATAGACATATCAATAGAGCACAAGTGAAACATTAACAAAAAGGATTGATAATTCATGATAATCATGACCTGGAAATGTGGCAGCAATTCTTAACATGGAATTAGCATGGGAAAAGGCTCATTGCACATAGAGCATGAGTAAACCCTCATTGCACATGAAGCATGAGTAAACCCTTGTTGCACGTGAATTATCATGAGTCAGCGCCCATTGCACATGGCGTATCATGATACTATACTATACCCAATGGATTGGAGTGCTATCAGGGCACACCCTTATAAAACATTTCATTTAAAGCATAAGTGTGCCACATGGATCATAAAACAATGAATCATTCAACATAATCATTTATTCGACGATAAAATAATGTGGCATAAATACATGAAAATCATTAAATAATATGTAAATTTTCATAAAGGTGAATACCCTTGATAGAGAAATTGGCATGGTATTCACTACAAAATGACATTGCTATGGAAAAACGCAGTGCAATTTCGGCATCATGACCGAATGACATAAGAAATCATAAAAATGGGTGATGAGAGAGATATGGTTGTATCATCATATTTACATTTCATGGACAGTAATGTGGTAATATAGATATTTGTCCCAACATATGTAATGGAATTTAGATTCATGATACAATAGAATTTCTTGAATGTAAATGAGGAGAGGGAAATTACTTTCGGAATTTCGGTATAATAACAGGTGTACATGGGAGGCATTTAGTGAGAGAGAAATGGGTCTTCCATCATTCAAACATAAAGAGGGAAGTTTGAGGGAGGTGTGAATCCATACCCCAACAATTATTATTGAAATTAAAAGGGAATAACAACTTAATGAAAATTAGAGAAAAATGAGGAAGGATAAAAAAACACTTACTAGGATGTGTGTTTCCAAAGGCTTGAGAGAGGCTTCATGGGAGCTTGGGGAACATTGGGAGGATTATAGAGAGAGAAAGGAAGTGGTTTAATGAACTGTAAAGGCATTGAGGGAGTAGAAAGTGGGATCATGTTAGGGTTTATATTGGAATGGTGAGGGAATTATTTATTATTTAGGTTTGGGACACCTCACATTAAACTAAACCAAACCACAAACTAGACAATGGTTTTTTCCCATGGTTTTTAGATAATGGAATTGGAAACAATATATTATAAAACTAAATTCCAAACTTTTTAATATAATGTTTATTTATGTGGAGGTGAGTCACACTCCAAATGAAAACAATTTAAAAAGACACGATGTTTAGTATGTTTTGAAGGGTCCATTAATGCTTTGTAAAATATGTCAAACAGACCCAAAATCATATTATTTAATTGGTAAAACATATATTGGCAGAAAATAAAGCTTATAGTATTTTATTACATCACTATGAGATCATTATGATGTCATAAAACACATTATATATTTAAATGGTTTTTAATATTTACCAAAAAATATTACTGTCTCAGAATATTATGAAAAATTAACCGTTGGATAATTTCGATGTCCTGATTCCAAAGATAATATTTATTTTATCCAAATAATTTTCTAAATATGTTAATTTTCATTTTTAAAATAAAAACCAACATTTATCGAAATGTCACGTTTTTTGACAAAAAATGGATTTCAAACCTTAACAAAAATTCCAATTGCATTCATAGAATTTTACAATCATTTATATTTAAAAGAAATTAATTTAATAATTATAATAGTTTATTAAAAGAATATTTAATTCAAAAATCCATTAATTCATCAAAATAGATTTCTTAGTTGAACATTAACTAAAAATACTATTTATGTAATAAAAACTATTTACAAGTTAACAATAAGAAAATAAGAGTATATTCTTATTATATACAAAAATAATGAAAATATAAATAGTACAAGGGACTTATTAAATAACTCCTTAAAACACCCACATAAGACTGAAGGGTGAGGTGTGCGATGGTGACAGACTCTTTGGGAGGCTCTGATAACATTATCGTGTGGTGATCTCTGTCAACTTCCACTTCTCCCATAGACGGTTCCTCTCGAGCTTAAACTGTTGAAGCTCTGCTTGGGCTTGGTCAAGATCGAAGCCCAATGACACCACCTCCTTTCCGAGCTCTGAAAAATAGGCTTCCTATGGGTCATCTCTATGGGATGGGGCCATCACATCCATTGTCTAAGTAAATTGGATTGTTAAAGCCCTATATTTATACTAATCATGTTATCACTATTCAATGACTACAAAATAAATGATCACAATTATTAACAAAAAACAAAGAATTTGACATTTTATATAAAATATTTTCATTATGATTCATTTAATTTGATCATGAAGTATTTCCATTAATTAATGTTTGGGTCATTACATATCATTTATTAAAAATATTTCAAAATCATAGAAATTGATTTAATATGGTTTTTGGTGAAAAAATTGTTGAATTATATATATTGAAATCCAATTTAGGTCATTATATCATTTTCAATTTTTTTTGTAATATAAATTTAAACTTGTGAACATTTTCTCCTTGAAAACTCACTTTCTCATCATGTCGATGACATTAATTTTAAATTAAAAATTTCAAATTAAGTGAATAAAATCTGTATAAATGGATTAAATATTTGGAATAATAATAATTTATGTTATCTAATAAATAAAAACTAATAATAGACTGTAATGAATAATAAAAACATTAAAAATAAGTACTGCAGTTAAGGTAAAAAAGTGTTTATTAGGGGTATAACTAAAAATATAAGGGTCAAAATGGAAACAAAAATTGCACAACATCGATAGGAAGACTATATTTAGACATTATAGATTATATCGTGTTTAAATTAAATTAATTTATCTGTGTGTCATGTGAAAAACAAGGTACCCATTTTTCTAGTAAAAAATAAAAATTATGCAACTCACCCTACATAAAAATGGCCACTCCCTCTCCTATACTATTCAAACCTAACAAACCCATTGGATTAGAATTTAACTACCTAGATAATTTATTTTTTTCAATTTTATCAATCTATAAGCATTATTGTTTCATTAATTTTTTCATAAGAAGCCTTTTTGTGATGAAAAAAATAAGTAGTATGAAGAAGTGGTAATGAATGTAATCGAGAATTTTATATTTTTTATTCCTCCACCTCATTAAATTTTCATTAAATAATTATAGTACAATATAATCATTTTTTCAACATATTTATATGTACATTGTTAATTTCATCACCAAAATTCTTCTCCTCTTCCATCAAATGTGATACAAAATCATCATTCGTGTGTATGGTGGACAACAACCACCTGATATAATGTCATTCTATTTGTTCCTTTTCCACATATCAAGACATGATATAATAATGGATTTAATGTATATATGTGATATTAAAGATATTATAACACTTCTTTAATTATTATACCATATATAGCTTCTTACTTTCCATTATATGGGAATAAAATATTGTCACTCATGTGTACGGTGGACAACCGCCTCCTGATATGAAATGATTCATTGAAGTGTTACATAGAAGATAACAGTGATGGGTTTAAAGAAAATATTTGATATATATATATATGAGATAAAATGTAGTTTTTAAAATTAATATATTATTTAACTTTATTTCAAGCAATCAAGAAAACGAAAACAACAATAATGTGTATGTATAGCCAAACATATCAATGAAAGATTAATTTCATTTTCTATCTATAACATTTATAGGTCAGTATAAATACATGTATATTGAATATATATGATATTTTTATCATTATTAATTTTATTGAATTATATTGAACTATTATATAATTATAGGAACAAATATAACTAATCAAAACCATGAAGATTAGGAGCCAGGCACTCCAGCTCCTAGAAAAAAATTTATAAAAGAAAATAAAAGTACATAAGGAAAAGTCATAGAGACGGTTTACAAAGGTGAGTGTAAGTCTCAACACAACAATCAGCCTGCACAAGCCTGTCACAAAAATACAGGGAGAAAAAAGTCCAACATGAGCTCACCTCGGCAATATCTCACTTAGGGAGAGAGTCCACAAATTGATTAGCCTCACGATAGACATGTAAAACTTCAAGTGAAAGTGAGTAGCAATCTGGAGACATTCCACCCAAACCGGTAACATTCTCCATGGATCATTTCTTGACCATTCATGAATAATTTAGACTACAATAGTCGAGTCTGACACAATCCATATGTCATGCCAGCCATATTTGACAACATATCTGATGGCCTTTATCATGTCCCATAGCTCATCTTCATTGGAAAACGCATTGCCAATATAATGAAATATTCACCCTTTGACAAAACCTCTATGAGTGCGGAAGACACCACCGAATCCGGAGGGGCCTGGTGCACCAGAGGCAGCCCCATAAACATTAACCTCCATCCATCATGTGATGGGAGGAATACAGTGTACATGATTCATAATCAATGGTTTCCTTGACCTACCATTCACACCAAGGGATCTCAATAAAACATGTTCAGATACATCATTCATTATGGAGCCAGATTGGATGGAGGAAGTAGTGCAGACTGCACCATGAATTGCCAGAACAGTAGATTGTAAGTTGGGGGAATTCCATTAAAAATTACAGCATTCCTCGCCTTCCATAAGTGAGACAACAAGCTGGCCATAGCGGCAAGGAGGAGCGATTTTACCTACTCACAGATTTTAATCCTACAAAAAAATTTCAACATCCCTCCAACCGATTGAGAGGGGATGTAACAATGAAAGATCTCTTGAACATTGATCCATAACTTAGAAGCAATGTTGTAGGAAAAAAAGAGATGATCATAGTCTTCGCTAGCCTGAAGACAAAGAATATAGGTCGGAAAAAGACTGAATCCAACACGCTGAGGCATGGCCTTCTTGGGGAGTCTCTTCCTCCAGATTTTCCAGAAAAGAAATGAGGATGATAGAGGGATGAAAGTTCTATAGAAATCTGTGACCCAGAATGGAATATTGACAGAGGCACCACACATTAACCTGTAGCACTCACATGTATTGAATCTTCCATTCATGTTAGACATCCAAGCCAGAGTGTCACAATCCATATATCGATACCTGGTGATTTCAATTCCAACATGAGTTGGAAGCAAGCAGTTTATTTCTGTTGAATTGCTCTGAAAATCAGCAATGGATGTCCCCCTTAACAGTCTGGGAATTGCAATATCCACATATATAGGCTGACCTAACCAATGTGTGGTTCAGAAATTAAGATGGGATTGCTTGCACACAATCCATTTAGAGAATGACATTATATTAGAAAAGTCCTGCTTAATTAAAGTCCACACAGATGATCCGAGGTATGGAAAGTACCCATTATACAACTTTCCAAGAAACCTGATTCGATGAAATGCCATGGACTCATCAGTGTTTGAAATTAAATTCCAGAAAAACTTTTTGATCATGGTTTCATTGAAAAATCTGATGTCATTGACACCCACCCTACCCATGTGAAGAGATTTAATGCAATATTTCCACGCCACAATTACCAATTTTCTCTTGTAAACTGATCCTGTCTAAATAAAATTTCTGATCACTCTAGTTAATTCATTAAGCATAGTTCTAGGACAACGATACACTGAAAAGTAGTAAACAAACATCGAAGTGGTCACAAATTTGACCAAACATATTCTTCTTGCCTGGGACATATTTTCCCCTTCCATCTTGCTAACTGATTTGTGATTTTTAGAGAAATATTTTCCACATAACACCTTTTAACCCTGCCCCCGAATAATTGTACGCCAAGATAAATGAAGGGAATAACACCCCACTAGAAACCAAGCTGTCATGCCACTCTATATTGTTTCGAGATACTAATACCTTTACCATACAAAACACAATATTTACCCCATCTAATAGCCTGACCTGTAACCTCCTCATAATTTGAGAAGATTCCCATAATACAAGAGTTGGTTCCTTTATCAACACTTCCAAAAAGAAGAATGTCATCAACATAAAACAAATGTGAGGGGGCATGCAGATGATGCCCAATTTTCATTCTCCGATACCATCCAAAATTGGAGAGATCAGTGAGGCACCAGCTCAGGTAATCCTCTGAAATAGCAAACAGCATACCAGAGAGATGGTCTCCTTGCCTGACCCCTCTTGAGAATTAAATGACGCCCCTAGAAGAGCCATTAACAAGAATATAGATCATGTCAGTTGCAAGGATGGAGCTAATAAGATCAATAAATCTCTGGGAAAACCCATGCATATTATGAATGGTGAACAAGAAGCTCCATCTGATGGTGTCAAAGGCCTTAAAAATGTCAATCTTCAATGCCATATTTCAATCATTAACATTTCTCTTCATGACATTGACACACTTAGATCCAGTGTAAATACAATTTTGGATCCTCCGTCCTAGAACAAATCCAAACTGATTAAGGGAGATGATACTCTTTTCAATACAACCTAGACGATGATTTAGAATCTTGCTAATCACTTTTGGTACTGTGTTTCCAATAGCAATGATTCTAAAATCCTTGATATCAGGGGCATTCTTTTTCTTGGGGATTAAGGTAATAAAGCTAGAATTCATCCCAAAGGACATGTGGACTGTTCTAAAAAATTCATTCACAGCATTTGTTACATCAAGATGAACAATATCCCAATAGAACATGAAAAATTTGTTCGTAAAGCTGTCTGGACCTGCAACACTGTCAATATTCCGGGAAAGAAGAGCATCATAAGTTTCTCTAGGATTGGGGATATCAACAAGCATCCTATTTTTATCATCCCCAATAGAAGGATCAATGAACTGAATAATTTTGTCAGAATTATCCTCAACATTCTCTGAAAACATCCTCTCAAAGTATTCAATGGCCGCACTTGCAATATCATTCTTAGAGGAGAAAAGGATTCGCTCAATATTCAGGGCTTGAAGACTCCTCTTAGCCTTTTTCTCTCTATTCATGAAATGAAACAGGTTTCTGTTTCTATCACCATTATTTAAACATCTAATATTAAGCTGATTTTGTGAAAGATTTTCCTTCAGATGTAGTAGCTTCTCCAGATTTGAAGTAGCCCGAATCTCATCTTGTGTTGGTAAATCCATTTGCAAACTGAACTGTTGGAGCCTTTAAAGAGTGGGTTCAGACTCCCTAATATCGTTATCCATGGAAGCAAATGATTCCTTGCTCCATTTATTCAGCCTTTCCTTGACACACATGAGTTTCAACCAAAGAATGTAGGATGGACTGCCCAGATACCCAGTTTTTCAATAATCCAGTACAATTTCTTGGCAGCCCGGGATAATGAGCTAGGAATTATTAAACTTGAATGGAAGAGGTAAAGATCTCACAATTTGAAAAGAAACATCAATCAGGATGGGACTGTGATCAGAATTTAACCTTAGCAATGTAATTCTAGAAACATTAATCGCCATATTCCTGTCAACAACCTACATAAAACACCAATTTAACTTGCTTTCCTACCTCCCATTAATAGTACATCAACTCCATGTAAACTCATCCCCATAAATAGGAACATCAGTAAGACCCCATTTATCAATACAAAATGACAGATTAGCAGCCGAGGCATGACAGAAATTCCCACCAGTTTTTTCCTAAGGTTTGAGGACAGTGTTAAAGTCACCTAGTAAGATCCAGCTATTCACCATATTTTCAGAAATATCCAATAGATTTCCCCACAGTGATTGTCTTCTTGTATGGAGGTTTAAATCATACACAAAAGTCACTGAAAAAGGGACATTACCATAGAGGTAGGTAATAGAAACATATTGAGAATCAACCAGGACAAAACTAAATAACACACTATCATGCTAAAGCACCCACAATGATTCAAAATTCATTTCAAGCTGATTGCATGCAACAAAGGAATAACCTAACGAGGCCCATTTGAAGGATCTCCAAATTTCAAACTTCATTCTAGGTTTTTCATCACCAACCAAAAGAGGTTTATTTGTCAGTATAAAATGTTTCAGGGATCTAACAATGGGAGGATTACCAATCCCTTGACAATTCCAAAAAAGGATTTTTCATTTTTTCGATCTAAGCCTAGTACTTTGCCCTTCATGTGCATGTGATGTCTGCTTTACAGATGAATTATAATCACTGCCACTGGATTCAGACACATTCTCACCATCATCCTGCTCAGAAGAGTCCTCAGTGCTGAGTAACGAAAACCTATTGCCATAGTCAATCGGAGGAGCTAGTAAACTAGAATAGAGGACTCTCCATGCAGCCATATTCGCATAGACCTGCATAAAAATAGGGTCATCAGAGACCAAATCACCATAAACTAAAACAGAATCACTTCCATGACCATCATCAGGAATTGAAGAAATATTGCGATCAGAATCTATAGAAGAGCCCAATGGATCATTAACCATGTCTTGTACAGGGACAGAAGCATCATCAGATGGTGTGACAAATTCACCATGCACGGCAATGACATTATCTCCAGGACCATTGTCATGAATTCAAGGTAAATTACGACTAGAATCTAATGAAGTGCTCTGTGGGTCATCACCCATGTCTTGTATATGGACAACCTCACCATCAGATGTTGTGACCAATTCATTATCAGAATAAGGAGCATCCTGTATACTGACCAAGTCAGGATTCATAACAACTGACTCCTTATAATGAGTATCATGAATCACTGCTTCCTCAGCAACATGAGAGGAAATTCCCACAACCTGTAGTAATCCATCATCACATCCATCTTTATTTTCATCCTACACCAGCTGCATATTATCATTCACATGAGGAGTATCTTTAGAAAATGAGTCCCCAGGATCATTAGAGGGAGCATATTTCTTACCCTTCATCATAAAATTCTCATTATTATGCCCACTGACCTTGTAGAGGATACATACTTTATTTCAGTTGCAATCTGATGCAATATGTCCAATGAATTTTCAATTGAGACAAAATTTGGTCATTCTTTCATAAAACATTCCAAGGGTAATAGTATCATCATTTGTAGATGATACCACTTCCTCCACTAAAGAAGAGGACTTATCATCATCCACAAGAACTCTAGTTTAATGACCAAACATTGGGTTATCTATCTGACTGTCATGCCTGATGGTATTCCCAACTGGCGAAGCAATATCAAATAGTATTTGGGGATGCCAATAAAGCATGTTCAAATTCGAGACCCTTATCTATATTTGTGCGTATGTGTTCTTGACAAAATTGGGTTCAAAATTCTGATCCCATTCATGAATTCGAATGAATCCAGTTTTGAGCAGAACCAAGCCAAAACTCTAGACATGTTGCTTAATTTCATCTGAGGGAAAGATAATTTGATAAAACCCACACACCAACATAGTCATCCTCCACTCAGAAAACCCCAGATCTCAGTAATTTTGGTAGTAATATACTTATTTTTATAATATTATAAATAATATTTAATGATATTGTGTCATGGGTAATTTGATTCAATCATCCCAAAGTGGTAAGAGTATTAGGTTACAATATCATAATTTATCAAGATTCATTTTGATTATGCTTCCAATGATGAAATATTATGATCTATATATAATGAAAATAATGAATATTCTTATCCATTGGTTATTTATTTAGGATACATTTTTTCCATTCATTTTCCACTCTTTATGTACTCATGATTTTAAAAAAATGGTTTTATGAAATATCGTCATTATTTCCCTCTTCTATAGAAAACACTTTTTCTTCTAAAACAAACTTTTAAAAAAATTAAAATATAATTTTCAAATTATTAAAATGATTTATTAAATAAATTTTTATTATTGTTTTTATTTTTATAAAATTTCATGAATGGAATATTCATTTCATTTTCTAATCAGTTCCCATTTTTCATTTACTAAAAAGATGAAAGGAACCTCTATTTTAACATGAACATCATAAACCAAACTTCTCATTGTTAGGACAATTATTTTATTTTAAAACTCTATTGTATGTATTCATAGTTATTTTAAGTGAAAATTATTTTCAAACTATTTTATGTTTTAAAATGTTTTTTTTCAAAGGATAAAAGTTATTTTTATCAAGAATTTATTTAAATGATTTTTATAGATTATTTTATAAGTTTTCACGGTTATCTATAATAAAAATTATTTTCTAATTGTTTTTTATTTTAAATATTTTTTTGAAAGTGGAAAGGCTATATTTCTATGGAAATGTTTTTAGTGATTTTTAAAGCTTTTTTATATTTTTTTATGTTATTTTCATTAAATAGAATTTTCAAAATATTTTATGTTTTTAAAATTATTTTACTATGAAAAAACATTTATTTTCTGTTGGAAATGTTTTAAAATATTATAATTATTTCCTTATATGTTTTCAGTTTTATTTTCAAAGAAATAAATTTTTGAAAATGACTTGTATTTTTTTAAATCAATTTCAACGTGAGTAGGATATATTAATCAAGAAATGTTCCTTGGGATCTTTCAAAATCATTTCCGAACAATGATAACATCCTTTGATGTTACTTATGCATTAATGAGGATAATAATGAATGATACCATACTTATTATTTACTTGTATAGTATATTTTTAATTTGATTAAATGTTTATGAAACCCATTTATTTTTCATGGGTTATTATTTGGTGAACTGATGAAATTTTAATGAGACATGTTTTATTTACATGTGTTATGAAGTGATGAGATGAAGACTATTTTATGATATTATGGATCACAGAAGTATGGATTTCATTATGAGATGTGTGAGACCAATACCCCCTCCAATTCATTGGATAAAAAAAATCACACATGATAATAATGGGAAAATGGTTTATGGTCATGAACCACTATGGGAAATAGGTAGGTCCAAATCCACTATGGAAAATAGAGGAATCCAAATCCACTATATGAAATAAGTGTATCCAAATCTAAAATGGGAAATAAATTACTAGTCATGATCCACCATGTTAATGGTATTCCTAGTTAACCGTTACGAGGGAAAAATTATTCAATATTTACAATGGTTTCACAATTTTATGAACTGGGATTATGGTTGATGATTGAATAATGATTATTTACCAATATTATAGACCATGTTTTCAGAAATGATAAATTTATATTCTATAAGTCATGTTTATGATCTTCGATATGTTCTGATTTAGCTTTATATGTTATGTGCATGATCACAAACCCTTATACTTATCTTATTCCAGTAGGTGATCATATGTTGATATATTCTATTGTTACCCTTACTATGAATTTGTCTAAACCCCAAAATTTATTAGTTTTATATCTCTTTAGTGTTATTTAATAGCTTAAATATCATGCAACACGGACAAAGATTGCATTATACCCATGATTGAGTTTTTGTGAAACAACACATTAGTATTATAAATATATAAAAGAATGTATTTATTTATCAATTCCATATTGTGATTTGAATAGTATAAAATAAAATTGAAATATTATTTATAATATTTTCAAATAAATAAAACATATTTACAATGATATGTATATGTTTTGTTAAAATAGTAATATATTTTGGAAAACTATTTTCATAAAATAACTGCTTTTTATGTCCTTTTTTAACAATAATAAAATTAATTTTAGACACTCTTAAAAATTTAATTTGGTAAAATATAATTCGTTTTTGAATTTGTAATTTTAAAATTATATTAGTCTGAATTTTTGGTATTTTTTTGAAAACATTCAATTTTAGACGAATAATGAAAATACTACATAGTACATAAAAAGTGACTTTTTTATTTAAATAATTATTTTTTAAATGAAATTTATTTTGACATAATATTAGATATATAGTACTTATATTAGTCCAATGTAATTAATTAGGGTCATTTTATAATAATATTAGATATCTAAATGTTTATTTAACCTTTTAACTTCTATTACACACCTTCTAGGAACATTTTCACATTTGCATAAAATGTAATTTTACAACATCTATGAATTAAATTTCAAAAATCCAAGAGACATGGATGACTTATGCTAGTTAAATGTTGTTCAATAGGATTAAAATAATTTGTAATGAAAAATAACTTTTTTTTATTTACACTGTTAAATGTAAATAATATAATTTAAGGTAATAAATAATATTATAATAATATGAAATTACCCCAACACATGCCCTAATTATATTAGGTATGTGTTTTTCCACCACAAAAAAACTTAGGACGAAAATATGACCATTTTTGATTCACTTGGATATGATTAGGACATTTATTATATTTAATTTAATGAAGAGTTAAAAGTGTTAAATTCAAATATTAATAACAAAATAATTTTTATATTGGGTTATAAAAAATATAAATTTGACAATAAATTTTCATTATAAAGATAAAAAATATTTACTAGATCATGTAATTTTATTTATAACTTTTAGAATTTAAATGATTAAATTTATTTATCATTCAATGATGATGTAGTAATTACGTTATTAATGAATGATTAAAACAATTAATTTTATTAATATTAAAATATGTATATTTAGAAACCTTTTATGACATACACTAATTTTCAAGGTGATTATGACATTTTAGTATTTATGAAAGGTATTTTTTTGATGAAATAATATTTATATGACATTAAAAAAATTATGTATTAAACATTAAAAAAATTGACATAAATGATATTTTAAAATAAATACAACATTTTTAAATAATACCAAAATGATAAAACTCTACGGTTCTTCCAACTAACCTGGATAGTGTAAAAATGTCATAAACAATCTACTTTAGCTTATTTTGGAAACATATGGTAAATATATTAACGTTGTAGTATAAAAATATTAAAAGACATGGTAAGAGTTAAACTGTTTTGCAAAGGGTTAAATCTATATGATACGGTTAATATGATGACTTAATCATGTCTAAAACCTATTGGTTGAGAGGATTTGGTCACATCCCCACCATAGTCTCGAAATAAATCCATTTGGTGCTATTATTAACCAAAAATTATTTTATTACAAATTAACGATTCAAACTTTTCCTAAAGTCCCCGTCACCTCTTTTATAAAAGGGTACATCCCATTCTCTCAAATTCACACCTCCAATATCATTTGGATCGGATAAAACCTACTAAAATATCCTTCCAACTACCCTAAAAACAACATAGAGGCCTTAATCTGATCAGAAATAGAACATAAGAATCCATTTTGTTCAAGTCAAATGGAAGCTCCCGAAGAAGAGGTAATCTTTTTATCACCTTTTCCAATGTTCTTTTCTTATTGTACTTCCTATTTCTATGTTGTTTCCATAATAAAATAATAACTCCAGTAACATCAAAATATTGTTAATTTTTTTGTAAATATGGTACATACATGTTCATTATTCTATCCATCATATTATTTACAAAGTCACCATATATGCATACGTACGACTTCCGTCTCCACATCGGGGTGTAGTCGGTTATTCAACAATTCATTATTTGGATGGGTCGAATAAGAAGAATAATTGATGTCAATAATAAATATAACATTTTAATGATTCAATATAGATAATATAACATCTAGTTTCATATGTTTTCACCCCCAATAAAATGATATCATCGTTCGTGCGTACGTATGGCTTATCATCCCCACAACGTGATGAGATTCATTTCCACGATCACCATTCATCGATGAATAAAAAAAACATATTATTAATATGTATGTAATATATAAAATAATAATGCTTCTGGATATATATATATATATATATATATATATATATCTGTGTGTGTGTGTTTTTATTTACATGTATCTCATTCACTTACTTCCATTCAATATGATATGAAAATGGAAAAATCGTTTATGCGTACGTACGACCTACCATCTCCAAAAATAGTGTTTTCCATTTCACATATCAATCCATAATAAGTATTTTATTATTAATATATATTATAAATAAAAAATATTTTATATTCATTGAGAAATTAAATCTTGATATATGTGATATGATGAAGAATAACATGTTAAAACACATACGATAAAGAAAGCGATAATTACGTAAAATTTTATTTTAACGTGAAAATTATTATTAAATTTGTAGTATAATGTCATAAATGAATTCAGTATGATATCCTAAATATGAATATGGTTCTGTTCTAATTTAATAACATACTATGGTCATTATACAGTAATTCAAATGTACCCTCGACCAAATTAAATTTCATCATAAGGGTTAATTCCTCTATCTCATTATTATATGAGATTGTTTATGTGTGTGTTTTTACTGGGAAATATTTATTATCCATGTACATTTCTTATAGAAGAGTTTTCAAAATGATTATTTTTTAAGGAATCCTTAACTAAAAAATAATTTTAAATGCTTTAAATTATAATTATTCTAAATCATACTCATTATTTTCATTATTTTCAAACTGGTTTTAAGGATTTATTTATATAGACCTAAATGTTTTAAAATTTTAATTCCATTAAAAAGTTTCAATGTTGAATGGGACACTTTTATTAAAAAATTTCATTTAAATGTCATCCTTTCTAAATTGTGTTAATTTTAAATGATTTCATGAAAAAGTGATATTTCATTCAAATTATTTTAATGACCATTTTAAACAATGTCAACATAATTTATTGGATATTATTACTGATTAAGATTTATTTATTAATAAAAAATATTCTATATTGTATTGAATGAGTTATGATATTTTTGACTATGTATGTGTCATTTCTATTACTTTTATGGTTTATGGTTAATGTAATGACATTTCGTATATTAGTTTGAATATGAGTGTCTATGTTATGTTTCACCCTTTTCATAAGAGGAATGTGTTGGACATAATATGTGACGGGCGGGGCCTGCTATAACCTCTTGATGCATCTGAGGGTATCATGAGACCAACTAGTGTCCTTGCACAAGGCCTTGAAAAAATTTGTATTTGTATTAATGGAACGAGACCATGACTACATGGTTGTGATGTCTGGCATTATGTATTCCCTTGTTATGAAATAAGATATTACATGTGATTATTCAACTTGATGAATATCCATGTGCATGTTTAAATGGTAATGGTTGATTTATTTTTTATATATTATGTTCAATATTTTGTTTAAAAGGATATTTATTTTATTACAAATCATGCCTTAAAATTATATAGCTTCTGCTAAATTTTTTACCCTTACATAGAAATTGATCTCACCCTTTTCATATGTTTTGTTTTCTCAGGATTCCATGATGTGTATTATTTTTGATATGCAGGGTTCAGCTAAAGAAATAATGGAGTTTTCAAAGAATTAATTAGGATGTGTTGTATGTTAGAATGTTAAATGTAACATTCATGTATTTAATCTATTTTCCAGAACATCAAAATAGATGAGTCCTTCAAGAATTTTTTCCTTGTAATCATTCCAATGTATTAAAATAATACACTGGCTCGGGGATTTTGAGGTCGGGGCATTAGATTTTGTATCAGAGGTAGATTTGAAACATCCTTGGAAATAGATTTAGATAAACTCAGACTAAGAAACATTACCCTATGATAGAATTTTAGGGTTAGTATCAAAGAACATCCAATTATTTTGGTAATGTCAGTATTATGTGGGGTTTCCATGAAATTCATCAATATATGGATTCTACAAGTGGACGTGTTTATAGAACCGATGTACAGAGGAGTGAAAACTCCGACAATGAGATCATGCTTGACCCAGGGTATCTTTGTACATGAAAACAAGCCTTACTGCAAACATGGTTTTTTACTCCAAAGGGATATGATTTAGGTACGTTACATTTTCTTTTCAAACATTTATGAAGGATTTATTAGTAAATATGTCAACAATGAAACCATTTTTATGAATATGATACTATATGTGTGAAAATATTCAATTAATGTTGAGAGTTTTTCTAGTTTTTTGGATTGTAATTATTATATGACCTAACCTTGTGTATGTCATTATTTATAAATGGTTTCTAGTAGAATGATTGAGAAATCTAATAATATGCATGATCCAAAGAGTAAGAAGGGATATATATTTCACGATATTAAGGTAAAATTTAGAAGGGAAATATTCTCCCATGTATTATCATCATATTATCAAATAGTATCATGTGTTAATAAGTCAATTAATGAATTCTATGAGTCCTATGGATTTGACGGGATGAAAGAGAAGAAGAGGATGTCAGGGAAAAAGATTGATAAAGGGATGTAGGGAAAGAATAATTTTCCCACATGTGATAATTGTGGAAGGAATCACCATTGTAAATGCATTAAGGGAATGAGAGTTTGTTATAAGTGTGGAAAAAAAAAAGAAACCATATACATGACTGTAAGGGTACGAAAAAGGGTTAAAATTTACAATGCATCAACTTTAAGGAGATGGGAAACTACGTGAATCAATGTACAAATCATGAGAGTATACCCCAAATGATTCTATTTGATAATAATCAAGTTATGATACCACCGCATATAAAGATGAATGATTAGTTTTCATTTTTTAATAATAAAGAATTGGGTCAATTGAGTATTTTATTAACGATATACATGTTATAATAATTATAGAGTATATAATGATTTTACTGTAGTACTATTTCATTATGGATTTGATATTGTATGGTACCATGTAATGTGACCGAGTTTCAAGTAAAACTATTTGGAAAATATATTTATGGGGGAAATATAACGCTTAATATGTTTCAAAAACTGATAAATTGATTTTATAGAAAGAGATAAATGAGTTTGATAAAGTATATAGGATATTATTGACTACATTTGAATTTATTATTTGTTTGTTTATTCTATCATTGATGGATTTTACAACATCTTTGGATTTAAGGAGTTTATCCGGTATTATATAAGGAATAATAGAGCATGAACATATTCAATAAGATTCTATGGTAAATAAGGGTGTTATCATGTTTTATGATATTAAATGATGAAGGTATTCACATGTTTTTATGTGGAAAAAGAGATCTCCATTATGTTTACCTACCATATAAATATTTAAACTATGAGTTGGACACACGTATTTTTTGATAAGTCTAAAGGATGGAATGGAGTAAGTTGAACACTTTATATTTTTTTGAGGTAAATGTATAATGTTTTAGATAATCTTAAATATCTTTTTGGATTTCAGTAAACATAAAGAGGATTAATGAAATACATTTGGTCCTTGTGATTTATCAAATGCGCTTTAGGTATAAAAAATTCATTTTTAAACATTCATTTCCTTGTGTATGAGATGACGTGAAAATACATCGAAGCACAACCAAATGTTGAGATTATGATTATGACATGTAATGAAATAATGTATGTTTTCTTGAGTTCTAATCTAGATAGTAAATTAATCCTTCATCTTTATAAAATGTGTATAAAAAATGTATGTTATCCTAATACCTTATTTATTGTTAAAATGATGATACAATAAATCATCATAGATTTATGGCTTTGAGGACCTCAATTTTACATTTATTGTTTACTTGTTTGTGATTAATGACCTCAATCAATCCCTATAAATATTTACATTTTTCTTCCAATTATGTGTCTATAATTTACAGCAATGTTCCTCCATTTGATATACTAATATTGCGGTGACTTTTTGATTTGCACTTACCTCATATAAAAAAATTTATTATCTCTATTTTTGATGTGGGTTATCCACAAAGGTTTTTTCTATTTTCAACCTTTTATTTTCAATGAACAATTTCAAATTGCGAGGACACAATTTATTGAAGGATGAGAGAATGTAACACCCCATTATTTTAGAGTACATTATCTCTTTAATGTAATTTAATATATTATATTTCACATAATACTGACTTGTCTTGCGTTATATACATGAATGAGTTTCTACGAAACAAAAGATTAATATTATAATTATTTAAAACGATATACTTATTTGACAATTAATTATTGTGATATGAATAGTAAAAAATACATTTGAGATATTATTTATAATGTTTTGATATAATTAATATATATTTATAATGAAACGTATATGTTTTGTTAAAATAGATAAATATCATGTAAATCTATTTTCTTAAAATTACTACTTTTTATGTCCTTTTTTGAACAATGATAAAATAAATTTTAAATAATCCTAAGAACTTAATTTGGTAAAATAGATTTAATTTTTGAATTGGGAATATAGAAATTTTCAAAGGCAGAGTGGTTGGTATTTTTCTAAAAACATTCAATTTTTGATGAATAATGAAAAATACTATATAGTACATAAATACCGATATTTTTATTTAAATAATTTTTTTTAATTTAAATTTATATTAAAGTAAAAATGGATACATAATACCTATATTAGTCTAATTTAATTCATTATATTTATTTTATAATAAGATTAAATATATAATGTTTTATTGAACTTGTTAACATATTTTACCCACCATATAGGCACATTACAAATTTTCATAAAATATAATTTTAACGCTACCATGATTTGTATGTATGAAAATCAAATAGACACAGTTAAAATTAATAAGTAAAATTTGGTTCAATAGGATGAATGTAATTTCTGGTTAATAGTAACTTTTTAATTTTATTTACCATGGTTAAAAGTAAATAGTGCGATTAAAGGTAAAAATAATATTATAAAAATATAAAAATACCCAAAAAGTGTCTTTATTTAATTTGATATGTGTTTTTAGACCAAAAATAAACCTTATGATAAAAAATATATCCATTTTCATTTACATGGGATAAAATATGATTGTTTCTGATGCTTTTGTCGGGGCGCGCGCGTCTGTCCGTGGGGAGAAGACGCACGGCTTTGTTAGCCCCGCATTCCCGCTTTCCAAAGGCGGGCGACATCCGTTCCTTGTTCAGGGACGTCTGCTCCTCGATCGAAACCGGGATGATGGGATGTCGGTTCTTTCCTCCGTGGATTCCTCCTTGGATCTCATCACCTAGTCCGGGTCTCCATCATTGATTTAAGACCTGCTCGTGAAAGTCATTCCCGGTGCCATATCTACATGGACACCGGTTACTTACTCTACTTCCGTCAAGATGCTCCAAGGGGTCTCGTCGGGGCAGCAACCTTGGGTGGGGAGAATGGTCACGTCGAGAAATCAGTAGATCTGGAGTTGTTGGCCTGTCTGTCTTTGGTCCCCCATCACAGGACTTCTCGAGGGCGTGGCAGTCCGAGGCATTCCACATCGAACGCGGGGAATGTGTAACATCTGAGGTTTTCCTCAGCTTCCCATGTTTAACACGGGGTATGCCGCGAGTTTAACGTCTTGCGGAGACGGATCGGGTTGAAGGGTCCCTGGGGGGAACACCGACATTGGGGCCAGCACGTGGGCGGCTTCCCAGATGTCATGGAGTGAAGTGGGGCGGCATGATCCCCACGGGGATGTGGCGGCCCGGGTAAGGATCAGGATGGATGGTGGGGTGAGACATGGGGCTTACGCTCTGATGTGGCCTAAGAGGAGGAGTACAGTTTAACATCATGCGGGACGGGGGAATACAGTTTAACGTCATGAGGGACGATGTCATGCGGGGCTTACGCTCTGGGGCGGCCCGTAGTGTCTTCCTCATGTCTGGCCATGAGGGCATGTCAACTCGCTGGTGAGTTGAGGTACGTGCCTATGCGCGAGTGCACAAGCTGGATAACGCCAGGGGCGTTGGAATTGTCCCGAACAAAGGGAAATGGAACGTGTGAATCACATGCCCAGCATTCTGAATGCAATGAGAGCGGTGTGACGATAGAGGATAACTGCTGACCATGTTCGCAACACAGCATCCTATCGCATTAGCCTGAAACGGGGATGAACAAATGAGGGGTTGGCTGCTGACCCTGTTCGAAACACAGGACCCGACTCAAAGTGTCACCCGAAGCCTTTTGGGGCGTTGGCCCATGATAGGAGGGGGACCGGGGGTCTACCATCCGTACCGTTAGGGGGTCCCTCCAGACTTTTGAAATGGATGCAGATCCGAATGAAGGACACACGAAGCGTGAGGTGGAGTGCTGGAATGTTCGAACGGATTCCAATGCTCTTGAAACTATGCCACTGTAAACATGGCATTAGGCATATTATGCTAGGGGCATAAGGCATCTCTCGTTTAGGGAAAGAGGCATCCTACGTTTGGAACGTAGGGGTTGCTATAGTTTAGAGTCATTTAGGCAGGACTGGTGCCATAAGGGGAAAAGAAATGGTTGGTATGGGGCTTACGCTCTAGGGCGGCCCATAGTGGATAGTGAACCGACATGAAGGGGTCAGAACAACTGGGTGGTGGGATTGAACCTCGTGGAGGCTTCCTACGTACCGCACGTTTGCACGGATCAAAGTCCGCGTAGTTTGCTGGGATGGGGCTTACGCGTTGGGGTGGCCCATAGAGGATGTCATGGTCGATGCACTCTCTAAGCCTGCGTGAGTCATGCTCAGTGCAGGAAAAAAGAGGCAGCAGGGACCAGACGATCACATCGTGAAGGGCACGTCCGTGAGAAGCGGTATGGGGCTTACACGTTGAGCGGCCCAAAGAAGAAATGTGCTTAGTAGTTTAACGTCCTGCAGCATGGACGAATGTGGGTATGGTTGACACCCGCAGGGCTTACATGCCTGACGCCCTCTACCCCATGTGGAAGGGAAGGCATTAGCAAGGCCGTGGGGACAGTGCGGAGACGCATGGGTGCATCTATCCATGAGAAAGGCTAGGGGCTTACTCCAGGATGGAGGCCCGGTCACAGTTTAACGTCATGTGTTGGGGACGAGGTGCTTAGCGGTTTAACGTCTTGTAGCTTGGACAAATGCAGTTTAACATCGTGTGGGACGATGGATGGGGCTTACGCTCTGAGGTGGCCCATAGTGTCGGGACTTACTCCAAGGTGGAGGCCCATAATGTCGGGACTTACTCCAGGATGGAGGCCCATAATGTCGGGACTTACTCCAGGATGGAGGCCCATACTGTCGGGACATACTCCATGATGGAGGCCCATGAGACCTTGCGGTTACTTCGCACGAGCCTGGAAGGCCGTACGGGAAAAACAACGCATGTCGCGCATGCCTGGCACGGAATGCATCAGGTGCCGGCACGGGGGGAAGCCAAGGGGCATCAAGGTGAGCGGTCCCGGGCTTTGCGCGCAGCAAGCGAGGCTTGCGCGCAAAACATCAGGACGACTCGCAAAAGGGGAGGTTTGCGCGCAAAACTCCGGGTCGGAGCGCAATCGACTCAAATGGGATTGCGCGCGCGAAGGGAATTACGCGCGGGATTTTGCGCGCAAGGCAGTGTAATGCGCGCGCAGGCCACGAATTGCGTACAAGAGAGGGTAATTGCGCAGGGATTGTGCGCAAGGCGTGAAAACGATGGAGGGGGAAAAGTAATTGAGGCCGGTGGAGTTGCGCTCAAAGGGCGAACTTCAGGGAAAGGTTTCGCGAAAATAAATATTACCCGGAGGCCATATTTCGCGCGGGGGGAGCCAAATTGCGCGCACTGGAGTCGCTTTGAATTCCTCAACCCCAAAACCGTTCGGGGTCACCATTTATTTATAGGCGACCCCGGGCGCGGAATCCAGGTGGCACGCAGAATTTTGCACGCCGAGAACCGTTTGCGTGTGAAATCGGGCCGCGAAGAGCCGGGGCGCGCAATTATTGCGCGCCGCACCGGCACAATTCCGCGCATCCCGGAAGGACTTCGTGCACAGAACAATGTTTCGCGTGGATCCTCCTTTAATTCGTGCACCACCTCCCAGGCCTCCGGTTCGGGCCTCTGATTCTGAATGTGACTTCGCTTCGCCATTTTGAAACATCCTCCAGGAGTTACGGCCATTTTTTCGGCATCAACAATGATATTTATTATATTTTATTTAAAGAAGAGTTAAAAGTATTAAATTCAAATTTAATGAATTAAATAATCTTTAATAAAGGGTTTTATAGAAGATAAATTTATCTATATTGTTCATTAGAAATATAAAAATATTATCTACATCGGGGTATTTTATTTATAATATTTATACATTAAATAATTTTATTTATTTATGACACAATGATGATGCGGTAATTTCATTATTAATGAATGATCGAAAGAAATGATATATAATTATTAAAATGTATATATTTTGAATCTTTTTAATCCATAAAATAATTTTCTAGGTGACTATGACATGTTAGGATTGAATCATTGTATTGTTTTCAATGAAATTGAGTTATTAAGAGTTTTAAAAAAATCACGTATTAAATAGTAACTAAAATGACATAAATGATAGTTTAAAATTAATACTATTTTATTAAATATTATAAAATTTATAAAAATCCTAGGTTCTCCAAAATAACTTTTATAGTGTTAAAATATCATAAATTATATTCTTTAGGTTCTTTTGGAATCATATGGAAACTATATTAACCTTGTGGTAAAAAATAAGAAGACACTATAAGAGTTAAATATTTAACTTAGGGTTAAATCTAAATGATAAGGTTAATATGATGACCTAAACATGTCTAAAACCTATTGTTTGAGAGTATTTCAATGCACACACACATCATCCGTGAAAAATACATTGTTATATTTTTAAAATAGGAAATGATTTTATAATAAATTAATATTTCAAACATTTCCTAAAGTGCCTCTCACCTCTCTTATAAAAGGGTACCCAACCTTCTCTCAAATTCACACCCCCAAAGCCATTTTTCTCTGCCAAAACCTGCTCAAATAACTTCCCAACTACCCTAACTTTATCCAAAATACCATACATTGATCATAAAGCCATCCTATGGATCCATATTTCTCAAATCAAAAGTAATATCTCGAAGAATATGTAATTATTTTATCACCTCTTTTAAAGTTATTTTCTTCGTCTACTTCTTCTTTCTTTGTTGTTTCCATACTAAAATAATAACTCCAACACCTTATACATACTGAGATTTTATTAAAAATATTGTAAAACCATATTAATTATTCTATCTATCCTATGAATGATATTGTCACCATACGTGCATACGTATGTTTTACTGTCTCCATGTCATGGTGTAGTCTATTATTTAACACATCATTATTTTGATGAGTCTAATAATGAGTTTATTTTATGTAAATAATAAATATAACATTTTAATTTTCATTTATATATAATTTACCAACCCATTACATACTATTTTACCCGAAATATAATGATATCATCGCTTATATGTACATAAGGCTTACCGTCTCCACGACGCGATGAGATTCATTTCCAGATTCACTATTTAACGATGATTATAAAAATATATATTATTAATAAATATGTAATATATGTAATAATAATTATACTAGATATATATTTATATATATATTTACATATATCGCATTCACTTATATTTTTTCAATACGATATGAATATGGAAACATCGTTTATGCGTACGTACGACCTACTGTCTCCATAAACGATATTCCCCATATCATATATATAACTATTATATATATTTAAATTTTGAATATATAGGATACATAAATATTTTTTTTATATTCTATAAGCATTTATATAATGCTGTAAGTGATACATTCAAGAATAACAATATAAAACACAAACGATAAAGAAAGTGACTACTACCTAAATTGTTATTTTAAAATGGAAATTATTATTTAATGGATAATATAATGTCACAAATGAATAAATTATGATATCATAAATATGAATATGGTTCTATTATAATTTAATAACATACTTTCGTTATCATACATGAGGTTAAACGTACCCTCCGCTACAGGAAAGTATAATGTAAGGGTCAAATCATCAATCTCATTATTATCTGAAATTGTTAATGTGTAAGTTTTTACATGGATGTATTTATTATCAATGACAATGTTTCATCAAAGTGTTTTTAAAGGATTATTTTTAGAGGATTTGTTAACTAAAAAATCATTTAAAATATTTTAAATAATTATTTTTTCTAAATCATTCTCATTGAGGTCTATGTTTGGAAAATAGTTTTAAGGATTTATTTATATTGAAAATGAATGTTTTAAAATATTAATTCCATTCCAAAGTTTCAAACTGATATTGTAAAATTTGATACAAAAATGCCTTTTAAATTTATTCCTTTATAAATTGTGTGATTTTTTTATGATTTCATAATAAAGGTATATTTTTTCTCTCAAAGAGTTTTTCTGTTCATTTTCAACTATTTCCACATAATTTATTTGATATTATTCAGTGTTAAGGTTTATTTATTATATTAAAATATTCTATATTGTATTGAATGGGTTATGATATGACTGACTATGGGTGATCTATTTTTATTACATTCGTGGTTTACTGTTAATGTATTGATATTTCGTATGCTAGTTTTAATATGAATGTTTATGTTATGTTTCAACCTTTTCATATGATAAATGAATTGAACTTATTATATGATGGGAGAGGACTACTATAGCCCCTCGATTCATGAGTAGTAATCATGAGACAAAATAGGGTCTTGGCATAATTACATGAAAAATAATTTATTTGTAGTCTTGGAATGAGGCCTTATCTATGTGGGAATGATGTCCATCATTATGAATTTCCTCGTTATGTAATAAAATATTACATGTGATTATTTGACTTAGAGAATATCTTTGTGCATGTTTATATGGTAATTTTTGATTATTTTTCTATATTTTTTAAAATTTTTAATTTAAAAGGGTATTTTTTTAATTATACATCTTGCGTTAAATGTTTATAGCTTTTACTAAATTATTTACCCTTTCTGAGTATCTGAGCTCACCCCTTTCTAATGTTTTAATTTCACAAGATTCAATGAAATGTATTATGATTGATATACAAGTTTAATCTCTATTAATAACTGTGTTCATAGTGGATTAATTATGTTGTTTTTTATGATTGAAAGTGAAATGTAACGTCCATGTATGTAATCTATTTTCCATGACTGGTAAACTGATCAATCATTCATGACTTAATTCCTTGTAATCATGCTAATTTATTAAAATAATTCACAAGGTATGATCTTCTGGGGTCAAGGTGTTAAAATTTGAGCTCATCATTAATTTTGTTTCCATCTATAGGTTATAAAGAATGGTTTATGTATGATTTGTCAAAGAGGAGTGGTATGTGAGAATATATTTGTGGGAGATGTTGATGATTATTCATGAAATAAAAATATTTCATTTATAGTCTCCAATGACACTAAACCATTATGGTCCTCAGGCATGTTTTGATAAAATGTATTGAAATTCATCTAAAATATGTGATATTTTTTTAATGAAAAGTTCAGGTTTTTATTGTTGATATCTGGGGGAAGGTTTTTCTATCATTTGGAAACTAGCTTGAGAATAAGATAGTGAAATACATAGGAATATTTATAAGGTAATTTATATGAATGTATTTAAGGATTTTTCTAAAGATGAATCAAAGTATACAAAATTATCCAAGGTTTTCTGTAGAGGATATAGAATGTGGTCTATAAGAAATTGAATCCCTGTCAGGATGATAAAAGTAGATGTGGCTCTATCACAAAGGCACCTAGGGGTAATAAAATTTAAAAGGTTTCATTGAGCTTGACTCGATCACCTTCTGGGGTACAACAATGGACCTTGCATCACACCTATTTTGACTATACTGGGGGACATGCATTGGAAATTCTCACAGTCATTACTAACCATTATAAAAGATATTAGTAATGAACATCAATGAACAATGATAAAACATAGGTTTCTTATAATTAAAATATGTTTTGAGGATTTAAAAATCATATAAGTGATATTTATTGATTATTTGTTTCCCCGCTATGATTATTGTTTCTCATAGTATGTTTTTTAGATTAATTAAATGGAATGAAACAAAAGGAACATGATTAACATTGATTGTCATTGAAAATTTATTGATGATTAACCAAATAGGATGAAAACTCATATAAAAGATTTTATGATTATTTCCAACCAGTTATCATGAAATATGATTAGAAAATCACACCGTAGACATCTCTTGGAGTCACAAAATATGATAAGGATAGAGTTTGTTGAGAGTTTATGTAGTGGATGAATGAATATTCAGTTTCATATATGTCCAGAATCTAGGAAGAAGCACCGAAGTGGATGTCTTAGAAATATTTGAAGTTGTTTTAACTATAGAAATGGGGTACACAAGTCGTTATTATAGAGGAAAAATGAGAAGGTGTGTTGAACCAATGGATGATAATAATGGTCTCTCATAGATATCATCATTGAGTAAATTTTTCATATGTTGAATGTGTGTGAATTATTAAAATAAATGTCTTATATGGAAATAACATCAAGAGAATCAATAAGGTGGAACATGTAATGGTTATACTATTTATGATGTGGAAACTACAAATGAGAAATGGGATTTTTGGGAAATTATAATAGTAATCTTTTTTATTAATATGGGAAGAATGATTAAATTTAATTATATTATTTTTAATAAATGATTATTATTTCATATTATAGGAAATATGTATTATGGAATAAGATGATGAAGCCACATTAATGTTTTGAGAAGGAGGTGGAATGATTAAAGTGCTTATGCATTTTGATTAATGAATCGGGTTATATGAATCAAGAAATATATAAGTATTTTCTTCGATACATTTTCCATTATTATTTTCTAACTAAAAATAAATGGTTCTGATGAACTAAAAAGTGATATAATGGTATGGTGATATTTTGATAACAGGAAGATAACGTGTAATATGATCCTCATGTTGATGAAATGGTTTGTATTTTATGATAAAGAGATGATTTATTTGAAAAACATTAATTGGATACTATTAATGACCTTGGAAGCGATTAATGATTTGAGGATAATGGGGTTTGTGTTATAATTTATGGAGCTTACAACAATTATAAATTTATGGTATATATTCAATAATATATGTTTTTATTAAAGGAACGAGAAGTGTGTATGTTTTCATTATGGTTTAATGGTAATCATGTTTATTACCATGATTCATGAAAATATATGACTATGGTATTCACAAATTTTGTATGTGACAATCAAGATATACTTTAAGAGATTTGGGGGATTTATATTCAGTATATTTTGAGAAATTTAGTAGACATATATAATAATTGTAAATATGAAAAGGTTATAAGGTTAACCATTTATGGATTGGATGAAGATAAATTTTGGATTTTGTTTTATTGATTAATATATAGTTTCACCCTAATAATATTTATGCATTACTTATGGTAGTCGTTTTTTGATAACAACATAAATGCAGAATGAATGAGTAATCATTATTTCTGGGATCTTACTTAGTAAATAAGAATTGGAAAATTCATATCTTATATAAAGAGATTATGTTGAAATTGTTAAAGTCACGGCCAAAGGATAATATTTTCCTTATGAAAGGCAATGGAATCAAGTATGTATATTATCCAACGAAAATTCACCATAATTATAAAAAATATCTTAAAATAAAATATTGTCTTATTATCATAAATTTTTATTATATCAATAAAAATTTTAATTAATATTTATTTTATAACAATGATGTTGTTGACCTTCTCCTGACCATGTCCAATATCACTCTCCATCAATATTTGGGTGTTAATTTTGTCTTATATATCCATGTTTTAAATTACCACATAGGTTCTTGGTAAAATAGTATATATTATTGAGGATGAAATTCACACATTAGTTAATATTTTTTAAAGAGGAAGTTTTATTAAACTATTTTATGATGTTGGTTTCCCAAAATGGTATTTTCATATGATAAACCATTGATTACTGATAACATGTTCAAAATGTGAGGACACAATTTATTTAAGGAGGGAGAATTTAACACCACTAATATTTTGCAAAATATATATATTTCAAATAAATTTAATATTTTTTCTAAAAATACATTCATTACACAAAAAAATGAGTTTATATTACTTTACACGTAACATTTAGTTTATATTTCATTACACATAACACTATGTTTGGATTTCATTTGACACATCAACATGTTTAAACAAAATGTAACATGCTATAAAAATAATATTGCATAACATTATAGTAATCCCCAACCCATTTGAAGGGAAATAATGAGTAATATTAACCAAATTATGATTATATTCCTATTACACGGGTATATAAAATAAATTCTTTGGTGACCAATAAACTAAAAAAGATTAGAATCAATTGAAAATAAAGTGAATTTATTTTTTGAAAAACTATTTTTATCCAGAGAAATGTGATTTATAAAAATATATTAAGAAAATAAATTTTGGGGAATGTTGTTAATAAAATTTATTTGATATATATTGATTCAAATTTTGACAATTCCTTTTATTCATTTTGGAGACATGAGATAAGAATTAATCAAATTTTAGTCTTAAAAGTGTATATTTCAAAAAAGTAGTTTTGTAATCATTTGGACACTTATTTATAAATAACATTTTCCTGTATTATAAAAATTATTTGATGAAAAAAATTAATCTTTAAAATTATAAATTAAAAATTTTCTTGGAGTGATTTTTTTATAATTTTCTGAAATGATAAATGTTTCAATGAATAGTAAAACAATACAAGGTTTTGTTAAATAATATCATTTCCTCTAATGCTTTAAAAACATAATTTTTTTAATATGGTTTTAATCAAAAAAATTAGTTCAAATATATATATATATATATATAATATAGGTCATTAGAATGATTCTCAAATTCAATTTTGACGTAATAACATTTTAATATTTAGAACAATTTCCTTTTGAAAACACTATTTATCATCGCATTTGTTCGATTAATTTTAAATTTATATTTTTAAATTATATGAAAGTAATTCAGAAGATTATATTCCAAAAATTTTATAATTTTAACTTACAATATATAATATGGTTAAATTATGTTTTTAGCTTGATGAATATTAAAAATAGTAAAAATCATTTACTGGAGTTAATGTAAAAATGGGTATACCAGGAGGTTAAATTACAAAGATAAGGATTAAATATTATGAAATTTTTTTATAATAATAATTTTATTGCTATATATTGAAATTATGTATTCATGGATTGATAATTTTGCCTTTTGAATCCTTTTATCATGTAAAAAATGTGGCTATGCATTTTTTCATAAATTAGAGGCCCTCCACTCACCATACTTATAGAAGCCCACCCCATATCCTCTATCATTCACACTTCAAAAAGTATTTGGTTTTTATAATAAATACCGAAAAATCTAATTTAATCGTATACTATAATCCTATAAGTAGTATTTTCACTATAAATCATACATAATAAAACTATCGATGCCAATAAAAAATGTTGTCAGAAGATGAGGTAATGTTTCTAATGGATCATTTTATTTTATTTATTCCCACACCTAATTAAATTTTCATTAAACCATTATGATATAAAAAACTATGAATATTACTCATATTAAAAATTTATTATGTTAATTTAATAATCTAAATTCCAATTCACTTACATAAAATGGGTTATTAAATCATCATTGGTTTGTGCGGTGGATTACCGCCTCACGAACCAATGTCATACATTTTTTTATCATCACATATTGTGTGTATATATAATTAGGTATTAAAATTTTATATATTATATTTATGAAGTTATTATACTTCTTGAAATATTATATCACACATACCTTTATACCTTCCATTTTATGGAAATACGATAACGTTGCTCGTGTGTACGACAAATTATTACCTCACAAAGCGACGTGATTCATTCACCAATTAAATGGAAGGTAATAAGGTGGGGATTATTGAAAATATGTGATAAATATGAAATAAAAATTATTATAGAATTGTAATATATTATTTAAATTTTTTATTTCATTACTTCAATAAAATGGAAACAACATTTATGGGTACATATATCCTACCGTCTCCTTGAATGGGGTGCTTCATTTTATATTTATACTATTTTGGATAATTATAAATTCATGTATATTATATATATATATATATTATATTTATATAATTGATAAAATTATGTATATTGTGTTACTATAATCAAATTAGGAAGATAAAATATTAAAAATCAATACATATTAAAAAAACAATGCATTTATTGCCCGTAACATGACTTTACACTGGAATTGTTACTAAATAGGTGATTAATGGTCACAAATAAATCATATATGGTTTAATGAATATATATTTTTGGATTTTTATTATATTTATAATATAAATATATTTATTATATAGTAGGTTCAAATATATATGATGAAATTGAATACTTATAGTAAAAGATTTTCATCTCACAATTTACTTCTGCGAGACACATCCCACATTCAACGTGCATTTGTTTTAGGTGGTTTATATAAATATATGAATGTATTTTATAATTAATATACTAAAAATTATTGGGATTTAAATATCCACTTTAGGATCTCTAATTCATGGGGTCTATAGGTCACAATTTACCAAAGCGGTAACAAGCATTTTTATCTCAAATTATCTTCTTTGTGAAATAAGATATGTTATGCACCAATAATCAGCTATGACATGTATATTACACCCATCTGAGAAGTTATATAATTAATATACTTATTTTAATGATATTATTACTTTAATTTTATGTTATTATTTAATGCGTACTATAATTCAATGTTATCAATGTTATAGGATTTTTATATTACAATATCATTATTTATCAGGATTATTTACGATTATGCTTAAAATGATGAAATATTATTATATATATCTCAAAATACTGATGATATTTATAATTCTATTGTTATTTCATGATAATAAATATTTTAAATTCATTTTAATCTCTTTATATACTCATGATTTTAAAATAATGTTTTTCTGAATAATTATATTTATTTCCCTCTTTGGATAAAAAATTGTTTATTCAAAAAACATAATTTATAAATGTATTCTATTTTTTTAGAATTATTAAAATGATTTATTAAATTATTTTTTATACATGTTTTTATTTTTATAATATTTTTGAATGGAATCTTCATGTCATTTTGCAAATAATGCATGTTTTGATTTTAACGATAATGGGAAAGAAATATTTATTTTATTGAGTATGACTAGAAATAAGTTTCATACCATCATGAAAATTATTTTAATTTAATATGTATTTATAATTTTTCATGTTTATTTTCAAATAAATTGTTTTTTTACAATTTTTATGTTTTAAAAAGTGTTTTTAATGTATGAAGGATATTTTTGTCAAGAAATGTTTTAAATGATTTTTAATGGTTACTAAATTTGTTTTTAATGTTGTTTTCAATGAAAAGTATTTTTATAATGATTTAATGTTTAGAAAAGTGTTATTAAAATACTAAACGATATTTTCATCCAGAAATGTTTTAAATAATTTTTAAATCCTCCTTTATAGGTTTTTAATGTTATTATCAATGAAAAGGGTGTGAAAAATGTTTTTATAAAATGTTTTTTCAAGGAAAAAAGGTTATTTTATTACAGAAGATAATTAAATTAATTTTAAATAAACTTTTACATGTTTTTAATTTTATATTCTATGAAAAGTATTTTGAAAATGATGTATATTTCAAAAACTATTTTTTGATGTGGAAAGCCAATATTATTTAAGATATGTTACATGTGTTCTTGTAAAATGATTTTCAGTAGAAGATGACGTCCATTGATGGTATTCGGGGTTTACTGGGGATAAAATTGAATGAAACTATAATTATTATTTATCTATATGGTTAATTTTTATATTTATGGAATGTTTATCAATCTAATTTTGTTGTCATGGGTTATGATATGGTGAATATTTTATGATATTCTGTGACATATCAGATTATATTTTACGATGAGATGGGTGGGACCTATATCACCCTCTAATTAATTGGGTAAATATTTTTGTCTCACGAGATAACAATGGGATACCAGTAGATGGGCTTTATACCATATGGTAACCATGTGAGTCCGGATCCACTATAAGAACCATGTCACTTGTGATGAACTATTTGAAACAGGTGAGTCTAGATCCATTAGAAGAAGTAAGTGTACATTATCCAAAATGGGACATAATTGATATGTACTAAACAAGTATGTTGGTGGTCATGATAGTTATCCTTGACTTGTGAAATGGTTTTCTATATATATGAAGGTCCCTCAATTTTATAAAATGATCCAATGGTTCATGATTTATTTTTGATGATTTCCCACCCTTATATAATGTGTTCTCTGAAATGATACATTTTTGTTCCATGACTCTTATTTCAAATATATTCTATGTTGGGTATGAAATTCATACATTATGTTCATGATCATATACCCTTATCCTTGTCTTATTATTTTATATTATCATAAATTGAGATCTCCTATGTTTACCCTTACGGAGTATCTAAGCTCACCCTTTGTTATGTTTCCTTCCCTAGGTTATTATGAAAGGCTTAGGCATGGTGTTTCTTAGAGGATTATTTTTTAATATGATAATTTTTGGTGATGTTGAAGATCTTTAATGAAAAAAGATGATTATGTATTTAGTCTCCAAAAGAACTAAAATATTATTGTCATAAATGATTTTTTTAGGAAATGTAATGAATATTAATCTAAAAATATGAGATATTTGTGTATGTAAAGCCCATGGAACTGTATTTCATACCTCTTAAACTAGAAAGAAACCTACACAGTTTCAATTTATGTTAATCCATACCATATTACTGTTTTTGGTGTTTATAATGTTGTCAAAAATGAACATTCCCTAAACTTCTACACCAGAAAATATTAGCTATTTATAAAACATTTAATCAAATTAAAATTTGATTTTTTTTGTTTAGAAAATTCCACAGATTATATAATTTCTTTTTTATTTTTATAAAATAAGACAAAATTATTTCAAAAAAGTAATCATTTTATAATCTGACATCCATTTCATCATCAAAATGCTATGATATACTAATTAGATTAATTTTTAACCATTAGTATACAAAACTTTAAAATGATAATAGTTTTAGACACTACTACTTCACCATAAAATTTCATCTTTACTTTTTTAGGGATTATAAATCAAAGAGAAAACCCATTGTGGTACCCCCTATTGGGGATCAAGGGGATATCTATCAATCATGGTTAGATATTACTACATCATCTATTTTTTAGTGGAGAGTCAACCATTGAATGTAGAGTAAATTTTGGTGAAATCATCCACCACGACATCAATAAAAGAACTAGGTGAACCTTGAACCCAATTCACCACATAAAATTTTAATCTAATTAGCTTCATCAGGAACTGATTACCTCATAACCTTCCTATTAAATTCACATGAATATAAGAACATAATACACACATTGGATCAGAATAATAGAAACACAACACACTCAAGCATTACATGGTCATGAAATTGTTCCCAACATACATAGTTAAAAAAATTCAATTTAATGACATTAGAAATAAGATTACATCTTTATTTTAAGGTATATCAAATTTTGATAACCCTACCTAGATCATGAGAATAAGATAGTATTTTCTAGTTCTCCTCTGCCCTACATTCCTCCCTTTGTGTCATTACATCTATCACCTAGATTCACCAGAGTGTGCTCCTTCCAGTTCTCCAACCCATTTTTATCTTTTTCATGTATTATATTAGTATATTTAAATTTTAAAATATGACCAATATAAGTTTTACAGAGGTCCCTATTATATCATGCAGTCATCAATTCCAAACGATAGATGTCAGTATCCCTTCATTGGACTATGAAACTACCAATTTAGTTTATCATTATTTTCATGATATACCAACTCTTGATGAATAGTGATTTCTATGTCCAACTCTACACTAATTCCTCGAGTAATATTTACATTTTGAGGAAATATTCAACATCCTGTTATTATTAGCTTCATGCATGTTATGATCCTCAACACATGCTTCATCGGTACACCAGGATTCCATTTTTTTATTAATAAACACCACTAACTTTTTACTCACTACTCCCTCCAAATACCTAACTGAGTCCCTAAGTACATTCCTTATACAACCCTCCTTATCATTTGGACACCCGATAAATAATTTATCCTTCTACTAAACTAATATATCTAGCTGATCTTGTAAAATATTTGGTGAACACACACCACTCAATATGTATTATTTGATCTAACATTTTTAGGATTCCAATGAAATTTCATTTAACTAAAATTAATGATGACTCTAGTTAACTAACACATCCAACTATTTATCTTCTAGTGAACTAAATATATCTCGATAAACATATAATTCCATGGCATAAGTACATTGTCTCTATCGAGATTCTCCAACATGTTACTACCAATGACTAAACTTCCAGTGCTCTTGAACTGAACACAAAAAACAATTTCAAGAACAAATCTAACAACTTAAAACTTTAGAATTTATTTTGATGAATGAGGGAAACACTATCCCTTTTTAAAACTATTCTTATGATAACACAAAACTCTCAGTTTTTATTCTTTTTTCACCACATTCAGTAATAACCACATAGTTCTCTAATACTTGATCCTTCTGATATTACATTATACCTCTAAAATAAATAATTCTTCAACTTCAAGAACCAAAATCATCCATTATAATAATAAAATGAAACTGATATGATTTACATAATGAAATTTATTCAAATAAAATATTAATTGTGTTTCCATCTTATGAATTTTTTAAACTACTAGTCAGCATGATATGTGGTGCATCGAGTCCATAGCCTTGCTATTCTAGAAATGAACTTCTAACACTACTAAATTGACCATATAATTCAAAGTATTAAAGAACATAAAAATCTAGTAGATCAACAAAATCAACCTACATCCAATAATATTATAATGTTAGACTCCATATGCATGTCGAAATCCCATAAAAAGTCTTAATTAGTGCAACAAATACCGTCTTGGTACATTTCTACCTCTTATTCACATGGTCCAAACCCTTTTAAACATCCATAATTCATTATAGAGGTCCATCCAATATTCTAAATATATTATTAAAAACATTTAAATAGATTTGTAAATATTATAAAAAAATACACACTAAAAATTGGGGTAGTATTTTCTACAGATTTAGCACTACCCATGTTTATATTTTCTACTAACATTCACATGATATAAGAATTGTTCGGTTACAATATTTATGAGGTATGTTCTATAATTTCACATTATGAAAAATATAATATTGTTCATCCAATCTCATAACCTAGAAAAAATTCTAATATATCTAAATCTTGGTTACTCATAATCTCTCGATGGTGTTACTTTAATGTATGAAAAAATGACCTTATGAGAAAATGACATAGTTTTAACACAAACTACTACCACTAATGATTTATCTATTTTCCAATGATTTCTAGTAATAAATCAAATGATTTGTTAATTATCATCCTTTATCCCCTCTCACTCCATTTCCTTGATGATGACCATTCCTCAAATTTATCTTCTAGTGATCTAATTATATGTGTCCCATCACTCCTTTCGGCCATCATCTTTTGAATCATTGAATCCCATCATCAATTTTGATAACCATGAACCCCCACAACACGAATTCAACCATGACATTATATATTCATCGTTATCTTAATATGATTATATTCTGATGACAATGCTAACTATGTTACACTATAAATTATTATAATGGAAATAATATATTTTTTTTTAATATTTCAATAACCAACCCTCATTTAATGGTTGTTGATAATTTTTAATTTGAAGTTCGATGAAACTGAACTCTCAATCTACCACCGAATTTCTTTAGGCAAAATTAATTCTTAACTAATAGAACCTTTTGGTAACATGCATCACATTTTTAACAACCTATAAAAAAATCCCAGTTATTAGTATCATAACATTACAGTTCTCTATCCTTATACTGATGACTTCTACGTCGAATGGAATTACAAACATTCAAGGAGTAGATGCACTAATAATCTCCTAGATCTACAAATTTCACTGTCATATCATAAATCCAGGTATAAAACATCCAATTATTTTATCTAGAGACTTGGGATCACATTAAATCTTGAAAAGCTAAGGGATTTTCATCTTCCATTATAATTTTGGTGATATTCTTGCAAGATCTGGAATTCCACCCAATGAGTGGAATGTTGTATATGACCCATGTAGGCATTTAATCATTCAATGTCCCAAAAATGCTACTATTACCTTCACCATATTCCAATGAGATTATTCTAGTAAACTGATAGACCACATAACAATTAAAAAACATATATAATTATCCATACAAGCTCCATCTATTTCCTTAACAAATGACTCCACTAGAAGCCTTTTTATCTGTTCTTTGACAATAGGAAGTGTAACAAATATATTATACAACTTGTCGGAGATCAAGCATCATAGTGGTAACAGAAATTGATACCACTTGTTAGGGATAGTGGGGAGCTTTATTTATAACCCACTATTTTTACTGAATGTTCTACTCTGATGTAGAACATAAATTATTTGATGGAGAGAAAATTCTAAACAAATCATTATGCATGACATTAAAGACCATAACAAGGAAGTCCTCATAACGATACCACCATATTGAATCATCCTCACCTTATCATCCACTAGTACCAATCCCCTCAATATCCTCCTCAAAGTAAAAACATATAAAAACTAACACATACAAGATACATGCAAGGACAATACCACAAAAAAAAATTCATCAAAAGATTATATGGTTTAGAAATTGGGGCCTACATCAATAGAGGAATGATATAATTAATTTCATCTATTTTTGACCAAAATAAATCTTGTTTATATGGGACATTAACTTTCAAAAACCCTACTATGACCACAAAACAAGACATTGTCTGTTAATAAACCTTCTAGACTTTTCCTTTCATTGTATCAGCTTTTGAAACCTAGAGGCACCCATGAATGATCCTTTCCATACCACCTCAACCTATTTTTGGCATCATCAGATCATTTTTCAGTCAGTTATATAGGCATGTGTAGAATAATAACCTAATTAAAGATGGAATGATCTAGTAATTCAGTCTAAATCACTAATTAATAGATGTGTGTGTATCTCTATATGATATTGAAACTCCTAAACTTCTATAGAATTCAATTTATTGACTTTTGAATCACAATGAACGGTGTAATCCATCAACTCATCCACACTAATTCATTAAACAAAATTTCATTAGAAAATAATTAATCTAAATCCTACAATCATTGATTTCATTCCAGTCAAGAACCACATCACTTTCATAACTATTCATTCAAACATTGGTTTGGATAAAGATATATACCTCTACTGTTCATCTTTCTACATCATCTGGGTCCTCGAAAATCTCCCTGAGTACAGACATGAAATGATTCTTATCATTATTTAAGTAACAATACTCCATTTATTATCAGTCCATTGATATATTTGTCTTACTAATCCAATAAATTATTATGTCATAACACATCATTTAATGTTAATTCATTAACATTACACCTCAAAGATCCTACCAAACATTCATTCAACAAACATTGTTACTACTACTAATGAAACGAATCATCCAATTTTCATAATATCCGTTGAACTGAATCTAGTTTCCCAGACCTAGACTTCCTTGGCGATGGCGCATTACCTCTATCTGGATTATCTCTAGTGTTTCTAACGATGACTAAACTTCTAGACCACAAGTATTTTACCCATATAATAATTTATAAAACAATCCCAACAAACATTATACTTATCATCATTAAATTGGACATATCCTCTATCATATTTAATAAAAGGAAACAAAATATAGAAATATCATGTGTCATTTGTCTAGAACACTCAATAACCATATACCATGAATCTATATAACTTTTTATACAGATTTATTAAAAAAATTATGAAACAAAAAATGGTTTTGGTACCCATGATATCTTATGTTTAGTAGGATTACTAATATAATTACTAGGTACATTAATATAATTCAAACATTTATTTATGGGAAATCTAGAAGGTAAATACTTATAAATTAAATTTTGTTGTGACAAAATGATTATGTGAATCATAATGGGCATTCATTAGAATAATGAGCAGGCATTCAAAAGTTAAAATAATTACACAAGAAAAAATACAATTTATAATTTTATAAAAAAATTCCTTATTAATTCTTTGTGGTTGACTCGTATAGACAAATGTAATTCTATATTTTTTTGTTTCATCATATATGTTATCTTATCAAATTTTACTTTACCTTATTCTAAAGTTGATTAATTTATTTTTATAATAAGATTTTCTAACTTAAAATTCTCATTACAATATTTAATAGAATCCAAATCATCACATAATTTATCATTTAATTACAATGCTTCATTTTATAAACTTTTATTTTCATGAATGATCATCATATATCCATTTTTGATTTGATTAACTTCATCTAACAACTAATTTCATTTCATTTCTTCACATTCCTTATTTTTAGAAATAAATTGTTTAATTATATCATTTGCATATTAATGCTTTAAATTATGTTATCTATGTTTTGATCTATGATATTCAACTTCAATTTTCTATTTTTTTATTTAAAGTAGAAACAATCAATTTTTTATTTTCCTCTTAAATATAACTTATATATTTTATTATTCTCATATATTTCTTTTTTTTATCTCCCAAAATAATCCATCCATTATTAAAATATATTTTTAAAACTTTTAATTTTGTTAAATTAACTCTTTTATATTAGTTCTATTATTATATTCATATCCTTAATTAAATTCAAAATCATTATTTCTTTTGTGCATTGTTATTTTCTATAAACATTGGTTAGTTGATTCTATCTCTCTCAAAATCAATAATTCTCAAGTCAATCTCCATGATTGAACACCATTGAACTGAAAATATATGTTCACATTCTCATTTCATTTCTATCATTTCCCACATTGCTTCAATTGTGAGAAATTTGATTTGACGTGTCGATTTGTTCTAAACACAAAAATGGTTAATTTTGATACATTATTATATTTACTACAATTAACATTTCTACACCCTTTTCAAACATCCCTATAACGATCTCATATAGATTTATTTTTATATACTCCCTATGATTTCATATATTTTTAAAATTCTCTAATGATGTTGGTTGTTTTATCATTCCCACTAATTTGTAGTTCATAATGGAAAGAGTTATTAGAATAATTAATATTTGATTTAAATTATGTACATTTCTTAATTGAGGTTTATTCCTTAGTAAAATTATATAACTTAAAATTAGATTGAATTTGATAACAAATAATATTTTCTAAAGTGTACTACTTAATGTTATTAGTCATGTTTGTTGACACATAAATTTTATTATAAAATTTTTTTAGTGAACACAACACACTATCAATTACTACAATGTTATCAAAATCCTCCTTAAATGCAATAATATCATTTATAATTCTTGTAAATGAATGAAATATTTGTTTTATGGATTTATATCATCTCATATTAAATTCTTGGTATTCTTCCCATAAAATTCACAACATTGTTATTTTTATCTTATCTTATCCCTAATACATGACTTGTAGAATCTACCAAAAGTCATGATCTATCTTAAAATATGATACATGTATAAACACACCTCATATTGTATAATAATATAATAGATTAATTAAATTATTATTAAAAAATACATTTCCAAACCATTTACTACATGTCAATTTGGATCTACATTAAATAGCTCATATGGTATCCCCATGATCAACCAATGATAAATAATCTAATGCTAATGATATTTCTGAAATGAATACTTCTTATAACTATAGTCATTTCCATCAAAATATGATTCCTTTAATGGAATCCCACCATCATAACAATCATTGAGTCCATCTTACAAACAAAATCCATAGAAATCAAGGGATAGGATAATATTACATTGTAATTATAAAAAACAAATCATTGTCCCATACAAATAATCATTTATACCAATTATTGTCCTCAGTGATATTGAAAATGGTTTCTGGTGGGTTGGGGGGGTAATAATCCTTTTAAAATATAGACACATCCTTTTAAAAATAACTAATAATGATATCATAGTATCACATGCAGAATTATTGTAATTTGGTAGTCGTCAAAAATAAAACACAGTAAAAAATGAAAATAATATTGACAATATATTTTTTTCATTCAGATATTCTTGATCTTATATATACCCTTCAATCCACTAAAACATAGTGAATAGAATGGTACACACTAAGAACATGACCTCACTTTTTAAAGGAGTGAAAAAATTTTACAAGGCTTGTATTTTTATCATGTGGAGTTATATCATGAAAAAACAATACTTCTATGAACCAAGGCACCACCAAGGAAACATATAATTTTGATGAGGTACAAAACTCATTAGACATTCCATTTTATCAGATGTTATAATCAATAAAAAATTTATTTTGATATGGAAATAATAAAATGAATGTTACAACACAATAATAAAATATAAAATATTTCACAATTGATAATTATAATTAAATTAAGAATATAAGATCAAATATGATTAAAATCAATTTAGTTTTTATCATTTTAATAGTAATAAATCAAATATTTAATTTACATCATGATCTCATAGAATAATAGTATTCACTGGATAAAAATCTCAGAACCATCATAATTCTCATATAAATATGAGGTCTATATCCTCAAGTGATTTGTGTCAGAATTTTTAATCAAATTTCTATTTTAAAATCAATGAATATTGTCCTCTTCATTAACTCTAAAATATTCTAATCATGTTGGTGTTTCCTGATATAAAATCACAAGGTTCCTTGGTAAGAACTAAATCAATCGTGGAATTACATTGATTTACCTTTTATGGTAATATATCACACTAATCCTTCCTTTATGTAAATCAAAAAATACTTCATAGAGAATTGTAAGCATGTATATGTATTTTACAAGTTAATAAAAAAATAAATCAAATCATATGAACTCATAGTTGATCGAAATATTTTAAATGTAGTAAAATAGTGTATGAAAATGCTGCAAAATTGAAAAATTAAATTATGTTCATCAATCACATTTGTATTTTGTGTAAACATTATATTATGTTTTATGTAACAATCATTCTATTTTTTAAATAACCATCATTTTATGTTATTTGTAGCCAACATTTTATATCTGTGTAACCATCATTCTATATTATGCATTATCATAAACTATACATGCATGAGAATAGAACTTGTCCTATGGAAAAATTACTTACTTTTGTATAACCATGAATGTTGTTTTTCATAATCATGAAAAATGTCATTGTAACCATGAAACATGTTTTCATAGACATCAATTATACCAATAATGTATGTCCTTTTTCAATTTTATAAAAACACAAAAATTCCAAAAATAAAATACAGTGACTGGAAAGTCCATTATAAAAAATTACAAACACTAAAAACATCAAGAATATATATTATGTTTTTTAAAAAAACTATAATAAATTTTAATTATCCCGATCAATCAAGTGAGGTTTTTCAAAGAAATAGTAGAATAATTTGGGGTATTTTCAATATGATGTATTTTTAATATTCAAAAGAAACAGACATCATGATAAAAAACAATCTCCCTAATCCCTAACAGTATTCATATCAAACAAACATAACACTAATAGTATGTGTATGTGTATGTGTGTGTATTTATGTGAATGTGAATTTGTGTGTATGTGTATGTATGTTCATGTGTATGTTTTTGTATATGTGTGTGTATTTGCGTATATATATATGTTTTTGAGTATGTTTATATGTGTGTAAATTTATGCATGTCTATGTATGAGTATGTTTTTGTATATGTGTACATGTATAACTAGATACACATGGGTATTTGTTTGTTCACCTAGACATCCCACATAAACACATAATAATATACTAATATATTTATATAAAAAGAAATATTTTTAATTTTAATTAATAAATTTTAATTTAGTTAATAATTAATAATAATTTTTTTATAAAATCAATACAATATATACATGGATATAATTAATTAGTATTAACAATATATCTATGTATTTAAAACTATAAAATAATAGATATATAAACTTTAACATTCTTACATTTAATTTTATAATTTTTTAATATATTATATATTGTGAAAAAAAATTTATAGAAAATATTTCTATTTATAAATTTTGTGATGATACATTTTAAAAAGAATATTCATTTATATGATTAATAATATTTTTAATTTTAATAATTTTTTAATGTTGTTACTAATTAATTGTATTTATTCATTTGCAAAATCTAATCATTTTCATTATAATGTAATTTTTTAATTTTATATTTATTATAATATTAAAACATTTATTATAATATTAATCAATTAGTAATAATATTCATATATTTATATAGGTATTATAATTTTTAATTATAATTAATGAAATTTTATTTGGTAAATAATTACATATATTATTTATGTACAATCAATTAAATATATATATATCTATACACTAAATTAGTAATAATAATATATCAACATATTATCTCCTATGAATATATTTAAAGTCAAATTTTAGCTTTGATACATAAAATTTTACTTTTTTATTATTAATTATATTTTACAATGAACATATATTAATTATATAACTATTTATACATTTAATAATGTTATATTTTTTAAATTTATTCATCCATTTATTGAATTAATAATAATTTGAATTAAAGTTAAAAACATTCAAATATAGATACTAATCAATTATATTTATTCATATTTTAATATTTATTTGAAAGTATTTTTTTGAATTTATATTTATTATAATATCAATATATTTATGCAAAATATATATGATATTATAAAAATATGTACACCATGAGTTTTGGAGGCAAAACTCACTATTCCTTTTAAAAAAACTAGAAAAACTACAAGGGTTACATAGTCATAGGAAAAACATACATAAGAAAACAAAAAAAACCAAAGATCCCATTAAAAAGCAATAAACATGTTCAATAATTTCTCTGACTATTTTCCCAAATCTATCCTCCTAGATTTGTGTTATTTCTTCATGGGACAACATCAAGAGGTGAAGGTGTTGTGAAAACAATTGATGACATATCATTTTCAGTGGATCATCATCACCTTCAACATAAGGAATCAAATAAAATATAAGAAGATGAATTTTGATACCAATAAACCATCTATTAATTGAATTTCATTCGATATTATGTGGAGGGTGATAGATCATCCCTGAATTGGGTTTCCCAAAACCTGGACAATTCTTTTTCAATTCTTCTTTAATGTTGCACAATATTTACCCACGATAGTCCTTTCACTAGTTTGTTGTGCATTGTTTTATCAAGAAAATATCAAATCCTTCGATTAGTTTGATGAATGATTTGGTTCTCTACCATGAGAAGAGTTGTTCTCCTCTTAATCCATGAGATTCCAAATACCTTGATCCGACCAAAAACAATCTTTAACTCATCACCTACAGGACATTGGGATGTTACCTATTTTTTAATGTAACAATATAATTATTCATTAGACAAAAGTTTGAATCATTTTAACCTATATAGTATTGATTTTTATTTTTACATTAATGGAATTAATAGAGTCCCCATGCAATACTATGGGATTTAAGAACATATAATTTTTCTCTGAATTAATACTATGATCGATAGATTACTACGCACACATCCCCAAACTAAAATGAGTCGTGATATATAAGATGAAGATTATTAAAAAAAATTAAAATAATAAAATCTATATTAAAAATATACATTAATTAATTAATAATTCATATGAAATAGGGTTAAGAACACCTAAATATTTAACAATTCATTTTTTTCCATAATAGAAGTTATTTTTTATATATTTAATTTTAAAAAAAATGAATTTATATATTATATAATTTTAATTTTTTAAAATAAAATACATTTTTGAATTCTTAATTCATAAATTACCATTGTATGAACTTCTATGAATTTTATAAAATAATTAATTTACTAGGTGAATATTTCAAAATATAGTTTTTTTTTGACAACTATGAATTTTATGGATTTTTATTTTAAATATGCAAGAAAAAAGAGTTTATGAAATAATATAATTGACAAAATATGTATATGAAGACTAAAATTATTCATTTTAAATTAGTACGTTAATATAATAAAACCTATGTTGAATATTTTAGAACATAATTATAATATTATTATCATTTTAAAAAAAATTCACTCTCTTCTTATAATTAGAAATTTTTATATAGATATTTGGTTTTGGATTGAATTAGAAGCAACAGAAATATTAATCATTTTATAAGAAAAGTATGTAATAAAAATAAATAACATTAGGAACTTTATCTAATTTATAACATTTGATCATGAAAATAACTTTTCTAAAAAACTATTTTTACATTCTATGTGTTTCTACTTTGAAATAAAACATTATCAATAATCGAAATTTTATTTGATAAAATTAATTTCTTATATGATATTTATTTTTAAAAATTATTTAATAAATACAATATTATATTTTTATTAAAAATAATTACTGAGGTTAAAAATTAGTTACCTTAGTAAAAGTTAATTACAATTAATTTTAATAAACTAAGGGAAAATTTCTAAAATTAATAATATTTATCTCCAAATTTTTTGGTTTATAGTATTATAGACCCTTCCTTGTCCCACATTCTATTATTTCCCACATTTTTATCTTTTTAACTTTGAATAATTTTTGTCATTATTGAAAACTAAGGTGAATTTATAAAAATTCAATTTTTCTTGACTTTTAAAAAGAGATAACTATTACCACTTCATCATAGAACTACCCATTATATTTTCAAACTTATACTCATCCATTTTCTATTACTATATATTTCACTCATGTTTTTAACACTATTCTCTCAATTAGTCATCATAATGTCTCAATTTAAAAATAGATTTATGTGGGATATATAATGTTCAATACATTTGTAATAATTTCCCCCTAAAGATGTTTATATTATTTATTTCCCATTAAATGTAATTTCCACAATATTATAAAATGAATTAACTATTTTTTGTCAAAAAAAATTTATTGTATTTTGGGTATAATTATTATAATCATATTCTATGTTCCCTTAATGAAAACAAAAAAGTTATTCATGGGTAGATGTAGTCTACCACCTCCGCAAGGTGTCATCATTCATTTACATCAACACCAAACGTGGCTGGTCCTAATAAATATTTAAATGGATAAATATAGTGTTGAAAAAGTTATTATGTTTTTTTAAAAAAAATTAAAATATTATTAATAATATGACTCTGGGTGTAAATTCAGCACAACATCCCAAAAACTCACCTAACCTAGCCTGGAAAAGACTTACCCATGCTGGGATGGGCTCATGCTAAGGGATGGTCAGTTTGGACATGGGAAACTATATTTTATCAATGGGTGGATAAAAATCCCAACCACTAGGGCTAGCCTAGAATCTCGGCCCTTCAACCTACGCTGTATGCCCTAATCTAGAATAAAATTTAAAAAAATGTCATTGTAAAATTTGATGTTGGGGAGATTCGAAACCTCTACCTTTGTATTTCAATGCATCACCTAGACCAACAAGTCCATTTGATGTGTAAAATATATTTATAATATATTTATAATTTTATATCATTTTTATAAAGAATATTATAATTTAAATTTTTTAAAAATATAATTTCTAATTCGATATTAATGGATCAGTAACCTTGGACAATGCCCTAACCTGAATAGTTTAGATAGACCCAAACAATCTGTCCAACTCTAGGTAAATCCTAGGAAATGCTATGGGATTGATTGACCAAGCCTGTCCCAACAAAAATACTGATATCTCACCCAAATATTTAAGGGTTTCACCAAATCGAGTGAGGCCCCAATGGGCTATGGCCAGGATGAATTTCCTTTATACCCTTAAATATGAGAAACAAATGATAATTGTAAATTCAACCATTGAAAACAAAGATACCATGATAAAAAATTTATTCATACTATATAATAGTATTGTATCTAAAACATATTACTTTAATTCCCTTCAATTCTGATTTGTTACATTAATAAAATCTCAAAACAATAACATTATGTCTCTATAATAATGATATTACAACTAAATCACTTCACAATATTCTATTAATTATGATTTATTCTTTTTTGGCTCAGTCTAATCACCAACATGAAAAATTACATAAAATAATAGCATGGATGTATATGTAAACATAATTACTAAAAACATATGATATAAATGGGTAAAAAATGATTTTATTTTGGTTATTTAATGTTAACATTAATATTAAAAAAATTAATTTGGATACTAATGTATATTTATAAAAAAACTATGAAACATGCACGTCACTGATTTCATCTATAAGGATCATAACCAAAAGTACCATAGAATAAAATAAAAAAAATTATATGTCATGACCCAACATAGAAAATAAATCCAAAAAGGATATGAGAAAGACAATGAAATGATCTGAAGGCCATTCACAATCTCCATTGCTATAGACTAGCACTCGAGAACCCCATAAGAGCCATATGTACATATTTAAATAGCCTAAAATATGTTACATGGAATATATATACATAAATACATCCAAAAAATAAATATTTTATAATCAAAAGAGTTCCAATGGTAGAGATAAAACTCATTGTTGTAAGATAAAATACCCTGGAACATGACAAAAAAACAACAAAAACAAAAGGACATAAAAAGCTAGCATCTGCTACTCTATGTGATAAATGGGAAACATCCAACCATATCACCACCAACTACCTATGCACAGCTAACATAAAAGTTTTTACCTCACCATAACGCCTCTCCCTTTTCCACATTAGGTAAATTGGGTCTACAAACCCTTGTGTGAGTGTCTAGGGTTGGTGTTAAACAATATCAATAGGATCCCAACCATATTTTCCAAAACAATAATTTTTCAAATAATCCAAATATACTCAATGTAAATGAAAAGTTAAAATAAAAAGTAGTTAGATTTTTTATATCAAAATAATTATATAATAACTACCCATTTTAAAAATCATTCTCATAACCATGTAATACAATTTTATGGAATAATTCCAAAAATGAAATTACATTTATCAAATAATGTATCAAATCATTTATAATCTAAAAACATTAAAAATACAAATAACAATGGAAATCACCCCATGTATAACAATGGAATGGCTGACAAGTTCACTTATATCAAAATTAAAATATTGACTAGTGCACACTGAAGTCTCTAAATTCACTAAATTCATAAACTAGAAACAAAAGAACACCTCGTAAATTGTACCCTCATACAATTTCAATGTAAAATGCCCAATACTAAACCCTACACCTAGGTACCCAAGGCTAAAAAGAACAAAATAAGTCAAATCATTTTAAAATGGATTATTACATTTGAAAAAAATTTCCAATCCACCATTTTCATGCTTTTAAAACCAATTTTACAATCCATTTTACAAGTCTTTAAAATAACATATCATTTACCAAAATAAATTAAAAAAACATATTTTCTCAAAAAATATTTCTATAGACACAATTCAATCAATTCATGGATCATACCAATTTAATATAAAACCATTTATAAAACCAATATAATTAATTGTTTAAAGATTATTGTCTAGTAACAAAAGCATCTACCTTAAACATATGTCACACACCTCCCATGATGGGATCCAAACACACCATAAAGAATGGGAATTCAAGAGAAACTGATTATATTCCCCAAAAAATAATTTATACAATATAAAATTTTGTTTCCATAAGCGAATGGGTAGAAAAATAAGAGATATCGACACATACCTTAAGATTTACACATCCCACACAATAACTGACAAGAGAACTATCCTATATAAGAACATTAAGATAATGATATAGAAGATATTGGATAAGGATCATAACTTCATCAATGGATTATAGAAACATTTCTTATAATTAATTCCAATTATATCATAATTGATGGAATTGAGAAGGAATTGATCACACCAACCAAAAAAGAGTAACCAACCAATCTGAGATCAAATCACTAAGAGAATAAAATAATGGGAGATCAAGCCAATCCTAGCGAGATCCTTGAGTCATAACAATGAATTTTTGTCAAAGGGGGTGATTATATGTGTCAATAAAGGGTTTTATGGAATAATTTACAAATCCCTCATAATTAATTCAGCTCGGCCTATGGACAGTAATTAGGTAGTTGTAGAAGATAGAATGTTTGCACCTTGAGATGTCCCATTGGTTGTTCAGTTGAATTCATATAGAAATTCCATTCTTCAAGGAATCCCCAAGCTAGGCTGTGGAACCCATCGTTTATCCTATGTACCAATGAAACCGTCAAATTTTATCCAATGTACACCTCACTCCCTCTAACCCAAATCCACTTTACATAACCCTCAGTAGATGTTTAAAAACATCAATGAAGAGTTATAAATAGTACCATATAAATACTGTTGGAATGTGATGCTACCATTCACCCAACAATTTCAATTCTAGTACCTATAATGTCATATGGATGTTGGAAGCTTTTTAAAGAGGTCATGACATTTATCCCTCACAAATTATTCACACTCCTACGCCTCATGAGAATCCAATTTTTACCTCCACAACACCTTGAAAAATGAAATATTCATCCAACATCAAAATTCCATTAAAAATCAACATTTCCATAAGTTTCTATATTAATGACACATCAAGTTCCATATAAATATCCTCCCACCACAGAACATGGGAAGTATCCTAGGGATATGTTTTGTGCTGAGAAATGTATAACAAACCCTGAATTCCTAGCTTCAGAGTTGATAATTCCAATAGATAAGAAAATTTCCCAACCTGATCAGTGATCCAAAATTGTCTAACAAAACTCAATAGAATATTCCCCAATTTCCCAGGATAAAGATATCCTAGCCCATCTGAAAATTTTAAAAATATTCAATCACCAATGGAATAAACCATTGGTTGACATCAATGATATTCCCTAGATTTATACTGACTCGATATTGTAACCAATCAATAATTCATATACTGGATGGTTACCATTTTCTTGTTTGTGATACTCGGTCGCATATGAGAGGCCTCTCTCAACATCTTGCAAGAAAGGGGTGATGGGTACATGACCCCATACAATGCCTCTAAGTGTTCCATTATTCTCAATAATAGATGTTTTTTATTATAATAAATCATGACCACTACTAGATGGATGTCCCATGATCCAATTTAATCTTAGAAGTAGTCATGGATTATATCCTCAATTGTTTTGAAAAACATTCCAAATCTAACAATCCATTTTTTTATGTAATGTTATACTCAATCCCGTATGGGTCCCCCCACCTCTTGGAGTCTATATAAAACTGAGAGGTAAACTAAGGATCCTTTTTAGAGAAAATTTTAGAGGGGATCTCATGCAACCTCAAAATCTCATATATGTGTATCTTAACCATACCTTCAAAAATGTTGTTATACTTGATCGTATTAAAATGATACAATTTTATAAAACAATAAATATCAACCCAGATAATATTATTTCCTTCGATATTCCTTGGTATGATAATGACATTGTCCATGGATATCTTGTACATAATCAAACTACCACCAGATGATACTTATGTAAACTAGAAGGCATTAGGGGATCTACTGTTATCTGCTCGTATATGTAATATAAGGACACATAATCATTGATGTTATGATTCATACCAATATACGTAAAATTCCATCTCATGTCACAATACAAATTATCATATCTAGGATGAATAAACCATGAATAACAATAATAATCCTAAAAAACTAAATTCATATTGGATGATCATATGAAAAACAAATTCCTAAAATAATGAATTCCATCTGAAGGGATTGAGTAACCAAGAATGGTCTCCCCACCATATAAGGTGTCCCCAATTCCACTAAACTCGTCATCATTCTGTTAGTCCTACAAAATATATTCAAATATTGATGATAATAAATAAAAACTGGCTAAGTCCATAAAAAATCATCATCGAAAACATATTTATGCAATAGAGAAAAAATTTCAATAAAGTCACACTCCTCTTCCGATTCCATAATAGATTAATAAGAAAAAATCCTATAAAGAGTGTCAGCAACAATATTCCCCTTCCTAAGAGTGTAAGAGATGTCATTGTTAAATTTTTGGTGGTATTTCCCCCATAAAAAATACCTTAGGATGAGGTCCTTTTAATAAAACATGAAACCAAATCTATCATGATAGAAAACCCTCTCCCCAAATAGATAGTTTCACCAACCCTAAAACACATTCCTAACAATGGTGAGATAAAACAAATGAGTGGGGTGATTATTCTCATGCATTCAATGATGATGGATGTCATATACCACAACATGATCATCTTGTATAACCACATTATCCAAACTAGTACAATAAAAATCACGATGTACCACATATTTTGTACTTCGTTTTAGTAAGATTTGAATGGGTTTTGATGTCAGTCATCATTTAAATTCATCCATATAATCCTATTGTTTTTAATTCCATGTGAATTTCACAGCTTACATGGTATGATCTATCAATTGTGAATATTTCTTTGAGAAATCCATGAAAAACCAGCAATAATAACTAGCTAGACATAGGAATCTATGAATGTCAAAGATGATTATAGATATTCCCATTAGAAAAAACATTCACATTATTAGGACCAATTGAAAGGCCATGTTGTTTAATCACATTACCTATTAATTTAACATATTGGATATAGAAATTACATTTTGATAGCTTCCCATAATGGTCGTGACGCCTCTAAATTTCTAAGACCAAATTTATATGGTCCTCATGATCAAGAAATTGAATAATCCCAGATACCACAAAAAAATAGAACAAAAAATGTTTTGAGATATTGATTTAATTACTAGTTAATCATATCAATCATCAGTATAAGATTTTTATATAGGCCAAAAAGAATTAAAAGATATTTATAATGGCCATTACATCTTTTGAAAGTGTTTTTTTGGAGGTCTAACTCCCAAACCCTGAGTTGATGATACCTAAATAAATGATTGACATTTGAAAACTAGTTTCCCCCATTAAAAGTTCAAAATATTTATCCACATGAATCAAAGGATACATTATCTTGAATATTCATTCTCATGGATAAAATGACACTTCATCCACATGGATCAAAGGAAGGGTGTCATCCCATTGTGAAACATTGGGATGAATAAATCCTTTCACTAGAAGATTATATAACATAACCTTAAGCTATTTCATCTTGGAAGGTTCTACAAAATAACAGCTCATATAAATTAGATGTGTACCTAACAACAAATCAATAATGAACTCATCCTTCATCTTTAGAGGTATACTAGATATGCCCACTAGGAAATCCTCAGGTAAATATTGATTAACAAATGATAGATCCAAATGATAGGAATCATCACTAGGATCAACTAAAAAGATATAAAATATGATCCTATGTTTTGGGTGAGAAGAAACTAAATGAATAGGCCTCAGTATATAGTCTATAGAGAATACCCAAGAGATCCCATTAGCAACTGAGAATGTGACATAATAAAAAAACAATCAGTATCATATCCATGATAAACCATCCAATATACTACTATGATTGCATTGAGAAGATCCAAATCAAGAACTATGAAATCCCAAGCAAAGTCCACCTCATTCAAAAAATAACATGATGGAGAATGAAACCCATGATCTAGTGTTTATACAAGTTGTTTTAAAATAATATGTAACAATGATGATACTTCTAAATATATCCAAGACTACATCAACCATCATACAAAAACACATTCACTACATGATGATTCATCACTCTTGAGTCCTACTACTTGATTCATATAGAATTTGAAGATTATGACTATGCCATAGTGGCTTTGGGAGTGAAATATCTTTGAGTATGATGGGGCGTAGACAAATTTTGAAAGAACATTTGTAGATGCCCTCAGTAGCCAGAAGCACTAAAATTATTTGAGGATATAGAAAAATACCAAATTATGCATTGTACCATTCCTTACTGATATAAATTTAAGTCACAATGATGTCTACTACTGAGGGTTATATTGAATCCCATTATTTATAACTAACTCAATAACCATTATGATAATAATTTCACTACATATTCTTCCACTGTACTCCACTTAATCTGAAACTGAATGATGAAAAGGGATCGTGAATCAAATAATTCCCATTAAATCCACATCATCCATTAAATCCTATTTGACCGTCTTAGTATAGTGGTTGATCATCAACATATATACCTATAATCATATGTCATGTAATGAACCCTATAATACTTGTTGAGCCTTCAACTGATCATTCATAACAATCTTCAGATAAAATAAAACAGTATTTACAAAATGGTTGGTGTACTATGACAACTAATTCTATCTCTAATGCAAGGAGAGGAACACCAAGGTCCCATTAAAAACCAAGACTCTTGGTAGAATTTTAGGAAGAAAAGGGTCTTAAATCTATTACACCCCAAGACCACACTTTTATTTGAACTCACCTTACAATACTCTCTCCTTTGGCTAGAACCATGATCTTGAACACTATACATTTCACCTTGATAGTCTCAGGTTTTCTAGGAAGTTGAATACCTAATCAATGTTTTTTGGAAATCACTTCACCTGATTAGGTCCATTCATACCATTAATGAATGTGGGATTATTTACTAAAAAATATTCTTCTTGAACCATATATTATGGAGTCCATGATTGGACCTAAATAGACTGGTTCATAACATATTGTATGTTTTGTTCCATGGGATGAACTACCCATATGGAAGCCTCTATTATATTCTTATCAAGATGAAGATTCCTAGGAGGATAATCCCCCACTATGACCTTTTGAGGAACCCATAGAATATGTCTCGATGGCATGTTTATACATATCTAATGTTGAAATGAATCACAATACAATTTACTAATCCCATTTTGAACCAATAGAACATGTATTGAATTTGAGATCAAGTTTAAATTTCAACACATGATATACACAACCCAATATCCTTTGGTGACATTAGGCTCGTCATGAGAAGAGATATCCTGAAAGTCATAAAAACTTACCCCTAAAGTAAAAAAAATCATATATTACATCCAAAGATATCCTAATACTAAGAACAACCATTCTATAATATCCAATTATCACAACCTATTATGGATAAACCATTCAACCGGGCTCTAAACAAAACCATAATTAATCATAAATGGAATTCCCGATAACAATGGGATTTCAAATAGAACTCATCATCAAATAATTAATAGAGTTGATTATCTAAAAAATGTAAATAAAATGTACATTACATATATATAGAAACATAACCACAAAAAAATTATAAATAAAGAAGACCAATAGTAGAAATACAACTCATGGTAGAATTATAAAAACTCAAGGTACATGTTAACAAAACAATCAAAAGAATGTGAACAAAAATATGAAACCTAGTACTCTATGTGATTAATGGGAACATTCCACCGTCCCACCTATATCTTCACACACCCACCCAACACAATCACCTCCACCTCAATGTGATTCCTCACTCATTCCTATATTAGATAAAACATACTTTGCACATTATTGAGAGAGTATATAATGTGTGAGGAAAATAGGTTTAGTGGGATCCTACCCAGGTTTTTTCAAATAAGTATCGATTAAATAATCATATTATACTAAATTTAAAAGGAAACATGGCATGGAAATTGGTTACACAGTTTTATATCAAAACCATCAACTTTTTCTAAACCTTTCAAAATAACCATGTAATATAGTTTCAATGAATAATTTTAACAATTTAGATAGAGTTAGAAAATCATGAAACATATCATATAAAAAAAAGTAAAAATCGAAACAATAATAGTAATCAATATTTGGAAAAAAAAGTTAATATAGCTAGGTAACTCTTATACATGTCATAACAATGAGTAGTGTGCACTCAGGTCCCTAAATTTAATGCATACAAAAACTAGGAGTAAAAGAACATTATAGAAAGTGAAGCCCCATAAAATTTCAATGGAAATAAACTAATACTAAAACCACCACAGGGGTACCCAAGTATCTCATATGTTTTATATGTAATATAAATTTCAAAAGGGATTATCCCATTTCAAAAAAAAATTCCAATCAACTCTTTTCATTAATGCATTTACTGAAAATCAGTCTAACAATCCTTTTCACTATGATTTGAAAATACCTTTTATTTTACCAAAACAATTTAAAAAATACACTTTTCCCAAAAACCAATTTTACACACATAATTAATTCTATTATAGGATAATTACAATTCATTGTAAATAATTTATAGATCCAAATTATTAATAGTTAATATAAAATATGATTGTGATAGAACCATCTACCTCTAACTGGGGTGTCACACAACACAAGATAGGATCTACACAGACAAAAAGAAAATAAAATTTAATAAAAAGAGTAATGAGGACCCAAATATTAATCCCACAATATAGAATCATGTTTTTTTAATGAAAAGGGTTGGTGGAGAATAAATATCAACACATACACCAAGAATTACATGCAACACACTAAAACTGATAAGATAACTAGACTAAAAAAATATGATTGAGGGATATAGAATAGATTAGAGAAGAATCATAATATTATTAATTGATACATGAAATGTTTCCTAGAACAATTTCTAATTCAAATATAAATGTTTGAGTCTATAAAGAATAGATCACAGTTACCAAAAAGGAGCAACCAATGACTAGAGATCAAAACACCAAGTAATGACTATAAGAAGGCCTCAACAAAATCATAGGGAGCACCTTGATTTGTAAAGTGAGAATTAAGGTTAAAGTATAATATTTTTTGGTTTATAAATGTTTTTAGATGGTAAATTTTCTAAACAAACGCTAATTAAATTTCTCCATCCTTAGGTCACCGACTACCAAGTCGTAATAGACTGAATTTCTGTACCCATGGAATTAACATCGAATGAATTATATGATTCCAAAATATGTTGGGTGGAATTATTTTTGGATTTATGTTCTCCAAAGACTAAAGAATTTTGATATAAATACACTAAGCAACCTCCAATTTATTTCCCACTCCTCTGATTATCTAACCCCGATTCTCAAACATTCGTATAAGTTTCAAAAACAATTTGGAATGTTATAAATAATAATTTAAATATGTCTTTTACCCATGGTAGATATGGTATGTTACATTATAAATAATTATAGATAATAAATTCAAGTACTTTTTATTATCTTGGTATTATTATTTTTAGTAGAATCATTAATAACAACATTATTATTACGAAACTAATTCATAATGATTATGTTTACTCACAACTGATATTGAAAATAGATGATGAATATATGATATACATATATAGAATAATGGTAAATTAGGATTATAAAAGGATGTTGATATGAAAATTGTAATGATATTGGTGGTGAAGATTTTTATATTTTATATAAATGAGAATTTAGTATTTTAGTTGAAGGTATGACTTACTGTTTGAGGATCATGGACAAAAATTTAATATATTGAGACACAATACATAGCGTACTACATAATATATAAGATATATTTTTATTACCACTAAATAGATGTATTATTCCATATTAACAGAATTCATGGGGTTTGAAGAGGCTTGTAACCATCCTTCTTTTAATGGATTTTGAATCAAAGGATATCAGTGTTGTAGACTTTTTTCCATCTCAATTTTTATTAATTGAGGTATGATTCATATCCCCCACTTAATTATTTTGTATTATGTATATATATTTTACATATATTGATTTTATAATAATTTTTCATATAATATAATTTATGTAACAATCCATATTTATATAAATTTTATGTTTTTTTATTCATGTTTTACTAAATTCCTAAGGTATTTTTATAACTCAAATCACCATTATTTGAGTGATAACACCCTTTATTGAAATTATTTCTTCTATAATTGTTTTATTACAGAATAATAACTTAATTCATGCTAATATATATTTATTAATTATAAGAATTACTTTTCAAATACCATTATTTTACATTAATATATTTCTTTTTAAAAAAAATATTATTTTTGAGAATAATTACCATCATCTTTAACAATGGTGTCCCATCCTTGTCCATATTTCCATTACCTCCATTGTAATAATTTATATTCGAGACTATAATTATGTTTGAACTCATCTTAACTTAATATTTCCCTTATTCTCTTTTATGTAATTAGTTGTTTACTCTTTTTATGATGTGGTGTTTCAACAAAAAAATTTAAACATATTAAAAAAATCCATCCTTTAAAAATAAAATTGTTTATTTTCCAATACAAATTTAATCTAAAAAACATTAACTTATTTTCATGATACATTATTGAAAATTATTTTAGAAGTAAATATTTTGAAATTTTTTTAGATTACAATATTTAAAACAACATTTTATTTGACTCATAACATTATATTTTACATGTATGGTGAACATGATTTCTAGAATATATTTAATAACTGCTCTTAAAATATGACCATTATTATTTATGAAGTTAAAATTAAATATATTAAAAAAAAAATTCAATTTATTTGTACAGTTGGTTATTTTTATAATAAATGTAAATATTCTTATGTTTTCCCAAATTAAATGTTTGATGATAAAGAAGAATTTATTTTATTAAATTTATTTAACAAATTCTATTTTTAAGAATCAAATATTAATTGATTTAATTTATCCCAAAATAATGATGTTGTTGAAATAATAGTTATACTAAAAAACTTTTATTCAAAAAATACTAATGATTTTTTTTAAAAATAAAATTTTAAAATTTTTACGATGATAAATAATTTCATTTTAATGAAAAAATATTGTGTAGTATTCAAGAGATTCAAAAACGGCTTATTTTATCTTAATTTTCAACTGATTTATCTAGATAAATTTAAAATTTATTTTCCATAAATGAAAACATCTTTAATTCTCATTTCTTAAACTATGGATTTTTTAAGGCACAATCCATCTTCTTCCTCTATATAACATATCGAATTTTTTAGAAAATGATTTAAAAAAAACCCATCTCTCTTCAATAGGTTAATTAAGTGATGTATGAATAAAGAATGTTTTTGGGTAATAATTGGACATATATATATATATGAAAGAATATTATTATAATGGTCGGGGTCTTATATTATCCTTTAGTTCAGTGGATAATACATTTAATCTCACAATATAGTTATGATAATTGAGTATTGGTGCTCACTCGTCTATGTGAATCTAGAAGTTATTCATGCACCACTATGATATGTGGATCAGGTAGGATAGCTAGATCCAATATATTTATTTGAATACGGTAGTGATGCCTCATACACTATGGTAATTGGGTTGTGATTCCTCATACAAATGATTATGGTGAACATGTACTGATTCCACTACAAAATTTTATGATTTCAGTTCCTATGTTACATTCATTATTTAATATTATGATACATTTCCATGAAATTTAATATCCAAATTACTGTGATTCTTCTCCATATATAATCCTTATTATCTCATGTATTTTTACTTTTATTTCATGGTATATGTTTTCTATTTTAAGACTACATGACTTTTTATAAGTGATTATAGAAAACACTTAATTTTCCTTGATATTTTTAATAAGATATTTCTCCCATGTTCATTTTTTATCATATTATTATGATATTACCCTTGATGAAATTTTGACAAATTTTCCATTATTTATTATGTGATCTCAACCCTTTCTCTTATTTTATCAATCCATTAGTCATAAAGATGAGTAAAATTTATTAGGAGTCTAGAAGAGATTATAGTGTAGTTTGATCATGGAGAAATGTTCATGAGTATTGTAAATTAATTTTATTATCTATATAATCATCATGTAAAATAAAAATTATAGTCTTGGTATTGTGTTATTATCGTGAGACATAATTTTTAGATTATTCAAATTTTAATAAGTAAAGAATTATTTATCACATTTTGTATAAATGCTAGTGTTTAATGAAAGTGATTTTAGAATAAAAACCAAGAGCATAGATTTTGGGATCCTCTACCCACATTTGTGGTCATGGAAATCATGGATTCGCAATAATTGGAAACTGATAATTATAGTGTAACAAGGGAGAAGATGTGGTGAGCCAGTAAGGTGGTACTCCATGGAAACATGATGGAATCACAGGTTTGGTGGCTCTAATTAGTGATTGGTGAGTTGGATCCAATAAAATGACCCATCTTACACTTATATTACTAATGTTTTATAGAGGGTTGACCTACAAAATGTTGATCTACATTGAGAGACTAGTCATCTTGCACAACATGAGTTGTTAGGAAACAGGGTGGGGTACCATTCTTTCATTGTTGGGTGGGTGGATAAAAACTATTGATGTTTACATTGGTCCCTATCAGACAACTCTATTCCCATATTAATTTATGATGTTGTATGTAGTGTTTCTTACCAGATTATGATATAGGGAAACATGAAATGATTTTTATTCGTAGGGGATATGTAGTATTTTGACTTTTGAGACTGTGTAATGACTATAGGGGGTGGGCGACATTCTATAAGAATGAAAAAACAGTGTGATAAAGGATGATGTTTTGGGAAGTTCGGTCACCTCCATGAAAATCATTTATATCATCATGTATTTGGCCTTTGAGATACTCTATACAATTAAATAGCTCATGTGGATTCATATCATTCCTTATGAGGAGGGATGAGGTTTGAACTAGTAGGGTACCAGAGTGAATTTGTGTTTTTAATTTGCAGTCCCCTAAACCTAATATATAGAATAATACTTCTTTTATATTATCAATAAAACTTTTATACTGTTTATCATAATAATAATACATTTATGATAATAATAGCACAGTTTTTTGATACATTTAACCCAGTTAAATTTTTATTAAAATTTAGTATTTATTGTTAATTAATTATAATTTATTTTTCAATTTATAATATTACATTTTAAATAATTAATATTTTATTTTATTTTTTAAATATAGTTTTTAAATTTTACTAGTATTTATTAGCTCGCTAGACTGAATACCTTTAGATTTTTTATTATCTAGATAAACCTTTTATTTAACAAGGTTTAGAGGTAACCAATATTTGATTGACATTCTCGAAAAAAAGACCTTGTTGAATACATGGTTTGAAATCTAATTTGAACATATTTTTTGAAAGGTGTCCCATAGAGCATATTATAGAACAACTCTACATCATTCAATATCTGTTGAATGTAAACATTACTGTAACCTCATTTAATTTTATTTAGACGAAAGAACCCCTAAAACAAAATCTATGTTATTTGTAACAAATTTATAAGTATATAAAAAACAATATTATGTTTTTTAGTATTTTTATGATTCCTCATATCTTATTTATTCTTGTATACACCACATGCATCCTAATGTCTTGCATCATCTCCTAGATCCTCTAGGATTAATTTGATTGTGATTTTTTATTCATCTAAGTCCATGTAAATCAATACATGTTTCTATTTATGTATAGATATACATGTATATTTTCTAATTTTTATATGTGTTAATGTATTTAAAAATGAAAAAAAATACTTTTTTTATTATCAAATAAGAAGAACATGTAGATTTTGAATTTCTATTTCCAATAATTTTTTTATAAATTTTGAAAAAAGTGTTTCAAATTATTATTGATTCTTTTTAAAAATATTTTCTCGTTATATACAAATTTAATTAAAGATCATTTAAGAAAACTCATTTTAGAAAAAATAACATGTTTCGTACTGTTATAAATGAGAAAACACAGTAAGACTGTCTTGATACATTAAAAAATCGCCAATATTTCATTTATGATGTGTAGCTGTTAATACCACCTTAATATGACATTGATGTGTCTATTATGACTGATAGGGCATTTATATTGTTCAAAATTAAAAATTTTACTGAAACAAACATCACAAACTCAAAACCAATTTTTAGTTCTGTTATTATATTTAAACATTGAGAAAATGATCCATTATTAATTTTTTATGTTTTGAAATTATCCAAACATCAATCCAAAATATTGTTTTACAATAATGACTGTATGTTCACATTATCATTTAAAAGGGATATTTTTCCAAAAATGTGCATCACATAGAAAAACATTGAAAATATCAACATATTCCCTTGATACTTTAGGAAAATGATTTATGATTCATCTATGATGTGTGAGAACTAACTACATGTCAATCCGACCTACAGTGTGGCATATATGTCTGAAATTACACATTTTCAATATAAAAGTAACAATTTTTCCATGAATACAAATTACATAGTCCAAATCAATAAATCAATGTCGTATTATCTAGATAATTTATGATAATTAATTTTGATTTACTTGTGATGTCTAGTAATTAATTTCAAATCATTCTGATACATGGTGTGGCCAAATTGATTGGATGTTAAAATTTTTTGTTTAAAAGTTAATTTTAATATAAAACATATGTCACACAGTCAAAATTGATAATATTTTCATGTATTATAATGATACTTTAATAAAATTATCTATGATTCATTTTTGATATGTTGGGATTGACCTTATGTTATTCTAAGACATGGGGTTTTTGGTATGAATGATTGTTCCAGTCATCAATTAATATTTACATATTAGTACAAGGAATGCATCACATACTAAAAACTAAATAAAATAACGCAATATGTAATGATAATTTTGGAAAATATTTAATAATTCATTAGTGATGTTTGATAATAATCTTTCCATCAATCTGACACATGGTGCATCCGGTAAGACTAAAAGTGTATGTGGTCCTTTAGAAGTGATATTATAGTTCAAAAACATTGTCACAAGCTAAAAAATATTAAACCCACTTATTGTCATGATAATATATTATAATGATTCATAAATCATTTTTGATGTGTAAAAATTAACCTCACATCATTCAGACATACAATGTGGCCGATATTATTTAATGTGCAAGTTTTTATTTGAAATTTAAATTTTAGTTCAAAATGAGCATCACAAAATCAAAACTATCAAAATGTTCCCAAATTATATTTTTATAATAAGATAATGATATATAAATCATTTATAGAGTATATAAATTAACACCATGTTAATCCAACCCATTGGGAGGCCGATACGATGGGAAGTGCATGTTTTCATTTAAAAGTGATAATTTATTTCAGAACAGACATCAGATACTCAAAAATTAGAAAACACACTATGAATATTTTGATCGTTAAGGAAAAAATTAATGATTTATTTTTTTTATTTAGTATTCATACTCATGTCAATTCGATACATGGTTTGTTTTGTTTGAGTCAAGGTGCATGTTTTCAGTATAAAAGTTACAATTTATCTCACAATGTGTGACAAATAATTAGAATAAAATTAACATCAGTGAATTATATTTACACTTTAGGATGATGATATGTGATTCATTTTTGATGTGGTTGAATAAATCATACATCAATCAGACAAATATTCTGGCTGGTATGACTCAAAGTACATTTTTGGTAAAATGTGTGCATTTTTTCCCACAACACACATCAAATTATATAAATATAGAAAAATATATCATTTTTTCTGGAAACATTATTATAATGATTTATAATTTATTTATGATTTTTATGAATTAATATCACATAAATTAGACACAAGGTGTGGATGAATTTTATAAAATTGCCCTTTTTCAGTTTTGAATTGATATTTTCACCTAAATTGATTGTCAATACTCAAAATTACTAAAATGAACTCATATATTATAGACATATTAGGAAATTATCTTCATTAAATTTGTTACTTTTTGAAATAAACCTTATCTGAATCTGACATAAAGTGTGGTCGGTATAGTTGATATCACATATTTCAATTTAAAGAAGACATTTTAGTTTAAAATCTGAATCACATACTCAAAAACTTATATTATTGGGATATTTTAGGAAAATGATCTATAATTATTTTTTAATATGTATTATTTAAACACACATAAATTCTACACATGTTGTGTCCAATATGATTGAGAGTGCATTTTTTCATTTTAAAAAATTATTTTAGTTCAAAACATCTGTGGCATACTCAAAACCAAGACAATGTACTTATATTATCTTTATGGATATAAAAATTATCCACAATTCATTTTTAATGAATATGAAATATCCACACACAAATCCAACACATGGCATGGCCATTATTTCTGGATTTGTATGTTTTCATTATAATAGTGATGTTTTTTTCCAAAACAAGTGTCAAAATCTTATATTATCTTGATACATTATGAAAATGATTCATGATTCGATTTTGATGTGTATAAATTGACCATAAATGTGTTTTTCTAGATTTACGTGCATGTATAAGTCATAATATATTCATTTTATTGTATTACGGAATATAATTATGAAGGGATTAAATGTTTGAGAAAAAAAGTGTTGAATATGGATGACACATCTCTCATTAAGATAGGATATATAATGATTCCCTGACGTGCTTCCTAGAGTAATCCAATTTAGAGACCCATAGGTCATTTGTATTATGAGATTCTTGAGTGATCTATGTGAGAGAATCAAATTTAAGAGAGGGAGAGGGGGATTATTTTATTTTTTGTAATCTATGAATTATGTTCCAAATAAAATTCCATTTTTCCATCATTCCATTTCATTGGATCAATAAATCATAACATGTGTTATCATATCCTAGTTTATCAGTGAAACTTTGTTGATTAATAGAGTAGGCGATACTTTTCAAACAATAATTAATTTTTCGAGTTATTTTTTCGAGTTATTTTTTCAGAAGGTTCTATGACATGCCATGTAATAAAAATGTTAGCTGTAAATCTAATTTGTTGACATTGATTGGATCATACCATAATTAATCATAGTGTTATTTTTACAACCTAGGAGTTGTTTCTATCCATTCTAACTATTCCAGATTCATAAATTTTCTTAAATGGAATATTTCAATAAATAAATAGATCCCATTAAACCTATTAATAATAATGGTGTCAACCTCGATACAACCAGGAATGTTGAGTGGAAGATATTGAACAAAATGGAAATCAGTAAAATCATCCAATAGATTGATCATTACTTCTACCATCATATCAGATAATATAATAGCATATAAGAACTCATGATAATGTTGGAGAATATTTATTAGTAAAATAACACTCGAAAAAAATTTATTTTAAATGAAATTGTTGAATTTTCAATTAATGAGTTGGAGAGCTATCATGGAACACATTAGTTAGTTATAGAGCATAGTAAATCAACTGGTGTCAATAATTAAAAATCTAACTGATGAAGATAATCAGACCACCTAAATTTCACACCACATGATAGATGGGAAACAGTAGTGGTATCCCCTATAAACAAATCATTTAGAGTCTGACATACTATGATAGTGTAAAAAAATTTACTATTCAATGAGGAGGCCTCATGGAGGGGTACATCTTACATGTAGACACCATCTCTCTACATAGAGATGTTATCAAAACAATAAGGTGGTTTTTAGTGTGATGGAAGAAGAGGATGGTCCATAAATGGTTAGAGGCCAATATGAAAATTCTTTGATCATAAAAGGGATAAATAATTAATTAATAGCTAGCAAAAAGTACTATAAGTGAAGAATCAAGGTTATAACCCCCATTGAGGAAATAATGACTTGTATGTGACAGTCACTTTAGAATTTTCACCATGCTTCAATGATGATGAAGATAAATTCCTTCACACATTATGAAATGATAAAAAATTAGGTTTTGATATCCCAACATGGAACCATGTAACTCCATATCATGATTATTTCTTAAATTATCAAGTGTGTGAATTTAGAGTAGTCAACATAGGGAATACCAGTTTCATAGATATCTTCACCAAAAATGATATTCCATTCAAGATGAAAATTGTATTTATAATCTCATTGATGTATGTTTGGTATATTCCAAACCTTCATCATAACAAGTTATCGAGGATAACCATTGATAGAAGAGGCTAGGAATGAATCTTTAACATTGGATCAAGGAAGATTCTGAAAGAATCCATCATAATTTCATGAGGACGCATATGTGGTAAAATATAAAAAACTCATGTGAATATATTTGTAGACTATAATAACTCAATTTAAAGAGAGGTATGATCCAATCTATGGAATAAGATAGTTTTCTATAAGAGTGCTATAGGGTTATCAAACATAATGAAGAATAAGTACATCATTGTAGAAAATGATTCATAACTAGATTGTTGAAATTGATTCTTGTATGGGAAGAGGTATAGAGTATTCGGTACTACTACATTAAGTAGACCGTAGTTACTGAATATGATAATTTATGATACGTGTATTCCCATGGAGGTCCAATCACTATGAGGTAACTAATATTTCCTAAACCTTATTCATGATACAAGCAAAAAAGTGTGGGTGTTCATCATACGAATTATGGGCCAAGTGTTGGGGAACATCAATATGTTCCATTCCATGGTATAATATTAAACTTAATGTAATTTTGTGAGTCTATATTCATATAAAAAAGGATAATACACATCTAGGGTGTTCGATTCCTATTATAGGTGTTAGGAAATTTAACCTGAGATAACAGTCTCATGGTCCCCTCGATATAATAGAGTTTCGTGAAAAAATCATCATGGAGAAGTTCAAGAGCCTAATGATTTTTCCATATATTGTTAATCAATTATGGGGATATGATGTTTGAGTTTCATTCTTCCTCATAAATAGATGACCAACAATCCCATTGAAATTTTAATGATTCCATTGAAATATGATTTAGTAAACACCCATATTACTAAGGTTTATATGTATTTCAAATTTAGCTTTTTAACACATATCCAAAGTTATTATGAATAAACTATATGGAATATTAACTTTATGAATCTTCCCCATATATAGAGATGAGGAATTCTGATTCCAGATCTGCAGATAAAGTAGAAAAAGCTAATCAGAATATGAGATGCCATGTTCCACGATAACAAGATGAATGAGGACATTTCAAATCCTAACATTTATTAAAGATAATGTTTTTATGGACCAAATCATGATTCGAAACCTATAAATTCACATCCTAATACTAAAAATGATGAAGTTCAAGATGTATCCTAACTATAATACCATGATATAGTGGTGGAAGATATTATTTAGGGGTCACTCAACCCTCTCCACATGATGTTCCAAAACCATTAGATGAATTAGTTGATTGTTTCGCTCCTAAAATATTTCAAAGATATTCGTGATGAATGACTCTATTAATGAGATTAATAAAAGTAGAGAACCTATTAATGATTTATTAGGGGGTCAAAAAGCATATTAAGAGTCAATTTCTCATTTAGATAATGTTAATTATATGTATTCAATGGAGGAAAACATGGAGTCATTGAGGAATAATATAAAATTTGTTTAGATGGAATAACTCAAATTCAAGATGAAAAAATGAATAAATTGGTGTTATGAAAAAAGATTGAATATTTAAAGGAGGGTAAAATACAAATATAGGTTAGTGGTGAAATGATTCATTCATGTGAAAGGAGTTTTCTTTAATAGTAATTTTATGCATACACTAATGATGGTTCAATCAGAGTTGTTTTCATTTTATTAGCCAGCATATACCTTGAACCTGAGTAGTTGGAAATGAGGAAATATTTTCATTATAGAGGTATAATTGAGGAGATATATATGAATAAACTTAATGTGTTTTATGTTTCTAGATAAGGAATAATCTTGTGAAAATTTATTATGATCTTGTATCCCTAGAATATAGTAATAGTTGTTTTCATTCAGTGTTAACCATGGCATCCATTGGACATAGGTGGACCAACATGTTTACATCTATAGATTTCAGGATGGTCACTTCATTTTTATTTTACACTATGTTGATGAAATTTGGATCATTAGTAATGATGTATAGAATATCGTTGAGTTGATGGGGTTGTCCATGTATTTTGATATGAAATACTTGGTGGTGGATCAATAGATTTTTGTGATGCATGTCACGTATGATAGAAATATGAGGATGTTATGGATATCTTTTGAGATGTATATAGAATGTATTATGAATTGTTTCAATGTAAATACATGATAATTCAGTACATATTAACATTAAATAAATATTTTTTTAATAGGGTGTTTCACATGAAATACAAAACTGAATAAAAAAATATTTCATATATTTTGAATATTATATGTGGCCATTAAAACATTGTCATCAAAATTTTCAGCATAAATTGAAGTAACTGTATAATAATAATAATAAAAAGAAAGAAGAAATGAATTATAGAAGAATAATTCATCTTTATAAATCCCATTTTTCCATACTTGGAATGGATTTTACTTCACTAGTGTCTTCCCTTGACCTAGCCCTATCCATACTCAATAAATTATGAACTGAATGAAACCATGTACGTGAGAAGTTCAGTCACATTGAGATTTACACAGGATAAATACTACTGATAGATCCACATAAATCTATATCCAAAGCCTATCTATTTATCATGTAGTATATGAAGAACATGTGAGGCTATATAAGTAGAAATTAGAAGTCTATCAAATTATAATTAAATATTAATATGTATAAAAATATCATGAACTTATATACTATATAAAGACACCATTACTAAATCCATTTATGTTAAAAACATATTTTTTATAATTTTGTTTTTTATGAAACCATATTTAATTTTATTGAATAATAATAAGAAATATTAACACTAGATTAATTAGTAATTTTTTTAATAAATATTGAATATATTAAAGGTAGTTTTTATTTAAAATTTTTTCACTACATGTTTTTATAAAATAAAATAAATATATTTTATGATATGAAATTTTAAAAAATCAATATCATTTCTGGCTATCTCTTGGATATATTAGATTAACATTTAATTTTTTTTGGATTTTTCTATAATATTTGATTCATAGATCAATAGTTAATGAATATTGATTTTTCTAATAATTTAACTTTTATATGAAAAATATGTTTTTGAAAAATTTGTTATGTACAAAATATCAATCTGAAAAAATATCTAACAATTATGTTTACATAGATGAAAATACTCAAATACAAACATTACAAATTTCTTGAGATAAATACCCATTTTTTCATTCAATTATTTTATTTATAATTCAACACTATTATGAAAGAAACAAATATTAATTTAAAATATTCTTATAATCATATAAATGAATATTCAAAATATTAATATTTCATGAATCAAAAAATGCTCCTTCAGTATAAGTGAAAAAAATTCCTTCACTATTTTTATAAAAATGATATAAAATACAACATTTGGAATGTGAAAAAATATTCGTTTCAAATGATTTAACAAAAATTCAAACATTTGTAAAAAGAAAAAAAATTATTATAATATTAAAATCATTTCTAAATTTTTAATGAAACATGTACGTTGATGATTAATACTCTCCAACAGATACTTGTGTATAAACAATCCCGAATAATAATGAGATTATGAAAATAATATTTATCATGTACTTTATGTTAGTAGAAATTTATTTAAACTATAATATAGTGGATCAAAACGTTTAATTTATTTATACAAGAATCATATCCATATTTATGATATCATATATGATCTTATTTTATCATTTTGTAAATAATATTACGCTATTACCATTATTTTGTGAGTTAACAACATCATTTTCCCATGCATGTTTTTTTTCTAAAAACTGTTTTTTATGAACATGACACACATATATAATCTAAATAATGATATTACATTCATAGATATTGTATATACTCCACATATATATTATTATAATCATTTTTGAATGGTTAACTTGGAAAATGAATCTCATCACTTCAGGGAGATGGTAGGACGTAGGTACAAAAGAGTGGTGATATCACTCCCTTAAAGGTGAGTGGGTAAGTAATTGGATAATATGTGTATTAAAAATAACCTATATGATCTCATAATTATTTTTTATATCTATTTTATCTACCATTATATTCAAAAATGTAGTGTGGTGATGAAATCAAATTACACCACGGTGTGGTGATGCTAAGTCATAAGTACGCACGAATTATGATTTTGTTTATCAAATGATGGATTGAAGGTGGAATATGGTTGTACCATTATTATAATAACATCTCAGAATATATTTGATTCCATATATATTAGTTAATTATGGAAACAACAAATTATGAGGAAATAGAAGAATAAATTATCATTATTGAGTTTGTAAAACAATTATCTCCTCTTTAGTGGAATTCTATTTGATTTCTTCTCATGGGATCTAGAGTTTCTATTTTTGGAATTATAGAACTTCAATAACATGGATACATATGCTATTTATAAATATTATTAGATGTTGGTCTAGCGATAAGGCTAAAATTAGTGTGAATAAGCGAGGGAGGAGGTTCTCTTTTATAATTGAATCGATGGTCACTTTTGGAAACTCACCAAATATTAATTTAATATTTATTATTTACCAATTGAAAATGGATCAAAAGAGAGTTACTTAAAATAACAATATTATTTTTGGTAGTAATAATGTCAACAATTAATTTATCATCATGTTTTGGTTATATTCTTACCTTTATCTTTTGTCTTTAATACATAATTAATTTATTCAACTTTTAACATGACAACATGTGTTATTGTTACTTAAGAGTACATATAGTTACTGTAAAATTACAAAAGTATCTTAAATATGTCATTTATGAAATTTTTTACTTCATAAAAATATGTTGTCCTAATTTTGAACGTTTATTAATTAATTATCATTTAATAAAATGTTATTTAATTTAAAATATCATTACTATCCATTTTGATTCTATTTGTTACATGAATTTTTAAAAATATCATTAATACATGATAACATCAACCAAAAACCAATATTAAATACATTTTATGTCTAGTTAACCTATAGAATTTATGTGTGATAATATTGATTTGAAATTATTTTTATTTATATTATTTATATCATTTATTTGATATTTCCATTAATTAAACAAATACTACATCATCAATTTAATATCCCTTAGGGGAATTATTTATTTAATAAAATTTTAAAATAAATTTTAATGGTGAATTTTAAATTTTTTAATTTCAAATTATTTTTAATTAATGAAATTATCTTCTATATATCCATTTATTAAAAATGATATTGTTAAATAAATATGTGAATGACATCATTAACTTCAAATTAAATAAAATATAATAAATTGCAAACTCTCATCCATGTGGCTTCCAAAGGTTGTAATCTATTCTCAAGGATTATTTTGGTCAACTCCCACACATCTAATGAAATTATGACAAGTATATAGATAACATTCTTTAGAAATTACAATATCCATATTTACATGATCCCTGAACACATGATCACATTCAATTCCTATTTTGTTAAAAAAATCAAAGATCCTTCTTGATCAATGAATTTTCGACCTTATATTCCTTCTACGGGTGGTAGTGTATTGATAAATAATAATCCATGAGTAGGTCATGCTATCTAAAGTGCCTCATATTGAGTTATTTCTGTGAGATAATTTATTTCAATATCTTTTGATTTATATATATATATCACATCTTTCACCACAGAGATAATTGATCCATATCCATAGAGACATGATTAATACTACTAACTCAAGATCATGAGATGGATAGTTTTGTTCATGATTTTTTACTTACCTGAATTCTTATATAATAACTACATCACTCTTCATAATGAATCAACCAAGTCCTTTTCGTGATGCATCACTATAAATATTAAATACAATATTTCCTGATGGCAATGTCAATATCTTAATATTGGCCAATATTCTCTTGAATTAATAAAAAAAAAATTCACAAAATTTTATCCATATGAATTTAACCACTTTATGTTTGATCTTGGTTAACATGATAGATAATTCTGATTTGTGTTATAAAATACCTATATTATGCCTCTAAACTAATCAAACTATGTTCATCGGTTATGATCATTGGTTCATGTCATTCTTGGATTGCTTTTTTATTTGTATGATCAAATGTTATTCCCTCTCTTAAGAATATACAAAAAACAAAAATAAATTTATTGAATCCAAAATTCACACAAGACCAATTTACCATACAACTCTTCCCTTCTTGGTGTCCCAAGGATAATCAATAATTTATTCTATTAGTCTTCATAGATTTTAGAATACACTAGAATATCGTCGATGAATACAAAAACACAATCATCTATATATTACTTCCAAACTCTGTTAATTATATCATTAAAAACTGAAGGTGAATTAATCAATCCAAATGGAATTACCGTCAACATGTAATATCCATACCTTATCTTAAAATCTATATTCAGAATGTCTTACATCTTCTCATTCAATTTCTGATATCCAGAACATTGGTTTATGGATGAAAAGAAATTGAGCACCATGAAGTTGATCAAATAAATCATCCATTCAAGGAATATGAGACCTGTTGTTTATTATAATAGTATTTATTTCCTTCTAATCTATACATTTCCTCATTGAATCATCCTTCTTGTTAACATCTAGAACATTATATCCCCATGGAGAATCACTGTATTGAATGACTCGCTTTTAACCAACTTCTATAATTGTATCTTATGCTAAAAAAATTCAATTATGGTAATTGTTTAGAGAGAATTGTGTATTTGTATTTTATTGGGGATTAGATCAATAGAAAACTCAACTTCATGTTCAGGTGGTTTTCTAGGTAATTCCTCAATAAATACATCAATGTATTCTTTTATAATAGGATGATACTCAACTTGATGATTACATTCTCCATACAATGATTTTTTTCTCTTCCTCTCCAAGAATTCTATTTAGTAGAGCTACTGGGGTCTAATCTAGATCAGAATCAAATGATGAACTTTCTTCTTCAATGATAATGGATTCTTTATACTCACAAGTTATTATCTTTTTCTCATTATAATAAAATTTCAAATTATATGTTGAAAGCCATTCTATACCGAGGATTTTATCAAATTATACCATATATATGACCACAAATTCAGAAAGTAATGCATTTCTATGGGTCATGAGGTTTAATTTCCAACACATATTTGTCGTAATGATATTTACATTGGGAATTTTTATTGAAAAATCCTTTATTAAATCAAAAAATAGATGTCTAATTTTTTTAAAATGTGAATATATATAATAATTCAATGATCTAGAATCAAATAAATTATTATGTATGTTTTATTATATGATTAGATTTACTTTTACTACATCATTAGGAACTCTAACCTCAACTATTATCATCACATAAGATTATCCTCGAAACCTTGGCCTTATACATGGAATGTTTCCTCAATGATTAGGAAAATAATTTTCATAACATTAAATATCATTAAAATTGTATCATTGAACATTAGCATCTTCTTTATTTCCCATACAATCAAGGGCATGGTGGCATTTTTCTCAAAACATGTTACAAACTACCATACCCAATAGGAATTTTCTATGATGTTTCTTTCCAAATGTATTACAAGATGTAATGTTAACTATTCATTTTTTATCCTCTTCCTTATTTCTTTTTCCAGAGTGTTCATCATCCCTCTACATCTCTTAGATTACATTAAAGTCAAAAAGCATAGGGATTTCATTTTCTATCATAATATCACATGAGAATATATCTTCCTATGATGATAACTTTTGGGAGAGTAGTTCCCTTGAGAGGAATCGCTTTAACCAATCAATGAATCTATAAATATTTCATTATATATTATTTATATAATATATAGCATGAATATATATCCTTGTAAGGATGGATTCATATATAGTATCATTATTAACCTCATGTTTCCTTAGTTTCATGAATTGACTCTCCATATCCACTCGCTCTTGATAGAGGAAATATTATTCCATGAAATGTTACTAAAAATTATTCCATTCCATGTTTTCTATTTCTTACACCTCCCTCATGTTTTGAACTAGTGACCAAAAATTATCTACATCACCCAAGAGATGATAAAATTCCATGAAAACCTTATATATTTCATTACATCCAAAGCATGATATATATTTTGGAAACCACATATCCATTATTCTTTTACAAACTAATTTCTAGTCCAACTAAATTATGGAGATTGTTATCTTATGAGGAAACATAACATTGTTCCTACTAATTTTGTATAGGGATAAATTATATGTGTATGGTTTTTATTCATAATCAGAAAAAGTTGTGTTAGTATAGTTATATGTTTCTCGCCATTAATTGCAGCTCCAACTCCAACATCATTATCATCAAAAGGAGGTTAATCCATATATAGATTATCTGCACTAATAAAGATTTCATTCCTTTCAATATGGTCCATTTCTAAATAATAGCATACATTATATTAGGTTATGGATCGTAATGCATAATTTATAACCTGAAAAACATAACAGAAAATGAAATTTTTTTTCATAGCATATCTCATAATCATAAACATGGTTTCAGTAGGGACAATTTTAATTTTAAGAGCTTCATAATGGGATATAATGTAATTTGGAATTATCCTAAGAATATCCCATAGGAGTGTCAAACTAGGTGCATAGTAAGGCCTATTGTTGTGTAACCTATTACGTCAATTCGTAACCAATACACCTTATTAGAGTTGTTACGCCTAGGTACATTTATACCTGAACCATCCATTTGTAGCATCCAAAAAGTGATGTATTTATATTAATAACCACATAATCTATAGGTTACCAAAATTATTGGATTCTCTTCTATGATGATTGAAAAAATCAATCTTAGGGATGTGTTCCCTAATCAATTTTTTATAATTCCTGTTTGAAAGGTTTCAACTAAAATTATATTATTTCCAACTCTGAAGACCCTTAACCCATTACCCTAGTGCCGGTTACATACTATATTACATTATAAAAGATATATGACTCAAATCCCTAAGGGCAGATCAATTTAGTTGTTTCTGAAACCAGATTCCCTACATGAAACATACATTATAATTGAAACTATAAAATGAATCATAAGAAATACATTGATATCCCCATTATTATCCCAGAATGACCATTCATATTATCCATAATACACATCATTTCTTCCAAGTAAAATTAATACATAATGAATGGGAGATTTCAGATGCCCAGTATGTGTATGCTTATAATGAACACTATTATAAATAATCAATAACCATTAAACAATGTGTATAACCGAATCACAAGCAATTTAAACATAATCTTCAGAATAACATCATAAGAATAAATGAAAAAAATAATTCCATAAAAATAATTACATGGATACTATATTAATCAAATAATCACATGGAATGTCAATAAATAAATTCACAATGGGGGAATTAATAATGTTTGGCATCATAAATATACCATCAATGCATCAGCCAAGTCACCATACATAGATAGGTAAGACATCAACCAATACCAAAACTTGTTTATCTCATTAGACCTACAAATACATCAAGGGGACATAGTGGGACCCACCCATCACATACCTAGTCTAATTCATTCCTCATATGAAAAGGCTAAACCATAAACAACATAGAAATTCATATATGAAATGGGAATACTTAAACCACAAAAGATGAGTGGTTTGAAAATGGAATATCAACAATCAAAATAATAATAGACCATTAAATAAAATACTGAGGACATTATCATATGATATTATCCTCAATCACACATAAGATCCTACAAGGATGTTGTCATAGAAGAAAACACTCTAATTAAATTATTAAAACAATCTTGAGAGAAATACACCTTTTTATAAGGAAATAAATTATTTAAAATATTACACAAATTTAAATGAAATAATTTACATTGAAAATAATTTTTTAAACATGTTACGAAATATTAAAAGAATTATAGTTTCCTAAAAACATAAAAATCCTCTCTTGTCATATATGTAAAAAACACTTCAATATTTTTTTTTAGAAATTTCCTAAAATACCTCATCTAAAAAAAATATCACTTCCAAAACATTTAACAAAAATTGAATCATGGGTAAAAATACATTAATCCTGTGTAAAATAATAGTAAAAATATTTTGGATTTTTTTAGGGAACATTAACATGAATAAAAAATATTACCCAGTAGATGCATACGTTTAAAAAAACCCAAATACTAATGGCATTGTGAAATTAACAATTACAATGTTTTGAACATTAATTTAATGAGAATTAACATTAGGGATAATTTTTAAAACATGAAATTATTTTGTACAAGAATGAAATACACATTTATGATATCATATATGATAATATTATATCGATTTCTTAATTATTTCTGTTATTAAACATGTTTCAGGTGTAAACTGCTTAATTTTCATATGCACGTTTTAACATTTAAGTCATGTTTCTTATGAACTGGTTATAATTATTTCATCTAAATAATGATATTAAGTTAATATATTTTATGTTTACTCATCATATATTTTTTAATAATCATTTTTAATGGTAAACATGGAAATTGAATCTCATCATGTCGTGGAGACTGTAGGACATACGTACGCATGAGTGAAATTATCATTCCATTAATGGTGAAAGGGTATGGAATTAGATGATATTTTAATTAAATATAATCAATATAATGTAATTTTTATTATTTATGTCCATTATATCCATCACTATACCCTTCCACATAAATTGGTTATGATAACAAAATACACCACATGATGGATACAATAAGTCGTACATATGCACACATGATGCTTTTGTTTATTATAGGATGGATAAAAGTTAGAATAGGTATTTAACATAATAATAAAATCATATCACAATACAAATTATAGTATATTTATTACTTTATTTTGGAAACAACGCAATAAAAGGATGTGGAAGAACTAATGAATATAAATGAGTTGGAAAAAAATTACCTATTATTCGGTGGAATTAAATTACATAACTTCTCAAGGGATATAGAGATGATATTTTTTGAATAGAAGGACCACTAGAACCTGAATATGGATGTTATGAGTATATGTGTGACGATTTGGGTTGATATATAAGATTAAAAGTTGTTAGAGGATGTGAGGGAGGATGTGAACATTTATAATTATGGTGAGGGTGAATTTTGGAAACTATAATAGTGCTAAATTAATATAAAATAATTTCAAATTAAAATTGGATTCATAGTGATTTATTTAGATGATAATACTTGTATGGGTATAAATCCACACAACCAATATTTTTTATAATTGTTTAGTATATATTTTTCTCTTATATTCAGGATATAACCCTTAATTAGGTCATTTGACTCTTATATTAACAACATGTGTTTTTATTACTTAATGGTTTATATAATTGCAATAAATTTTCAAAAAAAGCATAAATGAGTCATCTATCATATTTCTATATTTATCCCAATTATTTGGATGAATTGTTTTTTAAATTTTATATCATTTAATAAAATATTATTTATTTTAAAATATCATTATTGTCAATTTTGACATTATTCGTTACATGAATTTTCATAAATATCATATCAACATGATAACATATAAAAAATACATATGATACATTCATATTATGTTTATTTCATTTGTAAAATTCTTTAAGGACATTATAAATCTAAAATTATATATATTTTTATATTTTTAATACCATTTATTTGATATTTCCATTAAATAAACAATTATTGCATCATCAATTTATAAACCATTAAGGTAATTATTTGATTCCAAAAATTTTAAAAAACTTATCACAATAAGGGAATAAATTTCAAGTTTCAATTTACTATTAATAGTTAAATATATCTTCTGTATAACCCTATATTTGAATTGAGATAGTTATTACAAATATTATTATGACATCCTTAACATCTCATTAAATAAAATATTATAAATGTCATACTCTTGTCTATGTGGCATGAAATGTTTTTAATATCAGACCAAATTAGATTTTTGTTGATGTCCAGTAATAAAATAAAATCTGAACAAGTTTTAATGTGATTTTATTATATTTATAATAATACTATTACCCTTAATTACTAGATTGAAATTTAACTTTGTTAATATAAATTACTAATGTTACAATTAATAATACCAAAAAACTAAGAGAATTCTGTTTAAAATAATCTAGACCCATTGATTGAAAATATAGAATCCATTTATCCACTTAAAAATAAATAAGTTTTAGTAATTAGTTTAAAATTAATGTTGATGATGTAATGAGAAAATGAATTTTTAATGTGAAAACATCTAAAAGATTAAAATGTTTTTATATCCAAAAAAACGTGAAATTTACTAAAATAACCTAAATTTGATTCTGTGATAAAAAATTAATCTCATTAAACATTAATTCCAATTTAAAATATTATTTAACACTATGATTTTTTTTATGGAAAAACCATTTTCAATTAAAATGAAATATTTTATCAGTATTCACAAAAAAATGAAATTTATTATAAAAGACCAAAAGTTTAATCGAAGTAAGTTTTTATTTTAATATTTCAAATAATAATATTAATTTTTTAAAAAAATATTTAAATTTATTAAAAAAATATAAATTTAAAAAAACTACACAACCAAAAGGCGGTAAAAAGGCCTTTAAAAATATAAGTTCTAATTAGTAAAATTGGATTAATTCATAATAAATATGCCTATAAAATATTATAGGTATATGATAAATATATAAATTTTATATTTTTGTTAATTTTATTCATTTCATGTATTTTAATTACTAGTTTACTATAGTCACTTCTTAATAGATCAAGGTATATTTGACCATTGTCTGTTATGAAACACAATCTATTAAAATTTTTTAAAAAGAAAATACTACGTTAATTCATGTAGTGTTATAAAAGTACTCTTGATCCTGTGATCATATGGCCATAATCCATATCATGGATCTTATATGCATCCCACACGTATATTATTTGAGAACCATTCTTCAACATATAAAGTGTACACTCACCCCTGCATGTGGAGGGTTTGATTCAGAGCCCCCACAAATCACCAAATGACCCGATGAAAATCCTCTTTGAGGCCATATGAGTCATATGGGAAAGGAAACATCTTGTGATTTCATTATGCATGTGACCCTACACATGGTCATAACCCTGAAACCCATGGACAAGCCCCCACATTTCCATGAAAACCCTAGGTGATGTGGATATAGAATTAACTAACTATAAATACAGCATCCTTCCATAAGTATGTTACCCATATGGAAATATGTTATGATCCTTTGGGAAGTGGATGTCTAGAAATGGATCGGAAAAATATCATAGTAATTTTTGTGTGACCCCTCAGTGTTATTAATATATGGAATTTGATTGTACGATTTTCCACTAATATTACAGTGTCCATAAGGAACCTTGGACAAGTAATGTTGCCCATGGAAAAAGAATTGGACAACATAGATTGATTTTCTTATAGTTTATTGACATATTTACATTATCATGTGACATCCTGGGGACAAGACATATTGATCAAGTTAAAACTAATTGACATGACTACATTTTCAATAGACAAGATATTGATATGTGTGGTTGATATCACAATAACTTATTGACATGTCGGCATGATCATGCGATTTCCCATTGACACGTCAGAACTATCATATTCGAATCCAAAGATGATTCAGGTGGATCAAATGAAAATCGGTATCCCTGAATACTTCAATAATGTATAAAACCCAAGGTATGTTCACTTTGATAAGGGAAAGTATCTTCTCCATGTCCACTTTACTCATGTGATGGCATCCAAGATATGTTTTGTTGATCTCTCAACAAAGTATTAAAAATTCATCATTTTTTTTTGAAATTTCCCATAAATATGCTTCATATGATCATGTAAAATTCAATATAAATGTCTTCATCACTCATGGGAAATAATCCAAGACAAGCCAAATTGATCACACGACACCATAGGAACATGTCCAATTGGAACACGCACAAATCATTGGACAGATCCACATTAATAATGAAAAGACAACCAAGTCACATTATTTATTATGGGGATACACCCTTAGATGTGTCATCCCTAATAGTTTTACAAGAGAGACTTGTCAAGAGGACATTGAAGACATGTCCATCAAGTATCCATGTCATGTAATGAAAATCCCCTAATATATGTCAGCTTCTTCCAATATAAACACACTAAATCCTATTATGTGGACCCCATCTAGGATTCCTCAACCTCATTCCTTATTTATAAGACATGTTTCCTTATTGGGATAGGTATATTCACTCATGTGACCCTATTTTTGTCATAAAACTAGGATGTCAATCTATGTAATTCCAATCATATCCAATAGAACATTCATGGTCATCATCATCTCCCTATAATTAAACAAAAGACAATGAATGAGTATGAAAAAAAGAACTTATGTGTGTTAGCCCCAATTAAAAGGGAAGCATCCGCGCATAATCCCTGATCAATATGGTAGCCTTGGTGTGTAAGTCCCGATCAATAGTGTATCCATAGTATGTATGCCCCAATTTATATGGATGCTTTAGTGTTTATCCACCGATGAATAAGGAATCCTCGGTGGGTAATCCCTAGTTAATAAGGAATCCATCATGGTATAATAAATAGAATACATAAACCCTTTGGGATAACCGTATTGTCATCATGTGTGATCACCCACCATATTCCATCAGTAGGTTAATGGTTAACTAAAAAAATGATAAAATTGATTTCTATCCATAGAGGAAACATTGGACATGTTATTATGGACCAATCTCTATTGTGAATCCACTTGTGTGTAAGTCCCCTCATGTCTATGATAGTTAAACAATCGGTACATAATGATTCACATGGGACGATAATTCTACCACATCCACAAAAAGACAGAGAATCCAACAAAACATTGAGAACAATGATTCATACCAATATACGATACATATGATTCCTTCCTATGGACCAAGCACTGATGGGAATCCACATTGACAAAACTCACCTTTTGTATATAAAATTTCAACCATTGGGAACAAATCATTCCCAATGACTGATCATTCTACCCCATCCACCAGCAGACTAAGAACTCAAAAATACCATGAGAATTTATTATTTTTTCCCAAATAGGATACATATGATTCTTTCCTAATGACTTATCTCTTTTGGGAATAAACATTGGTGTAATTCCCCTCATATCATTGACATTTCAACCATAAGAATCCAATAATTCAATGTGTTTATCATTCTACCTCATCACAATTAAATTTAGAATTCAATCAAACTATGATGAATCTAATTACTATATTAAAATATTATACCCATGGCACCTTAATTACTCTTGACATCCATACCACACCTTCCATAAGATGGATAATCACAACTCTCATAGGAAAAATTATATGTGTAAGTCCCGCTCAAACATTATTCCATGAACTATGATAGATATTTTGCTATAACTTGTTTCCCACATTTAGAATGACTCATTTGGGATTCTAAATTACTCAATATTGTACCAAAAACATGATTAAAATATCTAATGGATGGATTTCCTTTTGTATGTAACTTTAATTACATCTCATCCTCACTCAAAGGGGTATACATCCAATCTGAATCCCCCCTTATTGCCTCTATTTTTGGGTCTCTTATGACATATAAGACCTTATAATAATTTCATGGAATTTGATTTATTAAATAAATTTTATATATATGATACCATATCATGGTATAAGCCCTGTATTTTCATCCTTAACATATTACGTTAAACTACATGGACCGGTCCAATCAAACTACAATAAAATATGTTAAAAAACAACATTGTGTTTTATTCGAATTTTCATAGGATATATTAGATTCCTCATAGAGGATCAATCCCGTATATAATACACCAACACACCATTGGGAAAAAAATGAACTTTTATGTTCCTTAACACTGTGAAAAACCAAAGCATCATAAATAAGTAAGGGAATGATGGAGAACCCAGGACATGAATTAAATTACACATTTCAATACATGTTCATAATTAATTCATTAGAACTTGGGTAACTAGAACTGTATCTGAGCCTGAGAATGAATTCATGAAAATATCTTAAATAAATAATAGAGTCCTATAATATTAAAACATTCCCTCCAATTGGGTGTGATGTGACAGATGTACTATTCATCTCGACCAATGTGAGTTCCCAAGTTCTATTGGGTGTGAAACTCCAATGTAATGCTTGCCTTTGGAAATAATGTCTGTACTCTATTATGGATTTGGGAACTATTGAGGATTTAATAAGAATTATAAATATATCCATAAACCATTTTGACTGATTGAACAAGGTATTGACCCCCCCCCCACAATAAAACTGTTATTTCAAAACCCATCAACATATTTTCCCTTGGATTTGGAAATTGAGTTTATATCAAGAATTTCTAAGATAAACATAATGAAATAGATGTGGGATGCTCTAATGAATCTATATAAGTCTGAGTAAATGGATTTCATTTAAAGGTAAAATTATACAACCTCTAAACTGTGATGTCATCATTAACACATGACTATATAGATACATTGAATAACATAATTATCCATGTCATGTAATTGGGATATACAATTGGAGATATTGAACACGAGAAGATTATCTTCTAGTGTTCTCATGATTCATATTATCATCTCATCATCAAAAACACCAAAAACATCCTCATGTATATATTTCTCTTCAATGATGTTACAAATAGTGTTTTTGAAGAATAATGATAGTGTATTATCAAGGATGATAGATAAATAACATCACACTAAGTGTAGTCTATATCATTTGAAAGTTGTAGGACAAGGAATATTGGTTCCAATATGAGTGAAAACCATGGAATGTCAAAATCCTAGACCGGGATGAATAATTTTACACATTACAGATATGGAGAGAATGGTCACATCAAGATTAACTATTGGAATAAGAAGAGTGATGGAAATAAATATCATGTAAATGTGTTGAGTACTTATCTAAGTATAGATATATTATTCAGTAAGGTGAAACCAACTACTAGATATAGGTGACATCCAAATGATGCAGGGATAATCAATTTGGGTGAAACAGAGAACATTATGTCAGGATGAGAATGGTTTGATTATTATGAAACAATCATAGAAGGACTTTCATACATGCATGAAAATCACACATTAAGGAGAATTATATTTTGTTTCATCAATATGATCCTTCATAATGGTATAGATCAAGATATACAAGAATTACATCATATGAAAGTAATGAATTAGAACATAATATTCATTGAAAACATGGGAAATCAAGTATATTGCATTCATTAAGAAAGGAGTAATGATATATAGGAATGGAATTATTATTTTGATCAAGGTTGAGAAGATAGCAAGAATCTTATATGTAGTTTTGGTTGAAACATATAAGGAGGTGGATATTGTTTTGTTTCAACTTCCTTGGTGTGATAATTAAAATATTCATGGAGTTGGTAGCTTATTAATATGTTTGAATGTGGCCTAATGTATCTTTTTGAAAAAAATATATACCTAGTCATATAAAGGAATCCTTTGAATTTTGTGAGAATTATGTTTTGATCCATTAATATAGGTTAATGTTTGGGACATCAATGGTGATAGGCATGGAGATCATAGAGTTGTTCTATTATGATGTTTGTAAAGAACTGATTATATCTATAATATGATCAAAATACTCTGAATTATTTTTTCATCATTATTCATTGAAATTTTGTGTGTGACCAATCAATGGGAATGATAATGTTTTTTATGTCAATAAAAACATCAAAGCATGAATGGTGTTTAAATATAGAAAAATAATCATGTGTTTGAGGATTGAGAATAGGGGATAATATACAATCAATGAGTTTGAATCATTATATCAACAGAAAGGAATAAAGTGAATATGCATGATTGTGTACACTCCTAAATATAATGGAGAAATTGGGTGGATGAATAGGTCCATATTGAAAAGAATAAGGGTGATGTTGAAGACTGTAGAAATTGATAATGTGTTCCTGGTAGAAGCAATTTTTGATTGAAGTTATGTGATCGACTGATCCCATTTTTTGGAGATTTATCAAAAGATACCGATAGATATGCCTACTAATAAACTTGCTAACAATTATAGGTTGTATACTTTTGGATATCCAGTATATTCATAAATTAATATCCTTTATAGATTAATGTTGAATTCAAGATCCATGGAATGTATCTTCATAAGATAAAATGATGGTGTGAATTTGTATTGTTTATGGGTACCCACATCCAAAAAAATTATCTTTATTTTTGATGTCATTTTTTGTAGAATACATGGTGAAAAAAAACAACTCATAGAGATATAATGAAATGCAACATAGAAATTTCAATAGTTGAGGTGGAGGATGAATCCAAGGAAGAAATAGTTTCTTATGATGTCACAACCCATTCTTGGGGCCCGTGCCGTGACTACCCCAAGCACGCCTTCCATAGGCCGGAGGCTGGCGACTAGCACCAAAGGCATAAATCCCGATAACTGGGAAGGAATTGACTTTATTAAAAATAACCTCATTCAACCTGAGAACAAGTGGAAGTAATACACTAAGTAAAAAAGAATGTGATGAAAAGTAAATGGGCCATAATACAAACCCAAATGAGAAGTACATCTACTACAGAACAAAAGTACAACAAAAAAGTCAAACTGCTGGAAGATAGAAACAGCTCCAGAGTCATCTGCCTCAGATCCTAAATGAAGGGTAGGTTCAGGTAGTGCAGTTCCTTGATCATCCATCTAGAATCCCACCTGAAGGGTAGGCACAGATAGCCTCCCCAGTTCCCTTTTCCGTCAACCCCCTCCGGGTACCGTCTCATCATGAAGTCCACCTCTGGGAATAGACTCGTCATGAGGTCCACCTCCGGGTACCGTCTAGCCCTAGTACTCTTGATCTATGTCAGTGCTATCCGTCGTCTGCATCCAACACAACGAGGTGCGGGCATAACACATGTAGGGGTTAGTATAACGATAATCACTAGGGACCCCGAGACCCCTGAAGGTCATCCAGAATCCACAATGGATAACCACAAAGGAAAGATAACAACCATGATGTACTAACCGAATCTACTTAGGTATATGCTCATACATATACCAAAGTCATGAATTCCAGTTCTGCTCTAACTCAAGAACTCATGTACAACCCAGTCCACACCTGATTGCATAGCTCAGTCCACATAGGAAAGTACAACCCATCCATAGAGGAAAGCACAACTCAATCCACACAGGATAACACCACTATGCCACACAAGTAAAGAAACCAGCCCACATAGGAAGACATTACTAATCCTCGCAGGAACACAACTCGGTCAACACAAGAAAATAGTACCAGTCCACTCAGGGAAACACTACTAGTCCACACAAGAAAACTCTACCAGTCTACATAGGAAAAATACTACCATTCCACACAAGAAAATATAACCACTCCCCACTGGAAAACATAGCTAATCCCCTCAAGAAATATTCTACAAAGGAAGTATTCCACATAGAAAATTATCCACACAGGAAAACTCCACCAGTCCACACAGGAAAAACACTACCATTCCACACAAGAAAAAATAACCACTCCAAACAGGAAAACATAACCATTCCACTCAGGAAATCTTCCACATAGGAAGTCATCCACACATGAATTTATCTACATAGGAAAATATAACTAATCCACATAGAAAATCATCCACACAAGAAATCATCCACACAAGAAATCATCCACATAGGAAATTATCCACACAGGAAATTAAGTCAACCATATCGATGATAATGATTGAAAGCCAAGGCTTAGCTAAAACTAGGATTTCATTGAAGTATAAAAGTTGAGATTATTAGTCACGAAGCTAAATCATCTTACTCTATCAAGAGGCACTGCTTTTGACCATACAGAGTCTGACCCATATAGGATTGATAGGTACTAACCTCCGCAATGACCCACATAGGATCAATAGGTACTAACCCCCACAATGACCCACACAAGATCGAAAGGACTAACTCCGGCAATGACCCACACAGGATCTGACCCACACATGATCGATATGCACTACCGCACACAGGATCGCTGAGTGCTGACCAACAAAGGATCTGACCCACACAGGATCAGTATGCACTGACCCACACAGGATCGCTGAGCACCGACCCACACAGGATCTGACCCACACTTGATCATTATGCGCTAACCCACACAAGATCGCTGAGCACTGACCCAGACATTATCTGAAGCACACAGGATTGGTATAGTCATCGTCGTCATAGTCGAACCCCCGAAGGATTCCAGTACAGTAGTCGATGCAGTCACAGCCAGCTCTAGGGTTTCCAGATACAACACACTCATTTCAGGAGGGTCCACACCACGAGCCAAGAGGGTCGATACATCAATAGACACGATGTCTATAGTTGATGAATACCAGTGTTCTGTGTCATCAAAAGAAACTCAACATGACAAACGGCGCGTCAATCAGACGCCCGATCTGAGAGTTATTGGATTTTTCGTTCTAGGGGCCCAGTTGGTTTTTAAGTCAAAACCAACTTGACCGTAATCCAAATACGTCCAAACCTCGAGAGGTGTAAGCAAAAAGAACTTTCTCACTATGAGTAATCCAACAATGACGATGGCATGTCAATCAGACATCCATATCTCATGTTATAAACATTTCTACTCCGAGGGCCCAGTTGGTTTCGTATTCGAGCCTACCCAACAATACAAAACGTTTCCAAAACCATGAGTCAATTCATTGATCACTTCGCAACTGACGGTGCATCAATCAGAGGTTCGTAGGCCATGTTATGGTCCTTTAAACAATGCTATCCAATTTTAGGTGGGTTTGGGCCCGTACCCAATTGGCCCGAAACCCACAGGGTCGACCTGACTCATGTCTGGGTCAGACCTATTGGGCGCGGCCTGGCCCATCTGGCCCGGCGCGACCCAGCGTGGGGGTCCAGCCTAGCACGGGTGGCCTGGCCCAGCACGGGCGGTCCGTCCTGGTGCGGCCGATCCGACCCAACGTGGGGGTGTCGCGTTCTGCATGGACTTTGAAGGCGCGTGGGGTGGGGGGTTTCCCTATCCTTTCGAACCGAACGGTAGACCCCACGGGGTCCTCCCGGTCTCTTGACCATGGATCTCATCCCCCGAATTTCCAGGGTCGCGGTCGGCCTTTATGGACGGCCGTTTTGTTTATGCGGGACCCACAGGGGTCCCACCTTCAGGGTGTGCTAGTGGCTGGTGAGGCCGGCCGCCTCCTACCACCCTGCCGCAACCCTTTGGACGCGACTCTTCATGGTCACCAGCGGATGGCGAGGCCGGACGCATCCTGCTGCTCCACAGCAGCCCTTTGGCAGCGGCTCTTCATGGTTGCCCGTGACTGATGGTTCCGACCACCCTCCCCTAATTAGCCACGGCATAGGCCACGGGCCTTGTCTGTCTGGTGCAGTGCGACAGCATTGCGCGCCTCCGCCACGGCCCGACCTTGGCCGCAGGTTCGTTGGCTTGGTCACGGCGCGACGGCGCCACGCTTTTTCTTCGCGGCCCGCTCCGGTCGAGGTTTTCTCGTTCCCGCGTGGTGTGACGGCACCGCGTTGCCTCCATTCCAAACCGCGTAGGAAAACCAACAACAAAGGGGGGAGGATGTTCAGCCATGTTCATGCGGTCCGACCTCCTCCCGTTATATCCGTAGCAACCAGTTTATTTAATAACGACAAGGAATGTAAATTAACTTTGACGTAAAAAAAATCCCCACCTTGATCGCCTATGGGTGGTGTCGTGAGAAGGATGGTGACAAAGGTGACATTGGCGTTTGTTCGTCACGAGCGAAGACGATGTCGTCGTCATTCTCCATATGCTTCCTCTCCCGAGCTTGTGTGTCGGTCCGTTGATGACGAAGAGGAAGGTAAAGGAGTTGTTGGGGAAGTCCCGCATTCAGAAGGGGTTCCGATGAAGAAGCGTCATCGTCGGTGTCTTCATGTTCGTCATTAGATGATACATTACTCCTATAGCTCTTCCTCATCCAAGCTTCCACTAACCCAAAAATGAAAAAAAAATCACTTATTATTTAATTTTTTGGTATGAATTCAAAAGAACTCAATTCGTGTATCTTTAATTAAATGAGCTTATTCACTTAATTAATGGGGTGGGTTGGGAAAAAATTAAATTGGGAGAAACTCAAAGAACTCCCTCACATTAAGTAGGTAATCAATGTGAGGTAACCCCATGCCACCTCCCTCATTAAAGGAGAATTTCATGTGTCGGGTGGTCCCCACTTCTTTTAATACTCCCGCGGGATGTTATGATCGGGTGGCCCCCACCCCCATAACCTCCCATGGGAGGTTGGGGTGTGGTGGCCCCGACCACCAACCTCTCCTTGGAGAAAACAACTACTCCACCCTCCGCATGGCGGATAGAAAAGAATAAATTGTTTAACATTTATTTTATTAACATATGTTATAAAACCACAAAAACCAACATCCTTTCTCAAAAGAATGAAACTCTAGAAAGGGTATTCATAAGAAAATACCGGCACTCCAGTTTAATCGGTGCCCTCAGATTTCGATTCTGAGCACTGGTTCAAATGTTAGAAAAACTCGCTCGCTCGTTCACTGAACGTACCTGAGCTAAACTTTTGAAAATGATTCCTAGCACACCGGGCCTCGAAATTAGGCGCTGTCGGAAACTGCGTACTCGTAAAATCCAAAAGAAAACAAAAAAAAATTCCTCGAAATTCTCGAGTCCTTAAATATGTGGTTGGAAGAGAACAATGGTCATGTATCCGTTGAGTTTATTCCTTAATGAGAACTCATGATAAAAGTGTTCCATTATGGCACATATAATTTGACAATGAGATAAATATTATATACATCTTACTAATGGTGGATCCAAAGACACCTTGTTTCATAAAGGTGACCTAGAGTCCAAATTAATCCTCATGGATAAATTTTATTTAAGAGGAACTTGAATCCCTCTATAAGAACAATACATGGGATATAGTTATTTAACACATGAAGTAAATCCTATATACAATAAAAGGGACTTTTAGATTAAGCGGAATAGAATGAAAATGGTGTAATGATTTCATGTGAGATAGGTAATCAAAAGTTATTCTCAAAAAGAAGGTATTGATTTTAATGAAATATATTCTCGTGTTGTTAGACTGATGACTATTCAAGTTGTTCTGGTGATGCATTTTACATACAATAGACGTCTACAATAGCTATATGTGGTGTCATATTTTCTCTATGGCGATCATGATGAAAAAACCCACATACTCTATCTAGATCATTTTATATAATATGACAAAAATAACTTGGTTTATTAGGTGAAAATTCTATTTACAGTCTCAAAAAGTAACTATGGTTCTCATTCAAAGAATTAGATTTTTTATATCATGTGACTTAGATATAAAGGATATCATTTAAATGCCTTTTCATATTTCAAGGGTTTGGACAATAAATATTTTATAATTATTCGTTCGTATATAGATGTCATACATGTTGAAGGCCTTGATAGTGACTAGATCTATGTAATGAAGGAATAGTTAGATAGGGAGTTTTAAATGAAGTAACTTTTACTAATAAACATTATAATTTAATAAAAAAATTATTACACAAATATATTAGGTTGATTTTTAATTCAAAAAATAATTACCTGTGGAAATTATGAAAACAAATCAACAAAAAAGATTATATGCCAATATCTTCCCATGGGCATGAATATTTATCTTAATCCTCTATAATGAGTCTTATCATTTATGAAAATATGATGTCGATATATCATGTACCGTATGAATCAATAGTGAGTGAGTTCATGTACAATTTTTTTTATAATAGACCATACATTGTAAATGCAATATTAGCAATTAGTTAGCACATGGAAAATCGAAGATTGTATTGTTGGAACATTTCCATGTGGAACATGAGATACATTAATTAGACCTTATATATGACATTCTGTTATGGATGATTAGATTTTATGATCCAAATCTATGTTGATTCATATTTTATAAGAGATTCTGACTAAAAAAAATCTATTACATGTTTTGTGTCTACTCTTCGAATATGATATGTGAGAATGAGTTTTATATTAGATAATTTTACAAGTTTATCCACAACAATGGTATAATAATTGGATACAATATATCCTTATAAAGGGTAAATTTTAATAATAATTATAATGGATGAAGGGGGGGCCTACCCTTTCGAACCAAACAATGGACCCCACGAGGTCCGCCCTATATGTTGACCAAGGGTTTCAACCCCCGGTTTTCCAGGGTAACGACCGACCTTTATGGTCGGCCGTTATGTTAATGTGGGACCCATGGGGGTCCCCCATTCAGGGTGTGCCGACGGCCGGCGAGGCCGGCCGCCTCCTGCCACTCCGCTGCGGCCCTTTGGCCGCCACTCTTCATGGTCACTGGCGGCCGGCGAGGCCGGCCGCCTCCTGCTGCTCCGCAGTGGACCTTTGGCTGTGTCTCTTCTTGGTTGTCGGCGACCGACGGTTCCGGTCGCCCTTTACTGCTTAACTACGGCTTAGGCCACGGTCCTTGTCCGTCCGGCGCGACGGCGCTACGCTTCTTCGCCACGGCCCGCTCCGGCCGCAGTTTCCTCGTTCCCACGTGGTGTGACGACACCACATTGCCTCCGTTCCAACCCACATATGAAAATCAACAACAAAGGGGGGAGGAGGTTCCTCTGTGTTCGTGCAGTCCGACCTCCTCCCGTTATATCAGTAGCAACCAGTTTAATTAATAATGACAAGTAATGTAAATTAACTTTGATGTAAAATAAAACCCTACCTCGATCACCTATAGGAGGTGTCATGAGAAGGACGGAGACGAAGGTGACGTTGGAATTTGTTCGTCATGAGGGAAGACAATGTTGTTGTTGTTCTCCATACGCTTCCTCTTCCGAGCTTGTGCGTAGGTCCGTTGATGACGAGGATGAAGGTAAAATAGTCATCAGAGAAGTCCTCCCTTTAGAAGGGGTTTCGAGGAAGAAGCGTCATCGTCAGTGTCTTCATGTTCGTCGTTGGAGGATACATTCCTCCTATAGCTATTCCTCTCCCAAGCTTCCACCAACCCAAAAATGAAAAAAAATCACTTATTATTTAATTTGATGGCATGAATTCAAATGAATTCAATTCGTGTTTCATTAATTAAATGAGATAATTCACATAATTAAAGGGGTGGGTTGGAAAAAAATTAAATTGGGAGAAACTCAATGAACTCCCTCACATTAAAGAGGTAATCAATGTGAGGTAACCCCATGCCACCTTCCTCATTAAAGGGAAAGTTCATGTGTTGGGTGGTCCCCACTTCTTTTAATTGTCATGACCCAAAATTTTGAATAAATATTTTTTCTTAATTTGGTGAGTTATTTTATTTTTATACTCAACAAAACAGTTTCATTTGATAACATGTCTATAAATAAAATTACACAGTTGGGTTTTCAACTATTATATGACCATTGGTCAAAATTGTTGGAATCATGGACATCTTGGCATGCATTGGAGTGGTTTGTGTTTGTTGGAAATTCTCAGTGGTTTTTCAGAATAAAGTTCCAGCAAGATGTTCTTACAGTTCAAGAAGAAAACTTGTTTGAAAGTGGCGTCGTCTACCAGTGTTTGACAAACTTTTCGGCCTGAACGTTTCCAGATGAAGAAAAATGGTTTTTGGAAAAGAGGACTTGCGCGCCCAAAAGAGACCTGTGCGCCCATAAGTGACTTGCGCACCCATAAGTTACTTGCACGCCGAGTCCTTGGAGGCCTGGAAACATGTGCGCCTGATGACTTTCGGAATAAGAACATGGAAAAATGGAAAAGGGAGTTGAGTCGCACAAGTATTGGGTAGGTCACGCAAGTGGGACTTGCGCGCCTATGGGGGACTTGCGCGACCGTCGTGCAAGTGGATCAAAAGTCTATAATTACTGGACCACCCCTCCTCATTATTTACGGAGTTAAATCCTTTGAAAGATCAGAGCATAAGTCTCGCTAGTGTTGCTGGGTCGCGCAAGTGGGACTTGCGTGCCTATGGTAGACTTGCGCGCCATTTGTTGAATGAGTGCCTAAGGGTTTTTGGGAAGCAAAGGAAGTGGGTCGCACAAGTCTAGAGGAGATTCGGCTTGCGTCGCGCATGTGGCAAGAAATACCTGCGCGCCTACGGGGACTTGCGCGCCATCAGGAGACCTGCGCGCCTGCTGTGATTCTACGCGCCCTCAGGGGACCTGCAAGCCTACAGAGGACCTGCGAGCCTATAGGGGACCTATGCGCCTACAGAGGACCTGCGTGCCTACAGGGGACCTGGGCACCTATAGGGGATCGGCGCGCCTACAGGGGACCTGTGTGCCTACAGGGGACCTGCGTGCCTATGGTGGAACTGCGCGCCTATGGGGGACTTGCGCGCCTGAGTTAATACATGCGCGCCTCCTTGGGGATGCATGCCAGGTGTTGTTGACGCACTTCCAATCGACGTGGTGCTGTACTAAAACTGGAAATCAGTACACAGGTGTTAATTGGACTTCATCAGAGCATCCACATAATCCAGAGGGTGCAATCATTAAGCAATTCTCTTGAACAGACCTTCATGTCGATAAACTGAGTGCGACTCCACCAAGGGAAGTGTGCCAGGGGGAGTCAACGGGAGTGACCTGAGGAAAGCAGTGAGCTATTCCTGGACTATTGTAAAGGCAGTAAGCATGGGACAGAGTGTCTCTGCACGAACCATTGTAATCCACATCTAGTGAAGATTATTGTATTTTGGTATGACCAATAACCTATCGGCGTATGCTCCTTGGATGTAACCCTTTGTGGTGAACCAAGTAAAATTGATGTGTCATCTATCTTTAATCGTGAATGCTTTACTGCTGATCTATTTCATCATATAGGTTCAACGAGTTCCTACCACTGTGGGAACAAGATCTGTAGCTTTAAGATAAAAATTTTACACCCTGATTCACCCCTCCCCTCTCAGGGTGTCCCAGGGTCCTTCAAGTGGTATCATAGGGTAAAGGTTGCTGGAGTTGAATCTGTTTGTTGTCATCATGGAGAATACATCCAATTTCAGGTGAGTCCCACACTTTGATGGAAGTAATTTCTAGATCTGGAAGAACATAATGAGATCTCATCTAAGATTTCTTGTAATGGAAGTTATTTTTTCTACTATTCAGGGAATACAAGTCTTTGATCCAACAGGGATGGCTATGACTGATGCAGATAGGAAACTTCTTGATGCTGATGCTAAAGCACAAAATGCTCTCACCGCAGCCCTTTCTGATCAGATCTACCTAAAGGTGATGAATTGCACCTCAGAAAAATCCATTTGGGATAATATCGAGAATATTTATGAAGGAGATATCAAGGTGAAGGAGCCGAAACTACAAGTTCTCTACAATAGTTTTGATGATTTGAAGATGCATCCTGATGAAAATGCATACTCCTTTAATCGAATCACTGAAGTAGTTGCAGCGATTCACATCCCAGGAGAAGAAATCCAAGATTTTGACATTATGAAGAAAATTCTGAGAAGACTTCCACCACTGTACAATGCAAAGGTATCAGCCCTTGAAGAAAGAGATCTCTCAAAACTTTCTCTGGATGACCTCCTAAGCAGCTTAGTAGCATATGAAATGAGAATTAAACAAGAAGATGCTACGACTCATGTGAGCAAGGAAATAGAATTTAAGGCCATAGATAAACTAAAAAATTCAAAAGATAGTAGTGGTGAAGATGATGAAGAAAAAAAAATTTATCTCTCATTGCAAAGAAGTTCCAGAAGGGAAAAGGAAAATTTAATGGGAAGTTACCTCTCGCATGTTTTCGTTGTGGAAAAGTTGGTCACATTGCCTCACAATGCCTAAGAAAGATCAATGATGAAGATTGTGAAGATCAAAGCTCCGAGAAGCCAGGAAAAAGGTTTTTCAAAAGGAGAGACTTCAAATCTGGAATGAAAATGCAACAAAAGAGTTTTTTCCATGAAGAGGAAGATGATGATAATGAATTCTGTGATGAAGAAGAACCAGAATTCACGACTGGAAACCATGCTTCCATGATGGCCACTGTTCAAAAGTCATAAGATACTGGTGGGGAAAAATAGGTGAAAACTTGTACATATCCCGAGATGCAACTTAAGGATGCAGTTAGTAATTTGAAGGCTAAATGTAAGAGTTGCAATAAATGGAAATCAATTGTAGAAGACTCAACTGAATACATTGATCAACATGAAACTGAAATTGAACGACTAGAAGAATTTGTGAAGGTACATTCTAAAATAATTGAAATCAATGATGATGTTGTGATCTGAAACTGAGAATTGAAGAACATGAAAAGGTTATCAAGGTCATCACCTCCAGACTAGAAAAAAAATACAAGACTGCTGAGGGTCTTGAGGAGGAAGTGGTTACTCTTAGGAGTAAACTTGATGTTGAATCAATTCCAAAAGAATCAAGGATGAAACTACAATTCGGAAGATTCTCAGATGCGGAATTACTGGAAAGAGCCAAGTGTGGTTTAAATGGGGTTGGAAAAATCCTGAGTGATCAAAGACCCGCTTTCATGGGAAAGAGAGTAATTGGCTATGAAGCTAAGACATCAACTGCTGGAAGTGAAAACGTCCAAAAGAAAGATAAGATGAAAGTTGACCATGTTGAAACACTTCCTAAAGTTCAGAAAAAGGAACCCTCAATCCAAATTAAGAGGAAAACTGACCATTTTCCTAACACGTTCAGAAATGACAGTCAATCTAACTATTCTCCCATGGAAGAAGATATGAGGAGAATTTCAGGTGAGAAGACATTTCCTCTCATGACGTGTCATTTCTGTGGCTATTTGGGTCATACCATGTCTTATTGCGAAGAGGCAAGAAGCTATCTGAATGGAGAAGACATGAGAGTTCAACAAAGAAGAACAATTTTATATCCCAATTCTTATAAAAGAAACAATTTCTATGGATATTGTTTTCGTTGATCTAACTTTGGCCATAAGGCTGCTAATTGCAGGCATAGAAGAGACATGGACACCTCATACCGAAGTTCAAGACAAGAAATGTCATGTTAGCAAGATGTTGTTTCTTTCTCAAACAGGTTTTCTCCTCTTAATGAATATTTCCACTATGAAGAACTTGGATATGTGGTAGAAATAATTGAAAATCCATCAGTACATTTTATTAAATTCAATGTCTCATGGAAGGAAAGGAAGAAGATTGAGAAATCCAATATTGCATAGGTGGCCCTCAAAGCTACAAAGAACAACAGTAGCTGGAATCTGGATAGCGGTTGTTCATCACATATGACAGGTAATGTCGACCTATTAACAGATATCCAAATGATGTTTGATGGTACAGTCCGATTTGTTAATGATGGAGCTCTGGAAATCAAAGGGAGTGGAAGAACCGAAATAGCTAATGGAGAATTAAAGAAGACTGAAGTCCTTTACGTTGATGGCTTACATCACAATCTACTCAGCGTGAGTCAACAATGTGACTCAGGACTTATAGTTACTTTTAATCAGAAAGGCTTCACCATAAAGGGAAAGACATGCAATCCTCTTATGAAGGGATGCAGAATAGAAGGCAACTTATATCAGGTTGATAGTAAAGAAAATGTCTGTTACATAACTGTTGAAGAAGAAAACAATTTGTGGCATCGAATACTGGGCCACATCAATCAAAAAGACATTGAGAAAATATCAAAATTGATAATTGTTATGGACATTCCCAACTTGAGGTGTGAGCATGAAAAGTCTTTTGATGCTTGCATTTGTGGGAAGCTCGTCTGCAGTTCATATCGGCCAAAGAAGAAGAGGGCATCTCACCTTCTTGATCTGATTCATACAAATGTATGCGGCCCGATAAATGTTGCTGGAAGTCATGGAGAAAGGTATTTTGTTCTTTTCATTGATGATTACAGTAGAATGGCATGTGTAATGGTCATTCACAGGAAATGAAAAGTCCTTGAATGCATGAAAACATATCGGAGAATCACCAAGAATGATACCGGACGGTCAATCAAAGTGTTGCGGTCTGACAATGGAGGGGAATACACGTCCATTGAATTTGAAAATTATCTGGAGAGGCTTGGGATACAGCATGAGGTAGCGTCTATGAGAACTCCACAGCAAAATGGAGTTGTTGAACGTAGGAATCGACAGGTGAACAACATGGCACGAACTATGCTGATTGAGAGTCGTATTCCACGACATTACTGGAAAGAGGTTGTTCAAGCTGTAGGTTATATTCAGAATCGAACAGGACTTTATATGGGAGAGACGAATACACCATATGAATAATTGAATGGAAGAAAGCCCTCGTTAAAATACTTTCGTGTTTTCGGAAGTAAATTCTTCTTCAGGAAAAAATAAGGAAATCAAGGGAAGTATGGCGACAATGTAGATGAAGGAATTTTTCTTGGTTACTCAATGAACAGTAAAGCCAACAAATGCTTCAACAAGAATTTAGGAAGGATTGTAAAAATAATTGATGTTAAGATCATTGAAGAGAAAACCCCGAATGCTTCAAGGACGACAAATGATGATGAGATTGAAATTGTGGAAGAAAATGAACGTAGAGAAAATACAAATACAGAAATGGATGAAGTTGTTCAACACACTCAATAGTCACATCATGGCATTGACTCAAAAGAAGAATCTGAAGAAGAAAATGTGGTTGGAAAAAATGCAACTTAACCTCTAAAGAGAAATCAGAGAGCTGAGATTGATCCATTCAACATTATTGGGGACAAGAGTGCACCCACACAGACAAGGAGGTTGAGGAATAACTCACAATCTGCATTTCTGTCGGTTGTGGAGCCATCCTCATTCGAAGAAGCTGCAAAGGATGAATCTTGGGTGAAAGCCATGAATGAAGAGCTAGATCAGATTGACAAGAATCATACATGGGATCTTGTTCAGAGACCTGAAGGTCACAATGTGATTGGTACGAAATGGATCTTTAAAAACAAGTTTGATGAGCATGGGAGTGTTATTCGAAACAAGGCACGTCTGGTATGTAAGGTATACTCTTAGATTGAAGTTGTGGATGTTGAAGAATCTTTTTCTCTAGTAGCTAGACTGGAGTCAATCAGACTTTTCCTTGCTATGACACTTCAAAGAGGATATAAATTGTATCAAATGGATGTTAAGACAACTTTATTTAATGGTGTTTTTGAAGAAGAGGTCTACATCGAACAACCAATGGGTTTTGTTCTGGGTATTGATGAAACAAAGGTCTACAAACTAAAGAAAGCCCTATATGGTTTGAAGTTGGCACCATGAGCGCGGTATTCGCGACTAGATTTGTATCTCAAGAAGTTGGAATTAAAAAGGGGAGGAGTTGATCAAAATCTCTTTTTGAATAATTCTCCAAAAGATCAATTCATGGTTCTTGTCTATGTTGATGATATCATTTTCGGTGGCAGCGGGCAGAAATCAGTGGATGAATTTGTCAATCACATGAAATCAGAATTTGAAATGTCTATGATTGGAGAGCTCACATATTTCTTGGGGCTACAGGTGATTCAAAGGAAGGATTACAACTTCATTTCTCAAGAAAAATATGCACGTGAGCTGCTGAAGAAGTTTAATATGCAAGACTCTAAACCGATGTCAACTCCAATGGCAGTTGGAACAAAATATGGAACACATGAGGAAGGGGCCTCTGTTGATCCCACCTTGTTCAGGAGGATCATTGGGAGTCTATTGTACCTGACAGCGACACGGCAAAATATTGTCTTTTCCACATGCCTTACAGCCCGCTTTTAGAGTAATCCGACGGAAGAACATATGGCGGCAGTCAAAAGAATCATGAGGTACATTCAAGGAACACATAACCTTGGGTTATTTTTTGCTGCAGGCAGGGATAGTGAATTATCAGCATTTTATGACGCTGATTGGGCTGGTGATGTAGTCGACAAAAAGTCCACCAGTGGTGGAGCATTCTATATTGGGCAGAAATGTATTGGCTGGTTGAGCAAGAAATAAGAAAGTAATTCTCTTAGTACTGCTGAAGCTGAGTATATTTCCACCACAAAGGCATGCACTCAACTGCTATGGTTGAAGCAACAATTAACAGATATTGGTGATGAGGTAAAGCAACCAATGGTCATATACTTTGATAACAAGAGCGGAATTGATCTTACGAAAAATCCGGTTCAGCACTCTCGTACAAAACATATTGAAATCAGATATCACTTTATCAAAGAAAAGGTTGAACAAGGGGTGATTAGAATGGATTATATGGGAACTGATTAACAAGTGGATGATATCCTGACAAAGCCACTATCGGCGGCTGTGTTTCAAAAGCATCGGTTGAACCTTGGTGTTCAGCCACCTCCTAGTGCATAAGAAGGTTGCACAATACCTATCTCCCTAATTAAGTAAACAGGTCTTGTTGTGATGCAGGTTTATGGGGGAGATAATGTCTAGGAGAGCATGGTTTGAGCCGAGCAATTGTGTTTACCGGTATTTGGGTTTATTGTCAATGGGGGAGAAAAGAATAACATTCAGGCATGATCAGGCATTTCTGGCTGGCATATAATGCTTCTTATCAGAAGGATGGGAAGGAATACTCTGGGCATGTAAAGCTAGTATAGTCTCTTGGGGAAAGTCTCTTGGGAAACACGATAATACAATTCACGCTTCCACTCTTGTTTTCTACACCGAGCACTGTTCACGTAGACTTAGAGTGTCGGCTGAGTTGACCCTTGTATTGTTTGGGTTTTATATGAATAGGGATTTGTTTTTGCCTTTATTCTCAGATTTCCAACAAACCCAAAGGGTGATATTATTGGAACCATGGTCATCTTTTCATGCATTGGAGTGGTTTGTGTTTGTTGGCAATTCTCAGTGGTTTTTCAGAATAAAGTTCCAGAAAGATGATCTTACAGTTCAAGCTGCAAACTTGTTTGAAAGTGGCGCCGTCTACCAGTGTTTTCCAATCTTTTGTTCCTGAACGTTGCCAGATGAAGAAAAATGGTTTTTGGAAAAGCGGACTTGCACGCCCAAAAGGGACCTACGCGCCCATAAGTGACTTGCGCGCCCATAAGTGACTTGCGCGCCGAGGCCTTGGAGGCTTGTAAACTTCCGCACCTGAGGATTTTCAGAATAAGAAGATGGAAAAATGGCAAAGGTAGTTGAGTTGTGCAAGTATTGGGTAGGTCGCGCAAGTGGGACTTGCGCGACCGTCGCGCAAGTGGATCAAATGTCTCTAAATACTGGACCACCCCTACTCATTATTTACGGAGTTCAATCCTTTGAAAGATCAGAGCTCATGCCAAGCCAGTGTTGTTGGGTCGCGCAAGTGGGACTTGCGCACCTATGGTAGACTTGCGCGCCATCTGTTGAATGGGCGCCTGAGGGTTTTTGGGAAGCAAAGGAAGTGGGTCGTACAAGTCTAGAGGAGATTCGACTTGCGTCGCACAGGTGGAAAGAAATACCTATGCGCCTACGGGGACTTATGAACCGTTAGGAGACCTGCGCGCCTGCTGGGATTCTGCGCGCCCTCAGGGGACTTGCGCGCCTACAGATGACCTGCGCGCCTATAGGGGACCTGCGCTCCTACAGAGGACCAGTGCGCCTACAGGGGACTTGCGCGCCTACAGGGGACCTGCGCGCCTACAGGGGACCTGCGCACATATAGGGGACATGCGCGCCTATAGAGGACATGCACGCCTATGGGGGACTTGCGTGCCTAAGTTAATACTTGCGCGCCGCCTTGGGTATGCATGCTAGGTGATGTTGAGGCACTTTCGGTCGACGTGGTGTTGTACTGAAACTGGAAATCAATACACAGGTGTTAATTGGACTTCATCAGAGCATCCACATAAAGCATTTGGTGCAATCATTATGCAATTCTCTTGAACAGAACTTCACGTTGATAAATAGAGTGCGACTCCACCAAGGGCAGTGAGCCAGGGGGAGTCAACGGGAGTGACCCAAGGAAAGCAGTGAGCTATTCCTGAACTATTGTAAAGGCAGTAAGCCTGGGACATACTGTCTGTGCCCGAACCTTTGTAATCCACATCTAGTGAAGATTATTGGATTTTGGTACGACTGACAACATGTCGGCATATGTTCCTTGGATGAATCCCTTTGTGGTGAACCATGTAAAATTGCTGTGTAATCTCTCTTTACTCGTGAATGCTTTACTGCTGATCTATTTCATCATATATGTTCAACGAGTTCCTACCACCATGGGAACAAGATCCGTAGCTTTAAAAGAAAACGTTTACACCCTGATTCACCCATCCCCTCTCAGGGTGTCCCGGGGTCCTTCAAAAATGACCGTTGGAAACTAAATGTTGTGATTTGCCTCTAAATACAAGTGAACCTGGTTAATTAATATAGAAAAAAGATTCGATGGCCCCATCCAGTAGTCTCGGTCCAATCAAAGCCCATCTAAAAGAACTTGTGAAGGAGGTAGCACCACTGGGCTTTTCTCTGGACCAAACTCAAACCGAACATCATCGTGTGAAGCTATAATAGAATCTACTTCGTGAGAAGTTCAAACAGATAGAAATTACTACTCGTGTGATGTTGGTCAAGCCGCCCTCAGATTTTCTCACCTTAGCACACCTTACACATAGGTCCTATGCTGGGGTTATAAGGGGCTATGTAAGGAGACCGTAACTGCTTTGTGTAATACTTTGAGATAACTAATATCATGTTTTCTTCTGATCGTGAAGTTTGTAAATTTTCAAATGTCTCGATAAATATAGGATGTATTTTATTAATGAATTTGAAAAAAAGATATTTTAAAATATTTTTGTAAACCTTAAATAATTAACGAAGTGTAATGATTTTTAAAAAATGGTCTTCTGCAAATGTGTACAGTAAGGAATTTGGAGTCTAATATGATTCATCTTAATTTTTGATGAATAGTAAATTATGAATAGTGATTTTATGCTTAGGATTAGAAATGTGACCAAATGGATTAGTAAATTCACATAAAGAAAGTATTAATATAATCTAGGCACCTTGATTTAGTAATATGTCTCAATAAAATAGTTAAATAACAGTTTCATAAATTATTAGTCAAGTATTAATTTTTTATGGTGAATAGTGCTTTTTTAATTAAAAATTAAATTAAAAATATTTAGAACCTTACATTTATAAAATGGATTTCATTTTTGAACTCAGAGCATTGATATTATGTTACGGTAATTTTTGGGGATTTTTCTGAAAAAAAATGAATTTTCGGTGAATAGATTATTTATTTAAAAATTAAATTAGAAATATTTAGAAAATTATTTTTGTAAATTGGAGTTCATTTTTGAAATCAAAGCATCAATATTTGGTTAAGGTGAAATTTTGGGATTTTTCTGGGAAAGTCGAATTTTCAGTGAAAAGTAAAAATACAGTTTTAGGGTTTCAGTATATTTAATGACATCATAACTGTGTCATGATGATTTCAAGAGATATTTTATGGGTTGGCCAACCAAAGGTGATGAGGAATTGTTTTAGGTGTCCCAAGTGGTCAATTCCATGAGCGAATAACATGGGAAAGCCCATGGTTTTGCAAATACCACCAATGAGGTGTCCCTTGGCCATTAATGACATGTCCCCTCACATTCCCTATAAATACCCACCCATTCCTCATTTAGATTTCACTCCCAACACTCCCACAACGAAGCTCTATCTCATTACCTACCAAGGAGTCCGCCCAAGGTTCCACCATGCCCTCAAGGTCTCAACCATTGAGTTTTAAGAGTTACGTTTTATGATAAGGGATCTTATCTCTCTCTTTCGTTTCAAGTACTATCATTTTTGTCATTTCATTTAAGCCCCATGTTCCTATGTTGGGGGTGTTCATTTATATTCTTCCTACTGTAATGTTTATGTTCATGTGATGGGATATCATCTCGTACTCTCATCATTTCATTTTTTTTAAGTTTTAAGTGACGCAGTTAGGCTGCCGAAATTTTTGTAACGGATTCTTTCACCACTCTCATTTTCAAGTTCTATTTTCTTATCAGTCTTTCAAGTTCTGTTATATTATGTTGGGGTATGATATCTATATATATCATACTGATCATTTATGTTTATATGATTAGAGAACCTATTTGATCTCATCATATCATTTTTTGATGTTTTAAGTGACATTGTTAGGCTGCCAAATTTTCATAAGAGAAATCATATTTTTGTCTTCCTTCCATGTTTTCATTTCATATGGTATGTATTTCAAATTTTATTACAATGAACTTATATCCATTTTTTATGTCCCTATAATGTTCTTTGGATCATTTATGAGTGGGTGACCCATGTCCCCTCTCTTTTTAATGTTTTCTAACACCCCAAAACATAGCTGTTATGCTGCAGAATTTCCGTCTCAAAATTTCTCTATCTTATTCTCAAATTCATTTATTTTATTATGCGAATACTAAAATATCTTTATTCTAATGGGATATTAACATATATACCAAAATGTTCTATTATAAATTCTGGGATTTACATACATGATACCCGCTTTCCCTTTCTGTGGATTTAAAGTGACATAATGATCATGTCATTAAAAGCAGTTTTCAAAAAGTTATGATTATGAAATGAAACCCATTTATTTTATGCTATATGGGTAATTTATGATATATTTGATGATGATATATGTGTATCACATGATAATAAATACAAATTTAAGGGTTCTCCCAGATAGCGCCCCATTGCATTGGGTAATGATGTAACCACTAGAGATTACAATTTTAAGGGTGCGCCCTAATAGCGCCCCATTGCAGTGGGTAATGATGTAACCACTATATATTACAATTTTAACGATACCTTGGGGTTTACCTTGGTAATTTTAAATGACACCTTGGGTATGGAACTTGGTGATATGTTCATGATTGTCTATGTTTAATGTTGTAGCCACATCTTCAAGATTTGAAAAAGCGTTAATTTTTTTATGATATGCCTCATGATTTCTTTCTCATGCCTTAATGTTCTTTTTCATGACTTTTTGATGTATCTCAAGATCACATGTGAAATGTTTCTATTGTTTCCTTTACTGGGCCTTATTCTCACCCTTTCCTTTGATGTATGGTCCCAGGTTATGAGATGTTGTAATGAACTTAGGATGAACAAATGAAGGAGCCTTTCAAGTGTTTAAGAAGAATGTTTTTTTTCCTGTATTAAGATCCTGGTTTCCAAGACACTAAACCTCAAATATCCTCAGTTTTGTATAATGTAACGAATGTTTATGTGTTAATGAAGGCGGTTTGCTATAGTTGGTATCAGGGGATGGTTTAGTTATTTGTGGAAATTAGGATATGAAAACATTAGGAAGAACCCTATAGAAATTTTTAAATATAGGAAATCATCCTAGTATTTTGGTGAGTATTGAGTAAAGGGTTGCCAAGAAAATACATCCCCTCCTAGATATGATCAGGTAGAGGTGGCTCCAGCACAGATGTACATAGGGGTAAAACCCGAAAACACCGCTTTGAGCTAGACTCGAATGGAAACTGGTACACAACAACGGGCCTTACTACACCCTTGGTTACGACACTCCTGAGGGATATGCTTTGGTAAATTCATAAGCTTAGTATGAACAATTATTAATGGAACAAGGATAATATAAAATAAGGATTCACATGAGAATATATGATCATGGATAATCTATATTGGATCCTAGGGGATCACAAGTTGGGGTATAATTTTCTTCTATAAGTTTATCCTTTTATTCTTAAAGTTTCCTTTTAATGATTATTGGCTATGTATTTAAGCACCAAATTATACTTTCTTTTCTTAGTTAATGGTGGGAAATGGAAGAACATGTCCCAAAAACCAATTTGATAGGAAATGTAATGATTTCCATATTAATATGAAAGAGATGATGAGAGATTAAGTTGAACTTATTGTGATTATTCCAATACAACTATCAAAAAATCACAATTAGTACCTAGTTGAATGCCAAAATTCATCAAGGAAGAAGAAGAAGAAGTCCCAAGTATGTTCATCTGATAAAGTTGATTAGGGGATTAAAAGATGTTTATTATTTTTGGAAGACGTTCACTATTTTGGGAACCCTATACGATCAAGGTAAATAGATTACTACGGTATTTTCTTTGAGGAGTAATGGTCGACATATATTTTGATGAATTGATGAATTTATGGTGAACTTATAGTAATTTAGGTTACTTATTGAAATAATTAACCTATCTTAGGGAAAATGTGATTAGGTTAGTTACTTTTGTTGTAATATGTTTAGAGTGGTTGATGTTGTTTAGAGATGAATGATAAAGTTTATCTTGGAAGACTATGTTATCAAATACTTCTTATATTTGGGATTCAATCGTAGTTTGGTTTATTTTGTGGAATTTTAAGGACAGTTATTTATAGAATGGTCTATCATAAACTTTGGGTAGTACTGTGGAACTTTGAATATTTAAAGTAGTTTCCCTTCCCATGAGGTTGTTTCTTTTGAAGAGTTGTTTTATCTTATCCTTTCTATTTTTCGGATAATGTTTAATGATAAAAGAAATAGATAGTTAATCTTTTGTGGATTACATGACTCTCTATAAGATGATTATTGTGTTTTGATGAGACCAAGTGTTTTTGATGGCTCATCGTTTGGAGAAAAGATTAGTTTTGGTAGAAACTTATTAAAGGATGAAACTCTACCTAAAGGTTAGTATATTTCCTTATATTTTTATTCAATGTAGTAAATGAATTCTTAAAAATTATGAAAAGGAAAGTAAAACAAAAATGTTGTTAGTTTACGTTAACTACTGGGTAATCAAACACCGTTTACACACATCATTAGTTTGAGATTTTCTTGTGGTTAACTTTCTCCTAATCATGTTTTCTATGACTCTCCCTCTGAACATGACTGTTTACTTTTTTTTCCATATCCATGTTTTTTTACATGGAATCCTAGTATGGGTTAACTCAGTTGACCTTTGTATTTCCCTTTCTTTCATTTAATGTAATAGTTTTACTGCCTCCTTTTCCGATGTGGGACTTTCAATGAAGTTTACACGCCCTTTTTTTCTTTAAAAAAATTGCGATGACGCAATTTCATAAGGGGGGAATAATATAACGTCCCGAAATATTGAATAAATATTTTTTCCAAATTTGGTGAGTTATTTTATATTTATACTCAACAAAACTATTTCATTTGATAACATGTGTATAATTAAAATGAGACCGTTGGGTTTTCGACTATTATATAACCATTGGTCAAAATGACCATTGGAAGCTAAATGTTGTGATTTTCCTCTAAATAAAAGGGAACTTGGTTAATTTATATAGAAAGAAGATTTGATGGACTCATCCAATAGTCTCGGGCCAATCGAAGCCCATCTAATGGAAGTTGGGAAGAAGGTAGCACCACTGGGCTTTGCTCTGGACCAAACCCAAGCTGAACTTCATCGTGTGAAGCTAGAACGGAATCACCTTCGCGAGAAGTTCAAACTGATATAAATTACTACTCGTGCGATGTTGGCAGAGCCACCCTCAGATTCTCTCACCATAGCACACTTTACACTTAGGTCCTATGCTAGGGTTATAAGGGGCTATGTAAGGAGACCGTAACTTCATTGTGTAATACTTTGAGATAAATATAATCATGTTTTCTTCTTATGGTGAAGTTTGAAAATTTTCAAATGTCTGGATAAATATAGGATGTATTTTATTAATGAATTAGAAAAAATATATACATTTCAAAATATTTTTGTCAACCTTAAATAATTATTGATGTGTAATGATTTTCAAAAAATGGTCTTCTGTAAATTTGGTTCAGTAAGGAATTTGGAGTCTAATAAGATCAACTTAATTTTTGATGAATAGTAAATTATGAATAGTGATTTTATACTTAGAATTAGTAATGTGAAAAAATGGATTAGTAATTTCACTTAAAGAAAGTATTAATATAATCAAGGCACCTTGATTTTGTAATATGACAAAATAAAATAGGTAAATAATTGTTTCATAAATTATTAGTCAAGTATTAATTTTTTTGAATGAATAGTGTTTTTTTAAATTAAATATTAAATTAAAAATATTTAGAAAATTATTTTTATAATATGGATTTCATTTTTGAACTCAGAGAATTGATATTATGTTACGGTAATTTTTGGGTTTTTTCTGAAAAAAATGAATTTTTGGTGAATAGTGTATTTATTTAAAAATAAAATTAAAAATAATTAGAAAATTATTTTTATAAAATTGAGTTCATTTTTGAAATCATATCATCTATATTTGGTTAAGGTGAATTTTTGGGATTATTCTGAGAGTCGAATTTTCAGAGAATAGTAAAAATACAGTTTTAGGGTATCGATATGTTTAATCACATCATAATTGTGTCATGATGATGTCAAGAGATATTTTAAGGGTTGGCCAACCAAAGGTGATGAATTACTGTGTGAGGTGTCCCAAGTGTCCAATACCATGGGCAAATACCATGAGCAAGCCCATGGTTTGGCAATACCACCAATGAGGTGTCCTTTGGCCATTAATGCCTTGTCCCCTCACTTTCCCTATAAATACTCACCCTTTCCTCCTTTAGTTTTCACTCCCAACTCTCCCCCAACGAATCTATGCTCTAATTACCTCCCAAAAAGTCTTCCCAAGGTTCCCCCAAGCCCTCAAGGTCTCAACCATTGAGTTTTAAGTGTTACGTTTTAAGGTAAGGGATCTTACCTCTCTCTTTCATTTCAAATACTCCCATTTATGTCATTTCTTTTAAGCCCCATGTTCATATGTTGGGGGTGTTCTTTAATTTTCATCCTACTATACTTTTCATGTTCATGTGAGGGGATATCCCCCCTTACTCTCATCATTTAATTTTATTTGAAGTTTTAAGTGACGCTGTTAGGCTGCCGAAATTTTTGTAACAGATTCTTTCACCATTCTCATTTTCAAGTTATATTTTCTTTTCAAGTATTTCAAGTTCCTTTTTATTATGTTGGGGTATGATATCTATATCTATAATACTGATCATTTATGTTCATATTATGAGATACCCTATTTGATCTCGTCATTTCATTTTTTGATGTTTTAAGTGACGCCGTTAGGCTGCCAAATTTTCATAAGAGAAATCTTATTTTTGTCTTCCTTCCATGTTTTCATTTCATATGGTATGTATTTAAAATTTTATTACCATGTTATTATATCCATTGTATTCTGTCCTTCTACTGTACTTGGGATCATTTATGAGTGGGTGACCCATGTCCCCTCTCTTTTCAATGTTTTCTAAAACCCCGAAACATAGCTGTTATGCTGCAGAATTTTCATCTAAAAATGTCTCTCTCTTATTCTCAAATTCAATTATTTAATTATGTTAATACTCAATGATATTTATTATAATGGTGTATTCACATATATACCAAAATGTTCAATTTTAAATTCTGGGATTTACATACTTGAGACCTGCTTTCCCTTTCCGTGGGTTTAAAGAGACATAAAGATCATGTCTTTAAATACAGTTTTCAAAATGTTATGATTATGAAATGAAACCCATTTATTTAATGCTATATGGGATATTTATGAAATGATTGATGATGATATATGTGGCTCACATTATAATAAAGAAAAATTTAAGGGTGCGCCCTGATAGCACCCCATTGCATTGGGTAATGATGTAACCACTAGAGATTATAATTTTAAGGGTGCTTCCTGATAGCGCCCCATTGCTGTGGGTAATGATGTAACCACTAGAGATTACAATTTTAACGATAACTTGGGGTTTACCTTGGTAATTTTAAATGAAACCTTGGGGATGGACCTTGGTGATATGTTCATGATTGTCTATGTTAGATGTTGTAGCCACATCTTCAAGATATGAAAAACATATTTTTTATTATGATATGCCTCCTGATTTCATTCTCATGCCTTAAAGTTCTTTTTCATGACTTTTTGATGTATCTCAAGATCACATGTAAAATGTTTCTATTGTTTCCTTTACTGGGCCTTATGCTCACCATTTCTTTTGATGTATGCTCCCAGGTTATGAGATTCTATAATGAACATAGGATAAAAAAACGAAAGAGCCTTTCAAGTGTTTAAGAAGAATTTTTTTTTGTCCCATATTATGTTCCTGGTTTCCATGACACTAAAACTTAAAAATCCTTAGTTTTGTATAATGTAATGAAAGTTTATGTGTTAAAGAATGGGGATGCTATATTAATCCTCCCACAGGAGGTTATGCTCGGGTGGGCCCCACCCCCATAACCTCCCTTGGGAGGTTGGGGTGTGGTGGCCCCCACCACCAACCTCCCCTTGGAGAAAACAACAACTCCACCCTCCACATGGGGGATAGAAAAGGATAAAGTGTTCAACACTTTAATTTATTATCTTATGTTATATAACCACAAAATCCGACATCCGTTCTCGAAGGAATGCAACACCAAAAAGTGTTTTCATAATAAAATACTGGCACTACGGTTTCATAGGTGCCCTCAGAATTCAATTCCGAGAACTAGTTCAAAAGTTAGAAAAACTGCTCGCTCGTTCCCTGAACATACCCGAGCTAAACTTCGAAAATGATTCCTGGCACACCAGGCCCTGGAATCAGGTGCCGTCAGAAACTGCATAATCATAAAATCCAAAAAAACAAAAAAAATTCCACGAAATTTCCAAGTCTTTGCATATAAGGATGGAAGAGAACAATGGTCGTGTATCTGTAGAGTTTATTCCTTAATGGAAACTCAAAATAAAATTGTTTCAATATGGCACAAAGAATATGACAATGAGATAAATATTATATACTTCTTACAAATGGAGGATTTAAAGACATATTCTTTCATGAAGGTGACCTAGAGTCCAAATTAATCCTCATGGATAAATGTTATTTAAGAGGTACATGAAGCCCTGTATAAGAACAAGACATGGGATATAGTTATTTACCACATGAAATAAATCCTATCTACAATAAATGGGTCATTAAGATTAAGCGGGATTGAAAGAAAATGGTTTAATGATTTCATGTGAGATAGGTAATCAAAAGTTATTCTCAAAAAGAAGGTTTTGATTTTAATGAAATATTTTCTCGTGTTGTTAGACTGATAACTATTCAAGTTGTTCTGGTGATGCATTTTACATACAATAGATGTCTACAATAGTTATATGTGATGTCATATTTTCACTATGGTGATCATGATGAAAAAACCCATATACTCAATCTAGATGATTTTTTATAATATGACAAAAATAACTAGATTTATTACGTAAAAATTCTATTTACAGTCTCAAAAAGGAACTGAGGTTCTCATACAAGAGATTAGATTTTTTATATCATCTGACTTAGATAGAAAGGATATCATTTAAATACCTTTTCATATTTCAAGGGTTTGGACAGAAATTATTTTATAATTATTTGTTCGTATATAGATGTCATACTTGTTGAAGGCCTTGATAGTGACTAGATCTATGTAATGAAGGAATAGTTGGATAGAGAGTTTTAAATGAAGTAACTTTTACTAATAAAAATTATAATTTAATATAAAAATTATTACACAAAAATAAAGTGTTGATTTGGATTTCAAAAAAAATTACTTGTGGAAAGTATGAAAACAATTCAACAAAAATGATTATCTTCCAATATCATCCCATGGTCATGAATATTTATCTTAATCCTTTATAATGAGTCTTATGATTTATGAAAATATGAGGCAGATATATCATGTACCATATAGATCAATAGTGAGTGAGTTCATGTGCAATTTTTTTTATAATAGGCCATACATTGTAAATGCAATATTAGAAATTAGTTAGAACATTGAAAATCGAAGAATGTATTGTTGGAACATTTCCATGTGAATCATGAGATACATTAATTTGACCTTATATATGACATTATGTTATGGATGATTAGATTTTATGATCCAAATCTATGTTGATTCATATTTTATAAGAGATTTTGACTGAAAGAAATATATTACATGTTATGTGTTTACTCTTCAAATAGGATATGTGTGAAAGTGTTATTTGTTAGATAATATTATTGATTTATCTGAAACCATGGTTTAATACATGGATACTATATATCTTTATAAAGGGTAAATTTTATTAATAATTATAATGAATATTTCAGGACAAAATAAGAATGGATCTTATTGTTTTGTGATAGTTAGGGTTCCATATATATTTTAAAGAATTCATATTTCTATACAACGATGAAACATATACTTGTTGAATATAATTTTTTTGAGATATTGTGGAATATGTAATCATGTACATGAAAGATATTCCTGCTAATGAAAATTTTTCCAATATCCCGATGAAGACTGTAGGCTTTGTAATGGTTTGATGGTGAGAATAATATAGTGGCTTTATTGAGACATGATCATAATTATTTAATGAATAAATTGTTTTTTAGAGATGTTAAATGATCTTAATCAATCACCATGTGGGATATATATTATCAAATACTTGTTAAAATTACAGTTAAAAAATGTTGCTTCCATCCACATTTCTATTGATTGTAAAACCTGTCCGTATATTTCAATCGGGTGGGAGGAGGTGGGAAGTGGTGGGTTGAAAAATCCCAAAAACTCAACATAAATATTGGGAAACAAATGGTATCAATGTCTGTCGTAGTTAGTAGATTGAAATTGAGTATACATTTTGTTTTTTATAAATCCACACTTATTGGATCATGGAATTTTTATGGCATGTAATTTTATAGTTCAAGCTGACTACAATGGTGAAAATGTAATAATTTCATAGGGTTCTCAAAATTGTAGGGTGAAAAATGAGAATAAAGGATCAAGATTCCCTAAATTTGACTTTTTGGGAGTAACTCAATTTCCAATATGGTAATTGCTAGAGTTTTTCAAAGGCTATATTTCATGAAAGATGAGATTCATGAAGATATGGAGCACCAAAAAAATGCATTGTGAATGCCATAAAGAGATGATGGTAAATAATAGCATGTATGAAAATGAAATTAGAGTTTGTGATGAGTTGACATCGATTATTTATTACTAGTAGACTGTTTTATAATGGGTTAAATTTCCCTAGAGATTTTTGAAAGAACTAGCTTCACAAACATGTTTTTTTGATGTTCACCCAAAATCTACTAGAAGCTTGTAATTTTATTGAATAGTTGAGTCCAAAAATAGGCAACAGCCCCTAATTATTTTGAAAAGAAGATAATTGGATAAAATGATAAATATCTTCGAATTCGTGACGGATAAGATTTTCCTGATTGAAGAATAGGAAGTGAATTTGAGCATTTTGGAAAGACTATTTCAATATTGAATAATGCATAGGTATCCTGGAAATAGAAGTTTCATGATGATAGGGTATTATATATTATCTTAGTTCTCCAAGAATGAAGTTTTTTCATAATGTATTGAAGATTCATAGTAGATATTTGTGAAAAAATAGTATTGAACATTTGGATTATGCGAATAGTTCGTTCAGGTGCATCAACTCTGGTCTCTGGTGAAACACAAGTATAATGATATTTAGGGACAAATACTTAATTTCCAATCTACTATGGTTACCTTCAAGACATTAATCAATTTATGACATCTATCAATGTAGTGGGTTAGGGGGAGTTGATATAAATGTTCTGAGTGAGGTATTGTGATTTCCCTAAAATCAAGTGATGGAATTGTGATTGGAATAGAGTGACTATGCCTAAACATATTTATTTCACAATTACTAGTGAATCATAGTGGATTTACCTATGATCAACACAATTTTGATGTATGCTATTTAGATTGGCCCTTAGTTGTGATCAAAGTAAAATTGATGTGTTGTATCTATGCATGTGAATGACTAATTTCATTTCAATTTAATGTAACAGGTTTAACATATTAATTTTAATATTAGAATAAAATTACTAACTTGAAAGGAACCTATTGACACCTAGATTCACCCCTCCCATCTAAAGGTGTTCTGAGTTCCAACAGTAGAATGGGTGAGGCTGCTTATAAAAGGAAAAGGATTTCACCAGTTTCTATCATTGGATTCAAGAAACATTTACTCTCTTATTGGAGTTGTATTTTGTGTCTTTTATTATCCATTATTAATTTGAGATAATTACAATCAAAACATCCATATAACAAAGAGAGTGTGTGAATACATATTTTACCAAAATGAGATCATAATATTTCCAATGATTTTCTGTCTCTCTTAATTTGGGTTTTATTCCATGTTACATCTTGTGTCATTTTATTTCATCGTATTCACATTAAAGTTATATCATAATTTTCCACACACTGAAGGCAAATAATTTTAGGATACGGAAAAATTATGGTTTTTTGTGTTACAGGTGTCCTACATATACTCTATATGCACCGATTACTTGTCCTAGGCTATATCATTACACCTTGATTTTATATTTTGGATATGAAAAGAGTTGGATTTAATTTTTTAGGGTCATAGAGTGTAAACTCATAAGAAAACCCTCATTTTTATAAAATATTTTAATTTATTTGGAGTATAGTTTGAACTTGAGCACTTCATCGCTTCCGTAATTATATAGGGCGCTTATACCAAGTAATTAGATGTTTTTTAGATATTTGATGGAGTTGAATGATGTGTTTTGGAGGATGATAAAATTAAGTTGGTTGTGGAATCAAACCCATATTTTTGAGATATATCTTCAAAAAAATCACCATGTTTAATTTTAATAAAGAACATAACACTTATACCTGAATTAATGAATCGATATTTTATTATGAGATGCTTGATTAATGAAAATAAAAATATAAGTATTGAAAATATTCATACATTCAACGTAATACACCAACTAAAGGATCCCAAAAAATTTGATGAGGATATCAAAATGCATGAAGGGTGTTATCACCTTCTCCTAAAGATAATCATCACATAATGAGAAATACATAATCAAGATACAAGTATACAATTGGGTGTATCCAATTTGACGGATCTCATCCCTTTATATTGACATCCTTGAAATGTTTTATTTAATGAAGCAAATATTCCATATTCAATGTATCATCATATATTTATTCCCATTTGAATTATTCATTTAATATCTTCAAGTAATTAAATCCATTTTATCCATTTATATGGGATTATAACTAATTATACAACATGGGAAGATACATGAACCTCAATTTAATTAATTCACACATATATATTAGAGGCCATTTAACAATCAACCGTATTCACTAAAATCACTTAAATAATTAAAAAAACATTGTAACAATTTATAAAACCATCCAAAACTCCTTTTGTATAGGACATTATTATACTCTTATCATTTTGTAAAAACAGGTTTTCCAAAACAAAATTCTTATCGAGTGACCAAACTGTGTTACATGTTGGGCCTTCATATAATTTTTGACAAATAAGAAGTCCATATTTCAAATATATAATTATAGGTCTTCCTATAAAAAATCGTGAATGTTAATCTAATAGGGGTCATGTGTGAATGTCATAAAAATGACTAATATCTCAATACAACCATCCCCACCACAATATGTTTCATATAAATCATATTTATACATGTCAAATCCATTTTTATATGACACCAATTGGGCACCGTACATTTCACATGTTATTATAGAATGAGAGAACTCACTTTTTTCTTAATTCTAAAAAATAGATAGACCAAGTCGATGAATACATAACAACGGATTTTTCTTACATATGATCAAGTCACATGTAATACCCCCTAGTCCATGTCAATTAACCTATTTGAAAACTATTATTGTAATGTGCCATCATGTATTCCTCCATGTATGTAAAAATGTTTCAACTCATTGTGTTGGTCTAAGGTGATACAGATGTGATACTATACCCATATATCAAAGTGAAATTGCCATGAATTTTAATATAATCATATAATCATTCCAAAAAATAAGTAAGGATACATATAAGAACATGCCAATAAACAACCAAAACCAATAAAATATGAAGAGATTAATATGCATGTAAAGCAAATAAAAAACAATATTCCATATCCTTGAATATCTAGTAAATAAAGAAAACCTAAAACTGTAAGACAATGTAAGTAAATATAGATTTCCAATGCTCTGACCGTGTAGTCCTTGTCATATAATAGTCATAGTTTAGGACCCCTAGTTTGAGGTTTGTATCATTTTTTCCTTTTAATTTTGATAAATTGCTTAGGTTTATTTGGGAAGGGGTTAGGAGAGTTTGGGATGGTTATGAATATGTTTGGAGGATTTTATAAGGGCGCACAGTTTGAGTACGGTTAGGGGAAACCATGCGGGTTCTCTAGGAAACCATACTGGGGGAGATAGTAGAATTCAAATGGCCAATGTATAGTTTGACCACTAATGTGAGGCAACCATGTAGACCCCTTCTCTCAATAGAGTGGCATGCACAAGGTTAGCACACAGTGTTCCAAACCATGGGGACAAACTATGCGGCCACTTAATGTGAGAGTTTTTAAATCTGGGCTCCCTCAGACATGATCCTCATCACTCAAAATCCACTCCCACTCGAGCCTCACTCTGGATTTTGGGTTCATAAAGGGTGGATGTGCCTTCTCACACGATTGGGAAGCGATTGTAAGGGGTTTATTTGTGGTTCGTTAGTGGTTTCTCTTGGGTAAGTCACTTATCCTGGTTTCATTATGGTTTTATCTAGATCTACATCTCCCTCTCAATCAGTTCTCTATATATACACCCATTGTTTGTTGATCTTCGGTTTTTCTGGCCTTGGGTGTTTAGTTTAAGGAATGTGGAGTTAGGGAATGAGATCTATAGCGGTTTAGGTGGTGAGTTTGTTGGATTAATGGTGTGGTTGCATGTGGGCTGAATTCGTCGGAACCCTAAATGTAGGTGTATTTTCACTCATCTCTTCTTTAGTAGAACACGATTCACGGTTACAATTAATTTATATTACATAAAATTAATTGTTTTTGGATGTGTGAAATTGGATTAAAATCCCTCTAGGGATGTTTTAGGGATCTTCGTAGAAAAAGGTGTTTTGAGGTGAAATGATATTTTGGTAATTTTAAATTGGGTTTCTTTGTTTGAGGAATAGAGAAGTCATGTGAAATGGTTTTTCAAAATCGGGGTTATTTTATTAAAATGGGAATTTTAATGTAAAATGGTTGAAGGTTATTTCTAATAAATGTTTGATTTATTAATGTGGATTGACAAGTAATGAAAATTGATAGTTTTATATTGCTGTGTCCATGGTGGGTTATATGTTGGGTTATGGATTGTTGGAATGTTGTGTGAAAGAGGACAGGAAGTACCACTATCATAACTAGATGGATAATGGACGGAAAGGCCACCATCCAAGGATAGGTGGGAAGGATGTACCACTAGTTTGGAATGGGTGAATTTGTTGGATGGAAGATCCACTATTTTTGATGCTTTATTGTGTCTAACTTTTCAAGATGGGAATTTGTTGTGCTAATGTAAAATGATGAAATGGCTTATGGAATGCTTGTTTTACATTCAATTGGTTGTTTAGTTTGGGTGATGTGGCTTGATAAGGGTATTTTTGGATTATGAAAATGGTTGGACTTATTATTATTTTATATAAACGGCCTTATATAAATGTGCTACTGGTTTTATCCTAGTGGTCTATGTAGTGAAGTCATTTGGGAAAATCCTACTCAGTTTTATTACTCACCCTTGATTTGTCACATTAGTGCTTTGGTAGATGTCATATTATGAGACATAGGTATGGGAAATGCATCTCAATTTTCTAGTGGTCTGGCGTGATGCTTTAGTGATGTGTTGGTGCTTGGAGCATGGATCTTGGTGTGGAGCTGTGGAGTGTGTTTTGGTTTATTTTGGGCCTCTCTTTTAGTATTCATCATAATAATTTTCTATTGTGTTTGGTTGTATTGGTTCAAGGGTTTCATTGTAGAATAACAAGGTTGTATTGTTGGTAATACACTATTGTGATGCTATGTTGACATGCATCACATAGTATCATTAGTAATGACTAGTTTGGTTGGTAGGTTTTGTCTCAAGGAAAAACCATTCCAAAATTAATTAATGAAGCCCTTGACATTTATTTTCAGCCTTTGGCACCTTGTTAATGTCACCTAAGGCCAAGTAGCATCTTTCCTCCTACTTAAGCCAATCGTATGGGGAAGGATATTAGAAGTGGAATCAGTTTGTATGGTCCTTGGATTTCAATTGAGACCTGTTGTTTGATCTTTGGTGATGATCATTGGACATGATGATGGCATTATTTCATGGTATATTCCTAGAGTTGGGATGGTATCAAGGAGTAGGATTGTCAAAACATGTAATGTTTTGCAAAAAATGGTGTATCTAACCCTTTTATGCTAAACATGATGTTACCAAGGAGTTGGGTCCACAAGTGTTTGTGGATGCTTTTAAGCATTGTATATCTCAATTTCATGGGTGTATCCAATGTGATGAGAATGACATGAATTATAGAAATTACTTCACACTAGGATTCTTATTTCATTGGGGTATAATCAACTATTGTGTGATATGAATGTGTTGATTTTGTAAATCTGAATCGGGTTTCAAAATAGAAGGGTTTGAACCCTGAAAACTTCTGGTATTTTGAAAATGGGATGATTTTCAAAACATGGTGGATTTTTCAAAATGGTGTCACAAGGGAAATATAATCTTACAGAAATCAAGATTGTGGTAGTTTTAATGTAATTGAAATTAGAAAATTTTATTCATTTTCTTTTTAATATACTGTGACTTATGGTTATTTTTGGTGTTGATTGAAATGGAACTGGGTAGATGTCGTAGAGTCCAACCGGATCAAGCTTCTATAAATGTGGTTGCACCTGAGCCTCATGTGAACCATCATCTAGTTCAATGTATATTGCAATCCTTCCAAGATGTGGAAAGTGGGAATAATGGAGATGATCCAAGGCATGTGGATCTTGTGGTTCAATTTCAATGGATGAATCCATCCATGTTTAGGGGTGATTTAGAGCCATAAAGGGATGAAATGTGGATAAAATGATGGAATATGATCTTTTAATTCTTCAGAACACTGACAGAGTTAAAATTGCAGTTATCAACATACATGTTGGAAGATCATACCCTTCAGTGGTGGGTGTTGTTGGTCAAAGCTGGGACTGACAAATGTGTTACATGATAGAGGGTTTGATTAATTATTTAATAAACATTTCTACTCTCACACATTTAGAATTGAGTAAACAATGTATTTCATTCATTTGAAGAAAAGGAAAATGGTAGTGATAAAATATGCTAGTATGTTTATGAACATAGTGTTGTTTTCACCCAAGGTGGTGGGTAGCACATCGTTGAATGCATGAATTTTTGAACTTAGGTTGTACAATGAAATTTGTTCCAAGGTAATGGTGCTGTGTATAAATGATTACATAGAAATGGTGAATCCATCTACACGGGATGAACTGGACATTTTGGGGACAATAGGTGGGGGAAATATGTTGGTACCCATGGGGAATAGTTGGAACTCAAACATTGGGTTCAAGAATAAGAGGGATGCTTATTTCTAGGGTGGGAGTACAACATAGAATCCGATGACATGATTGGTGAATCTTCTTCTAAAGTCTTAGAGAAATACATATGGTTTTCAATATGGATCTATTGGGAACATCAAATGGGATTTTATGGAACAACCACTGGAATGTCATAATTGTAAGTAGATAGGGCATCAACAACATTATTTTTAAAATTCTACAAGGTCAGGTGTTTATGACACTCATTAGAGGACGGAAGGGTCTTATGCCATTATGTGATGGGGAAACAACATACCCCTTTACTGCATAGTAATGTGGGTCATTTTGACTATTAGAATACCATGATTCCTCAGCTCGGTAATAGTGAATAGGTAATGTCATGAAAGAAGTTGTTTAGAGATGAGTAGTTTGTGGTAGAGGATCAGTCAGGTCCATCCATAGTGTGAGGTTCAGTAGGTTTAAATACAACATTGATGCATGCTTTGTTTGATACAACTGCTTTAAATTTTTTTCTTTCCACATCAGTGAGTTGTTGGGATTACACATCGAAATGAAACATTATTTTTTAAAACTACAATCTCTTATGAGTCAAAGAGAGTTTTGAACCTTCCTATGTCGAGGTTGTTGTTTAGTTGTGGATGCCATCAAAATGATGTGGTATTTCCTAGTGCATGATATGGATTCTTATGACATAATCCATTGAATGGATTGGTTTTCAATATTTAAGGCCCACATAGATTTCTATGCACGAACGATTATTTATGTGATGGAGGATGGTGTCTGACATCTCTTTATGGGAGAGAAGAGGGAGAAACAAGATGCAATAGGTTTGCTAGAACAAATTGTTGGCACGATCTCATATCAGTTTGTTGGATTTGTCATCAACATTAGTGGATGCGATTGAGAAGGGTGTTCATTCAGCAGATGTGAATCAGTTTGTGGATGTGTTTTCTGAATAATTCTCACAGTTCCCACCAATGAAATAATTTGATTTTATGATTGGTCTCTTTACTAGAACCAGTAATATATCACTTATGTCTTACAAAATGTAACTAGCATAATTTTACGAATTGATCGTGTTGTTTGAAGAGTTAGAAAAAATGGTTTATCCAGCCCAGCACGTATCTGTGGGAAGCTTCAGTTTTGTTTTTAAAAAATGCGAAGGGAACCTTGTGTCTCTATGTTTATTATCGTAGACTTAATTTGGTTACGATAAATAACCGATATACACTTCCATACATTGATGATTTTGTTGACCAATTGAGGGGATATCAGTGGTTCTCCACGATTTAATTGAGGTCAACATATCACCAATTTTAGGTAAAGAAAGAGGATATCCTAAAAACATATATTAGAATTAGATATGGCCATTACCAGTATGTGGTTATTCACTTTGGTCTAATGAATTCACCAGCGGTGTTCATGGCACTGATGAAAAAGTTACATCAGAGATATCAATATACTTTTGTTCTTGTATTTGTTGATGATATATTGGTGTATTAAAGAAAAAAGGTAGAGCATGATCAACACTTGGCGATATTGTTCAGGATATTGAGGGATCATAGGATGTATGGGAAATGGTCAAAATGTGACTTTTGGATATAGGATGTTCAATTACATAGATATGTTGTTTTTGAAAGGGGTGTTTCTCTTGATCTTAAAAAGATAGAGGCTATTATCTCTTGGAAACCACCAAAGAATGTTTTTGAGATATGAAGCATCATTAGAATAACTAGTTATTATCAATGTTTTGTTCTTGATTTACCACTATTGGCTTCACCGATGAGAGATTTGACAATGAATTATGTTCCCTTTCAATGGGATGAGCAGTTTCATAAATGCATTGAAGAGTTAAAGTGTTTCCTTACATCAGCACCAATCTTGGGTTTTCCAGAACTAGGAAAAGGATACGTGGTGTATTGTGACACATTGGGATCAGGGTTGGGGTGTGTTCTCATGCAGGGGGATCATGTTGTTGCATATGGCTCACAGCAATTGGTGTTGCATGAGATGAACTACCCAACACATGATTTGGAGTTGGCATTAGTGGTTCATGCTTTAAAAATGTGGCATCATTATATCTTTATTGAAAAATTTACTATGTTTTCTGACCACAAGAGAAAAAAAAATATCTTATGATAAAAAGATTTGAACCTAAGGAAAATAAGATGGATGGAACATCTCCAGATGTTTGATTTCTACATAATGTACACACCGAGTATGGGAAATTCTATGGGAGATGCATTAATTAAAAAATAATATGCTCAAGTGGTGAAACAAGCATCATATTAGTGGATGTTAATGTAATTCACAACCGATATGCGGTTGGTGGGTGAGGACCATGGTGATAGAGTGGTCTTATTTCCAGTTTCATTTCATCTGAACATGGACGGTTTGGTTAAAAAGGAACAAAAATCTAATTCCATGTATATGGTGATGTGGTCAAAAAACAATGGTGCAGAGACCATTGAGAGTTAAGAACATAATCCAAATTTGGTTTGCTGTTTTTGGAATTAGATGGTAGTACAAGTGGATTTTATTGAGGAACATCTAAGGTATTATCATCATTCTTGTTAGATTGTCCATCCTAGAATTCATAAAATGTTTAATTCATTGAGAGAACAATTTTGGTGGGCTGGTATGAAGAGGGACATGGCCGGGCTTGTTTAGAGATGCTTGACTTGTCAGCAAGTCAAGGAAGAGCATCAGCGGCCAGCATGCATGCTGCAATAATTAACTATCCCAGTGCGGAAATGGGAGAAAATAACAATGGATTTTGTTATAGGTCTCCCATGAATGGTTAGGAAGCACAATTCCATATGGGTGATTGTGGACCCTCTCTAAAATTCGGCCCACATTATCTCAATTCATGAATACCATAATGTGGAGGATCAATCCAAAATCTATATCTTGGATGTGGTACAGAGGCATGGTGTTCTGGTTTCAAATGTATTAGATAGAGATAAGAGGTTCACGTCTCATTTTTGGAAATCCATGAAGCATGTCCTTGAGACACTATTGATGATGAGCATGATTTAACATCCACAGTTGGATGGCCAATCCAAGAGGACAATAAAAACTGTAGTGGATATGTTAAGGGCATGTGTGATGGATATTGATGGTTCATGGGAGAAGAAATTACCATTGGTTATGTTTTCCTATAATAACAGTTATCAGGCTTCGATGCAAATGGCTCCATTTGAGGCTTTGTATGTGCATCCTTATCGTTCTCCACTATGTTGGGTGGAAATGGGAGAGACATCATTGACTATACCATGCATTTTCCATGAGACTATAGAATAGATCAAGTTGATCAGGAAATGATTGAAGATAGCTCAGAGTTATCCTAATTCGTATGCAGACCATCATTGATGGTCGTTGTTGTTTGTGGTGGGTGATCATGTGTTTTTGAAGAACTATCCTAGTATTGGGAATCATTAGTATGGAATGTTGGATTAGTAATATTTATTATATATCAGGCCTTCTAAAAAAATGATAGTATTGGATAGGTGGCTTATTGTTTGGACTTTCCACCATTGTTTAGTGTGGTGCACAGTGTGTTTCATGTGTCGTTGTTGAAAAATTATCAACTAGATCGTGACCATGTGATTTATTGAAATCATGTTGAACTAGAACTAGATGCTTTCTTGGTGCACATGCATGTGTAGATTGTGGATAGGCATAGAATGGCATGCATGGTAAAAACATTGGTTTCATTCATGTTTTTTGGCAGCATGGTCAGGTTCAAGAGGAAATGTGGGAGTTAGAGAAAGAAATTTCCGAGCATTGTCCCTGGCACTTTTGGTAGAGCTATGGTTCTCTACATTATAAGGATGAATAGTCCAAAGGAAGGGAAAATGTAGCGCCCCCTAGATTATGTTTTTAGCCTTTTTCTTCCTTTTAATATGTTTAAAGTGCTTTTGTAGAGTTGGGAAAAGGTTGTGAGAGTTTGGGATGGTTTAGAATATGTTCGGATAATTTTCTATGGGTGCACGGTCTGAGCACGGTTAGGTGAAACCGTGTAGGATCACCAGGAAACAATGTTGGGGGAGACAACATGTTTGTCACGGCCAATGCACAGTTTGGCAAACCTTGTGGGTAAACCATGTAGACACCTTCTCTCAATATTGTGGTGTGTGCACAGTTAGTGCTTGGTTTTTCAAACCATGCGGAGTAACTGTGCAACCATATAATGTTTCGGTTTTAAATTTGGGCTCCTAGAACATGATTTTGTTCACTACAAATTTATTTTCCACTCGATACTCACTTGAAATGTTGGTTCTTTCAGGGTTTGAGGTTCTCTCCCACTTGATTTGGAAGGGATTCTAGGTGGTTTCTTGGTGTATTTTAGGTGGTTTCTCCAGGGTATGTCTCTTCTCTTGGTTTATTTTTTGTTTTATCCTATTCTACATCTCCCAATCTCTCTATTATCTAGATATACACTCTTTGTGTGTATATATAGGTTTTTTTGGCCTTGGTTATTGAATTTAAGGCTTCTGGATGTTTGGTATGGAGATATATAGTGGTTTTGGTGGTGGGTTCACCATAATTTATTTTCAGGTGCATGTGGGTCGAAATCGCTAGAACCCTAAATGTTTGTGGTTTTTCTATCGAATCCACTTTGTTAGAAATTGAATATTGGTTCAAATTAATTTTTGTTGATGAAAATAAATTGTGTCTTGATGTGTGAAGTTGGATGGAAATCCCGTTAGATAGGTTTTGAGGATTTTTGGGAAAAAAAGGAATTTTGAGGTGAAATGCTCTTGTGGATATTTCAAAATGATGATTTTAAAATGGGTTTCTTTATTGGATGAATGAAGATGGATTTTGAAATGGTTTTTTCATAAAGGGGTAGTTTATATTAAAATAGGAATTGGAATGTAAAATGGTTTAAGATTGTTTCCAATTAATGTTTGATTTATTGAAGCAGATTTACATGTAATGAAAATGGCCAGTTCCATATTGATGTGGTCTTGGTGGGTTATATGTTTTGTTATGGCTTATTAGAATGTTTTGTGAATGTGTGCATAAATTACCACTATATTAAGGCAATGTATAGTGGACGGAAGGGCCACTATCAAACGATAAATGTGCAATAAGTACCAATAGTTTGGAATGGGTGAATATGTTCGATGGAAGATCCACCATTTTGATTTACTTGTTGTGCATTGCATTACAAGATGGGAATTTTTGAAGCTAATGTAAAATGGTTAAATGGATTATGGAATTTTTTTTTGAAATTCCCTTGGATGATTGGTTTGGGTGAGGTGTCCTAGTAAGGGTATGTTTGGATTATGAAAATGGTTTCACTGGTGATTATTTTATACAAACTTTATTTTATAAATTTGATAGTGGTTTTATCCGACTGGAGTGTATTAGGAATTCATATGGGGAAATACAAATTAGTTTTAGTACTCACACATGATTTGGATCATTAGTTATTTTGCAGATGTCGTATTCTAGGACATGGGTATGGGTAAGAAATCTCATTTTGCTAGTGGTCTGGCGTAATACATTGGTGATGTGATGATGCTGGGAGCCTGGATCTTGGTGTGGAGTTGTGAAGTGTTTTCTTGATTATTTGGGGTCTATTTTTTGGTATTCCACATTTAGATCTGATTTCGTGTTTGGTTTTATTGGTTCTTGGGTTTCATTGTGGAATAACATGGTTGTTTTCTTGGTAATACATGGTTGGGTTGCTAAGTTGACATGAATCATATGGTATCGTTGGTAATTACTAGTTGGTTTTTTTTCTCAAGGGAAAACCATTCACCAATTTATTCCTGAATCCCTAGAAATTTAATTCTAGTCTTCATCACCTTTGTAACTTCTCCTAAGTTCAAGTATCATCTCTCTGCCCTCTTAAACCAATGGGATGGGAAGGATGTTCCATATCAGGACTTTACTCTTATCCTATCCTATGTATTAACGTCTTGTTAGATATGAACCAGTGGCTTGAGCATGGTGCGACTAAACCTCATTAGGTCACCGTCAATGGTGTCTATAAATATATTGAATATTTTTATGTGAATAAATAAGTGTGAATTTTTTTAACATGGGTTTATTGTAATCAAATATACATCGTCGGACTTCATGTTTCACAATGTCACTTGAAACCATCTATACAAGCATATAGTGTTAGATTTCTCCATGTTGTAGGTATCCATATAGGGGAAGTATTCCCATACCCATGATTGGAAGTCCACTAAATGAAATATACCCCTCCAAGAACAAAAGAGCCACACCTAAGGAAATATACCAATCCTGAAATAAAAATCATACCTAGGGATATATACATATCCCTAAACAATAGTTACACATGTGGAAATATACCATTACCAAAACAATTGTTACACACAAATAGATATAAACATCACATAATAATAGTTCACACCCATAGGGAAATCCATCACCAAAACCATGGAACAAAATACCCAAGGATACCACTAATCGCAAAATTGTTCCCCAAGTACAAAAAAAAATTATTCACTCACCGAATCATCATGACATTAGTGTTTCATTAAAAATACCTTTTACCATTATGAAAAAATTTACATTTTCAACAATCCAACATCATATTTTTATCTTTTCTTATAATAATTATTCCAAAATTATAATTCAATATTTTCTAATTATAATTTATATAATATTATTATAGTTTCATCAGATTATTGAATAATTTCCTTACAAATATATCAAAATCAAGGAATCGCCTTATGTTAGTGTTCAATTATGGCGCTTAGAAGACTTAATAGGTCTCTTCATTGCATATTATCCATAATTTAAATTATATAATTGATTTCTAGATCGAATTCATGGAAGTCAAGTGCTACCATGAAGGAAATAACTAATAAACAAAGTAATACTTACATGGAAAAATTATAGACCACCAACATCAAGTGTAACAAAGTTTAATCCCAAAGAAACACCACCCAAATCCACCATAATTAACCAAAATCCCTAATTTATATTCCATCAACAACATACTATGGTTTTTAATAAGGATAATAATAAATAGAGATGAAACAAAAAATTTAAGGAAATATAAGTCTTATAAATTTTTAGAAAAATAATTAGCAACCAAGGAAGATTAAATCCCCCATTAAGTGAAGGATAAATTTCCATTTAATCCAAAACTCACTAAAAATGAGTGTTTATGTTATACATATGGAATAATTGGTTTTCCATGTATGAAATTTTTTGTCAAAAACAAAAAAAAATCCTAGGAGAAATTATTTGTTTGAATCCTGAATTGACATCGTTAGAGTTCTAGGAAAAACCACCTCTTAACATGGCATGTTTTTACATTGTTTGAGACACGATGTCACACCTTGATAATTTCATAGAACCACAAAATCTATTTAGGTCTATCCCAATGAAGTATAGTAAATGTAAGAAAATTATGCTACAAGAGGGTGGGTAGTTGAGGAGTTTTACTTTGAAATTAACGTCTAATTTGGATCCTCCTTAGGTTGTAAATGTATCAGTTCTATAATAATATGATCACACGAGAATAGTATCAAAGTAAAATCAGAGTTAACTCTTTTAAGAATGAATGTGTAAATTTAATTATGAACATATGATATACTCTGAAAATGAAAAACTATGGGTATTACATTAAAATGTTGATAAAGTAGTTAATATTAATAAAATATAAATTAACAATTGAGTGTGTAATTTATCAACAAACACGACTATAATTTTTATAAAATTATCACTTCTAAACCAATATAAATGATGGTTTTTTAGACGACATTAGAGTTATCCTCAACTGTAATTACATAGAAAATATCTCCAAATTAAAGACTAAATATTAAATCTAAATTCCTTACATTTGAATCCCTTGATGAACCTAATCAATATTTCTCTGCTTCTAGAACCTAATGCTTGATTTAGCCACTACACCGACTGATAACTCAGAGACCTTTTACAATAATCAATAGTTCAATTTTTTTAATATTTTAACTGGAAGCCTGGTTAGCCCAATAATTTAACCAATAGCTCACATGAAATGATTACAACAATAAACACAATGTTATTTTATAATGAAACTTTAAAATGAAATCCATAAAAACATATTCAAACAGAAAAATAATGACATGTACACTATTCAATAATATATTTAAGACAACAAAAATTGAAACTCTTATATTATTCTATTATCACATTTTTTTATCATTGTTCTCTTAATCCCTAAGGCTGTCTCTATTTACATTAAATCCTCGAAAAATAATATTTTTTTATATATAGGGTTCTATTGCAATGACATTAAAAAACATTACTAGTCACATTATGAGAGATTTAGTGTCTTTATATATTTACCAATGTGTTTACTCAACAAAATTATAGTCCATTTTAATATAGGTGAAATTGATCTATATTTCATTATTCATATTACATATTTATCATGAAACCATAAAATAGAATTATTACATAATTCTTTTGATTATCTGATTTTTAAAAATACGTACCATTGGAATATTATTAAATCTCCAATTATATATAATTTATTTGTCTATTTTATTAAATAAAAATACAAATGATATAAAATAAAACATAAGATAAATCAATAATAAATTGTTCTTCTTCATGGTTTATAAAAACATAAGGTGAAGTGCTTCCAAGACATAGAAATGTCCGCCATTTTGAAAAATAGAATAACATATTTGAAAAATTTAAATAATATTAAATAAAAAACATGTATACAATCAAATAAATATATCTATATTTTTTTGTTTAAAATGTTATCCCTTTTACAGAATAAATTTTTTTAATGGTAATGTTGGTTTTAAAACTTTTATCTCCCCTTCAAAATATTTTTTCACCCCCATTTGAAATAAATTTTTAAAGCATATATCACCTTCAACGAAATTTCTCAACATTGAGGAACGATATTAATTTTTAAAATTTTAGATACATATATCCCTTTCTGAATTTGAAAAAGAAGGATTCAAATTTTTATTATTTAATAAAATTATGAAAATAAAGATACCCATTATACATAAAAATTAGTGGAAAATGTTTTAATGATTTTATAAATGATAAAAAAATCACCAGGTTACTGTGATACAAATAACGATAATATAGAAATTTTGAAATATCAAAATTAATCAAAGATATAATGGAATAATTTATATAGAACATTTTTTTAGTGATATAAGAAATCCGAAATATAAAAAAAATCATTCATTATTAATTTATTTTTTAATCATACTTTTTTTCTTGTTGATTTATTTACATTTCTCGGATAACATATCATCTTGAACATCGAACTTCTAATCAAACAAAGATACTCTATCTAAAAAATATTTTCCTCTTTATCTCACATATTTTGATTCTGTATGGATAATTTTTATTGAAATGATCTTATTTTCAGTTGTTTATATTTGTATTTATATAACATAAAAAAACATTAGATTCTGATCAAAACTCTAATGGTTGTGAATAGACCTATGACTTTTTAAATAATTAATAGATGAAGGAATTTGTACAACTTCTCATTCAAGATTATTAAAATATTATTTAATATAAATTTATTTTATATATAAAATATCACAATTTTAATGAATGATATGATTTTATCACCAATAGAATTGAAATCTTTGATTAAATATTTAAATAAATTTGTAAATTTCATCAATTTTTTATTTCAATGATCATTTTATTCTACAAATGCCTTCAAATATTCATTATATTTTGAAACTAAATCTATTAACTGAACATTCACTTCATGTTTCTTTGAATGAATCATCTATATTTTCATGAGTCTAAATCCATCACATAGTTCAATGATCATACTAATTGTACGATTCATTTTAGTTTTCATGATGTATAAAAAATCAATATTTAGGTCAAAAATTGAGATGTATCTAAAGTTATATATTATAATGTCATATCATTTATCTTCTACTAATAAAAATAAAAATTTAGATGATATTCTTTAACTTTTTTATTTTTAGTTGATTAGTCTTCATGGTCAACTAGATCACCATTTACTGTAATTTATATAGATGTAGTTCTCTAAGAAGAACTTTATGAGGAATAGATATATCATTAGATTCCTTATTATGAAAGAGAATTGGAAATATCATTCATATAGAATAATTATGTAACTACATTAGTGGTGTGAATTTAATATTCCAATTGGAATAAATCATATATCATAACATTATTATCATCTATTTTTTCAATTGCATATACAACAAACAATTGTGTAGGAGGAGTAACTTCAGTACGATGAAATAGAGTTCACTAATCATTAGTTAACTATTAATTGAATGGTTGAATATGTATTGGCTTCCCCAATTGTATTATAGTAATTTAATGGTGTGATGATAATTAGAGTGATTTTTACCCATTTATCATAAATGTTTTTCAATTTCAAAATAATATTACTTTCTCAGTTCCATTTTATTAGCAACTCATTCAATGAATTTAACTCTTGGAAAGATATATTTTGTAATTTTCAATTACTACCGCTTCATGGAATACTTCTTCTTTTCCTCTTTTACAAAAATCATTCCTACTTCATCTCTTAAATCCTATACCTAGAAATTATTTTAAAAAATATATATCTCGCATCTCAATCTGCATAATTATTCTTATCTTCATCATATTCATCATTCAAAAATACTTATTGTATTAATTTATTTATTTATTAGAATATCTAATGTAAAAAATTTATTTATATCTATAGGTTATGCTTTATTTTAGCTAGTTTTTGATTATACACCTCTAAAGGAACATCAACCTGTTCTACTTTAGATTCCCCAGGAGGATTAATATTTTTTTACTTAGGGTATTGAACTAAAATATAAAATTCATATGATTACTTCATTAATGAAATCTAAACATCATGATTATCCCTTTCAACTACAAATTTTTTCTGACAAACATTTCAAATTTATAATCATACATCAGTCTCATACTTCATATTTTTTTTGTATTAATAAGATTTTCATTGTGTATTTTGTAGATATGACTTTTTCTCAAAATTTTATTCTTTCAATAACTTCCTAGGAACATTATTCAAAATTATTCCATATAGTATGATCTTCTTCTCAACTATTCCATTTCTAATGGCATTGATATAATACCATACAAACATTGTGAGTTTATATCTTTTGGACTTCATAAGAAAATTTAAAAGGTAAAATTCTTATGTCTTTACCATTTATTTTTCTCCATTTAGTAAAATAAATGATAACATCATATTAAAATAAATTCTAATTTTTCTAAGAAGATACTCAATTTTATGAAATTAGATTTTATAGAAATTGATCCTTTTATTTCCTGAAAAATCCATCTATAAACCCCCAATAATTATTTATTGAAAATAATGATTCTCCATCGAATGTAACATCAATATGATAATAAAACATATCCAAAGTCATGTTAAGATTACGAAAAAAATTATATAAGTTAAATTCTTAATTCCATATAAATTAAAAATATATATATATTTTTAGAACTCATGAATATATAGTTCCTCGTAAAATTTGTGTTAATATTTTGTTGAATGAATGTTTATCCATATTTGAATGGTGATTATGTCTGTCAAAATAAACATATACTTTTAATGAATATCTAAATCATGTGGCCTTTATCAGAATATTTCTTGAGTTTCTAGTCCTCCATATAAAAAAATTTTCTTATCTAAGGATAAGAAAAAAATTCTAAAAACCACAAGACATTTCATTATAATTGCAATTAGTTTGTCCAGCCATCATTGGGTCCACTTATTTTATAAATTAAATTTATGAATTTGATGTATCATCCTTGATTTTCATTATACAAAAACATATATATAATCATGTGAAAACACAATATGTCATATTTATTTTTGATTAATGATTTAATTTTTTTTTATAATTTTCGTGATATAGAGATTTAAATTGAATTTTAAGATTCAGGTAGATTAATAAAATCAAAAATTTAATATAAAAATTATCTATATATTATTGAAAAATATTTATAAATTACGATATAAATGAATTACAGGTAAATAAACTTTTTTTAAATATAGTATATAAAAAATTGAACAAAAAATTTTGATAAACTAAAAGTATTTCATTTACTAAATGAATTGATATTCATAATTTAAATATGATTCCATGAAATATTTGATTTATTTTTCATGTTCATTATAGAATTAATTTATTTTTAGAATATTGGTAGAAATTATTGAAAAATACTTCCCCTGAGTAAAATTAATAAATATATTATATTAAGGAAAAATGATGCGATGGATTTAAAAAAACATAAAATAGAAATAACAGGGGCGCCAATGATAGGAATTTATCATCTAGTCCATAAAGATATAACTATTCAAATTAGACATTGTTTAGATAGACCTCATTTGTTCTTTAATATTTAGCAACAAAATCCTAAAAACCCTTTTTGAGTATATTTCTTATGTCCATAGGTAACATGTACCATTAATAAAAAATCTTTGCGTTGTCTAAAATATTTAATTTTATTTATGGTAGAAATTATCATCTAATGTACTCCTATCGTATATATTGTATAGGAGGTTTTTTTATTTGTGAAAATAAACATTATCGATTGACTCAACTATTGTTTGTTTTATAACCCAAATAGGATAACATTATATCAGGTGGTATCTAACTATTAATATTTTAAAATTATTTCCTTATCATTTTTAAATTATTAGATAATTTCATTTACCTTTTTATCTATGTATTTAGTCAGATAATCTCATCAGTTTCTTTTGAAAAGTTCACACTTTATTAAATTCCTTCTTGTTTTCAGGTTATATGTATTAGAATCTGAGGATGCATTAACTTTTCTTTTCACTTTTATATCATAATAATGTTTTTATTTTATTAATTTTACAATTTATATATAATATTTCAATACTTATTTCTTATTCTTGATATCTTAACCTCAACATTTATAAATTTGGATTTTCTTTCAACACTTTTACATTAAGCCATAAAATATTTCTTATAAAATTATGGTATATATCATAACATTGAGAAAGATATTATACCATTTCTTTATGAGTTTCAGGAGATAATTATTCAACATTTAAACAAGTTGAATTATCCTAATTAGTATTATTTACATAATAATTACAATTTATTAATGTAGAAATAGATTCATAAGTGTTTATGATGCAAATATTCTTATGAAATGTTTTTCTATTTTTGGAAGGATGGTATAAAATTCAAATAATTATATAAAGTAGTATATCATTCACTTGTTCTCCATTTGAAAATTTCCATTGGGAATATGTCAATATTATTAGTTTTTTTCATTATAGAGGTTTTCTTTCTTTCTTTTTTAATTAAGTAAAATTAGGTTGAATACAAACATGGTTTCTGTTTTCAAAATAATTTAGGTTAGGATTATATCTATTGTATTTTCTATCCCATTAATAATTTCAATTGAAATTAATTTATTTGAATTATAATTTTTTATGTCAAAAATTTAACCATAATTAATTTCTTAGTAACTATCTCTAGAATGTTTTCTTGAATTTACTTACATGATCTTTTTTAATAATTTTTTATAGTTGTAATAGAAACGTGGTTATTATTTTTTACTTTATTTTCTTCATCATTTTGATTAGTTTCATATCAATTAAGGGAAAATATTATTTCATCTAAACATAGTTTGGTATTGTTATTTGTGTCATATTTGTCTCTTCTTTTTATTATAATTCTTCAGTTATGATGTCTATAGTCTTTTCCAAAAATTGAACATTAAAAAATCTCTTATCTATAAGGGATTGAGAACTATTTACTATTGTGAAAATATCATTACTGAATGTCAAAAAATAATTCATGATGATGAAAACAAAATTTTTTATAATATTTTAATATCATATCTCTCTTTGTTTGAATATTGTTTGATGTTTTTAAAGTTGTATCGTCATGATTTGACTATAATCTACATGGAGTTCAGCATGAAGAAATTTGAATATATTAATTTTAAAAAATAGAACATATTTGTTATTAATTTTATGTTTTAATAATATTAATTCTTTTATTATAATGAAAAATTAAAAATATCAATCCATTTTTCTTTGTAGTCACTAGTATGTATATGATAGTTTTCAATTCAGTTATTAATGAAAAATGTTTCTATATTGTATCTCCTATATTAATAATCATTGTCATCATTTATTGGTGGCCGTTTTGGATTTGGATTATAAATTAATCCATAATTAATACATTATATTCATAAAAATATTCTTTACACACTTTTAGTTGTAAGGAAATTGAAATATTAAATAATCATAGCATAATGGAAATCATCGAAATAAATATATCATGTTTAGTCTCAAACTTATAGACCTTCTCTAATACCAATGTAGGATCATAATGGTATGGATATTACCATACAAGATGGGGGGGATGAATTTTAATTAGTAATAAACTATTTATTTTTATGCATCAGAATAGATAAATATTTCATTATTTTTATCAATCGATAAACCCATAAAAATATCCAAGTTAAAACAATGTAATTATACTATTAAACAAAATTTAAAATTATCGACAAATAAAATAAGAACAAAAAAATTATAATATATATCTATATTATAATCAAATGATAATATATTAATTAAAAAAATATAAATAAGCTTAAATAATTGTTTACAGATTTACCAAACAAATACCCCTAAATGTAATTATAAAATATTCACATTCCAACCAAAGTGAATAGTATATCTATATACATGGTCTGAAGTATCCTCAATGGTAAAACATTAAAAAATTATATTGTTATTAAATAATAAATCATGGAACTATATTACTTACCCTATAATTTTTCAATTACCCTAATTAATATTTCCCAACTTCTAGAACCTGATTTACAATTTACAAACTACGTAGTCTTTGTTCTTAATGATTTCTCTATAAATACTAGTAAATTGTTTTTACCAACTAATTTTACCAATAGCATGGTTATCTAGATAATTTTTTCAATATCTAGGTTAAAATAATTACAAAATAGAATTCTAAGTGATTTTATAATGAATCCGATGAAACATAATTTTTAGAAAAACACTTAAAAAGATAAACAATCATATGTACACTGGTCAACTGTATAGACTCGTAAATTTCAAGGTAATTTATTTATTAATTTTCTTTGGAATTTTACAAGAGCGCAGCTTCAGACGGCACCTGATTCTGAGGCCCGGTGTGCCCGGAATCATTTTCCGAAGTTTGGCTCTGGTACGTTCAGTGAACGGACGAGCGGGTTTTTCTAACTTTTCAACCGGTGCCCAGAATGGAATTCTGAGGGCACCAATGAATTCATAGCACCAGTTTTTGCTTAGAAACGCCTCTTCCGGAGTTGTGTTTGCTCGGGTGTGGTTTTTAATTTTCGGGCATAAAGTTGAGAAATAAAATAATTTTACGACAACTTTATTTTATTTCACTTAAGCCACTTGGAAGCCACTTGAAGACACTTAAAAGAGGATTAAACTATGTTAAAGCGGATAGAGTGTTATCCAGAAATATCCTACCCCCATGGTAGGATACTTTTGAGGTGGGGCCCACACGAGCCCCGCCGTTTCATTCCGCTAAGTAACGCACCCGCGAAAACCCGTCATCATGAAAGTCAACTGACGTGTTTTCTTAAATTCATAACAGACCGTTGAATTGGGTGGTTTATTTCGTGAATTAAATGGGTTGTTTCTTTCGTTGAATTAATTCAATGAATTGATGGGTCTTTACTTACAGGTTTTCGTTTGTTGGCATAATAATAAAATAAGACCAACAAGTCTTTCGAGGATTACACATTGAGAGGATTGTTGAGCCTTCATCCTCCTCCGCGAAGAACGCGAAGAACCCGAATAACGCCGTCACCTCGGAGTTTGACGATGCTTCATCCGAGACGTTATTCGGCGACGTTCCTTCCTCCACGACAAGAATCCTTCGATCTTCCGTTAAGGTCAGTGTTAGAGATTCTTTAAATCACCTTCGTGGTTTTTAACAAACTTGGATTTAATTATTCATAATTAAATCTGTTTTTCTTGGTCCGTTTAGTTCGTCGACGCAACGCCGGATTCCATGACGACGTGACGTCCTTCCACGACGACGCAACTCCAATCCGCGACGACGTGACGATCCCCTTCATCCGCGACGAGCAATTCCGCGAAGAACGTGTGCGACGACTTGACGAGGTAGGGGTTATGTTTTGGAATTTCCTTTTTCCCGTGATCGTTGCTTTTAAATGTAAAGAACCCAGATGAAGGATCAATTTTAATCCATTAAAATTGTTGACTCTTGTGTGAATTTTTCTTCTCGTTGACATTTTTTTCTAACGCGGAGGGTGCGGGCCAAACGAACAAGGCCCGACGACCCTCCTCCGTTCTTCGTTTTTGTGCGGATTCGGCGGGCGACGACGGAACGTGCCGCAACGGAAGTTTGATGATCCCGCAGTGAAGAACGAGTCCCGGGAGGAGCAACGTTGTAGATGGGAAGAAAAATGGACCACCGGAGCGCGTCCGGTGGCCCGCAGAAACTCCCGTCGGCCCCCTGCGGCTTCCTCTCGCGCTCGGCCGCTCGGCCGAGCCGAGCCGGGCTGGCCAAGCCGGGCCGGGCGAGCCGGACCGGGACGCAACCTGTCCGGGCCGGGCCAGGCCAACCGGGTCAGGCTCGGGTGCGTGCCGACCCAGGGGGGTCGGGTCGGGTCGGCCCGGACCCGGACCCCCCCCCCCCCCCCGTTTCGGACCGTTTTCGGTCAAATAACCGTAACTTGAGCTACGGGCCTCCGTTTGACGAGCCGTCAGTGGAAACACGGTCCTCGGATCGAGGCCGTCGTTTCGGTATATTACACTCAAGGTTTTGAGGAACTTTGGGTTCAGGTGGGTTGCTTCGTACACGAAGCCAATCGGGCCCTCGGAGCGGAAACGCTCATATCTTGAGTTACGGACGTCCGATTGACGTGATGTCAGCTTTGGTAGATTCCTCTAAGTGAGACGGATCTTTTGGAATACTCCGCCTGAGGTTTGGTCGTGGGTGGAGTGCGGTCGGGTTGGTTTTTCCTTAAAAACTAACCGGGCCCCTAGGACGAAAATGCCAATAACTCTCAGACCGGGCGTCCGATTGACGCGCCGTCTGCGACGTTTAGTTCATGTTGACGATATGGATCTTTTGGATACATCAACTTCGGACTACGTTTCAGTTGATGTATCAGCCTCTCGGCTCGTGGAGCGGACCCTCCGAAACAATCTTGTTGTGTGCGGGAACCCTAGTGCTGGTTGTGGCAACGACGACTGTGCGGAGATCCTCAGTGGACCGCGAAGACGACAGTGCGGGGATCCTTAGTGGACCGCGACGACTGTACGGATATCCTCAGTGGGCCGCGACGACTGTGCGTAGATCCTCAGTGGACCGGGAGGACGACTGTGCGGAGATCCTCAGTGGACCGCGACGACGACTCTGTGGAGATCCTCAGTGGACCGCAACGACGACTCTGCGGAGATCCTCAGTGGACAGCGACAACGACTATGCTGAGATCCTCAGTGGACCGCGACGACGACAGTGCGTGGATCCTCAGTGGACCGCGACGACGACGGTGCGGGGATCCTCGGTGGATCGCGACGACGACTGTGCGGAGATCCTCAGTGGACCGCGACAACGACGTGCGGGAATCCTCAGTGGACCGCGGTGCTCGATAGTGGTGGTGCGCTTGGTTGTAGCGGTAGACCCGTGATGCTGGAGACAAGCGTACGGAGTACGAAGACCGTGTAGCCGATTGAGACCTGACGACTGCATGACCAACTCAACATGGAGTGAGTCGACTAGACCAGTGGACGGAGCGCTCGATATTTGGCGGCAGACCCACGGTGGACGGAGCGCCTGGTAGTTGTAGCAGACCCGCGGTACTCGACTGGAGGAGTACCTCTATAGGCTATTTGGGTGAGAGCCCAGTATTTGGCAGCAGACCCTCAGCGGACGGAGCACCCAGTAGTTGGCAGCAGGCCCGTGGTACTTGACAGGAGGAGTACCTCAGTAGTCTTAGGTTAGTGAGCAGTACCTCGGAGTCGTGACAGGACCACTGTGCACTCTAGAGACGGGGCTCTTCAGCAGTTACGGTTTCGATAATGAAAATCCTGGTTTGAGCTGAGTCAATGATCTTTGTGTTTCCTCTTGATTGAGATGGGTTACTTGATAACTTTGGTATATGTATGGACATATACCTATGAGAGTTATCTGTTAAGTTTTCCTGTGTGTATTACGCTTGCTATCCTTTGGGGATTGTGTTGAGCTATTTCTGTGTGGATAACGTTTTTCTTTCCTGTGTGGACTGGGTTGTACATGAGCTCGGATGTTGGAGCCGAATGAGAGTTGGTGACTTAGGTATATGTATGGGCATATAACTAAGCAGAGTCATATGTTACTTCGTGATTGTATCTTCTCCTTTGTGGAATTTGGGAGACCCTCGGGGATCTCAGGGTCCTTACTAAGTATTGTTATACTCACCCCTACACGGGCTATGCCTGCACTTCGTTGTGTTGGATGCAGACGACGGACAACGCTGGTCGAGGCTGAGGCCTGTTGACCGAGTCGGTACCCGGAGGTGGACGTGACGAAGAGACGTTACCTGGAAGAGGACCTCACGACGAGACGGTACCCAGAGGTGGACGTGACGACGAGACGGTACCCGGAGGTGGACGTGACAACGAGACGGTACCCAGAGGTGGACGTGACGACGAGACGGTACCCGGAGGTGGACGTGACGATGAGACGATACCCGAAGGTGGACGTTACGACGAGACAGTACACAGCGTTGTGGTGGCCATCTGTACCTACCCTTCAGGTAGGGACTTCGGAGGATGATCCAGGAGCATCTTGACGCCTTCCAGCTGTTTGTCTTTTCTTGTTCGTTTCAGTTGGTCTTGTATTTCCGGCCCCTTTTACTTTCAGCACTTCTGTTGTACTCAGTTTACGTAGTGTTTTCTTTCCGCTTTCTTACTCGGTGGTGCTTGTTTACTTTCCAAAGGTAATGCCTTCCCTTCTTGTTGGGATTTATGCCTTGGTGCTATTCGCCAGCCCCTGGACTATGGAAGGTGGGCTTGGGGTAGTCACGGCACGGGCCCCGAGGACGGGTCATAAGATATTGGTATCATAGGGGTCGGTTCTACCGCAGACTCTGATATTTCTTCTATGTGAAGAAATATTGTTTAGCGTATTGAGTGTGGTTATCAGTCTAGGGAGTCCAGTGTTGGTGTGGCGGCCGACGTATCCGTACACCAGTACCCTGACTTCTGATTTCCGACTTAATACACGAAAACATGGATTGCATTTGTGTTTCAAGTTTTCTTTTTGATTACTTGTGTCAGCTTACCAGGTATACTATTCTGACCGTGGTACACTTGTTCTCCTTTTCAGGATGGCCCTGCGCCGACACCCAGCTAGGGTTCTGAGCGTTGTGCGAGATGACAGCCCACCGAGCGACGAGGCCTCGGTGAAGGGGTCTTTGTCAGCGGAGGCACCGGCGATACCTTTACCTGCCGAGCCACCGATGCTGGCAGCCCCATCCGCTGATGATGCACGTCGCCTTACTGCACTGCATGAGTTTCAGCGTCAGCGACTGCCCATGTTTCTGGGAGAGACGGACCCACAGGCGGCTGAGGATTGGCTGGAGGCTGTGGTGGGAGTTTTCAGGCTAGTGAGGACATCAGCAGACCTCATGGTGATCCTCGCAGCGAGCCTACTGTACGCAGCAGCAGGACGATGGTGGAGCTTGATGCTCCAGGTGCACAATGAGGCATCACTTCTCCGGGCAGACTTCGAGAGCTTGTTCCGGGCTGAGTTTGTACCAGCCACCCTTCGAGTGGTGTGTATACAGGAGCTACTCCAGCTGCGGCAGGGCAGCATGACAGTGGCCCAGTACTCGGCGATATTTATAGACCTCTCACGCTAATCCACGGATATGGTACGAGACCCGTTCTTTAGGGCCCGAACCTTCGAGCAGGGGCTCAAGCGAGAGATTAGAGCTTCTGTAGTTCCACTCAGCATTCCGACGCAGACATGGGTGTTGGAGAGAGCCCTTTTAGTGGAAAGTTTCCTTGCCGAGCAGTCTCCAGCAGCAGGACCAACCACTACCTGGCATGTGCCAGAATCTTCTACAGTAGGCATTAGTCAGATGACGCAGAGGTCCAAGAGGGCCAGACTTACATGCGGCCATGGCAGAGGAGCTGACCGTGCAGCAGGTGGTGGGCGGCGCTTAGGGGTGTTTCCACCACCACCACCAGGAGGTCCACCCTGACCGCAGGGAGTTTGTAGACATGGGGGAGCTAAGCTTCAGGCAGCTGAGGCCTTCGATCATAGAGCTCTGGGAGTCGGTGGACATGAGAAGAACTAGTGGATACGTATTTTGTACTTCTAGTCCCTTGTTGCTTGTGCACTGTCTATGTATTATGAGCTGCAATAATAAAAGACGCATACCTTTGTGGTGTTTTATTTCATGTCCTCTCTTGTGTTGTTACTAAGAGGTTCCAGTTTAAACTATTGACTTGACCCTCACTTGTGAGATACCTACTAGAGGAGACCCTGTTACCACACACTGATGCCGACAGTGTGACTCAACCCTTGGAGGCGAGAGTAACGGTTGGATCTCTTGGTAGTAGCATCGAGGCCTTATGACGTCATCCTTGGTATGGATTGGTATCATCCATTTCGGGATTGACTGTATTAGGCAAAGTAAGTGGTTCATCCAGGGGATGAGACCCAGTTTCTCTTATCGGCAAGGAAGAAATCATAGCAGCTCCTGTGGGACTGGAGATGGTCCAGGCCACGACAGAGAAGGTCCAAGTCATCCAGGAGCGGATGAGGACAGCTCAGAACTGGCATAAGTCTTATGCTGAATGGAGTTCGAGGATGGCGACCACTTTTCCCTATGTGTCTCACCTCGACGTGAGTTACAGAGTTTTGGTCGAGGAGGCAAGTTGTCTCCACGCTTCATCGGACCCTTCCAAGTCCTCAACTAGTTTGGCAAGGTGGCTTATCACCTGGCTCTACCACCTCAGTTACACCGGGTGCACGATGTCTTCCACGTATCTCAGCTGAGAAGATACGTGCACGACCCGACGCAAATCATTGACCATGGGGAGTAGGTCTTTGATGATGGGGCGACGTTTGCGGAGGTCCCAGTGTAGATCGAGGATCGATAGGAGCAGGTCCTACATGGACAATCGATTCCTCTAGTGCACTTCAGATGGCAGCTCGGGGACCTCCAGGATTGCACATGGGAGCGGGAGGCTCAGATGCGTGCTCAGTATCCCCATTTGTTTCCCTAGTTTATGATGTATCTTTACGGGGATGTAATGTTTTGATGTGGGAGTAATGTAATTACCCGTAAATTTCAAGGAAATTTTTTTCTTAATTTTCTTTGTTATTTTACAAGAGCGCAGCTTCAGACGGCACCTGATTCCGAGGCCCGGTGTGCCCGGAATCATTTTCTGAAGTTTGGCTCGGGTACTTTCAGTGAACGAATGATCGGGTTTTTCTAACTTTTGTACCGGTGCCTGGAATGGAATTCTGAGGGCACCGATGAATTCGCAGCTCCGGTTTTTGCTTAGAAACTCCTCTTCCGGAGTTGCGTTTTCTCGGGTGTGGTTTTTTATTATCGGGCTTAAAGTTGAGAAATAAAATAATTTTATGAAAACTTTATTTTATTTCACTTAAGCCATATGGAAGCCACTTGAATCCACTTAAAAGAGGCTTAAACTGAGTTAAAGCAGATGGAGTGTTATCCAGAAATATCCTACCCCATTGGTAGGATATTTGTGAGGTGGGGCCCGCACGAGCCCCGTTGTTTCTTTCCGCTAAGTAACGCACCCGCGAAAACCCGTCATCATGAAAGTAAACTGACACGTTTTCTTAAATTCTTAATAGGCCATTTAATTGGGCGGTTTATTTTGTGAATTAAATGGGCTGTTTCTTTTGTTGAATTATTTTAACGAATTGATGGGTATTTACTTATCCATTTTCGTTTGTTGGCATAATAATAAAATAAGACCAACATGTCTTTGGAGGATTACACGTTGAGAGGATTCTTGAGCCTTCATCCTCCTCCGTGAAGAATGCGAATAACGCGAAGAACGCGAAGAACGCCGTCACCTTAGAGTTTGACGACGCTTCATCCGAGATGTTCTTCGGCGACGTTCCTTCCTCCACGACAAGAATCCTTCGATCACCCGTTAAGGTGAGTGTTAGAGATTCTTTAAATCTCCTTCATGGTTTTTAACAAACTTGGATTTAATTATTCATAATTAAATCTGTTGTTCTTGGTCCGTTGAGTTCGTCGTTGCAGCACCGGATTCCGCGATGACGCGACGTCCTTCCGCGACGACGCAACTCCAATCCGCGACGACGCGACGATCCCCTTCTTCCGCGATGAGCAATTCCACGAAGAACACGTGCGACGACTTGACGAGGTAGGGGTTATGTTTTAGAATTTCCTTTTTCCCGTGATCGTTGCTTTTAAAAGTAAAGAACCCAGACGAAGGATCAATTTTAATCCATTAAAATTGTTGAATCTTGTGTGAATTTTTCCTCCCGTTGTCTTTTTTTTCTAACGCAGAGGGTGCGGGCCAAACGAACACGGCCCGACGACCCTCCGCCGTTCTTCGTTTTTGTGCGGATTCGGCGGGCAACGACGGAACATGCCTCAACGGAAGTTTGATGATCCAGCAGTGAAGAACGAGTCATGGGAGAAGCAACGGCACAGACGGGAAGAAAAACGGACCACCGGAGCGCATCCGGTGGCCTGTGGAAACTCCCACAAGCCCGCCGCTGGCAAAACCCCGCCGCGGCTGATGCCGCGACGGTGAGCCGGTTCCGCGGCCGCGCGGAACTGGATGAAGGGACGCGGCTGGCCTGCCGCGTCTGCTGACGAGGCGGCCCCAACGGGGGCCGCCGACCCCCCGCGGCTTCCCCTCGCGCTCGGCCGCTCGGCCGAGCCGAGCCGGGCTGGCCAAGCCGGGCCGGCCGAGCCGGACCGGGCCGCACCCTGGCCGGGCCTGGCCGTGCCAACCGGGTCGACACCGGGTCGGGTCAGCCCGGTTTGGGCCGACCCTGACCCCCCCGTTTCGGACCGTTTTCGGTCAAATGCCCGTAACATGAGCTACGGGCCTCCGTTTGACAAGCCTTCAGCGGCAACACGATCCTTGGATTGAGACGGTCGTTTCGGTATATTACACTCAAGTTTTCGGAGAACTTTGGGTTCGGCCGGGTTGGTTCGTACACGAAGCCAACCGGGCCCTCGGAGCGGAAACACTAATATCTTGAGCTACGGACGTCCGATTGACGTGCCGTCAGCTTTGGTAGATTCATCTAAGTGAGACAGATCTTTTGGTATACTCTTCCCATGGTTTGGACACGGGTGTAGTGTGATCGGGTTGGTTTTGCCTTAAAAACTAACCGGGCCCCTGGGACGAAAATGCCAATAACTCTCAGACCGGGCGTCTGATTGACGCGCTGTCTGCGACGTTGAGTTCCTGTTGACGATACGGAACTTTTGGATACATCAACTCCGGACTACGTGTCAGTTGATGTATCAGCCTCTCGGCTCGTGGATTGGACCCTCCGAACTGAGCTTGCTGGGTGCGGGAACCCTAGTGCTGGTTGTGGCAACGACGACTGTGCGGAGATCCTCAGTGGACCGCGACGACGACAGTGCGGGGATCCTCAGTGGACCGCGAGGACTGTGCGGATATCCTCAGTGGACCGCGACGACTGTGCGGATATCCTCAGTGGACCGCGACGATGACTGTGTGGAGATCCTCAGTGGACCGCGACGATGACTGTGCGGAGATCCTCAGTGGACCGTGATGACGACTGTGCAGAGATCCTCAGTGGACCGCGACGACCACAGTGCGGGGATCCTCGGTGGACTGCGACGACGACAGTGCGGGGATCCTCGGTGGACCGCGACGACGACTGTGTGGAGATCCTTAGTGGACCGTGACGACGACGTGCGGGAATCCTCAGTGGACCGCGGTGCTCGATAGAGGTGGTGCGCTTGGTTGTAGCGGCAGACCCGCGATGCTGGAGACGAGCGTACGGAGTACAGAGACCGTGTAGCCGACTGAGACCCGACGACTGCTTGACCAACTCGACTTGGAGTGAGTCTACTAGCCCAGTGGACGGAGCGCCCGGTATTTGGCGACAGACCCACAGCGGACAGAGCGCCTGGTAGTTGGCAGCAGACCCGCAATACTCGACTGGAGGAGTACCTCTGTAGGCTATTTGGATGAGCGCCCAGTATTTGGCAACAGACCCTCAGCGGACGGAGCGCCCAATAGTTGGAAGAAGACCTGTGGTACGCGACAGGGGGAGTACCTCAGTAGTCTTAGGGTAGTGAGAAGTACCTCGGAGTCGTGACAGGACCACTGTGCACTCTAGAGATGGGGCTCTTCAGCATTTACGGTTTCGATAATGAAAATCCTGGTTTGAGCTGAGTCAATGATCTTTGTGTTTCCTCTTGATTGAGATGGGTTACTTGATATCTTTGGTATATGTATGGACATATACCTATGAGAGTTATCTTTTTAGTTTTCCTGTGTGGATTACGCTTGCTATCCTTTGGGGATTGTGTTGAGCTATTTCTGTGTGGATAACGTTTTTCTTTCTTGTGTGGACTGGGTTGTACTTGAGCACGGATGTTGGAGCCGAATGAGAGTTGGTGACTTAGGTATATGTATGGGCATATACCTAAGCAGAGCCAGATGTCACTTAGTGATTTTATCTTCTCCTTTGTGGATTTTGGGAGACCCTCGGGGGTCTCGGGGTCCTTACTGAGTATCGTAATACTCACCCCTGCACGGGCTATGCCTGCACTTCGTTGTGTTGGATGCAGACGACGGACAACGCTGGTCGAGGCTGATGCTTGTTGAGCGAGTCGATACCCGGAGGTGGACGCGACGAAGAGACGTTACCCTGAGGAGGACCTCATGACGAGACGGTACCCGGAGGTGGACATGACGACGAGACGGTGCCCGGAGGTGGACGTGACGACTAGACGGTACCCAGAGGTGGACGTGACGACGAGACGGTACCCGGAGGTGGACGTGACGACGAGACGATTCCCGGAGGTGGACGTTACGACGAGACGGTACCCGGAGCTGTGGTGTCCATCTGTACCTACCCTTCAGGTAGGGACTCCGGAGGATGATCCAGGAGCATCTTGACTCCTTCCTTCTGTTTGTCTTTTCTTGTTCTTTACAGTTGGGCTTGTATTTCCGGCCCCTTTTACTTTCAGCACTTCTGTTGTACTCAGTTTACTTAGTGTTTTCTTTCCTCTTGCTTACTCGGTGGTTCTTGTTTACTTTCCAAAGGCAATGCCTTCCCTTCTTGTTGGGATTTATGCCTTGGTGCTAGTCGCCAGCCCCTGGCCAATGGAAGGCGGGCTTGGGGTAGTCACAGCACGGGCCCCGAGGACGGGTCCTGAGAAATTGGTATCAGAGGGGTCGGTTCTACCACAGACTCTGATATTTCTTCTATGTGAAAAAATAATGTTTAGCGTATTGAGTGTGGTTATCAGTCCAGGGAGTCCAGTGTTGGTGCGGCGGCCAACGTATCCGTATACCAGGACCCTGACTTCTGATTTCCGACTTAATACACGAAAACATTGATTACATCTGTGTTTCAAGTTTTCTTTGTGATTACTTGTTTCAGCTCACCAGGTATACTGTTCTGACCGTGGTGCACTTTTTCTCCTAATCAGGATGGCCCCGCGACGACAGCCAGCAAGGGTTCCGAGCGTTGTGTGAGATGAAATCCCATCGAGCGACGAGGCCTCGGTGCAGGGCTCCTTGTCAGCGGAGGCACCGGCGATACCTTTACATGCCGAGCCACCGATGCTACCAGCCCCAGCTGCTGACAATGCACGTCGACTTAACGCACTGCAAGAGTTTCAGCATCAGCGACCGCCCAGGTTCCGGGGAGAGACGGACCCGCAGGCGGCTGAGGGTTGGCTGGAGGCTATGGTGGGAGTTTTCAGGCTAGTGAGGACACCAGCAGACCTCATGGTGATCCTCGCAGCGAGCCTACTATATGCAGCAGCAGGCCGATGGTGGAGCATGATGCTCCAGGTGCAAGATGAGGCATCACTTCTCTGGGCAGACTTCGAGAGCTTGTTCCAGGCAGAGTTGTACCAGCCACCCTTCGAGTGGTGCATATACATGAGCCACTCCAGCTGCGGTAGAGCAGAATGACAGTGGCCCAGTACTCAGTGAGATTTACAGACCTCTCGCGCTACTCCACAGATATGGTACGGGACCCGTTCTTTAGGGCCCGAACCTTCGATCAGGGGCTCAAGCGAGAGATTAGAGCTTCTGTAGTTCCACTCAGCATTCCGACGCAGACAGGGGTGTTGGAGAGAGCTCATTTAGTGGAGAGTTTCCTTGTTGAGCAGTCTCCAGCAGCAGGATCCACCACTAGCTGGCATGCTCCAGAATCTTCTACAGCAGGCAGTAGACAGATGAAGCAGAGGTCCAAGAGGGCCAGACCTACAGGCGGCCATGACAGAGGAGTTGGCCGTGCAACGGGAGGTGGGTGGCGCTTTGCGGTGTTGCCACCACCACCACCAGGAGGTCCACCACGACCGCAGGGAGTTGGTGGACATGGGGGAGCTCAGCTTTAGGCAGCTGAGGCCTTCGATCATGGAGCTTTGGGAGCCGGTGGACAGGTGCAGAACTAGTGGATACGTCTTTTGTACTTCTAGTCCCTTGTTGCTTGTACACTGTCTTTGTATTATGAGCTGCAATAATAAAAGACGCATACCTTTGTGGTGTTTTCTTTCCTGTCCTCTCTTGTGTTGTTACTAAGAGGTTCCAGTTTAAACTGTTGACTTGACCCTCACTTTTGAGATACCAACTGGAGGAGACCCAGTTACCACACACTGATGCCGACAGTGTGACTCAACCCTTGGAGGCGAGAGTAACGGTTGGATCTCTTGGTAGTAGCGTCGAGGCCTTACGACATCATCCTTGGTATGGATTAGAATCATCCATGTCGGGATTGACTGTATTAGGAAAAGGAAGTGGTTCATCCAGGGGATGAGACCAGGTTTCTCTTATCAGCAAGGAAGAAATCTTAGCAGCTCTTGTGGGACCGGAGATGGTCCAGGCCACGACAGAGATGGTCCAAGACATCCAGGAGCAGATGAGCACATCTCAAAACTGGCATAAGTCTTATACTGACTGGAGTTCGAGGATGGCGACCAGGTTTCCCTACGGGTCTCACCTCGACGTGAGTTACGGAGTTTTGGCCGAGGAGGCAAGCTGTCTCCACGCTTCATCAGACCCATCCAGTTCCTCAGCTAGTTTGGCAAGGTGGCTTATCACCTGGCTCTACCACCTCAGTTACACCGGGTGCACGACGTCTTCCACGTATCACAGCTGAGAAGATATGTTCACGACTCGACGCAAATCTTTGACCATGGGGAGCTGGTCTTTGATGATGGGGTGACGTTTGCGGAGGTCCCAGTGGAGATCGAGGATCAACAAGAGCAGGTCCTATGTGGATGATCGATTCCTCTAGTGCGCTTCAGATGGAATCTCGGGGACCTCAAGGAGAGAACTTGGGAGTGGGAGGCTCAGATACGTGCTCTGTACCCCAATTTGTTTCCCTAGTTTATGATGTATCTTTATGGGGACGTAAAGTTTTGAGGTGGGAGTAATGTAAAGACCCGTAAATTTAAAGGAAATTTTTTTCTTAATTTAATTTGGAATTTTACAAGAGCGTAACTTCAGACGGCACCTGATTCCGAGGCCCGGTGAGCCCAAAATCATTTTCCGAAGTTTGGCTCGGGTACGTTCAGTGAACGGACGAGCGGGTTTTTCTAACTTTTGAGCTGGTGCCCGGAATGGAATTCTGAGGGCACCGATGAATTCGCAGCGCTGGTTTTTTCTTAGAAACGCCTCTTCCGGAGTTGCCTTTGATCAGGTGTGGTTTTTAATTTTCGGGCTTAAAGTTGACAAATAAAATAATTTTACGACAACGTTATTTTATTTCACTTAAGACAATTGGAAGCCACTTGAAGCCACATAAAAGAGGCTTAAACTGAGTTAAAGAGGATAGAGTGTTATCCAGAAATATCCTACCCCCTTGGTAGGATATTTGTGAGATGGGGCCCGCACAAGCCCCGCCGTTTCTTTCCGCTAAGTAACGCACCCGCGAAAACCCATCATCCTGAAAGTCAACTGACGCGTTTTCATAAATTCATAACAGACCATTTAATTGGGTGGTTTATTTCGTGAATTAAATGGGCTGTTTCTTTCGTTGATTTAATTCAACGAATTGATGGGCCGTAACTTACCCGTTTTCGTTTGCTGGCATACTAATAAAATAAGACCAACAAGTCTTTGAAGGATTACACATTGAGAGGATTCTTGAGCCTTCATCCTCCTCCGCGAAGAACGTGAAGAATGCGAAGAACTCCGTCACCTCGGAGTTTGACGACGCTTCATCCGAGACGTTCTTCGGCGACGTTCCTTCCTCCACGACAAGAATCCTTCGATCTTCCGTTAAGGTGAGTGTTAGATATTCTTTAAATCTCCTTCGAGGTTTTTAACAAACGTGGATTTAATTTTTCATAATTAAATCTGTTGTTCTTGGTCCGTTGAGTTCGTCGATGCAGCGCCGGATTCCGCGACGACGCGATGTCCTTCCGCGACGACGCAACTCCAATCTGCGACGACGCGACGATCCCCTTCTTCCGCGACGAGCAATTCCGTGAAGAACGCGTGCGACGACATGACGAGGTAGGGGTTATGTTTTGGAATTTCCTTTTTCCCGTGATCGTTGCTTTTAAAAGTAAAGATCCCGGACGAAGGAACAATTTTAATCCATTAAAATTTTTGACTCTTGTGTGAATTTTTCCTCCCGTTGTCTTTTTTTTCTAATGCGGAGGGTGCGGGCCAAACGAACACGGCATGACGACCCCCCGCTGTTCTTCGTTTTTGTGCGGATTCGGCGGGCGATGACAGAACGTGCCGCAACAGAAGTTTGATGATCCCGCAGTGAAGAACGAGTCCCGGGAAGAGCAACGGCGCAGACGAGAAGAAAAACAGACCACCGGAGCGCGTTCGGTGGCCCGCGGAAACTCCCGCCGGCGCGCCACGCCGGCGGCCGGAGGCGGCGGCCGGCAGCGGCCGCCCGCCAGGCGGCGGTGAGCCGGTTCCGCGGCCGTGCGGAACTGGATGGAGGGATGATGCCCGCCCGCCGCGTCCGCTGACGAGGCGGCCACAACAGGGGCCACGGTTGTTTCTTCACGCGGGGGCTGCCGGCCCCCCGCGGCTTCCCCTCGCGCTCGGTCGCTCGGCCGAGCCGAGCCGGGCTCGCCAAGCCGGGACGGCCGAGCCGGACCTGGCCGCGCCCTGGCCGGGCCGGGCCGGGCCAACCGTGTCAGACCCGGTTCGAGCCGACCCAGGGTGGGTCGGGCCGGGTCGTCCCGGACCCGGACCCCCCCGTTTCGGACCGTTTTCGGTCAAATGCCTGTAACATGAGCTACGGGCCTCCGTTTGATGATCCGTCTGCGGCAACGCGATCCTTGGATCGACACATTTGTTTTGGTATATTACACTTAAGGTTTTGGAGAACTTTGGGTTTGGCCGGGTTGGTTCGTACACGAAGCCAACCGGTCCCTCGGAGCGGAAACACTCATATCTTGAGCTATGGACGTCCGATTGACGTGCTGTCAGCTTTGTTAGATTCCTCTAAGTGAGACGGATCTTTTGGCGTACTCCGCCCGAGGTTTGGACGCAGTTGGAGTGCGGTCGGGTTGGTTTTGCCTTAAAAACTAACCGGGCCCCTGGGACGAAAATGTCAATAACTCTCGGACCGGGCGTCCGATTGACGCGCCGTCTGCGACGTTGAGTTCCTGTTGAAGATACGGAACTTTTGGATACATCAACTTCAGACTACGTGTCAGTTGATGTATCAGCCTCTCGGCTCATGGAGCGCACCCTCTGAAACGAGCTTGCTGTGTGCGGGAACCCTAGTGCTGGCTGTGGCAACGACGACTGTGTGGAGATCCTCAGTGGACCGCGACGACGACTGTGCGGGGATCCTCAGTTGACCGCGACGACTGTGCGGATATCCTCAGTGGACGGAGACGACTGTGTGGATGTTCTCAGTGGACTGCGACGACGACTGTGCGGAGATCCACAGTGGACCGCGACGACGACTGTGAGGAGCGCCTCAGGGGACCGCGACGACGACTGTGCAGAGATCCTCAGCGGACCGCGAGGACGACTATGCGGAGATCCTCAGTGGACCGCAACGACGACAGTGCGGGGATCCTCTGTGGACCGCGACGACGACAGTGCGGGGATCCTCGGTGGACCGCGATGACGACTGTGTGGAGATCCTCAGTGGACTGCGACGACGACGTGCGGGAATCCTCAGTGGACCGCGGTTCTCGATAGAGGTGGTGCGTTTGGTTGTAGCGGCAGACCCACGATGCTGGAGATGAGCGTACAGAGTACGGAGACCGTGTAGCCGACTGAGACCTGATGACTGCTTGACCAACTCGACTTGGAGTGAGTCAACGAGCCCAGTGGACGGAGCGCCTGGAATTTGGCGGCAGACCCATGGCGGATGGAGCGCCTGGTAGTTGGCAGCAGACCTGCGATAATCGACTGGAGGAGTACCTCTGTAGGCTATTTGGGTGAGCGCCCGGTATTTGGCAGCAGACCCTCAGCGGACGGAGCACCCAGTAGTTGGCAGCAGACCCGCGGTACTCGACAGGAGGAGTACCTCAGCAATCTTAGGTTAGTGAGCAGTACCTTAGAGTCGTGATAGGACCACTGTACACTCTTGAGACGGGGCTCTTCAGTAGTTACGGTTTCGATAATGAAAATCCTGGTTTGAGTTGAGTCAATGATCTTTGTGTTTCCTCTTGATTGAGATGGGTTACTTGATAACTTCGGTATATGTATGGACATATACCTATGAGAGTTATCTGTTGAGTTTTCCTCTGTGGATTACGCTTGTTATCCTTTGTGGATTGTGTTGAGCTATTTCTGTGTGGATTACGTTTTTCTTTCCTATGTGGACTGGGTTGTACTTGAGCTCGGATGTTGGAGCCGAATGAGAGTTGGTGACTTAGGTATATGTATGGGCATATACCTAAGCAGAGTCGGATGTCACTTCGTGATTGTATCTTCTCCTTGGTGGATTTTGGGAGACCCTCGGGGGTCTCAGGGTCTTTACTGAGTATCGTTATACTCACCCCTGCACGGGCTATGCCTCCACTTCGTTGTGTTGGATGCAGACGACAGACAACGCTGGTCGAGGCTGAGGCTTGTTGAGCGAGTCGGTACCCGGAGGGGGACGTGACGACGAGACATTACCCGGAGGAGGACCTCACGACGAGACGGTACCCGGAGGTGGACATGATGACGAGACGGTACCCAGAGGTGGACGTGATGACGAGATGGTACCCAGAGGTGGACGTGACGACAAGACGGTACCCGGAGGTGGACGTGACGACGAGACGGTACCCGTAGGTGTACGTTACGACGAGACGGTACCCGGAGCTGTGGTGGCCATCTGTACCTACCCTCCAAGTAGGGAGTCCGGAGGACAATCCAGGAGCATCTTGACGCCTTCCTGTTGTTTGTCTTTTCTTGTTCTTTATAGTTGGGCTTGTATTTCCAGCCCCTTTTACTTTCAGCACTTCTGTTGTACTCAGTTTACTTAGTGTTTTCTTTCCGCTTGATTACTCTGTGGTGCTTGTTTACTTTCCAAAGGCAATGCCTTCCCTTCTTGTTGGGATTTACGCCTTGGTGATAGTCACCAGCCCCTGGCCTATGGAAGGCGGGCTTGGGGTAGTCACAGCATGGGCCCCGAGGACGGTTCGTGACATCAACAAGTTATTGACAGAATCAAGATATTGTAACTGTCTGATTTTAATAGAATGATAGTATTACTATTATTATATTATCAAGATGAAGATATATTTAAAATAAATCTTCTAATGTTCGAATTCAACACATCGTGTGTTAGTTTCAACCACATTAGCAGTAGCTTACTGTTTATATTCTGATAAACATTGCATACTTCAATATTTTTTGATGCAGTGATTCAACATTACAAATTTTTTGCATAAAATAGGAAACAAGAATATGTATTTTATTATTTATATTACTATTATTCTATGAAACCATACAATTTATGTTTTATTGAATTCCGAAGGTAATATTATTTCCAAAAATAAATATACTTACTTTTTCTTCAAACCACATGTTATTGGTAATTAATTTATGAGTTTTACAATCTGAAACCAACTACGAGAAAACTATAAAAACTAAATATCATATAATATTAAATGAAATGATTCTTAGTTTTATGAAAAATATAATTCAATAGATTCTATGAATCAATTAGATGGTTATCTCAAACATGTTTCTAACTTCCTCAAAACAACATTTATCAAAAATTAATTATATTACACAAGTCTAGATACAATGACCAAACTATAATGCCCCTAAAAAATATGATTATTTTTCTAAACTACCATTATGTGGAGTTATCATTCCCATGGAGTGTTACTAGTAGCCACTTCTAAGAAACCATAACCTATGGGTTCAAAATTTATAGCCATTAGGCCATAATATCCCACTTATTCTCTCATTACATTTCTCGAAGATATTCATATAACCATAACCCTCGAGTGATAGGTCCAAAAAAGATTCACAACTTGAATCACCCCATGAACCATGTCACAAATCATTATTTTACCCCTAAATCATATCATAAAATATTAACAAAATAACCAAACCATTACATCTATGAAAAAAGTACATTGTTTAGTATAATTAAAATTTGATTATTATAACATAAACTAGTACATTATTTGGAAGATACCTATGAGTTTTATATCATATGTCTATCATCTAAGTATCAAAGAACATCATATGTTACCTAAATAATCATGGTCATGAATTTACATAACATAATTCAATAAAGAGGAAAATATGATTACTCGTCATACAATAGAACAAATACAATCTTGGTTGTCCTCCAACCGATGACAAGATAAAAAACATACCCAAACAACAATTGACTATATAAGAATCCATTGACTTGGATATGAATTGCATCAATTTATGATGTTCATCATGATATATATATTTCCATACTTAGGTAATAAGGATTGATAAGAAGCTCACATCCATAAATATTTTAATGAATTTATTAAATTTCATATGATAAACTTTATTGATTGTTTCTATGTAATATGTTTCTATTTATTACCTAATGAATCTTTTATTCATATAATATATACAACCCATTCTAATGAGTACAATATCATCACAATCTATAAAACTCTATGATAATAATTGTATAGAGAAAACATTATGTTTATACATTTAAGGGATATTATTAATATATTATTCATTTAATGTAAAATGTTTCTAATAGGAATGACTGATAAATAGAGGTTTAATTTATTTTGAAATCATTATACATTAGTTAACCATTACATCAATATCTCAAGTATCAATTACCGATCAGCATAACATGAACATGATTTTATTAAGTTGTTGGATTAATCAATATATATTATATATTGTCCTCTAATTTCTTAAAATCAATCTTTACATTACTTTTTCCTCTGGAATTGGGGAAGAAATCATTGATTTAATGTTCAAACTTTCCAATCGGTTTTAATGGGTTTTTTTATAGAACTGGAAACATCCATTGATTCCATATCCATTTGGATATACCTTCCAAAGGTAGGCGCTCATTAGTTGTGGACTGATGATTCTTAGAAATTTTCATTGGTCGAGAGGGTGGGAGGTCGGACTCATCACACCTTTTTGAGGTGAATTATTGTCTACTGTCGGACACTCTTTGTGGATTTGAGTTATGTTTGTGAATCATTATTAAACTACAAAGTATAAGAATGAGCTTTCCATTAGAACATGAAATCAATGATTGATGTGTAGGAATTTAAAGAATACTTTTATATTTAATCGAGGTTCTTCATCGATTGATAATCATATTTATTTTGACAGAGATTATTAGTCAATGGAATCCTTCAATACATTATATAGAAGTCTCTTGGTCATTATGTTGACCATATTGGTTTTTAAGCCACTCAATGGGGCACTTGAAGTTTATTGTCATTCAGGAGGACATAGATTATTTCATTATTGGGATCGTACCCACAGATGGGCTACCTACGTATCTTTGTTTAGAAATGGAGTCAGAACCCACATAGATCGATTAATGAAGTCTGCGTTTTATCCATGATTGATGTCCCAATGAATGATGTCATAATTACATTTACACTCTAAGCTAATGTGAGTCAGTTTTGGTGTGAGAAACAAGAGTTATTGGTAAAACCAGACAATTGTGCCTTGAAAGATGTGATCATGAGAAATAATGTGGGGCTTATTCATATGTTACTGCCCAGATAGTTGAAGATAGGTTTTGGGATTTACTTCAGGGAAGAAACCTAGTAACATGGTCCATAAAGGTATATGTGCTTTATGGAAATTTGGATACATAACTTTGGACATAATCCTGAAATTGGATACCAAATTAGAGGGGTATTATGATTGGGTTTTATTCCTAAGAAGGTGGCCCAGATCATAATAAATTAAGACTAGTTAAGAGAAATTATGACTGGGGCTTACTCATGAGAAGGAGGCCCAGGTTAAGGGGAATTATGAATTTTGGAACATGGGGCTTAATTTTAAGGAGGATGCCCAGATTTGGGAAAATTTGGGATTGGGGATTACTCATAAAAAGGAAGCCCAGGTTAACGGACTTGGGGATTACTCCTAAGGAGGATGCCCAAATTAGGGGATTTGGGGCTTACTCCTAAGGACGATGCCAAAATTAAGAGAACATGGACTGGGGCTTACTCATGAAAAGGAATCCCAGGTTAAGAGAACATGGATTTGGGATTACTCATGAGGAGGATGCCCTGGTTATAGATCATCTCATCTTAAATAATGGGGTTGAAATTAATGAAATCTCTAACCTTAGTGACAGAAAGATATGTACATCCCTAGATTTTATGCGATTTTCCACAGAATTCCATTCAGATAAGGAAGACAATAAGGAAATCATGCCAAGAATGGATTTAGAGAGAGTTTTGAAGGCATTAACATGAAGAGTCTAGGTGGATTGGAATAAGAGAGGTGAAATAGGTAGGAAAGGCACCCAAAAGAGGCACACAAGTCCTTATGGGCACGCATGTACTGCGTGGGCACGCAAGTCCTGGTTGACCAATTATAGTTGCGCGACACATGGGTACTTGCATGATGGCCAACTCTTAGAGTAATACTTGGGTGAGACTTGGCTGAAGCCCTTAGTACTATCCCTAGAGTCTTCAAGAAGTATGTCACGTAGGTTCTGTTGAAGGCGTAAGGCGGCCCGCAAGGGTGGCCATTTTCCATAAGGGATGGCCACCTAGGTGCACAAGTTTTGATTAGTTTCAACAATGAGGCATTAATCCATATCTTTAGATATTCCATTCACGGTAAGAAATTACCTTAGAAGTGTTCGAATGATTTGAGAAGAGACTTGGGCGTCGGGAGCTCAAATTAGAGGTTCTGGAATTTTTCATCCTTTAAAAGGGAAGGGTCATAGGTGTATTTATAGGCTAGAGAAGTCCTTGGAAAAAATTCAAAGAGGGCGCGTAAGTCACCTGCATTACTACAAGGTTGCGCGCAAGTATACTTGCGCCACCTTGGTGGAACATTCATGACCCACGTGCATTTGAATCCTTGTTCATTCCTTTGTCGATTTTTTATTTTTTCATCAAAGGATGAATCAATTTATGATAAGGCATTTCATTTTTTATTCATATTGACTCTGTAACAGAAAAGAGAATCAACAAAAGCACCCCACTCAGAGTTGGATCTAAATGAAATGAGGATGTAACTCTGAGGAAAGAAGAAAACCAAGGAAACATTGAGGCGCAAGTATTGAGTGCGCAGAGGTAGGCACACAATTGTTGAGCGCGCTGGCTTTAGGTGCGCAGGGGTTCGGCCGTGCTTATAAATAAGTGTTCATTCTCACTCAAAGCACCCAGATTTCGAATTTTCAAGCTCTCTCCACACAAGTTACCTTTTTCATGAAAGTTTCTTTGTTTTCCACTGTTTCACTGTTGTCGCGCTACATTAGAGGTAATAGGACTTGAGCGGTGATACGTGTGCACCAAAAACATGCACGAAACTTCCACTCTTGCGCGACACAACCACACATGCATGCCATGATTCGACTAGGGCGACTTAATGCCTTTGACATATTTTCTGAATTTATTCACAAAATTAATGAAAAATCATCTTACTTAAGATTTAATTATTCATCTTTTCTGTAGATTCAACGGCTCCCAAGGGAATTGGAATGGCTAATTAACCAGAAAGTAAGTGACTTGATGATATGATGAGAATAATTGGCCATGATTAATATACCGTCTGTGATAGCACTCTCCTTGAATTGGCCAAGTATCTAAAAAAGTATCATCTTGATTTCCCACAATGAATTTATCTTCCTTTGTATGTTTATGGTCATATGCAAGAAGATACCATTTGAGAGGCAATGAATTATATCCCACATTCATGGTTTTAGAATTACACCAACCTTGCTTCATCAAATATTTCTTGTGGAGGAGCATTTATAAATGCTGGAACAGTGGAGAAGGACCATATGATGCCTCATAGCCCTTGTACGCCAGATCTCAAACCTCATAAACCTAAGTTTCAACCACATTGTTATCCCTTAATTTTTCGAAACTCTAAGATAGATCAATCCATAGGCGGGAAGAGAAGTTGGGACTTTAATCCTAGAGGAGGTGTAAAGCCAACTATAATGTGGGAAAACAGAGTCTGACAAACCTATGAGGAGATTGTCGAATATTTGAAAGGAGTTGTGATATATGAAGCCGTCTGGGCTGGGAAAACATATGTTTACAGGCATGATAACTTCGTGTCGAAGATACTCAGCCATTGGAGTCCAGAAACCACTTATTTCCATCTGACTCATGGAGAAGTAGTCATTAGTCTGTGAGATGTCCACAAGATCTCAGGGGATCCAATTTTTGGTGATATGTATTATGAATTCATCCCTCCCAAGGTGACTTGGAATGATTCGGAGAAGACTCTGGATTTAGCTCAAGAATTATTGAAAATCATCCACAAGGTGAAGAGTTTGGAGACCTCCTTAACTCATTCCAGAATGGATATTCATACGGAGGAGTGGATGGATATGTTTCTTAGTAAGAAGCAAGAGAAAGAGCCGATGGAGAAGGAACTGAAGGAGAAGTGACCCATGAAGAAGGGGCCTAAGGAGAAGAGGCCGACTCATCATACCACTTGCCCCAAAATATAAAAAAGGGTGCTCCTGGCACATTCTGGCTGACTCTGGATGCTGGAGAATTTGTGAAGTGGGCATAAGATGTGAATCAGATAATCCCAAAGAAGACTTGTCTGGCGAGCTTCATGGCCTTGTGTCTCAGCATTTATCTCTTTCTAGTCAGGGACTCAGAGGGAGGCATCATGCTAGGGACCTTCGTTATAGTATCAAAATTAGCTAAGGGAAGAATGGTTGGGTTGGAAACCTCCATTTTAGCAATGATTCACAGGAACATACTCCATGTATTTGTGGGAAAGTCTCCATTGAGAGTAGTGGGACCCTTACAATTTTTGTTGGGATGGATTGCCACTCACTTCAGGACGTATAATATACAGAATGGAGTATAGATTCCTGGATGTTCTTTCCGGCCATCAGTGCCGGAAATCTCTGGAATTTCTCCATTAATTTAAAATTCTTATGACATGTAGGTGAGGTTGAGTATGTATAATGAATTCAACTTCTTCCCTTTTGCAAATCCGCCAACCGGGTGTTTTGTTGATGATGGAACAACTACCCTAGATTTGAAGGCATACAAGCTGGCCTGAAGAGATGTTGTGCTAGTCACCAGGACTGATGAAGAGATTATATGCGTGGCCTATGCTCCATATGGATTTTCAGGTCAATTCAAGTGTTTGCAACAGTCTATTATATCTCACCTTGTACATGTCAGGTTAGATAAACATCCGATGGTTTCCCAACAACTATGGTTGCTGACATATATTTAGAAGATAGGGGAAGTGTTAGATCTTCCAGTTGAAAAAGTGGAAAATAACTTGACTACATGGTAGGCCGAGTACTGGAGAGCATCATACCTTAGAGTGGTGCTGAATCACCCGGTTTATCATGTGGGTAAAATAAAGAGAACTGTAGAGAAAAAAACTCTTCCTCATGAAGGTGATGCTTCCCCACCTGAAGATGATTCACTGGATTCCTCATCTTGGACTAGCTCACCAGATTCCCAAGATGGGGATGATGAGGCCCAACAAGTGGCAATGCGGCATCATGCCCGATATAATCCTCCAGTATGAATCAAAATACCCACTCCATCAACATTTGGCGAGTTACTTCATTATTGAAATTTAAAAACCATTACATTATAGAGAAATATGTCTTATTTTCTTATTCTCTATCTGTAGTTGCTGGAGATGGGAATAAGCTGATATCGAGGATTCTAGGACCTTCGTCACTGCCTTCTGGTACACGTTATTAATATCTACTACCAGAGGTTTTCCAGACATGGAATATTTTATACTGTGGTGTTGGAACTTCTAGGATGGATTTGTGAGAGGGGCAACACCTCCATGGAATAAGGAATCATCTAGCTTCCACCAATTGCAGTTTTGAGGATATCCTCAATGAAGTGTGGGATTATATCAAAGATCTAGAAATGCTCATATATTCCACTGACGATTCCATTCTTGTCACCAAGCTAGTGAAGGAAGTGATTGATCATGGCACAACTAAGGAAACTGGTGGTTCCAGAGATGAGAAGTAGCATGATAATGTGGCTCATGAAGATATATGTTTCTTTCCTTATTTGCATTTCAACATTATTTAAGTCAATTCATTGTTACATAACGAAATTATTTTTTTCATCCTGCTACTTGCAATGAATTGAACTACTAAGGTTCCTTCGATACAGTATAGCCCTGGTGGTACTGCCATCGGGGCTGCTGCTGAATCTCACTGTGAGTTGGGTGAGATATCTCTATGCTAGCAGGCCATGGATGAGTAGTTGTACATGTCCTTCCATTCTCTAATTCAGGTACCTATAAGGGAGACTGCCGAGACACCCAAAAATCAAAGGAATCAAAATAAATAATGGAGGAAGTCCACAGCCAAATGCTTCATTTGTAGTCGTAATTCCATTAGATAATTATGAGTCTTAAACCATGACAAGTCTGCTCATTTTTCTTTGGATTGCAAAGGATTCTTAAATTTCACCTCTGAGTGAGAGTACGTACCCTCCTTTGAGAACCACAGAGGGTACTGGTGAACAATCACAAGTTCATGCTGACTTGGCTGGTCCTAGAGAAGATCCAGCGTCTGTTGCTAGTATCCTTCCTACTGCTGTTTCAAGAAGAGAAGAACTTAGTTCTGGTAAGTTAACAATGCTTCATAAAATGTTGATTGAAACATCATCTGACATCCATTCTGTGAAACTTTTGGATACACCCCTACATTAGAGCTTTTGGCATCCATTGCAACCAACACCACAACTTTATTTGAAGACGTTGTCCAGGGGTAGAGATCATGGGATGAAGGTTTCCAAGAAGACACATCAACTGGTCCCACTGGTGAGATTAACCAGGATTCTGAGATAACATTAGATGAAATGATGGAACATGGTGCATCGTTCTAAGATTTTACAAATCATGTTAAATTACCATGTAATTTAGATGATTTTGGACGTGAGTGTTATCCTTCATCCAGTCAAAATAACTTCTAATTACATCTCTAATCATTAATGGTTAAAATGTGTAGTTCTATCTGAAGAAGCTGCCGAGCTACCAATGCCTGATGGGTGTACAGAGAACCCTACTATTGCAGATAAACTGGCACAAGTTGAGAAGAACTCAGTTGAGCTTCCTCAATCTCATCCTAAAAATCTTATCGAAGCTAGGAAAGATGGGGAGGAGCTTTCTCAGGATGCTGATATACCATTGGGTAAGGGATAACATTTTCATTGAAACTGTACTTAATTTTCAAGATATCCAAACAACTTTTGTTATTCTTTGAACCTAACCAAAGCATTCAATTTATTATGCATGGCCATCAATTTCAGGGGTTTGATCTGGAGGTGAAGCATCAACATCGGCCCCAATGGGAATTGAAAGAGAAGAAACATGGGTCAGGGGGGAAAGAGCAGAACAGAGCACTTCCATAAGTGCATTAATCCAAGATTATATTCCCCCTGTGATAGTTATGCTGAGTTGGACCCGAAATTTCAAAAGGTGTTCCAATATTCATGATGCTAGGCATGAAACAATATATAGAAAATCATATCTGAAGCACCTCTAAAGGATCTGCCATTGAAGATTCCCCTGCTATCATCCCTATTTGTCATATTGGGACTTGGTTTTTTTGGATATTTAAATATCCATTCCATAGTGAAAGAGGACATTTTAAGGAGGGAGTTGGAGCAAAAGTGCCATTATGATTTAACTAGAGTGAGGTTGTCTTCCAATATCAGTTACTTTGATGATGCGGTATCTCGAGCTAAGGCTGACTACGCTGCCATGATGAAGGAGCTGATGCATAAGATCAAAGATAAAGTCGTCCAGCAAATACATCTCCAAAAATTTTGATGTTTATTGGGAAACATGACCATCTCAATAATTCAATGGAGGGAGCTCAAACGAATGGTATGAAAGCCATTGCAGATGCCAAGAAGGCACTCCATGCTGCTGAGAAGAGTGAAGCTGGTTGAGTGCAGGAGAATCAAGTAGCTACTGAAGTAGCTCGGGATGTTGTATATCAAGTGAAGACTTATGTTGACAGTGTTTTTTAATTTCTGGGAAAAGAGAAGAGACTCCAATCTGTGGACGTCCTTGTAATTCATTTGCATCAATGAAGAGTTCTTTTATCTTCAATCATTTATGCTTATATTCATTAGATACATTTTTTAAATTTTACCTAATACAATGGGCCTAGAAAGTATACTTTGATTTTAACTAGGATTACTATCAATAAACCTACAAACATTGAAACTTTTATTTGTTCAATATTACCTAAACCATACAAAATGATTGTTTAGTGAGCTGGGACTTGAATTTTATTTAATGTTCCCCTATATTTTTGTGACATTTTAAAGTCATGCACATCAGACATAAAAAGGCTAATGTTTATACATGAAATAGCATTAACCGAATGGATATGAATTTAATCAATACATTGACAATTTATCTGAAAACATATCACCACAGTCAGGTATGAGGGAAAATATGTAAACAATGACTTAAGAAATTTTGAATCCTAGGAATGATATGAAAAAGAAATAAAAGGCATTATAAGAAGTAGTTACCATGAATGAAGTTAACAGTATTTAACAAAACCGTTAGGGGGTTGAATTATACAGGGCCACCTAAGGGAATTGGCTGCAATGTCAAATAATTACATCTTTTGGCTGACAGGTCTGTTCTGTAGACTACATATGCAAGGCCGCCTAAGGGCACGTGCTGTATAGTTAGGAAAAAAAACTCTCAAAAATTTACTTTTCTAGTGCTAATAAGCCTGTGAAAGATTATGGGGATTAATATTTTCCAAAGTATAGAGTTTGCTATATGGAAAGGGATACATGAATATGGAGAACATATTTTCAAACAAGATTTTCTAAGAACTAGATGAATGTTACTCTTATGAAGGCCTGATCCAAACGTACGGAAGGAAAATATAAACCATAGACTTGAATAATTTCAGATCATGAAAAGGGAAAATGGGAAAAATATGTTACGAATTGCTATTTTTTCAAATCCCTACATATTATCATTAAGACAAATAAAGCCAAAAGTGTTTTTCCTCCCAAGAATGATCTTACCACTATTTAAAAAACTCATCATGGTGTTGAATTATGCAGGGCTGCCTAAGGGTATTGGTTGCATAGTCAAATAATAGCATCTTTTGGCTGACAGGTCCGTTATGTAGACTACTTATGCAAGACCGCCTAAGGGTACGTGCTGCATAGTCAGGAAAAAGAACTCTTAGGTATCACACATTTGGTGTCCAGATGTCAGGAAAAGGATTATAAAGATTTGAAAATATATAAGCTTATGATTATGTCAAATAAAAATGGGTATTGTCCAATGTATGTAAAGATACACAGACCAATTATAACCACAATCATGTTTTGGCTGGGTCCTGAATTAAAATATTTTACTTCAGTACGTATCCCATAACGATGAGAATCAAGCCATGGGTTGTTCTTAAAATACATTTTAACATCATGTGGGATGAGAGTAATAGAGATCTTAGTTTAGGGTCATAGAACTCTCACCATAATAATGAATACACAATGTGTGTTTTCATAGGAACATTTCACCCAAGGGACTGAAAGTGGAAATTGGGGATAGGCCCAAAGACATGGTGTTGGATTCTAGGGACACTTGAAGGTTCTCACGTATCCCATAAATATGGGAATAAAGCCCACATATTTCTAAAAATACCATATTTACATATTTGATTCATACAAGTGAAGGGTGAAAAGGGGACATCAGTGCAATGATGGTTTGACCCTAGATAAAAAGTTTGGGCATTGCCATGTATGCACATAGTCTTTGAATTATAACATGATTGGAAATCAGTGTAAATAATGACTCCCTCTCATGTGAGGATATCAATGAATGTTGTAGTTTATTGTTATACCGGAAAAAAATTGGTGTACAGTTTAATGTCATATAGCAAGGACAAAGCTGAACCAATGTGAAGATATTCGTTCTGGGGGTGGCTTCACGAGTTCACATCGCATAAGGTGGAAATGAACCACCGTGAAAATATTTTTTTTGGTCTTGAACTGTAGGAGGTTTCCTATGTACCCAGCCTAGAAGGCAGTGATCAATGTCTGCGTAGTTCAATAAAAGAATGAATTAGTGATCAAGTTGTTTTTGGGAACAACAACCTAAAAAATGGTGTTGGGACTTACACATAGTTAGTGACCCATAGAAGGTGTTATTGATGATGTCTTCTCTAAGATCATGTGAGTTACACTCGGTGTGAGAAACAAGAGTTAGAAACAATCCTAACTATACACAGTTTAATGTCATGTATGACATATGATGGGACTATGCAATTTAAAATCTTGAAGTGGGGGTTATTGGTGCTGCACAGTTTAATGACATGTAGAAGCGACAAAATATAGATTAATGTCATGTTGGAAAATAAGGAACTCTTGTATAGTTTAGCATCATGTAACTAGGATGATGGGGCCAATATAGTTTAACGTCATGTTGGACGAAAGGGGGACTGCGCAGTTTAATGTAATGTAGTAATGACAAAGAGGACATAGTTTAACATCATGTTGTACGAAAGGGACTTTTTCATAGTTTAACGTTATGTAGGATGATTGTGTGAATAGTTTAAGGTCATATGCATGGACCGTGAATGGCGCAGTTTAACATCTTACTGGACATAAGAGACATGCAAATAGTTTATGGTCGTATTCAGGGACGTACAGTTTAACATCATGTTTGACGTATTACTAGATGTATTTTTTGTGTATAAAAAATAATTCTTTAGAAATCTGGCATTGGTTGGAGTCGGGATAAGTTCTCCATCCATTGAGATTAATGAATATGCTCCATTGGAGTTGGCCTTATGTATTGAATAAGGTCCTTCCCATTTAGGTTCTAGCTTGGGAGGATTCATTCCTGGTAACATTGAAGTTATGAGAACCAATTCCAATTCTCCCTGAGTGAATCAACAAAGATGAACTTTTTTGTTGAATGCTCATGTTATTCGCTCTTGATAGACATCCATGTGCTGCAAGGTGCACAATATTTTATCTTCTAATCATTCCAATTCATCAAATCTTTTTTTGAGATTGTTCATCTGTAGATGACTGATCAAAAATTGCAACTTTGAGTTAAGGTAATTGAACTTTAATGGGAAATACTGCTTCCATTCCATATATTAGTGACTATGGAGTTGACTGAGTTGCAGTGCAGGTGGTGGTCTGATAGGCCCATAAAGTATGAAAGAGTTTATCAGGCCACGATTTCTTATCTATATCCACCATATTTTGTAGTATATTTGACAGAGTATTGTTGAAGGCTTCTATCTAGTCATTGGCAACTGCATGATACTGAGATGAATGATTGGATTTAATGCTGTATTTTTGATACAATTTCTTCACCTCAGATGAACAGAAATTGGTGCCATTGTCCGTCAATATGGTATGAGAGGAAACAAATCTGATAATGATGTTAGACTTGATAAAGCTAACAATGATTTTAGAACTATCTTCCTTGAAAGGTATTTCCACTTCCCATTTGGAAAAGAAGTCTATAGTAGTAAGAATATACAAAAACTACTTGGTTGTAGATGAAGGGTATGGTGCCACCACATCCAATCCCCACGCGAAAAATGGCTACGAGTATTTAGCTGTATGAAGAAACTCTAGGGGCTGATGAATGTTGTTGGCATGTACCTTGTATGAATGACACTTCATTGTGAAATCAACATAATCTTGTATCATTGAAGGCCAAAAATATAAATGCCTTCGAATTTGATCATACAATCTATGTCCTTACTAGTGGGAACCAGATACTCCTGCATGTACTTCTATCATGACAACCATTGTCTCTTCACCATCAATGCATCTGAAGAGAACTCCCTCAAAACTACGATTTTAGGGAATTTTCTCTTGGTGATCTGGGCCATCATAATGTGTAAAATTGACCACACAACATTGGATTTGTTCTTTCTCAGCTCTATCTGGTGGAAGTGATCTATTTTGAAGGTATTCCCTGAAAGGTGTTATCCATTCTAAAGTATGACCATATGGTTTGAGAATGGGATGAATTTCATTAATATTATCTATTCTGGTTCGAACATAAGGTTAAATTGTATGACGGTGAGCAATGCTGATGCTTGTCTCGTCCTGATTTGGATCTATTAGAGTTGTGGCTATGTTATACAATGCATCAGCATGATCATTTTTTGATCGTAGGTCATAAGAAAATGTTGGATCCATAGGAAATTCCGCCATTAATTCTCTGATGTAATCATACAAAGGGAACAATTCTTCTTTTTTGATTGTATAATCACCATTGAATTTTTTAAATACATGGTCTAAATCACATTTCACTTTTATGTGATTCACTTGTGCCTGAAGCGCCAATTCAAATCCTGCGATGAGGGCTTGGTATTCTCCTTCATTGTTGGTACCACCTTCCCATAGTAAGAAGGAATTGGGTAACACTAACATTTTCAGGGAAATAAGAACAACTCCTAACCCAACATTGCTGAATTTAGGATCATCCATTTTCTTCCCTTTGGACTTTTGGAAGCACCATCAAAGTACATTTCTCATACTTGAGGACTATCCTGAATAGTGAAGACTTTCTCAACAGGAAGTTGAATATCTGATGATGTATCTTCTACTGAAGGATGTTCATCAAGGAAATCAACTAGAGCTTGGTCCTTTATTTCCTTCTGAGACACATATTGGATATTTAACTGCTGCAGAATAACCGCCCACGTTGCCTAATTCCTGTATGCATTAGACGACTGAGGATGAATTTGAGCGGGATATTGCGAGATACCAATTGGACCTCGTGATGTTGCTGGTAGTGTCTCAACTTTTTAACATCAAAGATTAATGCTAGGCAGCACTTTTCAATACTTGAATATCGAGTTTCGGCTTCCAGCATAGTCCGACTGAGGTAGTAGATGTTGTTTTCATTCCCAGCATCATTCTTTTGAACAAGAAAGGCACATAATGATCACTCTAAGAATATCACATAGAGGATATGTTGTCTTCCTTCAACAGGTCGCCTATGTACTGGTGGACTCAAGAGTTATTTCATGAGAATTTCGAATGCATCTTGACATTCTTCAGTCCACTGGTAAGTAACTCCATTCCTTATTAATTTTATGGAGGGTAATTTTTTCCTACCAAATTGTCGATGAAACATCGAATATATTCTATGTGTCGCTGAATCCCTCTCAATTAATTTAAATTTTGAGGAGGTGACATACCAAGGATTTATATGGTCTTCCCAGTATTGAATTCTATACCATGATATGTACAACAAAGATGAGAAATTTTCCTGAGGTTACCCCAAAAGCACATTTTAAGGGGTTCATATTCAAATTATGTTGTCGAAGCGTGTGGAATATGACTTCCAAATCAGCCAAGTGATTAGACCTTTGTTTGAATTTAACCACCAAATCAACCACAAAACATTCAAAAAATTTCCCTAAAAAGGGTTCGAAGATACGGTCCATGGCACACTGATATGTTGCGCCAGCATTATTTAGGCCAATGGGCATTACCGAATAGAAAAACACACCCTCAGGGGATCTAAAGGCTATAGATTCATTATCTTCTGGAGCCTTTCAGATTTGATTATAACCAGAATATCCATCCATGAAGGAAAGTGCTTCATAGCCATTTGTTTCACTAATTAAAAGTTCTATAATCAGGATAGGAAAATCATTCATAGGACAATGCCGATTAAGATATCTGAAATTCAATGTAAACTCTAATTTGTCATTTCTTCTTCTTCACAAGGACAATATTAGCCAACCACTTGAGATATTGAACTTCTCTAATTATGTTATCTTTGATATGCTTATCCACTTCAGCTTCAATTTGGGAAGCATAAGTTGGGTCTGTTCTTCTCACGGCTTGCTTAAATCCTCGATGTTCTTCTCACAAACCCAAATGATGAGTAGCAACATTATGATCAAGCCCGATAATCTATATATAGTTCCAAACAAATATGTATCTATTTTGCTTTAAAAATGAAATATACATATCTTGTTCTTTAAGATTCATGGCCGCACTAATTAATGTGGGCGTGGATCTTCTTTTGTACCCAGATTTTTTTCTCCAAGTTCATCCATGGTGGTAAAGATACCCTCTTAAAATGTAGGATGAGCATCTCTGAGATCATCCTCTTCTTCTTCAACATGTGTTATCTCCTCTGTTTCTACTTTCATGGTTGATGATGAAGCAGAATTTCCATGATCAGAAGAGATGTTAAAATTTGAACATCATGAAGAATAAGCTTCTATTTTTGACCCGATTGATGATGAAGGTTCTTCCCTGGGTAATAAAGATGATATGACAGACTAAGAATCAACATCATTGTTCACCTATGATGTTGCTATACCTTCTTCTGGAGTGGTTAGCATAGTATAGACTTTCTGTATTTCAATAGATGAAATTAATACATCGCCGTTTGGGCTTTCATCATTGCTTAGTGAATCACCAATTTCTCCCATGTTGACTGGCTCAACTGCCGTAATTGACATTATGGATCTTTCCATAAGAGTATTTTGATTTGGGTATACCTTGTCAATTTGACTGATAGGAAACACATAATCTGAACTCACATGTGTAAATGGATTTACTGGAATCTTTTCCAAACCAAATGGAGCATTAACCTTGGTATCCTCGTTTGTTGTGGATTTATCCCCTCCCTTCTTGTGATAAATTTCGCCTCAATGTATCGAGATTCACATGTCTTTAATAGATATTTATAACCATACAATGTCCCAATTTGACCAATAAAACAATATTTAAGACATTGATGGTATGGTGAAGGGATAACCGCTTATTGGTCTAGCCAGGGTCATTCAAGAAAAATATTGAAAGCTGTATTGTGATCAACAACCATGAAATTTGAATTGGATACAAGGTCACAGAACTAAGTTTTGATTTTAATCTCACTTAGTGGTTCTTGTTCATTTTTATCATACCCTTGCAACATCAATGTAGAAGGACAAAAATCAGATTCAGTGAGTCCCCATCGACAAAGTGTACGAATGGGGAGGAGGCTAACTCCTAAACCATTATCAATAAAATCACATCGGATTACTACACCATTGACCATTCAGGATAAGTATAGAGGTCAAATATGACCATGAAACACATCATCTTCATCTTTATCTGTGAATAATATCCCTGCATGGAATTCTGCAGGATTATTCTCTACATGGTAGACTTCAGCTACATCAATTTCAGTTTCAAATAGATAAGGACATGAAAAAGCCACAATGAGTGCCTCCCGAAGATCCTTTGACATATTCAAAGCATCCAGAATTGATAACTTGGATGGTGCATGGGACAGGTGTTTCAAAATATCATAAATTTGATCCAAAGGTCTGTGTTTCCCAATAGGAACATGTGGTTTAGCATGTTCCTTGAAGGTTGATGATTTGGAAGTAGATGCATCTTGTATCCGGATAGGAGTTTAAAATATTCCTAGATTTGGAAAATTGGACCGATTAAATCCATTTACTCATTGAGAGTAAAATAGTAGAACCCCCAACCGATCATCTGGAATAACTGTGCCAGGACTGAATGTGCTATTGGTGGAAGAACTTTCTTGTTCTTCCTGAGCTCGCTGAAGGGCTCTATCATGAGTTTCTACTGCATACACATTTCTAGCAGGGGTATAATTGGAATTGTGGATTCTGGGATATCCATATCTTCCTCTGTATCCCAGACCCCAGAAATATCCTCTAATTCCTCTTTTTGATATAGGGAATTCAGGATCCACAAAATCGAAACTGTGACTTGCATAAGTATCTGTTATGTAAATCATATTAACAGAACGGAAGATCCACTCTTCATTCGATGAAGACTCTGCTTGACTAGCCAAATTTGGATGTTCCATTTGGTGGGGAATTGCATGTGGCTTTGAAGTAGAGGGCCTGAAATCTGGCATGGTCAAAGAAAGATTAGGCATTGAAACATACTCATATTCTTCTGATTCTTCTTCCTTCCCAGAATTATGCAACCCTTTTGAGGATTTTTCATTTGGTGGAGGTTTTACTATGGAATTAACAACAGAAGACACAATTGGTTTCTTCAATCACGTTCGAAAAATTGCATGAGTTTAGTTGATCGTGTTTACGACCATCCAATCATCATATTTCTATGCATTTTTTCTTTTCACTTCTTGCCACATTCTTTCTTCCTACAGATCTTTAGTAGTAACACATGCTACCTGAGCTAAAGAAACCCTCAATTTGACTTGTCCCAAGTCAAACATTTTCTACAGGTGGTCCGTAAAGAAAAAATACTCTTGAATGAGATGTCCCAACAACTGATAAAATGGGCAATAATTGGGACGGTCATCATCTCCTTCTTTGTTTGGCCTTTTGGGCCTCGAAAGCTGAACCAAATTATTCTCCAAAGCTGAAATGAATTAACCATGAACTTGTCCATTTCGGAAAGAATAACCTTTTCTCTTCAACTCATCAAAATATTTTTGTCTTTGATCTCATTGATCATCTTGATGAAACGACCTCTATTGTTGATGCTCAGGAGTTGGAGCCCTTCGGGAAGATGCAGGTTTTGAAGTAGAAGCAGGTATAGGTTCTGGTTTAAGCGTGATTGTAGTTGTTTCTAATCTATCCATTCTCCTTCCTAGAGCTGATGGAATTACACGAGTTTTATCCTCAATATTAATAAGAGAATCTTCAATCTGCTGAGCGATCGAAGTAAGGTCTCGAAACCCTTCTGTGTATTTCACAGGGATTAAAGGCGTGCGTAACTCATCAAAAACATTGCAACACAGATTGGAAATAACTCTTTTTGAGGGAGTTCTAAGCTCAGTGAATATGTTAATCCCTTCCAGCGAGCAATGAAATATGAAACCCTTTCCATCTCCCTTTTGCTTATTGTTTGTGAGATCTAAAATTGCTTTCTTTGGCAATGTTGAGTGAAATTGAAGAAGAAATTGCTGAAGAAGATCTTCCAATCCGTTAATTGACCGGGATTGCAAACTTGTGTACCAAACAAAAGCAGGCCCTTGTAATGACTATACAAAACACCTGAGATTAACTGCCTCTTTTTGTTGAGGGGTTCCCATCATAGGATCTCAACGAGAAACAAAACGTGTTATGTGTGGCTCTGGGTCTCCCGAACCATTAATGATTGGGAATATGGTACTTACAAAATTTGATGGCGGTGGAATATCATCAACCCATTCAGGGTAAGCTCTCTTTTCTGGTTGAATTTGAACACACTTTTCCTCCATAGACCGTAACCGAGGTGTTAATGACTAAATAGTAGTTATTATATTTTGAGAAACATTTGATTGATCTTGGACCTGAACCGGTGCACTGATTGGATCTTGGATAGGTATGGAAGCTAGTACAACAACTGATGGTAGACTCACCAACTGTTGCACTTGACCCATAGGATTAAACCTGTGAGGGTGTACTGGTAAATGAGGATATTCATGATCCATTTCAGAAGAGAAAACAAATTCCCAGGGCTGACTGGCTCTAGTACCTTTAGGAGCAAGGCTACCCTGAAGTAGATCTGCATTCATCCTCCTTAATTCTTTCATTTCATCCTACTATTGCACAACCTTTTCTCTATTGACAACGATTGGAATGCTCTAGAGGATGGGTGGGAAGTAACTTCATTCTTTCCATTCCTTTTTTTTTGGATCCCTTTCGGAGAAGGGGAAATGGGTTAGTTGAAGAAATACCCAAATTTTGTGTAAGCCATTGATTTCATGTATGCACACCTTCTTCATTTGTGTCTTTGTGTACAACTTCTTTGGCAGGAACCTCTTAAATTGATCCCTCTGAGTGAGCCTCATCTGGTGGATCAGTAACAATGACAATGATGACATTAACTGATGCATAATGCATCACTTCCCTTCTATCATCATTTCTGCGATATTGTCTTCTTCCATGCCCCTTATTAGACATTGCCTTTTGTTGAATCCATCCCTAAGGAACTTCTTGGTGAACCACAATTTGGAGAGAATATCCTGATAATTTGGCTCTTCGTTCCTCTTTGGGCTTCTTCCCTAATCGAGAGAAGACTGTAATTCTCTAATGGAGGGATTGAAGATTTGAAAAAGTCCCCAGTCCATTGGACTAGAGCTGTTCCTATTATTCCTGCTCAACTCCTCGAATCCTATTTGTTGATTCCGAGGGTTAATTTAAAAGTGTCCCCAGTCTGGAAAGATAGGGTGGTTCTTGATATGCTATGTCTGAGACTTTCTTAATAGATCTCTTGATCTTGTGGACCTTAGTCTGGAAATTAGTTGGATGCATCAATCGACATCCACTTTTATCACTCGGTTCAAAAGACCATTGGATGATTTCCAACACTTCTATCACTTGATGATGTGCTTACATTATACGAGAGGCCAGTTTAATATTCTCGTTCGCTTGATGCAGGAGTAATTCAACCACTTGATCTCTGTATTCTTGACTTTGAGAAGAAATAGTTGAGGCATGTTCTTGGGAAACCCATTGATCTCACACAAAACCATCCAAATATGGCCAATTTTGGGAGATAAAATTGAATGAAACCACCATTGGTGGGATTTTTTGATTAGAGAGAACGGTGAAATGCAGTGCTCCATGAACACCCCATCCTCTGACATGAATACCAGAAAGGGAATTAGCAAATAATTGGCACAATATTCTTAGTGTTCCATGGCATGAATGTTTAAGGACTCTATGGTGCTTTTCAGCCTTCATATATCAAGAAACTGTTAGAGATGCCAAGTCAATTTGGCATTGTAACCCTTCTATTATCTTAACATGATTTTCATATTCATCATAATAAAATAAATTCTTTTTCAACTAAAAAAGTGTTTTCCATTTGTTGAAATGAATATCATGAATCCCATATTCCGTTAGCGTCTCTAGAATTTCATAATGAGCATCATCCAATGGACAGAACATAACTGCTAGTACCTTTAACCTGTTGTTTTCTCATGTTCATCATTTCCTCTTTATTATTCAATGAAGACTCTTATACCTATTTAGACCATATCTGGTGCTTCTTTGTTTCTTCATCATATTCAATAAGACTGGTAGTAAATTAACTGATCAAAATAGACGATGAATGACCTAGGGGTGGTTCGGAGAATGACCTATACCCTGGTTTGTCTTCTAATTGAGAATGTATTTCACTTGATGATGGTAAAGCATCAGACATGACTAGCTTCACATTTTCAAGTGCCTCAAGATTAGAGGGATTTCTCATAACATCATTTTCCTCTGAATAATTTTCCTGGCAATGCGAATTACTACTGTGGAGAGGACATTCATAGCTAAATTCATCATCATGGGGAGGACCACAATGGTGGGTTACAACAAAGGAAGAAATCTCTTACTTCTTGATCATCTGGCCACACAAGGGGTTATTGTGGCTCTCATATGGAGATGAAACATCGAGATCAATCAAACTATCATGAAGTAAGACTTCATGAGAAAGTGTGTGATGAAGACCTTCCGAATTAAATCTCCCACTATTGGGAATTGAGAGAGTAGAATCTTGAATTCCGACAGATAATTGTTTGAGGACTTCAAGAACTACAGCATCTAGTAAGGCCCTATCGTAGATGGGCCCTTGATTTCATCACTATGTTGGGGGGGGGGTCTTCTTCATAGATGCCTTCTTACCCACCTTGGCAGGGGTATGTCCTGCTTAGGAGAAATGATCAGGTTAGGCTGATTATCTCCACTCAAACCAGATGTATGTGCCTGACCTGGTTGTCTGTATGATATGGGGGAGTACGCCCCACAACCCTCTTGAACTGGAATAGATGTGTGTGTCTATTCCTGAGTGATATGTTTATGTGTCACTCCACTAGTAGGGACATATTTTTGTGTCTTTTTTTGAGATTCAACTGAAGCTATTATAATATAGTGACAGGCATCTAGGATATGAGTAGAGATTCGCTTCTGCTCTTATACCATTGACATAATGTGTTTGGTGACATCATCTGTTGGAATGGGGATATACGTCCATTTCGTGCAGGGAGTAGGTGTATGTTTCTGCTCCTATCCTCTTTTCCTGTCAGTGAATCCTGAGAATACTCAAGAGTGAGGAAGAGAGTTGCGTCTGCCTCTTGTTTGACACCGGAGCTTTCCGACTAACTTCTCCAAGTGTTACCAAACGATACTGTTGGTAGGCTTGAGAAATACTATTTGGTGTATGTGCCTACTGATTGCAAATAACAAAAAATGGTTTAGGAGATCCATCATATGTAGTCAGACGAGCTTTCTGACTAGCTGATGATTTATAAACAGGTGTATGTTCTTGTCTATTATTCTCTTCTGGAATTTCCTAGCAGGATTGGTGTGATGCTGCCAGATTTGTCAGATGGACATCGGAATTAAAAAGGACTGGTGTATGTGACCTCTATTTTCTTGACACCATGTTAGGGTGGTGGAATTCTCCGTATATGGAAGAGAAACGAACCTACTCACTGTTGACCGGATTTCTCCTCTGGCGATTCATATTGCCTGCTCGGGTTCGAGGAACCTGAGCCGAATGCCTGGAGATGATACCTTCATCATATTGAGGGCGCACTACTGCATGAGTCTGGTGGTGATTATTGATGGGATCCCTCGGGAAGGACTCTTGTCTTCATGAATTAAGGCCCTGAGGGGCCTGCTCATTTACTTCCCCAGAATATGGGTGGAACTGGTTATTGCGTTCCAGGGATAACGACACGAAATGGTTGAACATAGTGGTTGGCACCACCTACTTCTTGATCACTGGTCATCGATGTCTGGATGGCCAGGGTGAATAATTTTCTTGGAGGGCTTGACGAGTGGGATCCAAATCCGGAATTTTACAATTTTAACAATACTCCTTAACGAGAACATTTGATACCCAACGTTGAAGAAACTGACTAGTTGATGTTGTCCTCGGAGCGGAAGACGATCCAGCATGAGTAGCAACAACGACATTTGCTGTAGAGGTATTCACAGGTGTGAACATCAGAGAACCCATTTATGTAATACATAAGATCTTGGAAAAGTGTTCCTGTTTGATATAACAGACATAATGAAGATAAATTCACCCACTACATCTTTTGGATGAGCACATATGTCAATGATATCTTTGTTTTCACTCTCATTGATTTTTAAATATTGGCCTAACAAATATGTAAAACATCATTTTAATTTAGTTTAGGATTCACGTCGTTTTCACCATTTTTTTCCCTCTGGAATTGGGGATGACCTCATTGATTTAAGGTTCAAACATTCCAATTGGTTTTTAACGGGTTTGTTCGTAGAACCTGAAACATTCAATGATTCCATATCCATTTGGACCTAGATTCCAAAGGTAAGCGCTCATTAGTTGCGGACTAATGAAGCTTATGATTTTTATTTGTTTGAGAGGATGGGTGGTTAGACTCATCATACCTTTTTGAGGGGAATTATTGTATACTCTGGGGCTATCTTTATAAATTTGAGTTATGTTCGTAAATCCTTATTAAAGAATCAAGTATAAGAATGGGCTTTCCTTTAAAACTTTTAATCTATGATTGATGTCTAGGAATTTAAAGAATCAATTTATATGTATTCGATGTTCATCGTCAATAGAGAATCATCTGTATTTTGATAGAGATTAATAGTTAATGGTATCCTTCAATGCATTATATAGAAGTCTCTAGGGCATTTTGATGACCATACTGATTTTTAAGCCACTCAGTGGGGCACATGAAGTTTATTATCGTTCAGGAGGATATGGATTATTTCATAACTGGGATCGTACCCGTAGATGGGCTACCTACGTATCTTTGTTGAAAATAGGAATCATAACCAACAAAGTTCGAGTAAAAAAGTATGAGTTTTATGCATGATTGATTGCCAAATGAAAGATTTCATGATTACTTTTACACTCTAAGATCACGTGAGTCATGCTCGGTGTGGGAAACAAGTGGTATTGGTAAAACCAGAAAATTGTGCCAGGAAAGATGCAATCATTAGAAATAATTTGGGGCTTGTGCATATGTGACTTCATATATAGTTGAAGATTAGGTTTGGGATTTACTTCAGGGCATAATCCGTGGAACACCATAATGGTATATGTGCTTTATGGAAATTTAGATACATAACATAGGACTTAATCCTTTGAAGGATGCCCAAATTAGGGTGGTCTTATGGTTGGGTATTATTCCTCAGAAGGCGGTCCAGATCGAAAGAAATTATGACTTGTTAAGAGAAATTATGACTCTGGCTTACCCATGAGAAGGAGGCCCAGGTTAAGGGGAATTATTAATTTGGGCACTTGGGGCTTACTCCTAAGGAGGATGCCCATATTTTGGAAAATCTTGGTTTGGGGCTTACTACTGAAATGGAAGCCTAGGTTAAGGGACTTGGAGATTACTCCTAAAGTGGATGCCCAAATTAGGGGACTTGGGGCTTACTCATAAAGAGAATGCCCAAATTAATAGAACTTGGAATGGGGCTTACTCTTGAAAAGGAATCCCAGATTAAGAGAACGTGGACTAGGGATTACTTCTGAGGAGTATGCCCAGGTTATAGACCATCTCATATTAAAGTATGAGGTTGAAATCAGTGAAATATCTAACCTTAGTGAAATAATGATATGTAAATCACTAGGTATTAGGAGATGTTCCACAGAATTCCTTTCAGATAAGGAATCCAACAAGGAAATCAGGCCATGACTGGCTTTGGAGAGAGTTCGTAGGGCTTAATCTTGAATTTGATAGGTGGATAGGAATAAAAGAGGTGAACTAGGTTGGAGGGGAACCCAAAAAGAAAGGGGTTCTCAAGTCCTTATGGGAGCGCAAGTACTGTGTGGGTGCACAAGTCTTGGCCATGCAATTATACATGCACGACACATGGGTACTTGCATGAAGGTTAACCCTTATAGTAATACACGGGTGAGACATGGCTCAACCCCTTAGAACTATCCCTAGAGGCTTCCAGAATGATGGCATGCATGTTCTGTTTAAGGGGTAAGGCGGCGTGCAAGTGTGGCATTTTCTCTTTAGTGATGGCCACCTAGGCGCAAAAGTGTTGATGAGTTTCAACACTTAGGCCTTAATCACTCTCTTTATACCTTCTTTTCTAGGTAAGAAATTACTTTATAAGTGTTCAGAAGCTTTGAGAAGGTAATAGGGCACCGGGAGCTCAAATCTGAGGTTCTAAAATTTTTCGTCCTTTAAATGGGGGGCCCACAGGGGTATTTATAGGCTAGAGAAGTCCTTGAGCAAAATTCAAAGAGGGTGCACAAGTCACCTACGCGACCACTAGGTGGCACACAAGTATACCTGCATGACCATGGTGGAACTTGCATGTCCTAAGTGCATTTGAATCCTTGTTCACGCCTTTGTCAATTTTTGATGTTCTTTTCAAAAAACGAATCAATTTATGAAAAGAAATTTCCTTTTTAATTCGTTTAGACTCTGTGATGGAAAAGAGCATAAAAAATCACCCCTCTAAAATATTTCCTATATGAAATGGTATTTTCAAAGGATATGTGTGTGTCCATTTGTGTGAATAAGGTTCCTATCTAGATTCATAGATTCATTGTTTTCATAGTAGAGATTGATAAGTCCTTGAATTATAGGATCCACCTTAAATTCAAAAAGGATCATCCTATTTTAATAAAATTTCTTTTCAGTATTTGATTTAATGATCCACTCTGCCACTGTTGTTATGTCCTCAATGGCGTAAATTTCGGGTCATTTACAAGTGATTCCATGTTTTTTTTTTGAAAATATTTAATCCATATTGACATTTATTATAATATTTTTTACATTAAAACATACATTCATGTATCCTTTTATATAGAGTTTATCATCTCCCCAATGACCAAAGATACATACATATTCCTTATTGAGTTCTTATTTAGGTACATTGAAATAATCAGGAGACTGTCATGAGAATTGGATTTGTATCTGATGGATGTGCCGAGGTGATATGATCATTAAGTTGTGTTGAAAATATGGAATACATGATTGAGACTATAGTATAGACATAAGAAATTTTATCCATTGTTTATAACAATTTATATGGATCTTGACTCTTCCTAATATTAATTCCATCTAATACTAGTGATTACCCCTTCTTGGAGTTCGACATGCTAATCCACTGTAGAAATTTAAAAATATTTTTTTCTTATTTGTATCCACGAATACATTTATATTTATCTTTATAAATTTTCATACCATGTATGTTGGATGATTCACCCTTGTATTCAATCGATAAGAATCTACCTAGCCATATAATCATAGAGTAAAGATTTTGATAATATTTTTTGATAAGAAATATTTCGTCCACATAAAAAGTTAAAAACACCAACATGCTCCAATAAATCATATTATATAAACCTGAATAGTAAAAAAAATGTTTGTGAATACGAACTCTTGTATTGAATCAAAAATCATGATATTTCAACTCTAAGAAGATTTATTCAATCAACAAATGGATAATTTCACCTTGTATCGAAGGAAAATTTCATTTGGAACTTCAAAATCATCAATGTTTGTCATATACATGTTCTTGATTAAATTTCTATTATGTATAGTGGTTTTTAAATAAATATGTTAAATCTCATAATCATATGAGCTATTATGGCTAGAAAAATAAAAATGTATTATTATTGTAATAGGTGTAAATGTTTCTCCATCATCATTACCATGATTGTTTTGTATCTATTCTAAGTAGTTGTTCTTTTTACGAAGACACTCCACAATCAATGTCATTTTTATTGTGTAAAACCCACCCTATGTGATTGACCACTACATGTGAATTTACAAAATACCAATTTTGTTTATTTTACATGGTGTCTATTTCAAAATCCATTGATATTAACAATTTTACAAAATTAGAACTCAAAATAGCATTATTGTAGGGAGCTGGTTTAATACATATGAATGCTACTTCATCATCATTAGCCATAATAAAATTCATATCTCTTGGAATCACAATGAATAATACTAGGTCATTGAGGGTTTTCTCAAATGCGAATCATTTCTTCTTCTGTAAATCGTTATTGTACTAGAACAACCTCCATCTTTGGAACATTTCATTATTTTTAGACTTTATCTTATTCATGTCCAATATTCCTCTAAATAATTTTTTGTTTGATAAATTAATTTATATAAATGTATAAAATCAGGCCACAAACACTTTTTTCATAGTAGGGTTATAGGAATTATTTCCCATAGAATCCTTATGATAAATAATAGAAAATAATTTGTTATACTGAAGTTAATTTTGCTTAAATTCAAATTTCATGAATATGATTTAAAAGACTAAATACACATGAAATATATGTAGCAGGGAATTTCTTAATCTACACCTCATGTGGTGTCTTTAATTGTGATTATTTTATATGGAATAGAGTTTAGTAGTAAAGAATAAATATCAAGAGCATAAAACTAGAATTTAATAAAAATGAAACATTAATAAACATTTACAAAATTATATCCATAAAGGTATCATTCCTTACTTTATACATGCCATTCTATCTTGGTGTTCTATGACGGGTTAGCTGTGAAACATTTACCCAATTCCTCAGGCGTTTAATGATATATTGGACTATGTACTAACCCCTCAATCCGATTATTCTCTTTCCTAGTTAATTATATACTTTATTCTTAATATTTTTTGTTGTAAAAAAAATTCAAACATATATTTCATAATAATCGAAGAACCATATTGAGTAAGGTATTTGATAAAGGATAAATAGTACCTAAAACCACTACTTTCTCATGTTCTAACTTTTTTCACATAAATCAGTATGTACGAGATCCAATATTACACTATGTCTTTCTCCTTTATCCCAAAATATTTCTTTTTTCATTTATCCTATTATAAAATATTTAAAATAATCAAATAATTCATATTTCAAACAGTCCAACAATCCATCATTATGGGATTTCTAAGAGTGTTTCTCATTTATATGTCTATTATGACAATGCCAAAGATAGGTGTGATTAGAATCAACTTCAATATCTTATTCATAATTTTTAAATTGGATTACTCATATGTGTAATATATAAACAATTTAATTATGTCAAACAAAATAAAAAATTTCACTCTTATATATTTAAGGACCCCTGTTCTTAACAGAGATCAAAAACACAATTTCTTCCAAAAAAGACATTGAATCAAAATTTCCTTTTATTGTGGGAAATAATAATATTTCTTCAATTCATGTTCTAATATATATATAGTAAGATCATAAGTTTTGAATTATAGTTCCACAAATTATATGCCATTACCAATATTATTATCTAATTCAACCGTTATCAACTCACTCATTCCTCTGAGTTTTTTTGGTTCCCAAATGTGTGATGCAAACCTGATATTTAATTTTGATTAGTTAGAGTTAGTGAAATCAATCCTCATAACATTAAAATTCATATTCTTTAAGTGATTTTATTTAGGAACAATTTTTAACACTTGATTCTAAATATTAACTATTTTTGGATACCTATTAATTATCTCAATAAGGTTTCTATAAATAATTCCATAATCTATAAGATGGCCATATTTATTGGCGAGTATCATGTTTATATCTTTTAGTCAAGGAATATTAATTATAGTTGTCGCACTAAAATTGATGATCCCATAAAACATACCAATTTATATAGGTGAGATCCATATTCCACTAACTAATGAGTATGCTTTATTGTTCCTCTCGACAATTAGTTATTTATGATGGTCATCATCCCAATCCTAAATGATATGATTCTGATTGGTTGAGAGGATTATAAATTAAAATGTTCCCTTATATGGATGTACTCATCTTTATTCTTCTAGTATCAATCACATGTGTTTATCAAGTATGTTTCACCCAAGGAAAAATACATGAATATGTTGAAAAGGATAATGTAGGGGCACCGTTATTTTTAATAACCGGCCAAAGGATGTTATGCTTTCACAAATTAAAGAATTTATTTAAAAAATAATTTTATGGAGGCTCCTTTCATTGGAAGAACCTAACAGGTTGGATGATCGAGGTCTTAACATTTTACACTTTATATATAATCTTAGACATAATATTTGAAAGGATTTTTAATCTCACTAATTTAATATATATAATATTCTTATTAAATACATAACTCATTTATACAATCTAATGCATATTATTTCATGTTTTATTCATTTATATGTGAATTCTTTTTATTATTTAGTTTTAGAATACCAATTCCTTCGACCAAATTAATGTGTCACTAACACATTAATGTGTATCCATTTACATAACTCATTGTTTGTGTTTCTAACCCAAGTGTAGAAGCCAAAAAAATTCATACAACTTTAATTTCCTCATACGTAAAAGGTACAAAAACTCTTCTTGTAATGTTTTAGAACTGTATGAGAATTGATAATTTCCATATGAGTAATCATAGAGAAATAAATAAGAAACACCACATCATTATAGAATATAGAATAATCCTCCATCCAAGTGGGTATACTGGGAGACTTTACTCAAGATAAGATCATATTTAGGATAACAGTGACAACCAATACTAAATAATTCTTTCCAAAAATTATATTCATTCTATTTACATCAATTACACATTGTGGTCATGGTAGATGAAAAATTAATGTTATAGTTATACCAAGAACCTAACACAAGGTTATATAACATAATAACTATTTATCAAATAATTTTTTCATATAAATATTTCATATTTAATAATCAATTTTCTAATCATGAATATAAAATGAATTAATGAAAAAATAATCATTTATTTTATTTTGTCAAAAAATTTGATGATTTTTCATGAACAATTCATAAATTTGTGTTTATTATAATATTTTTATAAATAAGCTAGAATATTATGGATTCACTATAATCTGAAAAATGAACACTCTTATAATCATCCCATAAATTAAAATTTTTGTATTATACATTTTTTGGAGTTTAATTTTAAAATATGATATTCTGAGGAATTATAAAAATTTTATAATATTGTTTCAATTATATAAGGTTTATTCATAATTTATATTTCATAAATTAAGAATTATTAAATATTTTCATCATATGAATCGTTAAAACACTTTTGACATGGCATAATGAATATATCAAATGAGGACACTTTATATTTGAACAGATAATGTTAATTAATTATGAAAAATTCATAAATTTAAAATTAAAATATCTTACAGTTTGGAATTATTTGTGTAATTTATAATCACATCATAAAACAACCATTTAATTTCTGAATTAATGATTAATTTCAATATCAAAAGGAATGACCTATAATTTGGAAAAAGTTATTTGGTATATTCACATTTAATATTTTAAATATATTAGTAGTAAATGTTTCTGATATATTTAAAAAATTAATTAGAAAACATTAGTAATTAAATAATTTATAAACTCATTATAAAATAATATATTCCCAAAATTTCTTTTATAATAATTAGAAAATATGTTATATACCATATAAACATTTTACATTTTTTTAAATATCAACTCTTTAAAGTAAATTTAATATTTATAATAAATGTTTATTAAAAAATATAATCAATTACCTATGAAAGTTTTATATCTAATTTATAATAAAATTTTATAATTTCTATAAATATTTCAAAATGAAGAATTTAATGTTAATAAACTATTTATAAATATCCTCACATTTTAATGCTTTGTTTTCTCAATATAGCTCCACAAAATACATTACATGGTTAATGTAAGTCATTTTTTCCACACCACATGATGTTAAATATTTATCAAACTTTTGAGTGATTCTCTTTACATTATATTATCCTCTATCATGTTACAAGAAGAAAAATACTTGATACAATTTCATAAAATATGTAATTAATTTAACAACGTAAGAAAATACATTGATTTAATGATAATCCTTGCATGGATATCACTAATGGGTTTTAGGGGATCAATAAATGATCATGGCAGATGAAGAAAACCCATAATGTTATAGATATATCGTTGATATAATAAACATGTATAATTTAAATTAATAACATAACATGCATACATGAAGTGATGAGTCAATATATTATTCTTTGACACACATCTAATGAAGATCATGAAAGAGGAAATTAAAATATTCTTTCCACTGAGAGATTATACGAATAAAAGTTTCCCAAAATATATCATTATTATCAAAAAATTAAGAAGGGGTGTTTGCACTATTATGTCCTACCTGACTCTCTAAAAACAGTAGCTAAACTGGTGTGCTACATGGAATAAATCACAACTCCCCATGTTCCATCGGACACCGACTAGTAGTGAGGATCTACAGAGATATTATGTAGAGACTTCACACACAATTCATAGTATTTAAAGTATTATAATTTGTATAAAACATACATACAAATCCAAATAACCAATTCATAATAATTAGATATGTTTCAAAAAAATGTAAAACAAAATATTATATCAAATATATAGGTACTCTACACAAAACTAAGGTAACCCATGGAGGATTATATGCAAATGAAAATACCTAAAATATAAATGAAAACTATGAACTCAATCCAAAGTTGTTTTCAGTCCATCCCGCTCTAATTATACTTACAAAATCCTAGCCAATAAAGCCAATAGTTTCCATCATTGAGCATTGGAAGAATTCTTTACCTACAAAATGTATCATCTCTTGATTGGGTACCCGATTGCTACAATATATTTAGTAGAGTTTGATAATAACATATAAGGACACCACCAATAGAATCCATTGAATACCGTGTCTATATAACATGTTCATGCTGATGAGATAATCCTAACAATTTACCATATAACAAAATAGTCAAATAAATGAATAAAACATATCCACTAATCCATAGTTCCTTATAAACACCTGAGGTCACACCTAGACACTAAAGATAGTTCCAAATATCATTGAACATATATATAGGTCTCACAAGCCTAGGTCAGTTCCACTGTGTATGTCCAAAGAAACTATAACCATGAAGGAATTAGGTAATCCTTAAGGATCCAATGGGTATTCTCATTAAACAAATTCATCCAGAATCTATTGTAGTCAACCAAGGAATTATTATCTTCACAAAATAATTGAATTCAAGGATTACTGCACTATAATTATCTCAATACAATCCATGGAACCAAGTGTACAAGGAAATAGAAGAGTCTACATGATTGGATTCCAGGTCCACACTAATAGAATTATGTCATTTATAATCAAGCTGAATTTTGACATATCATCATACCTAATTCAAATGGGTACCCTAATGAAATACATGACCTTTATATATGGAATTTAATTTACAAGAAATAAAATATTTCTACGAAAAAACTATCATGAGGCATTCATAGTAGTGAATCAATGAGGAATCTAATAGAGTTCATGTCATTCCTTAGCTTTAGATATCCACTAATAAAGAGAGGGATACTCCCATGGTATTCATCTGATTCACCTAAATGAATCAACACTCACTCAATTAATTCCATAAATTTTTAAACTACAAATTAATCAATGGTATATCACTAGATGAATTTTACCCATAAAAATGATTTACAAAAAAAATCATCAATCCATTACTTACTAAGAAATCATTTCTTACCAAGCACTATCAATTAAGCATAAAACTACCATATTCCTCTTCATGTAACAATTCATACCAAATAACAAAACCATAACAACAATAATTATAAGATATTAGGTCCTTATGTAGTTTCACATTTCATTTAAAATAGGTATTATTATTTTCACCATTATAAATTAAATATGGTTTCATTCACAGGCTATAATGGAAAATGACTTATAATATCTCACTGGAACACTTTTTTAACAACATAATCATTCAAAATTGATTTTAATTTAAAAGTATTATAATCAGTTTATTGATATTTTAACCCTTTTCAGAGACATGATTTATAAATTTTTTATTTACCATGGTTATTCCACAAAATGATATTCATTTTAAAAAAATCCATTTCAATCACAATTCATCATTTTTATAAACTACCATTGTCATCCCCTTAGACTCATATCAAAAGAAAAATAAATTTTAAAATATAACGATCAAGATATAATAGGTTCAGTTAAAATGTCTAAATCATTCAAAAATTAACCATTTTAGTGAAATTTTGTTTCTAAACCCTCGATTCGAACAATTGATTCCAATTTAACCATTAAATTTAGAAAACCATTACTCAACCATATCCTATTCATATTTAAAATCAACCATGCATCATCCCACCTGGATATACCATTTTTCTATAGTTCAAGGAATGTTAAATGAGATATTATGAAAAATAAAACGTCAACAACACATGATTTTAAATATTAGATGAATTCATGACAAGACTGACTTGGATACACTATTGTATCACCTGTGAAAAATAGTTGGACTACGGGTTAGGCTTATGGACCACATACCTTATTCTTAAGGAAACCAACTCATCAAATATCATTCTTTTATTTAGAATAAATAATTTGAAAATGAGGAAGAAGTGAAATTATCTATAGATATGGCTTAATAGAATAAATGAGGGAGAGATAATTAGACACTGAAATAATCAATGAAAGGGGAGATGGGGACTCAAAAACTCACCATAAACTCTTTATCTTGAACTATTTAAGTTTAAATTTATAAGAAAAAAGTATTTGATTCAATGGAATAGGAGAGATCGTGGAAGTTTACATAAGGAGTTTGGATGGGAATGGGAGGAAAAAATTGGGTTTTAGTGTGTTTAAGTTGCAGGTTATTTTTTTGTAATATTTAAAATTTTAAAATGTGGAACACTATTTGGCTACACTAGTTTCCAATATATTTATAAATTATGCATTAAAAAATAATTCCCAACACACCTACTCACACCGTTGGTCCTCACAATTTACAAATCACACTCTAACCATGTGATTCTTCTCGAAAACCTTAAAATGAAATTCACATCATTTGTCAGTAAATGTGGTCCAACATAGTTCCTAGAAACATGTATATCCATATTACAGTTTTTAATTTTAATTTTTCATCATTTACTCAAAACAAATCACTAAACATGAAACTCAACCAGAAACTATAGAATATTATTTGAAAACAACTACATGATCATAATTTTATTTAAATAGTTGGTTTGAAAAATGACCCATCCACCAGCTTAAAGAATTTATAAACAACGTGAATTTCCTAACTCCAAATGGGATGGAATTTTATAATCAACTCCACATAGTTATAAAGTTCATTTTTTGGGGGAAGAGATAATTTATAGGATTTCATACAATCAACTATATCCAATAGGATTGATATCATCCATTTATATGTCCATCCTGAATGTGTTTCATTTAATGATATTTCTTATACATATTCAACATATTGATATATGTTTATTTCTATTGGAGTTATTCTTTCAATTCCCTCAATTTAAACAAGCTATTCAGTCAATTCATAATGGATTATAACTAATGAAACAACAATGTATGATACATGATCTTAAAATTTATTCATTCATATTTTTATTTGATTCTATATATAACAATGTTTGTATTCATAAAAATTAGATATTGAATGCCCGAGGGCTTTATATGAGGTTATAATATATTCTTCTCAGTCCTTACCAGGTTTGGGTATATGAAACGTATCAATATAAGTGATCAAATCTTTTTCCATATCTATTATTTTATCCTTTTTGTTGGGTGTGTTCATTGGTCAATATAGGATAGCCTTTTATAACTCCTCAAGATGGATTTAACCCCACCATCTAGTTGAGAATGATGGAAAAACAATGATTTTTTATCATGTAATTTATTATTTATATATTCTATAATTTTTTGATTTGTGTTCGTAAAAAAGTGTACATGACATGATGTGCTATTCATGCATGTAGGTTTAATTTGAACAAAATAATATTACATTATATTTTTATTTCATTATATTTTTCTTTTTTTTGGTGTTCTCATATGTATTCATATTAGATATTAACTATTTTTCATAATAAAATGATTTATCATTAGGAATTTAAATAATTACATATAAATCAATGGATATTCCCTATTCTTGAGGATAAAAAATTCTATATTTCCCATAACAATTGGCTTCAAAACAATATAATATATAAAATATAGATTCTAATAAATTCAAAGCAGATAAATTTTATTTTTAAACAAATATTATTCATTGGAAAATAAATATGGGAACTCTTATTGATAATAATGAGATTCATGATGCCCTTGGAGGTTCAAAAATGAATGATTCAAATTTCAACCCTAATTTTTATTCTATTTTTACAAAAAAAATATATGCCACTATTATTATCCATTGTAATGTTTTGAGTCTCATGTTTTTCCCCTCAGGTGATATGTTTCATCAGAAGGCAATTTAAGAGTCTTCCACTACTAAAAGATGTTCTAATATTGAGGCTAATGTTATGACCAAATCATTGGTTGGGATATGGAATAAAAAATTATACTATATTAAATAATGATCAAACTTCGAACAATAGTCATGGAACTTATTGGTGAATTCAAAAACATCATTTTATATTTGACAAATATAGATATCATGAATATAGTTAGAGACCTCAGAAACATTTTATTCACTTCCAAATATTAATTATATAATTCTATTAAGGATTTTATGATTTATTTAAGGGATAATAAAGCACTATATGATGTTAAATCAGCAGCATTATCCAATGAAATTTAAAAAATATGATTTATAAAAAAATAGGCTGACAGATAGAATTTTAAATAATTACAAGAGAATTAAGATTATTGTAAACCATACGTTTCATTTATATATATTTATTTATATATTACATATTACTAGATTAATATTAATTGTTTCACATGTATACCCACACAATAATCATATAGGTATAGTATCTTTGGAAACATTAATACATAATGATCTGGTTTATAAGATATGTACATTGTCTCTAACTTATTTATTAAAAACTGTTACCCTTATTTTATATTTCATACCAAAAAACATTATTCATTACAATAGAAAAAGAAAAAATTAGAAGGGGAGTGGAGAAGTGATCTATAAGGGATAAAGGGATATTCTAATGATTATTAATATATAATTTGAAAAAAATTTAAATACTATGCCCATTATATAAAAATTCACAATCTTGAATCATTGCATAAATCATGGTAGTTCATAATGCATGAATAAAAAAGAATCAAAGAACATTATGAAATAGAGAATACAATTGGCATAAGAAAGAATTTTTCTTGTATATATACGAATAGAAAATTATTTCTGTAATAGTCAAGGATCACTTCCAAGACTATCATAGTGGATTGGTTTCACTACTGAAACCATCATAGTAGTCAAGGTTCACTTCGAAGACTATCATTGTGGAAAAAATCCCATATTGATTTGGGTTAACTCTCCATTATAGTCTTATTTATCCCACGACATACCCATAATTACAAAATTAATTAGTGGGATATATAATTCTACGCACACCCATCACATAAAAAAATGTAAAAATATTTTTTACAAGATCATAAAATTTATGTCATATCATTACCTATGACAATGAAATGAGGATCATTAATATTTCAACATGGTATAACCCATGGAAATGAAATGGGTTTCAAAATAAATCATATATTCATAATCATAATTCATACATATTAATAACATACAAGGCATCATTTAATCATTCCCCCGGTAGTGATTAGGAATCATCAAAGGAAGTCATAATAGATTGATAATATTTTTAATATATCACATGGAACATTTCTCTAGGAAAATACACTTTTCGAATTTTAATAACATATCTAAAGAGAAAGAAATTTCAAAATATTAAATGAAATATTTTATTTTAAAAATCAGTATAAACATTTATTTGAACCTTCAAATAATTTAATTATTATAATATTCTAAATTATTTCAATTTTGTATATGATAAAACATTGATTCCATTCACAAATGCTGAAAAATTATAAAACGTCGTTATTTAGAAAATGGAATTAATATTCCATTTAATTTTAAAAAAAAAATTAAAACATGGGTAAAAATTAATTTATAAATCATTGTAGGATATTAAAATCAGTATTGTAAACATTTTTAGAAAACAAGGACACGATAGAAAAATTATATTCGATAAAATAGAAAAATAAAGACAATTTTCTTAATGAAAATTCATAGGGTTTCATTAGTACAAAAATTAGGGAAAATGAAGAAGAAATGGTTATCAAAAATAATAACCAGTAGAGAATATATTTCAACATATTAGTGAGATATATAACATATGATTTCATCTATTAATTTTAATTATAAACTATCCAGATAAAAAATGATATTGTCAAATAATACCCTTAACATAGATATAAAATCCACTATATGTGTTATAACATCATTTATAAAAAATATATATTTATTAGAAATATAAAAAATAACCATTATAATATATATATATATATATCATTCCATAGGTTATTTTCTTAGAACCTTTTACCACCACCTTACTAATAATACTTTATTAAAATCGCTATTTTTTCTGATAACTACTTCACATTTCAGGATTCTTGAAATTTATTAATTGGTTTCTAATAATTTAATCATGGTTCCATAATATATATAATTTTTATCATGATATAAATTTCATATATATTTAGATTATTCTATAAAATTAGATGTATAAAATAAATTACACTATTCATAGGGATAGTTGGTTGTATTTAAAAAGGAATGCAATTTTTGCTTTTTGATGGATGAGAAGAAAGAATGGAAAATTATAATTCCACATCAAAAATAATTATTATATCAAATATATCACATATATTCACAATATATCTTATTATTATCTTCTGTGTAAAGAATAAATTAAAAATGAATCACATTGGTCCATGTAGGTGGTATTCCCGACATAAGGACGTGCACGATTACCTTTTCCTATCATACTAGAATGTATTAAAGTTAATATGTTACTAATATAATAGAATATTAATTATTCCACAAATATCATATTAAAAAATTAATCCCAGCACAATATCCATCAATAAAAGACACTGATAAAGAATAAAGTGTATCTCAATGTGGAGATGGTAAGCCACACATATGTGATAGTGATTCTTTCACATCCCATTTGATGGTAAAGATAATGGATAATGAGAGTTTAATGTATTAATGGAATTGAAATACATTTAGGATTATAAATTTTTTATATTTTGATAAATACCATTTATATATAGGTCATATAAGAAGTTGTTGAAAAATAAAGTGATCAGTTAAGATGAATTCCTCTTCTTTGAAAGAACACATTTAGATACCCCCTTAATGAAACTAGGGAATCAATTTTTGTTAGATTATAACATATATAACATTCATAGGGGTGTTTATGATGAAATTCACCAGGTTTTGGTTTATATATAAGGTTCGACGTTTTGTAATGAATAATAAAAATCAGTTTACTTTTTTAAGGGAGGGAGTGGACACACTTGGAATTTATAAAATATTAAAATATAATATGTAATTTTCAAGAAAAAATGGTTAAAAATTACAAGAACACGAATAATTATAGAATAGGGTCCAAATAACATAATTTAATGATATCTATACAAGCTTTGATATCATTTTAATCATTATCTTTTCATCAAACCCTTCATTTACAAATTTTTGACCTTAATCGTGGTAACACCTATCTCAATCATTAATTGTTAAGAAAGATAACATATATTGAAAATTGTAACTTAAATGAATCATTATTAATATTTCCCTACATATTAAATTAAATTTGGCCAATATACAATTTTTATGAATTTATGTCATTTAATAAATTATTATTTATAAAAAATAATGTTAATGGAAATATTTGAAGTATTTATCTAATTTTAACTAAGACTCCAAAAATAATATAGAATTAGAATATAATACTTTCAAAAAATATATATTTTATATTTCACAAAATGATTTTTCTTCCACTATTATTCACATAAATATTAATAGTTTCAATATTTTTTTATAACACATATTTTATATTTCTATTAATTGAATTAATATTGTGTCACTATATAATGGGAATTTATATTAATTATTCAATTACTAAAAAATATTATCAAATTAATGTGATGAAAATATTTTATATTTCATGTAAACATCTATAATAAAACTTATCCAATTTTTAATGTTCATGTGAAATATTATAGAGATACTTAATCCAAGAGAGAGACATTTAGTATATATTCTTGACTTAAATAAATATAAATGTAATAATATAAGAAATATGGCATCAAGTGACAAATAATTTAATATTTTGATGAAATTTGTAGAACTAAATTCAAATCATATTACAATTTCTAGTTATGGAAATATTTTGAAGGCATATCCAAAAGTTTAATCTTTGTTTTACATGTTTTTTCTTTATTATGGTTACAAAAAAAATAATATGGATTCAATTCATATTAACAAACAATAAAAGGAAAATATTAAACAAATTTTATCTTCTTATTACCAAAAATGGTTTTTATCTTTCAAGATTCATTTTTTATTAGTTGTAGAAGTTATATTTAAATAAATCCAAAAAATGAAAATTCACAATTACTTAAAACATAACTTTTACACATAAATATTAATATATATTCTTATCTCACACCTATAAAAATATTATATCAATGTTATAAAATTTTATTAAAAAATTAATATATGTATTTCATTAATAAAATTCACCAATACAGATAAATTTAATTTATTTATATAAAAACTCTTTTCACATATATAAAATGAATTTAATCAAAATCATCTCTTTTATTAATAATTGTTTTTAGTTTCATTTCAAATGTAACACCGCTATATTTTATAAGTTATATTATTTTTAATTTAATTCATATATTCTATTGTATGCTACACTAGTATTATCTTGCACTATACGCAACACCGTATTAGCTTGCAGAATACGCAACACTAATCTTGGATCGTGTTACACACAATTTCAAGTTTGTTTGATAGTAGTTATTCTACAAAAAAATGAGTATATATATTTATATATTCAATATATAAATGAAATATGTTTTAATTTTGTTATGAACAATAACAATGGAGTCTTTCACTACATGCAACCCTGACTTGGCTTGCATTACCCACAATCACGACCCTACTCGATAACGTGTCTTGTACGTAATACAGGGTTTCACTAAACAACAATATATGGGTATAATATTATTATAAACTAGCTGTTATGAATAGTATTAACTACATCGTAAATTTTATAACATTATTATTCATCTTACACATTTTCTATAACATGGTATGAGAACAAAATAATTTTTTCATGTAAAATAAGTATTTTTTAAAAAATTCAATTTTTTGGCCTTTTAATGGCGCACCCATTTTAAATATAAATTTTGAAAAGTTTATAAGATCAATTTTACAAAATCAACTTCTTCATTTGATTCTGGATATAAAAATTTACATTGGATAATGTTTTGATATTTTACTTAAAACGTTCTTATTTTAAGGAATAGTAAAAACACACTAAATTTTACATCAAAAAATCATTTTTCATCGATATAATTTATAATTTTAAATTATTATAGTACATTGTTTTAATGTATAAATATAATATATTTTAAAATTTTAATAAAATGTATTTCATTAGAATTGATTATACAATGAATTCTTAGTTTTAATCAATTCAATCTTTTGCAATGTTTTTAAACAAAAACCCATTTTTTCGACAATAGGATTAATTTTAAATTAATTAATACAACTTTTGTGTATTGAATTTTGAAAAAATAATCCATATTTGAATTCAGTGGGATAAAATAATGTTAATAGGTTACTTTTATATTTTTAAAATAAGAATAGAAACTATAAGAATTTTTTTTACTGTAGTTAAAGGTAAAACGTGTAATTAGGTGTTAAAATGAGATTATAAAATTACCACAACACCAGAAAAAATTCTATTGGATGAATAAAAGTCAACCTATACCAAAGTGGGATAGGCCATTATCACCTACCACTGTCCTACAGGAAGTCCTTGTTTAGTAGAAATTAAATTTATTTTTATTATACTGTATGATTGTTGAAATATATGTCTACATTAGGAATCATATATGATAAATCTCACCATAAGAAGGACTTATAACTTTTTCTAACCTTTGGTTTGAGATAGATGGAATGACATATCATTCTATCACATGATCTACTAATACTTCACGGAAGAAAAATTTGTCTTCATTTATTTAAGAGATGAAGTAGAAATAATTCAAGGCACAAACAACAGTAATATTGTACCAAAATCAAGTAAGTATTTATTTTAATTAAAAAATTATTCAACATCATGGATATGATCTTGAAAACAAAAAAAGTTATCCAAGTGCCCTCGTATCTGATGAATTAGATGGTACCTTAGATCATCAAAATTTTATGGCTTTATGATTTTTGGATTTTTCATAGCCATGTTCTTGATCACTCTTCATCTAATCATGATGGTTAGATTTATCTTCCATATCCATATTTTCACCTATGTTGTCCATTGTGGAATCCCAGTACTGAGTTACATTGGGTGACCGTTATGATTATAAAATTCCTTTTTTAAAACGATGTTTTAGTATTCTTTTTTATGATGTTGGTTTCTATGAAAGAAACATTCAATTAGTAAACCATTTATAACCCCGATGAATTTCGAGGGTATAATTTATTTTAATGGTGGTAGAATATAACACCCAGATATTTTATAGGATATATTCTTTTTTAGTGTCATTCATGTTGGATCTGAATCTATGGATTATACACAAGAGGGGGGTGAATTGTGTCTTTTAAAATTATTGTGATCTCTTCGACTAAACATGTTCTGTCCACTATGCTTTAACAGAATAAAATATGCATCAGAAAAAGTAAAAGCATGAACAAAAGGATGTATAGTGGTTCGGGGAACAGAAGGCCCCTAGTCCACTCCACAAACGCTCAAATCCACGAGATTGGCGATTTTCACTATCTGGTCCTCTTTTCTACAGACCTGTCTACAACTGAGTACAGGAAGTTGACACCTTCACAAACTTTAGGCTAACACAGCCCTCTGGTTCAAACATGAACCTACACAGCTTAAAACGAGAAGCTGGTGACTCAGAATAAAAGAGTTTCAATAAAGAAAACTTTTCCAGTTGATCTCCACAATCGCAACAGAAAGAAATTGACAGTAGATAGATCATCGTCTTCAGAAATATTGATCTGTAAGACAAAACAGTTCTGAGTCGATCCAGTTGCAATAGATATAAAGATAAAGTTTACAACTTCAGCAGCAGTAGATTCACAACAGATAATCGATATAGAATTCGTGAATATTTTAACAAGATCTTTCTTCTTCTTAAATAAAAGTTTGACACCTCTCCTTAATCAGTAGAATTGAACGCCATCACAAAGTCTCTGATTTTCATCTGTTGATGGAAAGATAGATTTTTGTATTCTTCTTTTTTTCTATCGTCTCACGCACATGACTTTATATCTTCATCTTATGGTGTTTTCTAGAGAAAACATATATAGAACAATCTCACAAAATCTCCAGAACATTTAGTTCCATAAAAATCGCCTTCCGATTCGCGATATTAAAAACAAATTGAATTATCAGAGCAGTTGTAACTCCCCTAAAGAATCGTTATAAAAAGCTCCATTTAAATCGATTTTTAAACTGCTGAGAAAACGTCTTTGAATCAGTCAAAGTCATACTTTAAATATAACTTTAGAATCGGCTTTAAATCCGCCTAACAATCCGCTTGTTGACCATTATAAAAGAAATATCCCGATGCAAAACGTAAGGTTGAGACGTGGCCTCAAACGTAAGGTTCATTTCATGATCTCAAACGTATGCTTCAGAACGTAGGGTTCATTTCAAACGTAGGGTTGATTTCAAACATAGGGTTGATCATTCATACTTTCCAAACACACAAACGTAGGGTTCCTTCCAAACGTAAGGTTCTTCTTCCATACTATTCCAAACAACGTAAGGTTCATTAACCATACATTTCAAAAAACGTAAGGTTCATTAACCATACGTTTCAAATAACATAAGGTTTATTAACCATACGTTTCCTTTAACTCAAAAAGTAAGCTTTTCATCCATACGTTACGTTTATCAACGTAGGGTATGAACAGTGTTTCCAGCACGTGCTAAAACTGATTCTGTGCCACAGTGATTCCAACATGCGCTAAAACTGATTCTGTGCCACAGTGATTCCAACACGCGCAAAAACTAATTCCATGCCACAGTGATTCCAGCACGCGCTAAAACTGATTTCCGAATAAATGAAGTATGAATTCCCGTTATATCAATAATAAAATAAATAAATATATTCCTGCAAAATACTAAACAAAATAATTAGAAGATAATTAAGGGTATTTGTGAGCATCAAAATTATCCTAAAGAGATAGAGTATTATTCTAAATAATCTCCCCCTTTAAATAACATTATTTCTTATTGTTGAAAACAGTACATTGCTCAACAATCTCCCCCTTTTTGATGATCACAAAACCCATAAAATAATAGAACTAAGTTAATTGCATTTTTCGTTGTAAAAATAATTACATAAAATGTTAGATTTTGAGAGGATAAAACAATATTTAATTACTTGTAAAATGACTAGTAAAATAAAATTTCTCCCCCATAAAATAAATATTTAGCAGTATGTCTATCCAAAAACTCCATATATCCAAATCTCCCCAAGGAAAAAAACAAATATTAATTTAAATGTTATATGTAAATATTGTGTTTATCCAAATTCTCCCCCTTTTTGTGATATCAAAAATAATGAAAAATCATGAAATTTAACACATTTAATATTGCACTAAACTAAAAAGTAAATGCTATAATTAACTGTTTTAAGATTAAGTGAATCTGATATACTGGCATATTGCAATCATAAAACACTAAGTAACAAAATGAAAAATAATTAGGAAAAAAAATTTCATTCACAAATAGTAATATATATATGACAGTGATATACATAGGAATCAAGATTTGTTGGACAAGGCAGGGAAAAGGTGACTATCTCCTCTGAATTGCAGTCTTGATCTCTGTAAACTGTTCTCTGAGTCTCTTCATCATCCCATCTCCCATCTTGATGATGAGATCTCTATTCTCTTGAGTCATATGAATATCTTCAATTAGATTAATTCTGAAAAACTCATGCATTCTTTCCCCTTTTTCAACAAAAACTTTCAGCTTCTCTGACAACTGATTCAAAAGAATCCTGATTGGTTGCTCTCCAGATGTCAATTTATCCACTAAGAACTTCTTATTATCCAGCAATACTGACAAAGGAGAACTATTACATTGAATATCATGTAATCTTTCACTCATGTTGCTCATTGCTGCTGTAATTGCTTGAAATCGTCGGATTAAATCAGATGAAGTACCTGATCCACTAACAGTATTATTTGCAACAGATGCAAATTGATTCTCCATGAAGAGCTTTAAGTCAGACAAATCAGACTTCTTTACCATCTCTGATTTTAACTTATCAACGGCATTCATCATATCATCTTTAAACATATCAACTTCTTGTCTCGAAACTGTACACTCCTTCAGCTTCTGAAATTTCAACTGTTTTAGGGTCAAGGAATTCTTGAAATTGACAATCTCAGATTCTAACTGAGATATTTTTCTATACAGCTCTGCAACTTCATCTTTTCTTGAATCAGAGGCACCCTGTGCTTGATTCACATGTCTAAATTCGGGTTGATACAGCAGTGCAAGCGGTAATGAATCTGCATCTGATTGTTCTTGTTCCTTATCCTGACAAGGTTGATCCACTAAACTATCTTTTGAAGCTTGAAACTCTTCTACTGAAAAATCTTCCTGAAGTACCTCTGTATGAGCTTCAGAAGTATGCTCACCACGAACGCCTGCATCCCTTACTTCCAGTGGATTTTCAAGAACAATTTCTTCAGGTAATTCTTGAGGATGGGCCAATTCTTCACTAGGCACTGCCTCCTTAATTTGTTCTTGTTGAAGTACAACTTCAACAGCCGCATCAACAGATTGAGTTTCCCTGTGAGTTTCTTCTTGAGCTGGTGATTCCTCTATTGGTGTTGTGTGTTCAAAAACAGCCTCTCTTACAAAATCATAAGAAAATGTGAGCTCAGTTGATTTCATAGCAGGGGAAACAATCTCTTCATCAATAGACCTTTTTCATCGTGATTGAAGTCCTTCTTGACTTCTCTCTTCCTCAACTTCTTCCATGTCAAAGCGAATTCTTCTTGAAACATTACTCACTCTGGATTCTGCTTGTCCCTCCTTGGACTTAGCCAGTTGATCCTGTGCACTCTCGAAGTCTTCCTGAACTCCTACAGGTAAAAGTTTTCCTTTAATGGTGCTCCATAATTATCAAATTTTTCTTAGGATTCCAGCATTGAAAACATTATTGTGATGACATTTCACCCTAGCATCCACCAGTCTTATCATTCCTCTCATGATCAATAATAGCGAGATAAATATTCCATAAGTGAAAAAGGTCATCCTAGCTTCACTCTGACAACAATAATTTAAATATCTTATCATGAATCATGGGAAATTAAACTTAATGTCACACATTAGAAGGTACATTACATACATGTCAGGGTATAAGATTTTCTCCGTCTCAGCCATCCTTGGTGCTATTCCAGTCTGAACATACTTGACCAAACTCTTTTGATCTGGCTCCAAATCCTTGATAAACATTTTCTTTATAACATTGGTTCCAAACAGAAAAGACATGATATCCACAGATTTGTGCACAGAATCCCCAATATTCTGTAAATCAAAATGAAAAACTCCTTCATGAGGGTAGTTAAGAATCTGGCCGATCTCTATAGACGAGATTGAAAAGTCCCTATATTCTATTTGATCCAATAAACTATCCTCTGTATCTCCAAGACTAAACTGAACAGTTCTAAAGAAATGTCGCATTTCTACCTCATACAAAAACTCATAACATTCACTACTGAAAGTCTGTTCGAGATTCTGAAGACATAACGCTTGATTCAACAATAAATTTGTTTCAAACAACCATCCTAAATCAATAACTTTACCTTGAAAGATTTTTTGACCAACCATCTTAGGTTTCTTTGCAGCGCTGCTCTCGGCTTCATCTTCACGCTTAGTCATTGCCATTTCTAAGACAATTTCTGAAGGTTCGTAAGACTTAGGGATTGAAGATTCAAAAAATGGGTTTCGAAGTATAAGAGCAGTTTTTAGGTTTTCGAAAGGGTTTCTGTTAAGGTGAAGCAGGATAGAAGTCGAAACGGCTCTGACAGCATTGATTCATGTGTAATCACTAATCATTACTTTTATTTAAAATAAATAAAATTACATACAACGGGAAAGAAAAATATTAAACAGTATTCAAAAACAGAATAAGATTTTATAAAAATAAAAACTATTTAAAAAAGAATAAACCTAACCCCCCCCCCTTAATAAATTCAAACCTTGTAGTGGGAAGTGGTTTAGTAAAAATATCTGCTAATTGATTTTCTGTATTTATAAATTCTAAGAATATATCCTTTTTAAACACATGATCTCTTAAAAAATGATGTCTTATATCAATGTGCTTAGTTCTAGAATGACTAATGGGATTTTTTGAAATATTAATTGCACTAGTATTATCACATAAAATAGGTGTATTGCTAAAATTCAATCCAAAGTCCATAAGAGTGTTTTTCATCCACAACACTTGGTCATAGTAAATACCAGCAGACACATATTCTTCCTCGGCTGTTGACAGGGCAACTGATTGTTGTTTCTTACTAGACCATGACACTAAAGACATTCCTAAAAAGTGACATCTTCTAGATGTACTCTTCCTATCTAATCTACAACTTCCAAAGTCAGCATCTGAATATGAAATCAAAATAAAATCAGTGGTTTTTGGATAAAGCGGAGATTGATAAATAGTCCTTTTTAAATATCTAAAAATTATTTTGACAGCAGTTAAATGGGATTCTCTGGGATTTGATTGAAATCTTGCACAAAGACATACTGAATACATTATATCTGGTCTACTAGTAGTAAGATATAACAAACTACCAATCATACCTCTATATAACTTTTTGTCCACTGATTTCCCAGTTTCATCCAAATCAAGTTTTATATTAGTAAACATAGTAGTTGTAAATGGCTTGATGTTTTCAAGTCCAAATTTCTTAAGTAAATCAGTAATATATTTGCATTGATTTAAAACATTTCCAAAATCTTTTTGAAATATTTGAAGATCCAAAAAAATTTAATTCTCCCATCATACTCATTTCAAATTCTCTTTGCATTAATTCTGAAAATTCATGACAAAGAATTTTATTAGTTGATCCAAAAATTACATCATCAACATAAATTTGAACCAACAAAACATTATTCTTCATAGTTTTCTTAAAGAGTGTTGGATCTACCAATCCAATAGTGAAATCATTTTTCAAAAGAAATGAACTTAATCATTCATACCAAGCTCTATGTGCTTGTTTAAGGCCATAAAGAGCTTTAGTAAGTTTGAAAACAGAATCTGGTTTTTGAGAATTTTCAAAACCTGGAGGTTTCTCAACATAAACTTCCTCCATTAAATAACCATTTAAAAATGCAGATTTAACATCCATCTGAAATAATTTAAAATTCATATAAGATGCATAGGCTAAAAGAATTCTAATGGCTTCTAACCTAGCTACCGGTGAAAAAGTCTCATCATAATATATTCCTTCTTCTTGATTATATCCTTTAGCTACTAATATTGCTTTATTTCTAGTTATTATGCCTTGATCATCCTGTTTATTCCTAAAGACCCATTTGGTTCCTATTACTAGATAATCCTGTGGTCTTTCAACTAACTCCCAAACCTTATTTCTTTTGAACTGATTCAATTCATCTTGCATTGCTATTACCCAGCTTTCATCATCTAAGGCTTCTTCTATAGTCTTAGGTTCTATTTGGGACAGGAAGGCAGAGAATTCCACTAGGTTTCCAATGTTTATTCTAGTTTGAATAACAGTCTCTAAGTCACCTATCACAGATTCTAAAGGGTGATTCTTTAAGGTTCTAGATTGACTAGTTAAAACATTCAAAGGTTCTTCAGTATCATGTTCTTCTAAACTGGACTGAATTTGTTTTATATCTTTTTCAAAATCATCCTTTAAATTCTCAAGTCTCATATTATCATTAGAATCAGGTTCATCTATTTGATCTATTCTTTTTTCAAAGGGATCAGACTCATCAAATTTCACATGAACTGATTCTTCAACAATCCTTGACTTTTTATTATAGACTCTATAAGCTTTGGAGGTAGCATAATATCCTAAGAAAATACCTTCATCAGATTTTGGATCAAATTTACCAAGATTATCTTTGGTATTCAAGATGTAAACTTTTCATCCAAAAACGTTAAAGTAATTTACTTTAGGTTTTCTATTTTTCCATAGTTCATAGGGTGTATTTTTCAAAATAGGTCGTATTAAAACTCTATTAATTATATAACAAGCTGTATTTACAGCTTCTGCCCAGAAATATATAGGGAGGCTATATTCATTCAACATAGTTCTAGCCATTTCTTGAATTGTTCTATTTCTTCTTTCTACAATCCCATTCTGTTGAGGTTTTCTTAGTGCAGAGAAAGTATGTTTAATACCCATGTTTGAGCAAAGGGAATTGAATTCCTGATTCTCAAATTCTCCACCATGATCACTTCTTAATGAGATTATATTAAAACCTATTTCATTTTGAATAGTTTTGCAGAATCTTTCGAATAAATTAAAAGCTTCACTTTTAAATTTTAAAAAGAAAATCCAAGTAAATCTAGAATAATCATCAACTAACACATAAACATATAATTTACCAGCTAAACTTGCTACTCTTGAAGGTCCAAACAAATCCATATGAATCAGTTCTAGAGGCTTAGTTGTAGCAACATTATTAACAGATTTGAATGATGACTTGTGTAGCTTTCCAAGTGGACAAGCATAAAAAAATCTGTTATTTTCAAATTTGAGACTAGGAAAATCATAAACTAGATGTTTCATAGATAATTTATTTAAAGCATATATATTGCAATGACCAAGTCTCCTATGCCAGATCTAGGATTCAGTTACTTTTGCAGTTAATCAGTTTAGTTGTTGTTTACACAAAGAATATAAATCCAAAGTATAAACATTATCAGTTCTCGGTGCTCTAAAAGTAAACAGTTTATCTTTAGAAACAGTACAACTATTGTTAGTAAAATCAACAATGTATCCATCATCACAGAGTTGAGAGATACTTATCAGATTTTGTTTTAACCCTTGTACATAAAGTACTTTGTTGATTGAGACTGCCAGTGGATCTCAAACTGTTCCAATGCCAATAATCTTTCCTTTGGCATTGTCACCAAAGGTGACAAGTCCTCCTTCCTTTCGAGTATGTGAAGAAAAATTAGCTGAATCTCCACTAATGTGCCTTGAGAAGCCACTGTCCATGTACCATATTTCTTTTCTACTTTGGTGACCTGCTTCCTGCAAAGACATTCAAACAAATTTCTTTGGTACCCATATTCTATTGGGTCCAAGAGTGTTAGCTAGCAGTGATCTGGGTATCCAGATTTGCTTTGTTTTCTTAAAATTGGTTAAATCATATAGATCACTTGAAATGTAGGCTTTTTTAATACCAAATATTTGAGGTTGTCTTAGAAAACAATTTTTAGCTATATGTCCCTATGTTCCACAGAAGATACAGATAACTTTTTTAGTGCTAGGAACAAAATAATTTTTATATAACATAGGTTTTTCTCCTTTACTGCCAATTCCAAATCTTTCCTTTTTAATTATAGTTTTTCCAAGTATTTCATTTAATGTGTTTTCTCCTTTTGTAAAAACTAATGCAGCTTTTTTGTAAGATTCTACTTCATCCTGCAGTGTTTTTATTTTTGATTCAAAATTAGTGTTAACAGAATTGTATTTATCAGTTAATTCCTTATGTTGTTTTAGAAATGTATTTCTTTCATCTGAAACAGCTTTATGCATGTTCTTTATGGATTTATATTTTTTAAATAATGAGTCTTATCTTTCTTCAAGCATATGGCAGTAACCTGTAAGTTTTCTATTTGAGTAGCTTGATTCGGAATTTGATTCATTATTTGAGTTAGAGGAGTGATATGAGTGTACCTCATCAGTTTCAGCCATGAATCACATATATTCTTTTAGATTTACTTCCTCTTTCTCTGAGCTTGATTCAGAAGAGCTACTAGAGTCTTCAGAAACACTCCAAGTAGCATTCATAGCTTTTTTTTCTTTCTGCTCATAGTCAATTTTTTGAAGAATTTCCTCTTCTTTGCATCTTTCAATTTTGGACAATCTGGTCAGATATGTCCCATATTTTTGCATTCATAGCATCTCACTTCCTTACTATCTTTCTTAAAAGATTTCTTGAAGTCTTTCTTCATACTGTAGAACTTTCTGAATTTTCTGGCTAGCTGGGCCAGTTCTTCATCTGAATTTGATGAATCAGAACTTTCTGATTTAGCACTGACTTCTCTTTTCTTCATCTTTCTATTATTTTGTTGGGAAGTTACTTTCAAAGCAGTATCTTTCTTTTTTGATGTAGATTTATATTCATTTTCCTCATCTTTCATTTCACCTTCGTACATCATCAATGTACCAATCAGCTCTCTCATAGATAGATCCTTGACAAAAGTTGATTGTCTGATTGCTGCAGAAATTCCATTCCATCGAGGAGGAAGTACTCTCAGTACTTTTAATGCTTGATTAGCCTGCTTGATAGGTTCCCCTAGAGCTGTTATATTATTGACAATTTCTGTCAATCTCCCATTCATCTGAGTTATGCTTTCTCCTTCAATCATTCTGAAAGTATCAAATTTTAACTTAGCAGTTGCATATCTCATTTGTCTCACATTATCTGTTCCTTCATATGCCACAACTATTGTTTTCCACATTTTATATGCAGTCGGGCATTGAGACACTCTATTAAATTCATCCGGTCCAAGAACAAAGATGATTGCATTCATTTCTTTTGAATTCATATCATACTCACCCTCTGTAGCAGCACTCCATTTATCAGGATTTTCAGGAATTTCATAAGGAGTCAGAATCTTTGAATAGACTTTATATCCGAGATTTTTCAGATATATAATCATGCGTGATTTCCAGCTACCATAATTATCTCCATTAAAATATGGTTCTCTGACCATTGACATTCCCTCTCTTGTATCAACCATGATACCACTTTGTATAATCTTTAAATACTTCTAGCTTGATAAGGCTTTAGCAAAAAGAAGCTCCTCGTCTGATACCAATTGTTGGATCTGAATCTACGGATTATACACAAAAGGGGGGTGAATTGTGTCTTTTCAAATTATCGCGATATCTTCGACTAAACAAGTTCTATCCACTATGCTTTAACAGAATAAAATATGCAGCGGAAAAAGTAAAAGCATGAAAAAAAATGATGTATAGTGGTTCGGGGAACAGAAGACCCCTAGTCCACTCCACCAACGCTCAAATCGACGAGCTTGGAGATTTCCACTATCTGGTCCTCTTTTCCACAGACCTGTCTACATCTGAGTACAGGCAGTTGACACCTTTACAAACTTTAGGCTAACATAGCCCTCTTGTTCAAAAATGAACCTACACAGCTTAAAACGAGAAGCTGGTTACTTAGAATAAAAGAGTTTCAATAAAGAAAACATTTCCAGTTGATCTCCACAATCGCAACAGAAAGCGATTGACAGTAGATAGATCGTCGTCTTCAGAAATATTGATCTGTAAGCCAAAACAGTTTTGAGTCGATCCAGTTGCAATAGATATAAAGATAAATTTCACAACTTCAGCAGCAGTAGATTCCCAACAGATAATCGATATAGAATTCGTGAATATTTTAACAAGATATTTTTTCTTCTTAAATAAATGTTTGACGCTTCTCCTTAATCAGCAGAATTGCATTCCTTCACATAGTCTCTGTTTTTCATCTATTGATGGAAAGATAGATTTTCGTTTTCTTCTTTTTTTTCTATCGTCTCACACAGTTGACTGTATATCTCCATATTTTGGTGTTTTCTAGAGAAAACATATATAGAACGATCTCGCAAAATCTCCAGAAAATTTAGTTTCATAAAAATCGCCTTCTGATTCGCGATATTAAAAACAAATTGAATAATCAGAGCAGTTGTAACTCCCCTGAAGAATCGGCATAAAAAGCTCCATTTAAATCGATTTTTAAACTGCTTAGAAAACGTCTTTGAATCAGTCAAATTCGTACATTAAATATAACTTTAAGATCGACATGAAATCTGCCTAACAATCCGCTTGTGGAACATTGTAAAAGAAATATCCCGACGCCAAACGTAAGGTTGAGACGTGGCCTCAAACGTAAGGTTCATTTCATGATCTCAAACGTATGCTTCAGAACGTAGGGTTCATTTCAAACGTAGGGTTGATTTCAAATGTAGGGTTGATCATCCATACTTTCCAAACACACAAATGTAGGGTTCCTTCCAAACGTAAGTTTCTTCTTCCATACTTTTCCAAACAATGTAAGGTTCATTAACCATACGTTTCAAATAACGTAAGGTCATTAACCATACGTTTCAAATAACGTAAGGTTCATTAAACATATGTTTCCTTTAACTCAAAAAGTATGTTTTTCATCCATACGTTACGTTTGTCAACATAGGTTATGAACAGTGTTTCCAGCACGCGCTAAAACTGATTCTGTGCCACAGTGATTCTAACACGTGCTAAAACTGATTCCGTGACACAGTGATTCCAACACACGCTAAAACTGATTTCGTGCCACAGTGATTCCAGTACGTGCTAAAACTGATTTCCGAATAAATGAAGTATGAATTCCCATTATATCAATAATAAAATAAATAAATAAATTCCTGCAAAATACTAAACGAAATAATTAGAAGATAATTAAAGGTATTTGTGAGCATCAAAATTATCATAAAGAGACATAGTATTATTCCAAATAATCTCCCCCTTTAAATAACATTATTTCATATTGTTGAAAATATTACATTGCTCAACAATCTCCTCCTTTTTGATGATCACAAAACCCAAAAAATAATAGAACTAAGTTAATTGAAATTTTCATTTTAAAAATAGTTACATAAAATTTTAGATTTTGAGAGGATAAAACAATATTTAATTACTTGTAAAATGACTTGTAAAATAAAATTTCTCCCCCATAAAATAAATATTTAGCAGTATGTCTTTCCAAAACCTCCATATATCCAAATCTCCCCAAGGGAAAAAAACTTAGATAAATGTAAATGTTATATGTAAATGTTCTGTTTATCAAAATTCTCCCCCTTTTTGTGATATCAAAAAGAATTAAAAATCATGAAATTTAACATATTTAATATTGCACTGAACTAAAAAGTAAATGTTATAATTAACTATTTTAAGAATAAGTGAATCTGATATACTGGCTTATTGCAATCATAAAACAGTAAGTAACAAAACGAAAAAGAATTAGGAAAAAAAATTTCATTCACAAACAGTAATATATATATGACTGTGATATACATTGGAATCAAGGTTTGTTGGAAAAGGCAGGGAAAAGGTGACTATCTCCTTTGAATTGCAGTCTTGATCTCTGTAAACTGTTCTCTGAGTCTCTTCATCATCCCATATCCTAGCTTGATGATGATATCTCTGTTCTCTTGAGTCATATGAATATCTTCAATTAGATTAATTCTGAAAAACTCATGCATTCTTTCCTCTTTTTCAACAAAAACTGTAAACTTCTCTGACAACTGATTCAAAATAATCCTGATCGGTTGCTCTCCAGATGTCAATTGATCCACTAAGAACTTCGGATTATCCAGAAATACTGACAAATGAGAACTACTACATTGAATATCATGTAGTCTTTCACTCATGTTGCTCATTGCTGCTGTAATTTCTTGAAATCATCGGATTAAATCAGGTGAAGTACCTGATCCACTAACAGTACTATTTGCAACAGATGCAAATTGATTCTCCATGAAGAGCTTTATGTCAGAAAAATCATACTTCTTTACCATCTCTAATTTTAAATTATCAACTGCATTCATCATATCATCTTTAAACAGATAAACTTCTTGTCTCGAAACTGTACACTCCATTAGCTTCTGAAATTTAAACTGTTCTAGGGTCAAGGCATTCTTGAGATTGAAATTATAAGATTCTAACAGAGATATTTTTCTGTACAGCTCTGCAACTTCATCTTTTCTTGAATCTGAGGCATTATGTGCTTGATTCACATGTCTAAATTCGGGTTGATGAAGCAGTGCAAGCGGCAATGAATCTGCATCTGATTGTTCTTTTTCCTTATCCTGACAAGGTTGATCCACTTAACTATCTTTTGAAGCTTGAAACTCTTCTACTGAAAAATCTTCCTGAAGTACCTCTGTATGAGCTTCAGAAGTATGCTCATCTCGAACTCATGCATCCATTACATCCAGTGGATTTTCAAGAACAATTTATTCAGGTAATTCATGAGGACGGTCCACTTCTTCACCAGGAACTGCCTCTTTAATTTTTTCTTGTTGAAGTACAACTTCAACAGCCGCAGCAACAGATTGAGTTTCCCTGTGAGTTTCTTCATGAGATACTGATTCCTCTATTGGTGTTGTGTGTTCAATAACATCCTCTCTTACAAAAGCATAAGTGAATGTGAGCTAAGTTGATTTCATAGCAGGGGAAACAATCTCTTCATCAATAAACCTTTTTCTTCATGATTTATGTCCTTCTTGACTTCTCTCTTCCTCAACTTCTTCCATGTCAAAGAGAATTCTTCTTGAAACATTACTCTCTCTGGATTCTGCTTGTCCCTCCTTGGACTTAGCTGGATGAGCCTGTGCACTCTCTGATTCTTCCTCAGCTCTAACAGGTAAAAGTTTTCCTTTAATGGTGCTCCAGAAGTATCCAATTTTTCTTAGAATTCTAGCATTGAATACATTATTGTGATGACATTTCACCCCAGAATCCACCAGTCTTATCATTCCTCTCTTGATCAATAATAGCGAGATAAATCTTCCATAAGGGAAAAAGGTCATCCTTGCTTCACTCTGATAGCAATAATTTAAATATCTTATCATGAATCGTGGGAAATTAACCTTAATGTCACACATTAGAAGGTACATTACATACATGTTAGGGTATAATATTTTCTCCATCTCATCAATCCTTGGTGCTATTCCAGTCTGAACAAACTTGACCAAAATATTTTGATCTGGCTCCAAATCCTTGATAATAATTTTCTCTATAACTTTGGTTCCAAACAGAAAAGACATGATATCCTCAGATTTGTGCACGGAATCCCCAATATTCCGTAAATCAAAATGAAAAACTCTTTCATGAGGGAAATTAAGAATCTGTCCAATCTCTACAGACGTGATTGAAAAGTCCCTATCTTCTATTTGAGCCAATAAACTATCCTCTGTATCTCCAAGACTGAACTTAATAGTTCTAAAGAAATGTCACATTTCTACCTCATATAAAAACTCAGAACATTCACTACTGAAAGTCTGTTCGAGATTCTGAAAAGATAACGCTTGCTTCAACAATAAATTTGTTTCAAACAACCATCCTAAATCAATAACTTTACCTTGCAAGATTTTTCAACAAACCATCTTAGGTTTCTTTGCAGCACTGCTCTTGGCTTCATCTTCATGCTTAGTATTTTCCATTTCTAAGACAATTTCTGAAGGTACATAAGACATAGGGTTTGAAGATTCAGAAAAAGGGTTTCGAAGTAGAAGAGCGGTTTTTAGGTTTTCAAAAGGGTTTCTGTTAAGGTGAAGCAGGATAGAAGTCGAAACCACTCTGACAGCCTTGATTCCCGTGTAATCACTAATCATTACTTTTATTTAAAATAAATAAAATTACATACAGTGGGAAAGAAAAATATTAAACAGAATTAAAAAACAGAATAAGAATTTATAAAAATAGAAACTATTTAAAAAAGAATAAACCTAACTCCCCTTTAATAAATTCAAACCTTGCAGTGGGAAGTGGTTTAGTAAAAATATCTGCTAATTGATTTTATGTATTTATAAATTCTAAGAATATATCCTTTTTAAACACATGATCTCTTAAAAAATAATGTCTTATATCAATGTGCTTAGTTCTAGAATGACTAGTGGGATTTTTTGAAATATTAATTGCACTAGTATTATCACAAAAAATAGGTGTATTACTAAAATTCAATCCAAAGTCCATAACAGTGTTTTTCATCCACAACACTTGTGCACTGCAACTACCAGCAGACACATATTCTGCCTTGGCTGTTGACAGGGAAACTGAGTGTTGATTCTTACTAGATGATGACACTAAAGACTTTCCTAAAAAGTGACATGTTCCTGATGTACTCTTCTTATCTAATCTATAACTTTTAAAGTCAGCATCTGAGTATGAAATCAAATTAAAATCAGTGGTTTTTGGATAAAGCAGAGATTGATAAATAGTTCCTTTTAAATATCTAAAAATTCTTTTGACAACAGTTAAATGGGATTATTTGGGATTTTATTGAAATCTAGCACAAAGACATACTGAATACATTATATCTGGTCTACTAGCAGTAAGATATAACAAACTACCAATCATACCTCTATATAACTTGTTGTCCACTGATTTCCCAGTTTCACCCAAATCAAGTTTTATATTAGTACACATTGGAGTTGTAAATGGATTGATGTTTTCAAGTCCAAATTTCTAAATTAAATCAGTAATATATTTGCATTGATTTAAAACATTTCCAAAATCTTTTTGAAATATTTGAAGACCCAAAAAGAAATTTAATTCTCCCATCATACTCATTTCAAATTATTCTTACATTAATTATGAAAATTCATGACAAAGAATTTTATTAGCTGATCCAAAAATTACATCATCAACATAAATTTGAACCAACAAAACATTTTTTTTAACAGTTTTCTTAAAGAGTTTTGGATCTGCCAATCCAATAGTGAAATCATTTTTCAAAAGAAAATAACATAATCTTTAATTCCAAGCTCTAGGTGCTTGTTTAAGGCCATAAAGAGCATTAGTAAGTTTGAAAACAGAATCTGGTTTTTGAGAATTTTCAAAACCTGGAGGTTGCTCAACATAAACTTCCTCCATTAAATAACCATTTAAAAAGGCAGATTTAAAATCCATCTGAAATAATTTAAAATTCATATAAGATAAATAGGCTAAAATAATTCTAATGGCTTCTAACCTAGCTACAGGTGCAAAAGTCTCCACATAATCTATTCCTTCTTCTTGATTATATCCTTTAGCTACTAATCTTGCTTTATTTCTAGTTATTATGCCTTGATCATCCTGTTTATTCCTAAAGACCCATTTGGTTCCTATTACTAGATAATCCTGTGGTCTTTCAACTAACTCCCAAACCTTATTTCTTTTGAACTGGTTCAATTCATCTTGAATTGCTATTACCCAGCTTTCATCATCTAAGGATTTTTCTATAGTCTAAGGTTCTTGTTGGGACAGGAAGGCAGAGACTTCCACTATGTATCCAAGGTTTCTTCTAGTTTGAATACCAGTCTCTAAGTCACCTATCACAGATTCTAAAGGGTGATTCTTTAAGGTTCTAGATTGTCTAGTTAAAACATTCAAAGGTTCATCAGTATCATGTTCTTCTGAATTGGACTGAATTTCTTTTATATCTTTTTCAAAATCATCCTTTAAATTCTCAAGTCTCATATTATCATTAGAATCAGGTTCATCTATTTGATCTATTCTTTTCTCAAAGGGATCAGATTCATCAAATTTCACATGAACTGATTCTTCAACAATCCTTGACTTTTTATTATAGACTCTATAAGCTTTGGAGGTAGCAGAATATCCTAAGAAAATAACTTCATCAAATTTTGGATCAAATTTACCAAGATTATCTTTGGAATTCAAGATGTAAACTTTGCATCAAAAAACTTTAAATTAATTTACTTTAGGTTTTATGTTATTCCATAGTTCATAGGGTGTCTTTTTCAAAATAGGTCTTATTCAAACTCTATTAATTATATAACAAGCTATATTTACAGCTTCTGCCAAGAAATATATAGGGAGGCTATATTCATTCAACATAGTTCTATCCATTTCTTGAATTGTTCTATTTCTTCTTTCTACAATCCCATTCTGTTGAGGTGTTCTTGGTGCAGAGAAAGTTTGTTTAATACCCATGTTTGAGCAAAGGGAATTGAATTCCTGATTCTCAAATTCTCCACCTTGATCACTTCTTAGTGAGATTATATTAAAACCTTTTTCATTGTGAATAGTTTTGCAGAAACTTTCAAATAAATTAAAAGATTCACTTTTAAATTTCAAAAAGAAAATCCAAGTAAATCTAGAATAACCATCAACTAACACATAAACATATAATTTACCAACTAAACTTGCTACTCTTGAAGGTCCAAACAAATCCATATGAATAAGTTCTCGAGGCTTAGTTGTAGAAACATTATTAATAGATATGAATGATGACTTGTGTTGCTTGCCAAGTTGACATGCATCACAAAATCTGTCATTTTCAAATTTGAGACTAGGCAAATCAGAAACTAGATGTTTCTTAGATAATTTATGTAAAGCATATATATTGAAATGACCAAGTCTTCTATGCCAGATCCAGGATTCACTTACTTTTGCAGTTAAGCAGTTTACTTGCTGTTTACACAAGGAATATAAATCCAAAGTATAAACATTATCAGTTCTCGGTGATCTAAATGTAAACATTTTATCTTTAGAAACAGTACAACTATTGTTTGTGAAATCAACAATGTATCCATCATCACTGAGTTGAGAGATACATATCAGATTGAGTTTTGACCCTTGTACATAAAGTACTTTGTTGATTGAGACTGCCTTTGGATCTCCACCTGTTCCAATTCCAATGATATTTCCTTTGGCATTGTCACCAAAGGTGACAAGTCCTCCTACCTTTCGAGTAAGTGAAGAAAAATTAGATGAATTTCCACTCATGTGTCTTGAGCAGTCACTCTCTATGTACCATATTTCTTTTCTACTTTGGTGACCTGCTTCCTGCAAAGACATTCAAACAAATTGCTTTGGTACCCATATTCTATTGGGTCCAAGAGTGTTAGCTATCAGTGATCTGGGTATCCAGATTTGCTTTGTTTTCTTAAAATTGGTTAAATCATATAGATCACTTGAAATGTAGGCCTTTTTAATACCACATATTTGAGGTTGTCTTAGAAAACAATGTTTAGCTATATGTCCCTTTGTTCCACAGAAGTTATAGATAACCTTTTTAATGTTAGGAACAAAATAATTTTTATATAACTTAGGTTTTTCTCCTTTACTTCCAATTCCAAATCTTTCCTTTTTAATTATAGTTTTTCCAAGTATTTCATTTAATGTGTTTTCTCCTTTTGTAAAAACTAATGCAACTTTTTTGTAAGATTCTACTTCGTCCTACAGTGTTTTTATTTTTGATTCAAAATTAGTGTTAATAGAATTGTATTTATCAGTTAATTCCTTATGTTGTTTTAGAAATGTATTTCATTCATCTGAAATAGCTTTATGCATGTTCTTTATGGATTTATATTTTTTAAATAATGAGTCATATCTTTCTTCAAGCATATTGCAGTAAGTTGTAAGTTTTCTATTTGAGTAGCTTGATTCGGAATTTGATTCATTATTTGAGTTAGAGGAGTAATATGAGTGTACATCATCAGTTTCATCCATGAAACACATATTTGCTTTTAGATTGAATTCCTCTTTCTCTGAGCTTGATTCAAAAGAGCTACTAGAGTCTTTAGAAACACTCCAAGTAGCTTTCATAGCTTTTTTGTCTTTCTGCTCATAGTCATTTCTTTTGAAGAATTTCATCTTCTTTGCATCTTTCAATTTTGGACAATCTGGTCTGATATGTACCATATTTTTGCATTCATAACATCTCACTTCCTTACTATCTTTCTTAAAGGATTTCTTGAAGTCTTTCTTCTTACTATAGAACTTTCTGAATTTAATGGCTAGCTGGGCCAGTTCTTCATCTGAATTTGATGAATCAGAACTTTCTGATTTACCACTGACTTCTCTGTTCTTCATCATTCTATTCTTTTGTTGGGAAGTTACTTTCAAAGCCGTACCTTCCTTTTTGATGTAGACTTTATATTCATTTTCCTCATCTTTCATTTCAGCTTCGTACATCATCAATGTACCAATCAGCTATCTCATAGTTAGATCCTTGACAGAAGTTGATTGTCTGATTGCTGCAGAAATTCCATTCCATCGAGTAGGAAGTAATCTCAGTACTTTTAATGCTTGATCAGCCTGCTTGATAGGTTCCCCTAGAGCTGTTATATTATTGACAATTTCTGTCAATCTCCCATTCATCTGAGTTATGATTTCTCCTTCAATCATTCTGAAAGTATCAAATTTTAACTTAGCAGTTGCATGTCTCATTTGTCTCACATTATCTGTTCCTTCATATGCCACAACTATTGTTTGCCACATTTCATATGCAGTTGGGCATTGAGACACTCTATTAAATTCATCCAGTCCTAGACCACAGATGATTGCATTCATAGCTTTTGAATTCATATCATACTCACTCTCTATAGCAGCACTCCATGTATCAGGATTTTTAGGAATTTCATAAGGAGTCAGAATCTTTGAATAGACTTTATATCCGAGATTTTTCAGATATATAATCATGTGTGATTTCCAGAAACCATAATTATCTCCATTAAAATATGGTGCTCTGACCATTGACATTCCCTCTCTTGTATCAACCATGATACCTCTTTGTATAATCTTTAAATACTTCTAGATTGATAAGGCTTTAGCAAAAATAAGTTCCTCGTCTGATACCAATTTTTGGATCTGAATCTACGGATTATACACAAGAGGGGGGGGTGAATTGTGTCTTTTCAAATTAGCGCGATCTCTTCAACTAAACATGTTCTTTCCACTATGCTTTAACAGAATAAAATATGTAGTGGAAAAAGTATAACCATGAACAAAAGGATGTATAGTGGTTCGGGGAACAGAAGGCCCCTAGTCCACTCCACCAACGCTCAAATCCACGAGCTTGGCGATTTCCACTATCTGGTCCTCTTTTCCACAGACCTGTCTACAACTGAGTACAGGCAGTTGACACCTTTACAAACTTTAGCCTAACACAGCCCTCTGGTTCAGACGTGAACCTACACAGCTTAAAACGAGAAGCTGGTTACTTAGAATAAAAGAGTTTCAATAAAGAAAACTTTTCCAGTTGATCTCCACAATCGCAAAAGAAAAGCGATTGACATTAGATAGATCTTCATCTTCAGAAATATTGATCTGTAACCCAAAACAGTTCTGAGTCGATCCAGTTGCAATAGATGTAAAGATAAAGTTCCCAACATCAGCATTAGTAGAGTCACAACAGATAATAGATATAGAATTCGTGAATCTTTTAACAAGATATTTCATCTTCTTAAATAAAAGTTTGACGCTTCTCCTTAATCAGCAGAATTGAAAGCCTTCACATAGTCTGTTTTTTTCTTCTGTTGATGGAAAGATAGATTTTTGTTTTCTTCTTTTTTTCTATCGTCTCATGCACTTGACTGTATATATCCATCTTCTGGTGTTTTCTAGACAAAACATATATAGAAAAATCTCACAAAATCTCCAGCACATTTAGTTCCATAAAAATCGCCTTCTGATTCACGATATTAAAAACAAATTGAATTATCAGAGAAGTTGTAACTCCCCTGAAGAATCGGCATAAAAATCTCCATTTAAATCGATTTTTAAACTGCTGAGAAAACGTCTTTGAATCAGTCAAATTCGTACTTTAAATATAACTTTAGAATCGGCTTGAAATCTGCCTAACAATCCGCTTGTTCACCGTCGTAAAAGAAATATCTCGACGCCAAACGTAAGGTTGAGACGTGGCCTCAAATGTAAGGTTCATTTCATGATCTCAAACGTCAGCTTCAGAAAGTAGGGTTCATTTCAAACGTAGGGTTGATTTCAAACGTAGGGTTGATCATCCATACATTCCAAACACACAAACGTAGGGTTCCTTCCTAACGTAAGGTTCTTCTTCCATACTTTTCCAAACAACGTAAGGTTCATTAACCATACGTTTCAAATAACGTAAGGTTCATTAACCATTCGTTTCAAATAACGTAATGTTCACTAACAATACGTTTCCTTTAACTCAAAAAGTAAGCTTTTCATCCATACGTTACGTTTGTCAATGTAGGGTATGAACAATGTTTCCAGCACGCGCTAAAACTGATTCCGTGCCATAGTGATTCCAACACGCTCTAAAACTGATTCCATGCCACAGTGATTCCAACACGCGCTAAAACTGATTTCGTGCCATAGTGATTCCAGCACGCGCTAAAACTGATTTCCGTATAAATGAAGTATGAATTCCCGTTATATCAATAATAAAATAAATAAATAAATTCCTGCAAAATACTAAATGAAATAATTAGAAGATAATTTAGGGTATCTGTGAGCATCAAAATTATCATAAAGAGACAGAGTATTATTCCAAATAATCTCCCCCTTTAAATAACATTATTTCGTATTGTTGAAAACAGTACATTGCTCAACAGTTCATATCTTCTGTTGTACACTACACCATGATTATCTTGTGCTATACACAACATTGTATTAGCTTGCAGTATCCGCAACACTAATCTTGGATCGTGTTATACACAATTTCATGTTTGTCTGATAGTAGTTATTATACACAACATTGAGTGTGTGTGTGTATATATATATATATATTTAATGTATAAATGAAATATGGTTGGATTTTGTTATATGCAACAACAATAGAGTCTTTCTCTACACAAATCCATGACTTTACTTGCATTACATGCAATCACGACCTTTTTTGATAGAGTGCGTTGTACGCAATACCGGGTTTCACTAAACAACGATATATAGATATAATATTATTATAAAATATTTGTTATGAATTGTTTTAACTTAATTATGAATTTTATGACATTACTATTCATCTTACACATTTTCTAGAACATGGTATGTGAACAAAATAATTTTCTTTGTAAAATAAGTATTTTTTTTAAAATGTCGTTTTGCCGCCTTTAGAAGGCGCATTCATATTAAATATAATTATTCACAAGTTTAGAAGTTAAATTTTACAAAATAAACTTTTTATTTTAAATCATGATATAAAACATTACACCGGATAATGTTTTGATATTTTTTTGACTATGTTTTTATTTTGTTGAATAGTAAAAACACGGTAAATTTTACATAAAAACAACTATTTTCATCGAGATAATTTATATGGTTAAATTATAATAGTAAATTGTTTTAAAGTATTAATAGAATATATTTTTACTATTTAATATAATTTATGTCATTAGCACTGATTTTACATTGAATTCTTATGTTAAATCAATTCAATCTTTAACAATGTTTTTAATAGAAAACCCATTTTTTCGACACATGGATTAATTTTAAATTAATTACTACAACTTATGTGTTTTTAATTTTGAAAAAATGTATTCCATATATGAATTCATGGGGTCCTAATTATGTTAATAGATTACTTTTATTTTTTTTATAGTATGAATAGTAACAACGATATATTTTATTTACTCCAGTTAAAGGTAAATCAGGTAAATAAGGGTAAAAATAAGAGAATAAAATTACCCTAACACCTGCAAGAATTCTATTGCAGGACTAAAAGTCAACCCATATCACCTAATGGTCGGAATATATTCATTTTATCAACTTTTCAGCATGAAAATAATTTAATTAATATTAACACCAAAGAAAGTGACAACATGTCACTCTCTTAAATCTTATAAGTATAATAATTTGACATTAGTGATAAACATCATGAACCATAGATAATGAATAGTATCCAAAAAGATAATAAAATTATCTACATCATGTGAATTTATTTATAATTATTAGGGACTAAATAATTATTATTAAAGGTGACACAATAATGTTGTTGAAATTATTTTATTCATTGAAATATCAATTAAATGGTTTTAACAATATTAACATAAATATTATATGAACTATTTAATATGATAAAAAAAATTTCTAGATAAATATGACTTGTTATGAATCTATTAAATATTTTAGTTTGAACATATTTTCTTGGGTGTATTTTATTTAAATTCAAATAATTCAATAGTGTCAAAATTGACACTACTGTTATTTCATAAAAATAACATAATATAAAATTGATTAAAAATAACAAAAATATTTAAAAATTATAAATTATAATTTATATTGTCTAAAATTCCATAAGTTATCAAATTATTGACAATTCACAACACATATTTAATTATTTATAAAAATTTAAAATTTAGAATCTTATTAACCCGAATAAAATTAAATTGATTAAATAAAGATAAATCAAGTAGAAAAGGATTAAAATAAATTTTAAACATGTCTAAATTTTATTTTTTGATTCTATTACAACCCTAAATCATCTAAACATAGTATATGAGTCATTTGTGGTGGTATTTAACTTGGGTTTGAATTTATATAAAATTAATATTTTTGAGGATTCCAGTGGTGCCCCTCTCCTCCCTTATAAAAGGGAACCTCCTCCCTCTCCTCTTCAAAACACATCGAGCCTCCAAGATCGCCAAAATCCTACCCATTTCTCCTCTCCACTACCATAGTAACATTTTTGAGGTTCTGGTTTTCTCAAAATACCAACTCTAGTCCCTTAAGAGGAAGCTTAAAGGAGGAGTTTCGAAGAAGAGGTAATCTCTTCTACCGATTCTTTCAAGATTCATTCTTCTTCAACATCCTATTATTTAGTTGTTTAAATGTTAAATAATTCAATTCGTATCACTAATATAATGATATGATATTATTAATATTAAACAGCCCCATTTCCCCTTCTATCAATCCTATGGAAAACGAAAACCCCATGCGTGCGTACGTACGGAATACCGTCTCCACGCCGTGGTGTAATCTATTTTTCCACCACCACCTTACATAGTCTGGTATAATGGTGCAACGAAAAACTATATATGGTTAATAAATCATTATACTGATTCTGAGATATAATATCATCCACTCTAATTATATTCAATAATTATGGGAATGATATTGTCGTTCGTGCGTACGTACGGACTACCGTCTCGGTGATAGCGATGAGGTTAATTTTCCATGATTAACCATTCAAGTATGACTATAAATTATATATGATAAATAATTATGAAAGATATTACATATTAATTATAATGGGATTATATATATATATATATCTGTGTGTGTGTTTCATTTACTTAATTCAATTCAATTAAATAAGGAAACGAAAACAGTGTTCAAGCATACGTACGGCCTACCGTCTCCATGAACAGTGTATTTCATTCCATTTATCGATCTATCATATATATTTATATGATGAATATATATTATATATAAACCATGTTTTACATTCTGTAATTTATTAAATCAGGATATAAGTAATAATATCAAGAACAACAAATCGAAACACATACGATAAATGAATAATTTTACCTAAAACGCTGCTTTAACATGGAATTTAAAAAATAACTGGTAATATAAAGTAATCGGTTAACCTTATATGATATCATAACAATGAATATGATTCTGTAATAAGGCAATTAAATTATCTAAATCATTATACAGGATGTTTGGATAAATACGAAGCATATCAGACATAACGTAAGGGATAAATTTGCAATCACATTTTTATATGAGATTGCTTATACAAAAGTATTTACTAGGTTAATATTTGTCATCCATGTTCCTATTTTCTAAAAATGGTTTCATTTATGTTTAAATTCATTTATATCAATTTTTGACTTTTACTATATGGTATGTATGGAATCTTTATTTTGTTTACCATACCAGGTACTTTTTGGCTTTCCCGGGAAAAGTACGAGAAGAATGCTTTTTTAACTTATACGGCATGAAATTTTTTTTAAGGTTTCAAAACATTTAATTTTCATGAAGATTCTTATACATGATTTCATGACTATTTACAAAAAAAATAATTTTCATCTAAAATTTCATAGCATTTTGTTAAAAGAAAATTATTTGGAAGAAGAAATGATATTTTCCTCAAAAATTCATTTCAAGTGTTTTATCGAAACCATATTCCATACAAGATGACATTATTTCATACGTGAATGTTTCAAGTATAATGTATCTATTATTTACATGGTTCCACCTTTCATATGATGAAATGATCCCCATTTGTTTTATATGGATTATGTTATAATGGGATGATGTTTATAGAACCCATTTTATTCTCTAGGTTATGTTGAATTATTTATTTTTATTTTCTGGCACAGGTAAGATTGATTTCATTATGAGATGGGTGGGACCTATATCTCCCTCCACTGCATTGGGTAAAGATTTATATTTCATGAGATAGATATGCCTGTAATGTTATGTTAATCTCGTCCAGTGATATAGGACTGGAATGAGGATTGAACTCGATTCAGAAATGGGCCTTGTCCACTAAGATGGTCTTGGCAGAAACTCCTTGGCTACTATGGAAATCATATCATGTGATTAATTATTTGGCACAATTACATGTTTTATTACCATTCTATTTTATCATGATTGATGTTCTATTATAATCTATGCCTTACGTGCAACCATGTTTTAAGTCAATGCTCATGATTTTGATGTTTAAATATTATGTTCATGATTTTAAGTTATAATGTATATGGTCTGTTTTATTTTGTCCATACATACCCTTTCTAAGCTTTTGAGGTCACCATTTATATGTTTTCTTTTCCCCATGATATAAAGAATATTTTTAGGTAAGAACAAAAGTTGGATGATCTTTATGGGAGATGTTGAAGATCATTAACAAAGATTAGAAGATTATGTTCCATGTTTCCAAAAACACTAAACTATTACAGTCCTTTGGTGTATGTTTTTTTTATGAATTATTTATTCTGTAAAAGTAATGTAATGTCTATGTATGTCGAGCTTTGTGTCTCTATATCAAATCAATTAGAAATGAATGTAATAATTTTATGCATTTGTAAACAATAAATATTTAATAATTTTTATTATTCATATTCATACCTACTAACTAAATTGAAATGTTATAATGGTATACGAAATTACAATTTATTTTGAATTTTGGATGCATGTATGATAAGCTATTAAATATATAAAATTTATTTGAAAAGAAATAAATCACAATATATTATGATGTTATAGTGTTTATTAGAGGGACATAAGTCACTCTTGGCATAAATATTCTACTAACGAGAATATGGTGATTATATTTTTCCATGTAAACAACCTAGGAATATTGAATTGAATTATTACAAAAAAAGATTTACCATAATGATTATAATGTTAATAAATCAATATTAACATTGTAGAAATTTCATAATTATGATGTTCTCTATGCATGTAAATTTGATACTATAAATGTTCTCTATGTGTGTGACCATGTTATTTTCGATTAATAAGAGTTTTCATATCATGGGGAAATGTTTTTCCTCTATTGAAACTCATGATGGGATGGTTAAAAAATTTGAAAAGGTAATATGTGAATCCAAATTAATGATAAACATGATTTACCAAGTAATTCATGAAAAAAGCATACCCCTTATATTGATGTTTTTTAGTAATAAAATATTCCACAGAACCCCCACCAACAAAAACAGAACCCTCTTGAATAGATTGTATGTGTTAGATGGCAAGACTTACATGTACTAGTTTACTGCTTCCCATTTCCAATTGTCTGATAATTCCATCCATTATCATGTATGTATTGGGTATGTGAGATCATAAGGACTTGATGAAGACAGCATACAAGGATTTCAAAATATTTAAGTTCCTATATTCTTACCTTCAATGATGTTTATGTGTATAGTAATTATTGGTCTGTGATTTTCAATAGGTTTGCATAGAAAGTTGGAAATCCACTTATCTATGTCTCTTATAATATATAGTCTAACTCTAGGACTATTCCCCATTATAGAGGATATTAATTTGTGATCTTTATTTATGGTTACTCTTGAAATGTATAAATTTACATACTAAGACACATTTCTGATACCTTTAAAACTTTTATGAATCAGAAAAATAGTATAGATATCCAATCATGTGGGATGTTAAAGACTCTACGAAAATAATTGTAATTTTTATTTTTATAGTCAATTTCTAATGATTTATATATTTGAACATATCTATATTCCTTAAAATATTATGGAAATATAGAAATGGAATGTCATAGGATAAGGTATGAATAAGACGCAAATGCTCACAATTGGGTTTTACTTGTTCCTTCCAGGTAGAATCTTCTAATCTAAATGGGAATTTTATTATGCATTTCACCTCTAATTATGTTTATTTCAAGACCAATCAAGAAATCGGGATAGGTAGACTAAAAAATCTTGATAATAAAAGAGTGTTTTGGTCCACAACATATACTCAATATATCAATGATAACATAGAACCAAATTTTGTGAAGTTTATATATTAGAGATTTCTATAGGGATAATGGGTTATAGAATATGTACAGATAAACCTTGTTCATTATTCATAATTTTATCTTTAACATGTTTTCCCACATAACTAGAAATTTTCATACACTAAAAGTGTTGGAACAACCCATCCATTTGGTTTTGAGGATCCTCTAGTTCCTTGAGATCATTATGATCCTATATTAGTCTTCACTGACACTCCACCTTATGCATAACATGATACTAATTTTTTTTATTCTGCTTGAGAGACAGAGGTAGATGATACTCATTGATATTATCAATAATCCTGTGATAAAAATAGGGGTACTATTTTAACCCCATCTTCAATCTATCATGTTGGTGTTTCTATTTAGGTGTTTAAAATTTCTCATGATATAAGCAACTTTGAACCAATACAACTTAAAAAAGATGGGAAATACAAATAATATAATCAATGGGTTTTCTATTATGCATGATGAAATAAATTCCCTTCTCAAAAACATGACCTGGATTATTATAACTAAAAATAATAATTCTATATTAATTAAATCTAAATGGATATTTAAAAATATTTTAGGAAACAATGGGGTGTTACAAATTCAATTAAAATATTGGTTGTTAGACAAATGATTCCTTCAACCAGAAGGATTGATTACATAGAAAATTTCCAACTATTGTTATGAATTTGAATATTCATATTTTACATTATTTTCCTACTAGATATGATTTATATATATGTATATTATTTATTAAAAGTATATTTTTTCAATGATAAATTTGATGATATAAATTATATGAAGCCTCTTAATGAATTATTATTCACAGAAAACACCATTTTTATTAATAAATAAGGAAACTGTACTAGGATAAATAGTGATGAACCAAATCATGGAAAACGAATTAGCTCCTAAATAAGGAAAACAATAAATGGTAAACTAATCAGGGGGATATAATGTAATGAATCCCAAGGGAGGCACCACTAATAGTGATAGAACACTCTAGAGTCAAGGACACTATAATGGAGTAGGAAACAAAACGTTCATCATGAAGGACTGGGAAATAAGGAATTATTCCACCTTATTACCCTCATGCTAGTTATAATGTAAAATTGTTCTACAATTAATGAGAATCCTGTAATACCTGATATGGTATGAAATTTCCCATTGAGTGGTCTTGTTATTCTTATGAAAATCATGGAGTATTTATTAAACAGTTTCAATCTCTGAAAGAGGCATTGGTTTATAAATACTGAACTATAACCCATTGAGAGGTTCCTATTTATCTATCTATAGGGAGTCACCTCGATGAAATGATGAAATTGTTGTTAGAAACCATGCTACCCCATGAGTTTTGTAACACCCCACCACCCATCATAATTCCCAATGAACATGGCCCATCCGAATTATGTTTCATCCATTTGGATGGGCATCTCAAGTAGATCTATTTTCCCATCAAAACCATTATGTTATATGCATGTGAATTATACTCATACCAAAGATCATGCCTCACAAAGTGTCATTTTTCACTTTTTATCATAATAACCACCATATCTAGGATCATCTATTTTGTTCAAGATATCATACCCATATTTGAGCATGACACAACATTGAAGTTTATTTGTTCCTCGTCTCTAAGATACACATGTTTCCATCTGCATATATGATCTCTCTTGACATCTTCATTGTGATATTGGATCCCATTACATGTAACCACCATAGTATGAAGGAATCAACTGGTCATACTGGGGATAACAATCTTGTGAACTCAACAAATGAATCATAGAGAGTTATAGTATAATTAAATTCCCAAAATAAATGGGAGATAGTCTCTATTCAGGGGAGCTGGAAACAAGAACATTTGGAAACAATTGTGATTTCCTTTCTAATAGATCTCTTATTAAGTAGAAATGACATGGTTTCATAGTCTCCATGTGAGAAAATTAAACATAGAAGTAATGCCCTTTAATCAATGAAGGCGTCCCCATAAATAATTACAATTGGGATCCAAATGAATCGACTAGTATGACATGACAAAAATAACCCTAATGAAGTGGACTTGAAAACACATCTATATAGGTCATCTAACTGTTTATTGAAATTTAACACATTATAATACTCTATGGTTAAGAATTATTGGATAAATGTAGGATGAACACTTGTGTGAAGGTAATATTCGTATTCGAGAAACATGGAATGATGATAATATCTATCGATCAGTTTTCATGACAAAAAAATATGTCCTTGTTTCCAATTATCTCGCTTGAATGATTAATAAGGTGAGGTGTAACGGCCCGAAATTTTGAATAACTCTTGTTTCCTAATTTCATGTGTTATTTTATTTTATTTTTATACTCAACAAAAATGTTTTATTTGATAAACATGATTATAATTAAAATGAGACCAGTGGGTTTTGACTGTTATATGACCATCGGTCAATATGACCGCTGTGAACTAAATGTTTTGATTATTGTCTCTAAATATAAGTAATCATGGTTAATTATTATAGAAAGAAGATTTGATGGCCTCACCTAGTAGTCTTGGACCGATCGAAGCCCATCTAACAGAGCTTGGGAAGGAGGTAGCACCTTTGGGCTTTTCTCTGGACCAAATCCAAGCCGAACTTCATCATGTGAAGCTAGAACGGAATCGCCTTCGCGAGAAGTTCAAACTGATAGAAATTACTACTCGGGAAATGTTGACTGAGCCACCCCAAGATTCAATCACCCTGGCACACCTTACTCTTAGGTCCTATGCTGGTATTATAAGGGGCTATGTAACGAGACCGTAACTGCCTTGTGTAATCCTTGTTTTAAATAAAAATTGGGATTTCTTCTTGTGATGATGTTTATGAATTTTCAAATGACCGGATAAATATAGTATGCATATTTTTGATGAATTTTAGAAAAAGGATATTTTAAAAATGTTTATGTAAACCTTAAATAATTAAAAATGTGTAATGATTTTCGAAAAATGGTCTTCTAAATTATGTTTAGTACAAAATTTGGAGTCTAATAAGATCTACTTGATTTTTGACGAATAGTAAATTATGAATAGTGATTTTATGATTAGGATTAGTAATATGACCAAATGGATTAGTAATCTCACTTAAAGAAAGTTTTAAAATAATCTAGGCACCTTGATTAAGTAATGTGATTCAATAAAATGGTTAAATAACAGTTTCATAAATTGTTATTCAAGTATTAGTTTTTTCGGGTGAATAGTATTTTTTTAATTAAAAATTAAATTAAAAATATTTAGAAAATTATTTTTATAAAATGGATTTCATTTTTGAACTCAGAGCACCGATATTATGTTATGGTAATTTTTGGGGTTTTTTCTGAAAAAATGAAATTTTGGTGAATAGTGTATTTATTTAAAAATAAATTTAAAAATATTTAGAAATTTGTTTTTATAAAATGGAGTTCATTTTTTAAATCAGAGCATTGATATTTGGTTAGTGTGAGATTTTGGGATTTTTCTGAGAAAGTTGAATTTTTAGGTAATAGTAAAAATGCAGTTTTAGGGTTTCGGTATGTTTAATGACATCATAGCTGTGTCATGATGATGTTATGAGATATTTTAAGAGTTGTCCGGCCAAGGGTGATGACCTTTTGTTTTGGGGGCCCCATGTGGCCTAACTTCATGGTAAATGCCAAGGGAGAGCACATGGGTTTCAGAAAAGCACATGTGAGGTGTCCCTTGGCCATTAATGCCTTGTCCCCTCACTCTCCCTATAAATACCAAGCCCTCCTCTCATCCATTCGACTCCCCACTCTTCCCCAACGAAGTTTTGGTCTCATTACCTCCCAAGGATTCCTCCCAAGGTGCCCCCAAGCCCTCAAGGTCCCAACCTTTGAGGTTTAAGAGTTACATTTTAAGGTAAGGGATCCGACCTCTCTCTTTCATTTCAAGTAATCTCTTTTATGTCATTCCTTTTCTGCTACATGTTCTTATGTTTTAGGATGCTATTTTATACTCCTCTTACTTCCCTTTTTATGTTCAAATAATGATTGATCCCTTCTTACTCACATTATTTCGTTTTATGAAGTTTTATGTGGCGCCGTTAGACTGTCGAAATTTTTGTAACAGATTCTTTCTCCCTTCTCATTTTTCAAAGATCTATTTTCATGTAAAGTATTTCAAGTTCATTTTTATTATGTTGGGGTATGATCTCTAAATTTATCATACTGATCTTTTATGATCATATTATGAGATACCCCATTTGATCTCTTGAATTCAGTATTTTGAGGTTTTAAGTGGCGCAGTTAGGCTGCCGAATTTTTAAGTGGTTCTTCACCCTTCTCGTTTTGAAGTTCTACTTTCATGTCAATTCCGTCATGTTCATTTTTGTTATATTGGTGTATGATCTATATATCTATCATACTGGACTCTTATGTTCATATGATGAGTGACCCCATTTGATCTCTTCAATTCAGTATTTTGATGTTTTAAGTGGCGCCGTTAGGCTGCCGAATTTTTAAGTGGTTCTTCACCCTTCTCGTTTTGAAGTTCTACATTCATGTCAATTATTTCAAGATCCTTTCTATTATGTTGGGGTATGATCTCTATATCTATCATACTGGACTCTTATTTTAATATGATGAGAGACCCTATTTGACCTTGTCAATTCAATTTTGTTAAAGTTTAAGTGACGCCGTTAGGCTGCTGAATTTTCATAAAAGAAATCTTATTTTTGTCTCACTTCCATGTTTTTCATTTCATACGGTATATATTTCAAATTTCATTACCATGTTCTTAAATCCCTTATATTCTATCCCCCTACTGTTTTATGGATCAATTATGAGTGGGTGACCCATGTCCCCTCTCTTTTCAATGTTTTCTAAAACCTTGTAACATAGCCGTTATGCTGCAGAATTTTCGTCTCAAAATGCTTCTCTCTTTTCTCAAAATTATTTTATGTTATAAAGTGAAGACTCAAAGCTCTTATTTATACAAGGGTATTCACACATATATCAAAATGTTCTATTTTAAATTCTGGGATTTACATACATGAGACCCTCTTTCCCTTTTCGTGGGTTTAAAGTAACGTAAAGATCATGTCTTTAAAGCAGTTTTTAAAACGTTATGATTATGAAATGAAACCCATTTATTTTATGCTATATGGGTTATTTATGAAATGTTTGATGATGATATATGTGGATCACATGATAATAAAGGAAAATTTAAGGGTGCGCCCTGATAGCGCTCCAATGCATTGGGTAAAGACTTAATCTCTAGAGATGACCATTTTAACGACGCCTTGGTGAATAACCTTGGTAATTTTTAACGACACCTTGGGGATGGACCTTGGTGAAACGAAACGATTGTCAATATTAAATGTTGCAGCCACATCTTCAAGTTATAAAAAAATGTTATTTTTATTATGAAATGCCTCATGATTTCTTTCTCATGCCTTAATGTTCTTTTCATGTCCTTATTGAAGTATCTTAAGTTCACATGTAAAATGTTTCTCTTGTTTCCCTTATTGGGCCTTCTGCTCACCCTTTCTTTTGATGTATGTCCCCAGGTTATGAGATGCAGTAATGAACCTAGGATGAACATAAAGAGAAGACTTTCAAGTGTTTAAGAAGAGTGTTTTTAGTTCTTTTCATGTATTATGTTCCTGGTTTCCAAGACACTAAACCTTAAAGATCCTCAGTTTTGTGTAATGAAATGAAAGTTTATGTTATAAAATGATGGGATGCTATAGTTGGTATCAAAGGATGGTTTAGTTATTTGTGGAAATTAGGATATGAAAACATTAGGAAGAACCCTATAGAAAAGTTTAAATATAGAAAATCTTCCTGGTATTTTGGTGAGTATTGAGTAAAGGGTTTCCAAGCAAATACATCCTTGTCTGGGTACGAGCAGGTAGAGGTGGCTCTGGCACAGATGTACGTAGGGGTAAAACCTAAAAACACCGCTTTGAGCTAGACTCGAACGGGAACTGGTACACGACAACGGGCCTTGCTGCACTCTTGGTTACGACACTCCCAGGGATATGCTTTGGTAAATTCATAAGCTTAGTATGAACCATTGTTAAAGGAACAAAGATTCACGTAAGAATATATGATCATGGATAACCTAGATTGGAACCTAGGGGATCACAGGTTAGGGTATACTTTTCTTCTACAAGTTATCCTTATATGATTTAAGCTCTTTTTCATGATTATTGGTTAAGTATTTAAGCCCCTAATTATGCTTTATCTTCTTAGTTAATGGTTGGAAATGGAAGAACATGTCCCAACAACCAATGTGTTAGGAAATGCGATGATTGTCGTATTAATATGATAGGGATGATTAGGGGAATAAAATATGATTATTATTCTGGAAGACGTTCACTATTTTGGGGACCCTATATGATCGAGGTAAATAGATTACTACGGTATTTTCATTGAGGAGTAAGGTTGACTTATATTTTGAAGAATAAATGAATTTAAGGTGGACTTATAGTAATTTAGGTTACTTATGGGAATAATTAACCTATATTGGGTAAAATATGTTTAGGTTAGATACTTTTGTTATAAGATGTTAGGAGTGATTGATGTTGTTTGGAGATGAACAATGAAGTTTATTTTGGAAGACTATGTTATCAAATCCTTCTTGTATTTGGGTTTCAATCTTAGTTTGGTTTATTTTGAGGAATCTTAAGGACCATTATTTATGGAATAGACTATGATGAACTTTGGGTAGTACCATGGAACTTTGAAGATTTAAAAGTTGTTTCCATTCCTATGGGATTCTTTTTGGAGAGTTATTTTACCTTACCCTTTCTATTTTTTTGGATAATGTTTACAGATAAAATAAATAGATAGTTGATCTTTTGTGGATTATGTGATTCTCTAGAAGATGATTCTTGTGTTTTGATGAGACCAAGTAGTTTTGAATGCTCATCGTTTGGATAAAAGATTAGTTTTGGTAGAAACTTATTAATGTATCAAACTCTACATGAAGGTAGATATATTTCCTTATGTTTTTGTTCTATGTTGTTAATGAATTCCTCAAAGTTATGAAAAGGAACGTAAAACAAAAACGTTGTTGGTTTACGTTTTCTACTAGGTAATCAAAGACCGCTTACACACATCATAATTTTGTGATTTTCTGGTGGCTAACTTCCTCCTAATCATGTTTTCTATCACTCTCCTTTAGGACGTGACCCTTTGTTTTCTCCTCCATGTCCATGTTTCCTACATGGAATCCTAGTATGAGTAAACTCGGGTGGCCTTTGTACTTCCTTTTCTTTCTTTTAAAGTAATGGTGTTACTGACTCTTTTTCCGATGTGGGACTTTCAATGAAATTTCAAAACCCAATTTTAAAAATTGCGAGGACGCAATTTCTTAAGGGGGGAAGATTGTAACGGCCCGAAATTTTGAATAAATCTTGTTTCCTAATTTCATGTGTTATTTTATTTTATTTTTATACTCAACAAAAATGTTTTATTTGATAAACATGATTATAATTAAAATGAGACCAGTGGGTTTTGACTGTTATATGACCATCGGTCAATATGACCGCTGTGAACTAAATGTTTTGATTATTGTCTCTAAATATAAGTAATCTTGGTTAATTATTATAGAAAGAAGATTTGATGGCCTCACCTAGTAGTCTTGGACCGATCGAAGCACATCTAACAGTGCTTGGGAAGGAGGTAGCACCTTTGGGCTTTGCTCTGGACCAAATCCAAGCCGAACTTCATCATGTGAAGCTAGAACGGAATCGCCTTCGCGAGAAGTTCAAACTTATTGGAATTACTACTCGGGCAATGTTGACTGAGCCACCCCAAGATTCTATCACCCTGGCACACCTTACTCTTAGGTCCTATGCTGGTATTATAAGGGGCTATGTAACGAGACCGTAACTGCCTTGTGTAATCCTTGTTTTAAATAAAAATTGGGATTTCTTCTTATGATGATGTTTATGAATTTTTAAATGACCGGATAAATATAGTATGCATATTTTTGATGAATTTTAGAAAAAGGATATTTTAAAAATGTTTATGTAAACCTTAAATAATTAAAAATGTGTAATGATTTTCGAAAAATGGTCTTCTACAATTATGTTTAGTACGAAATTTGGAGCCTAATAAGATCAACTTGATTTTTGATGAATAGTAAATTATGAATAGTGATTTTATGATTAGGATTAGTAATATGACCAAATGGATTAGTAATCTCACTTAAAGAAAGTTTTAAAATAATCTAGGCACCTTGATTAAGTATTGTGATTCAATAAAATGGTTAAATAACGGTTTCATAAATTATTATTCATGTATTAGTTTTTTCGGGTGAATAGTATTTTTTTAATTAAAAATTAAATTAAAAATATTTAGAAAATTATTTTTATAAAATGGATTTCATTTTTGTACTCAGAGCACCAATATTATGTTATGGTAATTTTTGGGGTATTTTCTTAAAAAATGAAATTTCGGTGAATAGTGTATTTATTTAAAAATAAATTTAAAAGTATTTAGAAATGTATTTTTATAAAATGGAGGTCATTTTTGAAATCAGAGCATTGATATTTGGTTAGTGTGAGATTTTGGGATTTTTCTGAGAAAGTTGAATTTTTAGGGAATAGTAAAAATGCAGTTTTAGGGTTTCAGTATGTTTAATGACATCATATCTGTGTCATGATGATGTTATGAGATATTTTAAGAGTTGGCCGGCCAAGGGTGATGAATTATTGTTTTGGGGGCCCCATGTGGCCTAACTCCATGGTAAATGCCAAGGGAGAGCACATGGGTTTTAGAAAAGCACATGTGAGGTGTCCCTTGGCCATTAATGCCTTGTCCCCTCACTCTCCCTATAAATACCAAGACCTCCTCTCATCCATTCGACTCCCCACTCTTCCCCAACGAAGTTTTGGTCTCATTACCTCTCAAGGAGTCCTCCCAAGGTTCCCCCAAGCCCTCAAGTTCCCAACCTTTGAGGTTTAAGAGTTACATTTTAAGGTAAGGGATCCGACCTCTCTCTTTCATTTCAAGTAATCTCTTTTATGTAATTCCTTTTCTGCTACATGTTCCTATGTTTGAGGATGTTCTTTTATACTCCTCTTACTGCCCTTTTTATGTTCAAATAATGAGAGATCCCCTCTTACTCTCATTATTTCGTTTTATGAAGTTTTAAGTGGCGTCGTTAGACTGCCGAAATTTTTGTAACGGATTCTTTCTCCCTTCTCATTTTTCAAAGATCTATTTTCATGTAAAGTATTTCAAGTTCCTTTTTATTATGTTGGGGTATGATCTATAAATTTATAATAATGATCTTTTATGATCATATAATGAGAGACACCATTTGATCTCTTCAATTCAGTATTTTGATGTTTTAAGTGGCGCCATTAGGCTGCCGAATATTTAAGTGGTTCTTCACCCTTCTCGTTTTGAAGTTCTACTTTCATGTCAATTCCTTCAAGTTCATTTTTGTTATGTTGGGGTATGATCTCTATATATATCATACTGGACTCTTATGTTCATATTATGAGAGACCCCATTTGATCTCTTCAATTCGGTATTTTGATGTTTTAAGTGGCGCCGTTAGGCTGCCGAATTTTTAAGTGGTTCTTCACCCTTCTCGTTTTGAAGTTCTACTTTCATGTCAATTATTTCAAGTTCCTTTCTATTATGTTGGGGTATGATCTCTATATCTATCATACTGGACTCTTATGTTCATATGATGAGAGACCCTATTTGACCTTGTCAATTCAACTTTGTTAAAGTTTAAGTGACGCCGTTAGGCTGCCGAATTTTCATAAAAGAAATCTTATTTTTGTCTCACTTCCCTGTTTTTCATTTCATACCGTATATCTTTCAAATTTCATTACCATGTTCTTAAATCCCTTATATTCTATCCCCCTACTGTTTTATGGATCAAATATGAGTGGGTGACCCATGTCCCCTCTCTTTTCAATGTTTTCTAAAACCTTGTAACATAGCCGTTATGCTGCAGAATTTTCGTCTCAAAATGCTTCTCTCTTTTCTCAAAATTATTATATGTTATAAAGTGAAGACTCAAAGCTCTTATTTCTACAAGGGTATTCACACATATATCAAAATGTTCTATTTTAAATTATGGTATTTACATACATGAGACCCGCTTTCCCTTTTCGTGGGTTTAAAGTAACGTAAAGATCATGTCTTTAAAGTAGTTTTTAAAACGTTATGATTATGAAATGAAACCCATTAATTTTATGCTATATGGGTTATTTATGAAATGTTTGATGATGATATATGTGACTCACATGATAATAAAGGCAAATTTAAGGGTGCGCCCTGATATTGCTCCAATGCATTGGGTAAAGACTTAATCTCTAGAGATGACCATTTTAACGACGCCTTGGTGAATAACCTTGGTAATTTTTAACGACACCTTGGGGATGGACCTTGGTGAAACGAAATGATTGTCAATATTAAATGTTGCAGCCACATCTTCAAGTTATAAAAAAATGTTATTTTTATTATTAAATGCCTCATGATTTCTTTCTCATGACTTAAAGTTCTTTTCATGTCCTTATTGAAGTATCTTAAGTTCACATGTAAAATGTTTCTCTTGTTTCCCTTATTGGGCCTTCTGCTCACCCTTTCTTTTGATGTATGTCCCCAGGTTATGAGATGCAGTAATGAACCTAGGATGAACTTAAGGAGAAGCCCTTCAAGTGTTTAAGAAGAGTGTTTTTAGTTCTTTTCATGTATTATGTTCCTGGTTTCCAAGACACTAAACCTTTAAGATCCTCAGTTTTGTGTAATGAAATGAAAGTTTATGTTATAAAAAGATGGGATGCTATATGAGGAATGTGGATCTTAATTGTAATCTAATTGAATATTGGAATGATGTTTGATTTATCTAGGTTATTTCCATAAATATCTCATATAAACCTTTTCTAAAGGGTACGCCCTTGAACTACCTACCTTGACATCCTTATCATGTAACGTCCCAGATCTGGGTGCCACTCAACGGGTTCCCCGAACCCAGTTGGTCAAATGACATCCATGGGATTTCCTCAAATTCCAGAGGCTCATGACAAGAAGTGAGGTCCTATGTCTGATAGTCGGAAAACTATGTCCTCACATGTCAAAGTGTAGCGTAGTGGAAATAAATAAAAACATACAACAACAGAAGAAACAAACAATATAAAGATTAAATGGACAATAAAAGCAAAGATAACTGGCAGTCATACATATATGATCATGAAATATGTCTTATGTCAATGGAAAAAGTCAAATAGATTACAATAGCAATCAAACACAATATAGTACATGTAAAACAATGAAAAACAAAACAGTGTAGCATGAACTCAGTAGCAACGCAAGCCTAAGCTCAACCACATGCTCTCCTACTCCTATGCAAAAATGAAGCACTTGTATAGGGACTCTGTCCCTTATCGAAACCTACAAATATATAATCTATTTGGGCCCAAGACATGAACCAAATAGGGTGTGAGAAATAAATCTCTGTAGGCTACCACCAGAATCCCATGCCAAATTGTTAGTGAGTTTGTGCAATAGTAGTGTGCAGTAATGAATTTCAATAAACTAAGTAGTTGTAAAAAAGTAAATATTCCTACCAGTTCCATTTCCATTTAATTGTTTTTTAACAATTCAATATTAAGGAATTGTATGTTTCTTAGACCCAGCCTCAGCGGACAATCTCTTATACAGTGCCGCAACAAAACTATAACCAGCTATTTAACAAGTACAATGTAAGCAATACCAAGCATGCGATTTATCTTATTAGATATAACATGTGATAAAACGAAATTTATACAGAGTCCTTTGACATGAAACCCTTTCCCTCAGTTAATCGGAACCACACACTCAGGTTTATCAGAACCACGCCCTTAGGCTAATCAGATCCATGCCCTCATGCTAATCAGAATCGAAACCCTCAGGTGATTTCCCTCAGGCATAATGAATATTTCCCTCAGGCGTACGATATAATTCAATCAAGCATGGAAGCAACTTCCCTCATGCATATGAAACATTCCCCTTAGGATAAATGATACACATGCCCTCCGACTGAATATAACCTTTCCCTCGGGCTAAACAAAGAACTTCCCTCATGCTAATCAAGTAAGCAAGAAATATATATCCATTTATTCTAACGAAAACTCAGAGAATGATAAATCACGGTATACCCTCAGGTATCCAGACCAAATAGCTAAACAAGGGAACACACCCACCATGTGGCCATGAATCAATGAATCAATCCCAAACAGTAGTTAAACATCTTCCAAAAATTACATATGAAATTATAGGTATTTAATTAATCAATTCCTCCGCCAAATGGCACCCAAAACATAGGTGTGTAGCACAACAGTACAAAAAACACCCAGCAGTTGGAATTAAACACCACGCAACCTACCTTGATCTTCACTAATCGGTATATGCGAACGACACCTCCCGAAACATCCGAGAACAATGTAGATCTTGGATAAATGGTTATCCATTCAATCTCAAATAACATCCCCTCAGGAAGGAATTGGAAATAAGGGTTCATGAAGTGTGAAGAACTCACTCATGCTGTTCAATCGAGATCGTCAGTGAAGGAATCCGAGTTTCAGTGTGTGGTCGGGAGCCTCTCCAAGCTCCAGCACTCTCTCCCACTCTCTTCCGATTTTCTAAGCGTCCTCTGTCTAAAGAGGAGGCTACATCCCATTTTAATTGAAAAAACAAACTACACGGTGTGTACTCTCAAGTACATGGCGTGTACTTTTCATTTTTTTAACTATTCCTCTGGAGGCTACATTTGATCAAAACACTATTCATCTGTCAAAAAGATTACACGACATGTATTTCTGAGGACACGGTGTGTACTATCGTTCCGATGACATCTACTTCCACCACATTACTATTCACCTGCCATCTGATTACACTGTATGTATGCAAGTTACATAGTGTGTAGTATTTTTTTACACCCTTCATTTTCGGCAAGACTACATGCCCTGTGTAGTTATCTCACATGCCCAAAGTACACAACATGTAAACAAGAACATGTCGTGTACCCACAAATTTTGGGATTGTCACCAATTTTCCATATTTTCTCAAAAACACTTAAGGAAAAAGGAATATAAGAAACACATACCTCAAGAATAATTTACCCAACCATAATTTATATCTATTGATAGATTGCCCATATAATAAAAATATTTTTGACACATGGAAACCATATCTAAATTCATGTATTATTTCTATCTTATAGGTTATATGAAACTTTCTATCACTTTTTTGGATAGAGGTTTATCATTATTAAAAAATAACCATTATACATTGTTAGTGAATAGAAAACCATATATCTTTGGAACTATAACCTAACATGTGATCCTATATAGCACTTGTTCCACTTTAATAAACAATTCTATGGGATCTAATGGAATTGATTCCTATGCCAACTCAATTGTATGCTATGCATGATCTTCATCAAATTGAATCTTTCTCCTCTAATATTTATTAGAGATATACTCTATCATAATGAATATGCCATATATTTATACTATTATCATAATGTATCAGGTGTTTTTTATATTGTATCCCCTTCATATAGGTTAATCTAATAAGGATATTCTTAATTCCATGTGGTATTTTTTTACCGTAATAGACCATGACAAATGCCTCACAACACTATATATTGGTATGTGACAACATGAGTTTCATTCTACTCCAAAACATAATTAGAATGACTTTTTCCTCCTTGGATGAAACATGATGTAGTGTATACACAATAATTTTAAATCTACATCTTTAAATTTACACGAGAATATCTACATGACTCATCAACGACCTGACCATGTTCAACAAGTTTTGGTTCCCCCATTCACTAATAACATACCATTGTGTTGTATTGGGATGAGAGAGTTTAGATAACATCTTATATTTCTTAAGATACTCGATGAAATCATATTTAAGATATTTTATACAACAAACTGATCAATGTATCCTCGTCTTCATACCTATAATATTCCATACATTATTTTTTAAATCCATAAATCTATAAAATAATTATAATATATAAATTAATAATTAGATATATCTATATTTATTAAATCCATTGTTAAAATTATTGAAGTATTAGTATTCACATAAAGATTCAAATAGAAATGTTCTATAAACCTATGTTTGAAGAAAACATATATTCTCTATATCCCTTTTTGACATTCCTTAAGAATGAGGATTCTGCATTTTTCCTTCCAAACAAGTGTAAAATCTATCTGGTCATATTTTTCATATGAATATAAATACACACATTGATATATATATTTGTTATGAAAATATCATTTAAACAATCAAGTCTGTGATACAACAACTGGGTGTGATATGATTCTAGAAAACATGATTCATTATAGATTTCTAACACCTAGTCTCCAAATGCTATTATACAATGACCATATTTTTATTTTTACACCATGGGAAATTCTATGTTTATAAAACTGTTATATTCTGTTAAAAACATGAATATAAACCCATCCGGGTTTAAACTAGAAACAAATGTAATGTTTTGGTTAAAAATCAGAAAATAGTAAAAAATCATCAAAAAATAATAACTCTTGTAAAAGAAAGGTGGTAGTCTCTTGTAGCCAATGAAAAAAGACTTTCTTTGTTGATATGTTGAAGACCCACATCACCTAAGGAATCCTTCTTCAATCTACATGGTTCCTATATTTCAACACATGTTTTAGATCCATTTTTTGTGTTCAACACCTAACTGGTAGATATAGAATGGATTCATTTTTTAAAAAAATCGCCATAATATACAAAATTCTTCTTCAATAAGGAGCATTTTTTCCTGTTGTCATGCATTCCACATGAAAACATATTATATCCCGTTCATTTGTATACCTCTGGAGAATCCTCTTCATAGTCTAACGCTGCATAGAATGATTATTCCTTGAACTGATCATAAAAAAAGTTTCCATTCCATTTGCCCTGTTTACTATAAGGATACTGGTTTTTTCGTGCCTTGTGTCCTTATTTTCATAGTCAATCTAGGTGAGGAGTTCAATACGTGACTTTTCAATATTTCTCATACTATATTTCATAATAAAACATGATAAGTATCAAGGTAGTATATAAAGTAAAGTATATGGAAGAATCTCCCCTAGTAGTATGAAACCAAATATGAATAAGTATCCAATATAACAAATCATCTTGAATACATGAGGTCTAAATAGATCCCCTCTATAACCATTCATGTCAAATGTTCCTCTGATGTCATATCACACTATCATATTCTTCTTCAGATAATGATCACAAAGATGAAATGACATGTTATATGAGTCCAGATCTTCATGTAGCATCCGACCCTCACTCAATATAGAATATAACATGGGAAAATATTCATCTAATTCATCATCTATCATATGTAGACATTTTAAAAAAACAAAACATTTGATAGTGTATGCAACATGCAATACTGATCATACACGAACCACGAATTATTAATATTTAATGTTGTAGTTATAACCTAAAAATAATATTGGAAAGTATAAATAAGATTAACTATATTATGACATATATATAAATTTATTACTCAATACAATTTAATTGATTCATTATTAGGAAAGAAGTGCTCAATTTATCAACAGAATCCTTTTATCCATTAAAAAGCTAATTTCATAAAAATTGGGCTTACATATTTTTATGAATGATTATTATAATTAATTGTAAGAAAAATAATATATTTTATTTAAAATAAAATATATAATATTTTATTTCATCATGTCAATGGTTTCTTAAGATGAATTTTTTATAATTTTATGAAACATATGAATTGTCAATAAATAGTGATAAATAATGTTTTTATTGAAAATCATCCTTTTTTATGTAATTACAATGTAACATTATATTTTGAGTTTTTTAAAAATTTAATTAATTATTCTTATTATGTATTTTCTATTAAATTTTATTTGATTCAATGTTATACTGGAATATGGTAAAAACAAAATTATATACATAAAATAGATATGTCTAAAAATCAAATTTTCACAATTTGTGATTATAATATAAATTTAACCCTATTAATTAAATGAAATAAATTTGATAAAATAGATTTCGTATTTTTAATTAAAATAATTAATACTATTTTAATATGAAAAGTTAATTTTTGATGAATAGGAGTAATAATCATAGTAGATTTTATTTCCTCACTAATGGTAAAATAAGGTTATTGGTGTTAAAACTAATGTGATATGGTTTAAAATTCATTCAAAAACATTCATATATTTCATTAGATGTGTATAGTTAATCCATAAAGAATGTAAATTTTAATATATGGCAATTTTCTAATTTTATCATTGATTTAATTCTTTATAATATTTAATGTAATGGATAATGTAAGAAATGACACTCTCTTACTAATAATATTTTTAGTATTTTTTTTAATTCATAAAAACCATTATAAAGTTATAAATTATCATTTTAATGTAAAAATATATTTTATCATGTAATTTTTTTTAATTTTTAATAATAATTTAATTACTTTAATTTCTTACACAAAATTTACCCCATGATTGTGAAAATAGTTTAAAAATTATGAAAATTATTTTAAAAAATAAAAAATAAAATTTATTGGTTGTTTTATAGTGTTAGAAAAAATTTTAAGACAAATATTACATATTAGAGGATTTTTAAATGTTTATATTCAGACACCATTACTATAGAATTTTCATTAAGTTATTAGAAAATTAATAGTGTCATAATATCATTAATGATATTTTAGAATAAATAATATTTAATTAATTAATTTAAAAAACATTAAATATTTTAAAGAAGAAATTTATGTTTATATATGGTTTATTATTTAATCCATTTATGAATTAGGATTCAGTTTTCACAGTATAAGTAAAATTATAACCAATTGAAATTGAAAATTACATTACCACAGTTATGGTTAAAATTTATTAATAATGGCGTTAAAACCAAAATGAAGATATAAATAATATCTAAACCTATATAAATTTTATTTTACGATTATATCAAGAATATTTACTAGATATATTTTAATACATGTCCTTTCAGCACCATTTTACATGATTTCGACAGCTATGGTGTTTTTATATTAATTAAATATTTAAAAATTCCCATCCCCTCCCTTATAAATGGGCACCCATCCTTTCTCATATTTAAAAAGAATTGAGCCTTCTGTCTCAACCAAAACAAAACCAATTATATTCTCTTATTTAATTTAAATGAATTATATTTTTTCCCTTATTAAATAAAATTCTAGTGGACCTTATGATTGGATCTAGAGAAGGACTGTCAAAGAGTATCTTATCATCCATCCCAACCTATTAAAATTTATTTCTTCTTCTACCTCATCAAATATTGTTAAACCATGATGACATAGTAACATAAATATCTCTTATATATGTATGCTATATTATGACTATGTAACAAACCTTTTTCATCTCCTTTTAGATCCTATTTGGAAATGATGGTATCGATTTTTGGTAAACCACAATTGAATTATTTTTTTTTATGAATTTACCTTAGTGGTTCACCCAAGGGTTGATCTAAAGGAGTCCACTTACAACATAAAATTTTTCTATTATTGCTTACATAAAACTAAAATATATAATATATATATGGGATCTTGATTAAGAATACATGAAATATAATATATATTTAAATGAAAAATGCAGTAAAAAAAAGAAAATGAAAGTACAAAAAGTAGTTCATGGAAGAATATTGTTGTTCTCGAGGATTCATGGTTGAGTTATCATTTTTATTCACATATTTTCTCATAATTTTACTCAATGTAGAGATCAAGACTATAAACTGTACACCATATCATTAGTATGGTATTACCCAATATTAAGACCTAAACATGTGGAAGTAATATCTTCCACATCAATACCTAATCCAAAATCCATTGTTTGAGTTACTCAGATATAATCAGGAAAGAAGAGAAGATAATTTTTTGGAAAAAATATATAGTAGAAATTTGGGGAGAGAACACACCAAAATTATTTTAACTACTATAAAATTATAAAAATAAAACATGATAAACTGTTAATTAACAAAAAACACAAATACCTTTACATCCGCTATCGAACAAATGAGCATTATCTCTCCGCAACCATGGTGTTACGGAGAATCTCGATGGGGGGGAAGCACAAAATAAGTGAAATAGAGCATGAATGAAGGAATAATAATTATAATATATTTAAAGAATTATAAATTAATAAAATTCAATAAAAAGAAAATGATAGAAAATGGACACATTTAATTTCTCTCTTATGTGTGGTGTCATATTGCATCCACTAGTACATACCCAGAATGTCTCAAAATAGTGAATGAGAGGTTAATTTATACGAAACATCTGATCAAAGAACAACAACATCAGAATTTAATTTTCTACTAGTCACCGTCATGATGACGTGGAATGGGAATATACGATGTGAAATTTCTCAGACAACAGTGATCATGAATTTTGTCCTTATCTTCTCTAAAAAGTCATCCCAAAAATTAATATCATTTAATAAATTTACACATTGCGTAATGTTCTATAATGGCCAGCAATGAGGTAATGACCTGTCTTCCTGTGTTTCATCCTCGAAAGTTTTCTAGATTTTCTCCCATTGATTGCCTGAATATCCCAATGAATTAAGCTTGATTATTTTTTGAAATTAAATTTTTTGTTGATGCTAAATATTTCAGATCATTTTGAATCACTATAAGATAGTCAGGATTTAATGACATAATACACTTCTTTCATCTTTAAATATTCTTATATCTTATCCATGATTGAGTCATTCAATGAATACTTTAATGAAAACATTTTCTAGTGAAATTTATCATGGATTTGAATAGTTGATATTTCATTCTTATAAAAGTGGAATCAATGTATTTTGAAACATTTATCTTGATTTGAGAATCCATTATTTTTGTGGGGTCCCCAATACTATCCAAAAAAACATTCCACAATGGCAAATTTTTTTGGTCCTTTATATGTCTTATTCATTATCTTGGGAAATTGAATATTATTTATACCATGAATTAAGGGTTCCTAAAAAACAATCACATTATTTGGATAAATAATGAAAAATTTACAATTAAAATATAGATGTTATTAAAAGTATTTAAAATTACCGAATTTGGATGTTTTTTTAATTTTAGATCAAAATGATACAAAAGGTTACCACATCAACAATCATTTAAATTCCATTTTTCAATAAAAATTTAAATATTCTAAATCTTTATATATGTGTGAAAAATTATCATAATACTCAATGAATAATAATTATTATAAAAAGATAAAAAAATTTAAAATCACATAAAAACCACAATGAAAGTTGTCACTATCCCCCCACACTTAAATTTCAATACACTTCATTTCCGGTCAAAAAATATAAATAAGGGAAGAATTACAAAAGAGAATCAAGGATACAATCTATGTTAATTTTTTAGTGGAATATTTGAGTTATGCTTCTAAATGATAGCCCATTAATCCTAAGAAGAATGAATTGAAAAAAATATATATGAAAATTAATGAAAAATAATGTGGTTGGGAAAATAAAGGGGATAATTCTTGGTTTTACCTCCATGAGGGTGCTAGGTGTTTACTACCCATAGATCAAAATTTGCAGGGATTTAACCCTAATCCAATGGTGTATAGGGTTTATTTCCCATAAAATAACACAAATTATTTTTCCTACACTACTGGGATTCTTGTTAATTGGGATGGAATATTTGGGATGGGATCCCGTCGCAAATAGGAATTAGCGATGTGGTGTCATCGCAACTAGCACTTTGCAAAAAACACAGTAAAGAATACAATTATTTGCAACAATCTCGTCGCAAATAAGATTCCGATTATATGTATTATATATACATAAATGTTTTCACGACGGGCTCGTCGCAAAACTATTTGAGACGGGCCATTCGTGAAACTATTTGCGATGGGATATTGTCTCAGTGCAATATATATATATATATATATAACTTTCTACGATGAGCCAATCGCAACTAAATATTTGTAATGGGACTACTTGCCCATCACAAATATGGTATTAAAAATATTTAGTTAGACTATTTGCAATGAGGTCCCATCACAAAAGGTCTTGTCGCAAATAATAAATTAATATAAAATAAAATATAATTTAATAACATTATGATTAATGAAAGAAATAATATTATTATTATTAAAACAATAAAAAATAAAAAATATTAAAATTCTCAATATTCACAAAAAAATTAATAAAATAAAAAATATTAAAAGTTCAGTTATGTAATATTTTTACCAATATAAAAGACAGAAAATGAAAATAATTTATATTAAAATTTTAATTCAAATGTTTGTAACCTAAAAAAATCACTGGTGAGGGGGGGGGGTCGTCTTCTGGAGGAGGTGGAGGAGCTGAAAAAGCTGGTGGAGGAAACTACATCCCTAAACTACGAGTCAGACGACGCATTTACACTATTTGCTCCTGATGCTGCTGCTGCCATCGTCGGATCTGCTCCTCGTAATGCAGCTTCTGCTACTACCATCGACAACTCTACTCATCAAAATGCTGCTTCTACTGCTACTGGCACTGACACATCTCTTCTTGCTGCTTCTTCAAAGTCTCTATATACTCTGCCTTAGCTCCCAACTGCTCCAGATATTGTGAGCCAGAAGATGATGCCTCTCCACGAGCTTCTCTTGAGATGGATGCCAACATCGCATCAGTACCATAATATTTACCAAGAGTTAAATGAGAGCTTATCCCAACTATTCTTCCCTTATCAAAACCATATTGAGTGGCCTGCATCCATGCCGCCTCATCGAAATAATGGGCACTGGTCTTCTCAGCCGCCTCGTCCTGACCCTCAGCTAGTATCTGAGAGGTTGCAACCTCATATGACTCCATGAATTCCATTTTGAAATTAAAATTTTAAAAATATTATATGACGTTAATTGATAAACTGAAAAAATATTACTAAAAACAATCTGACGCTGGCGATCACCTCCAATCTATCCAGTTGCGAGATCACTGTACATCCTCCGATAAATGAAGATATCTGTAATAATGTGATGCTTGATTACCTATAGAAATATAAAATAAACTGTTTATATTTAAAGATATATAAAATATTTAAAAAATATACTTACAGGATTCTCTTTATGCGAACTGAAAGTATGACTAGCAACTCGACGTGTCACCTCTTGTCTCACCCGGTTCTGTCGTCCCACTGAAGATCTCCTCTAAAATCCACCACCCAACCAGTGAAAACATAATCCATCCCAAAAATGATATGAAATGTACTCTGGTTTGTGGGCTATACATGACTCGTCAAATTCTGTCACCCCAAATTTCTTAATGGCTGTCCTTCTCAAATTGTGCAAAAACTGGCAGAAATGATCACACATAGAAACCTGCCATGCCGTGTGGATAGTGCCGCGCATGCTATCATTGATAGAATGCCATAAACCCTAAAAATAACATATAATATCATGTTTTCAAAAAATTAAATTTCAAAATAAATATTATTTATTTGCGTACCATCCAATGATGGAATATATCGCATCGCACATAAACGAGAATCTGTTCCCAAGTAATCCATGGCTGAGAAAAATAATTGCACAATATAGCCCTCCCCTTTCCAATAGCTACATGCTTAAAACTATGGAAAAGGAATAAAAAATCAAACAATTATTTTATATATAAATAAATTAATGAAATATAACTAAAATATATAGGTTACCATATTTTCTTGTGCATGGATCGAAACAAAGATGTTGATGTCACTCGGGGATAGGGTCCATAATCCACAGTTGCGCAACATCGCACACCCTCTACATACCTCCTAAACAACCAGTAGGCTGAGGGTCAGCTCATCCCACATCCTTATCATCCAAAGGTAGCTCATCCTTCTCTAACTCATGCAATAAATCAGAGTCCATCTGAAAAAAAAATGATTGTTGTTAGCAGATAGTTGCAAATAACTATGATATATAGATATATATTAGTTATTATTATAACCCGCATTTATCTGTGTCAATGTTCATCTTCATCCTCTTTTTCATAGGTCTCAATGTCAATGTCTTCATCATTCTCCACAACAATATCAATATCCAATTGAGTTTCGGTTTCATCACTTCTTGTCATTTCAAATTAATTTGTAACATCATTATGATCTTCATCAAAATCGATGCTTAATTGTGAGGTTTCATCGTCGATATTCACATCATTTTGTGAATCACATGGATTTCGAGCCGTCTCTTGAAAAATTTAAATTTCTTCCACTTCACCAGATCAACATTCAGTTTGAGTAAACTGATTTTCCCAAAAGTGATTTTTATTATGCTTCATCAATCTCTCAAGTATCTTGTAGTAGCACAATACTTTGCATTATACATTTGATGCACCTATTGAGCCAGTAAAAATGGTTCATTTACTATAAGAAGACTCTTATATTTAATATCGACGATTCCATGAGTCAGTTGAACACGCAAACCACTCTTAGTATCCAACCACCAACATTTAGACATTATTATGTTATTCTGTCCTAGATAACACGGATAAATAATTTCATCCAAAACTCCATAAAAGTAAACTTCCGGATCCTCTCAAAAAAACACCATTGTTCATTGTTTTTTTGATTCCCTGTATGCAAGTGTATGAAATCGAAACCCATTCTCCACATATGCATTTTAATATTTAACCATTTTAGATGGTGGGATACTCAATATACAAATTCTCTTATCAATTTTAGCAGCATATTGAGACACCTAAAAATTTGTAAAACTATTATCAAAATAATAAATAATAAAAAGAATTGAAATTAAACCATCAATAATTTATGTTACCAGTTTTTAAACCATTGAGAATTTTTTTTGTCTCCGTTCTTCCAGAGCGGCTGCTGTAATTTGTGGAAGTAGTTTCTTGATATGATTATCATATAACCTACAAATAAAATATGTTTAAAAAATATAACATAAATTGTATAATAATTTATAGAAGCACTCACAGGAAAAACGATGTCATTTCGTTATAGTTGAGCTGAACGTATGTATGATCTCTATAATGTTCATCATTTGAAAGCCACTGTTGATGAACTCCACTGAAACCATGCTTTTGATGATTAAAAACTGTTAATTGATTGTCCATTTCATTATTAACATTCCCTTAGTTTCATCCAATTGGATTTTTTTAGGGATATTGGGATTCAAAATAATGAGAGAAGAAAAAAAGCAATTTCCCCTTGCAATTAAGCTTCAACAATTGAGCCTTCAACTGATCTTTTTATGTATTTTTTCCCCAATTTCTGCATTTATCTCTCGAATGGGTACATCCATCAAAACTGTATTGGGCCTCCTCATTTAGAATCATGTGGAAAATGTAATATCATATGTTTCATTGAATCAACGAATGTTGATGTAATGATTTTTTTCCAATTTACATATAATTACAGCAACATCTTCTTCCTGTTTTCCTAGTGCATTGTAGTTTGTTGGCTCAACACAAATGTCTCGAAAAAAATATGATACGTTTGTTATCAAATCTCAAATCAAAGAATTCAACAAACCTCTAAATCCAATAAGCATAAGTATTTCCATTATAACAGAAAATCATGAATTTTTAATCCAGTTATATTATCATTTTTAACGCATCTGCACAAATTGGAAGCACAGCCATCTGGAAGTCTCAAAACTACAATCCACTGAAAAATTATAAGTCACTCTCTTTTGACAGTGTATAAGCTACTTTTGGCATCCTTAACCTCTATGATCTGACATTTTCAAATAATTCATGTTCTGGTCGCTTGCAAATTTGGGCAAGTTCTAATCGTGCCTTTACAATATCTTTGGTCTTACCTGGTGTATCAAAAACTATATGAAATAAATTATCAACCAGTTCATCTAAATATGAATAACATCCAACATGTGGTGGACTAACAAATCAGACCAATACGGATGATCCCGAAAAAAGATCAGTTTTATCCAGTTATATTCTTTCTCAAAGCCATGGATTTTTTTCTAGTTTACCATTGGTCCAAATGTGATGGGGGTAATGAAAATACAATTGTTTTTAACTCTTTACCTATGATCATCATGGGATGTTCATCTATTTCAATTGTACCTTTTCTGAAATGAGATGTTTTCCTCCAAAAAGGATGATCGGTTTGAGGAAATTTACGATGACAATCAAAATAGTAAGGTTTTTTTCATTGACTATCATAAAGGCTTTGATTTCTTTAATACTGTAATGAAATGATTTCATACCATTTGTACTTCAACTAGATAACATGCCATATGCCAGAAAGTCACTAATCATCCTCATCAATGTAGCTTTTAAAATGAAATTTTTTTTCGCAACAACATCAAATGTATTAACACAATCACTTCACAATGCATTTAACTCATCAATCAATGGTTTAAAATAAACATAAATATTCTTTTTCAGATGTCTTGGGATTAATAGAGTCAAAATGATATAAGGATCTTTCATCAGCATCAATGGAGGAAAATTGTATGGAGTTATAAAGACATGACAATATGAATACTGAATACCATAAGAACTAAACAGACAAAAACCATCAGTTGAAAGACCGAATCACACGTTTCGGGCGTCTATAGAAAAAGACGGATGCAGACAGTCAAAATGTTTCTATGAATCACCATCAGATGGATGATGGAAGCTTTTATCAGTGAAAATCTTGGTTTTCTGCCATGAAATCATTGACGCTATGTTCTGAGACATAAATAAACGTTGTAACCTAGGTGTATGGGGAAAATATCATAACTATTTTACTGGAATCAATCATGACATCCCTGGTTGAACTTCGTTATACCACGATTGTCCAAATGTGGGAAAAATATCTAATGACTCATTTTCCCCTGAATATAAGATGAAATCATTTGGACATGCATGAATCTTTCGATAACTAAGGCCCAAATTATGAATAAACCTCTTACTCTCATATTAATTTGCAGGCAACACATTTCCTTCAGGTAATGTTGTTTTAACCAAAGAAACAATCTGATCAAAACAGTTTTTTGACATTACATTATCTGATTTAATAGCCATAACTTTTTTGACAACTTATAATTTGCTTATCTTGCATCCATTATATAATGCATCCTCATAAGACCTCAACAACTCATAAAATTCGGATGGTGCCAACATAAGAGTTAAATCAATATCATCGTGAGTTTCAGTTTTTTGCACAGATGGACCTACAACATCATTTACAAAATTTTGAAACCGTTATGGATCCGAATGCAAGTTATTAGGATATTTTCTAGAACTTCATTTACCTTGTTGATACCAAAAAACGTAATCTGGTTGAAAATCAAACTACAAGCGATGTCCCCCAACTTTATCAAATGTGTTAAACATTCTTAGAGAACATATTTTACAAGGACACATAATTGTGCCTATGGAAACATATTCTGGTTTTGATGATGCAAATTTTAAGAAAGCATCAACAACCTCAATATATACAGGATTGAAACCAGAACCATTTTGTTTTCTGTGCTAATTTATCCATGCTCATTTATCTAATAATGACTAATGTCGACTTCCTTGTTCCATATTTTTGTGCATAAATTATAAAATCATCACTATTTTTGAATAGTTTCAAATTATAAAAACACTATCTGAATAAGAAGATAAATAATTACAACTACATAATAATTATCATTAATTAAGGGAGACACAATTTCCAGTGGATTGACAACTACTCTTTTGACCAGCAACTCATTTAAATTCATCTTTCTCAATCTTATAATTGCTAATTATTGCTAATTATTCCTAACTATTCCTAATTATTGTTTATTATATCAAATTATTATAAATTATTACTAATTGATAACAATTTTTTTAATTAATTACTAATTATTACAATTTATTACTAATTATTAATAAATATTACTAATTATTACTATTTATTAGTAATTTAGAAATACTTACAAATACATAAAAAAAGGAAAACTGCTTGAATAATGAATGGAAATTTGGTAATCGTCATTGTGGAGATGATTACAAATTTTCCCTTCATTATCCAAGAAGATTTCGATTAGCAATAATTAGTAATAATAAAAATTATATTATCAATATTTACAAAAAAACAATATTAATATTATTTAAATAATAAAGTTTTTATAAAATATTAAAATTATCAATATTCACAACACATTTTTCTCTATTCCTAACTTGTTTAAATCTCAACGGTTCATCAATTGTCACGTCATGAGAAATAAAAACATTGTGTCATTCATATCTAATGTAAACACTATAATTGTACTTCCATGGTTTATCACCTTGCTCATTGTGTCATTTTTCTCTATTCCTAACTTGTTTGAAGCAATATCATTATTTTTCCATTAAATTTTCAATTACGAATTGTCTTTGTAATGGTTCATGTGAGATAATTCTTATAGATAAGAAGGGTATGACTTGGATTGCCCGATTGCAGCACTACTTTCAAAGTGATCAACTATACATGGACAATTATATAGTTTACATGGGACATGGCTGGCAGAAACTATTTATTGCGTATGACCTGACAATTGGTGACCCTTTGAGATTTAAAAATGTTTAGAATAGAGCAAAGCCTGTTGCAAATATTTAAAATTTTATTATTTTATAAATTTTTTAATATTTTAATAATATTAATATTTTCATTTCGTAAATATTGATAATATAATTTTTTATTGATAACTATTGCAAATTATTGCTAATTATTCGTAATTATTGCTAATTTTTGCTAATTATTCCTAATTATTTCTAATTATTCCTAATTATTGTAATTATTGATAATTATTCTAATTATTCCTAATTTTTCCTAATTATTTCTAATTAATCCAAATTATTCTTAATTATTGGTAATGATTGCTAATTTTCTATAATTATTGATAATTATTACTAATTAATCCAAATTATTCCTAATTATTTCTAATTACTCATAATTATTCCAAATTATTCCAAATTATTCATAATTATTCATAATTATTCTTTATTATTCCTAATTATTTGTAATTATTGCTAATTATTAATAATTATTGCAAATTATTGCTAATTATTCCTAATAATTGCTAATTATTCCTTATTATTTTTTATTTTTTCTAATTATTCATAATTATTGTTAATTATTGCTAATTATTTCTAATTATTCCTAATTATTGCTAATTATTTCTAATTATTGCTAATTATTTGTAATTATTGCTAATTTTCTTAATTATTGATAATTATTTCTAATTATTCCTAATTATTTTTTATTATTCGTAATTATTCCAAATTATTTCTTATTATTGCTAATTATTCTTAATTATTCCTAATTATTCCTAATTATTCCTAATTATTCCTAATTATTCATAATTATTCATAATTATTCCTAATTATTTCTAATTTTTCTAATTATTGCAAATTATCCTAATTATTTTTAATTATTGATAATTATTGCTAATTATTGCTAATTATTTTTAATTATTTCTAATTATTGCTAATTATTTCTTATTATTTCTAATTATTGCTAATTATTCGTAATTATTTCCAATTTTTCTTATTTATTTCTAATTATTCCTAATTATCTCTAGTTATTGTTAATTATTCCTAATTATTCCTATTTATTCCTAATTCATTTTTTTTCTTCCTTATTATTCCTAATTATTGTTAATTATTCCTAAATATTCCTAATTATTCCTAATTATTCTTAATTATTCCTAATTATTCCTAATTATTCCTAATTATTCCTAATTGTTCCTAATTAGTCCAAAGTATTCCTAATTATTTCTAATGATTCCTAATTATTGCTAATTATTTATAATTATTTCTAATTATTGCTAATTATTCCAAATTATTTCTAATTATTTCTATTTATTTCTAATTATTCCTAAATATTCCTAATTTTTTCTAATTATACCTAATTATTTCTAATTACATCTAATTGATCCTAATTATTGCTAATTATACCTAATTATTTCTAATTATTCGAAATTATAGCTTATCATTCTTAATTATTCTTAATTATTGCTAATTATTCCTAATTATTTGTAATTATTGCTAATTATTGCTAATTATTCTTAATTATTATTAATTATTGCTAATTTTGCTATTTATTCATAATTTTCTCAAATTATATCTAATAATTATTAATTATATCTAATTATTACTAATTATATCTAATTATTACTTATTATATCTATTTATTCCTGATTATTAATAATTATATCTAATTATAACTAATTATATCTAATTATTCTTAATTATAACTAACATAATCAATTTCATAGTAAAACTAAATATAAAGAAAAAACAATTGTAACCTAATTAAATTAGAACTAATAAACAACAATAAAATATAACATGAAAAATTAAAACAAATAATTAAAAAATAAAATATATATACCTTAAACATTGATATTCAAAAGATATTGATGCCTTTCGAAGGATCTTGTATAAAAAAAACATCAACAATAAAACTCTCTCTGAAACTGAAGAATAATGAGAGAGAGAGAGAGAGCAAGATCTGAATGATTTCATAAGAAAATGGATGGGGGAATATATAGGTTAGATTAGTTGCGACGAGATTATTAGCAACGGGCAACCGGTTGCAAATGGTAGTATTTGCGATGGGACCCATCGCAATTATCCTCACCAGCATTAATTACAGTATGCGGTTAAAAGGTTAGTTGCGACGGGTCCCGTCGCAAATAGTACATGTCGACAGTCTTTTTGCGATGGGACGACATCCCGTCCAAAAAAGCTATTTACCGCCGCTGGGTTTTTGCGACGGGACCCGTCGCAAATATCCCTACGTGGTTTGGCGCGCAACCACGTGGGTTGGCCCGCATGCCGCGACAAACTATTTGCGATGGGAGATATCTCCCTATCTCAAATAGTTTTCATGTGGTTCGGTGCCCAAGTTGCACCAAACTATTTGCGACGGGAGATGAAATCCCATTGCAAATAATTGAATTTTTTCGATGGGCACATTTCCCCATAGCAAATAGCTTCCTGGACGGGTTATTTGCGACGAGATTTATTTCCGTTGCAAATAACATATCGCAAATAGCAATTTTTCCCATAGTGCTAACATCTATTAGTAGATGAGAGGAGCGATAACCATGAATGAAAATAAAATTATACCGAACACCGGTTTAATATGAATGAATGAATTAGAGATCATGAGGGGGAGGGAAAAGAATACAGTAGTGCTTCCTATCTTGTTCCATTAGAGGAGTTATGTACACCGGTTGTGATGGTAGTTGAATAAGAAGTTGTTTGACATCTAGTTTAGGTTCGCCAAATGATTCATATATGATTTATTATTTTGTGCCATCATCCTCATTTTCACAGGTGAACAACTCGATTGCTTCCGCCATATTCTCCTAATGAAATAAATCTTCAACATCTTCTTCATCCATGGCCTTCAGTATTGATGTTTTATCTACAAAATAAAAATAACAGACATTAGATTTAAATTAATAATTGATAATATATGAATAACAAAATGATAAAAAAACTAATGCTCCCACAAAAATTCTAAAGTTAAACTATTTATCTTCATGAAATGCATATTGGAACTCATTTGTTGGAGAGGGAATTAGATCTTCAAATTTTTTCTTCATTCATCACACATCTTCCCCAACATAAAATTTTTGTTTAATAATCTTGATATCTTCTATCTCAATTTCCATTTTGTTGAGTCGAATCTAACTGTTGAACAATGGATTATTAAATGAAGGTGGAAAAGTTGTTCAGTTTGTTTCTCAAATCCTATAATCTTCTAGTGATTTTTTTGGAGCAACATATCAAATAATTTTTTATTTTCATAATAATGTACAGTAGTGTCACACCCTATGGTCAATCATTAGGATGCTGCTTAATACAAAAAATAATTCTATTAGAACAAATATAAAAGTTGAATAAGTAATGTATATATATATCAGGGTGATTGATAATAAATGAAATATAATCTATATGAAAATGAAAATGAAAATCCTAATGTCAAATAATTAATGTACAAAAATTAGTTATTGGATGAAATTTGTTGTTCATTGGGTTTCATGGTGGACTTATCATTATTATTGGAAATATTTTTTCATTATTCTAGTCAATGAATAGATATATACCTTCTACTGTACACCCTCTCATTTGGATGGTATTACCATACACCGAGACCTTGGCATGTAGAAGTAATCTCTTCGACATCAATAACTATGAAAAACTCAACTATTTGAATGAATCTGATATCAACGGGAATGAAAGTGGGTTAATTTTGAATTGGAAATCAATATTAGATAAAGTGGGTTGAAAACTCATCTTAATAATTTTAACCACTGTTGAATCCTTAGAGGAAAACATAATAGATCATTAGTGTATGAAACTAAAATACTGCCACTTCCCCCATCAAAAAACAATGTGTATTAGCTCTCCACAATAATTATGTTAAGGAAAATCAGAGTTGGGAATCAAAAAATAAATGGAATGGATGAATAGATAATAAAGAAGAAGATTAATATATTAAAAGAAAAAGGAATTAAAAAAATGAAATAAAAAAAAATACAATATGTAGAGATAGAATTTTACTCCTCTGTGTTGTGTCACCTGGATTCCTTTATTCCCTACCCAGAATTTCACTATGCAGTGGCTTGAGGGTAAATTTATAGGAAACATCTCTTCAATGATTAACCGTTTATGTATTGAATTTAATGATCACCAACACTGTCATTTCATGTAATTGGAATACGTGATGTGTAATTTAACAGTCAACAGTCATCATGAATCCGAGTTGAACTTATACTTAATGAAGACCAAAAAAGTCACGTCATGTAATAATGTTACAGGACATGTACTATTTTTTCATAGCATGTAATGAATTCATGACATGTCTTGTAGAACTACTTCCCTGAATTTATTCTAGATTTTCTACGATTGAATGGATGAATCACCCTCAACCGTGTCTAGATAATTGATAGATGTTAAATTTGTTTCTTTTTGACAATGAAAATATTAGATGATTTGGAAACATGGTGACATTGTTATTATTTAGTTACTGACTACAAAATTTTCTACCTAAGAGGATATTAAATTTTCTCTTTATTTGACACATTCAATGAATTCATTAATTTATGAATTTTCCATGTTAATTTTTTATCGATTCACATAGATGAGTTGTATTTCATATCCATGTAAAATCAATGTACAATGAGATATTGATCCATGTTTATGCCTCAATTACTGATGTGGGTTCAACCATGTTGTCTATGAAACCTTTCTATAAACAGATCTTTATTTGGGTGTCTATATGTTTGAAAAATGATCTAGTACAATTGAAAATTATTTTTTCCATGACTTAAATGTTCTTAAAAAAGATAATAATTTGGATCAATAATGAAAAAAGGTATACTCGAAATACATATTTTATTAAAAACACATTAAATTCCAAAATCAATTCATTTTTTTATTTCAGTGAAAAATTACAAAAAATTCTAAATTTATGAAAATTTCCCATAAAATAAAATTACGATGTGTTTAAAAACATTGAATTACAAGAGAAAATGTTTTTAAATATTGTCTCTATATTGAACTAATTCTTCATTGGGGAGTAGTTGTGGACTACCACCTCCACCATGTGATGTGTTTAATATCCAATTATCACCTCTAATGGTCATTCATAATGACAAATTTAATTTATGTGTATGAAGTTTATAAAAGAATTTAAAATATTTAAAAATAATATATTGTAACACCGATAGATTTTGTGAATTTATTTTTTCAAATTAATTTTAACTTTTGAGATTTTCAATTCACATATCACTAAATATAGGTTTATTTATTATATAATAACACTCGATTTTGGGTTATGTTATTTGAAACCCCAATGGAATCTTGAACTACATGCAACACCCACTAGGTTTTCTTAACATTGAACAACTATTTTCTGTGAAACAACACTTTACTATTATGATTATTTAAATATGATTGTTTTAACCTACACATTAAACATTTAATGTGAAAAGTAAAATAAACATTTTATATATTAGTCATAATGGTTTCAATAATTTTAAAAAATAAATATTTGTTAGGGTATTTATATGTTTAAAATATCTATTTTATGAAATAAACTCCTTTTCATTCCCATCAATGAAAATTATTTAAATAAAATTTGGACACTCATATTAATTAATTTTGATAAAATAAACATTATTTTAGAATTCATAATGAAAAATTAACGTAGGATTATTTTTTGTATTTTTATGAAATGTTTCAATTTTTGATGAACAATAAAATTATTGAATTATATTTTAAAAAACAATTTTACTTAAAAAATAATTTTATATAAAATTGATTTTATAGTCAAAATAGGTAAATAATATATATTTTAATCAAATTTAGTTTATTAAAATAATTTTTATAATATTATTAGATATAATAAAATTAGGAAACTTTTGAACATCTCTTTTTCTCACATTCTATGAACACTTTGGGATTAAAATTAAATGTAATTTTTCTACTTCTACTAATTTAATTTCAAAAAACTAATATAAATAGATTTAATCAATATGAAAAACATTGTCTAATAGGATCCATATTTTTTTCTGTTAATTGTATCTTCTGAATTTTATTTACCATAGTTAAAGTTAACTAATATAAATAAAGGAAAAAATTAACATTATAATATTATAACATTAACCTAAAACATGTCAAAATGTAATATTATATGTGTTTTTTGACACAAATAAACCATAGGATTAAACTATGATCCTTTTATGCCCCTTTATTTTCATAAGAGATTTATTTTATTTTATTTAACAAAGAGTTATAATTTTCATAATTAAAAATTAATTAACAAATTATTTTTAATATTGGGTAATATATAAGATAAATTTTACTATAATTTTCTATTTCAAATAAAAGAAATTTATCTTCATCTGGATAATTTACTTTTAATTATTAGAAATGATATTACTTAATTTTTGGCTTTTATAAAAATCATGTAGTAATTTTTTAACTAATTGAGTTACCAAATAAATGATATAAAAAATTTTAAAATATAAATAAATTTACATAATTAATGACATCCACAAATTTTTTGATAACTTATACATGTTAGTGATATATGTGATGTTTTTTATTCAAAGTTATACTATTATTTATAAATTTCAAAAAATAAAAATATTTAACACTATGAAAACTCATATAAATGGTACTTTAAAGTAAATAATATTATATTAAATGTAATAAAAGTCATAAAAATATTCAATTCGACCAAATAACCATTATAGTGTCAAATCTTTCATAAATATTCCAATTATGGTTCATTATTCATTTTTTAGTAAATATAATAACTCTATTGTGTAAAAAGACTGATTACTGATAATGCGATTGTGGCCCATGAAGTGTTCCATTCTATGAAATCATTCTCTATAGCGAAAAGAGGAACCATGGCCTGGACACTGGATATGACCAATGCCTACGATAGTGTGGAATGGTACTTCATTCGTATAGTCATGCATAAAATGGGTTTTTTGTGCTTAATGGATAGATATGATCATGGAATGCATCTAGACCATCTCCCTCAAAATCAAGATCAACAGGGAGCTCACCAGAGGATTCGCCCCATCTCGAGGCCTTCGCCAGGGAGATACCCAATCCCCTTTTCACTTCATAATGGTGGCAGATGCGTTATCTAATCTTATTTCCTGGGCTGCTTCCTCTAAATCTATTCATGAGGAAATGGTCTTATGTGTTAGCCCAGTAGTGTTGCATCTTTTCATCGCCGATGACTGCCTCTTATTTTCGATAGTAACAATTAAAGAATGCCAGTTGATCTACCAAGCAATCCAACTGTATGAGAGGGCATCTGGCCAATCGATCAATCATGGAAAATTTGAAATTTCTTTTAGTGTTGGGGTGCCTCTTCTTAAGAAGGATGATCTTTTCTCATTTTCTGGTATCCATATGGTCGTGAAACATAAAAATTACCTTGGGCTTCCCACGGTGGTTGGTCGATCCAAAAAAGCAATATTTACATCTCTTATGGACAGGATCGAGAAAAAAAATTCTAGGATTGTCACCTAAAGAAATTTCTAATGCTGTCAAAGAGACCCTCATCAATGCTGTCATACAATCCATTAGCAGCTAACTTTATCTCCCTGTTTATGATCTAGACATTCATCATCGGCCTGATCCACACACGCACTAACAATTTCTGGTGGGGGAAGAATGATGGAAGGTATCAGCTCCACTGGATGTCCAAGGAGAAACTCTGTAATTCCAAATCAAAGGAAGGGATAGGATTCTAGAATGTGTGTCTCTTCAATGATGCAATGTTGGATAAGAAAGGATGGCCCATTGATAACAACCCATCATCTCTTTGTCCATGGGTTCTATGGGCTATGTACTTTCCCCACGCGGACATTTGTGCATCCTCTCATGGTCCTCATCCTAGCTTCATTTTGAGAAGTATTTGGGGGGTAAAATGCTCCTGAAAAAAAGACTAGGTTGGAGGATTGGGTCTGGATCATCGGTCAATATCTGGACTGGTCGTTTTCTTATCGATAATGATGGTATGCGGGATACATCCCCATTCCAACCAGTCCTTGAAAACGCTATTGTCAGCTGCCTCATTTTTGACCAGGGACAGGGGTGGTGTCTGGAAAAAATCAATGATTGGTTTAATGAAAGGGATCATAGAATAATCCATAGCATTCCCTGGTTCTCTAATGCAGGCCCCGACAAGATTTTCTAGATCAATGACTCATCGGGCGAATACACGGTGAGGTCCAGATACAAACTGGCTCTTGGAAACCACTTAGTCTACCATGTTGAGGGACCGTTGAATTTGGTGGGGAAGCTCAACGTCCCCCCTAAAATTCTACAATTTTGGTGGCAGGTCTACCCGGGTTCTCTCCCAACCACGAGCCTCCTCGCTCACCAACATATGGCTAGTACTGATTTTTTTTCTTTCTACCCAAAAATTCCATAAACTCTTTTTCACACCACCATACACTGACCGGGAGGTGAGAAAATTTGGAATAAATGGGGCCAGACTTCTACCACTTCAAGGGAATCGGCCTCTAACCTTTCAAATCGCTTGACGCAGTGGTGCTAATCTCTTTCTTCTGCGTCATCAGGTTCACATTGCTCTCTATCCTAGATTATTTGGGTCCAGCGCAACGATGCCATTTTTCATCAATCTCACAAACCCCTCGAATTCTGGATTAAATGTGCCACCTCCATGATTGAGGGCTGGAAATAACACAATATACATTTTATGAAAGGTGCAAACCTCTACATTCCCCTTCATTGGAATCCCCCAACGGAAGGGACCCCTAGCATTAACGTGGACGCACCACTCTCAAAGGATGGGCATGTCGCCCTAGTCCTCTTGACCCAAAATCATGTGGGGAAAATCCTCGCTGCAAAATACGAACCACAACAGGCTTGCTGGGAACCTGCTGTTGCTGAGGCCATGGCCATCCTTACCGGTATGATGCTCGCTATAGATTGTGGATGGGTTGATAACATCATTGAATCTGCCTGCATCACCGTTATCTATGCTATTAACAACAAAAATGGAGAACTCTAGTCATTTGGCTTCATCATCAAGAGAATTCTCTCACTTCACCAAGGATTCTCTCATTGTACCTTCTACTTTACCAAAAGGGATGGAAACAATGTCTCCAATCAGTTGGAAGCCTCAGACCCCTTCATTATCAACCAGCTCTGGCTAGAAAATTATCCTTTAGGAATTTTCACTTGTACGTCTTTAGATCATCTTCATTAATGTTATCTGTCCTTCTTTTAAAAAAAATACAAGTTATCATGGTAAAATTTAAATTCATTAACTAAAGATTAAATCCAAAAGATAAGGTTTTCCCTATAACTCTAGCATGTATAAAATATATATTATGAGACGATTTATACACATACTCATCTCATGATTTAAATAAATCACTGTTCTTATATTTTAATTATAAAATAAAGTTTTAATAAATTCATTGTTTTGTAGTTTACTAAAGTTCCCCTCCTCCCTATAATAAAATTCCACCACCTATTCCCACTTCATCACACCTTTCAAGCTCCTAGGATAGCAAAAACTATTCGCAAATAATATCCCAAATTTCCTCAATTACTCTTAGAATAATTCCATTTGATAGAAAAAATCTCAATGAATCTTTTTTGGCACAAAGCAAGAGGATTTAACCAATTAAGTGGTAACATTTCCTCTCAGGCTTCTTTCACAATATTATTTCTCCACCCATTACAATATATTTATTAAATTATTTTATGAAAACAAAAGTATTCAATAAAAAATAGAATATTATTATCATATGGTTATTTCCTAAAATTTCATACACATCAATCTAATTAATGTCGAATATACTATTTATGTGTTTGGAAAACCACTACCTCATGAAATGACTATTGTTCATTTATTACTTTACCGCCAATCATAGTGTCTAAAATGATGGTATATATATTCATAAATTATACATTAAACTAAATATGTATTTAAAATTATTTATTATTTTTTACTACACATTCCATTTTACATTCCATTTGGTGTTAATATGATTATCTCGTTTGAGGAGGTGTGGACTACCACCCCTTCAAAGCGATGTGATTTTTTGACACACCACATAGAATATACTAAGGAAGGGTTTACTGAACATATATGATATATTATTTCTATTGAAAAATTGCTATATATAAACAAACATATATATAAACACAATTCATTTACATTCCTTTGTTCAAAACAACAATTAAAACAGGAAAACGGTCATTCATGTGTATAGGTTACCATCTCATTGAATGGTGTATTCCATTTCATATTTCTATATGCTATTGTTTATTATAATATAAATATAATGAATATTCATGATATTTATATAATTATTTAAATATATTAATCCTAATATAAGTATATGGACAAATGATATAACAAATTTAGGAAAATTTGAAGCACAATGCGAATATTACAGGAAGTGAACCCTTAACATATGATTCTTAAAAGAGGGTAATTATACGGTCATCCTAATACCATATGAGGTATTATATATATTAATATTATTTTATAATATAAATATAATAAACATATATTTACTATATAGTAAACTTCTTTTTGTACAAAGGGAATCAAGAAACAGCGTAATGAGATTTCATCTCACTCTTAATTTCTATGAGACAGATGGTATGTTTGCCACTCTTTTATTTTTGTGGGTGTATGTACAGAAAGTTATTTTATTATCTATATATTATAATTAAATTTATGTTTACTCAGATGTTTATTTTATAATCTTTTTTTGTGGTTTAGGTTATAAAATTTACTCAACAGTATAACAATTTTGTGTCAATCAGACTTCTTTGAGACTCATTTTTGGTTATACACCTAAAATTTATTTTTGAGGTGAATATAAATCCATTTAAATGTAATACTATGAATATAATTAACTTAATTATATTTTAATCTTCATTTCATTACTTTTTCAAACATGGGGAGTAATATCCCATATTACCAAATTATAAGAGTTTATTGACACAACCTCATTGCTTTTCAAGATTGATTATGTTATGAGTCCTTTGATGAATTATTTTGATCCATTTCTCAAGGAAAATCATGAGTTTAATTTGCCTCTATTTATTCAAGATATAATTCTTTGTTAGTAATGTTGTTTCTAATTTTGGGAACATAAGATATGGTTTTTATGTAAAATATAATTTTCTCTCTCTTCGGTAGAAAGCCTATTGTTTTGAAAAACCATGATTATGATTTTTTTAAAATGATTTCAAAATATTATAGGAAATACTTTTGTTTTAAAAATGTTTTTAAAAATATAATATTGTTTTAAAATCATAAATTTTTTGTTTGGAATGGAATTTTCAATGAAAAACATTATCATAATGGTTTATGTTATAAAACGATTTTGTTTTTCATAGAAATGATATTTTCACCATTAAATGTTTTTTAAAGATATATAAAAATTATTTCCCATATAATATAACAACCAATTGGGGTTTTCTTGAATTTATGGGATATTATTAAATATTTATATTTAAATTCTTTTTCTTAATGCATTTTGTTTTGATGGCTTGATGTTTATGAAAACAATTTCGATTTCATGGGTTATATGATTTTGAAACCCTCTATTATCCATGTGTTATGATTATGATGAATGGATTATATAACCAGTCTCTTTCCAAGAGTTATGGTATTTTAACATTTGTATGATACCCATTTCATTTAATGGGTTATGATACTATTATTTATGATCAAATGGACAATGTATTTATGATTTCATTTTGAGATGGTAGGGACCTATATCTCCCTCCGATACATTGGGTAATGATATATTTCTCATGAGATAAACTGTGATGATCTTGGGAGATAACCATCCCTACTAAGATGGCAATGGGAGTGGACCATGACTACTATTATAGTATGAAGAGTAAACTCAACCTACTAAGATGTCCATGGGGTGAACCACAACATCCATGATGGTATGGTGAGTGGTCCCATTCTACTATGATGGTCTTGGAAATAATTCCTTCATAGTATGGAAATATATTTTATGATTTTTGGTATGATGCAATTACAGGTTTTATTCCTATTTTACCATTTCAGGGATTGTTCTCATTATTTCATTATTATTCATGTCTTTTGAACATCCAATATTTATGTCATTATTCCAATTATGAACATTAATGTGCAGGGTATGTTCTTTTATTTTCATGATCACATTCCCATAGCCCATATGATCAGGTTTAAGCTTACATGTATCCCTTTTTTACAATTACTGAGTATCTAATATAACCCCTATTATGTTTCCTTTCACCTATTTTATGATTATATTTTTTATGATTGAGGTATCTACGAAGTGTTCTAGTCATGAAGAACTAGTGAAGATGATGTTGCTCATTTATGTACGTGTGTTAATGTTTTCTTGTTACCAATTGGACTAGGCAAATTATGATCTCTAGGAATATGTTATAATAATGTTATAGTATTCTAAAAAAATATTTAATATTAATGTATTAATATAATGTGTCTTTATATACATCATGTATTTTCTAACTTTTTAATCGATTGAAAAAATTGTAACACTGTTCATATCTATGTGTGGACAACCACCTCCACATAGTGATATGACTCATTTTTCATCACTACAAAAATTTATACTGTATATAATATATTTAAAGGGATAATTAATTATTTATAAAATAATCATAATTATGTAAAGATGAAATAATACATACCTTATTTCATTGATGATCACTGAAAAAATTGAAATGTTAATCATGAATAAGTACCACCTACCGTGAGAATGATTAGATATCACATGTTTTTTTGTTCCATTGTGATAATGGTTTGCTTATTGTTTTTATAGTCAGTGTTGTATTTATATAGTGCTTTGTAAATAATTTATTATGAATGCACTATTTTGTTGAAATTAATTAACCTGGATAAAGAACATAAATGCGAATTTTTTTTGGTTGGGTAAAGAATTAAAGAAGAGGAATTCTAAACAAATATAATGTTTCTCATTATTTTATGGAAATAAAATAGATTGAAGTATGAATGTTATACTACCTATTTTATTCAATGTTTTATTAGACTTAGATAAATAACCCGAAGCTAGAATGCATGTGGATGATATTAAAAGGAATGATTGAGGATTTTTTCCCTTAGGTTAGGTGAAATTTTAAGCTTAGCGAGAGGTAATATTTCAATAATTTAGTTTTTTATTATAGATGATTACTTGCATGGTTCTAGTTAAATCTTATTTATATGACCCAACCAGGATCTATGTATTTTAGAGAGGGAAATAGGGTGAATCTATGATATATATTTTATTTATATTTCCTTTCTTAAGAAACAACTTTTTCCTTATGTTAATGTTTTCATTCATTACCAAAAAAAATATATGACCAAATGAACATACAAATTTCAAGGATTACTATTCATCAAAAATATCTAGACCATGGTATGGTTTAGAAAAAATATGATATCATACAATACCCTCAAAATCAATCATTTTGTGTGCAATAAAACATGTAGGATATTTCATTAAACATGTGTAAAACTAATTTTAATACAATTTATCTTATGCATTGAGTAGAAAAAAATATAATAATCTTTTGGAAACAAATGTTATGGTTCTACTTGATCAACATTCACAAATATGATCTTTCAAATAGAATTCATCACTTTCATACCGTGAAGATGGTGATATCATATGGACTTTGTAATGAAACTCATACTGATCTCCTTGTTTGATTAGCAAGTTGATTGCACAATACATTAAGTATAACTCTATCAAAATACCGATGACACTCATTCATGAATTTTACCTCTAGATTGAATATTGTTTCTTATTATATTACAATATATTTAAAAATTCAACATTTAGTAATAAAAATATTTTTTTCATTTAGTTTAAGTAAAGTGAATTCCATGTTTATTATTAATTTGGTTCAATATTTTATATTCCATAGAAATAACGATTTATTCAAATGATAATAATTTTATTATGAATCTTAATGAAATAAAAAATATTAGAATGTACAGTAGGTTGAAATTTTATACCACTGTATCAACAAGAAAAAGAGGTAACTATTATAATTTGATAAAAACTCTAAGTAAAATATATGAATAAATTAATATATTTAGAGACTAATTTCAAACATAAATGAGAACATTAATATATATTAAGACAATAGTTTCATGTTTTTAATTTTTTTTGATTATCCAATTGAAAATTTATCTAACATGGTAATTGAAATTATGATCTCTATAATGTGATATAAGGATTTATTATAGAATTTTATAATATGTTGATAACTTTTAATATATAGCTGAGACTATATAATCAATTATTTTGTCTAGATATCTGAAAATATTCTAGTCGTTTGATTTGTATAAAATATTTTTTTTTATTTATAATATAAAACTCTTTAAATATATTATGTGATATGAAATTAAAAAAATTAATTTAATATGATAACTTTTTTAATTGTTATGGTTTTTATACATAAAATTGTAAGTGATTTAACTATAGTGGCCCTAAATTTTGTCTGTTTTGGGTGTTGGAGGGACCTGGAGGTTTTTTCAAGGCATATGGAGGATATATGAACAAACAAGGAGGGTTCCACTACTATTTGATGCCAGGATGCATCATAGAGCCATGAGATGTATTGTAAGCCTAGTTTTGGTGATTTTGTAAACCAACTGTGGCGTAGGTATGATCGAAGGTGAAAAAATTGGGGCTATTACATTTCTAGGAATGGATATGTAATTGTTTTTAGCTATAACCTAGGCCCTTCCCTGGTGTCAAACACTAGGATGTGATGTATGGTTGCTGCACTGTAATGGTTTTTGAGGATACTACCAAATCAAGGGTGGCTACAATGTGGGATATACGATGGGCCTCTATCCATCCCAAGATAAAAAGGATATTCACTGTGGATATTGCAGTGGATCCTAGAAATGTGTTTTCCTGAGGCTGTGACTTGGTCTGCTCTCACCATGCTATGGTCGAAGTGGTATTTATATGATTTAGGGGCAGTGTTGTGTACTTCTAAAAATATGTTTGACTATAAATACACCCAAGGACCATGGACCAAGTTTTCTTCCACTCATTCCTCATGAACCCTATGAACCCAATGAATCTTTTCGAAGACTTTGATACCCCATTTCAATAGGTATGAATCATGAATTCCCGAGTTCAATCTATGGTCACCTGACGTAGGGTCTTTCTCTATTCAATAAGATTCTCTACATTTGAACGTGTTACATAATTTTCATTAATTCATTGTTGTTGATGATGATCTCCATCATTCTAATGGATTTTTCTTTTTTTGTTTATCAATTCATTCAAATAAATACATCCATGAGAGATTATAGATTGCTCACGGTGGTGGTGATCAATGATCTGAGATATTGATTCATTCTTCTGTGATGAATATCGATGTACTGAGGCATGTGATTTTTTTCATCTCCAATTTATTTTTCTAAAATCAATAATAGATAATGGTTTAACCATTTGTACAATAGTGTATTTATCCTAATGATGATTCAACTAGATTAATGAATCAGATAAGTTTTGTTTAGCAGTGTCATGTTGTTTCTTGGCACGGTGATAATGGATTACTTATTGTTTTTCTAGATATAATATGCATTGTATATAGTTTAATTATTCTTGGTGTATCATTTTAAATTTTTTGAATTTGGATAAAGAATATATTTTCAATAATATTTATTTTGGTAGGATAAAGAATAAAGAGGAGACATAATTATCAAATCTACTATTTCATGTAATTTTATTGTAATAAAATTTATTCAAGTATGCATATTTAACTGATTATGGTATTCCATGTGTTAATGGAATTAGATAAGTAACATGAATCTGAATTTTTTATGATAATAAAAAGAATTATTAATGAGTTTTGTACTACCTTAAGTTACATGAAAATGAATGATTTTGTCGTAGAGCATGTTTAAATAATTTAATATCATTTTGTTAATTTTGGTATTCTTGGTTCTCAGATTGAATACATAAAATTACATATATAATTTGTTCTACCATTTTAATTTTTTTAAACACATTCAATTTATTGTTAACTATTTTCTAATTTTAATATCTATTATATTTTTATTCATTTTACTACATGAAAATATTTTTGTGTCTCTCTCAATTATTTTTCATGATCTATTAGGGAAGACAACATGGATATCCTCTATATAAATATTCAATTAATTAATGGGATTCTGTTGATTTTTCCACCTAATATATCTTTTCTATTTATTGATTGGATCCATTTCATGTGATTCTAGGTGGGCAGTTCGATGATGGCATCATTTCAGCCTCACCGGGGCTATGCAGATTGCATGTTAGTGTTCTGTAATGTTGGTTGATCATCTCCACAGGGCCTATATTCAATAAATGAAATAAATATGAATATAATCTTCATGGGAAGGAGTTCATTTGGTATGAAGATATCCAGATTTCAGAAATTGACACCCCCAACACATGATGTTTTTTCTTCTCTCTTGTGGTTCGATCTGCTTTTTCTCTCACATGATGTTGAGAATCATCTTCCTCAACATCAATATCTCTAGTGGTTGTTATTTCATTCTCATAGGTGAACTCCTCCAGTGTCCAACTAACCCCCAACATGCCTCTGGTGCATGCTTCATGGTGGATACTATAGGGGTTCTTCTTGGATGAAGGCACGTGACCATTGTATGAATTTAAAGAACTTGCGTGCCCATCCTACGATAAAACAAATGATGTAATGAGATCATTTTTCTTGGATCGTATTTTGATTTGGACACTTGTACATTTTTTGAGTATTTATATTTTTCAATAAACTGATTCATTCTGTGTTTCTACTTCTAGTGCACAATATCTATTTTAGATCATTGGTTCATTTCAATTACTAATCATTTATGCCTTTCTATAGAGTAATCCATTTTTGGCTTGAGAATATAATAAAAATGAAGGTATGGGTGGTGTTATTGCTATGATGTATGTCTTAAAGGGACTGAAAAATGTAAATCCTAGTGTTTCTATTATTTACTATTTTCATTTCTACTTTAGTCATTATTTTTGTTTCAATATTCCCACATCAGCAATGTATTTGGGTGGGTTTGCAATGTATTCATGTTCACTATTAATTTTGCACAATGAATTAACCCATATTGTTTATTCGGTAGTCCAATTAATTATTGGGGGGGTGGTTTGTATTCGGCTATAACCCTACAACAATGTGGTGTCAGAGCCACCAATATAAAAAATTGAATATGAAATATATGAAATAGAAAATTTTGTTTGGTGTGATGAAATTAATTTGTGGAGATTAAAAATGTAATCCATGTTAGTTCAACATGGGATATAAGATTCCCTATTTAAACAAAATATACACCATATATGTTTTTGTACTGATGGAAAATAGTAACAACATATTTATATGTATCTCCTAATATTATGATGAAAGAACATCTCTCTTTAACATTTTCATTATGTGAAAATATCCAGAGAGATGATTCTTATGAAACCTACATAGCTGATATTTGGCCTAATTTTGATAATCATTAGATGAAAACAACTATAATTGGTTATATATATAAGGTGAAAAAATATTATGTCTTCAATATACGACATTTAACAACCTCTTACAAACACCATGATGAGTTTAATAAAATTTTATTACATATTTCCAAAATAAATTTAATGTTGACAATATGGAAAAATATAACATACATTTAATTTATTTGAATAGTTCATATGAACATCGTATCAATGACATGACATATGAAATATATTCCTTGACATTATAGGAATTCAAGTCTTCCATTCTTTCATGTGAGTTGCGTATAATTATGAAGTTTAATCCCGAAGCTGAGGGTGTTAATGATATTGTTAATTTAGAGTTTCTAGGACAAAACAAATGGTAAAAATTAGAAGTGGAGTAAAAGTCATAGACAATCACAAAAAGATCAGTCTAAAACCAAAAAAATGTTACCTACCTAATCTTTTGGAAACAATGATATATTAGACCTAAATAAACCATTTTGAAATATAGAAAACCCTCTATGGATTGGAGTGATCATTTTCTATTTTATAGGAAAGGCTATAATAGTTTTGTGTTTGTATGGAGATACCCGGGATTCCAATTTGGTCTTAGTCTCATGATGTCATCACTATATATACACTTTTTTGATTTCATTTTCATCTTTGACTGAGGTATTTGATGGAGTGTTTTTTATTGGAATCAAAAAGAGATGTTTCATCATGGGTAGTGGTTATTTTATGTTATAGATTTCAAAAAATTCACTTGTCACCTTTTTGGGATGAGATATCGGTTCTGAATTCACACTAAAATCTAATCTCACAATATTTTTTAAATCCAAGTGATTTTAACATAAATCTTATTATTTTCATCTTATAATCTCAAAGGGAGACCATACAATTCTTAAACACTCTTTGATGAATGGGTTATATGTTTTTGATTGAAAAACTCCCATAAAGTGATTGGGAAACAATTATTTCACAATAAATGACAAAACTATGATTTGGAATAGGAAATCAGGATATGTGAGTTCTAAAGTCCAAGAGAAAAAGATCATGTAAGGACTTATCACTTAAGGTACACCATGTAACTTAACCATTTGTGGATACTCTATCCTCGGTAAGTATTAAAGATTTCGTTTTCAAAGTTATAGCTTTAAATATGATAACCCTCTTGAGTATGATCACTCTGTTTTCTGGGGACCTTCTTGGACTACCTCCCATGGTGGGGTATCTTACTCTTTCACCATTATAGATGATTTTAAGAAAATTTATGGGTTTATATTTTTGAGAAATAAATTGGATGCCTTTGAGGATGTTAAAACTCGGAAATCCTCTATAAAAAATAAATCTATGAATAAGTTAATGTTCTTAAGGACTTATAATGGAAATGAATTAAAATCTATTGAGTTTATAATGTGCTGTGAAAGTAAAACGATTTTGATGCACAATCCATTATTCATACTTATTAGAAGAAAGGTATAGCTAAGAATATGAATCACAACATTCATTAGAGGGTTTATAGCATCCTTCAATGAATATGCTGGACCAAATCCATTTAGACAGAAGTTGTCACAATGGATGTTTACGTAATAAATATGTGTCCCTTATATTTTAATAGATGTAAGATTGCAATTGAATTCTGGAGAAATTACCACAATCCTATGATCATCTTTGGGTGTTTGGACATACTACCTTTGCTCATGTTAAGGATGATAAACATGAGCCCAGAGCTGTCATGTGCTACTTCATAGTGTATCTTATGGGGTTGAAAGGGGAACAATATTTTGGTAGATAAACCCAGCTTTCAAAAGTGTATTTGTAGCTAGGACGTAGAGTTTCAATTGTCTGTTCTTTCTAGATTCTAGGTTTCCACTTATGAATGTGTTGATCATTCTCAAAAGAGGGATCCTGAGAGGGATCATCCAAGAGTCAATGAGTCTCCTGTTGAGACTCCTTTTACCACGTAGGAACCACTTTAGAATAATGAACCATAATCTTGGTCTGAATCAGATGATAGTCCTGATGAAAGAGTTATTAGTGGCCTTAGGGGTTATAAGATCACTAGGGATAGGTAGAGTAGGGTCATTAGAACTCCTTCTAGGAACAATCATTCTCATATGGATGATGTTTTCTTAAATGATGTAGTAGATCTTGTGGGAGAGGATCATAAAACATATAATCAATCTATAGATGAAATCAACTATAGGATTTCAATTTCAGCTATAGAAAAAATGATTAAATATCTAAAACAATCATACATGGTCCATACTCAATAAAATTAAGTATGATAATTTTATAATAAATTATTATTTTTTATATATAGATGGGTTTCCAATGTAATACATCAATGATAAGTAACAAATTACATTTAAATTTAATATCCTATAGTGATTCTTTATTAAATAATAGTTCTTTTTTCATTTTATTCTGATTTACATTTTTCATATATAAAAGATTCATTTCAAAAAAAAATCATTCATGGTTATATAATTGAAAACTTCTACATGAAGGCTATTTCTAGTTTTTAAAAATAATTTAATGGTAATCGTGTTTGTTTCATTAATAAGTCATTATACAGATTAAAACAATCTCTAATATAATGGTATACGAAGTTTGATTCATTTATGATGTAGAATTTGTTCAGCATGAGTCAATTTGATGCATTTGAATAATTTAAATATGTCAAATAATCAATTCGTTATTTACTTCTCTCGGTAGATGGTACATTACTCATATATTGTGATTTGAAATTTATCACCCAAACTAAAATTAAATTTAATTCAGCTTTTGAAATGATAGATCTAGGCTGTGCTAATAAAACTATGGGCATTGTAATTATTAGGGATTTGAAGCATACAATTTTTTAGGTATCTCATCATTCTTGTATCCTTAATGCTATTAAGAGGTATTTATTTGATGTTGTGAATCCTGTTAGTCTTCCATTATTTCTCTATTTTAAATTTCTTTTTTACTAGTCACCTACCAAAACTTTTGATATTGAATATATGAGTAGAATCAAATATTGTGATTTAGTGGGATGTATTATGTAAGCTGTGATTTGAACTCAACCAAAATTTTTATTTTTATATGTACCTTTAGTAGGTTTACAGAAGATCCAGGTAGGCCACATTGGAATGCTATTAAATGGTTATTGAGTTACACTTCATCAACTACATCTCATTCAATTTCAATTGTAAGAAATTGAATTCTTCTGAATTAGTGACTATTTTTGTGGATTATAAATATGATGGAAATGTTGATACTGTGAAATAACTAATCAGTTATGTGTTTAATGCATGTAGAGGACCTATATCATTGATGTGCAATATGGAATTATTGGTGTCCCTTTCAGCCACTACAACTGTGTACATAGCACTAGCAGAAGAAGTCCCATACATTATATGGATTGTAAGTTTATTTTCTAAACTAATTATATTGTAATGTTATTATTTCTATATATTTTGATTGTCAATATTCACTTTATATGTCTAAAAATTTATTCATTCATGGTAAGTAAAAGAACATAGATATTAGGCCTCATTTTTTGGAGAAGTTATTTAAAGTAGAGAAGTGTGTGTCACTAAGATACACATTAATTAAAACCTAGACGATAGTTTCACTACGGCTACAACATTATTCAAAGTCATGTATTTCATAGATATCATGAACCTCAAACAACATGAATATCATTTAGGGGCAATAATATCAAAAAAATTCAATTGAAAATGGTGGAAATTTTTTAATTTGGGAATTCATTATTTTCCATATTAAAAATATAAATAAATTCATATAAATTATTATTCCATTATAATTTGTTTAAATACATGATAATTATTTTTAATCATTTTCACCTTTTAATATCTGCAATTTTTTGGTTTCATTTTACAACATGTGCAAATTAACATGGCATGCTCAATTGTTTGGCTTACTGGTATTGTGATTAAACATTGGCTATCTTCTAAATACTTATTATCTTTATTCCATTCCATCAATGGATGTAACTTCTAAATTGATCTAACGTGTTCTATGTGCCACAATACGTGTAGTTCAGCATTGTCTTAATAGAAGCCTCCCCCTTCCATTAAATATAAGTATTTAACGATTTGGTAGTGAGATTTATCACAACTAAGACCCCTGTATTCGATATAAGAAACATATATGAAAATCCTCTTCATAAGCAGTTGAGTTCATCTATTATGAAGAGATCAATATTCTTGAAATAGATTCCCTCTCTCTACTGGTGGTTTGTTTTCTTCCCACGGGTGGTTCAGTCTACCTTTTCTCCTAAACGATGTTGAGAATAATGTTCCTCGACTTCATTAAAAGTAAGGGTGATGTTATCTTTCTTAAAGGTGGACTCATCTAGTGGCCCACCGACCCCCCATATAGGCCATTGGTGCATGAATCCTTTTGGATCCTCCTGAGGTTCTTCCTAGTTGAAGATGTGTGATCATTTATCCAATCAAGATACATTGTGTGATAATCCAGTTGTAACATCTAAGGATTAAATGGGTTCATTATTTTTTGGTCTTCATGAGATATATTTTACAATAAAATTTTGAAGGTTGTTTATTTTTTTTAAACCTGATTCCTTCAGTGGTGCTGCATCTAGTATGCGGCATCTATTTTGGCACTTCTGTGCATTTCAGTTGACACTCTACTTTTCATCAATACACTTAAATCTGTATTGTTTTTATCATCTAATAAATGATTTTGTGTGTGGGTGGTTTTATTTTATATGTTGTAGGTCTTAATGGGATAAAAGAACAAAAATCTTGTCGTTTCCTTTGTTTTATATCCCTGTTTATTCTTGTGCAATAGTTTTTGTTTCACTATTCCTACAACAACACTGTGTTTGGGTTTATTTTTATTATAATCACTTTCATTTTTTTATATACTGAATTAAACCATATTATTTATTCATTTGTCATTATAATAATTTATATTGGGGGAGGTAGGTTTTATTCTATCATTACCACATAACACAGGTTATAGATGATTCTATAGGTTTCCCATAGTTAGAATAAATTCTAATTGAATTGATCAGATCAAGATGATATAAAACCCAATTTATTAATAATGATCACTGTTTGTGGCTAGGGCTAACCATTTTCATGTGAAAGGTTAAAGTCTTGTGTTGGGTTGTGAGAGCCCTTCTTTATGTGAATGTTGGATGGAAGGATTGTGGGGCCATGTTGATTTATTTATTATGTTTGATTCTTGATACAATCATTGTGATATAGATATGAGACTTTTTATATTATTTTATATGCGACTGGGATGAATGATGTGATAAGGACAGAGAGGTATGAGTTTGGGGAAGCAGTTGATAACCATAATGGTGAGATGCATGGTGTTATGCTAGAGGGTGTCAGGGATGAAACAAGAGTTGATAAAACGAGTTAAAGTTATACCTAATCATTTTTTCTTAAATATGACATGATTTATTTTAAATTAATCTATTTAATTGTTACATGGTTGGGTTTCTTGTTTTACAAACATTAATTTCTCCACTTCTAAAGGTAGTTGGATGTGTTTGGAAACATCTATTAATGGTACAGTAGGATATTTTCCTAGATTACCTTGAATTAGGGAATTGTTATATTGATTAATAAATGTTTAACCCACTGTATCAGTATAAGATAAAATGATAATTTTATAGTTAAACCTGATAAACCATGAACTCAGTTGAATTATTCTTGGAGTTCTTTGACTTCACTTGGAAGTTTAATGAAATATAATAGAAAAGATATAATTAATAATTAATGATTAAATTATTATGAAGTGAAATTTAATTTGAAAACTATGAATTTATTATATCTCTATTATTTTCATCAATTCATACATGATATATATTAATTAGATGTTTCATTCCGGTATCCAAGAGATGATAAATACAGTTGAGCCTAGGTCTAGGTTAATGCCTATAGGGTGGTCCTGGTCAATACTATATCTTTCATGTTATGGAATTTCAAACACTACCCCAACAATTTAGGTACGTATAATAACACCCAGAAGTCTCTGGGAGGGATTTTTCACCAAAAGATATGATAGACAGCGATAGATGACTCACTACACCCTCTTGTCCTCCTATCATCACCTAACAATGTTATATACTGGTATTCATAGTGGTTAGTTTACCCATATATGTCTGTTAAGGGATTTTATGTATTGTGATTATTTCACACACATGTATATGTAGATATATTATCCAATTAATTATTATAGGAATGACTTGTATTGTATGTGATGGCTTGATGTACCATACATGGTTTTGGGGATTTGATGGCTTGGGGTATAATACCAGATGTATGATATACATCATACGGGCTATGGTGGATCCTAAAAACTACTTCGTTACTATAGGGTTATATGGAATGAGTTGATGAAATTATATTATAATTTAGATGTATGTAATGATACATAGCCATGTTTCTTCATGCATGCTTCATGGGTCGAGAGATTGTTCCAGACATGTGAGATTTGTTCATAGCATGAGTCTTGTGGGGATGTGGAAGTGGGGTTCCTTTGTTGTTTCATTATAAAATTATATGGCCTCTATCGTATCTTTTACATGGTTAAAGATATCCATTGTGTGGATTGGTACTTATTATACTTATTTATGTGATGAGTAAGTCTCACTAATTGTTCTTTGGGATTTATAATTCTTTCATTATCTTTTACCTGAGAGTCTTTGGGTGGATCTCATTGACTGTACTATTATGATCATCCCATATATATATATATAAATGATATGATAACCCACCAGAAAGACTCTCTTGTAACGTAAGATATTAATTAGAGGCACCCTAACATTTTTAAATATTGTCATAATGTATTATTAGGTTTTTTAGTGGATAATTTTATTTAATTCAGTTATTTGGTTGGTAAAACTCATAACACAATGACTATGGTGATGATTCTGTATAACCAACCATAGTGAATTTTTATGAATAAAAAATTTCTATTAATTTCCACTCTTATTTATGGACCTAGATATATAAGGGGTAATATTGATGTTTAAATACATCCATTAAATGATGTTATGAATGAATTATGTCATGATCATGTAATAACACACAACTTTAAAATGAATGAAATATACAAATTGTAGGCTATTTTATTAAATACAGCAATTTAATTGATGAAAAATAAAAATTTAGTGGGCTTTATATTAATGGAAAATCCGTATGTAGGTTAAAACTATAATATATATATATTATATATATTTTTAGGAATTGAAATGAGATGAATAAATGAGGCTTAATAATGGATGAAACCCTCGTGGCACTCTATCCCTCCCAAATGAATACAGCCACCATGGTAGTTCCTCCCTCCTTAGTGTGGGAGGAACAATCATCCCCATTTGAGGGAGAATGTGTTCACCCATTCATTCTCTTTATGATCCTTGATATTCTTCCTTATTTCCCTCGAATAATAATTTTCATCAAAATCATGAACTCTATAACAGTCTTCAGTTATGTCCACTCTCGCATTTAGAGTTCAGTTAATCATTTTCATTTTTGAACAAGGCATTAAACACAGGATTTACAAACCTTCCCTCACCGATGGACTCATATGATAGATTTATCTTGAATAATAGAGGGTCATATTAATGTTCTATAGTGGTGATTTTCAATAGTTTACATATTATAGTCATATTCACCTTAGAGGAGGATCTGATTCATGAATGGTTTGGTACATCTCACATCTGAGACAAATCCATATTTTTCCAATTATGATGGTTATATGAATTTAATATTAAGGGGGATTATACACAAAATATATTTGTGTATAGTTCCCTAATCATCTTATCCAATTACAGAATCTGTCAATTGTTCTAATTTTATGAAATCTTGTTGGTGGATATTATTACAAATATAGCAGAAAACATTCAGTGTGTCCAAAAAGTTCTCCTCATATATAGGCTGAAATTAATATTTCAAATGTTATTCATAATTTCATTTTTATTTCTATTGGCGAGGAGTTCTTTTATAAACAATCAGTCCACTACAAATCATGGGTTATTTTTTGTTCCTCATGTAAGAAAATTAGACATGTGTCGACAACATGTATGCACAAGGGTAAGATTTTTCTTCTAAAACTTGATGAGGGACTCGAAGGAGGGTTTATTGGAACATGTTTTAAGGATTTTGTCATTAATTATGCTTGGTGTTTCTAATGAAGGCTCTATAAAGAAATGACAACTAGACATCTCATGGATGTGGAGCTGGTTGGGTCTAACCACCAATGGGGTATCTTAGAAAAAACCTCGGTCTCTATAGTTGTAGTGAAGGAGGATTCTATATTGATGGAGCCACATGGGTTTCCTATTATCCCGATGGTAGTTAATGTCTTTAGAGGACTTCATTGTGACCTGATGGTTGGGAAGGCATCTAGTCCTATGGAATCAAAACAGAATGCAGTTTTTTGTAATGAGGAGACAACGTGAGTTCATGGTGTTGATAAAGACATGGTGGTATCATTGTAAGGTAAGGATATGGGTGATCCAATGTTGAAAAATCAATCCCGGGGAGGTCTTTTCCACATGGATTATCAGTCTTTTAGATTTGTAGTTATGGATGATAGGGGTGTGGAAGCTCAGGTTATTGATCATGATGGGGTCAATTCCCATTATTATGTTATGGTGATCAAAGATATGTTGGTATCAAATGTGAATGAGTTAGTGTCATCTAGACAACATGTTCATGATCCATGAATGACTACAAAGGAAACAGTGGTTTATAACCAATTCTCCATTTTGAATGAGAATGGAATAAAAAATCAATATCATGGATGTTGGAAAACCATCATTCAAAGATGGATGTGTAAACCTGTTAGAAGTAGAAACTCAAAAGATGTGGTTTTCAGGTGACACTGATGGGGTCTCATTGACATGTTCAGACTATGAGAAGGAGGATTTGTATCATTTTGGATTATGTAAACGAAATCAAGAATACCACTTGAATAGAAATATTACAGTTCTGAAGGGGGATAAACAAAGACCAAAAAAAGATTATTTGAGCTCTAGAATAAAAACAGAAAGTACATTGTTAGGAAAGGAAAGTGGTAAAGGTTCATAGGTTATCCCAGGTGAATCATCATTGAATAACCAATTGGAATTGGTTTTTGGTAATATATAAAAGAAGACTTTTTATAAAGATAGAAAATCATTTGAGGGTGGAGGTGAGGTACTGGAGATTTCAAGGATAGAGTCAACATTATACATGTAGGTAGAGAATTTGGGAGCACGAGAGAGGAACACACAGATGTTGCAATTATGAAATAATCATAGGATTTTCTTATACACTCTGAGAAAGATATTATTGAAGAGGTCTTGGTCATTTAGAATTATAATGAGGGTGTACAACAGATGAATCGAAGATCTATTCTATTTGACATGAACACTAATAAGGGAAAATAGATTTACAAAGAACATTTAATTATGAGCAGAGGATTCAATGAGAAGAATATAACAGTGGAGGACTTCTTGCATGTGTGGGAAAAATTTTCATTTCAATTAAAAGAGATTGTCAAATTTGAACAAGAAATAAATTAAAAATATTTTTCCATGAAACAATTTAAGGATGTATCATCTATTAGATTTATGTTGTATTTTAATAAAAAGAATTTCTATAGTGTTTGATAATTTGATGATCATGTAGGGTTCTTAAAATTTTCCATAATATTTTATTATAAAGAAATTTAACTTCTAGTGGAGTATTACAAATTTATCATTTGGGAGTAGAGATGTAGAATTTTCATTCACTTGATCAAATTAATGTGAAGAATTATATACTAATTAAAAATTATAAAAAATAGGCTTATATGAGCCACATATATTTTATTCCTCCTCATCACAAGTTCAGAATGTCCAAATTAGAGTTACATGGTTATAAATAATTCATACAAACAACATAGATCATGTCATGAGTTAAATTATTAACCAAGATTAAGAAAGAAAACATTCCAATGGTATATGAAGTTTTTGATTTGTTGTCTCTTATATTTACCTCTATTCATAGTTCATGTAGAAAATAGTGTCCTAATAGGATGGATAAAATATTTTTCTAATCTATGATACTAGAAAATCAATATATTAAGGCCTAATGTAGATTTCACGAACATTGATTTTTTTGTGATTATATATTGGGAACCATATTGAGTATATGTGGAAAATAACAGGACTATTTCAAATGAATGATGTGGTTAGTAGAAATGGGATTAAGGAACTAATTTCCTTAATAGTTTGGCGAGGGTAATAGAGAAAAAATGATTTCTAACGAATATTTAATGATTAAATTAGAAATTTCCTTCCATTATGATGATGCTGATGGTGCTAGATGGGTACTCCTCTAGTAAGGGTTGAAAATTCAGGGCAATCACATAATACATCGATACATTATTCCATTCAGAATTTATGAGTGCTTATTTCAAATGTTGTTCAACTATTTATGGAGATAAGTAATTTTTAGATTTATTTTTGCAAATAATCAGTGATTAAGTTATCTAAAAAATTTATAGTATTAGATTTTACATACACTTTTCCATGTGCAGAAACTATTTCCACCCTCAATTTTTAATGTTATGATTCAGTAGCTGGTACCCTTAACCATTAATGTAATTGCTATTGGTATTGTGAATTTCATGTGTACATATCATATTGACTGGTATTTAGAACATTAATATGACTTTTCTATTGTATAGCTCATCCATAGGTATCAATAGGCAATGGTTATTTAATGGATGAATGTACAACATTTTGTGTTGGATATCATATGAATGTTGAAAAAATTTAGATAATATCACTTAGACTCATGATCAGTTAGATAAATAATGAACTATATTTAATTTGGACAACTTAAAAGTTATAAAATCTCATAAATACATCTTGTTTAGTACTCCATTAGTTACACCATTATTGTAGCAATTGTATTTTCACTTTTAATATTAAACTATTATGTGTTTTTTTCTATAGAAGTTGATCATTTAAACATAGAATTATCTTTTGAATGAAATACATTAAGAAGATAAATAAGATATTTCTTTTTTTATTATTTATCATATTCAACAGTCTCTTTATGCATCATATCATGGTTTTTTTTCATGTATTATTTATGTATTAATGCATTTTACATATGATTGAAGTATGATACTAATTTCTTTCTTTCATAACTATTTATTGAATTCTGTGACATATACTGGTATATATCCAAAAGGCATTAGGTGACCCTACACTGACATAATAATATAAACAACTAGTTGACAATCTATCTATTACGACCATTCATTACAAAACATTAGATTGTAATTCCTCTCAAATTCACATTAAATATGTTGATGATAGAAAATAAACACAAAACCATGACATAAGTTATACATTAATTGATTTTTGTTTTTACCATGGTCAATTGCAAGACATCAACGATATTTTATATACACAAAGGTTGAAATACATATTACTGACATTTAATTGGTTTGATCCAGAATGTGGAAGCAACATTGATGAATTTCAGTTTACATAAGTGAACATTAATTGTATTTTATAAAGAGATTAATTAATTAGCAATATACTTTTTATTTTTTCACTAAAATAGAGTACCTTTTCTTAAACGCCTTACAAAAAAATTTGAATTGGAATGTTAATATGATAATATAAAGGTTGGTGGGGGGGGTATTGAATTTGATAGACCTGAGAATGATTATTTTTTTAAAATGAACTAGATCCTCACACTATAGATCAATGTGAAGAATATATTCAATAGTTTATCTTTATAGTTGAGGGAGAAATAATCAATTTTCAAGTCTAGTGAAAGGTATGATGTTTTTAAGATCTTTGTTTTTAAGGATATTTTTACGTATTTAACACTACATGAAACATTTAATTTTTTAATGTATTTAATGTATCTTTATATGATATACTTTATATGTGTTATAAAATATTAATTTTTTCTATGACTTCAAACATAATAGCAAAACTGGACTATTTCAATATTATTCTATACAGGTATCAATATTTATTTTTTGAGGTGCGTATGAAAGTAAACATTATATTATATTTTAAATTAATAGTTAAAAATATGTATTTAAATATTTCAAATTATTTTTGAAATGTTCTTCAATAGGATTTGACTCAACCTCTAATAGCGCACATATAAAAGGGCTTGGTTCTTGGATTTCATCATAACAAGACACTTATAATATCATTTTCCGAGACATAACATCCAATGAGATGGGATCACCCGTATTTTATTCATGATTTATGTCATATCATGCAAGACCCACATAACATTCAACTATATACACTTGACAGGGCTTCACTCCCTTAAGACACATTAGATCGAGTATGAAGGGATGTTCAGATAAGGGAATCATATTACATTCTAATCTATGCTTGAAAACACATTGGTTTATGATAATTTTTTATTAAAGAGAATAACCAACATGTCAGTGTGTATGAAAAAATGTTGAAAAATATGGAAGTATTATAAACAAAGAGGGAAGATGGAGCACTTGATAAAAAATGTTGGTTCTATAGTCATTTTTGATAGAGTCCCCAACGGTGTTCTCCCATCCAAATACAATGACATGATTAAATATTTTTCCATTGATTCTAAGACAATGATCCTGTTTATTTTTGGTTTATATATTTCAAATAATGTTTAATGGTTTACAAGTATGAAATTTGAATTAATTGAATGTTTGGGTGGTGGCACATAATTATGATAATTATATGATCTATGTACTACATCACTAGATTGGGACTCATCAAGTGTTCTTGATTTGACATGATGTAGTTATCATTTAACATTTATATTTATTATTTAATATGGTTTTGTTTTCTATAGATACATCTTATTGTTTTATTGTTACAGGATCAAGGTACACTAAATATTAGAATATCATTGTGGATGATAAGTCGAAATCAAAATTATCCCAAGGATACCAAAATTATAAAATGTACTTGTATAAAATAAACATACACACAAATATCAATATATACATATAAGTTTATATTTATATATTAAACATTATCTATTTTAAGATTAGATAACATAACTATCATATGACTATATATAATATTCATTGTAGAGGGATGAGATATTTTATCATATCCTTGACTGTAATAGATATTGATATATCTTGAAAAATGGAGCATATATTCCTTCTACTATAGTTTCATGTGTAATTTTTGTGTCTCCTATTACTATTGGGAAGACATAACTAGTGAAATATTTGGAGGATAGCAGCATGGTCCTAATAAGTTCTATATTTTTATCAAGATGATGTTAGAGAACAATGTTAATATATCTTCTATGGTGATGGTACGAGGGATATTATGATATAGTCTTATACTGTATTTTATTATTATTTTTATTACATTCATTATAATTATATTTATAATTTTTATTCTTTTTGGGAACCTATTGAAACAGGTATATGTTGAATCTGTGGTCCTACAAGATGCATCAGATCAAGTATGTGTGTTTCATTTTATCTTTCCAGTATCCCATTAAAATGGAATTTACATTTTAATTTTAAATTTTAGTAAAGTAAACTATCTAATTAAACCTTTAATTAAAAGTAAATTTGACTAAAAGTCTATTGAAAACCAACTAAATACATTTAGATTGGTGATAAAACATAAGAAAATAAAAATTATGTTACTTATAATTGTTAAATTCAAAAAAAAACATGTTAATTTTATGCTCAGAATAGTTGGTGAAATATAAGGTACTTTTTTACATTTATTATTTTCTTAAATTGAGTTATTAACTCTTTATGAGTCAAAATGGTGAAACAAACTTGGATTTTTGTGATAGCATAAGAGAACTATAATATTTCATTAGCATATTATCCTATGAAAATGATCTTATGGTCGTATACAATATATTGGAATCATCAACCCATCTTTCAGATTTTATAATAGGTTGGTATGATCAAATGTTTCATTTCCATAAAATTTAGAGTTATGTAAAAAATCAGGTAAAGGGGGATAATACAATGAAAAGAGACTTTTATTGACATTTAATCGAGTGATAAATATCACACTGTTGTTTTCGATCTATAGGATTCATTGTCAAATCCATCAAATTCTCCATTCACTTGGAATAAAAGAAAAAATAGGTCACATTGTATTGTTTTTTATAATGTCATATCACCAATAATTGGGTTTATGTAATGAGAAAATGACAACATATTGTTGTGAATGTTTAGGATAAAATTACATAAATATTTTTTGATATGTTGGAATCACTATCATGTAAATATGATTCCCATATTAATCGTTATGGGTTAAGTTAAGTGTATAGTGAATAATTAAAACCAAACTCTATTTGATTGACATGAATATTCTTAATTTGACTGTCAATAAATTTATAAACTATTGGAAACAATATAACTACAATTAGATATTTGAATAGATCAGTATAATTGAAAGTCTTGATTGTCTATACGATTTCGAGTTAAGTTAGAAATCACATAAATGGATTTAATACAAGGTAAAACCTCATGTATGCACATTATATTTTAGGATAATTATCATTATAACATTTCTGATCCATAGAAATCATTTCAGGATCAATCAGATTCTGGTGTCTCTAGAAATGATGGAAAATAATGAGTAACATTACAACGTTTTGTTGTAATGAAATATCCACCATTGGGGGGGGGGTTAATACACACAAATAACTTTTGACTGAAGTGAAAATGGTGGATAATATTCCTTAAATATTTTGTAATCTTTTGGAATCAACATAGAATCAATTTTATTCCTTGATTGATCAGTATCACATAAGGTATGATTTGACATTATTAATATTTTCTTAATAATGGGGATATCATATAGGTAGGGATCACAACCAACCATAGGATCTATAAAGAAATAAATACAAAAAATATTATATTTATGTCATTTTCAATATATTGTACACATTGGAATATTAATCTGATTTCTAAATTGCTAAGATTGATCAAAAGTGGAGCCCCACCAATTTACAATTATGTGACAAATCAAAGAAAAGGAAATAATACCAAGAGAAAACACATGGATTGTCATGAAAACATAGTAGAACAATCACCTAGTCATTTTTTGATCTATATAAATCAATAATGCATCCATCGGATACATGTGTCACTTAGTATGATGGAGAACAATAGGTAAAATGTTACAGTTTTATTAAAATAATATATTCCCCATCTGGGAGGAGGTCAAAAATAAAAATGACATTTTATTTATGTGAAAATCTTAGATAACATTCATTGAATCATTTTTTATCTTTTAGAAGCATCCAATCATCCAAATTATTCTAAAATTGACTGATATGTCTATAGGAATGATTTTAGATTTTTAAATTTTTTATTTTTAAAATAACCAAAAAATCTTGTTTATAGGGGTTAAAACTCTCTGGAAAAGCTTTGATTGACATGAATTACAATAAAAATTTAATTTAATCAATTTAAATTCAATATGAATCATTAAAAAAATTTATTGGATACCGAAATATCTAATTATGTTCATAAGGGACATTATCACTAGAATTTTGTGGTAAGTGAAAAATATTATAAAAGGGGTTGTAAGATAGTTGTTGTGGACCACAATGAAACAATATTTTATTAAAATCATGGAATGATGTATATAGACGAACAACCTCATTTCTCAAAGTGGGTGTGTGGGTTGGTTCTTCACTATTCAAATCACTTATGAATATTTATTTTGTTTTCATACAATTTAAAATACCACTAACATTATGTTTTTATTTTTTAAATTAAAAAATAACAGAATCAAAATGTAGATGTACATAAAATGAATATGAGAAATATAAATGTTTCTAAGGATAAATTCTTTCGATATCTATCATAATTTACTTTTTTTTATAAATCATACAGTTTGATCAACAAGTCTAATATCATTCAACTATTCACTATCAACTATTTTCACTGTTATGGAACCACAAATATACATGAGTGTTCTATAAACCATCAAACTATTTTTTGATTGAAGATGAATTATATTTATATAATAGGGATTAATTATTGATTAAAATATAAAATTAAAACCAAATACAAAACTACTTCGTTTAAAATGATATGCCTCACAAATCGTAGGATTATTACAGTTATTAAATCTGATCTAGTTGTTATACAATAAAATCAGTGTTTATCAATATCACAGAGACACATATATAATAGATTGTCTGAATAATATGTATAAATAATAAATTTCTAATACACATGCCTAATAGAAAATAGATTTGGTATAAAGAATAAATACAAAACCTTATATTAGTAAGAATGAATTATAATCTTATAAAAGAATTTAATATTTATCAATGATATTATTGTAGTCTGAAATGATATGTAAAGATAACCAAATATTTTATTACCTTCTATTAGGTATGACTATCATTACCTAGAAATTGTTTGATCAAATGGATCATAATCGATTCTATTGTCTAATCCCCCTGAATCCCTCAATATGATTATCAGATTCGACTCTGTCTTTCTTGAACACGAAATCACTCAATCTGATGACCAAAACTAATCTTAATATCCACGATAGTCCTCGATCAAATGAATCAGATTCTGCATCTTCATATCCATAGAAGTTCTCGAGATGTACCGTGATTGTACATGGGATTATAAAAGAAAATATTTCTTATACAGTTACAATCCTCAAAATTATTCTTTAGAACATCAACTCTATAAATCATTTCAATGACTAGAAACGAGGTGTACATGTAGAGAAATATTTTTATGACATGATTTGTAAATTTCATCAACTCCCAATTAATTATACAACCTTCTTTTTATAGGTGATTTTCCAGTGGTCATATTTTCCAGACAGTTGCAATAGTCTCAAACATTTCTCACACGATAGCTCATAATGATTTTGATCATCCACATTCTAACTACAGATGAATTTTACTGCAACACTCTTATTTCATTCAGATTAGGACCATTACAATGATATTTTTGATTATTTTTGATAGTTATAATTGTAATCAGATAAAATATAAAATTTGGATAGTCTGATGGACTTCTTTATTGATCCTCAATCTGATAAATTATATAAGGTATAGTATGGTGAATTCATTCTAGGATTAGTATGATGGTTTTTATTTTTTTAGTAAGTTTTAATGATAACCACAAATCAAACAATTACAGATTCCAATTTATCAAATATAGTTTTAGTCTGAATGATCAGAATGAAAAATAATAAGTTAAAATTTGTTTTCATAGGAATTATTTATATGTTTTCTATAATTAAATGGTTTATATAAAAAAATACTGTGACACATAGAAAATATAAATATTGTAAATTGTTTTTATAGGGATGTGTCTATGATTTGAAAAACCAAGGAAAGGAAACTATATAAGTAAGAATTATCACTCACCAATCCCACATTTTAGAAATCCCAAAACAGAAGACAAAAAAAGAAAAAATAAAATATTTCAAAAAATAATCCATCCCTTTATATTTTTATGATCTTCAATGATTTACCTTGTATTTTAACTATCTTTTAGTTTATAATATCCTTACAATATGATGGAATTATTAATTCAGTCCCCCTTATGATAATATCTGCCCATTTGGAAATTATCTCAAATGCTTCGCCCATTATAAACTTCTCCCATTTTATAAATTTTCCCACTTTCTAAATATCTCCCTATTTTTTATTTACAAAAATAATTAGGAATGGATATCGCCAAAAATTTCAGAATGATTTAAAAAAGGAAACAATTTTAAGACAAATAACTAATCATCCACATAATAAAAGAACAAACATACATCCAAAATTAAATGTGATACAATCAAAGATAAGGTTTATTTATTAAAAATTCATTCCTATTTAACATTAATTCCAAAAACATGTTTCAAACCATACATCAAGAGTTGAAATTAAAAATGTTCATTCACTGTTCATATAATTTTTTCACAATTACCTTCATTTTCATAAAGAATCATGATCCATCTAGGCCATTAAAAATGATGAATTATGACTCAGGATGTATCCCTAAATCACTGGTTTATTTTGAATTTATGACTCAAGTCATTCAAATATTTTAGTGATCTAGTTATTTTACTTTTTCTCAAGGAAAATATCATCTTCAGACATTTTGTGCCTACTATTTCCAATCTCTAAACTCCGAACTATTTTGTCAAAACGTTATTTTCACATTACAATCATCAGTTATATATCTAAACTCTTTTACAATCATCATGATATCAGAAGATTCTATTGATAAATCGTTAATGGGTATTATTCATTTCAAAAGAATGATTAATTAATTCGACGACTTAATCATTATAGTCCTTGAAATCAATTTCATATTCATTTGAAAATAAAACCATCTAATTATATGATATGTTTTAAGCCTTTATATTTTCATGGAATGATTCAAATCTACTTCATCCAGATCAACTGATTCAATCAAAATATTTACTGATTCTGATTTTCCATTTAGAATATTTTGAATAAATATAAACATTTTTTATATGTTTGGAAAATATTGAATGAAATAACTTATCCCTCTCCTAATTTGGAAAATATTGTCAAAGCAATTATGACCCACTATACCATCAGAGTTTGATGAACCTGGTAATGCTTTAATAGAAGTTAGTCATTAGGATTCTATATATGGTTTTTATTCCTTATCAAAATTTTACATTCCTTTTTGAAAAACATATTCTTCTTCTGATATTTGAATAATTTCAACTCTCTTTTCAGATTATTTTTTTTTTTGAAACTTTTTTTTAGATTATTTATCTCATTCATAGACTTTTTATGATGAATTATTTTAAACTTTGGATGATTTTTTTTCTTTCCATAAATATTTCAATGTCCAAATGCATTTTTGATTGGAAAGGTATGAGAGTTTATTCTAATGATGAGTTTGATGTTTTCATTTTTTTACACCTTCACTATAATTATTTTCATATCATCATCATCATATTCCACTTTATATACCAATTTTTATTTTTTTCTTCTTCTCCCACTTCATTCCCTTCTTCCCATTTGTCTTCCTCTTATTTTAATTTCTTCCCAATATACAGTATAAAAATCTCTAAAATTTTTAGGATAATGTATATTACAATCATTATATGGGTTTTCAATAAAAACAATCTCCAAGCCTTGATAAATAATGATTCTTTTAATAATTTAATCGAACTTTTCTTTCATTTTTTTCTTGATGATTCATTCTCAATAGAATTGTCTCCATAAAAAATATTCTCATGTTTCCATTTTATTGAGACATGATATGATGATAAATGAAATTCCCATACATTGGATAGATCCCATAAAAGATTGGTTGGATCCATGATAATAGTATTTGAGAACCAATAAGGGATATAGGTTGTCCCAACCATATATAGTTAAGAATGAAATGCGTAGAATAACATGAAATTCAATGCCTTAGATTAGGAGTAATTATCGGATCAAGTTACAATAAATTAATTGAAGAAAATTTTAAAGTAAATTTTTAACTCTTAATGTTGGGAAGAAAACTTTTTATTGAAAATATTATCAATAATATTTAAAAAGAATTGTTTAAAATAGAAAAAATTATTAAAACTATAAACATATATAAACAAGAACATTAATAACCAATGTAATGAATTAGTGTGAAAACATAAATAATAATACCTTTTGGAGTAGAAAAGTCTCATCAATATCATAAAACTAATCATATTTGTTTTTTTAAAGAAATATAATTATGATATTGTTTATAGGAAAAATATTATCTAATCAATTTTTAATAATTTTTTATGACGATAATTTATAACAACTTCTGATCTATAAAACATTTTGTTACATATTTTTATTTAGGGATATTTTTTGACTCCAAATAATTATTTGTAAAACATTTTATATTTGAAGTATTTTTATAAGAAAATATCACTCTGAAATATTTTAAAATTGATTTTGATTACATAAAAGTAAATATAATAACTTTTTTAAAGAAATGAATATATTAAGAAATAAATAGGTTTTAGAAATGAAAAATTTTATCTAAATCCCCTTTGAAAATGTGTTCATTAATATAAAGATATTAATAAGTAGAATAAGATATAAATAATCACTTGATACTGATCATTCCTAGATTATTTTTAACGTATTTATATATGTCAAATCTATGGGGTTTAGAAATATTATCAGCATGTTGTTCTTGGAATTCAATGAATTGTAATATTATATATCCTCCATGGGTGTGACCTCTAAGGAAATGTTGTCTGATGTCTATTTTATTATAAAGTAAGTGATTTTTTGGGATTTTACTTAGACGAATGAAACTTGTGTTATGACACAAAATTTGAGTATTAGTAAAAAAACAAGCCATAGTTAGTGAGTATTTGCTGCATGTAGAACACATTGGCACAAAAACTTCTGACTATCATATACGTGGCTTTAGTTGTGGAATTTTATACTAAGTATTGTATATTAAATAAAAATGAAACTAAATCTTATCCTTTCCAAATGTACTTTTCCTATCCATTACACGTCCACAAAAATCAGCATATGAAGAACATCACTATTTAATATCATTTATATAAAAATATAATATCACAAAACCCATTAATCGAATAGAAAATGTAAAATTAATTTTACATATTTATGATGAGATTATTTGGGATTATATTGATATATAGAAGAGAAGAATATTGAATATATTAAATATTGAAGTCAAGTTGTAGATTAATGTAAAATTTAAGTCATAACTCTAAAATTATTTAGATCAATTGTTTTTAAAGAATAATCAGGATCTAAAGTATTGGAGGATCCCAAGAGAGTACAAGTACTTTTAGTGATGTCATCCGTGAATTTCATAATAATAAATTTTATATACTTATGTTGAGGAATAAAAGTTCTATCTGGTTTTTCAAAAATTGGTAAACCAGGAACGCATGTTTACCAACCCAACATTCTCATTTTAAACCCATATTTCATATGATCTACAATAGAATCGATCAAATATTACTGAGTTAAACCAATTATATATATCACCAATATATATTTCTTCAATCATAATAATTTTTTTATCTTCGTTTATAAAAATAGTTGTATCCGTAGATCCCTTAACAATGTTTTTTTGGAACAAAAATCATCTAATCATAGCCAACTAATATCTAAGGGATTGTTTCAGTCCATTAAAGAGTTTGGTATGTTTATAGAAAAATTATTTATGTTTTTTACTAACATTTCTAGGGGTTTTTCATAAATAAAATTTCTCTTGAACATATCAATTATGGAAATCATCTGTCACGTCAATTTGAAATATATTAAAATTTATGAATGCAACAAAAGATTAAAGTATATGAATAAGATCATGTATTTATACAAGTGAATTGGTTTCTTAATATTCAATTCTCTATTATTTATTATAACCTTTAATAAAATGTTCTGATTTATTTAAAACTGTTATTATATTTTCATCACATATATTCTATAAAACCTAATTTACTCTAAATAAAGAAGTATAATTGGGATGCTAAAATAAAGTCCCACATTTGTTCCTTTTGAATTGATTGTATTAATCATGAATTTATTTAATACAATAAGATTCACTCATAGACACATTATTATTATTTGTCACAAATTGTGATAAAAATGAAAGATTATTAATTTTATTTGTCAATGAAATTCTATTTCTAATTGGAAAATTCACATCACAAATGATACTAATGAATATGATTATTTTCAGCAAACAACTGACTTCTTAGTTTTCCCAAAGCCTATTATTCCATAAAATGTTGAATATATTCTTGATTATAAACATTCAAAATGTATTCATGAGTTGTTTTATCGTAATAATATCTTTCATTCATATATTGAAAATCGGTGTTTTGAAATTGCATCTACTGATTTATGTTGGGGTTGTTTGAAAACAAAAGGATCAGAGTAAGAACCCGGCCCTGAAATCTAAGAGTTAGTGAATTATTTTAACGCATTTTCATTTTTAGAAAGAATAAAATACCCTAGTATTGAACAAATATATTTGTTTTTAAAAATATATTACATACATAAACTTTACATTATGATTTATAACATAAAAGACAACATTTATAATTCTTTGAGAATTCCATTATTCTTCTAGAATAGCCCTGCATACCATTTATAATACAAATTATGGTATCCATAGAAAATAAAACATAAGAAAAGGGTGAGATTAGATTCTCAGTAAGGGTAAATGATATACTAGACACCTTAATAAATAAGAATAATCATTTAAGGAAAGTATAAAACAAAATCTCAAACCTTATAAACATAAACATGAACATAATATGGAAATATTAAATCAAATAATTCAAATTAAAAATTCAAATGTATTTTCAATGAGATGAATAAAAAACATGAAATATTAGTAACTAATCTCATAATTATAGAATGAATAATTTTGGACATCATAACTACACTATCATTTCCTCGAGAAAAAACAATTCATAAATTCGTTGAGACATACTGATGCATCGAGGGGCTATAGAGGGACTATCCCATTACATAATAATTCTAATAAATCATGCATATAAATATTTTGAATCCCAAAAAACATAATAATTCATATTGAAAAATACTATATGAAATATGAATACATTAACAAAAACCATGAATGATGTCTAATTATCACATCAACCATCAAACTTGTCAAAAACAATTTAATAAAATATGTTATATGATATCATAATAGATCAACCTCAATTAAGCATGAGACTAAAAATGGAAATTTAACTAATTATAAATAATATATAACAATAAATATAAATATCTAGAGACAAGTTTCCCGTTTTGATGAAATAATTTATTTAAAAGTCACGTCCTTATAAAAGAAGACATTTAAACCGGGATGTTTGAATCAAAGTCTCCATTTCCACATTATGTTATTTAAAAGGAACATTAAATTTTTGAAATTAATTTTCTATAAAAATATGTCCTTAAAATTATTTTGAATTCATGGTCATTAATGAGATTGTTTTTTGAAACATAAATCTTTAAAAGATTTAAGACACTTATTTTGTTTATGTTCCCCTGACATAAAAACATAAAAATATTCCCTTTTGAAAAAAATCGAATGAACATAACCAATGAAATAAAATATAAATTATAATAATTTTATATCCATATAAATAGATATGTAAAATAATCTCTAGAATATTGAAATGGAAAAAAATTACTTCTTCAAACATTCAATGCATCCCATACGAATATCAGTATTTAAATCATAAATATGATATCATCAGAAGAATCATTAAATATTATGAAGATAAATCTACTCATGATATAAAATATAATAGTGGATTATATACACCATTCATAAGAAAATGGTGGTGACAAAGGATTATATCTCATGTAAATTAAAAGTGAGATTGAATTCATACACATTTGGCCCAATACTCTTCATACATGTCGGAAACTCATGTATAATGGTTTAAAACATATTAATAAATTATACGAGAATCATATTAATATTTATGATCTCATATAATATTCATTAATGAATTTAGATTACCCATTAGTTAATAATTTCTATGTTAATGTCACATTTCAGGTAATAATTGCTTTTTTTATCGAATATGTTTTGACTTGTTGTTCTTGATTATATTACATGGATAATTATTTAATTAATTATATAGTGTAATACATGTCATATATATCATATGTATTGAGTATATAAATACATATATATATATATATATATATTATATAGATATTTGAAATTGAATACATCGTTCATGGATATGGTAGGCCGTATATACAAATGAACACGTTTCTGTTTTCATATCGTTTTTAATTGACAAAATTAAATGACTTATGAATATATATTATAGTAGAATTATTATCCCCTGTATATTATTCTTTTTAATTATATATATATATGCATATTTATAATAATTCATGAATGAATAAGGTGGAGTATTAATGTCATCGCACTGTAGAGATGGTAGGTCGTATATACACACGAGTGATAGTTCCATTCCCGTAATAGTTAATTGGTATGGAAATGGATTGAATAATAATTATTAATAATACCTGTCATTTCATATTTTTTTATATTCATTTTTATACCCATCTAAATTATGAATACAAAGAAAAAGTTTCCTGCACAGCGTGGAGATGATAAGTTGTAGATATGCACACATGGTGATATAGATTTTCATAGGATGGGTAAAAGGTGGAATATGGTTATCCCATAATCGTAAAAATTTATTCATATATTATATACTATATTTATTACATTATTATTGAAACCACAATTGAAAAGGATGTAGAAGAAGAAGAAAAATATAATTTCATTGGTAAAAAACTTACCTTTTCATTGATTATCTCCATTGGATTTGATTAAAAAGACTACATAGGATGCCTTTCGGCCCAAAGTATGGAATATAGTATGAATTAATGTATGTTTGATGGATAAATGGTCATTTCATGTATGAGATGAATGGGTTTCGATGTGTGAATAATAGAAAAGTGGATATTCCCTATAGGAAGATAGGGTAGGGTTACTTTTTAAAATTTCAAAATTATTAATTAATTATAATACAATTTCTGATCACAAATATATCAAAATTGAGTTATTTCATGTATAATATGACGATTTTTCTAAATCCTCACATCCAATAAATTTTTTACATGTATTAATTTTATGTTAAACCTTATAATTTTTAATTATACTTAATTAACCTATTTTATTTTTATTCTGGTAATAATATTCCAAATATTAAATGGTTTAAATATTTAATTATATGGTGTATATTGTCAACAAACTGACCCTTTATGAAACTATTGACCTTATATTTATCACTTTGTAGTTTGAAATGATTTTTATGATTTTAAAAAATTTAATAAAATGTTATTGTTATAAAATATAAAGGGTGTAAATTTTAGAAGAATTCATTTCTTTGACATTAAATAAAACTAAAAAAGATAGATAGCTTCAAAAAACCCACTGAATACACTTCTTACATGTCATAATCACCTAAAAATTTCTTAGAAAACCATAACTAATCCATATTATATTTATTTTAATTTTTTTAATGTTACTTAATTTATATTACTTTTAATGAAACAATAAAATAATCCATATTGTGTCATTAATTATGGTAGATAAATAAAATAAAAAAATAGTAAATAAACTACTATGAGGTATAATATTAATTATAATTACATAAACCATTTATTATCAAATTTATATATTTTTTATCCACATATTATTATTATTATACTTATACTAATTGAGGGTGTGACATTTTGCAACAATAATTGATTTCAAAAACATGTAAGTCATTTTCATGAACATGTGACAATTAAATGATAAAATATGAAAAAATAGGTTATAAGGTTCTTGTTTTCTTCATATGAATTTTTTTTTCCATTTTTATTATCATTGGTATCATTATGTATTTGTTTATCCTTTATTTAAATAATTTATGTCTTACCGTGACTACTTGTAGTTTTACACTATGGTGTTAAAATAGTAAATATAAGATGAAAAAAACTCCAATTGGATAATTTTTGTCACCATGAACATTATCCTTGTTATTTTTATGAATTTTATTATTGTAATGATTTAATATAATTTAATGAAATATTATTTATTTTAAAAGTTCATTTTTTTCAATTAGGACTATATTTAAAAATTTAGTTTTTACAAAAAAATCATATCAACTTGATTCCTATGCAAAAACAACATTAAATAATCCCTAACATGTCAATTTCATCAAGAAACTTCCTGTATTATATCAAATAATTCACATTATATTTATTTTCATATTATTTGTTTCATTTATTTGATTTTTTCCTTTAATAAATCAATTTTTACCTAATCTTTGTGTCATAGATAAATTGAATTATTTAATGTCTATAAATTAAAAATAAATTATCATGATGTTGATAATTGACTTATATTTCTAATGAATATTTATAGTTTAATTTATCTTATATAAAATCTTATATTAATTATGACTTTGTTATTAAAAGTTGGAGTATGAAATTTTTCAACAATCATTAAATAAAATATATTAAAAGTTTTATTCATTCCCAAGTGGGATTGAAAATCATCATTGCATCCTTAGGTTTAATTTTAATGACAAAAAGTTATCCAATGATATTCAGATATGTGTTATGGTATCTTTTAAATAATATAATATTTTTTGTACCTTTAATTGCCCATTTTTTCATTTACCTGTGATTGATAAATAAAAATATACTAATGTTAATATTCAAAAAATATTAATTTGAACCAATTAGATATAAAATATTTTACTAATTATAAATTTCTTTGTATTTTTATAATTTAAATTCATTGATGAATCAAAATTACATATAATTCTAATTCTGTAAATGTTTCTAGAAGGTGGGGAAAAGAGACAATCAGAAGTTAAATAATTATTTATATTTAATTATATTATAAGAATGACTCCAATGAACTAAATTGAATTATTATATTTATTATCAATATAAATTGAATATTATTTCAATTTAATCTAAAATAATTATTTAAATGAAAATTTAATTTTTAAACTATAATGCAATATATTTCAGTAATCATCAAAAATTGAATCTTTCCAAAAAGCAGACAAAAAAATCACCCTAAGATAATTTTAATATTTAAAATTAAAAAACAAAATCTATATTGGAAAATTAAAATTTTAAATTTCATAATTTGTTTACTAATATGAAAAATCATTTTTTAAATGACTAATTTAGTATATCGTGGTATGCACTATCTCAGTGTTTCATGGAGTGCAAGCTATTAAATTTATTTTAAATGAAATGTTCCATGAAATATTAGGTGTTATAATCATTTCAAAAACAATTTTAATAGCGGTTAGTTTATGTAGTGGATGATAAAATAATCACTGAACATGTATGGCGACCCAAGCATTTTACACATAACACTACATGATTTAAACATAATTTATCATCAGAGTACAAGACAAGGATCGTTATGTCTAGTGTCTTGGAAGTCTAGTTACATAAATCACAAAACATGGGGATAAAGACTTTATTTAATCTTCATAATGAGCTCATAACTTCCTTTGAGCCCTTAAATATTCATAGGGTACCTTGGGGAAACACATGAACAAAGGGATGAGCTAAAAAGCCCAGTAAGGAAAAGAACATGAGAATAAACTTTAAGCACATGAGTTAGGAGGCTTGACATAATGACATTGGAAGCAAGGAAAATATGGAATCATGACATATAAGCATGGGATCATAAAAACATGGAATAAAATAATCATGGGATCATATAATCATGAGATTATATGAGCATAATTCCATAGAGAGGTGGAATAATCTTTAAACATGACTTTAGTACGAGTCAAAGCTAACCGCCAATCTCGTTTCCCATAGTAGCACAAGCCAAGGCTAACCGCCCGGACCGTTTGCCCATTATCTTCTCATGGGAAAATAACATTACCCAATGCATTGGAGCGCTATATAGGCACACCCATATAAGCTTATTCGTGTATATTCTTGCCACATAAAGAATCTCACATAATCAATCAAACATTAACATCAGAGTACCCATGGAAAGATATGGGCACACAATCACGTCATGAAGCATAATAAAAAGGGACGTAACATACAAGTGTCCATGAAAGAAGGGAATTAATTCTCAAATAGACTTTAATAATGTATAAAGGCATAAATCATGTCAAGAGGTAACAAACTGAAGTCATAGCATGTAAAAATAGTTCTTAGGAATCTTTGAGTCAAAACATTTTTAGTGCAGTTTAAGAAAGCATCGAATATCTCTTTAAACTAAAAGCGGCATAATATTTTTTATAAAACCAGAATTAAACCAGGAGGGTTTTCATAATAAAAAGACTGATTTTATAAAAACAAATGTGACTTAAAACAGAGGATAGAGTACAGTTTATAATAGGAAAGAATACGGAAAGTTCCCTTAAAACGGGTTCACTTATCGGGAAGTAATGAGGAGAGAATCACTTAAAAACATGCATATCCCCGAAAGAGAGTGGTGAAAGAGTCTTGATAAATAAACCTGGAACATGTACAAAACATTTAGAGTATGCAGAAGAAAATATTAGATAACATCATTTTTGTAGAAAGGTAGGCAAGACAACCCGAAGGAATAAAAGAGGTTCGGGTAGAATTCTTTATGGATTATCAACATGGTATCGGGAGTACTTGAGGGGGCTTAGTGAGAGAGGAAAGGGAATTATCATCACATATAAATAAGTAGGGCTGTATGGGGGAGGTGCAAAATCATACCCCATAATTAACAATTACACGCAACATGTCTTAACATAGTGAACAATCTTGAATAAGAGTGAAATTGAGAGGACCTCTTACCTTAAATCTGGTGGTGTTCTTTGCTTGTTATTAAAGACCTGAATAAAAAAATTAGGATTATTAATTCATAATTACAGAACCACTTTTATATGTAATTTATTTATTATAACCCTTTTTAGTCCTTTCAAATCCTTTTTGATTAGTTATAAGGTTCAATTTCATTGTTCGGGCTTGTTAGTTTACTTGGCTTTAAAAGGTCGGTTCACTTATATTCATATTTGGATTATAAGAAAGATGAATGGGATTTTCCATAATTTAAATTACATTATTTAGTTCATATCCAGTAGATTACTTGGTTTTAATTTTAATTAGACTACTTAGAGTGATGTTGAATTATTTCATATATAATCATAGTGATAACCGTTTTTGTTGATCGATAGATTTGATTACAAAAAAAGTGTTTTTCATTATGACTTAATTCCATTTGTACCAAAATATTACAGAACCAAAAAAAAGGATATATATTACATAATAATCTGATTCAACCATAACACAAATGGTTTCATGACCAGAATTAACTATACTAATAGAGATTGATAAACCGTTGTCCTTGAATGGGATAAATTAGCACATCTCAAACGGTCCTTTCATTTCTTTCAAATAAAATGGAGGGAAAAGGGGAGAAGGTAAAGAAATATATCACTAGGTTGAAGACATTCCAGTACATGTATGTCACTGGATTTCTCATATCATCATGGTGAAGGGGGGTGAGGAAAGAAATAAAAAAATGAACTTGAAAGAAAAGGAGAAATTGGGAAGAGGAATTTACCTCTTGAGACTTCCTCTTTTGAGAACCTCTTAAAGGAAGAGGTTTTGGAATTTTGGGGAGTCTAAGAGCATTTGGACGTGGGGGAGGAACTTGGGGAGAGGTTTGGGTAGATTAATGGCAAGGCACAAGGCTTGAGAGGAGTGTAGAGAAAGGGGAGTAAAGGGGGGGGGGGTTTATAGTGCAGGAGAGAGGGGTTTTCTTAATTTAATATTTATTAGTTTATTATTTCACCACAAGAAAAGGATTAGATTTTCTTTCATGACTAATAATATTAATTTTATAATTTAATCCCGAACCAAGTGGGCTTACATCAGAAAAACATCACTGATGACTCAAAAAATAGCTTATTTAGCTTATTTTTGTAAATTACGGTATTTCACAATTAATCACAAATTCAAGTATTTCAGAAAAATCCCAAAAATTTACCCCGACCATTTTTCGACACGTGGAATCCAAAAATGAAATCCATTTTTCAAAAATAATTTTTTAAATATGATTATTTTAATATTTAAATAAAATAATAACTCATTATCAAAACCAGTTTTAAAAACATTAATTTACTCATTCTAAACTATATGTATATCATACTTCCAACATAAAAATTATTATTATACCACCAAAGGTGAGGTTAATATTCATTAGGGAATTTCACTATTCATAAGGGTATGTTTCTATTCATTAGGGTAGGTTACTATTCACCAAAAATTATTTTTGTTTTATTAGACTCCAAAAAACATCTTGAACACAACCGGGTATGTTGGATTTTCAAAATTCCAAACATATAACTGGAAAGATTATGTTTAATGGTCACTTATCACTTGATAGTTCATTAATAAGTAATTTTATGGCATATTTATAAGAAGGGAATTTCCATTAAAAACATTGGGTCGTTACATTCTTCGCCCCTTAAGAAATTTCTCCCTCGAAATTTCATTTTACATACTAAGCCAAAAATAGGTGTAGAAAATTTCCGGACTGTTTGTCACATTATATAGTTGTTTACATGTTTTTTTCAAGTTTTCGAGAGGTAGGTACCCCTCTTCACAGGTTTTTATTGCAATAATCTCCAGTATCTCCATAGGAAGAGATAACATATGGGTTTGTCCTTCTATCTGAAAATTTATTATATAAGTTCACTTAGTGATACACATTCAAAAGTATAACCAATGAAAGGACAACTAAAAGAAGAGACAACATGCTATATTCTTATATAACCACTGGTTCAAAAAGTACAACTGGGCTAATGGTTTCCTGAGTCCCCCAATACACAAATCCCAAACCTAGGTCAAAGTTTTCAATCTCCAAGAACCATACGCAACACTAAACACATTTTACTCCAGAAGTCCCTTTACTGGGGACACCACTGATGCTAGGGTGCTGAAGACCTTAGGTGAATTCCTAAGGTAGTATTCAGCTACTCGATCTCCTTAACCCAGACACACTCTAGACAGCTAGAGTCGAAACTGTGCTTAAATCACTCAGGCTTCCATAGAGAGGCCCGAGAAGTGTGGAGGTTGGAAATTTCAGTGTGGACTAAATCCCTATAATTCCTACACATCACATCATTCTTGAATATATTGTTGTCATAAAGTTCTCTGTACACACTAAAACTCATGGTCTGAAATAAGTAGGTTGCTCGATGGTCACCATCCAAAGCAGCTTCCAGAAATTTACCCAGAGCTTGGTAGTTATCAGCCAAAGTGAAGCATAGAAAAAGAGCTTCATGATACTTACCTCTTTTCCTATATGCAGCAAATTGTTCATATGAAATACGGTAATAGACAAGAGGGATTCCTTGGTAAAGATGTATAATGTTTGGATGATTCGATACCCAATAGAGCTGTTTACAAGTCAGACATATGTTGGCATAGGTCTGGTCTTCTTCAGAGCATGTCTTTACAATTATAGTCTCTAACAACTCGGTATGTAGTGATAAAATATAGGTTGGTTGACTCATCCTCTATCTGAAAAGTTTTAGTAAATCAATATTCAGTATGGAAAATATATTTTAAACCAAGTTATAAAAACACATAGAAAAATACAGCATCATTCATTTAGACATGATTTATAATACTCAAGAAATTACACAATCTCTTACTTCCTTTAAAAAACATTAGTACAGACTTCTTGACATCCATGGTGATGTCCCTCTACCTCCACTTCCAAAGGAGGAAGGTTTTATTCAACACCACTCCCAAGGAAGAACAAAGCTCGCGGGTCTCCTCTTCCCAAATACACACTCGGCAATTTGGATCGTGGTTAAACCCAAGCTCTCGCTTGATACAGGTGGTTTTCCAGAGGTAGGAACTGGTAACATCTAGTTCCGAGACATCCGCTTGGATTTGGTTCCTAATGATCTTTCGAACCACCTCATATTTGAAAGATTCGATGAAAGATTCAAAATCGCAGAGGTCCCCAAGCATGCTAAAACACAGGATTTGGTACATAAAGACTGCGCGGAAATCCAGTTCCTTTGCAGCTTCTCCGAAAGTCGTGAAGGCCAACCATTTCTTATTTAGGGTGAAACACAGGATGAGTCCCTCATAGTACTTCCCTTTATATTTATAATTCTCAAACAGTGCATTGGCCATTTGTTTATAGACAACTTCTGATCCCCAGATGTTTCGAAGGACATTTGAGTTGTTCGAAACTTTGTAAAGAAGCTTGCAAGATAGTCGGAGGTTTCCAAAGGGTTCATAGTATTCCATACATGACTTTACCATTATAGTCTAGAGGATTTCCATGGTAGGGACAAAAGACTTGTACCTTCATTTTCCATCTTCAAATTAAGAAAACATTTCTCTTAGTATTGTTTAAGCAAGTTTTTAATTGTTCAGTGCTGGTTTCTAGAGTTTATTCGACCCAATAATATGAGGAAAATTTACTTTAAATCTCTTATAATGGATTTTAAGAAAAATGTGATATCCTAAGCATATCCCCCGGGAGTGTCGTAACCAAGAGTGCAGCAAGGCCCGTTGTCGTGCACCAGTTCTCGTTCGAGTCTATCTCAAAGTGGTGTTTTCTGGTTTTACCCCTAGGATACATCTGTGCCAGAGCTGCCTCTACCTGATAGTATCCAGATAGGGATGTATTTTCTCTATTAACCACTTACTCAATACTCACCAAAATTTGGGAATGTTTTCTAATACTTAGTCTCATCCTTAAGGTTTTCACTAAGGTTCTCTATTCCTAATCTCCAAAAATAACTAGACCATCCTCTAATAACAACTATAGCATCCCAAGACTTTTACACATAACACTTCATGATTTAAACATAATTTATCATCAGAGTACAAGCCAAGGATCGTTATGTCTAGTGTCTTGTAAGACTAAGTACATAAATCACAAAACATGGGGCAAAAGAATTTATTTAATCTTCATAATGAGCTCCTAACTTCCTTTGAGCCCTTACATCTTCATAGGGTACCCTGGGGAAACACATGAACAAAGGGATTAACTAAAAATCCCAGTAATGAAAAGAACATGAGAATAAACTTTATGCACATGAGTTAGCAGGCTTGACATAATGACATTGGATGCATGGAACATATGGAATCATGACATATAAGCATGGGATCATAAAAACATGGAATAAAATAATCATGGGATCATATAAGCATGAGATTATATAAGCATAATTCTATATATAGGTGGCCACATCTTTAAACATGACTTTATTATGAGTCAAGTCTAACCGCCAATCTCGTTTCCCATAGTAGCACAAGCCAAGGCTAACTTCCCGGACCGTTTGCCCATAATATTCTCATGAGACATTAACTTTACCCAATGCATTGGAGCGCTATCTGGGTGCACCCATATAATCTTATTCGTGTATATGCTTGCCACCTAAAGAATCTCACATAATCAATCATACATTAACATAAGATTACCCAAGGAAAGAAATGGGCACACAATCACGTCATGAAGCATAATAAAAAGAGACGAAACATACAAGTGTCCATGAAAGAAGGGAATTAATTATCAAATAGATTTGAATTATGTATAAAGTCATAAATCATGTCAAGAGGTAAAAAACTGAAGTCATAACATATAAAAATAGTTCTTAGGAATCTTTGAGTCAAAACATTTTTAGTGTTGTTTAAGAAAACATCGAATATCTTTTACAACTAAAAGCGGAATAATATTTTTTATAAAACCAGAAGTAAACCAGGAGGCTTTTCATAATAAAAGACTGATTTTATAAAGACAATGGTGACTTAAAACAGAGGATATAGTACACTTTATAATATGAAATAATACGGAAAGTTCCCTTAAAACGGGTTCACTTATCGGGAAATAATGAGGAGTGAATCACTTAAAAACATGCATATACCCAAAAGAGATTGATGAAAGAGACTCGATAAATAAACTTGGAACATGTACACAACATTTTGAGTATGCACAAGAAAAGAAAAGATAACATCATTATTGTGGAAAGGTAGATAAGACAACCCTAAGTAATAAAAGAGGTTCGGGTAGAATTCGTTATTGATTATCAACATGGTATCGGGAGTACTTGAGGGGGCTTAGTGAGAGAGGAAAGGGAATTCTCATCACTTATGCATAAGTAGGGCAGTATGGGGGAGGTTCAAAATCATACCCCATAATTAACAATTACACGCAACATGTCTTAACATAGTGAACAATCTTGAATAAGAGTGAAATTGAGAGGATCCCTTACCTTAAATCTGGTGGTGTTCTTCGCATGTTATTAAAGACCTGAATAAAAAAATTAGGATTATTAATTCATAATTACAGAACCTCTTTTATAAGTAATTTATTTATTATAACCCTTTTTAGTTCATTCAAATCCTTTTGGATTAGTTATAAGGTTCAATTTCATTGCTCGGGCTTGTTAGTTTACTTGGCTTTAAAAGATGGGTTCACTTATATTCATGTTTGGATTATAAGCAAGATGAATGGGATTTTCCAGAATTGAAATAACATTATTTATTTAATATGCAGTAGATTACTTGGTTTTAATTTTAATTAGACTACTTAGAGTGATGTTGAATTATTACATATATAATCATAGTGATAACCGTTTTTTTATCGATAGATTTGAATACAAAAAAAGTGTTTTTCATTATGACATAGTTCCATTTGTACCAAATGATTACAGAACCAAAAAAAATAGGATATATATTACATAATAATCTGATTCAACCATAACAAAAATGGTTTCATGACCAGAATTAACAATACTAATAGAGATTGATAAACCGTTGTCCTTGAATGGGCTAAATTAGCACATCTCAAACGGTGCTTTCATTTCATTCAAATAAAAGGGAGGGAAAAGGGGAGAAGGTAAAGAAATATATCACTAGGTTGAATAAATTCCAGTACATGTATGTTACTGGATTTATCATATCATCATTGTGAAGGGAGGTGAGGAACGAAATAAAAAAGAAAGAACATGACAGAAAAGGAGAAATTGGGAAGAGGAATTTACCTCTTGAGACTTCCTCCTTTGAGAACCTCTTAATGGAAGAGGTTTTTGTATTTTGAGGAGGATGAGAGCATTTGGACATGGGTGAGGACCTTGGGGAGAGGTTTGGTCCGAATAATGGCAAGGCACAAGGATTTAGAGGAGTGGAGAGGAAGGGGAGTGAAGGGGGGGGGGGGTTTATAGTGGAGGAGAGAGGGGTTTTCTTAATATAATATTTATTAGTTTATTATTTCCCAACAAGACCAGAAATAGTGTGTCTTGCATGACTAATAATATTAATTTAATAATTTAATCCTGAACCAAGTGGGCTTACATCAGCAAAACATCACTGATGACTCAAAAAATAGCTTATTTAACTTATTATTGTAAATTACGGTATTTCACTATTCATCAAAAATTCAAGTATTTTAGAAAAATCCCAAAAATTTACCCCAACCATTTTTCGACGTGTATAATCCAAAAATGAAATCCATTTTTCAAAAATAATTTTTTAAATATGATTATTTTAATATTTAAATAAAATAATAACTCATTAACAAAACCAGTTTTAAAAACATTAATTAACTCATTCTAAACTATAGGTATATCATACTTCCAACATGAAAATTATTTTTATACCACCAAAGATGAGGTTAATATTCATTAGGGAATTTCACTATTCATAAAGGTATGTTACTATTCATTATGGTAGGTTACTATTCACCAAAAATTATTTTTGTATTATTAGGCTCCAAAAAACATCTTGAACACAACCGGGTATGTTGGATATTCAAAATTCCACACATATAACTGGAAAGATTATGTTTAAAGGTCACTTATCACTTGATAGTTCAATAATATGTAATTTTATGGAATATTTATAAGAAGGGAATTTTCGTTAAAATTATTGGGTCGTTACACCAAGGGGAAACAACTTGAACCATTTATGGACCGTGTATAATTTTTGTTCTATCTAACTATGTTTCTATTTTGGATTGGTTTAATCAAGTCTAAAAACAAGATATTCCTCCAATTAAATTGGATCTCTATCCATTACATATTATTTTATTATCATAGATTAGAGGGGAAGTGGTTTACATAAAAGAAACTATGTCACTCAAACCCTTTCATAATAAGAGGAGTGATGGATCAAATGCGAACCTTTTAATTTTAGAACAAATTAAATGAACTGAATCACATTCAATTTTATGCTATCATCTCTTGATCATAAACATTCATGAAATGGATTATGAATTCAATAATATTAATGTAAAATTCTAATCGTTCATATATTAGATAAATCATGATGTAATCAATTAATTATAAACATCAATTAATCAATTAATTTTTTGTCATTCACATCTAATTATCCATCAGATTCTCATCCATCATAATTTAAAAAAATATTAAAATAAATTAATTTTAAATTAATTGTAGACATAAGCCTACCTTGTAGATAACAAAATGAGCACCCATTCGAACAGCCCAATATGTATTATAATACATTACAATTTCTCTGGAGATATGTGACATTCTTGACTTATTACATACATACATGAAGTGTAATATAAAATTAATTATTACACTTATTACAAGAATTTTTTGTCATGTGTTATGCTTCATTATATTTATAGAGATAACTTTAATATGATTCATACATTTTATGTAGATTAAAACATTATACATATATTAATTAATCATTTATATATATATTAGAACACATCTCATGGAGTGTTTTATAATCATAATGGCCACACATAAGAACAACTTGATATGGATTAGATTGTATAATAAATTAATTTTTAATTTTTCATAGTTCGGTAAATGTACATGGCTTGTACATGGAATTTACATGGTGTGAACTATTTTAAACTTCTATTCGAGACATGTAAATAGGGACTGGGCTTATAAACCATGAAATGGAAAATGTTAGAGTGTATGATGGGTAAATGAGATATAGGTCGTGTGGTCTCATAGTTTCACGATCTCTAGTCATGTATGATTTGAAAGATGATACATGAACCATATATGACAAAGAGAGTACACACCATGTATAGACGTTACATGATGTGTACTCTGACTTGATATGTTGTAGACTACCATGGTCAACATTTGGTGTCAAATTAATAGTACAGTGTGTAATAAATGCACACTCATTGAATTAATTCTGAATTAGTTTTTAGTACATTGTACACTAGTAATGTGTGTGTACCTCCACGTTACACAGAGTGTACTCTTGTGTTATCAATCCATATTCCTCAGCCCCTCCAGATGAGATCTTTGAATATGTTACATACATATGATTAATCAATTTTATTATATTTATGAGAATTGATTGGTGAATATGAAGATGAAGATCTTGAAATTTGAATTTATGAATGATTAAACAAAAATTGAAAACAAAATTACATATTAATAATTCAATCAATGAAATTTAAATAATTATAAACAATTGTGTGACTGGTATGATACAACTTATTGGTTCTGGTCACAACAGAATCATGTGATGGTTCATGCAAAATTTTTATTTTATGTCATAATCAATGATAAATAAAATATTTACATGATGATAGATATTGTGACTAATGAAAATGAATAAAAAATAGACCATGGATAAAATTCTGGAACTAGAGCTCATGATCATCACATATTATCTATAATAAATTTATACAATTAAAAAAATACCTTGTGATATATTATTTGTTTGTTTTTTGTTTTTACAATATATCTAAATTGCATTGTCATATCATTATAGGAATCAAGGGACGATTCAATCTAGCCGTGTATGATCTTAGATTTTCAAGATGTACGTTTTTATTAATGTTTTATGTTAAGTGTATTTATTGTGTTTAAAGGAATGTTTTTGGGATTTATGGGGAATCTTAGGGTAGTCTCATGGTCCTAAGACATGAAATAAGGGTGATATTGTCCATCATATGCATGTTTAATAGTTGGCACATTAGTAGTAGTTACCGTGCACCCACACCATGCTATCCAAGAACAAGGGGTTTACAATTTAGAAAATACTTCATGGGTGAATAAAAACCATATGGGGCTAAACAAAGGTCTTCTAATTATTGGGAACAAGGTTTTACAATCTGTGATAAGATCCCCATGTAACCTTGTGACTCATCCCTTATAGGATAGAGGCGGATGCACAATTAGTGCATGGTTTGGAATAACGAGTGTCCCAACCGTGTACTTCATTAAATGTGGTATTTTATCATTTTTCTCTATCTTTTTTTAAGTTCCTCTCCAAAATTTATTCCTCATGTTTCTTCCTAGAAACCTAGTGATAATTCTAAGAACCCAAATCATCCCATGGACCGATCAGCTTCATTTCTAGTTCATTTTGAGTGTCATTGGTTTTTTATAGACACTCTAGGAAAGTCTTATGATATGTTTACTCTACTTTTCCAGATTAGGTTTTTTTGGTTTCTTTCTTATTCTTAAGCCCTAGAGTCCCCTTTTTTAGGGGATCATAGGTCGACGCTTCACATGGTGCTTGTATATGGATCTTAGGGTATTGTTAAGAGCGTTTTCATATCTGGTTTCTAGTTAGGTGGTCTAAAAGTTATATTCCATGTTATTAATGTTGATTTGTGTATGTGTTGTTGCATTAATGGTTCTCTATAGTTGTTAATTTAAATCCATTGAATGCATTTCGTCCATTGGATCTCTAAATGATTAATTGTAGAATTTTTGATGCATGTGGGATTCATTGAGATTAAGTAGACTTATTTATGTTCAACCATGGGGTGTGCTAATATTCTGGAACATGGATAATTGTAATGATAACTATGGAGTTGACTTGTGATAAAGTAGATCCCCAGATGATAATGTTGACATAGTTTTATATATTGAATAATGATTACTATTTGTTGTTCCTAGAAATTTATAATGGAATAATGGTTTGATTGGTACAGTTTAAACAGGGTTAAATAGAATAAGGCGAATGTGAATAATGACTTATGAGAATGATATTGAAATTCCTGATTTCAAAAATACTAGTGAAATTATTATTATGTGAAATTGGTAAATGTAAGGAATTTTTATAAATGTTAAATGTTATGATATATGAAAGGGAATTGGGATAAATGGGATATGCAAGGTGTGTGGTAAATGTGTAAATGAGTTAATGCCAAAAGATGATTTAAGTGTTAAATGAAATATGAATTTTGAATGTTAGGTGTATTGATTATGCATGGTATATGATATAGTATATATGTAAATTCGATGAATATGAATGTGAACATTGATGGGTGGTATGTGTAATAATAGACTATGGATCCTCCCATGGGTCGATTTGAACTGATGCTTTAAACTGCACCCCTAAAATGCTGGGTTTAGGTAGTCGGATCGAGGCTATATGCCCCGAATAGTAGAATTTGATGATACCAACTATAATTTGACTCCAATGTGATTATGATGTATTTGTTATTAAATATTTACACATAGAGTTATATGGAACTTTACTTATTCTCTTATGTCTGATAATTTATCATCTATGGACAATGTGTAAATTATGTTCGTTCGTAACCCATGGATTACGTGATGAAAATTGATTAAGTGATTGAATGAAGAAAATAATGACTTTTACTGATCTTAATATTATCAACTTATGGAACCAGGGTTGTTTTTTTATCTTTCCATTAATTTAGTACTTGCATACACTATCTATTATGACAAGATATATTTTAGACAATGTTGATGGTGGCTGATTGAGTTGTACTGACACCCTGATTGGGCTACCTTTGTGCACCCCTGAGGATTTCATTATTGCATGATTGGAAAAGGGAAAAGGCCATGCACTAAGTTGTTATGTTGTGATTGGGATGAGAATTAATAAAAACCCAAACATTGAGATAGTACCTATTTTGTGGGATGTTTCCTGTTTTATTTATTTTGAGTTTCCATAACTTTTGGCACCATTAGCCTGACACAGAATATTAATCATTTGGTTGTGGTTGTTCCATATTTTGAAAATGGTTGGTAGTGAATGATAATTTTTATTTTTTGTTTATTTTTATTAATTATATTATACTTTGTGCAATACTCTAGTAAATAGGCTATTGTCTCCCCACATAACCTATTAGTCCCCCACTGCATGTCGGCATCCTCTAACTTACGAGGATGTGTGATTAAGGGCTTGTGGTGACCAAGCTTGGGTCACCAGTTTTGTGTCTTCATGGTTTTGAACGTTACAAATTTGTATCAAGGTATTTATTTTATGTGGTTTAAAGATATGAGGATGGTATATGAGGCATTAGTATGTTTTGGTTATTGGTAATGTTAACTTGTTTTGGACTAGCTAACCCATCTATAAAGGAATACCCAATACCTTGGGTGGGAGTTGTTCTACTTGATATGTGTTATTATAGTTGGAAGACATCTCACCATTGTGTGATGCACTAGTTGTGTGATGATATTGTTTTATGATAATTTTCAACTTGATGGAATGGAATGAGGTTGTAAAGACATACATCATTATTGTAACATAAGGACATTGGATGAATTCATCATGATGTGCACAAATGAGATTGATGTTGGAGACATGAAGGGTAGAATTCGTTTCATATTCCCTAAAATATGATGAATGTTATGTTAAATAATGATGAAATGAATGGGGAAATCAAATGAGTGATAAAAAATGGTCGAATAATTGTTCTTGATAAAAGGATTTAAATGATCTAAAATATGTGGTATAATAAATTTGGAGATTATAAGGGTACTTAATAGATAATTATTAGCATTGTGAATGTGGAAAATGTCAAAAAAATGTGGATAATGAAATTATCATGAATGTGTATGTTGGTTTACCCGATGTTGACAAAGGCCCATGGTAGGGATAGTTGAGGGTATTGATAAAATTGAGACTATGCCTTTTGGTGATAGGGTATAAAAAATGTGTTTTTATGGCTTCTAGAGAGACTTATATTATAAAAACTAAGGATATTATTTGTTATGTGTTCTGAGATGTGAGTCTTCATTATAAGACTATGAAAAAACAATCTCGTGTTCCAGTTGGTAAAAAAGTGGGTGTCATTAGAAATTTTCTATAGAAGTAGAGTAAGAAAAATGGTTAGTTCACACTAACATTGTAGAGAATACGTTTCCTAAGAATGTTCCTAAATTTATTTTGATGAAGGAATGAGACCTAGGGTGTGTCATTCCATGTATGTTTAATATGACTAGGAAGTCATAGCTACAACTCCCTTCGATTTGTTTAGAGACGGTTGACTATAAGTTGATGAGTTATGAATATAGTATTTCTAGATGATTCTTGGTGACATAAAGACTCATACGTGGAAGACAATCATGTTGCTGGAGTACTTGTTGCAGTGTCAGGAAATGTCTTGGTCGTTACATTCGTTAAGACCTTACAGAGATGGTATGTAATGAAAATATTTCTAGGAAATATTTGTAGAACATTATTATTTGGTGACATTGTTATAGGAAAAAGAAATGAAGATATTGAGTTTTACCTAGGGGTCAAAGACATTAATGTAATGTGCTAGTTTTTTATCCTATGTGCAATGTCTATATCAAAATTAATTTGTGGATGAGGCTGCAATGTGATGATTTTTTAGTATGGTTTTAAACAAGAGATTTAGTACCTGATTAAAATATTATGTTTAACAATATTTGAAGAGATGTTGGATTGGGCACTTATTTCAAATGGAAACCTCAAGGAGGCCCCTAGTGGTGAGAATGAAGTTCTAGATGGGTTATCCAGTGGTGAAACATCCAATTTAAGGAAACAAAATTTTGATTACATTCACTGGGGTTATGGTGGACAGATCAGTTAGAAGATAAAACCATTCCCTTAGGGTATTGGTCAAGATTTTTGATATCATAGTTGTAGGATAGTGAACATGCATGGTTATTATCCCCATCCATGGTTTAGTTCCAATCATGGAATAGAATCGGGCATGTGTAGAGGTTCTGTAGAAATTTTTGTCTGGTTGGAAATGAAAGATGGATGAGGATGATGTTGAGGGAAGACAGGGGTTAGTTTTCCTATATTACATAGAAATTTGGGGATCTAATTGCCGTACTAGTTGAGGTGGTCGGTGTATGACTCTAGGGAGAGAGCATTAATATTAGAAGGGTTGTATAGTGTGGGGAATTCAAATAAAAGTATGGCATAGAGGGGCAAGTCAACCTCATACAGTTAGGTCTACACTAGGAGGTAACGAGGGTGAACCATTGATTGTTCGAGGTGTTATCCTTGTAGAATCCACATTTATTAGGTCTCTATTTGATATAGGTTCCAAACATTATGTGATTTCTTCTCATAATGTGATTATGTTACGTCTAGTGGTGGATCATTTTTGTGAGGATAGTCGATTGATACAATATTAGTGATGCGAGTAGATAATATTAGGCATTATAAGGGGGGTTCTCTTGATGTTGGGGGGGGTACCATTATCTATAGAACTTGTTGGTTCATATAATTTCTGGTTTTGATTTTACATTGGGAATTGTTTGGATAGTGTATTACCAAGATCATATCGACTTTTGTCCCTACAGGTTAACAATTAAATCTTTTTTGGGAGACACTTATTTCCATTGTGGTGAGTGTGACATTCATCCATGTCGTGCAGGACTAGTTTTTCAGCAGTTGTGTAACACCCCGACCCCAGTTACCCAGAGTCGGTGCATTATTTTAAAACATTGGCATGGTTACAAGGAATCATGTCCCGAAGGACCGATCAGTTTAGCAGTCTTGGAAAATAGATTACATACAGGAACTTTACATTACAATTTCAATCATAGAATACAACATAGATAGTGCTTTGAGAATTCCATTATTTCCTTGGCTAAACCCTATATATGAATCACAATACACTTCTTAGGATCCTGGGAAAAATAAAACATTGAAAAGGGTGAGCTCAGATGCTCAGTAAGGATAATAGTACAGCGAAAACATTCATAAATAAACATAAACATTTAAGGAAATGTGTAACTAAAACAAAAGCCATTTTAAACTTGAACTTCAACACAATATAGCAAAGATTAAATTAAATGATTCCATATACTTACTCACATTGACATTCAACTAGTCGAATAATCACATGCAATATCACTAACAACTTACATATTAAAGGAATGCATAATGTTGAACTTTATTTTCTTTGTCTAGGCCTCATCCCAAGACCTAGGGGTTAATTCTTACCGGAACCCAATCCGGAGTGCCTCTAATAACCGGACACCAACCCGGAGTGCCTCTAATAACCGGACACCAACCCGTAGTACCTCTAATAACCGGAGACCAAACCAGAGGGCTTACTTTTACCAGTCCCTAACCTGGAGGGCTTACTTTAACCAGTCCCCAACATGGAGGGCTTACTTTTACTAGTCCCCAACATGGAGGGCTTACTTTTACCGGTCCCCAACCAGGAACATACTTGTTCAACACATTCATCTGAAGAAAAGTTTGAAATATAACATAAACATTCAGATTAAAAATAACTTATGAAATGTCAACAGTTTAAATATAACCCCTGAGTGACATAAGAATAACTCATCCACAGTCAAACATATCACAAAACCTTCAGTAAAATATGGATGTTTTGTATCATAATAAATCAACTTTAAATAAGCTTAAAATCTATCAAAGGATGTTGACATAGATGAAATCAAAACTAATTGATAGAAGTATCTTTTTTTGAAATATATTAAAAGTCGCATAATTATAAAATAATACATTTAATTTAAAAATATCCTTATAAGCTTGTAAGGGAAGCTTCGACGAAGTTATAATGGCGGAAATTAGCCACACCCTCCGTATAAGTTAAAAAAACATTATTACCTTATATTTTTCAAAAAGGTCAAAAAGTACATTGTTTGGAAAACGACGAAATGATTCCTTTCAAAAACGTATAAGGGTATAAATTACTTTAACCCATTTTATATTTAATAGTAAAAATGTTTTGAAATAAATTTTTAAGAAACATGGATGTGGATGATAACGAGGTCCCAGTAGATAAATATGTATAAACAACCTCAGATAAGGAAGAGATTGTTAAGTAAACCCTTACCAATTTGGTAACATTCGAAACATACAACTCACGAAAGAGGTTTCATAAAAGGAATATGTAAATACACATAAATTAAAGTGTATTACACAATTAATACAATTATGGGTAGTACATACACCACACAAAAGGTAATAGTGGCAATATGGCATTAATCTCACAGGAATAAGTAATGAGATGAAAATCCCTTACCTCATGTCCAACTTGACCCGTTCCTTTTTTAATATCCTGAATAATAAACTGAAGTTAATTTCTACTTTCTTAAGAACCTTTTTCAAGTTTATTATTCCTTTTATATCAATTATTACCATTTTATAACCATTATGTAAACATTTAAGTTAATAACATTTATTTTGTCGATATTTGGTACTTTAGTCAAAATGGACTTCTTATAATTACACGTTGTCCATGTGGTCAATAGTTCATCATATCCAGAATTCTATTCATGATTTATATATCATATATATCATATATATCCAGTATATAAATGTATTTATAATAGTACATAACATTTAGAGGTAAGAAAAAAAATCCACCGTTCATGGAAACGGTAAGCCGTACGTACGCATGAACGCTACTTTCATTTCTATTTCTTAATTTAATGGAATTAAAACAAAATGATACATAGGTATATTATAATTACAATATAATATAATATTTTATATATGTTACTTAATTTCATTAACACCATCCTTTATACTTTCCATGTATGGTATGAACGAGTCATATCATTTTAAGAGGGCGGTAGTCCGCACTTCCTCAAAAGACATTATCGTATGTATATAAAATATATATCATTAATATCATATTTAATTACAGTGCCATCATAATGGCCACCGTGAGAGGTGGTAAGATGTATTTGAACAGTCATGGTTTCGTGAGGCGTTCGTTTGCCATCACAGAAACATTATGTTCATCATCCATTAAATGGAGGTGTGTGTAAGTGTAGTTCAAATCCTTCTTATAACAACATCCTAGTATATTGAGGATACTGTTTTTGTTACAGAAAAAGTGTAATAAAAAGAGTTTAGGGGTTGGAGAAGCAAAATAAATGAAAACAACTTAAGAGAAACCATTACCTTTATTTTGGGTAAATTCCTTTGGTTTGAACCAAAGGGCTTCTTGAAGTGTCTTCTGCCTAAGGAAAGTCTTCTAGGGGGAGTAGAGGGATGTTGGGAGATTAGTTGGGAAGTGTTTGGACGAGCCAAGTGGCTTGATAGGTGTGAGGAAATGAGTATAAGTGGTCTCCTTTTATAAGGGAGAGGAGGGGCTCTTTAGGAAAGAGTGAAATTATTACTTTATAATATAATGATATTCGGTTTATAATGGTCCAAAAATCATTGAGGTCGACGATAAGATGACTCATATTCTAAATAAAATCAACCAATAGGAATTGGACAGGTTTTAGATAATATTTTAATCATTATAATCTTATTTATTTAAATGATTTATTAATGAGGTAAACATTGCATCATTATTGTGTCATTAATAATTTAAATTATTTGATGTCTAAAAATTATAAATAAAATATAATTACGTAGGAAATATTTTTATATTTCTAATGAATATTTATTATAGAAAATCCAACATATATAACTCTATGTAAAAATTGTTCTTCAAAAAGATATAAGCTTTTGTCAATTTTGTATTTACTTTAACTTTATTAATATAAAGTGTCATTATCACATATAATTGAATCCATAGGATCCCAAAATCGACCCAAAGATGACCATGGTCGGACATGTATCAACCAATAGGGTTAGGACACGTTTTAGGGTAAATTAATATTATTATAATATTATTTTGTTACCCTTATTTACCTGATTTACCCTTAACCATGGTAAATAAAATATTTACCGAAGTAATTATTCAAAATGTGTAAAAATAAGAGTTACCTATTTAGAAAATTTGGACATCATGATTCTAAATATGGAATCCATTTTTTCAAATTCAAAACATAGAAGTGGCATAAATTAATTTAAAGTTAATTCCTGCTATCAAAATAAAAAGCGTGTATTTACGATAAAATAACTATCAAAAGATTGACACTTGTTTATGTCTAATTTAATTGTGAAATTATGTCCAATGACCAACATTGTATTAAATGGTAAAAATATATTGTAAATATACATCAAAATCACTCAATTTCATAATTTATCACCATTAATTATTTTGATTAAAAAAGTTGTTTTTAATTAGAATTTAGTAATTTTTCACTGTTCATAAAAAATGAACTTTATCAGAAAAATACAAAAAAATTACCCAAAGTAAATTTTGATGTCCCCATTCTAAATAATGATTTTATTTGTTCATATATAATGAAATAATGTTACCAAAACTAGATTTAAAAAAGGTTCTCCGTTAAAAGGCGGTAAATCGTCCTATTAATGTAAATTATGCTTCAAATTAGATTCATTCATATTTTAAGCCTCTAACATGTAAATACATGTATAATAATTTTGTAGTTTGTTTTGTTAAGTCCGCCAATAAAACGGCTAGGAGTTAATGACCATTTAAAATAATAATATTATATTATTAGTGTTTGATGTAATATTTCAAAGAAACCCGTTGTTGCGTATCGGGTACACTATCGAACATAGCGACCCCTTTAAACTAAAATTAATATTTTATTCACAAATATTAATAAATATGAAAATCTCTTATTCTTTATTTACCTAGGATGTTACATCCGGCTTGTTTGGTAAGTCATGGTGCACTTGAACTCGGTGTTGCGTGTAGTGAAAGTTATTGATTTATTTTGAAGAAGTAACACACTATGAAATCTTTGGGTGTTACATTCTTCCCTCCTTCAATAAATTGCGTCCTCGCAATTTTAGATTGTTCTTCGAAAATAAAGGTTGAATTTTAGAAAATATCATTGTGGGAAAACCCACATCGGAAATTGTGTTAATAAAATTTAGTCTTAATAAGAGGAAAAGAGAAATGAAAGGGTCACCACAAAATTATGATCATTATTAGGAGAACATTGGTGGCAATTATAGACATATAATTGGAGAAAAAACATAAATATTTAGCGGTAGTGATTGAGGTAATCAATCACAAACAAGTGTAAAATTGATGGACTTAAATTCATCAATCTATGATGGTTTAAAATACCATCGGTTCAACAAAACACATGGTATTAGGATAACACATTTTTTTGTTTTAAGATCCCTTCATTAAGGTATAAGAATTAATTTCAACATTTAATAAGAGAAAAGAAAAATATATACTTGACAAGTAGAGTCTCATCCTTTAACTAAGTTTTACCACAAATTCATCTTTCACTCTAAAAGATGATACAACTCAAAAATACTCTATTTATCATAATCGTATGGGGTCCCAAATATAATGAATTTATAATTCACATATCAGACCCTTAAAAAATCAACATTATACAATCCAAGGACTTCACGTAGTCCAGTGTAAGGCGGTAAATCCCAATCACACTATGGTTGTGGGTTCGATTCCCGTAGCTTTGTCCGATATGACGGGATGTCACACGGTCCGCGTGTTGTCCTTTTCATATATATCCAAAAATAATCTCAAACTAGAATTATCCAAAATACTTCTATCAAAGTCCAAAACTTATAAGGAAGATAAACAAAATGAAGATCATTTTTGCTGCTTAGTAACATGTGAACACTTTCATCATGTATTATTTTACCATAAAACCATATTGACTATGTTCATGCTCCCTTATTCTTTAAAGAATATTGGATATACTCCTTCTATCCAAAAATGTTGTAAACTCAAAAAAGGTAGTCATGAATATCCAATATAATTTATTCAAATCAACCTTCTTTTATTCCAAAATCACTACCTCAATATCTGGACCATATTAAGGAATACCTTTCCTTCAACCATGTATTTTCAAAAAAAATTGTAGCTTACTATTAAGTCACTTTTCATACAACCATATAATCTCAAATGCTCAATAAAATAGTACTGCAGTACAGTCCTTATTTATCTTCATAATTCATGTAACCAGTATACTGTTGATACAACACTCAAATAAAACAACATAAGAAATCTAGTCATTCCTCTTCATTTGTTGTTGTATCATAATTTGATTATTATCCAATAGCATCATTTGCAGTATACTCCGTTGACTGGAACATTGATTTGCGTAGTGTCCCAACTCCTTGAAGATGAAGCATTGCACATTTGAAACCTTTTCTTTATCCTTGCAGTCACATACTTTGTGTCCTTTTTCTCCACACTTATAACAAACTCCCATTCCCTTCAGGCATTTACCAAGGTGATTCTTTCCACAATTATCACATATGGGAAAATCATTTTTTCCCTTCTTCCCTTTATCCATCATTCTCTTTTCCATCCTTTTCATATCTTTCTTCCCTTCAAATCCATAGGACTCAGAAAATTCTTTACTTATCTTCTTAACACATGACATTATTTCTTCATATGATGAGAGTACGTGGGAGACTATTTCCCTTCTTAATTTTGGCTTAAGACCACGTAAGATATGATCCCTCTTACTCGTTGGATCATAGGTATTGCTGGAATTCTCATTCCTTCTATTGGGCACCATTTCTATACAATGGCATACACTAGGTCAATTTATGAATCACAATTCATAATTCCAAACATGTAAAGTACCAAACGTAAATTGGACAGTTTATCGATATAATCCATAAGCATAAATAAATGTTTTCTTTGAGTAAGTATATATTCGTGATCCCTTCATAATGGTTTGTAAATAAAATGAAAATTATCCTAAGCATATCCCCCAGGAGTGTTGTAACCAAGAGTGCAGTAAGGCCTATTGTCGTGCACCAGTTCTCATTCGAGTCTAGCTCAAAGCGGTGTTTTCGGGTTTTACCCCTAGGTACATCTGTGCCAGAGCCGCCTCTACCTTCTCGTATCCAGATAGGGTTGTATTTCTCAGAAAACTCACAAATTTCTATAATACCAAAATTCTAGGAAGTTCATATATACTAATCCTAAAAGTTTAACTTAGGGCTATGTGATCTAATCAGAGTTTATCTAAATCTAGTTTCCAAGGTTTGAACTAAATTTCCTCTAATACCTACTGTAACGCCCCGACCCCAGTTACCAGAGTCGGTGCATTATTTTAATACATTGGCATGGTTACAAGGAATCACGTCCCGAAGGACCGATCAGTTTAGCAGTCTTGGAAAATAGATTACATACAAGAACATTACATTACAATTTCAATCATAGAATACAACATAGATAGTGCTTCGAGAATGCCATTATTTTCTTGTCTAAACCCTGCATATGAATCACAATACAATTCTTGGGATCCTGGGAAAAATAAAACATTGAAAAGGGTGAGCTCAGATGCTCAGTAAGGATAATAGTACAACGTAAACATTCATAAATAAACATAAACATTTAAGGAATTCTGTAACTAAAACAAAATCCATTTTAAACTTGAACTTCAGCACAATATAGCAAAGATTAAATGAAATGATGCCATTTACTTACTCACATGGACATTCTACTAGTCGAATAATCACATGTAATATCACTAACAACTTTCATATTAAGGGAATGTATAATGCAGAACTTTAATTTCCTTTTCTATGCCTCATCCCAAGACCTAGGGGTTACTTCTAACCCGAACCCAACCCGGAGTGCCTCTAATAACCGGACACCAACCCGGAGTGCCTCTAATAACCAGACACCAACCCGTAGTATCTCTAATAACCGGAGACCAAACCGGAGGGCTTACTTTTACTAGTCCCTAACCTGGAGGGCTTACTTTAACCAGTCCCCAACATGGAGGGCTTACTTTTACCAGTCCCCAACCTGGAGGGCTTACTTTTACCGGTCTCCAACCCGGAACATACTTGTTCAGCACATTTATCTGAAGAAAAGTTTGAAATATAACATAAAAATTTGGATTAAAAATAAATTATGAAATGTCAACACATTAAACATAAACCATGAGTGACATAAGAAAAACTCATCCACATTAAAACATATCACAAAACCTTCAGTAAAATATGGATGCTTTGTATCATAATAAATCAACTTCAAATAAGCTTAAAATCCATCAAAGGATGTTGACATAGATGAAATCAAAACTAATTGAGAGAAGTATCTTTTTTTTGAAATCATTTAAAAGTCGCATAATTATAAAATAATACATATACTTTAAAAATATCCTTATAAGCTTGTAAGGGATGCTTCGACAAAGTTATTATGGTGGAAATTAGCCGCACCCACCGTATAAGTTAAAAAAACATTGTTACCTTAAATTTGTCAAAAAGGTCAAAAAGTACATTGTTTGGAAAACGATGGAAAGATTCCTTTAAAAAACATATAAGGGTATAAATGAAATTAACCCATTTTCTATTTAATAGTAAAAATGTTTGGAAAGAAATTTTTAAGAAACATGGATGTGGATGATAACGAGGTCCCAGTAGATAAATACGTATAAACAACCTCGGATAAGGAAGAGATTGTGAAGTAAACCCTTACCAATTTAGTAACATTCGCAACATACAACCCACGAAAGAGGTATCGTAAAAGGAATATGTAAATACGCATCAATTAAAGTGTATTACACAAATAATACAATTATGGTCAGTACATACACCACACAAAAGGTAATAGTGGCAATATGGCATGAATCTCCCAGGAATAAGTAATGAGATGAAAATCCCGTACCTCATGTCCAACTTGACCCGTTCCTTCTTTAATATCCTGAATAATAAACTAAAGTTAATTTCTACTTGCTTAAAAACCTTTATCAATTTTATTATTCCTTTTATATCAATTATTACCATGTTATAACCATTATGTAAACATTTAAGTTAATAACGTTTATTTTGTCGATATTTGGTACTTGAGTCAAAAAGGACTTCTTATAATTACACGTTGTCCATGTGGTCAATAGTTCATCATATCCAGAATGGTATTCATGATTTATATATCATATATATCATATATATCCAGTATATAATTGTATTTATAATAGTACATAACATTTAGAGGTAAGAAATGAAATGCACCGTTCATGGAGACGGTAAGCCGTACGTACGCATGAACGCTACTTTCATTTCTATTTCTTACTTTAATGGAACTAAAACAAAATGATACATAATTATATTATAATTCCAATATAATATAATATTTTATATATGTTACTTAATTTCATTAACACCATCCTTTATACGTTCCATGTATGGTATGAACGAGTCATATCATTTTAAGGGGGCGGTAGTCCGCACTTCCTCAAATGAAATTATCGTATGTATATAAAACATGAAACGAATTATGGTATGATATAAAAAGGAATTACAGAAGCTTATATACAATATATATATCATTAATATCATATTTAATTATAGTGCCATCATAATGGCCACCCTGAAAAGTGGTAAGATGTAATTGAACAATCATCGTTTCGTGAGGCGTTCATTTGCCATCACAGAAACATTATGTTCTTCATCCATTAGATGGAGGTGTGTGTAAGTGTAGTTCGAATACTTTATATAAGAAAATACTAGTATATTGAGTATACTGGTGTTGTTACAAAAAAAAGTTAAATAAAAAGAGTTTAGGGGTTGGAGAAGCAAAATAAATGAAAACAACTTAAGAAAAACCATTACCTTTAATTTGGGTAACTTCCTTTGGTTTGAACCAAAGGGATTCTTAATGTGTCTTCTACCTAAGGTAAGGATTCTAGGGGGAGGAGAGGGATGTATGGAGCTTAGTTGGGTAGAGTTTGGAAGATCCAAGTGGCTTGAGAGGTGTGAGGAAATGAGTAGAAGTGGTCTCCTTTTATAAGGGAGAGGAGGGGCTCTTTAGGAAAGAGTGAAATTATTACTTTATAATATAATGATATTCGGTTTATAGTGGTCCAAAAATCATTGAGGTCGACGATAATATGACTCATATTCTAAATAAAATAATCCAATAGTAATTGGACAGGTTTTAGATAATATTTTAATCATTACAATCTTATTTATTTAAATGATTTATTCATGAGGTAAACATTGCATCATTATTGTGTCATTAATAATTCTAATTATTTGATGTATAAAAATTATAAATAAAATATAATTATGTAGGAAATCTTTTTAGATTTCCAATGAATATTTATAATAGAAAATACAACATGTATAACCCTATGTAAAAATTGTTCTTCTAAAATATATAAGCTTTTGTCAATTTTGTATTTACTTTAACTTTATTAATATAAAGTGTCATTATCACATATAATTGAATCCATGGGGTCCCAAAATCGACTCAAAGTTTCCCATGGTCGGAAATGTATCATACAATAGGGTTAAGACACGTTTTAGGGTAAATTAATATTATTATAATATTATTTTATTACCCTTATTTACCGGATTTACCCTTAACCACGGTAAATAAAATATTTACCGAAGTAATTATTCAAAATGTGTAAAAATAAAATATACCTATTTAGAAAATTTGGACATCTTGATTCAGAATATGGAATCCATTTTTCAAAATTCAAAACACAGAAGTGGCAGAAACTAATTTAAAATTAATTCCCGCTGTCAAAACAAAAAGCGTGTTTTTAGGATAAAATAACTATCAAAAGATTGACACTTGTTTATGTCTAATTTAATTGTGAAATTATGTCCAATGACCAAAATTGTATTAAATGGTAAAAATATATTATAAATATACTTCAAAATATCTCAATTTCATAATTTATCACCATTAATTATTTTGATTAAAAAAGTTGTTTTTATCAGAATTTAGTAATTTTTCACTATTCATAAAAAATGAACATTATCAGAAACATACCAAAAAATTACCCAAAGTAAATTTTGTTGTCCCCATTCAATAGAATGATTTTATTTATTCATATATAATGTATTAAAGTTACCAAAACTAGATTTAATAAAGGTTCTCCATTAAAAGGCGGTAAATCGGCCTTTTAATGTAAATTATGCTTAAAATTAGATTCATTCATATTTTAAGCCTTTAACTTGTAAATACATGTATAATCATATTCTGGATAATTTTGTTCAGTCCACCAATACAACGACTAGGAGTTAACGACCATTTAAAATAATAATATTATATTATTAGTGTATGACGTAAGATTTCAAAGAAACTCGTTATTGCGTATCGGGTACGCTATCGAACATAGCGACCCCTTTAAACTAAAATTAATATTTAATTCACAAATATTAATAAATATGAAAATATCTTATTCTTTATTTACCTAGGATGTTACATCCGGCTTGTTTGGTAAGTCATGGTACACTTGAACTCGCTGTTTCGTGTAGTGAAAGTTATTGATTTATTTTGAAGAAGTAACACACTATGAAATCATGGGGAGTTACAAGTTGGGTGTGCTCACAAGTCATGTGGCTTTGATTATACATGATGATGTGGTAGTAGAGAATATTTTCACTCCTCATATGGTGGATCAATTTCATGATGTGTTTCCTTAGGACATTTTTCGGTGGTCACCTCAATGATATTTTGAGTTCATGATAGAGTTGTTGTTGGGTGTAGATCCAGTTTCTATTCTTCCATATATAATTGAACCATCAGATCTCTAGAAGTATAAAACTCAGTTAGAGGAATTTGAAATAAAGAGGATTATTCATCCATGTATTTCTGCTTGTGGATATCTAGTGTTTTTTCTGAATAAGGCTGATAGATTATTATGGTTGAAGGTCGATTAAAATAATATGACTATGATGATGGTTTAGAACTGAAACCCTATTCTTCAAATTGATAGTCTTATTGACCTTTTAGTGTTGTTTTTATGTTATCTAAAACTGATCTAAGATCAGGGTATCACAAGCTAAGGGTGTGATATTCTGCTATACCATGTACTTCTTTAGGAAAAGATATCATTTAACTGAGTTTTTGGTATTTTCGTTTGGATTGAAAATTTCACCATTAGTGTTTACTGCTATAATGAAGAAAATATTTCAACAATTCCTTGATCCTTTTTTGTTTTTTATTGATCCTATCTTTATCTACTCTAAAAATAATAATGATCATGTAAAATTTCTTAACATCATCAAGTGTACCCTATGAGGGAAGAGTCTATATGCCAACTATCCAAATTTCATTTCTTAACTGATAAGGTGAATTTCATTGGTCGCATCAATTATATAGAAGGTGTGTTGGTGGACCCATAGAAAGTGTGAGTAGTTGTGTCTTGGAAAACCCCCAGAATGTGTCTAATATCCTATTTCTCTTAGGTTTGACTAGTTGTTACCTCATGTTCATTATGGTAAACTACCATTTGGAATCAATTCTTCTCAGTTTGTCTATAAATGATATTCGGATTTAATGGTTTGTAGAATTTGAGGATGTTTTCCATGTTTTAATGAATCAGTTGACATCAACAACAATTTTGATCCAACCCATATAATGTGTATACTAACATTCATATGTGTCTAGTGTTGGACATGTGGATGTATTGAGGCAGAATGATCTGGTTATGGAAGGTTGGTTATATAAAATGAGGCCTCATAAAAATAATTAACTAACACATGATCATGAGTTAAAAACAATAGTTTATGCATTATAGTTGTGGTTAAACTACTGTTGGGAGAATATTTTATAATTTATACTGATCATAAAATCCTTAATTACTTCTTCTATCAGTTTGATTTGAATCTTTAGCAGAAAAGATAGGTTTAGTACATGAAGTATTTGTACTTTGATCAGGTTTACACTCCAATAAGAGAGAATTGTGATGTAGATGTTTTAAGTAGGAAGACTAATGGTTAGTATGTTTTGGATTTTAATTCTTAATGGAGGATTATGTAGTCGTACACTTAGATGCATCCTGAGGTGTAAATTGTGGAAGGGTATATGACACTTGAATCATTGGAAGCTATGTTCATGGATCTGAACAAGATCAAGGAATGGTATCATGGGGGTTCAGAGTGTTTAGATTTAATGGAGTGTCTTAAATATGGAGAGTCACCTTTTGGTTACAGCATTTGTGATGAGAATATCATTTATGTTCTCAGTTTTTTAACGTGCCTTCATGTTTGTAGGATGAGTTAGTGTGTGAGATTTTTTCATCAAGGTGGGATGTGCATCGTAGTTTGACCTAAATGTATCATGATCATAATATATAATTTTTTTCTATATAAAAACGGAAATAGTCTACAGGTTTTATTGAGAAATGCAATACCTATCAATAGGTGAAGGAAGAGTATTAATAACCAGGTGGTCTGTTAAAGAATTTCCCATTCCAAAATAGAAATGGTATTATGTAACAATGAATTCCAAGGTAAGAATATTGAGCTAGCCTATGAAGATGGATGAAATATGGGTACTTGTGGATCAGTTGACCATGGTGGTAGATTTCATTGCAATTTGAGAGACATCCACCATTGATCAGTTTGGTGAATTGTATATGCAGGAAATAGTACTGTAGCGTAGAGTACCATTGACAATTGTTTCAGATTATGATACACATATTACATATCATTTATATTAGGTTTTACGGAATGTGTTTGGTACCCATATGATTTTGAGAATTGATTTTCACCAATAGTCATATGGGAAATCATAGCATAGTATTTATGTACTAGACGATATGTTGAGGTATCGTGTTCTTGATTTTAGTGGATCATGGGAGAAGCACATATTGTTTTATGAATTCCACTATAACAAAAGTTACTAAGATATGATTTAAATGATGTTGTATGAGGTCCGTACAGTAGACTGTGTTGATCCAAAATGTGATTGATGGAGGTAGAAGAATCTGAAATTTTATTTCTGATTCTCTTAAATAAGATATCAAAATAGGTTCAATAAATTCTGAAATGTATGGAAATGAAGAATTGTATGATGAAGTCATATGTGGATTGTTGTTGTTGCCCAGTTGAGTTTATGGCGGTTTACCATGTGTTTATTTTAGGGTCTCTATTGGTGGGTCACCTTCAGATACAAAAATAGGTAAATTTGATGCACATGGATGTGGGGTTGTTTAATATTTTGTAGAGTATGAGGATATTGGAATGCCAATTTTATCTTCTATATCATATAGTGGCATGCATGACATTTTTCACTTATCACAACTTTGGTAGTATGGCCCTAACCATCTCATATGTTTGATGTCCAAAATCTTTACCATGAGTCTGATGCATTCGATCAATGTGTTGTTAGTTGTAGATCAACATTACTGCTAATCCTTATGCTCGTCATGCTTAGCTTTTATGGATTATGTATTTTGGTTTCATTATTGTTCTTATGATTTCCTAAAAACAACTTTTTCCCGTGAATCCTTATTTGGGAATTCAAAGTGTGCTTGAATCCAAATCTATGGCAATGGTTAAGTGAGCGTTCATCTCCCATATCGTGGTAGGTGGTCTACAATTAATATTCATTGATAATGAAGTTTATATTTTCATTTTGAGTTGTATTAATTGTTCTATCTTGTACTTAATTTGATGTATTTTAATGGATTTTTTAAAATGGTTGGATAAATGTTGAATTAATCCCTTCATGATCCCCATGCGAAGCATGGAGGTTGAGTAAACCGATTTAGGGCCACCTAAGTAGTGTGCCAAAATTCTCGAAAATGGAAAATTTTAATGTTATGTAATTTAATGACTTGGATAATGTACATTCCAATATTAATATGTTTAATTGTTAGTTTTGTTGGAAATTCGATTATTGATATTAGTGGCTAGAAATTCATTCTGTTATGAGGGTTTGTTTGTATAAATATAAAGAATGATAAATTGAATGATTTAAATGTTTCTAGTGTCATTGTGAGATTGAAATTGAAATTGAAAAATGGGATAGTAAAAGTAAAATGATGGATTACATGAAATTGTAGAATGTATGGTGATAGATGAATAAGTAAAATTGGATGTGATATGAAAGTGAATTAGGTTAATTGGGCTATATAAGATGTGGGGTAAAAGTTTTAATTGGGTAAGGCCCAAAAATTATTTCAATGTTAAATGGAAGGTGAATTGTGAATGTTCATTAAATATATAATACATGGTCTTTGATTTAGTATACATAGTATTTGGATTAATGAGAATGTGCACATGGTTTGGTGGTTTGTGGGGAATTTTACTACAGCTCCTCCAATTTTTTATGTTGGTCATAGGATTTTAAACAACAACACTAGAATTCCTGGGTTTGGGAGTCAAAATAAATATTTAATCCCTTAATAGATGCTTTTGATGTGACTATGTATACTGTGGATTTTTGATGAGTGCAATGTATTTGTTATGAAATTTGTATCTCTAGTGAGATATGGAACTTCACTTATTCCCTTATGTTTGTTAATTAATAATAATAAGATGGAGTGTAAATGATGTAAATTACTAACACAAGGATTAAGTGAAAAAAATTGTTTAAGTGATTGAATGGAAAGAATGATCAATCTTATTAATGTGAATATTGTTGACTAACGGAACCTGATTATCCTTTTGATTATCTATATGATTATATAGAACATTCATGGGATATCTATTTAGACATAATATGTTGATGAAACTATTGTTGGTGGTGTACTAAGATGTACTCACACCCTTCTCAGGTCATTATTGGGTACCTGAGAAAATTTAATTATTGCATGATTGGTAATGTGAAAATTCCTTGTTCTTGGAAGTTGAGATGGGCTTGGGATGTGAATGGATGAGGATTTTTTCATGGAGTAAGATCCTGTTTTGGTGGAATTTGTAGTTAGTAATTATGTTTGGTTTCCTTTAATTTGGAATCTTTTAGCTGTACATGGAATAATTATCTTTATGTTTTGGTTGTACGATGTTTGTTAAATGGTTGGTAATGCATGCTCTGGTTTATTTTGAATTGTTTTACATATTTTGTTGTTATATATTATAAAAAACTCATATAAAGAGGGTATATTACCCCCACATGACCTATTAGACCCTCATTGATTATCGGTATCCTATAGGATATGGGGAGGCATGCTTGATGTCATGTCATGAGCTAGGTCTGAGCACCAGTTTATTGGCATTAGAGTTGGGGACTTTATAACATGTGATCCAAACATGTTCCATAAATACTCAAACATCACCATAGGAACTTATGGGGTGCTAATGTGGTATATCCTAATGATTCATTTTTTCTATTTTAATCACTGCTATAATCACTGCAAAATGATTCTCTTTGATGTTTATTGATTTGAGAGGAGACAATGGTGGATGGTCACTCTCCAATCATTGGAGAATTAATAGAGTGGTAGCTCACAATTCTTGATATTATTCTATTAGGCTATCATAGTGCACAACAAAAATTAAATTTCTTCACTTTAATAATAATATAATTTTGATTATATATAACTATTGAATGAAATAAAGAATTGTTCAGGTTCCTATGATTTTTTATTTAATCCATGTCTAATCCCATGAAAATTAAAATATTAATAATAATATTATTTCATCACATACGATAATCACAAAAATATCAATTAAATTTCAATTAATAAAATAATATTCAATATTAATTATCTCTAACTAGCCCTATAAACTAAATCTTCAATTTATTGATAATATTTATCTGTCCTTGAATAATTAAAATTTATTTAAAAAATAAATATCAGTGTATTATTCTCCAATAAATAAATAAATATTACATTCAAAAAACTAAATATATGTATTTATTAAATAGTCCTCTAATGTAATATTCCCTTAAATAATTGTTGACAAAATATATGTGATAAAGAAAACAATAATATTTATTAAACAATGTTTTAGAATATTTTTATCAACTTTTAAAATAACAAATAGTAATTTATTTTTAACAATGATTCTGGAAACATTTTGTGTGTGATTCTCTATGCATCCTTCTTTGTGGGAAGTTGCGATGAAACCTAATGTCTACGTTTATAATTTAGCAACATGATAAGGAACACATAGATAATAAATATATTGGTGCAACAACATAATAACTCATACGGGTTATTATTGTATAATATAATCATTTTATCATGATTACTCTAATCATGCATGTTACATGCTGGCATCATCAACCTATGTGAAGGTTTCCTTTTTCATTGAGTTTATGGAAATGGAAAATTCCTATAGACCACCATAGAAATTGATTTACATAGGATATATCATTTTCACAATTGTGCAGAGGATATCACCGTCTATTAAATAACATAACTGAGAAATCATTTCTCATGTTATGAATTAATGTAATATTACTCATGACGCACCCAACGTATCCTACCACACTATGCACATATGTCATAATGATATTTATCAATACATAAAAGTACCTTACTTATAATATTAATTAATAATAATATTAATTTCTATGTATAAATAATCATTACTATAGATAGGAACATCCAATGACACATATAACTGTATATTTTCTTCAAGAAATCCTTTATCTCAGAATATCCTACAGATGGTATTACTAAGAGAGTACACCATGAGAAGTTTCTTCACTGTACACTGAGTCTCTACCCCTATTTGATTTTAAATTTTATATCCATAAATTTATAGAATCCAACTATAAAATATATATTTTATGAATACTATTGTGAAACTTATAGGTTCCCATTATAGTGGAAAACATTAATGACCTTTCAGTATGATACCTAGTCTAAGGATTTTATCACATACCATGCGATGTAGAAGAACAATCATGATGGGTACATAGAATGAGGTTCTTGGAAACCAAATCCAACATAACCAACATATAACATGTTATGATAAGATCACCACAACATCCCAAGATCCATCAACCATGTGAACTTAGAAGCTTCAATGTCAAGAAATTTAAACTAATGATACAGCAAACATGTTAAATATTAGAAATAAAACAATAATATAGATGTCAATTAAATAAATTTTTGTACCCATATCTCTTCCTATACATTATTCTTTATTTTATTACTAACATTCCACAATGAGATTGGTTTCACCAGAATGATATCGGTGTACATGGATAAAGTTTCAATAAAACTTATAAAATACATTGCATTTTTATCTATAATTTGATTGTATTCATTATAATCCCACATTATGTATGTTTGATGATTCTATACTTCAAACAATAATGTTCTTCCACATTTCATAATATAATATCTCACTGAAAAATATAAAATGAAAAAACTAACAATTAATTCATAGTACAATGGGAAATAAATAATGTGAAATAATTTAAAACCCTTCTAAAAATAGATGTTGACTACTAATTAGTATCAAATGGATCTATGGGATATCCTAGATCAGTAACATCTAAAGGATGTGTTTGTTCCATTGAATGCATTGGGTCAGCCGCATGCACTAGATTTGAGGCTGAAGGAACAAAATTATCAGATCCTGGATGGATATATGGAAATAGAGGCATTGTAGACATAGTGGTATACAAATATAATGGTAGAGGATACATCATAGGATTTGGATTTGGAATATATTTCAATATTTTTGGAGGTAACATATACATGGTATGATAATATATATATAAATAAATTGTTCATGGATGTATGGGTGGAAACAACCCTAGACTCTCAAGTAGAGGATAAAAAGGTGTGATAGATGGGATGTATATTTGATGGTCATGGTTTGAACATGTATGATAGGCACCTCGTGTATCTCTAGTATCATCCCCGTTTGGACCTATTCTAGTATGCTAATAGGAAGTCAACTATACATTAGTCAAATTTTCTTAATAATATTTGATAATGAATAAGAGCATGAAATTAAATTTAATTTGGAATAAAAATATTAAAATTATTATTATCACTAATGAAACCAATGGAGGCGACCATAGCTCTCACATCCATCAATCAGTATCAAATAATCACTTCCTTCGAGCTTCTCTGATATCATTCAAAATCATTATATGTCTTCAAACATAAATCATTATCTTAATAAAAACAATTATGTGTCACCCAACATCAAAACATAAAAACATTGTATAATAATATTGTGTATATTCTAAAATAATTGATATAAATTTAAATAATCATCAAATCATAATATCATATAAACTAGGATTTATAAAAATAATATAAAATTTAATAATGGTGATGGACACTTGATGTTTTTCGATATATGAAATGCTATATGAAAAATTCTAGAAAAAATTACCCGTCATTGATTAGGAAGGAATAATGTATCACTTTTTGTCCTTCTATAATGTCAAATAATATCCAATGATCATCAGCTAACTCAAATTGTAATATTCCACTACAAAAAAGTACATTGGGTCTACAAACACATAATGTGTTCATAAATTTTGAAGTAAGTTCCCTTTAAATAAGGATTCACTAATGAAAAAATAATCATGTAGTGAATATTATGGATATAGATGTAGAGTAAAAAAAGGATTCTTTAATGCTCTCAGACATCATGCAACAAGGCATGAGGTCAATTTTATTGGAAGAACCCCCTGTTGGAAGTGGAATCATGTTGAAGGGTGAAAGAAAATATTATCAAAAAAAGATACAAGTATTAGTGGGATTGGACTTCTAAAGGTGAAGGAATAGAGGCCATTAAGGATAAAAAATATCATAGAGAAAATTTGATGTGGAATCATCAGAAGTGGTTTTTCAAAAAAATGCCACTAGCATGGTTTTTAGGAAGACTGGATGAAAGATTTAGTTCATCAAGAAAAAAACAATAATTAACATGTTGATGTCATTCATACCCCTGTACCCTTTTGATTTATTTATAAATTCAATAAATTGAGTTATGTAGTATGAATGTTTAAATACAATCCCTGGGGGTTATTCACGACATGTTCCTTAAAATGAGTGTTACAAATAAAAGAGTTCATGATGAAATTAAATTTCTCAAGAAATTTGAACTATAAAACTCATGAATTATGTATAGAACATTGTGAATTTGATCATACATGTGAGAATATATATCAATATAGTGAAATATTAATGGCATGGTCGATTTGAAGAATATTATGTAGTGATTTATGTTTCAAATACTTGATTTGTTTTTTCTAATGATGATTGGCTATTCGGAAAAAAATTCAACTGATTTATTATAAACTAGAATATTGGAATCATATGGCTTCTTTTTAGGATTCTCATAATCTAGTGGGAAAGATAATTCTTCCAAAAAGTGGTTTCAATAGGTAGGGTCTACGTTTCAAAAAATCAAAGGGAGATAAATATAAGCTCAAAAAATCTTCTTATCCTCACTACTGTAAATAACATCTATAACAAAAAACATTTAAAAATGGAATAAAAACAATCGGAATATGGCCTGTAAACCAATGGTTTTTTCAAACTATTGGTTTACGGATTTCGAGAAACGTGTTTCCCAATTGTTTTAGACAACTATTAGGATAGGACCACCCTATCCTAATGGTTTTTTCAAACTATTTTTATTGGAACCATTCTATAATGGAATCCCAATAGGTTTTTAAAACTATTGGGATGGTTTACCCCAAATATGCTTCACCCCACTAGAATCGTTGAACGTATTTGTTTCCTTAAACTGGATCCCCCTTCTGTACTGCCTGCAAATCCTTCTTACCAATAGGCAATCCAACATTGATTCATGTTATTTATTTATTCCACTTATAATCAATATTTTTTAAAATAATTATATTTTTTATACCTCATATTATTTTATTATTTGTGATTGAGTTTCCCTTAATGTTCACTCCCCTCTTCTTCCCAACATGAGAACCATTATTCCCAATCGGGGATCCATATTCTTGTTATTTTTGTTTTTGTTAAACATCAAGTCGGTATGCTTTAACTGAGTAAATGTTTTTGACTAAATTTATTTTCCCGTCATTTATTCATGTTGAATAAAAGACGTGGTTATTATTTCTACTATTTATTGATAAATTTTTTTTGTTCTTGATGATTTATTTGGTTTTATTTTTATAATCATTCTGTTATATCTAATATTAATTATATGTATAGAAAAATATCAGTTCCATGTTGTGTGTGTTGTTAAAAGTAAAATTTCCATTGGGTCATTAGAAACTCAATGAGGGGTTGAATAGAGGAATTCTCCAAGTTAATCTCCCAGGTACCAAGTGGATGTGTAACATGTATAAGGTATCCAGATGAATTTTTTTTAAAATAATGTGAAATAAAAAATATTATTTAAAGAAATATCTCAATCCCCTTCTCTTTTTAGTTATATCAAATATAAGAGTCACACATGATTCCTTATATCCTTAATATTTATTTTTTACCACCCTTTAATCTTTTTTTTATATTAATCCACTTATTGATTGAGTCTCTTAGTTGTAATTTATACTTTGGGTATCCATTATGTGATAGTTTTCCTAGTCATCTTTCTTTTTTCGTCCAAAGTCGCAAATTTTTGTGGGTTTTAGTCTTCCCTTATCAATCTATGGCATCGAAAGAGATTCATCCCATTATAATGACGTGGTTTTCAAAAGATTTTTAAGGGTGGAGTTTCCCTTACATTATCACTAAGAATATAATCATTTTTACTCATTATATAATGGTCATATTGGTAATGATTGGGTTTTTGATAATAAATAGAGTCAATATGGCACAGGAGTTCATGTATGTGTAATTGAGACTTCATAGAATCATAAAATATTAGTTAGTTCTGAAAAATCGTTATTGTAGTTGTGTTCTATAATCATGTTAAGCCACAAGGGATACCTATGATTATAATTAGAACACATAGAGGGTTCTTATCCCAAAATTGGTTCTTATATCGCCTTGAGAGGTAAAAAATGTGTTGTTCAAAAATTCAATCTTCAATAAAAAAATAAGTGCATTTGATTTTTGAATAGTGTTTTATAGATAATAAAGAACAAGAGAAACAATGGTTTGTAAATTTGTATGGATTAAAATGATCTAAAATCAACTCTTACAATTCTAATACAAAATATATAAATACTACATATAGAATCATTCCATTTGGAAGACATTGGAAACTCTTTACAACCATTCATTTTCGAACCAGTATGTAGAAACCCCAATAAACATGTTTGTTAAATAAAAATCAATGTACATATGATATATGAATAATATAAAACATGATTCATTATAATATGGTGTTAGTTGTTGGGGGGTAGTATTCAGAGGAAGATATTATGGAGTGATGCACCATTGATTGAAAATTTATTTAATGATGTATATATATATGTTATATTATTATATGAATAATGATTTAAATTGATTGGCTATGTAATATTAGATAAATCATAGAAATATTAATCATTATACATATTATTAAATTAGGGGTTTTATTGTGAAATGAGGGATATAAAATATAGTGCTAATACAAAGCGATAATTCGCTAGGATGTAAGGACACCATTCAAAAATATAGTCTTTAAACATATATATTCAATAACATCAATTATGTTTCACATAATCTACCACTTTATTTCTTTATGATGACCCACTAAAAAAATTGAAATGAATTGATCATGCCCTATAATAAATGAAATATAATATAACGACCAATCTAGTATTGAATATATATTAACTGAAACTATCAACATTTTAAATTGAATCACAATAGAACTACAAAACCCAATCTATATCATAACCAAATTGAGTTGGCTAAATGAACTGAATAGAAATTAAATGACATTATAGGACCCATGTAGACATGTGAAGACCCAAACAACACTAAAATGCATCAAAATAATCTAATAAAAGTGAACTAAATTAAAAATAACTAAAATAAATTCTACAATAATGATAATAAATTAACTGATTTGAACAGTCGTTAATAAAACACTATGTTAGACTCATCATGTATTGATCATGTTTTAATGATCACAAATCTTATTACAGTTAACTAATTTCATTATTATTTACATATCTTATGCATGATTCCCTATGTGCTATGACACAGTTAACAAGACACAGTCATCAAGGCACCGTGAATCCAGACACCATGAGCAAGGCACCGACAGCCAGACACCATAAGATAGACACCATGACATAGACACTGTAATGGTCATACCTTGAAGGTCATACCATGAAGGACATACCTTGAAGGACCCACCGTGAGCCACATACAGTGAATGTCTTACCATGAAGGACATACTGTGAGGGACACACTGTGAGCCACATACCGTGATAGTCATACCATGAAGGACATACCATGAAAGTGACACCGTTTACATAATCACTGTGACACCGTTTCTTAACCTTTTTGTAAATATTATTTAAATAATGATAACTGTCATATTTGTTGTTTTTAATGAAATTAATGATATTTAATGATGGTTATTGGCATTTCAGGAAACCGTATGTTGTACCTTTGAAAAGGTAATCATTCCTATTGCCGGAGCATGAGGAATACATAAAGGATTGAGCTGCAATAGAAGATATACATATACAACAAATACACATACTAGAACATACGCGATGCTACAGACAATACACGCAAGTTCTGAACTGAACAGAAGAACATTCCTGAGCATGATGAATAGATTGCAAGATCTTTCAAGAACTCACATGCATGAAATCCAAATCTACTAGAGGAACTGAAATCAAGAGAACATTCTCACTTGTGAAGAACACAAGCTGAACCTTGACACTCTGTTTTTTCTGACAAAACCAGAGAAGGACTCAGAAGAATTTCTGCTGAATCCAAGGAGACCAGAGCTGCACTGCCAATCACTATAGCTTTCTGAACTTTCATATACTCTCTCTAAGTGATTCAGTATTAACTTTGTTGTTCAGTGTGTGTACATTGTATATCTTACACACACACACACACTGAATCATGTGATAAACTGGAGGATATCACAATCTGCACACCAAAAGACCTTACTATTGTTTTCCCACGACAACTGTGGAAGAGGTCCTTGTGTGGCATGGTCTTTATATTTGTTTTCCATGAAGAACTGTGGTATAGGGCCCTACGTGGCCTAGAAAGTCTTGTACCATTTTTAACCTTGATCCAAGGTGTGGAAAACTTTTATAAAAATTGTTTAGGAGGAATAAATCTCGGCATGAGACTGATCTTATTGGTTATATCTGCTGTGCATTTTAGTTTAAGCATAATGTATACAATATCTAGTTTACATTCCACTGCTATTACTTTGAAATACAAAACATTTTTAATGTTGCATTGATAGTTACTCAAGCAAGTGTTTTTAAATATTTTAAATTAGTTGATTAGTATTAAAAAATAATTTAATCTTCAAATTAAATAAACTAAGAACTAATCAATATTTGAGAACCTAATTGAACTTTTACTATTTTAAAAATTCACTATAGTTTAACTTGTTTTATAATTTGGGGATTCCAACTGAGATATTTTTAACAGAAATGTTTTTGGAACTCAATTCACCCCTATTGAGTGTCCACTCCAACCAACATTTGGTATCAGAGGATTTGTTTTTGTTAAAGAATATCAAAACACTCTGTTTTTTAACTATTATTTTAGTTGCATATTTTATGATCTTATATTTCTGTTTGTTCTAAAATTTATCTCTTAAGATTTATTTTCTAATATATAGCTGTGGACAATAGATTAGAACATGCTACTACTAACCAGCCACCTTTCTTCCATGGTTCCAATAATGCCGAGTCGAAACATAAGAAGAAAATTCATTTAGAAAGTATGGGATTTGATATCTGTACTTCTATAGAGGGTCAATATAAAATTCCAGAAACTGAATGAACAACATGGGATGAACTTAATAAAACATCTTACAATAAGAATTTTAAAGCTATGAATGAATTTTATTGTGAATTAAGAGATGAGGAATTTAACATAATATCTACTTGCAAAACTGCCTATGAAATTTGGGATTACATGGGTGTTTCTCATGAAGGAAAAACTAATGTTAAAAAACGAGATTAAACACTTATACTATAAAAAATGATAATTTTAAAATGAAGAATGATGATCATTTTTTTGATATGTATCACAGGTTCAATGAGATTGTCAACACTATGAATTCACTTGGTAAAGATGTTCTAGAAAAGGAACAAATTATAAGGATACTGAGATATTTTCTAGAAATATGGGGAGCCACATCTCTTTCAATAAGAGAGTCTTGTGACATTGGATCTCTGCAAGTCAAAGAACTGATTGGTAATCTTATGATATATGAGGAAGAACTCAAAGTGAACAAGGAGGAAGATGATGAACAAAAAAGGAAGTCGGTGGCATTTAAGTATACTACGTCAATGAGAAAGGAAAAAGACAAAGTCCAAATACAAACATAAAGTTCAATATGTGAAGGTTTAGACTATGATAGTGATGTTGAGATGGCTCAAATAGCCAAGAGATTCATGAAATTCAATATGAAGAAGAAATTATTCAAAAAATCAAACTACAGCGGAATGTATGACAATAAAGGTCATTGAAAAAAGGACTGGAAGAAAGATGATAAAAGTGATGAGGTTGTTTGCTATGAATGAAAAATGAAAGGACACATAAATGCTAATAGTCCGAAACTGAAGTTTAAAAAGAAACATGACTACAAGGATAGTATGTGCAAGAATGCTATTAAAGCTACTTGGAGTGCATCAGAAGACAGAACATGTTATTCTGAAGCTTCTGACTCTGAAAAGAATCATGTCAACATGTGTTTCATGACCAATACTTCGGAGGTACTTGTTTCCCCTATGCTAAATGATTATTATTTTGTAAGTAATTCAAATTTTTAATCTGAAAACATGCCTAGTGAGGAACTTTTTGAATATTCTAACAAGATAGATGAATCATGTAATAAACTTAAGGACAAATATAATTCATTAAGGAAACATCATGCTCTCACCTCGAATGTTAAATATTCTCTAGAAGTAGAAAAATAAATGAATGGTCAACTATTAAAGGAAAATACTGAATTGAAATGTCTAATGAGAAACTTATAAAATATCAAGAAAAATTTACAAATTGAAAGGATACTCTAACTCAAATTCTAGGAAATCATGTGGAAGAAATGAAAACTACTGGAATACGTTACCAACCTAGAAAAAGACAGTTCATGAAAACTAGATTAATTATTAAATCTGGATAGAATACTGTTAGTTCATGTTCTAGAGATTCATATTCATCAACTAGTTATTCACATAGTTATAGATCAAATAGAGATTATAATTCAAAATATATTGATTCTATAAAATATATGAGACCCATAAGATATGTATGGGTACCAAAATCATTGATTGTTAACCATTCATTAACCAAGAGAATCTAGGTACCGAAATCATTCTCTGAATAAAACTGTTTTTTAGGAAATTTGTTTGAAGAGTTCCCACAAAGAAGATATGGTATCTAGACAGTGGATGTTTAAGGCATATGTCTAGGGATTACTCATGTTTCAAGAGCCTAATCAAGGTTTATAGAAGCCATGTCATCGATGGTGATAATTCGAAATAAAATATCATTGTCCTAGGCCAAATTGGTAACACTAACTGAGTTTTAATTTCTAAATTTTTATTTGTTAATTGACTTAAATATAATCTGATAAGTATTTCATAGTTATATGATGAAGGATTTAATGTTATATTTGAAAATGATTCTTTTATTGTTTTTAATTATAAGAATGTTTTATTATTTTCTGCTTTGAAAAATGAAAATATCTATTCAGATGATTTAAATTCTTTAGCTAAACAAAACATTACTTGTTTAAATGTCATTCATATATAATCATGGATTTGGAATAGAAGATTAGGACACTATAATATACACTCACTTATAAAGATGACTATGAAGAACATAGTTAGAGACTTACCCAAAATTGAGTTTCCAAGTGACAATATTTGTAATCCCTGTCAAAAGGGAAAACAACACAAAATCTATTTCAATCCAATGAAAGAATATTCAACTTCTCAACCTCTAAAGGTGGTTCACATGGACTTGTTCGGTCCTTGAAGTGTTTCATGTTAAAATGTGAAGCATTATGTCTATGTCTTAGTAGATGAATTTTCTAGAAACAGATGGGTATATTTCTTAGCTTACAATAGTGACACTTGTTCATATTTTGATAAATACTCCAAGTATGCAGAAAAACATAGTGGAATTATGATTAAGACCCTGAGAAGTGACCATGGCTTTGTGTTTGAATATCATGAGTTTGACTAATTTTTCTCACAAAATGGCTATACTCACAAATTCTCTGCCCCTAGGACACCTCAGCAAGAATGTGTCATATAAAGAAGAAATAGAACCCTTCAAAATATTTCTAGAACTATGCTTAATGAGTATGATCTGCCTATTTACATTTGGGTCGATGCTTTAAATATATCTTGTTATATCATCAATAGAGACTTAGTCAGAACTATTCTCAAAAAGACCCCTTATTAACTATGGAAAAATAGGGAACATAATGTTAGCTACTTTAGAGTCTTTGGTTTCAAATTATTTATTCTCAATAAAAAGGCTAATCTGGACAATTTTTCTTCAAAGTGTGATGAATGAATCTTTTTAGGATATTCTATAACTAGAAAATCCTATTGGGTTTTCAATAAGAGAACCATGTGTGTGGAACAATATGTTCACATCCAATTTAATGAAACTGATCCGCATGAACTTAAGTCATCTCTTGAAAATCATGAAGAAGATTTATCTATTATAAACCTTACTGATAGAATCAATGAACCTACATTAAAGACAACCAGTTCTGGAAAAATTTCAGAATCTGCTCCTAATGAACCCAAACCTAGAGAAGAACCTAAAATTTCTAGTCCAACATTTACTAGATCATCTAGTATTCTAAAGAATCATCCTTTATATTCTGTTGTTGGAAATCTGGTTAGAAAGACACATACTAGATATTCTCTAAGAAATCAGGTTGAACATAAAGCCTTCTTGTCACAGATTTGAACCTAAAAACATTGATGATGCTATTAATGGTGAATGATGGGTAAATTCTATGAATGAAGAACTCAATCAGTTTGAATGAAATAATGTTTGGAAACTTTTGAAATACATAAAGACACTTTCACCATAGGCAGTAAATGGATATTTATAAATAAAGTAGATGAATCTGGAAACATTCATAGAAACAAGGCTAGGTTAGTTTCACAAGGCTATAGTCAAGAAGAAGGAATTGACTATGAGGAGACTTTTTATCCAATAGGCATACTTGAAGCCATTAAATTCTACTTGCTTATGATGCACATCAGAATTTTAAACTATGTAAAATGGATGTCAAGAGTGCATTCTTAAATGGGTATATAGCTGAGAATGTTTTGGTTTAACAACCACCTGGATTTACGAGCCCTCATTTTCCAAATCATATTTTCAAACTATCAAAATAATTATATCGTTTAAAGTAAGATCCAGGAGCATGGTTTGATAGGTTATGTACTTTTCTAATTTCCAAAGGTATTACAAAATGAATATCTCATCCTACTCTCTTTAGAAAACAAATTTCTAATGATGTTTTAGTTGTACAAATTTATGTAGTTGATATTATTTTTGGAATTTCAAAAAGTTCACTATGTACTGATTTTTCTAAAATGATGCAAAAAGAATTTTTAATGAGTATATTGGGTGAACATAAATTCATTTTGGATTTCAAATCATTCAAAATAATGATGTAATTATTTTAACTCACAGTAAATATACTAGAGATCTTTTAAAACGTTTTATATTGGATAACACAAAAAGTAGTGACACTCCCATGAGTGCCACCTATAGGTTGGATCTTGATGAAGATGGAAAATTTGTTGATGAAACAAATTATAGAGGAATGATTGATAGTCTACTCTAAATGACTAATAGTCATCCATATATATTTTTAGTGTGTGTATGTGTGCTAATTTTCATGAAAATCCTAAAGAATCACATTTAAATGCTATAAAAAGAATTTTCAAATATCTCAAGCATACACCCAATATAGAATAGTTTTATCCTAAAGGACAATCATTTGAACTAGTTAGTTATTCTGATGCTAACTTTTCTGGATGTAAGATAGACAAAAAAAGCACCTATGGAACATGTCACCTTTTAGGCAAGTCACTAGAATCACGGTCTAGTACGATTCAAAATTTTGTGGCATTATCTATTGAATAAGCTGAATACATAGCTGTTGGCAGTTGTTGTGCCCATATTTTTGGGATAAAACACATTTTAATAGACTATCGATATCAATTCAGACATGTAACAATAAATTGTGACAAAACAAGTGCTATTAACATTTAAAAAAAATCATACTTCATATTCTAGGACAAAACATATTGATGTAAGACATCACTTATTAAGGGATCATTATCAAAAAGGTGATATCACTATGGAATTCATTGGTACTGAATATCTATGTCATGATATATTCACTAGACCATTAAATTCTAAGATATTAGACTACAACATACATGATCTTGGTATGATTAATCATAAATAGACAAGTTACATGTCATACTATTTACTATTAATCTATATTTTACTTTGTGGATTCATGCTCACTGTTTCTCAGTTACTGTTACATGCATACGGTCTCAAAGTTAACACATTCTACTCACGGTGTGTCACTAATCTGTCTCACCGTGACAGAACAGTTCACGCACAGTCTCACCGTAATGACAACAAACTGTCTCACCGTGACGACTGCTTTTCATCTCACCATAATGCCTACACACTTTATCACAGTGATGATTATTTATTCATTTAATTTTATCTATATCACAGTAAATTTTATTTCATTGCTATTTACATTCTCGTGTTTCTGTTTTTATGACGTTTGACATTCCCATATGATAAAAAAAGTATTTTCATTCGATTCCTCACCCGAGCTCTCTCCTACTCACTCTCTCGAACCGTATTTATCTTGAAAACCTCATATCTTTTTCTCTCTCACCTTAACCTTCTGTGAATGCCAATGATGAAGCATCCATCTTGCGCTCAAATTAGAAGCACTGCTCTAAGAAATAGAAGAGGACACTAAAGCTTTCACCCGAAGGACCCCTGATTTCTAAGCTAGTAAGCAGTATTGTAGTTTTCATGAAAGTGATTTTCCCTGAGTGGCTACCATTTATAAAGTCATTAGTTCAAGAAATCATAAGAGAACATGGATGGCTCAAATTATTCTCTCGAAAGATAGAACTATTTACCCAAGGTTGGTATCTCTGTTTTACCAGTGTGTAATGTTTTCTTTTATTGTTGGAGAATGTTTGATTGTAACAAGCTAGATCAATGGACAAATAGCTCATTCTCTTCAAGGTTATGGGATGCATGCCTGAGGATCCCTCATAAAGAGATTTGTGATGATTACCAAAGAGATCATCCTTCTTCAACCAACATATTTGATCTGGAAAATTACTTGGAAATCATAACCGGAAATGGCACCAAGAGAAGGGCCATAACAACTGAATTGGATGGGGAGACAAGGATCTTGTTCAAGTTTGTTCAGAATTTCATTAGTCTGAGGAATGAAAACTTTGCTGTGTTGAAGTATCAGGATGTGTTCTTAATTCATCGAATGAAGAATGTCCATATGATCAATCTTTGAAAATATTATATTCACCATATGTGTGAACTGATTTAGGTCTCTTCCAAATCTACCTCCTTGTTTTACACAAGGATGATCTCAACTATGTTAGTTTCCAAAAGAGTGCTTGGACCAAATAAGGATGTAATCATGGATTTTGATTTTTGTTTGACCATGAATATCATTAGAAGGATGAAAATTAATTGGAACCCTCAGAAGAAGTAGTGTGTTGAGGATAATGATCAACTATATAAGAAGTATAATCATATTAATTATCCAGGAAGGCTAATGAATATTGCTGATCTTGGATTGGAACTAGATGAAGTGGATGAATATCCGAAAGAGGAGGAGGAGGAAGAAGAGGCAGCTAGAGCACCTCTTAGAGAAGAGGCTGAAATACATACATGTTTTAATAGGAACATTAAAAATTGTTTTCGAAATACATGTTCAATTCATGGAAATTTCTCAAATTATTAACTATTTTCAAGGGAACTATATAATATGTTTTTGGAAACAATTATAATAATTAAATAAAAACATTTGTCATGAAAATACTATATCACTTAAATTCTGGCTGTATACAATTATTTTCCAAAAATAACTCTTTTTTTAATGTAAAAGATTATTTATCACTAAAATTACTCGATGATTTTATAAGTTTATATTTATATATTTCAACAATATTGATTATTATTATGTATTTTTCTAGAATAATATATCATGTTATTATCTCAAATATTTAATTTAATGTATTATGGTTATTTTTCCTTTGCATGTGCTATAATAAAACCATTCACCAATTTCAACCGAATGGTTGGTGTTTATGTTTAATGTCTGAGGAATGTTATTTACATTTCATATATTAGATTCAATATGAATGTATATGTTTTTATATTTATCCCCATTCATATGTAGAATTCACTGGACATATTATGTGTCGAGTGGAGCTCTCTATAGACACTCACTGCATAAGTAAGTCCAAGGAGACAAACAACGGTCTTGGCACAAGGCCTTGAAAAAATTATTATTTATGGTCATGGCACGATGCCTTGACGGTATGGTTATAGAGTCATGAATTATGAATTTACTCATTATAAAAATATTATTGATGTTTCGTTGTTATTCGTCTAGTAAAATACACATGATTGTTTCATTATTTAATCAGTACTTATTTCTTGCCATAATGTGTTCATGTTTTTGTATAAGGAATTTTTTTTAGTTATTCAGCATGCCTAATGTTTATGTTATGATATCTTCTGCTATATTTCATACACATTCCAAGCATTTGAGCTCACCCCTTTCTCAGGATTCTTTTTCTTAGTATATGATTAATATTATTTTGAATGACCTGATGAAAAATATATATTCTTATGGATGTTTTCAAATGAGTTTCTATGTTGTATTTGATATCAATTTGTCATGTTGAACATATGATTGTTTTTTATATCCAATAATAATTAACTACTTGATCCTTTAGGATGAATATTCCTTTTTTATATTCCATGTAGTCAAATAAGGAAGTATCTCTAGAAAACTGGGCTTGGGTCCTTACTGTTTGTATCAAAGGAAGATTAGTAAAATCAAAGAAATTAGATTTAGAAAAAGATTATCAGGAAACAAATACCTATGATAGTATTTGAGGATAAAAATACAAGAATGCCTTGGTATTTTGTAGAGGAATAGATTATGAGGGTGTTTCTAGAAAATACATATCTTTTTGTACACTACTTTTGGACATGGTTATAGCAGAGATGTACCTAGGCATGAAAACACCGATAATGTGTTTCAAGAATGATCAAGGGAATCCTGATAAATAACAATGAGCCTTACCATGCACTTTGATTGACACTCCCAAGGTACATTAATAGAATAATTCACATTTTATTTAAAATCCATTAGAATGTATTTAAATTTAAATTTCCGTCACAAAAACATTCTTTGTGATTTAGAGGATAGATTTGTATAGAATTTAAATTTATGTTATGAATATGTTTAAATTGAGATTATACATTATGATTATCCTCCTAATATAGTGTATGCCATTATTTAGAATTAGATCATAGTGGAAGGAATGGAAACTGCATGAACACACGTGTCCCATGTTGGTATTTCCCTTTGAATCAAGGAAATGATGTTGGCTCTGGTAATGTGACTTGTGCTGATTATCTTATAACTATACTAGGACAACGTACTCAGGTTATAAAAAATAAACTTAATCATATGGAGCATCCGGATCCACCATGGGTAGGAGTACTCTTCGATCATTTTATGTGACAACAGCCTCAGTCATTCAATGGGACTTCAAACCCAGTCGTAGGTGAGAAATGTATAAGATCCGATATAGCATATTTCATGATTTGGGATGTAACGAAAGAAAAATTGAAATAATTGTAGTTTATCATCAATCAAGAGATGCATATTAGTGGTGGTTATTAATCCAAAACACAAATGAGGAAGAAGTGATAGAAGAGATAAAATGGATAGAATTTAAGTAAATATTCGTAGAGAAATACTTTCCTTGTGAACAACAAGAAGATATAGAAATTAAATGCATATATTTGAGGTAGAAGGAGGAAACAGATGTTTCCAAGTATGAATCCAACATTACAAGGCTGTAAATAAATGATGTGAACTATATACATAATCCAAGGAGAAAAATTGATCGACTATTTGACGGATTAAATCCATTCAACCAAAGGAAACTATTCATCGAAAGATTCAAATCATATGAATATGTAATCTCATGGTCAATCAAGACCTAAAATGAATTTTTTATGTCTTGTGACTTTAAATGAAAATAAGATAAGAAGAGGGCTACCAAAAACATTGGACATGGAAATAAGGAAAAGGGGAAGAAGGGAAGCGTTAGGCTTCCATAATATAGTAATTGTGGGAAAAAACACTGGCACTTTTCTGAAGGGAATTTGAGTCTGTTACCAGTGCAGAGAGAAGTCCAATGATCTTGAGATTTGAAGGTGAAAAAAGAAGCTACTAATTTCCAATGCTAAAATTTCCGGGATAAGGATCATTACGACCATGAATTCCCTAAAAGTCAAGGAAACATTCCTCAAAAAAGACCAAGGGAGAAAGGACACATTTTTATGGTCATAAATATGTAGGGTGAAGTTCCTAATGAAGTGGTTGCAGGTACTTCAATATTTTAATCAAATCTAGAAAATGCTTTATTTGATTCCAGAACATTAAATTCTTTCACATAATCCTATTTTTTCAAGAATATAAGATATTTCTAATTTGATTTAATAAGGGGTTGTCTGTTAAAACTCGTATGGTAAGTATCATTGCAACAAAGATGTGTCAGGCGGTCCTCATTATGGCATATAATCTTTCCTTATCTACTGATTTTATTTTCATACCCATGATTGGCATTGATATAATCATCAGTATGGATAGGATTTAAAACCATTATACATCAATACATTACAATAAAAAAGAGGTTAAAATATTTGAGGATGATTTGGAATCCATTATCATTATGGAAGAAACATCACCATATAATTCTTATATAGATCCTACAATAGTAGATCTTCTGAATTCAATTATTGGGGGGAAACTTGATACAATAACAATGGGTGAGGAGAAGAATGATCAAATAGTTGATGTACATGTTGTTCTAGAATATGTTGATGACATTCTTGAATATTTACCAAGGCATCCTCCAGAGTGGCAAATTGAGTTTTCCATTAATTTAATTCATGGTTCAAGGACCATATCAAATACCACTTATAGAATGGACATAGTGGAGTTAATGGAATTGATGAAAAAACTAGAGGAATATGGTGATAAATGATATATTCTCTCGAGTGTTTCTCCCAGGGGAGCCCCAGTTCATTTAGTTAAGATGAAAGATGGATCTATGAGGTTGTGCATTGACTACAGGAAGATCAATGATATAACAATAATTAACAAGTATCTCCTACCTCACATTGATGATTTAAAATAAAAAATCATGGAGCCCAATACTTTTCAAGGATTGATCGCCGGTATGGATATCATCAGTTGCATGTGAGGAAGGAAGACATTCCAAAAATAGCATTTCGAACTACGTATGAGCATCATGAGTTTACAGTCATATCTTTTGGACTGACTAAATCACCCTTTTTTCATGGATATAATGAATAGAATTTTCATGGAATATCTTAATGAATTTCTAGTGGAATTTATTAATGATATATTTGTAAAATCTAAATTCTATGATGATCAGGAATATCACTTACGAACTTTTTTGAAGACTCTCAAAAGAATTTAATTATTTCATGAAATTAGGAAGTATGAATTTTGGATCCAATCAGTTTCTTTTCTGGGAAACATTATCTCAACAGATGGAATATCTGTTGATCCTGTAAAGACAAAGGCATTGCAATAATGTCCTACTCCAATGAACAGAAATGAGGCATGAAGTTTTATTTCTTTAGCATGTTATTATCAGTGTTTCATTTATAACATCATCACTCTATCCAACCCAATGTCCAAGAATACACGTAATGTTGTTATGTTTGTATGTACCATGGAATGTGAGTTCTGTTTGGAATAGTAGAAGAGGAATTTATTGAATGCTCTAAACCTAACCGTATCATTGGGGAATGATGGGTTTGTGATCTTTTGTGATGCATCAAAGAAAGGACTTGGTTGTGTCCTTATGAAAAATGATAAAATTATTGCCAATTCATCAAAGTGGTTCAAAAATTTCATATAAAACTATCGCACACATGATTTTGAGATACCAATAAAAATATTTTCTAGGAAGATATAGATTAATTATCTCTATGGTGAAATTTTTATGGTATATAAAGATCACATGAGTCTGAACTATATCTTCTCAAAGAATGAACTCAACATGAGCCAATGACGATATCCAGAACTACTCAAGGACTATGATTTTACTATACACTACAACCTAGTAAATGTAAACAAGGTAGCTGACACATTGAGTAGTAAGGATCATGGTGTTCTAAAAAGGTGAGGATTGATAAGGATCCATTGTACATGGATCTAGTGAGGATGGATATGGGAATTATCAATGAAAGTGAAATATCAATACTTAATCATTTAGATTCCCAACCGTATTTATTACAAAGTAATAATGTTTCTCACTGTCTGATGATGATAACCAGTAACAGAAAATTGATGTTGTGATAAATGAAAAGATGGATGACGTTTTCGGTGATGATAGTGTTAAAAAAATTGTGATGAGTGTTTGTGTTCCAGTTATTCCTGAGCTAAAAATGGAGTTATTGGATGATGCCCATAGTTCAAATTTCACTATTCATCTGGGTATCACATAGATGTATAGATATTTTCTGGAACATTTCTTGTGGGATAACGTAATGAGAGAAATTGCGGATTACATATCATGATGTACAGCCTTTCAATATGTGAAGGCCAAAAGGAAACATCTAAAAGCATTCATGCAACCGCAATATATTACTCTGTGTAAATTGGATGACATAACCATGGATTTTATCAAGGAATTACTGAATACTCAACAGAAGAATGATGTGATATGGGTAATTGTGAATTGACTTATGAAATCTTCACATTTTCTTACTATAAGAGAGGATTTTCCACTCTAGCACATAGAAAGAATCTATATCAATGATGTTGTGAGACTTCATGGAGAACCAATCTTAATTTTGTTTGATCATGACCCATGATTTATGATGTGATTTTTTGTAAATGTCATAAAAAATATTTGGATGCGAACATCAATTGATTACTTCTTACCACCCAAAAAATAACAGGCAATCAGAGAAGATGATCCAAAATGTAAAAGACATGTTAAGTACATGTTCCCTTTACATTCAAGGTATGTGGGATCAACATTTTACTTTAGAGGAGTTTTCCTATAATAATAGCTTCTATTATAATATATATGTGGCGCCATATGATGAATTTTATGGGAACATATGTCATACACCCACATGTTGGTATGATGTTGTTGAAAAGAGGGTTGTGGGTCTAGAGGTTGTGGAGGAAACACGAGTGAAGGTAAAGACAATTCACGGTCATATCAAAATAGCACAAATCATAAAAAAGAGCTATGATGATAATAAAAGGAAGGATCTGAAATTTCATGTGGGGGATCACGTTTTCATTAAAGTATCACCATGGAAGGGCATTATAATATTTGGAATGAATGGTAAATTGATCCCAATGTACATTGGGTATTTTTTAATTTTAGAGTGAATTATAGTTATTTCATATCTTTTGGTAATGCATCATATCCTATCCAAAGTACAGAATGTGTTCCATGTCTCAATTTTTGATAATGTACATTCCAAACCCAACACATGTCCTCACTTCTGAGTTTATGGAGTGGGAAACAGATCTATCATACAGTGAAGAGCCTATACAGATTCTGGACACTAGAGAAATAGTGATGATGAATCATACGACTCTTCTTGTAAAGATACTATGGAGGAATCATAAGATCATAGAGGCAACATGAAAGCCTAATGAGCTTATGAGGAAGACATGCACAAATCTTTTTGTGAGGTAACAATCTGTGAAATTCGAGGATGAAATTTTTGTAAGGATGGGAGAATGCTACTCCACATGTTTTTGAAAATAAATATTTAATTAATGAAGCTCAAAGTCTTTACAGAAATACTCATTTTATAAACTAGTTGTTAAACACATCTTTGCCTCTTCTATCATTAGAATTTTGAAAAATGGTCATCGAGAGTTGTGGTCACTAAGTCATTTTGAGTCTGATATAACTAACTTGATTTTTGGGGAATATAAATATACCCTTATGAATATTAATATGAATATTAATATTACCCTTATAAATATTAAATAATAATATTATTTTATTTTCTTAAGGTAATAAGATATTGAGATTTTAATTATTTTTTCTACAAGATATAAAACTAATTTTACCATTAAATTGTTATTTATTGAATTAACAATAATTTTATTTAAAATTCAAATGAAATATATTTAAAAATCTTTTTTAAAAAAATATAGTAATATTTTGAATTCTACAAATCAATAAATGGTTGGAATGAATATTTGTTTTTTCTTCTGAAATTCATGAATTTTTTATGGATAGTGAAATACAGAAAAATACGGTAGATACAAATTACTTGTTAAATACAATATTTAAGACATCATGAGTGATGTAAAGACAATTGGTTATAACTCACATGAATTTATAACTATTAGGGGCCACATTAATAAACACTATTGGTTTTCTAGAGGGAAATAATATAATAATGAATAAAATATTCAAAATTCAATCCTCTCCTCCACAACAACCCCCCACCCAAATCACTTCCACTTCCCTTCACTCCTCTATGACTTGATGACCCTAAATTTATTTCCCAAATACCCTTCCCTAGTCACTCCCCACATCCAATATTGTCTTGTATTTTCCAAAAGTAAAAAACCCATTCTTTTAAAGAGGTTCTCATGGAGGTTATTCCATGAGGTAAAACACCATTATTTTTCATTTAGTTTCATTTCAATTTATCTTCTTTTGTTATCCTCCTCTCAAATAGTCTATTCAAAAGAAAATGATAAATTCAGTATCATCTATATAATAATATTATATGATGTTATTGGATGAACCATCATCAATATTCTTAATCAGTCTTGTTTATTTTATAAATGAAATCAACGTCCATGAGGATCCAATTTATTACCTTCGTGGATGACGATGTTTTATTCATCCAATTTTCATTCATTACAGGTCATGATACAATTTTTATTGTTGAACCACAGTATAATATTTGTATTCAAGAAAATTTAATATTCAGGATGTATTATATGAACATAATATTAAATCATAATACCAAACTAATTCGTTATAATAAAAATACATCTTAAATAATCAATTATATTGTCATTTAAATTTTCATCTAATGATTCATCCCCATGCCTTGTAACCAAATGATAGAAATGAAAATTAACACTTTTATATGTTCATAAATAATATGTAATTTAAATTATGGATGTTTACATCCATTCCTCATGGTCTGCGTTACCTTAAAAAAGTTATCCTTTTATGAAAATCATGAAAATGAACACTCCAAAACAACAAAATTACACCTTATAACTATTCAATAAAAACCTAATGAACATATGAAAAATATGATATAATATATAAATGTAAAATATGTTCATAATTAAGTTATTAATATGTTTAATATCATATTATAAGACCTTATGTTGAAGAGCAGAACACATTCAGACATAAGGTAAGAGTTTTTCCACACGAACCCACATGTTCATTCTAGTTACTCATAAAGTCTACATAAATTAATTAATAATTTTTAGTCATATTTATAACTCATAAATTCTGTATGAGTGTTATATATATGTTCACCAACCAGAATCCTTCTTTATGTTATGAATAGTTACACATTTTAATTGGAACATTCTAAATTGTTTCCGAAATACACGACCGATTCATGGAAATTTCTTAAATTATTACCTATTATCAAGGGTAGTATATAATATATTTATTTAAACCATTATCTTAATATGATGAAAATTTTTATAATGAAAATTCTATATTACATAATTTCTAGTTTTATACAAATATTTTTCCAAATGAATTATTATTTTCAAAGTAAAAGAGTATTAATCTCAAAAATTACTCGAAGACATTATAAGTGTATCTTTAACTATTTCTAATTTCTTATTGATTATTATTTATTATTAGGATTAATATTTATTGGTATAATCTACCATATTTTATTCAGTGGTTTTTAAATATATTGGATGTGGATGAGATATCTTAAAACCATTCAACAATTAACTCTAAAGAGTTAGTGTTTATACATATTGTTCACATAAAGTTATTTACATTTTATATATTAGTTTCAATATAAATATATGTTATGTATATTTTTATCACTGTTTATATGAGGAATGAATTCGACAATCTATGAGTCATTTGGGGCTCTCTATTGCCCCTCAGTGTATCAGTATGACTCTAAAGACAAACAACAGTCTTGGCACAAGGCCTTGACGAAATGATTATTTATAGTCTTACCATTAGGCCTGGATGGTATGGATATACTGTCACATATTATAAATTCCTTAATTATTAAAGTAGAATTGATGGTTCATGTGGTTATTCAACTAGAATAATACCCATGATTATGGAATTATTTATTCATCTCCTTTTCCTCCTGTAATGTGTTCATGTTTTGGTTAAAGGAAAATTTTTTAGTTATTTAACATTCCTAATGTTTATGTTATGATATCCTCCACTATAATTCAAAACCATAATGAGTGTTTGGGATCACCCAATTCATAAGCTTCTTTTTCTTAGGACAGGATGAATTTTATTATGAATGACATGTAAAGATAACCTTGGAGTTATGGATATTGTCAAAGGTGTTTCTATGTTGTATCTCTTTTCAAGATTTAATATTGAACATATGTATATATCTTGTTTCTAATAATACTAAACAAAACGTTCCATTAGAATTCATATTCCTTGATTATATTCAAATGTAATCAAATAAGGCATGGTCTCATGGAAACTGGGGTCGGGTCATTACATGTTACCTAAATTATTCTTATAGCGTAACATTTTTAAAATATATATTATAAAAAATGTGCACTATACAACAATTTAAATATATTATGTGATCTAAAATTATAAAAACATATTATATATGAATTCTTGTTCAATTGTTACTTTTTTCATAAAAACATTATGGGATCAAAACACTGTAGACCTCTCTCTGTGTTTTTTGGGTGTTAGAGGATACATGAAGAGGTTTCAAGGAGTATTGACGATAAATGGAAAATAGTCGGGTGCCTATTCCTTTTGAGACACTGTTGCAGCATGGATCCATGGGTTTTGAGGTAAGCTTGGAATCTATTATGTGGCCTCATGAATGTGTCATAGAGAGGATCAAATGAGGAAAAATGGTGGTACTTATTTTTTTGTACTGGTTTCACCGTGGTAGTTGGATATAGTGTAATCCCTTCCCAGGTGTCATGTGTTGCGACATAGATTGAGGTGGCTACAACATAGTGGTTTTTGGGGATACAACCAAATTAGAGATGGTTACAATGTCGGATGTAGATTGGGCCATAGTAGCCCCTATAGAATTGGGTTATGCACAATGGATCTATTTTCGGGTCCCATACAAGGGTTTTACCATGAATCCGAATATAGTCTCCTCTATTTGTGTTGTGGTCTAGGTGCTCTGCTATTTGATCATTGGGGCTGCACTATTGTCCTCTAAAAAGTATTTTGCCTATAAAAACCCCAATTTCCTCTGGACCATGTTTTCTCCCACTCTTTCCTCTTGAACCCTATGAACCCAATGTTAATTTTTGATGGCTTGGAAGCCCCCTTTCAGTTGGGATGAATTCCAAATTACTGAATTCAATCCATGGTGTTCTCATGTAAGCCCATCCTCTTTTATAGTAGTTTCCCTCTATTTAATCTTGTTTCCTCCCATACCTAACTCTATGTTATTTAAGATGATCTCCATCATTCTAATGTATTTTTATTTTTCTTTATAAATGAGTTCAAGGAATGACACCCTTGAGAATCACAAATTATATACCTTCAAGATGTGTCATGGGACCACCATCCAGAAAAACCTTAATTAGTTTAATAAAATATTATTAGAGATCCCTTGTATAAATATAAATTTTGAATATGGGGACCAAGATGTGATACATTTAATTTCATTTGATAGTTCATATGAACATATTATCTATGCTATGATTTATTGTAGATATTTAGTTACATTACAGGAAGTCAAGACTTCCTTTCATTCACATGAGTTGTGTAGAAAGAATGGTGTTAAACCTAAAGCCTTGCGTTTAATTGGGTGTGTAGTTTTCAGTTTATGGTAAATAGTAAAAATAGAAAGGGAATCAAGAGTCATAGCACATCCCACAAAAATATGTCTAAACTCTATTTTATGGAGGATACATGTTAACACTATGTAAAACGTTGGCATATTAGACCCAAATAACCCAATTTAAAATCTAGAAAACCTTATAATATGTCTTGTTATCTTTCTCTATTTTTCGACCAATAATATCAATTTTATGAGGTGTTGTGTGTGTCCTGAGATAATCTTGATGTCATGTGGGTCATTGAATCAATATTTTCATTCCATAAGTTCATTAATATAGGTTTATTTTTGATTTTTTACTAACGGAGTTAATGAAGTGGTTTTTATAGTCAAGAAAAATATACGATACATCATGGGTAGAGGTTCTGTTATGCTAGTTCTCTCAAACCATTCTTTTTTCATGTTGTTGGAGGATATATGGTTTTTGTAATTACACTAAAATAAATCATACTTGGTTTCTTATATTAGTTGGATTTGAACTTTAAATCTAATTCTTGGTGTCTTTGAATATCCCTGGTGGATTGTAAGATTCTTATTGGATTTTTGATGAATGTTATATTTTTCTTGCATGGATGAACACACAGGATGTAGTTGGGAAAAATTATTTCCACAAAAAAGGAATACACTATGCTTTATCATTGGTGGATGGGATATGTGAATGGTATACGTACCAGGAAATTGGGAACGGAAGGGCTTCTTACACAAGTTACAACAAGTAATATACCATCTTCTGAAGACAATGTCATGGGTATGGCTGAAATAGTTAGTTTACATATATCCAAGATAAATGTTTTTCACCCTCTTCAGTATATTCACTTAGGATTGTGGGGACCTTATTTGACTACCTCCCATGGTGGAGGTTCATACATTTTAAGATTTTTTGATGATTTTTCATGGGAGCTATGGATTTATATTTTCAGAATGAAATATGATATCCCTATGGTGATTAAAACATGTATAAACTATTATTAAAATCAATATGTGAAGAACAAAAATGATTTGAAAGATGATAGCAGCCTTTAATACATGTCTACATAGTTTATCATGTTTTTTTAATGTGAGGTAATTTTAAATAATTGAACTATGATTCATACTACTTAGAATAATGTTACTGTAGAGTGTATGAGTATTACCATTATTGAGTTGGTACATAGAAATCATGCATGATTGAGGCTTCCCAAATCCTTTTGGGAAGAAATAATCAATAGGTTGGTTTAAGTAATAAATTTTTGTCCATTTTATTCCTAAAGATTTAATACTCTTATTTAATTGTATATAAATATCCCCCTATCCAATAAATAACATAGGGATTTTTGATGAATAGTCTACACTCATGTTAAGGATGATAAACATGGGCCTAGAGCAGTAATGTGCATCTTCATAGAGTATTCTGAAGTGGTGATTGTGTATAAGCTATAGGTAGATAAACATGGATTTATATAGTTTATTATTTTAAGGGATGTGGTTATTTTATGGGTATGTTCATACTAGAGTCTAACCTCCCACTGACAATAGTGTTGATCCTTCTCAAGAGAGGGATCTGGAAGATGATCCTTAGTGTGTTAGTGAGTCTCTTGTTGTGACTCCTTATACATCTCAGGTGACCCTTTATCATTATGAGTCATAATCATGGTCTGATTATGATGATACATTTGATTATAGATTTATTAGTGACCTTATGGGTTATCTTATCACTAGTGATAAGTAGAAGAGGGTCGCTTAGCCTCCTTCAATTTTCATCGATGACGATATGTTTTCGTTATCACTAATTGTGGCACCATTTCTTGGTAGAGAGGATCCCAAAGCTAAAGTCATGTCATCAATATCAGCCACTATATGAATTATATTTTAACAATAGAAGATGATATTAAAACCCTATAAAAACCATAATTGGTCCATAGTCAATAAACCACATCCTCCTAAGGTGATTTACTAAAAAATGACATATAAAAAAAATGAAAAAAATACTATACAAAAATAATATAATGTTTAGAGCGAGACATATATTCAAAGGCTTCAACAAAGAGATGGAATTGATTATTCTAAAACATTTTCTCCAGAAATTATTCTTATTTGAATACAAATTAATCATTATTTTTTAAAAGTTTTAGATATTCTTATATAATATCTGGATGTCAAAACAACCTTCTTTCATTTTGTTTAAATTGAAAAATTATACATAAAACATTCTACTATTTTTGAATAATAATTTAATGATAACCAAAATTATTTATATTAATAAAATGTTATATGGATTAAAATTTGATTCAAGATAATGATATAATAAGTTTGATTCATTCATGATAGAAAATGGTTTTAGTAAGAGTCGTTTTGATGGTTTTTTAGATTTTAAATATTTTAAAAATAAATGTTTATTTAATATTGTATGATGATGACATGTTAATCATTTTTATTGATATCAAATTAATCACCATTGTAAAAATTAAATTAAATTTATATTTAAAAATGAACTATCTAGGTTGATCTAAGAGAATTTCGGGCATAAAAATTATTTCATATAGGAATCATAGTCTTTATTTTGTATATCAACAATCATATATAATTAAAATTCTAAAGAGTTATTTATTTTATGATTTCAAGCCTCTTAGTATTCATTTAGTTAAAAATTTTGAATTTTCATTATCTTGTCCACCTGAAATAGCTTTGGATATTAAATATATGAGTATAATCCTATATGATTATATAGTGGGAAGTATTATGTATGAAATGATTTCTAGTTGACTAGATGATTCTATATGTATATTTAGTTTGAGTATGTTTATGGAAATTCATTAAGAGACACATTTTAATGATATTAAATGGATGTTAAGGTGCATTTATTATATTTAAACTCTTTCAATTTTCCTTCCTGATAACATTAATTATTTTGAATTAGTGACTAGTTATGTGGAATCTTATTTGATGGAAATTATTTTTGTAGGAAATCACTAACTGGGTATGTCTTTAATACACGTAAAGGACCCATATCATAGAAGTAAAATATGAAATCAGTGGTGACCTTCTCGGCCACCGATGTCGAGTACATAGCACTGATGAAAATAGCCAATGAAGTCATATTTCTAAAGGGTTTGATTTCTAGAAAAAATATTTGTAATTCTGTTATTATTTCAAATTTTGATAGTCAATATTTCCTTTATTTGTCTAAAAAATTATCATTTCATGGTATGTCTAATCACAAAGATATCATGCCTCATTTTATTATATAAGTACTTAATATGGATCATTGTGTGTCACTGAGATACATAAGGAAACGAACATTACTGATATTTCGTCTAACGGTGAAACATTATCATTGTTTATGCATTACATAGATCTCATGAACTTGGATTTACATAAATATTTTTTAGGTAAAATAACATCACCTATATTCAATTAAAAATGGTGGTGGTTTATTAATTTGGGATTCATTATTTTCATATTGAAAAATTAAATTAAACAATTTAAATTATCTTTCCATTTAATTTTTTTTCAATACAGGAAATTTATTATTAAATATTTGATCATTTTAATATTTCCTAGGTTTTGGTTACATTTTACTACATGAGCTGATTTACGTAGCCCTCTCATTTTTTTGGACTTCATGATTTGGGTTACAACCTTGGGTATCCATTTTATACCAATTATCATCATTTCTAACCTTCATGGGATATTTTCTCCCAATCTATTAGGGCCATCCATTGATTTGAGCCATTCCATGTGCCGCTGGGTGGGATGTTTAGTATCAGCTTTGTTAAAGACTCCTATAGGCTATGTAGTTAGTCAGTAATGGTTCTAGTAGGGTGTTTCATAACCCATGCGGAACATAAATTATATATATGAAATATATCTGAAAATCATCTTCTTATGCAACCGAGTTCATCTTGTAAGCAGAGCTCCATATTCCCAAAATTGTAGCCCTACTGTCATTGATTTCTTTTTCCACTCAGTGGTGGTAAGAATAAATTTGATCTCAATTATTGATGAGAATATTTTTATTCATAATTAATCCCATGGTTTGTAGTGCTATCATTCATATCAGTAGACTAATCTGGTGGCACACTGACACCCTACACACCACTAGTTTGTAGCTCATGGTGGAGACTATTAGCGTTCATTCAAATTGATGACATGTGACCATTGCACCAATCCAGAGACCTGGTGTGATCATGCTATAAATATATCCAATGATGTTGTGGGATCTATGTTCTTGGATATTTATGTGACATGGGTGCCCAGATATTTTTCGAAGGTTGTATGTTTTTCTTAAACTAGGTTCCATTTGTGTTGCTTCTTCTAGAGTGAATTTTCATTTTTAGCACTTCTATACATCTCAGTTTAATATATTCACTACCATTTTACACTATAATCTATTTATAGCAGCATATAAATGTGCATGTGTCGGTGGTGTTCATTCTGTGAAATATTCTCAAAAGGGACGACATCACATAAATCGTGGTGTGGCCTTTGCTTTCTATTCTCATTTCAACTTTCACAATTGTTGTGGTTTTTCTTCTCCCACATCAGCTCAATATTGGTATAATATTTAAAATTTAATCAATTTCATTTTTCTATTTTATATATATAATTGAATCATATTAATTATTTGGTGGTCCGTCAAATTAATTTGGGGGGGGTTATTTTTCCATTACCTCGTAACACATGTTATTTATGATTTCATAGGTTACCCATAGTTGGATACTATGATAATTCTACTAGATAACATAATACGGAATTAAAACATATTTTTTACTAAAATTAAATGTTTGGGGAGAAGGATTTCCATTTTCATTTGAAGGCTTAGTGACTTGTGTGGGATTTGTGGGATCTCGTTGGCATGTGGAAGAATGATGCCTTTCTTTTAGGGACCAATTTCCTTCATGAATATGTTTGTTTCATTATACCATCTGTGTGATCATGATATGTGTCTTTTAAATTGAAACTATATAAGGCAGGGATGACTGATATGATATGGACCATGAGGTATAATCTATAATTCATTCATAATATATCGTAACTAATTGCAGTTCGATCAGAAACATGAATTTATCGATATAATTGAATATTTTGTTTATTTCAAAGATTTGGAGTTATATAAAAAATAAAATAAAATGTCTAATACCATGTAAACACAAATGGATTGATGTGAAATTATGGGAGAAACATCATCGAGAAATTTTTTATTGGTATGAGTCAATTCCACATCGTTCATATTCCGGTATCTTTAGATATGATGGAAAAAATTGGCTTCATTTCATTATTTTATTAACATGAAATAACTCTCATAGGTGGAGGGGGGTAATAATAATAAAATGACTTTTCATAGATAATAAAATGAATAAGAATATTCCATGAATCATTTCTAATATTTGGGAATCATCCAGATAGCAATTTGATGCCCATGTTGACCATTTTAACATAAGGTATGCTTTGACATTGTTAACATTTTTTTAATAATGAGAGAACCGAATGGTTTGTGGTCAAAACCAAGAAAAAGAGATCTAATGAACGTGATATCCTAGGAAAATGTTTTTAAGTCATTCAAAATATATAGGATTCATTTGAACATCGACCAAATACCCAAATTTCATAGTATGATCAAAAGTGGCATTTCCTCTATCAATGTAGTGTTATGTGGAAAATCTCCTAAAATGGAATAATGTAAAGAAAATACACTTGGATAAACATGAAATTTTGGTATAATGATCACCCAGTTCTTTATGATATATTGAATTAAACTCTACATCCATATAATGTTCGTGTTTTTCAATATTATGGAACACAACTTGCAACATTTTATTGACATATTAAAATCACATATCTCTCATTAGGGAATAAAAAAATAAGCAAATGATCTAAAATGGACCTAAAATTTACGTATAGCATTCCCAAAATCGTTTTCTTCATTTGAAATCATCCAAATGTCAATTTTATTCACAGATTGATAATTATGGCATAATGTATGAATTTAAATTATTGTCCATTATATAATAATAGAAATTCTATTTTGGGGTTAAATGTAACAAAACAAGATCCGTTGGACATGAAGTAATATGAAAAATGTATTTCAATAATTTAAAATATAAATGAATCTTAAAAACATTGTAGTTTTATCAAATTTATATGTATCTTCAAATGTGGAATTATCCCTTGAAATTGGAGCTATGTGACCAATCACTTTGAAGGGGTGATCGCACAGTTGTTGTGTACCGTATTATATCAAATAATTTTATTAGAATCATATAATGATGAATAGGGATGAACACGATCATTTACCAATGAGTGTGTGGGGGTATGTTCTTCATTATTCTAATAATTAATTAATATATTTTCTTTATAATTATTAAAATTAAAAAATATTATGTTTTTTATTGAATGAAAAAAACAATATAATCAAAATGTATATTCACATAAAATAAATTTGGAAAATGTAAATTTTATTAATGATGAATTCCAATGAGATCTATAGATATTTATTTATTTATTAATAATCCAATTCAATTAAAAGGTTCATTATCATTCACCTTTTCACCATCCACTATTTTATTTTACATAAAATCAATAATCTACTTGATTGATCCCTAAAAACTGAAAATTATTTGATCAAAATTGGAATTTGTGTCAACAATAGGGGTGAACTATAGTTTAAAAATTAATGTAATAGTAAATAAAAATTCTATTATGTAAGAAATGATTAGAATAAAATAAAGTCAGATTATTAGAGTTATAAAAATAGATCCAAACACAATACAATTATATGAATGTTTATCGGTTTCACAAACAAAATGATAAAATAGTTTTATAGAATGATAATTATAAAAAATAATTTTTTATTACACATGATAAACATAAGATTAATATTTTATAAATAGGAAATAGTAAATATAATAATAGAATGAATAATTTAAATGATTAATAAAAAATTTACACTTTACCCTTGTGAGTTATGGTTTCCTGAAATCGTGACTAAAAATATCCACAGTTTTTAGTACCTACAATAAGAAATGTCATTCCATACCCGTAAATCCATCAATATAATGGATCAGAATCACTTATATCCTTTAATCCCATGTAATCCCTTTATATGATGACCATATTAAATTCTATCTCTCATTACTATAAAATACATTGATATAATGTTCGATATCAGTAATTCTATCCTTGAAATCAATTAATAAGATAGACTGGATTTATCATATTCTTATCCCTTATAGTATTTGATTAGTGCCATGATTTGACAAGTGATTAAAAATGTAAATATTTATTATTTAATTATAATCCTCAAATGTATTCCTTAGAACTTCAAATCTCTAAATCCTTAGAATTACATGGAATGAGGTGTTCATGCGGAGAAATCATTAGACCAGTTGGGTTGTGAATTGAATTGCCTCCCAAATTTTCATGTGACCTCTTATTGATAAGCTATTTTCAATGATCATATAATAGATTTAGTTGAATCCACCTCAGAAATATTTGACTTGTTAGCTCATAATGATCCGGATCTTCAATTTATTAACTATGGATGATTTTTTCTTTAATATTCTAACATCATTTAGATTAGCACCACATTGTTTCTATTCTTGATTCCGTGTGATAGAAATAATTTTAATCAATCAAATTATATCCATTAGATAGTTTTATGGACATCCTTATTCATTTTCAATATGATAAAATGTATATGTGTTAGTCTCTTCAATCGGTACCATGGTTTGTGTGATGGTTGTGACTTTTTTAGTATAACAAAACTTATACTGCTTATCAAGCCACTAGTTAGTCTAATATATCATATTCTCCTTTATTATTATTGATCATAACAATGCATAACAATTTTATATTTTTTTTTATAGGAATTATTTTATTGTTTGTTATATAGTAATGTTTTCTAAAAATACATAATAAATCACTAGGGAAATAAATCAATAGTAAATTAGTGTTTTATGGAAGTGTATATGATTTCCAAATATATGGAAAGGAAATGTACGAAGTATGAAATCTGATCCCACAATCCTTCCATTTTTTAATTACAAAAAATTACATAAAATGAAGAAATAATTATAATGAAAAATACATATAGCCCTTTATAATTATATAATATTCAAAGATCATTCTCATATCATAACTCCTATTTTTTTAACTTTTTTAAAAAATAATTTAATGTATTAATTTGGTTTCTCCACTAATTGGATAATATCTCACCTTTAGGAAAAATTATCAAAGACATCTCCCAATTAAAAATGTCTACCTCTCTATAAATTTTTCCCCTGTATATTTAAAAAAATAATTAGGAAGAGATACCTCATGTAATTAATGAAAATGATAACATATGAAACAATTTTTCATTAAATAACTAATCATATGAGAAATAAAAAAAATTTATACATCCCAAATTAATTGTAATAAATTCATAAATTATGGTTTTGGGTGACAAATTCCATTAAAATTAATATTTAATCAACAAATATTTAATAATATAAATCATGTGTTTAAATAAAAAAGATCATTCATTATTCATCATTTTTTCTAATTTATCTGAATTTTCATAAATATATCCTTATCATTCTACGCATCTTCAACTAATGATTTATTATTCATGATTTTGTTCCCTGTAATGGTTTTCCTTTGAAATTTTTACTTGTGTCTTTCAAATTCATCATAGAAATTTTTATTTTCCTCATTCACAAGAAAAAGCTAAAAATCACATGTTCTATGTATCATTTTTTATAACTCTAAACTATGAACCATTTCTTTAAAAACATTTACTACCTCCTTAGAATTATCAGTTGAATCAGAAACATCCATTGATAAATTATAAAATGATATTTCCATTAGTATATAAAGGTTCTCTACATTTAGGAACTAATCATTATGATACATGAGATCAATTTAGACAATGTTTGAAGACAAAACCAGTGAATTTTATGATCTATTTTATGCCTTTGTCATTTCATTGAATGATTTAAAATCATCCTTTATGTGAACAAATATATTATTCAATAATATCAGCGATTTTGATTTTTCATTTAGGAAAATTTAACTCAATTTACACCTCTCTTCTATGTTTGAAAAATATGTAATGTAATCACATAACCTATTACTTGTTTTGAAAATATAGCCAAAATCATCCCGAAAAACATTACCATCATAGTTTGATGAATATAATAATGATTTAAGATCATTTGATCTAGAGGATTCCAAATCTGGGTTTTCTTGATTATCAAATTTTAATTGAATTTCTAAGAATCAATTTCAAAATTTTCATACTTTAATAATATCTAATTCGTATTCAGATTAAACATTTTATAATGATTCTATTTGGAATATTTTTCTTATTCATCTTCTTTTGATAATGTCTTTTATTTTTCATTGGATGATGAATTTTCTTCCCTTAATTATGCCCAGTGTGCATCCTTACCTAATAGTGAAGGTTCTAGATTTTAAGATGATAATTAATCTGATGTTTTCTTTTCTTTTGACACTTCAATTGTCATTTTTGATTCTTTATCATAAATATAAACCTCATATTCCTTTTCCACATATTATCTATTGTATTCTTCTTCTCTCACATCATTCTCATTATCATGTTCCTCTTCTACTACTTCTAATTCCGCCATGTACTCTAACATAAAATTGTCTTATAATTTTTGGAATATGTAAATCAAAATAGTTATCTTGTTTTTTAAACAAAAAATCTCCCAACCATGAATAATAATGATCTATTTAATAATTGAATCATACTTTTTAAAACTAGTTTTTCTCAAAGATTATTTCTATGTGGACTTATCCCTCTGAGAATTCATCTAATGTTTTTATTAAATAGAAGTTTAAACTGGTGAATAGAGAAAATAAAACATTTGATATATAAAATAATGTATTGATAAGAGTTAGGATAATTGTATGTGAAAACCGATGAGGGAGACACATTGTCCAACCATTATATATGTATGACAATAATTTTTTGATTTCCAGGAAATTTTATGGCTTATATTAAAAGAACATATTTGATCTAATGGTCAAGAATTAATTGAAGAATTAATATAAAGCAAATATTTAACAAATAATATATTTAAGAAACATTTTCATTAGAATGAGAATTAATATGATTTCAAAATTTATATTCTTGAAAAAATATAAATGTATTATAAATAAAAGAATAATTACACAAGAATGTTTATAAAAAATGTAATTCTTTTTCATAAAAATAAAATATTAAGACCTAATGGAGTTGAATAGTTTAATCATTAAATGTAATATAATGTTCTTTTTTATTTTATACAAATTAATAGTGATATTTTATATCAAAAAAATATTTTCAGAATATTGTGTAATAGCATTTTGTATGAAATTTTTATAAAAAAAATTTCATATTAACATATTTACAAATTATTAAGGTTATGGAATAATTTTTTACGCAAAAAAAATTTGTATAAAAATTTGAATTGAATATTTTTTAAAATAAAATATTACTCGCTAATTTTTTTGAAATGTTTTTGAGTTTGAAAAAGTAAATACAAAAGTAAAAAAAATAGGAAAACTTAATGTTTTTAGAAAACTATAGTTTCTAGAAACACAAAATCATATGTACTCTTTCTTTGACTTGGATTTCATCAATTTAAGGTGACTGATAACAAGAAGTGGATATGAATAATCACAAGATATAGATTATTCAGTGATTTGGTTTATTGAACTCCAGTATATAATAACTAAAGGGTTTTATAAAAATATCAATAAATTGTTCTTAGGTTTTGATGAATTGTAAAATAATATCCCATTTATGTGAGTGATCCTAATGGAAATGATCTAGTATGTCTCTTTTATTATCATGTATGTGATGTGATGGGTTTTTACACAGCATAATGGAATATGTGACGTGAAACAAATTTTGTGTTTCACTATAACTCAAGACATATTTAGTGAGTGTGTGTTGAATCTAAAACACATGGGCATAACATCTTCTAGATACCACATATTTTTCTTCAGAATTGGAATGTGATATTGAGTGTTTTTTCTTATGTAACCAAAAAACTAATGCATATACTATGATATTACTTGTTCCAAAACTACTATTCGTATCCATTCTACATCCACAAAAATCTGAATCTGAACAAAAATAGATCAAATTCATTTCCAGAAAAATTTAATAAACCTGAAACCATTGTTCCGATAAGATAATGAATATTTATTTTTTATATCAGTAAGATGAGATTCATTTGGATTGGATCAAAATCTTCCATATATTAATATTGAAAATTTTAAATCAAGAAAACTTGTAATTAGGTAATTTAAACTCCCAATCATACCTCTAAAAATAAATTAATCATCTATTTTTATATATTAGTCATGATCTAAAATATTAATTATTCCAATGGGAGTACTAATAAATTCAGGGTTTCCATTCCTTAATTTCTTAAAAATAACTTTTATGTACTTATGTTTAGACATAAAAGTTAATTTTTGTTTTTTAAAATATGAAAACCAATAATGTTTGTTTACTCACCCATCATACCCATTTCAGACTCAGATTTCATATTTCCTACGAAGGAATTTGTTAAAAATTCATTTGAACCAAATGTAATGTCATCAACATATATTTGTACAATCATAATTTATTTATTAACTTATTTTTATAAATTTTTTGGATATGTAGCTCTATATACAATGTTGTTTTGTAACAAAAAATATAATTAACATATCATTCCAGGCTATAGGGTATTTTGTATGTCAATAAATCACTTTTGTTGGTTTTTATACATTTTCTGGATGTTTATATATTTTTAATACAAGGGGATTGATATACATAATCTATCTCTTGAACATATCCATTAGTGGAGTAACAATTCATATTCACTAGGAATATATTAAATGTTAAGAATTCAATAAATCAGAGATCTATATGAATAAGTTCAAGTCTTAGTGTTGGTGAATAAGAATATCCACAGAATCCTCCCTCTTGGTGATTATAACCATTATTATTAAGTATATATTTATTTCTAACTATTATTCCATTTTCATCAGATTTTTTGGGAAAAATCCTTTTTACTCCAATTATAGATGTTTTATTTGGAACTTTGACCGAATACTAAACATTGTTCCTTTAAAACTCATTTAGTTCACCATTAATTTATTTAATACAATTCTCATCACCTAATGCCTCGTAAAGAATCTTATGTTAAAAAATTCATAAAAATTATAGATGTTAAATACTATTTTTGAAAATAAATTCCTGTGGTAATTATTTGTTCTACATCACCAATGATATTAACTCGAGGATGGTTCTTATGAAACAACTGAATTTTTCAGTATTCAAATGTATGTTCTTAAATAATAGGTCGAAAATAATATTGATTAAAAACATCATAAATATATTCTTGAGTTTTTTCCTCATAATAATAAACTTTAACAAAGATAATTTTTTTAGAAATAATATATGAAGATGTAAGTTGTGATTGTTTCAAAAAAATGTATCTTCTTCTTCAAGCATTAACGAATGGCTAGTTTATGTGGTGGATGATAAGGTATCTTTTAAACAAGAGGGAAAATAGTATGAACCATTTGTGTCTTATGATGCAAACTTCAACGTATCCACCTATGTATCACTCTTGTAATGGTTTCATCTAAACTCCAATCATGATCATCCACCACCTAATTGGGAGCTCCATCCATTAAATATTATTTTTCCTACATATGTGAGGTATATATATTTACATACAAGAAACAATGGGATTATATACCCTTAACTAATAATAGGGGAGATGAAACACATCTGAAAATATTAAGTTAATAATTAATTTAATAAAACAAATGAGATTTTATGTTTTCTCTATGCATATGATAATCCGCATTCTTACTGCAAATTTTGAATCTAATAAAATTATCATTCCATTCAAATCATTATTATTTATGATAAATTTGGTTTTTATTAAATGATTTTATTCTTGAATTAATAAATTCATTTATCTTAATTTACCACTAAATTTTCTTGTGATTCTAATCTATCAAAATTTTATATGATTATATAAATATATTTAAAATTAACTATGTACATAAGTGTACGTTGGAGGAATAATGGAATGTACCATCCAAACATCCCAACTTTTATTATAGTTTTATACTACATAAAACTGAGATATGTGTGAAACAAATCTTATGAGTTACTTTCAGGATATGAACTATCAACTTAATGATTACACTGATTACATGATTTTTCTGTCACGTGTTAGGTTTCAATGTACATAGATAAAAATTATAATATGAACCATTAATTATAAGCATATGTCAAAACTATAATGAAATTAATTAAAATTTTATATATATTAAAATTCATCACATTGCATGTCCTATCAACTTAATGACAAAAAAGAACATATTGATAAGGTTCTTATACTATAATAAATTAATTTTAAATTTTTTGTAATTTGATAAAAGTAAACAATGTATACTTTCCATCTACATAACATGTTCTATTTTCATTATCTATCCGAGACACATGCTTAGGGACATGGTGTGTAAAACATTCCTTGGGAAAAAAGTTAGAGTACATTGTGTGTACCTGAGCTACAAATTGTGTGGTCTCTGAATTATACATTCACCAGTTCGGTAGGCCATGTAAGAAGATACAGGACCCATATGGGACTAAAACATTGAACACCATGTAAAATAGTTACATAGTGTGTACACTAGTTGATTGTGTGCCGGACTTTCCCGTTCAACATGTGGTGTAAAATTAATGGATCATCATATAATGAATGTACAATACATGAATTAATTGTGAATTAATTATTGGTGAATTAAACACAAGCACATGGTTTGTACCTCAGTGTTACCACAAATGCACTCGTTTGTTATCTGACTAGGTTCCCAATCACCTCTAGATAATATCTTAAAATTTATTTCATTCATAAAATAATACAATTTTATTATATTTGTGAGAAGTAATTGAGGAAGAAATAGATCTATATATTTGATTTAGGAATGATTAAATGGATAATGTAAACAAAATTATGAATGCTCAAATCAATCAATGATATTTAAATAATTATAAATAAATATGTGATTTCCCTAATTAAAAATTTATGTTCCTGTTGAAATAGAAGAATGGAATGGGTCATCAATAATATTTCATTTTATCTTAATCAATTATCAATCAAATGTTTACATGACTATAAACATAATGATCAATGTAATTGGTAAAAAAAATTCATAAAACACCAGAAAGAGAGAACATGATCATCACATATTAATTATAATTAATTTAATCAATTAAAAATTTACCTGATGAGAAATTATTTATTTGTTGATGGATTGGACAACATATCTGCATTGTATTATTGTTTCATTATAGGATTCAAGGGTAGATAATTTCTAGAATTTTAGGATTCCATATATTCTTGAGGTACATTCTTGGTTATGTTTTGGTATAATTCTACTAATTTTGGTTAATGGAATGATTTTTGGATATATATGTATGCTCAGAGATGTCATAGTGGCTCAAGATCAGAAATAAGGGATATTTGTTCCATCCTAGGCATGTTTCATGGTTGACGCATGGATAGTAAAAAGTGTGCAACCAAAAATGAAATCCATGATAAAGGGGATCACTATTTAGTAAACCATTCATGGAGGGAGACCAAACCATTCATACTTGGATAGAGACATTCTTAACTGTTGGTGCATGGTTTTTCAAACTGTGATGTGATCTCTAGGTATCTATGTGACTCAGCATCTCTTGGATAGAGGTAGATTCAAAAGTAGGGTATGGTTTGAAAAAAAATATCACCAAACCACACACCCTATTAAAATTTGGATTTCACCATATCCCACTAAGGATTTTAAGATCCTCATCCAAATTTCTTCCTAATTCTTCCTCCTCATGACCTAATGATGAGCCTAAACTCCGAAATATTCCAAAGAATTCATTTCTTTTATATCAAGGTCATTTGGAGTGTCATTGGTTGTGGATCAAAACTACAGGTATGACTTATTCTCCTATGTATTCAATTTTCTAGATAATGGATTATGGTTTTGTTCATTCCCTTATAAATACATGAAACACTCTATCCCTAGTATATCTTCTAATGGGTCATCAAAGGGCACTATATTCAATATCTAAGGCTATGGTTATTCATTCATTCATCTCTTGTTATTTATAGGTGTTCCACATGTTATATTCCCTGGCCATGATGTTTGTTTGTGCATGTGTGGTTTTGTTAATGATTATATATGGTGGTTCATTTTATGACTTTGAATGGATTTGGTAAAATAGTTTTTAAATGATGAATTGAACCCATCGTGATAGTCTTAGGATGAATTGGGATTGACTATACAAATATAGGGTATCCCATGTGGTATTCCAATATTCCCAAACATTGAAAATTGTAATGTTAACAATTGATTTGGCAATTGATAAAGTGTAGAACATGATGAACATGTTGATTTTTTATTTGAGAGAGAAAATAGGTTCGTGAAATTTCAGTATAGACATTGATAATGGAAAAAGTTTTTGGTAGGCGTAATGTAAATATGGTTAAATGGAATATTGGGAATATACCTATTGACTTGTGTGATTGAAATTAAAAGTCATGAATTGGATAAATAATATGAAATGGTGAATTATTTGAAATGGGTTAATATATTGGAATTGTCGAATTTGTTAAATGGGTTATGATATGAAAGGGAATAGGGTAAAATGGGGCATGTATGGTTTTTGGAAAATATTTTAATCTGTTAAGTAGCAATGATGATTTACATGTTAATGGAATGTTAATTGTGAATACTATGGGTATTAATTATGTTTGGTTAGTGATTTAGTGTATATGGTAAATGGATAAATAAAAATGTTCACATGGCTTTGTGGAATGTGGAATATTAGAGTGAGGATCCTCTTATGGATTAGTTGGGATTGAGGCTCTACAACCCACCTGTAGAATGCATGGGTTTGGGAGATGGATTTTTACACAATTCCCCTAATAACTACATTTGATGAAACCACATGGACTGAGACTCCAATGTGAGTGTGATGTATTTGTTATGAAATTCTTGTCCCTAGTGAGATAGTGATCTTGATTTATTACTTATGTATGATAAGTTATCAGATTAGGCTGGAGTATAAATGATCTAATTGTCAAACCCATGTATTAATTGGAAAAAATGGTATAACTGATATAATGGAATAAATGATGAATTTTTCTAAAGACAATATAGTTAAATAATGAAACTTGATTTTTCATTAGTTTATCATTCCCTTTATTTAGTACATTCATGATATATCTACTTTGAATTGATATTTTGTAGAAAATGTTGGTGGTGGACTATAGAGTTTTAGTCAAACCATTCTCAGGATGTCATTATGTATGCCAATAGTTTTCATTATTCTAGGATTGGACACCTAGAAGGCCCATGTGATAGGGAGTTGATTTGTTGTACCCTATTAGGTAAATAATTTATAATGAATGTTTGATATTATTTTCTTCATTTTACATATTTTTTGTGTCACCTACTATGTCATAAATTAGTAAAGATGTTATTTACATACCACATGACCTATTAGACCCTCGCTGCTAGTTGGAAGCCTCTATCATATGGGGAGGCGCATTTAGGTTGTTTGGTGTCCCAATTCAGGGAACTGATTTAGTTGTTTCTGTGTTGGTAAGATTACAATGTTTTGTTATCATAGTTCTTTTTTGCATTCTTTCTACATGATGAGGGATTAAAATATATTAGTAATTGTTGATTTTTGTTGATCAACTCATGTTAGGGAGTAGATAAACCATCCATGGGTGAAAACCCTTTTACCATGGGTTAGAATTGATGTTCTTTTATATGTGTACCTACAAATGATTGATATTTCATCATTATATGATGAACTTGTTTTGTGATTGGATTGTATTCTAATATTTTTATCTTGGATGGAAGAGAATGAGTTTGTGCATATATGCAATATTTTAGGCACATAGGGATATTGGTGGAATACATCATTATGGGTACACATTAGATGGTTGTGTGGGACATGAAGGGTAGAATGCTTCTCGTAGTCCCTAAAATATGGAAAATGTAATGTCTAATAAATATGATACTAATGGGTAAATTGAATGATTGTGAAATAATTTTTAATGAATTGTACTTGATTAAAGTAGGTAAATGAGAGAAAATGTTTGTTATAGTTAATGGTTAAACAAGAAGGGCACATAAAAGAGTAATATAAGAATTAAGATTGTTGAAATGGTTTAACAATGGTGTCTAATTAATTGCTTGTGACTGTGTATGTTGGTAGACCCCATATTGACCATTATCCATTATTGGGATGGATGAGGTTTGTGTTTAATGTGAGATTAAGTCTATTGGGAATAATGTGTGAAAAGGGTTTATTTATGTATAGTTAAGAACATTCTTTTATAAAAAATGTGGATGTTAAATGTTGTGGGTTTTGGCATGTGTGTTGGAATTGTAGGAATATGCCAACACAAAAACATGTTATGGTTGGGATATAAGGGCATGTTATTGAGAATTATCCTTTTAAAATAAGAGGATGAAAACATATTTCTAAATTATAAAATAATAGAGGAGAATTTTGGTTAGAACTTCAATAATTTGATGCAGATGATGGAGCCAGACCTATGGTGGGTCATGTCATGTATTTTTTAGATGACTACGTGGTTTTAGATGTAACACCATCAAATGTTTCTAGAGTAGGTAATACTGATGCAGATGAGTTCTAGATAGATTCAATTAAGATGATTCCTAGTCACATAGAGATTTCTGTTGAGAAGACAATCATGTTGGAGGCTTACATGTTTCGACGGAAGGAAAAGTGTTGTTGGGACATTCTAGTGTAGACACAGTTGTCTAATGGTATTTCATGGAAATATTTCAAAGAAATGTTTGCTGAAAATTTATATTCAGGGAACTCAATATAGGAAAATGTTGCGATGTTTATGAGGTTGACCCATGTGATGAAGATAGTGATCGAATAAGATAATTTTTTCACCAACATGCCATTTTTTGTTCCATCATTATCAAGGGATAGGGTGGATTTGGAAGAACATTTTTATGAAAGAAATATTCATTAGATTGTGTCTCGGGCTAATAAAAAATGTTTAAAAATAGTTGATGATATGGTGGATCAAATCCATATTTTGGAGGAAAACTGCAAGGAGGTAATTTGTAGTGGGCATGCAGTTGCAGTTGGACAATCCAATTGTGATAAAACCAATAAAAGTATGCTCCATTTCAAGGATACTCACATGGTTGGTGGTGGTGAATAGTGTATATAGAAGATTTAAGAATCCCCTTAGTGTTGATATCATGTTTTCTCATATCAGTGTGGAAGGACAAGGTACATTTGTGGATTGTGTCCTAAACCACGGGTTGAGAGATGAGAAAGTAGTAGAATAAGGAATGTACAGAGGTTTTGTAGGAATACTCAATCAATGGGAAATGATGGAGGGATCATTCCAATGATTAGTGCTAGATATTTTAGGATACCCCTTATGAGGTAGGCAGTTGGAGCTCTACTGATGGTACTGGTCGAGGAGGAGGATGAGGTACTCTAGGGTGGAATAATCCATATCATTAGGGTAGCATAGTTCCAACATTTTAGACTATAGACCAGGGTAGTGCGGTATTTCATCTTTATACAATTTAGTCTACACTAGATGGTGGAAAGCATTGACCATCAACAGTTAGAGGAACGATCCATATAGCTTCCATTCTTTTTAGAGATTTATTTGATACTGGTTCTTCCAAATTATTACTTTCTACGGATATTGTTTTTATGCTGGTTCTAGTGGTGGTACATTTTTTGGGGTCATTTTGGTAGATACATTGTTAGGGTTGTGATAATAGAATAATAAGCATTGTAAAGGGTGGGCTATTGATGTCGTCGGGTACCATTTTAGAACAGATGTGTTTGTTCACAAGATGTAAGGTTTTCATCTGATTGTGGGAATGGATTTGATTGTGTATTAAAAGGACCATATAAACTACTACCATCATAGGTTACCATTCATGTACCATTAAGGAGAAACTTATGTCTATAATGCTGAGGGAGACATTTGGGTAGGCCATGAAAGGATTGTTGTTCAGTGGTTGGGTGAGCTTGCAAATCAAGTGGCTTGCTGTTTTCTTGATGAAGGGGATTTATAAAAACAAGACATTCCGCTTGTGTTGGATCAGATTTATAATTTTTACCTATGAAAATCATATGATTGTTTCCTGAAATATATTTCTTGTTCGTGATAGAGTTTTTGTTGGGAGTAGAGAAAGTTTCTATTATGTCTTATATAATGGATCCGCCGAACTCCATGAGCATAAAAAATTTTGGTGGAAATAAAAACATGGGGTTTTTCACCGCATTATGTCACGTTGGGGATCTACAGTGTTTTTTCCTAAACATTCAAATGGATCAATGTGGTTTTGTGTCAATAATTGGTAGATAAATAAGATAATAGTTAATAATTGATGACATTATCCACAAATCGATGATATTTTTGACCTACCAAGGGTTCATTCAGTGTCTCTATGAGTATTCTGAGATCAATGTGTCATCAGTTATTAGTAAGACCTTTTAATATATAGTGGTTTATGAGCTATAGAATATATATATTATATGATTTTTTGGTAATTCTATTTGTATTATACAATTCAATTGTAGTGTTTTTGACCATAAGAAACTAAATCATTCACTTGTACATAGATAATTTTGTATTTGTTTTTTTTAATGATATTTTGGTGTACTTAAATTCTTATAATGATCATTCCAAAAATCTGGAAATTGTTCGGAGTACTCTAAAAAGGCATTTTATATACCCAAATATATCCGAATTTCATTTCTGAATCAATAGGGGGTAGTTATTGGATCACATTACCTCATAGTATGGTGTCATATTGGACCTTAAGAAAGTGAGACCAGTTGTATCTTGGGTAAAACCCAAGAACATTTTTTATATAAAAATTTGTCTAGGTTGGGCTGACTATTACCAAAGTTTAATTAAAGACTTCTCTTATTTGGAATTATTGCTTTTGTGTTTGACTATGAATGGCATCATGTTTGAATGGTATGGGACATGTTAGAATATCTTCCAAGACTTAAATAATCAGTTATCATCATCAACAAATCTAATCATACTATTCCAATGTAAAGGGTATACATTGATTTTTGATGTGTCTAGTGTTTGGATTGGGTAAATGGTGATGTAGAATCATTAATATGTGGTGTATGGGTCAAGGATTTTGAGGGATAATGATGTAATTACCCTACACATGATCATGAGATGACCGTCTTGGTTTATTCATTAATGTGATAGTGACACTACATTGTGAGAGAACATTTTATCATGTATAGAAATAATAGAATCCTTAATTACATCTTCTGTTATCATGATTTGAATCTTATAATGTTAAATTGGTTTGAGTACATGAATTTTTTGGACATTAATCAATATTACACTCTGGTTAAGAGGAATAATTTTTTAGATTCATTGAGATGGATGACTAATATTTGGGTAGTTTAGGAATATAGTTTCAAATTGAGGATGATTGTTTTGTTCCATGAGATACATATCAATGTGATGCATGAATAAAGATAGACAACACTTGTTTCATTGGAAGATGATTTCATGCTTCTGAGGTACATCTAGGAATGTAAACATTAGGATTAAAAATGTTTGTATTTATAGGAGAGTCTAAATGGTGAGGGGTCTCTTTTAAGTAGGACCATTAGTGATGACATATCATTTATATCCATGATTTGGTTATTGGGCCAGTATGTTTATTGGAAGAGATGATTCACATATTTTATGCATCACGGTGGGCGGTGCATCTGGTTTTGACAAAAATTTATCATGATCTTTGTAATCAATATTGGTTGACCGGAATGAAGAAAGAGTTTTTAGGTTTTGTGGTGTGATGCCTTAACAATCTGAATGTGAAGGAAGAGAATCAACTAGCATGTAGTTTGTTTTAACTATTTCCATTTCCTGAATGTAAATGGGATAATGTAATGATGGATATCATGGTAGGTCATCCAAGGATGCCTCAAAATAATTATGTGATATGGGTAGTTGTGGATCAGTTGACCTTGGTTGAATATTTCACTCCAATTTGAGAGAATTTCACCATTGATGTGTTGGATGAATTGTATTTTTGGGAAATTGTGTTGATTCATACAGTATCATAAACTACAATATTGGATCATGATCTACTTTTTTCATCATGTTTCACGAAGTGATTATAGATTGTTCTTCGTACCCAGTTAATTTTTCTATAGATATCCTCCAATAGAGGGATGCGAAATCTCATCATACTATTCAGTTACAATAGGATTTGGTGATGGATTGTTTCATTGATTTTGGTGGATCATGGGATAAACACATATTGCTTTTTGAATTCACCTATATATACTTTTACTAGGATATAATTAAGTTGGCATTGTGTGATGAACATTAAGGTAGGTAGTGTAGATCCTCATGGTGTTGGATGGAGGTAAGAGAATCTTAATTGTTAGGGTTATGCCTCATACAATAGATTTTGTAATAGGTTAAGATTGGTTAGAAATATATGGAAGTGGTTTAGATTAGGAAAAAGTTTTATGTAGATCGGCATTGTAGACATCTTGAGTTTATGGTGGGTGATTATGTATTTCATATGGGGTCTCCATTGTTGAGTCACCGTCATATACAGAAAGAAGGAAAGATGGATCCCAGTTATGTGGGGCTGTTTGATATTGTGGAAAGGATTATGCAAATTTCCTACAGACTAGATCATTCATAGAAATATAATGGCATGCATGATGCTTTTAATGTGTCACATTGTCAGGTGTACCACCCTGACCCATCTCATGTGTTTGAGGATGCAGATAATGAACATGAGAAGGATGTGTCCACAGAGGAGCATCTAGTTTAACTATTGGTCTTATTATGAAATAATTGAAAGGAAGGACTATGCCTTTGGATTGAGCTTTATGGAATCGTCCTAAAGTTCTAGAAGAATCTTGGGAGAGGGAGAAAAATATTTGGTCTCAGTGGCATGTTCACTTTTATTTATAAGTTCTGTTATTCTTAAGACTGAGAATCGATGGAAAGCAGTTACAATTTGGGTAGTTTGTAAGATTCTAGAATTTGAAGGGGTTTTTATTGTTTATGTTTTGGATTAATTCAACTTCTAGTGGTTAATGTAATTTTTACTAGATATATGTTGTTGATCGGAGGTATCTCAAGGACTCGAGACAAGATATAAGGGACACTTTATCTATATTGTGCATGTTTCGTGGTTGGATCATGGTTAGTAGTAACCATAAGATCAAACCATGCTCTTAAATTGGACGGATATTATAGTTCAGTAAACCATACAAGAGGGGAGGAAAAACCATGTGGGTCAGGAGAGAGGCATTCTGCATGGTTGATGAATGGTTGGTCAAACTGTGTGTGGATCCCATGAAAATAGTGTTACTCAGCCCCTCTTGGACAGAGACTTGAACACAGTCTATTAAACTGTGTTACCAAACTATGGGACCCATTAAAAGTGAAATTTTACCATTTTCACATTCAATACCTTATGTTTCTCACATAAATTTCAATCTCATTCATTCTCCACCATCTATAGTGATGATCCAAAACACACATATCTTCCCATGGATTGACCACCTTCATTTCATGGCCATTTTTAGTGCCCTTAGAAGTGTATTAAAGATACGAGTATGTCTTAGAATAAACTTTAGTCACTTTTAAGGATTAGGAATTATGGTTTCATTCTTCTTCTTCCAATTCTGCAAAACCGTATTTTTCCAGTGGATCTTATGTTGGGTATTCAAAGGAGGTTTTTATATAGATATATGTCTATGTTTAATGGTTCATTAATCACTTTGTTCAAGGTAGGTGGGAAACATGTTATATTCCATGGTCTTGAAATATATTTTGGCATGTGTGGTGGTATTAATGGTTCTCTCTGGTTGTGCACATTATGAATTTTAATTGATTTAGTAAAATTGTTTCTAAATGCTTAACTGAGCTCCTCCTGACCCCCATGGGATACAATATGGTTGACTTTATCAATTTCTAACCAACCATGGGGTGTTCCAATATTCGATGACATTGAAAAATTGTAATTTTAAGTATGTAATTGACTTGGGATAAAGTGATCCGATGATCAACATGTTGATATGTTAATTGAGATAAGAAATTGATTATTGATAGGTGTTCCTGGGCTTTGATAATGGAATTAGGGTTTGATTTCCACAATGTATAGTGGGTTAACTGGATTATGGTGAATGTTTATAATAGCTTGTGATATAAAAATTGAAATTAAAGAATATGAAATTACATGTGAAATGATGAATTATGTGAAACAGGTTAATGTATGAAAATTATTGATTAAGTTAAATGAGTTGTGATATAGAAGATAATTTGGTAAAATAAGATATGTATGGTTTGTGTTTAATGTAATAATGGGTTAAGGCCCAAATATTATTCAAATGTCAAATGTAATTTGAATTTTTAATGTTACAGTTATTGATGATTAAAGCTTTCGGATTTTGTATATACATTAATTATATGAATAAAAATATACACATAGCTTAGTTGTATGTGGGGTATTGGACTAAGGTAGCTATAATGGTTCGGGCTGGACTGAGGCTATAAATCCCACCCCAAGAATGTAGTGTTTAGGGACTCATAATCAGGCACCATTCCCCAAAAAGTTTAATTTGATGAGACAACCTGGACTACACCTCCTAGGTGACAATGATGTTTTTTTCATGAATTGTTTATCCTCTATGAGATTGGGAACATGACATATTCAATATTGTCTATTAATTGATCACTATTGGCCCGGGTTTAATTGTTTTATATTTCAAACCCACCTATTAAGTGATTGAAATGGATAAAGATAATGAATGGAATAAAAGATCATTGTCATTAAAATCAATATTATTAAATAATGGATCCCAATTCTCCCTTTGTTTATCATGACATTGATATTTTACTAGAAAGAAATATCTATTTAGACTGCATATTTCGATGACACCATTGGTGATGTACTACTAAGTTGAACTAACAACCTTCTCCGGCTACTGTTAGGTACCCGAGAAATTTTTATTATTACAGGATTGGACAGGGGAAAAGGACATTTTCTAGGAAGTTGAGTGGGGGTTGGGATGTGCATATGTGTGGAATAAGACATGGTGTTGAACTAACAACCTTCTCCGGCTACTATTTTATGTCAATTTTGACACTATTTTGTAAATGATTTTTGTGAAAATCATAACATAATGATAAGTTAGATCCAAGTTAATTAAATCAACACTAACAAGTCATATAAACCTAGAAAATTGGTGTAATTAATAAAAATCCTCAAATTACATTTATTTGGGCATTTAAAACATCAATTATGTTAATATTTTCTTAATAAGGTAATTACTGCATCATTGTTGAGTCATAAATAAATGAAATTATTTAATGTATAAAAAATATAAATAAAATACCATTATGTAGGAAATAGTTTTAGCTTTCTAATGAATATTTATAATTTAATTTATCCTATTTATAACCCTATATTAAAAAAAATTAGTTATTAAACTTTGATTTTAAATATTTTAACTCTTCTTTAAATAAAATAATATTAAATGTCCTAATCTAATACTAGTGGACCTAAATGGTCATATTATATTCATCTGGTTGTTTTTGGTCGAATTACACTTATCCAATAGAATTAGGACATGTGTTAGGGTAATAGTAATATCATTTTTACCTTTAGTTACCATATTTACTATCAACCGAGGTAAAAGAAGTAAAAAGTTACTATTCACCAAAAAATTATTTGAATCTCATTGAACAACATTTTACTTACTGGTATCAACCATGTCTCTCGGATTTTCAAAATTCTATTCACAGAGGCGGTAAAATTATGTTTTATGAAAAATTTAGTTTTTTTAACTACCACTTAGTGGTTTTACTATTCATCAAAAATTGAATGTTTTTAGAAAAATACCAAAATTTCACCCTAGGCTAATTTTGGTATTTCGAATCCCAAAATGAAGTCCATTTTGAAAGATAAAATTTATAAAATTTCAAAAAGTGGTTATTACTATTCATAACAGCTATTTTATATAGCATATCGTTGTTTAGTGAAACTCAGTATTGCATTCAACATACGCTATCGAGGAAGGTCGCGATTGCGTGTAAAGTAAGCCAAGCAAGTGTTGTGTGTAAAAAAAGATTCCTTTGTGTATAAAATAATTAATAAAAAGAAAATATTTCTAATAAAAATATCAGGTGTTACATTCCACCCCCCTTAAAATGAATTTCGCCCTCGAAATTCGTAACTTTGTAACAAACAGATGAGGATACCTCTCCCTCATCATATCCTCAAGCACCCATGTAGCTTCTACTAAATAGTGGTTCCTCCATAAAACTATCACCAAGTGAGTGGTCTTGTTTCGTAGAACTTTTTCGCTACGATCCAGAATCTCTATCGACTGTTCTTCATAAGAAAGAACTTGCTCCAATGGTACAACTTCTGAGCTGAGTACATGTGATAGATCGGGTATGTACATTCTTAGGAGTGATACATGGAACACATCATGAACTTGAGAGATATTTGGTGGAAGCGCCAATCGGTAAGCTACCTTCCCAACACGATCCAGTATTTCAAAAGGACCGATATACCTAGGGCTTAACTTTCCCTTATTCCCAAATCACATTACTCTCTTCCAGGGAGATATTCGTAAGAACACTTTTTCACCCACTTCAAACTCTAGGTCTTTTTTCGATTATCAGCATAATGTTTTTGTCGACTCTGAGCTGCTCTTATGTGTTATTGATTATATCAGACCTTTTCTGCCATTTCATCAACAAGATCAAGTCCTAATAGCTTTCTTTCCCCAACATCACCCCAGCATGTTGGAGTTCTGCATTTCATTCCATAGAGAGCTTCATAAGGATCCATCTGAATGCTGGAGTGAAAGCTATTATTATAAGAAAATTCCACCAATGGTAGGTTTTGATCCCAACCACCTTTGAAATCAATAAATAAAGCTCTTAACATATCTTCTAGAGTTTGAATTTTCCTCTCAGACTGACCTTCTGTCTGAGGATGATAATCAGTGCTTAAACTCAACTCTGTATCTAGAGTATGCTGAAGACTTCGCCAAAACTTTGAGGTAATCCTCGGATCCTGATCAGATATAATGGAAAGTGGTACTCTGTGCAATCTTACCACTTCCTTCATATATATCATGGCATGCTGATCGAGAGAGAAATCCTCTCTAATAGCAATGAAGTGTGCTGACTTCGTAAGACAATCAACTATAACCCATATAGCATTATTGCCTTTGGATGTTTTAGGAAGTCCAGTGACAAAGTCCATAGTGATTTTTTCCCATTTCCATTCGGGTATGGGTAATGGTTGTAACATCCCCTTAGACTTCTGTCTCTCAGCTTTAACTTGCTGACAAACCCATCATCGAGAGACATATTTAGAAATATCTATTTTCGTTGCATCCCATCAGATGTACTCTTTCAGGTCTCTAAACATCTTTGTGCTTCCAGGATGAATAGAGAATGAAGAACTATGAGCCTCATCTGGTAGCTCTTTCTTTAATTCTAGGATGGGAGGAACACAATCCCGATTCCTGAACCTTATTATTTCATCATAATAAATGTGAAATTCAGGAACATTTCTCACCTTCTTTTATAATTCTACATCTTCTTTTTGTGCCTCTTTAATCTTCACAGGCATATATGGATGATCATTCATTTAAGAAAGATATGATTTTTCCCCTTCCATTATGATACCAGGATCCATCCTTTTTAAATCCATAAATATTGGATCTTCTGATATCCTCATCATGGATAAGCTACCATGGTCTTGTCAACTTAATGCATCAGCCACATTTTTCGCTTTCCCAGGGTGGTAATGAATTGAGTAGTCGTAATCCTTAATCAGCTCCAACCATCTTCATTGGTGCATAATCATCTCTTTTTGTGTGAAAATATACTTCAAACTTTTATGATCAATATAAATATCACACATTTCACCATAAAGATAATTCCTCCAAATCTTTAATGCAAAGATTACCGCAGCTAACTCCAAATCATGAGTTGGGTAATTTTTCTCATGGATTTTCAACTTTCGTGAGGCATAAGCAATGACTATATCGCTTTGCACAAGAACACACCCCATTCCCTTCTTGGATGCATCACTGTAGATCACAAACCTTTCTCCACTACAAGGTTGTGTGAGAACAGGTGCACTAGATAACCTTCTTTTTAACTCCTTGAAATTCTCTTCACACCCCTCAGCCCACACAAGATTAACACATTTTCGAGTCAACCTGGTGAGTGGATTTGATAATTATGAAAAATCATTCACAAAACGTTGATAATATCTAGCCAAACCGAGAAAACTTCAGATCTCAGTTGCTTTTGTTGGTCTCAACCACATTTTGATAACCTCTGTTTTTCCTGGATCCACAGATATCCCCTATTTTGAGATTATGTGACCAGGAAATGAAACTTTTTGTAGCCAAAATTCACACTTGGTAAATTTGGAATAAATCTTCTCCTTTCTTAGGGTCTTCAATACAATTTTCAAAGGGATATTCATGTACTTACTTACTCTTTTAATAAACAAGAATATCTTCTATAAAGACTACCACAATCTGATCAAGATATTCTCTAAAGAATCTATTCATTAGATCCATGATGATAGTAGGGGAATTAGTAAGACCAAATGGCATCACTATAAAATCATAGTTTCCATACCTTGTACGAAAATTCATCTTTGGTATATCCTCCCTTTTGACCCTTAATTGATGATAACCTGAACAAAGATCAATCTTGGAAAGGTATTGAACTCCGTGTAGTTGATCAAATAAGTCATCAATGCGCGGGAGAGGATATTTTTTCTTGATAGTGATCTTGTTATGTTCTCGATAATCAATTCAGAGTCGCATTGATCCATCTTTCTTTTTAACAAACAGAATAGGTGCTCCCCAAGGTGATGCACTAGGGCGTATGAATCCCTTATCGTGATTTTCTTGAATTTTATTCTTCAATTCCTACAACTCAATTGGGTCCATTCTATAGGGTGTCTTTGAAATGGGCATAGCACCTGGTATGAGTTCTATTGAAAACACAACTTCACGATTTGGTGGAAGACTTGGCAATTCCTCCGGAAAGACATCATCAAACTCTCGGAAAATGGGCATATTCTTAATCGCGAGTTTGTCTCCAAACATTTGAGATAAATAACATTCATTTAGTAGAATTAGGACCCATAAGATGGATGAAATTTCCACTGGAAGGTTATGTTCATCCTTGCATCGATAGATGATCATAGATTGATCTGGAATATAAAATGTGGCTTCCCTTCTTTGGAAATCGATATGAAATCCATATAAAGAAAGCCAATCCATGTAAAGAATCACATCGAATTCCACTATAGGAAGGATCATAAGATTTGCAGGAATAATTTTCACCACAAATGTCAATTGGAGGAGAATTATAAACTTTTGATGCAGCCGTTGTGCCTTTAGTAGTTGTCACAGCTAACTCAACTTCTAATTTTTGAGGTAATACGGTGATACCCTTAGAAAATTCATCAGAAATAAAAGAGTGGGTGGATCCCAAATCAAATAAAACATTTTCTACTTTAGATTGTTTGGTATGTGTACCTTTCACCACATCCTTATCGTACTCCAAATCGCCAATATAAATTGCATGTGACTTTCCTTTGTCTCTGGACTTAGAAGTTTGTTGACGTCGATCATCATCAACAACCCTTGGATTAGGTCATTTATTATCATAATTCCCCATTTTCAAGCACTTAATTCATTGAACTGTAGGAGGTGCATTCTGTGTATCCCTTTCTTTATTCACATAATTAGACATCTTCTTCAAATCATTAAAACATTCAAATGCCCGATGACCTTCTTTTTCACATTTGAAACATTTAATTGTCCATTTAAGACAATTCCCTCCATGTTTCTTTCCACACTTTGAGCATAAGGGAAAACTCATCTTCTTTTCAGTTTGATCTTTAGATTTCCCTTTGAATTTCATTTTCCTCTTCTTATCAAACCCATATGACTGATGGGTTGCTACAATCTCCATCTCAACCTTGAGAGCACTTTGAACAATTTCCTCATAGGTAATGAAGTCCCTTATGGCTAACTCCCTTAGAAGACTTGGTTTTAAGCCACTAAAGAATCGATCGATCTTACTCTCAGGTTGGATAATAATCCTAGGAGCGTACCTTGAATGTCTTTTAAAATTTGCTTCGTAGGTACCGACAGATTAATCATCCATTTTCTTTAGATAAAAAACTCCTTCTCCATCATCATTCGATGAATACGAGGGAAGTACTTATTGAAAAATAATTTCTTGAATTCGTCTGATTCCATGGACTCAATTTCATCTCTTGGCCTCGTATTCTTGATAAGATCCCACCATTGATCAGCTTCACCTTCCAAACGATATACCGCTAAGATGACTTTCTCATGATCAGAATATTGAAGAACTGAAAATATCTTTTCAGTGGTACTAATCCATTGTTCAGCCACTAATGGATCAGTTGAACCACTGAAAGAAGGTGGACACTGCCTCATGAAAGATTCAACAGAATGTTGTTACTTCCTTTTCTCGTTTGTAAGTCCTGCATGATTCATAGCTTGAGAATGTTGTGTGAGCATGGCTACAAGATTTTTCATTCCGGCTCCCATTTCCTTTGGTTTCTAAAGGGGAAAATCATTGCATTATCCGTCCCATTCCGCATTAACACAGTTCTTCGGGTTCCATCCATTGACTAAAACCATGAAGAATAGTGTGAGCAACACTAATTATAATAAGAAACCCACATAATCATGAATAAACATTCACGCTTAATGTCTTACCTTAGGTTCTTCGTGGCCATTTATAAAACACTAAGATTGTTCTAGGCTTAGATATATCCTTAGGTTTCTTACTAAGGCTTTCACATTCTTGATTCCAAAGGTTGACTATACCTTTCCTCTGATACCAACTATAACGACCCATACTTAACATACATTTTCATTACTTCATTATTGAAGCATAGTTAGTATAACATATAACAAAAACCAAAAAAGGACCGTATATGTATAGTGTCTTTAGAAACTGGGAAACATAAACAACTGGTTCATAAATAATCTACAGTGTCTCCCATTTATATCATCATATCTAGAGTCACGTTTAGCATATTCTACTTAATATCCTTCTTCCTGACCTGGGGAAAATAAAACATAAAAGGGGTGAGCTAAAATGCTCTGTAAAGTTAAATAATGGTAATATCAATCATATCATAACCTTTTGAAAATCATAACCTGCAAAAGATATTATAAAATCTTAACATGGGATAAATCATAGAAGTGAAAATGAATTACCAATAATCACAACATAAAACTTGAAACTTTGTGTCATACACACATAATCATAGTGAATCATTTCATAGTAGTCAAGACTCATTTCCAAGACTATCTTAGTGGACAAAGTCCATTTCTGAACCGAGATCACTCTTCGTTTCAGTCCTGTTTTACTGAACCAGATTAACCTATCGTTCCTTCCATGTCTATGTCATCAGATATAAATCATTACCCAATGCATTGGAGGGAGATATATGTCCCACCCATCTCATAATGAATCCTTTCTTATGTGTGCCTCAAAAACATAAATCATACCTCATAACATAACCCAAGTAATAAAAATGGGATTCATAAACAATATGACATTATAAAATGATTAATATAAGATAAAGTACTTAATTAAAATAATTCCATCATATCATACTCAAATAAATGTAATAATAGTGATCGAAACAAAACCCTATATTGTCTTAGATGGAAAATAATTTTGATAATACATTTGAACTCCATTGTTGACGAAAATATCCTTTCTTTTTCAAAAAAAATCTCCATTCTTAACATGTCATATAATTATAAACTAAAAGATGTTAACTAAAAATAAACTTGAAAATATGTAATGGATGATTCATTGAAATAATTTCTATGAATACATTTATTCCGTATAAGTTAAAAAAACATTCTTCTCGTACTTTGGTCAGAAAAGTCAAAAAGTCTCTCGTTTTGAAAACAACAAAAGATTTATTTCATATCTTTTACTAAAAACTCACCAATTGGTGAAATTGGATTTAAAAAATTGTAGAAGGATAGAAATAATATTACATATTGATGAAACATGGATGTGGCTGATATATAAACCCCAGTAAATATCAAAGTATAAACAATCTCGGATAAAAATGAGATTGTGAGTTTTTCCCTTACCATAGGTCCGATTTGATTCGTACATGTCTGAAGCTCATGTATAATAATTTATATAAGGTTATTGACTTATACCAGAATCATACTCATTGTTATGATATCACATATGGACATATTCTTAGCTTCTTATTAGTAATGTTTCATTGATACTTGTTATTCGGCTGTTTATTGCTTTTTGTTCTTATACGTGTTTTGCCAACTAAATTATTATTCTTCTTTTTAGGTTATAGATAAATCATATCCATAATGTTATTAGTGTAATATATATCATATTTATTCATTCAATTCATTTATATAATTACTATGTAATTAAGATCATGCAGAATGAGTCGCATCACATCGTGGAGACGGTAGGCCGTACGTATGCACGAGTGATGATATCGTTCCCATGATTGTGGAATTGTATTGAAGTGTGTTTATACTATTTCAGAATAAATATTACTTTACAATAATAATAAATTGTTACTCATTACACCATTATACCCATCCAAGTAAGGTGGTGGTGGAAAATAGATTACACCACGGCGTGGAGACGGTATTTTGTACGCACGCACGCGCGGTGATTTCATTTTTCGTAGGATGGATAGAAGGTGAAATAGGATTGTTTCATATTCGTAATAACATATTAGTATGTAAGTAATACTGATGTAATTAATTTATCATGAAACAACTAACTAAGAAGAGGTTGAAGAATAATGAAATTGAAAACGATTGGTAATGGATATTACCTCTTTTTGACACGCCTCTTTGAATCCTCCACTTAGGTAACTATGATTGGTTTTTGAAGAAGACCAGGACCTCTGGGATGATTCTAGGGAATTGGAGAATAGGATTTGGCAGGGTTTGTCTGATATTGAATTCTCAAAGTGGTGTGACGAGAAGAGGGAGGAGGTTCCCTTTTATAAGGGAGGAGAGGGGCACCTTTGAAAAAATCTCAAAATATTATTTTATATTAAAGTCACATTCGGTTTATAATTGTTCCAAATGGTCTTATTTCGATGATAAAGTGGGTATGGGTAGAAAGCCTCTCATCCAATAGGTTTTAGACAAGTTTAGGTTACTATTTTAACCTTATCAATTAGATTTAACTCTAAGTTAAATAATTTAATTTTTACCGTGTCTTTTTGTTTTCTTACACTATATGTTTAATAAACGTACTATAACATTCCAAACGAACCCCAAGTTGTTTATTATTAATATATATATCCTTATATATGTAAATTGGCCGAGCCGTAGATTTTTAGGAATAAAATAATAATTAATAATGTAATATCTGTTTTTAAAACTATTTTATGTCAATTTTGACACTATTTTGTACATGATTTTTGTGAAAATCATAACATAATGATAAGTTTGATAAAAGTTAATTAAATAAACACTAACATGTAATATTAGCCTAGAAAATTTTTATAATTCATAAAATGTATCAAATTACATTTATTTTGGCATTTATAACGTCAATTATGTTAATATTTTCTTAATAAGGTAATTACTGCATCATCGTTGAGTCATAAATAAATTAAATTATTTAAAGTCTAAAAATTATAAATAAAATACCATCATGTAGGAAATAGTTTTAGATTTCTAATGAAAATTTATAATCGAGTTTATCTTATTTATAACTCTATATTAAAAAAATTTTATTTATTAAACATTGATTTTAACTATTTTAACTCTTATTTAAATAAAATAATATTAAATGTCATAATCTAATCCAAGTGGACCTAAATGGTCATATTATATTCATAAGGTTGTTTTTGGTCTAATTACACTTATCAAATAGAATTAGGACATGTGTTAGGGTAATATTAATATCATTTTTATCTTTAATTACCATATTTACTATTAACCGGGGTAAAAAAAAGATAAAAGTTACTATTCACCTAAAAATTATTTTCATCTCATTGAACAACATTTTACTTACTGATATCAACCGTGTGTTTCGGATTTTCGAAATTTCATTCACCGAAGCGGTAAAATTATGTTTTATGAAAAATTCAGTTTTTTTGTAACTACCACTTAGTGGTTTCACTATTCATCAAAAATTGAATGTTTTCAGAAAAATACAAAAATTTCACCCTAGGATAATTTCGGTATTCCGAATCCAAAAAAAATTCAATTTTGAAAAATAAAATTTATAAAATTTCAAAAAGTGGTTATTAATATTCATAACATCTTTTTTATATAACATATCGTTGTTTAGTGAAACTCGGTATTGCGTACAACATACGCTGTCGAGGAATGTCGTGATTGCATGTAAAGAAAGCCAAGCTAGTGTTGTGTGTAAAAAAATATTCCTTTGCATATAACATAATTCATAAAAAGAAAATATTTCTCATAAAAATCTCAGGTGTTACATTCAGCAAGGCCCATTCTCATGCACTAGTTCCCATTCGAGTCTTGTTCAAAGTAGTGTTTTCAGTTTTTACCCCAATGTACATCTATACCAGAGCCGCCTCTACCTGCACGTATCAAGACAAGGATGTATTTTTTTGATAAACCATTTTCTCTATACTCGCCAATATACCAAGAAGATTTCATAAATATAAATATTCTATAGGTTTATTCCTAATGTTTTCATATCCTAATTTCCATAAATAACTAAACCGTCAGCTGATACAAACTATGGAATCCAACATTTTTCATTACATAAAATTGTCGCTACATTATTCAAAATAGAGTATCATTAAGGTTTAGTGTCTTGGAAAAAAAGAACATTTTACATGAATAAAAGAGGATCTTATAAAACACTTGAAAGGCCTCTCCTTATGTTTATCCTAGGTGCATTAATAAATCTCATAACCTGGGGACATAAATGAAATGAAATGTTGAGAAGAATGCCCAGTAAGAGAAACAAGGGAAAAATTTACATGTGAACTTGAGATAAATCAATAATGTCATGAAAAAATAACATTAAGGAATGAGAAAGAGATCAGGATGCATATCATAATAAAAATAACGTATTTCATAAGTTGAATATATTGAAACAACATTTATCTTATACAATCATTTTTGTATCACGAAGGTGTATCCCCAATGTGTCATTAATAAATTACCAAGGTTATTCACCAAGGTATCGTTCAAAATGGTCATCTCTAGAGATTATGTATTTACACAATGCTTTGGAATGATATTAGGGAACACCCTTAATTTATCTTTTTAATCATGTGAGACACATATATCATCATTAATAATTTTATAATTGACCCATATAGCAAAAAATGTGTTTTATTTTAGAATCATAACATTTTAAAAACTGCTTTAAATACATGATTTTTATGTCAATTTAATCCAACAGAAATGTAAAGTGGGCTTCATGTATTAAACACTCAAAAATTAAAATAAATTGTTTTAAATATTTGTGAATAACAATTTATTATAAAGAGATTTCAGTATTCACTTAATAAAATAAAATAATTTGGGAAAAGGTTGAAGACATTTTGAGACGAAAATTCAGCAGCATAACGGCTGTGTTGCAAGGCTTTAGAAAACATTGATAAGAGAGGGGGCATAGGTCACCCACTCATAAATTATCCATAAAATAGTATAGGGACATTATATAAAGTTTATAATAACATGGTAATTAAATTTGAAGGACATACCATATGAAATGAAAAGCCTGAAAGGAATACAAAAATAAGATTTCTCTTATGAAAAATTCAGCAGCCTAATGACGTCACATAAAACTTCAAAAAAAATGAATTGATGAGATTAAATAGGGTCTCTCATCATATGAAAATAAAAGGAAAGTATGATGAATAAATATATCATACCCTAACATGGAAATAAGGAACATGAAAGAGTTGACATGAATGTTTAACTTTGAAAATGGGAAGAGTGAATGAAGCCCCTACCTTAAAACATATATCCTAAAACTCAATGGTCGGGACATTGGAGGCTTGAGGGAACCATGGAATGACTCCTTAGGAGGAAATGAGACCAGAGATTTGTTTAGGGAGAGTTGGGAGTGAATAATATTATAGTAAAGTGTGGGTATTTATAGGGTAAAGGGAGGCGATACTTTAATAATTTCAAAGTACACCTCCCTAGTGTTTTTGGAAAAACCATTGGCTTGCCCACAGTATGCCCATGGTTTTGTCCACATGGGACACCTCATACAATAATTCCTCTTCTTTGGTCTACCAACAGTAAAAATAATTCAAGACATCATCATGATGTAGTCATGATGTCAGTAACCATTTCGAAACCATAATCTGTGTTTTTACTATTCACTGAAAAATTAATTCTTTCAGAAAAATCCAAAAAATTCACCTTAATCCTTTTTCGACTTTTAGAATAAAAAAATAAATATATTTTTTGATTTTTTTATTTTTTTATTTAATTATTATTTAAAAATCATAATTTATTCAAAAATTATAATTCAAAATCTATAACTATTTTTTAGCCCCTTGAATGTTAGTCATCATTCTATTACCTTATAACCTTATAATGATAAAATAATAATATGGTTTACTAATTAGAATGTTCTCAATACTATTCAAATTACCATTCATATTTTATTTTTAATACTATTTCCAGGGGTAAAGTTACTATTCAACAAAAATTATTTTGATCACAATGATCCATATTTTTCACCTTAATTACAACCATGCTTGTCAGATTTGTGAAAATCAATTCACAATAAAAGTTATTTAATAAAAATATTTTTACTATTCATAAAAACACTATTCATCATGCATTATTCATAAATACACTATTCATCATGCACTATTCATAAAAATGAATCTTTTTAGAAAACACCTAAAAATTCAGCCAAGATTAATTTTGAAATTTCTATTTCAAAAATGATGATTATTTTTCCATAAAAACTCTCTATGTAAGGGAAATCATTTAAATATCATTTTCAACTTCTAAAATAAAAAAACATATATTTTATTAAGAAAAACTTGTTGTAACATAAGAATGATTAAACAATAATTTTATTAATACTATGAGATTACATATTAGGGCTTTGAAACATAATCCCATAAAACACATGCATATGACCTAATGACAAGGTGTGTGATTGTTAAATAAAATTTCTGAGGCTTGGATAACATTTCCCTAGTAGTAACCTCCACTAACTTGAACTTCTCATGTAGGCGATTCCATTCATGCTTGACATGCTGGAGTTCGACTTGGGCTTGGTCCAAAGCAAAGCCCAAAGGTGCCACCTTCTTTCCAAGCTCTGATAAGTGGGCTTCATATGGTTTGAGTGTACTTGATAAACCCATCGACTCTTTTTTCTGCATTAACCATTAACATATATATTAAATTGTTAAGAGTAAATTAATATACTATTCAAAAAAAATGGGTCATTACAATAATGGATTGTTGATTCGTCATTTAGTGAATTTCTCAATTGTACATGTTTCTCAATATGGGAATCCCTCATATATTAAGACATTGATTGTGAATCTCATACCCAATACCATATCTTTATGTATGTTGGTTAATTACACTATTTATTTCTATACATTCCAAGGGGCCCAATCAAGGAAGAAATCCTTGGTCGGAGTACATGGTAACATTTGGCATGTCATGGAATCACTTGATTCCTGAATGTTGGTCACATTTTCTCATCCCTATAGAAGGGATTCTGAAGGGTCTGTCACCTGAGGTCTCCCTCATTGATTTCCTAGTATATAATTCCAAAGGAATCTCTCTGAGGTTTTCTTCAGATTCCCTTTTTAACATTGTGAATTCCATGATTTTAACATCTTGTGGTGAAAGTTAAACCAAATTTAGAGTTTCGTAGGATTTGTTCGGTCATCCAATGTCTAACATAGGGTAGGCCGTGAGTTTAACATCATGTGGATATAGGTACCTTGAAGGAATAGTTTCTGATGTTTTACTCATATATCCCTTGTTTATCATGGGGTAGACTGTGAGTTTAAAATATTATGAAGATGGTATGAGAGTGGTCAAAATTCCCCATCAAGATTGATCAGACTGGTACATCCCTAGGGGGGAGAAAGTAGAAGGTTTACCAGATGGATGGATTATAATAATAATAAAGAGTGGAAATAGTATTGTGTGTCCCAAAATGATAAGGTATCACACTGTGAAGACCGATCAAGACACCATTGAGGGAGGATCTAGGAGAGTTCACCCCAAAAGGGGGGACACTAGATGAATTCATAAGAACACTCAATGAGATTGGACCATGGGTGGTTTGTCCCATAAAGGGAAGATATCCAACCATTAAGACTTATCTAGAAACCACTATAGGAAAATCAGGAAATGTTCTCCCCAGAAAGGAGAGATCTAGGGTTTACCATTGGTTGGGATTAAAACACAATGAGGCTTCCTTCACAACCTATTTTGAAGGCCGAGATCGAAACCCACGTAGTTCAAAGGGATTAGTCTTGAAATCAGGGTATACACAATGGACAATGACCTCAATATATGATGGATATTTCTTATGGTTAGCATCCCATTTTGAAAGGGTCACTATTTAGTTTTATGGATCTAGATTTTATGTGGCTTATGAATGGTCGACATATCATGTGTCATAAAGGGCAGCAATTGGACGGATGGCATGGTATCAATGTGATATGGCGGCATGAGTAAGGATCCAGATGGATTATTAGGGATTTAACCAAGAGTGTGGTTGGTGAACGATATGGATCTCATGTAAAGAGTGTGGTATTATTGTTATTAATGCTTAAGAAGGATTCAAACATATCCATCTGAATGGGAATAAATGTCCACATAGTTTGGTGTGGTAATGGGACACATGATGGGTGACATGTGAGAATGTATAACATGGATGGGGACCTGAAGGTAATAGATCATCTAGGAAATGGCATGATCTTCCTGAAACACCAAGGCTCAAGGGAAGGACTATGATGGGAAATGGATGATGGGATTGAACTTAAGGGAGGCCTCCTAAGTATCTCCATTGTAGGAAATAAAAATCCTCAATGATTGGGATGGGGCATAGAATCAGAGAGCACACGCAGGAAAACATCATGAATACATGTTTTGTCTTATGCTTGGTTAGAATCCTATTACATTAGGGGTACTCTTGGTTCGAGGAGTGTGAAATGAGTGTAGGTATAATGCCTGGTTAGTGGATAAGGAACTAGTCTGGTCCGATTATGGGGTGAACCAATGGTGTAGGATCCAGAAAAGGTGATGTTAAAGCTTAACACTGTTTGGGGTTGAACCTCAGGGAGGCTTCCAATATTCCCTATCAAGGAGACATGGATAAAAACCCATATTGTTTGAAAGCATATAGTTTAGTGTCATGCAGTATAAATGTGGAATAAAGTTGGACATCATGCAGGATGGGGTTGAACTGACGTGAAGTGGCCGAGACCAATGGAAGACGGCTTGATCCTCAAGGAGGCTACCAATGTATCATGATTAAAAAGGTTAGGTATCAAATTCCATAGTTTTTTTGTTATGTTGGTAATGGGGAATACACAATGGTAGAGGCCCATGTTAAACTATTAAGTTGAAATGATTGATGGGGACTATGAATGGAAGCTGCCTTGAAGCCATCAAGGAGATGTAATGGTGGATGGGGATTACCCATGTAATTATCCTAGGTGCACTATGAAGCAGCTATGGTGATATGGGCTTATAGATATATTATTATTGTGTGCTGTAATGGAGCCGAAATGGTGGATGTGGCTTATGAATGGAAGCTACTTGGGTGGCTCTATGGAGATACAATGGTGAAAGGGGCTTATGCATGGACAATTATTGAGTTACAATATGGAGTGGAATTTGTGGGTGGGGATTATGTATGGATGCATCTCATGCATAGTAATGGAGTGACAATGGTTGATGGGGTTTATGAATGGAAGCACCTCAGGTACCGCTAATGATCCAAAATGGTGAAAGCAACTTACGTGTGGGCACTGCCCGGGTGCTGCTAGGGAGCGACAATGGTGGAAGTGTATTAAACATGGATTTTTCATGGGTTCTACTTGGGATAATCAATAGTGAATTTGTATTATACATGGATGTTTCCTGAGTGCCATTATAGAGAAAAATAGTTGATCGGGGTTACACATGAAAGATTCTTGGGTGCCTCTAAGGAGCAGTAATGGTGAACAGGGAAATCCAATAGAAGCTTCCTGAGTGCCACTATGGAGAGGAAATGGTGAAAGGGGCTTATGCAGGGATGCTTCTTGGGTGCTTCATTGGAGTTTCAATGAGGAAAGGGTCCTATGCCTGGATGCAACCCTGGTTTTATTGATGTGTGGTAATGGTGGATGGGGCATACACATGGGAGCATCTCGGGTGACGTTATGAAGTTGTAATGATGGATGAGGATTATTCTTGCTAGATTCCTATGTGACACATAAGAGTAGAAATGGTGAATAGGGATTACATATAGAAGCATCCCTAGTTCTACTAAGGAGTGGAAATGGTGATAGGGGCAAATAGATTGATGTGTTTCAGGTGCGACTATAGAGTGACAATGGTGGATGGTGTTTATGCATGGAAGTTTCTATGGTGTTGCTCTAGAGTGACCATGGTGAATGTGGATTATGCATGGATGATACCTGGGTGAAACTATGGAGCACCAATTATGGATGAGTCTTATGCATGAAAGCATCCTTGGTGCTTCTATGAATAGACAATGTTGATAGGGGATTGCACATGGATGCTGCGCAGTTTCCTCTATGGAGAAAAAATGGTGGATGGAGCATAACCATGGACGATGCCCATAATGTCTTCCTCATGTCTGGACATTAGGGAATCCGAACTCACTAGGGGGTTCAATCATATAATATAGGCATACTCCTAGGAACTAGTACACAATCGGGATAATCTCAAGGGAGTTGGATTCAATTCGGACAAACAACGACAAAAACGTTTGAATCATATGACCAAAATTTGGAAAATAATGATCGTGGCATGATGAAGGGTGATAACTACTATGAATATTAACAATGAATCAACCACATCATGTTAGATAAATGTGGAAGAAAAAAATTTTGGTCTATCTTCTTATAGTATTAGAAATATGGGAGAAAACTAGTAGTGTCATCGAATGTATTTTGGGGAATTGACCCAAAATGGTGGGTGAGCCGAAGAATCATGGGACATTGCTCTTAGGGGGTCTGTTTAGACATGAAATAGGATGAACGTTGAATTAAGGACACATGATGAATGAGGTGGAGTGATGGAATGCTTGAATGGATTTCCATGATCTTGAAATTTTTCCACCTTATTCATATCATGAGGCATTTATTCTTTCCAGAGAAGGAATATATTATTTAGATCAAGAGGCGTCTTGTTATTGAATTATAGGAAATGATATAGTTTATTGTCATGTAGTGAGTACTATTGACATATTATCCATGGCATATAAGAATTTTCTTTTTTTGAGAAACATGCATCCTATGTTTGTTGTATTGGGTGTACTATAGTTTATAGTCTTGCAGAGAAGACTATTAAGCATAAGTCACCAAGAAATTGTTGTAGTTGTAGTTATACAAGAGTGGCCCCATTCTAGTCAAACGTATCATAGGAGGCAAGTGAGGGGGGTTGGAGTTTTTTATTGAGGATTTGTTGACTCTTGGTACTCAGAGAATGGATGATGAGAATCATAACTCATGATAAGTGAAAGGAAAAAATGGGAATATTTCATCCCATGGAGTTTCAACGAGTCATTGTAGTATCTCAAACCATGTTATTCAATAGGTGTAGGTTGGATTCACATAAGGGATCAAGGTAAAATGTTACCGACCAGGCCTGAAATGTTTGTTGTGTGAAACCACTTTTTTCATGGGGGTATGTGATAGTATTGTAGCGACCAGCCCATAGGGTCGAGGTTGTAGGTCGACAGTGATCCCGAGTAGAGATTTGGGGTGCATCCCCAGTTTTATTGTTTGGTGGCCATGAAGATGGGAACATTTCGATGGATAGGGGATTATGATGGAATGAGGTCCATGGATCATAATGTCTCACAAATGATGGGGCTTCGTTTTGTAAGGGTGCCTCATAGAGCTCAGGGATTCAGAATGTATGAGGGTTCATAAAGTATGGACTTCATCAAATCAGAGCTTCACCTCAGCAAAGGGAATATTATTTGGTGAGTTCTCTTTGAAGGCATAATGCTTCGAAGGTCCTCGAATGTTTCTAAAGGAGCTCCCTCCTTTGAGTAAGGAGGATGATTTAGTGAAGCGCAACACTTCGTGGTTCTCAGGGCACCACAAATGGGAGATCATCTAATAGAAGGTCCACATAACAATGATTATATAGTGGGGTTGGATGCTTTTTTATAAGAAATAGAGGTCAGCGAAGCATGAATCGAATCATAAGGGATGCCGCTAAGAGGATAGTTCTTCGTGATCAGAGGCTGCTCCGTCAGACTCCAAAATTCTTGCATCATTATTCAATAGTGCAATCCAAAATTTATCCGTCAGATCGCAGAGGCTTCTGTAATGACACTCAATGGTGGATTCAAACATATTCATCAGATTGCACATTCTTCCATCATAACTTCATGACATTCATGAAGGGATCTTCGCCAATGGGCTACACGAACCAGTTATCAGTCCAAATTTGAAAAACCCATAACTTCTAATATGTAACATCTTTCAGGCTCAACAACCAGTAAAATTAAAACCATCAAAATGGGATATGCTATAATGTCATAGATAGATGAATATAGTGGATATTTTGGATGAGTTGTATAGTTCCAATAGTGGTGTTTCAATTATCTGTTCATGCTAGAGTCTATCCGCCCACTGATGAATGTGTAGATCATTCTCAGATTAAGGATCTTGAGGATGATCCTCACAGTGTTAGTGAGTATTCTATAGAGACTCCACTTACCTATCAGGTGCCCCTTTCTCAGCCTAATCCATAATCATGGTCTAATTATAATGATAATCAGGATGATGATGTTTCATGTGACCTTAGTGGTTAACAACTCACTAGGGATAGGAAGAGGAGGGCCATTAGACCTCTGTCTAGGTACAATGATGTTGATATGGATTCATTTTCCTTATATGTTGTAATAGATCATGGTGGAGAGGATCCCAAAGCTATAATCATGATGTCAATGAATGAACTCTAAGATTTGGATTTAAGCTATAGAAGATGAGATAAAATCCCTATGAAATAACCATACTTGGTCCATAGTCAATAAAACATATACTACGATGGTGATTGATTGTAAATAGAGTTATCAATAAATAGAATAAAATAATATAGGAAATAAAAGATTGCATAAAGTTGCACGTGTACCCAAAGTCATCCTTCTAAGAGAAGCAACTGATTACTCTGACATTTTTCTCCTATAGTAAATCACTCTTCATAAGAATTATTATCTATTTTGCAACACATTTATATTTGCATATAGAATAGAAAGATAAAAACAAAATCTCCTTCATGGTGATATTATTAAAAAATTATACATGAATCCTCCTACTAGATTTGAAAATGAATTTAAATATATCCATATTTTATTTTCTTAATCGATCATTATATAGATTAATATAAGTTTCTAGATGATGGTTTAATATGTTAGATTCATTTTTTCGGAAATGGTTTCAGAAGGATTCTATTTATTGCATGTATATATTTTAAATCCAGTAAAAATTACACTCTTGATTTATTGTACTATGTATTTAACATGTTACTCATTCATATTTATATAATGTTAATCACCCATGATAAAATTAAATTGAATACATATTCTTCAATGAAATATCTAGGTTGTGCTAAAAAAATATTGGAATGAAAGTTAATTGAGATAGGAAGCAGAGTCTTCTTTATGTATCACAACATTCTTATATCCATAATGTGACAAATATGATATTTTATGATTTTGAGGATGTCAATGTTTTTTTCAGTCATCGTTTTAAATTATCTTTATATCAATCACCTGCCAAAACATCTGATATTGAATAAAAGAGTTGATTTCAAGATTTATATGTAGTGCGATATATTATGTATGCAATGATTTGTACATGACTAGATGTTTCTTTTTCTCTCTGTATTTTGAGAAGGATTATGTTAAATCTAAGAAAACCACATCATCATTCTCTTAAATGTTTTTTTATATACATTTCTCATACTTCAACTCTTTCAATTTTCTATTTCATGAATATTAATTTTTAAGAAATACTGAATGGTTGTGTGGATTATGACTCTGTTGTAAATGTTTATACTGGGAAATCACTATCTGGTTATGGAATTTCTGAATGTGGAGGACCTATATATTGTTAGTGAAACATAAAATTGGTGGTAACCCTATCATCCACTACAACTGAGTATATAGCCCTGATAGAAATAGTCAAAGACCTCATATAGATTAAGGGTTTGATTTATGAACATTGAAAAAGTAATTCTATTATTATTTAAAAATTTTATTTTCAATCATCCCTTTATTTGTCTCTAAATTTAGCATGACATTGTAGGTCTAATAACATAAATATTAGGAATTATTTTAATACATAAGGTATTGAATTTGTAGTAGTGTGTTAGTATGGTCAATTAAAAGACATCATTTATGCTATATATACAAATAGATTAAAATACATATTGTTAATGTGATATTTGATTCATCCATTCCATTGAACTATAGTTGATCAATTTAAATTTTCATTTGTTAACATTCACAACATTTCACATAGAGATGAATGAGTAATAACATATTTTCCAATTTGGCATCCCAACTAGAACAAATTTTCATCGCCTTGTTATGCAGTCCAAATAAGAATGTTTCTGTGAAAATGTAAAGGTGAGGAGTGTTTTTAATTGAATGAGATAAACTGATAAACATTTAATTTTTTCAGAATAGCTAAATTAAAACATTATATATCTATTTGAAGAATATATTAAATAGTTTATAGAGACATTTGAAGGACAAATGATCGATTTTCATGTTTGGTGAATAGTATTATTTTTCCATGTTCTGTGGTTTTAATGTTATTTTTAACAATATAAATCTATATAAACAATTTGATTTTTTTATATATTGTCTCTTTCATTAATATATATTCTATCTGTGTTCGACTATTAATAATTTCTATGAATGCAGGCAGGATAGAGGAATGAGAACCAAATATGTAAGGACCCGAACCTTGTAGCCCGGAGCTGGTGCCTTATTTTATTAAATTGGAATATAATAAAGGAATAAGCATCCTGATGGACCGAGTAGTTTAGTATTATTGCAATCAAGATACATATATAAGTCCAACATTACAACTTGAAATGAAAATCATCTTAGAAACTTATTAGTTAAAATCCATAACATCAAGGTTATTTTAGAATGTCATTCATAATAAAATTCTTCATATCCTCTGAAAATGAAACATAACAAAGAGTTGAGATGAAATTCTCAATAAGATTATGAAATATAGAGAATGATAACATAATCATTATAAATGGTGAAAAATTGAAAACATGTCCCATTAAAAGTAATCTTGAACATAATATTGAAAAAATATGAGCTGAGTAAATATTTCCATAATATAACATAATCATGAGTATTCTAATAGCCAAATAACCACATGAATCATCAATAAAATATTCATAATGAGAAAATTCATAATGCAAGACCACATATCCATACCGTTAAGGACTCTTTCCAAGACCATAAATAATCATTTTTCCAAGGCCTTGTGCCAAGATCGTAGTTTGCCTCATGAGACATATAGATGAACTGATGGGCTATAAAGGGCCCCAAAAAACACTTAATACGTCCAATTAATTCCTAAAATTAATGGGAATAAATATAAACAATATATACATTAATATATAAATAGATACATGAAATTTAAACAACATTCCCCGAACATAAAACTAACCATTCAGAGTAAATTAGAGAATGGTTATACAATAGTACATCCTCTACAAAAATAATCATAAACCATTAAATAAAACCTGGTATATTATATAATGAAATATTAATCCCAATAATATATTATAATCAATTAGTTTTTTGAAATAGATGGTGGTACTCTTATAAAATCATAGAGTAAATCTTGAGATAAAAACCCTTTTACATTGAAAAGTAGAGTTCTATTGGAGAAATGTTATTTTACACCCCAAATTGAAGTTATTTAGTAATTTTATAATAAAATTAGTGATTTAAAAAAGTTAATGGTTTCCATAAATAGGTTATATTGTGCCCATGAAAATGGGTATGAATTTTAGAAATTCTCATGAATCGGGCGTGTCTTTCAGACACAATTCTAAAAGTTTCTTTTTAAAACATGTAATTATCCATAAATTAAGAAAGGATTATGATTTGTAAACATATATAGAAAACATAGAAATATTTTATGATGATTAATTAAAAATATACATGAATTTCATTGAGGTAGTTAGACAATAAAATTTAACCGAATGAAAATTGATGTTCAGGTGGAAACCACTTACCTTAACTCTAAATGTGTTCCCCACTATACTTATGTTCCTGGAATAAAAAATTGGAATTATTAATAACATAATTCATAACCTATTATCCTTATATATTGGTTATAATTAGTATTTTTAGTTCATTTATGAATTTAATGATATGTTATAATATCAATTTCTGTTGTTCTAAAGTGTACATTTTCGTGATTTTTATAATCGGATCTACGGTTATTATGTAATGGAGTTCATGTATAATGAATGTAAATCTCTAGAAATGAGATTAAATATTATTTATAAACATCCATATGTTTTTATGGTCATTTATATCATTCTTTTACATGGAAATAAGTTGAATCATTAGATGTGTTATTAATGGTATTCACTTAGATTATTTATGCAGTATTTCGATTATAAAGAACTATTTTGGTATTATGATTTAATAATATGTACATAAAATGGTTTATAAATATTAATTATGATATAGATCATATATTATAGTCTGGTTAAACCATATCAATGGTTTAATGTTCAGTAATAATGAGAAATTTATGAACAAAACATCGTCATCCATGAATACTATAAATTGTAACCTCCTGAATGTTGAATTCTTTTATAAAAATAAAATGGATGGAGTAAGAATATTGATGATGGTTCTTATATTCACATGATATAATTCTATTATATAAATTATATTGGAGTTATCATGGTATTGTTTAAATCAGATGCGAGGATTGAAAAATAAAAGTGATGAACATGAAAATAAAAGAAAAATTGAGAGATCTCTTATAAAAATGTGGCAGCCTAACGACGTCGCAAAATATTTAATAAAAATAATTGATGGGAGAAAAAGTATATCTATTAAAATGGAAACAAAAATATACTATTATTAATACATAATATCAAACCCCAATATTTGAGAATAATATTTCAAAGAGATAACATAATAGAATTGTAGACAAAAGGAAGTGGGTGAAAGGTTCCCTTTCCTTGTAGAGTAACGCCTAGAACATGTTGGTTGGGACCATGGGGCATAAGGACACTTTGGGGAGACTCCTATGGAGGTAAAACCACCAGAGCTTCATGTATGAGGGATTTGGAATGAAATAAACCGAATGGATGAGTGGATATTTATAGTAAAAGAGAGAGAATATTTTATTAATTTAAAAAGACACATCATTATTGGTTTTTGAAATACCATGGGATTTCACATTTTATATACCTATGGTTTTACCCACTTGGGAAATTTCATGTAATATGTTACTGTAAAAAAGTAGACCACCCATTTATTTTAATTATTATGTAATTATGATGACATTAATCATACCAAAAACTCAAAACTGTATTTTTACTATTCACAAAAAATTCATGTATATTAAAAAAATACATAAAATTCACCACTACAATTTTTAGATGTGTATAATTTAAAAAAGAAATCAATTTTTCATAAATAAGTTTCAAAATATTTTTAATTTAATTTTAAAATAAAATCATAGTTAATTTGAAAAATAACTATTCTAAAGGTATAATTAGTATTATATCACATTGAAAAATTAAATAATATTTCATTTTGTTATTACATTAAGAAAATAAAATAAAATAATTATTTAATATTCATATGTTTTAATATTAATATTCATATTACTATTCATAAGGGTATATTGTTGTTCACCAAAAATCAATTTTATTCTATCAGTCTCCAAATGACTTTTTGATCATAACTCTAGATGACAATTTTTAGGAATTGAAATCATAGAAGTGTAAATGTTGTGATTAATATATATATTATAAAATACATAAAATATTCATTTTCAAATCCATGGGGTGTTACATTCTCCCTTCCTAACAAAAATTTCATCCTTGATATTCAAAAAATGCTACCTTAACGATTCGAGTATGTCATTAACATAAGTTCCTTAGATTCCCATGTTTCTTCATCCGTCTTATGGTTCCTACAATGAAACATTACCAGATGAGTCATCCGATTTCTCAAAACATGTTCTCTACTTTCAATGAATCTTGATATGCTCTTCACAATAAGATAAATCGGGATCAATTCTTATTTCTTCATCGGTGAGTACATGTGCTGGTTCTGGCATGTATTTCTTTAACATTGATACGTTGATAACATTGTGAACTTTTGAAATACATGGCTGCATTTCCAAACGGTAAGTTATGGCTCCAATTTGGTCCATATTTTCAAAAGGTCTGATATACCCAGGACATTATTTTTCTTTCTTACTGAATCATATAATACACTTCCATGGAGATACCTTTAAGAAAACATTATCTCTTTATTGAAATACCAAATCATTCCATCGGTTATCAACATAGCTCATCTACCTACTATGAGCAGTTTTGAAATGAGTTTGGATAATAATCACCTTTTTTTTGTTTCCTCAACTTGTTCTGGGACTAAGATCTTTCATTCACCCACATCAACCCATCATGTTGGTGTCTGAAATCTCTTTTCATATAAATCATCATATGGTCCCTTTAGAATACTTGAATGGGAACTATTGTTATACAAAAACATTAGGAGAGTTAAATACTGATACAATATACCTTGAAAGTCTTGAGAAAAATTCTTCAACATGTTTTCCAATGTTTGAATATTCCATTCTGATTGTCCTTCAGTTTGTGGGTGGTATGCAGTTATAAAATGAAGATCAGTATCTTGGGAATTCTGAATACATTTCCATATTTGTGATGTAAAATGGGGATCACGATCAGAATCAATTGATAAGGGTATACCATGAATTCTTACAACTTCATTAATAAATACTCTTTCTAAAAATTCAAGTGGAAATTCTACTCTTATATCATGAAAATGTGTTGACATTTTAAGACAGTTTACAATGACCCATATCACAGCATTCTTTCTCGTTTTCTATAGTAGCCCTATGTCAATGTCCATCGTAATTGCATCCCATTTTCTCGTAGGAATAGGAAGGGGTTGCATGAATCTTCTAATATGTTGTCTCCCAGAATTCACCTGTTCACAAACCAAACATCTCATCACATAATCAGCTCTTTCCCTCTTCATGTTTTCCAACCAAAAATGTTTATTTATATAACTATACATCATTGTGCTACAGGGTTGTGTAGAGAAATTAGAGCTATGAGCATCGTCCAATAATTCCCTCTTTAGCTTCAGAATAGCACGAACACAAAGCATCTTTATGAATTTCAAATTACTCTCTTCATATACGACCTCAATAAAATTCCAATCATTTTCCACATTAATGTTTTTTTGAAAATACTCATCATCATCCTGAGATCATTTTATCCATTATAGTAATGAAATTTTGGCATCCATTTGAAAAATTAGTGATGTGTTATGTTCCATGATAATTCCCATATACATCATTACTAGATCCATGAAAAAAGGATCCCTTTCAACTCTCATCTTGTTCTGAATTCAGTGGTCCTTTCTACACAAAGAATCTGGCACCTTATTTTCCTTTCACGGGAGGTAGTGTATAGTACAATCATAATAATTGAGTAACTCAATCCATCTCTTTTGTCTCATGTTTAGTTCATTCAGTGATAATATATGTTTCAAACTCTTATTAACTATATATATCTTACATTTCATGCTATTAAGGTAATGCCTCCAAATCTATAGATAATATATTACCGCACCTAACTCAAGATCATGAGGTGGATAGTTTTGTAAGTGGATTTTTAGCTACCTAGTTGCATAGGGAATCACTCTATCATTTTTCACAAAGACACAACGATTTCCATTCATTGATTCATCACTATAGATCATAAATTCCAAATTTTTTGATTATATAGTCATGATTGGAGAATTCACTAATATTCACTTCAATTCATTAATACATTCTTCACATTCCTTGATCCTTATTAACATAACCACTTTTTAGGTGATCTTGGACCTTGGGTAAGCTAAATAGGTTAATTTTCATTGAAACAATGATAATAACCTACTAAAACAATAAAACAACGTACCTCAATAATATTTATTGGAGTAGGTCATTCTTGCAGAGTCTTTTTCTATACATGATCTACAGATATTCCATCCTTATTGACAATGTGGCCTAGAAAGAATTCTGTTTGGAGCTAAAACTCACACATTATAAACATACCCTCTAATTCAGTTGTTCAATGAGTCTTTAGAATAGCATGGATGTAATTTTCATGATCGTAATAGCATTTAGAGTATACTAGGACATCATTAATAAACCCCAACAAAAATTCATTATGAAATTCCTTGAAGACTCTATTCATCATATGCATGAAAAATGATGGATCACTAGTTAGCCTAAATGGCATTACAATAAAATTGCAATGCCCATGCCAGGTTCACAATGTTGTTTTTGGAATGTCTTTCTTCTTCACAAGAAATTGAAGATATCCATATCGATGATCAAACCTGAAAAAATATAGGGCTCAATGATGTTGATAAAATAAATCATCAATGTGACATAGGGGATACTTGTTATTTATTGTTATAGCATTGATCTCCATATAGTCAATTCACAACCACATAAAAGCATCATTCTTCTTAACAACGATAACAGGGGAACCCCATGGAGAAACACTAGGTCAAATAAATACATTACCACTCACATCATCAGGTTGTGTATTTTGTTCGACTTACTCTACAGTGGAAAATCTATAAGGGGACTTTGATATAGGCTTTGAACTATGAATTAAGTCAATGTAAAACTCAATTTCCCCCTTTGAAGTTTATCTAGGTAAATCCTCAAGAAATACATCAACATAATATTATGCAATAGGTACTTTCTCTATCAGTACATCCATAACCTCTCCCATATTTATTTTTATTACGTTCTTCCCTAAAAATTGAATTTAGTAGAGCTACTCGGGGTTGATCTAGATGAGAATAAAATGGAGTGGTTTCTACTCTAAAAATAAGGGATTGTAAACCATGATCCATAATTTTATCTTCTTTCTTCATTAAATAGATCTTCGGATCATAATTTGATATCCAATTCATACCACGAATTATATCATAGCCAACAATTGGTATAATGATAACGTTAGAAATCAACGAACGTGAATGTTTCATGAGGGGGACTAATCAACATCCCATTGTTACAATGATATATCCACTAGGAGTTTTTTACAACCATCTCCCTTATTAAATTGATGTTGACATGAGATAATTCTTTGGATAACTTGGAAGATATAAATGAATGCGACAATACAGAATCAAATAATGGATTTGATAATTTTGATGAAATTATTATTTTACCTTCCACCACATCATTAGAAACTTCATCCTCCACAGTTGTGTCCACGTAAGCATATCCATTCTTCATTGGCCTTCATTGACAAAAATTTCCCTAATACTTACGACTTTCATGTTCAGAATGTCCCACCTCCATAAAATGGTAGCATTGAACATTGGTAGCATATGACTTGCCTTTATAATTCTGAGTTTGGTGGACTTTTTCTCTGAACATTTAATAGACTCTCACTCCATTTAGTCATGTTCCAGGGTGTTTCTTCCAACAATTTTCACAGTGTGGAAATTCAACTCTTCCATTTTTCTTATTTCCTTATTTTCCTTTGTAGAGTTTTCGATACCCCTCTTTATTGCTTTTTTTTTAAAAATCCAAATACATGGAAAATTTATTTTTCATACTTGATAGAACTTGATACTATATGTTCATATGATGAGAAACTCTGATAGGCCAAATCCCACCAGAGGAAAGTCTTTAGGCCCTCAAATAATCGATCAATATTTTTCCTCAAATTTTTTATGTTGTCCTTAAAAATTTTGGCTAACCTTGTGAAGTTAATATCATACATTATGACATTATCATCTTCCACCTGCCTCATATTCAAGAATTTCCTCTCCATATCATCTCATTGTTCACAAGTAAAGTATTTATCTAGGAAGATTTATTAATGTATCTCCATTCTATATCTTCTATTTCTTCCACATACATTGTGTTTTGGATTAATAACCCCCAGTGATCTACATCTCCGGATAGACTATAAACTACAAGGATAACCTTATCTCTTTCGTTACATTCTAATTCGTGAAATATCATCTCTAAGAAACTTATCCACTGTTCAACAACAAATGGGTTTGTAGTCCCATTGAATGATGGAGGTTGTTGTCGCATAAAGAGATCTAACATAGCCCCTCCATGTAACAGATTCTGATGCTCCATACAGGTATGGTTAATATTAATAACCTGAGTATGTTGTCCCTCTATAGTTATATATTCCTCAATAACTATCACAACACTATAGCCAAAATCTTTATCTTGCATCAGAGGGAAATCTCTACCGGGGCCACATGCGTTCATGTGGTTTCCACTTCTCCAACTAGGCTCTATATATAGATAATGGAAAACACTATATTAGGTTATGAATCATAATGTATAATCTCATCTTAACAATATACTTAGTAAAAATTAAAATCCTATGAATGGATAATCCAATAATCCCAAAAATGGTTTCTTTGAGAAATAATTTACATTTAAATCGTTCATAAAGACATGTATGGAAAATTTAAATTATAGTAAACATATCTCTTTGGAGTATCATAATCAAGAATGCATTAAGGCCCATGGTCATGCACTAGTTCCCATTCGAGTCCAGCTCAAAGCGGGGTATTCTTGATTTACCCCTAGATACATCTATGCCAGACATACCTCTACCTGCTTGTTTCCAAACTGGTATATAATACATGAATATTCCACATAATCTATTACTTACCAAAATGTGAGGACATTATTGTATGTATATCCTCAAATACTATCTTAGGGACTCTTTCGTAATTTACATTTTCTAAATCTTGTTTCGAAGTTTTCTACTAAACTACTTCTAATACCAACAGTAAGGACTCGACCCCAGTTTCCCTGAGACGGTGCCTTATTTTATTAAATTGGCATATAAAAATGGAATATTAATCATGAAGAATAGAGTAGTATAGTGTTATTGGAAACAAGATAAATACATAAGCTGGACATTAAATCATGAAATGAAAATCTATATATATTCTTCTTAGTCATCTTCTATAACTCCTTGGTTATTTGATCATGTCATTCATAATTAAATTATTCATGTCCTAAGAAAATAATACTTATAAAAGGGTTGATATCAAACACCTAGTAAGAGTAATAAATACAGAAAAAGATAACATAAACAATATACATGGTGGATAATTGAAAACACATACATTTAAAAATAATCTTGATCATAATATGGAAAAAATATGAACAGAGTAAATATTTCCATAATATAAAATAATCATTGGTATTCTAGTAGTTGAATAAACACATGAATCACTAATAAAATATTCATAATGAGTATATGGATAATTAAGGACTACATATCCATACTATCAATGCCTCATTCCAAGACCATAAATAATAATTTTGTCGAGGCTTTGTGTCGAGACGGTTGTTTGTCTTATGAGACCTACTGATACACCGATGGGCCATAGTGGGCCCCACCCAACAATTATTGTGTCCAATTAATTAATCATATGAATGGGGATAAATTTAAATAACATATAAATTCATATTTAAACTAATACATGAAATTTAAATAACTTTCTACAAACATTAAGCATAAACACTATCTATTTAGAATAAATTAGTGAGTCCTTTTATGATAGTTTATCCACATCCAAAAAAATAAAAACCATTAAATAGACATGGTATATTATAGATTTAAATATTAATCCCAATAATACTTATGAATCAATAGGAGTGTTGAAATTTATGAAGACACTCTTATAAAATCATAGAGTAATTAATGAGATAATAACCCTTTTACTTTGAAATGAAGTGTTCTTTGGGAAAATAATTTTTATAAAACCAGAATTGAAGTAAGTAGTATTTTCATAATAAAATTAGTTATTTTAGGAAGATAATCATTTCTAAAAACCGATTATATGGTTCCCCTGAAAACGTGTATGAATTTGAGAAGTTCTCTTGAATCGGGCTTGTCTTTCAGACAAAATTTTGAAACTTCTTTTTTAAAACATGTAACTATACCTAAAATAATGACGCATTATGGTTTGTAAACATATATAAATACTAAAACATAATTTATGTGGATTAATTAATAATATTAAATAATTTTATTTTTGTAATTATACAATAAATGTTATATGAATGAAAATGGATGTTCAGGTGGAAATCCCTTACCATAAGTCTAAATGTGTTCCCCCTCTGAACATTGGGTCCTAGAATATAAAATAGGGCTTATTAATAACATAATTTATAAACTATTATATATTTATTTAATTTATCATAACCATCTTTAGTTCATATAGGTATTTTTTGATAATTTATAACATTGAATTTCTTCTTTCCAATGTGTCCATTTCTTGATTTTCATAACTGGTTCTGTTGTTTTTAAGTAATGGAGTTCATGTGGAATGGATATAAATATCTAGAATTTGGAATAAATAATATTTATGATAATCCAGAAGAGTATATGGTAATTTCAATAATTTGGATACATGGAAATATGATGAATCATTAGATGAATTTTTAATGACATTCACTTATATTATTTAAGGAGTATTTTGATTATTAAGAACTAGTTTTGTCTTATGATTAAAAAATATTTACGTATATTAGTTCTGGAATATAAATTTGGTTATAATATATATATTAGTTTCTGGTTCAGCCATCTAAATTTTTTCATATCCAGTAATAAATATTATTTGAAGAAAGAAACATCATCGTCCATGATGTCTATAAAATTAAACCTCTTGGACGTTGATTTTTTTATAAAATTAAAATAGAGTGAGTAAGAATATTGATGATTTTTATTCCATTTACATGATATTATTCCATTTTAGATTTTATATTGTAGAAATAATGGTCTTTTATATAGAGGAGGTGAGGATATAAAAATAAAATAGATGAATTTGAATCTAAAAGAAAAATGGAGAGATCCCTAAACAAAATTCTTAGCCTAACAACGTCGCATAAAATTTTATAAAAAGAATTGATGAGAGAAAAAGGGTATCTCATTATATGGGAAAAAAAATTTAGTAAGAGGAATACATAATATCAAACCGCAACATATGTGAATGGAATTTCAAAGAGATAACATAAAATAATTGTTGATGAAAAGCAGAGGGTGAATGGTTACCCAACCTTGTAGAGTAACTCCTAGAACCTGATGGTTGGGACCTTAGGGGCATAATGAAACCTTGGGAGTATACCTAGGGAGGTAAAACCACCATATATTTGTGGATGAGAGATATTGACTGAAATAACCCGATTTGATGAGTGGGTATTTATAGAAAAAGTGAGGGAACTTTTTATTAATTTAAAATGACACCTCATTAGTGGTTTTTGCAAAACCATGGGTTTTCCCTTGGTATTTACCCATGGTTTTAGCCACATGTGACACCTCATGTCATATGGTACTGTACACAAGTCCACCACTCTTATTTTAATTATTATGTCATTATGATTTCATTATTCCTTCAAAAAACTCAAAACATTATTTTTACTATTCATAAAAGATTGAAGAATTTTAGAAAATTCCCAAAAACATTACCCCTACCATATTTTGAAGAGCATAATTATAAAATGAGCTAAATTTTTCAATAAAAAATTCAATTAATTATTAATTTAATTTTTAAATAAAATCATACTTAAATAGAAAAAGAAATATTCAAAAGGTATAATTAATTATATATGACATTGAAAAATTAATTAAAATTTCATTATCTTGTTATCCTAAGAAAATAAAATGATACCATAATTTACTATTTATAAGGTTCATATTACAATTCATATTACTATACATAAGTGTATGTTATAGTTAACCAAAAATCACGTTTGTTCTATCAGAATCCAAATGACTTACTTATCACAACTCTGGATGCCTGTTTTTTCAAAATTCAAAACATAGAATAGGAAACGTTGTGTTCAATTGATATATTATAAAATTAATTAAATATTTATTTTCAAAAAATTGTGGTGTTACATTCTCCTCTCTATAATAAAATTTCATCTTCAAAATTCATCAAATGTTACCTAAAAAAATTGTATATGACTTCAACGTAAGCTCATCAGTCTCCCATGTTGCTTCCTCTATCTTATGGTTCCTCCAAAAAACCATTACCAAAAGAGTCGTCTAATTTTTCAATACATGTTCTCTATAATCAAGAATCATTATAGTCTCTTTACAATAAGATATATCAGGATCAAGTCCTATTTCTTCATAGGTGAGTACATGTGCTGGTTCTGGCTAGTATTTCCTTAACATTGATACGTGGAACACATAGTGATCTTTTGAGAGACTTGGTGGCTTTGCCAAATGGAATGCTACGAATCCAATTCAGTACAAAATTTCAGAAGGTTCAATATAACTGGGAATAATTTTAACATCATACCAAATCATAAAATACCCTTTCCAAGGAGATATATTTAGGAAAACATGATCTCATTAATGAAATTTGAAATCCTTCCTTCGGTTATCAGCTTATCTATTTTTCCCACTTTGAGATGTTTTGTTATGGGTTTGGATAATCATCAATTTTTTTGTTGTTTCCTTAATACGTTCTAGGCCAACAAGAATTCTTTATCCAACATCATCTCAGCATATTGGTGTACAACATCTCATTGAATATAACACTTCATATAGTTCCATCTGAATACTTGAATAAAAGCTATTGTTATAAGAAAATTTTACAAGAGGTAAATACTGATCCCACATAGCATGAAAGTCAATTGAACATGACATCAACATGTATTCCAATGTATTAATAGTCCATTCTGATTTCCCATCAGTATGTGGGTTCTAGGCGGTGCTAAAATGATGATTATTATCTTGGTACTTCTGAAGACTTTTCCAGAATTGTGTTATAAAACGGGGATCACGATGAAAAATATTTGATAAGGGTATGCAATGAAGTCTTACAACTTCATTAATATATACTATTTCTAAACGTTCAGGTGGTAAATCTTCACTTATAGCAATAATATTTGATGATTTTGTAAGACGATAAAAATTGACTCATATCGCATCATTCATTCTCGTCATCTTTGGTAGCCCCATGAGAATTTCATTCATAATATAAATCCATTTCAATATAGGAATAGGAAGGGGGTACTTGACTCCTCCTGGATGTTTTCTCCCAACCTTCACCTGTTGACACATAAAACATCTTGACACATAATATGAAATATCCCATATTATTTTTTCCTTCCAAAAATGTTCCTTTATATATCAATACAACTTTGTGATATCAAAATGAATAGGAAAATTAGAGATAAAAGCATCACCCCATAATTCCCTCATTAGATCAGGAATAGGTGGAGTAGAAACCCCCTTTCTGAATTTCAATATACTATCTTCATATATAATGAAAATCAAACACCCATCATTTATTGATTCAATTTCATTTGAAAATCCTCATAATCATCCTAATAACATTTTGTTATTTCCAGAAAAGAAGGTTTGGAAAAAAATTTAAAAATTAGTGATTTGTTACCTTCTTTGATTATTCTCATATACATCTTTACTAGATTCATGAGAGAAGGTTTTATTCAAACTCTCATCTTGTTAAGAATTTTGTGGCCCTTTCTAATCAAATCATCTCCCACCTTATTTTTTGTCCTCAAGTCGTAAAGTATTGTGCAATCATAATATTTCAGTAGCTCAATCCATATAAATTGTCTCATGTTTACTTCTTTCTGTGAGGATATATATTTCAATGTATTATGATATATATATTTCTGAGATTTTTTACTATAAAGGTAATACCTCCAAATCATTAGATCAATGATTACCGATTCTAAATAAATATCATGAGTTGGATAGTGTTGTTCATGGTTTTTTAGAAGACGCGATGCTTACACAATCACTCTATCATTTTGCATAAGGACACAACCTTGTCCCTTCATAGATTCCTCGCTATAGATCAAAAATTCACCATTAACTGATGGAAGATTCATGATTGGATCATTCACTAATCTTCCCTAAAATTCATTAAAAATTATTCACATTCCTTTGTCCATGATAATTTTATCCTTTTTCGTGTGATCATGGTCATTGGTTTAGCTAAATAGGAAATGCTCTGAATGAAACACCAATAAGAACCTGGAAATCCAATAAAACTATGTACCTCGATAATGTTCATTGGAGTATGTCATTCTTGCACAACAATTTTCATTTTAGGGTCTATAGATATTCCATCCATAGAGACAATGTGGCCTAGAAAAGAAAATGATTGGATACAAAAATCACACATTCTAATCATCCCATATAATTAATTTATTCGAAAAGTCTTCAGAATAGTGCACATGTGGTTTTCATGAAATTAATAACATTTAGAGTATACTTAGATAACATCAATAAACACCGCCAGAAATTCATTGCGTTATTTGTTACAAACTCTATTCATCAGATTAATGAAAACAGATGGTTCATTTGTTAGTCCAAAATGCATGGATGTAAACTCGTAATGCCCGTACATAGTGTGGAATGCAGTTTTTGGAATATCTTCCTTCCTCACAAGCACCTGATGATATCCATATCGAAGGTAAATCTTGGAAAAATATTGGGCTCAATGATGTTGATCAAATAAATCATCAATGCAATGAATGGGATATATATTCATTATTTTTATAGAATTGATATCCCAGTAGTCATTGCACAACCTCATAGACCCATCTTTCATCTTGACAAAGAGGACATGGGATCCCCATGGAGAAACACTAGGTCGAATAAATCCTTTACCACTCAATTCCATTAGTTGGTTCTTCAGTTCCACCAACACTATTGTGGAAATTCTATAATGGATCATTGATATAGGCCATGAACCAAGAATTAAGTCAATAGAAAACTCAATTTCCCAATCTAGAGGATGTCCATGTAAATCCTGTCATGAACCAACCGGGTCAACCCTGAATTGGTCACCAGAGCCGGTCTGCAACATGGCCCGAGTGGCATTCCCGATCCTCCCGTGCTGGCGACAAGCAGAAGGGCATAAACAGTGGTTGTGGGAATGATTTCTCCCAATATAAATATTAAATCAAAACAAAAAATACAGAGAATTGCATGAAAACTAAACCAATTAAAAATTACTAAACATGAACAAGAGAAAAATAAAACTATCCAAAGACGACGTCCGAACTAACTCTGTGCGACCTCATGGGTCGCTCTCCGACTAAACGATCGAGCATCACCCTAGGCGAGTTCACTCATGCTATAGCATTAAAAAACACTAAAAACAGAAAAAAAAACTATATGCGTGAGTATTAAAACTCAGTAGGCTAGCCCGATATCTATTCCTAATGCACTACTTTTAAAATAAAAGAACATCATTTCAAGTTTGAACTAAAATTTATAAAAGAATGTCTTTCTAAATATTTTACTTAAAAATAATGTATGAACCATTTCCCTTAACCATTTTCAAAATTGGATACATTTCATTAGTGTCAATGGATTTTTTGAAAAGGAAAGTGATGTTTTTATTTCCAAATTTGTCCAGAGAGAATTAAACACTTTCATTTAAAAACAATTTTTAGAAACCATATCAAATGAAATTTACCACATTCTAAGGAAAACAATACACCAGAAATGCACAAAGTAAAACACACAGCAAGGGAAATGTAGTTATACATATGAGCATCATAATCACTACTACAAGCAACAAGAGATGAATAGACATGGGTGAACCTAGGAGATCGTGAATAAACCCGAAGACACCAATACATGAGAAATCTTCCTTATCGACATGTCACGATGAAATCAAAACGCACAATACGCTCGACCATCCGATCTCAGGAAAGATGAGGTAAAATCCCATAGTAATAATCCCAATATATCCACATACTATGGGCCACTGGTCAGTACCATAACCTACTAGTGCATCAATCATTCTTAGAATATTCTCTCAACATTCCAGATTCCCGTGTCTCAAGAGTTTAAAAAGGGGGAGAGCCAACCGATGCCAACCGAGCATCTAATCAGATATAATCTATTTATAAATCATAATAGGAATCACCTCGAGCCACTCCATGAGACAACCTCTTTCCTTTAACTACTCAAGTACAAGGGAGCCTCTAAGCGCGGCCTCCAAATAAATCAATTGCAACCAAGGCATGAGAGTTGTCTTAAGAGGGGTTTTATCAAAACATTTCCATCGCTTTCCATAAAGTACCAAACGGGTATTAAATACAATTCACCATCACTATTCTAAAAAAAGTTCAACTTTTTATAGGACAAAAACTTGTTTAAAACCATTTAAAGAACCCCCAAAACACTACTTCTTGGGCTACCAAAATTTTAATAAAAACAAAACCAAACCATTTTAATTTTCCAAATACTCATTAAGAACCAACCGGGCAATTTATCAGAAGAACCAAAGTACTTGTTCACGCTTCAAATGAATTCTCTTATCATTAAATCAGAACACTAATTTATATTCCGTGGAATATGTTTAAAAGCCAAATTGGCATTCATTCATTATTCGGTGTCCTCTCTTAAGTAAAATATTTCATGTGTCGCGTATAAAATAAACAACACTTTCATACAATTAGTAATTACAAAAAAACAATTCTCTAATACTATTTCACATTTACTAGTATTAATAAAATATTTAATTTGAACAAATACTATGCACAAACAAGAGGAAATAATGTAACTTAAATTTTAGAAACAGTGCAAAGGGAACCAACCTCATGATCAAAGAGCGACGACAAAACAACTTTGGAACCAAGGCGCGATGACACAACGTGTGTCCGAAGCCACATGCTAATGTCTGACACTCTGCATATAAAAAAATATCAGGGACTCAGACACATACAAATACTCACTAGAGCATGCAAAACCAAGCGTCGGGGAGAAATGCTCACCTCGAAACTGAAGCGCGACGACGACGTAAACTCATAACATCTCCATGCAGGTTCTAAAGCAATATTCCTACCGAAAAAATACACTAGTTGATAACCCCCTAACAATGCAAAGGCAAAAGTAAGAATAATAATAATAATAATAATAATAATGACAATAATAATAATAATAACAAATATAACAATAATGATAACAATACGAATAATAACAATAATGATAAGAATAATAAGAATAATAACAAGAATAAAAATAATAATAACAATAATAATAATAATAATAGTAACAATAATATTAATATTAATAATAATAATAGAAATAATAATATGAATAATAATAATAATGATAATAATATCAATAATAACAATAATAATAATAACATCAACAATAATAATAAGAACAATAATAGGAATAATAATAACAACCACATTAACAATAACAACAATAATAATAATAATAACATTATTAACAATAAAAATGATAATAATAATAGTTTGAAAGAAACGAAAAAAAATAAAAAAACCTTGCATGGGCTGCTGTTCGAGCTGGTGCAAGGAAGGGGGATAAGGTAGGAGAGGTCGACACCGGTAGGGCTGAGGAAAACTGTCAGAAAGAGGCGATGTGGTGTGCGGCGTAGGGTAGGCCGAGGGGGAGGGTGTGCGCCGCTGGAGGAGGCTCTGCCATCGGGAGAAGGAGCCATGCCAGGAAACAATAGGGGCTGCGGGGGGGGGGGGGGGGGGTCGGTTGGCACAATCGGAGGAGAGGAGAGGGAGGTGTGGCGTTGGCTGCTTGGAGATGAGGAGGGAGTCGAGGCAATGGGATGCATGGCAGGACGTGGTTTCGGTTGGCACTGCTACGGCCGGGCGCTGCAAGGGTGAAGGAGGTAGTTGGGGGAGTGTCAACAGTTCGTGCGGCTGGATGGGGCGCCAGTTGAGGACAGACTAGCTGGGGGAGTCAAGTCGAGTTTTTTTTTACATTTTAAAAAAAAATTAAAAATACCCCCAGGTTAAAAAAAATATTTTTACCCCCCAAAGGCGGCACCTGGTGTGCCGCCTTTGGGGGTTTTTCCGCCCAGTGCAAGGCGGAACATGGCGTGCCTTCTTTGCCCAAAACTAAACCGCAAAGGCGGCACACCAGGTTCCACCTTTGTATAAATTTTTTAAATTTTTTTTATTTTTTGTTTTTTTGTTTTGTTTTGTTATATATATATATATATAAAACAAAACTTTTCAGTAGAATTTTTATGCTATTTAGTATCCAGCAGCACTGCCATTACAGCAGTCTAGATTCTGACAGCAACCCTCACCCTAGACTCCCTTTTATAAGGGGGCTTACCCTGGAAAGCATACTGCATTTCCGATGTGGGATTCTGGTTCTTTTTTTTCTGCGTAGTACATTCTGCGTTTCCGATGTGGGATTCTGTTTCAAGTACGTGACTTTGAAAGACTATAAAACATTAACTATAAGACCAATATAAATTAAACGTTATACACTGATTAAAATTATAAGAAATAGTTGAAAACAAAAATAATTTCATAAATAATGTTGACAAAAATTAATTTATAGCTTTCAAAACCACCTACTTGAAACTTAAACATATTTCAAGTACGTGACTTTGAAAGCCTATAAAATATAAACTATAATACCAATATAAATGAAACTTTAAAAATTGATTAAAAATATAAGAAATAGTTGAAAACAAAAATAATTTCATAAAAAATTTTGACCAAAAACAATTTACAAGCTTTCAAAATAATCAACTTGAAACATAAAAATGTTTCAAGTTCCCGACTTTGAAAGACTATAAAACCTAAACTATAAGACCAATACAAATGAAACTTTAAACATTAATTAAACGTATAATAAATAGTTGAAAAAAATAATAAAATTGAAAAAAATATTGATGAAAAATAATTTATAAGCTTTCAAAACCACCTACTTGAAACTTAAACATATTTCAAGTACGTGACTTTGAAATCTTATAAAAGATAAACTATAAGACCAATATAAATGAAACTTTAAACAATGATTAAAAATATAAGAAATAGTTGAAAATAAAAATAACTTCATTAAAAATGTTGATTAAAAAAATTTATAAGCTTTCAAAACCGTCTACTTGAAACTTAAACTATTTCAAGTACGCGAATTTAAAAGAATATAAAATATAAACTATAAGACCAATATAAATGAAACTTTAAACATTGATTAAACATATAATAAATAGTTGAAATCAAAACTAATTTCATCAAAATTGTTGATTATAAATAATTTATATGCTTTCAAAAGCACCAGCTTGAAACTTAAAAAAGTTTTAAGAATACGAATTTTAAAGACTATAAAATATAAACTATAAAAAGAATATAATTGAAACATTAAACATTAGTTGAACAAATAATAAATAGTTTACATAAAAAATAATTTCATAAAAAATGTTTATGAAAAATAATTGATAAGCCTTGAAAACCGTCTACTTGAAACTTAAAAATGTTTCCTGTGCGTGACTTTGAGAAACTATAATTATATTATTAATTAGTTAAAAGGAAAAAGTCATCATGGTGGTTCACCATATGAATGGATATGTGGAACAATGGAAGTCATTAATTCAAAAAAATAAGGAATATGATATATAAAGATCCCATTGATATGAATTTTTTTCCAATATGGATGAATGACTTGTTAGTAGATTATATTGATTTGTGAGGCATAATTGTGATGAATTTTGATGTGATATTATGTTAAAAAAATAGTGGAAATGGTGACACATTGTTTAAAATAATAGAAAAGGAAGTGAAGGAAGTATAATATTTTATTATTTCATGAGGGATTAAAATATTTTCATGTGAGATGAATTTATATTTTACATAAATAATAATTTAGGTGATGAAATGGATGACTATTTGTTTGATTTTACTCAAAAAAATTATCCTACCACTAGCTAGCCAAGGGAAGAGTATACCACTACTTAGGTGGGAAAGGAATAAAACCTTAGCCAGACAATAAGTGGTATGATGTGCTCCTAGATGAGAAAGGTTGGTTGTGAAAATAGTGACACATGATAGAATAGTGGATCCATCTTTTATGGTGGAGTTCCTGCAAAAATGTTTCCATGGTTTAGTGCTATATTGTATTATAGAGAGGACCCTAATACACACATATTCCAATTCCACATAATGTGTTTACTTATTAAGCAGTTCCATGATGGTTCAAAATCTGACATGTGATCCTGAATTTTGTGTAATATTCATCCACATTAAAATTTATGGGTAAAAATTTGATTAAAATTTCTGTATGATCAACATAATTCAATCAATCAAGAAGTATATTCTTATTCCTATAAAATAATTATATGGATTGTTTCATGTGTTAAAGTTCATTGTGCATTCATTGCCTTCCTGTTGTGATCGAACTGAGTTTGAGTTTGTGATATGAAGGATCAAATAATATTGTTATATAGATGAAATTTTATATTTTTGAAATAGATATTTTTAATCTAAGGTAAATATATGTGGGTGAGAAAAGAGAATGATTTGTCATTATATTGTAAATAAAAAAGGTGGTGCTCATAGATGAAATGTGGTGAACATATTAGTATAGTCAATGGAGTTATGTTCGTAGATTATTCCCTATAAATACCCTACCCACGTTAATTTTTGGTGAGTTCTTAATCAGAGTTTGAGGGAGAGTTTATTAGAGTGAAATAGAGCTGAGGAGGCCCTCTAATTTCATGAAGAGATTCCATATCATCTTGTTTTAAATTTTGCTTCATGATTCCATGATGAAGACTATAGTTATGTGAACCTTCACCTGTGGTAATAAAACATTATGTTGCCACATATAAAAGAAAGTATAATTATTTTTCAATAATAAAAGCTTCGTGATGAAAAAATAATGCATATACTGTTATTTCAACTATTATTATATACATCATATTCTATTATAATAATATGTTTGATATAATTTCATGAGGTATTATTCATTGATCAATATCATTGAGTTTCGATACATGAAGAAATGTGAAAAGGCCCAATGTATATGAAGTATATGGGCCCAGGTTTTGAAAATATTCCAAAGATGTTATGTGACAGTACCATGAATAGGAAGCACTAAAGTGAGAAACAAATAGGCATTGTAGGTTTGCATGAATTATAAAATATTTTCATGAAAATTAAATAACACATACATAAAATTATCATGGAATATTTTATATTTGTCTTTTTTAAATAAAATTGAATTGATATTACATTAATTGTATATACATAAATATTGAGACCGATCTGGGTAGTGTTTCAAAAGATATATACCCATGTTATGAGTTTTTTGAGATTAGTCCAGGAAATTTTATATTGAATGGATAGTGATAAAGATAAGGTCATTGAAAAACAGTTGCATAATTTCATTAATATTGTACATGGGTAGATCAGGTGCTTTGGTTTGTTTTTTGTGAAAGACTATATATGATGGTTGTCCAGAAATATAAAAATTTGATAGATATATTTAGAAAAAAGTTCATATATTGTGTGACTTAGGATTTTTGAAGTCTTTTTTGGGACTCAGATATAGAAGAGGTCACCAGTGGGACTCTCGAGTAGGCTTATGAGATTTTAGAATCACCATGGATATAGTATAAAGATCCACTTATGGGAGTTAAGAGTTGTTAGAGATGGTGGGAGCTTGTAATTTCTAGTGAAACTCTAGATATGAAACATTATTGGACTTATTTTTTATGGGAATACAACTTTCCCTTGTTTTAACCGACTAAAAAAAGTGAATAACCTTTATCAAGGTGTAATAAATGGTTGTAGTAAGGAGTAGGTCTTTGTAATGAACCTAATAGAATCCCTGTATTTTTCATTGATTTAATTTTTTTCATTCAGGTGGATTTTCATAATTTAAGATAAGGGATAGAAATTTTAATTAGTCACGGATTTTAGATTACAGAATAGTGAATTTTTAAAACAATGTACTACGGATTCACCCCCACCCTCATTAGAACCCAACTGATCCTTGGTTAAATCAAATGGTATCATATAAAGCTCCCCTATCATGATAAGAAAGCATTATGAGAAATGAAGGATTGTAATTTAGTGGGAAACCATGGAATACCTAATTTTAGGGAAATAACTACCATACATAGAGGAATATTATACTCTTTTCCTTCAATCGCTTTTCTTATAAATGAAAGACGTATCAACCATTAGATTACCACCTATTATTACGTATTATTACTGTACTAAATCTAATATGATAAATCTTGAAGTTGATGGAAAATATCAAAATTATACCCTAATGGATTTATCAAAAATGTTATACACTAAAGTGATGGGTGTTGAATCTACCAAGGATATTTCAGACAAACTAGGAAGTACTTATGAAGGAAATATTAATGTTAAGAGAGATAATATGAAAATCCTATGAATAAAGTTTGAGAATATTAAAATGGTTGATGATGAAATCATTGATGACTATTTCATTAGGCTCAATGAGATGGTATGTAATATCTATGGATTTGGTTAGAAGATATAAGATTCAAAAATTTTGAAAACGCTTTTGAAAAATTTCCCTATAGGATTTGATGCCATGGTTTTAGACATGGAAGATAGGGAATATATTTCATTAGAGGAGTTATATTTTATTCTCATAGATTATAAAATGATAAAGGAAATGAGTTTCAAAAAGAAGATATAGATTACAAATCCTTTGAGGCTATAAGAAAAATAAGTTCAAATAATTGGAAATTGGGGAATCAATTGATTCTGATGATGATGAATTTGATGAATACATTAATGAAATTTATTCACCTATTTAAAGATGCATTATATAGGGTAAATGAATTTAAAACTAAATAAACCACTATGGTGATGAATCTATAATTTCATTGGAATCTTTTCCATAAATTTTATAATGAAAATGGATAATTTATAATTTGATAAAAAAAGTGAGAATCCTCTAAAATAGAAAAATGATATGAAGAAGACGTATCATTCTAGTAATAGACATAATAATTTGATAAGAAATTATTTAAAAGATAATTCATCAACTAGTAGTTCTTAAAAATATGAATTTAGTTTCATTAATCAAGTTGAGAAATTTTCAATTTATTCATATAGTAATGATAAGGGCAATGCTAGAAAATATAATAAATGGATATTAAAATATGAGTTGGAATATTCTCTTGAGAAAACCACACAATGTTGTATCATTATACCTATAATTTTTATTAGGATCATATGAATATTATTCTAATAGATAAGTTAAAAGTGGGAATATTTTAGTATTAAAAAATGTAGTTTAAAAGAAATAAACTAAAAAATAAAAAAACTCTTACATTTTCTATTGGACATGGTTCTCGGTCCAATCAAATAATCATAAATAGAAACAATTTTATTAAATCGGAATGTAAAAGATCAGATTCTATATGAATCCGAGTAATCAGAGTACAAGAATCATAATCGTGATAGATTTTATTAATTCAAAAGTTTTGTTATTATCAAAATCACATTAATATGGATAAAATCATAATAAAAATGCTAATATGATGCTTTGCATTCAATTATATGTGTGGTGGAAATATAAAAACTTTTTACAAAAAATAAATACAATTTCATACAAACGAATAATGACTTTCAAAGCCATTAAAAGATTAATGTATTTTAACCTTAAGAGAATCGTATTCTATAACCAAAAAATAAAGGTGTCCCTTATTTTATAATTATAAGAAAGTCTATCTTCTCTTAAAAAGGAAATACCTCCATATAATGAATGAAATGAATCTATCTTCCTATCCAAAAAATCCATAGATACAATGATCAGATTATCTATCTACCAAGCCCCGGTATCCCTCAAACTGATGGATCAGATTCCCTATTCAAGTAGACTATTTTGAAAGATTATAAATTAATTTTTATGGAAATTTTTTAGGATGTTTTTGTTGTTTTCAACTATTTCTTATATTTTTAATCAATGTTTAATGTTTCATTTCTATTGGTATTATAGTTTATGTTTTATAGTCTATCAAAGTCGGGAATTTGAAAAAATTTTAAGTTTCATGTTGATGGTTTTGAAAGCTTATAAATTGTTTTTGGTGAACATTTTTTATGAAATTATTTTTGTTTTCAACTATTTCTTATATGTTTAATCAATGTTTAAAGTTTCATTTTTATTGGTCTTATAATTTATCTTTTATAAGCTTTCAAAGTCACGTACTTCAAATATGTTTAAGTTTCAAGTAGGTGGTTTTAAAATCTTATAAATTAATCTGTATCAATATTTTTTATGAAATTATTTTTGTTTTCAATTATTTATTATATGTTTAATCAGTGTTTAATGTTTCATTTGTATTGGTCTTATAGTTTATCTTTTATAGTCATTCAAAGTCGCGTACTTGAAACAGAATCGCACATCAGAAACGCAGAATGTACTGTGCAGGAAAAGGAGAACCAGAATCCCACATCGGAAATGCAGTATTGTTTTCAGGGAAAATCCCCTTATAAAAGGGATTCCTGGGTGAGGGTATCAGTTAGAATCCAGACTGCTGTAATGGCAGAACCGCTGGATATTAAATAGCAGAAAAATTCTGCTGAAAAGTTTTGTTTATATATATATATATATATATATATATATAACAAAACAAAACAAAAAAAATACAAATTAAAATTTAAAAAAAATTATTTAGGGAAAGGCGGTACCTGGTGTGCCACCTTTGAGGTTATTTTTGGGCAAAGGCGGCACACCCGGTGCCGCCTTGCCCTGGACGGAAAATTCCCCAAAGACGACACACCAGGTGCAGCCTTTAGGGGGTAATAAAATAAATTTTTATAACCTAGATGTATTTTTAAAAAAAAAATTGAAAAAATGCATATAAAAAAAACGCAGTCAAGTCGGAGGAAGTAGGGGCGACCGAGTGGGGGGGTGGGTGTTGCGCATCAGACAGGGGGGGAGGCTGAGTGGAATATATGCCGGAGGAGAGGCGTCGTGGGTCGTGCGGGAGAAGAGGGAAGGGCTGGAGCAGCCACTCAAGGAGGAAGAAAGGAGAGAATAAGGGCGGTGGCGCGTGCGGAGAAGAAAAGAGAAGAGGGGGTTGAAGAAAATGGGTTTCCGAAAACCCTAAAAAAGGAGGGGTAATAAATAATATAAAAAACAATATCAATGAAATAAATAAATAAAAACAACAAAAATATTAAATATCTCTATATATAATTTTATTTATATACTTTTAAACTCCTAAATAAATAATAATCACTATAATTCATCAATAAAATAGTTTCTAGTAATTGCATTAATTAACATAAATTTAATCATAATAATTAGAATGACAATTATAATGATAATAATGACAACGCGAAGATAAAATTTAAAGATAATAAAAGTAGTCATAATATAAAAATAAAATTCTTAACAGAATTAAAATTTAAATAACATAACAATCAATGCATGTTTTAAATATAAACGCGCTTTATTTTGAAACACTGAAGACAACGGGATGCGCCAATACCTGGGAAGGGACGCATGGGGTTTCCAAAATAGGCTCCGCTCATTTTCCCAATGACGTCACATCAAAAAGCTCACTCTTAAAAAAAACTCAAAAACCTGGTTCGATACTGAACACGAACTGCATCAAAATAATTTAATGTCAAAGAAATCAGAAAATAAAATAAACACAGGTGTCGGCGTGGACAATTCTCCCCACCATAACACTTTCTGCCCCCGTAAATCCAAAACACCAACCATCCAATTTATCAACACCTATGGATTCCACACAACACGATCCAACCTCTTAACCCAAGGACATCACAACGACTACCAGTGGGACCGAACCTCATTGCCCGAAATAAATCACCATCAAAGGGGAGGCATGAATAGGCTTCCCACCATAATAACTCAACCGGCATTCGACAATGATTTAAGAGAATACCCAAAGAGACTCATGGTGGGTCTCCCCACCATAAAGGACCGACCTATAGCGACCAACTAGAAAACCAACATAGACCTGCATCAGGCCTCACCCAAGCTAGAAAGAGCACAACAAGGACCATTAAACCACTTACCCTCATCCAAAAGGGATAGGAGTTGACCTGAAAATCTTGTGCAAACCAAAAAAACATACCCCATGGGTCTTGTGGGAGGGACCAAGGATTGGATCACTAAAACATGGATGGAAAACTACTCACATCCCACCGCTTATAGGTGGACACAAACCAAAGCCATAACCGATTCGCATCGGTTGCCCATGTGAGGTCACTGATCAGCATCTTACATACAAAATGCCCAATTACTGATATTGCGCGAGGGATAATTCCATCCCACACATTATGTCAAGAGGAAAATTACAACGACAGAGATACCAAAGAAAAATGCTAAAACATTCTCACCACGACGATAGAGGCACGACTTTAACAAGACTATTTAAAATTTCCTGGGGGTTCCTGACTACGCGCCAGCTTCAATATGAGACCTTTTGGCCTGAGCACTGATGGATGAAGCATCTTCTACCTCGCAGTCAGGTTATGATAATACCAATAAAAATAAACATCGTTTTAATTTGACAAAAGAGAAGGGAATGATTTTTTAAATGAAAACTACACTGACATTGAAAACTGGAGTTCATGAAAAACCCACGACATCCCCATACATTTCAACACCCAAAACACCATTAGTACACTACAACAATAAATGATCCCTTATAAAGAAAGTAAAAATACACCAGAATCATTTAACAATAACCTAACAGAAAATTACTTCTGAGAACATCCTCTGCGGCGCTTCCTTGCAACGCCCCAATAGAATCGTCGCATGTGACCTAGGCGTCCACATGCCTGGCAGGGCTTTGGAGTTCTTGGGCACGACGACTTCTTGTGACCCGGCTTGCCACACTGATAACACATGAGGATATCTCACTCTGAAGAGGATGATGAAAGATCCAGAGGCCTCCTGATTACACGTCCTACTCCCTCCACATTCATTTACTTACTCAACTGTTTTTCGGAATCTTCACCACTGCTCATATAGATCGAAGGTGGGAGGACTACTTCGAGCACTCCTGCCATCATGCCTTCAACATGAAAAGATTGTCTCACCACATCGACAAAAGAAGTTAGGCTGGACTCTGACACCTTCGACTGTAGATCAGGACAGAGACCCACCTCGTAGCATCGAGCCTTCATGGGTTCATTCGTGGAATACCCTGAATCATAAGGGACTAGCTCCACAAAGAGGTGGAAATATTCCATCATGGATCCATTGCTCTACTGTAGAAAACACATCTCCATCCCTTTTCTGACCCTTTATTTCTTAGAGAAATACTAACTAATGAACAATTCCATGAAAAACTCACAGGTAATCACTTGACGGGGCTTGTTCCGAGACACCGACATCCACCACATCCATGGTGAACCTTCAAGCAAGAAGGTCGCAAACATGACCTTCAACGACTTGGGAAACTCAATGAGGTGAAAGTCCCTTTCAATATTCCACACCACTCCTCTGCTATGGATGTTTTTGCATTACCATAAAAGAGAGGTGGATCCAGCTTCCGAAACTCATGCATAAAATCCTTATGTTGATCAACCGTACTACGATCACGCATCGAAGTTTTAAAGGAATAACCACTGGACAAAGAAAAGTCAAAAACCTCAGTCAAGGATACCTCAATAAACAAAAATACGTAGAAACAAACATTGCATACATGACAAGCTCCAAACATAAGAAAACGATCAATCATAAGAACAAAAAAATTATTTTGAAAACATCTTAAATTTAAAATAAGATTGGTGGTTTTAACCCTCGCCATTGGTATTCTTTATTCTCTCAATCACATGCATGTATCCATGCCACCATGAGAATACATTAACCATACTAATAATCCGATAACATTTCTAACATATCACTATGCATGTGAGAACCCATAGGAATACAAATACCAAAACAAAAAGAATCTTAATTTTTCCAAAAACAAATCATTCAAACCACTTCTTTTAAAACAATCTACGATTTAAACATGTCATTCAAAACAACTATTTTTTTTCAAAACTGACATTTCTGATTCAAACCGGTTCCAGAAATCTAATGAAACCCAAAACAACTCAAGCAGGGAACTAGTGTCAGTGGGTAACTTGACCATATGGTTGGCGGCCATATGTCAATCACGTCACCGACACGAAGTGTCTTTTTGGACCATGTCTCTAGCTCCACATAGCTTGCCAGGCCATGCGGCATATGAATATTAGCCCAACTCCATTTGTCGTACCCCAATCACAAAACATTTCCATAAAAACACAAATAAACAAGTTAAACCAGACTTCCCATGGAAACCTGAGGATCAATATGTGCAAGAGTTCGCGATGCTCTTCCCACACCTACCCCTCAAGTCCTGATAATCCTACTCCATCTACATTGACATCCCAAATAACAATGGGTGGTCTGAAAAGAGAGGTTTTCCAAGAGATAACCTGCTCTGATACCATTTTGTCATGAACCAACCATGGCCAACCCTGAACCGGTCACCCGAGCCGGTCCGTGACATGTCCCGATCGTCTCGGGCTGGCGACAAGCGCCATGGCATCAACAGAGGTTGTGGGAACAATTTCTCCCAACATAAATAAATAATGCAGCAAAAACAATACAGAGTAGCTCCAGAAAACTAACCCAATTATAAAGGAATAAACATGAACAAAAGAAAAATAAAACTAACCAAAGACGACGCCCGAACTAACTTCATGTGACCTCATGGGTCGCTCTCCAACTCAATGATCGAGCGTCGCCCTAGGCGAGCACACTCAAGTAATAGCCAGCACAATCACTAAAAACAGAAAAGAACTATAGTTGTGAGTATTAAAACTCAGTAGGCTAGCCCGATATCTATTCCCAATGCACTACATTTAAAATAAAAGAACATCATTTCAAGTTTAAACTACAATTTTTAAAAGTATGTTTTTATAAATATTTTACTTAAAAACAAAGTACGAACCATTGCCCTTAACCATTTTCAAAATTGGGTTCATTTCATTAGTTTCAATGAATTTTTTGAAAGGGAAAGTGATGTTTTTATATCCAAATTTTTACAAAGTGAATTAAACACTTTCATTTTAAAACCACTTTTAGAATCCTAATCAAAAGCAACATACCACTTTCCAAGGAAAACAATACACCTGAAATGCAGAATGTAAAACACACATCAAGGGAAATGTAGGTGTACATATGAGCATCATAATCACTACTACATGTTTTAAGAGCCGAATAGACATGGGTGACCCTTGGAAATTGAGAATAAAGTAGAAGACACCAATACATGTGAAATCATCCTTATCGACATGTAACGATGAAATCAAAACGCACAATACGCTCGACAGTCCTCACTGAGGTAGGTCGATGGCAAATGCCATAGTAATAAACCCAATATATCCACATATTATGTGCCACTGGTCAATACCATAACCTACCAGTGCAGCAATCATTCTAATAATATTCTTTCAAAATTCCAGATCCCCATGTCTCAAGTGTTTAAAAAGGGGGAGAGCCAACCGATGCCAACAAAGATTCCAATCAGATATAATCTATATTTAAAGCACAACAGGCATCACCCCAAGCCACTCCATGAGACAACCTATTGACTTTAACTACTCAAGTACATGGTAGCCTCTAAGCGCGGCCTCCTAAAAAATCAATTTCAACTAAGGCATGAGAGTTGTCCTAAGAGGTTTTTTATCAAAACATTTTCATTGCTGTCCATAAAGTGCTAAAAGGGCATTAAATACTTTTCACCATCACTATTCTAAAAAAATTACAACTTCTTTATAAGACCAAAACTAGTTTAAACCATTTAAAAACCCCCAAAACACTACTTCGAGGGTTGCCAACATTTTTATAAAAACCAAACCAAACCATTTTATTTTTCCAAATAAACATTAATAGCCAATCAGGCAATTTCTATAAAGAACCAATGTACTTTTTCACGCATCAAAAGAAATCTATTATCATTAAACCAAAACTCTATTTTATATTCTGTGAAATATGTTTAAATTCCAAATGGGTATTCTTTCATTATTGAGTGTCTGCTCGTTAATAAAATATTCCATGTGTCGTGTATAAAATAAACAGCACATTCATACACTGAGTAATTACAAAAAAAAATTCTCTAATACTATTTCACGTTTACTAGAATTAATAAAATATTTAATTTGAACAAATAGTGTGCGCAAACATCAGGAAATAATGTAACATAAATTTTAGAAGTAGTGCAAAGGGAACCTACATCAAGATCAAAGCGCGACGACAAAACATCTTTGAAACTAAGGCGTGATGACACAATGTGTATCCGAAGCCACGTGATAAAGTCCGAATCTATGCATATAAAAAAAATCAAGGACTCAAACACATACAAAAACTCACAAGAGCATGTGAAACCAAGCATTGGGGAGAAACTCTCACCTCGATACTAAAGCGCGACGATGACGCAAACTCAGAACCGCTGCGCGTAGGTTCTAAAGAAATAATACTACCCAAAACAAACACAAGTTGATAACCCCCTAACAAAGAAAAGTATAAAGGATGAATAATAATAATAATAATAATAATAACAACAACAATAATATTAAAAAAATAACAATAATTATAACAATAAGAATAATAACAGTAATAATATGAATAATAAGAATAATAAGAATAATAATAATGATGATAATAATAATTATAATAATAATAAAAACAATAATAATATGAATAATAATAATGATGATAATGATATCAATAATAACATTAATAATAATAACATTAATAATAATAATAACAATAACAATATTGGGAATAATAATAATAATAACAATAACAACAAGAACAACAACAACAACAACAACAACAATAATAATAATAATAATAACAAAAAAAATGATAATAATAATAGTTTGAATGAAAATTAAAAAAATAAAACTAACCTGGAAGGGGCTGTTTTTCGAGCCGATGCAAGGAAGAGGGTGAAGGCAGGTGAGGTCGACACCGGCGGGGCTGAGGAAAATAGTCAGGGAGAGGCGATGCGGTGTGCAGCGTAGGGTAGGCCGAGGGGGAGGGTGTGCGCCGCTGGAGGAGGCTTTGCCATCAGGAGCAGGAGCCGTGTCGGAAAACAATATGGGTTGCGGGGGGGGGTCAGCTGGCAGAATCATAGAAGAGGAGAGGGAGGTGCGGCGTTGGCTGCTTGGAGAAGAGGATGGAGCAGAGGCACCGAGATGCACGGCTGGCCTGGGTGCAGGTTGCTGCTACATTGACTGGGAATTTCAAGGAAGAAGGAGGCGGTTGGGGGAGTGTCAACAGTTCATGAGGCTGGAAGGGGCTCCGGTTGAGGATAGACAGTTTGGGGGAGTCATGTCAGAGGAAGTAGGGGCGACAGAGCGGGGGGGGGGGGGGGTGTAACGTGGCAGACAGTGGGGATGAGGCCGATCGGGCTGGATGGATGAGGAGAGGTGCCTTGGGTCATGCGAGAGAATATGGAAGGGCTAGAGCGACCTCTCAAAGAGGAATAAAATAGATAATAAGGGTGGTGGTGCACACAGAGAAGAAAATAGAAGTGGGGGAGGAAGAAAAAGGGTTTCCAAAAACCCTAAAACAAGGAGGGGTAATAAATAATAAAAATAATAATATCAATAAAATAAAAAATTAAAAACAAATAAAATATTATATATATCTATATATAAGTGTATTTATATACTTTTAAACTCCTAAATAAATAATAATCATTATAATTCATCAATAAAATAGTTTTTTAGTAATTGTATTAATTAATATAAATTTAATTATAATAATTAGAATGAAAATTATAATGATAATAATGACAACACGAAGATAAAATTTAAAGATAATAAAAGTAGTGATAACATAAAAATAAAATTCATAACACAATAAAAATTTAAACGTCACAAAAATCAACGCACGTTTTAAATATAAACGCTCTTTATTTCGAAACTCTGAAGACAACGGGATGCGCAAATACCAGGTCAGGGATACGCGGGGTTTCTAAATCAGGCTCCGCTCATGCGCCCAACGACGTCGTGTCAAAATTCACACTTTTTAACAAAAACTCAAAATCCTGGCCCGATACTGAACATGATCCGCATCAAAATAATTTAATGTCAAAGAAATCATAAAAAAAAATAAACGCACGTGTCAGGGTGTGAAAAATCCTGTGAAATGACATCCACATATTCATTCACAATAGGTACGTACTCTATCATTATATTCTTCTTCTCAACTATATTGACTTCATTTCCATCTTCCCCAACAATTGAACTCAATAGAGCTACTAGGGTTGGATCTAGATGTGAATCAAATGGTGAAGTTACTACTCTAAAAATAAGGGATTCTACACCATTCCAAAAAACAATAACATCATTCTCCTTGCAATAGGTTTTCACATAATAATTTTATAGCCAATTAATAATTTGAATTTTATCATAGAAAACCACTGGTATGATGATACTGTTAGAAACTAATGCACATTTATGGGACATGAGGGGGACTGATCAACATGCCTTTGTTGAAATGATACAACCACATAGGGATTTTTCCAGCAAACTCCCATATTAAATCAAATGGTACATGTTTAATATTCATGGAATACTGGAAGGATATAAATCAACGTGACAATCCAGAATCAAATAAATAATTAGTTATGTTTGTTGAAACAATTTATGTACCTGCCACCACATCATTTGGAACTTCAACCTCAGAAGTTGTGACCACATAATCCTCTCCCTTCTCCCTTGGCCATCATTGGGGAACATTTTTCTAGCACTTAGGACATTCATGTGCATAATGTCCCACCTCCCTGCAATTTTAGCATTGAACATTTGTAGCATCATTCTCCCCGTTACAATCCTGAGTTAGGTAGAATTTTTATCCACACTTGTAACAAACTCCCATTCCCTTCAATTAAGTGCTAGGGGGTTTCGTCCCATTATTATTATAGTATTGAAATTAAACTCTTCTGTTTTCCCTATTTCAATATTTCCCTTTCCTGAATTTTCAGTATCCCTCTTAATTTATTTTTTTCCTTTAATGTCATAAGACATAGAAAAATCATTTTTGGTCGTGATAGTACTTGATACTATATCTTCATATGATGAGAAACTCTGGGAGACCAGATCCAACCTGATGAATGCAATTAGCCAATCAAGGAATATATAAATCTTTCTCCTCAAGATTCGTATGAAGTCCACTACATGTATTGTTAACTTTATGAAGCTAGATTCAATCTTTGTGACATTATCATTTTCCTTCTGACATAGATCTAGAATTGCCTCTCCATGTATTCTTGTTGTTCACATGGAATGTATTTCACTATGAAGATTTCCTTAATGTCTCTCCATTCCATATATCCTTTTTCATCCCCCTCCATTGTGGTTTGGATTAAAAACCACCACTAATTCGAATCTCCTGATAGATGATAAACTTCCATTATTACCTACTCCCTTTTGTTACATCCCAATGCGAGAAATATCTTATCTAGGGAACTTATCCACAATTCAACAGCAAATGGGTTTGTAGACCCTCGGAATGATAGAGGTTGTTGTTGTATAAATGGATATAAAATATCTCCTCCACGTGGTGGATCCATATTCTCCAAATGAGTCAGGTTATTATTCATAACCTAATTATGTTTTTCCATTATATTTATAAGGTCCTCATCACTAATCACTACACCAGAGCCAACATCGTTATCATACATCAGAGAGAAATCTTTAAAGGGGACACCCACATTCACGTGGCTTCCATTTCATCCACTTGGATTCATATCTAGATAATATCATACACAGTATTAGGTTATGAATCATAATGTATAATCTTTTCTTACCAATATACTTTCCATAAATGAAGTCATACGCATAGATAATCCCATAATTAAAAAAATGGATTCCTTAAGGGAAAATTTACATTTAAATCCTTCAAAATGGCATGTAAACAAAATCATAATTATCCTATGCATATCCTTGGGGAGTGACGTAACCATGAGTACAACATGGCCCATTTTCGTGCACTAGTTCCCATTCGAGTCTAGCTCAATGTTGTGTTTTCAGTTTTTACCACTAGAAACATCAATGCCAGAGCCGGCTATACCTGCTTGTATCAGAATAGGGATGTACTTCTTGAATAATCTACATAATTTATTCCTAAAAAAATTTACTGAACATTCTTGTATGTTTATCCTCAAAGACTATCTTAGATACTCTTCCCTGATTTACGTTTTCTAAATCTATATTCTCATTTTCCTACTAAACATCCTTTGAAACCAAATTTATGGAACCGACCCCAGTTTCCTGAAGCTGGTTCTTTATTTTATTACATTGCAATATAAACAGTGAATAAGATTCCTGCTGGATACAGTCATTTAGTATTATTCATAAAAATAAACATACATAAGATCATCATTACAACTTGAAATGAAAGTCAACATAGATTCTTCTTAGATAACATCCATAACTCCTAGGTTATTTCATCATGTCATTCATAATAAAAAATTTCATGTCTTTAGAAAATGAATAATAAAAAAGGGGAGATCTCAAACACTCAGTAAGAGTAAGAAATACAGCGGAATAAAAAACAAACATTAGACATGTGGAATATTTGAAAACACATGCTTTTAAAAATAAACATGAACATAATATGCCAAAAATACGAGCTGTATAAATATTTCCATAATATAACATAATCAAGGGTATTCTAGATGTATAATAACAACATGAATCATCAATAAAATATATTCATAATGAGTAAATTCATAATTTAGGACAACATATCAATACCATTAAGGCCTCGTTCGAAGACCATACATAATCATTTTGTCAAGGACATATGCCAAGACCGTAGATTGTCTCATGAGACCTACCAACACATTGAGGGGATATAAAGGGCCCCACCCGGCACTTAATATGTATAATTAATTCCACCTAAGAATAGGGAAAAATATAATCAACTATTATATTCATATATAAACTAATACATGAAATGTAAATAACTTTCCCCGGACATTATGCATAAACTCTAACCATTCTGAGTAAATTGGTGAATGGTTCTAAAATAGTACATCCACAACCAAAATAATCATAACCCAATAAATAAAACATGGTATATTATATCATGAAAGGGTAATCCCAATAATATATTAGAATCAACAAGAGAGTTGAAATATATGAAGATACACTTATAAAATCTTGGAGTAATTCGTGATATAAAAACATGTTTACTTTGAAAAGACGAGTAATGTTGGGAAAATATTTGAATAAAACCTGATTTGAAGAAGGGTGGTATTTTAATAATAAAATATTTGATTTTATAACGATTATTTCTTAAAAAAAGATAATATAGGGTGTCCTTGAAAATGGGTTAGAATTTGAGAAATTCCCCTGAATAATGCTTGTCAATCGGACACAATTTTGAAAGATCCTTTTTAAAACATGTAACTATATTTTAAATATGAAAGGATTCTGGTTGGTAAAAATTTATATAACACTCAAAAATATTTTATTTGTATTTCTTAAAAATAAAAAATAATATCATTGAAGTAATTAGCCAAAAAAAAGTTACCCAAATGAAAATTAATGTTCAGTTGGAAAACCCATACCTTAAGATCAAATGTGCTCCTCCCTTGACCTAATGTTCCTATTATAAATAATTTCACAAATTTATAACATAATTCATAACATCTTAGTCGTGTATTTAGTTTATCATAATTCTTTTTAGTTCATTTAGGCCACTATTGATAAGTTATAATATCAAATTTTGTTGTTCTGAAGTGTTCGTTTTCTTGATGATCGTAATCAGTTCTCTTGTTTTTATGTAATGGAGTTCATTTGGAATGGATGAAAATCTTCAGAATTGAGATAAAATATTATTTATGATCATCCAGAAGTATTTGTAGTGATCTATATCATTTAGTTACATTGAAATAGGATGAATCATTGGATGAATTATTAATTGAATTTAGTAAGATTATTTAAGCGGTATTTGGATTATTTGGAACTAATTTGGAATTATGATTTAATAATTTGTACATATACAGGTTTCTAAAGATTAATTCGGTTATAATATACATATTATAGTCTGTTTCAAGAATCTAAAATCTATCATGTCCAGTAATAAAGAGAAATTGAAGAACTAAACTATGTCTTCAACGAAGGCTACAAATTGGAACCCCATGGACGTTGATTTCGTTTATAAAAATAAAATGTAGAGAGTAAGAATATTGATGTTGGTTCTTACATTAACATGAGATAATTCCATTATATAGTTTATAATGAATATATCATGTTCATTTGGATAGAGGATGTTCTGAGAGAAAAAGAAAAGAGATGAACTTTAAAATAAAATAAAAATTGAGAGATCCCTTATAAAAATTCGACAACCTAACGATGTCGCATAAAATATCATAAAAATAATTGATGAGATCAAAATGGAATATCATCATATAGAAAGAAAAAGTAATGTCCGAGGATACATTAAATCAAACCTAAAAAAATGAGAATGTAATTTCAAAGAGAAAACATAAAAGAAGTGTTGACAAAAAGAGGAGGGTGAAAGGTTCCCTTACATTGTAGAGTAACACCTAGAACATGAAGATTGGGACCTTGGCGGCTTAAGGACAGCTTGAGTGGACTCCTTGGGAGGTAAAACACTATAGAATCTAAGATGTAGGATTCTTAAATAATGAAACTTAATGGATAAGAGGGTATTTATCGTAAAAGGGAGTTAATTATTAATTAATATAAAAAGACACTCCATTAGTGGTTTTTGCAAAACCATGGTCATTTCCATGGATTTTGATAGTGGTTTTATCCACATGGGAAACCTCATATCATATGTTACTGTACACAATTCTACCACCATTTTATATTAATTATAATTTCTTTACAATGTATTTAATCATACAAAAAACTCAAAACTATATTTTTACTATTCAGTGAAAATTCAAGTATTATAGAAAAATCCCAAAATTTCACCCCTACAATTTATCAACACGTAGAATTAAAAAATGAACTCCATTTATCAAGAATAATTTTCAAAATATTATGAATTTAATTTTTATATAATATTTTAATTAATTAGGAAAATAACTATTATAAATGTATAATTAGTATTATATCACATTGACAAATTAATTAGGATTTCATTATCTTATTAACATATGATAATAAAATAACATAATTATTTACTATTAATAAGGGTCGTATTACTATTCATATTGCAATTAATAATGGTATGTAACTATTCACTAAAAATCATTTTCGTTCTATTAGAGTCCAAATTACATACTGATCACAACTCCAGATGGCTGTTTTTTGAAATTCAAAACATAGAATAACCAATGATGTGTTTAATAGATAGATATAAAATATATTCAATATTTATATTCATAACCTTAGTGTGTTACAATATCATACATTATTCTGTATAGGCATCTACTTATCTATGTTATGTTATGTAAGAATGATATTTTGTTTATATAGTTTCAAAATAGTTAAACATATATATGCGCATCATTTAATTTATTTAGGAAATCATATTCAATAACATTAGACTCAAAATATTCTTCCTATTATAGGAGAGGCCTTGGTTGATGTATTTCTTCATGAAAACCCATTGATATATCAATTTATGAGACATACCATTTCATGATAGAGGGACCCTCTTTATTTATTTTCTAGATCGGTCATATCATTCACATCTCACATAGATTTCCATTAAAAATATTTTATTGGGTTTCATTCCCTTTGGACACATTAGAATGAATATTGATTGGTGTTTAGGTAGGAGAATCATTCTACTATCATAGATATTCGTTAAAAACAATTAAATTTGTGATAATTTTTTATCTCAAATAGAAAAATATGTCAACTATCCCCTATTTGTTTAGGCTAGTTTGTATGGAAACTTTTGTAAAATATGTTAATATTATAATTTTAGAGTGAAGTGAGATCCCATGGAACCAAATATGGTATCCCTGGACATTCTGCATAGAGTCTCATGTAGTGTTCCCCCATCTCTTTGGTGTGACATAGTTATATATTGGAATACTGAGGCTAAGGAATTGAGCCTATTTATTTTGTATATATATTTCAAATATTGATATTCATTTTACATGTTTCTAATTTGAAATAATTTAATGTTCATTTTTGTGACCTGTCATTCTTAAAATCATGTGATGCATGGACTACCTTACATTCTTGGGACACATCACAGGTCCTACAATTGATAAGATGTTTTTATCATTTAGTATTTATATTTATTATTTTAAATTATTTAGTGTTCTATATTTATATCTTAATTTTTTATAGTTATGGGGGAAAGGTACACTGACTGATTGAATATCTGTATGGATGATTACTCGAGACCAAAATGATCCCAAGGTTACGACTCTTATAGAATGTTCTCATATTAATTAACATTATAAACATTTATATATATCTTAATATACATATATATTTATTTATTACACATGATCTATTAAAGGTAGTGTTATTGTAGCATCCAGATGACCATCGATAACATTTCATGTAGAGGGACGAGATATTTCATCACATCATTGATCATGGTGGAAATGGAAATAGATTGACATTTGGAACAGAGATTTCATATTCAATAGATTCATGTGCTATGATTTTGGTTCATAATGTTATTGGGATGACACGATAGGTGAAACGTTTGGAGGCTAGGTGAAATCCCCCATGAAGTTAAATACATGACTACATGAATAGGTCAATGAACTCTTGGAATATATCTTCCAAAGTGATGGTCCATGGGATCCAATTATACAAGTTTATACTAACTCTTTTGTTTATTTTTTATTTGAATATATATTTTATTTATAATAATTATTTTTTGTAGAACACAACTATAATTGATATATGTTGAATTGATTGTCTTACAAGATGCATCAGATCCAAGTAGTATGTTTCATTTTACCAATCTGGTTTCCCAATCAATTTCAATGTCTCATTTATTTTTAATTTTTAGTAATCTCACATATATAATTTAAACGTACATAAAAATGAAATATGAACAAGTGTTGATTCAAAACCAACTAAATTAATTTATATTGATGAGAAAAATGACGAAAATTCCATTAATTTATTTTTACCTTCACATATAAAACACAATTCAATTGTATGATAAAAATAGTTTGTTCAATTTATTGTGGTTTTTGAAATGTATTATTTTCATAGAATTACTTATTACTAATTTTGGAGTCAAAATTGGTAAACATACTTGGATTAGTTAAAAATAATAGGAGAATGATGATCTTTCATTTCAATGAAATCCCATGACAATGATCATTAAGTCATTTTCAATCCCTAGAATTCATCAACACATCGATATGATATCCCAATGGGTTGGTTTGATCAAAACTATCAGTTGTACCTCAGATTTAATGTTATGTATAAAATCATATAAATAAGGATATTTATGGGAATTTTTTTTGGAATGACCTGAAATATATGGAGAAAAATCGCTAAGTCAATTTTGTCATGTAGGAGTGAACGTCACATCCATTGACTGCATGTTTCCCACACTATAATGAAAAAATACATGGAACAATTGTATAGTTTAATTAAAATTAAATATATCCAATAAAGTGGGTAAAATTTATAGAATTAGAAAAAATTGTTATGAAAATAGTCGCGAATATTGCTTATATTCTTTGTGATTTGTTAGAATCAGCGTCATGTCATTTTGATGCCCAAATTGATCAATTTGGCTTAAGGTCAGTGACTAAGAGATAAAACTGAACAAATGAGCATTGATTGACATGAAATAATTTTAATGGGATATCAAATCCATTTATAATCTATATGAATCATTATAACATCAATCAGATATCTTAATTTTTCAGTATAATTGAGTGTCATGTTTTTCTCTCCAATTTGGAGTTACATCAAAAATCACAACAAGGTGTTAATTCCATATAAAAACACTTGGATTGATATTAAATAATGTCAGAATGATCGTGAATATATTTTTGATCTATATGAATCAACACATCATCTATTAGATTCATATGTCTATAGATATGATGGGAAAAAATGAGTAACATTCCATAGTTTTTTTAAAATGATATATATCACATTGGGGGAAGAGGTAAAAATAGAAAAACTAATTTGAATTGATGTGAAAATCAAGGATAAAATTCCTTCAATCATTATTAATAATTTTGAATCAACCAATAATAAATTTTATTCCAAGAATTATTAGTATTACATATGGTATGAATTTACATTATTAACATTTTGTAATAGTTAAAAAATAATATGGTTAGGGGTCAAAACCAACCAAATCAGATCTTATTAACCAAAAATACTATAAAATTGTATTTTATGTCATTTAAAAGTTGTATATATCATTGTCACATAGATCATATATTTACATGCTTTAGTATGATTGAAAGTGGTTCCTCCTCTGAATTTACAATTAAAGGAAAAATCACAAAAAAAGATTATTTCCAAGAGAACAAATTTTTGTTGACATGAAATCATATGAGAAGAATCACCAAGTCGATATGTGATCTATAAGAATAATCAAAACATCCATCAGATTATCATGTCACATAGTATGATGAAAATCTGTTGGTAACATTTTATAATTTTTAAAACTGACATATCCCCCATTAGGGGGTCAAATGAGAAAATGAATTTTGATTGAAATGAAAATAGATTATAAAATTCATTGACATAGTGTTTATTTTATTGAATCTAGAAAATATCAATAAGATGCTAATTTTTTTAGTAACACTTTAGTTATTATTTGAAATTAATAATTTTTTTATAAAATCAGAAAAATATTGTTAGTAGTTGTTAAAACTGACCAAACAAGCATTAATGGACATGAAATATCCTCCAAATGATATTTTTGGCATTTAAAATCTATATGAATCTTAAAATAAGGATCAGATATCTACAATTTTTCAGCATGATCACATGTTGGGTTATCTTCCAAATTTGGATATATGTGACAAATCATCTAAAATGGGGGATCATATGATTTTTATGGACCCTAGTCAATCAATTGTATTTAATTATATAATGGAATGATGTATAGGGATGCACAAGATATTTTACTAAGGATTGTTCGTGAGTCAGTTATTTAATATTCTAATGAATTATTTATATATTTTTTTGTAATCGTACATATTAATATAGCACAATCATTGTGTTATGTTTTATATTAATGCAAGAAAAGTATAGAATCAAATGTAGATTCCCAGAAAATAAATGTGAGAAATGTAAATGATCCTAAGAAAGAATTCTGGTGATATCTATCATTGTTTAATTTTTTTCTCATTCATCCAATTCAATGAAATAGTTCAATATCCATTACTTATTAACCCTATACTACTTTATTTTGTATAGAAGCGCTAATATGATTGAGAGATCTTTAATGAGACCAAAAATTATTGGAACTAAACAAAATTTTATGGATACAAGTGGGGCTGAGTGGTTGATAAAAAACTAAACAAAAACAAATTACAAGACTTCTTCAATATAAATGATCAGACTCATGAATTATCTATGTATTAGAGTAATACAATCATATACAGATATTATCCAATTAAATCTAACATTATTGGTATCATAGACACAAAAAAGACTATTTTTTGGAATGATAAGTATGAAAAATAAAATTTAAACACACATGCACAATATAAAATTGATCTTCTATAAAAAATAAATGCAATTGATTATAATATTTAGAATTACATTTTCCTTTTAAATGAATTTACTCTTTTACCATTTGAGTTAACATACTTGGAAATCATATCTAAGGTTGTCCACATTTTTCAGTACCTACTATATGGTATGTCATTAAGTAATAAGAAATCCTTTGAACTAATGTATAAGAACCAGTTCTATCATTCCATCCCCAATAATTCTTTGATACGATGAATACATTCAACTATGTTGTTCTCAACCAAGAAATCCATTGATAAGTTAATCGATGTCTATCTTCATATCTATAAAATAACTCAATTTGTTGGATTGGATTCAATGTCTTCCTTTAAAAATAATCTCTTGATCTAAACAACAAGATTAAAAATAAAATAGTACTTAAGGTGTTATAATCCTCTTAAGGATTCCTAACAATGTGAAATCTCTAATGAAATACAATGACTAGAAATAATATAATCATGTAGAAATATAATTTGATGAATTTTGATGTGAATATGTTTCGGACGCTTTCGCCGGGGCGCGCGCGTCCATCCGTGGAGGCCGCGTGGCTCTATTGCCCCGCATTCCCGCTTTCCAAAGGTGAGCAGCATCTGTTCCTTGTTCAGGGACGTCTACTCCTTGATCAAAAAAGGGATGATGAGATGTCGGTTCTTCCTCCGGAGGATCCCTCCTCAGAGCTCGTCACCTAGTCCAAGTCTCCCTCATAGATTTAATACTTGTTCGTGATACTCTTCCCAGTGCCATATCTTCATGGATGCCGGTTAATTATGCTGCTTCTATCGGGACATTCCGAGGGGTCCGGTAAGGGCAGCAACCTTTGGTTGGGAGAGCAGTCACATCAAGACATCATTGACGCATCTGAGCGCTGGGGATTGGCATATCTGTTCTGGTCCCTTATTATAGGGCTTCTCGAGGGCGGGGAAGCTCGAGGCATCCCACATCGAACGCGGGGAATGGTATGCCATAGGCATGTCTCTGAGGTTTTCCTCAGTTTCCCTTGTTTAACAATGGGTATTCCGCATGTTTAGCATCCAGCGGGGATGGATCGTCCTGATCAGAACACTGACTAGAGTGGATCAGATTGGATAACCCCATAGGGGGAACACCGACATTGGATCCAATGCGTGGGTGGCTTCCTGAACATTATGTATGGGGGCGGTGTGGCATGATCTCACCGGGATGTGCCGGCCCGGGAGGAAATCAGGATAGATAATGGTGGTGGTGGGATGAAGTGGGGCTTACACTCTGAAGTGGCCCACTATGGATTTGAACACCCGAAGGCCGGCGTCAAGGTGAACCCAGGGGGGTCCACTGATGGTGGGCTTGAACCTCATGGAGGTATCCTACGTACCATGTCTTGACATGGATCAAAGACCTCGTAGTTCAAGTGTATAGTTTGACGTCATGTTGGACGAAGGTGAACAGTTTAACATCGTGAGGGACGAAGCAGACGATTTAACATCTTGCCGGACGAGGGTTAATAGTTTAACGTCATGAGGGATGAGGGAACTCGTCATGAAAAGACGACCGAGTGGTGGGATTGAGCCTCATTGAGGCGTCCTACATACCATGCCTTGAAATGGTTCAAAGACCACGTAGTTCCGGTGTGGGGATTACCCTCTGAGGTAGCCCATGGGATGGTTTCATGGTCGATGTGCACTCTAAGCCCACGTGAGTCGTGCTCGGTGTGGGAAACAAGAGGCAGCATGGGCCAGACGATCGCATCGCGAAGGGTGCGTCCGTGAGAAGTAAAGAGGGGCTTACGCATTAGGCGGCCCATGGTGTTGGGACTTACTCCAGGATGGAGGCCAATAGTGCGACAAAGAACAGTGGGAGAGGGGCTTCACTGGTTCCGGCACCGAGGAAGTGAGGAGGAGCATGGGTGAAACCTTCCTCAAGAGGGGCTAAGGGGATCACACTGAGGTGGCTACCCTTCATTCCCACGGACAAACACCACTCAAATGTGGAGGATATCATCCCATGTGGATACAAGGGGGGACGCACAGAGTGTCCAAGGTGGGGGGCACCCGGTGCGAGAGGCACGAGGAGTTGTCACAGTTTAACATCGTGTGTTTAGAACGAGGATCTTGGCAGTTTAACATCCTCCAGCTCAGACGAGGTGGGTTTACTCTGCATCCCTAGGACGTACATAACTGATGCCCTCTACCCCTTATGGGAGGGAAGGCATTGGAAAGGCCATGTAGGAGGGGATCTCGGAGCGAACCATCGAGGGGCTCACGTTAGTGTGGCTATGCGAAGAAGCATTATCCATTAGAGTGTCTATACGAAAGAGCATTAGGCAAAGCAGCGCTACGGGAGGTGTTGTGAGAGGGACTTTGAAATAACATCACGTGGGCCTCGAGGGCCACACAGAAAGAGAGATCTCCAAATAGAATGGTCCATAGGCGGAGGCCATGCAGAGCTTAGTTTCTTTGCGTAAGGGAGGACACATGCGAGCGACGGTGCTTCGCCAGGTGGTGCGCCTCAACCTTGGCGCAGGGCGGGGTGAGATTGGGGAGTGTCGCTCAGCATTATGCTTCGTGAAGGACAGTGTCCCTGCCTTAGCAAGCGGATCGCGTCTACCAGATGGGTGTTTCACGAAGCATAAACGCTCCGCAGCTGCCCGGGTCCCGTTGGGGATCCCCCTTCCTTTGCGAATGTGCATAGGCTTCGCGAAGGGAATCCCTCTCGGAAGAGGGACTCAAGACATGACAAGATAAAGCCCTCTCGCGAAGAAATGATACCTCGCGGGTCTCATCCTTCCCAGAGCGGCAGGTTCTTCACAATTCGGGAGCCAAAAGGTCGGATTGTCCGTCCGATTCTCTGACTGATTGCCCGTTCGTCCCCCTGAGAGCTCAGGGGGAGCTCTGTATTTATAGGCAACGGGCGCCGCGGAGCATGGCTCACTCGGCGGGAAAGGGGTGCGGCGCTTCGCGACGGGTTCGCAAACGTCAGGGTGCTCGTGGAGCGGTCCTCCTCTCGGGCTTCGCGACTGGTTCGGGAACATTAGGGCACTCGCGCAGGGGTCCGCCTCTGGGGCTTTGCGGCGGGTTCGCGAACGTCAGGGCACTCGCGAAGGCGTCTGCCTCTGTGGATTTGAGGTTGGTTTGCGAATTTCAGGGTGCTCGCGAAGGCGTATTCCTCTGGGGTTTCGCGGCTGGTTCGCGAACGTCAAGGGGCTCGCGGAGTTTCCACCTCTAGGGCTTCGCGGCTGGTTGGCGAATGTCAGGGCGCTCGTGGAGCTGTCCGCCTCTGGGGCTCCGCGTCCTTGCTTCGTGTGGCCGTCCCTGGGTGGACCGCTTCTTCTCCCTTGTGCGTCCGATATTTTTGGCGGCTGCAAATGCCCCACCCCCCCCTCAAACTGGGAGCCGCAAAGGAGTCAAGGGTCGGAGTCTGAGGGAAAATCACCAAAATCACCGGCGGTCCGCGATGAGATCTCGCGAAGAGGACGCACGAAGCAGACAGTGGCGGACGCACCGCAGAGCTCCAAGCGGGAAAGACGCACCGCGATGCTCCGGGTCACCGCCTATATATATAGGGGTGATGACCACTCTGTTGTCTTCATCCATCTTCGCGCCTCTTGGCTTTTTCTCTCGATTCACGAAGCTCCGCGTACTCTGCGTCTGCCCATCGCGAATCGAGCTTCACGGCGAACGCGAGTCTCCGACTCCGCGACTGCGCCAAGCGACTGTCTGCGTTCAAGCCGAGCCTGGACTCCGCAGCTTGACTTCACCAAAGGGATTCACCGGGGACCTTCACAACTGATCTTCGCAAACCGCGATGGCCCGTTTAGGAGTTGTACCAGGGGTACTTGTCGATGCTTCCCGGAGGGACGGGATGGCTGATAAGCTTGGCCTGGGGGAACTGATTCGAAGCAGTTCAGACCATGATTCTCTGACTGAGCTATTGTCAGAATGCCAGAAGAACTATCCATTGTGCAAGAAGCTACCCTTCTACGACATTAGGCTGAGGGACGACGTATTCATCCCTGAGGTGAGCAGGGACAAGCCTGTTTGCTGGTTCAGGAGCATGCCATGCCAGCGTCAATGGATCAGGGCGGATGATGGTCACACGCGGGAGGACATCACACCCGTAACTGCCGACTGTCTGTACAACCATCTGAACAACATTGATGGGAAGCTGCTGCGACCGGAGATGTCCCCTCGCATGTACCAAACCATTCTGAAGACGGCTCTGGGGAATCTGCAGAAGGGCTGGTCCGATGAGTGGGACCTGCGCCAAGGTGGCAACTTCACCGATGACTGGCCATGGCCCTATTGGGTAGGCACGTCATGCGAGGAGTTCAGGGCCGAGCTGAGGAGAGTGAGCCTATATGAGGCAGCATGGGCCTCTCAATTCCACATCTACCATCCGAAATAGTTGATTTCGGAGCTACTGAGCTGGTGGTCATCTAGGACCAACACCTTTCATCTACACCATGAAGAGGGGGGCATCAGCCTGTGGGATGTCCACCAGATCTCAGGGGTCCCGATCTTGGGTTCCATGTACTACGAATTCCTTCCCGTCATGAGGGCGTGGGAGGACGCAGAATATATTCCGCGGTTGGCGTCGGCTTTGGTGGGATTCGTCCCGGGGGAGGACAAGGAAGCGGTGCGGGACGTCCGCATTAAGAGGTGGTTCAAGAATTTCCTCAACTTCCTCGAGGGTCAAGAGTTCCCTCAAAGGCCTCGAATGTGTCCGAAGGGGGCTCAACAGGGCAAAGAGCACTCGTACTGGCAACTCTTGGAGGACAGCCAGTGGAAGACATGGGGCTTCAGTGTCAGCACTGAACAACAACCGATAGTCAGGCTGGAAGAATTTATCACATCCCTTATCTGCAATTGGATCCTACTGGTGAGGGATACCAATATGGGGGTGCGTCCCAGCTCGTTCCTCATGGCGTCCATGCTGGCCACAGGACGACGGGTCAACCTGGGGATGCCAATGCTCACCAAGCTGTACAGCATGTTGCGGAATATCAGCGAGGGCAAGAAGCCACCGAGGATATGCGGGCCCTTCCACCTTCTGTATGGGTGGATCGCAGCGCACATCAGGGGGTTTTTGAGTACCCAAATCCTATATCGCCACCGGGGTCGTGTTTTTGACCATCCATCCTGAACGCTGCCCGAAGCTTTCCGAACAAGCTGACTGTGCCGATGGTGCTAACCCGGGTATGGAAAGCGGATGAGTTCAACTTCCACCCGTTCCCATTGCAGACGGGGGTGCTTACTGATGATGGTCAGGGGACGGAGGAGCACCGGGAAAATCTACTGGCCTTTTGAGCTGTAGTTTTGGTGGTGCAGGTGGACCGCGAGCCGATATACGAACCATATACCCCACATCGGTTCGCGAGGCAATTCCCGTGCCTGCAATGGATGACTCTGCATGTTTACCGAGGAGTGCATCATGAGCATCACCTGTGCGTGATGAGGCAGTTATGGCTCATGTTCACGCGAGAAGATGGGAAAATGCGAATGACGTTGCCTCCGCCTACTGCCGCCTTCGGGCTGGTAAAGGGGTACGCCATCAGCTGGGAGGCGGCATACCCTGGGGAAATGCTAAAGCAGCCGACCGTTCGGGCTGGCGACGGAGGGCCTCTCTCGTCTCGAAGTCGGGGTCAGAGGGCGATGAGGGATTATCATGATGGTCGGGCTACTGTGGTGGCGAGAGCCGAACCAGTCGAGGAGGTAGCAGTGGCGGATCCGGTGGTCCCGGACAAGCAGAGTCATCCGGAGGGGCGGCCACCAAGGGGGTTCCGCCGAATATCAACCCAGGCTCTGGGGAAGCGGTTGCGCCATATCGACCTAGTAGAGAACGCCGTCTTCCAAGAAGCTTGGGACATCTGGGACGTCAACCGGAAATTCCTCAGCCCGCCTGAGATGTGGGCACATTTTAACCACCTCAGGATGGAGCTTCCGGGCATAGGACCTATCCGGGCTGGCATCACAGTGGCTCCGACGGAGGCGGAGCGGTACTTGAATGAGCTGGAGGACTACGTTCACTCTCGCAGTGTCCTACATCCAATGATAGACCGGGTTCGGGTACTGCTGGATCAGACGGTTCCTCCACAGACATCAGCCGCTGATCTGAGGGAGCGCTTTCCTCTACCGGAGGAGTCAGAGGGATCCTCCTGGGGAGATGAGGCCGGTGTAGGTAGTCCACTGGAGGAGGGCGAGGTCGGCACTCAATGCTCAGACTCCGACGACTTCACAGAAATCATTGAGGAAACATCCTGAACATATTTCCCCATAGTCCGTTTTCAGTCCAAAATGAGTTTCATACGGACCCGCAAACCACGCAGGAGGAACTGGTGCGCAAGCCGCGCTCTCGCTCGGCGGGTGACAATGTAGGGCCTTCAGAGTCTGATTCTGCAGCTCTGTCTGGTTCGGTGTCTGGCGGGGCTGGGGTGCCTGAACTGGCTCTCCCAGAATCCATGGATCATCCGACAATATATGGAGGGCCATGCGTAAGGGCCTCGTCAGCATCAGCTCAAGAGAAGCACCAACAGTTTGACCATTGTATGTTTTCCCCTCGATTCGTTGCCATCGCGCATAGTTTGCGCTTAATTGATGTCCATGTTCTTCGACGTCGTGTGTAGTTCATCGACTGGCATGGGCTTCTGTGGCGAGGCTGGTTGGGATGTCAGGCGGTGTCCTTCCCAGGGGCATGCCGGTGATGGTGGAAATAATCACCTCGCCTACCCATCTGATGGCACTCCCTATCACTGGAGGGACCACCAGTAGGGTCATCCCTGAGGTTGTTGAGGTGGGATCTGATGGAGAGGATCAACCAACCACCCCATGTCCCGTTGCGCCTGCTCCGGTGCCGGATGTCGCTTCGGGTTCAACGCCAGACATTGATCCTCAAGAAGACTTCTTGCAGGCATATCCAATATACGAGCCTACCGATCAGGCGGACTGGGATGAAATGACCTCCGATGAAGAGGACAGCAAGATCGTCCGTGGCCGATCATGGAAGTTAATCAGGCGCTTTATCGAGAAGACCCCCCAAGGGTTGTGGCTGGTTGAGATGGGCAGACTCCGCTCATGCCTGCACGAGTTGTGCGCTGGGGGAGTGGACGCCCAACGTCCTCATGCGCTCATCCGGGACCTTATGGCTGAGAAGATCCGGGAGAATGATTGCAATCTCAGTGTGGGCTGGCAACGAAGGAAGGAAACCTGCATCAAGAAGCTCCATGAGGCTGAGAATGATGTCTGATGACTACAAATCTGAGAGGATGAGCATTCGGACACTCTCAAAGTGTAATTCGAGCTGATCTCACAGCTGAAGGCCCAGCTGGCCGAGGCTGAGGAGGGCCTGAGGCAGGCTTCCGAAGAGATGGCCATCATCCAGGACGGTGTACAGCAGGCCCAAACTGAGGCTGATGAGCTGCGCCCCATCACCGCTGAAGAAGAACAGGAGCTGAGTCGGTGTCAGCAATCATTGGACGCCACAAGTCAGAGGGTGGCGGAGCTGCAACGCTCTTTTGACGGGGTTAATCCATCCGTTGGGGGAGTTGACCCTCGAGTACTGTAACAATTGCAACCCCTTTAATGGTACTCTCGTGCTTCGATTTTCTTCTTCGAATGTCGTAGCATACATGATTTCCACTGTTTTTCACTGGTTCATTGCATTGTTTCGTTGGAGTGTAAACCAGGCTTCGGGCCTCTGGGGTTTGGGTAACCGGTCCGGGGTTCCAAGAAGTATGAGGGACCTGACTGGAGAAATTAATCCTCAGAACAGCCGAATTACAACTTCTAGCGTGCTCTTGCGCACAGGCGGTGCAATGCCAGGGGCACTGAAATCAGTCCGAACAGATGGGGAAGGGAAGTATGAATCACGATACCCACGATTCGGGACATTGTGGTGGAAGTGGGACAATAGAGGGTGATCGTTAACCGTGGCAGAGAAATTATGTCCTTATTGCATTAGCCTGAAATGGGGACAACAAATGAGTGTAGATTGTTGACCATGTTCGAAACACAGGACCATGTCACAAATGTTGTCGCCCTGTATTCTGGAAATTTGGCCCAGGACAGCAGGCGGGCCAGGGCTCATTCCTTAAAACTGATAGGGGGTTCCTTGGAACTTTGGCCCAGGACAACAGGCGGGCCATGGGTCAGGCCTTAAAACTGTTAGGGGGTTCCTTGGAAGGTTGGCCCAGGACAGTAGGCGGACCGTGGGTTAGGCCTTAAAACTGTTATGGGGTTCCTTGGAACGTTGGCCCAGGACAGCTGGCGGACCATAGGTCAGGCCTTAAAACTGTTAGGGAGTCCCTTCAGACATGGAAAAGGACGAGGGTCCAAATATGGGGCATGCAAAGCATGGGAAGTGGAGTGAGGGTTTGTTCAGACAGAGTCCAACACTCATGAGATTACACCACCGTGGTGGGAGTACGCCAAATTTGCGCATCGGTCTGATCATAGATCATTCCTCCTTTCAAACAGGGCCTCTCTGGTGAGGGGGTCTGTTGCTTCCCAATATCTTGGGGAATCCTGAAATTATCGAGGGCAGAGTTGTGGTTGTTCGATTACCTTTGAGGGGTCTGGCCAGAGGGCTGGAAAGGGGAAGAACATCTCTTACAATTTCTAGGGGCTGGACCCTGGGTAAGGTACTGGGGTGTCTCTACGTATCCCATGAGGGTGGGAATCAAGCCAAACATAGTTCTGAATGTACATTTTAACGTCCTGTAGGACGCGATGCCTGCTTGTGCCAGTACACATTCCTCCAAAACTATTAATCCCACATGAGTCATACTAAGTGTGGGAAACAAGAAGTAATGAAGAACATTCCCTCACACAAGAGGGGGGATACTAGGGCGATGGGACGCTTGGTGAATACCCGGCCCAACGGCGCTAACACATCCATGTGGCTCACTTAAACGCGCAAAGAGACAAATCCGAGTGTGTCAGAATTCCACTTGGACATGAGGAAGTGAAAATGTGTGAATCATGACACTCAAAGTTTGGATGGTAGGTGACGGCGTGTCGATATGGGAATACTACTAACCATGGAAGAAAAGTAGCATCAATACCGCATTAGCCTAGAATAGGGATAGACAAATGAGGGTCAACTGTTGACCATGTTCGAAACAAGGGACCTTGTCGCAAATGTTTTCTGAAGTCTTCCGGGGCATTGGCCCAGGACAGTGGGCGGACCATAGATCAGGCCTTAGAACTGTTAGGGGGTTCCTTGGAACGTTGTCCCAGGATAGCAGGCGGATTATATGTTAGGCCCTGAAACTGTTAGGGGTCCCTCCAGACTTAGAAGTTGGCGATTATCCAAACGGCGAGCCCACGAATCTTGGACATGGAATGAGGGGATGTCCCTGTGATGATTCCACACTCCAGGCTTTTGTATAAACGCATCTGGATGCATCAATTGAGGTGTCGAGCAGAGGTGGTCGAGTCCCTTCCAAGAGGGGGATCTTAGTTTAGGGTCGTAGAATTCAGACCATGGATTGGGGGAAACACCAGAGGCGCGTAGTGGGCAAATGAGGAAATGCTCGACACGGGTGAGGACCATGGTGTGTATGGTGTGGTGGAATGAGGGCATGACCTCCCCTTTCACTCAGGTCAAGGGACCAAAATGAGGAGTTGAGCTGGGCCTGAGCGAAGGCAAATGCATTCCTACGTACCCCATGAGGATGGGGATCAAGCTACACGTATTTCTCGAAAGGGTATTAGTTTAAGGTCGTAGAGCTCGGACCGAGGGAGATCTTAGTTTAAGGTGGTAGAACTCGGACCAATGGAGATCTTAGTTTAAGGTCTTATAACTCAGACCAAGGGAGATCTTAGTTTAAGGTCGTAGAACTCGGACCATGGATGGGATGAAACACCGGAGGCGCGTAGCGGTCAAATGAGGAAAAGCCCAATGCGGATGACAACTGTGGTGTGTATGGTGCGGTGGAATGAGGGCATGACCCCATACCACTCCGCATGACCTCCCTTTCTCTTAGGTCAAGGGACCGAATGCAGGAGTTGAGCTGGGCCTGAGTGAAGGAAAAGTTGTTCCTACGTACCCCATGAGGATGGGGATCAAGCTACATGTAGTTCTCGAAAGGGTCTTATTTTAAGGGCGTAGAGCTCGGACCATGGGAGATCTTAGTTTATGGTCGTAGAGCTCGGACCGTGGGAGATCTTAGTTTAAGGTCGCAGAGCTCGGACCCAGGGACATCTTAGTTTAAGGTCGTAGAGCTCAGACCATGGGAGATATTAGTATAAGGTCGTAGAGCTCGGACCAAGGGAGATCTTAGATTCAGGTCGTAGAACTCAGACCAAGGGAGATCTTAGTTTATGGTAGTAGAACTCAGACCAAGGGAGATCTTAGTTTAAGGTTGTAGAACTCGGACCATGGGAGATCATAGTTTAAGGTCGTAGAACTCGGACCATGGGGTGGATGGAGAGCAGGACACACACAATAGGGTGGTTACCAACCCGACATGAATAAGGGCATGAGCCCATCTTACCATGTGTTCTCCGCTCTCTGGAGGGGTGCTCGAGTCAAGGGACAGAACACGAGGATGAGGTTGGGCTCGCGGGGAATACCAGGGTGTCTCTACGTATCTGATAAGGATGAGAATCAAGCCAAACGTAGTTCCTGAATGTGGCATGGTATAGTGAGTTACCAGTGCAAAGGATAAAAGGGGCACGGGTTCTGTCCCCCAGGCCAAGAGAAGCGGTATTTGATATATCTCAATTGTCCTTTAAGGAGAGTGGATTTTTTTTTGTGAAACGACAGACCTAGGGTAGCAATTCCTGGTGTCACCACAATAATCAAGTCGTAGTAGGCGTTGATAAATGGTATGGCTCATGTCCAATACCCAACGTGATGTCTTCCATAATGAGGTCAACACAATGCAACGCCATTTTTCGTCGTGCGGCCAGGACGATAATGTCACAGTTTAGGGTCCTGTGATAGGACCAGGCATGAATTTTAACGTCATGCATCGCAGATGTAGCAGAGACGATGCTAAAAGGGGAACGTGCACGGTGTCGTGAAACATAACCGACATGAATAGGGACATGACCCCGCATCAGACCGTGCACCATTCCGAAATGGAGACCTCAAGCCGAGGGGCCTATGGCGAGGTGAGAGGTGAAGACCTAAGGGAGGGACTAGCTCCCCAAACTGGTTGGGCCTGAAGAGGGGATGTGCGGGCGGTCCTACGTATCCCATTAGGATGGGAATCAAGATATACATAGTTCTAAGGGGCGCAGTTTAACGTCATGCGGGACAGATATAAGGGATTATCCTTAAAACGGGGTGTGCGTGGCGCATCTATTGAAAACCAGACGTGAATGTGGACATAACCTCATGTGCACACAGTCCCGTGATCAGGGTCCCGAAGGTAGGACTGCATAATCGAATTGGCTGAACTCGAGCTAGACCCAAAGAGAGGAGGTCCGGGCATTCCTATGTATCCCATCAGGGTGGGTATCAAGCCAGACGTAGTTCTGCAAGGATCTTAGTTTATGGTCTTAGAGCTCGTACCATGGAGATGTTAGTTTAAGGTCTTAGAGCTCGGAAAAAGGTAGATGATACCTTTCCGAGTGAGCGTATAACGCGACCCAATCCCTAAGCCCACGTGAGTGAATCTCGGTGTGGGAAACAAGGGGGGGAGGTCCTTATCACAATACTCAGAATAGCTACTAGTGGGAAGCCAGTGGACGGCCCCGAGGACACCTTAACACGGATTCATTCTCCTATGTGCAGATGCGCACTGAGGAGTAGTACCAAGAGTGTTGAGACTCTACTTGGACATGATGAAGTGAAGGAGGGTTTGAATCGTGCAACCAACATTTTGGGCATAATGAGATTCTGGGCGTAATGACATAAGAGTACTGCTGATAGTGGCGGAAACGCAGAATCGATATTGCACTGACCCATGGTGGAACAACAAACGAGCATCAACCGCTGACCATACTCACAACACGAGATTTTATCGATTTTTCGTCCGAAAAACTCTCATGGGCGTTGTCCGGGGACAACAGGTAGACCATAGGTCAGGCCTTAAAACTGTTAGGGGGTTCCTTGGAACGTTGGCCCAGGACAGCAGGCAGACCGTGGGTCAGGCCTTAAAACTGTTTGGGGGTTCCTTGGAACGTTGGCCCAGGACAGTAGGCGGACCGTGGGTCAGGCCTTAAAACTGTTAGGGTGCCCCTTCGGGTGTGGAAGGTAATGAAATCCCTGATGAAGAGAAGCGCGAAGCCTGAAAAGCAGAAGGAACATGTCCTGAACAGAGTCTGACATTCCAGGTAATAACTAGAGTGCCCTTAGGCACATTGGTGAACTGCCGAAAAGGGTTGGTGAGACGACTCTAGGGGTAGAATAGGCCGAGGGGCCGAAGCGGGATAAAGATTCCCAATAGAAGGGGATGGACCTGAAGCCATGGCATTCAAGCGATCCTACGTATCCCATAAGGATGGGAATCAAGCCATACATAGTTCTAAAGGCACAGTTTAATGTCGTGCATGACAAAGAGAGGGAGTGGGGCGTTCCCAAATAGGAGGCGAACAGTGCGGCAAGCGAACCGACGTGAATGAGGGCATAACCCCATGCTCAGACCATATGTTTCGTGCAAAGTGGAACTTGGGCCAGGGGCCTGAAGTGGGATAGAGATTCCTGGGAGAAGGGGCTAGACCTAAAGCCTTGGCATTCAAACGATCCTACGTATCCCATAAGGATGGGAATCAAGCCATACATAGTTCTAATGGTGTAGTTTAACGTCGTGCAGGACGAAGAGAGGGAGTTGGACTCCCAGAAGGGAGTCGTATGGTGCGACAAGCGAACCGAAGTGAATGCGGGCATAACCCCATGCTCACACCATACGTTTACCCTCCCCTTTTTTATAGATGATCGGGGCCGAGGGGCCCGAAAAGGCCTAGGGGCCAACATGGGTGATTCAGTCAGGAAGGCCTGACCTGCTTGCAGTTTAATGTCTTGTAGTAAGGACAGAAGAGGAGGAGGGAGGACTCCCAGAGGGGAGGCGCATGGTGCGGCAAGCGAACCGACGTGAATGAGGGCATAACCCCATCCTCACACCATACGTTTCCTCCCCCTTTTTTATAGAGGATCTGGGATGAGGGGTCCGAAAAGTCCAAGGGGCCAATATGGGTGATTCAGTTAGGAAGGCCTGACCAGCTTGTAGTTTAATGTCTTGTAGTAAGGACAGAAGAGGAGGGGGGAGGACTCCCAGACGGGAGGCACATGGTGTGGCAAGTGAACCGACGTGAATGAGGTCATAACCCCATGCTCACACCATACGTCTCCCCACCCCTTTTTTATGGAGGATCTGAGCCGAGGGGCCCGAAAAGGCCAAGGGTCCAATATGGGTGATTCAGCCAGGAAGGCCTGACTGGCTTACGGTTTAATGTCTTGCAGCAAGGACAGGGGCCATGAGACCGGAATGGCTGAGAGGCCTGAGGTGGAACCTTGATCAGGGGGTGGGTACGGCATAGCCTGTAACCCGACGTGAATGGGGACATAGTCCCATGCTTACGTCGTACACCCCCCCTTAGTTCATAGAGGAGAAACAGGGCCGTGGGCCCGGCCGTTGACACCACTTGGAGGGATGTTTGTCACTCCAGGATGGGGTAGGATGCATCATTGACCTTGGGGTGGACCCGAAGATTCAGGGCACTATTGACCATGTTCGAAAACACAGAACCCCTATGATGACCGGTTGAGACTTACTCGACGTGATTTGGGGCATGTGTGCACCCTGCCATGCTCCTTATCCTGAGGGGTGGATTTTGGCTTTTGGGATGGGCCGACGGACGAAATGTCTGGGCATTCCTACGTATCTCATAAGGATGAGAATCAAGCCATACGTAGTTCTTGAAGGCCATGCAGTTTAACGTCATGCGGAATGGACTTGGGAGAATAGAAGAAAGGAGGTGTGTGCGTAGCGCGACCATTATTGTCCTCGTAGGAGTGGGGCCAAGAAATCCTACTCCATAACATGCGAGGAACCTCCAAGGGAACTATACCTAGAGGGGATAGTCAAAGGCAATAGAATGGGCTGGCCATAAGACGAAACATCTGTGCGTTCCTACGTATCCCATAAGGAAGGGAATCAAGACGGACGTAGTTCTATAGGTGCAGTTTAACGTCATGCAGGACCATATGGGGATCTCAGTTTTATGTCTTAGAGCTCAGACCGTAGGGTGCAGTTTAGGGTCGTGTGGGACCATAAAAGGATCTTAGTTTTAGGTCATATAGCTTGGACCGTAGGGTGCAGTTTAGGGTCATGCAAGACCATAGGGGGATCTTGGTTTTAGGTCTTAGAGATCGGACCGTAGGGTGCAGTTTAGGGTCGTGCGGGACCATACGGGGATCTTCGTTTTAGGTCTTAGAGCTGGGACCGTAGGGTGCAGTTTAGGGACGTGTGGGACCATACAAGGATCTTAGTTTTAGGTCTTAGAGCTCAGACCGTAGGGTGCAGTTTAGGGTCGTGCGGGACCATATGTGGATCTTAGTTTTAGGTCTTAGAGCTCGGACCGTAGGGTGCAGTTTAGGGTCATGCGGGACCATATGGGGATCTTAGTTTTAGGTCTTAGAGATCGGACCGTAGGGTGCAGTTTAGGGTCGTGCGAGACCATACGGGTATCATAGTTTTAGGTCTTAGAGCTCGGACCTTAGGGTGCAGTTTAGAGTCGTGCGGGACCATATGGGGATCTTTGTTTTAGGTCTTAGAGCTCAGACCGTAGGGTGCAGTTTATGGTCGTGTGGGACCATACGGGGATCTTAGTTTTAGGTCTTAGATCTCGGACCGTATGGTGCAGTTTAGGGCCATGCGGGACCATACGAGGATCTTAGTTTTAGGTCTTAGAGCTCGGACCATAGGGTGCAGTTTAGGGTCGTGCAGGACCATTCGGGTTGTGCAGTTTAGGGTCATGCGGGACGATAGGGGTTATGCAGTTTAGGGTCGTGCGGGACCATAGGGGTTGTGTAGTTTAGGGTAGTGCGGGACCATACAGTTTAAGGTCAATCCGGACCATACGGGTTCAGGAAAAGTACCTTTTGAGGAACTTGGCATTGGTGGGAGCAGTTTTATGCTCATCATCCGTTGTCACCAAGGAGTACGCTCTATTGTGGTAAACCTTGTAAATGACGTAAGGGCCTTCCCATTTGGGCTCTAGCTTTGGTGGCTTACTGTCGGGGATCATTGGCGTCCGGAGGTCCAATACCAGGTCACCTTGCAGAAAAGAGTGAAGATAGACCTTCTTGTTGAAGGCTCTAGCCATCTTATTCTGATGCCTTTCCAAACTGTGCAAGGCACGAAACCTGTTTTCTTCCAATGCTTCCAATTCAGCTAGACGGACTTCGGCCACCTTATCGGGTGCTTGCTGGTCATAGACTTTAGTTCGTAAAGACAGCAGCTGGATCTCGATGGGCAGGACAACCTTCGCGCCATACACCAGCGAATATGGAGTCACCTGAGTGGAATTGCGAGTTGTCGTCCTATATGCCCAGAGGGCATTGGGGAGCTTGTCCGGACAACTCTTCTTGTTCTGACCAACCATTTTCTGCAGAATGTTAGAGAGGGTTTTGTTGAACGCCTCGATATGTCCATTTTCTTATGCATGATAGCGGGATGTATGGTTCGAACGGATGTTGTACTTGGCGTACAATTTCTTGAACTCAACTGCTCGGAAATTGTTGTCGTTATCGGTGAGAAAAGCATGTGGGACTCCAAACCTATGGATGATATTGGAGCTCATGCAGTCAACGATAGAGCGGGCCTTGACTTCATTGAGTGGGACTGTCTCTACCCATTTGGAGAAGAAGTCCGTAGAAGTTAGGATGAACCTGCATTGGCGAGCTGTCGCCGATGGTTATGGTCCTAATACATCGAGACCCCACACAACGAACGACCAGGAGTACTTGATGGAGTGGAGATGCTATGGCGGTCGATGCAGGAAATTTCCATGCACATGGAAATCATGACATCTCTTGGCAAACTCAATACAATCATGGATCATAGAGGGCCAGAAATACCCCAATCTTCGGATCTGATGGGACAGCTTTGGCCCAACCTGGTTGGCACTGCAGGAACCGGCATGAACCTCTTGCATGACCTGAGAAATCTCGTCTCCGTGCATGCAATGGAGGAGAACACCATCTAATATCCATTTGTAAAGAACCCACTCAAGGTTGGGACCGCTCTGAAGGGTAAACTGAAGTGCGCGGCGTCGGATCCGCTCGCGCTCAACTCGATCATCCGGGAGGCAACCATTTTGGAGATACTCGACAAAAGGTGCCCTCCTGTAGAGGGTGGCCTCGGCTACTACATTTGGAGACCCAGGTGTCCCAGATGTGGAGGGCTGGCGGTAAGATGGCTTACTCGTGGGTCGTCGTCATCCCCTGGGGTGATGGGAGTGATAACTCTCCGGTGAGCCACATGTATGATCAGGTCATTTTGCTCGGGTTCTGCGAGTGACGCGGCCAAGCTGTCCAGGGCATCAGCTCGACCATTCTGCGACCAAGGGACATGGGTAACCTTTGTTCGAGAAGGGAACTGGGCCATTAGGAGGAAGGTGCACTCCAACAACGGCATGAGCTATGGCTTTCTGACGACATAATCGCCGATGATGAGGTCCTGATACTCTGCCTCGTTGTTGGTGCAGCTTTCTGACAGCAAGAACGAGTATGGAAGGATAGCTTTTGTCGGGGTGATGAAGATGACACCCAGACCTACTCTGTTATGCCTAGGATCATTGAGCATCCTACCGGTGGGACTCCGGGAGGCACCGTCAAAGTGCATCTACCAACATGAGACGACATGATCGACTTAGAGGATGGCCTCATCAAGAAAATCCAGGTCTTGGGGTTGATCTGCAGGAGCTGGATGGGAAGCTAGAAAATCTGCCAACGCCTGTCCTTTGATGGCCTTATTAGGCACAAACCTGATGTCAAACTGTTGGAGGATCACCAACCACTGTGCTAGTCGGCCAGTCAACATAGGGCGATTCAGGATGTATTTCAGTGGTTCCACCTGAGAGACCAGATGTACCTCATGATGCTGTAGGTAATGCCACAATTTCTGGATGGTGAATACGAGTGGAAGTCATCTCTTCTCTATGGGAGAGTATCTGTTCTCCGTGTCGAGAAGCATGCTGCTGAGGTAGTAGAGGCTGTTCTCCGTACCCTCGTTGTTCTTCTCGGAGAGAAGCGCGCCCAATGACCATTCCAAGGAGGTCACGTAGAGGACCAACGACTTTCCGGGTACGGGTGGAATCAGGACTGGAGGTTGTAGAAGATACTTCTTGATTCCCTCAAAGGCGGTCTGGCACTCTTCATCCCATTCAAAGGTGGATCCATTCTTCATGAGCCTGGAAAAGGGCTTACACTTTCCATCTAGATTCGCAATGAATCAGCATATGTAGGCTAAGTGGCCTTGGAGACATCGAAGCTCCCAAATACTACTTAGGGGAGGCATCTTTCTAATGGCCCTTATCTTATCTGGATCAATCTCGATGCCTCGGTATCTGACAATGAAGCCGAAGAACTTTCCAGAGGTGACCCCAAAGGCACACTTCAGTGGGTTCATCTTCAGGTGACAGGAGTGGAGGAATTCGAACACTTATTCAAGGTCCTTGAGATGACTCTGGCGTTAACAAGACTTAACTACCAGGTCATCCACATAGCATTACACCAATTTCCCAAGAATCGGCATGAATATGAGGTGCATGGCCATCTGATAAGTGGCACCTGCATTCTTTAGGCCGAATGGCATAACTCGGTAACAGAACGTACCTTGGGGAGCCCTGAAGGCAGTGGACTCCTCATCCTCGGGGGCCATCCGAATCTGGTTGTACCCGTAATACCCATCCATGATGGAGAGAGCCTGGAACCTAGTCGTGGCATTAATCAACAACTCGGTCACTTGAAGGGGAAAGTCGTCCTTCGGACAGTAGCGGTTGAGATCACGGAAGTCGATGCAGACTCTGATCTGCCCGTTCTTCTTCCTCACTGGCACAATGTTCACTAACCACTTGGGGTACTGGACATCCTTGATGAAGTTGGCTTTGATGAGCATGTCAACTTCGGCCTCAACCATGGCACCATGAGAAGGGTTCATTCTGTTGGGAGGCTACTTATATCCACGATGTTTCGTAGGAAGACCAAGGCGGTGGAAGACTACTTGAGGATCTAGTCCTGGCATCTTGTTGTAACTCCAGGCGAACACGTCACGGTGCTGCTTCAAGAATTCCACGTACCGCTGCAGTTCCTCGAGGGATATGTCGTCACTGATCAACGCGGGCCTCTGTTCTGCCTCGCTACCGAGGTTTACCTGTACCAGTTCATCGACAGTGGTAGCGACGCCTTCTTCAAAGGCAGGGGGAGCATCCTCCAAATCCACTTCTGTGCTCGTGGTCGGGTCTTCCGCAAGGGGAATTGCTTCCGAGGTACCAGACTCTAATGGAGGGGTGGGGTCGGCTCGAGTGGCAGTGTTTCTCACGTCAGCAGGATCATAAACCACTGAGACCACGGCGACGAAGGCGGTCTATCAGATTCCATACGGCCTTCTGCCCAAGGGGCCACGCTTAATGACATCAAAGCAGTGGTGACGCGTTGGTTCGAGCCGGTTGATTCCAGCCCGATGGAAGAGGTACGTATGACGTACTACTGTTTCCATGTGCCTGACGCTTCGGTACAACACATGGGTAGGAGGATCAGGGATCACCTGAGCCTTATTGGTGTAGGAGTACGAGGTGATCTCCTGACGTCGCTTGGACCCGAGAATATGTCTTCCTCTAGTAACCAACACAACAAAACATTGCCCCATGTCGGGGGTTGTGTCCTCCAATCGATGGTTTGGGAAGACGTATGTGTCGTCCAGGCTTGTCCAGGGGTCACTTGTGACCGGGGCGAGTTCATCCTCATCCACTAGTATTTGCTTGTCCTTGCTCTTGTAATAGTCGGCATCTACATAGCGGGCTTCACAAGAGGCAAAGGGGGAGGCGTCTCCTTGAAGAACACCTACTCAACCGTTGAGGGAGTACTTGAGGCATTGGTGATACGATGAGGGGACCGCTGCATGCAAATGGAGCCATGGCCTGCCCATCAATGCGTTGTACGCGGTGTCCTGGGAGACAACCATGAATTCAGTGCTGACGACTAGGCTGCCGAACTGGGTATTCAAATGGATCTTGCCTACTGGAGTCTATTTGGTCATGTCGTACGACTGGATTCTGAGGTTGGAGGGAGTTAGATCATCCTCTGATAAACCCAACTTCCGTAGTGTCTGAGTCGGGATCAGGTTAATCTCGGAACCCATGTCGACAAGGCAGCGACGGACTTCCACGCCGTTAAACTATCCGGTAATATATAGAGGGCGGATGTTCCCCTTCATGGGAGGGTCTTCGTCTTTACTGGAGAACGATATGAACACCTGGCATTCGGCATCCCCAGTCGCGTCGGCGTGGAAAGCTTCCGCGGCTGCGACCTCCGTCTCTAACTGGAGGGGGCTCCATAGGGCCTCGGGAAGTGCCTCATGCATCTCAGGTGATAAGCGGAGAGCCTCCAGGATAGAGAGTCTTAACGGGATTCCGGAAAGATGCTTCAGGATGTCATAAATCCATGCCAGACGTGGGAATCTTCCTACAGGTGGTCGCTCCGCAATTGGATGCGCGACAGGCCCTGTTGGTTGGACCGTCGGCTGGCTGGTGCTCGGTACATCCCGTTGTCTGCTGGCCGATGCCGGATGGATGACTGTCAGACGTCCAGACCACTGAGTTTGGCCTGTAGTCTGGCTAGATTTCTCTGCCAGATCCAATAGCATGTATGGCAGTGGAGGAAAACACAGAGGCACCAGATGAGCTTGCACATGCTAAGCTCTGCGCTGGACCTGTTGTCTGGTTTCAGTAGCGTGCACTGCCTAGTTGAAAGTACCCACTAAGGTGCCTTGGTGACCCACATGATTGTGGTCGCATCGGCGTTGACGTCGACTGGGGACGTTGGAGAGCTTCGCCTGGAGTTCTCCATCTTCAGGAGTCATGTAGGGATTTACCAGCTCTACGGTGTTAACCGAAGCGTACCCTTGATTGTCACTTGACGAATCATCCACCACTGGGCAGATTATTGGAGGGATACTTACCTCGGGGGGCATGAAGTCACCGAGGGTACGGGATGAGGATGACAATGGCGGTGCGTGCTCCTTCTTCTTATGTCGTCACTACATACTCTTTCGAGGTGGTGCTGACTGAAATGACGATGCTGAAGCGCTGGTCGCTCCCTCTGAAGGGCATGGCTGATTCAGGCATGCCTGAATTATACCATGGGCACGCGCAACCATTTTACGGGGCATCCAGTCGTCGTACTTCTGAGACCCGCGACTGGGAACCTGTTGCCACCCACCTTTGTCGTCACTACTGCCTTCTAGCCTCGTAGAGACGGTCGCCACTTGGGCCGGAGCTGGGCCGAGCCTGACTATGTTGTTATTGACCTGGTCTTGGAGCCAGTCTTTAAAAACATATCACTTCTTGAGGGTATGCCCCAGGATCCGGTGGGAGGGGCAGTAGTCAGGATGATCGACAAGGTGGGCCTTTGTTGGCCTTTTGCACTCAGGAAAGCGTACGATCCCTTGCTTTAAGGAACTTCGGAAAAAACCAGGGACCTGATCCTCTCTGAACGAGTATGTAAGGTGCCTTAATTCCAGATAGGGGGCTCTGGGAGCCTGGTTCTGACGAGGGACCTGAGGGGCCTGCCGGGGAGGCGGTGCATGATTGTCTCGCCTTGGCGGCAGTGGTGCATTGCGCGGGGGAACCAGTCGGATCTGAGGTGGTCTCTGCGGGGAAGGAATCTGCGCCTGGGGTGGAGGATTCTGGTGGGGCTACAGAGCTGGCGCTACTGGAGGCAACTCTAACTGCCTTGGGGCCTCTTCTTAGGCCACTGCAGCGAGCTCGGCACTGGCCCTCCTTGCTGGGATCACCGGGTGCGGCAGACGTGCTTGACTCGCCTGATGCAGAGCTTCTTCGAGGCACTGGGCCTTGTCTGAGATATACCAAAATCCTCTAGGATAGTTCTGGGTGATTAGGGATGAGACTAATTCTGTCCTGATGTTCCCTACACACATCGTCAGTAATTTCTCCTGAGTCAATGGCATATTCAGGGAGTATGTCAACCCTTTCCACCGGGCGATGAAGTTCACGACTCGCTCATCAGGCCTTTGTTTGCACTTGAAGAGGTCTATGATACTGGTCTTTCACGTGGTGGAGCTGAACTGGTACACGAACTACAGGTCGAGATCCTCTCAACTAGTCACTGACCCGATAGGGAGCTGGTTGTACCAGACAAACGCAGGGCCCTCCAATTTCTGTACAAAACATCGGATCTTGGTGGCTTCTTGTTGTGCCGGGGTTCCCAACATGGGGTCACACCTTGAAGAGAAGTGGGACAAGTGCTGAGGTGGGTCCCCCATCCCGTTTAAGGGAGAGAAAGTGGGGTTCCCGAAACCAGGCGGTGCGGGCATGTCATCCACCCACCCGGGATACGGCTTGCCATCTGGTGGGACGGCCACCTGCCGCGTTTCCAACGCCTCAAGATGGGCAATGAGTGCCGCTATGAGATCGTTCGGGCGAGGGTCCCCATCACGAAGAGGGTCCCTGAGCACAAGTGCATTGTCGGGTTCTTTGACATGGTAGTGGGCTTCAATGGCTCGTGGAGCGGTTGGTTGGACGGCCAGTGGGGCGGTCGGCGGAACCTGGGATAGATTCTTTGTATTACCACGCCGTTCAGAAGGGTTCGACGAGACATACCTTGACCTTTTTCCGTGATCCCCGGCCTCCATCCTGTCTGTGAGAGTAGAATGACTAGGGTTTCCTGCAGGCTTCTCGCTGGGGTGAAATTGCTCTTACCCCTGCTGCTCCAGCCTAGGATCACCATAATCGGGTTGCCGCTCTACAGCGTGCTTGGCCAGGAATTCATCAACTAGACTCTTATGCTCGATGAGCTGTTGGCGCAGTGCATCCTTCTCAGGGTCTTCATCCGCCTTCTTCACCGAAGTGGATGGGTCGGAGTGTTTAGTAGCTCCGACATGCTCCTTATCTTTGCTGGTATTTCGGCTGAGTACCAACGATTCGGTGGGTACAGGGAGTCCCAGAAGGTTCCTCTGTTGACGGGTAACCCTCCCGGATTGGTCCAGCAATGGCAGTACACCCACAGGGGGGAAGTCTTCATCAAGCAGATCCAACTCATCCTCTTTGTCTGCCGCGTCAGCCATGTAGACCGCAACCCTCCTCAGGGGCATGTCCTCAATGTCGCATAGCGAATCGGGTTGCTGGCTGATGGGGTTGAAGAGGAGGGCATCGTACAATCCCCAACCACAGACATGCACATGGGGGGAAGCTACCCTGATGATTCTGCGCAGTAATTTGAAACTCTGAACGTATTTCTGTTGAAGGTTGCTTCGGCGACCAGGCGACTCAGAGCGCTGAGCCATGGGGAGCGTGACCAAATCTACCAAACGGCATTGCTCGCCGATTTCCTCACGGTGATGGTGGCTCCTTGGGTACGTCACCGGTTCGTAGTGAAGGCGGATGTGTGTCGCCCATAGGGTTCGGCGGAAGCATCCTACCTCCTCCGGGGTGGGGGATTCTGTTGGCCGAAAATCCGGCTTTGCCACGGGCCAGAACTTCTCCCGGAAGTGATCCTCTGCGAGAATGCTCCAGAAGCTCCTGGGCTCGGATTCAGGGTCTGGCCCTGTGTTTCCCCACTCGTCGATCGGGGGTGGCTGATGAACCGGTAGCGGTACCGAGGCGGACCGCTGGGACAACATACTGGGCGGTGGAGAATACGGCATACGTGCCGACTGTCCACCAAATACCAGGCCATCATCCGAAGAGTGAGGTGACCTGATCACGATGTCCTGGTAGGACGGGCTAATGACCACAGCCTTTGGTGCATGCACTACTAGAAAAACAGCTATTTGCGACGGGCTATTTGCGACGGGATCCCGTCGCAAATGGATTTTTGCGACGGGACCCCGTCGCAAATAGCCCGTTGCTGAAAACGCCGTCGCAACTACACTTATTTGCGACGGGCCCGTCGCTATAGCGGTTTATTGCGACGGGCATTCTCCCCGTCGCAAATAGTATTCCGTATTTTTGTAAAAACTTTTAAAAACGTTTTTGCGACGGGACCCGTCGCAAATACCTTTTGAGACGGTACCGTCGCAAATACTATTTGCGACGGTACCGTCGCAAAAACGTTTTTAAAAAAATAAAAAAATATTAATAATACTAGTATTTGCGACGGGCATCGCATCCCGTCGCAAATAATATTGATAGTATTTGCGACGGGTCCCGTCGCAAATAATATTTTTAAAAAAAATAAAAAACTATTAATAATATTAGTATTTGCGACGGGTATAGTATCCCGTCGCAAATACTATAAAAAAAATAAAAAAAATAAATTTTTAATAAATTATTTTAATGAATATAATAATAGAATTATAATTTACAAATGAAAATAATAAATTATTTTAATTACTATAATAATAGTAAAATTATAATTCAAAAATAAAAAATAATAGAATATTAATAAATGATTTAATTAATATAATAATAATACAATTATAATTCATAAATACAAAAATATTAATAAGTTATTTTAATTAATATAAAAATAATAGAATTATTTTACATTCAAATATTAAAATAATTCAAGTATTACAAAAAAAATAATTAAATTATAATATTATAAAATTTTAATATATATATAAAATTTAATATTATAAAATATAAATAATATTATTATTCATATTAATATTGTTATTTAAAAATATAATATTATTAATATTTTATAATGAGACAGAAACTACGAATAGAAAAAAAAAATTGATTTCTCAAATTTTATAACTGAAATACAAAATCTAATCTGAAGGAGGGGGGGGAGGTGGGGGATCTGCAGATGGTGGTGGAGGAAACTCCACCCCTAAAGCATGAGTGAGTCGGCGCATGTACTCCATCTGCTCCTGATGCTGCTGCTGCCACCGCCTCGTCTGCTCCTCGTACAGCTGCTGCTGGCGTCGACGCTCCTCCTCATGCTGCTGACGAATCTGCTCCTGCTCCTGTCGGAGACTCTCTATCTGTGCAGTCTGAGATCGCAACTGATCCTCATACTGTGTAGAAAAAGATGCACGAGCTCCTCTCGAGCTGGACGCCGACATCGCAGCACTGCCATAATAATCTCCGGGAGTCAGTCGAGAGCCGATACCAACTACCCGGCCCTTCTCGAAAGCATACTGGGTGGCCTGCATCCATGCCGCCTCATCAAACTGACGGGCAGTGGTCTGATCTGATGACTCGGCCTGACTCTCAGGCCGGGTCTGTGACGTTGCGGCCTCATATGACTCCTATAGTTGCAATTTAAAATTAAAATTGTGAATATATTATATGCAGTTAATTTTTAAACTTGAAAACAAATTATACTGACCACGATGTGATGCTGACGATCACCTCTGAGCTCCCCAGTAGCAGGATCACTATACATCCTCCGATATACGTCGTACTCTGTAATATCGGGGTGCTCGACAGCCTATAAGAATAAAAAATAAACTGTTAATATTTATAGTTATATAAAATATTTATAAATAATGTACGTACCAGATGCTGTCTATGAGTACTGAAAGAACGACTCCCAGCTCGATGAGTCACCTCCTGTCTCCCCCGATTCTGCCTCCCCAGCGATGATCTCCTCTGAAAGGCACCACTCAACCAGTGCGCACATAATCCATCCCATACATGGGATGAAATATACTCTGGTCGGTGTGCTCTACATGACTCCTCAAAATCTGACACTCCTGCTTTCTTCATCGCAGCTTTTCTTAAATTGTGCAAAAACTGACGAAGGCGATCACGCATGGCCACCTCCCATGCCTCGTGGATGGCGTCACGCATGGTATCCTCGATCGGATACCATAAACCCTACAAAAAAAATCAAAATATCAAGTTAGAAATGAAATAATTTTCAAAATAAAAATTATTTATTTACGTACGTACCAGCCAATGGTCGAACATGGCCTGCTGCACATCAATGGGAATCTGCTCCCATGTGGTCCACGGCTGAGAGAAATAGTTGCGCAAAATAGCGTTGCCCTGTCCGACTGCTATATGCGGAAAACTGAAAAAAAATAATAAACATTTATTATGTGAATAGATTATTGAAATCTTAGTCAAATCCACGGGTTATCACACAGGTTATCACACCTCCGGGTGCGCGGATCAAACCCAAGGCGTGGACGTCGCTCGGGGACGGGGTCAGGAATCATCAATCGTGCAAGACCGCGCCCCCTCCGCGTACTCCCTGAAGCGCCTGCAGGCTGAGGGTCATCTGCCAGCAACTCATCCGCATCGAAAGGCAGGTCAGCATCCGTCAACTCACGAAATGTGGCCTCGTCCATCTGAAACAGAAAATGTTAATGTTAGCAAATAATTGATAATTACTATTATATATACATATATACATATTATGATTGTATATAAATACCATGGAATTCTATAAGTGTTCATCTTCATCATCATCTTCATATATGTCAATGTCATCTTCATATTCCTCCTCAACATCATCGATATTCATTCGAGTTGCAGTTGCTTCATCTCTTACCATTTCAAATTCATGTGTGACATCATTAACATCATCGTCATCACCGACTCTTAAATGTGGGGTGTCGTCATCGATACTCATGTCTCTTTGTAAAAAAGATTGATTTTGAGTACTCTCTTGAAAAACTTCAATTCTTTGCACATCAGTGAAAGCACATTCACTTTGACTAAACTGATTGTCTCGAATTTTGATTTTTATTACACTCCACCAATCAGTCAAGTCTCTTGATGTTGCACAGTACTTTGCATAATAAACTTGATATGCCTGTTGAGCCAATAAGAATGGTTCATTTACTGCGAGAACACTTTTACATTTAATATCGATGATTCCATGAGTCGGATGAACACGCACGGCTCTCTCTGTATCCAACCAACGACATTTGAACATGGTTATGTAATGTTGTCCAAGATAACAGAGTTCAATGATTTCATCAAGTATGCCATAAAAGTCAACTTCATTTTCTCGATGATGAGATCCTCTCAAGCTAACTCCACTGTTCATTGTTTTTTTTGATTCCCCATATGCATGTGTGTGGAATCGAAATCCATTCACCACATATGCATTATAAGTTTTAACAAGTTTGGAAGGTGGGTTACTCAATACACACAGCCGTTTGTCAATTTTATCAGCATGTCGAGACACCTGAAAATTTGTGAAATAATTATCAATATAGTAAACTATACATTGAATGAGTTGCTAAAAGATAAAGAATTTATGTTACCAGTTTTTGAAACCACTGAGAGAAATTTTTCAGTCGACGTTCTTCGAGAGCAGCTGCTGTAATTTGTGGAATTTGTTTCTTGATATGATTATCATACAACCTATAAAAACCAAAGTTATTTACTGTAACATAAATGATAGAATAAGTGATATAAACACTTACAGTACAACTGATGTCATCTCTTCACAGTTGAGCAGAACATACGTATGAGCTCTATGATGTTCATCATCTGAAAGCCAGCGTTCAGAAACTCCACCAAAACCAAGCTCTGACTGGTTGAAAACAGATAATTGATTGTCGATTTCATCAATATTCCTCTCATTCCGTCCCATTCGGTTGTGTTTTGAAGGATACTCAGATTCAAAATAATGGGAGCAGAAAAAAGATATTTCCTCTTGCAAATAAGCTTCTGCAATAGATCCTTCAACAGATGCTTTGTTGCGTACTTTTCTTTTCAATTTTTGCATGCATCTTTCAAATGGGTACATCCATCGAAACTGTACCGGACCTCCACATTTGGCTTCATATGGCAAATGTAACATCAAATGTTCCATTGAGTCGAAGAAAGACGGCGGGAATATTTTTTCCAATTTACATATAATTACAACAACATCTTTTTCAAGTTTGCCTAGAGCATCATAATCTGCCGTAGCCGCACAAATTTCCCGAAAAAAATGAGACATGTCTGTTATGGAATCCCAAATCACAGAATTCAACAGACCTCTTAATCCAATTGGTAGAAGTCTCTCCATTATAACATGACAATCATGACTTTTCAATCCAGTAATATGACCATTCTTTACACATCTACCCAAATTGGAAGCACAGCCATCTGGAAGTCTCAAATCTGCAATCCACTGACAAAATAATAAACGGTTTTCTTTAGACAGTGTATAAGCTGCTTTTGGTTTCAGTAACCTTTCTGTTCTGACATTCTCAAATAGTTCCAATTCTGGACGTCTGCAAATTTGGGCAAGATCTAAACGTGCATTTACATTGTCTTTGCTCTTTTCTGGACGTCTGCAAATTTGGTAATTAATACTAATTATTGGTAATTAATACTAATTATTGGTAATTAATACTAATTATTGGTAATTAATACTAATTATTCCTAATTAATACTAATTATTGGTAATTATTACTAATTATTCCTAATTAATACTAATTATTCGTAATTATTCCTACTTATTGTTAATTATTCCTAATTATTACTAATTATTGTTAATTATTCCTAATTATTACTAATTATTGTTAATTATTCCTAATTATTACTAATTATTGGTAATTAATACTAATTATTGGTAATTAATACTAATTATTGGTAATTAATACTAATTATTGGTAATTAATACTAATTATTCCTAATTAATACTAATTATTCCTAATTAATACTAATTATTGGTAATTATTACTAATTATTCCTAATTAATACTAATTATTCCTAATTATTACTAATTATTGTTAATTATTCCTAATTATTACTAATTATTGTTAATTATTCCTAATTAATACTAATTATTGGTAATTAATACTAATTATTGGTAATTAATACTAATTATTGGTAATTAAGACTAATTATTGGTAATTAAGACTAATTATTGGTAATTAATACTAATTATTTGTAATTAATACTAATTATTCCTAATTAATACTAATTATTGGTAATTAATACTAATTATTCCTAATTAATACAAATTAATCCTAATTATTCCTAATTAATCCTAATTATTCCGAATTATTACTAATTATTCCTAATTATTACTAATTATTCCTAATTATTCCTAATTATTCCTAATTATTGTTAATTATTCCTAATTATTACGAATTATTGTTAATTATTCCTAATTATTACGAATTATTGGTAATTAATACTAATTATTACGAATTATTGGTAATTAATACTAATTATTGGTAATTAAGACTAATTATTGGTAATTAAGACTAATTATTGGTAATTAATACTAATTATTGGTAATTAATACTAATTATTTGTAATTAATACTAATTATTTGTAATTAATACTAATTATTCCTAATTAATACTAATTATTTGTAATTAATACTAATTATTCCTAATTATTCCTAATTATTGGTAATTATTACTAATTATTCCTAATTAATACTAATTATTCCTAATTATTCCTAATTATTACTAATTATTCCTAATTATTCCTAATTATTACTAATTATTGTTAATTATTCGTAATTATTGTTAATTATTCCTAATTATTACTAATTATTGTTAATTATTCCTAATTATTACGAATTATTGGTAATTAATACTAATTATTGGTAATTAATACTAATTATTGGTAATTAATACTAATTAGAGGTAATTAATACTAATTATTGTTAATTATTGGTAATTATTACTAATTATTCTTAATTATTGATAATTATTAGTAATTAAATGAATAATTATCAATAATTAGAAATAATTACCAATAATTACAAATAATAACATTATTAATATATTTTATTATTAATATTAAAATAATATAATTTTCTAATTTATATACAGTTCTGTTTTCATCTGTGCGTTTTCTATCTCCACATACAAATAATACATGTGAAGACAGCAAACACACAGATGAAAAAAGAACTGTATATATATAAAAAATTATATTATTTTAATATTAATAATAAAATAAACTAATAATGTAATAATGTTCTTATTCTTAATTATTGGTATTTATTACTAGTTATTAATATTTATTCTTAATTACTAAAAATTATTACTAATTATTCCTAATTACCATATAAACAATTAAAAATAATTAAATTACAACTAATTAATAATAATAAAAACTAATAAAAAATTAAAAATAAATAAAAAATTAAAATAAAGATAAATACCTTGAAAATTGATCTGTTCTGATCGTTCTTCAAAACTTTAATATCGGCTCCGGAGAAAAAACTTACACTAGAGAAAAACTCAACTCTAGAAATATGATTCTGAGAGAGAGAGAAGATAAGGAATGAGAATGAAATGAAAAAAACGGATGGGGGTATTTATAGGTTAGATTAGTTGCGACGGGCTCATTTGCGACGGGATTCCCGTCGCAACTAGTATTATTTGCGACGGGTCCCGTCGCAAATACCTTAGCCAACATTTATTACGGTCAACCGGTAAATAGTTATTTGCGACGGGTCCCGTCGCAAATAACCCTCTGCCGACATAGTATTTGCGACGGGGGAATATTCCCGTCGCAAATACCATTTACCGCCGCCGGTTATTTGCGACGGGAATATTCCCCCGTCGCAAATACGTTTCCCGCGATTTGTTATTTGCGACGGGAATATTTCCCCGTCGCAAATACGTTTCCCGCGATTTGGAGCGCATCGCGGGAAAACTATTTGCGACGGGTCCCCGTCGCATATACGTTTCCCGCGATTTGGCGCGCATCGCGGGAAAACGATTTGCGACGGGGAAAAAAATCCCGTCGCAAAAGCCTCCTTATTTGCGACGGGAAAATACCCCCGTCGCAAATAATTTTTTAACATGACTATTTGCGACGGGAATAAATCCCGTCGCAAATAACCCGTCGCAATTGCTCATTTTTCCCGTAGTGATGGGTTGCAGTTACAGGCGACGGGTCGCGCCGTTGCTCAACCGTCATTGGCCCCCAAAACAGCTCTTCGTGATCTTTGGTAGAGGTAGAGGGTGTTTCTGGCAACGAAGGTGGTGGATGCACGGTCGGAACCTGTGGAATTCCCACAATATCCTCCTCCTAGATGTACCAAAGAAGATAGGTGGGAATCCGATGGATCTCGCACTCGGGGAGAATGAAGCTGACACGCCTTTTCCCTACCCCGGTCTTTGACACGGAGGACCGAGGAGAAGAATCCGTCGTCAACTCACATTCCGCCTCAGAATCCGAAAAGATGACTGGCTTGATCTCCACCCGGGCCTTCCCAGGGTTCTTCCTATGGCGGCGATGACCCGCTCTCCTTCCTTGGGACAGCTCTTGGGGATAGGGCTGGTTCCCGATAGGTAATTTCAGGGTCTTGCTGGTGCTGGGGCGGAAAGGACATCCGCTCGAGACGGCCGGGGTGCGAGGGGAACTGGGGCAGATGTCGAAGGGCACAAGGGGAGGACCTCCATGGATGGCACCTGTGCAGACAGAACCCTTGTATGAACTGGCGGGAGCATGGGGAGGACCTCCATGCTTGGTGCGGGCGGTGCGAGGCTGACCCTCATCCTTCTGGTTGCCAGGGCGAGGAGGACCTTCGTCAGTCACATAAAGGATGTAGAGGGTACCCCCACGTTTGAGGGGGACTAGATGGATGGTAGCTTCACATCGACGATCCGGGGCTGGAGGGACTCCATGCCCTGAGTGGTGGGCGAGGGAGAGGCTTTCGTGCTATGTATTACTGCCTCGAGGCAGGACATTACTCGGGATGAGGGTAGCATGAGGCATACCTTCATGACGAGCATCGGAGCGGGGGAGGCCCACGCCCGATTGGATGGTGGTATGGGGAAGTCCTCCGTACGCGGTGACATCCCCACAGATAGGTTCGCGGCGGTCACCATTCGAGCCCGCGACCCGGGGAGTCAACCCAGCCGGCCCAGGGGGCGGTTGGGGGCTCGGTCCCGGTCGGGCAATGGAGCATCCCGGTTCAACACATGCAGGGACCTCGTAACCTTCGTCGACGGTGGCTGGGTCCACAGTAGTTTTTGACGTGGACGCCCCTTGGCGGGCGTCCTTGGCTCGGCCCCGGCGCTGGCGTCGGGTCAGGCGGGCCGGTGCAGGCGGTGCAGGGGCATAACCTACCTGCTCCTCCAGTAGGACCGAACGGTGGCGTTGGCGCGGCCGAGTGGGGGCCCTTTCCTGGGACCCTTGGACCGGGGCCCTGATTGGGTAGCGACGGGCATCACCCAACTCGTCGGCATGAGGCAGGTAGTCGTCGGAGTGTTCCGGGGACAGACTCCCGAAATGGTTGGACGTCGGAACGGGGAGCAGGGTCTCCCTGCGCGGCCCTTGGGGGAGGCAGTGGCGATGGGGCCTGGATGCCTCCAGGTCCGGGGGGGGCCATATCCTGGGTTGGGATGACCCCTTCCTCCTAGTACTTTCGTACAAGGCCGTTGATCACCCGTAGTTGAATAATCTCCAACGGGGAAAGGGGACGTGGGCGTCCCGCATGTGTGGATGTCGATGCTATGGTGGCCATGGTGGAGCCACGTGGTATGGCTGAACCGGTATGGCCTCCTCCTCTACGTAAGTGAGAGGGTGATGATCGTGACTTCGTAGCGGCAACCTGGTTCCTGGGAAACATGGAGTTTAACTCGTCAGCACTGCGAAGAGGGGAATCAAAAACCAGTGCCCCATCCTCACTCTGTCCTCTGTGATCGATAAGAGGGATCCACACCGACGACATCACTGAATGGAATGCTCTACGTTCCACTACCCCAACCACTTGTGATTTTCACGCCAAGACCGATATTTCCTCAGTGGGACCCAGGGCTGGATATCTGGATCTGGTAACATGTCAATCTATTGATGCCCTGAACGTTACTAATCTCCACATTGAGGAGAAGAATTTCACGTCGGGTTCACCATTTCTGTTTCTGACTCTTTCGTCGGGGCGCGCGCGTCCGTCCATGGAGGCCGCGCGGCTCTGTTGCCCCGCATTCCCGCATTCCAATGGCGGGCAGCATCTGTTCCTTGTTCAGGGATGTTTGCTCCTTGATCGAAATCGGGATGATGGGATGTCAGTTCTTCTTACTGAGGATCCCTCCTCAGAGCTCGTCACCTTGTCCGGGTCTCCCTCATAGATTTAATACTTGTTCATGAAACTCTTCCCAGTGCCATATCTTCATGGATTCCGGTTAATTACGCTGATTCTGTCAGGACATTCCAAGGGGTCCGGTCAGGGCAGCAACCTTCGGTTGGGAGAGAAGTCACGTCAAGACATCATTGACGCGTCTGAGCGCTGGGGATTGGCATGTCTATTCTGGTCCCTTATTATAGGGATTCTGGAGGGCGGGGAAGCTCGAGGCATCCCACATTGAACTCAGGGAATGATATGCCATAGGCATGTCTCTGAGGTTTTCCTCAGCTTCCCATGTTTAACACGGGGTATGCCGCGAGTTTAACGTCCAGCGGGGACGGATCAGCCTGATCAGAACACTGACTGGAGTGGATCAGATTGGAGAACCCCATAGGGGGGACACCGACATTGGAGCCAGCGCGTGGGCGGCTTCATGAATGTTACTTAAGGGGGAAGGGTGGCATGATCTCACCGGGATGTGGCGGCCCGGGTGGAAATCAGGATATATAATGGTGGTGGTGGGATGAAGTGGGGCTTACACTCTGAAGTGGCCCACTATGGATTTGAACATCGGAACGCCGACATCATGGTGAACCCATGGGGGTCCACTGATGGTGGGATTGAACTTTATGGAGGCTTCATACGTACAATGCCTTGACATGGATCAAGGACCTCGTAGTTTAGGTGTACATGTTACACCACGAGATTTTATGAAAATATTCTTTTTAATTTTATTAATGTCTTGTGTTTTACGCTACACCAAAAGGAGCTTGCACAACACGCATCCTTGACTTGCCTTGTATTACACGCAATCACGACTTTCCTCGATAGCGTGTGTTATACGCAATACCGAGTTTTATTAACAACGATATATTATTATAATATTGTTATGAACTAGCCGTTATGAATATTATTAACTAAATTATGAATTTTATAACATTATTATTCATCTTACACATTTTCTAGAACATGGTATAAGAACAAAATAAATTTTTCAGGTCAATTAAGTATTTTTCAAAAAATGCAGTTTTGCCGCCTTTTGATGGTGCACCCACTTTAAATTTAGTTTTTGACATGTTTATAAGTTCAATTTGACAAAATTTAATTGTTCTTTAGAATCAGGATATAAAAATTTACTTTGGATAAATTTTTCATATTATTCTGATAACTTTCATATTTTAATGAATAGTAAAAACACGCTATATTTTAATTACAAACATCTTTTTTCATCGCAATACTTTATACGGTTAAATTAGAATATTTAATTTTTTTAAAGTGTAAATCGAATATATTTTTACCATTTAATCTAATGGTATTAAATTTAATTAATATCACTTTGAGATTGAACATAAATGAGTGTTAATATTTTGATAGATATTATTTCTTAAAAACACGGAATTTGTTTTAACAGCGGGATTTAATTATAAAATTAATTAATGAAACTTCTATGTTATGAATTTGGTAAAATAGACTTCATTTTTGAATTCGGAATATCGAAATTATCCTACGGTGAATTTTTTGTATTTTTCTGAAAAACTTCAATTTTTGATGAATAGTGAAACCACAAAGTGATGGTTACAAAAAATTGATTTTTCGTTTAAATGGGACTTTACCACTTCTGTGATTTGAAATTCAAAAATAAAATTTAAATGATTTTCATTATTAAGTAAAATGTGGTTCAATGGGATGAAAATAATTTTTTGGTGAACAGTAACTGTTTACTTTTTTTTAACCGCGGTTAATTAGTAAATAGGGTAACTAAGGGTAAATATGATATTACAATTTCCCTAACACATGTCCTAATTCTATTGGATAAGTTTTATTCGACCAAAAACAACCTTATGAATATAATATGACCATTTAGGTCCACTTGGATTAGATTATGACATTTAATATTATTTTATTTAATGAATAGTTAAAATAGTTAAAATCAAAGTTTAATAACTAAAACATTTTTAATATGGGGTTATACATAAGATAAATTCGATTATTAATATTCATTAGAAATCTAAAACGATTTACTACATAATTATAGTTTATTTATAATTTTTAGATTTTAAATAAATTAATTTATTTATGACACAACGATGATACAGTAATTACCCTTTTAAGGAAATGTTAACATAATTGATGTTATAAATTTACAAATAAATGAAATTTGAGACTTTTTATGAATTCCACTAATTTTCTAGGTTACTATGATATATTAGTGTTGATTTAATCGACTTGGTGAACATATAATTCTGTTATGACTTTCACAAAAATCATATATCAAATAGTGTCAAAATTGACACAAAATAGTTTTTAAATCAAATATTATATTATTAATTGTTATTTTAATTCCTAAAAATCTAAGGTTCATCCAAATGACTTAGATAAGGATATATATATTAATAATAAACAACTTGGGGTTCTTTTGGCAAATTATAGTAAGTGTATTAACCATATAGTGTAAGAAAACAAAAGACACGGTAAAAGTTAAATTATTTAACATAGAGTTAAATATAATTGATAAGGTTAAAATAATAACCTAAACTTGTATAAATCATATTAGTTGATAGGATTTCGACCCATCCCCACTTTAGCTTCGAAATATGACCCTTTGGAACCATTATGAACCTATTTTGACTTTAATATAAAATAATATTTTGAGATATTCCTAAGGTGCCCCTCTCCTCCCTTATAAAAGGGCACCTCTTCCCCCTCCTCCTCACATCCTTTTGATCCTTGAAGCTCGGCCAAGCCCTTCCTATTTCCCTTCTCCACTTCCCTAGAATAATCCTAAAGGTCCTGATATTCTTCAAAGACCAATCTTAGTTCCCTAAGTGGAGGATTCAAATAGGCATTTCAAAGAAGAGGTAATATCCATTACCGATCTTTTCAATTTCTTTCTTCTTCTACTTCTTCTTCTTTAGTTGTTTCATGATAAAGTAATAACATAAGTATTACTTAAATACTGATATGTTATTATAAATATGTAACAACCCTAATTCACCTTCTATACATCCTACAGAAAAATGAAATCACCGCGCGTGCGTACGTACGGAATACCGTCTCCACACCGTGGTGTAATCTGTTTCTCCAACACCACCTTTCATGGATGGGTATAAAGGTGTAAAGAATAACTATATAATGTTTTTATAACATAATAATGATTCTGAAATATTATATCATTCACTTCAATTCAATCCAATAATTATGGAAATGATATCATCGCTCGTGCGTACGTACGGAATACCGTCTCCACGACGCAATGAGATTCATTCACCAAGATAACCATTGAAGAATGATTATAAAGTATATATATAGTTAATAATAATGGTATATATAACATAATAATTCCACTGGTTTTATGTATATATATATGTATGTAATATACTTACTTCCATTAAAGACAATAAGGAAAGGAAAACAACGTTCATGTGTACGTACGGACTACCGTCTCCATGAACGGTGTGTTTCATTTCATTTATCTCTCTATTATATATATATATATATATACTGAATATATATGATATATAAAACATGTTTTATATTCTGTATGTAATTAAATCATGATATAAGTAATAATAATATCAAGAAACAACAAGTCCAAACGCCTACGACAAAAGGAACGATTTTACCCAAAAATGACCTTTAACATGGAATTTACAAAAGAACGGGTAATATAAAGTCATAAGTGAACCGTATATGATATAATAACAATGAATATGATTATTTAATAAGTCAATTACATAATTTAAATCATTATAAAAGAGTTTCGGAACCATATGAAGCATATCAGACCTAAGGTAAGGGAAAATTTCGCAAATCTCATTTTTATCCGAGATCGCTTATTCGTAAGTATTTACTGGGGTTATTGTTATCATCCAAGTACATGTTTTATAAAAATTCTTTCATGTATGTTTAATTTCATTCTTACCCATTTTTTACTTTTACTACGTGGTATGTTTGGAATCTTTCTTTTACGAGGTACTTTTTGACTTTTCCGACAAAAGTATGAGAAAAATGTTATTTTTAACTTATACGGCGTGAACGTATTTTTACGTTTTTATAAAGCCTTATTTTCATGAAGCTTCCTCCAAAATATTTCATGACTATTTACAAAAAAATCTATTTCTTTTATAATTTCATGACATTTTGTGAAAAGAAAATGATTTCAAATAAGAAAGGATATTTTCCTCAAGAATTCATTTTATGTGTTTTATCAAAACCATTTTCCATCTAAGATGAAAATATTTCATAAGTGTATGTTTCAAGTATAATGTCTTTATGATTTACATGGTTTCACTTTTCTTATTATTAAATGATATCCATTTCTTTTATATGGATTATGTGATGATGTGATGATGTTTATGAAACCCATTTTATTTATTGCGTTATTATGAATGATGTATGTTTATTTTGTGGCACAAGTAAGAATGATTTCATTATGAGATGGGTGGGAACTATATCTCCCTCCAATGCATTGGGTAAAGATTTTATATCTCATGAGATAGACATGGCTCTAATGGTAGGTTATACCGGTTCACTGAAACATGACTGAAATGAGGGTGACTCGATTCAGAAAGGGACTCTTTCCACTAAGATGGTCTTGGTAGCAATGCCTTGACTACTATGGAAATCATAACAAGTGCTTAAAGGATTCCACAATTACATGTTTTATTCCCATGCTATTTTATCATGCTTAATGTTTCTTTATGATGATCTATGCCTTACGTACTTCCATGTTTTATGTCAATACTCAAGCTTTTGATTTTTAAACATTATGTTCATGTTTTTAAGTTCAAATGTATAATATTTGTTTTATTTTATCCATGCATACCCCTACTGAGCATTTGAGATCACCCTTTATATGTTTTCTTTTCCCCAGGATATAATGAAAGGTTTTAGGTAAGAAAAATAGGGGAAGATTTTTATGGGAGATGTTGAAGATCTTTCACCACGATTAGAAGATTACGTTCCAAGTTTCCAAAGACACTAAACTATTACGGTCCTTGTGTGTTTGTTTTAATTATGTTTCAAGTATTCTGCAAATGTAATGTAATGTCCTTGTACGTCAGGCTTCGGGTCTCTACAGTTGGTATCAGAGGAAAGGTTTAGTCAACCTTTGGAAACTAGGATGCGAAAACGTTAGTCAGATCCCTAGAGATATTTCTAAGGTATTTCTAGGGATGTCCCTAAGGATAAGTATACGTATAGGATACAGTCCTAGAACTATGGTAACGATCATAGAATTTAACCTAAGATGTTAGATATTGAGGATACTCCCCCTTTATTATGTCATTTTCCCTAGCATGATTTTTGCCTCTCACACTATTCTTTTTGGGTTTTAGACGATGGTTGGAACTCGATGGAACCGTGTTGATCAATGTAATGGACAATGCAATGATTTTCCTCCTGAACAAGCCAATGTTATGGGAGATGGAGTTCAAAATCTGATTGCTATACTTACACAAGCTATGAATCATTATGGACTTCCAAATGAGCAGAGAAGGGAACAATATTCTATTGAGTCCTTCATGAGGCAACGTCCACCTTCATTCAGTGGGTCTTCTAATCCACTTGTTGCTGAACAATGGATTAGTACCACTGAAAAGATATTTTCAGTTCTTCAATGTTCTGAACATTATAAAGTCATCTTAGTAGTATATCGTTTGGAATGTGATGCTGATCAATGGTGGAATCTTATCAAAAATACGAGGCCAAGAGATGAAATTGAGTCTATGGAATGGGAGGAGTTCAAGAACTTATTTTTCAATAAGTACTTCCCTCGAATTCTTCGAACAAATTTGGAGAAGGAGTTTCTTGAACTAAAGCAAAAGGATGATGAATCTGTTGGTATATACGAAGCGAATTTTACAAGACTTGCAAGGTATGCATCTGGCATTATCATCCAACCTGAAAGTAAAGTTGATCGATTATTCAGTGGCTTAAAACCAAGTCTTCTAAGGGCATTAGCTATAAGAGACTTCAGTAACTATGAAGAAATTGTGTGTTGTGCTATCAAGGTAGAAATGAAAGTTGGTGTTACTTATTCATCTCTTAGTTTTGACAAGAAACGAAAGATGGAGTTCAAGGAGAAATCTAAGAATAATTGTGAAAAGAAGATGAATGTTTCCTTATGCACAAAGTGTGGAAAGAATCATGGTGGAGATTGTCTTAAAGGGACTAGAAAATGTTTTAAGTGTGGAAAAGAAGGTCATCGAGCAGCTAAGTGTCGAGGTAATGGAAAAAGGGTTTCTAATGATGTGAATAAAGAAAAGACTGCAGAGAACGCACCACCAACACATCAATGCTTCATGTGCAAGGAAATGGGGCATTATGCTAATAAATGCCCTAATCCAAGGGTTAGTGATGATCGATATGAGCAACCACTTAAGGAAAAGGACAAAGGAAAGTCACATGCGATCACCATTGGCGATGTTGAATATGACAATGATGTGGTGGAATGATTAAGTGTTTATGTAATGGGATTCCAGAATAGTGTTGTATATAGTATCATGGAATATTGGAATATTTAAGTTTTTGTCTACTGTGGTTTTCAATAATTTTATGGCATCGGTAACCATGAAGAGTGATTGAAATATTTTTGGAAAGCAGATGATATGCACATAATGAAGGGATAAAGAGAATCTAATATGTTTGATAGTATTCATGAGCAAATGATTGATAAAAGGACTAAGTGATATCATTGTTTGAGTATAAAGAATTTTGAGGATTTTGGTTTGTGGAAAGTGTTAACTTTTATCTGCATTCATGTTTTCACTAAGTTTCAATGGAATACATGATTAAGGCCTTCGAATGTTTGGAATGTGACCAACAAGATTGGAATGAAGTATTATGATATATGGGGATCAATGATGGTATTAAATCTCTGGTAATCGTTTTCACTATATTATGAGAGTGGACTGCAGTATTATGGATAAGCCTAAATATTGGAAAGGATTATGTTGACCATAAGTTAGTATTATTTAAGGATTGAACATTTTTTATTCATGTGATGTTATAGTAATGTAGTTTCACAAAAAGGACAACCTTTAGGATGGGTGACAGCCCATCACGTCGGACAAGGCTGAGGGAATCGAACCCACAACCGAAGTGCGACTGGCCTTTATCACCTACCACTATCCTACAGGAAGTCCCTGGTTAGTAGAAATTAGTTTTATGTTATTAAGCGGTATGATATATGAATTATAAGTTCATTTTTGGAACCATATACGATTAATCTAACCATAAGATGGACTTATAACTTTTACAAACATATTTTTTGAAAGAGATACAATGACCCGTCATTCTATCACATGATCTGCTAACATATCACGAATAACAAATTCAACTTCATTTCTTTAAGGGATGAAGTAGAAATTATTCAATTCACAAACAATAGTGAGATTGTTCCAAAATCATGTAAGTATTTCTTTTAATTAATCAACTTTAGGGAAATGATCTTGAAAACCAAAAATGTTGTCCTAGTTCCCTTATACCCGTTAATCAGATGGTACCTTAGATCGTCACAAATTTATGTCTTTGTGATTGCTGGCATTTCCATAGCCATGTTCTCTACCACTCTCCATCAGAACATGATGGTTAGATTTCTCTTCCATATCCATATTTTCACCTATGTGGAAACCCAGTGATTAGTTTATTTGGGTAACCGTTACGTTTCATAATTTTGTTTTTAATGATTGGTTTTGGTATTCCTTTTTACGATGTGGGTTTCTATCATAGAAACTTTCAAATAGTAAACCATTTATAACCCCAACGAATTTTGAGGGCGAAATTCATTTTAAGGGGGGTAGAATGTAACACCCCGAGATTTTATGAAAAGTATTCTTTTTAATTTCATTAATGTCTTGTGTTGTACACTACACCAAATGGAGCTTGCACAACACGCATCCTTGACTTGACTTGTATTACACGCAATCTCGACCTTCCTCGATAGCGTGTGTTATACACAATACCGGGTTTTACTAAACAACGATATATTATTATAATATTGTTATGAACAAGCCGTTATGAATAGTATTAACTAAATTTTGAATTTTATAACATTATTATTCATCTTACACATTTTCTAGACCATGGTATAAGAACAAAATAAATTTTTCGGGTCAATTAAGTATTTTTCAAAAAATGCAGTTTTGCCGCCTTTTGATGGTGCAACCACTTTAAATTTATTTTTTGACAAGTTTATAAGTTCAATTTGACAAAATTTAATTGTTATTTAGAATCAGGATATAAAAATTTACTTTGGAAAAATTTTTCATATTATTCTGATAACTTTCATATTTTAATGAATAGTAAAAACACGCTATATTTTAATTAAAAACAACTTTTTTCATCGCAATACTTTATATGGTTAAATTAGAATATTTAATGTTTTTAAAGTGTAAATAGAATATATTTTTACTATTTAATCTAATGGTAGTCAATGTAATTAATATCACTTTGAGATTGAACATAAACGAGTGTTAATCTTTTGATAGATATTATTTCTTAAAGACACGCTATTTGTTTTAACAGAGGGATTTAATTATTAAATTAATCAATGAAACTTCAATGTTATGAATTTGGTAAAATATACTTCATTTTTGAATTCGGAATATCGAAATTATCCTAGGGTGATATTTTGGTATTTTTCTGAAAAACATCATTTTTTGATGAATAGTGAAACCACAAAGTGTTGGTTACAAAAAATTGATTTTTCGTTTAAATGGGACTTTACCACTTCTGTGATTTGAATTTCAAAAATCCAATTTAAATGATTTTAATTATTAAGTAATATTCGGTTCAATGGGATGAAAATAATTTTTTGGTGACTAGTAACTTTTTACTTTTTTTACCGCGGTTAATAGTAAATAGGGTAACTAAGGGTAAATATGATATTACTATTACCCTAAGACATGTCCTAATTCTATTGGATATGTGTAATTAGACCAAAAACAACCTTATTAATATAATATGACCATTTAGGTCCACTTGGATTAGATTATGACATTTAATATTATTTTATTTAATTAATAGTTAAAATAGGTAAAATATTTAAAATCAACGTTTAATAACTAAAACATTTTTAATATGGGGATATACATAAGATAAATTCGATTATAAATATTAATTAGAAATCTAAAAAGATTTCCTACATAATGATATTTTATTTATAATTTTTAGAGTTTAAATAAATTAATTTATGTATGACACAACGATGATGCAGTAATTACCCTTTTAAGGAAATGTTAACATAATTGATGTTATAAATGCCCAAATAAATGTAATTTTAGACTTTTTATGAATTACACTAATTTTATAGGTTAATATGATATATTAGAGTTGATTTAATCAACTTTTTTTGAACATATAATTCTGTTATGACTTTCACAAAAAACATATATCAAATAGTGTCAAAATGGACCCAAAATAGTTTTTAAAACAAATATTATATTATTAATTGTTATTTTATTCCTAAAAATATAAGGTTCGGAAAAATGACATAGATAAGGATATATATATTAATAATAAACAACTTGGGGTTACTTTGACATATTATAGTAAGTTTATTAACCATATAGTGTAAGAGAACAAAAGACACGGTAAAAGTTAAATTATTTAACTTAGAGTTAAATATAATTGATAAGGTTAAAATAATAACCTAAATTTGTCTAAATCCTATTGGTTGATAGTATTTAGACCCATCCACACTTTAGCTTCGAAATAAGACCCTTTGGAACCATTATATACCGATTTTGACTTTAATATAAAATAATATTTTGAGATATTCCTAAGGTTCCCCTCTCCTCCCTTATAAAAGGGCACCTCTTCCCCCTCCTCCTCACATCCTTTTGAGCCTTGAAGCTCTTCCAAGACCTGCATATTTACCTTCTCCACTTCCCTAGAATAATCCTAAAGGTCCTGGTATTCTTCAAAGACCAATATTAGTTCCCTAAGTGGAGGATTCAAAGAGGTGTTTCAAAGAAGAGGTAATATCCATTACCGATCTTTTCAATTTCTTTCTTCTTAAACTTCTTCTTCTTTAGTTGTTTAATGATAAAGTTATAACAGAAGTATTACTTACATACTGATATGTTATTAAAAATATGAAACAACCATAATTCAACTTCTATCCATCCTACGGAAATATGAAATCACCGCACGTGCGTATGTACGGAATACCGTCTCCACGCCGTGGTGTAATCTGTTTCTCCAACACCACCTTACATGGATGGGTATAAAGGTGTAAATAATAACTATATAATGTTGTTATAACATCATAATGATTCTGCAATATTATATCATCCACTTCAATTCAATCCAATAATTATGGAAATGATATCATCGCTCGTGCGTACGTACGGAATACCGTCTCCACGACGCGATGAGATTCATTCACCATGATAACCATTCAAGAATGATTATAAAGTATATATATAGTTAATAATAATGGTATATATAACATAATAATGCTACTAGTTTTATGTATATATATATGTATGTAATCTACTTACTTCAATTCAAGACAATAAGGAAAGGAAAACAACGTTCATGCGTACGTACGGACTATCGTCTCCATGAACGGTGTGTTTCATTTCATTTATCTCTCTATTATATATATATATATATACTGAATATATATGATATATAAATAATGTTTTATATTCTGGAAGTAAGTAAATCATGATATTAGTAATAATAATTTCAAGAAACAACAATTCCAAACGCCTACGACAAAAGAAACGATTTCACCCAAAAATGACCTTTAACATGGAATTTACAAAATAACGGATAATATAAAGTCATAAGTGTACCATATATGATATAATAACAATTAATATTATTATTTAATAATTCAATGACATAATTTAAATAATTATACAGGAGGTTCGGAACCATACGAAGCATATCGGACCTAAGGTAAGGGAAAATTTCGCAAATCTCATTTTTATCCGAGATCGCTTATTTGTAAGTATTTACTGGGGTTATTGTTATCATCCAAGTACATGTTTTTTAAAAAATATTTCATGTATGTTTAATGTCCTTCTTACCCATTTTTGACTTTTACTACATGGTATGTATGGAATCTTTCTTTTACGAGGTACTTTTTGACTTTTCCGACAAAAGTACGAGAAAAATGTTACTTTTAACTTATACGACGTGAATGGATTTTTACGGTTTTATAAAGACTTATTTTCATGAAGCTTCCTCCAAAATATTTCATGAATATTTACAAAAAAATCTCTTTCTTTTATAATTTCATGACATTTTGTGAAAAGAAAATGATTTTAAAGAAGAAAGGATATTTTCCTCAAGAATTCATTTCAAGTGTTTTATCAAAACCATTTTCCATCTAAGATGAAAATATTTCATAAGTGTATGTTTCAAGTATAATGCCTTTATGATTTACATGGTTACACTTATCTTATTATGAAATGATATCCATTTCTTTTATATGGATTATGTGATGATGTGATGATGTTTATGAAACCCATTTTATTTATTGGGTTATTATGAATGAAGTATGTTTATTTTGTGGCACAAGTAAGAATGATTTCATTATGAGATGGGTGGGACCTATATCTCCCTCTAATGCATTGGGTAAAGATTTTATATCACAAGAGATAGACATGACTGTAATTGTATGTTTTACCGGTTCAGTGAAACAGGACTAAAACGAGGGTGACTCGATTCAGAAAGGGACTTTGTCCACTAAGATTGTCTTGGAGGCAATGCCTTGGCTACTATGGAAATCATAACAAGTGCTTAAAGGATGCCACAATTATATTTTTTATTCCCATGCTATTTTATCATGCTTAATGTTTCATTATGATGATCTATGCCCTACGTACTTCCATGTTTTATGTCATTACTCAAGCTTTTGATGTTTAAACATTATGATCATGTTTATAAGTTCAAATGTATAATATTTGTTTTATTTTATCCATGCTTACCCTTACTGAGCATTTGAGCTCACCCTTTATATGTTTTCTTTTCCCCAGGATATAAAGAAAGGTTTTAGGTATGAAAAAAAGGGTAAGATCTTTATCGGAGATGTTGAAGATCTTTCACCACGATTAGAAGATTACGTTCCATGTTTCTAAAGACACTAAACTATTACGGTCCTTGTGTGTTTGTTTTAATTATGTATAATGTATTCTGCAAATGTAATTTAATTTCCATGTACGTCAGGCTTTGGGTCTCTACAGTACAGTTTGACGTCATGTTGGATGAAGGTGAATAGTTTAACGTCATGAGGGACGAAGCGGACGATTTAACGTCTTGCCGGACGAGGGTGAATAGTTTAACATCATGAGGGAAAAGGGCAATCGTTGTGAAAAGATGACCCAGTGGTGGGCTTGAGCCTCGTGGAGGCGTCCTATATACCATGCCTTGACATGGATCAAAGACCGCGTAGTTCCGGTTTGGGGCTTACGCTCTGAGGCAGCCCATGGGATGGTGTCATGGCCGATGCGCACTCTAAGCCCACGTGAGTCGTGCTCGGTGTGGGAAACAAGAGGCAGCATGGGCCGGACAATCACGTTGTGAAGGGTGCTTCCGTGGGAAGCGAAGAGGGGATTATGCATTAGGCAGCCCGTGGTGTTGGGACTTACTCCAGGATGGAGGCCCATGGTGTGACATAGCACAGTGAGAGAGGGGCTTCACTGGCTCAGGCACCGAGGAAGCGAGGAGGTGCATGGGTGAATCCTTCCTCAAGAGGGGCTAAGGGGCTCACGCTGAGGTGGCTACCCTTCTTATCCATGGAAAAACACCACTCCAAAGAGGAGGATATCATCCCATGTGGAGACCAAGGGGGACGCGCAGAGAGTCCAAGGTGGGGGGAACCCGATGTGAGAGGCACGGGGTGTTGTCACAGTTTAACGTCGTGTGTTGGGGATGAGGTGCTTGGAAGTTTAACATCCTACAGCTCGGACGATGTGGGTTTACTCCGCACCCCTATGACTTACATAACCGATTCCCTCTACCTCTTATGGGAGGGATGGCATTGGAAAGTCCATGTAGGAGGGGGATCGCGGAGTGAACCATCGAGGGGCCCACGTTAGCGTGGCTATGCGAAGAAGCATTAGCCATTAGCGTGCCTATGCGAAGGAGCATTAGGCAAAGCAGCGCTATGGGAGGTGTTGCCCGAGGGACTTTGAAATCACATCATGTGGGCCTGGAGGGCCGCATGGAAAGAGAGATCGCCAAACAGAAGGGTCCATAGGCAGAGGCCATGCGGAGCTCAGTTGCTTTGCGTAAGGGAGGACACTTGCGAGCGAAGGTGCTTCGCGAGGTGGTGCGCCTCAACCTTGGCGTAGGGCGGGGGTGAGATTGGGGGGTGCTTCGCGAAGTGGAATGGTGTTCGTAGAGAACCGCATCACGGGGCTCAGGTACCCCGCGAAGCGGAGTGTCGCTCAGCAGTATGCTTCGCGAAGGACAGTGTCCCTGCCTTAGCAAGTGTATCACGTCTACTGGATGGGTGTTTCGGGAAGCATAAACGCTCTGTGGCTGCCTGAGTCCCCTTGGGGATTCCCCTTCCTTCACGAATTCCCTTAGGTTTCGCGAAGGGCATCTCTCTCAGAAGAGTGACTCAAGACAAGACAAGATGAAGCCCTCTCGCGGAGCAAAGATACATCGCAGGGTTCATCCTTCCCAGAGCAGCGGGTGCTTCGTGATTCGGGAGCCGAAAGTTCAAATTGTCTGTTTGATTCTCTGACTGATTGCCCGTTCGTCCCCCTGAGAGCTCAGGGGGAGATCTTTATTTATAGGCAAGGGGCGCCACGGAGCAGGGATCACTCGGCGGGAAAGGGGTGCGGCGCTTCGCGGCGGGTTTGCGAACGTCAGGGCGCTCGCGAAGCGGTCCACCTCTTGGGCTTTGTGGCTGGTTCGCGAACGTCAGGGCACTCATGCAGGGGTCCGACTCTGGGGCTTCGCGGCTGGTTCGCGAATGTTAGGGTGCTCGCGCAGGGGTCCGCCTCTGGGGCTTTACGGTGGGTTCGCGAAAGTCAGGGCACTCGCGAAGGCGTCCGCCTCTGCGGCTTCACGGCTGGTTCGCGAACGTCAGGGCACTCGCGAAGGCATCAGCCTCTGGTGCTTCACAACTGGTTCACAAACGTCAGGGCGCTCACGGAGCTGTTCCCCTCTGGGGCTTCGTGGCTGGTTCTCAAACGTCAGGGCGCTCGTGGAGCTGTCCGCCTCTAGGGCTTCGCGTCCTTGCATCGCATGGCCGTCCCTGGGTGGATCGCTTCTTCTCCCTTGTGCATCCGATATTATTGGTGGCTCCAGAATAGAATCAGATCCCAATAATTCAAATGACCTCCTTTCTGTAAGGTATTTTCCAATGGTAATATTTCAGAGTTAGTAGAAATAGTCTTAGACATCTAGCACCTAACATCTCATAATGATCTAGATCTCCAACTTGCAAGCTATGGATGATTTGTACATAGATAGTTCAACATCATTTACATTAGCACAATTAATGTGCTATTTTGGATTCGTTAAGATGTATATAATTCAAATAAAACTAATTATAAGAATTGGATAGTACTATGGACATCCTTATTTATTTTTAATCAAAGAAACTGAATAAGGTTTAGTCTGATTAATCGATACTAAGGTTAGTCAGATAGTCTTGACTATTTTATGTAAGTCGTATCTATAACCACAAATCACACCACTAGTTATTATAATGAATTGTTCATACCATAATTTCAATTCATTATAATTAAGAATAATATACTAATATTTTTTCATTGTAATTATTTCTATGTATGGTATAATGTAATGTTTTCTACAAGAACATACATTTGACACTTTGGAAATATAAAATTAGTACATCAGTGTTTTCAGGAAGATAGTCTGATTTAATAAACAATGTAATAGAAATGTAAAATGTAAAACATATAACACAATAATCCCCCATTTTCGGAAGGCACAAGAAACAAAAGATAAAAGGAAAAATAATAATAAAATTTAAATGCATCTCATTATAATTTAATGATTATCGACGTTATACTTAATATCACAAATCTACTTGATTTTATAAAATCATTATAATATGATGGAAGGTATTAATGTTCTTCCTCAATAGAATAATAACACACCCTTAATATAATATCTAAAAATATTCAATCATTATAAACATATCTATTTTTATAAAATTCTTTCTCTTTGTAAATTTTTATTAATTTTTTTATTTACATAATGAATATGGAATGGATATATCCTGAAAGGTTAGAATGAGATAACATATGAAACAATTTTATGTGAAATAATTAATCATCTATTATAATAAAATAGATATCATACATTACAAATTAATTGGAATACATTCATACAAAATGATTTTGGGTGAAAAATAAATTTACATTTAACAATCATTCCAAAAAAATTCCAATATATACATGAAAAGTTCTAATAATGAAACATTGTTTCTTATTCATCAACATTTTCATAATACAGTTAAAATTAATAATGACATTATGATTCTTCTATTCGATGACCACCAATCATTTATTAATTTAAATCTAGTCTTCTACTATCATTTTATTTTGTGTTTTTTACTTATGTCAATCAACTATCTTAGATATATTTTTGTTTTCCACCTTCACATGGAATCCTATTCTTCAAAAATTATCATTAATTTTATTTTTTAGTGTAAATTGTAATCTATTTCATTCAAAACATTTAATTCTGCATTATAATGATCATTTTTATCCTTCAACTCTTCAACAAACATCACTCTATCAGAGACATCTATTGATAAATTATCAAAAGATATTTCCATTTTTAACAAAATTTTATTTACTTATATCAAATGATCATTGTGATCCATGAGATAAATTTACAATTTTTTTAAAAACATAACCATATGATTGTTGAATCAACATTTGGTCTTTTTGTTTTATATGAATTTTTTAAAATCTTCCTTATTGTGATAAAATATTTCAGTGAAAAAATTCAGTTATTATGATTTTTCAATAAGACTGTTTTGAATTACTTTTCACCATGCTTCAATGTTCGGATGAGATGTAATGGAATCACATAACCTTTTCATGGTTTAAAAAATATAGTAAAAACATCCTACAAAACTATCCCTTTAGTGTTTAATGGATTGGATAAAGCATTATGATCAATTTTTCTAGAGGATACTACATATGGGTTTTCTTTCTTCCAATATTTTTCATTGCCTTTCGGAGAAAAAATTTATCCTTCTCATGATTTATTGATGTTAACAACCTTATAATTTATTTAAAGATGTTTTCTGGGCCCAAAAAGACCAATTCCAAAATATTATAAAATTCATAGTTTAAAATAGTCTAAAATATTGAATCATATTACAATTGTTTCCAGGAAAATGAAGTTGATCATTAGGGAGATCATCCAACCATGTAAATGATTGATTTAAACCCATGTTTTCTAGACAATATGAAACAATGCATGATTCACTATAGGCATGAGTGATGGATGTAGTTGATATAGAAAATAGAATGGGAGTAGTCCATCCAACAGGCTGTAATTGGTCATCCAATATGTGTTATGCCCTTCAAAATCGCTAGCACAATGGTAGTAGAATCGCTTTCATTCCGGAGATTGTTCAATATATAGAGCATAGAAAAGGAAATATCATGTATCAAACTCATCATTTCAGCTTCAACAGAGGAGGAAATGCCATAACTATCAATGAAGTACCCATGTATTTTAACGTGGTAATTTCTGGAGGTAGCACAACAACCCGCAGGGCCTAGATTGCCTTTAGTGTAACCATCTACATTTACATTAATCTATCTAGGAAGAGGATCTCTCTAGATCACTTCCAAAATTTGACGAGGCTAGCTTAAATCCAATTTAAATTCATGATGTCTTAGGATTTCAATGTCCTACACAGTGTTGTTGTAATATCCATTTTGTATAGAAGCTGTTTCACATTTCACAATAAGGATCCATAGCCAATCATAATTATTATTTAATGAGTAATTGCTATGAGGAATAAAATTCTGGTCATACCAGGTCACATAGTGGAGCTTAGACATTTCAGTAATAATTTTTTTCATAATTTGTTGAGAGCCTTAAATTTTAACGCATTTCATTAGGTGAGATTTGATGGAGTCATGAATCAACCATCTGCAATCGAAAATGTCAAGAATATAGTTGGAAAGAGAGGAATAAATAACACAAGGAAGAAAAACATGGTTATCATATTCTTTATAATAATTTTAGAGATTTCATTTAGAAAAACATTGGATAAGAAATGACTGAAGGCCCTTTCTATTGGGAATCTCTTATGAGCTAGATTCCAGATAAGAAATAATCTTGAAGGAATAATCCAGGGTTTGTTAAAATGTTTAATCCAACAAAAATCACATTCCTAGTTACAAAACTAATGGTTATAGTATTTTTTATAGTTAAGAATACTATTGTGAGATTTCACCCAAATAATAAAAGCATTTATATTTGAGAAAGTATAGTTGTCAATGTCATTCACTATATTTTTATGGAGACGCTCATGATGATATTTTACCAAATCTCTATTTGATTAGATGGTACACTCATGTTTTTTATCAGGAGGGATTACATAAATTAAGGTCATTCCAGTCCATTTTTCTAACAAGAAATTCATGGAGGAATCCCTTGAATCCATCCATAAATTATTTTTCTTATTATTTGAGAAATATCATTTAATTGATGTCAAAATAGAATATTTAACCAAATTTTAATTTCCCTTATTATGATTCTCAAGGAATCAATTTTTGAGGAATTAATTAGAATTAGATGTATTTTGAAGATGGTTCCAAGTGAGTCTGAAATGAATGGATTCATTAAAGTACTTATTTCTTTTATTGGAAATATAACTATTTTAATTAGGTTTGTTACATGTGGACCAGATAATTGTTAGAAGTTTTCATTCAATAGTGTTACCCGTCCAAAAAAAAATTTATTCTGGTGTTCATTTTTTATAAGACCAACCATCTATTTATAGACCAACAAGGAGAAAACCATCTTTAAAATAATAGTGGATTTTTTCAGACATGTCCTATCATCCATAGATGTATATTTTCCTTTCCAAATTGAAATATTGATACAATCATGGTCAACTATTGTGGAAAAGTAGAAATATTTGGGACGACCCAAAAAAAGTGAACACCATGATATATAAATGGTAATGAGCCATATTTCCAACCTAATTCACTGATAATGGTACATTTCAAAAAGGTAGGAATGTTAATAAAAAAGAATATATAGTATTTGTTTTATGTAGTGTATTGACCAGAAACATCTTCTATAATGAGAGAGAGAACTTTTGAGGTAAATAATGTTTCTTTTATCACATAAAAGGAAAAGAATTATATCGTCTACATTTAATAGGTGGGTGGAAGAATCTACATTCCTAGAAACATTAATGGGATTTAGTTTATTCTGAGCTACTAGATGGGTGAGAAGGTGACTAAGTTAGTCTTCTATAATCAATAAGAGAATGGCAGAGAGGGGGTCAACTTTCCTAAAACAGATTTTTTGGGATTGTGTATATTCTTTCTCAACTTTTGTTGATGAATTTTATACATCCTTGGATGATGATTTTTCATGCCCTAGTTATTCCATGTATGTATACTTATCTGATTTGAATGGTAAAATATTTTAAATAATATTGATTCTGGAGTTTTCTTTTCTTTTAACAATTCATCAATCTCTATTTCTTCAACTTCATCATCATATACTTCATCTTACCATTCTCATTCTTCATTTTCATTATCTTCTCCCACTTCATTCTCATTTTCCATTCCTCTACATCTACTTATATTTCCTTGTCAAACAGTATCAAAAAATGTTCTTATAATTACATTAATATGTAAAATAAAAACACATATATGGTTTTTCTATATAATCATTATCCTAGTATTTAAAACTAATCATCCTTATAAAAATTGAATCATATTTTTCATAACATATTCTCTTGATGATTCTTTCTATATAGACTTCTCTCTGTGAACAATCATTTAATGTTTTCATTACACTTTTAAATTAACTGGAAATCAAAAAAATAGAATTCATTGGATATAGAACACATAGTAGTGGAAAACGTTGTTAGTAAATTATCTATGAACAATTGAGGGACATTGTTTTCCCAACATTAATTCATGTTGTGTTGAACAGAGGTTCACTACTTGTAGCTACAACTTATATGGCATGCACGGTTTTGTTATCCATCCAGATTCCACATCAACTCTAGATGAGATATTCAAATTTATTTCATTCATTAAATTATAGAATTTTATTATATTTATGATATATTAAAATAATGATGTATATCTGACAATTTAGAGTTAGGAATGATTATTATAAAATTTAAAACTAAATTAAAAATTCATAAAAAAATCAATGATATTTAAATAATTATAAATATGTATGTGACATAAAACATGATGGTTCTTATTGTAATAAAATCATGTTATTTTTAATTCCCAACTTTCCATTTTATCATAATCAATTATCAATATCATATTTACATGATGACACAAATATTTATCAATGGAATTGAATAAAAAAATAATATTGAAAAAATGATACAGCTATAGAATTTGATTATAACATATTATTTATAATTAATTTAATTAGTTAAAAAATTATCATGTAAGAATTAATTTCATTGGTGATGGATTAGAAAACATATTGACAATTTTATTTTGTTGTGTTATAGGAATCAAGGGTAGACTCCCTCTAGTGGTTTAAGATCCCATATATTGTTGAGGTATGTTGTTGTTTATGATTTGATTTATGATGCCATATTGTGGTTGATGGAATGTTTTTAATGGTATGAGGAATATTGAGGTTTTATCAGGGGTTAGGGACATTAATGATCTGAGATATTTTCCATCATGTGCATGGCTCATGGTAGGGTCTACGATGGTATTAATCATGCCCACAAATGATTCTAGCCTTGAAAAAAGGGTACACAATTTACTAAACAATGTATTTGTGGAGGCCAAACCATGGGGTCTTGGATTGTGTAATTATGAATGGTTTGGGAATACATTTTCAATTAGTGTGTGGATCCCAAAGTAATTGCGTCAGTTGGTCCATTTTGGAAACAGGTAGATTCAAGATTGAAGCGCCATTTGAAAAACCTTCTTGGAAAACCATTTATCTCATTAAATGTGGTATTTTACCATTTTACTCACTCAGTATTTTATGTTCCTCACATAAATTTCTACATCATATTTCTTCCTACATACCTTATGATGAAAATAATCCCTCAAATCATCCATTGTTGAATCTCATTGATTTCTAGTACATTTGGAGGGTCGTTGGAAGTGGTAGAAATTCCGGGTAAGCCATATGATCCTCTTGATCTTATTTTTTTGATTAGGATTGTGGTTTTGATCTTCAGCTACCAATTACCCAAATTCCACTCTTCTAGTGGATATTAGGTTGGGGATTCAAAGGGTTCTTGGATACAAATCTAACTCTAAGGTTATGTGGGTGATGATCTCTAGTTTTCATGTAGTTGATCTATAAGATATATTCCATTGTCATGATATTGATTAGTGTATGTGTAGTCGTGTTAATGATTCAGAACAATTTTTCATTTTATTAAATTAAATGTATTTTGTAAATTGGTTGGATAAATGATGAATTTAACCCTTCATGATCCTTATGGGCTGAATTGAGATTGAATATACTGATTCATGGACACCCATGGGGTGTTCCAATATTCCCAATCATGAAAACGTTAATGATAACTGTGGAGATCACTTGTGAGAAAGTAGTATCATGATAAACATGTTGATATTTGATTTGAGTTGGAATGTACATTTATGGTAGTTTTTTCTTTAATTGGAAAATTACATAAGGGTTTGTTTGGTAGAATTTATAAAGGGTATAATAGAATAAGGTGAATGTGTATAATGACATTTGATATTGAAATTGAAAAAAATGAATGTAATAATACTTATGAAATGATGAATTATGTGATATTTATTAACTGATGGAAATTGTTGAATATGTTATATAGATTGGGATATGTGAGGGAATGTTTCGAATATTTCATTATAATGTGTGATGAAAATGTGTTAATGAGTTAAGACACAAAGATGATTTAAGTGATAAGTGGAATGTTAGTAGTTAATGTTATGTATTTTGATTATGCATGGTCTATGATTTGGTTTATGTAGTTTGAGATTTGAAATTGAATTTGATTAAACATTTTATGTAATGTTTTTGGTAAATGTTATTATTGGCTGATACAATATATTATTTATCTTTTAAATTGTATGTGAATATTTAATGTTATGTGTATTGATTATGAAAGGTCTTGGATTTGGTATATGTGTTAATTGGAGGATTAATAATGTACATATTGAATTATGGTATGAGGTATATTGTATTGAGAATCATCCCACATGCTTTTTTTAGACTCAGGCTATAAGTCCCAAGCCAATAATGAACATGTTACATAATCAGATTTAGGATCTTAGTCTCTAATAATTGATTTGGATGATGCTCCATTTACTTAGACACAAAGGTGACTATGATGTATTTGTTAAGAAATGTTTATACCTAGTTAGATAGGTACCATGGATTATTTACTTATGTATAATAATTCATCAAATTAGGCCACATTTTAAAATTAACAAAATTCCAAACCAATGGATTATGTAATGGAAATTGTTTATGTGATTGAAAGGAATAAACAATGAATGATTATACTGTGAATGATGTTACTAATGGAATCTGAGCATTCTTTTGTTTATCAATCAAATTATTTAGTACAAATATACACTATCTGTTTTGAGTGGATAGTTGGTAGAAATATTTGGTGGTGTCCTATTTATTTTTACTGCCACTCTTCTCGGGCCACTATTGGGTACACGAGAAAATGTCATTATTGCAGGATTATACAACCAAAAAGGTCATATGATACAGATTTCAATTTTTCTTTAGACGAGCTTGGATAAGGATCCATACCTAGATTTAAGACCCGTTTTAGGGGATATTTCTATTAGTATTTATTTTGGGTTTCTCTCTTGTTCGGAACTTATAGTGTCAAATAGAATATTCCACTTTATGTTGTGGTTTTCCCATATTTGGGAAATGGTTAGTAATGAAAATTCTATTAAATTGTCTATATTGTTCCTTATTTCTTATGTTATCTATAGTGGATTACTCTAGTAAAGAGGTTATAGTCTCCTTATATGACCTATTGTACTGTCAATGCTAGTCAGGAACATCTAGTATATATGGAGCCATTCTTAATGCCATGTGGTGACCCGGATCTAAGCACCTATTTATCTGCTTTCAGGTCAGCGACATTTCTATGTTGTTTCATAGTATTTATTTTTTTTCATATTACAATTTCGGTATGGTATACGTGAGAATCAGATGTGTCAGGTTTGGGTAATGAGATAGTGTTTGGGAATATCTAACCCATCCATCAGAGATATCCAAGTACCCATTGTGGTAATTTTTTTTTGATATGTGTTGTTATAGTTGAGTGATATTTCACCATTAAGTGATGCTTATTTTGTGAGATGTGATGGTTTTTTTGATATTTTTCATATATCCAAAATTAAATGTGGTTTTTAATTCATTCTTCACTATAGGAAAATAGGGGTATAGGTGAAGTGCATCATAATTGACACACCAGATATGAATGTGTGAGATAGGAAGTGTAAAATTCATTTCACATTCCCTAAAATATAATGAATTCAATATCTTATTAAGATGATATGAATGGGTAAATGGAAATACTGTTAATAAATGGTTAAATAAGCGTCCTTGATGAAAGTATTAAATGAGAAAAAATGTTGGTTATAATAAATGGTAAGATGAGAAGGGATCATAAAATAGAAGAATTCACATTGCGAATGTGGAAATGGATAAAAAGGCTGTCTAATGAATGAATCATGACAATGTAAGTTGGATTACCCCATTTGTATGATGACCAACAACAGGGACTGTCGAGGATAGTGTTCAAAGTGAGATGATTTATTTTGGGAGAAGTGTATGAAAAAAGTATTGTTTATGCCTAATGGAGAGGCTTCTTTAATGAAAACTGTCGATGTTTTATGTTTTATGTTTTGAGATGTGAATCATAATTATAGGAATATTCTACCACACTATCCTATTCTAGTTGGGAAATAAGAGGAAATCATTGAGAACACTCCTCCAGAAGTGGAGTATGAAAACTCTATGGTTTAGTGTAAAATAGGAGACTCGAAGTTTTATGATAACATCACAAGTTATAGGGAGATGATGGAATGGGACCAAAGGAGGGTAAATCCAATTATGTTTGAACAGACTTGGGAGTTTCAGATGGAACACCCTCAATATTTTGCTGGAGAGGGTGCATCAGATGCAATTCAGTTCGGGATATATTCCATCCTAACAATTATTTTTAACATAGAGACTTCTATTGATAATATAATCATGTGGGAGAATTACATGTTTTGAGGGAAGGGAAACTGCTGGTCAGAAATAATAAATTAGAATCAGTGGGCTAATGCTATGTCATGGAAATTTTATAGGAACTGTATTTAGAACATATCTATTCAGAGAAATTGAGGAAGGAAACAGTTTCATAGATTATGGGGTTGGACTAGTGGTTAAATAATGTTATGGAATATGCTAGTCATTTCACTGACATGAAAATTTTTATTTCAGCATTCACAAGGGATGATGTGTCTAAGTAATGACATATTTTTGATAGACATAAACATGTGATTAAGTACCATGATAATATTTTATGCTTAAAATGTGTTGATTAGGTGGTTGACCAGGTTCTTATTTTGGTGGGAAACCACTAAGAGGCCCCTATTGGTGGGAATGTAGTTCCAAATTAGTAATCCATTAGTGAAATGCCAAAAAATAGGAAGCACCATTTCGAGAATATTCACTAGTTTGGTCATGGACTTAGTAGTCATAAGACAAAACCAACCCCTCAGGGTAGTAATAATGTATTCTATTATAAGTTTTGATGGATGGGGAAAATGCATTGTTATTGTCCCAAACAACATATTTCTTATCAAGCATGCAAGAGAATTTTTCATGTATTAAGGTTCTGGATGAACCCACGATAGGTGGTAAATGATATAGTTTTTTGGCAAATTCCAAGTGAAGGTAGGGGTTGGTTACCTTATATCTGGGGGTAATTGGTGCTCTACTGGTCATACCAATCATAGTGTCAGATGTGGTACAATCATGAAAGAGCATACATATCAGTTGGGTAGTGTAGTTCTATGAATTTTGGACAATTCCCATGATTGGGGGGAAGGTCATCTATTTATAGTTTAGTCTACACCAGAAGGTGGAGAGGATGGACCATCAATAATATTTTTTACGATCCATAAAGATTCCATGCTTGTTATTGCTTCAATAGATATAGGTGCATGACATTCTATTAGTCCAGCTAATAATGTGGTTATGTTTGGTCTAGAAAGAGAAAATTTTTGTGTGATTATTTCAATTAATACATCGTTAGGGATGCGAGACGATAATATTAGCTACTGTAAGTGGTGTTCTCTCGAAGATGGTGGGATACACTTCCTATGGGACTTGTTTGTGCCTGAAATATCAGGTTTCAATCATATTTTTTGAATGGACTGGATAATGTTTAACTTGACCCATGGAGATTTTTTCCTTAGGATAACATTAAACTTTCTTGAAGAAGACACTTATGTGCATTGTGGGGAGTGGGACATTCAGGCCTGTTGTGAAGGGCCAGTTTCTCAGAGGTTGAGTGAGCACACAACTCAAGAGGCTTGTCTTATTCTTTTTTTTATGGTGGAGTAGAATATATTTTCATCATCTGGTGGTGGATCAATTATTGGAAGTGATTCCTAAGGACGTCATATGGTTGTCGACTGAATGAGACTTCATGTTAAGAATAGAGTTTTTATCGGAGTAGAGCCAGTTTCAATTCCATCATATAGAATGGCACTATCAGAACTCCGCGTGATTATAAGTCATTATAAGGAATTGGAATCCATGAGTTTGGTTCACATGATTATGTCACCTTAGGGATCTTCAATATTGTTTCAAAAGATGTCTGACAGATTATTATTATTTGTTGTTGGCAATAAGAAGTTGAATCAAATGACTATATAGAATATATAACATATTCCATGATTTTATGATCGGTTTGACTAGCTAAGGGTTGAAAACGTGTTCTCTAATATTAATATAATATAATTGTGTCATCAACTAAGGGTGAGGCCTTCTTGTATATAATAATCTTCCTTCAAGAAGAGATATTGTATATATATGTATTTGGTAATTCCATTTGGATTTTCCAATGGAACATTAATGTTTATGGAACTCATGAACTGTATCTTTCACCCGAAGTTTCTTAATCCCAAGGGAGACAGATCTTCACGAAGGATGCCCTAATCTTCCGATTTCATTTGCAAGGTTTAACGATGCCTCGGCTCTTCATAGTCTGACGTTGGTTGCTCGATTTTCGAAGAGAAGACCTCCTGTTGATCAGTTCAATAGATTCGTCTTTGGTTCCTGGGATCTGCAGGAGAAGGAAACTGTAGGATTGATGGATTACAGGAATATCTTGATTAGGTTTGCGTTGGAGGAAGACTTGATAAGGGCTTGGTCGAGCGCCCCTCGCATCTACAACGGATCGCGGTTCTATATGTATCGTTGGTCGTACGACTTCCATATGCGGCGTGATTCTCCATCCGTGGCGATTTGGATTAGTTTTCCGAATCTCCCTCTATCTTTTCGAAATCCTTCGATTGTTAAAAGGATTTGAAATATACTGGGGCGATACCTTTGCTCTGATAGCCAGACCATGGTTGTCTGTCATCCGGTTAATCCAAGAGTTTGTGTGGAGGTGGATGTTTCAAGAGATTCGTTGTACTTCATTTGGATCACCGTCGGTGAGGAGTTCCAGTGTAAACCACTGGTTGTTTATGAATCATGGATTCATTATTGTTCCAATTGCAAATGGCTGGGCCACTCACTGGAGAATTTCAGGTGGGGGGCAAGGGTCACCAGCTCACAGAAGAATGTGAGCAATGGGGATTGTAACATTTCTAGAAATGAGAGGAATGGTGATCATAGCATTTCAGAGAACCTCTTGTTGGTGAATCCGTTGGTGGAAGATCCTTGTGAAGATACCTCCAATAGACTGCTTGAAGGCAGTGAATTAGCAGGCCATGCTCGGGTTGACCATGTTGATGGTGTGGTTCAAAATGAACAAGAGACAGGTGTTATTTCAGCTGGCTCGGTCTCAATGATAGTAGGCACTGGAAATCAAGTGAGGTTAGAGAATCCACTTTCTCTACCTCCTGGTCCGAATGACCAAGATGGCTTTTGCCGGCTGTTAGCTGACCATAATGGAGTGAGCAGGATAGACTTGGTTTCGATCGATAATGCAAATGGAAGGTCTAAACTGGATTGCCTTACATGTGTTTCTCCACCGGACCACAATGAGAAAAGGTCTATGAAGCAAGCTATTTGTACAAACCGTGAAGTGGATTTAGAGGATACTAGTAGACAACAGCAGTTCATGGGTCGCGGCCTCTTACAGGCCAACCAGGATAAAGCAGATGGCAGAATATTGCCTATTGAGGAGGCTGGTTTGGGTTCACCGAATAAGTAGTTGGGTTGCAGTGGTTCTACACCTGGAAGGGAGCTACAAATGGTGGACGATAGCAGGGGTCCTGGCTCGATTTAGATCTCAGTTCCCCTATGCAACAGATTTGAAGGTTTATTAGAGGATAATTTGAATTTGGAACACATTACACCATGTCAGGAAGTTGAAATTGGCATGGAGGGATGCAATCTGAACGAACTGGACTATTCGGCTGAAGAGGTCTCAATTCAAAAGAACAAACTGGACTTTAAAAAGAAGAAGGTGAATAAGGACTACTCCTCGTTACCCACACCATTGGAGACCCGTTCAGCGAAGAAGTTGCTGTGGTATTGCTCAATGATGTGGAGGAGGATTATCAGGTTTTGATCAAGGAGAGCTACAATGAAATGGAAAGTCCTTTTGGAAAGCTAAGGTACATAAAGGCACCCATTCTTTGCTCTGAGGAGGACATGGTAGAGGATTTTCTGTATGTTGACATCCCATAGGAAGAGACTGATATGATGGGAAGAGCTGTTAGAGTAGTGGTCAATAACGAGCAGGCTATGTGGATTGAAAAACAGGATTTGATCCAATGAGAGGCTTCAATGATCATAAAATCAGCAAAGAAGAATATATCCGAACATGGGACAAAATGGCTGACCGTTTTGAAGACATTATCGGGGAACATCCGGATGCTATGATATGGCTAATGAATTGGAATATTTATAGGGAGGAAAGAACTAATAGGTTAAGGCTATGATTTGGTAACTTCTCCTTTCCTTATGAGGCTTCGCCTCCAGACTGATTGGGTTTGTCTCTCACTTTCTCTTTATAGTTGTTTTGTGGGATTTTGTGTTGTCTGCGGGCAGGATGCATATGGTGTCAGGAGATGGTCATCCTCACTCTGGGTTTCTTTGACGTCATAGTGGGTGGATCCTGGGGGTCCATTCTTTCGATTGACGGCTGGGTGAATTATTCTGGAATTTTCCAACAGGAGGATTTGGGCCGGTGTCGATGGTCGCGCCGGGGGACATTCAAGGTAATCCTGGGTGGTTTTTTCTTGAACATGGTTTCTGGTTTTTGGTGTTTTCTATCTTGGTTAATGTGGTTATGTTGAAATCTTGTAGCAGGGTACCAGGAACCCATAAACCGGCTTTTGAAAATGGAAAAAATGATTAGCAACAATACAATAGTGTAGGATATATGCCAATCTTTCCAAATATCATTTTTTAATTTGTATAGTGAATTTATGTGGTCAAATCATCTTTGAGGAAGGTTTGTTAGTTGATCTTGAGAAAGTGAGATATCTTGTATCATGGGAACAACCATTGCATGGTTCTAATATCCACAGTTTTTATGTTTTGTCTAGATATTACCAAATTTTAACGAAGGACTTATTCAATTTGGATACCCAACTTTTGGTTATTTCTAAAAATGGAATCATGTAGGAATGTTGTAGTGCATTTTGGAATTTCTTCCAAGAGTAAATGAATAAGTTGATGTACACAGTAATTATGATCATAATCGACCAAGGTAAATAGTATAACATGTTTTGGTATGTTCTTGGTGTTGAAATTGTGGCAGTGTTGATGTAGAATGATAGATTTTTTCGAATATGGTTTACGGAAATTGAGGCATCCTGATAGAAATTACCCTATTCATGATCTTGAGATAGATTCAATGGGTTATGATTTAATGTATTAAGGAAACTAGATGCTGAGAGAATAATTTCCTTTGTATAATGATCCTGAAATACTTAATTACATATTCATTCAAAGTGGTTTGAATCTTTTGATGTGAATATGGGTTGATTACTTGAAGTATTTTAACATTAAGTAGGATTTCACTCTGGGAAAGTGGAATACTGCTACAGATGACTTGTGATCGAAGAATCATGGTTAAGAAGTTTAGGATTATAGTTCTGAATGGAGGATGATAGAATTGTTTTCTAAGATAATTCTCAAGCTTTAAATTGAGGATAGGCATGTTCCCCTTTCTTCCTTGGTGTTTGATTTAATTATTTTAAGACAGATAGAGGAAATATATCATGATGATTCTTAATGTTTGGTCTTACGGGAGATTCATAAATGTGGGGCATCATCATCCATCTGGATTTTTAGGGATGATGTGATAGTTTATGTTCAAGGTCATGATGTTGTGCCATCTTTATTGTGGGGAGAGTCAATGTATGATTTTTATGAATAAAGAAGGATGGTGAATCTTGGTTTCACCAAAATGTATCATGCTCTTCGAAGATATGTTTTGTGTCTATGAATGAAAAGTGCTAGAAGGTTTCGTAGTGTGATGCCAAACCTGGCAGAAGCCGAAGGTCGAGCATCAATGGTCGGGTGGACTATTTCAACCATTTCAAATTTCAAAATGAAAATGTGATGACGTAACAATAGATTTTTGGGTAGGTCTATAGAGGAATACTCAAGAAAATAATGAGATAAGTGTAATTGTTGATCAACTAACCATGGTGGCACATTTCAAACCAATTTTAAAGAGATTAACTGATAATTAGTTGATTGAATTGTATGTTTGGGAAATAATGACATTGCATGGTATACAATAGACTATAGTTTCATGTTGTTATCCACGTTTTATATTGTGATTCTCATAGAGATTACAAAAACCATTTTTTACTATGGTGTTTTTTTATATAGATTTCCACCCACAAATAGACAAGAGACCCGAGAAAACTATTCAAATACATGGGTATATGTTGATGGATTGTGTTCTAGATTTTGGTGGATCTCGGGAGAAGACGTTGGTGGTTTTTTATTCACCAATAACAATAGTTACTAGGTGAAGATTAATATAACATTGTATGATGAGGTTTATTGTAAACTATATAGATCCTCATTGTGTTGGATGATGGTAGGAGAATCTGAATTGTTTGGGATGAGTCCTGTCAAGGAGACATCTGAATTGGTTCAATTTATTCAGAAATGCATTTAAAGGGAATAATACATACATAAGTTTTTTGTGGATCGACATTATAGACTTCATGATTTTATTGTTGGTGATCATGTGTTTCATTGGGTGTCAATGTGGTTGGGTCACCATCAGTTACAAAAATATGGAAAAATGGAAACCACGTATATGGGGCCATTTGTGAATGTGGAGAGGATCAAGCCAGTGGCATACCGATTGTCTCATAAATAGAAGTATAGTAGAATACATGATGTTTTTCGGGTGTAACAACTACAACAGTATTACCCATACCCATCTATTGTGTTTGATGTCTAGGATGTTAAGCTTATGGTTGATAAATCCTTAGGGTATCCTCAAGTTCTTATTGTGGATCATAGTGAGAATTACTGGCAAGGAATGAATATTCGTTTAGTTCGAGGTTTTTGGAAGCATGATAATGTTTAGAAAGAAATCTAGTAGAGGGAAACTGATATATTGGCTAAGTGGCCTGGTCACTATTCTTTACATGTTTAGTGATACTTTGGAATGTGTCCGGTGTATGATCAATTATATTCTAGTGAGGTTGTAAGATAATTAATTTTCTCAATATATGTTCTTGTTTATATTTTCTTTACTTATTTTTAATATGATTTATGGAATGTTTTATGGATGTATAATGAAACATAGTGATGTATCAAGGGATTATGATTTGAAATAATGGATATTTTGGACAATATGTCCATGTTTCACAGTTGGTGCAGAGTTATTAATAACTGTGCACCAAAAATGTACTAGCCAAGAAGAAGGTGTCCACAGTTTATTAATTCATGAAAGAGGGGAGGTGAAACTGTGAAGGCATATAAAAGGCACTACACACAGTTGGAACAAGGGTTATCAACCCTTGAATGGCTCCCCAATTAACTATGTGACTCGACACCTCTTAGATAAAACCATGCCCATGGTTTGTGCAATGTTTAGAAAACCATTTGACCGGATCATTGCCCCATTAAATGTGGAATTTTACCATTTCCTACCTCAGGATTTCATGATAATCACTCATATTCTGTATAAATTCTTCCTCCTCCTGCCCTATTGAAGAACCGAAACAACCAAATCATCCCATGGAACAATCTTCTTTGTTTCTTAGTCATTTGTATTTTCATTAGTTTCACATAATATCTAGGGGTATGACTTACACTTCTCTTGCTTAAATTTTAATGATTAGGGTTTCTAGTTTAATTCTTGTTCTTCTAAAACACTAGACCCTTATTTATCCACTGTATCATTGGTTTTTGATTCAAAGAGTAATTTAATCTAGATCTTATACAATGTTCAGTCGATTCAAGTTTGCAAAATTTTGGGATCCATCATTGTTCTAAATTAAATCTCTGTAATCAACATCAAAGGGAAAAAAATTTATTTTTGTCTTGTGCTACTGCCACTTACCTTTAGAACTAGATTTTTATCACCTTTATTTGTAGATGGATGATTCATGATTCTTTCAATTTTTATTTAAAACGATGTGTGGAATAGGATAACTCATGAAAAATAAAAAAACTATTTCTAGATGGGGTTTCAAAGCGTATACATGAATTCTGGTGTGATATTAATGATATTTGTCACCAAAATTTCATCTTGAACATCAATTCAGGTATAATGGAGATTCTTATCTATATGTGTAAATATGAGTTAATTCAGTAAGGGTGATGTTATATCTCGGTTTGTGATTTTATGGTTCTGCAACGTCATCGGGTCACTACCAATCCCAGCTAGCCGAGATGTACTGTTGAGTTTTTCTAGAGACCACTGTTCACAGGGTGGATTAAAATCATTGTGGACAGAGCTTCCTATGAAATCCAGGCCCTACTGGGTGAGGCCATATCAACAGAAATCATCTTGGTCAAATAATTGTGTTCCTTTATAATGGTTGCTGTATTGCAACCTCACTGGGAGATAAAATGATGAGTGTGATTCAAGCCATCTCTTTTTCCACACATCATGTTTGGAATAACATGTGGATTGAACGTCATTCTACGATTATAGTATAGGCCATTTGGAAAGGAATGGCTCACATACCTTGGTAACTTACTACGCATTGGATGAATTGTCTCTGTTCTCTTCAAGTAAACAATTTCATTTCAACCCATACCTACCAAGAGGTGAATATGGTTACTGATGGTCTCACCAATAATGAAATTGCACAGGACATAACCTGGCTAGTGGATCTCTTAGACAACATTTTTTTTCAACATGTGAATGATTGTAAAATGATATCCTATTTTAGAATCTTTTATTCTTCTCTTTTAAATAAATTTATCTTTGGTATATTTACTATGGCCTCACATCTTAAAATAATCTATGTTTATGTTCTAGAATGCCTTCATATCACGCATTGAGGTAGGTGGTCATAAATATATATTCCATGGTCTTGATGTAGATTTGTGCATGTGTGGTTGTGTCAGTGTTTCTCTCTTATTCTGAATTTGATTTCTTTTAATGGATTTATTAAAAAAAGTTATGAATGATGAATTAAACCCCACATGATCCGCATGAGATTGATTGTGGTTTACTAGACATATATTGTTCCACCCATGGGGTGTGACAACATTTCCTTAACATGAAAAATTTTAATATCTAGTATCGTATTGTCTTGTGATGAATCTGATCCCATGATGAACATTTTGATATGTTAGATGAGTAGGAAAATGGAATATTAATATTTTTAATAAGAAATTGATAATGGGAAAAATGTTTTTTTAGAACAATGTAAAGAGGGTTAAATGTAATAAGTTAAAAGTGTCAAATGAAATGTGACATTGAAATTAGAATTCATGGATGGGAAAAAATGTGAAATGATGAATTATGTGAAATGGGACAATGTATTGAAATAGTTGAAAAAGTTATTTGGGATATGATATGAAAGACAATTGGGATAAATGTGACATGTAAGGTGAGTGGTAAATGTGAAAATGGGTTATGTCCCAATGATGATTTTATAGTGAAACTGAATGTAAATTCTGAATGATATGTGTATTGATTATGCATTGTTTAGAATTTGTAATATGTTTTAATTTTATGAATAGTCTTGTTCACATGGATTGAAGGTATGTTGGGTATTGTATTGAGGATCCACCCATGGGTTGGTTTGGATTAAGGCTCTATCCCTTACCCCTATAATTAAATGGGTTATGGATTCAGACTAGGGATCTACGTCCCTTAAAGATTCATCTTATGATACTACCTAGACATAGGCTCCATGGTGTGATTGACGTATTTTTTATGAAATGATTATCTCTTTTGAGATAGATAACAAAACATATTCCCTTATGTCTTATAACTTATTTCCTTACGCAAGACTGTAAATTAGGTAAATTCCTAACCCATAGATTATGTGATGGAAATGGATTAAGTGGTCAAATATAATAAATGATCTACTATTCTTAAGTGAATATTGTTAACTAATTAATAATCTGTTGATTTTTTTAATATTTCCATTTATTAGTACTTGCACACAATATCGAATTATATTGGAAATTTTGTATACACTGTTAGTGGTGGGTTTTTAGGTTGTATTCAAACCCTTCTGGATCTTTCATTGGGATGATGTGAAAATTTTATTAATGCTGGAATGGACAAGGGAAAATTGCATATGATAAGGAGTTGAGTTGGGATTGGGATGTGCATGGATGTGGATTTTGACTTGGATTCAACATACATTTTTTCAGATGTTTCTGTTATTCATTATATTGGATTTTGTTTACATTTGGCATCTTATCATGGAATGGAATATTGATTTTTTTTGTTGTACCAAATTTTGGAAATGGTTTGAAATGCATGTTCTAGTTTTTTGTCTAAATTTTATTATATGATATGTTATATATTGTAGTAATTTAATTAAAAGAGGGTATATTCTCTACAAATAACCAATTAGACCCTCACTGCTAGTGATAATCCTCTATAAAATGTGATGGCAAGATTGAAGTCATGTGGAAAATATGCTTAGAGCACCAGTTTAGTTGCATTATGGCTGGGGGTGTTACACAGAGTGATCCACATGTTCACAACAATTCTCCGAACATACTTGTAGGATTCTTTGGTTGATTACATATAAGATCCTAATTCATATGTTGTTCAATTTTTATTTCCTTGGAAATATCTTACACATGATTATCTTTGATATTTCAATATTTGAGAGTAGATATTGGTGGAATATTTCATTACATTCTTGGGAGAATTCTTGTAGGGGATATCCCTAGGGAATGGATGATTTTCTATGGCTATCATTATGAATAAAAAAATTGAAATTGAATCTCTTTAAAAAATAAAATTTGGTTTCAATACCAATAAGGTTAGAAATAAATAATTTCACAAGTGCACCTTGTAATTTAGTTAACCCTTAAGAACCCCATTTCAATAGTAATATTATTAATATTATTATTTCATGGCAAGCACTAAAGCTATGAATTAGTATTTAATACCATTTAGTCAAATATTATTCAATATATATTATTTCTCATGGAACCTATAAACATGATCCACAATTCCAGAACAATTTTTTGGGCGATCATTAATGACAATTTATTTGATAATTAAATATCACCACATTACAAACCAAAAATATGTATATATTATATTTAATAACAGAAAAAAAAATATTTAAAGATTTTCTCACATAATATTCTATCAAATAACTAGTTTCTGAATTTCTAAAATCAACAAAAATGAATAAATATTAAACCAACTAATAGAATAATATTTATTTACCATTTAAAATAAGAAAATGATATATATTATTTAAATTATATTCTGAATTCATTTACTGTGTGATCCTCTATGACACTTTCTCAATGGCATTAGGTGAAGCATTCTAAAGTCTACGCATAGAATTTGGAAACATGCCATGGCACCTACAGAGAAAGAAGTTAATGAGACAATAAAATAATACCTTATATGGGTGATCACTAAGTAGTATAATCTATTTATCATGATATATTTAATCAAAAAGTTTTTTTTATCGTGTCATCAACCAATTTTCTTGATGTCCCCATATTTATTTTCAATAAATTGAAGATTACTATAAAACACCATGGTCATGTATTTATTTATTCTATATCATTTTCTTGAAGTGGCCTAATATTTAATCTTTCGTCAAAGATTAGAAGGGAAAACTCCTTTGTCAAGTTATTTATTAATGCAATATTACTCAAGATGCAATCAAGATATCCTACCTCAATTAAATCATATGTTATTAATATTTTCATCAAAACATGAAAGTACATTTCTTATAATATTCATTAATCATAATAAAAAAGGTGAAGGAACAATGCACATGTTGATAATAACTTCCAATGACACATATATATGTGGATTTACTACTAGTGGGTCTTGTTCATAAATTGGATATTACCAAGGTAGTCTAAAATGAGAATGTTCCTCAAAGTACAATGGTTTCCCACCACTAATATCTTATATCATTTGATTCCTTTAAATGATATCATCCAACTATATAATATTAATTTTGGAATACTATTTTGAAACATCTGGTATCTCATCAATGTGGATTACTAAAATGAACATTCTGTGTGAAATGAACTCTTAGGTTGTTACCACATATAACATCATGTATGTGGATGCACCCACATTACATATTAGAAAATCTTTATAAAAATGAACAAAGTATTACTTAATTTACAGTATAAAAAATAATTTCACTTAATTCAGAATATATTTAAAAAATGTGATGCAGACTGTTCATTATTCTTAGAAGGATATTCGGGATATCCTATATCAGTAAACATTAATGTATGCCTATGTTCCAATGAATTAACTAGGCCTTCTGCATGCACTATAGTTGAACTAGATAGAAAAAAAATCATTACATCCTGTAAGTATAGTAGGAAATAGAAGTGATATAGACATGTGGGGATAACGATAAATGTGATGGGGATGAATCATACTATATAGATAAGGTATAGGTGGAAAAATTTAATAAGGAAATGTAGAGAATGTATGAGAATAATAGGATAGATTGGATGATGATGGAGGCCAGGGTGGGAATAACCGTAGAAGGTCAAGTAGAGGATGAAATAGAGTTGTAGATGGGGATTATGTTTTTAGGATAGGGTGTGAATGGGTACTAATGGTTCCCCGTGTAGTTTTAGGAGATCCCCCACATAGAACCATACTATAAGGTTGAGAAGAAGTCAACTCTGGTTGAGTTGTATGTCACTAAAATAATTTGGTACAGAATAATATCATGGAATTAAATGTAATGTGGATGAAAAACATTATAGTCATTATAGCTAATAAGGAAAATAGAGGAGCATACCAACTTCACACATACATATATAGTTATAAAATAATATCTTCCATTGATCTTCATCAATATATTTCATAATCTACATAATAATAAAATGTACACTTTTCTTCATGATGAAAAAAATTTACTCTAGAATAACAACAATGTGTCACCCAACATCAAAACCCCAACACATGTAATAATAATATTATAAAAATTATACCATAATTAGTATTAAAATAAATAATAATCCAATCCTAAAATCATAGAATCTAATATTTTTAAAAATATATACAAAATTTAATAATGAATCTGGATGCTTTATGTTTCATTATATATGAAATGCAATAAAATGTTTTTTAGAAAACATTACTCATCTCTAATTGGAAAAGAAACATGTATCACTTTTCTTCTTCCATAAGACTGAATAATATACAATGATCATTCAATAACTAAAACATTAACAATAAACTACAACAATAAATGGAAATTGGTTCTACATACTCATAGTGTGTGCACAAATTCTGAAGAAAGTTCTGTTAAATAAGGATTGACTAAGGAAGAATACGTCTGTAGTGACAATTATGGATACCAAAGAACATGAAATAAAAAAAATAATTCCACAATGATTTCATAAATCAATCCATAAGTAAGTTGTTCATATTATGTTTAATTTCCCTCACATAGAAGTAGAAACATGATTAAGGGTGTTAGAAAAATGATTCAAAAGAAGAGACATGTATTAGATGGATTGGTCACATAATGTTTTTACATCCCAAGGAAAGGTTGATATATAATCTCATAGAAAACATTTTCAGATGAATGATCACTGCTAGTTTTTCAAAAAATAATCCATTAGCATGGCTTGGGGGAGAGTGGATGAAAAGAGTTGGTTCTTAATGAAAATCATCATCCATTAACATGAGGATGTCAGAGCTCTCCATTCCCCTTTTATAATATTGATATATATGATAATTGGAGTGATGAAGGATTAATGGGTAAATACAATCCATGGGGGGTATTAACCACATGTGTATTAAATAGTGAATTAAAAATATAAGATTGCATGATAGAATGAAATTTATTGATAAATATGAAATTGAACACCCCATGAATTAAGTGTAGAGAATTTTGAATTTTATTATACATGTTGGAGTATATATGAATCTACAAAATTATTAATATAATTTTGTATATAATTTATATTTTTTTAGTGATTTGGTTTTCAAATCAGGGGTTATGTTTTACTAATGAATATTGTCTATTTTGAAAAAAAATTACATTTTATTATAAAAAACATATTGGTATTATCTGAGTTCATTTCAGGATACTTGTAAACTAATTGAAAAAATAATTATACCAAATAAGTTATTTTAAAATGAGGCATATATAGCTTCTAATATTTAGTGGGAGATAAATATTGGTGCATAATTAAATTTTTTTTACATAGAATGAATTATTAATTTTTGATAAATTGGAAAAAATGGATTGCTATTGGTTTCATCTATCTCATCAGGTGGAATGTTCCTCACCCATGTTTAAGTGTATGAGATATACATTGAATAATCTACATAAGTTTCATTTAGGATTATCAATGCCTATATAATGGCTTATAAAAAATACACAGACCAATGTAATAGTAATAAAAAAAATATAAAGGCTACGGAAGGGTATACCGATATAAAAAAAGCAACTCATGATTTATTCTATATAATTGCATGACATAAAATAACCACCTAATAAATTAATAAAAAAATTAATTCATTAAAGAATTACAAAATAATTTAAAAAATATTACCAAAAAATGTGTTGGATTATTGAAATATTAGTGGATAACTAAATTAAAAAATCATATATATCTATTACAATCACATTTAATTTACCAGTAATAAGAATGAAAACAATATTATTTAATTGGGAAAAATAATTTGGATGTAACTTATAAGATATTAAAGAAGATCAGAATCAAAATATTTCTAAATTATGAGAGAGGGAGGGAGGGGATGATAGTCCGTTGATGCTTGAGTGAGGGGAGATTATGGCTCATGAGTTAATCAGGGAGGGTGTGAGGCCGAGGGATGTGAGAGAACTATATCCCAATGTGTTTAACAAATTTTTAGTATATGTCAACCCATAACCATGTTTTTTTAAAAACCATTAAGATGAATTTTCTAAACCAACTGTTTACATAAACTGATGTTATATATTGAATATAACCTCTCTATACTCATGGTTTATCTAAACTATGTGTATAGATTCATTGGGATTACCCCATTTTACAATAGTGTATAAATAATATTTTAAAATATAAAAAAATGTATACATAAATTAATTTAATCATATTTTACATTATCACCATTAAAAAAATAATGATAAAGGGACCACATTAATAGTGCTAAATAAAATGGGTAAAAAGAATATTTTTTATCATTTCTTATTTAATCACGGATAATTGAATCATTTATCAATGATTATAGTAACCAGGGATAACACTTTATTCTTTATCAGTGTAAATGAGGATAAATAAAAACAGTTAATAAATATATAATTGTGTCACATGGTGGTGTGGGTAAGAACCATGAAATAGTTTACACTGGATTATAAATTTTGAGATCATTATGTATGAATAATGGTAAGATGATATTAGGGTAGATAGTTCATATGTAAGAGGGTGTTTTAAAAAAATCACAACATTATAGATGTTTTAGACATTGTGTTGCTTTGATGAAACAAATGATATTGTGTGAACATGATCATATTTCAACATCTTAGATAGAATAAAAATCCTTCATACCCTAATCTTGTCTGACATATATCATTAGTACTCATGGACTCATATTATGTTTTAATTCTCAGGTTACCACACTTGGAATATCTCATTAATTTATTTTCCAAAATATCACCCATTATTATAATTTACATGTTCACTAATAGATTCCAATAAAATATTGTTGATGAAGCCCAATTATCAAAATATTAACTTTTTAATATGTATTGTTATATAAAAAATATACGTCAAAATTTCTTATATATTTTAAAACATCCAATTTTGTTATATTTATAATTTATTAGTTTTAAATTGTTGTATCATTCAAAATAAAGAAAACACAAAAACAATTATTATTCTGAATATAAATCAATAACCCAAAAATGGTAAGAAAAATAATTTATCCACTCATTGTTTTACTATCTCATCCAGTCACCTCCTGCCACTCAGGGATAGGAATCATATTTATAAAATAATGTTTTTTGAAATAGTTCCTTCTTGATAATTTTATCTTATTTGGATGTTTTTATATTGTTGTATCTATTTTTACCATTATGATTAATTTATAAGAGTTTCAATTTAAATAGGTCCAATCAATTACAAAAAATTAAAATTTGAACATGTATGATTATTACAATAAATCTCAATAGAACAACCTTTAACACGCACAATAAAATGTTTATGTGACCCGATATGAAAGATATATAAATGCCAGAAAAAATTTCACATATATAATACTGTGATTGATTTAAACTAGGAAATTATGATCAATGAAAAAATTATTATAACATAGAAGAAGAAATTAATAAAATCAATGGTAAATATAAGATCATTGAACTAATCTTAGACAAGATCTAATTACATATTTTTTTCAGATTGGACAATTTAATAAAATTCAATTCTAGGAATTTGACATAACTATTTTAAATATAATGAGTTAAAATAAATTAATCTCATTAGTGGATCATACATCAAAATTCATAAATCTTTGATCATGGAAGACCAACCTCCACTTCAACAATATGATGTTACATAGTTCAGGGATGATAGAGTCTTGTTTTTATCTATCAATGTGAGGGGTTTTCATTGGAAACGTGGATGATGATGAGGATGGGTCACAATTAGGTATGGTGATTTTTCCTTGTGAATAGTTTCATAGACAATGATGTAATGTGAGGATTTAGGTCGGAGAAGAAGCATAGGGATGAGAAGGCAGACCCAACCAATCATTTCACAAGCACTGTTCCCCATCATACGATTATAGATCGTAACATAAAATTCATGGATTACAAGTAATCCTCAATGTTCATTAGAGGAAGGCATTTCAAGCATTCATGTCTAGTAACAAAATAAATATGAAGACTCTAAGGCACAAGGAATCATTACAAATATGAAGAAATGATTACGCATCGAAATCACCCAACACAGTGGTACCAAAGTTGATTCACCGAGGAAAACAACAATGCAATGAGGTCATCGAGGGACGTAGTGAGGGGAAATGGTTAGAACTGACTAATTATTCTAGGGGTATAGAGAAAATGGTAAGGAGGAAGAGGGATTTCTGTTTCCCCCTTTTCAGGTGTTTCCCTAGCACCACAGCTCATCAGGCTCACCCTCGGGTCATCCCTGTCCAGTTATATCAACAATGTTCTTTGTATGAAATTAATTATGTTCTGTAATCATTCCAATATTCATTGATTTTTAACATTCAAATGTTCACTTATACAAACAATTTTCATTGTATTACATTTTTTGTGAGTTTCAACTATGGAAATAAATTAATCATTTTTCAATGTGCTTCTTGTTATTGATAACAAATTAATTTTAAATAAATATAAAACATCCACATGACCATGTATTTTATTTCACCATCTATATAGAGAAAAATATATCCTAAATAAAATAAATTCCATGACATCAATTTCACACACTAATCATGGTGAAAATGATCTCATGATTTGGATTTTATCCAATAACTTAAATCTATTTCAATGTTATAAATTTGAATTTTCAATTTTTAAATAATGATGTTCCCCTTAATGTCAAAAAATTCCATGTAATGCACTACAAGATAGTTGACATTTTTTAGACCTTGACATAGATGACCATCATTGGTGGTTGTTAAAATGAAAAAATACCCTACATATCACCCACACCCTACTCATTCCCTCCATAACCTGATTGTGCTCTTTCCCCAAACTACCACACCCCTACCAACCGTCACCACCACCACCAAAGTACCAGAGCCTATCTCCAATCCCTCATTCCATTCATCATAAATTCCAATTTCAATTGAAATTAATTTATTCCAATCCCAATAACATTGCGGCCCTAATGTCCTCATCTTTCTTGATCCCTCCATTAGTCCCATGATTCGGCAGGTAAACCCAATTTTCTATATGTATTATTAATTCATTGAAAACCCATTATATTTTTGAGTTCTAGCTTATCTACTATAGATTCAAGAAAAATATTTTATTTCCATCTAGTTCACATAATGTTCATTCATAAATTTTGGTCTATTATTAAAAAAAGTAGATTTATTTATTATTGAACATTATTTGAGTGAATTTCTGCTGTTATTTAATTATATTGAATTGAAATTTTTCTAAAAAAATACAATTATTTTGGAATCCTAACAATGTATATCATAAATAAATCTATAATACATGATTTAAAATATTTATTTGGTTTTTCCAACTAATAATATATTTACAAAAAAATATTAAACAAAATAAACATTTCAATACACTGACATACCAGAGGAGTTAAACAATACAATAAATAGATGGGATTTTCTCTCAATATTGACATTGGTTTGTTATTAAACTATTATATATGAAAAATATACATCATTATAAAACATAATTTTGATTTTTTTAAATGGTACACTATAAATTGAATTATTTAATTATTATTCATTGGATTCTATGTTGTATATTATGTGGTATTAATAACATGTTCATCACTGGATAATGGTGTTATTACTAATCATATTGAATGAAATATTATTAGGATGTATAGTTAAAAAAATTTATATACCATCATATATATAAGATAATGATCATAATATCATTATTGGATAAATATTTTATAATAAAAATTGGAGTAAATAAAAATATTAATAAACTGAGTTCCAACATAAATGGGGACATCATTATATATGGAGTGAAAGTTGTATGTTTGTATTTTTTTGGTAATGAATTTAATTTTCTAACATGGTCAATGAAATTGGGATAATTATAAGGTGATATGGTAATTCATTATGGGATTTTATAATATATTTGTATTTTGAAAAGAAATTTTAGTCTATGTTATCAATTATTGATGCTTGATATCATGAATTATTTTGATAGAGTGATTTTTATAAAATAATATTTATTTTAAATATGTACCATGAGACTATTGAAATATATTACGAGATCTTAAATTCAAAAAATTCAATTAATATTTTCCTAATTGTAACTATTTTTTGTACATATATAGAGTAATTGATCGAACCACAACAAAATATTTCATAATGTGTTATTAGTGTTAGAGGAACATGGAGTATGTTGAATGGAATATGGATGGTAAATGATAGAACATGCGAGTGCCATTGTCATTTGAGTCTAGGAGGCAACATGATGTAATGGGTTGTGCCATATTTTAGGTTTCTACACCATTGTATTCTATTGGATGTGTAGTTATTTTCCAAATTGAAAAATTGGGGATAATATCTTTTTAATCATCGTTTCATCGTGTCGGCTGTTATTGTTGTTTCCCCATCCATGGTGTCAAGTTACGAGACATGGGGGGAGGTGGCTACACCGAAGTGGATTTTGAGGATACACTGAAATCAAGGGTGGCTGCAATGAGAGTTATAATATAATTCATAGTTCCTTGCCTTGGTAAATAGGATCTGTACCATTGATCCAACAATGGATCACTGATTTTAGTTTTACTAGAGGTTATGATATGGACTCTTCCTAATGTGTAGTCATCTAGGTGGTGTACTACATGGTCTTAGGGTCTTTATTATTTTCCTCTAAAAAGTATTCATCCCATAAATATCCCAAGGCTCCTGGAACCAATTTTCTCCAAATCCTACCCCTTGAACCCTAGGCACCCATATGTTCATTTCAAATAATTTGAAGCCCTCTTTTGACAGGGATCAATTTTGACATCCCTTTTTAAAACTATGGTGATATTAGAATTGATCTTCCTCTTTTCAAATGGTTTCTCTTCACATAACCTCGTTTCATAAAATTCTATATTTTTATTTAGTGGTAGAATATTTCCATAATTCTAATAGAGATTTATATATCATTTTTCAATTCATTAATATAAGAAAATCCATGGGAGAATGTAGTTTCCTCGTGATAGATGTGATCATTAATCTACAAAAATGATTCATTCATGTGAAAATAATTTTGAATATTTGAGGCATGGGATTCATCAAATATCATATTTAATTATTAGAAATCATAAATTGACTAGGAATAACACTTTAAAATGGTAGTGTAATTAGACTAACAATTAATAAATAAGATTAAAAAATAGAACATGTTTATGTTTAGTGATTTCTTGTGCTTTTTTACAACTCAATAATGGATTTCTTCTTATTTTAATAGATAGTGTGGTATTTGTAATAGTCAATGTATATCTTGTTGTTATTCATGGTTAATCATGTTTAAATTAATGGATTTGGATAATGAAAATAAATTAGATAATATTTTATTGTTTGGATAAATAATTAAAAAGTAGGACTCTTTAAAAAAATAGATGTTTCTCATAATTTGATTATAATCAAATATTTCAATTAATGTTTATTTAACTGAATGTGATATTCCATGTGTTATTGGAATTGGATAAATATCATGAAGTTCTAATACATATTGATGATAATAAAATTCACAATTAATGAGTTATGTTCATCCTTATGTTTTTTGAAACATGAATCTTATGATATAGAGCATGTTTAAATAATTTAATCATTTATTATAGTTGATTACATAGGTTTTCATTGTTGGAACATGATGATATTACCCATCCAGAATTTAAGTAGCACTAAGAAGGGTAGAGCTTAATTAGTGATATATTTTTAATTTAAATTTCTTTTCGTATGAAACAACCTTATCATCTAGTTAATTATTTCCTTCTCTTCTTAAGTAAAATGAAACACATATCCGCCAAAACATAAGTATTTACAATGGTCAGAACCAAACTAGATTACATATTACTTACCATGGTTTGAAATTAATATAATTCCACACAATACACAAGAAAATAATTCTTTTTTGTGTAATACTATGATTAAGATATCCCCTTGCACTCATGTACCAAAATGTTCTGTCCAATAGTATATGTGCATCATGTAGAACAAAATGACAAAGTAAAAGTTTTGTAACAATCATGTTTTGATGGTTATTGATTTAATTTAAAAATTATGGTCTTTTAAAACAATATCTCTCATTCATAACCAATATGTACAATAAAATTACTTGACATTGTAATGATACTCAGTCTGATTTCGTAGTCTAATTCCAACATTCGATTTCTCTATACAAATAATATAACTCTATTAGAATACTAGTGATACAATTTTAAGAGTCATATTATTTAGTATAGATATCTCAATACCATTTTCCCAGTCCAATTATCTAGTCTAATAAGATAAGGTGTTAGCAATGTCAATCTATTGTTATTTTTATTCATTCTCTTCTCTCTAATAATACTTTTCAAGTATGCTCATTCCAAAAAAATCTTCTTGTTTGTAATGAAGAGAATCTCTCTTGGAAGAAAAGAATATCAAAATCTACATTTCAAAACATTGAATCACAGGAGGTGTTTAAGAAAATGTTAAATGTAAGGATTTCACTCTCTAGTTTTACCTTGTTATATTAATATACTAGAATATAATAAAAATATTAAAAATTATATAACATGAAAATCATTTTTTTCAAGTAGTAGAAACTAAATTAAATTCCTTATTTATTATTTTTTTGGACTCTATGTTTTTATATTCAATAGAAATAATAAAAATTAACATTATAATGGATTTTTTAAGAATATTATTTAAATAAATATTATTTAGATATATAGTTAGATGACATTTTATACTAGCATATTTATATATTAAATAGGTCACACTAATAATTTGATGAAAGCACTAAGATAAATACAACAATAAAATATCTTTTATTAAAAAATGAGTATGAAAATAAACTGAAACACAATTATATATAGTGACAATAGTTTCATGATTATATAATTTTATTGATTAATTAATAGAAATTTTTTTTAACACGGTTATTGAAATTATGATCACTATAATGCATATGGGGTGTCATTAGAGGATTTTATAATATATTGATAATTTTTAGACATTTTTTATTCCATTTTATCTGTTATTCAGGATACATATTCTTAATTATTCTAAATTAGTGATCCATATAAAATAATAATTTTAAAAAATGCTTAAAATATGTCTATATAAATATATTATGTTATTAAAATTCTAAAAATTCATTTAATAATAAATCATGGGATATTATTAATATTTTTTCTACATAAATAATTTGAGGGCTTGAACCATAATTGCCCTTCCATTTGTGTGTTGTGGGTATTGGAAGAAGATGAATAAAGCTCATGGAGTTTGTAAGACAAATAATGAATAAAGGGGGGTTCCACTACCATTTGATGCCAGGTTGCGGGGTTGATCAATGGGTGGTGTCGTATGCGAGTCTTTAATAGTGTGGTTTCCTGACTATAGAATATTGAAGCTCAAAGTAAAAAATTGTGGCTACTAACATTTTTCTAATTGGACGACTCATGGTTGTTGTCTATAGTGTAGGACATTTCCCAGCGTCGAGTGTTGTTTCATGGAGCATGGTATCTACACCATAGTGGTTTTTTAGGCTACTAAAAAATCAATGGATGAATCAACATGGGCTGTAGGCTTGTTTGTAGTCCATCCCATGGATAAACTGGATATGAACTATCGATATATCATTGGATCCATGAAATAGGATATACTAGGGCCATGATATGGTCTCCTCCCACTGTGTAGTTGTCTTGGCGGTCTACTATGTTATATTAGGGGTTGCATCATGGTACTATAAATGTAGGTTTGCCTGTATAAACCCCAAAGGCCCTTACATGTGAGTTTCTACAAACCCTACATCTTGATCCCAAGGAACCCAAGGGTGATTTTTTATGGCTTTGAAGCCCAATATCGATAATGATGAATTGTAAATTCTCAGGTTTAATCCTTGGTTATCTAAGTTAGTCTCTTACACTTTTATAACGTTTTCACTCTCTTTGATCTAATTTCCTCTCCAAACATCATTCCATGTAATGTAATATGATATCTATCATTCTAATGGATTTTAATGTTCATTTTTCAATGAATTAATGGAACTATATCCTTGATATATCATAGTTTCCTCGTGGTATAAGTAATTAGATATCCACTACATTAATTCATTGTTAGGCAATGAATATTAAATCTTTGAAGCATGTGATTCATTTATTATCATATTCAATTATTTGAAACCACAAATTTAACATGTCTTATCCATTTTTATGAAAATATAATTAAACTCATAAATATTAAATTAGATTAAATAATGGGATTTTTTAGGTTTAGTTATTACATGTTTTAGCTTTGCACCATGATAATGGTTTGATTCTTGTTTTTCTAGATAGTGTTATATCTATGGAATAAATTGTATAACATGTGTTTATTCGGGGTTTATCATATTGAAATTGAATAATTTGGATAAAATACATAAATACAATAATTTTTTTGGGTTGGATAATGAATTATATAGGAGACATGTTTAACAAATTAGTTGTCTCTCATAATTTGATGGTAATCAAATTAATTAAAGTATGAATGTTTAAATGAATGTGTTATTCTGTATATTAATTGAATTTGATAAATACGATGAATTTAAAATTCTTTCTTATGATTATAAAATTCATGAGTAATTATTTTTGTTCATTGTTATGTTTGTTGAAACTAGAATATTATGTTATAGAGAATGATTAAATAATATAATCACTTGTTTATTTGGGTATTATTTGTTTACAAATTTAAAATTTAAATTAACACGAATAAAATTTTATAAAATTTTAATTGTTTTAATATCTTGAAATTTAATTTTAAAAATGTTCTCATTTTAATATCTTCATAATTTTGTATTTATTTTACCGCATGAGCTGATTTATGATACCCTCTCAATTGTTTGCCATGCCCGATTTGGGATTCCAACATTGCATCCAAATGTGTACCTATTCTCTTAATGTTTTCCGCTAAATTGATGTTACCACCTTATCTATCGTTTCCATTTCTTTATTTGATCCATTCCATGTGTCTCTATGTGGTTCGTTTGGCATTGTATTCGTGTTAGCCTCCACATGGCTTTATAGTTATACAATTGAGGTTATAGAAGGGAGTTGTCATCTCCCCAACAATTACTACATTCTATATAAAAACAAATCTGAAAATAACATTATTAGATGGTTGAGTTAATATAATAAAACGTTATCCAGATTCTGGAAATTGATTCCCTCTCACTAATGGTGGTTTTCTTCTTCCAGTTGGTGGTGCGGTCTGCTTTTCCTCTCACCCGATGTGGAGTACTTCTATCCTCAGTATCAATATTTTAGGTTGTAGTGCTATCATCCTCATTGATTAACACATATTGGCCCCTTATGACACCCCTACATTCCACTAGTGCATGATTCATGGTGGAGGCTATAGGGTTTCTTCATTATTGAACATGTGTGACAATTTCATGAATCCAGAGACCTAGCGTGATGATCTTACAACATGATCCAAGCAATGAGATCAGTGTTCTTGGATATTTTAGTGAACTGGATTCTCGTACATTTTTTTGAGGATGTACGTTTTTCATAAACACAATTCATTATGTGTTGCTTCTTCAAGTGCATTTTTTCTATTTTGGAACATCATTGCATTTCATTTGGCTAACTAGTTTTCCTCTGTATAATTTAATTCCTCATTGTTTTGAGAATATAATATGTGTGCATTTTTGGGTGGCAATGTTCCCTTATTGTTGGTCTCATAGTGATAAAATCACATAAATCCTAGGGAATCTAGTGTTTTATATTTTGTTTTCATCTTATTCATTTTTTTTGTTTTACTCATCCATATCAGAACATTATTTGGTTGTGTTTTCATTGTAATCAAACTCATTTCAATGTTTTATACATTGAGGAAAAAATAGTGTTTATTAGGTTTTATTTGGAATTAGTTTTATTGAGGTGTGGTTTGGTACTACGATATTACCAAATAATGTAGTTGTCTCAGGCACACCCGTATGTAAAATGGAGTTTTCTAAATATGAAATAAGATGATTATATGGGTAAAATATTGTTAGTTTGTGATGATTAAAAATGTGTGAACTATTTGTCCAAAAAGGTCATCAAGATAACCTTTAAAGACCTCCTCAACTGGTGTTTTGTCTAATCATGAAAAAATAAACATGAAAACACATTTAGTTAGCTGTCTATAAAAGAATCATAAATAATATACCTTGATGATTAATCATGGAACCAACATCAAGAAACTATTTTATGAGTTTAATAAAAGGTTCTTTGGGATCTCAAATATAAATTATGATGTTAATTATGAGGATAAATCCATCATAATTTTAATATATTTTTTGAGTTCATATGAACATATTATTGACTCTACAATGTATGGTAGGTATTCATTCACATTTGAGGCCTTACATTCACATGATTTGTGTAACAAAGATAAGGATAAACCAAAATCCACGATTCAAAATCTAAGGGTCCATTAAAATATTCCATGGAAAATGAACGTGAAACATATAAATGGAAGTAATATTTAGATCCATTCTTAATAACATTGGTTTAAAACAATCCAAACGTGGTTACCTACTACCAAAATGGTGGACCTTGGCATATTATACCCAAATGACCCAATCTAAAATCTAAAAACATTATATGATGTCTAGTAATCAATTTCTCTTTTCTATCATAGGTTACAATGGTGTTGAGGTTTTTTTTGTGTCCCAAGATACCCATGATGTCCAATGGGTCTTAGACTTAGGATGTCCATTCTATATGAGCCCAGATAGGGGTTCCATTTCAGGACTGATAGAGGTTGATGAAGGAGTGATTTTATAGGACATAAGAGAAGAGGTTGTGTCATGGGTAGAGGTTATGTTATACTAGAGAACTTTGAAAACACTTTTGTTACCTTATAGGATGCGAGATGGGTCCTGTATTTTCATGTGAATCTAATCTTACTAGGTGTCTTATATTAGAGAGGATTTATAATTTTATTGTATTATGTTCGTCATGAAATCTTTGAGGGAGACCGTATGGTTCTTAAATGATACTTCTTAAGAGAGTTATTTTTTTATATAGAATAACACATGTCATGTAGTTGGGATACACTTACTTCACTAACAATGGAAACACTCTGCTATTTTATATGTGGTTGGGTCATGTGAGTAATAATGGTCTATATAAATTGATCATGAAAGAGATACTCATCAATGTTACACAATTTAACATACAGTTTTATTATGATTATGTCCTGGGTATGTCTAAAAGAGTCAGTTTTCATAGAACCACCTTTAAAAATATTATCCCACATTATTATGTTCCCTCTAATTTTCGGGGTCCCACTTGGACTACCTCCGTTTGTGGAGACTCTTAGTTTTTCAAAATTATAGATGAATTTTCATGGAATGTATGGGTTTATATTTTGAGAAATAAATCAGATGTATTGGATGCGTTTATTACCTGAAAAAACTATATAGAAAATAAATTTGTGAACAAGTGAATGTCTTTGAGGAATGATAATGATGTTTAATACATGTCTTCTGAGTTTCTAAAGTATTGTGAATATGATGGAATTTTAAAGCACCAGATGGAGAGTAATACTTCTCAGAATAATTCTGTAAATGATCATATAAATCATACTATTTGTGTACATGTTTGTATATTGCTAACATGATAGAGAAACCCCAAATCCTTTTGTTCATAAGTTGTCACTAAATATTTTACATAATCTATAGGTTTCCCTTACTAGCTAATAAAATTAAGATGACTATATATTTGAAGACCAATCACCACCATCATATTAATATCATAGGTTTTTGGGATACACTTCCTATGATCTAGTTAAGGATGATAAATTCGATCCTTGAGCTATAAAATTATTTTTCATAGGGTATTCGGTGGTAGTGAAGGGCTATTACTTTTGGTTAGATAAAGGTGGATTTCAAAAAAAATATTCTTTTCTAGTATGTGGTGTTTTAAGACCCTATTTATATTACAGTTCAAACTCCCATTGATGACTGTTTTTATACTTCTATGGAGAGGGATACTGAGGTTGATCATCCTAGTGTAAGTAAGTATCATGTTGTCACTTCTTATACCTCTGAAATAAACTTTTTTCTTCTTGATCCATCATCTTGGTCTTATTGTAATTATACTCATAATGATGAAATTCCTAGTGACCATAGGTGTTATCATCTCAATATGGATCAACAGAGTGGGGTCATTACACCGCCTCCTAGGTACAACCATGCCGATATTGTTGCCTTTTTCCATTAAAGAGGTAGTAGATATTGGTAGGTGGAGAGGAATCCCAAAGCTGTAATCAATATGTCAATGAAAACAACTATATGAAATGTATTTTAGATATTGATGATATGATGAAATCAATATAAAAGGACCATACTCGGTCTACAGTCAATAAACCACCAACTACAAAAGTGATTGGATGTAAATCGATAAATGAAACCAATAAACACAATACCATAGGAAATAAAATTATGTATAAAGGTATTCTTGTATCCATAGTCTTCCATCAATGAGAAGGAATGGATTACTCAGATATTTATACTTCTTTAGATAAAAACTCTTCAATATGAATTCTTCTTTCTATTTCTTCAAAATTAGATTTTCATAAAGAATAACTAGATGTCCAATATACTTTCATGCATGGTGATTTAATTGACAAACTATACATGAAGCCACCTACATGTTTGGAACATTAATTTAAATATAAAAATGTTTGATTTTTGAATAAAAAATTATATGGATTAAATAAATATTCATGATATTGATATATGAAGTTTTATTAGATTCATTAATAAAATGGTTTCATTTGGAGTCAGATTGATGTATGTGTATACAATAAATCTGCAAAATATTCAATGCTTTATTTACTACTCTATGTAGATGACATGTTACACATATATAAATAAATGAAATTAATCACCCATGTTAAAATGTCATTGAATTAATATTTTAAAAGAAAGATCTAGGTTGTTCTATGAAAATTATATGCATGGAAATTTTTACGGACAATAATCATAATATTCTTTTTTTAACTCAACATTCCTATATACTAAAAGCGAATAAGTGGTATTTTTTGATTCTTTGAAGCATGTTAGTGTTCCTTTTGGTCAAAATTTTAAATATTCAATATCAAAATTAAATTAAAGAACTTCTATTATTGAATATATTAGTAGATCCCCTTATTCTATTGTAGTGGGAATTGTTATGTATATGATGATTGATTTCTTCAATACGTGATGTATTTTCTATATGTACGTTGAGAATGATTCTAGACAATCATTGAAAAACATATTAGTGTGATATTAAAGGGTTGTTTAGGTACAATTATTTTACTTCATCTCATTCAATTTTCAATTTTAATAATATTAATTCATTGGAATTATTGAGTGGTTTTATAGATTCTGACTACGCTAAAAATATTGATACATGGAAATCACTAAGTGATTTTGTGTTTATATTATGTGATGGAGGTTTATCATAGATGCGAAATATTAAATCTGTGGTGACCCTCTAAAACATTGCATCTATGTTCATAACACTAACAGTAGCATTCAAATATGCTATATGGCTTAAGGGATTCATTTCAGAATATTGTATTTGTAATTCTGTTTTTACTGAACATTTTGATTTCCATTATTCCCTTTTTGGTCAAAAAATAATGTAATACATTGAAGGATAATGAAAATAGATATTATGTTTCATTTTATTAGAGTTGTTTTTAATGTGGAGAGGTTTGTGTCACTAAGATGCACACGGATGAGAACCCAGTAGATTATTTTTCTAAGGACGATACTTTAAGAAATTTTATGAATTACCATGATATCAAGCAAATGGGTGCACATGAATAATAATTAGGTGCAATAACATCATTAAATTTCAATTGAAAATGGTGGGGATTTTTTTTATTTTTTGAATTCTTTGTTTTCATGTGGAAATTTTAAATTTACTCATTTAAAATTTTCATCCATTTAAATTTTTTTAAATACATGAAATTTGTTAATAAATATCTTCTCATTTTAATATATTCTGGATTATGGTTGTATTTTATCACATGAGGTTATTTATCTGTCTCACTCAAATGTTTCACCCTATTGATTTGGGATTCATCCTATTCAATGTATACATATTTTATTCATTTTTTGGCATCAATTTAAGTAGAAACATAATCTATCCAACCCATACAAGGATTTAAAAATTTTCATGTTCCATTATGTAGGAATTTTAGAATTCCAATCATGGAATCCTCCCCTTCGATGTATAGTTATTTATTTTTGGTTATAGTAGTGAGTTTCATAACCATTGTTGCCCTTGAATTAAATATACTAAACTAATATGAAAATCATCTTTATATGTGTTCAAGATCATTTGGTAAGAGGTGTTCAAAATGAATGAAATTTATTCCCTCTCATCACTCGGTGATTGTTTTCTTCATACAGCTGATTTGGTATTCTTTTTCATTCACCTATGTTTGAGAATCATCTTCATTGTCTTTAATCTAACATGTGGTGGTGCTATAATCCACACCATTGGAATCATAAGGTGTCTTGCTGACCCCCGTACACAAAGATAGTGTGTGGATCATGGTGGGTCCTTTCGGTATTCTTACCAGTTGATGATGGTTGAACAATAATCAAATTTGAGGAACTAGAATGATCAAAATATAGTGATATCAAATGAATTAGAGTTGGATTTATTTTCTTGGATTTTGATGTGATCTGGATGACCTAACATTTTTTTGGTTAGTACGTTTTTCCTGTACACAACTCTTCATGTGTTCCACATCTAGTGAATAGTTCCCATTTTAGTGATTTTATGCATTTTAGTTTCTTATCATCTTTTTCTTCTATGAATTATAATATTTTTTTAGAATCTAAAATAATATCATTGGTGGGTGGTGTTATTTCAATTTTGTAGATCCCAAAGGGACCGATGAATGTAAATCATGGTGTTGACCTTGTTTTCTGTTTTCATTTCATCTTCTTCAATTGGTTTTGTTTTTTTATTCCAATGCTAGCACCCTATTTTTTTGAATTACTATTTTAATCAACTTCATTTTTCTATTTTTTATTATTAATTAAACCATATTGTGTATTCAGTGGTTCTTTGTGTTATTTTTATTGGGGGTAGTATTACACCATTACACCAATAACATTAATTCAAGACCATTCATTGGGTTTACAATAGTTGGAACCAATTATTATTTAATTAGTTAATTAAATATTGAATAAAACTGATTGTCCAATAGATATAAATGTTTGGGGCCATGTTTTATCATTATCATATGAAGGCTTAGTGTACTGTGTTGGGTCTATGAGAGCTTGTTTGAATTTGAATGTTTGATGCCTTGTTTTTATGGACAAGATTACTTCTTGAATATGTTTTATACTTTACACCTTATGTGTTATAATGACATGAGACTTTTTAGGATATTCTATATAATGCTTGTATGGTATATGAGATATGGGTTGGGACGTCTATGTTTGTTTTAGTGGTTGACAGAAATGATGGTGAGATGAATGGTGATATGCAAGCGAGTGTTTGGGATGACATAAGTGACAGTGGAAATAGATAATAATTGACTTAGTCATTGTAATTATGAAATCTACTATGATTTCTTGTTAATGAATCCACCGATTGGATGGATGATTGGGTTTCATAATTTACCTAAATTTATTTCCCCAATACTCAATGTTGATGGATGTGTTTGATTACGACTCTAATGGTTAATTACGATGTATTTAGAGAGTACCTAGATTTATGGAATAGTTATGAAATTTAATAAATGTTTAACCAATGGTTTTAGTTCTTTATGAATTTAAAATGTGAATGTTAATCTTGAGAAACCAAGGACTCCATTTGATTATTCTTGGAGTTCATTCCCTTCACATGGATAACTAATGAAATATAACTGTAATAAAGATAACTAATAGATAATTAATAAACTAAAATTATGTGAAATGTTAAATGTAAATAACAAATATTGTATTTATCCTTAAATTGATTCTGTCTATATAGGGTATTTATCATGCCCCAGCCCCAGACTGCCCCAGAGAGGGTGAATTTTTAATAAAACATGGGGTGTATTAATTTTTTTTATAAAAATATATTCTGATAAATTACATATCATGTTCCATACCTATAATCTTTGTAGTTTATGTTCTAGAAAACTATATACAAATATTAAAATTCATAAAAAAAGCTGTATTTAAATTACTCTACAAAGCTACATCCAATTAATGTAACTCAAAAATACTAAAATAGTAAAATTTAAAATAAAACGTATGGTGAGGATTAGATTTCCTAGTAAGGGTTTTTTGTTAAATATAATATTTCAAATAAACCTTTTATAAAATTCCCATAAAAAATATTCTATAACATTTTTTTAAAGAATGTTGTAATATGTGAAGTATAACAAAATATTTTTCCATGAATTACATGTGAGTATTTTTATGAACATAAATAGGGCTACGATAAATCTTATTCCATATATTAGAATACTTATACAAAATATATTGTGTGAAGAATATAAATCAAGAGTTATTGTGTCAATACTAAGTGTAACATGCAAAAGTGCAAGTACATGATTTATAAATGAAAGTAATGCATAATTAGAGTTGCACATAAAATTACAACACAAATTTATTTTCTTTCTAACATTAAATAATATATTGGGAGATAAATATCATTAATTTATATAAAATCTCAGAAGATGATTTCTGAATAAAGATGTATGTCATGTTCATTTACATATTCTGATACTCATAAGTACATTCTCTTAACCAAGCATATTCTCCTGTAGAATACACACACAGTCAACAAAATACAATAAACATAATGATGGAATATATAATTCTAGAGAGTTTCAAGGCCTTGTGTCGTGACCTAATTTGTCTCATGAGAACTATTGATGCATCATGGGGCTTTCATTAACCAATCTCCAACCCATAGGGCTTTCATTAACCAGTCCCCAACAATTTATATATTGAGCCCAATACATTAATATTTTGTCTAAAAGTCATTAAAAAAAGTGTCCAACACCACATTCATTTATTATATTCTATCATTTATTAATAGTGTCTCATACCATAATGAATAATTAAATTCTTATTTCATAAATTATCATAAGCGATAAATAAATAATATATTGTTTGATTTATCACATAAAATAAAAATAATAAAAAACATATTCCATGATATAAAAAATTCAATGAATATATGTTTATGACTTCATTATATATATTATTCATTCTCATGTCATGCAGTGCCAAATGGAAATATCAAATGAACTAAATCATGGACATAAATAAAAAAATAATCCATAATTAAAAATTCATCCTAGATTGAAAACATAATAAGTTTAAAAGGGAAAAAAATATTTCATGTGAGTTATTTACTATATCATTGTCTAAAATGCCATTAAATGCATGTATAATAAAACACAAGGGTACATCCAACAATTTTAAAACAATGTTATAAATTAAGAAGCATGAAAATAAACAACAAAAATAACTAACCTAACCAATTCAATTTATACATTTGGAAATAAGTGTGTAATTTTGTATATATATAAAGTTATTATAAAGGGTTTTTATTATAAAAACAAATTCCAAATTGTTTCATGAAAACCTTTCACACCTCGAAACACATTTCAATGCTTTTTATCAACCCTTTGTGAACCCATATTGTGAACCCATATTAATATCTTGATCAAAGAATATACATTTATATACATATAAATGTATGTACTTAAGGGTTCTTCATCAAATCTGAAGAACCCAATTCATAATTTAAGTATAATAGATACATAAATTAAACCAAAGTTAAATAAATTAAATCAATATTGTAAAACAAAGGTTTTTATACAATAATGAAAAAACTATTTCTATATATGCATACATAAATATTTCTAATTTCATCATCAAAAAACACCATTAAACCTAGAATGGTTCACATTTGTTATTAATTACACTATAGTAGAGGTTCTTCTACGTTAATTAAAAGAAAATAAAAATGTTTAATTAAGAACATATATATATATATAAACATATGTGTCTATATGTAGTAAAACTAATTTTAGGTAAAATTATAAAACCCTATCATTATTTGCATGACAACAAAATATTTTTAAACAAAATGAATTTGTTTTTATATGTTCATCCACGAAAAATTAGTAGGACTTATGAACATCTGTATATGTATATATATATCCATATATACAAACCATAAAAAACCATGCAATAAAACACCTAAGACCCTCACCTAGTTCGACGAAAGAAAAAAAGTCGAGTGGAGGTTGATGGAGGTTCTTGAAGGAGAAAAACATTAGGGTTCTCAGTGAATAATAGTTATATATATAAAATGTATATAGGATATATTTTATGGCAGCATGCAAGGTAATTATATGTGATTTTGTTTAAAAAAAGTCTTAGTGTGTTCGGTCTAGTGGAAGAAGTTAAAGAGAAGGGACCACCAGGTGTCCCGAGAGATTAAAAAATAAAGAAAGTAGTGTATCGAATGATACTGGTGTAGCGCAAGGAATTAGGAAGAATTTGGTGACATAGGTGAGGTGTTGAAAAAAATGGATGGTCGACATTAAATGCATGTTCATACAATTGTTGAAGTGAGACAACCTTTTTTAGAAGGATTGCATGGTTGTGATTCAACCGCATCCAGATCTGACAGTTGTGAGTGACACGATGAACGATTGTTTGGATTATTGACGTGGACTGCTAAGATTCGATCATGGAGAAGATCAGGTGTTTGACAAAAAACCTAGGGAAAACCACGATGGTGTAATTTTGAAGGCTGAATTGATTGAATGGTCCAGATCATGTGCGACAAGATTAGACAGATGAGACAAGATCTCACTTACAAAGTATGTCCCACAGCGAATGTAGAAGGATATCATGTTTTCATTATAATCCCAAATCTCAAGAATTATACTCAGAAATCCCACCCCTCCCCAGTACCACTATATACCGGGTCTCTGGGGGCGTGCTTCCACGCCCCCTATCACAGTGACTCCCCACATGGTGGTGTGCTCTAGAAAAACCCTTGAACACAATCATACGCACTTTGGGACTTCTTATGCACGCCTACTTGTGAGACTTATCATGCACATTTTGTACACCACCATTGGTGTTGGGCATAGGTGATTTGATTGAGATGCCCACCAGACCTTGAGTGGCTTGGCCTTCTCATTCACCCTCAGTTAGATGGGGTACACATTTTATTTTCAGCAAATTAAAATTTATTTTGTATTAAACAAAAGAATATGTTTATATGTATAAAGGTGTATTTAAAATATATATTATAAATCCTCTATTATGGTTAAAAAAAATTAAAAAGATCAAATTATTTCATTATATTATAATTTTTTTTAAGAAAACTTCCAATTTAAAAATAAAAATCAACGAATAATATGTTATAAATTAAAACACGAACTAGTATTATATTTTAAAATCAGAAACAAATTTTTTAATTAAAACCTTTTTTTATTCATCCATGGATGAAAAAATTTAATGTTAACTTTATATCATTTTAAATAACCAAATAACTAATTCACAATGTATAGATAAAATACTAAAAACAACTATTTTAATAAGTTTCATTTTCCCAATGTATAATTTCTAACTCAATAACATATGTCTAGAACAAAAATCCAAGAAGTAAATAGTCTATACTTCTATTGGTATTTTCATTAAAACCCATGTTTTTTGAATTCAAATAAAATAATTTTTTTTAAATTATCCTTTAAGAAAATAAAGAAGAGTCAATTACAAACATTCTTAAAGACATAACATTAATGCATATTTAAATCACATAGTAAATTCAATATACATATAAAAATAAAATAAAATAAACAGAATACCCAATAGATATAATTCCTTATAGATGTTATAGATTAATCGATCTCCAAAAAGAAGAAACAATTGAATTAGCCATATTCCCTTATAAAAACTTGATTAGGGTGTTCTTGCTTCAAAAACTGTGTGAAAGAATATGGTGATCTTCATTCCTCTAATGATTATCGCGGTTGATGTATTTCTGGCTATAATGTTCTTCATAGTGGCAGACCCAAAGGAAATCCACTATTTCTAGGGCTTTTTTGGTATTTTTTGGTCTCCTAGTGATTTCGATAGATCTCTTGGTAGGAATTTTAGGTTCATATGATTCTCTTGGCCTTGTTGTAATGTAATCATTTTTGGTATATAATTAAAAAAAATATGATATGTTTTTTTAACATTTGTTTGAGTAGAATTAAAATTTCATGATGTAAAGCATACAATATTATTATTACACATGAAACATGTTCAGGGTGTCACATTATCCCCCCTTGATGGAATTGTCCCCTCACAAATCTAAAACATTCATACAATTCCACTAGAAAAAATAGTCACACATTACCCCCAATGCCCCTTCACATGGACTACCAATGTCGATAGGCTATTGTGAACCTCATGTGGATTCCTAATATAGTATTCATCTACTTGACTTCCTCAGTCCAAAAACAATGTGTGCAGTTAGGCACAATCCTGTGTATAAAACACACATCCATCCAATGAGAGCCACTAGAGGTGTGGAAGTCAGAGATTTCACAGTGGAATCGTTTTCAATAAATACCTTGAACTATATCTTTATTGAAATAATTGATATAGTAGAGTTCCCCATACATACAAAAACTCAGAACCATGAATTAGTAGGCTGCAAAATGGTCACCCTCCATTGCAGCTTCTATAAATTTTCCTACAACTTGGTAGTTTTTGGTGAATGTTAAACGTAGAATGAGACCTTCGTGATACTTTTATCATTACCTATATTATGAAAATTGTTTTTTTAATATGGTAATAGACAAATCTATCTCTTGGTAGAGATAGAGGGTATTTGGACTGTTCGACACACGATGGTGTTTTTTTGATAGAGAGATGTAAGGTAGCATAGGGATAGTATTCTTATGAAGTCGTCTTGACAATAATAATCTATAGTAGTTGGGTAAGAAGTGATTAGAGGTTTTTTGGTAATCCCGTGACATAAATTGAATCATTTTAAAAGAAATTCTTTACTCCGTAAGGAATAACCAAATTAAAAGAGAGACATTATTTTTTAAAAGCTTATTAAAATACAAAAACATAAAATTTATCAATATTCATTTGAACATGGTTTATAATACTCAAGGTGTTACATATTCATTAACAACCTCATAAAACTCACTGGTATGGATTTCATGATATCCATCATAACATCCCATCATTGTTCCCACTAGCAATGGTGATTTCCCCAGTTCCCGATTAAGCAGATCCTTAAAGCGGTACAAAACTCTTCGATATCATTGGTCCAAATGCAGCAGGGGAAACATGGATCAATGCGGTGTAGACATCTAAAATCCCATGTTAGAAATGATTGATGTGTATGAAGAAAATCTATATTATCATGAACATGATGTCTATAAAACAAATAGGAAGAATTGTCCCAAAAAAATTGAAGTCTCAAACATGACCATTGAGACCATAGGTCAATATTTGACAAAGAAATGTCATTCGATGGTAACCCTCATATGATACTTCTTTGAATTCCAGTAGGGTAGAGTAATTCCCTACTAGGGTAAAGAATTTAAAAAAACCCTCAAAATACATTCCTTCACGTGAATTTAATGGAAATTCTCCATGCATCGTAATGAAGTAGTCAAGTCCCGATCCTTAGTGGAGTTAGAGTAAATGAGGATAGTTGGATACACGGTAGAGGTGTTTTTATGACAAATTAATGTTTTTAAAAGTCTCATAGCCTTCTAAACATGATTTGGAAGCCATAGTGTCTAGTATTTCGATTGGATGAGACTAAAAGCTTACTTCATCTGCCATCTGAAATTTTTATGAAGGATTCTGTTTAGTAAGACATAATCAAGTTTATATTATTGTTAAAATTTTCAATGGTTGTCTAAACTGATCATCTGATAACAAAAATCATTCCCCATTAGCATACAGCCCGGAGCCGGTGTGTTTTTAAGAAAAACATTGTGTGTAAAAAAATTTATAAAAAGAAATTCTTATAAATTATACATAATGATCCATTCCGAAGATCATTGCGGTTTGGTATTGGAAAACTAGATTCAAATATTACAATCCTTCAAAAAAAAAGTTCAGAAAAGACTCTACAAAGCATGCACCAATCACTGTAACTCAAATATAATAAACTGGTAAACTTTTAATTAAAATTTATGGTGAGAATAAGAATGCCTAGTAAGGGTGGTTTTAAGATTATAATATGTCAAATAGAACCATTTATAAGCTTCCCATTTAAAAACTATTCAAAGAACAGTTTCTTAATGAAATCTGCATTATGATAAACATAACATAATAGTCTACCATGATTTACCAATGAATATTATATAGAACTCTAAAAAGGATAAAATAAAAAATATTCCTCTCATAATAATAATTATACCAAATATGTTCTATGCATAACATAAATGACGAGTTATTCTAACTATACTAAGTGTGACATGAGAATGTGAAAGTACTAGATTTACATATGAATGTAATACATTATCATGGTTGCATATAAAATAAAAACATTAATTTCTATCCTTACTATTTGTAAATCAAACATTGGTAGATAAATTTATGGTATTTGAATTAATTCTCAGAAAATGAGTGGTGATTAAAACAATATGCCTTGTGAATTTAAATCTTTTGATATTCATAAGTACATTCTCTTAACCAGGCATATTCTATAATTGAATACACACTTGGTCAACTAAAACCTATTAACATATTCGGTTAATGTCTAATGTTATATTGTGAGAAGGCCTAATTCCATAAACTGATTTGTCTCATGAGAACTAATGATGAATCATGGGGCTTTCATTAACTGGTACCCAACCCGTAGTGATTTTATTAAACAGACCCCAACCCATTATATACTAATTCCATAACATTCCTCTTATTTCTAATTTTATTTAAATCAATGTGTCCCATACAACATTGATTTATAAAATTATGTATTTTAATAAATGTGTGACATACCACATTGAAAAATTAAATTATGGTTTTATAAATAATAATATGGGATAAATGAATAATAGATTGTATTATTTATCTCATGAAAAAATAATTTTAAAAAAAATTACATTGAAGTTAACATTCAATAAATACATGGTTATGACCTCAAGATATATAATATTGAAGCTCTTGGGATGCATTGATAAATGGAAATCAAAAATTTGATAAATCAAAAACACAAATAATGAAAAACATACATGATGTAAAATTCATTCTAGATTGAAAAAATCATCAATTTAAACATAATCAAAATATTTCATGTGAGGTATTGAATGTTTAGCTGTATAAACAACCATTACAGCCGTTTATATCATAACAAAATGGTACATACAACTATTTTAACCAAATTTTATAAATAGAAAAGCTTGGGAATCAACCACAAAAATTACTAACATAACCAATACCATTTAAACATACAAAAATAAATTTTTAATCCATATATACATAAAGTAATTATAAAGGGTTTTTATTACTAAAACAAATTCCTAATTGACTATTAAAAAATTTTCAAACTTCCTCACACTTTTTATTACATTTTAACAACCATTTGTGAACCCACATTGTGATCCCACATAAATATCAGGATCCAAACATATATATATACATATATATATATATCAATACAATCATTAGGTTTCTTCATCAACACTAAATAATCCATTGATTAATTTTTGTATAATAAAAACATTATTTAAAATAATGTTCAATATTTTAAAACCATAATGTAAAACTATGGGGTAGTTACATAAATAAAAAACCATATATATATATATATATATAATTTTATCATTATAAAACAATAGAAAACCTATCATGGTTCACATTTATTATGAATTCCATTAGAGTAGATGTAATTCTTCATTAAATAAAAGAAACTATCAATGATATACTATGAAAATATACATATACAAATTTGTCTATATGTAGTGAAACGAATTTTAGGTAATATCATAAAACCCTTTCATGATTTGCAGGACAAGAACATCTTTTAAAACAAACAGAATGTGTTTTTTTAAGATCATCCATCAGATATCATCATGATTTAAGATCATGTGCATATATATATATATATATATCCATGTACATATATATATATATATATGACAAAAAGCAAAGCAGGGAAACCCCTAGGACACTCACCTGGTTCGAAGAAGGATAAGAAGTCGAGCGGAGGTTGATGGAGGCACTAGAAGTGTAAAACTCAAATTTTTCTCAGTACAAAATGTTTATATATATATAATATGTATATATAATATATTTTAAGGAAAATTCAATGGATATCTGAGGAGGTATTGATTAAAATAAGACCAATTATGTTCAGTCTTGTGAAGATGAGAAAGAGAAGGTGCCACCGGATGTCACGAGAGTGGATCAAAATGAAGAATGTATTGTAGAGAAAGCTACTGGTGCGGCGTGAGGTGGGAGGAAGAACAACGAGATAAAGGAATGGTGTGTAAATAAATGTGTATTTGGGATTAACATGGCCACGATCAAATGACTATAGAGAGACCACATGTTTTCAAATGATTCCGACGGCTGCGATACAAATATTTCTATATCTGACTGCTATGAGTGATGCGATGATCGATCATTCGGTTCAATGAATTGGACAGGTAAGATTAGATTATAGAGAGGATTGGACAGAAAAAGATAAACTTAGGGGAAAATGTCATGGTCAATAATTGAAGGCCGAACCGATCAGATGGTCCAAATCCCACACGGTGAGATCAGACGGCTGAAACACGATCTCAATTATATTTTTTTGTCCCACATCAAAATTCGATTGATTTTATTATAAATTTATAAGGCAGGATCTCTCGGACTATGGTCAAAAATCCCCCTCACCCATCCCCAATATGGTCCAATACCAAGTCTCTATGGGTGTGCTTCTGGACACACCCTAGCCACTGTGTCGCCTCGCATGGTGGCGCGCTCTTGGGAACCTTTGAACCCGCCCATGCATGATTAGGGCCTTATTATGCACACATGAATGTGCGACTCAGCATGCACCATGTGTGTACCACCATAGGTCATTGGCCTAGAGAATCTGATTGAGATGCCCAAAAGACCATGTGTGCATTATCCTTCTATGTTTCCCTTGGTTAGGTGGGGTACTCACCTAATTTTAAGAAAATTAATATTCATTTATTTATTATAAATAAAAATTAATTTAAATATATAAATCAGACTTAGAAACCAAAAAATATAAATTCTTTATTATGGTTAAAAATCATAATGATCGAATAATCTCATTAGTTTTTAATATTTTATGTTTTAAAAACATCAATGTTCCAAATCAAAAATAATACATTAATATTCCATAAAATAAATCCCACACTAGTATAATATTTTAAAATATGAAACATATTTTTAATTAAAAGCAAAATTTTCTTCATCCAAGGATTAAAATTTTAAACGGTAAAATTTAAATAATTTGAAATAATTAAATAACTAATTCGATAAATATAGAAAAAATACTAAATATATCCACAGTAATTAGTTTCATTTTTATAATGTATGATTTCAAACTCAAAAAAATATTTCTTGTACCAAAAAACAATGAGTAACAAATGTGTACATCACTTTTTATTTTCTATAAAACACAAGGGTTATGGAACACATGTGATATAAAAAATCTTAATATGGTTCTTCTATAATTTAATAACTTACTTTTTTCAATATTCAGGAGGTTAAATGTACACTCGACCAATGGAATGTGCAATGTAAGATTTAATTTCACAATCTATTTATTATATGATGTATTTTTACATAAGTATATTCTATGAAATTATTATTATCCATGTCCATGTTTTATAAAAGTGTTTTCAAATGGGTAATTTTTAAGTTACTTTTTTACTAAAACATAATTTTAAATTTTTAAATTATTTATTCTTCTAAACATTTCTCATTAATGTCAATGTTTTCAAAATGGGTTTAAGGATTTATTTATTTGGACATGAATGATTTAACATGTTGATTCCATTTAAAATATTCAAAGTTGTATGAGACACTATGATTCAAAACTACATTTTAAATGACTTCCTTTATTAATTAGTTGACTTTTAAATGATTTCAAGAAAATGTGATATTTCTCTCAATGATTTTTACTGATAATTTGTACTATTTTAAAATCCTGTAGTGGATATTACTATTGATGGTGGTTGATTTATTATGATAAAAATAATCCATTTTTTATTAGAGGTTTTGTGATATGCTTGATAGTTTATGTGTTAATTTTATATCATTCATTATTTATGGATAATGTATTGACATTTTTATGCTAGTTCTAATATGAAAATTAATGTTATATTTAAACATTTTCATATAAGGAATGCATTGGACATAGTATGTAACCGGTGGATCAAGTTATAGCTCCTCGATGCATCAGTAGGTCTTATTAGACAAACTAGTGTCTTGGAACATGTCCTTGAAAAAATCTTATTTGATGTCTTGGCACATGACCTTGACTATGTGGTTATGTTGTCTGACATTATGAATTCCATCATTATAAAAGTGTCTATTGATATTTCATGTGATTATTCATCTAGTATAATATCCATGTGAATAAATTAATAGAATTATTTGATTTTAGGATTTCCATTTTATACTGATTATTTGGTTTAAAAGGGTTCTGTTTTAGTATTATACAGTTCCATAAATGTTTGTGCTTATTTTTGAAAGTATACACTATATTGTTATCCTTACTGAGCATCTGAGTCCACCCCATTATATTTTTTACTTCTCCTAGGATGTGAAGAATTATTTTCTGGTTGACATGTAGAGATATGATAAGGATATAAGTGTGGTCAATGGGGACAAAATGTTGTTCAGGTTTGTAATTCATGATGCAAGGTAAAACTTATGAATGTGTCTAGTACTTCAATGGATTATAAAATGATTGGTCTATTGGGATTTGATCCCTTGTGATTATGCCAATGTAATGTTATAATGCATTGACATAGGTTAATTGGGGTCAGTGCATTAAATGGTGTGTGTAGATGTTAGCCTGATGCTTTGATGAGACACCCTACTACCTACACATTTCTTCAACCATCATTATGATTAAATCACTAGAATGCTAGGAAGGACAAATATATCCCACTCATATGAAGAGAGATGTAACAAAACTAAAGGATTTGTCATTAAGAGAAAATTTCTTTCTACTGCCCTTTAGTGATATTCATTAAACCATTTAATAGTATTAAAATGTAATATTATCTTTGTTGTGTAACATTTATATAGTTTTATTTTTGTTCATTATTTCTAGTTTTTACACAAAATATATAAATAGATTGGAAGTCTTGGAATGGGTTTCTAATCGCTCCCATTGTTATGATTTAGTCTTAATATAACCCTATAAAACCTAATAAAAACATTTATATGTTTTATTGATTATTTATGTAGCAAAACCAACATCATGATCACCCATAATGGATTTATTGATAAGGAATATAAGGCATGTACCAACCCACATAGGTTACCTAAACACCCATTATATGGTGGATTGATATATCCATCATCGTGGGTAAAAATCTCACCATAATATTTGTATGACATACTATCATAATTAAATAACATAATTTTTTATGTTGAATATAACAAGAAAATTATATTGGGAAATAATAATTTCTTGTTGAATTTTTAAACAGCTAAACCCCCATTGTTAGTGAATTCAATTTAATACATGCCCAAAAATTTCATGTGAATCTAAAATTCCAAATATGATGCATATAAATAGGCCTCCTAGAACCACATTCCATGATCCAAAACCATAAATAATAATATCATATATAGACAACATGTCTGAATTAATACCTCATCTATATCACTAATAGTTAAGAATAACCATCCCATAACCCTAGTAACGTAGACGTTACACAAAAAATGTCTTCATCACTCACCAAATTGGTATCCATGAAAAGTAATGAGTCATTAATATTTTCTATCCACCATATTCCTAATTTTATGATAATGAAAAATGAAATATGATACCACTTTGTAATGATATAAATCGATACAAAACACTAGTGCCCTATATAGAGTGTAATGTGACGTTTTGAATACCTCCCCATATTTCACATGCTTTCAAATAAAAATGATGGTCTATGGTATTTCACTGGGGATACAATAACCTCACATTCGGGAAATTTTTTTAGACAAATAGATGTTCCTTATGATCATATAGATCATTGCAGGGGGGGGGGTGAATGAGTGGTAATATATGACAAACATTCTTTTTTCTAAAATGAAATGTTGAATCCAATTTATTTTTGGGTCCCCTAAACATTATAAATCAACCTTAATTGTACGAAATGATTACAAAATAAATTACTATACACTTGTTTTTATGTGGTCAATCCCTAGTGTGGGTGACTATATCCATTTTGTGTCAACTCCATGTAGTACAAAATTAGAAAAGTATAATAAAGTGAATAAAAATGTTCTAGCTTCCATTAAGCACATTCCCTGTCCCAAAAAGTAATTATATTGATTCTCAATAGATATAATATTTTCATATACATTAGATCTGACAATATATAAAACAAAGAATATTGTCAAGAAAATTCTATCCAGTACCTCTCTGTCTAATGTGTCTCTATCTTGTATGCCTTCATATTTTGTGAATAAGTCACAATAAAGAATGCTTCCATTCAGTGTACCTCAATTCAATGTACGTATATCCATTATAATATATCTATTCTACATTTGTATGGTAGCTATATAGGGTATTTCTATCAATTACCTCACCATATGATGTGTCTCTATCGATGCTCATCAATTTGATGATCTCTCATAAGTCTATCTGGACAGAATTCAATAAATTTTCATTCGCTGGTAATTGGTTCCTTTGTTCAATATAATGAAAATATTCCTTATTTTTCTGATCTTCTCAACATACAAAACACATCTATAAAATTCAGTATCTGAGAATCTCAATATAGGATCCTTCATACTTACTCAATTCTGTCAGTATTTATAGCATCATGACAATTTATCTTGGACACTGTACGTTTAAAACACTGACTTTATGACTCAAACATTTTGATCATCAATACCCTCTTCATCTGATGTACTTTATATACCTCTATCTGATATGACTTTATACATTGAACATTTTATTGTCGGAATTATAATAATTAAAACATAAAATTCATAAAAACTATCTTTGTCTATATAATTATTATTGAACCATGATTGGTTTTTATTTTTCAGGAATTGGGAGAAATATAGGAGAAGAATATTATCATCTGACTGTGTATGAGTATGATTTCAATATTTAATAATCAGAAAAAATTTTTACAGTATTAAAACATCCACAAAAATTTTTTTTAGAACAAATACATAATATTTATTAAAAAATCAATGTATATTTAATATACACATATGGATTTGTATAAAAAATAACAAACAACTATTTTATAAAATGTTATCAAACCACATCCATTATAAAAAAAGTTTCTTAAATGCACACATTTAGATTAAGAACATTTTTCATGGAACTATATCCCATGGTGATTATAAATTATGGAACCGTGATATTGATAAACTTCTCTTAGGGATCAGAACACATGATATTATAATTTCCAAAACATTATAATAGACCTATTTTTATAAAACTAGCTTTCGATTCAGAAAATATTGAGTGTAGTGTTTTAATTATTCTCTCTTTATTCATCCACATTGAAGGTATAATCTAAAGAAACATGGGGGTACAATAAATAACATTCTTAGTTTAGTGGTGGGGGATGAACATGTTGTCTCTTCCTCAATTCGTAATTTTTTCCCGTGGCATAGGTTTCTTGAAAATGTCAGAAATTTGTTCTTTATTTTATATATACTCAAGCATTATATCATAACCAGTAATTTTATATTTTATGGAATGATACTTACTATAATTTTGATTTTATATAGAATGTTGCATTAGATTTTTGGAGTGTCCAATAGAAATTTGATTATCAAGAAGATTGTTTAATGGTTTTTCCACATTCACCCTTAAATATACTAGTTTAAATATCATCCACAACATTCATGAACAATATTTTTCAGTGAAAAAATATTTTTCTTCTTCTATACTGAATGTAACCGAACATTATTTCTTACTCAACAAGATCACTAAATTTAGCCTAGGGATAATGTTCCTATTGATGTTGATTATGGATCATTACAATTTAAATCCCAATTAACTTCACTGAAACCACGAAAGGCCATATTTTTATCCCTTTTATACACTAAGACATAATTTTATGCTCCTTTAATATACCTGATTAATAATTTTACTACATGAATGTGTGATTCTGTTGAATCATTATGACATATTGTAAAAAACTCACAGCATAGGAAATATATGTTATTGGAATTGTAACATAGAAAAATATTCCTTGTAAGTCCTGATTTGTAATATTCACAGATTATTCATTACACAGTCTAATTCCAATAGAATTATGTATAAAAACTTATTTAAAGGCATCTAAGCCAAAATTTTGTAGCAGTTACAGGGAAATGTTTTTAGAAGAGATGATGATATATATTACATTATATCAAACATTTAATCTTTGAAATATCTTTGATGGACTTGGATTTAAAATATAAAATAAATGATCATTTCATTCAAAAAATCTTCAGTAGGATTATAGCTATATCTTGTAAAAATTATATCATCAACACAAATAATAAAAATTTGGTTACCAATGATTATTTCTTTCAAGTAAAATATAATAATAAATTTCCATTTGTGAATGTTAAAATACACAAAGAAACATTAATTTTTTTAATACAAATTAATAGTGGACTATTTCAAATCATACAATAAATTATTATATTTATAAACCAGTGTTCCATCATTATCAAGTATGAATCAACTAGGTTTTTCAATATAAAACTATTCTTCAATTTCTTTATTTAAAAAGGCGAACATGAAATTCATTGGATATATTTTTTTATTTTAATGAGAAGCATCAACCATGAACATTCAGATATATTCTATCCATGCAACATGGGAAAAGGTTTCTTCAAAATCAATTCCTTTTATATATGATTATCTTTTACAAACTATCTATGCTTTATTTTTTTAAATTTATCCCATTTTGTTGATGTTATCTTTTAACACCAAATTTTTCATGATAAATTACATTCCCTTAGATTGAGGGATAATATACTATGTTTTATATTTTTTAAATCAATACAAATATTTATTCACCATTATCAACCATTATTTTCACTCAACTACTTCCAAGACAGATTGGTATTCCACTTGTGAGTTGAGAGTAATTTGATTCTAAATCCACATTTCACACATGTTTGGAAATGGATATTTGTGATCACTAATAATATTATCTTATTCAACTTATTTTCTAATACCTTTACTTTCTATGGTTTTCATTTGGTCATCCATCCTCATCACCAGACTGATCAAAATAATCTTTTAGATGATTGGGCTAACAATCATCATCAATCACATTAACTTATATAGATGTGGACATTATAAAATTCATTACAACATCCTCATCATCATCTTAAACCATTATTTTGGAGGATTGGGCATCAAAAATATTATCATCAATGGAATTAGCCAATTTATTTACTCAATTATTCCAAATCTTATAAATTTTTATGTTGGATGAGAATCCCATGAATACACCTTCTTCATCTTTATCATCATGGTTTCATAAATCAGAATTTTTAGTATTTATTAAGTGAGAAATAAAAAAACATTATGTATTTCACTATATGTATTATTATACAAATACTATTAAGGATTATTCAATGATTCCTAAAAAAATACCTCTATTTTTAATATGAAAAGATATACATACAAATTCTCCCTTGAAATTTATGGAAATTTTATATTCAATGAGAATAATTCATCCCATTTCAACCAATATTATATTTTTATATTCCACTACACAGCTTTTCTCTAGTGAATATGGATAACTATACTAGTGTTTAATTGTAGGATTCAACATTTTTGGCATGATAATGATAATTTTTTTACTATATTAAACTGTTTATCCCAATTTACAATATGTATACAACAAATTCATTCTCCAAATACCTTATATTTTTTTAAATATTTATATAAACATTGGTTTTATTTAATAAACATTAGCCATATCATCTGAGTAAAATAATTAATGAAATTATTAAAGTTATAATCAATGTTTTTTTATTTATCATCAATATACATAGATTAGTGTGTATGGGCTCTCCTATTCTAAGAGATTGAATTTTAACCTTCTTATTCCTAAAACTAACCATATTACCATTGAAATACATTTTATAAACATCATCCTATTTCTTATTTAGTTTAGGTAATTATCAAATTGAATCATTATTTAAAATTGTACTTATATAGTTCTAGGTATGATTCCCATGTTTTTGGTTCCATAAGTTGTATTCTGCACAAATACATATATATTAATAATTTCTAGAATATCTATTCTAGAATATATACCCATTAGTTCTCTCCCCCTGTATTAAAAATTCTTTATCTTTTAGACATAATATTATATATGAATATTAATTGAAGATAAAATCCCATCCACAATCACATATTTGACTTACACAAAGTCATTTTTTCTTAATCCTATCACTAAAAAGGACTTCCTTGGAATTTGGCATCTTATCTACAATATAGCACGTTTAATTTCCCCTTATTTTTAATGAAATATCTTTTATGAAATTAACTACCCCATACACATTTTCTTAAATATGAATGAATATTTTTCTATCAATTGCTATATGTAAATCACAACGGCTATCATGAATCCATGGTTAATTATTTTTATATAGCTTTTAGTAGAGCATCAATAACAAAATCGTTGTATTTATAGTAAATCATCCATATTTACTTTTCTTTTTTAGTATAAGAATTTTTTCATAGAAGTCTTGTCAAATGATATTTAATATAGTGACCTTGTTGGTTAGACCTTTCAAAATGTTCCACCAAATAGTCTATTCAATTTTTTCTTATGTGTTTCTTAACTCATGATGAATTTAATTTTGTTTCTTCTTGAAAATTTGGAATGTTTTCTTATATTCTTACACTATTTCTCTCCATTAATTCATTCTAACTCTTATAGAGAGACATTGATTTCTTACTATTATACACATTATTCTCTTATATCTCACAAAACAAAGAATATCTATTGAACCAAGATCATTTATTGATGTTTGGTTTTTATCTGTGTTATGTTTTTTGAGATTCAACTAACATTTCAGTATTCAATTTATATTATCATGGGTAATCCTTATTTCAATATTTATTTTTAACTTCCATTGATGTGATGTGTTTCTCACATCCTTTCGAAACCCAATCTATCCCAGTGCTAGTTCTTACAAGTATCTGTCTAGTACATTCATAAGTAATTTTTGAGTTTTGTGGGTGTAGATTTTACATCATTATTAGGATGACTTTTCCAGCAGCATGAAATCTTTCGACCTTTAAATTTTTTTTGAAAATCTCTTTTATTTTATTTGACATATGTATGTCCTAAATCTATCTTTATTATATCTTATATAACTCATATTATATTGCAATAAGTTTTTCATTAAGATCATTCACCATTTTTAATTATTCCCAATCATTAATCTTGATATTATTAAATTATTTAATCTACACATCTTCCTTCATGAGAAATTATTCTTTCCTATCATTCTCATTCTTATATTCCTTCTTCGCTTCCTTAGATTTTTTCATGGGATTTGTGTTTTTAAGACATTCCATGTGCTTTAAATTTAGATAATATTCTTTATAAGTTTTTTCACCTTATTATTCATTACTATTTAAAGTATCTTCATTTTTTACTACATAGGCCCTAGAGGTTTTGAATGTTTCTAGTGCTTCACCCTAGGATGATCTATTACCAATAATGGCATACTCTACCATTATACTCAAAATAATAATATTGTTTTTTCTTTGACATTTTCATTAAATATGGTGGGATGAATAACTTCTTTGTATGTTTTCCTCCACATGATTATTTAAGTATTTTATTTAGTATCTTCATCAAAACCATCATTATAGTCTACATATTTATTCTTAGGATTATTCATTAAAGATTTTTTTATGAAACCACACTCAAAAAATTTAAGTGGGAGTTATCCATTGTACTTACCTACACCTTTCAATTAATTTTTTGATATTAGATACCTAATTCCATCATTCATTTCATCAAAATCCTCATTATATTTATATTAATTAATTCCCATTACCTTATATTTATGTTTTTATATTTTCAAATTCTTTATGGATTCAAAATATGTTGCTTCCTTTGTATTTTTTTTGAAGGCATGTGTTTTCTTAAATTCATCTGAAACATGAATGTTATATAATTCATCAGGGATTTAATAATATTTATCTTCAAAATTAGATATTTTAGGAGTAAACCTATTTAAAAAGGTCCCCATTAGCTTTCTAACGATAACAAAATTTTCCATGGGATCCCGGGATCTTCTAATGTTACTGATAATTTCATTTAATCAGACAATGAAATCATCAAAAGTTTCATATTATGGAATTATGATATATTCAAACATATTTGTCTAGTTCTTTTATCTATTCATCCTATTCATTTATATTTCTCTTGATGATACTTTCAATTTTTTCCCTTGATTAATTTTCATTCATGATACCTATCATCATCATGGAAATATTTTTTGAAAAGAGAATTACAATAGCATTTTGATATTTTACATCAACCATTATATTCCATTTTTCATTAAATTTCATCAAAGGTTATTTCTCATGGGTGGAAGTCCAACAGTAGATATATTATTTACCACTGTGAAATGAGGAAAGATATAGAGTATCATTCAATTTTCTTCAACCATGATACATTTTTCATTCAATGGTGATAATAAATATACTACTGAAATGGTTGATATTATCCATGATAATTGACGGATATTTTTGATTTTCTCATAAAAAACTATGTGTTTCATGAAAATGTTTTTTTTAAATGGTTTTGTTAAAATGGTGGGATATAAGTTTCTTGGATTTAGCTGTGAATGTTTTCATATAATGTTTCTTGTGGAGACTAGTATGTTTCCTTATCTTTTTATGAATCATTCTTACAATTTTAGATGAATAGAATCTAATAAAAATGTTTTTGATAACATGAAAATATCATGAACCATGAATTAGAAGAAAGGGGAGATTTAATTTGTTATAGGGAATATTTTATGAGAACAATTTACTTGATGATGTCCACCAAACACAGATCACCTAACCAATGGAAATGAGATGAAAAGTTACTAAATTTTATTATAGTACAACATTATTAGAATATTCACATTACCAAACAAATATCAGAAAAAAAACGAAAATTAGACTAATGAATGTGTATAGAGATGAAATAGTTCATGAAGTCTATGTAAATAATTGTTCTACAATATTTCTAAATTGATATTTTATTAAAATATTTATTATGTTGTTTGTAATTAGCATGTAAAAAATATATTTATAACAAAGGGGATTTTGTGCAACAAAAAAAGATAACCAGGCATAGGTTCTGGTCAATGGGTTATACCAAAACCATATAAAGAATTTATTAGGGTATATTAAAAATATGAAATTGTTCAACATTGATAAATATTGTAAAAATTGGTAGAATCCTAAAAATATAGAAGTCTGAATATACATTCTTATTGATACAAAAAATTATCTTAAATAAATATTTATGTTGGTATGAAATGGTAGTGAAAATCCAAATAGGTAATCTGAAATAGAATTTTCATAGAACAAATAGATGGAATGATGATTATCGTTTTATTTAATAAAAATAGAAAAATACTAAATTTTAGGTGGCTAAAAATAGTGTAGACAAAGGGATTCTCCGCTAAAAATGAGCTTATAATCATTCGAGAGGGATCTCATACACAAATATAAATTGATAGTATCTCTACGATCCCCCTTACCATACAAGGAAACATTAGTGAAATTTACTTCATTCTATGTCTAGACAACCTCAATACCATGATCATAGATCATCCTACACTTCATGATAAAAAGAGTCACTTCCCATAGCAAGATAGCATTTCCATGGAGGATCTTAACTAGAACATTGGAATATAATTTGAACTATACTATGTTAATGATATCATTTTTACATATCATGATACCATTAACCATATCTCTAGTCTCTACTCATATGGAGTTTCATTGGGCTTAAAATTTATTTAATACAAAAATGATAGAGTCTATATTATCCCATATCATACAACCTCCTCTCATTTCCATGCCAAAACATGATTCATCATTACTAAGTTTCATCACTATATTGGGATGTTTCGAGCATAACCCAAACCCATTATTGATCCTTTTTCTTCATTCTTCATTAGTAATAAATATTAAAATGAATCTCTATAGATAAATTGAGAACCCTATACAAGAAATAAAATTTCCAAGCTCCACCAAGAATCATTTCACTCAGACCAGAACTAACAAGTGGGAGAATTTTCTACATTCCCTTTAACATATAGACTCTCAATGTATCCAATGAGGTTGACTACTTGTGGCCCACCTGGGGCACCCTCTCTGAGATTACTCTTATAGTGTTTCTTGGAGATCTCAAACAATTCTCGTATTACCCTCTCTGGTGACATCAAAACATGCAAGAATTTAAACTTGTGGGTCTGTTCTCATAATCTCCCATCAAAGAGATTACCATGTTCTAACATCATGAGAAGAAGTATCATAATCTTATAAGTACTTTCACCTAATAGTATGAATTCAATGATTCACATTATATTATTTCATCCAACCATAGAACTATAATTTTTAATATTCTCACAACACTTCATGGTTCTCATTAATGCAGGGAACTGCTATGACCTCATTATTATGATAAACAATTTAGGACATTATTACATTATAGTCTCACAGAACAATGTATAATATTTAATAAAATATTTAATATTTAAATACATTAAATATTCTTGTAATAAATATACAAAAAATTTCTTATAGGATAACAATCCAACAAATATTGTCTACCCCATAATACCCTATAGCATATTACATGGGATAATACTCCCCTCCTAAGACATAACTCATATATAATATACTACTAGGGGAATACACCCACCCATGAAAAATCATATAATATATGCAATGTAGGGTATCAAATCCTTCACCAAAAGATAAACAACTCATCACCAAGGTGCTAACCAATCACACTTATCTCCATATTTTAAGGAATGCCTCAATGTACATCTTTCCACATGGACTATTCTCGACATGATAAATAAATCCAACAATAAATACACATTGAACCATATAAAATTGATATCTCACCAATATTTCCATCCCCTAATATAATATAGCCACATCTTGGTCCCCACTCTCCGGCACCAAGAATCTCCCAACATCCCAAGGGGCATTCATAGTCAATATCCCCATTTCAGACCCTAGAATCAAGTGGTTGGTCCAAAACACATCAAAATTAGTCATTCCAACAAATATCACTTGGGTCTCATGCCATATATTCATTAAAAGAGTTCTCAACCCATATCCTAGAGTAAAATATCTCACCATACTTCATTAACTCCTGAAGAACATACCCTACACAAAAACACTCACTATGAGTCCAATACACCCTTATGTGTGTGTTTCTTATCATGCATGACATGTATGATTATCTCACATATTATCATTGGTCCAAAGACCCACATGCCGACATGATTAGCCATAAAAAATTAACTTAATATATTTTTGACCAATATTAATTCCATAGACCATATCTATAATATCTCATAAATACAACGGACATCCTTTCTCGCTGGATGATATTATTACGGGGTGACTCCATTTCCCCACAATAGAAATTGGTGCACCTACTATAGTCTAATGGGGTTTTTAGAAACCTTATTTCTACTCCATAATATTTTATTACTCGTTCTAAACCCCTATAGGGTCAATGTTTCTTGTACCACTTACTTATAGTTTAGACCTTATCCATATGTGGATGATGAAGCATATTAGTTTCATGGTATTATAATGACACATGTCACTTGAATTATATTCAAGGGAGAAGATGAGAAAAAATATATTCTTCATTTAAATATAAGGTCAATCCCACTTGAGTGGAAATAATACATATCACATGTACATATCAATATTCATAAACTATATAAGAAATATTTGGGGACAACCAACCAAATATAATGTGATAATCATTAATAAATGTTTATCTGAAATACCTAGAGCCTGACTAATCATGTATCAAAACACGAGATCCTATATCAGGCCATAACTCCAAGTTAAATAATTATAAAAAATATATAATTAAATATTCAATTTAATATAAAGATTCATATTCGTTGTAAGTTCTCTAGGTTGTTTACACTCACAAAAACCCGGAACAATGACAAGTCAACATCCCTGGACGTGATCCCAACCCAATCTCAAACGACCCTATCCTTTAAAATTTTATCAGTTACTAAATTTATAAAATTTAATCAGAATCCTAGAAACATTTATACGCTAATTAACTTGAATGACCTAGTAATAAATTTTAGCTGATCACTAACCCATGTCATCCGATGGGTGAATCATATGAAATATCACTTTCTTCCACTCAAGTATACAATTATTCAGTGGAATAAGTACAAAACCCTAGACTTGAGACATCTTAATTAGTTAATATCATGAGAAGATATAAATATTGAAAAGAGGGGGATGAAATAACATTTATCTACTGTGAAAAAACACTTGAGATAACACCCTATAAGTTGCAACGAAAGGAGGATGAATATGAGAGTGGAAGGAAAATATTTATCCTCATACAAATCTTGCTTGAACTATATCCATATGTGCGACCTTGAAATTATTGGTTTCCCCATTGTTAGTAAAAAATGAAAAGGGTACATCAAATGAAACTATGTTGTCCCATAGTGATACACATTCATGGGTTATGTCAATGTGTGATTCCTAAACTATAGGTACTCTTTATCACCATGATCTATCTCTCACGATATCTCTATCCTTCAACAAAATATTTAAGGCCCCAAGACCCCAAGGAATAATCTCCCACTCATAGAATAACATATATGTTCCATTTCATTATGCCACTACAGTCCATATCCTATGATGTGACCCTCATTCTTTGTGTAATGACCCTTGTTCACCCCCACCATGACACATATCCGACAATAATCCTTCACAATGTCTGAGAAGGGTTTCTATGAAATCATCCTTTTTGGTGAATATCCCAAAGGATAAAATTAATGCCCCCCAATTTTTTTCAAATATGTCCCATCATGGAATAAGATAAATTTTTCATGGTATAACACCATTTTAAAAGGTCCAAATAATATAATTGAATTACAAAACACACCACGCAATGACAATAACTGGTTATTACAATGCCCAATGAACTTTCCCAAAAATTAGAATTTTACCGCACTCATAAAAAACGAGTTTATACCTATGGAGAACCATCAACAATGAAAATACCTTATCCATGAAAAGATTAATTAACCAAACCCTCATCATATTTTATCCTTCACCCTTCAAGGTGTGACGAGATGGATGCATCTAAAATTAGTGTAGGGGCCTCCCTGACCCAAAACAGACATTCACACGAGAACATTGAAAACATCTCAAGTATGGATCTATATCCAAAAATATCTAATCAAGATGTTCCATCCCTTGTAATCCTTATTCCTAAAATATTATCATATCAAGGATAAAAAATTCAAATTTCTTATGAATTTCAAAACCCCTAGTGACACGGGTTGTTCCACTTATATCTCTCTCCTTAATCATTTTATGTATATCTGTGCGAGTACAAATAAATATAAAAATATATTCTCATATCCATTTATATATTTTTCATCACACACATATATATAAATTAAATTATCTTTAATATATATATATATATATATATCTCAAATATTAAGTGGTTTTCTATTAGAAGTAATGGAATGTAATATTTAATTTTTTTTAAAGGAATATAGTTTTTTTGGGTCGAAAAATGAAACCATGGGGATATATTATATCAATTTTGATGAGTATAATTTCTATATAATTAAAAACATAAAAATTAAATGTTGTATAATATAAGATAGAATGTCATAATGAACGTTATTTTCATTGGAATTGTGGGTGACATAGCTAATATCAAATAAATGATAGTGGTTTAAATTCATTAAAAAAATAATTATTTTAATAACAAATTCTATAAAATGTTATATGTATATATATATATATATATCTAAAAATTTATTTATATGAAAATTACTAAATTCCATATAAAGAAACCACAATGAGAATATCTTGTCTCAAATTAATTCAAAGACGAGTAACATAGATAGTGCTTATGACTCAACATTACAAATAATAAATGTTCTGAAACAAAATTATAGAGAATCATTAAATATCACAATGATTTCCTTGGTCATATAAATACCTAAATAATATTTGGTTTTTATCATTTAATTACTCTTATAGAAAATATAATACAGAGGGATATAAACTATGATTGTGGTATAATGTTCATGTTGATGACACCAAATATTTATGAATTAAGAGAACAATAATGACAATGTATGGTATTATATTGTTAATATTTTTTTGTATAATGTTTATAGAGTTATGTGGATATTTTATATGTGGATAATTTAAATTGTCCATTCACACATAATGATTATTTAGAAACACTTTCAATGTGAATTTTATCTAATGTGATATAAGGTAAAAGTCATTTAAACATAGCGAGATAACATAATAAGGGAATATAAATGATTGTGTTGTAATCAATTATATATATATATATATATGTATTTGTGTCTATTTATATATATATATATATATATATATATTATATGTTATCAATTTCTAATTTTGGTTCTGAGGTATAAACTATTTACGTTGTAAAATATTTCATTATATATTGAAATTTTTTTAATCTTACAGATAAAAAATATGACATTGATTTTTTATGTATGAATAATTTTAATTTTTTATAATGAGATATAACATTCTCGTTAAAAAAACATTTGATCTATGAAATTTTTATCATATAACTTATGTATCATATCTAATTTTAATAATATGACTTTATATTTATATTATGAATTTAATATAAGATGTTTGTCATTAATTCTTATAAATTATTTTAGGAGCATAAAAAATCCTTCTTAAAATTCATATTCTGTTTTAAAATTATTTCAATTTAATACTGAACATATTTTTTAGGTGAATTTGAATATTTATTTTTGAGAATCATAATTATCAAATTTATTTTATGTTAAGGGTATTTCTAAATATAAATAATGTATACATGTATATAATAATTTAACATATAATTTAGGATTTACATCTATTATTTTAAATTATTTATACATGAATGAATTATTATTTATATGTATATTCTTTATTTTTATACTATATATAATTTACGTATTAAAAAAATGATACATTTAAATATACCTCATTTTTATTATTTTTATAAACATTAATATTGTCGAACCAATTTAAATTAATATGAAAAATGTATGGAATTCTATAATATGATAAAAGAGTATGAGGATATGGTTAAAGATTTCATTAAGGCTACAACATTGCATATATATGGTCCTTATCAAATAATGTTCCGATTTTTACAATGTTGTTATTCAAGAGAAATTTACTTTTTTGAGTAGGACGAATACTAGATTTATCATGAAATATGTTGAGATTATAAATGTTAGACAAATAATTGTGTAGAAATTTTTTTTCCACATTCATGTATATTAGTATGGTTTATACATTATCAGATATTAATGAAACTATAAATGATGATGGGAATGGTAATGATGAAATTAATAAAGTAGTTGAATATGACCATGATGATCTTACAAAGCTATTTTATAAGTTAATGATCATTAAAAATAATTTAATATATTTTTAAACTAAATATTAAAGATTTATATACATAATATATCTATATAATTTTAAAATTGGAATTTCATAGAGTGAAAAAATGCATTACAAAACCACTAAATCTCATGATGGATATTTTACAGAAAGATAATAATATTCATTTTCAAATAAATTATAATAAATTAATGATACTTTTAATGGTCATGATCTCTAAAACAATACACGAATTTATAAATAATTTTATATTGTTTCTTAAGGATCTTGAATCACAAATGAAATGACCCAAGTTTAGTGCTTCTCAATGCAGGAAATATGAATCATGCCATTTAATTTTTTTTGCTAAATTCCAATCATTAAATGTTTATATGGCTATATGGATGTCAGGAGACTATATGAAAATTTATACGATACAATATTTCAAGAATTTTATATAGAAATTTTTTTCACCCAATAGAAATTACATAGTCGAATAATATGTATAATAAATATAAATTTTTATATTGAGAATTGATATGTGATTTAGTTTAAATCTTTTTAAATTTCTTATTTAAATTATCATACATTCATATATGTAATTCTCAATTTTGAATAATAATGAATTGAGTTTTTTCAATCTAGATTTTATATTATTTAAGAGTTGTTAGATTGAATTTAGAAGTTAATTATAGCATACACATCTTAGTAATTATGATTATGATGTAATTATGTTATCTCATTATTATTGAATCATTGGTTGTAGGACTTGAGTTCAGACTACTCTATAACATGGGAGGTTATTCTATTTTTAGAAAAGTGGGGGTTCTCTATCTATCACACCATGCTTTCACATGTGTGGATTTTTGTTTCATATTATTCTAAGAGTTTATAAGAATGTGGATTCATGAAACTTCTACATGCGATGCTTTTGAATATGTTTAATTATATTTAGACATTAATTTATGTTAATAACACAATATATGAGTTGTTTAAAGAGTTATACTGCAATATGGATTAGGAATTTTGATTTGGTGAAAATAGTATAGTTTAAAAACAAAATCATTAGAATAAAGAATACATGTAAAAATATATATAATATAATAAAACGAGAAAATAAAACACCTTAAAAATACTAATGTTTATATTAATTCAAAATAATATTTGTTTCAAGACCCGAATTTCATCCATAGGAGGGTTCCCATGGATTATCTTGTATATGGAAATAATGTTTTTGGAAGTCCTAATAGGATTTGGTCCTCATATTAAAAATTATAATTTTTCTACACATAACATGAATACCATAAGATTTAGGATACTATAGGAAGGGAGTTGTGATAATTCCTATGACAGATTGGTCAAATATTTTTTCACTCAACTATAGTAGAGTTATATGTGAAATAATTTTCATGTTGTTCTTACTAAATATCTAAGTCGTTAGTGGAATTCAAAACTAGACTCATTACATAGTAAAATATGGATCCTTTTCTTATAATGAATTTTAGTAAAATAAAAGGGATCAAAATTTTTATTGGTGTAATTTTAATAGATGTCACTATTAAATAAATGTAAAAGATGAAACTCATCTAATAAATTTTCATATAGAAAAAATTAATCATCATAAATCATGATATTGAGATCAATATTTTTATCTGAGAAGAATAATAGATGAAAATGATTATTTTGAATAAATTTTTTTGAATAATTCTTAATCATGAATGAATCTTTTCTATTTTAGATTATCCCAATGTTCAGGAATTGATAAATTAATTTATTCCACATTTTGATCTAGATTATTACGATAATAGTTTGAAGTATTTGTTAAATTCCCTAATAATTTGTCCATATATCATATATCAAAGACAAAAATTAAAATATAGATATATTCATAATGATATATTTCTAAAAATTTTAATTTTAGAAAGAATCTAGGAATGAGAGATATGAGGTTTGAAATGAATTTTTGATAGGGAGGAAGTCTGAAAAAAATTTAGTCTCCACTAATTTACAACATATGATTGTTTATTTCAGTGGTTGTCTAAGACTAGATTCTCCTTTAAGTCTTGATATAGATACGTGATTTATTCTATATTCATTGTTGAAATGTATTAATAGTATATTATAAAATATGGAGTAAATGAGTATGATATAATTTCATGAATCTACTAAATAATTTAAAGATAGTTTAGAATAACATGGGAGGTTTAATCCCATGTGCTATATAGACAATTTAAGAGGGTACAAATTTAAATTTAACAAATAAATATTATATTGGAAATTCATTCAATGCTTCTTCCCATAGCTAGTTGATTTTATTGATCTATAAGAGTAGATTCAAGTAAGAGGGTAAATGCTTCCGTTGTTGTAATTACAGTCTCTAGAGAGGGAATTTATAAAAATATATAAAGGTATTAATGGATATCCCTTATCATTTCTTGTCATGTATTAATGTTATAGAATTGAATTCAATTATTTTGTGGGGTATAAGATTCGAAACCAGATAACAATAAAATTGTTGAAAATGTGCCTCAGATTTAAAAGAAATAAGGATTTATGTTAATGTATTATAGTAAGAATTAATGTGAGAGGGAAAGGGGTTTTAACACTAAAGAGTTGAATTCGATGGATTACATTGAAATATCTAATTGATCAAAATATATATTTTATAATTTTCATATTATTTTCTTATTATTTGATATGAGGGGTTATTAAAAACAAGGGTTATTGTGGAAAAATGATATGACTGTTTTGATAAGTACAGTTATATTTTTATGAATTTATATGACATGTTTATAAATAAATAAATTGTAAAAAAATCAAATTTGATAATGGTGTTTTTTGAATGATATTTGATAAAAATAAGGGAATGATATCCACATCCATTTAGTGTTATATTTCAACTAATAAAATATATTGTTTAAATTTTTATTAAAATGCATATAATATTATATGAAATATAATTTTTAATTAGTTATATGTATATATAATTTTACTTATATAAGGATTTATTATTTCCTAACCTAAAGGAGTCTGTGACATATAAATATATTTTAAATAAAATATTGTTCCTAAAATGCTATTGGGACTATGATTGATCACATAGAATTTAGAAGCTTATAAAAATGATTATATTAATAAAATTGAAATGGAATATCACTTTAATACCTTAATATTATTAGGGTGGGTTGGAAAATAACGACTATGTAAAGAATTACATTTTTTTACCAAAATGATCTCAATGAAATGGTTAAAAGACTGGTTCTAATATGATAATGATGAACATAGAAAGAGTTAAAAGTATAAAATAAAATTTACTATCATAATAGAATTAGATATTAGTTTGTAATTTTTTTAATTCTAATACAATGATTTAAACAATTTTAATATGATTCATATTGTCAATATTACTCAAAACTATATTTCTTCATAGATAGAACTCACTGAAAAAGTTTAATGGGAGGTCTTATCATAGGATCACAAAAAGACGAGGAAAAAATTACATGGATGTGTAAAGGGTTTTAAAAAATCCCAAATGAGTAGCCATCATAAGGAAATTCTTGAGATATATATTATGATTAGAAGAGAGATTATATATGGTGTTATTTTTATTTATAGAGGTCTTTATGAGTTCAAAATATCTCATGTTAAAAATTCAAGGATTCATTAATTTATCATTGTTTCATTTTGGTTCCATACATTAATTAATTAAAATAATATTTTACCAATAAATTTAAAATTTTTATTAATCCCAAATCAATTTACACCATGGAATATTATAGGTTGTGATGAAATAGTAAAGTTAGCATGGGTAGTATTTAATATTGAGAGAATCAAAATATTTTCATGATATATATAAAATGATTTTTGTATCAGATGACCTATAATGTATGCCACATAGAGTGTCATACACTTGTATTTGGTATGATGGGGGTACATGTTTAATATTAAAACCCAATTCCAGAGATTTTCTGAGTGAATTTTTATTTGAACCATCATAATTTAAAATCAGTATTACTACAACCTTTAGTCTGATCTTATCATTTGGTGGTTTGGTATGTTTCTGATCATGTCAACAGTTGGGTATAACTAAGATGATATTTTTCCTCTCTAATGATGAGTATGACTTCTGATCTCTCATATGAGAAGGAATAAATATGTACATATTTGTACAAAGTTATCTTAAATCCTTTATTCCTGAGGAACTACCAAAACATGGACAAAAGGAGTATAATTTTCAAGAATTGTGTGAATCATTAATGCATGGATAACCTATATGGTAAGAGTCCATTAGATACTTAAATGGTATATAAATCAATAATATAGTTGTAAAGAGAAGGCATGGCCATCATTGGTGAAGAATATTTTCTCCATATTATACGATACATGACATTTATTTCAAATTATTGATGATCATGGTTATGATTTCATCTATTTTTTGTTTCATTAATAAGTGTTATTAAATCTTAAGAACCCCATTATATTAAATCATATAAAACATAATGCTATATTTTGTACAAGATTCATATATTTAATTTTCCTAATTATTGTCTTGTTTGTATACTTATTTTTAATTTTTAATCTATTCCCTCATGAAACATCTTAATTATGTGGTGAATCCTCACTCAAATGTTACATGGATTAAACCATTATAGAATGGAATTAATTCCAAAAAAAATTATTTAACTTCCACAAAACATATCCCATTCACACCCCCTCACACAAACGACATAGATAGTAATATATATCAAAAATATGACATCAAATATGTTAGGGAAAACTAAACAAATATCCATAATTTCTTACATGAGATATATTTCCATCAAATAATAATTAGATAAATAAAAATTATTAGTTATATATATAACCCAACATTTGATAATAAATTGTATTATAAATAGTAAATGTCCATCATTGAGAAATCATTAAAAATCGATGCCATGAAAAAACCAATAAAAGTTATCTCAATATATCCCCTATGTTTCAAAAAAAATTAATCACAATGTATCTTTTTTACACTTAATAATTTCAAATAAATATTTTTAGCTTCTCAAATACACCTTCATTATCCAATCATTGATCGCACGTGTATCAAAATACATTTTTAGGAATAATTTTACACATAAATGAAATATCATTGTTTTTTGGAGTTTTCTTTTGAAATTTTATAAAATTATTTATTCTTAATAAAAATAAAAATAAAAATATAATATATTTTTTATGGATACCCCACGAGAGTTCTGGTGGGGGGTGGGGTTGCAAACAATAAACCAGGTTACAATTATTTCAAACAAATGTTTTTGACATAGAATAATCATTTTGGTTGAGTAGTGAAACAACAATGGGGATATAAGTTTTCTAGTGTGACAATCTAAAATTATGTTGACAAAATTTTTTTTTTATTTTGGGAGAAATTTTATAAAAGCATATTTGTGTCTTCTCCTTTTTGCCAATGGCGAAAACACCCTCTCCCAATTTTCTTTTTATGTCCCACCTCATTTCTCTCATAGACAGTTTATTTATTTGATTACTGATTAATGATATGTATTCAATAATTATATTATAAGATATATCTTAACGAATGGTAATTATCTATTTATTATTTCATGATTCATTACATGGTATGTATTAAGAGAAAAAAATTGATGAATGTCGTAGTTTTTTTGAGACGTAAAAAAACAATCAATTTAGTTTTTTTATTTTCAATAGGTAGAATTTTATATAAATTTAATGTGAGAAACATTTTATTCTGTCATGGTTTGGAAAATTTATGAAATTATATCAAGTACCAAATCATAAGTGTAACCAAACAATACTATTTTATTATTATGAATTCTATAGGGATAGATCATGATTCTTAAATTTTATTATTATATATGATTTTAATATGTGAATTATGTGTTAGTTTTATAGAAAAATATAACTTTAAATATTAAAATTAACTATGGAAAACTAAGATAAAAATTTTTTATTTAGGGGAATTTCGAATAACAATTTGAGAGGTCTTCATTTGATCAGATACTGTGAAGTCATTTTATTATTTTAAAATTATATATTCAAGTATGTAAATTAATGGAAATATATTTTACAATAGTCAGTAGTTTATAGATACTAATGATTGAGTTACACAAAAAATTATACTTATTCATTCAACCAACATCTAATTAAAGAAACTAACCACTAGTTTTATTATGTTTATTTACCGATTATCATATGATTTAAAAATTATCATTGAAAACATCATTCATCTATGAATTATGTTCAACATTATAGTGCATGAATTATAGTTCAAATTTTAATTCATCAACTAATACCTATGTATAAATATTTAGGGTTCATGGGAATAAAATTAATAATTTAAATTTTATTAAATATATAAAAATTCATTCATCTAATTATTAATCATTAAATATCTAAATTACATCATATATCTACTCTACATAATCAAATTGAAATATTCATGGTCAATTTGAAATCATGAATTAATAATTATAAATGTAGATGAATAAATATAAGAATAATCAGTGTTCAATAATTGTTTTTGTATATATTGTCTTCCTCAATTATTGGCATTCTAATTACAACATGATTATTAATTTTGGGGTGAATATTGTAGTCAATAATAAATTTATCTCCATCATAACCGTCTCTATATTCCCTAATTTGTCATCATCCCTTTATTTATTACAATACTATCCTCTTCATCCCAAAACCCTAAAAAAGTTTATAATATATTGTTTTAATCATTCATAATATTATAGAAAATTTTTACATATGATGTGGTCATTGATGGTCTAATATATATGTCAAAACGCTAATTAGTAAATTTTTAATTCATTACACGAAACTAAAAGTTCATTCCTTTATTTTTTGTGATCTTATTTTTTTACAATTTATTTATTTAATTTAATTGTTTAATTTTTATGAGTTTTCTAAATGGAAGAAATATACTGGATACAAGGGTCACAGAATCATTGAAAAAATAGAGGAGAATCAAACATTATTCCATGTTTTAGTGAAAATTAACGATGATTTATGATGTTTCATTAGTTAAATATATGTTAGTGGAAAATGTGTGCGTGTTTAAAGACTATGTGTCTAAATGAAAAAAGGAAAAAGTAATGTTAAGAATTATATTAGGTAGATTTGTGGTAGCTATTTATGCTGCATTTTAGTGGGAACAACACTTTTCCATATGCAATAAAAATAATCACAAAAAACAATGACACAATATTCATCAAAAAATCAATTTTAATATATTGAAATAATATAATGAAAATACAAATTAATATTTTTGAATAATCTAAACATTGTAATAATAATATGTAATTTTGATAAATACCTTATAAGAAATCAACATGTTTCATCATTGAATCAAATCATCTGTATGACACAAGATTAAAATAGCCACTATCCCCAAGAATGCCTCCCCATATGATAAACAATACTGAATACTAGTGAGGGTCTAAAAGATGATAGTTGGGAGAATACACCCACTGATTGAAATAGAATAAAATTTATTATATAAGCTATATAAATCTATAGTTAATATATCATTCTCTGGATGCATGACTAGAATTATATGTTATATTAAATGAAATAAATAAATATCTTTATGTCTTGACAATTATATAGAAACATAAATCAATCACCCATTGACAGATCATATTAAATATTGATCTAAAATAAATATAATCAGCCTGACACTGAGGATTTATGTTGTCCTACTCAAAAATCCAATGAAAACATGCTAATGTAACCACAAAACTTCCAATAACCAAGGTAAAAAAAACCACTTTTTCCCTTTCATATGTAACAAACTGCAATGTCTAAACAAGTGCTAAAGAGACCATGTAGGGTATGATTATGGAGATGTAAGGCACCACTAATGTTGTCCCACGATAATATACACACGTATATGAGTTTATAAAAAGATCAAAAAATAACATCCAATTAAATCAAATAATTTCTCCACTATATGATTGACCATAAATTGTTGAGTAATTAACCTTCATTGGTCAATGCTGGAGTAGGGATGTTCCCACACTCATTCACATTGAAGGCTAACTTTGACTTCATACCAATTACACACCACATGATGACATAGAGAAACACAAATCCCATATAACTATCTTAAATCATTATAAACAAGACCCAAAGGAAAATAAATATACTACAAAACATGTTCTATGGATAGATAATTTCAATTTCAAATACTATGATAATATCCCAATAGAACCCATGAATACAGAGAACCCACACCAAATGTGATGATTGAAATAATTATCAATATATATTGGTCATCCCTATATGTTTTCCCTCTATAATTATGTTCATCATTTTCCTACATGTGATGCTTGTCTACAGACAATATTTCCAAATAACTAGTGGTTAATACATCAACATGGTCCCTATTAGGTGTGTACATAATCCCAATGACAACGGTCTTATAGTGATAAGAATCACCATCAACCTACGACCAAAACATGGTGGACCACCATCGACCTATCCTCTGTGGTCAATATCACCCACATCATACCATTGTATTCACTAGCACCAATATCCATGTACTATTTTAATAAAAATAACCCAACCCTATAACAACCCATCCCCCGTGGATCGTACGGTGACTACCCTATGCCCACCTTCTATAGGCCAGGGGCTGGGGACTTGCATCGAAAAGGCGTATCCCTAAAACAGGAATGTATTTCCATTAAACTTGTACTAACACATAGAGTTGAACACCGCTAGATGAAACCATGAAGTAAATAGCTGTAGTAAAGAGTTCTGAAAGTGAAGGGGGCTATAATAAAAGCCCAACTAAATGTTACGAGTATAACTGAAAATAGAAAACAACTCCTAGATCGTCCACATAGGATCCTACGTGAAGGATAGGTATATATTTCCTCCACAGTACTCCACTTCTGTATGTCTCCTCCGCAAATTGCCTGGTCCTATATCCCTCAAACGTCAGCCCAGATGCTCATTGTCTACAAAAGATACAACAAGGTTCGGGTGAAACCTGTGCGATGGTGAGTATAACAACATATAGTATGGTCCCCGAGACCCCTGAAGGTCTCTCATAATTCCACAATGGAAAACCTCAAAGCATGATCTGAATCACAAAGAAAAAATTAGTAGACAAAACTCAATTAGAGTAACAGATCAAACCATGTTTTATTGAAATATATATGTACATATGATTATTCACGAAGCTAAATCATCTTATTCTATCAGGAGGCATTACTACTAACCATATGGAGTATGGACCACAATTTATGGATAGATACTATCCCCTGCATTGACCCACAGAGGATATGATTAGACCAGGATTGATATGTAACAAACCCCCACTGACCCACAAAGGATCTAACCCACAATGGATCGTTATGCACTGACCCACATAGGATCGATGTGCTCTGACCCACACAGGATCTGCCTCCAACCACTGCCTCACTGCCAGCCGCTGGATTCCTAGCACCCGGTGCACTTGAGTTTTGTAGTATCATCTTCTAAATATATTGGTCATACATCGACTGCCACTAAGATCAACTATTGTGTAACACAAATGACTGCCTTGTGGTAAGTGTTCCAATGAGAATGTCATTGCATCAATTGGACGCTCGGTCTGCGAGTTATTAGTATTTTTAATGTTGGGCCCCTACAAGATTCATGTTCAATCCAACCCAATCATACTCCATCTATCTCCAAAAATAAATTGAAGTATACCTAATGTACCTTCTCGATATAAGGATCCCAACACAAATGGTTCTTCAAAAAGACGTTTGGTCCACAAGTAATAGCCCTTTCTGTGTTTTGGGGCATGATTCCTTTCCGGCCTTGTCGGACCAACATAGCTTGACCTGGTCTAAGCTGCGCCATGGAAAGCCTGGCCCGGTAGGCCATGGTCTAGCCCGACCCACAAGTTTGGTGTCCCACAAATCCCAACCCACAAGGGGGGTGGCCCACAAGGCCGACCAAGCCCGTACAGGGTAGCCCGCAAAGGGTAGCCCGACAACATGATGTGCAGCCCACGAGACAGCAACCCAAGCACTATTTTCTAGATCTAAATGGGGGAATTCCCACCCCCCGCCCCGGAATCCCGAATGTCCCAGAGGACATTTGGTTTTGTAAAACAGTGATGCCACCTTGGCACCACCATTAAACATGGAAACCACTAGAGGCGTAGGTTCTGCCCCCACCACGGCTTCACCCTAGGTTTCTACATCCTTGTAGCATGCATGTCACACCACATGTCCTTCAATAGATTGTTGTAATGTCGTCCACCTCCTCCAACCACCGCAGTTGGATAGTCGTGGCCCCATTCTCACCGACGGCGCGTGATGGCACGCCACACCTCCTCTACGGCTAGCTTGTGCTGACCATTCCGATGACTATTGTGTATTTATGTCATAGCCTCTTCATTGAGTGGGCATCGGCAAACTGCCTCCTTTGTAGCTGGTCAGTGTCACCGCATTGGTGGTATTACATGGTTAATGGATGGGCATATAAAATTTGTTGAGGGTCCATGCGAGGTTCGTTAGTCCCATGACCTCTGCATTAGCTCTTAACATGTGGGGAAATAAGCATTCATCAAAACTAATTTAAATTAAATAGGAATAAAATCCTCTACCTCGTAAAACTGTTGAAGATGTCCACACATAATGGTGGGTTAGTGTTCTTCTATCCCACAACTGGCTTCCAACGATGCTGCACGTACGTCATACTTCAGTTTTAGGTTTGGTGTCTCCCATCACCTCTTGCTGGAATCAGCTCCATTTTTCAAAGGGTTTGGAATCTCTAAATTTTATCATCGCGTATTATCATGGTGAATCTCGATTGATACCCTTCCCCAGTATCCATATATGTAGTGGAGGGTGTGGGTAAGTAACGACGTGGGAAATTAATGGGGGTTCATTAATTAGGAACCTTTTTAATTACCCAATGATGTAATTACATAAGAATGATTGGTCAATCCATTTATTAGATTGACACATCATTGGCCCCACACTCTAATTGTATGTAGGAGGATAAGAATAATAATTAAATAATAATGTTATTTTATTTCTTTTAAAATGTCCCAAAAAATAACATTTTCTCTAGACCAACGGAGCTCAATGTAAAGTCTCTCATAAAAAAATACCAGCTCTGCGGATTCAACAGTGCCCTAAAAAGTTTATCCCAAGAAATGGTTGAAAAGATTGAAAATGTTGCCTGCGTGTTTACTGAGTGTGTCGTTAAAAAACATCAGAAATTCATTCCGGGCACAATGGGCCTTGGAATCACAAGCTATAAATTTTTACAGGATAAAAAGAATTCCATATAATAAAAAAATTACATGGAAAATATGTGTCTTTACATTCTCCAAACCATTGGGATTTTAATCCCCAAAGACACAACATAAACTATGGAAACAAATGTGGGTACTGAGCATGAATTTGTTTCTCTCGCTTTTATGTGCTCTTCGAGAGGTTCCTATGCTACCAATGAATGTGCTCTAGAGTTATCAATCACCCACTAAGGACTCGCTCGTGTATATCCTCAATCTCCAATGGAACCTCTGAAAACATATCCCCATCATCGAAGTACAGCTCTCCATGGATGTTGATGGGAGATGGGTCATGCACATATCTCCTTGGCGGGGATATATAGAAGATATCATGCACCATCTCCAACTATGGTGGTAGAGCCATGAGTTATTCTTCCTCACCTATCCTTTGATGTATCATAAAAGGATCGATAATCCTTTGTGATAACCTCTTGCCTCGGCCAAATCCCTATAGTCCCCGTCAAGGAGAGACTCACAAGGATATGAGGTCCACCAGCTCAAACTCCAAAGGTCTCCATATTCTATCGGCATAATACTATTACTTACTCTGTGCAGTATTCATCTACTCCTGGATGATTTGAACATTCTCAGTGGTAGACCATAACATTTCTGGACCCTTAAGTGCAGACTACCATGGGTTTGTTCAGCATAGATGTGATCTGCATGGTTGATTATACAACTCCTCGAATGGTTCCATACCGATGGTGGAATGATAAAAATTGTTGTATGAGAACCACACCAAGGGAAATTGATCCTCCCAACAAATGAAAAAGTGTAGGATGTAGGCACAAAGCTCGTCCCCCTTAGTCTTTTAGGTCCGCCCTGTCTGACCATGTGTTAGAGGATGAATAGTGGTGCTCGAACATAGTTGAGTCCTGAATGCCTCCTTCAATCCCTTCCAAAACCGGAAAGTGAAATGTGTGTCAAGGTCATAGACAATCATCAATGGAACCCCATGAATCCATACAATCTCTTTTATGTAGAGGTGTCCCAATCTCTATACAAATCCATAATCTCAGATAAGTAGGAAGTGGGATGAATTGGTGAATCGATCTACGATCAACCAAATGGAATCATGTCCCATGGTTGTACGTGGAATCCCTACCACTAATTAAATGGATATCCCACCCCACATCCACTCCAAAACCTATAGTGACCGAGCTAAGCTTGCTGGAACCTAATGCCCGACCTTCACTTACTGACATGTGAGTAATCTAGAAAAAAACTGTGCCACTTCATTCTTCATCCCCGGCCACCAGTACTGATGGCAGAGGTCTTGGTACATCTTCTCCGCATCAGGATGTACTGCCAGAGGGGATGTGTGGAACTCCCTAAACACCTCCTACCGTAGTTCCACCAGTACCTTGGAACGTCCTCTAAAGTGGATGACCTTATCCCCACCATCAAAAAATAAATTAGGTACCTACACTGAGGATATCTCAGTACGATGATCCCTATAGTCAATGTCCCCATGTTGTGACTCCCAGTCTCACTGAAGGAGTGGGGGAGTGACTATCATAGACCAAAGGTAACATTATACATCTCTATTCATTAAGGATATCTACAGCACGACTAGCTACTCTGTCGCATCACTATGCAACTGTAGACCAGACCACTTGATGAGTGCATCTTCCACCATGTTGTCCTTACCAGTTGTATAGAAAATCTCATATTCACAGTTCATGAGGAGCTATATCGATCATCATTATCTCCGGTTCAGGCCTTTCTGAGAGAACATATACCTGTGACTCTTGTGATCAGAGTATACTGTAAAACATTCGCTCATCAAGTAATGTCACCACATCATTAAGGAGAAGACCACTACTACTAAATCTAGGCAATGTGTAGCATAGTTCTTCTCATTGTGCCTTAGTTTTCATGATCCATAGGCTATCACTACTTTCTCATTCATCGAGAAAAATACAAGTCCAGTACCTGATGTGTCGTAGTATACTACATACCCAAAGACCACTTCTTGTAGCCTCAAGATGGGGGCACTCGTCATTCTCTTCAGCGTCTCCAAGAAACTCCACTGGCATCTTTCAGTCCATACAATGGATTCTCCCTTCTTTGTTAATGATTACAAGGGTTCCACAACTCTAGACAGGTCAGGCATGAATACCCATTAGTATCCAGCCAACCCCAAGAAACTATGCACCTTCATCACACTCCTCGGTGGCTCCCAAGAAAGTAAAACCTCCATAATCAATAAATCCATTGAAACTCTATTCTCGGGGTTAACGTGTCCTCGAACATGGACATCTTGTATGAAAAACTGGAACTTTGAGAGCTCACCATAATGACAGTACTCTCAGAGTGTATCCAGAACTATCTACAGATGATCAACATGCTCCTCCTCCATCGCTGGGATATATCAAGATGTCATTGATGAACACCACCACAAAGTGATCATGGTATGGATGAAAGGTCATGTTCATGAGTGCCATGAACATTGCTAGGGAATTGGTCAAGTCGAATAGAATAGCCAAAAACTCATTGTGGACATACCAACATTTTAAGGTCGTCTTCATCACATCCTCATATCGATCCAAGAGATGATTATAGGTTGATATTAAGTTTATCTTCAAAAACATACGAGATCCCTTCTGTAGATAGAAATGATCATCAATCCTTGGAAGTGGATACTTGTTCTTAATGGTCACCCTGTTTTTTCACTAACAGTCCACACAGCATCTCCATCACCCTTCTGCCTTCTTGGCGAACAAAATTGGGGCTTCCAATGGAGAAACACTGGGCCGTATGAACACCTTTCACTACATGTCCTCCATCTATACCTGTTAATCATGAGTATCTGCGGGATTCATTGAATATTCTAGTGTTGATATTAGTGTTTTCTTGGGGTATTGGTCGATGTAAAATTCTACCTCCCTTCATTGAGGTAGTGTTGGAACATCATTAGGAAAGACAGTGACATACTGATCCCCCACAAGAGGATAGTTTGGACTCTAAACATCTGTTGCTCTGAGGGTCGGACTTGTAAACTGATAAGTGATTGGTTTCACTCTCCTTTGAGAAAGTCCATAATATTCTACAAAGGTTTCTTTATCACTGGTGAAGGAAAACTTGCTCCCTTCTGCACAAATACAACACACTCTGTGCCTAATACAGTCAATCTGAGCATGGACTATAGATAACTAGTCCATACCCATAATGACATCCTATGGCCTCGATACCGCTACTATGAGATCCCAACAAAAGCTATTGTCTCCTAGATTAAGATCACTGTATTGGCACTAGTATTTAATCATCGAATCTACACCCGTTGGAGTCACTAGCCGTATAGATCGAACCAATGTCTCCACCCGAATATCCAATCTATGAATGAGAGAAGTGGCAATAAAAGAGTGACTAGAACCTATGTCTAAAAGTACTGTAGCTAAGGTAGAGTAGACACAAAATGTACCTATAATACTTTATGGAGTGTTGTGGTTGTAGGTCTTAGCTTCTTAGAGTTGAGATCATCCCTGTCAAACTAATCCTTATGGTCGGGGTAGGCCACTTGGTGCGTGTGGTGATAGAAACTCGAATCGCCGCCCACCACTCACTGCACGGACATCTCCCCTACCAAATATACCACCCTACAGACCTCCATGCCTGACCCTCTACCTCTACCTAAGTGGTCACTAGAACATCTTCTAGTCTTCCATACAACGGGTTGTGAAATCGCGAGCCATGGGACCCTGCATATCATACGAGTAGCACCGCATGTCCCTTGTCTGACCTCCTCTGCCTCTCGAGCCCCACACCTCTGACCCTATGTCCCTGGGTCATCCACCAGAAGGTCTGGTCCACTAGGACCTGTGTTTCACCTGCCAACTACCATCCACATATGACTCTACTCTCTGTCTCCTAGTGGTGAGTCTCTCTGTTGGTTCCTCCTCAGCTAGGAAGCTCTCCACCAGAAGCGCTCGCTCTAGAACCCTATCCTACATCGTTATGCTGAGTGATATCGTCGTTGCTTAGATATCGCATTAGAGGGTCTGTTCAAAGGTCTATTCCATAAAGAAAGGGTCTTGTACCATGTTGATGGAGTAGCCGAAGTGATTAGTAATCCTCACCGAGTACTGGGGCACAGTCATGTTGCCCTGTTGTAAGAGTAGCCACTCTTATATACTTATAGAGAATAAGGTCGCTAGGTTGAACTCTTCACTAAAAATGCTATCGATGTCCACCCAGATGAGCATAACATTGTCATGTACCTCGAGCATCTAGCTCCACCATCTCCATACTTCTGCCCAAAAAGACTGGCTTCAAGGATCCCCATAAGATCAGCCAGTATTCTAACCATGCAGAAAACTCATACTATAACCTCCATCTAGTCCTCAACCGCATGTGGGTTCATCTCGCCTCAATACCTCGGAGGCCTCTGCCACTGAAACATGTGCAAGGCGCTCATTTAGCGTGCACCTTATGATGGTGGGGATAGTGGAAATAGCGGCACAATGGGTTGTGGTGCTGCTAGAACACCACCTGAATGTTGTAATGCCATAAGAGGGCCCTGCACCACGACCTCATAGCTTGGTGGGTCATCAGTATGTACTCTATCAGGAATGATGGCTAGATATATATGTTGAGGAATCATGAAAGATGAAATTTGTGCCATGGAAAAAAAGTTATACCTGTTAAGCTTACTCAAAATGATTACATGATAAACTACTCAAAAATACACACAATCAGTGGTTCTATCTATTGAGTCAGAAATTAGAATTCAAGGTCCTGGTGTAGAGATACCTCAGCTACAACACCAACACTGGAATACCCAAACTGAATACCACAGTCATAACACTTAACACTATTGCTACATTGAAAATTACATAGTCTTATTTCTTTGGTAGAACAGACTGCTCAGATTCCACTTGGTCATGACCCACCCCTTATGGCATGTGTCGTGACTACCCCATACACACCTTACATAAGACATCGGCTGGCGACATGAATTAGAAAGGCATATTCCTAAAACGGGAATGCATTGACTTAAAAACTGTAAAAACACACAGAGTAGAACACAATAAGCTGCAACCATGAACTAAACTGTTGTAGTAAAGAGTTATGAAAGTGAAGGGGGATGGAATACATGCACAACTGAAGGGTATAAGTACAAATGAATAGAGGAAAAAACTATTGGATCGTCCAATGAGGATCCTACATAATTGGTATGTACATATTTCCTCCACAACATTCCACATCTTCCAATTTCCTCCACGCACTGCTGAAGGACCCCGGGACACCCTGAGAGGGGAGGGGTGAATCAGGGTGACATCTGTTTCTTTTAATGTGATGGATCTTGTTCCCACGTTGGTAGGAACTTTTTGAACCTGTATGATGATTATGATCAGAAAGCAAACATTCACATTCATAGAGAAGACACAACCCTTTTTACTTGGTTCACCACTAAGGGCTACGTCCAAGGAGCATACGCCGACAGGTTGTTGGTCGTACCAAAATTAACTATGCTTCACTAGAGATAGATTACAAAAGTTCGGGTACAGTTACTCTGTCCCAGGCTCACTGCCTTTACAAAGTTTCAGGGACAGCCCACTGCTCCCCTCGGGTCACTCCCGTTGACTCCCCCTGGCTCACTCCCGTTGGTGAAGTCCCACTCAGTTTATAGACATGAAGGTCTCTTCATCATTTTCATGAGAATGCATCTTCTAATGTATGTAGATGCTCTATTGATGTCCGATTCTCACCAGAAGCAGAATATCACTTTTCCTCGAATGTATCAGGTAGTCTCCTGGCTTTCATGCAGCTCCAAACAGCCCGGTGGGCGTCAACAAAACCTGTCGCGCTTCTCCAAGCCGGACGCGCAAGTCCCAATTCGTCGCGCAAGTCCAAACTGGCGCGCAAGTGTCACAAACGCACCTGCGCGACGCTTCCATCCTCGACAACAAACTTGCGCGCTTCACTTCCTTTCACTCCCAAACCGCCTTGGACGCACAGCAGACAACTGGCGCGCAAGCTCTACTTGCGCGACCAATCTACCACCTGCGCGACTCAACCACCTGCGCGACGAGATCTCGAACAATCTCTTAGCCTTGAACTCCGTAGGAAATGAGGAGGGGTGGTCCAGTATTTATAGGCAAACTGGACCCCCTGCGCAGAGGCATGCAAGTCCCTCAGAAATTTCTATCGCGCAACTCACTTGCGCGACCCAACCAACACTTGCGCAACCTTCTTTACTTAGCCAAATTTTGATGTTCTGATCCTCAAAAACATATGGCGTGCAAGTCTTTTATCCTCCAAGAGCACGGCGCGCAAGTACCTTTGTCAAAAACACTTTACTTTATTGGCTGATTTTTAGGCCCAAAAATTTGGCAAACACTGGGAAACAGCGCCACATTCACTACTATTTTCTGCTTGAACGGTATGATCTCTTTGTTGGTACACATCCTGAACATCCACTGAGGATTTACAACAAACACAAACCATACGCCAAATCATGCTTTGAAGACCCTGGGTCCAACAATCTCCCCCTTTGGGTTTGATGGAAATCAGAATAAATTCAATAGATCTCCAACCATGAGAAAATCCAAAACACAAGAATCAACTGAGCCAACACTCTAAGTCTACGTGAGCAATGCTCGGTGTAGAAAACAAGAGAGGAAGCTTGAATTGAGTTCCAGTGTTTTGAAATTCTCCATGATGCCCGATGTTATCCTTACGAAACTTCTCATCACAATCTTACACTTATCATCACAGAAGAATTTCTTGCCTTGAATTTCTTGCCTTGAATTTATTCCTTTCTCCCCCATTGACAATAAAACCAAAGACCGATAAGTTTTATCAACGTTCAGCTCAAGCCATACTCCCCCTGGATAGTGTCTCCCCCATAAACCTGCATCAGAGCCATAAGCAGATAAAAAAAGTTAAAACAAATGGGGAGAGGGGATTTCCGGAGCCGCCTTATGCAGTAGGAGGTGGTTGAACACCGAGGTTCAACCGATGCTTCTCAAACACAGCCGCAGACAATGGCTTGGTTAGTATATCAGCCACTTGCTCATCAGTTCCAACATGACCCATTCTAATCACGCCTTGTTCAACCTTTTCTTTGATAAAATGATACCGTATTTCAATATGTTTTGTACGAGAATGCTGAACCGGATTCTTCGTAAGATCAATTGAACTTTTGTTATCACAATAAATCACCATTGGTTGCTGCACCTTATCACCAATATCTGTTAGCTGCTGCTTCATCCAAAGAAGTTGTGTGCATGCTTTTGTGGCGGAGATATACTCAACATCAGCAATACTAAGAGAAGTACTTTCTTGTTTCTTGCTCAACCAGCCAACACATTTATGCCCAATATAGAAACCTCCACCACTAGTGGAATTTCTGTCTACTACATCACCAGCCCAGTCAGCATCAGAAAACGCTGATAATTCACTGTCCCTGCCTGCAGAAAAAATAACCTGAAGTTATGTGTTCCTCGAATATACCTCATGATTCTTTTTATTGTTGTCATATGTTCCTCCTTTGGATTACTCTGAAAGAGGGCCGCAAGGCATGTTTCAAAGACAATATCTGGCCTTTTCGCTATCAGGTACAGTTGGCTTCCAATGATCCTCCTATACATGGTGGGATCAAAAGAGTTCCCATCCTCATGCTTTCCAAGTTTAGTTCCAACTGCAATCGGAGTTGACATTGGTTTTGAGTCTTGCATATTGAACTTCTTCAGCAACTCTCTTGCATATTCTTCTTGAGAAATGAAAGTGTATTCCTTCTTTTGAATCACCTACAGCCCCAAGAAATATGTGAGCTCCCCAATCATAGACATTTAAAATTTTGATTTCATGTGGTTGGGAAATTCATCCACTGATTTCTGCCTACTGCCACCAAATATGATATCATCAACATAGACAAGAACCATGAATTGATCTTTTGGAGAATTCTTCACATAGAGATTGTGATCAACTCCTCCTCTCTTGAATTCCAACTTCTTGAGATATGAATCCAGCCGTGAGTACCATGCCCGTGGTGCCTGCTTCAAACCATATAGAGCTTTCTTCAGTTTACAGACCTTTGTTCCATCAGTACCCAAAACAAATCCCACTGGTTGTTCAATGTAGACTTCTTCTTCAACTACACCATTCAAGAATTCTGTCTTAACATCCATTTGATACACTTTATATCCTCTTTGGAGTGCCATGGCAAGGAAAAGCCCGATTGACTCCAGTCTAGCCACTGGAGCAAAGGTTTCTTCAACATCAATGCCTTCAATCAGAGAGTATCCTTTACATACCAGACGTGCCTTGTTTCTGATGACACTTCCATGTTCATCAAACTTATTTTTGAAGATCCATTTGGTACCAATCACATTTTGACCTTCGGGTCTCTGGACAAGATCCCATGTCTGATTCTTGTCAATCAGATCTAATTCATCATTCATGGCTTTCACCCAAGATTCATCATTAGTACCTTCTTAGAATGAGGATGGCTCTACAACTGATAGAAATGAAGATTGCGTGTTATTCCTCATTCTCCTTGTTTGAGTGGGTGCACTCCTGTCCCCAATTATGTTGGATGGATCAATCTCAGCTCTTTGATTTCTCCTGCGAGGTTCAGTATTATTCTCTTCAGCCATAGTTTCATCTTCAGATTCTTCTTCTGAGTCAACATCATTATGTGATTGATGAGTGTTCTGAATAGCTACCTCTATTTCTGCATTTTTATTTTCTTCACGTTCACATTCATCATGAATTTATATCACATCAGCATATGACGTCCTTGAAGCATTTGTGGTTTTCTCTTCAATTATCTTAACATCATTGCTTTCCACAATCCTTCCCAAACGCTTGTTGAAACATTTGTATGCTTTTCTGTTCATTGAGTATCCAAGGAAGATTCCTTTATCTGCGTTGTCGCCATATTTCCCTTGATTTCATTCTTTGTTCCTGATGAAGCACTTACTTCCAGAGACACGAAAGGATTTTAGAGAAGGCTTTCGTCCATGCCACAATTCATATGGTGTTTTCGTCTCACCCATATAAAGTCCTGTTCGATTTTGAATGTACACTGTAGCTTGAACAACCTCTTTCCAGTAATGTCGTGGAATACGACTCTAAATCAGCATAGTTTGTGCCATGTTGTTCACCTGTCGATTCCTTCGTTCAACAACTCCATTTTGTTGTGGATTTCTCACAGCAGCTACCTCATGTTGTATCCCATGCTTCTCCAGATAATTTTCAAATTCAATGGACGTGTATTCTCCTCCATTGTCAGATCGCAACACTTTGATTGTTCGTCCAGTATCATTCTCGGCGATTCGCCGATATGTTTTCATGCAGTCAAGGACTTGTCATTTCCTGTGAATGACCATCACACATGCCATTGTACTGTAATCATCTATGAAAAGGACAATGTACATTTCTCCATGAGTTACGGAAACATTTATTGGACCATAAACATCTATATGAATCAGATCAAGAAGGTGAGATGCCTTTTTCTTCTTTGGCCGATATGAACTGCAGACTAGCTTCCCACGAATACAAGCATCACAAGATTTTTCACGCTCACGCTTCAGGTTGGGGATGTCCATGAAAATTCTCAATTTTGATATTTTCTCCATGTCTTGTTGATTGATGTGTCCCAATCATCGATGCCACAAATTGTTTTCTTCTTCAACAGCCATGTAACATACATTTTTTTCACTATCAACATGATACAAGTTACCTTCTGTTCTGCATCCTTTCATAAGTGAATTGCCGGTTTTTCCCTTGATAGTGCAGCCTTTCTGATTAAAAGTAACTATAAGTCCTGAGTCACAGAGTTGACTCACGCTGAGGAGATTATGACGTAGGCCATCTACGTAAAGGACTTCAGTCTTCTTTAGTTCTCCATGAGCTAATTGGGTACTTCCACTCCCTTTGATTTTTAGAGCCCCATCATTACCAAATCTTACTGTACCATAAACATTCTTTATGATATTCGTTAGTAGGCCGGCATTACCCGTCATATGAGTTGAACAACCGCTATCCAGAATCCAGGTACTGTTGTTCTTTGTAGCTTTAAGGGCTTCCTCTGCAAGGTTCGATTTCTCAATCTTCTTCCATTCCTTCCATGAGACATTAGATTGAGTACATATAACTGATGGCCTTTCAGCTATCTCTTCCACATACACAGGTTCTTCATAGTCAAAGTCTTCTGTGAGAGGTGAGAACATGTTTGAAAGAGAAACACTGTCTTGCTAACGAGACTTGACTTGTCTTGAACTTCAGTATGAGGTGTCGATGTCTCTTCTCTGCCTGCAATTAACGGCCTTATGACCAATGTTAGAACAACGAAAACAATATCCATAGAAATTATTTCTTCTTTGAGAATTAGGATATGAGATTGTTCTCCTTTGTTGAGCATCTATATCTTCTCCATTAAGATAGCTTCTTGCCTCTTCACAATAAGACATGGTATGGCCCAGATAGCCACAGAACTGACACTTAATGAGAGAAAATGTCTTCTCACTTGAATTTCTCCTTATACCTTCTTCCTTTGGAGAATAGTAAGACTGTCTGTCATTTTTGAATCTTTGAGGATAATTTTCGGGTATCCTTTTAATTTGGATTGAGGGTTCGTTTTTCAGCACTCTTGGTAACATTTCATCATGTTCAACTTTCATCTTGTCTTTCTTTTGAATCTTTTCACTTCCAGCAGTTGATGACTCAGCCTCACAGCCAATTCCACTCTTTCCCATGCAAGCGGTTCTTTGATCACTCAAGATTTTTCCAACCCCATCTGAACCACACTTGGCTCTTGCAAGTAATTCTGCATCTGAGAATCTTCCGAACTGTATTTTCTTCCTCGATTCTTTTGGAACTGGTTCAGTCTCCAATTTACTCCTTAGAGTAACTATTTCCTCCTCAAGACCCTCAGCAGTCTTGGATTTTTCATCCAGTCTGGATGTGATGTCATTGATGACCTTTGCCTGCTCTTCAATTCTCAGCTTCAGATCAACTGCATCATCATTGATTTCAATTATTTTAGACTATACCTTCACAAATTCTTCCAGTCGTTCAATTTCAGCTTCAAGTTGATCAACATATTCAGTTGATTCTTCTACAATTGATTTCCACTTATTGCAGCTCTTACATTTAATCTTAAGCTTACTAACTGCATCCTTAAGTTGCACCTCAGGATCTACACAAGTTCTCAGTTGTTTTTCTCCATCAGTATCTTCTGACTTTTCAACAGTGGCCATCATAGAAGCATGGTTCCTAGTTTTGAATTTTGGTTCTTCTTCATCACAGAATTTATTGTCATCTTCTTCCTCTTTACAGACAAAACTCTTCCTTTGCATTTTCTTACCAGATTTGAAGTCCCCCTTTTTGAAGAACCTTCTCTGAGGCTTCTTGAAGTTTTCATCTTCACTGTCATCATCATTGATATTCTTCAAGCACTGAGAGGCAATATTCCCAACTTTTCCACAATGGAAACATGCTAGAGGTAACTTCCCTTTGAATTTCCCTTTCCCCTTCTGGAACTTCATTGCGATGAGAGAAAGAATTTCTTTCTCTTCATCATCATCACCGCTACTATCCTTTGAGATTTTCAATTTATCCATGGCCTTGAATGCCATTTCCTTGCTCACCCAAGTCGTAGCATCTTCTGGTTTGACTCTCATTTCATATGCTACCAATCTACTCAGTAAGTCATCTAGAGAAAGTTTGGAAAGAGCTCTTTCCTCAAGGGCTGACACATTTGCAATATACATAGGTGGAAGTCTTCTTATTATTTTCTTTACAATATCAATGTCTTTTATTTCTTCGCCTAGACCCTGAATTACTCCAACCACTTCAGTAATTCGATTGAAGAAAGAGTCTGCATTCTCGTCTGGATGCATCTTCAGACCATCAAACCGATTGTGTAGCACTTGTAGTTTCACCTCCTCCACTTTGCTATCTCCTTCATAAATATTCTCAAGTTTATCCCACATGGATTTTAATGAGGTTCAATTCATCACCTTCAGGTAGATCTGATCAGAAAGGGCTGCAGTGAGAGCATTCTGAGCTTTAGCATCTGCATCAAGAAGTTTCCTGTCTGTTTCAGTAATAGCTATACATTTTGGATCAGTGACTTGTATTCCTTGCACAGTAGAAAAAAGAACTTCCATTCCATGAGATCTCATTCTGTTCTTCCAGATCTGGAAATTGCTTCCATCGAAATGAGGGACTCCCCTGACATTGACCGTGTTTTCCATGACGAAGAAGGTCAGATTCAACACTAGCAACCTTTACCCTCTGATACCACTTGAAGGACCCCGGGACACCCTGAGAGGGGAGGGGTGAATCAGGGTGACAACTTTTTCTTTTAATGTGATGGATCTTGTTCCCACGTTGGTAGGAACTTGTTGATACTGTATGATGATTATGATCAGAAAGCAAACATTCACATGCATAGAGAAGACACATCCCTTTTTACTTGGTTCACCACTAAGTTCTACGTCCAAGGAGCATACGCCGATAGGTTGTCTGTCGTACCAAAATTCACTATGCTTCACTAGCGGTAGATTACAAAAGTTTAGGTACAGTTACTCTGCCCCAGGCTCACTGCCTTTACAAAGTTTTAGGGATAGCCCACTGCTCCCCTCGAGTCACTCTCGTTGACTCCCCCTGGCTCACTGCCGTTGGTGAAGTCCCCCTCAGTTTATAGACGTGAAGGTCTCTTCATCATTTTCATTAGAATGCATCTTCTGATGTATGTAGATGCTCTATTGATGTCCGATTATCACCAGAAGCAGAATATCACTTTTCCTCAAATGTATCAGGTAGTCTCCTGGCTTTCGTTCAGCTCCAAACAGGCCGGTGGGCTTCAACAAAACCTGTCGCGCTTCTCCAAGCCGGGCACGCAAGTCCCAATTCGTCGCGCAAGTCCAAACTAGCGCGCAAGTGTCACAAATTCACCTGCGCGATGCTTCCTTCCTCGACAACAAAATTGCGCGGTTCACTTCCTTTCACTCCCAAACCGCCTTGGATGCACAGCAGACAACCGGCGCGCAAGCTCTACTTGCGCGACCAATCTACCACCTGCGCGACTCAACCACCTGCGCGACGAGAGCTCGAACAATCTCTCAGCCTTGAACTCCATAGGAAATGAGGAGGGGTGGTCCAGTATTTTAGGCAAACTAGACCCCCAGCGCGGAGGCATGCAAGTCCCTCAGAAACTTCTATCGCGCAACTCACTTGCGCGACCCAACCAACACTTGCGCGACCTTCTTTCCTTAGCCAAATTTTAATGTTCTGATCCTCAAAAACATATGGCACGCAAGTCTTTTATCCTCCAAGAGCACGACGCGCAAGTACCTTTTCCAAAAACACTTTACTTTATTGGCTGATTTTTAGGCCCAAAAATTTGGCAAACAATGGGAAACAACGCCACATTCACTACTGTTTTCTGCTTGAACGGTATGATCGCTTTGTTGGTACACATCCTGAACTTCCACTGAGGATTTACAACAAACACAAACCATACACCAAATCATGGTTTGAAGACCCTGGGTCCAACAACTTCTTGGTCTGGGATCCCTCAAACCTCAACCCGGTTTCTCGCCATCTGCACAAGAGATTACAAGGTGCGGGTGAATCTGTTGTAGGGGTGAGTATAAAAATACCCAATAGGTATCCCAAAACCCCTTATGGTCTCTCATAATTTCACAATGGAAAACCACAAAGCATGATCTCAATCACAAAACGCAATGAAACTGAAACATCTCAATTAGAGTCTCAACTCACACTACAGGAAAATAGATCTATACAAACGGTTTTGCAAAAAACCGTGGGTATAGGGTAACCATATTCCCATGATTTTCCAAAACCGTGGGTATAGGGATAGTATGTGAACATATACCCACAGTTTTCTAGAACTGATGGTATAGGCCACCATTACGCACGGTTGTGTAAAAAACTATGGGTATAGTTTTATTTATACCAATACCCATGGTTTTAGAGAAAATTGTGGGTATAGGGTATTTTTCGAATACCTATACCGACGGTTCATCAAAACTGTGGGTATTGGTTTTTGTTTTTGAAGACCTATACCCATGTTTCTACAAATCCTTGGATATAGCTATCTTGAGTTATGGTGGGAAAATATAATTAGGTGGGATACATGAAATTTTTTACCGGATGTCATTTATTCACGGTATAAATTAATATATTTACGTAAATGTAAATATTTAATAACAAAAACTCAGTTGCTCGGTTGGTAAAATGTTCTCGGCGTTTCCTGTAGGTCGCCTGTTCAAATCCCGCAGACCGCTTTTTTTTTTAATTTAAATACCCACATGGAATATATTTATACATATAAGCAGATGTGTATATAAATATCAAATATAATTGACAACTCAGTTGGTTGGTTGTTGGTGTGCAGTCGCTGGACTCTGTGTCAGGTACAAGTTCGAATCACGCCAGGTGTTTTGTTGGAATTTTAATACCTCATATTAATATTTATAAGAAGATACAGGTATATATAATAGATTGAAGTCATAACTTTGATGGTCTATTGGTCAGGTGCGTTCTCCAGGTGTAGTGTGAGGCCGTGGTTCGAAACCCCATGACTTCTTTTTTGAAGATTATAAATCCCCATGGTTTCAGAACCATGGGGTCAACATTGTGCCAGTGTGGCCATGCATCTACCACACTGTGGAAATCCTATTCCAATGGTTTCGGCAAACCGTGGGTATAGCCTGAACCCTATCCCGATGCCATTCCAGCCCATTGTTCCCAAAACTGTGGGTATAGGCTCTAACCACGGTGTTGGGGGCTATACCCAGAGTTTTGAACCATGGGTATAGGGTAATTGTCCATTAGTGTCAAACATGGTTTATGTGTATTATAGAAGTACAAATTATTAGTCATGAAGCTATATCATCATACTATGTCAAGAGGAACTACTGTCGACCATACAACATCTTACACATATATGATCGATAGGTACAAACCCCAACAATGACCCACACAAAATTGATCCACCCATAATCAATATGTAACTAACCCCCGCCGACCCACACATGATTTGACCAACACATGATCGGAAGGTAACTACCCCACACAATGACCCACATAGGATATGACTCACAAAGGATCGAAAGGTAACTAATGAATGCAATAAACAACATAGGATCTGACACACACAATATTTGTATGCACTGACCCACACTCGATCATTGAAGGCTTACTCATATATGATCTATCTCCAACCTCCGCCTCACTACCAACCAATGGATTCCACGCACCCGGTGCACTCGAGTTTTCCAGTATCTACCCTCGAGATATCAGTGGTTCCTATAAAATCACCAAGCTTTACAAATGAATAACCTAAAGTACCACCATGTCATATGGGTTCCAATGCGAAAAAACGATGCATCAATCAGACACCCAATCTGTGAGTAATAAGCGTTTTCACTATGGGGCCCCAGTTGGATTTGGGTTCAATCTAACCCGAATATACTCCATCAATCCTCAAAATTCATGTGAAGTATAAAAAAGGACCGTCTAGTTCCATGTATCTAAACGCCGTAGACAGATCGGCAAACAGACATCTGGTTCTCATAAAATGGTCGTTTAAGTGTTTCTGGGCCCGATTGGGCCCAGGCCCCGTCCAACCCCGTTAGACTAACAGAACTTGGACATGTATGGGCTAAGAGGAGGTGGGATCGACCAACTATTTAGAGGTTTGGTCCATCTCACAAAAAATGGCGGCCCAGCCCACAAAGGGGTCACCCGCAAAGGGCGGCCCGACTGCATGAGATGCGGCCTGTGAGTGCCCGTGCTGGAAAGTTGAGGAAGAACCCCCCACCCCTCGATATCCTGAATAGCCTGTAGGCAATTTTGTTTCTAGAAATGGTGGTGCCATATGGGCATCTCCCGGTCACATTGGAACCCACTAGAGGAATGGTTTCTTCTTCCATCATGGCTTCTGCTCGTCAACGGTGTGCTGGTCGCACCACCTACCCATCCATGGTCGACCAACTTCTCCGACTGCCATAGCTGATAAGCCACAACCCCTATCTCAATGGCGGCACACGACGGCACACCGCACTTCCTCAGCAGCCTGCATGTGTCGGTCATTCCGAGGACCATCACAGCTTTGTGCATTGGCCTCCCCTTCCAGCATGTGTTGGTGCACTACCTCCTTCATAGTTGGTCGGTTCCTCCACACTAGCGGTATTCCACAGAGAAGACAATGGTGTACCAAAGTAGCAGAGGCTCGAGGGTGAGATTGTTAGGCCATCGCCCTCCATGTTAGCTAGAACATGTGGGAGGATAATGCCTCTACAAAATTAACTTGAATTAAATTAGAATTAACTATCCTACCTCTTAAAACTGTTGGAGAGCGTCTATAGTTGAAGGTGGGTCAGTGTTCTTTGTTCAAACAACTGGATTCCAACAACACCGCTCGTACGCCGCCGTCCAGTTCGATGATGAGGGTCTTCTATCACCTCCTCTTGGAACCGGCTCCGTCCTCTAATGTTTTGGTGTCTCAACACATTATCATCACATCACTACATGGTGAAGTTTTGTCAATAACCCTACACAAGCTTAATATATATAGGTGAGGGTGAGGGTAATTTACAATGCGAGTAATTAAGGGGGGCTCATTAATTAGGATCCTTCTTAATTTCCCAACAACGTCCTTACTTATGATTGACAGGTCATGTCATATATTAGCTTGCCACATCGCTGGCCCCACCAACATCATGTCTATTAGTTGATAAGAATGAAAATATAATAATAATTATATTTTGATTTATTTCTTTTAAAAAGTCCCAAAACATAACATTTATCCCAGACCAACTGCGGTCAATGTAAAGTCTCCCTTAAGAGAATCTCGACACTGTGGATTCAGCAGCGCCATCAAATTTATATTCTGATCAAGGGTTTAAAAGTGTCAAAATGACGCATATTCTTTTAGTTAACGTACATTTAAAATGGTCCAGAAATTCATTCTGGGAACACAGGGCCTCCGAATCATGCGCCGTCAATTTTCGCTGACTTGTAATAATTCCATATAATTTAAAAAAATTACATGGAAAATCCTGGTGTTTACAACCCCATTTAAAGCCTTACAAGTATGAATTATTATTCTAATCATTAGTTCATTGTTAACCACACAATACCCCATCAAAAATATCAATTTATAACCACATTAGTTCTCCCAAGACTCCATTAGGGCATCGCTAAATTATCATGAATACCATGAATAATTTCTATTTTTGTCACTCACATGACATGTCCCTTTTCTTATTGTGTTACCCATTGGATTCCAACTCCCTTTCCTAACAAACGAGGTACCCCATGCCCTTTGTTTTCTACTGATCGAGTCTGAAACCCCATCAAACCTCTTGAATTTGACCTTTGATCCTTCTGAAAACTTTTTTTCACATAAAATTCTACCTCTTAAAAGTGTTAATGCCACTCTAATTCATTTATTACCATACAGAAATACTCATGAAATCATAACCTCTCATCATATGAAAATGAATCCTTGAACTGTGATTATGCACAATATTGACCCTCCATGATTGAGATATATGCATCCCTCTCACTAAAATATCAAAACATTGAAATGATGAAAAACAAATCATTCTTGTTCTAATTATCACACGTTAAACATATTCACAAATCATCAACTATACCAATAAACATAATCAATCATTGTGAAACATTACCATACCTAAATTAACTTATTATATCTCAATTTACAAATGACACATATCGTGCACTAGTATCCTTCATGATAAATCAAAAATCAAACATACTCATGAATTACCTCCAACAATTAATAGATATCTCTTCTATGAAAATGTCAACCTGATCACTTTTATGTGACTCCAAATCACAATCATTGATTTATATCCACCCATGAGTATCCTTCCCACTATTATCACATGTATATTGAGATGAGTGCTAGTATTTACCTCCCAACAGAGCTCTTATACCTATATTAGATTCAAGAATCCAACTAGATACCTGACCACCTATTGAGTGTTAGATAATATATAAAAACCACTTCAATTACTCCATATATATACAATCTTTACACCCCATAGGTAGTTAATCATTATGTTATAGAAGAATCCTTGTCTATTTACATAGGTAACACCTCATTAATGACCCACTCTATATTAGTAATGTAAAACATACACCCTAGTTATACTATTAGGTATCCTATGTATCCTTTGTATGGATAACTATATATCTGTAACCAATCCTAGAGGAAATCAGTGGTTGACTAGGCACACTTATATCATTTAGGCTATACTTAGCAATTCTATCTTGGTTCACTACCATTGAAAACATCTTCAATGTGAATGTATTAAATATAATACGAAAATATGTTGATTACTTTCTTCAAATAAATATTTCTTAGTGATATCATCTCCCACCATTGTTACTCTATTCCACATCAGATCCATGGACTATAAAACATTATCCATGATCAATTTTCTCCATAAAACAAAGTAATTTAACACACCAGCTTAGTTTTCCCTTAGCTTGTCAAGAAAACATGATCAAAAAATCCAAACCAAAAAATCCTTAGATGCCATTCCCTCATACATGACATACTAAACCATTATGTCCCCCTAGCATTTTACTGGTACCCATATCATATTCATCTCTAATTTTATTTCCCTAGTGGTATCTCAATCTGATCTCGTATAGTTGGAACATACAAGAATTAATACTCAACAACAAATAATTTTCGTTCCCCCTAAAATAAAGGATAATTTTGAGATAGGAACCCCCTATTAAAATATTAAATTAAAGCATTATCCCCCCAAGATCCATGATTAATGCTCAAAATGAACCTCACCAGACTCTTACTGAGGAAATCATCAAACCACTATATTGACAACTCTATAATTTTTCGATAACCCATGAATTTATGAGCCAACAAACATGGCTCATGATAATATCCATCCTTAAGGGTATCATTCTGTGCATTCTTCAATGGAACTATATCCCCAACATGGTGATTCTATAAAAGATTCCACTAGGGTGGAATACCATTTGAGACCAAATACCAATATCTAAACATAAATAAAACATATGGAAATATCTATAATCGGAAGAACATGTCACCATCTCTTACACATCACTGCCTATAAGATAGGTCTCATATAATCTTACTTCTCAACCCTACATAGTTATTCTATGGTCATGTTCCTCTATTACAAGACACACGTTGGATTCATATACATGATAAAATAAGTAGTCACAATGAAAATTTATCTATGTATTATTCCGTTAAAATATATATAGAAAAACATCATATTTGTTTTTTTATACATTAAATAACATAACCCATTCAATAACTAGAATAATAATAATCATAAAAAGGTACATGAATGTCTCATGATCCCTATATGCATACAATGATACCTGATTCATCCTCATAACTCATAGATTCATGATCCGAAACATTAATAAATTACATAAACTACCTTATTTATGTATATCTAAAAACTCAACCGTAATTATAAAAACCAATATAACAATCCCATTTCCTATGGAAACACTGGCTTCAAACTGTACTTATGCTATAAAAATTCATAATTAGACATCCATAAAAAATACAGATGCATTCCAAAACCCCATATACCATTCCCAAGGGTACGACATAAACCCACATGTTATTACATTAGAAAACCCATGCTCTATCCGTCTATGATACATATTTGTTGCAACCCTAACATGAAACACTAGAATGGAACTCTAGCTAGAGTCCCACTAACCACATGCACACCTACCAGTATGAAAACATTTTCAGAATAGTAGTGTGGGTCAAAATGTTGATAGTTTAAATAATACCCTTTAATAATAAGAGACAACAAACCCAATTTGATGAAATCGAAATAAACAATAAATATATAAAATTGAGGATACAATACCATGAATATTAATCGTAACGAATTTGAAAATAAATTTCTACAAATCATACATTTTACATATATAGCTAACATGATATCATATGGGCTAATAATATAAAATACATATCCAAAAATTAAAATATAACCAACCCAAATCTGAGGATCCATCTAATTCTTCTCAAAAGTCCAATGATAATATATACATGTATCCAAAACACCACTTGCTATTAAGCTCTAGAAACCAATAATTCTCTCCTCACTCTTTTATTAACATTAAATGATCCATACATACCATAGGGACCACATATAGTCTGATTATAAACTCAGATGTGCCCCACAATCGACATCCCTACATAACATCCATAATAAAATTATATGAAGAGTTACATAAATTTGGATAAATACAATCAAAAACCTTCCACAATGGGTGATTAACCAGCTATGGGTGAATACTTTACCTACATTATCTTGTATCTAAGTGGAATTATGTCCACAGAGTCTATCACAATAGAAGAACTCTTGGAACTTTAACCAATTCAATGCCACATGGTGGCACACTCCAACACAATGCCTATAGCTCAATCATAAAATATTAATAATAACAACCCTAGGGACCATGTACATACCCCAACGTAATTTTAATCATTATCAAGTACCCATTTAACTACATAATCAATATCCTTAAAATCTTATCCCTGATGAGAACCCACTTCCCATATAATATTCCCAATCAACAATTATTCCACATGTCCATCCATAAGATGTATCCATCCTCTAGAATGATACTCACCATCTTTCAATGTACACATTTACTCTATAGAGGATACAACTATGGAACCAGTTATCAATACCACTTCGTAGTCCATGTCCCTTTTGTAAATAATAACAATATTTTAAAATGCATATTGAGTAATATCACTAACAACTTACATCCCCATCCTAGTGAACAACTATCTCACAATCCTCGGTGATCATTGCCACCCATTTGTACCAGGGTATTCCACACCAACAATATCAATAAGTAATTTCAAACACAAGTATCCAACCAATTTAGGGAAACATCATCATGAATTCTCATTTGAATCATTGGTCCAATTATAACACCACAACACCCCATTAACACATATTAACACACAATGACAATATTGTTTTAATAAATTTCTAATTTTAATCGTAGTATTTTAATATAAAAATTCATTATTCATGCCCATATTTTTTATTGATTTTTTAAATAATTTTCTCAGAGAATTTAATTTTTATTTTAGAGAGAAATGAAGAAAAAATAAATAACATAAAAGATAATTGGGCCATGGGACACCAACTTGTACTATGGTTTGATCAACATTTGAGGAGGCTACTACACAATGACCAACTATATAGTGAAGGTGTTGAAATTTATAATGGATGAAATTTTAGGCCAAAGGAGACTTATATTGGAAAATAATATCTAAGATAGATCTTGAAGTATGAATAATTTTATTATCCCAAATTAATAGTACTAATACATATAAATTACATATAATATAGATAAAAATATTGATTTATTCATTCCATGAATGTTCATTATGATAAAAAACATGGTGCATATATAACAGGGATATGTCCCTAGATTAATTTCTATATGTAGAATTTATTGATTCCAATTCAATAGAAGTATCAATATTGAAAGATAAAGAGATATATCTATGATGCAATGTTATGATGAAATGAGATATAGATATGGCATATCTCTTGGGAGATATAATTAGACAATATCATGTGGACTTCAGGATGACCAAGTGTTATTTAAGTGGAAAATTATGAGGAGAAATATAGATATTAGATAATGGATAAAATTTAGTGGAGATGGAAATATGATATATACCAATTCTTTTCGTACAAATTGGAGGAGTGATGCCTATCAAAGAGATCAGAATTTGAGAGGTTCAAGAAGGTAGTGTTGATCAACTACATAGAGGAGCTACACAACATATGTTTTTTATTTCATTTTTATATTACATTTATAATTTCTGAACTCATGAATCATTTTAAAACGATTTATAGAAAAGGTTTTTATTTATAATTTTTTTACATCTAATTCATTCATTCCCTTATCTATATAACTAAATTATTTTATGACTGATAATCAATAAAATATATGGGGTAATTTCATAGGAGGGTTTAAATTGATGAATGTGGTGTGTATTATATTAATAAATTCATCTATGATTTGGAAATTTTAATATTTATTTAGTATCCAATTGATATTATTATATATCTTATTCCCTGTTTACCTAGAAAGTGTGAGGGTGTATAGAGATCTAGACCAGTTGTGATGGTGGTGATTGGGGGAGAAATATTTGACTTAACACTATTTTATACTTTTCATATTAAATTTAAGGTATCTAGGTTTTGTTATAGATTACCTTGAGAGAGTTAATAGTTAGCCTAGTTAGCTATATTTTTGTTTTTGAGCTACTGATATATTCCCATAAATTATTTGGGATAATGATATTATTTATTTCAATGGAGTATAAGAGTTGTTATTAATTAATGTTAACCCAACCCGGGATACTAGTTCCCTTCCATTCATACATTTTTTTGTTTTTTATTCAATGAATTAATTTTTCGTTAGTTAATTTTAGTTGTGTTTGTTTTTAGTAAATCTTTAAATTGGTTATTCATGTTGTATTACAACCTGCAATTTCTAGAGGAATGTCCTCCATAATTTCATATCCTATAATACTTCATTATTGTTTTATTTATTTATTATTCAGGGTTTCCTATTATAAATAGATTTTATGTAACACCATGATCATATTTACCCTGAGTATGTGCATTATTACCTAACATTGGAATGATAAAAAATATCATGTATCAAAATACCAATTAGATTAGTATCCTTAAGAGTACTAGATACATACATATGTTTTACATTACATCATGAAATACAAACAACAAAAACATTTTCCCTCTTTTTAACACAATTATATCCCGTAGCCTATCCCTGAAGGTCAATCGTGAAATACATATTCAAATATGGGGAAAAATAAACATAGAAATGGGAGAGCTCAGATGCATAGTAAGGATGACAATCTACCGAAAATATTCATAAATAAGCATAAAAATTTATGGAAATGTATAATCCTAATAAAAATTCCTTTTAAAACTTAATCATCACAATAAAATGTTAAAAATAAATAAAATTATTCTATTTACTTATTAACATGGATATTCTACTAGTAAAATAATCATATGCAATATCAATAAACAATTTCGTAATGATTGAATTCTTAATATCAGACATCATAACCCTATAGTCAAGGCCTCATGCCAAAAAAATAAGACCTTTTCAAGGGCCTGTGCCAATACACTAGTTTGTCTAATGACATCCATCGATGCATCTAGGAGCTATACCATGCTCCACTCATAACTTACTATGTCCGACATAGTCCTCATATGAACGACTGAAACGAAAACATAAACATTAGTATAAAAACTAGAATACGAAATGTTAATACATTAACCATAAAGAATGAATGGTATAAAAATAATACTTCCATAGTCAATCAAATAAAAAATCCTTCAATACATTATAGAAGATTGTATTATAATTAATTGACATAAAACATGTGTAAAATCCATCAATGTATGCTGACATAGATGAAATCAAAATTATTTGAGAGAAATTTTGAAATCATTTAATGTCACGTAATTAAGAAAGAAAACATTTATTTTGAAAATATTATTAGAAGATTTTATGGAAAGCTTAAAAGACGTTATAACAGCAGATAATAGATGCACCGATGGTATAGGTTTAAAAAACATTCATACATTAATTTGTCAAAAAGGCCATAATGTACATTATTTGAAAAATGGTGGAATTATTCATTTCAAACCAATTTAAATAAGTAAAAAAGTGTATAAATTTATTCAACACATTGTCTAGAAAGTATTAATTTTTTTTCAAATACATTTTTGAGAAACACCAATCAGGATTATAAAGATGTCCAAGTAGATACATATTTATTAACTACCACGAGTAGGTAAAAAATTGTAAAATAAACCATTACATTGTACATTTTCTTGGTCAGGTGTATGCTAACCACTTTTATAATATTTAAATAACTGTTATTCAATTATACAATAACCACACATAAAAATATGATATCAAATATGATCTTCAAATAATCCGTTGTTAATAGTATTTTAGTAGTATCATTGTTTCAGGTGTTAAATTATTCAATTTCTGTTTTATGTTTTGTTACAAAAGACAATTTTTTATAGGTAGAAAGTACTTTTTCATATCCAGAATGATATTACATCCTTAAAAAATATTTTTAATTATAAAATAAAAATTATTCTTGAATGGTTATGATGGGGAATGAATTTCATCTCATTCGTGGAGACGGTAATCCGTACATACGCACGAGCGACAATATCATTCATTAGATAATAAAATAGTTCGAAATTGGATGTTATATCATATATACAGAATATTTAACATGTTATATTTCTTTTTTACCTCATGTATACTCATTATTTTACCAATACAACTAATGAAGTGTTGAATAAAAAACTACACCACTTTGTGGAGATGGAACGTTGTACGCACGCATGTTTGGTGACTTTGTCATTCACTGGATAGATAGAATAATAAAAATATTTCTAACATATATATAAAAACATCATAGAATGTAAAAGGTACTGGAGTTATTATTTTGGTATGTAAATAACAAATAAGGTGGATGTGGATGATGAAAAGAACATTGAAAGAGGTGATGAAATTATTACCTCATCTCCGAGTACTTTTTTTGATTTGATCAAAAGGGATCCAGTTCATGGCATTCTATTCAAAGAAAGAAAACTCGATTGAAGTGAGGATATTTGGTAGGATATTTCTACCAAGGTTATCTTAGCCAATTGGCATTGGAGGTGTGATTTTGAGAGAAGGGGAAGTAACCTTTTATAAGGGAGGTGAGGTTGATTTTTGGAAAAGCTAAAAATATAAATTTATTATACAATCCCATTTGGTTGATAATGACTCAAAAAGATTTATTTCGTGTATAAGGTGGTTATGAGTCTAAAAAAACTCAATCAATAGAGTTTATATAGGTTTTGGTCACCAAATTAACCTTATATTCAAGATTTAACTCTTAGTTAAATAGATTATATTTTACCATGTATTCTTGTATTATTATAATAAATGGTTTATAATCTTCAATAGAAATCCATAAGAACCTAAAATGGTTAATTATTGATATATATATATCCTTATATAATTATTATGGATAGTACGTATAATTTTAGGTATATTATATCAATTAATCATATTGTATTTGTTCAACAAACAGATTTTTGTCAATTTTGACAATATTTAGCATTTGGATTTTGTTAATGTAATAAAAACATTATCACTATAGAAAAAAAATTACTTAATATACCATATAATATCATATTAACATAGAAAATTAGTTTAATTCATCAAAAGTCTCAAATTACATTTATTTGGATATTTATAATATCAATTAGTTTAATCATTCATTAATAGGTTAAATAATGCATAATCATTATGTCATTAACAAATTTAATTATTTAACTTATAAAAATTATAAATTAAATACAAATATGTATTAAATAGTTTTATCGTTCTAATTAATATTTATAATCTAATTTTTTATTATATATAACCCTATATTAAAAATTATTTATTTACAAAAATTTGAATTTAACACTTAACTTTTTGTTTAATTAATTAATAATAAACATCCTAATCTAATCCATGTGGAAAAAAAGTATCATATCTTATTATAAGGTTTATTTTGGTCAAAATACACTTATCCCATACAATTAAGAAATGTTTTAGGGTAATAATAATATATTGTTTACCTTTAAATATACTATTTAATTTTAGCCATGGTAAATAGAAGTCAAAAGTTATAATTCAACACAAATTATTTTCAACTTATTGAACAAAATTTCACATAACAATATCAACTATTTCGCTCAGATTTGTTTTTAAATTATATTCATATATGTGGTAAAATTAAGTTTTATGCAAATTTTCAAATGTTCATAGTTGGTGGGTAAAAGATGGAAAAATGTTCAATAAAATATTATATATGAGATATTATTATAAAATAACTCAAATGAATTAAATTGAACTACTATATGTATTATGTTTCTATTTTATTTAAAATTAATTAAAAAAATTAAATTATTATTTAAATAGAAATTCAGTTTTAGTCAATAACGCGTTGCTTTTCACAATTCTTCAAATATTAAAAGTTTTCAGAAAAATGCCAAAGATTCACCCTAAGCTAATATTGATATTCTGAATCCAAAAATGAAAACCATTTTGAAAAATTAATTTTATAAAATTTTAAAAAGTGGGTATTACTATTCATAATGGTTAGTTTTATTTGTCATGGTGTGTTAGAACTCGATGTTTTCTATAGGGAAAGCTATTGCATTATTCAAAGGGGAACGTACTATGGAAGCCTAATGTGTTACATTTTAGAACCTAGGATGTTATGTAACATACAGAACTAGTAATGTTTTCCACCTTTTTTGAGGAAATGATTATAAATTTAATTCAATAGTTAGTAAAATATTTTTCCCACCATCTATTATCTTTTCTGAATATAGAGTAGTTTTTATTTTGTATAAATTTTATACGGTTGGAATTTTTGGTTGTGATGAAATTATTTTTGATGCATATTAAAATGGAAAAAAATTTGATATAAAAATTATGGACTTTGACATCAAATAAAATATCCTTAAAGGATCTATAATCGAGGATCAAAGATCCCACATTCATACCAAAGTACGAATGATATAAAACTCTGTGTAGTGGAATTTTCATTTGAATTGGCATATCAATATTATGGATAGATGGTCAAGGAAGTTGAGGATTCAATTTTGTTGTATAAGGATGAAAAAAAAAATTTGGTAGCACTGGAAGATATTTTTTGGTGTGTTGCTGAGTCCAAAGTTCAATCTATAGTAACATTTTTCTAAAATGATGTTTTTTTTCTTTATAATATTTCATCACCAATGATGGACTAGAGGATGATGAAAAACAAGAATAACACTATAATGTGGAACAAATCAGTATGTGGAGAACGAAATTATATGGGTGATGATTTTTGAAATATGGACAGAAATATTCAAAATCAAGGTGGAGTAGTCAATCATTGAAGAAATAAAAAGACATTAAAACTTTGTAGAAGAAAGAAGATAAAGAGAAACAGAGGGGAAACTAAAACATTGTAAAATAATAAATAATTATTTGAAGTGATTCTAGATGAAGGTGAAAATGATGAGTGGTGTCTAGTGTAGATAGTCCATGATTTCTTCATTCACACTCTAAATCTAACTATTACATGGTTCTCTGCACAAATAATATTGATTTGATTTAAAAGAGTAGGTGGGAATAAATCACACCATATGGAAAACCATGTTTGATGAGTAAAATTTCATGCCTATTTTATTTATTCCATACTTGAATTACATGATCCAACAAGGTAAGGTAATTCTTATCAAACTTAACAAGACTGCTTTTTTGGAGACAACCTCAATTTTTTTATTGCTTTAAATGAATTTATTTATTAAGAATCAATTTTAGAATGAAATTCTAAATGACTTTATTAATGTAATCTCAAATTCATGTAACTTGTTATTTCTCATTGGTTATTACTTTTATAAGTACATTATGGATAATGAACAAGAGGAAAAGAAGAGGAAAACAGTGGAAATATTATTGGGGAAAGGGAAGTATTTTTTAAAATTATTTATTTTTATCCACCATATTGTATTTTAATATTTTTCTTATATAATTAATCTGGATAAAAATTCATGACATATCATTGATTTATGATATATATTAATATGTGATAAAAAGTTTATTAATAATAACATGTTTTTATATTTTATATTTAATTTCTGATGAGATGTAAGGAGTAATATAGAGTTTTAGATGATTAGAGTTAAACATAGTTGTATAAATTATATGAATCAAGATTTTGGGGGACTAGTTAATTTATATATATATATAATTCTACTAAATCATTCATTCTTTTATTTTTTAAAATTCATGTTTAATGAATTTTTTACTATATAAGGAATGTGTGATTAACTCTATACCATATATTTTCATTATTGAGAGAAATATATATATTTTTCCTATTATTTCTTATACACATTTACATGAGATATTCATAAGATATGTTACCCACTAGAAATATAAATTTAATATTGTTTAATATATTATTATAAGAAACCCCCTTTAATATTATTGAATCATTATGTTATTATAAATTTTTTATCCCTGAGATTTACATTAACATTGAAGGAAAATTATAGTCCATATAATATTTGAATGATTTTAATAGGTAAGAGACATATTAAAATGAAATTATTTTAAACCTACACTAATCTTTGTTTTTTATGATATTAAATTGTTTGTTTGTAGGGAAGAGTTTTTTAAAGATGAAATGGATGTGTTTTCATTAAAGAGAGAGTGAAAGGTGTATTTCAGTGGTTTTTGGGGAATTGTTTTGGTATATAATTTATTGTATTTACAATTTACCATTGTTGAAAAAAATTGAACAGATAATAAAATTAAAAATATTAAAAGAAAAATGTGTTTCATGAAAAATTAAAATATTATAACATTTAAAACTAGTGTCATGAATAAATAATTTTTGTTGGGTGATATATGTTAGATTTTACAGAAGCATTATTTTTATAAAAATATTTAAAAATACAAGGGGGATACATTCATTGTGCTTTCATAATGTTCATGACCATTTATCTGAGTTCTGGAAATGGGGCTGGTATCACTGCAAGATATCTTCATTGAGTCTACATTTTTATATCATGATATATTATTAAAAAATTATTCACCTTTTGATCCATTAGATTATTTCACATTATTTTACTACCTACATAGGGCCATAGAATAATTTTAACAGAAATTTAATTCCTAATGATTATTTATGACATTTATACACAATGGGCGATGATTCGGGATCCCATTAAACCCTATGGTAAGGATCATATATTAAGATATTAAGATAAATAAAATCAAATATTTACATATAGTGGTGAATGAAGAAATAATAGTGAGGTTAATCATGATTGTCAATATTTACAATAATAAATAAAAAATATTTAATTTATGATAGAATAAACTTCATCAACATCAATTGGTAGAGTAAAATTCATGGTTTTTTTGTTCCTATAAAAAATTACTAGTTGATGATATATTCTTACGATAAGATAGAAATATTATCTTAAACATTTATAATTGTTCTTTTTTTTAATAAGGGTTTATGTATAATGGTTGCATAGATTACCTATAAAGACCTCGACCGATGAATCCTAGATTCTATGGATATTGTATTTCATTGGTACAAGATACAAGTGATCTCATCCCATTGGATCAAATTGTTTATCAGTATTGGAAAAATAGACACTTACTTCAATGTCACATTACAATTGAAAAAGGAAAATAAAACAAGGTATTTTCATTGATAACACCATTATTCCCTTTATAATATCCCTACATATCGATCATAATATACTTCATGGATTATTATGGAAAGGAAACATAATAATAAGGTCAGATCAGATACTCTGTAAGGATATGCGTACGACAAAATGTAACGAGACATGAATGATATGGAAAAGATAAATTATAATCAAATAATTCCCAATAAATTATAACATGATATTGAAATTTATCCATGGATATCTAAAATAATCAAATTATCACATATAAATCAATAACTGAATTTATAATTATGTCTTTTATAATTTCGATTATATAAAGCTTACAATCGAGGACTCGTTCAAGACATATATAAAAAATGGGAAAGGCCTCATCCAAATAATCAATATAGTTAGCCTAATTGAGACCCAGTAATGCATCATGGGAATATTTAATTTTATCTACCCACCCATCACTTAATGTTGCCAATTTATTTCTCATATATTACTTAATCAACCAGAAGTAAAAATTAATAATTTTACGTATATAAACATCTAGGATATGAAATATCAATAACTTCCCAAATAAATCCAAAAATAATAACTTGAGGGAAATATGGGGGATATAATAATTAGATTATATATTTTGAAAAAGATTCAACAAATGATGTTGACATCAATTAAAATACATTATAAATAATATTACAAAATTTCATTAGAAAAAACACATTTCACTTTCGAATAAATGTTTTATAATTTTTAATATTTCCCCAACATTAATTAAAACATTTTCATTGAATGTAAACATATAAATTTGTAAATTAATTTTAAATTTATGATTGTTTATCAAAGTGGGAAGTTATGTTCATTCTATATAAGTAAAAAGCATTCCTTTAACAATTTTTGTAAAAAAGTTCAAAAATTACCTCTTCAGAAATAAATGTTCCCTTTTTTAACATTCTGTGAAATTTAAAACATCTATATAAATTCCTTATTAAATTAATTTAGGATGATTAAAAAACTATATAATACATTAACGTAATATTTGGACATGAAAGAAGAATATTCCCTAATGAGTTGAAAATACATGGTTGGTTTCCCATAAAAACATTATTTTGATAACTTAACAAAATAAAGGAAGTAAAATTCTAGGAAAACTCTTAATTAATAGAAATAACCAATGTTTAAGAAAATAAATATGTTTTATGTTGAATTATTAAATAATACTCCCTTTTGAGACTTAAATATTAATAGTCCGGAATAATGAAAAGATTTTGAAATAAACCCTTAGTTTAGGTTCGACTGATTTCATTTGTGTCTCAACCTACTATATAATATATATACATATATATATTATTAATATATATTAAAAATCCATGTTAATATATATAAAATACCAAAAATTATTTACTAACTATATTTTTTCAACTGTTTCTTAACAATTATTTTTAAAAATCATTATTCTGGGTAATAACTTATTCATTGTTCATGTATGCTTTAATTATGTATATTTAGTACTTTTACATTGATCATGGATCAATAATATAAATAATTTTATTCCTGATATATAATGTTTATATATCAATAATCTAAAAATTTATAGTAATCTATAAAATTTAGATATATAACAATAAATTACATTGTTCATAGAGATAATAGGCCATATGTACGCATGAACACTGCTTTCAAGTTTTGAAGGATATAAAAATAGAAAGATAAAATGTAATTAAAAACTATAAAATCTCTATTATATTATATATATCATATATATTTATTATGTAACACCCCAAGCTTCCACGATACGTTTTCCTTAGAATAATGTAATAGCATGTGTTGTACGCAACCTCGAGTTCTAACACACCACAACTAATTAAACTAGCCGTTATGAATAGAAATACCTATTTTTTTGAAATTGTATAAATCATATTTTTCGAAATGGACATCATTTCTGGATTCTGAATATCGAAATTAGCATAGGGTGAATTTTTGGTATTTTTATGAAAAACATCATTTTTTAATGAATAGTGAAACCACTAAGTGGCAGTTAGAAAACTGAATTTTTGCTAAAACACAATTTCACCGATTCTGTGAATGGAATTAAAAAAATCTGAGAGACACGGTTGATATCAGTAAGTAAAATTTGGTTCAATGTGATTAAAATAATTTCTGGTGAAGAGTAACATTTATCTTTTTTTTACCACCGTTAAAAGTAAATAGTCTAATTAAGGGTAAAAATGATATTAATATTACCCTAACACATGTACGAATTCTATTGTACAAGTGTATCTCGAACAAAAAAAACCTTAGGAATAAAATATTATCATTTACGTCCACTTGGATTAGATTAGGACATTTATTATTATTTAATTCAAAGAAGAGTTAAAAGAGTTAAAATCAATGTTTAATTACTAAAACATTTTTGATATAGTGTTTTAAATAAGATTAATTCGATTGTAAATATTAATTAGAAAGATAAAAACATTTCCTATATAATGATATTTTATTTATAATTTTTAGACATTAAATATGTTAATTTATTTATGACAGAATGGTGATGCAGTAATCACCATAATAGTGAAAAATTAAGATAATTGATATTATAAATACCCAAATAAATATAATTTGAGACTTTTTATGAATTAAATAAATTTTCTAGGTTAATATGACATATTATTATTGATTTAATTAACTTTTTTCTAAATTATCACTCTGTTATGAGTTTCACAAAAAACAATTACCAAATAGTGTCTAAATTGACATAAAATAGTTTTTTAAACTAATATTATATTATTAATTGATTTTCTATTCTTAAAAATCTATAGTTAGGCCAAATTACATGTATAAGAATATATATATTAATAATGAACCAGTTGGGGTTCTCTTGTATGTTTATAGTATTTTAATTACCCATATAATATAAAAATACAAAGAGACATATTTAAAGTAAAACTAATTAACTAAGAGTTAATACTTAAAGATAAGGTTAATTTAGTGACCCAAACCTGTCTAAATCCTATTGGTTGAGTTGTTTGCGACCCTTCCCCACCTTATACTCGAAATAAATCACTTTAGATCCATTAGAAACCGAATATTAATTTATTATAAAATAATATTTCTATCTTTTCCTAAAGTGCCCCTCACCCCTCTTATAAAAGGGCACTCCCTCTTCTGTCAATATCACACCTTCAAAGCCTCTTGGTTCGGACAAAACCTGCCCAAATACTCTCCCAACCTCTCTCCCTTCATCCTAGAAGTGCTCCTCTAGACAGAAATCCATCCTACAGAGTCATTTTGTTCAAATCAAAAGGAAGAACCCGAAGAAGAGGTAACATTTTCACCACTCTTTTTCAAGTGACATCCTTCTTCCACTTCATCATTGTTTATTATTTCCTTTCTAAAATAATAAATCAATTATCTTCTATATACTGTGATGTTATTATAAATATGGAAAAACCATATTCAGTATTCTACCCATCATTTGAATGACATGTCACCCTACGTGCGTACGTACGGCTTACCGTCTCCACGTTGTGGTGTAATTGTTATTCAATATATTATTATAAATATGGGTATAATAATGATGTATAATTCAGGTAAATAATAAATATAACGTGATAATTATTATTTCTATATTATATACCATGCAATTATATTTTATTTTAATATCAAAAAGTGATATTTTCGCTCGTGCGTACATACAGAATACCGTCTCCACGAACGAGATAAGATTCATTGCCCATCGTATCCATTCAAGACTAATTTTTATATTGTTGGTTAAAAATAATATTTATAAACTTAATATCATTCTGAATATTAATAAGATACACCCTATCCATTAAAAACATTTATTACATAACCAAAAATATAAGGAGAAAGAATCGATTATCACCCGAAACGACGATAATACTAAGATATTATTAATAAATCAATGATCAAAGATCATATATGATATCATATTGATGTATATGATTATTGAATAATTTAATAACAACTTATTACTATTATAAAAGTGTTTAACATACCATCGACTCAGGAAAAGTACAAGGTAAGGGTTTACTTCAAGATCTCTTCCTTATCTGAGGTTGTTTATTCGTAATTATCTACTCGGGCCTCGTTATCATCCATATCCATGTTTCATAAAAATGAATTTCAAAAAAAAAATTTACTATTTAATAGAAAATGGGTTAAATTAATTTATACCCTTTTACATTTTTGAAAGAAATCTTTCCGTCGTTTTCCAAACAAGGTACTTTTTGACTTTTTCGACAAATTTATGATAAGAATGTTTTTTTAACTTATACGGTCGGTGCAGCTATTTTCTGCCATTATAACTTCATCGATGCTTACCTTACAAGCTTATAAGAATATTTTCAAAGTCAAGGTTTTATTTTATAATTATTTTACTTTTAAATGATTTCAAAAAAAGAGATATATCTCTCAAATACTTTTGATTTCATCTATGTCAACATCCATTGATGGATTTTAAGCTTATTTGATGTTGATTCATTATGATACAAAACATCCTTATTTTATTTAAGTTTTTCTGTTATGTTTGACTGAGGATGTGTTATTTTTATACCATTCATGGTTTATGAATAATGTATTGACATTTCGTATGCTAGTTTTAATACGAATGATTATGTTATGTTTAAACCTGTTCATATGAGGAATGCATTGGACATAATAAGTGACAGGTGGAGCCCGCTACAGCTCCTCGATGCATCGGTAGGTCCCATGAGACAAACTATTGTCTTGGAACATGGCCTTGAAAAAATATTATTTGTAGTCTTGGAACAAGGCCTTCACTATGTGGTTATGATAGTCTCGCATTATGCATTCCCTTATTATGAAAGTGCTTTTTGATATTGCATGTGATTATTCGACTAGTAGAATATCCATGTAACAAAGTAAATGGAATTATTTGATATTTTCATTGCCATATTATGATGATGTTAATGTTTAATAAGCATTTTGTAGTAGTTATACATTTCCTTAAATGCTTATGTTTACTTATGAATGTTTCCGCTATATTGTTATCCTTAGTGAGAATTTGAGCTCACCTCTTTCAATGTTTTATTTTTTCTAGGATGTGAAGAAGTGTATTATGAATGACATGTAGGAATAGTCCATGGGGATGTGGAGACAAGTATTTGATGTAGTTTTATTCATTTTAGGATTTAATTTAAGACATATGAATATATCTAGTGTTTCCAAGGTTACTAAACCAATCAATGTTTCAAGATTAGATCCTTTGTGATCGTGCAAATTATGTAATAATTCACCGACTCTGGGTAACGGGGGTCTGGGCATTACAGTTGGAATCAGAATAAGTTTAGTACAAAACCTTGTAAGCTAGATTTAGATACTTTGATTTGAGCACATAGCATTAAGATAGTCTTTGAGGATTAATATAGAATAACATCATAGAATTTTGGTAATGTAGAGATTTTGTGAGTTTTTCGAGCAATACATCCCTGTCTGGATACGATCACGTAGAGGCAGCTCTAGAACAGATGTACCTAGGATTGAAAACTCTGATAAGGAGTTTCGGGCTTGACCAGGGGTATCCTGGAACACGACAACGGGCCTTGCTGCACTCTTGGTTACGACACTCTCTTGGGATATGCTTAGGAATTATTCTCATTTTTTTACAAACAATTATGATGGGTTTATGAGTATATACTTCCACAATGAAAACATTTTTATGATTATGGATTATATCCATAAATTTTTCAATTAATGTTAAGTGTTTTTCATGTATGGAATTATTTATTTTGATTCATAACCTAATCTAGTTTATGCCATTGTTTAGAAATAGCTCCTAGTGGATAGAACGAAAACAGTATCAATGCACTTCTCCATGTAGGCATTGTCCTCCTGCCCAAGATAATTATAGTGTAGCTAGTGAGGCAACTGGTGCTGAACAACTAATTATCGTACTGCGGCAACTCACTCAGGTTATGAATAATAACCTTACCCGTATGGAGCACAATGATCCACAACGTGGAGGATCAATGTTATATCTTTTCATGTGGAAAAACCACCAATGTTTAATGGGGGTACAAACCCACTAGTAGAAGATCGATGGATCAATTACATAGAGAAAATATTCCATGCCTTGGGGAGTAGCGAAAGGGAGAAAGTTGTGATGGCAGTTTACCACATCCCTGCAGATGTCGATCAATGGTGGTCCATAATTCAAAAAACAATGGAAGATGAAGAAGTATCAAGTATGGAATGGAGGGAGTTTAAAGATATTTTCATAGAAAAATACTTTCTTTATGACCATCAAGTAGATATGTAAAGGCAGTTTCTCAATCTAATGAAAAAGGAGGATGATAATGTTGCGATGTATGAGGCTAAAATTACAAGGTTAGGAAGGCATGCAGCTGATTATATACATAACCCAAGAAGTAATATTGATCATTTCTTTGATGGGTTAAAACCATTTCTCTGTTGATCTTTAGTATCACAATCCTTCTCTTCATATGAAGACATTGTCCCGTGTTCTATAATGACGGAAATGAAATTCTATAAGTCATATGACTTTAAAGAAAAGCATTAGAAGAAGAGATATGTTGATCACTCTGGAAATGTAAATAAGGGGAATATGGGAAGATTTGAACATCCATCCGGTAGTAAATGTGGGAAGAAACACCTTGGTACTTGCTTGAAGGGAATGGGGGTCTATTACAAGTGTGGTGAAAATGTCCACCAAGCTCATGATTTCAAGGGGAAGAAAGAAGCTACTGATGTTCAGTGCTACAATTTCAAGGAGATGGGACATTATGCAAATGAATGTCCTATGTGTCAGGGGAACATACCTCAGAAGAGGCCAAGGGATCAAGGGCAAGCTATGTTATCACTACTGATGAGGTAGAAGCCTTGAAAGACGTGGTGGCAGGTAATTAAATGGTTTCCTCAAGTTTATCAAATGCATTATTTGATTCTAGATCATCAAATTGTTTCATATCTTCCCAGTTTGCGAAAAAATTAGATATTTCCAATTTTATTTAACAAGAGAGTTGTCGTCAAAACCCATAAGGGAATAATCATTGCTACAAAGTTCAGTGGATTCGTTCCCCTTAGGGCATATAAATGTTTTTTTTCTGCTGATCTCATCGCCATTCCCATGAATGAATTTTATATAATCCTCGGTATGGATTGGCTTTCGGACCATGATGCGAAGATATATTGTAAGAAGAAGAAAGTTACGATTGTTTATGATGATGATTAGGAACACCTTATCTTTAGAGAATAATTGTTTCCACCTAATTCTTATCTAGGTCCACCCCCAATAGCTCACCTGAATTCAATTATTGGGGAGGAAGTGAATGAAATTATTGTGGGTGAGGAATGGAATATTCAAATAGAGGATGTACCTATTGTGAGAGAATATGTTGATGTGTTTCCAGAAGATTTACCTGGACATCCTCCAGAATGAGAAGTTGAGTTTTCCATTGATTTAATTCCTAGATCAACGACCATATCGAAGAACCCTTATAGAATGGCCACTGTGGAATTAGTTGAACTAAAGAAACAACAAGAGGAATTGAGTAATAAGAGATGTATTCTCTCTAGTGTTTCTCCATGGGGAGCCCCTATCCTTTTTGTTAAGAAGAAAGATGGATCTATGAGGTTTTGCATCAACTATAGGGAGATCAATGCTATAACAACAAAGAACATGTATCCCCTACCTCGCATTGATGATTTTTTTGACCAACTGCATGGATATCAATACTTTTCAAAGATTGGCCTTCGATCTGGATACCATCAGTTGTGTGTGATGAAGGAAGACGTACCAATGACATCATTTCAAACAAGGTACAGGCATTACGAGTTTACTGTAATGACTTTTGGATTGACTAATGCACCCTATGTTTTCATGGATCTAATGAACAGAGTTTTCATGGAATATCATGATGACTTTGTTGTGGTATTTATTGATGATATCTTGGTATACTCCAAAATCCACGATGATCATGAAAATCACTTGCGCATTATCCTGAAGTCTCTTAGAAGACATGAATTATATGTGATGTTTAGCAAGTGTGAATTCTGGCATTAGGAGATTTCTTTTCTTTTCCATATTTTCTCTAATGATGGAATCTATGTTGATACTTCTATGACCAAGGCTATCCATGAATGGCCAGAACCGACGAGTATAACTGAGGTACGTAGTATTATTGATTTAACATGTTATTATCGACGTTTCATCTAGAATTTTGCACGATTGGCTAACCCATTAACGAATCTCACACGTAAAGGGGTTAAATTTGTTTGGACAAAAGAGTGTGAAGAATGTTTCGATGAACTAAAGTGAAGATTAGTCAATGATCCTATATTGACTCTACCACCGGGGAATGATGGGATCGTTATTTATAGTGATGCATCAAAGAAAGGACTTGGTTGTGTCTTTATACAGAATGATAAGGTTATTGCCTATGCATCATGAGATCTAAAAATTCATGAGCAAATCTATCCATCTCATGATCTCGAGTTATATGCTGTAATCTCTGCTTTGAAAATATGGAGGCACTAGCTCTATGATGAAAAATTTGAGATTTATACTGATCACAACATTTTGAAGTATATTTTCTCACAGAAAGAACTCAAAATGAGGAAAAGGAGATGGCTTGAACTACTCATGGATTATGATTGCATGATACACTACCACCCGAGGAAGGAAAATAAGGTGGCAGATGCTTTGAGTAAAAATGATCATGGATTTTTGAACATGATGAGAGTGGAAAGGGATCCTATTTTCATGGATCTAGTAAAAATGGATATGGGAATCACCATAGAAGGTGAAACATCAAAATATTTTCATATGGTTGACAAACCATCATTTCTATAAATGATAATGAGTTCTCACGCTGATGATGAAGAGTTTAAATAGAAGATTAAAGCTGTTAATGATGGATGATTGAGTGACTTTGTGTATGAAGATGGAATTTTGAAATTTGGGAGGAGACTTTGTGTTCCCAATATACATGATTTAAAGAGTGAATTGTTGGATGATGCTCTTAGTTCCAATTTCTCTATACACCCTGGGAGCACCAAAATTTATATAGATTTAAAGGAAATTTTTTTGTGGGACAACATGAAGAGAGAGATTGCTGATTTTGTGTCAAGATGTATGGTTTTTCAACATGTGACAGCTGGAAGGCAACAACCTGGTGGAGTATTGGAAACTCTTCCCATACCTAAGTGGAAATGGGAAAATATTATGATAGAGTTTGTCATGGGACTACCAAAGACTCCTAGAAGGAATGATGCAATATGGGTCATTATTGATCGTCTTACTATGTCAGCACATTTTCTTGCAATAAGGGATGATTTACCACTTTATCATCTAGAAAGACTATATTTTAATGAAGTTGTGAGACTTCATGGAGTACCCCTATCGATTGTTTCTGATGGTGATCCACGTTTTACATCAAGATTATGGAAGAGTCGTCAGAAGGCCATGGATACAGAACTACGTTTGAGCACTGCCTACCACCCTCAAATAGATAGACAATCAGAACAGACTATTCAAACTTTTGAAGACAGGTTGAGATCATGCACACATGACTTCTAGGGTATGTGGGATCAATATTTACCATTGGTAGAATTTTCCTATAATAATAGTTTCCATTCAAGAATTCAGATTGCACCATATGAAATGTTATATCGAAAGAGATGTCGCACACCCACCTGTTGGGATGACGTTGGTGAAAGAAAAATTGTAGGCCCAGAACTAGTGGAGGAAATGATGTAAAAGGTGATGGTAATCCAAAACCACATCAAAGCATCTAAAAGTAGGCAGAAGAGCTATGTCGATAACCGAAGGAAGGATTTGGAGTTCCAGGTGAGAGATCATGTTTTCTTAAAGGTATCTCCATGGAAGGGAGTTATACATTTTGTTAATAAAGGTAAATTGAGTCCCAGGTACATAGGTCCTTTTGAAATTCTAGATCGTATTGGGGTTGTAGCATACCGTTTGGCAATGCCGCCATGTCTCTTCAAAGTTCACGATGTGTTCCACGTATCACTGTAGAGAAAATACATGCCTGAGCCAATGCATGTACTGACCTATGAAGAATTGAACTGGAACTCGATCTGTCTTATTGTGAAGAGCTACTCAGGATCCTTGACACCCGAGAGCAAGTGCTGAGACATTGGGTGACTCGTCTGGTAAAAGTTCTGTGGAGAAACCATAAGATGTAAGAGGCAACATGGGAACCCGAAGAAATTATGATGAATAACCACCCTAGTCTTTTTATTCAATAATACCCTAGAAATTGTGAGGACACAATTATTTGACGGAGGGGAGAATGTAACACCCCAAGCTTTCATGGTATGTTTCCCATAGAATAATGCAATAGCGTGTGTTGTACGCAACCTCGAGTTCTAACACACCACAACTAATTAAACTAGCCATTATTAATAGTAATACACAATTGTTTTTGGAATTTTATAAATCTTATTTTTCGAATTGTACTTCATTTTTGGATTTGGAATATCGAAATTAGACTAGGGTGAATTTTTGATATTTTTTTGAAAAACTTCAATTTTTGATGAATAGTGAAACCACTAAGTAGTAGTTAAAAAACTAAATTGTTCATAAAAATTTATTTTACCACTTCTGTGAATGGAATTTTAAAAATCTGGGAGAGACGGTTGATATCAGTAAGTAAAATGTGGTTCAATGAGATGAAAATAATTTTTGGTGAATAGTAACTTTTTACTTTTATTTACCACAGTTAAAAGTAAATTGGGTAATTAAAGGTAAAAATGATATTAATATTACCCTAAAAAATTATATAATTCTATTGGACAAGTGTATATCGACCATAAACAACCTTAGGAATAAAATATTATCATTTAGGTCCACATGGATTAGATTAAGAAATTTATTATTATTTAATTCAAATTAGAGTTAAAAGAATTAAAATCAAAGTTTAATTACTAAAACATTTTTAATACAGGGTTATACAGTAGATAAATTCTATTGTAAATATTCAATAGAAAGCTAATAGGATTTCCTAAATAATAATATTTTATGTTTAATTTTTAGACATTAAATAAGTTAATTTATTTAAGACACAATTGTTATGCAGTAATTACCATAATAGTGAAAAATTAAGATAATTGATATTATAAATACCCATGTAAATATAATTTGAGACTTTTTATGAATTAAAATTATTTTATAGGATAAAATGACATGATATTATTGATTTAATTAAGGTTTTTCGAACTTATCATTCTGTTATGAGTTTCACAAAAATCAATTACCAAATAGTGTCAAAATTGACATAAAACAGTTTTTTATACAAATATTATATTACTAATTGATATTCTGTTCATAAAAATCTAAGGCTCAACCAAATGGAATAGATAAATATATATATAATAATACTGAACCACTTGGGGTTCTCATGGATGTTTATAGTATGTTTATTAACCAAATAATATAAAAATACAAAGAGACATTGTAAAAGTTAAACTAATTAACTAAGAGTTAATACTTAATGATAAGGTTAATTTAGTGACCCAAACCTTTCTAAATCCAATTGGTTGAGCTGTTCTCGACGCATCCCCACCATTTCCTCGAAATAAATCACGTTGAATCCATTAGAAACTGAATATGAATTTATTATAAAATAATATTTCTAGCATTTCCTAAAGTGCCCCTCACCCCTCTTATAAATGGGCTCTCCCCCGTCTCTCAATCTCATACTTTCAAAGCTTTTTGGTTCGGCCAACCCCGACCCAAATATGCTCCCAACATCTCTCCCTACATCCTAGAAGCCGTTTATTATTCAGAAAGAAATCCTACAGAGTCCTTTTGATCAAATCAAACGGAAGAACCCGATGAAGAGGTAACGTTTTCACCACCCTTTTTCAAATTCCATTCTTCTTCCACTTCCTCTATGTTTATTATTTCCATTCTAAAATAATAACTCAGGTATCTTCTATATACTGTGATGTTTTTATAAATATGGCACAACCATATTCAGTATTCTACCCATCATTTTATTGACATGTCACCATATGTGTTTATGTACGACATATCATCTCCACGTTGTGGTGTAATTGTTATTCAGTATATTATTATTTAGATGGGTATAATAATGATGAATAATTCGTGTAAATAATAAATATATCATGATAATGATTCTGTATATATGATATACCATCCAATTTTATTTTATTTTAATATCAAAAGAATGATATTTTCGCTCGTGCGTCCGTACGAAATACCGTCTCCACGAACGCGATAAAATTCATACCACATCGTATCCATTCAAGAGTAATTTTCATATTGATGGTTAAAAATAATGTTTATAGACTTAATATCATTCTGAATATTAATAATATACAACCAATCCATTACAAACATGTCTTACATAACCAAACATATAAGTAGAATGAATCGGTTATCACCCGAAATGATGATAATACTAAGATATTATTAATAAAGCAATGATAAACGATCAAATATGATATCATATTTATGTATATGATTATTTTTATAATTTAATAACAATTTATTAACAATTATAAAGGAGGTTAACAAACCATCATCTAAGGAAAAGTACAAGGTAAGGGTTTACTTCACAATCGCTTCGTTATTCAAGGTTATTTATTCATAATTATCTACCGGGGATTCGTTATCATCCATATCCGGGTTTCTTAAAAATGTCTTTAAATTTTTTTTTATTATTTAATAGAAAACGTGTTAATTTCATCTATACCCTTTTACGTTTTTGAAAGGAATCATTCCGACGTTTTCCAAACAAGGTACTTTTTGTCCTTTTCGACAAATTTATGATAAGAATGTTTTTTTATCTTATACGGCAGGTGCGGCTATTTTACGCCATTATAACTTCTTTGAAGTTTCCCTTACAATATTATAAGAATATTTTCATAGTAAATGTTTTCTTTTATAATTATGTAACTTTTTAATGATTTCAAAAAAAGTGATATTTCTCTCAAATAGTTTTGATTTCATCTATGTCAACATCCATTGATGGATTTTAAGCTTATTTGAAGTTGATTCAATATGATACAAAACATCAATATTGTATTTAAGGTTTTGTGGTATGTTTGACAGTGGATGTGTTATTTTTATACCATTCATGGTTTATGAAGAATGTATTGACATTTAGTATGCTTGTTTTAATACGAATGTTTATGTTATGTTTAAAGCTGTTCATATGAGGAATGCATTATACATAATAAGTGACGAGTGGAGCCCGCTATAGCTCCTCGGTGCATCGGTAGATCTCATGAGACAATCTAGTGTCTTGGAACAAGGCCTTGACAAAATCGTATTTGTAGTTTTGGCACAATGCCTTGACTATGTGGTTATGATAGTCTGGCATTATGCATTCCCTTATTATGAAAGTGGTTTTTGATATTGCATGTGATTATTCGACTAGTAGAATATCCATGTATGTAAGTAAATGGAATTATTTGATTTTATCATTGCCATATTATGCCGAAGTTAATGTTTAATAAGGCTTTTGTTTTAGTTATACATTTTCTTAAATGCTTATGATTACTTAGGAAAGATTCTGCAATATTGTTAACCTTACTGAGAACTTGAGCTCACCGCTTTCAATGTTTTATTTTTCCCAGGATGTGAAGAAGTGTATTATGACTGAATTGTAGGAATAGTCTATGGGAAAGTAAAGACTAGTCATTGTTGTAGTTTTATTAATTTTATGATGTAATGTAAGACATATGAATATATCTAGTGTTTCCAAGGCTTCTAAACATATCAGTCTTTCGAGATTTGATCCTTTGTGATCGTGCCAAGTATGTAATAATGCACTGAGTCTGGGTAACTAGGGTCAGGGAGTTACATATTAAATATGTTATTATTTACATCCACTTCAAAATAAAATGACAACAAATAACATCATTTTGTAGAGGTTGTAGTTCCCACATTTTCACAAGCAACATTATCATTTTCCAAAGGATTGCAAAGTATCTGTAACAACCAAATATTCCACGGTACACATCTCATAGAATAATGCAATGGCGTGTGTTGTACGCAACCTCGAGTTCTAGCACAACACAACTAATTAAACTAGCCGTTATGAATTTTAATACTGACTTTTTGATATTCTATAAATTTTATTTATCAAAATTGACTTCATTTTTGGATTCGGAATATCGAAATTAGCCTATGGTGAATTTTTGATATTTTTCTGAAAAACATTATTTTTTGATTAATAGTGAAACCACTATGTGGTAGTTAAAAAACAGAATTTTTCATAAAACATAATTTTATCGCTTCTATGAGTTGAATTTCCAAAATCTGAGAGACACGGTTGAAATCAGTAAGTAAAATGTGGTTCAATGAGATGAAAATAATTTTTGATGAATAGTAACTTCATTACTTTTATTTACTACGGTTAAAAGTAAATAGTGTAATTAAAGGTAAGAATGATATTATTTTTAACCTGAAACATGTCCTAATTCTATTGGATAAGCATAAATAGACCAAAAACAACCTTTGGAATAAAATATGATACTCTTTGGTCCACATGGATTAGATTAGGACATTTATTATTATTTAATTTAAAGAAGAGTTAAAAGATTTAAAATCAATGATTAAAAACTAAAACATTTTTAATTTATGGTTACATATAAGATAAATTAAATTATAAATAATCATTATAAATATAAAAAGATTTCCCAGATAATGATATTTTATTAGTAATTTTTAGACATTAAAAAATTTAATTTATTTATGAAACAATGGTGATGCAGTAATTACCATAATAGTGAAAAATTATGATAATTGATATTATAAATACACAAATAAATATAATTTGAGACTTTTTATAAATTCCAATAGTTTTCTAGGTTAATATGATATGTTAATATTGATTTGATTAACATTTATCAAATTAATCATTATGTTATGATTTTTAAAAAAAATCAATTTTCCAAATAGTGTCAAAATTGACATAAAATAGTTTTTAAAACAAATATTATATTATTAAATGATATTATATTCCTAAAAATATATTGTTCTTCCAAAGAGATTAAATATTATTATATATGACATTAATGATCCATTTTAGGTTCTCTCAGATGTCTATAGTATGTTTATTAACCATATAATATAAAAATACAAAGAGACATTGTAAAAATGAAACTAATTAAATAAGAGTTAAAACATAAAGATAAGGTTAATTAATGACCCAAACCTGTCTAAATCATATAGGTTGATTTTTTCGACCCATCCCCACCTTAGCGTCGAAATAAATCATGTTGGATCCATTAGAAACCAAATATGATTTTATTATAAAATAATATTTCTAGCTTTTCCTAAGGTGCCCCTCACCACTATTGTAAAAGGGAACTCCCCCTTCTCTCAATATCTCACCTTCAAAGCTATTTGACTTGGCCAACCTCTACCCAATTATCCTCTCAGCTTCTCTCCCTTCATCCTAGAAGCCCTCATTTAGTCAGAAAGGCATCTTATGGAGTCTTTTTGATCAAATCAAAAGGAAGAACCCGGAGAAGAGGTAACGTTTTCACCACCCTCATTCAAGTTCCTTTCTTCATCCACATCCACTTTGTTTATTATTTCCATTATGAAATAAAAACACATGTATCTTCTATATACAATGATTTCATTATAAATACGGCATAACCATATTCAGTATTCCACCCATCATTTGAATGACATGTCACCATACGTTCGTACGTACGACTTACCGTCTCTGCATCGTGGTGTAATTGTTATTCAATACATTTTTATTTTTATGGGTAGAATAATGATTATAAATGATGTAAATAATTAATATGACATTATAATTTTTCTTTATATATGATATACCATACAATTATATTTTAATATCAAAATAACAATATTGTCGCTCGGGCGTACATACGGAATACCGTCTCCATGAACGCGAAATGATTCATTACCCATCGTATCCATTAAGAATAATTTTCATATGATGGTTAAAAATAATGTTTATAGACCTTATATCATTATTAATATGAATATTATACCACCTATAGATTACAAACATGTTTTACCTAAGCACACATATAAGGAGAACGAATAGGTTATCTCCCGAAACGACAATAATACCAAGATATTATTAATAACACAATGTTAAAAGATAATTTATGATATCAAATTGATATATATGATTATTTTATATTTTAATAACAATGTTTTTACTATTATACAAGGGGGTAACATACCATCTACTAAGTAAATGTACAAGGTAAGGGTTTACTTCACAATCTCTTTCTTATCCGTGGTTGATCATACGTATTTATCTATTGGGACCTCGTTATCATCCACATCAATGTTTCATAAAAATGTATTTCAAAACATTTTTACTATTAAATTGAAAATCGTTTATGGTCATTTATACCCTCATACATTTTGGAAAGGAATATTTCCATCATTTTCCAGACAAGGTAATTTTTTACCTTTTCGACAAATTTATGGTAAGAATGTTTTTTTAACATATACGGCGGGTGTGGCTATTTTACGCTGTTATAAATTTATTGAAGCATCCCATACCGAATTATAAAAATACTTTCAAAGTAAATGTATTATTTTATAATTCTGTGACTTTTAAATTATTTTAAAAAAAGAGATATTTCCCTAAAATAGTTTTGATTTCATCTATGTTAACATCCTTTGTTGGATTTTATGTCTATTTGATGTTGGTTTATTATGATAAAAAACTTCAATAATTTAATGATGTATATGTGATATGTTTGACTTTGGATGTGCTATTTTTATACCATTTCTGGTTTATAGTTAATATATTGAAATTTCATATGATAGTTTTAAAACAAATGTTTATGATATGTTTAAACGTTTATATATGAGGAATGTATTGGACTTAATAATTGGAAGGTGGAGCCCGCTATAGCTTTTCGATGCATCGATAGGTCTCATGAGACAACTAGACATGGAATTGGTCGAGGACCTTTTACAATTTTATTAATGGTTTTGGTCAAGGCATTAATCATTTTAGATGTCTTGGCTGAGACCTTGAAAAAATGTTTCAGAATGTATTACATTATACATTCCCTCATTATGGAAATAATATTGATGGTTCATGTTGTTATTAGAATAGTAGAATACCCATGATTATGTTTTATTATGTCATTAAATACTCACCTCATATTCCTTCACTAAATGTATTCTTGTTTATTATTTGTAATGGAAGGTGGTTTCAAATATTCACCATGATTTATATTTATGTCAATTTTCATTGTATTTCTTACCCTTACTGAGCGTTTGAGCTCACCCCTTTCCTATGACTCATTTTTCCAGGATATGAATAAGATAGTTATGAGTGACATGCTGGCAAAATGTATTTCTTCTAATGAAATATATTTTTGATGCATTTCTCTTTAAGCTGTAATGTTGAACTTATGTATGAATCTTGTTTTCAAGGCTACAAAACTAATCAGACTTTCGAGACATTATCTTTCTTGTGATCATGACAGTGTTATGTAATAATTCACTTACTCTGAATAACTAGGGCTGGGGCGTTATAGTTGTTATTAGTGGAATTTTAGTACAATCCATGAAAACTAGATTTAGATAAACTTTGATTAGAGCACATATCCCTAAGATAGAGTTCGTGGAATAGTATAGAAGAACTTCCTAGAATTTAGTTATTATAGAGAATTTGTGAGTTTTCTAAACAATACATCCCTGTCTGGATAAGAGCATGTAGAGACGGTTCTGGCAAAGATGTACCCAGTAGTAAAACCAAAAAACACCGCTTTGAGCTAGACTCGAACGGGAACTAGTGCACGAAAACGGGCCTCACTGCACTCTTGGTTAAGACACTCCTGGGGTATATGCTTAGGATTATTCAAATTTTCGTTACGAACCATTATGAATTGTTTATGAGTATATACTTCCTCAAGGAAACATTTTTATGATTATGGATTATATCCATAAACTGTTCAATTTATGTTAAGTGTTTTACAAGTATGGAATTATTTATTTTGATTCATAAACTAATCTAGTTTATGTCTTTGTTTAGAAATGAAACCTAGTTGAAGGAATGTAAACCGTATAAATTCACACACTCCATTTAGTGATTGCCCTCCTGCTTAATATAATTATAGTAGAGCTAGTGATACAACTGGTGCTGAATAGCTAATTACCATACTGGGACAACTCACTGACGTTATGAATAATGATTGTACCCGTATGGAGCACCCTGATCCGCAGCGTGGAGGATCAATGTTAGATCACTTCATGAGGCAACAACCACCAACATTCAATGGGATTACAAATCCCATAGTTTCTGAACAATGGATAAATTCCTTAGAGAAAATATTCCTTGCCTTGGGGAGTAGTGAAAGGGAAAAAGTTGTCATGGCAGTTTATCGCCTCACTGGAGATGCTGATCAATGGTGTTCATTGATACAAAACATGAAGGAACATGATGATGTATCAAATATGGAATGGAGAGAGTTCAATGAGCTATTCTTATAAAAATACTTTCCTCGAGACCATCGTGAAGATATGGAAAGGAAATTTCCGAGTCTGAGGAAGAAGGAGGAAGACAATGTCGCAATGTATGAGGATAACTTTACAAGGATAGTGAGGTATATTTCTATATTAAAAACTTAACCCATGAAGAAATATTGATCAATTCTTTGATGGGATAAAACCATTTCTCCATCGAGCATTAGTATCACAAACATTCTCGTCATATGATGATATTGTCTAATGCGCTATCAAGATGGAAAAGGAATTCTCAAAGTCTTATAACTTTAAATCAATTCTTGATAAGAAGAAATCTACTGAACACTCTGGGAAAGGAAATAAGGAAATAGGGAAGAAGGGTAGAATTGAATTTACACAATGTGATAGTTATGGAAGGAACACCCTTGTTCCTGTCTAAAAGGAAAAAGAGTATGCTACAAATATGGAAAGAAAGGTCATATTGCTACTGATTGTAAAGAAAAGAAATACACTACTGATGTTCAATGCTACAATTTTAGGGAGATGGGACATTATGCAAATGAATGTCCTAAGCGTCCGGGGTACATACCACAGAAGAGTCTAAGGGAACAATGCCATGCTTATGCTATCACTAATGCTGCGGTAGAATCTCCAAAAGATATGGTGGTAGGTTATTTTATAGTTTCCTCAAGTTTAGAAAATTCATTATTTGATTCTGGATCATCGAATTTTTTCATATCTTCCCATTTTTCTAATAAAATTAGATATTTCCAATTGGATTTAACAGGAGAGTTTTCAGTCAAAACCTCTACAGGAAGTATCATTTCTACAATGTTTTGTGGGTCTGTTCCCCTTAGGGCATATAAATGTTATTTATCTACTGATCTCATCGTTATACCCATGACTACATTTGATATAATCCTCGATATGGATTGGCATTCAGTCCATGAATAGAAGATTTATTGTAAGAAGAAGGAGGTTACGATTCTTGATGATGATAATAAGAAACACCTTATATTTAGAGTAGAATCATCGCCACCTAATTCTTATCTAGATACACCGCCAATAGCTCAACAAAATTCAATTATCGGGGAGGAAGAGAATGAAATAACTTTTTGTGAGGAAAGGAATATTCAAATAGAGAATGTACCTATTGTAAGTGAATATGTTGATGTTTTTCTTGAATATTTACCTAGACATCCTCCAGAACGAGTAGTTGAGTTTTCTATTGATTTAATTCTTGGTTCAAGGCACATATCGAAGAACCCTTATAGAATGGCCACAGTGGAATTAGTTGAACTAAATAAAAAACTAGAGGAATTAAGTAATAAGGGATTTATTCACTCGAGTGTTCCTCCATGGGGAGCCCCTGTTCATTTTTAAAGAAGAATTATGGATCTATGAGGTTGTGCATTGACTACAGGGAAATGAATGCTATAACAATAAAGAAAAAGTATCCCCACCCTCGCATTGATGATTTGTTTGACCAACATCATGGAGCTCAATACTTTTCCAAGATTGACCTTCGATCTAGATACCATTAATTGTGTGTGAAGAAGGAAGACATTCTGAAGACATCATTTCGAACATGGTAAGGAAATTATGAGTTTACAGTAATGACTTTTGGATTGACTAATGCACCCTCTGTTTTCAGGGATCTAATGAACACATATTTCAATGAATATCTAGATGGCATTGTAGTGGTATTTATTGATGATATCCTGGTATACACCAAAAGCCCTGGAGATCCTGAAAATCAGTTCCGTATTATCCTGAAGACTCTGAGAAGACATGTATTATATGGGATGTTTAGCAAGTGTGAATTATGGCTGCAGAAGATTACATTTCATTGCAATATTGTATCAAAGGAAGGAATCTTTGTTGATCCTTCTAAGACAACAACAATCCACGAATGGCCAGCACCGACGATTATAACCGAGGTACACAGTTTTATTTGTTTAGTAGGTTATTGTTGATGTTTCGTCCAGAATTTTGCCGGATTGGCTAACCCACTAACTAAACACACACGTAAAGGGGGTAAATTTATCTGGACAAAAGAGTGTAAAGAATTTTTCGAAGAACTGAAGAAAATATTAGTCAATGCTCCTATATTTACTCTACCGTTTGGGTATGATGGGTTCAATATTTATAGTGATGCATTGATGAAAGGACTTGGTTGTGTTCTTATGTAGAATGGTATGGTTATTGCCTATGCATTACGGCAGCTGAAAATTCAGGAGCAAAACTATCCTACTCATGATCATGAGTTAGCTACTATAATCTTTGCTGTGATGATATGGAGAATTTATCTCTATGGTAAAAAAATGTGATATATACCGATCAAAAAGGTTTGAAGTATATATTCTCACAAAAAGAACTCAACATGATGCAATGGTTATGGTTTGAACTACTTAGGAATTAATATTGCAGATACACTACCAACCAGGGAAGGAAAATATAGTGGCAGATGCATTGAGTAGAAAAGATCATGGAGTTTTTAACATGATTAGAGTGGAAAGGGATCCTATTTTCATGGATCTAGTAATGATGGATATGGGAATCACCATGGAAGGTGAAACATCAAAACTTTTTCAAATGATTGCCAATCAATATTTAATAGAGAGGATAATGAGTTATAAGCCTGATGATGATGAGCTTAAAAAGAAGATTAATGCTGTGAATGATGGGAGATTAATTGAATTTATTTTTTAAGATGGAATTTTGAAGTTTGGGAAGAGACATTGTGTTCCCGGTATACCTAATTTATAGGGGGAATTGTTGGATGATGCTGATTTTTCCAATTTATCTATACACGTTGGGAGAACGAAAATGTATAGATATTTGAAGTAACATTTTTGGTGGGACAACATGAAGATAAAGATTGCTGATTTTTTGTCAAGATGTATGGTTTGTCAATAAGTGAAAGCTGGAAGGAAACATCCTGGAGGGTCATGAAACCTCTTCCAATACCTGAGTGAAAATGGGATAATATTACGATGGACTATTTCATGGGACTAACAATGACTCCTAGAAGGAATGATGAATTATGTGTCATTATTGACTGTCTTACTATGTCAGAAAATTTTCTTTCTATAAGGGAGGATTTACCACTTGAATATCTAGCAAGACTATATATTAATGATTTTTTGAGACTTCATGAGGTACCCATATTGATTGTTTCTGATTGTGACCCCATTTTACATCAAGATTTTGGAAGAGTCATCAGATGGCCTTGGATTCTAAACCTCTTTTGAGCACTGCCTACCTCCCTCAAACAGATTGACAATCAGAATAAACTATTCAATCCTTAGAAGTCATGTTGAGATAATGCTCACTTGACTTTCAGGGTATGTGGGATCAATATTTAAATCTAGTAGAATATTTCTATAACAATAGCTTCCATTCAAGCATTCAGATGGAACCATATGAAGCGTTATACAGAAAGAGATTCCACACACCAACCTGTTGGGATGACATTGGTGAATGAAAACTTGTAGTCCCAGAACTGGTGGAGGAAATTTTTGAAAATGATAAGGTAATCCGAAAATACATCAATGCATCTCAGATTAGGTAGAAGAGCTATGCCGATAACTGAAGGAAGGATTTGGAATTCCAGGTGAGAGATCATATTTTCTTAAAGGTATCTCTATGGAAGGGAGTTATACATTTCGGTAATAATGGTATATTGATTCCCAGGTACATAGGACCTTTTGAAATTCTATATCATATTGGGGTTGTAGCTTAACGATTGGTGATGCCGCCAAGTCTCTCCGAAGTTCACGATGTGTTCCACGTATCACTGTTGAGAAAATACATGCCTTACCCAACGCATGTACTCTCTTACGAGGAATTGGAACTGGAACCCGGTCTATCTTATTGTGAATAGCCCATCAATATTCTTGATATGATAGAACAAGTGCTAAGAAACCAGATGACTCGTCTTGTAAAAGTTTTATGGAGAAACCACAAGATGGAAGAGGCAACGTTGGAACCTGAGGAACTTATGATGATCAATCAACTGAGTCTTTTTATGTTGTAATATTATAAGAAATTTCGAGGACGAAATTATTTGAAGGAGGGGAGAATGTAACACCCCAAGAATCCACGGTATGCTTCTCTTAGAATAATGTAATAGCATGTGTTGTACGCAACCACGAATTCTAACACAACACAACAAATTAAACATGCCGTTTTGAATATTAATACACACTTATTTTAATGATATAAATTTTATTTATCAAAATGGACTTCATTTTTGGATTTGGAATACTAAAATTATCCTAGGGTGAATTTTTGGTATATTTCTGAAAAACATCATTTTTTGATGAATAGTGAAACCTCTAAGTGGTAGTTAAAAAACTGAATTTTTCATAAAAATTAATTTTACCGTTTCTGTGTGTTGAATTTCGAAAATTTGAGTGACATGGTTTATATCAGTATGTAAAATGTTGTTCAATTAGATGAATATAATTTATGGTGAATAGTAACTTTTTTACTTTTATTTAACACGGTTAAAAGTAAATAGTGTAATTAATGGTAAGAATGATATAATTTTTACCCTAACACATGTCTTAATTCTATAGGATAACCATAATTAGACCAAAAACATCCTTAGAAATAAAAGATGAACCTTTTTGGCCCACTTGGATTTGATTAGGACATATATTATTATTTAATTCAAAGAAGAGTTAAAAGAGTTATAATCAAGGATTAATAACTAAAATTTTTTTAATATAGGGTTACACATGAGATAAATTCGATTATAAATATTCATCAGAAATCTAAAATGATTTCCCACATAATGATAATTTATTTATGATTTTTAGACATTATATAATTTAATTTATTTATGACACAATGGTGATGTAATAAATACCATAATAGTAAAAAATTATAATAATTGATATTATAAATACCCAAATAAATATAATTTGACACTATTTAAAAATTAAACTAATTTTCTAGGTTAATATGACATGTTAGTATTGAATTTATTATCTTTTTTAGAAGTAATCATTCTGTTATGATTTTCAAAAAAATCAATTTTCCAAATAGTGTCAAAATTGACATAAATGAGTTTTTAAAACCAATACTATATTATTAAATTCTATTCTATTCCTAAAAATAAATGGACCATCCAAAGGGCTTAAATATTATTATAAATGATATTAATGAACCACTTGAAGTTATATTTGATGTTTATAGTATTTTTATTAACCATATAATATAAAAATACAAAGAGACATATTTAATGTGAAACTAATTAAATAAGAGTAAATACTTAATGATATGGTTAATTTAGAGACCCAAACCAGTCTAAATCCTATAGGTTGACTGGTTTTAGACCCATAACTACTGGAGCCTCGAAATAAATCACATTGGAGCTTTTATAATCCTAATATTAATTTTTTATAAAATAATATTTCTAGCATTTCCTAAGGTGCCCCTCACCCCTCTTATAAAAGGGCACTCCCTCTTCTCTCAATATCACACATTCAAAGCCATTTGGATTTGCCAAGCTCTTCCCAATTATCCTCTAAACATCTCTCCATTCATCCTCGAGGCCCTAATTTAGTCATAATTCCATCATTAAGAGTCCTTTTGATCAAATAAAAAGGAAGAACCCGAAGAAGAGGAAACGTTTTCAGCACCCTCTTTCATGTTCCTTTCTTCTTCAACTTCCTCTTTGTTTATTATTTCCATTCTAAAATAATAACTACATTATCATTTATATACTGTGATGTTATTATAAATATGGAACAACCATATTCAGTATTCTACCAATCATTTTAATGACATGTCACCATACATGCGTCTGTACGGCTTACCGTCTCCACGTCGTGGTGTAATTGTTATTCATTACATTATTATTTTTATGGGTATAATAATGAGTATAAATGATGTAAATAATTAATATGTCATTATAATGATTCTGTATATATGATATACCATTCAATTATATTTTAATACCAAAATAATTATATTGTCGCTCGTGCGTACGTACGGAATACCGTCTCCACGAACGCGATAAGATTCATTCCCCATCGTATCCATTCAAGACTAATTTTCATTTGATGGTTAAAAATAATGTTTATAGACTTAATATAATTCCTAATATGATTAAGATACATCCTATCCATTACAAACATGTCTACATAACCACACATATAAGGAGAATGAATCGGTTATCACCCGAAACGACGATAATACTATGATAATATTAATAAAGCAATGTTAAAAGATCATATATGATATCATATTGATGTATATGATTATATTATAATTTAATAACAATGTTTTCACTATTATACCGGAGGTTAAAATACAATATATTGAGGAAAAGTACATGGTATGTGTTTACTTCAGAATCTCTTCCTTATCCGAGGTTGTTCATACGTATTTATCAACTGGGACCTCGTTATCCTCCACATCCATGTTTCTTAAAAATGTATTTCAAAAAAGTTTTAATATTAAATAGTCAATGGGTTAAAGTCATTTATACCCTCATATGTTTTTTAAAGGAATCATTCCATCATTTTCCAAACAAGGTACTTTTTGACGTTTATGACAAATTTAAGGTAAGAATGTTTTTTAACTTATAAGGAAGGTGCAACAATTTTCCGCCATTATAACTTCATCGAAGCATTCCTTACAAGCTTATAAGAATATTTTAAATGTAAAGGTATTATTTTATAATTATGTCAGTTTTATATGATTTAAAAAAAGTGATATTTCCCTCAAATAGTTTTGATTTCATCTATGTCAACATCCTTCGATAGATTTTAACTTTATTTGCAGTTCATTTATTATGATACAAAACGTCCATATTGTAATGATGTTTTTGTGAAATGTTTGACTACGGATGTGCTATTTTCATACCATCCATGAGTTATAGTTAATGTACTGACATTTCGTATGATAGTTTTAATACGAATGTTTATGATATGTTTAAACCTTTTCATATGAAAAATGTATTGGACATAATAAGTGACGGTTGGAGACCGCTATAGCTCCACGATGCATTAGTAGGGCTCATGAGACAACTAGACATGGAATTGGCCGAGGCCCTTTCCCAATTTGATTTATGGTTGTGGGTGAGGCCTTAATTATTTTTGACGTCTTGGCCGAGGCCATGACAAAATGTTTTAGAATGTCCGACATTATACATTCCCTCATTATGGAAACAATATCGATGGTTCATGTAGTTATTAGACTAGTAGAATACACATGATTATGTTTTATTTTATTACTACTTACTCAGCTCATATTCGTGCGATAAAAGTATTCATGTTTTTTATTGGTAAAGGCATGGGGTTTCAAATATTCACCATGCTTTATATTTATGACATTTTTCGCTATATTACTTACCCTTATAGAGCGTTTGACCTCACCCCTTTCTTATGTTTCATTTTCCCAGGATATGAAGATGTTAGTTATGAGTGACCTGCAGGCATAATCTATGATGCCTCAATGCTTCTAATGAAATATTTTTTCTGTATTTCACTTCATGCTGTAATGTTGAACATATGTATGAATCTTGTTTTCATGTATACTAAACTAATCGGTCTTTCGAGAGTTTATCTTTCTTGTGACCATGCCAATGTTATGTAATAATGCACTAACTCAGGATAACTGGGGTCAGGGCATTACAGTAAGATGTTCTATGTGTTATCAACATTAAATTAGACTAATTATATCAAAAATATTTTATATATTCATTTAATCTACCATTATATCATTATTTGGTATGTGGTGACGAAAAATGAATTATGTTGATTCCTGAGGTCGTAGTTCACTATACACCTGATCGATAATTTCATTTCCCATTTGATGGGAGAGGATAGAGATATAAGATATTACAATCACATAAGAATATCTCATTGTTTCTATGAACCTGGTGTGGTTATTTCATCTTATTTTAATAATATTGGAGGGAGGTTGATGTTTAAATAAAATGAAAGTGCATGGTAAGTGTTATTCCTCTTATTCAAAAAACCACATTATGTTTACATGTAAAGCCTTCATATGAAGGTTTTTTAATTAATAAAAGGACTCTAGTTCATATTTATTGATTTAATTATGGTATAGGTATATTTATTTTATAAAAAAAAATCATGATGTATGTAGAGGATGGGAGATGGGTTTCTCGTTTATAATTGTAGGAGAGGACACACATGGAATTTTTTAAAATAATAATATATATTAAAATATTATTTAACCAAAATGGCTCATATGGAACACTAAAAAATATTAGATGATATAGGCCCCCAACATAACAACATAATATAAATTAGAGAAGTTTTTTAGTTTTTTTAATCACAATAACTTTGCATTAACCACTATTAATCTAATTTAACAATCATCGCGGTAAAAATTTTTTAATTTTTTTACAATTCATTTAACCAAAACTCAATTTCACCTTGTCAAAAAATGTTAATAATGTATATAATAATTATTAAATCCAATTTACCAAAGTAAATACATATAATTTACATAAATTTATTTTAAATTAAATATATAAATTCAATAAAAAGTGGTTTTCCAATGAACCAAATTTATTAGGTATAAAAGTTTTGTGAAACAAAATGATGCATAAAATTGGTTACGATGAACAGAATTGGAATAATAATTATATAATGAAACCAATTTTACATATAAAACCATTTTAATATAAAAATTATCTAATTTAATTATTTCAAAGAAAATATAATTTTTAAATAAAATGAAAAAATTTAACTCTTCATTGAAAAAATAATATGTTCAAAAAATTATAAAAAATATAAACATTTATAGTTTTGACCGGTAGATTTTTAAAAATATGTTCATTTTTTAAAATAAATTTCCTAAAAGTGAAAAAAAATTATTTTATAGTATTTAAGAGTAACTAAAAATTATTTTAGTAAAAAGTTAATTTTTTAGAATATGGTATATTTACTAAAAACATATTTTCATTATATAAAACATTTATATATAATTTTAAAATGTGGTTATTTCTATTCATACCTCCAAACTAACATCTAGTTTGTAATGATATACTATATTACAGTTCTTTTATACTCAGGTTTTCATGTATCAAAAATATATAATAGAGATTAAATTTATTTAAAAAGAAATATATACTAAAATATTGGTTTTTTTAACATATATCACCATTGAAATGAATTTTACCCTTGAAATTATCTCACTATAATATAAATAGATGAGTATACTTCTTCCTCATCACATTCTTACTTTCCTATATAGATTCCTCTATATTATGTTTTCATCACAAAACATTAACTAGGTGAGTTGTATTGTTTTGTATCTCAATTTCCATATGATCCAGAATCATTAACGATTGTTCTTTACAAATAGATCTTGTTCTAATGGTACAAATTATGAGTTCAGTACCTGTGAAGGATCATGTTTGTGCTTGCTCAGGAGAGACAAACGGAACACATTTTAGTCATGGTTGAGATTTGGTGGAAGTGTCAGGTGATAAACTACTATTTCAATACGATCAGGAATCTCTAATTGGGAATATATACCTAGGGATATGGTTCACATTTTTTGAATATAATTTCATTATTCCAAGGAGGTATTCATAGGAATACTTTTTTACCTCTTTTATACTCTAGATCTCAGTGGAAATTGTTAGTGCAATTTTTTTTCAATTTCGTTCGACCCTTATGTGTTGTTAAATGGATATGAGATTATCTTTTATTTATTTAGCTAGATTAGGTAACAGTTGATTTTTTCTCTAACATTTTCCCAAAACATTATAGTTAGGCACCTCCCACCCTAGAGTGCTCTATAAAGATCCTTATGAATGATTGGGTTAAAAATAGTACTTTAATAAAATTTCACCAAAAAAAGTTGTTGATACCAGTAGTCATTAAAATAAATAAATATGGATCTCAACATTTCATATTGTGTTTGGGTGGTTCACTCAGATAAAAAATAAATTTGAGGAAGATATGTGGAACTAAGACTCAACCTTTAATCCAGATCTCATTAATGACTTTTCTATAACATTGTGGTACACATTAGAACCTAATTTGATAAACTAGTATATGATATCCCATTAAATCTTACCAGTTACTTAAAATATATAATGGAATTATGATCAAGATTGAAATATTATTTTATAGTAATGAAGGGTTTTGAATTTGTATGGAAATCAACTACTACCCTAATAGAATTATTTCCCTTTGATGTTCTGGAGAGTCTAATGATAAAATCCAATGTGATTTTTTTAATTTAAATTATGATATAGGAAATGGTTATAAAATACTATCTATTTTGAATCTCTTGGCCTTAAATGTTTTATATACTATCAACTGAGATACATATTTGACAATTTCTCCTTTCATGTTGTCCCACCAGAAATACTATTTCATATCTCAATATGTATTTTTTACATCCCGCATAAATTGAGAATGGTAAACAATAATCTTTATCAAATAGATCTATATTCATTTTTCGGTATAAATAGGACACATAATCAATTCCTAAACATTATTATTCCATGATGACCATTTTTATACTTTGGATCATTCATCACCTTAATCTTTGACTTCAAATCTTTCTTCTATGCATTCATAATAATCTCATGGATGGATGGTTAAATATTAATCTAAATAAGAAATGATATTTATTCCTTCCTTGTGATTTAATTATCCATATTATACAACTACATAAATATTAGATCTTTTTCTATCCTATTAATGGGTAAACTAGAGTGGTCTTTTCAACTTAGTGGTTTAACCACCTTTCTTTCCATCCCATTGTGGTAGTGTATTAAGTATTGTTAATATTTTATTTTCTCCATTCATCTTCATTGGAACTTATTAATATATTAATATATATATATATATATAATTAAATATTTTATGTCCAATATATATATATATGTACATATCAAAATTTTCATCAGACGGACAATGCCCCCAAATATTCAATGTGAAAATTACTACTGTTAATTCCAAATCATGAGTCAATTAATTTTTCACATGAGTTTTTAATTAGAGGTAGGTATATGAAAAATATATGTCATTATACATTAGGAAAAATCATCATCCTATTTTTGATTCGTCACAAGAGATCACAATAAATTATACATATTTGGGTAGTGTAAAAATAGGCACACTGACTAAATTTATCATTAGTTAATGAAAGAAAAATTCACATTAATATATCCTCAATAACATAACCCAATTATAAGTAATGTTGGTTAGTGGATTAGATGAATGTTATAAGTAATTCACATATAATAATTAATATCGCACCAACTGAAGAAAACTACATATTTTGGTTACTATGGTTGGCCATGGCCATTTTCTCAATAACTGTCATCTTTCAAGGATCTATTAATATGTTGAGTACAAATAAGTTTCAAATTTATTGTTCATAATTTTGTTTTATAAATCAAACATTATTTTTTGTTTATTATATATGTTATATTACAACGTAACCTGAAATGATGTTTTACAATCATAATAACATATATCAATATAACATATATCATAATCATATACTGATACATTATAATCGTAATCATAAATTTTGATTTCCATCGTAACCACACCTGATGTTTTTATACTTCATTATCATATGTTGTTTGTTTTTAATAGTACTAACGTATTCTATTTCTCATCGAAAGTACATATTTTTTTATAATCATTACCACATATAATATTTTTTTTACCATATTCATCATTACCAGATTATGTATAATATTCATTTTATGAATTGTAACCATGCTTTGTAACTAGGTTATACATCGTAATTACATTGTGTTGTGTATCCTTATTATGTATCTTATTTATATTATGATTCATAACAATGTTATGTATCGTATTAATATTATGAATCATAACCATGTATCGAAACAAGGTTATACATCATATTCACATTCGACATCATAACCAATTTATGCATCGTAACCACGATATACATCATAATCAAGATATACGTTGTAACAAGTAATGTATCGTACTAATGAAATGAATTAAACTAATGTCATACTCCAATACCACATATATATTTGTCATTATATTTCACCATAATCATTTTGTAATAATCTTATACATATTTGTTTCAAACAGAAACGATGTCAATGAGTTAGTTATATACCAATTGAAACGATGTCTTGTATTTTGTTTGTTTTGACCGTTCTAATGCCAGGTGTACATGTCCCTCCGAATTTTCTAGAGAAATAAAATTTTTGGGGAAAATATAACCATTAGACCTGGATTCCTATAAATAGGAGTCCATTAAAACAAAACATATCAACTTTTTCATATTCTAGTTCTAGAGAGAGACTGTGTGGCTTCTCTCTTACTTTGTGTGAAATCCTTGGAGATACAAGATGTGAATGACTTTTTCCTAGTAATTGAATTTAAATAAGTGATTTTTAATTCTTTGTGAATTTGATCATTGTGATAACAATTGAGTACATATGTGTATAAGAGGGTTGTGGTATAGGTCTTTGTATCGAGGTCATTCAAGTATTTGAAATATAGTGGTGCCGATTACCTTCTTAATCATGGGGTTCTAAGGATAGTGTTGTATGTTTTGGTGTCCTAGATCCAACTGGTTGTTATTTGATTACATGGACATTTTATTTATTCAAATATTAAACATCTTATTATATATTGATCATTATTCTTCTTGAATACAATGTCATAATGTCCTATAGTATTCGTTGCATTGATAAAGTGATGGTAGTTCCCCACTATGATGAGAACCTTGAAATGCAATAACAATATTCTTAAATATAGTTTTATGATTAGATGAAATACTTTGATGGTACACATAGTATGAATATCGTTAGGTGTGAGTACTTGTAAGCAGATGAGACTTCCTCTCTTGATGATTGCACTTGGTAATCTCCAAGACATAAGATTATGAGAATAGAACCTCCATTAGGAATTCTGATTGTTTTGGAGTAATCAGATATTTCTATCTACAAGAATGTGTAATGATCCCAAGTCTTTAATATTATCTGTATTATATGTCATGACTCGTGCACTATGATTATCTGACAAAAACTATCATACAGATAGTTGGCGGGAAGTAGGTTACGTTGGGTGTGTCACGAGTGGCATGTTATTAATGGATAAGTCAAGGAAGGATTTGTCCCTTCTATTTATGGAAGTTGATATCTTTGTCCTTTGATTGAAATACAAACATCACATGAAATTCTATAGTCATGGTGTTGCTATGAGTTTATTTCTGATAGTCATAGAATGATGTACATAGCATAAAAGTTGATGACTCTATCATGAAACATGCATGATAAGATAATGAGACAATTGGATTATATTATAAAGTGAGTGTTAATATGTTGTTGTCATTGTGGTGACATTACGTTCCTTTTTTGGGTTCCTTGACCCATTTCCTGTAAGTACTCTTGGGCTTTACGAAGGCCTGCCTAATGCCAACTAGAAAGACCAATAAAGGGTCACACACTCGGTGTTTTTGTTGGCCTCCGTTAAATTACATTTTAATATAATTAATTAAATACATATTATACTGAAGACCATGGAATAATTTTATTCATTTTAAAAGGATTGAATAAATTAAATAAATTTTTATTGACCAGATTTTTGATAAAATATTTTTATATTATTGAACATTTAATAAATATTTATTTACTAGTTTGTAAATAAAATATTTATTTAAGGGAATAAATAAATTATTTATTTATTTTGGTGTTTAATTAATAAATGTGGAGTTCGAGCATACCTAGTCTGGTCTGATTGTAAAATAATTATTTTCAATATGATAAATAATTATTTAACAAGTTGTCACAAATTAGAATAATGCTGCAATTATTTTGTGACATGGAATTTTATTTATAATTTTGTATTGTGCAAGTGGGCTCACCAAAAATAATTACATGGAATTATTATTAAATGCATATATTTTCATTATGTACATGAATGTATTTAATTGTCATCATACCATTAAATATTGTAACTGAAATTTCAGGTATATAAATAAAAAATGCAACTATTATTCCATACACTACACCACACGTCTGGTGAATTGATAATTGTTGACCCAAAAAATTTCTATTTCAAATCCTCTTCTCTCCCCTCTAAATAACGAGATACATTCCTCAAGTTGAACGAATACTCGATCAAGAAAGACTTACACTGGACACTCACATCACCTTGCTTGAACCGAGAGAACTAGTTTTGATAATCAGAGGTCATCAGAGCACGTGCGGATCACTCCTAGAGGGATTCTATTTTGGATCCTTAAAAACACAATGATATAATCCAGAAAGGTCATTCCGGATAATAAACACCATAAAAAATGAAAATATGAGATATCTAGGTATTATTTTATTTATGAAATAATTAAATCAATTATAAAAATAATGTGAAATATCCTCTATAAAGGTTTTAGGCATGTTCTTTATTTATCTAAATCATTGATTATATTCTGAGGAGATTGGAATTCATCATCGTATTGATTTCAGAAGAATATTTGATCATGGTAAAAATAAATGTTGGGTCCCATCCCAACAACGCTTCCACATCACCTAGAACCATCATGTGGTATAAGAGCGGTTACATCATAGTTTATAATTATTTAAATATTTCGTTGATGACATAAAAATTAAATAATTTAGTTGTTTAAATTAAATTTAATCATTCAGAAAATATTAATTTCAATATATATACCTCTTATTTGGTTTCTCATTCACCGTAAAAAAATAATATTCTTGTTTTATTTTGAATAAAATAAAATAGAGGAAATCATCCAGAGGTTCCAAAGCGTCCTAGCCTTACAACACTAGAACACATGGTGTGTAATCAGTAGTACACGCCATGTAGTAATGTTTCAATCCATCAGACTTGTTCGCCAAACCAAGCCATTTGTTGGAGTATTTCTATGTCTTAAATTACTCCATGTGTTGACCTGGAATAGGTGGAACATGGTTTCCAAAATACAAGCCATGTTGTCCATTGGACACCGTGTGTAGTTCCTTCATGCCCCGGCTGGAACGTGTACAACATTCATTGCTTTTCCAACTAGATACCATGTAACAAGGAACTACATAGTGTGTGGCCCATTGAACATGCCGTGTACTTCGAAGATTTTCGATGTACATTCACACGCCTTTTTACCGGGCATGTACATTAGAAGGATGGTGAACAATAGTGCACACCATTTAGTAGAAACTACACATCATTTAATCATCCAAATTATATGTGAAATGTTCCTTTCTAATCGTTGGGTTGTTATAAATAGGAATTCATCGGGTTTCCTCCAAGGTATAGTTTACGTACATGGATAATTTTAAATGAATTTATTTTTTTAAAATTATGAGGATGACAATCTCAAGGAAATTTAGAAAATGGGTTTAAGAAAACATGATTGATTAATTAAAAATGATTATTAATTGTTTCATGTTTGATTTATCTTAAACAATAATGATTAAGTAAATGAATTCTAGTTTTATTTATGTGTAAACATCATTGCATTGGTGGATGATAATGAGATAGAACAAGGACTTTGTATGTGGATGATTTCTTTTAAATTATTTATTTAAATTATATTTCTTAGCTTGCGAGCCACCTCTCCCAATTAATATGTACATCATGCATGCCGAGGGTTTCCTTTATGTAATACCCCATTTTACCCCTCACTTGCATGTGAGTTAAAAAATGGCATATATAATGGATGGAACTTTGAATCTAGTTGAGGTGGTTGAAGCTGGAGACGAAACAATACCAATCCTAGGAGATATAGAGGTAGACAGGTGGAATGTTGTAAACATGAACCCAGAAGGATCCATATATTGTTCCCCTAGGTTAGGGTTAGTGTATGAAATTCTAGGTAAACAAACCATTAGAAAAGCGCAGGATAATTCTCTTTGTTTAATTTTTGTCAGTTTCCTGGTTTATCATAATGGATGTGTTTTCACAATCACATAATTAAGGAATTAAATAAGCATGCAACATGGAACTAAAATAAAACAAAATTATTCATAAATTATATGAAAACATTGTTAATCACTTAATTAAGTACCACATAATTTTAAAAATCATACTTTAACGATAATAAAGAATTCTTGCATAAGATATAAACATCTCTCAAATAAAATATTATGTCGGACCAAGACTTAAATTACATGATTATGGGAAAAAATAAATAAAACTATGTGTTTGACCAACCCTTATTGGGACACATACTTTTTTTAAGGAAGCCCTTATGATAAGATTCAGGTTTCCATAACTATATAACATAAAAGGGAGTATCCCTATATAGACATGGTGTAATATTGGAAGCAAGAGTTGTGGAAATCCAATGTCATGATTTCAGGATTGGGGAGTCCACTCAGAAGATAATGGAGATTAATGCCCATAGTTGGAAAAGACCTACCTACATAAATACATTCTAATAGCTAGACAAACTATTTTTGGGGTTATAAAATGGGGAATATGGATTTTCTCCACTAGAATATCATTGAATCTGGACATTCTGAGTTCAATGGTGAGGGCCATTCTGACTTTATAAAATAAAAGGATAATTCATAAAATTTATTATTTCTCATAAAATGTTATTAAGAAAGTACTAATGATCATCCCTTTTAAATTTTAGTATAAAAATAACAATCTCGACAACCTCACTATCCCTACGATCAATTCTAGATAAAGACAACATCCTAAATGGTAGTAATATTGAGGAATGGATTAGACTCCTATAGGTTATCCAATTCCCTTAACAGATGTCTCACAGGCTCGAGTCATCATTTCATGATCCACCTTCCAAAGAGGCATGTGATGTGGATTTAATGGTCTATGAGAAACATATGAATGATGCAGTCGACGTTCAATGATTGAGGTTATCATCAATGCCTAGTGAGCTCATGAAGTCTAATGAAAACATGGATGCTTATAGCATGATCAAGCTCCTCCCTGGTCATTACCGGGAGAGAGAAAGACAAGATCTATTTGAGATTTCTAAGGCACTCTTTCTGAGTATGATTTTCGAAGGTTCCCTATCTAGGCCTCATGTAGTCATGACCATTGGCTACATTATTTTCCTAGAAGTTATAGGGTTTAAACTCCCAGATGAACTAGGAACTGATCCTGTTCTCTTGTCACTCCATTAGAGCTTCACAAACATTTTATCAATTTCAATATGAATAACATTGAGAAATCTCTATCTGATATTCTTATCCTCATTTCCCATGTGGACTAAGATATTGGTAACACCACGACCATAGTTACTGAGAGTTGGTACATTATTAAATAAAATTGTCCTCATCACAAAAGATCTAGTCTAAATGACCTATTAGTTTAGTAGACTTGGAAATAATAGAAACATTCATAAGTTCTACATAACATTATAAAATGGAAAACTACTACAACATAGTTTCCATAGTCCACACTCACATCCCTTAGAATATACCTAAAAATCAGTCATAATATATTTTTTCACATCCAATAAAAATAAAATATATAATGGGGTGATCTTAGATGCACAGTAAGGACAACAATTTAGAAAAGACACTCATAAATAAGAATAAACATTTAAGGCAATGTATGACTAAAACAAAATCCATTTAATCTTGTACTTAATCATAATATGTAAACGATATAATAAAATAATACCATTTACTTATTCACAAAGATATTCTACTAGTCGAATAATCACATGAAATATCAACAACCACTTTCATAATAAAGGAATGCATAATGCCAGACTTCAAAACCACATATTCAAGGCCTCGTGCCATGTCTACAAATAAGATTTTGTCAAGGCCTTGTGACAAGACACTAGTGTGTCCCATGAGACATATCGACGCATCAAGGAGCTATAGCGGGCGACGCCTATCACATACTATGTCCAATTCCTTCCTCATATTAAAATTTTTAAACATAACATAAGCATTCATATTAAAACTAGTATACAAAATTTAAGTAATTTATCCATAAACCACGAACTGTGTAAAAACAACACATCGATAGTCAAACAATTCACAATGTATTCAATAAAATATGGAAGTTTTTTTATCTAAATAAATCAACTTTAAAGAAGCTTAAAATCCATCAAAGGATGTTGACATTGATGATATAAAAATTTTTTGAGAGAAATATCTATTTCTAATTTCAAAAAATTTAGAAGTCATTGAATTATAAAAAAAACATTTATTTTGAAAACACAGTAATCGTCGTGTAAGGTATTCATCGATGATGTTATAACCATGGGAAAGAGCCGCACCCACCATATAAGTTAAAAATATTTACCTATTTTTTGATAAAAAGGTCATAAGGCAACTTGTTTGGAAAATGATGGGAAGATTCATTTAAAAATATTTTATAAAAAGTCAAACAAATGTATAAGTTACATAGCCCATTGAATATAAAATGATATAAATGTATTGAAATACATTTTTAAGAAAACATGATTGTGGATGATAAAGAGGTCCCAGTAGATACCTACGTAAAAACAACATCTGATAATAAAGTGATTTGGAAATTAACCCTTACCTTATACCATTCCTTGGTCGAGTGTTGGTTAAACTAATGTATAATAGTGAGATAATTTTTATTAAATTATACAAGAAAAATATACATTAATATGTTATCATATATTTTATTCTAATGTTTCATTTTTAATGAAATTTTAGTAGTATCATCATTTCAATTGTTAACTGATCTGTTTTCCTTTATATGCTATGTTACATAAGTCATGTTTATTATGTATAGAATGTATTTGATTCATATGCATAATGATATTATGTTCATCAACAATGTTTTTAATCATAAAATGACAATTATTCCTGATTGATTATGAAGGGGAATGAATCTTATCGCATTCATGGAGACGGTAATCCAGACGTACGCACGAGCGAAAATATCATTATTTTGATATTAAAATGGTATATAATTGGATATTATATCATATATACAGAATAATTATCATTTTATATTTATTATTTACATCATTTATACTCTTTATTATACCCATCCAATTGTTGAAGTGTTTCAATAACAAACTACACCACGACGAGGAGATGGTAATAGGTACGTACACTTGTATGGTGACTTTGTCATTTACAGGATGAATAGAATAATTAATATGATTGTAACATTTTAAAATAACATAATATTATATTGAAGATATTGGAGTTATTATTTTATAATGTAGAATAAAATGAAAGAGGAAGTGGAAGAAGAAAAGAATTTGAAAGAGGTGATGAAATATTTACCTCTTCTTCATGTTTTTCCATTTGATTTGATCAAAATGTCTCCTTATGTTGGATTTCTGACTAAATTAAGGACTCTAGGATGATGTTATTATAGTTTAGAGTATATTTGGACTGTAGATGGATAAGAAAAATGGCTTTGAAGGTGTGATGTTTAGAGTAGGATAGGTTCTTTTTTATAAGAGAGGTTAGGGTCACTTTAGAAAAAGCATGAAATATTATTTTATAATAAAATCCATTTCCATTTATAAGTTCTCCAATTTGAATTATTTAATGTCTAATATGGGTGTGGGTCTATCAAATCTCAACCAATATGTTTTAGATAGGTTTATATCGTCATATTAAACTTATATTTAAGATTTAACTCTTAGTTATATAGTTTGACATTTTCCGTGTCTCTTTGTATTTTTATATTATATGGTCAATAAAAATACTATAAATGTTCAACAGAACATCAATATGTTCATAAATATTATTTAATTCTGTTTTCTGAACCTTAGATTATTAGTAATAGAATACAAATAAATTATATAATATTTGTTATAAAAACTTTTTTATGTCAATTTTTTAACTATTTGGTATTTTTTTTGATAAATTCATAACAACATTATTACTTTGAAAAAAGATAATTTAATCAAAACTAAAATGTAATATTAACCTAGAAAATTAATGTAATTCATTAAAAGTTTCAAATTAAATTTAATTGGATATTTTTATATCAATTATTTTAATTGTTCATTAATTAGGTAAATATTTCATCATCATTGGGTCATAAATAAATTTAATAATTTAATGTCTAAAAATTAAAAATAAAATACAATTATGTAGGAAATAATTTTATATTTATAATGAATATTTCTTTTCTAATTTATCCTATTTATAACCCTATAATAAAAATGGTTTAGTTTTTAATCTTTGATTTTAACTCTTTTAACCCCTATTTAAATGAAATAATAATAAATGTCCTAATCAAATAAAAGATAAAAGTGTACCTAAAGGATCATATTTCATTCATATGTTTTTTACATTGATTTACACTTATCTAATATAGTTATAACACATGTGTTAGGGTTATTATAATATCATTTTTACCTTTGATGACCATATTTACTTTTAACCGTAGTAAATAAAAGTAGAAGATTACTATTGACCAAAAAAAAATTATCTTATTGAACCAATTTTTCTTACGTATATCATCCATTTCTATCAGAATTTTAAAATTCCACTCACAAAAGTATTAAAATTATGTTTTGTGCAAATTTGAAAATGCTCTTGGGTGGTGGGTAAAATACGGTAAACAATTTTATAAAATTTTATACATATAAACTAATTATAAAATTACTCCTATGAACTATTTTTCATATACATATGTATTATGTATCTATTTTGAACCAAAATAAATAAAATAAAATAACAAATTACTTAAATATAATGTCGGTTTTAACCAATAACCCAATGTTTTTCAATATTCATAAAAAATTGAACGTTTTTAGAAAAATACCAAAAATTCACCGTAATTTAATTTTTGATATTCCAAATCAAAAAATGAAGTCCAATTAGAAAGATAAAATTTATAAAATTTAAAAAAGCGGGTATTAATATTAAAAAAGGCTAGATTGATTGGTCATGGTGTGTTAGAATCTCGAAGTTGCATACAATACTAGCAATTGAATTATTCAAAGTGAAACTTACCGTAAACCTTGAAGTTTTACATTCTTCCATTTGGAAAATAATTTCATCCTCAAAATTTCTATAATACTACCTCACAAAATGACTTGGGTGGTTCTTCATCATATGTTCCTCTGGTTCCCACGTTGCCTTTTCCATATTATGGTTTCTCTATAGTAATTTTACCAGATGAGACGTCTAGTTTCTCAGCACATGTTCACTAGTATCAAGTGTAACGCCCCGACCCCAGTTACCCAGTGTCAGTGCATTATTATGTAACATTGGAATTATCACAAAAGATCACGTCTCGAAAGACCTATGTGTTTAGTAGCCTTGGAAACACAAGATACATTGATAAATGTTACATTACATCATAAATTAAAATACTACAATAACATAGTCTCCATTGTCCACACCCATATCCCCTTCAAACTATCCCTGCAGGTCAGTCATAAAATATTTCTTCACATACTAGAAAAATAAAACATAGAAAGCGGTTAGCTTAGATGCTCTATAAGGATAACAATATAGCGAAAACTTTCATAAATAAACATAAAACTTTTAGGCAATCTCTAACAAAAACAAAAGCCATTTAAACTTGATCATCAATATAACATGGAAACAATAAAATGAAAAAATGCTATTTACATATTCACATGGATATTCTAGTAGTTGAATAATCACATGCAATATCAATAACCACTTTCATAATGATGGAATGCATAATGCCAGACTATCATAATCACATAGTCAAGGCCTTGTACCAGGACTACAAATAAAATTTTGGCAACGCCTTGTGCCAAGACACTAGTTTGTCTCATGTGACCTTCTAATGCATCAAGGAGATATAGCGTGCTCCACCTGTCACATAATAAGTCCAACACATTCCTTATATGAAAAGGTTAAAACATATCATAAACCATAACATAATCGTATCACATAAAACATTCATAAAGGAAACATAACATTTCCACATTTCAATCAAATTATATCAATACAAAACATTTATATAATAAAACCATTTTCAATAACAAAATAATTGAATATTAAATCATTGTATTTATTTTATTTTCATATAAAAAAGTTATGGCTTGTAGAGGAAGCCGAAACTCAAATAATGGTCACAGCGGCGGAGAAGTAATTGTCACCGCATACTTATGATAAAAAACATTCCCTTTTTTCATCTAGTAAAACACATTGTATAAAAATATTCCTCTTGAATAAATGTAAAATTCAATGGGTTTATACACCGTATAAAAAAAAGTTGTGTATAAAACAAAATATGTCTCAGTGAAAGGTGATTGAGACGAAGTCCCTTATCTCGTGCCCGACTTGAATCAATCATTCTTTATCCTACTGTATAATAAAGTAGTGTTAATTTATACTTGCATAAGAACCTTTTTCATGTTCATTATTCTTTTTATATCACTTATTACCATGTTATAAATATTATGTAATTATTTATGTTAATAACGGTCTTTTTGTCGAACTTTGGTACTTGAGTAAAAAATAAACATCTTATAATTACAAGTTGTTCATGTGGTAAAATATCCATTATATCCATAATTATATTTATTATATAAATATCATATATATCATATAAATTCATTATATATATATATATATTAATTTATATTATTACATAACATTTAGAGGTAATAAATGAAATGCACCGTTCATGGAGACGGTAAGTCGTGCGTAAGCATGAACCCTACATTCATTTCTATATTTTATTTATTGGAATGAAATCATAATCATATAAATGTATATTATAATTCCAGTATAATATAATATATAATATCATTTAATCCATACTTTATACATCCCACATATGGCATTATATATTCAAATCACTTTGAGGGGGTTGCAGTATGCAATTCTTAAAATGAAATTATAGTGTTTACCCATAATGGAAATCATAAAGGTATGCCATAAATGAAAAACAAAGATGAATAATGAAAACATAAACATAATATATATCATATATAAATATAGTGGCATCTTAATGGCCACCATGAGAGGTGTCAAAATAAGATTGAACAATCATCGTTTCATGAGGCAGTAATTCGCCACCCACAGAAATAGAATGTTCTTTAACCATTAGTCGAAGGTGGGTGTAAGTGTAATCCAAATACATCTCATAAAAAAATCCTAGTATATTAAAAATAATGGTTTTTTACAAAAGAAGGTAATAAAAAGAGTTTAAAGGGTTGGAGAAACAGAATAAAACAAAATAACATAAGAGAAGACATTACCTTAAAATTAGGTAACTCTTTTGATTTGAGCGAAAGGCTTTCATGGGAAGACTTATACCCAAAGTGAGGCTTCTAGGAGTACTATAAAGAAGTTGAGAGAGTATTTGGGCAGTGTTTGGCCGAGAAAAATTGCATTAGAGATGTGAATAAGGTGGTAGAGTTGGGGGCCTTTTATAAGAGGAGAGGATGAGATCACTTGGAATGTTTTGAAATGTTACATTATTAGGAAATGATTTTCTGATTTTAAAGGTCCGAAAATGATATATTTCTAGGATACGGTGATAAGGGTTCGAAATCAACCCATCTAATAGGCTTTAGGAAAGTGTACGTCTTATATTTAACATTATCTTTTCATTTTATTTAAACCTTTCATTAATGAGGTAATCCCTGCATCATCATGGTGTCAAAAATAATTTTATTCATTTAATGCCTAAAAATTATAAAAAAAATTCCATGATGTATGAAATCTTATTATCTTTCCAATGGTTATTTATGTTCAAAAATTTGACTTGTATAACCCATTCTAAAAATTGTTTTAGTAAAACAATATATGTTTGTGACACTTTTATTTTTTACTTTAAATAAAAAGTTATTAATGTCATTTTCTTACCCAAGAGGCTCCATGGGGTCCCCAAGATGACCTTTGGATTGTCGTGGTTGGCCATGACTTATCCAATAAGTGTAGGATATGTGTAAAGGTAATTTCATATTATTATATCAATATATTTACCTTAAATTACACTAATTACGTCTAATTGCGATTAATAAAACTTAAATGTTACTATTCACCAAAAATTATTTTCAACCCATTGAACTACATTTTACTGACTAATGACAACCATTAATTTCAGATTTTTGAAATTCAATTCATAGAAGTGTTAATGTTTCATTTAAACGAAAAATTAGTTTTTAGCTATGAAATAGTGGTTTCACTATTCATCAAAAATTGATTTTTTTAGAAAAATATAAAAAATTCACCCTATGCTAAATTTGATATTCCAAATTAAAAAATTATTTCTATTTTAAAAAATTTCAAAAATACAAGTTGCATTAATTATTTATATCATTAATTCCCATTGTCAAAATAAATAGCGTGTTTTTTAGAAACAATATCAATCAAAAGATAGACAATTGTATATGTCTGATTTCAAAGTAAAATTAATTCTAATGACCACCATTGGATATAATGGAAAAATTATATTCTAATAATAATTTGAAACCACTCAATAGCATAATTTATCACTATAAATTATTTTGATTAAAACAGTTGTTTTATGTATTATTCACTATTCATTGAAAATTGGAAGTTCTCGGAAAAATACCAAAAATTCAACATTGGATAATTCAGATATTCTGAATCCAAAAATAAAGTCCATTCTAAAATATAAAATTTATATAATTTCAAAATGTGGGTATTACTATTCATAACCGCTACTTTGATTGGTCGAGGTGTGTAAGAACTCAAAGTTGCGTACTACACACACTTCTCTATTATTCAAAAAGAAGCATACCATGGAATCTTGGGGTGTTAAATTCTATTCTCCTTCAAATAATTCAATCCTAGAAATTTCTAGAATATTACTGAATAAAAAGACTTAGGTGGTTCTTCATCATATGTTCCTCAGGTTCCTACGTAAGGTCTTCCATCTTATGGTTCGTCTATATAACTTTTACCATATGAGTCATCCGGTTTCTCAACACTTGTTCTCTTGTATCCAGAATCCTGATAGGCCCTACGTAATAAGATAGATTGCTTTCCTATTCTAATTCATCATAGGTGAGTACATGCATTCGGTCAGGCATGTATTTTCTCAACAGTTATACATGGAACACATCGTGATCTTTCGAGAGACTTGGTGGCTTTTCCAAACGGTAAGCTACAACCACAATCCGCTCTAGATTATCAAGAGGTCTGATGTACCTGGGACTCAATTTACCCATGTTACCTAAATGTACAACTCCCTTCTGTAGAGATACTATCAAGATAACATGATCTCCTACCTGAAATTCCAATTCCTTCCTTCGGTTGTCAGCATAGCTCTTCTGCCTACTTTGAGATACGTTGATGTGGTTTTGGATTACCTTCAACTTTTCCATCGTTTCCTCCACCAGTTCTAGGCCTACAAGTTTTCTTTCACCAATGTCATCCTAACAGGTTGGTCTGCGACATCTCTTTCTAAATAATGCTTCATATGTTGCCATCCTAATACATTAATTGAAGCTATTGTTATAGGAAAATTATACCAGATGTAATAATTGATCCCACATACCTTGAAAGTCAAGTGAGCAAGACCTAAACACGTCTTCTATGGTTTGAATAGTCTGTTCTAATTGTCAATCTCTTTGAGGGTGGTAATAAGTGCTCAAACAATGTTCAGTGTCCAGGGATTTCAGAAGACTTTTCCAAAATCTTGATGTAAAACGGGGATCTCAATCCAAATCAATCGAAAGGGGTAATCCATGAAGTCATACCAATTCGTTAATATATAGTCTTGCTAAGCGTTCATGTGATAAATCTTCTCTTATAGAATGATAATGTGCTGTCTTAGAAAGACGATCAACAATGACCCATATTGCATCATTCCTTCAAGGAGTGTTTTGTAGTCCAGACAAAGTCCATTGTAATATTATCCCATTTCCACTCTCGTATTGGAAGAGAGTGCAATACTCCACAAGGCTATTTTATTCCATTATTCACTTGTTGAAAAACCATGCATCTTGACACAAAATTACAATCTCCCTCTTCATGTTGTCCCACCCAAAATATTCTTTGAAATCTCTATACATCTTATTGCTACCCAGGTGTATAGGGAAATTTGAACTGTGTGCATCATCCAATAACTGACTTTTTAGACCAGTTATATTGGGAGCCCAATATCTCTTCCCAAATTTCAAAATTCCATCTTCATACACTATGTCCCTAAATCTCCCATCATTCACAACTTTAATCTTCTTTTGAAACTCTTCATCATTGGTCCGAGAACTCTTAATCCTTTATAGTACAGATGGTTTGGAAACTCTATGAAAATGCATTTATGTTTCACCTTCTATAGTTATTCCCATGTCCATATTCACCGGATCCATGAAAATAGGATCCCTTTCAATTCTCATATTATTCAAAACTCCATGATCTTTTCTGCTCAAAGCATCTACCACCTTTTTTTTCTTACCCGGGTTGTAGTGTAACGTGCAATCATAATCCGTGAGTAATTCAATACATCTACTTTTCCTCATGATGAGTTCTTTTTGTGAGAAAATATACTTCAAACTCTTGTGATCGATATATATATCACATTTTTCTCCATAGAGATAATGTCTGCATAACATCAAAGAAAAGATTACAGAATCTAACTCGAGATCATGACTATGATAGTTTTTCTCATTAATTTTTAGCTGCTGTGATGCATAAGAGATAACCCTATCATTACGCATATGGACACAATGATTTCCTTTCTTCGATGCATGTCTATAAATAACGAACCCATCTTTCCTCGATGGTAGAGTCAATATAAGAGAATTGAATAATATTCTCATTAGTTTTTCGAAACATTCTTCACACTCTGTTGTCTATACAAATTTAACCCCATTACACGTGAGCTTCGTTAATGGGTTAGCCAACCGAGCAAATTTTTATACAAAACGTCTATAATAACCTGGTAAACCAATAAAACTGCGTACCTTAGTTTTACTCATCAGTGCTGGCAATTCTTGGATTACTCTTGTCTTAGAAGGATCAATATAGATTCTATCATTGGAGACAATATGGCCATGAAAAAATATCACCTGAAGCCAGAATTCACACTTTCTAAACATCACATTAAATTCATGTCTTCTAAGAGTCTTTAGAATAATCCGTAAGTGATTTTCATGATGTTCGTAGCTTTTGGATTATCCCATGATATTATCAGTAAGTACCACCACAAACTTATCCAGAAGTTCCATGAAAAATCTATTCATTAGATCCATGAATACAGAGGGTGCATTAGTCAATCCAAAAGGCATTACTGTAAACTCGTAATGCCCATACCTGGCTCGAAATTCTGCCTTTAAAATGTCTTCCTTCTTTACACACAACTGATGATATCTATATCAAAGGTCAATCATTAAAAATTATTAAGATCCATGCAGTTGGTCAATTAAATAATCAACGTGAGGTAGTGTATATATGTTTTTATTGTTATAGCATTGATCTCCCTGTAGTCAATGAACATCCCCATAGATCCATATTTCTTCTTAACAAAAAGAACACGAGGTTCCAATGGAGAAAAACTAGGGCCAATAAATCCCTTATAACACAATTCGTATAGTTGTTTCATTAGTTTCACAAATTCCACAGTGGGCATTCTATATGGGGTCTTTGATATGGGCCTTGAACCTGGCATTACTACAATAGAAAACTCAACTTCTAGTTCTGGAGGATGCCCAAGTAAGTCTTCTGGAAACACATAATCATATTATCTCACAATAGGTACATCCTCTATTTGAACATCCCCTTCCTCACTCGCAGTTATTTCATTCTCTTCCTCCACAATAAGTAAATTAAGTTGAGCTACTGGGGGTGGATCTAGTTAAGAATTAGGTGGTGATGATTATGTTATAAAGTTAAGGTGTTTGTTATCATCATGGTCAAAAATTATAACTTCTTTCTTCTTACAATAAATATTCACATCATGGTACGAATTATAATACATATAGAGGAATATATCAAATTCCACCATGGGTATGATGATGAGATCATCAGATAAAGAACAATTATGTTCTCTAATAAGAACTGATTGACAAAACATTATTGTAATGATATTTCCCTTAGGTGTTTTGATTGACAACTCCTTTGTTAAATCAAATTGCAAATGTCTATATTTTCTTAGTGATCTAGTAAGATATTAAATAATTAGATGATCCAGAATCAAATAAGGCATTTTCTAAACTTGAGGAAACCATTAAATTACATGCCACCATGTCTTTCGGAGATTCAACCTTAGCAGAAATGTTAGCATAATATTGGCCTTGATCCCTTGGACATTTTTAGGTAAGTTCCCCTAATTCTTAGGAAATTCAATTGAATAATGTCCCTTCTCCATGCAATTGTAGCATTTAACATATGTATCTTCTTTCTTACCCTTGAAATCACGAGCATGGTGGCCTTTTTTACCACACTGGAAACATAATCCCATTCCATTCAAGTATGTACCGAGGTCTTTCATCCAACATTAACTACATGCTGGATAATCAACATTTCCCTTTTCCCCCTTATTTCCACTTCCAGAGTGATCAACAGATCTCTTCTTCTCATGATTTTCATTATAATCTTAAGACATAAAGAATTACTTTTCCTTCTTGATAGCACACGAGACAATATCATCGTAGGATGAGAAGGATTTTGAGATTAATGATCAATGAAGAAAATGTTTTAACACATCAAATAAATGATCAATCATACTCCTTAGTTTATGTATATAATCTGCTGCATGCCTCACTTACCATGTAATGTTAGACTCATACTATGCGATATTCTCATCCTCCTTCTGCCTCAGACTCAGAAATTGCCTTTCCAGATCTGCTCGATGGTCAGGTTGAAAGTATTTTTCTAAGAAAGGCTCTTTGAACTCCCTCCATTCCATATTTGATAATTCACCATCTTCCTTTGTGTTTTTAATCAATGTCCAGAATTGATTAGCATCTCTAGTGAGGCAGTTAACTGCCATGATAACCTTTTCCCTTTCACTACTCACCAAGGCATGTAATATTTTCTCTAATGAATTTATCCATTTCTCAGCTACTAAGGGATTCTTACTCCCATTGAATGTTGGTGGTTGTTGCCTCATGAAGTGGTCTAACATTTATCCTCCATGTTGCGGATCTGGGTGCTCTATATGGGTAAGGTTATTATTCATAACCTGAGTGAGTTACCCTAGTATGGTGATAAGCTATTCAGCACCAGATGTATCACCAGCTCCACTATAATTATCTTCAGTAGGAGGGAAATCCCTAAACGAAGCGCATGCATTGATATAGTTTCCATTCCTTACACTAGGTGCCATTTCTAAACAATGTCATAAACTAGATTATTTTATGAATCAAAATACATAATAACAAACTTGCAAAACACATAACATAAATAGAATAGTTTAGGGATATAATCAATAATCATAAAAATGTTTTCATCGAGGAAGTATATACTCATAAACCCTTCATAATGGTTTGTATAGAAAATGAGAATTATCCTAAGAATATCCCCCGGGAGTGTTGTAACCATGAGTGCAGCAATGCCCGTTGTTGTGGACCAGGATACCCTGGGTCAAGCCTGAAACATCTTGTCGGATTTTTCACTCCCAGGTACATCTGTGCTAGAGCTGCCTCTAATTTCTCTTATCCAGACATGGATGCATTGCTTGGAAAACACATTAAATCTCTACAATACCAAATTTTTATAACGTTCTACTATAATAATCCTCAATTTCTATCTTAGGGATGTGTGCACTAATCAGAGTTTATCTAAATCTATCTTTCATGGTTAGTACTAAACTACCTCTGATACCAAAAATAACACCGCGACCCCTGTTACCCAGAGATGGTTCATTATTATGTAACATTGGCATGGTCAAAAAAGATCAAGTCTCGAAAGACCGATTAGTTTAGTTTCCTTGGAAACACTAGATACATTCATAAATGTTACATTACATCACAAAGTGAAAAACTACAATAACATAGTCTCCATAGTCCACACCCAAATACCCTTCATAATTTCCATGTAGGTCAGTCATAAAATATTTATTCACATCCTGAAAAAATAAAACATAGAAATGGGTGAGCTCAGATTCTCTGTAAGGATGATAATATAGTGGAACCATTCATAAATAAACATAAACACTTATGTCAATGTGTGACTAAAACAAAAGCCTCTTAAACGTGATCTTCAGCATAATATGGAAATAATAAAATGAAACTATGCCATTTATTTATTCATATGGATATTCTACTAGTCAAATAATAACATGCAATATCCATAACCACTTTCATAATGATGGAATGCATAATGCCAGACTATCATAACCACATAGTCAAGGCCTTGTGCTAAGACCACATTTATGATTTTGGCAAGGCCTTGTGCCAAGACACTAGTTTGTCTCAGGAGACCTACATATGCATCGAGGAGCTATAGTGGGCTCCATCAATCACATAATAAGTCCAATGCATTACTTATATGACAAGGTTAAAACATATCATAAACCATAACATAATCGTATCACATAAAGCATGAATAAAGGAAATATAACATTACCACATTTCAATCATACGATATCAATACAAAACATTGGTATTATAAAACCATTTTTAATACCAAAATAAATGAAATGTAAAACATGATACTTATTTTTTTCCATTTAAAAAAATGTTAAGGCTTGTAGAGGATACCAAAACTCTAATAATGGTCACAGCGGCGGAGATTCGTTGTCGCCGCATACCTACGACCGAAAAACATTACTTTTTGAAGTTTAGTAAAACTCTTCATATAAAAAGATTCCTTTTTAATAAACATAAATGTTGAAGGGGTTTATACATAGTATAAAATAATGTTGTATATAAAACAAAATATTCTTCAATGAAAGGAGATTGAGACGAAGTCCCTTACCTCGTGTCCAACTTGACTCGATCATTCTATAACCTCCTGAATAATAAACAAAAGTCAATTTATACTTGATTATGAACCCTTTTCAAGTTCATTTTTCATTTTATATCACTTATTAACATGTTATGAACAGTATGTAATTATTTATGTTAATAATGGTTGTTTTGTCGATCTTTGGTACTTGAGTCAAAAATGAACTTCTTATAATTACAAGTTGTTCAAGTGTTAAAATATCCATTTTATACAGAAATATATTTATTATGTAGTTATAATATATATCATATATATTCATTATATATATAAATTTATAATATTACATAACATTTAGAGGTAATAAATGAAACGCACTGTTCATGGAGACGGTAAGCCATACGTACGCATGAACGCTACTTTCAATTCTATTTCATATTTAATGGAATTAAATCATAAGGATATAAAGATATATTATTATTCTAGTATAATATCATATATAATATCATTTACTCCATCCATTATTCATCATACATATGGAATTAACGATTCAAATCACTTGGAGGGAGCAGTAGTCCGCACTTCTTAAAATGAAATTATCGCGTTTACCCATAATCAAAATCATAAAGGAATGCCATAAATGAAAAATAAAGAAGAAAAATAAAAACATAAACATAATATATATCATATATAAATATAGTTACATCTTAATTACCACCATGAGAGGTGATAATATATGATTGAACAATCATCGTTTCGTGAGGTTGTAATCCACCACCCACAGAAACAGTATGTTCATTAACCGTTAGGCAAAGGTGTGTGTAAGTGTAAAACAAATCCATATCATAACAACATCCTAGTATATTTAAAATACTTATTTTGTTACAATATAAAGTAATAAAAAGTGTTTAATGGGTTTGAGAATAAAAATAAAACAAAAAAAACATAAGAGAAGACATTACCTTAAAATCGGGTAACTGTTTTTTATTTGAGCCAAAGGCTTCCTTGGAAAGTCTTCTTCCCAAAGTGAAGCTTCTAGGAGTAAGAGAGATAAGTTTAGAAATTATTTGGTCAGAGGTTGGGAAAGCCAAATGGATTTAGGTATGTGAATAATGTGGTTGAGTTGGGGGCCTTTTATAATAGGAGAGGAGGGGAACTCTTAGAATATTATGAAATGTTACATTATTATGAAATGATTTTCAGATTTTAAAGGTCCCACAATGATATATTTCGAGGATAAGGTGATACGGGTTCGCATTCCACCCATCCATTAGGCTTTAGAAATGTGTAACTCTTAGATTTTACATTATCTTTTCATTTTATTTAAATTGTTCATTAATGAGGTAATCGTTGCATCATCATGGTGTCATAAATAAATTTATATATATAATGCTTGAAAATTATAAAATAATTACCATGATGTAGGAAATATTTTTATCTTTCTAATGGATATTTATATTCAAAAATATTACTTGTATAACTTCTTTTAAATATTGTTTTAGTAAAACAATACATGTTTGTGACACATTTATTTTTTACTGTAAATAAGAATTTATTAATGTCATTTTCATACCCAAGTGTCCCCATGGGGTCCCCAACATGACCCATGGATTGTATTGGTCGGCCATGACATATCCAATAAGTGTAGTACAAGTTTAAAGGTAATTTCATATTATTATAGCATTATATTTACCTTAAATTACTAAATTACCTTTAATCACAATTAATAAAACTTAAAAGTTACTATTCACCAAAAATTATTTTCATCCCATTGAATCAAATTTTACTTACTAATGACTACCATGTATGTCAGAGTTTTGAAATTCAATTCAAAGAAGTGGTAAGGTTTCATTTGAACGAAAAATTAGTTTTTTAACTACCACTTAGTGGTTTCACTATTCATCAAAAATTGATGTTTTTCAGAAAAATACCAAAAAATCACCCTAAGGAATATTTGATATTACTAATTCAAAAATGATGTCTATTTTACGAAATTCCAATCATATAAATTGAATTAATTAATTTAATAATTAATTTCCGTTGTCAAAACAAATACCGTGTTTTTTAGAAGCAATATCAATCAAAAGATTGACATCTGTTTTTGTCCAATTTCAAAGTGAAATTAATTATATTGACCACCATTGCATAAAATGGTAAAAGTATATTCTAAAAATAATTTTAAACCACTCAATAGTATAATTTATCAATATAAATTACTTTGATAAAAAAGTTGTTTTTAATTATTTTTCACTATTCATTGAAAATTGGATGTTCTCGGAAAAATACCAAAAATTCAACATAGGATAATTCTGATATTCCGAATCCAAAAATGAAGTCCATTATGAAATATAAATTTTATATAATTTCAAAAAGTGGGTATTACAATCCATAACGGCTACTTTGATTGGTCGCAGTGTGTAAGAACTCGAGGTTGTGTACAACACACACGACTCTATTATTCAAAGATAAGCATACCATGGAAGCATTTGGTGTTACATAAAGTATATTGACATGATCTTCACAATATGAATGTTCATGTTCCAGTTCAATTTCTTCATAGGTGAGTACATGTGTTGGGCCCGAAATTTATTTTCTCAATAGTGATACGTGGAACACATCATGAACATTGGAGAGACTTAATAGAATTTCTATACGATAATCTAAAACTCCAATTAATTCTATAATATTAAAAGGTACAATATACTTGGGCCTCAATTTACCCTAATTACTGCAACATCTAACACCCTTCCCTTGAGAAACCTTCATGAAAACATGGGCTCCTACTTGAAATTCCAAATCCTTCCTTTGGATATCGGCATAGCACTTCTTCCATCTTTGGGAATCATTGATGTGGGATTGGATAACCTTAACCTTTTTTATCATTTCCTCAACAAATTATGAGCCTACAAGTTTTCATTCACCAACATCATCCCAACATGTTGGTGTGGAACATATCTTTCCATATAAAGATTCATTTGGTGCTGTATGAATAATTTAATGGAACATATTATTATAATAAAATTCTACCAGTGGTAAATATTGATCTAACAAAACTTAAATGTCTTGTGAGAATGATATCAACATGTTTTCAAAGGTTTTAATAGTCTATTCTGATTGTCCCTCAGTTTTAGGGTGGTAGGAAGTTCTCAATTAATGTTTAGTATCCATGGATTTCTGAAGAATTTTCTTGAATCTTGATATAAAATTGGCATCATGATCATAAAAAATCGATAAGGGTACTCCATGAAGTCTTACAACTTTTTTAATATATAGTATTACTAGATGTTGTAGTGGAATATATTCTTCTATATAATGATAATGTGGAGACTTGGTAAGAAGATCAAAGATGACACATGTTGCATCATTCCTTCTATGAGTCATTGGTAGCCCCATGAATATGTCCATCGTAATATTATCCAATTTCCACTCAAGTATGGGATGTGGTTGCATGACTTCTCTAGGATGTTGCCTTACAAAATTCACTTGTTGAAAAACCAAACATCAGGACACCAAATCAGAAATCTCCCTCTTCATGTTGTCCCACCAAATATGATCCTTCAAATATCTATACATCTTTGTGGTAAAATGGTGTATAGAAAAATTGGAGCTGTGAGCATCATCTAACAATTCCCTTTTCAGATCCAGTATATCGAGAACACAAAGTATCTTCCCCAATTTCAATATCCCATATTCATATATGATGTCAATCAATCTCCCATCATTCACAGCATTAATCTTCTTTTGAAACTCCTCACCATCATCATGCAAACAATTTATTTTTTCTAGTTAATATGGTTTGGTAACCATTTGAAAATGAATTGATGTTTCACCATTCATGATTATTCCGATATCCATTTTCACTAGATCCATGATAATAGTATCCCTTTCAACTCTTATATTCTTCAAAACTCCATGATCCTTTCTGATCAATACATCTACCACCTTATTTTTCTTCCATGGGTGGTAGTGTATTGTAAAATCATAATATCTAGGTATTTCAATCCATTTATTATTCATCTTGTTGTATTTTTTTTTGAGAAAATATACTTTAATATCTTGTGATCAGTATAAATAACACATTTTAACCATAATGACAGTGTCTCCATATTTTCAATGAAATGATTACAGCTGCTTTTTCAAGATCGCGAGTAGGATTGTTTTGTTTTTTTATTTTTAGTTGTTTTGATGCAAGGGAAATAAATATATCATTCTTCATAATGAAACAACTATGTCCTTTCATTGAATCATCACTATAAATAACAATCCCTTCATTCACTGGTGTTAGATTCAAGATAACTGTATTGACTAATCGTATCTTTAGTTATTCAAAACATTCTTCCCAAACATTTATTCAAAAAACATTAACCCCATTATGTATAATATTGTTTAATGGGTTACCCAATTAGGAAAAATTCATGACAAAACACAGATAATTACCTGCTATACCAATAAAACCATGTACCTCATTAATACTCATCGGTGATGGACATTATTTGATTGCCTTGGTCTTTGAAGGATCAATAAATTTTCCATCCTTAGAGACAATGTGGCTAAGAAACGAAATATCATGAAGCCATAATACACTTTTGCTAAACATCCCTTATAATTAAATTCTTTTGAGGGTTTTTAAAATGGTGCACAACTGATTTTATTAATCTTCATAGTTTTGGGAGTGTACTATGATATACTCAATAAATACCACCAAAATGTTATCATGATATTCCATGAAAACATTGTTCATTAGATCCATGAAGAAATAGGGTGAATTTGTCTGCCCAAAAGGCATTACTCTAAACTTGTAATTCCCATACCTGGTACGGAAGGTTGCTTTCAGAATTTATTTCTTCTTCAAACACATTTGATGATATCTAGATCGAAGTTCAATTTTGAAAAATATTGAGATCTACGAATTTGATCGAATAAATCATCAATGGACGGTTGGGGATACTTGTTATTTTTAGTTATAGCATTTATCTCCCTATAGTTAATGTACAACCTCATAAATATGACTTTCTTCTTAACAAAAAGGGCAGGGGTTCCCCCCGGTGAAAATCTCTTGTGAATAAATCTATTATTACTCAATTCATCTAGTTGTTTCTTTAGTTCCACTAATTACACAGTGGTCATTCTATTAGGGGTATTCGATATAGGCCTTGAACCAGGAATTAAATCAATGGAAAACTAAATTTCTCATTTTGAAGGATGTCTAGGGAAATCCTCTGGAAACACATCAACATATTCTTGCACAATATGTACATCCTTTATTCATTCATTATTTTCCTCTCCCATAATTATTTCATTCTCATCCTCCCTAATAATTTAATTTTGTAGAGCTACTAGGGGTGTATCTATATAAGAATCACTTTGTGGCATTTCTTCTCTAATGATAATGTACTCTATATCATCATCAAATGGAAACTTAATCACAAAACATTGTTGTGATGATACTTACCTTAGGTGTTTTGACTGACAACTCCCTTGTTAAGTCAAATTCAAAATATCTAATTTTCATTGAAAATTGGGAAGATTGGAAACAATGCAATGATCCAGAATAAAATAAATCATTGGCTAATCTTGAGGAAACAATTAATTTACCTACCACTACATCTTTCAGAGCTTCAACCTCAATAGTATTGATCACATACACATGGTCATGCTCCCTTGGCCTTTTCTGAGTTATGTTCCCTTGATGCTTAGAAAATTCATTTTCTAATGCCCCTTTTACCTTCAATTGTAGCATTCAAAATGGATAGCCTCTTTCTTCACCTTTCAATCATGATAATGGTGGCCTTTTTCACCACACTTTTAATAGACACCAATTCCCTTCTGGAATGTATTGGGGTGTTTCCTCCCACATTTACCGCATGATGGATATTAAACTATTCCCTTCTTCCCCTAATTTCCATTTCCAATGTGTTTAGATGACCTCTTATTCTCCTGATTTTATTTAAAAATGTAAGACTTAGATAATTGTTTTTCTATCTTGATAGAACATGTGAAAATATATTTGTTTGATGAGAAGTATTTTGAGACTAATGCTCAACAAATAAATGGTTTTAACCCATCAATTAATTGATCAATCATAATCCTTGTGAAACGTATATAATCATCACCCTACCTTTCTATCCTTGTAAATTTAGCTTTATAATATTGCAAAATTCTCAGCCTCCATATTCCTTAGACTCAGAAATTACCTGTCTATATCCGCTCAAAGGTCACAAGGAAAGTATTTTTCTAAGAAAAGCACTTTGATCTCCCTCCATTCTATATTTGATACTTCATCATATTCCATTGTTTTTTGAATCAATGACCACCATTGATCTGCATCTCCCGTGAGATGATAAACTGCCATGAAAACTTTTTCCATTTTGCTACACCCCAAAGAATGAAATATTTTCTCTAAGATATTTATCCATTGCTCAGCTACTAATGGATTTGTACTACCATGGGATGTCTATTGTTGTTTCCTCATGAATCAGTCTAACATTGATACATTGTATCATGGATCAGGGTGCTCCATAAGGGTAAGGTAATTATTTATAACCTGAGTATGTTGTCCATGTATAGTGAAAAGATGATCATCACCTGTTTCATCACCAACACCTCTATAATAATCTTGATTAGGAGGGAAATCCCTGCATTGATTACATGCATTGATACAGTTTCCAATCATTAGACTTGGCACCATTTCTAAATAATGGCATATACTAGATTTGTTTGTGAATCACAATAGATAATTCCATACTGGTAAAATACTTAACATAAATTGAAAAATTTATGGACATATTGCATAATCATAAAAATGTTTTCTTTGAGGAATTTTATAGTCATAAACACTTTATAATTATTTTTAATGAAAATTAAAATTATCCCAAGCATAACCCCTGAGAGTGTCATAACAAAGAGTACAGCATGGGCCATTGTTGTGAACTAGTTTCCGTTCGAGTCTAGCACAAAGTGGTACATTTGTGGTAGAGCTGCCACTACCAGCTCATTCCCAGAAAGGGATGTATTTCATGGAAAACTAACAAAATCACTATGGTACGAAAAATCAAGGACGTTTTTCTATACTAATCCTCAATGTCAATCTTAGGGTTCTGTTCACGAATATGTGTTTTTCTAATTCTAGTTTCATTTATATGATTAGTTATGTAAGCCATTTTTTATGGATATGATGTATTTGATTCATATACATAATGATATTAGGTTCATAAAATTATATTTAATTATAAAATGAAAATTATTCTTGAATGATTATGATGGGGAAAGAATTTCACTGCACTCGTGGAGACGGTAATCCAAATTTATGCACGAGAAAAAATATCATTCTTCTGATATTAAAATCGTATCTAATTGGTTGTCATATTATATATACAGAATCATTATCATGTTATATTTCTTATTTATACCATTTATACTCATTATTATACCCATCCATATAATGATGTTTTTAATAACAAACATAACAGCAATGTGGAGATAGTAATCTGTATGTACGCATGTATGATGTCTTTGAAAGTGTGATTTTGAGAGAAGGGAGGTTCCCTTTTATAAGAGAGGTTAGAGTCACTTTAGGAAATGCCTGAAATATAATTTTATAATAAAATCATTTTAGGAATCCAATCGCTCCAAAATAAATTATTTAATGGCTAAGGTGGGGATGGGACTAAAAAATCTCAACCAATAGGTTTTAGACAGGTTTAGGTCATCATATTAACCTTGTTTTCTAGATTTAACTCTTAGTTAAATAGTTTTACATTTACAATGTCTCTCTGTATTTTTATATTATATGGTTAATAAACATACTATAAACATCCAATCAAACAACAAGTGGTTCATTAATATTATTTAAGACATTTTTCCGAACCCTAGAATTTTTAGGTATACAAAACGAATTATTAATATAATATTTTTTAAAAAAAATTATTTTATGTCAATTTTGAAACTATTGCGTATTTTGATTATGTTAAATTCATAAAAACATTTTTAAATCAAAAAATATTCATTTAATCAACTCTAACATGTCAAATAAAACTATAAAATTAATTTAATTCATTAAAAGTATCAATTTTATTTATTTTTATATTTATAATATAATTTATTTTATTCATACATTAATAAGGTAATTAAAAGAATCATCATTGTCTCATTTATTAAATTTAATTATATAATGATTCAAAATTATAAATAAAATACCATTATGTTTGAAATCTTATTATCTTTCTAATGAATATTTATAGTTGAATTTATCTTCTGTATAACTATTTATTAAAAATGGTTTAATTTTTAAACATTTATTTTTACTCTTTTAACTCTTATTTAAATAAAATAATAATAAATGTCTTAATCTAATCCATGTGGACCTAATGGATAATATTTTATTCCATAGGTTTTTTCGGTCTAATTACACATAACCAATATAATTAGAAAATGTGTTAGGCTAATTATGATATCATTTTTACACATAATTATTGTATTTACATTTAACCGTTGTAATTAAATGATAAAAGTGTTACAATTCACCATTATTTATTTTCATCTTATTTAACCTCATTTTTCTTGTTAATATCAACCGTGTGTCTTGAATTTATGAAATTCCAATCACAGAAGTGGTAAAATTATGTTTTATGCAAATTTTCAAATGTTCTTAGGAGGTCGGTAAAATATGGTCAAAAGATCAATACAATTTTATAAATGTAAAATTCTTATATAATTACTCCAATGAATCATGTTGAACATATATATGTATTATGTATCTATTTTGAACAAAAATAATTTAAAATAAAATAACAAATTACTTAAATAAATAGTTGGTTTTAACCAATAATGCAATGCCTTTTCACTATTTATCTAAAATATAATGTTTTTTTGAAAATACCAAATATTCACCCAATGATAATTTTGATATTCCAAATCCAAAAATGAATTCAATTTTGAATGATAAAATTTAAAAATTTTAAAAACTGGTTTTTTCTATTCATAACGGCTAGTTTTATTTGTCGCGTTGTGTTAGAGTCCTGATGTTGTGTTCAATGCATGCTATTTCATTATTCAAAAAAAAAAATGTACCATGGAAGCTTAGGGTTTTAAAAATCCTTATATCCATATAATGAATAAAAGAAAAGGGAATTTCAAGAGATTTTTGGCCAAAAAATTTACATGGCCTTCCATGAAAATGAAGATCAAATGGGAGATAAGGGAACATGGGGCTCTTTATTTCACATGTGGTAAGAAGGGCCATTTGAAGAAGAACCGCACCCATCCTAAGAAGTCGGAAGAATCTTAAGGTGCACATGTTATCGAATTCAATCTATCTATTTCTACAAATTAGGTATTAGATATATCTTGTAGAGCTCAAATATGTATCAAAATATAAGAACCATGTATATTTTGAAGATTGATCGAGGGGAGGTATATCTAGAAGTAGCCAACTGTGCGAGACAAGATGATGTAGCTGTCGGGGACTACCACCTCACATTACCAGTTGGGATGATCCTAGGGTTAAAGAGTTGTTTTTAGGTTCCTTATGTAACCAAAAAACTAAAATTCTATATCCAAACTAGATATATATGATTTTTTTCATGTCTGGAAATGAATGTTTCTTCTTTTATAAAGAAATCATTTTTTTTCTATGGCACATTTATACAATGGTCATTCTATGTTGGATTACACAAACCATTTAATGGAAATAGTTGAAAAAGATACTTCCCATGACTCATACCACACCCATCTTTCAAATCACCAACTAGTTCATGCAAACAAGGAACACTAAACAATGTTACATCATGATGAATATTTATATTCTTTTGAACTAAAACCACATGGCATATATCATTCATATTTACAAGAAAAAATTACCAAATCCCCATTTGGTGTGAAAGGTGAATGGGATGAAGAAATTCTTGAATTGGTTCATAATGATGTGTGTAGACCATTTCTAGTTGAATAAAGTTGTAGGAACTCATACTTCCTAACATTTTCTAATGAATTTTGTAGAAATGGATATTTCTAATTAATGTAGTATAAATTTTATTTCATTGATAAGTTCATGGAATAAATATATGAAGTTGAGAGCCAGCATGGTATGAAGATTAAGAATCTCCACTCAGATTGAGTTAGGGAATATCATAATCAGTACTTCATTTATTACATACGGGAGTTTGGGATCTTATAGAAACTCACTCCTCCATACACCCCTCAATGGAATAGTGTAAGTGAAAGGAGGAACCACACCTTGATGGAAATGGTGAGATCAATGATGAGTCATGCAAGTCTTCCATTATCCTTTTGGGGGTATGCATTACAAACAGTGACACAGAAATGAAACCAAGTACCAACTAAATCGATAAATGGTATTCTATATGAGTTTAGGAGTGGAAGAAAATCCATGTTATCGAATTTACATGTGTGGGGTACTGAAGAATTTGTTAAGGCCTATTCAGGTAGCAAACTCGAATCCTGAGGAACAATTTGTACCATTATATGATACCCCAAGTAAATAAGGGGATATTACCTATACAACCCCTCAGACAAAAATGTTATATTGGAAAGACATTCCATATTACTTGAGAAGGAGAACAACTCTAAAAGTGATTGTGGCAGAGAGATAGACATTGATTAAGTTCAGGATCAAGGTATATAAGAGATTTTACAGGAACAGATTCCACAAATACTCATTGAAGAAGAATATGTTCAAGAGACACAAGTACTGCATAGGAGTACAATAAAGGGTAGAGAACCTGGATGGTATGGTTTTCTAGTTACTGAAGATAGTGACTCATTATTAGATGATAATAATAGTCCTCTAACCTAAAAAAGAAGAAGTCTATGGAATATATGTTTCTAAGTGGAAATAATCCTTGAATTATAAAATAGATTCCCTGCACCAAAATGAAGTCTGGATTTTTGGTAGATCCTCTAGTTGATGTAAATCATATTGATGGGAAATTGGTATTCAAGAAGAAATCGGACATAGAAAGAAGTGTCAGTACTTATAAGGCACGACTGGATGGAAAACAGTTTAAACAACATTAAGGAATTGAATATGATTGAAATTTTCACCAGTTACAAGGCTAAAACACATGAAAATTCTAATTCTTATTATGGATTACCATGACTATGAGATTTGGAAAATGGATGTAAAAACAACATTCCTTAACAAAACCCTTTAAGAAGATGCCTACATTCCACAACCTAAAGGTCTTGTGACTCCAAAGGATGAAAATAACTTTGGTAGGTTTCATAAATCCATTTATGGATTAAATTAAGAATCCAGGACATCGAACATTAGTTTTGCTAAAGCCATAATAGAATTTGATTTTATCAAGAATGAATGTCAGCCTTGTGTCTATAAATGGTTTAGTAGGAGTGCATTCAATTTTCTAATAGTATATATTTATGACATATTACTTATTAGAAACATGATACAAGTATTACAACATGTTAAGAAATGGAAGAATTAATGCTTCTCCAGGGAGGACTTGGGTGAGGAAGCATATATTCTTGGATCAAGATCCATCATAATAGATCCAAGAGACTGTTGGGCCTAATTTAAAGTATATAAATTGATATGATACTGATGATATTTAGTATGAAACAATCCAATGGAGGATTGTTTCCAGCATCACATGGCATTAATATTTCACTAAAAATGTGTCCTCAGACACATGAAGAATGAAATATATTGGCAAGGACTCCATACAAATCAGTGATTGGGTCAGTCATATATGTCATGCTATATACTATGATTGATGTCACCTATGTATTGAGTGAGGTAGTCAGATATCAAGATGACCCACGTTACCACCATGGGATGGTATTCAAGTATATACTAATGAGTTTGAGGCATATTAAGGATATGTTCCTTGTTTATGTAGGAGATGAGGAACTAGTCATAAAACAGTATGAAGTTGCTGGTTTCTAAACTGATCTAGATGACATGATGTCACAAATATGATACATCTTCACTTTTAATGGAGGTTTAATGGAGTGGAAGATCTCAAAACTAGATGTGGTCTTAGATTCTATAGCAGAATATGAGTATATCACAGCTTCTGAGGAATCTAAAGAAGCATTTTGTATAGGAAGCTTAGTCCCTGAGCTGGATGGGATACCCGGTATTAATGATCCCATCACACTATATTGTGATAATACATTAACGGTAGCTCTCCCAAAAGTTCAATGTCCACATTAGTGGACGAAGCACATACATCGAAAGTATCATGTCTTAAGGGACTTTTTTTAGTTAGGTGAGTTTCAATGATTATAATTACCAGAGAATAATACATGGTGGACTGCATGACTATAACCTTGAATCAGCAGAAACATGATCACCATGTGGGGTCTACCGGACTGAAAGTCGTAGGAAGTTGACTCTAGTCCAAGTTGGTGTTTTTAAGAGTTTGTGTCCAAGAACTAACTGGTTGTTCTTTTATTACATGGATATTTAAGGTATTTAAATATTAATCATCATATTACATTTTGTTCATTATTCTACATGAATATATAGTAATAATGTCCAAGAGTATTTATTACATTGATAAGGTCATGGTAGTTCCCCGCATTGATGTGATCCTTGAAATAATATAAAAATATTCTAAAATATATCTCTACGATTGAATGAAATCATATGATGGGACACATAGAATGACAAATGTCTATTGTGAGTACTTGTAAGAAGATAAGACATCCTCTAATTAAGTTCACAATTGGTAATCTCCATGACATGAAATTATGAGATAGACCCAGCAGTAGGAATTCTGAATGATTTTCTGTCATAAAAAATTTTTATCTACCAGCATGTATAATGATCCTTATAATTTAATATTATCATTAATATGTGTCATTACTCGCACACTTTTATTTACTGGTGATAACAGTCATTCTGACAGTTGACAGAATTTAGGGTACATTGGGTACGTCACGAGTGGCATGTTATTAATGGATAATTCGAAGAAGGATTAGTCCACAATATTTATTGAACTTCACATCTCGACCATTTGATGGAAATAAAACCGTCATAGGAAATTACAAGGTGATGGTGCAACAATGAGATTATTTCTAGTAGTCAAAGAACAACGTATCATGCATAAAAGTTGATGATGCAATCATGAAACCGACATGATTAGATATTATGACAATGGGATTATATTACATAGTGGGCATTCATATGTGGATGTCATTATTATGAATTTATGTTCTTTATCTTGGGTTCATTGACCCATTTCTAGATATTACTCTTGGAATTTATCAAATACCACCTAATGACAATGAGAAATAATCATAGAGGGTAACACACCATGTGTTTTTGGTGGTTTCAGTTAAATTCTACTTTAATTTAATTAATGAAACAATTATTATTCTCAGGACCATGGAATAAATTTATTGAATCTAAAATGATTGAATGAATTAAATAAATATTTATTCACCTAATTGGGGGTAAAATAAATTTATTTACTAGTTTGTTAATATAATATTTATTTAAAGTAATAAGTTATTTATTTATTTATTTGGGAGCTCAATAAATGGATGTGGAGTTCTATTGGACCAAGGCCAATCTAGTAGTAAAATAATTATTTTCCTGATGAAAAATAATTATTAAACTATTTTGAACAAATTAAAATAATGAGACCATTATTTTGTGATACCAAATTTTATATATGATTACTTTTTGTAGAAGTTGGCACACCATAAATAATGACTTAAGAGCTTCGAATTTCTCTAAGATCATGTATGTATTTAGTTTTTTCTATGAAATAAAATATTGTAACTGAAAATCTATGTATATAAAAAGATAAGTACACCTATTATTCCAATTAATAAACCACATTCCTGGTGAATTGATAATTGTTGAGCCAAAAAATTTCACTTTTGAATCCTCTTCTATCCCCTCTTAAGAAAGAGTTACATTCTTCAAGAACAAAAAGAATTCAATCAAGAACAACTGAAACAGGACACTCACTTCTCCATGCTAGCACACAAAGAACCAGCAATGTCAATCAGAGGACATCAAATCATGTGTGGATCATGACTAGAGGGATTCTAGTTTGGAAACTTATAATTGAAATTAAATAATCTAAAATGGTCATTGTGGATGATCAACATCATTAACAATAAAAAACCGAAGATCCTAGTATTATTTTCATTAGGAAATTAATTATATTAATTATAAGAATGATTTTCAAGATCCCCTCTAAATTTTTGGGCCTCTTCCTTATATATCTAATTCTTCAATTATATTATATGGAGGATGGAATTCATCTTCATATTGATCCCAGAATAATCATTGATTATGGTAAAAATAAATATTGGGTCCCATCCCAAACATGCTCCGGTTGTTCTCAAAACCTTCATGTGTGATAGATTTGTGGATTTTTGTATTGAGTAATTACCCGGGTGGTGGTAAGATAGACCTTTTATCCTAGGATAAAGGATAACCTACTCTTTGGATTAAAAGAAATGTGTTTCTTTTTATGTTCCATTACTATTATTAATATAAACGAAATTGTATTGTTTCTTATTTTAATCATATTCATTTGTATTGTAATTTTTTTAAATATGATTAAATTATTACATATTGCATTAAGAGATTATATATGTTGTATTGTAAAATAAAATAAATTTGATTTACTCTAATTATTGTATTCTATTCAAATAATTTTTTTGAATAACATATTGTATCATATCATATCATATCATATCATATCCACTGGATCTAGGAACCTTATGGTCTTTTGTATTGGTTGGGAATTTTATTAGTTTATGACCTCTTAAACTATGTTCATATTTATGTGTTCAAATACAAAAGTTTAAAACCTACAATTCACACCCTGTATTATGTCATATCATATACATTTACATTTATATTATAATCTGACAATTGGTATTATAGCAAGTTTCCACTGTTTTGTACGAGTTTCATTATTTATTTCTCTAAAAAAATTGTATTTATTATACATATTATTTGTTTATAATTACATATAACAATAATGTGTCGAGTGAAATGTATTTTTTATAATATGAAAGGAATTAATATTGGATAAAATTACAATATGAACCCAACTGGACCACCTTTTTTGATTGTAATGATTATGAATACTGGTGTGATTGAATGATGATATTTGTTATTTATATTGGAGAAGATAATTTTGTGATGTTCACTGGAGATTGCCAAATTTCAGAGAATGAAGTCAAAACATTTACCAACCAGGAGAAACTGGAATACCAACTGATTTACAAGGAACTAAATAATTCGTTATGTTCTATGACATAGAATATATATAGTCAGATATCTTCATGCATAGAATCCAACTGTATCTGAAAGAAATATGATGTCACACAATTTGGTACATCTAATGTTATTGAAACAAGAATATCCACACTTTGAGCAGATTACTATGGTTTTGTTTTTCCCTATGGAGAACTATTATGAAGTATTCAACAAATATTTTTGACTATTGTAAATAGTCATAAATCCATGGGATAAAAGGGTCCTTATGACGATGTTCTTATTGAAATGATAATTGATATAATTCCAAGGGAGTAAGAATAAAAAAGGATAGCTATTGATGAGAACATGGATGTTACTAAAATTGATCTTGATAAATTATTTTGAAGTAACTTACAACAGGAGACAAGAATGAAAAAATGTAGATTTTAATACGAAGAAGAATGCTAATCAATGTGTATCTTTTACTACTACATCATAAGCTAAGACCCAAGAAATGGAAACTAGATCGAAATCTATAAAATCTGTTATTATATCAGAATATAGTGAGAGTGATCATTTTTGAGAGTGAATGAGCCAATCTTTCTGAAAAAATTCATAGGATTATTGGAATGAAATAACTTCAAGACAGATTCGAAAAGAAAAATTGAATGGAAATGAAATACGTAAAAGTAAATTCCTATTAATGTAAAAGATCAGTTCATATTAGACCATGTTTTATTTTTCTAAAAATAATGAACAGGAATGATAAACATTATGAAATAAAAAACAAAAAATTATAAATGTATAATAATAAGATATTATTGAAGGAAATTGATACTTTGAGTGAAATTGGTTGTGATTCACCAAACGAATCTTCTGGTCAGAAGAATATTGGACATTTATCCAAAATATCTATTAGAATCCTTTGTCTTATGGATAAGTTTCACAATGCATAATCCCTTACAAATGTATCTTTAAATGTTAATTACCCTGATGAGAAACATTCTTACTCTTTGGATGAATAATCTTTCTCATTAGAGGATAATATAACTTCTTTTGAAGAATTATATGTATTTTCAAAATTACTTGAGATAGAAATTCCAATCTCAAGAAAAAAATTGAAAAGTAAAATTCTAGAATACCTATCTATATAAAAAAAGAATCAGATGATTCAATTGATCATGATAAGAAAAATCTTGATTTACAAAAATATTTCAAAAAATATTATGGATTCAATTTCTGAGAAGGATAAACATTCAAAGGACATTGAATAAAATGTTTTAAATAAAATGTTTTTTGAAACAAAAAACAATTTCAAAAACAATTTCCTATGAGAATGATAACTTATTCCTGGAACTAAAATATGATTTTTTTTCTCTTTAGAAACATTTCACTTATATTATTTCTCGAAGAAAATAATTTGAAAAAAATATTCCCAAATTCCTCCTCTGTGGAATAGTCCGGGAATTGTTTATACACATTTAAAACTAGTTTTTAGTCAAAATTATACTGTTCCCAAAGGTTCTCAATTCCTCACCAACTGTCAATGTGGTTGACATTGGGAATGGAATTTTTCTCCTAATAAAACTGAATCTTTAGGATATCATAAGTTCCACATTTCTTAAAAAATGTGGATTACTAATTTTCTTTGGTCCAACATTTTCGTATCCAAGCATTTTTGGGTTCTTAAATACTATTTGTTTCCTTTTTATTAAAACAATAAGTGTACCAACAAAATAAAATTTGGTACATGAATATTGGTTGATCTCGACATATGACTAGAAATCAATATTTCATTGAAAGGATCATTAAAATGAAAGGTGGAGGAGTGAACATAAGATATAGTGCTCAAGGAAATATCACTGGTATATGAAATATTGTAATTTTAGGAATTTTTTTATTCCAAATGTTTTGTTTGTTAAAGTTATAAAGAACAACCATAAAAGCATATGTCAATTATGTGATGAAGGTTAACTTATGAATTTTAGGAATGATAAATTATTAATTCACCATTCCAAGGATGAATTCATTCTCTATGCTCAGAGGAAGAATAATTTATGCCCAATTAACCTAGAATACCTAGGATCCAAGACTTACCATTCTAAAGTACAATGGAAGACCAATATATGTTATGCAATAGAAGGCTAAGACAGTGTAACCTTAGGAACCATTTCTAAACTCACAACGAAAGTCATGTTAAGGATATACCAGATCATATAATTGATTCATAAAATTTCTTTGACACTTGTCAATATGGAATGAAACATAAACCTCTATTTATATCAATTAATAAATTTTCAACATCTATTGAATTACAGTTTCTGCACATGGATATTTTCGGTTCTACACTAACTATATGTTTTTAAGGAAAGTACTATGAATTTGTTTTAGTTGAAGACTACACTTGACTTACAGGATCCAATTTTTTAGCAAATAAATATTAATTATTTTTCATTTTCCAAAAATTTAGAGTCCCAATTAAGATTGAGAAAAACCGACCATTGATAACTATTCTAGATGATCATGGTGGCGAATTACAAAATATGGATTTCAAAACATTTTTTAGTAATAAATGTATTACTCATAACATTTTACCTCCATGAACCCATCAATAAAATGTTGTTATTGAATGAATAAATCATATTACATAGAAAATGGAAAGAACCATGTTGAGTGAAAACTCAATTGCTTATCATTTCTGTGATGAAGTTGAATGTACTATACATTATACTATACATCATGTTTTAACTAGTACATTTCTTAATAAAACACCTAATGAATTATGGACTGGCCAAAATCACAAATAATCATACATCAAAGTATTCATATTTAATACTAAAGATTATTTAAAAAAATTCAAACACAAATCCAATTATCTAATATTTCTAGTTTATTACAAAACATTGACCACTTATAGAGTCTTTAACAAAAACACATGTTTTGTTGAAAAAATAGTTTATGTTAATGTTGGTGAAACTAATACAATTTTTAAATAAAACCTTCCTATATAGACAATGTGTTTTCAAAAACAGATTATCAACCCTTGATTAAAAACTCTTTTTAAAAGGGAAATACTCATGAAAATGTTTCTAAAATATTTACCCCAGAATACTTTCTATCTTATGTTGTTGAACTTTTTTTACAAAACTGAATTTCATTGTTTATTAGGAATCATCCCTGTGATAATATCATTTGTTATGTAAATCGTCCCATAATATCAAGTAATTCCATGAGAAATGAAATTGAACATCTTTTTTTATATCCCAATTTGATACTAAAATTTATAACGAGGCCTTAGGAGATAAGGATTGGATTAATGAAATGCAAGATGGACTAAATTAATTTGAAAGGAAATATATCTAGACCATGGCTGAAAGACGAAAAGAAAGTATTATAATTACACAAAAATGGGTTTTCAGAAATGAATGTGATGAAAAAGAATTCAATATATAATATAAAGAAATACTTGTTGGTAAAAGATATAATCAACAAGAGGGAATATACTATGAAGAAACATTTGGTCTGGTAGAAAGACTTGAATCTATTAATATTTTATTAGCATTTTCTTCATTCATTAGTTTCAAAATATTTCAAAGGGATGTAAAATGTTCTTTTATTAATGATTTTGTACAGGAAGAAATTTTTGTATAACAACCCCGCGTTTTGTAGATTCAAAACATTCTGATCATGTTTTTAAACTATCTAAATCATTATATGGGATTAAAAAAGCCCCTAGAGTTTGGTATGATAGTCCAATAGGGTTTTATATAAAAAACAATTATGAAAAAGGTATTAAAGATCCAATAATTTTTTTAAAATCCATAAATAAAAACATTTATGTTGTTCAAATAAATGTTGTTTACATTATATATTGATCAACTAAGGAATCCATAACTAATTATTTTATAAATATAATTAAATATGAGTTTGTAATGAGTATGATGGGTGAGGTATCAATTTTTTAGGTTTTTAAGTATCTCAAATACTATAATGTGCCTATATATCCCAATATATGTATATCAATTATTTACTTAAAATGTATAGATATGACAACACTAAAAGTATAAACACTCTACACAATACCTCAAATACACATGATCTTGATGAAGCTGGGAAATCCAGAAGATAAAACAACTTTTAGAGGTATGAAACAAAATTTGTTATACTAAATAGATAGTCATTCAGACATAATGACTGTAGTTTCTTTATGTGCAACATATCTATATAATTCAATGTAATCTCATTTAAATGAAGGGAATATAATTTTTCTCTACTTATAGGTAACTATAGGTTTAGGACTATATTATTCTTCCGGAAATGATAAATTTATAAAACGTTTTTAGGATGTTGATTTTGCGGTTTATTGAATGGATAGAAAAAGTACCTCCAGAACATGTCAATTTTTAGATGATTAATTAGTTTTTTGGTCATGAAAAAACCAAATTTAGTAGCAGTCTCCACTACTGATGTTGAATATATAGCAGTTGGAAGTTGTGGTTCTTATGTGTTGTGGATTCAACAAAAACTCAATGACTATAGAATATGTTCTTATAAAAAACAAAACTATGATATAATACATGTGAAATTTATATTAGTAAAAACCATGCACAACCCTCACATGAAAAACTCATAAATATTCATCATCACTTTCTAAGTGATCACACAAAAAAGGAAATATTATTTTATAATTCATCATAATGCAAGAACAACATGCTGACATTTTCCCAAACCATTATCATTCAATTGTTTTGAATACATTAAAAAATTCTTGGAATGATCATTGTAAAGTAATCAATCACTTTTAATTTTTTATTAAAACATATCCTTACATTATGTTATTCATTTTCAAAGGAGGAGTATACACCACTAATATAAATGTTACTTTTTAATCGGTTTCACTTTTATCAGTTTTAGATTTTAAATAGTATCACATTTATCAGTTATACTTTTATCGTTTTCACTTTTAGTAGATTTCATTTTTTATGTTTTATAATAATTGATTTCATGTTTATCAGCTACATAATTATTGGTTTCATGTTTATTAGTTTCATTACAATTAGTTTCATATTTTATGGTATCATAATTATCGTTTTTATGGTATTGGTACTAGATTAATTTATCGGTATTTAATTATTTTATTATATTTAATACTATAATCACTCTCATGTGTTTTTTAGTTTTACAATTTTGTTTGTATTACTACCATAAGAACAATATACTAATTCCAATATATATATCGAGATACTTCAAAAGGTATAATTTCTAAAACCATATTTTAGTTTTTAAAATTGTAATTTTTCAATTCATTATTTTAACACCTAATTAGATTCATTCTAAATATGATTTTATTTTATGAAATACCTCATGAGTTAGATATCATTATCAACCATTGGATATTTTATCCTCAATCCAAATCATCAATTTTTTTAAATAACCCCTCCCTTGATACCGCTTATCGAATTGAAATAAATTTATATCCAATCCTGATGTTATATAAATACTCAACGTGGTTCATAATAATATTTTACAAAAAAAATTCATAATCAGAGACGACCTCATCTTTTCAAATCATGGAATCCTTAGGGTTTGAGATAGTCTTTCATGTCTAAGTCAACTGCTTCATCTCGAAAGAAATTGTCTCCAAAAGATTCCTCTCCAATGGAATTCTGTGGTGAAATGTTAGTTACATGAGACATTTATGAGACTATTGATTCATATTTGAAAAGTATAATATGTTTCCAAGGATTGGAATCCATTTGTGTTGAAAAATCAGATCCAGATCAAGACTTTTAGTTCTATGAGGAGGTAATACAATTTTATAAAACAATGGACATAGAAAATGGTCTCAAGATTTCTTTTATGATGTATGATAAAATTAAAGAAATTTTATAAAACAGTAATCTAACTTCCTAGGAGTTCCATATGAGAGTGATTCCCTATGTCCTTACCACAAACTACCAGAACATAATGGGAATTTTGACAGGTGTAATGAAAAAGAATCACTTTTCGATATTCGTGATATCAAGAGAAAGGTATGTCATTTGTCTGGATATTATTGACTCATTTATCTCTTGATGTAAGGAATTTATGTTTTGATAATGGGTGACAAGGAATCATTGAATGTTTTAGATGCTTATGTGTATAAATATTTGGTGAATATGAGAATGTTCAATTTTATGGGATTCATTTTCTTGATAATTAGTAAACTTTAATCCAGTTCTTTAATGTCATAGTTGATCTTGTTTCTCAACATTCTCAGAATGTGTTTGAAAGAATTCATAACTCTATTAAATGTTGCAATCAAGTCAAATTCTAATACATTCAAGAATCCTCACATTAGTAATGATACAATTAGGTGACTTAAGTCACGATTCAATCCTAAATAAATAATGTTTTTATAAGATTTTGAAGATGATAAAGTAAAAGAAGTATCAAACAGGAGAGAAAAACGTTCTATGACCTCCAATTCTAATTCAATCAAATGAAAGTATGTTATGACTACACATCATATTAATAAAAGAACAAAAGGATTAATCTGATGAGGTTTCTTTAGAGTAGAGGAAAATGATAGAAGGTAATAAGGGGATCTTCAATTTGGTTTGGATCTAGATGAAACCATAGTACTGAAAATAATTTCAAAAGAAACCTTAATATAAGAAGAAATAAAGAAGAGAATAATTAAAATAAAGGATAAATCTATAGATATTTATAGTCTTATCAAAATATATGAGCAAGAAAAAATAGATATTGTAATACACGAACTTCCTGTTCAGACTCAATCAGAAGCAGCTGAGAATGGAAAAGAAAAACAGGCATATCAATAATTAACTATACAATATCTTAATCAAGAATCTTAATATAATAAGATGAGCTAGGGGAATAATAACAAGGAAAATAAGAAGAAATGGCAGTTAATATAGCTGAAAATGTATGAAATGTTTCAGTAGAATCATCAAAATCTCTATCCTTTTGATTTCCATCTCCTAATCCTTAGCCAGCCATGGAATTTTCCCAAAGGGTTTCTTCGAATAAAATCATTCACATTTCAGATAAAAAAGTATAAGAGGAATCCAATATGAATTGTAATCATCTAGCTCAATTTATATGTACTAAGACTCATTTTGTAGATCATCTTGAATAAATTGAAGATATAGATTCAGAATGAACAATCACAGTGAAGGGAATTCAGTTCATTGAACAAGATTTGAACAGATTAGAAGAGATAATACAATTCCTTCCAAAAATTTAATCCATGTTAGAAATCAATTTTAAGAGTCATAATGAAATAATGGACTATATCAATATTATGAATGGAAAGTTTCTAAATCTTGATGCTGATTTCATGAAATTCAAGGAACGTGATGCTAAGAACAATAATGCTTGTAATAAAATTTTCAAGTGGTTATACAATATTGATGATAATTTCAAGTATAATGTCGACTAGCATGAAAAATTTGTGAAGAGGCTAAATGATATCAATTATGTCTATAAAATGTTGGTTGTTTATTTGAATGAAAAACAAGAAGTCTTTCATAGACTGGGTACCTAAAAAAGAATTTCATATGAAGAGCTTGATGGTCTAACGGAAAAATTGATGAATGATTGTAATTTGGTTTTTTTCTATAAAATAGTGTTTTAATTTTGGAAAATGAATATAGAGTAATAATTGTGTATTTCAACACATAGGACGAAAGGATTAAAGCTTAGGAAGAAATCAAGAATCTTCTAGAACAAAAGCTCCAGAAACATGAAATGGTTATTGGAGAATAGGATGTGATGATGAAGGCTCATCCACAAGAACTTGTTAAACAGATGGATGATAGAAAAGTATCCAAGAAGATGAATCTCTCAATTTTCAACCTCTTAGAAAAAACAATGGGGAAATAATGAACATTTGAACTCTAGTTGTAAAAAAATCTATTTTTTCCAAAAATAAGTCTATTGTTGTATAATCTATGACTCCAATTATATCCAAAATATGAATGATTTCATTTATTATTTTTGAAAATCATAAATGGGAAGAATATTTTGGATAAGGAGAAATTTCATTCATAAAAATTATAAAGGAGGAATACCTTATTAATGGGGGAACACACAAGTAAAATAAACAGAATATGATCGATAGAGATATTTTTTTCTGAGGGTGAATTTAGTCATAATCAATATTTCATTCAACAGATTTACTGAACTCAGAGGGAGATAATTCTTTATTGTTTGTTTTCTGCTTTCTAAAAATGGGTATATTGTTGAGTCCAAATATGTTATGAGTTTCTCATTGATCATTTTGTTTTATAAATCATGATTTACTTCTTCTTTATAATGTACATTGTTTTACAATGTGACTAGATATGATGTTTTACAATAGTAGTCACATATATAATAATCATATATATTGAAATCATATAATAAATCTTTAAAATATTAATCATATTTTTTTTCCATAGTATCCACACATGTTGTTGTTCAAAATTGTAATCATATCTTATTTGTTTTCAATTGTAATCACAGATATGTTTTCTCATAATAACCACCGAAATTGTATTACAATCGAAAAAATATATGGTGTTTTCATAACAATGTGCATTATAACCAGGTTATGTATCATATTCATTTTATGAATCGTAACCATGTATCATAACCATGTTATAAATCATAATCACATTATACATCGTAACAATGTTATGTATCATATTCATATTATGATTTATAACCATGTTATGTGTCATACTCGTATTATGAATCACAACCATGTTATGTATAATAACTATGTTATACATCATAATCTCATTGAGCATTGTAACCATGTTTTGTATCATAATACCAATATGAATCATAATCACTATATACATCATAACCGTGTAATTTATCATTCCCATGTAGTTAATTAAACTCATGTATTACTATGGTACCACATACAAGATTTTTATTATATTTCATATTACTCATTTATTCATACATTGGGACTTATTTTGTTTCTAATAAAATTTATGTAGTTGATTTATTTATATACCAATCGAAATGATGTTGTGTACTCATTTTGTTTTAACCATTATAATGCTAGGTTTCCAAGTCCCTACGAATTTTCTAGAGAAATATAACCGTTGGGGACAATATGAATGTTAGAACCTGATGCCTATAATTTTGATGTCATTAAAATCAATCATCACAACAACTACACCATCATGTTCTATAAATCAACTGTATTAACTTTCTCTTGCTTTGTGAGAAATACTTGAATATACAAGATGTCAACAGCTTTTTTCTAGTTCTTGTATTTCAATAAGTGCTTTGTTTTTCATTGTGCCTCCAAACATTGTTATACTAATCCAAGGCTTCCAGGGATAAGAAGATTGTGGTACCAATTGTTATATCGATGGCTTTCAAGTATTTGAAAGATAGAAGTGAAAATTACATTATTAATAATGGGATTATGGGAATATGAAGACATATGTGTTGTTCAACATATCAAGTCATTATCCATGGGTTGGTATGAAAGACCTTTTATTCTAGGTGGAAGGAAAACCTAATCGTTTGGATAAAATAATTGTAATAAATTTTTTTGTAGATATTTCTAATAGAGATGAAATTTTATTATTTCTTATTTCTATTCATATTCATTTCTATTGAAATTGTTTTACTTAATATAAATTCATTACATACTGCATTAAGATATTATATACGTTAAATGGTAGAATAACGTAAATTTGTTTTATTCTGATAATTTTATTCAATAAAAATACAATTGTTTCAATATCAAATTGTATCATATCATATCATATTTATCATATCCATGTAATATATTATCTTTTTTATTTGTAATGAATTGTATTAGTCTAATACCTCTTAAACTATGCACATTCTTAAGTGTTAAAATTAAAAAATTTAAGAACTACAATTCACCCCATCTTGTATTATAAAATATCATATACGTATACATTTATATTATGATCCAACATAATATACCATTAATTTTTATTATATGACCCCTGAATGAAATTCGATGATGTAAAATATCACACTTGATCAATTTAAGATACGACTTTTCCTTCCTCTTAGACATTAGGAAAATTCTCGAATGTTAATCATGTTGTTCTTCGATAAAATAATATATGAAAATATAATCTACAATGTATACCAAACAATGAACAACGTAATCTCTAAAGAATCAATTCAATAAATCCATAATGATATTAGGATCATTCATAAATGAAAAAATGAATTACTTTTTACAAATAATGAACATAACATATATGAAAGTTTCCATATGTATACTATATTTTTTATCCTCAAATGATGATACCCATATTGAAGATCAATCTTGGAAAAATATATTTCTCCTCATAATTGATAAAATTATTCATTAATATAGTTTAGAGGATACATTTCTTAATAGTGATCTTATATGGTTCCCAATAATCAATGTATATATGTTTTTACCCATATTTCTTCTTTACAAAGAAATAGGTGAACCTAATTGTGAAGCACTATTATAAATGAATCCCTAAATATATTATCCTATATATTATACATTAATTCATTAACCTCAATCAGTTCTTTTCTATATGAAGCCTTTTAAATAGTGGTAGCACTAGCTATGATTTCTATTGAAATATCAACATTATACTTTTCTATAATACTAGGCGTGTCCTCAGGAAATAAGTTAGCATATTCTTTAACAATAGGAACATTTTCAATGTCTAGATTCATCCCAACCATTTCAGATAAATAACATATATGAATAGTTAATAAGCTCTATATGATGGATGTAATTTCCATTTGGTGTTCCATTTCATCCTCACACTGATAAAAGATTGAAGGTTGATTCTGAATATCAAATGTATCATCACATCCATGAACATTGATATGGGATTTTTACTGATAGATCGAATTAATACCGTGTTTTTTACATATTCAACCTGATATGAAATAACATAATCTATAGGAAGAATCATCTCACATTATTCTATTAAAGAGGTTTTATTGACAAGATATGGGATCATCATACCATTATGAGTTTTCCCCTTGAACTGAATATATAATCATTATGGTTATAATGTGATACCCTTATAAAATTTATTAAATATAATATATTGGATAGAATTTTAATCAAATAATACATTAAAAATCTTAGATTTGATGACAAGAATTCCTTTCACAACATTTCTAAAAACATCCTAATCAGTTGTAGTAATTTCCTTGCATTTCCATTCTCCCATTGGATTATTTTTTTGGTAACATACCTTGATATTTGGACAATTTATTAGAATATTTTCTTGTATCCTTACACTTAAGAAACATTTCATTAATTGTTTCTCTATTACATTTTAATTCATGAGAATGATGGATTTCTTCTCCACACATTACGAAATCACATTTTCCTTCTTGGCCTGTACCATGGTTTTTCATTCCAAAAGTACCACATATTGGAAAATTATATTTTTTCTTTTTATTATAGTCCATTTTTCTACATCATACTCTTGTTATAGTTCTTTATATAAAATCCATAATAAATGGAGAATAATTTCTCTATCTTAATATCACATTATATTATATCCTCAAATGATGATAATGTTTTAGATACTAGTTCCCATTGAATAGTTGGATTAAAAATGTAAAAGATATATCCAATTTTTCTCTTTTAATTATGTATATTGTAAATAACATGGAATTAAAACCATGTAAATTTCTCTTTATATTTATCAACAATTTCCTCTTCATTTTGTCTCGGACTCAGAAAATATATTTCCATATCCTCTCTTTTTCATTTGGAAAATATTTTTCTAATACATTTTTCATGAAATACTTCCATTCAATGAATTATATTTTCTTTTAATCATTTGATTTTTTTAAAAATGAACACCATTGATCATAATCTCTTAAAATATGATAAAATACAAGGATATCCTTCTACCTTTCACTACATAGTAATGTGAGAAATATTTTATTTATGGAACTTATCCATTTCTCATCTACACTTGGATTTTTAGAGTAATTAAATGATATAGGGCTTTGATGCATGAAGTTGTTTAAAATTGGTACACGAAATTATGGATTAGTATGATACTCCATTAGATCAAGGTTATTGGTCATAACCTATGATAGCGGCCCCAATACGGGTTATAAATTTTTGAAATTGAGCTATATCTCTAACTCCAGATTCACCATATTTATCGGGTGGGGAATTCTTGCAAGGATTATTTCCATTGATATAGATACAGTGAATTACATTATTTTTCATTTATAAACAACATAATACAAATCATTATATTATAACTTTATGAATCATAATCAATAATTTCAAGACTAGTGAAACACTTATAATAATTTGAGGAATTTATGAATAGCTAACATAATAATTATAAAAATGGTTTCATAGGGAATATGATCAAATCATTAAAATATTTTCAAATATATGATATTTTTTTGTAAAATTAATGTGAATAAACAATAACATATCATGTAGGAGTGTCCAACCAGGTGCACGATAAGGGTTCACCCACCGTGATCTATAATGACGGTCAAGATGTACTGAAACCAAATCTTTTCTAGGTTATTACCACTAGATGAATTTATAAAAAACTATATGTACATTTAGTTTCCATAAAGGTATTTGTTTCTTGAAAAATCATATAATAACTATTTTAAAAAAACATTAGCTTGCTATCCAATTTTTCAACATATCATTAAAGTCCATCAAATGATTAAATTTCCTAATCTATGTTTTTATAAAAAATATTTCCCAAGGGATATAATAAACTTGGGTATTATAGAAACTGTAAAGACCCCAATCGTAGTAGCACAGATTAATTAATAATTTAATAAATTGTTACAAGATAAAATTAATCACAACTAAATGGACTGAATAGTTTAGTAGTATTGGAAAACAAGATACACACTTCATTCCCACAGTACATTTGAAAACATAAAATAAATCATGATATTTTATTTGATAAAAATATTATTGACATTATAATATCCATAAATATCAATCATAATACACTTCTTACCATCCTATAGAAAGGAAAAAAGAATAAATGAGTGAGCATAAAGGCACAATAAGGGTATGCATATAATGGACAATAGCGAGGCATGTATAATATGATATAAATATTTGAAAATAAATTAATACCATATAAATAATCACATGATATTGAATCATATCAATGGATATCATAATTATTAAAAAAATCACATGGAAATCAATAACCAATTTCATAAGGACAAAATTTCTAATGTCGGACATCTAAAAATTATTATTGAGGCCTCAAGCATATAAATATTACATAAATTGCTACAGCCTCAACAAAATACCAATTATTCTTTTTCTTTTTAGACGTACCAATTAATCGTGGAAATATCTAATTATGGTCTTCACTCATAAATTAATAATTCTGACACATTTTTCATTTGAATATATAATATAGCTTAATCAATAAGCATTAAAAATAAATAACCACCGGTATTGGAAGATCTAGCCCATGAAATATCAATACTCTCCCTGTTAAAACTGATCATAACCATTATTATTAAATATGATGGATATAATCATTAGATTATATTCTCTACATAAGATTTAACAAACGATATTCATATAGATAAAAATAATTTTAAAATATCATTGATTTTTTTTTGATGAAAATACACTAATCAATTTGAAATAAATTATTTAAATTATAAATTTTTGATTAAATATAAATGAAAAAAATTTCATTGGAAGGAAAATATTAAAATTATAAAGGAATCCATAAACTATTGATTTTTATTGATTATATGAAATAACATTCATGCCATTTAATTTATATAAAACAACTCATTCACACATTTATAAAAAGGATAAGAAATTATTCATGTAGAAAATGATAAAAAGATTTCTTTCAAACAAGTTTATAAAAATACAAATATGGGTAAAAAATGTCTTTAATTAATCCTTATATGATGTTAAAATATTATTTTAGAAATTTTAAGGAAAATTATTGGCAGGGAAAAGAAATATTCTCGGCTATGTGGAAAATATATGGTCAGTTTTTAAAAAAAATAATGTTTTATTGTCTTCTGTAACATATGATTGGAAAATGAAATTTTGATGATGATTATTATTATTAAACATAGGAGAAAAAATAAATTTTTAGGATATAAAGACCATATAATACACCAATCAAATAATTACATATAAAAAATCCCAAATAAAAGTGAGAATGTTAAATAGATTATTACATCAACTTCGACAACCTTCATAGGCGTATGAAACTCATGTATAATAAATATAGATTTATTATAAAAATATTATAGATCCATATTCATAGATCATACCATATATTTATTGAATGAATATCTTTTATCACTATTTTATTATCTATTCATTTTTAAAATCACTACTATGGGTAATAACTGCTTCATTTTTCATGTACGTTTTAGTTAGGTAGTTTAAATCCTGGATGTTTTATCATGGTTACATCATATATAGAATTTTAATAATGATATAAATATAATATATCTTCATTATATTTTTATTTATATTAATTGTAATATTTTATATATTTAAAAATTAATTACACCGTACATGGGGATGGTAGTCCGTAAGTACGCATGAACGTTATTTTCATTTTTCACCAGATGGATGAAAATAAATTTAAATAGTAATTAAAAATTAAACAATAATTATTATATCATATATATAATTTATATTTATTAAATATATCCTTATTACTATCTAGGTAAAAATAAACTAAAAAATGTGTCACATCATTTCTTGGATGGGGTAGTACACACATACACCCAAACGATGTTATATGTTTTACAACTGATTGCATGGTAATAAGGTAGATGTAATATTTTAATTATTGATGTATGATTATTTCATAGAAAACACAAACAGAAATATATATATATATATATATATGTAATACATCATTATATCTCGTCGTGGGAGGTGGTGATGGGAAACAAAAGTGGGGGAGAGGACAAACATGTAATTTTCCAAGAGAATAAAATATATTAACATTTTATTCAAAAACAATTGATCCAGAAAATAAAATTTATGAATATTAGATAATATTGGGCTGAAATTTGTCTATAAAGAAGAATTTAGATAATTTTTAAGTAATTTTAACCATTATATATTTAATTTAACACTCTATAAACATGTTTTCAACATAACCATGGTAAATATTTTCCCAAGAAATAGATTTTCCATTTATAAATATATTTTATATAAAAATTACAAAAAAAATTACAAAAAATGAAATAAATAGGATTGGTGACAATATAATTGATATATGTTTTACATTTAAAACTATTTTAAAATAACATGAAACATTATAAAATCATTAAATGAATGGATAATTTTTATATAAAATAATTATTTTTCGCTATTCACTTTATAAATAATTATTTATTAATATTCAAAAAAATTCAATCTTTGATAATTTTTAATAATTTTTAAAAAATAATTTAATTTTTCTAATTATTTTTCTAAAATATTAAAAGGTACATATATTATTTCCGCCACAAAAATAAAAACTATATTAATGAAAATGTTTTTTTTAAGAGTATAAAGTCTTTATTAAAAATATACTTTCTTTATATAAAACCATTATACATATTTATGAAATGTTTTTATTCATATTATTACAACAAATTTAATTTCTATCATAGAAATTTATACTATTTTAATGTTCATTTAATTTCATGGTAACATGTATTACAAGTTTTCAAAAAGATTGAATTTATTTTAAGATAAATATTTCATTATATCTCATAGAGTAACACCTCATATGCATTTTATGTTGACACATATTGTTAAATATAATCATAATTTATGTTTGGTTGTACTATTTGACTTTATTTTTTGAATACATTGATAAATTTTATCTTAGTAAATATATTTATTAATTGATAATTCTTGTCCATGATTTTAATTTATTTGATCATAAAAGATTGTGACTTCCCTACCTATTAATTTTCAGATTTTTCTATTTTGGGAGTGTTTGTAGGATATCCAAGAGGGCTCAATTGTGGTTTGATCTATCAATGTGCTGGAAGATGTTGTTCATGAAGTGAAAAAAATTTAAGTCATAATGTGGAAGTTCACGGCTAGCGCAGTTTACTGGTTTCACATTTTTTTGGCGGTGGTTGTGATAAATAATGAAATGAATTCACATTATGAAATTTATTCATGGTGTTAAATTAATTCAGACTAAGCTGAGGTGAAATTTAGTGGAAGTTTTAATTATGATGACTTCCTATGGAACTCACACAATTAATTGATTTTACAACATGAAATGGGACAATTCTAGGTTCGCCTACCTTTTTTTTCAAAAAATGTTTCTCCCTATTAGGACACTATATATCTATCTTTTTTAGAGGAATCCTATGTGATTTTTAAGAATAATTCAACCACTGTTCATGTTCTTCAATCATTGGTTTCTGATGGTGGTGTTTCAACAATCTGTGGTACGTCATCTTCTTTTCTCTATTGGTTTCCCTTTAATTTTTCTTTAATGATCCACTACAATGTTATGATTTTTTTTGGTGTATGTGGGAAGCATTTTTTGGATCAATTGTTGCAGTTTGGGATGATCCATGGTTTACTATATGCAGTTTTGATTTCTGTCATTTATTTCTCACCAGGCAGAGCACTATGAGTTAGAAAGATTAATTAAGGGGGAAATTCACAAATTTATCATATTTTATGTATCATGTGGTTGGTGTTTACTCTTATTTATCTATTTGGTATGGTTTTTTATATCATATTCAAGATAAAATAATTTATTAATCAAAATTGAATTGTTAAGAGGATTGATCTGCTTTTTTTGTAGCTTTGATATTATTATATTGTTATTATGAATTGATGATATTGACATACGACTGAAAATAATGTATATTAGAATACATTAATTGAGTTCTAGTTGATTTGATAAGTAAAATGATTTTCATATTATTTTAACATCTCCCCGAAAATAGAAATTGGCTAACCAATTATATTCATCTAATTAAATGGTTTTCCAAATAATTCCTGGCTTGTGTGATAATAACCCTAAAATAGAGAAGTGTAATTGATAAAAATACCCTTGATAAATTTGTAAAATGTTTTTTGATGTTATGTGATGTGTGTTTGTGATGTTTGGAGGTGATGTGTGGTTGTGGTGCATAAGGATTATGAGTTATTTGAGGTCATGCTGTGGGGGTGATGTGTGGTTTTTATTTGGGTTCTATTTTTTTATTTGTACTGATGAGATCGTGATATGAAGAGATTATTTGTGTTTAACATAAGGACATGTTGTGGGATGGATATGTGTGGTTGTGATGCATTTTGAAGTGTTGTGTCGTCATGATATGAGCCAGATGAGAGGATAAGGGTTTTTTTACAAGATGATTGTTGAGTAATGGAAGAACTGGTTCATGATGTTTTAAATGGATTAGGATGGTATGTTTAATGGGTAGGAAATGGTTAATGAAATAATTATTATTTCTATCTGTGGATAAATGTGGTCATTGATGAATATTGAAATGTAATTTTTAAATGATATTGGCTATTAATGTGGTTTGTGGCTTGTTGTGTGGTTTTTTGTACTTATAGGTGGCTGAAAAAGTTAGGATTTTGTGAGTTGGATAGTTCTTTATTGTGAACCCGTAGGTTTGAATTATTTGGATATATATATATATATATATATATAATTTTTATATACCTTGTGATTCAAATATAAATTCTACTCGCATCAAGAACTATGTTCCAACACCCATATATAAATGGTGTGTGTTTTTCCAATATATTTGTGAGGAGGATGGATGTTTGCAAACCCTCTTTTTTCCCGTTCTCTTATCTATGATGGTTGATATGAAAATTCATTGATGGATATAGGTCTATTATTGAACTAGATGATAGATCATGTTTTTGTGGGTGAGATATGAAGTTACTGTGTTGTGGGGTAATGAGATGTGATGTGATAGTGTTGTGGGGAAGTGTGATGTGATTTGATGATGATCTATGGTGGCTAATGGTGGGGGTCATTCATGGTAGGAGGTGGATTTTAAATTTATGTCCTTGTTCCTGATACCATATTTCTCTTTTTATGATTATGATATGTTGACACAAGTGTCTTCAGGAATGATGTTATGGGACTATGATGTGGGTTGGTGGCCCAGGTGTGTTTAGTCATGTTTTAATATGACTATGTTGTGGGTGGTGGTATATTTTATATTGAAGATATGGAAACAATATGAATAATGATGTTGGGGCGTGAGAGTGTCTACATTGTTTTAATGTGGTGAGGGGAACCCTTTATTAATATTATTATTATAAAGTCATCATACCTAGCTTAAATTATTTGGTGGGTGTGGTTTCATGATGCTTGGTTTGGATAGTTGACTTGTTTAGGTGTTGTTGGTATGACTGTTTTATCACAAGTTCATTTGTATTATGATTTCACATGTGAATGAGACACTTTAATTATCCAACTGAGTATACTTGTACACTCACCCTCTATATATAAATTTATTTTTAGGTTTACAGAAAGATTATATGGATCATTATTCACATTACTGGATCAGAACATTAAGTTGTTTTTATTTCACTCTTGTATATTTACATTTTGGTAATTTCATTGGAAAGTTTTATCAATACCTTGTTTATTTATATGTGAAATTTTATATATTATTTTGATTTAATTTACATTTTTTCAATGCGTTTCTTATGGCTGATTCACAATATATTCATATATTATATTATTATATAGTGAATTCATCCAATTTTTTGGATTTTTATATAACCTTCAGTTCTATTCTCCATATTGGTTCTACTGGGGGATGAAATTAGGGGTTATTATCAATCACCCTTCATTATGGTATCTCTGGGGGGTGGTGTCATGAAATTTATTCATATTTTTTTATAGAGAATTTATATCTTGTTCAGGATAGAAATACAGAAAAATATAGAAATATATAATATATTTATGACATGGGACAACGATTTTTTCATGTTTTGATTTGTTATGGTGGAGTGTATGACCTAGTTATATAATATAAATTTGAGATTTTGAAATTTATAGCATGTGAAATTTTAGATCAAAGGATCCCAACATCGTAATCAATTGACAATGTTGCGACCAGAAGCATGAAGAGATTATTTTACCACAAGTCCAACACCACAATAATGAATGTATAAATAGTGAAGCAAGAAATTTTGATATTTTCAATCCATCCATTTTAATGATGATATATCATGGAGGATTTATAATATGTATATGCACATGGATTAGTGATTATATATATATATATATGGTGGAGGATGATTCAGGGGATCCCAAAATAAAGAATGAATACAAGGTATATCTAAAATCCAAAAAATATTATGATATTAAGTATATGTATGATATATCTCATCAGAGATATATGTGGATTGTCAAATTTTTACTCCATGTGAACTATGTGGTATTTAAATGAACAAGGATGATGAGAAATATATATAATAGATAATTATTGAAATACATTGAATATAGAATGAAGATATCTATGAAGGATTTGTTAATAAATAGGAGGAGTCGTGCATGTCAAAGGGATCAACAACTAGGATGATCATAAAGTGAGAGTGGATCTACCACCCAAGGATCATCATATATGATAATTTTTTTCTTCTTTTCTTTTATATGTGTAATGTCAGAACTGTTGTGTGGGTTTCAAAAGAAGTAAAATTGATGTTTCTATTTTAATTTATATCACTTTTTATTTTCAATATAACAATTCTTTTAACCTTTCTATATATCTTATTTATTTTTTAAATGATTATAATTTGACTAATATGGGTACAAATCACATGAGATGATGAACATGATTAATGGGGTATGTATGACATGAATTAATTCTTACATGATAGTTATATTTTCCTATTTTTTTGTATTGGATTGAAAATATTCTATATTTAATTACCTAGATACCTAGAGAGAGTGAGGGTGGCTTGGTAAAAGCCACATGTGAGAGTTGGAAGTGGAGTAGTGAGAGATGGATTGACATTGTTTTCAAATTTTTTGATTTATTTTAATACATTTAGGGGGTTTATATATTTCCTTGAGTGATATATCAACATGCCTATGTTGTAACTATTTTCTTCTAATAGGTAAATGTAAATACACTAATAATTCTTGTGTCTAAAAAGATAATTAATTTTCAATTTTAGGTTTACTTATTCATACATAATGTATAACTATTCATAGATACAAATTCTCTTACATTTATCCATTTTGGGGATTTTCTATTTTGTCAGTTCATTCAACACTATTTTAGATTAGATTTTTTAAATTTGTGACAAAGTTTTACCAATTGAATTCTATGTTCCATTTTTCATCAGTTTAACCTTGGGTGTTGCATATCCTATACTAATTTTCATTAGTTTTAGTTGTTCTTGGTCTTGTGTATTAAATTAAACATAGATTTAGATCCAAGAATGTTACAACAGATGTCATCCCATTTAGCACATAGATATAAAGATCCACATTATACTACCCTAGTAAAATCCCAATGTCATCAAATTATATATCTAGATCTATTTTTGGTCAATCATAGGACCCATAGCATGCCTATAATTCAAATGATTCATAAAAACATTTTAATGTAGGATGAATCTAAGTACCACCAACATAGAACAGGCAGTAGCATTCAATCTAGAATCATTGACTAATTCAACAAATATACGAATACATCTTGAAAATAGATGAAAATCCCAAGAATAAATATTTCATTAAAAACTTTATATATTTGTAAAAAAACTGTAAGAAATTGATATGGGAATTTTGAGCCATACCCATAGTGAAATTTTAAAGTAGTCCGCTGGAAGATCCAACCATGATTGGGTAACATCCCTCCAATGGAAGAGAAGAATAAATGGTTGGGGAAGAATGTGTGTTCTCCACTTAAAATTAAACTCAAATTAGTCTCAGCTATATTTAAAGTAAAATAAAAATAAAATAATCACTTTAATAAATTTTAAAAAACCCTTTATGTACCCTCCATGTACCCGATCACTCTCCACCAGGTACCCAATTCCTCATTAAATATCCTCCATACGGTCACCAGCAAAACAATGCACACTAGGTATTCTTTCTCCTCTATATGGCACACCACGTACTCAGTACCATCATATAGGGTACCTAAAAAATGTTTCATTCAAAATATAGATCATCAAACATAGGTCATATCTCTTTATTGTACCTTAAATATTTTTTGACACCTCTAATGAATCAATTTATTCCTCTTAATTCCACCATTATACCAAAATTATCTAACCCTAATACTCATTCTTTAACACAACATACTTTTTCTTCCTTTAATAGGCAACTGGTTAGTGAATCGCATAACATTTAGGCATGATTCTATATTTTCATATAACCTAATAGAATATTATGTTAATGTTAATAAAGAAAACTAATACATATGTTTTTTTCATAATGTATTCAAATCACCTATACACATAATTATACATAATATGTTTCACAATATTTGAACTTATTCATATAATTCTTAAATGATTTGCCTTAAAAAATTCCATGTTTTATACACTCAATTCACAAAGAGAATGTTACTAATAGTTTTTTTATATTATAATTTAATATTTAATCTAGATGTGTTTTATTACATAACTGTTCAATAATCAATGTGTAATGTATAAAAACTGTTAATAAATCATTAAATATTTCCTACCCATTCATTGGTAGCTTACATGGACAGATCATAACTTGATTGGTTATATCTCATTATTCCATGATAAATCACATGGAATATACTGATAAATAGTAAAATTACATAATCCATAATGAGGTGATCTTCAACACATTATGGATTTCATTACACAAACCATGTCATGGTGACTTTTCCATATTATGGTCTTATGCTTTGGTGGATAATATTTACCATATTCTACTTTCCCTAATGCTATATATAATTTTTATTCTTTCACCCTATATCACATCATATACAACTACTAATATAATCATATCCAAAACACCGAAAACACTTTTAGGATAATCAATTATTAAACTCACACATTTTTAAATAGACATTGGATAAGAAATCTAAACATAATTAAAAAATGATCATTGTTTACACATGTTATTTTATAGTATTAAAAACAAATATTATTTTTATTCAATAATTTAATTTAAGGATTATAATATATAAAATTAATAGTACTTCTCAAGAAACAAAGTGATTTCGGAAACACGTCATCTAACACATGTATCTTTATACTAGTTCACACTAAATATTTTTAATGCAACATGAATAATAATGTAATCACATTATCCATGGTATTTCGTATTAGCCTGATATATATTGAATGTCACTACCATATACGCAACCCATATATTCTTAATTATTCAAGTAATGATGGAATAATATCAATGAATACATCACATGTAAAACAATTATACATATGATTACATCATACGTCACACACCTAAATAGATAATAACATCTCATATAACTTATTTATGTTTTTCTAAATACATACATTGTTTAACTCAATTGAGGTCCTGTATGTCTTAACAATAATGAAAATATTAAAATCCTGAGTTACGTAATAAATACCTACCGTATGGTATGCAACACATCGAAGAACCCATTAATTTTCTAAACCTAATTGGTGTTTAAGTAAAATATCACTGCATGATGGTTTACATATATGGTACCTTGATAACATCATATTATGGGGAAAACTATAATGTCCTAGCACGAGTACCAAGATCTTGATACCCAAATTAAACCACCACCTGGCCACATTTTTATGACACAATTTCATAAGTCTATGTACTAGTAATGAGGTATAAAATAAATCAATTATGGTATGAATTTGTCTCAAAATTAATAAACCTAATAGAAATATTAATTTTAATACTTTAAACTATTTTTATTTATAATATATAAATACCAACTATGAATGAAATCTAGTTTTACAAATAATCATATCTAATCCAGACAATTATGAAAAAATAAATCATAAAAACTCTACCCCCATGTATCTAAATCCTCTTATTATACCTTGAATGTGGAACTCAACTCACCATCAAATAAGACTAAAGTATTCATTTTTCATATATAAAATTCAATTATTTCTAAATTTAGATTAATTTTCATAAATTGGGGTGAGAATAAATTCACTAATATTCCCCACTGACCCCAATATTATGTGATTAATTAGTAATTAAAAAATTCATTTCCAATACATGGTCTATAAATCATTTACAATTAATTATTTTTTCAAAAAAAAAAACCATAAAAATATATTTATTCCATGTGATAATATATAATAATCTATTTAAAATAAGAAATATCATTTAGATCAATAATAATTCAACAATAATCAAGGTTATCATCAATATTTCATAATGTATATCCCAGCCAATGTTATCCCATGTTGTTTTTCATTAGTTAATTCAACATCAATAATTATATTCTTATATAATTTAATCAATTTTTTTATTCATATGGACCGTTGTGAGAAAAAAATGAAAATTTTCTTATATCTACCCAAATGATAAAATATGATGTTTCAAATATTTTCAACCCCCATGATGATATTTTACATTTCTAAACCATTTTGATAAAACATATTGTATCGTAATTTTTTATCCTTATGATAAGAAATGATGTTTTCATGATTTCTATTCATATGATATGATATAATGTTACAAATATTTAATATTTTTATCACATTCTTGTCCCTATGACTGTAAATGAGTTTTTATATATCATAGTAATTCCAGTATTTGAACAATAAGTATAGGTAGTCAAATTACTTGTTATTAAAAGATAATATAAACTACTTTTAATAATTTAATTTTCATATTGAAAACATTATTTTTGTAAAATCCAAGGAAAACATATTTATATATGAATTTAGTCATATAAAATACCAAAAAAATAACAATTCCATGTAAATATATTTTTAAAACAATTTTTAGAAATAATTCAACAGATTAAATAAAAACCATCAATTTTATAAATATTAAGATTGATATAAAAATATATATCTTCTCAAAAAAATTATATCATTTTAAATTATGATTGAAAATATATATAGAAATATTTCCCACAAATCATGAAGAAATAATAATTATATAAAATCCAATAATAATATATATAAGGATTGAACTATTATAAGATTATAATATATCTATCTACAAGCATATTTTTTCTTATAAATAATCATGTTTCGAATTTGATGATAAAAAAGTGATGAATTGTAACATCATGGTACATTCTTTCAGGTGATCCCCTTTTCTTTAATTTTTTCTACCATTAATTTGGTAAATAATTGGGCTATTAGGGATGGAGAACATTTTATGAGAATAACAACCAAATGTTCATGGATGCATTTTTGTTTGAATCAATGGATTTTGAGTATAAAAGTGTTAATGATTATGTGGGTTTAACCTTAATTTTGGAAGATTATTGAGGTGCTTTGGGTTATGATGTAAGAATGATTAGTTTTTTTTGCAGTATTTAGTTGAAATACTCACATTGTAATTAAAATAAACAACTTGTAATTTCTATCGGGGAAGGAGTCATGAATGAGGTTCACAAAATGAAGGAATTACACACCGTTTAATTATTACATGTCATTTAAGTGTTGCATTTTTTCATTTTAGAGAACTGTACGAGTGATATGTTATTTCATTATTTAGTAGGTTTTGTGGTCCATGACCAAGAAGGCTTCTCCAATGGATTTGTAAGTCTCTCTTTAGACCAGATTGATTCATCCACCAATTTATAATATTTGTAGTTTGTTTTCATCTCTCCAAGTTAGTGAACATTTCTTATTCTTCATTTACTTGATTGTTGTAATTTCATTCCATTTCATTATCAAATGCATCGACATGTGGTGATGTTTCTTCTCATTCCATTCTTGATCCATTGCGTTATCTTGTTCAAGGGGCTAATCCATTATTGGTCATGGAGAGGAAGGTGTACATTTTTGAAGTATGTGTTGATTACAATACTTCTCTAATAATTTTATTCATTAAGTACAAGTTAATAGAATAATATTAGTTATAGGGCCTCCATTTAGGTTTTTGCATCTATTAATATGGTGGGTTCCATTTCAGGAGTGTGAAACCACAGGTTTTTAGGTAGTTGGTAATGCCTATAGCATGTTTTAGTTCACTGAATTTGTCATGTTTGGATACATTCTATTAATAAATAAATTGGAAATATTTGAGGAATTATATTTCTGTATATAATTTTTATTTTTATACTATAAGTTTCTCTCATAGATTTGGTAAATCGAAAAAGGGTTTTGAAGTGTTTTGAAATGATTTTTGAAATGGATTTCTAAGTAAGAATGGGTGGAAATGGATTGATGTATTGATTTGGAGAATAGAACAAATGGGAATCCTTGTTAACATAGGGGGAATTTATAGTATCTTATCTCATCCACTCTCAGGTTTTTATTCCATGGGGATTTCCATTTCACTCTAATAATGTTGTACAATTGACTTAGTCAATTTTTATAGAGGATCATTTATTATGGAATTCCTCTTCTCCCATGGCTCGATGCATATGTCTATTGTCATGATGCATACACAATTTTCATTGATAGGTATGAGTGTCCTAGAAAACCTAAAATAGTGTAATACATGGAATGATGTTACCAATTATTTCTTTTTTCCAATTTGGGGTTCTTCTTTTTGTTTATACAATTTTGGGTTCTTCCATAGAATTCATATGAAAAATGATGTATGATTTTTTTGACGTGATTTACCTTCTATGATATATGAAAATTAAATGATCTAATTGTTTTTAAAATCATTATATGTAAATTTTGGAAAAGGGGAAATTCAACAATTTTACCTTGCTATTGATATAAAAATAGTTTAACTATATTAATGGCTTGTTTTATTTAAATGTTGAGTATTCTTGGATAATTTTTCAATGGCTTGATATGGAACACATTGGTGAGACCCTATAGATCCAACTATCTCACACCCTACATATGCCTCCAGTGGTGGGTATACTTTATTATTTCTTTTGAAGAAATGAAAGTTAAGGAGCCTTAGTGAGGTGGTGATGATTTCTATCATCTGTGTTGAGTAGCGGCTGGTGAGAAAGAGGGAGTCTAGAAGAGCTATCACATAGAGTGGTTGTTTTTGCCTATTTTGGTAGCCAATATGGTTGGAATTGTAGTTGGATACTTTTTTCACTATTAGTTTGTTTGGTTTCCACTATTTGGTTTTATTTATGGCATATATTTATATTTTATATGACTATATCTGTCATATATATGTTTAATGTAATTACATTAGATTGATGAAATAATTCCCTCAATATTTTTCTATGATGATAGTAATCATCCCATGGGGATTGGGAACACACTTTAGGTTTGTGGGGAATTGGCTCAGGTACCAATTTGACAGCGTATTTGGGTCTGTTAATTACAGTTTGATATCAATGGTGGTATATACTCTAGAGTCCTTATCATGGGTCATTTGGTATATTGGATATACGATTTTCGGTACAAAATAGGTATATTATAGTGATTTCATCGGAATCATTTATCATGATGATACTCCAGTTTCAATGGAAGTTGTTTAGTGTGTCTCTTGTCTAGAGTTATTGATGTTGACTTCCATTTTTTTCATATTATTTTTCATAGTTTGAACTGATAATTTTTTATATTATTAATTATTCAATTTTTATATGTGCACCAATATGCCTATGAAATGTGTTCTGCGAGTTCCGTAGGAGGATGTCGCTGATGTTGCAAAATGGAGTCCTTTGGTGGATCTTAACATTATCACTGATATTGGGTTAGTTGTTGGTGTTGTTGACCAATATTTTCCACAAGCTCGTAATTCAGTTGATAAGTTACATCATGGACTTATAAGAGAAATAGATTGATCAAATGAGTTCTTTGATTAGAATCAACCATCATATAATGAAATGAATTAACCTAAATAGATAGTGGAGTTGCTTAACATGATCAATGGAATCATGGAATTCTGGGATATAGCTGAGAATATCATAGTGAAGTGTGTATCCATCAGACATGAGGGTTCTAAAAAATGTTGGTGGGATTCTACGGTACATATAGATTGGATTTTGGGTGCCAAAATGAAGGGTTTTGAGACTCTATAATCCCATTATTTTTTTCTATATTTGATGATAATGTATAATTCTTTAGAGTGAATCACTTTAATTTAGGATAATTTGGTGTCTGCATACACTAATCAGTTTGCTGAGGTAGTTCGTTTTTCTCCAGCGGTTTTGAAGAATGTCCATCAAAAATCTCATAAGACCCTATAGGGTTTAAGAACAAATATCATATCGTATTTATTTATGAAGAATATTTCAACATCTGTAGAGAAAGTGGAGAAGTATATATTGAAATATATTAAAATGACATGAATGTTTGGATATTCTTCTTTTTATCTTCCACCGAGTGGAAGATTCAGTGGTACACCATTGAAAAAGCAGAAGTGGTAGGATCATCACTGGAGTGGTATAGGTTCTTCTCTTAAGCATGCCACTTTTACACTACAAGTTATAGTTAGTGGTGTGCCTCTAACTTTTTGTCAGTACAAAAATGTTGGAGATACATGATATTCTTGTCCTTCACATATAAATATGGGTAACATTTGTGACATTGGTCTTCTACAATGCATCTGTTAGGGTGTAAATACTTGTTGATATAGTCATGGATCATCATCTCCAATGGCTATTGTGGCATAGACAGATGGTACAAATACTCTGGGGCTCCATCTTCATGCCATTGGAGTGAATCACCATCCCACAATAAATGACTTTTTAGAAGAGGTAGACACAAGTCTAGAACTATGACAGGAACCATGTTCTTTGGAACCACAATTGTGATTACTTTATTTGATACTGTTTCTTGCAACTTATATATATATATATATATGTTTCTTTATATTCTTAAGATTTCATTAAAATTCATTTCCATTGTTATAGAGTCATTGAAACTTATTGGGAAGAAGAAATAGTAGGGGTTTTGTGTCATTGTGCACTATCGATGTCTAATGAGTATTTAGTCATGGATTTTTTTATTATTGATTAGGATTTAGTCGACTTCATCATTTGGATGGATTTTCTTATTGATAATCTTTCTAATGATTATTTCTATCAGCATGTTTTTTTATTCTTACAACAGATGGGTGCTCACATGTGTTATATGGAGTGTTGGATCCAAGGTATGGTCTTATATGACCTACCTGCACTGAGATTAAGAGTTTATTTAAAAGTTTTTATAGTTAAGATCGATGAATTTTCCTCTGTTGTTGATATTAGGACCAATTTTTTAGATTTTATTATTGTTTTCATAGATGATCTCTCTAGGATTCCTCTTGATATAGAGGTTGAGATTACTAAATACCTAGTGCCTCAGATACAACTGATATTGATACCTTCAAGTAATATGGTACCAATAGAGCTAAAAATATATAAAAATTCAGTTACATGACCTTGTCAAAATGGTTTTTATTCCCTTGTGTTTTACCATTTGAAACCCCAAATCATTTTTCCCAGATGTCATATGGTTCAATCAAATTATGTGTGGACTCCCATATGTTAAAAAAATTAATAGTTAAGAATAGGTTTCCATTGTCTTCTGTATTTTATTTGATTGATTAGTTAAATGAGTAAAAGTGGTTTTTAAATATTGTTCTCTGGTCGGGTTATCATAAACCAATATTATAGAAGTGTGATGTATCAATGAAAACATTAAGGGGAAGATATGTCCATTATGAATAATATGTATTTCCAATTTTTTTGAATAAATCTCTTTATATTTTTATTAATTTGATGAATTAGATTTTGGATTAGAATCTTGACAGACTTTGATAGTATATATAGATGAAATCTTTGATTACTCAAGATCCAAGAATGAGCATGAGAACAATCTGAGTTTTGATTTGGAAATCATGAGGTGTCACTATTTGTATGGAATGATTGGAAAAACAATATTCTAGATTCATGATGTAAAATTGTTAGGGCACATGATTTTTTAACATTGATTATCATTTAATCCTTAGAAGGTAAGGGCCCTCTTCTTATGGGAGGTGTCATAAAATGTTTTTCAGATTCAGATATTATTTTTTCTTATTGAACACTATAGATGATTCATCATGATTTTCTATAAATTTTCATCACCTTTGACTAATCATATGAGGAATGGGGTAAAATTAAAATGGAAAAAAAGTGTTAGTCTTCTTTCAATGTGTTTACCATACCTCTGCCATTGGCTCATATTTTTCTGCTACTTGAGTCTAGTAAGGGGTATGCAGTTTAATGATATTATTTTTGTACTTTTTTGGTTGTGTTATCATGTAGGATGATCATGTGGTGACCTACAGTTCATTTCAACATAGACTACATGTGAATAATTACCCCACTTATGATTTATATCTTTTCATAATCTTGCATGCACTTTTGAGTTGGTGGCATTATCTTTATAGGGAAAGGTTCATAGTCTTTTCTATCAATAAGACTTTGAGTTATATATTTTCATAGATAACTATAATATTATAACGAGGCAGTATATGGAATAAATTTATAAATTTGACATCAATATTTCATACACCCTAGGTAAGTGGAATTTCATTTCATAATCACATAGTATGAATGTGTCATTGAAATCTATTTACGAATTGAAGGAAAAGTGAATCCTTATGTGTAATTTTTTCTTACATGAATATAAATTCTTAGGTGGATTTTTTTAGAATGGTTTTGATCAGTTCTCAAAAATCATCATTTATCTGGGAGTCTATACATCTAATTTAGTTGTAGGATGATGTGTTCAAATGAAATCTAGAAACCCTATATTAATGGGATACTGTTTTAGTTTTGCATCTATCATTAGATGGTATTCTTAGAATTTGGGATCAGTTTTTTGTCCTCATATCTATGCGGAGTTCATTTTTTTATTGTAATGTTTCTTCATAGTCTATTGATCCTAGTAATAAAAATATGTATTATGATATGAGATACTGATTCTGGTGGTCATGTATGAAGTTTGACATTGCATATTTCGTGTCCCACAATTATGGATGCCAAAATGTTAAAAAATTGAATTTGAAACCTTATGGTTTGCTTCATCCTCCTCCAATACTGATATGGAAATAGAATGAGGAATCCATAGATAACATTTATTGATTACCATGGTGAATCTAAGGGAGAAGTTATATCTAGGTGGTGTTGGATATTTTGATAATGTAATTTCATTTTATTATGATCACTGAAACAACAAAATTTAATGATCTAGGAAATATGTATGTGATCGAAATTGTTAGGTTACATGGGGAAACATCATCCATTATTCCAAAATGTGGTCCTAGGTTTATTTTTATGTTTTCTATAAATATCCAAGAGGTGATGGGGACTCATGTCAAATTAAGAACAACCTATCATTCATAGATATATGGTCAGAGGGAGCATCTAATTCAGGTTCTATAGAATATGACGGATTCTTGAGTCATGGATTTTAGTGAATCTTGGTATATCCATTTGGGACAGTTTGAGTTTTCATACAATAATAGTTATTATTCAATCCTGATAATGGATCCTTTCTAGGATTTGTACGGTCTAACATTAAAATCACCTCATTTTTGGGCATAGGTGGGATTAGCTTCATTGGTGGGACTGAGTTTGGATCATGATATGTGTGTGTGGATTCATGTTATACATCATTGTTTGGTAATATCATAAAGTCTATTATAATATTAGGTAGATCAATTACATCATCCATTGGTGTTTTATATAGGTGACCAGGTTTTCATGAACGTTTCTCCTTAATTGGGTCATAGACATCTTGGAAAATAGGGAATGTTGGCACCAAGATATTTGGTACCATTTGAGGTCATTGAGCTTCTTGGGTGGGATGCATATCATTTGAAATTTATATCTTAGTTGGTAGAATATATAGATGTATTCCATGTATCACATCTCAATAAATATCATTCAGATCCCACTCTTGTTATGAGTTGGGATGAAATTGAGTTATAAAAGCATGTTTTTATTCTTGAGTAGACATTAGAGATCTTTGAATATCACATGAATGTATTATGCGGATATTCTATTTTGATAGTCAGAGTTTTAAGGTATCTCATATTAGATTCTCATGAGACATGGGAGTGTGAGTTGTTAAAGAGGGTTTAGAGATGTCTTCTATTTACAAGGACTTATTCATCCACAATAATTCTCTATGATGAAAATTATTATGGTGAAGAGTTTGTAACATTCCATTTCCTACATTATAGTAACACCTTCTCTTTAATTGTTTCCCCCCTTAAGTGAGTGCATCATGGGACTCATGAGTATGTAAAAATTTTCTAAAAAATTATTTAATTTTTTTTGGTTGTGTGTTGTTTTGAATTAATGGAGTTTTATTATAAATGTGTCAGTGATTTTTTTAGGGGTTTCCATGAGTTTTATGGATGCTCATGGTACATTGATATATTAGGTAAAAATCATTTGTTTTTTCAGTCTAAAATATAAATACACACCATGTAATGGAAGTACATGACATTTAATCTCAATATGGTGTGTCTCATGAATCTAGTGTTTATTATGAAGGTAGTATGAGTAATGTACTGACTACAATCCATGTAATGTTAATTAATCTGTTTTTAATAAAACGTTGTTGTGTTTTTTCGCATATTAGAACCTCGAGGACTACACGAAGTATAAAAATATTACACTCTATGAAAATATAGCGGTTTTGGATTTTTGGGTCCCATAATAGTGATATGACATTTTAGTCATCAGCATGTCGTGGGAACATGACCTAAAATGATTTTATTGTGATTTTGGGATCCTCTATGATGTTTGGATTGATTTATTCAGTGATTGATCGACAATGTTGTTGGATTTTGTATTTCTATGTGAGTGATCCTTTATGATTCTTTGTTTCATTGAACTAGGTAATGTTGTTGTGGTGTGTTATTAGATCCATTGACCTGTGTTGATGTTTCTTAGAATTTCCTTTTAGGACCATTATGTAATCTAATTTTAGGGGCCATTTTTTTGGTGGTGGTGCAATAGGAGTATGTTATTGAGGTATATGTTTATTACTCATCCAATATGATCCTTTTTCATTCAACAAAATCAATTATTAGAAGTGTATATTTGTTCTAGGACCTCTATTGTTGTTTTTGAATCCTTTCATAAGCTAGGTTCTATTGTGGGAATGTGAGACCATGATATTGGAATTATTTAGTTTTGTCTCTAGCCTATTTTAGTGATCTGCATTGCCCCCATTTTAAAATATGTTTTTATTAAATCGAATGTAATGATATGATTTATTTACATTTTTTATGTCGAAATTTGGTTTTAAAAAAAAATTGTTTCACCAATATTTGGTAAATGGAAATGGGTCTTCAAAGCATTGTGAAATGGTTTGTGAAATGGCATTAAAATCCTTACTTTATTGAAATTGTTTGATGAATTGATTTGGAAAATAGATTATATGGGAATACTTGGGTAAATCAGTGAAATTTATAGTAATAGGTATCATCTAATATTTGAGGGTTTGATCATGGGGATTTTATCTCCTCTCTTGTCATGTTCTTTTAGGGACATGTTAAACATGTTCTCAATAGGACTTGCTGGGTTGTTCCTTTACTCTCTATACTTGATGAATAAGTCTAGTGGATAGATCTATATGTGATTTTATGTGTTAGGAATGAGTGTACAATTTCACCTAACCTAGTTTAATCCAAGGGGTGATGTAAACTATGTAGCTTCTCAGCCAACGTAGGATTTTACTTTTTTATTTGTACAGTTTTGTGTACCTCCATATACATGATATGATAAATGAGGCATGATGTTTTTTGTTTTGAATTTATATATATATTGAGATATATGTTAATAAAATGATTTAAAATATAATTAAAATATTTATTTAAGAATGTGTAATAAATGAAAATTATACTCTTATGTTGTTCTTTTGATATAATGAGTATTAATCTATTTTTATGATTTGATTTCTTTAAAAGTTTAGAATTCTTGGATTATTATTCAGATACATGATATAGAGAACATGGTAGATACACCATAGATCCTCTTATCTCACACCATGCATACCCCTTCAGCGGTGTATAGACATGGTTATCTCTTTAGATGCATGGAAACACAAGGCACCATAGAAATGTGGGGAGGTTCTCTTTTTGCTGAGTTGAGAAGATGGTGGTGAAATTGTGGGATTCTTCCCACACTATCATATGGGGTTGTTGTGTTTATGTTTTTGGTATTACTTTGTGGTTGGACTCATATTTGTAAATTTCTTATACTCTTGAGTTGTTTGGTTTCAATTATGGCATATATTTATCATTTCCACTATTATGTCAATTATATTTATGTCCCTTGTCATTTCTTCATGTTGGGAGAAATTGTTCCTTATTTTTATTATTTGATTCTTGAGACGTATTTACCATCCCATGGTGACAAAGAACTCCATTATCATATGTGCAAAATCGGGTTAGGTACCTATTTGATGTAGTATTCAACTTAGTTCATTACATGAATCAACAAGTCCTACCATCAGTATTACTTAATAAATCGGCACTAAAAAATGAATTATTATACCATTAAAATAATTTTTTGTAAGGAATGTACATTTGGAATATCCCTCATGAAATATTAGTTTTCCCCATTTCATTTATCCACACCCCTTATAGAACTTTCTATACTAGCATACATGGACCTTATTGAGTTAAAAACCCTTATGCAGCTTGACACGAACGCAATATAACTCACTGTTTATAATTTAAAATAAGAAATATGGGATAAAGAAGTTATTGAATGTGGAATGGCCACATTATTAATTGGAATGAGTTATTCTAAATATTTGAATACCCAATATTAATACCTTATAGATAATAATAAATACATTGAGGATTTTAAAGATACTTACACACCACTAAACACTTTCAATAATAAACGTAAATTATATTTAAAAACGTTTACCCCAAAAATTGATAATTTGGACAAACTATATAATCTATTTTCAGATTGTAAAATATTTATTTATATTCCATAATTACATATTTGACTATAATAATTTACCAGCGTAATATTTACTTCTCCTAAAATTGTCAAATGTGTCTTTAATATTAATTGAAAGAAAATAGTCTGTCAGCATTCACACGTAAAGTATAATTATCCCATAATTATATAATAATACTATTATAATGATAATTACACTTATCCCATAGACATGATAATTTACTAAAATATCTCCAATATTTTTTCATAGATATAAAAAATTTTCCACAACACTTTGATAAGAGGAATAAACCATCCACTTAAAAAAATTTCATCTCAATACAAAATTTTACTAGACATTTAAGAATGAAATTTAATGTTACAATTTACTATATGTTATGGATCAAGTAAATATTTCCTTTGGTGAGATACATGGATGAAATTATTAACAACATCATATCTAGGTTCCATCACTACCCAATATGTTACTTCACCAATAAATTATATAATAATAAATAAATCCACAAACAATATTTCACGTTTTCTTTATTTACAATGACTTCACTGTCAAATATAAGGAGACATCAACTAAAATGTATATAGAACAACACAAAACATACATGGCCGTAATTTATGACCATCATAGAACCTCTATTTTCTATTCACAATCACCATTCACTTCAAAATTAATTTTATCCAGTCTAATATCTCTTATAATTGTTTAATAAATGGGTTTTCACTAATATATTCCAAATAAAAATGTGAATAAAAGGGAATACCAAAATGTGATTCAAATAGTATAATGTATATTGACATATGATTACAATTATTATTATAAAATCTTATAAAAGATAAATGATATTCCCCAGATGTTCCCAAATCAAGCACCCATGCATGATATATATCATCGAAAATCTATATGATCCATTCAGATTACCCATCCATATACATATGGTAAATTGAATTCATCCTTAATTGAAACAAATAAATTTTAATGTCCTTCCAAAAGTCATGAGGAAATAGTAGGATCTCTATCTGGAATAATAAATTTATGAAATCAATGAAATAATATAAGCTTATTAATATAAATCCCACTAAGATCATCAACTAAATGTGTCACCCAGATAGGTAACAAGTGGTCTGACATCAGGAGTCAATCCAAAACTACCCAAATAATATATTTCATAATGGTGATCCAAACAATATCATATGAATGTTTATATAAATGTATTATAGATTTCAGTTCCATATATGTAATAGTAGAAACAATTCAATAAGCCGTTCATGATCTACTGCCACCTATATTTGAACTAATAATCATATTACATAAATGTAAAATTCATTTATCATACAAGAAAAATAATTTAAACTAATTATTCAAATCATGGAATATCATTGTATCCCCTTCGTACACCTCCCAAACGGAATGATAAAATAATTTCCTAACATTCTTCCTCAATGAACTAAAATGGAATCTCTCACCTGCTTACACTCCTGGTCAAATAACTATAGCTCCTTCCCTTTTTATTATAGTATAAAATTAACAAAAAAACTATAATGAAGAAATATATTATAATTTTTTTACATCTCAAGATTATGAAATGAAAACACACCCATCACCTTCCACATCCTTTTAAGTTAGTTTGTAACTTGAGCTTTAATAATAAAAAATAATGAAAAAGTTAAAAAATTTCCATTTCCAGAAGTATCTGAATGATAAAATTCAATGGTTTGAAAAATTCATATCTACCTTCACAACCTCATGTTAAGTTCCCATTTGAATAGATATATATTAAACTCTTAGGATTAGTTTAAATTATGAACTTCTCAGTAAAATAATAATTCCCCCAAATAATTAATCCATAACACACTATAGATAACAATAAATAATTAAGAGAGTAATTATTATATTTTGGTTTCAATAAACTTGATTCATATGCCTTTAATTAGCTACATTTTTTAATGAAACTTCTAAAATATTCTTTTGAATCATCCCAATAAACCACATAACCACTTCTGGAGTCCAAAAAGTGTCACTAAATTAATATTATTTCACTAATTTGGTAAATTGTTTTAACTTTTCCTTCCATAAAAATTTATCTTCATTTTAATTCTAAGTTTCTACAGTGAATTCTAGATTGAATAATTCTAAAAACACCATTAATAATAGTCATCCATTAAAATGATATATGAATTTTGAAGACAATATTTGGTGTTTCCTAAGACATCATATCCTTAAATTTATCAAGGTCTATAGATACATCATTATATGAAGTGAAATTTCCCATAAAATTAATCTCTTTAATTAAGATGTGACATCTAGAAAAATTGCATAAAGGTTATGCTAAAAAAATCCACCAATCACCATCAAGAAATTTATAATAATCATCCTTAGTTCTAAAGTAAATCAATACATCATCCACAAATTTTTCCACTGATTTATTTAAATACCTATAGATGTTTGTTTTATCAAATACTTGAGCATTGAAGTTTTATTAGTTATACTAAATGGAATAAATAATAGACTGTAATGTCAATAATTACTCCAGAAAGTAAATTTCATTATGTCTTCATCATATTCCCTTAATTAATGATATATAAAGGATATATCAATTTTAGAAAACATTTTTTCTTCATTTTACTAATCAAAAAATTATCCAATATCTGGTAAAATATATTTATTCTTTATTTTAATTCGATTTATGTTTTGGTAGAAACTATACAACTATAAAATATTATTGGTCTTCTTATAAGATTATAATGGTGTTGTATGAGGAGAAGTGATAGTCAATATAAATCATTTATAGTCCAATTCTGCTAATTACATATTTAATTATTTTACCTTTATTTGTATCATGTGATAATTTGGTTGATAAATCATGTTTGTTCTTGGAAAAATATCCATGGAAAATTCATTATCCCATTCTAGAGGAAATAGTGAAAACCTATTGGGAAATACATTAAGATACTTGTACACTTCCTTGATAAGTTTATTTTAGATAATTTTATAAATATATTCAACTGTTAAACCTTATAATTCAAATTATTTAAATCAAAAATACAAAAAAATACTAAATCTACTTAGATTAATAACTCATTCTCCTATTAATTTGTGAACTCTATTAATAGAAACAATGTGAAGCCTTCAAATTTAGCACGTATTAGTGGATGTGCATTGGATATCATAGTTTATTTTAATTATTATGTAATATAATATCATGTCATGGAATAGATAGTGTCATCATAATTACACATTATATATTATAATAGAATGTGATATATATTTGAATCCTTGTTTATTTCATCCATCCAAAATGTGTATCAGTTACCAAAAAATTATGAATTACCTCGACATGTGATCTAGATATTTCTACTAAATATGTATATAGAGAAGAATATGATACATCATTTATAAATAACATATGAATGATCTTAAAATAAATAAAAATAGTACCATGAATAGTAGATGCTCATTCCTTGGTATCAAACTCCTTGATCTATTACTCAGATTAAAAAAGGAAACCTTAATCTTTATATAGTATATCCATTCCCCCTTGGATTCTGAGACATGAATTTCTATATCTAGAAAAAATAATCTTGTATCTTTATTTTTTATTGGATTTGACTAACATTTAAATTAAATATTAAAACCCATAAATTTTCATTAAATGAACTAACCCACCACATTTTTTGTATTGTTATTACCACAATGCTGCCTAGATACTCTAGTACCCTGATACATGAGTTGACATTAACATATCCAAAAATGTATTATTAATACCCACATGATGGTGACTAGAACCTGTAATCATAATAAATAAACAAGGGAATTATTTTTTAACCAAACACGGATGAAGGTAATGATACATATCAGTATGCTTAATACTCTTAAAGATGATAGTACTTGAAACTAAACAGATATTTCAAAAACCCAAAATGTACATAATAAATATATAATAAATTTAATGGATAGGATCAATATTCCTAACGAACCTTCACTCCATTAACCAAGGGATATATTTCATCCACCTCGATAAAGAGGAAATTTCCATTTACTCTGACAATGTTTGGAGAATATCTGCAAACACTTGAAGGAAAAGTTATAGTGTGAGATAAAAAGTCATGTAGGGTCACTCAGGTGTTTCAAAATAAAATTCTAGAATGAATAATAAAAAATCAAGCTTTTAATTTTAATCAAAATAGTCATATAACTACATTTTCAAATTGGAATCAAAACAATATTCATTTCAGAATGATGGAACAAAATTTCAAACATTTCTTAAATAAAAACTTTATATAAACTTTTATATTCACTATTAATGATTAAAGATGTATCATAATCAATTGTATTTGTAATAAAAATACTCAAAATAATAACCATTTTCATCTTCATAGAGTAAAATAATTTCTATTTATTGGATCCTCACACATCTCATATTTGTGATCCTGATAGGTATGTCTACACACATCCCTCGGGCTAAATAAGAATAAGACTCATCAACATCCCATTAAGGATAATATCATTTAAACCTATTTTCTATTTGAGTTTCCATTATAAATCCATATCTAGGGAATTACTATCCTAGCATACATATCTCTAATAATCCACTAAATACCCATGCTCGCATGTTATCTATCAGCCAATAGAAATGAGGAAAATAATGTAAAGACCCGTAAATTTCAAGGAATTTTTTTTTCTTAATTTTCTTTGGAATTTTACAAGAACGCAGTTTCTGACGGCACCTGATTCCGAGGCCCGGTGTACCCGGAATCATTTTCCGAAGTTTTGGCTCGGGTACGTTCAGTGAACGGACGAGCGGGTTTTTCTAACTTTTGAACCGGTGCCCAGAATCGAATTCTGAGGGCACCGATGAAATCGCAGCGCCGGTATTCGCTTAGAAACGCCTCTTCCGGAGTTGCGTTTGCTCGGGTGTGGTTTTTAATTTTCGGGCTTAAGGTTAAGAAATAAAATGATTTTGCGACAACTTTATTTTATTTCGCTTAAGCCACATGGAAGCCACTTAAAGGCGGATTGAACTGAGTTGAACTGGATAGGATGCTATCCAGAAATATCCTACCCCTTGGTAGGATATTTGTGAGGTGGGGCCCGCACGAGCCCCGCCGTTTCTTTCCGTTAAGAAACGCATCCGTGAAAACCCGTATTAATGAAAGTCAACCGACGCGTTTTCTAAATTCTTAACAGACCATTTAATTGGGCGGTTTATTTCGTGAATTAAATGGGCTGTTTCTTTCGTGAATTAAATGGGTCGTTTCTTTCGTTGAATTAATTCAACGAATTGATGGATCGTTTCTTAATCTTTTTTTTTCAAATTCGTTGGCGTATTAATAAAATAAGACCAACGCTTAACCTCTGGTTATTATGCGCTTGAGAGCTTTTGGGAGATTTCCTTCTTCTTCTTCAACCTTGACGAAGAACCTTCGAAGAACGAAGAACGCGAAGAACGTCGTTCTTCAACGAAGAACTTCTCCGCCGAAGAACACGATCCATCCACGACGTGACGTTCTTTTTCCGCATCATCTTTTCCGCGACGGTTTTCCGCGACGAACGCCATCGACAACGACTCTTCCTCCGACGTCAAGGAATCGACACCGATATTCCACGACTCCGTCAACGTGCGACTATCGAGGTAAGGGTTCTTGAGTTCGTTGTTTCCTTTTTATTTGACTTTCCTCAAGACTTGACGAGGAACGCCCTTTTTCCGACGAAGAACGCCGCACCGCTCTTCTTCGTCTTTGGTGTCAACGAGAGAGAACACCGCACCTTCCTCCTCGGGCCTTCTTCGTCGGCAAACGAAGATCCGCCAACGACGTGTCTCTTCGGGCATATCTCTTCATCAACGGTTTGGACGAACGACGACCGCGACGCCCGATCTCCGCGACGCCGTCTTCCGCGGAACGTAGTCAAATCCTCGAACTTATACCCGAGGTAGGGGATTGTTGTTTCATTCTTAAATTATTCCTTTTCTTGAACATGGATCTGGCATGTCTAACATGAGGCTTGAAATGTTCATGTTGAGTTTTTATTTAACGTGAGGGGGGCCGGACCGCATGAACACGGCCGAACCCCCCCTCCAACGTTTTTGTTGATTTTTATCTTGCGGGAGGAAGCAAGTGGCGTGGTGCCGTCGCACCACGCGGATGAACGTGCAAATATCTTCGCGATGCCGTCACACGCTCCATGGTAGAAACAACAGAAACGCGACGCCGTCGCGCCGCGTTGGATGATTATCAAAGCACGGCGAAGGGGCGCGGTGCCGACGCACCGCGCCGGATGACGAACGCCGCGGCCGGTTCCGGGCCGCGGCGGGACGAGAAGACCGCGGCCGGTCCCGGGCCGCGGCAGGACGAGGAGACCGCGGCCGGTTCCGGGCCGCGGCGGAAGAGAAAACCGGCGGCCGGGCCGCCGGCGTCGGAAGCCGAAGGGGGAACCGGAAAGTACCGGTTCCGTTGGAGAAAACCGGCCGGCCAGCTGGCCGGCCGGAAGGCATTAAACCGGGGAATTAATTCCCCGGCCAGCCTGTAAAACCCCCCTCTTTAAGAGGGGGGCGGATCCATGAAAGGGGGGCAAAAGCCCCCCGGTTTCCCTAATTAAACCGGCCCCCACGTGGGGGGGGCCGTTTGTTGCAAAGGCACGGCTCAAAGCCGTGCCGCCTTGTCAAAACCGCGGGGCTGAGCCCCCGCGTGCGCCGCCAACGCGGCCCGCCGCCGCTGCCAACGCGGCCCGCCGCCGCCGCCGCCAACGCGGCCCGCCGCTGCCGCCGTCGCGGCCCGCCGCCGCCGCCATCGCGGCCCGCCGCCGCCGCCACCGCGGCTCGCCGCCGCGCCGCCGCCGGCCGCCGCGCCGCCGCCGCCCGCCGCCGCCCGCCGCCGCGCCGCCGCCGCCCGCCGCCGCCGGCCGCCGCGCCGCCCAGGGGGGGGGGGTCGGGCCGGGTCGGCCCGGACCCGGACCCCCCGTTTCGGACCAGTTTTGGTTTTTCGCTCATAACTTGAGCCTCGGACCTCCGATCGACGAACCGTCAGCGGCAACGCGATCCTTGGATCGAGAGGGTCGTTTCGGTATATCGCACTCAAGGTTTCAGATTACTTTGAGTTCGGCCGGGTTGGTTCGTTCACGAAACCAACCGGGCCTTCGGAGCGGAAACGCTCATATCTTGAGCCACGAACGTCCAATTGACGCGCCGTCAGTCGCGTTGTGTTCCTTTTAGTGAGTTAGATCTTTTGGCATACTCCGCCCGAGGTTTGGACGCAGGTGGAGTACGGTCGGATTGGTTTTGCCTTAAAAACCAACCGGGCCCCGGAGACGAGAATGCCAATAACTCACAGACCAGGCGTCCGATTGACGCGCCGTCTGTTTCTTTGACTTCCTCTTGATGAGACGGAACTTTTGACATACTCCGCCCGAGTTTTGGATACAGTCGGAGTATGGCCGGGTTGGATTGTACTCGAAATCCAACCGGGCCCCTGGATCGGGAAAGCTGATATCTTACAGACAGGACGTCCGCTTGACGAGCCGTCAGCGGCGTTGGTGGTTACGTTGAGTAACGGTCCCTTGGGTATACCCTATGGGAGTTCGGGGTACAGTTGTGTTACGGCCGGGATTGGTTCGCACTCGAAACCAACCGGGCCCCTGGGACGAAAAGGCTAATAACTCACAGACCGGGCGTCCGATCGACGCGCCGTCTGTTGCGTTGAGACCCCTGTGACAAGACGGACCTTTGAGACACTTCTTCGTGAGACTTTGAGATACTTGGAGTATCGACCAGTAGCTTGTGGAGTGGACCCTTCCGGAGACGAGCGGGCGGGGGAGCGCTTGGGTGTAGCGGTGGATCCGTGGTACTTGACAGTGGTGGTGCGCTTGGATGCAGCAGCAGACCCTTGGAGGTGGAGCGCTTGGTTGTAGCGGCGGACCCGCGATACTCTACGGAGTGTGTGCGCTTGGTTGTAGCGACAGACCCGTGACGGTGGAGACGAGCGTGCAGAGTACGGAGACCGTGTAGCCGGCTGAGACCTGACGACTGCTTGACCGACTCGACTTGGAGTGAGTCGACTAGCCCAGTGGACGGAGCGCCCGGTATTTGGCGGCAGACCCACGGCGGACGGAGCGCCTAGTAGTTGGCAGCAAACCCGCGGTACTCATCAGGAGGAGTACCTCAGTAGGCTATTTGGGTGAGCGCCCGGTATTTGGCGACAGACCCTCAGCGGACGGAGCGCCCGGTAGTTGGCCGCAAACCCGCAGTACTCGACAGGAGGAGTACCTCAGCAGTCTTAGGTTAGTGAGCGGCGGCCTCGGAGTCGTGACATGACCACTGTACACTCTAGAGACGGAGCTCTTCAGCAGTTACGGTTTCGTTAATGAAAATCCTGGTTTGAGCTGAGTCAATGATCTTTGTGTTTCCTCATGATTGAGATGGGTTGCTTGATAACTTAGGTATATGTATGGGCATATACCTGGGTAATAGTTATCCGTCGATTTCATAAACTTGTTATAAACTGTGTGAACTTGTACTGTTATCCTGTGTGGATTTACTGTTTACTCTTCTTTGTGGATTGGGTTGTTCTTGGGCTCGGAGTTGGAGCCGAACGGAAATTGATGACTTAGGTATATGTATGGGCATATACCTAAGCAGTGTCAGTTGTTACTTCGTGATTGTTACCTTTTTTTCGTGGTTTATCCTTTGTGGATTTGAGAGACCTTTAGGGGTCTCGGGGTCCCTACTGAGTAGCTTATACTCACCCCTGCACGGGCTTCGCCCGCACTACGTTGTGTTGGTTGCAGACGACGGACAGCGTTGACTTAGCTGAGGCTTGTAGAGCGGGACGGTACCCGGGGGTGGACCACTGGGCGGGACGTGCACGGAGCGAACGGCGGGACCCGTGGAGCAGAGGAGCTATCTGTACTCACCCTTCAGGTGGGATTTCCAGTGGATAGCTCGGAGTAGCGGCTTTACTTTTCAGTTGCTGTTTTTCCCTTTTTGAGTTGTACTTTACTTTCAGTTTGGGTTTGTATTCTGGCCCATTTACTTTTCTGCACTTGTAGTTACTTTCCGCTTGCTGACTCTGTGGTGGTTGTTACTTATAAAGGCAATGCCTTCCCTGTTTATTGGGATTTTACGCCTTGGTGCTAGTCGCCAGCCCCTGGCCTATGGAAGGCGGGCTTGGGGTAGTCACGGCACGAGCCCCGAGGGCGGGTCGTGACAAATTGGTATCAGAGGAGTTCGGTTCTACCGCAGAACTTATAACTCTGATCTTTCTTTCTGTGAAGCAATAATGTTAAGGGTACCGAGTGTGGTTTTCAGTTCAGGGAGTCCAGTGTTGGTGCGGGCGGCCGACGTATCCATACACCAGGACCCTGACAACTGATTTCCGACTTTGTGCACGAAAACACTGATTGCGTGTGTGTTTACAAAAGTTTTTCCCCTTAAAACAGCTCAAACCAGGTCAGCTCACCAGGTATAATCGTTTGATCGTGTTACGTTGTTTCTTTCAGGATGTCTTTTCTCAGACGACCAGCTAGAGCCCGGAGGGATGAGCGTGCTGACAGTCTGTCGAGCGACGAGGCTTCGGTACAGGGCCCTCTTGCTGTTGAGGCACCAGCGGAGGCACCAGCGATACTACCATACGTTGGGCCACCGATGCCACCAGCCCCAGCAGTAGGCGATGCCCGCCACTTGCGCGCACTGCATGAGTTCCAGCGCCAGAGGCCACCCAGGTTCGGGGGAGAGACGGACCCGCAGGCGGCTGAGGATTGGCTGGAGGCTGTGGTGGGAGTCTTCAGGCTAGTGGGGACGCCATCAGACTTCATGGTGACCTTTGCTGCCAGCCTTCTTCAGGCAGCAGCAGGCAGGTGGTGGAGCCACTTGTTCCAGTTTTGCGATGGGATGGCTTTCACATGGGAAGACTTCGAGACCTTCTTCAGGGTGGAGTTTGTGCCAGTAGCTCTACACCCCGAGGGTGTTCGGGAGCTGCTGCCTTTGCCGCGTGTTTTTCGATCAGAAGCCGAGTCATCTGTGGGCAGTAGACAGATGATGCAGAGGTCCAGGAGGACCAGACCAGCAGATGGGCGATCTCGGGTTTTAGGACCGGTGGTGCAGGGCACCCGGAGTGGGAACAGAGCTAGCCGTGCAAGGAGCAGGTTGTGTTACTCATGCCGCGGAAAGGGTCACCTGGCACGTGACTGTCCGACTCCTCGATCCGCAGGCTTGGGGGGGAGCCACCGAGGTTGAGGCAGCGATAAATACTTGAGCAACAGTAAAGCAGGTGGACAGGAGCGAAACTAGTGGATACGTCTCTTGTACTTCTAGTTCCATGTTGATGTTGTTTTTGTGTAGCATCTTTGTATTATGAGCTGCAATAATAAAAGACGCTTACTTTTGTGATGTTTTCTTTCCTGTCCTCTTTTGTGATGTTACTAAGAGGTTCCAGTTGACTGTTGGCTTGACCCTCACTTGTGAGACATCTACTGGAGGAGACCGGTTACCACACACTGATGCCGACAGTGTGACTCAACCCTTGGAGGCGAGAGTAACAGTTGGATCTCTTAGTAGTAGCGTCGAGGCCTTACGACGTCATCCTTGGTATGGATTAGTATCATCCATGTTAGGATTGACTGTTTTAGGCAAAGAATGTGGTTCATCCTGGGGATGAGACCAGGTTTCTCTTATCGGCAAAGAAGAAATCTTGCAGCTCTTGTGGGACCAGAAATGGTCCGGGCCACATCGGAGGAGGTCCATATCATCCAGGAGCGGATGAGGACAACACAGAGCCGGCAGAAGTCATACGCTGACAGGAGGCGGAGGCCACTAGAGTTCGAGGATGGTGACCACGTCTTCTTGCGGGTCACACCTCGACGTGGTATTCGGAGATTTGGCCGAGGCGACAAGTTGTCTCCCCGCTTCATCGGGCCTTTCCAGGTCCTCAGCAGGGTTGGCAAGGTGGCTTATCGCCTGGCTCTGCCACCTCAGTTGCACCGGGTGCACGACGTCTTCCACGTATCCCAGCTGAGGAGATACGTGCTCGACCCCCCTTCGCATATCATCGACCATGAGGAGCTAGACGGTGGCGATGAGTGTCTTATACGGAGGTTCCTGTGGGGATCGAGGATCGACAGGAACGGATCCTAGGAGGATGGTCGATTCCTCTTGTGCACTTTCTTTGGCAGCACGGGAACCTCCAGGTGAGCACATGGGAGCGGAAGGCTCAGATGCGTGCTCAGTACCGCTTTGTTTCCCTAAGTTTGTGGTGAAGCTTTACGGGGACGTAAAGCCCTGTGGTGGGAGTAATGTAAAGACCCGTAAATTTCAAGGAATTTTTTTTCTTAATTTTCTTTGGAATTTTACAAGAACGCAGTTTTTGACGGCACCTGATTCCGAGGCCCGGTGTGCCCGGAATCATTTTCCGAAGTTTTGGCTCGGGTACGTTCAGTGAACGGACGAGCGGGTTTTTCTAACTTTTGAACCGGTGCCCGGAATCGAATTCTGAGGGCACCGATGAAATCGCAGCGCCGGTATTCGCTTAGAAACGCCTCTTCCGGAGTTGCGTTTGCTCGGGTGTGGTTTTTAATTTTCGGGCTTAAGGTTAAGAAATAAAATGATTTTGCGACAACTTTATTTTATTTCGCTTAAGCCACATGGAAGCCACTTAAAGGCGGATTGAACTGAGTTGAACTGGATAGGATGCTATCCAGAAATATCATACCCCTTGGTAGGATATTTGTGAGGTGGGGCCCGCACGAGCCCCGCCGTTTCTTTCCGTTAAGAAACGCATCCGTGAAAACCCGTCTTAATGAAAGTCAACCGACGCGTTTTCTAAATTCTTAACAGACCATTTAATTGGGCGGTTTATTTCGTGAATTAAATGGGCTGTTTCTTTCGTGAATTAAATGGGTCGTTTCTTTCGTTGAATTAATTCAACGAATTGATGGATCGTTTCTTAATCTTTTTTTTCAAATTCGTTGGCGTATTAATAAAATAAGACCAACGCTTAACCTCTGGTTATTATGCGCTTGAGAGCTTTTGGGAGATTTCCTTCTTCTTCTTCAACCTTGACGAAGAACCTTCGAAGAACGAAGAACGCGAAGAACGTCGTTCTTCAACGAAGAACTTCTCCGCCGAAGAACACGATCCATCCACGACGTGACGTTCTTTTTCCGCATCATCTTTTCCGCGACGGTTTTCCGCGACGAACGCCATCGACAACGACTCTTCCTCCGACGTCAAGGAATCGACAACGATATTCCACGACTCCGTCAACGTGCGACTATCGAGGTAAGGGTTCTTGAGTTCGTTGTTTCCTTTTTATTTGACTTTCCTCAAGACTTGACGAGGAACGCCCTTTTTCCGACGAAGAACGCCGCACCGCTCTTCTTCGTCTTTGGTGTCAACGAGAGAGAACACCGCACCTTCCTCCTCGGGCCTTCTTCGTCGGCAAACGAAGATCCGCCAACGACGTGTCTCTTCGGGCATATCTCTTCGTCAACGGTTTTGACGAACGACGACCGCGACGCCCGATCTCCGGGACGCCGTCTTCCGCGGAACGTAGTCAAATCCTCGAACTTATACCCGAGGTAGGGGATTGTTGTTTCATTCTTAAATTATTCCTTTTCTTGAACATGGATCTGGCATGTCTAACATGAGGCTTGAAATGATCATGTTGAGTTTTTATTTAACGTGAGGGGGGCCGGACCGCATGAACACGGCCGAACCCCCCTCCAACGTTTTTGTTGATTTTTATCTTGCGGGAGGAAGCAAGTGGCGTGGTGCCGTCGCACCACGCGGATGAACGTGCAAATATCTTCGCGATGCCGTCGCACGCTCCATGGTAGAAACAACAGAAACGCGACGCCGTCGCGCCGCGTTGGATGATTATCAAAGCACGGCGAAGGGGCGCGGTGCCGACGCACCGCGCCGGATGACGAACGCCGCGGCCGGTTCCGGGCCGCGGCGGGACGAGAAGACCGCGGCCGGTCCCGGGCCGCGGCGGGACGAGGAGACCGCGGCCGGTTCCGGGCCGCGGCGGAAGAGAAAACCGGCGGCCGGGCCGCCGGCGTCGGATGCCGAAGGGGGAACCGGAAAGTACCGGTTCCGTTGGAGAAAACCGGCCGGCCAGCTGGCCGGCCGAAAGGCATTAAACCGGGGAATTAATTCCCCGGCCAGCCTGTAAAACCCCCCTCTTTAAGAGGGGGGCGGATCCATGAAAGGGGGGCAAAAGCCCCCCGGTTTCCCTAATTAAACCGGCCCCCACGTGGGGGGGGCCGTTTGTTGCAAAGGCACGGCTCAAAGCCGTGCCGCCTTGTCAAAACCGCGGGGCTGAGCCCCCGCGTGCGCCGCCAACGCGGCCCGCCGCCGCTGCCAACGCGGCCCGCCGCCGCCGCCGCCAACGCGGCCCGCCGCCGCCGCCCTCGCGGCCCGCCGCCGACGCCATCGCGGCCCGCCGCCGCCGCCACCGCGGCTCGCCGCCGCGCCGCCGCCGGCCGCCGCGCTGCCGCCGCCCGCCGCCGCCGGCCGCCGCCGCCGGCCACCGCGCCGCCCAGGGGGGGTCGGGCCGGGTCGGCCCGGACCCGGACCCCCCGTTTCGGACCAGTTTTGGTTTTTCGCTCATAACTTAAGCCTCGGACCTCCGATCGACGAACCGTCAGCGGCAACGCGATCCTTGGATCGAGACGGTCGTTTCGGTATATTGCACTCAATGTTTCGGATTACTTTGAGTTCGGCCGGGTTGGTTCGTTCACGAAACCAACCGGGCCTTCGGAGCGGAAACGCTCATATCTTGAGCCACGAACGTCCGATTGACGCGCCGTCAGTCGCGTTGTGCTCCTTTTAGTGAGTTAGATCTTTTGGCATACTCCACCCGAGGTTTGGACGCAGGTGGAGTACGGTCGGATTGGTTTTGCCTTAAAAACCAACCGGGCCCCGGAGACGAGAATGCCAATAACTCACAGACCAGGCGTCCGATTGACGCGCCGTCTGTTTCTTTGACATCCTCTTGATGAGACGGAACTTTTGACATACTCCGCCCGAGTTTTGGATACAGTCGGAGTATGGCCGGGTTGGATTGTACTCGAAATCCAACCGGGCCCCTGGATCGGGAAAGCTGATATCTTACAGACAGGACGTCCGCTTGACGAGCCGTCAGCGGCGTTGGTGGTTACGTTGAGTAACGGTCCCTTGGGTATACCCTATGGGAGTTCGGGGTACAGTTGTGTTACGGCCGGGATTGGTTCGCACTCGAAACCAACCGGGCCCCTAGGACGAAAAGGCTAATAACTCACAGACCGGGCGTCCGATCGACGCGCCGTCTGTTGCGTTGAGACCCCTGTGACAAGACGGACCTTTGAGACACTTCTTCGTGAGACTTTGAGATACTTGGAGTATCGACCAGTAGCTCGTGGAGTGGACCCTTCCGGAGACGAGCGGGCGGGGGAGCGCTTGGGTGTAGCGGCGGATCCGTGGTACTTGACAGTGGTGGTGCGCTTGGATGCAGCAGCAGACCCTTGGAGGTGGAGCGCTTGGTTGTAGCGGCGGACCCGCGATACTCTACGGAGTGTGTGCGCTTGGTTGTAGCGACAAACCCGCGACGGTGGAGACGAGCGTGCAGAGTACGGAGACCGTGTAGCCGGCTGAGACCTGACGACTGCTTGACCGACTCGACTTGGAGTGAGTCGACTAGCCCAGTGGACGGAGCGCCCGGTATTTGGCGGCAGACCCACGGCGGACGGAGCGCCTAGTAGTTGGCAGCAAACCCGCGGTACTCATCAGGAGGAGTACCTCAGTAGGCTATTTGGGTGAGCGCCCGGTATTTGGCGACAGACCCTCAGCGGACGGAGCGCCCGGTAGTTGGCCGCAAACCCGCAGTACTCGACAGGAGGAGTACCTCAGCAGTCTTAGGTTAGTGAGCGGCGGCCTCGGAGTCGTGACATGACCACTGTACACTCTAGAGACGGATCTCTTCAGCAGTTACGGTTTCGTTAATGAAAATCCTGGTTTGAGCTGAGTCAATGATCTTTGTGTTTCCTCATGATTGAGATGGGTTGCTTGATAACTTAGGTATATGTATGGGCATATACCTGGGTAATAGTTATCCGTCGATTTCATAAACTTGTTATAAACTGTGTGAACTTGTACTGTTATCCTGTGTGGATTTACTGTTTATTCTTCTTTGTGGATTGGGTTGTTCTTGGGCTCGGTGTTGGAGCCGAACGGAAATTGATGACTTAGGTATATGTATGGGCATATACCTAAGCAGTGTCAGTTGTTACTTCGTGATTGTTACCTTTTTTTCGTGGTTTATCCTTTGTGGATTTGAGAGACCTTCAGGGGTCTCGGGGTCCCTACTGAGTAGCTTATACTCACCCCTGCACGGGCTTCGCCCGCACTACGTTGTGTTGGTTGCAGACGACGGACATCGTTGACTTAGCTGAGGCTTGTAGAGCGGGACGGTACCCGGGGGTGGACCACTGGGCGGGACGTGCACGGAGCGGACGGCGGGACCCGTGGAGCAGAGGAGCTATCTGTACTCACCCTTCAGGTGGGATTTCCAGTGGACAGCTCGGAGTAGCGGCTTTACTTTTCAGTTGCTGTTTTTCCCTTTTTGAGTTGTACTTTACTTTCAGTTTGGGTTTGTATTCTGGCCCATTTACTTTTCTGCACTTGTAGTTACTTTCCGCTTGCTGACTCTGTGGTGGTTGTTACTTATAAAGGCAATGCCTTCCCTGTTTATTGGGATTTTACGCCTTGGTGCTAGTCGCCAGCCCCTGGCCTATGGAAGGCGGGCTTGGGGTAGTCACGGCACGGGCCCCGAGGGCGGGTCGTGACAAATAAAGTTTTTTTAAATAAATCATTATGCCAAATGCATCATCCCAATTTCACTTTTCAAAATTCCAATTCAGAATGAAAACAAAATCACTTATTATTCATCATTTCATAGATTTCTTAAAAAACTAATTACATGTTTTTATCAATTCAAATTAAGGCATTTTCGAAAATCAATTTTCTAATCATTTCAAAATTTCCTCAAATTTTAGTTCATGCCCCAAATTACAATTCTAATAGAATATGGCCTTTTTTTCAAAAATCCATACCAAATCATATATATTTTCAAATCCCCATAAAATAGGATTTTCACTATTCAATTAAATAAAATTTAAAACAACATACAAATCACGGTTTAATCAATTAAAAAATAAAAAATTAAATCATCTACCATTTTCATAGAATATAAATTCTCACAATGGGACCTAAAAATTGAAATAGAAAGAAATGATATCTATGAACCAAGCCAAGAATGAATATTTAACAATACGATGTTTAGAAACCTCAACCCCAATATGATATATCAAACTCAAATTAAGAAAATAGAGAAATTGATATACATGGAATAGATAGGAACAATGCTTACTGGAAGAGATTTACCACAAACAACATGATGATCAATCACAAAACCGATGATTGAAGGGATTATGGAAGTTTAAAAGTTCCTAGGAAAGGCTCTAGGTCAACAGTGGTAGGTATAAAAATCAAATGAAATTAAAATAATCTAAGATAAAGAAATAAAAATGCAAGTCCCTATAATTATATGGAATATTGGCCCATTATATGTTATGTAATAGTCGAGTCCCATATATGCGGAAAAACACATTGAAGTTTTACTAAAATCCAAATATTGTATATTTACAAGGAATGCAAGTAGTACATGGTGTGCAACCTTTTATTGTGTGTCCCCATTTCACATAATCATTTATGAAATCATTAAATAACATTTAATCCTATTATAAGGTAATTAAACCCTAAATATGCTATAAAAACTAATGGTTTTATGCTGAAAATATAAAAAACCATAGACATCACAGTTACAAGTGTCCTCCCAATTACTTCATAGCATTACTCAACAAAGAAAAAAGGAAAACCAAAAAGAATGGTTAGAAAATACATGATAGAAATGTAATATGTATTATTACCTCTCCTTCATAAAATCTTTTAATTACTAGAAATCATGCCAAGAAGCTTTCATATCAAAAAGATGATGCTACTTCTCTTTCATTAGCACTTAATGCTACAATGTAAAATGAGAATTGGAATAGTTCTACAAAAACACATAGACCAAATGTATCATCCTCCCATGAAGTAAATTTGTGTCAAAATCATTAATCTATATGATATTCTCAATCATGGATAATTTAGGATCCATATCAAGATAATTCCAGCTCAAAGAATTCGATGGATCAAAATATATTCCCATAGATGAGAAACATGGAACTCTCCAGGTATCAAAATCAATTGTAGAGGAGGTGTTATAAGGTAATCCATAGTCCCCACCTTCTCAAAGTCATCCAAATGTACCAAAAAATTTGGATCAAGCTTCCCTTACCAGCTTAGCTGTCAATGACATGAAGAGGGAGAAACATTAATGAACAACTAATCAATAACGAGTAATTAAAATAGTCCACACAAATGATCAACAAAACATTTATACCAGATATGTGTCGTAATCATCCTTAGATGAAGCAACTGAATCATTTCTCACATATCTTGAATCATGCTCAATCCAACCAACTAACATTCATCGATTAATGACCAACACAATAGTGATTTATAATGTAATGACCCGAAATATTATAAATAAAATTCATCATGTTATTGAATTAAATGGATAATTATGTAATATTTTAACATTCAACACATTCACCTCAATTGTTTTATTGTATCCCGTATAATTTAAATAAAAATTAATAATAATTACTAATGATGATTTGTCCTTTTAACAGTGATCACATGATTAGTATAAATATACAGTTTAAAAAAATCCAATTGATATATACAAAAGAAGTGAATGCCTCAACCCGTAGGATCATACCCTTTGAAGCCCATTTACCAGATAATTCAAGGGAGATAACAACACTAGGATTTTCACATGACCATTATCTAGACCGAATACAATAATTTATCCATTAGAGAACCCATTTATGGGATATGTTCAAAATTATCGATATCATTGACCAAACCATGTATGATGATCCACCCAATGAAAGTCTCACCGTCACGCACCTTAGTATTTGTAAATTTTATATTGTATTAAAGGGATATGTATCAAGACCATAGAAATATGAGTATGTAAAATAATTTTTATATGTTAATAAATATATTTTCAATCTATTATTGTTAATTGTTAAATGATTTATATTTTGATGCAACAAAATTGAAATTATAGTTTTGGGTAATATTCAAATACAATTAATGAATTTATTTTGATGAATTATTTAATTATTAAAATAAATAATATTTTAATAAAATATTATTATTACAATTTTACATAAATATTAATGATAATATAATTTTAATGAAATCAAATGTACTTTTTAGAAGGGCTCGAAAACTGTTATGGTCAAAAAAAAATCCGTCATTTCTCAATAAAGGTTTATTTATATATTTTGTGTAAATAAATATATCTATAAAATTATTTATATAAAATTAATATTATATTTGAAATCAGAACATCAAAATTACCTATTTTAGAATTTTGTATATTTTTCTGAGATAGATGAATTTTCTACTAAAAAATTCAATACCGTGAAAATTTACAATGTGTATTATGACAACATAATGAATGAGAACTGATGTAATTAATACAATAAATGGTATGAAATACCAAATATATGTTTTACGATTACGTTAACAAGATTTTATGTTTATTTAATTAATTTTATAATGGTTTTATGAATCCTCAAAACACCATAATATATTTTAGTATTTTAAAATCATTTCATTAAGATCATGCGATGCTTGCACATAAGAAACAATATTTCATTATTAATTTCACCACACATGATTATAAAATAATATTAAAAAACTTTGTTTTGGATGAGACCATGGTAAAAAACCTCATTACGGTTTATGAATACTATTATTTAATAATGTAGAATATAAAACCTATGTTATAGAAATAATAAACAAAATCCACTCTAATTTACTATATAATCCTACACATGCTCCCATTTATCTTAACTCAAAATCATTTTATCCTGTCCTTACTCTTCCCTTTATTCTATATAGTCCCCCCACACTGACCCCAAGCTCCCATGAATCCCCTACGATGGTTTTGGAATCACACACTCAGGTAAGGGGTCCTCTAATTATCATCTTTATTAATGTTTATATTTAATATTATTACTTTTATTTCCAACACATAATTTTTTTATATTTATGTACATTTTCCTATTATTTGAAGTTTCATTTAAATTTTATGAGAGACCAATTTCCCTCTCATCATCCAATTTTATTAAATGTTAAGCAATACCATTATACTGCTAAAATTTCAATGCCTGTTTTCGTGCAAAAACCTTTGTGTGGTGGATATCATACCCAATTTCTATCCATGATATTCACCTTTATAAAATTATAATTACTTTAATTGGGAATTACATGAATAAATTAAACACTCCATGATTGTCGAATAAAGTATGATGATGAATGAATTCATGTTGTATGAACTATGTGGAACACTTTATTATGATAATTAAATGAAAGTGATAGGTCTACCCAAAATTATATAACTCTCCAATGAATTGGGTAATGATTTATTTCATGAGAAATCATGTTGAAAAATGGAGTAAATCTGATTCATTTATTGTACATCTTCTATAATGATGTCATGGTAGATAGCCTCATAAAATTCTTATGATGGCATATTTTATGTTGTACATGGATTTCCCATGTTTCCATTCATATTATCATGATATATCAAGCCTCACTATTCATGTTTCTGATTTTTATTTCTTTTATTCCCCATAGATATTCTTACATTCTAACTTGTTTTATTCTCTTATTGTTATTATAATTTTATTCCCATACAAGGTTTTATAGCTCAACCCATTCTTATGTATGCCCCAAGGTTATCCCATGTTGTGTTATGTATGAATGAATAATATGATCATGTGAAATAGGATTTCAATAAATATGATTTATTCCTGTTTTATGTTTTTATGTAATGCATATGATTCTTAAAGACAATATAATTATCAATCTTTTGGGTTTTACTATGTGTAATTTTATGTAATGCATCATTTTTTATATTTAATAAAGACTATGGTTGTAGTAGTTGGAATCCAATGAAATGTTTAGTTATTTTTTAGGATTAGGATTTAAAAACAATAGTGAAAGTGTAAGTGATGAAACTATGTATAAGTTAACATCACTAAATTTTTGTAAATAAAAAGTTAGTGAATTATAATGAATATAGATTGTAGATTAGATACGACATGTGAAGGTGGATTTGGCATAGATGTTCATGGGGCTAAAAACTGAAAACACCATGTTGAGATAGACTCAACTGGGAACTGGTGCCTAATAATGGACCTTGTTTCATACCTATTTTAACACTCATGAGGGATATTCCTAGGTAAATTTATGATAAAATTATGAACCATTATTAATAGAATAAAAAGATAACCATAATAATATATGTTAAGAAATAGATCATAGATGACATAGATGGAGTCATTGAAATTCACAAGTGAGGAAATAAATATAATTTTTTCATTGTAACTTTTATGTAATTGGATTTCCAATTATGTATATTATAGTTAAAAAATAATCAACCCAAATTTTATATTTATTCTATGAAATGTTCGAAAATAAGATGAATCAGGTAGACAACCAATGCTAATAGAAATGTGATGACTTCCCTAAAAAGATGCCCAACTCGATGGGTGCAAGAATAATAAACATTATGATGATAATATATTAAATGAATAATGTTCAAAATCGTCACATGGGTCTAGTCTAGATTTCAAATTCCCCTAAGAGAGAACATGCTATCATTTATACATTAATGTGGTAATGTTCTATGACTATCAATTTATAATTTGATCCATTAACCATGGAAGAATAGATCACCATTGAGAATATATTTTATATCCATCAATGTTTTGAATATGATATGGTTATACTAGAAATTTATCATATGGATGAAGAAGGAGATCATTGGTGGTTATTTATCAAAAATACAAAGCCGGATGAAGAGATCAACGTAATGGGGTGGTTAGAATTATAGAAAAAAGTTCGATAAATATTTTACAAGCACTCTCTAACATAAAATGGAATGGGATTTACATTCCCTCATAAAAAAAGATGAAATATATTACTGGGATTATGATAAATATATCCCAATAATTATAAGATATTCCTATCACTTTTTCATTATCTCAAAATACTAGGATTAGAACTTATTTAGTGGGCTAAAAACTAATTTATGAGTATCCCTAGTGATATGAAACTTTGATAGCTATGACGAAATTGTATGATGTTCCCTCAAAGTCAATATGGAAATCAGTGAATCTAAAGGGTATCATGGGGATTAGAAGTGGAAATTAGAGTTTAATTATTGTGGTATTATTGATAAATATAATGTCTCCATGAAATTCCAACATTCTACTTGTCATACATGTGGATAGAAGCACCCCAAAAATTGGTTAAGGGTGACAAGGAAAAGTTTTTGGTGGGGGAAGGAAGGACACCTATCTAGATATTGTCAAAAGAATAATACCACGAATGCATTGGAGTAGAAGAATTATATAATCAACCATCATTACATTTTTCATTCCCATAATTGCATGTATACAGTTCAATTTTCAAACCAGTGCACTATTCCAAGGGTTTTTGAAGAGCACCAACAAACTCCATAGAAGCAAGGGAATGATTTTTCCATCACAACCACTGAGGTGGATCCTGAAAATGAATTGATTACATGTACTATAGTTATTCATTAAATAATACTGTACATAAATTTTGATTTTGGTTCTATTAATTCCTTGATATTATAAAATTTTTGTAGAACTATTCAAACAACAGCTCAATGTATAGAAGTAGAGAAATATGTGAAAATGGAAAATTGGGAAATTATTCCATCAAAAATATATAAATCCTCCCCTATAAAAATTTATGGTACGATCATCCCATAAAACCTTATCATACTCCCTTTGGTGTAATTTGATTGAATTATTTATATGGATTTTATTTCCCTATATAGATCCAACATAAACGCATGTGAGAAGAAAATTAATATGCATACCATGAATTATACCCTAATTATGTAAAAGTGAAAGGAGTAGGATGAATATTCTTCTGCACCAAAATATCAATCATATAAATTATTTCAGTATGATAAAACATATATAGATCAAATGAATTAGTCTATGGAAAATATATTCCTTTAAGACATTCCCATTGTGAGGGAATATGTTGATGTGTTTCCTATGGAATTTTTTGGTCTTCCTCTAAGATGAGAGGATGAATATTATGTTTATCTTATTCCTCACATATTACCACTACCCATGACTCTACATAGAATGGATTTTTAGGAACCTGATGTGTTTAAGGAAAAACTATAGAATAAAAAGGATAACGGGTTCATATTCACAAGTGCTTCAGCTTGGGGTGAACTAGTTCACATCCTCATGAAGAAGGATGGGTTAATGCACCTTTTCATTGAATATCATGAGTAAAACATGATCTTGATAATGATAAAGTATCTTCTTATATGGATTGGGGACATGTTTGATTAGCTATGTGGTGAAAAATAATCATCCAAGGTGGATATGTGGTCAAGATATTGCCATGTTAGGGTGAATAAATAGGGTATTCCCAAGAATGATTATTGTAAAAAGTATACATTCTTTGAGTTCATATTAATTCCATTTAGACTCACTAATTATCTATAAATATTCATGGACACAATGAATAGAGTATTTATATATTACATCAAAACAAATTTGGTAGTCATTCTAGATAATATTCTAATATTCTCAAAAAAAGAGGATCATGAGAAGAATCTGTGAACTATGCTAAAGACCTTGTAGAAGGTGAATCATTATTAATAATAATGTAAATGTAATTTCTTATTTATGGAAGTCTCATTCTTAGTGTATATAATAAAAAGTAATTGTATTTTTATAGACCCCTAAATTATAGATGCAATTAAATGATTTCTAATTCCAATATATGTTATAGATATCTATAGTTTCCTTGGATTATATGGTTATTTTTGACAATTTATGGGAAATTTCTCTGTATTTTAATACCCTCAAACTAATCTAACATGGAAGGGAGATATGTTTTTTTTGAATGATGAATGTAAACAGAGCTTCATGGATATGAAAATGAGGCATATCATAGCACATATACTCACACTACTCAAAAGTGGAGAAATGTTTGGAGTATTTAGTGATGATTTAAAGAAGAGATTAGGCTGTGTGTTAATGAAAAATTTCAAACTGATATAATATGATTCAAGGAAGATGAAGTTTCATGAATAGATATACACAAAAGACGAACTATAGTTGGTTACAGTGATAATTTCATTAACACTATGGGGACATTATATATTTTGGGATAATATATAGACCACAAAATACACAAATATATATATATATATATATATATTCACATAAAAATAGTTGAATATATACCAATGAAGATGGTTAGAGATGATCAAGGACTATGAATGACCAAATCACTACCATCCTGGAAATGTGAATAAATTGGTATACACTCTATGTAAAAAGGATCAAGAAATTATATCATTGATTAAAATTGAGATGGATATGATCTTCTTAGACATAAAAATTGGAATCATAAAGGAAGAAACATCATCAATCCTTCATAAATGAATGATAATCCATCCATTTTGGATAAGATAATGATTTTAAAAGATATTATTTGGGAATTATGAAGAAAGTAGAAACTATAAGAAAACAAAAATAATGGAAGAATAATCATAATAAAGATTCAGTTATGATATTTGGGTGAATACTCTATGTATTATAAAATCATGATTTAATAAAGGAGTTGTTGGATGATTCACATAGCTCAACCTTTTCCAACAACCTTGGATACACAATTATATATCAAGATCTCAAACATCACTATTGGTGGGACAATATAAAAAAGGACATTACAAAATATATATCATGATGTCTTATATATCTGCCACTGAAATTGAAAAAGATAAAATCCAAGGTAAGGATACAGCCAATACCCTTACCTATAAGGAAATATGAAAATTACCTTGGAAATTATCATGGTTCTTTCAAAGACATCAAGAGGAAATAATTATTTTTTGGTTGTGGTTGATGAACTTACAAATTCCTCACACTTTATTGTCATTTGAGCAGACTTATCACTTGATAAACATGTGCGGATAAGAATTATAGAAGAAATGAGGCAACATAGAACACCATTATCAATTGTATCTAATTGATTTCCATTATTTAACTCTATATTCTAAAAGTGTATCCAACATGATATAAATATATATTTAAACTTCATCATGACTTTACATGCTCAAATCAATGGCTGATATACATAGATTATCCAGTCACATTAGGAAATGTGGAGATAATGCTCAATTAACATCAAAGGAGAAATGGATAAAAAAACATAATTTGGGGGATTTCCCAAAATAAATTGCTCATTATGAAGACCTATATGGTAATAGCTGCATAACAACTTCATACTGGGATAACATTAGGAAATGAAAACTATTATGTCTTTAATTGGTCAAGGAAATTTTGGAAAAGTTTAAAACCATTCATCACCACATCAAGGATGCCCAGAGTTGAATAAATGAGTTATGATGAAAAGTTTCGACGATAACTAGTGTTTAATGTTGGAGACAACGTATTCCATTGCATATCTCAATGTTAAAAAATCATGAGATTTGGGATTATGGGAAATTGTTTTCTAAGATACATCAGAACCTTTGAGATCCCTAATCACATCATTTTGGTGGCATATCGATATCCACTCCCACATAACCTATCAAAAGTATATGTTGTAATAAATGAATCCTTATTAATGAAGTACATTTGAACCCCATCACATTTAATAAATCCAAAAGTGGAAATATTATAGAAGTATCTCTTGTCGATGATTATCTAGTGAATAACATATATTACAGAGAAAAATTTCTTCATAAAAATGTAAATCACCTTGTCATGGTATTGTGCAGAAACAACATGTTTTAAGAAGTGGCATGGGAGATATAGGAGGTGTTGAAATGGAGTTACCCTCATCTATTTTAGTGGGGGAAAATAAATTTTCAATAATGTAAACATTGAAGGTGGGGGGGGGGGGAGATTGTAATGACCCAAAAAATTATAAATAAATTTTTACATGTGATTTAATTAAATGAATTATTATGTAATAAGGTTATAGAAAACACATTTAGTTCTTTGGTTTTATTATTTCATATCATATTTAAATTATAATTAATCATTATTATCTTTGATAATATTGTTTTGGAGAAATGATCCCATGATTATTATAAATATATTTTTTTACAAATCAAATTGAAACTGAAATAATTTTTTGTCTTCAACCAGTAGGATCATATCTTATAAAGCCCATTTATTGGAGCTTTTGAGGGAGATATCATCATTAGATTTTCCCGTGATCAATACCAATCCAAGATCCAACACTATAAGCATAGAAGAAATTATTTATGAGATATTTCCAAGATCATCAAAAGCATTATCCATACCAAGTATTCCAAACCACCCCATAAAGTTTTAGGTTTTGATATGACAAAATCGAGTCATTATTTTTATTGATGAATTTGAAAAATCAATTATGAATACTCCAAAATCATTAATATATTTTAATGTTTAAATATCATTTCGTCACGATTAAGACTCTATTAAACATAATAAAATAAATTAATTTAATAATAAAGGAACATTGTAATATAACATAATGGAAACCACTCCCATTTGGAAAAAACGATGGCCAAAAACCATTGAAATGATTGTGGTTTTGGTTACTTTAATATATGGAGTCCAAAACCTATGTATGAAAAATTATAATGAAATCTCCACTCATTTCCTATATAAATCCACCAAATACCGCATTTCTATACACTAAAAATACTTGTATTATGTACTTACTATTTTATCCTCTCTATAGATTCCACCAAAGGTCCCCTAAGATAAAAAAATCCCCTCCTGAGAAATTGGAGAAACACACTCAAGTAAGGGGATCCTCTCATTCTCGTCCTTATGAAAGATTCCTTATTGTATTATTGCATTCTAATTTCAATTCCTAATGTTGGGATATTTTTCTCCAGGTTTCTATTAAAGAAAAAATTATGTTCAAATGATGGGATCCTCTTTTCTCTATCGTCAACAAATTTTATGAAATTTCAAGCAACATCATTATGTTGGAAAATTTTCCCCTTCATTTTCAAGGACATTACAATTGTGTATACAATACAATTCTCATTTCTTATAAAGGGTATTCACAATTATACTATTATACTTCTTTGTCATGAGACTTACATTTATTTATTACATATTTTTTGATCATGGAATAAATTTGGATGATGAATGAATCAATGTCATATGATCTCTGTGGCACACTTTATCATGATAGTGAAATGGATGTGATAGGTGTGACCCAAATTATATAGCCCTCCAATGCATTGGGTAATGTTTAGTATCATGAAACATCATGTTGGGATATATAATAAAACTAATTTTTTATTGTAGTTTTTCCATCATGATATATTCTAATTTGGCCTTGAAATTGGTTTATGATGATGTGTTTTAATTTGATTCACACTACCCTTGTAGTCTTTATTATCATATTTTTATATCATGTGTCGTTTTTCATGATTACGATTCTCACTCCTTTTATGCAGCAATAATATTACTATTATATGGAATGTACTATTTTCATCATGTTAATACATGTTTATTCGTTTATTATGTCTTTTAACTCTCCCCTTTATTGTGTATGTATCCATGTTATCCCTAGCAGTGTTATGTATGAAGTAATAATTTGATCATGTTAACGAGGTTCTCAATGAAAATGATGTATTCTCTATTTTATGTCCTTATGTAATGTACCTAATTCCCAATGATAATTTTCATATCAATATTTTAGTTATTATTAATGTTAATATTATGTAATAAATCATATATTAAAATTAAATAATTATAAGGGTTGTTATAGTTAGTATAAAAAGAAATGTGTAGTTATTTTTAGGAATAGGATTAGAAAACTATAGAGAAAACCTAAGGGGTAATACTTAGTATTAGATATCATACAAAATTTATTCTATGTATATATTATGTGGTTCATAATTTAAATACATACATGCGTCACTAATATTGATTGATTGGGCTTTGAAACATTTTAAATAGGGGTAAAACCTGAAAACACAGTGTTGACCTAGACAAGACCGAGAACTAGTGCAATGAAAAGGGACATGAAACACACCTAGTTTAACACTCATGGGGGATAATTTTGGTAAATTCGTAATCTCATTATGAGAAATTATTATCTGAATAAAAAATACACACAATAATATATATTTTTAAATAGATCATGGAAAACATATATTAAAGCCTAGAAAGTCATAAGTTAATGAAATAAATGTAATTTAATGTTGTCCCTTTATTTTAAATGTATTCATCTTTATGTTTTTAATTTTTTAATAATACCCTTTAATAATTTTCATTTTATTCTATCCAAGGACTGTAAATATGATGATTCAGGTAAACAACCATTGTGAATGGTGATGTGATGACTTCCCCAACGTGATGCCCAACCCGATGGGTGTAGGAGTAGTAAACATTATAATGATACTATATCAGTTTACATATATTTTTATTATAAACATAGAACAATAGGAGTTTCCAAATATCCCTAAGAGATAACAAGATGTAATTGAGGCCATTAGGAGACAATGGCCTCCAAATTTCAATGGATAATCCAATCCCATAATCGCAGAGTAATGGATCAAATCCCTTAAGAAGATCTTCCCCATTTTTCAATCTACCAAACTAGAGAGGGTTTTGTAGGTTGTTTATTGAATAGTGGTAGAAGCTGATTATTTGTGTTCATTGATCAAAAATTTTAATCTTTATGGAGTGATCAAATCTATGGGGTTGAAGGAATTCCAAAAATTGTTTTTCGACAAAAACATTCCCCTCACACTCCGACATAAAAAATGTATTTCCTTACAATCATGCAAATATATGATGAATTTTATTAGGTTGTATGTGGAAATATTCAAAATATATTCATGATACACTATAGATTTGATATTTACACCTAAATTTATGATTTACCACATCGTTGGTGGGATAAAACCTATTCTTTAAAAAGCCGTAGGGATGAGATTCCTTGATAATTATGAGCAAATTTTCTGATGTTCCCTCCAAGTCAAGATTGAGATCGGTGAATCTCAATGGTATATTGGTGATAATAAGTGGAATCTAGAGTAAAATTATGTCTTTTAGATGGAGGAATCTATTTTTTCCATGAAATTGTAGCATCCCAGTCGTCAAATATGTGGAATGAAGCACCCCAAAAATTTCCAATGGGGATGAGGATATGGTTTATGTATAGGAAGGAAGGACAACAAACTAATGATTACCAACAGGTGAAACCAACTAATGCATTGGAGGATAATAATTCTAGTGTTAAAACAAATCAAAATTTCAATTACATCAGCAATAAATAACTAGGAAACTATTCAAACCTACTAACATAGCCAATGGTTTTGATAGACAACCGACAACCTCCAAGGTAGTAAGGGAACGATTTTCCATCAAAACTGCTATAGAGGATCCCAAAAAAAGAAGTGGTGAAACATACTCTAGTTGTTAATTCAAAATAGTAAATTTCATTATTATTACTAGTTCTATGGATACTTTTATATCATGAAGGATATTAGAACTCTTCAAACCCCGCCATAATGCAAGGATGTAGAGATATTAGTTAAAACACAATTTATAAGAATTATTGTATCCAAATTATATAACTCCTCCCCAAATAAAATTTGTTTGATAAACATCAAAACAAACCTTTTCATACCCTCTTTTTTATATTATGATATATGTATTTATTGTATTTCATTATATAGATCCAACATTAGACACCACGAGAAATAAATCCCTCTTCATTTCGTGAATTGGCCCCAAATTATGTATAAGTGTGAGGAAAAGGATTAATATTATATATCACCAACATATAAAGAATGAATATTATTTCTCTATATGAAATATTATCCACATAAAATTATTGTGTCTACAGAAAATATAGTCCATTAAGACATTACCATTTTAAGGGAATACACTGATGTGTTTTCTGGGGAATTGCCTAGTTATCCTTATTGCAGATAGGTTGAATATTAAATCAAACTTATACATGGAATCTTACCATTATCCTATACTCCATATAGAATGGATCGTTTTGAACATGACATGATAATGAATCAAATGCAAGAGAATCTAGATATCGGATTCATACACCTATGTGCTTCACTTTGGGGTGCAATAATCTTCTTCTTTAAGAGGAAGGATGGGTCAATGTTCATTTGCATTGATTGTCATGAGATCAATAAGACCAAGATAAATAAAAATTATCATATTCTATAGATGGATTAATTTCTCTATCATCTATGTGGGACATAATACTTCTCCATAGAGGATATGTAGTTTCTATATTAACATGTTTTAGTGAAGACAAATGATATCCCCAAACCTTCTTTTTGTATAAGTTACGATCTATATATGTTCATAATAATACCATTTAGACTCACTAATTCTCATGAAAGATTCCTAGAATTAGACAGTCTTTTTAAACTACCACTACAATGTTTTGGTTGTCTTTATTGATTATATTGTAATATTTTCTTATATATGGAATATTATTATAATCATGTGAACACTATATCAAATGCCTGGAAAATGAAGAATAATTTATCAATTTTCATAAAATGTGTGTTTTTGTTAAATGACGTATCATTTATAGGGAATATAATAACAACCAATGGAATATATTTATACCATTAAATGATTAGAAAAGTGAAGGATGATCAAGGATAATATATCTATAATATATTCATTGTTTTCTTGGATTTTCTAGGTAATATTGTCCATTTGTGAGGAATTTCTCATGATTGTAAAAATATCTGTCTAATATAAATCAGAAGTGAGTAATGTTTTCTTGGAATGATTAATGTGAAGAGTGATTCAAAGATTTTAATAAAATCCCAATCATTGTACATTTACACAAATTACCCATAATTAGGGAACTTTTCAGAGTATTCAGTGATGCTTTGAATAAGGGAATGCAATGTGTGAAAATGAAAAATTACATACTAATAGAGTATGCTTCAAGGTAGTTGAAATTCATAAAAAGAAAAACCCAAATAATGTTATTGTGTTGTCTTAAGTGATAATTTCTTTTAAAATATACAGGTAATTTCTCTTCGGGGAGAATTATGAAATATAAATGTGTCACAAAATACTCAAGTATATATTCACATTGAAAGAGGTGAATATGATCCAATGAAGATGATTAGAATTTTTCAAAAACAATGAATAAATGAATCTATAAAACATGAGAAAAGTGAATTAAGTGGAACATGTTCTATGTAGAAACTATCCAAAAAATTCTATCATTGATTAGAATTTAGAAGGATCTGATTATCTTAGACTTAATAAGGATGGACATGAAAATCATAAAGGACAGAACATCATCAATACATTCACAAATTATATGTAAACTATCCCATTTTGTGATGTTAAATATTGTAAAAGAGATTATTTGAGAATTCAAAATAATGAGGGAATTATATGAAAATATAAATACTTAGAGCTCAATATTAAGAAATACAGAGTTGTGGGATTGTGGTCAATACAATGTGTACCATCAAATCCTGAGTTAACGAAGGAGTTGTTGGATGATGTACATAGCTTCACCTTCTCTGTCAACCAATAAAGACCAAATATGTATTTAGATATCAGAGATTACATTTGGTGGGACAATATGAAGAAGGGTATCATAAAATATACATCAAGATGCCTTGTATGTCAGCAAGTGAATAAGAAAAGAAAACAAATCAATGGGGATCATGAAACCATTTCCCAAACCTAAAATGAAATGGGAAACATCACCATAGACATTTTCACTGATCTTATAAAGACATAAATAATAAATAATGCTCTTTGGGTTGTAATGTATCATCTTAGAAAGGTTGAAGACTTCATTACAATTTGAGTGGACTTCTCACTTGATAAAATTTCACCGATATACCTTAGTAATGTTCTGAGGACGGATGAAACACCTATATTGATCGTATCGGATTGAGATCCAAGATATTCCTATATATTATAGAAGGGTCTCTGACATTCTCTAAATATATAGTTTTAATTCATAATATCTTATCACTATCAAACTAATTTCAAATTAGAGTGAACTATATAGTTACATAAGAAGATGTTAATATCATGCTAAATTGACACCAAAGGAGGATGAGATCCACATATTCCTCTAGTCGAGTTCTAACACAATAATAGTTTCAACTCAAGAATTGAAATGTCTTCATTTTAAGACCAATATGGAACGAGGTTCATAACACCTACATGATAGGATGATGTTACAAAATGAAACTTGAGGATCTTGAAATGGTCTAGAAAATGGTTTCAAATGTAATGGTCATTCAGACGAACATCATGGCTTCTTAGAGTTCACAATAGATCTATGATGAGAATTACCAAAAAGACATTTAGTCTGATGTTGTGGAAAAGGTATTCCTCTACATATCCTCTTGGATGAAATTCATAAGATTTGGGAATATATGGAATCTTTTTACAGGATATAACATCCCTTTTGAGATCCTCAATTTCATCATAGAAGTTTCCTATCGACAATAACTCCCACCATACATATCTCAAGTACACGAATAATTCTATGTGTCCCTCTTGATGAAGGTCCTACCGGAACCCTCACATGTTCTCAATCCAAAGGTGATACCAATGGAGAATTATCTTTCCATGGAGGATTATCCAGAAAATATCATATATCATATCCTCAAAGATCTATGAAATAAGACAATACATCTGGTAATGTGTTGTGGAGTGACCCAATGTTTGAATAATAACAGTGGTAAATGTATTAGGTTATGAATTAGTTTTACCCTCATTAGTTTTATTATATCCTATCTTATTTAATTTACAGTTAAATATCATTATCATTGATAATATAGTCATTGAATAGTGATCACATGATTTGTATAAATATAGGGTTTTAATTAATCCAATTAACACATGAGAAACACGTGTTGGCCCCAACTAGTAGGATCGAATTCTATGAAGCCCATTTTTTAGAGATTTAGAAGGACATAACATCCTTGAAATTTTCCATTCACCACTAGAAATTTGATATCAACAACATAAGGATGAGAAAAATAGTTTATGAGATAAGTTCAAACACATTAAGACCAGCACCCATACTATGTACACCGAACCACCCTAAGATAGTCTCATTATCGTTCAACTTACTCTTATAGCATTTGATTTCATGTTAAATGGATACGTAAAAGGACCGAAAAAAGATGTAATAAATACTATAAATGATATACATGTCCAAATATATGTTTTACATTTAAAATAATGTGATTTATATTTATGCTTATTAATTTTTAAAATCCTTTAAGAATCATTTAAAACAATCAATATATTTTGTGTTTTTAAAATCATATCATTAAAATTTTGACGCGCATCAACATGATAAAGGTTATTATTGTTTTTAGTGTGTACCATGGACTCATAAAATAATGGAATCCAATTCTATTTTGTAGTGACTGTGTGAAAAAACCTTGGGAATGTTTGTGGTTTTAGTTATTTTATAATATAGAGTCCAAAACCTCTGTTTGAGAAATAATAATGAAATCCCCACTAAATTCCTTTATAAACCCACCAAAACAACCATTTTTTCTTCACTCAAAATCCTTATCAAACATCCTAACACTCTTATGATCTCTCTAGAGTCAACCCTAGGTTCCCCAATTCTCTCAAGAAGCTATTCCCAATCATTTAGAGTCACAAACTCTTGTAATGGATCCTCTCCTTCTCCTCAATATTAATGTTTCTTTATTATATTTTGCCTTATATTTCCAATTAATCATGTTGGTATTTATCATTCCAATTACCTATAACTTCTAATTTGATTGCAAAACGATAATAGACCACCTTTTCTGTCATTAGTAAATTTTATGAATTTTTATGGGACGTCGTTATGCTACTGAAATTTTACTCTGATTTTCCATAATGAATTTCTTTTTAGTGAAATCCATACCCATTTCCTATAAAGGGTATTCACATTTATAAACATAATAATATTATACATTGGAATTAATTGTATGTATTTATAAATCATTGATATTGGAATAAATTATAAGGATGAATGAATCGATGTTGTATGATATATGTTGCACATTTAATCATGATAATTAAAAGAAAATGATTGGTGCACCCATAATAATTTAGCGCTCTAATGAATTGGGTACAATTTACTCTCATGAGATATCATATTCAGATAGATATTAAACTTGATTCATATAGGGGAATTTTTCCATCCTAATTTCTTGGATGTTAGACTTGACCTATGTCTATGATGTAGTGTTTTATGATGTTGTCAAATTTCTCATGATTACATTAAAATTTTCATGCTATATCATTCATCATTGTTCTTATTTATTATTCCCACTCCATTTATTATCCATCGATGAGGATATTTTATAACATGTATTATTCTCTTAATTTTATTCCATTTTTATTCTGTTACATGGATTTACAGCTTAACCCTTTCTTGTTTATGTCCCCAGGTTATCCAATGCTGTGTTATGTATGAAGAAATAATATGATCATGTTAATGAGGAATTATATAAATATGAGGTATTCCATATTATAATTTGTTATATAATGTACCTAATTTCCAAATAATGTATACTTCTCCATAATTTTTGCTGTATTAAGTATTTTGTTTTGTAATAAATCATGTATTAATATGTAATAAGGAGAAGGGTTATTATATAAATGTTTGGCTATACAGGGCCCTAATATTAGATATTTTTAATGCATACTGGTAACTATTACCATAATCCTACTCAACTAATAACTGATGGTCATCCTAAGCTCTACTAAAATCATGGATGTAATAATAATGCATATCCTCAAGAATATATATCTCCATCTCTGTCTGGTTATCTGTTGATGGATGGTATACCATAACCTAACAAATGAAAGATCCCAATGACTCCCAAATTCTTCTCCAAATGTGATAAGTAAAATGAATATCTCTTTTAGACACTAGAAAATATTGAACTATGTGCCAGTGAATAGGCTCTCTCATATATATATTTCCCGGCTTCACCACTTCTGTTGTATCTCAAATGGGAATAATGTGAATCAACATGGTTAGTTTATTTATCCCAATCCATGTCACATTTTTTTCTTGTTATGTGAAAATCGAACAATACCATTGATTGAAATATCATCTCTCTTCTATGTTGACAATATATGTTGATAAATCAAACCCAAAGTATTATGATACTCGACCATGACATGTTCGCATGTATAGTAGTGAAAAATCAATTCAACATTGTCTCATATCATTCAGGGACACCAGAATCATTTTTGCATGTGATAAAACATATTTGGGGTTCCAGGATGTATTGAACACTATGAATTATGTAAATTCCACATCATTGATTTTCTCATGGATAATAGAAAGAAAAACTAATTCCAAAAAACATAGAATACACATTGTGGATAACATCCACTCAGAAATAGTCTCCCCAATATAAAGAGAGTCTCTAATTCTATAAAATTCATCATCAAGATGTTCTTCCTGATGATTCATATTGAGATGAGTGTAGGTCATCTGATCATGGGCCAGGATAACCTCAACCCTTATTTTTTGAACTCCAATATGAAACCATGAAAAAGATCCATTAGTTTCCACTCTTCAAATTAGTCTTTCATGACTTAGGTCATACGTTTCCAGCTCAAGGCCTCTGAAATTACATTCCCATCCCACAGGTTATTGGCTACGTGGAAATAAAAAATTTGTAGGTGCTCTGACCAATATCGTAGGATGAGATTGAAATATTTTTCAGAGAATATATAACACTATATCTCATGGTAAGAATACATGAAAAACCTTTTTCAGAAAATATAATGTCACTAAATCTTATTTTTTTGAATCATAGTTACAATTTCATGGTCATGGGTAAGATAATTATTCTCATGTGTAATAAGCTTCCACAATCCATATAAAATGACATGATAACCCTATATAAGAACACTACCAAAAATGAAAACTAATGAATCCTAGAAAACCCCAAAACATTATCATTCATTCAAAGTGTCAACACTTGTGGAGTAGTCAAATAATATTTTAGATCAATAGAATAACATTGACATTTCTCATATGTAGGAAATATCACTCTCATCAGAGTGAGAGCTGTCACTAAAGAGTCCAAGTCTTGATAAATCATTTATGAATGGATGATAATATCCCACTAAACCCAAGAGGCTTTGAATATCAATAATAATTTGTGGCTTCCCCAATTTCATAAAAACTTTCACCTTTATATGATCAACTGAGATACCATGTTCTAACACCAAGATTCCAATAACATATGTTCCCTAATCCATAAATCACATTAGGTTTTCTTGGTATAAATTCAGTGATATCTCAAAAATTCTAAAACATTTCTCAGATGACACACATGATCCTCTTTAAAAATAGATTAAACTAGGATGTCATCCAAAAAGAATACCAAAAATCTATCAAGGTAGTACATGAATGTAACCTTCATCAAATATATAAAAACTACAAGAGCATTGGTTAGACCACATGGTTGGACATGGTAGTCATAAATTCAATACATTCTATAAAATATTGTTTTCAGAATTTCATATTCATTTAATCTCTAATGGTTATAACAATATTGAAGAGAATTCAGTGAGAACCACTTCACCTATTTCAACTGGTCAAACATATCATCAACCCATATAGATAAACATGTATTGTTTTCTTTGAGTCGATTTGGTTTTCAAAAATCAATACATAAAATATGTGTCCCATAATCTTTCTAAGCAATGAGAATAGGCAAAAACAAAGGTGATACACTCAGGAAAATAAATCCATAAACTAAAATATCTCAAAATGATTTTTCAACTCATCCATTAGTGTAGGTTTCATATGATAAGAAGGTATAGAAATTGGTTTCGAACCAATATCTAAATCAATAGAAACCCATACCTCTCTTAACTGTGAAAAATGATATAGGTTATAATAATAATCATTGGGAAACAAGATGAAAAATAGAGGAATATCTTCACTCAAAAATTCCAACTACACATCAAAAGTGATTGTGATATTACCTTCTATAAATCCATATAAGAAGATCCAACTCTACTAAACATCGGGTCATATTCTGTCTCAAATATAGGACACACCCCATTGAGCAACGTAAAGGATGCATGTTGAAATAAACTTAGTTGTTGATGATAATTTTCCACTACATAGAGTACTATCGATATGACATAACATAAGAAAGGGTTTGGAACTACCATGGAAACAACATATATTGGGTGCCAATGTGAAATACCATTTTAAATTCCCATTATTTCCACACTAGAAGAAATTCAATCAGCCTATTCCATGAATTTTAGAAGACCTAGAAGAACCCTACTATCGAAACCCAAAATGAGACTCATCAATATTACCTTTCGCTTTATAGTATATCACAGAACATCCAATAAGCAAAAAGTAACTACTTCCAAAACATAATTACCATCCATATCATGTTTGACCATCAAAGTCTTAAACATAATGTTAAGATATGAAGAGGGATACAACAAGAAAAAATAAAAATTAATTTCATACAAAAGTCCCATATCAAACATTTGTGACATAATCTTCCCATATTATACAATCGTTGGTGAATAGAATTCATGATCTATAAGTCAATTTTCATATTCTATCAAGGAATTGTCAACTAGATTGAGTTTGAAAAACTATATAGCCATAGCCATTACAAAAATATAATGATAGAATTGGTAAGTGAAAAGACCATTAAATTACAACCACTCGAAACCCTTGTGCTTCATCTATATCACCATCATGTCCCACCATCACATGTTATTCCCCTCTAACTTAAATTTATCATATATTAAGTCAATAGCTTTTGGATATTCCAAAAAATAATATAGAAGTTCAATATTTCTCAACCAATCATATGCCTCTTGTTGATCATAAGAAACTTGGAATGCTTGTGGATAATTTCAAAGGATTACTTGATTAGGATTCTAGGATTCATCCCTCTACAGTTCTACATCTTAAGACAAAATGGGTATAGTTTCTGGTGCCTAACCTAAATCATGGAAATCATGTAAAACAAAATCAAATCAATTTTTGTCCATGGGAGGATTCAATCATTGTGGTTCATCAATAGGTTCCCCCAGATACTATTCACACATCTTCTCTAGGTAATGATGCTCCACATCAACCAAAATTATCATTAAATACAATATAATGCTTCTAATATCAATAACTAAAATAGGAGTAACTAAGGAATTAATCTCGTCAAATAGAAAAAAAATGTTTTTGATTTCAGCCTATCCAAATAAAAAAGAGCGAAAATACTAGAACAAATCCAAAGGGAAACATTCCAAAACCCCACAAGTTATCTAAAATCTCACTATAATGAGATCCTTCAAAAAAATCACTCATAATACCTCCTAAATCCAAACAATATATTCAAATTGTATTCTAACATCATAGAAATATGCTCAATGTTCACATGTGATAACACTTTCTCAATAACCAACATATAAACCAAGGTAACCTGATTCCCAATCAAACACTAACTTAGCCTAAAGGTCTGTTCCAAATCCCCATGTTTTTGCGACTAGCACCTAGAATCATACAAATAAAAAGAGGGAATATATTTTCCAAAAAATAGTGGAAGGTAATGATACATATAAGTATGATAAAAAACATTGAAGAAATAGTCCCAGAATCCAAATAGATATATACAAACACATATATTACATCCTAAACATACCACAAATAGACAAGACACAATTAATGTTCCATGGGACCCGTCACTATAATTTTCAACGGATCAAGAAAATCCACCTCCTCCAGAAGGATATTTCCCTTTACTCAAACATAGTAGAAGAAAATCTACAAATTCCCATATTCAAAGGTAGGGGGTGACATAAAAATCCCAGTAGTTCCTCACCATTTGTTCCATAATAATATATTAAAAAATAACTATTCATACAATATTATTCAAAATGGGAATGGTTGTACATTTGAATATTTAAAACAATGAACGCATCATTTCCAAATAATGGATATCATTTCATACATGGATTAAATAAAAACGTAATATAAATCATTATATATAAATCAACAGGAATGTGTAATGTAGTTTCAAAATTAATGGAATTTGTTGTCAAATTAGTCCAAATATGGACCACGACCATCATCCTTGTAGTATCATAAATTCTAGTTATATGATCCTCACGCATCTCATATCAGTGATCACATAAAATAAGTGCATTCATGTCCCTTAGAATCAAGCTGAATCAGACTCATCAACATCACATCAGGGAAAAAATCTATTGAACCAGTTTTTTTGTTATAGTTGTCATTAGTAATCCATTGTTTGCGAATTTTAATCCATGCGTTCATGTCCAATATAACCCACTAACTACACAAGCTCACATGTTCTCAATAAATCAATATAGATGGTGAAAATCAATTCATTTCAAACAAATCGTTATTTATAGATCAATTAACAAACTTCCTTATTAAAAAAGCCAATTCACAATCGAAACCAAATATTTGATTTTACATCCTTTCAAGATTTTTTAAATAAAACCAATCATATTTTTTCTCAATTAAATTTAAGACAAGTTAAAAATTAATTTTCAAATAATTTACCAATTTACAGCAATTTCAATTCACACCACAATGTCCAAATCTATTGGACATGAGGGTTTTCTCTAAAATTATTTCAAAATTAAATCCATGTTCTAATTCACATCAAATTGGTTTTTTACAAATCAATTGAAAAAAAAGTTCTAACATTAAGAATTTTAATGTTTAATCAGTATGGAAATATTAAACATAACCACATCCATTTTTTATGAAAATATTATTCCCATAACGAGACTCACCCATGGAAAACAAAGGCATAGAATATCCCAAAACACAACCTAGAATTCAAATTCAACTACATAGTCTTCAGATCCGTAAATCCATAAATGATATTTCAAACTCTAAAGAGGAAAAGAGAGAGAGAGATGTAAGAGATAAGTAGACTGATTACCAGGAGAGATTCACCACAAGAAACATGATGACCAATCACTAAATGGTTATCTAAACAGATTATAGAACACCAGAATATCAAAGGAAATGATGAACATTGATAGTTCTATGGAAGAGATTTAATGTAATTAATATAATCTGAGTGGAAGAAATAAAATTCCATTTCAAAATAATAACATAGAGTGTAACACCATTACATATCATGTAATAGTTATCTACCATATACTCCAAAAACCCCATTGCCTTTTTAGTAAAAATCAGATTTTTAATATTTTCACTACAATTAAATCATAGACTACGTGTAACATTGCAAAAATTGGAACCATTTCATAAAATCATCTAGTAATTGATTACATGACATGAAACACATTCACATGTTGTGTCAATCCCATAAAAGTTGCAAAATATCGTTTTTTATACTGAAAATTTCGACAAATCCATTACTTCACAATTATAGGTATCCTCCCAAATCCTACTTAGCATCTCATGATCAATACAATTAAAACCAAATTACATGATATATAATACCAGAAAAATAGGTAACATGGTTTTACAGTTGTGGTATAGTCATGAAATTAGACTTTAAATTACCTTTCCTCAACATTTAACTCATATGAAAATGATAATCCTTGAGAATAAACTGAATATATCTCTATGTAATTCTTCAAACATTTCTAGAACATTGTCATATGTTCACTGAAAGAACTCTCTTCTCTGTTAGACTAAGAGTGGGATTTCTCACACTATGGATCTTATCTATGTCAACATTTATTATAGTCAACATATTCTTCAATTATATATATATATGTTATTAACGTTAAATAATCCTTAATTTATATGTGGTTAAAATTACATATTAAATCGTTTTTCCTTAGAGGTTGTCATTTTATTATTAGTAACATCACATTGTGTAGATTCCCTCTAAATATGAATAAATATTCGATTCTATATATATTTCCTTATATAAATTATATAAATTCCAGAACATTATTGATACTTATCAAATTATAAAAATAGTGATCATTAATGATATTATGGAAAAACTTCTTGTCAAGATCCTTATGTTCTTCTACATTCAACATTGACTACATCCATTTACAATCCCATGCTTCTATAAGAAGGATGAGAAATCAACCATTGATGTTTTATGAATTTCTAAAAACTTTAATATATGATTTATTTTCCCAAACTAATACTTCACCAACTCTACAGTAAAATTACCTCAAAATTATATTGGGGTTTGATTTTGAAATTCTATGAAATAATCCACATCTTATAGTATATTTTGATTAACCTCTCAACCAATCATTATAAATGATTTTATAACTTCACTCATAATTTTAGGATATATTGGACATTTATAGACTCCTCTCAATCCATGTTATCATTATTTTAATAATATACATATAGTTCATTTAATAAATCATCAACCAACATGTCCTTGACTATACATTAGAGACAAAAAATATTACGTAGAAATTAATCAATAATAAAAACAAATATATTATATTTTCATAAAATAAATCAAATATTTTTTAAAATTAAACAATCCTTTTGTGTGATATTTTCTATTTTTTAAAAACATTTTTCATGTGATAAATCTATAACTTGTATATAATGATTCATGAATACATTATTATCATAATACTATATGGTCAGATGCTTGATAAAAATAAGACAAAACATGGTTGGATTTCATCATATATAAATATATACAAATGAAAAAACATGATTTAGTGGTTTTAACCAGGATATAGTTGGTTCTAAAGTGAACCGTATCATCGAAAAGGTCACAACATCATGGGTTTTACCTAGGATTGTGTACGATATATGATAACACTTGACATATATTATTTCATCTGATTTATATAGAATACATCAAATGGATTATCATTTTCATTTATTTAAAGAGTTATAATATAGTTTATTAAATTTTTAATTAATTAAATACTTCATCATAGTTGGTGGAATTTTACAAATAGATTGTAACATTATTTTTAAATTGATATTCAGGAAATGTTTTGAATGATAGGGAATGGAAATTTTATAAAACATTTAATGATATGAAGTTATAATAGAGCTTCATTTAAGCCATAATAAAGATGAAAATATAATAATATTATAATACAATACTTCTCTTATAGAAACTTCTTAAATATATACTCTTAATCTCACATTATTTTTAGCGAAGTATCTATTAGGCCGTAAGGAATAGAAAACCCATCTAGGTTTTTGGGAAATTCATAATTACCCACGGATATTCCTCCATCAGAGGGATACATTTTCCTCCCTCAAATATTTTTTAATATATTATAATATATTAGGTAAATCCTTGATATGGAAATTTATTTTATTCTTTTTATTTTTATTCAAATAAATGCATATAAGATTCTTGTTAAAAAAATTATTTGGTGGTTAGTTTTCATTGAATTTGGACTCTGGTTATCAATATTACATCCTAATAGTGGTATAAGAGACTATTATATTAAATTAAGATGATGTCAAAATAGAGAACTAATTGATAAAAATGCCTTTTCAGAAACATGATATGTTTTATAATTGTAGTAATTGTTTAGGATGATTTCAATAATCACAATCAGATTTGAAAAAACATGACAATTTTATAAAATATAAAAAATCACTTTTGATTAAGAAACCCATCCTTGAAATTTTTGTTCAGAAAAACAAAAAATTGTAAAATTATGGTTTTGACATCCTAACATTAGAAAAAAAATTACAACGGTTTGTAGGTTAAGGATATTTCCATATGAAAACTTGTATATCATTTTACAAAACCATACAAAGTTTTTAAATGTATGACTTCTAAATAAATTTCTCGAAATATATCCCATCAAAGATAAGTGGTACGGTTCAATTAGGAATTTTTTCACTTTGTATAGTCATTTAATTTTTTATATAAAAACATGGTATAGTTTTATGATTATTATATAACACTTTTCTAGGAAACTATAAAATATTTTTCAGCATGGGCATGCAGATCCCCTGTTTATTAGAAATGGGTATTTAAACAACACAAAAATTATTTTAGTGGATTTAAGCTAGGACAATAGTTTATCTACATGGTTTATTAACTTATAATGTGCTTAGAAATTATAAAATAATGCTAAATATAAAAAATTTGATATAAATTTTGGATATGCCCCTAAAATATAATATAGATTACTCATACTGAAAAGTTTATTTTAATAAATTCATTTAATCCATTGAAAAATAGTTTTTTAATTTAATTAATATTTAAATTACATGGAATATATTTCACTAAATTGTTTTAATTATTTTACTAAAAATATAATTGTTCATAGAGAACATAAAATGTCCATATTTTTAATAGATATAACTACATTTAAATATGAATTAAATTATATTAAACATCATGTAAAATAAAAAAATAAAAAATAAAAAATATTTAAATAAATAAGAAATTTTTTTGTTTATTTACTTAAAAAAATCCCCTAACGAATGTTTATTATAATTTGTTCATAATATGGTATTTGTAAAACAATCATAAAAATATATCTTATGCCTAAATTTATGAAATACTAATTTATTTAATTTATTTAGTGGTTTTTTATTCATGAATATTAATTTATAAAGGAATATATAATTTAATGGTAATTATTAACCACTTATTATAACTATCATACAATTCATATAAGGAGTTAAGTGACAGTTATGAAAGATGATATATTTGTGTTCAACCAATAATGAATTGTTTTTGGATTATGAACTTGTGAGTAAAAGTTAGATCTGATTTATATATTATGTGTTAGGATTATATTAGAATTTATGTATCTATTGACTATTGATCTATGTGTTGTGAGAATTTGGGTTGTAATTCTTATACGCCTTTGGAATTAGGTTAATTCAAGAAAACTAATTTCCTTATAACTATGAGTCTATAATTTATCTAATATATATTATTTTAGTAGGATTATAAATAATTACAAGAAAATGTATAATGTAAATTATTCATGAGATTTAATAATATATATGTAAAAATAACTTGGTTTTACTTTTGGATAGGTAATAGGAATCATGAAATAAATAAAATGGTATTCATTAATATGTTTTGAAAATATTAATTTTATTTAATGTATATGATACAAAACTAAATCATAAATTTATGAACAAAAAATTGAACATTAGATAAAATGGTTAGATATCAAAAACTGATAATAAAATATGTGTTAGATTCCTTCTAAAGAAAAAAACTTTCAAATAAATTTATAATCTAAATAGGTAGGTTCTGTAAAAGTAGTGTTCTCTTGGATTATCTTATGTAAGTCATGGAAAAATTGATAAATTTAACATTTATAAAAAATATTTCAATTATGAGGTAATGGTTACACTTTTTTTTGGAAAACCAAAATATATGATACAAGAGGAAAAATGTTTGGATTTCCATTATGATTGATTTCAGAAATTTTTTATCCAGTAAAAAATCCGAGACTCTTATATCATGCAATTGAAATGATAGTATACCTAATAACAAAATTATATAGAAACACCAATCCAAACTCAAGTCCAAACAATTTTTTATATTACACCACTAATGTATATAAATTATATTAAAATGGATAATTGTTTTGTGGAAATACATTTAATTTAATAAAATATGAAATTATTATTGAACTGGATACAGATATAATAAAGGTATCCTTTATAGATAAAAAGAGAATATTGATCAATTTATACATTATGATAAATTATGTAAATTAAAGATATTAATGGAATAAAATCATTTGAATAGAATTTAAACTGTAGATTATTTATTAAGAATAAATGAATATTATAGGTGATGGAGACAACCCTTCATGAGAAGCATATAGGAATAGATAATAAATAAGAGAATGTTGATGCTTATGAGAACCATAAGAAGGATTTGTTTGACTATCGACTCTTATTATTATATCCATAGAATATAGGTATAATAAACAAATAGAATATATATTTATCAAATATGAAATGTAATCTAAACTGCATATTTAAAATATATGCAAGATGTGAGATTTATGATTTTTATAATGATTTTGTAGTTGGAAAAATACTAATAGAACTTAATTTTTGAATTATTTACTAAATATGATTTCATAAACCAAAGAATTTGTGTGTCTAGGATCACGATTGAGGTGTTATATATGTATAATTTATTCTGTAACACCAGATATAAGGATTCTAACTATTCAATGTGAGTTAGATTATAAAAAAGTAAAATATAATTGGACCCAATCTCTTCATTACATTGAGGGTAACTAAATATAGTGGTTTTGATAATTGGTCAAAATAGTTTAATGTTGTTGATTTCATCTGTCCTATTAAAAAGATATATTATGTTAAAACAAAAAAATATAAATTATTAGCCCATAAAAAACATATACCAAACATACGAATTTATATTTACTAAAATTAGTTTATATAAGTTATGAAAATATATAAAACAATTACATGATACAATGATGATTAATAAAAATTTATAAAACCATAAATTTTCAAAAACAAATATTTAATGATATTGAGAAGATAATGGAAAAATAAACAAATTAATGAGAATATCAATAAAATGTGATAAATTAAATATTAAAAGTGATGAAATGGTTTGGTAAACAACCAATCCACCAACATGATAAATATTTAATGGGGTTTAACAATTTAATGAGAACAGTTTATTCTTTAATGACCTATATTCACTTAATTATCGTACATGTTTATCACCTTTTATTATATAGAAAAATAAATTAATATTTCTAATTTTGAAATCGATGATCATAAAATGTTTACCGTCACTTCCACTATCAAATAATATTTATAGATTAATTTTATTTTTAGATTCAGTTATGATTGGTAAATAATACATAAAGTTACCAAACTGAATTAGACAAGAATTATAAAATATAGAATTCTCATCAACTGAAATAAACTGATTAAATTATTTAAACAACACATTACACATTTTTGTTGATTTGGTTTTTTGGTATAAGTCAATTAATATAATCTTTAATGCCCGATACTAAGAAATATATTGGGTCTCTAGCTTCCATTGCGCTGAAAATGGTGTGTGGATATATATGATTTATCTAGAAGAAGTAGATTAGAGGTTCCAACAATTATCTAAGATCATTGAAACTTAAAATATATTTTCGGGATAGAGGGGAACTATTTCCATTTTTTATATCATGAGCATTGTAGATGGATTTAAAAAAAATAGTTGATGGTATTTAATGAAATTCATATAGTGTTCTAGTCATGTAATATTATTTCCATGGAATGGAGGCATTTATGACATCTGTCCAGCATGCACAACTCGATTAACAGATTGGAGTGATGTTCATCATGACTATTATTGCTGTCTTCAAAGTGATAAGGAAATCCCAGAATGCCACTGTTTTTTAGGGACAATGGCCATGATTATAGGCCGTATTATACATGGTATACAAGGACATCCTTACTGCCTCCAAACTGTATATTGGCACTATGAAAAATGACAATTTTGACTTGGTTATTCTGAGACGTTTTGGAGTAACTAGATGAGTCAAAAATAACTTGTTCATAAATCTGTTAAATAGATTCCACCCATTTTAGGATGGCTGAATATTAATTTTGATGAGGCAGCTTTAGGTGCACCAGGGCCTACAGTATGTTGTGGCATCTTCTACACTCATAAGTGCTTCATTAGAGGTCACTTCCACAACTATATTGGTAATGGTATATCGATTAAAGCAAAGCTATGGGATATAACCGAAGTAATAAGGTATGACACTCACTATAGATAGAGAAACCATTGGGTCGAATATGACTACCCCACTACTGTCCATATCCTAAATTCCAGATCTAGATCGGTACCATGGAAAATGGTTCCTTCTTGGATCAACTGTCTACAGATTCTTGTAAGCATACAGCTTGATGTTACCCAAATCTATAGGGAGGCCAATCATGTTTCTGATGCACTTTAAAAGTGTGAAATTGTGGATTCCTTCTTTGGATGAACATTTATTTCCCCTTTATTTATATCACATTTTGTCGATTTCGACTTGTGTTGGACTTCTAACTCATGGCTTTGTAAAACCCCATGTAATGCCACTATTTTATTTTTTTAATAATAATTTCTCAGGAACGGGATTTCCCATTTCTTGACCCATTTATTTCTATATTATATAAACACCATAACATTGAAATAGATTTTAAATAGTGGAATAGTTAAATGAAATAGTCTATAGTTTGTATTTATATGATAATGAAAAAAATTGATCATTGAGTTTTTTAAATGGATTACTAGAGAGCTTAAAAATGAAATATGAGTATTTTACCCCATTTTTATTCATATCTAGGATTAGAGATTTGTTCTAAACAAACAACTATTTTGAATTAAATGATACAATTTTTTTATACACATGGTTTATTATTGATAAAGAGAACTAAATGTTCAACAATATGTCATAAAATAAATTTTGTCTATGATTAAAATGTGGACTATGTTTCTAATTAAAACAATAGAGAAGGGGTTCACACCACCAAACAATGGATTATTTTATTTAATAAAATCTTATTTTCATAATATTTCACCAAACACATAGAATTAGATTTATGATAAGATTATAAAAATTATTTTCTGATTAATTTTATGATGGAAATAAGTATTGTTTCCTAAAATGAAATACTTTGTCTCATAGAAATATACTTTATAGATACTTCACTTCCTCATATGTTGGTGGTGCAATATTTGAACTTAATGATATCCAATGTAAAAAATCATAAATAATAATACATGTTAAATTAAAATTGAAATTCACATTATATATATATATAATGTGTTTATGATATATTTTTAAAAAGAAAAATTAATTTAATGACTTAAAATGTAATTTATTACCAATTATATTAAATGAATGTTTGAAAGAAAAAATTTTAAAGATGATAATAATATTTGAAAGTGATCTACGTATTTAATAAAATGAAATATTTTAATATAATAAAATTGGATGATGAGAAATTGTTAGGCTCTCTTAAAATAATTCTAATTACACGGAGGGTGATAGTTGTCAATTAGTGTTCCATGTAGAATATGAAATTTTCCCCACGTTTAAAACACTTTCCCCGTGTTTCTCATTATTTAAAGGATCGTTTGATGAAAAAGTTTATGGTGAAGAAGATAATTAAAGATATCCAAAGAGTACAATATTAATGAACTGAAAAAATTGAATTTAAAGTATCACAAACTCATGTTATCGAGTCATTAGTTCATGGGTGATGATCACTTGTTATCATAATGTCCATGTCAATTAATTATATTAAATGATGAAAAAATATGTGTATTAAGCTATAAGATATTTCAAAACTCCAAAAATAATTATGAGATAATATAAGGGAAAATTTCTTCTATAGATCATCATATTCCTCCACATTCCTCAACTATATCCATGATGAATGTTGTTATGTGCACTTTTTCTTCAATAAAATGAGACCTCGTTGGGTGGACCACCCTTTATTTAATCATATCAACTAATTCATCATTCATTATCTTTACACAGAAGATAAGATGATATAATTATATTGGTATTTTATACCTTAATATCTTTATCAGTGGTCTTTATCGATCCATGAGTTCATTTGAATAATCTTAGTCAACGTGGTAGGTCCACTATATTCCAAGTCAAATACATTCTCCATGTTACTAAGATAACTCATTTATAACACTAACTACACCACTAATTTATATAAAATTCAAATATCTGGATCTTTTATAATTTGAAAATCCATGATATAATTTATGAACACCATAATGTGGTTCACAGAGTCAAACCATGATTCGAAATGAACACATATATCATAACTCTCTATGAATTTAGGAAACAATTTACCTTTTGTATATTATATATTTAATTGAAAACATAGTGAGTTTACATTGATATATTTCATGTTTTTTTTGCATAGAACCTCAACAAAATTTAAAAATGATGATCACCTAAACCATTATTATTCCTTAATTAGACCACCACATAGTAGTCAAGCCATGATTGTTTTCAATACACTGTGCATAATTACTTCTCTATAGTAGAAATGATGTTCAATACACCCTAATAATTTCCATGATAAACAATAATGAAATATATTATAAAAAATTCATTTCCCCCCATATTGTTCAACGATTAAATAAATTTTCTATGAAACTATGATAAGGACAACAATAATTTTACATCAACCATGACATTTTGAGTAAGAGTTTTGAGTCACAATGAAGATTTTCTATAAAATTTATAGAATAATGGCTTGAAAAATGAAATATTAATTATTGCTTAAAAATTCAATTAAAAAAATTATAAACAAGGTAATTTTATATTTATCTACATGACAACTTTTATTTTATCTTCGAATTATTTAACCATAAATGTTAATGTATCCATGATTTATTCATTGATCTCCCAAAAACTATAATTTTATCCATTTTTCATCATGATTTTAAATGATCGTCTCAAACTCCACCATTCATACCAAATAAAAATATTCATTATCCATTACTCGTAATGAAATTGATAATAATATGTTACATCAAAGTATATATCAATAATATGGATTCATATTTAAAATAATCTATAAGAAAAAATTGCAACAAACACACACAGAAAAATTCTAATTAAACTACTATTAGATGTTTATGCCACTACACTATATGTTTGGATAGTGTTTGTCTATATAACACACTAATCATGAAATCACCATGTAGCTTTCCCTAAAACAGAAATTGAATTTGGATATAGTTTTTTAGAGGCGGTTTTTGGAACCGCCCCTAAACCATTAATTAAAATGGATTTACGACATTTTATAATAAATCACCGAGAAACAATTTTTTTTCAACCGCTGACCCTTCCCCCCACCCTGACCCCCATCTCACCCTACTTCCCCTATTATCCTTGGCCCCATGCTTCCCCCATGACCTCGGTCCCCTACGACACATGGGACCCCACATCATCGGCGACCCCGTGACCCCAGCGACCCCGCAACCCTGGTGACACCGGCCCCCCAAGACCCAGGCAACCCAGCGACTATGGAAATCCTGCTTCTGCCAGCACCACATGACTCAAACGGTCATGCTTCCCACGGCCCCCTGCTACCCAGATGACCTATACGAACCATAATAATTGAAATCTAGTAATTTTACCTCAATTCTTTTTATTTAATCCTACAATGAACAAGAATACATATAAAGGATATATTTTTTGTTTTGGATGTTTTTAATCTCGAGGTTTATTATATTAGGGTTAGTGGATTTCATTTACATTCAATTTGGTTCTTCTATAATAGAAGTAGATTTGTTTCTTCTTGGACAAGGCATTTGTTTTTATGAAATTTTTAAATTTATAATATCATGAAATTCTTGAATTTCCTAATGTTTCTTTTCTAATTATGATATAAATTTTTATGGATCATGTAATTGTTTTTTAAGAGTCTTTTATTTTTTTCCATGATTTCGATAAAAAGGTTTTCTAATTTATATCTACTTCTGATACTACAATTAATGATATTCAGGTAATTTATTTGGGAAATTTACATTGATGCTTCTTCTAAGTAATTTTTTATTTTATAGAGATTATTGACCCCAGTTTATTATTAAAAATGATGCTTTATATTTTTAAGGTATGGCCTATAAAAAAGTGAGTCATTATACAATGTTTAATGGAAAGAAGACATTTTTTTCATATAAATAGTTTAAATTTTTCTTAATGGAATGAATTGATTTGTAAAATTATTTAAAAATTTGATTTGATTAAAAGTTTCAATAGTAATAAAAATGGATTGGAATCCAAATATTTAATTAAATCCATGTTTGTAATCTTAATAATGAATGTTTTCTATGTTATCTTTATACCCTCATTATTACCTCAATGAATATTTATGTTGTGTGGTGACATATTCCCTTATTAGGAATAATTTTATAAAAATTTAATTCCTGAGATGTTGTAAAAGATAACTCTTTATTGGGAGGTTATTGGAAGTTAGATAAAGTTTATTTAATGTGTAATAATATAATATATTTAATACTCAAATAATTTGATTTTTCCACTCCCACAATTATTGAATTATTGTGAAACCGATGGAGTAAACTAGAATATCTTGATTAGTGTTAAAATACTAGATATTATGCAATTTGTAGTTCACCAAGAATGATTTCTTTCTTATTGGGGTTACCTCCCCTTGAGACTAAGATGATCAGCTAGGGTTTGGTGGAGCTTAGTTCAAATAGGGAAGGCTGATAAAACTATTTGTGTCCATATGTTTGTTCCAATATCTTTCATGTTATAACCTAATGAGATACACATAATTCTTGGTTACCATTGAAGATTACATAGTGTATCCCATTTCTTACATACATTGAACCCATAGACCTTTCTTTTTTAATTTGGATACATTTTACAGTGGATGTTTATATAGTTATTTTGTAATATATTGGTTCTTATTTGATTTCATTTTTTATTTAAGTTATTTTTTGGTTTAATGATTACTATATAATGTGTTTATTATACCCATATTTTATATAAGAATTTTATATTTATTATTAAAATGGATAAATCATTATATTTATGTATTTTAAAACTTCTATATGTGAATAATATACTCTAGAACTATATTTAAAATAAGTATTTTTCAATCTTTTTTATAAAATGAATTACAAAGAATCTATGGTGAAATATTTCTAGGACTATTTATATGACGCATTTCAAACACATTAATGCGGGTCTGTAACTTCTATCATTTCATTATAACACAAAGATTATGATTTCAAGTTATTTGATACCTCTTGTTCCATTAATTGACATTGGAATGTTGTGACTTTTTAGGTATGACATTGAAATGTTTTGAGTTTTGAATAAAGTTGGGAATTTTTTTGGGAAATGATATTGTGAGATAGTTAAACAAGGATTATTTTAAATTTAAATATTATTTTAATTTTCATTCTGTATATGTTATCCAATCCAGATGATTTCTCATTAATATGTATAGTCTTGGATGAAAGTAATCACTTTAACTGAATATGTATCTTTTTATTAATCATTATTTTTTGATATTGATATCCAATTTATTTATAAGTCCTACTTGACTATAATGAATTATGACACGTAGGTATAGAGTTCTTTATTATTTTGATACTCGATCATGGAGTCCATAAACCATGTGTTACTTAAGAATAACATCCCTTTACTTTTCATAAATTTCTTTTGTGAGTTGAAGTGAATGGTATTAAATTCATTCAATATTATTGTACTGTTTTGGATGAATATAATTCATCCATTTTACCCAATATAATGTTATAGAATTACTTTTGGGATCTATTTCCACCTCTGTGATTCAGATTATCTTATTATGTTGTCCGAGAGAATAGTACCAACACCCCACATTTCATCTCCAAATTCCCAACAATATTCTACTATGAATATCTAAAACCCAAGCCCATAGACATCAACTATTATTCAAATAACCTAGTTTGATCCCTAAACGATATAAGCCAAATCTTAAACGACATTTCTGATACGGTCTCCACTATTCCACATCAATTTTTATGGTTGAACACTAGTAAGTCATTCTGTTGATGAATTATACCGAAGGGGCTCAATCCATCCCACCAATGCACTATCATATCTCGACCACAATTATTTAAAACTCAAGTAATAATAAAAATGTTCAATGCCGATACCGAAGTATGAATCTGACCGTTATTTCACTCTATGGTTAGATCCACAATCGTCCCATTTTACCTTAATTCTCCACTCTTGAGCACAAACACATATATGATCCAAATCACCCACCAGTCAAACCACCACTCTTTTTTTATATGAATACACCAAAGAGTGGTATAAGAATTCAATCCACACAAGGTTTGCAGATCCTCAAAGCCAAATATCCCATGTTATTTCATCATGAATTTCGATGAACACCACCACTTATCACGCTTCAAGTCTACCATCCCTCACGTGGATCTTTCTACTCCAAGGAATTAATAATGAATTCATCCAAATATATGGCCCCGACTCCACACTACCCCACAACCTCAGCGACCCAGCGACCCTGGAGACTCTACTTCCCCCGATCCCACGCAACCCCCGCGACTCTACTTCCCCCAGCCCCCCGCGACCCTGTGACCCCAAACACACTGACCACCTGCTTCCTATTATGTATTGTATTCATTTTAATGTTTACATTATAAATATTATACGTATTTTTGGTTATTTTTTATATATTAAGGATGCATATATATTAAAGGTTATTATAGAATATGGCCTCGGTAGGGATGCATGACCATATCTAAGAATGTGTTACGTTTTGTAAGCATCATACTGTTTTCCTAAAACATTTTTTATGAGAGATTTATTCGATATTAGAGTCTTATATGAAGAATCTATAGAGAACATAGGTTGGGGTTATTCCAAATTAATAATGTGCTTTGGTTTTCAGGGTAATGTAGCTACCGCGTTGTTGGCAAACTGTTTCTCTTAACAAAAGAAACATCCCATATCCCAAACACTAGAGGGTTCATATCTGACTCAGGGGTTTACCATTAATATATTATGTTTCTGTAATCATACCCAATCGTATATATGAATCTATTTCTCTATTTAGTATCAACTATGGGTTTTAATTTTTTTATTATTGTGTAGGAACATTGTGATACACATGGATAATTGTTGGATCTCATTACCGAGGAACACACCTCAGTATGTTAAGGGTTTGAATGAGTTTTTAGATTTTGAAATTTCAAATTGATCTGTTGAAGGGAGAATAATATATCCATGTCCTAAATGTAAATTTAGAACAAGGTTGTTGAGAGATAAAGTTTATGAACATTTAATACTAAAGAAGTTCCTTGGTCAATATATGTGTTGTATTTGTCATGGAGGATCGAATGTTACAGAATGATTGAGCACTGATGTTAGTCCACAAAATTAGGTTCTATGTTTTTCGACAATGAAAAATGAAATGAAAAACCTCATAAATGATGCATTTGGCACCATAAGACACCACTATCTGTATCAAAACATATTAGAACAACAAGAAGGGGGTGCTACAAATTGCAACATGACATGTGATTTTTTTTTCAGATTGTAACACACTCTGATCAAGATTGTAACATTTCATTGGATCCACCTCTTGATTCTATGGTGCTACATGTAAGAGAAAACTTCACTGAGGAAAATGTGTTTCATGATTTAGATGACGATGGAAATGAAGAGTTGTATAGTGGTTGTTTGAAATATTCAATGCTTTCATTTCTACTGAAGTTCTACCATATCAAATGCCTATGTGGAATTACAAAAAGGAAATTTCCATGATATTGGAATTGATTCGGGATGCATTTCCTGGAGCAAAAATCTCAGAATATTTTTATGTTATCAATAATTTTGTTAACAAGATTGGTCTGAATTATACAAAAATAGACGCATGTCTCAATGATTGAATGCTTTATTGGGGAGATGATTTATGTAGACATAATTAAAAGAAACGATCTTCTTCTAGATGGTATTCAAATGGTTATGTCGGAAGTCTGAATGAAAATAATTTCATTGAGAAGTAGATTTGGTACACACATTTAGAGGTTTTGCGTTACTTTCATTTGATTATCTCGATTTCAAAGATTATTCATGTCATCAAAAATAGCTGAACACATGAAGTGGAATTCTATAGATAATAACAATAATGGGTTAATAAGACATCCATGATATTCCCAATCATGGATGAAATTTTATTCCATACATCTAGATTTCTCATTTGATCCTAAAAATGTTCGATTGTGATTGGCTGCCAATGGATTCAACCCATTTGGGTCATTGAGTACCTGTTATTGCATTTGACCAGTTGTTTTGATCCCTTATAATCTACTTCTGTGAATGGGTATGAAACAAACATATTTTATCCTTTCTATGATTATTCTTGGAAAAAAAATTCATGTAATTGATATTGATGTATACTTGCAGCCTTTGATTGACGAATCACAGGAGTTATGGAACAACAGTTTTGATACAATTGATGCTTCTTCTAAAACAATGTTCAAAATGCATGCTGCATTAATGTGGACTGTTAGTGACATCCATGGGATTGGGAATTCATCTGTTTAGAACACATACATGGGTTTGGATATTCCCGTTTGTAACATTGATGTTGAGACAAAACAACCACCTCACATGAGAAATTGGTGCTTCTTATGACATCGATGATTTCTCGATGCATCTCATAGATTTCAGCTGAATACATCAAAATTTAATTGTTCCATTGATTGTAGGCCACCTCCAATGATGATAACTAGTTCTAAAATATTGACACATCTTGAAAATTATGAAACAGAATTTGGGAATGTTCATTATTTGAATGATAGAGGAAGACGGGTTTGAAGTGCATCATCAAGTGAAATCAGAATGCAATGATGGAAGAAAAAAATTATATTATTCAAACTTCTATATTGGGAATATAATTTTTTGAGGCATAATAATTATGTGATGTATATTGAAAAGAATTTATATGATAATTTTATTTTCACATTACTTAATGAGCATGGAATGTCGAAGGATCATCTCAATGCCCACAAAGAGTTACAAGTTATTATCATAAAACCTGATATCAATCCAGATGAGAATGAAAATTATGCTCTGACCATTTTTTCAATGAAAAATAGGGATTAAGATACATTCCATCAAATTTTAATGAATGTGAAGGTATCTAATGGGTATTCTAGTAACATCTCTGGTCGTGAGTAGGTGTATTGTTGATGTGTTGAAAAATTAAGGGAACAATTGGTTTGTATATGTAACATGTGTGGAATATAGATTCCACCAAGCATTTTAATGTCCTAACATTTTGTTGATTTCTCATGTTTCCTTATATGCATTTTATTGATTTTTGTTGTTTCCTTTTATTTTATGATTTCACGAGTGTGGTATACATCATTTCACATAGCCATATGTTTGAATTGGTAGTTGAGATTTTGGATGACTAGGAATAAAATACATTGTTGATGTGTTGAAAAAATTGGGTCATTTCATAGTGTTCAAGGGGATTGTGTTCATGTCACATTGGTGAGGAAGAATGCGTAGATATTGAATCTTCATGCATTGGTAATGGTTATCATATTCTATTCATGATGATAAAATATGGTCATACACTATATAAAACATTGGTTCCTCTTAATGGGAGAAGGTGTTAAACCGTATAAAATCTATATTCATTGTAAGATGTGTATTGGAAGATTTGAAAGTCTTACACTATATTAAATTTGGATTCATCTTATAATAATTATGATATATTCAAAATCATTACCTCATATGAAACATGGAAGCATCACACTATGTTGGATGGAAAAAAATAATTTTCTTCAAGACATGACATTAAAGTTTTCATCATGGTCTTGGTAGTATGATCTTACATTGTGAGCAATCATATTCATGATTTTGTCATGGGTTGAAGGGGCTATTTTATCCTATAACCCTAGGATTCATTCATCATAAAAACAGTATTGATTCCCCCACCTTGTCAATCTATACTATAATAGTTTATACGAATTGATCCTTAGTCCAAGAATTATGACAATAAAATATGCTCATACATCCATCACATGGGTTTATCCATCCCTGCAGTTTCTGCAAACATATATTTCTACAACATTCTAGAACTATGAGTGGATTGATTCCCATTTCAATGGGATACATATTGATGCATATATCTTCTATCATTGTTCTAAATGATGATTCACCATATAATACACTATTACATAAGGTGTTATTGCACCAAAACACTCACATGAGCCTATTTTCATAGATATAATCTCTGTTCATTTATGTTGACACATCATTGGGCCAAGATGCTCTCATTTACTTATATGAGGAATTAAATAGTGGTTATATAGATGCAAAAGTCCTTCTAAAATCTTAATAAGATGAATTTAAACTATATCATGACCCGGTGTAAAATATATATACGTATTAATGATAGATAATTTAACCCCATAAAGATTTATGTCTCTTAAAAGGAGATAATTTTACATGTAATAAATTCTCGATGCCTAATATTATAATATGTAATTATTCAATATCATCATCCAAGAAGGTAGACACTTCTGGCATTGGTATCCTATGACACCTTGAATCAAAATAACATGTTTATTGATTCCAATGATCACGATATAAGAAGTTACATATAAATATTTAATGCAGGGCACAACCCTATCACTAACTCAATATAGGTTTCTCCCATTCATATATACTTTGGTCAAAGCATGGATACATTTAACTCAAACCAATTCCTATATTTGGAGCTCTAGGAATTTAAACTAGTTGTACTCATAGTCATGTTGTAAAATTTTAAACATCAGATCCCAATGTCCTCAACAAAACATGGTAATTAACAACCATACCCTATTATATAGAATAAGGTTGCCTCATCTGATAAGTGTGGGATGAATATAAAAATAATTACCACATATAAAACTGAGATTCCTCATATGATATGGTTGAAATGAACCACACATTACCCGTATAAAACTTGTATTTCATCGAATATGAAATTATATGATATATTTCCAAAGAATAAAACACTCCACTGACAATAGAATCTTACCATGTCACGCATCAAAACAATTTTTGTATTGATGCTCAGTAAGAGGAGAAACATATTGATGCATGTATATTTCATCTTAGTCCCATCCCTATCCGCAACTCACCATGGGGACATTTGCCTCTCGGTCAGGATTAAATCTTGTAAATATAACATTTGAGAACATGAGGAAATATATCCCATGGAACCTAATATTATATATTATACATCCCAACATGCACTTGTGTGATTCACACATACTAATATTGGGATAATCCTCATCCCACAAATCTAAAAATGATCTCCAATGAAATGATTTAGTGGTATAGTGTCTTACATACTATCTCACGCTCATTCAATGATGTAAATTTACTGATAAAAATCGTATCTCATGCTTTTATATCCTTAAATAGTAGATCATGATATTTTTCATCCTTTCATCAACCGGCTCAGGTATCCTATGATTCAGACATGGCCAATAATAATTTTATTTCTGTTGATTACTCCCATTTCACTTCCAAGTTCTCAAAAGGTGTAATTGTCATCGTGATATTTTTCAGGTCACTTCATCCCCTCAATGGACTCACCACTATAATCAATTATAATAATATAAAAATCCTTGATTCTTTAATCAATCATGGATCACCAGGGCTTAGGGGTTACGAGGAAGTCCTCCTCAAGCATGGTTGAGTTCCCTGATCAATACATGGACCTAATTATATAACCATAAATGAGTATTCCATGTCCATGAATCACTAATCTAAATTTGTAATGCCATGACCCCAGTTACCCAGAGTCAGTGAATTATTACATTACATTGGCATGATCACAAGTAAGATCAGGCCTCGAAAGACCGATTGGTTTAGTAGCCTTGGAAACACTAGATATATATTCTTATGTCTCACATTACATCATCAAAACGAAAACTACAATAACATGGTCTCCTTAATCCACACTCATATCCCCACTGACTATTCCTACAAGTCAGTCATAATACACTTCTTCACATCCTGGAAAAAATAAAACATTGAAGGAGGTGAGCTCAAATGCCCAGTAAGGATAACAATATAGCGGAAACATTCATAAGAAAACATAAGCATTTAAGGCAATGTATAACTAAAAAAAGCCTTATTAAACTTGAACATCAGTATAATATGGGAAAAGTAAAATCAAATAATTCCATTTACTTACTCACATGGATATTCTACTAGTCGAATAATCACATGAAATATCAATAACCACTTTCATAATGAGGGAATGTATAATGCCGGATATTCTGAATCATTTTTTCAAGGCCTCATCCAAGACGTCTAAAATGATTAAGGCCTCATCCAAAACCATAAATCAAATTGGAAAAGGGCCTCAGCCAATTCCACGTCTAGTTGTCTCATGAGACCTACCGATGCATCGAGGAACTATAGCAGGCTCCACCCGTCACTTATTAAGTCCAATACATTCCTCATATGAATAGGTTTAAACATTACATAAACATTCGTATTAAAACTTGAATACTAAATGTCAATACATTCTTAATAAACCAAGAATGGTATAAAAATAACACATCCATAGTAAAACATACCACAAAACATTAAATACAATATGGATGTTTGGTATCATAATGAATCAACTTCAAATAATCTTAAAATCCATCAAAGGATGTTGACATAGATGAAATCAAAACTAATTGAGAGAAGTATCTTTTTTTTGAAATAATTTAAAAGTGACATTATTATAAAATAATACATTTACTTTGAAAATATTCTTATAAGCTTGTAGGGGAATGTAACACCCCAAACTACCACGGTACGTTTCCCTTCGAATAATCGATAGCGTGTGTTGTACGCAACCTCGAGTTCTAACACACACCACAACTAATTAAACTAGCCGTTGTGAATAGTAATACCTACTTTTTGAAATCATATATATTTTATATTTCAAAATGGACTTCATTTTTGGATTCGGAATATCGAAATTAGCCTAGGGTGAAATTTTGGTACTTTTCAGATAACTTTTATATTTTGATGAATAGTGCAAATTACTAAATTTTAATTAAAAACAACTTTTTTAATCAAAATAATTAATATTGATAAATTATTAATTTGAGTGTTTTTAAAGTATATTTAGAATATATTTTTACCATTTAATTTAATTTTTGTCATTGAACATAATTTTACAATTAAACCGAACATAAACAAGTGTCAATCTTTTGATAGTTATTACCTCTTAAAAACACGCTTTTTGTTTTGACAACGGGAATTAATTTTAAATTAATTTCTGCCACTTCTGTGTTTTGAATTTAGGAAAATGGATTCCATATTTGGAATCAGGATGTTCAAATTGTGTAAATAGGTAACTTTTATTTTTAGACATTTTGAATAGTTACTGTGGTAAATATTTTATTTACCATGGTTAAAGGGTAAATCCGGTAAATAAGGGTTAAAAAATAATATTATAATAATACAAAATTACCCTAAAACGTGTCCTAACCTTATTGGTGGACACATACCCGACCATGGGCATCCTTGGGTCAATTTGGGGACCCCTTGGAGCAACTTGTATGTGGTAGGGACACATTATATTAATAAAGTTAAAATAAAAATAAAAATGGCATAAGCTTACATCTTTTAGAAGAACAATTTTTACATAGGGTTATACATGTTGGATTTTCGATTATAAATATTCATTAGAAAGATAAAAAGAATTCCTACATGATGATATTTTATTTATAATTTTTAGACATCAAATAAGTTATATTATTAATTACACAATAATGATGCAATGTTTACCTCATTAATAAATCATTGAAATAAATAATATTATAATGATTAAAATATTATCTAAAACCTGTCCAATTCTTATTGGTTGATGTTATTTAGAATATGAGTCATCTTATATTCGACCTCAATGATTTTTGGACCATTATAAACTGAATATAATTATATTATAAAGTAATACTTTCACTCTTTCCTAAAGAGCCCCTCCTCTCCCTTATAAAAGGAGACCACTTCTACTCATTCCTCACACCTATCAAGCCACTTGGCTCGTCCAAACTCTGCCCAACTAAGCTCCCCACATCCCTATCCTCCTCCTTGAAGCTTCCCCTTAGGCAGAAAGCATTTCAACAAGTCCTTTGGTTCCAACCAAAGTGAGTTACCTAAATTAAAGGTAACGATTTCTCTTAAATTATTTTCATTTATTTTGCTTCTTCAACCCCCAAATTCTTTTTATTTCCTTTCTTTTGTAACAAAACCAGTATCCTCAATATAATAGGATGTTGTTATAAGAAGGATTAAAACTACACATACACACAACTCCATCTAATGGATGATGAACATAATGTTTCTGTGGATGACAAACTAACGCCTCACGAAACGATGATTGTTCAAATACATCTTACCGCCTCTCATGGTGGCCATTATGATGGAAATGTAATTAAATATGATATTAATGATATATATTTTATATATAAGCTTCTGTAATTCCATTTTATTTCATACCATTATTCGTTTCATGTTGTATATACATACGATAATTTCATTTGAGGAAGTGCGGACTACCGCCCCCTTAAAATGATATGACTCGTTCATACCACACATGGAACGTATAAAGGATGGTGTTAATGAACTTAAGTAACATATATAAAATATTATATTATACTGGAATAGTAATATACCTATGTATCATTTGGATTCGATTCTTTTAAAATAAAAATTAAATGGAAATAGCGTTCGTGCGTACGTACGGACTATCGTCTCCACGAACGCGATGTGATTCATTCTCCATCGTATCCATTCAAGTATAATTATCATTTAATGATTTAAAAATGATGTTTAAGGACTAGATATAATTCTGGATATGAATAAGATACAACAACCATGGCTTATGTAACAAAACATATAAAAGAAAATGAGTAAGTTAACTCCTGAAACGACGATAATACTAAGATATTATTATCAAATCAATATTAAAAGATCATATATGATATCATATTAATGTATATGATTCTTGTATAATTTAGTAACAATTATTTCACTATTATACAGGAGGTTAACCTACCCCAACCAAGGAAAAGTACAAGGTAAGGGTTTACTTTACAACCTCTTCATTATCCAAGGTTGTTTATACGTAATAATATACTGGGATCTCTTTATCATCCACATCCATGTTTCTTAAAAATGCATTTCAAAACATTTTTACTATTTACTAGAATATGAGTTAAAGTCATTTATACCCTTTTTGACTTTTATAAGTGGTTTATAAAGGAATCTTTCGGTCGTTTTCAAAACAAGGTCCTTTTTAACCTTTTCGACAGAATTAAGGTAAGAATGTTTTTTTAACTTATACGGCGAGTGCGGTTATTTTCCGCCGTTATAAAATCTTCAAAGCTTACCTTACAAGCTTATAAGATTATTTTCAAAGGAAATGTTATATTTTATATGGACCTTAAATGATTTCAAAATAAAAGGAGATACTTCTTTAAAAAGAATTTTGATTTCATCTATGTCAACATCCTTTGATGGATTTTAAGATTATTTGAAGTTGATTTATTATGATACAAAACTTCTATATTGTATTGAAGGTTTTGTGATATGTTTGACTGTGGATGTGCTTTTTTTATACCATTCATAGTTTATGGTGAAATTATTGACATTTCGTATGCTAGTTTTAATACGAATGTTTATGTTATGTTTAAACCTTTTCATATGGGAATGCATTGGACTTAATAAGTGACGGGTGGAGCCCGCTATAGCTCCTCGATGCATCGGTAGGTCTCATGAGACAAACTAGTGTCTTGGCATAAGGCCTTGACAAAATCTTATTTGTAGTCTTGGCATGAGGCCTTGGCTATGTGGTTATGATAGTCTGGCATTATGCATTCCAACATTATGAAAGTGGTTATTGATATTGCATGTGATTATTCGATTAGTAGAATATCCATGTGAATAAGTAAATGGAATTATTTCATTTTACTTTTGCCATACTATGTTGAAGTTCAATTTTTAAAAGGCTTTTGTTTTAGTAATTCATTGCCTTAAATGTTTATGATTATTTTGAATGTTCCGCTATATTGTTATCCTTACTGGGCATTTGAGCTCACCCCTTTTTTATGTTTTATTTTTCCCAGGTAGTGAAGAAGTAAATTATGAATGACTTGCAGGGATATTATGAGGGGTTAATAGTGTGGATATGAAGACTTTGTTGTTGTTGTAGTTTTTCACTTTGAAATGTAATGTAAAACTTTATGATTATATCTAGTGTTTCCAAGGCTACTAAACCAATCGGTCTTTCGGGATTTGATCTTTCTTGTGATCATGCCAATGTTATGAAGTAATGCACCGACTCTGGGTAGCTGGGGTCGGGGCGTTACAGTTGGTATCAGAGGAAGTTTAGTACAAACCTTGGATGCTAGATTTAGATAAACTCTGATTAGAGCACGTAGACCTAAGATGAACATTGAGGATTAGTATAGAAGAACTTCCTAGAATTTTGGTATTGTAGAGATTTTGTGAGTTTTCCAAGCAATACATCCCTGTCTGGATACGAGCAGGTAGAGGCGGCTCTGGCATAGATGTACCTAGGGGTAAAACCCGAAAACACCGCTTTGAGCTAGACTCGAACGGGAACCGGTGCATGACAACGGGCCTTGCTGCACTCTTGGTTACGACACTCCCGGGGGATATGCTTAGGATAACTCTCATTTTCTTTACAAATAATTTTGAAGGGATTATGAGTATATACTTCCTCAAAGAAAACATTCTTATGATTATGGATTATATCCATAAATAGTTCAATTTATGTTAAGTGTTTTATAAGTATGGGATTATGTATTTTGATTCATAAACTGATCTAGTTTATGCCATTGTTTAGAAATGGAGCCTAGTGGAAGAAATGGAAACCGTATCAATGCACGCACTCCATGTAGTGATTGCCCTCATGCTCAAGATAATTATAGTGGGGCTGGTGATGCAACTGGTGCTGATCAGCTAATCACCATACTGGGACAACTTACTCAGGTTATGAATAATAACCTTACCCGTATGGAGCACCCTGATCCGCAGCGTGGAGGATCAATGTTAGATCGATTCATGAGGCAACAACCACCAACTTTCAATGGGAATACAAATCCCTTAGTAGCTGAGCAATGAATATTTTCCCTAGAGAAAATATTTCAGGCTTTGGGGAGCAGTGAAAGGGAAAAAGTTATCATGGCAGTTTACCGCCTCACTGGAGATGCTGATCAATGGTGGTCATTGATTCAAAATACGAAGGAAGATGATGAAGTATCAAATATGGAATGGAGGGAGTTCAAAGATCTGTTTTTAGAAAAATACATCCCTCGCGACCATCGAGCAGATATGGAAAGGCAATTTCTGAGTCTGAGACAAAAGGAGGATGAGAATGTCACAAAGTATGAGGCTAACTTTACAAGGTTAGCAAGGTACGCTGGTGATTATATTCGTAACCCAAGAAGTAAGATTGATCGTTTCTTTGATGGGTTAAAACCATTTCTCCGTCGAGCGTTAGTCTCACAATCCTTTTCATCGTACGAAGACATTGTCTCATGTGCTATCAAGACCGAAAAGGAATTCTCTTAGTCTTATGACTTTAAAGCAAAGCAAGAGAAGAAGAGACCTGCTGATCAATCTGGGAATGGAAATAAGGGGAAGAAGGGAAAGGTTGAATATCCATCTTGTGGTAAATGCGGGAAGAAACATCCTGGTACTTGCTTGAAGGGAATGGGAGTCTGTTACAAGTGTGGTGAAAAAGGCCACCAAGCTCATGATTGTAAAGGGAAGAAGGAAGCTACCAACGTTCAGTGCTACAATTGCAGGGAGATGGGGCATTATGAAAATGCATGTCCTAAGCGTCAGGAGAACTTACCTCAGAAAAGGCCAAGGGATCAAGGCCAGGCTTATGCTATCACTACTGCTGAGGTAGAAGCTCCGAAAGACGTGGTGGCAGGTAATTTAATGGTTTCCTCAAGTTTAGCAAATGCATTATTTGATTCTGGATCATCGCATTGTTTCATATCTTCCCAGTTTGCTAAGAAAATTAGATATTTCCAATTTGATTTAATAAGGGAGTTGTCAGTTAAAACTCCTAAGGGAAGTATCGTTGCAACAAAGTTTTGTGAATCAGTCCCGATTAGAGCACATAAATTTTCTTTATCTGCTGATTTCATCATCATACCTATGGTTGAGTTTGATATAATCCTCAGTATGGACTGGCTTTCGGACTATGATGCGAAGATTTATTGTAAGAAGAAAGAGGTTACGATTCTTGATGATAATGATAAGGAGCACCTTATTTTTAGAGCATAATCGTCACCACCTAATTCTTATTTAGATCCACCCCCAGTAGCTCAACTTAATTCAATTATTGGGGAGGAAGAGAATGAAATAACTGTCGGTGAGGAAAGGAATGTTCAAATAGAGGATGTACCTGTTGTGAAAGAATTTGTAGATGTATTTCCGGAAGATTTACCTGGACATCCTCCAGAACGAGAAGTTGAGTTTTCTATTGATTTGATTCCTGGATCAAGGCCTATATCGAAGACCCCTTATAGAATGGCCACTGTAGAGTTAGTCGAACTAAAGAAACAACTAGAGGAATTGAGTAATAAGGGATTTATTCGCCGTAGTGTTTCTCCATGGGGAGCCCCTGTTCTTTTTGTTAAAAAGAAAGATGGATCTATGAGGTTATGTATTGACTACAGGGAGATCAATGCTATAACGATAAAGAACAAGTATCCCCTACCTCGTATTGATGATTTATTTGACCAACTGCATGGAGCTCAATACTTTTCAAAGATTGACCTTCGATCTGGATGCCATCAGTTGTGTATGAAGAAGGAAGACATTCCGAAGACATCATTTCGAACCAGGTACGGGCATTACGAGTTTACTGTAATGCCTTTTGGATTGACTAATGCACCCTCTGTATTCATGGATCTGATGAATAGAGTTTTCAAGGAGTATCTCGATGAATTTGTGGTGGTATTTATTGATGATATCTTGGTATACTCCAAAACCTACGAAGATCATGAAAATCACTTGCGCATTATCTTGAAGACTCTGAGGAGGCATGAATTATATGGGAAGTTTAGCAAGTGTGAATTCTAGCTTCAGGAGATTTCTTTTCTTGGCCATATTGTCTCAAAAGATGGAATCTATGTTGATCCTTCTAAGACCAAGGCAATCCAAGAATGGCCAGCACCTACGAGTATAACTGAGATACACATTTTTATTGGTTTGGCAGGTTATTATCGACGTTTCGTCCAGAATTTTGCCCGACTGGCTAACCCATTAACGAAGCTCACACGTAAAGGGGTTAAATTTGTTTGGACAAAAGAGTGTGAAGAATGTTTCGAAGAACTGAAGAGAAGATTAGCCAATGCCCCTATATTGACTCTACCATCGGGGAATGATGGGTTCGTTATTTATAGTGATGCATCAAAGAAAGGACTTGGTTGTGTCCTTATGCAGAATGATAGAGTTATTGCCTATGCATCACGACAGTTGAAAATTCATGAACAAAACAATCCTACTCATGATCTCGAGTTAGCAGCAGTAATCATTGCTTTGAATATGTGGAGGCACTACCTCTATGGTGAAAAATGTGAGATTTATTCTGATCACAAGAGTTTGAAGTATATTTTCTCACAAAAAGAACTCAACATGAGGCAAAGGAGATGGCTTGAATTACTCAAGGATTATGATTGTACGATACACTACCACCCAGGGAAGGCAAACAAGGTGGTAGATGCTTTGAGTAGAAAAGACCATGGAGTTTTGAACAATATGAGAATTGAAAGGGATCCAATTTTCATGGATCTAGTGAAGATGGACATGGGAATAACCAGGGAAGGTGAAACATCAATGCTTTTTCAAATGGTTTCCAAACCATCTTTACTAGAAAGGATTAAGAGTTCTCAGACCGATGATGAAGAATTCCAAAATAAGATTAAAGCTGTGAATGATGGGAGATTGAGAGACATTGTGTATGAAGATGGAATTTTGAAATTCGGGAAAAGACTTTGTGTTCCCAATATACCTGATCTAAAAAGGGAATTGCTGGATGATGCTCATAGTTCCAATTTCTCTATACACCCTGGGAGCACCAAAATGTATAGAGATTTGAAGGAACATTTTTGGTGGGACAACATGAAGAGGGAGATTGCTGATTTTGTGTCAAGATGTATGGTTTGTCAACAAGTGAAAGCTGGAAGGCAACAGCCTGGAGGAGTCATGCAACCTCTTCCCATACCGGAGTGGAAATGGGACAATGTTACGATGGACTTTGTCATGGGGCTACCAAAGACTCCTAGAAGGAATGATTCAATATGGGTTATTGTTTATCGTCTTACCAAGACAGCACATTTTCTTGCTATAAGAGAAGATCTACCCCTGGAACGTCTAGCAAGACTATATATTAATGAAGTTGTGAGACTTCATGGAGTACCCCTTTCGATTGTTTCTGATCGTGATCCCCATTTTACTTCAAGATTCTGGAAAAGTCTTCAGAAATCCCTGGATACTGAACTTCATATGAGCACTGCTTACCACCCTCAGACAGACGGACAATCAGAACGGACTATTCAAACCTTAGAAGACATGTTGAGATCTTGCTCACTTGACTTTCAGGGTATGTGGGATCAATATTTACCTTTGGTAGAATTTTCCTATAACAATAGCTTCCATTCGAGTATTCAGATGGCACCATATGAAGCGTTATACGGAAAGAGATGTCGTACACCAACTTGTTGGGATGATGTTGGTGAAAGAAAACTTGTACGCCCAGAACTAGTGGAGGAAACGGTGGAAAAGGTGAAGGTAATCCAAAATCACATCAAAGCATCTCAAAGTAGGAAGAAGAGCTATGCCGATAATCGAAGGAAGGATTTGGAATTTCAAGTCGGTGATCATGTTTTCCTAAAGGTATCTCCATGGAAGGGAGTCATACGTTTTGGTAATAAAGGTAAATTGAGTCCCAGGTACATCGGACCTTTCGAAATTCTAGAACGAATTGGGGTTGTAGCTTACCGATTGGCAATGCCGCCAAGTCTGTCCAAAGTTCACGATGTGTTCCACGTATCTCTGTTGAGAAAATACATGCCTGACCCAACGCATGTACTCACCTATGAGGAATTAGAACTGGAACCCGATCTGTCTTATTGCGAAAAGCCCGTCAGGATTCTTGATACAAGAGAACAAGTACTGAGAAACCGGACGACGCGTCTGGTAAAAGTTTTGTGGAGAAATCATAAGATGGAAGAGGCAACGTGGGAACCCGAGGAACTTATGATGAGGAACCACCCGAGTCTTTTATGCAGTAATACCCTAGATATTGCGAGGATGCAATTATTTGAAGGAGGGGAGAATGTAACACCCCAAACTTCCACGGTACGTTTCCCTTAGAATAATCGATAGCGTGTGTTGTACGCAACCTCGAGTTCTAACACACACCACAACTAATTAAACTAGCCGTTGTGAATAGTAATACCTACTTTTTGAAATCATATATATTTTATATATCAAAATGGACTTCATTTTTGGATTCGGAATATCGAAATTAGCCTAGGGTGAAATTTTGGTACTTTTCAGATAACTTTTATATTTTGATGAATAGTGAAAATTACTAAATTTTAATTAAAAACAACTTTTTAAATCAAAATAATTAATATTGATAAATTATTAATTTGAGTGTTATTAAAGTATATTTAGAATATATTTTTACCATTTAATTTAATTTTTGTCATTGGACATAATTTTACAATTAAACCGAACATAAACAAGTGTCAATCTTTTGATAGTTATTACCTCTTAAAAACACGCTTTTTGTTTTGACAGCGGGAATTAATTTTAAATTAATTTCTGCCACTTCTGTGTTTTGAATTTAGGAAAATGGATTCCATATTTGGATCAGGATGTTCAAATTGTGTAAATAGGTAACTTTTATTTTTAGACATTTTGAATAGTTACTGTGGTAAATATTTTATTTACCATGGTTAAAGGGTAAATCCGGTAAATAAGGGTTAAAAAATAATATTATAATAATAAAAAATTACCCTAAAACGTGTCCTAACCTTATTGGTGGACACATACCCGACCATGGGCATCCTTGGGTCCATTTGGGGACCCCTTGGAGCCACTTGTATGTGGTAGGGACACATTATATTAATAAAGTTAAAATAAAAATAAAAATGGAATAAGCTTACATCTTTTAGAAGAACAATTTTTACATAGGGTTATACATGTTGGATTTTCGACTATAAATATTCATTAGAAAGTTAAAAAGATTTCCTACATGATGATATTTTATTTATAATTTTTAGACATCATATAAGTTAAATTATTAATGACACAATAATGATGCAATGTTTACCTCATTAATAAATCATTGAAATAAATAATATTATAATGATTAAAATATTATCTAAAACCTGTCCAATTCTTATTGGTTGATGTTATTTAGAATATGAGTCATCTTATCTTCGACCGAAATGATTTTTGGACCATTATAAACCGAATATAATTATATTATAAAGTAATACTTTCACTCTTTCCTAAAGAGCCCCTCCTCTCCCTTATAAAAGGAGACCACTTCTACTCATTCCTCACACCTCTCAAGCCACTTGGCTCGTCCAAACTCTGCCCAACTAAGCTCCCCACATCCCTCTCCTCCTCCTTGAAGCTTCCCCTTAGGCAGAAATCATTTCAACAAGTCCTTTGGTTCCAACCAAAGTGAGTTACCTAAATTAAAGGTAACGATTTCTCTTAAATTATTTTCATTTATTTTGCTTCTTCAACCCCCAAATTCTTTTTATTTCCTTTCTTTTGTAACAACACCAGTATCCTCAATATACTAGGATGTTTTTATAAGAAGGATTCAAACTACACATACACACAACTCCATCTAATGGATGATGAACATAATGTTTATGTGGATGGCAAACTAACGCCTCACGAAACGATGATTGTTCAAATACATCTTACCGCCTCTCATGGTGGACATTATGATGGAACTGTAATTAAATATGATATTAATGATATATATTTTATATATAAGCTTCTGTAATTCCATTTTATTTCATACCATTATTCGTTTCATGTTGTATATACATACGATAATTTCATTTGAGGAAGTGCGGACTACCACCCCCTTAAAATGATATGACTCGTTCATACCACACATGGAACGTATAAAGGATGGTGTTAATGAACTTAAGTAACATATATAAAATATTATATTATACTGGAATAGTAATATACCTCTGTATCATTTCTATTCGATTCTTTTAAAATAAAAATTAAATGGAAATAGCGTTCGTGCGTACGTACGGACTACCGTCTCCACGAACGCGATGAGATTCATTCTCCATCGTATCCATTCAAGTATAATTATCATTTAATGATTTAAAAATGATGTTTAAGTACTAGATATAATTATGGATATGAATAAGATACAACAACCATGTCTTATGTAACAAAACATATAAAAGAAAATGAGTAAGTTAACTCCCGAAACGACGATAATACTAAGATATTATTATCAAATCAATATTAAAAGATCATATATGATATCATATTAATGTATATGATTCTTGTATAATTTAGTAACAATTATTTCACTATTATACAGGAGGTTAACCTACCCCAACCAAGGAAAAGTACAAGGTAAGGGTTTACTTTACAACCTCTTCATTATCCAAGGTTGTTTATACGTAATAATCTACTGGGATCTCTTTATCATCCACATCCATGTTTCTTAAAAATGCATTTCAAAACATTTTTACTATTTACTAGAATATGAGTTAAAGTAATTTATACCCTTTTTGACTTTTATAAGTGGTTTATAAAGGAATCTTTCGGTCGTTTTCAAAACAAGGTCCTTTTTAACCTTTTCGACAGAATTAAGGTAAGAATGTTTTTTTTAACTTATACGGCGAGTGCGGTTATTTTCCGCCGTTATAAAATCATCAAAGCTTCCCTTACAAGCTTATAAGATTATTTTCAAAGGAAATGTTTTATTTTATATGGACCTTAAATGATTTCAAAATAAAAGGAGATACTTCTTTAAAAAGAATTTTGATTTCATCTATGTCAACATCCTTTGATGGATTTTAAGATTATTTGAAGTTGATTTATTATGATACAAAACTTCTATATTGTATTGAAGGTTTTGTGATATGTTTGACTATGGATGTGCTATTTTTATACCATTCATAGTTTATGGTGAAATTATTGACATTTCGTATGCTAGTTTTAATACGAATGTTTATGTTATGTTTAAACCTTTTCATATGGGAATGCATTGGACTTAATAAGTGACGGGTGGAGCCCGCTATAGCTCCTCGATGCATCGGTAGGTCTCATGAGACAAACTAGTGTCTTGGCACAAGGCCTTGACAAAATCTTATTTGTAGTCTTGGCACAAGGCCTTGGCTATGTGGTTATGATAGTCTGGAATTATGCATTCCAACATTATGAAAGTGGTTATTGATATTGCATGTGATTATTCGATTAGTAAAATATCCATGTGAATAAGTAAATGGCATTATTTCATTTTACTTTTTCCATACTATGTTGAAGTTCAATTTTTAAAAGGCTTTTGTTTTAGTAATTCATTGCCTTAAATGTTTATGATTATTTTGAATGTTCCGCTATATTGTTATCCTTACTGGGCATTTGAGCTCACCCCTTTTTTATGTTTTATTTTTCCCCGGTAGTGAAGAAGTAAATTATGAATGACTTGCAGGGATATTATGAGGGGTTAATAGTGTGGATATGAAGACTTTGTTGTTGTAGTATTTTTTCACTTTGAAATGTAATGTAAAACTTTATGATTATATCTAGTGTTTCCAAGGCTACTAAACCAATCGGTCTTTCGAGATTTGATCTTTCTTGTGATCATGCCAATGTTATGAAGTAATGCACCGACTCTGGGTAGCTGGGGTCGGGGCGTTACAGGGAAGCTTTGACGAAGTTATAACGGTGGAAAATAGCTGCACCCGCAGTATAAGTTAAAAAAACATTCTTACCTTAAATTTGTCAAAAAGGTCAAAAAGTACCTTATTTGGAAAACGACAGAATGATTCCTTTAAAAAACTTATAAGGGTATAAATGACTTTAACCCATTTTCTATTTAACAGTAAAAAATTTTTCAATGACATTTTTAAGAAACATGGATGTAGATGATAACGAGGACCCAGTAGATATTTACGTATAAACAACCTTGGATAATGAAGAGGTTGGGAAGTAAACCCTTACCATGAACATGTACTTAGTTTATTGTATGTTAACCTCCTGTATAATAGTTAAAACATTGTTATTAAATTATACAATAATCATATGCATCAATATGATATCATATATGATATTTTAACATTGCTTTATTAATAATATCTTAGTATTATCGTCGTTTGAGTGATAACTGATTCGTTCTCTTTATATGTTTGGTTACGTAAGAAAAGATTGTAATGGATAGGTTGTATCTTATTCATAATCAAAATGATATTAACATTATTTTTAACCCTCAAATGATAATAAGACTTGAATGTATACGATGGAGAATGGATCTCATCGCGTTCGTGGAGACGGTAGTCCGTATGTACGCACGAACGCTACTTCCATTTCATTTTTCATTTTAAAAGAATCGAATCCAAATGATACATAGGTATATTATTATTCCAGTATAATATAATATTTTATATATGTTACTTAAGTTCATTAACACCATCCTTTATATGTTTCATGTATGTTATGAATGAGTCATATCATTTTAAGGGGGCGGTAGTCCGCAGTTCCTCAAATGAAATTATCGTATGTATATACAACATGAAATGAATAATGGTATTATATAAAATGGAATTACAGAAGATTATATATAAAATATATATCATTAATATCATATTTAATTACAGTTCCATCATAATGGCAACCATGAGAGGCGGTAAGATGTATTTGAACAATCATCGTTTCGTGAGGCGTTAGTTTCCCATCCACAGAAACATTATGTTCATCATCCATTAGATGGAGGTGTGTGTATGTGTAGTTCGAATCCTTATTATAACAACATCCTATTATGTTGAGGATACTGGTGTTATTACAAAAGAAAGGAAATAAAAAGAGTTTAGGGGTTGGAGAAACAAAATAAAAGAAAACAACTTAAGAGAAACCATTACATTTAATTTAGGTAACTTCCTTTGGTTTGAACCAATGGACTTCTTGAAGTGTCTTCTGCCTAAGGTAAGGCTTCTATAGAGAGGATAGGGATGTAGGGAGATTATTTGGGCAGAGTGTGGACGAGCCAAGTGGATTGAGAGATGTGAGGAATGGGTTAGAATTGGTCTCCTTTTATAAGGGAGAGGACGGGCTCTTTAGGAAAGAGTGAAAATATTACTTTATAATATAATGATATTCAGTTTATAATGGTCCAAAAATCATTATATTAGAAGATAAGATGACTCATGGTCGAAATATAATCAACCAATAAGAATTGGACAGGTTTTAGATAATATTTTAATCATTATAATCTTATTTATTTAAATGATTTATTTGTGAGGTAAACATTGCATCATTATTGTGTCATAAATAATTTAAATTATTTGATGTCTAAAAATTATAAATAAAATATAATTTTGTAGGAAATCCTTTTATCTTTCTAATGAATATTTAAAATCTAATTTAGCTTATGTATAACCCTATATTAAAAATGTTTTACTAATTAAACAATGATTTTAACTCTTTTAACTCTTTTTTGAATTAAATAATAATAAATGTCATAATCTATTCCAAGTGGAACTAAATGATAATATTTTATTCCTAAGGTTGTTTTTGGTCGAGATACACTTGTACAATAGAATTAGGACATGTGTTAGGTAATATTAATATCATTTTTACCCTAAATTACCCTATTTATTTTTAACCGCGGTAAATAAAAGTAAAACGTTACTATTCACAAAAAATTATTTTTATCTCATTGAACCACATTTTACTTACTAATATCAACCGTGTCTCTCGGATTTTTGAAATTTTTTCACAGAAGCGGTAAAATTAAGTTTTATGAAAAATTCAGTTTTTTAACTACCACCAAGTGGTTTCACTATTCATCAAAAAAATGAAGTTTTCCAGAAAAATTCCAAAAATTCACCCTAAGATATAATTGATATTCCAAATTCAAAAATGGTGTATATTTTAAAAAATTCCAGACATATAAGTTGCATTAATTAATTTTATAATTAATTCTCATTATCAAAACAAATAGCGTGTTTTTAAGAAACAATATCAATCAAAAGATTGTCAATTGTTTATGTCTAATTTCAAAGTGAAATTAATTCCGATAAACATCATTGGATTAAATGGTAAAAATATATTCTAAATATACTTTAAAACTACTCAAATTCATAATTTATCACTATTAATTATTTCGATTAAAAAAGTTGTTTTTAATTATAATTTAGTAATTTTCATTATTCATCAAAATATAAAATTTATCCGAAATATACCAAACTTTCACCTTAGGATAAATTCGATACTCCGAATCTAAAAATGAAGTCCATTTTGAGAGATAAAATTTATAAAATTTCAAAATTCAGTTAATACTCTTTATAACTACTTTTGAATGGCTTGTTTGGTAAGTCATGATGCGCATGAACTCGGTGTTGCGTGTAGTAAAAGTTGTTGATTTATTTTGAAGAAGTAACACACTATGAAATCTTGGGGTGTTACATTCTTCCCTCCTTCAATAAATTATGTCCTCTCAATTTGATATTGTTCTTTGAAAATAAAGGTTGAATTTTAGAAAATATCTTTGTGGGAGAACCCACATCGGAAATTGGGTTAATAAAATTTAGTCTTAATAAGAGGAAAAGAGAAATGAAAGGGTCACCACCAAATCATGATCTCGATTAGGATAACATTGGTGGAAATTAGAGACATATAATTGGAGGAAAACCGTAAATATTTATAGGTAGTGATTGAGGTCATCAATCACAAACAAGTGTAAAATCGAGGGACTTAAATTCATCAATCTATGATGATTTAAAATATCATCAGTTCAACAAAACATATGTTATTAGGATAACATTTTTTTTTCTTTTAAGATCCATTCAATAAAGTATAGGAATTAATTTCACCATTGAATAAGAGAAGAAGAAAAATATATACTTAACAAGTAGAGTCTCTACCACAAATTCATCTTTCACTCCAAAACATAATACAACGAAAAAATACTTTATTTACCCTAATCGTACAAGGTTCCAAATATTATCACATGACATTTAGATTTGGAAAACTATTTTGTGATAACTATGGAATTCCTGTAGGCTAGTGGTAGTTAATAAATGCCTGTCGCGCTATGGTTGTGGGTTCAATTCCTACAGCTTTGTCCGACGCGACGGGTTATCCCCTCAACCTGCAGGTTGTCCTTTTCCTAAAATTATAGTATTATAATATTCCAGAAATAATCTTCAGAAATGTTTTAACCTTAAACAATACTATCCAATGTTCAACTTAATCCATTCCAACCTTTATCCAAAATAACTCTATCTAGACTTTCTCTAAAAGGACTCTAAATTCCAAAATCAATTGTAACATCAGATTTTCCAAACAAATTAATGTTTCTCTTGTTGTCACATAATAAAAATATGATTACCTTCATCATATCAAAACCCTAATGAAAACCATATGTACTGCAGTACAATCCTTATATATTTATATATCACATTATTCTTATAACCAGAATATAATCTTTGAGTCCAAAAGCACCAATACATTAGTTATTCCTCTTCAACTGTAGTGACAGCATAAGACTGGCCTTGATCCCTTTGCCTTTTATGAGGTACGTTCCCCTGACACTTAGGAAATTCATTTTCATAATGTCCCTTCTCTCTACAATTATAGCATTCCATGTTGACAACAATTCTCTTTCCCTTGCATTCATGAGCTTGGTGGCCTTTTTCACCACACTTGTAACAGACTCACATTCCCATCAAGAATGTACCAGGGTGTTTCTTCCCACATCTACTGTAGGACTGATATTCAACTTTTTTCCTTCTTCTCCTTATTTTCATTTCCAGATTGATCAGAAGATCTCTTCTTCACTTGCTTTGCTTTAGATTCATAAGAATTAGAGAATTCCTTTTCTGTCTTGATAGCACACGAGACAATATCTTCGGACGTTGAGAAAGATTGAGAGACTAAGGCTAGACGGAGAAATGGTTTTAACCCATCAAAGAAACGTTCAATCTTACTCCTTGGGTTATGTATATAATCAGCTGCATGCCTCGCAAACCTTGTAAAGTTAGCCTCATACTTGGCAACATTCTCATCATCATTTTGCCTTTGATTGAGAGACTGCCTTTCAATATCTTCTCGATGGTGATGAGGAAAGATTTTTTCTAAGAAAATCTCTTTAAACTCCCTCCATTCCATAATTGATACTTCCTCATCTTCCTTCGTGTTTTGTATCAATGACCACCATTGATCAGCATCACTAGTAAGGCGATAGACTGCCATGACAACTTTCTCTCTTTCACTACTCCCCAAGGCATGGAATATTTTCTCTATAGAATTTATCCATTGCTCAGCTACTATGGGATTTGTATTCCCATTGAATGTTGGTGGTTTTTGCCCCATGAAATGATCTAACATTGATCCTCCACGTTGCGGATCAGGGTGCTCCATACGAGTAAGGTTATTATTCATAACCTGCGTGAGTTTTCCCAATACGGTGAGATGCTGATCAGCACCAGTTGTATCACTAGCTCCACCATAATTATCTTGAGCAGGAGGGAAATCACTACATGGAGTCCGTGCATTGATACAGTTTCCATTTCTTCCACTAGGAGCCATTTCTAAAAAATGGCATAAACTAGATCAGTTTATGAATCAAAATACATAATTCCATACTCATAAAACACTTAACATAAATTGTACAGTTTATGGATATAATCCATAATCATAAAAATGTTTTCTTTGAGGATGTATATACTTATAATCCTTTCATGATTGTTTGTAATGAAAATGATAATAATCCTAAGCATATCCCCCAGGAGTGTCGTATCCAAGAGTGCAGGAAGGCCCGTTGTCATGTACCAGGATACCCTAGGTCAAGCCCGAAACTCCTTGTCGGAGTTTTCACCCCTAGGTACATCTGTGCCAGAGCTGCCTCTACCTGCTCGTATCCAGATAGGGATATATTCCTCAGAAAACTCACAAAATCTCTACTTTACCAAAATTCTAGGATGTTCTTCTATATTAATCCTCAAAGTCTATCTTAGGGCTATGTGATCTAATCAGAGTTTATCTAAATCTAGCTTCCATGGTTTGTAATACACTTCCTCTGATACCAACTATAATGCCCCGAACCCAGTTACCCAGAGTCGGTGCATCATTACATTACATTGGCATGATCACAAGAATGATCAGGCCTCGAAAGATGGATTGGTTTAGTAGCCTAGGAATCACTAGATATATATTCATATGTCTTACATTACATCATCAAAACGAAAACTACAATAACATGGTATCCTTAGTCCACACTCATATACCCAATGAATATTCTAGCAAGTCAGTCATAATACACTTCTTCACATCCTGGGAAAAATAAAACATTGTAGTGGGTGAGCTCAAATGCCCAGTAAGGATAACAATATAGCGGAAACTTTCATAAGAAAACATAAGCATTTAAGGCAATGTATAACTAAAAGAAAAGCCTTATTAAACTTGAACTATAGTATAATATGGCGAATGTAAAATCAAATAATGCCATTTACAAACTAACATAGATATTATACTAGTCGAATAATCACATGAAATATCAATAACCACTTTCATAATGAGGGGCTGTATAATGCCAGACAATCTGAAACATTTTGTCAAGGCATCGGCCAAGACGTCTAAAATTATTAAGGCCTCGGCCAAAACCATAAATCCAATTGGGAAAGGGCCTTGAACAATTCCACGTCTAGTTGTCTCATGAGACCTACCGATGCATCTAGGAGCTATAGCGGGCTCCACCCATCACTTATTAAGTCCAATACATTCCTCATATGAATAGGTTTAAACATTACATAAACATTCGTATTAAAACTAGCATACGAAATGTCAATACTTTCTTCATAAACAATGAATGGTATAAAAATAACACATCCACAGTCAAACTTACCAGAAAACATTAAATACAATATGGATGTTTTGTATTATAATGAATCAACGTCAAAAAAGCTTAAAATCCATTAAAGGATGTTGACATAGATGAAATCAAAACTAATTGAGAGAATTATATATTTTTTGAAATCATTTAAAAGTCACATAATTATAAAATAATACATTTACTTTGGAAATATTCGTATAAGATTGTAAGGGAAGCTTCGACGAAGTTATAACGGGGGAAAATAGCCGCACCCGCCGTATAAGTTAAAAAAACATTCTTACCTTAAATATGTCAAAAAGGTCAAAAAGTACCTTATTTGGAAAACGACGGAATGATTCCTTCCAAAAACGTATAAGGGTATAAATGACTTTAACCCATTTTCTATTTAATAGTAAAAATGTTTTGAAATCCATTTTTAAGAAACATGGATGTGGATGATAACGAGGTCCCAGTAGATATTTACGTATAAACAACCTTGGATAATGAAGATGTTGTGAAGTAAACCCTTACCTTGAACTTGTCCTTAGTTGATTGTATGTTAAACTCCTATATAATAGTTAAAACATTTTTATGAAATTATACAATATTCATATACACCAATATGATATCATATATGATGTTTTAACATTGCTTTATTAATAATATCTTAGTATTATCGTCGTTTGAGTGATAACTGATTCATTCTCTTTATATGTTTGGTTATGTAAGACATGCTTTTAATGGATAGGTTGTATCTTATTCATAATAAAAATGATATTAACATTATTTTTAACCCTAAAATGAGAATAAGACTTGAATGGATACGATGGAGAATGGATCTCATCGCGTTCGTGGAGACGGTAGTCTGTACGTACGCGCGGACGCTACTTCCATTTCATTTTTCATTTTAAAAGAATCGAATCCAAATGAAACATAGGTATATTATTATTCCAGTATAATATAATATTTTATATATGTTGCTTAATTTCATTAACCCCATCCTTTATATTTTTCATGTATGGTATGAACGAGTCATATCATTTTAAGGGGGCGGTAGTCCGCACTTTCTCAAATGAAATTATCGTATGTATATACAACATGAAACGAATAATGGTATGATATAAAATGGAATTAAAGAATCTTATATATAAAATATATATCATTAATATCATATTTAATTAAATTTCCATTATAATGGCCACTATGAGAGGCGGTAAGATCTTTTTGAACAATCATCATTTTGTGAGGCGTTAGTTTTCCATCCACAGAAACATTATGGTCATCATCCATTAAATGGAGGTGTGTGTAAGCGTAGTTCGAATCCTTATTATAAAAACATCCTAGTATATTGAGGATACTGGTGCTATTACAGAAAAAAGGAAATAAAAATAGTTAAGGGGATGGAGAAACAAAATAAAATAAAATAACTTAAGAGAAACCATTACCTTTAATTTGGGTAACTTCCTTTGGTTTGAACCAAAGGACTTGTTGAAGTGTCTTCTTCCTAAGGTAAGGCTTCTAGGGAGAGGAGAGGGATGTAGGGAGCTTAGTTGGGCAGATTTTGGTTGAGACAAGTGGCTTGAGAGATGTGAGGATTGGGATAGAAGTGGTCTTCTCTTATAAGGGAGAGGAGGGGCTTTTTAGGAAAGGGTGAAAATATTACTTTATAATAAAATGATATTCAGTTTATAATGGTCCGAAAATCATTATATTCGAAGATAAGATGACTCATGGTAGAAATATAATCAACCAATACGAATTGGACAGCTTTTAGATAATATTTTAATCATTATAATCTTATTTATTTAAATGATTTATTTATGAGGTAAACATTGCATCATTATTGTGTCATAAATAATTTAAATTATTTGATGTCTCAAAATTATAAATAAAATATAATTATATAGGAAATCATTTTATCTTTATAATGAATATTTACAATCGAATTTATCTTTTGTATAACCCTATATTAAAAATGTTTTAGTAATTAAACATTGATTTTAACTCTTTTTACTCTTTTTTGAATTAAATAATAATAAATGTCCTAATATATTCCAAGTGGACCTAAATGATAATATTTTATTCTGAAGGTTGTTTCTGGTCGAGATACGCTTGTCCAATAGAATTAGGACATGTGTTAGGTAATATTAATATCATTTATACCCTTAATTACCCTATTTACTTTTAACCGCGGTAAATAAAAGTAAAACGTTACTATTCACCAAAAATTATTTTCATCTCATTGAACCACATTTTACTTACTAATATCAACCGTGTCTCTCAGATTTTTGAAATTCATTTCACAGAAGCGGTAAAACTATGTTTTATGAAAAATTTAGTTTTTTAACTACCACTTAGTGGTTTTACTATTCATCAAAAAAATGATGTTTTCCAGAAAAATACCAAAAATTCATCCTCAGCTATAATTGATATTCCAAATTCAAAAATGATGTATATTGTACAAAATTTCCAAAATTTATGTTGCATTAATTAATTTTATAATTAATTATCATTATCAAAACAATTAGCGTGTTTTTAAGAAACAATATCAATCAAAAGATTGTCAATTGTTTATGTCTAATTTCAAAGTGAAATTAATTCCAATAAACATCATCGGATTAAATGGTAAAAATATATTCTAAATATACTTTAAAACCACTAAAATTCATAATTTATCACTATTAATTATTTCGATTAAAAAAGTTGTTTTTAATTATAATTTAGTAATTTTCACTATTAATCAAAATATAAATGTTATCCGAAATATACCAAACATTCACCTTAGGATAAATTCGATACTATGAATCTAAAAATGAAATCCATTTTGAGAGATAAAATTTATAAAATTTCAAAATTCAGTTAATACTATTCATAACTACTTTTGAATGGCCTGTTTTGTAAGTCATGGTGCGCTTGATCTCGGTGTTGCGTGTAGTGAAAGTTGTTGATTTATTTTGAAGAAGTAACACACTATGAAATCTTGGGGTGTTACATTCTTCCCTTCTTCAATAAATTATGTCCTCACAATTTGATATTGTTCTTTGAAAATAAAGGTTGAATTTTAGAAAATATCTTTGTGGGAGAACCCACATCCGAAATTTAGGGGACTTAAATTCATGAATCTATGATGATTTAAAATAAAATCGGTTAAACAAAACATATGTTATTAGGATAATTTTTTTTTGTTTTTAGATCCCTTCAATAAATTATAAGAATTAATTTCATCATTGAATAAGAGAAGAAGAAAAATATATACCTGACAAGTAGAGTCTCTACCACAAATTCATCTTTCACTCCAAAACATAATACAACTCAAAAATACTTTATTTAACCTAATATTATAAGGTTCCAAATAATATCACATGACATTTAGATTAGGTAAACTATTTTTTAATAATCAGGGACTTCCTGTAGGCTAGTGGTAGGTAATAAAGGCATGTCGCACTATGTTTGTGGGTTCGATTCCTGCAGCTTTGTCCGACGTGACGGGTGATCCCCTCAACCTGCAGGTTGTCATTTTCCTAAAATTATAGTATTACAATATTCCCGAAATAATATTCAGAAATGTTTTAACCTTAAACAATACTATCCAATGTTCAACTTCATCCATTCCAACCTTTATCCAAAATATTTCTATCTAGACTTTCTCTAAAAGGTCTCTAAATTCCAATATCAATTGTAACATCAGATTTGCCAAACAATGTAATGTTTCTATTATTGTCACATAATAAAAATATGATTACCTTCATCATATAAAAACCCTAATGAAAGCCATATGTACTGCAGTATAATCCTTATATATATATATATATCACATTATTCTTATAACCAGAATATAATCCTTGAGTCCAAAAGCACCAATACATTAATTATTCTTCTTCAACTGTAGTGACAGAATAAGACGGGCCTTGATCCCTTTCCCTTTTCTGAGGTATATTCCCCTAATTCTTATGACATTCATTTGAATAATGTCATTTCTCTCTACAAATATAGCATTCCATGCTGACAACAATTCTATTTCCCTTGAATTCATGAGCTTGGTGGCCTTTTTCACCACACTTGTAACAGATTCCCATTCCCTTCAATCAAGTACCAGGGTGTTTCTTCCCTTATCTACTGCAGGACTAATATTCAACTTTTTCCTTCTTCTACTTATTTTCATTTCCAGATTGATCAGAAGATCTCTTCTACTCTTGCTTTGCTTTAGATTCATAAGACTTAGAGAATTCCTTTTCTAACTTGACAGTGCACGAGACAATATCTTCGTACATTGATAAAGATTGAGAGACTATAACTCGACGGAGAAACAGTTTTAACCCATCAAATAAATGTTCAATATTACTCCTTGGGTTACGTATATAATCAGATGCATGCCTCACTAGCCTTGTAAAGTTAGCCTCATACTTGGGAGCATTCTCATCCTCATTTTTCCTCAGATTGAGAAACTGCCTTTCCATATATGCTCGATGGTCATGAGGAAAGAATTTTTCTAAGAAAATCTCTTTAAACTACCTCCATTCCATACTTGATACTTCCTCATCTTCCTTCGTGTTTTGTATCAGTGACCACAATTGATTAGCATCTCCAGTAAGGTGATAGACGGCCATGACAACTTTCTCCCTTTCACCACTCCCCAAGGCATGGAATATTTTCTCTAAAGAATTTATCCATTGCTCAACTACTATGGGATTTGTATTCCCATTGATTGTTGGTGGTTGGTGCCTCATTAAATGGTCTAACATTGATCCTCCACGCTGCAGATCAGGGTGCTCCATACGAGTAAGGTTATTATTCATAACCTGCGTGAGTTGTCCCAATATGGTGAGAAGCTGATCAGCACCAGTTGTATCACTAGCTCCACCATAATTATCATGAGCAAGTGGGAAATCCCTACATGGAGTCTGTGCATTGATACAGTTTGAATTTCTTCCACTAGGCGCCATTTCTAAACAATGGCATAAACTAGATCAATTTATGAATCGAAATACATAATTCTATACTCATAAAACACTTAACATAAATTGTACAGGTTATGGATATAGTCTATAATCATAAAAATGTTTTCTTAAAGGAAGTATATACTTATAATCCTTTCATAATGGTTTGTAATGAAAATTAGAATAATCCTAAGCATATCCCCTAGGAGAGTCGTAACCAAGAGTGCAGCAAGGCCCGTTGTCGTGTACCGGGATACCCTGGGTCAAGCCCGAATCTCCTTGTCGGAGATTCCACTCCTAGGTACATCTGTGCCAGAGCCACCTCTACCTACTCGTATCCAGAGAGGGATGTATTTCTCGGGAAACTCATAAAATATTTACTTTACCAAAATTCTAGGATGTTCTTCAATACTAATCCTCAAAGTCTATCTTAGGGCTATGTCCTCTAATCAGAGTTTATCTAAATCTGGCTTCCAAGGTTTGTAATAAACTTCCTCTAATACCAATTGTAATTCCCCACCCCAGTTACCTAGAGTCGGTGCATTATTACATTACATTGGCGTGATCACAAGAAAGATCAGGCCTCGAAAGACCGATATGTTTAGTAGCCTTGGAAACACTAGATATATATTCATATGTCTTACATTACATCATCAAAACGAAAAATACAATAACATGGTCTCCTTTGTCCACACTCATATCCCCACTGACTATTCCGAAAAGTAAGTCATAATACACTTCTTCACATCCTGGGAAAAATAAATCATTGAAGGGGTGAGCTCAAATTCCCAGTAAGGATAACAATATAGCAGAAACTTTAATAAGAATACGTAAGCATTTAATGCAATGTATAACTAAAAAAAAAGCCTTATTAATCTTGAACTTCATTATAATACGGAAAGAGTAAAATAAAATAATTCCATTTACTTACTCATATGGATATTCAACTAGTCGAATAATCACATGAAATATCAATAACCACTTTCATAATGAGGGAATGTATAAGGCCGGAAATTCTGAAACATTTTGTCAAGGCCTCGGTTAAGGCACTAAAATGATTAAGGCCTCGGCCAAAACCATAAATCAAATTGCGAAAGGGAATCAGCCAATTCCACGTCTAGATGTCTCATGAGACCTACCGATTCATCGAGGAGCTATAGCGGTCTCCACCCGTCACTTATTAAGTCCAATACATTCCTCATATGAATAGGTTTAAACATTACATAAACATTCATATTAAAACTAGCATACGAAATTTCAATATTTTCTTCATAAAACATGAATGGTATAAAAATAACACATCCATAGTCAAACATACCACAAAACATTAAATACAATATGGATGTTTTGTATCATAATGAATCAACATCAAATAAGCTTAAAATCCATCAAAGGATGTTGACATAGATGAAATCAATACTAATTGAGAGAAGTATCTTTTTTTTTTGAAAACATTTAAAAGTAAAATTATTATAAAATAATACATTTACTTAAAAAATATTCTTATAAATTTGTAAGGGAAGCATCTACGAAGTTATAACGGTGGAAAATCGCCGCACCCGCCGTATAAGTTAAAAAAAACATTCTTACCTTAAAACTGTCAAAAAGGTCAAAAAGTACCTTATTTGGAAAACGACGGAAATAATGCTTTCAAAAACATATAAGGGTATAAATGAATTTAAGACATTTTCTATTTAATAGTAAAAATGTTTTGAAATTCATTTTTAAGAAACATGGATGTGGATATTAACAAGGTCCCAGTAGATATTTACATATAAAAAACCTTGGATAATGAAGAGGTTGTGAAGTAAACCCTTACCTTGAACTTGTCCTTCGTTGATTGTATGTTAACCTCCTGTATAATAGTTAAAACATTGTTATTAAATTATAAAATAATCATATACATCAATATGATATCATATATGATCTTTTAACATTCCTTTATTAATAATATCTTAGTATTTTCGTCGTTTGAGTGATAACTGATTCGTTCTCTTTATATGTTTGGTTATGTAAGACATGCTTGTAATGGATAGTTTGTATCTTATTAATAATCAAAATTATATTATCATTATTTTTAACCCTCAAATGAGAATAATAATTGAATGGATACGATGGATAATGGATCTAATCACGTTCGTGGAGACGGTAGTTCGTACGTACGCACGAACGCTACTTCCATTTCATTTTTCATTTTAAAAGAATCGAATCCAAATGATACATAGGTATATTATTATTCCTGTATAATATAATATTTTATATATGTTTCTTAATTTCATTAACACCATCCTTTATATGATTCATGTATGGTATGAACGAGTCATATCATTTTAAGGGGGCAGTAGTCCGCACTTTCTCAAATAAAATTATCGTATGTATATACAACATGAAACGAATAATGGTATGATATAAAATTGAAATACAGAAGCTTATATATAAAATATATATCATTAATATCATATTTAATTACAGTTCCATCATAATGGCCACCATGAGAGGTGGTAAGATGTATTTGAACAATCATCGTTTCGTGAGGCGTTAGTTTTCCATCCATAGAAACATTATGTTCATCATCCATTAGATGAAGGTGTGTGTAAGTGTAGTTCGAATAATTCTTTTAAAAACATCATAGTATATTGAGAATTCTGGTGTTGTTACAAAATAATTGAAATAAAAAGATTTTAGGGGTTGGAGAAACAAAATAAAAGAAAACAACTTAAGAGAAACCATTACCTTTAATTTAGGTAACATCCTTTGGTTTGAACCAAAGGACTTCTTGAAGTGTCTTCTGCCTAAGGTAAGGCTTGTAGGGAGAGGAGAGGGATGTAGGGAGATTAGTTGGGCAGAGTTTGGTCGAGCCAAGTGGCTTGAGATGTGTTAGGAATGGGTTAGAAGTGGTCTCCTTTTATAAGGGAGAGGAGGGGCTCTTTAGGAAAGAGTGAAAATATTACTTTATAATATAATGATATTCGGTTTCTAATGGTCCAAAAATCATTATATTCGAAGATAAGACAACTCAGGGTCGAAATAAAATCAACCAATAGGAATTTAGAAGGTTTTAGATAATATTTTAATCATTATAATCTTATTTATTTAAATGATTTATTTATGAGGTAAACATTGCATTATTATTGTGTCATAAATAATTTAAATTATTTTATGTCTAAAAATTAATAATAAAATATAATTATGTAGGAAATAGTTTTAGATTTCTAATTAATATTTACAATCTAATTTATCTTTTGTATAACCCTATATTAAAAATGTTTTAATAATTACACATTGATTTTAACTCTTTTAACTCTTTTTTGAATTAAATAATAATAAATGTCCTAATCTATTCCAAATGGACCTAGATGATAATATTTTATTCCTAAGGTTGTTTTTGGTCGATATACACTTGTCCAAAAGAATTAGGACATGTGTTAGGGTAATATTAATATCATTTTTACCCTTAATTACCCTATTTACTTTTAACCGCGTTAAATAAAAGTAAAAAGTTACTATTCAACAAAAATTATTTTCATCTCATTGAACCACATTTTACATACTAATATCAACCGTGTCTCTCGGATTTTTGAAATTAATTTCACAAAAGTGGTAAAATTAATTTTTATGAAAAATTCAGTTTTTTAACTACCACTTAGTGGTTCCACTATTCATCAAAAATGATGTCTTTCAGAAAAATACCAAAAATTCACCCTAAGCTATAATTGATATTCCAAATTCAAAAATGATGTATATTTTACAAAATTACCAACATATAAGTTGCATTAATTAATTTTATAATTAATTCTCATTATCAAAACAAATAGCTTATTTTTAAGAAACAATATCAATCAAAGGATTGTCAATTGTTTATATCTAATTTCAAAGTGAAATTAATTCCAATAAACATCATTGGATTAAATGGTAAAAATATATTCTAAATATACTTTATAACCACTCAAATTCATAATTTATCACTAATAATTATTTCAACTAAAAATGTTGTTTTTAATTTTAATTTAGTAATTTTAAGTATTCATCAAAATATAAAAGTTATCCGAAATATACCAAACTTTCACCTTAGGATAAATTCGATACTCCGAATCTAAAAATGAAGTCCATTTTGAGAGATAAAATTTATAAAATTTCAAAATTCAGTTAATACTATTCATAACTACTTTTGAATGGCTTTTTTGGTAAGTCATGCTGCACTTGAACTCGGTGTTGCGTGTAGTGAATGTTGTTGATTTATTTTGAAGAAGTAACACACTATGAAATCTTGGGGTGTTAAAAAATTAATTTTAAATCAAGCGTTGAATGTGTTGTGTGGTGTTGTACCCATTCTCTGTCAATTCATGTCATTTTTTACTCCTCCTCACAACACATATCCATTTATGATGTTTCACTATATTATCCAAGCATCATGACCATAAATGTTTTACTAGTTCATTCCATTATTTTTTAAATTATGTCTATATTAATCTTATAGGGTATTGGTATTTTTGGTTTGATTTAATTTTCAGGGTAGAGGTGTAGTGGAAGAGAAAATTTATTTATTTTGTTCATCATTTCACAGTGGTTTTAACTACCATGAAAAGTATACAAGTAAGACATTAGTGGTGGTTAAAACCATCTCTAAACTTATGTATTTTTTACGTTTAGTGGTGGTTTTAACCGCATCTACAGATTTGGGTCACGCGCGTGCATTCTGCGACTATTTCCATGACTTTAGATGTGGTTTCCCTACCGCTAGATTTCATTTTATTCGCGTCGGGTATAACCGCTGCCAATAAAATAATATGTAGGGTACGTAAAATCTGACGCTAAGCTAAGTAAAATAGAAGCGAAATGAGGCAGCCACGATGCTTCTCTTAAACTGATACTAAATTGAAATAATCGCCTCTAATTGATTGAAGATGCCAAATTTAGTAGTGTTTTCTGTAATCCGATGTCAAACCATGTAGCGATAGATTAAACCGCCTCCATATGCAAACATAACGGCCTTTAAATGGAGGAATTCTTTTAGTGTTTGTACATTGAAATTATTTATATTCATCCAAATGAGGAAGGGATCTAGGAACCCTCAATGATGTAGATGTTGTGGAGGGGGAGTTCTATTGTGGTCAGGTTTTTAGTCCTTTAGGTCATGTATTGGTCATTGTGCCTCTAGGACTTCAAGTCATGTATTGAGTTGTGTGATTATAGGAAAATGTGTCATGTAAGGATTACCTCATAACCTAGTAGAAATGTTGATTATTCAATTTCAAGTCGAAACATATGTCCTTCTGGACATTTATCCCACCATTTATCTTATATACGATTTCATAGATCCAATCATCTTTATTATATAGTGTCTCCTTACTATATCTCTTATTATTATAATATACATGAATATCTATATTCCAAAATATTTAATACAATGAATCAATTTTGTTTACAAAAATATTCTCTATATATTCTAAATATAGTATGTTTTTATATTGACAACAAATTCAACAGACATGCATGTACTTTATTTCCATGACATACAAGAGAACAACAAAAATAAAAAAGATTAAATATTAATGGTAAATATTTAAGCATTAGGATTAAAATTATTAATATCACTATTATCCAAATATGATTTTTGATATTTTTATTCAATTAAATTGTTTAATGTTTGGTATTATCATATAGTCAAATAGAGATGAGGCATGAATTATATAGAGATGTTATGATTTTAAATTAGACCATTAATATATAATTTTCATAAGGGTCTTGTAATGGTAAATAATATTCTATATGATAATAGAATATCTTATGGCTATAACATTCAATATTATTAATTATGATAAATAATATTATGAAATTATCAGGTTTTTCTAATTTGTATATTTTCTTTATTATTATTTTATTTTAACTATATATAATACATTGATTAACATAATATTTAGCATATCAATGTATTTGTCTAAGTTTTCCATAATATATGGTCATCATGTAGTATTATAGGTAGTGATTACATGTGATAATTAGTTTGGGATGATTTTTTAATAGAGTTTCATTGTTTTCATTGAGACACATAAGGTGTTTTCTATGCTAGAATACTAACCATGTATACAACAGGAGATGTTGTAAACATTATTTTTAGTATACTAGGAGATAACATTTCATATTGAAAACTTTTTACATCAGGTTGAAATGATACATTACTAGAAAACATTCATTCATTGAAACCATTCCAACCTTAGCCATTAATCTATGCTAATTAGTGCGTGGTTATGTTTTTTGTTGATTTTTTGATTAATATTGGTTTAAATAGATGGGATTTCCCTTCTTATATAATGAGTATGAAATTATAAAGATCAATGAAGTCATCTTAATTGATTGTATGTCCAATCCAGGATTAATTATATTTGATTTTGTTATCAATTTTGATGAAGGAAATTCAGGGACCCATATTTTTCATTAGACAATGCTTAATTTAATATTTCATTTTAGAGGCCCGGATCTTCTAAATGGTATAGCATTAAAATATTACCCTATAATATTACCACGTTATTCATTATGGTTATTTTATGTTATAGATATGCTACGTACAAATGTGTTGAAGTTTTGTGACGGTATAAACTGGTTAGTTTTTAATGGACATTTAACATTTATTAAATGAACAAATATTTTTCTCATGAAACTAAACATTTTTATCTTTATGATTTATGATTATATAGATTTTTTACACTAGGGTTGTACCTAGGTGTTTTTCGTCATTATTGTTTTAGTAATTTGTATACATATCAGGTATTGGACTAATCCATTTTAAGATGATAAATACAAGGACAAATGAAATAGTTATTGTATTTTAAATATATAAATATATAACTCCCGCTAGGATTAGCCACATTATATCCAAAACCGTAGGAGGGGTGGATGATATTTACATAAGATTTCAGTTCTAATGGTGTTGACATCAAATTGATGGAAGGGTGTTGGATTTATGAGCAGATTATGATGAATTGTAAAATGAATCAAAATGAGAATTGAAGAATAAATGTTTCACCGAAGAGGAAAACAAATTTCACTTACTTAAATATCAATTTTATGTGATTTGATATTAATCTCACCTTGTTTTAAAAAAAACCCTAAAGAATTATTTTGAAAAAATACACAAATAATCACATTTTAAAAAAATAATTGGATATTGGATTGTGTTCTTAAATAAGACTAATTCCATTATGAAAACAAATTATAATTCAAGTGAAATTATTTTGTTTGGAAAATTATATTAAATTAATTGAGCTTAATATATTAAATTTAGTTATTTTAATTTCATTAAACATAATATTTGAGTTTAAAAAGGAAAATTATCATAAAAAATAATATTTTTGATAAATAATAATTGATCAAATCAAACAAATTATTATTTCAAATGAATTATTGATTCACAAGGTCTTCATAATTTTTTGATTCTCAAGATATTAGTTTTATTATTTTTAATGAATTTAGTTATTATAATAATTATTCTCCATATATTTCTTTACATGAGTTAATTGGTTTCCATCACTTATATGGTTGTCAATATCATATTATTAAATTATTTTTATTTAGTTTCATTATTATTAATATTGTATAGTGTTTGTAGATGTACCGAATGAGGATGAATGGTGATGAATGATGGCAGATGATAATGGGTGATGATGAATAATTTGGAATATAATATTCTTGTTTCCTAACTTTTTCCCTTATTGTCGGAAACTATCGCTAATATCTATTGTGAGATCCAAACGTTCAAAAATGGGTGATCATAATGAGATGTTGGATGGGAAAATAACAATGGTGAATACAAAAAATATTAGGTTTGGTTGATTGGCCATGAAACTTGTGTTTCTTGGTGTTCAAATGATAGTGATATATGAGGTGTTTTTTAATATTTATGTCCAGAAATAACCTCAATTTATTGTTTTTGGAAGTCATTGGTTGGGTGATGAATAATTTTGATGCATTGAGTGATTGCATTAATCATGGAAAAGGCATCTTCAGTTGATAAGACACAAAACACTACCTATGTAGCATATTGGATCTAGAATTTGCAACTATATAGATTCTAGTACTCTTGGTAACATATCGTACATCCCCAACCCAATGTAGTCATAAATTTTACATTATATTATAATTTTTACATGGGGTGTGACTATAGGTCACATACAATGAATTTCAGGCCACGTAAAATAAGCATCATCCATTTGTATGCTCCCAAAAACATGCATTGTCATACAAGTCATGTGTTCAAATGTGAATGTTGTGTATGAAACAAGGAAATTAATCAAGTCTTGATGGAACCTATCTAATTAGCCATAAATATATAAATTTCATGTATCATTTGATCACATGTTGTGTATACTAAAAAGAAATAAATCCATGCATTAGGACACCTTCATGGTTATGACCCAAACCCCACAAGTGATATACCCTACTAACACATATTATATATATCATAATCCCCATTAACTAAAATGTAGAAGCAAATTCCGCATTATTACAATGACGTGGATTCCTTGTATACATAGGTAAAAACCATGTATTCGATAGTTTAAGGTGTTTTTAATAATTTTCACCTAGGTGATAGAATTTGGAACATGAAATGTCTACTCTGAGAATTTATATATATTTAACATGATAGTGTTTATCATTTCATCATATACTATTTTATGAGGTTTTTTATTTTTGGATTACATTTATTGTATAGATGATGAATAATAGGGATGGTTAGATTTTTGGAGTAAAAATGGTGTTAGTAACTCTTAAATGTATTCCAGTTACATGGAATTATACTCCATAATCTTATTAAAGTAGGTAACCCTATTCATGATAGAACATAGTTCCTATATATATGTATTTAGTAACTCCCTCAACTAATTAATACACTATGTGATTAGGTGTTGGTCCTATATACATTTTGATACCCCATTGAAAGGATTTCACATCTCTATAAGGCACGACAAACCCACTATTATTACAGTGATGTAATTTGGGGCTTATGAAATTGAGGTATTTGGGATATGGAATTATTTAGATATTACATGGCCTATTCAAGACATGTTTACTCATGTTCCCTTGATACGTGACTTATAGTTGGCATGTCTTATGTTTGTTTTATTTACATTGGTTGCTCTGGGTATCACTGGATTCTATAGAGATATAAACCTTTATTGTGCTAATCTATAAATACTAATTTATTTTATCAAACAATTTTTTCTAGTACATTAACCATATCTTGGTTTATATCTTACCTATTTTTTATTTGAGGATTTTTGAGTTCACAATCTAATTTATCATAACTTATTATATAGGACAATCCCATTGGGAAGCATTATATTAAATATCGTATTGGTCTTTTATGTACATGTGTTGTGCCTTTTTAGATATTTTATAATTATATGGTGACATTAGGAGATGTGATGTTGGTAATGTTTTTTGGGCCGATTCATAATAGTTTATGGTAATGCATAGTGGAGTTGTCTAAACATAGAGAGTGTTTGTAGATCGTCTATAGTGAGATTGTTTCTTTTTATAGTAGGAGTTTTTATATTTATGATTATATTGTATTATTCATTTTCATCGCCCTTCTGTTTATGCCTATGTGACATTATACTCGATAAATGTTGTCTCATATATTAATCTTTCATACATATTTATTTTTATATATTTTTAGTGGTTGTAAAAAATATACAATATGTTGATGATGCCTATCTGATGAAAGTTGATATAGGTTATTTCTCACCATGAATTTTATGACACCATGGGGTTAGTCTCTATCCCTTGGAAAATATAACGAATTTATACTATGGCATGCATGGATAACATATAACAAATGTGGGGTCCATGTAGGTTGGGTTAGGTAAAAAATATATCAAAGAATCGTTCAAATTGAAGTGACATAGTTTAGAGAGAGGCATCTTGTGGTTAATTTTTCATGAATTTTGGAAAATGATTCTAAAGGGGTCATGAGTTTAGTTTTTCTAACAAGGAACATATTTCATGTGGAATAAGTAACATATGCATTCCTTAAGACTATTATGAACTATTTTCTATCCTCTAACTCCAAATAAACATTTATAGGGTATAATAAAGTTATCACATGCTTCATATAGTGGCCAAACCAAATCAGTAATCTCCTTTCTATGAAAGCACACATAGATACTCTATATTGACCATGAGATTTATCTTTAAAATTGTGGATTTTTCATAACGATAACCAACTCATGATAATTGATAGGTTTGTGGTAACCCCATGCTTGTGTTTGATCGTCCCAACACTAATTATTTGAGAAAAACAACCATAATTTAAATACTAATTGTGAAGTATCATTACCCCATAAATAATCAGTACACGAATTATAGGTATTTTTGATGGGTTATTTGTGATGGGATCCCATCGTAAATAAGCTTTAGTGATGGGGTCCCTTCAGAAATAGCCTGTTGTAGAAAACGTATTCGCAAAAAATATTATTTGCAAAGGGCCAATCAGAAATTATATTTTTTTGTGATGAGAAACATCACCATCACAAATAAGTCGTCGATTATATATATTATATATATAATTATTTTGCGACGGGTCCATCACAAAAAGTATTTGCGACGGTCTGGTTATCCGGTCGCAAATACTTTATTGAAAATATTTATTTATTATAATTGTGAAGGACCCGTCTCAAATACCTTTTGCAATGGGCCTGTAATGCCATCACAAATTCTTTTGTAATTTTTTTTATTTAGGCTATTTGCGACAATAACCCGTCACAACAGATCCCATATATAATAATAGATAAATTAAAAAAATATTAATAAAATTATGATTATCGTAAATTTAATTTTCATATTATTAAAATAATAAAAATTATAAAAAATATTAAAATTCTAAATATTCACAAAAAAATATTAATAAATCATAAAATGTTATTATTATTATTAATAAGATGAAAAAAAATTAGAAAATATAATACTAAGAAAATAAATTTAATAAAATTATGATTAATGAAACAATAATATAAATATTTTTAAAATAATAAAAAAATGAAAGTTTTTAAAATTCATAATATTCACAATAAATTCATAATAAATTAAAAATTAAATTATGTAATATTCACACAGATATAATAGACAGAAACTGTAATTAGTTCATAATAGAATAATTGTTAAATTCAAATGTTTTTAACATAAAAAAATCAATGGGGGCCGTCTTCTAGAGGAGGTCGAGGAGCTGAAGTAGATGATGGAGGAAACTCCATCCCTAAATTATGAGTGAGACTACACATGTACTTTATCTGCTAATGATTCAGCTACTACCGTCAACACATCTTCTCCGCATGATGCTGATTATGTTGCTGTTGTTGCTGACACATCTCTTCACTCTACTTTTGCAAACTCTCTATAATGACATTCTGTTCTCAGAACTGCTCATGATACTATGAGGGAGAAGATGATTCCTCTTCATAGGCTCCTATCCAGTTGGATGCTGACATTGCAACAATACCATAATAAATATCCGGAGTAACATGAGATCTGATACCAACTACTTGTCCCTTCTCAATGCCATACTGAGTCCCCTACATCCATGCCATCGCGTCGAAATGGGGGGCAATGTTCTGATCAGTCGTCTCATCTTTACCTTTAGCCTATGTCTGAGAGGTCATAGTCTCATATTACTCCTTCAATTCCAATTTACATTTAAAATTGTGAAAATATTATATGCAATTAATTTTCAAACAAAAAAAAATAAAACTAACCACAATCCGATGCTGGAGAACAATTTTAATCAATCTAGTGGCTGGATCATTGTAAATCCTTCGATAAACATTGTACTCTCTAATATTGGGATGCTCGACATCCTATATGATGTAAAATAATCATTTTTATTTTATGTTATATAAACTATTTTAAAAAAACTTATCGGATGCTCTCTTTGCGTACTGAATGTACGACTACGAGCTCGATGTGTCTGCTCTGGTCTTCCCTGGTTCTATTGACACAATGAAGACCTCCCCTGAAATCCACCACCCATCCAATGTGCACATAATCCATCCCGAACCTGAGAAGAAATGTACATTTGTTTGTGGGCTCTACATGACTCATCAAATGCTTTCTCTCATTCTTTCATAATGACAGTCTTCCTAAAATTGTGTAAAAACTCATGCAAACGCTCACGCATAGAGACCTCCCATACTGCATGGATATCGTCATGCATGCTATCATCAATGGGATGCCATAAACCCAGAAAATAATTTATAATATAATGTTATTTATAAAATAAATTTCAGAATAAATATTATTTATTTTTGTACATGATAATGATTGTACATGCCGAGCTGCACATCAATGGGAATCAATTCCCATGTGGTCAATGGTTGAGAAAAATAATTGCGCATGATAGCGCTACCTTGTACATCATCTATATGCAAACAACTATGAAAAAAGAATAAATAATACAAGAATTAGAATATTTATATAAATATATTAATGATGGATAACTAAAATATACAGGTTTCCATACCTCTGTTTGCATGGATCGAAGCCCAGATGTGGACGTCAATCGAGGATAGGGTCCGGAATCATCAGTCTCACAAGACCGTGCCCCCTACACGTACCTTTTGATCCACCTGTAGGATGAGGGTCTGAGGACCCCACATCCCCCTCATCAAAAGGTAGCTCATCCTCCACTAACTATCGAAGTAGATCAGATTCAATCTGAAACAATAAATTATTGTTGTTCGCAAATAATTGAAAATTACATATATATATATATAAGTTATGATCATAACACACATTCAACTATTTCATTATTCACCTTCATCATCATCTTCATATATGACTATGTCAATGACTTCATATTCCTCGTCGACATCATCAATATCTATATGAGTTTCATCATCATAATCCCTTGACATTTCAAATTCATATGTGTCATTATTAACATCTCCATCACCATTGACACTTAATTGTGATGTGTCATCATCGATATTCACATTATTTTTTGAAAAAGATGTATTTTGTGTTGTCTCTTGAAAAATTTCATTTCTCTCCACTTCAAAGAAACCACATTCAGTTAGGGTTAATATAATTTCTCGAGATTTCATTTTTATTATGCTCCACCATTCACTCAGGTCTCTTGAAGTTGCATAGTACATTGCATAATAAATGTTATGTGCCTGTTGAGCAAGTAAAAATGATTCAGTTACTACAAAAAGACTTTTTTATTTAATATCAGCCATTACATGAGTCGGATGAAAACAAAAGCATCTCTCAGTATACAGCCACTGACATTTAAACATCGTTATGTAATTCTGTCCAAGATAACATAGCTCAATAATTTCATCCAGAATGCCAAAAAAGTCAACTTCAGTTTCACTATAATGCGGTCCTCTCAAAAACCCTCCACTGTTCGTTGATTTTTTTGAATCTCAATATGCACATGTATGAATTTGGAAGCCATTATCTACATACGTATTACAAGATTTAACCATTTTTGATAGTTTGTTACTCAATATACATAGTTTCGTATCAATTATATCAGCATGTTGAGACACCGGAAAATTTGTAAAACAATTATGAATATAATAAATAGTAAACTGAATTGATATTAAATCATCAATAAATTATGTTACCAGTTTTTGAAACCATTGAGAAATTTTTTTGCCTAAATTCTTCATGAGTACATGCTGTAATTTGTGGAAGTTGTTTCTTGATATGATTATCATATAACCTACAAATAAAATAAGTTTACATACTATAAAATAAATAATAAAATAAGTTATAGAAGAAATCATTGTATAGATGTTTTCATTTCTTCATAGTTGAGTAGAACATATGTATGAGCTCTGTGATGTTCATCGTCTGAAAACCATCGTTCTTGATCAACAATGAATGCAAAATTTGGCTGATTAAAAACTGATAATTGATTTTCCATTTCATCATTAACATTTCTCTTATTCTATCCCATGTAGTTTTGTTTTGAGGGATATTGAGAATCATAATTGTGAGAGTAGAAAAAAACAATTTCCTCTAAAAAATAAGCTTCAGTAATCAAGAATTCAAGAGATGGTTCGTTACGTACTTTTTTCATCAATTTCTGCATTCATCTATTGAATGGGTACATCCAACGAAATTTTACTAGTCATCCATATTTAGCTTCATGTGGAAAATTTTATATCAGATGTTCCATTGAGTCATAGAAAGAAGGTGTAAATAATTTTTCAAGTTTACATATAGATACTACAATAACATCTTCCAGTTTACATAGTGCATCATAGTTATTGTCGCTGCAAAAATGACTCCAAAAAATTATGATATATCTGTTATCGAATCACAAATCATAAAATTCAACAATCCTATGAATCCAATCGGCATAATTATTTCCATTATAAAATGAGTGAATCTCTTTGGATAGTGTATAAGCTGCTTTTGGATTCATTAACCGCTGTGATCTGATATTTTCAAATAGTTTTAGTTCTGGTCACCTGAAAATTTGAGCCACATCTAATTGTGATTTTAATATATCATTGGTCTTACCTGGTGTATCCAAAACTCTTTGAAATAAATTATCCAAATAGTTCATCACAATATGCATGACATCTAACATATGCCGGACCATCAAATCATACAAATATGGGATGTCCAAAAAATGATTTGTTTTATCCAATTGTATTCTTTCCCAAATCCACGAATTTTATATTGGTATACTGTTAGCCCAAATGTTATAGGAGGTAATGATAATACAACTCTATTTAACTCTGTACCTGAGATAATTTTTAGATGTTCATCCCTTTCAACTGTTACTTTTCTAAAATGATATTTGTTCCTTTGAAAAGGATAATCGATTGGAATAAATTTGAGATGGCAACCAAAATAGAAATGTTTTTTCCATAGATTATCTGAAGAGAATTGTTGTCTTTCATACAGTATGGTCATGATTTCATACCTTGTTTACTCATTCTAGATAACAAGCCATATACATAAAAGTCACTAATCTTCCACATCAATACAGATTTTAATGTGGAAATTTGTTTCATAGAGACATCATATTTACTAACTCAATTACTCCACAATGCATTTAACTCATCAAACAATGTTTTCAAATAAACATCAATTTTTTTTTCGAATGTCCTTGGATTTATAAGGTCAAAAAGATTTTGGGATCCTTCATCCACATCCATGGAGGTAGACTGTACAGAGTCATAATGACATGCCCACATGAATACTGACTAAAATAAGAACCAAACAGACAGAAACCGTTAGTAGAAATAACAATCACACTTTTCGGGCTTCTAATGAAAAAGGTAAATGCAGACGATCAAAATGATTCCCTGAATCACATTTAGATTGATTATTCAAGCTTTTATCCGTTGAAATATTGGTTTTGTACCATGAAATCATAGACTCTGTGTTATGAGAAATAAATAAATGTTGCATCTTGTGTGTAAGGGGAAAATATCTCAACTGTTATACAGGAATCAATCTAGACTTCCAAGGTTTAGCTTCTTTATACCTAGATTGTCCACATGTGGGGAATCTATCAAACGACTCATTTTCACCATAATATAATATGCAATCATTTTTTCTTTCATGAATGTTTCGATAACAATGGCCTAGATTACAAAACAACCTCATGATCTCATAGTAATTTGCAGGAAACACATTTCCTTTAGGTAACAATATTTTATCCAAAGAAAATATCCGATCAAAATAGTTGTTTGACATTGCATTATCTGATTTAATAACCATAAATTTTTCAGAAACATTTAATTTTCATATCATACAACCAAAATAAAATTCATTCTCCGAATAACTCAACTATAAGGACCCATAAATTTCATGGAAATTTATTTTCATAATTTTTTTGGGATTTTACGAGTGCGCAGTTTTTGACGGAACCTGATTTCGAGGCCCGGTCTGCCCGGAATCAATTTCTAATGTTTATCTAGGGTACGTTCAGTGAAAAAATGAGCGGGTTTTTCTATCTTTTGAACCTGTGCTCGGAATCGAAATCTGAGGGCACCGATGAATTCGCAACGCCGGTAGTTGCTTAAGGGGACCTTCAACGCTGTTTCATTTACACGAGTGGAGAAGTTAAAAATTGTGGATTAAATAAAATTTTTAAGCAGATTTTATTATATTTTGGAGGTGGTTAAAACCACCATTTAGTGGTTTGTGGTAGGATCCACCACACCATAACCTCCCATGAGCGGTTATGGTGGTGGGTCCCACCCCCGCATAACCTTCCTTGGGAGGATTAACTAGGTGGGGCCCGCACGAGCCCCACCCTTTTTCAAACTTTCTAAACCCCCTCTATTAATTTCATAACACTCCACACTCCCCCGTAAAATGCTAACACTAACTTACCAATTAAATTTATCAACACACACGAAATTAATGGTGTAAGTTATGTTTTTTTGAAATTTGAAATCATTGGAAAAATCAATAAAATAAGGCCTCATCCTTATTTTATTTTTGTCTGGGAAGCGTTGTACTGGAGCCTCTTCTCCTTCTCTCTCACAGAAGAACACGAAGAATGCGAAGAACGTGCCAACTCCGATGTAGATCGAACAATGTTTCTTCCACAGAACCTTCCGACGTGAGTCTTCTTCGACGATGCTCCTTCCTTCCACTTCGTCGTCAACCGACCGACGCACGAACATGGAAGTGTAAGCTTGCGACGATCGACGAAAATTCCATCTTCCCTCATGACTAATTAAGACGACGTCACCTTTGTTGTGACACCATTCCGCAACGACCCTCGTTCGTCGATGACTTCATCCGGACATCGAACGACAAGGTAGGGGTTTGTTTTTACTGACGTGTTTTCTAGCATTCATCATTGGTTATTATTAATTTTTTAAAAACCACCTATAATCGGATTAACGGGAGGAGTCTGGACCGCACAAACATTGCCGGACCTCCTACCTCGTGTTTTTGTTGTTGTTGCGGATTAGAGCGGGTTGATGCGGAGCCATCACACCGTGCCGAAAGGCTGAAAACGCGGCCAGAACGGTCCGCGACGATGAAGAGAGGTGCCGTCGTGCCCTTCCATTGCTTGCAAACGAGGCCACGGCCGGAGTCAGTCCATGGCGGAATCGCGCGGCGTAGTCACACCGCGCTGGACGGATTCCGTGGAGAATTTGTATGTGGTGGTTGGAAAAACCGGCCGCCTGGAATCTCGATGATGCATCCGGAACTCCTGCCACCGGCGCTGGAAGGCGCGGGACCGCTGGGTCCCGCCGCTAGAAGCTGACCGGCCTAGCTAGTCAGCCATTATAGGGGGAAGCCGGGAGTGTATCCCCAGCTGCATCATAGGGCGTGACCCCGTTATGGGGCCGCCGTTTCCACCAAGAGGGGGGGGGGGGGGGTAGCGCCCCCTCCCTTTGGCGCTCATGCGGGCTTGCAGCGCGCACGTGCTGGCCACCTCCTCGCGTCGTCGCGCTGGCTGCGCCGCCGCACCGATCGAGGCTCCGGTCCGGGCTGAGCCGCCGAGCCGGGCCGAGACCCCCCCCCCCCATGTTTCGACAATTCTGTTTAGATGGCCATAACATGGGAAAAAAACTCGGATTGATGAACCATAAGTTGCGATGCAATCCTTGGATTGAGGCTGTCGATTCAGAATATTATACTCAATGTTTCGGAGAACTTCAGATTTATCCGTGTTGGTTCGAACATGAAACAAACCGGGCCCTAGTAGCATAATCACATATATCTTGAGCTCCGGACATCCGTTTGACGTGCTATTGAATTTGATGGTTTAATCTTGGTGAGACGAACCTTTTGGCTTACCTTGCTTGAGTTTTGGACTCAGTTGGAGTACAGTTGGGTTGGTTTTGAATTAAAAACTAATAGGGCCCCTAGAACGAAAAATTCAATAACTCTCAGACTGGGTGCCCGTTTGACGCGTCGTCAGTCGCGTTGAGTTCCTTTGGACGTGACAGAACATTGCGATACATCAAATCTGATCTACATGACAGTTGATGTATCGACCCTTTGGCTCGTGGAGCGGATCCTCTCGGAATGAGCATGCTGTGTGCAGGAACCCTAGTGCTTGTTGTGACTGCATCGACTTTTGTATTGGAATCCTCCATGGGTGTGATGACAACGACGATTAGCAGTTCTGTGTGGACCAGCGGTTCTGTGTTGACCAGCACTCAACCACTCTATATGGGTTAGCGCATACTGGTTCTGTGTGGACCATCGGTTCTGTGTGGACCAGCACTCAGCGACTCTGTGTGGGTCAGTGCATACTAATTCTGTGTGGACCACCGGTTCTGTGTGGACCAGCAGTTTTGTGTAGACCATCGCTTATCGTCTCTATGTTGGTCATTGCGGGGGTTAGTACCTATCGATCATGGGTGGGTCCAACATCATAGATGATCCAGTGGATACAACTGGTCATCCAACCACTATCATTTTGTGGCATACCTGTGTGAGCTATGTCTTAAATTTCAGTCCCCACCATTGATGTGTTGACTTGATATCCTATGTGGATTTCGGTTGTATAGTTCTCTGTGGACTGGGTTGTACTTGATCTCGTGAGCGGAGTAGGAAATGATGACATAGGTATATGTATGGGCATATACCTTAGTAAGGTTGGTTGTTACTTCGTGATTGTTATATTTCCTTTGTGGTTATCATTGTTGATCCTGGGAGACACTTGGAAGTCTCGGGGTCCCTACTGAGTAGTGTATACTAACCCCTACACGGGCTATTCCCGCACTTCTTTGTGTTGGATACAGACGACAGATAGTGTTGACCGTGGTTGGAGCTGAGGAGCAGGATTGTACCTGGAGGTAGATCACTGGGCAGGACATACTCAGAGTGGACGGCTGGAGCTGGGGAGCAGAGGAAGATATCTGTACCCACCCTTCATGTGGGATTTCAAGAGGGCGGCTCAGACTAGCTGCTTTACTTTTCGGTTGCTGTACTTTTTTTTCCAGTTGTACTAGTTCTCAGTTTTGGTTTGTATACTGGCCCATTTACTTTCCGCACTTACTTGTACTTTATGTTTTCTTAGTATTTACTTTTGCTTTCTTACTTTGTGGTTTGTTCATACATAAAGGTAATGCCTTCCCTTTTTACCGGTTTTACGCCTTTGGTGCTAGTTGCCAGCCCCTGGCCTATGGGAGGTAGGCTTTGGGTTAGTTACGACACGGGCCCCGAGGGAAGGGTTGTGACAAATTGGTATCAAAGGGTTTTGGTTCTACCACAGAACTCAGGAATCTGATCTTTCACTATGTGAAGAAAAAGTGTTAAGGGTATTTCAGTGTGTATATTAGTCTAGGGAGTCTAGTGTTGGTATAGCGACCGATGTATCCATACACCAGGACCCTGACTTCTGATTTCCGACTCAGTACACGAAAACATTGATTGCATGTGTGTTTCAATGATTTCATTATGATTACTTTGGGTCAGCTCACCAGGTATACTGTATTGATCATGGTGCACCTGTTTCTTTTTAGGATGGACCCACGATGGAAGCCAGCTAGGGTTCCGAGCTTTGTGGGAGACAACAACCCACCAAGCGACGAGGCCTCGGTGCAGTGCCCTTTTACAGCGGGGGCACCAGTGGTAACTCTACCCACCGAGCCACCGATGCCACTAGCCCTAGCCGTTGAGAGTGCACGACACCATAGTGCACTTCATGAGTTTTAGCATCATTGTCCGCCATGGTTCCGTGGGTAGACGGACCCTTAGGTAGATGAGGATTGGCTAGAGACTGTAGTTTGAGTTTTGAGGCTAGTGAGGACGCCATCTGACCTCATGGTGATCCTTGCAGCGAGTCTCCTACATGCGACAACATGTAGATGGTGGATCCTCATTCTCCAAGTGCACGATGTGGCATCCCTTCTTTGGGAGGACTTCAAGAGCCTCTTCCACTCATAGTTCGTTCCATCCACCCTCCGTGATGTGCGCATTCAGGAGCTACTATAGCTGCGGCTGGGTAGCATGACGGTAGCCCAGTACTCAGCGAGGTTTATTGATCTCTCGCGCTACTCTACAGACATGGTACGAGACACATTCTTCTGGGCATGGACCATCAAGCAGGGAATGAGGCATGAGATTAGATCTTCGATTATCTCCCTCAGCATACCGATATGGGTAGGAGTACTGGAGCGAGCCCTTCTTGTAGATAGCTTTCATGCTGAGCCTACACCAGCAGCGAGACCTACGATAGGGTGACATGTAGCTGAGTCTTCTGCAGTTGGCAGTCGACGGATGACAAAGGAAACCATGCAGAACCATCATTCAGGCAGACGACCTCAGGACACCAGCTCATAGGTGTAGGGCACAAGGCACAGAGCCAGTCATATAGGGATCAGACTATGTTTTACTTACGGCAGGTAGGGACACATGGCTCGTGACTACCCGACCCGCCGTACAATGGTGCAGCAGACGGTTGAGGAACCACCTAGTGAGAGGCAGAGGTTCGACCATTATGGTCTGTAAAGAGAAGGGATATGAGTTAGAGGAGCTGGTCGAGCAGTAGGTGGTGGGTGACGCTTTGAGGCACTTCCACCACCACCACCGGGTGGTCCGACCCGACCTTAGGGAGCTGGTGGATAGAGACAGGCTCAGCTTCAGGCAGCAGAGGCCGATGACCACAACGCAGAAGAGATGATTAGAGGTACTATCTGTGTCTACTACACCTATTCTGCAGTACATATAGTAATAGGAGAGAGTCATTCTTTCATTTCCACTACCCTTGTTCGGAGCTCAGAGATTCCGATGGAGCAGTTGGCTCGATCCTTACAGCTAGAGACTCCTACGGCAGTAGACTCGACTATTACACACGGGTGCCGGCAGTGTGAGCTTACTCTAGGAGGCAAGAGGTTCGGATGGAATCTTCTGGTAGTGGAATCGAGGCCTTACAACGTCATCTTGGGAATGGATTGGTTATCCACAGTTCATGCTCAGATTGACTGTATTAGGCGCAAGGTACGATGTGATCACACCGATGGGAGCAGGTTCACCTTCACCGGCGAGAGGGAAGCCTTTACAGCACATGATAGACTCACGCAGAGGAGTGGAAAACCAATCACTCATCAGTTGGCTAGCCTCATCATAAGATCAGTTGACGTGTAGAGTCCGAGCTTTCATGTTGTGGTGGATCAGTATGCATACGTTTTTCCTAACGACGTTCTAGGACTACCTCACCGCAGAGAGGTAGACTTCTACCTCGACCTATACCCAGGGACAACCCCAAATTCTACACCAGCATATCGGATGGAACCTGCTGAGTTTCGTGAGCTATGGGTACAATGGGGGACTTTCACGCCAAGGGGTTCATACGACCATGTGTTTCACCCTGGGCTTCAATGATTTTGTTCGCCAAGAAGGCGGATGAGAGCTTGTGACTGTGAGTCGATTATCGTCACCTGAACAAGGTGACCTTTAGGAACAAGTATCTGCTTCCGAGGATTGACGGCCTCTTTGATCATCTCAAGGGAGCATAGTGGTTCTCGAAGATAGAACTCAGGTGGGGCTATCATCAGCTCAGAGTTAGAGATGAGGATGTATAGAAGACAACCTTCAGGTGTCGGTATGGCATCTATGAGTTCATGGATATGTTTTTCGGCATAACCAATTCTCTAGTAATGTTCATGAGTCTCATGAATAGGATCTTCCAGCCTTACCTCGATCGATTTGACGTAGTCTTCATCGACGACATATTGATCTACTCGACTACTGAGGAAGATCATGCCTACCACTTGAAGGTTGTACTAGACACACTCTGAGATCACTAGCTTTATGTTATGCTCTCAAAGTGTCAGTTTTGGTTACATGAGGTCCACTTCATGGGGCACGTCATTTCTGAGGTGGGAGTTGATGTGGATCATGCGATGATCGAGGTAGTGCTAGCTTGGTAGCCACCCAGGAGCTTGACAGAGGTGCGAAGATTCAATAGTTTAGCTGGATATTATCGGAGATTCATGCCAGAAATCTCTAGAGTGGCGGAACCACATTTAGCATTGATGAAAAAGGAGAAACTATTCGTGTGGTCTGATGGATGTCAGCAGAGCTTTTAGGAGCTGAGGCAGAGGTTGACCGGCACACATATCTTGAGGCTACCGGAAGAGGGAGTTGGGTACGTTGTCTACTGCGACGCATCAGGGACCAGGCTCGGATGTCTTCTAATGCAGAAGCGGGCAATGATTGTCTATGGATCACAACAGTTGAGGCCGCACGAGCAGAATTACGCTACCCATGACTTGGAGTTAGAAGTAGTGGTCTCCGTTCTGATGACATGGCGACACAATCTAACGGGCGAGCGCTTTACAGTATTTTCAGACCACCAGAGTCTTTGGTATATCTTCTCGCAGAAGGAACTAAACTTGAGATTGCCTCGATGGATTGAGTTCTTCCAGTATTATGACTTTGAGATAGTCTATACTACTGAAAAGGGAAACATAGTAGATGATGCTCTCAGCAGGAGGACGAACATCCAGCTACTAGGAGAGGCGACCGAGCAGCTAGCCGCTTTGCAGATATCCTTCGTGGATAGAGACGGGGCAACCTTCCTTCAGTCACTCACAGTCACTCCTCCACTACTTCAGCGGGTCATAGAGGCACAGTGTGGAGATGTTGACTGTGAGACGCGGCATGCACAGATTTCCACTGGACAGGCACCATATTGATTTTCTGTAGGAGGAGAGCATGACATCCGTTTTAGAGGACGGAACATGGTACCATTTGCACTACAGGAGGCGGTGCTGAGAGAGTTTCGCACTTCACCTTTGGCTATACATCCAGGGGAAGCTAAGATGTAAGTGGAACTAAGACGACAACACTGGTGGTTGGGTATGAAGAAGGCTATGGCGGAGTTCGTTTTTAGATGCCTCACCTGCCAGCATGTGAAGGCAGTGCATCAGGTACCATCAGGATTGGTACAACCCTTGGAGGTCTCGGAGTAGAAGTGGGATGAGATATCTATGGATATAGTGACTGGACTTCCACGTACTTCCAGAGGGCATGACTCCATTTTGGTGATTGTTGACTGACTCACCAAGTCGGCGCATTTCTTACCCGTCAGAGAGTAGGGATAAGTGGAGAGCATTGTACACATCTATGTTCATGAGATCGTACTACTTAATGGTATTCCTTCATATATCATCTCCAATCGTGATGCTTGTTTTACTTCCCGGCTTTGGAAGGGGTTGCAAGAGGCTTTTGCGACGCAACTACGTTTGAGCACCGCCTTTCACCCTCAGACTTATGGTCAGATGGAGAGGACCATTCAAACTCACGAAGACATGCTCTGTGCATGTTTCCTCGACTTTGGTCACACCTGGGAGGACCATCTACCCTTGGTGGAGTTTGCGTACAACAACAGCTACCACTCTACCATCGGGATGGCACCTTACGAGGCATTGTACGGCTGACCCTGCAGATCACCTCTGTGCTGGACAGACCCCGGGATGTCAGCACTGGTGGGACTAGAGATGGTCCAAGCCAAGACAGAGAAGGTCCAGGTCATCAGGAGTGGATGAGGAAAACCCAGAGCCGATAGAAGTCTTACACGGATAGGAGGCGGAGACCACCAGAGTTCGAGGATGGTGACCACATTTTCTTATGGGTCTCTCCACTGCATGGATTAAAGATATTTGGATGGGGCGGAAAGCTATCTCCACACTTCATCAGACCTTTTCAGATTATCAGCAGGATAGGAGAGGTTTCATAGCACCTGGATTTACCACCTCAGTAGCACAGGGTGCACGACATCTTCACATATCTCAGCTGAGGAGATACATGCACGACCCGATGCATATCATCGATCATAGGGAGCTAGACATAGATGATGGGGTGACTTTTGTTGAGGTTCCGGTGGTGATCGATGATCGACAGGAGTAGGTCCTACGTGGGTGGTCGTTACCTCTTATTCGCATAAGGTGGCAACTCAGGAACCTCCAGGAGAGAACTTGGGAGCGGGAGGCTCAGATGCGTGCTCAGTACCCCCATTTGTTTCCCTAGTTTATGATGTATCCTTATGGGGACGTAAATCCCTTCAGTGGGAGTAATGTATAGTCCAGTAAATTTCAATGAATTTTTTTTCATAAATTCTTTGGCTTTTTACGAGTGTGCAGTTTTTGACGGCACCTGATTCCGAGGCCCGGTGTGCAAGGAATCAATTTCTGAAGTTTAGCTCGGGTACATTCAGTGAACGAACGAGGGGGTTTTTCTATCTTTTGAACCGGTGCTCGGAATAAAAATCTGAGGGCACCGATGAACTCACAATGTTGGTAATTTCTTAAGGGACCTTCACCACAGTTGCATTTGCACGAGTGGAGAAGTTAAATATTGTGGAATAAATAAAATTTTGATGCAAATTTTATTCTATTTTGGAGGTTGTTAAAACCAACAAATGGTGGATTTTGGTGGGGTCCACCGCACCATAACCTCTCATGAGAGGTTATGGTGATGGGCCCACCCCCACTTAACCGCCCTCGAGAGGATTAACTTGTTGGGGCCTGCACGATCCCTACCCTTTTACAAACTTTCTAACCCCCCCCATTAATTTCATAACACTCCACACTCCCCCTTAAATGTTAACACTAACTAACCAATTAATTTTATCAACACGCACAAAATTAATGGTTTAAGTTATGTTGTTTTGAAATTTGAAATCGTTGGAAAAAACAATAAAGGCCTAAGCCTTATTTTATTTTTGTTTCGGAAGTGTTGCGCTGGAGCCCCTTCTCCTTCTCTCTTGCCAATGAATGCGAAGAACGCGCCGACTCGGACGAAGATCGAATGATGTTTATTCCACAAAACCTTCTGACGTGAGTTTTCTCCGACGGAGCTCCTTGCTTCCTCTTCGTCGTCAACAGAACGACGCACGAACTCGGAAGTGGAAGCGTGCAGCGATCGACAAGAACTTCATCATCGCTCATGATGAACGAAGTCAGTGTCACCTTCGTTGCGACGCCACTCCGTGATGACCCTCGTTCTTCGATTACTTCTTCCAGACAACGAATGACAAGGTAGGGGTTTGTTTTTACTGACATGTTTTCTGGCGTTCTTCGTTGGTTATTATTATTTTTTTAAAACCACCTGTTATCTGATTAATGGGAGGAGTCTGGACCGCACAAACACGACAGACCCACCTCCCTTGTGGTAGTGTTGTTGTTGGGGATTGGAGTGGGTTGATGTGGAGCCACCGCACCACATGGAAAGGCTGAAAACGTTGTTGGAACGGACCGCGACGAAGAAGAACGGAGCCGTCGCGCCGCCCCATTGGTTGCAAACAAGGCCGCAGCTGGAGTCGGGCCGCGGAAGAAGGGTGCGGCTTCGTCATGCTGCACCGTACATATTCCGCGGAGAATTAGTAAGTGGAGGCTGGAAAAACCGGCCGCCCGGATGCTCGAAGAGGTGGCCAGAACTCCGGTCACCGGCGCCGGAAGGCACGGGACTGCGGGGTCCTGCAGTGAGAAACTGGCCATCCTAGCTGGCCGGCCGTTACATGGGGGAACCATGGGTGTAACGCCCAGCTGTTTCACAAGGTGTGGCCCCATTAAGGGGCCGCAGTTTCAACGAAGAAGGGGGGGGGGCAGCATCCCCTCCCTTTGGCGCTCACGTGGGCGAGCTGCGCGCGCAGGCTGGTCGCCTCGCCGCGCTGCCACGCTGGCCGCGCCGCTGTGCCGCCACGCCGCCAGGCTGGGCCGGGTTGACCTGGTTCTGGTCAGCCCAGGGGGTACTGGGCCAGGCCGGACGGGGCCCAGACCCCCCCTTTTCAGACAATTCTGTTTAAAAGCCCATAACATGGGATATGGAACTCCGATTGATGAACTGTCAATTGCGATGTGATCCTTGGATCGGGACGTTCATTTCGGTATATTATACTCAAGGTTTCGGAGATCTTTGGGTTCAGCCGGGTTGGTTCGAACAAGAAACCAACCGGGCCCTCGGAGCGGAAACGCTTATATCATGAGCCCCGGATGTTCGTTTGACGTGCTGTCAACATTGTTGGTTTCCTCTTGGTGAGATGGACCTTTTGGCTTACTCCGCTCGAGGTTTGGATGCAGTTGGAGTACATTCAGGTTGGTTTTGACTTAAAAACTAACTGTGCCCCTTGAACGAAAAAGCCAATAACTCTCAGACCAGGTTTTCATTTGACGTGCCGTCAGACGTGTTGAGTTCCTTTTGACGTGATGGAATATTTCGATACATCAACTCTAATCTACATGACAGTTGATGTATCGACCATTTGGCTCGTGGAGCGGAACCTCCTGGAACGAGTGTGCTGTGTGCGGGAACCCTAGAGCTGGTTGTGACTGAATCAACATCTGTACTGGAATCTTCCGTGGTTTTGACGACGACGACGACTACCAGTTCTGTGTGGACCAGTGGTTCTATGTGGAATAGCGCTCAGAGACTTTGTATGGGTCAGCGCATACCGGTTCAGTGTGGAACATCGGCTCTGTGTGGACCAACGCTCAGTGACTTACTGTAGGTCAGCACATACCAGTTCTGTGTGGACGACCGGTTCTCTATGGACCAGCAGTTCTATGTGGAGCAGTGCTTACCGACTCTGTGTGGGTCATTGCGGGGGTTACTACCTATCAATCCTGTGTGGGTCCAACAACATAGATGATCCAGTGGATAAAACTGATCATCTAACCGCTATCTTTTTGTGGCATACCTATGTGTGATAAGTCTTGACTTTCAATCCTCACTTTCGATGAGATGACTTGATATCCTATGTGTATTTTGGTTGTACAGTTCTGTGTGGACTGGGTTGTACCTGAACTCATGAGCGAAGCTGGAAATGACGACTTTGGTATATGTATGGGAATATACCAAAGTAAAGTTGGTTGTTACTTTGTGATTGTTATCTTTCATTTGTGGTTATCCTTGTGGAACCTAGGAGACCCTTGGGAGTCTCGGGGTCCCTACTAAGAAGCATCTACTCACCCCTACACGGGCTATGCCCACACATGGTTGTGTTGGATGCAGATGAAGGACAACGTTGACCGTGGTTGGACCCGAGGAGCAGGACGGTACCTGGAGGTAGATCACTGGGCAGGACGTACTAGGAGTGGACGGCTGGAGACGAGGAGTAGAGGAGGATATATATAACCACCCATCAGGTGGGATTTCTAGAGGACAGCTCGGACTAGCTGCTTTACTTTTCGGTTGTTGTACTTTCATTCCAGTTGTACTTATTTTCAGTTTGGGTTTGTATACTGTCCCATTTACATTCAGCACTAACATGTAATCTCAGTTTGCTTAGTATTTACTTTTGCTTGCTTACTCTGTGGTTTGTTCTTAATTAAAGGCAATGTATTTTATTTTTATGGGTTTACGCCTATGGTGCTAGTCGCCAGCCCCTGGCCTACGGGAGGCGGGCTTGTGGTTAGTTATGACACGGGCCCCTGGGCACGGGTCGTGACATCGACAACTCATTAATTTCAGATGGTGCATACTCAAGAGCTAAATCAATATCATTATGAGTTTCAGTTTGTTGAAGATATGGAACTACAACATCAGGTACTAAATAATTGGAACCATGATAGATCTGGAATCAAGTTATTAGAATCTTCTTTGGAACTGTGTTCACCATGTTGATTCCAAAAAACATAATCTGGTTGAATTCCAATCCACAATAAATGTCCCCCAACTTTTTCAAATGTGTCAAACATTTATAGAGCACATTTTTTACAAGGAAACAAAATTGTTCCTTATTAAACATTTTCTAGTTTTGATGATGAAAATACTAAGAATGATTCAACGCCCTCAATATATACTGCATTTAAACAAGAACCATTTTGAATTCTGCACTGATTTACCCAAACACCATCACCTATTAATGACTGATGTCAACATTCTTGATCCATTTTTTTCTATAAATTATAAAATAATAATTCTTTTTGAGTAATTTGAAATTATAAGAACACTATATGAAAAAAGAAGATAAATAATTACTAATACTTCTTAATAATTACCATTAATTAAGGGAGACACAATATCTAGTGGATTGATAGCTACTCTTTTGTCTGGCAGCTCATTTACTTCCATCTTTCTAACACTGAAATCGCAATGAACACATCTGTTCAGAGGGATGCATATTCATTTACATTTGCATGATAATGAATATGCGTATCTCTGACCAGATTCATCATTGTGATTTCAGTGTGAGAAAGATGCATGTAAATGAGCTGTCCGACAAAAGATCCCCCTTTTCGTCGATGAATCGTCTTCTTCCAACTGTCACTTCTTGAAAACACTATAAAAATATGATCCTTTGAATGCTTATCCGATCTCGTGCATATGATATTTATTATTCCTATGTAGCATCACATTTTTCAGAATGTTTTTAGTCTGTGAGAGTGGAAAGGAGAAATGTCATCGAGTAAAAGTAGTGTCGTCAATCGACTGGAAATTGTGACAAGTTCATAAAATTTATTAAAATTTATTAAAATTTATTAAAATTTGTTTGTAGTACTTCGTAACTAATTATTACTAATTATTACTAATTATTACCAATTATTTCTATTTATTACAAAATATTCCTATTTATTAATAACTATTCCTATTTATTTCTAACTATTCCAATTTATTCCTATTTATCACTTTCTATTTCAATTTATTACTTACAATTCTTATTAATTACTAATTATTATTATTTATTACTTATTATTACTATTTATTACTAATTATTACTATTTATAATTATTACTATTTATTAATACTTATTACTATTTTTATATAATTATTACTATTTATTACTAATTATTCATTTTTATTTCTAATTATTCATATTTATTACTAAGTATTTATATTTATTACTAACTATTCGTATTTATTACTAACTATTACTATTTATTCATAACGATTTCTATTTATTCTTAACTATTACTATTTATTCCAAACTATTACTATTTCTTCCATATTATTCTTATTTATTCCTATTTATCCCTATTTATTCATATCTATTAATATTTATTAATAATTATTACTCACTAATAAAAATTATTACTAATTATTACTAATTTTTCCTAATTATTCCTAATTATTGTTAATTATTTATAATTATTCCAAATTATTCTTCATTATTCTGAATTATTAATAATTTTTCCAAATTATTATTAATTATTATTAATTAATATTAAATTTTCATAGGTATTACTAATTATAGCTATTTATTACTTTTTATTTCTATTTATTACTATATATTGATATTTATTACTAATTATTAATATTTATTACAAATTATTCTATTTATTATAATTATTTCTATTTATTACTAATTATCACTAATTATTATTAATTATTACCAATTATTTCAAATTATTACTAATTATTACAATTTATTACTAATTGTTACTAATTATTTGTGTTTATTCTTAATTGTTCGTAATTATTCATAATTATTTTTAATTATTACTAATTATTCCTAATGATTACTAATTATTCCTAATTATTACTAATTATTCTTAGTTATTACTAAAAATTCTTAATTATTACGATTAATTCAAAATTATTACAAATTATTCATAATTATTAATATTTATTACTATTTATTACATATTATTGTTATTTGTTACTAATTATTGATATTTGTTACTAATTATTGCTATTTATTTCTAATTATTAATATTTAATTCTAATTATTACTAATTTTTACAAATTATTCCTAATTATTACTAATTATTGCATGTTAATCGTAATTATAGCTAATTATTGATAATTATTGATTATTATACGTATTTATTAGTAATTATTAGTAATTATTAGTATTTATTACAAATTATTAATATTTCTTACTAATTGTTATTAATTATTCTGATTTATTACTAATTATTAGTAATTATTACTAATAATTTCTAAATGTTACTAATTATTCATATTTATTAATAATTATTCCAATTTATTACTTTTTATTACTAATTATTGATATTTTTTACTAATTATTTCAAATTACTGCTATTTATTTCAAATTATTGCTAATTATTACAAATTATTACTAATTGTTACTAATTGTTCCAAATTATTCATTATTGTTAGTATTTATTAATAATTATTAGTAGTTTTTATGAATTATTTATTTTTATTACTAATTATTACAATTTCATACTAATTATTACAACTTATTTCTAATTATTACAAATTATTATTATTTATTACAATTTTTAACGAATTATTACAATTTATTAGTAATTATTACAATTTATTACTAATTATTAATAATCATTAATAATTATTACAATTTATTAATAATGATTACAATTTATTGCTAATTATTTATTATTATTACAATTTATTACTAATTGTCACAATTTATTTGTAACGCCCCGACCCCAGTTACCCAGAGTCGGTGCATTATTTTAATACATTGGCATGATTACAAGGAATCAAGTCCCGAAGGACCGATCAGTTTAGCAGTCTTGGAAAATAGATTACATACATGAACTTTACATTACAATTTCAATCATAGAATACAACATAAATAGAGCTTTGATAATGCCATTATTCCCTTGGCTTAACCCTGCAAATCAATCACAATACACTTCTTGGGATCCTGAAAGAAAAATAAAACATTGAAAGTGGAGAGCTCAGATGCTCAGTAAGGATAATAATACAGCGGAAACTTTCATAAGTAAACATAAACATTTAAGGCAATGTATAACTAAACAAAATCATTTTAAACATGAACTTCATCATAATATGGCAAAGATAAAATCAAATAATGCCATTTACATACTCACATAGATATTCTACTAGTCGAATAATCACATGAAATATCAATAATCACTTTCATAATGAGAGAATGTATAATGCCGGACATTATGAAACATTTTGTCAAGGCCTCGTCCAAGACGTCTAAAATGTTTAAGGCCTCAGCCAAAACCATAAATTAAATTGGGAAAGGGATTTGGCCAATTCCACGTCTAGTTGTCTCATGAGACCTACCGATGCATCGAGGAGCTATAGCGGGCTCCACCCATCACTTATTAAGTCCAATACATTCATCATATGAATAGGTTTTAACATAACATAAACATTCGTATTAAAACTAGCATACGAAATGTCAATAATTTCTTCATAAACCATGAATGGTATAAAAATAACACATCCACAGTCAAACATACCACAAAACATTAAATACAATATGGATGTTTTGTATCATAATGAATCAACTTCAAATAAACTTAAAATCCATCAAAGGATGTTGACATAGATGAAATCAAAACTATTTTAGAGAAATATCTCTTTTTTTGAAATCATTCAAAAGTCACATAATTATAAAATAATACATTTACTTTGAAAATATTCTTATAATCCTGTAAGGGAAGCTTCGACGATGTTGTAATGGCGGAAAATAGCCGCACCTGCCGTATAAGTTAAAAAAACATTCTTACCTTAAATATGTCAAAAAGGTCAAAAGTACCTGGTTTGGAAAACGACGGAATGATTCCTTTCAAAAACATATAAGGGTATAAATGAATTTAATCCATTTTCTATTTAATAGTAAAAATTTTTTGAAAGGAATTTTTAAGAAACATGGATGTGGATGATAACGAGGTCCCAGTAGATAATTACGTATAAACAACCCTGGATAATGAAGAGGTTGGGAAGTAAACCCTTGCCTTGCACTTTCCTTTAGTCGAGGGTACATTTAATCTACGGTAAGAAGATCGTTTTATGTTACTAAAATATACCAGAACCATATTAATATGTATGATATCATACATGATTCATTTATGACTTTATACTACCCATTTAATAATAATTTCCATGTTAAATTAACATTTCAGTTATTAATCGTTTTCTTTATCATACGTGTTTTAACTTGTTACTCTTGATTGTATCACTTAGATGATGATTTAAACACTTCATGAATATAAACCATGATAAATATATAATATATATATAAAATATAAATATGAATAATAGACAAATATATGAAATGGAAAACACCGTTTATGGAGACGGTAGTCCGTACGTACGCATAAACGCTGTTTCTGTTTTCATATAGTATTGAACGGAAGTAAGTGAATAAGATATATGTAAGTACATAAATACTTATATATATAGATATATATATCTCCAGTAGCATTATTATTTCATATAATACATTCTTATTAGTAATATATATTTTTATAATCGTCGATGAATGGTGAACTTGGAAATGAATCTAATCGCGTCGTGGAGACAGTAATTCGTACGTACGGACGAGTGAAAATATCATTCTTTTGATATTAAAATAATAAATAATTAGATGGTATATCATATATACAGAATAATTATCATGTTATATTTATCGTTTACATGAATTAAACATCATTATTATACCCATCCAAATAATAGTGTATTGAATAACAATTACAGCACGACGTGGAGACGGTAGGCTGTACGTACGCACGTATGGTGACATGTCATTCAAGGAATGGATAGAATAATGAATTTCTTTATTCCATAATTATAATAACATCACAGTATATAAAATATACTGGAGTTATTATTTTATAATGGACATAATAAGGAAAGAATATTTTGAAGAAGAAAGGAACTTTAAAGTGGGTGGTGAAAACATTGCCTCTTCTTTGGGTTCTTCATTTTGATTTGATCAAAAGGGATCCTTATGATGGCTTTCTGATTATTATATGGCCTCTAAGATGAATTGAGGGATGTTGAGAGTATATTTGGGAAGGGGTTGGCCGAACCAAAAGGCTTTGAAAGTGTGAATTAATGAGAAGGGGGAGTGCCCATTTATAAGAGGGGTGAGGGGCTCTTTAGGAAAAACTTAAAATATTATTTTATAATAAAATCCTTTTCGGTCTATAATGGATAAAAAGTTGATTATTAAAATTATAAGGTCGGTATGGGTCTAAATAATTTCAATAAATAGATTTTAGACAGGTTTGGGTCATTACATTAACCTTACCTTTTAGTTTTAACTCTAGTTTAATTAGTTTAACACTTACCATGTCACTTTGTATTTTTATAATATATAGTTAATAAACATACAATATACATCCAATAGACCCAAAATTGGTCCATTAATTATATACCAATAATGATATGAGTCATTTTGCCGAATCCTAGATTTTTAAGAATAGAATATAAATTAATAATATAATATTTGTTTTAGAAACTCAATTATGTCAATTTTGACACTACTCAATAATTGATTTTTATTATAATCATAACAGAATGATAAGTTAGAAAAAGGTTAATTACATAAATAATAACATGTCATATTTACTTATAAAATTATTTTAATTCATAAAATGTCTCAAATTATATTTATTTGGGTATTTATAATATCAATATCATGATTTTTCACTATTATGGTAATTACTGCATCACCATTGTGTCATAAATAAATTAAATTATTTCAGTTCTAAAATTTATAAATAATATTTCATTATGTAGGAAATCGTTTTATCTTTCTAATGAATATTTATAATCTAAAATCCATCATATATAACTTTCTGAAAAAATAGTTTTTCTAAAAGATATAAGCTTTTGTCATTTTTGTATTCACTATAACTTAATTAATATAAAGTGTCACTATCACAGATAATTGGTCCCAAAACTGACCCAAAGATGACCATGGTCGGACATGTATCAACCAATAGGGATTGGACACATTTTAGGGAAAATTAATATTATTATAATATTATTTTGTTACCCTTATTTACCGAATTTACCCTTTAACCATGGTAAATAAAATATTTACCGAAGTAATTATTCAAAATTTGTAAAAATGAAAGTAACCTAGTTAAAAAATTTGGACATCCTGATTCCAAATATGGAATCCATTTTTTCAAATTCAAAACACAGAAGTGGCCGAAAATAATTTAAAATTAATTCCCACTGTCAAAACAAAAAGTGTGTTTTTAAGATATAATAAATATCAAAAGATTGACACTTGTTTTTGTCCGGTTTAATTGTGAAATTATGTTCAATGACCAACATTGTATTAAATGGTAAAAATATATTCTAAATACACTTTATAACCACTCAAATTCATAATTTATCACCATTAATTATTTTGATTAAAAAAGTTGTTTTTAATTAAAATTTAACAATTTTCACTATTCATCAATATATTAATGTAATCTGAAAAGTACCAAATATTCACCCTAAGAAAAATTCGATATTCCGAATCCAAAGATGAAGTCAATTTTGATAAATGAAATTTATAAAATTTCAAAATTTAGTTAATAATATTCATAACTTCTTTTGAACGTCTTGTTTGGTAAGTCATGGTGCGCTTTAACTCGGTGTTGCGTGTAGTGAAAGTTATTGATTTATTTTGAATAAGTAAAACACTATGAAATCTTGGGGTGTTACATTCTTTCCTCCTTCAATAAATTGTTTCCTCGCAATTTGATATTGTTCTTCGAAAATAAAGGTTGAATTTTCGAATATATCTTTGTGGGAAAACCCACATCGGAAATTGTGATAATAAAATTTAGTCTTAATAAGAGGAAAATAGAAATGAAAGGGTCACCACCAAATCATGATCTCAATTAGGAGAACATTGGTGGAAATTTGAGACAATAATTGGAGGAATAACGTAAATATTTATAGGTAGTGATTGAGGTCATCAATCACAAACAAGTGTAAAATTGAGGGACTTAAATTCATCAAACTATGATGATTTAAAATACCATCGGTTCAACAAAACATATGGTATTAGGATAACACATTTTTTTGTTTTAAGATCCCTTCACTAAGGTATATGAATTAATTTCATCATTGAATAAGAGAAAAAGAAAAATACATAGTTGATAAGTAGAGTCCTTTCCTTTAACCAATTTCTACCACAAATTCATCTTTCACTCTAAAAGATGATACAACTCAAAAATACTCTATTTATCATAATCGTATAGGATACCAAAATGAATTTATAATTCACATATCAGACCCTTTTAAAAAAAATAATACACATTATAAAATCCAGGGACATCACGTAGTCCAGTGGAAGGCAGTAAATCCCAATCGCACTATGGTTGTGGGTTCGATTCCTGCAGCTTTGTCCGACGCAGCGGGATGTCACACGGTGTGCATGTTTTCCTTTTATAAAAATCCAAAAAAATAACCTTTCAAACATAATCCATTTCAACCTTTAGACTTTTCAAAAATACTACCATCCAAACTCACAGTCCAAAATTTATAATGAATTTAAACACATTGAAGATCCCTTTTTGTAATAACATGTGAATACCTTCGTCTTGTATTCTTTTAAAACACGAAAACACCCTTAATTACAATAAAACAATATTGATTAAATTCATGGTCCCTTATTCATTATAGGATATTGGATATACTCCTTCTATCCAAAAATGTTGTAAACTCAAAATGGTAGTCAAGAATATCCAATATAATTTATTCAAATCAACACTCAATTATTCCAAAATCACTACCTCATTATCGGGAACATATTAAGGATTACCATTACTTCAAAAAATGTAGTTTACTATTATGTCACTTTTCTTAGAACCATATAATCTCAAATCCATAATAAAATAGTAATGCAGTTCAATCCTTATTTATCTCCATAATTTATAAAACCAGTATACTGTTGATACAACACTCAAATGAAATAACAACATAAGAGCACTAGTCATTGCTTTTCATCTGTGGTAGTATCATAAACTGATTGTTATCCAATAGCATCATTTGTCACATAATTTGACGATTTGAACATTGATTTGCATAGTGTCTGAACTCCTTGCAGATGAAGCATTGCACATTTGAAATCTTTTTCATATCCTTGTAGTCACATAAATTGTGTCCTTTTTCTCCACACTTATAACAAACTCCCATTCACATCAGGCATTTACCAAGTTGATTCATTCAACAATTATCACATATGGTAAAATTCTTCATTCCCTTCTTCCCTTTATCCATATTTCTCTCTTCCATCCTTTTCATATCTTTCTTCCCATCAAATCCATAGGACTCAGAGAATTTTTTACTTATCTTCTTAACACATGACATTATTCCTTCATATGACGAGAGTACGTGGGAGACTATTTCCCTTCTTAATTCTGGCTTAAGACCATGGAAGATATGATCCTTCTTACTCGTTGGATCATATGTATTGCTGGAGTTCTCATTCCTTCTACTAGGCACCATTTCTATACAGTGGCATACACTAGGTCAATTTATGAATCACAATTCATAATTCCAAACATGTAAAATACCTAACGTAAATTAGAATGTTTATGGATATAATACATATGCATAAAAAATGTTTTCTTAGAGTAAGTATATACTCGTGAGCCCTTCATAATGGTTTGTAAGTAAAATGAGAATTATTCTAAGCATATCCCCCGGGAGTGTCGTAACCAAGAGTGCAGCAAGGCCCGTTGTCGTGCACCCGTTCCCGTTCGAGTCTAGCTCAATGCAGTGTTTTCGGGTTTTACCCCAAGGTACATCTATGCCAGAGCCACCTCTACTTGCTCGTATCCAGACAGGGATGTATTGCTCAGAAAAATCACAAAATCTCTACAATACCAAAATTCTAGGAAGTTCTTCTATACTAATCCTCAAAATCATACTTAGGGATATGTCCTCTAATTAGAGTTTATCAAAATCTAGTTTCCAAGGTTATTGCTAAACATCCTCTGATACCAACTGTAACGCCCCGACCCCTGCTACCCAGAGTCGGTGCATTATTTTAATACATTGTCATGATTACAAGGAATCAAGTCCCGAATAACCGATCAGTTTAGCAGTCCTGGAAAAAAATTACATACATGAACATTACATTACAATTTCAATCATAGAATAAAACATAGATAGTGCTTTGATAACACCATTATTCCCTTGGCTTAACCCTGCATATCAATCACAACACACTTCTTGGGATCCGGGAAAAAAAATAAAACATTAAAAGTGGTTAGCTCAGATGCTCAGTAAGGATAATAATTCATCAGAAACTTTCAAAAGTAAACATAAACATTTAAGGCAATGTATAACTAAAACAAAAGCCTTTTAAACATGAACATCATCATAATATGGAAAAGATAAAATAATATAATGCCATTTACTTACTCACATGGATATTATACTAGTCGAATAATCACATGAAATATCAATACTCAGTTTCATAATGAGAGAATGTATAATGCCGGACATTCTGAAACATTTTGTCAAGGCCCCGTCCAAGACGTCTAAAATGATTAAGGCCTCAGCCAAAACCATAAATCAAATTGGGAAAGGGCCTTGGCCAATTACACATCTAGTTGCCTCATGAGACCTACCGATGCATCGAGGAGCTATAGCGGGCTCCACCCGTCACTTATTAAGTCCAATACATTCCTCATATGAATAGGTTTTAACATAACATAAACATTCGTATTAAAACTAGCATACGAAATGTCAATAATTTTTTTCATAAACCATGAATGGTATAAAAATAACACATCCATAGTAAAACATACCACAAAACATTATATACAATATGGATGTTTTGTATCATAATGAATCAACTTCAAATAAGTTTAAAATCCAACAAAGGATGTTGACATAGATGAAATCAAAACTATTTTAGAGAAATATCTCTTTTTTTGAAATCATTTAAAAGTCACATAATTATAAAATAATACATTTACTTCTAAAATATTCTTATAAGCTTGTAAGGGAAGCTTCGACGATGTTATAATGGTGGAAAATAGCCACACCCACCGTATAAGTTAAAAACACATTCTTACCTTAAATTTGTCAAAATGGTCAAAAAATACCTTGTTTGGAAAATGACGGAAAGATTCCTTTCAAAACGTATAAGGGTATAAATGACTTTAACCCATTTTCTATTTAATAGTAAAAATGTTTTGAAAGGAATATTTAAGAAACATGGATGCGAATGATAACGAGGTCCCAGTAGATAATTACGTATAAACAACCTTGGATAATGAAGAGGTTGTGAAGTAAACCCTTACCTTGCACTTTCCTTTAGTCGAGGGTACGTTTAACCTCCTATAAGAAGATAATAGTATGTTATGAAATTATAACAGAACCATATTAATATGTATGATATCATACATGAATCATTTATGACTTTATAATACCCATTTAATAATAATTTCCATGTTAAATTAACATTTCAGCTAATAATCGTTTTCTTTATCGTACGTGTTTTAACTTGTTACTCTTGATTGTATCACATAGATAATGATTTAAAAACATCCAGAATATAAACCATGATAAATATATAATATATATTTAGAATATAAATATGAATAATAGACATATATATGAAATGTAAAACACCGTTTATGGAGACGGTAGTCCGTACATACGCATAAACGCTGTTTCTGTTTTCATATAGTATTGAACGGATGTAAGTGAATAAGATATATATAAGTATATAAATAATTATATATATAAATATATATATCTCCAGTAGCATTATTATGTCATATATTACATATTTATTAGTACTATATATTTTTATAATCGTCGATGAATGGTGAACTTGGAAATGAATCTCATCGAGTCGCGGAGACGGTAATCCGTACGTACGCACGAGCGAAAATATCATTCTTTTGATATTAAAATAATAAATAATTAGATGGTATATCATATATATAGAATCATTATCATGTTATATTTATCATTTACATGAATTAAACATCATTATTATACCCATCCAAATAATAGTGTATTGAATAACAATTACACCACGACGTGGAGACGGTAGGTTGTACGTACGCACGTATGGTGACATGTCATTCAAGGAATGGATAGAATACTGAATTTATTTATTCCATAATTATAATAACATCACAGTATATAAAATATACTAGAGTTATTATTTTATAATGGAAATTATAAGGAAATAAGAAGTTGAAGAAGAAAGGAACTTTAAAGTGGGTGGTGAAAACATTACCTCTTCTTCGGGTTCTTCATTTTGATTTGATCAAAACGGATCCATAGGATGGCTTTCCGATCAATATAAGGCCTCTAGGATGAAGTGAGTGATTTTTAGAGTGTATTTGGGCAGTGGTTGGCCGAACCAAAAGTCTTTGAAAGTGTGAATTAATTAGAAGGGGGGGTGCCCATTTATAAGAGGGGTGAGGGGCACTTTAGGAAAAACTTAAAATATTATTTTATAATAAAATCCTTTTCGGTCTCTAATGGATCCAAAGTTTATTATTCAAATTATAAGGTGGTTATGGGTCTAAATACATTCAACCAATAGATTTTAGACAGGTTTGGGTCATTACATTAACCTTACCTTTTAGTTTTAACTCTAGGTTAATTATTTTAACACTTAACATGTCACTTTGTATTTTTATAATATATAGTTAACAAACATACAATATAAATCCAAGCGACCCAAAAGTGGTCCATTAATGATATAAAAATAATTATATGATTCATTTGGATGAATCCTAGATTTTTAGGAATAGAATATAAATTAATAATATAATATTTGTTTTAGAAACTCAATTATGTCATTTTTGACATTACTCAATAATTGATTTTTGTGAAAATCATATTAGAATGATAAGATTTTAACAAGGTTAATTAAACCAATAATAAAATGTCATATTAACATATAAAATTAGTTTAATTCATAAAAAGTCTCAAATTATATTTATTTGGGTATTTATAATATCAATTATCTTGATTTTTCACTATTATGGTAATTACTACATCACCATTGTGTCATGAATAAATTAAATTATTTGATGTCTAAAAATTATAAATAAAATATAATTATGTAGGAAATCGTTTTAGCTTTCTAATGAATATTTATAATCTAAACTTCAACATATATAACTTCATGAAAAAATTGTTTTTATAAAAGATATATGCTTTTGTCATTTTTGTATTCACTTTAACTTAATTAATATAAAGTGTCACTATCACATATAAGTGGTCCCAAAATCGACCCAAAGATTACCATGGTCGGACATGTATCAACAAATAGGGTTAGGACATGTTTTAGGGTAAATTAATATTATTATAATATTATTTTGTTACCCATATTTACCAGATTTACCCTTTAACCATGTTAAATAAAATATTTACCGAAGTAATTATTCAAAATTTTAATAATAAAAGATACATATTTAAAAAATTGAGACATCCTGATTCAAAATATGGAATCCATTTTTCCAAATTCAAAACACAGAAGTGGAAGAAATAAATTTAAAATTAATTCCCGCTATCAAAACCAAAAGCGTGTTTTTAAGATATAATAACTATCAAAACATTGACACTTTTTTATGTCCGGTTTAATTGCGAAATTATGTTCAATGACCAACATTGTATTAAATGGTAAAAATATATTCTAAATACACTTTATAACCACTAAAATTCATAATTTATCACTATTAATTATTTTGATTAAAAAAGTTGTTTTTAATTAAAATTTAGTAATTTTCACTATTCATCAAAATATTAAATTTATCTAAAAAGTACCAAATATTCACCCTAAGATAAATTCAATATTCCGAATTGAAAAATGATTTCCATTTTGATAAATGAAATTTATAAAATTTCAAAATTTAGTTAATACTATTCATAACTTCTTTTGTACGTCTTGTTTGGTAAGTCATGGTGCGCTTTAACTCAGTGTTGCGTGTAGTGAAAGTTATTGATTTATTTTGAAGAAGTAACAAACTATAAAATCTTGGGTTGTTACATTATTACTAATTATTACAATTTATTACTAGTTATACTAATTATTAATAATTATTACAAATTATTATTAATTATTAATAATTATTACTAACTATTTCTAATTATCTGTATTAATTATTAATTTTCTGTTTTTATTACTAATTATCTGTATTTATTACTAATTATTACCAATTATTACTATTTATTAGGATTTTTTAATAAATATTACACATTATTTCTAATTATTAAAATTTATTAGTAATTATTAAAGTTAATTAGTAGTTATTACAGTTTATTACAAATTATTACATTTTATTACTAATTATTACATTTTATTACTAATTATTAGGATTTATTAGTAATTATTACAATATATAACTAATTATTAGTAATTATGTCAATTTATTATTAATTATTACAATTTATTAGTTAATATTATAATATATTAAAATTTATTTTAATTTATTATTAATTATTTCAATTTATTACTAATTATTACAATTTATTTCTAACTATTACAATTTGTTACTAATTAATAAAATCTTTAACTATTTAGGACAAATTATTACTATTTACTACTCATTATTACTATTTACTTCTCATTATAAATATTTACTACTCATTATTACAATTTATTACTAGTTATTAAAATTTATTAGTAATTATTACAAATAATTACTAATTATTATAATTTATTACTATTTATGAAAATTTATTACAATTTATTACGCATTATTTCTATTAATTACTCATTATTACTATTTATTACTATTTATTATTAATTATTAATATTTATTAATAAATATTTCTAATTATTATTAATTATTACAAATTAATTATTTACATTACTAATTATTAAAAATTAGTACTAAAATTTCAATTTATTTGTACAAATAAATACTCATGATAAAAAAATTTAAATTTATTTTAATTACAACTAATCAACAATAATAGAAATTTACATAAAAAATAGAATAAATTACAAATTAAATAAAACATAAATACCTTTAAGCATGATTTTCTATTGATGTAGATGGCTTCACAACTTTTTCGTGAACAAAAAAATTAACTTAGAAAAAGGTTCCCTATAAAATTAGAGTTCAGAGGAAAACATGACCTATGAATTGACGGAATGAGAGGAAAATTGATGGGTGGTATCTACAGGTTAGATTATTTTTGAGGGGACTATTTGCGATAGGTATCCCGTTGCAAATACCTACGACTATATTAATTACTGTCAGAGGTTAAAAAGTTAATTGCGACCAGACCAATCACAAATAGTCTTTGGTGACATAGCTTTTGCTACGGGATGACATCCTATCACAAATTGCTATTAACCACTGACGTTTATTTGCGACGGGGCCCGTCGCGAATAACAATCGCACGATTTGGGGCACTACCTGCACCAAACCTTTTGTGACGGAGACAAAATTTCTTCGCAAATAACCTCTTGGACGGAATTTTTGCGACGTGATTTATTCCCGTCGTAAAAAGGCCTTCTCGAAAACTCATTTTCACGTTGCGAAGGGAGATGTGGGCTTTATTTTATAAACATTTATCGCTCCCCATTAATGATGTTATGATGTTTTTTTGAATGTAATTTTAAATGTTAAGTTTATATTCATGACTATTTTATATTGAAAATACAGCTCATTGAATAATTTCTAAATAATTGATGATTTTCATAATAAATCATCTAATGTCCTCTAATTTGATTTCATATTATTATAAGAAGAATGATTTAATTTTTTTTTATGTTATTGAAATATGTTATATGAGATTTTAGGATTTTTGTGGTTGTGTTATTTAATTTCAAAATGTTACATGATTCTATTTTATATGTTTTTTTGGAACAAATTTTTAATTTGATGAAATTTTTTATCTTCGTGTTATTTTTTAGATTCCGGTGTTTTATTTTAAAATCCTTATTTCTTCCTTGAATTCAAAGTGCAATATTTATTTGGAAAACATTATTTTTGAGAGTTTGTAAATTCATAATTTTTTAGAAAAGTAAATTTTTTTTACAAGGATTTCCATTCTTGGATGAATATTTAGTCTTTCAATAAATGGTTTACTGAATCTCGTATCATATTATTGGTTAGACATGTCAGAAGTTTATAACCCATGATAGAAATTCTTTATACATCAAGACATATTATGCTTTTACCCGGTTGAACCAAATTGGGGAATTCAAATCCTAGCCCCGTATGAAATTTTGAAGGGATTCACATAAGAAAATTTAAAAATAAAATGATAAGATAGTTATCCTATGTTTTCCATTATGTAAGATAAATTTACTCATCCTATAAATAAACATATATTTCCATTAATGATATCCACAAAAAATGATGATGCTCATGGAGGGTAAATGGGGTGCATGAAATTGGATATAAGGAGAATCATTGGTTATATATTATTTTTTATTTGATGATAGGGTGTATATTTAAGTTGGTATCCATTATGAGATTAATGATTCCACTGTTAGTAATCGTTAGGGCTAGATCAAACTACTGAATATCGATAATTTATTATTATTTTTGGTGTATGAATCCATTTTTTATTTTCATGACTATTCAAATCTAATTACAAGTGCTAATATTTTAAATTCATTTTGAATGATGAAAATGGACGAGACTCAATGGGAGAATAAAAATTAAGAGTAGTGTTTGAGATAAAATAGGGAACCTGAGTTTACATATGATTCCTATATCTGTGAGATCAATAGCACATAAATATGGATGAACTGATGAATTCAAACAACGATTGATGAATAGACATACGTTCATTTGGTTATTTATGACAAATAAGATCATTTTATGTTGAATTGATATGTTCTAAGATAGAGTGTGTTCCCTATGTATATCAATTATTAAGAAGATAATAGAGGGTTCTATCATACCCTAAAGTACAATGACTATGTCATCAGGTTTCAACACATGTAAAGTGCTTTCACATTCTCATATGAGAGAATTGCATTTTTTTACTATTAATGAACCTAGTAGATCCATTAAAGCCATATGATACCATAAATAGTGATGATTATTGATGTGGGTTGAGGACAAGAAGCTATAAGATTTTGAAAAATTATTAAGTGTCTGTGTTTTCATTACATCAATAGAACTATGAGGAACTAGTGCTTGATTACATCTAGGGTTCTCAGATTTTGTCACGCATAATATAGAGGATTATGTGAGTACTTGGATGAATTTTTTTAAAGTCAACCAAAGATGAGGTGACCATGCTGCTTTACAGAAGTTGAGTAGATGTCTAGATTCATATAGATATATTCTACATCTGGGAAAATTCATTTCATAAAGAGGCACTTAGATGTTTCTAGGAGTTTTTCTATAGTTATGGTACCATTACTGGAGGTAAAAACTATTCTCTCTAATCTGATTTGAAAAAATGGTGGTTTTTATTTTAATGTTGGGGATTGTGAGGGAAAAAAGGAGGAATATATAATAGAGATGAGGGTAGAGAGATGAAATATTTCTTAGAGATGGATTTTATATCTAATATCCCAAGAATAGAGGGTGGTAGTATGTGAAACTAGCCACACATCAAGGATAAAAGAAACCTGATATGGATAACCAATTAAAGTTCCACTAACTATATTGGAGGATTTATCATCTCATTTATTCATTTCTCACTAAATCTATATTATTCTTCTTATTTTTCAACATTTACCTAGAGTTATTTTATGGGAATTCATTTTTCGTGTTTTGATAATTAATTTAAACTCTTATCTTATTCTACATATTTTAAATACATCATTATTGGATTTTTTATTTCTATTCAATATATATTTTTTTGATATTTTATCAGATAAAAATAATGTCATGTCTATTTATAATCAATTATCTCACTATAAAATGTTGTCTATTTGAGTAGTGAAAAAATGATTGTTTATTTATTGGTAAATCATAGTTTCACTATGAATGACTCCCTCTATTTGTATATATTTTTTCTTAAATTTATTTATAATTTTCTATTTTAAATGATCCTTCATTTTCATTCCATTCATTATATTGGTATGTCACCTGTACATAATATTTAGTAATAGGAACAAATAATCCATAATAACACATCTCATATTCTTCATTTATATTCTCACTCTATTATTCATTATTTAAAAAATTATGATTTTACTAATTTATTTAGATTTGGTTCATAATAATCCCAACGAGTAACTCTCCGCCTCCACTTCGGTTTGACCATACTCACCACTATGTTAGTGATAATAGGAGATATGAATTGAAATTTTTGTAGTACAAAGGATATCTTCTAAAAAATTATTTCCATTTTTAGGGAAGGTAGTGGGTTGGGTTTCATAGCGTTATAAAAAAAAATAATAATGAAAAAAATATGCAATGTTAAAACAATGTAGATAAATAATATTTTTTCCTTGCTACTTCTAGAATAAAATTTAAATATATTCGATTTTTAGTTTGTGTTTGAGATATATAAATTTGGATTAAATTATTGATATTGATTTTGATCTTATATTCAGTGCAATCCCTTTTCAATGGAATAGTTTCTAACACTCGAAGACATTTTTATTTAACAGTCCAATAAATCCTTTCATGTGTAAAAAACGTATAACTACTAGATTAAGAATCAACTAAATTTATTTTTTTGTGTAATCTATGGATTTTTTTAGATGAAAACGTGGAAATGTGTATATAACCATCCACAAAAGATGCAACTACTGCAAGTTAAAAAACTCTTCAAAAAAGACTAACCCCATTTATCAATTAGTTTGGAAATAATTTTTCCATTAACTAAAATCTAAAACTGATCAATACAATGATTTATAAGATTATAAATCATAAAAAAATCTCACTGAATTTTCATAGTATAAACAAATGATTAAATAAAACTATCACAATAATTTTTTAATATTTAATAAAAAGACGATCTTTGTGAATTTTGAAATTGAGCATGTAATGTGAAATGAGGAAGAAGAGCCAAGATTTGAACATAAATCTAAAATTGATAAAATTTTACAATAATGATTGTATCATTAATTCCAAGAGGTCTCATAGGTAGATTATGACGAATATCATATCATAGTAAAGCCACATAAATAAGAAAATATTAAATGTTTTGAACCCATGGTTTCTTCGTATGAGGAAAATTGGATAATGAGAACTTAAAAGATAAAAAATGACTATAATGATTTTTTTGAAATAATGAAAAATGAGTTTGAGTTTTAAGTTTGAAATATAAAACAAGACAAAATTAATTTGGAAGAATAGAATTCAATAATTTTATAACAAGTTTTCAAATGTAATCCCTTATAATATAATTGTGTGTACCAAATAATTTTTCAAATGAAAATTATTGAATAATAATAGAAAAGGGACATCAATCTTATAACTATAGAAGATAATTAATTCCAAAATCACTTCACCAATGATAAGTCTTGTATTGAACATAATGTTTATTGGTTTCAAAATATTAATCAAATAGGGAAGGGGAGCCTAAAATTGGAAATTTCATGTTTATTTCTGCTTGAATATAGTTTGAGTTCTCCTTCCTGATGCCTGATATAAAAAACCCAAAAAATTAATTCATTTTTATTATGGTATTAATTTATTAGAGTTGAACATGATTTTTTTAATTATGAAACACTAATTTTAAATGTTAGACTCATTATTTCACATGAAATAAATATTGATAACATTTTATTTCATTAATAATTTTTTGAAGAAAATCACAACATAATTATACCTAAATTTGAACCCTTTCAAGATATAAAAAAATAAATTCTACCATGTTTTCCCTTGATTTAATTAATTTTTCTACCTCATTGAATTCGATATAATGGCGATAATAAATTGAATGTGGATTTATTATTGATTTCCAAATTTTCAAAATCAATTTAATGAAATATTCAAATACACTATCTTAAATCTTGTTTTCAAAACATATCTAAAGTCACCATTTTTCTATAAAAATATAAGTACTGAAGAGATATATTAGGATCATTTCAAACCTCTAGGAATGATATATACATTATTTTCCATTCTTGGAAATTTTAATTTTTTTATTTTTAATTATTTTGAGAACAGGACAAAATGTTGTTTTGCTCTAGAAAGGGTTATTTCTAGGTGTAAGTTAATGTTAAAAAAGGATTAAAATCTTCTCATATATGTTTTTTAGAAAAAATAATCTCATAATGAATAGAAAAAATAAAAGTGGTGGTTTATGTATGAATTATCACCCCCTGAGTGATTATGGATAGATTCTTTGGGATGTATGGATTATGACTGAAAATATTATATTTCATCATAGGATACTCTTGATTTAATATAACATTATTGATTTTTAATTTATCTTGAATAAATATCCATTTCCCTTTTGTTTTTATGTACTGATCCTTTAATAATCTTATCCCTATTTTGATGTTATCATGAAGTGTACAACTAAAACAAATTTCTTATCCATTTTTGTAACTCTCACTACCACATCCGATCACCTTTATGCTTGGTTTCATATTTTGTTTTTATTTTTTTGAATTCAATACCAATTATTCTACTTCTTTATTTTCATAATTGAGATGGGGAAAAGTGTTAGATAAAGTATCATTAAGAGTGTGATCCTTGGGGTGAACTAGAATATCAACGAAAAAACATTAAGGGGATTAAACTCACTAATTCCTTTTACTCATTCACGTATTTAATGATGTGTTATAGATTCATACTTTCAAGAATTTAAAATTATATAAGAAAATGATTTAGTTTTATAATATATTGATCTATGAAAATTAATTTTATAGGGAATTCCCTTCAATATCTAAATCAGAATAAATTTTTAATTTGTAATAAATCTGAAGCTGGAACAATAATGTATAATTATATATTATTTGAAATCTTTTTGAATTATTTTTGAAATTATTATATTTAAACCATTAATTTTTTATAACTTTATTAGGTTATTTTAAAATGTTGTGTTCCTATTTAATTCAATTTTTAATATTATGTTATTTGAGATTCATTGAAAAATAATATTATATTAAACAAAAACAATAATATAATATACATTAAAAAATATATCATAGAAGGTGTTTCATGAGTAAATTCAAAATACTATTGGTGCATAATTTTATTTAAATAATTGAGGCTATGTAGAGCTATATTCTAGAGAAACACTGATTCAACCTTCCTTTAATTTATAATCTTGTTTTGTTCTATCTTAAAATTTTAATTTTGGATTGTCATTTGAACATACTATACTTCTTGGTGCTGGAGAATTCTGGAAAGAGGGACAATTATCAATGCATATAGGGAGAGTACTATGAGAAACAAGTCAAGGAATTGAACTCTTTTATCATTGGTTTTTTTTTATTATTCAAATTTTCCCTACTGATTAACATACAAACAAGAAAATTATAGTTTCATTAGAATATTAATGGATAAAAATGATATCAAATTGTATTATTTCATTCTAAAATTAATTTTACAGACACATCTTGTTTCAACTACTCTTTGGTGACATTGAGTGAAATGTTTATATAATTCCATATATATTTTTGTTACATTTTGAAAATCTATTTTAAATTTGTCTTTTAACACAAATACTATTTTATAAACATTCATTTATTTTAATGATGTTATGTAAAAACATTATATAAAATATAGAATCTATGTTATGATTTTTATTTTAGTGTAAAATATGATTATTGAACTTCATTGTGACACATGAACGCAATATCCTACAATTGAATCACAAAATATTTTCTAAACTCTAGTTAAACTTTTTACCCCTACCTTAGTAATCAATATCTTGCAATGATGAGTTTAATGTGTGGTGGAGAAATAATTAAATGTGTTAAACAACACATTAATGTTATCCAAATCATAAATGTATAATTTTTTTTTCAAATCAATTATTTTTAAGTTAATACACTTCTATTAGTGGATAATTTTTTTATTAATGAATTATGGTTGCCTTGCAACATTAATGATAAAAATAAAAACCAATCATTTATGGAACATTAGTTTTCATTCTAGATATTTATTGTCTTCAACTAAAAATGTACAATTTATTTCTTGAGGGAAAAAATATATTCGGCTTGGGGGAATTTGATGTGGCATTTATTTGAGAGATGATTTATATATCAATTTGATGTAATTTTTAGCATTGTTTTCCTTTTAATGAATTTTTATGGTGAGTTATTGATTCTTGATCATTTCATGTAAAAAATATTATATTTTCAATAATTTCATGAAAATCAATGATTTTAAAAATAGTTTTAAGTTTTCTCGTTTAGGAAAAAATTTAATTGTAAGAATATTGATATATGTTTTTTATGGATATTAAATTTTTTAGAGTTTAACATTGGTGTTGTAGTGTGATTTAATTTCTAAACATTAACTTATTTTACTATATATATATATATATTAATTTATAGAACACGTTTATAATTTGTTAATATTTATTTTCGTCAAATTATTTCTCAGATTCACATGTTTGATTATAAAATAAATATTATTTACATGTTTTCATAATGGAATATTGTTTTGTAAGAAATTATTTTCTAGAGATATGAAATTATTTTTTTATAATGTCTTGTTTTCCCATTTGACTTTTCATGTTTATATGACCATTTTGTTTGTCAATATTGAGGTTTTTCCCCTTTGATATTTTTTGATGAAAATGTTATCCATTCGGAACCCATGTATGATATTTCTGATTCACCTGGCCCGTAATATATTTTTCATATGTGAAACTATGAAAGAGAATTCCAATTCTTGGCCCGTATTATATTTTTGGGGCATTCACATAAGAAAAATAAAGCAGTAGACTATATAATAAATTTTCCATGATGGAAAATTTTTAAGATAAATTGAATATACCCTTAAATAAAATTACATTTATGTTATATAGCATCAACAATGAATTATAATCTTGTGAATTGAAAAAGGGATACACGTTCTTGGATTTAGTAAAATAATTTATCATATCCTCTTAGCAGTTTGAAATGGGGTTTCAATCGACAATGAGAATCTATTATGTGACCATTATTCAGAATTTACATTAAATATGGACTATAATGTATCCTAATCTCAATCAGTAATTCTATATTTTTATTGTATGAATCCATTTTTTCATATTCCTGCATAATCAATGAATCATTGTAGAACTGATATTTTAAATTTCATCAAAAATGATGAAATTTTCTGATAATAAATGGGAGAAGACAACTGATGATATAAATCATGATCTTAAATAGGTTACATATGTTTAAATATCGGTTTGATATTGATGATTCTATGAGATACTAATTTTAAACTAATTAACCAACTCACCCCAATCATGATTGACCATCTTGATTTTATTCGATTATTAGTGATGAATAACCTTGGTTGAAGGAAAATATATCTATTTTTTATGGTATGTGTTCATAATAATTCTAATTAGGAATAAATGAATGGATGGGTGTATAATTACCCAAAAACGGTAAGGCTATGACATGGGTGTTTAACACATGAAAGTTTTTCGATCATTTATTATGAGTGCATTAGAATTGATTTCCATTCATGAACTCATTTTCTCAATTTGTAATTGGTGATACCATTAATAATGAAGATGCTTAATAGGTTAGGTGAATCTAATATGTACTTTTTTGATCAATGATAGAGAATTCATGTTTTCTTCTGAAAACTATAACATTGATGAATTTGTGACTGATTCTCAGCATGTTTCTTAGATAAAGTCATAATTGTGATTGAGATGATGTGAGTACTTGGGGATTGATTTTGTGACTGAACTAATGATGTGGTGGGCATGCTTGTTTATTGATTTCAAGCAATCTAAGGGAAGTCCAAATTAATACTAATGTAGAAACATCTGTTGAATTTAATTATTGGATCTAGAGGATGGAAGTTTTTATGGTTTTATATGGTACTAAATCAATAATGATTCAAGGTAAAAATTTATTCTCTACAACATGTTATAAATTATTAGAGGCGGTGATTTTAATTTTTTTTAATGGGGTGAAATTAAAAGGTTGAAGTTAGTTAATATGAATATGAGGACGTTTGCATGTTTTTAGAGAAAGTGTTGATAAGTCAGAATATAGGAGTAGTCAGTATGAGTAAAAGAAAAAGACCACACTTAAAGGGGTAATCAATATTAAGATAGATGAAATAATAGAGTTCCAACAATGAAAATGAATGATTAATATTTATCTTTACGCATTTACAAATGATTTTTTTATCATTTGGCTTGTGATTTAATTTAATAAAACATGCACATTAACTAGATTAATTTTCAAGGGAATAAATTTTTTATATTTTTAAATTAATTCCTGATCTTTTTTTGTTATTAAAATCCATAATACATTCGTCTTGGCATTCAATATGTTGATTAATTATATATTTTCATTGAAAATTATAAGGTTGGTAATAAATTGATGGTTTTTTAGATCCAATTATCTCACTAAAAAATATTGATTGTTTAGGAAGTGAAACTAGACACATATATATTTATGGGTAACTGATAGTTTTTTCTATGAATTAATTCATATATTTTTTAATTTTTTTTTCCTATATATTCATACTTTTTTCATCAACTATCCTTATTGTTTTCATTCCACTCATTATTTTAAGATTTATCAATTGTATACGCTTTACTATTGGGTTCTAACAGTTCCTTATGAATCATTAGGTGGCATGTAATTAAATTTAATATTATAATGAATTAATCATTCATCATAACCTTATGATTTTAATTCTTTCTATTGATTATGTTCATAATAAAGCCATATTAAGACTCACCTCTTTCTTTTGTATTGACCCTACTAATCATTATACTAGTTAGAGTTGAAGATAAAACTTAATATTTTGATAGTTTAAAAGACATGATATCAACGAGAATATCCTTCATCATTTGAGTTTATTGAATTCATCCATGTAAAATGGATGGTGGGTCCTACTATTCATGATAAGAATACCTGTAGAATATATGTGATTAATGAATTTGTGATAGATTATTGATAGGTTTATAATGAGATCTTGATCTTCAGATGTTATAGGATTAGTTAGAGTTCCAGACAAGTATTTTTCATCTAATCAGAACACTTATTCATTATATAATGGTTCTAAATAATTTTCCCCTAATGGTGTATCAAGAAAGGGATTGACATTTCATTGAACAAATATTTTTATTTCCCTATTGTTGTTTGTGTTTGATCTCCTGAAGAAGAACATCAATCAAAAAATAATTAGGATGGATTGAGTTTCAAAGGTGATAAACTGTTTTTATGGTATAATGTGCATGAATAAGTTTAAATAGATTTTTATTAGATGTGGTAGTCCATGGAAATGATGTGGGATAGATTTATTATAGCATGAGTGATCGAGCTATGACTCTATGGAATGTTTTGAGTTTATTGTTTTGCATCTTTATATTCACCATATATCCCCAATTACTTGAGTAATAAATAATAGTAGATATATACCTAGTCGTGATACACTCTGGTTCTGAGTTGGAAATTATTTTTTTGATGATAACAATAAAATGTTCATAGAGGATTCACTATGTAAAATATAACATTGAGATTAGGTGGACTCCTATTTTAGAATTTTTATCCTTCTAGAATGTAGTTCTAGTAGCATATATTGTATTATAATTGTTGCTTGAGAACTATGATGCTTTAAAATATATCCACAACACAATTATGATAACCTCATTAAAAGTAGTGTGATGATTATAAATCTACATATGATTTTGAATATTCAATTGACCAAATCATGTGGCATCGATATGATTAGAGATATGGTATATGTCCAACATACTGAAAATCACACTCATCAATGTTAATTTGATATGTTTTTTATCTATTATTGTCATTTGGGTGTTGTACATTCTCTTGGATATCTCAACCAAAAATCATTATTATGAAATTTCAATTGGTAGAGATAATTCATTTTCTCATTGTATTAATAAATTGTATTTTTTCCTAATTTATGAAATATATTTTTTCTGAATGCTATCATATCATGATGGGATCCATTGACATAATCTTCATAATGGGTTGGATGGTTTGTAATTGTATCAATGATAGATGATGCAGTGAAGATAGGTCATTTCTAACCTTCATTAGAGAGCCATACCTATCTGTATACTTTCATTAGAATCATATATGATGAAATTATATTATATATAGTATTTACATCAAGGTTATTCTAATATCGCATAATATTTATTATGTGGATTGAAAAATATCAGAGAGATAATGGTGTATTTTGGTTCCATTCATTAGAAATAATTATGTTAGGGTTAGTAAAATCTCCAAGACCTATATAAAGAAACTCCTGGTACTCGAGTGGTAATACAAATGTTTATTCATAATCAACTATAATTTCACAATGATGACAGTTATGGAACAGTGTTCATGCATCTATAGTGACATGATAAAATCATAGTGATTTTTTTGGATAATTGAAAGAATTTGTTGATTTAATGTGACTTATGGATTAATTTTACTAGTCTTTTCTAACAATATTATCATTGAATTAATGTAATTGGTGAGTATCCCTATTGTTTTTTGGTTGTTCTTAGATATCTTTGACAACACTAGTCGCTTGGTGAACTCTTAAGGCATGAATTCATGATGCAAAAAATTCATCGATTAATTTATGGTATTTAAGATGATTGTGTATCGATTGGATTACATAATGATTAAATATTTGATTTATTGTATAATCAATGTTGCTCAATAGTGGTGGTGTAGCCTATGAAATCGATAGGAAATTCTAAACTAGAAGCTGGGATGGGATTCTGAGAAACTATCCTTGGTGAATTTAGCACCATGGAATGAGAAAGACATGGAATATATTCTATAAGTTGTGATGGACCCTACATCTCAATGACCATGGGATATATAATATGATATTATATATTGTATTATTGTATATGATCAGGTTTTTGAAATTTGTGTACTTGATAATTACTCATAATGTTGGTGAGTGAATCCCCATCCCATAGGGAGTTATAGTTGTGTTCCCTTAAGAATTATCATATGTGTTGTGGTGAGTGTTTTGAAATTAGGTTTTCAATGGGGTATAAAATATTATAGGTGTAGGTTTAAATGAGTTTTAGTGTTCATTCTGTTCGAACTCATCCTATGTAGTAAAAGGTATTGGTATGTAGGTTTAGGTTTTCAAATACATGTGTTTTGGAAGTTGTATATTTAGTGTATAGAGTTGATAGAGTAGGGTTATTATAATGGATAAGGTCCACTAACATTATTTTGTTAAAAAATGGGATAGTTATGAGCTTAGGGTTAGTATCATGGTGTTTTAATGAGGTAGATTTTGTATCTTGATGTTCTCCACAGTCACCTTCATAAATAAAAATGATGACCAAAGTGAGTAATATTTATCAAGGGATGCGTGTTTTTTTTGAGTTGAGGCTTTGGTAATTTAGTTTTCATTGGTTTCATAGCAAGGATAAAGATACTTAGTTTCTTATTTTTTAAGTATCATAATAGCAATAGTGGCATGTGAGTTATTAAGTAATAATGAGGATTTAAATAATTAATCAACATGTTTCTCTCAATGATCAAATTTAAATTTACTGTGAAAACCAATGATAAATCACATTGTTCTAGGGTTTGATATAAATTTATGATTTCCATATGAAAACATCAGGGTTTCTCATTAAATTTAGGGAGTGTAATGCTATATATTGTTGTGATCTTAATTCAAACCTCCCTGATTTTGATATTTTTGGTTTGGGATTGTATACTTAATTTATTGATGATCATAACCTAAGGATAAAAAGGTCTCTGATATAAATTCCTGGAATGAGTTTCAAAATTGAAGATCCTGATTTTACAAAATATTATCCATAATTTCCTTGATATAAGAGATTACTAAAAGAAAGTGGATGAATATTTTTCTAGTGTGGCATGTCCCATGTTAACTAAGATACTACAATTCACAATGTGAACAAAGTGAATACAAAAATGTGTGGTTTTTAGCACTTTGTTCGGTGATATTCCAAGTTTTGTGGCTCAAGTAGATTCATTTTCCACAAATATATGGTTTAATGTTATAGTAGATGTGGAAACATGAATTTATTTTCAGGAGTGACTTAATTATTTTTTTAAATTTTAATTTTTTGATCTCTTAAAGGGGTGAAATGTTAAATTTAACCTAGAATACAACCACAAAAAAATTTATGATATTTCTATTGTTTTTGGGATACAGAAATAACATTTTTTTTATTTTGGTGAGGTTCCAAGGTAGATAGTTTTTAATGAATGTTTAATGATTATTTAGTGAATAAATATTTATCCTATCTTAATAGATGTTGGTATATCATAAACGGATGATTGGATATAAATAAAATAATATGACTTATATATGAAAATGGGTGATTTAACTTGGAAAAATGTTAGTAGGGTGCAGGAGTATCACACCATGAACATATCCTTTTTTGGTATTTATTAATGTATGGATATCCACGTTTTTTTATTAAATTTAACATTATAAAATCTCCCCTAAGAAAAGACTCATTCTTACCAATGAAACTAATAGAAGATTAACGATGTTTGTTTTGTGATCCAATTTCAATTAGTTTCAAAATTGAATTTATGGAGCAATAATGAATTCCATGGTGATGAGGATTAACCATTAATTTATGAGGAATATAGATTAAACAGTAGACTATGCCTAAATAATGTAGGACGCATACTCCTTCCTTACACATTATTTTTAACGTGATTAAACCAATTGATCCCCATGTAAATATAACAAAAATTATATTTAAGTATTGAGATAAATTCATTATATATTCACATTTCAAATTAGTCAATGAATAATCGATTGTGTTATTAAGAATATTAATTCTATTATGAGAATAATTAAATTCTTGTGATGTTATCATTGTAATAAAAATTGACTCAAGTTATTTATTTTGATAGAATAATTATTTTATTAAATTATATACAAATGAAATATTTGTTATTAATGGAGATAATTATCATAATTATGGATTTTTTTTGATAAATCATGTGTTATAAAATTTAAATATTTTTCGATTATAATGAGTTCTTCTAATTCGAATTTCTCTATTTAGGTGGTCATTATAAATAATTTATTTTTGTTGGCTTTTATAATTTTTAAATAATTTTATAATTTTAACTGTTATTCATCATTGATCATTAATTTACCCAAAAAATATATTTCCATCACATTAGTGGTTATTGATGACATGTTCTGAATTATTTGAATTAAATGTTTCTATGAAAATGTTTTTTGGTGTTTTCAATGTCTCATAAATGATGACAAATAGAAAAGAAATATGAATAAAGATATTTAAATTAAAATTTTAATTTTCCTATAGTATTTACTTCTCATGAGAACCTCTCACCAGTATACATTTTTGTAGCCACTAGATCTACCTAGGGTGATGATATTGAGAAGATGGCCAAGGAAGTAGTAATAGAGACTCTCAGGTGACCTATTTAGCATAGTGGTTGGGCCTAGATAGGGGGATTGTTTGGTATTCAGTGGATCAACATAGATGGGGTGTTCCATAAATACATGGCCAATTCAACCTCATTATAAGGGAACTGGTGGTTACTGAAGCTTGGGACATGCATTGAGGAACATCTGGAAAAGGGGCTACCGAAATCAAAGGAAACAATTAAATAAAATCCATAGAATAAGTGATATATTGTGTTTTAGATCTAGGATTTCTGATTATGAAAAAATTAATCCTATAGGTCACCTACCATGTATCATGTGACCTATAATATTATAGGTTTTCAAATGTTTAATATATTTTATAAAGGGTGTGACTTTGGGAGACATATTATGTATTTTGAGCTACTCATTTTAATCTTGTACCATCTCTACAAGCTAACTAAACACTTTGGTCCCACAATATATATGTTCAAATGTACATGTCAGGTATGGAACAAAAAAATGACTCATTTCATAGTGTTATATACCAATTAACCATAAAATATTTTCACATCATGTATCATATGACTACAAAATAGGTATATTAAAACAATATACCACCATGTATCTATGATACATTCTCTACTAAGATGCATGTTGCACATGTAGTATAACCTACTCTAACATTCCATATAAGTTAGAAATAACGTGATCTGAACTACATAATCCGATTATGACTACTCTCATAGAAAAAAATCATTGTTACATTTAGATAAATTCCATGGAGAATGTATTTTATAGTGTTTCACATATTTTCTCACTAAAGTGATAGAATTAGAAAAATGGATAGTCGATTCTGAACATTTTTCAATGTAGAACATGAGGGTTTATTTATAATCATAATATATATATTATTTACAGTTTTTGAAATTTTTGGTTCCAAATATTATAAAAATGTAAATAAATATGTAATGTGATATGGTTGAAGTGGAAACAAGGTCTATACACCCCCTAAAAGAATTCTAGGTCAAATTAATTTTTTCAATATGAACGCAGTTTAGTTGGAAACTGTTCATTATAATGAGGGAAATGTATTCTATATATGACATTGGTAACCAACTCAATAGATGATTGAACCAAATAGTGAGGTATGTGTCCTCTAAATTGGTCCTCACCCCCACTACTATGTATAAATTCTCAATGTCGTATGACCCCAACATCGATTATAAAAAGATATATTTTACGTTATGATGTTTGGGATATTGGGTTTAGGATTAATATAGTTGTTATGTGTCTTGGGTCATTTATTGAATACTCAGGTGTCTTAGATATGTTCCATACTTCTCATTTTATGACATTTTATTTTATGAGACTTTGGAAATTCGATGTATCTCTAGATTTTTATAAGATATGACCCTTTTTGGGGTAAAAATTGAAAACTATATTCTTCTATCATCCATTGTTTTCATTTCCATTGATCATGTCATGGTTTATCACATAATTTTTAGTTAGTTCAGTGGTTTTGATAATACATTATGATTTATATTTACTTATGTTCATGGGAGCCCAATGGTGTTTTTTATACTCACCCGTATATGGGTTGTGTACCCACATGTTTTGTGTCTATGCGTACACTGTATAGTTCAATGGTGGATTTTGATGGTGTAGAGCATATAAAGATATTATTTTATGATTATTAACAACATTTAATAATTTTCATAAGATATCATCTACAAGAAAGATTATTAAAAGATTCTTTATAGTGAGGAAGTCTCTTCACATACATGAAATATATTTTACCTGGTGATTTTTTATTATGAATTTTTATCTCCCTTTGATGGTTTCTACCGAGGTATTATACCAGATAACTACTATCCCATGCATGCATTTGTTATTCCACTATATATGAGTACACTTTTATTGGTTTTTTTCTATAATATGTATTTATGAAAGATAAATTTTGTAGGTTGATATAGCTTAATTAATTCCTAGTATATTACAAGTTCTTGTTAATAGTATTTATTTCATGGTGAAAACAATATGTGCCTGTGGTGGAACAGATAGCATTCCACTGACACAGGTGGGGTCTCACTGGTTCAGGTCATGTTATGGAATGTGATGTTCCCAACTATCTAATAGAATAACAAGTCATGTTTTCATACATTTTGACACTATATAATAAAAGAACCTAGAATGTTTAAGTAGACAATATAATATGTGAATCTTTTTTTCATAATGGTATCTAGATGTCTTTTGCAAATTGATTATAGGATTAACTATTTTCAATCATTATATCTCATATACATGGATATATAGATACATGTGTTTGGTGGAGATATCAATAGATCCCATTGTATCTTGAGTGAAATGGGTGTTTTATATTGGTTTTTAATTTACAAGTATAGATTAGGGAACTTATTATTATTTTCAATTATTTAAAATCCCATGTGGATACATATTACAATTTCATGAATAAAGATTATGTTTTTTTATTAAGTGTGTTTAAAAACATTGAATTCCAATTCAAATGTTCATTGTATGATCTCTAAATGTATATTTGATGAATTTTCATAAGTTGCGACATATGAAGTAATATATTGTGAAAATAAATGATTAATTATATAATGTAATTTCGTAAAACATTTATACGATTTTTTTAATATGTTTTAAAAACTTGTTATATATAATGATACATAGGGTTAGAATGTACAAAGTCAATGTAAATTTAGTGCATTTATAAAACTGAAAGAAATATTCACTAAAGGAAAACCTTGACTTATTTTTTTAACTATATCATGGTTTGTTCAGAAGTAAACCATGTAATTGAAATGGAAACTCCACCAAGGTTTTGTGCATTTATGTGCATGCATTTTATGATAATGTAGAACTCTTATTTTCTCCTATTAACTATTTTATAATATATTATATGGATCATCACGTGATGGTGAGTTAAGGATATTTGACTATAATGTTGAAAATGTTTTAATATTTAAATATTTTAAAAATGTTGTTTTAATTTTATAATTATTATGTAATTTTTTCCAGCATTAACATTTGACAAACATTTAGAATTATCAAACCATTTAAAATCTATGAATCATTGAATGATATAATGTTTTCCAAGATCATTCGTTATTCTTTTATATGTTTAACAAGATCATGAGACACTAATACTAGACTAGTGATATAGAATCTTAATGGGCCAAATCTGTCATTCTTTCTTATTGATTAACAATGGTTTTAAGAGGATGTGAGGTAGGGAAATCCATAAAATGCATTGAGAACAACCAAAAAGATATAGGATTAACCTTAATGTAATGAATTTTTTTTCAGTCAACAATATTCATCAACCATTTGTGAATTATTTTTGGATTTTATAATGAAAGAGGTTTGTTATTCATTTATAGCTTAATCAATTAAAATTAATGGACATTACATGGAAGAAATAGGCTTTAGTAATTTATTGAAACTTTATTTTGAGAAGTTATAAACCCAAAATACTCCAAAATCCTCAACTATTATTTTACCTAGAATTATAGGCAACATAATGTTTTCCATAAAAATGTTAGCTTTATATATTTATAGGAAAATTATGTCTCCCAACTATATGATTCTTCCAGGCTATCAGAGAGTTAAATTCCTTAAATAAAAGAATTTTATTTTAATAACATTGTCAAATGAACTATCATGAGTACTGAAATCCTGAGGCCAACATCAAACTGTCGTATAACCTCATGTTTGATGTTTGAATTTAATTTTTCATATAACAACATTCAAAAAATACAATAACTCATAAATGAGTCATGGAAACTAATTCTCAAATCATCAAATCCAAATACCGTATCCCCAATGGGAAACTATAACTCATCACTGATGGAGAAAGATGTCTCTATTTCTTCTTATTTCATGTCAAATAATATATACATGTCCATTGAGGTGAATTCATATGGATAGAGTTTCAAATATATATGGTTCCCCTCATGACTCTAATAAAATTCCTTTTGTGAGTAATCCAAACATGCAATTCCAATGGATGGTTATAAAACATTTACAAAATAATAATTTTTTAAAATTAATTAGCAATAAGACATATTTATATTTCGTTGGCAGAATAGGTAAATTCTATTCGCAAATAAAAACCACCTTTTAGTGCATTCATATTGGAATAATAATCAAGGGTACCATACATACATTATGAAACATAAATTTACCATTTATTTATTGATGATATTTTTTTAAGCTAATTAAATATAAATAATAATATGATTATACCAAAAAATTAAAATTTTACTAATATCGACCATCATGAAGAAACATGAGTTTATACACATCTCTATGGTCATGATAAATAATTGGGTTTTAGATATTTTAAACTCTAACAATGAGTTTTTATTCATTTCTCAAACGATAGTATAAAACATTAGGTTTTATATATTTAAACCCACAAGATAACACATTAAATTTCTACCATTATTATAGAACATTAGTTTTTAAATATCCCAATATTTATTATATGAAAAAAATCTATGATGTAAATACAATAAAAATTTTATAAAGATAATAAAAAATATATTTTAATATTGATTCATAAAACCGAAAAATATTATAATAAATCTTAAAAAAATATTTAAAAAATCCTCTATTCAGATACAATTTTCAAAATAAAACCCATCATTTGAAAAATTTTATAGAAAAATTATTACAAATGATTTGTAACATTTTTTCAATGATCATCACTTCAATGAACACCAAAATAGATATAAAAATTATTTTTATTATGAAAACATTTATTCAATAATAATTAATCAAAACATTTATATAATGCTTTACTATAAATCCATTATAAATAAAAATTATTTAATAATATATCATCATCATTTGTAAGAACTAGCCCATGATAAGGATGTATTAGATCCATGTACCAATATATGATTCATTGTAATTAAAAACATTTCAAAAATGTTTTCATTAGAGGGAAACTTACTGAGTATTATTATCAATTTTTTTTACACCTTCATATTTTATTATATTTTTTTCTTTATATAAATTTATTTTCTTCGATAGCTTGTGATGTGTACAAAAGTGAGCCTAGATGAACCACAATATAGTATATAATTAAAATAAAACTAGTAAATTTCTGAGGTGTATATGAATAACCACATCAATAATTATATGTTTATAGTTTATATAAAATGGTAATATTTTCATAATAAAGTACATAAATTTTAGTAAATTAATTATATGCTTCAAAAATAAATTTTTCCTCAAAAATGTATTTAATTGTTTTTTGAAAAACAAAATAAATAATTTTTCAAAATTTAAGGAAATTTTGTTACTAAAACTATATTAAATTTTAAAAACATTAGATCAAAAATATCATTGAGTGAAATTTTGAAAATTTTCTACACATTGATTTTTCGATAAATATTGATGTATACTAGTTTTTATTTCAAATTTTCTTTTTCTATTAATTAATTTTTGATGATAAATATTTTTTAAATTTTTGTTAATATTATATTTAGTAATATCATATAAATAATAATAATATTTAAGTCATTTTAATTAATTTTATATTGATGATTTATATAAAAACCTTGTATACATAGCCAAACCTTTTTTTAGAAAACTGATTTTCATATTGTTTTGCAGGAATATTCTAAAATTAAATTCTACCAGATTTGTGAATTAAATTTCATAAAATGATTTACATAATTGGAATAATAATAATTAACATTATCTCAAATGGTCAAATATGTTTTTTGTTCGAATGAATAATAAAAATGAATAAAATTCAATGTCACACTTATTGTTAAAATAGGTTTACAAAGGGGGTTAAACTACGTAACAATGGTATGTTTTCTAATTAAAAATTTTTAAATCCAATTTTACATAAATATTTCAACTATATAATATAAAAATAGTTTTTATCTGTCAATTTTGAAGAATTTTTCTTAATTTTTTAAAAAATTATATTTTAAACTATTATGAAATTCAAAGCATGTTTGCTCTATCGGTTATAAAAGGACACCCCTTCATACACGTATTTCCATCACAATAAGTGATATAACTCAACCCATTGTAGACCTAGTATCTGATAAAATATAATATAAATGAATTATATCTTCTTTATATTTTAATGTAATATTTCAATGGCCATTTAGAAAGGATCTAAAGGATGGCAACAAATGGAAAGTAATTATCCTACCAGACCACAGTCAAATTATTTAATATTATACATTCTCAAATATATGGTATTCATAAATAATAGTATCCTTTGTATCCTAGATATTATTAAATTTTATTATCATTAATTATCCACCTTTATTCCACTTCTTTTCCATCCGATGAAAGTGAATGTATCGCTAATTTGTACATGTGGAATACCGCCTCCACAAAGTGATATAATTAATATTCCATCACAATAATTTTTTTGGTAGTCATTTTTATGGATTTAAAAAATATAAATGAAATTTATGAAAAAATTATAATTCTTCAAATATAATTTCATAACTACCTTCTTAAATGACATTATGTTGGAAAATGATAATGTCACTCACGCGTACATGTAAACTACCGCCCCTAGGAATTAGTGAGATTCATTTTTTCAGTTTAAATAGATGTTAATAAAGATATATTCAATGAATAGAGATGATATATATTATAAAATAATGAATTATTGAGGATTATTAACTATTTACCTTTTTCATCTGTTAAAAAATGAAAACAACATTCATGTGCACGTATGACATACCGTCTCCATGAATGATGTAATTAAATTTTCAATTTATAAATTTTATGTATACATATAGAGAATATATATTAAAATTATATCCTCATTATCCTTATTTAATTTATTTAACCATTATAAATGTATATATAATAGTACAATTCAACAAAAATTCTCATTAAAAATAAAACAGTTAACACCAATAAATTAAAATTTTAATAACCAATTATTAATAATTTGGTGTTTAAATTTTATATATGAATCTTAGATTGTATTATAAGAATATAAATGAATCTTTTATATAATTACAATAAATTTAAATTTATTATACAATAGGTTAGTGTGACTTCAAATAAATTCAAACATGAGTTAATGGTTTTTTGCAACGATTTTATTTTTTTGTGACATAGGCCATATCACCAATTGTTTAATTTGTGGGTTGTACATTGTAAAAATTAATTAATATGATAATTATTTTAATGAAATTTATTTCTTTTATAAATCCACATAAATTTCTCTCTTTCAGAAGGTTTTAATTCAAATATTATTTTTAAGTGGTAATGGATATTCATTTGAAAAATGTTTTAATGAGACATGTTTGCTTCTATGATGCAATTTATATTTATTTGGGGTGTATCGTTACCCTTGAAACGTTATATATAGATTATAATTATGTTCATCGAATTTAAATTTAATATTATGTTATTCTTTCATGGGGAATATTATTCAAATGTATTCAATGTGAAAAAAGGATTTATATTTCAATCCCATTTTATTTTGGATTTTTTATTCATGAATTTCCAATAAAAACATTGGTGATCCTAATATGAGAAATAACTACAATTTTTAATATAATAAGTTTATTAATTCAATTTTCAATTAATAGTATAAATTCCAAATTTTTGGTATATATGATGACCTAGAATACGATTTTGAGTAAAACCAAATTTATATCTCTCTTCAGTGAAAAATAGTTTTTTCTTCTATAAAAATGTTTAATAAAATGCTATCAAGAATAAATTCAGTTTCATCATTTGATTGTTTAAATTCATTACTTCCATTTTTGTTTTTATTAATTTTTTAAATGGTATGTTCTTTATATATACAAAATGACGTGATTTTTTATTTTGACCAAAATTTTGAAATGAATCTTTCTTTTTTAAATACATTACTAGAATGGAATATAGAATCATCATGAATGATCAGTGATTTGATGAATACATTATAATCTTCCAAGGATATTTTTTTGGAAAAATTGTTTCATTAAAATTTGGAAAAATTTTATATTTTAAATATGTTATCTCATGTTGAAAAGTATATTTTTATCATTAAATGTTCTAGTTATATTTTAATGTCATTTTTTTATCAATGATAGAAACCTTTGATGTTATATTTGATTTATTGGGGTTATGATTCAAGGATACCATACTTATTATTACTATGGATCGTTTATGACTATAATGATGATAAGTTTTTGAAACCTATTTATTTTCAATGTGTTTTGATATAAAGAAATTTTTAAATGCTTATGAATTTCATTTCCATTCCAAGGGTTATGATATCTGATGAATGATTTTTGATTATGTGGCACACATATAATAGGGATATGAAAATTTAATAGGTGGGTCAAAAATTATATATCCCTCTAACTCATTAAGTAATTATGGAAATCTTATTAGATAATAATAATTGGAATAAAGTGTGAATGTTGTTCAGTAAGGGAGCTTATCTAGTTTGATAAACATGGTAGTGAACCCTGAATAAGGATATTATGAAGTGAAATGTAAAAATAATATAATATGACAGTATTTGTATTTAGATATTACTAATAAAATTATTTTATATGATTATTTTGATTATAGAAACTTATGTGTTATGATAATGTTTCTCTCCAATGGATCATTTTCATAATTTCAGTTCTGATTTATGTCTTATAAATTGTGATGCTTTATGCCATGACTCAATATTATGTTATATGATATGATTATCAGTATTTTAGATTGTTATTATGATGTTTTAATAACATTATTCCCATCTTATTTTTTTTTATAAATATCTCCCTTGTTGACCATTACTGATCTTTTGATCCCACCCTTTCCAATGTTCCCTTTCCCCATTTGTTAATGAAAAGTTTCAAAATTGATATGTCATAGAAGGCTTCTGGAAGTGAGAAACATAGTGGGAGATGATATAGATCTCTAACAAACAAGATATTTATGTAACCAAGTATCCAAACACACTAAACGTAAATTATTTTGGTTGGGATCATAATAATATGTAATGAATATTCATCAATTAATATTTAAAATATAATTATGAAAATTATGGGTCTATGTAGTCCTCATTTAATCACACCTCAAAAACAAAATTAATTAACCTCTCTATAAATGAAGCATTTCAGTATACATAATTATATGTAATAACCCATATAAACTATTATCATGACCTATTCCATTTTGTATTGCACATACAGAACTGACTGTATTGGAGTACACAAACCATTGTGAGTGGTTTGACCCTCACACAACTAGATGCAAACCCAATTGAACATAATATCTGGAATCTAATAGAAGAATAAATATTTGATAATGAAACTATAACATATGGAATGAACCACTTTCAAAATTTGAAAGTGTCATTAATTTTTTGTAAAACTGTATTTCAATGCCTTAAATTTTAAAAAAATAAATTTTTTGTGTTTTCGTAACATTAAAACCTAATTTAACACATTGAATAATTTCTGAAAAATATATCTAATAATTTATTACACATTCCGAGATGAGTTAGATAAATTCTATAATATCTATTCACAAATCATTATAATTTTTATAAACAAAAAAAACTATATGCTCCAACGACAATATTTAACAGTCTGTGTGGAATTACAATATTTAATAAAGACAAAATTTTATTTCCCATGAATCTCTCTCTCTATACATTATTAATCCTTCATGGAAGACTACCACAACTCATATAAAAAATTCTCCCATCCAATTGTACAATTCCATATTTTACCAAAATAATTTCTGTTGTTAAAATATATTTTTATAAAAATCCATTAAAATATTATCCATATTAAATTATTAAAATAATCTATAGGCAAACACATGTCAATAAAATATCCAATAATTAAATAATACAAATACTATTGGTATAATTTTATATATCATATAGAAATAAAACACAATTAAATGAACTCTATTATTTGACTACATTCAATAAATAATGTAAAACAAATTGATAATTATAATGAAGCATGCACACATAGAATATTAATGAAATGAGGTTTGAAATTTTATGTAGAATTCATAGTAGATCTATTGAGAACATCAATAATTATTTGTGTCTCCTGAGGAAACTGTAAATATCTATATGATGTGATACTCAAAATTATACAAAAATTTCATACCAACACACGACTTTCCATCATAGTCATTGAATGAAGATAAATTATAGATTTAAATCTTCGATTTTAAAAATTATTTCTCTCTTAATGATATTTGAAACATATTTGAATAAAATATAATAAATAACTTACTATTACATGATACATCTTTGTAATCCTAAAACAATTTCAATAAAATAATCACTAAACCTTACAACGAAGTATAAATATACCCACATCATGATATATAAATAGTTTAAACAAATTATGTTTTAAGACCATCAATGATTTTATACAAATATGTTGTATATCTATATAACACTTAAAAAATCACTATATAACAAGAACAACACCATCATATACACTTTTGATAAATAATCTCTCCCATTTAATTGTTTTAATTGTTTAAAATCTATAATGAATGTATATTTGGATAATTGTGAGGTTAGGATATTTAATTATTATGTTTAAAAGTATGAACAATCCATTCAAATAACATTACATTAAAATATATAATATTATGGAGTGTTTTAACATTATTTATATAAATATAGAAAAACATAAAAATAATTCCATCTAGGCATAAATTTTTGAGATTATTGGTAATAATTAAATATGAATCTCTTTGCATCAAATTGATTATTTTAAATCAAATTCTATATATTTATCCAAATTAATAAAATAAAATGAATAAATTTTACATTGTCTTAGACTAGTATTAAATAGATCAATATTTATGTAACATTATGTTTATTTTAAATTTTATCATATTCAAGATTAATAATAATTTTAAATATATTATTATAAAATATATTTTATAAATATATGAAACATAACACACATAAACACAATAAGAATTAGAAAACCATATCACGTCTAAATTTCTCAATGGATAGCAAAAAACATTAAATTCATATTTCATTTTACTTTGTTACATCATAAGTGATTCGTAATTATTTAAATACCCCCAAAAGAAGATTCAAACATGAAATACTGATAAATTTTATTACTTAGATAAAATGTTTTATTTTAATATCCCATAATTTTTTTAATCATACTAGATAATAATCCATCATGTGTTACCATCCAAACATGATATCACAATAATAAAAATTTTTATTATATGAAATGTAAACATTTTATAAAAGATATCATGATATAATAATAAATCAATTCTAATTAATTTTCAAAAAATTTGAATTATTATCTCTTTAGTTTAATTAAAAACCCTTTCCATCCCTATATTTATCAACTCTCAGCTTCATCATTCAACCATTATATAATTTTTAACATTAATACTTACTTTAGAATATTATATAGTGCAAGGTTTTTATCATATTCTCATTAAAATATAATAATTGATTTTGATATAATTAATATTGGATATAGGATATCCAAATCCCTTCTTACACCACCTTCAGGTATCTGATAAGTTTTATCTTCAACGTCCAAACATTTTATAATAATAATTGTTACCTTCTATTTGAACACTACCCTTAGGATTTGACAACACATTAATCAAATTTGAAACTAAAATTTCTTTTTTGTTTCCATTATATTATTTTCATTAATTCTATTAATTATTATCATAACACTTTAACTTTTGATTCCCATGTATTTCTAATCTACCCTCAATAAATTTAAGAGATCAATTAAAAATTTCAAGCACATTCATGTTATATTTCATTAAAAATAGATTCATTTTAGCAATTATTATAAAAATAAATTCATAGTTAATTTCAACATGTAATGATGCCATAGTATCTCCAAATAATCCACAAAAATAATCATATTTACAACATGGTTAAAACTAATGTTATTTCTTTGAAAAATTATTGATCTCATGAATTCCCTATTTCACATATATCTTATTATGGTTATCTATCTTAGTTTTGCATTTGTATCCTCTTTTTTCTTAACATAGGGTCCATGAAAACTAAATTTAGATTGCATTCATCCAATAATTTGATAAATTTTTTTATTAACGTAATAAGAATAAAGATTCAATTATCGAACAACATCACCTATTGATTATTCAATAATGGATTTCTATTTTATATACATTTTTTTATTGTAGATTGGGAATAATATATAATTTTCTATTCCAGTACAAGATGTTCTTCCATTTAGTGTTTCTATTTACAACAATAATATCAATGACATGTTATGTGGTGATATTATTCAATCTATAAAAACAATTTAATTTTCATATGAATATCATATTTTAAATGTATTTAGTAAAAAATTTTATAAAATATAATATATCTAAAATATTTACCCCATATTTTCATTTTATATTTTTGTGAGATAAGATTAACATTTTACAAATCATTGAGTCACACTGAAATTTATATCACTGTTTAGATATATATGTAGTCTATCAATTCAATTATATCATCTATAACTCTAAAATATTTTAATGGAATGAGCCTCATCTTAATCCATTATATTAATCTTACAACTCCATTGACTTGGGAACATATTCATACCAGGGTCACCCAATAATGTGTAGTAGAAAACTCACGTAATATATATAAATAGGATCATATTATTTTCCCTCATGTTTTGAATTATTTATAAAAGATAATTCATGAGAATATAATTTTTAAATGAGTTACCCATGTGGATGATCTATGTTATGAAAAGTTCTCAAATTGTAAAAATATCATACATAGTATTGTAAAGTTTAATTACATTGAAATTACCATTTTATTACATACATTACCAATATATATATATATAATTAAAATTATTTATCTTTTGATATTAAATATTTATCAAAATTAATATGAAATAGTATATTAATTTATAATAAGTTATACAACTAATAATTTTCATTTCTGAAAAAATCTTATCTTTACATACCCAAATACATCTCAAGTGAAATATATCTTAAAAATCATCGTGTAAGGATTTTGAATAATATGATTCCAAATTTTTACTGAAGAAATAGTTTTACCTGATATGTGGGCAACAAATTTAATTTTATACCATTGATGTCCCTATTAAAATGCTTCCTAAATAAATTTCCAATATATATAGAACAACAATAAATAGTAACCCTAATTCGAATACAATCCAAACACCTAATATATAAATTACATAATTATAATTTATTATTGATTTTACAACCCCCTTAATTGTAGTATTGGTTGAATGATACTAAATCTTTTATATTAGATAATATAAATTCCTTATATTCATGATATAAAATTTAAATGAAATCGATTAAACAATTAAAACAAAATCACACACCCATTTATAATATAATCACTTGTTATTTATTAATAATAAATATGTATGGTATAAATAAATAGATGATCAATCCAAATATTTATATTTGAGATATATATTTTTGTACATTTCATAAAGAAATAAATTATAAAACATTTATATTTAAGACATTCTGTTTGGGAATTATATTTCACATAAATCCGAACAATTTATATTTATATGTTAATATAAACTATTAATATTTATCCAATTACAAATAAAATATATAAATAACATTAAATTAAAATATATGATTCTCTAGGAAGTATGAGACATTAATATTCATTAATATATGTGTTTAATATGAACTAAATCCTCTCACAATCAGTGATGTTGGGAATGTTTTTCCACTCTTATAAGGTATGACATAGACAGTGATGTAAACAAATCATTTTCCACATTAATCTATTGATATGGGATATCATCTGGATATGATTATTTAATTATTTTTTAAACGTGTATCATAACATTAAGGAATTTAAAGCATCAAGTCAAAACAACTTTATCATAATGTTATTTTTAAAATAATTCAATAGCCGCATTTATAAATTATTTTTATGTTATATGAGCTATAACATTTGTAAAAGATTAAAGTGGGCCGAATTTTATTAAATCAGGGTGTTTATCCATTTAATGAAAAATAATATTTCAATAAGTATTCCTTGCCACTTTTTTATTTTTATTAATATAGATAAGATAAAGTTAATTCTAATTATGGGATTTTTCTCTCTTTTATCAATAGTTAACACATATATTCCATTTGAGTATAATAGGATCCTTGTATAAAATTTCCTAATTCCAAATGTTGTTGTATACCTTATTAGGTAGGAGTTAGATTATTACTGCAAATTGGTCTTTACCAACTCACTATATTGAGGGAGAAGGTTGTGGTATTGGAGGATGTTTATGATTCATTTATTTATATTTTTACATCATTTCACATGAATATATTTATCATTTTTGAGATTATAATTATACATTGGGGAATTATTTTCTCCTTGAGAACTCAAAAGTGATATTGGAACCATATTGATAAAGATATAATATAAACAATTTTTGTATAAATGGTATATATGTAAACTAATATGACATAAATAATATATTATCTAGTTCATTCTTCATGTCATGAAAAATATTTTGGGTTTCTTTGAAATGGAGTAAATTAAGATAAGTCTTCACACATAAAGAATTGAAAAATTATAAAAAATTTAAAAAACGTAGAATTGAAATGTAGTTGCATCACTCCTTGTTCAATAATTTCATCTTTAGAAAACAATATTTTGGCATGAATCTTTATGTTTAAAATATTATTGATAAATATTTATAATATGAGCAACTCAATGGATTTAATTTCAGTCATTATATAAATATTCTATAATATTGAAAATGTTAAGAGAATTTAACTAAAAAATTTCATTTTGAAAAAATTTAGCTTCAAATAAATTTATAATATCTATAGATTAATAATTTTCATGATTCATTATGTACTAAATAATCTATTTATAATTTATTTTTATTAATATTTTATGATAATTTATTTTAATTATTACATTTAATAAAGATAAATTTCATCAAATAATTAATATACCATGTTTAAAAGGATTTACTTTCTTGGAATGAAATAAGGTTTAGTTTCATTCATTCAAGAATGTGATTTATTGATTATTTATGAATTCTTCAACAAAAATTGATTAATTAAATATATTGTAGTCTTTTGGATTATTTTTAGAAACTAATATCTATCTTGATTATTTGTCTTGTAATAGAGAGACATTCGGTAATACATTCCACTGGCCTAGGAGCATTGGAATTATTCTACAAAGGTAGGTATTCGATACTTGTTTTACATACATTCTCCTCAGTAGATTATAATTGTTTTATTATATAATACCTTTTAATAATATTTTCTAAAATTACAATTGATATGAATTTTGTTATGTGGGGATATAACATGTTTTAATTTTTTGTAAATTTACACAAATCATTGATATATAAAATTTTAAACAATAACATGTTTAAAACATGTTATATTGGTTGATGGTATGAAATACAAGTAGTTTTAATATACATAGATATTGAATGAGATGTAATGATATACACAGTATGTTGAGACTGAGTTTAATAACTGACAATGGCACAATTTTAGTTATTATTTTTTGGTTTGTATATTTTAGTCTTGGTTGAATTGGATAGAAAAATGAAAATTTGTTTTTAAATTTGGAATGATGTAATTATTATGGTATTTTAATAGTTTAAATTGAATATTTTAATATGTTATGATATAAAATAAAGCCCTTATAAATGAATTTTGATTTTTATAAAAGAATATAAGAAAAGATGTGACTTTAGGAATCCATCTGGAACCAAATATAGATTCACTTAATGGTCAGTTGACTTCAACCTAACATTCTATTATTAATGATGCAGTTGGTGGAGATCAACCCTAATCATGGTTATGCCTATACTAATTTTTTAATATAGGGAATCTATTTAATTTTTCTTCTTCTTTTAAACACACTATCGTTCTTATGTGGTTTAGAGGGTTGAATATTGATTATGAAGGAATCAATTACCATTCTTTTTCTCTCATGTTTTATCCATGGAATCATCATGTTCAAGGAGGAATCAATTTTCAAAATTTATCTATGGATTTAGAAAATCTTTTCTTGTCATCTTCCCCATACATCCACTCTAAAATCGGTTGGCCTGGTTAAGGATTTGATTCTATATTAAACCATAGTATACCGAAATTTATTTGTTACTCAGGGGTATCCACTTGTATGGATATAGGAGGAAGAAGATGGATAGATACATTATATTAATTTAAAAATCATTTAAAATAAGATTTTTTTGTGAGTTATCTTACGGTTTTATGAATATTATGATAAATTCATGCTTTTTTCGTTGATGGGATTTTGGTATTTTTTTCATGGGTGTTCCGATTTGTTGAAAAGTTTTTATTATGAGTGTTTTCTATTTATATATATAATTATATATCAAATAATTTTGGATTATTATTTTAAATAATAATTTTGGTGGTTTCCAAATTGAAATATTCTCACCAGAAAGTTATCAAGTTAGGTGGTATCATCTTTTATTGTTGTTCTAAATGCTGTTTATTTTTTATATTATAGTTGATTATTTCTACTATTTTAATATAGTACCAAAGATTATTTTTGAATGAAAAAATGAAAAGTATGTAAATAGAATTTATTGATATGTGAAATAACATATAAAATTGTATATTTACTTATAATTGTATTAAACAAATATCTTCAATTAATGTAAGAGTATTTACGATAATTACAATCCATTATATTTTTTCAATAAATTTTTTTAAATTTTTTAATAAAACCAATGTTATTATTATTCTTATTAGGTTTCTCAGGATTATTATTATTATTTAGTCTTAGAAGGTATATATAATATGGTAATGTTTATTGTTATTATACCATACATGGATCATGTTTATTATAACATTATTGAAGGTTTGTATCTTGATATAAGATCTGATGTGGATAGATTATCTAATGTTAAAAATGAATTTATATATTATATATAATAAATTAAATAGTTGATTAATCATTTACATTGATGACATTAATGAATTATATGTCATGATGGACACATAATGTTAATTTATGTGTCTTCATCTAATTTATTATAATCGTTAGGTTACATAGAATGGAAAGGGTTTGTTAAAATACTTAATAATGTTAGATTTTTTTTACAAAATAACATTTTAAATTCAATTTTCATTATATGATTAACCTCTGACCATAAGGTATGGTTAAATTGATTAATAACCAATAACGAGGTGTGTGGCCATGAAGGTTATTATAATTGATATCCTTGTATGACTAGGGATGTGGTATCATGCTCATGGGATGCAGTATTACGATAACTATATAGGGGTAGATCCTTTTAGGTGAGTCAATAAAGAATGAGGTGTGGTTAATTATTTTTTTTTATTAATTTTATTAATCCTTTAACGTAATTTTATAACTAAAAAAATGTTATCTCATTAGGCCTTCATTGACCACCATTTCTAGTTTCCATTGACATGTGATTTTGATATTTTTTGAGGCCCTATTTGAATGTTTTTAGTATGATTTATTTTTAATGATATTCATAATGTCTATTCGATATTATACCTGTCTTTTGCGAGTGTTTTTTGGGTTGTGTTATCAGTTACAAACTATTGTGAGAATCCTTTGAGTTCAATGTTATTATTGTAGTGGGGAGGAGTGTGGATCATTAGTGGGGGGAAGTTTAAATGGGACGTGAGGGCATATTTCATTGAGTATCTTGGTGATTCCATTATACTACAGTTATATTGATGGGTTATAGAATCATTAGATGAGATGATTATATTTTGGGGATACATCATGATTTCTAGTTGTTTAAAAGTTTCTATAAGTCTATACTAATCTATGAGTAAGGTATAATTATCATTGTGTAATTTTAAATTGGGTATTGCTAATTATAATGTGTGGGGGGTTATAACATGGGATATCTTTGAAAATTTATAGTCATGGATATATTGTGGTCTGATACAATATCAGTAAAGTTCTAGGAAGGGATTTATGTGATGTTGTGTGAGTAATTTTTTAACTTGATTAGATGATTTCCACAATGGTTAATCATATATATGTTACATGGGATCATTTTTGGGTGGTATATGTCTATGAAATGTTTACTATTAACAGAATTTAATAATATTTTTTCCTATTCTATATGAATATTATGTGTTACACTTTTGAAAGAATAATTTTGTTATTTCATAGTAAGTTTATTATATATTGTTATTTGTTAATTTTTTATGTCATAATATTTTATGCAAGTATTTAATATCTTTTTTTGTCATTTATCAATTTGTTTGATACTTGTTATGGAAGAATCATTGTGCGAGTGATTTTTTATATATCTTGTTTCATTCTATGATCGATCTAAAGGGTCCTAGTAAATATAATATATATGTATATATGTATATATGTATTTTATGACCAAATTGGTGTCAAGGAGGCCTAAAGCATGAGTTTATATAGTTGATAGTATTTAATTTTTTTATGGAAGGTTATTGATATTCAATAGCATAGAATTAAAGTAGGTATGGATCCTTTTAATGTTGAGAGAATTGTATGTTAGTAGTTTCATTATAAAACCTCCTATTAGAATGAGAGGATTTTTTTCCATTTTTTCATTATGCTTAATGATCATTGGAATGTATTTTATTAATTTATTTTTTAATTTATTTTATCTAACTATGTATTCTAAATACCATAAAAATTTAAATTCATAACCTAAACCCAGTATACGTAATGGAGATAATGTCTCTTTCATGTGCTTATTCATTCTCCGAACTGACATACTAATTGTGTTCTCTATCACATTGGTATACATTGAATTGGTGGTTTGATAAGGTATGTTTTGTTATCTCATTGGATTATCTATAGAGTAGTAGGGTATATGAGTAATAGATCAAGAATTTATAGGTATTACAGTGAGGGAGGCTAGCTTGGATGGAGATATCAGCCAACAAATAACATGTGTTTTTATTATTATTCTTAATTAAATGTGTGGATATTATTATCTAAATGGATTTAACATTTTTATTGTATACATTAATATTGATTATTTTTTTTCTATGATATTAAATTTGGATTGTTTGTTTTCAACCAAAGGGTTCAAATTACTTCGTTTACTTAATGAGATATTCAACCTATAGACGTGTCATATAAAATTTCTGTAGATTTTTTTCATGAATATGATTTTTTCTAAAAGTGGAAAATTATTATCTAATGATATAGATAGACCCTTGATTCTTTTTTTTAATCTTTTATGATCATGGAAAACTCATACGGCATGTGGTGATCTAGTCTAGATCAAAAGGTGATTTAGAAAGCAATATTAAAAATTGTATTAAACTGAGTTCTTGTTTTGGGATAGAATTATTCAAAAGTTTAGTAGGTTTCTATGACTTAATTGGTTGATTTAATTCATGTTTTTCAAATATGACTATAGTGGAAGTCTATATTCCTAAGGATATCTGATTATCTAGTCGAATCTGTATAAGTGTAAATGTGGTGTGAGTTGTCATATTCTTTAAATAAAACTTTTTTTTATGTGGGTAATATATATCTAAAATATAATCCCAATTTTTTTAGGCACATAAATTATCTGGATATTTTCATGTCGAAAAGTATCTTTTAATATATTGTGATTATTTTATCTAAATAGATATAAAAAATTAAAAATAACTAATGAAATATTTTTTATTTTCATAATTACTTAATAAGTATTTACATGATAAATGAAAATCAAACATGTGTATATTTTATATTTACATCGATAATTTTTAATATAATGGGTGATGTACAAAAAGTGATGATTTTTCAAAAAAAATAACAAAATAGTGAAAAACATTGAATTTTTAAAAATGTCGGATTTTTTTTCAATACGGTGTTAAATATAAACAATATAATTAATTTTGGTAAATAGTAATTTATTTTGAAAAAACTGAATAACAGATTTTTGAAATTTATCTTATAAAAATAATTTGATTTTTGAAATCACGATATTTAAAAGTTATTTTACATTAAAATTTTAAACTAAATACCAAACTACAATCGAATAGTTTGTGATTTTTGTGTGATTATTATTTATAATAATGTAGTATAATTTATTTTATTTTATTAGTATGAGTATAGTAAGTTTTAATTTTATAGGTAAGGAAGGAATTTATATATAATAGATAATGTTTTAGGAATGGATGGTATCTCACTACACAATCTTAGAGATGGGTTTTGGAAAAAGATTAATGTTATTGGGTGTATTTAGTATTATAATGGATGTTTTTAGAGAATTTTAGAAAAATATTTTATATAATAGTAGTGAATTGCTCTTGTAAAAGGATGATATTTTTTGGTGAGAGAATGAAATTTATTTTTTAAGATTAAAATTGTAATGGTAGGGAGTTAACAACCAATGTCATTAAATTTTGAATGATTTATTATTTTAGTGTTCTGATATTATATATAAGGTAGTACATAGTGGAAAATCTGAATATTTGGTTTTTGGTTTGGTGGTAGATTTTTCAGATTTTATTTTATGAGTATACAATGAATTTTTAAGAATATAGAGTTCATGTGAATTCACTGATATTGTAATATGTGAGTAAAAAACATAGGAGTAAATTTTTGAGTTTATAATAGTATAGAGGTTGTTGGTTACAGGAAACCATTCAATTCCTCATATATATATTTGGAATCCAGGGGTTAACTAGTATTATTGAAGCACTATTTTTACACTAACTAGCTATTGGAAATATAACACCATAAAAAATAGATGGGTTCAATTTATAGAAAAAACATGACCCTCGGTGCACCGTTTTATAAGCTAGAAGCTACTGACTAGTAGGGTAGATCTATGGTTAAATTTTGTCAACACAATTCCCTCAGTAAAAATAAAAAATTAATGAATAAATAAACAAATATGTAATCATTATACAATCAGTGTACGAATTAATCAAAAAAACATAAAATCAGTAATGAATGGAATTGGTAACCTTAGATCTGAATGGTAAAACCAGAAAAAATGTCACTAATTTCCATCAAGGTTGATCATATGTACATGATAGAAAGAGAGAAAAGGTATAAACAGTCTCTAATACACCCAACCGCATCCATGCCTATCTCAATACCCATAAATATACTTTCCTCTCCAAAATGGAAACCTTTTCTTCTGATATAACTTTACACCAAAAAGAGAGGGTTTTTCGTGTAATTACGTTATATAGCTTCCAATGTAGGGTGTGATGAACACTTTTTAGGGAACAATGAAAACATTCTAGTACCTAACTATTAAATTGTATAGCAGCTATTTGTAATAAGATTATGAAGAAATCAATCATAAATAAATAATTAATATAAACTCAATATATAATCACCAATGCCTAAAAAAACAATACTCATATACAATGATATCATGTGTTTACAATGTTTACAAACTAGAAACCATAACTATGTAATCATAATGCAAGTAAGGATTTATATATCAATAATCACTTGTCATAATAGGTTTCACATGTTCCTACACTAGTCAAGACCCTCGAACTTTCATTCCATGCCCTTCTTTTAATGAATCATTACTCATCCCATCCAGATGGTGGTTAGCAATAAGAAAATTTCACAATAGACCTAGATGATTCTCATTAACAAGAACAATATACTATCCAACTGAAAGGTTATTATTATACTCTTATGATGTTATTTTCCACATCACATGTTTAGTGTAATTGGAAAATCTCATCACAGCTGCATAGAAATATCCCACTTCAGCCTTTTTAAAAATTATTCAATACTCTCATCTATGGTATACTCTCATTCCAATAGACATATATATGATGCAACCTATAAAAACCCATATAAAACAAATATCAGATCTAATATGAACAATTCATACAAATAATAACACTCAAGAGGCTACACACATACATTATGAAAACATATAAAATAAGGTATCACCAGATACTAATGCACACACATTTGATCATGGAATAAAACATGTTATTATAGGCTACAAAAAAAATCATGTGATAAAATAATCATACATGTTCTCACAGCCACATAGAGAAATGTAATAAATGTATCAAACCTAGTATCACATCAACACATACACACATGAAAGATTCAATAGAATCATAGTCTCACATTACAAGTCAATCATTTTCCATTAAAGGCACGAAAATGTGTTAGTGCACAAGATCCAATGTGGACCTATTACCCATTTAATTTTATCAGACATATTCACATAATTAGTTAAAATGAGACTTTCACTAACTAATTAAGGATGACACAAGGTATCTCATTTTACATTAGGTGTGGTTCTATTAATTAGTTTAGTGATAAGGATAATTAAACCATTAATAATTTCTTGTAATTCAAAATAAATTATGATATTAAGGCCATTAAACTAATGTGGTGATCCACTTAACACATGTTAGTAAACAATTCATAATACCATATAGTAGATGGTACATGAGACAACCTACCTAAAACAGATTCAACTACCATCAAAGAAAAGCCAAGCTACTTTATCAAAGTCCATCCAAGTTCATTCTGCCTTAATTGATTTCAATGATGGCCTACTTATTTCCATGAAATCCAAACTAATTAATTACAATGAAATTATACATTATTAATTTTTTACAAGGAAACTCACTTTATATGTAAAAAGGTAACAATGTCAAAACACCAGCCAAATATCATCGCCTATCCAGAATTGCGACCAAAAACCCATGAAGGGTCCATCACAAAGTTGTGACAATATTATAGGTGAAATTATTGTTGCATGGAAAAAAACAAGTACCAATTTAACAATATTAATGTTGAACCATAGAAGGAAACAACCAAATTAAGAACCTAAACAACATTTTATTACAAGGAGTTCGACCATTCTTGACATACAACCTATTCTAGATTAGAAAGATTCCCAATTCAATTCCATTTTAAAATGGCTAATTACACTAACATTGACCAAAACCCATTAAATAGATCACCAGTATAAATTCATTAATTGATATTTAAAATAACAACACACATTTATCATCATGTGAAATCCCTTAGAAACATAAATACAACACACTATCATTCTAAGGAAAATATATCAATAATTTATTGAATTATAATTTGATTTACTTATTTAAATCATTCCAAAGATCAATTGATGATAAATATTGTCAATAATAATATAATTATAATGTTATTGGGAAATAAAATGATCAATTATTCTTAAACATACTAATAGTATCTTTCTTGTTGAACAAAAAAATGATCCACCACCATATAAAGAACAAGGAGAATAACCTTAATGTAAAATAAAGTATCTCACCCAAATTAACACACAGTTTGAAACTAGATCGACACCAATATAATGGGATATCCTGGAGGGATCCCAAGAGATGTGAACAATTGAACTAGGAGTTGAAATTTCAGCCAAGACCGATCAAATCAATTGGGTTTGATGGCCATGATGAATAAAACCACCCTTTTTAAAATGAATCCCAACACCCCAAAACAATCACATATTGTAATATCACATGTTGGATAGAGATCCTTGTAGGGAAGTATGAATCCTTTCTACCTCAACTTTCCACTATAGTAGGCACATTCACTATCTGATGAGTCTTTCTAGGAACAAGGGCCTCCATCCACCCCACTAGCTAGTTGATGGATGATAGAGAAGTCTTGAAGGCTCTAAGACTTCGCAACTAATAAATAAAGACTTGAGATGCCCTCCAAGACTTTATTAATTTATGAAAAATTCTATTTGGGAAGTTAAAATAGTACATGCACCATTGTAACACCGAAATCCTTGAATGATCTTTCCACCAGAATAAAAGTTAAAACCCTTCCAAAACTCAAATATCATCATGATGCAGGTTGTTACGTTCTCCCCACCACAATGCTTCTCATCCCCAAGAAGTTATGGTATCATGAAAATGACATCGCCCAATCTGTAATAATGGTCACTCATAATGACTTTCCTACATTACATCCCCAAAATCCAGCTCACCTCCTTAATGAAAGTCTTATTCGAAAAGACCCCACATGCTTTAGATGCATGACATTAAGCATTCATATCAAATGCTATGACAAAATATCACTGTTAACAATTATTAATACAATAACTACCAAAAGAATTGAACTGAACAAATCATGATGTCCTCATTAATTTTCCAACAAAGCATCATGGTTGTCCCCACCATAGGGATCACCATATAGATCAAAATTCTGTAATCCCAATGAAAGAACTAGTGTTGATTATTCCATTGAAAATGATCAATATCAAGAAATAAATTAAACTTTTATTCCAATGTCACATTCCATGTTTTGGGATATTCCAACATGTATCTATTGACCAGAAAACCTGAAAATGTTGACCATTCTAGATTGGTATTAGCAAATTCTTATCAACATAGTCATACAAAATATGATGAACTTGATATAGTTCCAACCACTGTAATCAGTGTCAGACATAAACAATATTAACTATATTTACACTTAACATCCTACAAAGATACCCAAACTAAACAACTAAAACTATATATAGCCGCAAATCATAATTCTGTAAGCCATAGATGCACCATTAAATTAACCACACATCCTTATCAGAGTCAGAAAGTACATTGATGAATTTCTCTATTGTTTATTCATCAACTTCTTGAACCATCCCAGAGGCTTATTAGTTGTATATCAATGAAACAATTCGATGACTCCCACTTAGATGACATAGAATTTTCCTAAGCTTAAGTCCCAGATATGGTATTTATACACTGCTACATTTGAATCCAACATTATTCACTCATCACAGAACCATATAACCTTGGTCCAACCACACATCTGTGTTTTTGAGTCACCACAACTAACTAATGACATGTATTACAAAATACCATGGCTCATTTCAAAATTTAGTTCATTTCACATATTACCAAGTATATCTTACCCTCTAATAGAGTATCATTATTATCTCATCATGGTTATTTAATCCGTCTTTTCAACCTATGATTTGTTCATTGAAAAATGTGATATCAAAGAATGTAGATCAATTCATAACTAATTTCTAACCCAGAAACCATGTACTACACACCCATTGATTTATTATAATGAATCTCATTACATATAATAATCAATTTTGATTCAAATAATGTCACTTAGTATCCCACATGTGTGTCATGACTTTCAGTCATGAGAGTTAACATCCACTCACACTAGACACTAACCCAAACCATGACATCTCATTCAAACTACAGTCATAGGGTGATAAAAGACTAGTAACCCAATCCATTATCTAAGTCATCTACTATCAACATGAAATATCTATAGAAAACAAACATTAGGATGCAATGAACTACTATATTGAATCCAAAACAGTAGTATTTAATTCTAATAGTAACCTTGAACTGAAATCAAAAATAACATACCACTACTACCTCTCTCAGGTTCATTAATAAAACCATAAACTTTTCTTATGGTCCTCTCACCGATATGCTTTACCAGTTAACCATCTTTAAACATTTCATGAAAGAACATGCATTATGTATTTCATAGTGAGGCATGATTACACCACTCTTGGTCTAAACAAAGGGATTTACAATATAATTCCGCAAGAATTCATGAAATCTAAGACCCAACATTGTATTATGAGTACTATCATTAGAAAAGTACATACATCCTGGTTTCAAGGTATCATATAATACCTTTATCCCTTTCAAAGGATACCCAAATGAATAGGGAATTTTCATCAATGAAAACTGGCCAAAATAAATTAACCTTGATTATTAATTCATAATAAATATCATTAACCATGGTATCTATATAATTTATGAGACAATAGATCACTAGTTACTAGTATCTCATTTATATGTCCATAATGTCTTACGCATAACCCACATCATGGTTTTACTAGGGTTTCATCCATTGTAACATAATCTAGACACATATTCATATATATGTCATGATGGTTTCACTCTCTGAAAAACAACATCAAGAGAAAAGAGACATTGTTATGTTAAATAGAAAAAAATCGGGTGTTATATGGATTACACCACATAGAATATATTCATCTCCTTTGTAGTCTATATACTAAAAAACCCTTCATGTTAGATTAATTACTAAGGAAATTAATTCCAGATAATGAATTAATAAAATACATAACACCTCCCATGCATAGAATAATTTTATTAACATCAGTATAATTGTTTCCATCATTTTCATCATCTTCTTCAATAGTATAATCATTTCCTAGGTGCACCACATCATAGTCTCACATGATATTCTATTAGAAATAGAGATTAATAGGTTCTCAACTAATTGATTTTTCACTAAAGGCTCATATGTTCAAAAATTGCTAATGTGGTTGATACTAAATTAGTTCAGACCTTCATCATTAGTAAAATCAAACACAATAAGCATATATGTTATGGGAAACATATGTTCCAATAATGATGCATGTCATCCCTCTTGTCGATACATTCAAAAAAGAAAATTCATATATAATCATGAACCTCGAAATCTTTGTGCATCACATGAGGTGAAATCATATAATCATTAAAATTAAAACAATGAACATATATACCATTCTATAATAACCTATAATTCCCTCAATATATAAAATTTTGTTGCACCTAAACAAGATTCATTACATGTTACCACACATTCAGGTGTGTCCAATATACTATCTCCCCAAAATTAGAAAACTAGAATGCTAAAATACAACTAAGTAACACCCTGAACTAAATCAGTATGTGTGAGCTAGAGAGCCACATGACCTCAGGCGCACCTCCCTATAAGTCAACGGACACTTACTAGCTATGAGGTTCTATGGTGGATTAATGGGAAATATATAGCCAAAATTGGTGTAAACAAGAACAAATGAATAAAGAAAATTTTAAAATTTGTTCAACTAGAGTACACGATAAATAAAGAAACATATCATCGGTAAATAATGAAAATAGATAGAGCATGCCAAAACATTTATACTAGAATAGAGGAAACTGATTATCCATTGGGATGATCCCATGTACATGCTAGAAATGGAAAAAAAGTAAAACGAATGGATATGAAAGACCCAAAAATAACTCATCCCAGACTCCAAACTCATAGATAAATTTATCTCTCAATAAAAAATACTCGGGATTTAACCTAACCTTTACATATAAGAAGTGTGGGATTCTTAGGTACCCATGTGATATAGATTCCCAATAATGTATTGAGTACAAATTAGTAGGGAACGAGAAACATGTTTCAGTACCTAGCCTATAATATTCAATGAAAGTTCATGTTATAATCCAATATGAAAATAAAAATTAAATAAATAAACTACATATGTGTAACATATAATCAGCTTTGCACAAAAAAAAAATGAAAACCCATATATTTAGTAGAGATTCAAATAACAAGCTTCGACAACCCTTGGCTGTAACATCTATAAAATTATACTACTATGGATATAAATTTTCATCATCACATGCCACAAGATGTGTGATAAGTTCCAAAAATAATTAGAACTATATGCCTATCAATCAATGTTTTGGCTAAAAGAAACTATATTCCTCACCCTAATGGTGGTCCTCGAGAAGAACCCTCCACACCAAACCCCGATAGTGGAATATATCAGGAACACCTCAAACCCCACCATGAAGGTGGTCATTACCTCATATGATAGAATGCTCCACATAACATGTTTGGTATAATTTTATAATCACATAGCCCCTGCAAGGAATTCTCCCACATTGGCCTGTGGGTGAAAAATTCTAATATACATGCATTTTTAACTAACATTCAAATAGAAATGTCTGTGATCCTACCCATAAAATCAAATAGTATATAATCCGTAACCATCATCAAGTCATAATTCTCCCCCTCTAAGGGGACATCTAACTGAAATAGGGTAACCTAATCATCCTGGTTCATGAAGAAAGGTTCAACATGATATGAAAAATCAAAAAAAATTATGTATCATTGCAAGGAACAACAAGGGATACATAGAATATTTTTTTAGAGGACACACTGAAATCATATAATCACTTATCAAAAAATTGCTCAAGGGTACTTGTGCACATACATTTGATTAAGCAATCACAAATGGTCCCACATGACACACCAACATGTGATAAAAGAATAAAACATGGTCACATATCTACACACACATATGGTCAATGTATAAAACATTGTATCATGGATATATACACACACAATTGAGCTTCTATATAATATAATTATTATATTACCAATCAATCCTTGAACATTTGTAGACAGGAATCAAGATAGTACACAAGGACCCACATGTCCCTAACACATTGTTAGTTCATTTGGAATATTCATTTAATTATTTAAGAGAGGAAATTTTCTTGTTAGTTAGCATGTCACTAGATATCCCTTTTCACTTTATTCATGGTTTTTATAATTAATTAGAACTTATAAATCATTTACCAGTAGAGGATTAATTATTTTTTATAACACATTTTGAAATTAATTTCGCTCCCCAAAGGTGTTAAACATCATTACATATGTTGAAACACATTGAAACTCCATATGTTAGTGAGTTCATTTGATCAATTACAAAAAATGGTGTCAACTCCCATCGAAGAAAATCCCAGCTTCTTTGTTAGAGTGCATCCAATTCCATTCAACCTCTAATGATCATCATGTTGTCCTACTAATGCCCAATAATTCTCATTGAATTAATTATAAATAAATTATAATTAATTAATCCTAAATAAGGAAAATCATTTTCAATGGAAAATGTATACATGATGAAGGAACAACTGGAAATAACGACTATATCAGAACTAGGACCAACCACCCTTGAAGGGCTTGTCTCATACTTCCAACATTATTCAGGGAGAAATCACTATCAGTCCGAAAAGAAAAATTAAATAATTTAATCTAATTAAATCGGTACCTTAGATGAAAATAATGAAGAGGCATAAATTAGCCACCCCAATATCCAACGGAGTTCAACCACTCTTTTAACACTCCCAATTATATGATGAGAAAATGATCTAATTCAATTCCATGGTCGAACGACCTATTCAACTAATTTTTTTTAAAAAATTATAAATTAAATCACCAAAATATATTACATGACTAAAACTACAAAAAAATAATGAAATTTATAATTATAGAACATCCTCTATCCCAGACTATCTTAATCCACATTGTTCATAGACAATTTCTTCACGATTTGAGAGAATTATCATTCAATTATCAAATTGAAATCTATATATTGATTAATTTATGACCATTATTAACATGTAGAAGAATATATTAATTGAATTGAGTCATAAAATGATTTAAGGGGCCTAAAATTACTAATTGGACCATCCATGAGGAATGTAATAGTGATCCCTTACCATATGTGGAATATAGAGGCTAATATTGAAGAACAAGGTAGGATTTCCCAATGATTTTACATTATTTTTCATGTAGATTCACCATAAGAATTTGTTATCACATAGAGTGTGGATAAGAGAGCTAATCGTCATAATTTTAACAAAAAATTATAGTCATGATTGTTAAAATCTTATTGGATAAATAAATAATATGACCAAAAACACCCTCACAAACCGCTTCTCCATACACCCCATTATCTAGTCAGAAGGGGACCACCGACCCCCCAGTGTAGGATCAATGTTTGTCCCAAGGGACATGTTATGAGGTATTAAATATTATTTTCTTAATGGAAACCCAATGATAATATTTTGGAATTAGGGACTCTCCTCACCCCGCCAGCTAGCTAGTGGTCGTTGCAGCATCCATGGAAACTTCAGGCCTCCTATATTGAGAACTCAATCCTTGATTTCACATATGAGCCTATAGAAAATTAAAAATAAAGAAATTTGTAGGGTTTTAACAGGAAAAACATTGTTTTGACACGTGATTCGATAAATCCTTCCACTAAATGATTAGTTCAAAATCTAAAATTTTTTAATGCTCATATCGATGCAGATCATTACAATTTATCCCCCAAAATGCTTCTCATCCATAAGAAGTTATGGAATCATGTGAATCACATCACAAATTCTTAAATGGTCTCCATTAATAATAATTTTTATATTCTACATCCCAGAATTCTTATTCCCCACCTCAATTCCATAGTCATTAGTGAATGGCCATCATTCTTTCACTATATAAATCCAATAAAGCGCAATATAATTTGATATAAGAGCTCACTATCAAACAATTTCAATACGATGATCACTATAACCTACAAAAATTCCAATTCATGGTTCCCTTAGAGAATTCCTACCAAGGCATCATGGTTCTCACACCTATATGAATTAGCATATGAAACAAAAATCCAATAGACAATGATATCCTCATTGGGGTTCAGTTCAATCAAGCTTGATCAAATACAATAAATTGCTCAAAGGTCAATACCAAGACCTTTTTACTGGTTATACGATGAGATATAATGTAGTTACCAACAATCACATCTAAAACACACCTAGTATTAAAGAATGGTCATGGATTATTCTTAAAACATCAATCATACCTGATATAATGAGTTTTATGTGGTTCATACAACTATATTCATATTTCTAGGAAAAACAAGTCTATATTTTAATATCCATATTCTTAAAATGGTACATGACCTAAACCATAAAAACTCAAGGAACCAATTGATCCCAATGAATTAAGCCTTAGAAGAACTTATAAATAAGAAATATAAACCAAATAATGTCCAAAATGAATTTGATGTATTTCCCCCCACATGATTCCTCAACATCTTACACCATCCACAAGGATTCATAGTCATTTGTCAATTCCCCATTTATATGAATCAATCTTAGTTCACAACGATTTCTCACAATTTCAAGGACCACATATGTTCTTCATTTATAACTACATCTAAATAAAACATCAGAAATTAATCATGGAACATAATACTTTCTGGGCTACCACACATAGGCCTTTTAGAGTCACTAAAGACATCTAATGATATGTCTTTCACAAGACCACCACACTTACCACAAGAGTGGTCATTTCAGTTATGACCAGGTTAATTCTCCCAACCAATGGAGTATCTCTTTTATCTAATGGTCTCACTTACATAGGTAAACGTCAACTATGAAAAATTATTTACCATACCAGATAACTTAGCATGAACATCTATTAATAATAAATTTCCATGTATGACCCTATGTACTGCACACACCTATACATTTTTGAATGTAGATCTCTACATCCAATGATCCATTTTTGAAGAATAAAAAATCCTTCAACAACCCATGTGTTGGTCATACGATCATTCCATGATGGATCTCATCACATGACGCAAGACACTACATCAAATCATAACAACTTTATTAAATCAAAATATTTGGTGGGCCACCCAATGGTACCTTGATCCATTATCGATATTGTCTCCTACCACATGGACATATCTATTCATAATGACCTCTTGTATCCAACCACTTTGATCATTACACCAAAACACCAGTTCTTAATTCCAAGGGTGACAATGTACCTAATACTTTAGTGACCTAATTCCACTAGATCTTTTTAGTTAATCAGTAATACATTAAATATTTCTTACAGTACACCAATCACTCTTCTGTACTGATTTAAACATCCTCACTCTAACATTTCATGAAATATCAGACATTATGTTTTTAATAGTTCCAAAAAAAATACAATTATTATAGATTGATTGATTTTCCACCATGATGCCACATGAATCCAAGAACTCTAAACCACAACATTAAAACAAGAGTATGAGAAATCAAAGTCCTCTATACTCTCTATTTTCAAGGTAAATTGCAATAACATCATTAATCCTTATAATTTTTACACTCATGCATATGGAATGTTCCTAAATAAATTCCCCTAAGGAATTATCTTTTACTATTCCTTCATAAGTTATACCCTTACTCATGTTACATTGACGTCACATGATATACTGGCTCACCAGTTACCGGAGAGCAAATTCTATAGCCTACAAGTATTACAAATAACTAGAAACAAGGTTTTTCTAAGGAATAAACTCATGGAATGTCATCTATATACATATCCCAAGATATTTATTGATAGAATCACTGTTAGAACAAACACATTGAGTCCAATGCCATCATGTTACGTTAAATAGAATTCTACTAGGTGCTAGATGGATAACTCCATATAGAAAATAGTATTTACATTAATCAATCAGAAATTTTACACATCTAATTGCATTTATTATGTCAATTTACTTGTTACAACAACCTAAAAAGATACACTATAATACTCATGCATAGAAGGATTGCACCCTTGCCACCATACACATCCCCATCATCATTATTTTCTATGTCCACCACATCATTATCTCTATTTAAATTATATTAGAATTAGATATGCATAGGGTTTCATATGAATTGAATGTTACCTATAACACATATGTGGAGTCATAGTACAAATTGTTGACACTAAGTGTGATGAGACCTCCTTCATCAGTATGATCAAGCACATGTAGAAAATATGTGATGTCAAATATGAAAGCTAAAAAAATGCGTGTGATGCCTCTTATCGTTACATATAAGATTAAAATCCAAATGAAATCTCAAACCTCAAAATCAATGGGTTTCACAAGAGGTGAAATCATATAATTTTACCTTGTAAACTAAGAAAATCTATCACAAGAATTAAAAACCAGGACATCCCATAAGAATGATCATCATGAAGAACTATATTGATTCTCATATTATGATCCAACATAATTCTATGTTATATTTTTAATGAATCCTCAAAAGAAGAAAATAATTCTCCTAGGATTCCATTATGTAACTCCCATATCAGAATCAATAGGTCTGAGATTGAGAGATACATGACCTTATGCATGTGTCCCTAAAAAGGATTCCAAATAGATGTGAGGTTATACAGTGGAATCCTGGGGATATTATACCCTTAATCTATGTAAAATATAATTGCCACCAAACCAGACATGTAAAAAATAAGCAGTTAGAGTATGTGGAAAACAAATAAACATCCCATCTGCAATCTATGAATGTAAAATCAATAGACATGAATGTCCATTCCTTAAAACAGAACAATAATTACATACTGGTTTGATAACAACTATAATATAGGTGAAGAAAAAATTAAAAATATGCTCTATAACACCAATTTTATTATCTTCCGTGTCTCTAGACTTTTAGTGTGTTTTCCCACTCTGCAAAAAAATCATGGACTTCAAACCCTCTTTTACATAACATATGTGAGGGATGATTAGGTACCCATGTTCCATTGATGATTGAGAAGTGTGTGCATATAACTTAATTGGTAACCACAAATCAAATCTTATACATATCCAGTAAAATATAATGTATACTAATTTTATTAGATCCATTAGAAATAAAATGGAAATATATAAACTGAAATAGAATAACAAATAATCACCAATGCTCATACATGAAAAAAACCAATCATATACTGAGTATTAATGAACTTAAATTGCTTCCACAACACTTTACCATACCATTTTAGACATGATGATGGTAATAATGATAGTTCCCATCATCACACATTACAATTGGTGCCACACATTCTAGAAATTGTAATAAACCTATGCCATTTAACATGAGTTCTTCTTTTAGGTACATACCACCGTGAAATTGTTCACCGATAAGAATACAACACACCACACCACGATGGTGGTTATTATTAATAAAACCTCATTTCTACCATAAATGTGGTAGTTATACTCATATAATTGTATGTTCCAACTGAATTAGTTATCATAACATGATAGTAACATCACCCCTCCCTGCCTTTCTACCACATTGTAGGGCGGCTAAGGGATTCACAATTCCTATGAATGGTAAAATCCCATACCAAGAAAAATGTATATGATCTAAACCATACCATCAAACTATGCATACTCTATATCCATCAGCATGTAATCATGCTCCCACTCTTTGGGGTAATATAACAGAAATTGGGTAAACTAATCATCCCAATACAAAAAGAATGGTTCTAAAAGCTATCAAATACTGCAATCAATACATATCATATAAATTATTTATAAGGAATTCCAATAACATCTCCTAATAGGCTATAAACAACCATGGGATTACATATGAAACAAGGTCTCATGGTTTGGTCATTGCCCCATTTGTTATCACAGCATTAAACAGGGTCTCATATGCTACACAAAACTTTGTGATCAAAGCACCAAACATGGACTCATAAATTCACAAACACATGCGATCAAAGATTCAAACAAGGTCTCATAGATACAGACAAACAAATTTGGGAATATATAAAATCCACTACATACAATACTTATCAAACCCTGTCCATCAATGTCTAGTAAACAAGACAATATAAAATGTCCAATGTGGAACTTGGAACCTTTTTAGTTCATTTTTCATATTCATTTAATTATTTAAGATAATAAATTCATTTAATTATTATGAATTTAAATGGGTCTCTCATTTAACAGTAGGCATTGTTCCTTCAATTAATTTAGATCGATGGATCATTAACAAATTAACAATTAATTATTATTCATAAAACATTATAAAATTAAGGTCATTCGCATTTTTTGGAAAACCTCATACAAAATTTCAATAAAACCATCATAATACCATAAGGTAGAGAGTCAATGAGACAAACAACCTAAAATATATTTAAGTCCCATACAAGAAAATCACAACAACTTATTTAGAGTTTATCCAAATACATTTGGGCTCTATGAGTCACCATATAGTCCCACACATGTCCAATCATTCAAAATTAATTAATTAAACCTAAACTTTAATTAATTATAACTAAATTATATTTAAATAATTATTTATAGGGAATCTCTCTTTCAATGGTGAAAGGAATTCTTGCTAAATGATTTATTGGATATCATCACCTATAAAGAACCACAACCACCCATGATGGGTCATTCTTATAATTCTATCATAATTCTAGGAAATATCACAATAATGTGACTAAAAAACAAAGAGAAATTTAATATCATGAAATTGAAACCATAGAATAGAACAACCTAGAAATATACGTCATCAAAAACATCATCAAGTTATGTTTGGCCACTCTTGGGACACTCCCAATTCTAATATAAGATAATTAACCCATTCAATTAGGTGTCCCAATTGATGCTTCAACTCTAATTGACTATAAAATATAAAATATATTACCAAGTTAAATTCCAACATTGAAATTCCAATCAAATGAATAAATTTATCCTCACAAGACATCCACTATCCATTCTGATACAAATCCCTGTCATTCTCACGTAATTACATCATGATTTTGCGAAATTGTAATCCAATTCTCTATTTGAAATTATGAAAAAGATCATGGGAATATAAAAATAATAAAATATCATATTATTTTATGATAATTGTGACTTTAATGGTTTTTATGGTATTAAACTTACATAGTGGTTCATCGATGTTGAACGTCACAACGGTCCTCCACCATATGAGGAATAAGGAGGTCTAGTTAAAGAATAACGAATCATCACTCAGAGACTAACGATATTAATATATCTAGATCCTTCATTGAAAAATTGGATTTCATAGTGGGAGTATAAAACATTTTCATAGTAAAATTTCTCATTGCCATTTTATCTACAGATGAAAATATTGACTTAGATTTATGGTCATGATGACCAAAAAAATCAAACTTAAACTACTTCTTTTCACCCCCACAAGATAGGTGATGGGAAACATAGATCCTCGTGATGTATCTCTAATTACTTCATGATCTCTTAGAAAAAATAGATTATTGATACCCACAGATTCACTAGTCAGTTTGGCTCGCCATTATATCCTATTTCCAACTTCCATTCTAGAAAGTGGGTGATATTTTCAAGCCTGTGAATTCTACAATATCTCCAAAATCTATGAGCATAAAGTAATTAAATCTAAATCCCATTTAACTATTTGAGATTTCATTAATGCATAAAAACACAAAATAATGCTTTTCAAAAAATCCCTACCTTTATTTAATGATTGGTTCTTTTAGATATCCATTCAACGAATGATATGTTTAAACTTTCTATGAAAATCAATGATCTTAATGGAATGAAAAATTACAGGTGCTCCATTTGGTAATCATTGGTTAAAATATTCTTTTTAAATATAAATTATATTTGTTATTTTTTAATATTATTTTAAACAAACATTTAATGTGTTGCAGATTTAGATAGATAAACAGAAGGTGAAACAATGATATTATCCTCCTCCACTCTATCTTCCTCCCCATATCCATAGTTTTTCCAGTGTTTTTGGTACAATTTTTTTTAATGGTCTCCCCGAATTTTTTTTTTCTTCTTCTTTCTTTTCAAATAAATTTCATTTTTTAATATTTGGATTTGTTGTTGGATTTCACTTGATCATTGTGAAATTAATCTGTAATGATGAGGATTCAATGTGTGGTGGCTAGAGGAGGATGGAAAATGATGAAATCCCTTGTTTAATTTTTTAAGGAAGGTGAGTTTTTCTAAATTATCAAATGGATACAATAAATTTTTGGTTATTTAATTTTTTGTTTATAGGGTTAGTGAATTTGGGGACATTTCATATGAGGCTATTGCATGAATGTTGTAAATATTATATTGGTATTATATCATTTAAATTTGATCTATATGTTTAGAATTCATTATTTATTCCATTTAGGATATATAATAGTTTCAATTGAATTAAAATTTCAACTAAATCTGGTTAATCTGGTATGTTGTATCATCATTCATCAATATTGTAATTAGTATTTTTTATGATGTGCATTTTGATTATATTATGAATTCTAGTACAATTCATGGATTTTTTAATGATAAAATGAAGAATTAAGAAATGAATTGTTTGGATAAGTGAATTGAATTTTTAAATTGCAGGATTATCTATAGCAGTGTGACATAAATATATACATTCATTGTTAGTGTTTATGATGTCATGCCTATCCATGAATTTGTTTTCAAATTATTTTTTAAATTTTTTTATAAATTTTGTGTTATAATTATTCACATCTCAATACATAGGGTAAATTTTTTATTTTATTATTTTTCTTAATTTATGGTTTATAAAATTATATTTATATTTATGCTACCATTTAGATTTATTTTTTATTATCACATGATTTCTGATTTCATAAATATGAAATATTATTACTTTTAGAAAAAATAAACATATTATTGATAAAGATAGATTATAGATTTTTCACCAATAATCAATAATATTCTGGTTTAATATTCCTTATATATTGAAAATCGTATTCCTCGAATATTTTTATCTTTGGGATATTTCTAAATCTCTTAATTCCCTGGTGAAATTCTCTATAACTAAAATGGGCTCATAACGATCGAGGGAAAAGGTAGGATAATAATGAGATCATTAAAGAGAAATATAATTGATTGGAATCAAAGAATATATAGGAATACCCCAATCCCAATGGATTATACATCCTTATACAGGCCTACAGGATTCTTCTAGATTGACTGATTGAATGGCCTGAATGCCTAAATTTTTATTTATTGACCTCACATGTTTTCATAATCCCAATTATGTGTTCATATACTTTGATAATCCCAATTATTTGTTCATATACTTTGTTAATCACAAGCATGTGTTCATATACATTGATAATCCCAATTATGTGTTCATATACTTTGATAATACCAATTATGTTTTCATATACTATGATATTCTCAATTACTATTAATCTATAATTTAATTCATTCAAATCTATGATCAAAATAATAATAATAATAAAATAGTCTCTGAAATATGTCAATCATTGTTTATCCATGTTTATATAAGTTATGAAGTAATTCAAAACTAATTGGAAGTTTTTTGCATAAAACAGACAAGTGTAAGTGTCACTGATCCGCATATAGCTGCTGATAAAGAGCTACCAGTACTCAGTCTACCGATAGAATTATTCTACTGATAGACAGAGTCACCGATACACTAAAATCACCAATTTTTATGGGGCTACTGATATGCAAGACTACCCGTAGTGACCGATAGACAGCTACCGATAGACACAGACCAGAGCTACAAATAGACAGAGATATTGATACCTTGAGCCATTAATATGAATAGAGATACCGATGTGCATGTGTGCCAATAGTTACCGACAGAGCTACCGATAGAGAGCTACCGATAGAACCAACTTACTGATAGCTACCGATGTATGTTCAAAGAGCTACCGGTGTAAGTATAAAGAGCTACCGGTGTAAGTACAAAATGTCTACCGATACAAACATAAAGAGATACTAGTCTAAGTACAAGGAGCTACTGATAGACAAAGTCTACCGATACAAACACAATGAGCTACCGACACAAAGAGATACCGATACAACTATATTCCCCGATACATTGAGCTACCGATTACCTGGCAGCTACCGATGGAGCCAGAGAAATAGATGGAACTATTTATAAAGAGCTACCGATGTCAGTTTAAAGAGCTACCAATGGAAGATCCTACATGAAGTCAACTGTACACTTCTACCAACAAATAGCTACCTATGATTTACTGCCTAGTGAAACCCTATACTCTCAATACTATTTGTTTATTAAACTAACGGTTACCTTTGATGTTTTTAATGTAGTTAATGTTATTTAATGACTTATGTTGCCATTTCAAGAAACTGTACCTAGTACAAATGAAAAGTTTAATCATTCCTTTTCTTCTGGAGATGAATGAAATAAAAAGAAAAGTGAGAGGAACAAGATAAACACACAGACACAAAAATATAGGGACCTGAACATTAGAACAGACATGAAGAAATACTGAACACACATGAGGACGAAAGAGAAGATTGATAAAAACGTGATCAATCTCGAACCTGCCAAGAACGACTAGAGAATGTGTGCTTACAAGAATACTACTGCCAGACTTCAGAACACTAAACATACATAGAGCAATCTTTGCTAAGGAAGAACTACAAAAAACACATCTTCTTTGAGCTGATAAGCTAAGATGAACATGGAAACACTGAAGAGAACGATACTCAGATCTTCAGACAAAATACCAGAAAAGGACTATGAAGCTCCTATGACTAATCAAACAAGTCCAGAGCTGCATTTCCAATAACTAAAGCTCATATAAACTCCATTACATTTTATTTATTTATTATTTCCTTTATATTTTGAGCAGTGTGTGTAGCCTACTTATTTTACACACACTGTCTTCTGTACTAAGCTGAAGGATTTTCAAATCCTTACTAAAACTCTGAAATATTTTATTTCCCACTGTGGATAGTGGTAGAGGTTGAGTGTGACCTGGACAGCTGTGAGCTATTGTTTGTTTTCCCACTGAGAACTGTGGTAGAGTTCATTTGACCTGGACAGAGTTATCTCTTTTGTTAACCCCAATCCAATGTGTGGATCAATTTATATAAATTGTTAGAGAGGACTAAGTCTCGCCTTGAGACTGAATCTCTTGTTTCTACATGCTATGCATTTCGATAAGTACTCTATATTTATTTCATATTCCACTACTATTTAATTGAAATACAATATTATTTTAAAGCTACATTGATAGTTAAATTAGCAAGTGTTTATATTTATTGTAAACCAGTAAGTTAGTTTCAAACGTCAATTTAATCCTAAGATTATGTCAACTGAGAACTAATCAATCTTAGAGAAAAGAATTGAACATTTATAATCTATATAAATTCACTACAGATTAACATTGTATTAAATTGTGGGATTTTAAGAGAAATATTTTTAATAGATATTTTAATTGTCACTCAATTCACCCCCCCTCTTGAGTGTCCACTCCGACCAACATTTGGTTTCAGAGGTTGTTTTGTTTTTTTAAAATGTTTTTAATCCCTCAGTTTTCAACTGTGATTTTTGTTGTATCTATAAAGATCTTAAATTTATGTTAGTTCTAAATTTTATCTCCTTAAATCTATATTTATAAAATCTAGTTATGGACAATATACTAGAAGGTGCTACTACTAATAGGCCACCTTTCTTTAATGATGTAAATTATGCTCAATGGAAAATTAAAATAATGATTCATCTGGAAAGTATAGGTTTTGATATTTGGTCTGTTATAGAATCAAAATATGAGATCCCCAAAACTACTATATCAAACTGGGATGATGCTACAAAGTATGAATATAACAATAACTGTAATGCTATGAATTCTCTTTACTACACTTTAGGAGATGAAGAATATAACTGAATTTCTGCATGTAAAACAACCCATGAAATCTAGGACACCTTGGCTATTTCTCATGAAGGAATAACCAACGTGAAGGAAATATGATTAAACCCTTATACAATTAAATATGGTAATTTTAAAACGATACCTGATGAAACCATTTATGACATGTACTTTAGGTTTAACGAGATTTTCAACACCATGTGTTCATTGGAAAAAGCTATACTAGAGAAGGAGAAGATTATGAGATTGTTGAGATGTTATCCAGACAGATGGAGAGGCACTTCTGTGTCTATCCAAGAGTCATGTGACATCATCAAGATACCTGTTATGGAGCATATTGGTAATCTAATGATGTATGAAGAAGAGCTCAAGGTAAATAAAGAGGAATATAATAAACCCAAAAAAAAATCTGTACCATTCAAGTCTACTGCTTTGAAGAGTAAGGAAATGGAGAAAATACAAATGGAGATTGAGAGTTCAACAAGTGAAAATTCAGACGCTGACAGTGATGCCCATATGGATCAAATAGAAAGGAGATTCAAGAAATTCTATATGAAGAATAAATTATTCAGAAAAAAAAATTACAAAGGAAAGTATGATCAATAAGGTAAGTGGAAGAAGGATTGGAAGAAGGCTGATAGAACTGATGAAGTTGTTTGCTATGAATGAAAGAGAAAAGGACAAATCAAGGCTTACTATCCAAAGTTAGAATTCAAGAAGAAATATGATAATAAGGGCAAGAAGTACACGATCTCCATGATGGAAACCTGGAGTGCTTCATAAGAAAACACAAGGGAATCTGAATCGTCGGACTCTGAAAGGAATCTTGCCAGCATGTGTTTCATGACCAACACAACTGAGGTAACCTTAGACACTCCTAATTTAAATTCTTATTACTCTGGAGATAATTCAGAATCTGATTCTGATCCTGAAAATATGTCTAATGCTGATCAATTTTAATACCTTGATATGCTGGAAAAAATGTGTAATGATCTTAAGGACAAGTACAAGTCATTAATGAAACAACATTCACTTACTGCAAATATTATATTCACACTTGATGTATAAAAGGAGAAAAATGCTAAACTATTAAAGGAAAATACAGAACTGAAACTATCTAATCAGCAGCTCAGAAAACGCCTATATATATTCGCAAATGGAAAGGATGCTCTAACTCAATTGTTAGGAAATAAAGTTGCACCTAAATATACTACTGGTTTAGGATATCAACGTAGAAATAGATAGTTCACTAAAACATGATTTATTCCTAAGTCTGGAAAAAATTCGACTAGTTCCAGTTTTAGAAATCCGTATGCTTCAACTGGTTTTTCATATGGTTATATACCAAATTAAGTTTATCTCTCAAAATCTGTTGCATCTATTAATTGTATGGGACCCATAAAACAAATCTGGGTACCTAAAGCCCTGATTGCTGACCTATCTGGACCCAAGAAGATCTGGGTACCAATTTCATTTCCTATTTAAATCTGTTTTGTAAGAAATCTGCATGAAGAGCTACCACAAGAAGGTATGGTACTTAGACAGTGGATGCTCAAGACATATTTCCAGAGACTACCCATTCTTCAAGAGCTTAATAAAGGTTGACGGTGGGCATGTCACCTTCAGTGAAAACTCTAAAGGAAAAATCATCGGCTTCGGCCAGATTGGTAACATTGATTCAGTTTTGATTTCTAATGTTTTATTTGTTGATGGACTTATGAATAATTTGTTAAGCATTTCTCAATTATGCGATGATGGTTTTAATGTCAAATTTGAAAATGATTCTTGTGATGTTTTCAACTCAAAAATGTTTTAGTATTTTTTCTCTAAGAAATGAAAATGTCTATGTTGTTGATTTAAATTCTTTAGCTAATCAAAATTTTACTTGTTTGAATGCTTTTCATAAAGAGACTTGGTAATGGAACAAAAGACTAGGACACTGCAACATTCATTCACTTAGAAAACTGGCTAGGAAAAACATAGATAGAGACATACCTAAATTAGAATTCCCAAAAGACATTGTGTGTAATCCCTATCAAAAGGGAAAACAACACAATGTTTCTTTTAAATCAAAGAATGAAGTTTCAACTTCTCAACCACTTGAGTTGGTTCACATGGATTTGTTTGGACCATCTAGAGTATCAAGTCTAAATGGGATGCACTATGTCTATTCTCTAGTAGATGACTTTTCTAGATATACTTTGATATATTTCTTAGCTCACAAATGTGAATCTTGTTCTTACATTGTTAAATACTCCAGTTCTATAGACAATCTTAGTGGACTTAAAATTAAGACCCTGAGAAGTGATCATTTCCGTGAGTGTGAAAATCACAACTTTGAATCTTATTTCTCACCCAATGGCTATAGTCACAACTTTTCAGCTCCTAGGACACCTCAGCAGAATGGTGTAGTAGAGAGAAGAAACTGAACCCATCAAGAAATAGCTAGAACCATGCTCAATCAATATGACATGCCTATTTAATTATTGGGATGAAGCTGTAAATACATTTTGTTATGTCATTAAAAGAGTCTTAATTAGACCTGTTCTTATGAAAAACCCTTATGAGTTGTGGAATGATAGAAATACCAAAGTTATTTACTTTAGAGTCTTTGGCTACAATGTTTTTATTCTGAATACAAAGGATAATCTGGACATGTTTTCTTCTAAGAGTGATGAATGAGTTTTTTTGGATATTCATTAACTATAAATTCTTATAAAGTCTTTAATTAAAGGTCCAAATGTGTGGAAGAATTTTTTCACATCAAATTAGATGAAACCAATCCACATGAGCCCAAAACCTTTCTTGAAAATCTTGAAAGAAGATTTATCTATTTTGGACCTTAATGATAAATCTAAAGAACCTGTTATAAAACCATCCAGTTCTGGACTTTTTCAAGAATCAACTTATGTTGAACCCGAACCTATCAATAAACCCGAAATTTCTAGACCTACCTTTACTAGATCAACTAGGATTCTAAAGAATCATCCTTTAGATGCTATTGCTGGAAATCATCATAGAGGAACACAAACTAGAGCTTCTCTAAAAAATCAGGATGAAATCAAGCCTTTCATTCACAGCTAGATCACATAAATATTAATGATGCTATCGTTGATGAATTCTGGGTAATGTCTATGTAAGAAGAGTTAAATCAATTTGAAAGGAACAATGATTGGGAATTAGTTGACAGACCCAAGGACACTTTAACAATATCCATGAAATGGGTTTTTAGAAATAATGATGATGAATCTGGAAACATAGTTAGAAACAAAGCTAGACTGGTTGCACAAGGATATAGTAAAGAAGAAGGTATATACTATGAGGAAACCTTTGCTCATTTAGCTATAATAGAATCCATTAGGATCTTAAATTCATATGCTGCTCATCTGAATTTCAAGTTATACCACATGGAGGTCAAAAGTGCGTTTGCAAATGGTTTTATAATTGAAGACGTTTTTGTAGAACAACCTCTTGGATCTAAAAACCCCCATTTTCCAAATAAAGTATTTAAACATTCTAATTCTTTATATGGTTTAAAACAAGATCCAAGAGCTTCTTATGATAGACTCAACAACTTTTTTATTTCAAAAAATATTATTAAAGGGATTGCAGATCCAACTCTTTTTATTAAAAGAATTTCTAAAGATATTTTAGTTGTACAAGTCTATGTTGATGATATTATTTTGGGATCTTCAAAACATTATTTATGTACTGATTTTTCAAAAAGTATGCAAAATGAATTTGAAATGAGTTTAATGGGATAACTTATATACTTTCATCGATTTCAAGTATTTCAAAATTAAAATGGTATTATTTTGAATCAAAGTAAATATACAAGGGATCTTTTAAAACATTTCGGTTTGGATAGTATTAAGGAATGTGAAACTCCTATTAGCACAGTCTGTAAATTGGATGCAGATGAAACTAGGAATCCAGTGGCTCAAACAAATTATAGATGTATTTTTGGTAGTTTACTTAACCTCACTGCTAGTCGACCAAATATTTTGTTTAGTGTATGCATGTGTGAAAGATTTCATGCTAACCCGAAAGAATCTCATTTGCTAGCTGTTAAAAGAATTTTAAGTATCTCAAACACACTGTTAACTTAGGTTGGTTTTACCCAAAAGGACAATCCTTTGAGTTAATGAGTTATTCAGATGCTGACATTACTGGTTGAAATTTGGATAGAAAAAGAACATTAGGAACATGTCATTTTTTAGGAAAGTACTTAGTATCTTGGTGTTGTAAAAAGCAGAATTCTGTAGCTCGATCCACTGCCGAAGAAGAATATATATCTGCTGGTAGTTGCTGTGAACAAATTATGTGGATGAAACACACTCTCATGGACTATGGATATGATTTTAAGCATGTTTCAATTAACTCTGACAACACTAGTGCAATAAACATTTCGATGAACCCTATATCTCACTCTAGAACCAAACACATTGATGTAAGGCACCATTTCCTGAGAGATCATTATCAAAAGTCTGATATTTCTTTTGAATTAATTGGTACTGAACATAAATTAGCTGAAATTTTCACTAAACCATTATGTTCGCATAGGTTAAGTTATATTAGGCACGAGATGAGAATGTTTAATCACAACCGGTAGAAATTCTCACCAATGTGGAATTATCACCGATGTAAAATTCTCACCGATGTAAAATTCTCACCAATGTTGAAATTCTCACCGATGTTGAAATTCTCACTGATGATAAAATTCTCACCGATGTGAAATTCTCACCGATGTGAAAATTATCACCAGTAGGAATTCTCACCAATAGTGCACTTAAAACTTCTGTCTGCCACTTTGAATCTGACCCGTTTTTATTTTGTTATTCAATTTTATTTGTTTAATTTATGATTCCTGAATGATACAACTAAATCCAAGCCACTTCTCACTCCAACGATCCTCAAACCCTTTACCTTCAAACCTTAGCTCCCGAATCGTTTGTGAACACTAAATCCCTCGAACCAGGGATGGAAAATACCAACTTCCTACTGTCATAGATGACAGTGTTGAGCCTAAATCAATGAAGCAGAAGACGGAGCAGGAGGAACGTGGTAATGCTATTAGAACTAGGTCAGGAATGTGACCGGTGAACAGTCATCTGTAAAATAGAGCTACTGTGATCGAAAAGGGGCAATGCGTTGAGTGGTTTCTACCTATAAAATCATTAGTTCATGAAGTTCAGGAAATTCAAATATGTGTAGAATTATTTTCAAATAACAATGGTCCCTACTACCAAAAGTTCGTGAAATAGTTTTACAAATTCGTAAGCTTCGAGATATCCGAGAATGAGAACATAGTGACTTTTTTGTAAATGGTAAAGAGATATCGTTTTCATCAGTAGAGTGGGCTGAATGCTTAAAGGTTCCACATGAAGGTGTATCTGGATATTTATCAAGAACTATGCCACCAACCAGAGACATTTTTGTCTATGATACTGCGTTGAAAGAGCTAACTGGTGATGGAAGTCAAAGGAAAGTGGTTTCTACAGAAATGGATGGATAGAACAAATTTCTGTTCAAATTTGTTCAACATGTTTTGATACCGAGGAGAGGAGACTTTGCTAATTTGAGATATCAGGATATCTATCTCCTACATCTTTTGAGACATATTGTCAAAGTTAATCAATTTAGATTGCTGATGAGTCAAATAGAAGATATGACAAGGCCGAAATCAATGACTAATTCCCTATTCATTTCTATGTTGATCTCTGTGATGATCAATGTGAAAGGGATAGCTGAGTCTCAAGATGAGAAAATTGTAGTTAAGAATATCTTCTGCATCACTACACTAGTTTGCAAATACATGAAGATCAATTGGAATCCATGGAGAGGACAATGGTTCATTGATTACTAGAAGGTGTATGACATGATTAATCCTGTGAATCATCATTCAAGACAAAAGGATTAGAGTGATCCAGGTCTAGGACCTGATGAAGAGGAACCCGAATATAGTGATGAGATAGAAGAAAAAGAAGAAGAAGAGAAAGAAACTCCTATGGATGGTGGAGGAGATCCGGACTTACCTCCATGTCCTGTTTCTGAAATTGTATCTTCAGAAAAGGAAGCTGTAGCAGAGGAATAGATACCTACTAATGAGGATGACCAGCCAGTCCATGAGCATTAAAATGAAAGAGAGAATGTCTCTAAATCATCTGATTCTGTTAGGTTGAGTTTGAGTCCATTAATAGGATGCTCAGTTGTGCCTACTATGTATGTAGAAATAGGAAGAGAAGAAGATGTACCTAATCTAGAGGATCATCTTGATGCTGCAGAGATTGAAGTTATTGTGGAAGATTCAGATGAAGAAATACCAGCCGAGAATGCATTTGTTGTACAAGAGAATGCACCCATTGAGGGGGAGAATAAAATCAAGCTTGGAAGTTTTACAGTTGCTGTTGTGTTTGAAGATTTGGCAGAAGACCTAGGTTTTATAGTCTGTGGTTTAGACTATCCTGATTCAGATAATGACATTTCTTTGAATAGACCAAAGATCATTTATGATATAGAGTCTGATTTGGTACATGAATATGTGGTGAGAGTACATGATCTAAATATGTTTAAATAAAATCTCAAGAACAACTTTTTAGAATAATTAAAGATAATGGAATCTTCTTTGGTATACTCAATTCAATCGGTTATGACTGACTCTGTGGTCAGTTTAGCTTCTAAAAGGGTATCTACTACAGTTTCACCTAATGATTTACTTACAAAGCCAGATCGTGAATCCCTAAAGGATGAGCTGAATGAATCCTTCAGTGCCTCATTTTCTAAGATGAAGCATAGTTTTGATGAAGAAATGAAAATGTTAGAAAGATCTTTTGATCTTTCTCTTGCTTGTAATTTATCAAACTCTATGGTTGAGATAATGTAAGAAGTCGAAGACTACCAGTCCCAAACATCTAGGCTAGAAGCAGATATTGAAGCCCTAATAAAATCTGTTGTTGCTTTAGACACTTACATGCATTCAAAATCTCAGGCTGACAAGGATTTAGCCTATGTGAAGAGTGTGGTAATACAGATGGTCTTGATTTTTGGAGGTTTCAAAACATCTATGAAGGATCATGTTAAAAATCAGGACTCCCAAGTTCCAATCTGATTAGTGGTTTTACCAAAAGCTTCAAAGAGACTCTATCATTCTATTTTGGTCTTCTATCTTCTAAACCCTCAGTTTACTTGAATCAAATTCGAGCTATGATGAAGGAGGAGTTTGGTTCTATTTCAACCAGTGGCTCTGTTGACTCATCTGACCTCAGTGGAGTTGTGCTTTCTACCAGGGATTCAGCCAGAGAAATATTGAAGATAGTCCACGACTACATGAGAGAGTGTTCTACCTCTCAGGAAGAAGTAAAGAACATGGTGGACTACTACTTCCAAAGGATTTTAACCAAACATCAATTCAACAATCATTTCAAGCTATTGTTAGAAAACATGAAATTACCTCCTCTCACTCAAGCCTTCAGAGAACAAGTTAGCAAGCTAAGGCAATTGACACCTGCATTGGAATAATTTATGGAGAACAAAGATGACTTTATATCTGCTATGGATAGAGGAGGAGGAATCATTATGGATTTCAAAAATCTGTTGCTACCTTTCCTGCATGTTGATGCCAGACCAGTCATTGTACCTCCAGCTTTTCCTGCTTCTGCATCTACTACTTCTATAGTCCAGATGACTCCTGCTCAAGCCATTCGAAGCCTCACACCTATGATCACTCAATGAACTTCACAATAACGACCCGACAAAGTTACATTTGCTAAGCCTCCTGTGATCATTTACGGAATTTCTAAGCCTTCACCAACATCCTCAACACCTGAATCTTCTTCTGATCCAAAAGGAAAATATCACATTGAGGATGTAGATTGACCTAGTGGAAATGATATTTGATAGGAATCATTTCTTTTGTATTATTTTTATGTATCTTTTGTCTGATCTAATAAAACGTCCCTTATTTTAAATATCTCAGTTTATTCTCTTTCTCAATATGATTTGCCACATTATGATTATCACAGAGGGGGAGAAATATTATCAATAGGGGAGGATTTTCCAAAGGGGGAGAAATTTTATCTAAGGAAGAGCGATCCTGCTCTATCCATCTGATACCATTGTATTTCCTTGATTCCATTGTTTTTACATTTACCTCTGATACTCATACATATATTTCATTGATACCATTACTTTTAATTTTATCTCTAATACTATTGAATTTTAATTCTACCTCTGATAAATTATGGTTTATATCATACTATTTTCTCTGAGACAATTGAATTTAATGATATTTCATCTAGTACAATTTCTCACTATTTTAAAATGACCATATCATAAGTTGTGATTATCAAAAAGGGGGAGATTGTGGACCTCACCTGTTTTGATAATACCAATTATGTGTTCATATACTTAGATAATTCCAAATATGTGTTCATATACATTGATTATCCCAATTATGTGTTCATATACTTTGATAATCCCAATAATGTGTTCATATACTTTGATAATCCAGATTATGTTTTCATATATTATGATATTCTCAATTACTGTTAATATATAATTTAATTCTTTCAAATATATGATCAAAATAATAATATTATTAAAATTGTCTCTGAAATATGTCAATCTTTGTTTATACATGTTTATATAAGTTATCAAATAATTCTAATCCAATTGGATGTGTTTTGAATAAAATAGACAAGTGTAAGTGTCACTGATCTGCATATAGCTACTGATAAAGAGCTACTGGTACTTAGTCTACTGATAGACTTAGTCTACAGATAGACTTAGTCTACCGATAGACAGAGTCACCGATACGCTAAAATCATTAATTTGTATGGAGCTATTGATATGCATGACTACCCTCAGTGACCGATAGACAGCTACTGACAGACATAGACCAGAGCTACTTATTGAAAGGGTTACCGATACACATAGCCATTAATTTGTATTGAGTTACCGATGTGTATGTGTTTGATAGTTACAGACAGAGCTACCGATAGAGAGCTACCGACATAACCAGCTTACTGAAAGCTACCGATGTAAGTTCAAAGAGCTACCGTTGTAAGTATAAAGAGCTACCAGTGTAAGTACAAAAAGTCTACAGAAACAGACACAAAGAGCTACCGATGTAAGTACAAGGAGCTACCGATAGACAAAGTCTATCGATATAGACAGAAAGAGCTACTGAAGCAAGGAGCTACCGATACATCTATAGTCACCGATACATCGAGCTACCGATGGCCTGACAGCTACCGATGGAGCCAGAGCAACCGATGGAACAATGTATATAGATCTACTGATGTCAGTTTAAAGAGATACCGATGGAAGATCCTACATGAAGTCAACCGTACACTTCTACCAACAGATGGCTACCAATGATTTACTACCTAGTCAAACACTATACTCTCAACACTATTTTTTATTAATCTAATGGTTACATTTAATGTTTTTAATGTAGTTAATGTTATTTAATAATTTCTGTTGCCATTTACGGAAACCATTCCTAGTACCAATGAAAAGTGTAATCATTTATTTTCTTCTGGAAATGAAATCTATAAAAAGAAAAGAGAGAGAAATGAGATACACTCTCACACACACAAAGATAGAGACCCGAACATTGGAATAGACTTGAAGAAATACTGATCACACACAGGGACGAAAGAGAAGATTGATAAAAACATATCAAGCTCGAACGTGCCAAGAACAACTGGAGAATGTGAGATTACATGAATACTACTGCCATATTCTAGATCACTGAACATACATCGAGCAATCATTGCTATGGAAGAACTACAACAAACACGTCCTCTTTGATCTGATACGCTGAGATGAACCTGGAATCACTGAAGAGAACGATACTCTGTTCATCATTCCAAATACCAGAAAATGACTAAGAAGCTCCTCTGACTAATCAAACTAGTCCAGAGCAGCATTGCAAATCACTAAAGCTCTTCTAAACTCCTTTAAATTTTATTTAGTTATTCTTTCCTATATATTTTGAGCAGTGTGTGTAGCCTGCTTATTTTACACACACACTGTCTCCTGTGACATGCTGAAGGATTTTCAAATCCTTACTCAAACTCTGTAATCTTTTATTTCTCACTGTGGATAATGGTAGAGGTTGAGTGAGACCTGGACAGCTGTGAGATGTTGTTTGTTTTCCCACTAAGAACTGTGGTAGAGGTCTTTTGACCAAGATAGAGTTATCTCTGTTGTTAACCCCGATCCCGGGTGCGGATCAATTTATATAAATTTTAAGAGACGACTAAGTCTTGGATTGAGACTGAACCTCTTGGTTAATATTTCTGTGCATTTCGATAAGTACTCTATATTTATTTAATATTCTGCTGCTATTACATTGAAATACAATATTATTTTAAAGCTACATTGATAGTGAAATTATAAAGTGTTTATATTTATTGTAGACTAGTAAGTTAGTTTCAAAAGTCAATTTAATCGTAAGATTATGTTAACTATTAACTAATAAATCTTAGAGAAAATAATTGAACATTTATAATCTGTATAAATTCACTACAGTTTAACATTTTTTAAATTGGGGGATTTCATGAGAAATATTTTTATCAGAAATTTTAATTGGAACTCAATTCACCACCTCTCTTGAGTGTCCACTCCGACAAACATTATTTATTTGGGATAATCCCCCATTTAAGGTTAACGCGGAAAAACCAAGACATAATGGACATAGATATATATTCCTAATCCCAAAAACAAAGGGGTTTCCACCACAGAATGAACTACATAGAAGAACCCCGTACTAGAATCATAATTTTTATGTCACACCTCCACCATAACATGGCTACTCAGAATGATGTCTTGTGAAAAAATGCTTGGGCCTGGTACCGATGGTAGTTCCATACCCTCTCAATCGACCTAATCCGAAAAGCCATTCACTGTGGAAGTGATCTAATCATACCTCATCTGAAGAAAACCCTTATAGACTATCTATGTTCCCCGGAATTAAGCAATCAGAAGATTATAACACCACCATCAATGACCATCTTGAGAGAATCCCATTACACACAAAGAGAAAGCCCACAACCATCACACACCATGAGAAATCCTTCCACTACCGTAGAAGCCAAGAAGACATTCCAAGGGACTCAAGATCACGTCATCATCATCAAGGATAGATGACCTAACATCGTGTCGAAGGAACACCACTGATGAGGGTATTCGAGATTTCATAAACCAGAAATGCCACTCTGGGCATGGATCTTCTCCAATCAGACCATGGATGAAACCTCACTGGGTTTTGATGTAGGATGGTCATGACGTTGAGTCAATCAACATGAAGTAGTAGAGGAACCATAGATAGAAAAACAAAAAAACCCACTAGACTCACAGCAAATCGATGATATCCCAAATCAGAATATATATCCCGAATCACCAAAACAGAAAACATGCAGAAACTCACAGAAACTGAAACCCAAAGCCTCCCCCCTCTAAGAACAACAGAACCAAGTCGAGCCACACATGAACCGGCCATATGCGTGGATAGGTCACAAAGGACTCACTAAACCAGATCCATATATGGCACCTATAGCCAATATGATCCGAACCGAGACCGTGCCGATCCACAACGTCAACAGCAGCTACGCCGAGACAACAACCTAGTAACCTCGTCATTGGAAGCGAAACGACACGTTTAGAAAAGAGATGTCAACAAGAATGGGCGCCAGATACTGAACCCAACCATATGAAGATTCACCCCACTGATTCCAGACTATGCCCATGATGAGATGATGCTACAAGGAGCCACGACTCGATATGTTCTTAATGTATGAGTAAATGGTATACAATTACTACAATATTAACTTATAGATGAAACAAATTTTATTTTCATTCTACCATACTAGAGGTCGTTAATACATGAAAGCTTATATGAATGATGATTAAAACATCAATTATTTTTATTAAGAAACCTATAAACAATCATAGATAGTAATGTTAATCATACCATATGATTCATAACACAACATTGTCAAATGATGTGGCCCCTGTTTTATACCACCACTGGCCTTGAAATTTGGAAATTAAAAATCACTTTATATTATATAAAAATAAAACAAAGGAATATAACATGCATATAATAGATATTATAAAAATACAATATCCCAATACAATCTCATATGATATAACCAAAATAAATAATATGTGGAGAGGCTTTAGGGTATATCTCCATCAATCCCCCATATACAATACATCCTCATAGATTATGTGCCATTTGAGATTATATTATATCCTATATAACAACTTATGAAACCATATCCAAAACACATTTTAGATATCTTTTAAATGACTATATGAATTATATCATAAATTTCACCATGGAACACATCATATGTAATAATTTATGAATATCAATCCAAATATATTTTTGTAAAAAACTAAAAATTACATTTAGAACAACTCCAGTTGTTTCATAAAACTCATTCGTGAGTCAATCAACCCCAAATTGTATCCTTGTTATTCTTTGTAGTATTGAAAAAAATATAAATTCAAAAAACAATATATTGTAGAAAAGAGAATAATCTTATAATGATTAAGAGTTAATCAGGCATCTATATGCCCTATAATGATCTTTATCTGACTCATGCCTCAATATACTTGTGTCATGTAATTATATCATTAACAAGAATATATCTTAATATAATCACTTATTATAAGATATCAAATAAACACATAACAACGAGTGTGTTAATAAGCAATGATTTGTAGAAATCATTTGGAGGAGAAGGTAAAACTCATGAAAATAAATATCAGATCCATGATAGTTGAATATCCACCCACATCCACAACCAGTTCTTATCTTACACATAAATGATACCCTGAAATCTTGAGTGGATATGTATATAAAAGTTTGGATGATATAAAAATGAAATTATCAATGTAATAATTTATTTATATATAACATTTCATTTAAAAAAACATTTCATAGAATTGTAATGAAAATTGAAGTTCATTTTTATTACTAATTCCTTGATAAAATTCAATAAGTGTATCTAAATAATTAATATGGTCATTTTATGCGTAAGAATTTATTTTTAAAAATAATGCCTTTTATGTGCAATGATTTGCTATTTCTAGAAACTAATAATATTATGGTTAAATGATGATAAAATATAATATTCTGTACATTTAATATATTCATACTAATTTAATTAGCAATTGATTTGAAATAATAATAAGAATAGTTAATATTTGAAAATAACATTTTCTAATAAATAGTTTTTCATTATTTTTTATAATTCCATTTAAAAATAAAATTCTTAAATTTAAAATTTTAATTTTGAAAAATGAAATTAATTTTTTAATTAAAAATATATATGATATTAGTATAATATTTTAGGATTTCTATAAAACGATTGATTTTTAATATGAATAGTAACAAATGACAACTTTATTAATACCCTGAACTCTAGAACATTATTATGATGTAAAAATTACCTTATAATTTCTGAAACCTATTTTTATGAAATATTTATTTAATAATTAAATTTATATATCTAAAAAAATATTAATTTAATTTTAGAATCATAATTTTAACATTTTGTATCCTAAGTTATTTTTTTAAAAAATAATTTTATGCAATATGCAATTATTATTTTAGAATTAATTTTTTTATCACTATAGTAAATTTAATATATTAAAATGGTTTTACTATTTTAAAAAATTCCAAAATTATTTATTAATGGATGTTTATTTTTATGTTATAAAAATAATGTTCTGAGGTTAAAAAATTTGTTTTTTTGGTAAAATTATGTTATAGTAAAAAGTGGAATTTAGGGGAAAGGTTCCAAAATATCTAAAAAAGTATACATTATTTGGTTTGTTAGTGTTATCTTAACTAATAATCATCCCATCTCTATTATTCTGAACATTTCTCACTTCTTTCCATTGAATGTGACATTCCTTTGATATAATATTATGAGTATTTATAAAATTTCCACCACTCTCACATAGAAATGTATCCCATTATAACCACAGTAATAATGAGATCAAAATCCTTTGGTATAGAAAAAATACTACCCAAATATATTTCCAACATTATTTATGTTCTTTTCTAGCCAATATACTATACATATAAATCTGAATGAGTTGTCTCGATGAGTATGGTAAAAAAACTTTATTTGTCCTTTTTTATTTCTATTCGATTATTTCTTATTATACCAACTAAAAATCCATTAGAACCATGATAACACAGATAAATTGGTATCATAAGTATACTTAAATGTTATTGACTTTATTAAATAACAATATTATTCCTTCCACTTAACCATTTGAAAAATAAAACATTTCATGTGTTATGTGTGGACTACGCCTCCAAAAATGACATATTGTGTTTTTCTTCAATGAAATACATGGGTAGTTATAAACTATATATTATTAATATGAATTATATTAAGGAGTTATATTTTATATGAGAATGGTATTAAAAGTGTTAGATAAAATTTAATGATCAAGATAATTTAATTCATAAATATTAATAAATCACCAAAAATATTCACAGAATAGATCCCTTTCCCAAAATCCATTCCCATAATTTCGATAAAATTAACATGGGGATTCATAAATCATTGTAAAAATATTTTATAATTTAGGAATTACTAGAATTGTAACAAATAATGGTGTTCATTGTTTCCATTATCAAAACATTGGTGAATCAATAAGAATTACTAATACAACATGATAAAATTAAACATTAACTAGATGATGAATGTATACTGAATGACTATAAATATAGAGTAGAAAATTTTATAACTAAGAATGGGGTTTTGAAATTATCTGTTAAAAAGGTTTTGTTTATGATATATGTGATTAATGTTCATTAATGTAAATCTAGAGTAAAAACATGGGTTTCAATTTTATTTTCCCTTCATTTAGGCAAGTTTTCATATTACACACTTATTTTTATATAATATATATTACTAAAATCATAATAAATTCACTTCATATTTTTAATGACTCAATAACTTATTTTCTATTTCTTTTCATGAATGAAACAACATACTCTTTAATTTTCTTTAAATCATAAGATTTAATAATATCTCTTAGATTTAAAAAATAAAATCCATCCTCGATTGTGTATCTATATGATAATTCAAAATCATTTGATTCTTAGGTGAAACACTACATAACTCCCAGAGGCTAATAATTCATAGTGGAAATGGTCGGATGAAAAAAAATTCTTCTAATAGATTGACAACTGGTATATATAAAGACAAAATAGGATCCCAACTATATCAATGGATTCTACATCCTTATATTAGCCTTGGGGATGCTGATTGAGCCAGTCAGGAATTCTCTCATATGTTCAAAACATGTGAGTAAATGGAATGATTTTATATCACTTTTAACATATATCCAATAAATATATTCCTTACATTGCAACATATAAATATCAACAATATGTGATTGTTTATGAAAAAAATGATTAAATATCAAAAGCTTATCATTCTCTACCTAAAAATTGCCATAGTGTATTATGTAAATAATATCATGTGATGGATTACATAGCAATTCCAAGTGTTACTACTCATGTTGTATAATAAAAAATTGTAGTAAATAGGTAATACCATATCATAATATTATAGACAATGATACACAAAATATATAAAACATATATTTTATGAAAATCACTTATATCATATCCATGTATCATCTCATACGATATAATAAAAAAATATCAAATACATAAAGGATTTACGACATATATCTATCAAAGTCCCACTTGAATTTAATCCATATAGACAATGTTCCATTTGATGATATATTATATCATATATAATAACATATGAAACCATATCCAAAACATATTTTTGATATTTTCCCAAATACTTTTGTAATTCAATAATTAATTTCAAAATGTAACACATCATATTTAATACATTGTGAATATCATTCCAACACTACATTAAAAAACTATAAAATACTTTAATAGTAACTATTTGGCTCTCAAAAAAATAAATCACTATTCTATAATCAAAAAAGTGTGACACCATGATCCTATGAGGCATTTAATAAAATCCCTGAATCTAACAGTATATGCATGGAGAAACCTATAGGAAAATAATATTAATAATCAGGATACAGAGATATCTAGATTGATCTTTATTAGAAAATTAAAATAACAAACCTATTTCAACAAATTATATCATATACAAGAAAAAAAATTCTTATGATACCTTTTTCTATGACATAATGTTAAAAAAGTAAATTGATTTTTTCAATAATTGCGACATGTTCATCAACAGGCACTGTAGCGGTGGCAGAGTATTGTAGCAGCGGAGGTACTGAGCGGAACTGTAGTAGGCGAGGTTACTATTCACAGAATGTGAATTGGGCCAAACATTTGGGCCTACGGGCTATGTAATGGGATACTAGCCCACTGTGCCTTCAGGATATGTAATGGGTTTCCCTCTACCCAGTTGAAAGAGGGTCTTTGATTTGATTTAATAATAAAAATGCGGCTTCGGCCCAAACATTTAAAAAAAATTAATGTATAAAAATAACATAAAATATCATGTAATGCTTATATTTTTTTTCTATAAACTGCATTTTTATTTTCTATGAACATTTATTTCAAAAAAATAAATATATTTTGGTTAATTTATAAATAAATATATTGTTTATATGAATAATATATTAGCAAAATTAAATTAGTAATTGATAATAAATAAAAATAAAAATAATTAATTTTTAATAAATTAATTTTAGTTTAAAAGATTTTATTAATTATATTTTATGATTCCATTTAAAATTTAAATTCCCAAATTTATAATCTTAATTTGATAAATATATATTTATTGACATAGAATGAAAATATTATGTTTGGAGGAAATTTTTGTATTTTTTTAATAATATTTATTTTAGGTGAAAAGCAAAAAATTTTTTTCGATAAATACTATGAATTTTTTATAATCATTAGGATATAAGAATAAATTAATAACATAGGAATCATTTTTTTAGAAAACATATTTATTTAATATGTGAAATTATATATCATATAAGATATTGTGTTTAATTTAGAAACAGATGTTGACATTTTATAACCAAAGTTTTATATTTTCGAAAACTATTTTTATGCATTATATATTTTATATTTTAGAATTAAATTTTATCATTTTTATAAATATAATATTATAAAATGTTTATTATATTTGGAATAATAATTAAAAAATTAGATAATAAAGGAATGTTATTTCTTATCTATATAAACTAGCTGTCATGTTTAAAAAATGAGTGATAGTGGTAAAATAAAATTATGCTAAAAATTTTATTTGAGGGGAAATATCCCATAATATCTTACTATGATTGGTTTATTTACAATGAATAATAACCACCCATTAAATTCATTTGTTTTGGATCCATATTCCTTTGAATGTGTCATGACTGCAATAATGTTATATGTATTTACCAAAGTGCAACCTTGTCACTTATAAAAGGAGCCATTCACCACCCCACTTATCTGGACACCAAAATACTTTTAAATGAAAATATTTTTACACCATTATCTTTTTCAATTTCTAGAGCTTATTATATCGCAAATATACTATTCAATTAATGAGCATGGTGGTAGATTATGGTGTAAATTAAAAACACCTAATCACTAAATTGTCATTTCTAATCCATCATTTCATTTTCCTGCTACACCTAATATATTCTAAAAAATGGTATCATAAATACATTAGTATAATAATTATATTGATATTTTATTATTTTCATGGCATACTATTATATACCTTCTTCCTACCAATTTGAAAAATCAAAATGTGGCTCATAATAAGTACATATTATCAGAACCATGAATGACATAATTGTTTTATCACTAAATGAATGGATTGTACTAAAATACTTCTAATGGATATAAATGATATTAAGTTGTAATATATGTCCTGAAAATGGTTCTAAAAAGATGATATAAAAAATTATGATCATTATAACGTTATTAATTGATATCAATAAATTACCTAAAAAATCAATTCACGTGTCCCTTATATATAAATAATTGTTGATGTTTCTATAAATTTAAAATTTGGATTCTTAAATCATTGAAAAATGATTTAAATTTTTCTTATAATATTTTAATGATGTAATTTATGTCAAATAATGGGTTTAAACAACACCCTTATGAAACATGTGAAGAATAATAGAAATTACTAACATTCGGTGATAAAATAATCGTTTAATGATGGGTGAATGTATAATGAATTTCTATAATTAATGAGTATAAAATGTAATAAATATAAATAATGTTTTTAAATTAGTTTTTAATATGGTGATTATAGTTACCCATATGTTTCATACATATGTGATAAATATTAATTTTTTAATATTCTTTAGATAAAATATTAATTAATGCGAGAATTTTATAGTTCTTCTTAATTTGGAATACATAATCATAAAAACTATTACATAAAAAAACAAAATAACCTCCTACTATGTTATTCATAACTAAAAACAATATTATACATATCGTAATTAGAACCTTTATTCATAACATGGAGAAATAAAACATAAATAAATATTCATCTTAGGTGATCAATTAGTGAAACCATGGTAGTTTTCATTGATCAATTGAGAATAATATGAACATAAGTTTATGATAACATGAATATTTCATTATAAAAACATACCCTTCATATCATTGATCATATCATTTACTTTTGGAAAATAACATGGCAGTTAGAAAGACATGAATCGTAAATGAATCAAATAAAACAAGCCATTATATCACAAAATTGGCAGAAAACATAAGTTGGAGGAATAAACATAATCATAGAAAATAATTTTATTTAATAGAAATGAATCATTTACAAGACTGTCAAAGTAGAATTATTTCTCTCCCCAAACCATCCTGATAGTCAATTTTCTCTCCCATGGATTTCATAGTGGGAAACAAACCATACTAAACTGGGTTCACTCCCTATTTCATACCTCATTATGTCATGTGATATGAATCATTACCCAATGAAATGGATGGAGATACATACCTCACCAACCATTAGATATAACATTACTACCTTCCTTGGTTATAAAGTTACCACTATCCATAGTCATAATGTGACCACCATCACTAGTTATAATGTAACCACCATTATTTGTAATAATGTAATCATTGTAACATAATGAAAACAATACATATGTTTTCTAGAATATCATAATATTAGTTTCAAATTATAACCCATTAAAATAAATTTGTTTCATAAGAATTTCATTATATCATAACTTTTGGAGGAGTAAGGTGTTTAGTAAATAATTCATAATTTTATCACAAAACAAACCGTTGAAAATGAAAGGGCTTCATAAATATATTTTCATAATTAAATAAAAATATCAAAAGAATGAATGGGGATGGTATCCTTGGATTATATACCATGCAATTCATAAGAGATATTAAGGTATGGGGTCTTTACTATATAGAAATATAATGGAAGTATTATTAATACATCCTTGAGTAAAATGAGTTTCTATTTTGAAATAAATTCTAAAAAGTCCAAAAAATTCATATTATTATAGAAAACTATTTATCTAAAAATATACATTGAATCATATATAATAATCATTATATCATTCATAATCTAGGAAGAAAATCAATTGAAATCATGTTGTATATGTTAATAGAAAAACATAATTTTTATACTTTTCCCAAAGAACATCATTCATAAAATGATTGGAAAATTATTTTTAATCATTTAAAAAAAATCAAACAGGTGTAAAATTCAAGTCAAAAAATCATAATAGTATATTAAAAAATTCATTAATTTTTTTTTAAAATTCAGATATGGAAGATAATGTTTTTTCAGCTGAATAGAAAACTAATCTCAATTTCACTTGAAAAAATTCATTATCATAAGTACATAAGATGGGTAAAAAGAGAGTAAAAAATTTAATATAATGAAATTTTTTGAGTATAATAATATTTCTTATTTCATTGATAGTTATATTTTAATATTTCATCATCATAAATATATTCATAAACAATATAGATAAATAGTGAGATTGTAACATATAACCCTTACAACGTAGTTAAATTGTTAGTAATAATAATAATGATGAAATAAATATTATTGGATATCTATATACCAGAATTTTTATAATAATATTTATAAAATACATCTAGGGGAATTATATACACCACACAAAAGAAATGAGTGGTTTAAATGGTATGTGTCTCAAAAAAATAAATGTGAGAAAAAAATCCCTTATGTTACGTATGAATTCCTATGTAAATTTTGGGATACTATTGTATAATAAATATATATTTTTTATAAATATATTATAGAAACATAATAACCTATATCATTATATATATGATTTATATACAACCTTTTATCACTTAATTGTTAACACCAAATTATTAAAATCACTATTCAACGTGATATCCGCTTCCTTTTTCTATAATATTATGGCTTGGTAGTTTTGGTATATTGATCATGGTCGCATCATGTCAATTACATTAATCAGGATATAAATATCATATATATTCATTATATAGATTCTTTGAGTCATTCATAATATATATATATATATAGAAAAATTAATTACAACATTCATTGAGATGGTTCGCCGTACGTATGCTTGAATGATATTTCAATTTTTTGATGGATTAAAATAATTAAAGGTAAAAAATAAGTAAAATTTATATAATCATAATTATATCAAATATACCATATAAAATCATTAATCATTTCCTTACTATTGACCATGTAAAAGAGAAATAAAAAACAAATCCCAACACTTCATGTAGGTGGTAGTCCACATGTATTCACCATAGACAATATCATTTTTAATAATCATTGAAGGAAAGTAGCTAAATATGATATTATAATTAAATAATTATAATTATTTTATAATTCTAAAATATAAATATTAATAAAATCATAATACCCATTCAAAAAATATTGTGATGAGAAATGTGATTTCTTATGGTGATGACCACTTCAATTAAGTAACTCCATTAGATTTCCTCTTAAGGGCCCAAGGGATTGCCTTTTGAAAATACCAAAACCTCTAGAATGTGTATAAGAATTATTATTACTGAATGTTTTTGTGTTTATTCATACTAGAAGGATAAACTATTTTTGAATAAGTGAATGTACATACACCCTTTTATAATTGAGAGGCAGGGTACCTCTGAAATTTCATAAAATATTAAATTAATATAATTTATTTTTTATCTCCTAGTTACTCCAATTTGATAATATTTAAATAATATATAAGAAATAATTTAAATAATTTATTCTGATTTTTTTTACATGATTGAATATGTTGGTTGGAGTGGATACATAAGAGGGTGTTAATTGAGTTCCAATTAAAATTTATGATTATAATATATCTATTGAAATCCCCAAAATTGAATTGAATGATAATATGTATGGAATTTGTATTAGAGTAATGGGTCAATTAGGTTCTAAATAGATTTATTAATTCTCAGTTAATTAAATCTGAAGATTAATTAACTTTTGAATCTAACCTAATGATTTACCATATAGACAAACACTTTCTAGATTACCATTCAATGTATCTTTAAACAAATTATATATTTCAATGTAATTGGCAGCGAAATATTCAATATAGGATAAAACTAAAATAAGTAAGAACAAATGTTTTAAAACCAGAGGTTCGTTATCAAGATGAGACATATGCCTCTCAAACGATTCATATAAAATTTGATACACACCCTTGATCAGGGTAAAAAATATTACAGTGACTATCCAGTTACTATGTCCTCTACCACAGTTCTTAATGGGAAAAGAAAAACAATAGCACACAGGCTATCGAGGTCACACTTGACCTCTTCCACAATTCTCAGTGGGATATAGTATTGTGTATGATGTTGGGAGTGTGGATTTAGTAACCTCCAGTTCAGTCCAGGAGTAAGAGTGTAAATACAACACACACTTCTCCAAAAGTAAATGAATGAAACACAATAGAGGTAAATAGATAGTGATGAGTTTATAGTGCTCTATGTGTTGTGAGTGAAGCTCTGGACTCCTTGAATTTAAGTAAATGAAGCTCTGAGTCCTTCTCTTGTTTTTTCCATGAAAACATAGTGTAACATTTCATGTTACATTACATCCACTGTAGGTATTCAGATTGAATGTGAATGTGTTATTTTTAATCCATCAACATCTTCTTTGAACTTATATTCATGATGAGTATGAATGTTCTTCAAGTTCCTCGTGTGTTATACTTTTCATGTTTGTGTGTGCATGGATGAATTATTTCTCTATACCTCTTCGCATATCTTTTTTACTACAGCTCGATCTTCTTTATATTCAACGAGCGCCGAAAATAGGAATGATTACCTTTTCATAGGTACGAGGTATGGTTCCCTGACATGACAACAACTATAATTAAATATCATTAATTTTATTAAAAACAAAAATTGTGACCGTTGGAATTCAATAAGAGTTAATATAAATTCAAACAGTTTTCATGACAATCAGTCAGTCATTAGATCAGTATGTCATTTTGAATCTGCATCGGTATCGGTAGGTCCTTCAATCAGCATCGACATCGGTAGCTCATGATCAGCATCAATATTAGAAGCTCATGATCAGCATCGACTTGGATAGCTTTTGATCAGTATCGGCTTTGGTTGCTTGTGTTCAGTATCAATATCGCTAACATGTGATCGACATTGGTGTTCGTAGCTAGTGATCAACATCGGCATCTGTAGCATGTGATCAACATTGGTATGACCATTTCCATCGGTGCAACCGTTCATCATCTCTATGACGGTTCATCATCGTTGCGACCATTCATCATCTGTTGGACCGTTATAATCGGTGCGACCGTTCATCATCGGCGTGACCGTTCATCATCGGTGCGACCATTCATCACCGGTGGGACCGTTTGTCCTCGGTGCTACCATTAATCATTTGTGCGAATGTTCATCATCTGTGTTACTATTCATCATCGGTGAGACCATTCATCATCGATGCGACCGTTCATCATCAGGGTGACCGTTCATCATCGGTGTGAGATGAAAATAACTACCGGTGAGTCATAAACATGAAATTTACACTAATTGTCTGTTCAATCAAAAAAACATCCAAGTCAACAATAAAACATAAATTAACATAGATAAAAATTATTTATACAAGATTTAAATATATGTAAATAAATTTAGTTCAAATTAAACAAATTTCTAAATTTTCATAAATAAAACAATGATTTGTGATTATTAAACTAAACATCTCATCAAGAGTTCAACAATATCCCTCTCATTGATAATCAGAAATCAATGGCCTAAATGAAGAGGGAATAGAGTATGTCATTTATTAATCCCCCCCTATATAAAAATAATATATGCCAAAAGATAAAAAGATCATCAGATAATGACATCAGAGTATAAACAAAGGGAGAATATATCAACCTATTATTAAATAAATAGTCATTTCTCCCCCTTTCATCATTTCCCCCCCATTGGGATTATCAAACTAACGATTATAATGAAGATAATCAAGAATAAAATTCCATTTAAAAATTAGTTGTTATAAAGAGTAAAATAACCATATAAAATGATAAAAGTACAAGAAATAGACACCCTATCAAAAATGACTGGCACCGCTACTTCTTTGGGTGCAATGGAGATTTCTATTACACAAAAGAAGGAATGGATTATTGAGAGGGTTCTTTGATGGAAGTTTGATATGGATGGATGGAGAGAAGAGGTAGGAAAATTCTAGCTGGTAGCACAATGGGAGCTAAGGTAACTTGCTTAGGAATAGAAGATTTTTCTGGAGGTCGCTACTTAAGGACTGGCTATATATTTGATAGAGCATGAGACATTGATATCTGACCAGGAGAAAAATCTGAGGATCTGAGAGGCACCACAGTAGGAAGAACAATTTCCATCTCTAGCACATGATGTTATGTTTTGAGTAGATTGATAAAATATTTAATTAATTCACCACTATATTTCATATACTTTTAAAAGTCATCATTGTTCTACACGAATAATTCCAAAGTAGGAGTGAAATCCTTCAACTGCTGGACTAGACCCTTGAATGCATGAGTTACTTGAGGGAGCCTCAAATTCTCATCGAAAACCATAAACAAATGTTACAACACATGGATGTTATAAATCTTAGAAATGTAGTGATCCACTTTCTCATTGATCTATTTCTGAGCCTTAGTAGCATCAGCTGAATAAAACTGCACTATTTTGTGGATATGATCTCTATTGACATCAATCATTTTCAAGGAATCCAAATCCATGATCTGTCTATGAGATGATAACTATTATATTATAATATCATTTATGGTATTAATTTAATGACCAATGATGTTTGATATTTTGGAGGTGCTGGCATGAGAAACAATCTGAGTGATCTCGGCATTCAACATCCTCAATTCTGCTTTCTTCAGGTGTTCTACCATATTTCATAAAACTTCCATCATACTAGATATGGTTGATATAAACTCACATGACAAAGAGACTAATCCTCTGCTTAAATCATTGAGCGTTTTATTTAGAGAGGTAATATTCCAGCCAATCATCTCACCAGTACTGTACAGGTCAAGATTATTGATACTTACCACACATTGAGTCAATGAATCCATTGTAGACTCAGATAAATTCACATGATTAGGAGCGCGAGCATTATAAAATTCTTTATTTATTGTATCTCTAACTGAATGAAGCAACTCAGATTTAAATCGGTCAAGATACGATTATTCCATTATAGGATCAAGTTTAGATTGAGAAACTGAAGGACAAGGTCTGTCTGCTGTCACCTACATATACATAGAAACTAATAGTGCCATAAATAAATGACTTACACATGTAGTATGCACATATTTTTACTCTTCCTATGGATAATCTATGCCCAGAACTGCAAGACCTTTGTGTTCTTCCCATGTCTCTTTGCATGAAGGATAGAAATTCTTCACAAACCTAGAACATCCAGAATTTTTATGAGAGACTTCATCATTCACATAAATCACTGACTGTACTATCCTTTAAGTCTCAAGAACATGTTTTTACTCATTTTTTTGGGGATGAGGATCAACTTGAATCACATTTTCACTATCCACTGGTCGAGTAATTACATCAACATCATCATAACTACATTCATCATCACTACTATCACCATCGCTGCAATCATCCTCATCACCATCGTCACCAGCATTAATCGATTGTTCATTTGAATTATCTTTACTGCTAGATTCATACTGGTGAAAAGGTGATTCTTTAGTCTCACCCTTTTGTTCATAATCTAAAATAAGTTCTATCTCTGGTAACATGAGAGGTGGACTAGCTGGTCCAAATTCTATTATTCGTTTCTTCGGAATAACCATATCAGGATCACTCCTGCCACCAGGTTGTGATTCAGGCACCTTTTTAGTATAGGTTTCATCTTCATCATCTTTTTCTTTTGTTCACTTCTTACTGGACTCAACGGATTCCATAGGAACTAGTGGTTCCTCTTCTTCATCAGAATAATCAACTTCTTCACCAGGTTTTAAACTAGGATCTCTCATACCATTTGGACTCTTAAGATGATCAATAGGAATGAAAGAGTTATAAAAAATTTCATCATCAGGAACCCAAGCCATCTTCCATGGGTTCCAGTTGATTTTAATCCTTTTACAAATATCCATTCTAATACTGATGCTACTGATAAATGAGATACACTCATCTCCATCATCAACATAGCCCACGAACATCAGCATGGAAATGATTTGCATGGAGTAGAACATGGTTGTAGCTTTCCTGGATGGCTTCATCATCTCAGCAATATTTAAAAAAAAATATCTACACAGGTTGACATTTTCACCATTAAATAATAAAAACAACAGAAAAAAATCATTAAGCATTACATAAAGAAAATCACCTTTTCTAGGGAAAAATTGTTGTTGAATACACTTAAACAGAATTCTACTCTCATCGTCTAACTCAATAGGAGTTATTCTTATGGATTCAGAATTAGCAGTCAACATCTCCAATGATAGCTCATAATAAAAATATACAGTGGTACATGGCATAATTCTAGTTTAGGCCTCATATCATGAATTACGAGGTACTACTAAATGTTCATCCCACTGCATCGATGAAAAACATATCTTTTTTCCTTTGATTATAGAAGATAGTCTCGTAGCATCTGCTCTATCCTAAACAATACTTATGTTCAGATAAAATTCATGCACTAACATTAGGTAAGCGACACGATCATTATCATCGAACCTGTATTTCCATCCTTTTATTTACAAAACATTCAGAAGAGCAAACTTTCTGGATAACACCCATTCAGTACATACTTCCTTTCTAGTTGTAACAACCCGTGTTTCTATCTTTGGCTTCACTGACCTTTGAGTCATGCAACTTGATTCTACTCAAGCACATTTCACATGAGAGGAACCTTCAGATTACTTGCATTGTCTCTTTTTCTTGGCCCTTTGGAGGTTCGATAGGATTGATTGGTTGGAATGGTTTGAAAGGTTCAGATGGTTTGGGATTCAGAAATGAAAAGATATTTTGGCGGGAGATGGAAGGCCAAAAGAAATTTGAAATAACCGCGGATATTTATTTTATTCATTTAGGGTTACAATAATAATAATAATCAATAATAAAAATTTATTAAAACAATGTCGTTTTGACAAACACTAACAGTTTCACAAACTGTACAACTCAATCGACAGCACAGATCGATTTCACTAATCGGTTTCACATATCGGTTTCCCATATCGGTTTCATAGATTGGAATCACTGATCAATCATACCTGACTCTTTTTAAATAAAGTCTATACATTCAGACCATAAGGGATTGGTAAAATTATCAGCTTGATGATGTTCTGACTCAATAAATTTTAATGAAATATCATCCTTTTGATTATGATCTATCATGAAATGATGTCTGACATCAATGTGTTTGGTCCTATAGTGAGGCACAAAATTCTAGAAATGTTTACTCCACTACTGTTATCTCAATTTATAGACACATGTCTAAATTGAGACCATAGTCCTACATAGTGTATTTCATCCACAAAATTTGTGCACAACAACTACCAGCAATAATGTATTTTGCTTCAGCAGTATATAATGCCACAGAGTTCTATTTTATACTACACCATGATTCTAGGGACATTCCTAAAAGATGACATGTTCTAGATGTGCTCTTTCTATCCAACTGGAAACCAGCAAACTCAAAATCTGAATAACTAATTAATAAAAAGGGTTGTCCTTTAGGATAAAATAAACCTAAATTGGTAGTATTTTTGAGATTTTTTAAAATCCTTTCAAAGACATGCAAATGAGATTCTACAGGATTGGCGTGAAATCTTGCACACATACACACACTAAACATAATATCTGGTCGTCTAGCAGTAATGTCATCTTTAACAATATCCATTTAATTTGAAATTAAATATATCATGAAAAAAATGGGAAATTCAAATATAATTCTTTAACATAGATATTATATTTTATATTCATCAGATAAAATTTGTGGATCACATTAAATCAAGCAAATTATATTAATTTTAAAATTAAAAAAATCAATAGATATATATATATTTATTTATTAATAGAATAAATATTTCATTAGTATTTCTTAAGAATTTTAGTACATTATATAAATACTAAAAATTATAAATAATTTTATATCAGAAAAATACATTCTTTAATCTTAAAATCGAGGAATATATTCATTAATTACTTTATTTTTTATTTATGTGAACTCATAAGATATATTTAAAACATAGACAGTGTAATTTAGTATCTTTTTTTTCTATAAGTATTATATTGGAAATTTTCATACAATAGATTCCATTAAACAACTCCATTTACATCCTATAGTTATAATATTCAAATTATATTCATCCAATAAAAATTATTATGAATAATAATGGCCCTATAAATATGTTTTATCCCAGATTATCCTTAATTATCCTATAACACGGTTTTATGTTTTACCATATTTACTAATTATATTTTACATAAAATAATAGTAGAATATATTCCAAATATGAATAAACAGAATTATATTATTGAAAAATATTTATCAAATTCAATACGTATAAGTGGAATCAATAAATTTTTAACATAAATGTGGAAAATGAGATGAAAAATGCTTTTGGAAAAATATTGTTTTACGCATAAAACTGTATTTATTCTAAACACATTAATAGTAAAAATATATGATCAATGTTTTATAAAATTATATTAGTATATAATATATATATATATTTTATATATCATTCAAAAAAAGTAATTAATTAAATTTATTGAGATTAGAACACATTTCTTTATTGAAAATAGTTTTTAGGAAAATGCTTTTCTACATATATAATTTGTTTTTAATAATTAATTCAACAATGATATTGATTATAATTAACTTAATTTAATTAACTAAATAAATAGAAATATTTTTATTCTAAAACCAATTTAAAAAAATGAATCTTTGTATAAGCATAGATTATAAATTACTATTTTCCAAAAAATCTGTATTTTTTCCTATTCACTAGAAAAACAATATTTCTAGATAATAATCAAAAACCCATCCTAAAATTATTTTGATATTATTAACTGAAAAATTAAAATAGGTTATTTTAAAAAAAATTCTAAAATTAAATATAATATTTTCTCAAAATAATCAACAAAAATCATTCTTAATGAAATTAATTTTATCAGACTAATATAATGTTACTATAATAAATTGAATGTTTGTTTCCTAAATATTAATCAATAAACATATATATATCATAATATTATTATTATTATATATCTTATTATGTAGTGATTACTAATTTACAACTACTTATTTAAAGTCTAGGTAATAAAAATAACATAATAAAAATTTAATAATATATCACAGTTTGTTTAAACTCATTGTTGTGTAAAATGCATGCTGTTATGGAAATTAAATATCTTTAAAAGAAAGATGATTAATCCTCAATATATTAATTTTTACCCCCCTTAAAATGAATTTTTCCAACCAAATTCATAAATATGATATAAAAAATTTAGGATATCATTATTTCATTATAACCTTGAGTTCTCATGTAGCTTCTTAAAATTTTTGATTTCTCTAGAGAACCATCACTAGGTGAGTACTCTTATTTCATATAAATTTATCAATATAATCCAATATCTCAATTGAATAGTCCTAATAAGATTGATCAAGTTGTGGTGGTATTACATCTGAGTTTATTACCTGTGACAGGTCGAGTATGTTTTTCCGTTGGACAAATACATGGAACCGACCATAAATTTGAGATAGGTTTAGTGGAATTAAAAAATTAGAATATGTTGTCCCTACTCGATCAAGAATATCAAAATAAAAATGTAACACACCAACTCTGGATAACCTTACCAGTCACCTATATCATCCCATTATAGGGAGGTGTAAGAAGAGATAAAAAACCATTTGGTGATTGTAAGAAAAAACAATACATACAACCAGATTACTATGTAGAAACAAACGAAAGATACAATTGATCCAAATCACATAAACAAGAAGAATTGTATAATTCTATAGAACAAGTCACTATGTGACCATGTTACCTCTGAACTATACCAAAATGAAAATAGTGATGTAAATAGAAAACCCACAAAAATACGGATTCACATTGTATTACCAATACACTGGAAAAAATGTCTACAACCTCATATAAGAATAAATATATTGTGAGACATATATCCAATTAGGATGCCACTAAAATATATACACAAGATAAAACAACAAAAATTCAAATGATAATTCATTAAAACAAAACATTTATATAATCTTTTTATCTATATAATCAATTTGAATTTTTTTTAAATAATTATATAGTTTTTCACAAATTGTATGTTATACCTACAAAATACAGTAAACATTTATTTAATGATAACAAAATATAAATATATATGTGATCTAACTCTCATGAAATTAAATACCATGTAATAAAAAAACTAGTAAAAAAGAATTCAAATACATTCAGAGCTATATCCTATGGGAAAATATGTACTAGCCATACACAAGCCAAACAAGGCATAGAGTTGTGTCCAAAATAACCTAAAGTACTTATACAGATCAACGAATTATATGAGGTTACCTCTATGTTGAATAATAAACAATAAGCATACACATGTATTTATCTCTATGTACACAATGTTCCCACTATAAAATGTCGGTCAATTTCTATTTTTAAAACCATGCTAACATTTTTATAAATCAATTATCAATTCCATGAAAAAATTATTCAGTGTTTTAAAATCCATTTTCCCTTTAAAAACAATGAAATTAAATTTTCAAAGAAAACCGCATTTTAATGAAACCAAATCCCTTTTTAATTTTGTCACATGAAATTTCATTTAAAATTATAGGATATCAATATCAACAAAAAAAATTCCAAATATTAGACCAATATAAATGATCCCCCTTTCTTTAGAGCGTAGGAATCCTAACATCCTTTGACAAAAATGATTATAATCCATAAGATCTACCATGATAAGACATGTAAAAACTAATACTAAAAGGATGGATAAAAATCGCAATAAAATTTTCAATCCAAAAAAATTACAGTGAAACAATGACCAACAAGAGATACACCAATAATAAGGATCACCCGAAGAGTAAAAACACCTTTCAATGTTGATAAATCACTGAACAAAACGAATTAGGATGAGGAAATACACCCATAACCACCTAGGGTATTCACTCAAGAAGAGTATAGAAGGATATAAAAGAAATGATCACACAAACACATGCACTGCACCCCAAAAACATAAACTCGTGGAATTAAATGTCATGTAATATTTTACATATTGTAAATCCATTTCATTTTAAGATACACTAAAAAATGGGTCAAATTTTAAATTAAAAACCATATTTTCACATTAATGAATGTGTAACCCTTACAAGAGTTATAAAAACTCCAAATATTAATTCAATTCACATGATGAGTCTGGTCAACATTAAAATTCATGAAATGGCATTACACATTGTATACCAGGGCATCAAAAAATAAAAAGTTAAGTGAAAAGCTAAAAATCCAAAAAAAAATACATGAATTCTTTTTAAGGTATCCTCATAATTTAGGGCCAAATATACACTCCCAATAAAAAAGGAAAACCAAAAACAACAATCATAATATAGCAGATAAGAAAGAAGTACACTATTACATTCTCCCCATCATAAAGCTTTATAGCCCTAGAAAGAGCTCAAAATCCTGGATCCACAAAAAGAGTATGACATTAAAGCCTCATTAATGACTAATTCTCCAATATCTCATGGAGATCCTACATGAACTTCCATTTTACCCAATCAATGAGAATAATTTTACTACTCAATAACTAATCATGGAGATGCATAATTAGTATTGGAAACACAACTAATGTGATATCGGGCTTAATGAAAACATCCTCTCATATAATCACATGGGAAGGATTTTGTATATATGTACTCAACTAAGAAACATGTAACTTTTCATTTATATAAATCTATCCAGATGTTAACAAAAACAAATAATCTACCCTTCATAGTCGCTCAATGATCTCAAAAGGGACCAAAAACCTTATTTTCAACTTACACTACTGACCCATCTGATGATATCCCAATTGAGGTAAAACTATGAGAAATACATGATCACCAACCGCCGACTCCAGCAGTAGATTTCGAAGGTCCGAATAAGATTTTTGATGAATATGTATTGTTATTAGATTCTTGTGGATACAATACACTTCCACTTTCGCATCCTAAACAACACTCGACCAGAACAAGGACTAGTCTCACAAATCTTCCCAGCACATGGGAGATCAACATGGTTCCCATATAAAGTCTTAAAGGGCAACATCCAGATGGAATCATGGAAAACATTTTTCTAGGGAAACAAAAACAATCAAAAATTTATTTCCCATTATCCACTGATGTCAGACACTCATTGTAGGATATTATTATTAAGATCATTTATATTCCACTCTATCTATCCATTTTTATGTGAATGATAAGTCATGGACAATTTCAATTTGGAAAGCATTGCCTCTTGAAAAGCGTTACAAGAATTTGGATGTGAACTTCAAGTACTTTTTAGAAACCTCTATATAAGGAACCCAATGATTTTTCACAATTTCATGGACATACAAGTCCCCATGAAATTATGCTTTCATCATTTCGTTTATTGGTACGAAATGTGCTAATTTAGCGAGTCTGTCGACAATCAAAAAAATCACATCCTTCCCATAATGATTATACTACAATGAAAAGATGAAATCCAAGGAAATTTAATCCCACTTCTATAATAGAATAATTAAATGTTGCATCAATACGATAGGAAAATGGAGTTTTTCCTTAACTATTTAACAACTGAGACACCATGATAAAAAATCTACAATAGACCTCCTCTTCCACAACATCTAATACCTACATCTTATATCATTGTACATCTTCGTATCCCTAGGGGGAATGAACCAACAAAACCAATGTCCACTGTCTAAAAAATATTTCCTCATGTATAATGAAACAAGAAACCTGCTATGGAAGAACATAGATCTATTGGGAGATTAAGACAACACGCACATGGTATCCCCACTATTTAGAATTTAAATCATGCATTTTCTGTCAGGGTCAGTTGTTTGCTCAATATGAGCTTGCTCATCCATAGATGTGTCAAAATTTATCAAGTCAAAGAACACCTACCACCAAACATCATCAATCCCATGTTCATCTTGATAAAAGAACTCTTTTGAGACTATTCCTCAACTAATTTTTTCACTGCTTATATTAGTAATTTTCTACTCCACAAATCAGACTCTATATTCCATTTCCTAGAAGTTTATATGACATAAAAATAAACATTATAATGACAATAAACACAATATATCTATCATATGTTTTGATATCAATGATTGAAAATATACTTCATGATATTGTGATCAGAATATACCACAAACCATTCTCTAAAGAGATAGGAACACCACATTTTCAGTGCATGCATAATAGATGCCAACACAAGAACATAGGTAGGTTACTTCTTCTTATGAAGGTGTAACTATAAAAAAAAATAATCCATTGCTTATTTTCCATCATGAATAACATCACAATCATGTAATAAAATAATCTCCGAAAACAGCTTCCACTAATCATGGTTTTGGAAGAATCAATACGAGTGATCAATTCATACTCATATACATCTCCTCAATGTATCACTAACACTTATCGTTAAATAATGTCATTACATACTTATAGGTTTAATCTATTATATAATATGATAGATTGGAGTAGTCTCAATCAAACCATCTATAGTAACCAGCCAATACAACAAAGATTAAGTTCGAAAACACATTTCTTGCCCACAAGAGGGTTATAACTACCTGAAACATTTTAGGATCAACTGATATGCCCCTCTTAGAAATCACACTCCCTAGAGACTTCAATTCCTAGATATAGTTATCACAATAAAAGTGATGTCCCTCAATGTTTAATGAATGATATTAAAATGTTCTCTATGCTCCTCCTATGACTTAAAGCACAACATGGTATCATCCAAGAACAAAAAAAGAAAAGAATCCAAGAACCAATGAATGATTTGGTTCATCAATGCCTTGAATACCGTTGGAGAATTAATAAGACCAAATGGAATAACCAAAAACACAAAAGGCCCATATCAACTCTGAAATATTTTATTGGGAATATCCGCTTCTTAAACTCACATCATTGGGTACCCTGACAACAAGTTAATCATAGAAAATAATGGATCCCCCAAATATTGATAGAAGAAATATTCAGTGTGGGGTAATGGAATCTTTCCCTAAACGATCACTGTATTCAACATCTTAGGGTCAATACAAAGTATAAAACTTCTATCTGCATCCTTTTAAAATAGTACTTGTGAATACTATGGTAACACGCTATAAAAAATAAATCCTTTAACCTCTATGACCTCATTCTAGTCTTTATGTTCCACAAACATAGTAGGTTTCATTCGATAGGATGACATATAAATGGGCATCATTCTAGGTAATAGTAAATTGTATACATAACCTCTCTCTACAATGGAAAGACAAAAAAATGGAAGTATCTCAAGGTACACACACATAATAGAAGGTATTTGACTACCCCAGAACATGTCAACTACAAGAAGAAACATTTCTATCCACTGGATTGAGATTATATCAGCATAAGGAAAAACTTGTCTTACATATACCATTATAGAGTCCAAATCACACTGAAAAAAATGAGTAACCCCTGTCTATTGATATGAACTATACCCGATGATGATTATAGTCTTGCTACTTTTCAATGCTAACTAACTATTCCATGCTTATGATCATGATGAATATGTCAATATTATGCACTATGAAGTCAGAAACCACATAATTGTGTCATTACACCGCCTGACAAACGTTACATTTGAGTACTTGTTCAAAACAATTTCCCCATGGCATAGAAAGATCCAATAATAATGACATAACCTTAATCTGAAACCCAACACTTAAAAAATCATTAACAATATATAAATAATTTGTAGAAAATGTATTATAAAAATCTAGCACCATATAAGAATAAATAAACATTGCACCTCTAATAGTTATTGTCCCTACTTCAAATTCTTATGGCACACACTCAGCAGAATAAATCAATCAAAACATGGACACTTGCACATCCACACTCTTGTAAAAATTAGACATTCCACACATTGAAACATACATCTGAAAATGAGACACATTATTTAATATGGATATTAACTTTCTGCCAGGGGACATTAGTCACAAAAATGCTTTTGATGGCCAGATTGCCAAAAAGGATGAATGTTGTAGGATTCATTGTACATTGAGTCTTGGTATTAAAACCCTTCCCACACTAGTAGAAAATAACATGTTTATTCCCTGTAGATTCCCTTTAAACTGGTCCTATAGAAAACTAACAAATATTGTGCCTTCATCTCGGACCATATGGGGCACCCTGGCTAACTATTGCACCAACTAAAGTTCAACCAAGGCATTTCCTCCCAGCTATGTCTACATCATATAAACCATTATTATAAAAAAACCTCCACAATGATCAAATTGAATAGTAGAACAATTATAGAATGAAAATCATCTGACCTACCCACCATGACCCTTCGAGCTTTTGAAAAAACATTGGTGACAATATCTGGTCCCAGATACACTAACTATGAAAAGAAAGTGGAGTATTCTAGAATAGATTACACCCTCTACTCCAATGATAGGAACTCTCATATATTTTAAAAACATAAAGTATCAAGATAAAATAACTAAATAAATATCTACATGAAGAAAAACAAGGTAATACATTCAAGAAACTTATCTCTCACTATTGAATCCCACCAATTTTTTTCTACTACTATGAGAATTTATGTGGAAAATCCATCTTTATAATTAATCCATTGGATTACTATAAGAGAATAAGATCCTCTCAATCCTTTAAACCAACTTCTATAATTTTTGTGGTCCATTAGAACCCTAAAGATAGGTGGAAACTACTTGGTCAGTTATAAACCATTATCCAATAGATTTTCTAGTTCCACTACATCCACTATCCATATTTTCTAAATGTTGAAGATCACTACAACAACCATAGAAGTGTCCTTTGGAGGATCAACCTATGGGACCTTATCCATGGATTTCCCTATTGTATCTAGAATTGATGGTCTATATAGAATTTTCTATAAAGCAGAAGACAATAATCAATGAATTAATAGAAACTCCAAAACCATCAATCAAAAAACTATAATCGAAAACCACAAATTAAAATAGAAATAATTTAGATTTTTTGGAAATTCTACAACAAAAGACCAATATATTTTGAGAGGAATAGTTCCATATAAATAAACTACGTACATTGTTTATTCAAAAGACCATAGGAATACCAAGTCCTCAAAAATTTTAGATGGGTTAATTTATATAATCTTACCATAATATTTATTCAAATGAACCTAAATACTTAGTCTTGGACTTAGTAATGATTCTCCAAACGCCCATATAAACCTCGATTTAGTAATATAAGAGAGATAGGAAGGACCTTTTTCACCAATGATTAGAATTACGACAATCATACTCTAGTCTAACCAAGTGACTGAGACAACTCAGGTAGTGATGTCACTGTTCAGACAGAGTGTAGATCTGATACCAAATTTTAACAAAACAACCCGACCAAATAAACCAAGATAGCACATTTTGTGGTGTGGTAAAACATAGATAAAAATGGTTATTGAATAGAAGGAAAAACAAGATGTAAAACCAGAGTAATATGCAGAAACAAATGAATGAAATAATTATGACAAATGGGCTAAACTTGAAGAAAAGGTAAATTCAAGAAATTAAGTATTTTTGTGACCGCGTCACCTCCAAAATATCATGATATGAAATAAATACATAATGACAAAACCTATTTCACTATTGAATTCACTTTACATTACCAATGTCCAGCAAATAATTCTATAGCTGCCCATAAAAAGAAGTATGGTGTGAGAAATTGGGCCGAATTGTATACTATAAAAATTTATATACCTGAATTAATAACAAGAATCTAGAAGTTCATGCTTTAAAACTAATAAATTTGTTAATAATTTTTATTCATAAACAATTTCAAATAATTTTTCAAAAACATCATGGGTTTTTCATAAATTTCATACTATATATTCCAAATCTATAAACAATGTAGGTTTATTTAGAAATATATAAATAAATATTTGATCCACCATTCATGAAATAAACTATCATGAATGAGTAAACATGATACATAAATATAAATACCAGATGGGATCTTGCCTATGGGGTGATATGTACTAGACACACACCTAACAAAGCATAATGACAGATCTGTATAGACATCAATGCTTTCCATAGAACATCGACATATAGGAGTTTACCGCTTAGTGGTGATACACACACTAAGGAAACTTGTGCCTCTATATTGACATACCCAAGGTTTCCGTTGTACAATGTCTATAAATATTTTTTTTAAACCATGCTCACAAATTTAAATAAAAAATTCAATTACCTCCTAATATGCATCACAATTTGAAAAACCATTTTCCATTTCAAATCAATGAAATTTCATTTTCATGGAAAACCCAATTTCCAAACACAAACCCATGCCCTTTTGAATTTCAATACATACAATTAAATTTAAAATATCAATAAATCAATTAAAAAAACTAAAAAATATATAAATTAGAATAATTAAAAAGATCCACCTACGTCAAGAGCATAGAATACCCTAAAAACATAAAAAATGGTTATTGGAAACCACAAGATTTACCTCCATAAGAGAAACCACTATAAAATACTGAAAAGGATTGATAATAAACATAATCCAATAACTCATATCTAGATAAAATGGTTCCAAAACCACCAATAAAATAGAAACCATGAGGATGGATCACCCAAAAATTTGAAGTTTTTAAACTTACTAATGAATCACTGAATGGATCCATCAAGAAAAAAAGACACCAATAATCACCGTGGGTAGGTTCTCAGGATTGGCGGATATGGATTTTTAAATTGAATAATTCCTCAAACACATACATGCCACACTAAATACTGGTATATGGGAAATTACATAGTTTGTAATAATTTTCCCCTTAGAAAAACTTTCATTTTTTGATACTTTAGAAAATGCATCACATTTTAAATTAAAACCCTAATTTCCACATTACATGACATGTTACCCTTATATGATTTGTACAAATCATATTATGAATTCAATTCACAAGATTATTCCATCCAGTATTACACATCATTAAATACCTTTACATATCATGTACATGCCCATGGAACAATAGAAATATTACCGAAAAGATGAAAATACATATAATCTATGACTTCACCATTACATATATCGTCCAAATTCACAACTGAAAATAGTCTCCATATAAAAAAATTACTCAAAATAATGATCAAAAATAAAATAAGAAGAAGGTAACAGGGATTTATATGTCAATATAGAAATGTATCATTGTTCCTTTATTTACAAATATCATAACCTTCATTCTCAGATAAATTCATATTAAAATCATCTCACCCACATCAATGTCAAAGTCACTCTATCAATTAATAGTATTGTATTTTTTATCGACTCTAAGCTTCCTTGATGTGCTGCATACTGGATTTTAGATTCTCAATCATTTGTTCAGCTAGATCATATCCCAATTTCATTCATTCTCTAATCGAATCCTTTTGTTTGTGCTTTGATCAATTTCCACATCATCTCTTATGCTATGATATAAATATTCATGATTAATATTTTTTATTTCTAGGGAAGTAAAATTGAATTTTAATGAATTATAATATCTATAAGTCATTTATTTTATCACTAAATATTTACCCAAACCAAAATATCTAGCACAAGTATTCCAATAACATCAACGTTCATCAAAATATTTTAATAGTTAACCTAATGGAACCTTAAAAATATAAATCCTAAAAATTTAATCCCAAGGATTGGAATGATTTGATCTCATATATTTCAATGGTCAACTTAAAGATCATGTTTATATAAGTTTAATCACTAATAATGTCTCATACCAAAATATATATACCCTTATAATTTTCCAAAATTATGTCACAATAAAATTATATATTATTTTAAAGATAATTCACCTTTTATTCATTAAATAATATCATTTATTACCAAAAAAATTTCATTGGAATTATGGGTTTATCCTTACATCAATAGATCACATAATGTTTATTCATAAAATCAAATATATTTTCTTTCATTATTAATCTATATAAAGATAAGTAATTAATGCTTATGATCATGTCAAAGAATGAATAATAATACATTCATAAGGTGCAGTAATATAAAATTCAATATTAAATCTCTAACTTTGAAGGGAATAAAATTTTCCAAAATTATCATGATTCACTTCAGCTATATTGATTTCATAAAGTTACCATTGTTATATTTGACATTAATTATTTTTCAATCTTCTAATATTTATTATACATTGTATTAGCTAATTTATTAGGATATACCCAAACTCCTTGACTTCATGACACTAGAGTGTGAGTGGTGTATTTTGTGAAGCTATCACTTTATTAACATGATTAACTAACTTCATCCAAACACATTTAATATTGATTACATTAAGACATTACATTCCACAATTAAAACACATTACGATTCCATTAAAAGAATTCTTTCCATGTTTCATTCCACTCCTTGAACAAGAATAAAGGATCAACATCTTAACTCCATGCTATTTATAATTTTGGTTGAATTACAACATTCTTTTCTAATACAAAACATCAGATTGATGGGTAACACTAATATATATCTCCAACATAATGGAACAAAAAATTATTTATGCAAAGATTATAATGTCCCATATAGATAATGACCATTACAGACGTATTTTTAACCCACAAAAAATTGATCCACATTACTTACAATTTTTATGATAATACCATAGGTATACCTCAGAAGTCTTGTAAAATTTTCCAAATAGGTAGTAGAAGATTTATTATACTTCTATTTTGGAATAAGTGATTCCTTATACTGTTTCATAAAAATGAATATGAAGAATGTACCTATTGATAAACAACCCCTTAAATAATCCAACTCAAGGAATTAAATTTCATTATATTGCCTAATGTTCTTTATAAGAGTCCAATATTGATCGTAGTACCCTTAAAAAGGATAATCATCCAGAATAACATTCTCATGTTCCATGAACAAAATAATGTAAAATATATTTTTAGTTATAATAATTCATTATTCAAATATTAGTAGATTAGTGGGACCTCTTAAAGAACATGTAAATTTCTTCCTGATGGAATCAATAGAATGTTGTTCTTTCTTTTACACGTTTAGAATTTTATCATGATTCATAGATTCACGAATTTATTTGCCTATTAAAAATGTATTTTTATTATCCAAAGACCAATAGAATTTTTTTTCCTAAGAGGAGAAGAATTTCATTGTCTATTTTTTTCAACATTAACATGATTCTTTAAATTTTCATCTAGGGACTAGCATTAAAATATTTTTTTGAGAAACATTAATCATAGTGCAAAACAATATAATCATGAGAAATAACTTATAAAATGTATAAATAATATGATCTATTACTATGAATCATTTGGTTTAACATAATACATTTATTAATATTAACAAAAAATTGGATTTTATCTCATATATATACATTTTTCTAGGGTTCTCACAAAATTTATCTCATACTTGTTTCATAATTTTAACTAAACATTATTTGATACCAATTATAGTTACCCAGATCATTCGTAAATATATATTACATCTTAATATATGAAAATTCATTACTGAACATAATTATCCATACTAGAATAATATAGATCTAATTCATATTTATAGTAGGATGCATAGAAAAATGGTCCATAAAAGAACTACATAATCTCCATCTTAGTTCAAATTAAATAGAACCCTTTCAAGACATATCATACAGTAGTTATTTTTTCATAACCTGGGGAAACGAAACAAATAATGGTGAGGTTAGGACAATGGAAACATGGAATTTCATAAGACATCAATCATAATTGAATCAAAGAATATAAGACATGAGAGCATAACATTGTCCTAATGAATAATTATATGGAATATAGATAAGAATAAAAATCATTTAATTTGTCGTCGAGGCTCATTTCAATGATTGTCGTGTGTAATGGGTTTAATCCCCAAACTATCAAATTATTCAAGGTTTACTCCCATGACTATCAGAGTGGAAAAATTCCCATACTAAAATGAGTTATCTCTCAATTCCAATCCTAATTATCTCATGTGAAATCATTTTTAACATAATCAATTAGTTGGAGATATAGGTCCCAGCAATTATTATAATGTGACCACATACCTTGGTTATAATAAATCCATCATCCTTGTTTATAATGTACCCACCATCCATGGTTCTAATGTAACCACCATTATTTGTTATAACATAACCCCCAACCTTGGTTATAAAATAACACCAATCAAAAAATGAAAACCATAAATATGTGTTGCATTAGATCTTAAAAAATTAATCATATCATAATATGTCAAAATATATGGGTTTTATAATTATATCATTATTGAAAAACCTATTCAAATGATATAGGATTCATAAACATTTCATCATTTCATCATAGTATAACCCCTGGAAAATAAATGGGTATCTTAAAAATCATCTGATCATAAGATAAAAGAACCATGTAAGCATTTAATGTAATATCCAATTTATTGAGGTGTCATGATGATTAGAAATTCCCTTTATTCCATATAAGATAAATGATTAACATTCCTTTAACAATTATTTAAAAGTACCACATTCAAAAAATATCAATAATATTCCTTTTAAACAACATTGAAAAAATGTCAAAAATTTGTAAATATTACATTACAAAATAATATTAAATGATTAAATACTATATTTAAAACACTTTTATAAAACCTAGATATGGAATAAATCAAGTATATTTTCTTAAATTTTTTTTTGATATCATGAGTAATTAATAAGTATAAAATAAAAGAAAACATTTATTGTGAATAAATATATAGATTATAATAAAATTCATGAGATAATTAAGTGGTATATTATAATATTTCATCATTATAAACATATTCATGAACAATATAAATAAAAAATAAGATTTCTATATAAAACCCAAACTACTATGGTAAATTTGGAATCCTAACACCCATGAAAGAAATAACAATATATAAATAGTTATGTCTCATAATTTTAATGTAAATATTCATAAAATACACTCATGGGTAGTACATACACCACAAAAAAATAAAGAAACCATTTATATATCATGTGTCCCACAAAAATAAATGTGAGACAAAAATCCCACACCTTAGTTCTGACATCCCTCATATGCATTAGAGGAACCTATATAATAATTATTTATTTATTAAAAATATATCATAGTATAATAATTATATATAAAATAAAATATATTATTTATAAGTAAAATTTTATCACCCATTTTTAATACCCATTTATTAAAATCGTTGTTCTATGCTATATGTGCTCTGATTTTCATGTATGTTCTCATTCAGTAGATTTGGTAATTTTAATTTGATCAACATTAAATAATATAAATAATGTTAATAATAATATAAATATCCTATATTTTAATTATATACTTGTACATATACGTATACAAGAGTTATATTTAGAAAAATTAATTACATTATTCATGGAGAAGTTAGGAAATACATACGCATGAATGTTGATTTTATTTTTTTATAGATAGAACAAAAGAGAGGTAAATAATGAATAAAATTTAAAAATAATTATTTTATCATATATATCATACATATTAATTAAATATATATATACAATGATCAATTAAAATATATTTACAAAATGAATCACATCATTCATGAAGATGGTAGTCCACAAGTACACATGATCAACAATATCATTTTCCAATGGTTTTGATGTTAATAAGGTAGATATGAAATTATCATTACATAAGTTCAATTATTTCATATGTATCAAAAATAAAAATTTTACTTATTAAAATATATATCTATAAATAATGGCTATGAGAATGGAATTATATCGATACGTGAAGATGGTAAGTCGTATGTGTGAACAAGTGTTATTTTCACTACACTTTTGATTGTAAGAGGTTGAATAATGGTGGTATAAAAAAAGAAATTAAATTTATGATTATTTAGTATCATTAAGTTATTATTTAATGAATAATATTATATATTTATTGAATGTAAAATAATATTAAAAATAATGAAACCAGTTAAGGGTTATACATCTTTAATTAAATAACTCAATAATATTTTCTATTACAAGATCTATGGTTGGACTTTTTGGAAGAAAAAAACCTATAGAATTTATAAACGGTATTTAAAAATGGAAAATTTCAGATTATTTAAAATCTAAATGGGTCAAATATTTTTTTTGAAGACAAATTCATGGTACACATTTATAATTAAGGGGAGCAGCACCCTCAGAATTTCATAAACTATTAAATCAATTAAAATACAAATTGATGAAAAAATATCTAAATACTAAATATTGAATTATAATATTATTATGATTATAAATCCATTTATACAAAAAAAATATTCATAATTTTGGATCTCATTTTTCACCTTATTTTTTTGTTTTAATCATAATAATTTTGACAATTACCATAATAATAAAATTTTCTACATTTTAATGGTTAATAATGTTACCATAAAATCCCAAATGACCATAAATAGAACTAGGTAAATTTTTACAACCATATCAAATTATATTCTATGAATATTATATTTTTATTTATTTTATATCATTTAAATAATATTATGCATTATAAGATATCATTAATTTCATTTTTAAGAGTATTCATTTAATTTGACCTTAAATACACAAAGATGGAATTCAAATATAATTATTTTACATACCAAAAATAATTAATATTAATCTAAGAAATTATTGTAACTCATTATATCACTCAAATTATAATACTTTTAATATCCAAAATATAATTAAATATATATTTTTATTAATTATAGAAAAAGTGTATCGGTGTTCCATAATAATTTGAGGTATTTATATAATCAATAAAAATAATTATTAAATTTCTATAATGAAAATAATTTTTTTAATCTCAAAATAGATACTTATATCGTTTCATATATTTCTGTATTCTCTACGTGAACACATATGATATTTTTAAAATTACGTGTATATTTTTTTTAACTTTCATTGATTCAAAAATTATATAGGACATTTTCATGGAAAACTATATACTAAAAAAATTATTTTAAACCTAAGGGGAATGTGGAGAATATAAATTCATTCATCAATAATTAGGATGAAAAATTATAGCCTTATCACTTATTATTTTCCTAGAATAAAATGATTTACTATTTACTGAGATGATAAATTTTACCATGCATACTACTAATATTGACCACAAAATAAAAGTGAAATATTTACCAAATTTGAAACTTATAATTATAAAATATGGATTTAATATTATCAAAATTAATATATATTTGTGGCATCAATTAATTTTCAAAAATATGACCGAAATATGATGACATCATCATTTAGGAGAATATAGTTTTAGGCATAATATGAGATTTATGTTAACCGCAAATATAGTAAAAAATATCAGATAAATGTTAAAAACATTTTATTGAATATAAAATATATTTACATATATCATATAAATAATTCAACGGAAGTGATAAATTTAATTTACATGGATAAAAACACATTTTTTTAATAAAATTTTTTTTCTCTGGGAAATGCATTTTTGTATGAAAGTAACTTTTTAGAGAAAATTTCACAAATGAAATTGAATAAATGATACATAATTAGATTAAAATAAATAAAATGGTATTATTATTTCAATAAAACTATATTTAAAAAATAGGACATTGAACAATCCTAAAATATTGACTTTTTAATAAAAATTTGTAGTTTTCACTATTCACTAGAATATCACTCTCTTTAGAAAATTTTAAAAAATTAAAACTAAGATAATTTTGATATTCTGATTTAATTGATTCTGTTTATTTTACATATTTTAAATGTATAAACAATTATATATAACATTTTAAAAAAAATAAATAAACTGCATTTTAATGGAAATCGATCTTTTTTGATCAAAATATGAATTTTCTAAAAAAATGGAAATTTATTTTGTATGAATTGAGATACAAATTTATATTGACTTCATATTTTATAACATCCCATTACTTTTTTATGTAATTAGATCTATTGATTAGAGAACCTACTGATTCAATCTCATTGCGGGTTGTTTTTAAAATTTTAGTAAATCCCTTTTAAGGGTTTATGGTCATTTACATGGTTTGTGCATGGTGTGGTCATGGTTATACAATAGGTGAAACCTAGGATGTGTGGTTTGTGAATTATTAAACAATGTGTGTAATTCGTTCCAAGGCTTTCAAATGGTTAAATAATGTATCCAACATGTTGCCTGGGTTAAAAAAAAGTGTGCAACCATTTTCACGGTGTGCACATGGTTAGTACTAATAATGTGACTGGGCCTAGGAACCCATGAAAATAGGAATAAATTTTTTTAAAATTGAAGATAAATCCCACCCAATTAACCCTAAACACCACCCAGTCGAATGATAATTGATTCTATTGAATTTGGGAGCCCTCTAGATCCATCCCCCCGAACATTATCTCTTGGTGGATCACAATGCTAATTCAAGTTGAGTTCGTCTATTTTAGTGAGTTCAGTTCGTATTAACTGTTAATATCCATTCTACTCTTCATTCATTCTCCCTAAGGGTCATTATAGACTCTAGTTTTTTTATCTTGATCGATTTATATAGAATTTTATATCTATGATCTTCTCTATCTTCTTTATATATATATATATATATATATATTAATAGATCTAGGGATCACTATTGATGGACTCACAACTCAGATTTATTTCAGTTGGATTTTATATTTTCCAAAGTAGGTGTTTCTATTATTCTACTTTATATCATTATTCATGTTTTCTTAATAATTCCTAGATATATGATTTTTAATTTTCGACATATGTTCTATGAAGTTTCTACATTTATTTCCTCACAAAAATTTTGAGAAATTTTCCTTTAAATTAATAATGTAATAAATTTATTGTATATAATCGTGATCTTTCTAACATTTTTTGGAATTTTATAATTCCATGTTTTATTATTTATTTTCAATGAACATTTAAAGGATTTTTGGTTAAACTTTGGGATTGGACATGATCTTTTATTTATAAACTGAACTTAGATAATTTTAATTAAATTAATTATACTATTGGATGCTTTATAAATATTGTTAAATGTATAAATTTATTAATTGATCTTGAACCCCCTGTAAATGATTTTACTATTATTTTGGATTTAGTGTTCTTGGGTTGTTTGAATCAAATTATTTCTATGTAAGGAATGTGGTAGAAAACCCATGTTTTCAAATGTATTCAATCCTTTTTGAATAAAAATACTTCCTATATATTATTTAGGTATTATTTGAAATAAATAATTGTTTTAAAGGACTATTTTGAATTTTTGATATCAATTGTTACAGGAAGATGAATTTAGTTCTCATTTAAAAAATATAAACAGTTTTAAATTGTAATTGATGATACTTGACTAAAATATTTTTTCACTTTAATATAATTGTCCCCAGAATTAATTCACTAACTGTAGCCAATTTAATTCTTATACATCCCATTTTTAGGTGGTTGAAAAATTATTTTTTTATTTTAGATAGTTTGGGGGTGAGAGGAGATGTTGTTGACAAAGATCTGTATGTGATCCTTGAAACATGTTGATCTCACAACTTCTTTTGACTAGTCATAGGAACCTATATAATTTGATGGGATTACCAAGATATATGGATCACTATAGGACTCAAACCCTTCTAGTTTATCCATACTATAAATAAAGGTTTCAGGCTATGGGATTTTGGCTATAAAAGTGGGTGTGTGTGGAACTAGTTTTCATCACACACGTTAGACTAAATGATAGAATAAAAATTAGTCATGTTGTAATTTGATCATCTATTATGAGGTGAACTCGCTATCATGCATAGGTTTTACCTATGAAATCATTATAATTGATAATCTATACATGAAATCGTTATTTATTACTATTTGTCACAGATGAAACCTTTCGTGAAATTTTTATTGTCATTATGCACATTGAATCTATATTATTGACTAATTTCAATCATTACATATCATTTGTGTATTCTCATCTTTGATTGATTATCTATGTTTAGTTTGTGAAATAGTTTTCAAATAACTTATATAAATTCATTTGTTTTTAAATGGTTAAATGTAATGTCTTACAGGTTTTGTTTGGAAAATGGTTTCTGAACACTTGAAAACTATTTTTGAAAGAAATATTTATACTCTCTTATTTGTAATCCTCTATTAGCATATTTGAATTACCTTATAAATTAACTACATAGAATATTTGTTGTTATTTGTCTAGGCTCTATTTCTCAAACACTACTTGTATATTTTGGTGTTGTCAACCCTTAATTTTCTTATAGAAGGTGTCCATGCACTCCACTTTGTGGGTTTGTTCTTTGGTGGCTATGTGTGGGTCGCATGGGTCATAGTTGGTAGTCATGGAACACCAAGAGGTGGTTTTTGGTTACTATGTTCCACATTAATTTTTCTTAGATTCTCTTTTTACATAGACAAGTATGTATTGATTAATATATATATAATGATGTTTCTTTATTATACACTATTATTGTATTTTTTTTGGGTGAAATCATTCCCCTTATTTGTTTTTTAATGCCCATGTATCTGTTTCAAGTCTGTGGATTTCGGGAACACTCATTGAGTTAGTGGCGAATTAGCATGGGTACAAGTTTAGATGGTATTCTAGGTTAGTTCATTAAAATGGTATCAGATAAAGTCATTAATTAAATATAGTTACATTAATTTAAAATCTTTCTGTTATTTGGGGTGAGTAATTGTATAAATAAGATTAAGAATATTTTGGGACTGATGAGGAATTTCATGGGAAGCTGCCAGATCACAACCCCTTTCTAATGAAACCTTAGTTACTAGAGATGTTGTTACATTAGTCAATTTTTATATTTTTTGGTTTCTGATGATAAATATTATTTGGATTCCCAATGAGACTATATTTTTTTGGGATCTCTTATTCGTTTTTTGAACAAGAAGGGAAGGATGACAATAGTGGTACTATGATATCATGATCTTGTATACTAGGAGGAAACAATGTCGCTAGTCTAGAAATCCCTCCATGAATAGCTATATCTTTGGGGTGTGGTTTACCATCCCTTACAACCAAGAATTTTTCATTTTTAGCTTCATTCTAAACATAAAACCTTATCAATTTTCTATCACATGACTACACTTATGTAAGACCCTAACCCTATTAACCCAGATTCGGTGGATTATTACATATCAACGGTATGATATAAAAATCATGTCTTGAAAGAACGATCAGTTTAGTTTCCTTGGAAGTACTAGATACATTCATTTGTTTTACATTACATCATTAAATAAAAACATCAAAAAAAATTTATTCCCTTTTGAACACACTTATATCCTCAACCTATCCCTACAGCTCAACCATAAAATACTTCTTCACGTCCTGGGAAAAATTAAACTTATAAAGGGGTGAGCTCAGATGCTCAGTAAGGATAAAAATATAGTAGAAACTTTCATAAATAAGCATGAACATTTAGGGAAATGTATTAAACTAATCCAAATTCCTTTTAAAATTAATCATCAGAATAATATGGAAAATGTAAAATCATATAATTTCATTTAAATTTTTTCATGGATATTATACTATTGAATAATCACATTCAATATCAATAGTCAATTTTATAATGATGAAATTCATAATGCCTGACATCATAACCACATTATCACGACCTTGTGCCAAGACTACAAATAAGATATTCTCACGTCCTTGTGCAAAGACACTAGTTTGACTCATGATTCCCACCTAAGCATCGAGGAGCTACACTGGGCTCCGCCTGTCACTTACTAACTCCAGTGCATTTCTCATATAAAAATGTTTAAACAAAATATAAACATTTATATTAAAACTAGCATACGAAATGTTAATCCATTATCTAAAAACCATGACTGATCTAAAAATAACACATACAAAGTCAAACATATCAAAAATCCATCATTATAACATGGAATTTTTGTATCATAAAAAATCAACTTCAATGAATCTTAAAATTCATCAAAGGATGTCAACATAGATGAAATCAAAACATTTTTTAGAGAAATAACAATTTCTATTTTTAAATAATTAAAAAGTAATATAATTATAATAGAGAACATTTATTTTCAAAATATTCTTATTATATTATGAGGGAAGCTTTAACAATGATATAACAGCAGAAAATAGCTGCAACCGCTGTATAAGTTAAAAAAACATTCCTAAGATAATTTTTTCGAAAAGGGAATAATGTACCTTGATTGAAAAAAATGGAAATATTCCATTCAAAAACATATATGGTCAAATAAGTGTATAAAAGACTTAAACCCATTGTCTATTAAATTTTAAAAAAATGTTTTAAAATAATTTTTTTTGAAAACTTGGATGTGGATGATAAATAGGTCCTAGTAGATTCATACATAAAAATATCCTCCTATAATAAAAAGATTGTGAAATTAACCCTTACCTTGTAATTTTTTATAGTCTCGAGTACGTAATTCTCTTGTATAATGGATAAATAATTGTTATTAAATTATACAAAAACCATATACATTAATATGATATCATGTATGATCTTATAATATTTCATTGTTAATGTTATTTCAGTAGTATCATCATTTCAGTTCTTAAATGATTCGTTTTCCGTTATATGATTTGTTACATAAGTAATGTATTTTATTGATAGGATGTGTATTATTCATATTCAGAATGATATTAAGTATTTTATAATTATATTTAAACATCAAATGAAAATTTGTTTTTAATTGATATGATGGGGAATCAATTTCATCGTGTTCGTGGAGATGGTAATCTGTACCTTCTCACAAAGGAAAATATAACTATTTTGATATTAAAGTATTATGTAATTGGATGGTCTATAATATATACAGAATCATTATCATTTAACTTTTATTATTTACATCATTATTCCTCATTATTATACCCATCCAAATTATTGTGTTTTTGAATATCAAACTACACGATAATGTAGAGACGATAATCCGTATATATGCACATATGGTGACTTTCCCATTTATAGGATGGATAAAATAATGAATTGGGTTGTAAAAGTTTTATAATAACATCCCTATATATAGAAGATAATGGAGTTAATATTTCATAATGGATACAACAATGAAAGAGGATGTGGAAGATGAAATGAACTTGAAAGAGGTGATGAAATATTTACATATTCTTGGGGTTCTTTCTTTTCATTTGATCAAAAGGGCTGTATAGGTTGGATTTCTGACTAAAGGTAGTCCACTAAGATGAATGGACGATCGATTAGAGGATATTTGGGTAGGGTTTGGCTAAGAAAAATGTCATTGAAGGTCTGAATTTAAGTGAAGGGTTTGTGCCCTTCTATAAGAGAGGTGAGGGTCACTTTAGGAAAAGCTTAAAATATTGTTTTGTAGTAAAATCAATTTGGGTTTCTAATGGCTCCAAAATAATTTATTTCGCGTATAAGGTGGGTATGGTTTAAAAAACACTCATATAACAGTTTTTAGAATTGTTTTTTCCACTATATTAACATTATAGTTTTTATTTAACACATTGTTAAATAGTTTGACATTTGCCATGCCTCATTGTATTTATATATTAGATGGTAAATAAAAATACTATAAACATACAAGAGAACCTCAAGTGGTTCATCAATGACATATATAATATTATTTATTCCCTTTTTTTGACCCTTATATTTTTATAAATACAATATCAATTAATAATATGATATTTGTTTTAAAAAATCTTTTATGTCAATTTTGACACTATTTAGTATTTTGTTTTTTAAATTCATAACAACATTATTACGTTAAAAAAATTCATTAAATAAACCCAAAAATGTCTTTCTATCCTTATAAATCTGTTTAATTTATTTAAAGTCTCAAATTAAATTTATTTGATAATTTATAATATCAATTATTTTAATCAATAATTAATATGGTAACTACTGTATCATCATTTTGTCATAAATAAATTTAATTATTTAATGTATAAAAATTATAAATAAAATACCATTATGTAGGAAATATATTTATCTTTATAATAAATATTTATAGTCGAATTTATATTATTTATGACCCTATATTAAAAATGGTTTATTCTATAAACATTGGTTTTAATTCTTTTAGCTCTTCTATAAATAAAATAATAAAAATGTCCTAATGTAATACTTGTGGTCCCAAGTTGAAAATATTCCATACATAAGGCTGTTTTTGGAAGAATTATATTTTTTTTATATAATTAGGATGTGTCTTAGAGTATTTATGTTATAATTTTACCCTTAATTACCCTATTTACTTTTAATTGTGGTAAATAAAAGTCAAAAGATACGTTTTACCAAATATTATTTTTTTCTTATTAAACCACATTTTAGATAGTGATATTAATTGTGTCTCTCGGATTTTTGGAATTCAACTAACAGAAGTAGTAAAATTATGTTTTATACAAATTTGGAAATGCCTCTTGGTGGTGGGTAAAAGACGGTAAAAAGTTCAATAAAATTTTATATATGAAAATTTATTATAAAATGGCTCCAAAGAATAATTTTTAAAATATATAGGTATTATGTATCCATCTTGACATAAAATATATTAAAATAATATTACTAATTATTAAAAAAGTCAGTTTTAACCAATAACGCAGTGTTTTTTCACAATACATAAAAATTGAATGTTTTTAGAAAAATACTAAAAATTCATCCTAAGATAATTTCGATATTACGAATCCAAAAATGAATTGCATTTTGAATGATAAAATTTATAAAATATCAACAAGTGTGTATTACTATTCACAATGTGTAGTTTGGTTGGTTGTGGTGTGCTTCAACTCGAAATTGTGTACAACATAATCTATTGTATTATTCAAATTCAAACATTCTGTGGAAACTTGGGGTGCCACATTCTCCCCTCCTTAAAATAATTTTGTCCTTGAAATTTATATAACACTACCGCACAAAATGATTTAGTTTGTTCTCCATCTTACGTTCATCTTATTCCCATGTTGCCTCTCCCCTCTTATGGTTTCTCCGTAGAACTGTTACTAGACGAGTCCTCTGGATTCACAACACTTGTTCTCTTATATCAAGAATTTTAAAATGTTCTTCACAATAATACAGATCATGTTATTGTTCAATTTCATCACAGTTGAGTACATGCAATGGGTAAGGCATGTATATTCTCATCATTAATAGGTGGAACACATCTTGAACTTTGTAGAGACTTGGCGGCATTGCGAAACGATAAGCTAAAACTACATTTAATTATAGAATTTTGAAATGTCCGATGTACCTGGGACTTAATTTACCCCTCTTACCAAATCATATAACTCCCATATATGTAGATTCCTTCACGAAAAATTGATCTCCTACATGAAATTACAAATCATTTCCTCGGTTATCAGAATAGAACCTATGCATATATTTTGACTACATTGATGTGGGTTTTGATAACCTTCAAAATTTCCATCATTTCCTCAACATGTTCTTGGGATATGAGTTATCTTTCACCAACATCTTCCCAACAAGTTGATGTGTGACATCTCTATCCATATAACGCTTTATATGGCGCCATTTGAATCATTGAATTGAAGTTATAGATATATGAATATTCTACCAGTGGTAAATATTGATCCCATTCAACTTGAAAGTCTTGTGAGAAAGATCTCAATATGTCATCTAATGTTTGAATAATCCATTCTGACATTCCATCAGTTTTAGGGTAGTTGGCATTGCTCAAAAAAGTTTAGTATCCAGGGCCTTCTAAAGACATTTCCTTAATCATGATGTATAATAGGGATCACGATCAGAAACAATCGATTGGGGTAATCCATGTTGTCTTACAAATTCATTAATATTCAGTATTCTTAAATGATCAGTTTGTAAATCTTCTCTTATATCATGAAAATGTGATGACTTGTTAAGAAGATCAATAATGACCCATATTTCATCATTCCATCTAGAAGTATTTTGTAGTCCCATGAAAACATTCATCATAATATTATCCCATTTTCAGTCATTTAATAGAAGATGTTGCATGACTCCTCCATGTTGTTTCATTCCAGCATTCACTTGTTGACAAACCATACATCATGATGAAAAACCATAAATTTCTCTATTCATGTTGTCCAACCATAAATGTTCTTTCAAATATCAATATATCTTGGTTCTCCCAATGAGTATAGAGAATTTAGATCTATGAGAATCATCCAAAAATTAACTTTTTAGATCTGGAATTTTAGGAACACAAAGTATCTTCCCAATTTTTAAAATTCTATCTTTATATACGAAGTTGATCAATCTCCCCTTGTTCACAGATTTAATTTTCTTTTGAAATTCCTCATCATCAAAAAGAGATCTTTTTATCCATTCTTGTAATTATGGTTTAGCATCAATTTGAAAAAAAATTGATGTTTTACCTTCCATGATTATTCCCATATCAATATTTAATAGAACCAGGTATATAGGATCCTTTTCATCTATCAACGTTTTTAAAACTCCATGGTCCTTTCTGCTCAAACAATCTACCACCTTATTTTCATTCCTCGGGTGGTTGTGTATTGTGAAATCATAATCCACGAGTTTTTTAATCCATCACATTTGCCTCATGTTGAGTAATTTCAATAAGAATATTTACTTCTAACTCTTTTGATTATTATATATCTAACATTTTTCACCATATAGATAATGTCTTCATATCTTCAATGAATAGATTACAGCTACTTACTCAAGATCATGAGTAGGATAGTTTTTCACCAGAATTTTTAGCCATCATGAGGCATAGAAATAACCCTATCATTTTTCACAAATAAACAACCAAGTCCTTTCTATGATGCGTCATTATAAATAAAAAATGAATCATTCCACGATGTTAGAGTCAAGATTGAAGAATTGACTTATATTCTCGTGAATTTTTCAAAATATTCGTCAAACACTTTTGTCCAAACAAATCTAACCCCTTTACATATGATATTGGGTAATGGGTTAGCCAATAGGGAAATATTCTTAAAGAAACACTCATAATGTCATGCTAAACAAATATAACTACGTACTTCAATAATAGTCATTGGTGCGGCCCATTCATGGATTTCTCCTGTCTTAAAAGGATAAATGGAGATTCCATCCTTAGAGACCACATGGCCAAATAATGAAATATTCTAAAGCTAGAATTCACACATTCTAAACCTCTTGTATAATTAATTTATTTTGAGGGTTTTCAGAATGGTGAGCATGTGATTTTCTTGATCTTCATAGCTTTTAGAGTATACCTGAATATCATCAATAAATACCACTACAAAGTCATAAATATATTCCTTGAAAACTCAATTCATTAGGTCCATGAAAACAGAAGGTGCATTAGTCAGTCCAAACGGCATTACATAAAACTCGTAATGCACGTACCTCGTCTAAAATGCTATTTTTTGAATGTCATTCGGCATCACACACACATGATGATATCTAGATCGATGGTCAATCATTGAAAAATACTGAGCTACATTATGTTGGTAAAATAAATCATCAATGAAAGGTAGGGGATACTTGTTCTTTATTATTATAGCATTGGTCTCCCAAATGTCAATGCACAACATCATATATCCATATTTTTTAAACAAAAAAGGATAGGGGATCCCCATAGAGAAACACTAGGGAGAATAAATAACTTCTTACTCAATTATTCTAATTGTTTCTTTAGTTCCACTAATTCCACAGTTCCCATTTTATATGGGGTCTTCTATATGGTCCTCGATCAAGGAATTAATTCATTGGAAAATCAATTTCTCATCCTGGAGGATGACCATGTAAATCATCTAGAACACATCAATATATGAATGAAAAATAGGTACATACATTATTTGAAAATTCCGTTCCTCACACAATGTGTTTTCATTCTCTTCCACCCAAATAATTTAATTTATCTGAGATACTGGCGGTGTATCTAGATAAGAATCATATGGTGACGTTTCTACTCTAAAATTAATGTACTCTTATAGTCATCAGAAATTGTAACATAATTCTTCTTATAATAAATTTTTGTATCATGATCTAGAAGCCAATCCATACAGAGTATTATATCAAATTCAATCATGGGAATGACAATGATATCAGAAGATAAATTACTTTTCTATGCCTTAATGGGAACTGATTCACAAAACCTTTTTGCAATGATACATCTCTTAGGGGTTTTGACTAAAAAATACATTGTTAAATCAAATTAGAAATATCTAATTATCTTAGGAGACTTGGAAGTTACGAAACAATGCGATCATCTAGAATCAAATTAATCATTTTCTATACATGAGTAAACCATTAAATTACCAGCCACTACGTATTTCAGAGCTTTTATATCAGCAGTAGTGATAACATAAGCTTGGCATTCATCCCTTGGGCTTTTCTTAGGAATGTTTCCTTCGCTCTTTGAAAATTAATTTGCATAATATCCCCTATCTCTACAACTGTAGCATTCAATGTTGATAGCCTCTTTATTCCCATTACAATCACGACCTAGGTGGCCTTTTTCACCACACCAGTAATAGAAACTCATTCCCTTCTAGCAAGTACCAGGGTATTTCTTCCCACATTTATTGTATAAAGGATATTCAACTTTTCCCTTCATCCCCTTATTTTAATTTCTGGAGTGTTTCGCATATCACTTCATATCTTGCTTTTCATTAAAGTCGTAAGACTTAGAGAATTACTTTTTTGTCTTGATAGCACATGAGACAATATCTTAGTATGAAAAGAAGGATTGTGAGAGTACTGCTCAAAGGAGAAATGGTTTAAACCCCTAAAATAAATGATCAATCTTACTACATGTGTTAGTTATATAATCTGAAGCATTCCTTGCTATCCTTGTAAAGTTTGCCTCAGATTTTTCTATATTTTCATTCTCTTTTTTCCTCAGACTCAAAAATTATCATTCTATATCCACTCGATGGTCATGAGGAAAGTATTTTTCTAATAAAATATCTTTAAACTCCCTATATTCAGTATTTTAAACTTCATCATCTACCTTTGTGTTTTGAATCAATGACCCCCATTTATTTTCATCTCTCGTGAGGCAATAAAAGACCATGACCAATTTTTCAATTTTGCTACTCCCCAAAGCATGAAATATTTTCTCTATAGAATTTATCCTATGCTCATCTACTAATGGATTTTTACTCCCATTTAACGTTGGGGTTTGCTGCCTCATGAAGCTGATTGACATTGATCCTCTACTTTGGGGATTAGGGTGTTACATATGGGCAAGGTTATTATTCATAATTTGAATGAATTGTCCCAGTATGGAGAAAATATTATCAGCACTTGTTGCATCACCTGCTCCACTATAAATATCTTAAGTAGGAGGTAAATCCCTACATGGATTACGTGCATTGATACAGTTTCCATTCCTTCCACTAGGCGCTATTTCTGAACAATGGCATACATTAGAATAGTTTATGAATCACAATACACAATTCCAAACATAAAAAAAACTTTTCATAAATTGAACTGTATATGGATATAATCCATAATATAATAATGTTTTCATTTAAGATGTATATACTCATAAAACTTGTTTAGTGTTTTGTAAGGAAAATGAGAATTATCGAAAGTGTATCCCCTGGGAGTGTGTTATCCAAAAGTGCATCAACGACCGTTGTCGTGCACCAGTTCTCATTCGAGTATAGCTCAAAGCGGTGTTTTCGGGTTTTACCTCTAGGAAAATCTATGCCAGAGACCCTCTACCTACTAGTATCTAGAAAGAGATGTATTTCATTGTAAACATACAAAATCTCTACAATACCAAAATACTAGGAAATTCATCTATACTAATACTCAATGTTTCTCTTAGGGAAGTGTTCTCTAATCAGAGTTTCCTAAATATATTTTCCAAGGATTGTACTAAACATCCTATTATACTAACTATAACGTCCTAACCCCAGTTACCTAGAGTCATTACATTATTTCATAACATTGGCATGATATAAATATTCATGTCCTGAAAGATTGATCAGATTTGTAGCCTTGGAAATACTAAATGCATTCATAATTTTTTACTTTATAAATTGAAATAAAAAATACAACAACATTTTGTACCCTATTGAACACACTTATATACTTAGCATATACCTATTGTTCAACTACAAAATACTTCTTCACATCCTGAGAAAAATAAAAAAATAAAGGGTTGAGCTTTGATTCTTAGTAAGGATGACAATATAGCGGAAACATTAATAAATAAGCATAAACATTTAGTGTAATGTATTAGAAAAAAACAAAATCCTTTTAAACATAAAATTCTGTATAATATGGAAAAGGTAAAATAAAATAATTCCATTTAATTATTCCGATGGATAATATACTAGTCTAATAATCACATACAATATAATTAGCAACTTTTATACTGATGGAATTCATAATTCCAAACTTCATGACCACATATTCAAGGCCTTATGACAAGACTACACATAAAATTTTTTCAAAGCTTTGTTCCAAGCCACTAGTTTGTCTCATGAGACCTACTGATGCTTCAAGGAGCTATATCGGGCTCCACCCCTCACATACTATGTCCAATTCATTCCTCATATGAAAAGGATGAAACATAACATAAAGATTCGTATTAAAAATAGCATATGAATTATCCATACTGTATCCTTAAAACATGAATGATGTAAAAACAACACATCCACAGTCAAACATATGACAAATCCTTCAATAAAATATTGATGTTTTTTATCACAATAAATCATCTTCAATGAAGCAGAAAATCTATCAAAGGATTTTGACATAGATGAAATCAAAACATTTGGTAGAGAAATATCTCTCTCTATATTGAAATCATTTAAAAGTCATATAATTATAAAATAAAACATTTATTTGGAAAATATTCCAATAAACTTGTTAGATAAGTTTCAATAATGTTATAACTGATGAAAATATCCACACCCACGGTACATGTTTAAAAAACATTCTCACCATTATTTTTTCGAAAAGGATATAAAGTACATTGTTTGGAAAATGAAGGAATGGTTTATTTAAAAATATATAAGGGCAAATAAGGGTATAAATGAATTTAACACATTTTTTATTAAATAGTAGAAAAATTATTTGTAATTCATTTTTTTTTAAAATACGGATGTGTATGATAATGATGTCCCTGTAAATACATACATAAAAACAACCTCAAATAATAAATAGATTTTGAAATTAACCATTACCTTGAACTTTTCCTTGTTCAAAGTTAGGATAACCACATATATAATTTTTATATCATTGTTATTAAATAATTAAAGAACCAAATACATTAATATTATATCATATATGATCTTATAATATTGCATTGTTAATGATATTTCAATAGTACTATCATTTCGGGTGTTAACTGATTTATTTCCCTTTATATGCATTGTTATGTAAGTAATGTTTTTTATTGATAGGATGTATCACATTCATATTCAGTGTGATATTATGTCTTTAAAAATTATTTTTAATAATCAAATGAAAATTATTCTTGAATGGATATAACGGGTAATGAATCACATCGCGTTCATGGAGTCAGTGATCCCTACATACGCACGAGTGAAAATATCATTATTTTAAATAAAAATAAAATATAATTGGATGTTATATAATATATACAGAATCATTATCATGTTATATTTGTTAATTACAAAATTAATACTCATTATTATTCTCATCCAAATGATGATGTGTCTGAATAACAAACAACCCCAAGACGTGGAGACAGTAATATGTACGTATGCATGTATGGTGACGTTGTCATTTATAGGATGGATAGAATAACAGATAGGGTTGTAACATTTTTATAATAACATGAATGCATATATAAGATATTCTAGTTATTATTTTAGAATGGAAACATTAATGAACGAGGAATATGAGGAATAAAAGAACTTGAATGAGGTGATGAAATATGTACATCTATTCGGTTTTACCTTTTAATTTGACCAAAAGGGCTCCATAGGTTGGCTATATGACTAAAGGAATCCCTATAAGATGAATAGATAACAGTTGAGTGTATATTTGTGCAGGTTTTGGCCGAGCCAAATGTCTATGAAGGTGTGAATTTGAGAGAATTGGATGTGCCATTTTATAAGAGAGGTGAGATCACTTTAAGAAAATATTGAAATATTATTTTATAATAAAATCATTTTCGATTTATAATGGCTAAAAAATGATTTCATTCAATTAAAAGTTAGGGATGGGTTGAAAACCACTAAACTAATAGGTTTTAGATGGGTTTGGATCACTTTATTAAAAATATATTTTAAATTTTACTTTTAGTTAAATAGTTTGATGGTTTCCATGTCTCTTTGTATTTTTATATTGTATGGTTAATAAACATTATATTAACATCCATGACAAAATCAAGTGGATCATTAATGTTATAAATAATATTATTTATGGAATTTGGCCGAATCATAGTTTTTTAGAATTATAATATCAATTAATAATATAATATTTGATTTAGAAACTATTTTATTTCAATTTTGACACTATTTGGAATTTTGTTTTTTTTAAATTCATCACATAATTATTACTTAAACAAAAATTCATTTAATAAACCCTAACATGTCATATTAACCTATAAAATTAGTTTAATTCTTTAAAAGTACAAAATTATATTTATTTGGATATTTAAAAAATCAATTTTTTAATCCTTCATTAATAATGTAATTACTGCATCATCATTGTGTCATAAATAAATTTAATTATTTCATGTCTAAAAATTATAAATAAAATACCATTAAGCTGTAAAGCTTCTTAGAATTATAATGAATATTTATAGTCGAACATATCTTATGTATTACCAAGTATTAAAAATGGTTTATTTATTAAACATTGATTTAAACTCATCGTGCTCTTCTTTAAATAAAATAATAACAAATTACATAATCTTATCAAAGTGGAACCAAGGGGAACATATTTTATCACTAAGTATTTTTTGGCCTAATTATAAATATCCAATATAATTATAACATGTTTTATGGTAATTATGATATCATGTTTACCATTAATTACCATATTTACTTTTAACCGTGGTAAATAAAAGTCAAAAGATACTATTCAACAAAAATTATTTTCATCATATTGAACCACATTTTTCATAATAGTATTAATATTTTGTGTAATATTTTTGAAATTCAACTCAAAAAAGATGTAAATTCCTGTTTTATAAAAATTTATAAATGTTCTTAGGAGGTGGGTAAAAGATTGTAAAAAGTTTGACAAAATTTTATATAAAAAAACTAATTATAAAATGATTCTGAAAATTTGTATTTATCATATATATGTGTTATGTATCTATTTTGAACTAATCAAAATTAAAATTAAATAACTAATTATATAAATAAATAGTCGGTTTTAACCAATAACGTAGTGTTTTTTCACTATTCATAAAAAATTTATAGTTTTTAGAAAAATACCAAAAATTATCCCTAAGATAATTTTGATATTCCAAATCCAAAAATGAAGACCATTTTTAAAGATAATATTTATAAAATTTCAAAATGTGGGTATTAATATTCATAACATCTAGTTTTATTGTTCATGGTGTGTTTGAACTCGAAGTTGTGTACAACACAATCTATTGTATTATTCAAAGGGAAACAGACCGTTGAAGTTTGGGGTGTTACAACTTATGTGAAGATAGTTATGTGGGTTATGGATGTGGGTTTTCCATTCTCTTGTTTGGTTATTTCAAAATTAATCCCTTGTTAATAATTTTAACTCCATTGTGAAAAATACATTTTGTCTTAAAAAACAATTTGTTATGTTCGTTGAGATATTTTTTCAATTAAAAAAATTGATTTTTATGAAATGTTTGATTTAAAAAACTAATTATAAAATTCTATTATGTGGTGTCATAATTTTTTTAAGAATAAATTGTAGTTTTTCATGGATTAAATTTAATATGGTTTTTATTATTGGAAAATGGGATTAATAATTTGAATCCTTGATATAATTTACTTGTAATGTTTATGGGATTTTAAAACCATCATTAATTTTTAACAAGATATATTATTTTTAAATAAATGGGTAATGTTTTATAAATTGTGAAATATTTCCTATTTTGAAATCAATAATTCTTCGATAAAGTGGGTTGTGACTTTGTCTAAAAAAATTGGTCTATCGAGTGGTCTTTAAATCCTGTGTTGACATGCTTTTGCTTTGTGGCATTCCGAAATGTCACCCTGAAATTCTATGACAACCTTTCATTTTATATCATACATAAACATGATATATTACATAAACATTCACTAAATACAACATATAAGATTAGTAATTCTAGTGTCTTTAGGGCTTAGTAAAATTACAAAACAACTTAAAACATGAAATACACATCTTTATTGAAAACTAATTTTACAAGATCATTCATTCATACTTAGTATAGCATGGGATAACCTGAGGACATATATAAGAAAAGGGTGAGTAATAAATTCTACTAAGGGAATAAACATGTCATATCATGTGTAATACAATACATGTTGTTCAATAGATATATCAATGGAGGTCAAAAGAAACATTGACATAATGGCATGATATTGCATGATATTCGTAACACGGAAATGTGGCAACAAAATACAACATGATAATAGGATGATCAATTGATCATTGCACACGGATTAGCAGGAGTAATCCCCAATTTAACATCAATTATAATGAGTAAAACCTAAATGGATATGAACTATCATGAGTAAAACCTCATTGAACATGTCATATCATGAAACTAAACATTACCCAATGCATTGGAGCATTATCAGGGTGCACCCTTCAAAATCATTTCGGTTTCTAGTATAAGCGTGCCACATTGATCCTAAAACATGGAATCATTGAGCATAATAATTTATTCAATGAAAAATGAATGTGTAATACCTCATTTAAGTCCCCAATCAACCATTACTGGATCATAAAGGATAATGCCCTTGATTGAGAAATGGGTATGGTATTCACTCCAAAATGATTTTTGGTAATGAAAATCATGGTGCAATTTCTGAGGCATAACGACATCAAATAGGAATTAGTAAATTGGTTTTATGAGATTTAAATTTGTCTAACATCATGTATACATGAAATGGACATTAAGGGTGCCAGGGACTATAACATCCCAACATCTGAATTTGAATATGGAAGCATAATATAAAAGCAATTTCTGATTGGCTATGATAAGAGAAAAATCCCTTACAAAATTTTATCATAGTAACAGTTTATATATTCCTCCAAATGGTTGAGGAAAAATGATCCCTCATTGAAATGACATCAATTTTGATAGTAAGGTAATGATTAAAAATGAATTTAAATCCAATCAATTTAAATTAAAATAACTAGTCTATAAAAGTTTCATGAATTTAAAGAGGATGAGAGGGATATCTTATATAGATGTGTAATCTCGAAGGCTTGGGGAAACTTCTTGGGAGCATGGGGTAACATTAGGAGAACTCTGGAGAGGAGGGGTCAGAGTGTGTTTGATATTCAATGACTTTGATTGAAAAAAATGGGATCTTCGATGGGTTTATATAGGAAAGGGTGGGAAATTCGTTATTATTTTGGTTTTAGACACTATAAACAAAAATATTCAAAACCATCAAACATCAAATTATATTTTACCATGTTTTATGGAAAAGGGGAGTAGTAAAGATTATTTTATAGGGCTTATGTCTGATGTTATTGAGATATATTCCTTTATTATGGGGAGGTGAGTCACACCTTCAAGGAAAAAAATTTAGAATCATAAAATATTTTGTATGTCTTGGATGATTCACTGAGGGATTATAAAACAAATCAAATATACCTAAAATTAAATTATTTTAAATTAAAAACATATATTTGGCCAAATATAAATTATATAGTATTTTATTACATAACTATTGGGTCATTATGTTTTCATAATACACATTATATATTTATACTGTATTTAATATTTACCAAAAAATCAACTCTATCGAAAAAATTATGAAAAATTAACCATTGGATAATTTTGTTATCCTGATTCCAAAAATAATATTAATTTTATCTAAATAATTTTTCTTAATATGTGAATTTTCACTTTAAAATATAAACTGACATTTATTAAAAATTAACAGGTTTTGACAAAAACGGTTTTTAATCCTTCATAAAAAATTAAAATTGACTATATAAAAATAATACAATAATTTATATTTAATACTAGAAATTTAAAAATATTTTTTATTAAAATATTATTTAACTAAAAAATACATTAATGCATCAAAATTTATTTATTAATTCATTTTGAAAATTATCTTAAACTACTATTTATGTGATAAAATTCATTTACAAAGTAATTATAATAAATGAAAGAATATTAATTATTCTGTAAAAAAATTGACATAATAATAATGATAAGGTCTTGTTATGTGTCCATTTATTACACCAGCATATACATTAAGTGTAATGTATGTGATGGTGGGGATTTCATGGGGTCGTTCGGTGAACATGGTTTGGGTCGTGATCTCGATGATCTTGAACTTCTCCTATAATTATCTCACGCATGCTTATGTTTTTGCATCTTAGCGTGGTATTTGTCTAGGGTAAAGCCCAGAAATGAAATCTCCCTTTGAAGATCCAACAAATGGGCTCCATAGGGTATGATCATACTCATTGAGGCTATCCATTCCATTTTTATGCCAAAAGGATTTATTTAGACCCTATATATATACTAGTCTTGTGATCACTATTCAATGACTACATTATCAATGAGAAAGTTACTTAATGTTAATTAAATCCAATTGGATATAATAAAAAACTATTTCATGTGTTTTGTCTATCCATAAGAAATTTAATTAAAAGAAAGGTAATTTTATTCAAAAATGTTCTAGTAGTTACAATCATCCCCCGTTATGAAATTTTTCCCTCAATAGAATCTTTTCTCACATCAAAACAGATGATGGTAACTCTACTTCATCCCTTCCACTAGTTCCCACTTTGATTTTTCAAACCTATGATTTCACAACAATGCACACACAAGGGGTTTATTCTTATTTAATAGAAATTGTTCACTATGATATACGATCTTCATAAACTTCTCCTCATAAGAGAGGTTAGTATTCAATGGTACCATCATTGGATTGAGTACATGTGATAGTTATTTTATTTACTTCCACTAAACTGATACATGGAAATCATTATGTACTTGAGACAGGTTTGGTGTGAGTGATAATATATAGGCCACTGCATTTATGAAATCAATGATATAAAAATGGCCAATGTACCTTGGACTACAATTTTTATTCTTCCAAAATCTCATAACTCTATTCTACGAAGATATGTGGCGGAGTACGAACTCCAACTTAAAACACTATGTCTCATCAATGATCTTCAGCATAGCTCTTTTTTAAACACTGGGAATATTTGATATGTTATTTGATTGTATTAACATTATCCACCATTTCATCAAGAATTTTAGGGCATAAAAGGATTCCTTCTCCATGTTTGTCCCAATATGTCAGTGTTCTGCACCACATCCCCTGAAGTGCTTCATAATGATCTTTTTGGATGCTTTAGTGGAGGTTATTGTTTTATTAGAATTTCCTCAAAGGAAGATGATGGTACAATACTCAATTTAATCCAATTGAAAAAGCTCTGAACATGTCCTCAAGAATGTGGATAGTCCTTTCAGATTAGCCATCAATTTGAGGGTGATAATTCGTTCTAAATCTAAACTTAGTGTTCAGAGCATATTGAATATCATCCATAACATAGATGTAAATCTTTGAACTTGATCAGACACAAACGATAGTGGATCTCCATGAAACCCTACGACTTATATAATGTGTATCTATTCTAGTTGATTTAATGAGAAATACTCTGGAATAACAATGATATGTTTTGCCTTTATAAGATGATACATAAAAACCTAAATATCATTTTTTCCCATTGATGTCTTTAGATGTCTGTTGGAGAAGTCCACGACGATGTTTTCCCATTTCCATATTTGTATGGGTAATCGTTGCATCCTACCCATAGACTTCTACACCATATCATTCTCATGCTAACATACAATGCAAATTGATGTCTATTTTTCGATCACCTTCAACATGTTATCCCACCAATAGTGCTCCGAGGGATCTCAATACAACTACATGTTTTTGGAGTGAATAAAGAACTTCAAACTATGTGTATCATCCAAAATATCATTTTTTAACGATGTATTTGATGAAACATATTGTCATGACAACAATCTTGCAATTAATCTTTCATTAAAATTGAACTCCAAGGATTTTACTTCCTTGATAGTTTCCACATACTTCTGAATTCCTACATCATATTCATTATCACATTTATCCTTTACAAAAGAGACGGATCAACAATCATTTTTGAATGGATTGACGATGTTCCCTTAATTATGACTTCCATGTCCATCTTCATCATATCTATAGATTTGAACTTTTTAAATTCTCATAAATTATAGAATTATTGGGTCCTTTCTACATAGAGTATATTCCACCATATTTACATTCCCAGGATGGTAATGAATTTATAAATTGTAATCCTTCAGGATCTCAAACTATCTTTATTGGAGCAGATTCAGATCATTCTGTGTGAATATAAATTTAAGACCTATTTGATCTGTATATATTTTATACATCTCCCCAATGTGAAAATGCTTCCAAACTTTCTATGATATTATCACATTTAAGAAATCTATATCAGATTTGGGATAGTTTTAATCATGAATGTTTATTTTCCCTGTGGCACAAGCAATGATTTGTCATTATGCTTCGATATATTGCATGTGACCTTCTTCAAAGCATCGATGAAGATTTTAAAAAGATACCCGCTTCTAAGTAGTGTGAGAACATGGGTAGTGACATGTATCTTCTTCAACACCATGATTCTTTTTTCAGAGTAATCATTCCATGAAAAATTAAATAACTTTTGAGTTAGATTTGTTATATGGTTAGATAATCATGATAAATTTCTCACATATCAGTGATAATATATAACTATCCCTAGGATGCTATGGATATGTATAACATGATATTGGCCTTTTCCATCCCTCAATTTCTTTATTTTTGTATGTATACATTGATATCCCAATTCTTGTAATGATATTCCCCAATAAAGATCCTAATTTCAACCAAAACCCACACATTTCTCCTTTGCATAGAGCCTCTCCTTTTGCACGTTCTCAAATGCAATGCATAGATTCTCCTCACGCTCCTCCTTTGTTTTGAAATATATTTGAATATATTTAATAAAGACTACCAAATTTTTTTTGAGGTAATCACTAAAGACTATATTCAACATGTCCTTAATGATTTCAAGAGCATTAGTGACTCTGAATGACATTACTCAGAATTCATAGTGAACATATATTTTATTAAAACTACTATTGGGAATATCCTCCTTCTTTACCCTTACTGCGTAATATCTCAACTGTAGATCCACATTCGATATGTATTTTTCACCAAAAAGTTGACCGAACAAGTCAAAAAATCATTGGAAAGGACACTTTTCCTTTATCATTATTTTTTTGTGCACATTATAATGAATGAAAAGTCACATGGAACCATCCTTCTTCTTAACTAAAAGGACTGGTGAACCCCATGTTGAAGCACTTGGGTTTATAAAATATTTACCTAGATTCTTCTATAGTTGTCTCATTAATACTAAATCTCCAAAATATTCATTCTGTAAGGTTTCATGGATATTTGAAATGCCTCAAGTAGAATATCAGTAGAGAATTCAATATCACTTATAGGAGGAAGACTAGGAAATTCCTTATGAAACACATCAGTGAATTCCCCCACAATAGGAATTATTTTGAAAATGGTTCTTTCCATAGACTCAATCATCTGATAATGGTATTAATGCTTATATAGAAGTAATAACCATTCTCGAAATGATAGTTATTAAGAAGAATTTTCCTCCTTCTTGCACTTGTATAGAATCAGGTGTTGATTCAATGTATGGAGATTGATTTCATTCTTGCAGAAATTAATGTGGGATCTATATAGGGATATTCAATCCATGCTAATAATAGAGTCAAATTTTTCCAAGGGATGTATGATTAGTTTTATTGTAGTTCAATCCACATATTGGGATATGGGATGAGTTATATAAATAGCATGAAATAATTTCCCTATTTGTCATTTTCACTAAAACCACTACTTAAATATATTGTGGATGTGTTTTTATTCTTCTACTAAAAATTTGGAATATAAAAGAATGTGTAGAACCAAAATAAAAAAGTATGTTCACTATAATTGAATGAATAACAATTACACCTGTCACCAATTCGTTGTTAGGGTTCACATGAACTGTAGTGATGGTAAAAGTTCTCCCTAGGTGCATTAAAGGTTATTGTTTACCACCAATTACCCTTGGCTTAGGGTACTAGTTCAAAAAGTTCCCCGGTTCCTTGCTGTTATAGAAATGAACAACTAATTGAGGGTTGACAAAAGAACTCATTTCCTCTAACACACTGAGGTGTTTCTCCTATTGGAAATTATTATCCTGGTGCCCATCTGTTACAGACCTATAGCATTTCGATGATACCCCTATGCTATTTCTTCGGTTATTATATCTGTACTTTTTACAAATGTAGAGTTTTAATTTCCTAGATCCATTAGATTTATCCATCAGACTGGCAGAATAAAAGTCCACTTTTCAATTATTATCCCCATGATACCCCAATGATTTTCAAATATCCATATCATCTTGGAGAGCACATTTGAATATTTCCTCATAGCTATCAGATTTACAGATTTCCATGGATTTTCATTGAATATGATTTGTCCAACTAATGAATAAGTTAAATTTTTATTAAAGGGTGATGACAAAACAAGAGGCATATCATTCACATATTGTGAAGATTACATCTTAATCACCAATATATTCATCTTTGTTTGGATTGAGTTCAAGGAAATATCATTCTCTTTTATGACGGAAGGTGTGAAAAAAATATTTTCCGAATTTGTTTATCTAGAAATCCTTCCATCCAAACACATCTATATCTTCCAAAAGCTTCATATATTGGATCAATGTATACCATTGATCAGATTAATTCTACACATGATAATAATCCAGAAAATCCTTCTCTTGTTCAGAACATTGAAGCATGGACAATATCTTCTCAATGTAGTTGATCTATTATTTAGAAATTTCGGGATTTAATGATCTATTGAGTATAGGAAGCCTTTGACTCCTGAAACTAATGATTGTGACTTGTTCTTTCTTAAGGGTAGTTAAAAATTAATCTTGATCCATTTTTCTATTCAAAACATGAATTAACTGAGAGAGTATCTTGAAATATTTTTTCATTTCCTCTCCCATTGGATTAAGAATCTTATTAGAGAAATCACAACATTGATCATCGCATCGGTTATTATCCCTGTTCCTCATATTACCGGCCATTGGATTGAATAAAATGAAAAATTATGGGTAAATATTTTGAACTATTAAACACATAAATGAGAATCCAATTACAATAAATGGATACATATAAAATACATTTTTCTCATTATCATAGGAATATCTAATAATTATCTATGTTATCCATGATCTACTTCCTAACTTATATTCATGGGGGATTTGTTCACCTTAATAATGGTTCAATCTATGATTTTGAATTTATCAAAGAATAACCCCTGGGAGTGTCAATACAAGAGTGTATCAAGTCCCATTTTCCTTCACTATTTTATATTAATGTCTCGCCCAAAATGGTGTTCTTATGTTTTACTACTAGATATATCTATGCTAGAGCCACATCTATTTTTTCATATAAAAAAATGATATATTTTGTCTATGAACCACTTAATCTATAATCATTAAAATTTAGGTATTATATTATTATACTTAGTCTTATTTCATTGACTTTTACTATAGTTTAATAATCCTAATCCCAATAATAATTAAACCTATCTTATTGTCCTGAATATAAATACCATGCTCTTTTTTTCATATTGAAAAATGATTTATTATTGAACCATGAACATAATTTAACCTAGAAGATCAAGAGGACTAGTTTCATTGGGTATTCGGAATATTACATGACAATATAAAACCAGAAATACACATCTTTACTGAAAACACCTTTTACATGATCATTACATCGTAGTTATCATTGCATAGGATAACAAGAGAATGTACATAAGAAAAGGGAGAGATATAAAGACCATTAATGGAATAATAATGGCATAAAATGAGGAATAAAATATATGTCATTCAATAGACATATCAATGGAGAACAAAAGAGAAATTAACATAAAGGCAAGATATAACATGATATTAATAACATTGAAATGTGGCAACAACATACAACATGATATTATCATGATCCGAGCCTCATTGCACATAGATTAGAAAGAGTAAACCCAAATTTCACATAAATTAACATCATAAAAAACTAATTACACATGTATTATCATGATTAATCCCTCATTTAACATGATGTATCATGATAATAAACATTACACAATACATTGGATCTCAATTAGGGTGCACCATTCAATAATCATTTTTTATTCCTATATAAGTGTGCCACACAGATCAGACAACATGGATTCGTTAAACATGATAATTTATTCTAGGAAAAATGAATGTGTAATATATAAATTAATTTCCTAATTCAACATGTAAATGATCATATAGATGAATACAATTTTTTTAGAAATGCATTTGGTATTCACTACACAATGATTTTGACAAGGAAAATCCAGGTGCAATTTCTGAAACCTAATGACATAAAATAGAAATTAGTAAAATGGGTTGATGAGAGTGGAACCGTTATTTCATTATTTATAGAAACAATGGATTGTAAGGGGTCATGGACCAAAACATACCAACATATTAATCATAATTTTGATGCATAATATAAAATAAATTCTTTAATGGAAATAAGAAGTGAGAAATCCCTTAATGAATTTCTCCATAGTAAAGGCTTAGTTAAGGTTACAAATTAGGGAGATTAAATTATCCCACATTGAAATAAAATCAATTTTTTAGTATAGTAATGTTTAAAAAACAATATAAATGCACGAAAGTGAAATTAAAATAACTACACTCAAAGAAGGAGCTTGAATTCATAGAGGAGATGAGGAATCACTTACTTGGATTTGTAATCCCGAAGGCATGTGGGAGTCTTTGTAGGAGCTTGGGGTGACATGGGAGGAATAAAGGCAGTAGGGGATATAGGGATGCCGAGATTAAAAGAGAATTAGTGAAGAGAAATGTATGAATCTGTGGGTTTATATATGAAAGGTGGTGGAATTCATTATTATTTTAGTTTTGGACACTACACACTAAAATATTCAAAACCAAAAACCATAAGACCAATTTTTTCCATGATTTCTAGAAAATAGTAGTGGTATTAAATATCTTATGTGATAATTTCTAAATATAGTAAAATACTTCCCTTGATAATGTTGAGGGGAGTCACACCTTTAAGGTAATTATTTAAAAATCATAAACAAATTAATATGACATGAAGGATTTACTAAGACTTTGTAAATTATGTCAAATAAATCTAAAAAAACATTATTTTAAATGAAAAAATATATTTTTTCTATAAAACCATTAATATTATTTTATTACATCACGATTCGGTCATTATGAGGTCATAAAACACACAGTATTTTTAAATAGTATTTCATTTTTATCCATAAATTCGACTGTCTCACAAAATTATGAAAAATTCACCATTGCATAATTTTTACAATTAGATTCCAATTTTTTTTTTTCATTTTATCATAATATGTATCTAAATATTTGAATATTTACTTTAAAAAACAATTGAGATTTATTCAAAATTGATTGGTTTTGGGAAAAATTGTGTTCAATCCATAATAAAAATCACAATTAACTTTATAAAAATTATACAATAATTAATATATAATAATTTTAATTTAATAATAATATTTTATTAAAATATCATTAAATTAATAAATCCATTAATTCATCAATATAGATTTTCTAATTGGATTTTAATATTATCCAAAAATATAATTGTTCATCAAAAATCATTTAAAATGAAACAATAATTAAATGGAAGAATATTTGTAATTCTATTCAAAAATAATGCCTATTATCATAATACTAGGGTATTTTTACACGTACCTTTATTTCACCAGCATACACCATACGAGTTATGTGTGTGATGGTGGGGGTTTTCATGTAGTCGTTCGATGAACATGGTTTGGGTCGTTATCTTGATGAGCTTGAACTTATCCCTTATATAGTTTTAGTTATGTTTATGTTGCTTGATCGTGGATTGGTCTTGGTCTATTGGAAAGCCCAAAAATTTTGTCTCCCTTGGATGCTCAAAGTGTAACGCCCCGTCCCCAGCTACCCAGAGTCGGTGCATTACTTCATAACATTGGCATGATCACAAGAATGATCAAATCCCGAAAGACCGATTGGTTTAGTAGCCTTGGAAACACTAGATATAATCATAAAGTTTTACATTACATTTCAAAGTGAAAAACTACTACAACAACAAAGTCTTCGTATCCACACTATTAACCCCTCATAATATCCCTGCAAGTCATTCATAATTTACTTCTTCACTACCTGGGAAAAATAAAACATAAAAAAGGGGTGAGCTCAAATGCCCAGAAAGGATAACAATATAGCGGAACATTCAAAATAATCATAAACATTTAAGGCAATGAATTAATAAAACAAAAGCCTTTTAAAAATTGAACTTCAACATAGTATGGAAAAAGTAAAATGAAATAATGCCATTTACTTATTCACATGGATATTCTACTAATCGAATAATCACATGAAATATCAATAACCACTTTCATAATGTTGGAATGCATAATGCCAGACTATCATAACCACATAGCCAAGGCCTCGTGCCAAGACTACAAATAAGATTTTGTCAAGTCCTTGTGCCAAGACACTAGTTTTTCTCATGAGACCTACCGATGCATCGAGGAGCTATAGCGGGCTCCACCCGTCACTTATTAAGTCCAATGCATTCCCATATGAAAAGGTTTAAACATAACATAAACATTCGTATTAAAACTAGCATACGAAATGTCAATAATTTCACCATAAACTATGAATGGTATAAAAATAGCACATCCACAGTCAAACATATCACAAAACCTTCAATACAATATAGAAGTTTTGTATCATAATAAATCAACTTCAAATAATCTTAAAATCCATCAAAGGATGTTGACATAGATGAAATCAAAATTCTTTTTAAAGAAGTATCTCCTTTTATTTTGAAATCATTTAAGGTCCATATAAAATACAACATTTTCTTTGAAAATAATCTTATAAGCTTGTAAGGGAAGCTTTGAAGATTTTATAACGGCGGAAAATAACCGCACTCGCCGTATAAGTTAAAAAAAACATTCTTACCTTAATTCTGTCGAAAAGGTTAAAAAGGACCTTGTTTTGAAAACGACCGAAAGATTCTTTTATAAACCACTTATAAAAGTCAAAAAGGGTATAAATGACTTTAAATCATATTCTAGTAAATAGTAAAAATGTTTTGAAATGCATTTTTAAGAAACATGGATGTGGATGATAAAGAGATCCCAGTAGATTATTACGTATAAACAACCTTGGATAATGAAGAGGTTGTAAAGTAATGCCTTACCTTGTATTTTTCCTTGGTTGGGGTAGGTTAACCTCCTGTATAATAGTGAAATAATTGTTACTAAATTATACAAGAATCATATACATTAATATGATATCATATATGATCTTTTAATATTGATTTGATAATAATATCTTAGTATTATCGTCGTTTCGGGAGTTAACTTACTCATTTTCTTTTTTATGTTTTGTTACATAAGCCATGGTTGTTGTATCTTATTCATATCCAGAATGATATCTAGTCCTTAAACATCATTTTTAAATCATTAAATTATAATTATACTTCAATGGATACGATGGAGAATGAATCTCATCGCGTTCGTGGAGACGGTAGTCCGTACGTACGCACGAACGCTATTTCCATTTAATTTTTATTTTAAAAGAATCGAATCCAAATGATACATAGGTATATTACTATTCCATTATAATATAATATTTTATATATGTTACTTAAGTTCATTAACACCATCCTTTATACGTTCCATGTGTGGTATGAACGAGTCATATCATTTTAAGGGGGCGGTAGTCCGCACTTCCTCAAATGAAATTATCATATGTATATACAACATGAAAGGAATAATGGTATGAAATAAAATGGAATTACAGAAGCTTATATATAAAATATATATCATTAATATCATATTTAATTATAGTGCCATCATAATGGCCACCATGAGAGGCGGTAAGATGTATTTGAACAATCATCGTTTCGTGAGGCATTAGTTTGCCATCCACAAAAACATTATGTTCATCATCCATTAGATGGAGTTGTGTGTATGTGTAGTTTGAATCCTTCTTATAACAACATTCTAGTATATTGAGGATACTAGTTTTGTTACAAAAGAAAGGAAATAAAAAGAATTTGGGGGTTGAAGAAGCAAAATAAATGAAAATAATTTAAGAGAAATCGTTACCTTTAATTTAGGTAACTCAATTTGGTTGGAACCAAAGGACTTGTTGAAATGCTTTCTGCCTAAGGGGAAGCTTCAAGGAGGAGGAGAGGGATGTTGGGAGCTTATTTGGGCAGAGTTTGGACGAGCCAAGTGGCTTGAGAGGTGTGAGGAATGAGTAGAAGTGGTCTCCTTTTATAAGGGAGAGGAGGGGCTCTTTAGGAAAGAGTGAAAGTATTACTTTATAATATAATTATATTCGGTTTATAATGGTCCAAAAATCATTGAGGTCGAATATAAGATGACTCATATTCTAAATAACATCAACCAATAAGAATTGGACAGGTTTTAGACAATATTTTAATCATTATAATATTATTTATTTCAATGATTTATTAATGAGGTAAACATTGCATCATTATTGTGTCATTAATAATTTAACTTATTTGATGTCTAAAAATTATAAATAAAATATAATCATGTAGGAAATCTTTTTAGCTTTCTAATGAATATTTATAATCGAAAATCCAACAAGTATAACCCTATGTAAAAATTGTTCTTCTAAAAGATGTAAGCTTATGCCATTTTTATTTTTATTTTAACTTTATTAATATAATGTGTCCCTACCACATACAAGTGGCTCCAAGGGGTCCCCAAATTGACCCAAGGATGCCCATGGTCGGGTATGTGTCCACCAATAAGGTTAGGACACGTTTTAGGATAATTGTGTATTATTATAATATTATTTTTTAACCCTTATTTACCGGATTTACCCTTTAACCATGGTAAATAAAATATTTACCACAGTAACTATTCAAAATGTCTAAAAATAAAAGTTACCTATTTACACAATTTGAACATCCTGATTCCAAATATGGAATCCATTTTCCTAAATTCAAAACACAGAAGTGGCAGAAATTAATTTAAAATTAATTCCCGCTGTCAAAACAAAAAGCGTGTTTTTAAGAGGTAATAACTATCAAAAGATTGACACTTGTTTATGTTCGGTTTAATTGTAAAATTATGTCCAATGACAAAAATTAAATTAAATGGTAAAAATATATTCTAAATATAATTTAAAAACACTCAAATTAATAATTTATCAATATTAATTATTTTGATTAAAAAAGTTGTTTTAAATTAAAATTTAGTAATTTTCACTATTCATCAAAATATAAAAGTTATCTGAAAAGTACCAAAATTTCACTCTATGCTAATTTCGATATTCCGAATCCAAAAATGAAGTCCATTTTGAAATATAAAATATATATTATTTCCAAAAGTAGGTATTACTATTCGCAACGGCTAGTTTAATTAGTTGTGGTGTGTGTTAGAACTCGAGGTTGCGTACAACACACGCTATCGATTATTCGAAGGGAAACGTACCGTGGAAGTTTGGGGTGTTACATTCTCCCCTCCTTCAAATAATTGCGTCCTCGCAATTTCTAGGGTATTACTGCATAAAAAGACTCGAGTGGTTCCTCATCATAAGTTCCTCGGGTTCCCACATTGCCTCTTCCATCTTATGATTTCTCCACAAAACTTTTACCAGACGCGTCGTCCGGTTTCTCAGTACTTGTTCTCTTGTATCAAGAATCCTGACGGGCTCTTCGAAATAAGACAGATCGGGTTCCAGTTCTAATTCCTCATAGGTGAGTACATGCGTTGGGTCAGGCATGTATTTTCTCAACAGAGATACGTGGAACACATCGTGAACTTTGGAGAGACTTGGCGGCATTGCCAATCGGTAAGCTACAGCCCCAATTCGTTCTAGAATTTCGAAAGGTCCGATGTACCTGGGACTCAATTTACCTTTCTTACCAAAACGTATGACTCCCTTCCACGGAGATACCTTTAGGAAAACATGATCACCGACTTGAAATTCCAAATCCTTCCTTCGATTATCGGCATAGCTCTTCTGCCTACTTTGAGCTGCTTTGATGTGATTTTGGATTACCTTTACCTTTTCCACCGTTTCCTCCACTAGTTCTGGGCCTACAAGTTTTCTTTCACCATCATCATCCCAACAAGTTGGTGTACGACATCTCTTTCCGTATAACGCTTCATATGGTGCCATCTGAATACTCGAATGGAAGCTATTGTTATAGGAAAATTCTACCAAAGGTAAATATTGATCCCACATACCCTGAAAGTCAAGTGAGCAAGATCTCAACATGTCTTCTAAGGTTTGAATAGTCCGTTCTGATTGTCCGTCTGTCTGAGGGTGGTAAGCAGTGCTCAAATGAAGTTCAGTATCCCGGGATTTCTGAAGACTTTTCCAGAATCTTGATGTAAAACGGGGATCACGATCAGAAACAATCGAAAGGGGTACTCCATGACGTCTCACAACTTCATTAATATATAGTCTTTCTAGATGTTCCAGGGGTAGATCTTCTCTTATAGCAAGAAAATGTGCTGTCTTGGTAAGACGATCAAAAATAACCCATATTGCATCGTTCCTTCTAGGAGTCATTGGTAGCCCCATGACAAAGTCCATCGTATCATTGTCCCATTTCCACTCCGGCATGGGAAGAGGTTGCATGACTCCTCTAGGCTGTTGCCTTCCAGCTTTCACTTGTTGACAAACCATACATCTTGACACAAAATCCGCAATCTCCCTCTTCATGTTGTCCCACCAAAACTGTTCCTTCAAATCTCTATACATTTTGGTGCTCCCAGGGTGTATAGAGAAATTGGAACTATGAGCATCATCCAGCAATTCCCTTTTTAGATCAGGTATATTGGGAACACAAAGTCTTTTCCCGAATTTCAAAATTCCATCTTCATACACAAAGTCTCTCAATCTCCCATCATTCACAGCTTTAATCTTCTTTTGGAATTCTTCATCATCGGTCTGAGAACTCTTAATCCTTTCTAGTAAAGATGGTTTGGCAACCATTTGAAAAAGCATTGATGTTTCACCTTCCCTGGTTATTCCCATGTCCATCTTCACTAGATCCATGAAAATTGGATCCCTTTCAATTCTCATATTGTTCAAAACTCCATGGTCTTTTCTACTCAAAGCATCTGCCACCTTGTTTGCCTTCCCTGGGTGGTAGTGTATCGTACAATCATAATCCTTTAGTAATTCAAGCCATCTCCTTTGCCTCATGTTGAGTTCTTTTTGTGAGAAAATATACTTCAAACTCTTGTGATCAGTATAAATCTCACATTTTTCACCATAGAGGTAGTGCCTCCATATCTTCAAAGCAAAGATTACAGCTGCTAACTCGAGATCATGAGTAGGATAGTTTTGTTCATGAATTTTCAACTGTCGTGATGCATAGGCAATAACTCTATCATTCTGCATAAGGACACAACCAAGTCCTTTATTTGATGCATCATTATAAATAACGAACCCATCATTCCCCGATGGTAGAGTCAATATAGGAGCATTGACTAATCTTCTCTTCAGTTCTTCGAAACATTTTTCACACTCTTTTTTCCAAACAAATTTAACCCCTTTACGTGTGAGCTTCGTTAATGGGTTAGCCAATCGGGCAAAATTCTGGACGAAACGTCGATAATAACCTGCCAAACCAATAAAACTGCGTACCTCAGTTATACTCATAGGTGCTGGCCATTCTTGGATTGCCTTGGTCTTAGAAGGATCAACAGAGATTCCATCTTTTGAGACAATATGGCCAAGAAAAGAAATCTTCTGAAGCCAGAATTCACACTTGCTAAACTTCCCATATAATTCATGCCTCCTCAGAGTCTTCAAGATAATGCGCATGTGATTTTCATGATCTTCGTAGGTTTTGGAGTATACCAAGATATAATCAATAAATACCACCACAAATTCATCGAGATACTCCTTGAAAACTCTATTCATCAGATCCATGAATACAGAGGGTGCATTAGTCAATCCAAAAGGCATTACAGTAAACTCGTAATGCCCGTACCTAGTTCGAAATGATGTCTTCAGAATTTCTTCCTTCTTCACACACAACTGATGGTATCTAGATCGAAGGTCAATCTTTGAAAAGTATTGAGCTCCATGCAGTTGGTCAAATAAATCATCAATACGAGGTAGGGGATACTTGTTCTTTATCGTTATAGCATTGATCTCCCTGTAGTCAATACATAACCTCATAGATCCATCTTTCTTTTTAACAAAAAGAACAGGGGCTCCCCATGGAGAAACACTAGGGCGAATAAATCCCTTATTACTCAATTCCTCTAGTTGTTTCTTTAGTTCGACTAACTCTACAGTGGCCATTCTATAAGGGGTCTTCGATATAGGCCTTGATCCAGGAATCAAATCAATAGAAAACTTAACTTCTCGTTCTGGAGGATGTCCATGTAAATCTTCCAGAAATACATCTACAAATTTTTTCACAACAGGTACATCCTCTATTTGAACATTCCTTTCCTCACCGACAGTTATTTCATTCTCTTCCTCCCCAATAATTGAATTAAGTTGAGCTACTGGGGGTGGATCTAAATAAGAATTAGGTGGTGACGATTCTGCTCTAAAAATAAGGTGCTCCTTATCATTATCATCAAGAATCGTAACCTCTTTCTTCTTACAATAAATCTTCGCATCATAGTCCGAAAGCCAGTCCATACCGAGGATTATATCAATCTCAACCATAGGTATGACGATGAAATCAGCAGATAAAGAAAATTTATGTGCTCTAATGGGGACTGATTCACAAAACTTTGTTGCAACGATACTTCCCTTAGGATTTTTAACTGACAACTCCCTTATTAAATCAAATTGGAAATATCTAATTTTCTTACCAAACTGGGAAGATATGAAACAATGCGATGATCCAGAATCAAATAATGCATTTGCTAAACTTGAGGAAACCATTAAATTACCTGCCACCACGTCTTTCGGAGCTTCTACCTCAGCAGTAGTGATAGCATAAGCCTGGCCTTGATCCCTTGGCCTTTTCTGAGGTAAGTTCTCCTGACGCTTAGGACATGCATTTGCATAATGCCCCATCTCCCTACAATTGTAGCACTGAACGTTGGTAGCTTCCTTCTTCCCTTTGCAATCATGAGCTTGGTGGCCTTTTTCACCACACTTGTAACAGACTCCCATTCCCTTCAAGCAAGTACCAGGATGTTTCTTCCCACATTTACCACAAGATGGATATTCAACCTTTCCCTTCTTCCCCTTATTTCCATTCCCAGATTGATCAGCAGATCTCTTCTTCTCTTGCTTTGCTTTAAAGTCATAAGACTTAGAGAATTCCTTTTCGGTCTTGATAGCACATGAGACAATGTCTTCGTACGATGAAAAGGATTGTGAGACTAACGCTCGACGGAGAAATGGTTTTAAATCATCAAAGAAACGATCAATCTTACTTCTTGGGTTATGAATATAATCACCAGCGTACCTTGATAACCTTGTAAAGTTAGCCTCATACTTTGTGACATTCTCATCCTCCTTTTGTCTCAGACTCAGAAATTGCCTTTCCATATCTGCTCGATGGTCGCGAGGGAAGTATTTTTCTAAAAACAGATCTTTGAACTCCCTCCATCCCATATTTAATACTTCATCATCTTCCTTCATATTTTGAATCAATGACCACCATTGATCAGCATCTCCAGTGAGGCGGTAAACTGCCATGATAACTTTTTCCCTTTCACTGCTCCCCAAAGCCTGAAATATTTTCTCTAGGGAAAATATCCATTGCTCAGCTACTAAGGGATTTGTATTCCCATTGAACGTTGGTGGTTGTTGCCTCATGAATCGATCTAACATTGATCCTCCACGCTGCGGATCAGGGTGCTCCATACGGGTAAGGTTATTATTCATAACCTGAGTAAGTTGTCCCAGTATGGTGATTAGCTGATCAGCACCAGTTGCATCACCAACCCCACTATAATTATCTTGAGCAGGAGGGAAATCCCTACATGGAGTGCGTGCATTGATACAGTTTCCATTTCTTCCACTAGGCGCCATTTCTAAACAATGGCATAAACTAGATCAGTTTATGAAACAAAATACAAAATCCCATACTTATAAAACACTTAACATAAATTGAACTATTTATGGATATAATCCATAATCATAAGAATGTTTTCTTTTAGGAAGTATATACTCATAATCCCTTCAAAATGATTTGTAAAGAAAATGAGATTTATCCTAAGCATATCCCCCGGGAGTGTCGTAACCAAGAGTGCAGCAAGGCCCATTGTCGTGCACCAGTTCCCGTTCGAGTCTAGCTCAAAGAGGTGTTTTCGGGTTTTACCCCTAGGTACATCTGTGCCAGAGCCGCCTCTACCTGCTCGTATCCAGACAGGGATGTATTGCTTGGAAAACTCACAAAATCTATACAATACCAAAATTCTAGGAAGTTCTTCTATACTAATCCTCAAAGTTCATCTTAGGTCTACGTTCTCTAATCAGAGTTTATCTAAATCTAGCTTCCAAGGTTTGTACTAAAATTCCTCTGATACCAACTGTAACGCCCCGACCCCAACTACCCAGAGTCGGTGCATTACTTCATAACATTGGCATGATCACAAGAAAGATCAAATCCCGAAAGACCGATTGGTTTAGTAGCCTTGGAAACACTAGATATAATCATAAAGTTTTACATTACATTTCAAAGTGAAAAACTACTACAAAAACAAAGTCTTCATATCCACACTATTAACCCCTCATAATATCCCTTCAAGTCATTCATAATTTACTTCTTCACTACCTGGGAAAAATAAAACATAAAAAAGGGGTGAGCTCAAATGCCCAGTAAGGATAACAATATAGCGGAACATTCAAAATAATCATAAACATTTAAGGCAATGATTTACTAAAACAAAAGCCTTTTAAAAATTGAACTTCAACATAGTATGGCAAAAGTAAAATGAAATAATGCCATTTACTTATTCACATGGATATTCTACTAATCGAATAATCACATGCAATATCAATAACCACTTTCATAATGTTGGAATGCATAATGCCAGACTATCATAACCACATAGCCAAGGCCTCGTGCCAAGACTACAAATAAGATTTTGTCAAGGCCTTGTTCCAAGACACTAGTTTTTCTCATGAGACCTAGAGATGCATCGAGGAGCTATAGCGGGCTCCACCCGTCACTTATTGAGTCTAATGCATTCCCATATGAAAAGGTTTAAACATAACATAAACATTCGTATTAAAACTAGCATTAGAAATGTCAATAATTTCACCATAAACTATGAATGGTATAAAAATAGCACATCCACAGTCAAACATATCACAAAACCTTCAATACAATATAGAAGTTTTGTATCATAATAAATCAACTTCAAATAATCTTAAAATCCATCAAAGGATGTTGACATAGATGAAATCAAAATTCTTTTTAAAGAAGTATCTCCTTTTATTTTTAAATAATTTAAGGTCCATATAAAATAAAACATTTTCTTTGAAAATAATCTTATAAGCTTGTAAGGGAAGATTTGAAGATTTTATAACGGCGGAAAATAACCGCACTCGCCGTATAAGTTAAAAAAAACATTCTTACCTTAATTCTGTCGAAAAGTTTAAAAAGGACCTTGTTTTGAAAACAACCGAAAGATTCCTTTATAAACCACTTATAAAAGTCAAAAAGGGTATAAATGACTTTAACTCATATTCTAGTAAATAGTAAAAATGTTTTGAAATGCATTTTTAAGAAACATGGATGTGGATGATAAAGAGATCCCAGTAGATTATTACGTATAAACAACCTTGGATAATGAAGAGGTTGTAAAGTAAACCCTTACCTTGTACTTTTCCTTGGTTGGTGTAGGTTAACCTCCTTTATAATAGTGAAATAATTGTTACTAAATTATACAAGAATCATATACATTATTATGATATCATATATGATCTTTTAATATTGATTTGATAATAATATCTTAGTATTATCGTCGTTTCGGGAGTTAACTTACTCATTTTCTTTTATATGTTTTGTTACATAAGCCATGGTTGTTGTATCTTATTCATATCCAGAATGATATCTAGTCCTTAAACATCATTTTTAAATCATTAAATGATAATTATACTTGAATGGATACGATGGAGAATGAATCTCATCGCGTTCGTGGAGACGGTAGTCCGTACGTACGCACGAACGCTATTTCCATTTAATTTTTATTTTAAAAGAATCGAATCCAAATGATACATAGGTTTATTACTATTCCAGTATAATATAATTTTTTATATATGTTACTTAAGTTCATTAACACCATCCTTTATACGTTCCATGTGTGGTATGAACGAGTCATATCATTTTAAGGGGGCGGTAGTCCACACTTCCTCAAATAAAATTATCGTATGTATATACAACATGAAACAAATAATGGAATGAAATAAAATGGAATTACAGAAGCTTATATATAAAATATATATCATTAATATCATATTTAATTACAGTTCCATCATAATGGCCACCATGAGAGGCGGTAAGATGTATTTGAACAATCATCGTTTCGTGAGGCGCTAGTTTGCCATCCACAGAAACATTATGTTCATCATCCATTAGATGGAGTTGTGTGTATGTGTAGTTTGAATCCTTCTTATAAAAACATCCTAGTATATTGATGATACTGGTGTTGTTACAAAAGAAAGGAAATAAAAAGAATTTGGGGGTTGAAGAAGCAAAATAAATGAAAATAATTTAAGAGAAATCGTTACCTTTAATTTAGGTAACTCACTTTGGTTGGAACCAAAGGACTTGTTGAAATACTTTCTGCCTAATGGGAAGCTTCAAGGAGGAGGAGAGGGATGTGAGGAGCTTAGTTGGGCAGAGTTTGGACGAGACATGTGGCTTGAGAGGTGTGGGGAATGAGTAGAAGTGGTCTCCTTTTATAAGGGAGAGGAGGGGCTCTTTAGGAAAGAGTGAAAGTATTACTTTATAATATAATTATATTCAGTTTATAATGGTCCAAAAATCATTGAGGACGAAGATAAGATGACTCATATTCTAAATAACATCAACCAATAAGAATTGGACAGGTTTTAGATAATATTTTAATCATTATAATATTATTTATTTCAATGATTTATTAATGAGGTAAACATTGCATCATTATTGTGTCATTAATAATTTAACTTATTTGATGTCTAAAAATTATAAATAAAATATCATCATGTAGGAAATCTTTTTAGCTTTCTAATGAATATTTATAATCGAAAATCCAACATGTATAACCCTATGTAAAAATTGTTCTTCTAAAAGATGTAAGCTTATGCCATTTTTATTTTTATTTTAACTTTATTAATATAATGTGTCCCTACCACATACAAGTGGATCCAAGGGGTCCCCAAATTGACCCAAGGATTCCCCTGGTCGGGTATGTGTCCACCAGTAAGGTTAGGACACGTTTTAGGGTAATTTTCTATTATTATAATATTATTTGTTAACCCTTATTTACCGGATTTACCCTTTAACCATGGTAAATAAAATATTTACCACAGTAACTATTCAAAATGTCTAAAAATAAAAGTTACCTATTTACACAATTTGAACATCCTGATTCCAAATATGGAATCCATTTTCCTAAATTCAAAACATAGTAGTGGCAGAAATTAATTTAAAATTAATTCCCGCTGTCAAAACAAAAGGCGTGTTTTTAAGAGGTAATAACTATCAAAAGATTGACACTTGTTTATGTTCGGTTTAATTATAAAATTATGTCCAATGACAAAAATTAAATTAAATGGTAAAAATATATTCTAAATATACTTTAAAAACACTCAAATTAATAATTTATCAATATTAATTATTTTGATTAAAAAAGTTGTTTTTAATTAAAATTTAGTAATTTTCACTATTCATCAAAATATAAAAGTTATCTGAAAAGTACCAAAATTTCACCCTAGGCTAATTTCGATATTCCGAATCCAAAAATGAAGTCCATTTTGAAATATAAAATATATATGATTTCAAAAAGTAGGTATTACTATTCACAACGGCTAGTTTAATTAGTTGTGGTGTGTGTTAGAACTCGAGGTTGCGTACAACACACGATATTGATTATTTGAAGGGAAACGTACCGTGGAAGTTTTGGGTGTTACACAAAGAAATGGTATTCATATGGTACAATCGTACATGTTGAGGTAATCACATCCTTCATATGTGACAAAATGATTTTTATAACCATGTTTTTATACTAGTCATGTGGTCACTGTTCAATGGATACATTTTTATTGGTAATAATACTTGACTATCATTAAAATCCAATTGGATATTATAAATAAAAAGTATTACATGTGTTTTATATATGCATAATGTTTCAAATTAAAAGAAAAGGATGTTTTTCAAAAAAAATTGAATCATTACAAATTCATTGAATAATGTTAGAATGTTGTCACAATGGTCAGGTTCTTGGGCTAGTTCCACACATTCACCAGATGTCGAACCCCTTGTTAATGATTATACCCAAACTCTGAACATAATGGTAGAGCTAGTATCTTTCTTTTTTTGAACCCCATATGTGAATTCATGGATTTTTATGCACCTTCTTATAGTGGGAAATAAGGTTCTCCTCAGGCTGTAAGGTTTCATGAAGATTTTTTTGATATTTTTTTTATCTAAAAACTTTATATACTCTAATGATTATGTATATCGACTCTTTATATGAGGGACCTAGTTAGATTTGGTTGAATGTTTGGATTCCCCATTGTCTGTAGACACTGATGTATTGGGAATTCTTTAAGTCATTTTTCATTCGATCTAAGTATCCGGTTGAGGTGAAGAAATAGAATGTTTCTATATTCTTTGGTTTTGATCAAGATATGATATATGCTTCGGTGTATCCAATTAAATTATCAAGTTTGATAGGTTTAATATCTTGTATTTTTCATGATGATTTCAATAAGTATATATTTTTCAGAAAAGTTTTTCACGCATACCTCTTAATCCTCATGCCTATGAAAGGGTTGATATCTTATTCACTGATGCTCAATAAGGATTTCTCCATCGATGTGGAGCTATTGGTGAAAAAAGGGAATAATTTTTCATTCATGGTTGAAAAGGCACATACTTCTTGAGAAAATAGGTTGTCTCTCATGTGTTTCCATTATAATGATCCTATTAATTATAAGAGGTTCTATTCGAATGATACACGATTTTTTGGATGGTGTGGATGTCAGGGTCACATTAAGAGGTTTTTTATGTTGTTCCACCCTAAATAGAAACCTCAATGGGGAATATTATATTTTGACTGTGAAAAAGGAAATCCTTTAGGATAATGGGGCCGAAACCATAGGCCTTGGTGTGAAGCTTTTCATGTATTATAGGGGATGTTAGTTGTTAGATTTTGGTTACTAGATATCAATAATGTTGTTATTGCTCTTTTTTCTCACATGGATGTTGAAATTGTAATAGTTTTTCCATCTTGTATCTTGTTTTTAGATAACTCTTCATATGCGGTCATTATGGAATATATCTTATAGACCTTGGATGTCATCATTTGTGGATTACGAATTAAATAACGATTTTGTTTTTTGATATTGTGATTGTTGTTCCTTGTTTTTCAACTTTTTTGACTTAACGCTTATAGATCAATTTAGTCATAATGTATGTTCTCCATCATTAGAGTATAGTGCAATGTCTTCCACTAATCTAGTTGTGTGAGGTCATTTAAAGTTATCTTGAATAGACCTTGGGAATGTTTTTAGGTAACTAGGATGGTGTGAATTTTTTGTAGACTATGCACACAGTGGTTCTTTCATTTTATTTGATAATCACATAAAGATGTGAGGATATGGTTGAAAACCACTATGTTTCTAATGATCACTTACCTAGGTTAGAAATTCTTATTAGTTCTGTACATTTCTTGTGGATGTTGGATCTCTGTTGTTTGTCCTTAGATAATAGTTTATGTATCTTCTTTGGGACTTAGGGATGAAATTTAATTTTGTTACACAATTTTGGTTAATCAATAAATGTTGGGGAGCCCTCTTTTGGGTCTCTAGTCCTTCTCTTGTTTGGAGAAATTGGATGATCTTCCTATTTTGATATTGGGGTTGTGTGTGTTGTTCGACTTTGGTTGAGTCTCACTTTTGGACCATGTATTCTTCAAATCAAAAAATAATTGAGGAAGATCTTATTGTGTCATCATGTTCTATCTTTTCTGTTGGATGTTGTCTAAGGATAAAAATCATATGGTGGGGAGGTTATAGAATCATATCACTTTTTTTAAGTGATTTGTCCCATTGATTTGATTACATAATATTTCTATCTCTTTGTAGGTGTTTTTAGTAATTTACCTAAGCGTTTATGAATGTTTACGGGTCTTTTCATTGTTTGTGCTAGGATTGTGCATGGTTAATAAAATTTTGAAACCTGGGATGCATGTTTTTCACTTGGTTTGTGAATGGTTATAAAATTGTGTAACATGTTTCATGGTTTTTATATGGGTTTTAAATGGTTAAACAATGTTTGAAACCTACTGCATGGTTTTTGTTTGCATAGTTCATGGTTTAAAAAAGTGTGCAACTTGTTGCATTGTTTGCACATGGTTGGTAATAACCTTGTAGTTTGGAAAAGGAAACTTTTTTATTGGTAATTAAAGATACTAAAATTGTAATTCAAATTCTATAACCCTTTTAATTCACACATAACACCTCCCAATAAAACCTAAATCGATTCTAGGGATTTTGGTATCCCTCTAGAGAATTTTCTTCTCCTCAAACATCATCTCCTGGACGATTGAAGCTCCAATCAAAGCAGATATCATATAATTCTATGATTTCTTATCTTCTTAATCATGAAAATCCCTTATCATATTTTTTACATCTTGCTAAATTTCATGACGGTCATTTATTTTTTTGGATCATCGTTGATGTATATGGAATTCTAGATCGAGTATCACCTCCCCCATCTTTCAAGATCTATCTTCATAAATCTTTTGAATGCCATTAAAGGTGACACATCTCATATTAATTATGGTTGGATTATTTATTTTACTATGTATTTGGTTATATGTTTTTCCTTAATTTTTTGATTCATTGTTTCATGATAATTCATATATACATGTTTTCTGATTTCTATAACATGTTCATTGATATTTGTTCATTTATTTCCTCATAAAATCTTAATTGGACAATTTTACTCAGAAATGAACCTAGAATGAATTTAATGGATATAATCATGACCTTTCATAGTATTTTTTAATTATATAATTCCATGATTTTTAAATATATGTTGAAAGAAATTTTAAAGAATTGTTTGGTGAAATTTATAACCTTGGCCCATGTTTTGATTTATTAAAAAATCTTCCTTGATTTTAAATAAATAAATATAACTATTCGATGTTTTCTAAATAGTTTTAAATGTATAATTTTTTTAAATAATCGTAAACACACTTTACATGATTTTTTCATTATAATTAATTTTTTCATGGTTTATATGGAAAAAAATATTTATCATCATGGAAAGAGGATGTCAACCAATGTTTTTAAATGTATTCAACTCTTTTGATATTTTGATACTTCATTTTAATTATTTAGGGCTGATTGGAAATAAATGATTTTTTTAAATTCCAATTTGAAAATTTTAAGTTGAATTGTGAAAGGATGAAGTTGTTATTACCCTTTTGAATATAGAATTGTATAAATGATTTTGAATTGAAATTTATGATGCATGACGGCCCAGTTGTCACTTTATTATAAATCCCCCATGTAAAAATACTATAATTGTAAGTTGAATGATTAATATACATCCCAATATTATTGGGGTGAAAATAGATTATTTAATTTGAGAGAGTTTTGTTGGTGACAGTTTTATGTTGTCATCAAGGATACACATGTGATCCTAGAATCTTTTTTACCTCACACCTTTTTTAACTAGTCATGTGAAACATACTATTTAGATGGTATTACCTAGTTATATTATTCACTAGATTACTCACACACATCTAGTGGATCTATAGAGAACATTTAAGGTTTAGGCTACAGAATTGCAGCCAAGAAAGAAGTTGGGCATATAACTAGTTTTCTTTATGCTCGTGAGACTTGATGTAATCAAAAAAATATTTCAGGTTATAATTTGATCAGCTATTCTAAGGTGGATGGATTACCATACCTTATTCGTACCCATGAAATCTATTTACTTGATTCTCGATACATTCAAGTGTTTTTTGTCACTATTTGACTCTAAAATTTTCTTTTCACTGTTCATTTATTATTATTATGCAGCATGACTACATTGAATTGACTTCTATTCATATTTAAATATTACATTAATATTCTCATATATTCTTTATTATAAGACATTATATTGTAAAATATTTCTCTTATTTTCATGGAAATTTCTACATTCTAAATGGTGAAATTTCATTTTTTACAGGTTCACATGGGCGAATGATTTTTAGATTTTTAAAAATATTTCTTTTAAAATAATCCTTATAATCCCTTATTTGTACTCCTTTTTAGCATACTTTAATTACCTAATGATGTAACTACATATAACCTTTAGTCGAATACTACTATGATCAATAGTTCACAACTGGCAGGAACCTTTTAGTGTTTTGAGCCCTTTATTATATAATATCATTTGTCTGTGCACTCCCCTTCAATTATAAAATCATATATTGGTGACCAAGGGTGGGAAACATGGGACATGGTATGTGGTCTTGGACAACTAGGTGGTAGGTTTGGTGAGTTGTGTTATACTTTATATTTTATAAGTGACTCTTTGTACTTTGATATGTATGAATTGATTAACATATATCTGATGATGTTTAAACATTGTATTATTTTATTGTATTATAATGTAGGAGAAATCATTCACAATCATTATTTGTTCATGTCTTGGTGATTATTGTCATCCTATGGAGATTGGGAACACTCTGTGTGTTGGTGAATCGGCTTGGGTACCAGTTTAGATAGTATTCTGGGTTGGTTCATTACATATTTCCATATATCACATAATGTAGTTAATTATGTCCATTCGTTCTTAATTAATGTATAGGTTATAACAATCACCATATAATATTATAATAATATATTGTGGTTTGTTTAATGTCAATTTTTCATTTAATGAAATCTATATATGAAATTAAATATATTTCAAAAAAATTTATTAAAAATATTTGGTTTTTATAATTATGGTAATTATATCTGATTTAAAATCACATTCATAAAAACAATAGTAACGATAATAGTTGTTTCTAAATTTCCCTTCATTATGTAATATATTAATATTACATAACAATTCATATTTTATATAGTACTCTTACAGTAAATTAAATTCTCTTCACTTTTTTCAATATTTACTCGTGTATTTTAAAAATATTTTCATGACACATCCTTCATATTCAATCATTTTATTTACATAAAATATCATTGAAAATCACAATTTTATTTCCTTGAGATATATTTCAATTCGCAAATTATTTTATTTTTTGTTGTGTATATTCTAATAGATGGATGAGGTTTATCATATCATCTTAAAATTCATGTTATTTACAAATATATCATAATATAGACTTTCAATTGATTTTTTTTCATATGTTACTAATTATATAAAGGTTTCATTCAAATCTCAATTTCAAATCGATATTGTTATGAATTAATTTACAACTATAGAATGTTTTTGTGGAATTTATCACTATAACAGTTTTCCATTTTATTCTCCTCTATCCATTCTTAGGGATTTACATTAACTCTCTAAACATCCACTCGCTTGATTAATAATTTACACAATGTGAGGCTGGAGTGTGAAACTAATCCCACCCATACTTTTCAGTCGATATTCACCCACCTCTATGTCAAAATTCATTGGATGATTTCATATATGTATTTATATATTGTTTAATTATAGATAAACATCATTTTAATCTATTTTGTTTATCATTCAAAAATTTAATGAAATATTTTAATTTTTTCGACAAGTTTTGTTTTTTCAAAACTGTGAAAATAATAACATTAAATATATCTATGTAGACACATTTTATTGTCATAAACCATCGTCTTTATGAAGATTATTTAAAATGTATTTAATATTTTTAAAAATAATTTTAATTGTTCATTATTTGAAATAGAAAAGTTTTTGATATTTTTATTTTTCAATGTTAATTTTCTCATGATCTTAAAAAGGGGTTTTTAGCTTGGTTGACCACCTTAATTTTTCCTTTTGTTCAACTGCAGATTTGTTCTTATGTAACCATCCAAATTCATTATCAACATGTCTTATGAAATATTTTATGTATATTTTCATGAAAACCATATATTTTCCCATAGTTAATTAAGTGATCATTGAAAGGTCAATATTTTCACATTCTCATTGTACATAGATTTATAATTTTCATTCTGTGATGGGTGATAATAGCATTATATAGAAATCCAATGCATTTTGTCACGTTTAAAATATAATAAGATTAGTATGGGAAGTAGGGATGTGATTTATGAACCACTATGTGTTTGGAGTTAGGAGAAATATTCCATATCCATTATGTTATTGTAGGAAGGTATGTGATTCGTGATCCAATATGATATGATTTATTGGCTCATATTTACTTTTCATTTCTATGTCTTCCATATTAATAATATAATTATGGATTTTTTATAGTTTTATCCTAATATACTTGATATATTTATTATGATTTTTATTTATTTTGGTGTCATATTCTAATTTTATGTTCTTAGACATTGATCATGTTCTCATACTCACATTATTGTCTTATTATCACTTTTGATTTTCATTGTTTAAATTTAATGACTATTAGGAATAAAATTTATTATATTTACAATATATATGTTATGAAGATGATTATTATGTATGATGTTTCTAAAGGATGCTAATTTGTTATATTATTATACATTTTTATGTGAGGATTAATAAGATTTTTATGTGTCTGATAATTAAATGTAGTAATCTATTAGGTCTTGGGTGTGATTTATTTTGAAATAAAATGAATGTTAATGTAAAAAGTTGTATTTTAAATGTTTGAATTGTTTTTGGTACTCAATTGGTATCAAAATAGTGATAAGTTATTTTTATAGATTAGATTAGTGATTTTTTGAATAATTTAGAAATTTTAGTTGATTGGGATTACAGATAATCATTGAAAACCATAGGGATATTAATAAAGATACGAAAAAATTATTAGAATTTGGTAATGTTTAGAGTGTCTGGTTTCTTAAAAATGAAATCCCTAGTTGGATATAAACATGTGAATATGTGGTGGGGCACAAATGTGACTAGGGTTAAAAAACATAAAAGGGTAGTTGATTATTATCTAGATTATCACTCGATTTATGATATGTGTGACATACTCTACATTTGGTTTGAAACAAAGTAATAGAAATGATATTGTTGATTATCATTCAATTTATGAACAATTATGAAGGATATAAATGGAATTTTTGAATATATTATATAATAAGATAGTATTGAGAACCTAATAGGATCATGTCCAAGGAAAAACTAGGTTAAATTGATGGATTTATAGTTATAAACAATTATATCATAGTTCAATCAAAAGTATCACTGGATTAAATGATGGTGTCATATGTAATGTTATTTTTAGATTGTTGTTTCCTCATAAGGCCATGTGCTAATATTTTATATGAAATTATCATACCAATTTGTGAATAATTATTTATTTTGAAATTGGATCATGAATATGAAACTTTTAGAGACATATCTCTAAAAAATCATAAAGGATATATCTAGCTAGGGAGGAATATTTAGAACAAATGGTTAAAGATATCAACATATACATATTATAAATGAAAATATGAGTTTTATAGTCTTTCCATTGATAGTGTTTTAGAATTTATATATTGATTTCTACCCTTATCTACTTTTCACTACTATGTAGTGATTTTTTAGAATGTATCTTATTTATTGGGGGAATGTAATGCCCTTGTTTTTTGCGTCCAAATTATTTCTTTAAACCATATTTTTAGTAATCATTAATATGTTATTAATACAATTAAAAAAAATATTAGTTCATAATTATTAGTATATATCTTATAAAAAATAAAATTCCTTTATTTTAAAAAATGTATTTTCATTATAATTCACATATTTCAAATAAAATAAAAATTATATTATAAATAAAACAATTATATCATCCAATAAAATTAATTTTATTTTCACATTAAAAAATATTTAATTTTTTAACTTATTTTAGACTAACTACTAAAACAAATAAAAATATGACAAAATTTATTAATATAAAATTATTATTATTATATGTGACCAGTATAATTTAGTGATTTGATTAAGATGCATAAATAGAAGTAATAATGTTAGGAAATCACAATAGAAATAAGAAGAAAAAACATCAATTAGTTGGAGTATTTCTTATGAGTTTCATTTGTATGTGCATCAAGTAGAGGTATCCCAACTAATATTTTCCCTAGATCAAGCTCATGATGATCTCTAACACTTGAAACTTGAGAAAATTAATATTTAGGGGGATTTCAAGATAATGAAAATCATTATGTCATCCATGCAACTTTAATCTTCACTCTAAACCCCCATTGTTGTTTATCATACTAATAGATCATATTATAAAGCCTCGATTTGTTTTGTACGTTGATGTTATGATGAAAAAATGTAATATTTAAAAGTAATAATTTTTTTATATTGCATTTATTTTAAATATTTTTTATTTATACATCTAAAAAAATTAAAGTTCATCTTTAAAAATAATATGTTGAGAACATTCAATTATTGTTGTCCAATAACTAATTAGATCTTTTATTCAAATAAATTGTTTTTCTATAAAAATTTCTACTACTTGTTATGAATTTCTATTTAAAAAATCTAAACTCATTAAGTATAAATTATGATAAAATATATTGATTATGTACATTATAAACTTACACTAATTCAATTATAAAATTATTGGAAATATATATAATATATAATATTATTTAGAGGCCATTTTTTTATAAAAATGTGTATCTTTATTATTTTATTATTGCATTTAAAAAATATAATGGACTATTTTCTGATTTCTAATTTTAAAAAAATAAATAATTTTTTACAAAGAATATAAATTATAAATTAGGATGAAATTTATTAATTTATCCAATAAATATTAATTATTATGTAAATATTAGAAAATATCATTTTTACAAATTCCAATACTTTTTAGAAATCATTAGTATATAAGCATAAATTATATATTTATGGAACAATTTTATGGGCCAAATATGAATTTAACCAAAAAATATATATATTTGAAAAACATTGTTTTTAATTTAGAAACCAATGTATTAATTTTATAACCTATATTATATTTTTTATAAAAAGGTTTTATGCATCATTCATTTATTATTTTAGAATTAATTTTTATTAATTTTATAAATGTATTATTATAAAATTGTTAATTTTTGTCAATATTAATAAAAAAATTCTCTATTATGTTAAATTTAATTTTTTAGTCATAAAAATAAGTTATTATGTTTAAAAAATGAATTATCAAGATAAATGTAAATTATACTAAAAATGAGTAACCATTGTAAATGTAACTGTTTTTGAAACGTGATTTGAAATTACAAAGTCTCATCCCTCTACATTATATTAAATTTTAGAAACAGTTTCTATTGAAGTACATTCATTGAAAATAAAGTTGTCAGTATTTAAAAAAGTACCAGCACTTTCACATATAGAAGGACCCCTTCACCACCCTACAAATCATGACACCACAAGCCATTTAGTTCAAAAAAATTTTACCCAAATATCTATCTAACTCTCTTTAAAAATTTAATTATGTTTTTCTCTCACTAAAAGTCCATACTAAGAAGGCTCAATGAGTTACAATGAGAAGTATGGTTAATACTCCCAATTAAACCTTTTCTATTTATATTCCTTTCTAAATTCATTTTCTACCTCAAAATATATTATAACTAGGTTATTTTTATGAAATGAATATTTTAATTATATTGTATTTTTATTATATATTAAATAATTAGTATCTACCTTCTTCCTAAAAATTTGAAAAATTAAAACAGTTCACATGTTATACACGAACTACCACCTCCATCAACGAGGCCATTAGTTATTCCTCACCTCAATAGATACATTTTTCTAAAATATATTTGATTAATAATATATATATATATATATTAAGGATTAATATATATCATTAATATGGTTATGAAAGGATTATAAGACAATTAATGATAATTATAAAAAAATATCTTCATATTATTAAATTACAAAAAAAATAGTTTGTCAAGAATCCCATTCTCCTAAACCGTTCCAATATTTTACCTCCATGGAACATGTGTGTTCAAATATTATTTAGAAAATAATTTTGATATATTTTATCATATGGTAAATATGAAATTTATATAAATGGATGGGTTTTGATGTCTCCTTTAAAAAACATGTGAGAAATAATCAAAATTACTAACATTTAATGGTGAAATAAAAATTAACTATAGAATATATGATGAATAAAAATAATTAAAGATTAGAAAAAGTAATAAATTGTAATATTGTAATGAACTAATTTTTTAATATCATTATTTTGGTTATACAAAATTTTAACTAACTTTCATGGAAATATGAAGTAATGAACAGGGTTTCTATCACAATATTTCTTCATCGATTTCTTATAATGAACCTATTCATTTTTTATATGGGTAATTACAATTTAATGTATTGTATTTCAATTATTAATGAATATTTCATGTATTTTATATATAGTTTCATGATACTTCATTCAGAAGCTATGATTTCCGATGATACCAATGTCTTAATTGTTTCTCGTAAAAATTTTCTCTCATCAAGACGTATTCCACAATCACCACTTGTTTTAGACTATTTAGTGTATATAATACCATATAGATTCCGTTTATCATAAATTTCAGGAAACTCAATGAATTTACACATCAATTTTAATGTTTTCCAAATGTATTTCTATTCAATTGTTATAAAATATATAATGGATTATTTTTAACTACATTTTCAATCCACGATTAATATGAATAAATTCCTATCTCGTGAAAATTTGTGTGAAAATCCTCTCAAAAAACACCAAACATTTTCCTTCCCTCTATTTATTATTGGTTTTTTACATTACCTCCATTAATTTAAATTCTTATGGTAAATAAATTTTCTAATGTGGTGCATGTAGGTGGCCCTCAGACCACCACTTCTTTACAGTTGGAAATCATCCTCCTCTATATCCAAATTGAATAGAAGATTTTATTGATTTACTGATATACGATTCAAAAATTAGTTGGGGTCATTTTTTACTATTTTAGATGTCTTTATAAAATGGTAAATTGTTCTTGTAATTCTTTCCACAATATCTACTTTTGATAAAATTGTCAAAAGAATCGGTATTTGACATTTTTTTGTGTGAACACATTTTCCTCATAAAAACCATTATACATTAAGAATCCATATGTACATTTACTAAAAAATATTCTTTCAAATAATCTTAATTCATTATTATTTTTAAATGAAAGGGGTATTTTATTTTAATCAATGTGATTTATTCCATAATCATAAAAAAGTGTTTTTAATCTATGTCATCCTACATTCATGTTTCTATTGTTACATTTGGTATATGTTCTTATATAACCATCCAACTTATTTATTTTGATAGATTATAAATATTTAAATGTTATTTTTAATTAAACTCATCTATTCTCTATGTGTTAGTTAAGTGTTATTGAAAATATGATTGATTTCATATTATTATTCCATGCATATGTGTGGTTTTAATTATAATATAGGTGGGTCATGAATTATATATCACACAAATACATTGGGTAATGGTCTATATCTCTTTAGACATGTATTGGAGGCGGGAATGTGATTCAAATCCACTATGTGATTGGAGGCATGAATGTGAATCCAAATGAACTATATTATGGGAAGAATAAATTTAATTACTAATCCCCTATGTTATGATTTCTAAAATTATGTTTCTACCATATTCATTTTATTTTCATAATAATCGTGTTACTATGGTATATGTATTATGTTATTCCAGAAACCTTTATACTTGTCTTATGATTCATGTTTCTGAATGTGTTATCTCTAAATGTTTTTTAATGTATTTTGATTATATTCTCATACCCAAATAAATACAATATTACCAAATATAATCTTGATGTTAACCCTTACAAATCATATTGGATAACTATTTTTATTCTTCCATTCCCGATGTAATGAATAAGAGTATTATGTCTGATGTGTGTAAGGAATATAATGAAGAATACTTTTTATGAAAATTTTAAAATGTTGTGGAATATTTTTTTTACGTATCTTGTCCCCAAAGACACAAAAAGTTTTGGGTTCTCGAATATGATTTATAGTTTAATAAATGGAATATTCATGTAAAATGAAATATTAAGAATGTGTGAAATTATGGGATCGCTTCAAATTTAATCACATCAAGTAGATAATAAAATCACATATCTATTCTATGTATTGACATAAACTCTTTAAGACTATAAAAATTGAGAGCCCAAATTCCATAAATTCCATATGATATGAAAAATATCATCATGGTTAATCTTCAATGGGAAACATGAAAAAAAACCAAAAAACCCCTTGATTAGTTAATCCCTATGGATTTTATAAGAATGCTATCAATGTATGAAGGTTTTCATTCTATGTATCTCACCAAACATAGGCATAAAGAAATTAAAATATGAAAAATGCACCACTAGTATTCCAAAGGAAAAATATATACCACACAAATTTTTATTCTTACTCATGAGCTCATTAGGAATCTATATATGAAATCTTATATATAGGAAACATTAACATTCCTCCCAACCTACAATTACCCATAAAGAACATTGGTGATGGATAACTCAAACATATACTTTGAGTGGTCAATTATCATTTATCATCATGATTATATGAATCCAACATGAAATAATGATAATCTAAAGACTGATTTTTATCTAAAATGTAATTTTTAATAATATTAAACTCATTTAATAATATTAGAAAAACAATACATAATATCTCATCTAACCATATATCATATGATATTCCACTAGATATGTATTATGTTTTAGAAACTTTAAGTGGTTTTTTAAACTCAGAATATATCTATGTGACCATAGGACATAACCTCTAAAAAAATTGTTTAGTGAGTAACATCTATGATGTAAAAATGCCATAATAAATGTGACTGTAAGGAATCATATTCCTAATGCCAAAATAATTGAACATAGTTTTCAAACATCTTAACTTCTCAACAACAAACATTATGATGATAATTTCTTTTTTCTGTATTATTGTAACACTTTATATATTCATCATCAATATCATTCATGGAATTATTTCCATCAAAAAATTACAATATATTTATTATTAAAATATTATATTCTTTTCATTTTAATTTATCAACATATCCTAAACTCTTTTAGAATATGATGTTCAGTTAATATTATTAAGGAAACTAAATATATCTATTTACAATTATTAATCTTGACATACCCTGCTATCATTTAGGATATTAATCTATAACTACATTGATATTTTATTTGAAAAAATTTTAATTTGTTGAATTTTAACTTCTCTATATCCAAATATAATATTATTGGCCTCTTAAACACTATATTTTCATAATAATATCATGGTAAGATACAAAAAGTCTATTGTGTTTTATAAATAAAAATTATTTTCTTTAGTGGGGTTATTTAGCCAATAATATATTTTTACATATCAGATATGGTATTCTATGTTTTTATATCACTTTTCCAATAACAGTATCAGAATATAAATTCCTCATATTTTAAAAATAAAGCGGATAAAATCTTTATGTCAAGAAAAACATATTTTAGCATTACCTTCTTCCGAAGAAAGATATATAATATAATTAATCATAAACCATGTTTCATACATACATAATATTATGTCTTTTATAATGAATCATTTTTTAAAAAATACTTTTATTATCATATATGAAAAAAGTCGAAAATACATATCCTCTATATAAATCCATCTATTCTTGATATTTTCCATTAAATTGAACATCATTATTTATCATCCATTCTCATCACCATGAATGTGTAACCCTTTTCACCATTGTGATAAAAAAACCCATTTTCTTCAGCACCTTAATTAAAACAATAATACTTTCCAATTATATCATTGATTTTGAATAGTTGTATATTTACAAAGTTTATAAAATATAAATTCTATATCATATGCCACTCAGAAATGATGAAATTGAATTACATCAATACAATGCATAGACTCTCTATAGAGATTCACATACCGAGTTTTCTATACTAGGAAATTTATATAATATGATAATAAACTTTAAAAAAGAAGCTTATAGAAACATTATTTTAGATGGGGTCTTACAAAACCCTCTATAAATTATTTTTCATAGAAATTTTGTTGCAATTATGCCAAAATATATTCTAATGAAATATTTAGTATGGGTTTATAGGAGCTAATAATTTATATATATAAATATTCATAAAATAAATTATATATTTACTGGTGGTTTTCGAAAAAAAACTTCTTAAAATAAAATTTTTTTATCACAAAATTAAAAAAAACAAACATTGGTTATGAACCATCATTAATCACTTATAGTAGAGGGGGTTTATAACCCCTTACAATTAAAAAAAATAAAATTTAATAATTACAAGTAATTACACTATTTAAAAAAAATATGTAAAAAAATATTTTTTATAAATTACATATTTAAATATATTATATAAAATACTATATAAATATATTATAAAAAAATTAACAATAAATACATTTTATAAATTTAATTAAAATTATTAAATTATATATTATTGATACACTGTATAAATAAATTATAATTTCTAAACATATTTATTTTGGTTTATATGTATGCTATATGAATATATTACATAAATATATTATATAAATATATAATATAAATTGATGATCATTTATTCAATTAGTACTGTTTTCCAACCATTATTTATTATTTTAATTTTCTAAGAAATATTAAAAATAATTATGGACTAATAAAACTCCTAATTTCTTAAATTAAAATTATTTTATTTTCCCTTTATTGTTAAATAAAATTCTAAATAATTTAATTTAATTATAACAATAATAATAATAATATAAAAAATGAATATTTCAATTTTAATTAATTTAAATGTTTAATTATTATTATTCTTCATAACAGTTCAAGGATAGATCCCAAACTCCATTATCCATTTATTATAATAAATAAATATATGGGAAAATAAGAAAAAATGGTCCAAACATGGAAAAAAATTACCAAATCAAGTTATCAAAAAAAGAAAGATTACGTTAATTTAGAACTCATAGATAATATGTTAGTTCATGTTTTTTCCATTAGAATTCATATTCATTGGGTTTCCTTTACCAAATGAATATTAACATCCTATCTATATCATGGAGTTGAAATGTCTTTTTAGATCACAATCATTTGAAATATCAAAATTTCCCAAGATAATGTATCAAAAACATTATTTCCATGTTAAATTCTAAATGTAGAACTCTAGATTGCATCATATATTTTTGTTAATCTTAGAAGATATGAATTCCAGGACAACAAGGTAGCCTTTATACATAAATGATTCATGTAATAATAATTTATAAATATACTTATATTTTGTTTCAATCTATCTATAATATCACCACTATGTCCCAAAGGTAAACTCTTCTAAAGAATTTCCTATAGCAGTTTGATGATGGATTTTTTACCAAGGCATCATCACATTATACTTCATTGGATTTACCTAGAATATCATAATTTAATTTCATTGAATTAAACAATTAATGGGGGGTTTTTACTTATTACGAATCTTGTTCACAACAGCCAATAAAGTATAAATAGATTATCTAGGGAAACCCCCTATCTTACCATGGGCATCCGTTGAATCCTCCTAAACTGAATCCATGTGCTCATATTTCCTAGGTTAATTGGTAGGATGATAAAAATTAAAAAGAATTGATTATATATGAATCCTTTTAGAAACAATCCTTTTCAACCATCTTATTATTAACCTTTTCAAGTGTATAATTAAAATATAGAGTCTCTATAATATACCATTATAGAATAAAATCATAGATTTTTAGCATAACATTTCCCAATTGGTTTAGCCACATCCTCCCCCATACCGTCCTTAGAATTCTCCCAAGGGAAACTAATTTCAATATGAATATATTGAGAGCATAATAATAGGCTTGTATCTATGAACCTGTCAGTCTATAAGAAGGATCATGTATGCCTAATAAATATTCTAGAGTATGGTCCACATTTATAGAAATATCACCCATGTTTTTTTAGGCTTTCAATTGGGTGCACAATCAGCCAGCATTTGGTCAACCAATACATTCTCCACAAAAGTTAGTTCTTTATTATCTAATGTCCTACAACCTATAACACATTGTTGAGTATAATCATCAATCTTATATATAGTTATATATGTAGCTATATATCAACTCCATTCCAACCTTAATTTCATCCTCCAACATTATTTTTTGACATTCCCATTGATAGAATAGAATTAATTTATTATATCATTCACAAGTTTCTCTTTAGTGTTCCATATAACATCATAGTAGGAATATGATCTAGGAATTCATTCATAAATAATATACATATTAAGATCATCCTCATAGGTATATATAAAAAATTTCTCAATTATAGTTTATCTTATGTCAAAATCAACCAATAATCTCGAATAATATAAAAATCTCACTTCCTTAGTGAAACGTTTCATGTCTAATGGGAAATATAATTAATGAATCCATTCCAGAAAAGATCATTGGATTCCACAACATCCAATTTAACACAAAAACACAAACTCCTACATTAAAATGAGAATTTTATCTGTATAGAGTATTAATGTAGTTGTTAGAATCCTTAATATAGTGCATAACTGGCTTCTAAGAGAGTGAAAAAATTCCACATGCAATTATTTTAGATTCATCAGATGAAAAGAGTGGATATAAAAATTCTACTACCATGGGAATGCATTTCCATTTCTCAAACACCCAAATATCTAAATTCATATTATTGTGGTTATCCACATTTTATTTATTTGATCTCATGGTAAAACATGTCATGAAAAAATAAGACATTCATATATATTGAACTTATATAAAATTACATTCTTATTAGTGATAGTGTGAGTATGTTCACTTCTTTTGATGATTTGGTGTTGATATTTCATCCCTCTAAAAGGCAAAATTATATTGATGAACACAATATTTGATAAAATTCAAAATGAACTACAATAAAACATGATCCCTCCCTTTAGATTAAGATCAATAGAAAATATATGGAGTATTGGGAGAACAAAAAGCTAAAATATCCAATTAATTGTCCCAAAATAAGGTAATATCTTACCTCTATCCCCAATCACTTCTATAATCACCCAAACTAGATATACATGACCACAACCTTCCACATTATTATAATATGTGTAATAATAATAATAAATTGATTAAACTCATTATATATTATAATAATACAAAATATATATATAAATATAATAATCATTATAAGTGTATTTAAAGGTATTATAATTCTTTATTATTGTTCCCAATGGTAAATATGATGTGCTCCTACATTCTTGGTGGTTTGGTGTGAATATCGGTGAGGGAATAATTTTTAAAGGTATGTGCTTAGAAGAGTTTTGGCTAGTTATTCTACGGAATACATATTTGTTCAGAGGATTAGAGGTCAAGATCACCACACCAATTTTTGGGATACTATTTATCACCCAAAGACTCTCTTATATATTTAAAATGTGTTCACGAATCCCTTCCAAATCCCAATTTGGGACTGGGTACCCATATTCCAATGATATTATTGAAACCATATTGATTTTTAAACTCCACTATGTATTATATATTCTCTATAATTCTCTTATTGATTCATTATTCTTCCTCATAATGATGACTAGTTGGAATAACTTGTGTTTATCGACATCTTGAAATGTGGAAGGTATTATGTAGCTAGGATTATGTCGTCCATAGAGATTCCAATGTATCCCTATAAAAGGGAATGAAAACTCATGTAGTATGGTTCTACTTAAAGGGCCAAGTCAGGCCTTTTATGTTCATGTGAAAAGGAACAATCCATGTTATTTAATTCCAAAAATTGTTGATTACTAGTTAAAGAGTTCCTAGTAATGGTTAGTGTTGGATTTACTTATGAGAGACCCTTTATGTGTTGGTCTTCCATTACGGTAACTAAAAAATCAAGCCATTGATAAAATATAGATCCTCACATGAGGTATCCCTTTCTCATCAATAGATAAAGATGATTCTCATTAAACTCATCATCATAAAGAATTAGTTAAATTTTGTATGGGATTTCAACAAATATGATACTCATGTATTGGAATAACTAGATGAATATCTCAACTCAAGGTAACACAGGTCATCTTAGGCATCTCATGTTGGAGAAAATATTGTATTGAGAATGATTGGATTTAACATTAGAGAGAAATACTTCATATATTGATTAAAATGAATCAATTTTAGATTGATCATTTGATGTATTTTAACAACATACATGAAGATTGATTTATAGTTTACATCATGCAAAATTGTTGAAAATTACGAAGTTTAATGTCATGCAACTCATACTTGATGGTTCATACATTGATTTGTCTCAAATATTCTAATGAAATTATCAACTAAAACACTGATGCCACTTGATTCACAACTAGTGTGAGAATTAATAGGATGAAGATATGTAACATTTCATTGGAGTAAAAAATAGAGGATTGATTGGAGCTTACATATGTTCATCCTAAGAATGAATTTATGCCAAAAAATGTGGGATAATATGAGATTTAATGGGGATTACACACATGATTCCATAGTGAGTTTTATATTCCATTAATGTGATGAAAATATGATATAAATCATGGTATATGATTGATATTCCCGGTTGAAGTTATTATGACAATAATGGGTTGAATTCAAGAGAAAATTATTTTCCATTGCATGGTCTAACCTGAGATACATTAACCAGTATGTTAGTCATGTAAATTTTTTTTTGTGGGATTACACATAGATCGATGCTAAAATATAGTAACCATGGGGATTATATCAATAGAATGTGTATAAATATATGAATATGATTATATAGACTAAATATGAATAATTAACCATTATGAGTATATCAATTTCAAGGTCAATGATGGAACCATGAAGATAATATCTACTACAAGGTAAATAATGGACTAGGTGGAGTAATATCAAATCAAGGTGTGTTTGTGTGGATTATGCATATGTGTCCCCCATATATACCTAACATTTCTAGTGACTCATTTAAAGGTAAGGATATCTACTATATTACAACTAGAATGATTATCATATTTATGGAAAATAAAATGAATATATCAAATGAATGTATTTAATGGTATCAATATAGTATAAACCTAAAAGGATACCCAAATTTGTCAACCATGAAGAGTATATAAGCTTGAGGTGAATAATGAAATTGATAGAAGTATATCAACTCAAGGTGAATGTGATATCATGGATGAGTATATATACATTAGGTATTAATGTAATTGAGAGTTGTATATCCATTGAATGTAAATTTGTGGGGATTAACTATATGATCCATTTTAATATTCCTATCCTAAAGACTAACTAATGAGAATGATGGAAGAGTTAGGTGTTTAATCTTTAGAGGAGGAAATTATTTATGTAATACAAGATGAATATATTAACACAATGTTCTCTAAGAATACATGAGGAGTATCTCGACTAAAGGAATAATCTAGGTTCAACGATATGGTCGCAAATGTTAAATCCCTAAAATGTGTTCGACCTGGACAAAAAATTCTATGGTGTCATGAATGATTATTTTTGTGGTCAGTGAAAAAATAGAATGAGTGCAGATAATGCAAGACCAAAATCCATCAAATATATCACATAGTGGTGTGGGGTGGAGCTACATCCATATAGACTAGTGTGTCATGGAAGAATATGATAATTCGTGAATAATTAGGTGCCCACATAGGAGCACCACTAAGCATTTCATAAGGGAGAACCACATACAACTGCTAATAGGGATTTACGAATATCATTGGCACATATAGCTAGTTGCATAGGGATATCCATATAACTATAACCAAAGGGGGTTTGTATTGAAAAAATCACATAAAGGGAACTTGCATAGCATTGTTCACATATGGGTGATCCCATAGTCCATTTCAAATAGCATTTCATGAAGTTTCATTGTGTTTGGATTCCTTTGTTAATGTATTTCCTTGTAGATGTTATTCATCATATTACATCACAATGGTCTTCTCCAGTTTGAAACTAGGAGATTTTAACTGAGTGTCAAAGTCTGGGACTCCTAAAATCCCTAGGACACTCATTTTATCGTCTGAGACTGCCCAACTACCAAAGCGCCTAAGTGGGTGAAAATATTTATAGGCATTGGAAGGTATCTTCATTCCCAAAATGGATGTAATATTCTGGATCCATGTTCCACCTTGAGGAGCCACATTCCCTATTAGTCACAACGCCTCATGTGAATTTCCTTGAATTCCAGAGTTTGATGGCTAGTTACGACGTCCTTGGGTGTGATGGTGGGGGAAAATATTCCCTCATTGGAAGAGTAACATAGTAGAAACCAAAAAGATAACAATTGTAGAAATAGTAAACATAATATACAAATGTAAACAATATAAGACTGAATGTAAGAACTGGAGAACTTATATAAATATGATACATGATACATATTTATAAAAAATATCCAAACAAGTCCCAATGATGGGATACAGTTGAAACCAATGTAAAAAAAGAAAATAGATAAACTTTAGTAGCATCGGAAGACTTAGGTTAGTCTCATGCTCTCCCACTCCTCAGCAATCAAGTACCTGATGTAGAAGGATGATTTCACATATCAATACCTTTAGAAATATAATCTATTTATGCCCAATATCTTGACCCAAAAATTGGTGTCAGACTAATCTCCATAAGCAACAACCATATGATCTATGCCTAATGGTCAGTGAATATATATGGGAGGTAATAAGGAAATTGAAGCAATAAACAAGGAAGTACTCGAAGGAAAAAAATACCACAGTTTCAAAGAATTCAATTTCAAATATCAAGTAAGTAGATAATCAAAAGCTGGTTACCCTCTAGGATGTACTCATATACTAGCCCCTCTGGTTCAACCAAACAACACAAGCAATCATCTCAAAAGTACACATAGTCTAACACTTCTGGTTCATCTTTAGCACAAACACCCTAAGGAAGAACTCACCATCAATTACCCCAATAGTCTCATATCAGAAAATAATAAGCACTCTATGGAAGAACTCCAAGTCCAATTAACACTGAGTCCCATAAAAAGTAACTATAGACACTCTGAGGAAGCACTCACATCCATCCCCCCTATGGTGTCACAATGTAACTATAAAACTGACACTCTATAGATTCCATCAACGTCCATTCTCTCTATGGTCTACTAAACCAGGTTCTCACAGCCCTGTGTAAGTCAATCGTGCACAAAAAATATATGGTGGACTAAGTAAACCTCAATAAATAATTGTCTAAATATTCTACAACATGTCACAACATGTCAAATAACGTCCCTCAGTCCTACAATACTAGGAATGGAATGCAAAGCAGCCTAACATGAAAGATATACCAAATAGTCAAAACCAGCAACATAAGAATAAAATTCATAACATGGAAAGATTAACCCTATTCATAGACAATTAACCTCTATCCAAACAAACATGTCTTATCAGAAAATATCAGGGCTAAAAATCATAAACCTACAATACCCTGAACGAGGTTATTGGGCGCTTTTGCACATATAACTCAAAGACTAACTACAGAAAGGCACAAACCACCTACCTCATCCGTGTGAGATCGATATACGAGAACCTCATGTCTTGAAACACCTTAGAACACCATAGATCTACAAAAATGTCTAAAATGATCATATGATGATATCTCATGAGAGAGAAGAAATCGTAAAATGGTGTTCTTGAAAAAGAGAGAACTCAACGATGTGATTCCAACAGAATCGACAGAGTTCAATTCAGTGGCATGACTTTGCAAGATCATGCTCACACCTTAGATCAATATTATCAAGTAGTAAAAACAAGAAGTGTATGAAAGAAACAAGATAAAGAAATCATTCAATAATTTTTTCATAACAGGGATACACGATGTTTATAGTGCCTACACATTGTGTTCCCTTGAGCATTCACATGAGCGTGTACTTCTGCCAACCGAGGTCGTGTAACAACCTAACAACATGGCGTATTGATCTAACACATTTCATGTACATGAATCATATTCTCCTTCCCGAGTTCCTTTACATTGATAATCCACAAGGTTCTACGAAAAATGACAACACGACGTGTTATTTCCAGACATTGGGTGTACTAGACGAACTTCACAGACTGCTGCTGTTAGTGACATGGTCGGTTACATGACAAATACTACACTGTGTGTTAATGCCAAATACGGAATGTACTAGGAAGATTTCATAGACCCGTGTTGTTCACTGTATGGGGGGATACTCAGTTTACACTATACGACGTGTTGCAGATGAATATGGTGTTTATTATAAAAGGCTCAACTGACCCATGTTGTTTGTCACACAACATGTTATACAGTTATACAATACAACATTTTCATTTGGTACATGGCATGTCCTTCTAATGATTTCCAAACCTTGTGTCTCTACCCACATAGTCTGAGACATGGTTAGAGACTACATGGAATGTACGTATTGTGCATGTAATGTACATAAGAAAAATAGTTCATTCCCTAACAGAAGGACACACGACGTGTATTCATCACTACACACCATGTATTCTGGGTTTTTCCGAACAGTAAGCCTCATAAACTACTCTAGATTTCTAGAAAACACAAAAAAATTCATTATGTGTCAAATTATGATCTATGAGGGCCCATACTCCCCGCTAATCCAAGCTTGACATCTTATACATTTCATATACAAGTAAAACATTGTTATGATCCACCAAATTCTGATCCATGAAGGCCTAAAACACCCCAAGGACCAAAGTATAACATTTATTCAAACCAAACATTACACAATTCAATACCCCGTCAAATAGATGATATTTTATCAAGGCATCTATCACAACAACATTCATATCTAGCACAACATCTATCACAATAACATGCAACTACTAATGCACCCTAAATGGTATGGAAAGAATGCATGACATGTAATTTCTAGAAAATGCCTATATGATGCTTGTGATGGTATACCCTCATCTCATAGGGTTACAACAAAAATATAAACTCAATAATATGAATGATAAAAGCACAATACTTCTGAATCACCCAATGGTGAAATCAAATCAAAAGTAAAATTGAAAAACAAATAAAAATTTCAATAAACGAGGAAAATTGGCTTTTCCCTATACAAGGGTTAGATACTCATTGGAAAATATTTTTACTAATAAATATTCCATCCTATACATAAATATAGACTCCAAAAATTATGTCAAGAATAAAATAATCCCTCTAATACCACTTTGTATCATCCCTGTTTCATTTAATGAAAAAAGTACATGATGAGTACGTTAAAAGTACACGGTGGGTTCTTGCCATTATCAGGCCCCGCTATAGGTAGCCTTTAGGTCAACCCACTTGTCCATGTACTTATCCTCTACACAACTAGTTCACGGTCACCTGCGAAAACCGAGTACATGGTGTAATCTCTAGAAATTTCCAGAAACACATCTTTTCTTAAAAACAATAGAAAAAGGAAGACATACATGAAAATAAGATATGTGTTCTTATAATGGATTTCCACATAGTGTTTGATGATCCATTTGAATATAACAATGTTGTGTGAACAAAATTAATTGCTTTGAATCACAAACTGCATATGGTTTTCATAACAATTGTAGTTCTGTTTTAACATGGATAATTCCAAGTAGTGGGGAATCCATTAATGCATCTAAACTAAAAAAATATAGTGTTTCATATAGATTGATGTGTTATGCGAATAAAAAAACATAAAATGAATAATTTTTTACAACATAAACATTCTTTTATGCTAAAATCAATCCCAACTGAGAACAATCATAACTTTTGATCCGTAAGTTTTTCTACTCTATGTCTATTAAAATAAAATCTTTTGAAGCAAAATATGCCCCTGGATAGGGTGTATACACCATTTTAAGAGGTTATACAATGCCAAAAAGTTCCTAGAAGTACCAAAAATGGTTTTGGTGGTTTTAACATAATTCATGATGCCAAATTGGGGATATATGTCGCCTACTTTTAAAGGGAGGGTCTCCCCACTACTTCACTATATAAGCAATGTTTTTCTGTAATCTTTATCCCTCAGAACAAGAGAAATCACGTGACAAATAGATATCCAATTTACTTTTTCTTTTAACCATGGAGTTACATTTCTACTAAAACACTACACACGTTGTTCATAATTAATTAATATCATATAAATTTATAGTTGAATATAGTATATTAATATATATATATATATATATATTAAAATTAGACAGACACACAGAAAAATTTATTTATGGTTAATAAATTATGTAAACTAATATAATTATATATTATATATGTATTTATAATAAATACAATACAAATATCCATATATATGAAAAATAAAAATATAAGTATAAAAATATTATATATTTTGTATAAATGTATATAAATATTATATGATAATGATATTTGAATTTATTAAATAAATATATTTTATAAATGTATTCATAAAAACGTCATATAAATATAATTTTTTTTAAAATATAAAATATATAAAAACAATATATAAATATAATTTAATTTAAATATATTAAAAAATAAATTATATAAATAGAAATTTATAGAAATATATTTTTAAATAAATATATGTATTTAGAAATTATATATGTCTGTTTGTAAATTTATACAAAGCTATATAAAACACCATATAGTTCTTGTAATTAAAAAACAACATTCAATAATAATTATATATATATATATATCATTATTCATATATGTATTTTGAAAATATAAATATATGAATATCTATTAAATATATATTTATTTATATATATATTTATTTATAAATATATAAATATATAATTTAATAATATAGGTTTTATAAATATATATAAATATATTATATGAAAACACTATATTTATGTGTTGAAAGATATTGTATAATATTATTATACCAATTTATTTTAAAATATTAATTATGTAAACATAGAATATAGAAATTAATGCTTCTAAAAATATATATATCCACATATAAATATATAAATATATAAATATACATATATTATATTAATATATATAAATATGTTCTATAAATAAAATTATAAATGAAATTTTATTGTGTTTATATATGAATGTAAATATATAGATTACATTATAAAATTTAAACAAATATAATTTTTAATTAATATTATATACAAATACATAGGGTTTTTTAAAACTCATGGGTATATATAAATTTACAGTTAAATAAAAAAGTAACATAAATTCAATTTTGATTAGTTATTGAGAATCTTATCCTTTGGGTGGATCAATTTTACCGATCATGTGTGTCACTAAGGTGGTTGCAATGACATACGTCGGGTGTGTGCACATGGAATCAAAGTATGGGGGTGGGGGGTAAATTGAGGGGATGGGTGAGGAAATGGTTTGACCAACATGTATGTTTTGGTCCAAGGAAATGTGAGTTTTTAATGGGGATGTGAGTCCATGGCGATGAAGGACAAAGGAATTGTGTGTTTCATATGGGGAAGTGAGTCCAATGATTAAAATTATATTTTTTTTATAAAAACATAGTTGCAGTTATTAAACCATCACTAACAGTTTTACAGATTTTTTATTATTAAAAATTTATGATCTTTATGTTAAAATTACTATAAAAAATTATATTTTTACTGGGGTACATAAATACCATTAAAAAATGATTCCAATTTTTGAAATTTTCAATGCTTTGGGGAAAAACATATAATTAATGTTGGATATCAGTTTAATGGTGATTTGTAAAATGTGATGTAAATATTTTTTAAATGGTTTATAAACACCTCTAAATGATAATATAACATATTTCTAGTAACATTTTTTATAGTTACCTTTCTTATTTTCTCTATCCTCAACACTATAGTCATCGATCTGTCAAGTCATTAATAAACTCAATCTTATTGAATATATGTTTGATAAATAATGTTCAATTGGTCATAATATTTATATATCTTATGAAACAATAGTTTTATTCAAATATTATTCTCATAACTATCTAAATACACATGTTGACTATCATCTATAGTTGGTAACTCAAGGAGGGGTAGCTCTTACACAAAAAAATTCCATCATATTTTAGACTGATTCTTAATTTTTGGTAACTACCTAAGATGTTGCTTGAATTATGTTCATCCTTTCTATAGGATTGGTCTCACAATATATAATTTTTTATTATTATGATTCTATTTATCTTAAAAATTCTTTTATAATATGTGAATCATGTTTTACGTTTATTTAAAAATCGGATAATAAAATGTTCTCCCACTAAAATGATAACCCCTTTTAAAAAATAAAATATTTATTTGAGGTCAAAGATTAATATATATCAAATTAAATACTTTTCGTTATTATAAACTTCATCACATAAATTGTTTAGGGATAAAATCATGCCAATCATATTAGATGTGACTCTTGGGTGGTTGAATAAAAAACTCTTTTTTCAATATGTTATATGGATAAAATGAACACCATTCCTCAAGTATTATAACTCTTTGGGTTTTATATCTAGGTGTTACCCTCATAAAATTTCAAAAATAAGAATATAACACTAAGGGTCACCTTGTCATTCTTTTTATTGCACATTAAATTCTAGGGGCACTTAGTTTTAACATGAACCTACCCGGTTGAACGACAGATATATTGAAAATTATTTTCTTTTAATGAAATATAACAAAAATTATTATAAAGGAAATTTCATCTAAAAATATTATATCACAATTAAACACACAGACACACAAATATATATTATTTTAATGATTTCGTTTTTAATCTCACCCTTCTACCAAATCAATATATTCAATCCAAATTGATGTGAAACTCAGTACATGAATCATATATTATGTCACATACAAAAATTAACATCCAAAAATATTCTTACACATTTAAGTGTGTCTCATTAAAAAGTTATATTTAAACATTTTATGTATAGGACATGATGAATATTAAATGAAGCATCCACATATGAGTAAGCTTGGACATACATAAAAAAACTCTCTCTTTTCTAGAAAAACTATGTGCCTCTAGAAAAATAAAAAGTCTGACCCATGTTCCCTCTAACCATGGTAAATTTACTCATGATTGACATAAAATACATCAAAATTTTAGAAAATTACGTGTATAATTGATATTTTACTTCATATATAATTCTCATTACCCCAGACAGTCTAAATTCTATTAATAAGGAATCTAAATCAATTTTAATACCCAGAATATACTTTCTTATATTCATGTATGGTATTGTATAGAATTAATTTAAAAAATTAATCTAACGAATATATCTACTCATAATAAAATAATTATATTCATAAATAAAAAATAGAAGTAAATAAATGAATGTATGTACAATTCATATATTTAAATTAGAGTAACTATCTATACAAAATTAACAAAATGAGAATTTAAAACACTTTATAATTTATATTTGCATTTTGAATAATCCATAATAAATATAAATATAAAATGTTTATATTTAATTTCATCCTTAACAGATTTTTGTGAATATTTATATCTAATTTTACTTAAATACAAATTATTATATGAAATGTAAACATTTTACATTTGAATTCTATTTTGTAATCAATTTAAATAATATATTTATCTTTTTTTATTCTCAAAATTTAATCCTTTATCATATGAATTATCAAAAAATATTTCTATATAGTTCAATTATATTTTCAAATAATTCATTTTTTATTTTAAAAATATTAATTACATATTTTAAATAATTCATAATATTAAATACAGATCCCTTTATACATTTATCCTTATTTATTAATTTATAAACAATATATAAATTACTTTTATAATTTCAATTGAAATACGTTATATACAAATTATAAGTAATTATAAATAAATTTTGTAAGTATTCAATATCATGGTCTACTATTTTTGGATTTTTATTTATCATGTGTATTATAATGAACTAATACTTAATTATAAAAACATTATAATTAATTAATTTATAAAAAAATAAAATAAATAAAAAACCCTAATTACCTATATATAAAATCTATAAACAATTTATAAATTATTTAAACAATACACAATTGAAAATTAAAAAATCTCATTTTCCTCATTCTAATGTTTTACTGTTTACTAATTTCATAATCCAATGTTCGATGGAATTTCTAGTTCATTTTTTTAAGAGGCTAATGATATATGATAGATAGTTCGGAAATTATCTCTGTTACTTATCGAAATTCAATATATTGAAATTCGTTATTCATCATGTTTCACCAAAAATGACTTATAATAGAAAATCAAAATTGTATTTAACTAGTGATAATCCGTACCGTTGAAAATGATCATATCAAATCCTACGATATTAATATATCATATTAAAAATAAATTCTCATAATCCGTATAATAATTAATTTCACACAATACATAATCTAGTATATAATAGAAAAAACAAATTAAATTTAACATTTAAAATATAAATAAATTGTTTTATTATTTTAAACATGAATTAATAAATAAAAAAACAAATTTCTTACTCTAATACCACAAAATTGTTTTATTTTGTATCGAATAAAAGATGTTTATGTCAATGAAGGACATTTGAAACCACATTCTGAAGATATCCATGTATTAAAAGATAAACCAAGACTACATAAAATGAAGAATAACTTCGTTTCACTAAAGAGATACTAATACTATACTTAATCATTTACGTTATTAATATCCCTGATATATATCCAATCAAATACCTTATCCATCATGTAAACATGATCTAATTCTAAATAACCTGAAAATCAAGTGTAACCCTCCATAACACAAATTATATACTTTTACCACATCGTGGAAATACAAGGGGAAGAAATATTGATTTAGGAAGAAGGAGAATCCTTATGAAGAAAAGAATATCTAGAATCACAAATATCTCAATGGATTATAAATTATTAAATAGGCCTTGCTGATGATCCTTTCGTATGACATACATTTATTGTTACATTTCAACATACATGTAAATTGCATTCATTTGAAACAATATTAATCAATGAAAATATAATATTTCTATTCATTAAATAATATGAATCATCAACAATCATTAATTTAATTTATTTTTTTATGATTCAAATATTAAAACATAATATTTTTAAACTATAAACTATAAAAATGTGTTATGTAAATCGCACAAAACAATGCATTGCATAACATCACCATGATATTTCCCTTGTCATGTAGTATTATTGTCCAAGGAAATATGTAATATGATATCACCATAAATAATATAATTATAAACCCCACAAATGTAGTATATATTTCACTTGTATCATTAAATATGATACCCCTATATAATCTCAAATGAAGAAGCCAAAAATCACCATTTATATAAATACTTTATGGAATATCTCCATCATTATCAATTATACAAGTGCACAATTAGTTCAATGTTGTTAAGGTATTGGGGTAAATGGTAGGATTTTGGTGAATGGATAACAATATGTTATGTGATGGTGTGTTATTTAGTGTACCTAAGTGATTATATTTTACTATAGTGTTAAAATATATATTGGTGTCTTGAGATGAAGTGGGTGGCCTTTATACATAGATACTTATTTCTAGTGGTTTAAATGAAGACAATGATTTTTGGTATCCATTGATTTTGGTATAATTATCTATTTATAGTTTGATTTAGGTTGTTTTTTATTATATATTTTGATGTTTTTTATTGTTTCAAATACTTAAAAAAATTAGTGATTAGTGGGTATGGGTTTACACAATGAGTAATTGATTTTTGAAAAGGATTGAGGCAATGTCATGTGAGTGGGATTAGGTTACTTTGTTCATTGATTATTTAATTACTTGACATTATTATATCATTAGGGAAATTTTTATATGGGGATATAGTTGAGACTATATATAAATATATATATATTCTCTAAGGATCCCTGGTATGTTTTTTTTATATTGAATCAGGGTAAGTTTATTTTATACCATTTCTTATTGTGTTCATAATATTTTATTTCCTTCAATTGAAAATATTATATATGTACTTAAATTGGTTAATAGTTTATGGATGTGTTGGGGTTTGAAGGTGCTAGTTATGTGTGAATATTTATATATATCTAGTTCTTGGATAGGTTGGTACTGAATTGGACCAATACATAAGATTGTTTATATTCATCTTGATTATGACCAAGTCATTTTCAATAGGGAATCATATATGATTTGATATTGTAGATGTTACAACATTTTGGTTTGGATTTGAAGTGATTCTCCAAGAATAGACTCAAATTTGGTATATATCCTCTATTTGGTGTGATATATATTACTATGTACTTTAGGTTTATCACATCATTTTGGTGTAGTAGGATTCTGTTATTATTCCATGTTTTATAGTAGGTGAAATTTTCTTGAGATTTTATTTATTTATATTTATCTAATAGATTATTTTATATTCTATATACAATCAAATATGCTTTCATTAGATTATATAGACCTGTATAACATATGGTATAATAGAGGTTTCCAATAGTTTTTTATTCTCACACCCTTTATCTATACTCCATTACAAATATTGATTTATATATAGAATTTATAGTTTGAGTTGGTACATATAGATAATTTTATGTATTTTTTATGGGCTTTAAGGTTTTTAGAGTTGTAGTTAATGAATCCAGTTTGTATTGAGGTGGGTGAGATTAGTATTGGAAGGATCCATCTTCCCATATATACCTAGATATTTTGTTATATTTTTTATTTTATAGACTAATTAATTAATTAATATTTTATATTGAATATTTATATGTATTGTTTTAGTTAATATAAATTATATTTTATTTTATGAAATTAAACTAGGATTTCAATATAAAAACCGAGGGAACAAATTATTTTGTTTATATTACAGGTTGTCTAAATTATAGGTAAGTCAAGTAAATTTTTAATGGAATCTGTTGATTACATTGAATTAAAAAAAAAGGTTATATCATTTCCAAATTATCTACATAGGATATTAAAACAAGAATTAAACCATAGTTGACCAATGAGCATGCCCTGATCCTATGGAAATCTATTATATGTAAATAATTATTAATTTCTAGATTATTACTCAATGAATGTCCCTTGAAATTTGATGTTTGAGATTCATTCCAATGTAAACCCTTTTAAGACCATGATCATTTAGTATGAATTACCGTAATCATTAGATTTTGATGAATTATCTCATGTATAGATAATTTATCATAGTGTACCAAAACATTTAGGTGCTTATATAGAATGTGATCATTGGGTGGAATTTTGTTGAGTAATCTAAACAACTAAATTCCCATATTAATTAGGTTTGTCCAATTTTTATGATGAAATGGTAAAGGGGTTTCATTCTTAAATATCCCAGAAACATATATGATATGATTAACATGATTTTCTACTATATATATTCATAATTTATGTTATGAAATTATTTGATTTAAGACATTATAAAATATGGATCTAATATCAATATTAGATTTGATTTATGGGTTTACTAATTGAACAAAAAACATTCAATAAAATTACATAATTATATTATATTAAACATGAAACTCCACCAATAAATATGTTTAATTATATATTATGGCCTGAATCATGATCATAATTTTGAGATTTTTATAGATCATACTTATAGATTAATATATTTTTATATTGGTTTGATAAGTGTTTTAAAGTAGAATCGTTATATGAAATAAGAGATAATAGATTTCAATATTTCGTAACATTTTCAAGTGTATTAATTCTTGAATTATAAAATTGCTTCTATATTTTGGAAATAGGTAGAATTTTTATTTCATTATTTTTTCATATAATATGGTATTTTCATTCCTGATTAACAATAATAATTATTTGATATATACGAATGATATGTATTTATATCAATGGAAAATAGTGAATTATTTATATATTATGGATATTGATAATACAATTTTTAACATTAAAGATAAGAATTTCAAGGTAGTTGGTTATTGAAAAACATAACATTTGAATTTTTTATTTGGGAATATAAGTAGATATTATTTCAAATAATATATAGAGATGGATAATAAGATTTATTTAATTAGGATTTTTTTGATAGTATATATTATTTTTTATTGGGAATAAAATGAAAGAACCATTTAGTGAAAAAAAGATACATATAATATTTTGTGGGGATTAGTAAATAGTATTCTATATGAACAAATGAGTAGGGAAAAAAGTGGTGGCTATAGTTACATTGTAATCCATAATGATAAATTTGGTAGGTATAGTAATGTGATTCTCATAAGTCCCAAATTTGGAACATATAAAATGTTTTTTGAATTAAAAATGTATAAAAAATCCATAAAATAATTTGGATTATCTTAACTAATTAATGTTGTAAATATATAATCTTGATATTTACTAATTATCTTAGTGTTTTTGAAATAGTTTCAAAACTCACACCCATAGGAACACTATAAAGGAATGATGTGTCTATGAGGCAGAATTATACCCGCATAGAGAAGGTTTTATTTGTAATGATTCATTATGACATACATATATCATTATAAGGATATTTTAAAAAGTAAAGAACTTTTATACTAAAAAAATTAATTTTAAGGTATTCATAAAGAAAACATATTATATATACACTAAGAGGCATCCAAATATATATTTTGTATGTGACATTGATAGTGAAGCCTATAATTTAAATTTTGAAATTCAAAAACATGGTTTTAAAAAATGAAATGGATTTTTATTGGTTACCCAAAAGAAACAATGGAAATAGTGATCATATAATATTCTTACTATATGAACTTACTACCCATTGATAAGAAATTTAGGCATCTAATTATTATAAATAGTTAAATTCCAAGGAATCTAAGATGCACTCTGTGTATAGTAAAAAAATTTGGAACATGGATAATTCAATTTAATGGGTAAAACTTATAGTATAGAATTGTATTTTTACAAAATAAAACTAATAATAATTGAAGAGTGACTATATAAGATGTTTTTTATAGAATTTTGGTGTAATAAATTTATGATATAATGTAAGATGAGAGACTTTCATTAGTAGTATTGATAAATACTATTCAAATATCTAATTCTACAGTTAGTCAATAAAATTAAATTAAATATCAAATTAATATTAATATCTCTTTCTATTATATGAATTTACCTATGTACATTTATATTATTCAAATTAATTTTTTATGTGATCTAATTGCTGTTATTAATTTATGAAATTTATAATGATTCATATACTGATTTCATAAGTATTCATAGTGTTGGGATTTTATATCTGATGATGGAAACAATGTGTTTGGTTTCATCAAACATTTGAATAAATCTTATATATAACAGCGGTTAGTGGTATTGTTGTAGTGTTTTTCATATTGTATATGAATAAGATAATAATTATAAAAAATGATATTATAAGTTTACATTTTTTAAATGTGAGGCAATGAATTAACTTTTCTATAAAAGATATGAGTGAACCATAATATATATTAGGGTATAATGATTTATTGAGTTTTAACAGATCAATTTCTTAGTTTATGTTATAACAAAAACATTGGTAATGTTCTAAAGTGGTTTAACATGGAGAAATCAATTAATGGGTCATGAGCAGTGTTATATCTTGTGAGATCATTAATGGCTCATTTCTCATAATATTTGTAAGAAATTTAAACATATTATTGAGATTTCATATGATTAAATAATTATATTTTTTATCTATACCATTTTTGTACTAAATGGGATGTATTTTATGCTTTAAGAGAAATCCATTTATAATTATCCAATCATGATAAGAATCATTATATTATTATAAAAAACATACATACAAATTAAATGAGAAAAAATAATTTATTCTTGAAAATTAGAAGTCAGTAGTATCTCAATGAAAATGGTTAAATATATAATAATAGTAAAACTCATAAGGATGAATCAAGATTTCAATTTAGATCATGTTTTTAATCAAAAGTTATGAAAATTTTAAGATGAGGTCTAAATAATCCTTCACAGAAATAATGACCACCAAGGTGTAGTACATCGCTATATCATATTCTATGAAGCGATCTATTTGGATCATAATTTTTTTTACAATACTTTTGGTAAACAGTAAATAATTTTTCTAACTACAATTGACTAATTGCTTTTTCTATGTTATAGTTGTTTCAAAAATTAATAAAACACATCATTCAAAAAAACTATATAATTAGATAATTTATTTATATGAGTTTTGTAAAGGTCTCATTGGTGGATATGGATATAAATATAATGTATATATTAAAAAAATAAATTAACATAGTAAAAAGATGATATTCATTTAATCATTCGTGGTATTAGATATACTGGAGATGAGGTGTGATGGTTTTCTCCAATGTAAATTAAATATGGTTTTATTCTAATGTCAAATTATACATATAATTCATTCTTGTGTGTTAAATTTTTATATAAATAGTTGAATTAGAATACACCCTTAATGTTTGAATTTGAGAAGTCTCTAACCAATGATTATTATTGAGTATTATTGGTTCTTATTATAAATTAATAATATTATTAGTAGAGTCTAATATGTGATATAGATTTTATTCATGAGATTATTAGTGAATTATTATGTAGACCAACACACTAAAGTATGTAATATGTAATCTAATATGTATGTAAATTTATATACTTATGATTGTATTATTTATATTAATACACATTTCAGGTGATTAACATTGATGTGCCCTATTATATGGTGACGATTCACTAAGAGTAGTAGTGGGATAGATGAAAAATCATTAGTTTCCCCTCTTTTTGGGAATTCTAAATAAATAAAACTCCATCACTTATTAGAGTGAATGATCTCTCATCTATACTTCTCACACACCAGGGAAATAAAAGAAATAAGAAACACCTGATGTAAAATTTTCTGTACTAAAAATGAGAAATAAAATCCATGGAATAATAAATAAAACCCAAAATCATACAATCTGTTAGAAATAATTTATGGATAAAATTTTTAGGTAATATCCACAAAATCATATTATATGAAATCTATATAATTGTCTTAGGATACAAGAATAAAGTATTCGACAAAGATAAATCATGTTATTTATGTTTTCATATCTTCAAAGAGGTTCAGAAGATCATTTTTTCATTAAATTGATGTCTCTATAAAATTTATAGTCATCCTACACTTCCAGATTTATAAAAGTTGTAACCTTCCTTAATCATAAAAACACAATAAAAGTGTGATTATCACTCACAAAAAATGTGATCCGTCTTATTCTTTTTATTCATCTTATTCCTTTTTTTCATCACTCTTCTCTTAATCGCTATCTTTCAATAATTTATTCACATATTTTATCATTGGACACTTTTTATATAGTCTCACATAGAAAAATTTCTCAAAAGTTGAAGAAAATAATTTTTCATTCATAACATCCATCGACATCTCTTCAATATCTTCGTCTTATTTTTGAGCCTTTGGATAATTTCAATCCTCTTAGTCCTTATTTATTAGTTAATAGGACATTATAAATCATTTATTAATATCCCATGAGTAATAAAAAATATTTGTCATAAATTGAACTAGAAATATACAATTCTTCATAGACCATGTAATGTTTTACATCACCAGGGTAGGTTGTACATCATTTTAGTTCAAGCTTCCCTCATCTAGTCTGAATTTTTTTTTCAAATTCCTTGTATGAAAATTTGTTATCCTATCACCATTTTATAAATATTATTTATTCACATCCAATACAATGTGATATAGAATAAGACTCTATATTTTTAACCATAGATAACATCCATGATCAACAAAGACATATTACTTGTCTATGTACAAGAATCATATACATATAAATTTTCATCAAAAAGACCACTTTATGGGGGGAACTACAAGGTCACCTAAATTTTGATTCTGAAAAAACCGCATTTCCTATTTCACTGTCCATTTAACCAACCATATACATTTTAAATTCATATATGTTAATAACAATCAAATCACATTTCTATAGGTTAATCAAATGTGACCCCCACCATTTTATCTTTATATTAATCCTATATGAGACATTATAATGTTGACAATGACATGTACAAGACTATCATTTTCTCATATTGTAATTTACCAATTAAGAAATGGTATTAAAAATTATTCTACTATTATAAATTAATTTTCCATGTACTTAACTACACCATGGTATAGAAGGGTATTATTCCACTGACAAGAACTTAAAAAAATATAATTTCCTATGACACTGGACAATTTTACTTACTAGACTAGTTTCATGGACATTTTTTTTACATTGTGTAATGATGTCACATGAAATTCAAAAATATATAAAAACTACTCATAGAAATAACCACTCCATCCAAATTACTTAAATCACTATAAAACTATAGAAAAACTTCCCATCAGATGATACACTATATAACACTTGAGTTTGAACATGAAATATGATCTTTGAGAACAAAAAATCCTAAGTACCATATCCACCTAAAATTTATTAAATTATTCAAAAAATTAATTTGATTTATAGTTATTGGGAATCCTTATTCATATATTATCTAATTAATCTCACCATGGTTCTCAAAAACATTCTCTAGGTTAGAATCTATCATTATTCCACCATCATCAATATTTATAGCCCCAACTGTCTCTATCATTGGATTTTTTTGGAAGCCAATGAGACAAAATTACTTTTTAGACTCAACACACATAAAAGTGATTAACCATTGAATATTTTTATGGATGCATGAGGAACTCTATTTATGATACAATAACATTAAATAATAATGTCATGCTATCCATTAATTTTACTTACATGCACCTTATCAACGTTTCACTTTGTTATGGATTTTATTTCACTTCATAAACTATTATTTATACCTATAAATATCAATTTTATCAATAACTTATTGAAAAAAACATTATAACATTTCAAATTCATTAAACACACACACACACAATTTTTTTTTAATAACATTCCCATTTGAATAACTCCCCCTCAATATGTTATCCCATAATGGAAATACATATTTATTAAATTGATATTGTTCAATGAGATAAATGAGTTATTTACATTTTTTTTCTACCGCTATGAATATATATATCAAAATAATAAATGATGTTTTGGGATATATAACCATACTTTTCCCTTGAATGGGTTGTGTTTTAACAGTATTCATCAACCTCATTTTCTAAAAGGATTCCTCAAGAAATCTTTTAGTTTATAAATCCACTATTTTCTTATATTTTTAAATAATGTTTATAATAATCAATTTTATTCCAAATTATCATTTATTATTTGAGATTTAGTATGATTTTTATTTTCGTATGAATGTTTTTCCTAATTCCATGACTTGTTTATAACATTTTTGTTATCAAAAACAATGATTAGTGATAATATCACATCATCCTTGAGATCATACAATTGAGTTTTCAACAAAATATATTTATTATTTTCATGAGGTATAGAATCATGATCCACCTTAAATGTGCACTTGTCCATCAAACATATAAACATTCTATTTCATTCTATATACCATTATACTAGAATGAAAACATCATTAGGTGTTGACCTTCTCTCATAAAAAATTCAAACACATTCCACATTAGAAAATTAAAATATTTCAAAAACTTCATTACTATCATCATTTTACACACAAAATTCAAAAGGACTTTAATATATATTAGTATCTTCTTTGAAATGATAATATATTATATTTATTATATGAACATTGAATTACAAAAAAATGTGTAATAATATACACATTATTGGATTATGATGATTCCAAGAAGAGTAAAATCCATACAAATTTTTTCAAAACTTCATTGAATAAATTTTATTAATGATCTCATGTTTTGATAACTTGGATCACATGAAAATTGGGGAAGAAACCAAGTCCAAATTCTCCATAAAAAAACTTTTCTAAAGTTCTTGGGAAGATTTTTCTATTGATAAAAATTTTCATTCTCTTTATGATAAATTTAAATAACAATGAAATACATCATATAACCATGTATGGACATCAAGAAAATTCTATTATTATATAATTTTAATTTCATGAATGAACATTAATCTTTTAAAAATAATATGATATCATCAATATAAATAAAAATAATCAATGAAACATTTTTATATTATTTGATTTAGTGATTTTTATCCACTCATCCATTCTTTAACATTAGTGTTCCATGCTCTCAAGTCTTTGTTTACGACTTACTAGTTATTCTTTAACATTAAGAATATATTTATCTTATATAAGAAAGAAACTTTATAGTTTCTAAATATACACCTCCATTTATAACTATACATCACTGATCACAATATTTACATCGATTTTTTAAATCTTTTATCTTCTATACATAATTATATCTAGAAAAATCCAAATATTTCAAAGACTAGATTCTGGTATTAATGTCTCATAAATTAATTCATTTATCTTTTTATTATTAATATAACCTTTAAATCTATATGTTTCTCAAAAATTCGCCTATAATATTATATTTTGTTTTGAACAGAAACATTCTTTCCTTGAAATTATTGTTTTTATAAACTGAATAATCTAAGGGATTGGATTTTTGGATCCCTTACCTTAAGCTGACTTAAGACAGGTTGTTTTTTAGAGAGAGTTTGGATGAGTTTTAGAGTCTATAGATGAGATTATATACATTTATATGTTCATCACCCTGAAGGGGAAGGGATTTTTCTATTAATTTTGATTCACTATTTAAAAAGTGTTCAATGGAATGGCCAATCTGGAAAAACATTTTGGAAGGGTTATGAATTTGGAGTTAACCATGTGGCGCTTAGTGCACCACAGAAAGTGAGACAGTCAGACTACCAATTTTTGAAGCCATGTTGATCTTCACCTAATGGTATAACCTAAAATTCATAATGTAAAATCTCATGTAATTTTTATCACATTGGTATTTGGTAAAGGTAGGGTTTTTTATTTGTTTTAGAGAGTTCTACATAGAGATAAACTACCTAACTAGCTCATACGATGGGTGTTTGATATGGGGTGATCACTAGGGTGAATAGATTTGTTGAAAATGGGCTACGAAGAATATTATGACGTCGATGAATCAACATAGTTATCTTGAATCCTTGATTTCATAAATGAGTAGTGTGGATTCCACTATGTCAAATTCCTTAATGGTGCATTAAAATAGAGAAGGATTTATAACGATGCAATGGTTGAGGTAATGATGGTGGTAAAAAAAGATTAAATTGTGTTTTGAAAATTGTTGAGAATTTGGGGTTCAAATTATTTAATTAACTATCTCCATCAGACTATTGTGCCCTGTTGGAATAGTTCTATTCACTACAACGTGGTGGGGTCTTATAATGATTCATCTTCAAATTGTGGTTTAGCATCTTCTCAAATTGGATTTTCACCTCTTCTATTAAATACTATCCAACCCCTACGCCTCACATCACTCCCTAGCTATATCTATTGAGATTATAACCCTTTGGATTCTCTATATTGAAGTATTGGATAATGGTATTTTCCTTATTTCCTTAATTTCTTTAGTTTATTTGTACTTTTTCCTCTTAAGATATTTGTTTTTCAGGATAACATATGATTTGGGATGATATTTGAGAAAATATAAATCATGGTTTATAGGGATCAATTCTAGTTATTAATCCTTATGTTTTTGTGGTGTTTACTTCAATTTACGTTTACGATTGATCTTTTTTTAATTCCTAGGGAATTTCAAACTTCTAATAATTATATAGGATGATTTTTTCTCTCTTTACTTTATGCATATACGAGACTATATTGGTTTTCTCACTTGGAGGGATAATACAGATTGACCTAATATGATAATGTACTATACTAAAATGAAATAAAATGGGATAGATTGTATTCTAATGTTTTCACAGGTTTCATATATTTGTGACAGAAGATCCCTTATTTGAACAATGAATGTTTAATGATGTGTGAGATACTACTGTTGGAAGTTGTTAATCCCTATTATAATTGAGTACTTCAACTCACCTACCATAAAATTTGAAGAACATAAATGTGTAAAGAACATTTTTATTTTGGAAAATATTAATTTTTTTAAAGACACTTCATTCTATAATAAATTAAATATTAACTAAGTACTCTGTATAGATGATTTGAAACATGATATTTTTCATTAGTTGGAAATCCGTTTTTATCCAAATTGGTATGTTTTATATTATTCTACTACTTGTGTGGATTTATTGTGTTTTTTATGTTTATGGTTATGATCCATTTGGAAATGTAATCTGACAAGAAGAAAGATTGTGCATGGTTGTCTTGTGATGGATTGAGTGATTGTTTTTTAATTTGTGTGTGGAAATTGTGATATGATGATAGGGATATTGTAGTGAATTTTCCTAAGATATCATGTTCTTCCTATATTGAATATGGGAGTTTGTGTTGTGTTTTATGGTTATAGTTTACGAATTATTATATGAAGGGGATAAATGTTAAAACTAGAACGTGGCATGGGATTGAGTTGAAATATAAGTCACCTAGTGATGAAATTTTTTTCTAGAAATGGATGATAAGTGAATTGAAATAAATTTTTGTTATGGATTGGTGGGTTTTTCATTTAAAATTGGTTGAATTACGTAGTTAATGAATTTGGAGTTATAAATTGACAAATGTATAAAGTGGTTAACTTATAATTATATGAGAGGAATTGTGGATTGTGTGTTTGTGGTTATTTTTCATAGCATTTTACATTTACATGAATAAATATTTTGTGGTGGATGTTTATGGATTATATAATATTATGTGGGTGTGGTTAACACTGTTAATATGAACACATAGATTGGAAATTGTGAGAGACTATCTACAATATCATTTTCAGGTGACATAAATATGCTCCCCAGATGTGTCTAGTAATACATAATAACACCCAAATGTTTTGGGGGGGTTTTCCCCAACTATCTAGGTTGGTAATGGAAAATATGGTTAACTTCCACATTTTCTACACTCTCTCTTCTAACATAGTATTTTATAGTGGCATCCAGTTGGTCGTGAGTACTAACTAATTAGTGAATGGTTCATCTATGTTTATGGTGATAATAGGATGTGTTATGTGGTGGGGGTAATGCATGGTATGAGTAGGACAAAAATTTGACTTCACTAATGTTCATGAAACCCTATAATTCTGGTAATGAGGTTTCAGTTGGATGGGTGATGAAATAAAAGATAATGTAGAATTGACATGTGAGGTGTGGATATTTAATGATGCCAACACATGATTCAAGGACATGAGGGAGGTTGGGATTGTAGTGTTACGACTCATCCTACATCATATATGACATGATATGTTATCATAGGTAAATATAAGAGATGGGTCCACAATACATTTGATATATGGGTGACAGTGTAGTACGTTACTACAGAATTTAATGTGGGGAGACACTATCTATTTCTATTGATATATTTTACTACCATGGATGTGTTATTTAGTGAGTGGGCCTTGTTGACTCTCTAATATTTAGTCAACCTAATTAGTTATTAAAAAGATCTTATTTTTGTACACAGGTACATTAATATGCTCATTTCAAATTTGCACAAGAGACCTTAGGTATCATCATACTATATATACATTCAACAATCACCGAAGGTATTTATATACAGAATTATTTAAGGTTTCTATGTGGATGTCAGAGACTAATATAGACACTAATTTCATGGAACTTATATCCATTGTGCAGTTTGAACTTTATGATTTCCATTGGTACTATTTTACATTAGAGGCATTTTAATATTTATTCGCATAAATAATGCATATTTAGATTCGTTTATAATATATGATGGAGTTTTGAGGGTTTTATCTTGTTTCTGAATAATTAAAATTTATTGAGGATAATGGATCCCATTTGAGTGTTTTATAACCATAGTGCTATTCTCCAATATTGGGTCTACAGGAGGTGGGAGTTGACTGAAAATTAATTTTTTATTATCAAAAACTTTTAAAGGAAAGTGAGAACCCATATCGGTACAAAATCCAGAGCTTTAAACAACAAAAGAGATAGAAGAACAATTGAAATCATGTTTAAGTCTATTAGACGCATTATTCTGAGAATGTTTCCAGAGGAGTCCGTTTACCTCAAAATCTTGATCGTCTTTGATAAGGTCCTCGAACCAAAACGCAAACTTCTCCCACCTCAGTATGAATTCCTCCATGTTTAACTTCCTTGCATTAAATCCTCTTTCCATGATACGAACATGCTTGTCGATCCACTCCATCTGCACCTGGGTAGTGGCCACATGAAGTATTCTCTCAGACATCTTATCACCATCTTCTTTCGAGGTGTTGAATGGAATCGATTTCTCCAGCATTTCATCCTCAAAATGTACAATAAGTTCCCATATCTCCTCTATGGAGGTGGGACTTGGGGCCACACCTTTTCACAAACATCCCAAGGGGGGTACTAGTGGAGTTGTTTATGATAGATTCCAATTCTTGAGTGACATTCATCTCAATCTAGTGTAACAAATTATTTATATGATAGATCCGATACTAATTATTTAATAATTTTATAATATCACTATTCTCAATTGTAGATAACAACGAGGGATTCGATGCCGACACCAAAATTATTCTATTTTGAACTAGTTATCCCCACGATCCAAATATGTTCCACACATCAACATAATTTATCAACCACTGATGGATTTTAAATGGTATTCATTAATCATTATAATTGGATGAATCATTATCTTTTGTTAGAGCTGGTGTCCCAGAGACAACTGTTTCTATTTTGATTACATGTATATTTAATGTATTTAAATGTTAATCATATTATTACATATTTTTAATTGTTATACACGACTATGATGTAATAATGTTCTAGAGTGTCTGTTTCATAAATTAGGTCGTGGAAGTTCCCTGCTATGATGGGAACCATGGAATTATATAAAAATACTATTAAATATATATTTGTGGTTGGATGAAAAATTATAGTGGGACACATAGTATAATGACTCTTAGTTGAGAGTACTCTTAAGTAGTTGAGACTTCCTATCATGATATTCATACATGTTAATCTCTATGATGGAAGATTGTGATAACAGACCCGCCAGTAGGAATTCTCCAGGTTATGGTGTCAACTAATATTCATATATGCGAGCATATGTAATGATCTATAGACATTAATATAATCATTAATACATGTCATGACTGACACACTTGTATTTATTTATTAAAACAATCTCATAAATAGTTCGCATGATGTAGGGTATGTTGGATTCATCATGAGTGGCATGGTATTAAAAGATGAGTCGATGAAGGATTTTTCCTTTCCATTTGTGGAAGTGGAAATCTCAGCACTTTGATTGAAATAGAACAATCCTGTGGAATTCCATCGCTATGGTATAAAGAAGAGATTATTTCCGGTAGTTAAAGAATGATGTATCAAGCATTATGGTTGATGAAACTATTAGAAACAAACATGATGAGATATTGAGGAAAATGGGTTTTATTACACAGTGAATGGTCGTATGTGGATGTTGTTGCAGCGACATTATGTTATTTCTCTTTGTTGTCTTGGTCCATTAAAAGGCCTCACTATTGGACTTTAGGTAATCCCACATAATGCTAATAATAATGAATCCTAAAGGGTCATGCACAAAGAGTTTCTGGAGGTCTCGGTTAAATTCATTATGAATTTATTTAATGAGATAAATATTCTTCTCAGGATAATGGTATAGTTTTATTCATGTTAAAATAATTTCATAAATTAAATTAATATTTATTCACCTAATTATAGGTAAAATATATTTATTTATTTTATTGAACATTTAATATATATTTCTTTATTAGTTTGTAAATAAAATATTAATTTAAGAGAATAAATAATTTATATATTTACTAAATTTTTAAATAAATGGAAGTTGAGTTCGAGTGGACCAAGGCCGGTCTCGTAGTAAAATAATTATTAGAAATATGGTAAATAATTATTTAACTAGTTGACTCAAATTAATATAATAATAACACTGCTATTATTTTGTGACAGGAGAATTTATTTATAATTCTGTGTAGCGCATGTTGATGGAAAATAAATAATGACGTGGTATTATTATAAATGGCATGAGTTTTATCTAAAATTATGAATGTATTTAATTACTATTATGATATTAAAATTTGTAATCAAAGAGACATCTCGATAAATAGACACATACGTCTATTGTTCGACGTACCAAACTGCACACCCAATGAATTGGGAATTGATTAACAAAACAATTTCTCTATCAAACCCTCTTCATGTACCTCTCAAGAACAAGATACATTCATCAAGGCCATATAATATGTGATCACGAACAACCTACACAAGACAAGCTCATCCCCATGCTAGCACCTGGAGAATGAGAGTTGTCAATTGGAGACCGTCAGAGCAGGTTTGGATCACCGCTAGAGGGATTCTAGTTTGGAACCTTGGAAGTGAAATGAGATAATCATGAAGGGTCATTACAGTCAATCAAAAACATCATCAAAAGAAAATACCGATCATCCATGCATTATTTTGTTTATGAAATTAGTTAAATTAATTATAAACATGATTTTCAAGATCCTTTCTAATGGTTTTGGTCCCCTTCTTTCTTGATATAAATATTTGATTCAATTCTATGGAGATTAGTTTTCATCATCCTATTAATCATGGAATAATCATTGATCATAGTAAAAATTGATGTTGGGTGTCGGACCAACTGTGCATCTGTTTTTCTAGATCCGTAATGTTGTATGAGAATAGGTAAATAATAGATTATAATTTTATAAACATTTCATTATTGATTTATGTATTTAATAATTTAGTTATTTCAATTCAATTGAATCATTTACAAATATGAATATTGTAATCTATTACTCCTATTTCATTTCTCATTCACCTTACAAAAATGATCATTTCATTTTATTTTGATTAAAATAAAATAGAGGATCCCATCCAGAGGTTCTAACAGTTCCTGCCCGTACAACACCAAATGAAATGATGTGTATTCAACAGTACAATCCATGTAGTCATGGATTAATAAACTGGTTCTCGTCCACCAAACCAACATGTTTCATCATAGTTTGTCTAAGTATTAATGACTTCATGTGTTGACCAATAATAGGAATCATGTGGTTTCCATATTACATGTTATGTGGCCCACTAGACATGGGGTGTAGTACCTTCATGTTACGCCAAGTCCGTGTAGCCCGTACATGGATTTCCTGGCTGGAGACTGCGTAACGCGGATACTACATAGCGTTTTTCCCACATGACATGTTGTGTACTCCATAGATTTTCTAAGTTCACTCACACATCATATCTGGTGTGTACTTCTAAGGCACGATGAACTATAATACCCCCTGAGTAGTTGGAACTACACGTTGTGTGCTCATATAATTTAAACAGATTTATTTAAATTTATTATTATATAATAAAAACACTTGAGACGCGTATCATGGAGTGGGTGTAAAGTCAAGGCACAACATGTGATATGTGTTTTATATTTTTCTGTTTAATTTAACATCTATGTAATATTTATTTCTACTAACATTGTATTTAAGAACAAGAATTCAGCTGGTTACCTCGATGGTAAAAGTTACATACAAGGATAATTTTAAATGAATTTATTTGTTTCAAACTATGATGGAGAGAATGTCAATGATATTTAGAAATGTGTTTATGATAAAATGATTGATTAATTAATGATGATAATTAATTGATTTTAGCATGATTTATCTTAAACAATAATTATTAAAGATTTGAATTCTAGTTTTATTTATGCATAAATATCAACGAATGTATGGATGACCATGAGCTAGGCCAAGACCTTTGAATGTGGACAATTTTTTTAATTAATTAATTTAACATAAATTTATTGGCTAACAAGCCTTCTCCTCATTCATATGTTGGATCTACGTGCCCAAGGTTTCTTTTATGTAATTCCTCATTTTACCCCTCACCTACATGTGTTTTTTAAATCATATGTAGGGTATGGAACTCCCATTCTAGTTTAGGTATTTCAATTGAGAGTCGAGAAGAGTCCAATCCCCGGATATACAGAGGTGGACAGGTGGAAAGAAATAAACACGAACCCAAAAGTTTTATGTTTTTTCTCTCAATGTCAGGGTCAATTTATCAACATCTAGATATATTATAAAAGCTCATGATCATGCCATTTTCTTTAATTTTTTTCTTTCAGTTCCATGGTTAATCATTATGAATGTGTTTCCTTGATCACATAATTAATGAATTAAAAAAAATGGAAGATGGAACTAAAATAAATCAGGATTATGCATAAATATTTTCATGACATGGTTAATAACGTAATTATGATCAAATTAATATTAACAAGCATGTGATAATGATAATAATATATCCATGAAAAAGGGATAAAAATCCCTAAAATAAAATATTATGTCATACCAAGTCTTTCGTTACATAATTAAGGGAAACACTAAATAAAACTATGTATTTGACCAACCCTTGTAGGGAATATTACTTTTATACAGGAAGCCCTTATGAAAGGTTCCGGGCTGACTTAACCATATTATATCAAGAGTTGTTTCACTATCCTGAATTGGTGTAATATTCGAGGCATGAGTTGAGGAAGTCCAATGTCTGGATTTCAAAATGGGAGTCCACTCAACAGATCAAGGAGCTGCAAGCCCACAATTGGAAAAGACCTTCCTACATAAATACCTTCAAATAGTTTGTCCAACCCTTTCTGGGATTATGCAAAAGGAAATATGGATTCTTTTCACTATAATGTTAATGAAAGTGGACATTTCTAATTTGAATGTGAGGGCCATTGAGACTTGATAAAATAATGGGTTCTTAATAATATATATATATATTATTTCACATAAAATGTAATCAAGAATGTACTAATTATATTCTCTTTTAATTGTAGAATAAAAATGAAAATATTTTCAACCACACAATCCATTTGAATAATTGTATATAAATACAACATCCTCAATGGATGTAAATTATAGGAAAGGTTTAGACGCCTTCAGTTTATCATATCCCATGAATTTATGTTTTAAGTGTTTGAGTTAGCATTACCTAATCTTCCTACCAATTGGGTGAGTGATGACGATTTCATGGTCTATGTGAAATATATGAATGACAAGTTCAACATTCAATTTTTCATTATATCATCAATGTTGTTTTATATAATATAGTCTCACGAAAACATGGATGCGTATAGAATGCCTGAGAACCTACAGGGTATTTACCAATACAGAGGAAGATTATAATTGTCTGAGATCTCTAAGGCACACGTTCAGAGTAAGCATGGAGAGGGTTCCCCAGCTGGGCCTCATGCAGTCACGATCATTGGCTTTATTGAGCGCCTAGAGGTTCTATGTTTTAAACATTCCGATGCATTGGGCATCGATCACATTCTCGTATCACTCCATCAAAGCATCTATAGATTTGTTGTTAATTTCTATATGAACAACATTAAGAAGAATCTATATGATCTTGTTATACATATTCAACCAGTTGAAAAATATATTAAGAATGAAAATTTATTTTTCCTAATGTTGAATAAGAGGACATGAAAGGTGAAGAGATTTAAGCCCAAAGCCTTTTCACACCCTTCCAAAAAAATATGATCAAAGAGGTGGAAAGAGAATATAGAGCTATTTGTTTCATGTGTGGCAAGAAGGGACAACGGAAGAAGAACTACACCTATTCTAAGAAGCAAGTGGATGATTAAGGTGAGTTTGTTATCCAATGTAATCGATTTGTTTCTAAAAATTGTCTATTAAATGCATCTTATCATGCATAAAAATATATTCAAATAAAAGAACCATGTAGATTCGGGATGATTGACCAAGTGGAGGTAGATCTATGAGTATCCAATATATTAAAATTCATTGTTGTAGCAGTCGGGGTCTACCACCTCACATTGCAAAATGGGGTGATCTTGGTGTTAATGTTTTCTTATTATTGGACGTCTATTACTAAAAACATAATTTCTCAATCCATATTAGATAAAGATCTATTTTTATCATGTTTATAAATGAATGTTTCTTCTTTTACAAAGAGAGCATTTTTTAGGTAAAATTTATACAATGGTCTTTATTTGTTGGATTACACAAACGAAGTAATGGAAATCTATAAAAATGATACGTAAAAAGACTCATACAACATCCAACATTAGAATCACCAGCTCGATCTTGTAAACGAGAAACTCATTATAATGTTACATAAAGATGAGCATTTAGATTCATTAAAAATTTACCACATGGGGTATGTCATACATGTCTACAAGGAAAAATGACCATATCCTCATTTAGCGGGAAAGGTGAAAGGGATAAATAGCTTATTGAATTGGTTCATATCAATGTGTGTGGACTATTTATAGTTGACTCAAAAGAATTGTAAACATACTTAATAACTTTTACTAAGGATTTTAGTATATATGGATATATCTACATAATAATCTATAAATCATATTATTTCGATATGTTCAAATAATACAACAATGAGGTTGATAACATGCCTGGTAATAGGAGTCGGAAACTCTGATCAGAATGAGGTGGAGTATATCTTAATCAAGACATCATTGATTACTTATGGTGTTTTGGGATCCTATCTTAACTCAGTATTAATTATATTCCCTTGTCTGATGGTATGAGTTGAATGTGGAACTGCACATTTTTGGACATAGTGTGATAAATTATATGTCATGTCTGTTTTAAATTATCCTTTTAGGGATATGTGTTTCAAACAACTTCCCACATACTATACGAACTAACAACTAAATCGATAATTGGTATTTCATATGAGCTATGGAGTAGAAAATAGAAATGTTATCAAATTTACATGTCTGGGGAAGCGATGTGTTTGTAATAACATATTTAGGTATCAAAATTGCACCTCAAGGCACAATGTGTAACTTTATAGGATAAAAAAGGAAACAAAAGGATATTACTTATGCAACCCCTTAGAAAAATATTTTTTTTTGGAAAGACATGCCATAATTCTTGAGATGGTGAGCATCTCTAAAAGGGATAGTGGGAGAGAGGTAGGCTTCGATGAAGTCGAGGATCAAGGTATAATAGAGATGGTACAGGAATAGATTCCACAATTCCCAATGGAAGAATGAACTATTCCAGAGACAAAAGAACTGTATAAAACAAAAGGAGAGGTTATAGAACCAGAATGGTTTGATTTTCTAGTTACCATGGATGATGAATAATTATTATTTGATAATAATGATCAAAAAACCTATAGGGAAGTAGCAATTGGCACAAATGTTGATATGTGGAATGAAGCCATGAATTCTAAAATAGATTCCATGTACCGAAACCATGTGTATATTTTGGTAGATCCTCAAGTTGATTTAAAGACTATTGGTTGCAAATCAATATATGAGAATAAACTAGACATGGAAGGATATGTCAGTGCTTATAAGGAATGACTGGTTGCAAAATTGATTAAGTTTTGTGAAGGCGTGGACTACGACAAATCCTTTTCACCTATTTCAATTCTGAAATCCAACATAAATCTATTTGCCATTTTCTCTTACCATGGAAATGAGATTTTGAAAATGGATGTCAAAATAACCATCCATAACCAGAAACATCTCGAAGATGTCTACATCTGACATCCTCAATATTTTATGACACCAAATGTTGACAATAAGGTATGCAAGTTGTATAAATTTATTTGTGGATTAAAGCATGTATCCAGTTCATGGAACATTTGTTTTGATGAATCCTTAATGGGATTTGGTTTTATCATGAATGAATGTTTACCTTGGGTCTAAAAATGGTTTAGTGGGAGTGAATTCATTTTCCTAATATAATATGTAGATGACAAGTTATTTATTGGAAACAAGATACCAGTCTTACAGTCTGTTAAGGCATCATTGAATCAACATTTGTTCCTAAAGGAATTGGTTGAGGCAGTCTTTATAATTGGGATTAATATCCATCATGATAGATCCATGAGATTTTTGGGAATAATTATATGTATATACATTGATAAGATACATAAGAGAGTTAGTATGGAACAATCCTAGAGGGGACTGTAGCCAGCGTCCCATGGCATTCATCTTTCTAAGAATATGTGTCCTCAGACAAATGTGTAAAGAAAGATAATGACATTGAATTTATACGAATCAGCTATTGGATGAGTTATGTTTGTCATGCTATGTACTAGTATGGATGTCTCCTACGCATTGATTGTGGTATGCGGATATCAAGCCCACACAGTTGACTGCCATTTGATTGTAGTCAATGCCGACCTAATTTATTCGATTCATACTAAGGATATCTTCCTCTTTTATGGAGGTGATGAGGAAATATTCCTCATAGGATTTGAAGATGTTAGTTTTCAAACTGATCAAGATGACATGATGTCACAGACGGGATACATCATTACTTTGTATGGAGGTGTAGTGAGATGGAAGACCCCAAAGAAGATTGTGGTCCTTGATTCTACAGAAGGGTCCAAGTATATCATATCATATAAAGTAGAAAATGAATAATTTTGGATGAGAAGCTTAGTCTTGGATATAGATGTGATACTTAGCAGTAATGATACCATTACATTGTAAAATGATAATATTGTAGTAGTAGATCTCTCATAAGGGACAAGGTCACATCAGCAGAAGAATCATATACTTCAGAAGTATCATCTCTTGAAGTATTTTCCTCAAAGATGTGATGTTATAGTGAGCAATATTTTCAAGGAAGACAAATTGGGGGACCCATTGACTAAAGCATTGACCTAACAGAAAAATGATCATCATGTGAGGTCTAACGGGCTAAAATTCCTAGGCGAATAGCTCTAGTCCAAGTGGGATTTTATAAGAGTTTTTGTCCTAGATACAACTATTTGTACATTGATTACATGGATATTAATTGTTTTTAAAAATAAAACATCATACTACATATTTCCCAATGTTTTACATTACTATGATGTAATAATGTCCTAGTCTATTTTTGGCATTGATAAGAACATTGTAGTTCCCCGCAATGATGGGAACTCTGAAATGTAGTAATAATATTCTTAAATATAGTAATGTTTTTGGATGACAAACTATAATGGGACAAATAGTTTACAAACCGTTATTTGTGAGTACTCATAAGCATATGTTACTTCCTCTCATAATGTTCGTACATGGTAATATCTATGATAGGATATTATGAGAAGAGACCCCCTAGTAGAAATTCTCCATGTTTTGGTGTCATCGAATATTCCTATATGTGACCATTTTTAATGATCCTTCGACTTTAAGATTATCATTTTTCGGGGTCACAATTTGCGCACATTGATTTATTGATGTAAAATGTCACACATACACTTGGAGCAGAGTAGGGTATGTTGGGTGCATCACGAGTGGCATGTTAATAAAGGATAAGTTTATGAAGAATGTGTCCCTTTAATTTGTGTAAGTAGATATCATGGTTCTATGATTGAAATAGAACCATCTCATGAAATTCCATGTTTGTAATTCCCCGAACCTAATTACCCAGAGTCATTTCATTATTACCTGACATTGGGCTGATCACAAGGGATCATGTCCCGAAATACCGATCAGTTTAGTTGCTATAGAAGTAATAGCTGTATAAATAAGTTTTACATTACATTATGAAATTAAAAATCCAAATTTTTCCCCTGTGAACACACTAATATCCCATATCATATCCCAATTGTTCAGTCATAATATAATTCTTTTCATGAAAGGAAAAATAAAACATAAGAAAGGGGTGATCTTAGATGCTAATTAAAGATATCTATATAATGAAAACTATAATAAATAAGCATAAATATTTAAGGAATTGTATAAGATTAAAACACAATCCTTTTAAACATAATGTTCGACATAATATGGCATAGATAAAATATATAATTCAATTTAATTATTCACATTGATATTCTACTAGTCAAAAAATCACATGTCATATAAATAGTTAATATCATAATGATGAAATTCATAATGTCGGACCTGATAACCACATAGTCAAGGACTCTTGACAAGACTATAAATGAAAATATATTCAGGGCCTTGTGCCAAGACACAAGCTTGTCTAATTAGACCTACTGATGCATCAAAGAGCCATAATGTGCCCCACACACCACTTATTATGTCACATTCATTCCTCATATAGAAAGGGTAAAACATAACATAAACATTTATATTAAAACTAACAAATTAAATTTTAATTCTTTAACCATAAAAACTGAATGTTATAAAAATAGCACATCCACATTAAAACATATCATAACTCATTTAATATTATTTGGGAGTTTTTATTATCACAAATCTACCTCAATTAAGAATAATATCTAGTAAAGGATGTCAGAAAAATGAAAATGACCAGTAAAACTCTTTGAAAGAAATATCACTTTTTCATGAAATCAATTAAATGTCCCAAAATTTATAAAGGAAGTAATTTAAAAGAGATTTCCGAATCAAAGTGTCTCACAAGAATTTGAAACTTTTTAAATGAATTACCATTTTGAAAAAATCCTGCCCATATAATCAAAACCATAAAAACATTTTTGAAATCATTTACATTAATATAAAAGATTTAGAAAAATATATCATTAAAACATTAAAAATGATGACATCATTAAAGTGTTACTTCCATAAAACATTAAAATATTCTTTTTGAAATCATTTTTAGGATAAATGGATATGGATAATAAATATGTGCCAATTAATACTTAGACATAAACAATCTCAGATAATAATGATATTGAGAAATTAACTCTTAAATTATTTATTTCCTTAGTTGAGGGTGCATTTATCTCCAGTATATTTGTTAAATAATTGTTATTAAATTATACAAGAACCACATAGATAAAAATTATATCATATATGATCATCTAATATTTCATTGTTAATAATATTTTTGTAGTATCATTGTTTCGGGTGTTACTGATTTGTTTTTCCTTATAAGTATTGTTACATAAGCCATGTTTGTTATGTATAGGATTTATTTTATTCATATCCAGAATGATATTAATTTAATCAATATCGTTTTTAATTATCCAATGAAAATTATTCTTGAATGGTTACGATGGGCAATGAAATCACATTGAGTTGTGGAGATGGTAAGCAGTACGTATGCATGAGCAACACTATCATTCTATTGATGGTGAAATCATATATAAATAGATAGTATATTATATATATAGAATAATTAAAATTTAATTTTTATTACTTGATTCTATCATAATGAATATTATACCCATCCATTAATTAAGTGTTAAATAAAAAACTACACCATAACATTGAGATGGTAAGCTGTACATACGCACATATGGTTACATTGTAATTCATGGATGGATAGAATAATAAATATTGTTGTACCATATTTATAATATCTTATAATTATGCATAAGTTATATGAGGTATTATTTTATTTTGTAAATAACAATGAACATGGAAGTAGAAGATGAAAATAACATTGAAAGAGGTGATAATATAATGACCTCTTCATCGGGTGATTGCTTTTTGATTTCAACAAAATGGATCCTCAGGATGAATTTAGATTTAACTCTTAGTTAAATATTTTAACTTTCACTATATCTTCTTTTATTTAAATACAACATGGCTAATATTGTTACTATAATATACAATGAAAAGCTAGAGTAGTAAATTAATGAAATATATAAAATAATCTCATTCCTGTAGCATAATCTAATATTTTTAGGAATATTATATCAATTAAAAAAGTAGTATTTGTTTTTGAAACTCATTTATGTCAATTTGAAATTATTTAGTATTTTGTTTTTTGTGATAGTAATAAAAACGGAATTACTTCCAAAACAATAAAATCAATCAACCCTAAAATGTCATATTCTACTATAAAATTTTTGTATGGAATCAAAAGATTCAATGTTTATTTATTTTAATATTTATAATATCAATTATTTTAATCATTAATTAATTTGATAATTACTACATCATCATTTTGTCATAAATAGATTTAATATTTTAATATCTAAAAATTATAAATAAAAAACCATGATGTAGGAAATATTTTTAGATTTATTATTAATATTTATATTATAATTTACCCATTGTATAACAATATTTTATAAATGTTTTAGTTGATAAAATTTCAATTTAACACTTTTAAAACTTCTTTAAATAAAATATAATTAATGTCATAGTCTAACCCAAATAGATCAAAAAAGATCTTAATTTTGTCTGAAGGTTGTTTTTTTTTCAAAATAAAACATATCCAATTTTATTAGAACATGTGTTGGGGTAATTATATATAATTATAATATTATTTTTACCTTTAATTACTCTATTTACATTTATCTGTGTTAAATAAAATTCAAAAGATACTATTCAAAATAAATTATTTTCATTCTATGGAACCACATTTTACTTAAAAATGAATATTGAGTCTATTGGATTTTTGAAATTCTACTAACATAAGCAATAAAATTACCTTTTATGTGGATATGCAAACGTGCCTAGAAGGTCGGTAAAAGACGTTCAAAAGTACAATAAAATTTTATATATCAATTATTTTTATAAAATGAATCCAATGAATTATATTTGACTAAAATAAGTATTATGTGTATCTTTTTAAAATAATATATAATTAAATAAAAAGTAAGTATTTAAATAAAATGTTGGATTTAAACAATGACATAGTGTCTTCACTATTCATCAAAAATTGAAAGATTTTAGAAATATTCTAAAATTCAACTAAAGATAATTTTAATATTTTGAACCCAAAAATGATTTCCATTTATAAATAATTATAAATTTTAAAAAATTGGGTAATACTAATCAAAACTACATTTTTAAACGGCTTTTTTGAATTGCTGGAATGTTCTAGAACTCAATGTTGTGTTCTTAAAAAGCTATTATCTTATTAAAAGAGAATCATATCAGGGAAGCATGGGGTGTTACATTCTTCCATCAATCTAATAATTTCATCCTATATATTTCTATAATATTAATGCATAAAAATATTTTGTTGGTTTATCATCATAAGTTCCACGTGTTCCAACATTTCCTCTTCCATTTTAGGGTTTCGACAAAGATCTTTTACAACTAGAGTTGTCTGGTTTCTCAAAACATCTTCAGTATTATCGAGATTCTTGATAGGCTCTTCACAATTAGAAATATATGGTTCTAGATTATTTCATCATAGGTTAGTACATGTGTTGGGCCAGACACATATTCTCTCAATAGTGATACATGGAACACATCCTGAACTTTGGAGATACTTTGCGGCATTACCAAATGGTATGCTACAACATCAATTTGTTCTAGAATTTGGAAACATTTGATTTACTAGGGACATAGTTTACCTCTCTTACCGAATCATATTACACCCTTCCATAGATATATTTTAATGAAAATATGATCACCGACATGAAACTATAAATCATTCCTTCGGTTACCAGTATAGATCTTTTTCTTACAATGACCCGCTATGATGTGGGTTTGGATAATATTCTCCTTTTCTATTGTTTCATGAACATGTTTTGGGCCTATGAGTTTTCATTCAACAACATCATCAAAAAAAATTTGTGTGTGACATCTCGTTCCATATAATGTTCCATATGATGTAATCTGAATACTTGAATGAAAGCCATTTTTAAAGAAAAATTCTACAATAGGATAATAATGGTCCCACATACCATGATTGTGACGTGGACAAGATCTCAATATACATTCTAAGGTTCCAATAGTTCGTTCTGATTGTCCATCAGTTTAAGGGTTGTAGGTAGTGCTTTTATGAAGTTCAGTATCTATGACATTCTGAAAAGTTTTCCAGAATCATAATGTAAAATAGGGATCACAATTAAGAAAAATCAATAGTTGTACAAGATGGAGTATGTCATATTAATTAATATATATTCATGATAAACATTCAACTTTTAAATATTCTCTTATTGCAAAAAAAATGTGTTGACTTTGAAAGATGATCAACAATGACCCATATTTCATCATTACATTTAGGATTCATCGGTTGCCCCATGACAATTCAATCATAATATCATACCATTTCCAATCTGGTATGGGAAGAGATGCATGACTCCCCTCAGATGTTTTCTTCTAGCCTTCACCTATTAAAGCATTATACATCTTGACACAAAATATGCAATTTTACTCTTCTTGATGTCCCAACAAAAATGTTCCTTCAAATCAATAGACAAATAAGTGATACTAGGGTGTATAGGGAAATTGGAGCTATGAGTATCAACCAATAATTACTTTTTTAGATCATATATATCAAGAACACAAATCCTCTACCCAAATTTAAAAACACCATCTCTATCTATGAATTCCATCAACCTCCCATCATTCACAGCTTTAATTATATTTTGAAACTCCTCATCCTTAGTTTCATATCTTCTTTTACATTCAAATGATGATTGTATGAAAAAAATTTGAAATGTTATTGATGTTTCACCATCCATGATTATTCCCATATCCATTATTGCTAGATCCATGAACATAGGATCTCATTATACATTAATCATGTTCAAAACTCCATAATAAATTTTGATCAATGAATTTGTCAACTTATTTTCCATCCTCGGTTGTTAGGGTATTGTGAAATCATAATTCATTAGTAGTTGGATCAATCGCTTTTGCCTCATGTTGAGTATATTTTGTCAGAAAAAATACATTAAACTCTTGTGATTAGTATATATCCCAAATTTTTTCACCATAGATATAGTGTCTCTATATCTTCATAGAAAATATTACACCTGCTAACTCAAGATCATTAGTAGGATAATTTTGTTCATGAAATATTGGTTGTCGTTACACAATGAAAATAACACTATCATTCTACATAAGGATAGAAATAAGCCCTTTCATTGAAGCATCACTATAAATAAAAAACCCATTATTCCCTGATGGAAGAGTAATGATTGGATCATTGACTAATATTATATTAAAATTTTCAAAACATTCATAACACTCTTTTTTGAAATAAATTTTACCCATTTATATGTTTTCTTGGTTAATTGGTTAGGAAATCTCAAAAAATATGGATGAAATGTCGATAATAACATACTAAACTAATAAAACTGTGTACCTCAGTTATACTAATTTTTGTTGTCCATTAATGTATTTTCATTGAATTTGATGTATCAACTGGGAATCCATCCTTATTGAAGATATTTCCATGAAAAAAATTCTTTTAGAACCCGAATTCACACTTGCTAAAATCCCATATAATTCATTTCTTATAAGAATTTTCATAATAGTGAAAATGTGATTTTCATGATCATCATAGCTTTTGAAGTATACTAAGATATCATCAAAAAATACAACTAAAAAATCAACAATATAGTCCTAGAAAAATATATTCATTAGATCTAGGAAAATAGATGGTGCATTAGTCAATACAAATGGAATAATTGTAAACTTGTAATGTTCATACCTGGTTCAAAATGTAGTCTTTTGAATGTATTCCTTCCTCAAACACAACTGATGATATCCAGATTAATGATCATTATTTGGAAAATATAGAGCTTCATGAATTTGATCAAATTAGTCATCAATGAATGGTATGGGATACTTTTTTATTAATTTTTATACCATTGATTTCAATGTAGTCAATGCACAACCTCATAGATCCAAATTTCTTCTTTAATAAAAGAACATGGTCTCGCCATACCGAAACACTAGGGAGAATAAATCATTAACACTTAATTCCCCATCTAGAGTCTTTATTTTCACCAATTTCATAGAAGACATTCTATCAGGGGTCTTCAATACAGGCCTTGAACAAGGAATTAAGTCATTAGAATACTCAATTTCTTGTATAGGAGGATTTCTAGGAAAATTTTCATATAACACATCCACATATTCTTTCACAATGGCGAATCCTCTATTTGAACATTCTTCTCCTCACCCATAGTTATTTCACTCTCTTCCTCATTAATAATTAAATTTATTAGAGCTACTGGGGGTCAATCTAGATGAAAATCAGATGGTGATGTTTCTTCCCTAAAGAAGTGGGATTTCTTTTCATCACTAAAAATTCAAACCACATTCATTGTGAAATAAATTTTCACATGATGGTATTAAATCTTATCAATATAGTGGAATATATCAAATTATATTATGTGTATGGAAATAATACCATATGATAAAATATGTTTATATTCCATAATTGCAACAGATTGATACACTTTTTTTTATGATACATGACATACGTGTAATGACTGACAACTCCCTCGTTAATTCATATTGGAAATATATAATTTTGGCTGAAAACTAGGATGATATGATAGAATGAAATCCTCCAGAATCAAATAAATCATATGATAATTTTGAGGAAATTATTAATGTACATTCCACCACCTCATTATGAACTTCAACCTCAGCAGTAGTGATCACATAAACATTGATTTTTCTATATTATTTTTTCATGATTCTTAGAACATTAAATTGAATAATGCCCCATCTCATTAAAATTGTATCATTTAATACTTATATCCTCTTTCTTTCCATTGCAATAATGATCTTGTTGTCCTTTTTCTCCACACTTGTAACAATCTCCAATTCACATTAGGAAAGTACAAGGGTGTTTCAACTAACAAATACTTCTGGATGGAAATTCAACCTTTCCCTTTTCCAATTATGTCAATTTTATGAGTGTTCAATACATCACTTATTCTCTTGATTTACTATAAATTCAAAAGACATAGTTAAATCCTTTTCTATCTTGATAGCACATTAGACTATATCTTCATACGGTGAGATGGATTGTGAGAGTAATTCTCAATGTATAAATTGTTTTAGCCCATCAATTAATCCATCAATTATACTACATAGTTTATAAATATAATCTGCAACATGCCTTACTAACCTAGTAAAGATAGCCTTATACCTTGTGACACTCTCATCCTCCTGTTTCCTAAGACACAGAAATTTTATTTCTATGTCCACTCGATGTTCTTAAGGAATTAATATTTCAAATAAATACATTAAACTCCCAAAATTCTATATTTGATACTTCTTCGTCATCCTTTTTGTTTGAAATTATGACCACAATTGGTCTACAACTCCTGAGAGGTGATAAACTGCCATGAAAACCATTTCCATTTCACTACTCCCAAAATAATGAATTATTTTTTCTATGGAACATATCCATTTCTCAAAAAAAAATGTATTTTTAGTCCCATTAAATGTGGGGTGCTATTTTCTCAAAAAGAGGTCTAATATTGATCCACTGTGTAGTGGATCAGGGTGCTCCATATGGGTAGGGTTATTAATCAGGGACTCAGTGAGTTGTCACATTATGGTTATAAGTTGTTGAGAACTAGTTGTATCACCATCTCCACTATAATTATAATGAATTGGATGTAAATTCCTAAATGGATTATGTGAATTGATATAGATTCCATTCATTCCCAAAGGAGCCATTTCTAAACAATTGCGTAGACCAAGATAGTTTATGAATCACAATGCATGATTCCAAACTTGAGAAATACTTATCATAAATTGAACAGTCTATGCATATTATCCAGTGTCATAAAAAATTTTTCTTTAGGAAAATATTTTCCCATAAAACCATAATAATGGTTTGTAATTAAAATATAAATTATCTTAAGAATATCCCCCATGAATTTTAATCGAAGTGAGCAGTAAGACCCATTGTCAGGTACCAGGATACCCTAAGTCATTCATGAAACTCCTTCTCAGAGTTTTCACTCCTATGTACATCTATTACAGAACCACGTCCACTTGTAATATCCAAACATGTATTTTTTTCTGGAAAACCATACATAAAATCTATATTATGAAAATTTTCGAATGGTTTTTTATACTAATATTTAAGGTCTATATTATTGTAATGTTCTCTAATCAGAGTATTTCAAAATCTATTTTCAATGGTTTGTACTAAACATCCTCTGATACTGAATATAATACCCAATACCTAGTTACCTAGAGTAACTACATTCTTATATAACATTGGCATGATTCCAGGAGATTAGGTCTCGAAAGACTAATCCGTTAAGTATCCATAGACTTACTAGATGCATATATAAGTGTTGCATTATATTATGAAATTAAAGAGAAACATTGTGTCTCCTTTGAACACACTCTTGTCCCTTATCCAATACCTACATGTATGACATAATATACATCATCTCGTCTAAGAAAAAAAACATAAAAAAGGGTGACCTCAGATGCTCAGTAACTATAAAAATATATCGGGAACTATAATAAATAAGAATTAACAATTATGTCATTGTATAAGACTAAAACACAAGCCTATTAAATAAAAATGTCATCATAATTTTATAATGATAAATCAAATAATGCAATTTACATATTCATATGGATATTCTACTAGTTGAATAATCACATGTAATATCAATATCTAATCTCATAATGATGGAATTCACATGTTCGGACATCATAACCACATAGTCAAGGCCTCGAGTGAAGACTATAAATAAAAATTTTATCATGATCTTATGCCAAGACACTATTTTGTCTCATCAGACCGTCCGATGTATCAAGGGGCTATAGTGGGCCCCATCCATCATTTACTAAGTCCAACACATTCCCTATATGTATAAGGTGAAACATAACATTAAAACTGATATTAACACTAGGATATGAATTCTCAATACATTAACCATAAACTATGAATGGTATAAAAATATAACATTCACATTCAAATATATCCTAAATAATTTTATAAAATATGAAAGATTATATTATAATAAATCATCCTCAATCAAGAATAATATCCATTAAAGGATGTTGACATTGTTGAAAATGATCAGTAAAACACTTTGAGATAAATATCCTTTTTTTCATGAAATCATTTAAATGTCACAAAATTTATATAGAATTTAATTTAAAAGAGTATTTTTGAATTGAAGTGTCCCATACCACATTGAACATTTGAAAATCAATTAACATTTTAAAACAATCACGTCCATATAAATAAATCATTAAAATCATTTTGAAAACAAGGACATTAATTAAAAATATTTAGAAAAATAAATCATCAATACATTTAAAATGATGATATTTTTTAATAGTTCCTTCCATAAAACCATAAAATAGTCCTTTCGAAATAATTTATTTGAAACATGGATATGAGTAAAAAATATGTCCAAATAAATACTTACAAATAAACAATGTCGGATAATATTGAGATTGTGGAATTAATCCTTGCCATAAACTTTTCCTTTGTTAAGGGTACATTATCCTCCTGTATAATGTTTAAATAGTTATTATTATATTATATAATAACCCCATACATAAATATTATATCATATATTATCCTTTAATATTTCATTGTTAAGAATATTTCTGTAGTATCATTGTTTCAGGTTTAACTGATTCGATTACATTTATATGTTTTATTATGTCAGTCATGTCTGAATGGATACAATGTCTTTGATTCATATCCAGAATGATATCAATTTCTTATACATTGTTTTTAAATCATCAAATAAAAATTATTCTTCAATGTTTATGATGGGGACTGAAATCTCATTGCATCTTGGAGACGGTAATTTGTACATACTCATTAGCGACAATATCATTCTAATGATGGTAAAATTATGTTTAATTGGATAACATATTATATATATAATAAATCGTTCAAATGATATATTTATTATTTAAATCAATTATACTCATTAATATACCTATTTAAATAATGAAATGTTCAATACAAAACTACACCATGACGTGGAGACTGTAAGCCGTACGTACACTTGTACGGTGACTTTTTCAATCAAAGAATAGATTGAATAATGAATACGGTTGTATAAAATTAATAAAAAAACTCATTATGTATAAGGTACTATATTTATTATTTTAGTATGGAGATAACAATGAATGAGTAAGTATTAGAAGAAAAAAAATTTGAAATAAGTGATAGAATAATTAACACTTATTCAGGTTCTTCCTTTTGATTGGAACAAAAGGGACCCATATGTTGGAATTAAGATCAATGTAAGGCCTATAATTTGTTTTGAGGGTAGATTTATGGATATTTGTGTTGGTTTATGCTGATCTAAATGGCTGGGATGTGTTAATTTAAAAGAAGGGGATGTACCATTTTATAAGAGAGGCGACATGCACTTTAGGAAAAGCATGAAATATAAATTTATTATAAAATTATTCACAGTTTCTAAATGCCCCAAATGAATTTATTTTGCATACAAATCGGGTATGGGACTAAATCTTATAAGTAAATAGATTTTATAAAAGTATAGTTCACCATATTAAGATTATCATTTACAAATAACTCTTAGTTATATAGTTTAACTTTTACCACGTCTTTTTTAATCTTATATTTCATGGTTAATATAGTAACTCTAAAATTCCAAGAAACCCTCAATTTGATTATTAATGATATATATAAAATTATATATTTTATTTAGAAAATATTATATTTTTTTGGAATATTTTATCATTAAATAAAATAATATTTTTTAATAAACTCATTTATGTCAATTTTGACACTATTTAGTATTTGGTTTTTGAGAATATCATAACAAAATGATTAAGTCGAAAAAAATACATTTAATCAACCATAACAATCATATTCACATATAAAATTTATGGATGGAATCAAATGTTAAGATTTAAATTTATTTTAATATTTATAATATTATTTATTTCAATCATTATTAATAAGGTAATTATTGAATCATTGTTGAGTCATAAATAAATTTAATTATTTAATGTGTAAAATTTATAAATAAAATTCCATGATATTAGAAATATATTTATATTTCTGATGAATATTTATAGTCGAATTTATATTATGTATAACTCTATATTAAAAATTTCTCAGTTAATAAAATTTGAATTTAATACATTTAAAACTTCTTCAAATAAAATATTATAAATCTCTTAATTTGAAAAAAATGGAAAAATGATCATATTTTCGTAATAACATTTATTTTTGTCCAAAAAAACATATCAAATAGAATTAGGACATGTGTTGGGGTAGTTTTATATTATTATAATATTATTTTAACCTTTAATTACCATATTTACTTTTAATTGTGGTAAATAATATTCAAATGTTAATATTCACCAAAAAGTATATTCATCATATTAATCCACATTTTACATTCTTGTGACTACATTTTTTTGGTTTTTATAAATTTAATTCATAGAGGTATACAATTTTGTTTTATGCAGAATTCCAAATGTTTATAGATGGTGTGTAAAAGACAGTAAAAAGATAAATAAAATTTTATATATCTCATATTATTATAAAATGACTCCGATGAATTTACTTGAGAAAATATAGGTATTATGTATCAAAATTTTCATTGAAATAAATTTAAATTAAAAATAATTTTTATTAAAAAAAGTCGTTTTTGACGAATAACGCTGTTTGTTTCACTATTCATCAAAAATTGACTGATTTCTGAAAATCCCAAAAATTTACCCTATGCTAATTTTGATATTCAAAATCTAAAAATGAAGTCAATTTTGATAAAAAAATATAATATTTCAAAAACTGGAAGTTACTATTCATGACTACTTTTTAATTCGGATGTTTGATTGGTTGGGATGGGCTAGAACTCCGAGATACGTATAGCGCACGTTATTCTATTATTTAAAGAGAAGTGTTCCATTAAAGCATGGGGTATTACAATGGTTGTGGTGTAATGACAAATTTATTTCAGGTAGTCAATGAAAGACGTATCAAGCATAAATGTTGATGAAACTATCATGAAACTATCATGATTAGATATTGAGAGAAAGAGATTATACAACAAAGTGATTGTTTGTATGTGGATTTCATTATTGAAAATTTTTATTCTTTCTCTTTGGTGACTTTACGAGTTTTTAGACTATACAATTGGATTTTAAGCAAGCCATCCATATGCCAGTGAGAATGAATCCTAGAAGTTAACAAACTAACTGTTTCTGGTGGTCTTAGTAAAATTTTATTTCAATTTAATTAATGGAATAAATATTAATATCATGACATTGAAATATTATTATTCATGTTAAAATTATTGAAAAAATTAAAAATATATTTATTCATAGGATTGTGGTTAAAATATATTTATTTATTTTATTGAACATTTAAAAAACATTTATTTACTATTTAGTAATAAATATATTTATTTTAGACAATAAATTATTTATTTATTTTTACAGGTGTTCAATAAATAGATGTGGAGTTCGAATGGACCATGTCTGGTCTAGTATAAAAATTATTATTTTCATGATAATAAATAATTATTTAACTAGTTGACACAAATAAAAATAATAATTATGCATCTATTATTTTGTGATACATAATTTTATTTATAAATTTGTGTTGTGCAAGTTGGCACACAATAAAAAAAGACATAGTATTTTTAGTAATGGAGTGAGTTTTCTCTATGGTTATGAATGTATTTAATTATTTTTATGCAATTAAAATTTGTAACCAAATCCCCATGTCGATAAATAGATACGTACACTTATTGAGCCACATACTGAACTGCATCCCTGGTGTATTGAGAACTATTGTGCTAAAAAATTTCCCTCTCGAATCCACTTCCAACCCCTCACATGAATGACAGACATTCTTTGTGGCCGAAGAACAAGAGATCAAGAACGACTGACATAAGACACACGCTTCGCTGTGTTTTCACTTGGAGAATGAAATGTATCGATCGAAGGCCATCAGAGCACATGTGGATCACCGCTAGAGGGATACTGGATTGGATCCTTAGAAGCACAATGAGAGAATCTGTAATGGTCATTCCATACAATCAGCATCATCATATATGGAAATATCAAGGATCCATGTATTCTATTCTTTATGAATATAATTAATCTAATTATAAACATGATGTGAAATATCCTATATAATGGTTTTGGGCCTCTTCCTTCATTTTCTAAATCTTTGATTCTATTCCATGGAGATTGGAATTCATTGTCATATTGATCCTAGAATAATCCTTATTCATTTTAAAAATTAAAATTATGTGTCTTCCCAACTGCACATCTACTGTGCTTGGAACCTTCATCATTAACATACTCATTATGTAGACTCATGTTTTCCTAAGCTCATTTGTCTTGTTTCGTAATAATTTCTACTTCTCAATCATTAGTTTTTAATGTTTTCACTTGATGTAAAACATATTTCCTATAAAATTACTACACAATAACAAATAAAATATCGAAATTAATACACATTTTATTTTTGTATCAATGTTATAATCTTTCTTTTGGGGGAATACCATTTAAAATAAAATAAACCCACTTTTTTCAATATTTATCATGTTTTCAGCTTTCACATTAAAAATACAATGTATTCCAAATAACATACTATTTTTCAATATTGGGTTATTGTTATAACATTTCTTATATTATTCCAAAAAAATTTATTTAATCAAAATAATGATTTTTAATATAAATCATTCTATTTAGTAATATTAAATATAAAAATTAGGGAGTATTATACATTTCTAACATTTTATAATCCATTAAAAAATAGATATTATTCTTTAATATTATATTTTTATATATACGGTGTTTTTAATTCCTGATTAATTCTATTATTTTCATGGTAAGATTCAAATTTAACTCTTGTACATTTAGTACCGTGGTCCATTTATAACTCCTTTTTAGAGAAACCTCTCTCCTTTTTTAAATAGTTTTTTAATATCTTGAACATCTTGAAACCTCCAAAATATGGTCTATAATCATAATCCTACTAATATATTTTCTTTTTCTAATAAATTAAATTATATTCTTATCATTATTAATTTATTTCTTATACAAGGGTATTAAAACCATTGTATGAATGATCTATTATAGATGGAACCATTCTATGTATCTACTCTAATCTATTAAGGATTAACTGGCTTCCTAATTTTTCATATTTTCTGTATAAAATCTATTTTTCTCTTTATGAATGGTATATCCATAATATTATTTCCTTGGAATGGATTAATCATATTCATTTGAATAATGTGATAATTTATTATATTTTATAATTTATTTTATTGATTCAAGCTGAAGTAGCATGATTATTTTTCTTCAACTAATTAAAACAAGTTTCTGCATATTCAATGTACTCAAAAAATACATCCATCGTTAAATCTATTTATACAATATTTATTATTCCAAACCACCAATTCATTTATTTCTTCTAAGAGTTTAGATACACATAGCATATTTTTTTAGTTTGCATAAAAAAATGTGTTCTTTAATCTTTTCTTAACTACCAAAATTACTATTGATTCAAATCCTTTAATTTTGATTGAATATTTATTACCAAATTCCACTGATCATTTATTTCACATATAAAAAACAATAATGAAATTCAAAAATCTTATCTAATATCGATAGATTTTTATATTATGGTTCTTTTAATTAATCTTCAACTGTTAATATATTATCATTTCCATTTACATATTATTCTAACACTTTTGATTATTATCATTAAAACTAATAAATATTGTTATAACGGTGTGACAAAATTAGAAAATTTACCCATCTAGTCACATCTTCTATAAATATATTCTAATGATTGGAACAAATTCTCAATATTAAGTCCATTATTTTTAGATTTATTCTAAAATATTTCTTATTTTGGTGGATTTAAATCCCCTTAATATTTTACTTTCATTACCAATGGATGTGTAGTGATATTTGAATCTTAATAAAATTATTCATTCCATGTGAACAAATATTACACAATACCAAAAATTGACATAAAAAATCACACCATTCAAAATATAATAATTTCTATGTTGAAGTGTATTCATGATACTCTTTCACTCGTTGACAATTAACCTAAACTCTCATTTATAAAAAAACATTAATGGAATCCAAAAAATTTTATATTTTTCTAGAATTTTCACTATTTTTATCTCTTTTTATTGATGATTTTACTTTCAAATTATTGTGCTTATATTTTTTTATATTTTTTAGAATTGTTTTCCATTACCACATATTGAACATTCAGAACATTCATCTTGGCATAAAATATTTCACACAATTTATTATTTAATATTTTCCTATAATCATCAAATAAAATATCAAAAATAAATTTGATTTATTAAAACTCTCTTTCGACCTCCATCTACTTTTCAAACGGTTTTATAATCATTCTTACATTCTATGACCTTAATTTCCATGCTAATATTCAAAATTGTCTATTTACCAAATAACATCATCTAGATTACAATCTCAATTGTCAACTTCATATGTTACTCAGTATATAACATTTCCTTATTAATATATAATTTAGATTAATTATTCAATGATTTTTTCTCCTTTACCATCGATAGTATTGGTATACTAATGTTTTTCCATCATATTACATGTACTTTATATTTTAACGATAATAAGAACCATTAATATGTTTCTGTGATTTTGTTTTATAATTTTTTTTCATCCGGATATATCATTATTTAAGCCTCTCTAGTCTATGTTCAATAAATTTTGGATGTTTTATAAATATTTTCTATGTATGGATAACCAGCAATATGTGGCATTATCATGGTGCAGAAACAAATATGTCCATAAATTGTATACATAAAGTGGACATTTAAAGGATTTTCATATGGGAAACTACTACATATTGAAAATATCTATTTTGAAATAACATATGTTGATGAATCACCTTTGCCATAAAAAGGATATGTTAGTCAAATGACTACATAAATCAATTATGTCGAGTATTCAACAACATGATTTTGATAAATGGTAGAATCAAGTACATATATTCAAATTGCTCTGCAATTTTTTCAGGTACATCGATTTAGGATATGTGAGTGATCATGATATATAGTGAACTCACCATTGTGAATAATGACTATGTGTATTCAAATTATTTGAATTCGAATATGTGGTTCTCTATAATTGGTTTTTTTTGTAACCAAATATGTATTACCATTGCCTTAAATTCAATGGAAATTAACTCCACCATAAATGCATTAAATTTTATAAAAATTGTCATGTACCAGGAAAAGGAAACAAGTACATGGACAATTTAAGAGATACTATTATTGCTGTTGCATTTTCATGACAAGGGCGTGTAGAATTTAATTCTGAGACTACATTTCTTATATATTTGATGATAAAATATGAAAATTGAAGATTTTTCATGTTTTATCAATTGTGAAAAAGAAGGTAAATACATAGAATATATATAATATGAAACGTTACATTTTTATTATGAACTCTAACTATTGAATCTCACTATGTGTTTCCCTATTATACTTGAAATGAATCAGAAGACATACTATTTATAGCTACACTATCACGATTATCATTACGATGATTCATAACAATATACTTTAGCACATTATTATTCTTATCAAATCACTCAGGGACTTCATATCTTCTTTCAATTACATCATTTAACAATGAGCTTCATCTCTAATAATGTTTGTTCTCCCCTTTTGGTATAAGTGTGAAGGTTCCTAGTAAAATATCCATAAAGGCTATTATTTTAAACCCTTATAGGGCCATGTTATATTATATCAGAATTACACTATGATTCAAATTCATGATATCAATCATTCAATACCTAGTAATAGGACTTTAAATATAAGGCCCCAGCCTTAAAACATACATAATCTTGAATTAAATAGGATAATTCACATTGAGAATCTTTTTAGGTTTAGAGTTTTAGAGAATTAGGACATAACTATTACATCTCAAAATATTACAAAGTAGACACATCTACTCAGTATCCATTCATTCCATAAGATAAAAAATCTTTAACAAAAGAGTCATGTCTTGTTCCATGTTTAGATAGCATGACATTTCCATGATCTCATTCTTGACCCTATTCCTCTTCATGTCATGTGAAAAACATTTAAAAAACTTGGGATGATCATAAAAAGCTCAGTAAGGGATATAAGAGTACAAATTGAAAACGTTAGGCCATGTATGAAAACATACTTACTCATAAAACATAATCCTTTTAAAATACCTCATGAAATCATAAGTTTTATGAATAATTCATAGAAATCATAATACATAAAGGTAAATTGAGGCATTCATAACATTCTTTAATAGGGAGTAACCCTCTTGGTTACGTTTGGAATACCCATCACAGTATATTCCCTTAAATCTCTTCGGAGAAACCTTAACGTTTAACTCCATCGCGTTACCCAATGCATTGGAGAGCTACATCGGGCTCACCCGCCCTTAGTTTATCACGGAACCACCCTTCTTCATACTAATGCACAAGAACCATAACATAATCGCATCACATAAAACATACATAAAGGAAACATAACATTTCCACATTTTAATCACAAGAGATCACATCATGATATTATGAAAACATCTAATAAAATCATTAAATCTCTATGAGTGAAAAATCCCTTTATACTTTGAAAATATTAAAAGAAGACATTTAAAATAGATTTTATAATCAAATTGTCCCATACTACTTTGAAACCTTTGAAAGGGCGTTAAAACATTCATGTTAATATAAATAAATCCTTAAAACCATTTTTAAAACATGGACATGAATGATAAATGTTTAAATGAATAAATCTTTAAAACCATTTTCAATACCAAAATAAAAGCATGGTATTTATTTTTCATTTTAAAAAAGTATTTCTTGAAGAGGAAGCCAAAACTCAAATAATGGTCACGGCGGCGGAGAAGTCGTTGTCGCCGAATACGTACAAAAAAACATTCCCTATTGTCATTTAGTAAACCCTTTGTATAAAAAGATTCCTTTTGAATAAACGTAAAAGTCAAAGGGTTTTATACACCGTATAAAAGAATGTTGTGTATAATACAAAATATGCCTCAATGAAAGAAGATTGAGACAGATTCCCTCAAAAAGACGGTATCCTTGGATTAAGGATAAATCAATTACATAATTATGTGTGACAAAATAATACACCAAATATAAGTGGATATTAAGTGCAACACAATCAGAGGTAATTCACATATATTCATAGAACGACATATTCATGGAGTGGAAGTTTATCCCAAAGAATCAGAATTGGGTAAAGAAGTTCCCTTGCAAAAAAAATTCGACAACCTAACGACGTCACTTAAAAATTCAGAAAATGAGTTGATGAGAGAGAAAATGGTATCTCATAACATGGACATAAAATTTACATCAATAATGATATAGAAGAACATATCCCAACATAACAATATTTAAATTAAAAGACCCAACAAAAAAGTCTTTAAAAAAATGGAGGGTAAAAGAATCCCTTACTGATTTGGGAATCTTTCGAAACGTGCACCCCATGAAAGAAGGGTCATACAATGATTATGTAAATAACCATAAATGAGATTATATTACACAAAGAGTACAATAATGGGCAGTACATAAACCACACAAATGGAAATAGTGGCAAATGTAGCATGAATCTCACAGGAATAAAAGTGAGATGAAAAATCCCCTTATGAAAATTCGGCAGCCTAACGACGCAACTTAAAATTCCAAAAAATGGATTGTTGAGATCAAATACGGTATCTCATCATATGAACATATTTGGACATTAGGATTAATATAAAAGGACCCCCTCCAACATAAGAACATGGAGCATAAAAGGAATGACATAAAAGAGAGTACTTGAAAATAAAGAGATAGGTAGGGTTCCTTACCATCAGTCCAACTTGTCTTGTTCGTTTCTTTATATTCCTGAATAATAAACGTTGGTCAATTAATAATTTCTTAAGGACCTCTATTAATGTTTATTATTAAATTCATATCACATATTATAATGTTATAATAATTATATTATTATGTTAGTTCATATCAGACGTTTTTGTCGATGTTCGGTACATGAGTCAAAAATGAACTTGTTTGAAAAAAATTGTCCATGATGTAATAATTACATCATCTCCAGAACAGTATTAATGATTTTAATATCATATATATCCAGTATATATTCATTTTATACTATTCCATAACATTTTGAGATAAGAAATGAAAGGCACCGTTCATGGAGACGGTAATCCGTACGTACGCATGAATGCTACTTTCATTTCCATTTCATACTTTAATAGAATGAAAACATATTGATACATAGGTATATTATAATTACAGTATAATATCATATATAATATTATTATCTTTATCATTTATACATCCCACATATGGAATTAACGATTCAAATCACTTTGAGGGGGCGTTAGTCCGCACTTCCTTAAATGAAGATATCGCGTTTACCCATAATGGAGACCATGACGGAGTTCCATAAATAAAAAATACAGAAGCTTAAAGAATTAATAAACATATTATATATCATATATAAAAATAGTGACATCATAATGGCCACCTTTTAAGGTGTTAAATGAGTATTGAACAATCATCGTTTCGGGAGGAAGAATTTCTCCATCCACGGAAACATTATGTTCATTAACCATTTGATGTAGGTGTTTGTGAGTGTTGCTCGAATCCTTCTTATAACAACATCATAGTATATTTAAGATACAGGAGTTGTTACAAAATAAATGAATAAAAAGAGTTTAGGGGGTTGGAGATGAAAAATAAAACAAATGAATACAAGAGAAAGCATTACCTTTAAAAAGTGTAACTCATTTTGATTTGAGCTTAAAGGCTTCCTTGGAAAGGATTCTGCCCAAAGTGAATCCTCTAGGATGAGGAGAGGGATGTGGAGAGAACAAATGGGCAGGGGTTTTCCGAGCCAAAGGCTTGAGGAGTGAGGGAAATGAGGTAGAGGTGGGGGCGTTTTATAAGAGGAGAGGAGGGGCACTTTTGGAAATCATGAAATTATTATTTTATTTCCAAAAGTGTTTCGGATTTTTAAGCTCCCACATTGATATATGTCAATGATAAGTTAATATGGGTTAGAAATATACTCCTACAATATGTTTTGATCATGTTTAAGGCTTATATGTTTCATTATCTTTTCATTTTATTTTAATCGCTCATTAATGAGGTAATCACTGCATCATCATGATGTCATAAATAAATTAATTTATTTAATGTCAAAAAATTATAAAAAAAAATATCATGATGTAGGAAATCTTATTATATTTCTAGATAGTATTTATAGTCTAATATCTGACTAGTAAACCCCCTTCTAAATATTGTTTTAGTAAACCGATTTATGCCTGTGACATTTTTACTTTTATTTTTAAAAAAAAGCATTAATGCCTTTATCTCACCCAAGTGGATCCATGGGGTCCCCTAAATCGATCCATGGGTTGTAAAGGTAGGAAATTTCTCAAAAAATAGGGTTAGTACAAGTTTCATAGTGTTTTCATATTATAATAACATCATTTTTACATTAAATTACACTAATTACCTCTCATCGCGATTAATTAAAAAAAGTTACTATTCACCAAAAAATTATTTTCATCCCATTGAACCAAATTTTACAATATAATGACAACCATGTATGTAAGATTTTTGAAATTCAATACACAATAGTGGTAAACTATCAATTAACTAAAAAATCAGTTTGCTTGATCACCACTTAGTGGTTTCACTGTTCATCAAAAATTGAAGTTTTTCTGAAAATTACAAAAAATTCACCCTAAGATATATTCGATATTACGAATTAAAAAATGATGTTTATTTTACCTAATTCAAAGAATATAAGTAGAATTAATTAATTTAATAAAGGTCTCCCACTGTCAAATCAAATAGCGTGATTTTAAGAAACAATTTACATCAAAAGATTAACATTTGTTTATGTCAAATTTCAAAGTGAAATTAATTCCAAAGTCCACCATTGGATCAAATGGTAAAAATATATTATAGTTTCACTTTAAAACCAATTAAAAATATAATCTAGTCATATAAATAAATTAGATTAAAAAGAGGTTTTGAATTAAAATACAATATTTTTCTCATATTCATTAAAAATGAATTTTATCGGAAAAATAACAAAAACATACAGAAAGTATATTTTGATGTCCCAATTATAAAGAAGGATTTTATTTGGTCCAAAAGAATGTATAAGAGTGACCAAAACTACATTTAAAGAGGGTTCACTATCAAAAGGCACTAAATCAACCTTTTAGTGAATATTAAAGTATTTTATGCTTAAAATTGAATTCTTTTCTTATTTTAAGCCTTTATATTTTATTGGATAAATTTAAAAACATTTAACAAACATATATAATCATATTTTAGTTTTCTCTATTCATTCCCACCAATACAATGGATATTTGTGAACTACTATATTATTATACTATTGGTGTGCATTGTAATATTCCAACAAAAAATCATTGTTGCGTATTGGGTAAGCTATCGAACTTAGCATCCCCTTTAAAGTGATTATTAATATTTATTCTCAAATATTAATAAAAAGAAAAAGTAACATTGGTTATTTACCTGGGATGTTACATCCTTCCCCCTTTTGGGAATTGCGTCCTCGCAATTTAAAAATTAGGCTTGGAAACTTCATTGAAAATCCCACATCGAAACATGAGTCAATAAAATAATCACATTAAAAGAAAGAAAGAGGAGTATAGAGGTCACCCGAGTTAACCCATACTAGGATTCCATGTATGAAAACATGGACATGGAAGAAAAAACAAAGGGTCATGTTCTGAGGGATAGTGATAGTAAACATGTCTAGGAGAAAGTTAATCATAAAAAAATAACAAACATGTGATGGGTTAAATGGTGTTGGGATCCCTAGTAGGAAAAGTTAATAAACAACATTTTTGTTTTAAGTCACTCTTCATTGAGGAATTTATTTTTGAGCTTAACTAAATCATAATTAAACATACTTACTTGTCACGTAGACTTTTAACTTTTACTAGATTCCTTAATCAAACTCATATTTTCTCCAAAAGATGAGTATTTTGGAAGACTTGTTCGCATTAAGAGTACTATAATCAAATTCTTGATAATCACCTATTCCAAAAAAGAGAACAATACATTTCCCATATATTTAGACAGAAACCAAAACTGAAACCAAAAAGGTTAGTATGAGATTAGATAATCCATAAAAGGATAACCCTTTATAAAAAGAAAATCTGTTCTTAATCTCCAAAATTTGTCAAACAAAACCCAAAGTTAAACAATGACCATTACATAAACAAGTTGTCCATAAAATTTTTCAATGTAAACCCAACTAAGATCGAAACCCAAATATTTGAAAGATTTAGTCACATAGTCTTCCAAGGTACAAATTAACACTTATCTTCAAATAACATCAGTTTCTCTAAAAGTCACATTTTGAAATGTAATTATCCTAATCACATATCCTCCCTGATAGGATAATAATTTCCATTGATAACCCAAAATCAACTTACTCTTAAATAATAAAATCATCTAACTAAAAATAATTAGTCAAACTAACCAGGGACTTCACATAGTCCAGTGGTAGGCGATAAATACCAGTCGCACTTTGGTTGTGGGTTCGATTCCCGCAGCTTTGTCCGACGCGACGGGTTGTCACATGGTCTGCGTGTTGTCCTTTTTCCAAAACTCCAAATATTACCCTAACATGTTTTACCCTCAATAGTTTCCTTATACCTCTCATTTTCATCCAAATTTATTATGATCTCAACATCTTAATTCTTGAAGTCTTATTTTACCACCATATGATAAAATAAAATGATTCCCAAAAAGAATAACAGCATACCTTGATCATGGGGTCCACTCAGTTTCATCATCATCTTATTCACGTAGGTAGAATTCCCATGCATTACAACAATGATTTAGAGATCCTTCAAAATAATTTTCTTCCTCCATCCAAATACACCTCGTACAACATGGGTCATATGGGTGTTCACAGAAAAATAGTTTTGGAAAATAATCATGTAGGACAAATAATTCCAAAACATCTGATAAAACATGATATCTATAAAATAGTCGGAACGAAATTGAGTTGAAACTTTCTATTATTGGTCCTTTTAAAATACCATAAGTATATGCTGTGAGACAATATTTTAAAAGCAAATATAAATAGGTTGCGCAAGGGTCTCCTTCCTCAACACCTTTCTTAAAATCATAATATGCTTCAAATTCTTGTGATAAGGTAAAATATTTGAAAATACCATGATAATATTTACCTTTCTTGAAAATATGAGAATATTGTGAAAATAGTATTTTTCTAAATACAACCCATGATCCACGATGATAACGAGGTATAGTGGAGGTGTTTGATATCTCAAACAACTGCTTGTAAGTGATTTGCACAGTAGAAAAAAATTCACAATCATCCGAACACGACTTTGCAATAATTATTGCGAGCATGTCATCAGTAAGGGATAGGAATGTAGTTTGAGATCCTCCTCCTTCCATTTGAGACTGACTTTCCTTGATCTGTAAAAGTTATAAAACAAGGATTTAACTGAGATATTATTCATTGGGACTAACCATGTGTATAACGAAAACTCTTATTCCCTAAAGTTATCTAAACCGACCTCTGATACCAACTATAAGGCCCCAGCCTTAAAACTTACATAATCATGAATTAAATAGGATAATTCACATTGAGAATCTTTCCAAGTTTAGAGTTTTAGAGAATTAGGACATAACTACTACATCTAAAAATATTACAAAGTAGACACATCTACTCAGTATCCATTCTTTCCACAAGATAAAAACTCATTAACAAAAGAGTCATGTCTAGTTCCATGTTTAGAAAGCATGACATTTCCTTGATCTCATTCCTGACCCTATTCTACTTCATGTCCTGTGAAAAACATTTCAAAAACATGGGATGAGCATAAAAAGCTCAGTAAGGGATATAAGAGTACAAATTGAAAACGTTAGTCCATGTATGAAAACATACTTACTCATAAAAAATAATCATTTTAAAATACCTCATGAAATCATAAGTTTTATGAATAATTCATAGAAATCATAAGACATAAAGGTAACTTGAGGCATTCATAACAATTTTTAATAGGGAGTAACCCTCTTGGTTATGTTTGGAATACCCATCACAGTATATTCCCTTAAATCTCTTTAGAGAAAACTTAACGTTTAACTCTTTCGGGTTACCCAATGCATTGGAGAGCTATATCAGGCTCACCCGCCCTTATTTTATCATAGAACCAACCGTCTTCATACAAATGCCCAAGAACCATAACATAATCATATCACATAAAATATACATAAAGGAAGCATAACTTTTGCACATTTCAATCACAAGAGATCACATCATGATATTATAAAAACATCTAATAAAATCATTAAATCTCTATGAGAGAAAAATCGCTTTATACTTTTAAAATATTAAAAGAAGACATTTAAAAGAGATTTTAAAATCAAAGTGTCCCATTCCACTTTGAAACCTTTGAAAGGGATTTAAAACATTCATGTTCATATAAATAAATCCTTAAAACCATTTTTAAAACATGGACATGAATGAAAAATGTTTAAAAGAATAAATCTTTAAAACCATTTTCAATACCAAAATAAAAGCACGGTATTTATTTTTCATTTTAATAAAGTATGGCTTGAAGAGGAAGCCAAAACTCAAATAATGGTCACGGCGGCAGAGAAGTCGTTGTCACCGAATACGTACGAAAAAACATTCCCTTTTGTCGTTTAGTAAATGCTTTGTATAAAAAGATTCCTTTTGAATAAACATAAAATTCAAAGGGTTTTATACACCTTATAAAAGAATGTTGTGTATAAAACAAAATATGCCTCAATGAAATAAGATTGTGACATATTCCCTCAAAAAGACGGTATCCTTGGATTAAGGATAAATCAATTACATAATTATGTGTGACAAAATAATAAACCAAATATAAGTGGATATTAAGTGTAAAATAATCATAGGTAATTCACACATGTTCATAGAACGACATATTCAAGGAGTGGAAGTTTATCCCAACGAATCAGAATTGGGTAAAGAAGTTCCCTTGCAAAAAAAAAATCGACAGCCTAACAACGTCACTTCAAAATTCAGAAAATGAGTTGATGAGAGAGAAAATGGTATCTCATCAATTGTACATAAAATTTACATCAATAAGGATATAGAAGAACATATTCCAACATAACAATATGTAAATTAAAAGACCCAACAAAATAAGTCTTTTAAAAAATGGAGGGTGAAAGAATCCCTTACTGATTTGGGAATCTTTCGAAACGTGCACCCCATGAAAGAAGGGTCATACAATTATTATGTAAATAACCATAAATGAGATTATATTACACAAAGATTACAATAATGGGCAGTACATAAACCACACAAAAGGAAATAGTGGCAAATGTAGCATGAATCTCACGGGAATAAAAGTGAGATGAAAAATCCCCTTATGACAATTCGACAGCTTAACGGCGCCACTTAAAACTCCCAGAAATGTATTGTCGATATCAAATAGAGTATCTCATCATATGAACATAATTGGACAGTAGGTTTAATATAAAAGGACATCCTCCAACATAAGAACATGGAGCATAAAAGGAATGGCATAAAAGAGAGTACTTGAAAATAAAGAGATAGGTAGGGTTCCTTACCTTCAGTCCAACTTGTCTTGATCATTTATTTATATTCCTGAATAATAAACTTTGTTCAATTAATAATTTCTTAAGGACATCCTTTAATGTTTATTATTAAATTCATATCACATATTATAATGTTATAATAATTATATTATTATGTTAGTTCATATCAGATGTTTTTGTCGATGTTCGGTACATGAGTCAAAAATGAACTTGTTTGAAAAGAATTGTCCATGATGTAATAATTACATCATCTCCCGAATAGTATTAATGATTTTAATATCATATATATCCAGTATATATTCATTTTATACTATTCCATAATATTTGGAGATAAGAAAGGAAAGGCACCGTTCATTGAGACGGTAATCCGTACGTACGCATGAATGCTACTTTCATTTCCATTTCATACTTTAATAGAATGAAAACATATTGATACATAGGTATATTATAATTAAAGTATAATATCATATATAATATTATTAACTTTATCCTTTATACATCCCACATATGGCATTAACGAATCAAATCACTTTGAGGGGGCGGTAGTCCGCACTTCCTTAAATGAAGATATCGCATTTACCCATAATGGAGACCATGAAGGAGTGCCATAAATGAAAAATACAGAATCTTAAAGAATTAATAAACCTATTATATATCATATATAAAAATAGTGACATCATAATGGCCACCTTTGAAGGTGTTAGATGAGTATTGAACAATCATCGTTTCGGGAGGAAGAATTTCTCCATCCACAGAAACATTATGTTCATTAACCATTTTATGTAGATGTGTGTGAGGGTTGCTCGAATCCTTCTTATAACAACATCCTAGTATATTGAAGATACTAGAGTTGTTACAAAATAAATGAATAAAAATAGTTTACGGGGTTGGATATGCAAAATAAAACAAATGAACACAAGAGAAAGCATTACCTTTAAAAAGTGTAACACCTTTTGATTTGAGCCTAAAGTCTTCCTTGGAAAGGATTCTGCCCAAAGTGAATCATCTAGGGTGAGGAGAGGGATTTGGAGAGAACAAATTGGCAGGGGTTGTCCGAGACAAAGGCTTGAGGAGTGTGGGAAATGAGGTAGAGGTGGGGGCCTTTTATAAGAGGAGAGGAGAGGCACTTTTGGAAATCATGAAATTAATATATTTTTTTCAAAAGTGTTTCGGATTTTTAAAGTCCCACATTGATATATGTCGATGATAAGTTGATATGGGTTCGAAATATATTCCTCCAATAGGTTTTGAACATGTTTAAGGCTTATATTTTTCATTATCTTTTCATTTTATTTTAATCGCTAATTAATGAGGTAATCACTGAATCATCAAGATGTCATAAATAAATTAATTTATTTAATGTCAAACAATTATAAAAAAACTATAATGATGTAGGAAATCTTTTTATATTTCTAGAAATTAGTTATTTTCAAAACTCTGACTAGAATAACCCCTTTTAAAAATTGTTTTAGTAAAACAATTTATGCTTGTGACATATTTACTTTTATTTTAAAAAAATCATTAATGTCTTTATCTCACCCAAGTTGATCCATGGAGTCCCATAAATCGATACATGGGTTGTAATGGTCGGAAATTACTCAACCAATATTGTTAGGACAAGTGTCATAGTGTTTTCATATTATAATAACATCATTTTTACCTTAAATTACACTAATTACCTCTAATCGCGATTAATGGAAAAAAGTTACTAATCAACAAAAAATTATTTTCATCCCATTTAACCAAATTTTACTTACTAATGACAACCATGTATGTCGGATTTTGGAAATTTAATACACACTAGTGGTAAACATTCATTTAACTGAAAAATCAGTTTTCTTGATCACCACTTAATGGTTTCACTATTCATCAAAAATTGAAGTTTTTCAGAAAATTACCAAAAATTCACCCTAAGAAATATTCGATATTACGAATTCAAAAATGCTGTTTATTTTACCTAATTAAAATAATATAAGTAGAATTAATTAATTTAATAATTGACTCCCGCTGTCAAAAAAATAGCGTGTTTTTAAGAAAAATTTTATATCAAAAGATTAACATTTGTTTATGTCAAATTTCAAAGAGAAATTAATTCCAAAGTCCACCATTGGATCAAATGGTAAAAATATATTATAGTTTCACTTTAAAACCAATTTAAAAGAAAATCAAGTCATATAAATAAATTATATTAAAAAGAGGTTTTGAATTAAAATACAACATTTTTAACATAATCATTAAAAATGAATTTTATCGGAAAAATAACAAAAACATACACAAAGTAAATTTTGATGTCCCAATTATAAATAAGGATTTTATTTGGTCCAAAAGAATGTATAAGAGTGACCAAAACTACATTTAATGATGGTTCACCATCCAAAGGCGCTAAATCAACCTGTTAGTGAATATTAAAGTATTTTATGCTTAAAATTGAATTCTTTTTTTATTTTAAGCCTTTATCTTTTATTGGATAAATCTAAAAACATTTAGCAAACATATATAATCATATTTTAGTTATCTCTATCCTTTCCCACCAATACAATGGCTATTTTTGAACTACCATATTATTATATTATTGGTGTGCATTGTAATATTCCAACAAAAACTCATTGTTGCGTATTGGGTACGCTATCGAACTTAGCCCTTTAATGTAATTATTAATATTTATTCTCAAATATTAATAAAAAGAAAAGGTAACATTGGTTATTTACCTGGTATGTTACATTAAACTCTGTAAAGTGTGCTGGTCAAGGTAAAATCACCAATATCTTGTAGTTGATCATCGGTTGTGTGGAAAATAAAATTTATGTTCCTTAAACAACTCTAAATATACTATTTTGCATCATTTCATATTGAATTTATTTATACTTAATTTTCATGTAATTAAAATATTAGAACTCATAATCCCTTTTAGAGGTTGGTTTTAAAACATATAGAAATATTAATAATCTAATTCACCCCTATTATAAATTATTATATTTGGTCTCTGACTAAAAACTGGTATGTGTGGAAGTGCATTTGGATCTCTCAACATTCAAAAAATTATATCTTAATATCATATTTTAAATTTAATCTTTGGATGATAACAGAGATTGTAAGTCAATGGTATGAGAATCGTACTTAAATGGTTAAAATTATGGTAACTTGAAGGTGTATATGATAATCAATTTAAAGAATCCTGGTCTCATTTTTTATTTCATATCCTTGAAGAATAATGAAATTCCCATGTCTAATACTGAAACATGGGATGCCAATATTGAATCAATATATGATTTGAAATCTAAATCAATGGGTGCTATCATATATGGTTTTTGTCTAGATGAGTTGACATTTATTTCATAGTGTGTTATAGCTTATGATATGAGAAAAACTATAGTATTAGCCTATTAAGATACTGATAATGTTATATTTTTGAGATATAACACTTCAAAAAAACAATTTATACAATTATAATGGATAATGGATAAAAATTACTCATATGAATTGATAAAAACTTAATGTGGAATAATAATTCCGATTTATATAAAATACATCCTGATAAAAACTCACATGTAACTCTTATTCTGTATAAGGCCAAATTGTGTGCTGCTATCAAAGAAAACAAAATGAAGAATAATAATTCCGAATTAAAATTATAAAATTCAATATATGAAAAGAAAGGTAAAGAAATTTAATTGGGTGAGTGATATAATAAATAGACCTCAAATAGTTATGCTTTAAGAAGTGTATTTTTTCATTATGCAAGAAATTATAAAAAATTTATAACACGAGAAATGCATTCAGATAACCCTTTAATAAGATCATTATGTATGAGTGAAATTATAAATAATTTAGATGCCATTATTTATAGAATATTTGATATATCAATATAGACTTCCCTCAATTGGTTGAAACCATGAAATATAATAAAACCTATTTCATTTGAATAATTTATAAGAAGAAATCCAAGATGGACATGAATTTCACATGTTGTGCTTTTGTAGATTTTAGTTATACAACTTCTTTAGAATCAAAAGCCTTTATTTCTAACCAAAAGTCCAATATATGACTTATATCACATATGGATAAGGTATATTTTTATTATAATTTTTAAAATTATTCTAAATCATAAAAATTACACTTTTGAAGAATTAATTTAAAAATGCACTATTCATGAAGCAATGTATAAAATAATAAAAAATCCTACAAAATCATACAATATTATTATCAATGAAACAGAGGACATAAATAAAATAATTTCTTCATTGTAAACCATGTTGTATGGTTCTTCTACTACATTTTCTAAACATGATTGAAAATTAGAAACATAAAAAAAATAAGTACAAAACATTAATGTCTTTAATTTATATATGGTGATAATTAGATGAATAACATTATACAAAATAATAAACCACATTATTTTAAATTTGTATTAGGAAGCCAGTGTGAAAATAAAATGATTTAAAAAAAATTATATTCTTCATAATTATGTGAATAATTTTTTTTCAAAAGATACATGTTTTCACTATTGAGAATTATAGAACTATTATAATAATTATATTTTAATATATACTCAGATGTTTTACAATAAATCATGATTTTGTTTCAAAATTTATACCATGATTTTTGGGAAATCAAAAATATTTTTGGGTTCCCAAATTTTTAGTTACTAACATTCCAAAATCCAATAGAATATGGGTACTAAAAAAAATTATTATTTGATTAGTCTCTATAGGGAAAAATGCAAGATCATAAATGATATGTGGTTTATGGAATGTTCCCATTGGGTGTTAGTTGTATGCAACCTATTGTTTATACCCCTCACTCTCCATGTGAACTGGTGTATGCTCAAGTCTCACCAGACTCAAACACTTTGTGTATTATGAATTGGGTAATTAAAATATATTTCTATGTTAGGTAATGTGGCACATAGTAGGGTTTGGATAGGTCCCCCATTGGGATTTAGTGTTAGTAACAAACATTTTTTCCATGGGGTGTTATCCAAGTGGTACCCACTAGTTGTACAGGTCACTCTCCGTGGGAACTAGCACAGGCTTGAGTCTAGCCAGACTCAAACATTATGCAGATTATGAAAAAAGAGATTAAAATTCATTTCATAACTGTGTAATGTGGTTCACACTTGGACTTGGTCAGGGCCCCCCATGGTAGTTAGTGTTAAAAACCCACATTTTATTTAATGGGTTGTTAGCCAGGTTGTACACGTGAGTTGTACCCCTCAATCTCCATTGGAACTAGCATATGCTTGAGTCCATCCATACATCAACACTACGCATATAATGCATAGGGCTATTCAATGGCATTTCTTAGTTATTGGATCTGGTGCACACTTAGGCCTGGTTAGAGCCCCCTGTTTGACGTAATTGTTATCTATCCAAAATTTTCTTATGGGATGTTATTAGAGTGGTACCCGCCTATTATTCCCCTCACTCTACATGGGATCTGTTATAGGATCGAGCCCCACCCGACTCAAAAACTATGTGTATAATGAATAGTTAGATTCAAATCCACTTCTTATCTAGGGAATGTTGGACACACATGGACTTGGTTGGGTCCCCCCTTCATAGTCAGTGTTAGAAACAAACATTTTGTTTTCCAATGAGCCAATACCTGAGTGGTGGAGGCTCCTAGTTGTCATCCAAGAGACCTAATACAAAATCCATGTGGGGTTTATTTATATAGTAATCTAGTAGTAAAATAAATGTTACTCTATATGGAACATTTTAGTACTATTTCAACTAACACTATTCATTCAATTTGGGCCTTACTTCCACCGGATTGGGCCTATATGTCTCAGGGCCTTTGGTCCATAGGGACTTCGGGTTGTAAGGGCGTTTTCCCAGCCATGGCCTTTGGACCACCAGTGGCCTTCGGAAAACCTAGATTTTGGACCATTAAATGACCAATAATCATGGTTAGACCAGAGAGGAGAAGGTATTGATGATGGATCGAGTGAAAATATAGGAACCACCAGAGTAGTGTTCACCGGATTAGAAGAATGATAGTTTATGGAATCTTCCATCGGGGCCAGAAACCATGCCACTCTGTTCATGGAAAATCTAGATGATTAGCCAAGTGCAGTGAGGAGCTAGGAAACATGAATATGTTGATGTTGGGGAGGTTCTGTTTCATGTTTTCCAGGTCTAGGGCCTTTATGGGCATTTATTAGTTCATGTCATGTATGGGGCTATTTCCTTGGTCTAATAGGTCATGTATGGTTTCCCATTAATCGCTTAAAAGGGGAATTATGAAAAAATAAATAAAAATAAGGCCTTTGGCACATTAGGATAAATCGTATATGGAATGTATATTTTCAAGTCATTTGAGTGGAAATATCTTAAATTTTCATACATTATCAAAAATTTATTGATGGAATGTCACATTTGGAGATAATGGAAAAATAATTATTATAAGAGTTGGATCAACTGGTAATCCATTCTTATTACTAATCAATGAAATTATATATGAGTAAGTATTAAAGTAATATATGTAAATTATTTTTCAAATTTTTTAGGATGGTTATTTTGCAATTGTTTTTTGAGAATTCTAATTCATTTTTCTATGATAAATACATAAATTTATGGCTATTACAATTGATAATGACTATACCTAGGATCTCAGTTCATTGTGTATAAAACATTTTCATAGTTTTAATTCTAAATAACGAATCTTATATTTGTAATCAAATACATTGACATTGAAATTTCTATTCGTTGAGAAAATTTTCAAAATGTAAGTTAGTTTTAAATTTTCGTCCAAAGAAATTAGAAAAATGAAACTCTATGCTACCTGAAAAATGGGAATGAAACATGAGTCATGTTTTAATCTAATTAATGTTGTTGTTACGTTTATACTAATAAAAATTAATGAATGGATTTTTTGAACAAATCAAATAATGAACTATTGTGGAAAATATTTTATTTGAATATTGGTTATTGATTTTTAAGGATTTACTTGGGTTTTCGTTTTGATTTTTAATTTTAAATATTATTATGTATTTATATGTTCTTTTTAATTATTATAAAATGATAAAAGATACAAAAATTATTATTATTTAGATGTTCCCATGATAGAGAATTTGAATCATATTTTTTGAATTGATATTGATAAAAAAATTGTGATAAACATACATTTTTTAATACATCTCAATAAAGTTTTGTTGTTTAGTGGTAAAATAATACATTGAAATAAATTTCTAGGACAATGTTATGTGAATGTAACTTTCCTAATCATTTTATAGATGATTCTATAAATACCACATGTTATGTCATAAATAAATTGTAATTAGATCTATTTTTATGAAAACATCGTAAAAGTTAAGGAATAACATAAATGTAAAATTTGGATATTTTTTATTATTTGAATGTATTGTATATATTCTAAAATACTTGGATAATCTTGGAAACATTTATCCATAATATGAGGAAGTAATATTCCATGGATACTCTATTACATCCATGTCATATATATATATTTTTTAAAAAGTTCTTTGATTTTTTGATAATCTACTTTTGTAAAATATTATGAAAGTTATCCTTTCAATCACCAAGTGACTCATATTGATGATATAAGTGGTTTCTATGAGAACCAAACACTTCAAATTATATTTCAAAAGGAAAAGGATGATGATATAGAGCATGATTTTAGTTAACCAAATCCTGAAAGGATAGATACTAGGGAAATAGAATATTTTATTCCACTACTGGATTGAACCCTCAATAACAATTCCATAGAAACAATACAAGGAATTTTAATTTATGGAATTAAGACTAGAATAAGTGTGGAAAACAATATATAATTTTATACCTATTTATTTTTGCTAAAACATAAACCTATAATAGATATCTTAGTAAATGATATTTTAGATTTAGCAATGTATGTAGAGTTAAATTAGTTAAATAGAAACAAGGTGGGATAATTATTTAAAAAAAATATTACTATCCTTTTATAAGGAAAAATTCGTTTTTAGGAACAAACTAATTGACCATTTTCATATCACTAAAAATAGTTTAGACCTGTAGATTAAGGGTATAACAAAAATGTGGTATATTTTATACATATTTTATTGCACCCTTTTCTGTATTAAAATCGAATAGGTTTACTCTATATTATGTATCCTTTGTGAATTTCAAATTATATAAAATGGATCTAAAATTTACATTTTAGATGGTTTTCTTATGTAGGTCATTTATATTGAAAAACCTAAATGTTATGTAACGCCCCGACCCCAGTTACCCAGAGTCGGTGCATTATTACATTACATTGGCCTGATAACAAGAATGATCATGCCTCGAAAGACCGATTGGTTTAGTATCCTTGGAAACACTAGATATATATTCATATGTCTTACATTACATCAAAAAAATGAAAACTACAACAATATAGTCTCCATAGTCCACACTAATATCTTCACTGACTATCCCTGCAGGTCATTCATAAAATACTTCTTCACATCCTGGGAAAGATAAAACATTGAAATTGGTGAGCTCAAATGCCCAATAAGGATAACAATTATGTGGAAACATTCACATGAAAACATAAGAATTTAAGGCTATGTATAACTAAAAAAATCCTTATTAAACAAGAACATCAGTATAATATGGAAAAAGTAAAATCGAATAATTCCATTTGCATACTCACAAGGATATTCTACTAGTCTAATAATCACATGAAATATCAATAACCACTTTCATAATGAGGGAATGTATAATGCCGGATATTCTTGAAACATTTTGTCAAGGCCTCGGCCAAGACGTCTAAAATGATTAAGGTCTCGGCCAAAACCATAAATCAAATTGGGAAAGGGCCTCAGACAATTCCATGTCTAGTTGTCTCATGAGACCTACCGATGCATCAAGGAGCTATAGCGGGCTCCACCTGTCAATTATTAAGTCCAATACATTCCTCATATCAAAAGGATTAAACCTATCATAATCATTCTTATTAAAACTAGCATACGACATGTCAATACTTTATTCATAAACCATGAATGGTATAAAAATAACACATCCACAGTCAAACATACCACAAAACTTTAAATACAATATGGAAGTTTTGTATCATAATGAATCTACTTCAAATAAACTTAAAATCCATCAAAGGATTTTGACATAGATGAACTCAAAACTATTTTAGAGAAATATCTCTTTTTTTGAAATCATTTAAAAGTCACATTATTATAAAATAATAAATTTACTTTTAAAATATTCTTATAAGCTTGTATGGGAAGGTTCAACGAAGTTATAACTGCGGAAAATAGCTGCACCCGCCGTATAAGTTAAAAAAAACTTTCTTACCTTAAATTTGTCAAAAAGGTCAAAAAGTACCTTGCTTGGAAAACAAAAGAATGATTCATTTCAAAGACGAATAAGGGTACAAATGACTTTAACCCATTTTTTATTTAATAGTAAAAATGTTTTGGAAGGCATTTTTATGAAACATGGATGTGGATGATAACGAGGTCCCAGTAGATATTTACGTATAAACAACCTTGTATAATGAAGAGGTTGTGAAGTAAACCCTTACCAATTTGGTAACATTCGAAAAATACAACCCACGAAAGAGGTATCATAAAAGGAATATGTAAATACACATAAATTAAAGTGTATTACACAAAGAATACAATTATTAGCAGTACATACACTACACAAAAGGTAATAGTTGCAATATGGCATGAATCTCACAGGAATAAGTAATGAGATGAAAATCCCTTACTTTAAACATTCCCTTAGTAGATGGTATGTTAACCTCCTGTATAATAGTTGAAAAATTGTTATTAAATTATACAATAATCATATACATATATATGATATCATATATGATCTTTTAACATTGCTTTATTAATATTATCTTTGTATTATCGTCGTTTCGGTTGATAACCGATTCATTCTTCTTAAATGTTTGGTTACGTAAGACATGTTTGTAATGGATAGATTGTATCTTATTCATAATCAAAATGATATTAAAATTATTTTTAACCCTCAAATGAGAATAATACCTGAATGTATATGATGTTGAATGGATCTCATCGCATTCGTGGAGACAGTAGTCCGTACGTACGCACGAACGCTACTTCCATTTCATTTTTCATTTTAAATGAATTGAATACAAATGAAACATAGGTATATTATTATTCCAGTATAATATAATATTTTATATATGTTACATAAGTTCATTAACTCCATCCTTTATTAATTCCATGTATGGTATGAACGAATCATATCATTTTAAGGGGGCGGTAGTCCGCACCTCCTCAAATGAAATTATCGTATGTATATACAACATGAAACGAATAATGGTATGATATAAAATTGAATAACAGAAGCTTATATATGAAATATAGATCATTATTATCATATTTAATTATAGTTCCATCATAATGGCCACCATGAGAAGCGGTAAGATGTATTTGAACAATCATCGTTTCGTGAGGCGTTAGTTTGCAATCCACAGAAATATTATGTTCATCATCCATTAGATGGAGGTGTGTGTAAGTTTAGTTAGAATACTTCTTATAGAAACATCCTAGTATATTGAGTATACTGCTGTTGTTACAAAAGAAAGGAAATAAAAAGAGTTTAGGGGTTGGAGAAGAAAAATAAAAGAAAAGAATTTAAGAGAAATCGTTACCTTTAATTTGGGTAACTCACTTTGGTTTGAAACAAAGTACTTCTTGAAGTTCCTTCTGCCTAAGGTAAGGCTTCTAGGGAGAGTAAGGGGATGTAAGGATCTTAGTTGGGAAGAGTTTGGATGAGCCAAGTGGCTTGAGAGGTGTGAGGAATTGGTTAGAATTGGTCTCCTTTTATAAGGGAGAGGAGGGGCTCTTTAGGAAAGAGTGAAAGAATTAATTTATAATATAATGATATTCGGTATATAATGGTCCAAAAATCATTGCGGTAGAAGATAAGATGACTCATATTCTAAATAAAATCAACCAATAGGAATTGGACAGGTTTTAGATAATATTTTAATCATTATAATCTTATTTATTTAAATGATTTATTAATGAGGTAAACATTGCATCATTATTGTGTCATTAATAATTTAAATTATTTGATGTCTACAAATTCAAAAAAATACTACAATGTAGGAAATATTTTTATCTCTATAATTAATATTTATAATAAAAAATCCAACATATATAACCTTATGTAAAAATTGTTCTTCTAAAAGATATAAGCTTTTGTCCATTTTGTATTTATTTTATCCTTATTAATATAAAGTGTCCCTACCAATTAAAAGTGGCTCCATGGGGTCCCGAAATCGACCCAAGGATGTCCATGGTCGGTTATGTTACCTCCAATATGTTTAGGACACGTTTTAGGGTAATTTATTATTATTATAATATTATTTTGTTACTATTATTTACCGGATTTACCCTTTAACCCTGGTAAATAAAATATTTACTAAAGTAATTATTCAAAATGTGTAAAAATAAAAGTTACCTATTTACATAATATGGAAATCCTGATTCCAAATATGGATTCCATTTTTCTAAATTCAAAACACAGGTGTGGCAGAAATTAATTTAAAATTAATTCCCGTTGTTAAAACAAAAAGCGTGTTTTTAAGATATAATAACTATCAAAAGATTGACACATGTTTATGTCTGATTTAATTGTGAAATTGTGTCTAATGACCAAAATTATATTAAATGGTAATAATATATTCCAAATATACCTCAAAACCATTCAAATTTATAATTTATCAATATTAATAATTTTGATTAAAAAAGATGTTTTTAATTAAAATTTAGTAATTTTCACTATTCATCAAAATATAAACGTTATCCGAAAAATACCAAAATTTCACCTTAGGATAAATTCGATACTAAGAATCCCAAAATTATTTTCATTTCGAGAGATAAAATTCATAAAATTTCAAAAAGTAGGTATTACTATTCATAACGGCTAGTTTAATTAGTTGGGGTGTGTGTTAGAACTTGAGGTTGCATTCAACACACGCTATTGCATTATTCTAAGGGAAACATATCGTGGAAGCATGGGGTTCTACATTCTAAATTTTTGATGTCCCTATTCTAAAGAATTATTTTAGAAAAATTTAATATATAAAAGTTTAAAATAATGGATTTAAAAAGGTTCACCATTAAAAGTTGGTAAAAGTGCATTTTTTGAAAAATACTTCTTTTATCTGAAAAAAATAAAATTGTTCTTTCATTATGTCTAAGAAACCGATAATATGGATTCTAAAATTATAAGGATTATATAATGTTCAAAATTCAGTTAATACTATTCATAACTTCTTTTGAATGGCTTGTTTGGTAAGTCATGGTGCGCTTGAACTCAGTGTTGCATGTAGTGAAAGTTATTGATTTATTTTGAAGAAGTAACACACTATGAAATCTGGGGGTGTTACATTCTTCCCTCCTTAAATAAAATTTATCCTCACAATTTGATATTGTGCTTTGAAAATAATGGTTGAATTTTATAAAATATCTTTGTGGGAGAACTCAAATCAGAAATTGGGTTAATAAAATTTAGTCTTAATAAGAGGAAAAGAGAAATGAAAGGGTCACCACCAAATCATGATCTCAATTAGGAGAACATTGGTGGAAATTAGAGATGTATAATTGGAGGAAAAACATAAATATTTATAGGCAGTGATTGAGGTCATCAATAACAAACAAGTGTAAAATTGAGGGACTTAAATTCATCAATCTACGATAATTTAAAATACCATCGGTTCAACAAAACATATGTTATTAGGATAACACATTTTTTTTGTTTTAAGATCCCTTAAATAAAGTATAAGAATTAATTTTATCATTGAATAAGAAAAGAATAAAAATATATACTTGACAAGTAGAGTCTCTACCAAAAATTCATCTTTCACTCCAAAACATAATACAACTAAAAAATTCTCAATTTATCCTAATAGTACAAGGTTCCAAATATTATCACATTCCATTTAGATTAGGAAAACTATTTTTTAATAACCAGGGACTTCATGTAGGCTAGTGGTAGGTAATAAAGGCCTGTCCCACTATGGTTGTGGTTTCGATTCTTGTAGCTTTGTCCGACGCGACGGGTTATCCCCTCAACTTGCAGGTTGTCCTTTTCCTAAAATTATTGTATTATAATATTCCAGAAATAATCTTCATAAATTTTTTAACCTTAAACAATACTATCCAATGTTCAACTTAATCCATTCCAACCGTTATAGTTACCCAAAATACCTCTATCTAGACTATCTCTAAAAGGTCTCTAAAATCCAAAATCATTTGTAACATCAGATTCGCCAAACAAATTAATGTTTCTCTTATAAAAATATGATTACCTCCATCATATAAAAACCTTAATGAAAACCATAAGTACTGCAGTCAAATCCTTATATATATATCACATTATTATTATATCTAGAATATAATCCTTGAGTCCAAAAGCACCAATACATTAATTATTCTTCTTCAAATGTATTAACAACATAAGATTGGCCTTGAACCCTTGGACTTTTTTGTGGTAAGTTCCCCTGACGCTTTGGACATTCATTTTCATAATGTCCCTTTTCTCTAAAATTATAGCATTCCACGTTGACAACAACTATCTTTCCTTTTCATTCATGAGCTTGGTTGACTTTTTCACCACACTTGTAACAGACTCCCATTCCCTTCAAGGAAGTACCAGGGTGATTTTTCCCACAATTATCACATAATGGAAAATCCTTCTTTCCCTTTTTACCTTTATCTATCTTTTGTTCCACCGTTCTCTTCTTCTCTTGCTTTACTTTATTTTCATAAGATTTAGAGAATTCCTTTTCCGTCTTGATAGCACATGATACTATATCTTCATACGTTGAGAAATATTGAGAGACTAAGGCTCAACGAAGAAACAATTTTAACCCATCAAGGAAACAATCAATCTTACTCCATGGGTTACATATATAATCTGCTGCATGCCTCACTAACTTTGTAAAGTTAGCCTCATACTTTGCAACATTCTCATCCCTCTTCTACCTCAGACTCAGAAATTTCCTTTCCCTATCCGCTCGATGGTCTCGAGGAAAGTATTTTTATAAGAATAGCTCTTTGAAATCCCGCCATTCCATATTTGATACTTCCTCATCTTCCTTCGTGTTTTGTATCAATGACCACCATTGATCAGCATCTCCAGTAAGGCGATAGACTGACATGAAAACTTTCTCCCTTTCACAACTCCCGAAGGCATTGAATATTTTCTCTAAAGAATTTATCCATTGCTCAGCTACTATGAGATTTGTACTCCCATTGAATGATGGTGGTTGTTGCCTCATGAAACGGTCTAGCATTGATCCTCCACGTTACAAATCGGGGTGGTCCATACGAGTAAGTTTATTATTCATAACCTATGTGAGTCATCCCAATACATTTGTGCCAGAGACGCCTCTACCTACTCGTATCCAGACAGGGATGTATTGCTCGGAAACACTAGATATATATTCATATGTCTTACATTACATTGGCATGATCACAAGAAAGATCAGGCCTCGATAGACCAATTGGTTTAGTAACCTTGGAAACACTAGATATATATTCATATGTCTTACATTACATCATAAAAATGAAAACTACAAAAATATAATCTCCATAGTCCACACTCATATCTTCACTGACTATCCCTGCAGGTCATTCATAATATACTTCTTCACATCCTGGAAATGATAAAACATTGAAAGGGGTGAGCTCAAATGCCCAGTAAGGATAACAATGTAGCGGAAACTTTCATAAGAAAACATAAGCATTTAAGGCAATGTATAACTCAAACAAAAGCCTTTTTGAACTTCAGTATAATATGGAAAAAGTAAAATCAAATAATTCCATTTAATTACTCACATGGATATTCTACTAGTCGAATAATCACATGAAATATCAATAACCACTTTCATAATGAGGGAATGTATAATGACAGACATTCTTGAATTTTTTTGACAAGGCCTCAGCCAAGACGTCTAAAATGATTAAGGCCTCAGCCAAAACCATAAATCAAATTGGGAAAGGGCCTCGGCCAATTCCACATCTAGTTGTCTCATGATACCTACCGATTAATCTAGGATCTATAGCGGGCTCCACCCGTCACTTATTAAATCCAATACATTGCTCATATGATAAGGATTAAACATATCATAAACATTAGTATTGAAACTAGCATACGACATGTCAATAATTTCTTCATAAACCATGAATGGTATAAAAATAACACATCCACAATCAAACATACCACACAAATTTAAATACAATATGGAGGTTTTGTATCATAATTAATCAACTTCAAATAAAATTAAAATCCATCAAAGGATGTTGACATAGATGAAATCAAAACTATTTTAGAGAAATATCTCTTTTTTTGAAATCATTTAAAAGTCATATAATTATAAAATAATTCATTTACTTTGAAAATATTCTTATAAGCTTGCAAGGGAAGCTTCGACGAAGTTATAATGGCAGAAAATAGCCCCACCCGCCGTATAAGTTAAAAAAACATTCTTACCTTAAATTTGTCAAAAAGGTCAATCAGTACCTTGTTTGGAAAATGGCAGAAAGATTCCTTTCAAAGACGTATACGGGTATAAATGACATTAATCGATTTTCTATTTAATAGTAAAAATGTTTTGAAAGACATTTTTAAGAAACATGGATGTGGATGATAACGAGGTCCCAATAGATATTTATGTATAAACGACCTTGGATAATGAAGAAGTTGTGAAGTAAACCCTTATCAATTTGATAACATTCGAAAAATACAACCCACGAAAGAGGTATCATAAAAGGAATATGTAAATACACATAAATTCATGTGTATTACACAAAGAATACAATTATGGGCAGTACATACACCACACAAAAGGTAATAGTGGCAATATGGCATGAATCTCACAGGAATAAGTAATGAGATGAAAATCCCTTACATTGAACTTTCCCTTAGTCTATAGTATGTTAACCTCCTGTATAATATTTAAAACATTGTCATCAAATTATTCAATAATCATATGCATCAATATGATATCATATATGATCTTTTAACATTGCTTTATTAATAATATCTTCGTATTATCGTCATTTCGGGTGATAACTGATTCATTCTTATTAAATGTTTGGTTAGGTAAGACATGTTTGTAATGGATAGATTGTATTTTATTCATAATCAAAATGATATTAAGATTATTTTTAACCCTCAAATGAGAATATTAATTAAATGGATACGATGGAGAATGGATCTCATCGCGTTCATGGAGACGGTAGTCCGTACGTACGCACGAACTCTACATCCATTTCATTTTTCATTTTAAATGAATTGAATCCAAACGATACATAGGTAAATTATTATTCCAGTATAATATAATGTTGTATATATGTTACATACGTTCATTAACATCATAATTTATACATTCCATGTATGGTATGAACGAATCATATCATTTTAAGGGGGCGGTAGTCCGCACTTCTTCAAATGAAATTATCGTATGTATATACAACATGAAACGAATAATGGTTTGATATAAAATGGAATTACAGAAGATTATATATAAAATATATATCATTATTATCATATTTAATTATAGTTCCATCATAATGGCCACCATGAGAGGCGGTAATATGTATTTGAACAATCATATTTTCGTGTGGCGTTAGTTTGTCATCCACAGAAACATTATGTTCATCATCCATTAGATGGAGGTGTGTGTATGTTTAGTTCGAATACTTCTTATAACAACATCCTAGTATATTTAGGATACTGGTTTTGTTACAAAAGAAAAGAAATAAAAAGAGTTTAGTGGTTGGAGAAGCAAAATTAAAGAAAACAATTAAAGAGAAATCCTTAACTTTAATTTGGGTAACTCACTTTGGTTTGAACCAAAGTACCTCTTGAAGTGCCTTCTGCCTAAGGTAGGGCTTCTAGGGAGAGGAGAGGAATGTAGGGATCTGATTTGGGCAGAATTTGGACGAGCCATGTGGATTGAGAGGTGTGATGAATTGGTTAAAATTGGTCTCCTTTTATAAGGGAGAGGAGGGGCTCTTTAGGAAAGAGTGAAAGTATTACTTTATAATATAATGATATTCAGTTTATAATGGTCCAAAAATCATTGAGGTCAAAGATACGATGACTCATATTCTAAATAAAATCAACCAATAGGAATTGGACAGGTTTTAGATAATATTTTAATCATTATAATGTTATATATTTAAATGATTTATTAATGAGGTAAACATTGCATCATTATTGTGTCATTAATAATTTAAATTATTTGATGTCTAAAAATTCAACAAAAAATACTATAATGTAGGAAATATTTTTATCTTTCTAATTAATATTTATAAGAAAAAATCCAACATATATTTTCCTATGTGAAAATTTTTCTTCTAAAAGATATAAGCTTTTGTCCATTTTGTATTTATTTTAACTTTATTAATTTAAAGTGTCCCTACCAATTACAAGTGGGTCCATGGGGTCCCAAAAGTGACCCAAGGATGACCATGGTCGGGTATGTGTCCAAAAATAATGTTAGGAAACGTTTTAGGGTAATTTATTATTATTATAATATTATTTTGTTACCCTTATTTACTGGATTTAACCTTTAACCCTGGTAAATAAAATATTTACTGAAGTAATTATTCAAAATGTGTAAAAATAAAAGTTACCTATTTACATAATATGGAAATCCTGATTCCAAATATGCAATACATTTTTCTAAATTCAAAACACAGAAGTGGAAAAAATTAATTTAAAATTAATTCCCGTTGTTAAAACAAAAAGCGTGTTTTTAAGATATAATAACTATCAAAAGATTGGCACATGTTTATGTCTGATTTAATGGTAAAATTATGTCTAATGACCAAAATTTTATTAAATGGTAATAATATATTCTAAATATACTTGAAAACCATTCAAATTTATAATTTATCACTATTAATTATTTTGATTAAAAAAGTTGTTTTTAATTAAAATTTAGTAATTTTCTCTATTCATCAAAATATAATAGTTATCCGAAAAATACCAAAATTTCACCTTAGGCTAAATTCGATACTACGAATCCAAAAATGATTTTCATTTTGAGAGATAAAATTTATAAAATTTCAAAAAGTACGTATTACTATTCATAACGCCTAGTTTAATTAGTTGTGGTGTGTGTTAGAACTCGAGGTTGCGTACAACAAATGCTATTGCATTATTCTAAGGGAAACGTACCGTGGAAGATAAGGGTGATACATTCTAAATTTTTTATGTCCCTATTCTAAATAATTAATTTAGACAAATTTAATATATAAAAGTTTAAAACATTGGAATAAAAAAAAGGTTCACCATTAAACGTTGGTAAAAGTGCATATTTTGAAAAATACTTCTTTTATCTGAAAAAATGAATTTGTTCTTTCATTATGTCTAAGAAACCGATAATATGGATTCTAAAATTATAAGGATTATATAATGTTCAAAATTCAGTTAATACTATTCATAACTTCTTTTGAATGGCTTGTTTGGTAAGTCATGGTACACTTGAACTCGGTGTTGCGTGTAGTGAAAGTTATTGATTTATTTTGAAGTAGCAACACACTATGAAATCTGGGGGGGGGTTACATTCTTCCCTCCTTCAATAAAATGCATCCTTGCAAAATGATATTGTTCATTGAAAATAATGGTTTAATTTTAGAAAATATCTTTGTGGGAGAACTCACATCAGAAATTGGGTTAATAAAATTTCATCTTAATAAGAGGAAAAGAGAAATGAAAGGGTCACCACCAAATCATGATCTCGATTAGGAGAACATTGGTGGAAATTAGAGTCGTATAATTGGAGGGAAAACATAAATATTTATAGGTAGTGTTTGAGGTCATCAATCACAAACAAGTGTAAAATTGAGGGACTTAAATTCATCAATCTATGATGATTTAAAATACCATCGGTTCAACAAAACATATGTTATTAAGATAACAATTTTTTTTGTTTTAAGATCCCTTCAATAATGTATAAGAATTTATTTCATCATTGAATAAGAGCAGAATAAAAATATATACTTGACAAGTAGAGTCTCTACCATAAATTCATCTTTCACTCCAAAACATAATACAACTAAAAAATTCTCAATTTATCCTAATCGTACAAGGTTCCAAATATTAGCAAATGCCATTTAGATTAGGAAAACTATTTTGTAATAACCATGGACTTCATGTAGGCTAGTGGTAGGTAATAAAGTCTTGTCACACTATGGGTGTCGTTTCGATTCTTACAGCTTTGTCCGACGCGACGGGTTATCCCCTCAACCTACAGGTTGTCATTTTCCTAAAATTATAGTATTATAATATTCCAGAAATAATCTTCAGAAATTTTTTAACCTTAAACAATACTATCCAATGTTCAACTTAATCCATTCGAACCTTTATAGTTACCCAAAATACACTTATCTATACTATCTCTAAAAGGTCTCTAAAATCCAAAATCATTTGTAACATCAGATTCGCCAAACAAATTAATGTTTCTCTTATAAAAATATGATTACCTCCATCATATCAAAACCTTAATGAAAACCATAAGTACTGTAGTCCAATCCTTATATATATATATCACATTATTATTATATCTAGAATATAATCCTTGAGTCCAAAAGCAAAAATACATTAATTATTCTGCTTCAACTGTAGTAACAACATAAGATTGGCCTTGAACCCTTGGCCTTTTTTGTGGTAAGTTCCCCCGACGCTTTGGACATTCAATTGCATAATGTCCCTTTTCTCTACAATTATAGCATTCCACATTGACAACAACTCTCTTTCTTTTGCATTCATGAGCTTGGTTGCCTTTTTCACCACAATTGTAACAGACTCACATTCCCTTCAAGAAAGTACCAGGTTGATTTTTCCCACAATTATCACATAATGGGAAATCCTTCTTTCCCTTTTTCCCTTTATCTATCTTTTGTTCCACCGTTCTCTTCTTCTCTTACATTACTTTATTGTCATAAGATTTAGAGAATTCCTTTTCTGTCTTGATAGCAAATGATACTATATCAACATACGTTGAGAAAGATTGAGAGACTAAGGCTCAACAGAGAAACAATTTTAACCAATCAAAGAAATGATCAATATTAATCCTTGGGTTACATATATAATCTGATGCATGCCTCACTAACTTTGTAAAGTTATCCTCATACTTTGCGACATTCTCATCCCTCTTCTGCCTCAGACTCAGAAATTGCCTTTCCCTATCCGCTCGATGGTCTCAAGGAATGTATTTTTCTAAGAATAGCTCTTTGAAATCCCGCCATTCCATATTTGATACTTACTCATCTTCCTTCGTGTTTTGTATCAATGACCACCATTGATCAGCATCTCCAGTAAGGCGATAGACTGCCATGACAACTTTCTCCCTTTCACAACTCCCGAAGGCATGGAATATTTTCTCTAAAGAAATTATCCATTGCACATCTACTATGAGATTTGTACTCCCATTAAATGTTGGTGGTTGTTGCCTCATGAAACTGTCTAGCATTGATCCTCCACGTTACGGATCAGGGTGGTCCATACGAGTAAGGTTATTATTCATAACCTATGTGAGTCGTCCCAATACATCTGTGCTAGAGCCGCCTCTACCTGCTCGTATCCAGACAAGGATGTATTGCTCGGAAAACTCACAAAATCTCTACAATACCAAAATTCTAGGAAGTTCTTCTATGCTACTTCTCAAAGACTTTCTCAGGGCTATGTGCTCTAATCAGAGTTTATCTAAATCTAGCTTCCATGGTTTGTACTAAACTTCCTCTGATACTAACTGTAACACCCCGACCGCAGTTACCCAGAGTCGGTGCATTATTACATTACATTGTCATGATCACAAGAAAGATCAGGCCTTGATAGACCAATTGGTTTAGTATCCTTGGAAACACTAGATATATATTCATATGTCTTATATTACAGCATAAAAATGAAAACTACAACAATATAGTCTCCATAGTCCACACTCATATCTTCACTGACTATCCCTACAGGTCATTCATAAAATACTACTTCACATCCTGGGAATGATAAAACATTGAATGGGGTGAGCTCAAATGCCCAGTAAGGATAACAATATAGAGGAAACTTTCATAAGAAAACATAAGCATTTAAGTCAATGTATAACTAAAACAATAGCCTTACTAAACATGATCTTCAGTATAATATGGAAAAAGTAAAATCAAATAATGCCATTTACTTACTCACATGGATATTCTACTAGTTGAATAATCACATGAAATATCAATAACCACTTTCATAATGAGGGAATGTATAATGCTGCACATTCTTGAAATTTTTTGACAAGGCCTCAGCCAAGACGTCTAAAATGATTAAGGCCTCGGCCAAAACCATAAATCAAATTGGGAAAGGGACTTGGACAATTCCACGTCTAGTTGTCTCATGAGACCTACCGATTCATATAGGAGCTATAGCGGGCTCCACCCGTCACTTATTAAGTCCAATACATTCCTCATATGAAAAGGATTAAACATATCATAAACATTAGTAGTAAAACTAGCATACTACATGTCAATAATTTCTTCATAAACCATGAATGGTATAAAAATAACACATCCACAATCAAACATACCTCAAAACATTATATACAATATGGATGTTTGGTATCATAATGAATCAACTTCAAATAAAATTAAAATCAATCAAAGGATGTTGGCATAGATGAAATCAAAACTATTTTAGAGAAATATCTCTTTTTTTGAAATCATTTAAAAGTTACATAATTATAAAATAATACATTTACTTTGAAAATATTCTTATAATATTGTAAGGGAAGATTTGATGATGTTATAACAGAGGAAAATATCCGCACACTCCGTATAAGTTAAAAAATACATTCTTACCTTAAATTTTTCAAAAAGGTCATTAAGTACCTTGTTTGGAAAATGACAGAAAGATTCCTTTCAAAGATATATATTGGTATAAATGACTTTAACCCATTTTCTATTTAATATTAAAAATGATTTTAAATACATTTTTAAGAAACATGGATGTGGATGATAACAAGGTCCCGGTAGATATTTACGTATAAAAACCTTGGATAATGAAGAGGATGTGAAGTAAACCCATATCAATTTGATAAAATTAGAAACATACTACCCAATAAAGAGGTATCATAAAAGGAATATGTAAATACCCATAAATTATAGTGTATTACACAAAGAATACAATTATGGGCAGTACATACACCACACAAAAGGTAATAGTGGCAATATGGCATGAATCTCACAGGAATAAGTAATGAGATGAAAATCCCTTACATTGAACTTTCCCTTAGTCTATGGAATGTTAACCTCCTGTATAATAGTTAAAACATTGTCATTAAATTATTCAATAATCATATACATCAATATTATATCATATATGATCATTTAACATTGATTTATTAATAATATCTTAGTATTATCGTCGTTTCGGGTGATAACTGATTCATTCTTCTTAAATGTTTGGTTAGGAAAGACATTTTTGTAATGGATAGATTGTATTTCATTCATAATCAAAATGATATTACCATTATTTTTAACCCACAAATGAGAATAAGACTTGAATGGATACGATGGAGAATGGATCTCATCGCGTTCGTGGAGACGGTAGTCCGTACGTACGAACGAACGCTAATTCCATTTCATTTTTCATTTTAAAAGAATTGAATCCAAATGATACATAGGTATATTATTATTCCAGTATAATATTATATTTTATATATGTTACTTATGTTCATTAACACCATCCTTTATACATTCCATGTATGGTATGAACGAATCATATCATTTTAAGGGGGCGGTAGTCGGCACTTCCTCAAATGAAATTATCGTATGTATATACAACATGAAACGAATAATGGTATGATATAAAATGGAATTACAGAAGATTATATATAAAATATATATCATTATTATCATATTTAATTACAGTTCCATCATAATGGCCACCATTAGAGGCGGTAAGATGTATTTGAACAATCATCGTTTCGTGAGGCGTTAGTTTTCCATCCACAGAAACATTATGTTCATCATCGATTAGATGGAGGTGTGTGTAAGTTTAGTTCGAATACTTCTTATAACAACATCCTAGTATATTTAGGATACTGGTTTTGTTACAAAATAAAAGAAATAAAAAGAGTTTAGGGGTTGAAGAAGCAAAATAAAAGAAAACAATTCAAGAGAAATCATTACCTTTAATTTGGGTAACTCACTTTGGTTTAAACCAATGTACTTCATGAAGTGCCTTCTGCCTAATATAAGGCTTCTAGGGAGAGGAGAGGGATGTAGGGATCTTATTTGGGCAGATTTTGGACGAGCCAAGTGGCTTGAGAGGTGTGATGAGTCGGTTAGAATTGGTCTCCTTTAATAAGGTTGAGGAGGGGCTCTTTAGGAAAGAGTGAAAGTATTACTTTATAATATAATGATATTCGGTTTATAATGGTCCATAAATAATTGAGGTCGAATATAAGATGACTCATATTCTAAATAAAATCAACCAATAAGAATTGGACAGGTTTTAGATAATATTTTAATCATTATAATCTTATTTATTTAAATGATTTATTAATGAGGTAAACATTGCATCATTATTGTGTCGTTAATAATTTAAATTATTTGAGTCTTAAAATTCTTTAAAGAATACTATAATGTAAGAAATATTTTTATCTTTCTAATTAATATTTATAATAAAAAATCCAACATATATATCCCTATGTGCAAATTGTTCTTCTAAAAGATATAAGCTTTTGTCCATTTTGTATTTATTTTAACATTATTAATATAGAGTGTACCTACCATTTACAAGTGGCTCCATGGGGTCCAAAAATCGACCCAAGGATGCCCATGGTCGGGTATGTGTCCACCAATAATGTTAGGACACGTTTTAGGGTAATTTATTATTATTATAATATTATTTTGTTACCCTTATTTACTGGATTTACCCTTTAACCCTGGTAAATAAAATATTTACTGAAGTAATTATTCAAAATGTGTAAAAATAAAATTTACCTATTTACATAATATGGACAACCTGATTCCAAATATGGAATTCATTTTTCTAAATTCAAAACACAGAAGTGGCAGAAATTAATTTAAAATTAATCCCGTTAAAAAAAAGCGTGTTTTTAAGATATAATAACTATCAAAAGATTGGCACATGTTTATGTCTGATTTAATTGTGAAATTATGTATAATGACAAAAATTGTAATAAATGGTAATAATATATTCTAAATATACTTCAAAACCATTCAAATTTATAATTTATCACTATTAATTATTTTGATTAAAAAACTTGTTTTTAATTAAATTTTTTTTATTTTCACTATTAATCAAAATATAATAGTTATCCGAAAAATACCAAAATTTCACCTTAGGCTAAATTCGATACTACGAATCCAAAAATGATTTTCATTTTGAGTGTTAAAATGTCACGACCCGTCCTCGGGGCCCGTGCCGTGACTACCCCAAGCCCGCCTTCCATAAGCCAGGGGCTGGCGACTAGCACCAAGGCATAAATCCCAACAAAAAGGGAAGGCATTGCCTTTGAAAAGAAAACAAGCACCACAGAGTAAGCAAGAGGAAAAGTAAACACTACGTAAAAACTGTACAAGCTGTGCTGAAAGTAAAAGGGCCGGAAATACAAGCCCAACTGGAAAGTACAACTGAAAGGAAAAACAGCAACTGAAAGGAAAAACTGCAGCGTCGAGCCGTCCTCTGGAAGTCCCACCTGAAGGGTGGGTACAGATAGCCTCCACTGCTCCTCGGGGCCACCTAACCGCTCCGAGTACGTCCCGCCCAGTGGTCCACCTCCAGGTACTGTCCTGCTCCGCACGCCTCCTCCACAATCAGCGTTGTCCGTCGTCTGCAACCAACACCACGAAGTGCGGGCATAGCCCGTGCAGGGGTGAGTATAAGCTACTAAGTAGGGACCCCGAGACCCCCGAAGGTCTCCCGAAATCCACAAAGGATAAATCACAAAGAAGGGATGAAATCACGAAGTAACATCTGACATGGCTTAGGTATATGCCCATACATATACCTAAGTCATCAATTCCCCGATCGGCTCCAACGTCCGAGCCCTAGCACAACCCAGTCCACACAGGAAAGCAAAACGCATACCCACGCAGGATAGAACAACACAATCCACAAAGGAGAGTAAACAGTAAATCCACACAGGATAACTCAACACAATCCACACAGGAGAGAAACACAAGATTCAGCTCACACAGGTATACTTCTTCGGATGACGATAAAGATGATCATTGAACCATCTAAGTCGTCGGACCGACGAAGGATCGATAGGTACTAACCTTGCAGTGACCCACACAGGATCGGGCCCACGCAGGACCTGTAGGAGTTGGCTCACACAGAACCGCTGAGAGATGACCCACACAGGATCGGGCCCACACAAGACCGGGCCCACGCAGGACCTGTAGGCGCTGGCTCACACAGAACCGCTGAGCGCTGACCCATGCAGGATCGGACCCACACAGGATCGGGACCACACAGGACCGGGCCCACGCAGGACCTGAAGCACTGATGCACGTAGGATCGTTGAGTGCAGGTGTCGTCGCAGTCCGCTAAGGATCTCTGCACGGTCGTCGTCGGAGTCCACGGAGGATCTCTGCACAGTCGTCGCCACAGTCCACTGAGGATCTCTGCACGGTCGTCGCTGTCGAAGTAGCAGTCGCAGCCAACACAAGGGTTCCCGCACACAGCAAGCTCGTTCGGGAGGGTCCGCTCCACGAGCCGAGAGGCTGATACATCAACTGACACGAAGTCCGAAGTTGATGTATCCAAAAGTTCCATATCGCCAACAGGAACTCGACGTCGCAGACGGCGCGTCAATCGGACGCCCGGTCTGAGAGATATTGGCATTTTCGTCCCAGGGGCCCGGTTGGTTTTTAAGGAAAAACCAACCCGACCGCACTCCACCTGCGCCCGAACCTCGGGCTGAGTATTCCAAAAGATCCTTCTCACTTAGAGGAACTCAACAAAGCTGACGGCACGTCAATCGGACGTCCGTAGCTCAAGATATGAGCGTTTCCGCTCCCGGGGGCCCGGTTGGTCTCGTGTACGAACCAACCCGGCCGAACTCAAAGTATTTCGAAACCTTGAGTGCGATATACCGAAACGACCGTCTTGATCCAAGGATCACGTTGCCGCTGATGGAGGGTCGTTTGGAGGCACGAAGCTCAAGTTACGGGCGTTTGAACGAAAACGTCCGAAGATGGGGGGTACGGGCCCGGGCCGACCCGGCCCGACCCCCCTGGGTCGGCCCGAACCGGGTCATCCCGACCCGGGTCCGACCCGGTTGGCCCGGCCCGGCTCGGCCGGCTCGGCTTTGCCGAGCGGCGCGGGTGGAAGCCGCGGGGGCCGACCCGCGGACTGAGGAAGAACCGCGGCCCGCCTGCGGGCCGCGCTGGTGAACCGCGGACGCGGCTCTGCCGCGTCCCGCCTGGACGAACCGGACCCGCGCGGCCGCGGGTCCGTTGGCTGCCGCCGCCGCGGCTGAAGCCGCGGCGGACTCGTCCGGCGGCGCGCCGGGGCACCGCTGCCTCCAGCCGCCGGCAACATCCGCTGGCCGCCGGCGTCGCTCCGGTGGCCCGTTTTTCTTCCCTTCTGCGTCGTTGCTCCTCCCGGGATCCGTTCTTTACTGCGGGATCGTCAAACGTCCGCTGCGGCACGTTCCGTCGTCGACCGTCAAATCAGCACAAAACGAAGAACGGAGGATGGTCGTCGGGCCGTGTTTGTTTGGCCCGCACCCTCCGCGTTAGAGATAAACAACCGGGAGAAATTTATTTCACACAGTAAACAACAATTTTTAATAAGATTAGAAATTGTTCACAAAACGGTTCTTTAATTTCTTTAAAGAAATATTGACGGGAATAAATTAAAAAGGGGTTAATTTTCCAAAATAAATCCCTACCTCGTCGATCGTCGCGCGCGGGCGTTCTTCACGGAAAGGATCGTCACGGAAGAGAGGGATCGTCGCGGGGAGGCGTCGCGTCGTCGCAGAATCCGGCGTTGAGTCGGCGAGCTCAACGAACCAAGAACAACAGATTTAAATTATAAATAATTAAATCTGTGTTTAAACCCAAAGAAAAGAACCTTGAGCGGAAATCCGAAATCACTCACCTCAAATGGTCGGTGATCGGAGAACGGAGATCGGAGATCGGAAGAACGTCTCGGGCGAAGGCGTCGTCGATTTCCGGGTTCGGCGTTCTTCGCGTTCTTCGCGTTCTTCACGTTCTTCGCGAGGGAGAAGATGTTACGAGGGTTCTCTCAAATCTTCTCAAGCGCAAATAACCAGAGGTTAAGCGTTGGCCTTATTTTATTATTACACCAACGAATTTGAAAAACTGATTAAGAAACGATCCATCAATTCGTTGAATTAATTCAACGAAAGAAACGACCCATTTAATTCACGAAAGAAACAGCCCATTTAATTCACGAAATAAACCGCCCAATTAAATGGTCTGTTAAGAATTTAGAAAACGCGTCGGTTGACTTTCATTAAGACGGGTTTTCACGGATGCGTTTCTTAGCGGAAAGAAACGGCGGGGCTCGTGCAGGCCCACCTCACAAATATCCTACCAAGGGGGGTAGGATATTTCTGGATAGCATCCTATCCAGTTTAACTCAGTTCAAGCCGACTTTAAGTGGCTTCAAGTGGCTTCCAAGTGGCTTAAGTGAAATAAAATAAAGTTGTCGCAAAATTATTTTATTTCTTAACTTTAAGCCCGAAAATTAAAAACCACACCCGAGCAAACGCAACTCCGGAAGAGGCGTTTCTAAGAGAATACCAGCGCTGTGATTTCATCGGTGCCCTCAGAATTCGATTCTGGGCACCGGTTCAAAAGTTAGAAAAACCTGCTCGTCCGTTCACCGAACGTACCCGAGCCAAACTTCGGAAAATGATTCCGGGCACACCGGGCCTCGGAATCAGGAGCCATCAGAAACTGCGTTCTAGTAAAATTCCAAAGAATATTAAGAAAAAAAATTTCCTTGAAATTTACGGGTCTTTACATTACTCCCACCTCAGGACTTTACGTCCCCGTAAAGATACATCAAAAAACTAGGGAAACAAATGTGGGTACTGATCACGCATCTGAGCCTCCCGCTCCCAAGTGCTCTCTTGGAGGTTCCCGTGTTGCCATCTGATGCGCACAAGAGGAATCGATCGCCCACGTAGGACCCGCTCTTGTCGATCCTCTATCTCCACTGGGACCTCCGCAAAAGTCGCTCCATCATCCACGTCTAGCTCCCCATAGTCAATGATGTGTGTCAGGTCGTGCACGTATCTCCTAAGCTGGGATACGTGGAAGACGTCGTGCACCCGGTGCAACTGAGGTGGCAGATCCAGGCGATAAGCCACCTCGCCAACCCTGCTGAGGACCTGGAAGGGTCCGATGAAGCGTGGATACAACTTGCCGCCTCGACCAAATCTCCTCAAACCACGTCGAGGTGAGACCCGCAACAAGACGTGGTCGCCATACTCGAACTCTAGTGGCCTCCGCCTCCTGTCAGCATATGACTTCTGCCGGATCTGTGCTGTCCTCATCCGCTCCTGGATTACCAGGACCTTCTCTGTCGTGGCCCGGACCATCTCTGGTCCCACAAGTGCTGACTCTCCAGGGTCTGTCCAGCACAAAGGAGATCTGCAAGGCCTGCCGTACAACGCCTCATAGGGTGCCATCCCGATGGTGGAGTGGTAGCTGTTGTTGTACGCGAACTCTACCAAGGGTAGGTGGTCCTCCCAGCTGCGACCAAAGTCGAGGACACATTCGCGGAGCATATCCTCGAGAGTCTGAATGGTCCTCTCCGTCTGACCATCCGTCTGAGGGTGAAAGGCGGTGCTCAGACGTAGTCGCGTCCCGAACGCCTCCTGCAACCCCTTCCAATGCCGGGAAGTAAAACGAGCGTCCCGATCGGAGACGATAGTCGATGGCACACCGTGAAGTCGTAAAATCTCCTGAACGTAGAGACGCCCCAAGCTCTCCAATGTGCCCTGCTCTCGGATGGGTAAGAAGTGTGCCGACTTGGTGAGTCGGTCAACAATCACCCAAATAGAATCATGACCTCTGGAAGTGCGTGGAAGTCCAGTCACGAAGTCCATAGATATCCCGTCCCACTTCCACTCCGGGACCTCCAAGAGATGTACCAAGCCTGCTGGTACCTGATGCTCTGCCTTCACCTGCTGGCAGGTGAGGCACCGTGAAACGAACTCTGCCACATCCTTCTTCATGCCCGGCCACCAGTGCTGTCGCCTGAGATCCTGGTACATCTTCGCCACTCCAGGATGTACCGCCAAATGAGAAGTGTAAAACTCTCTCAGCACCTCCTCTCTTAAAGCAACTGGTACCAAGGTACGTCCTCTGAAAAGGACATTGTGCTCTGCTCCAAGGGAGAAACCATCAGGTGCCTGTCCCGAGGATATCTGTGCACGCCGTGTCTCACAGTCAGCGTCCCCACGTTGTGCCTCTCTAACCCGCTGAAGAAGTGGAGGAGAGACTGTGAGAGACTGAAGGAAGGCTGCTCCGTCTCTATCCACGAAGGATATCTGCAAAGCTGCTAGCTGCTCTGTCGCCTCCTCAAGTAGCTGGATGCCCGTCCTCCTGCTGAGGGCATCATCCACTACGTTCCCCTTCCCATGAGTATAGACTATCTCAAAGTCATAGTCCTGGAGGAACTCGAGCCATCGCCGCTGCCTCAGGTTCAGGTCCTTCTGAGAGAAGATGTACCTGAGACTCTGGTGGTCAGAAAAGACTCTGAAGCGCTCGCCCATCAGATAGTGTCGCCATGTCTTCAGGGCAAAGACCATTGCTGCCAACTCTAAGTCATGGATAGCGTAGTTCTGCTCATGAGGCCTCAACTGACGTGATCCGTAGGCAATCATGGCCCGTTCCTGCATCCGGACACACCCGAGTCCGGTCCCTGATGCATCGCAGTAGACTACGTATCCAACTCTCTCCTCAGGCAAACTCAAGATAGGTGCACTGGTCAACCTCTCCCTCAGCTCCTGGAAGCTCTGCTGACATTGGTCTGACCACACGAAGGGTTTCCCCTTCTTCGTCAACGCTGAGAGTGGGGCCGCAACTCTGGAGAAGTCCGGCACAAATATCTGATAGTATCCGGCTAGGCCCAAGAAACTCCGCACCTCTGTCACGCTCTTGGGTGGCTCCCAAGCTAGCACTGCATCGATCTTCGCGGGATCCACAACAACTCCCGCCTCAGAAATGACGTGCCCCAAGAATTGGACCTCACGTAACCAGAACTGACACTTAGAGAGCTTGCCATAAAGCTGGTGCTCTCGGAGTGTGTCTAGCATAATACGCAGGTGGTAGGCGTGCTCCTCCTCCGCCGTCGAGTACACCAAAATGTCGTCGATGAAGACCACAGCAAATCGATTGAGGTATGGCTGGGAGATCCTGTTCATGAGGCTCATGAACACTGCTGGAGCGTTGGTCACGCCGAAAGGCATAACCAAGAACTCATAGTGGCCGTACCGACACCTGAAGGCCGTCTTCTGCACATCCTCGTCTCGAACTCTGAGCTGATGATAGCCTGACCTGAGGTCTATCTTCGAGAACCACCGAGCTCCCTTGAGCTGGTCGAAGAGATCATCAATCCTGGGTAGCGGATACTTGTTCCTCACTGTCACCTGATTCAGGCGACGATAATCGACACACAGTCGCAAGCTCCCGTCCGCCTTCTTGGCGAACAAAATCGGGGAAGCCCAGGGCGAAACACTGGGTCGGATGAACCCCTTGCCCTGCAAGTCCTCCAACTGTACCCGCAGTTCTCGAAGCTCAGCGGGGGCAATCCGATATGCTGGAGTGGATATCGGGGCTGTCCCGGGGTACATGTCAATATAAAAGTCTACCTCTCTACGAGGAGATAGTCCTGGAACGTCGTCGGGAAAGACGTCCGCGTACTGATCCACCACTGCAGGAAAACTGGGACTCCGCACGTCAACTGCTCCCAGGATGAGGCTAGCCAACTGATGAGTGATGGGCTGACCTCTCCTCTGCGTGAGTCCATCCTGTGCTGCTAAGGCTCCCTTCTCGCCGGTGAAGGTGAACCTGCTCCCGTCGGTGCGCACACATCGCACCTTGCGCCTAATGCACTCAATCTGAGCATGGACCGTAGATAACCAATCCATGCCCAAGATGACGTCGTAAGGCCTCGACACTGCTACAAGAAGATCCCAGCCGAAGCTCTCGCCTCCTAGAGTAAGCTCACACTACCGGCACCAGTGCGTGATCGTCGAGTCTGCTCCCGTAGGAGTCTCTAGCCTTAAGGATTGAGCCAACGGCTCCGTCGGAATCTCCGTGCTCCGAACAAGGGCAGTGGATATGAAAGAGTGACTCGCTCCTGTGTCTATCAGAACTGTAGAAAAGGTGGAATAGACACAGATCGTACCTCGAATCATCTCTGGCGCGCCGTGGTCGTAGGCCTCCGCTGCCTGGAGCTGAGCCTGTCTCTGCCCGCCAGCTCCCGGTGGTCGGGGCGGGCCTCCTGGTGGTGGTGGTGGCAGAGCCTCAAAGCGTCGCCCACCACCTGCTGCTCGGCCAGCTCCTCTGCCTCATCCGCCTCCTCCCTGCAGACTGCCACGGTCGACCCTCTGCCTCTGCCTGGGTGGTCCCTCCACCGTCGGCTGCCCCTCGGTACGACGGGTCGGGCAGTCACGAGCCATGTGGCCCTGCCCGCCGCACTCGTAGCACTGTCTACCTCTCGGAAGGCTGGGTCCGGGCTGGGTGCCCTGCACTGCTGAGCCAGTGTCCCGAGGTCGCCTGCCGGAAGGTCTGGTCCGTCTGGAACCCTGAGTCATCCGCTGGCTACCAGCTGCCGAAGACTCCGCTATCTGCCGCCCTGCGGTGGGTCTCGCTGTGGACTCAGCCAGGAAGCTCTCGATCAGGAGAGCTCGCTCCAGTACTCCTGCCTGGGTCGGGATGCTGAGGGAGATCAGCGATGCCCTGATCTCGTGTCTCAAACCCTGCTCGAAGGTCCGGGCCCGGAAGAAGGGGTCCCGTACCATGTCTGTCGAGTACCGAGAAAGGTCGGTGAACCTCGCCGCGTACTGAGCGACCGTCAAGCTGCCCTGCCGCAGCAGAAGAAGCTCCTGGATGCGCACCGCTCGGAGGGTGGCTGGGACGAACTCTGAGCGGAAGAGGCTCTCGAAGTCCGTCCAGATGAGGGTGGCCTCATCGTGTACCTGGAGCATCAGGCTCCACCAGCGTCCGGCTGCTGCGTGCAGTAGGCTCGCCGCGAGGATCACCATGAGGTCTGCTGGTGTCCTCACTAGCCTGAAAACTCAGACGACCGCCTCCAGCCAGTCCTCGGCTGCCTGGGGGTCCGACTCCCCACAAGAACCTGGGTGGTCGCTGGCGCTGGAACTCGTGCAGAGCTCCGAGGCGTCGTGTGTCGTCAGCTGCCAGTGCTGGAAGCATCGGGGGCTCGGCGGGTAAAGGTACCGCCGGTGCCTCTGCTGTCAACGGGCCCTATACCGAGGCCTCGTCGCTCGGCGGGCTTTCTTTGCACACTACTCTAGGAACCCTAGCTGGCTGCTGTCGTCGTGCCATCCTGAAAAGGAAACAAGTATGCCACGGTCAGAACAGTATACCTGGTGAGCTGACACAAGTAATCACAAAGAAAACATGAAACACACATGCAATCATTGTTTTCGTGCATTAAGTCGGAAATCAGAAGTCAGGGTCCTAGTGTATGGATACGTCGGCCGCCGCACCAACACTGGACTCCCTGGACTGATAACTACACTCAATACGCTAAACACTATTGATTCACATAGAAGAAAGATCAGAGTCTGCAGTAGAACCGACCGCCTCTGATACCAATTTGTCACGACCCGTCCTCGGGGCCCATACCGTGACTACCCCAAGCCCGCCTTCCATAGGCCAGGGGCTGGCGACTAGCACCAAGGCGTAAATCCCAACAAAAAGGGAAGGCATTGCCTTTGAAAAGAAAACAAGCACCACAGAGTAAGCAAGCGGAAAAGTAAACACTAAGTAAAAACTGTACAAGATGTGTTGAAAGTAAAATGGGCCGGAAATACAAGCCCAACTGGAAAGTACAACTGAAAGGAAAAACAGCAACTGAAAGGAAAAACTGTTGCGTCGAGCCGTCCTCTGGAAGTCCCACCTGAAGGGTAGGTACAGATAGCCTCCACTGCTCCTCGGGTCCACCTAACCGCTCCGAGTACGTCCCGCCCAGTTGTCCACCTCCAGGTACTGTCCTGCTCCGCACGCCTCCTCCACGATCAGCGCTGTCCGTCGTCTGCAACCAACACCACGAAGTGCGGGCATAGCCCGTGCAGGGGTGAGTATAAGCTACTCAGTAGGGACCCCGAGACCCCCAAAGGTCTCCCGAAATCCACAAAGGATAAATCACAAAGAAGGGATGCAATCACGAAGTAACATCTGACACGGCTTAGGTATATGCCCATACATATAACTAAGTCATCAATTCCCCGATCGGCTCCAATGTCCGAGCCCTAGCACAACCCAGTCCACACAGGAAAGAAAAACGCATACCCACGCAGGATAGAACAACACAATCCACAAAGGAGAGTAAACAGTAAATCCACACAGGATAACTCAACACAATCCACACAGGAGAGAAACACAAGATTCAGCTCACACAGGTATACTTCTTCGGATGACGATAAAGATGATCATTGAACCATCTAAGTCGTCGGACCCACGAAGGATCGATAGGTACTAACCTTGCAGTGACCCACACAGGATCGGGCCCACGCAGGACCTGTAGGATTTGGCTCACACAGAACCGCTGAGAGATGACCCACACAGGATCAGGCCCACACAGGACCGGGCCCACGCAGGACCTGTTGGCGCTGGCTCACACAGAACAGCTGAGCGCTGACCCACGCAGGATCGGAACCACACAGGATCGGGCCCACACAGGACAGGGCCCACGCAGGACCTGAAGCACTGATCCACGTAGGATCGCTGAGTGCAGGAGTCGTCGCAGTCCGCTGAGGATCTCTGCACGTTCGTCGTCGGAGTCCACGGAGGATCTCTGCACAGTCATCGCCGCAGCAAGCTCGTTCGGGAGGGTCCGCTGCACGAGCCGAGAGGCTGATACATCAACTGACACGATGTCCGAAGTTGATGTATCCAAAAGTTTCGTATCGCCAACAGGAACTCGACATCGCAGACGGCGCGTCAATCGGACGCCCGGTCTGAGAGATATTGGCATTTTCGTCCCAAGGGCCCGGTTGGTTTTTAAGGCAAAACCAACCCGACCGCACTCCACCTGCGCCCGAACCTCGGGCGGAGTATTCCAAATGATCCGTCTCAGTTAGAGGAACTCAACAAAGCTGACGGCACGTCAATCGGACGTCCGTAACTCAAGATATGAGCGTTTCCGATCCCGGGGGCCCGGTTGGTCTCGTGTACGAACCAACCCGGCCAAACTCAAAGTATTCCGAAACCCGCTAATGGCGGGTCGTTTGGAGCCACGAAGCTCAAGTTACGGGCGTTTGAACGAAAATGTCCGAAGATGGGGGGTACGGGCCCGGGCCGACCCCCCCCCCCCCCCCCGGGTCGGCCCGAACCGGGTCGACCCGAACCGGGTCGGCCTGAACCCGGGTTCGACACCGTTGGCCCGGCCCGGCCCGGCCGGGGCCGGTCCGGCTCGGCCGGCTCGGCTTGGCCGAGCGGCGCAGGTGGAAGCCGCGGGCGCCGACCCGCGGCCTGAGGAAGAACCGCGGCCCGCGTGCGGGCCGCGCTGGTGAACCGCGGACGCGGCTCTGCCACGTCCCGCCTGGACGAACCGGACCCGCGCGGCTGCGGGTCTGTTGGCCGCCGCCGCCGCGGCAGCAGCCGCGGCGGACTCGTCCGGCGGCGCGCCCATGCGCCGCCGCCTCCGGCCGTCGCGCCGGTGACCCGCGCCGCCAGCAACTTCCGCGGGCCGCCGGCAACTTCCGCTGGCCGCCGGCGTCGCTCCGGTGGCCCATTTTTCTTCCCGTCTGCGTCGTTGTCCTCCCAGGATCCGTTCTTTACTGCGGGATCGTCAAACCTCCGCTGCGGCACGTTCCGTCGTCGACCGTCAAATCCGCACAAAACGAAGAACGGCGGAGGGTCGTCGGGCCGTGTTTGTTTGGCCCGCACCCTACGCGTTAGAGATAAACAACCGGGAGAAATTTATTCCACACAGGAAACAACAATTTTTAATAAGATTAGAAATTGTTCACAAAACGGTTCTTTAATTTCTTTAAAGAAATATTGACGGGAATAAATTAAAAAGGGGGTAATTTTCCAAAATAAATCCCTACCTCGTCGATCGTCGCACGCGGGCGTTCTTTACGGAAAGGATCGTCGCGGAAGAGAGGGATCGTCGCATCGTCGCGGGGAGGCGTCGCATCGTCGCGGAATCCAGCGTTGAGCCGGCGAGCTCAACGAACCAAGAACAACAGATTTAAATTATAAATAATTAAATCTGTGTTTAAACCCAAAGAAAAGAACCTTGAGCGAAAATCCGAAATCACTCACCTCAAATGGTCGGTGATCAGAGATTGGAGATCGGAGATCGGAAGAACGTCTCGGGCGAAGGCGTCGTCGATTTCCGGGTTCGGAGTTCTTCGCGTTCTTCGCGTTCTTCGCGTTCTTCGTGTTCTTCGTGAGGGAGAAGAAGTTACGAGGGTTCTCTCAAATCTTCTCAAGCGCAAATAACCAGAGGTTATGCGTTGGCCTTATTTTATTATTACGCCAACGAATTTGAAAAACTGATTAAAAAACGATCCATCAATTCGTTGAATTAATTCAACGAAAGAAATGACCCATTTAATTCACGAACGAAACAGCCCATTTAATACACGAAATAAACCGCCCAATTAAATGGTCTGTTAAGAATTTAGAAAACGCGTCGGTTGACTTTCATTAAGACGGGTTTTCACGGGTGCGTTTCTTAGCGGAAAGAAACGGCGGGGCTCGTGCGGGCCCACCTCACAAATATCCTACCAAGGGGGGTAGGATATTTCTGGATAGCATCCTATCCAGTTCAACTCAGTTCAAGCCGCCTTTAAGTGGCTTCAAGTGGCCTCCATGTGGCTTAAGTGAAATAAAATAATGTTGTCGCAAAATTATTTTATTTTTTAACATTAAGCCCGAAAATTAAAAACCACACCCGAGCAAACGCAACTCCAGAAGAGGCGTTTCTAAGCGAATACCGGCGCTGCGATTTCATCGGTGCCCTCAGAATTCGATTCCGGGAACCGGTTCAAAAGTTAGAAAAACCAGCTCGTCCGTTCACTGAACGTACCCGAGCCAAACTTCGGAAAATGATTCCGGGCACACAGGGCCTCAGAATCAGGCGCCGTCAGAAACTGCGTTCTAGTAAAATTCCAAAGAAAATTAAGAAAAAAAATTTCCTTGAAATTTACAGGTCTTTACATAAAATTTTTAAAAATTTAAAAAGTATGTATTACTATTCATAACAGCTAGTTTAATTAGTTTTGGTGTGTTTTAGAACTCGAGGTTGCGTACAACACACGCTATTGCATTATTCTAAGGGAAACGTACCGTGGATGCTTGGGGTGCTACATTCTAAATTTTTGATGTCCCTATTATAAAGAATTAATTTCGACAAATTTAATATATAAAAGTTTAAAATATTTGATTAAAAAAAGGTTCACCGTTAAAAGTTGGTAAAAGTGTATTTTTTGAAAAATACTTCTTTTATCTGAAAAAATGAATTTGTTCTTTCATTATGTCTAAGAAACCGATAATATGGATTCTAAAATTATAAGGATTATATAATGTTCAAAATTCAGTTAATACTATTCATAACTTCTTTTAAATGGCTTGTTTGGTAAGTCATGGTGCATTTGAACTCAGTGTTGCGTGTAGTGAAAGTTATTGATTTTTTTTTGAAGAAGTAAAACACTATGAAATCAGGGGGTGTTACATTCTTCCCTCTTTCAATAAAATGTGTCCTCTCAATTTGATATTGTTCTTTGAAAATAATAGTTGAATTTTAGAAAATATCGTTGTGGGAGAACTCACATCAGAAATTGGGTTAATAAAATTTCTTTTTAATAAGAGTAAAAGAGAAATGAAAGGGTCACACCAAATCATGATCTCAATTAGGAGAACTGTAACACCCCGAGATTTTATGAAAAATATTATTTTAATTTCATTAATGTCTTGTGTTGTATTCTACACCAAGATTACCTTGCGCAATACGCAACACCTTATTAGCTTGCAGTATACGCAACACTATTCTTGGACCGTGTTACACACAATTTTGATAATAGTTAATATACGCATCATTGAGTATATATATATATATTAATTGTATAAATGAAATATGGTTGGATTATTTTATAATAAACAACGAAGGATTCTTTCACAACACACAACCCTGACTTTTCTTTCATTACACGCAATCGCGACCTTCCTCGATAGCGTGTGTTGTATGCAATACCGGGTTTTAATAAACAAAGATATATTATTATAATATTGTCATGAACTAGCCGTTATGAATAGTATTAACTAAATTTTGAATTTTATAACATTATTATTCATCTTACACATTTTCTAGAACATGGTATAAGAACAAAATAAATTTTTCGGGTAAAATAAGTATTTTTAAAAAAATGCAGTTTTGTCGCCTTTTGATGGCGCACCCACATTAAATCTAGTTTTTTACATGTTTATTTGTTCAATTTGACAAAATAAAATTCTTCTTTCGAATCAAGATGTAAAAATTTACATTAGATAAAGTTTTGATATTTTTCTGATAACTTTCATATTTTAATGAATAGTAAAAACACGCTATATTTTAATTAAAAACAACTTTGTTCATCATAATATATTATGTGGTTAAATTATAATATTTAATGGTTTTAAAGTATAAATAGAATATATTTTTACCATTCAATATAATGTAAGTCATTAGCCTTGATTTTACATTGAATTCGTAGGTTAAATAAATTCAATCTTTTGCAATGTTTTAAACAAAAACCCGTTTTCTTTCGACAACGGGATTAATTTTAATTTAATTTCTTCAACTTTTGTGTATTGAATTTGGATAAATGGATTCAATATTTGGAATCAGTGGGTAAAAATTATGTTAATAAGCCACTTTATATTTTTGGGCATTATAAATAGTAACTACGATAAATTTAATTTACCATAGTTAAAGATAAATCGGGTAATTAGGGGTAAATATAAGATTATAAAATTACCCTAACACCTGAAAAAATCATATTGGATGAATAAAGGTCGACCCATATCACCTAAGGGTCGGATTAGAATCATTTAATGGACTTTTTCCCATGAAAATAACTTAATTATTATTAAAACCAAAGAAAGTGACAACATGTCACTCTCTTAAATCTTATAAGTATATTAATTTTAATTTAGTGATAAACTTAATGAAACATAGAACATGAATAGTATCCAGAAAGATAATGAAATTATCTACATCATATAAATTTATTTATAATTTTTAGGGATTAAATAATTATCATTAATTATGACACAATAGTGATGCAGAAATTGTTTATCTAGTGAAAAATCAAAAAATAGTTTTTATTAAACAAATAGTGACCATAAAATGCACAAAACCCTAACAAAAACTTATTGGCCATGTAAATGTAAACCATAATCATCCCATGGTAGAATATTTGACCATTTGGAGCCTTATAAAAGCGATTATGACACTTATATTATTTTATTTTAAATGATTCCAAAGTTGCCACCTTCATAATTTAATAAATATAACAATATAGATATTGTGATTTTAAGATTATAAATTCGAGTAAAATTATTATTGTGAAAGGTAATAGATTTATTTTCATCATAGGATTTTATTTTTAATTTTTAGGCAACAAATAAGTATATGAAATAATTATACAAAAATGTTGTAGTATTTATTTTATTAAGAGATAAACCAAATAAATGGTTTTAAAAATAATAAAATAAATATTATATGATCTATTTAATGTGCTCCACTAATTTTCAAGATACATATGACATTTTATAAATCTATTAAAGCTTTTATTTCGAACATATATTCTGTATTTATTTTATATAAATTCAATTAAATGAATAGTGTCCACATTGACACTATTGTTATTTTATAAAAATAACATATTATAATATAGTTTAAAAATCACATAAATATTTAAAAATTATAAAATTAAATTTATATGATCTAAAATGTTATTAAGTATCCAATTATGGAAAATTCACAACAAATAAGTAATTATTTGTTATAATTTAAAATTTAGAATGTTATTACCACAAATAAAATTAAATTGATTAAATAAGGATAAATCATGTTGATAATGTTTAAAATAAATTCCTAACATGTCTAAATTATATTGGTTGATTATATTACAACCCTATCTCATCTAATCTTTAAATATGAGTCATTTTGGGAGGTTTTTAAGTGGTTTTAGATTTATTATAAATTAATATTTTTAAGAATTCCAAAGGTGCCCCTCTCCTCCCTTATAAAAGGGCACCTCCTCCCTCTCTTCCTCACACAACTTTGAGCCTTCAAGCTCGGCCAACCCCTGCCAAAATCTCTTCTAAACTTCCCTAGAAACATCCTAGAGGTTCTGGTATTCCTCAAAGACCAATTTCAGTTCCCTATGAGGAGGTCTCAAAGAGGCGCTTCAAAGAAGAGGTAATTTCCGTTACCAATTCTTTCACCTTTATTTCTTCTTCCACTTCTTCTTATTATGTTTTTTCATTATGAAGTAATAACATCAGTATCACTAATATACTGATATGTTATTATATGTATGAAACAATCCTAATTCACCATCTATCCATCCTACGGAAAATGAAATCACCGCGCGTGCGTACGTACGGAATACCGTCTCCACGCCGTGGTGTAATCTGTTTTTCCGCCACCACATTAATTGGATGGGTATAATGGTGTAATGAGTAACTATATATTATTATTATAAAGTTATATTGATACTGAAATAGTATACATACACTTCAACACAAGTTCACGATCATGAGAATGTTATCATCGCTCGTGCGTACTTACGGACTACCGTCTCCACGGCGCGATGAGATTCATTCTCCATGTTAACCATTTAAGAATGATTATAAAGTATATATAAGAAATAATAATGAAATATATGAAATTATAAAGCTACTGGATTTATGTATATATGTATTTCATCTACTTACTTCCATTCAAGACAATAAGGAAAGGAAAACAGCGTTCATGCGTATGTACGGACTACTGTCTCCATGAACGGTGTGTTTCATTTCATTTATCTATCTATTATATATATATATATATACTGAATATATATGATATATAAATCATGTTTTATATTCTGGAAGTATTTAAATCATGATATAAGTAATAATAATGTCAAGAACAACAAGTCCAAACACCTACGATAAATGAAACGATTTTACCCAAAACGCTTCTTTAACATGGAATTTACAAACGAACGGGTAATATAAAGTCATAAGTGAACCATATATGATATAATAACAATGAATATGATTCTGGAATAAGTCAATGACATTATTTAAATCATTATACAGGAGGTTCGGACACATACGAAGCAAATCAGACCTAAGGTAAGGGAAATATCACAATCTCATTTTTATCCGAAATTGTTTTTACTTTGGTATTTACTGGGGTGTATTTTATCATCCACATCCATGTTCCCTCAATATGTAATTTTATTTCCATCCTTCTACAATAGTTTATATCCAATTTTACCCTTCTATGAGTTTTTTGTAAAAGATATGAAAGGAATCTTTTGTCTTTTTTCGTACGAGGTACTTTTTTGACTTTTCCGAAAAAAAGTACGAAGAATGTTTTTTTAACTTATACGGCCTGAATGGATTTTTAAAAAATTATTTCAAAGAAGCTTCCTTTAAAATTTTTCAAGTTTATTTTTAATCAACTTCTTTTAGTTTAAAATTGTATGACATTTTAAGAAAAGAAAAGTGTTTTGAAGTAAAAAGGATATTTTCCTCAAGAATGAAGTTCAAGTGTTTTATCAAAATTATTTTCCATCTAAGATAATAAAGGGTTCTGTTTCTATCCATATTATTACATTGATTTGATTATATTGTTATGGAATTAATTTTATGAATTCCTTTATTGTATATGAATTGTTTTATGATGTCATGATGTTTAAGATTCCCATTTTTATTACATGGGCTATGCAATGATGTATGATTTATGATTTTGTGGCACACATAAAAATGGTATCATTATGAGATGGGTGGGACCTATATCTCCCTCCAATGCATTGGGTAAAGATTTTATATCTCATGAGATAGACATGGCTGGAACGGTAGGTTATACAGGTTCAGTGAAACAGGACTGAAACGAGGGTGACTCGGTTCAGAAAGGGACTTTGTCCACTAAGATAGTCTTGGCAATGAGTCTTGACTAACAAGAAATTATTCTCTATGATTATGTGTGTATTCCACAAAGTTTCATGTTTTAAGTTATGATTATTGGTATTACATTTCACTACTATGATTTATCCCATGTTAAGAAATCATGATATCTTTTGCAGGTTAAGATTTCCAAAAGATATGTTCTTATGAATATGATGTGATTGACATTTCTTTTGTTTACCCTTACTGAGCATTTGAGCTCACCCTTTTATGTTTTCTTTTCCCCAGGATATAAAGAAAGTTTTTAGGTAAGAAAAAAAGGGAAGATCTTTATTGGGAGATGTTGAAGATCTTTCACCACGATTAGAAGATTTTATTCCGAGTTTCCAAAGACACTAAACTATTACGATCCTTGTGTGTTTGTTTTTCTTATGTATTAAGTATTCTGAAAAAGTAATGTAATATTCATGTACGTCAAGCTTAGGGTCTCTACAGTTGGTATCAGAGGAAAGGTTTAGTCAACCTTTGGAAACTAGGATGCGAAAACGTTAGTGAGATCCCTAGAGATATTTCTAAGGTATGTCTAGGGATGCCCCTAAGGATAAGTATACGTATAGGATATAGTCATAAAACTATGGTAACGATATTAGATTAAACCAAAGATGTTAGATATTGAAGTTACTCCCCCTTTATTATGATTTTGCTTCTCACACTATTCTTTTTGGGTTTTAGAAAATGGCTGGAAACAAGATGAATCACGATAATGGTGGATATGATGGACAATGGAATGATATTCTTCATGAGCAACCAAATGAAATGGGATTTGGAAGTCCAAACATCATTATTATTCCGAATCAGCAATCTCATAATATGATCAATAAAGTAAAATTTGGTAAGTTTCCTGACTCGGCTAATAAGAGAATGATGGAGTTTCATGATGATCATAGAGGAAAGAAAGTTCAATTTTCCCTATGTAAATCATGTGGGAAGAGGAAACAAGGAGAATGTTTCAAAGGAACTGGAATATGCTTTGGGTGTGGAAAAGAAGGACACAAAGCTAGTAAGTGCAAAGAAAAAGGTTCAGTTAACACCAGAGATGAGGATAACGGTATTGCTACGACATCAACAATGGTTAAATGTTTTAAATGTGGAATGTACGGGCATTATGCAAACCAATGCCCTAAGGGAAAGTCTCATGAAGAGAATCAGTATGGTTGTATGGGTAGTATTTATGTGGATGATGATGAAGAGACTACAAATGATATGTGAGATGAAAGAATTGTTGAAGCTCGGTTAATGGTTTAAGAATGTAGTGGAATGATTACATGTTTATCATGTGTAATGTTGTATAAGTAATCTCATAGTACTATGGAATAAAGAGACATCTAAGGATTGTTACACTGTTTTCTTTACTTGAGTTTTGAAAGTGTATGATTAATGGTACCGGTATCCATGAAAGGTTATTCAGATATTTTTGGAATGTAGATGATACGTGCATAATGAAGGGACAAGATGATGATGAGATGTTTGAAAGTATTCATGAGCTCATGATTGATATAAGGACTAAGTGATATCATGGTTTGAGTATATAGAATTTTGAGGATTTTGGTATGTGGAAAGTGTTAACTTTTAACCGCATTCATGTTTTCACTAAGGTTCAATGTTAATTCATTCTTCAAGAGAATACATGATTAAGGTATTCACATATTTTTAATTTTACCAACAAGATATATCTTATGATATATGGGGGATAAATGATGGCATTCACGTGATTGTTATGTGACATTTCAAGTAATCATTTTCTTTATACTATGAGCTTGGACCGAATTAGTTTAGATAAGCCTAAAGATTGGAATGGATTATGTTAGATATAAGTTAGTACTGTTTAAGGATAAACCTTTTTTTTGATATTATTGATGGGATGTTATAGTAATATAGTTTTATAAAAAGGGACAACCTGCAGGACGGGCAACAGCCCATCGCGTCGGACAAGGTCGTAGGAATCGAACCCACAACCGAAGTGCGACTAGCCTTTATCGCCTACCACTGGTCTACAGGAAGTCCCTGTTTAGTAGAAACTAGTTTTATTATATTAAGAAGTATGATATATGAAGTATAAGTCCATTTTAGGAACCATATATGATTAATCTCACTATAGATCGACTTATGTATATAATTTATGCTAACCCTTTGTTTGAGACAGATGGAATGACCCGTCATTCTATCACATGATCTGTTAACACTTCACGAATAACACATTCAACTTCATTTATTTAAGAGATGAAGTGGAAATTGTTCAAGGCGCGAACAACAGTGAGATTGTACCAAAATAAAGTAAGTATTTATTCTAATTCAAATTATTCAAATTTAGGGAAACAATCTTGAAAACCAAAAATGTTGTCCTAGTGCTCTTATATCTGATTAATCATATGGTACCTTAGATCGTCACAAATTTATGGATTTGTGATTGTTGGCTTTTCCATAGCCATGTTCTCTACCACTCTCCATCAGAACATGATGGTTAGATTTCTCTTCTATATCCATATTTTCATCTATGTGGAAACCCAGTGATTAGTTTATTTGGGTAACCGTTACGTTTCATACTTTTGTTTTTAAAAAATGGTTTTGGTATTCCTTTTTACGATGTGGGTTTCTATTAAAGAAACTTTTGAATAGTAAACCATTTATAACCCCGACGAATTTCGAGGGCGAAATTCATTTTAAGGGGGGTAGAATGTAACACCCCGAGATTTTATGAATAATATTATTTTAATTTCATTAATGTCTTGTGTTGTATTCTACACCAAGATTACCTTGCGCTATACGCAACACCGTATTAGCTTGCAGTATACGCAACACTAATCTTGGACCGTGTTACACACAATTTTGATAATAGTTAATATAGGCATCATTGAGTATATATATATATATATATATATATATTAAATGTATAAATAAAATATGGTTGGATTCTTTTATACGAAACAACGAAGGAATCTTTCACAACACGCAGCCCTAACTTTTCTTTCATTACACGCAATCACGACCTTCCTCGATAGCGTGTGTTATATGCAATACCAGGTTTTAATAAACAATGATATATTATTATAATATTGTCATGAACTAGCCGTTATGAATAGTATTAACTAAATTTTTAATTTTATAACATTATTATTCATCTTACACATTTTCTAGAACATGGTATAAGAATAAAATAAATTTTTCAGGTAAAATAAGTATTTTAAAAAAAATGCAGTTTTGTCGCCTTTTGATGGCGCACCCACATTAAATCTAGTTTTTGACATGTTTATATGTTCAATTTGACAAAATAAAATTCTTCTTTCAAATCAAGATGTAAAAATTTACATTAGATAAAGTTTTGATATTTTTCCGATAACTTTCATATTTTAATGAATAGTAAAAACACGCTATATTCTAATTAAAAACAACTTTTTTCATCATAATATCTTATGTGGTTAAATTATAATATTGAATGGTTTTAAAGTATAAATAGAATATATTTTTACCATTTAATATAATGTAAGTCATTATCCTTGATTTTACATTGAATTCGTAGGTTAAATAAATTCAATCTTTTGCAATGTTTTAAACAAAAACCCGTTTTCTTTCGACAACGGGACTAATTTTAATTTAATTTCTGCAACTTTTGTGTATTGAATTTGGATAAATGGATTCAATATTTGGAATCAGTGGGTACAAATTATGTTAATAAGCCACTTTATATTTTTGGGCATTATAAATAGTAACTACGGTAAATTTTATTTACCATAGTTAAAGATAAATCAGGTAATTAGGGGAAAATATAAGATTTTAAAATTACCCTAACACCTGCAAAAATCCTATTGGATGACTAAAAGTCGACCCATATCACCTAAGGGTAGGATTAGAATCATTTAATGGACTTTTTACCATGAAAATAACTTAATTATTATTAAAACCAAAGAAAGTGACAACATGTCACTCTCTTAAATCTTATAAGTATATTAATTTTAATTTAGTGATAAACTTCATGAAACATCGAACATTAATAGTCTCCATAAATATAATGAAATTATCTACATCATATAAATTTATTTATAATTTTTAGGGATTAAATAATTATCATTAATTATGACACAATAGTGATCCAGAAATTGTTTATCTAGTGAAAAATCAAGAATATAGTTTTTATTAAACAAATAGTGACCATAAAATGCACAAAACCCTAAACAAAACTTATTGGCCATGTAAATGTAAAGCATAAGCATCCCATGGTCGAATATTTGACCATTTGGAGCCTTATAAAAGCGATTATGACACTTATATTATTTTATTTTAAATGATGCCAAAGTTGTCACCTTCATAATTTAATAAATATAACAATCTAGATATTGTGATTTTAAGATGATAAATTCGATTAAAAGTATTATTGTGAAGGGTAATAGATTTATTTTCATCATAGGATTTTATTTTTAATTTGTTAGGCAACAAATAAGTATATGAAATAATTATACAAAAATGTTGTAGTATTTATTTTATTAAGAGATAAACCAAATAAATGGTTTTAAAAATAATAAAATAAATATTATATGACCTATTTAATGTGATCCACTAATTTTCTAGATACATATGACATTTTATAAATCTATTAAAGCTTTTATTTCGAACATATCTTCTGCATGTATTTTATTTAAATTCAAATAAATGAATAGTGTCCACATTGACACTATTGTTATTTTATAAAAATAACATATTATAAAATAGTTTAAAAATCACAAAAATATTGAAAAACTATAAATTGAAATTTATATGATCTAAAATGATATTAAGTATCCAATTATGGAAAATTCACAATAAATAAGTAATTATTTGTTATAATTTAAAATTTAGAATGTTATTACCACAAATAAAATTAAATTGATTAATTAAGGATAAATCATGTTGATAATGTTTAAAATAAATTTCTAACATGTCTAAATTATATTGGTTGATGCGATTACAACCCTATATCATCTAATATTTGAATATGAGTAATTTTTGGAGGTTTTTAAGTGGGGTTAGATTTATTATAAATTAATATTTTTAAGAATTCCAAAGGTGCCCCTCTCCTCCCTTATAAAAGGGCACCTCCTCCCTCTCTTCCTCACACAACTTTGAGCCTTCAAGCTCGGCCAACCCCTGCCAAAATCTCTTCTCCACTTCCCTAGAAACATCCTAGAGGTTTTGGTATTCCTCAAAGACCAATTTTAGTGCCCTAAGAGGAGGTCTCAAAGAGGCGCTTCAAAGAAGAGGTAATTTCCGTTACCAATTCTTTCACCTTTATTTCTTCTTCCACTTATTCTTATTAGGTTGTTTCATTATGAAGTAATAACATCATTATCACTCTTATACTGATATGTTATTATAATGATGAAACAATCCTAATTCACCATCTATCCATCCTACGGAAAACGAAATCACAGCGCGTGCGTACGTACGCAATACCGTCTCCACACCGTGGTGTAATCTGTTTTTCCGCCACCACCTTAATTGGATGGGTATAATGGTTTAATGAGTAACTATATATTATTATTATAAATTTATATTGATACTGAAACAGTATAAATACACTTCAACTCAAGTTCACGATCATGAGAACGATATCATCGCTCGTGCGTACGTACGGACTACCGTCTCCACGGCGCGATGAGATTCATTCTCCATGTTAACCATTTAAGAATGATTATAAAGTATATATAAGAAATAATAATGAAATACATGACATTATAAAGCTACTGGATTTATGTATATATGTATTTCATCTACTTACTTCCATTCAAGACAATATGGAAAGGAAAACAACGTTCATGCGTACGTACGGACTACCGTCTCCATGAACGGTGTGTTTCATTTCATTTATCTATCTATTATATATATATACTGAATAAATATGATATATAAATCATGTTCTATATTCTGGAAGTAAGTAAATCATGATATAAGTAATAATAATGTCAAGAACAACAAGTCCAAACACCTACGATAAATGAAACGATTTTACCCAAAACGCTTCTTTAACATGGAATTTACAAAAGAACGGGTAATATAAAGTCATTAGTGAACCATATATGATATAATAACAATGAATATGATTCTGGAATAAGTCAATGACATTATTTAAATCATTATACAGGAGGTTTGGACACATACGAAGCAAATCGGACCTAAGGTAAGGGAAATATCACAATCTCATTTTTATCCGAGATTGTTTTTACTTTGGTATTTACTGGGGTGTATTTTATCATCCACATCCATGTTCCCTCAACATATAATTTTATTTCCATCCTTCTAAAATATTTTATATCAAATTTTACCCTTTGATGAGTTTTTTGTAAATGATATGAATGGAATCTTTTGTCGTTTTTCGTACGAGTTACTTTTTTGACTTTTCCGACAAAAGTACGAAGAATGTTTTTTTAACTTATACGGACTGAATGGATTTTTAAAAAATTATTTTAAAGAAGCTTCCTTTAAAATTTTTCAAGTTTATTTTTAATCAACTTCTTTTAGTTTAAAATTGTATGACATTTTAAGAAAAGAAAAGTGTTTTGAAGTAAAAAGGATATTTTCCTCGAGAATGAAGTTCAAGTGTTTTATCAAAATTATTTTCCATCTAAGATAATAAAGGGTTCTGTTTCTATCTCTATTATTACATTGATTTTATTATGTTGTTATGGAATTAATTTTATGAATTCTTTTATCGTATATGAATTGTTTTATGATGTCATGATGTTTAAGATTCCCATTTTTATTACATGGGTTATGCAATGATGTATGATTTATGATTTTGTGGAACACATAAAAATGGTATCATTATAAGATGGGTGGGACCTATATCTCCCTCCAATGCATTGGGTAAAGATTTTATATCTCATGAGATAGACATGGCTGGAACGGTAGGTTATACCGGTTCAGTGAAACAGGACTGAAATGAGGGTGACTCGGTTCAGAAAGGGACTTTGTCTACTAGGATAGTCTTGGAAATGAGTATTGACTAACAAGAAATGATTCTCTATGATTATGTGTGTATGCCACAAAGTTTCATGTTTTAAGTTATGATTATTGGTATTACATTTCACTACTATGATTTATCCCATGTTAAGAAATCATGATCTCTTTTGCAGGTTAAGATTTCCAAAAGATATGTTCTTATGAATATGATGTGATTGATATTTCTTTTGTTTACCCTTACTGAGCATTTGAGCTCACCCTTTTATGTTTTCTTTTCACCAGGATATAAAGAAAGGTTTTAGGTAAGAAAAAAAGGGAAGATCTTTATTGGGAGATGTTGAAGATCTTTCACCACGATTAGAAGATTTTATTCCGAGTTTCCAAAGACACTAAACTATTACGATCCTTGTGTGTTTGTTTTTCTTATGTATTAAGTATTCTGCAAAAGTAATGTAATATTCATGTATGTCAAGCTTAGGGTCTCTACAAGAACATTTTTGGAAATTAGAGACGTATAATTGGAGGAAAATGTAAATATTTATAGGTAGTGATTGAGGTCATCAATAACAAAGAAGTTTAAAATTGAGGGACTTAAATTCATCAATCTATGATGATTTAAAATAACATCTGTTCAACAAAACATATGTTATTAGGATAACACATTTTTTTTTGTTTTAATATCCCTTCAATAAAGTATAAGAATATATTTCATCATTGAATAAGAGAAGAAGAAAAATATATACTTGACAAGTAGTGTCTCTACCACAAATTCATCTTTCACTCCAAAACATAATACAACTCAAAAATTCTCAATTTATCCTAATCGTACAAGGTTCCAAATATTAGCACATGCCATTTAGATTAGGAAAAACTATTTTGTAATAACTAGGGACTTCATGTAGGCTAGTGGCAGGTAATAAATGCATGTCACACTATGGTTGTGGTTTTGATTCTTACAGCTTTGTCCGACGCGACGGGTTATCCCCTCAACCTGCATGTTGTCTTTTTCCTAAAATTATAGTATTATAATATTCCAGAAATAATCTTCAGAAATTTTTTAACCTTAAACAATACTATCCAATGTTCAACTTAATCCATTCCAACATTTATAGTTACCCAAAATACCTCTATCTAGACTATCTCTAAAAGGTCTCTAAAATCCAAAATCATTTATAACATCAGATTCGCCAGACAAAGTAATGTTTCTCTTATATATATATGATTATCTCCATCATATCAAAACCTAAATGAAAACCATATGTACTGCAGTACAATCCTTATATATATATATCACATTATTATTATAACTAGAATATAATCCGTGAGTCCAAAAGCACCAATACATTAATTATTCTGCTTCAACTTTAGTAATAGCATAAGATTGTCCATGAACCCTTGGCCTTTTTTGTGTTAAGTTTCCCTGACGCATTGGACATTCATTTGCATAATGTCCCTTTTCTCTACGATTATAGCATTCCACGTTGACAACAACTCTCTTTCCTTTGCATTAATGAGCTTGGTTGCTTTTTTCACAACACTTGTAACAGACTCTCATTCCCTTCAAGCAAGTACCGGGGTGATTTTTCCCACAATTATCACATTATGGAAAATCCTTCTTTCCCTTTTTCCCTTTATCTATCTTTTGTTCCACCATTCTCTTCTTCTCTTTCTTTACTTTATTGTCATAAGTTTTAGAGAATTCCTTTTCCGTCTTGATAGCACATGATACTATATCTTCATACGTTGAGAAATTTTGAGAGACTAAGGCTCAACGGAGAAACAATTTTAACCCATCAAAGAAACGATCAATCTTACTCCTTGGGTTACATATATAATCTGCTGCATGCCTCACTAACTTTACTCATACTTTGTGACATTCTCATCCCTCTTCTCCCTCAGACTCAGAAATTGCCTTTCCCTATCCGCTCGATGGTCTCAAGTAAAGTATTTTTCTATGAACAGCTCTTTGAAATCCCTCCATTCCATATTTGATACTTTCTCATCTTCCTTCGTGTTTTGTATCAATGACCACCATTGATCAGCATCTCCAGTAAGGCAATAGACTGCCATGGCAACTTTCTCCCTTTAACTACTCCCGAAGGCATGGAATATTTTCTCTAAAGAATTTATCCATTGCTCAGATACTATGATATTTGTACTCCCATTGAATTTTGGTGGTTGTTGCCTCATGAAACGGTCTATCATTGATCCTCCACGTTACAGATCAGGGTGGTCCATACATGTAAGGTTATTATTAATAACCGACGTGAGTCATCCCAATACATCTGTGCCAGAGCCGCCTCTACCTACTCGTATCCAGACAGGGATGTATTGCTCGAAAAACTCACAAAATCTATACAATACCAAAATTCTAGGAAGTTCTTCTATACTACTCTTCAAAGTCTATCTCAGGGCTATGTGATCTAATCAGAGATTATCCAAATCTAGCTTCCAAGGTTTGTACTAAATTTCCTCTGATACTAACTGTAACGCCCCGAACCCAGTTACCCAGAGTTGGTGCATTATTACATTACATTGGCATGATCACAAGAAAGATCAGGCCTCGATAGACCGATTGGTTTAGTAGCCTTGGAAACACTAGATATATATTCATATGTATTACATTACATCATAAAAATGAAAACTACAACAATATAGTATCCATAGTCCACACTCATATCTTCACTGACTATCCCTACAGGTCATTCATAAAATACTTCTTCACATCCTGGGAAAGATAAAACATTGAAAGGGGTGAGCTCAAATGCCCAGTAAGGATAACAATATAGCGGAAACATTCATAAGAAAACATAAGCATTTAAGGTAATGTATAACTAAAACAAAAGCCTTATTAAACTTGAACTTCAGTATAATATAAAAAAATTAAAATCAAATAATGCCATTTACTTACTGACATGGATATTCTACTAGTCGAATAATCACATGAAATATCAATAACCACTTTCATAATGAGGGAATGTATATTGCCGGACATTCTTGAATTTTTTTGAAAAGGCCTCGGACAAGACGTCTAAAATGATTAAGGCCTCGGCCAAAATCATAAATAATATTGGGAAAGGTCCTCGGCAAATTCCACATCTAGATGACTCATGAGACCTACCGATGCATTGAGGAGCTATAGCGGGCTCCACCCGTCACTTATTAAGTCCAATACATTCCTCATATGAAAAGGATTAAACATATCATCAACATTAGTATTAAAACTAGCATACGACATGTTAATAATTTCATCATAAACCATGAATGGTATAAAAATAACACATCCACATTCAAACATACCAAAAAACTTTAAATAAAATATGGAAGTTTTGTATCATAATGAATCAACTTCAAATAAACTTAAAATCCATCAAAAGAGGTTGACATAGATGAAATCAAAACTATTTTAGAGAAATATCTCTTTTTTGAAATCATTTAAAAGTCACATAATTATAAAATAATACAGTTACTTTGAAAATATTCTTAAAAGCTTGTAAGGGAATCTTCGATGATGTTATAACGGCAAAAAATAGCCGCACCCGCCGTATAAGTTAAAAAAAACATTCTTATATTAAATTTGTCAAAAATGTCAATAAGTACCTTGTTTGGAAAACGACGGAAAGATTCCTTTAAAAGACGTATAAGGGTATAAATTAATTTAACCCATTATATATTTAATAGTAAAAATGTTTTGAATGAAATTTTTAAGAAACATGGATGTGGATGATAACGTGGTCCCAGTAGATATTTATGTATAAACAACCATGGATAATGAAGAAGTTGTAATGTAAACCCTTATCAATTTGATAACATTCAAAACATACATCCCATGAAAGAGGTATCATAAAAGTAATATGTAAATACACATTAATTAAATTGTATTACACAAAGAATACAATTATGGGCAGTACATACACAACACAAAATGTAATAGTGGCAATATGGCATGAATCTCAAAGGAATAAGTAATGAGATGAAAATCCCTTACTTTGAACTTTTCCTTAGTCTATGGTATGTTAAACTCCTGTATAATAGTTAAAAAATTGTCATTAAATTATTCAATAATCATATACATCAATATGATATCATATATGATATTTTAACATTGCTTTATTAATAATATATTAGTATTATCGTCGTTTCGGGTGATAACCGATTCATTCTTCTTAAATGTTTGGTTACGTAAGACATGTTTGTAATGGATAGATTGTATTTTGTTCATAATCAAAATGATATTAAAATTATTTTTAACCCTCAAATGAGAATAAGACTTGAATGGATATGATGGAGAATGGATCTCATCGCGTTCGTGGAGACGGTAGTCCGTACGTACGCACGAACGCTACTTCCATTTCATTTTTCAATTTAAAAGAATTGAATCCAAATTATACATAGGTATATAATTATTCTTGTATAATATAATATTTTATATATGTTACTTATGTTCATTAACACCATCCTTTATACATTCCGTGTATGGTATGAACGAATCATATCATTTTAAGGGGGCGGAAGTCCGCACTTTCTCAAATGAAATTATCGTATGTATAATCAACATGAAACGAATAATGGTATGATATAAAATGGAATTACAGAAGATTATATATAAAATATATATCATTATTATCATGTTTAATTACAGTTCCATCATAATGGCTACCATGAGAGGCAGTAAGATGTATTTGAACAATCATCGTTTCGTGAGGCGTTAGTTTTCCATCCACAGAAACAGTATGTTCATCATACATTAAATGGAGGTGTGTGTAAGTTTAGTTCGAATCCATTTTATAACAACTTCCTAGTATATTTAGGATACTTGTTTTGTTACAAAAGAAAATAAATAAAAAGAGTTTAGGGGTTGGAGAAGAAAAATAAAAGAAAAGAATTTAAGAGAAATCGTTACCTTTAATTTGGGTAACTCACTTTTGATTGAACCACAGTACTTCTTGAAGTGCCTTCTGCTCAAGGCAAGGCTTCTAGGGAGAGGAGAGGGATGTAGGGATATTATGTGGGAAGAGTTTGGAATAGAAATGTGGCTTGATTGGTGTGATGAGTTGGTTAGAATTGGTCTCTTTTTATAAGGGAGAGGAGGGGCTCTTTAGGAAAGAGTGAAAGTATTACTTTATAATATAATGATATTCGGTTTATAATGGTCCAAAAATCATTGAGGTCGAATATAAGATGACTAAAATTCTAAATAAAATCAACCAATGGGAATTGGACAGGTTTTAGATAATATTTTAATCATTATAATCTTATTTAATTAAATGATTTATTAATGTGGTAAACATTGCATCAGTATTGTGTCATTAATAATTTAAATTATTTGATGTCTAAAAATTCTATAAAAATACTATAATGTAGGAAATATTTTTATCTTTATAATTGTTATTTATAATCAAAAATCAAACATATATATCCATATGTGAAAATTGTTCTTCTAAAAGATATAAGATTTTGTCCATTTTGTATTTATTTTAACTTTATTAATATAAAGTGTCCCAACCAATTACAAGTGGATCCATGGGGTCCCAAAATCGACCCAAGGATGCCCATGGTCGGGTATGTGTCCACCAATAATGTTAGGACACGTTTTAGGGTAATTTATTATTATTATAATATTATATTGTTACCCTTATTTACTGGATTAATCCTTTAACCCTGGTAAATAAAATATTTACTGAAGTAATTATTCAAAATGTGTTAAAATAAAAGTTACCTATTTACATAATATGGACATATTGATTCCAAATATGGAATCCATTTTTATAAATTCAAAACACAGAAGTGGATGAAATTATTTTAAAATTAATTCCCGTTGTTAAAACAAAAAGCGTGTTTTTAAGATATAATAACTATCAAAAGATTGACACATGTTTATGTCTTATTTAATTGTGAAATTATGTATAATGACCAACATTTTATTAAATGGTAATAATATATTCTAAATATACTTAAAAACCATTCAAATATATAATTTATCACTATTAATTATTTTGATTAAAAAAGTTGTTTTTAATTAAAATTTAGAAATATTCACTATTCATCAAAATATAATAGTTATCCGAAAAATACAAAAATTTCACCTTAGGCTAAATTTGATACTACGAATCCAAAAATTAATTAAATTTTGAGAGATAAAATTTATAAAATTTAAAAAAGTAGGTATTACTATTCATAACGGCTAGTTTAATTAGTTGTGGTGTGTGTTAGAACTCGAGGTTGCGTACAACACACACCATTGCATTATTCTAAGGGAAAAGTACCGTGGAAGCTTGGGGTTCTACATTCAAAATTTTTGATGTCCCTAATCTAAAGAATTAATTTAGAAAAATTAAATATATAAAAGTTTAAAATATTGGATTAAAAAAGGTTCAGCATTAAAAGTTGGTAAACGTGCATTTTTTTAAAAATACTTCTTTTATCTGAAAAAAATGAATTTGATCTTTCATTATGTCTAAGAAATCGATAATATGGATTCTAAAATTATATGGATTATATAAAGATCAAAATTTTGTTAATACTATTCATAACTTCTTTTGAATGGCGTGTTTGGTAAGTCATGGTGCACTTGAACTCGGTGTTGCGTGTAGTGAAAGCTATTGATTTATTTTGAAGAAGTAACACACTATGAAATCTTGGAGTGTTACATGTTATGAATATCCTCTTTTTACAAATTAAAATCTCAAACATACCTAAGGACATTGTAGACTAAAATAATCACCATGATCATGGAATTAATGTTTATGTTATTTTAATTTGTTAAATAGTATTTAAATAGGGTGCTAAAATCCTATTAATTTTTAGAAAACAATATCGTATGATATTTTTTAACTAATATATATGATGATGATGTAATTTACAGTTCTATAAATAAACAATCATGCATTGAATTTTCAAAACTCAAGAAATAATAATTTGAAATGATCATGATGGGTGATTTAAATTATTTTCATGGTTTCTAGATTTATCAAAATGACTTTTGGAATGTAATGAATCAAAGAACGTATATTCTTGATTACAATAAATATTTAGATTAGAAAGTCGAAAAATACATATAAATCTTGTATGTTCTAAGGAAGGGCTTGATTTGGATAAAACTATGAGACATGTTTACAATATTCTATATATTGGAATAATTGGAATATATTATATTTAACATATAGTAGATTAAACAATATGATTATTTTCTAATGATTTGCGAGATATCAAGATAATCCCAAGGAATATTATTTAAGTGTTTAAAAAAAAATTAATTTCTTTAAAATGAACTATTTATATTCCTGTAATTTTTCTAATTACATCGGATTTTAGTTGGGTTTATCATTAAAAATCTTAATTTTATTGTTGTAATCTCATTGGAACACACCATAATGGATTTTGTATAAATTTATAATCAAGTCTCAAGGAAATGTTATAGTAGTAGTTATATCATAATTTCAACGAATCTTATAAATCATTCTAGAAAAAAATATAGACATAAGGAATCATTCCTTGGGGGATAATGCTAATAAAATTTATATCACTCTCCAATTCATCATTACTGAAAACAGATTAATGGATATTTTAACTAATACCCTTACATGAGAATGTTTTAATTTCATTAAAATGGAATTTGGGATATTTATAATTAAAAGAGATCAGTCTCTCTTATTTCATTGAATATGATTTTCTTTCATTAATTACAAATTTCAAAATATTTTAGTTCATTATAGAAATTGAATTAAATTATTTTTAATTTATTTTTTTCTAATAATTATTTATTTTTGTTTAAATTTTGAAAGATCAATTTTTGTTCTTTTTCAGAGGAAATTATAGTTTTGTTTTATTTATCATATTTTTTATTTTATATATGAATCAACCCAAAATTTCAAATCATAAGTCTAACCCTATTCAAAATTAAGCCTATGGCATAAAATATTTATTTAGGCTGCAAAACTTCTATAATTCACTTATATTACATCTCTTCGAAGATGAATAATCTTCCTTTTCCTCCTCAATCTAACTCAGTTCAATCTAATCTTTCTACTAATCTTATGTAATTGGAAAGTCCAAGCATAGAGATGGTTGCAACTCCAGATATTTTTATAATGTGAAGTTATGTGGTGTGCCCCCAAAATGTTATCATTTATAATGAAGTGGATATGGCCTGGATTTAGAGTAGCTGAATGTTACTATGGAAATTTAATTTCACGGATGTGAGCTGGTTTCTAAGGAAAATAAGTTTAGTTTTTTTAGAAAGGGTGAACAAGTTCATGAGGAATATAGAGTTCCTGTTCAATGAAGTATATGATTTTTTGTCATCAAATACTTGTGAAAATAATTGTTTATTTCATCAGTGTGAATGGGTGAAGACTTTTTTTATCCTCAAGGGGTGATTAATATTTCAACCAAACCTTATGTGTTATGACTAAATTGGGAAAAATTAAGGTGTTCATGTTATTTTTAGAACATCCATTATTAATAATAAAGATGAAAAGGACGTTGAAGTTTAATGTAAGGATTTTTATTTAATTCAACTATGTTATTCCAGAGAATACGTGAGATGAAAAAAGTGTTGTTTTAGAAGATGATTCTCATATATGTCCTGATAAACAATCTGAAAAATAATCATACATGTTATATGTTACTTTTTATCAATCAATGATGTTTATAAAAAGGGAGGATAAACTATTATCCTTATTGAATGCTCATCAACATGGTGTTAAATAAGAAAGAGTTGGAAATTAACGAGGGAGAGGTTGTAATGTTTAATAAATGAATAACCCTTTCTATAGTCCTCCTGGATACAATTTGATACGATTATAATTATAATTTATCATATTTAGGATATGTCATATGGGATGGTAAAGATTAGGTGGATCCATACCAATTCTCACCAACTAATTATCCAACAGCTATTAAGAAAATGCCTACTATGTATGTTCATGAGTTATTGTTTTCTATATTAGAGCCTCATGTTATAGAGATCAAAAATGGAGTAAAATACATTGTCTAGAGCTGATAATATAATGTTATTAATGCCACAAAATCTGTTCATTATGTTGATCCATATATTGAGATAGTTGTTGTATCTCTTGGGGAAATACCAATTAGAATCATACCATGTATGCGAGTTATAGTGGATAGATTTAAACATTATTTGAAGCACCCTAAATATGGTATATTTCTTCTTTTATAATCAGATAATAGATTATGTTATGTGTTAATAGTTATGGGGACTCCTTATCATATGCATGCACCACTCACTCCATCAACTCCTCATGTTCAAGAGTGTGTACCATCAATTAATAAATTTTCTAATAGTTTTGAAATGTAAACCCTTTCTTTTTCCATAATGATAGAATTTTATAACCTTAGAGGAGACTATAATGTGTTGAAGACGGAGATGATATCTTATATTTATGGAATTATACAAATCAATGATGAGATTAGTTTTATAGGATATTTGGGATAATGGAATCCCAAACTGACCTGATCAAGAAACTAAGTGATGTGAAATCATTTATCTCTAAGGTGAATTATACATATATTTTGGAGTTGAATTCTCATGTAGATAGACTTAAAATGGCCTTTGATACCATGTATAAGATAAGTAATCATTTATTCCATGATTTAGATTAAAGGGAAATGATTTAAAATATTCCCATGGGACACTCTGACATGTATTAGAATGTTGTTAATGAGATTATATGTTTTATATCTAAAATTAGAGAAATCTTGTACACATTAATAATCTTTATTATAAGTCATTTTGAATTCATTAATATTAACAAACTTCATCTTCTAGATATACTCCTTTAGTGGTTCTTAAAAATCAGAATTAGTTGGATAAAATATCTTATAAGTAACATTTTGTGTCCTCTAACTGCTACAAATAGGTTCCTTCCAAATAGAACTTAACAAACAATTTTCCCCATCCATTGGGATGGGTTGTTATACCATATGTTTGTCTATTGGTTTCATAAAAACCATTATGATAAACAATCATATTTGAAAGGTTTTAGTAATCATTATATACAAATGGTTTACTACTCAAATTGAGTAAGTACATTTCTTGCATGATCCAAATAAAAAATAGTATCATATAGTCTACATGATTCCCCATGTGGATATCATTACTACTCAAATCATAGAAAATTTATTATAATAAATAGAAATTTCAATTTCCTATCATAATAATAAAGTTTTCTCCCATTATCAATCTTGTTGATGATGTTTTATTATCTTTACAGAAGAAAGTATCATCATTTTCCTTGGAACCGTTTTCCCCTTAATATCATACAATACACATTTTCACATACTCATTCATAAAAAACTGATTCAATATAATATAAATTTTAATTTTAAATTCTAATTCATAACATATTTCTATTTATTTTGATTAACCCTTCTTATTTTTTATCCCTTAGGTCATTTAATGCCACTCATTTGCATTTGATATATTAATGAGTCTTTAGAGATTGGGTATGTGTAACTCATGAGTCATAAACTATGTCATATCATTAAATACACTCAAAATCTAGTATACAATATAACCAAGGAATTTTCAACCTCAATTTATAATGTTATAAAACATTTTAGTTGGAACTTCTCTAAACTAATTTGAATCCATTTTCAATATTCCTTATACCATGAAATATTTGACCTTCAATATTTTATGGAAAGTATTTTTTATCACTCAATGAAATTTACAAAAACATAGGACTCAATGTTTTAAACCATATAAAACCTTAATGAACAGTCATGAAATTTAACATAAATAGGTATTATTCTGCCCGATGAATTTAATTTCATAAAAATATCCATCATAGGTGCATTATAGAGTGATCATCTTCATGTTTATTCTTATACAACCACTTATTAATTTTGTTGGTACTTTTATCTATCCTAAATATTTTTATCATCCTCTTAGTTAATAATATGAGATAATATTTCTTTCTTTCAATAACATATGATTGACTTTTCTTCATTCTAATTAACCCAATATAAGGAACAAAAACATATAACATAGTTTATATATTCTATGAAAGTTATTACTAGAAAAATCCTCAAATAAAATTAATTAATGAATTCCTATTTCAAATATGCTCTCCCCATTTTAAAGTCTATAGTGTGTAGTTTACTGAAACACGCTACATTCAGGTCATATTTCTCATTTTATGTTTTATTAAAATGAATATTTTATGGAAATCCATGATGTTTCACATCTTAAACTAGTGAAAACAAATATTTTTAAGATGGTGTTGTGAGGTCATATAAATTTTAAAAATATTAAAAATTCACTCTTCAACATCATATTTCCTTTTTCTTTTACACACATCAAAACCATGGAACAAACATCATGACATTTAAAAACAATTAATTATTTTAATTTTAAATATATATTCTGTGATGTATATGAAAAATGACATAAGAACCATATATTCATCATATCATCCCATATTATTCTTACCATTGATAAACGTTACATTTTTTAATTAGTTTTTTATCTAAATATAACAAACTCCCCATGGGTCTCAATAAAATTATCATGGCCACAACCATTATTGTTCTTACGATATAATCTTTTTTCAGCCTCAAGAAACATGATTTGTCACCTGTCATCCTTCCCACATTTATAAATTTATTATACCATTCATTTAGATATGATAATTCATGGTTTGTTGGTTACGCAGAATGTCATATTTTGAGAATTTTTTATCCAGTATGTGATTTATAGTCATATTTAAAAGATTAATTGTTTCACCCATTACGAAATTATATAGAAGAATATCATATCTATTTTTGGTTGTGTAAAAAGTTTTGTGATCATGTTCTTAAAGGAATAATATGTGATTTATTTATTCACACAAGATATCCTATAATAGATAATCAAGAATATAAGAGTTGTCCAATTATAGAGTTTATCATTCAATGTCTACTGACTAACTCTATATATTTTAAAATTATTTAATATGTATAAATATGGTTTGTTTTGATATATATTAAGGTGATAAGATTCATGTTAAACTTAATCAAGAACACAGGAAAACCATGTATATCATGAGTAACAATGAATTTTTTTAAAATATTCTCTTTGCATATAATTATTTTTTAAGTAACAAATGATTATTTATTTTTTATAAAGGCCCATATAATTACAAAGTAAATCTATGGAATAGGAAATAAATATTTTTATAATGTATTCATCTAAAATTTAGAATTTCTATGAAAATAACATATAATGTGGTTTGGATAGATTCACAAGTATTTTGATGTTTTTTTTAAATTATATAATGTAAAAATTCAAAGGGTACGTTTTCAAATAAGCACAAATGCGTTAAACATTCATTGACATGGGGATTTTACAACCTAAAATATGTGATACAATATTGATAAATATACAATATCTTTATCCATGGATATTTATCATGTCATTAAAGCAAAGAAGACTCCATATAATGATACATATATGATAATGTGATCATTGAATGTGTTCACTGATCACGGATATAAAAGAGGTTTGTTATAAATGTTATAAAGTATATAAAAATTCAATGTCGTCCAAAACATATATATTTTATGTGTTACATCATTTAATTTTAAAACATTGTATGCATTTCTTTTTTTGTTATTGGTGTGTGTCTAAATCCAAAAAATATCATGTTAAATAATAAAGTCCTTATTTTATAATTAATACATGTGTGATGTTATCACTACATTAAAATATAGGAAGGTCCATAAAAAATAATTTATTGAACGCATAATACAATATATACAATGAAAACAAAAAAAAAATTAAAGATTCCATCAAGGTGATACTTATAAAAATAACTTTTATGATAGATTAATATTGTACAATGTGAAGGTTCTATACTTCCTAATTTATATGATAAAATATATTCTTTTAGAGATCTTGAGTTATTTTTTTGATTTTTTGTTTTTTTCATGTATTATGATTTATTTTCAAAACCTAAATTATATCACTTCATATTAAAATTATAAATAAATTACAATATTTCAATATCTTATATTTTATATTTATTTAATCATTTTATCAAATTCTTCAAAACCTTTTTTTTGTAGAGTAAATTTCTAAAATATTTCATTTAATATGAACAATTCATATTATAATTTATTTAGCTTTTATATGAAAATATATTTGAAAATATATTTATCAATATTTTTTTTAATTAAAAATATTTTATAAATTAATTTATAATTTTAATATAAATACTTTTTAAGAAAATTAAAAAAATATACAATCAAATTTTACATTAAACATAGATTACATTTTTAAATAAATTTGTAAATAAAGTTCATGATATGGTTCTCATGAAAAATCTATTCAGGTATATTCCAATGAAGCCACACGATTACAATAAATCATATAAGTTTTTTAGAAACATTATAGTATAATATTTATATGATAAATTATGATACATTATATTATAATTTTTGGTTAACATCATAATGTGGAAAAAAAATTAGAATCCATTTCAATGACTATTTTAGAAAAATGATAGAAATGAATGAATATAATTTTATAAACAATGTTTGTTTTGATTTGAAACCTATCATTCTTATAAAAATCACCATAAATTATTCATTTTTTAAATATAATGTTGGGTTTTGAAAAATAAATTTTTCACTGAATCTTTAACCAACCAATTTATTAATGAAAAATTAATGTATCTGATAACACTATTATGATTTAGTAGTGGAAAACATATCTAAATGAAATAGAAATAATAACTAAAAACAATATAACAAAATTAAACAATGATGTTTTATTTTCATTAATGAAATTTTGAATAAAATTACACTACATTTTAAAAGAAATTGAGCCCCATACTCTTCAAACATGAATTTTGTAGATTACTTAGAAACATATAACAAACCCATTACTCTTAAGATAGATCATTCATTAGTGATCCACATAACACTAATTTATAATTCTATGTTTTCCCATAATTTATTAGAATCATAGGTTAGTAGTCGGAATTGCCCGAAGACCTTCATTTATTATTGTTTTTGATAATCCATTATTCAAGGCGAAGGTGGAATTCATACAAGGCCCTAGGGATTGGAGACAATTACATGACCCATAGGTCATAGAGGGAATCATCTAGATAATATAACTAGGAACTACTCCTCCATAGCATATGTCATTATATCTACACTTCACCTTTATAGGGCAGGTCAGCTAGTTGTCCTACACAAAGCTGCACAGTTCTAGTACCGATGGCAAAGCTATACCCTCTCATTCTTCCATATCAAGTTAGCTCTACTCTCTTGAATTTTCATACCCTGAATCCTCATCTGAAGACTCATCCCATGTACTAAAACGGGTACTTCTGAATTCAAGTGGTCCAAAGGCCTTGGGGTGGCCCTATGGCCTTATAGTGGCCTGAATGACTAGATAATAAACTTTCCCGAAGGTCTCGGGTGGCCCGAAAGACTTGTAGGACCCGAGGCCAAAACTGGTGGCCCAAATGGATGAATAGTTAAAACTATTATTTAACTCAACAATACCTACTACAGTATTGAATAATGATTTTCATTGTATCACATAATAAATAAAACATTTGATAGTATTTTATAATTATTAATAGATTATTTTTAATCTATAACTATATAATTTTATTACCCATTGATAATCAACAGGTCACATATAAAAATATTAACACGTTATTTAATGTTGTTTATCCATTCATTGATATGTTTCATTCATATTTCATAACAAAATTTAAAATACGTTATTCTTCCCTGATGAATACAATTACATAGAGTGGAAACTATGATATAATATAATCTATACTAAGCTGACTTTCACCAAGTCATTATTCTTATAACAAAAACTACATTTTGGGAACATTCACTACATCATGGATTTATGATTTGGTTCATTTTTTTTATTTTGTATGAAATTCGTTGGTAGTGAGTTAGATTTGAACAAAACATGCTAGTTTTATTTTTTCCTATTTGCAAGGCATAAAACATATTGGTGGTCATGTATGCCAGACCACAAGCCTTACATCACACATATCATTTCTTTTCATAGTTCGTTTCATATTATATAAAGAAACTCTCTCACACACACAATATATATATATATATATATATATATTATTACATAAAAAATAATCAATTTTAAAATTTAGTTTTACTAATAATTTTTTTTAAAATATAATAAAAACCATGGACCATAAAACAACCCTATTTTTTCAGGTATTTAAATAATTCTTCAAAAAAATTTATTAAAATCATAAATTATAAATTAACAAAAATATTTTAAAATAATACCATGTCAATTCAAATTACAAAAAATTATCAAGAAATTTTTTGAACAATAATTTCTAATATTAAATTATATTGTTAATTTTTTAATATTTAAAAATGTATAAAATACAATAAAAATGATAGATAAATATCACATCTCTTGAAATAAAATTTATTTTTATCCTAAATAATAAATTCCCAAATTTTCATAATGAATTCAGAAGTAATAATTATTACCACCGCTTTGATGAAATCTAAATAACTATAATTTAGATTAATTATATATTCAACCAGATATAAATATATTGATCTACACACTCCTTAAACTAGTCACAAAAATATTAAAAGATCATCATAACCTTATTAACCACCATATAAAATTATTTTATGCTAAAAATTCATTATTATTAATTTAATAATTTATATCACTTATTTATTCACATAATCATGTATTCATGCATAAAAATGATCACATTAATTTTTTATTATGTTTTTAAAAAATTATTTTAAAAAAATGTATTCAAATATGGTAAAATCCAAGATCTAAACAATTATTTTAATATTTTGGATATTTTATTTTGTCAATATACAAAAAGTATTGTAATAGTGATAATATATCTTTCCAAATAATATGAATATATCTATACAAACCTACAAAAATGAACCTCATGCACCTAAAGATATTGTTTTTTATATATAAATAATAAATTGAGATTGACCCTAGAGACATGGTCAATCCTGAACCCTTTTATAATTTTTAAAGATTTTTTATTTATACAATAATTTTGTTACTCCCAAGTCACCAAATAGAAATAAAACAATTGTATTTTTATCCAAAACTATAAATATTAGTCTAACTAAAATTCAATATTTAAATGTTTTTTTAGGTAGACTATTGATACCATTTTTGTGAAAAAAAAATTTATAAATTAATTAATTATTTATTAGTTTAAAATTCTAATATAATAAAGATGATCCATAAATTATTTAATTATACAAATTAATTAATGTCTCACAAAACAAATGATTAATGTAATTCTATTGAAATATTTTTTCTTATCCCATTGTACAAAAAATTAGATGATTGTTAACTAATAACCACTCCAACATAATATGATTGAATATTTTTGACAATTTTCTTTTCTATAATATAAATTAAGAGATTAATTAAAAACAAAAAAGTGAAAAATATTTTACGTGTGTAATCTATATGAATCACTATGATGAAAACTTGATTTTTTCTATGGTTATTTTCTAACTAAAATATTTTTAACATTAAAAGTATATTTATTAGATTACAATATCTTGTAATTAAATAAGAAAACATATATGAAGTTCGATAAAAACATATAATAAACCCTTTAACCTTCCAATTAGTGTTAATGGTTACATCTCTATCATAAAATATTGATTACATAAATCATTTAATGTATATGTGACTCATTTATTTATGAAATATACTCCAAATTATGTTGTTTAACATTGTTTATTAACGTTAAATAGATTTTTATAATCTAATAATATCCTTGGATTTATAAGTGTAAACATTAAATATATTAAAAAGACTCGATAATTTTTATTTTTATTTCACAGGAAAGACCTTAAACTATTATATGAATAATATATTAAGATTTTATGTGGATATTATTTTCTATTGGAGTTTCATAATTTATACAAAGATTGAATTTATAATTTTTTTGAATATAATAGATCATGGGAATGTGGAACCAAGACATCCTAAAGTAGATTTAGTAGTGGATATTCTATTTGTGAAACCCTTTATGTCTCAAATGAAGAGTCTTAAATGTAGTAAATATTTACAAAATGTTTTTAAGGATTGTTATAGAAACCGAAGAAAATAATATCTTTATTTTAAATAAATTACACAATTAAATCAATTAATATCATAAATAGTAACCAAATAAAAAATAAAATAATGGTTAGTTTCATGAGGACCAATAAAAATTGAATCAAATTTATAAAAACATATAGCCTTTTCTCTTTAGTGAAACAACAATATTGTTTCTTCTATAATTATCATAAATTAAACTCCTCAACTTAACCAAGATAATGGAAACCTAAGAAAGGGGCGAGATAAAATGACCTGTAATGGTAAACATAAGTGATAATAATTAAGGATCATAAGTGAGAATAATATTTTCCAATTATTCCAAATCAGTATACATTAGGTTGTTTAAACAAATTGAGTATAGATAAAAAATGGCAGAAGTCATGGAATTACATAAATGTGTGGAACATCTTATAAAAGTTTAATAAATAGGTAATATAATACATTATGACATGAAAATCAATTTAAAAATGTATCCCAATTATAATAATAATAAAAATTTATATTAAACTCATTATAACTATGGTTTAGTGAAAAACTATTTTTGGCCAGGCATTAAAATGTGGGGAAAATCATAATTCTTATGCATTAATTAAACAACTCATTATATCCATGAATTAAGAATATATAAAACTAATTATTCATACACATTTTTTAAAATGACCCTGATGTAATAACATTTTAATATGTGAAAACTCATTATTCACATTCCTCTATAAACAATCTTGTTTTGTCAAGACACGAAAATTTGAGCAAACTCATTAGGATCATGCCTTTTTGAATGAACTCATTATGTAAAGGTATTACTATATCATAAGATATGGAACATAACCAATTAAACAAAAGAAGATATAACACCCCTTCTACAATTAATTTGTTCAAATTTTTTCCAATTTAAATCAATAATTCATTATATAATAAACAGCCTATGAAATGAAAAATTGGTAGTATTACATCTCAAGATTATATTATAAAAAATAACATTATGAATTTAAATTGATATTGTATAAAATTTAAAAACCAACAATGTGTATTTAATAAAAAATTTATAGGGTGTCTTATGAAACAAAACTTTTAATGAAATATGGCCTTCGGAGATAAATAGTGAAATTATAGAAAAATCAATAAATAGTATTTACATAAAGATTTAAACTTTTTCTAAAGTTATGATTCTATAGGCCACATTGAGAATTAATTTTTATAATGGACACTATTAATAAATTAGAAAATGAATTTTATAAATAAATATTAAAAAATGGTTATTGATAATGATTCCATGAACAAGACATGATGGTTTCAAAAGCTTTATGTGAGTACATATTGAAAACTTTTATTTTTAAAAGATCCTTTTAAAAAAGTGACGTGAAAAGAAATAATCGTTTAAAAAAGTGATGTGAAAACTAAATAAGAAATTTTAATTTAAAGATAAACATTACTAATATATCCTTGAAAATAAATAATGGTTATAAAAATTAATTCTATATTACAAGATAAAACAATAGATTTTGATAGGATTGAAAAACTTTTTTCAATATTTTGAAATACCCTTGTGGATAAACCACTTCACAAAAATGATTAAAAATTCATTTAGAGAATAGTTGAAATAAATTATTAATTTCACAATAGATAACCCATAATTAGGATGTTAATTATAAAGGTTATAATTGGTGAAAAAAATGGATAAGGAGGTGAGACTATTGATAAAGTGGATCTGAATTATTCTCAGCAATAATATACACTTTGACGAAAAAATTCATCAAGGTTAAATATTTGAAATAAAAAACTAATTATCCCTACATAATTATATATATTACTATGAAATAAAAGCATAGGTTAGAAGCAATAAAACATGGAAGAATGAAGTTCTAGAAGAAACATTCTATCTCAATAAAGATAGGGCAGTTAACAATGACCATTACAAACATGGTATATATTAAATTGAAAGGAATTTATGAATCGAAAATATAATGGATCATAAAAACCCAATAATTAATTAAATATTTTAATTTAAATTCAATAGGTACTAATTAATCAATATCAACGATGTAATGGTTAATAATATTAAATATGTCTCAAGAAATTAAATCTGAGACATATAAACCCTTTTATTGTTTTCCAACTAAGACGAATGCACTATAAACTCTTATTTAATGAAAATAACTATATTAATCACCTATTAAAAAGTCTTATTATTATAAATAACCGTTTATATACTTCATTTATGATCACTTGTTTTGAATATATTAGTTATTTATAGTTTATTTTTACAATTGATTGTTAGAAACAATAATTGTTTCCCCCAAATTTTATGATATCGATTTAGATGGCCATTATATGATAAAATATTAATAATTACTAGATAACTAATCTTGATATAACAGATAACTTATATTGATATATAAATCTATCATCTAATTCTATAAGTGTTTTAGTTATGTTGAATTAACTTTGAACTGATTTAGGCTTCTTTCGATTATTTTAGGGATTGGAGATGATATACGAATAATACGTTAGTTATATAATATAGCCCTTAAAACCCAAAAAACAATCATAATTTTCTGATTAAATTATAGTAATATTTTTATTTATGGTCCCATATCTATCAATTATAAATTACTATACCATTATTTAAGTTGGTGGATAGACAAACCCAAACATGAACATACCATAATTATTAGATGAATGTGGTTAATAATGTGTTATATTTTTGAATAATACAATTATTAATGAAGAATAATGAATTATTTATATAATATTAATCTTATTATTCAACTTTTAATATATTCTAATAAATAAAAAATATATTTGATGAAAAAAAGATACAATACTTTTTGGATGTAGTAGTTCTCACATACACATGATTAACGTTTTCATTATTTAATGAATTTAATGGAATGTAGTTATATAATAAATTATAATATCAGAATAATTTTAATGGCATGGATAACATTTTTAATCATAAAATCTATACGTTTTACAAATCATGAGAATCCATGAACAAAAATGAAATATTTCAAATCCTGGGGGTAGTAATAGTATATACACATGATCTACGTTTTTGTTTTAATTAGTGAAAAGAAATTAATGCATAATTATTTTTTTGAAAAATTGGATGAAAATATAAAGTAATGTGAGACAATTGGGTTGATGAAATTAATCATCTCTTGGAAACCTTCTTGATTTTGATGTTCATTATGTAATCTTATTAACCATATGCCTTAAGAAAGTGAGTGAGTGTTCTATTAGTTGTAAAATTTCATAAGTTAAAGAATAAATTTATCAAATCAAGGGTTACATGATAGGGTGTCAGTGTTACAAATTATATAAATAATTGGAATGGTAATATTGGGAGTACCGATTACTTTTAAATAATGTAACGTTACAATTCATGGGATAATGTTTATATTATTATTAAATATGAAATGGAGATTGTTTTTTGGCCATTAATCCTCCCGAGAACTTATTTTTTATACTACTTGGAGTGATTTAAGGAATATTATTTTTAACTTCTCTAAATTTTAACCTAATGTAATTTTATATTGGTAATAGATTTTTGAAAATAGAAATATTATTTTAATGAACAAAATTAGAAATACACCATTATTATATAATTATAAAATGGGGATTTAAAATTTTATAATAAATATATTCAAAAAAAAATATGTGGTTGAGAGATGTTAATTTTAGAATAAGTTCACAGAGAGTGTTAAAATTCTTTTTAGAAGAAGTATATTCCTAAGATCATGATTAATTTGTAGGATAAAATTATCAATGATATAAACATAAATGAATTGAGATGTTTCTTTAAAATAATAATATATGTATTTAGATTCTAAAAGTAATCCAAAACTGAATTTTATTAAAAAAATCTATAATTAAAATAAAAAATTGAAATTTAGTTACAAATTAGAATAAAATGTTAATTATGTTGTATAAATTGGAAATAAGATTTATCAGTTCAAAATAATAAATTAAAATACAGTTTTTTACTACATAAATAGTTATTTTATAATTTAAAATATTTTATAATATTCCAAGTCTATATTATAAATTGATTAGTTTATAAAATTTACAATATTGGAAAAACTAAATTCTCACTGTTCACATGAAAATAAATTATTTTTAAATAAAAAAAATCTCCTTAAGATAATATTACCATAATCACTTTATAAATTAATTTAAATTAAACATATTCAAATTCTAAAATTTTTGAATTTTTTTTAAAATAATATACAATGAAAAACTAGATTGAGAAAACATGTTTGACAACATTAAGTGTTCTTAATACTAATTAGTATAAATACCTTATGAATTAAAGTATTTTTATTTAGTATATATTTTATTATTCTTAAATTTTTGTTAATAATTTTCATTTAATATGTTTTTCCTTATATTAGTTTGGAAATACATCTAGAACAAGCTATCCAACATAGTATTAATTTTGGGGTAAAATAGATTTTGAATCTCTAGTTGTAAAATTTACACCCAGTTAAACAATTTGAATAAATAAATTTATTATAATTTAGTAGAATCATTTTTAAACTGTATCTAATATATAGATATGATTCATGATATAAATTTTTGAGAGTTATAAAAAAACATTGGAAATGTATCTTTTTACCTCAAAATAGATCAATCATAATGTTGAGTTTTTTTCTAATCATTTAGCTAAACATATATGATGATTGGGTATCGTGTTAGTCGTTGTATAATTCATCATCCAAGAGATATCATATCCTTACTTAAACCGGTAGATAAGTAAATGTTGGTTTAAAATGTGATTTCCCTGTATAAAGTCATGTGATGAAACAAAATCCATATCAAAAAACACATCAAATTCATCTAATGGAATAACTAATAAGACTTTAAAATAGAATAATCACATAAACATTGATGTAAATTCATATACCTTGAATATAAAAATGATACCAAAAGGCGGTTTTATATATAACTATATATATAAGTTGGTGAAAACATAAAATATTTTATACCTCTATAAATATAGAGTGAATATCACATGTTACCACATATTAAACACCATAATATCTTAGATTAGATAACTAGATTCTAAATAAAACTTATTCCAAAATTATAATACAATAAAATGATAATCGATACTTAGAAATATGATTTTGTTTCTCAATCATGTTTACTGATCTCCTCATTTTTCATAAAAATCTTATTTCATTACTCCCTCCATTACCATAAATTAAAAAATCATCCAATTCCTTTGAATGATTCACTAAATTTGATATTCCCACATATTTTACATCATGGAAATTGAGTCTACATTCCCTCTTTATAATTATCAATTAATATCATTTGAAACTGAATATTTCTCTATATTTGTATCTATTGATGTTCAACATGTCTCATGTTATTAATCATACCTTATGATAGTTTGGTGAGCATAAAAACAATATTTTTTACACTTCCTTCTATCCAATATGGTTTATTTTCTAAAATGTCCCCCAAATTTCCTCATATATCAATTTTTAACAAAGTACATCATTTCCCCACACATTTCTAAAACCAAATATTAAATCATGAATAATCAATGTTAACATCAAAAGGTAATTTTGAAAAACTGAACCTTTAAATTTGTTACTCTTAGAAACTATATCATATTATTTAATTTCCACCTATATAACTATTGGTTCATTCTAGGTTTTATTTGGATTATTTCCCTCATATTCCTTAACCTATTTCCAAAAAAATAATAAATCATTTATAATTGATTTTAAATGGAATATAATTAATACAATAAAATCACTTAGATGCTTCAATCTAAGTATGTAGTATTTGATGCCCTCATAGTTCACTAATGTAAATATTTATTTAACAATCAACTATGACTTTTAAAGGTGAATAACCCTATGAACATTTGTTCCATGACCATATCTACATTCTAGTTTCAATAAATAGATGTAATTTCAAGGATAACAACACAATAAATATATTACCAAATCATTAATGTGTTATCCTATGTCTAAATGTTTCCCTTAGACTTATCTATTGGGTTTTAAATAAAGTTATCTAATACTAACCATCAAAAATAACTAATCTAATCTAAAAACATAACTAAAAATTGATATTATTCTAACTAAAACATCAAAATAAAAACATTTGTTTTTTTTCAAAATTTTCAAATGTTAATAATTACCTATCAGATATATTACAATGAAACCATGAATATAAGGTATTAAATCATTTAGGACATGGTACATAAGAAAATTATTTTTAAAAATGTGTAAAATTATATATATAGTCATTTCACACAATACACTTTTCTATTCTTCCCACAGGATACACTTATCGTCCAAACCATGGGTGGAATCATAGGAAATTGGTGTTATCAAATTCTAATTATGTTTGAGCATAATAAATTAGAATAGAATACATTATGTGAACATAATATGAGCATATAACTGTAATCAGGATACATAATAATGCCATAGCTAGTAAATCATTGATCATAAATCATTTCAAATTTCATTGAATAGAACAAAAATCCAAATTTCTAAGAAAATTTTCATTAATGTAGAACATAACATATTTAGAAAATAAAATACTGTTATAAAGGTGGAATAATCCTATGAATAGAAAATTCTATGAGTATTCTTATAATACACACACCTTTCTGGACAAAGTTATTATATAAATGCATTAAAATGTTGGAAAACTCATTTTCCCTGCACCTTTGTGAACAAACACAATATTTAAACACGTTAAAAATTTATAAACATATTATTTCCATTAATTAATTAAAATAATAAATATGTACTCATCCTAAGATGCATAAATACTCATTATATGTATTCCTTTATGAACAAATCCATTACTTACATTAATTAAAATATGAGAAAACCCATTATACAGTGGTCTTTTTAAACCAACTCATTATGTCAATTCAATACAATCTCATGAGATATTAGTCATAACCATTTTATTGAAGTGTGATATTATTACCCACCATTCAATCATCCATACAATTGATTGATACTTGAAATTAATCATGCATTATATCATAATTAACCCATATAATTAATAATTGGTTTCATAACATTTTTGGTTTGTATAAACAAAATTCACAATATGAATGTAATGGTTGAAACAAAAAATAAATCCCCCAAAAAATTATTACATTGAAAAATTTATAGGATTGGTTATAAAAATAAACATTCAAGGAAATATGGACATTGATGATTCAGATGAAAATGGTAGATAAATCAAAAAATCATTTTTAGATAATTTTGTTAACATTGAAAGAAGTTATGATGTTATGAGTCACTATGAAAATTTATTTTTAGAAAGGGTACTATTTAAAAATTTTAAATAATGAATTTTTAAAACAAATAATTATAATTATAATTATATAATTTTCTGTTAAAAAATAAATAATGGTGTTAAAAATTAATTTTAAAACTTATTAAAAACATTTATTTTTAAAAAGAAACATAAAAAAATTACTTAAAATACAATATGGTTTCAAAAAAGGATAAATGAAAAAATTGAAAAAAATATAAATTTTGAATGTAAATTCAAAAATAGATCCATGAAAAGTCATAAAGGTTATAAAAAATTAATATGGAGTGGAAGATAATACAATTGAAATAAAAAAGACTAAACCCCATTTTTAATATATTAAAATATCATTTTTGAAGAGACACAACATAAATATTTTATGAAAATATCCTTTTCGAATCAAGATTAGTAAATGATGAATGTCACATGGGATAAAAATAAATTATGTTTACAATTATAATGATTAAAATTAGTGGAAAAATAAATAATAGATAAGGAGGGGAAACCATTGTTAATAGGTAGAGAATTATTTTAAAAAATGGATCACTTTTTAAGAAAGAAATTAATCACGGTAAAATAATTGAATTAAAATGTTCATTAAAATGATATAGGAATATAAATAATCAATAAATAAAAACATATTTTGTAAGAAAGTAAATATAGAATAAATATGTTTAGTAAGTATCATTCTAACAGAATGAAGGGAGATGAGTTAATAAAGACCCTTAAAACATTGGTATCCTTCGAATTGAAAACCATTTAATGAAATAACATGATATAGATATAAAAAATAAATTAATTACATTATTATGTTTGTATATATTCATAAGGTAGTGATAAATTACATTATATATGTCATAGACCATAATAATATATATCTCTGAAGAAATTAAATTTGAATACAAGAACCCATTACCGTTTATTCATAGTTAGTTAAATGAATTCTGTCATCCTATATAACAAAAAAATATATATTAATAACCTATGTGAAAAATTAATTCATATATATTTACTTATATAGAATTCATTTATAATAATTTAATATTATTATATGTATTAGTTATAACCTATTTTTACCATTGTGTGTTATTAACTTTAATTGTTTTGTGCACACTATATGATGTCAATTTCAATACTCAGACATTGATAATATGTTAAATAATCCAAGGTTATTTATTTTAATATAGTATAAAACATATATTGATTTATAAATATCTTTTACTTTCCATATGTTTTTTAGTTATGTTGTGTGAATGTGAAATGATTTTCAGCTAATTTAACCTAGCATAAAAAATTGAATATGATATTTTGATAATAAGGTAAATAATTAATATTATATTATAAGGATCATAAACCATTAATATATTTTTTAATAATAAAAAAATATTATTATTTTCATTCTAATATTCATCTATTATATTGTTTTATAACATTGTCCATGTCGGTAGTTAGAGTGAACCATAATTGAACGTACCATAATTAATGGATGAGTGTGGTTATAGATATGGTTTCATCAAGCATGATATGTTTAATATATAATAATAATTACTTTATTTATATATTATTATTTATTTGAATTATATTTTTTCATTTTTTTTAATAAATTATAAAACAATTAATGAAAAATGGGGTATGTTACTTTGTGAATGTGTTAGTTCACAAAATTAATGATTAACAAATCATTTCTAAAAAAATGAGATTTAATGAAGTTATATAATAAAATCATTATTCAGAAACATTTTTATTTCTTAAAATCATATTTATTTATGAAATCCTTACTTTTTACTGACCATTAAATGTGGCGGTGAAAAATAAAATATGACACTTCGTGGAAGTGGTAGTTTGAATATACACAAAATCATTTTTTTGTTTTTATTAGTGGATATAAAGGAATTTATAATAATTATTAAATTACTATGAAAACTTTTAATTATATTAATTACAATGAATTTATTATATAATATTATATTTTTGTGGTGTTAAATGAAAAAATATGGAAGAAAATATAAGAAGTGTAATGGAAGTTACATAATATAAATTATCTTCCCTTAAAAACCTCTTTAATTTTGAAAGGGTTTTGGAAATATTTTGGACCAAAAGGCTCAATTAAATATAATAAGGTTATAGAGAAGGTAAGGTTTTATATTTTTAAGATGAAAATGTAAGGATTATTTGTGGCATGAATTGGTGGAAGTGTTCCCCTTTCAAAAGTTAGGAGAAGGGTATTTTTGGGACTACCAACTACTTATCGAAAATTAAATGTTATTTTACATGTTTAAAAGGTTATAAAAGTGGATATTATTAACTTAAGATAGTTATTGCTCTAAAACATAAAAATGTTTCATTAACATAAAAAACTAATTTTTTTTAAAATTTGAATAAAATGTTAATTATGTTATAAATGTTTAATATAGGTTTCCTAAGATCAAAATATATTTCTAAAATTTATAGTTTTACTAATTATATATATCGTTAATATATTAAAAGGTTTTATAAATTTCTAGGTCATTCCCATATATTTATAATTCCATGAAATATAAAATTTGGGATAAAAGAGAATTTATAACTACTAAGGTAAAAATTAATTTTTATATCGGAAAATTCTAAAACATTCACCATAAGATTACTTTTACATTATTAAAGAAAAATGATTTTCATTTTTTAAAATTATAATTATAATTTAAATTAAATTTAAATGAAAAAAAAATTTCTTCAAATAATCCCAATTAAAACATTAAGCGATCTTAAATATATTGTTAAATATTTATAATTGATTAATATATTCTAATTTAATGGAACGTTAATTCTTATTAAATTTTATTAATAATATTCATCTTATAATTATTGAATCTTTTTAGTTCGATGTTTCATGTGAAACCAACTATAAAGCATTGTATTACTTCAGAGAAATAATATATTTTATCATCATTGAGTGTTAAAAAGTCAATTGGATAGATGGTTATTGGAGGTTTCATTAGTTTATGTGATAGAGATTCAAAAATACTGAATGATAGTGTATCAAATATAATTAGTTTTCAATTAGAAATTTCATTTAATAATAGAATGGTGGGGGTAATTTTTCAATAAACTGTTTTTTCATTTTTTTTCATTTTTCTAATTATTATGAAGGAGACAAAAATATAAACTGGTATTTTTTAAGCTTCTTCTATTTTCTTCATAATAAATTCTATAATGGTCATCCCATTAAGTAGGTTAATTTTTTAACAATGTAAATTATTTTTTTTCATTTAATTTTTTTGTGTAATTTTATTCTAGGTCTTTATGATTACATATGTCCTTTTCTAGTTTTGGTATGATCTATTATGCGGTTGGAATGGTTTTATTCTTATTTTAGATACATAATATTGATATTCATTTAGTTTTGTATGTTATTGAATTTTTTCTATATTTTAATATCATAAAGGTGATTTAAATTTAGGGTATATGATGTAAACATTTTTGTCAAACGTTATTATTAATGTTCAGTATATTTAAATCATGTTAATGTGTTCAAAGATTAGGGTTGAGTAGTTTTGAAAAATTGTAATTGTATGATATTTTTAGTAAACATGTTACTAATAATTCTGGGCATTTTTCAATTTAGTTGGATATTTTTTAAAAAAATAACGAATTATAATAATATAAGGTCCAAATTTATTTTATAAACTATTCAAAATTTATATTCAATAGGATAATGTTATGGATTGTATATTCCTAATATATTTATGTAATACATTTATTGGTATGAAAATATAAGATATATTACCGTATGAATGGTAAGGGATCAACTAGAATATACTAGTATTTGTTCTTGTGAAGCCAGCATAGAATATAGTCTTCAACATCTAAGAAGTGGCGATGAATTTTATGTATTTGTCTATTCTTACCAACATGTATAGGATGTAAACTTCTATGGACAAACTGTTTTTTTATCTAGTATATTTCATTTATAAGGATATCAGATGTTAGGTTAGAGGAATATCATGTCAATTAAATTAATATGATTTAATGTTTGTTGATGTGTAAGAATGTTATGTAATCAGTAGCGGTGTGGGAATTACCATTCTGTCACTATATCTTGAATCACAAGTTGACTCAGTAATGTCAATAATTATTTCAAATGGTAAGGTTATATTTTTTTGAATATGTCTATGATTTGATTATAAATGAAGAGATTCATTTATAGGAAGTGATAGAAACTAAAAAAACTACAATTAGTGTGCCTGATAAATGTTTTTTTACAATAGGGGAGGGTGAAGTGAATAGAAAATTGTTTTTGGTTATTTTGTTAAGTACAATCCCATATGTTGGTGTTTCAGGACGATTACGAATGTAATTAATAATTCTAAATGCTAAATGGGAAATATTTTAATGCATTATTTATGATGTTCATCTATAAATACTATTTAAAATATTAGTATGTTTTTTACTAAGTGTATCTAATCTTCATTAGTGAGGGATTATTAAATCATTTTCTTCTTTTCACTCTACCTCCAAGAGAAGATACATGAACAATTATGTTTCTTTTAGATTTAGGATGTCTTATCTTAAAGAATATGAACCTATCATATTTTAGTATAGGCTGATGTTTTTATATGATCATTGAATTGATGCTAACTAGATATATTAGGGTAAAACACATATGCAGGTTATTGGATAATATTTACAGGATATTTGGATGATGTGGTCTTATATACTAAAATTTAAGATTGTTCAGGAAAATAAAACGGGGTTACATTGTGGTGTCTAAATAATTTACTATAAAACATTGTATAATAGTATTTATTCAGTAGGAGAAGATTATTTCAGACCATAATCATCAAGATTATTGATGTAAGGGAATGAGTGTCTATATAATAAGAGTGAAAAGTTGGAGAAATTATTGGATATGAATGGTATATAAATATTAATATTCATATAGTATATAATATATAAATATGGTTTCCTTGGAAAGCAGTGTGGTTGGTGTCCTTCAGAATAATAGTAAGGACACTAATGAATCAGATATTGGATATAGTATACAGAGATGTATTTTTATATGTTGGATTACTCTCAAAGTGAATCATTGTCATATTTTATTTCTATCAATCACAAAACATGAAAAATGTGTTTTATTTATCTTCCACATGTATGGATTTTCCGAAACATTAATCATATCGAGAGATATGAAAGATAATAACATCAGAATTAAGAAATAATACTTGAGGTTTTCCAGTAGTGGTGAATATAAAAGTAATGTGTAGGTGGTTTTGAATCAAAAGTATGATAATAAAACAATGTCACATAATAGATCAATCAAACATCGAATGATAGGGACATAAGCTTGAGTTTACACAATAATTTTCACATAGAGTCTTAGGTTGAGGTAGTCAATTATTATATGGATTGTCTGGTAAATTTGATTCCAAGAAAATTATTTAGGTTTGTTCTTTTTAAGGAACATTATATTGAAAATATCATTGATTTCCCATACTAATATTTTTAGAATTATCACTCATTTACATGTTGATTGTAGGGATAGGTTAATGATTTAGTCTAAGTAATAGGTGCATTTATTTTTAAGTAAAGATGATGACGATATTTGGTTTTGACTTTGGTATAATGATTATGGATGGTTTTCAGAAGTTGTATTTTTATATTTAATGGGAGGATTATATGGATTGATAAAAAAAATTTAGATAATGTTGTTTAGAAAAAATATTTGAAACATACCAATGAATTTCATGATTGAATTCCAAAATTTTTGGTCCATTATAATAGTTAATCTTTTATTGTTACCATTTAGCATAGATGATTATTACAATATATGTCAAATTCCATTGAAAAGTCCAAGACTACATGGGCCAAAATACTCAATGACCACAACAACATTCTATTAGAGATATGAAAGGTGAACTTTTTTAGGTATTAGTTCCTAACAGAGTGTAGATATTGAATAAATTTTGGTGGTAAACCAAGGATAGACTCCACGTATAGTGTTTTAAGAGTGACAAGAACTACTTGATTCTTAAGTATAGTAAATTATTTGAGATCCTTTAATATTCAAAAATTCTCAACGACTCGATAAATTAAGAGTTATAAGTTATGGATGTGATAGAATCCTTGCATGTTATTATAACATTAGAGGTAATATAACTTCATACTAGGAAATGAAAATTTTATAACAATAAGTTAGACATGTTTAGAGAAACATTAAATGGTATGAAATAAAAAATGATGACATTTTTAGGAAAGGATATCAAAAAGGTTATAGATTATGTTGAAAACATTTATATAGTTCTTAAAAATAAAAAAATTGAAATTATTCTAAAAATGATTTCTTTAGAGAGTTCACTTATTGATAATTTAAATGTGAAGATGAAATTCCAAAAATAGGATTTTGAAGAGTGATAATTCATGGGGTAACTAGAAGGATCCTTGTTAAATAGAAAATATTAACTATTGTGTTTGTTAAAATTTCTAATGTACCGGGTGAAACTAAAACCTAGGGAAAATATTTGATAGTTTGATTCAATGTTGGATGAGAATTAATTTTTCTCAAAGAATGTGTATTACTTTTTTTATTTGTAGGGTGTATATGATAGAAGTATCATTAGGCTAATATTATATATGTATGATAATATTTTGATAGTTATGAGGAGAGATTATAATTAAAAACTAAATGATGTTTTGTTTGAAAATTTTATGATGAAATATGTGCTTAGTTTTAGAGAAATTACAATGATTTGGAAGACCATTATTTAACTAGTACATTCACTTTTAATAAAATATGTAGAATGTATTGAAATTAAGAAACCTATTAAGGATTTGATCTAGGTGATGTTGTATTATGAGATATTATAAGAATGTAGGGGACCAAAAAATTGTTCTATTATAGTTAGATCATAATCCATCCTAAATATAACATTATCTTTTTATCTATGGCATATAATACTCATATGAAGAATCAAATCATATAAATGTTATTAAATGAATGAATTCTAGTGATATTTAAGGTTTATAGAAGTCATAATTTAGTGAATATGATGATGAAGGTCATATTAATTGAAATTATTGGGTGATATTAGTCATTAGAGGATCTAGGATATCTACATTCATAGTGGAGGGTCAAGATATTTCAACATAAAATATGTAGAGATGTGGAACATGACTAGTGGATTAGATGATTCCATGAAAATATTCTTATAGTGGAAAATTATTGTTCTTGACTAGGAAAACTACTTTCTATATATGTTACAAAATATCCATAATAAAATAATTGTCAACTATTTTTGACAACCGTAATTTGGTTGTATACTAGAAATAAGAATTCTAGAAGTGGTATAAGTAATATCATTATTTTATATTAAATTTTGGAAGTGTGAAAATATAAGTATTGGATGGAGGCTCTATTTTCCAGGATTTGTCAGTGAATTGAATTTATTTGTAGGATTATATACGTTACCTTGGCTAAACTAATAGATATTCACATATATCAGTTTGTATTGGATCTAATGAAACTATCTATCCTTCATATATATTTTCATTAAATAAATGAGTGGTGTCAATTTTATGATAAACTGTTCTTTTTCCATTTTTTTATAAAAATTATAGTATAGAAGATAAGTCATTATTGCGGTATTATTTTTAGAAATTTCCTTTTTTTCATAAGAAAAGATGCAATTTTCATCCCATGGAGTGTAATAATTCCCAAACCATAGTAATTCCAAAATAATTTCAATATTTGTTTTGTCATTCTGAAATTTGTTGGGACAGTTTCTTCTAATTAATTATTCTTCTAGAATGTGTTTTCTAGCATTTGGATGGTTTAGTGTATTGGAGGTGTGTATTTCTTCTCAATTAAAATATATCAAATTGTGTTTTATTAGGGTTTTGAATTTCAATAAATTGTTTATGATTTTATGTTTTTAATGACTTTTTTCGGATCATCGAATATAACACAACATCATAAAACCCACTTCCCACAATTAACATTGTATTATAAATCATGTGAATCCGGAAATGATTCAATGTAAAAATTGAAAATTTATACTTTTTCATCTGAATATTAAAAAATTTACTCAAATAAATTTTTATATAGTATCTAATTTCTATAAAAATTTCAAATCATAATGAAATATTTTTGAATTAAAAAAATTCATAACATTCTATTTTAATTAGAAATTATCATGTCATCGTAAAATTCAATCATCCAGATAATATATTGTTATGAGTCTTACAAGTGATCCTGTAGTCCTGTAAATTGTCTCTAAATTTTTAACCAATTATTTTTCATTGTTCTCAGTATATTATGTAAAAATAATTTATATGTGTTTTTTTAAATCTAGTATTGACTATCTTTTTAGTCTGATTAATAGCATTTTTTGTTTCATGAATCTATATTTATTCATTATGTAATTGTATGAAAAATTTTGAGCATGAATTCTATTAACAGTTTTGATATATAACGGCACCAAAAAAATAATGAATATTTTCCTTCATGATTTCTAAATACTAGCTATGTTACTATTTTAAATTATTTTATATTCAGTACTATTTTAATTGAATTCAACTACCATAATAATATATTCATTATATAATATTTTCATAATGTCCACTTTAAATTCATACTCTGAACATTAAATATAACCACTACATGTATCACTGATTTTATAATATCATTTCATCAAAACAAATTTCTAGTTAATTTGGAATTTAACATAATCTTATATAAAATTTCGTACATATTTTGGTAGTGTTGGATAAAATAAACTAAAATGCAACACATTTTTTATTTCCCACCCACTATCACATTATAATCCAAATGTTGATCCATTATAATGATATATAATCTACACCATTTTTTCATTCATAACATATATTTGAAATAAAATATTGGGTCATTTATTAAATAATAAATTTATTCACAAATAAAAAAAGTTATTTTTCCAGTAATAAATTACTACTTTTGATTATGATGATGATATCTATGAAAAATCATTAATAAAATTTAAATCACAAAATCTAAAAACCATTATTATGGTCCGAAAATTATTTTTTCCCTTATTGAAATAGAAGGGTATATGGGAAGGATGAAGAATATTTACATTCATGTTGATGATGAAAATAAATAAAGTATGTGTAATAATAAAAAACATGTTATATTCTGTTTTTTAGTTACATAATTGTCCAAAATGCATAATATTGCATGGTTTATGGATTCGAGGGATTTTATTTTGGTATCAAAATGATACCATGGATAGTACTATCAATCTATAATTTTAAAAGAAATGATGTTGTTTATTAAAAATAGTATTGTTCAATAGAGTGACATGAAGATTTGTTTTTTTGAATCCACTTTCACAGTAAATATTAAATTATAAAATGGATTTGATTTTTGTTTGAAATATATTATAATTAAGTGTCGTTTAAAATAACGTTGTTATATAAGATTCCATAATTATTTATTATGATTTTGATGAATTTGAATCACCACATTATGGTGTACATAAGCCGATGATGGATATGGTTTATCTTGAATAATTTAAATTAAAATAGACTATGGGATTTTAGGAGAAAGATTTATTTTACAACAATATGTTCAAATCAATCCCTTATTAATCAAACCTCGCTATAGTTAAGGTAATTTAGTATTGGTATCTAAAACTAAAAATAATATATTGATAAATTTCCCTAATTACCTTATATATCTATCATAATTCTACCATAGATTGGGGTATAGATTTTTGGAAATTTATGTAATATTTATGAGTCCGGTTGACATTATTTATTAGAATTCTTCACTGGTTGAATTAGATAATATCATGGATTGATGAGAGTATAATTATTTTTCTATTTAATTCAATAGCTTAGTGAACACTTCTTTATTTATAGTATCACTCAATGTTGATGTTGTGTGAGTGATTAAATGATGGCATTACTTTCATGAATAATGATTTGTTCATTTTTGAATGTGATTATTGGAGGTGTTGGAGTTAGTTCCAGAGGACTGACAACATTTTTAAATTTAGATTATATTAACATACTTTAATATCAATTAATGACTTATAACAAAGTCATTATGTTTATGTGTATCTTCAATGTGACAATGTTCTTGAGTGTTTATCATGTTGTAGTTTTCATTCTTATTCCATGCTATAATGAGATCCTTGAGTTGATAAGACAATTTTCAAAAAAATGGTCCGATTGTTGTATGATGTCATTTAAAGGATAAAAATGATTCATAGTATTATGTAAAAGTAATAATAAAGGAATGGGATATCATCTCATGAAATTCATAGTTACTAATCTCCAGGATGGGGGATAATTAGAATAAATACACTAAAAATAATTCCACGAGATTAATTGTCATGGGATATTCTTATACGTGAATGTTTCTAGTTATCCTTATATATTAATATTAAAACCAGAATGATTCATGTACTGAGTGATCTCATCATTAATAATTATTAATGAAAATAAAAATTACAATGATATAATCCAACAAACATTTGGAACATGATGCACCGCCAAACGAGAAATGTGGATAATGTCGGTTGAATATATTGACTTGTGTAATTTGTTTTACAAAACAAAATAAAGAAACAATATTTTTGTGAGAATTATTTTACATTGGTTGTATAATGAACCATATGCTATTAATTAATAATTTGATGAATGATTTGTCCCCAATAAATTTATGGAAGATTATATATCATCCATTTATGTAGAAATGAATTTTTGTATTAAATTCCATTGCCATTGTGACAGACACATTCATTTCAAGACATAAAAGAAAGTTATATCAATTATATTTGATGATGAAATGAGTATGAAATATTATTGGTGTGATATCAAGGAAAATGGATTATATTATAAAACATCTATTCATATGAGTTTATCATCATTAAACTGTTATCTTCATCCTCTATTGATTCCTTTTTATGTTCCTAGACAATGATATTTAACTTCATACAAACTCAAAAAAGGAGACAATGTTCCTAAAGGATAACACAATTACTTCTTCCATTGATATTAATTAAATTATATTTTGAATTTAATTATTAGGGTAAATGTTATAATTAATGCCGAGGAATAATATTTATTAAAAATTTATAGATCATATATATTTAGTCTCTATTTTAGGTGAGTTGATGAATAAAATATGTTTTTATTCATAATACATTGAATAATTTATTTATATACATATAAAATAGATAATATTTTTTATTTGATGTTTAATAAACGCCGATAAAGGTGCACAATCCCAGTAATTGATATTTTTAATGGATGTTATCTAATAAATTTTATATAAATAACAATTAATTTTTTATTGATATTTATATTATCCCAAAGAGAATCATGAAAAAATGGATGAAAAATAATATTTTAATTATTAGTCATGAGGCTCTTTAAGGAATAAGATATTAGCTAAATTATTTTGTGCAATTTTCAATACTCTATCTCATATCTATAAATACATTAATATATTATTTCTATTTATTATGTTAGAATCATTCTATTTTTCACAGTTATGTACTCTTTCCAAAATTTTATTCATAATTAAATTATCCATGGTTTCTCTAAATACTTAGAGAATTCATGAACCTGACTCCAAACTCTAAATAATAGTATAATAAGAATCAATACCTCAACCAAAAATGATTGTTTTTTAGTCAAGGGAATTGCACAATATGATCGGTAGCAAAACATAGTTTCCCAAAGTATCATCAGAAATAATTTGAGATCAGATGAACATGGTAAAATTATCAATAGATATAACTTTATTTGAATTATTTTGGTGAAATGATGGTAAAACCCAAATGAAATTTTATTTATCAATATATATATTTATTAAAGTAATAATGAATGAGGTTATTTTTTGTGATTTAATTCATTATAATATTAATATGCATATATCCACTCATGATTTCACAGATTGTCACATTATGAATCTTTGGATACGATGAAGACATATATCCTAATTCCGAATTTTATTTTGATTTATTCATTGGATTAAAAGAAATCCCATCATTGGTTACAATCCCAATCAGCTTTCATTATTCCTAGAACATTAAAAATGTATTAATGTGATTATGCTGAAATTAATAATTATTCAATAATCAATGATCGTTATATGAATTTGATTTTTGATTTTATGTTATTTTAATTATTTATTTAACTAAAGAGTCACAATTTTTACATCATTTAACATCCTATAATATAGATAAGGTTAGAAAAGTTGAATAACATCTGAACAAACCATTCAAGGGTTTCAATAATTTTGGCCAGGTAACATCGAAATACAAGGTGTGTAGACAAAATGTACAAGTTGTTTACCCATATTCACAACAATAAGACAAATCCATGAATTACATGTCAATTCATGTGAATGAATATGTTGTTTGATTAAATTATTCTTGTTAACAAGAACAAACTGTATCATGGATTTAGGGATTTCCTGACATATAAATAGGTTATATAATGTATTGTCTTTATATTGTTTACACTGTGAATTTTGTTGAAACCGTGATGTCAAATATGAATTCTATAAATAATTCATAATGTGTATAATCTTATGGTCGAGATAGAGACGTTGAAAATAATAAATGATGTGTATCTTCAATGAACTCCATGTATCTCATCAATATACATGGAGAATACCTTCCATGTCCATCAATGTGTATCATAGATAATAGAATATTATATGTATATTCATTGTACATGATGTTTACCTTGTACCTATTCAAATTATGTGAAAACAACATGTTACTCTATTAGACCTAATCAACATATAAAAATGTGTTATTAATTAACTGTATAATTGATGTGATATTTTTTAATAAATACTAATTCTAAATTAATTTCATTATTAAATTTCAATCTACACATTGTGTATGATCATTACACATTTTATATTATACATGAACTAAAAAAAATAAAATCCATTTAATTCATCACATGTTTGTGTATCATTAACTGATATTAATAATTTTTTAATTAAGTAACATTTTATATATTCTATATGTTGCTTGACTGTATAGTACATGCCCATAGAACACATTTAGTAGTTCAGATGTGTATAGATCGTGTTTCTTATAAGTACATACTTGTACCAAATTAAATTTATATAATATTTATTAATTTAATTTTTTTAAAAATTATTCTGAATGTGAATTTGTATTACTATTTTTATTGATAAAAATATAAATGAAATTTTTATTTAACATGATAATTAATTTATTTGGGTATATATATTTATAATTAATTATAGAAATGATTTTCTTTATATTGTAATATTAAATGTTTATTCATTGCACGTATGATTTTTATCATGATCTTGATATTCTAATGTATGTGTTGAATTTTTCCAAATTTAGTTTCAATGGGTTTAAATTAATATTTAATTAAAATTATGGTTAACGTCTCATCCCTACCCCATTTATTATGTATGATCCAGGTGTCCTTGTTTTATATTATTTAAATCAAATAACCATTCCAATGGTCCTCCTCACATGAATGTGATAGATATATGTTATGAGAGGGACAATATGGATATGTGGTGGTTCTTTTTAAAAGCCAAGGTGAAATCAACATATTATACTCAAAGGAAGATAGTGGAATGATATAAATCATTCCATGATATGCTTAAAGTGTTTCCTTACAAGGTTTATCGGATGATATGTTGTCTCCTTAAGAAATTTTTTTTAGAAATATCATGACCAATTCACTTTATTTGTTTTATTTTTCCAAATTCATGGTTATCTATTTTTTGCGAATGCAGTTTTATACATTGATTAAACTAGACCAAATGAATTAAATATTATGACGATACATGTGTGATGAAATAGAATAAATCAATTTAAATTAATGTAATTTTATTAAATACATGAATAATTAGTAATATAAGTCTATATGATAAAAAATACATCATTTTACAAAATAAATACAATCCCTCAAGTAAATGTAAACATAATAAACCTTCAATCATATGTAATAAGTTTATTTAGTAGTTTAACTTGCATCATTACCAGTGTTGGGGGGACATTTAATTAATGGGAATCTAAAAAATGTAATGGGTTAACATAACTTAATTGGTGTTCAGTTTAAGTGAAAAATTACATTCAATAACTTTTTTGAGTTAACTGTTAATATAATCAAAATAATGATTCTTGGATTGTGGTGTCTACTCAATACATCGTGGAACTGAGAATTACAAATTATAATGAATTCCTAACTATATACCTATTAATAACATGTCAGACAATTGTATGAGTTATTTGAATGGAAATATTGATACTTGACAATATAATATTTATGTGGATAGAAATATTATGTCCAATGTTGAGGGATATTCAAACTGGATTAAATTGTGTGATACTAATATAAATTTAAATTATTACATCTCCTATATTTATTGTAATCTATATAAGGTATGCATTTATTCTTTTATATATCTTTATTAAAATTTAAATTTCATCAACCACGTTATCCTTGATATCTATAATAGATCAAGTCAATATAAATACATGAAATAAAATCCATTAATGGTATATGTCCATGCACATTGTATTGTGATATGAATTGAATGTTTACATGCTAGAGTCCCTAATTTGTAATCCACCTATTAAAGAGTTTTGTGATGAAGTTATTGATGTCTGAAAAACACATCTATGATCGGTTAGATATTTAATGTTTTATTGTTTCATCCATGTCTAAAAATATAATAAAATTACATGATAACATGGATATATAATGAGAAATTATGAATAATCATGTTATTCTTTGGAAGGGATATAGACAATAAAATATTAAATCTATAAGGAAATATGAAAATGCAATCTAGGATAATGTGTTCTATATGGACCTTAGGTGTCAATATGAATGGCTATATTGTGTGTCTAGACAATATAAGGATTAAATTCTGAATTAATTATATACCAATTTCATTCTTTCTCTATCCCCTTAGAGTATCCCTACTTTAATTGAAAATTGTAATATGAACTATGCCCAGATAACATTACTCTTTTTTCCATGGTTCAGAAGGGCCTAATGAATAGAATTCCATATAATATTATGATGAACCAGAGTATGGTAAATGAAATGAATCTTTAAGATTATAATTATTCAAATATATTTTCAAAATTCACTTCAAATATGAGGAAAATCATGGTGAAATCATGGGAAACTAATTCCATTGGTTTGGGATGTGGAAGGAATGTAAACATTATGAATAAATGAACCATGGGAAATAATCACTGGGAAGAATCATGTGAAATTGTAATCTAGCGAATTCTTTATTCTTATATAAATTTGGTATAAAATATATCATGTGGAACTGACATTTATATCCTATATAAAGAATCATGTAGATTTATAAGAGTTTCATGAGGTGTAGGTTATCTACAACATTGTAAAGATTCTTAATTCACCGTAATAATGATAGAAGAAAACAACATCAATTTACCTATTATAATGACCTTGGTTTTTATGAACAATTATTATGTTCCACTCATTACCAAAATAAATATTTCCATAAAATATATTTATTTTAATGGTTTTATTTTAAAATTAGGTAATAAAAACATCCTATTTTATAAAGATATCATATCTTATATATAAAAAAATATTAATAATGGTCTTTATCTATTGGATTACTCAAGACAAGTATCTTTAATAGATAGAAAATCTAGTTCGCATGGTTTATATGACATCATTTTTTATATCACCACCATGGTTATGTAAATGAATAGAACATGAAGAATTTATACCAAGATGGATATTTAGATTCTTTTAAATAAAAATCACTATGGATATTCCACCCCTGTTTTCAATGAAAAATGGGACATTCTCCATATTCTAGAAAAGGATCAAGGGCCACATATATTATTAGGTCGGTCCATAAAGATGTGTCTAGAAAATATATTATTATAAAATAATACGGATACTCAGAATTTATAAATTATAATTATGAAATTATTATATTTAGATATGTCTTTTGAATGAGGTATTATTCAGATTCTATTGATAAATTATAGGAATAAAACAATAGATTTGAGAATTATAATTGTAAGAAAATAAATCAACTCCACAAAAACTAATGTAGAAAATATCATAGAAAATAATAAATAATTTATCTATTGAAATATGGGATTGTATCTTTACACAATCAGCTTTATATACTACAATGGAGTTGTGAATGTGAGAGGTGTAACAGAAACTTCATAGGCATGGTAAGATAAATGATAAGTTATGAAATAATACTATAATCTTTTTAGGGATATATAATATAGAAAATTATATACACACCTTTCCATGTGAAAATAATTTATAAAATGATGTTCTATTTGAATTGATAAGTGGGAAGTAACCATTATTGTCAAAATTATGAGTGTGGAGTTGCCAATAGTTTGTTAAGGCAATATATGGAAACAAAATATCACCTCATTTCACTTAGGCTCTATTTATAGGGTATCCTATATAAATTAAATGATATTGCATATATGTTTCCTCTAATATGATGGATATGATTTTTAAACATACAATATTTCATGCAAACGAACAAATCTATAAAATAGGTTGTGGGAACAATTTATAATTTGATGAAGTCATGGATCAAGATACATATGATTTGGAACAATAATAGATTCCAAAAAACCCCATGTAACATGATGTTTTAGAGACATGAGTATTTTATAAGATTAAAAGAAATTTAGGAGTACATAAATGTTATTTTTTATCGTCATTGAAGAGATTGACTCCTTATTTATTATTAACATTGATATTGTAATATACAAGGATGAATTAAGTGAGAAAAAATATTCAAAATGCGAAGAATCCATGAATTATAAAAAGGATTTTATGTACCAAAACCATTTATAGATTTTTAGTAGATCATCATATGGATGTATATCTTGTTAGATGAAACAGGGTATCCCAGAAGAATGTCATCGTCGAGGGACAAGTCAGTACATATAATGCATGGCTTCTTATTAAAGATTTTAAATAGTATCAAGAAATAGATTTTGAAAAATATTTTAACCATTTTCTATGGTAAAAAAAATTAGAATCCTATATGAAGTATTAATTTACCATGACTGTGATATTTGGTATTTGGATGTCAAATCAACTTTGTAGAATGAGATCATTCAGTAATATATATACATATATATATATATATATATAAGAAACTAAAATAAGGGTTTATATTTACAAATATTACGAATAATTTATTATTATTTAGATATCCATTTATAGGTTAAATAAAGAATCATAGTCATGAAATAATTGCATTAATTAAGAAGTAAAAAAATTTGATTTCACAATGACCAAATTCAATTCTTATGTCTACGAGAAATTATTCATAATAAAATCATTTTCGTGAATCTGACAGTTGATGACACACTACTTATTGAAAATGATATACCAATATTTCTAATCATTAATAGTAATTTAAACACATTCTTATTCATGAAGGAAATGGTTTTAAAATCATACATTATAAGGATCATGATCATTCATGATAAATCGAATAGATTTCATAGAATAAGTCATATTATGTATATTGATAAGATAACAATGATATTTAGAATAGAATATTTCGATTGGATATTGTTTCCAATATCACATTGCATTAATCTTTCCAAAAAAAATGTGTCCATAAACACATGAGGAGAGACAAGGAATGTAATGGAGACAATGTCTATGAGAAAAAAGATCTGTCATTTATATAATGATATGTGTGAGACAAGATGTCACCCATGCCTTTATCATGGTAGGGTATATTAAAAAAATCTAAGAGTCTTACATTAGATGATAGTCTAGACTACCATAATGAACCTCATGTGTTTTAAGGATATTTTCATGTTCTCTAGAGGATATTAGAATCCTGTCATTAGGGTATATATAGATGCTAGTTTCTGAATAGATCAATATGATCTGATATCATAATTAGGATATACCATCACTCTGAATGGATATGTTTTGATTTTGGGTAACCCAATGATAGAAAATGTTACTGATTTTATAATAGTCTCTATGTATTTTGTGGCTTCTGATATAGTATGAAAACCAATTTAGATATGAAAAATCATCCAAGAGATTTATGTGGATCCAAGAGATAATGAACCTCTAACACTATATTTTATAATACTAGAGTAGAAAACCATTTAAAGGATCCATAGTCACATGTGTGGTTAAAGAAAATACTTAAAAAGTATCATTTCATGAGGGAATATTCTCAAAGTGATACATCATCATTGTAATATTAATTTCATCAAAATACAACATAGAAAACCAATTAAATAAAGAACTATCTCAACTAAATCAAGACTATCATGCATGAGTTAGTTAAATAATTTGTATTGGCAGTTGGATATAGCCCATTTTAGAGTATACATGAGTTGATTCCTTACAACCAAATACATTGTTCTTTATACTTCTTATATACTTATATACATTAATATTAGTAAATACATTAACATATTTTCATTATCATTATATATTCCATTTATGTGATAATGTCCATGTGAATCTATTTCATTAAAAAGGTCATTATAGATTCTCACTACGATGAGAACTTTAACGTGTTTTTGGTAAAATCATATTCTTAGTCATATTGTTATATAAAATTATTTGAAGTATCAAAGATGATGAAGACTGTAAGGGTGAGTATTTTTATGTAGATTTGACTCCACCTTCTCATGTTTTCAATTGGTAATGTATTATATGAAATAGTATGAGGGCAGACACGCTAGTAAAAATTACACATATTTATGTGTCATTAGATATTCATATATGGGAATATGTAAAACTATCTTTTTACATTAATATTTTCATTAACACATATAATGACCGATGTACATTAATTTAGAGACAAATCCCAGATTTACAATATTCAAGATAACAAGGGTATGTTAGGTGTCCCACAAATAGCATGCTATTAAAGAATATGACAAAAAAGGGGTTTTCTCTTAAATCATTATGGAATCTGAAATCATGACCCTTTGATTGAAATGGAATTATTGTATTAAATTCCATGAACATGGTGATAAATGGGTTCATTTCAGGAAGTCAAATACTGTTTCATCGTGTATATAGCTTGACGGAAAAAGGATAAAATATTCCTAATGAGATATAAAGGTAATGGGATTATATTTCATAGGTAGCATTATTATGTGGTTTTCATTATTATAACATTTGAATATTCTTATATATGTGCATTTAGGTATTCTTAGACATTAATATTATAAATTAGGAAATCCATTAAAATTTGACTATGGATGTGGTTGAGAGGGTCACACACATATTGATTCCAACAATCAATATTAAATTATATTTTAATTTAATTATCAGAATCAATATTATTATCAAGCCATAATAATAAAATTTATTTAGAATTGATTGACCATATATAAGAAGTAATTATTTTATGTGAGTTGTAAATTAACATAAATTCTTATTAATAATTTAATGGATATTATATTTATTTATTTTTCACTTAAATAATATTACTTATTCGTGGTTTGGTAAATACTATGAAATGTGGATGGTCATAGTGATGGAAACATGTAATGGAAACGACATACTGAATATCATTAAAATAAATATTACATTATATATTTCCATTTATATTATCCATAAGACATTCCCATGTTATAAAATAAATAATTATATTATTTTTATTAGATGTGGCATTTTTTGGGGATTATGATTTTGGAGAAGAGAATATATGAAATTCCAATACTCTAACCCTATCACCATATATAAATGATTACAACATTTGTGTGTATGATGTTGAAATAATTATATTATACACAATGAGTCCATCTATTGATAATTTGATACATATTGAAGATCTCTAGGGAATTTCTCAAGAATTAATGAAATATTCCACCTTCCACAGTCCACTTAGTAGTGATTAAAGAAAATAATCAATAAACTATCCCCTATGTATTTTCATCAATGAAAATGAAGTGATACATGATGATTGGTAATGGAACATTGGCACGTTGATTACCATCAGTGATGCATTGATATCAAATGGTAATTTTTGGATTTCCACTAAAAGGATTATAATTTTGATTATCTTGATGAAATTATGGTACAACCCAAACATATGTTCAATTGATCAATACCTACATCGAAGAAAGCACTAGAGACCATGGTGAATTTTTTTTATTAAATTTATTATAAATTTAACTTCACTCTAGAGATATAAGATTATTTTATTTGTTATTGGGATATGATTTTGAGAAATTTATTTCCATATCATTTTCCTACAATTTATTCAATGAAATTAATGAAAAAACATAAATTGGAATGGTCCTGAATTTCTTTATTATGCCTTAAACATTCATTGATATCCTTGAAAAGACTATCTTTAACAAGATATTGGAAGCTTAATACAATTTTTCATTAATTTTGTGAATTTTTGTATATTGGTTAATGCCATGATAAATAATTTATGTGGTTCACATCGACATTATGATGGATAAAATTAATCATTTAAAAAATAATTGATAGTTGAAAATTAAATTGATATAGAATAATGAATTAATAGAAAACGAGGTAATAAAAGAAAGTAATATGATTTTTAAGGCGGTATTTGGTTAAATAAAATAAATTATATCAGGTAAGTTTCTTTTCTATTTCATATATTTAGTTTGGTGAATGTACATGAACAAACATACTTATCACAGAGTTCTTATTCTTATGTGTAAAATCGATTTGACAATATCATTGAAATATATTTTACTTTAATAGATTATAGTTGTCCCTGATTTTAATTGGAATATAGTAGTTCATGGAAAATATTATTTAAATAGTATGAATTATGATACAAATACATCACATTGATAGGATACAGATGATTTTTGATTATCTAGTGTTGGTGGCACCTAAGCATTAAGACTTCATCACGTGAATTTTTCATTTATTGAACTCAAATAATATGGCCATGAGATAAAAGATTAAATAATAATTTCATCATTTATTCATGTTACAATATTGTCATTTATGATTTTTTGTTATGGTTATTCAGATTGAGTTCATTATTGATAAATACATTGAATTATGTAACACTATGTATAGATAATAACTATGAGAAAATATGGTCATGGATATGTTCCACATGTTTTGTATATCACAAGTTATATGACATTAGTTTAATGTTCATGGGTGTATTTGTCACTTTATGTCATTTGATGAATATAGATCTTTCACTTTGATGAAATTAATGATTTTGAATAAATTCCATGTTAATGATGATCTCAAGAAATTTATTTCAATATTTTGATTGAATAAATTTCAAATGTAAAGGATGATGACACATGTATGGATCCTATTTGAAAACATATTTTCGAATAATATGATTATATTACACTGTAGCATTATTTTAGAAGGGTTTGTTAATAATTTATATAAATTATCCATTTCTAAATGGGCACCATATTGAGATTATTGATAAAAAAATTATTTTTTGGGTTTTGGGTTTCTACCACATAGAATAAATTCAAGAGGTTTGTACAGTAGGATTATCTAAAAATTCAATAGATTGATTTGAATATATATTTAAAATTTTAATATTTCTAATTCTATGGAATGATATTTTTAAAATTTATATTGATAAAAAATTAATTAACAATAGTATTCAAATCAATAATATTAGATTTGAATTTTATATAATATAAAATTATGATATGAATAAATTTAATATATATTTACTCAGGATATACGTGAATATAATATTTTTTATATTTTTAATTAGTTGAAAAAATAAAATAAATATTTATTCAAAATTTATGTGAATATAATATTTATTTGATAAACTATAAATATTTTTATCATTTAATGTATGATGATATTATGGAATAATTTTCATCATGTTCATGTTAAAAAAAATATTAATATTGTTCAGCTAAGTATATATTTATTTATAAAAGAATTGATATTAGAATATTACATATATCATTAATAACAATAGATTTATTAATATTAAAATGAATTTTCCATGAGGATTTAATAGAGATTAATTATAAGAGAAGGGAAAAATTTATATTTTGAAATTTTAACCTATTTATAAAAATTAGAATATGTTATTTTTTTTGTTATATAATATTCATCCATTATGATTCTACAATGAAGACCTAACAATAGAATTAATTTTAATCCAATGTCATCTATCAAGATTATTGAGATAAAATTTTTGTGATTTCAATATATAATCAAGAATTAATGACATGGAGTACAAAATTACCTCCCATTGACACATGAAATGTCAAGAATAACATTTTGAGATTCATGGAAAATGTGTGGATATCCATAATGTAATTATCATTTGGATTCTTGAAGCAATGATATTTCCCTCATAATACGTTATTAAGTTAGTTATATAAACATTAAGAGAAAATAAAACTTGAAATAAATATTTATAGATATTTATTGTATTTAAATTAAAAATTAGAAATTATTGTGAACCCGTTGAAGTTATATTTTATTTTTAAATAGTGTAATTAGTAAGATGTAATGCCCTTTTTATTATTCTTTCTAAACATGATTATATTGACATAAATATTTTAATATGGTCTTTACACATGATCTATAAATTATATTTAATATAATTTATTATAATTCATCTCTTGGTTAGAGTTGTATTTCCAATAGTTGAGACCACATGTGAATCAGTGTTTTTATGTGAAATTTAGTAACCCAATCCACCTAAACAATTTCTAAACCATTGATGTTTGTTAGATTTACACATTTATCCCCATATTCTATATGCATCCGAATAGTAGTGAGGGATTAAAAATATTTTGGAGAGACTATACTCTCAAATGTAAAGATTGAGTTCCCTTATAAAATCAATCAGAATTTTACCACAAACTATGCCTATGATGGTCTTTCCCATAACCTATAAACAACAATAAAAGAATAAAGAAGGAGTACCATAGTGAAATGTATATAAATTTATAAAATATCTACAAAAAAAAATTAATTATATAGTAAATCATAAATTAAAATAAACACAACAAGAATATGATATATAATATAGAACAAGATAACATTAGATCAATACCTATAAAATATAACTAAAAATAGAGGTATAATGGCCTCTTTCAAAACTCACATTCCATGATACATATGAGAGATCAACATCCACTACCATACACATCATGAGGTATGTGTTCAGTAAGGAGTCATTCTTTATTCTTGAAATGAATCATGATACATACCCACAAACATTAAAAACCATGTCATCAATGCGAGTAGGAAGTCCGTCAAGGGGCCTAGTAGGATTCCCTCATACACCCATACTTAGTATATGTCTGTAATCAATTAGATTGGCATAGAAATAATGGAAGCAAGTAAAATTTGTCACTTAGTGCTACTCACCAACCCAAAAATCTAATCTATGCTTGCACATATGATCCATAGTTATACCGAGTTGTCTAGAAGAAAAACACACATAGAAAACAAAGCTAACTCAACCTAACATAAGACCGAACCAACCAAAAAAACATCAATTAATCATACAATATCATGAACCAATGAGGTATAACTAAATATTAATCTCATTAAATCATATTTATACACCAAGTGATTTAACTGCATCCACAAATATTCAACCAACAGAGTCCCACCTAACCCACTGGTCATATCACAACATGTAAAAAACCAAAACCCCAAAATATCAATGGAAACAATGATACTATAAATAAATACAACAAAAAGTTTTCAATGTGTGGACAATAACAAACATAAATTTTCAAAGGAAGATAAAAAAAATATTTCATTGAGGACTGAAATTAAAAAATTATATCCTAACAACAATAAGAAAAAAAATTAGGGCCCAGACAACTAAAATCAAAATCTATGTATTAATTTACTATACAATCATATCTCAATGATCTCATCCAAACTACCTACTAGACTACCTATAAAGAACCCCCGACTTAATCCCAAACAGAAAAATTTATCATAGGTTATAGATCATATTGCATCATGTTATATATATTTTATTGTATATTGATCACTAATATTTTTTATCAATTTACCCTAAATAAACAAGTGTGTTCCAAGGTGTTGTTATTACATAATGGTAATGCCTTAGTGAATGTGGGTACCTCTACTTGATTTATTACGCATCCAAATCATCTAGATTTTATAGTACCCTTCCTTGTTCTTTATCAACCACCATTCTACATCTAGAAATCTTTCGGTAAGACAAAATCTAGTTTGATCCATATATCCAATGGGGAAAATTCTGTAGAGCTTTATAATAAAATAACCCTTTCTCCTCATGGATAACATTAAACCCATTTTATATACAAGAAACAACCTCCAATACTATTATAAACACAATATTTAGGTAAATCATAAGAGTCACACTACCTCAATTGCTATATGGAAATTCAATTTTCCTCATATAGAATATGCCAACATTATTCAATAGGGAATCAACCATACTCATATTAATAATGCCAAGGTGGAATATAACATATCATATCACATCCATTGATACTAATCAGTGATATCTATTCCATTATAACCATTACTAATTAATCATTCTCAACAATTTGATATTTTATTTATTATTTGTTTTTGAAAAAAATTTATTTTCTATGACATATTTTGTTACACGCATCATCGAGTTAAAAAAACTATGATATATAATTAATATTAATATTTAATCAAGATTATTATTACCAATAAATTAAATTTTATAAAATAATAGGAATGAATTTTTTTTAAATATTTTGTATATTTGTTTATACAAATAAAAAATATTGCTAAAAATTTCTTATTTTTTGGTAAAGTCTTAATATGTTTCAAAAATACTATTATCTCAAAAATTGTTTTATTTCATTTTTTGAAAAATAAATAAAAGTAATTTATTCAAATTTTAGAAAATTTTAATTGAAAAAATATTCTATATTTTGGAAAATTAAATTTAAAAATTATGTTTGAGTGAATTTTTGAAATAAATTTATTGGATTAATTTTTCAATAAAAAGTAATAAAATACTGATTTTTATTAATAACTGCATTTTGGTTTAATGAATTTAAAATGTTCATTTTTTTAATATGGTTTTAAAAAAAATTTGATCAATTTTATTTTTTAATCTAATTCTTTTCATTGGAATTACATTTATATTGAAATTTTATATTAAAACATTCTACACATATGAATTTATTATCATTGAAAAACTATATTTTCAACACCCCTATGAGCATATTTTTTAATTAAAAACATCCACTTCTATGAATGTAATTTTTATAAATTAGTTAAATATTTTTAATATCTATAAATAATAATATATAATATTTTTCATATTATTTTATCATCAAAATTAATAGTAAAAATAGTAAATATTTAATTATGGCAGTTAAAGTTAAAATGGGCTTCCATGGGGGATAATCTAAATTGATAAACGTTAAAATTAAATAATAACATTTAAAAACAAATTTTATGGAAATATCTCAACCATATATCACACAATCTATGATAATGAATCATTTTGGAACCTTGTGTCAAGTTTAAATTGTCTGTACACCTTTTAATTTACATAAAAATCCACGTGTGTCCACTCCAACCCTTCTAAATGGCCACCCAATTTCCTATCCACATAACACATAGAAAATTTTGAATAAAACAATATATTCCCAACTACATTACATAATTACATATACACTTCCTTGATTATTTCTTGAGACTATTAAAAACTATTAATAAGAAATCATCAATAAACCATAAAAGATTCTCTGAAGAATTGATATAGTTATTAACCATGCGTTCCATTTTATTTATTCTTATAAATCATTAAAATATTAATAAACAATGATCATAAAATACCATCAATATATCACGTATTCTGATATTATATTATATTGATGGAATTGCCTACATCTATCTCCTTTCCATCATGTGGGAAAAGAAATCATCGATCATTTTTATGACAGAATACCACCTCACGAACCGATGCAATTAATTTTCCATACCCACCTATCATGACTAGATATAATGATATATTTATTAGATATTTATGAAATAATTTTATTTAATAAATTATAATATCATATATACCTTATATCATTCCATTTTATGGGAATATGATAGTGCCACTCATTTGTACGAACGACTACAACCTCACGAAGTGATGTGATTCGTTCTTCATTTATATATTACCAGTAAGGTAATAACAATTGTTTCAATGATAATATATTATATATACTAAAAAATGATTCTATAATGGTTATTTACCTTTATTTTTTTATACATCATGAAAATGGAAATTGTGTTCATGCATGCATACTGCCTATTGCCTCCATGATCGATGTAGTTTATTTTCTCTCTTTAAATTAAATGGATTTCTCTAAATACATATATTGTGAATATATATATTATTTATATCTTTTATAACTATATTTATATATTATAAACATGATTAATGTAAAAGGACCAAAAACTTCTAAACCAAAATATACTAGAGAAATAAAGAAGTTATTACATAAATTGTGATATCAATAAAGAATTGCTAACAAACGTGTAAAAAAGATCATAATTAAATAATATATGGTATGGTAAATATGATTATAGTTATTAAATAAATTTTTAGTAAAAATATATTCATTATACATGATGTTAAAATGAGTATGAAATATTTTGAGTCTTTTGGTAAGGGACTTTCATCTCACTTTTTTTGTGGGACATGTGTCATAACCGCCACTAGTTTCTTTTACAAATTATATATATATACTACTCATGGATGTATTTAATTTTTCTTCTCACGAAACATATTGGACATATATATAAAAATAATGTTCATTTATTCAATGTTATTATGAATCAATAGTTAATAATTCGTAGAATATTTATGTTACAATATCATTTTTTATTAGGATTGTTTATGATTTTGTTTTCAATGATGAAATATTATGATCTACCTCTCTTGAAAATATTATTCCCCCTCCATTGGTAATTTCTATATAATGCATGCTTTACTATATTTTTCCACCCATTATGTAGTTAGGATTCAAAAATAATGTTTTTAAGGAAAAACCAAATTAATTTCTCTCTTTATTAGAAAACCAATTTTTTTCCATGTCAATGTTTCCTAGAAATGATTTAAATAAATTTTTCACTTTAATATAATATATTTATAAGGAAAATTTTCCCATTTTGTTTTATATAATTTATTAAAATGAATCTTCTTTTAATTTTCGAAACATGGCCCTTTTTACTTTTTACCAGAAATGATAAATCAATCTATGTTTTAACTTGTACAACATGAATAGTGCTTAACACCATCATTACCACTCAATTATTTGATGCTCCCTTTAAGAAGGTTCATGGTTTTTTTAAGAGAAATGTTTTTACTTATTATTAAGTAATTTTTTCTAATTTAATTATGTTATTCCAACTGGAATGGTTATTTTCCACAAAAATGTTTTATTAAACAGTTTAGGCAATTACTATTCATCAATGAAAACAAATAGTGGTGTTGCTTATTTTTTAATAGGGATATAATATAATATTTAAATAATTATACATTCTATTGATTCTTTATGTGTAATATTACTATTAAATTAAATTTATAAATCCTATTTATTTTAATGGGTTCTTCCACGATGAAATGCCTATGATGGAAGATTATTTTTTATGTTTTATGTTTTGATGAATGTTTTATGATCTTATGAAATACAAACGTCTGGACTATGTAATGTGTGGGATATATATCTCACTATAATTAATTGGTTAATATATAATATATCATGAGATATCTATGGTAAATAGGCTTTAATTCCTTATCCACTCTGGGAAAGAGGTCTATGAGATTGACCTACTATGAGAAACATGTGATGATTCCTAATTTGTTATGAAATGGGAAAGTGGATTTTATTACTGATCTATTGTGATTTGATGGTCTCATTAATTGACCATGAAATTTAACATTATTTCCATAATTATGATAGTTAAACAAATATATAACTTCAACTTATAGTTCATTATTTATTTATGATCATTTCTCACTCTTATAGTTCATGTAATTTGAAATGATAATGTTTTATGCCATGGATATTGTTTATGATCCATGACATATTTGTTAAGAAATTTTCATGTTATATTGATAATAACATACCCTTTTTTTGTATTATTATTTATTGTGATCATTGGTTGATATCATCCTAGTTTACACTTACAGATCATTTGAGCTCACTCGTTCATAAGTCACATTTTTCTAGGTGATGAAGAAAGATTTAAGAAGGAGATATCAATAATGTGTACTAATTTGGAAGATCTTTATGGGAGATATTTAATATACATAATTAAATAATAATATGGTGTATCTAGTCTCCAATTACAAAAAAATTTTATATACCAATTCAATATATTGGTGAATGTTTTTGAATATTCATCTAGTAATATTTATTATCTATATATGAAATTCCAGGTTCGTTATGGTTGGTATCGAGGTAATGTTTTAGTTAACCTTTGGAAAATAGGATTAAAAAACATTATTGAGATACCTATGGGTATGTATAAGGATATGTATAATGATAAGTCTAAGAATAATTATAATGATAAGTTATATTATTGGAAAATGTCTTGAAATTTTGGTGACGTATAAAGATAGTGGTTTCTATGAAATTACATCCGTGTTTAGATACTAAAATTGCATGTGGATATAGTATATTCATAACAAGATGTAAAAACTATAAAATTGTTGCATTGATCTAGACTATATCATCACCTAATACCTGATAATGGGCCTTACCACATAACTAGTTTGACACTCTAGGGGGATATTCTTTGGAAATTCACAAATTCTTTATGAATCATCATGAATGATTTTAATAATGACTAGTAATGGCCTAGTTTTAGCCTAAGGGTTCATATATTGAAAACACGTAGTCTTTATATAGCCATCCAATAAATAAATTTTAAATTTTATGTCGTTTCAAAATATTTTTATTATTCATAGCACTATTCTTTTTTACTTTTAGTCAATCTCTCCAACCATGAGGAATATTGTTTATAATAAATGAGATGGAAATTTCAATAATTTTGAGTAGCCAAATTCATTGATTAATGGAGAGAAATATATTTTGATTATTCAAAATCATACATCATGAAATATAAATAACAACATGAACTTATATGAGATCACAAATGTGTTAAATAAGTGGAAGATATAATTTTATGAAAACTAGTGTGGTAAAAACATAGAGGGAATAATATTCATCTTCTTACATGTCATGAAGCTGGGAATAATAACATAAAATAATATATTTAATTGATGGTAGGATGTTTTATATGTGGAAATAATGGTTACATATCAATGTTTTTCCATGTAATTTTATGTATTATATCCGTCGTACTTGGGAAATATCCATGATAATTCCCTAAACAATGTGTTATCACAGAGATTACAGAAGGGCATATGAAATTATAACCACTGAAGTAAAAGGATTAATGCGTGTATGTACTGGGATTCAAGGATTATATTATAGAATAATTTTTACCATTGGTAATTCAAGAAAAATCATATGATTGTGATAATTTTTGGAAACATATATGTCTTCAAGTAAGATTAAATTATGAGTTATTGTAACATCCTAGGTAAATAAAGAATATTAATTTTTTTAAATATTTTTGAATAAAATATTAATATTACATTAAAGGGGATGCCATGTTCGGTGGCGTACCCATTACGCACCAACGAGTTTTGTTGAAATCTCACAATGCACACTAATAATATAATAATATTATTTCAAATGGTAGTTCACACGTAGCAATTGTATTGGTGAGAATGAATAGGAATAACAAAAATGTGATTATATATGTTCCTTAAATGTTTTTACATTTACCCAATAAAAGATAAAGGCATAAAATAATAAAAGAAATAATGTTTAAGCATAAATACTATAATATTCACTAAAGGGTCGATTTATCACCTTTTGATGGTGAAGCCACTTTTAAAATGGATTTGGTCACTATTATACATTCTTTTGGACCAAATAAAATCTTTCATTAGAATTGGGACATAAAAATTTACCTGGTGTAATTTTTCCGATGAAGTTCATTTTTGATGAATAAGTGAAAAATCTTGTATTTTAAATCAAAAACTCATTTTAATATAATTTCATTATATGATTATATTATATTTCTAATTAGTTTTAAGGTGAAATCATAATATAATTTTACCATTTAATCTAATGGTGGACTTTGGAATTAATTTCACTTTGAAATTTGAAAAAATGAAATGTCAATCTTTTGATAAATATTGTTTCCTGAAAACACGCTATTTGTTTTGACAACCGGAATTAATTATTAAATAAATTAATGATACTTATATTATTTGAATTAGGTAAAATAGTCATCATTTTTTTATTCGGAATATCTATTATATCTTAGGGTGAATTTTTTGTATTTTTCTGAAAAATATAAATTTATGATGAATATTGAAACCACTAAGTGGTAGTCAAGCAAACTGATTTTCCGTTAAAATGAAGGTTTACCACAAATGTGTTTTGAATTTTTAAAATGTGACATACATGGTTGTAATTAGTAAGTAAAATGTGGTTCAATGGGGTGAAAATATTTTTTGTGAATAGTAACTTTTTTTTAATCGCGATTAGAGGTAATTTTTGTAATTTAAGGTAAAAATAATGTTATAATAATATGAAGTCATGACGACACTTGTCCTAAATCTATTGGACGAGTCTCGGCCGACCAGTACAACCCATGGGTCAATTTTTGGGACCTCATGGAGCCACGTGGGTGGGATAATGACAGTAATGCCTTTTTTTAATGTAAAAGTAAAAATGACAGAAACATGTATTGTTTTACTAAAACAATTTTTACAAGGAGTTATAGAAGTCAGATTATTGACTATAAATATTCATTGGAATGATAAATATATTTCCTAAATCATTGTATTTGTTTTATAATTTATAGACTTTAAATAAATTAAATTATTTTTGACAACATGATGATGTATCGATTAACTCATTAATGAACGATTAAAATAAACTGAAACAATAATGTAAACTCTAAGCCATAAAAATGTCCAAAACCTATTGGAGTAGTATATTTCGAATCCTTATAATCTTATCCCCGAAATATATTTCTATGGGACCACAAAAATCCTAAAAGGCATTTCATAATAATATATAATTCATGATTTCCAAAAGAGCCCCTCCTCTCCTTTTATAAAAGGCCCCCACCACTACCTCATTACACTCACCAATCAATCCATTGGATCGGCCAAAACCAGCCCATTTTATATTTTCACATCCCTCTACTCGCCCTAGAAGCCTCACTTTGGACAGAATCCTTTCCAAGGAAGCCTTTGGGATCAAATCAAAAAGTGTTACTCTTTTAAAGGTAATGCTTTCTCTTATGTTCATTTGTTTTCATTTGCTTATCCAACCCCCTAAACTCTTTTTATTCCATTATTTTGTAACTACACCAGTATATAATATAAACTGGGATATTTTTATGAGATGGATTAGCGATAAACTTACACACACCTACATCTAATGGTTAATGAACATACTGTTTCCGTGGATGGCGAATTTCTGCCTCACACAATGATGATTGTTCAATATTCTTCTAACACCATTAATGGTAGCCATTATGATGTCACTATATTTATATATGATATATTTTGTGTTTAGGTTTTCCTTATTCTTCTGTATTTTTCATTTATTCCTTATCATTATGGATTCCATTTTGGGAAAACGCAATATCTTCATTTTAGGAAGTGCAGACTACCGCCCCTCAATGTAATTTGATTCGTTAATGACATATGTGGGATGTATAAAGGATGGAGTTAATGATTTTATATATTATATTATACTGTAATAATAATATACCTATGTGTCATTATGATTTACTTCCATTAATCTATGAAATTGAATTTAATGTAGCGTTCATGCGTACGTACGGATTACCGTCTTCATGAGCGGTGCCTTTCATTTCTCATGTCCAAATGTTATTTACTATTATATATACATATGTATAATAGATATATATGATATAAATTACATATAAATGAAGAATATGATTCTAGAATTATAATATATATATATATATCAGTTATTTTTAATTCCATTAATATGACAAGGAAATGGAAGAAGCGTTCATGCGTTCGTACGACTTACTGTCTCCATGAACGGTGCATTTCATTTCATAAATGTATATGATTATGTAATATTATAAATGTGTGTATATACTGGATATAGATTATATCTAAATCATGAATATCATTCTTGAGATAATGAATATTTGACTATACGAACAACATCTAAGTGTAAGAAGTCCATTTTGGACTTAAGAACCAAACATCGACAAAACGAACGATATTAAATTAAATAATTACATAGTGTTCATAACATAGTAATAAGTGATATAAAAGGAATAATAAACATGAAATAGGATTTTAAGCAAGTATAAATTAACTCAAATTTATTATTCAGGATATTAATGAATGATCGAGTCAGGTCTGACAAAAGGTAAGGGATCGTACTAGTCTTTTTCTTTTTATGTACTCTCTTTTCTGTCACTTACATTAAGCTCCTATTTATTATATTGGGGGATGTTCTTATATAATTACTCTTACTGTAGTTTTTATTTTCATATTAGGAGAGACTCTATTTGATCTCATCAATCCATTTTTGGTGTTTTAAGTGGCGTCGTTAGGCCGCCGAATTTTCATAAGGGGATTTTTCATCTCACTTTTATTCCCATGAGATTCATGATACATTTTCCACTATTTCCATTTGTGTGGTTTAGGTACTATACATGATTGTGTTATTTTTGTAATATAATCCAATCTTTGGGTATTTAAAAATTCGTTATATGACCCTTATTTAATGGGGTGTACATTTTGATAGTTACCCCTGTCGGTATAGGATCCTTTCACCCACCTCTTTTTAAAAGACTTCTTTTTGTTATGTCATTTAATTTACATATTATTAAGTTGGGATATCTTCATCTATATCCTTATTGCTTTAAATTATATTTCCAAGTGATGAGATACCCTTTTTATCTATCATCGTCTCATTTAATGAATTTCATAATGACGCTGTTAAGCTATCGAATTTCTGTAAGGGAACTTCTTACCCAAACATCAATTCATTGGGTTAAACATATGCTTCATGATTATGTCGTACATTGAAAATTTGTGGAGGATCTATTATTTTTTTACACTTAATATCCTTTTATATTGGGTGTATTTATATTTTTCACACATAATAATGTAATTGATTTAACGTAAACCTATGGATACCGACATTGTATCGGACTTGTCTCAATCTCCTTTTATTGAGGCATATTTTGTTTTATACGCACCTTTATTTTATACAGTGTATAAACCCCATTGACATTTATGATTATTCAAAAGTAATATTTTTATGAGAATCATTTTACTAAACGACAAAAGGGAATGTTTTTTTTCGTACGTATGCGGCGATATCGACTTCTCCGCCGCCATGACCATTATTTGAGTTTCAACTTCCTCTACAAGCCATAACCTTTTTTAAACTGAAAAATAAATACCATGTATTACTTTTCATTTATTTTTCTATTGAAAATGGTTTTGAAATTTTTTTGGTTATATCAATGTGGTTCTATTGATATCTTTTGATCGAAATGTGGAAATGTTATGTTTCTGTTATGCATGTTTTATGTGATAAGATTATGTTATAGTTCTTGGGAATAGTTTATGAAGATGGGTGGTTCCATGATAAACTAAGGGCATGTGAGCCCGATATTTCTCTTCAATGCATTGGGTAACGTGAATGAGATAAATGTTATGGTTTCTCTGAAGAGATTTAGGGAATATACTATGATGGGTATTCGAAATGTAACCATGAGGGTTACTCCCTACATAAGAATGTTATGAATGCCTCATGTTACCATTATGCATTATGATTTAATGAGTTATGTTGAAGTACTTATTTTTTATGTGTAAATAATGATTTCATTGATGTTTATGTATACATGGACTAATGTTTCCGTTCCGTATTCTTACAAACCTTACTGAGCAGTTTGAGCTTATCCGTAGTTTTTGAAATGTTTTCCACAGTCATAATTTTTAATAAAGGTCGAGGATGGGATAAAGGAAATGTCATGTTGTCTATAACATGGAACCAGACATGACTCTTTTGATCATGAGTTTTTATCTTGTTAGAAAAATGGAAACTGTGTAGATCTATCTACTATGTAATCTTTTGAGATATAATAGTTATGTCATAATTCTCTAAAACTCTAAACCAGAAAAGATCCTCAATGTGAATTATTCAATTTAATTCATGATTAAGTAAGGTTTAAGTTTAGGGCCTTATAGTTGGTATTAGTGGTCAGTTTAGATAACATTAGAGTTTAGGGTGTTGTTTAAGCATAAGTGACAAGTTGTGTATAACAACAATGGGTAGTATATTTGATAGATTATTTGTTGTTAGAATGAGATTAAGATAAGTTGGATAATTATAACTTAGTGGTTTTCTTCCTCTTTACTACGTGATGATTTTGTATATATGATCACACTGACCTTTTAGGTTTTAGTAAATGGATGGACCAAGGAGGAACAAAAGTGACAATGGGTTTGATGGAAATTGTGGAGGTTCTCTGATTAAGAAAATGGTTGAAAGGGGTGATTCAATGAGGAATATTGTTGATATTCTTAACCAAATATCAAGGAGTCATGATTAACCACTTGAACCTTGGTGATATCTCTAATGCATCATTTATGAGAGAACCAACTCGATGTGGATGCTCATTTAATAATTATAAAGGTAACCATTTGGGTTTATATGATCCGTAATTTTGAGGAAATTATGGGTTACTAAATGTTATGCTAGAAAATTAAAGGCATGAGATGAAATTGAGGTTAAAATATGTTATGGTTATTTTTTATTATTTATCTCTTTTTGGGGAATGATTTAAGGATTACATTTTTTGGAAAAGGACAACACAGAGACCGTGTGACAACCCGTCACGTCGGACAAAGATGCATGAATCGAACCGACAACCGAAGAGCAACTGGTATTTATCGCCTACCACTGGGCTAGGTGAAGTAACTGGTTAGTTTGACTAATTCTTTTTAGATAGATGATTTTATGAATCAATAGTATGTCTATTTTGGGTTATCTATGGAAATTATTAAACTATCATGGAGGATATGCGATTAGGTTAGTTACTTTTCAGTACGAGACTTTGAGAGTAACTGATGTTATTTTTGAGATAAATGTTAAGATTTATTTTGGAAGACTATGTAATTAAATCTTTTAGAGATTTGGGTTTCAATAATAGTTTGTTTTACATTGAAGAATTTTATGGATAGTTGTTTGTCAAATGGTCAATGTTGAACTTTGGGGTTTTGTTGGACAAATTTTGGAGATTAAGAATAGATTTTTTTATAAAGGAATTTCCTTTTTGGGTATTATCTGATCTTACACTAACGATTTTGGTTCTAATTTTGGTTTTGGAATAATTACATGGGAAATAAATAGTCCTCTTTTGTGGATTAGGTGATTCTCTAGATGTTGTTTATAGTACTCTTATTGTGAACAAGTCTTCCACAATACTCGTCTTTTGGAGAAAATATGAGTTTGTGTGAGAAATCAAGTAAGAGTTATAAGTCAACATTACAAGTATGTATGTTTCCTTATGTATTAGTTAAGCTCATAAATTAATTCCTCAATGAAAAGTAACATAAAAGAAAAATGTTGTCTGTTAGATTTTCCTACTGGGGAAGCAAATATCGTTTAACCAATCAGAAGATTGTGATTTTTCTGTGGTTAACTTTCTCATAAACATGTTTTCAATCACACTCCATCAGACTATGATGGTTTGTTTTCTCCTCCATATCCATATTTTCATGTAATCTTAGTATATGTTGTCTTGGGTGACCTTTTTTCTTATCTTTATTTATTTTAAAGTGATAGTTTAATAGACTCCTTTTCCGATGTGGGACATTCAATGAAGTTTCCAAGCCCAAATTTAAAATTGCGAGGATGTAATTACCAAATGGGGGGAAAGATGTAACATCCCAGGTAAATAAAGAATATTGCTTTTTTTATTAATATTTTTGAATAAAATATTAATATTACTTTAAATCGGATTCCATGTTCGGTAGCGTACCCAAAACGCAACAACGAGTTTTGTTGAAATCTTACAATGCACACCAATAATATAATAATATTATTTCAAATGGTAGTTCACACTTAGCCTTTGTATTAATGATAATGAATAGGAATAACTAAAATGTGATTATATATGTTCGTTATATGTTTTTACATTTACCCAATAAAAGATAAAGGATTAAAATATGAAAAGAATTCAATTTTAAGCATAAATACTGAAATATTCACTAACGGGTCGATTTATCACCTTTATGATGGCGAAACCTATTTAAAAATGGTTTTATTAACTATTATACATTCTTTTGGACCAAATAAAATCTTTCATTAGAATCGGGCCATCAAAATTTACCATGTGTAATTTTTCCGATAATGTTCATTTCTGATGAATAAGTGAAAAATGTTGTATTTTAATTCAAAACATCTTTTTAATATAATTTATTTATATGATTAGATTATATTTTGAATTTTTTTTAATGTGAAATCATAATATATTCTTACTATTTAATCCGATGGTGGACTTTGGAATTAATTTCACTTTGAAATATGACATAATGAAATGTCAATCTATTGATAAATATTGTTTCATGAAAACATGCTATTTGTTATTACAATGGGAATTTATTATTAAAATAATTAATTCAAATTATATGATTTTAATTAGTTAAAATAGACTTCATTTTTGAATTTGGAATATTGATTATAGCTTTGGGTTAATTTCTGGTATTTTTCTAAAAAACGTCAATTTTTTATGAATAGTGAAACCACTAAGTGGTAGTCAGGCAAACTGATTTTTCGTTTAAATAATGTTTACCATAAATTTGTTTTGAATTTTGAAAATCTGACATACATGGTTTTCATTAGTAAGTAAATTGTTGTTCAATGGGATAGAAATAATTTTTTGTGGAATAGTATCTTTTTTTTTATCGCGGTTAAAGGTAATTAGTGTAATTTAAGGTAAAAATAATGTTATAATAATATGAAATCACTATGAAACATGTACTCAACCAATTGGATGAGTCTTGGTCGAACATTTCAACCCCTGGGTCAATTTGGGGGACCCCATGGAGCCATTTGTGTGGGATAATGTCATTAATGGATTTTTTTAATGTAAAAGTAAAAATGACACAAGCATTTATTGTTTTACTAAAAAAAAATTCATAAGGGGTTATACAAGTCAGATTTTTGACTATAAATATCCATTGGAAAGTTAAAAAGATTTACTGCATCATAGTATTTTTTTATAATTTTTATACGTTAACTAAATTAAATTATGTTTGACACCATGAGGATTCATCGATTACCTCATTAATGAACCATTAAAATAAAATTAAAAGATAATGTAATCTCTAAGCATTAAACATGTCCAAAACCTATTAAAGGAGTATAGTTCGAAGCCTTATAATCTTATCCTCGAAATATACCTTTGTGGGACCTCAAAAACCAGAAAAGGCTTTTCATACTAATAAATCTTTCGTGATTTCCAAAAGAGCTCCTCCTCTACTCTTATAAAAGGACCCCAACACTACCTCAATAAACACACCACTCATGCCTTTGGACCGGCCAACCCCTGCCCATTTCATCTCTCCAAATCCCTCCCCTCATCCTAGAAGCCTCACATTGGGCATAATAATTTCCATGGAAGCCTTTGGACTCAAATCAAAAAGTGTTATTGTTTTAAAGGTAATGCTTTCTCTTATGTTCATTTGTTTTATTTTGTTTCTCCAACCCCCTAAACTCTTTATAACACATTATTTTGTAACTAAACCAGAATATTATATATATACAAGGATGTTATTATGAGGTTGATTCTAGCTACACTTATACACACCTACATCTAATGGTTAATGAACATATTGTTTCCATGGATGGCGAATTTCTGCCTCACGAAACCATGATTGTTCAATATTCATCTAACACCATTCATGGTGGCCATTATTATGTCATTGTATTTATATATGATATATTTTGTGTTTATGTTTTACTTATGCTTCTGTAATTTTCATTTATTACATATAATTATGAATTCCATTATGGAAAAATGCGATATCTTCATTTTAGGAAGTACGAACTACCGCCCCCTCAAAGTAATTTGATTCGTTAATTCCATATGTGGGACGTATAAAGGATGAATTTAATGATTTTATATACAATATTATACTTTAATAATAATATACATATGTATCATTTTGTTTTGATTCCATTAACGTATGAAATAGAAATGAAATTAGTGTTCATGTGTACGTACGGATTACAATCTCCATGAACAGTGCCTTTCATTTCTCATGTCCAAATGATATGTACTATTATATGTTCATATGTATAATGGATATATATGATATATATTACATATAAATGATTAATATCATTCTGAAATTATAATATATATATATATCTCATTTATTTTTAATTCCATTAATATCACAAAGAAAAGGATGTAGCGTTCATGCGTACGTACGGCTTACCGTCTCCATGAACGGTGCATTTCATTTTGTTCCTCTAAATTATTATGTAATATTATAAATGTGTGTATATAATGGATATAGTTGTTATCTAAATCATTAATATCATTCTTGAGATAATGGATATTTGACTATACGAACAACATGTAACTGTAAGAAGTCCATTTTGGACTTAAGAACCAAGCATCGACAAAATGAACGTTATTAACTTAAATAATTACATAGTGTTCATAAGATAGTAATAATTGATATAAAAGAAATAATGAACATGAAAATTTTTCTCAAGAATGTAAAAATTAACTCATGTTTATTATTCAGGATATTAAAGAAAGACCGAGTCAAGTCGGACAGAAGTTAAGGGATCCTACCTCTCTCTTTCTTTTTAAGTACTCTCTTTTATGTCACTTACATTAAGCTCATCTTTATTATGTTGGGGGATGTTCTTATATAATTAATCATACTGTACTTTTTATGTTCATATGATTAGATACCCTATTTGATCTCCTCAATCCATTTTTTGGAGTTTTAAGTGGCGTCGTTAGGCTGCCAAATTTTCATAAGGGGATTTTTCATCACACTTTTATTCCTGTGAGATTCATGCTACATTTGCCACTATTTCCTTATGTGTGGTTTATGTACTACCTGTGATTTTATTCTTTTTGGAATAAAATCTAGTCTATGGTTATTTACAACTATATTGTATGACCCTTATTTAATGGTGTGTACGTTTTGAATGTTACCAAAGTCGGTAAGTGAACCTTTCACCCTCCTCTTTTTAAAAGACTTATTTTTGTTTAGTCTTTTAATTTACATATTATTATGTTGGGATATGTTCTTCTATATCCTTTTTTCTGTAAATTATATTTCCAACTGATGAGATTCCATTTTTATCTCTAATTGTCTCATTTAATGAATTTCATAATGACGTCGTTAGGCTATCGAATTTCTGTAAGGGAACATCCTAAACCAATATTAATTCTTTGGGATAAACATATGGTTGTTGATTATGTCGTACATTGAAAATTTGTGGATGATCTTTGTTTTTTTTACACTTAATATCCTTCTATATTGGGAGTATTTATATTTGTCACACAAAATCATGTAATTGATTTATCCTTAATCTAAGGATACCGACTTTGTATGGGACTTCGTCTCAATCTCCTTTAATTGAGGTATATTTTGTATTATACACACCTATCTTTTATAGAGTGTATAAACCCCTTTGAATTTTATGTTTATTCAAAAGGAATATTTTTTATAAGAAGTGTTTTACTAAACGACAAAAGTGAAAGTATTTTTTCGTACGTATAAGGCGATAACGACTTCTCCACCGCCGTGACCATTATTTGAGTTTCTACTTCCTCTACAAGTCATAACCATTTTTGAAATAAAAAATAAATACCATGATTTACTTTTAATTTATTTTTGTATTGAAAATGGTTTTGAAAATGTTTTGATTATATCAATGTGATTATATTGATTTATTGTGATGGAAATGTGGAAATGTTATGTTTCTTTTATGCATGTTTTATGTGATACGATTATGTTATGGTTAATGTGAATTGTTTATGAAGACGGGTGGTTCCGTGATAAACTATGGGCGGGAGATCCCGATATAGCTCTCCAATGCATTGGGTAACACGAAGTAGTGATACATTAAGGTTTCTCCGAAGAGATTTAGTGAATATACTATGATGGGTATTCCAAGTGTAACCATGAGGGTTACTCCCTATGTAAGAATGTTATGAATGCCTCAAGATACCTTTTTGTATTATGATTTCATGAGTTATGTTGAAGTGCTTGTGTTTATGTGTAAATAATGATTTCATTGATGTTTATGTATACATGGACTAATGTTTCCTTTCTGTATTCTTACGACCCCTACGGAGCTCTTTGTGCTCATCCCTAGTTTTTGAAATGTTTTCCACAGTTCCTAAAGTTTAATAAGGTCGAGGATGGGATCATGGAAATGTCATGCTGTCTAAAACCTGGAACCAGACACAACTCTTTTGATTATGTGTTTTTATCTTGTGAGAAAAATGGAAACTTATTAGATGTATCTACTTTGTAATCATTTTAGATGTAATAGTTATGTCATAATTCTCAAAAAATCTAAACCTGAAATGATTATCAATGTGAATTATTCAATTTAATTCATGATTAATTAATGTTTAAGTCTGGGGCTATATTGTTATGGATACCATCATGGGTTTATGAGTTCAAATATCATCATAAATCTAAAGTATTAGACACCACTTTTTATGTTTTAAGTTATTATATATTTATGAGATTAATCATATTTTTTGATATGTTTTATTAGAATATGTTATATGTAACACATAAGTTCAACATTATGAACAATTTGAAAAGAATGGTCTTTTCATAATTTTATACGTATTGATAACATTAAACGTTTATAAGATATTAGAGGATAAAATATATTTTCATGGATTTACATTATATTTCATGTGGTTTTATAAGACTTATATTAAGATAGTTTTAGTAAAAAAGGCACAAAAAATCACATTTGGCAAGTACATGGGACTTGAAGACTCGATTAATGGGAAATTATGGTGAAACACCAACCACTGGCCCCTGTGATGTCTTTGTTAGTGTTATAATATTTTAAAAAAAATGTGATAAGTAATGATTATGATTATTTTGTTAACATATAATTTATTATATAGATAAAAATCGTATTCAAAAATATTATATTGATATATTATGATTCCCAACATATTTTAGGTTCAAGGGAACAATTTTCTAACACATGATTTTTAGTTTGATATGGTAATTTTTTCCATGAATACAAGGAGAAATTACCATTATAGACAATGGTGAGACATATATACTGATCAAAATGTATAAAGTATATATTCAAAATGAAGGGGTAGGATATGATATAGATACGATGGTTAGAGATGACTAAATATTATGACTACTTAATACGTTGCCACACAAGAAACGAAAATAAGGTTGATGATGCATTGATTAGAAATAATAACTCTAACTTATATGTGACATGGATAAAAATATATACAATGATAATGTATTTTCAATGTATGGGTCAAGAAATCATGATGGTTTGTGATATATCCTGTCATTATTAAATAATTTTTTAAATATATATACATGTGAGGATAATGTCGGAATAGAAGGATTATATCTCAGGATAAAGGAAGGGGATAAATTATTTGAATTTCAGTCATGATTTTGATAAATTTATAAGGTTCGGTAACCATGTATATGGTCCATACATTCTATATTTGAAGAAAAAACTCTTATAAGAGACTCATAGATATACATTCTCTATTCACCCATTAAGTAAAAAATATGTATAGATATTTTAATTAGTATTTATAGTGATTTTTCATGAATGGATACATCATAGAGATTATATCTCAGTGATCTATATGTCAATATGTTAAGGATGTGTGAAAAAAATATAAGGAGGTTTTATAACTGTTACTCATACCAAAATGGAATTTGTAAATCATCGCCTTGGATTTTTTCATTGGAGTCCCGAAAATATCTAAAGTGTATAATTATCATTGGTTTGTATTTTAAACCATAGAAATATCAGCATACTTCATTGCAATTAGAGAGTATTTATCTATAGACTCTCTTTCTGTAATATAAATTAAGGAATTCAAAATGTTTCATGGGGGACCATATTATATTGAATATTATTGGGATTTGGGTTTTACCACTAGGTTTGGGTGATGACCACAATAGGATTAGAAAACATTTTGATGTTTCGACATTGCATATCATTCTTATACAAATATTTAATCTAATAGAAAAACTCAAATCCTAGTATATATGTTTAGATCTAGTTCTATGATTTTCATAGAAGGATGGGATCAACAACTCCATCAAGTGAAGTTTTCCAACAATAAAAACTTACACTCAAGCTTTCAGTTTGATCCTTGTATAGATATCCATAGAAATATTTGTAGAAATTCAATTTATTTGCATTAATATTGAGAAATAAATATATAGGACATGAGAAATATGATGAAATGTCAGAAATGTTTAGATATATTAATTAACCCATCAGGGTAGTAAAACTTCTATATAAAATGTATGTTGAGAATTATCTGTGAAATATATAATATGATGCTGGTGAAATGTTTTTTCCAAGTATATATCCATGGAATAAGGTAATGAGACTCATTAATAAAGTAAAACCAATACCATGTTATATTGGTTCTTTTGAAATTATTGATCATATTGGGATGATATCTTATTAATTGGAATTCCCACTATAACTCTCTTAAGTTCAATATGTGTTCTATATATCCCTCTTGAGGAAGTAAATACCTATTCATTTACATGTACTAAAATATGAGGTCATACAAAATGAGTCTGATATTATTTATGATAATGAACCGGTTGGGATACAGGATCATATATAGAATGTTCAATGAAAGGTGACCACCCACGTAGTCAATCATCACTATCTAAACCACTATCTTGTGGAAGATAAATGGGAACCTCATGAAGTAATTAGGTATAAGTATATATAATTTTTTCTCCCAATTTTAGGGAATTTTTACGGTGAAAATCACTATGGAGGTATAATGTAACCCCCTAGATTTTTTGAAATATTTTTATCAAATAAATTAAATATCCTTGATAGCTCTGTTTAAACAGGACATCATGTTTTGACGATCGGTGATATACTATTAATATTATTGTTTAAACCTGAAAATTATAACAGATTCATTCAACATTAAGGAATGAATATGAATAAACTCATTTTAAATATTATTTATAGTGGTTTATAATAATTATAACATGTTGGTAAAATTTTCAAATTTTTTTAAAAAAATTTTAGGTTTTGGAAATTCTATTTTCTCAAAAAATGTTTTTATTTCACTCTATGAACAAATAATTACTGATATTTTTTCCATTTTAATATAATTAATTTTATTAAAAACCTACATCTTTAAAATTTACTTGTCCAAAATATCATTGAGCCAATTTTTCAGAATTTTTTGTAAATATTTATTTTTTAATGAATATTAAAAAATCATAATTTTTAGTAAAACTATTATTTTTTTATAAAAATTACATATCACATTTTATTTTAAGAATGATTTTAATGTAAAATTATTTCAGTTATACATTTATTAATAATATTTAGATCATAAGAAACAATTTTATTTTAAAATTTTTATATTTAATCATTATATATATATATATATGAATATTTTATCATTAGAAAACAATTTTTTCTATATGTGGGATTATTTATAAATTAAAATTTCACACATATTTGAAATAAATATTGAATAATTAATTCCATATATTTAATAATCATTTCTAATACTGTATAATTAGTTTAGCATAATGTTTTGCTAATATGAATAATAAAATAGTATAAATTAATTCCCATAGTTAATGATAAAATCGGATTACCTTAATGTTAATCTTAATTAAGAAAAATAAATATTTAAATTATCTTGGATAAATATATAATCAAATTAATATTTTATTCTATAATTCACAAACCACCTCTATAAACCACAATTAATAGCCCCATCATGATGCATGATGTTTTCATGATCAAAGACTATCTTCTTTAAAAAAGGTATGTTGTCAAAAAATGTATTAGAGTAGAAGAATAAAATGAATGGAGAGAGGTTAAATCCATTAATCATTGAACCATTAATTAAAACATCAAAAATACATATTTTAGTCATGGTGGGACAAAAGGGTCACGAAGGATGCGAAATAAGGGGAGGGGTAACCAAAATAGCCACCCTTTAGAAGATCCCTACATAAAATATATGTGAGGGGTGACCATTAAATAATAGATCTATAATACATAAATAAACTAGGTATAACCACCACATATACCTATTTTCCACCACTAGGTACATATAGGCTCACATAGTACCTGATATAAGGTCTCTCACCACTCGATTTTACTTTTTTAGGTAAATGTTGACACACAATAACCACCCATCTCCATAAATCAACCATAAACTACATGATAAATTATTCTCTATATATTTATATATGGTGGATGAAAAATAAAACAAATTAGATAACATATGAAAAAAACTCTGGTACCTATTATTTTAGTCTTCATATATAATCTGTTTTATATGAAATTAAATTTATTATATATTTATTTAAATAATATATAATATATACAAGGAATCATGTCAAACAATACCACCTATAAGTGGGTGTATCATTCCATAGAATTCCACAATCATTATTTATAATCAATTATTTAGTATCCTAAAAGATTCTAATGATATATTATAGGTCTCATATATCCCACAATATGATTTTCGGTCCAACACATTCTCCTCCTTGAGCGCCTAATCAAAAACATTAGGCATCCCATGGTAACTTGTGTTTCCACTAATTCGATGTTTCATAGTCCTAATCCAAGTCAACATATAAGTCTTAAAAAAATATATCTACCCATAACTAAATATTTCCAAAAAAACATGATTAGTAACATATTGTAATGACTCTACTCATCCCTCCTAATCAATGACCAAATTTGAGACATCATATAACCTCACGCATGCATACACATCACCAAAGGATGTCGACTAGGAATGAAGTCCTATTTCAGTGGTGGGGAGACTATGCTATTAAATATAAATCCCATAGTCCATGATATAATCTTTCAAAATTTTGACATGACAATATATATGATGAAAATACACATAACCATTAGACAACAAACTAAGAGACAATTCTGGGTATTGTAATATTGAATATAAAAAGTGGAAAACAATTTACATGATAATTAAATCATATAATTGATCGATTAATGAAAAAAAATGCTAATAATCATATATAGTTAATAAAATAGTATGTTTGGATAATATATACATATAATAACTAAAAATAAATTTATGATGGCCTCCTATCTGACTAAATGGTCTAGCTTACAAATAGTCATCAGCGATATATATAATACATACACCATGTCATGTATCCAAATTTGAGGTGATACATATTCAAAAAATAAAACATGAATTCTACCCACAATCATTGAAACACATTTCATGTATGTGGGTAAGAGGCGAGTCTAATGACAAGTAGCATTTCCCCATTCACCATGAAAAATTGAGGGTTGACAATCATATAGATGTGAATGAAAATATTTTTAGTGGGTTGAAGTGGGTTCCGAGTTAGATTATATCATTCATAAACATAATTTACACCTGAAAATATAATAAATAACTATTCTCCATCGATTACAAGAATTGAACACCTTTAAAACTTGACTAACACTACAAAACTATAGATAATAACAATCTTCCTATCATAGCTGAATTATATACTATCATAACCCAAAATTTTATTTTATATAATCACACTCTTAACATTAGAAAAAATCTATAATGGTTTTCAATATAATAGAAAATAATCTCTTCTCATGGATCCAACTGATCCACTAATCATCTCAATACTTGTAGAAAAATAAATAAAGAAAATATCATGGAAAATAGTGATGATATGAAGATGTAAAACGAAGAAAATCAAATGGTTATTGATTTTCTATGTATGTCGTTATTCTATATTGAAAATGTGAAACAACAAAATGGTGGAATGAAACATAAAATATATTTTGATATTCAATCCCATTAATATAAAAATATTAAAACAATGAATATAGCCAAATTATGTAATCTAAAAAACACAACACTCATTCTCCAACCCATTTTATATCCCTATTACCCATTTGATCTGTCTTCAATATTTCTCATTGATCACTGCATGATCAAACAATAACATTAGAATTTATCATTCAGGTTTCCTCCCATAACATGATGGTATTACTCTTAAACGTCACATTGATTATTTGAATCATATATCAATCCATTATCAACAAATATATGTATGATATGGAAATTGAATTACCCCAGGTGGGACACATGGAGGTTTAAAAATTAGTTTATTTTATAAAACTAATAACCATTTCTAATGGGTCTTCCACCATCTTTCCTAGTCTCTCCTCAACCATCACTCATCGTTCAGATTCACATGATGAAGAGCACTACGTGTGAAATTAATGAATCAATTGAGAAAATAAATATATTAAATGTCATTAAGACACAAAAACATATGCTCTTTGATTATAAGATAATACCGAAAAAAATTCTGGACATTACCTCTCATGGATTTCAAATCTCGATCAAGTTGATCTCCTCATGAGTCACACATAAAAATAGGCTACACACCCTTACACACTATGCCATATGACTTGAACAATATTTATTTTGGAGGGAACCCACCATACTCCGTTTAATTTAACAATGTAGACATATCATCTCTTTTATAAAATATCTTTATCCATAGTAAATGAATCCACATGTCACTAATACTATTAGTAATGAATCAATGATATTCTATCCATAAATAACATAGGGACTTACTCCACTACTTAGTCCAATAATTTTGAACATATACAAAAACCCAACATTCAATCAAATATAAAAAATGTTAAGAATTTTCCAAAAATTCATATAGTGAATGAATCATACATAACTCTATAAATATCCATGGCTCACACACAACCCATTTGTATACTAGTGATTCTATTAACCCATGAAAAAATGATAGAAAAACAATGTCTTGAACCCATATAACTAACCTAACCACGCAGTAAGGTCCATTCTATGATTACTCTATTATTATTAAATATAATATAATATATATGGAAACCAATATAATGATTCTCACACATGAACATGATATTCAAAAAATCATTGTGTAACAATCATACAAGGAAGTTAACCAAACAATTTAACAAAAAATTCGCTCCAAGATTTCATTTAATGATTCCAATTAAAACTCCTTCATAACCCATTTTTTAAAGGAATCATATAACATATTTACTCTTGTTATACCATTTGAAAAAATATCAAAGACAAAATTCTTTGAATAAACCATAATTTTTAAGTACTATTTAAAAATCTCCTCTTTGACATAACAATTTATTTTTCAAATTTAATTTTTATTCAATCAATTAATTTAACCATTATATTTTAAATATAAATTTAAAACATAAATCTATCTCAAAGAAAACATTTTAATTTAAATCCCTTCTTTATAATTAAATATTTAATGGAAGATCCATTTACCGTATAAAAATTCTAACACTGCAAAACAATCCACAAATCCAGACATCACTACTTGTTCATATAATGATTTATAAAATAACCATTTATAAATTAATAAGATCCCTGATTCATATTTGGTTGATTTGAGGCCATCCCTATTTATAGGTTGTGATAAAACAAATTCCTTCAACATGCCATGAATAACATTAATGATCATACAAAATAATATTATCTAAATAATCAATAGAAACAATGATAAGAAGGAATCCTACATGACTGCATAATTCAAATACTTTATACTAGCTTGAACAAACCAACAATCAATTCCCCAAACTCATATTTCAATTAAAACTATTATAAATTCATAAGAATAATATCTCTAGACAAAACAATTAATTAGTATACATGATTCAAAACACAGTAGGAATTCCATAGAATATGAAAAAAATATGAAAGGGTGTAGTGCCCTTTTTAAATAAACCTATACATATTCCACATAAAATTGTGAGTTTCTAAATAAGTATCAATTATTAATTTCATCTGATTTAGGATGACTATCTAACTAAATTTATTGAGTAACATACCAAATCACAAATACTGAATGAAAGTGACATTACATCATTCCAAAGCCTACATTACACACTACACATGATATCCCATTCAAGTGGAATGATTAATCCATGCTATTATGTAATCACCACCCAAATAACATGTCAACAACATGAAAATTAGGGGATAAAGTGAATAGGGAATAAAAGAGGGTAAAACCATATAATGATTATGTAACATTAAAAAGGATACATATCCATCCTCTAATTATGTAGGGAACGATGAATCCCATTGAAATAGGAATAATAGGTCTGGGTTTTGGGGCAGGAGGAGTTGATGGCCAATATTGCATCCCCTCATGTAGATCCATTCTTAAAATCAATGGGGGAGCTGAAGATCTAATAGAGGTTTTAAACCATTAATAATGTAGCTATAAACCAACAGGGTAATCACTTTCCTACAATCAATTATTTAGAGTATTACAATGTAATATAAAGAAGAAGATCATCCTCTCAGTCGATAGACTAGATTCTATACCCCACTGGTCAGTCTATTGGATCCTTGATGGCCTAGTGTACCTGGTGGAAAATAGAAATCACCCACATTACTTTTTTATCACTAAAAACCTGACGAATTTTTATAAATATTTTCACACCAAAAATATACGTCTAAAACATCAATTTAATGAACATATATTTTTCCAAAACATCATTCCCTTGACTCTTTAATAAAATTTCAAATTCATTCATCCTATAAAATGACAGATGGTAAACGATCCTCCCTGTTCTCTGATGTTCAAATTCAAAATTCTATAATAAATTGTAAAAAATACATAATTACATGAGATCCGGTTAAAAATATCAATTTTTAATTTTTTTATTTTATGAATTTTATATGAAATAAATAAGCTATATAAATATAAAATAAAGTGGTTTTGGACTAGATATTTGTAGATTTTATTTTTCATTTAATATTCATGGATTTATTTTGTATAGATGAATATATTATATATATATATTATTAATTTTTGTTTATATATCATAATATATATGAGATTAATGTTATATTTATTATAATTATATGAAATCCGTTTTTAGTGGGGTAAGTGAGGGCCACCACCGTCCTTTAAAATATAGCCCCCAATATGGTTGTTCTTCCATGTTTTACATTTAAAAATATAAGCGATATGGTTGGGAAACCCAAAATCCACATCCCATATATATATATATATTATTTATTAAATACATATCCAATAATTTTCTACAAAATTTTAAGAGTTTTTTAGTGGACTCAAGGATCAAAATTGTAACTGGAAAACTAATTTATTAATTCAAATTAATTTATAATTACATAATTGTTATAAAGATTCATTTTTTGTTTTTATTAATTTTAAATTTAATGTATTATGAACGATCATGAGTTTTACCACCCTGTGTATGTTTTAATTTATTATTTAATTTATATTAATTACAACATTATTTACGTTTTTAATAATTATTATTAATTTTTTTTGTTTCCTGTCTTATATATCCTTCTTTAACCTCTAATAATATGCATGTATCAATTTAGTTATTTAGTTTCATTTTATATACCAGAGATCCCCTCACCATTGTGTGATTATAAAATAATAAATATTTAGGTATCCTAATTGTATGGATTAGGTAATGAGTCAATGTGGAATTCAAATAAAGGAAATGCATAGGAGAATCAAAATATTGTAACTCATGTCAGGAAAAACTCAAGGAGTTTCCCCCCTAATGTCTAGGTTTGTTTATCACAACCCAATAAAACCAGCAACAGTTAAATCTCATTATTATATAACAATTATGTATTAATTTTATTAATACATTTTTTATATTTATATATGTGAAACAATGTTTATTCAATAAATTAACAAGATCAAACAATTTTTTGTACAATTATTATATAATATTAAATTAAAATTGATGAGATTTATTTTATAGGGTATGGATATTTATTTATGTATGTTCCCACATTAGAAAATTAACGATAATATAAGGAAAAAATTATATATATTATGAATGTATATAAAAATATCCTCCAAATGAAATTACTAAGACATTATAATCCTTCCATTACATGAGTTAGAATACAAGCATAGGTCATGATTTTTGTATATTCCTTTTATGAGTACTATCACTTATCATGGAGTTATAGAAAACGTTTTTTATTGAATTATCCATATTAAATATAAATATGATTTATGAGCATGCATTGAGTACTTTTGAAGCGGATTTGAGAAATCTGAGAATAAGTTTTTCTATTGTAGTGTGCACTCAAGGAATCATCAAACCATGAAATAATACCATAATAATGATTAAATACATCCAAAATACATTCATGCTAATTGATAAACTTGTTTATAGATTATGATAAGAGAATTATGGATCCATTCCATTAGATTATTTATGATAATGAATTTTCCAGGTCCTATTACTTGGGTTGTTGTTATTTCATACAATAAAGGGATATATAAATGATTCATTAATCAATAAAGCAATTATCGTAAGTTAATATATACAATTAAACTATTACATTTTTTGTTATTAAAATGGTAAGAAATAACATTAACTCACTATCATTGTGATTTATTATATAAAAAATTGAATTTCCGTAATTGTGATAATTTTTATGAGTTTTATAGGAACATAAACTATGTAATGTGATATTAAATAAAATATATTGAAAAATAATCCCCACTGCCTATTACAAAACTTATAGATGTTAGTAAGTGTGAGAAGGAAACCTACAAGAGGCACATAAATTATGATTATATAAAAAGGTATTCATCAATGTATATTAATCTATAATAAAATCAAATTGTTATGAATGGATACACAATGTCTCTACATCTGAAATATATTTATTAAGAGAATATGAAGAATGTATAAATTTGATCGTCACTATTTCATGTGGAAGGTAAAAGAAGAATTCCAATTTCTTCCTCATGATATCTAAATGATTGACTTAATATATTTATTAGAATAGTATGATTTCAATTTAAAAAAATATTAGTTTATTCATATAATTATTTCAACCATATAACATAGTTTTTTAGATTCAATATGACCAATGAAAAGAATCAAATATATAAAATAGATGTAGAATTTTATATTGCAGATATCCAAGAAGATAAGACTGAAAAAAATGTTAAAACATTAATTATTACTGTGAATAAGATGAAGGATAATTATAATATTAAAATGAAATAGGAAATGTTAAAAGGGTATAAGAAATATTCTTCTAAAAAGACAAATAATACGAGGTGGATTAATAGGTATTAGGCTATTTCCATTTCATGTGGAATGAAATGTAACTATAATAAGAAATAAAATATAGTTAATAGGAATGGTGAACCATTAGATATATTCTTCATTAACATGGATCATTATTATTCTAAATGGTTGGATGTAGATACAGTTTGTGAATATTAATTCTGTATCTATATAATTGTGGTAAATAGACTCTGATGGTTTCTGAGAATTGAAGGGTATACTCAAGATATTAATGGTGAAAATATTTTCTTATGAATTATAAAATATTTTAATTTCATATTCCCCAATATATTATTTCATTTATTTGTAAAGTCATCTTATCTATTTATTTTAATCAGAAAATTTTTAATTTATAGAGTTTTAATTTTTTAAAATTTATTTCAATTTTAGACATAAAAATAAAATATTTGTTATTGTATAACCCATTTTAATAATGTATTATGTTCATAATTGAATTAATATATCATATGATGGAAATAAATTAGAAATAAATAAACATCAAATTTATTATTTCACATTATGGTATAACATAGCTGTTTATGTAAACTATAGACATTGATAAAAATTAAACCATGAATGGTTTTCAAAAAACTATAATTTATAAACCATTCATATTGGATACATATATTTATAAAATTAAATTATCAAATTTTTCTTTTAAAATAAGAGGGGATAAAGGCTCACATCTTCAAGTGTTTTTTTACACAGTATCATGTGGACTATTTCTAGTATGTAGTTAGTGGTGGGATATCACCCTTCATTAATTTCCTAATTTCACTAATATATTGAATATATCTACTTGATGATGTATAATAAAATATATTACAGATATTTTTTAAATTTACATGTGAAGATGATAATAAATTTATTTAGAAGAAAATGAATCTTTGATTAGAGTGACACATAGAAAATATTAACAAAGACTTCATTGATCATGATTCATGAAATTCCAATTTGATTCATTTATGAAAATATATTTCAAATAGTGTTATAAGAAAATAAAAATGTTTGGAAACCAATGATGTAAATTAGATTTCATGTGAGTAATAAATATGGAAATAAAACTTGGGTTATCACATATATGTTTATAGCTATATAAAGTAACTATGAAGGCTATTCATAGAAAACAATTATTACTAAAAAACATGAAGTGTATATTTAAATAATACCATATATATATATGAGTATTATCATAAGATAATGAAAATATCTTGGAAGGTTTCATTTCAATAAAAATTATAGTGATAGAAAGATAGACATTATTGATATGGATATAATAATTTATCCTAATAAAAAAACGAATTTAAGAATTAGTGGCAGAAATTATTCCATGGAAAAAACATATTTTTTCCTGCCACATAGATATGTTAGAGATCTTATGAGATAGGGTTTTCCTAGAATATTGGAAGGAGAACTTTTATTCATAAATGATAAAAAACATTATATTTAATAATAGGTAAATTGTTACTGACTCTGATTTTGATGTTTGGTAGATAATATCCATTTTTTGATTAAATCTGGAATGAATATCATTGGAAAATCATTCAAATATATACATAATATTATTTGGTTTTATTATAGAAGAATGTGAAATAATTTTATATAAATAGATAGTGGGAGTGATAGTTTTTTCCTTGTAATATATGTCAAGGAAATAATGTTAATGGAAATAAAATACTAATCCTACAGTTTTTTAATAAATGGCTTAAAAATGTTTCTCTATAAAAAACCAAGATAATGTAGTTTATATTCTAGAGATTGTGATATATAGATATAGATCCAGGAGTCCATGTAATCTAATTGAAATAACATTATTGAAAATGTATTGAAATATACATGATAGTGGAATTAAGTCTCTATAGTCTCTGTGTCATGTTTCATACAGGTTAAATAAAAATAATTTCACATTAATGATTAAATATATATTTTATCTGAAAATATGTATTTTTAGGTCCATGAAAGCTATATTTATAATTATCTAAAACAATATTATGATAAAATAATTTTGAAGAGGATATGTTTTTAGTATATATAGAATACAAGAAACCATGTTTGAGGGGATACACAACCAATATCTATAATGATCATTTTGATTAGATATTATAGTTAGGATACTGATTGTATAATATGTATGAGAATCTTAAATTAATTCATTTCTTTTTATTATAAAATTCCATGTATATCACGTCTTTTTATGCTTCTAAATAAGAAATGTTCCTATTTTTATGAATTATAATCTCATGAGAAGTATTTATCAAGTAGATAATGTCAGATGTTTTAGAATAATAAAAATGAGAAATGTGATTTCTCAGTGACTAAAGTGAGAATTAAAAATTTGTGAATTTTTAGTAGTAAGATCTACTGTAGCTAGGAGTTTTTGGAGTTGGTTCCCTACAACAAAATATATCTATTGTAGTGACATTTAACTGGTTACCTGAATGGTACATAAATATATATTTTTATAGTCCAAAAGGGAATTCACTAATACTTTGGAATTATAAACTAGTGGTTCAAGTATAATTGTTCCATTTGTGATATTATTAATCATATAATGAAACCCAATGTCATGTACTGATTCTTCTAGGGTAAAAGCTTGACTAGTCTATAAATTGGACAATTACAAAAATAGAACAACAAACAATACAACACAACAATAACATGAGGTCAAAAAATGACATCCATATTTGGAAATAGTGAAACCATATAAGGATATTTCCTAATTATTCAATTAATCCATGATAAAATCAGACGAAAGGGGTCCACAGTTATAAAAACAATAAGGAGAATATAAATACATTGGTGAATCCAAATGGTCCTCAAATACACCATACCACTAAATCTGACATCGATGCAGAGACCAAACTAACTCCTATGAACATCACATCCAACAATCCATAGATGTATATCAGGTACACAGGTACCTATTATGTTTTAAAAAATGTTTCATATCCTTCATAGTATTCTTGATGTGTATGAGATTATACATATGTACTAAGGAACTACCAATATGCCTATAAAAATAGTGACTGAACTTGTGTATTCTGATGAATTTATAATAATTTATATACATTTATAATTAAATAGTTTCATATGAAATAAATAGATCATAACATGGAGATATTCATAAAAATTGTAGTTGGAAGATAAATTAATGTATACATCACGTAACTGCCTAAATTAAATAGGTCAATACTGATACAAACAAATTTAATCTATGTTCTATAAATCTAGAATAGAAAGGGTAGGGTAACCATGGTGCTCATCCTTTAGAACTATGATATTTAAACTGTGTCCTATAAATAGGTGTGGTGAAATAACATAACCATAGAACTATTCGCATGTAATTTTACAATCCAACATTCTTGATACGGTAAAATAATAAAATGTTTTTATATCATAAACTAGAAATCATTCAAATTTTTTTCAAAAAATATCACATGAAATCAAATAATACTATACAACTATATCATTGAGACAATATCATAAGGTGACAACTAATCATTCCAACATCGAGTCCAATATAAAAAAAATTATGGTTTATTTTCTCCTTTATGATATTATAATATCTAATATAAATGAAAATAAAACATTATTTACATTTAAATATAATATTATTTAAAATAAACAATGCACTATTTAAATAATAATAATTCTAGAGAAAACACTAGGGGTAAGGTCATAAGAAAAATACATTTTATAGGTATAAACCTCACCATAATGAAAAAATTATTCTGATGTAATATTAATTCAATATTTGTTTAAATTTCACTATTATTACATAAAAACTTGTAATAGGTTTACATTAAAATCATCATTTTTTATTAATCATTATTGAATATGCTTGGAAGAAGAAATAAATTAGTGAAATTAAATTCTTAGTTTAAAAACCTTGTATAAAAATTAAATTAAATCTAGTAGATATTAATATTATAATAAGAATTAATAAAAATTAATTTCATTAGGATCCCTTGATTCTTAGCAACAAAAAATATCCCTCATTTGAAATAACAATATTATAATGAATAATTACAAATAATTTATTTGGATATCCCTATAAAATCAACATGATATTATAATTTAATATCAAATAATCATTCATTTTCAGTCACATTCATACTCACATTAATCTCATCTCAGATCATGGAAAATACCAACAAAATATGATATTTAATATTCTATGACCAGTTAAGAATCATCTAATATAATTTTCTTAATTTAGAGTATTTATAATGGAATTTACATTAAATTACAACTTTGTAATTTTACTATAATTTAACAAGGTAGTTTTCTATTTTGATGTTTCATATAAAACACAAATCCTATGTTTGAAATGACTCTTATGGTATACATAGTAGTTCCTTACCCACACAATATCGAAAAGCAATAAAATATATTAACTCATACAATGTATCTAAATGAATCTTATAGAGTAGAAAAATAACTCTTACGAGGTATCCCCAATTTAAATTTTTAATTTTCATACCCCATAATAAAATTTGATGACTCTTACGAACAATAAATATTAATCCTAAAAGGATTAAAATTACTCTTATGAAGATCAACGATTCATATAGAATATTCATGTGACTACTTCAATGTGACAAATCATCCTTATAAATCATAAATTGCCCAATTTATTGTGGAATCCCATAGGGAATGTTTCATATAATATTAGTGCTTATGAATTTTCATTAATCAGTAAAAAATTCCACACTTCATAAAAAACCACATGACCATAAGAATTTACAATTTCTATGTATATAAAGAACAAAAAAAATTCAAAGAAAATTGAAAATATTCTTAGTGTATATTCCAAATGTCCCCCTTTGACAATACAATTCAAATCTACATTAGTGTATATTCAAAATTTCCCTTAAGATAATGGGATGTTCTATAAATTCATGTACAATAATAGAGTCACCAACCTATATTTTGGGATTTTATAAATGAAAATAACACCAAGGTTGTCTTATATGTTTAGTCATAGTGACTCAAACCTATATTTAGGAATTTCCTTGGTGAAATTATCAAAAAATTGGTCTGAGGTGGGAATTAATTCTAGCCACATATCACCATTGGAAATCTTATCTTTGATAAATTCAAACAGAAAATAAAATTTCATATATATTTTGTACTTCATTGGTTTTTTTGATACATTTATTTCACTTTTATTGCCAACTGAAATCTCTATTGGTCATTCGATATTCACCCATAAATATTAAATTTGTTCCTTCATCCAAATATTTTAATTGTATTAACATATAGTGAACAAATAAAAATGTTATACGGTTCCCAATGAATTATATGTTTTCTTCATGTAGTTTCAGTTAACCAATAATTATCTCAGTAGAAAAATTCTACTAGATGTGCGTCGTCTATAATCAAAATAGCTTTCCTTGTATAAACTCGTATAACTAAAATGATTAAGGTTCATTGCCTTCATTTAGAATATCCCATATCTTAATGTCCCTTTGGTATATATGGGTACTATTTTGGAAACTATAATATGTGATTACTTTGGATCACTCTAATAAAAAAAGTACATCGCAACATATATAATATATATTCTTGATGTAGTGAGGTAAAGTAAACAACCAAATAATATTATGAACTCTTTTTAATTACACTCTCACCTTATGCATCCATAGAAAATTTATCCCCTCTATATATAGGTGTGGATATTATCTTAGAGGATTAAATGTTAAATTTTCGTTACATCAACCATGAATATTTTTCTTAATAAATGAAAAAAAATTCTTCTTTTTTAGACAACATATATTTTTATGAAGTATCGCAGTTCTCCTTATATGGAAATCTAAAAATAGTTTTTCATATATATAGGAAATCCTTCACAATATCTCTCTTTATCATCTTTAAAAATGATTTATTCAATATATATAATTATTATATGTTCACCAGCATTTATTTCCTTTTGGAACAAATTTCTATCCACTTTGGATTTTGTGAATTTCAAGTATTTTAATTAGATGAAAATATTTGAATATTTTGACATGGGGCCCAATTTTAATCCATATAAAACCTTCTAAATTATATATACAATATAACAATAATTATCTAGAAAAAATCCTTCATGTTGCTCAACGTATACTTCTCCATCAAATTCACTATTTATGAAAGAATATTTGACATCCATCTTAATTATTTCATACAACCTATGAGCTATAACTACTAGAATTGTTTTTATAGATTCATGTCATGCAACAATAGAAATTTATCATCAAAATATACCTTTTTAACCTATCATCTCCCTTTCAAAACAAGTCTGTCATTTTTTATGAATTCTCCCTTTTAATTCAATTTTATTTCTAAATATTCTCATGGTACAAATAATGTTTTTCAGTTTGTTGGGGAATATGGTCCCTAGTGGAATTATTTTCTATTTGGTATAGTCCATCATTTATAGATCTAATATATTCGACATGGATGATAGTCATCTCAAAATGTGTAGCTCGATTCGAGAAATTTGAGATATTATTTTGTCACATTTTTAGATTTATTCTCAGTTTTTCTCTCATTATCAATGGTCTATTTAGAATCAGCTTATTCATCATAAATTTTAGTTTTTTCATCTTCCCCATTGAATTCATCAAAATCATTCTCACTTTTTTATATATATAATCTAAAACTAATTCAAATAAAAATATATTAAAATTATTTTCAGTGATTCTCACTTCACAATAATATATAACTCTACGAAGTTTCATACTCTATCACCTATAAACCGTTGTAGGTATCTAATAATTATTCCTTACTAATCCTTCTCATAAAATATTCCATGATTTTAATTATTAATGTTCTTTATATAAGACTGATCAAAAAAACTTCAAATCACACACTTTCAACAATTTATACACTTCTCATAAGGTGAAAAACATGATTTTTTTCTCATTATACACTTTTTATGAACGTTCATTGATTTTCATGAAGTTTCTCTTCCACATTTATTTGATATTTCGAACATAGTTAGAATTATCCTACTCATTTATACATTTTGTATGTCTATAATTTCAGTAAATGTATTCTACTGATTAGTATGGGTGTACTATATTAGTTCTTTATCACATCTTTATCTAATAAATATTAAAACAGACTCCTAGTAAATAACAATCCATTTTTAGTTCTCAACATCTTGATATGAATTTTAAGATCTCATTCAATTTATCTTCTAATATAATTGACCATCTCCTCTACTATTGAGTTTTGTTTCATGAATAAAATGCATTTGATTCTTTTATATTCATCAAATACGGCAATAAAAAACAAAATCACTTCTATTGTATTAGTCTCTCATAGGCTCACAAAATATTGAGTTAATGGATTCAAGTCATTCAATTGATATTATATCCACTCTCTTGTGATTTTTTGGGTAATATTCCCATTCTCAGACTCCCCACAAACAAGATAAGTATCTCTACTTAACAAGGGATGATCTCAATTTATATAATATTTGGATATTTTACTCATATTATTTTCTACATGGTGGTCATATATTTTTTTAGAGCTCATTCTCTTGATTGACACATCGATTAAATGATTGTTTTGGATACCTTTTTTGAAAAAGGAACTAAACACTTCATTCCCATTTCATGATGTTTATTCTATATTTTACACGTTATATGTGATTTTATTTAAATCACCACGTTACCAAAATCATTTAATTGATTCACACTTATTTTATTATTCTTGATCACATCAATAATGAAAATATCATCTTACAACAATATGTGTGAAACTATTTCAACCGGGCCAACTCCCTTAGATTTGAAGGAACTATCATTACTAAACGGAAACCCTCCACAATCATGATCTTAATTTTTTATATACCTTGGTGTCATATTTTATTTTTGATGAGAATCCACTTCTATGAATCCATAGCTTAAAAAATGTTCTATCATTGAGATAATCTTACAATATCAATGATATCAATTACTTTTATTCTATTATTATCATCAATTCTGTTGTGACATAAATTTTTTGTACTAGAATTATTGTCATATATTCCTATAGATTTTGAAATATTTGGTAATATATACTAGGTATCTCCTCAAGATGTTACTAACTATTCTAAATATGTACCAAATAAGTGTTTTCAATTCCTATATACTTTTTCATAAGATTGTTTATATTATTATTTGAAGAAATACATGTTGACCGCACCTGTTTTGATAATCCCAATTATGCTTTCATATACTTTGATAATCCCAACTAATGTTTATCTATATATTAATTCATTCAATCTATGATACTCTATGATCAAGATGATAATAATATTAAAACAATCTTTTAAATATGTTAATCATTGTTTATCAATGTTTATATGAGTTATGAAGTACTTATAACTCAATATGATATGTACAGAGCTTCTGATAGACTCCGTATACCGATAGACTTAGACTACCGATAGACAGACTCACCAAAACACTAAGGTCACTGATATGTACAGAGCTACCGGTAAGCATAGAAAAGGACTTCCGATTATACAGAATAGAGCTACCGATGCACATAAGTCTACAGATACACATTATCACTGGGACAAAGCGAGATACTGACCAAAAATGAGTTAACGATAGAACCTGTCTACTGACCGTTACCGATAAATGTAAAGCCACAGATACAAGTGCAAACAGCTGCCGATGCAAGGAGATACTAATTACAGGATCTATCGATACACATAGTCACTGGAATAATAGAGCTACCGATAGACAGAGTCATTGATATAACAAGTCAACCGAGATACCGGTATATAAATCTATCGAGGCTAAATGTTACCGATACAGAGTAAGAGCTACCGTTACCAAGGAACTACTAGTACATGATCAAAGTGACACTGGTGGAAGAATACTATTACATAAAGTCAACATCCACCTATAGAAAGCTACTAATGATTGACCAACCAGTCAAACTCTATAGAACCAATAATATTTATTTATTTAGCTTATAGTTACATTTGATATATTTAATGTCGTTGATGTTATATAATGAATTCTGTTTCCATGTTAGGGAACCGTACCTAGTACCCATGCAAAATGTGATCATTAGATTTTCCAGAACTAAAAGCTATAATGGAAAGGGAAGAGAACACTTGATATATATGAAAATAGGCAATGAAAGTGTAAAAAAATAGAGAGTTTTCATAATGCATGAATCGAGGACCCAAGAAAGCACACGAAGGGTGAATGAGAAAAGATCTCAACATCATAAAAAACATGGCGCCTTCACGCAACGCTACATCCAGTCTGCAAGAACACTGAACATACAAAAAGAAATTCATTTATAGAGGAGAAAACAAGCTACTTCCTGAGTGAAGAACTACAACAAACACTTTATGCACTCGGGCTAATTAGCTAAACCTGGAACCAATGAAGAAAACGACAGTCTGTTTTTTGAACAAAAACCAGCGAAGGACTCAGAAGCTTTTCTGACCAATCAAACGAGTCCAGAGTAGCAATTCCAATCACAAAAGCTTTTCTATACTCATTCACACTTTCTCTAGTGATTCTTTTATTTTCTTTTCGAGCATTGTGTGTGCCCTGTTTATATTACACACACATTGTCTCCTGTGCAAAGATGGAGGATTCTTAAATCCACATTCAAACTATATAACTCTCTTTTTTCCTACTGTTGATAGTCGTAGAGGTCATGTAAGTACTGGAAAGCTGTGACCTAATGTTTGTTTTCCTATGTAGATCTATGGTAGAGGTTGTTGGACCTTTACAATAATACACTCTTCTCAACCCTGATCCAGGGTGTGGATAAATTTATATAAATTTTTGAGTGGACTAAGTCTCGGCTTGAGAATGAACCTCTTGGTTACATCTACATTTATTTTTTAGTTTATGACTTCAGTATACTATATATTTCATATTCCGCTTTTATCTTTATTGAAATATAAATTGTTTTAATGTTACATTGACCGTTAAACTACCAAGCGTTTATACTTATTGTATTATATTATGTTAGTTTAAAAATTCAATTTAATCATCATATTAAATTAACTGTGACCTAATTAGCCTTTGAGAAACTAATTGAACACTTAAACTCTTTATATATTCACTACAGTTTAATATTGATTTTAAATTGGGGGATTTTAAGAGAAATATTTTTCACAGAAATTTTAATTTTAACTCAATTACCCCCCCTCATGAGTATCCACCTCAACAAACATATGGTATCAAAGGTTTGTTTTTGTTAAACGGTTTTTGAAATACTCTATTTTTCAACTATGATTTTAGTTTCATCTTTAAAGATCTTTAATTTCTGTTAGTTCTATATTTTATCTCTTTAAAACAATTTTCTAAAATCTAGTTATGAAAAATAGAGTAGAGGGTGCTGCAACTAACCAGTCATAATTCATCAATGGTACCATCTATGCCCAGTGAAAACAGAAAATAAAAATTCATTTGGAAGGTTTGGGTTTTGATATTTTGACTGGTATAGAGTCTCAATATAAAATTCTAGAAACTGAAATAAATACATTGGATGAACCTACAAAAACTACTTACAATAATAATTGTAATGACATGAATGCCCTGTATTGTGCTTTAGGAGTTGATGAATTCAACAAAATATCTACTTGGAAAACTGATTATGAAATTTTGGATACTTTGGGAGTTTCTCATGATGGAACAACCAATGTTATGTAGATGATATTGAATACATATACTATTAAATATTATAATTTTAAAATTAAAACTGATAAACATATTTATGATATTTATCTCAGGATCAATGAGATAGTTAATACATTGAGTTTACTCGGAAAGGTTGTTCTAGAAATGTAATAAATCATGAGAATCATGAGATGTCTACAAGACTGATGGAGAGGCACATATGTTTCAATCAGAATGTCATGTGACATTGGACCACTACCTATAAAAGAGCTTTTTCATAAACTAATGAAGTATGACGAAGAACTCAAGGTGAATAAGGAGGATGATGATGAACCCAAAAGAAAATCCATAGCTTTTATGTTTACTACTTCAATGAGAAAAGACATGGAGAAAATACATGTACCTACTAAATGTTCAACAAGTGAAGATTCAAACTCTTACAGTGATGCTGAGACAGCTCAAATAGCCAGGAGATTTAAGAAGTTTTATAGGAAGATGAAATTTTTCAGAAAATCAAACTACAATGGAATGTATGACAACAAAGTTCATTGGAAGAAAGATTGGAAGAAAGCAGACAAGAATGATGAAGTAGTCTGCTATGAATGAAGAAGGAAAGGGCACATCAAGGTAGACTATCAATAACTAAAATTCAAAAAGAAATATGATTATAAGGAGAAGAACTACATGAAATCTATGAAAGATTCCTGGATTGCATCAGAAGACAGCCCAAGTGAATTAGAGTCTATTGATTCTGAAAATAATCGTGCCAACATGTGCTTCATAACCAATACCTCTGAGGTACTTGTTTCCCCAATGCTGAATAATTATTATTCTGGAAATAACAGTGATTTAGATAAAGATGAAAATATAACTAAAGATAAACTATTTCAATACTAAAATATGATATAAGAAACATGTAATGAACTCAAGGATAAGTATATGTCATTAGAGAAAAAACATTCTCAAATTGCCAATGTTTAATATTCCCTTGATATAGAAAAGGAAAAGAATGCCCAACTATCAAAGGAAAATAGAGAACTGAAAATATCTAATGAGAAACTTATAAAGGATCTAGAAAAAAATAACAAATGTAAAGGATACTCTAACTCAAATGTTATAGAAACAAGTTGCACCAAAATAAACTACTAGGTTGGGATACCAACCTGGGGAGAGACAGTTCACTAAAACTAGATTTATCTCTAAATCTGGATAGAATTCTTCTTTTTATAGTTCTGGAAATTTGTATGCATCATCTAGTTGTTAATATGGTTATAGATCAAATAATGTTAATTTTTCAAAATCAATTGATTCTGTAAATTATATGAGACCCATAAGACAAATATGAGTACCTAAATCTCTGATTGCTAACCTTTCTGGACCCATGATGATCTGGGTACCAAAATCATTTTCTATCTATATCTGTTTTGTAGGAGACATACTTAAAGAGTTTTAACAACAAGGTATGGTACTTGGATAGTGGATGTTCAAAATTCATGTCTAGAAATTATTCATGTTTTAAAATCTTAATAAATATTGATGGAGGTCATGTCACCTTTGGTGATAACTCTAAAAGAAAAAATCATCCATCTAGGCCAGATTTGTAACGTTAATTCAGTTTTAATTTCTAAACGATTTTTTGTGGATAGACATAAGTATAATATGTTAAGTATATCACAATTATGTGATGATGTATTTAATGTCATTTTTGAAAATGATTCCTGTAATGTTTTTAACTCCAAAAATATTTTAGAATTATCATCCTTGAGAAATGAAAATGATTATGTTGTTGATTTAAATTATTTAGATAAAAAAATGTTACTTGTTTAAATACTTTTCATAAGGAATATTGGCATCGACATAGAAAATTAGGACTCTGTAATATACATTCACTTAGAAAATTAACTAGGAAAAACATAGTTAGAGACCTACCTAATCTTGAGTTCCAAAATGACAATGTTTTTAATCCCTTTTAAAAGGTAATGCAATATAATATTTCTTTTAAATCAAATAATGAAGTCTCAAATTCTCAACCTCTCGAGTTGTTTTACATGTACTTATTTGGACCTACAAGAGTTTCTAGTTTAAATGGTAACCACTATGTCTATATCCTAGTAGATGACTTTTCTAGATATACATGGGTATACTTCTTAGTTCACAAATGTGATTCTTGTTCTCACAATGTTAAATACTCCAAATCTATTGAAATCCATAGTGGACTTATGATTAAAACTCTAAGAAGTGATTATGGTCGTGAGTTTGAAAATCGTGATTTTGAATCTTATTTTTCACACAATGGCTATAGTCATAACTTTTATACTGGTAGGACACCTTAGTAGAATGGTGATGTTGAAAGGAGAAATAGAACCCTTCATGAAATTGCAAGAATCATTCTTAATGAGTATGACCTGCCTATTTACTATTGGGCTGAATCTGTGAATACAGCTTGTTAAATTATTAATATAGTCTTAATTAGTCCTATTCTCAAGAAGACCCCATATGATTTATGGAATAATAGGAAACACAATGTTAGTTACTTTAGATACTTTGGCTGCAATGTTTTTATTATTAATATAAAGGATAATATGGACACGTTTGCATCTAAAATTGATGAAAGTATTTTCATTGGTGGTTATTTAACAAGAAAAGCCTATAGATTCATTAATAAAATAACACAATGTGTGGAAAAATATATTCACATCAAGTTTGATGAAACTGATCCACATGATCCTAACACCTATCTTGAAAATCATGAAGAAGAATTGAGTGTTCTGGACTTTAATGATAAATCTAAAGATCCTGCTATAAAAACATCCAGTTCTGGACATATTCCAGAATCTGCTTCTGTTGAACCCGAACATATAGATGAACCTAAAATATCTACTTCTACCATTACTAGATTATGTAGGATCCTAAATTATCATTCTATGTATGTTATTGTTGGTAATATTAATATAGGTACACAAACTAGAGCATCTCTATGAAACAAAGTTTAACATCAAGAATTTAATTCACAACTAGATCCTAAAAATGTAAATGATACTATCAATGATGAATTTTCTGTAATGGATATACAAGAAGAGTTAAATAAATTTGAAAGAAACAATGTATTTAAATTAGTTTACAAACCCAAGGAAACATTGACAATAAGCACTAAATGGGTTTTTAGAAACAAAGTTGATGAATCTGGGAGCATAGTTAGAAACAAAGCTAGGATTGTTTCACATGGATATAGTCAAGAGGATGGTATAAACTATGAGGAAACCAATGCACATGTAGCCATATTAGAATCCATTATGATCCTACTTTCCTATGCTGCTAATCTTAATTTCATGTTATAACAAATTGATGTCAACAATGATTTTCTATATTGTTTTATAATTAAAGGTGTATTTGTTAAAAAAACACTGGATTTACTAATACTCATTTTCAAAATCGAGTTTTTAAACTTTCTAGAGAATTATATTGTTTAAAACAAGCTCCATGATCTTCGAATGATTGAGATAGTAATTTTATTATTTCAAAATGTTTTACTAATGGGATTTTTGATCCAACTCATTTTATTAAAATAATTTATAAAGATTTTTTGATAGTACCAATATATGTTGATGATGTTATTTTTGTATCTTCTATACATTCCTTATGTACTAATTTTTCAAAGAGTATCCAAAATGAATTAAAAATGATTTTAATTGGAGAACCCAAATATTTTCATGGATTTCATGTTTTTTAAAATGAAAATGGTGTTATTTTGAATCAAAGTAAATATACAAAAGATCATTTAAAACGTTTTGGTTTGGATAGTATTAAGGAATGTGATACTCCTATGAGTACTGTTTGTAAATTTGATGCAGATGAAACTAGGAAAACAGTGGATCAAACTAATTACAGATGTATGATTGGAAGCATAATTTACCATATTGCTAGTCGACCAGATATTATGTTTAGTGTATGTATGTGTGCAAGATTTCAAGCTAATCCTAAGGAATCTCATTTACATGCTGATAAAAGAATTTTTAAGTACATTTAACACACTATAAACTACGGTTTGTTTTACCCAAATGGACAATCCTTTGAATTAATGAGTTATTCAGATGCTGAATTTTATGGATGCAAGTTTGATAGAAAAAGCACTTCTGGAACAAGTGATTTATTGGGAAAATCTGTAGTATCATGGTGTTGTAAAAAACATAATTTGGTAGCTTTTCCCACTACCAAAGTAGAGTATATAGCGGTTGGTAGTTTATATCCACAAATTCTGTAGTTGAAACAGACTCTTTTGAACTATGAATATTAATTTAAGAGTGTTTCAATTTATTTTGACAACAATAGTGCAATTAACATTTCCAAGAATCCTGTATCTCACTCAAGGACCAAACACATTGTAGTAAGGCATTATTTACTGAAAGATCATTACAAACAGGGTGATATTACTGTTGAATGTATTGTTACTGAACATCAATTAGATGACATTTTCACATAACTTTTTTGTTCGGAAAGGTTCTGTTACATTAGACATGAGTTAAGAATGATAAACCTTGTTAGGTAACTAACCTAACCAATTTAAATACTCAATGATGTATCCTCACCGATGTGAACTCTGGACAATGTAACTCACTAATGTGGATACCTCACCGATATAATACCCCACCAATGGACCTCACTGATAGGAACACTCACTGATAAACTCTACCTATAAGTGTGTTGTTTTTAAACCTCTATCTCCCGCCGGAATCTTAATCATTTTTACTTTATTTTATTCATTTATTTTATGATTCCTAAATGATAAAATCTATGTCCCAGCAATATATCAATCTATTGAGCCTCAAACCCATTACCCTCAAACATTAGCTCCCAAATCTCTCAAGAAACATAAATCCCTCGAACCAGTGATGGAAAAAAACAAACTTCCTACCATTAAAGATGACACTGTTGAACCAAAAGAAAAGAAGCAGAAGTCTAAGCTAGAAGCAAGTGGTTGTTTTGGAAGAACTAGGTCAGGGATCCGATCAGTGAATCCTCATTTGCAGAATAGATCCATTGTGATTGAAAAATAGTTGTGCGTAGAATGTTTTCTCCCTATCAAGTCGTTAGTGCTCTAAGTGCTTGACGATAAAAAATGGGTAGATTGTTTTTCGAACAACAATGGTCCCTACAATCCAAATCTAGTGAAATTTTTTTATGATTTTCTAATAATTGATAAATCTAAGAATGAAAACTAAGTGACATCACTTATGAATGGAATGGAGATGTAGTTTTCATCAGTTGAGTGGGATGAATGTCTAAATGATCCCCATGAATGTGTATCTGGATATGTCTCGAATGTTATACCACCTACTAGAGATATTTTCAATTATGATACTTATTTGGAAGATCATTCTAGTTTTTGGAATCAACGAAAATTAGTAGCTGCAGAAATAGATGGTGAGAACAGATTATTGTTTAAATTTTTTCAGCATGTCTTAAAACCGAGGACAAGAGACTATGCGAATATAAGATATCAGGATATATATCCCCTACATCTCATGAGACATTATGTAAAATTTAATTTTTTCAGATTGATGATGATCCAAATGAATGAATGGACAAGTCAAAAATCAATGACTAATGCCCAATTCTTTGGTAAGTTGATCACTGGGATGATCAAAGTAAAATGGGTAGAGGAGTCTCAAGATGAGACAGTTGTAGTAAAGAATAACTTTTGTATCAGGACTACAGTATGCCAATACATGAAGATAAATTTAAACCCATGGAGAGGAGAATGGATATATGATGACCAGAAGGTATATGAAAAATTTAATCATGTAAATCATCCTTTATGATCTAAGGGTGTGAGGGAATTAGTTCTAGGAAATGATGAATATGAACCTGAATACAATGATGAGACTGAGGAAGAAGTGACTTCTATGGATGATGGAAGAGATCCAGACATGCCTCCAAGTCATGCCACTAAAACTATATCTTTAGCAAATGATGTTTTAGAAGAAGAATAATCTCTTGTTAATGAGGATGACAAGCCCATCCTTGAGCATGATGAAGGAAAAGATAATGTCCCAAAAGCATCTTATTCTTTGAGTTTATGTTTGATTCCATTAATTGCAAGCTTGGTTATGCCTGCTGAAGCAGTATTAAGAGAAATTGAAGAAGTTGTACCGAATCTAGTGGACCCTCATGCTATTGCAGAGATAGAAGTGATAGTAGAAGATTATTCTCATGAATAAAGACCCGCTGAGAATGTTGTTTTTGTATGTGGGAAAGCACCCATTGAGGGGGAGCATCAAATCAATTTTGGAAGTGTTTCTATGGCTGTTGGAATTGATGAATGGGAAGAAGACCTCGGTTTTGTGGTCTGGGGTTTAGTCTATCCTGATGCTAATAATGAGGATTCTGTAAATAGACCAAATATCAATTATGATGTTGAGTCAGAGTTTCTACCTGAAGATGTGGTCCGAATGCATGACTTGGATATGTTAAAGAAAAAGCACAAGGACAGTTTTGTGGAAGAGACAGAGAATATGGATGCTTTACTGGTGTCATCAATCCAATCGATAATCATTGACTTAGTACCCTGTATAGCCTCTGAATGAGCATCTGTTGTAGTTTCCCCTGCTAATTTGAACACTAAGGCTGACCTTGAATCCAGAATGGATGAGAAAAAATAATCCTATAGTGCTTCTGTTGCTGAGTTGAAGCACAGTTTTTTTGAAGAGATGAGTATGTTGGAAAGATCTTTTTAACTCTCTCTTGGTTGTAATTTTCAACCTTTATGGGTGAAATAGTGGAAGATGTTATAAAATTCCAGACTCAAGTATCTAGAATGGAAGAAGATCTTGATGCTCTAAAGAAATCTATTATATATTTTGAATCTTACATGTTCACAAAATTTCTAGCCAACAATGATTTAGCCTTTGTTAAAAGAGTTGTAAGCCAAATGGTTTCAGTGCTCGACAGTTTTAAAAAATCTATGAAGGATCATGTTAAAACCTAGTATTCCCAAGTTCAAAATCTTATTAGTTGTTTGACCAAAAACATCAATGAGACAGTATCTTTCTCAGTTGGTTCTCTTGCTTCTAAACCCTCAGTGGATTTGAATCAAATTCGAGCTTTGATGAATGAGAAACTTGATTCAGCTTCAACCAGGGGCTCTGTGGACTCATCCGACCAATGATATGTTATGATTTCTACTAGAGATTTAGCTAGAGAAATAATGAAGATAGTCCAAGACTATATGAGAGAAGATTCTTCCTCTCATAAAGAACTGACAGAAAAGGCGGACTCCTATTTACAAAATATTTAAACGAAGCATCCACTCAACAATCACTTCAAACTTCTGTTGGAATACCTGAAATTACCTCCTGTCAATCATGCCTTCTAAGAGAATGTCAGCAAGCTAAGGGAATTGAATCTGGCCTTAGATAATTTCAGGGAGAACAAGGCTGACTTCATATCTTCTATGGAAAGGGGAGGATGAATAATTAAGGATTTAAGAAATATTTTACTACAATTTATGCATGTTGATGCTAGGCTAGTCATTATACCTCACGCTTTACCTTCCCTTACCTCTACTACTTCTTCAGTTTAGATGACTCCTGCTCAAGCCATCTGAAGCCTTACTCCTATGATCACTCAATGAACTCCTCAGTATTGACCAGCCATAGTGTCATTGGCTTATCCTCTTATGATCATTTCCAGAATTCCTAAGCCTTCACCATCATCCTCATCACCTATATCAGCTACTGATCCCAAGGGAATTTCTCACATTGAGGATGTGGATTGATCATGTTGATAAGATGTTTGATAGGAATCTGTTGTCTATCATGATTGATCTATGTACTTTTTTGTAACATTTAATACAAGTGGATTTCTTTAATTTCTCATTTTGTTTCTCTTCTCTTTGTTGTTTCCCAGTTTTTTATTATCCAAAAGGGGGAGAGATGTTAACGAAAGTTGGAGAGATATTAATGAATGGGGGAGAATTATTCTATAAAGATTCTATAAAGGAGGAGAGATATTCAATGTACTAAAGAGATGTAAATATTCACCCAGGGGGAGAATGAATAATGGGGAGAAAGTATCAAAGGGGATAAATTTTATATATGGAAGAGCTATCATGCTTTGACGCTCTGATTCCATTGCATTTAATTCTCTAATACCATTGCATTTAAATGAATTTAAATTACTTTATTATCTGTAATATATTTTTTCTCTCATACAATTGTATTTAATGATATAACCTCTGATACAATTAGTGAATATTTAGAATGATAATATCATATGTTTTGATTATCAAAAATGGTGATATTGTAGACCTCACCTGTTTTGATAATCCCAATTCTGCTTTCATATACATTGATAATCCCAATTAATGTTTATCTATATATAAAATAATTTAATCTATTATATTCTATGATCAAGATAATAATAATATTAATATAATCCCTGAAATATGTTAATCATTGTTTATCTATGTTTATATGAGTTATGAAGTACTTCTAACTCAATCGGATATGTACAGATCTACCAATATGTACAGAGCTACCGATAGACTCGGTCTACCGATAAACTTAGTCTACCAATAGATAGATTCACCTTTACACTAAGGTCACTAATATATACAGAGCTACCAGTAAGCATGGAACAAGTATTCCGATAGAACAGAATAGAGATACTTATGTGCATAAGTCTACTGATACACATTATCACTGTAACAATGTGAGCTATCAACAGAAACTAAGCTACTGATAGAAGTAGTCTACTGACAGTTACCGATATAAGTAAAGCCAATGATACAAGTGAAAACAACTAACGATGCAAGGAGCTACCGATAACAAGATCTTACGATTGATAGAGTCACCGATAGAACATGTCTATCGAGATATTAAAATATAAAGCAACTGATGCCAAAAATTACGGATACAAAGTAAGAGCTACCAATTCCAAGGAACTACTGGTACTTGATCAAAGAGCTACCAATGGATCATCAATGTTACATAATGTCAACTGCTACTTATAGAAGGTGAATAATGATTGACCAACCATTCAAACTATATACTCTCAATACTATTTATTTATTAATCTAACAGTAACATTTGATGGTTTTAATGTAGTTAATGTTATTTAATGAATTCTATTTCCAGGTTAGGGAACTATACCTAGTAACAATGAAAAAGGTGATCATTCCATTTTCGGGAGATAAAAGCTATAAATGGAAGGATAGAGAACACTGGATATATATGAAAAAAGGAAATTAATGAAAATAAAACACAGAGCGTTCATAATGCAAGAGTTGAGAAACCATGAAGGCACACAAAGGGTGAAAGAGAAAAGAGCACAACATCAATAAAAATGTTGTTCATTCATGCAAGGCAACATCCATGCTCCAAGAACAGTGAACATACACAAAGCAATTCATTTCTTCAGGAGAAAACAAGTTCCATCTTGAGTGAAGAACTACAACAAACACTTTATGCACATGGGCTGATAAGATGAACCTAGATCCATGGAAGAAAACGATGCTCTTTTTTCTGAACAAAAACCATAAAAGGACTCAGAAGCTTTTTTGACCATTCCAACTAGTCCAGAGCTGCACTTCCAATCACTAAAGCTTTTCTAAACTCATTCACACTTTTTTATTGATTCTTTTATTTACATTTCTAGAATTGTGTGTACCCTTTTATTCACACATTCTGTCTCCTGTGATAATCTAGAGGATTATCAAATCCTCTTTCAAATTCTATAATTCTCTTGTTTCCCACTGTGGACAGTGGTAGTGGTCGAGTAAGACCTTGACATCTATGACCTGTTGTTTGTTTTACCACATATTACTATGGTATTGTTCTTTGGACTTAGACATTTTTGCATAATTGTCAACCCCGATCCAGGGTGTGGATCAATTTAAATAAATTGTTTAGTGGACTAAGTCTCATCTTGAGACTGAACCACTTAGTTACATCTTCTATGATTTTTATTTTATATCTTGAGTATACAATATATTTTATATTCCACACCTATCTACTTTGAAATATAATTTGTTTTAAAGATGTGTTGATAGTTAAACTTGTAAGTGTTTATACATATTATAAACCATTAATGTAGTTTCAACAGTCAATTTAATATTCAGGTTAAATTAACTGAGACCTAATAAGTCTTTGAAATACTATTTGAACATTTAAACTCTGTATAGATTCACTACATTTTAACTTTGTTTTTAAATTTGGGGATTTTAAGTGAAATAGTTTTAATAGAAATTTTAAGTAGAACTCAATTACCCCCCCCCCCTCTTGAGAATCAACTCCAACCGACAATAAATATTAATTCCCATCTTATATTATTCCATGGGAGAGACATCTTTTACTATAAATTATATAAATCTTTTAAAAAATAAAATAACACTAATAATAATCATTAAACTAATATTGTTTAGATAACTATTGAGTCTATTAACAAAATTATTCTTATTGTTTTTAATAGGATTGGCCTCCATTTTTGTTATCCGTGGGAAATCTACCATATTATGGATATTACTATGTTCCTTTTATATTGGATCCTTATTCATAATGTTTTTTTAAATATAGATTTTTTATGTTGACTCATTCAATGTGAACTACTATCTCAATTATACTTATCATTTTTAAATACCATAGGTGAATAATTTGTATGATCTTGGCTATAATATTTTTAATAATATTTTAATGACTCCGAATTCACTTAAAATGACTTATGATAAACTTATTAAATTTACCCATGTTCCTTATAAGATATATGAAAAATTAACTTGGTGATATTAATTTCGTCTTCTTGAGTAGAAATATTCTCCTTACTGTCTTTTATAATTATTTCCGTCTCATCCACTTTAACTATTAGAACATTGATCATTTTAATGGGTTTATTATTTCTGATATAGAACACATATTTATGATTAATTAGATTAATAACATCATTATTGAGATATTTAATTTCTTTAATACATCAATAGATTATTTTAGGGGCCACCTTAATCATAGTTCTTAGTATTCCCTCAATATATATTTATTAACATTCTTCTTCATTTCATTATTTATCTTACTCTTCTTCAATATATTAAATAAAATTGGTGGATATTCAAATTTATTGTTTCATAGATTCACTATTTGATTTAGAGTTGTCATGTTATTCTTATCTGAGTATACCTCTCTTCTTTATACATTGAATTATCAATTTTTCCCTTCATCTAACTTTTAGTTAGTGAGCTTGGTCTAGCGAAACTGAGTATATATGACTATCATACGTGAGGGATATTGGTGATGGATGATTTAATTTTATTATATTTATTTGGTAATAAATCATTACCTTCTGTTTTATTTATACAAGGATAAACCAATTATTTATGGTTTAATGATATATTGATAAATTATTCACCTATAGTTTATTGATATGGAGTAAAAGTTTTCACTTATTGATTTTTGATACCTTGATAAATCATTCCACAACGTTTTTTATGATGATAATTCACTCATGAATATTTTAGTTATAGATTGATAAATATTTTACCAAATATTTATTATCATACCATCTGAATACACTCTATATATTTTCATTAACTGAATTAGGTGAGGTTTCTCATTTAGATAGTTATAACACAAAATTATTTACAAATATTCATTTTATTATTTGAAATAATATGTTTTCATACTTTTCATTCCCTCATATATAAGGGTTTTATTCAGGGATATCATTGAAGTTGTTATGATTAATATTTTTATCTCACATTATACATGTACTTTAGTGGGAATATAGACTTGAAGGTCTAGAAAGCAGGTAAGGGAAATTTATGAGTGATTGATGGTTATGATAGGGATTAATATCTTATATTAGGATACAAAATCAAGAAAAGACACAAAAAATGATTTTTAATTAAAGGTTCCATTAATTTGTTTATTATAGATTCTATTTCTTATATGATTTACCCATAAAGTGATATAATGTATGATGTATGGAATGAATGACTTTTACATTGAATAACAATTAATAATTAATGTTAAATATTGTAGTGGTCGACATAATGCATTAACTACAATATCATAGGGTTATTTTTTAAAAGGTTTATTTTTTTTATTTTTTATTTATGGTTACATGATAAAAAATATTGAATTTCAAGGTCATTTATATACTATTTATACTAATCATAAATATTTTACTTATTGGATGGTGTGTATGAGGTCACGCAGTAATCCTAATTAGGCACTATTTAGGTTAACCATTATAGAAAATCAAAAAATTTGAATCAGATCCATGTTTGGATTTTTCTACTATTTTGGACATGGTTGTTATATGTTGGATGAGATATAACATGGAATGTAACTTATTATTTTTCCTAGAAAAAATATGTTTAAGTAAATTCTATGTTACTAGAGAAAGTTATTTTAATTTTTAGGATTATAAGTATTTGAAAATTTTGATTTCATGGAATTTAGTATGTGATTCGTTGTTTGTTATTTTACTATTTTCCCAATGTTTTAAGAGGGTGTGTTTTCATGTATAATATTCAACGCATTGGTTCAAATTACATTCATAATACCTTTTTGTGATAATTTATCTCTAAAATGTGACTTGGTTATATAAATCATCAATAATATGTTAAATTTTATTTTTCTATATAACTCATTTGTTTTTTATTAATAAATTGAACCTATGATTATTAACTTTCTTATAATTATTACATTGTGACTAATTATGTGAATAATATATTTATCTATTCTTAAAACTTTGAGTGGTTGTATTGGGTATGGGGTTTCTGGAGTTGTATAAACCCTTAAATGAGTTGGGTGTTTATAGAGTAGTGGGACACAAAAACTTTTACCTATTATCAATAAATGTGATATAAAAAACTATGATTAAAATATGATATGATGTTTTTTGGAATATAAATTATATTATACCTTTATTGTATTTGGTGGAGCGCCATGAGGGTGGGGTTGAACATGTTACACTGGTAGTGGTGTCTAAACAATATATGAATCAACAGTTCAAGGAAATCGTTCATTGAGTGTTATAATCAATTGATTATGGGTCTTTGAGAAGATATTCATCTATGTACAAACTTCTTAGTGAGGTCCAATTGTAATACCCTGCCCTATTTTGTGTGAGGTAAATATATATGGTATATTGTTTTGGGTAGAGTTGTATCAATGTATTTTTTATATAATTTAGAACCCTAATGATTTGTGGGGGTAGTTGGTGACATATTTGTTATAATAAAACTAAATAAATTATTGTCAAGTATAGATAAATTTAGTTTGTACCAAGGATATACCAAGAATGAAAATTGTAATCTAATTCATTGAGTAGTTTATTTTCATGTGACCTTGATGATTGTGATAACTCAGATGTTTGGGCATCATACATCATGTATATTTTAGGGATGGACTATGAGCCAAATTTTAATATAGTTACTTTATTTGACTCTAATGATACATTATGAAGATAAATTGATGTTAATTAATTTTAATGATGAAATAAATTTTTCTATATTATCTCATGTGAATATGTTACATTTGAAATATTTTTTTTACGTCGAGAACCAAGTCCTTATCACCACGAGGAACCTAGAATATAGCTAGTATACTAGGAAATATGATTCATTTTATTATTCTAAAACTAGATTTTTTCATTTAATGATGAATAGATATAATTACCTTTTCTTGTGAAGTGATAAGAAGGTCTATGGCTTATCACATTACCCTCAATGGTGGACCACCATTGAATGTTTCCACTATAGTTAACTATGGAATATCTTATTTAAACCAAGAGATGTAATTGAGAGATGTCGAGACCTAGAGTGGATTGTTATGACCAATGTATAAGTTAATGAGAAATGGTATTAGATAAGTTTCCCCTCGTATTATTGTATTTATCATGTGATGAATATTATGAGAATACTTTAGGTGGATTTGTTTATTATGTTGGATTTTGGGATCAATAAAGGAATCCTATTAAAAATCAAATATAATAAATTTTAATATGTGATTTTAATGTTAGTTGATATTTTCTAAAAGGTTGAAATTCCTTAGAAATATTAACTTTATTTTTGAGAATACTTATGCACATTATAGAATTCTGAATTTGATGTTGATGTTAGAAAATGATATTTTATGATAACTGGAAGGAATTTTGTAATTTTTATGTTAATGATGAAAAACTAAAAAAATATACAATATTTCATTTGGCTCAATCACATGAGAGTATAAATAAAAACATGGATAAGTATAAATGATCAGTTATTTCATAAGAGTAATTTTACCCCCAGTATTAGAATCAACAATGTAATGACATCATAAGAGATATTTCATGACTTGCACTTAATAAGGTTCAATTTTATAGAACTTTTACTAAGGAATAAATCATTAGTGTTTTTTACTTACTATATTATAGTCATTTTACTATTAAAAAATGGTCATTATAGGATTTAATAAGGATTATATTGAGTAAATAGTAAAGGAAAAATGATATTCATTGAAAAAATAAAATATATGAGATCTAAAACATTAATATTTTGAAGAAAATTAAATTATATGATTTTGTAATATATATATTTGTGTTTAAATGTAATAAATGGATTTTTTATTCATGTTATTAAAGAATGAAATTTATCTTTATGAAAAATATTGTTGTTTTTGAATGTGATTATTTTGTTTCAGTTTTTGATAAAAATTATTGATCACGATTGGACGCGTCCAATCACTCATTATTATAATAGTGTAAACCTTGAATGGTCTAATTACTAAAATTAAGAATAAAAATAAGAGTCATAATTTGTTAAAGTAAGTTATAGTTGTTGAAGATAATTATCTAGGGGAATTTAAATTTTGAATTGTCAGTTTTGAAGGTGGAGAAATTAACACTATATTATAAAATATTCTATATGTTATGAAAATATTTAGTATAAAAAATATGAATTTAAAATAAGAATAAAAATATTATTGAAGTGTTAAAAACTGAGGTAATGAAGTAGATAAAATCTTCTTGCATAGAAGAAGAAGAAAATAAAGTTGAAGAAACAAAAAAAAGAAACAAGAAAGGAAGGATGACATGGTTGATCTCTCACATATTGTTGAAATATATTTTTAGTCATTATAATTTTGTGGTAAGTCAAGAAAAATAAATAGAGACTAGTATGTTATATGAGTTTTAGCATAATTATTACTTTTATATAATCCACATGATGAAACTAGTTAGTTGCATGATCTCAGATGCCATCCTATTATTCCATGGACTACTTACTCATTTTTAAATTTACCCCAGTAAAAATATATTATTACTACTGTAATTTTGTATTGGATTGTGTTACAATTATCAATGATTTCAATTTTATATTTTAAGAAGGTTGATTCTTAATTACAAAATAATTAATTAATTTACCTATTCATGCCCACTTTTGTTGAATTACTATCATTCTTGTGGGTTCTGTTCAAGTGGTATCAGAGACATGTTCCCTTAAATGCTTATATGCTATTTTATGTGTTTTCATTACTTCAATATAGGAAATGTTGGTTATGAAATATGGATGACATAACAAAAAATATTTATTTTCTAATTATCATGGTGATTTAAACTATTTATGTCAATAATTATTATATATTGAAAGAGAGTATTTAATATTATCTATTTTATATGATTTTAGATGTATTAGGAACTTCTACTGATTAATTTTCTCTTCGTATAGAAGGATTATTCATAAAAATCAATAATGTAGATAACATATATAATAATGGTAATGCTTGGTGTACCATTATTTCATCTCTTTCGTAGATGGGTTTTCATAATTTAAATGGTAAAATTATATTAATGACAATATATTATATGATGTAAAAGTTATATAAAAGAGATGCAATGGTAAGGTAGGCCAAAGTACTGGTCTATAGGATAAAATATGAAGTCATAAAGATGATGGTATAAAAAATAATAAATAAAAATTTCACTAAATCTTATGAAAATGTGAACTCTTTTAGAGGTTTTGGTCAAAATGTAGAAGATATAAAGGTTAGTGAGATGAAACAACATTCTTCAAGATATGTTGGAGGAGAAAGCCACAACACTTAAAGTGTATGATTTGGGTACAATTCTATTATGGATTACACATAATACTTTTTTCAATTTACATTCATAATGGATATGTTTTCATTGATATTTACATGGATGAAAAGGAACATTCATTATAAATTTATAAAAAAGAGAACAATAAAAAAGAAATTAATGAAGAAGAAGATGGTTGTTAAAATTTTGATATAGATTTTAAAGATATATTTGAGAAACCTAATCACACGTCATTATAAGTTTAATAATATGAAAATAAAAGAAAATGTGTAACCTTAAAAATAATTTGTTTTAAGTGTTTATTAATTTTATATTTTAGAGAAAATTTTCCAAATATTAATGAAGAAGAATCCAATGATGATGATGATGAGATACCATGAAAGTATTTTAAGAAGAAGGAAACCAAATCAGTTAATTAAAATTGTCTTTAACAGTGTATGGTATTAATTTATCTAAATAAAAAATTGGGAATTTATTTTTAAAATACAGTTATTTTTAGAGGGAATATGATGAGGGATTTCAGATATCCATTGATAATTTTGAGGAAAAAACATAAAATTTTTAAACTAAATGATAAATATTTTACTATTAATAAGATTATAACTACATAGATTGAGGATGATATAGAAAACAAGATATTTTTGAAATGAAAAAAAAATTAATTTCCATCAATGATATAAATTGAAGTTAATCAAATGAAAAATGTGAAGGAGGATAATCAATATTCTTTTTATAATCATTATGAGCATACTTAAGAAGAATAAATATTTTTTTGAAATAGATTTGTATTTTGAAGAAGTGACTTATCGAATAGTAGATTTCTAATGTTGGGATAAAATTAAAATTCAATCTGATGAATAAGGATCATGTGTCTCTACAATCTAATTTAACCAATGCTAATAAAAAAATAAGAAATATATAATTTAAATTCTATAATCATATTCACGAAATATGAGAAATTCTAATAAAGAAGACTGTGAATGTTATTGAAGATTCAAAAACTGATAAGAATAATGTTTACAAAATAATATTACACTCAATGGGTGAAAAATATCATAGAATTCATAGTTTATGGTATATATTTAAGACACAACTGATGAAGAAAAATTTTCAATCAGATAATGGGATTTCCATAAATCTATAAATTTTTGGACGATACTAATAAAATAAAAAAATGATCAATTACTGACCCCAAAAATAATATAAATAATTACAGTTAAAATAATTAATAATAGGTAGTGTATAATAATTTTGGTTCACAAAAATAATCAAGTATTTATGGAAAGTATAATAAACTTGTATAGGTGTTATCATCTAGATAATAAGCTATTTATAAATGAAAGTAAGCCTTTTATGGATGTTTTTGGCACTTTAGAGTCTATGAGTATATTGATATACATTTTCAGTTATCTTAATAATATTATTATTATACTATAAGACCCACTCATAGGATAAAATTTATAAGAATCCAGCAAAATATGGACTGAATTTTTAGAATAAATTTTAATCATTTGAATAATTTTATATAATATGTGACAGTCATTTGATGATTATTTTTTCATCATCATGACTTAAAAGTGAATATTATTGTATATACATAAAATTCATATAATAAAAAGGAAAATGGATTATAATAGGACGTTTTTTATGATATTTCACTTAAATAATCTAGTAGTAAATGTTTATGGATTTAGGACAGTCGATGTTCATTAAACATTATAGGTGATTCAAAGGTGTCAGTGGATATTAAAAAGTGAAATATTGTTTCTATTCCATTTCATAGGGATATATATTTTAAAATAATTATAGATCATTAATAAATTATTAAAAAGGAGAAGTTGATATCAAATAACACTATATATATTAGTGGGTATAATGAATCATGTTATTTGTATCCATGTTAGGTAATTAAAGTAATAAATTTTTTTTCTAGAATAATGGGTTGTTTATGATGTGTTTTGAATATCGAAGTGTTCTTACTAGAGTGCAAAAAGATAGAAAATAATCTATTTTTTATTACAGAAATTCCAATATACTTAAACATGGAAGAAGAAAATACATTATGGTGTAAAATACATAGTCATCTTGTACAATAGAACATGAAAAATATTACATGAGGAGATAATATTTATGATGTTCCAATGATAAAAAGATAAAAAAAGCATCTGTTATTTACTTGTTTAAAGATGAATATTTTAATTTCTGCATATAATAAACATGAAATTCTGAAATAACATTCATTGGAGCTTATACATTCTTATATTTTTGTGAGTTTGATAAAACAATAAAAATGTGGAGATAAATATTTTATATCCTATAATAACTACATTACTCTTATGAATTGTTTTATGTTTATGAATCATAATTTAGAGGATCTGAATATTGTTTTAATGTTTTAGAAGGAGTGGTGAAAAGGAGAATGGTTTCTCGTTGAAAATGATATGGATTGATAACGGCATAGAATATAATAATGTAAATTTTGAATAATATATTGAGAATAATGTTGTTTAAAATTAACTTATTTCAATATATAAAACTAAAAAATGGTTATTATATATAGAATAATATACATTTGGTAAAGGTGGATAATAACCTCTTGAAAGAGAATGATACTTCAGAATATTTATAAAGATAAGAAATTATTGAAATAGTTCTCATTAAAATCACTGGATGTAATGTTTGTATTAAGATATGTACCCAGAAGATATATAGTATAATAATTCCCCATGTTTGAAAATTTTAAGGATTTTTTGTATCCCATTTTGAATCAATGTCGAAAAAAATATTTATAAGTTAGAGTAAAAATATTGAAATGATCTTCCTTGGTTATATTCCAAATAGAAGAGAATATACCAATAATAACAAGGATATAGGGGATATTTTTGATATTAATGATTTAAATCTGTTAGAATAAAGAAGGAAATTTATTTACTTGAAGAATAAAATTCTATATGTAATGTTAATGATGCTATTTTGGTTAAATAGTTATAATTCTTTTCTAAAACTAAAGTTATATTAAAATAAGTGGAGAATGAAGGTGATGATACAACAAATTTATAATGATTAAGATAATCCTATATCATCTTATATTAGGATATAAAATTATGTGTAGTTCCATAATATAATTAGTGAAAAAGGAGCAGAACATCACTCAAAAATAACATTGAGGATAGAAACACATTACCGTCTATTTTAATCTTGTTAAACGAAGATATGGGAGTTATGAATTATAGTATCAACGGAAAGATAATGTTTTCAATATTGAATTATACATGATTGAGTGGAATATAACATTATATGTGAAAATGAATCCTTAAAACAATTATGCAAAAATATTTGTTGTTTCAAAACAAAACTAAATGAGAAGTGATACGTAGAATGAAACAAAGAAACATTTTCATATAAAGGGTTCTACAAAGTTAATGGAATTTAATTTTTTTACTATCACATTTTTCTAATATTTTTTACCTATTGGATATTTATTAATATTAAAAAATTAAATACAACATTTTATATACTGATTTCAATCCTACCTTCATCAATAGAGAGTTTTAATATGATGTTTTTATTGAAACACCCACTGGATTTATACTTTTTTGCAGATGAAAATTATATTTTTTGGTTAAATAATTATTTTTATAAAATAAAAATTCCATAAGGGGAAGATATTGAATGTTATATTCCTCACTAATATAGTATAATATCACAAATTTAATAGTGGGCATCATTGTCAACATTAATAATGATAAGAAGGTATCACTCATGTTTGTTGTTTATGTATATCATATCATTTTTTAAATAAATGAACAATGAATTTGTGAAGAGTTTTCAATGGAGAAAAATAATTTATTTTAAATATTCATGCTAAGTGGAATGAAATATCCTTTATGAAACCAAAGACCCACACTCTAGAACCTGGTTCCATAAATATGTATATTACATACAAAAATTGATACTTGCTGTAAAATTAGAGATAAAACAATCATTAATTAGAAAATAAATAAATATTTTTTCATATACTAAAACCCAATGATTTTTTATGTTAATAACATTATATGATTAGGATTGAATAATAACTAAATAAACTGATGTTATTTTCATCAAATTTATATATTTTTCAAATATGTAATTAAGTACTTAATTTTTAATATGACCTCATTATCTCACATTAATAATTCCATATTTTACATCATTCTAAACAAGTCATGCTTAATAATTTTCTTTATAACCTAGGCAATAGAAACATAAGAATGTTATGAGATCAAATAATCAACATTGGAAACCTATAACAATATTGGTAAAAAACATAGTTATGCTACACATAAAATGAAAGGAATAATTCATTCCATTCCCTATGGAACAACTGGATAAATAAAAACATTACTATAAATATACTTAAAAATATTTAATTTCAACACAAAACAATCCTACGTTATTAGTCAATAACCATCAAGAATCTAAATACATTTACCTAGTTCAATAAATTGTAAAATATGACCATAACCCATCTAGAGAAAGCAGTTGGATGGTCAAAAAACACATAGTCAATATTTATAGGAATAATAGTATATGAAACCTCAAATTTTTTCTTCTGTCAATAAAAGAGATAACATGATCATAACCTATCTAGAGAAAGATGCTGGATGATCCAAAAAATACATTCTAAATTGGCCAACAATCATCTATAATAGAATTGAAATATATAAAATTCCAATACTTATTTGCATATGATTGAAATGGATAACATGATCATAATTCTTGTGGTGGATTAATGGATGGTGGAAATAGAACATAACAACATTTCAACAACAGAAACAAATAACTGTGTTGACATAAATGGAAAACACTCTCGTAAAAGAATTTGTTGAATGCTATAACAAAAGGAAGGATCAAGAATCATTTTTCTTGATTCCATGAGTCCAATACCCGAAATTATAAATATATATATATATATATATATATATATATATTAGTGGATAAATCATGAAACATAAACCTCATTAAGTTAAACCCTTCATAAAATGATAAAGTAAATATGCATGAAATCATAAAATAGTTTTCAAATTCTTTTTTACATTAATATAATATATAAAATTTATATATTGATTTCAATAATTACATTAGAAAATGTGACATTAAATCTTCGAGAATTATTTACATTCAAATAATCTCTAAAAATGGATCCTTGAAAAAAAATAACTTTTATATTTGATAAATGAGGGGATGAAGATAAAACATTTAAAAATGAATGGAAAACCCAGTTTTATTACTTAAAATTCCATTATTAAAAATTCCCATCAAAAGAGAGTAACAATGAATTAATTTATATTAAAAAACATTTTATAATAGAGGATTATAAAATATCATATAATAAAATATTAAGGTGTGAGAACCAAATCATGACAAATCAATGTTCAAGATGACATATTACATCTCAAAGAAAGAATCTTTGAGTAATCAATATCACTTATGGGAATCATACTCAATGATAAATCAAAACATTTTAAAATTACTTTACATCCAAAAAATTTAAACAATTATAGGACAAAAAATAATGTAATTAAATAGTTGAATGTACCCAAATTATATAAAATATGTTTAACTAAAAGATATCATGTCATTGAATGAATATTCAGTTTCAAAAAGCCTCAAAATTGGGGTTAAAATTGGGGAAAATAATTTTAATAAAAGAAATGATATGGATTAGTATTTAATAAGAATAAAAAATATTATAAATATATATATCAATGGGTATTGAATACACCGTTCTATGGAAATCATGTGCATAACTTAAAAAAGACCCAAGGAATTAAAATTTAAGATAAATAATTGTTGCAACATTAGAAACATTATAAAGAATACCATTGAAATAGTGTGATTGTAACTAAACTAAAAATACAATGATTGAATGATAATTCATGATATGATATCTCAAATAGTTATTATATACAACACATAAATTAAATTAGGTGCACAGTACAAAACATGTCTCAAATAGAAGAATTTGATATAAAAACCCTTCCCTCGGTCCTAATTCATTATTCACATTCACAAAAATATTCAAAGAACTAAATTGATTTAATTTAATAAATTACATAAAACCCTGATAATAACTATAACCCATTATAATCTTAATTTACATTCATTCTTAACATAGAAATATCTGATAATTTTTAACAGTTTTCAACAATGGGGGTAAGTAATCAATATCACTTTGAACTAGTTCAATAAATATAGTGTTACTATTCATTAATATTAAAATAAATAACGATTAAAATATAGATAAATGTTTTTTAATTTATATTAAATGATATTTATCAATTGTTTATTTCATTCCATGGTAGTTTTTGTTTCAAACTATGAAGAAGAAATGGGTGATTATCATGTTTCATTGATTCTTAATGAATGAGAAGAGTTTTCTAAATTAATGAGTTGTATTTTGATATAATCATACTATAAAAAATATAAATAAATTATTTAAATTCTAATATGTTGTTATAAAATGAAATGAATTTTCATAGACATCCATGATATAATTCATATCATTGTTCAAGTAGGTGATTAAACTAAATTAAACTTGAACATACCAATCCTGATTAATGGATGTTTATGTGGTGGTTTACATATAATATAATTATAAAAGAAGAAAAATAATACTATTTAATCATTAATACTATAATATATCATAATTTTAAATGATTGTTTTTTAGGGAGGTAGTGCCTTACTAAAATACCCAGGCACAATTTATTACAAAAATGAATGGATGTTACAAAAGTCTTAAATATTAAATCATATATCAATCTTTATTGAAAATAGGGTGCAAATAATTTTAAATTTTTACAAATATTAAATTATTTAAATAAATTCAATACTTCAAATGAATAGATCTGTATCCTAAAAGATTTATTGTTTTTGACGATTGACTGAATAATAATCATTTGTTGATCATATCAATAATAGGTTACAAAACCATCAATAATAGATCATTAATGAGAATATAAAAATAATTTTAATACATTAATCCAATATTTATGACCATTTATGTATGGTGGTGATGATGATAAAATGATAAATAAATTGTTCCACAGAGATTTTAGTTCACACATATGTATTGATTTTGATTTCATTTTCCCACAATAAGAGAAAATCATAGAATGTTTTTATTGTTTTATAGTCATAAATATATCATAAACTTATTAATTATTTATTAAAACCCCCATGAGACCTGCCTTTTCATGTAGTGAAGTAAAACAAAGAGCATTGCATTCTTTTGGTAGTAGTCCACACAATGCATGAATGAAAATTTCATTTATCTTATTAGAAACATGAATATGTAATTAATGATTATTAAAATAGCACAATAACATTAATAATATATCCAATTATTATTTCAATACATATGTATTTGAAAAATATAATTTAAAAAAATTGAATTAATTAATTAAAATGGATTACTCATATTGAACACTTTAATATTTCTAAGGAATATATTTTTTAAATAGACAGAAAAAAATAATATCATATAAACATAATATCAAGAGAGTGATAGTGTAATATATAGGAATTATAATTTGTAAGAATTTTATATGAAACCTAATTTTGGACAATTCTTTGATGGGGTGTGAGAGGTCATTTTTATATTTGGAGATAATGATGTTCTTTTAAATATTTTTAATTAATATAAATGGATAACATGTTAAACATATAAATTAACTCAAAAATATATTAATATATGAGAGGCGAAGTGATAAGATCAATCCACCCCTCTAAAACTGAATTTCATTCATGAATTTATAATTTTTCATGACCTTTACCCTTGAATTATTTCCACTACCAATTATTCATCTACTTTATTATATGAATTTTCCAATTGTATCATTAATGTTTTTCATCATTTTTTAGATTTACTAATTAGATAATTTATACACATGCATTATATATTTCAAATCAATATTATTTTATTGAATTTTTAATAGTGATAAAATTTATTTTAAAATATAATTTTATAATGTATTGAAAAAAACTTTTTAGAAAATATTACATATGTTTTAAAATATCAAAATATGAGCTTGAAAAATAAAAATAAATTTTTAAAAAATATATTATAACCTATAAAATAAATATTTTGTATTATAAAAATATTTCATTAATTTAGAATTCAATCTTATATAATAATAATTTCCTAAAATACATGTAATTTTTAAAAAAATTATTTTTATCTAAAGATAATTATTTTAGAAAAACCCCAAAATATCAAATAATCAATTATTAATATTTTGAATCCAAAAATAATGAAAAAAATTAAAATTCAAAATCTAATTTTTTTAAAAAATAAATTTTAAATAAAAAATTTGAGATTTATTAAAAAAATTTATAAGAATATAGATTTTTAGGACTATTAATTACACACATTCATATTTCCTAACATTTACAAATTAAATTAATATTATCCATTTATTCATATCAAATATATTTTATCATCATATGTCTCATGTTTTCTGCACATCACATAAAAATGAAATATTAAGAAAAATACATTTCTACATATAAAATGATTATATTAGTCTTATTACATTTATCTATAGAGTTTAATTAATATTAAAAGAATCCATTTTTTCTGTCAATAAATATTTAATAATGAATTTATTTCCCATTAATACATTACTTATGTTTTCATGGTCTTATATAATATTTATATTTTTATCATAACATATCATATATTTTTCTTGTTTAGTTTTTCTTGAAGAGAAATCTATTGCAAAAAATTATCTCATTTAATGGTAGTTATATATTAAATTCATATGCTGTTACATTCAACCTACTTAAATGGATTGATTCGCCATAATTTGACAAATATGATAATTCAAAATTATATATGGAATTTAAAATCAAATATATACATATAAATGACCATGGGTTTATTTAGGATGTAGAATTAAAATTTTATAAATGAAATTTTTTTATAATAAATTTCTAATGAGAGAAACACCAATACAAATTTCAAATAGAATTATAATAGGGATAATGATCTAGATGCATCAGGAAAAACATCCCACAAAACTCAAAATTTATTTATATGGCAGTCAATCCACTATGGGTTTTATTTGTAACTCATTATCATGCATTTTGTGAAAACATAGAAACATTGAAAAATTGGAAAAAAGAGTGAAAACATAGTATCTGATAAATTAGTAGGAGATTCATAGGTTTTTCCATATTTTAATGGTTTTTGGTAACTATTTCCTACATTGGCACTTGGATTGAGTCATTGAGTTTCATTATTTCATGCTCACCCAAAATTGAATAAATATATTTTTGTATCATTCTATTATCCATTATACTAATTTTACAAATGAAATTTATCTCTTAACCCTAGATTTTCATTGGTGAATCATTCCCACTATCCCATTGTATTACATAGGTTAGGTCTTCTTCCATTCTTTTTACATGGTAAACCATACTTTCCTACTCTCATTCAAAATAATCATGAACACCCTACGGTCCCCATGGGTTTTTAAATCTTATATTGCCTTGATAATGGGGGTCCACATCCAAAGGATTCTGATTAGAATTCCCCAGGTGCATAAAACAACATTTGGAAGACCAAAATACAGGCTAGAATAGGATGTTTACTTAGTGGACACCTGAGCCCACCATTGGATTGGGGATTACCCAATTGAAATAATCCATGTACCTACACTTCTGGTACCCTAACTAGTCGTATGAATCTTATGTTATTCCAAAAACAGGTGTCATATGTACCTTTGGTTTTCCAATTTCAAATGTATAATGTATATATGAGCCTCGGAAAAAGAACTATTTACTATGACCACCCCATATCCTTCACTTTTCTACACCTAAATGGGATAAGAGTTTACCTTCTGGAGTAATTCTATAGACTTTTTTAAAAGATTCCATATCCCCCTTTCATTTCATATCCCCACCCTCATCCATTAGTAGATAGAGAGTATAATCCATCATTGGGATTCCATTACAAGTGTAATATCTATTCGAATTTGATTATGTGATTTTTTTATCTTCTTAAATACCTTTTTTTATGAAACCGAGCCTGCCTATGGTGGCCTTATAGATATGTTATGATTATGTAATTAGCATGTTTAAAATGACTAAATTTTGGGCCTCATTTTTAATTGTGACACCAACCCATGTTTTCTATTTCTAAAAGGTCTATATTCCCCATGTTAAATTACTTCAATGGTCCATATTATCGATGGAACAGATTAGGATATCCTCATATATGCAATCCTCACTAAATTATCTATTTTGACACATTTTACAATGTAGATGTCATTTACATCAGAACGATGTGGAATCAACTTATTTTTTGACATGATATGTACGAAACCTATCAAAAGAAAATATATTTATACCCAACATTCAAATGTTCCCATATACATCCCTATAGTATGATGTTAAACTCTGTAAACAACATCCAACTTGTATGATGTTAAAATACACAATTAATTCCTTACCAGATGATGTTAAATCATATGGTATGGTCCAATCACATGACCTCAAATCTATTTCACTAAGAGTACAAGGTCTTTGGTTCCTAACTCAAAGGGATGTGTATGATACATCCTGTAGGTTTAGACCCAAGATCATCAATCTTCAATTTCCATCCTCATTATTTTGTACTTCTATTATGTTCATATATGTACTTACCTCACTAATCTATACTTCAATGAATCTAGATGCCACATCCATTAGGGATATATTCCCTAAATACCATACTTTCCTTTGAATATATTCTTAATATTATCAATCCACCACTATAAGGGATATATTTTTTTCAGGCCCCATTATATTATCCTCATCGATCCATATTCTTGGTAGGAGGTATCTTCACTGGGTCATATTCCTTTTGATACTATCTTTTCCTCATTTGGAAATATTCCAACTAAAATCAACCAAAATGGGGAGCTTATGTGTGAGATCACACACTAAGAATTTCTAGGTAATAGTCTTTAAGGAACCCTTATCAAACAATGTCATATTCCATGGATCAATATATTTCACATGACCCTATAATTTATGGAGTTTAACCGTTAATTTGAACTAAAATATATTGGTTTTGGTCCCTTTCACATGGATTCATAGTAATCCCCTTTAGGGGCCCTATCATTACACCTTTAACATCCACCACCTTCTATGATTTAAATAAACTCTAGAGCCCAAAGCTATGTGGATTTAAATAATAGATACCTATAAACCAGAATTGTTATGTAAATATAAGATAAATATGGAGATCCATGAATGAACATCGATGGGTTCATTGATGGTTAACCTCAAATACATAAAAATTTTCACATTAATGAGATGACTATAATACATAAAGATATTCCCATCAACATGTGGTAATAACAAAATGTTTCATCGAAGGTGACTAGTCCCATAAAGGGATTTGGAGATGATGTAAAAAATTACATAAATATATAATAGGGTCCTCATTAGCAAATTATTCTCCCCAATATAGGGAAATGGTCCCAACCTCTCATCCTACTGACCAATTTGACAACCTAAGAATCATTGTTAAGAAACCCAAATGACCTCATGCCTTCGTAAAGTATGCCTATATCATGTCACTGATTTAGGGTAAATTTAGTATTTTCAATTCCCCAAATAATCCCTCTTGGAAATTATGTGAGATAGGAGTAATGAACCATTACATACATTGTGAGTGTTAAATCACCCTGTACTAGGCTAAAAAAAGAGTAAACATATTGTTAATATTTCATTAAACAAAATAACAAATTTTCCTATACATCGAGCCATTTTATGAGTATTTTACACAACCAAAAATTTTAAAATAGAAATAAATCATTAATTCTACAAAATAACTAGGTTTCCCTCAAATTGGGCCATTTGTTTTTCATATTACATGAGGACAAAAATGGTGAACCCATGAAAATCTCCTAATTTTAAATATAGATGAGTAGTCTAAATACAATTAGTTAACCATGTTATTTTACTTATGATGTTGCATAAATGAGAAATTTTATTTATGTTTTTCATTCCCTAAATATACCTTCATCACCAAAAATACATTCAATGAAAATGAAACATGTCTAATGACCAGCCTGCACCTCAATAGCCGCACATGTTGGGGCCTCATCGAATCATAGGACATTATCACCCACCCATTACCTTATACACCAGGAAATGAATTCACTATCATGGGTACCAGTGAAACGATACCACTTCTATGCTTGAGGTTGTGAGAGAATCCATCCCGGAAATTCATCCTCAATGACTGTCCAAAAAACGAATTCATGTTAAGGAAGCTGTGGCACTTTCCCCATTCTCAAATTATTTTACAAGTATATCCCTGAAGCATAGCTAAAAATACCAATCGTAAATTAAATAGATTCATTAGGCGGTATGATATGGCTTCTCCCTAGTAAAATAAATTTGTGAAAACCTAGGTATTTAACGAATAATTTTTTTATTTATTAATATTTTTATATTCATATTATATAATTCATAAGATAAAAAATGAAATGGCTTTATTAAATTGATTTATTAAATTACTATTTTTAAAATAATTTTTTAAATATTATTCTACTCCACTTGAATGTATCATTTAATTGTTCATCCTAATTAAATTTACTTGAACTCATAACATGGGTATATACATCAAAAGAAAGGTTGATTAAAAGGCATTGTAAGGGTAAATAGGGAAACATATTACATGTTATCATGAGAATTATCTTTAAGAAATTTAGGAATATCAAAAAGGCATGGTCATTGAAAAAAAGAGGAATATCATAATGAAAAGAAAATTATTCATAAAATATAAATGTGGTTACAATATTTAATATATCCATTCATTATAATATCAACAATGTTTATCCTTGTGGAGGAATTAAAATTATTAACGATACTCATTGAGTATCATAAAACATGTCATTTCTAGAGATTAAATTATATACCCAATGAATTGGATCACTATCATGGTGAACCTTTAATATGTATTAATAAATTTTATCCCTGTAAATCATAATATAAAATCTCATAAATAATTATTATATAATAAAAGATATGGGTTGCATATCAATATCATAGTGCCTTTAAAATTGCATAAAAACAAAATCCTTTTATCATTTTAAACCCACAAAAACGAAAAGAAGAATTAATGTATGTCAATCCCTAAATTAAAAATTTATTTTTGAAATATATTTTAATAACCTTTGAGAATAACTATTTTTTGGTATTCAGAATAAAAAAGTAAAATAATTTGTTTATAGACAGGGATACATTTTAAGACGAAACTCTCGCTACATAACATGTATGAAACACTACTTTAGAAAACATTAAAAAGAGATGGTAAAAGTGTATCCCATTAATAAAAGATTCCTAATACTTTAGAGGGATAAAATACAATATATATAATAAAATGCTATTGAGACATGAAATACATACAACATAAAAATTGTACTTGAAAGGAAAAGGAAATTTGGGAGTATAGTTAACATGAAGAGTGACTTCTAAAACTGGAATATTTTGACATTGGGGGCTTGAGGACTCCTTATAAAGAATCCTTGAGAGTTAATACTCAAATAGATTCGTCTATAATTAATTTTTAATTAAATATAATGGAAATATGTGAGCGCATTTATAGAAAAAGTGAGTGAGTTTTTTATTAATTTCCAAGGACACCTCAAAAATTGTATTTGCAAAATCATGGGCTTGATCATGGTATTTTCTCAGGGATTTGACACTTGGGATACAAATTAGATTATTATAATCACCAAGAGTAGACCAGAATTTTAAATTACTCATTACATAATTATTACATAGTTATGATGTCATTAAACAAACCGAAAACTCAAAAATGTATGTTTACTATTCTCCAAAAATTAATATATTTTAGAAAAATATGAATAATTCACCATAACCATTTGTTGATGTTTAGAATTTAAAAATGATCTCCATTTTATGAAAATTAATTTTATTTTAAAAAAATATATTAATTATAAATATTAAAATAGTAATTTATGTTTATTACAACATATTAATACTTAACTAATAATTTCTAAAACAAGTATTTACATAACTATAATATAATGATATCACATTACTATTTATGATGTCTAAATTATATTTATACTTTATTAGGTGAGGCTACAATTCCATTTTTCAAATTACTATTCATAAGGGTAACATTACATTTCCAATTGGTTAAGTTACTATTCACTAAAAAAATTAAATTGATCCTATCATACTGTCAATATCTTATTCATCACAATATTCTATTTCCATTTTTGAAAAATCATTTCACATAGTAAATTATTTAATGTATAATAATTATTTAAATGAAAAATAATGTATTTTCACTATTCATCAAAAATATGAAACATCTTATAAAAATACTACAAAATCACAATAAATTCATTTCGACATTTGAAATTATAAAATGATGTTTATTTTACCGTAATAGTTTTCTATGAATGAGAAATTTATAAAAAGTACATTCTTTACCTATAAAATCAATTTATCAAATTTTTCTCAATTAATCATATATTTTAATAAGCAAAATTATTCTTCAAATGGAAAATATGAAAAAAAAAATTATAAAAACAATGGGATTATAATTTAAGTGACTAATAATTTGACACAAAACCCCTTATAAAACCAACATATGACCTAAGGATAAGGTGTGTGATAGTGATATACTCTTGGGTCGCCTCGAATAACATTACCCAAGTGGTAATCTCCACATACTTGAAATTATTCAATATGATATTTTGTTCATGATAATCATATTGAAGCTCATCATGGTAATGGTCTAGAGAAAATCCCAGTGATGCTACCTACTTCCCAGGCTCAGACAAATGGGCTTTCTATGGTCTGATTCTACTAGATGAGGCGATCAACTCTTCTTTCTGCATTAATATTCTATCATTTCAATTTATAACACAAATTATAACATTATAATAATTATTAAGAATATTTTTCCATGGTATTAATTACCAACAGTCATGTAATGAACAAAACCCAATTGAAACATTTCCATTATACACACTTCATTAATAAAGGCATACAATTTTTTGAGTATTAAATAATATAAAACCCATTTTAAGGAAAAATTATCAATCAAAGAGATCGGTTCCTAACATTAAATGATAATAATATCAACTACAACTTCCTCAGGAAGGGTTAAAATAGCATATGCATATGCTATATGAATAATCAATGAATAATTTTTTATCTATTTTAAATGATTATGTAATTAGTTATTTTATCATATCCACGAAAAACAATTTTAATAAGCTACTAAACCCAAAGTATCTTAATCAGGTTGGCCTCAATGGAAACCATAATTTTCTTCCCTATCATGAAATTGATTATCATGCAATACATGAATGATTTATCATGGAATAAATCCTTCAAAATATAGTAGATTTACGAATTTTAAATTTCGGAAAACCACAAGCACAAGTGGATGAAATTTTATCATTCTCACGTAAGGAAGAAGAGAAATTGAAAATAGTCCAAAAAAAGGGTACTAAAATGAATCATTATTAGAGGTATATGAATAAAATAAACTAATAACACTCAATACTAATGGAATAGTTTAACTAGTTGGTTCACTCTCTTGTTTCATTAGTATCAGTGCACCCAACATTTCATGTTCTGCAGTCTCCCAAGAGATGGTCTTATAAAAGCTATCATAATAAGAATGGAAAATTTATGAATGGGAAAATATACCATTATAAATTCAAAATCCATTCCAAACACTCCCATATTTCTGTTCTAAATAACAATCAGAATGTGAACCATCACTACATCCCATTCAATTAGAACCATCCCACTAATTTGAACCCACATCAATAAAAGAGTTGGTTTACAACACAATAAATGTGATTCACTTGATAGATCCATTCTCCGGAGAATTAAAAGATTTTTAAAATCTTTTTAACCCCTCCCCCCTACGAAATGAAAAAAATGGAGGGGTCATTGAGGCCAATGTGGTCAGTGAAGATGTGGTCAATTAATATTTTATTATTTAGTCCATATCTTTAATAAAATCATATATGCTACTGAAACCTGGTGATAAGAACTTTTTCGATATCAATAGGATCACCAGTCTACTTTTGTGTCCACTGTATCATTATCCAATCTTATCATATATGAATAAAAATTGAAAAACAAATAGTCACCCATTCAATTTCATATAATATTAATGAAGGATCAATCTAAATCAAAAATAACAAAAAGGCCCTGAAAATTTTGATCCATCAATTCTATTGCCGATATAAGAAACACTACATACCAATCCTAAAGATAAGGAGTATCATCAAGATGGGATGCATGGGCCCTTATCTTAGAATTATGACAACTTAATATAGCTATTTTTCATTTCACTAAAACTTTTAATCTTATATTCTATATATTTGTCAAATGAACTCTATGAAGCACCTATAGAGTACACTGTTATACATTAAGTGATTTTATTTGAGGTTTATCCCACTAATGTTTATCATTAAAAGAAGAATTATAAAATATTTCATATAGCCATATCATATATAGAATAAGATTAGGAGAATATTATAAATGGAAACATTAGGCCCCTATAAATATCAATAAAATTAGATGATGTAGATGTCCATCAAGATTTGATAGATAATGAATCTGGGATCAATCTCATGCTTGTATGGAAACTCCAAAAGACAGGCCAGATTGAGTCTAATTTATCTTCCTCTACATTAAAGATTCATGTCTGTGATAAGAGTGAATGAAATCCTCTTGAATGAATCATACATAGTGCACAATTTATGGATCCTTTCTCCATATTTAAATTCATGGTTTTCATTCAACACAAATATTTTAATTTATTGTTAATAAGAACGTGCTTATATCAACAAGTGGAAGTTCAATCATTGTATCATCAAATACCTCAAACACTCTTATGATTCTTGATCTAGAAATTATATAATGAAATAGATCCCTTCAAATCCTACGACTCTTAATAAATTGATGCAGTATTCTAACTAAGATTACAATAAATACCCATGATTAATGATTTCAATTGAGTAACTACTCAAAATGGTTTGTAGGTATCCCTTTTTAACCTATTTCATGAAACCAATGATGAATATGTACTACCAATTAATCATATTGAGGTGAAAAAACATACTCAGGCATATTTGTGCAAATGTTAATGATATTATAAAATTCATTTAAAACTATATGTGTATAGGTTGGAGATAATTCAAATAATAAAAATAATGAATCTATTGGAGAATACCTGACTTAATCCTTAGGATCTAGAAAGGTAATCAAATTACCATCCTGATTGAATGGAACTTCTATAGAAATAGTGAAAAAGGAAGATTCTTTAACATTCCTATGATTTTAGGATGTCATCACTTTTTCCTCCCCTGAGGATAATGAATTAGGATATCATGTCCATAATTCCCTTGAAATATGATTCCCATTTATTGGTATCCGAATAATTTAGAAATCCCCCCATATTAATGATAAAATATTAATATACTACCACATTATCTCTAGAATGTATGGATAGAATCATCTATTCAACTCTCAATAACATCAGATAGCGAAGAGACCATATCCATAAAGTTTAAAATGTTAATGTCCATAAATCAGTTATTTTAGAAGAGAGATAAACCTCATCAATCATTAATAGATAATATATATTCTCTAATATCATTGTTTATCCCTAAAAAATTTCCTTTATTACACACATCTTCCATGATTATGGCAGATCGATAGGAATGAGAGCTTGTCCAGAGTGTCCCATACTGTAATTCACATAAATCAATTCCCTCAGGACCCTTATATACCTTACCGTCATTTATAATAGTCCAATATTTCCAAATATTATATCAAAATCCTAAAAAAAATCATTTATTTCCCACACCAAATGATATTGATGTATATGAAAAAATGATGAATATGATCATAGAGATCCCCCTGCAGTACTTGAGGAAGGAATCTCTTACACCATTAATGATGTTAAACTAGTGAATATAGGTACAGAGGGAAACATGAACCCTATATTAATTTGTGTCTCCATGTCTCCTGAAGAACAAGTGAAATATAAAACCTTTCTGTATTAGTATTTCTATAAATTAGAATATAAATATAATTAAATTTCCTTACTCAATCGTGATATATCCACACATTATATAGATATACCCTACGATCATCATCATTACAAGAATGTATCTTGGAGAATAAATTTGACTTATGCATCATAGTTTTAAGTTGAATTCAACAATATTATCATATCCAACATCATTCAAGAGTTCCAATACAATTAATAGCTTGAAAACATTTTCCTAGCAAAAAAGAATAAGTGAATGATCATGGTTTATACTGATTCCACAGAACTCAATAGAAATTTCCTGAAGGATGATTTCCCAATCCAAATTATAGGAATTCAAATCAATGTGACCACCAATAATCATGTCCTCTAATTTATAGAAAAATATTTAAAATAGAACAAAATTTTAAAGTCACATGAAGTTAAATAATCCACAAAATTTATGGATCCTCAAGGAGTTTATTTTTATTGAGTGATTCTATTTTCCATGATTTTTTTTGTCACCACATATCATTGTTAACTATAGCATATTTTTTAATCCTTATTAGGAAAGACTGTGGAATTCTAGGTAGGTGATTTAGTGGTTAAATCTCAATCGATGTTTTATCATCTAAAAAATCATAAAATAGTATTTAATATGTTCTGAGAAGATATCCTAAAAGTAAATCCCATGAAATTTCTTTATGGGATACCTTTACAATGTTTCTTGGATTCATGGTACACCATCATAGCATCAAATTCAACCCTAATAATACTGAGTTAATTTTTTATATTCCACATCCTTGGAATCTCATATATTGGAAAGACCTATGAGGAATTTGTTTTACATCACATGGTATGTATAAAACATCACATGTGAGTTCGTACACTATAACAGGATTGTAAATACGGAAGTAACGTACTGATGGGAAAAGGATTGACACAAGTCATTTAACATTCACCTGAAATACTTCTAAATCATACCGGTGTTTATGCTATTTGTAGTAGGGAATCCACTTGTATTATAATTTTTATCCCTAGATTTGTCTCTCAATGATATTCTGGGATGAAATAATGAAGTACGAAATGAATATAGTATCTATTGTATTAGTATAACCATGATATATATTTTGTTCTGATATTCTAAACTAGAAAATAATTTCATCATATTAATATTTGTTAATAAAAAATTGAGGTACTACCTACACAATTAAGAAGTATATTTGGCCTAATTCATTTACCCACTCAATTAAATCCTCAATATCTTTATGTTATCTCCTAAATTTCATCAGTGGGTGACAATTCAATAATAATTTTATATCCAATTAATAACATAAAACATTTTCAAAGGTAATGAATTAGCGTGCTATCTTATAATGCGTACAATCATTGGAAGGGCACCAATGAATACTAAATTTCATGATTATGTGGTAATCTCCATTCAAGACTCCACTTTAAAATTATAAATATAAAATAAGGATGACTCTATTATCCCAATATGAAAAATAATTGAGAGCCCATAAATGAATAGGTTTGATCTGGGAATCATTCTTATATCTCCTACTATGAAATGTTTTCCCTATTAATTCATGCTATGAAAGGATTACATCAACACTGAATAAAATATCAGAACCAACATTTTAGGTTTTGAATTATACCTAAAAATAAAAGTGATCCAACTAAATTTCATGGATGATTCATAGTTAGTGATCAAGTAGATTATTAATGAAAATTCCCTTAAGAAATAGGATTTGATTCACATGTTTGATTATGTGTGAGGGTTTATAGTAGAATTAACTTCTAATATGACATTGTATTATGTTCGACACTATAAAAACACTTATTAACATGTGTTTTATAAAATAACCACTACCATACGTTATCCAGATCATGATGATAATGTTATCAGCAATGCACGCTTTAGAGTATTATCCTTATTCACCAGAAATAACTAGGAAGAGATTAGTGAGATCTATTTCACCTTTGAACAAGGTGAGATGATATCCTAACCATCATATATATAAATATTGGTTGGATTTATGCTATATTTAACTACATCCAAAGATGAACTATTCCATTGAGCTGAGAAAAGAAAGAAAAAATTTAATTGTAGTTGATCAATATTACACTTTATGATTTCCGAAATTCTCATAAGGTCATCTATAAAGTAATACTATATGGATTACACTTCATATATGTTGAAGGATGAGATATTCTCACTATTATTCAAGAATTACAAGCATGTTCATGTGGTTACACTTGTTTAAGAACCAATCTCCCTCATTTGATTTGAAGGATTAGATATTTTCATCAATAGATAACACATGATTTCATATAATTCACCAAGAATATTAATGTATATCAGATACATTCCATCTTCATCCATCAACTCCTAGAATTACTACATGTAGCTAAATAATCTTTTTCAATATCTATTTGTTGAATCAATTTCAATGGTTCATATCCTCCAGTTACAACCAGGATGTTAAAGTACATCCTCACTACTACTAATTTGTTTATCCATGTTGGTCATGGATATATCCCATAAAGAGGTTGGGATGAAGTATATCATCATCTTATTCAAGAGAAGAATTATTACAAAATTTGGTGTCCCTCATAAAATATTGAAAAACAATGGCACAAATTAATCAACTTTTTTTAAAATGATTTATCAAAAAATATGGATTTCATTCTAAACATTAATCCTACTATCATGTTGTTGTAAATGGAAATATTTAGGCTTCCAATAAGACTGTATATAATAATCACTAGAATATGGGGAATATATTAGAGGCCTTAGCTTGAAATAATTGTGTATACATTGTGGGCCTATCACACCACAACATTTAGTGCCATGAACGAGACCTCATGTTCAATTATATATGAGACAGAGGCAGTTCTGCCCATTGAGATTCCTCTTCCCTCACTATGCACTGCCATATACTACTAGTTGACTAAGGGTAAATAATCACAGAAGTGTAAAGATGATTTCGAAATACACGATTAGAATATATTCTGCACATTTCTCAATGAGAATGTTCATTAGAACCATGATCCATGATATTTAAATAATAAATTTTTCTTATATTCATTTCCCCAAGAAGAGATAATATATGTTCAAAAAAATATAATGATACTAGGAAACGATCCTTTGATTCTCATACCAAAATGGGAAGTACCTTAAATAAAACACACGGAATGCTCTAATGCAACTTAAACCTAATCCACCATGTCTGGAGAATGCATAACACTAGGAACTGATTTTAAAATACTCAACAAATAATTTATATAAATTTTACATCGGTCCTAATACATCCTGGTAACATGAAATTATACTATGTGGCATTATTACATTTAAAACAAAATAAACCCACATGTTATGATCATCCCTATCACATAATGAAAATTATGATTCCCGCATCCAAGATAAATGATGTTAAACAATAAATCCACCCAAAAGGTCCTTTTCTTGTGACCTTAAACTGTATGGCCTAGTCTTCAATTCCGTATGAAATTAAACTATACAGTACATGTCCCAGTTTTATGACTTTAAAGTACATAGCATATAATCCTCACCATATAATGTAATACTACATAGTCCACTCACAAAAACCATGATGTAAAATTGCATGACTATGTCTTTAGAATTCAAAATTAAACTACATGGTTATCTTATTCAATATAAGATGTTAAAATGTATATTAAACATATTCACCACATGGCAATAAATTGTATGAAAATATCTGTATCATGGATTCCAAATATTATGTTGTCTATTAAAAACTCCCATATCATATACCCTAGTGTGATGTTATTTATTCTATAACTACCTCATGTTTTACACATATTTCATGTGTCATGTGATTTTAGATGTATTGACAAATCACCCTATTTTGGAAAAATTGGAGCACCATGACCAAAGATAAGAGGTAAATTAGTTGATCATATATGACTTCAAACTACATATAGAAGACCATTCTGCATAGCCTAATATCCCTATATATGATACAGATCTCTATAGAGATCTTCTGCACACAATTAAACTGTTAATAATAGATATCAATCCACATATACATTCATATATACTTGATATATATAAAGATATTATTTTTTGGTAACTATGTATGGATTGATTCCTATTCCAAAATGATACATTGTGACATTTGGATCCCTTATATTACACCCACCAATAAATTTCATAATTGACAATTACCCTCACCCTTATATATAATCCTTTTCTACATACGTAATAACAATAACAAAACAATGCATTGGTTGATTCTCTATTTATTCAGGAATCATAGTGACACCAGGTTCCTTTATCCTAGGTCCTGTGACAAATTAAATATAATACCCCATTTTCCTATATATGATTTGGATATCTACCAGAAATTTCTTTTCAAAGAACTATGTGTGGACTGATTATTATTCATGTATGTTAAATAGTGACACCAAGATCTATGATCATAGGTACAACTACAAATTCGACCATAAAAAATTACCACTCATAGGGATATAAATTTCTAGTGATGTTTCATTTAAAAACATGCACTAAGAAAGAAGAGAGCATAAATGTTACATCATCCCATCATTGGGTATATATCCGCGGAATTATACTATGATATGATACCCCAATTTATATACATCAACATATGAGTACATAAAAATTGATATTAAATAAAAATACATATGATCCAACCTTCATGACTTTAACATTATTAGAGTGGCCTCCTACATATGGCCTTGTCTCCTACATGAGAACCAAATCACCATAATTGTTCATGACATAATGAAATCTTCCAAATAAAAAATATCATGAATAAACCTTTCTCGACATTATATTCTAACATTGAGAGTCTCCTCTATGATATAAGGGATATAATTGTCTTGTATCCAACTTTATTAGGATACATGTCCAAACATGTATTCATGACCCAACCACAACTGCTCATTCTTTTTACCCCTATCAAGAGAATCATGGAAACATAGTCATTGAAAACTCAAAACCAATATATCTCTACTATGATTTTTGAATTCCTTCTTTTCATAAACGAAAATTTCATTCTATAGGATGCTTGGATATTCCAACACATTCCTTGTCTTTGAATAACTATTACATTCAACATAAATGGAATCTTGGGATTGACTATGCACACTATTCCCATGATAGGGCTCTTCATCCATTCCACCAATATTGGATGTTGTGTATAGGCATATTCGTCCTGAAGTATAGGATTATTTAATTTGAATATGCATTTTCAATATCATATTGGAATCCAAATTTAAAATATTTTTTACATTGATAGTCCGCATACCTACTCCGCATTTTTTTACATGATCAAAGAACCTTATTATGTGATTTACAACATATCCACAAACTATTCAAAATATATTGGGACAATTTTTGAATTTGGGACCTATTTTTTCTATTATAATCATTTACCCATGGTCCTAGTAAAACAACTATAAATGATGTTATCCGAATTTTTGGGATGTTTCAGTCTTAACACAATGATGTAGACATTAGGGTTCCATATCGCTAATTGAGTATTCCTTCACTTCATAGAACCACTTCATTTCATAAGAATTTATATTCTCCAAAAACATTCCGTGGTTATTGGTAATGAGTACATTTAAGGAAACGTCTGCATGACAATGCATACAATATCCCCAATATTTATCTATATATGTGCCAAGGATATGGCCTATAAACCATAAATATCATCTTCCCAAATGAGAGAATCCTCTAATTTTCATACACATTCAATATATCACATTTAAACTCATATTTCAAAAATGTTATGACATCATACCTTAAATTCCTTATCAACATATCATTGGTCCTAATATAATAACATTATGTCGGGATTTATGACTTCATAAGTCCCTATTCAAAAGATATTGGCACTGTTTTTTCCATTAGGAACTATTTGGGATGCTATTATCATTCAACAATTATCTAAGCACTACGACCATAAACCATGTACATCCCCTTTGGGGATTGTGTGTTATACACCTAGTGGCATAGTATTTAGCATGACATAACCGCTCTTAAATATTCCTTTTTTCCACAGACCCACTTGATATCACAAGTATTTAGATTCTCAAAAACCATTCCTTGGATATCTGAAATGAGTGTTTTCAAATTCAAAAGAAAATTGCAATTGATTTCCCATACTATACCTCATATATGGTTGTCCATTTGTTCCCCTGATATGGAATATCAACCGTTAATATTGTCATCCTGAATAAGAGAGTCCTATAGTTCAAACTCCCTAATACAATTATTATAGAATCCATATTACAAATATGGTCCATGATCATCCACTACATAACATATCATATCATCACTTATAATAAAAAATCCTTGAGCTATGAATCACATAATCCATGATCTAATTATTTATGTGGATTTGATGACCTAGACGTTTTTTACTTATGCATTAAACTAATTTTTTAAATCCAAAGTATGGGAGATCACCCATAAATTTTTTAATTGTTCATCAAATGGGGGAATTTAATATTATGATACAATGTTTTGATCTACATGAATATAATAAAATTCATCTTTTTTATATGGTCTACATCATCATGGTTATTTTTATTCACATTCAATTTTGTCTTTCCCATTATAGGTAAACTATCTAAAAAGCCATTTTTAAATCTATACAACCCTAAATTACAGTAACCTGTTAGAAATGATATATGACCCTAGACTGCAACAGCAAATATTGAAATCTATATGACCATAATATTTAAAAACCAATTGTTAAATATATGAAACCTTAAAATAAATCAGAATACATTCAAACCTATATAACCATAATCTACTATAACATATGTTCAAAGGTATATGACCTTAAAATATTGAATCCTACGATCAAAGAAATATAACCATAAACTATATAATCCTATAGTAAAATCTATAATTACTTAAATTAAATCAACCTATGGTCAAGTATTTATGACCTTAAACTATAGAAATATATGGTCGAAGTTGATTGACCTAAAACACCAACCACATTAGCTAATCCTGAATGGTGTAAAACTATTGACATAATGATACTAAAAACACGCCATGTTGAAACCCCGTAAATGGGTATCCTGGGAAGAAGTAAATTCCTTATTTAATGGACATTCACCTCACCTGATTTAGGAAAAATTATGCATTAGTATTCCACAATATCACAAGACTTGTTAGGTTGAAAAATTATAATGGGAAGCCTATGAAAAAATATAGTCATTTCCCACATTTCCTCCCCCAATATGAGTCTTCATCAAAAGTTAGGATGTTAAGCAAAGACTCAAAGATGGTGGGTTCCCTAATATAAATCCATTAGAATTTAGTTTATTCTCACTAGGACCCTTGTCCTAGGAAAATTTAAGATCATTTTTCAACCCCATATTATTGGTCTCTCAGTCTATATGATCATTATGAATTGTGTGAGTACATAATATTAGGGTATTTTAACTCTTTTGAACCTAGAAATCCCCATTCCATGTTTTTCCTATTTTTTAGTGAAATAATCCTTCCAAATGGACCAAATATATTGTTATAGTGATGATGGTAATGCCTAGAAAAATCTATGATCCATGTCTAGATAGAAATAATATTAACTCAAAATTCATGGATTCAAGATTTTCTCTACTTTTTATAATTAATTATATGAATGAGATCAAAATAATTTGATTTTTTTAATTAAATGTCCCAGGTTATTGAAAAATGTCGATCATTGTACAGTAAGAACTTCGATATTTGATAATTGAAAACTGATGGAGCGAAAAAAATTCATTTATCAAAATAGATGTAGATGAGTAACTATATGTTAGAGCCTCTCTTTATCAAAATAACTCAACAAACATTGTATGGACATAATTATGGAGTTTCTATATTTATTCATGAACCTTATAAACTCCTTATTGAAGCTCGGCCACTACCATGGATTCAACATCCTTAGCGGGATAATGATTTTTCATTATAACAACAACATCATCATTTCATATGATTTGGATTTCATAAAGAAATCGGTGGAGTTATAATGAATCCTCAATACTAGTATCTATCTCATGTTGGATATGAATCACTAGGAGATACTTCTGATAAACATGGAATTAATATTTCACCTCATCCTTGGCATGGTTAGGTTCATCGTGAGACAATGAATCTCTAACATTAGAATATTTTTCTAACGATTTCTTCATAATATTCAGTTTTTCTAACACATGATAATCAAACCCACTTTAACCCAGTGTGATAAACATAATATAGAGCTAGTAATGTTGAAAAGGTAGATCTAATAGGGTTTTCTCTAAAATCACCCTCTATATATACTACTATATAAATCAATGTGTTACCCGAAAATTATTAGAGTACACACAGGTCCACCATAGAAAGTATCACCAAAGGTGATACATACCCTAGAATTCATTCACTCAAAGAAAGTACTTAGGTATCAAAAAAAAAATTGTATTGTTCTAGTGTGGTTTCAACACTACTTTGCTTTGACTTTTGAATAAGAGTGGGGACCTCTATGGTATGACAATATATTGATGTTGATTCTTTTGAATGTGATAAATATGTTTGAATAATCAATTGTTGAGAGGATACAAAAATGGATGAAAAATGAATTAAAGGATATTTAGATACTTTCCCATGGACTACTCAACTAGTGGGTCTAATTCTCTCTCCCAATTCTTGACATCATGAATCACAAAGTGGGGATTCCTTGAGGGAGTATTATTTCTTGATTATTTTCAATTCCAGCCTCAAATAGCCCATGAAAGTCCTCCTTTTTAGGTGTTTGGTCCAATATTACCACTATCAAGGGAGTTTGAGAATCCTAAATACTTAATTGATAGATTTATTTTGTGAAATTTTCCATATATAATGTTTTTCAGGTCCAGAAATTTGATCAACATACCATGAATAATGATACATGATTTCTATAATTAGGGATACTTATATCCTTCAAACTCTTTATTGAAATTCCTATACTCGTATAAAAAAATTGGTATATCGATGTGTTCAAGAATATATACCATTTTTAATGGGGATGTATATAGAGTTCCATGACCTCTCAGAACTCTTTCAGTGGGGACAAATTTTGAGATGCTTCGATCAGGCACCAAATTAATACTTTATTCAAATACACTCACTATAGATCAATTGGGAACCCCATAAAAAAGTTTTGGAACCATGAATCCCTAAATGACTGGTATCAATAGGATTACGGAGGCCCAAATGGTATCTGTTATAAATTAAGAATCAAAAAGGATTTATATTTAAATGAAATATACCCAAAAGTATTTGTTATATTTACCTATATGTATAATGTAGAGATGGGTTTCTAGTAGAGTTTCTTTGTTAAATTTGTTTAAATCCTCAACATTCAATATTATAGGAGATATAATTGATGGATGCATATAGGGGACTTCCTGGGAATTGGTAGTCTTCACCACTATGTGCCCTATCAAACATGGGTAACCATTATCTCATATCATGATTTGACCATATATTAATCCATTACCACCCTCTATAATGGTATCCCCATGAAATATTGGAAAGGGGTATCCAAATGGGAAATAACATCAGTAGGAATATCGTGACTCACAGCAGGTGAACATGGTCCTCAAATAACATCTATGGGTTTAGTTGAATGGTCTAAAACACTCATGGATATTGGGAAACCCTCTAATGTGTGTGAGGATTCTAAATTAGGTGAGTTTTTTTATATTGATATAGTTTCAACCAACAGAAGTGTCTCATTTATAGGGATCAATACTTTATATAGTGTATCTTCCTCAACATTAATCACATTGGTTGTATACCCTTTAATGGAGGAGAGATAGGTAGAATCTATATTTAATAAACATGAAAATATATATATATATATGTAATTGATTGGGGATGGGTTGTGAGAACAAACAGTGATGAAAGACATATTCGGATAATGAACATACTCTATAGAAATGTTTGAATTCATATAGAGTAAGACTAGAAAACACCATATCAAATACTGGTTTTGGAATAGTTATCTGACAATGGAATTATTCAATCTCTTCATGCAGAAGACTATAGCACATGAATAAGTCCCCTACCTCTAGAGGAGATGACCTCTCTACCAAAATGGGGATTCATATTGAAGTATACCTCATTAATTTAACTGGTAATGATTATGTCTCCACACTCTATAAATTTATGTGATGTATTTTTTCAATAATAATTTCCCACATAAATTAATAAATGAAAAAGTACTCTGTTACGAAAATTACATCGTCATTGTAAAAAAAAGCCATCCCAATCACCAGTTGCTCGATCAACCAACAAATCAGTAGTTCATCACTCCATTATTACACAAAATTGTTTCATGGTAGGTATCTAGTTAATAGCGGAATAGATTATAATCTTCAACTCATGGATATAGATTCCTTCCACTATAGTATTTGTATTGAAAATGATGTCCATGGATGTATACATATCCTCATGAAGAGTAATATGAATAATTAACTAAAGAATCATCCCTATATCCCTGACATCAGAGTTCTCATTCTACTAAAATATGGAAAACATAGGCCATACATTGTCGGAATACTCATCCTCTAGTATTCATGGGGACATAACATCCTTTGACATTACTGGATTCATAGAATGTTCCACCTCAATCATATTTTGATCAAATGAGACCTAAGTCTCTTACTAGTGATGAATATCAAACCATCTCAATCGAATTATATCTCATGAATTCTCTTCCAATTAGTATTTCCATAGAGCCTATGGTTGAGGCCATTTTTTTCATTATGGAATTCCATCTCTCTCTCTAGATGGCCTTGTCTACCTCTCTTTACTCATAATTTAGACACATTATAAATAACCCACATGGGTTATTTTCACAAAAATCTTTTGAGGATACGAAAAAATCCAAAAAAACACATTTCTAGGGGTTATCCAAATATATGCCCCCAGTGGAGGCAACATGATCACTGCCAGAGATGCATCATTGTCCATTATAACCTAGAATTTCAATTATACCATTATATTAATTTCTAATTATACATCTGCTAGAGGTGAGACAATTGGCTATTTCAAAAACCTAAATTATTCTACAGACCTGTAAGGCATGTATATGTCATTGATGATCTCACAAACTATCCATTTGAACTGTACGTTATCTCAGAAATCCATCATATATGAACTCAGATCATAGTTACTGAGACCTTTGTCAACATTTTTCCTAGTGGGTGATCTCTGTCTTGAAAGAAGTTGAACTCTTTGGATAAGATAAAAATTTTATAACTAATATATATTTTATATACTAGGGAAATAATCAAATTACATCTTGTGTAAAAGAGAGTAACCATCATATCAGGATACCAACATCACAACATACAACATATGCATTAAAATATGACCTATCCATCCCCACAACACCAAAAATAGACACAAAATTTGAAAGAGTGTCTCCATAATATAAAAATGCATCAATTAGTAGTATATTTTCACAAAAATAAGTGCTACTAATCCTAAAATATCTTTTTATGCTAACTTGACTACCATAACAAATTATCTTGTCCTTTAACAATTATTATAATCATGGACTTGATAATCTAATAGCTAATCCAAAATTTTATGAAGCCATAAAGTTAGACCCTCTCTAGGATGTCAAGATCAATGATATATCATAACTATTCATATTATCCATGTTTTAGAAAACACCAATAATTGTATAGGATTATATTCTTTTTATTATGGGGAATCTCATTGTACTCTTAGAACTTATTCCATTCCAATAGGGTTTGAATAAGGCATTCATCCATACTTCTGAATTGATGTTGGCTTATAGGAAATTAACCTTTCCATTGAACATCAAGGATAGTATTAATAATTCATGTTCCAAAGATAGTGCATCTTATTCATCCACTATTATTTTTTTGAGGGATGAATAAATAATATATTTCCATAAGGATTTGTTCCCTTGAAAATTTTTAAATATCCCATTTACTAATTCCAACTTAACTATGTGTAATATAAGAACTACTAGTCGAAGTACTCTATTGGATTAAAAACACTGTGAAAACGTATGGGTGTTTTCATATGTATGTATGAGATACCAAGATAGATTCAAAAATGGAATCTACCTTAAGATTATATTTAAATGATTTTTGTATCTTACAAACCCAAAAATCCCATATCCAATATGTCTTGACTCCTGCTACAAGAAAGTCCCAATCTTCACTCTGGCCTTTTGACTGATTGGTGGTGGAATGATGAAAAATATAAAAGTAAAACTATGTATTTGGATATGAAATATGTGGTTTTGTGTATGTACCACTCATATTGTGTTGTAATAGGAAAACAAATCATTTTATCCTTTCACTGATATTTTTTCATGTAGAAGAACAATTATCTACAATAATGTTTCTATACACGTTAATCCACTTCATAACATGCATCTATTTAATATATACATGTGAATGTTCATCAAAATACCATGGATATATAGTGGAAGAAATTTATATATCTGATACTCTATATTATTATTCATTATGTGTCTTGTGCAGAACAACAGAAATAATAACTCATGAGTAGTATTAGCTCAATCTGATAATTTAAATATTTTTTTAAATGTGATAAAAAATCTCATTATCTAAAATGCTAATAATGTTTTCATCCAGTAGATTTATGAAATAATAATATTAGTCTTCATTAAAATTGAATTGATTATATAAGGTGAAAGTACTAAAAAGAATTATAAAATATACATAAACATTGTGTGGGAAATTGGAAAATACCAATTTTTGCTTACATAATTTGTTCACTAAACATTGGATAGAAATAATCAAGGTCAAAAAAATTTCATGGACATTTTTTTAACCAAAACTGAGAATAAATATTACTAATTTCAAATTTTTTCTCATCCAAATAGTTCACCCATGTTATTTTATTATGTACTTCACCAAGGACCATTACCCAAACCTATTTCCCAAGGTAGGACCTCACATTATAGCTTCTCTCAACCTCTATTCCCAACATTGATAATATATGTTTAGGGTGAAACACAAATACAAAAGTATACATTGAGCTAAAAAATATTAATATAATGTTGGTACATCTATAAATCCTCTACTTTGAGAAAAAACATGGATACATGGGGTAAACAGACATAAGCTATTTATAAGTGTTGGTTAAAGATATGTGAGTAATGAAAGGACACTACATTTTTTGCGTGAAACATACATGAATGGTATACAAGCCCCACAATTGCACGATACCCACAATTTAAGAAAAAAATAATATTTTTTTATAATTATTTCATGATGTTGTTAATTTTACATCAATATTAAATCCTCTTTATTCTAATTAGATTCACTATTGAGGGGGAGAATTTCTGGAATTCTCCATTCATGATAAGGATGAATATAATGACGAAGAAAATCCTAAAATATATTAAGGAAATTATATTAGAAAAATTAATATAAATTTAAAAAGATTCCTTGAAGTACACCCAAGTTAACCCGTTGTATGACACTTGAGAAACCAAGGAACTTTCACATGTTTCAGACGAATGAATCATTAACTTGAGATAGGGTATTTGAGTTTCCAAAAGATATAAAACAACAGGAACAATTTATAGGAACCACTCACTCCATATTATAATAACACTAGGTTGAAGTACCCTTACCCAACTATACAGTTGTGCATCCCACTTCCATAATATTTCATGGAGGCCCCGTACAACTAGGACAAATATTTTCCCCAGTATTTCCTCCCAGATAATCACTTCACCCATACATCACTTAAATAAATCCTTCATCACTTCACCCAAATATCACTTATGTTAATCCATCATAACCTCATCTAAGGATCACTTCCATGAGGCATTTTTCATTTATCAATATAATTATTTGGTTGAGGTTTACAATTGTTATCTCTAGTGTTACATGGGAGATAACATTCCACTAAACCTATTATTACATTCGAAGTGTCTTATTTCATTCTTTTTAAAATGTAAAATGAACATTTCACTAAATCCTTCAAAATCACCCTGAACACACTTCATTTTATGGAAGGGTATTCCTTAGTAAATATTTCTTCTTTAAACCTCAAATTATCAGGGCCTACTCTAAATCCATTTAATTAATGGGATCATGGTATGCACACAATAATTATCTCTTTTTATCCTTCTTTTCCTTAATAAAATTGTATCCCTTTAGTCTCCCATAATAGATAGGGTACTAATGGGTTTTTAACTATTATATTCCCTCAAAATTGGGTGTCATAATACTAAATAATCCAGCGAGAATTTCATAAGAATATACAACAACACGTGGTGGAATCATATCTAAGCTCAATCAGACTACGCACCTGGTAGATGATTGAGTCCACTATAGGAGATTCATAGTCAGAATTGGAAAAATCCCTACATATAACCTAAAAATCACTTATATATGAGAAAACCTCTTGTATGCTTCCTAAAATAAGAAAAAATCATGCCTTCTATTATCCACTCACATAAGTATAGTTGATGTATAATCCTAATGATTTTGATATTTATAGTGACCACCCTATATCGTTATCTCCATTAATCCTAAGTGGTAAAACTGTATCCATCATTGAGTAATCCCTAAGCCATTCTTGTAGGAATCCATATCTTCCTTTCCTTTTATATCCCCTCCCAAATCCATTAGTATATAAGGATTATATTTCATTTATGGTATTATTTTTCAGTGTAAGCATGTTCCATATAATATTATGTGAGATTCTTGATCTTATAATATATCTTTTTTCTCATACCTAGAATGAATCACATGGGCTTTCAAATATGTGATGATCATGGCATAAGCATTTTTAAAATTATTCTATTTTGGTCCACCTTATTTTATATAATCCAAGATTAATTTTATTTTTCTCAATGTGATATAATCCTATTGAATAATTCCTTTGAATGGATATATTCTAGATGAATAACCTCACGGATGTCTAAAATTAATTATCTTTATTTAATCCAATGTTGTCTCGAATTTTATCACACAAGTGTACTTAACATTAGAATTATATAGATGTTCATTCATATCTTCATGGGTTATGTAGGATGCCTATCCAAGGATAGATCCCTATATCCAATATTAAAATTTACCCATATACATCTCTAATACATGATATTTTACATTATTTTTTTGTACTAGTCACAAGACATTAACCTCTAAAACCATTCTAATGCCACATGACGATATATTGTATGGTATGGTCATATCATGATACAATAAAATATTTCACTCAAACTACATGGGATTTTGTTATTTTATCAATGGGATTTGTAGTATTCCTCCTGAAGGTTTATACTTAACATCGTTAATCTTGTACGTACATCATCATTAGGCCATATTCACTATGATATCATCTGTTTCCTTCCCTTTCTACGATAGACTCCCATGAGTCTATACATCCAACACATGGGGACTTATTCCATATATATCATCGTTTCATTGGGATATATTCTGGTTAGTATCACACCCCCACTCAAAGGGATATATTCATTATAGTTATAATTATTTTACCCTCATTGGACCATATTCCTATTAGGATCCATCTCCCTAAGGCCATATTTATTATTAGACCAAACTATCCTTATTGGACTATAGTCCTTCCAAAGTCAACATGAAAGGTTTTCTCATGTGTAATTCCACACACCAACCATTGATAAGAATATTCACCTATTCACTCTTATCAATTGATTTAAAACTGCATGAATTAGTCCTTTTAAAATCACATTCAAAGTTATAATGTTTCCAATTATGTGGCATTGAACTCTTCAAGTCCTAAATAATTAAACAATTATATGTCATAATCCCCTTAATGTGTTTGGTCCCAAAACCATAAACATCCACCACATTCCCGTATGGTGATAAACTATATATTTCTCAGTTGTGGGGCTTTACACCATCGAAACCTATAAACTAGCATCATTAATTAATGATAGGTTAAATATGGAGAACATATGATACAAACAGATGGTATCATTTATGGAGATCCTAAAATACATATTGATGTTCACATTGATGGGATTAATCAAATATATATATATATATTCATAAGGTTTTAGGATAATAACTGACTACTTGGATGAGGGTGAGTAGTATCTTAGTAGGATTTTTAAAATATTCATGAGCATGAAATATATTTATAAGATTCTTAGAGTTGGAAATAATTCCCCCAATGGGGTGTGATGAGCCCAACCTCCCATTTTCTCAAACAATTTAAGTTATTAAGGATCATTGGTATGATACCCCAATACGTTACTCCCTCTTGAAAGTAGGTATGAAACATATCACAAATGTAGGGGTTGTTGGGTGACTCTAATTACATCAATATGCCCAATTTTAATAACCATCAAGGACAAGATTAGTGACATTACATGAAGACCATGAGAACCATTCCATCACATCCTAGTTCAAGACAATGACACATATGTATTATATTTTTCGTAGGGTTTTGAAACATTACATATAAACGATATAAGATTATAAATGAAGGAATATTTCAATATTAAAATTTAGTATTAAGAGACAAGTATTTTATATATTTATATTTCAATAAAGATGTAAGTTTTTTGTATATTGATAGAAGTAGAGGTTTTCTTTTATACATTAATAAAATTTAAGTAGGGTTTCATATTTTTCTATGTCAGATACTATTATATATTGAGGAGAGGAATTCTATATATTGATGGGAATATATATTTTCAACAGATATGAGTTTTACAATGTATACATTTATTTAAATCATGTAATATTATCATTGATGGGCATTAAATATTTCAATATTTCGTTTTCAAATAGTTATGATTTTTAAAAAAGAATATTTGAGTGATTACATTTAGTAATTAATGTAATTAAATATTTGTTATTCTAGTGTAGTCAATTTGGATTTTTATATTAATTTAATTAAGGATTGAATTATTCTAATAGATATTTTATATCTATTTCCATGAGATGGGATTGATGATCTGGTGGGAGTTATACAATGAATAAAGAGGGGGGAAATTGAGTAATTATAATTTTGACACCTAATAAATCATCCCATTAAATATTCTATACTCATTTATCAAAAGAGAGTGGACATAAAAACAGATAATAGAATAATATGACATAGTGGTTTCATATTGGTTTGGAAAATAAGAATCCATTAATCTAATAATTCTCTCTCCACCGGCTTGGGGATTTCCACAATACATGTACTTTTTTTAGGGACCTCAAAAATTGAGTTCATGAAATTGTGTATTCTTACATAGAATGGTGCCAAAAACTTTTAGGAAGATATCCCTTTTTGTAAGACCTGTATTGATTCTTAACATAAGTTAAAGGTGCATAAAAGATATACAAATTTAACTCACCATTACAATATAAAATAGAAAAAATATGGTAGTTTCTTCTAGTGAGAGTGTAAGTCATTAACGATTAGCTATGGAAGTTCAATTGGCTATATAATATATAATCTTCAACGAATAGTAGAAATAAAGGTTTATTATTTTTAAAAAACAATGAATATATTTCATGTATAGAAAACTAGATTAATACATTCAATCATCATAGAATTATGTGATTCATGACTGTTCAAACACATTATATTTTTCTATTTCCTTTCACTCCCTAGAATTTTCAATTTATAACTCTATATATAATTCAATGCTGAAGTGAAAATAGAATTATCCAAAAAACATTCTTTGTTTTTGTACATATCCTCCATTTCTGAAAATTTAAATCCCATTGATCATTGTTGAATGTTATGGTGGAAATAATTTGAAATATATGCATTTTTAAAAATTAATGACTTATTTTATTCATCATTCATTATTCACGCATCAAAATTTCTGACAAAAATAAATATTGGAATTTAATTTTCAAAGATTTTAGAAAAATAATAAATACCATAAAAAAGTGAATAAATAATCTTAAAATAGTTTCAAAGTGTGACCGTAGCCTTAAATGTTTTTATCCCCATCAAAGTTCATTTGAGTCTTCAAGACTTCATAAGAGTTAGTGAAATGTCTAGATTAGATATTCAAAGAATAATATTACTTTTAGGGACTTCTTCGCCATTATAAGATAATGTTTTTCATATGATAATATACACTTTCATTAAATAATATTATCATCACAGGATAATCTAACTTGAATCACTATTTCAAAAGAGAAATTCTATCCTCATGTTATTCTTATGATCGTATTATGATCAATCTTTAATTAATATGATAATTTCTATTGTCAAATATCATCATTCTATTTGATTGAACTTTGTATTAAATTTTCAAATTCTTATGATAATTTTATCTTCATAAAATAAATTACTTTTATAAAATCATGATTAAAAAAACATTCTTCTTCCTTATAAATCAAATTTCACATATAAAGATTTAACAAGATAATTCTATATATCTAGAATCCAACATCTAGTAGTAATATGTTTTTATATCCATGCAATGATTTCCTCAAATATAAAACAAAATTCATTGTATGGAATGACAAATAACAACTCATGTGATAATTTAGAGCATCAAATGATATTTTCCAAAGAATGATTCTTCAAAATAGAATAACATGAATTTAATAATAATATGGTAAAATGATACATTACTTAAGAATATTCATAATTGATTGAGAACAAGTAATATGAGATTATTAATAAAAAAATTGGGATTTATTAAACTTACAAACATATGAAATATTGAGAAATATAGTAACCATAATGGTATGTCCAAAAATCACTCCTTTTTTTAAACCCACAATAAATTAAATAGAATATTATAGATATTGGGTTATAAAAGATATAAAACCCTTTAATCATTTCATTTTAAGAATAATATTTAAAAATTTATGTTAACACTCTTCTCCCCCTTATTATGATATAAAAAATTATAATATTTGGAGTCACATTCAAGACATTCAATATTTTACAGTAATGTATGAACCAGAATAATACAAATTAATAAAGTCGACTAATGTTAATAGTTTAATTGAAAAAAAAATAAAGAAAAATAATTGGTAATGAATAATGAATTATGAAATAATAAAACATAAATCATGGAAAATCATTAATTCAAATAATAGAATTAAATTACCATGTTGTTAAATTTCAAATAATTTAACACTGAAAAAAATAGATCAATCTTGGAACTATGGAATATGAATTTGATATCTAGGGATAGGTTGAATGATTCTTATCTTAGTTATATAAAATTAATGTTTAGTCTCATTTATTCTAGTATAAGGTGTTTCACCCAGCGATTTTCTAAGAATAGACAAAATATTATTATAGATATTCCAAGATCTTTCATCATCAAATTAATAAATAGAGGTGCATGGAAAAGTGACTCTGGTGAATGTAATTTATGGATCATAGTTATTTTATTTTCTCTAAAATTCCCCTTATACAACATTATTATCAACATTAATTGTGATAGAATGAGGAAATAAACCATGAATCTTCACACAGATATCAGAAAAATAGATATGAAGATTATACCAAAGGGGTATCCTTTATCTAAAAAGGAATGACACTTTTCACTACATTTATATCATGGAAATAAGAGCATCCATGAATAATAATAGATGACTAAAAAATTCCATTCTCGATTTCAACTCTAAAATACTCACAATGATTAGGAAGATAATATTTGGAAACTATCTTCCTGTCATTAATGTTTTCATTTAGCACTTGTATTACCATACAAGTAAATTCAAACAACTCAACTATGTTTTTAAGAACATGAATTCCATTATTAGAAATGATTAGTTGAGAATAATTTTTTTCCCTTGTTGTTATATATCTCCGCATTTATAGGTCTAGTAGATTTCTAACAAGGTTCAGCTACTTTATTATATTTATAAAATTAAGAATCCAATGACGAATAAAATTGGACTTATTTAAAGACATTGTAGAAGGAGTCTTTTATCTATTGGATATTATTATTAAAATAAATTTTCCAATATGAAATAAAATTAAAAATATTCCTAGTTATATATTGGGTCTTCACTAAAGTAATCTTGAGAGATTCTAAATCATCTTAAATAAAGAAGACAAATTCATTAATTTCATTATATTTTCACTCTCTTCATATTTTAGAATATTATTGAACAAGATATATCTCCAAATTATGTGTTTACATAAGTATTGAAATGTATATAAGGTTACCATACCACAATTTAGATCATGTACTATTCTATATAACATAATTACATTTGAAGATACAGTACTCAGATTATTAGAATCTGTATTGAAATCTTTTTTATATGATGACGAAGAAACTGATGCAATTCTCTTTAAAAATAGAAATTGAAATATTACAGCCTTGTTAGAATTATCCATGACTTACATGATATATTTAAATTCTTTGTGAATTGAAAAATATGTGTCTGATTGAACTATTTAAACATTCTTCATCATCTCTATTTGATATTTTATCAAATCATTGATAACATTGTAATTTTCATTTGAAGTTGAATTAGCTGCCAGATCCTTCAGTTGGTCCATTACCCCTTCAATATCATACTTTATATAGTTAAGCATATAAATTATTATAGAAATAAAATTATACATATCATCCTCATTATTATATATTTTAATCTATTCTAAAAGAATATCTATGTTATTTCTTCTATAAAATAAAAGAAGACCAAGATCCTCTAGTGGTCTTATTTTTCTATCCTTCATAAACTAATATGGTTATTCGCTAAAATCGTTGTTTTTTGAACCAAATTAATCAAAACTACAAAGGCTCCCTCCATTTTTAGCCTTTAAAAAGTTAAGATACTAGCCATGTTGGAATTCATAAAGACAGATCACTTCCTCTAAAACATGATTATGATGGTCTGAGTACACATAATCATAAAATGATAGAGTCTTGGACAAACCACATTGTTTAAAAATTAACCATATTGGAGAATAATATAAAGATTATTTACTTTGGATTCAATATAGAATAACATTATAAAAAGAAACTTATTTTGAATATTTCTATAGTGCAACAACTTCAATACCATGTTCTTGAAACTGACCATATGAAACAATAGTTTCACTTTCTTATCGAGATGTAGATTCCTAAAAATACCTCACATTATTATGAGATTATTCATCTTTATTAATTTGATTAAAAATTAAATAAGTAATTTATTTATATGAAATTCAATTTAATATACTTCCTAAAGCTAGAGGCTCATCATTTTAAGAGTACTCTAAATTTTCATGATCCACAATAGAAGCAACAACATCATACTCCCCCTACACTCGATTATACTTCTATTAAAACTCTTCAAGACAAATAGTTAGTAAATTTCATATGTATTAGATCCAATAATATCTAATTTTCATAACTAACAATCATCCATGTGTATTTATTCCATATTACATAGTTTTTATAACCTCACAAATCTCTACTATAAGTGTTTCAAATAGTGGTTCAGAATCCCCACATAAGTATAAAACATCAATGATTTATAGTAGGAAAAGTACATATATATCAGAATGTTCCATTTAATATTGAATTTACATTAAACCAATGCCTTATAAAGAATATTAATATCTGGTTGAATAACATTTTGAAACACACTATTATATCGAAGGAACTCAATTTGAATAATCATTAATATGATAATCTTGTCACCCCATACGTATTTGATAGGATTCATCTCTACTACTCGGGATCCAAAATGATATTTCATAGTCTCATTTTTCGATATATCATCCACATTAACCAAGTATGATCTAAAATAAATTCATCCATTATAAAGAAAATGTAGGACATTAGTAAATTCCAAATATGTTATTGATAAAATATTCTCATCAAATTTTGATATGAACATATCGTCAACATCATTGAAACTGAAATCATTCTTTTAATAGAAAAATGTAATCTAATTTTCTTAAAAGAAATAGTTTACCCTTTCATAATTAAACTCCCATTTTTATAAGTTTAAAACATTATTCATTAAAATATGTGTGGTTTAATCAAGAACATTCAATAGCCTTTCCACTCTAAAAATTGCATTGAACTCTCAAAATATTTTATCATAATGGTTAAATTTCTTTATCTCACTTACATTTTCACATTATCAATATTAAAAAAATTGATTTCCATGATTTTGGTATGGTGTAACGGATTTGAATTTAGAATTTTGATGTTTAGAGGTTTTTTAATGGATAAGTGGTTTCGAGCGACTGATTTTTTCTTTTTGGAATATGTAGAGTTAACAAACATAGGTTTTACCATAAATAAAATATAATAAAAAATGAAATGGGGAACATGTATCATTATTACATAACAGATAAATCCAGATACATAATAATAAAATTAGTAATTAAACACATCTCATATGATATTAATGAAAACAATAACTAAAACTAAAATGAAATGACACTATTTAAAAATAAAAAATCATAATTCAGATCTAATAAAATTCCACCATTCACCAAGAAATTGTTTTGTAAATATGTATTCTAACTGATTTATTGTAAAATTTAATTTAATATAAGTATTAAGATTTTGAGAATGATTTCATAATAAATTATTTCTCAAATCAATATTATTAGTCCCTAAATAATTTATCATATTTTTAAGTAATTATAATAGAACATGTGTTATATCATTTTATAAGGTGTTGATTAAAATTAAATATAATGCTTTTTATGGTTTGCTTTATCTACCACACCTGATCAAATAAAATACCAAACAAAATGTACTCAACTTCATTTATTGATAATGAAATTGATTATTTATTTTTTACTTGACCAAGAAACTATAAATTTCATTAAAAACAAAAATCTTCTAGAATTACATTTTATATCATGTCTACAACCAATAAATTCATCATCAAGAAATGATGTTAAATCTAAATCAAAGTTTTTTTGAAAAAGTAAAGTCAAATAAATTATTCATTTTAAATCCATCAATATTATTTTAGTATATGTCTAATGAAATTCATTTTATAAACTTGAAATCTTGTACATAATAAAACTAAAAACAAAATATCTGGTTTACTTGTAGTCAAATAAAGTAGTTTCCAAATTACTCCTCTATATAAATTGTTTCCAACTAGTTTCCAGCCTCATCCATGTCATACTTAATATTGGACCTTATACGAGTTTAATATATCTTAATACTATCAAGTCCAATTTTTTGAATAATTTGTGAAACTATTTTATGCGGTATAAATAATTATCAATTTCATTTTCCTAAATGTGAAATCAAAGGAAAAAGTTTAACTCTCCCATCATGATCAATTAAAATCATTTTTATCATAATTTTTAGGAATTCATTATAATTTTTTTTATTTTTGGAACCAAAAAAACATCATCAACATATAATAAAAAAGTAAAATATCATTAAAATACTTTTTATTAAATAATGTGCAGTCTTCCACTCCGATAATAAAAGCAATGGATAAAATAAAATGACCTATTATTCCATACCATGATCGAAGTACTTATTTTATAATATATAAATTTTTTTAAAGTATAAAAATAGAATTTCAAAAATGATGGTTTTCAAAACATATATGTTATTCAACATATAATTTATCCATTAAAAATAAAACAGTAATGGTATATTTCACATCCATTTGATATAATTAAAAGTCCATATATGATGCATAGGTTAAAATAATTCTAATCGATGCTAAACTTTCAACTAGGTGATTGATTATACATAATAAATATATTATATTTGATTATAATAATTGGAAACTAATATAACCTTGTTTTTACTAATCTTTAATGACCTGAACTTTTTAGTTATATTTGTTTCCAAAATTTTGTGTTATTATATTTTTATACTCAACAAAACTATATCCTTTAATTATTGAAGTGTGTATAATTAAATTGAGGTTGTTGGGTTTCGACTGTTATATGATCGTAGGTCAATATAACTGTTGGAAATTTTAATCATAATATTGTGTTTTTATAAATACAGTTATCTTTTCTAATTAATATAGAATGATGATTGAATGGCCTCATCTAGTAGACTTAGGCCATATGAAGACCATCTGTCAGAGCTTTGGAAGGAGGTAGCATCATTGGGCATTGCTTTGGACCATGCCCAAGTCGAACATCAACATATGAAGCTTGAACGAAATCACCTAAGGGAGAAGTTCAATATGATATAAATCACCACTCGGTAAATATAGTCCAAGACACCCCAAGATTCTATCACCGTAGCACATCATACACTTATGTTCTATGTTGGTGTTATAAGGGTCTATGTAACACGACCTTCGCTACAATTTGTAATGATTTTATATAGATAACATTGCTAATTCTAATTATGGAAACATTTTGGAATTTTAAATATAAAGATAAATATAGGGTGTGTATTATGGATGAATTTAGGAAAAATTGGGTATTATAAAATATTTTTGTATTCAATAAATAATTAATAAGGTGAAATTTTTTTTCAATAAATTGTCTTCTACAGTTGTGTTCAGTATGAAATATAAAGTCTAATAAGATCAACCTTTTTAGTGAATAGTAATGTATGAATATTATCATATGTGTATGAATAGTAATTAATAATAATGAATAGTAATTAATATTAAATCAACCACAAAAATAGAAACATCACCCATGAATAAATAAATAAATTTCAATCATATTAAAAGTGAAAATACCATCATTGTTTATGTTTTGTTATTTCTATATTTCATAAATATATGAATTACAATTTTATAATTATTTTTATAATTTAAAATGAAAATATTTTTTCATAAAATTAATTCATAAGTTTTTTTGTATTATGGATATAAGACAATATTATGAGACCACGGTTACTTTTTTAAGGTGTTTCAAAATACATTATAGTTTAAATGTAGTAATTTTAGAATAAATAATGATTTTATTTAAAAATTAAATTAAAAATACTTACAAAATAATTTTTATAAAATGGAGTTCATTATTGAATTCGTTGCATAGATATTAGGATAGGGTGAGTTTTTTGGATTTTTTTAAAACAATTTAATTTTCAATGAATAGTAAAAATATTGTTTTGAGCTTCATGTGTTTAATTACATCATTAAAGATGTAATAATGATGTATGATTTCCAGAAGACTTATTAAAAGATATATATTCTATGTGGTGTCCCATGTGGCCAATAACATGGGAAAATACCAGGGGCATACCTATGGTTTTTCAAATACCACTGATGAGGTGTCCCTTGAAAATTAATAATTTATTCCCCCAAATTTCATATAAATAACAAGAAATTTACACAATTAATTTCACTAAAAAAACCTACTCAATGATGTTATAGTATTCTTAGATCTCAAGGAGTCCTCCCAAGGTGCCCTCAATCCTCCCAAAGTCCTGATCTTCAAGCTTTCTAAGTTTATCTTCTAGGTAAGGGAAACATTCACCCTCCTCTTTTTAGTAATGACTTCCTTTATGTTATGTCTTATAGTTCTATTTTATTATGTGTGGTACTATAATTCTATATATATTATACTATGTATTTCATGTCCAAATTATGAGTGACCATTTCCGCTCTCATCAAATGATTTTCTCAATATTAATATGTCATCATTAGGCTGCTGAAATTATTGTAAAAGAAATCCCATCTTCTCTTTCCTTCGAGTTTCATTTTCAAATGGTATATCATTAAAATATCCATAAAACAATATTATTTATTTTCATTCTATAAACATAAATTATAATTAGTTATTTATGATTTGGTGTATCATGTCCCCTCACTTTTCAATGTTTTCTAAAACCATGTCACTTAGCGGTTATGTTCCAGAAATTTCATCTCAAACTTTCCCTCTCTTTCTCTCTTGTTTTATTTATGTGAATACCCAAAGATATATTTATTCTATTCGTGTTCATAAATATACCAAAAAATATATATTTTATTCAGTAATTTACATATGTATAACCATCACTCCCTTTCCATGTGTTATAAATGTCATAATGATCTTATTTTTGAATTTTATAATGTCACAATTTTGAAAAGTAACCCATTTCTTTTGTACTCTTTGGGTTATTAATGAAATGTTTTATTATGATCAATGTGTCTTACATGTAAATAATTTCATATTAATGTGTGCCCTGATAGTGACACAATTAATTGGTTAAGGATGTTAATCTCTTGAGATGTCAAATTTCACAATACCTTGGTCAATAACCTTGGTAATTTTTATGACACCTCGAAGGAAAACCTTGTTGACATGTTAAGGAATTTATAAATGAAATGTTATAGCCAAATATTCATGTTATTATTCATGTTATTTTTATCATGATATGCTTATTCTTCCATTGCCCATTCCTTTATGACATTTATTGTGTTATTATTAATATTTCTCAAGATCACAGGTCATCTCTTTCACTTGTTATCTTTACTGAGCCTTCTGCTCACCCTTTCCATTGATAAATGTCTCTAGGATATGAGATGAAATAATTGTACAAATGATGAACCAATAAATATTCATTAAATTTGGTTTAGAATAATGATTTATGTTGCTTTCATGTATTATTTTCTTGATTTCAAAGACACTAAACATTAATGATCCTCTGTTAGTAAAATGTAATGAAAAATTATGTAATAAAAGGCCAGAAGCCATAGTTGGTATCAAATTATAGTTTTCACATTTATAGATATTATGATATGAAAACATTAGGAATAATCCTATAGAAAATTTTTAATATAAATAACTTCTTGGTATTTTGGTGAGTATTGAGTAAGTGGTTTATCAAGGAAATACTTCTTTTTATGTATATGAGTAGGTAGAGGAGGCTCAGGCACAGAGGTATCTAGGAGTGAAAAATCTGACAAGGAGTTTCAGGCTTGACCCAGGATATCCGGGTACATGACAATAGACCTTGCTACACTCTTGTTTATGGCACTCTTGGGCAATATGTTTGGCAAATCCCAAGCTTTTTATGAATCGATATAAAGAAATTATTGAGAAATGTAATTGTTTAGGTATGATGTATTAAGATATAAAATACATTATAGTTAAAAGATTTGTAAATGAAATAAGTATATCACTGTGGTTTTATTCTTTTAGAAATGTTGGGAAATAGGCGGACCCATGCAAATGGTGAATGCAATGGACAATTCACTGACAACCCTCCGATGGAAGCTAGATTTGAAACATTCATTCGAATGATGTACCAACTGATTAATGTTATGAGAAATAACATGAATCAAGGTGAGAGACCGATCTCACTATGAAGGGAACACCATTTTTATGAGTCTTGTATGAATCAATGACAACCATCATTTAGTGGATCAACCGACCGATTGATTATTGAATAGTGAATCAACTCTATAGAGAATATATTTTCTCTGCTCTGATATTTAGAGCAGGAGAAGGTCACCCTAGATATATATCTCATAGAGGGAGAAGTAGATTAGTGGTGGGAAATAATTATATATATGACGCATATAGTGGAGGTTGAAGCTATGGAGTGTGAAATGATTAAAAAGATCTTCTTCAGAACATATTTCCCTCGATCCATGAGAACTTGAATAGAGGAGTTTCTGAAGATGCAAAAGAAGGGGAATGAATCCATGGGAACCTACGAGATGATCTTTACATGAAATTCCAGTTATACCTCAAGAATTTTCATGGATCCAAATGGTAAGGTTGATAGATTCTTCAGTGGATTGTGACCTCATATGTAGAAGAATCTAGCCAACCGATATTATGATAGATATGAGGAGATCGTGCAAAGTGCGATGAATATTGAACTGGTGTACAATGAGACATAGTGGTCTCACAAATCAAATGATAAAAAGAGATCGAATGGAGCCTAGCATAGGGAGGACCTTTGACCTGGGAAGTGGAGGCAATCATGTGCAACGTTCCACGTATAATTAATTTGGGAAGAAGCATTCAGGGAACTACCTGCTCAGAAGCGGGAATTGCTACAAGTGTGGAAGAGATTACCATATTTTGAGAAATTGTCATAGTAAGGTGAAACCTAAAATTAAAAACACAAATGAAAAGGGGAACATTGTGGAGGCCCTATCTGATGTCATGTTCTTTAAGTGTGGAAACCTTGGGCACTTTACCAATCACTGTCCTAATTTGGGGGAGGTGGAGGGGAACCACCATCAGCCTCAACAAAGGCCAAGGGAGCAAGGTTATGCTTTTTCTACCATGATAGATGAAATTGAGGCACCAAATGATGTTGTAGAATTTAATTTTGTTGTTCTATCAAAGTTAGCAAAGATTTTGTTTGATTATGGTTCTACGCATTCCATTATTTCCTCCATGTTTTTCAATTAATTTGGAATCAACCTTTGACTTGATAACAGTAGAGTTAACAATCACAACTCTGGGTGGGATTATCCTAGCATCATCAGTGTATAAGAACTCTAGTATTTACTTTAGTGAAAAAATATTATTGAAAATCTATTAGTCATTCCCATTCTATAATTTGACATTACACAAGTAATGGACTGGCTCTCAAAATATAATGCTAATACCAAAAGAATATGTAAGGAAATCTCATTAGTCTTGAATGGAAAACCACTGTTATCTTCCGAGGAGAGATATCTAAACCTTATCTTTGTATGGAAGAACCTCCTATACCCTTCTTTATTGAATTTATTGTTGAATAAGACGAGTGAATTGAGAGTTTTAGGATAAAAATTGTACCCATCATCTAGGAATATGTTCACGTATTTCCTAAGGAGTTTCCTGGACATCCCCAAAAATAGAGGTACAGTTATCTATTGAACTCGTATATGGATCCCATCCAATATCAAAGACACCGTATAGGAAGGAAAATGTAGACCTGGAGGAATTAATGAAATAACTACATGATCTTTTGGAGAATGGGTTTATATGATCGAATTTTGTCTCCTTGGGGAGCACCTGTTCTCTTTGTGAAGAAGATGGATTGATCGATGCGACTATGCATAGATTATAGGGAACTAAACAGAAACATTGTAAATAACAAATATCATCTTCCAGGAATTGATGTCATATCTGACCATTTTTGTGGGGCACAATTTTTCTCTAATATTGATCTTTGATATGGTTATATTAAAATGAGGGTGAAGAAAAGAAGATATTCAAAAAACTACCTTCTGATCAAGATATGTGCATTTTGAGTATGTTGTTATTCCTTTTGGATGGACTAATAAACCTTCTATTTTTTTTGTATTAGATTAATAGAGTCTTTAAGGAATACTAGAGAAGGTCAATAGAGCTCAGAAAGAATATCATGTATTATAGAAGAAGATTGAGGCTATGAAAGGTGGGATGTTTTATGATTTCAATACTGATCAAGAAGGTGTACTGAAATTTAGTACAAGGCTATGTGTTCCATTAATTCGAGAAAAAAAGATGGAGATGATGGATGAAGCTCACAACTCTACATTCTCAATACACCCTTGTAGCACAAAAACGTATATGGACGTTCATGATTATTGGAGTGATAATATGAAAAGAGAAATTGATGAATACACTTCGATGTTCCTGGTATGTTAGAAAGTGGCAGAAGTGCGACAACTTTTTAATGGTGTATTGAAACCACTACAAATACTAGCATGAAAGTGGGAAAATGTCACTATGTACATTGTCATTGGTCTCCCGAGAACATCCAAGGAAACAATGCGATATGGGTTATTGTGGAACGTCTCACCAAGACTGCCAATTTTATCTCTATTCCAGAAGAAATATCCCATGATTATCATTCAACGATTAAATGATGGAAGTTGAAATGATTCATGGAGTTCCACTTTCTATCATATCTGATCAGGATCCAATGATCACATGAAAATTGTGGAGAAGTATTCAACAAGATCTGAGCACTGAACTAAATTTATGTATGACCTATCACCCCCAATACAATGGTCAATATGAAAGATCTATTCCAACACACAATGACATGATGGGAACATGCTCAATGTATTTTAAATTTGGATGGGATCAACATCTCTCTTTAGTAGTGTTTTCTTATAACAACATCTTCCACTCAAGCATTCAATTTTCAATATATTATTATCTATATGAGAAGCGATGTAGAACACCAACATGTTGGGATGAAGCTACTGAGAGAATGCTTCATGGGCCTGATCTTGTGCATGAGATGACAGAAAAAGTCCATGCCATACAGGAAAACGTTAAGGCTCCTTAGAGTCGGCAAAAGAGCTATGACATCAATCATCAAAAGTACTTGGAGTTGGATGTGGGTTACAATGTCTTTCTTTGGATTTCACTATGTAAGAGAGTCATGGGGTTTTGGATGGAATGGATGTTAAGCCCAAGGTACATTAGCCCCTATCAAATCATTAATCGTGTGAGAGAAGTGGCATATTGGTTTGCACTTCCTCAAAATCTAACATTAGTTCATAATGTCTTCCATGTATTCATCTTGAGGATGTACATAACATACCCTTCACATGTACAAAATCCAGAGGTCGTATAACATGAACATGAATTCTTTTATGAGGAGCATCTTGTAGAGATCATGCATCATAGAAACACTGTTCTATGCAAAAAGACTACCCACCTTGTTAAGGATTTGTGGGGGAACCACAAATGTGAAGAAGCCATGTGGGAACCGGAGGAGTCAATGAGACAGAACTACCCACACCATTTCCCATCAGAGGGTATGAGTTGAAATTATGGGGACGAAATTTACTAAAGAGGAATAATTCAATGATCTGAACATTTTAAATATATTTTTTCCTAAATTTGTTGGTTATTTTATTTTATAATCAACAAAACTATATACTTTAATTAAAGATGTGGGTAAAATTAAAATGATACCATTATGTTTCAAATGTAATATGACCATTTGTCAATATGACCATTTGAAACTATAATAATAAAATTATGTTTTTAAAAATATTTTTATTTGTTTAATTCATATAGAAAGAATATTGAATGGCCTCACCTAGTAGATTTGGGCCACATGAACCCCATCTGTCAGTGTTTTGGAAGGAGGTAGGATCACAGGTCTTTTCTCTGGACCATGCCCATGCTAAACTTCAACATATGAAACATGAATGGAATCACCTTTGGGGGAAGTTCAAGCTAATATGAATCACCACATGGGAAATGTTGTCTTAGCCACCCCAATATTCTATCATCATAGCACACATTACACTTATGTCCCATGTTGATGTTATAAGGGCCTATGTAACAAGATCTTAGTAGCTTTGTGAAATCCTTTTATATAAATATAATTGTTATCTTTATTATGGAAAGGTTGGTGAATTTAAAATATCTGGATAAATATAGGATGTGTATTATTGATTAATTTAGGAATGAATTGTTATTTTAAAATATTTTTTTATTCTTTAAATAATTAATAATGTAAAATGATTTTCAAAATATGATTTTCTACTATTGTGTTTAGTAAAAATATAGAGTCTAATAAGAACTACTTTGTTTAGAGAATAGTAAATTATGAATAGTCACATACCCATATGAATATTAGTGAATATTAAATCAAAAAAAAAAATTAAAAAATTCACCTATGAATGTATAAATACATTATAGACATCATAAGTCTAAAAACGATCATAGTTTATGTTTTTGTATTTTTTGTATGTAATAAATATTTTAATTACAATTTTATAATTAATATAATAATTTTAAATGGAAATATATTTACATTATATGTAATCATAAATTCGTACTTTTTTTATTATGGTTATAATATAAATTTATCAAACTTGATTACTTTTTTGAGCTATTACAAATTGAGTTATAGTTTTAATGTTTTATTTTGGAATAAATAATTATTTTATATAAAAATTGAAATAATAATATTTGGAAAATTATTTTCATAAAATGATGTTAATTTTTTAATTCAGTGCATTGATATCAGGTTAGGGTGATTTTTTGGGATTTTTCAGAAATAGTTGAATTTTCAGTGAATAGTAAAAATACAATTTTGAGTTTTGGGTGTTTAATGAAATCATTAATGATATAATAATGATGTAAGATTTATGGTCGACTTATTAATTGTGAGATATGCTATGATGTGTCCCATATGATCAATACCATGGGGATATACCATGGGAAATCCCATGGTTTTGCAAATACCACCGATGAGGTGTCCCTTGGAAATTAATAATTTATTCCCTCACATTACATATAAATACCACCCCATTTCCATCATTCATTTCATTCAAAAATCCTGCTCTACAATGTTCTGGTCCCCTAACCTCCCATGATGTACTCCCAAGGATCCCTCAATCCTCCCAATGTCCCAGCCATAATTCTATCAATGTTACTCTTCTAGGTAAGGGAACCTTTCACCTTCCACTTTAATGTCAGGAATTCATTTATGCTATGTCTTATAATTCCATTTTATTATGTGGGGTACTGTTATTATATATCTTTTCTACTGTCCATTTCTTGTCCAAATTATGGTAGACCCTTTCTTCTCTCATCAAATGATTTTCGAAATTTTTAAATGATGCCATTATGCTGCTGCAATTTTTGTAAAAGAAATCACATCTTCTCTTTTCCTTTGAGATTAATTTTCATATGAAATTTCATTCAAATATCTATACAATGAACTTTTTATTCTGTAACGCTACAATATAATGATTTATTTATGAGTGGGTGACTCTTTTCCCCTCTTTGTTTAATTTTTTCTAAAACCACGTCATATAGCTGTTATTCTGTAGGGATTTTATCTCAAAATTTATCTCTCTCTCTCTCTCCCTATTGTTTTATATATGTGAATACCTATAAAAATGTTTTTTATATGGGTGTTTATAAATATACTGAAAAATATATATTTTATTCTTGACATGAAATACATGTAACCCTCCCTATCATTCCATGGGTTATAAATGACATAATAATATTTTTTTACATTTAAAATGTCAAAATTTTGAAATGAAACCCGTTTCTTTTGTTCTCTATGTATTATTTTTGAAATGTTTTATTAAGATATATGTGGATCACATGTAAATAAAGACATATTAAGGGTTTTCTCTGATATCACTCTAATTAATTTGGTAAATAAATTAATCTCTAGAGATGACAAGTTTCATGATACCTTGGTGAATAAGCATGGTGATTTTTTTAAAACCATAGAGATAAACCAGGCTGATATGTTCATGAATGTATAAATTAAATTTTTATCCACATTTTCAATTTATGATTCATTTTCGTTTTATCATTATATTCCTATTCTTCCATTTCTAATACCCTTATAAAATTTATCATGTTCTTATTAAAATTTATAAAGTTCACAATTCAACGGTTTCACTGGTTTTCTTCAATGTGCCTTCTACTCACTCATTCTTTTGATGTATCTCTAGGATATGTGATACTGTAATTTTACATATGATGAACCTATTATAAATTCTTACGAATGGTTTGGAAGAATGTTTTTTTTCAAGTATTATGTCCACGATTTCCAAGACACTAGACTTTAAATATCCCATGTTTGTAAATTGTAATTAAAAGTTATGTAATAAAAAGGTCATATGCCATATGAACACAGCTTGATCATCATAGTTTATTATAAATACCCAATATCTTATAATTATATGAAAATCAAAAGGTTTGTTAACTAATTTCCATACCATGTTCCATTTAAACTTGTTAAATTTTTCATACATTATAACCACCAATCTCTCATCATCTATCTTAATCTCTAGTTTTGTGTTATATTTGGTAAAACGGTAGAGAAACCAAAAAATTATATAATTATTCTATCCAAAACTCATTTATCTATCATTGATATAATTATTTCAAGAGGATGGGTTTTAATGGTCATAGGCAATCTAGACATCAAAATTTTATGTTCATTAGTTTCTACCATTTCAGGACTCGATTTTCATGATCATGTACCAATTAATCATCCTATATATTGTTGAAGAGAGGATCAAGTCTCATGTTATTCAGTGATCTTATCATGTATTCAAGTTGATTTTTTATGTGATCAAAAGGATAAATATCATCAAATTTTATATGAATTTATTATTTAAATATCATTGATCTATTTTTGAAAAATCTACGGGCTTTTGAAGTGGTGGAATAAATGGGGATGATTCATTCATCATCCTTTGGATCAATCTTATTTAGATTATCCATGGTGTTTTAGATATACATTTTCAGTCCAGAACCTTTAATGTATATAACCTTTGGTTTTATATTACTCCATAGTTAATGTGCTATGTAAATTAAGATGGGCATCAATATAACTCTATTTACGAAATAACATGTTGTGTTATTAGGTTCAACCCAAAAATAAATATGTATGATATATTCAAAAAACAATTTTCTAGAAATCTCTTATATGGTCTTATTTATTTTTTCAACAACAATATTTGTTGAAAGTGTTATATAGGAATATAAGGTATTTTTAATTCCATTTTTTTACTCAAATGAATTGAATTCATCATTATTAAATTATCCACTATCCTCATTTCTCATTGATACAATTATGTAGACACTATTATTTTTAATAATAATTCAAGAACTAACAAAAATATCATAATCCTCAGATTAATGTTTTAAGAAATAAACCCATGTAAAACATGAAACATCTTAAACCCAAATATAAAAAAATATTTACTAGAAAATCATGCTGTTTACAAGGTCCAAACTAATCCATCTGAATACGTTTCAGTTTTCTAGATGAAGAAGCAGATCTAATATATTTAAAATATTATTTTTCTTGCATTCCCATTTATCATGAATAATAGAATTTATTATAATTCAATTTTAGATTATGGAAATCAAGAAAATATTTTTTATTTTACAATATATTCTATTAATAAATGTTATAATCTATGTGACTCATATTAAAAATCAATGATTTATATATTTTAATAATCAAATAGTTCACATTATATTTTCATAAGGAATGAATATCTAGTTGTGTGAACATTTTCAATTCATAGTGCTCTAAATTTAAGAAACATAATCTAAAAAATAAAACAGACATTATTAAAAAAAATCAACTGAATATATATTATCACAATGTTGATAAATACTTTTTATGTGGTGTTTTAGGCCTTCAACATAAAGTAATTTTCTTGTGACGATTGAACATACACTATCCATAAAACATTCAAAATTGTGTTTTATGTGGTTTTTTCACAATAAGAAAAAATTATGCAGTAACATATTTCTGTACCCAAATGCTATTGGGACAAAAATTGTTAGCTATAAAATATTTGAAAATCCAAATATACATACATTTTCTAGAATGTATAGAATTATAATTAGATAAATTAAATGAAATAAATTCCTTTTTGATTCCATGTATCTGAGTATTACTTAGTTAATAATCATTCTCAAAATTACCACTTTAAAATAGTACAAATAGTTGATATTAAACATATTTATATTTTTAATAGTAGGTATAAAATTATTTTTGAAAAATATGGGTTTCAACTTTACATCCTATTCCATATTATTATTTTATTATTTTATTATTTCCAATGATTTTTTTAAATATTCCTCCCAATAGTAAAAAAACTAATAGAATCCTTTAGATTTTTTACATTCAACCAATAATTCATTTTTTTAATCATAGATAGCATATTTGAAATAGGATTGTCTTATTTAAATATTAGGTCATAAATCTATTTATTTAAAATTTCCTTTTTATTTGAAATTAAATCATATAATTTATTTATAGTCTTATTATTTTTCTTTAATAACTCATTGTAGTCTTATAAATTATAAAAATTCTCAATTAATTTTTTATATGATTAATTTTCATATTATGATTCCAAAGAAGAAGGCAAAGAATAAGTGAAATTTACATCATCTTATTGTGGTATAAAACACATGATTTCCATTTAATTAGATACATCAACATTTGAATCAAAAATAGAGTCATCATTTATTTCTTGTGAGGAACTGCATGATTACATTATAGCATTCTTATTCTTCTTATAGTATAATTTATTTTTATAAATTTATTCATCTTTATTATTATACTTATGTAAGGGGAAATCGATCTTGGTATTCCCAATTTCACTCATAGCATATTATTTCTATACAATTATCATCAATATCTTTTAATTGTTCATGTATTTTTATAATCATTTTTATTATTGTATAACTTTTCAAAATTCATATAAAATTGAAAAAACTATTCACTTATCTCTGAGTGGATTAAAGAATCTTTATCATATGAGCACAAAAATGTTGTATCTTTGTTATTTTTTCATATTTTGAAGTTGATTCATTTAAAGTAATATTATATCTTTTTGTCATCTTATGATCACCATCCTCATCTTCTATCTCATCTTTATACATCAGGTGTCTTCCAATAAGATCATTTAATATGAAATAGTGTACAAAAATATATTTCTAAATGTAATATTAAATTACAGTCTTTTTCAACGGAATAACTCTACGAAATGTATGATCTCAATCAAGTGCATGTATTAGAGTTCCCAAGGCAACAACAAGGCTTATGATTTTAGTCATCTTTCCTATCATCTTAGTGATTCACTCACCATAAATCATATTTAATCTATCAAAATTTTGATTTATAATCTTTTTCATGAGTTATATTAAATTTTCAGTCCCATTATAAGCCACTAATATAATTATACTCATTTTATGTGTCGCAACACACTATGAAATTCAATTGAATTCATATGAATAGAAACCACTTATGATAGCATTCATAGCTTTGGAGTTCAGATAAAATTAGTATTCTGTAATAGAAACCCATTTTCTTAGACCTCCTTCAACATATTTAACAGGATTCAATGCTTTCAAATAAACCATTAGACCCATATTTTTCACATTGTTACTCAGATAGGCCTTCTAGAACCAATAGATTTCTACATTGAACTAGTGATCCAAAATAATAAAAATTCCTTATAATTATCATCCATTTAAAACTGATATCTATGAACCTGATATTTTAGTGTTGATAACTCTAGAATATTTTCATTTGATACCAATTTTTTATCCATCAAGAGTTATTTAATGACTTTATAGGAGGGTGATTCGATTTCTTAAAATTTTGACTCCAAATAAATCATCCCTAAAAATATTCATAAGTATTTTATTAAAAAATAGTGTGAATAAAAACATAAAAGAGAATAATAGAACAAATAATTTTTTATGTGATTTATGGTACAATAATATTCTATTCTACTCCACTAAAACTATCTCCATGTGTTTGGTGATTTCTTCTATAAAGATCTATTTCCTCTAGATCTCAATGCTTGAGTAAAAGAATTTGATAGTTGTTGCACAAAAAGGGGCAAATAGATTTTATTGGGATCACCATTTTTTTCAAGATGTATCTATAGTATTAATAAATTATATTGTTTTATAAAGGATATATAGATTCATCTCATGGCTATAATATGCAATTAAAAAAATATAAGAGTTTATTCTAAAGGGATAATAATACTTCAACATTCATCTCTGAATGTTCTTTCAATTGTAGAAGATATAATCTTCATCGAATAGTAGGAGTCAATGTTTCTTATTTGTTGATAACAAGGAATATATTTTATTTATAATAAATATATTAATTAATTAATTCTTAAGAGAATACTCTTCTTCATGAGTTTTCTCTCTTTCTCTACTATTCTCATTCTTTTCACTCTCTTGAATTTGGTATTGAAATATATATATATATATATACCCAAATATTAAAGATCATATAGAATAATCTAAATGTTAATGATCTATTCATGAATATGACATTTTATTCAGAAAAACAATCAATGATATGGTAACTAAATATAACAACAGTATTGATTAGAACTAAACTCATTCTAAAAGACAAACATATTATTTAAATTAACTCTCTTTATACATCCATCACAATTTCTAATAAAAAGGAAATGTAGGCATAGAATATACACAAGATTCTATAATCATAAAAAATAAATCTAAATAGTGAATAATTACTTTTAAAATACTTACATTCAGTGATTAATGCATCGAATCGTATTATCTCTTTCTTATGTCATTTTTATCTCATGATTTTGTAAGACATAGCGAAATGCATGAATTGAAATGTCAAAAACTAATTTTAATTGGAGACAAAACCAATGAAACCATAATATAATATGTTATTAATTATATTCCATACCTATATATGATAATTTTATCATTGTAGGATAATCTAACTGGAAACACTGATCTGTAAGATAAATCATCCCCTCATATGATGTTTATGATCTTTATATAATAAATCATCACATTATATAATAATTGACATTGTAAAATATTATCCTTATGTCTTTCTGATATCATAGGACTATTTGGTGATTCATATGATAATTTGATCCTCATATGTAAAATTCATTATCAAAAATTAAGATTCATATGACATTTTTCTACTTTGTATGAGAACTCTCATTACATAAGTCATTATTATGAAAAATTTTCTTTTACTACAAGACAATATACAACACAGAAGTTTTTTTCTATTCGAATAATGATTTACATTGATTATAAATCTAATTTATCATATCATATGATAAATAATATATCATGTGATAAATTATAATCATATATGACTATTTAGATGGTCAGATGATATTCTCCTTGGAAAATTTCTCTAAACATTAAAATCTCAAAATTAATCAAAGTATCCAAAATAAAATATTACATAATAAATGCTTAATGGACTAAATATAATTAATTTGGGTTTATTAGTATAACAAATATATATTTTCTTAAAATCAAGACATATGAAATATTAAGATATGTAGGAACAACATCATTATGTCCAATATAAATAATTTATCATTTAATAGTGATTATTGATCATTAGTATTCCCAATAATAATCATTGATAATTTATTATGTCCAACAGTAGTTTTTTTCAAGATAATTTTATTTAAAGGAGGCCTCCTACAGGTAATAAAGTTATACATGATGGGGATATACTATAAGACGTGTGGTAAAATTCAAGTCTAACTATTTCACACAGGCTTTACTAGAATTCCCAAACTTCATTATTTAAATCCTAAAGGGTAGAATCCTAGTTTTTATACAATAGTAACAACCATAACCATAATGTAATAGTTTCCTTTTTTATTATTAAATTATTTTTTATCTTTTAGGTTGTAAATTTTTTTGGCACATTCACATGTTATATCACCATTAAATGGTAAGCATCATGGTTAAGATAACATAAAAAAATAATTCACTTAGTTGTACATTGGAATGGAAAATAATAAGTTTAGTACACCATCAAATTTAAAGGGAATTATTTTATTTTTTGATTGATCCTTCAAAATTTAGTATGAGACTCCTCTAATAAGTGGCTAGATTTTTTTATGAAATAATACATGAAAATGGTTTAGGGGTTTTCCACCATGTGTAAAAATAGGGAATTGTAAATAATGATCACTCTAAATAAAATTTGATGTATATATATAAGTTATCTAAAAACATAGGGTTAATAGTTTGAAGGTCTGATTTATGGTATTATGGATCTAAACTGAAATAAATATCCTTATGTTCTGTTATTATTTTTATTATTTTACACTATTTATACTCACTACACTTATTATTTGTTTTTAAATTTACTGTTATATTAATCTTCCATATTCCTCATTAATATTATTGTTATTTTGAGCATTTTGGATATAAAATGTACCCCCAAACCACCCCTCTAGTCTCTTGTCCATCAAAATTTGAGACCAACACATAGTATCCATGTTAACCATTTGGAGGTCAGATTATTTAGATTCTTTGATGAATTAATTATTATATTTATTTTTCATGATACTGGTTCATCAATGAGGTATAAACATTTTTAAATTATATCAAAACATATTGTTTTTATAGTTTCATAAGTGAGAATGTGGTTTGTGTGGTCATGGGTATTTTTAGGAAGAAGATGAGGTTGTGGCATGCGATCCATGAAATGTAGTGCCAGCAGGTATCTAGTAGTAGTACACTGGCTAGCCAGTGGGCTTCCTGTAGAACATGTAAGCCAATAGAATTCCAATTAGATATTTAGTGAGTCTCCTAATATATACAGTGGGACATGGATTTTTTAAGGTAAAAAATAGACACTATCCCCTTTAATGGTAAAGGTAAAAAAGGGACATTCACCCACGAGGGTTTGATTGAATTTTAATTAAGTAAAACCCATTTCTCAATTTAATGTAACAAAATCACCCTCATATGGAGTGTTTGGGTGTTACCTTTAAATTGTAAATTCTTATGATGGTCCATGGTTTTGTTTTGGATAAATAACAGAACCAAACTCATTGTGGTTTCAATTGGATAGATTCCTTATTAATATTACATTACATAAACTTATAACATATTATTATGGATGACAAGGATACTAGTAAAAAAATATCTTACACCACCAAAGGTGTTTCATTCCTTAATAATGACTTGGAATTCATTATGGAATTCATTCAGTGTAAAAAAAGGATTCCATCCAATTCATGAATCTGAAGTTATTTTTGAACCCCACCATGGATTTGGTTGGTGACTTAGTTTCAAGAATTCCATGGATAGTCATCGCTAATTCATTTAGTGATATGGAAAAAATAGAATGATTGGAATGATCTCATAGGATCGTATGAATATCCACATACAAGGAATGTCTTGGTTTAACCCTTTGAATTTGATCGAGACATACCTCAATAAGTAAGTATTATTTTCATCAGTTCGGTTAGATACTCATAGGATTAGAGTACCTAGGGTTCATCCTATACATTCCACACATAACCCATGTTTTAAACATTACATATTGTTCATCGTGAGTTGGATCAAAATCCAAAATTAAATAATTCTATTGGAATTATATTGATTTAAAATTGGTGAATTTTGTAGGAATTCCAAGGGAAGTACAATGGATTACTTATGGATAACTTCTATTTGATTCATTCGCTATATTACTCTGGTCCCATGACCAATTAAAATAATTCATGATTAGAGATATCCAATTTATTTCAAAGTAGGTAGGGTGAGGTGGACAATCCATAAGGTTCCCAAGCTTCACAAGTCTTATATTACATTAAATATTAATATTTTTTTATACCTACACACTATTACATTTTATATTTATAATAATGGATATGAAAAAAAAATATTGGTGGTTGACTATTTAGTTGTACTCAAACCCTTTGTAGGTTTATACATAGTACCATGGAATATTTTATAGATGTAGGAATGGAAAAAAATGAATGTGTCCTATTTATGATTCCTTATATCTATCATAAGTTGGGAGAATGGGAGTAGTAGACTGTTATGTGAATTGGTATTCTCATGGATATTAGTTTTTTTTTGTATTTTCGTATTTTATTATCATAGTACATCATGTATAGTGACCCTCCCTTTCAATATATTTACATCACTTATATTTTTCATAATAATTTATGCATTAAACATATAGACTCCCAAATACCATACTAGTCCTATTCCATTGGAAACATGGAAGAATAAACACCCGTACATAAATGAGCTACATTGTCTCCCACAAGGATCGTCATTACTAGAACCATTTGTAGACACATAAAACATAATACATATCTTCATAACCTAGGGGAAGAAAAAATAAAAATGGGTGATCTCAGATTCTCAGTATGAATAAACAAGGGAGATAGGTAAGCATAATCATTAACATTATTGTATGAGATCATGATCATGAAAATAGAATATCAAACACATCAGTTCAAAGATCATAAACACGAATCTTGTCATAATGTTTGGTAGTTCATAAGACATGAATCATATGGAAATAATGAACAAATTATTGGAATATAAAAATGGGAATAAATCATGGAATTGTTGAAGAAACATAATCATATATAATGATTTCCATAGTAGTCAAGGAATTTCCTCCAAGGCCCCCTTGGGGAAAATTTCTTCATTGAACCATGTTCACACATCATTCTAACACTGTATTACTACACTCATTGCACTCCTCATTCCATCCTCATATTATTGAACTAATTTCACTCCTCATTGATGCCCAATATTACTGACTCAAGTTCATTTCATGTTTTAGACCTGTAATACAGAACAAAGTTCATTTCTACATCCATCCATGTATATATTGTGTGATATAAATTTTTATGAATACATTGGATGGATATATAGGTCCCACCCATCTCATAGTTAATTCATTTATATATGTGCCACAAAAATCATAAACAATCATATGATAATCCATGAAACAAAATCAGTATCATAAACATGTAATCTTATCATTACCAAAAATATACAAATTTCAAAATCATTTCATCATAATAATAACACGTAAAAAGAAGTGTTTTTTAAAAGAATATAATCCATGAAATAGAAATCGATTTTCTAAGAATCATTGCAATAAACATAATCCATTCATGAAATAATATGAGTATAACCATTGGATCAAATCTTAGAAGGGCATGAGTAACATAAACTAATGTAATCATTGAAGAAAAATAACATCGAAATATATTTTGAAACAATTTCTTGACGAAAGTAGCATTTATTCTTTGAAAATGGATCATTAAAACATAAAAATCTTTTGAAAAAAATTTTCATGAAAATAAAATTGAATGCTTATAATGAAATATTTTAAAAACTTTTGCAAACCACTTTCTATGAATACATATATAGAAATCTTGAAAATATTTTGAAAACCATTTTTCATGAATACTTGTAGAAGGATATTGAAATATTTTTGAAAAACAATTCTTTAAAAATACATTGCCATCATATAATTAAGTCTTAATGTAATTTTTAGAATTATTTTCCTTGAAAACTTATAAGTGATGCTTTCAATCAAAATTGAAAACAATTTTCCGTGAAAACATATTGATGAAGCTTGTGAACCTTTTGAAAACATTTTACATAAAAACATATGAAATAAGATTGAAAACATTTTTTAAACCATTTTCATTTAAAATTATTTGCAAATTTATAAATAAATATTTAAAACCTTTATAATACTTTTTAAAACAAAAAGAAACCATTTCGAAAACCATTTCCTTTTAAAATAGCTTCGAAAACTTTTAAAGGAAGCATTGATGACCAAAACCATTTTTAAAACTTCTATTTTAATTGAAAACCACATTGAAAATAATGAATATCAAGAATATTAAGAAAAAAATTTAAAAGAAAAAATATTAATTTTTTAATCGTTTAATGAAAGCTTCAAAGGAATATTATTCGTGAAGGAAGGTAAATCCATACATTCCATAAGAAGAAAATTTCTTTTTTTCACGGTAAATGGTTAGAAAAATTAGTTGTTAGAATGTGACACGAAGATTCCATTGAAAACATTGGTACAATAATAAAATTGACCAAATGCACTATAAATATTGAAGGAGAATAATATAATATTCATAAATACCCTTTTTAGAAAGCATGGTTTTTGCAGGACATGGATTTACAAATATAAAGTATGATAAATTAGGATTTCCTAAAAACACTTTCGTTACTCTCTTATGTATCACAGAGTATGAAAATTGTAAAAATACAAGAATATATTATAAATAACCAGATTAAAAAAAATCATGAATGTTCTTGTGTTTTGGATCATAATATTTTATCAAATAAATTATAAACACATACAAATTTGACAAACTATTAGGTTATTTTAATAAACTTTTACACCATTGTAACATGGGATCATACTATTCATGTATGAAAATGTAATTACATTAAGATTAATATATCATTAAATGAAGAATATTAAAGATATAACATGTAAAAATGAATTATATACACCTCAAAAAAATAACTTATGTTCATATTAAAGCATGTGTCACAAATAAAACATCTTGAGAAAAAATAATCTTACCGATTTGGAAGCATTTGAATCATTAACACCATTAAATAAAGAACATATAATAGATTTATAAATACACATAATTTATGTAAAGTAATAATTGATAACATACTTGGAATGTATATAAGACAAAAAAAGTATGGTTGGTGAAAAAAGCATATATCTCGCTGAAATAAAAATTGAGATGAAATACCCTTACCTTGTGTATTGAATCCCTTCATACTTGTAAACAATTACTACATAATAATTTTATGTTTATTATACATATTTTACATAAATATATTCTTATATATATAAAAAATATGTTTTGATTATGATCATATATTTCCCACATTTAAGGATCCTATGTTAAGGTTTCACTTTGGGTAATATTCACTTTAATCTTCACTTGTGTCTTAATTTATAATATTGTTGCTTGTTATACTTATATCATGGATTATATAATGTAAACATTGATATAAATATCTTTTATATACATTATATGTATATTATAATAATCTATATAATAAATATGTATGAAATAAAATGCACCATTCTTAGAGACGGAAAGTCATATGTATGCATAAATGTTGTTTCAATTTTTATAGTTGAATTGAAAGAAAGAAAGAAATAAAATGAAATATATATATATATATATATATATATGTATTTATATCATTATTATAATATAATTTTTATATAATATATATCATATATGTTCGCCAAAACTATCCTTAATACATTCCATATAATGTGTGAATGAATCACATCGATTTGAGTGGGCGGTAGTGCACACTTCCTCAAATGAAATAATCTTATTCACACAAAATGGAATGTAAAAAGCTATGTGATTTAAAATTAATACATAATCTTAATAACATAATACATATAATAAACTGCCTCTATATATAGATTATGAAACACAATTTCCACCATGATAGTTTTTAAGATCCCGTCCATTTTTTTGTATTATTTTTTTAATAAAAATTAGAGATGATAGGTTATATTGGTTTTAATTAACAAAAAAAAATTGTTTTATCAGTAAAATTTTATTAAATGTGATAAAGGTCCTAAATTCTGGTTAACATGTTTGAATATTCAGTTGAATATATTTGGAGTACATCACTGAGTTAGTTGTGAGATTTTTAGGCCCACAATGCCTCGATGACGACTGGATAAAAAATATATTAAATATAATATATTATGCCCACACTCTTTATTCAAAAATAATTGAGAAACTCTAAAATGGAGCATCGTATAAGAAATCTAAGACCAGTTTTGTGTCTGGAATAGTGTGTTTACAAAAGGTGGGGTATAACATTTGTACGTGTTGGGAATTCTAGTGTCACGCTTGTGAAAAGAACCTTTGTATTTTCAATTAATTATTAAATACCTTTATTTAATATTAAATAATTAATATCTCAAAAAAGGTGCATCGTATGAGAAATCTAAGACCACATTTGTGTCTGAAATGGGGGGTTTACCATAGTCAGGTATATCATTTATGCGCAATGGGAATTTGTTTTTATTTTAATATTTATATTAAATTACTAATTTTATTAATTTAATAATTAATCCAAAATTAATGAAATTAAATTAAAAATTGTATTATTATTAATAAAAATACTATTATTAATAATTTATGTAATATTACTAATAAAAAATATTAATAATTATAAGTTTGTTAATATATTTTTTCAAAAAAAGTTATTCGAAATGTTCTTGTGTAGTTAAATGTTTTTTTGACTGAAATGATAAATGATCTTTCCCCCACATGTGAAAATTTTTTATTGATCAATGCAATAGTAGTGAAATGATTAGTCAATTCTAAATAAATGAAAATTTGCAGTTGATATAAAATTATTAACTAATATCAACATTTAATTAATGATGATGGTCAAACATTAAATATTGAATGATTCATTAAAATAATATCCATTATTGTTGTCATAACAATTTTTTTTAAATTGAGAAAATAATTATTGTCAAAAAACTATTTTATAAATAAATTTTTTCTATGGTGTGAAATTGACACACTGCTAGTGACATCGTGACCAAAAAATTGAAGCTATTATTTCATGACCAATATTGAATATTTAATTCCGGCTCATGGTATTGGTCCATGAAACACCCAGTAAGATGATGAGTTGATGCATGAAATTAACAGAAGAGCATAATAAATTATATACAGAATTAATAAATGTAACTATATTATTAGTTCTTTGAAGACTTTTGATTTGATTTTAATGTAAAAATGTTACAACATTTACACGATGTGAAATGGGAATTCACATCATTTAATATTAATGCTCAATATACTAAAAACACATTACAAACATTGTGTAGACCACCAAACTCACCTCACCTCTACTACAGGGCTTTGGAACCCTCTATTATTCACGATAGGGATCCATAGACCTCCTCCTTGGACCAAAAGTCAATGTCTCACCTCCCTATTAGGGCCAAATCTTCTCTGTGCACCACCATCGTCAATAGAATACCCTCTATGTACCCCCTGGGTTTTGGATCTAAATCCTGTTCTTTCCCGCATTCAAAATTTATTCACATCAAATTGATGTTTTCTATTTGTGAGCTTCCGTCATCACCAATCTTGAGGTAGGTGGTCTAAAAATTAAATCTCATATTCATTATTTTGATTACCTGTATTCAAATTGTATAATTTCTATATTTCATTATCCAAATATGTTGTTGATGTCCTTCATTAATTAATTAATTTGGTATAATTAAATAATTATAGAAATGTGAAATTGTGTGTTTCATGGAAAATTAATTTTAGAATTAAATATAGGAATTTATTATATCAAATTGAGTTCAATTAATTATGTAATTAAATATGGGATATTAATATTGTCAATTGAGATAATAATTGGTGAAAAAAATTTAAGTGATAATAGTAATATCATTTAAAATAATTAATAGGGGAGAGTAGGGTATAGGGAATAAATTTATTTGTGTGAGAAATGTGGTTATTTAATTCGATGAATTAAGTAATGAGATTAAATTTATTGACTAATTAGTAAATAATGATTTTTTTATATAATTATGGAATTAAATAATTACTATGATGAAAACAATTAATTGGTGACATAATTGAAGGAAATGATTTGAATTAATTAATTGCTGAATTAATTAATTAAAATTAATGTGAATAATTAATTGGACAATTATTTGAAGGTTCTGAGTCAGATTAAATAATTTGGGAATTAATTAATGGGAATAATTTGGATTAATTAATTGTAAAATTAATTAATTAATGCAATTTTTTGATTTATTAGTTTGATTAATTTGTGTGCTAATTAATTAATAGGGATGGTTGTGATGGTGGAATTTAACGAATTAGATTAATTAAATTGAAAATTAATTAATGTGGGTTGATGGATTATTGAAATAATAAGATTAATGAATTATCTTTTTAATAAAATATTGTGCAAAGAGATTATTAAGTTAGATAATTAATAGTTGAATTAATTATGGGAGATTGAAATATATGATTAGAAATAATTAATCACAGAATAAATTATGTGTTGTTGAGATAGTGAATGAGATAATTAAATTTTGAATTAATTAATCGGAGCTATTTGAATAATTAATTTGTGAATTAATTTATTGTAATGTTATGGTAATTTAATTATTCAATTAATTAATGAGAAATGACACTTTTAAATAATTATTGAATTAATTAATGTGACTAAATTTATTTATTTACTTATTTATTAATGATTAATAAATGGATATTTATATATGAAGATCAACTCCCATGATAATGATATAAATTCATGGTTGAACTGAGTAATATATTGTCGAATTAATTAAAAGATATGGATGATACATTCTAAGATAATTAATTGTGGAATTAATTATGAGATTTTGTTGATTATATTATTGATTTAATTAATAGGATTTATGTACTTAGTAATTTATGACAATAATTAAAAGTATTTATGGGGAAAAGTAATTCTTGAATTAGTAATGGTATTGGTTGATAATTAATGGTTTAGTTATTTATTGAATTATTGAATAATAAATTGTGAATAATTAGTTGGTGAATTAATTATTGGATGTCATGTTGTGAAATGATTATTTAATTGGTGAATTAATTAATGGAATTCATGTAGTTAATATATTTTTGAAATAATTATCAGAGAAGGAATTACCAAATAATCGTTGAATTAATTGAATGGTTAGATATGATTATTTTATTTGAGAATTATTTAATGGAATGTTTGGTAAAATGAGACATGATTGTGATATTGATTGCATGGAGTAGAACATGGGATAACAAGGATATGATAATTATATTTAATGTATAAGACCGAGGGAGATTATAATATTATCTACATAACCACTATGTAAGCCAACAAGGAAGATGATTGAGAGAGATTATAATATTGTTTACTTAAGGACCGTGAGATCCTTATAGAAAAAAGACTATGTGATATTTTTATTGTTTTTAAAAGGACCTTGTGAGCCATAGAGGATAAATTTCATTAAAGCATTCCCTTGTTTCTTGGAAGCATTTATTCTTTGTTTTTTATTACTCACTATAGACCCTTGAGGTTAGACACCATAGTGAACATTACTCATGTTAGAATAATTTAAATGTTTTTTGTATTTAATAAATGAAATATGAATTATTATAATGAATGGTAAAATTAACATTCTGATTTTTGATATCCAATGAGGATATATTAAAATCATGCATTGGATGAGGAAGGTATTTTGGTTCATGTGTCCAAGAGAACCCAGAGGTTAATGCGGTTAAATAAGAGATAATTGAATAATTGTAAACTATTTACATTATTACTTGTTTTTATAATCTATACAAATACAAACAATATTATTTATTGGTTTTGTATTAGATTTCGTTGGTGGTTTTAAACTGAGTTGTACTCACACCATACTCGGGCTGCCTAATAGTTACCTGGGTATACCATTTTTTTCAGGAAAAGTTAAGGGCAAAGGCCCTGCTTTAGATGACAATTTTGGATGAATCATGATGATGGGACCAAACGTGGTTTTGGACCTGTTTGGGTGACATTAATGACTTTATTTTTCAAGTCAGCATTTTGAAACATGAGACATATATTAGTATGGAATGTTCTTTCACTTCAGCTGGATATTGTATTTACTTATTGATAATCTTCATATATTTGTATTGTTAGTCTTTATATATTGTTATTTTATTGTATATTATTTATTTTGGAGTTTACTCTAATAGAAGAGGGTATTGTCTCCCTAAGAATTAATTAGCAGTCCATCAATGTTAGTTGGTATCCTCTAGTGTCTGTGGAGGAACGTCTATGGCCATGTGACTAACATACTCGGGGCACCATTATGTGGCACCTTTGTCGAGACATTACAGAGTGGTATCATACGAGGTTTCTTTTCTTAATCATTATTCTTACTAGTTTTTTTAAAGTTATATAGAAGACTAGGAAGAGTTCGGTCGTGGTTATGATCACATGCATGGGAGTAGCTACCCCATATATGGGGGAGAACCCAAGTACCTAGGGTGGGAATTGTTGTTATTGTCATTTTTTGATACTGTTTATTATTATTTCACATGGGTAACACACTTGTTCTCTAAAATGGATTTTGTTTTAGAAATTTTTTCATATTGGCTCGTGGCCTTGGATGGAACAATTTTTTAGTCTATATTCATTATTATAGGCACTAAGTATTCTTTTGTGACATGCATCATTTTAGGAAAGCAAGAGAAAATGGGATTCAGGTATGTTGTTGAACACGAGCTATTTTCCCTTGTTTGTGAAATTGAAATTAAATATGAATAACATTAAATTGAAAATTATTAAAAATGATACAAGATGAGAAAAATTATTTTCTAATGATAAACATGAAAAGTATGAATTAATAAACCCTTTATTAACCAGACATAGGTTTAGGGTGGTTAAGGGTAGTTATAGTGCCTCAGTTATGGGCAGGTGGTAGGAAAAAGGGAGGAAACACTGGTAATGAATGATTGGTGGGGTTACACATTGACAACTATTTAGCATACTTTTAATTAGTGTTGATCATTTCCCATACCATAACATCACCATGTATAAGGCCCCGACCATTAAACTTACTTAATCTTGAATTAAATACGATAATTCACATTGAGAATATTTTCAGGTTTAGAGATCTAGAGAATTAGGACATAACTATTACATCTCAAAATATTACAAAGTAGACACATCTACTCAGTATCCATTCTTTCCAAAAGATAAAAACTCTTTAACAAAAGATTCATTTCTAGTTCCATGTTTAGACAGCATGATATTTCCTTAATCCCATTCTTGACCCTACTCCACTTCATGTCCTGTGAAAAAAATTTCAAAAACGTGGGATGAGCATAAAAAGCTCAGTAAGGGATATAAGAGTACAAATTGAAAACGTTAGTCCATGTATGAAAACATACTTACTCATAAAACATAATCATTTTAAAATACCTCATGAAATCATAATTTTTATGAATAATTCATAGAAATCATAAGACATAAAGGTAACTTGATGCATTCATAACATTCTTGAATAGGGTGTAACCCTCTTGGTTACGTTTGGAATACCCATCACAGTATATTCCCTTAAATCTCTCCGGAGAATCCTTAACGTTTAACTCCTTCACATTACCCAATGTATTGGAGAGCTATATCGGGCTCACCCTCCCTTAGTTTATCACGGAACTACCCTTCTTCATACTAATTCCGAAGAACCATAACATAATCGTATCACATAAAACATACATAAAGGAAACAAAACATTTCCACATTTCAATCACAAGAGATCACATCATGATATTATAAAAACATCTAATAAAATCATTAAATCTCTATGAGAGAAAAATCCCTTTATACTTTGAAAATATTAAAAGAAGACATTTAAAAGAGATTTTAGAATCAAAGTGTCCCATACCACTTTGAAACCTTTTAAAGGGCTTTAAAACATTCATGTTCATATAAATAAATACTTAAAACCATTTTTAAAACATGGACATGGATGATAAATGTTTAAAAGAACAAATCTTTAAAACTATTTTCAATACCAAAATAAAAGCATGGTATTTATTTTTCATTTTAAAAAAGTATGGTTTGAAGAGGAAGCCAAAACAGAAATAATTATCACGGCGGCGGAGAAGTCGTTGTCGGCGAATACGTACGAAAAAACATTCCCTTTTTTCATTTAGTAAACACTTCGTATAAAAATATTCCTTCTGAATAAACGTAAAAGTAAAAGGGTTTTATACACCGTATAAAATAATGTTGTGTATAAAACAAAATATGACTCAATGAAAGAAGATTGAGACAGATTCCCTCAAAAAGACGGTATCCTTGGATTAAGGATAAATCCATTACATAATTATGTGTGAAAAAATAATACACCAAATATAAGTGGATATTAAGTGTAAAACAATCAGAGGTAATTCACACATATTCATAAAACGACATATTGAAGGAGTGGAATTCTATCCCAAAGAATCAGAATTGGGTAAAGAAGTTCCCTTGCAAAAAAAATTCGACAGCCTAACAGCGTCTCTTCAAAATTCAGAAAATGAGTTGATGAGAGATAAAATGGTATCTCATCACTTGGACATAAAATTTACATCAATAAGGATATAGAAGAACATATCCCAACATAACAATATGTAAATTAAAAGACCCAACAAAATAAGTCTTTTAAAAAATGGAGGGTGAAAGGATCCCTTACTGATTTGGGAATCTTTCGAAACGTGCACCCCATGAAAGAAGGGTTATATAATTATTATGTAAATAACCATAAATGAGATTATATTACACAAATAGTACAATAATGGGTAGTACATAAACCACACAAAAGGAAATAGTGGGAAATGTACCATGAATCTCACGGGAATAAAAGTGAGATGAAAAATCCCCTTATGAAAATTCGGCAGCCTAACGGCGCCACTTAAAACTACCAAAAATGGATTATTGAGATAAAATAGGATACCTCATCATATTAACATAATTGGATAGTAGTATTAATATAAAAGGACATCCTCCAACATAAGAACATGGAGCATAAAAGGAATGACATAAAAGAGAGTACTTGAAAATAAAGAGATAGGTAGGGTTCCTTACCTTCTGTCCAACTTGTCTTGTTCGTTTCTTTATATAACTGAATAATAAACTTTTGCCAATTAATAATTTCTTAAGGACCTCCGTTAATGTTTATTATTCAATTCATATCACATATTATAATGTAAAAATAATTATATTATAATGTTAGTTCATATCAGACGTTTTTGTCGATGTTCGGTACATGAGTCAAAAATGAACTTGTTTGAAACAAATTGTCCATGAATTAATAATTACATCATCTACAGAATAGTTTTAATGATTTTAATATCATATATATCCAGTATATATTCATTTTATACTATTCCATAACATTTGGAGATAAGAAATGAAAGGCACCGTTCATGGAGACAGTAATCCGTACGTACGCATGAATGCTACTTTCATTCCCATTTCATACATTAATAGAATGAAATCATATTGATACATAGGTATATTATAATTACAGTATAATATCATATATAATATTATTAACATTATCCTTTATACATCCCACATATGGCATTAACAAATCAAATCACTTTGAGGGGGTGGTAGTCCGCACTTCCTTAAATGAAGATATCGCGTTTACCCATAATGGAGACCATGAAGGAGTGAAATAAATGAAAAATACATAATCTTAAAGAATGAATAAACATATAATATATAATATATAAAAATAGTGACATCATAATGGCCACCTTTGAAGGGGTTAGATGAGTATTGAACAATCATCGTTTTGGGAAGAAGAATTTCGCCATCCACAGAAACATTATGTTCATTAACCATTTGATGTAGGTGTGTGTGAGTGTTGCTCGAATACTTCTTATAACAACATCGTAGTATAATGAAGATATTTTAGTTGTTACAATATAAATTAATAAAAAGAGTTTAGGGGGTTGGAGATGCAAAATAAAACAAATGAACACAAGAGAAAGCAGTACCTTTAAAAAGTGTAACTCCTTTTGATTTGAGCATAAAGGCTTCCTTAGAAAGGATTCTGCCCAAAGTGAATCCTCTAGGATGAGGAGAGGGATGTTGAGAGAACACATGGGCAGTGGTTGGCCGAGCCAAAGGCTTGATGAGTGTGGGAAATGAGGTAGAGTTGGAGGCCTTTTATATGAGGAGAGGAGGGGCACTTTTTGAAATCATGAAATTATTATTTTATTTTCAAAAGTGTTTCGGATTTTTATGGTCCCACATTGATATATGTCGATGATAAGTTGATATGGGTTCGATATATACTCCTCCAATAGGTTTTGAACATGTGTAAGGATTATATTGTTTCATTATCTTTTCATTTTATTTTAATCCCTCATTAATGAGGTAATCACTGCATCATCAAGATGTCATAAATAAATTATTTTATTTAATGTCAAAAAATTATAAAAAAAATATCATGATTTAAGAAATATTTTTACATTTCTATAGAGTATTTATAGTCAAAAATCTTACTAGTATAACCCCTTCTAAAAATTGTTTTAGTAAAACAATTTATGCTTGTTACATTTTTACTTTTATTTAAAAAAAAATCATTAATGTCTTTATCTCACCCAAGTGGATCCATGGGGTCCCCTAAATCGATCCATGGGTTGTAATGGTCGGAGATTACTCAAAAAATAGGGTTAGGACAAGTTTCATAGTGTGTTCATATTATAATAACATCATTTTACCTTAAATTACACTAATTACCTCCAATCACGATTAATGAAAAAAAGTTACTATTCACCAAAAAATTATTTTCATCCCATTGAACCACATTTTACATACTAATGACAACCATGTATGTATGATTTTGTAAATTCAATACAAACTAGTGGTAAACTTTTATTTAACTAAAAAATCAGTTTGCTTGATCACCACTTAGTGGTTTCACTATTCATCAAAAATTGAAGTTTTTCAGAAAATTACCAAAAATTCACCCTAAAATATATTCGATATTACGAATTCAAAAAATGTTTTTTATTTTACCTAATTCCACGAATATTAGTAGAATTTATTAAATTAATAATTGACTCATACTATCAAAACAAATAGCATGTTTTTAAGAAACAATCTATATCAAAAGATTAACATTTGTTTATGTCAAATTTCAAAGTGAAATTAATTCCAAAGTCCACCGTTGGATCAAACGGTACAAATATATTACAGTTTCACTTTAAAAACAATTCAAAAGATAATCTAGTCATATAAATAAATTAGATTAAAAAGAGGTTTTAAATTAAAATACAACATTTTTCACATATTCATTAAAAATGAATTTTATCGGAAAAATAACAAAAACATACAGAAAGTAAATTTTGATGTCCCAATTATAAAGAATGATTTAATTTGGTCCAATATAATGTATAATAGTTCCCAAAACTACATTTAAAGATGGTTCCCCATCAAAAGGTGCTAAATCAACCTTTTAGTGAATATTAAAGTATTTTATGCTTAAAATTGAATTCTTTTCTTATTTTAAGCCTTTCTCTTTTATTGGATAAATGTAAAACAATTTAACAAACATATATAATCATATTTTAGTTATCTCTATTCATTCCAACCAATAAAATGGCTATTTGTGAACTACCATATTATTATATTATTGGTGTGCATTGTAATATTCCAACAAAAACTCATTGTTGCGTATTGGGTACGCTATCGAACATAGCATCCCCTTTAAAGTAATTATTAATATTTATTCTCAAATATTAATAAAAATAAAAAGTAACATTGGTTATTTACCTGGGATGTTACATCCTTCCCCCCTTTTGGGAATTGCGTCCTCGGAATTTAAAAATTAGGCTCAGAAACTTCATTGAAAATACCACATCGAAACATGATTCAATAAAATAATCACTTTAAAAGAAAGAAAGTGGAGTATAGAGGTCACCCGAGTTAACCCATACTAGGATTCCATGTAAGAAAACATGGACATGGAAGAAAAAAAAAGGGTCGTGTTCTGAGGGATAGATATAGTAAACATGTCTAGGAGAAAGTTAACCATAAAAAATCACAAACTTGTGATGGGTTAAACGGTGTTGGGTTCCCCAGTAGGAAATGTTAATAAACAGCAATTTTGTTTTAAGTTACTCTTCATTGAGGAATTTATTTTTGAGCTTAACTAAATCATAATGAAACATACTTACTTGTCACGTAGACTTTTAACTTTTACTAGATTCTTTAATCAAACTAATATTTTCTCCAAAAGATGAGTATTTAGGAAGACGTGTTCGCATTAAGATTACTATAATCAACTTCTTGAGAATCACCTAATCCACAAAAGAGAACTATACATTTACCATATCTTTAGACAAAAACCAAAACCTAAACCAAAAAGGTTAGAATGAGATCAGATAATCCACAAAAGGGTAACCCTTTATAAAAAGAAAATCTATTCTAAATTTCCAAAATTTGTCAAACAAAACCCAATGTTCAATAAGGACCATTCCATAAACAATTTTCCATAATATTCTTCAAAGTAAACCCAACTAAGATCGAAACCCAAATATTTGAAATATTTAGTCACATAGTCTTCCAAGGTACAAATTAACACTTATCTTCAAATAACATCAGTTGCTCTAAAAGTCTCATTTTGAAAATTAATTATCCTAATAAAATATCCTCCCTGATAGGATAATAATTTCCATAGATAACCCAAAATCAACTTACTCTTAAATCATAAAATCATCTAACTAAAAAGATTTAGTCAAAATAACCATGGTCTTCACATAGTCCAGTGGTAGGCGATAAATACCAGACGCACTTTGGTTGTGGGTTCGATTCTCGCAGCTTTGTCTGACGCGACGGGTTGTCACATGGTCTGCGTGTTGTCCTTTTTCCAAAACTCCAAAAATAACCCTAACATGTTTTACCCTCAATAGTTTCCTTATACCTATCATTTTCAACCAAATTTGTTACGATCTCAACATCTTAATTCTTGAAGTCTTATTTTACCACCATAAGATAAAATAAAACGATTCCCCAAAAGAATAACAACATACCTTGATCATGGCATCCACTCGGTTTCATCGTCATCTTGTTCACGTAGGTAGAAGTCCCATGCATTACAAAAATGATTTAGAGATCCTTTAAAATCATTTTCTTCCTCCATCTAAATACACCTCGTATAACAAGGGTCATATGGGTGTTCACAGAAAAATAGTTTTGGAAAATAATCATGTAGGACATATAATTCCAAAACATCTGATAAAACATGATTTCTATAAAATAGTCGAACCGAAATTGAGATGAAACTTTCTATTATTGGTCCTTTTAAAATACCATAAGTATATGCTGTGAGACTATATTTTAAAAGAAAATATAAATAGGTTGCGCAAGGGTCTCCTTCCTCAGCACCTTTCTTAAAATCATAAGATGCTTCAAATTCTTGTGTTATGGCAAAATATTTGAAAATAACATGATAATATTTACCTTTCTTGAAAATATAAGAATATTGTGAAAATATTATTTTTCTAAATACAACCCATGATCCACAATGATAACAAGGTATACTGGAGGTGTTTTATATCTCAAACAACTGCTTGCAAGTGAGTTGCACACTAGAAAAAGGTTCACAATCATCCGAACACGACATTGCAATAATAATTGTGAGCATGTCATCAGGAAGGGATAGGAATGTCATTTGAGATCCTCCTACTTCCATTTGTGATTGACTTTCCTTGATCTGTAAAAGTTATAAAACAAGGATTTAACTGAGATATTAGTCATTGGGACTAACCATGTGTATAACGAAAACTCATATTCCCTAAAGTTGTCTAAACCGACCTCTGATACCGACTATTAGGCCACAGCCTTAAAACATACTTAATCTTTATTTAAATAGGATAATTCACATTGAGAATATTTTCAGGTTTAGAGTTCTAGAGAATTAGGACATAACTATTAAATCTCAAAATATTACAAAGTAGACACATCTAATCAGTATCCATTCTTTCCACAAGATAAGAACTCTTTAACAAAATATTCATGTCTAGTTCCATGTTTAGACAACATGAAATTTCCCTGATCTCATTCTTGACCCTACTCCACTTCATGTCCTTGGGAAAACATTTCAAAAACTCGAGATTAGCATAAAAAGCTCAGTAAGGGATATAAGAGTACAAATTGAAACCGTTAGTCCATGTATGAAAAAATACTTACTCATAAAACATAATCATTTTAAAATACCTCATGAAATCATAAGTTTTTTGATTAATTCATAGAAATCATAAGACATAAAGGTAACTTGAGGCATTCATAACATTCATGAATACGAAGTAACCCTCTTGGTTACGTTTGGAATACCCATCATAGTATATTCCCTTAAATCTCTCCGGAGAAACCTTAACGTTTAACTCCTTCGTGTTACCCAATGCATTGGAGAGCTATATCAGGCTCACCCACACATAGTTTATCACGGAACCACCCGTCTTCATACTAATGCCCAAGAACCATAACATAATCCTATCACATAAAACATACATAAAGGAAACATAACATTTCCACATTTCAATCACAAGAGATCACATCATGATATTATAAAAACATCTAATAAAATCATTAAATCTCAATGAGAGAAAAATCCCTTTATACTATGAAAATATTAAAAGAAGACATTTAAAAGAGATTTTAGAATCATAGTGTCCCATACCACTTTGAATCCTTTGAAAGGGCTTTAAAACATTCATGTTCATATAAATAAATCCTTAAAACCACTTTTAAAACAAGGACATGGATGATAAATGTTTAAAATAATAAATCATTAAAACCATTTTCAATACCAAAATAAAATCATGGTATTTATATTTCATTTTAAAAAAGTATGGCTTAAAGAGGAAGCCAAAACTCAAATAATGGTCACGGCGGCGGAGAAGTCGTTGTCGCCGAATGCGTACGAAAAAACATTCCATTTTGTCGTTTAGTAAACTCTTCGTATAAAAATATTCATTTTGAATAAATTTAAATGTCAAAGGGTTTTATACACCGTATAAAAGAATGTTGTGTATAAAACAAAATATGCCTCAATGAAATAAGATTGAGACAGATTCCCTAAAAAATAAGGTATCCTTGGATTAAGTATAAATCAATTACATAATTATGTGTGAAAAAATAATACACCAAATATAAGTGGATATTAAGTGTAAAACAATCAGAGTTAATTCACACATATTCATAGAATGACATATTCAAGGAGTGGATGTTTATCCCAAAGAATCAGAATTGGGTAAAGAAGTTCCCTTGCAAAAAACATTCGACAGCCTAACGATGTCACTTCAATATTCAAAAAATGATTTGATGAGATAGAAAATGGTATCTCATAACTTGGACATAAAATTTACATCAATAAGGATATATAAGAACATATCCCAACATAACAATATGTAAATTAAAAGACCCAACAGAAGAAGTCTTTTAAAAAATTGAGGGTGCAAGAATCCCTTACTGGTTTGGGAATCTTTCGAAATGTGCACCCCATGAAAGAAGGGTCATACAATGATTATGTGAATAACAATAAATGAGATTATATTAAACAAAGAGTAAAATAATGGGCAGTACATAAACCACACAAAAGGAAATAGTGTCAAATGTAGCATGAATCTCACAGGAATAAAAGTGAGATGAAAAATCCCCTTATGAAAATTCAGCAGCCTAACGGCGCCACTAAAAACTATTAAAAATGGATTGTTGAGATCAAATAGGGTATCTCATCATATGAACATTATTGGACAGTAGGATTAATATAAAAGAACATCCTCCAACATAAGAACATGGAGCATAAAAGGAATGACATAAAAGAGAGTATTTGAAAATAAAAAGATAGGTAGGGTTCCTTAAATTCAGTCCAACTTGTCTTGTTCGATTCTATATATTCTTGAATAATAAACTTTGGTCAATTAATAATATCTTAAGGACCTCCTTTAATGTTTATTATTCAATTCATATCACATATTATAATGTTATACTAATTATATAATTATGTTAGTTCATATCAGACGTTTTTGTCGATGTTCGGTACATGTGTCAAAAATGAACTTGTTTGAAATGAATTGTACTTGAAGTAATAATTACATCATCTCCAGAATAATTTTAATGATTTTAATATCATATATATCCAGTATATATTCATTTTATACTATTCCATAACATTTGGAGATAAGAAATTAAAGGCACCGTTCATGGAGACGGTAATCCGTACTTACGCATGAATGCTACTTTCATTTCCATTTCATACTTTAATAGAATGAAAACATATTGATACATAGGTATATTATAATTACAGTATAATATAATATATAATATTATTAACTTTATCCTTTATACATCCCACATATGGCATTAACGAATCAAATCACTTTGAGGGGGCGGTAGTCCGCACTTCCTTAAATGAAGATATCGCGTTTACCCATAATAGAGACCATGAAGGACTGCCATAAATGAAAAATACAGAAGCTTAAAGAATTACTAAACATATTATATATCATATATAAAAATAGTGACATCATAATGGCCACCTTTGAAGGTGTTAGATGAGTATTAAACAATCATCGTTTTGGGAGGTAGAATTTCGCCATCCACGGAAGCATTATGTTCATTAACCATTTGATGTAGGTGTGTGTGAGTGTTGCTAGAATACTTCTTATAACAACATCCTAGTAAAATTGAGATATTTGAGTTGTTACAATATAAATGAATAAAAAGAGTTTACGGGGTTGGAGATGCAAAATAAAACAAATGAACACAAGAGAAAGCAGTACCTTTAAACAGTGTAACTCCTTTTGATTTGAGCATAAAGGCTTCATTGGAAAGGATTCTGCCCAAAGTGAATCCTCTAGGATGAGGAGAGGGATTTGGAGAGAACACATGGTCAGTGGTTGGCCGAGCCAAAGGTTTGAGGAGTGTGGGAAATGAGGTAGAGGTGGGGGCCTTTTATAATAGGAGAGGAGGGGCACTTTTGGAAATCATGAAATTATTATTTTATTTTCAAAAGTGTTTCGGATTTGTAAGGTCCCACATTGATATATGTCGATGATAAGTTGATATGGGTCTGATATATACTCATCTAATAGGTTTTTAACATGTGTAAGGCTTATATTGTTTCATTATCTTTTCATTTTATTTTAATCGCTCATTAATGAGGTAATCACTGCATCATCAAGATGTCATAAATAAATTAATTTATTTAATGTCAAAAAATTATAAAAAAAATATCATGATGTAAGAAATATTTTTATCTTTATATTGAGTTTTTATAGTAAAAAATATGACTAGTATAACCCCTTCTAAAATATTTTTTAGAAAAACAATTTATGCTTTTGACATTTTTACTTTTATTTAATAAAAAGCATTAATGCCTTTATCTCATCCAAGTGGATCCATGGGGTCCCCTAAATCGATCCATGGGTTGTAATGGTCGGCCTTTACTCAACCAATAGGGTTAGGACAAGTTTCATAGTGTGTTCATATTATAATAACATCATTTTTACCTTAAATTACACTAATTACCTCTAATCGCGATTAATGAAAAAAAGTTACTATTCACCAAAAAATTATTTTCATCCCATTGAACCACATTTTACATACTAATTACAACCATGTATGTATGATTTTGGAAATTCAATACACACTAGTGGTAAACTTTTATTTAACTGAAAAATCAGTTTGCTTGATCACCACATAATGGTTTCACTATTCATCAAAAATTGATGTTTTTCAGAAAATTACCAAAAATTCACCCTAAGATATATTCGATATTACGAATTCACAAAATGTTTTGTATTTTAACTAATTCAACGAATATAATTAGAATTAATTTAATTAATAATTGACTCCTGCTGTCAAAACAAATAGCATGTTTTTAAGAAACAATTTATATCAAAAGATTAACATTTGTTTATGTCAAATTTCAAAGTGAAATTAATTCCAAAGTCCACCATTGGATCAAATGGTAAAAATATATTATAGTTTGACTTTAAAACCAATTCAAAAGATAATCTAGTCATATAAATAAATTAGATTAAAAAGAGGTTTTGAATTAAAATACAACATTTTTCACATATTCATTAAAAATGAATTTTATCGGAAAAATAACAAAAACATACACAAAGTAAATTTTGATGTCCCAATTATAAAGAAGGATTTTATTTGGTCCAAAAGAATGTATAAGAGTGCCCAAAACTACATTTATAGAGTGTTCTCATCAAAAGGCGCTAAATCATCCTTTTAGTGAATATTAAAGTATTTTATGCATAAAATTGAATTCATTTCTTATTTTAAGCCTTTATCTTTTATTGGATAAATGTAAAAACATTTAACAAACATATATAATCATATTTTAGTTATCTATATTCATTCACACCAATACAATGGCTATTTGTTAACTACCATATTATTATATTATTGGTGTGTATTGTAATATTCCAACAAAAACTCATTGTTGCGTATTGGGTAGGCTATCGAACTTAGCATCCCCTTTAAATTAATTATTAATATTTATTCTCAAATATTAATAAAAAGAAAAATTAACATTGGTTATTTACCTGGGATGTTACATCCTTCCCCCCTTTTGGGAATTGCATCCTCAAAATTTAAAAATTAGGCTCGGAAACTTCATTGAAAATACCACATCGAAACATGAGTCAATAAAATAATCACATTAAAAGAAAGAAAGTGGAGTATAGAGGTCACCCTAGTTAACCCATACAAGGATTCCATGTATGAATAAATGGACATGGAAGAAAAAAAGGGTCATGTTTTGAGGGATAGTGATAGTAAACATGTCTAGGAGAAAGTTAACCATAAAAAATTCACAAACTTGTGATGGGTTAAACAGTGTTGGGTTCCCCAATAGGAAATGTTAATAAAAAACATTTTTGTTTTAAGTTACTCTTCATTGAGTAATTTATTTTTGATCTTAACTAAATCATAATGAATCATACTTACTTGTCACGTAGACTTTTAACTGTTACTAGATTCTTTAATCAAACTAATATTTTCACCAAAAGATGAGTATTTAGGAAGACTTGTTCGCATTAAGAGTACTATAATCAACTTCTTGAGAATCACCTAATCCACAAAAGAGAACTATACATTTACCATATCTTTAGACAAAAACCAATACCGAAACCAAAAAGGTTAGAATGAGATCAGATAATCCAAAAAAGGTTAACCCTTTATAAAAAGAAAATCTATTCTTAATCTCCAAAATTTGTCAAAAAAAACCCAATGTTCAACAAGGACCATTCCATAAACAATTTGTCCATAATATTCTTCAATGTAAACCCAACTAAGATTGAAACCCAAATATTTGAAAGATTTAGTCACATAGTCTTCCAAGGTACAAATTAACACTTATCTTCAAATAACATCAGTTGCTCTAAAAGTCTCATTTTGAAAATTAAATAACCTAATCAAATATCCTCCCTGATAGGATAATAATTTCCATAGATAACCCAAAATAAACTTACTCTTAAATCATAAAATCATCTAACTAAAAAGATTTAGTCAAAATAACCAGGGACTTCACATAGTCCAGTGGTAGGCGATAAATACCAGTCACACTTTGGTTGTGGGTTTGATTCCCGCAGCTTTGTCCGACGCGACGGGTTGTCACACGGTCTGCATGTTGTTCTTTTTCCAAAACTCCATAAATATCCCTAACATGTTTTACCCTCAATAGTTTCCTTATACCTATCATTTTCATCCAAATTTGTTACGATCTCAACATCTTAATTTTTGAAGTCTTATTTTACCACCATAAGATAAAATATAACGATTCCAAAAAAGAATAACAACATACCTTGATCATGGCGTCCACTCGGTTTCATCGTCATCTTGTTCACATAGGTAGAAGTCCCATGCATTACCACAATGATTTAGAGATCCTTCAAAATCATTTGCTTCCTCCATCCAAATACACCTCGTACAACATGGGTCGTATGGGTGTTCACAGAAAAATAGTTTTGGAAAAAAATCATGTAGGACATATAATTCCAAAACATCTGATAAAACATGATTTATATAAAATAGTCGGACCGAAATTGAGATGAAACTTTCTATTATTGGTCCTTTTAAAATACCATAAGTATATGATGTGAGTCTATATTTTAAAAGCAAATATAAATAGGTTGCGCAAGGGTCTCCTTCATCATCACCTTTCTTAAAATCATAATATGCTTCAAATTCTTGTGTTATGGTAAAATATTTGAAAATAACTTGATAATATTTACCTTTCTTGAAAATATGAGAATATTGTGAAAATAGTATTTTTTGAAATACAACCCATGATCCAAAATGATAACGAGGTATAGTGGAGGTGTTTTATATCTCAAACAACTGCTTGCAAGTGAGTTTAACATTAGAAAAAGGTTCACAATCATCTGAACACGACATTGCAATAATAATTGCGAGCATGTCATCAGGAAGGGATAAGAATGTCATTTGAGATCCTCCTCCTTCCATTTGTGACGAACATTCCTTGATCTGTAAAAGTTATAAAACAAGGATTTAACTGAGATATTAGTCATTGGGACTAACCATGTGTATAACGAAAACTCATATTCCCTAAAGTTGTCTAAACCGACCTCTGATACCAACTATAATGCCCCGACCTTAAAAATTACTTAATCTTGAATTAAATAGGATAATTCACATTGAGAATCTTTCAGGTTTAGAGTTGTAGAGAATTAGTACATAACTATTACATCTCAAAATATTACAAAGTAGACACATCTACTTAGTATCCATTCTTTCCACAAGATAAAAACTCTTTAACAAAATAGTCATGTCTAGTTACATGTTAAGACAACATGAAATTTCCTTGATCTCATTATTGACCCTACTCCACTTCATGTCCTGTGAAAAACATTTCAAAAACTTGAGATGAGCATAAGAAGCTCAGTAAGGGATATAAGAGTACAAATTGAAAACGTTAGTCCATGTATGAAAAAATACTTACTCATAAAACATAATAATTTGAAAATACCTCATGAAATCATAAGTTTTATGATTAATTCATAGTAATAATAAGACATAAAGGTAACTTGAGGAATTCGTAACATTCTTGAATAGGGAGTAACCCTCTTGGTTACATTTGGAATACCCATCACAGTATATTCCCTTAAATATCTCCGGAGAACCTTAATGTTTAACTCCTTCCCGTTACCCAATGCATTGGAGAGCTATGTCGGGCTCACCCGCCCTTAGTTTATCACGGAACCACCCGTCTTCATATTAATGCCCAAGAACCATAACATAACCGTATCACATAAAACATACATAAAGGAAACATAATATTTCCAAATTTCAATCACAAGAGATCACATCATGATATTATAAAAACATCTAATAAAATCATTAAATATCTATGAGAAAAAAATCCCTTTATACTTTGAAAATATTAAAAGAAGACATTTAAAAGAGATTTTAGAATCAAAGTGTCCCATACCACTTTGAAACCTTTGAAAGGGCTTTAAAACATTCGTGTTCATATAAATAAATCCTTAAAACCACTTTTACAACATGGACATGGATGATAAATGTTAAAAATAATAAATCATTAAAACCATTTTCAATACCAAAATAAAAGAATGGTATTTATTTTTTATTTTAAAAAAGTATGGCTTGAAGAGGAAGCCAAAACTCAAATAATGGTCATGGCGGTGAAGAAGTCGTTGTCGCCGAATGCGTACGAAAAAACATTCCCTTTTGTCGTTTAGTAAACGCTTCGTAAAAAAATATTCGTTTTGAATAAATGTAAAAGTCAAAGGGTTTTATACACCGTATAAAAGAATGTTGTGTATAAAACAAAATATGCCTCAATGAAATAAGATTGAGACAGATTCCCTCAAAAAAAAGGTATCCTTGGATTAAGGATAAATCAATTACATAATTATGTGTGACAAAATAATACACCAAATATAAGTGGATATTAAGTGTAAAAAAATCAGAGGTAATTCACACATATTCATAGAACGACATATTCAAGGAGTGGAAGTTTATCCCAAATAATCAGAATTGGGTAAAGAAGTTCCCTTGCAAAAAAAATTCGACAGCCTAACGACATCACATCAATATTCAGAAAATGCATTGATGAGAGAGAAAATGTAACATCTCATGTAAGTAATGAATAATAGAAATTTTTATCTATGACTATTAATGATTAAGATAGTGTTATAGAGGCTTAAAATGAAAATAAATACAATCTTATGCATGGAATACACTAATATTCTTAAAAAATTGTTTTACTGCCTTTTGATGGCAAACCATTTTTGAATCTATATTTTGACAATTTTATAATCTATGTTTGTCAAAATAAACTTATCCTTTATTATTGGGACATCAAAATTTACTTTGTGTGAATTTTTTGTATTTTTATGACAATGTTCATTTTTTAATGAATAATGAAAAATACTGCATTTTACATCAAAGATGCTTTTTAATCTAATGTATTTATATTATTAGATTATGTTTTGAATTGGTTTTGAAGTTAAATTACAATAAATTTTTACCATTTTATCCAATGTTGGTCATTGGAATCAATTTCACTTTGAAATTAGACTTAAACTGGTGTCAATCTTTTGATACTTATTGTTTTGTAAAAACACGCTATTTGCTCTGGCAGCGGGAATTAATTATTGAATTAATTAATGTGACTTATATGATTTGAATTTTGTAAAATGGACTTCATTTTTGAATTCGGAATATCAAATATATCTTAGGGTGAATTTTTGGTAATTTTCTGAAAAACATCAATTTTTGATGAATAGTGAAACCACTAAGTGGTAATCAAGCAAACTGATTTTTCAGTTAAATGAAATTTTACCACTAATGTGTACTGAATTTTGAAAATCCGACATACATGGTTTTCATTAATAAGTAAAATGTGGTTCAATGAGATTAAAATAATTTTTTGGTGAATAGTAACTTATTAAGTTCTTAATCATGATTAGTGGTAATTAGGGTAGTTTAAGGTATAAATAATGCTTTAATAATATGAAATGACCTAGACACATGTCCAAACCTTATTGGTTGTGTCATGGACGACCAAGAAAAGCCATGGGTCAACTTGGGGACCCCATAGAGACACTTTGGTTTGGAAATGTCATAAATTACTTTTTATTTAATGTTAAAGTGAAAATAACACAAACATATTATGTTTTACGAAAACAATTTTTAAGTGGGGTTATACAAGTCCCAATTTTGATTATAAATAGTCATTGGAAATCTAAAAAGATTTCCTATATCATAGTAGTTTTTTTTATAATTTTTAGACATTAAATAAATTAAATTACTTATGACATAATAATGATGCAGCGATGACATCATTATTTGACGATTTAAATAAAATGGAAAGATAATATAAAATCTATGAACTACACATGTACAAAACCAATTGGATGAGTTGATTTCGAACCCTTATCACCTTATCCACGAATTATATCAATGTGGGACCTTTTAAAACCGAAACACATTTTCAAATAAAGTAATATTTCTTTACTTTCCAAAAGTGCCCCTCCTCTCCTCTTATAAAAGGCCCCCACCTCTACCTCATTTCACACACTCCACAAGCATTTGGCTCAGCCAACCCCTACCCATTTACTCTCTCCACATCCCTATCCTCATCCTAGAGGATTCCCTTTGGGCAGAATCCTTTTAAAGGAAGCCTTTAGGCTCAACTCAAAAGGAGTTACACTTTTAAAGATAATTCATTCTCTCATGTTCATTTGTTTTATTTTGCTTCTCCAACCCCCTAAACTCTTTTTATTTACTTCTTTTGTAACAACAACAGTATCTTAAATATACTAGGATGTTTTTATAAGATTTATTTTAGCTACACTCTCACACAACTACATCAAATGGTTAAACAACATACGGTTTCCGTGGATGGCGAAATTCTGCCTCCCGAAACGATGATTGGTCAAACACTCATTTAACACCTTCAAAGGTGGCCATTATGATGTCACTATTTTTATATATGATATATAATATTTTTATGTTTTCCTTAAGCTTCTGTTTTTTTCATTTTTGGCATACCTTTATGGTTTCCATTATGGGTAAACACGATATCTTCATTTTAGGAAGTGCGGACTACCACCCCCTAAAAGTGATTTGATTCGTTAATACCATATGTGGGATGTGTAAAGGATAAAGTTAATGATATTATATATGTTATTATACTGGAATTATAATATACTCTTATATCATTATGATTCCATTCTAGAAAATATGAAATAGAGATGAAAGTAGCGTTCACGCGTACGTACGGCTTACCGTCTCCATGAACGGTGCATTTCATTTCTTACCTCTAAATGATTATGTAATTCATGTATGTACTGGATATATATGACATATATGATATCTACATCATGAATAACATTCTACATATAATGATCCTTTGACCAAATTAACAACATGTGAGTGTAAGAAGTCTATTTTTGACTTAAGAACCAAATACCGACAAAATGAACATTATTAAATTAAATGATTACATGATGTTCATAACATGGTATAAAAGGAATAATGAACTTGAAAAAGATTCATAAGCAAGTTGATATTAACTCAAGTTTATTATTCAGGAGATTAAAGAACGGTCGGGTCAAGTCGGATACGAGGTATGGGACTTCGTCTCAATCTCCTTTCGTTGAGGCATATTTTATTTTATACACAACTTTCTTTTATATGGTGTATAAACCCCTTTGACTTTTACGTTTATTCAAAAGGAATATTTTTTATACGAAGCGTTTACTAAACGACAAAAGGGAATGTTTTTGTCGTACGTATGCGGCGACAACAACTTCTCTGTCGTCGTGACCGTTATTTGAGTTTCGGCTTCCTCTACAAGCCATAACTTCTTTTTAAAAGAAAAATAAATACCATGTTTTACTTTTCTTTTATTTTAGTATTGAAAATGGTTTTCATAATGTTTTTATATCAATGTGTTGTATTGATATCTCGTGATTGAAATGTGGAAATTTTATGCTTCCTTTATACATTTTTTATGTGATATGATTATGTTATGGTTCTTGGGAATTATTATGAAGACGGTTGGTTCCGTGATAAACTAAGGGCGGGTGAGCCCGTTATAGCTCTCCAATTCATTGGGTAACGCGAAGGAGTGAAACATTAAGGTTTCTCCGAAGAGATTTTAGGGAATATACTGTGATGGGTATTCCAAACGTAACCAAGAGGGTTACTCCCTATGTAAGAATGTTATGAATGCCTCAAGTTACCTTTATGTCTTATGATTTCTATAATTTATTCATGATTTTATGAGGTATGTTAAAGTGCCTATGTTTTATGGGTAATGTATGATTTCATTCTTATGTATATATGAACTCATGTTTCCTTTCCATGTTTTTTTTATAACCCATACTGAGCTTTTTATGCTCATCCCATGTTTTTTTTTGAAATGTTTTCACAGGTCAAGGGAAAGGTACATGATATGATGATAGAGTCAAGGATGTGTCAAGAAATAATCCATGTTTTATTTTAAATGTGTTTCCATTGATGGGAATGAAGAATACTATCTTTATGTAGCCACTTTGTTTATATGTGGAATGTAATGCAAGTTTTATGATCTAATTCTCTAAAACTCTAAACCTGAAAAGATCCTCAATGTGTAATCTTGTAATAACTCAAGATTAAGTAAGGTTTAAGGCTGGGGCCTTATAGTTGGTATCAGAGGTCAGTTTAGATAACTTTAGGAGTTAGAATTCTATTAAATGATTATCCAAAAATATTTTTTTTGAAATGATATAGCATTTGAGGATTACCATGTTGCTTCATCTAAGACATGTTTGTTCAGAATGGTTTTCCATAGAGGAAACAGGGAAGCAGTGCTAGGAAGGCATACAGAAGGAAATAACCTTCCAAATCAGCATCTAGAAATGGTCGGAATTGGAACTGAACAGTTTGTTGCAGTAATGGCGCAGTTGACTCAAGCGATAAATGGCGGTGGTATCCATGCACGAGATCAGCCAGATCAACCGCAGAGGAACATGTCAGTGGTGTAACATTTCATGAGGCAACATCCACCATCATTCAGAGGATCATCTGACCCTGTGCTAGCTGAAGGGTGGATTAATGCACTGGAGATGATTTTTGATGGCATGGGGTGTTCAGACAATCAAAAGGTTAGTCTTGCCATTTACCGTTTGGAGGGTGAAGCAGATCCGTGGTGGTCTATGGTTAAAAATATCAGGGACACCGATGAGATTGATGCTCTGGACTAGGATGAATTCAAATGTATGTTTCTTGAGAAGTATTTTCCTAAGGCTGTTCGACTTAGGATGGAAAAGCAATTCTTGGAATTGAGGCAAGAGGAAGACTCAGTGGCTGCCTATGAAGAAAGGTTCACTCGATTGGCAAGGTATGCTCCAAATTTTATCCGGGACCTTGATAGTAAAATCAATCGTTTTTACTCAGGATTAAAGCCAAAGTATCGAATGGCATTGGCTTCCCGTGAGTTTAAAAGTTATGAAAAGCTTGTTCGATGTGCTGAGAAGGTGGAAATGGAGTTTGATGATGAGCAAGTTTTCTATAACAACCAGCAGAAGAAGAGACCGAGGTGGCAGGAGAAAGGTAAGAATTCTACAAAAAAGTCTAATGGTAAGAGAACTAAGTTTCCAGTTTGTGATAAATGTGGGAACAGGCATGCTGGGGAATGTCTTCTAAATTCTGGGAAGTGCTACCGATGTGGTAAGATGGGACATATGACTCGTGATTGCACTGAAAAGGATCAAGGTGAAGGTAAGAACAAATTTGATTTACATTTAGTGAAATGTTATAAGTGCAATGAGATGGGTCACTATGCAAACGAGTGTCCGACAAGGAGCTTGAGTGATGGGAAGCAGTTAGACTAAAAGCAGAAAGGGGTGGTGAAATCCTTTGCAACTACTTCAGCAGATGTCGGGCCATCAAATGAAGTTGTATCAGGTACTTTGTTTGTTTTTTCAGATTATGCCAGTGTGTTGTTTGATTCGGGGTCTACATATTCATTCATCTCTGAAACCTTTTCTAGTAAAATGGGAATACCATCTCAATAAATGACTCTTGAACTTTTGGTAAAAACACCTGGGGGAAGTGTCGAGGGAAAAAGAATTTATAAGAATCTTCCTATCCTTGTCTGTGGAAAGAACCTACTTGCAAACCTTATTGTTCTACCTCTAGTAGAGTTTGATGCTATCCTGGGTATGGATTGGCTCTCTATTTACCATGCTAAGATTGACTGTAGAGCTAAAGAAGTTTGTTTTCAGAAAGACTTTCAGTTTGTTTACAAGAATGAACCCTTACTTTTGATAACAAATCAAGAGGCTGAGAAACATGTAAAAGATGGAAATGAATGTTACCTTGCACACGTTGTTAAAAATAAAGGAACTTTTCAGATTAATGATGTGCCAGTGGTAAATGAGTATCCTGATGTTTTTCCTGATGAGTTTCCTGGAATAATACCAGATCAGGAAGTTGAGTTTACTGTTGACTTAGTTCCTGATGCTAAGACAATTTCAAAACCCCCTCATCGAATGGCACAAATTGAACTTTTAGAGTTGAAGGAGCAATTGCAAGATTTATTAGAGAAAGGTTACATTAGACCTAGCACATCACCATGGGGTGCTCCTGTTTTATTTGTTAAAAAGAAAGATGGTTCTATGAGACTTTGCATTGACTATAGAGCCTTGAATAATATAACTGTTAAGAACAAATATCCTTTGCCTCATATCGATGATTTGTTTGATCAGCTCCAGGGAGCTCAGTTTTTTTCAAAGATTGACTTGAGATTGGGGTACCATCAGTTGAAGGTTAAGGAGGCAGATATTCTGAAGACCGCGTTCCGTACGAGATATGGCCATTATGAATTTGTAGTAATGCCTTTTGGGCTAACCAATGCACCTAATGTATTCATGGACTTAATGAATATAATTTTCCATGAGTTCTTGGATAAGTTTGTGGTGGTTTTCATTGATGATATTTTGGTGTTTTCTAAAAGTAAAGAGGAGCATGAAAGACATTTAAGGGTTATCTTGCAAACCTTAAAAGAAAAGAAACTGTATGGGAAATTCAGCAAGTGTGAGTTTTGGTTGCAACAAATTTCTTTCCTTGGTCACATTGTTTCTAAAGATGGAATAACTGTTGATCCTGCAAAAACAAAAGTTGTGAAAGAATGGCCAAGACCAACAAATGTAACCGAGATTCATAGCTTCCTTGGTTTGGCGGGCTATTACCGAAGGTTTGTTAGAAATTTTTCACGGTTATCTAGTCCAATGACTAAGCTAACTCGGAAGGGTGTTAAGTTTATCTGGACAAAAGAATGTGATGATTGTTTTCAGGAATTGAAAAGAAGATTGGTGAATGCTCCAGTTTTGGCACTACCTTCCAGGAATGGTGAGTTTGTTATATACAGTGATGCTTCATTGAAGGGACTTGGTTGCGTCCTAATGCAGAATGATCAGGTAATTGCTTATGATTCACGACATTTGAAAACTCATGAGGTAAATTACCCTATACCTGATTTGGAACTAGCTGCTGTTGTTTTTGCTTTAAAAATTTGGAGGCATCATTTGTATGGAGTAAAGTGTGAAATATATACCGATCACAAAAGTTTAAAGTATATATTCACTCAGAAAGAGTTGAACATGAGACAAAGGAGATGGCTGGAATTAATCAAGGATTATGATTGTACAATTCATTACCATACGGGAAAAGCAAATAAAGTGGCTGATGCTTTGAGTCAAAAAAGTAATGCTTCATTAACAATGTTGCGTTTGGAACGTGATCCTTTGGTTAACGATTTGATGAACTTTGGCATAGAATTTGTTGGTGCAGGAAGTCCTTCTGTTTTGTTTCAGGTATCAGTGAGATCATCTCTATCAGATAGAATCAAGCAAGCACAGAAGCAAGACAGTGTGTTGCATAAAAAGGTAGAGCTGGTTCAGAAAGGTAAGTTTCCTGAATTCAACATTGATAATGAGTGCGTTTTGAGATTTGGGAAGATATTGTGTGTGCCTTGTGATTCACAGTTGAAGAGAGAGTTTTTATGTGAAGCTCATAGTTCTCCGTTTTCAGTTCATCCGGGCAGTACTAAGATGTATAGAGATCTGCGGGAGTATTACTGGTGAGATGGAATGAAAATAGATATTGCTGATTTTACAGTGAAGTGTTTGACTTGTCAGCAGGTTCAAGCAGAGCGGCAGTTACCGAATGGGATGCTTCAGCCTTTACCAGTGCCAGAGTGGAAATGGGAGAATATATCCATGGACTTTGTTGTTGGATTACCGAAGACATCTCGAGGTAATAATGCAATCTGGGTTATTGTTGATCGCTTGACCAAATCTTCTCATTTCCTTGCTATACGAGATACTTTCTCTCTTGATCAACTTTCCCGATTGTATCTTAAAGAGATATTCAGGTTACATGGAGTTCCTCTCTCCATTGTATCGGATCGTGATCCCAGGTTTACTTCTAACTTTTGGAAAGGCCTTCAGAAGTCGTTGGGTACTGAATTAAATTTTAGTACAACTTTTCATCCTCAATCAGATGGGCAGTCAGAACGAACAATTCAGACCTTGGAGGATATGCTACGAGCTTGTTCTATGGATTATCAGGGAATTTGGGACCAACATCATTCTTTGGTTGAATTTTCATATAATAAAAGTTTCCATTCCAGTATACAGATGGCACCATTTCAGGCATTATATGGGAAGAGGTGTCGAACTCCAGCATTCTGGGTTGAAGTGGGTGAAAGGAAGTTGATGGGACCAGAATTGGTAGAAGAGATGGCAGAAAAAGTTCAGCTGATTCAGAAACACACGAGAACAGCTCAGAGCAGGCAGAAGAGTTATGCGGATAACCAGAGGAAGGATCTATCTTTTGAGGTAGGTGATCATGTTTTTCTCAAGGTTTCTCCTTGGAAAAGTGTGATGAGATTTGGTAAGAAAGGAAAGTTGAGTCCAAGGTTCATTGGACCATACGAAATTCTGGAGAGAGTTGGATCAGTTGCATACCGAGTGGCTTTACCTCCGAGTTTATCTCAGGTACACAATGTTTTTCACGTTTCGATATTGAGAAAGTATATGCCAGATCCATCTCATGTTTTGAGTCCAGAGGTAGTTCATCTGGAAGAGAACCTATCTTATGAGGAACAACCGGTCCAGATTCTTGACCACAGGGAGCAAGTGTTACGGAATTAGGTGATTCACCAGGTAAAGGTTTTGTGGAAAAACCATATGATTGAAGATGCAACATGGGAATCTGAAAATGCAATGAGGGATAAGTACCCCCATTTATTTGATAAGTAAATAAATTGCGGGGATGAAATTTTCTAAAGGGGGGATGGATGTAACATCCCAAGTAAGTAATGAATAATAGAAATTTTTATCTATGTCTATTAATGATTAAGATAGTGTTATAGAGGCTTAAAATGAAAATAAATACAATCTTATGCATGGAATACACTAATGTTCTTAAAAGATTGTTTTACTGCCTTTTGATGGCAAAACATTTTTGAATCTATATTTTGACAATTTTATAAGCTATGTTAGTCAAAATAAACTTATCCTTTATGATTGGGACATCAAAATTTACTTTGTGTGAATTTTTTGTATTTTTTTGACAATGTTCATTTTTTAATGAATAATGAAAAATACTGCATTTTACATCAAAACTACTTTTTAATCTAATTTATTTATATGATTAGATTATGTTTTGAATTTGTTTTGAAGTGAAATTAGAATAATTTTTTACCATTTTATCCAATTTTGGTCATTGGAATCAATTTCACTTTGAAATTAGACTTAAACTGGTGTCAATCTTTTGATACTTATTGTTTTGTAAAAACACGCTATTTGCTCTGGCAGCGGGAATTAATTATTGAATTAATTAATGTGACTTATATGATTTGAATTTTGTAAAATGGACTTCATTTTTGAATTCGGAATATCAAATATAGCTTAGGGTGAATTTTTGGTAATTTTCTGAAAAACTTCAATTTTTGATGAATAGTGAAACCACTAAGTGGTAATCAAGCAAACTGATTTTTCAGTTAAATGAAAGTTTACCACTAATGTGTACTGAATATTGAAAATCCGATATACATGGTTGTCATTAAGAAGTTAAATGTGGTTCAATGAGATTAAAATAATTTTTTGGTGAATAGTAACTTATTAAGTTCTTAATCACGATTAGTGGTAATTAGGGTTGTTTAAGGTATAAATAATGCTTTAATAATATGAAATGACCTAGACACATGTCCCAACCTTATTGGTTGTGTCATGGCCGACCAAGACAAGCCATGGGTCAACTTGGGGACCCCATGGAGACTATTTGGTTTGGAAATGACATAAATTACTTTTTATTTAATGTTAAAGTGAAAATAACACAAACATATTATGTTTTACGAAAACAATTTTTAAGTGGGGTTATACAAGTCCAATTTTTTTTATAAATAGTCATTGGAAAGATAAAAAGAGTTCCTATATCATAGGAGTTTTTTTATAATTTTTAGACATTAAATAAATTAAAGTATTTATGGCATAATAATGATGGAGCGATGACATCATTATTTGACGATTTAAATAAAATGGAAAGATAATATAAAATCTATGAACTACACATTTCCAAAACCAATTGGATGAGTGGATTTCGAACCCTTATCACCTTATACACGAATTATATCAATGTGGGACCTTTTAAAACCTAAACACATTTTCAAATAAAGTAATATTTCTTTACTTTCCAAAAGTGCCCCTCCTCTCCTCTTATAAAAGGCCCCCACCTCTACCTCATTTCACACACTCCACAAGCCTTTGGCTCGGCCAACCCCTGCCCATTTACTCTCTCCACATCCCTCTCCTCATCCTAGAGGATTACCTTTGGGAAGAATCCTTTTAAAGGAAGCCTTTAGGCTCAACTCAAAAGGAGTTACACTTTTGAAGGCAATTCATTCTCTCATGTTCATTTGTTTTATTTTGCTTCTCCAACCCCCTAAACTCTTTTTATTTACTTCTTTTGTAACAAAAACAGTATCTTAAATATACTAGTATGTTCTTATAAGATTTATTTGAGCTACACTCTCACACAACTACATCAAATGGTTAAACAACATATGGTTTCCGTGGATGGAGAAATTCTGCCTCCCGAAACGATGATTGTTCAAACACTCATTTAACACCTTCAAAGGTGGCCATTATGATGTCACTATTTTCATATATGATATATAATATTTTTATGTTTTCCTTAAGCTTCTGTTTTTTTCATTTTTGGCATACCTTTATGGTTTCCATTATGGGTAAACACGATATCTTCATTTTAGGAAGTGCGGACTACCGCCCCCTAAAAGTGATTTGATTCGTTAATACCATATGTGGGATGTGTAAAGGATAAAGTTAATGATATTATATATGTTATTATACTGGAATTATAATATACTCTTATATCATTATGATTCCATTCCAGAAATTATGAAATAGAGATGAAAGTAGCGTTCATGCGTACGTACGGCTTACCGTCTCCATGAACGGTGCATTTAATTTATTACCTCTAAATGATTATGTAATGCATGTATTTACTGGATATATATGACATATATGATATCTACATCATGAATACCATTCTGGATATAATGAACCTTTGACCAAATTAACAACATGTGAGTGTAAGAAGTCTATTTTTGACTTAAGAACCAAATACCGACAAAATGAACAATATAAAATTAAATGATTACATGATGTTCATAACATGGTATAAAAGAATAATGAACTTGAAAAAGATTCATAAGCAAGTAGATATTAACTCATGTTTATTATTCAGGAGATTAAAGAACGGTCGGGTCAAGTCGGATATGAGGTATGGGACTTCGTCTCAATCTCCTTTCGTTGAGGCATATTTTATTTTATACACAACTTTCTTTTATACGGTGTATAAACCCCTTTGACTTTTACGTTTATTCAAAAGGAATCTTTTTTATACGAAGCGTTTACTAAACGAAAAAAGGGAATGTTTTTGTCATACGTATGCGGCGACAACGACTTCTCTGCCGTCGTGACCGTTATTTGAGTTTCGGATTCCTCTACAAGCCATACCTTCTTTTTAAAAGAAAAATAAATACCATGTTTTACTTTTCTTTTATTTTAGTATTGAAAATGGTTTTCATAATGTTTTTATATCAATGTGTTTTATTGATATCTCGTGATTGAAATGTGGAAATTTTATGTTTCCTTTATACATGTTTTATGTGATATGATTATGTTATGGTTCTTGGGAATTATTATGAAGACGGGTGGTTCCGTGATAAACTAAGGGCGGGTGAGCCCGTTATAGCTCTCCAATGCATTGGGTAAAGCGAAGGAGTGAAATGTTAAGGTTTCTCCGAAGAGATTTTAGGGAATATACTGTGATGGGTATTCCAAACGTAACCAAGAGGGTTAGTCCCTACGTAAGAATGTTATGAATGCCTCAACTTACCTTTATGTCTTATGATTTCTATGATTTATTCATGATTTTATGAGGTATGTTAAAGTGCCTATGTTTTATGGGTAAAGTATGATTTCATTCTTATGTATATATGAACTCATGTTTCCTTTCCATGTTTTTTTATAACCCATACTGAGCTTTTTATGCTCATCCCAAGTTTTTTTTTGAAATGTTTTCACAGGTCAAGGGAAAGGTACATGATATGATGATAGAGTAAAGGATGTGTCAAGAAATAATCCATGTTTTATTTTAAATGTGTTTCCATTGATGGGAATGAAGAATACTATCTTTATGTAGCCACTTTGTTTATATGTGGAATGTAATGAAAGTTTTATGATCTAATTCTCTAAGACTCTAAACCTGAAAAGATCCTCAATGTGTAATCTTGTAATAACTCAAGATTAAGTAATGTTTAAGGCTGGGGCCTTATAGTTGGTATCAGAGGTCGGTTTATATAACTTTAGGAGTTAGAATTCTATTAAATGATTATCCAAAAATATTTTTTTAAATGATATAGCATTTGAGGATTACCATGTTGCTTCATCTAAGACATGTTTGTTCAGAATGGTTTTCCACAGAGGAAACAGGGAAGCAGTGCTAGGAAGGCATACAGAAGGAAATAACCTTCCAAATCAGCATCCAGAAATGGCCGGAATTGGAACTGAACAGTTTGTTGCAGTAATGGCGCAGTTGACTCAAGCGATAAATGGCGGTGGTATCCATGCACGAGATCAGCCAGATCAACCGCAGAGGAACATGTCGGTGGTGGAACATTTCATGAGGCAACATCCACCATCATTTAGAGGATCATCTGACCCTGTGCTAGCTGAAGGGTGGATTAAAGCACTGGAGAAGATTTTTGATGTCATGGGGTGTTCAGACAATCAAAAGGTTAGTCTTTCCATTTACCGTTTGGAGGGTGAAGCAGATCAGTGGTGGTCTATGGTTAAAAATATCAGGGACGTCGATGAGATTGATGCTCTTGACTGGGATGAATTCAAAGGTATGTTTCTTGAGAAGTATTTTCCTAAGGCTGTTCGACTTAGGATGGAAAAGCAATTCATGGAATTGAGGCAAGAGGAAGACTAAGTGGCTGCCTATGAAGAAAGGTTCACTCGATTGGCAAGGTATGCTCCAAATTTTATCCGGGACCTTGATAGTAAAATCAATCGTTTTTACTCAGGATTAATGCCAAAGTATCGAAGGGCATTGGCTTCCCGTGAGTTTAAAAGTTATGAAAAGCTTGTTCGATGTGCTGAGAAGGTGGACATGGAGTTTGATGATGAGCAAGTTTTCTATAACAACCAGCAGAAGAAGAGACCGAGGTGGCAGGAGAAAGGTAAGAATTCTTCAAAAAAGTTTGATGGTAAGAGAACTAAGTTTCCAGTTTGTGATAAATGTTGGAAAAGGCATGCTGGGGAATGTCTTATGAATTATGGGAAGTGCTACCGATGTGGTAAGATGGGACATAAGGCTCGTGATTGCACTGAAAAGGATCAAGGTGAAGGTTAGAACAAATTTGATTTATAGTTAGTGAAATGTTATAAGTGCAATGAGATGGGTCACTATGCAAACGAGTGTCCGACAAGGAGCTTGAGTGATGGGAAGTAGTTAGAATACAAGCAGAAAGGGGTGGTGAAATCCTTTGCAACTACTTCAGCAGATGTCGGGCCATCAAATGAAGTTGTATCAGGTACTTTGATTGTTTTTTCAGATTATGCCAGTGTGTTGTTTGATTCGGGGTCTACACATTCATTCATCTCTGAAACCTTTTCTAGTAAAATGGGAATACCATCTCAAGAAATGACTCCTGAACATTTGGTAAAAACACCTGGGGGAAGTGTCGAGGTAAAAAGAATTTATAAGAATCTTCCTATCCTTATCTGTGGAAAGAACCTACTTGCAAACCTTATTGTTCTACCTATAGTAGAGTTTGATGTTATCCTGGGTATGGATTGGCTCTCTATTTACCATGCTAAGATTGACTGTAGAGCTAAAGAAGTTTCTTTTCAGAAAGACTTTCAGTTTGTTTACAAGAATGAACCCTTCCTTTTGATAACATATTAAGAGGCCGAGAAACTTGTAAAAGATGGAAATGAATGTTACCTTGCACACGTTGTTGAAAATAAAGGAAATGTTCAGATTAATGATGTGCCAGTGGTAAATGAGTATCCTAATGTTTTTCCTGATGAGTTTCCTGTAATAATACCAGATCAGGAAGTTGAGTTTACTGTTGACTTAGTTCCTGATGCTAAGACAATTTCAAAACCCCCTCATCGAATGGCACAAATTGAACTTTTAGAGTTTAAGGAGCAATTGCAAGATTTATTAGAGAAAGGTTTCATTAGACCTAGCACATCACCATGGGGTGCTCCTGTTTTATTTGTTAAAAAGAAAGATGGTTCTATGAGACTTTGAATTGATTATAGAACCTTGAATAATATAACTGTTAAGAACAAATATCCTTTGCCTCATATCGATGATTTGTTTGATCAGCTCCAGGGAGCTCAGTTTTTTTCAAAGATTGACTTGCGATCGGGGTACCATCAGCTGAAGGTTAAGGAGGCAGATATTCCAAAGACCGCAGTCCGTACGAGATATGGCCATTATGAATTTGTAGTAATGCCTTTTGGGCTAACAAATTCACCTGCTGTATTCATGGACTTAATGAATAGAATTTTCCATGAGTTCATGGATAAGTTTGTGGTGGTTTTCATTGATGATATTTTGATGTTTTCTAAAAGTAAAGAGGAGCATGAAAGACATTTAAGGGTTATCTTGCAAACCTTAAAAGAAAATAAACTGTATGGGAAATTCAGAAAGTGTGAGTTTTGGTTGCAACAAATTTCTTTCCTTGGTCACATTGTTTCTAAGGATGGAATAACTGTTGATCCTGCAAAAACAAAAGTTGTGGAAGAATGGCCAAGACCAACAAATGTAACTAAGATTCGTAGCTTCCTTGGTTTGGCGGGCTATTACCGAAGGTTTGTTAGAAATTTTTCACGGTTATCTAGTCCAATGACTAAGCTAACTCGGAAGGGTGTTAAGTTTATATGGACAAAAGAATGTGATGATTGTTTTCAGGTTTTGAAAATAAGATTGGTGAATGCTCCAGTTTTGGCACTACCTTCCAGGAATAGTGAGTTTGTTATATACAGTGATGCTTCATTGAAGGGACTTGGTTCCGTCCTAATGCAGAATGATCAGGTAATTTCTTATGCTTCACGACAGTTGAAAACTCATGAGGTAAATTACCCTACACATGATTTGGAACTAGCTGCTGTTGTTTTTGCTTTAAAAATTTGAAGGCATCATTTTATGGAGTAAAGTGTGAAATATATACCGATCACAAAAGTTTAAAGTATATATTCACTCAGAAAGAGTAGAACATGAGACAAAAGAGATGGATGGAATTAATCAAGGATTATGATTGTACAATTCATTACCATCCGGGAAAAGCAAATAAAGTGGCTGATGCTTTGAGTCGAAAAAGTAATGCTTCATTATCAATGTTGCGTTTGGAACGTTATCCTTTGGTTAATGATTTGATGAACTTTGGCATAGAAGTTGTAGGTGCAGGAAGTCCTTCTGTTTTGTTTCAGGTATCAGTGAGATCATCTCTATCAGATAGAATCAAGCAAGCACAGAAGCAAGACAGTGAGTTGCAGAAAAAGGTAGAGCTGGTTCAGAAAGGTAAGTTGCCTGAATTCAACATTGATAATGATTGCGTTTTGAGATTTGGGAAGAGTTTATGTGTGCCTTGTGATTCACAGTTGAAGAGAGAGTTGTTATGTGAAGCTCATAGTTCTCCGTTTTCAGTTCATACGGGCAGTACTGAGATGTATAGAGATCTGCGGGAGTATTACTGGTGGGATGGAATGAAAAGAGATATTGCTGATTTTACTGTGAAGTGTTTGACTTGTCAGCAGGTTAAAGCAGAGTGGTAGTTACCGAAAGGGATGATTCAGCCTTTACCAGTGCCAGAGTGGAAATGGGAGAATATATCCATGGACTTTGTTGTTGGATTACCGAAGACATCTCGAGGTAATAATGCAATCTGGGTTATTGTTGATCGCTTGTCCAAATCTTCTCATTTCCTTGCTCTACGAGATACTTTCTCTCTTGATCAACTTTCCCGTTTGTATCTTAAAGAGATATTCAGGTTACATGGAGTTCCTCTCTCCATTGTATCGGATCGTCATCCCAGGTTTACTTCTAACTTTTGGAAAGGCCTTCAGAAGTCGTTGGGTACTGAATTAAATTTTAGTACAGCATTTCATCCTCAATCAGATGGGCAGTCAGAACGAAAAATTCAGACCTTGGAGGATATGCTATGAGCTTGTTCTATGGATTATCAGGGAAGTTGGGACCAACATCTTTCTTTGGTTGAATTTTCATATAATAACAGTTTCCATTCCAGTATACAGATGGCACCATTTCAGGCATTATATGGGAAGCGGTGTCGAACCCCAGCTTTCTGGGAAGAAGTGGGTGAAAGGACGTTGATGGGAACAGAATTGGTAGAAGAGATGGCAGAAAAAGTTCAGCTGATTCAGAAACACATGAGAACAGCTCAGAGCAGGCAGAAGAGTTATGCGGATAACCGGAGGAAGGATCTATCTTTTGAGGTAGGTGATCATGTTTTTCTCAAGGTTTCTCCTTGGAAAAGTGTGATGAGATTTTGTAAGAAAGGAAAGTTGAGTCCAAGGTTCATTGGACCATACGAAATTCTGGAGAGAGTTGGATCAGTTGCATACCGAGTGGCTTTACCTCCGAGTTTATCTCAGGTACACAATGTTTTTCACGTTTCGATGTTGAGAAAGTATATGCCAGATCCATCTCATGTTTTGAGTCTAGAAATAGTTCAACTGGAAGAGAACCTATCTTATGAGGAACAACCGGTCCAGATTCTTGACCATAGGGAGAAAGTGTTACGGAATAAGGTGATTCACCAGGTAATGGTTTTTTGAAAAAACCACATGATTGAAGATGCAACATTGTAATCTGAAAATGCAATGAGGGATAAGTACCCCCATTTATTTGATAAGTAAATAAATTGCGGGGACGCAATTTTCTAAAGGGGGGATGGATGTAGCATCCCAAGTAAGTAATGAATAATAGAAATTTTTATCTATGTCTATTAATGATTAAGATAGTGTTATAGAGGCTTAAAATGAAAATAAATACAATCTTATGCATGGAATACACTAATATTCTTAAAAGATTGTTTTACTGCCTTTTGATGGCAAACCATTTTTGAATCTATATTTTGACAATTTTATAAGCTATTTTTGTCAAAATAAACTTATCCTTTATGATTGGGACATCAAAATTTACTTTGTGTGAATTTTTGGTATTTTTCTAACAATGTTCATTTTTTAATGAATAATGAAAAATACTGCATTTTACATCAAAACTGATTTTTAATCTAATTTATTTATATTATTAGATTATGTTTTGAATTGGTTTTGAAGTGAAATTAGAATAAATTTTTACCATTTTATCCAATGTTGGTCATTGGAATCAATTTCACTTTGAAATTAGACTTAAACTGGTGTCAATCTTTTGATACTTATTGTTTTGTAAAAACACGCTATTTGCTCTGGCAGCGGGAATTAATTATTGAATTAATTAATGTGACTTATATTATTTGAATTTTTTAAAATGGACTTCATTTTTGAATTCGTAATATCAAATATAGCTTAGGGTGAATTTTTGGTAATTTTCTGAAAAACTTCAATTTTTGATGAATAGTGAAACCACTAAGTGGTAATCAAGCAAACTGATTTTTTCAGTTAAATGAAAGTTTACCACTAATGTGTACTGAATTTTGGAAATCCGACATACATGGTTGTCATTAAGAAGTAAAATGTGGTTCAATGAGATTAAAATAATTTTTTGGTGAATAGTAACTTATTAAGTTCTTAATCACGATTAGTGGTAATTAGGGTAGTTTAAGGTATAAATAATGCTTTAATAATACGAAATGACCTAGACACATGTCCCAAACTTATTGGTTGTGTCATGGCCGACCAAGACAAGCCATGGGTCAACTTGGGGACCCCATGGAGACACTTTGGTTTGGAAATGACATAAATTACTTTTTATTTAATGTTAAAGTGAAAATAACACAAACATAATATGTTTTACGAAAACAATTTTTAAGTGGGGTTATACACGTCCAAATTTTGATTATAAATAGTCATTGGAAAGCTAAAAATATTTCCTATATCGTAGTAGTTTTTTTATAATTTTTAGACATTAAATAAATTAAATTATTTATTACATAATAATGATGCAGCGATGCCATCATTATTTGACGATTTAAATAAAATGGAAAGATAATATAAAATCTATGAACTACACATGTCCAAAACCAATTGGATGAGTGGATTTCGAACCCTTATCACCTTATACACGAATTTATCAATGTGGGACCTTTTAAAACAGAAACACATTTTCAAATAAAGTAATATTTCTTTACTTTCCAAAAGTGTCCCTCATCTCCTCTTATAAAAGGACCCCACCCCTACCTCATTTCACACACTCCACAAGCCATTGGCTCGGCCAACCCCTGCCCATTTACTCTCTCCACATCCCTCTCCTCATACTATAGGTTTCCCTTTGGGCATAATCCTTTTAAAGGAAGCCTTTAGGCTCATCTCAAAAGGAGTTACACTTTTAAAGGTAATTCATTCTCTCATGTTCATTTGTTTTATTTTGCTTCTCCAACCCCCTAAACTCTTTTTATTTACTTCTTTTGTAACAAAACCAGTATCTTAAATATAATAGGATGTTGTTATAAGATTTACTTGAGCTACACTCTCACACAACTACATCAAATGGTTAAAGAACATACGGTTTCCATGGATGGCGAAATTCTACCTCCTGAAACGATGATTGTTCAAACACTCATTTAACACCTTCAAAGGTGGCCATTATGATGTCACTATTTTCATATATGTTATATAATTTTTTTATGTTTTCCTTAAGCTTCTGTTTTTTTTCATTTTTGGCATACCTTTATTGTTTCCATTATGGGTAAACACGATATCTTCATTTTAGGAAATGCGGACTACCGCCCCCTAAAAGTGATTTGATTCGTTAATACCATATGTGGGATGTGTAAAGGATAAAGTTAATGATATTATATATGTTATTATACTGGAATTATAATATACTCTTATATCATTATGATTCCATTCCAGAAAATATGAAATAGAGATGAAAGTAGCGTTCATGCGTACGTACGGCTTACCGTCTCCATGAACGGTGCATTTCATTTTTTACCTCTAAATGATTATGTAATGCATGTATGTACTGGATATATATGACATATATGATATCTACATCATGAATACCATTCTGGATATAATGAACCTTTGACCAAATTAACAACATGTGAGTGTAAGAAGTCTATTTTTGACTTAAGAACCAAATACCGACAAAATGAACATTATTAACTTAAATGATTACATGATGTTCATAACATGGTATAAAAGGAATAATGAACTTGAGAAAGATTCATAATCAAGTAGATATTAACTCAAGTTTATTATTCAGGAGATTAAAGAACGGTCGGGTCAAGTCGGATACGAGGTATGGGACTTCGTCTCAATCTCCTTTCGTTGAGGCATATTTTATTTTATACACAACTTTCTTTTATACGGTGTATAAACCCCTTTGACTTTTACGTTTATTAAAAATGAATCTTTTTTATACGAAGCGTTTACTGAACGACAAAAGGAAATGTTTTTGTCGTACGTATGCGGTGACAACGACTTCTCCGCCGTCGTGACCGTTATTTGAGTTTCAGCTTCCTCTACAAGCCATACCTTCTTTTTAAAAGAAAAATAAATAACATGTTTTACTTTTCTTTTATTTTAGTATTGAAAATGGTTTTCATAATGTTTTTAAATCAATGTGTTGTATTGATATCTCGTGATTGAAATGTGGAAATTTTATTTTCCTTTATACATGTTTTATGTGATATGATTATGTTATGGTTCTTGGGCATTATTACGAAGACGGGTGGTTCTGTGATAAACTAAGGGCTGGTGAGCCCGTTATAGCTCTCCAATGCATTGGGTAACGCGAAGGAGTGAAACGTTAAGGTTTCTCCGAAGAGATTTTAGGGAATATACTATGATGGGTATTCCAAACGTAACCAAGAGGGTTACTCCCTACGTAAGAATGTTATGAATGCCTCAAGTTACCTTTATGTCTTATGATTTCTATGATTTATTGATGATTTTATGAGGTATGTTAAAGTGCCTATGTTTTATGGGTAAAGTATGATTTCATTCTTATGTATATATGAACTCATGTTTCCTTTCCATGTTTTTTTATAACCCATACTGAGCTTTTTATGCTCATCCCATGTTTTTTTTGAAATGTTTTCACAGGTCAAGGGAAAGGTACATGATATGATGATAGAGTCAAGGATGTGTCAAGAAATAATCCATGTTTTATTTTAAATGTGTTTCCATTGATGGGAATGAAGAATACTATCTTTATGTAGCCACTTTGTTTATATGTGGAATGTAATGCAAGTTTTATGATCTAATTATCTAAAACTCTAAACCTGAAAAGATCCTTAATGTGTAATCTTGTAATAACTCAAGATTAAGTAAGGTTTAAGGCTGGGGCCTTATAGAAAATGGTATCTCATCACTTGTACATAAAATTTACATCAATAAGGATATATAAGAACATATCCAACATAACAATATGTAAATTAAAAGACCCAACAAAAGAAGTCTTTTAAAAAATGGAGGGTGAAAGAATCCCTTACTGGTTTGGGAATCCTTCGAAATGTGCACCCCATGAAAGAAGGGTCATACAATGATTATTTAAATAACCATAAATGACATTATATTACACAAAGAGTACTATAATTGGCAGTACATAAACCACACAAAAGGAAATAGTGTCAAATGTAGCATGAATCTCACAGGAATAAAAGTGATATGAAAAATCCCCTTATGAAAATTCAGCAGCCTAACGGCGCCACTTGAAACTTCTAAAAATGGATTGTTGAGATCAAATAGGGTATCTCATCATATGAACATTATTGGACAGTAGGATAAATATAAAAGGACATCCTCCAACAAAAGAACATGGAGCATAAAAGGAATGACATAAAAGAGGGTACTTGAAAATAAAATGATAGGTAGGGTTCCTTACCTTCAGTCCAACTTGTCTTGTTCGTTTCTATATATTCCTGAATAATAAACTTTGGTCAATTAATAATTGCTTAAGGACCTCCTTTGATGTTTATTATTCAATTAATATAACATATTATAATGTTATAATAATTATATAATTATGTTAGTTCATATCAGACCTTTTTGTCGATGTTCAGTACATGAGTCAAAAATGAACTTGTTTGAAAAGAATTGTCCATGACGTAATATTTACATAATCTCCAGAATTGTATTAATGATTTTAATATCATATATATCCAGTATATATTAATTTTATACTATTCCATAACATTTGGAGAGAAGAAATGAAAGGCATCGTTCATGGAGACGGCAATCCGTACGTACGCATGAATGCTACTTTCATTTCCATTTCATACTTTAATAGAATGAAAACATATCGATACATAGGTATATTATAATTACAGTATAATATCAAATATAATATTATTAACTTTATCCTTTATACATCCCACATATGGCATTAACGAATCAAATCACTTTGAGGGGGCGGTAGTCCGCACTTTCTTAAATGAAGATATCACGTTTACCCATAATGGAGACAATGAAGGAGTTCCATAAATGAAAAATACAGAATCATAAGGAAATTAATAAACATATTATATATCATATATAAAAATAGTGACATCATAATGGCCACCTTTGAAGGTGTTAGATGAGTATTGAACAATCATCATTTCGGGAGGAATAATTTCGCCATCCACTGAAACATTATGTTCATTAACCATTTGATGTAGGTGTGTGTTAGTGTTGCTCGAATACTTCTTATGAAAACATCATAGTATATTGAAGATACTGGATTTGTTACAAAATAAATGAATAAAAAGTGTTTAGGGGGTTGGAGATGAAAAATAAAACAAATGAGCACAAGAGAAAGCATTACCTTTAAAAAGTGTAACTCCTTTTGATTTGAGCCTAAAGGCTTCCTTGGAAAGGATTCTGCCCAAAGTGAATCCTCTAGAATGAGGAGAGGGATGTAGAGAGAACAAATGGGTAGGGTTTGGCCGAGACAAAGGCTTGAGTAGTGTGGTAAATGAGGTAGAGTTGGGGGAATTTTATAAGAGGAGAGGAGGGGCACTTTTGGAAATCATGAAAATATTATTTTATTTTTAAAAGTGTTTTGGATTTTTAAGGTCCCAAATTGATATATGTCGATGATAAGTTGATATGGATTCGAAATATACTCCTCCAATAGGTTTTTAACATGTGTAAGGATTAGATTTTTTCATTATCTTTTCATTTTATTTTAATCGCTCATTAATGAGGTAATCACTGCATCATCAAGATGTCATAAATAAATTAATTTATTTAATGTCAAAAGAATATAAAAAAATATCATGATGTAGGAAATCGTTTTATATTTCTAGAGAGTATTTATAGTAAAAAATATGACTAGTATAACCCCTTCTAAAAATTGTTTTAGTAAAACAATTTATGCTTGTGACATTTTTACTTTTATTTAATAAAAAGCATTAATGCCTTTATCTCACCCAAGTGGATCCATGGGGTCCCCTAAATCGATCCATGGGTTTTAAGGGTCGGACATTACTCAGCCAATAGGTTTATGACAAGTGTCATAGTGTTTTCATATTATAATAACATCATTTTTACCTTAGATTGCACTAATTACCTGTAATCGCGATTAATGAAAAAAAGTTACTATTCACCAAAAAATTATTTTCATCCCATTGAACCACATTTTACATACTAATGACAACCATGTATGTCGGATTTTGGAAATTCAATACACACTAGTGGTAAACTTTCATTTAACTGAAAAATCAGTTTGTTTGATCACCACTTAGTGGTTTCACTATTCATCAAAAATTGAAGTTTTTCAGAAAATTACCAAAAATTCACCCTAAGAAATATTCAATATTACAAATTAAAAAATTATGTTTATTTTACCTAATTCAAAGAATATAAGTAGAATAAATTAATTTAATAATTGACTCCCGCTATCAAAACAAATAGTGTGTTTTTAAGAAACAATTTATATCAAAACATTAACATTTGTTTATGTCAAATTTCAAAGTGAAATTAATTCCAAAGTCCACCATTGGATCAAATGGTAAAAATATATTATAGTTTCACTTTAAAACCAATTCAAAATATAATCTATTCATATAAATAAATTAGATTAAAAAGTGGTTTTGAATTAAAATACAACATTTTTCACATATTCATTAAAAATGAATTTTATCGGAAAAATATCAAAAATATACACAAAGTAAATGTTGATGTCCCAATTATAAAGAAGGATTTTATTTGGTCCAAACGAATGAATAAGAGTGACCAAAACTACTTTTAAAGAGGGTTCGCCATCAAAAGGCGCTAAATCAACCTTTTAGTGAATATTAATGTATTTTATGCTTAAAATTGAATTCTTTTCTTATTTTAAGCCTTTATCTTTTATTGGATAAATGTAAAAACATTTAACAAACATATATAATCATATTTTAGTTACCTCTATTCATTCCCACCAATACAATGGCTATTTTTGAACTACCATATTTTTATATTATTGGTGTGCATTGTAATATTCCAACAAAAACTCATTGTTGCGTATTGGGTACGCTATCGAACATAGCATCCCCTTTAAAGTAAATATTAATATTTATTCTCAAATATTAATAAAAATAAAAAGTAACATTGGTTATTTACCTGGGATGTTACACCCTGGGTATACTGATAAAACTTTGGCTTTACACTTAGATAAATAAATGTTTTTTGGTTGGATAGGTGTCCCCTTAGAGGTTTTTCTTATGATGAAACATATATTTGGAACTTTATAGTGTGAGGTACATCAACAATATATTACATTTGAGATTCTCAATTTTAACTCAATGTCAATAAAAATTATGGTTGTTGGGATACATAACAAGAGGGGTTAACAATGCTTCAATGGAGGGTAGATTATAAGAACCCCGTTTTTCATATAGTTTCATCGAAGTACATCTTGTGGACGGGCTATTATAAGTGTAGAAATTGAAATATTCTAATCTTTTTAGGTATGAAATTTTAAAAATAATTGGTGATGATGGGTTGAATATATTTTAATTCACAAGAATATGTTTTATCGACAAATTATTGATAAATGTGTTAAAGGCCTTAAATTATAATTTATATCCTCGAATATTCAATTGAATATATTTAGAGTTCAACGATGAGTTAGGTGTGATATTTGGATGACCAAAATGCCTTGGTGAAGACTGAATAAAAAATAATTAAATATAATATATTAATCCCAAACTTACAAGTCAAAAATAAATGAATAACTCTATAATGGTGCATCTTATAGGAAATCTGAGTCCATTTTTGTGCATGTAATAAGTATTTTACCTTAGTGGTGTATAACATTTGTATGTTTTGGACGTTTGAACGCCTCACTTGGGAAAAGAACCTTTTTATATTTAATTAATTAATAAATCCTTTTTTGAATATTAAATAATTAATATCTAAAAAACTGTGTAGTATATGAGAAATCTGAGACCAACATTGTGCAAGGATAGGGGGGTTTACCATTGTTAGGGTATATCATTTATGGGCAATGGCCATTTGTTTTTATTTTAAATTTTTTTGTTCTATGGTTAATTTTATTTCTTTAATCATTAATCCAAAATTAATGAAATTAAATTAATAGGTATATTATTATTAACAAAAATAATAAAAATATTATTATTTGTATTATTGTTATTTTTTCAAATAACGTGAATGGAAAATAACATGTTTAATTAATTTTTTTCACTCAAAAGATAAATGATGATTTAACACGTCTGAATAATTATTATTGATCAACACATTAAGAATAAAATTATTAGTCAATACTAAATAAATGAAAATGTAGAGATAATATTAAATTATTAACAATTATCGACATTAATTAATGTTGTTGATGAATCATTAAAAGGTGAATGATACATTATAAAAATATTCCTTATTATTTTTATTAATATTATTTTTAAATTGAGAAAAATAATTGTTTTCAAAACATCATTTCAGCAATAACTTTTTTGTATGGCGTCAGATTGATACACTACCAGCAGAAACACGACCCTAAAATTGATGTGGCCATTTCATGAACAATATTGAATATTTTATTCAGGCTCATGAAATAATCCATGAAATTACCAATTAGAAGATGTGTTGATGCGGGAAATTAATAGAATAATTTAATAAATTAGTGCTTCAATTAATAAATGTATCTAAATTATTTCTTCTTTAATGTGCGGTGATGTGATTTTAATAGAATAATGTTAAATCATTTCCTCTATGTGAAATGGTAATTCACGCAATGTATTACTAATAGTCAGTATATTAAAAACATGTCTCCAACATTGTGTAAACCTCCAAACTTGCCTCATCTCGACTATAGGGCTTTAAAACTCTCTCTACATCATTATAGTGCCACTAAAGACCTCCTCCTCAGACAAAAAGTCATCAGCGTACCTTCTTCTTGGGCCACATCTTCTCTGTGCACCACCATCGATGATCGAATAACCATTACACAACTCCCATGTTTTAGATCTAAATCTCATTCTTTGCTGTAGTCATAATTGATTTTCCTCAAATTGGGGTTTTCTGTTGGCGAGTGTTTGTCAAAACCATTTTTGAGGTTGGTGTTCTAAATCATGAATCTCATTGTCATTATTTTCATTACATGTATGAAAATTGTAGAATTGCTATAGTTTTTTATAAAAAGATATTCTTGAATTTCATGATTATTTAATTATTTTTCATGAATTAAATAATGAAGGAAATGTGTAATGTAAAGTTTTAAGGACTATTAATTGTATAATGAAATATAGTATTATAATATAATAAATTGGGGAAAATTAATTGTGGATGTAATTATGTGATGTTAATATTTTTAATTGAGATAATAATTGGTGAAAAAAATTTTAAAGTGATAATGGTATTATATTTTAAAATAATTAATGGTCGAGTTAATTATGGGATTATCATATTTTATATAAGATTAATTAATTGTGGATTTATTTAATGTAACTGGTAGTTTAATTAATTGATAACTTAATTATTGTGAGAAATTTTTTTATTAAATTTGTTGAATTAAATAATGAGATTAAATTAATTGACGAATTAATTTATTAATAAATGAATTTTTTAATTATTGAACAAAATAATGAAATTGAAGGAAAAAATTAATTGGAGAATTAATTGAAGGAAATGAGTTTATCTAATTAATTGTGGAATTATTTAATTGATATTCATGTGATCAATTAGTTGGCGAATAAATTGAAGAATTTGTGTATGGTTAATTAAATGTAGAATTAATTAATGTGAATGATTTGGATTAATTAATTGGTAAATTAATTAATGGATGTACAGTTATGATTTCATAGTTGTATTATTTAATGTCCATTTTAATTATTAGGGATTGTTGTGAGGGTGTAATTGAATGAATGAGATTAATTAATTGGTAAACTAAATAATGTTGATTGATAGAATATAGAAATGATATGATTGAATAATTAATTGTAGAATTAATTATGGGGAAAAGAGATTAGTAAGTTGGATAATTATTTTTTGAAATAATGATTGGAAATTGAATTTGATTATTTGTGATATTAATCGTAGAATTAATTATGATTTGTTGGGATTTTGAATGAGAAAATTAATTGTGGAATAAATTAATGGGAGAGATGTGACTAATAAATTTGTGAATTCATTAATGTAAAAGTTATGGTAAATTAATTGTTAAAATAATTAATGAGAATGGATGATTTTATTTTAATTATTAAATTAATTAATTGGATTGAATTAATTAAATATATTTTAGTTAATGATTTATAAATTGACTGTTAGACATGTTGATATACACCCATGATAACGATGTAAATTCATGGTTGAACTGAGTTGTTAATTATAGAATTTATTACGGGATATGGACAATGTATTTTGAGATAAATAATTGTGTAATTAATTATGAGATTTTTGACATTATAGATATAATTAATGAATTAATTAATGGGATTTATGTACTTAATTATTCTTAAAATTAAATAAGGATATTTACGGAACAAACTAATTGATGAATTAGTAATGGAATTTGGGGATAATTAATGGTTGAGTTAATTATCAAATTATTGAATTATAAATTGTGAATAATTTTTTGATGATTTAATTATTGGATGTCAAGTTGTAAAATGAATAATTAATTAGTGAATTATTTAATGTAATTTATGTAGTGAATTAATTATTGAATTAATTAACATAGATTGAATTACCAATTAATTGTGGAATTAAATGAATGGTTATAAATGATTAATTAGTTTTTTAATTAATTAATGTAATGTTTGCAGAAATGGGAATTTACTATGATGATGATGGCATGGAGTAGCACATGGGATAACCAGGGTGTGAGAATGAAATTTAATGTATACTTTTGAGGGAGGATTTAATATTGTTTACATAAGGACTATGTGATCCTTATAAGAAGAAGAATAAGAAATCTTCTAATATTGTTTACTTAAGAACCATGATAGACTTAATGGAAGTAAACTTTGTGAGGTTTTGATTGTTTTAGAAGAACCATGTTAGCCTTTAAGAGGAAATATTGTGAGATTGTTCATGTTTTTTCGTAGGAAGCATTTATGCTTTCTTTTGTATTACTCACTATATATTGTTGAGGTTACAGTCCATAGTGGACATTACTTATTTTAGACTAATTTGCATGTTTTATGTATTTGATAAATGAAATTTTATTTATGATTGTGATTGGAAACATAGACATTCAGACTTGTGATATCCTTTGGGGATATATCAGACTCCAGCATAGGCCAAAGCTGGTATTTTGGTTCGGGTGACTTTGAGATCCCAGAGATTTATGGATTTTAATAAGGGATAATTGAATAAATATAAATTGATTAATTTTTAATTTTTTATTCTTAATAGAACAACATAATGTATTATTGACAAGTATTTTTTGTAGTCGTTGGTGGTGGTTTACTGAGCTGTATTTACACCATACTCAGGCTTCATGATCTGTACCCAAGTAGACATTTTTTTTCTAGAATGGTTAAAGGAATAGGACCTAATATAGATGGATGTTTTGGGATGTAGCATTTTGAGTAGAACATATGTTTTTTAGGACCCTCTTCGGCTTCATTAATGTCTTTATTTTTCTAGTATGCATTTTGACATTTTAGACAGACATTATCATGACATGTTTTTCTGCTTCAGTTGGATATTTAATTTAATTCTTGATGATCATCAAATATTGGTATTTTTTTTCATTATATATTATTATGCAATTGTTTATTCATTATTCTGGTGCTTAATCTAATAAAATATGGTATAGTCTCTTAATGAATGACTTGCAAGACACTTTATGCTAGTCGGTATCCTCTTGTGTACGAGTAGGCACACCTAAGGTCATTGACTGACCGCAACGGGGAACCGTTGTGGGGCACATAAGACATGATCTTATATAGGATGTAAATCAAAGACAAAAAATCATTATTTAGTGGGGAAATAATTCATAGTACAAAAAACAGTATGTTCATTACCAATTAGATTGATGTGTGTGTATGTTTAGTTCAAAACCTTAGAATAAAAACATCCTATTATATTCAATTTATTGGTGTTGTAATGCAATCAAGTAATAATTATTGTTTACTGAGTTGATAAAAAATAAAGGAGTTTGAGAGAGGGTGCTACCTATTAATCAAGTAACACATTTTGATCTGTACCAAAAGGCTTCCAGGGATTCAATTCAAGCTAATGTGAGGCTTATAGAAGAAAGGGAGGGATGTGGGGAAGTTGATTCAACATATCTTGGTAAAACCATAGTTTTTTGAGATATGCGATGAAGATGGAGTAGGGGTGGAATTTTATAAAGAAGTGAAAGGAAACACATGTAAATTTTTGTACAATTTATGTGTACATACATTTTTACCTAACAAAAGTCATAAAAATCCAACCAAACTCTTGATTTGAATTTGAATATCTGAATAATGTCCATACAATGGGTGATGGAAAATTTTAAGGCAAATTTTAATTTAATATTTTATTGACAATAAGTGATATAATTTCCACACAATATTTTAAAGTTGATCATTTGTAAAATATTTGGGATTATATCATTCATTGGAAAATTTGAAGAAAATTACAGTTTTACCATTTAAATTTCATTGTAGTAATTCAGACATAAATATTATAATATGAATTATTTGGAGTTAAAATTTTAAGAATGTCATCCTAAATTAATGGTATACAACTTTTATTCAGTACATGGTAGCACGATCATGCATTGGATTGGTGTAAAAGGGCAATGAATTTAATAATGGGATGGAATCACCATATTGGACATCAATTCTGTAGTTTGGCCATAACATATTCCTCCTTGCTTCAATTAGGCCAAAATATAAGGAAAGTCTTGAAGGCCTATTTAATTTCATAACATTTTCCGGTAAGGACAACTGAATCACAAATTTTGGCGGTCAAACATGCGGTGCAAGTTGGATTAATTTATTTGGCCAAATTTATCCATTCACACATGAAACCTTATAAAACCCGACCTCCCATACACTGTATAAATTGATGTTTTTCACATTTATAGGGGTTGGGACATGAATTATGATGTTCAGTTCAAATGATAAGTGATTAAACTAAAACTCTATAAGTAGAGACCCGAAGCCTGACGTACATGGACATTACATTACATTTGCGGAATACTTGATACATAATTAAAACAAACACACAAGGACTGTAATAGTTTAGTGTCTTTGGATACTTGGAACGTAATCTTCTAATCGTGGTGAAAGATCTTCAACATCCCCCATAAAGATCTTCCCCTTTTTTTCTTACCTAAAACCTTTCTTTATATCCTGGGGAAAAGAAAACATATAAAGGGTGAGCTCAAATGCTCAGTAAGGGTAATCATGGATAAAATAAAACAAATATTATACATTTGAACTTAAAAACATGAACATAATGTTTAAACATCAAAAGCTTGAGTAATGACATAAAACATGGATGTACGTGACTCATAGATCATAATAAAGAAACATTAAGCATGATAAAATAGCATGGGAATAAAACAAGTAATTGTGGAATCCTTTAAGCACTTGTTATTATTTCCATAGTAGCCAAGGAATTGCTGCCAAGACCATCTTAGTGGGCAGAGTCCCTTTCTGAATCGAGTCACCCTCGTTTCAGTCTTGTTTAACTGAACCGGTATAACCTACCATTCCAGCCATGTCTATCTCATGAGATATAAAATCATTACCCAAGGCATTGGAGGGAGATATAGGTCCCACCCATCTCATAATGAAATAATTTTTACTTGTTCCCCAAAATAAACATACATCATTCATAATAACCCAATAAATAAAATGGGTTTCATAAACATCATCACATCATCACATAATCCATATAAAAGAAATGGATATCATTTCATAATAAGAAAAGTGAAACCATGTAAATCATAAAGACATTATACTTGAAACATACATTTATGAAATATCTTCATCTTATATGGAAAATGGTTTTGATAAAACACTTGAAATAAATTCTTGAGGAAAATATCCTTTCTTCATTAAAATCATTTTCTTTTCACAAAATGTCATGAAATTCTAAAAGAAAGAGATTTTGTTGTAAATAGTCATGAACTCTTTTGGAGGAAGATTCATTAAAATAAGGCTTTATAAAACCGTAAAAAACCGTTCACGCCGTATAAGTTAAAAATAACATTTTTCTCGTACTTTTGTCGGAAAAGTCAAAATGTACCTCGTAAAAGAAAGATTCCATACATACCACGTAGTAAAAGTCAAAAAATGGGTAAGAAGGACATTAAACATACATGAAATCATTTTTATAAAACATGGACATGGATGATAACAATAACCCCAATATATACTTACGAATAAGCAATCTCGGATAAAAATGAGATTTGTGAAATTATCCCTTACCTTAGGTCCGATATGCTTCGTATGGTTCCGAACCTCCTGTATAATGATTTAAATTATGTCATTGACTTATTAAATAATCATATTCATTGTTATTATATCATACAAGGTTCACTTATGACTTTATGTTACCCGTTCTTTTGTAAATTCCATGTTAAAGGTCATTTTTTGGTAAAATCGTTTCTTATGTCGTAGGCGTTGGGACTTGTTGTTTCTTGACATTATTATTACTTATATCATGATTTACTTACTTCCAGAATATAAAACATGATTTATATATCATATATATTCATTATATATATATATATATTATAGAGAGATAAATGAAATGAAACACACCGTTCATGGAGACGGTAGTCCGTAAGTACGCATGAACTCTGTTTTCCGTTCCTTATTGTCTTGAATGGAAGTAAGTAGATTACATACATATATATATACATAAAACCAGTAGAATTATTATGTTATATATACCATTATTATTAACTATATATATACTTTATAATCATTCTTGAATGGTTATCATGGTGAATGAATCTCATCACGTCGTGGAGACGGTATTCCGAACGTACGCACGAGCGATGATATCATTTCCATAATTATTGGATTGAATTGGATTGGATGATATAATATTTCAGAATCATTATGATGTTATAAAAACATTATATAGTTATTATTTACACCTTTATACGCATCCATGTAAGGTGGTGTTGGAGAAACAGATTACACCACGGCGTGGAGACGGTATTCCGTACGTACGCACGCGGGGTGATTTCATTTTTCCGTAGGATGGATAGAAGGATAATTAGTGCTGTTTGATATTTATAATAACATATTAGTATGTAAGGAATACTGATGTTATTACTTTATAATGAAACAACTAAAGAAGAAGAAGTTGAAGAAGAAAGAAATTGAAAAGATCGGTCATGGATATTACCTCTTCTTTGAAACGCCTCTTTGAATCCTCCACTTAGGGAACTAATATTGGTCTTTGAAGAAGACCAGGACCTTTAAGATTATTCTAGGGAAGTGTAGATGGGAAGTAGGTAGGACATGACCGAGCTTCAAGGCTCAAAAGGATGTGAGGAGGAGGGGGAAGAGGTGCCCTTTTATAAGGGAGGAGAGGTGCATCTTAGGAATATGTCAAAATATTATTTTATATTAAAGTCAAAATCGGATTATAATGGTTCCAAAGGGTCTTATTTCGAATCTAAAGTGGGTATGGGTCGAAATACTATCAAACAATAAGATTTAGACAAGTTTAGGTTATTATTTTAACCTTATCTATTAGATTTAACTCTAAGTTAAATAATTTAACTTTTACCGTGTCTTTTGTTTTCTTACACTATACGATTAATACACTTACTATAATATGCCAAACGAACCCCAAGTTGTTTATTATTAATATATATATCCTTATCTAAGTCATTTGGTCGATCCTTAGATTTTTATGAATAAAATAACAATTAATAATATAATAATTGATTTAAAAACTATTTTATGTCAATTTTGATACTATTTGATATATGATTTTTGTGAAAGTCATAACAGAATTATATGTTCAAACAAAGTTGATTAAATCAACAATAATATATCATAGTAACCTAAAAAATTAGTGGAATTCATATAAAGTCTCAAAATACATTTATTTGGGAATTTATAACATCAATTATGTTAACATTTCCTTAAAAGGGTAATTACTGCATCATCGTTGTGTCATAAATAAATTAATTTATTTAAAGTATAAAAATTATAAATAAAATATAATTATGTAGGAAATCGTTTTATCATTCTAATGAATATTTATAATCGAATTTATCTTATGCATAACCCCATATTAAAAATGTTTTAGTTATTAAACTTTGATTTTAACTATTTTAAATATTCATTAAATAAAATAATATTAAATGTCATAATCTAATACAAGTGGACCTAAATGGTCATATTATATTCATAAGGTTTTTTGGGTCGAATTAAACTTATCTAATAGAAATAGGACATGTGTTAGGGAAATAGTAATATCATATTTACCCTTAGTTACCTATTTACTATTAACCGTGGAAAAAAAAGTAAAAAGTTACTATTCACCAAAAACTTATTTTCAACCCATTGAACCACATTTGACTTAATAATGAAAATCATTTAAATTGGATTTTTTAAATTCAAATCACAGAAGTGGTAAAGTCCCATTTAAACGAAAAATCAATTTTTTGTAACCACTACTTTGTGGTTTCACTATTCATCAAAAATTGAAGTTTTTTAGAAAAATACCAAATTTTCACCCTAGGCTAATTTCGATATTCCGAATTCAAAAATGAAGTCTATTTTACAAAATTCATAACAAAGAAGTTTCATTAATTAGTTTTATAATTAAATCCCACTGTTAAAACAAATAGCGTCTTTTTAAGAAATAATATCTATCAAAAGATTAACACTTGTTTATGTTCAATCTCAAAGTCATATTAATTACATTGACTACCATTAGATTAAATGGTAAAAATATATTCTATTTAAACTTTAAAAACATTAAATATTCTAATTTAACCATATAAATTATTGCGATGAAAAAAGTTGTTATTAAATAAAATATAGCGTGTTTTTACTATTCATTAAAATATAAAAATTTTCAGAATAAGATGAAAAATTTATCGAAAGTAAATTTTTATATCCTGATTCTAAAGAACAATTAAATTTTGTAATATTGAACTTATAAACTTGTCAAAACTAAATTTAATGTGGGTGCGCCATCAAAAGGCGGCAAAAAATGCATGTTTTTAAAAAAATTTAGTTGACCCGAAAAATTTATTTTGTTCTTATACCATGTTCTTGAAAATGTGTAAGATGAATAATAATGTTATAAAATTCAAAATTTAGTTAATACTATTCATAACGGCTAGTTCATAACAATATTATAATAATATATCGTTGTTTAGTAAAACCCGGTATTGCGTATAACACACGCTATCGAGGATGGTCGCGATTGTGTGTAATACAAGGCAAGTCAAGGATGTGTGTTGTGCAAGCTCATTTTGGTGTAGCGTACAACACAAGACATTAATGAAATTAAAAAGAATACTTTTCATAAAATCTCCGGGTGTTACATTCTACCCCCCTTAAAATGAATTTCACCCTCGAAATTCTTCGGGGTTATAAATGGTTTACTATTTGAAAGTTTCTATGATAGAAACCCACATTGTAAAAAGGAATACCAAAAACAATCTTTAAAAACAAAATTATGAAACGTAACAGTTACCCAAATAAACTAATCACTGGGTTTCCACATAGGTGAAAATATTGATATGGAAGAGAAATATAAACATAATGTTCTGATGGAGAGTGGTAGAGAACATGGCTATGGAAATACCAGCAATCACAAAGCCATAAATTTGTGACGATCTAAGGTACCATCTGATTCATCGGGTATAAGGGAACTAGGAATTTGTTTTTGGTTTTCTAGATCATTTCCCTAAAGTTGATGAATTAAAAGAAATACTTACATTATTTTGGTACAATCTCACTGTTGTTTGTGAATTAAACAATTTCTACTTCATCCCTTAAATAAATGAAGTCGAATTTGTTATTCGTGATGTGTTAGCAGATCATGTGATAGAATGACGGGTCATTCTATCTCTTTAAAACAATATGTTAGTAAAATTTATAAGTCCGTCTTATGGTTAGATTAATCGTATATTGTTCCAAAAATGAACTTATAATTCATATATAAACCGCTTAATAACATAAAACTAATTTATACTAACTAGGGACTTCCTGTAGGCCAGTGGTAGGTGATAAAGGCCAGTCACATTTCGGTTGTGGGTTCGATTCCCTCATCCTTGTCCGACGCGATGGGATGTCGCCCGTCCTGTAGGTTGTCCTTTTTGTAAAACTACATTACTATAACATCACATGAATAAAAAAAAGTTCTATCCTTAAATAATACTAACTTATGGTCAACATAATCCATTCCAATCTTTATGCTTATCCATAATACTGCAGTCGACTCTCATAATATAGTGAAAACGATTACCAGAGATTTAATACCATCGTTGATCCCCATATATCGTAATACTGCATTCCAATCTTGTTGGTCACATTCCAAACATTAGAAGGACTTAATCATGTATTCCATTGAACCTTAGTGAAAACATGAATGCAGATAAAAGTTAACACTTTCCACAAACCAAAATCCTCAAAATTCTTTATACTCAAACCATGACATCACTTAGTCCTTTTATCAATCATGAGCTCATTAATACTATCAAACATATTAGATTCTCTTTATCCCTTCATTATGTGCATATCATCTGCTTTCCAAAAAATATTTCAATCACTCTTCATGGTTACCGATGCCATAAAATTATTGAAAACCACAATAGACCAAAACATAAAAATTCCAATATTCCATGATACTATATACAACACTATTATAGAATCCCATTACATAAACACTTAATCATTCCACCACATCGTTTTCATATTCAACATCGCCAATGGTGATCGCATGTGACTTCCCCTTGTCCTTTGACTTAAGTGGTTTCTCATATCGATCATCACTAACCCTTGGATTAGGTCATTTATTAGCATAATGACCCATTTCTGTTCACTTGAAGCATTGAAGTGTTGGTGGTGCATTCTCTGCAGTCTTTTCTTTATTCACATCATTAGAAACCCTTTTTCCATTACTTCGACACTTAGCTACTCGATGACCTTCTTTTCCACACATAAAACGTATTCTAGTCCCTTTACGACAATCTCCAACATGATTCTTTCCACACATTGTGCATAAGGAAACATTCATCTTCTTTTCACCATTATTCTGAGATTTCTCCTTAAACTCTATCTTTCGTTTCTTGTCAAAACTAAGAGATGGATAAGTAACACCAACTTCCATTTCTACCTTGATAGCACAACACACAATTTCTTCATAGCTTCTGAAGTCTCTTATAGCTAATGCCCTTCGAAGACATGGTTTTAAGACACTGAAAAATCGATCAACTTTACTTTCAGGTTGGATGATAATGCCAGATGCATACCTTGCATGTCTTGTAAAATTCGTTTCGTATATACCAACAGATTGATCATACTTTTTCTTTAGTTAAAGAAAATCCTTTTCCATCTTTGTTCGAAGAATACGAGGGAAGTACTTATTGAAAAATAAGTTTTTGAACTCGTCACATTCCATGGACTCAATTTCATCTCTTGGCCTCGTATTCTTGATAAGATTCCACCATTTATCTGCATCACCTTCCAAATGATATACTGATAAGATGACTTTATCATGTTCAGAAAATTGAAGAACTGAAAATATCTTTTCAGTGGTACTAATCCATTGTTTAGCAACAAGTGGATCAGAAGACCCACTGAAAGAAGGTGGATGTTGCCTCATGAAGGACTCAATAGAATATTGCTCCCTTCTCTTCTCATTTGGAAGTCCAGAATGATTCATAGCTTGTGTAAGTATAGCAATCAGATTTTGAACTCCATATCCCATAAAATTGGCTTGTTCAGGAGGACAATCATTGCATTGTCCATTACATTGATCAACACGGTTCCATCGGGTTCAAACCATCGTCGAAAACCCAAAAAGAATAGTGTGAGAGGCAAAAATCATGCTAGGGAAAACAACATAATAAAGGGGGAGTATCCTCAATATCTAACATCTTAGGTTAAATTCTATGATCGTTACCGTAGTTCTACGACTGTATCCTATACGTATACTTATCCTTAGGGACATCAATTGAAATACCTTAGAAATATCATTAGGGATCTCACTAACGTTTTTGCATCCTAGTTTCCAAAAGTTGACTAATCCTTTCCTTTGATACGAACTGTAGAGACCCGAAGCCTGACGTACATGGATATTAAATTACATTTGCGGAATACTTGATACATAATTAAAACAAACACACAAGGAACATAATAGTTTAGTGTCTTTGGAAAATTGGAACGTAATCTTCTAATCATGGTGAAAGATTTTCAACATCTCCCATAACAATCTTCCCCTTTTTTTTCTTACCTAAAACCTTTCTCTATATCCTGGGGAAAAGAAAACATATAAAGGGTGAGCTCAAATGCTCAGTAAGGGTATGCATGGATAAAATAAAACAAATATTATACATTTGAACTTAAAAACAAGAACACAAAGTTTAAACATCAAAAGCTTGAGTAATGACATAAAACATGGAAGTACGTAAGGCATAGATCATCATAAAGAAACATTAAGCATGATAAAATAGCATGGGAATAAAACATGTAATTGTGGCATCCTTTAATCACTTGTTATGATTTCCATAGTATCCAAGGCATTGCTTCCAAGACCATCTTAGTGGACAGAGTCCCTTTCTGAATCGAGACACCCTCGTTTCAGTCCTGTTTCACTGAACCGGTATAACCTACCATTCCAGCCATGTCTATCTCATGAGATATAAAATCTTTACCCAATGTATTGGAGGGGGATATAGGTCCCACCTATCTCATAATGAAATCATTCTTACTTGTGCCACAAAATAAACATACATCATTCATAATAACCCAATAAATAAAATGGGTTTCATAAACATCATCACGTTATCACATAATCCATATAAAAGAAATGGATATCATTTCATAATTAGAAAAGTGAAACCATGTAAATCATAAAGACATTATATTTGAAACATACACTTATAAAATATTTTCATCTTAGATGTAAAATGGTTTTGATAAAACACTTGAATTGAAATCTTGAAGAAAATATCGTTTCTTCTTTAAAATCATTTTCTTTTCACAAAATGTCATGAAATTCTAAAAGAAAGAGATTTTTTTGTAAATAGTCATGAAATATTTTGGAGGAAGCATCATTAAAATAAGGCTTTATATAACCGTAAAAATCCGTTCACGCCGTATAAGTTAAAAATAACATTTTTCTCGTACTTTTGTCAGAAAAGTCAAAAAGTACCTCGTAAAAGAAAGATTCCATACATACCACGTAGTAAAAGTCAAAAATGGGTACGAAGGTCATTAAACATACATGAAAGCATATTTATAAAACACGGACATGGATGATAACAATAACCCCAGTAAATACTTACAAATAAGCAATCTCAGATAAAAATGAGATTTGCGAAATTATCCCTTACATTAGGTCCGATATGCTTCGTATGGTTCCGAACCCCATGTATAATGATTTAAATTATGTCATTGACTTATTAAATAATCATATTCATTGTTATTATATCATATACGGTTCAATTATGACATTATATTACCCGTTCTTTTGTAAATTCCATGTTAAAGGTCATTTTTGGGTAAAATCGTTTCTTTTGTCGTAGGCGTTTGGACTTGTTGTTTCTTGACATTATTATTACTTATATCATGATTTACTTACTTCCAGAATATAAAACATGATTTATATATCATATATATTCAGTATATATATATATATATATATAATAGAGAGATAAATGAAATGAAACACACCGTTCATGGAGACGGTAGTCCGTACGTACGCATGAACACTGTTTTCCTTTCCTTATTGTCTTGAATGGAAGTAAGTAGATTACATAAATATATATATATACATAAAACCAGTAGCATTATTATGTTATATATAGCATTATTATTAACTATATATATACTTTATAATCATTCTTGAATGGTTATCATGGTGAATGAATCTCATCGCGTCGTGGAGACGGTATTCCGTACGTACGCACGAGCGATGATATCATTTCCATAATTATTGGATTGAATTGGAGTGGATGATATAATATTTCAGAATCATTATGATGTTATAAAAACATTATATAGTTATTCTTTACACCTTTATACCCATCCATGTATGGTGGTGTTGGAGAAACAGATTACACCACGGCGTGGAGACGGTATTCCGTACGAACGCACGCGCGGTGATTTCATTTTTCCATAGGATGGATAGAAGGTTAATTAGTGTTGTTTGATATTTATAATAACATATCACAATGTAAGTAATACTGATGTTATTACTTTATCATGAAACAACTAAAGAAGAATAAGCTGAAGAAGAACGAAATTGAAAAGATCGGTAATGGATATTACCTCTTCTTTGAAATGCCTCTTTGAATCCTCCACTTAGGGAACTAATATTGGTCTTTGAAGAAGACCAGGGCCTTTAGGATTATTCTAGGGAGGTGGAGAAGGGAAATAGGTAGGACCTGGGCGATCTTCAAGGCTCAAAAGGATGTGAGGAGGAGGGGGAAGAGGTGCCCTTTTATAAGGGAGGAGAGGTGCACCTTAGGAATATGTAAAAATATTATTTTATATTAAAGTCAAAATCGGATTATAATGGTTCCAAAGGGTTTTATTTCGAAGCTAAAGTGGGGATGGGTCGAAATACTATCAACCAATAGGATTTAGACAAGTTTAGGTTATTATTGTAACCTTATCAATTAGATTTAACTCAAAGTTAAATAATTTAACTTTTACCGTGTCTTTTGTTTTCTTACACTATACGGTTAATACACTTACTATAATATGCCAAACGAACCCCAAGTTGTTTATTATTAATATATATATCCGTATCTAAGTCATTTGGCCGAACCTTAGATTTTTAGGAATAAAATAACAATTAATAATATAATATTTGATTTAAAAACTATTTTATGTCAATTTTGATACTATTTGATATATGATTTTTGTGAAAGTCATAAAAGAATTATATATTCCAACCAAGTTGATTAAATAAACAATAATATATAATAGTAACCTAGAAAATTAGTGGAATTCATAAAAAGTATCAAATTACATTTATTTGGGCATTTATAACATCAATTATGTTAACATTTCCTTACAAGGGTAATTACTGCATCATCGTTGTGTCATATATAAATTAATTTATATAAATTCTAAAAATTATAAATAAAATATAATTATGTAGGAAATATTTTTATCTTTCTAATGAATACTTATAATCGAATTTATCTTATGTATAACCCCATATTAAAAATGTTTTATTTATTAAACCTTGATTTTAACTATTTTAACTATTCATTAAATAAAATAATATTAAATGTCATAATCTAATCCAAGTGGACCTAAATGGTCATATTATATTCATAAGGTTGTTTTTGGTATAATTACACTTATCCAATAGAATTAGGACATGTGTTAGGGTAATAGTAATATCATATTTACCCTTAGTTACCCTATTTACTATTAAACGCGGTAAAAAAAAGTAAAAAGTTACTATTCACCAGAAAATTATTTTCATCGCATTGAACCACATTTGACTTAATAATTAAGATCATTTAAATTGGATTTTTTAAATTCAAATCACAGAAGTGGTAAAGACCCATTTAAAGAAAAAATCAAATTTTTGTAACCACCACTTTGTGGTTTCACTATTCATCAAAAATTGACGTTTTTCAGAAAAATACCAAAATTTCACCCTAGGCTAATTTAGATATTCCGAATTCAAAAATGAAGTCTATTTTACCAAATTCATAACATAGAAGTTTCATTAATTAATTTTATAATTAAATCCTGCTGTTAAAACAAATAGCGTGTTTTTAAGAAATAATTTATATCCAATGATTTGCACTCGTTTATGTTCAATCACAAAGTGATATTAATTACATTGACTAAAATTAGATTCAATGGTAAAAATATATTCTATTTACACTTTAAAAACATTAAATATTCTAATTTAACCATATAAAGTATTGTGATGAAAAAAGATGTTTTTAATTAAAATATATCGTGTTTTTACTATTCATTAAAATATGAAAGATATCAGAATAATATGAAAAATTTATCCAAAGTAAATTTTTATATCCTGATTCTAAAGTAAAATTAAATTTTGACAAATTGAAGTTATAAACTTTCAAAAACTAAATTTAATGTGGGTGCGCCATCAAAAGGTGGCAAAACTGCATTTTTTAAAAAATACTTAATTGACCCGAAAAATTTATTTTGTTCTTATACCATGTTCTAGAAAATGTGTAAGATGAATAATAATGTTATAAAATTAAAAATTTAGTCAATACTATTCATAACGGCTAGTTCATAACAATTTTATAAAAATATATCGTTGTTTAGTAATACCCGATATTTCGTATAACACACGTTATCAAGGAAGGTTGCGATTGCATGTAATACAAGGCAAGTCAAGGATGCGTGTTGTGAAAGCTCCTTTTGGTGTAGCGTACAACACAAGACATTAATGAAATTAAAAAGAGTAATTTTCATAAAATCTCGGGGTGTTACACTATAAGCATTTCAAGAAGGGTAGATCTTGAAGAAAGGATCCCTTCATCGATGATTTCTTCAAAATCATTATGTTGTAATATTTGTGTTTGTGTAATAAAATTAATAGTTCCTCTTATATTAATTAATTTTTTTTTCTATTTTATTCTATTTTAATCTTTATTTTTGGTGTGGAACTAAACAGTAGATTGTTGATTGGGATATTCCCATTCTAAACAATTTAAAATGCAATTTGCTTCTACAATGACTACACCACCCATGAAAGAGTAGTTTACATAGTAATTGGCCTACCTCTAACCATCATCATTTATTTAATATGAATTAATAGTATAATTTAATTAACATATTTTTTTTCTTTATTTTTTTAAATTTAAAAGAAACAATGTAAGAAATTGAGTAATTAACATAGAACTTGCGAAGTCGAGTGACATGTGAATTTTAAGAGTGAAATCTTAATCACTGAAACAAAAGCTCGTCAGATAAATTTGTAGAGTTCAAATATAATCCATAAACACATTTCATTCTCATTTTATAGAATTTATATGGTCTCTAATTTACCATTCACTATAATCTATACTTAGAACGTTAATCAAAGAATATTGTTATGATTTCATGTTTTGAAGCGAGCCTAGGGTTTAATTCACTCCATATTTAGAGTAAAGTTATTTCTCATAGGTTCTGGGAATAATCAAATTAGGGTATCATAAATAAGTGAATATTAATTTCAATTATAATGATTAATAATTATGTGAAATAGTGGAGTTCAATTGATTACAACTTTTAAATTTTTTTATTAAAAAAATCTTCTCTTTATGTTTTATAAATCAAAATTCTTTTAAACAAATCAATTTCTTTGAGAATATATATTATCTGTATATTATAAAATTGAACAACCGCTCATCCTTATATGTTTATTTTTTAAAAAAAAATCAAAATACATTTAATATGTTATTTTAAATTACTTCCTCCTTCGATGGATATCCATTGTCAGCGACTCTATTGCACCAAAATAACCCAAAACCATATATCATCTGAGAACGACCATGATAGCTCCTTTAAAATACTTTTTATGTAGTTTTAGGTCTTAAATTTATGTTTTAGTACTTTTTTAACCAAATTTTTCACTAAATCATTGTAAAAAATACAAATCACTTTCACTAATATTTTTGTTCAAAAATGTCCTAAATTGGATTAATTGAAGAAAACTATTATTATATAATAAATCATGGAAAAAAATTAAAATATTATATAACATTATAAATACATTAGATTTAAAAGTTGTTTTCAATTAAAATTCAATATTTTTAATTATTCATTTAATAAATGATTCCTTATAGAAAAATACCAAAAAACTTATCTTAACCAATTTTTTATGTTTCTATTTCCGATATAAAGTTTAATTTTGTCATATTAAATCTATAAAAGATCAAAAAATTGGATTTTGAATGGGTTCTCTATTAAAAGGTGATAAAACTACTTTTATTAAAAAATATTTTTTCAACATAAAAATAGGTTTTTTATATTATGTCTAGAAAATCAATTCGATAAATATATAAAATATTTGATTTAATATATAACATATATATTATATTAATATCACTCACTAATTTTAATTAATTTAATTTATTAAGGTAAAAATTATTTGGGGTCGTAAATATAAAAATATATCCTTATATTCAATCAGTTCATATATTTTATATCCAATTAATTAGTAACCTTTGAATTCATTTAATATTTTTATAAAGCATATATTATTCCTAAGTTATTTATTATTACTAATTTAATTGTTTCTTTATATTAAATAATATATCATTATTCGATATGACTCAGTCTCGCATGTTACACATGCCGTCGAGGAATGTCATTGTTGTGTGTAACACAAGATACCCTCGGTACGCCATGTAGAGAGTGATATGATTTATTTTGTGATTAATATACAATTTACTTGGTTTTGCATATAACACAAGCCAAAAATAGTGATTTAATATAAAATATATTATTTTTAGTGTTGCGTGAATTGATAAATATCAAAAAGATTAAATTAATTCAAAAATATATATTTCAGAAAATCATGGGGTGATATATTCTACCCCACCCCGATATTGAATTTTCCCTCAAATATTTTCTATGTTATCAAATGTTTAATACATGAAATTCCATTTTATGGAAACCAGCATCATAAAAATGAACACTAAAAAGCCCTTAAAAATAATGTTGGCAACATACCAGTTACCCAAAGTATCATATAGCTAGGTTACAACATAATATAGCATAGGAGGGAAGTGAAAACATATACTTGGAGGAAATGAGAAAATATTCATAGGGTGTGGTTAAAGTCATCAATCAAAAACAAGTAAATGTTCAAAAAAAGATTGCGGGCCCCAAATTAATTAATATATGATGATTTAAAAGGTCATTATTTCAAAAAATAGGTATCAGGACTACAATTTATGTCTACATCATTTTCCTAATGATAATTAATTTTCATGAAAATATATACTTTTAGGATTTCATGAAAACATCACTCTTTGTTATTCCTTTATGAACTTCACTAATTTAACCAAAAAATAATGTGACTTTTTCATTTTTGGATTACTAACATATCATAATATCATTGAAATATCATCCAATTTATCATCATTTATCATCAACACAATGTTGTTAGATCAGGTTATCCAATATGCATAAATCCTTATATGGTGAGATAACACTTTAATCTTACTGACTTTCCCAAAAGTTTAACATAAATGTTTAGAAAATTGTTATCCTTATAAAACATATGAATGATTAAAATACAAAAAAATTATAATTAATGACATGAAATCATTTTATCATTGACCCTCAATATATGAAAAATTAACTATTGTTTGAAACATTCAAAACATGTGAATGCCCTCATCGGAAATCCTCTTAAAACATTATAATAATCTAAATTTCCATAAATCCTTTTGGAATACATGCATTCTTACTTATTCTAAAAGTTACTGGATATAATACATGAATCCAAGAAGTTTTAAACTCTATCCATAATGACATAGGCCAATTCACCTGCTAATAAATAATCTTATCCAAGGTAATTAGTGATATCTAATTTAATTTATCCAAATCAATCATCTCTTTATCCAATAAAAACACATCTTTCTCAACATATTGAACACATTAATGGTTACCTATCCTTAATCCAAATATCACCTTTCTACATCTTAATTACAATTAGGAATATCCTTTTCAATCCTTAATGAAAACTTACACTGAAAATGTCTATAAATTTTATGATTTATAAAACATTATATTTGAACTCCAAATCATAGGTATTTTATTCATCCCACATTATTCTTAAAACATCACTAGGGCTTCATAAAATTATTCATTAATATATATTTCCTAGAATATTAAATATGAATCATGTTTTAATGTTCCTCAAGCTCAATATAATCATGCTTCTTATAAACAATGTAAACAATACTGTAACAACATCACATACTTACCACATGTCTTTTGTAGTTTCTTCATATTCAATCATATAACCCATAATCACACTCCCTTAATGGCTCTCTATAGGAGATTTCAAATTGGGAAATATATTTTCCTAATCCCCGTATATCCAACATATAAAAAATTCAATGTTATCCATGTTCCTTTTAGTTCTCCCCATTGAATAAAACCAAAATGCATGGGGTGTGAAACACATATCATTGATGAAAACCACATAATCAAGAAAAATTACTTATAGTATATTTAAAACATGGAAACATTATTAATATATGACACACTATTTTTATCCTAGTTTATTAAATATCAACTTCCATTAAATTAATTTATTATGGTTCATGAAGAGTTTGTGAATTCTGGAAGCATATACCCGTGGAGTGTCAAGCCAGTTGTTCAACAAGGGCCATTGTCATGTACTAGATAATCCTGAGTTAGTCACATTACATATTTTTGGAGTTGTTACCCCAAATTACATTTTTTCTATAGCCACATTCACTTGTAGTATGTACATATGGATTTATTTCTAAGAATCAACTCACTCTACCCTTTACCAAAATTCATCGACCATTTCATATACTTTTCCTTATCTTTGATATAATCCTTAGAAATGTCCATAGTGTTATCACAACAGTTTTCTGAACCTAGATTCCAATGATTAAAGAAATATTTTCTATGATATCAACTATAATGACCCATGCTTTTAATACATTAACATCACATAACTTTTGAGGAAAACATAAAAAAGTAAACAACCACCTTCCCAAATACTGTACAAGTCTAATGCCTTTGGAAACATAGTAACATAGAAAATACTATATAAATGAGCTAAATTATCTCCCACTAGGTTCATCGTGATTATAACCTTTCTTAAACACATAAAAAATAATACAAATCTCCATAACATAGGGGAAGGAAACACAAATGGGGTTATCTAAGATTATTAGTAAGGTTAAACAAGGGAGATACATAAGCATAAACATGAACATAAGGGTATGAGAACATGATCATGAAAATAGAAGATCATACCCTGCATATCAAAGATCATAAACATGAATCATTTCATAAAGCATGGAAGCTCATATGACATAAATCATTAGTAAATAAAAAACATATACCATGAAATCATAACATGTGAATAAATCATGGAATTGTAGTAGAAACATAAGAATATATAATGATTTTCATAGTAATCATGTCATAACTGCCAAGGCAATCTTGTGGACAAATTCTTTTATTGAACTGGGTTCACACACTATTCCAGCCCTGTATTGCATAACCGAGTTCACTCCTCCTTTCAGATCTATATTACTCAACTGAGTTCACTCTTCATTCCAAACCATTATTTCATAACTGATTTCAATTCTCATTTCTACCTTATATAACTGAACTAGATTCATTTATCATTCCATCCATGTCTATATAAAGATATATAAATATTTAACTATTTCATTTGAGGAAGATATAGTTCCAACCCATCTCATAATTAAATCATACATACATGTTCTGAAAAATCATAAACCATCATATCATAACCCATGAAATTAAAAAGATATCATAAATATATAATCATATCATAACCTGTAAAAAATATACTTGTTTTATAATCATTCGATCATAAGAATAGCCTATGAAAATAAGCATGTTTCAAAATAATATAACCCGTCAAAGAGAAATGGTTGTCATATTAATATTTTAATCAAATCATAAACTATTAAAGAAGAAATGTGAATTCAACCTTTTGATCATATCCTAGAAAGGCATGAATAAAATCTACAACTATCATCATAGATGGAAAATAACTTGGAATGACATTTTGGAAACATTTCTTGAAGAAAATATAATTTTTTTCATTAAAAGGGGTCTCTTTGAAACATTAAAATCATTTGAAAACAATTTTCATGAAAAAATAGGAATATTATAAATAAATCTTTAAAATTAATTTTGAATCCTTTATGTTTTAAAATATATAAATTGATCATGAAAACATATTGAAAACATTTTTCATTGAATATTTTTTAAAAGGATCATGAAATAGTTATGAAAATAATATATTTGAAATCACTATTCAATCTTATAAATAAGTCTTGAAATCATTTTGAATAATTATTCCCTTGAAAACATACAAATGATGCATGAAAAAATATTAAAATATTTTTACATGAAAACTATTAAGTTATGATTCACTACATTTTGAAAACCATTTACATGAAAACATATGAATGAATCATAAAATTATTTTGGAAACCATTTTACGTAGAAATAATTTGAAAACATATAAATAATGATTTAAAACAATTAAAATATTTTTTAAAACAAAACACATTATTGAAAACATTTTTCTTTATAATGATAATTGAAAACTTATAACGTATGAACTGATAAACATAAAACATATATGATAGAAAACCAATTTAAAAATAATTAATATAAATAATATTGGAAAAATATTATACAAATAGAATAAATTTTTAATATTTGTAAAGGAAGATTCAAGGGAATTTTGATAATGATGACAGGTTAATCCGTATATTCTATAAGAAGAACATTTGTTTTTTGCACGGTAAGTGGTTAAATAAATGACTTATTCGGAATGCTACATAAATAATCCATAAAAAATATTGGTAAGGGAAAAAAATTGAAAAAAGTATTTTAATAATAATTGGAGAATAGTATAATATTCTTGGAAACCATATTATGAAATAAAAATACATCTTTTAATTACATTTTAATGGTATTAAATGTTCATTTTCTATCTTATGGGACTGAGTTAGTGGATTTTAATTTTGAACATCCTTTTTTATCATTTATGCACTTCCTGCATAATGTACACAAATTTAGGCCCAATGATTCATCCGATTTTATTTATTGAAATGATCAATAATTTAAATTGATATTTTGGGAACTGTATCTAAAATTAAATATGAACATTTTTTATTCAGGGATAAGTTGAGGATTCATAAATAATGATAGATATATTTGGAGATAAATGAAAGCTATTTTAGAGAAGGCAGATTGGACACCAGCCTACTGATTAGAATGTGGGACCCACATTACAAACCCAATGATGCCAAACATTCATGGGATGCTAGAAGAAATATTTATGAATAAATAATTCTTCAAGATAAAGTGCTAATTTGGCTTAAATTTTGTTTTTTTAGGTAGCCCATGTTGAAGATAAAATTATGGTCCAGATTCTTCGGCCTAGAAAAACATCACACCATTTTACACATATATCGTTAACCATAATATTTTTGGGCTGAAACATTATATACAGTTAGGGAACATCTGGAGCTTCAGTTTTTCCTTCTATAACTCACTCCTATTCAGCCATCTTGAAGGAGTTATAGGCACATCTATTTAGTCTAAGCAAGCTGGCTGCCACTTGGGGTCAAGGGTGGAATAGTCTCATCTTCCTTACTTTCCACCACCCTAGGCCTACCATACTCAAGTGGGATCTTTTTTACTATTGTTGGATCAACCCAAGGCTCCCAAAATGCCAATATAAGGCAGTTTGGGTGGAGTATTTTATCATTATTGAGCTTTATTCATCTTAATGTTATACTGCCAATTTGTCATTGTAACGTTCTTCATCCACATGTAAGTTGTTTTAATTCATCCTAATTTCTTAATAAAAGTTATTCTTATACTATTATTCAGTTCATCTCCATATCACATTGATATCGTTTCCTCAAGGTGTAAATTTATTCACACCATACATTCTGAAATTATTTACACAACGATGGAGTGATCTTATTATTTTTATTGTTTTCTTTACTTCATCATTTCCTCCCACATGAGTCTACTACCCGCTTCTATTGAAACCATAGCATTAATGGAGGGCTAAACCACATATGGGTTAATCCATGGGAATAGTAAGGGGCTATATTGGATGTTATTTATCACCCCATTAATGTATACTCACTTATATTATTTGATATTTTGATTTAATGATTTCATAACATCTTTGTCCTTGTTGAAATTTAAGGCCACATACATCAAGTTCTAATATAAACCATTACCTTGGAGTGAGCATAAATTTGATCCAACAAGTGTATATTTTATTAGTATTAATGTGTGTAGGTATTAAACCAATAAGTGATGATGTTTTTTGATCATCACAAATTTATTCATCTCAAATATAAGATGTTGAAATAGTTGAAAAGGAAGTTCATCCAATCAACCCTAAGCGATAATCTAGGATCAACTTATTTTAAACTGAATTCGCTTAAATATGTTAGTTATAATTTAATATCATCTAAAATAAGACAATATTGGACACTTAATAGCAAAAAAGAGTCTATAGATTGTACGTGTCCATATGTTTTTTCTTAAGTCTCTGAGGATTCGACAACCGAAGATAAACTACAAGAATAGTCCTAAAATCAGCTCTTGGGAAAATTTGAGCCTGAATAAAATTTTTGTGCTATTTCCAAAGACCCAATTAAGTCATGTAACCACCGATTCTATTCTCCCACCATTTCTTCATTACTCATCCAAATTATCTTATCTTGTCGCTTTCTCGTTTTTTTCTTTTGGCGCATGTCCACCTACACCCATGATCAATCAAACCGACTAGTTAGGATGCATAATCCTCATGTTAGGGAGTCAAGTACACCAAGGGAACACTTTCCATTAGATAATAATCTTTTGAATACTCCAGAGTCAATAATTGAGCCCATTTTAGTGGAAGATCTTCAATGAAACAAACTCATAAACCTGGGTGGGAACCAAAATGGAAACCCCAATGAGGCATCCCCAAAAATGCGGAATGCAGTTGATCAAATCATGAATGAATACCTCACACCTTCCTTGAAAAATTCCCCCTCATGCATTAAACAAAAATCCCTAGGAGATGCCTACTACATCATTAAAACCAATGTTCTAAACAATTTCTCCACATTCCATGGAATGGAGTCCAAGATGCTCTACATTTACATTAAAAAGTTCAATGACATTGTAGAATGAATGTGTCCCCCTCATCATCTAGAATCATTTAAGATGAGGATATTTACTTTTTCATTAAAATATCAATCTAAAAATTGGATAAACAATTTGAGAACATCATCCATTAACTCATGGGACCACCAACAAAAATAATTCTAAATAAAATACTTTCCCCAAAACAGAACAATTGCACTTAAAAATATTATCCAATTTTTTTTGAAATGGGGGGAGAGTGATTTTATGAAACATGGGAATGGTTCAAATACACTCTCAACATGGTTCCACACTATATTTTCTCTATTATTGAACAAGTTATAATTTTCTATGAATGGTTGGGTCTGGGGAACACACAATTCATTGACATGAAGTGTAATGGAACCTTTAAAAACAAAGCCCCAAATAATGCTTCTAAGTATCTATAATTCCTTTCTAAAAAACCAAACATTGGAAACATCACCATATTATATAAATACATAATTAAATACTAGAATTAATACACATTGAAATGTGGAAATCCTTAAAGCTAAACTCACAGCACTCTCTAAGAAGATTTAAGAGATAGTCTTTAAGAAAGTCTATGAAATCCAAACTGTTGAACCTGTTTGCAAAATTTGTGATATACATGACCATTTGACAAACTGCACAACCATTCCATCCATCAAGGATGTTCTTTTATGAGGACCCCCATCAATAGTAAATTCTTTGAACTTTTAAAACCCTCAATACCAAAACAACTTCAACCAAAGTTATAATGACCACTATAGGTTCCGCTGGAACGATAACCAACAATCTAGCCAACCACAAGGACGAAATCCTTACCCCAATCAGAACTACCAAACCCATTAATAGTTCCAAACCCAACCTATCTAATACCAACAACCACTATTCCATTTTCAACAAACCATCCCACCTCCAAAATATCCACCGAGATAAACCAATATTCTCAAGCATTATCCCAGATTATTCCTCATATACTACTAGTAAATGTGTGAAAGAAAATAGAAATGATGATGTTAGAAGTCTCATACCTTAATCGATAACTTCAAACCATCAAAAATGGAAAGGCACACAAGCCTTCTCCAGCAGTACAATCCTCATCATCAAGGGGATATTTATGTTTCACTCAAACAACTCATAAACAACTAAAGGTTGTGACTGATTTAAGAAGTGGGAAATCAATTGAGAAACATGAACAACTAAATCAAAACCCATCGTAAGATTCCAACATTGATGAAAATTCATATGATCCACAAGATGAAATTGAGGAAACAAATAACAATGTGAATGAAACAAGTCATCAACAAAAAACCCCACAACGAACACCATTTCTTCAATGCATGAGGGGGAAAACTAAGCCTGAATTGAGTGAAACATTGAGGGAAATATTCTCACAAGTTATGTCGAACTTTCCCCTTTTCAATGCTATCCAAACAATACTAGCCTACTCAATGTACAGTAAGGTCTTGTGCACTTTTAAAATAAAATTTTCACAAAAAAACCAAGTCTTTTTGCTACTAATTTGTGTACCACCATTCATTGAACCATTCCTCCTATGTTGAAAGCCCCAGGTTTCCCATACATCAATGTTGAACGTGGAGAGAGAAATGTTGTCAAGGCATTGTTCGACCAAGTTTCTTGTGTCAATCTCATCCCCTATGTTGTGTACTGCTTGTTAGGCAAACACAAACTCTAACCCCCATCTGTCACACATCAAATTGTTGATCGTAGCATTAGGGTTCCAAAGGAGATTTTAAAGGACGTTTTGGTAATGGTTGAAAACATCATCAACCCTGCTAACATACTGTAGACGCCGGAAAAGTCCGTTGCTCCCAAACGAAGCTCCGGATGCGGAAAGCGAGGTCATATTTGGAGTCGGAAGGATGTTTCGGAGGGCCCGGAGGCCGTGCGCGGAATTTCAGAGGCCAGCGCGCAAAGGTGATGTCCCGCGCGGAAAACCCCCGGGATGCGCGCAATGCGCCGGCTCGGCGCGCAATTCTGCGCCCCGCGGGTCCGCGCGACTCCCTTACGCGCCGCGCCCGATTCCGCGCCCGCGAGAAGAATTTCGCGCTCGCATCCTGGATTCCGCGCCCTGGGTTGCCTATAAATACAAGGCGACCCCCAACGTTTCAAAGGTTGCTGGAAGTCGAAACGTCTCCCGTGCGCGCAATTCAACCCCTTCCGCGCGCAATGACGAACTTCAGGTAACCTCCTTTCTTTCGCGCAAGAAAGCCTCGGGGTCCGCCTTCGCGCGCAATCCCCGCTGGCTCCTTTCATTTGAATAAACACTCACCCTAAGGCCTTTGCGCGCAAAAGAACCCGCTTGCGCGCAATTGCCCCGGGGTGCGCGCAATCCGGCCCGATTGCGCGCACCCCCCCTTCTTTCAAGTGGCCATTCATTAGAGAATGAGCCGTTGCCCCCGCGCGCTATCCGAAGCCCGGTGTGAGCAATCTGAAGCATCCGCGCGCAAGGCGCTGGCCCAATTGCGCGCCAGCCGTCCCGATTGCGCGCCGGCCCGCAGTATTGCGCGCAAAGCTTCCTTTTTGCGCGCAAACTGCCAGGGTCGCCCCCGTTGACCTCCTAAGGGTACCCGCCTGTGTGGCACCCGATGATTCTCATCCCGGGTGCCCGCACCGTGCGTTGTCTTCCCGTGCGGCCCTCCAGGCTTGCGCGAAGTGACACGCACCTATGTCCAGCATGACGTTAAACTGCATACTCGTCCAGCATGACGTTAAACTGCATATACGTCCTGCACGACGTTAAACTGTACATCGTCCGCGCTGCAAGACGTTAAACTGCCAAGTGCTTCGTCCGGCAACCTATGCCCAGCATGACGTTAAACTGCACACCCGTCCAAGCTGCACGACGTTAAACTGCCTAGCCCCCATCGTCCGTGCTGCAAGACGTTAAACTGCCAAGTGCCTCGTCCTCAACACATGACGTTAAACTGTACTTCGTCTGGCAAGACGCTAAACCGTCCGCAACCTGATCCCGTGCTCCGCACGCAGGGTCTCCCCCGGTTTGGACGTGGCCCCCACCCGCTCGTCTCTGCAGGGATGTCGGGATTGTCCCCCTTTTGGGACGATTTAATGGGAGTGGCTTTTCCCTACGGGGGCAGGGTATTACAAACCCCTAGTTTCTCGTGGGAGGCTGCACATGTGTATCTCCATTGCACCTCCCCACTGCCGAAGCCAGTAGAGGGTCTGACTGGGATCGAGGTGTCTTTTGCTTTCGGTCCAAGTCCCTTCCAACTGAGTTTTGCAGTATCCGGGCTGCCCCAAGTGCGTAAGTCCTGACAGATTGAACTACGTGGACTTTGATCCCTGTCTTCTATACAGGGTACGTAGGAAGCCTCCCTGAGGTCCAAGCCCACCACCTGGTCGTCCCGGTCGTATTTACGTCGGTTCGTCCATCAGTGGACCCCTCCAGGGTTCACGCTTGCGTTGATTCACCTATGAATCCGCCCCTGTGGGAGACCGCCCGTGTGTATCTCCACGGTGCCTCCCCACAGCCCCCCTTTTCCATTTCCCCTTTTATCGTCCAGCATGACGTGAAACTGTGATCCACCCGGCCGTTCCATCCCCCTCCGTGCGAGGTGGTTCGGTTCAATCCTCCGCCCGGCGGCCTCGACCTCTTCGTGAGTCGGCTTGCCGACGTCCAGCATGACGTTAAACTGTATGCCCGAACTACGTTGACTTTGATCCGTGTTAACGCGCGGTACGTAGGAAGCCCCTCTGGGGTCCAAGCTCTTTACTCCGTCATCCACCCTGATCCTTACCCGGGCCGCCACATCCCGGTGGGGTCATGCCACTTCACTTCACTCCACGTTACTTGGGAAGCCGCCCATGTGCTGGCCCCAGCGTCGGAGGTTCCCCGCAAGGGGTTCTGTCATCTGATCCACTTTTCGTGTTGATCGGTCCGATGCCGTCCCCGCTGGACGTTAAACTCGCGGCATACCCCGTGTTAAACACGGGAAGCTGAGGAAAACCTCAGGTGACACAGTTCCCCGCACCTAGTACGGGATGCCTCAGGCCATCGTGCCTTCGAGAAGCCCTATTAGGGACGGAAGACAGACGTGCAGAGCTGCAGTGTTACAACACGCCCCCAGCACCCAGAGCCACCCGGCCTTCTCACCGCAGGTTGCTGCCCCGCCCAGACTCCTTGGAACGTCCGGGCGGAAGCAGCGTAATTAACCGGTGTCCATGAAGATATGGCGCCGGGAACGAGATTCACGAACATTCTTAAGTCTATGAGGGAGACCCGGATTAGGCGACAAGTTCCGAGGAGACGTCCAAGGAAGGAGAAGCCGACATCCCATCATCCCGGTTTCGATCAAGGAGCAGACGCCCCTGAATAAGGGACGGATGCCGCCCGCCCTTGGAAAGCGGGACTGCGGGACCACAAGCCGCGCGCCCATCCCCTCGGGTTGACGGGTGCACGCGCGAACGCGTCCTGGCGGAACAGCGTAACCCGACGCACATCCGCACCGAAACAGAAAAATGGTGAACCCGACGTGAATCTCTTCTCCTCGATACGAAGACCGATGGCTTTCAGAGGTGTTGGAAGACCGGCGTGTTGCCCGGCCAAGCATTCAGTCTTACCCGCCAGGGGCTGGGGAAGGGACATCGGGCACTCCGTCTCGCAACGTCGAGGGCCTGGGTTCCCCCCACGGAAGGCGTCGTGGCGCTAATGGTTGGTTGTCGATTCCTTTTTCCTGTCAGTATTAATGGGTCATTCTCCCTGCTTTCAGAAATCAGGTCGCCCGATCTAGTGCCCGAACGCCACCCGCCCACTGGCGCAGGGACAGGGGAAACACCGACGCGGCTACTCCGCGCGGTCCCGCCCGTTCCACAGCCGTCCCAGCAGCCGCAATTGCGGGACGACCACGCCCTCTCTCCCCCTCGGAGGTCATCCAGAGAAGGGTGATCAACACCCTGGTGCGGAGATACGAGGAAGAGGGAGTCATCCCCACTAGGGAAATGGCTCGCCTAGACCTTGAGGAGGCTGCGCCTCGCCACCACCGCCGCCCCCGAGGGCCGCGCAGGGAGGCACCGCCGCCTACCTCAACGTCCAACCGCTTCGGGAGCTTATCCCCGGAGCGCTCTGACAGTTCCCTTCCCTATGCGGATGAAGTGGAAGATGCCCAGGATCACCCTATCCGAGGTCCGCTCCAGGGATCCACGATAAGGGCTCCCGCCAGGCCACGGCGACATCGCCGCCAGGCCCCTCAAGTCGAGGAACAGGCTCTCCACCTGCCCGCGCCGCTCATCCCGGCTCGTCTGTCTCGACGCCAACGTCGGGCACGAGCGGAAGAGGATGCCCACCTTGGGGCTCTAGCAACAGCGGCCGCATTGGCCCAAGCCACTGCTGGCTCCAGTCGCCAGGCCTCTGTGCATCCTGAGCGGGGGAACTCCTATGCCCGACCCGGATCGAGGCCCCGACCGCCCCAAAGGCAGGTTGGGTTGACTCTCCCGGTTGCTGGCACTGGCAGTAGCCACCGCGGACCACCTCGCGGTAGCTCTATTCACCGGCAGGATCTACTCTGTGTGGCCGATCCAGGAGGCATGGGTCATCCCACCTCCCGATCCCGGCCCGGAGTCCTGCCCGGGATCATCTCTCCCCGCGTCCCCTTTGATATCTGTCCCGGTGCCCCTCGCACCTTGGTTCCCAGTCCTCTCGGCCCCAGCACCAGTGCGGCCGGAGGACGCCAGGACAGAGATCAGCCCTGCCCCGAAGAACCACCCAGGGGCAGGAAGGCAAGGCGTCGACGCCGAGGGAAGAATGTTGTGGAGTTCCGGACAGAGATCCGACCGGTTTGCTTCTCTGACTCAGAGGCAGAGTACGATTCGGCGACAGAGCCCCTTCCCCAATCCCGCCAGTCAAGGGCAGGGGTAGGAATGCGGCACGTCAGCCTCGTGCTCCCCGAGAGCGAGATCGATGTGATCCCCGCGTCTCTCCGAAGGTATATCCGGAGTAACGAGGGCCTGGTAGACCCCCAAGGATCAAACTTGCGGTTGGTACCGGCCCCTCCGGAAGTGCCTTCCGTCTCGATCAGAGAAGCCGGAGACTTTTTCTGGGGACCGACGGTCGAACCACGATCTGGTGCGCCCTCGGCGAGCACCGATGCTACGGCAGGATGTTCGCTCGCCGGCCCGTCCTATCGTGATGTGGTAGCTGGGGCACCGCCACCCTCAGGGGGAGGCCCGGGATATGGAGGCCAATCGGCCTGCTCGCCGTATTCACCGCCGGCCAGCCCGTCGGCCCGACGGCCCGCCTCGGCACCACTACCAGTTCCCCGTCCGTTCCCAGCCATGGAAGAGGACCGAGGAGATCTGGGTCCCGAGTTTGAGTCGTGGAGCTTCTGGACCGTCCTTGCAGAGGGCCACTTCCCTGAGAAGTTTTGGCCAGTCGCAGGACCGGGCTTTGATGCACCCGAATCGCTCACCCCGGATGAGTTCGAGTGCTTCCGCCGAACTCTCCGGGAGACTCACTCCCGTCTTCACTGCCTACAAATGCCATACCCCGGGAGTCAACTACACCTGGAGGATATTGGTGAGCAGTGCCGTCAAATTGACCTGGCCATGCTCCCCGCGGTTCGGCACCCCGGGTCATTTGGGCACCACGAGGCCCTCCAACAACGATGCGTTGAGTGCTTTCAAGTACTCCGCAAAGTTATCGAGGAAGCCACTCCCCACGTGTATATCCGTGGATGGGGGCAGTACGCTGCCCTACGCTTCAGTGTGATTCGCCGACAGCCCGATTCGTTGGGTGGCCCTGAGGGTATATCCCCAGGGACAGGAACAGTCAATATGGCTGACCTGTCGGGAGAGGGGAACGACTTGGAACTTCTCGACGGGGGCTTCCCCCCCGAAGACAAGCCGTCGTCAGACCCATCAGTGAGAGTTACTCGTCATCAGAGGAACCTCCTGGGGCTCCCCGCACCCACTGAAGCACTGACGTTGAGCCGAAACGTCAGCAAAGGAAAAGAGCACAGCGAGGCTATAAGGCCCGCCGACCCATCTGCCTCCATGCGGAAGGCAGAGGAGGATCCCGAGAAGGCTACGCTACGTCAGCAGCTCGCCGAACAGAAGAGGCTGGTTGACCAGCTCCTCGCCGAGCGCGCTGCAGAACGGCGGCCTGACTACGGTGATCCCAGGCCAGGGCAGCAGGGACCGGAACAACCACCCCTCGATGAGACTCTCCCGGGCAACCGTGATTACGCCGTGTTCGCCGACAGGAGAGAGGCCATTGCCTACGGCAAGAGGGCGCGGTATGTTTCGCCACACCCTCCCGAGCAGCGCGACTACCCGAGAGATCCCGCTCGGATTCCTCCCGCTGCCCCAAGGGCCGCTCCGCCAGCCATCCCACGAGCTACCGAGTTCGACGATCCGGTCGACGACCCGATTGAAGGGCCATGCAATGCGCTCGTGGTTAGAGATCCTCGCCAGGACTGGAACCCATGTCCGGACGATCCGATGGCGGCACTCATTGCCCGCTTGGAAGCCTTGGAGACTCGGCAGGTGGCGATCCCACCGGACGGCAAGCCATACCCAGCATGGGTGGATGACATGCCGGCGCCTCCGGGATTCGGGAATCCCACTTTCGCCCCCTTCAACGGGACCGGAGATCCGCCACAACATTTGGCCCATTTCAACTCGAGGTGCGGGCCTATGTTGGGGACTCCGGCGCAGCAAGAGGCCGCTAAGCTTCGCTGCTTTGTCCAGACACTGGAAGGGCCAGCATTTGTCTGGTACAGCCAGCTTCCCGTCGGGTCGATAACTAGCTGGGAGGACCTTCGTAGACAATTCCTCTACCAGTTCAGTTCCACGACCCGGAAGACGAGTATCGCAGACCTCTTCAAGTGCAAGCAGAGGCCTGATGAGCGAGTCGCGGACTTCGTCGCCCGATGGAAGGGTCTCACGTATTCCCTTGACATGCCATTGACTCAGGAGCAGTTGCTGACAATGTGCGTCGGGAACGTCAAGACCGAGCTGGTCCCTTCCCTGATCACTCAGAATTACCCCGGAGGGTTCAGGGACTTCTCAGACAAAGCTCAACGTCTTGAGGAAGCCCTGCAACAGGCCAGCCAGGCACACCCGCTGCCTCCTATGATTCCTGCAAGGAGAGTCAGCAGGGCTGAGCCCGCTGCTGTGGCCCAGATAGAGGCTCCCAGGCCGTTGGAGCTGCTGCCGGTGAGGCCAGCTCCACCGCCTCACAGGAATCCGCCTCCACGGGCTCAGTTCCCGGCCCAGCAGCGGCAGCCTCAGAACCGGCCGGCCCCTCCGCGTAATGTACCGCCGCAACCCCGGCGAGATAATCAGGGTCCACCTCCTCGGCAGGCCCCTCTAGCCCCTCGTCAAGACCGCGCTCCCAGGGGCCCGCGACACCTGACGTACTCATTCCATGAGGATCAGGTCCCCGGTTATTTCCGGAGCGCCCTGGAGCAGAGGATTGTGCGACTGCCTGAGTGTTGGAAGCCAGAGGAGGCACATCTCACGGATAACCCCCGCTACTGCCCTTACCATCGAGCCCCGGGACACACCATCCAGCGGTGCTATGTGTTCAAGGACTGGCTCCAAGACCAGATTAACAACAATGTAATCAGGTTGGGCCCAGCTCCAGCGCAAGTGGCGGGCGTGTTCGTGGGATCAGATGACGATAGTGGCAACGAGGACGAATGGCAGCTGGTCTCCAACCGCGGGTCCCAGAAGTATAATAACTGGATGGCCCGCAAGACGACCATTCGCGCCCAGGGAATCATCCGTGCGCGCTTGAATCAGCCTGAGCCCCCAGAACCTGCGGGTGCTGCTTCGGCATCGTCGTCCCAGTCTGCCTCCTCCAAGAGGAGCAAACGGCGGCAGCGCAAGAAGGAAGAGCGCGCCCCGCCAGTTCCGCCACTATCCCGTACTCTCGGCGATTTCATGCCCCCGGAGATGGGGGTCCCTCCTCGGATCCGCCCGGTGATGGATGATTCGTCTGACGACGGTATTGGGTACGCTTCGGTTAACACCGTCGAGCTGGTAAATCCCTTTTCGGTTCCCGACGTTGAAGAACACCAGGTGGACCTCCCTAGCGTCCCCGGTCGTCGCCACCGTCGGAAGAACCGCAGCAGCTGGAGTCGCCGGGGCACAGCCGTCGGTACCTCCGGCCAGGCCGTGCACGCCACTGAGACTAGGCGGCAGGCTCAAGATCGAGCTCAACGTGCGCAGGCTCCCCATCCGGGGATGACGGATTCGCCTCCGCCACTGTTTGTGGTATGGGACCGGGCAGAACCGCCTCAGCCGCGTCGCGACCAGCTCCGCCCTGCCACAAGTCCATCCCGGCCTCCTGACTCCAGTACGGTGACCATTTCCCGGACTGCGACCAGTGAACAGCGAGATGCGCCAAGTACCAGTCGGCCGCCGATCCAACCGGTAAGGCCCGTCATGCCACCAACCGCAGAGCAATCTCCTGCAACCAGGAGCTCGCGCTTGGCCAAAAAGTATGATGTCCTGAAGCACTTGGCCGACATCCCAGCAAGGCTCTCCATCCTTGAGGCTCTGCGCATGTCATCTGAGATGCGCGAGGCACTCGCTGAAGCCCTGAAAAGCCCCCTCCAGTTTGAGACAGAGGTTGCGGCTGCAGAGGCCTTTCACGCCGAAACGATCGAGGACGCCGAATGTCAGGCAGTTATCTCGTTCTCTGGTAAGGATGAAGACCCTCCTATACAGGGACACATTCGTCCGCTGTATGTCACCGGCCAGTTCAACGGCCTTGAAGTCCGGCGCTGTCTTGTCGACACGGGGTCCGGGATTAATCTGATTCCAACTCGGACGCTCCGGAGATTGGGGTTGTCTGAGGATGACTTGATTCCCTCCGACCTCAGGATCCAGGGGTACGACCGCACCGAGCAAACCCCGGTCGGCAAGATACGTTTGAAGACCCAGTTCGGTGACTTGGTTGCCAACACCGAATTCATGGTAGTCTCTCAGGACACTGCGTATAACGCATTGATGGGCAGGCCATGGCTTCACCTTCATGCGGCGGTTCCCTCGTCATACCACCAATGCCTCAAATACTCCCTTAATGGTCGAGTAGGCGTGCTTCAAGGAGATGCCTCTCCTTTTGCCTCATGTGAAGCCCGCTATCTGGACGCGGACTATTACAAGAGCAAGGATAAGCAGATCCTGGCAGGTGAGGTTGAGCCTGTCACTGTTGCAAGCGATCCCTGGGCAAGTCTGGATGACGCTTACGTCCTCCCGATTCACCGGTTGGACGTCGCCATGGTCTTGACGGTCCGCGAGTCTCCTGATGAGACGGCCGCGACCGCCCGCGCCAGCACCAGTGGCCCAGCAGGATCTGGTAGCCCCAATGCAGTTTCCAACGCAGTCTCTCCCGTGGATGATCCCTCCCCGAGTGGAGAGGACGTGGAAGATGCACCCCCAGCCTTTGAGGAGGGCGTCCCCGCCACGGTCGATGAGTTAATACAGGTGAACCTTGGAACCGAGGCAGATCCAAGACCCACATTGGTCAGTGCCGCCATGCCCTCTGAGGAGCGGCAGCAGTACGTGGACTTTCTCAGGCAGCACCGTGATGTGTTCGCTTGGGGCTATGACGAGATGCCGGGGCTAGATCCTCAGGTAGCCGTCCACCGCCTAGGTCTCCCGGCGAACCATCGCGGGTTCAAGCAGCCTCCCAGGAAAATGCACCCATCCCATGGTGCCATGGTTGAGGCCGAAGTTGACAAGCTTATCAAAGCCAACTTCGTGAGGGAAGTTCAGTACCCCAAATGGCTGGCCAACATTGTGCCGGTCAGGAAGAAGAACGGGCAGATTAGAGTCTGCATCGACTTTCGCGATCTCAACCGCCACTGTCCGAAGGATGATTTTCCCCTTCCAGTGACAGAGCTGTTGATTGATGCCACAGCAGGGTTCCAAGCCCTCTCCTTCATGGATGGATACTCCGGATACAACCAAATTCGGATGGCCCCTGAGGATGAGGAGTTCACTGCCTTCAGGGCCCCCCAAGGTACCTTTTGCTACCGGGTCATGCCCTTCGGCCTGAAGAATGCAGGTGCCACCTACCAACGGGCGATGCACCGCATATTCAAGCCAATCCTCGGCACACTGGTGGAATGCTACGTCGACGACTTGGTTGTCAAATCGCGCCAGCGTCAGGACCATCTCAAAGATCTTGAGAAAGTGTTCACCTTCCTCCGGTCTCGCTGCCTGAAGATGAACCCGTTGAAGTGTGCCTTTGGGGTCACCTCCGGAAAGTTCCTTGGATTTGTGGTAAGATACCGGGGTATTGAGATCGACCCAGAGAAAATCAGGGCGATTAGCCAGATGCCTCCCCCGGGTACCGTCCGGGAACTGCAAGGGTTCCAAGGCCACTTAGCCTATATACGCCGATTCATCGCGAATCTGGCCGGCAAGTGTAAGCCCTTTTCTCGGCTTATGAAGAAGGGTGTCACCTATGTATGGGATAAAGAGTGTCAGACCGCTTTCGAGGAAATCAAGCAGTACCTGCTTCAACCTCCGGTCCTGATGCCGCCCGTATCCGGAAAGCCGCTGGTCCTTTATGTGACCGCCCTGGAACGGTCCCTGGGTGCCCTTCTCGCCCAGAAGAACAACGAGGGAACAGAGAATAGCCTCTATTACCTCAGTCGCATGCTCCTCGATGCGGAGGTTAGGTATTCCCCCATCGAGAAGAGCTGCCTGGCGCTCGTATTTGCCGTACAGAAATTACGGCACTACTTGCAGCACCATGAGGTACAGTTGGTTTCTCGGGTAGACCCGTTGAAATATATCCTGAGCCGACCTATGTTGACTGGCCGTCTAGCGCGGTGGGCTGTGATTCTCCAGCAGTTCGACATCAGGTATGTGTCTCAGAAGGCCATCAAAGGGCAAGCGTTGGCAGACTTTCTGGCCGCTCACCCGACCTCCGCGGATCAGCCGCTGGATCTAGGCTTTCCTGATGAGACCATTCTCTCGGTTGATCGAGCCGATCCATGCTGGCAGATGCACTTTGACGGTGCCTCCCGGAGCCCCACCGGTAGAAGACTCGATAATCCTAAGCTCAATAGAGTGGGCTTGGGCATCGTCTTCATTACCCCGGAGCGAGCCGTGCTGCCATACTCTTTCCTGTTGTCAGAGGGCTGTACCAACAATGAGGCGGAATACCATGCCCTCATCACCGGCCTCGAGTTAGCTCTCGAGATCGACGTGCCCCATCTGTGTGTGAAAGGGGACTCCGAGCTGGTCATTAAGCAGATCAATGGCGACTATGTTGTCAGGAAGCCGGAACTTGTGCCATTGTTGGAGTGCGCCCTCCTTCTGATGGCCCGGTTCCCTTCTCGGCCAGAAATTGTCCATATTCCCCGGTCGCAGAACGATCGAGCAGATGCTTTGGCCAGCCTGGCTGCGTCACTTGCGGAACCTGAACAGGACAACCTGATCGTCCGCGTGACGCGCCGCAGGCTCATCGCTCCCGTTATCCCGGAAGAAGATCGCGGCCCGTTGGTAAGTAATCTCACCACGGTTGCCCCTATGCCCGGAGCCCCGAGTACCCCAGATATAGCAGTCGGATCAGCCCCTGATTGGAGGACGCCTTTGGTTGAGTACCTCCAACATGGCATTCTTCCGTCAGATCGGGCCGAGCGCGAGCGAGTTCGACGCCGCGCATCGCAGTTCGTCCTCCAGAGCAGTCCCGGCCTGGAGCAGATCCTCTACAAACGCGGATTTGATGGTGTTCTCCTCCGTTGCCTTCAGGGAGTTGAGATCCCACGAGTCATGCAAGAGGTTCATGCTGGTTCATGCGGCGCCCACCAAACTGGGCCGAAGCTGTCCCACCAGATTCGGAGGTTGGGATACTTCTGGCCCTCTATGATCCATGACTGCATCGAGTACGCCAGGAGGTGCCATGCGTGCCAGGTTCACGCGAACTTTGTGCATCGGCCGCCGGAGCCTCTCCATACCACAAGGTATTCCTGGCCCTTTGCAGTCTGGGGACTGGACGTTGTGGGACCTTACCCGCCGGCGACAGCTCGCCAGTGCCGGTTCATTCTGACCGCCACGGACTTCTTCTCCAAATGGGCAGAAGCGATTCCGCTCAGAGAGGTCAAATCCTGTTCGATCGCTGACTTCGTGACCTCCAACATCATCTATCGATTTGGAGTGCCTCACGCTATCCTCACGGATAACGGAACCAATTTCCGAGCAGCCGAGTTGAAGAAGTTGTACGCCAAGTATAACATCCGCTCGAAGCATACATCTCGCTATCATGCGCAGGCGAATGGACAGATCGAGGCGTTTAACAAAACCCTCTCTAACATTCTGCAAAAGATGGTTGGTCAGAACAAGAAGAGTTGGCCGGACAAGCTCCTCAACGCCCTCTGGGCTTATCGGACGACGACTCGCAATTCCACCCAGATGACCCCTTATTCCCTGGTGTATGGAGCTGAGGCCGTCCTGCCCATCGAGATCCAGTTACCGTCCTTGCGCACTGCGGTCTACGACCAGCAAGCGCCGGACAGAGTTGCTGAAGCCCGTCTAGTCGAGTTGGAAGCACTGGATGAGAATAGACTTCGCGCTTTGCACAACTTGGAGAGGCATCAAAGCAGGATGGCTCGAGCTTTCAATAAGAAGGTTCGCCTCCGCTCCTTCCTACAGGGTGATCTAGTGCTAGCCCTAAGAGCACCGATGATCCCCGGCAGGAAGCCGCCCAAGTTGGAGCCCAAGTGGGAGGGACCTTTTGTTGTCCACAAGGTCTATCCCAATGGCGCGTACTCCCTAGCGACTATGGATGGTGAGCGTGTCACTCCTCCCACCAACGCTAGGTTCCTCAAGAAATACTTTGCCTGAGTGTCACCACGTCCTGCACGACGTTAAACTGCATTCGTCCAGGCTACAAGACGTTAAACTGTTTAGCATTCGTCCGCGCTGCAAGACGTTAAACTGCCAAGTGATTCGTCCCGCATGACGCTAAACTGCACTACGTCCGAGCTACAAGACGTTAAACTGTTCAGCATTCGTCCTGCATGACGTTAAACTGCCTCTCCAGAACTACGTGCGGCTTGATTCCCATCCTTATGGGATACGTAGGACCGCCTGAACCCTCGTGTTTCAGGCCCAGCCCCATCCTTCGGGAATTTCCATCCCATCTCGGGCCCTTGGCCCAGTTGCCCCGGGGTGTGCGGCGTATGGTGTGAGTGCGGGGCTATGCCCTCATTCACGTCGGTTTGTTCGTCACGCTGTACGCCCCCCTCCACGTTTGGGGATGCCTTCTGCTCCCCCCTTCTTTTTTCCTCATCGTCCTGCATGACGTTAAACTGCCTTTCCAGAACTACGTATGGCTTGATTCCCATCCTTATGGGATACGTAGGACCGCCTGGACGCTTGTGTCTCAGGTCCAGCCCCGTCTCTTGGTTGATCACGGGGACCTGCCCCCCTTCGGTTGCTCTCAGGGTGAGTCCTCCGACCCTTTCCGGAGATCTGTTAACATGTTTTGGGGTGCTTCGGTCTATGACTCGTAGTGTCAGATTCAATCCCGACAAGTCCTGTGTTGCTTGTCAGGCCTCGCGCTTCCTCTTGTTCGAGCCTTCACTCAAAGGGATCCTCGTTAGCGGTTTGGGTACGATGCCTCAGTGCTCTCCCACCGCTCCGGGTCGATTTACCGGCGGGTCTTGGGCCGCAAATCGATATGAATCCTGCGATTGAGCGGTTGATGCTCGTTTGCTTGCCCCGTCTTAGGCTGACGCGATCGGATGTTGTGTTGCGAATGCGTCAGCAACGTCCTTGATCGCCATGTCAGCTCTCTCGGGCTCTGAACATTGGTTGCGCAGTCCTCATCACACTCCGCCTTTGTGCGTTGTAGTGGGATCTTGACACTCTCTTCATACCGACCTCCGGTACGCCTCTACACGTTAGGCAGACCAACCAGGGTAATGATGTCGTTCGAGGCTCCCATGATCTGAGCACCAAGGATATATGCAGATATCCTCCCTAAGGGCCATGCGTAGCTGGACCCTCGTCCCCATAAGGAGGAGGGAGTCGCCCGAACAATTGCGTTCTGGGCCCAGTATATCTGGAGGCTAGCATCTCTGCCCCTCGGGTGATGGACATACGCAGACCCCCATCCCAAGACTCTTCTCCTGGAATCGTGCGTGACCGCAGGGCTGGGTATGCTCCCACCTCCGCCGTGTCCGCCATACCGCGGTAAGCGGATTCCTCCATGGTCCGAACCACACGACCTTAAACTGTGTTGTCTGGTCCTACCACACGACCGTAAACTGTGATCGTCTTGGCCGCCCGACGAGAAACGGCACTGCATCGTGATGTCCTCCTCAGGGGACACTCATGTTGGGCGCTGGTTAATGACCACGCCATTCATCAATGCCTTCCATGGCTTGATTATTGTGGCGACGCCAGAGATTTCTCAATCACGGGCATGTCGCCGCACAAAGAAAAACCATTCATCTTTAAGGACAAACAAGAAATATCAAATGCCGCTCCTTTTGTGTGCGAGGGTCAGACCCGCACTCTTCCCCGCGCTGGTGCCCGATTGTGTTGCACCGCGCTTCAAGAACTACGTGCGGCTTGATTCCCATCCTTATGGGATACGTAGGAACGCCCGGATGTTTGAAACTTCGGGTCCAGCCCCCCACCTCTTAGAGATTCCCCCTTCTCTGGGGAATCCGCCGTCTTCAGGTCACCCTCAAGGCGTGTTCCCCGACCCCTTGCCGTGGTCCACCGGTGTCAAGAGTACTCTGGTTTATTGCCAGGAGGGTCAGGATCCGCTTGGTCAGGTTTCCTCCACTTTTCAGGCTTCGTGCTCCCTTTCATTCGGACCCATCGTCTACGCCCTGGGTGGAGCCCCCGTGAACGGTTCGGACACAATGCCTCAGTGCTCTCCCACCGACTCGGGCCGGTACCCCCAATGGCCTCGGGCAGCAAATCGATATAAATCCTGCGATTGAGCGGTCGATGCTCGTTTGCTGCCTCATTCCACCAACGGTTGGTGCGATGTTGATGCTGCTTTTCCGCCACGGTCGGCAGTATTCTCATATCGTCACGCCGGTGCTCCCGGTCCTCGAGTGAATGGCCGCATGATTCACATTTTCCACCTCCCATTCTGACCAGGCGAAACCTCGACACTCTTGACACTATCCCTCAGTGCATCTTCGCATATCCAGGGGATATGACCACGATGTGGCGTGCTTTGAGCCCTTATGGTCCGAGCTCTAAGACCTTAAACTAAGATCTCCCCTTATGGTCCGAGCTCTAAGACCTTAAACTAAGATCTCCCCTTATGGTCCGAGCTCTAAGACCTTAAACTAAGATCTCCCCTTATGGTCCGAGCTCTAAGACCTTAAACTAAGATCCCCCCTTTATGGTCCGAGCTCTAAGACCTTAAACTAAGATCTCCCCTTATGGTCCGAGCTCTAAGACCTTAAACTAAGATCTCCCCTTATGGTCCGAGCTCTAAGACCTTAAACTAAGATCCCCCCTTTATGGTCCGAGCTCTAAGACCTTAAACTAAGATCTCCCCTTATGGTCCGAGCTCTAAGACCTTAAACTAAGATCCCCCCTTTATGGTCCGAGCTCTAAGACCTTAAACTAAGATCTCCCCTTCTGGTCCGAGCTCTAAGACCTTAAACTAAGATCTAGCCCTTATGGTCCGAGCTCTAAGACCTTAAACTAAGATCCTCTAGCCCTTATGGTCCGAGCTCTAAGACCTTAAACTAAGATCCTCCACCTTTATGGTCCGAGCTCTAAGACCTTAAACTAAGATCCAGCCCTTATGGTCCGAGCTCTAAGACCCTAAACTAAGATCTACCCCAAATGGGGTCCTACGTCCTGCATGACGTTAAACTGCACTCACAGAACTACGTGTGGCTTGATCTCCAGCCTGATGGAGTACGTAGGAACGCCCGGACATTTCGACTCGGGTCCAGCCTCAGGGATCGTTAAGTCCCGCCCCTCCTCGTCGCCGGCCGTCTGGCCTGACTTCGGGTAGAGTGGTGCAGTTGTGATATTCTCCCCGATTCAGCCCGGGATGCCCCATCGCAAGGATGGGAAGCGACGGTTTCCTCGTCAGAGAGGTGCTGTCTGAGAATTGAGGTGACTCACGGCCAGATTAGTGCATCCGCCTAATACGCTTCCCCCACGGTTGCGCAATTTTGAGAGCGTTGGATTCTGTCCGAACAAATCGTCACTTCGCCCCACGCTTCGCATGCCCTGTTGATCTGGATTTTCCACCCTTGTGTCTGAAGGAACCCCAAAGCGGTATTCATGATGACATGTGGTCCGCCTCCTGCAATATGAATGATGGCCTTTTTCGGTCCGTCTATTGCAGTTGTTATGGTCGATCCACTGTCCGCCTACCGTCTTGGGCATTTCCTGGAAGGCCGATCGTTGTGGATGTCTGGATTCGGGACACGCGATTCACCCTTTCTCATTTCCCTATGTTCGGATAAAATCTCAACGCCCCTAGCGTTGTCCCGCTCGTGTGTTGGAACAAGTTGGGGGACGATACATTGGTTAGGTCTGAGGTCTCCTTTCCCAGGAATGACCTCCCTCTTTTCTCCAGAAACCCAGGCCCAATTATGGATGCCTGATGCTTGGTTAACGCTCCCACGAGACAATTTGTGGTTGAGCATGTTAAACCAAAAGACGCAGATAAATATGGCGATTCGTACAAGTGGATCAAATATTAAGTAGCGGAAGCAAATGTTCTGGGAATGGCAAAAAACAGCCCTTAGGGATTAGCGTGCTGAATGAGTCTTTCTAATGCCGCTACCCTTTGGCTGGCGGCCTCCAGGGCTGCTTCTCGTTCTCTGCGTGCCCTCTCCTCGTCGGCGGTCGCAGCACGCAGTTCGTCAATCCTGGCCTGTGCACGCTCCCGCTCGACTTGGAGTGTGACCATCTGTTGGCCCGCCTCCGTCAGCTGTACCTGAGCGTCGATCAGTTGTGCCGATAGTTGCTCCACAAGCTCGGTACATGCTGCGACGAAGGCCTCCTTCTCTGCCGCCTACCCTTCGAGGCGCCGGACTTCCTGCTCTGCCGCGATGAGCGCCTGCGTGCTCTCCGACATGTCCCGACTTTGTGCGACGTCGGCACGCCGGCGGCTCTCGCGCATCTTCTCGGCCATGTAATCACGGACCGTCAGATGGAGGCGTTGAGCATCAGCTCCCCCGGCACACAGGAAGCGCAGCCAGGTCTGAAGTGATCCCATGCGCCCCAGCCATTCCGATGGGTCTCGCTTGAGGAAGCGCTGGATGCACTTCCACCCCCTGCGTCGCGTTACCCGGCTATCCTCGACCGCCTCCGCGTCCGAGTCATCCATCTCCTCTGGGTCGGCAGGCCGGTAGGCAGGGAAGGCAGCCAGCAGGTCTGCTGCAGGGTCCGCCCCTGGGAGGTCCTCACGAGGGAAAGGTTCCCCAACATCCGGGCAACCTTCTTCTCTCTCCCCAGCGGCGCTGACACCCTCGTCAGCCCCCAGCCTCTCTCCGGTGGCAGCACCGCCGACGTCCGCAGCCCCTTGATCAGCAGTTGGTGGGGCCGGCTCGGTTTGGGAAGCCTGTTCCGGAGCAGGCGGCATGTCCACCACTGGTCCACTCGTAGATGGCCCGGGTTCGGCAACCCGACGAGCCTCCGATGTTGAGATCACTGCGCAGGGCATGCCATGGTTAGTCACGGATCGTCAATGGCAAGCACCAGCAGTAAAGTAGGGAGACTTACGGGAGTTCGGAGCATCATCTTCCGCTACCCCGGTCGCCGCAGGAACAGTTGCAGCAGGGGACCCCTTAGCGCTTGTTAATTCGATAATGGGTGCCTGGCCCCCGCCTTGTCCTGCTGGCGCCTCTCCTACTCCTGTTGAGGACGCCTGACCGACGTCCGTGTGCTCCTGAGAAGGATGGAGAAACGGGTTAGAAGCTGCATAAGAGAATGGATGAAGCAAGTTGAGTAGGGATAGAAGCGGACCTCGAGGAGCTCAGTGACATCAACGTTGTCAGAGCCGGCCACCTCGCCGCTCTCCCGTGGGCTCCCCCGATGGGACCTTCCCTCGGAGCCTTCATCCTCCCCCGTCTCCTCCTCCTCCTCGGAGTCGTTACTGTCATCTTCTTCCGGCGGCATCTGTTCCGGAGCGGGCTCGAGACCGAGCATCACCTTCACCAGAAGGGATGGCTCCGCACGCTGACCACGTTGGCGCGCGTACTCGTCCATGGCCGTCAGATATGCATATTGCCGGTTGAAGTCCACCCTGTCGGTGATCTGGAGGCGCCCGACCTCTGGCAGATAGATTCCTTCTCTGAGTATCTTTCGCCAGATGACGTCGGTCCCCAGTGACTGCCGCAGGGTCATCCAGGCCGACCACAGCGCCGGGAAGACTGCATCGTGGGAGGGTTCGAGCAGACGTCTCACCTGCTTCCCGGGCCGCTCCTCGACCGCCGCATGTGCCCCCTCTCTGGGCGCCGAGGTCGTGGCGGCAGCCTGCGATGCGCCCGCCGCCGAAGTCCCTGCCCGCGCCGGCTCCGCTGCTTGGCGCGCCTCTGTTCTCCCCCGTGTGGCGGTGCCTCGCCTCCTTCCTTGACACCCGGTCTCCGCACGGGTAGCCTCGAGCCGCCGAACTAGCTTCCGCAAGAGCCCCTCAGGGTACGCGATGGCCCAGTGTTCGGCGTACTCGGTTGCCAAGCCTGCGTTAACTCCGGTAGGAGGGAGGGTGATGACGTCGCCAGAGCCGAAGGCGACGAACATCAGCCACATCTGGCGAAGGACGCCGGGGTTCGTCTCCTCCCGGACAGCAGTGAATACCCTCTTCGGCATCCGCTGAAGGCACCCGAACTGCCTGGCGAACCGGGTCGGCACGTAAGGCTCGCAGATCACCTTCCCGTCGATCCGAGCCACGAGCACCCCGCCCCGCATGTTCAGGAAGTATTCATGCTGCTCCAGCGGGCCCTGTCCGTTGTCGATCATCTGGCCGACGGGAGTGGGGAACGGGCTGAAGTTGAAATTGGCATGATTGCCAATCCGAACCCTCACGCCCTCCTCACTGAGGGTCATCGGAGCGACCCCCGCAATGTTCAGCAGGGAGGGTCGCAGGCCGTTGCCCGGAGGACTGATGGCATTTGGGAACGTATACCCACCAAGGTGAGCAGCCACCCAGCCGTGGAAGAACTGAAAGGGCCCACAGATCCTTCGTGGCGACCCCCCTCGTGAGATGCGTCCCAGAATGGCATACAGCCTCGCCAGTACTGGGACCCCGAGGTTGTACCTCTTATTGGCAGCCATGGCGCCCGCCATCGCCAGCGTCGCCGGACGGACGCCCATCCTCGCATCCCGCACTGGCAGGAGCCACCCGCTCAGAAAGGCGGCCAGGAACGCCGCGTACCGGACGTTCGGGTCCCGGGCCTCGATGACGCGGTACCCCCATGAGCGGTAATCGCCCGTCTCCAGGACCCGCCAGTACGACCCGTTCCGGCTCCTCTGAGCTGCGGTCGGGCACCGCTTCCCCCTGCCTGGCATCTTGACCGCCGGGTCATGCTCCAGGAACTGGCCGAACCAATCCTTGTAGGCTATGTCCTTCTGGAAGTCTTGGATCCCGAGCCGCTGCGTAGCCAGGTCAAGAAGATGCCAGGTCAGAATGGGAGTCCGTGACCTGTCCTCCCAGATGTTCTTCGGTGGCAGGAACTCATCGTACTGGTAGCCCTCCAGCGGGATACCTCCGATGCAGTGGATGTCCCAGAGACCGACGCCGACCTCCCCATGGTGAAGATGGAAGGTGTTGGTATCCGGGGACCAGCGAGTGAACAGCTCCGGCCCGAGCTCAGACTGCTGGTAGAAGTGGAACTGCGACGTCCACACCGCCTCGAACAGGCCGATGTACCGCAGCTCCTCTGCGAAGTGATCGCAAGTGTGGCGTACCCAGAACGCCCAGGCCCATTCACTGGTAAAGTTGCCCCCGGATCGCAAGTCCCAGTCCTTCAGCCAGCCCTTGGTGTCGTCAGTGACACTCTGACGGTATGTGCTCGAGTAGAGGGCTGGAGAATTCTCCGCTGTAGGCTCACCCCCATCAATGGTTCGCGTCCTCGGGTTCAGGACGTAGACATCCAAGTGCCTGGTTTCCCTGGCAGGATTCCCATTGTTGGTGATGTTATAGCGGTGAAGCTCGTCCTCCCGAGTCACCCAGGTTCGCGGCACATCAATCTCGAACCCTGGCACCGGAACCTCATCGAGGATGCCGAAGTTCCAGAGCGGCAGGTTGTCCGACAGTGGATATGTCTTCTGGGCCGGCGTTAGTAAGTCGAACAAGGATTGATTGTTGGAAACAATCTCCTTGGCTCCGTAAACCTCCTCGTTCGTCGCCATCTCAGCTCTGCGAGTGGCGGCATCCCCCTCATTTCCTCTGTGCGCGGCCATCTCAGAAGTTTCGGGAGTCGTGCGGGTTAAGGGATGAAGAGTGCGGGATCGGACGAGGCTGGTGGAAAAGTTTGAAGGTTGGCGCGCAATCCAAGTGGACGGCGCGCAATTGGGAAGACTGTAGCGCAAAGTTCCGGGGTTTCGCGCAAAAACAGGCGAAATCCGGACGGTTTTGCGCGCCGATCGGGCGAATTTCGCGACCGGAAGAGGCAATTTCGCGCACGAGAGCTTTGGAGCTTATCGCGCGGAAGGCCAGAGTACGGAACGCGGGACCCAGCGCCCCTATTTATAGGCGAGGCCGGGCCCGCGCTGCGCGGAAAGCGCTTTGCGCGACCGCCGCGGCGAATTTCGCGACCGGTGCCCCTTTTTGCGCGCCTAAGTCCCGCGCCGCCCAGGACTTCGGCATTCCGGCGTCTCCCTCGGAACCCGATCGTTGCGACCTCTCGCCGATCAGATTCCGAGGGGGGGCTTTTGTAGACGCCGGAAAAGTCCGTTGCTCCCAAACGAAGCTCCGGATGCGGAAAGCGAGGTCATATTTGGAGTCGGAAGGATGTTTCGGAGGGCCCGGAGGCCGTGCGCGGAATTTCAGAGGCCCGCGCGCAAAGGTGATGTCCCGCGGGTCCGCGCGACTCCCTTACGCGCCGCGCCCGATTCCTCGCCCGCGAGAAGAATTTCGCGCTCGCATCCTGGATTCCGCGCCCTGGGTTGCCTATAAATACAAGGCGACCCCCAACGTTTCAAAGGTTGCTGGAAGTCGAAACGTCTCCCGTGCGCGCAATTCAACCCCTTCCGCGCGCAATGACGAACTTCAGGTAACCTCCTTTCTTTCGCGCAAGAAAGCCTCGGGGTCCGCCTTCGCGCGCAATCCCCGCTGGCTCCTTTCATTTGAATAAACACTCACCCTAAGGCCTTTGCGCGCAAAAGAACCCGCTTGCGCGCAATTGCCCCGGGGTGCGCGCAATCCGGCCCGATTGCGCGCACCCCCCCTTCTTTCAAGTGGCCATTCATTAGAGAATGAGCCGTTGCCCCCGCGCGCTATCCGAAGCCCGGTGTGAGCAATCTGAAGCATCCGCGCGCAAGGCGCTGGCCCAATTGCGCGCCAGCCGTCCCGATTGCGCGCCGGCCCGCAGTATTGCGCGCAAAGCTTCCTTTTTGCGCGCAAACTGCCAGGGTCGCCCCCGTTGACCTCCTAAGGGTACCCGCCTGTGTGGCACCCGATGATTCTCATCCCGGGTGCCCGCACCGTGCGTTGTCTTCCCGTGCGTCCCTCCAGGCTTGCGCGAAGTGACACGCACCTATGTCCAGCATGACGTTAAACTGCATACTCGTCCAGCATGACGTTAAACTGCATATACGTCCTGCACGACGTTAAACTGTACATCGTCCGCGCTGCAAGACGTTAAACTGCCAAGTGCTTCGTCCGGCAACCTATGCCCAGCATGACGTTAAACTGCACACCCGTCCAAGCTGCACGACGTTAAACTGCCTAGCCCCCATCGTCCGTGCTGCAAGACGTTAAACTGCCAAGTGCCTCGTCCTCAACACATGACGTTAAACTGTACTTCGTCTGGCAAGACGCTAAACCGTCCGCAACCTGATCCCGTGCTCCGCACGCAGGGTCTCCCCCGGTTTGGACGTGGCCCCCACCCGCTCGTCTCTGCAGGGATGTCGGGATTGTCCCCCTTTTGGGACGATTTAATGGGAGTGGCTTTTCCCTACGGGGGCAGGGTATTACAAACCCCTAGTTTCTCGTGGGAGGCTGCACATGTGTATCTCCATTGCACCTCCCCACTGCCGAAGCCAGTAGAGGGTCTGACTGGGATCGAGGTGTCTTTTGCTTTCGGTCCAAGTCCCTTCCAACTGAGTTTTGCAGTATCCGGGCTGCCCCAAGTGCGTAAGTCCTGACAGATTGAACTACGTGGACTTTGATCCCTGTCTTCTATACAGGGTACGTAGGAAGCCTCCCTGAGGTCCAAGCCCACCACCTGGTCGTCCCGGTCGTATTTACGTCGGTTCGTCCATTAGTGGACCCCTCCAGGGTTCACGCTTGCGTTGATTCACCTATGAATCCGCCCCTGTGGGAGACCGCCCGTGTGTATCTCCACGGTGCCTCCCCACAGCCCCCCTTTTCCATTTCCCCTTTTATCGTCCAGCATGACGTGAAACTGTGATCCACCCGGCCGTTCCATCCCCCTCCGTGCGAGGTGGTTCGGTTCAATCCTCCGCCCGGCGGCCTCGACCTCTTCGTGAGTCGGCTTGCCGACGTCCAGCATGACGTTAAACTGTATGCCCGAACTACGTTGACTTTGATCCGTGTTAACACGCGGTACGTAGGAAGCCCCTCTGGGGTCCAAGCTCTTTACTCCGTCATCCACCCTGATCCTTACCCGGGCCGCCACATCCCGGTGGGGTCATGCCACTTCACTTCACTCCACGTTACTTGGGAAGCCGCCCATGTGCTGGCCCCAGCGTCGGAGGTTCCCCGCAAGGGGTTCTGTCATCTGATCCACTTTTCGTGTTGATCGGTCCGATGCCGTCCCCGCTGGACGTTAAACTCGCGGCATACCCCGTGTTAAACACGGGAAGCTGAGGAAAACCTCAGGTGACACAGTTCCCCGCACCTAGTACGGGATGCCTCAGGCCATCGTGCCTTCGAGAAGCCCTATTAGGGACGGAAGACAGACGTGCAGAGCCGCAGTGTTACAACACGCCCCCAGCACCCAGAGCCACCCGGCCTTCTCACCGCAGGTTGCTGCCCCGCCCAGACTCCTTGGAACGTCCGGGCGGAAGCAGCGTAATTAACCGGTGTCCATGAAGATATGGCGCCGGGAACGAGATTCACGAACATTCTTAAGTCTATGAGGGAGACCCGGATTAGGCGACAAGTTCCGAGGAGACGTCCAAGGAAGGAGAAGCCGACATCCCATCATCCCGGTTTCGATCAAGGAGCAGACGCCCCTGAATAAGGGACGGATGCCGCCCGCCCTTGGAAAGCGGGACTGCGGGACCACAAGCCGCGCGCCCATCCCCTCGGGTTGACGGGTGCACGCGCGAACGCGTCCTGGCGGAACAGCGTAACCCGACGCACATCCGCACCGAAACACATACTTTTCCTTGAAACCCATCCAGACAAATTAAATATGGAACAAAACCAAATCATCCTTAGTCATCCTTTCCGTAGTGCAATCTTCTATGTTATCCGAGTCGAAAATGGAAACATGACCATCACATTTGGAAACATGAGTCTAGACATGAACATCTATAATGCATGCTCAATAATATGGGATGCTGAGGAAATTCATGAAGTAAACAAGAAATAAATAATTAATAATGAATTCATATAAGATCATGGAAAATTTTATAGAAGATTAAGTTAGGATGAGATAGATTTCCCTTATTCACATGAAGGTAGTTTTTCTCCTTGGCATGAATCATTTTCAAATTTCCTTTATGATGAAGTCTTAGGTCCAACAATCAGTGAAACCATTCAATAAACCCCATTCATGGAGACCAATCAATATCCCATCACTAAATATGATCAATCTAATCTAGTAGCCGAACCTTCTATATGTGGGGAACTAATTGTATATAAAATGCTTTGAGACAAAATTGTTCTCGACCCAATGTCACACTCTTCTGTTGAAATTCTGATCCAAACTAATCTTGAATTGAAGGAACTTCGCATTGCACTCTTTTATTACTTCCTAGTGAAAAATCAAGCACATTCTATTGTCATTTCATTATCTCTTTATGCCAATCATGAGAGGATTATTCTATATGTCATTAAAAAAAATAAGAAAGTCATTGGTTGGACAATGTCTGATATACCTAGGATTAGCCCACTTATCTGGGCTCATAGGATTGTTTTGGAATCTGATTCAAAGTCATGTCTTCAACCTCAACGGCGAATCAGTCCTAATCTCATGGAATTTAGGATAAATGAAATTCAAAATTTTTTAAAAGTTAGTATCATATATCCCATTGCTGAGAGTCAGTGGGATAGCCCAATCCATGTGGTTCAAAAGAAAGTAGTAATCATAGTGATAATAATTAAGGATTGAGAGATTCTTCCTAATAAGGTGATAAGTGGATGGAGGGTCTGCATTGACTATAGGAAGCTAAACTCATTCACCAAAGAAAGACTATTTCCATTTACCATTCATTGACCATGTCCTTGTTAGAGTAGCATGTCATGCCTTATATTGTTTCATAGATGGGTACTAGAGGTATAATCAAATTGAGGCCTCCCTAGAGGATCTAGGTAAGACTACATTCACATTTCCATTTGAATCATTTTGCCTTCAAATGCAAGGCTTTTGGGTTATGAAATTCTCCTAGAATCATCCAGTGGTGCATGATGGGAATCTTCTCAGACATTGTAGGGGATTTTCAAGAGGTCATTATGAATGTCTTATCTGTGTTTGGGGATACTTTTGAGGGATGTCTGCAGAATGTGGAGAGAGTATTCTCAGGATGTGAAGAAAATATTTTTAGTCCTAAACTGGGAAAAATGTCAGTTCATGGTTATAGAGGGAATAGTTCTAGGCCATCTGGTCTTAGGTAGGGGGATTGAAGTTGATAAAGCCAAGGTTTAGATCATTGGTCACCTTCTATCAAACAAAACTGCCAATGAAGTGAGATCATTCTTATGACATTCTGGTTTCTATAGAAGAATCATCAAGGACTTTATTTAAATCTCTCGTCCACTTTGTTCTCTCCTCATAAAGGATTCTCCATTTCAATGAAAAGAATGTTGTGAGGGTTCTTTCTCAACCCTCAAATCATCTCTCTCCTCTCCTCCAATTATCAAATCTCCAAATTGGAACATTCATTTTGAACTTATGTGTGATGCCAATGACTTTTCTGTTGGAGCTTTGTTAGGAAAACATTGTGATAAAACATTTTATGTCATTTCATATGCAAACAAATCCTCCAATGATTCACAAATCAGCTACAACACTTCTGAAATGGATTAACTTTCTATGGTGTTTTCCTTAGTGAAGATTAGGTCCTACCTCTTAGGATCCCTCATCACTATGTTCACAGACCATTATGAACTAAAATACCTCTTCCAAAAACAAGATTCAAAGGCTATACTGATTAGGTGGGTCATTCTCTTAAATGAATTGGACCTCACAATCAAGGATAAAAAGGGTGTTGAAAATGATATAGTTTATCACCTCACTATTATGGAATCAAAGACAACTCAAATCATCTTTATGTGTTTGATTCCTTTCTTGATGAACATTTATACTCTGTGAGTAATTTCCCTTGGTATGCTATCATACCCAATTTTTTAGTTATAGGAGTCATTACAAAATTCATAGGGACTCTAGCTAGAATGAAATTCATTTGTGAGGATAGAAACTATGTGTTTGATGATCCATACCATTATATGTTCTTCCCTAACCAAGTCATTAGGAGGTGTGTTCCAGAATCTGAAAAAGAGTACATCCTTTAATTCTATCATAGTGAGGCATGTGGAGGTCACTTTTCCTCTAAGCAAACTTCTTCTATGATTCATTAGCGTTGTCTCTTCTAGGACACCCACTCAAGGGACACATACACATTTTTTCAATGCCATCCTCGGTGTCATGAAGTATGGTCCATCAAAAAAAGGAATCAAATTACACTCAATCATATCTTAATGGGTGAAATCTTTGACTGTTGGGGAATTGATTTCATGGGACCCTTCCCAAACTCCAGGAGATATCATTAAATTTTCCTAGCAATTGATTATGTCTCAAAATAGGTTGAGTCCATTCCCACAAAATCCAATGATCATAAAAATATGAATATATTTATAAAAGAAAACATCTTTTCTATATTTTTAATTCCTAGGGAAATCATTACTGATCGTGGAACTCATTTTTGCAATCATCCATTCTCATCACTCTTGGACAAGTATGAAATTTCTCAAAAAGTGTCCATTTCATTCCACCCACATACAAATGGTCAAGATAAGTTAGCCAATTGAGAAATCAAACTAAGTCATGTGAAAAATTCTAATACATCTAGTAATGATTAGTCGATCATACACTTAGATTCCCTTTGGGCCTATCAAACTGCATATAAAACCATTTTTGGAATGACCCCATATAAGTTGGTTTATGGTAAAGAATTCCATTTTCTATTGGAGATTGAACATATGGATTATTGGGTAATTATGACCTCTCATTGGCCAAATCAAAAATGAAATTAGATCTACATGAACATGAAGATCATAGGATAGAGGCTTTTGAAAATTCAAGTATCAAAAATGCTAAAGTAAAAACCTACCAATCTCAAAATCATAAAACCAAACGGTTGTTTTTGGGTTAAACTATTCTATTGTATATTTATAATCTATATTTACACCCATGAAATATGAGGTCATGATGGTAATGTCCACACATTGTGCATAAGGTGCACCACCATGGGGATTTAGAAAATCAAGATCCAACGAATGGTCAAACCTCTACTGTTAATGGTCATAGATTAAAACCATTCATTGTAGAATTCTAAAAAATGATGTTGATTATAAAATGTGTGAACCATCCTTAATGGACTAAAATACATAAATAATTAATGGTATATGTCGAGCTAGAAACATTAAACCAAAGCGCCGCACGAGAGGCAACCCGTGATTTTCAACATTGCAGATCATTTTATTAAAATAGAATTAATGAATAATTTTGATATTTAAAAATATATATTGCTTAATTGTTCTTATTTTATGAGTATGGATGGGTATGAATGGAGAGCACCATATTCATCCATGTCACGTGGTGCGATATTTGAGTAATACGTTACCCAAAAATTTAAAAATCATTTAATGTATCATCAGATTATTTTATGTTTCGTTATGTTAAAATAAAAATACAAATATATATAAATAAAAAAAGGGACACATCATAGGTCATGGGTCAAACCCCATCACAACCGGTGATGTAATGGGGAATCGAACCTGACACCGAAGGGAGACAAGGGCACACACATACCACTGATCTACAGTTTTTTTGTGCTTCCTAATGCAATAATTTTTCTATATATACTTATATTTTAATTTCAATATTATAACAAAATATTTATATATAGATTTTTTCTCTAGGGAATTCTTAGACTGACATCGAGATCAAGGGAGTAAATTGGAGCAACAAGAAATTCTACATCATCCACCATGTGACATCATTCCATGATCCAAATATTTCAATTTACTTTTTGAAATTCCCTTATCTCCCTCTACTCTTTTTAAATTTTTATTTCTTCAAACACTTGGTAAAATTTTATTTTAACGTGTGGGGGAGATTAAAAAATACTTTTGTGTAAAAAAAAGAATGATTTGAAAAAAAATGTATAAATAGAAGGAATGTTTCCTTTAACATTCAACATGGTAATAAAAATTGTACACTTTATAATATAATATAATATAATATAGCATGCCATTATTCTGATATTAATCCTTGTATAAATTCATGAGATTAAATTTTCTAAAGTGTGGCTATCCGATGTGAAATTTTATCATTTATATTTTCATCCAAAAAAAGATCACAATTCACATCCTTGGGATAGTGGGGTATTAGTTGGAGTTCATGGAGTCCCCCAAATAAATATCATAGTTTTGGTGATCATTTTAGTTTTAATAAGAGTGTTCAATGAAAAAATTAATATAAACAATTAATTTTCATGTAAATAAATGATATGACCTAATGCTTGGAATTCGACACTTGGGGATTATGAATTCATAGCTGTCAGGACTAGAGTTATTAATTTTATCTCTATTTTTGGTAGTTTTAATTTTATTTGACTGAGTTAATTGAAGATGATGCCCGAGAATGTGCGCTTTACTTGGTGCCCTACGGTCTTTGAGCATGGGAGTCACCGCCAATGTCTCGCTACTAGGGTTGACTTTTTTGAGTGAAATTTCAATTACCATGGTAAAATTTCAAAAACAAATAAAATACAATAAAAAAAATGTAATACTCATGTTAATACTAAAATGTGATTCCACAAAGCACTTCTATCAATTCCTCCTTGAATACTGATGAACCCCGATGTCTATTGTGATGCACAACACATCCTCCTACTTAATTGATATTAGATAAAAATAGAAATAAATTTGAACAATGGAATGGGATTGGACATGGAATATTCTTTTGAAACTATCTTGCATTAAAATATTATGATGGGTTTCATGATTGTTTTGTATAAGGGTTTTGGTGGTCATTGTGTATTAAAATAGTTTTTAAAAACGGAATTTTAATTTCATATTGTTGAGATACATTTTTCTAGGGACTAGAATATCAAACGTTTTGTGTGTGATTAGCGAATAAAAATAAATATTTTAATTAAATTGTAATGGTATTAAATTTTAGTTTTTGATCTTGTGTGCCTGAGTTAGGGGATTTTACTTTTGAACATACATTCTTATCATTTGTGAACATCATGCATAAGGTACACCAAATTAGGCCTAATGATTATCGGATTTCATGTATTGTAATTCTGAAAATTTTAATTTATATTTTGGGAACTGTATAATCACATAAATATAAAAAAATTCATTCAGGGATAAATGGAGGATTCAAAAAGGATGATTGAAATATTTTGCGATGAATGCAAGTAGTTGTTTGGAAGGCAGATTGGACACCAACTCACTAATGAGAATGTGGGACACACATTAAACCCAAATGAAACCAAAATATCATGGGATGCTATCATAAATATATAAGAACAAATAATTATTCACGATAAAATGCTAGTTCATCCTCCATTGTTGTTATTTATGAATCCCAATTTGAAGATAAAATTATGGTCCAAATTCTGCAGCCAAGAAAAACAGCCCACTATTTTAAACTTATCTAGTTAACCATATTCTATTTTTGGATGAAACATTACATAATCATAGAAGACATCTAAGGATTAATTTTGGTCTTATATGGACCACTCTCATCCGGCCATCTAGAATGACTTTCAGATGCATCTGTTCGGTATAATCAATTTGGCTACCACCTCAGGTCATGGGTGGAAAAGTCTCCTCTACCGTAATTTCCACCAGCCTAGGCTTACCATACTCATGTAGGATCTTTTTTACTGTTTGAGTCTCTACCCAAGGATCCAAAAATTCATATATAAGGCAGTGGTGGTGGAGCAATTTATTATATTTGAGAATTGATTTCAAATTAATGTTATTCCACCAATTTGCCTTTGCAACGTTCTTCCTTCTCATATAAGTTGATTTAATTCATACTAGTTTCTTAATAAAAGGTATTCTTCTACTATTATTCTGTTCTTCTCAATATCACTTTTATTTCATTTTCTCAAGGTGTGAATTTATTCACACCAAACATTGTGAAATTATTCACACAACAATGGAGTGATCATTTTTTTCTTTTCTTCTTCAAGTCCTCCCTCATGAGTCTACATTCTGCTTCCATTGAAACCATAGCATCAATGGAGGGAAAACCCATTTATGGTATGATCCATGAGATTATCAAGGGGATTGATTGGATGTTATTTATCCTCCCATTAATGTATACTCACTTCTTTTAATTGAGATTTTTATTTGATGATTTTAAATCTTCTTCGTCTATGTTGAATTTTATGGCCAAATACTTCTATTACTAATACAAAACTTTTCCATGGTGTGATAATATATTTTATCCTTAAAGTGTATAGGTGATTAGTATTACAGTTAATAGGTTTTAAACTAGTATGTGAGGATTTTGTTTGATCTTCTTAAATTAACACATCTCAAATATAAGAAATTGAAATAGTTGGAAAAGAATTTCATTGGATCCACACCATGTTATAATATAGGAACAAATCATTCTTTTAAATAAAATTCACATATATCTTTTAGTTATCCTTTAAACCCATCTAATATAATCTGATGTTAGCCACTTCATAGCAAAAAATAGTCTATATAATTTACATGTCTACCGGTGACTTCTTAGTTCATTGAGGATTCAACAACCTATGATAAACAACAAGGACCGGTCTAACTTCTTATCTTGGGTAATTTTGAGCGTGTATCAATACTCATTTTAGAAAACATGGTTTTCCAGGACACAAATTTTCGACAAAATAGAGGGTAAAGTTTGGATTTCCTAAAAATACATTCATAACCATATTATGTACCATCAAGTAAGAAAAATGGTTCCAATACATTAATATATTATTAATAGAGGAAAAGAAATTTCATTAGTTTTTTTGAGTTAGATAATAACATCGCATAAATGGATGCATAAACACAAATAATATTGTCAAATGGTGAGATTGTTTCGTCAAATACATACCACATTGTAACTTGGGATCATGCTCTCCATTTATGAAAATAATATTTCATGAATAGTAAGAAATAATTAAATTAATAATATTGAATATATAACAGTTCAAATGGAATTATATACACATCTAAAAATAATATAGGTTCATAATAAAATATGTGTCTCAAAGAAAACAAATTGAGACAAACCTTTGTTACTGATTTGATAGATTTTGAAACATTAACACCTTGAAATAAATTTCATATAATGGATATGTAAATACAAATAAATTTAAGTATAATAATCATTGATTATATCCATGGGAAGTAAAAAACTCACAAAACGAATGTGTGGTGGATAAGTCAGTACCATAAATGTGGGCATGGGAAGTGATCACGTTTTATTTGAGCTAATCAGAATACACTAATAAAATGGGTACTTTTATCAGTGTTAGAAAAAATCACTAATAAATCTATCCTTTTAAAAACGCTAATATTAGGGCTGATAAATTCCCCCTTTTATCAATGCTTACAATAAATGATAATAAAAAAGGAGATTTATTAGTGGTAATAATAGCTTTGATAAATGTTTTAAATAAAAAATTTTGTTAATTTATATAACAATATTAAAATTATATTAAAAAATTGTGTTCATACGGATACATTAAATTAAAAATTCATGTTTATTATGTTTATTATGTTTATTAGGATTATGTTTTATTAATGTTTATTATGTTTATTAGCTTTTGTTATAACATTAATATATATTTATTATTCTATATATTTGTAACATTAAATATAAAGACTTTTTAATATATAAATATATACATAGATACTTATTAAATATATATATATATATATATATATTTAAATAATTTTTTTTTACAAATAAATGTGTCAATTTATTCGTACGTTCATATTCTCATGAATATTTTCATTTTTTACACAATTGTTGGTTATATATACTATAATACTATACTTGGTGTAATCATTCATTTCCAATATATATCAAGCATTTTTTTCTCATAAATAATTAAAATTGTGATAAATATTTTAAAGTAATCAATAAATTTATTTTTTATATTTAAAAATATAAATATTTTGTTATATATATTTATATTCATTTTAAATATATTATATATATTTATATTTATATATAACTAATTAAATATAAATATGTTTAAATAATTATAAAATTACAAAATATTTTTCTTAAAAAATAAATTTATATATATGAATACTTTTTTAATATATTTATTTATAAATTTATGTCTTTATTGAATATATACACAAAGACAGATATATATATATATATATATATATTTAAATAAATATGAAATTCATATTCAAATTAATATATCAATTTCTATATATATATATTTATAATTATTTAATTATAATTTAAATTATATATATATATATATATATGATTATAATTTATATAAAAACACAATCATAAATATATATAAATATATATATTGATATTTAAATATTTCTATATTTAATTATAAATAGAAATATTAAATTATAAAAAAATATATTATTTATATATATTTTTAAAATTATAAATGTATTAAATATATTGTTTATAATATTATAATTATGAATAAGTGGTATATTTTATCAGTACTAATTAATAAGGGTTGAAAAAACATAAATTTATTAGTGTTTTTTAGCACTAATAAAGATGTGCCTTTATCAGCACATTCAATTGTAGCTCTCATAAAACATAATTTTATCAGCACTTTTTATCTATCACTGATAAATGTGTTGTCGGGTTTTATAAATAAACCCTAACATTATTCTCCTTCCTCACACCCCTTAAGCTCTCACGGATGCCGATCCCAGCTATCGCTGCCTCCTCTACTCCCTCCTATCATTCCTCCTCTTCTTCATTTTATGCCACAGACTCCTCCGCTAATGCGAACCAGGCTTCGTCGTGTGGCTCTCTTCCACTGTGCCTCTCCTCCACCGGTGGCTCTCCACCATTGTGCCTCTCCTTTACTGCAACACTCCTCCTCCATTTCCTCTCATCCATCGTAGCCCTCCTCTATCACCCCTCCCCTACACCATGAACGTACCTCCAATGCGTGTTGAACCACACCTCCACAGTTGGTATTACCATCATTCACTTTGGGGTTAATTATAATAATTTTATATTTATGGTGATGTTGTAAACTGTATGGGCTAAGAGTTTTCATTTATATATTTTATAACACGTAAGGATTTGTTTTCAACATCATTCCAAAATGTGAGTCCTCTCAAAAGTGATATTCAATATAGAGAATTATATTTCTCTTTAATTCTTAATACTTTTGAATTATATTCTTCTCTAGTTATATTTACTAAAATAAAATATTCCTATATCATATTTTTAATTGGTTTATTAAAAAATCATAAATTCAATGTGGGTTTTCATTATGGTTTTTTCTAAATTGTTATTAAAAAATCAATAAATTCAAAAATAAAATTTATGTCCTTCACTCATATTTTTTATTAATATTATTTATTTTTCAGGATTATATTTTTAAAAATTTATTTCAAAATTAAAATTCATCAAAGTCATTACACTTTTTATATAGAAAACATTATGTATTATTTATGTTTGTATTGTAAAAATTATTTTTAAATGTAAAATTCATCATAGTATTTCATCTTCATTTACTAAAAAAATTATACGTTTCTCTTATTTCCATTATGGATTAATTTTTTTGAATGTAAAATATGACTATGTATATTTAAATCATATATTTAATATATTATTACTTTTTAAATTTGGAATTATTAAGTACTCTATTAAAATTAAAAAAATTTAAAGTATATTTACTTATCATTTTTAAAGCTATTGTGTCTATTTAATAACTTTTTTAATAACTATTTATAATAATATATTCAATAGTAATCTATTTCTCTTAAAAAATTTACATATAATTTTCACTTCAATGTTTTATAAAGCTTTTTCGAAATGTATTGAATTTTCAGTTATATTTATCTTCTTTCGTTTAATCTCCATGTATTGATATTTTAGTTGAAATTTATATGTTATTAAGATATTATTTATTTTGGAAAATGTGAATTATAATATTCAATTATTTCATATGTTCCTGCAATGTTTTTTTTGAATTATTTAAGAAAACAATTATTTTTCCATTTCAGGAATTCTTCCAACTTTTTCTCATTTATCTCCCCATCCATCTTCTCTTATATATTTCCCATTTGTTTCTTCTTCTCCCATGAATTATAATTAAATTTTGATGATGATTTAGGGATTTAGGTTTTTTGATTTTATTCCATGTACGGTGACATGTTGTGTATTGGTTACCATTTAGTTTAAAGCATGTATTTATTTTCTCTTCCTTTATTTGATTATTCATGTAATATGTATACTTTATAAATTTATTTTAAATTATATTATACTAATGTATGGGTTCTTCGGTGAAATTATAAATTATTTCTTAAATACTGAAATTTGTATAAGTTTTTTTCATAATAATTTCATGTAATATTTTAAAATTAGATTAACTCTCATGAAAGTCTGATTTTAAAATGAATATACGGTCATTTAAATTTATTTTTATTAAATATTGGTCTTATTCCTATTTTGGGTTTTCAAAGTAATTTTTCATATTCTTGGAGAATGTTTTGGAAAGAACAAGGGATTTAATTCAAGTACTTCCAAATTCATTTAAATGACGAGACTTTAAATATGTGGAGCGAAACACTACATACTATGTTGGTTTTCATGTGTATAACTATTTTTTACATAAAAAAGTAAACGGTTAATTTCTCATGTGAACCTCAATGATTTACCCTATACATGTATCAATGGTTATGGGTTATTGATAATTTATATGATAGATGAATGATGTGAAAAGGGGATGTTATATGTGATGGTTTTAGAGGTTAGGTGTGAGAAATTTTTTGTGTAATTTGTTTTTATTTCATTCACACCACCATGGGTTTTTTGTTTATGGGGAATTGGGTGTCTAGGTGGGAGGACATGATTCATGATACCCTTGTTGGTACACACACATTTATGTTCCCATTAGTTGTATTTAAGACAAGGCTAGTGGAACATTTCCGTTATGATGGGTTATGTATAGTTTAATTGGGTGGATCATGTTATTGTAAATTGAAACATATATCATATGTTGGTCCAGTAGTTATAGTTACATTTTAGATCATCACACACTATTACCTTTGGTATATCTCATGAAATTTTGTTCCTTGATTGGTGGTTCTATATATACGGTTAAATTATTAAATTGATTAAATCCCCTTATTCTTGTTTTATTAGTGTAACTATTAATATTGTTTTTCATTATTATTATATTATTCCTTGATCACAATGTTCTCTTTTTCAATGTGAATTTATTTTCTCCAGTTTATATGGGGTTTTTATAAGATAATGAATGTTTTATTTTAATGTGGAAAAAAATTGTGTATTATGAGATGGATTTTACCTATATTTCCCATTAATTCATTGGGGAATAGATTATATATCATGATATCTAAATGTTATGTGAATTGGTTAGTAAGTCTATAGGTTTAAAAGGAGTGTGCGTGATTGCATTAAGATCTACTCTTAATAATACATGTGAATAAGTTAACATGTTTCTATGTTCACTAGTGAGTGTGATGGAGTTAATCTATAATCATAAATTTGAATGTGAATATGCTTTTTAGTAGCCGGTGGAGGTTGGAACAATATAAAAAGATATCACCAACCAGTGATGGGTTGGCCAGTTAATAATGTTAATGGAAGGAACATTGAAAACAGTGATCAATAATATGCAGGGCATGTAATTAGTCATATAAGGCATACAACCATCAATGAGTTGTATTGGTTAGATATAGGGAAGTGACAATGATATCAAGTGATTTTGTTAGGGGTTCACTTTTAAAATTATTAATATATTTTGAAATGTTTGTAAAAAATTATATATCTTCAATATACCATTTTATGGTTTTAATGTACTTTAAAATGGATTAAAAAAAAACTGGGGTTTTGAGAAAATATGATTGATACTAATTGGTCAATTTTAAAAAGAGTTTGTTATTTTTAAGATGAATTTGTGTATATGGTTTTTTTATTGGGATTTTAACTGTGATTTTATAAATATTTTTCAAAGGTTAATTAAAGTGTATAAAATTTTTAACTTTGGTGAATTTTTTTATCAATGTTTTTTGTATATATTTTGTTAAATATTAATATCACTGAATGAAGTGGGTTGGATATGAATAAATAATGGATGAATGAAAATCATCTAACAAAAGTGTAAGAATATAGAGTGAAAGAGTTTATCATGTTTTTAAAAGATCATTCATATTATCCTTCTCAAATCATTTGTCTATGTTTATGCTATTGTTATTTGAGAAAACATAGTCCAAAGCATTTAGAAGAACACTTGATCTATCATTGAATAGATCAAAGTTATAAATGTTTTAATAAACATAGAGAAACAATGTATCATGTAATTGGGATAAAATTTTGTTTTATAGATCATTTGAAATGATTACAAGTGTGGACAAAGAAGAAGACCATATCGAGGAAATGATAACTGGTGTGCATGATAATGATGATCATATTAATGAAATGACAAGGACATTTGAAGATAAACATTGTTATTTCCCAAAATTGTTTGACTAATTAATGAATTTTTCAAAGACACCATTGTATGATGGTTACACTAAATATACATCATTTTCAGTCGTATTCAAGCTGTATAATTTTAAAATTGGCAACAGATGGAGTTATGCCATTTTTACAGAATAAGTTTCTCTATTGATTGACATGATCCCAAAAGATAATGGGATCATGAGATGAACAAAAGACACCAAATGAATGCTAAACTCGATGGGTGTGATCTATGAAAGAATATACACATGTCCGAATGATTGTATACTATTTCTCATAGACCAAAAATAAAATTTATAATTCCCCTTGTGTGGTGCTTCTTGATACAAGAAAGATTAATCATTTCCTATGATAGTTTCATGGTATATTCCAATAATTACAGGATTAGGTGTTAATATAGAATTGAGGAGACTATAAAAAATTTGACATGACACACAAATGAATAAATAAAGATGAACAACTATGACATCTGATAGACTCACCTCTATAGAAGAGAATTGATCTTGAGTATCTTAACATTGGAAATGAGTTGAGAAACCTTTGTCTTGCATTATCAAAAAATAGAGTGAATCCATTTAGTTTTCAAAACAGCACACATAACATTGCCGGTAAACATGTTAAATTAAAACATTCCGCCATTGTTATGCATGAAAAGAAAACACATCCTGTAATCTATGCTTATATCATGACGAAAACAATCGAGTAATGATATTGATGATTATTGTATCCATTGATTGAGGATTTGAAATCATTGGGATATTTAGGTGTTAGGATGTATGATGCTTACAAAAATGTAGATTTCACATTGAGAGGCATGATGTACCAGGTGATAAATGACTTTTTTGCTTATTGAAATATTTTATTATATAGAATTAAAGAATGTTTTGGTTTTCAAGATTATGATCAAGTTAAAAAAATCAATTATGTTGAAACATTCATTGAAAACTGTGTTATTAAAAAATCAACGATTTCTACCTCAATGACATAAGTACCAATCATGAATGACCTTATTTGATAGAAGATCATAAGAATTTACACCACTGTATCTACTAGAATTTGATCAATTGTTTGAGAACGTTAAATATGTGGAAACAACTTTTGGTAATCAATTTTCCAAAATCATAATGAAAACTAGTTTGAAATAGAAGTCAGTTTTCTGTAATTTCTATACTGTAAATTTCACTACGTCAGAAATTTTCTTGATGTTATGCATGTTGAATCAAATGTATGTGATAATGTAATTGGCACATTTCTAAATGAACCATGGAAAAATGAGGGATGGAATTAAGGCTGGGTTAGACATAGATGAAATAGGACTACAAGAAGAGTTGGCACAAATTAATGGTGTATGAAGAACATTTCTTCCTCTTACTACTTACACTCTTTACACAATGGAGAGATATCAGTTTTGCAACTTCATGAATGATATAAAGGATTCAGAGGGGTATTCATCGAATATCATGTACATCGTGTCAATTCACAATATAATGTTCAAAGTTATGAAATCACATGACTGACAAGTTTTGATGCAAGATCTACTTCATATTACTTTAAGTTCCATCGTTCCCTAGAATGTTTTTCATACATTAATGAATATTTGTTACTTCTTCAATTTTATACGTAGAAAATTTATATACCCAGTGAAATCATCAACTATGTAAAGATAAATTTTCATCATATTATGTTAATTAATATGTCATTCCCACCGACATTCATTGATATGATGGTTAATTTAATAGTTCATATTGTGAAAGATATTCAGCTACGTGGATCAATGCACTATAGATGGATGTACCCCATTGAAAGATATGTGAAGATTTTGAAAGGGTATGTCAAAAAACGATATATTCCATAGGTTTGTATTGTAGAGTAATATACTATTGAGTAAGCAGTTGAATTTTGTAAAGAATACTTTTCTAGATTGCAAAGCATTGTGCTAATGAAATCTCATCGCACCGGGCGACATACGGGTGAAGAAATTATTAGAAAGTAGTTCTTCACAAACAATATTACATATCAGGAGCAGGTCCACCTATATGTTTTTCATAATAGTTTGGACGTTGACACATATGTTGAAACCCAAAATGAAATTATTAGGCATTTGAATCCATAAAGGTCTAAAAAATGGATATCAAATAAACATAATTAGTTTATAGGATGGTTTTAGGACCATATATTTATGGATTCAAAAAAACTTCAAACTCAATTTAAGAACGACTTTGATTGCTAGCTGGGGGACCATGTGTGTATGTATTATCATACGATGCTTATTTAATTAATGTTAATACATTATATACTGATGAACATGATGATGACATTAGAAGACATAATAGTGGAGTTACAATTATTGATAATGTGATTCATGTCTATGGTGCTAAGGACAAAAATCCAATTTACGCGAATATGTCATATTTTGGCATCATCAAAAAATATTGGTGATCTCTTATATGACATTCTAAGTGTTGATTTTTCAATTCTAGTGGTTCGATAATATAAGTGTTGTTAAAATATATGATTTGTGATTTGTGATTGTTGATTTCTATAAGTAATAGAACAAAGTTGAACCATTTATAATGGCATCACACGAAGTACATGTATTTTATGTTCTAGATCCTTCCAACCAAACCTGGTCAATTATTATGTTATCGATAAAAACCGCTTAAGATTCATATGAAAATTCAATGAAGGATGACCCTTTCATTGGGACGTCGCAATAATTTCTCAAATTAATCAGTGTAGATGGTGTTTTTTATTTCATCAGAGACCACAATGAATCGATTTGGATATTCAATAGAGTGGTCAAATCCCATTTACCATTAAAAAAAGATATTTCCATAATCATGTAATATTTCTAACTAATATAAATCATTTTAATTTTTGTTAATATCTATTCACATCTAATTTTATGCTATCTAAATTAAATTATAATACACTTTTGTAGATAAATACTTCTACAGGTGGTGATGATCCCAATCCGTACGCACAACAGGTTTCTCAACCTGTTGTTGCTCGATGTGCAGATGATAAAACTGGTTAATCAACTTTTTTATTTTGTTAATATTTGTTTTTTTATTTTTTTATCTAAATTAAATGTTAAAACAATTTTATAGATAATGACTTCTGCACATCCTGATTCTCCCAATCAATATGAACAGTAGTTTTCTCAACCAGTTACTCCTTGCAGTGTAGATGAACAACAAGTTTCTCAACATATTACATCACCCATTTTAGAGGTACAACCTCCATTTGCACTTACTGATACTATCCTTTAGGATCCAGATGAACATATCGAGGGTAGTGGATCTGAGGAAATGAAAGGTGAAAAAACACGGACGACACAAAAAAAAGGACCTCCATAGTATGAGAAATTTAGAAAAAATCATTATGGATAATGTGAAAGGCATCAAATATGTGATTGGGTGGAACAAGCCGGGAAAACAAGTTAACCCCGACAAGGCCTTGTTTAGATGTTACATTGGAATACTCACTCAGTAACATGGTTCAATTTATTAACTTCATGGAATGATGTTGTGGCTAATATTATGGCACTGATGTGGGGAGCTATTATGGTAATATTTTGATATCATTTTTTTAAATTTCTAAATATGAAATAATGAAACATTTTCTTACACTTTATCATCTCTTGTAGAGTTCATTTATAGTAGATGACTCACCCAAAGGCTATGTCATAAGGGTTTCCAGAAGGAGACAATGTTTTTTCATAAAATTTTAATGAAATACCATCTTAATGATCCTGAAGGGAAAATAAAACCCCCTCTTATTTATGAACACCAGATAACCCAATAAATGTGGGATGCGGTTACAAGACGCCAAGAGAATCACACTTTTCAGGTACATTGTGTCTAGTAAAACTTTGTTTTATGGATCATTTATTCATCACATTCATTGATAGTCTTTAATTTATGAAACTGAAATTTAGTGCTGAAAACAAACAACGTGCATCAAAACTAGTTTATACCTACCATAAAGCAAGGATTGGGTACACATCACTTAAAAAATGTTATTTATTTTAAATCTACCATAATAAATTCATGTGAAATAAAAAAATAGAATATCTATTTTATTTTGTTTATATACATCATGAAGAGGCCAAATACCTATCCACTTCCATCCCTCACTATTTATTACGGAAGGAGGATCGTGATACTAAAGATGGAAAACTAATAGATGAAAACTCAAAAAAAAAGTGTGAAACATTTGTATGTATGACATTATAAAAATTTATTTTTCATTAAATCTCTATTACATATCCATTGTTACTTGTTTTCCTATATATTCTATTTTAAATAGTAACTATAATCAAGAACACCTATACTAGATGCAGACATACTTTCAGTGGCCTTAAATAATCTTGAAATGTATGGTTGCGTCAGAGGTGCGGGTTTTAGGGTGACACCCAAAACATATTTTGAGAAAAAAACAAGCGGAGAATCAAACAGAGGAAATGAAAAATATTAGAGAAACAATAGTTATATTTCAAGAAGAATTACAATACTTGAATGAGAATATAGAATGTTTTAAGGGGGGGAAGCAATGAAAAGAAACAACTCAAAAAGAACCTGCATGTGAGGATTCCACCCCACCCCCACAAGTTTTGAGGTGATCCATCCCATTTAAAAATAATTATTTTTTGAGTTAGTAAATTTTATAATAATTGTTTCTATGAAATGTGAATTATATTGACATTAGAAACTGATACCTTTCCTGTACTGATATTCTACAGGGTGAAAATTATTGTGATATATATCTATCAACAACCACCCTCACCTTGTAGCAAGGGATGCAAAGATCTGTATCCCTAATGACATGCTACACAACATACCACTTCTGAAAGGTCATGTTAGAGTGTCAATTACTATATCCCAAGAGCTGAGTGTTGAGCTACCAATTCAAATTGATGATTCAAATATTCATATGGTTGAAAAATCTCTTTTAACATTCATTATGTGTTCTGCACATATTCTATAAAAATGATGACAATGAGGTATTCATTTCCAATTTAATTTTCATGATAATCCATAATAATTTAATAAAAAAATCTATGAACCAATACATGTTTTTACATATGGACAAAGGGAAGGGGAGAAATGAAATACCAGTTCAAAACCATTTCAAGGATCAATCAATCGATCAAAATGATCTACCCAAAGCACCTTAACCCCCCTCGTTCTATATGCACATTTATTATCAATGATGGATTATGTGGATACAAAGATAAATGATAGTGATACTCAAAAAATTGATTTTGAAGAAAAAATGTTTAGGGAAAGATATATACGTTATTGGTGTTGACAATGAAATTGAAATAGTCAATTACGAATTGTTATGTGGATTTGTTTTAAATGTTTACATGAGGTATGTTTTCATGATTTTATTTTCCAAAAGATGATATATTATTATAATTATGACTACAAAATTTCATATTTTTCATAGGTTTATATATGAAAAACAATGGAAGGGATTTCCCCATGAATAAAAATATGGACTTGTCAGACCTCACGTCACGTCTATAGAAGAAGATCAGATAACATCTACAAAATAGGGAAAAATAGTGGCTGGACATCTCAAATTTTTTAACAACAAATTTAGGGATGAGAAATCTATATTAATACCAACAATGAAGAGGTAAAATTTACAATTTAATCATATAAAATATATATTAATTTCATTATTTACTTTTTTTTGAGTTCTGAGGCATTATTGGATGCTCATTGCGGACAATTTTGTTAATCCGAAGATTTATATTTTGGATTAAATGAATGGATATCCAACTAACAAACAACACATTACAATGTTTGAAAATTTTTAATACACTACATCCAATATTTTTTAACTAAAAATCTAGGTATATTATTTTTATTATCCTGTAATGAGTATTCTATTATGATAGGGTACTGCGTGAAAATTGTGTACATCATGGAATGTGGCAATGGGAAGAGAAAAAGAAATCTAACATGTACTATGACCTGATAAGTATCTGGGTATATTTAATAATATTTCACTATCCAAACGCATATAACAAAATTATTTGTTTTTCTCAATGTTTCTGTAGTACCCAAATCAAACGGTAATGATGGTGGTTATTATGTTTGTAAATTTATTAAAGAGATCATATTCCATGAACAAACCATGATCCTTGAAAATTTATTTTTGACGATAACTTCTATTTCGTTTAATATTCATATTAATAATTTGTGTATTTTCATTTTTTCAAGCACTACAAAGAATTATAAAAATATTAACATTCAAAAGATGATATAATTATTCTTAGAAAAAAATTGTAAGTATACATGATGGAAGAATGTACAAATATAGAACATAGATGGTAAACTTCTCAAATAATATTGATTTTAATAATTGTTTCTACCTTCTCATTCTCTTTGTTTTATGGAAATGTTGTGCTTTTTAAGGGCTAAAAGCCCCATTGAAAATAATGGCTATTGGTGGTCCTTGGTTGTGCACTAAATTAATTTCATTATGATTGGTTTTTGAAAATAATTTGGTGGTCCTCGTTTATAGGGTATGTATATTATTGATAGACCATAAAAGATAATGAGAATCCATAAAGGGTTTCCTCATTTTCCTGAGTTTGTTGTTATTTCATGAGACATAACGAGAACAAGATCGTACACCACTCTTGACATTTTCAACAATGAGAATGGTTTTTATCTTAAAAAACATAAATTCAATCTTCAACATTGGAATTTCCCATCTTTTTTCAGCACAGTGAAGAACCAACTTTCATATATTCATTATGAGGTGATAAATATATGACAATTGGTTCTCCACTAGGTCAACTAAATCTATGCTAATGAAGGATGATGTTATTCCTTCTTAATCATACATGGATCAAAATGACCCATGATGCGACCAGTATTACTCAAATTGCATGTTATCAATTTGAAATGAAATTTTAGTGTGAAACAAACAAAAATGGCAAACTGAAACCAAGGAAATGAATTTTCATTGTTTTGATATTTTATGAAAAAGATCTATCAATCATTTGTGACATGTAGGAATCAAACACACATCAATCGGACACAAGTTGTCACCAATATGAATAAAGATGTGTCTTGTTATTTAAAATTGACATTTACTCAAGTAAAAAAACACAACTAACATACTAAAAACTAAGAAAATGCATTCAAGTTATTTTAATATGTTTGGAAAATGATCCATGAGTCGGTTTTGAAGTGTAGAAATAAACCCCACATAAATTCGATGAACGATGATAACATTATGACTAAAAGTGTCCACTATCAGTTTAAAATTGATACTTTACCTCAAAACATGTCACTCAATGAAAATTATGAAAATGCAATCTGATTGTCTTTAAAATTATGGACAATTATTTTTCAGTTTTTTATGACTTGTATGATGTAATCTCATGTAAAATCGACGCACGATGTGACCTATATGAATCAAATTGCTTGTTTTCATTTTGAAATTACATTTTAGTTAAAAAACAACAAATTACATATTTCAAAGTAAGGAAATGAAGTCTGATTGTATTGATACTTTAGTAAAATAATCTACCAGTCATTTATGATGTTTAGGAATTAACCACACCTCAATCTGATGCATAGTGTTACCAATATGACTCCAAATGTGTCTTGTTTTTTTAAATTAACATTAACTCGTGTATAAAAACACATCTGGCATACTGAAAACTGAGAAAATCTTTTTAGGATGTTTTTATAATTAAGTAAAATGATCCATGAGTCTGTTTTGATGTGTAGGAATTAACCCCAACTTAACATGATGAACGGTGTGACTGGAATGACTAAAAGTGTCTACAATCTATTTAAAATTGGCATTTTATCTCAAAATAAGTCACTCACTAAAAACCAAGAAAATTTACTCTGATTGTCTAAAAAATGATAGAAATATATTCTTTACTCTTTCTCGATGTGAATGAATCTATCTCATGTCATGTCGATGCAAGATGAAACTGATATGACTCAAATTACATGTTTTTAGTTTGAAATGACATTTATTAAAAAAAAGAACTCATATATTAAAAATTAAGGAAATGCATTCTAATTGTTTTGATACATTATGAAAACAATATATAAAACATTTTTGACATGTAGGAATCAATCTCATATCAATATGATGCACGGTGTTACCACTATGACTCCCAATGTTTCTTGTTATTTATTATTGACATTAATTCAATCATAAAAATACATCTATAAAAATAAAAACTAGGAAAAATCATTCGTATTTTATAAAAAATTTATGACAATGTTCCATGAGTCAGTTGTGATGTGTAGAAATCAATCCCACTTCAATTATACAAATCTTGTGATCGGTATGAATAAAAGTGTTTGCTAATAGTTTAAAATTGACATTCTAGATCAAAACGTGTCCCTCACTGAAAACCATTTAACACACTATGATTGTCATCATTATTAAGTAGTTCAATTTTTATGTCCTTTATGACATGTATTAAGTAGTATCTATATCAACACGACACACAATACGGCCTATTAGACTGAAATTACGTGTTTTGGGTTTGAAATTACATTTTAGTAAAAATACAAAACTAAAATACAGAAAACAAAGAAAACGCATTCATATTGTTTTTATAATTTAGGACAATGATCTGTTATTCATTTGTGACATCAAAGAATCTAACCCCACATCAATATAATGCACGGTGTGGCCACTGTAACACCTAATGCGTCTATTTTATTACAAATTAACATTTTTAATGTATTATTCGTATTAATGTTTAATTTATTTCATTTTATTATTACTAATGTGATATTTTTTTCAAATATAAATCGGACCATTTATTCTAGTTGGGATGATTTTTTGGAAATTATTACCATCAGATGACATTTTTTAGAGGGGACCACATATGTCAAAAAAGTAAACATTAATGTTTTTTACTTTGTGTTCGATAATTATAAATGTAATTTCATAAAAAAATCAACATATATATATGTGTGTTTTTTGTATATACCATGAGTGAATATATTTTTATTCATGAGGTCAATTAAATTTATATAGAATTATTTACCAAACCTTTGTGTGCACGACTTGTATTTTATCATTTGCATCATATATATGGTTCTTTTGTATATACTATGGTTGGTTATTTTTAAGTATGTTTTTTCTGGTTTGTATAGGTTATTTTTTCTAGTTTGGTTATTATTGTCTACTATTTGGTATGGAATTCATTGTAGACACATCAATTATAACTGATAAAGGAACCCTTTATATGTTCTAAATGACGCATCGATAAATGAGGCATTTATCAGTTCTTCAAATAGAGATTATATAAGGGAATCCCCAAAATATCGGCTCTATAATCAATGATTTTTTGGTGCTGATAAAAGACTCTTTTTTGGGGAGAATCATGTATCTCACCGAAATAAAAATTGAGATGAAATCCTCTTATCCTTTGACTTGACTCTCTTCATACTCACAGAAAATTTCAATATAATAAATATAAAATTTTTATAAATCATTTAAATAATAATATGCTTATATCAAATAATATATATGGTTTGATTAATACATTATATTACCCACATGTTAACAATCCTATGATAATGTTTCTATTCGTGTAATATTCATGTTGTTCATCACATGTTTCTTAATGTATTATACCATTGGTCCATATACTTATAACATGATTTAATTAATTTAAACTGTGATATAAATATAATTTATATACATTATATGTGTATTATAATAATATATATAATATATAAGTACTAAAATAGAAACACCATTCATGGAGATGGTAATCCGTACGTATGCATAAACGTTGTTTCTGTTTTTTTCATATTGATAGAAATAAATAAAATTACATTATATATATATATATATCTTATTATAGTATAATAATTATATCATATTTATCATAAATGTTCACTAAACCCGTATTTAACACATTATATATAATGTGTGAATGAATCACATCACATTGAGGGGGAGGTAGTCCATATTTCCTCAAAAGAAATTATCAAATTTACACAAAATTGAATGTAAAAAATGGTATGTGTAAGTAATAAATAATCTTAAATTTTGGGTGGTCAAGGAAAAATGAACAATCATTATTCAATGAGGCGGTAGTTCTACGTACACATAAAAAATACGTTTGTTACTAATTAAATAGATGTGTGTGTAAGTGTACGTATAAATATATATATATATAAACCATATAGTATATTTAATATCCAAGTTTTGTTATAAAATCATGGAATAATTTGACTGAGGATGTGGAGAATGAAAATAAATGAAAGGATTTTGAGGGGGGGGTGTTACCTCTTAATTTGGAAACTCCTTTTGGTTTGTGCCAAAAGGATTTGTTGGATTGATTTATTCCAATGTGGAGGCTTATAAAATGAATTTATTGATTTGGGGAATTTAATTGGGTATATATTGCCTGAAGATAATTGGTTTGAGTGTTGTGATAAAGTGGGAGAGGTGGTATCATTTTATAGGGAAGGGACAAGACACATTTTCCATTATTGAAAACACGTTAGGTGTACCAAAATTTTAACATTAAAAAATTTATAAAAAAAAAAAAATATACAATGTAAAGGAAGTTTAATGGCTGAATAATGTTCATTAAATGGGTTTCGTACAAGTTTCTAGGTAGTTTGGGGTCTTATATTTAAGGATTAGAACTTTGTTATCCTAATTTTTCACTTAATTGTTGTAATTAATTTTAATCACTTTCACAAATATTTTTCTTAAAAAACTATTTTTAAATTATTGTAAACTATAAATTATGTTTATTAAAAATGTTTAATCCATTTATTCAAATTCATATCCCAAAAATGGCATAAATTAATTTTAAGAAATCTAAATTATGGGATGACACTGCAGGTGTTTAATGTAAAAACATCCAAAATTTTGCTATGTTTTCATTCCAAATATCAAATTGAAATTTATTCTAATGACCTAAATTGGATTAATTTTTAAAAATATTATCTAATTAAACTTTTAAACAAAATTAAAACATAATTTATCCTTATCAATAAATTATATGAAAAAACATTATGAATTTATATCCAATATTTTTAACTATTCATTAAAAATGAAACATTAATGAAATATGCCAAATATTTATCCTAACATAAATTTTAGGTTTCTATATAAATTATGAACCTTATTTGGACATATTAAATCAATAATAGTTCCAAAAATTGGATTAAAATTGGTTTCTCTATTAAATGGTGGTAATCATTCCTTTATAAAAATATAGTTTTTATGCATAAATTTATATTTTTTCTTATCATATATATATCAAATATATTGTTTTTTTATAATAACTTTTTTATTGAATATATAATATATATAATACATTAAAATCAATCTCTAATTTTAATTAATTTTAATTATTAAGGAAAAAATACATTGGGGTCATGAAAATAAAAATATATCTTTTATATTCAATCAGTTATTAAATTTTCATTTCTAATTAATTGGTTACATATTAATTCATATTATATTTCGGTAAACCATATATATTTTTTAATTTAGTTATTACTACTAATTTAACACTTCTTTTATATTAAATAATATATCTATATTTTGTATGACTCGGTCTTTCCTGTTAAACATGCCCTTGAGGAATGTCATTATATTGTGTAACACAAACTAACATCGATGTGCTTTATATCGAAATATATTATTTATGTTACATTTAGTACATGATTAGTATTTTTCATATAACACAATCTAAAAATAGTTTTTTTTAAATAAACTCTATCCAGTTTTTCCTTATTTAAAAAATATCAAAAAGATTAAATTAATTCAAAAAAATATATTTCACCAAATCATGGGGGTGTTACATGTTGGATGAATGTTTCCCTGATATGATAGCCTTTTATTCTCTATCAGGATATTATAATATATTTATAGTATAACTTATCTACTTTATGTATGTTTTATTTATTATCTAGACAGATTTTGTAGACATTAATTCCACTATGATTTAATCTAATTCTTGTGGTATAGACTCCTGACTATACCATTATACACAATTTCTACTAATCTGCAGCCTTTGGCATGTGTGGAGGCATGCTTGAGGCCATATGCCCCATTTTACTAGTTGTTTATTAGTCAACCTAGATGAGGATGTCCTAAAGATTAATCGTAGGGGTCTTCCATTGTATTACTATTTTGGGTTGGTAGATAAGTGAATTTGGAGCATCATAACATGGTAACAAACCAGTTCCTATTAATATCTTACCATCATGAATGGGAAAATACAAATTTCCAGGGGCGGGACATTCTATTTTGGAATTCTCTTTTTACTATTTTACGATTTTCACCAGTTGGGGATGAATATATTTTATATATTTTTCATCCTGGCTATAGTATAGAATTGAATAATTAACTCATGCATCATTATAAGAAAATTAAAAATTATATTTCATTCACATGCCATGCCATAAATATTTCATTCATTATAATATTTTTTTCATATATTTTTTTCCTTGATAGTTATGATGGTAACTTCTAATATCACATTAAAAATAATCGGCTACTTAATGTTTCTACATTAACCTAAATATTTATTTAAAATATAGATTAATGATGATATTTTATTTGAAAAACCTTATCATTATCAAATCCTTAAAACCATAGTTACATAAGATTGAATTTTAAACTGGTCACCATTAAATTGAGTTATAATTGCAAATTATAAGGTCTTTAACAATATAACTTGGGAATAGAAACCAATATAACTAAACTATTACATGAAAACATGTTACAATATAACTCCAAAAATTTCAATGAAAAATTGGATAGAGATAAATGTGATTTTAAGAGCAATTAATGAATATTTATATATATAATTTGTTATTGAAAACCCATATAACTGAACTATTATGATAATGGATTTAATATAAGAATTTAACATAGAACAAGGAATATGTAATTCAGATTACTTTAATCACCTATGTTTAACCCATTTAATGAATTTAGGGTAACTCTTATATTGAGTCCTTGCCCCTATTTTCATTTTACCTATCTACAATATCTTCTACTATGGTATTGTAAATTGATTAATTTCCTAGGAATTGTAGAGACATGCCTTTTATAATTCCCCAGGCCGAGCGCCTCAGCAGGCTTGATGATCATGCTCCTACGATGGTGGTATATTTGTCAAAAATACCTCATGGTAACATTTGAACATCATTGGGTTGATTTTGTTTTTTGAAAAAGAGGTTTCCATGGTGATTTTTCATGTTAAAGAAGAATTGTTGATTATAAATTTTGAAAAATAACCCAGAAAAATGAATGGATGGTCTAGTGGTGGTTTAAAAAGTACAGATTTAATTTGGCACTACATTCTAGTTTTTTTCCAAATTTTTGCTTATCAAAATCGTAAAATAGATATCATGTTTTTCGAAAAGGATGTTGCATGAAAGATTTATAATGATTTGGAATCTTGTGCGCAAAGCATGTTTCTGGATCATAACACTGAAAAATGGAAAAGGCATGATGTGCATGAAATATTTGAAAACATGCAGAAAATATGGAGTTCCACTAAAGAAACTTGCGCGCCCACTGTGACGTTAAATTGGGTTTTGGTGTGTATAGAAGGGATCTTGCATAGTGAATTGAATATTTTGTGTAGGGGTAAGCAACACTTATAAATAATAGGTGACCCCCCTCTCAATGAATGTATCTCAACACATAGAGAGAATCTGATCTCCGGATCGCAAAATAATTTAAAGAAAAGGGAGATGCGAGAAATATTTTGAGTTGTGTGAAAGCTAATAAAGTTGTTCGTAAGATTTGAGTTGTGATTAAGATTGAAGTTGTGTGTAAGGGGTCTTTCATGATAGATTAGTTACTTGTTATTAAGATACAATATTTTTTTGAAATCTAGATCTCTTTTGGATTAGACTGTTACTATCAATGATTCATTCCAAAACATTTACTTACTGCATGACTTACAGGCTTGACAATGAATGCTGTAATGTTTATCTGATCTGAATCTCTTGAAAATTCATTTTAGTAGCTTAATGTATGATTGACCTCAGCACCAATAATAATTTTTCATGAACCTCTAAGTGGGTACATATTCTATAATGACACATAAGGAATCGGTTTGGGATCTATAGTTATATAAGGGGGGAATATAGTGCAATATTGGTCTCGATAGTTGAGGACTCATGAGAATACTTACCTGATGCACAACCTTAAGATAGTAAATATTTTTAATGCTATATTCTATTGTATGAATTACCTCATGTGGAAGCAATTAATGGTATTTTCTATCTATAAGAAGCTAAAATATTTATTTTCTCAATGGGACATAGACCTTATGCAGTGAAGGTGTGTTGAATATTTTCAATATGTCAACTATGATCATACATATTCTCTAGCAAATTTAATTGTTGTTGGTAATTCTTAGAACTAAAAATCTGAGGTTCAAGTGGTATAGTAATCTTGTAGTGAATTTCATTTTATGGATTTATTTTTTGAAATGAATATTGATTTTCATGATTTCTAGGGTAAACATATCCTCATGGATTTATCAATGATTCAATATCTTCTAAATCAAATAAATAGGAGAAAACATTCTAATCATGATGACATAGATTTAAGGGATGGTTTTTATGTTGAGGAACAACTACCGGGTAGTGTTATTGATGTCGATAAAATATTGCATGTCGATGGGCATGTCGAGGTTTCTTTAGGTTAGAAAGAGGAATTATGTGAGAACATCATTGTTTTAAATAGGAATTGCATCCTAAAATGAAATAAATGTAACATGGTTTTCATCTCTAGTAATGGTGTTTAGGGATGAAGAACGAAATATTCTTCTTTTTCACTCAATGTTCCACCTATCACATGTTAATGTGGAACACAAATATCTTTATAGACTTTTAAAACTATTGCTCATCATTGGAAGGAAATTAGATTTTTTTACTTTTGATTTTTTGATGGGGTTACTAAATTCACCCTTTGGTATTCGTATCGTTTGGATGATTTTGTATAGAATTATGAATGTATCTCCTTTATCTTATATCTAGGAGAACATAATGGTGGAAAAATCAGAGAAAATTATATGTATGAGAGATCATATTACTACATATGATTCTACATACCATTTTATTAAATAGGGATGCTCCATTTATATCACAATTATAGTATGGTTTACATGATTCTCTTGGTTTATAAGAACATTTGAGTACAACATATCAACCTCAAAAAGATTTCTAGTATGAGTGTACTATATATGTACAATACGAAATTCTAAATGAAAATATCCTGAATTTTGGAGGCTTATTAGATAACCACTTTTCTCTTGCTAATTATTCAAATAATAATATCTTCCATGAGATATCTTAGATAGATTATTACTTGTTACTATATGGTAGGTCATGAAATTTACCTTTATATCAGTTATAGTCATGGGATGTAGTGATTTTAGGATTTATTCTTGTTTAAAATACATCAGAGAATGTGAAACATATATGTAAAATGTATAGAAATTAAAAATCATGGTAGAATTTATCTATTTATCAGCATTACTGACCTCTAGATTTTGTGTTGGTGTTTAAGTCATCTTATGTGTTTCTTCTTGACTAAGCCATCCATATATAAAGAGTAAAGAGAATCTTGTGCCGAAATATTTGAGGCCATTTTAAATTTTAGAGAGGATCATTCTGGGGGCTTATCATTTATATCTTCCATAGAGGTACATGGATGTGTCTGATATCTTCATTTGAGGAGTACCCAGTTCATATCATCAATTATATCATAATGACTCTCTAAGTTAGAATATGTCCTCTGGTTTGGGTATCATGGTAGCCTGAATGTATTCAAGAGGAGACATGGGAATGAGATTTTTATGTATGAACTTATTGTCTTGTTTTATTCTATGGTTAATCTCAATGACCCTCATATGTAAAACTCAAGGACGAGTTTTCATATAGAGTGGATGTTTTAGGATATGATTTCATCAGTGAGAAACAAACCCTTTAAAATTCTATTAAACCCTCTATTTTTATTATTTTATAAAGGAGAATGGGGTTTTGGGTGATCATAGAGATGTTTGTAAAGAGATGGAGGAGAATGTGGAATGATGTTAATAGACAAAAGTGCCACCATTTAGCCCCCATTAGTCCATAAACTAGTCACTGTGAATCTTCTAAACCTAGAAGGCCACTAGATTTTCCACTAGGTAGCTAGTGAGTCAAACCATATAGCTTGTGGAACCTGACAATCATTTATTAAAAGGGAAAAATTTTCATTAAACCATTCACCTTTATAATTCTCCTCAACCATTCATAACCCTAATTTTCGGATAACCAGTTGTACAAGATGATCTAATATATGATCCCCAACTTATGAGTGGATCTTCAATATTCAACACATCATTCCCTCTCCATATATAACATTACAACACACACTATATGTATATAACTCATTTACTTTCTAATATCACTAGTTTGTTTATCAAAATATCTATCTACATATTTATCATAAATACACTATTTTAAAGGATTTTTTTCTTGTTTTCCAATATCATCCATGAGATGATGGAAATAGGCCCATGAAATCTAATCCCCAATATTAAAAAATATTTAATTCTAGAATTCCTTTTTGGGGTAACTTTTGCTTCCAACAAACATTACAAAGACTCTGACACTTGTCACAGCCAACCAAATTTCTATTATCATCCTTAAAAAGTTTGGGCCTATAAAAACCATATTGTAGGACTTTCTGAGCAGTTATTTCACCACCATGGTGTCCTCTGCCAGGAGAGGAATGACAATTCTCTAAGATAGACAACATCTCTTCCTCAGGCACACATCTCCTATGGGTACCATCAGAACATCTCTAAAAAATATAGGATCATCCCAAATCTAGTATTTTAGTTCTGAAATGAATTTCATTTGTTGGTTATTTGATAGATTTTGGGAAAAGGCACCAGCTACCAGGAAGATAAAAAATTCTACAAAACATGCAGATTTCCAAATATAAATATAGATTAGTTTTTTTATTAGGAAAGGAAGAGTTGATATCCCTTGGATCTTCAGAATGGGTATTAGAAAACCTAAAATGGTGTTCAACAAATAAAGTCACCACTTCTTTCTTATCACTAATCTATAAATCAATCTCCTGTAGCAATAAAATCCATCTAATCTGCCTGAGATTTTTTCTTAGACAACAAATACTTCAAAGAATATTGGTCAATGAAAATGATGATTTTTGAGCTTGACAAATAATGTCTAAACATCCCAAGAGAGAAAAAAGTTATAATTTGTTTTTCAGTGGTGGTATAATTCTTTTTGGGCCTCATATAGAAATATACATGCATTATAAACCACATGTAACTTCCTATCTATCCTCGGCCCAAGGAAAACACCTACATCCAGTAACTAGCATCACACATAAGTTGAAAAGCTTGTTTCCAGTATGGTGTAGTGATGATGGGTGATGTATTGAGCTTATCTTTATGAAAGTTGAATCCTTAACAGGCAGAGAACTAGTTGGCTTAGTTATTTTTGAAATGTATTTTATTAACCTCTGGTAGATACCAACATTCCCTAGGAAACATCTAATACCATTAACATTTTTAGGTGGTAAAAATTTGTTCAATGACTTCTAGTTTATCATTATCAAACTCCAAACCTCTCTTGGAAACCATAGGAAAAATCACTATACCTTTTGTGGCCATGAATTAACACTTCTCCCAATTAAGAACATGGTTGGTTCCAATGCATCTTTCCGAAAGTAACTCATGATTTACAATACATGTATTACAATCACTACCTATAAAAGAGAAATCATCAATGAAAACCTCAATGATTCCATCAATCATATCTGAAAATATAGTCATCATAAACCATTGAAAGGTGGATGGAGCTCCATGCTACCCAATGGGCATCCACCTGTAGGCATGTATCCCAAAGGGTCATGTGAATGTAGTCTTTTCATGATCCTCTAGAGTAAAAATATTTTGGTTCTAACCGGAATACCTAACCAGAAAATAGAAAACATCATTTCCAAAACAACTTTCAAGCATTTTATCAAGGAAGTGAATTGGAAATTGGTCCTTCATAGTGGCTTTATTTAGCTTCTTATAATCTATAAAATCATTCTATTCAGTGGCTTTCCAAACTTGGATTTCATCATTTTTTCCATTTTTTTACTACAGTATAACCTCTATTTTTGGGATCAACCTGGACAGGGATGACCCAAGCACAATAAAAAATAGTATAAATGATTTCATTGTCTAGAAACATAACCACTTAATATCATTAAACATAATTTATATTTTGATTCAATATTATTGACACTCTACCCATGGTATATGGTTATGATCCATAGGTATTTTATGCATTCAGAATAAGGAACTAATACACTTGATATCGGATATGGCATAGCCTCTTGAAGATTTAATCTTCTTCAAACCAAATTTAAATATTTCTTCTTTCTTTTCATTATGTTCAGAAGATATTATGATAGGAAAATTTGAATTCTCACCCAGGAATGAATATTTCAAATGAGCATGGATTTGTTTCAGTTCAAGAGTGGGTTGATATACACTAGAAAAAAGACTCTTCAACATTTGAGGTCCACGATCCTCATTATATTGCTTCTAATGAGTATTAAATTATAAAAGATTTTCAATTTCATGATTAGATTCAGAAATAACATTGATTCTATCCAAAGTGGGAAACATATTGTATAGACTTTCCAGGTCCAAATTTAATATTTTTATCAAATAAGAATCATCAGGTTGCCTTATATGATCTCCCTTAAATTAAAAAATGTTCTTAGAAAGGTTGGTGTAAAAAGAGAGAACTTCAAATTCACTCAATAAATATTCTATTTTTTGAAATAGAGGACTCTTCTACAACATAACCTAAATAGTTGTCATGTTCTGGGAAATATTCATGATTTGGGGTTTGAGTAGAATTTTCAACATTTAAGGCAGATTCAATAGAACTTTCAACATCTAAATGTGTTTAATAAAAAAAATTTATTCATATTCTTTAATGTTTTCAATTTATTTCTCATCCTCTAAGGACTTTACCATTGATTATTTTTCAAAAATAGTTGACCTTTTACATTTTGGAACACATTGAATTCTTCTTCTAGTTTTCCAATTTTAAAAATAAATTGACCCATATAAACATAAATAATAGCACCACCTATGTCCAAGAATGGGCTACCCAAGACGATGGGAACCTCTTGACCACAAACCATTCCTATGACTAGAATGTCTACATGAAAAAATAGTTTCCCAACCTCAACTATCATGTCATTTATCCAACCCACAAGATTTGTGAATGATCTATCAATTGACTGCAGTATGACTGTGGTTGGTTGAAGGTCACCCTTCTTGAACATTCGAAATAGTAAGTATGGGAGAATGTTAATACTACAACCAAAATAACCCAAACAACGTAGCTCTTCATAATTTCCTAGGGTGAAGGGGATAACAAAATAACCAAGGTCCTTCGATGTGGGTCGAATTTTATGATGGAGTACATCACTCAACTAATCAGTAAGGATGTAGCAAGGAAATTCATCCAAGAAATTTTTTTTTGAAACAATTTTCATAATATATGTCAAGTAAGAGGGGATTTGAATTGAGGATTGTTTGAATGGTATGATTACATGTTGTTTGGAAGGGAGACCACAAAACTGAAAAAGTTCAGCCTTGGTATTACATTGAGGTTTTAGCTTCTTAGAGAAAGGGATGGGTGGTTAAATTTTTTTAAGAAAATTATGTATATATTACCCCTCTTCCTTAACTTTTTCATTACCTTTATTACATTCATTATTAGAGGTTTTTTAGATTGTGTTTTAGATGATATAATAAGATATTGATCATTTTATATAGATTTCTGTTAATTTCCATCACCTCTACAGAACATATTTTTTTTAACAGATTCATGTTGATTTTCATTTAAGACATTTTAAATGACTTTACCAGCAACATTTTCATTACTCTTCCTACATTTAGTTACTACCTCTATGGAATTCTCTCTACAGTTAAGTTCAGTTGTGCTTGGAAGTCTGCCTTTTCCCTAGATGAAATATCTCTAGAAAGTTGGCCAAGTTGTGTTTCCATGTTTTAAATTCTCAAATCAATTTTCATTTTATCTAACTCATAATGATTTTTGTTGACCTCGCCTGTTTTTATAATCTCAATCATGTATTCATATGTGTGGAAAATCCCAATTATGTTTTCATTTTCTATGATATTTTTAAGTATAATTGATCTGTACTTTAATTCTTTCAAATCTGTGATCAAACCAATAATAATTTTTAAAATAGTCTTTGGAATATGTTAATCCTCATTTATCCATGTTCATACGAGTTATAAATAGATTCTAACACAATCGGATGTGTTCTGCATAAAACAGATAATTAATCTGCCTATAGCTACTGATAAAGAGCTACCGGTACCCAGTCTACCGATAGACTTACTCTACCGACAGACAGAGTCACCGATATACTTAACACAGAGCTACTGATGTACTTATAAATGTAAGCTACTGACTTACAGACAGCTACCGATACAAACATAGAGCTACCGGTGTAAGTATAAATAGCTACCGATTGAATAAGAGTCACCGATGGACGAAGCTACTGACAGACTCACAGCTACCGATACCGACGCATGGAGCTACCGACGCATGGAGATACCGACGCATGGTGCTACCGACGCATGGAGCTACCGATAAACAAAGTCACCGATACAAGCATGTACCAACCGACGCATAGAGCCACTGATAGAGTGTAAGAAACTAATGAAATTGAGCTACCGATGTCCAAGCTACCGATGCTGATTACCTACCGATCACTCGACTCACTGTTTGAATTTCTTTATTTCCTATCTTTATTTAATCTATCCAACGGTCATATCATGTAAATTTTAATGATTTGTCAAATATCTGATAAAGGTTGTCGGATGTCAGGAATCCGTACCTCGTACCTGCAGAAAGGAAATCTTTTATGTCTCCTGTTGCCCGTGAGATAAATACGAGAAGACTACGCCGCCCAACAAGAAGAGTGTGGTGGATGGAATATACCAGAAACACAAGAACGAGAAGAATCAAGAAGAGAAAAACCAGTTCCATAAAGAACACAGAGAAGCTCATAGACAATCAAGCACACTCAAGAAGTGTTCTGTGCATATAAGAAGAGCACCGAATAACTTCATCCACTACATTTTCACTGTCTGTGAACCTGGAGCATACGACACTCTGTTTCTCAAACAGAAACGAGAAGAGGACTCAGACTCACTTCTGATCGAATCCAAAGGAGTCCAGAGCTACACTGAACTCACCAGAACAATTTATAAACTCTACATCTCTTGTTCTGTGATTTATTATTATACTTTTCGAGCAGTGTGTGTTATCTGCTGTATCTAACACATACACTGTCTCCTGTACTTAAACTGGAGGATTTTTAAATCCTTACCAAATTCTTGCATTCTTTCTTTCCCACGAATAACAGCGGTAGAGGTCGTGTGTGACCTGGACAGCTGGTTGTTGTTGTACGGTTTCCCACAAATAACAGTGGTAGAGGTCTTGGACCTGGACAGTTGTAAACTGTTGAACCCCGATCCAGGGTGTGGATCATTTTTATATAAACTTTTGAGAGGACTAAGTCTCGGCTTGAGACTGATCCTCTTGGTTACATTTGTTGTGCCATCTCTTTCAAAGTTTTATTCAGCTGCTAATCACTTTAAAACCAATACTGTTTTTAAAGATACTTTGATAATTAAATTAGCAAGTGTTTATGTTAAGTGTAGATTAGTAAGTTAGTTTCAAAAGATAATCACACACTCCTGTGTTGATTAACTGGGAATTAATCAATCCCTTGAGAATCTAACAGAACCTCTACTTTAATATAAATTCACTATAGTTTAATTTATCATTTTATTTGGGGGTCTTTAAGACAGTGTTTTTAAATACAGAAAATTTAATTGGTACAAAATTCACCCCCCTCTTGAGTAAACCACTCCGACCAACACTTGGTATCAGAGGATCGAAAATACTCTCTAAAAGTACTCTGCTTTTGAACTGTGATTTTAGTTGTATTTTAAAGTTCATAAAATTTCTGTTATATCTAAATTTTTATCTCTTTAAAATTTTCTCATCTTGGACAATAGACTTGAGGGTGCTGCTACTAACCGACCACCTTTCTTCAATGGAACTAATTATGCTCAGTGGAAACTGAAAATGAAAATTCATCTAGAAAGAATAGGTTTTGATATTTGGACTGCTATTGAATCAGAATACAAAATTGCCACTACTGCTAGATCTACTTGGGATGAACCTATAAAGACTGTTTACAATAACAACTACAAAGCTATGAATGCCTTGTACTGTGATCTAGGATATGAAGAGTTTAATAGAATTTCTTCTTGTAAAACTGCATATGAAATTTGGGATACCTTAGCTGTTTCTCATGAAGGAACAACGAATGTTAAAGAAATGAGATTGAACACTTATACTATCAAGTATGATAATTATAAAATGAATCCTGACGAACACATTTCTGACATGTATCTCAGGTTCAATGAAATTGTCAATACAATGATCTCGCTGGGAAAGGATGTCTCATCGAAGGAACAAATTATGAGAATTTTGAGATGTCTACCTGATAGATGGAGAGGCACATCTGTCTCAATCAAAAAATCATGTGACATTGCTGCTCTACCTATCAAGGAACTAATTGGCAAGCTGATGATGTCTGAAGAATAGCTTAAAGTGTATAAAGAGGAAGAAAATGAACCTCCAAGAAAGTCTGTCGCTTTCAAATCCTCAACTTTAAAGAATAAGGACAAAGAAAAGCTTCAAGCTGAAGTTGAAAGTTCAAGCTGTGAAGACAGTGAAAGTGATTCTGACAGTGATGCTGAGATGGATCACTTTGCTAGAAGATTTAAGAAATTTTATAGGAAAAAGAATTTCTTCAGAAAAACAAATTATAAGGGTAAGTATGATCACCAAGGGAAATGGAAAAAGGACTGGAAGAAGAACGACAAATCAGATGATGTTGTCTGCTATGAGTGCAAGAGAAAAGGACACATTAAAGCCGACTGTCCAAAGATGAAGTATAAAAAGAAATATGAATATAAGGACAATAAGTTTAAGAAATCCATGAAGGCTACATGGAGTGCTTCTGAGGATAGCTCTACCGAATCTGAAAGCTCTGAAACTGAACACAAAAATAAGGCAAACATGTGCTTTATGACAAACACTTCTCAGGTAACTGCTGAAACTCCTGCTTTAAATTATTATTACTCTGGAGATAATGCAGAATCTGACTCTGATTCTGGAACAATGTCTAAAAATGAATTGTTTGAGTACTGTGATATGCTGGAAGAGACATGTAATGAACTTAAGGATAAATACAAGTCATTAAAGAAATAGCATGCTCTCACCACTACAATTAAAACCAAACTCACTATTGAAAAAGAGAAAAAATGCTCAACTATTAAAAGAAAACACTGAACTGAAACTATCTAATGAGCAACTCATGAAATACTTAGAGAAGTTCACCAATGGCAAAAATACACTAACACAGATTCTAGGAAAGAAAATAGCACCTAAATATACTACTGGTATAGGATACCAACCTGGACAAAGGAAAATTGCCAAAACTAGATTCATTTCTAAATCTGGATAGAATGAAGGTAATTCTGGAACTTCATATGCTTCAACCAGTTATATACATAGCTATGGATCTAATAAAGTTTATCTTTCAAAGAATGTCAATTCTACAAATTATATGAGACCCATTAGACAAATATGGGTACCTAAAGTGTTATTGGCTAACCTGTCTGGACCCATGAAAATCTGGGTACCAAAATCATTTCCCATCTGAATCTGTTTTGTAGGGAACTTGCTTAAAGAGCTCCTGTAAAGAGACCTGGTATTTGGACTGTGGATGTTCAAGACATATGTCAGGAGACTTATCTTGTTTCAAGAGTTTAATAAAAGTTGATGGAGGCTTTGTCACCTTTGGTGATAATTCAAGAGGAAAAATCATCGTCCTAGGCCAGATTGGTAACACTGATTCAATTTTGATTTCTAAAGTTTTATTTTTTGATGGCCTTAAATACATTTTATTAAGTATTTCTCAGTTATGTGATGATGGTTTTCATGTTAAATTTGAAAATTATTCTTGCAAAGTTTTTAATTCTAAGAATGTTTTGGTATTTTCTGCCTTAAGAAATGAAAATGTTTATGTTGTTAATCTGAATTCTTTAGCTAAGCAGAATATTACTTGTTTGAATGCTTTTCATAAAGAATCTTGGATATGGCATAGAAGATTGGGACATTGCAACATTCACTCACTTAGAAAACTCTCTAGAAATAACCTAGTTAGAGACCTACCTAAATTAGAATTCCCAAATGATAGAGTGTGTAACCCATGTTAAAAGGGAAAACAACACAAAGTTTCTTTTAAATCAAAGAAAGAAGTTTCGACTTCTCAACCACTTGAATTGGTTCACATGGATTTGTTTGGAACATCAAGAGTTTCTAGTTTAAATGGTAAGCACTATGTTTATGTTCTTGTAGATGATTTTTCTAGATATACTTGGGTATATTTTCTAGCTCACAAAAGTGAAGTCTGTTCTTCTTTTGTTAAATACTCTAAAACTATAGAGAACCTTAGTGGACATAAGATTAAAACTTTGAGGAGTGATCATGGTCGTGAGTTGGAAAATCAAGATTTTGAATCTTATTGCTCACATAATGGCTATACTCATAACTTTTCTGCCCCTAGAACACCCCAACAGAATGGTGTAGTAGAATGAAGAAACCGAACCCTTCAGGAAATTGCTAGAACCATGCTCAATGAATATGACCTGCCTATTTATTTTTGGGCTGAAGCTGTAAATACAGCTTGTTATGTCATTAATAGAGTCTTAATTAGACCTGTTCTTAAGAAAACCCCTTATGAATTGTGGAACAATAGAAAGCCTAAGGTTAATTACTTTAAAGTTTTTGGTTGCAAAGTATTTATTCTGAATACTAAAGATAATCTGGATAAGTTTGCTTCCAAAAGTGATGAAGGAATTTTTCTGGGTTACTCTATTTCAAGTAAAGCCTATAGAGTATTCAATAAGAAAACAAAATGTGTGGAAGAATCTGTTCACATCAAGTTTGATGATACTGATCCACACGAGTCTAAAACCTCTCCTGAAAATTTTGAAGAAGACTTATCTGTTCTGGACATTAATGATAAATCTAAAGAACCTTTTATCAAAACATCCAGTTCTGGACTTTTTCCAGAATCTGATTCTGTTGAACCCGAACCTATAGATGAACCTGAAATTTCTAGTCCAACCTTTACCAGATCAATGAGGATTCTAAAGAATCATCCTTTAGAAGTTGTTGTTGGTAATCTTGATAGAGGAACACAAACTAGAGCTTCTCTATGAAACCAGGTTGAACATCAAGCTTTTCTTTCACAGCTAGAACCCAAAAATATCAATGATGCTATCAATGATGAATTCTGGGTAATAGCTATGCAGGAAGAATTAAATCAGTTTGAAAGAAACAAAGTCTGCGAATTAGTTGACAGAAGTAAGGACACTTTGACAATAGGCACAAAATGGGTTTTTAGAAATAAAGTAGATGAATCTGGAAATATAGTTAGAAACAAAGCTAGACTAGTTGCACAAGGATATAGTCAAGAAGAAGGTATAGACTATGAGGAAACTTTTGCACCTATAGCTAGACTAGATGCCATTAGGATCTTACTTGCATATGCTGCACATCTGGATTTCAAGTTATATCAAATGGATGTGAAAAGTGCGTTTCTAAATGGTTTTATAATTGATGATGTTTTTGTAGAACAACCACCTGGATTTACTAACCCCCATTTTCCAAATCAAGTTTTTAAACTTTCCAAAGCTTTGTATGGTTTAAAACAAGCTCTAAGAGCTTGGTATGATAGAATTAGAAATTTCCTTATCTCAAATGGTTTTACTAAAGGGATTGCTGATCCAACTCTTTTCATTAAAAGAATTTCTAAAGATGTTTTAGTTGTACAAATATATGTTGATGATATTATTTTTGGATCTTCTAAACACTCTTTATGTACTGATTTTTCAAAAAGTATGAAAAATGAATTTGAAATGAGCTTAATGGGAGAACTTAAGTACTTTCTTGGATTTCAAGTATTTCAAAATGAAAATGTTATTATTTTGAATCAAAGTAAATATACAAAGGATATTTTAAAACGTTTTGGTCTGGATAGTATCAATGAAAGTGAAACTCTTATGAGTACTACCTGTAAATTGGACGCAGATGAAACTGGGAAACCAGTTGATCAAACAAATTACAGAGGTATGATTGTTAGTTTACTTTATCTTACTGCTAGTCGACCTGATATTATGTTTAGTGTGTGTATGTGTGCTAGATTTCAATCTAATCCAAAATAATCTCATTTTCTTGCTGTTAAAAGAATTTTTAAATATCTCAAACACACGGTTAACTTAGGTTTGTTTTACCCAAAAGGACAATCCTTTGAGTTAATGAGTTATTCAGATGCTGACTTTGCAGGTTGTAAGTTAGATAGAAAAAGCACATCAGGAACATGTCATTTGCTTGGAAAATCTTTAGTTTCTTGGTGCAGTAAGAAACAGAACTCAGTTGCATTATCTACTGCCGAAGCAGAATATATAGCTGCTGGTAGTTGTTGTGCACAAATTCTGTGGATGAAGCACACTCTTTTGGACTATGGATATGTTTTTAAACATGTTTCATCAACTGTGATAACACCAGTGCAATAAAAATCTATAAGAATCCTATATCTCACTCTAGAACCAAACACATAGATGTAAGACACCATTTCCTAAGAGATCACTATCAAAATGGTGATATTTCTCTTGAATTTATTGTCACTGAACATCAATTGGTAGATATTTTCACTAAACCTTTAAGTTCGGATAGGCTAAGTTACATAAGACACGAATTGGGAATGTTTAATCACAACCGATGTGAAAATTCTCACTGATGTGAAATTCTCACCGATGTGAAAATCCTCACCGATGTGAAAATTCTCACCGATGTGAAATTCTCACCAATGTGAAATTCTCACTGATGTGAAATCCTCACCGATGTGAAAATTCTCACCGATGTGAAATTCTCACTGATGTGAAATCCTCACCGATGTAAAAATTCTCACCGATGTGAAAATCCCCACCGATGTACAATTCTCACCGATTTTTTTTTCACCGATGATTAACTCACACTGATGCAATGTTTTCTAAAACATCTGTCGGCCTCCAAGAATATGAAATGTTTTGTTTTATTTTATCTTACTCTATTTTAGTCGTTTATTTGGAATTCTAAATGATAAAACTAAGTCTAAGCCACTTCTTACCTCACCGAGCTGAAAATATCTCACCTTCGAACCTTATCTCCCAAATCGGCCAAGAACCCTAAACCCGCGATGGCAAAAACTAATCTTCCTACCATCAGAGATGAAAGTGTAGAACCAAAAGCTAAGAAGCAGAAGACACAACATAAAGCCAGTGTTAGTGAAGTCAGAACTAGATCGGGAAAGCGATCAGTGAATCCTCACTTGCAGAATAGAGACATAGTAATCGAGAAGGAACTATGCGTGGAATGGCTACTGCCTAGAAAATCGTTAGTACTCGAGATTCTGGAAGACCACAAATGGGTAGATTGTTTCTCGAATAACAATGGCACATACTACCCAATGTTGGTAAAACAGTTCTACGAGTTTGTAACCTTCGAGAAGTCTGAAAATGAGAATCGGGTAAGCTCTTTTTTAAATGGAAAAGAGATGTCTTTTTCTTCAGTAGAGTGGTCTGAGTGTTTGAAAGTACCACATGAATGTGTCTCTGGGTACGTATCAAGAGCAATGCCACCTAGCAGTGACATCTTTGATTATGAAACCGCCTTAAAAGAACAAACCTGTAATGGGAATCAAAGGCAAGTGGTTGCTGCTGAAATGGATGGAGAGAATTGACTGCTCTTCAAGTTTGTTCAGCATGTGTTGATACCGAGGCAAGGAGATTTTGCAAATCTGAGATATCAAGATATCTATCTTCTTCATTTGCTAAGAAATGTTGTAAAAATCAATCTGTTCAGATTGATAATGCTTCAAATGGAAGAAATGATTAGACCAAAGTCAAAGACTAATGCTTTATTCTTTGCCAAGATGATTTCAGTAATGATAAAAGTGAAAGGAATAGCTGAGTCTCAGGATGAGACAGTTGTAGTCAGGAACAATTTCTGCATCACCTCGACTGTTTGTAAGTACATGAAAATTAACTGGAACCCATGGAAGGGAGAATGGGTCAGTGATGATCAGAAGATATATGATAGGTTTAATCCTGTGGATCATCCCTCAAGACCAAAGGATATGAGAGATCCGAGTCTGAGACCTGATGAAGAGGAACCTGTTTATAGTAATGAAACAGAAGATGAAACAGAAGTAGAAGAAGAAGAAACTCCCATGGATGTTGGAGGAGATCCAGACTTGCCCCCAAGTCCTGTTGCAGAATTGGTTTATTCTAGGAAAGGAATGGTAGAGGAAATTTTGGCTACTTATGAGGAAGACCAGTCTGTGCCTCACCAAGAAGAAGAGGAAATGGAGAATGTATCTGAATTGTCTGCTTCTGGTAGTTTAAGTATGAGTCCTTTGATTGGAAGCTCAGCTATGCCGACTGCTGAAGTAGAAAGAGATACAGAAGAAGCTGTACATGTATCAGAAGATCTTCTAGATGCTGCACCGATGGAACTTGTAGTAGAAGATTCTGATGAAGAGAATCCAGCACTGAATGCTGTTGTGATACATGAGAATGCACCCATTGAGGGGGAGCATCAATCTGTTCTTGGAAATGTTACAGTAGCTGTTGAGTTTGTAGACTGGGTAGAAGACCCAGGGTTTATAGTCTGTGGATTGGATTATCCGGATTCTGATAATGAGATGTCTATGAATAGAACGAAGACCAATTATGATCTTGCTTCTGAGTTGTTTCCCGATAATGTGGTCAGATTTCATGATCTGAATAAGCTGAAAGAGGACCTCAAATCCAATTTTGTTGAAGAAGTGAAGTTAATGGAAACCTCCCTTCCATCCTCAATTCAATCAATAATGACTGATTCTGTAGTTAGTTTGGCCTCAGTAAAGGGATCTGCTGCAGTTGTCCCTAGTGATTTTGTCTCTAAATCTGATCATGAATCCATGAAGAATGAGCTGAAAGAATCATTCAGTGTATCAGTTGCTGAGATGAAGTAAAGCTTTAATGAAGAAATGAAAATGTTAGAGAGATCCTTCGAGCTATCTCTGGCTTGTAATTTGTCTTCTTTTGTGTCTGAGCTTATGGAAGAAGTGAAAGAGTGCCAGACTCAGTCTTCTATAATCAAAGCAGATCTTGAAGCTCTCAAGACATCAGTTGTTGCTTTGGATTCTTATATGAGCTCCAAGTCTCAAGCTGACAAGGACCTAGCTTATGTTAAGAGTGTAGTAAGCCAGTTTGTCTCGTTGTTTGAAAGTTTCAAAACCTCAGTGAAGGATCATGTTCAATTACAGGACTCTCAAGTTCAAATCCTAATCAGTGGTTTGTCTAAGAGTTTCAAAGAAACTATTTCCTTCTCTCTTGGCCCTCTCACATCCAAACTATTAGTTGACATGAATCACGTTCGAGCAATGTTGAAGGAGGAGATTGGTTCTATTTCAACCAGTGGCTCTGTGGACTCATCATAGTTGAGCTGAGTGGTGCTTTCTACAAGAGATTCTGCGAGAGAATTAATGAAGATTGTTCAAGATTATATGAGAGAAGCCTCTGCCTCTCAGGAAGCCATAAAGAGCAAAGTGGACTACTACTTCACCAGAATTTTCACCAAGCATCAACTCGAACACCACTTCAAGCTGATGTTGGAAAACATGAAGCTACCTCCAGTAACTCAAGCTTTTAGAGAACAAGTGAGCAAACTAAGACAATTGACTCCTGCCTTGGAGAAATTCATAGAGAACAAAGATGATTTCATCTCTGCTATGGAAAGAGGAGGAGGAATTATTATGGATTTTAGAAATCTGTTGCTGCCTTTCTTACATGTTGATGATAGACCAGTCATAGTACCTCTTGCTTTTCCTTCTTCTGCATCACCTATTTCCACAGTCCAGGTGACTCCTGGTCAATCTATTCGAAGCCTCACACCAATGATCACCCTAAGATCTTCAACCTACAGGTCTGACTCTGTTTCAGTGGATCAGCCTCCTTTGATCATTTCTGGCATTCCAAAACCTTCACCTGCATCCTCACCACCCGAACCTTCTTCTGATACCAAAGGAAAATCTCACGTTGAAGATGTGGATTGATCCAGTGGCCAGGATTTTTGATAGGAATTCATTTGTATTCTGTTTCAGTACTTTCTGACTGCTCTAATACAGAAGAACTCCTTTTACTTCTCATGTTTTATTTGTCTCCTATATATGCTTTCCCACTTTTTGATTATCACAACGGGGGAGAAGAATAAGCGGGAAATGAGAGAATGAGAAATATTTTCAATGGAGAAAAATAAGGAATAAGGGGAGACACAAATAATATTCTTTTCAATTTTATCTCTGATACTGTTGTGTTTTTTTTACATTCGGTACCTTATGATTGTTACCTCTGATAACTTATGTCTATATCATACTATTTCTATTATCTCTGATGCTGGTTTCTCTGAGAAATTTGAATTCAATATTATACACTTTACTATTATATTTTCACTATGTTAAATGCCCATATCATAAATTGTGATTATCAAAAAGGGGGAGATTGTTGACCTCAACTGTTTTGATAATCTAAATAATGTATTCATATGTGTTGAAAATCCCAATTATGTTTTCATTTTCTATCATATTTTTAAGTATCATTGATCTATGCTTTAATTCTTTCAAATCTGTGATCAAACCAATAATAATTTTTAAAATAGTCTTTGGAATATGTTAATCCTCATTTATCCATGTTCATATAAGTTATAAATTGATTCTAACACAATCGGATGTGTTCTGCTTAAAACAGATAAGAAATCTGCCTATATCTACTGATAAAGAGCTACCGGTACCCAGTCTACCGATAGACTTAGTCTACCGACAGACAGAGTCACCGATATACTTAACACATAGCTACTAATGTACTTATAAATGTAAGATACTGACTTACAGACAGCTACCGATACAAACATAGAGCTACCGGTGTAAGTATAAATAGCTACCGATGGAATAAGAGTCACCGATGGACGAAGCTACTGACAGACTCATAGCTACCGATACCGACACATGGAGCTACCGACGCATGGAGCTACCGATGCATGGAGCTACCGACGCATGGAGCTGCTGATAAACAAAGTCACCGATACAATCATGTACCAACCGACACATAGAGCCACCGATACAGTCAAAGCAACTAATGAAATTAAGCTACCGATGTCCAAGCTACCGATGCTGATTACCTATCGATCACTCGACTCACTGTTTGAATTTCTTTATTTCCTATATTTATTTAATCTATCCAACGGTCATATCATGTACATTTTAATGATTTGTCAAATATCTGATAAAGGTTGTCGGATGTCAGGAATCCGTACCTCGTACCTGCAGAAAGGAAATCTTTTCTGTCTCCTGTTGCCCGTGAGATAAATACGAGAAGACTACACCGCCCAACAAGAAGAGTGTGGTGGATGGAATATACCAGAAACACAAGAACGAGAAGAATCAAGAAGAGAAAAACCAGTTCCATCAAGAACATAGAGAAGCTCATAGACAATCAAGCACACTCGAGAAGTGTTCTGTACATATAAGAAGAGCACTGAATAACTTCAAACACTACATTTTCACTGTCTGTGAACCTGGAGCATACGACACTCTGTTTCTCAAACAGAAACGAGAAGTGGACTCAGACTCACTTCTAATCGAACCCAAAGGAGTCCAGAGCTACACTGAACTCACCAGAACCATTTCTAAACTCTACATCTCTTGTTCTGTGATTTATTATTATAGTTTTCGAGCAGTGTGTGTTATCTGCTGTATCTAACACATACACTGTCTCCTGTACTTAAACTGGAGGATTTGTAAATCATTACCAAATTCTTGCATTCTTTCTTTCCCACGAATAACAGTGGTAGAGGTCATGTGTGACCTGGACAGCTGGTTGCTGTTGTACTGTTTCCCACGAATAACAGTGGTAGAGGTCTTGGACCTGGACAGTTGTAAACTGTTGAACCCCGATCCAGGGTGTGGATCATTTTTATATAAACTTTTGAGAGGACTAAGTCTCGGCTTGAGACTGAACATCTTGGTTACATTTGTTGTGTCATCTCTTTCAAAGTTTTATTCCTCTTCTGATCACTTTAAAACCAATACTATTTTTAAAGTTACTTTGATAATTAAATTAGCAAGTGTTTATGTTAAGTGTAGATTAGTAAGTTAGTTTCAAAAGATAATCACACACTCCTATGTTGATTAACTGGGAATTAATCAATCCCGTGAGAATCTAACAGAACCTCTAATTTAATATAAATTCACTACAGTTTAATTTATTATTTTATTTGGGGGTCTTTAAGACAGTGTTTTTAAATACATAAATTTTAATTGGTACTCAATTCACCCCCCTCTTGAGTAAACCACTCCGACCAACAATTTTGATGTTTGGTTAACTGAATCATGTATATTTCCTATTGAGAGATAATTTTGTTCAAGAATAAATCATGTTTAGAAGACATATGATTATCATTATTTCCTTGTGTATTTTATGACACACCCCTATATTGATTTTGAAAATTTGGTATTGGTTGGTTCTGATAATCAAGGGCAGTGGATTGTTTTATTAATCCTTGATCATTACAAGATATGTTTGGACTGTTCCTATAGAATTGGTTGTAATTATTTAAAAAAGGGTCTTATTTAAGAGACATACTAGTACCATAGTTAACAAAATTATAATTTTCTTATCATTGCGAAGGAATAGTAATGTTAGAAAAAAGTTCTCTGTATGCCCAAACATACAAAACTGGAAACATTGTTGCCATATAGATTGGCTGGTGTTTTGACAGTCAAGTGGATTAACTGTTTTTTTTTGAATTCTGGATCATTAATGATTTCAATTGGTTAATGATTTTAGAAAATTGAGTTTCAGTTTCATTCATTTAACCAATGTTGAAATTAACATTTATATTCCCTATTTATCTTTATGAATTATTATGTTTAGAATTCAGAGCATGATAATTTAAAAAATTTCTTTGTTCATAATCTTTCTTGTCAATGAAGTTACCCCAGCAAACTGATCAACTAGATTTTTTATAGATAATGAAATCCAATCATAGAAGGTGTACATGAGAATGTGATATGGGAGTTTATGATGGGGATACTACCTAAGAAGGTCCCTGAACTTATCCCATGATTCATGGAATAATTCACCATCCTCTTGATTGAATGTAGTGATTTTTGTTCTATGTACACCCTTAAGTCTTTGGGGATAAAATTTTATAATGAATTAATTGTACACTTGAACCCAGATCTCGAAAATATTCTCATCAAGAATTAAAAACCATTTCCTAGTATTCCCTTTTAGGATAAAGAAAAATAATATCATTAATATCTCAGTCTCTGTAATTCCTAGAAGAGGATACTGTTGCACAGTGTTACAGATGTTTCTAATGAAGGATAGAGATTCCACATTAGACAATCCATTAAATTCTTGCAACAATTAAATGTGTGATTGTTTCAACTCATAGTTATTTGGATATAAGAATAAGTACAATGAATAATAGATTACATGAAAATTGAGGAAGTTTTAACTCCCTCAACCAATGACTTTATTCATCATTAAAATGTTCGGGTTGATTTTTGAATTTTTTAGGTGCAGGAACTCTCTCATCTAGATTTTCCATTTCAAAATGGTTTTTCTTTCTTAGAGTAGTTAAATGTTTATTTATGATAGGGTTCAAGGGCTATAATATAACAACATAAGTTCTTGTTCTCCTGAAAACTATAAAAGGAAATATTCAGCAGTAAGAAAATACTAACAATTCAGAATGAAAAGGAACGGATTATTTTTAAGGTTTTCAAATTTATCAATTTTTGAGGTTTTTTATGAGTTTTTTTAGTTTTTTAGAAGTAATGGCTCATACCATCCCTGGAAATGGAACCAAAAACATGATGATGACCATCATTGAAGTCGTTCAATGTTTAAAATTTATATCACTACTAACAACTGTATATGTGACATGTATGGTCGAACATATGGTGAAGGATATTTTGACCACTATTCTTCGAAAAACATTAAAAAGACCACAATGTTTTCAGAAGTGGAGTTTATTTACAATTTTTTACAATATATATATTTTTAATTATTTTGTTCTTTTCTAATGTAGTAAAGTAACACTATATTTTTTTGACCAAGACTAAGATCAAATTGAAAACAAATTGAGAGCAGTGAACAACAAAATTATAGAACACTGATAAAAGAACTGTCAAAGTAAGTCACCTAGGGAAAAGAATCCATTCTACTAGTTTTAAAAGTATTAAATTTATTTAAATTATATTGCAGAGTTCCACCATAAAGAGAATGACTTTCCTATCTCTCCAGGAATTAAATCACTCATGTTGATAGATTTTGATGTATTCCACTCCAAAATAAAACCACTAGGAAATGTTTTATTCGAAAATGACAACAGGTCAAACTCGACATTAGTTCTGAAGTATTATGTATTTATTATCTTTTGAAATATGTACCATGATCAATCGCTCTAATTGATTTTGAAATTTTGATATTTAGAGCTAGTATTAGAAGTAATAAAATGAATTTAATATTGATCTCACTGATCAATACGGAATACATCGATGTGATTAAGTGAAAAAGAAAATTATTAGAGAACCAGCAGAACATCAATTTATCCCCAAAGTAGATTATTTTTCCAACAGTCAAGTTCTTTATCAACAAAAAATTGTAACATACTAGATAGAGTACAAATACTAGAACAAGAATAAAAAACCACTCATTAAATGATGTTCTGCTCTTGTACTCTTAAACTCCATGATGTGGTTCAAGATCCTCCCTCTATTCTTACTCTACTTGAACAAGGATGATTGAATGGGCCTCCCCCACTATTATTCAATTTGATTTTCTATATAAATCAAGCTGGCATAAGCAACACGTTACCCCAAATTATCCTCCGAATTCAAGTGTCCCTTACTTGTGCACTGCAAACGTGCATTTTTCTATGAATGACATGTCGTACTAGTTTTACCATTGTAACTAACTCTCGCTGAGTTAGTTGAATGTATTTAGACGTGTTTCTAGCTCATGTTTGAACCTGCAGTGTTAGAACGGGAAAATAAAAAAATGAATCAATGATTAAATGTTAACATTTAAATATATAAATAAAAGTCTCATTAAAGAATATTTAAATGTTATTGAATTTAAATTAATAATAATTAGTTGTTATTTTATTTGTAAATTAACATATTTTAATTATTGATTTTACATGTTATTATTTATATTTATTTATTTATGAATTTTATTAATTAATATTTGAATTTAAATAAATGTTTTGTATTTATTATATTATTAAATTAATAAAATTAGTAGTTAGCTTTTTTGAATATTTATGTTTTTTAGAATGTTATTTTTTTTTAACATAAATTTTTTTTCTTAATTATTACATAATTTAGTTTTTGTAATTTATTTTTTTAAATATAATTTATAACTTATTATTAATTATTTAAGATAATTTTATTTAACAATTATTTTTTATTAATATTATTTATCATATAATTTTGATTTATTTATAATAATTAATATTTTGATTTAGTTATTATTTTATCTTAGTTTTTATTTATGTTTTTTTAATATGTTTTAGTTGTGCTTTTATTTATTATTATATTTTACTCCTTCTCTGGTCACAATCCCAATCATGGGGTTTCTCTTATCTTATGAACAGGGGAGGCAGCTACCTCATTCAAGCCAAAGCGGACTCTTTTGTTGCAGTGGCAGCACGAGGTACTACGGTGCACAACAGCGACACAAAGGCCTCATCAACGTAGTGATAGCACGACAAGGATTCAGTGGACTGATCCTTCATCAGTTAGGTTCTCGAACGTCCATCTGCTCATTTCCTCATCCACAACGCAAATGTATAATATCTCCTCAACAATAGAGGTCCAGATCCATGGTTCCCCTCTGCCGTAGTGAGTCTTTGAATCAGTCGACTCCCCTCCACACCCGCAGTATTGTGGCTTTCCATTGACAGCGTCTGTGACTCAGACTTCCGGCGGTAGACTCTTGCTCCTCATGCGGCTCCTTTCGGGGATGGTTCTTATTCTATAGCAGCGGCCTGAATCGAATCCTCCAAGGCAGCTCGCAGTTGATCTGCAGAACAAGGCCATAGTGATAACAGTAGGGATAGGTCAAGAGGTGCTACATGTTATGGTTGTTAGTGGCCAAGGTAATCCATAGTCAGTGGTGCTCGGTATGGAATTTCATATATGAGGTTGATTAATATTTTTTTATAGATTTGGTAGGTTGGGGATTCATCTTTTCATTGATGATAAACTAGTAGATTTTTGGTCTACGAATGAGTCTCCGTTGAAAGATATGGTTATTTTAGTAGATCGAGGTTGAAGGAGAGTTGGTGCATTAATAAGTGACTATTATTGAAATAGTTTGATAGACCTACATCATAAGTAGAGTGAGGGGTAAAACAGGTCAGTGTGGGTAGTGGTAACGATGCGTTAAGAAGAAGAAATGAAGGCATGATAAGAGGATGTCTAATTGTTTGGATTATGGGCGTTTATCGACAATTTTAAAATATAATGAAAAAATATCACAGTTGCAATTAATGGTCACTGATAGAATGAAAATAAAAAGGGTACCGATAGAAAAAACAAAAGGTTACTAATGTACTGTATAAAAGTTCACTGTTAGGTATAATAGGCATCTGTCAACAAAAGGTCACAAATAAAGATAAATAATCAGTCACTGATGACTATAATTTTCTACATCGTTAGTATATAGAAATAATACTAATAGTGATACACAAAAATAAAAATTGCAAAATAAGAATTTAAAATTAAATCATATGTTATTTAAATACAACGAGTGATAATAATTAATCGTTTACAAACATAAAATCAAAAAACAAAAGGATTGAAATTTAATAATTAAATGAAGGATAATTAAAATTGAATAATATTAAAACTTAAAACATATATAAATTATAATTTAGATTATTAATTGATAACAATTAAATTAAAAATTGGATTATTATTAAACAATGTTGATAAAAGACTTTAATAAAATTTATTAAAGGGTTTACAATGAGTATAAAATGATCACATCAGTGACTAAATAAGTCACTGATAGCTCCTCCATGTCTCAACCGTAGAAAAAATAAAAAATTTTTACTTAAAAATTAATCAACATAATTAGGATTAAATAATATATGTTTTAAAAGTAAAATTAAATTTATTAACTAACTAATATCACACTATTTCATTTCATTTAAACTCGAATTCCCAACATAATTAATTAGAATGATGATTAAACATATTAATTAATAATGTTTATATATTTTTAAGAAACTAAATTAATGGATAATATATTAAAATAGAGACTATGTTAATTAATACACAACTAATATTATTAAAATATTATTTATTATTAAAGTCTAATTATTAAGAGGTGATAATATTAAAATTAAAAAAACTAATTAACAAATAATTAAACTGGAAAATGAAAAGTAAAATTAAAAAAATAAATTTAAGGACAAAAAGTATACAATTAATTTAAAAATTCATTAATTAAAATAATTTATTTATTAAAAATAAAAATGTACATTGATTTAGTAAAAAGTTACTATATTATTAAATTAATTATTAAATATTATGTAAAATATGATATGAAAAATAGTGTAAAACAAGTCCACAACATGCAACCTAGTTCATATATGTGAATTCCAAGTGTTATACGCAACATGGTTTTGGTCTATGTATTACTCTGATGAATCCCATGTCTATTCGATACTAGTTCATTTGGGTTTCTAGAAAATATAAATCACATTAGATGATCTCCTTTGTTTTTTGTTGATTTCCTCAGACAATGAATGCTCGGGTTCAACTGATATGATTCTGATCGAGACATACCCTGAATTATAAGGATTGTTTTGTTTGGTTTTCTTAGGGATTCTTGGGAGTAATATTCCAAGGGTTCATCCCTTGGATTCAACTCACTCCCCAAGTTCTAAAAATCATGGTTTGTTCACCATGAGTTGGATAAAAAACAAAATAAAATAATTACATGGGTCTTCAATGGATATAAAAAAGGTGCATTGTTTACGAATTCCCAAACTAGTTCAATGGATTCCATATGGTTATATCCTCTTGGATTCCATGGATTCATGACTCAAGTACAGTGAAAAATTAAAAGGCTTCATTATTAGTTATGTATGTTTTATTTTGAATTAGGTAAGTCTATATAAGAATCCCATTAGGTGATCAAGCTTAACAAGGTTCTTATTAATTTATTTCATTACATTCACAATTCATGTGCACAAATAATTACGTATTTAATAGATTGGATATGAATTATTCACTATTTTTGGTGGCTTAATGAGTTATAATCACCCCCTGTTTAGGTTTAAAACTTTTACTTTGGTAGATTTCATGGATATATGAATGAAAAAAAGGAATGTTCCATATTGTGGAAACATGATATTTATTGTAGGTTGGGAGCATGGGAGAAGATAACTGATATGGGACTGGGGATACTCACGGAGAAAAGATTTTTTGTCATCTAATTTCTTTTTATTATATTAATACCCCTTGTATACCTACTTCACTGATATTCTAGACTTGTATTTTTCATCACCATCAAATCATCTGTATATGATACATATTCTCTTATTTATGTATATTTTATTTATTTTTATTTTGGATTGTGTTTCCTTTATTATTTATATGATTTTATAAAATTACAGTGGTATTGTCTCCCCACTATACCAATATACAACCTTATTTCTATTTTATAGCCTATAAAATATTGTGACATTTGCTAAAGGCCCTGTAGACCACTTCGATGGTTACTAATAACTGAATTTTTTCGGGAAGATAAATATTTTATTGGATCAAATAATTTTATCAAAAATGTAAAAAAATTTGGAAGATAATTTTAGTTTTTATGACCAGAATAAATTATCTCTTAATGTGATAGATTCTATGAAAATAAATATGATATATTCTTTGTACCACTCTCATTCATGAAAACTCTGTTATTTGGAATATAGAATATCTAGACACTTCATTTAGATCTATCCTATAAATTAATGATAGGGGAGTCATATCCTATAACATAATAAAAAATATTCTAATTTATATGGTCTATCATCTAATGGTAGAAAACATTCTAGTAATGAATGATTTATAGCTAAACCTATTGAGGAATTATTTTCAACTTCCACCTCATGGACTTCATATTCTAATTCTACTAATGATTCTTATAATGGTAAGAAAAGTTGTAAATTGTTATACAAGAAAATAGAGGATCTATAGGATAGTTTAGTCAAAATTTGTCATGATTACACAAAACTCAGTAGAATATATAACAAATTTATCAATGATAAATTGATTATTTGATTAAGGTTGGAATGTTAATGATTTATAATTATAAAGTAATTATTCTTATGTTGGATATTAATATGTTATAAAATTTTATTTTAAATAATAAAAATGGGTAATTAAATAAATATATTATTATAATGGATGATATATTTTAGTTAATGGAAGAATGTAGTAACCATAAGGAAGAAAATTAAATGTTGATAAATACTCCTTCTAACACTAATTCTAGAAAAAATTAAATAAAATTTAATGATTTAGACTATATTCAAAATGGTAATGAGAATTTCTAGAATTATTTTGATAAAATTAAATAATAAAGAGCCTTTTATTAAATTTTAATGTTGGGTAAGACTGTTTTAATGGGTAAATTTGATAGACATGTTAGTTTTATGAAAAATGATGATAAAATTAAGAGAATTGATTTTAATTATACTATTATTTGTTTTAAACATGTACTACACAAACAGTATTCTTATAATTGTTTTTAAATGATTAGACAACTAATTTGGTTAACTATTCTACCTTTAATGAGTTTAAAATTTTAGAAAGTTCAATCAGTTTGGGTTCCTATAGGAAATGTGAAGAATCTAATGTAACCATAACCTCTTAAATTTTCCTAGCTGATTTTATTTAAAGTGGAAATCATTAATACCCATCGTTGTTTTATTATTTGGAATTTGGACATGAGATGTGTTTTTTTATATTTCATTAATGTCTTGTGTGCAAGTATTTATCATTTCATTATTTGGTTTATTTTTTAGTGCTAAAATTATTGGTTACTTTTTATTATTTTCCTATCATTTTATAATTCATAAATGTTAAAAACATGTTTTTTGGCTCCTTCTAGTAATTTTTCGTATGCGAGGTCTTCTTAATTTTATCTTCATTGTTTTATCATTTAAAAGCGAAATAAATCGTAGATTAAGGGGGAGATTTCACTATAAGAAAAAAGGTTATACCAATGGTTTGGAACCAATGGAATAGCCCCTCAAACCATTGTATAATATAACAATGTTTTTAGTGTTCATTGGATTATTTACCTTCAATATAGACATGTACTAATGGTTTCACAAAAATACTTGTATAGAAAACCTATACCAATGGTTCTCAAACAATCGGAAAAGTAATTTCGATAGAAATACATATACTAATGGTTTAGGAAAATGTTTTGTATAGGTGGACATGTAAAATAACTATACCAATTATTTTTTCCAAACTATTTGTATAGGTGGCCATATACTATATCTATACCAATGGTTTTCTTAAACCGTTGTTTTAGGTACTTATACTTAAAATTTTTTAATCCATTGGTATATCTCAAATTTCCAGTACTGTTTTATTTTTAAATATTTACTTATTTATTTAACAATTGATATATATATTTATTATACATGAGTTAATAGAATGTTATTCATTTAAACATGTTCTTTTTATTCTTGAGCTTTCTATATATTCTATTCATATCCTATTTATCATGCCAGTTTAACCCTAAATTTATTTTCTTTACTACCTTTATTATTTAACATAGGGGGGTTATTATTTTATTTATTACATGTCCTTAATGCTTATTTATTCATGAATGATTACTACTTAATTTTCATTATTGTTTTAATTGTAGATATTTTTTTGGTTTTTTGAATAGCTTTTTGGGTGATATGTTTGATTTTTTCGGGAGAGTTTTTGTTTTTAAATTATCTCTATTTATTTTTCATATACCTCTCATTATTAACTTCTTCATTCTTATAATGGGGTGAGTTTTTGTGTTAATGACATTCAGGATTATTAATTATCATAGAGGTGGACAATCATGAGTCATTCACTTCAACTTTATTTATTATTTTTTGATAATTAAAATTTCTCCCATATCTTTTATTTATGTTCTATAGTATTATTTATTTATTATTCTTTATTAATTTTCTAGTTTATCACATTCTATTTTGAAGAAAAATTTTCTATCTATCGGTTTCTTATGCATGGAAAAGTAACCATTGCATTTTTGAAAGAGTTTAAAATTTGTTTAAGTAATGGACTTTATATATTATAGTGAATGTAAGATATTTACTCTAATGTATGATTTATTAAATAATTCGGTAATGTATTTACATTTTCAAATATTGGGATAATTATTAAATACCTGTATAATTTATTTTGTAAAGTATTTGGTCATTATGTATCTAATTTTACTTTTATGTGTGAATTTATATTCAGATATTATCTTTATATTTTTATGTATGAGACTTTTATGTGTTGATGTTTTCAAAATGATGTTACTTTTACATATAATATAACAAGTGAATATTTATTTTTATGTATTTCCAAAATATATATAGAGATTAATATTCCATTATATCAAATACTCATAGAAAATTATTAGATGACTTTTATGTATTGATCAAACGATAATATTTTGATTGTTTTTAGTTTTAGAGGATATACTTTTATGCATTTCATGGAATATTATCTATGATGGATTCTCTAGATTTTGAATTTTAGAAGTCAAATTTTTGGGATTTTCCAATAGGATAATTTTTATGATTATAGGGATTATATAAATTTTTTGAACACTTATTATTATATAGGATTTATTTATGATTATTATATTGATTTAGTTATGGTTTGGTTATTCTAATGGATATTATATAATTGTTTCCACATGATGTAATCATTGAAAAATTAGGAAGGATGATCATAGATTTATAATATAAAACATAGATGTACAAAAATAATTCAATTGAATGGAGTCCAACTAAATGTAGTGAATTTAAGCATGAAGGGGTTACATTTTCAAAATAGTTGTAGTATTCAAGACTAAATGTTTCACACAACCATTTCTGGAACACTTGAACTTAATTGACTATATCTTTAAGATTCAATGAGTTTTAAATTAATAAAAAACAACTATTTCATTCGTTATTGGATTCGTTGTTTATTATTTCATTGGTATGTAACATTTGTTTTTAATGTTTTTTGGTGATATTTATGTGTTATACACCCTTAAAGGTGTGTTTCATTGAATTGTAAAACTAAACAAGAAAAATAAGACCACTAGGTTATTCGGTGGTCCAAATAAAGATAATGATGTTTGTTTCTATACATTAAAGGGGATTAGTCTATGATAGGAAATATCCATGAAATTATGGATTGGGTATACTCATTTAAAATTCTAGGTTTTTATTTGTACCCATAAAAGAAAGGGTTTAGGGGGTATTATTCATTGTGTGAAACAGGTGGTTTGTAAATATTTTTCATTTACTATAAATAGTGAATTATCTATACTAGATATCCATACTCTCAGATATGGTAGTGTGAAGAGTCGATAAAGGGTCAGTTAGATCCATAATACAATTAAAATAAATGTGTTCTCTTGTTTTTTTATTTACACTATTCACATTCATTACACATATTATTTATGATGGAATTGTTTATTCTATTCTTCCAACATATTATATGTTATAATTTTTATTACTCTAATTATTTATTGGATTTATAATTCTCACCTCCACCGATATTATCTTTTGGGATACACCGTTTGAGACAAATCCTCATTCCCCTATTCCTATTATAATAATTATTATTATCCTATCAGGGAATAGCCTATTTTTTATGATTTTTTGGGGACTCAGGGAAGCCTCATTTTTTATCGTCCCTATGAACTTGCATGGGATTCTTTATATATCCCACTCGTATCCATAAAATTAAATAAAATTATTATTATTATTATTACTGTTATTATTTTGGGGAGAATTTAAAAGAGTAATATAGCATTGTAGTATGTGTGGGTAATATAGAATTCACTATTGAAAATCTAGTTTTTGTTGTATGTAATGTAGCAAAAGAAGTCTTATAGAAGTACTATTCACCAAAAGGGCCATTCAGCCTAAATATTGGGATTTTTGGATAGGAAAAGGACTTTTGGGCCAAGGGGTCATTGTTCCATAATATTATAATAGTCCATCATGGTTTTGGGTCAATACTTTGTGGGGATGAGGATTGATCCATGCTAGTCCAATGGGTGGGTGAGAATGTGTGTGTTATGTTTTATCCTCACTACATTCTAGTAAATATAATTATATATCTTTTTTTCATCTAATATAATTTTTATTTTGTCTATGCAATAGATGATGGATGATTCTAGGGTGAATTCAAAGTCTATCTCCTACCATTTATATGTTACCTCATAGATTATCAAGTATTTTCATACCTAGGTAATGATGAAATCCTTTTAATTATTTGAATAAATTATAATGATAATTACTTGTGGTTTATTAGATGCATTTAACATATTCTATTCCATTGATTTTGAAAATCATTTGTCTTTGATGATATTTGGATGTTAGGGATTCAATATATCTTCTATAAAATGAAAAACCTTTTGTTCCTGTATATTTATAGGGAATTTTAATTAAAATATATCTTATAAATTATACTTATGTTATATTGTTGGTAATTTAATGTTTTATTTGTTTCTAGACTCCCTCCTTTACATGATAATTTTTTAAACAGTATAAAAAAAATTTAAAATAAGGATCTATATTGTTTGTGTTTCAAAATTATAATATGTTTTTAAAAGGGTATAAATGAGAATCTTCTCATGAAATGATATGTTATGATTTATAATGGTTTTATGTTTGGTTTTTCATGAAAAAAGTTCATGTAATAAAGGATTTTTTTGGTGTTTTAAAGTGGTTTTTTATATGGGTTGCCTTATTTGGTGTTATTTCCTTCTGTTTTTTATGATATTATTATATATTAAATTATTATAGATGAATTTTAGATTTTAAAGGAGGGGTTTCTTTTAATTTTATTTTATACAATTTTGACCCTTGATTATAGATAAGTTTCATGGGAAACTATGGGTACATAGGATTAGATCTAGGGAAAGAGCATTTCAAGGAAATTATTATGATCTTACAAGATTTGACCAGCATAACATAGTGTTATAATCTCTCCATCATGGACTAGTTATGTAATTTTCCCGGCCTAGATCCATTATTGGAATCACCTCTAGATTATTATTCCACTCTAGTTATTGTTCTATACACATATGTATGTGGATGTGGATGTGAATTAGATCTAGTGAAAGGAACCTAGGTTTCCCTTCCCTGATCCAATAAGTAGTCTTCCATGATATATTTTCAAATTGATGATAATTAAATCGGTTCTATTAACATTTTCATATATATTAATGTATGTTTTATCACACTTATTTCATTTTTCATGAAATATATAAAATGGTACTTTATTATATTAATTTCAAATGAACATGATCAGCTTATCTATATATAGAATTTCTATAGAACCACTGTGAAAATTAGTAAAGGTATATTAATAATCACCCCCAGATAATAATTTTTATTCATATGTAGATGTGTCTTCTTATTTTTTTGGGAAAAACATTTATATTTTTCATGGTCTTGGTTATTGGTTTGTAGTAATCTAGCATGGATCTCAGAGATGTATTACTCATAGTTTTTAGATGATCTAATCCATTTAGGCCATGAGTAAATTATATTCAAATGTAGATTATATTTTACATTTATTTTTGTTATTTTAAATTGATACCAATATCAATTATATGAATTCATGGTACTTTTTTATTTTACTTATCTACATATAATCCCATTTTTTGTATAAGTTGTATTTGAAGGAAATTATTCTTCTTCGGTGCATGTCCATCACTCCTTATTTGTTAGTAGACTATGGGGATAAATAGAAATGGATTTGAGGTCTTTGTTTTGTTATCTTAAGATTGAGGTTAATCGAGGATAGTTCAATTACATGTCATAGTTAATCAACCATGATCATTTTTATTTCCTCAAGGATGATCATCTGCTCCACCTATATTTTCCAAACCATAAACAACACATATACTTGTACCATTAGATAAGAATTAATTTTAATTAATTTCCATATATATTTATGGTCTATATGATTATATTTTTAGTTCATAACCCCTATATAATAGACACATATATTACAATGTGAACAATTCTAATCCATATCCATTTTTTCCACACAATAAAAATTAAGAAATAAAATATTTTATTTTTATGATACATTATCGTAATTTTTATCTAGACCTCTTAAATGTTCCTAATAATCCTTAAACCACTATGAAAAACATTTTAAAATAAGTTATGACCAAATAAATTTCAGTAAGGGACATAAAAATAAAGATAGAAATCATTAGTCTATGAATACTTATAAAAAATTACATTTTATAAAATAATGTTTGGGTTTAAAATAAACATTTTTTTATAAAATAAGTCAACTTCTCTACCAAAATAATATTATAAAATATTTGATATTAATTTAAAAGTAAAATTATAACTCATAAATTATTCCTTTAAATCATGAAAATATTATGAAAACATTTTAAAATTTATTATTTTCACCCTTAGGAAGGGGAATATACATTCCTTTAAAACATAATATCATTATATTTCCTTTTTAAATCATATTATTTCCATAAAAACCAATATATATCATAGATAAATTGTATAGTTAACTTCGGATATCATTTTCCATATCATTTTTACAAATTGAATAACCAATAAAGTTGACATCCACATCCAAGGAAATATAATGAAATAACGGACTCACTCGTCGTTGGTTTATAACGAAACCACCTCTCTATGGTTTATAATGGAACCAACAATACTTGGTTTATAATGGAGACACACTTAATTATAATAATGCCCAAAAATTATAACATAATCATAATATATAAAATCATGCCTCATTAAAAACATTCTTTTCACCCACAAGAAATCATTTTCAGATATTGATATATCCCTTTTCAATAAATATATATTTTAAAAACTAAAATTCCCTGAATAAAGTTAAATAGGTGTTTTGTTTTAATAAAACATATAATATTATAATGTAATAAAAATCTAAAATAATTGTTATAGCTGCTGAAAAATTCGTTGTCTCTGTATAAAATAAAATAAAATATTCCTTTTTCCCTTGCATAAGGAAGTCAAAAAGATCCATATAAAATATGTAAAAATAATAATTCCGAAAAAATTTGAATGAAAGAAAAAAATTGAAATAAAATTTCTTTATAAATAATTTATATCCATATAAATAATTTAGTCTGAATCATCATGTATATTATTTATATTCTTTAATAATAAACTCATTTTTTTTACTTTCTTGAGAACCTTTTTCCAGTTTATTATTCACATTACCATGTTATAATCAATTACATAATCAATTAATTTCATGTTGCACATTTTGACAATATAAGGTATATATGACCAAAATGACTTTGATATGTTGAATATGGTCAAAGAGTACACTAATCCATCATCTCTAGAATAATAACCAGGAATAAATAATTATATTTTATACATAAATTATAATTTAAATCTAACCATAAAATCCTTTTATCAATAATGAATTATGACACAACCTTGGAGATGGTAGGTCATGCGTATGCATGAGTAATAATTCTATTTTTCAATTATAATTGTTGAAAGAAGGTATGTATTAATTTATCCATAATTAATTATAATTATATAATAAATACAATATTATTTTCACATATATATCATCCATTGATGCGTTGATGAAAAATGAATCACATAACGCTATGGATGTGGTAGTCTGCCCATACGCGTGAATGATTTTATCACTGTTTAATGGATCGAAAGGTAAGAAATTATATGATATGTAAAATTTTTACAATGATAAATATTTAATGAATATAATATATATGTTTGTGTGTTTGTCTGTGGATATGGCCTTAATCATCACATAATCTAGTGTCTTTTAGGTTTAATGATTTAGATATTTAGGTCATAAATATTATATAAAAACCGATAAATTAAAAGTTGTACATTTATACATAGTAACCATATTTTCACAATAAAACACCATTAAAATAAAAATTGTTTTATTTTTGTTATACAACATAAAAAATTTGAAATAGGTTTATTATTTCCCCTTTCTTATTCTTAATCATTTAGATAAACATTTTAAAAACACCAGATGAGCCCAAAAATTTCAATAACAAGTATAAAAATAATGAAATAAATATTTTCTCTACGAATACATATAAAACATTTTTTTTTCAAAAAAATCCATATGCTAAAAATAATCCTTTTTCTTACTTATGAAATCATCATCATTGTCCGAAAAATTTCATAAAACTTTTCATTATAAATATTAATGGGAAAAAACTCATAGAGGTTTATTTAGAAAATTGAAAATCACATGAATAAATTTTAAAAATGTTATGCATTTCACTCATACATATGGAATAAAAATCCTAGATAATTAGGAGAAACCATCACTGGTACACATAGAAGATCATCACAGTTATCTTTGGAACATTACCATAGAGTAACCATCAGAGATACACATGAATTAATCATCATAGTTAATCTTGTAACAACTATCACATTCAACTTCCAAACATTACCCAATGCATTGGAGAGATATAATGGGGCTGACCCTACATATAACCAATATCAGGCTCACATATTTGATATAATGGGTCTTAACCGTTCTTATATTATTTTTTGGGATCACATATTTCTCATATATAATTCTAAATAACAATAAAATTATCATATCATTTTATTCTTTCACCCATTAATTAGAAACCTTTTAAAAACTCTTTATCCTGTATGCAAAACATTTTTAGATATATAAAAAACCATTTTAAAACCAAATTACTATGAAAAGGGGGTAGATGTATTTTATATACGAAAAACATATATTATTTTAAAGTAATCTGAAATCAGATAACATAAAATGTTTTTATATTACATTTTAAATGATTTTTAAAAATCATTTATAAATTTTCTAATATAAAATACCCTTTCCATTTATAAATCACTTATTTTTTAAAAAACTATACAATTATAATGAAAAAAATATTTAAAAACTACCTTGTAATGTTGTAAATTATGATTTAAATTAAATATTTTTCATTATGGTGTTAAAATCATCTCATTTAATGTACGTTAAAAATCTTTCACAATGTTGAATAAACGGTAAAAATTTTATTTTTTAGAAAATTACAAGAAGATTCCAATCAAACCGATTTATAAAAAGCTAAACAAGTGTAAAATTGACTTCATAAAAGAATATCATAATATTAAAAACCTTTTCGAAAATTATTATAGAACATATAGATATGGAATGAAAATATATTTTCAAAGGAAACATTAAAAATGGATTTCTTGAAGTAAAATAGCATACACTGAGTCTTAATCATCATGAATGTTCTTTATCTTCCTAAAAAACATAGGTTACCTATTTACTTGATTATGAACTTTTTTAAAAAGTTTATTATTAATTTTATTTTATCTATTATCATCCAATATTTAAATATTTAATTAATTAAAATCACATTAGATTTTTTGACGTTTGATGATTTGACGATATTCGTTTCATAAGTCCAAATGGCTTCGGTAAGTCGAATATGGTAAAAAAAATTAGAATTAAATCATATTAACAATAATAATCATGAACTAATTATAATTTTTTTCATTAATTATACTTTTAAATTCATCAATTAAATAAGTTTATGAAAATGGAATTATATTTTAACCATATAGAGGGTACGTCGTACGTATGGTTGAGTAACGTTTCCATTTTTTTGATGATCCTCAAGGAAAAATATAATTATTATTTAATATTTTTATAATGATAATAATATCATAAATATTATATTAAATCTTTATTTATAATTATATATATCATTCTTATTTTGTGGTGATGAAAAAGGAATCACATATCTTCGTGGAGGTGGTAGTTCACACAAACGAATGAACAACGTTATAATTTTTTAGTGAATTGAAATGAGAGAAATTAAATGGTATATTATAATATAGTAATGATTAATATGACATTAATATAATATATAAACATTAATTTCGTCATTATAACTAGTTTTGAGATATGGTTATAGGAAGAAAACTACATTGGTTCGTTAGGCAGTAGTCTGTTACACATACAAACAATGAATTCATTTCCCTTTTAATGTAGGTTGGAGATAGATATTGGTTGTTACACTAACATGATAAAATATAATTATATGAAAAATATTTTTTCATAAATCTATAATTTCTGGAGAATAAGTGAAGGATTTGGAAGAAGAAATAAATCTATAACATGAAGTTGAAAAATATACCTCTCCTTTAAAAATCTTATTTTCATAACAAATTATGACCACTAAAATTGGTATTCTACATAATAATGCCATAAAAACGAGGTTAGGGATCATTCAATGAATTTGGTAAGAAATTGGATGGACCAAAAGTGTTTTGATGTTTTACAGATAGAGAAGAAGAGGTTCCCTATTATAGGAGAGGGTCGGGGAAGTCCTAGAATTTCTCAAAAAATTAAAATAATATTAATTAATATTCAATTCTATGTGGTTATAAACTAAATTATTTTGATGATTGGATGTGGGTGGGTAAAAATAATATCATCTAATAACAAGACATGTTTCGATCACATTTTTACACATATATGGACTAGGTTTGATATTTTAAAACCTTGAGTGTCAAAAGAGTTAATATAAATGAACAGAAAAACCCATATATGGACTAAGTATGATAATTTAAATAATATGATAATCAATTGGTTGAAAATAATATTTTAATAAATTTCATATCATTTAATAAAATATTATTTATTATAAAATAGCAATATTGTAAATTTTTAGAACTATTCATTATGTTGACATTAATAATGAAAAGAAAAAACTTTCAATTTGAACCAGATATTTTAAAACATCTAGAACAGGGTCATGTGACTTTTTGCTTCGGGGAGGGTTCGACGAGGGTTCGGCGCCCGTCCAGCGACGGCGGTGGCCTCCGAGCAGGTTCCTCCCCCTTCGGGGGAGGGACCTCCGCAGTATTTCACTCCATTTTCAATCCCGGACTTCCTTCCACAGTTTCCCCCTTGTTCTTTAATCCCTAAGGTGCAAGAGATTCACGATGGGCGCCCCAACCTTCCGATTTCGATTGCTGAGTTTAACGAGGCGGTGGGCCTCCATAGCTTCTCGTTAATCGCTCGATTCTCGAAGAGAAGACCTCCGGTTGATGTTTTTGACAGGTTTGTGTTCGGTTCCTGGGATTTACAAGAAAGGGAAACTGTAGGTTTGCTGGAAAACCGAACCATTTTGATTCGTTTTGTTTCGGAGGAAGACCTAATAAAAGCATGGTCGAGGGCTCCCCGCATCTGCAACGGCTCTCGATTCTTCCTATCCCGATGGTCGTACGACTTCCATATGAAGCGCGATTCTCCGTCAGTGGCAGTCTGGGTAAGTTTCTCGAATCTACCGCTTCCTTTTCAGAATCCTTCAATTGTTAAAGCCCTGGGTAATCTTCTGGGTAGATATTTGTGTTCTGATAGTCGGACCAATGCGGTATCTCACCCGATTAATCCTGGTGTGTGTGTGGAGGTGGACTCATCCAAGGATCCTTTAGACATTATTTGGATTACTGTCGGGGAAGAATTCCGGTGTAAACAACCTGTGGTATATGATTCGTAGTTTCAATTCTGTAAGGCTTGCAAGCAGTTGGGTCATTCTCTAGAGAGTTTCAGGCGAGAAGCTAAGGTTTCTAAAATTCCAGAGGACGTGCGCAATGGAAATCGTGGAACTCCTGTGAACGCTGTGAGGGAGGATGTTTTAGCCGAAGGAATTGATGGGGATGGAGTCAGTAGGCATTGTGTGGGAAGTGGTCCACTGAGTGATGCTATGACGACTCAGTTGGCAGATTTGGGAAAAAGTGATACAGGGTCTGGCACGGAGGCTATTGGCACGGGGCTTCTTCCTTGTGATAGTCAAGTGAGGAAGGAGAAACCGCAAGTTATTCCTACTAATCCGAAAGTTAAAGAGGTGTCTAGAAGACTGATAGGTGATCTCAGTGGCAGGAGCAGACCTATAACAGGGCGCAAAGGAAATGCAGTGGACAAGAATGTCCAATATCAGCTCCCATGTGACTTCACTCCTAGTATAAATGTGGAGTGTTCTGGAATACAGACTAATGGGGCTACACAGAGAGTGGTTCTTGAGGACTTCTGCACGCTACCACAGTTTATGGGACGTGGCTTCATTCAACCCAGCCAGGCCGAGAATCTTGGTATGACAATGGCAGATGGGGAGGTTGGTTTGAGCGAGGAAAATCCACTGCTAGGAGTTAATGAAGACCAGAGGTTGGGAAGGCAGAGGCTGAATAAGGAAGTGGTACCTCCAAGCAATCTGATTTCTTCAGGGGACGAGCATGCTAGTGTTTCCCCCTGGGAAAAGGTGGTCAGGGGGGTCCAGTACTCCATACCGGTGGGAAATAAATTTGTCGGCCTCAATATTGAAGGGCTTAACAAAAATCATGAGGAATCAGATTGTGCAAATGGGGACCGAGTGGAGCCTTCCATGGGATGTAGTAAGTGTACCTCGGCTGGTGAAACAAGCCCGAGGGGCAGGAGCAACAGAAAGAGGAAGTGCCAGAAGAACTACTCCTCCTTGGCACCTCCCGCAAGCACTCGGTCGGCAAAAAAGAGAGTGGATGAGAGGGTGTCCTGGGAGGCGGCAGGTTAGCCAGAGCACCCTTATCAACCCGGATCATGGGGTTTAATTCTGATTTCAGTTGATGAGGTCAAAGAGCAGGTGTTGTATCTCAATGCGTCGGTAGAGGATGCATCCAAGATGATGGGCCGGAATATTGAAATCAATCTTAAGGAGGAGGAATACTCTTGGGTTGACAAACAAGACTCTATTCTTTTTTGGGGATTCAACCAGGGGTTGTTAATGCTTGAGGAATACATAAAGGTATGGGATTAACTATCTTCAGCTTTAGAAGTCCTGCTAACGGAAGTGCCACATATTCAGGTAACATATATCTCATGGAAGCTCTTTAGGGATATGAACTCTAGCAGGTTGAAATTATATTTCAATGACTCTATTCTTTCTTTTTCTGACTAAAGCTCGGTCTTTCATTTTGATTGAGTATTTGTTTTTGAGGACCTATCTTCAGGCAGTGGGTTGAAGGTGATTTTGGGGTTATATTCCCAGCATTTTCTGGTTCTACTTAGGATGAAGTTTAGAGCACGAGTTCACAACTGCGGCATGACACTTGGACTCTGAGAGGGTATGGCCTGACCATCGGGATTGTGCCTACGCATATTTGCAAGGGACCGTCCGATTGCTCGTGTCTTGGTGGAGGACCCATTCACGGAGAATATGCTGGGCAGAGGTAGACTCTTTTGTGCTGGGAATTTTATGTTTTTGGTTGTTTTGCTGAACATTACGGTTTCTCACTTTACTTACAAAGTGATTTGATAAGCAAATAAAAAAAATAATTTTCAGGTAATGGATCACATTAAATCTCTCAAATTATAATACTTTTAATATATTTAATATCATTTATTTTATTTTTCCTTTAATTAAATAATTATTATGTCAATGTTGTGCAAGCATCTAAGGTTATTATTTATTCACTAAAATATTAAAATTATTTAAAATGATGAAGTTAAAATATTTATATATATATATATATATATTAATTATATTTATAATAAGAAATATCTTCTTGATAACCCCATGTTAAAATAATATTAGTTATTAAAAACATGGGTGTGATATTTTTATCTTTTCATTAAATAAATTATTATAGAGGTCATTATTTCATCCAAATGAAAAAAGTACATATAACCAATTCATGAATTATTATGTAAAACATTGTATCATAAAATAATGTTATGATAAATTTTAGGGTCATTTTATAGTCTTTTTCATTTTATTTTTAACTCTAATTAACCGATTTACCTTTTATCGTGGTAACAAAAATTACTAAGATAATTATTAATATTGAACCAAAATAAAATGGACCTATCATATAAATTAAGAAATCATAATTAAAAAAATGAAACCAATTTTTTAAAATTAAAAAACATAGAAGTGGAAGAATTTAATTTATAATTAATCCATCAAAATGCAATGAATAACAGTTTTTCAAACAATTGCCTTTTATTATTATAAATGGGTTTTAAGCTAAATTCAAGTACAAACATCATTTAAAACACATAATTAGTTTTTTATTAATAAAAATTAGATAATTAAATATTTAAATTAATCTAAACATGATTTTATTTTATAAATACTTTAAAATAAAATATTGTTTTCAATTAAAATTGTTATTTTTCAATATTAATTGAAAAATAAAAATTTGTCAAAAAATTATCAAAAAAATAATCATTAAATAATTTGAAAATTATGAATAGAAAAAGAAAAAAGGTTTTTTATATATATTATTTAAAATTTTATATAAATTATTTATAATATTCACTAATAAAAAAGAAATAAACCAATTTTTCCAGAAGGCATATTTTTGGAGAATAAAATGACTTTACAAAAAATTAAGTATTTGTTTTTTATTATAATTCACCAATTAATTTTTATTGATTAATAAATTTATATACATTTCATAAATTATTTATTCTTATTCATACCCACCAATTTAACTATTATGTCATAGAGGACACAGTTAAATAATAATATTTTATTATTAGTTTATGATCTGTGTTGCATATCTTATATTCTTTTGATCATAGAATTTATTTTTAAAATATCATGTTATTAAAATATATATTAAATACCACATTATAACTATATTTGAGATGAGGTGTGGGAAAAAAATTACATCGGTCTGTGAGGTGGTTGCCCGCCAAACCCCCAAATGACAGCTTTGTTTCCCATTTGATGACGAGGGGATGGATATAGGTTATGCAATTTACATAATAACATATCAGTATATTGAAGATAATGGTTTTATTTTTTTTTCATATTTGAATAAAATTTTAAGGAGGTATAAAAATAATTAAAACAAAAATACTTTGTTAATAAGTGTATATCTTTTTGAGACAACCTCATATGTTTTAAACCAAAAGCTTTCCTTGGTAGGTTCTATGAAAAAAGGTATATAAAATGTGAATATGGATGTAGGAAATGGATTTTTATAGGTATTAGATGAACAAAAAAAATTTAAGTGTTAAAAATAGGAGATGTGTCCTTTTATATGTTAGGTAAGGGTCACCCTTAGAATTACCTAAAAAGTTAATTTAATATAAATTAATTTTATTGTAAAAATGGTACCAAATTGACTTATTTAGAATATAGGTTTATTGTGTTTTGAAATATTATCATATAATAAAATATGGATAACATTAGGTGATGTTTTCACCCTTATCATTTCCCCCCATGTTAACCCTTTTGAAAATTATTGAAATAATTGTTTTTACTCATTGTGATTCAATATAGTTAATATAAAAGGTGAAACATACAATAAATGGACCATGGTATACGTAATAAACCATATCCAATTCTCATGGATGATGATAATATTTTTACTAATTGTAAATCTTTTAATAAAACATTATTTAACATAAAATATCATTAATCTCATTTTTAAATTATTCATTTATTTTTACTTTGAAAACATCAAGACAAAAATGTAATATTAATATAAAATTAACCCACACCTAAAATATGCTATAATTATTTATATTATATATGGGAAACTATAAATCACTAATATAATAATATTTTTAGTGTTTTAATATCATTTTATTAATTATACATTCCTTGTAAACGCATTGTGTTAGTGTTTCATAAGCATTTAAGATAACTATTTCATCAGTAAAAATTAGAAATAAATTACCATGATATTTTTTAAAAAATTAATATTTATAGCGGAAAATTGCCTCTATTTATCCCGATGTAAAAAATTAGAGATAATAAAACAAATGGAATGGAATTTTTTACTTTTCTTTATATAAAATAACATGAAGGACAAAATTATGGCCATATGGAACAAAAGGATCATATATTCTACTTTTATAATTTTATGGAAAATTTATAGTCATAAATATATTTAAGTCAAATGTTAGAGTCATTTTTAGTCCTTACGATTTTATTTTTAACCATAATTAGTTGATTTACCCTTTACCAAGGTAACAAAAATTACTAAGGATATTACTCATAAGGTCCAATAATAAAAGGGGAATATTTACGAAATGTTAACCCACTAATTCCAATTATGAAATCCATTTATTAAAAATTAATCATATAATTTTTTGTATTTAATTTTTAACAGCACCCAGAAAATGCGTTGAAAAATGGTTTTTCAGAAAAAATAATTGTGTTTGTTTTATAAAAATATTTTTATAACAAAATCAAGTATAATTATCATTACACTAACTATAATTTGATTTTTTGTAATACAAAATAATTAAAAACATTTTAAAAATATTAAAAAATAAAATTTTACTTGTAAATACTTTTAAATAACAATATTTTAGAATAAAAGTAGTATTTTTCACTATTCATTGAAAATTAAATCTTCTTAGAAAATTATATAAAATTCAACCAAAGAATATTTTGAAATTTTTATTTCCAAAATTAATATCATTTTTTCAAATTAAAATTCTATAATATTGAACTCATGTTTTAAAATGAAACTATATAATGTATGAAAACCCAAATTGGTTGACAATAAACATTTATTCCTTTTGATTGGGAAATTACATAATAATATTATATTGAATATAACACTATAAAATCTAATTAATAAACATAAGAAAGTTATTTATCTTAAAATTAACTATGTTTTTACCCTATCATCCAACTTCTCAAAACTATGACTTTCTCATCCATGAGTTTAGTTGATCTAAACAACAATTTAGAGGAAATAAACCATGGTCATTATTATCTTTCCTATGGATACCCACCAATTTTATAAGAGACCATATGAGCTACCATGCTCATTTTTTCATCAAATTCATAGACCATTTTCACACACAAACCATTATGTTTTTTATCAGTCAACATTACATGGTTTGTGCCTCCTTATAAATTATTCATTCGTTTACATCTCACAATGATTCAATTTATATAATATTAATACATGAGATTATTTAAATTAAATAAAATAATAAATCATCTATAAAAACTCATGAAGGATTTCTCAAGAAACACTCCATATAGTAATCCACAAATGAGTGAGTGTCATATAAAAATCACGTTATTATATGGAACGATATATATATGAACAATCTACAACCATTGTTTTAAAAATAAATATGATATAAATCAAGTCTCAATTAAGTTCTTCCCAACACCCAATTTTTTCCTGACAATTCATGAGGGCTACCCAAACATCTTAATGTTCCTTTGTGTATATAAATCTATGTTAAAGATAAATCACATTATGTTAGTGAGGATATATGAATTGATGTACTTGACATATTCCCTTACTTCGTATGTCTTAAATCGATCAGGATCATCCATCTCTTTTTGGAAATGGTTATTCTTCTATTCCAAATATGGTGTTATTATAGCATGAAAATTAATTTTGATTCATGATTGTCTTAAATGATATGATAGTTAGGGATGATGTTTTCATTTCGATAAGGGATCCAGATCTTTGGTTTGGATCTTCCAAGTCCAATTTCCCTAGTCCATCTTGTAGAAGTAAAGCACTTCTACCTAATGATTCCTTTGTTTAAGTATCGAATAATTTGGAGTACTGAATTCTATAGGATTATCTAGAGGCCTACCCCCTACTTTGGTGGTGGAAAAACTAGTCTTATGGTATCCTTCTCATGTTGTTATTGATGGAGTTTTTTTTCTAGAACCAACTTTTTTTACATTAATATAACTTATATTCATGGTTTTGAATTTTAATAAATTCATTATCACATCATGATTGTTATTCTTTGTGACATTATATGTTATAATTTCCTAAGTGTATCTATCCCCCTAAAAGGTCATAGTTAATCCCTACTATAATGAGAACATGGAAGTGATATGGCATAATTCTTCTATACATGTTCTATAGCATGATGATATCATTTGAGGGAAACAAATGATACAACTTATCAAGGGTGGAGACTCATAGCACTTTGATGCACCAACTCATGGTGTACACCCTTAGTAATTTCCATGTGAAAATTATGAGAACAAGACCCGCTAGTAAGAAATACAAATTTATAAGTGTCATTTGATGATCTTATCTATGGATGTTTATATTGGTCCATATACATTATGATTATTATTAAAGTGTATTATGACTCACTCACTTAGATGTATTGGTGAATGTTGTGACAACATATGTTCATTGTGAGCAAGGATATGTTTTTTGCATCATGAGTAATACTACATTAATGTAAAATGTGAGAAAGGATTTGTCACTTCTAATCAATAATGGAAGTTTATTTCTTAGACCCTTTGATGGAAATAATATATCCTAAAAAAATCCATGGCCATGGTTTTCAATAAAAAAGACCAATTTCTGAGAATTCAATGAAAGAGAAATCGAGTACTTGGTTTGATGACACTTGCATGAATCCTATTTGATTAATGATATCGAGATTAAGGGATTATATTATAAGGTATACGTTTGTATGAGGTGACATATTGTTGTGACATAAACATATTTCTTTATTGGTTACTTGGCATGTTTTAAGATACTAACCTTAGACTGTAGACAACTCCTCCTAATGCCACTACTAAAGTGGCCTAGAAGGGCACAAAGTAAGTGTTTGTAGAATCTCAAAAAAATAATATATTTTTTATTAATTAATAATTTGAATAAATATTATTCCCTATTTTGGTTTAATAAGTATTTATGGTTGTTTGATCGCATTTGTTTCAGCACTAGTTATTCCTAAGAATATATTATAGGTGGAATATTTATATATTTATTGTGAAATAATGGAGTGATATTTATTTTATAAATAAATAGTAATTTTCAAAGACCATATAAATATTATGGAGGATTGAAATACTATGTTTAAGGGTCTGGTGAGATATAATAATATTGAATAATATTTGATTAAATAATATTTATTTATAATTCACAAGTTAAGAGAATATCAAGAAATAATAATAATACTAATACTATTATTATTTGAGATGGGTTTTCTCTAGGATTAATAAAATAAAAGGGGAACTTGTGAAATTATTTTATTTTAACCCTAGAGATTAGATACCCAATTATGTTTATTTACTCATAACCATATCCAATCCAAAGTTGTTTTGCAAAAAATAATTAGAGAAAACCCTCTCAATACATGAGAGTTCATCATTATTCAATAACACTCTCATGAAAGAGAGAGATCCTCCTCCATTAGATTGAGGAGAATGATTTGGAAGTGGTTCTCAAGGTGAACAATGGTGGATGACAAAAGCATAAAGATCTTCCATGCTAGCAATCAGAGACTCCATCTATGATGTCCGGAGTTTTGTGGAAAACATGTGGATCATTGTTTGATGAAATAAAACCTTGATTTCTATGACATATTTATAATGCACTACAGATCTATGACTGAATGCATCAACAAAGAAATAATAACTTTGGAGTTAATTCTTATTTAATAAAATTAATTATAAAAAATATTTCATGATCTCCTCTTTCTTGGTTCTGAGTTTTTATCCTATTCTACTTATTAAATACAATTCTATGAATCCTGGTGAACATCATCGTATTGATCTCAAATTAATCATTGATGATGGAAATTTTTTTTGGGTATCATCCATCCAACACTTCTAATATACCCAGAACTTATAGTTATCTTGTCAGTTCTTCCTACCTACCCTGATTATGGATCCATTGACACCATATGTCTTATCCTCAATCAAATTCATCTATTAAGGGTAAGATCCATGGATTTTACTCTCCTTTGTAAGTCAATGGATTTTCTTCTATCTTAAGTTGTCATGCTACTATTCATACTGTGTTCTTTCTGTGAGTTTTTATTATAGTCCCCTAACTTATAATGACCCCATTCATGAGATATAACCACTTAAATAAAGCCTTGGCAACTAGGTGGTTGGATCTAAAAACAATTGAGTGGTGAAGCTATCCTTGACCCCAGTTCCTCCTCTTTTAGAACAACTTGATCCTTCTCATATTTTTTTCATTTCCGCAATATTATTGGACCATTGTCCCTAATTGATGAATATATCATTGAAACTACCTTTTTATGACGAAATAAGGGAGCTAGGAAGAAAGACTCTTTTGTCTCATGGAAATTGGAAACTGAGTCTTCTCCATGTGCTTATGTAGCTTGTACCTCTTTATCTTTACATGTACCATGTCCTATGACATATGAGATCTCATTTCATCCTTTCCATAACCTCCTTCAATATATATTTAATTCAAGGGGTATGAGATCCTCATCAAAGTGTGACTTCCCAACTAATGAACACAATATGAATCATGTTTCTTTCATAGTGATTCTTGCTCCAAATCATAAATCCTATTCAATCCAATAATATAAATTAAAATTGCATGTCAACAATTCCATGCATTATATTCCCATGAATAACCACATATGGATCATTTAGAAAAACTACATATAGGCAGTGCTGATGAATTCCTCTTCATGAAAAATCATGATTGAAGATCAATTTCTCTCTTACTTGGTTTAACTATGAATTATATATATTATGATTTCTATTTAAGAAATAATGTTTCCTTAAAATGAGTTAATGAATTTTGGACTAGGATCCCAAGGGTGGTTTATAACTAAATACCTCAACACTATCTTGAATCGGTTAAATAAAAAGGGTGGGGTTAATTACTCAATGAGTGATATAATGGACATTAATGGTTTTATGTAAGGGAAAATACTTTAGACCTCCATGTTTCAGGTTATAATTACACATGGTGCGATAAAATACATGGAAACAAGAGAAAGTATAATCAATGAATAGCCATTTAGCCTATTATAAGAGAGTTTCCTAATTTATCCATATATATATTTCTCGCATGACATAAAATCTCTCATACCTTTCAGCATTTTAGATCACGATCTGAAACTCAATGGGAAGTCATCATCATTTTAGTTTCTCTAACCAGTAGATCAAGGAAATAAATATTCTTCATCTAGTGAAATCCTTTTAGAATAGTTTCATGGATGGACATTCATGGTCCACTCATTAAAATTAACTACAGATGTTGGAAGGGGATATTCAAGAGTGGGTTTCCCACCATATAAATCAAATAAGTATTGTAGATGATTTAAATAATTGTATTAACTAGAAATATATCAATCTACAAAATATGTAGGGATATAAAACCTACAAGAGTCTCTATAGTAATCAATGACTTATTGTCAATCGAATTGTGGAGGAAAAATGGTGGCTAGAGAGATATCTAAGGTTCAATAGAATAAATTGTGTAACAAAAATATGACTCATTTTTATTATTTCATTAAAAATGTAAAATTTTGGGAAATATGATCATTCATATTTAATATGGATCTATTGAAAGTGCTAAAAAATCTATAAGACTTCTTGATGTGTTGTATTTATCATCATTATCTAATGGTCTGCAACGTGGGTCAAATTATGGATTTATCTAGGAGGTGAATAACAACTCTCTAATTTGTTCTATCCCTATATTCATTGTTGACCAATAGAATTTGATTATGTTAATTATTCATGCAGGTACCTGTAACCCCCCAATACCTTTCTCTATGTATGATTTGGAATTTGTTTATTTCCCTTTTTGTTTGGGTGCATTGTGGTCTTCTTAAGAAAGGATAGCCTTTACTAAAGAAAATGACCTAATGTTAGGGGATATATGATTGTTTGAATTAATGGAGTACATGTATAAATTTTTAAATAGATTGGAAATGTACTATTTGGGAATGAGTATCCTTACGATATGGTTTAGAGGTTTCCTATAGATAACTGGGTGGATCACTGCCTGCTGGAAAAATTCGAATCATAAATGGGTTACACGATTTGAATATGTTATAGGGAAGAGGTTGTGAGTACACTGTATGGTGTGAAAAGATAAAAGACATGACATTGTTACATGAAATGAAATAATTTATTATGATTAAATTTAATCTGACGTGACACATTTTTATACATATCTTTAATTTGAGGGATTACACGTATGAAAGGGATTTAAAACCTAAAATTATAGCATGCAGTAGTTTTAATGATGTTTCACACCTGAATCATTATTCATTTCTTTTGTAGTATTACCTTGCAATCCATTTGGTAATTTATGGATATTTTGGTTGATCTCCATCCTTCTATATCACTTCGTTCAGTATTTTATTCCTTTGGTGGCTGCATTTCATATCCTAGGTTAGAGGTCATACCGATACATCATTTCCATTGATTGTAGTTGTAGAATTGATTATGTATGTGTTTCCAATTAATTATTGATTGGTGTTTTTAATTAATCATTTATAGTTTTTTTAAATTCATTATATTTTAGAGACTGGTCCATTTTTTTTTGATCTCCATTGTCAATGGAATATGGATTTACATCATTTTTGAGGTAGGTAAACCTATGAAAGTGTTTGTTGATTCTTGAATTCCTATATGTTCTTGTTAATCAATATGGATTTTTCATTGAAATAGATTTTCTTTTGTGAAAATGGGTTTTTATAAAATTTTATAATTGATTTTGGAAAATGGTTTTGGAGAAACATAACACATTGGGAACCTTGGGTTCATCGGTAAATGGACATAGGTGACCCTAGTGTGTGTGAAACTACTAGGCGTTACTGTTATGATATTAAAAACAATAGTAGGATTAAATATTGGTTAGAACCAACTTATTCATAGATTTGGATTCTTTTATTTCTAGTACATATTACCATAGGCTAGGGACCAGATGTTGTGCATTGTCTTTCATGTCTAGTTTATCGCATGATGGTTTATTTCAGGGATATTTTCTCACATATTTAATTTTTATATTTTTTTATACCTTATATATTTTTCGATTTTGTGAAAATGGTATTCATTTATAAAAATAATATGGATTTCTACAAATGGTTTTATTCATTAAAATTGTGTATAAACAATATTTTATATTAAAGATAGAACTTGAGAATTATAATTATTCTAAATTGTATTGATTTTTTGGTTGTATCCCACAAGACTCGGTGATCATATCCTAATTTTTCTTATAGGTATTTGTAGGCCATTTTTTTAGTAATCATGGAAATTTAATGGCAAAATAGAGCATTCCATGTAATCTTGTAATTTGTTTCCTTTACAGAGATATAATTTAGTGGTGGTGAGTTTTCATATGGAAATTTGTTGGTATTATCTTGTCATGAAATTATAGTTTAACAATTTTGGCTTGGATTTTATGGATCTTATTATATCATTTTCATCTACATTCTACTATGGTTTTAAGTATTTTTTATATATTCTTTACTTTATTCATTATCATTGTTATAGCTCAACATGTGACAGTTGGATCGATTGAATGGTTTATTTTACATGGGATGGTCCCATACAAATTGGTATCAAATGAGATGGTCATCCTGAAATATGTTAACAATTCCTAATTTTGGTTTTGTTTCATGGGTATATAGAAGGTAGGACCATTGGAATTCAGGTATTATGTGTAGGAAGTGGCCAATCCAACTCACTATTGTGTTTCAACTGATGTTACCATGGGTGGTTAGAAAATATTTACCAGGCTTAAAAGTTCTGTTTGAGGTCATTTAAATAAATGATATGGATGTTTATTTAAATAAACATGTTATATTTTTAAGTGTTTTATTTATTCATAGAATTTATAATTTTTTAAAATTCTTATCATTTTAAATCATTGATATCAATACCAAAAGTTGAACCCATGATTTTTTAACCTACTCATAAGAGATTGGTTTTCGTCATAGGATTGTTAGACAATGCCTCATAAAAAAACTCTTCTAAATCAAACTGAGGTATCTATCATACATGTTTCAAAGGAAAATCTTCTAGTGGAAAATTATTTGATAAAAGATTTAATATGCACTTTTCAAATACTATTTTAAGCATGTCTTATGAAACTAGGACGAACTGTGGATCATGGTTCATAATTTGAAAAGAAGAATCCACAATCTTCTAGGGTGAAAATGTAACATTAGAATTTGACTAATGGATTGAGAGGATTGAGTGGATATTATACTTTCTGAAGACTCCTATGCACTCTAAGGTGGGTTTTTACACTACTATGCTTCAAGGACAAAGAAGGAGATGGTCGGAAATTATTGTGAATTCAAATTTGCATGAGGATATTACATAGTATTCATTCTAAAAAAACATAATCCATCATTTTTATACTGATACATTATGTCTGGAAAAGACCTAGTTGTTTCTAAACTTTTATTATAGGGAGAATACCATTATACAGTAATCCACCCATTTTACTAAGTTGGTGGACTTGGCATCGAAGCCAGTCACCAATTATTACATAATGATAGAAAGGATTGAATTGCGGTTGAGGGATAATATTCCGTCAACAATAACTATCATCTTCTTTATAAAAATTTCAGTTGTATTTTAAATGGAAGCTTCGGTAGAGGATAACATAGCAATAAAATCGGTTTGGATGGAGCTTCATCTTATGTTTTTGAAAGCCAGGGTGTATTTTCTAGACAAAAAAAGATGTGCAAAGGTATTATGTTTTATTTAAAATCAGTATTTGGATGGGAAGCATGGCTATACCAAGACTAATTGTGTGGAGGATCCTAAGACTTTTCATCATTTTGGATAATCTGGTCATTAGAAATGTTTTTTGAAAAGCTTTATTATGGTAGTGAGGCAATATCTACATTCACTAATGGATCATAAGTTTATATTAATGCTTCAAAGGGTGGTGGGTCTTATCCTCGAGCAAATGGGGATTTTCATGTGGCTATGAATGCTCTAGGAGGATCTACGTTAAGATATATTTATATGGTGGAGTTTACAATAGTGGTATCTGAAGTAGGACCAAGAAAAATTATTGGTATGGTTTTTTTGTCTTATATGGTGCTATATTTTTTTGATAGAGGTTATACTCATTATTTTATATTTTTCAATTTTTTACATGTTTTATTTACATTCAGATCAATTTTCACTATTGATGTATCGTTCCACGCCTTTGGGGAAGAGGTCTTAATAGCATTTCATGTGCCCAGTTTGTCGAGTGACGATAGTAGACCTTGAGGTGGAATGGGTCTTCTTAGTTCTCTATCTTGGCATCTTAGTCTTAAATATCATCATGGATTGGATGATATGGGTTAAGGCCCAGATAGGCTTTTACATTCATCGAGTTCAATTTTAATCTTCTGATGGGGTCACTCATGTTTTTCAGGGTTAGTGGGACTACAGATTTGTGGTGGGGCAGGGCATGTTTTTTCTTTTGCTGGGGTAATATCAGGTTAGTTGTCAAAGATGATTCTTAATTTTTTCCCCTTTTTGGGAATCCATCTACTATATAGTTTGTGTAATCCCCAAGGTATTTATGGGTGATTTTCTAGTTTACCACCCTAGAGAATGGTTGATTTTATCATAGTTTTACAACCTATGATGATGTCCATTCCATTTTCATATTACCTTATTGATCCCGTTGACATGGAATAACTTACGTTCTGGCTTTCATGTCTCAGGAATAAGTGAATTATTCATCCTAGAATACCATCGTTGGATTTTCCTTCCTTATATTATAGGTAGTAACTAGAGATAATAATACATTATATTGAAAATAAAATGTTAAATTAGGTGACCATCAAGAACATATATTCCTTTCCCAGGATTGATGATCTCTTTGATTATCTTATTGGGGTCATTAGTTTTTAAATATTAATCTGTATTTGGGGTACCATCATTTGAGAGTCTAAGAATAGGATATACCTAGGACAATGTTTTGAAGCGGGTATGGGTATTTTGAGTATCTGGTTATGCCATTTGGAAAAACTAATGCTCTTATATTGTTTATGGAATTGATGAACAATATCTGTCATCAATTCATGGTCTATTTTTTTGGTGATTATGGATGATATTTTTGTTTAATCTACATTATAGGAGAAGAACATGGACCATTTGAATATCATTATTTGAAATTTGATGGGACATAATCTATATAGTAATATTTCCATGGCTGTGTTCTGGATTCAAGAATAAAATTTTCTGGGGAATGTTATATTTAATAGGGAAATAATAGTGGATCCTGAAAATGTACAGGTATTTATGTCTTGGGAGCATCCCAAAAAAGTGTTTTAGTTCCAATGCTTTTCCTGGGTTGGTTGGTTATTATTGTCAATTTCTTCAGGATTTTTCTAAGCATGATTTTTCAATGGTAATTTTAACCCGTAAGAGTGTAAAGTTTGAGTGGAATAAAAATTTTAAGGGAAAATATGAAGACCTCGATTTTAGATTGAATCCATCTCCATTTTTTATTCTTCCAGAACCATGTTCAAGTTATGAAGCATTCATTGATGCTTGATACATGGGTTTGGGGTGTCTATTGATGCATGAGAGAAACATGGAAGCCTATATCTCTCGAAATTTACAATCTCATGAAAGGAACTACCCTACCCATGATATTGAGTTGCAATTGGTTTTGTATGCAATCAAAGCATGGCATCACTGCCTATTTGGGTAATGGTTTATGGTATATTTTGTTCAAAAAATCCATAGGTATATTTTCTCTCCATGTGATATGAGAATTCATTAGATACACTAGTTGGAGTACCTCCAGACATTTGATTTTGATATTTATTATACAATTTGAAAAGGGGATGTGGTCGTTGATACACATTGAAGGAAACTGTAAACCCAATAAATGAATGAATTAGTGGAATTGTGGTCTTTAATGATTTTTCATTCTTTGAATATATTAATAATGGAATGATCTGGTGGCTAGGTAAATCTAAATTCAATGAAGGAAAACTCATCATTTGATGAGTAGGTTCAGCTCGTGCAGATGGTTGACCCCGAGAGCTAGAGCATTAGTAAACAAATTTATGTTGGGGTGACCTTGGGTGAGTGGTATAAATCTTCTAGTAGCACTTCGTGGTTTTGAAATAGGTTAATTGGTTCTTTTTTGTTGAGGTGGGGGTTAATGGATTGTGGCCAATGTTCTTGTTGTTCTACACACCTAGTTTCTAACAATATGTTTCACAATTTGAGATGTCAGTATTGTTAGTTGGGGATGAGATGGTTGACTGCAGATTTTGTATTTTTGTGTCTTACATGTTAGAAAATTAAGGAATAACACAAGAGACCTACCTTTTTTTGAATCCCTTACCCATTATGTTATATAAATGGGATGATTTTTCCATGGATTTCATCATTGGTTTACCATTTACATATATTATGAATCATTTGATTTGGGTTTTCAATGATCAACTCATGAAATCAATGCATTTGATACCTATCAAGGATACGATGAAGATGGAACAACTTAGTGAATTATATGTATGAAATATTGTGAGACTTCATGGGGTTCCCTCTATGGTTATTTATAATAGTGAACCATGGATAACATCTTGTTTTTTTATGGTTTATAGGATTTTATGGGTTCCCAGTTGAAATTGAACATATCATATCATACATATGAAGATGAAAAAATAGAGAGAGTTAAATATGTTCTTGAGGATACACTCTGGGATTGTGTGCTTAATTTTGGAGTATCATGGGAATAATGTTTTCTTTAGCTAACTTTTTCTATAATAATATTTATTAGGACTTGATCACAATGGATCCCTTTGAGTCTTTATATGGGCGTCCATGTAGATCTCTTTGTGTTGGGTGGTGTTGGGAGAGTAGTACTTAGATATGATGAGTCTTGTTCAGGAGATAACAGAGAGGGATTAGTTCATCTAGAAAAAATTCATTATAATTCTTATGTGTGCTACCAACACAGGACACTAGTGTATGATGTTTGTGATTAGGCCATTCTTAGTGTTTTACCTCACTTAGGACATCGTCTGTTGGGAATGAAAAATAAGTGGGCACCATTGGTTATTGGACCCTTAGATATCATTAGATAATTTTGAAGGGTATCCTATTAGTTATATGTACCCTCTCATTTGACTTCCATCCATAATGTATTTCATGTCTCCCAGTTGAGGAGGTATCAACCAGATCCTTCCTATGTGGTTGAATGGGAGGAAGTTGATCTTGAGACCAATATCACTGTAGTTGAGCAACTATATCATATTATGGATCTTTTCATGATAAAAAAATTCCTTTGGTATATGTATTATGGTATTACATATGAGATATCCACAATAATTGGGAGTTGAAATTTTGAAAGAAATGGTAGTGGCCTTCACTATTTGCGAGCCCAAGAACATGAGGAATTTCTAGGGAAAGAATGTATTAATTTTTGGGAGATTGTAACACCATGATACCGTCCTTATTGTTTGATTTGGATTTGGATTTTTTTCCCTTGTTGTTTGGGTACATTACAAGATTCTTAGGAATTTTTATCATTTTCTATGGAAAATGACCTAATGTTTGGGGATGTATGTTTTTTCAAATTGATGGAGTATTGTTATAAATGTGTAAATGGATTTAAGAGGAGCCCCTTAGGGTTGATGTGAATCTATTATAGGGTAAATTTCATGATTCCCATGTAGTGTGTGAAAAGTTACATGCTGTGAAAACATTACACATTGTGAAAACATCTATTGGGATTATTTTTAATCTTAGATGATTAATTTTAGGAATATCTTTATTTCATGATATTTCATTAAATGAAATGGATTCATGAAATTAAATTATCATGTAAAATGGTTTTCAATGTGTTTTTTCCCTGAATATTAATTCATTTGGTGTGTAGGATTCACTCTTGAACCCTATAGTGATTTTAGGAATTTTTGGGTGATCTCCCTCCTTCTGGATTTCGTTGTTAATTGTTTGATTCCTGTGGTGGTTTCACCGCATATATTGTGTAAGTAATTTTTCTTTTATATTTCCTTTGGTTGAGGAATCGATGTTAGTTTTTTTTGTGATTCAGATTCATTATTGATTGGTGTTTTCTATCAATCCCTTTTAGTTTCTTATAGTTCCTTGTCATTCAAAAGTCGATATGTTGTTTTTCAATAATCGTTTTTAAATGAAGATTGGTTTTCATCATTCTAGAGGTAGGTAGATCTATGAAAGTGTTGTTAATTCCGGATTTCCAATTTTTTATTGTTGATCTCATTTGGTTGTTCTACGAAATAGATTTTATTTGGTGAAAAGCAGTTTTTATTAAATGCGAGCATGTATTTTGGAAAATAAATTTTGGCAAATATAGAACATTAGGAACCTTGGGTGCATCGGGAAATTCGAATAAGTGACTCTTGTGTGTGTGGTGCCCCTAGGGTTTAATTTATTGATATCGATAGAGTCTGGAACGACTTGAAATCAGTTGGAACTAACTTATTCTTATTTTATTATTATTTTTATGACTACAATGTATATATATAGGATAAGTCCTTGTTATTGTTCTTTCTGTTTCATTCCAAGTATAGCACATGATGGATTATTTCATGGATATTTTCTCACATGTATAATTTACCTATTTCTATTTTATACCTAATATATTATTGGATTTTTTCAATATGTTATGCATTTATGGATAACAATGGGGGTTTTTAAAAATGGATTTATTTATGAAAATGATTCATAAAATGGATTTTTTTAATCTAGAACTTATGCATTATTGATATTAGATCTTTTATAGATTATTTGAAGTTATCCTACATGGATTTGTGCTCACACCCAAATTTTATCTTTGTAAATTTTAATACCTTTTTTTGAAAGAATCGGGGAAAGGGAAAGGCATCATGTAGCATTCCAGGTTCTCTCTTCATGTGTTGCCTTCGTAGCGATATGGTTTAGTGGTGAAGATTGGTCAAATGGAAACTTGCTAATTTTATCTTTTTATACAATTCAGGTTTAGCCAATCTATCTTGGATTGTATATATCTTATTATATCATTTAATTATTTATTGTACTATAATTGTTTTTTTGGTTATATTCAAGAAATGTTTTTGTTATCATTAGTGTACCTCACCGTGTGATCGTTAGCTCGAGTGTATAGTTTAATTGACCTGGGATTGTTCATTACAGTACCAGGGTGTGAAATGGAAGTATATGGGATAAAGATATAAAATTATATTCATCATACCTATGCAACCTAATTTCCTATGAATATCTGATCCCTTATAAATTCCATAATATATCTTGTGAATTTATTTAAGAACAAAATTATATTTAAAGATTAAATTGTTCTGATTAATTGCTTGTTGGCCATCATCTCAACATTATTGATCATTACATGAAGAATCTGAGGTTCAATCCCTCTTGATAATCAACACATACTTCAAGAGTCCATGGGAACACCAATCATCAGAATCTTGGAGCTATCATAGAGTTCTAAGAACGGATATGACATTCCAATGATCACCACATTCTCATTCCTTTGACCAGTGAAGTAAAATAATGATTTAACACTTGGAAGGGTGCTTTATCTCTCTAAGAAACATGAAAGAGGAGAGAGGAGCACTCAAATTCGAGTGGATGAATAGTCACTAAAAAATGAGATCCCTCTAGACTATATAGTGGTGGTTATACTCTCAGAAATGGTGTCCCATGACTCATATATATAACACAAATTAAATAATCCATAATTAACTTATTATGAAAAACTAATTGTTCCATAACTTGTTTTATATTTTTTAATTATGTACTTTAAATACATAATAATTACATATTATATTATAAAATTGAGCAATTAAATCGAATATTAATTCCTTTAAATATTAAAAGAATCCTGAGTATTAAAATAATATTTGTTCATATAATATTATCCATGTATTCATTTAATACATTGTGAATACTTTAAAAAATAAATTCATATAAAATTATTTTATACTAAAATTATAATTCATTTATATATTCATTGACCATCATTTATTATCAAACTTTTCAATGACCCTGTGGTGGGGGACCTCATTTTTTATACTCTTATTCATTAGAATAGTTGATAATTTTGATTATGCTATGTCTGTGACCCAATAGATCCTTACCTCAATAGTAGTTAATAATATTTAAAAAATAATAGACGAGTCTAGGAAGTCATCAAGGTACCATAAGAGATAATAAAAATTCATATCAATGACAAACATTCCTAAAAACATATTTAATGTAATATAATCTATTTGTCGTTCGATATCTTATAAAGATGGTTGCACAATTTGATTCCTCATCAATTATTGTTTTAATATTTGTTAACCTAACTATATGTACGTACATTAATCTACCATGGACATGGATTTAGTAATTCTACTGCTATCCTGATAAACTATTCTTTCGATATTACTTATTATTAGATGCGACAAATTATATCTTGATTATTCAACCAATTTCATACCACTAATAATGCATCCAATGCAAGGTTCCTTTATACAACAGAAATGTTATTGTTTTCATTTTTCATAAAAGAAAATAATCAAATATTATGCAGTAATAGTTATCTCATGTTATGTGACCATTAAACTTTTATGTAGATATGAACTACCAATGACACCTGAAACATTCAGTGTTCCTATTTGTTGTTTATCCATTTTTATCTCATCTTATTGAGATTACTAAGTTCGAACATCATGATAATAAGTCTCAAAGCTTGTGATCCCCCAACACCTGATGTTCAAGCATCATTTATGTTCTATTGGAAATATGTATCTAAACTATAATAAATATGTTGAAGATTAATGTCATAGTATCTTCATATTCTCATTATAGTATAGGAACTACATAACCCTTTTATAGGACACAAAATCTATGTATATAACAATAAATATAGGGGGGAAAGAATAATAAAAAATTATATAGAAATGTAAACACATGAATATATAAAACTATATACATGTAATGGTTATTAATGTATATGAATGAGATGGGCCTAGGAAACTCACTTACAACACCCCCACTTTCACTAGAACGAATTGCTATTAATTTTCAAACCATTATCCCTCACATTAGAATCATTATTTTTTAAAGATATGTCCTTAATAGGGGGACTACCATATTATCTTCCATGGATACTCTATTAATTGTGACTTTATCTCACTATGTAAAATCCCTCAAACAATTATACTTCCAATGAATATGCTTTTTCCAATGGCGTGATCTAGGCTCCTTGAAAATCACACTGCTACAGTATCATCAAAATAAATTAGAATAAGGCCTTCATTGATAGAATCAACATGAATGTATGAGACAATGATATGTATCAATGCTACATACGCATATACATTATAAGATACTATATAGATGGATTATTCTATAGAATTAGTAATCATAGGTTGATTTAAGCTTCTCCCTCTCACTACACCACCATTCAGGAAAAGGGAATAACCTAACTATGATTTTATATCTTCATGATCTTTCTAGAAACTAAAATTACTGAATCCCCTAACTTCTAATGCATCAAATACTCTACACAACAGTAACATATCCTATATACATCTCAAGTTCATCAATCTTATTTTGATAGCCAGCCAATTCAGCTCTCTGAGATTATTTTGATATCTTCCCACCATGCATAAAGTAAAAAAAACCATATATATAGCATGTAATACATGAGAAATATCACTGCTGAATTTTGATAGATTATACTCATTCTTTTAATCTCCTCTTATGTTTTTGGATAGATTTTATTGGGTGATACTGATACCATGTGACATTGGAAATATTCCTCTCTTTGATTATTTAATATTCTATTGTGTTAGTACCTTGAAAATATATGTACTTCTACTTAACACCTAAAACATATGAGATATAGCTTAATTGATCTTGATACCTACGATGTATGCTATTGCACATAATTATTTCACGGAAAAAATTTCATTTATACAAGTCTTATCTGAGAGTAAGAATTGAATGTTTTTCCTATAATCAATATATCATCAACATATAATATAAATTATATTATGGAATTACTAAAAACCATTTTATAGAAACATGGATCACTTTCATTCTTGATGAAATCATGTTTTTTTATGCCCTCATCAAAATGAACAATCCATGATCATGATGCCTTCTTCAACCCATAAATGAATCCTTGCATATTGTATTCATTATTGTTATTATTTGACTTAATAAACCCTTATGTCTGAGTTATATATAAATATTTAACCAAGTTCCCATTTAGTAATGTAATTTTGACATCCATATACTAAATCCCATAATCATGGAAGAATTTTATTACAAGTAATACCCTAATGGACTTTAGCATTGCTACTAGTGAAAAGGTATTGTCGTGGTATATGGCTTAACAATTCATAAAACCCTTAATTACTAGTCATGTTTTATAGGCATTAATGTTAAAATCCATGTTTATATTTTTCGTGAATACCTGTTTACACCAAATGTTTTTTTACAACAACTAGAAAATATAAAAAATCCAAACCCGGTTTTAATACATGGAATCCATTTAAAAATGCATGGATTGTTGCCATTTAGCGTCATCCATTCCATCTACTGCTTCATTGTAGGTTACAGGTTCATCATTCTCTATGGGTAATGTTTCACCCAATTCGAAAATAAGAAAACCATATCTCTCGGGTTCTCTAAACTCTCAAGTAGACCTACACAATACTTTTTTATCGAGAACATATTCATATCCCATATTATCTTATGGTGATTGTTCCCATACTAACCCTTGTCATTTAGAGAATCAACTTCATAAAAGTCAATATTTCTCCCACAATTTCAACAGTAAATGTGTTCCATTTCAAGAAATTTGGAATTTATTTCCAAAATAATTTTTCTATATAAATGTTTATATATGAAATATTATTTATATTATGTAGGTTAACCTATAAATATGAACTCAATTCTTTGAGATTAAATTTTTTCACTAGGTATAGTCATGAAAAATTCATTTCATACCTGCACACATATGTGTGATAGACTGGGTTTCTTTCAATACCACAAATCATGTGGAATTCCATATTCCACATTAGTCGGTACTCAGTTGTGGGTATAGGGAACATTATGCAACGTAAATCCCCAAATAGATGATATATTAGTTTTCTAACTCATCGTTGATCTGGCGATGTAATGTAAGGTCTAATTACTCTTTTCAATAACACAATTATACTAAGGTGTATAAGGTATAGTGAGTTGGGATACTATCCTGTGATCCTATATGTGATTGATGAAATTGAAGTTCCCAGATCAGTGTGAATCACTCTTCTTGTATCACTCAGCCTTTCCCCAATTAATGCAGTAAATGTAAAGACACAAGACACAAGGATTTACAATGTTTGACACTAAAGACCTACGTTCTTTTCATGTTTGTTAAACTCCCCAACATTGTTTCTCCATTATAATAGGTTAGTATTACAATGGTCGATACATAGTCCCATTGTATCTCTCTTGAGTCCCACAAGAGGGTCTTTATACTACTACACATAGTGTTACAAGAGTCCCATTGGCCTGCTCGAGAATCACACTGAAGACTTCTTCCCCCCTGAGTCTCACTAGGGATCTTCTCCTGGCTCCTCAAGTCACACGACTAGTTCTTCATTAAGCTCTTATGGAATCATCAACAGCCGAGGATAAGGACTTTTGGCCTTGCTCTCTTACTATGATCAATTATGGTGAACATGACTCCTCTTCTTTGCTCCTGATTTATCTCCTTATTCTAAGGATGACCTGGCCTCTGTCTTCATGAATCATCAACAACCTCTGATAAGGATTGTTGGACTTTCTCAACACATCTAATCACATCAGTTGATTAGGCTCTGCTCAACATCATGCACTGAGTGCATGGGAACTCTGAAACCTCATGCACTGGTATCATGGATTCTCAAATATCATTAAGAACCATTGTTCTTGGTCTCTCAAATGCACACAACCTGATTTGAACTTTGTTCACAGGTGCACGTGCATACATGCAAGCATGCACTCCCCCATTCATCCTTGAGGTGATAAACCCTCAATGGGTGTAAAAACATTTAGCACACACACCTTCTCCTTCTTTCACACACTTTTTTATTTTTCTTACAAACAATTAAATTTGTATTCTACATTAGTGTGGGTATCTTGTTATTCTTCTTCTAGGTGTGTACACTTCACTTGTGCACACACTTAGGAAATGGCCTTCTCCTCTTGTGAACTTCAAGTATGCACACACAAAACCAAAGTGTGTTCTTCCATCTTTTCACACACAAGGATACGACCTTATTTTTCTTTTTTTCTTTTTTCACACACACAATGAGGTGTGGACTTCCTTGTCTTGCACACACTTAACCCATAGGTGTTATTCAATTGGCACACAAGGCACAAGTCTCTGGTTCTCCACTTCACACGCACTACCTGAATGCCAAACAAAGGAGGCACACAAGGGTGCAACAGTGGGTCGCGCAGGGTGTGAGACCACCAGCGCACAGGGTTCTTGGAGCATAAGGTCACGCAGGGTGTGACACCCTACTTCCGCACAAGTGCGGCAACAACTTCCTACCGTGCAGGGGGCGCGGTGGCTTCCTCCTGTCGCGTGAGTACGCGGGCAGAGATGGTAATGGCCCTGAGCATGCAAGTGTGCAGCACAACTACTTCTTGTCACGCAACGAAGGCGTGCAGGGACCTACTCTTCTCTTCTTTCACAAAATGGGTGCACAAAAGGGACCTCACGAATCCAAGGGTGGCTTCGGGCTTCTTCTTCACACAGGCGGTGCACGAGACAATACTCCACTAGGTAGAGAGCTTCGAGGGTCTTCACAAAATATTCAGAAAGCTTCTTAGAAAGCATGGGCTCTCATTTTATAGGCAGGTGGGCCTCGGACGATCCACGAGGATATATCTTGATCTCCCGATGTTTTTGGGATTTCATGTTTTTTCCAAATCTGGATTTTCCTCTCTGTTGAACGCAAAATTATTTTTCATCATTTACCTTCACATTCAAGCGTATTAGAATGCATGCATGGCCACTTCAAGACAAAGCACGAAACCATGTGGCCTCGGCAACTCCATTTGCCTCAGCCTCAACTGAATCTCTTCATCACGTTGCATTCATTCATATTTTATTCTAAGAATGTGATCGGTAGGGACAGACGAGCTCCATGGAAGCTTTATCTCGATCAGAGGTGGCCGGGAGCTCATCTTCAGTGCTCAAGGAGGCCACAGGTTCACCGTGGAATCATAGATAGGCTCGGCTTTGCGGGAGGTTGAAGATGACGCCACCGCCGTCCGATCGATGTTTAATGATCTTGGACGGCTGATATTATAACGTGGTGTGGCGAGATGAGATGAGCAGCCTGGATTAGACGCGTGATTGGATGAACAACCATGATTAGATCCCGCGTCAAAAATTGCATCCCACATCGAATTCTTCCATGGTTTTTACGCTGTTTAACAAGGATATCTGCACGAACACCACTCAATTGAACTCCTCCCCTCACGGTGCCGCCTCGCACCGTGTTCTCTCTGCGGGTGCGCTCTTGCACCCACTCTGCTCTTGCGGGCGTGCTTTGCGCCCACTATACTACTCGAGAGCATGCTCCTGGTGCCCATGCTATGCAGGCTTGACCTCTACGCGGCCTCGATCTAACACACTACCCAGCACTGCCTTAGGGATCCGCCCTGGCCTTGAGGGTTCCCTTGAGCATGGTTGAACCTCGAGTCCCGCATGTGCATGAGGTGAGGACCCTCGGCTAGTCTCCTTGGTAGCTAATTTTTTTCTAAAGGAATGTTCTCATACTTTTTATAAAAACAATTCAATCCACATATAAAATGCCAAATACCAAATCAAGCCACTCTAAACTTTTTCTCTTCTCCATTTCTTCTTCCTAACAATTTCTCATTACCTCTTGAACTTGTATTCACTACATTGGAGGTATTTTTAGAAGGTTCTTCTTCAACCGATGCTCCTGAATCAAAAAAATTCTTCAATGAAATTCGTTCATCCAATCAGAGATTAAGTTGGATCATCTTTAAATTCACATGCACTAAGAGATTGTTCATGATATCCTCTCATTCCTCATGCATTGTGAAGACAATGCATGGACATCAAACAATGTTGGGACATTGTATCCTCTTGATACAAGTTCTAAGAACATAAGATCACCTCCACAATCATCTGATTTAATATGGATAATGTTTCAACCATAACCTCCAATGCCACTTAGTGAATCATCAATATGACATGAATCTTAGTGCCATGGTCATTATCCAATCTTAACCATCACCATCGCATCCTTTGTCATTTTATTTGACAACATCATACCTCATTGACAAAAAATACAACAATTTTCACATCAATCTCCCCCTTTGTATTTGTTGTAAATACAATACATCTACACATATGAAAGGGTCAATATGTGTGCCAATCATTTCTCCCCCTTAATGGGAACCATATGAAAAGGTGTGGTGTGGTTCATTTCAAAAAAACTCTTCCTCCCATTGAATAGAATTTTCATGAAAATCACTAAGAGAGGGATGATTTCACAAGTTCTTTTTAGAAATGAAACTTTAGAAAATCATCTCTATGTATACATGGGCTAACCTAGTGTAGAAAACAAGAGTGATGTTACCAAGGTTTTCTATGTTGTCCACAATTCTATACACATGTGAGATCATTCTTAGGCTTCAGGGGTTGAGATATTTTAGATATATGAATAAATTGCTAAATCTTGCACATACTTCACCAAACTCATTTGAATGTTCAGGTGAAAAGATAAATCTCTCCCTTTGAACCATTGGTCTTCAATCAACACTCCCCCTTAATTGACATGGTAAACACAATTAAGAAGTAAAGGATGAATGTATGATTGTAATTACATTCATATTTCTCAAGATGGAATAAATCTAAAAATACCATCATTTCATGATTGGATCCCCCTCAAGAGATTCACTCCATTCTATCCAAACCATTATCCAGTTGAGAATGATCATTATCTTCAATAACTGAAATTATAGCACATGTAAGCACCGATGATTAGGGAATAAGATGGAACCTCCTTGGTTCATCAATATGACCGACAATGTTGAGAATATTCTCTCAACTGAGATGTCCCGTTTTCTCCATTCTTCACACTTGCACATTTGTTCTTCAGTGTTGTTTGTGATGGTGTGGATCTCAACACCTTCTCAACTTCTTTGTGTGTGACTCCACTCATTCCATGTGATTTCTGAGCACTAGAGTCTCCTGGTGCAATCTTCCTTCTTTTGAATATTTCTTTTTGAGCTTGAATGAATGTAATGCATTTATTACTAGTATGACCATATTTATTGCACCTCACACACAGAACATCATCTTCATGTGAAATCTTGTGTTTCCCTTTTGACTTAGATTTATCTAGCACTTCATCTTCAGCTCTTTGCAGTTCTCTGGCATGTTGTAACTAATCAGGTCATATGACTAATAAGTCATTTGGATGTGAGGCCTCAGTTCTGGATATTCCACATGGTTCTTTAAATTCTTTTAAGTTACCTTTCTTAGGCAACTTATTTTCAATCAATCCCTTCTTCTTCTTCTTTATTGACTGTCCTGTTGAGTCCAGTCTGCTCCTATTAAATTCCATGGCTTGTTTACAATGATCTAAGGTATGGCCATTCTTTCCATAGTAGAATCATTTTTTCTTGGTGGTCCTTCTGGATGCATCACCATTATTGGATTTGGAATCCAATTACTTTTCATTATTTTTCACAATATTCTTGGGAGCATTGTCAAATATCTTCTGCTTGCTTCCCAAGGATTCTATTTGAGCCAGGTTCTATGATATTCCATTCTTTTCAACTTTGGATACAGCTGGGGATTGACATGTATCATTTTTTGTGACCATTTTTTCAAACATCCCATATTTTATCAAGAAATCTAAATCTATTTGCAGTAAATAGATTTTTCGGGACCTGTCGATGTTGCCTCTTTCTTTATGGATTTCTCCCCCTTGGAAAGGGCATCTTTTTTTATTTAACATATAGGGGATTGTACCAACAATCCATTTCACAATTCCAATACTTGTTACAACACCAACATTGACCCACAAATCATGAATTCTTGAGTCATTCTGGTTGTTGGGTATTTTCCTTGAATTGGTGTGTTGTTTCAGGAGAGCTATTTTTCTTCATTATCTTCATTGTTACTTGATTGGAGTTTCTCTTCAATCCTGCACTTTTTGTGCTAATACAATTATAAGCATGAGTACAAGATGGGATGGATAATACCTTATTTTCAGAAGATGTTTCCCTATCATTAGAGTATGTCCTGCTTCTGGAATCATCCTGCTGACTTCACTCTTGAGTGGCAACATTTCTTCATCCAGCTGACTGGGAAGTTTCAGCATTGGGTGATTGCTGATTTTTCAATATCACCTCTAGTTCTAAGCATTCCATGTTGAGAGAGTTCTTCTCATCCTCAACAGTTCTTAGCCATCCATCCCAATAATATTTCAAATGTTTCATCTGTTCTTCATGCACCTGCTTCATTTATTGCAATGAATTGTCATGCTCTTTAACCCTTTTTTCTTGGTCTTCTAGTTGAGAATATCTTGCAATCATTGACACTTTGTGCCTCTTTTCCTGTGCATGGAAAACATCTTTGATTATTTACTAAATGAATTCATTCTCAAAAAAACTTCTTTGCAATTCTAAACTAGTATCTTCAAATCATTCATTGCAAAGGGAAATTGTTCCATTCTTGGAATTCACCACCTTTCTCAGACTGTTGGTTATGCCATCCTTTTTACCAATTGATCTTCTATTGGATTGGCTTCATCTTCAAGTTGTAATTTTTCTTCCTGAATACCATCGATGCTTGTAGCAATACACATTTCCACATCTATAGGGATTTTCTTCTGAAGATATTTGAGTGAATTTTGAAGATCATTGATTATTACATCTTCATCAGAACTAGGGCATGCTTTCTTCATCTTCTTGGCCTATTTCATCTTTCTGTTTTTCTGAGTCTCAGCAGATATCTCCATTTGATGTTGTTCACTCATTCCCTCAATTCTGCACTTCATTAAGACTCCCTTGGATCATCTAGAGGTAACCTAAATCTGATTCCAATTGAAGTGCCCAGATCAGTGTGAATCACTGAGAGGAGGAGGGGGTGAATCAATGATCCCTTTAAAACATTTTATAAATTGATTCATTATCAATTAAACATCTATGGCTGGTTAAAGACTCAATCCACTCTTCTTGTATAACTCAACCTTTCCTCGAGTAATGAAGTAATTGTAAAGGTATATGACACAAGGATTTGCACGGTTCGACAGCAAAGGCATACGTCCATGCCATGTTGGTTAAATTCCCCAATATGGTTCTCCATTATAATCAGTTAGTAATACAATGGTCGATACAGATTCCCACATTATCTCTCCTTGGTTCGACATGAGGGTCTTTATACTACTTCACACAGTGTTACCAGAGTCCCACTAGCCTACTCCAGAATCTCACTGAAGACTTTTTCCTCCATGAGTCTCATAGGGGGTCTTCTCTTGGCACCTCGAGTCAAATGAGTAGAACTTGTTCTTTTAGATCTTCAGGAATCTTCAACAGCCTAGGATAAGGACTGTTGGCCATGAACTCTTCCTCTAATCACTTTTGGTGAACATGACTACTCTTCTTTTCTCTCGCTTTATCTCTTTCTTCTAAGGATGACCTGGCCTCTGTATCCAGGAATCTTCAACAACCTCTGATAAGGTTTGTTGGACATGCTCAACAATTCGGATCACTTCAGTTGATCAGGCTATGCTCAACATCATGCACTGAGTGCATGGAAACACTGAATCCCCATGCACTGGTAGCATGGCTTCTCAAATATCTTCAAGAAACATTGTTCATTGTCTTCTCAAAGGCACAAATCCTGATTTTAACTCGTTCATGTGTTCACGTGCATACATGCAAGAATGCACTCCCCTTTTCTTCCTTGATTTCATAAACCCTCAAAGGGTGTAAACACTTTTAGAACACACACCTTCTTCTTCTTTCACACACTTTTTTGTTTTTTTCTTACACACGCATAAATATGTGTTCTACTTTAGTGTGGGTATCTTCTTATTATTCTTCTAGGTGAGTACACATCACATGTGCACACACTAAGGAAATGGCCTTCTTATCTTCTAAACTTCAAGTATGCATACAAAAAACCAAAGTGTGTTCTTCCCTCTTTGCACACACAAGGTTATGGCCTTCCATTTATTTTGTCCTTTTTGCACACACAAAATGAGGTGTGGCCTTCCTTGTCTTGAAAACACTTAACCCTTAGGCGTTCATCACTTGGCACACAAGGCACAAGTCTCGGGTTCTCAAATTTACACACACTAACCTAATGCCAAACAAAGGAGGCGCGCAAGAGTGAAGTCATGGGTCGCACAGGGTGTGAAACCAGCGGTGCGCATGGTGCTTGGAGAACAAGGTTACATAGTGTGTGACACCCTACTACCACGCAAGTGCGGCAACACCTTCCTACCGCACTGGGGTGTGGTGTATTCCTCCTTTCGCGCGAGTACGCGGGCAGAGAGGGTAATGGCCTTGAGCGCGCAAGTCTGCAGCTCGATTCCTTCTTGTCATGCAAGGGAGGCATGCAGGGAACTCATCTTATCTTCTTTCGCGCAAGGGGTGCGCAAAAGGGACCTCACAAAGCCAAGGGTGGCTTCGGGTTTCTTTGTCGCGTAGGTGGTGCACAGGAAAAAACTTATCTTGGAAAGAGATTCGCAAGAATTTACAAAATATTCAGCATGTTTCTTAGAGGTATTGGGCTCTCTTTTTATAGACAGGAGGGCCTCAGACGATCCACGAGGATATATCGTGATCTCCCAATGTTTTCGGGATTTCAGGATTTTCCAAATCTTGATTTTCATCTCTGTTGAATGCGGGATTCTTTTTATTCATTTACTATCATGTGCATGCGTATTCGAACGCATGCATGGCCTCTTCAAGACATATCATGAACCCACGAGGCCTCAACAACTCCATTTTCCTCGTCCTTGACCTCATCTGTTCATCACGTTGAATGCATGCATATTTTATTGTATGCATGTGATCGGTATGGCCAAACGAACTCCATGGAAGTTTTATCTCTATCGGAAGTGACCGGGAGCTCATCTTCAGTGCTCAGGGTGGGCACTGGTTCACCGTGGCATCACGGGGAGGCTCGGCTCTGTGGGAGCTTGAAGATGATGCCAAAACCGTCCGATCGTTGTTTAATGATCTCTGACGGCCGAGATTATTACACGGCGTGGTGAGATGAGATGAGCGGCCTGGATCAGATGCATGATTGGATGAACGACCACGATTAGATCCCGTGTTAAAATTTTCGTCCCACATCTAATTATTCCACGGTTTTCCCACTGTTTAACAATGATCTCCACCTGATCACTGCTCAATTGAACTCATCCCCTCACGGTGCCGCCCACACCGTGTTCTCTCTGCGGGTGCGCTCTTACGCCCACTCTGCTCATGCGGGCGCACATTGTTCCCACTATACTCCTCGAGTGCGCACTCAAGGCACCCATGCTACGTAGGCTTGAACTCTAGGCGGCCCCAGGCTTACACATGGCCCAGCCCTGCGTCAGGGATGCGCCCTGGCCTTGAGGGATCCTTTGAGCGTGGTTGACCCTCGGGTCCTGCATGTGCTTGAGGTGAGGACCCTCGGCTGGCCTCCATGGTGGCTAATGTTTTGCTAATGGAATGTGTTCATACTTTGTATAAAAACAATGTAATCCACATGTAAAATGCCAAATTCCAAACGAAGCCACTCTAAACTTATTCTCTTCTCCATTTCTTCTTCCTAACAATTTCTCATCTCCACTTCAACGTGTATTCACTACATAGGAGTGATTTGTAGAAGGTTCTTCTTCAACCGATGCTCTTGAATCAAACATGATCTTCAATGATCTTCGTTGATCCAATCAGAGATTAAGTTGGATCATCATCAAATTCACATTCACTAAGAGAAAGTGCATGATCTCCTCTCAATTGTCATGCATTGTGAAGACAATGCATGGACTTCAAATAATGTTGTGACATTGTATCATCTTGATACATGTTCTATGAACTTAAGATCACCGCCACAATCATCTGATTTAATATGGAGAATGTTTCAACCATAACCCCAAATTCCATTAAGTGAATCTCCTATGTGACATGAATCTTAGTACCATGGTCATTCTCTAATCATCACCATCACCATCACATCCATTGTTATTTTATTTGACAACATCATACCTCATTGACAACAAATGGAACACAGTGCACATCAGAAATATTGGTTAAGAGACTCTTTTCATATATTTTAGTGGAGTGACATATTATTCTTACAAAGAATTTTTATATATCATGATGGTATTCCTAGAACATCTAAAATGGAACATACTTATACATCATTACCTTGATATAACCATACATACTATAATCATTGATAAAATTAAATTATTACAAATACCAAACCCTTTCCTCTTCTAGAAATGGGCAACATACATCAGTATAAATCCTTTCTAGTAATTCTGTGACCCTTACTCCTTCCCTAAAGATTGGATTTTAGACATTTTACCTTATAAACAAACATGACATTCATATAAGCGTTTTAACATAGTTGAGTCTAAAAACCCTTCTTGATATAATTTTTCTAAAAACACTTCATGTAAATGTCTAAGCATGTTGTTCCATAGGTAATTGTTATGTGAGTTATTTTAACTATTTTTTTCAGTGATTTTTATTAAAAGGTTTTGTGTTCATGTATATTCGACTCATTATAATAATGCATCATAAAATAATATATTTTATAATTATAAAAGAGACAAAATTTATTTCCAAACTTGAAATAAAATCCCATGGTGTCTAAAATCGAAATTTACATTAAGTTTTTTGTAACTAAAGGATGATAATAATAATTATTTAGTACAATAACCGAACCAATAGTCAATGTATTATTATAATATCTCACAAAAATATTTGTTACCCTCATGCCATCTGTTGCATGGATATCCCTTTTCTCATTTTCAATATTCTAGAATCTTATAAGTTTATTTAAATGAATAAAAATGTTTTAGATAAATGTAGTATCCAATACACAAATTTTAGATAAATTCATATTGTAATCAATGAAAAAAAATAAGTTAAAAACATCCCCTTAAATTCTTTTCCCATACTTTCAATTCGTCTTCTAATGGCCATTATTTTTACATGAAAAGAAGACATCGTCATTCACATTTTCCTCCAACAATATACATAGATTTTTGTATAGTGAATTCATTGGTTTCATCATCTTGGGAGTAGCCTTTGGGCACTATGCTTTTCCCTTCTTTCACTTATTCACAATAATGTCTACGGAATTGGTATTCCTGATATCCATATAGGATTGGGATGCTAAATAAATTAGGTCTGGGAGAGACGTTTTCATGTTATTCATGTAATATTTAATATTAATAGTTTAAAATATTGGCAATAATGATTCAATAATGAGATCAGTTTCTGATACTTTGTTTAATTTGAACTTAAGGGATTCTATTTTTCTAGTATACCCAATACTCTTGGGTACATGATGTCTTGATTGACCCTCTTATAAAATATTTCACTGATACAATGTAGTTGATATCCTTTCATTCCTTTCTTCCTCCATGATGGGGCTCGACAGGAATTGAGGTCTCCTACACATAAAGCTTCCCCTCTTGGCATAGTATTATGAAAAATAGCATATACCACTCCGAAAAGATTTATCTGTTCGGGATATTTTATTTATCTAGAATTGATTGCAATGATAAGTTAGTATTTGTGGTGATTACTATTTTTATCTATAATAAATAAATTTTTATGTTATTTCTTTGTCATAATTAACATTTAAATTTCATCGATTAATTAAATCATTAAATTTCTCCCAATAATTTATCATACTCTGGTATCCCAAACTATTAAACTCAAAAATACACAGTAACTTGAGTATTCTAGTGGTAATGATCCTTGAAACATCTCCTCATTGTCCAATCTATGGAAATCCCACTACATAGAGAGTTTCCAGATAGGCACTTAACTAGATAACTTCATTGACTTCCAACTCCTAGAACTATTGAGTGAAGTCCCTGCTTCTAAAAATGATAACACTGATTTCTTCAATGATTTTCCCTTGATGTGGTATCAATCTAGCTATGGATACTTATTTTCAACCAGATTTTGTTAATTCAACCCATCACTCCCAAAAGGACTCCCTAATAGTAGAAGGCACCCCCATCTAGGGATGACGAGAACCTCATACACTCAGTTTTATTTAAATTTAAGTGACGTAAGGTGTTACAAATTAATATTACTTTGATGGTTTTTATTATTTCATAAAGAATGTAATCATTTTCTATTAAAAAATTTTATACCATGTGATCATGCTCACAACTGGACAATGCGTTAACAGAAAAAATCCATCATGTCTTCTAGCATAATTTTTTTATTATTTTATGTGTTACCAAAAACATGCATATTTATTAAATAATAAAAAACACATAAATAAAATAAATTGTTCTACTGATCTTGCATGTCTTGTATTGGTCGATCCCTTTAAATAAAAGGAATCAATCATGACCTAGTTGTATAATAACTAATCCAGATCTTGACACATATGATAGCTCACATCTTAGTTCATTGTTTCCACATCACATATAGAATACTAAATTGTCTTGGTGTGGTACACATCTTATAACGTCATCATAAAAATACATAAATAATTACATGTATGTGAGGGGGTCTCATGAAGAACAAAACAGATATAAAATTATACTGATAACACATGGGCTCTTATACATATTAACCAAAGAATGATGATGTGGATACCATCAAAATAAATTAAATATTACAATCATAACATGTAGTTGTAAAATATAATAAAATAAATATAAATCATAAGTCATTTTAGTCATTCAATGCACAAGAATAGTCATAGAATAAATTAAATGCATAATAAAAATTAAAATCTCATAAATTCATATTGAGGGAAATGGAATAAATAAATAAAAATTATTTTTATTCAAGTAATTTATTTCATTCAACCTCAAAATTAATTTAATTTTATATCAAAAATAAATTATTTTTTGATTATTAAATTTCTTCTTATTATTTATTTAATACAAACAAAAAATTAATGTTCTGGATTTTTAAAAACAATATGAGCCCTAGAACTCACTCAATCCCGTTGTGGGTCAGACCGAACCCACACAAGCATGTAGCATGTTAGACCAAACCCATGAAAGGACATTATGGATTAGGCCAACCCTATGCAGGGTTGTTCTGGGTTAGGCTAACCCCATGCATGGTCGTTCTAGGTTGGGAAGACTTACGAGAGACCAACGATTAAAAAAGGTTATTGGGGATGGATGGTAAGAGGGCACCTAGGGTTTGTCGATCAGAATAGGGGAAAGAAGACATATTGGGGTCACACACATTGGGTAACTGATGGAGGGGATTGTAAGGGGGAAGGAGGCTTCTAGAGGGGGTATCATGTGTAGTACAGTGGTTCTGGCAATAAAGGCAACAACTAGTCGTCAAGGCCAAGGGCAGCCAGATGTGTAGGTGGAGGGGAGGCCGACAGCTACTACAAGCTACATGGGGGTGGATGGAGGAGGTTGTTGCAGGGAAGTGCTAGATATGGGATGAGACAAATTGATGGGTCGAGAAATTGGGAGAAGGTTGTGTGGCGAGAGGCACTAGCTTCTAGAGAAATCCCCACCATTTATTTTTTATGTTTTTGGATACATCCATAGGTGTCGACGCCAATGTTTTTTAGATTCTGTTTATTTCTATGGAAAAATGCCTCCCCTCGATTTTATAATAAATAACTCCATTTTTAATTTTGATGTAGCTTTAAAAGGCACCCCATCCCCATATGATTATTTTCCAAATTTCAAAAGCATATTGTAATTAGCCTTTTGAAAAAAATATATTTTGATTCCACAACCGATGGAATTGAGTCTCTATCGAGGAGATTGTTCCGACAAAAAATATGTCTATAACAGTTGAAAAATACCAAAAATCAAAAATACTGGAAAAATAAAACACACATACATATATAAGTTATCCAATATAAACCTCTAAAAATAGGTGTGATCCGAATTCATTTTGTGGATGGCCAGAACATGGACATCCAAAATTGGAACGATGCATGGTATATTTTTGTTGGGACATAAATGATGTCCGATGATTAAATTTATGGAAAATTATCATTTATTAGATTATAAAATTCATTCAACCTCACTCTAATTCTAGTTGTCGATACTATGTTGCACAATTGAACCTGATAGGTTTGAGATTTAAAATTTGCACTACCTAATCGACGTAACTTGTTGGTCTCTAATAATTAGAGATCTGATAAAGGTATGAGGATCTCACATTAATTTATCTATGCAGAAAAGTAAAACAAATGATTACCTTGTTGGGATTGATTGCGCATTCGCTAACATCTCATCGTCAGTGATCATTGGTCAAAGGATCCAAGATCGAATCCCTCTAGATCATTTATACTTGCTTTATGAGTTTTTTGGAATACAGATTGTTGGAATTTGGGTGCTAATGTGGAGGTCCAATAAAGGATATGACATATTAGCAATCACTATGATCTCGATCCTTTGATCAGTTAAAGAGATAAACGATCAAACACATGGAATAATTCTTTATCTCTCTAGAATGCAGGAATGTGGATATAGGGTCTCAAAAATTTTAGTAGATGAATAGTCAATTATAAATGAGATCTCTCTTGTTAATATAGTTGAGGTTAAACACTAAGAAATGGTTCCCCAACCCCTATATATATAACTCTTCCTAAATAAGGAATAAATGAAATGTTATGAACAACTAACTATATTATAATTTCATATAAAATTAAATCACTTACTTTTTAATATATAATAAATACATATTACGTGATAAAAGTGAATCATTAACTCAACACAAAATTCCTTAAGATATTAAAATGACCTTGAATATTAATATAATATCTATTCATATAATATTTTTTCAATTATTCACATAATCCCTTGGGAATACATCTAATAAATAAATTCAACTCTAATTATTCGATACTAAAATGATAGTGAATTTAGTTATTCATTCGTGATCGTTTATTCATAGATATGTCTCGGATACAAAAGTGGGGACCACCATGTTTCATACTCATATTCACCAAAATAGGGTAGTCTTTTGAATACACTACGTTGGTGACCCTCTAGGCCATAATATAGATATTAGTGAATAATATTCACAAACCAAAATTGAAGTATAGAAACCCATCAAGGCCCCTAAAAATATAATGAAAATTCATAGAAATGTCAACATTACCTATGGACACGCATTGTTTAATATAATATCTTTATCAAATGATTACATATAATGTAATATGTACAATTTATATCCTCATCCATTCTCACTTTAATATTCGTTGACCTAATTGAATGAAATTACTTTCTTCCGCCGTGGCTACAAATTTAGTTAAGGTACTACCATCCTGATCAACTAGGCCTACAATATTACTTCCATTTAGAAGAAAAGAAATTATCTTGATTATTCAATCAATGTAATATAACCAATTACACACCAAACACAAGCTACCATGCTATGACATCAATGTCATAGTTTTCATCTTGCATTAAAGTATGTAATCAAATAGTATACATTGATTTTAATATCAATCTAGGAGACCATTACATGTGTTTACAGATATGGACTACCAATGACACCTAAAACATATGGTGTTCCTACTAGAAGGTCAGTGCTCATGGTCTCATTTACTCAAGATCACCATGTGTGAACACCATTAGAAGAAGTATCAAAATTTATTTGTGGCTAGCACCTAATCGTCAAACATCCTATGTTTCCTATCATCATGAAATATCTAGGCCAAATGAAATATGTTTAATATTAATTTTTTTGGTATCTACATGTTCTCATAATATCCTCAGAACTACTATAATCTTTTGATATGAAATGTAATCAAAGGAAATTACCCTTATTATAATGGACATAAAGTATCAACTCTATTATTGTAAGTCAAACACACACACACAAACACAAACACATATCAAACTGTATGCATGTAATTTTAATCAAAGTGAATTCATGAGCTGGGTTTAGGGAACCCACATACAAAATTTCCAATAGTGGATGAAATCAAAAGAGTTGTCAATAGTCTTAATCTGATAAGTGAACTTGGACCTAACAGATTTCCTTTCACATTCGTTTTGTTTCATGGGACATTATCAAAGAACATATAATCAATGTAGTGCCAGATTATTTCGAAGGGATTCCTCTACCCATAATTACATGTGTTTCTAGACAAGATTTTATTCATAATGTACCATTCCCATACTCATTCGACCAATACAAGCCCATAAAATATTGAATCTTTAATTTGATGATACTCACTAAAATATTAAATATTAGATTCTATTTTCTCACTCCATGTCATATAATTGAGGAACAATAAGAGTTTTTTTGATGGTAGGTACATTCAATGAGAAATTGGGATAGCTTAAGAAAAGATGCAAATTCGTAACCAGAAAGTCACTGGATCAATCCTTATAGTTACAATTAACATGGAAAAAACATATGGTAGTATGTAATGTTATTTTATTCTAATGTTCTTGAAAAATTTTAGTTTTTTACAATGGGTGTGTGATATGTTCTTTATGAGCTTCTCTTCTCGATGGATCACGATATCATTAATAGGGAAGAGGCTAGGTTTCTTCAAGTAATTGTGAGGGATCCTATATGGAGATCCTTTAACTCATAATATTTTTATTCAAACTCTAGATATTCTAAGTATGTACCATGACTAATCTATTTAGATTGGGGTGGTGTTACTTTTCATATGAAGGTTTGGTTTCACCAGAAAATCACATATCTTCTTTGTGGATGACACTTTATTTTTATTAATGGGTGTATTCAATCCATTAAAATATTATTGGTTATCCATGAGTGATATTTTTGGTCGAGTGGGAAGAAAATTAATAACCATTAATGTAGTGTGTCTTCATAGAGTAAATATTTACACAAAAGTTTATCCCTCATTGAAAGCAATATTTTCTTCTTAAAAGGAAACTCCTCTTATCATGGAGATCTTCTATCCATGGAGAGTATTTGAATCAATCATTTTTACCCACTAATAGATATTATCATAGGGAAGTTCATTAATAGGTAGAGTCATTTTATTTCATTTGGGGGCTGGATGACACTTATTACATCTATCCTCACCTAAATGACCATGAATATATTGTCGGTTATATGAGTTCCAAAATCTGTTATTGGGTACATTGAAATCACCCTCTATGGATTCCTATGTGATGTTATCCATGAGGGATGGAACCACCGGGTGAGTTATTCATTCCTTGAAAAAGCATTCGAGGAAGGTGAAATTAATGTAAAAATACTAGAGCAATACATGAAATACATTCAATCCAAACATTATGGGTGCCAACACCTTAGTATGTGGTTCTATGAAACCATGTCGCACCCTATATATCTCTATGCAGTGCTCGATGAAAAGTATAATGGTGTTTATGTAAGTATCATGTTAGTTGATGAGAAATACTGAAGCATTTTCACTCCCCTACCTCTTGTCTTTGGATAGTTATTTACTATAGACTATCAAAGGATTATTCATGTCTTCTAAGAAATGGATCCTTGGGTGAATGCAATATATAAGAAGTCATCCCCAAAAAACACAGTTTCTTAGTGTGGATAAATGGACACGATGTCATTCCTCCACACTGTTTGATCCATGATAAAGAAATCTAAATCACCTCTAAGTGTTAATGTCTCTCAATGTTTTATATTGAGATGACTAATCAACTTTTCTTATAAGGTGAGTGGGATAGTCATATTTTTAATCCTCTTGGAAACATCATGGACATTATTCTCTCCCTTGATGGTTTTTATCACCTCTTGGGAAGCTGGTTTGATAATATAGAATCGTCTTCATATGATATTTGTGCCTATAATTTCATATATATGGTTGTTTGTTGGGTTATTTTGGATGTATGGAACGAGGCTAGACATATGTGTTCATGAATGAGTTTAGATCACTTTAATAATAATTTCATTATGAAGATCTATGATATGGGCATGTTTTTTCTAGGGACCACTGTAGATGAATCATTTGAAATCATCAGCTTAACAATCCTCTATATCGGCCTTGTGGTGAAAACTATATTAAGGTGATAGGTGTCTTGGAATGATTCAAGAGAAGTCCATAGGCTCAACAATGATGTATTCGGGAGAATCCAAGTCCTGGAAAGAAAATTTCTTGTGAAATATTTGTGAGAAACCATATAAAAAATTGAAGTGGAAACTTGTTGAGAATAAAATAAATATACATTTTTTTATCATGTAAAAAACATCTGATGAAGAGGAATTAAAAAACCACAGGGAAACTCAGAATATTATGCTAATAATGCAGAGAATAAAAAATTCATGTAAATCCCCAAATAAGAAAGTCAATGATGTCATAGAAAAACATGTGGAAAAAACACACCGATATGCCTCCATCCTCAATGAATATCACCTGACTAACAAACCCCACCCTACAATGAAAAAACTCATACTGGGAGATCCATATATGAAAAACAACACCATTCTATTAAAAACACAATTATCTCATAGATCATGATCCATTCCTTTTTCATCATCAATGTGATGCCGCAATACGTCATATATGGCTTCTCCTTGATCAATAAATCAAGGCACCCAATACTTGTGCTAATGGTTTACCCACTCCTTGATGTCTATATCTAATGTTTCCTTGGTAATGAATGCAATTAATTGAACAATATCATTTCGTTGCTACTTCACACTTGTTCTTTGTTAACACGCCACACAAGGTACCACAAACGTGGAATAATAGTACATAAGAGATCTACCATCAGTGCTTCTCTCACTATCACCAACGATACACGCATTCAACCAAAAACATGGTAGAACCCTTCCTTTTCTTAGTGAACTACATCTTGTGGAATCTTCTGATGTTACACTCTAGAAGTTTCTTATCCTTTTAAATCCATCATCGGTTCCTTTTTCATATATAGATAATATTTAAGATATAATATCATAAACATTAAATGACTTCTCATCATATACAGATAAGGTATTATCCCAAAAATCGATATATAAAATTATATCTCACTTCAAATCTCATGTGCATGACATGAGTTTAAATAAAAAACACTATCTTGTCTCTGAATTTTAAAATATAAATGGACTAAACAAAATCAATATGTCTCTTCATCCCATCAATGAAGGAAATACCATCCAAAGAACTCAATTTGAAGGTGAACCAGTTGTTATTATACAATGTTTCATCCTTTTGAGAAAATATGAAAACCCACTTTTTAAAATTTTTCAAGAACCAGATGGGTCCCTGTGAAATGGAAATCCTGATGCAAAAGTCTTCACCATATAAGAATTTTCACTATCCTAGTTAACAATATTAGAACCATCAACATCTATCTCCCCAAAAATAGTGATCGACACACACTCTGGAACACCAACAAAAATAAACAACTCCCTCATAGAACATCACTTTGATCATAAAATATTAGATCTAACCTAACTATTGAAACCAATTGAAGAAAAGGAATGTGGTGTATGGCCCGAAACATCTTACATGATTTACATCAGCTTCAAAACTTTATTATTGCTTCCACAGACACCATCAATCCAATTGAAAACATTAGTAATTCTCATGATAAATTTCATGTTTGATCCATCAACTCTAATACCAATTTCTGGGGGATATTAATCGATAGCCTAATCCTTTTAGGCATATCTAATAAGACTTTTTGGAAGTCCATTCTAAAATCAATTGGTGGTAGGATGAGTATCTCTTCCAAGGTTATGAGTTTGTCATATCTATTCATGGAATCCAATGTGGGACTGGGATTCCACCCAACAATACATCCCTCAAACTAAATATCACACATTTGGGCTTCCCCTTAAATAATAATCCATCTAATCTATATCATCTTTCATGTGCACCGTCATTTCACTCTTCACTAGGACACGCCGCATGGCCGTAATTATTAAATGAAATTTTGACAAAATCCACCACCATGGATACACATCCTCCATTCAGAGCCACTATTATAATTGTAAAAATAGTTTGGGGATCTTCCACTAACATCACACCTAGGATACACAATAGCTCTAATACTGTTATTGGCGAGAATTCTGATCTTGAGAAGAAAATCACATTCCAAATTTTTTTGAGACACCTGATGAAAAATGGAAGAAAAAACATAAATAGAATAAAATCACCATGTAAGATTTTTTAACCTGGAAAACACTTAGATATATTGAATTAAAACCCCTGGGAAACTCAAAAAATTCCAATGATAGATCAGAGTGATAAAAATCAATTAAATGCCCAAATATGAATGTCAATGACATCATATAAACAACTGTGTGAAAAACACACCCTGATACACCTCCTTCTATTTATATCTTACCAGTGATAAAAGACACCCTTTCATGACACAAATTAATGCTCAAAGATCCTTCGGTGACAAACATCACCATTCTATGTCAAAACACCACTACATCAGTGATCATGATCTTGACATGTGACATCATAGATGTGTTGTTATAATACATCTTTAACGGCTTCTCCTTCATTTTTCAATAAAGGCTCTCTAAGCCTCACATCATTGCCCTAAACATTCCTTCATGTCTACATCACCAAGTTGCTCGCCAATAGATTGAATTACGTGAACCCTAGAAAATCCCTATTTCGTTCCAACTATTTATTGTCGTCATGATGCACATGCAACCATAAACATTGTATCTCATCACATTAGAAATCCACTACTGATTCTTTTTTCCATAAATAATGGTTTTCACATTCTAATGAAAATGTGGTAGCACCTTTTCTCCTCTAGATGGACTGCATCTTGAGGAACACTCATTGATGTTATTCACCACCACCCGCTTCTTTTTTTAAAGCCAGTATAAGCTCCTTTTTAAAATACATATAATATATAAGATATTATTTCATAAACAGAAAAATGCTCTCATCACCTTATTGTAATGAATTATTACAAAAATAGATATATTAAAATACAACTCTCTTCAAATCTCCTGACACTGTGAGAGTTCATATAAAAAACACGCACTTATCTCAAAATTTGAGAACTCAAACGGTTTGAAACCTATCATGATGAAACATGTGCTAATGGAATTATTCGTGGTGGGGTTATTTTTTGAGACTCATAGAGCCCAGTAATCCTAGCATTTATTGCTTATTATGGTGCATGAATATCCCTCATCATATGTAGTGTTAAGTGGACTTCTCAATTATAGACTCTTAAATATTGGCCTCTATGTAATTAAATCGAACTCATTTGTGCTTTTTAATTTTATTCTGGGATCTGCTCCAGTTCACTAGGTTTTGGTGTACAACATCATGGAATTTTAAAAATTTATTGATCAAGAGGTGAGGATCCCACATATGTGGTGTGAAGTCTACAAGGTGGTTGATCTCTTACCTTCAAAAGGCAGTCTTGAAGATTCTCTCTAAATTTTCTCTTATATAGTCTACAATCTTCTTGACTATTCTCAAATTGATTGTGGGGATACCCTTATGCTCCATCACATTACCCCCTCCCCAATACCAATGAGCCACTTCATCGGGTGGCCTATCTCTTGTTTAAAAAAATTATTTTTAGAGAGAGTTGGTATAGCTGTTGGACATTGATAGCATGGGCTTGATGAGCATTTAGAAGAGTTTAGTTTCATTTGATTTTATTGTTTAGGTATTCCTATGTGTGGTAATATTTTTTCTCTCATTTTTGTGGGTTGTTGTGATGTAAGATTATTTCCTGCATATTGTTATATACATTTATTGATTGCTCGAGTTTTCTACATCTCATTTTAGATATTTATATACTCTACTATAGTTTTCAACCCCTTATCTGTTAATAGTGTGCAATAAGTGTCATCTTTTGTCTTGTTGGCTCAAGGTGAGTCCCAACATTGCTAGATCATGACATTCAATTTCATTTTTTATACATTATTTTGAATTTGGATTTAAAATTCTAATTATAATTCAAACATTAAATCCATTTTTATGTTTCATCTTTAATATTATATTAGACATCCTACGTACAATATATATTTAAATAAATATTAATTTAAATGATTATATATAAATATATTTTTAGATACATATTTGTTTATATATATAAAGAATCATTAATTCTAATAAACATATATATGATTTTAGTTTTAATATAAATATATAAATACATTATTTATTTATATACATATTAATATTTGTGTGTATAATTTTTTTAAATATATTCATATTAATTTTAATACATATTTAGAGCCCAAAATTTATTTTATATTTAGATTTATATATAAATATTCCTATCTAAGTATCAATTAACAATGATACATATATAAATTACTATTTATTTACAGGGGGATATATATAAGATAATGTATATATCATCATTTATTTATATTAATATATTTTTATAATATTTATAATAATAGAAATTATTTTAAATATAATTATATATATATATATATTCATATTAATACCTCAAAATGTAACACCCCGAACTTCCATGATACGCTTCTTATTCAATAATGCAATAGCTTGCATTGTACACAACTTTGAGTTCTGACACACCGCAACTAATCAAGGTAGCCGTTATGAATAGTAATAACCACTTTTTAAATTTATATAAATTTTATATTTTAAAATGGACTTCATTTTTTGATTCCTAATATTGAAATTAGCCTATGTTGAATTTTTTGTAATTTTTATGAATAGTGAAAAATACTTAAAACAAATTTTTTAATCAAAATAATTTATAGTGATAAGTTATACTATTGAGTGGTTTTAAAGTATAATTAGAATATATTTTTACCATTTTATCCAATGGTGTTCATTATAATTAATTTAACATTGAAATTGAACATAAACAATTGCCAATCTTTTGATATAAATTGTTTCTTAAAAACACGCTATTTGTTGTGACAACGGGAATTAATTATAAAATTAATTAATGCAACTTATATGTTTGGAATTTTGTAAAATAGAAATCATTTTTTAATTCGGAATATCAATTATAGCTTTGGGTGAAATTTTGGCATTGTTCTGAAAAACGTCAATTTTTGATAAATAGTGAAACCACTAAGTGGTAGTTAAAAAACCGATTTTTCGTTTAAAAGAAATATTACCACTTCTGTGATTTGATTTTCAAAAATCTGACATACATGGTTGTCATTAAGAAGTAAAATGTGGGTCAATGAGATTAAAATAATTTTTTTGGTGAATAGTAACTTTTAAGTTCTTAATCGCGATTAGAGGTAATTAGTGTAGTTTAAGGTAAAAATAATGTTTTAATAATATGAAATGAGCTTGACACATGTCCTACCCTCATTGGATGTGCCATGGCCGACCAAGATATTCCATGGGTCAACTTGGGGACCCCATGGAGACACTTTATTGGGAAAATGACATAAATACCTTTTATTTAATGTTAAAGTAAAAATGACACAAACATGAAATGTTTTACTAAAACAATTTTTTGATGGGGTTATACAAGTCATATTTTTGACTATAAATAGTGAATGGAAAGCTAAAAAGATTCCCTACATCATAGTATTTTTTTTATATTTTTTAGACATTAAATAAATTAAATTATTTATGACATAATTATGATGGAGTGATGACCTCATTATTTAACGATTTTAATAAAATGAAGAGATAATGTAAAATCCAAGGCATACACTTGTCCAAAGACTATTTGATGGGTAGATTTCGAACCCTTATCACCTTATCCTCGAATTATATAAGTGTGGGACATTTATAATCCGAAAAGCATTGTATAATAATGTAAACTTTCCTTACTTTCCAAGAGTGCCCCTCCTCTCCTCTTATAAAAGCCCCCGCCTCTACCACCTTATTCACACTTTCAAGACATTTGGATCGGCCAACCTCTGACCAAATACTCTCCCAACTTCCCCCTCTTACTCCTAGAAGCCTCACATTGGGCAGAACTCTTCCCAAGGAAGCCTTTGGCTCAAATCAAAAAGTGTTACCCGATTTTGAGGAGGTTAAAGAACGGTCGAGTCAGGACAAGACGCAAGGTAAGGGGTCTTCTTAACCCAATTTCCATTCTTTGGGTTAATTTACTACTTTAAAATTATGTCATAATATTATTATGTACTATCTTGTATTTATACTTTATTTATGTGTACATATAGTGAATACACATAATAGATCTATTTTATTTAAAAAAATCATATTTGTAAGTGACTTCGTCTCAATCTCCATTCATTGTGGCATATTTTGTTTTATACAAAAATTTATTTTATACGATGTATAAACCCCTTTGAATCTTACGTTTATCGAAAAGGAATCTTTTTTATGTGAAGCATTTTACTAAACTACAAGAAGGGAATGTTTTTCTTTCTGTGCATATGCGGCGACAATGACTTCTCCACCGCCGTGACCATTATTTGAGTTTCGGCTTCCTCTACAAGCCATCATTTTTTTAATGAAAAATAAATACAAAGTTTTAACCGTCTTTTATTTTGGTATTGAAAATGGTTTTTAAAGAGTTTTTATTATATCAATGTGTTGTATTGATATCTTGTGATTGAAATGTGGAAATGTTATGTTTCCTTTATGCATGTTTTATGTGATACGATTATGCTATGGTTTATGATATGTTTAAACCTATTCATATGAGGAATGAATTGGACATAATAAGTGACGGGTGGAGCCCGCTATAACTCCACGATGCATCGGTAGGTCTCATGAGACAACTAGACGTGGAATTGGCCAAGGCCCTTTCCCAATTTGATTTATGGTTTTGGCCGAGGCCTTAATCATTTTAGACGTCTTCGCCGAGGCCTTGACAAAATGTTTCAGAATGTCTGTCATTATGCATTCCATTATTATGAATGTGGTTATTGATATTGCATGTGATTATTCGACCAGTAGAATATCCATGTGAAGAAGTGAACGACATTATCTCATTTTACTTTTGTCATATTATGCTAAATTTCAAGTTTAAAAGGATTTTTTTAAGTTATACATCTCCTTCAATGTTTATGTTTATTTATGAAGCTTTCGCTATGTTGTTATCCTTACTGAGCATCTGAGCTCACCCCTTTCAATGTTTTAATGTTTTACAGGATGTGAATAAGTATATTATGAATGACCTGCAGGGATAGTGTGAGGGGATATGAAGACAATATGTTGTTGTAGTTTTGTTTTACTTTATGATGTAATGAAAGACTTATGAATGCATCTAGTGTTTCCAAGGCTACTAAACTAATCGGTCTTTCGAGACATGATCTTTTGTGATCATGCCAATATTATGATGTAATGCACCGACTCTGGGTAGCTGGGGTCGGGGCGTTACAGTTGGTATCAGAGGCAGTTCAGTACTAACCTTGGAAGCTAGATTTAGATAAACTCTGATTAGAGCAAATATCCCGAAGATAGACTTTGAGGATTAGTATAGAAGAACTTCCTAGAATTTTGGTATTGTAGAGATGTTGTGAGTTTTCCGAGAAATACATCCCTGTCTGGATACGAGTAGGTAGAGGCGGCTCTGGGACAGATGTACCTAGGGGTAAAACCCGATAACACCGCTTTGAGCTAGACTCGAACGGAAACTGGTGCATGACAACCGGCCTTGCTGCACTCTTGGTTACGACACTCCTAGGGGATATTCTTAGAATAATTCTCATTTTCATTACAAACCACTATGAACGGTTAGGAGTATATACTTACTCAAAGAAAACCGTTTTATGATTATGGATTATATCCACAAATAGTTCAATTTATATTATGTATTTTATAAGTATGGAATTATGTATTTTATTTCATAAACTAATCTAGTTTATGCCATTGTTTAGAAATGGTGCCTAGTGGAAGGAATGGAAACTGTATCAATGCACGCACTCCGTGTAGAGATTTCCCTCCTGCTCAAGATAATTATTGTGGAGCTGGAGATACAACTAGTGCTGATCAACTTATTACCATACTGGGACAACTCACTCAGGTTATGAATAATAACCTTACTCGTATGGAGCACCCTGATCCGCAACGTGGAGGATAAATGCTAGACCGTTTCATGAGGCAACAACCACCAACCTTCAATGGGAGTACAAATCCTATAGTAGCTGAGCAATGGATAAATTCCTTAGAGAAAATAATCCATACCTTGGGGAGTAGCGAAAGGGAGAAGGTTATCATGGCAGTTTACCGCATCAGTGGAGATGTCGATCAATGGTGGTCACTAATTCAAAACACAAAGGAAGATGATGAATTAACAAACATGGAATGGCAGGAGGTCAAAGAGTTGTTCTTAGAAAAATACTTTCCTCGAGACCATCGAGCGGATATAGAAAGGCAATTTCTGAGTCTGAGGTAGAAAGAGGATGAGAATGTCGCAAAGTATGAGGATAACTTTTCAAGGTTTGCGAGGTATGATGCAGATTACATACGTAACCCAAGAAGTAAGACTGATCGTTTCTTTGATGGGTTAAAACCATTACTCTGTCAAGCATTAGTCTCACAATCCTTCTCGTCATACGAAGATATTGTCTCATGTGCTATGAAGACAGAAAAGGAATTCTCTAAGTCTTATGACAACAATGTAAAGCATGAGAAGAAGAGAACGGCGGAACAAGAGACAGATAAAGGGAAAAGGGAAAGAAGGATTTTCCATTATGTGATAATTGTGGGAAGAATCACCCCGGTGCTTGCCTAAAAGGAATGGTAGTTTGTTATAAATGTGGGGAAAAAGGTCACCAGGCGCATGATTGCAAGGGAAAGAAAGAGGCTATCAATGTTGAATGATACAATTGTAGGGAAATGGGGAATTATGCAAATGAATGTCCTAAGAGTCATGGAAACTTACCTCAGAAAAGGCCAAGGGATCAAGGACAATATTATGCTGTTACTACAGTTGAAGCAGAATAACTAATGTATTGGTGATTTTGGACTCATGGATTATATTCTGGTTATTAGAATAATGTAATATATACAAAGATTGTACTGTAGTACTTGTTGATTTTAGTAAGGTTTTAATATGATGAAGGTAATTATATTTTTAGTATGTGACAATAAGAGAAAATTTACTTTGTTTGGGGAATCTGATAAATTGATTTTGGAATTAAGAGACCTTTTAGAGAAAGTATGGACAGAGGTATTTTGAATAACTATAATGGTTGGAGTGGATTAAGTTGAACTTTGGATAGTATTGTTTAAGGTTAAAACATTTCGGATGTTTTTTATTGGAATATTATAATACTATAGTTTTAGGAAAAGGACAACCTGTAGGGTGGGGCATAACCCATCGTGTCGGACAAAGCTGCAGGAATAGAACCCACAACCATAGTGCGACAGGCCTTTATTTCCTACCACTAGCCTACATGAAGTACTTGGTTACTAGAAAATAATTTTACTAATCTAAATGGTATGTGTTAACATTTGGAACCTTATAAAATTAGGATAAGTAAAATATTTTTGAGTTATATTAACTTTTTGAGTGAAAGTTGAGTTGAAGGTTGAAACTCTAATTGTCATGCATAAATATATATATACCTATCTCTTATTCAATGAATAAATTAATTATTAAACTTTAGTAAAGGGATATTAATACAAAAAAATGTGTTATCCTAATACCTTATGTCTTGTTGAACTGATGATATTTTAAATCGACATAGATTGAAGTCTTTAAGGCCCTCAATTTGACAGTTGATTGTGATTGATGACCTCAATCGCTCCCTAAAAATATTTACGTTTTTCCTCCAATTATGTGTCTCTAATTGCCACCAATGTTCTCCTAATCGAGATCATAATTGGGTGGTGACTTTTTCATTTCCCTTTCCCTCTTATTAAGGCTAAATGTTATTAATCTTATTTCCGATGTGGGTTTTCCACAAAGGTATTTTCTCTTTTCAACCATTTATTTTCAAAGAAAAATTTCAAATTGCGAGGATGCAATTTATTGAAGGAGGGGAGAATGTAACACCCCGAGCTTCCATGATACGCTTTTCATTCAATAATGTAATAGCTTGCATTGTACGCTACTTTGAGTTCTGACACACCGCAACTAATCAAAGTAGCTGTTATGAATAGTAATAACCACTTTTTAAATTTATAGAAATTTTATATTTTAAAATGGACTTCATTTTTCTATTCCTAATATTGAAATTAGCCTATGTTGAATGTTTTGTAATTTTTATGAATAGTGAAAAATACATAAAACAAATCTTTTAATCAAAATAATTTATAGTGATAAGTTATACTATTGAGTGGTTTTAAAGTATAATTAGAATATATTTTTACCATTTTATCCAATGGTGTTCATTAGAATTAATTTAACATTGAAATTAGACATAAACAATTGCCAATCTTTTGATATAAATTATTTCTTAAAACACGATATTTGTTGTGACAGCGGGAATTAATTATAAAATTAATTAATGCAACTTATATGTTTGAATTTTATAAAATAGACATCATTTTTGAATTTGGAATATCAATTATATCTTAGGGTGAAATTTTGGCATTGTTCTGAAAAACTTCAATTTTTGATGAATAGTGAAACCACTAAGTGGTAGTTAAAAAACTAATTTTTCGTTTAAAAGAAATATTACCACTTCTGTGATTTGATTTTCAAAAATCCGACATACATGGTTGTCATTAATAAGTAAAATGTGGTTCAATGAGATTAAAATAATTTTTTTTGAATAGTAACTTTTAAGTTCTTAATCACGATTAGCAGTAATTAGTGTAGTTTAAGGTAAAAATAATGTTTTAATAATATGAAATGAGCTTGACACATGTCCTACCCTCATTGGATGTTCCATGGCCGACCAAGAAAATCAATGGGTCAACTTGGGGACCCCATGGAGCCACTTTATTTGGAAAATGACATAAATACCTTTTATTTAATGTTAAAGTAAAAATGACACAAAAATGAAATGTTTTACTAAAACAATTTTTTCATGGGGTTATACAAATCATAGTTTTGACTATAAATAGTCATTGGAAAGATAAAAAGATTTCCTACATCATAGTATTTTTTTTATATTTTTTAGAAATTAAATAAATTAAATTATTTATGACATCATTATGATGCAGCGATGACCTCATTATTTAACGATTTTAATAAAATGAAGAGATAATCTAAAATACAAGGCATACACTTGTACAAAGACTATTGGATGGGTAGATTTCGAACCCTTATCACCTTATCCTCGAATTATATAAGTTTGGGACCTTTATAATCTGAAAATCATTGTATAATAATGTAAAATTTCCTTACATTCCAAGAGTGCCCCCCCTCTCCTCTTATAAAAGGCCCCCACCTCTACCACCTCATTCACACTTTCAAGCCATTTGGCTCGGCCAACATCTGCCCAAATACTCTCCCAACTTCCCCCTCTTACTCCTAGAAGCCTCACTTTGGGCATAACACTTCCCAAGGAAGCCTTTGGCTCAAATCAAAAAGAGTAACCCGATTTTGAGGAGGTTAAAGAACGGTCGAGTCAGGACAAGACGCAAGGTAAGGGAACTTCTTAACCCAATTTCCATTCTTTGGGTTAATATCCTACTTTAAAATTATGTCATAATATTATTATGTACTTTCTTGTATTTATACATTATTTATGTGTACATATAGTGAATACACATAATAGATCTATTTTATTTAAAAAAATGATATTTGAAGTGACTTCGTCTCAATCTCCATTCATTGAGGCATATTTTGTTTTATACACAAATTTCTTTTATACGGTGTATAAACCCCTTTGACTTTTACGTTTATTCAAGATGAATCTTTTTTATATGAAGTGTTTTACTAAATGACAAAAATGGAATGTTTTTCTTTCCGTGCATATGCGGCGACAATGACTTCTCCGCCGCCGTGACCATTATTTGAGTTTCGGATTCCTCTACAAGCCATCATTTTTTTAATGAAAAAAATACAAAGTTTTAACTTTCTTTTATTTTGGTATTGAAAATGGTTTTTAAAGAGTTTTTATTATATCAATGTGTTGTATTGATATCTTGTGATTGAAATGTGGAAATGTTATGTTTCCTTTATGCATGTTTTATGTGATACGATTATGCTATGGTTTATGATATGTTTAAACCTATTCATATGAGGAATGCACTGGACATAATAAGTGACAGGTGGAGCCCGCTATAGCTGCTCGATGCATCGGTAGGTCTCATGAGACAACTAGACGTGGAATTGGCCGAGGCCCTTTCCCAATTTGATTTATGGTTTTGGCCGAGGCCTTAATCATTTTAGATGTCTTGGCCGAGGCCTTGAAAAAATGTTTCAGAATGTCTGGCATTATGCATTCCATCATTATGAAAGTGGTTATTGATATTGCATGTGATTATTCGACTAGTAGAATATCTATGTAAAGAAGTGAATGGCATTATCTCATTTTACTTTTGCCATATTATGCTAAAGTTCAAGTTTAAAAGGCTTTTGTTTTAGTTATACATTTCCTTCAATGTTTATGTTTATTTATGAAGCTTCCGCTATGTTGTTATCCTTACTGAGCATCTGAGCTCACCCCTTTCAATGTTTTAATGTATACCAGGATGTGAAGAAGTATATTATGAATGACCTGCAGGGATAGAGTGAGGGGATATGAAGACAATATGTTGTTGTAGTTTTGTTTTACTTTATGATGTAATGAAAGACTTACGAATGTATCTAGTGTTTCCAAGGCTACTAAATTAATCAGTCTTTTGAGACTTGATCTTTTGTGATCATGACAATATTACGAAGTAATGCACCGAATCTGGGTAGCTGGGGTCGGGGAAAAACATTTAATTTGTCAATATGGGGTCGGTTCTGACTTTAACTTCAATTTTTATTTCAAATATTATAGATGTTCGAAAAAAAATTCAAATATTAAAGTGGGTATGTTAGCCTTATATCTGATTGAAAAGTCAAATTACTGTGAGAAATGTGAGTTGTAGTAAAATTTGTCACTCTAGGCTCCATGAAATGCATTGATGAGGAATACGAGGAAATTATAGGGATTTATAAATCAAGATAATCGAAATATTTAACAATAACTCATTATTGTATTAAACTGTCATGTTATAATTATTATTAAACACATATAAGCGCGATGAATTTCAGGTCGTTTTTAACAATGTCGGGTATTTATTATATATATTTTTAAAATTACAGCCTTCATTATCATGTAATAGGTCTAATACTATACTTATTTTCAACGTCATATATAACCTTTCGTATCATTTTTTTCAAATGTAGGAATTTTTTAATTATATATATTTTTAATTGTTTATTTTATTAAAACACCTTTTAATAATTTTCTCACACATACATAAACATATACATATAATTAAATATATAGATAAATAAAGATATTTTCACTGATCCCACCCCACCCTAATTCTCCCCTCAACCGTGACCCTCGATGGATGCCCCTCATCCGCTTTTCCTCGTGATCGTGATCCCCGTCATCACCACCAATCCAAACCACCTTCTCCTCATTACACCATCCTCCTAACTTGATTTCACCTAACCCAAACCATCCATGAGTCATACTTCTTCAGCCCCATCACGCTGCTCTCCACATTGGTCGTGGCCCTTGTTTCACCTCAATGATCATATTCCACGACATCTGTCTCTGTTACTGTGAGGGTCAATATTTATTGATTTTTTATGTTTTTCATCATTGAAAAATTTTTATGTTGAATTTGTCTTCAGTCAAATCAAGATCCAAAAATAATGAATAAAAAATTTGGGGGATGTAAAAAATTGATTTTTCCTTTTTGATTATGAATTTTTATCTTTATATTTGAATGTATAGGGAGAAGAGTGAAAATCCATTTCCAATGGGTAAAATATGGATTAATTTACCTCGAAACACACCATGATATGCAGGATTTTGTAATAAAAATTAGACTATGTAAATTCAATCAATTCAAATAATTATAGAATACAATGTCAGTGTCCTAATTGTAAATTCAAACTATCTTTGAATATAAACGAAATATATGGAAAATTAATATTGAAACAATGTCCTACTCAATATGTATGTTGGATTTGGAATTGCGAATCAAATGTTATTGAAAGTCAAAATAGTGACATTTCTATTAACTAAATACAATGTGACTCACCAATGAAGAATTCAGTTTGAAAATTGATAAATGGTGTTTTTGTCTATGAATGATACATTGTCCATGATTTTAATAGTTCAAGAGAACCATCAGTTTATCTTGAGTAGGTTTATATTGCTCAGAACTCCAGTGACAAAAAAGGAGTTTTATGAATTAGTTGAAGATTGAAAACAAAATGGTGTGTCATGTATTCGAATTTGACTTTTTCTACATAAGTTGCATCATCTCATGTGTCTTTGTGGAATTACTGACAATATAATATCTATGATTTTAGAGTTTTATCATGATTCATTTAATGAAGCCAGGATATCTAGATCATTCTATGAGACGATGAAAATCATCATCAAATTTGGACTTGACTATTCAATGAAACAAGTATTCCCTAATGATTGCATGTTTTCTCAGGGAGAAATCTATAATAATGAAGAATGAAAAAGATTTCATATAAGTAGATGAAAGTTAGTAAGAGAAAATGAGAGTAGAAATCAATAACACTATGAAGAAGCCAAAAAAGAAAACTCATTTAATGGTCTTGCATTACATTCTTCTGAAACCATGAATGCAAGATAATTCATGTCATCTATGACTATATAAAGCATTATGTGGCTTGCTCAGGAAAATATGAATTTGATGTTACAGCACTACCATTGTTCAATGCTAGAGAATCAATTGATTTTATTAGCACTAAACAGAAAGTGTTGATAAAAGGATCAATATTTTTTGTGCTAGTTAAAAGTGACGAAAAAGATAACTTTTATCAGAAATTAAAACGACTCTGATAACAGTGTATCCATTATCTTTGGTTTTTGGTGTGCATAGATAAATGTTATCATTATCTTAATTATTTTTAGTGGTGATAAATGTTTTTAATAAAAAATATTATTAATATATATATATTATATGTATATTAAAAAAAAGTTAATTTATATACATTATCAAAAAATCCCATGATTATAATTAATATATATTTTTTATAATTCACAATATATTTATACATTGTTTTAAAAAAAGAATTTATAAGATTATTATAAAATAAAAATATGTTTAACGAATTATAAAATTATGATATATTTTTAAAATTATATATATATTGTACAAAAACAACCATACCCTTCATTTCAGGTCTTAAGCGTCCAATTGAGTAGCCCACACACGATAAACCAATTAAAGTTCTCTGGGCTCGCCCTATGCCATGCTGTTTATGCTATCCAAAACCACCCCGCCCCACGCTGCTCTGCACAGAAGAGGGAATTAAATCAACAGTGGTGAAATTATGATGCCAAAGCACAACCGGCAGGAATCAAACCCCCGACCCTGAGGAACCAAATGAACTTCCCAACCACTGGTCCACCCCAACAAGGGCTTTATATTATTATAATTATATATAAATACATTATAAATATATTAATGTTTAATTATAATTATATATATATATATTTTCTCCAATGAATTGAGTCAATAAATATATACATATATATCTTATGAGACATTGATTATATTCATGGGCATGTTTATATTCAAATATTGATGCATGATTATAATTGACAATTGTTATGATCATAAGTTTATTTTTTTGGACGTGATAGTGAGTTTCTATATATGATCCAAATATTAGTTAACATATTCTTATGATCAAAATGTATATGGTATGTATTCATAACTCGTGAAATGTTTATTTATTCATTGGCACCCTTATTATTCATGCTTCCATGAATGTGATGACTCATTTGTTATGATTTATACTATTCATTCATGTTATACCCATGAACTTATATATGATCTAATAAATAATTATAAAATTAATTTAAATATTTAAATAATAAATATATTTATTGTATTTATAATTATATATAAATAATATTTAAATAGGTTTAATTAAAATTATAAATATAAATAAACAATTACATATTTAAATAATTATATAATTATAATAAATATATTTAAATATTAAATAAAGTTTTTATATTTCTAATTATATATATTTATATGTTGATATAAATATACATAATTTTTTAAATATTTCAAAGCTGTGTATATCATGAGGTATAATTATATAAATATATTTTTAATTATATAGAAATAGAATTAAATAAATTTATTTATAATTATATAAATATATTTATAATTATATATAAATATTTTTTAACATATTTATTTATATGTATAATTATATATATATATATATATATATTTATAAAATTACAATAAATACAATTATTTTTTACTTTATAAATTTATAAATTTATATATTAAAAATTAAATTATTATAAATATATAATTATAATTATAATTATATATAAATATTTTTAAATATTTTTATTTATAATTATAAATATAAATAAATAAATATATTTTTCAATAATTATAAAATTATAATAAATATCTTCATCATTTTTATTATTTTATAAATACATTATATCATATAAATATATTTATAATTATATACAAATATTTATAAATACATATTTTTATAATTATAATAACTAATAAATAAATATATTTATTTATATATTAAAAATTATCAAATTTATATTAGTCAATATGTTTAACAGTTTATTTATATATATTGATTACACAATGTGTATATAATTAAAATAAAATTAATTTATTAGTAATTTATTTAAAAATTTATATAATATATACAGGAATATATTTATTTAGTTATATAATTTTTAAATGTATTGATTTGTAAATATAAATATAAATAAATAAATGGATATTTAAAAAATTATAAAATTACAATAAATATTTTTAAATACAAAATATATTCATTAAACTTATAATTATATACAACTTCTTTTTAAATATATTTATTTATATTTATAATTAAAAATAAATAAACAAATATTTATTATATATATAATTTTATAAAAATATATATAATTATATAAGTAAATTAATAAGGGTAGAACTGTATTAACGCTTTTGTTGAGTTGATAAAGATTCCCCTTTATCAACACTAAAATTGAAAGCATTGACAAAACTACATTTTTTCATGGTTTTTTTGGAAATCATTGATAAAGGCCTTACCATTTTTTATAAAAGAACCCTAACATGAGGCTTCTCTCTCTCACACATTCATGCTCTCACAAAACCCTACATATATCGCCATGCTGCTCTCACTGCCTCATTCGATCTTCTGCCACATTGTCCCTCCTGTCACCACTCTCTCCATTCTTCTGTAGTGTCTCCGCTCTCACTGCCACTCTCATCACCAACATTCTCGATCTTCAAAAACCTCTCAGACAAATTGTTTGCCTCTAACTCTAAGGTACGTGACGAATCCATCCACCATATCACACCCCTACACCATATCTCACAACACCCCAAAAATCCCAGGAGATCTCCATGAACTAAAATCATGGAATGAGATTTGGATTTTTTTAACTCATATGAAATGACTAGGCAGACATTTCCAATGTCCCAGATTCATTGCAAGTTATTTAAAGCATGTTTCAAGTGATCAAGATCATGTTAAATCAAGGACAATGGTATATAAGTGATATCAATTACATGGTTAGTTGAAATTCTTCTATTATGAATAATTTATTTTATATAATTAAATTTCCTTATCTAAATGTTTTTTATTAATAAATGAAATGTATATTTGATTGTGTTATGGCCTTGTGTGATCAGAGGCTTTCTAATTGAGTTCTAATGGACTTGTATGAACTAAAGTGTTGATTCTCCTATATTTCTTTTGATGGTAATTATATATTGAGGTTAGTGGCCTAAAATGTTTCACTAGGTATAATTAATTGTTTATAGGATGTGTGATACGGGGCCTCACCTCCTAATTGTGATTAACCAAAACCTAAAATGAGTTTATTTACAATTTACTATATAGGTTAGATTTAGAAAACTACTCCCTAGTAGAACCATACTAAATATATTCTATGATGCTTTCTTTATATAAGTCAATGATATTGAATTAAATTCAATTGGAAAGAATATGTTCCTTTGATTTCATGGTTGGAATGAGATCCCGTAATCGGGCAACAGAGGCATGTAGTCAACGGTTCTTGATTCCCATCATCGCTCAGCCGATGGAATTTTTCAAAATATATATTACTTTGATATTGTTTAAATTTTTTAATTTATTATTGTTTAATTTGAGTATTTATAGATTAAATGGAATTTACAAATGAATGATTTTTTGAAGAAACAATACAATTTTATTGAAGTAAAATATAGTTTGATCGTATAAAATATTTTTGATATTAAAAATATAAATGAGAATAATAATCAATGTATCTAAATATATGTATTTTTTTATACATGTGTATTTATTTTTATACAATTATTTAATAAGTTTTTATTAAATTTTCAATTATATATTATTGATAGATAATTTTTAAAATCATACTAAAATTCTAAAATGAATGTTATTTGTTGATCCTTATATTAATGAATTGAATAGATTATCAACATATTAAATATATGAATAAAACACAATAAATTTGACCTAAAATAAAATTCGAATAAGTGTTATATAATATTTTTTTAAACAATATCAACTCATCATTATAATTCATTCGACCTATATCATAGTCATATTTAATCACTTGAAACCAATTGAACATAATCAAAACATAATTTAATTTAATTTCAACATTAACCATTATAAGCTCAACAAGGGTTCTAATTGGATTTGGGGAAATATTTTTATTGGATGAATAATGACTGATATATTCATAATTTAACGTTTATATAACAATTACATAATTAAATTTAATCAATATTTCATAATATGAATTATCATATATAAATATAATATTTTACTAATTGAATATGTATTTAATTATTTTTTATATTTGATAAAACATTAATCATATATATTTTTTACATATTGAATCAAAATTATCAATTGATTTAATAAAAACCATTCCATGATTATAGTAAATTTATTTATTAAATAAAACTCTAATTGTATTTAGAAATATACCATTAAATGCAATATATTTAATAAAGATATTTATAAAAATAATTTGTATCCTAATAAATATACATAATGATGACCCCAGACATCATATAAATTTAGTGAACTTTGATCTACATTTCATCACAACATATATTGGATATTAGGTAAGTAAACCATGGTGATTTGGGACTACAATCATCCTTATCATAATAGTTATAATTCATAGATATATGAGAATAAAGCCACCTATCCAAATAAATAATGGCTTCACTCAAATCTATTCTTATAGTATCCTAATTATTTTGGCTTCCCAGTTAGTGTATCCTTAATCAAAATCCAAGAATAATCTAACATAGGAAAATTAATGGATACTCATGATATACTATAAAGTACCCAAAATGAAAATCATGAGTTATGTGTAGATTTCATTCCTTTTGAATGATAATTTAGGTGTATTTATGTTGAGAATAAAAATAACCAGTTTAATGATCAAGGAATCGATAAGTTCCACTTTTGAAGTAATCTAACACTTAGTATTAAAATGGGTTTCTTTTAAGTACTCAACAATTTAATATACATTATATTTATATTAAATTCATAACTATTACATCATACATAATCCTTATGTTTTCATGAGTTATTTCTTTTATTGTATGTATGCTTCTAAGGGTATCGTTTTTTAAATCCATATTCCATCCTCTACAACATCATCACTCTGAATTTGTGTTGGATTCTATGGGAATGATTATTAGGCATACCGTGCAATACTAACTATCATCATCACCATTTTTATCCCCCGAATGGTTATTACTGTATTTTACTCCCGAGACTCATCCCCTATATCTTCTGGACATGCACCTATGTTGTTTTAACTACTCTGAGCAGTAGTGATCTCATGCCAGGTACGGGTGAACATTGGGGATGAAATTATTTGAATCATTCAAATTTTGGGATCCCCTTTTTTGAAAGGCCCATTTATGTATATTTTTTAAAATATTAATATTACGGAATAACATTGGATTGATATTATTATAAAATGGTTGGATGTTAATCGTATGAAAAAAGAGTATGAAGATTGGGTGAAAGAGTTCATCATGTTTGTAAACAATAATGCATATGACCTATATGAAATCCTTTTTCTGTGTTTAAATTGTCGTTATTCAAGACTAATTTGTCTAAAGGAGTTGGAAGAACACATTATCTAATATAGAATAAATCAAAGTTATTAAATTTGTAATAAAAAGGGAAAAAGAGAATGTAGTTAGTGACTATGATAAAACTGTTTTTTATGGATCATTTGATATGATTAAAATTTTGGACAATAAAGAAGACCATTTTGAGGATGTGATTACATGTGTGAAAAATAATGATGATTGCATTGAGGAAGTGGCAATGATAGTTGAACGTTAACATTTTGATTGACCAAAATTTTTTCACAAGTTAAAGAATTGTGTAATGATTTAATTGTATGATGTTTTCCATAAATATATAGTATTGACAGCCTTACTGAAGGTTTATACTTTAGATGATAGAAATATATGGAGTGACTTCAGTTTTACAGAAAAACCTTATCTTTTGAATGAAATTTTCTTAAAAAATAATGATCTCCCTAGTAGAGCATATGACACTAAACAAATTCTATGTTCGATGGATATGAACTCTGAGAGAATACATTCATGACCAAATGATTGTACACTATTTTGAAAGGACCAAAAATCAATTAATGAAAACCCATGGTTTGGTTGTTCATGATACAAGAAAGATTAATCGAGTCCTACAAATTTTTTATTGTTATTTTCAATAATTTCAATGTTTAGGTACCTACATGAAAGTGAGGAGACTACAATAAAATTTACATGGAACACAAAATATAAGAAATTAATATTGAAAACTTAGTCACCTGGAAAAATCTCCTCAATGGAATAGAATTGATCATGTGTATCTTGAATTTGAAATGAGCTGAGAAACATTCTGCATTCATTATCTACAGATGGAGCGAATCATTTTGCTTTTCAATGAAACAATCCTGGTACTTGCCTATTTATGTGGGTAAATTATAACATTCCACTATGGTTATAGATGAAACAAAAATAAATTATGTTAAATATTCATATATCCGGAAAAAAATAAACTGGGTAATGATATTGATGTTTATATAGCTCTATAGATCGATGATTTGAAATTTTTGTGGGATTCATGTGCTACGTTTTTTGATGATTATAGAAATGATGATTTCACAATGAGAACCATGTATTACGGTAAAATAAATGAATTTCCTATTTATGGAAATTTGTAAGAATATACAATTAAAAGATATCATGTTTTTACTTTTTGAGAACAAGGTACAAAATTAATTAGTTTGAAACATTCATCAAAGACTCCCTTTCTAAGAAATCAAAAATTTCTACATGACGACACAATTAATGATCTAGAATGACATCATTCCATGGGAGATGAATGTACAACATTGTCCTCACAAACAGGTAATCAAATATTTGAGAATGTAAAAGATATGGACACAGCTTTTTTGAATCCTTTTTCAAAAAACATAATGAAGAAAGGTTGGAAAAAGTGATTAGTTTTTTTTAATTACCATACTGGAATTGTCTATAAATTAGACATTTTCATGATGTTATGCATGTTGAAATAAATTTATGCGATAGTGTCATTGGAACATTATTAAAATCACACAAAAAACAATGGATGGAATTAAGGCTACTTTAGAAATGATTGACATGAGGGTACAAGAATAGTTGGCACAAGTGAAGGGTGGGAAAAAAATTTATTCATCTAACTACATACACTCTTTCCAGCTAGGAGATATATTAGTTTTTCATCTTCTTGAATGATGTAATGGTTCCAGAGATGTATTAATTTAATATCAAGAATACAGTGTCAATGAATTATTTAAAGTTAATGTGTTTGATATCACATGAATTTCATGTTTTGATGCAATATCATGTTCCTTTTAATTTAAATTTTATTTTTAACAAGAATGTTCATCAGAAATGAAACATGCACTATTTCCTTTTCAAAGATATACGCAGAATTGTTATAGAACTAGAAAATTTACAACTAATGAAAATGAAATTTCCATCATATTATGTGAGTTGGAAATGTTATCTCAAACACCATTCTTTGATATGATGGTTCACATGATAGTTCACATAGTGAAAGAGATTCAACTATGTGGTCCTGAACATTACACATTAATGTACCCCATTAACTTTTGTATATAGATTTTGAAGGGGTTTGTCAAAAATCAAATTCAGAATGATTATTGTATTGTAGAGTGATATATTGTTGATGAATTTGTAAAATTCTGTTCCGACTACCTGTTTTTGTGGAAATCATCAATCTACCATAATGTCATCAAACTTGGGGTCTTGTGGGTGTAATAATTTCAAAAAGAGATGTTGTTACATTCAATATTATAGATCAGAACCATACCCAAATTTATGTTTTCTATAACATTTTATTGGATTCCACATATGTTGAGCCCTAAAAATAAATTCTACGGCATTTGTATTCATCAAAGGATGAAATCATGATATCAAATACACATAAAAATAGATAATATGATGCTTTCAAGACCATATTTTTAAAGAGTGAGATGAAAAAATAGATTAAAGTTTTGAAAACAATTGATGGATAGCCAAAAGACCAAGTGTGCATGAATTATCATACAATGGTTATGCAATTAATGGTTATATTTTCTATACAAATTGATATGACAAAGTCAATACCATAAAAAACAGTGGAGTTATACTTGTGGTTGATGTGATGCATGTTTCTTATAATAAGAAAACAAATACAATTTACATTGACAACAAAAAAATTTGAGAGTCCGATTATAAAACATTCTAGGTGCTGATTTTTCAATGAATATAGGCAAATAACTGTAGTGATATTAAAATAGGTGAATTGAGATTCATGAATTTTGATTTCAGTAAGGAATGTTACAATGAAAAACCGTTATAATGGAATTATAGACACTACACAAATTTTATATTCTAGGCCTCGCAAACCAAAAAGGATCAATTGTTTTGTTATTGACCAAAACCACTAAAGAGTCAAAAGAAAATCCAGAAGAGGATGACCCATTTATTGGGACGTCAAATTTATTTCATATAAGTCCAAATATATACAATATATTGTATGTTAGAAGAGACCAAAATAATAGAATTTTGATACTCTATAGAGGGGTAAAATCCATTCAACCATTAAAAAAATGGATTCCAATAATCAGGTTATATATATTTTTAATATATAATGTATTACCTCATGTTATTATATATTCGCTACTAAATTTATATATTCTAAATTAAATATTAATCCAATTAATCATATAATGACATCTGCACATATTGATGCTGCCAATATTGTGGAACAACATGTTCTCTACCTGCTACAACTCCAGGTGTAGAGGAAGAAGAAACTTCTGGATATAATGCTTCTACAGATCCAGAGGAATGACATATTGAAAATGTTGAACATCAGAAAATGGTAGATGGGAATAAATTTATGTTGTAAAAAACATGAGTGTAGTAGTGTTACGGTGTTTTATAAAATTATTATGTTGAAAACTAGAGACATCAGATTTGAGGTTTGATGAAATGTGCATGTGTTGACGCTCCATTCGTCACATGGTCATAAGCAAGGAAAATGGGGTAGATCTGAACTCAAAGTGATTGAATCTTTGATGAAATTTCAAAAACTTGACAAAGGAAAGGTAAGAAGAAGGACCCACAAGCGGTGCACAAGTTTCACTTTGGTCGCGCATGTATACTTGCGCACCCCAATATGGTCACGGATGTACTTGAGCGCCGCATATGGTCGTGCAGGGTACGTGTGCACCCAAATGATTTTTCTCCCAAGGTCTCCTCCAGCCTATAAATACCCCTGGTGGGCCCCACTTCAGAGGATGGAAAATTCTTCCAAAATCCAGATCTGAGCTCCCGACGCTCTAATCTCTTCTACAAATCTTCCAAGCACTTCTAAGGTAATTCTTTACCTAGAATGGAAGATCTAAACAATGATAACAAGACATAAGTGTTAAAATTTGTAGCACTTGCATGCCCATGAAAAGACTTGCGCGCCTATGCAATGACTTGCACGCCTGTTCTTGGATTGTGCTCCTATGGAAGGACTAGAGCGCCTCTCTTCTGGAATTTCATGGAGATGTTTCTAAGGGTGTTCGTCAAAGATCGCCCAAGTAAAACTCTACTGGTTCATTGTCGCGCAAGTATACCTGCGTGCTGCCTATGCACTTGCGCTCCACCTAAGCGCTGCCTATGCACTTGTGTGCCGCCTAAGAACCTACACGTCACCCAGGACCTGCACGACCCGACATTTGCGCACCGCTAAAGGACTTGCGCTCCCTTATGGTTTTGGGTGCCCTTCTTGTCCAGTTCATCTCTTTAATACCATTCCACCTCTCATATTCAAGATCTGGTCTTCAAGAAACTATTCAAAGCCATCTTTGGCATGTTTTTTTGATTGACTTCTCTATCTGAAAGGAATTCTGTGGAATATTTCTTTCAACCTCATCATTCAAAAGATGAGAGAATCTTTATTCTAGGCCTCCTCCTCAAGAGTAAGCCCTAATCCAAGGTTCCCATAACCTGGGCCTCCTTTTCATGAGTAAGCCCTAGTCCTCAATTGTCAAATTCTAAAACTTGGGCCTCCTTTTCTGGATTATGTCCTAGTCCAATAAAACATGGGCCTTTTTTTCAAGAGTAAGTCCTAGGTCTCCAAAAACTTATAAATCCCTCAACCTGGGCCTCCTCCTTAGGAGTAAGCCCCAGTCTTGACAAATCCCCCTTTAATTTGGGCCTCCTTCTCAAGATTAAGTCCCAGTCCCTTAAATTTTGGGCATCCTTTTTAAGAGTAATCCCCAAGTCAACTAATTTAGGATTCCTTTTTCAGGACTAAGACCTATGTTCCCTATATTTTGGGCATCTTCCTTATGAGTAAGCCCCACGCATAATTTCATTTAACTTAGGCATCCTTTTCAGGATTAAGCCCTAAGTCATCAAAAGTTCCCAAATCTGGTCCTCCTTTTCAGGAGTAAGTCCCCGTCCAAGTTATCTAAATTTTGGGCATCCTCCTTATGAGTAAGCCCCAATTCCCTTTTTAACCAGGGCCTCCTTTTCAAGAGTAAGTCCCAATTATCATATTTCCCTTAAGCAGTCCTAATTTCCTTTTGATCTGGGTCTCCTTTTCAGGAATAAAACCCAATAATAAGTACCCTCCTAATTTGGGCATCCTCCTCAGGAGTAAGCCCCAAGTTAGAGTATTCAAATCTCCATGAAGCACATATACCTTTATGGACATCATTCTTGTGTTTTCTTCCGTAAAGTAAATCCTACCTCTTCAAGTAGCTGGGAAGTCACACATACATAAGCACCACCTTATTTTTCAATGATTGCATATTCCTTTGCACAATTGTCTAGTTTTTACCAATAACTCTTGTTTCTCACACTGAGCATGACTCCCTTGGTATTAGAGTGTAGAAGTAATTACGACATCTTTTCATTGGGCCATCAATCATGCATAAAACCTCATACTTTCTCAAACTATGTGGGTTCTGATTCCTTCTATAAACAAGGATATGTAGGTAGCCCCTCTGCGGGTACGATCCCAAGTATGAAATAATCTATGTCTTACTGAATGACAATAAATTTCAAGTGCCTCACTATGTGTCTGAAAAATAGTATTGTCATTATCATGACCAAGACACTTTTATAATGTATCAAAGGATACCATTGGCTAAGGGTCTCTGTCAAATACAAATGATTCTCTATCGATGAAGAACCTTGAATACATATAAAAAGATTCTCTAAATTTCTATACATCGATCATTGATTGCAAGTTCTAAGGAAATGATCATTCTTATACTTGGTACTTTAATAAAGAATCACGAATAACATAAATCTACAAAGAGAGTCCCAGAGTAGACAATAATTCCCCTAAAAAAGGTGTGATGAGTCCGACCTCCCATTCTATCAACCAATGAAAATTCCTAAGTCTCATCAGTCCGCAACTAATGGGCACCTACCATTGTAAAGTAGGTCCAAAAGGATATGGAATCATTGGGAGTTTCCGGTTCTATGAATAAACCCATTAGATACTGATTGGAACGTTTGAATCTCAAATCAATGAGGTCATTCCCGATTCCAGTGAGGAAACAAAAATGGTGAACCCGACGTGAATCCTTAACCTAGTTAAAGTGATCTTCTTCTTATTTGTTTGGCCTCTATTTTAACGCAATGAGTGGGCCAACGAAGCAATCAATGACATGTGCTCATCCAAATGATGTAGTGGTCGGATTTATCTTGATTATGTCTGTTATATGGAACATGCACTTTTCTTTCAAGATCTTTTCCAAAGATGGCATTCCTAAAATTCACCCCTGTGAATAATGATGTCGTGAACACATCTACTGTGAGGTCTGCTGCTGTGAAAACCAATGCTGCTACTCTTGCTGGAACATCGTCTGCTCTGAGGACGACATCACCAACTCAGCGTCTTCAACGCTGGGTTTCTAACGCACTAGTTAAAGAGTATTGTCGCAACGGTACTATCCCAACTCTGGAGGCCGCTTGTCAAGCCCTCCAGGTTAACAACTCTACCTGGTCGTCCGGACAATGGCGGCCAGCGATCAATGTAACTCCCCGACCCCAGTTACCCAGAGTCGGTGCATTATTTTAATACATTAGCAGGGTTACAAGGAATCACGTCCCGAAGGACTGATCAGTTTAGCAGTCTTGGAAAATAGATTACATACATGAACTTTACATTACAATTTCAATCATAGAATACAACATAGATAGTGTTTCGATAATTCCATTATTCCCTTGGCTAAACCCTGCATATGAATCACAATACACTTCATCGGATCCTGGGAAAAATAAAACATTGAAAAGGGTGAGCTCAGATGCTCAGTAAGGATAATAGTACAGCGGAAACATTCATAAATAAACATAAACATTTAAGTCAATGTGTAACTAAAACAAAAGCCATTTTAAACTTTAACATCATCACAATATGGCAAAGATTAAATGAAATGATACCATTTACTTACTCAAATGGACATTCTACTAGTCGAATAATCACATGCAATATCACTAACAACTTTCAAATTAAGGGAATGAATAATGCTGAACTTTAATTTCTTTGTCTAGGCCTCATCCCAAGACCTTGGGGTTACTTCTAACCGGAACCCAACCCGGAGTGCCTCTAATAACCAGACACCAACCCGTAGTGCCTCTAATAACCGGACACCAAACCGAAGTACCTCTAATAACCAAAGACCAAACCGGAGGGCTTACTTTTACCAGTCCCTAACATGGAGGGCTTACATTAACGAGTCCCCAACCTGGAGGGCTTACTTTTACCAGTCCCCAACCCGGAGGGCTTACTTTTACCGGTCCCCAACCCGGAACATACTTGTTCAGCACATTCATCTGAGGAAATTTTTGGAATATAACATAAACATTCGGATTAAAAATAACTTATGAAATGTCAACACTTTAAACATAAATCATGAGTGACATAAGAATAACTCATCCACAGTCAAACATATCACAAAAACATGATTAAAATATGGATGTTTTGTATCATAATAAATCAACTTCAAATAAGCTTAAAATCCATCAAAGGATGTTGACATTGATGAAATCATAACTAATTGAGAGAAGTATCTTTTTTTGAAATCATTTAAAAGTAACATAATTATAAAATAATACATTTACATTAAAAATATCCTTATAATCTTTTAAGGGAAGCTTCGACAAAGTTATAATGGTGGAAAATAGCCACACCCGTCGTATATGTTCAAAAAACATTCTTATCTTAAATTTGTCAAAATGGTAAAAAAGTACATTGTTTAGAAAACAACAGAAAGATTCCTTTCAAAAACGTATCAGGGTATAAATGACTTTAATCCATTTTATATTTAATAGTAAAAATGTTTTGAAAGAAATTTTTAAGAAACATGGATTAGATGATAATGAGGTCCTAGTAGATAAATACGTATAAACAAACTCGTATAATGAAGCGATTTTGAAGTAAACCCTTACCAATTTGGTAACATTCGAAACATACAACCCACGAAAGAGGTATCATAAAAGGAATATTTAAATACACATAAATTAAAGTGTATTACACAAAGAATACTATTATGGGCAGTACATACACCACACAAAAGTTGTTAGTGGCAATATGGCATGAATCTCACAGGAATAAGTAATGAGATGAAAATCCCTTACCTCGTGTCCAACTTGACCCGTTCCTTCTCTAATATCCTGAATAATAAACTAAAGTTAATTTCTACTTTCTTAAGAACCTTTTTCAAGTTTATTATTCCTTTTATATCAATTATTTCCATGTTATATCCATTATGTAAACATTTATGTTAATAACGTTTATTTTGTCGATATTTGGTATTTCGGTCAAAATGGACTTCTTATAATTACATGTTGTCCATGTGGTCAATAGTTCATCATATCCAGAATGTTATTCATGATTTATATATCATATATATCATATATATCCAGTATATACATGTATTTATAATAGTACGTAACATTTAGAGGTAAGAAATGAAATGCACCGTTCATGGAGATGGTAAGCCGTACGTACGCATGAACGCTACTTTCATTTCTATTTCTTACTTTAATGGAATTAAAACAAAATGATTCATAGGTATATTATAATTCCAGTATAATATAAGATTTTATATATGTTACTTACGTTCATTAACACCATCCTTTATACGTTCCATGTATGGTATGAACGAGTCATATCATTTTAAGGGGGCGGTAGTCCGCACTTCCTTAAATGAAATTATCGTATGTACATACAACATGAAACGAATAATGGGATTATATTAAATGGCATTACAGAAGCTTATATATATAATATATATCATTAATATCATATTTAATTATAGTTCCATCATAATGGCCACCATGAGAGGTGGTAAGATGTAATTGGACAATCATCGTTTCGTGAGGCGTTCGTTTGCCATCACAGAAACATTATGTTCCTCATCCATTAGATGGAGGTGTGTGTAAGTGTAGTTCGAATAACAAAATCCTAGTATATTGAGGATACTAGTGTTTTTACAGAAAAAATGAAATAAAAAGTGATTATGGGTTGGAGAAGCAAAATAAATGAAAACAACTTAAGAGAAACCATTACCTTTAATTTGGGTAACTTCCTTTGGTTTGAACCAAAGGGCTTCTTGAAGTGTCTTCTGCCTAAGGTAAGGCTTCTAGGGGGAGGAGAGCGATGTAGGGAGATTATTTGGGCAGAGTTTGGATGAGCCAAGTGGCTTGAGAGGTGTGAAGAAATGAGTAGAAGTGGTCTCCTTTTATAAAGGAGAGGAGGGGCTCTTTAGGAAAGAGTGAAATTATTACATTACAATATAATGATATTCGGTTAATAATGGTCAAAAAATCATTGAGGTCGAAGATACGATGACTCATATTCGAAATAAAATCAACCAATAAAAATTAGACATGTTTTAGATAATATTTTAATCATTATAAGCCTATTTATTTAAATGATTTATTAATGAGGTAAACATTGCATCATTATTGTGTCATTAAAACATTAAATTATTTGATGTCTAAAAATTATAAATAAAATATCATTATGTAGGAAATCGTTTTAGATTTCTAATTAATATTTATAATCGAAAATCCAACATGTATAACCCTATGTAAAAATTGTTCTTCTAAAATATGTAAGCTTATGCCATTTTTATATTTATTTAAACTTTATTAATATAATGTGTCCCTACCACATACAAGTGGCTCCAAGGGGTCCCAGAATCGACCCAAGGATTCCCATGGTCGGGTATGTGTCCACCAATAAGGTTAGGACACGTTTTTGTGTAAATTAATATTATTATAATATTATTTTGTTACCCTTATTTACAAGAATTACCTTTAACCATGGTAAATAAAATATTTACCGAAGTAATTATTCAAAATGTGTAAAACTAAAAGTTAACTATTTAGACAATTTGGACATCCTGATTCTAAATATGGAATCAATTATTCTAAATTCAAAACACAGAAGTGGCAGAAATTAATTTAAAATTAATTCCCACTATAAAAACAAAAAGCGTGTTTTTAGGATAAAATAACTATCAAAAGATTGACACATGTTTATGTCTAATTTAATTGTGAAATTATGTTAAATGAACAACATTGTTTTAAATGGTAAAATTATACTCTAAATATACTTCAAAATCACTGAATTTCATAATTTATCACCATTAATTATTTTGATTAAAAAAGTTGTTTTTAATTAGAATTTAGTAATTTTTCACAATTCATAAAAAATGAACTTTATCAGAAAAATACCAAAAAATTACCCAAAGTAAATTTTGATGTCCCCATTCAAAATAATGATTTTATTTGTTCATATATAATGTATTAAATTGAAAAAAACTAGATTTAAAAAGGGTTCTCCATTAAAAGGCTATAAATCGGCCTTTTAATGTAAATTATGCTTAAAATTAGATTCATTCACATTTTAAGCCTCTAACTTGTAAATACAAGTACAATAATATTGTATTTAGTTTTTTTCAGTTCTCCAATACAATGGATATTAGTTAACGACCATTTAAAATAATAATTTTATATTATTAGTGTACGACGTAAGATTTCAAAGAAACTCGTTGTTGCGTATCGGGTAATCTATCGAACATAGCGACACCTTTAAACTAAAATTAATTTTTAATTCAAAAATATTAATAAATATGAAAATATCTTATTCTTTATTTACCTAGGATGTTACATCCTTCTTGTTTGGTAAGTCATGGTGCACTTGAACTCGGTGTTGCGTGTAGTGAATGTTATTGATTTATTTTGAAGAAGTAACACACTATGAAATCTTGGGCTGTTACATTCTTCCCTCATTCAATAAATTGCATCCTTGCAATTTGTTATTGTTCATCGAAAATAAAGGTTGAATTTTAGAAAATATCTTTGTGGGAAAACCCACATCAAAAATTGTGTTAATACAATTTAGTCTTAATAAGAGGAAAAGAGAAATGAAAGGGTCACCACCAAATTATGATCTCGATTAGGAGAACATTGGTGGCAATTGGAGACATATAATTTGATAAAAAACGTAAATATTTATAGGTAGTGATTGATGTCATTAATCACAAACATGTGTAAAATGGAGAGACTTAGATTCATCAATCTATGATGATTTAAGATACCATCGGTTCAACAAAACATATGATAACACATTTTTTGTTTTAAGATCCCTTCACTAAGGTATATGAATTAATTTCATCATTTAATAAGAGAAGAAGAAAAATATATACTTGACAAGCAGAGTCTCATCCTATAATTAAGTTCTACCAAAAATTCATCTTTCACTCTAAAAGATAATACAATTCAAAAATATTGTATTCTTCCAAATCATATAGGGTCCCAAATATAATGAATTTATAATTCACATATCAGACCCCATAAAAAAAGAATCAACATTATAAAATCTAGGGACTTCACGTAGTCCAGTGGAAGGCAGTAAATCCCAATCGCACTATGGTTGTGGGTTTAATTCCCACAGCCATGTCTGACGCGACCGGATGTCACACGGTCTGCATGTTGTCCTTTTTATAAATATCCAAAAATAATCTCAAACTAGAATTATCCAAAATACTTCTATCCAAGTCCAAAATCATTAAAGAAGGTAAACACAATGAAGATCCTTTTTTCCATGTAATAACATGTGAACACTTTCATCATGAATTCTCTTAAATCATGGTAACATCCTGAAGTACCATAAAACCATATTGACTACATTCATGCTCCCTTATTCCTTATATAATAATGGATATTCTCCTTCTATCCAAAATCATTGTAAACTCCAAAAATATAGTCAAGAATATCCAATATAATTTACTCAAATCAACCATCTCTTATTCCAAAATCACTACCTCAATATCAGGACCATATTAATGAATACCATTCCTTCAACCATGTATTTTCAAAAAAAAGTGTAGATTACTATTATGTCCCTTTTCTTAGAACCATATAATCTCAAATCCTCAATAAAATAGTACTGCAGTACAATCCTTATTTATCTCCATAATTCATGTAACCAATATACTATTGATACAACACTCAAATGAAATAACAACATAAGAGCACTAGTCATTCCTTTTTATCAGTGGTAGTGTCATTACTTGATTATAATCCAATAGAATCATTTTCCGCATAGTATGATGATTTGAACATTGATTTTCATAGTGTCCCCACTCCTTGCAGATGAAGCATTGTATATTTGAAGCCTTTTTCTTTCCTTCGCAATCACGAACGTGGTGTCCTTTTTCTCCACACTTATAACACACTCCCATTCCCTTCAGGCATGTTCCAAGGTGGTTCTTCCCACAATTACCACATATGGGAAAATTATTCTTTTCCCTCTTCCCTTTATCCATCATTCTCTCTTTCATCCTTTTCTTCTCTTGCTTCCCTTCGAAGCCATAGGACTCAATGAACTCTTTACTTATCTTATCAAAACATGATACTATCTTTTCATATGACGATAATACATGGGAGACTATTTCCCTTCTAAATGATGGCTCAATACCCTGAAAGATATGATCCTTCTTATTCTTTGGATCAAACGTATTGTTGGAGTCCACATTCCTTCTACTGGGCGCCATTTCTAAACAATGGCATAAAATAGATCAGTTTATGAATCGAAATACATAATTCCATACTCATAAAACACTTAAAATAAATTGTACAATTTATGGATATAATCCATAATCATAAAAATGTTTTCATTGAGGATGTATATACTTATAAACCCTTCATAATGGTTTGTAACGAAAATCAGAGTAATCCTAAGCATATCCCTCGGGAGTGTCGTAACCAAGAGTGCAGCAAGGCCTGTTGTCATGCACCAGTTCCCGTTCGAGTCTAGCTCAAAGAGGTGTTTTCAGGTTTTACCCCTAGGTACATCATTGCAAGAGCCACCTCTACCTGCTCATATCCAGACAGGGATGTATTGCTCAGAAAACTCACAAAATTTCTACAATACCAAAATTATAGAAAGTTCTTCTATACTAAACCTCAAAGTCTATCTTAGGGCTATGTCATCTAATCAGAGTTTATCTAAATCTAGTTTCCAAGGTTATTGCTAAACTTCCTCTGATACCAACTGTAATGCCCCGACCCCAGTTACCCAGAGTCGGTGCATTATTTTAATACATTGGCATGGTTACAAGGAATCACGTCCCGAAGGACCGATCAGTTTAGCAGTCTTGGAAAATAGATTACATACATGAACATTACATTAAAATTTTAATCATAGAATACAACATAGATAGTGCTTTGAGAATGCCATTATTCCCTTGTCTAAACCCTGCATATGAATCACAATACATATCTTGGGATCCTGGGAAAAATAAAACATTGAAAAGGGTGAGCTCAGATTCTCAGTAAGGATAATAGTACAGCGGAAACATTCATAAATAAAAATAAATATTTAAGGCAATGTGTAACTAAAACAAATGTCGTTATAAACATGAACATCAGAACAATGTGGCAAAGATTAAATGAAATTATTCCATTTACATACTCACATAAACATTCTACTAGTCGAATAATCACATGCAATATCACTAACAACTTTCATATTAAGGGAATGCATAATGATGAACATTAATTTCATTGTCTAGTCCTCATCCCAAGACCTAGGAGTTACTTCTAACAGGAACCCATCCCAGAGTGCCTCTAATAACCGGACACCGACCCGGTGTGCCTCTAATAACCGGACACAAACCCAGAGTACCTCTAATAACCAGAGACCAAACCAGAGGGCTTACTTTTACCAGTCCCTAACCTGGAGGGCTTACATTAAACAGTCCCCAACCTGGAGGGCTTAGTTTTACCAGTCCCCAACCTGGAGGGCTTACTTTTACCGGTCCCCTACCTAGATCATACTTGTTCAGCACATTCATCTGAAGAAAAGTTTGAAATATAACATAAACATTCGGATTAAAAATAACTTATGAAATGTCAACACTTTAAACATAAACCATGATTGACATAAGAATAACTCATCAATAGTCAAACATATCACAAAACCTTCAGTAAAATATGGATGTTTTTTATCATAATAAATCAACTTTAAATAAGCTTAAAATCCATCAAAAGATGTTGACATAGATGAAATCAAAACTAATTGAGATTAGTATCATTTTTTTTGAAATCATTTAAAAGTCACATAATTATAAAATAATACATTTACATTAAAAATATCCTTATAGTCTTATAAGGGAAGTTTCGATGATGTTATAACGGTGGAAAATAGTCGCACCTGCCGTATAAGTTAAAAAAACATTCTTATCCTAAATTTGTCAAAATTGTCAAAAAGTACTTTGTTTGGAAAACGACGGAATGATTCATTTCAAAAAAGTATAAGGGTATAAATTACTTTAATCCATTTTCTATTTAATAGTAAAAATGTTTTTAAAGGAATTTTTAAGAAACATGGATGTGGATGACAACGAGGTCCCAGTAGATAAATACGTATAAACAACCTCGGATAAGGAAGAGATTGTGAAGTAAACCCTTACCAATTTGGTAACATTCGAAACATACAACCCACAAAAGAGGTATCATAAAAGGAATATGTAAATACACATAAATTAAAGTGTATTACACAAAGAATACAATTATGGGCAGCACATACACCACACAAAAGGTAATAGTGGCAATATGGCATCAATCTCACAGGAATAAGTAATGAGATGAAAATCCCTTACCTCGTGTCCAACTTGACCCGTTCCTTCTTTAATATCCTGAATAATAAACTAAAGTTACTTTTTTACTTGATTAAGAACCTTTTTCAAGTTTATTATTCCTTTTATATCAAATATTACCATGTTATAACCATTATGTAAACATTTATGTTAATAACGTTTATTTTGTCGATATTTGGTACTTGAGTCAAAATGGACTACTTATAATTACACGTTGTCCATGTGGTCAATAGTTCATAATATCAAGAATGGTATTCATGATTTATATATCATATATATCACATATATAAAGTATATACATTTATTTATAATACTACATAACATTTAGAGGTAAGAAATGAAATGCACCGTTCATGGAGACGGTAAGCCGTACGTACGCATGAACACTACTTTCAATTCTATTTCTTACATTAATGTAATTAAAACAAAGTGATACATAGGTATATTATAATTCCAGTATAATATAATATTTTATATATGTTACTTAAGTCATTAACACTATCCTTTATACGTACCATGTATGGTATGAATGAGTCATATCATTTTAAGGGGCGGTAGTCCGCACTTCCTCAAATGAAATTATCGTATGTATATACAACATGAAACGAATAATGGTATGATATAAAATGGAATTACAGAAGCTTATATATAAAATATATATCAATAATATCATATTTAATTACAGTTCCATCATAATGGCCACCATGAGAGGTGGTAAGATGTAATTGAACAATCATCGTTTTGTGAGGTGTTCGTTTGCCATCAGATAAACATTATGATCATCATCCATTAGATGGAGGTGTGTGTAAGTGTAGTTTGAATCCTTCTTAAAACAACATACTAGTATATTTAGGATACTGGTGTTGTTACAAAAAAAATGAAATAAAAAGAGTTTAGGGGTTGGAGAAGCAAAATAAATGAAAACAACTTAAGAGAAACCATTACCTTTAATCTGGGTAACTTCCTTTGGTTTGAACCAAAGTGCTTCTTGAAGTGTCTCATGCCTACATTAAGGCTTCTAAGGGGAGGATATGGATGTAGGGAGCTTAGTTGGTCAGAGTTTGGACGAGCCAAGTGGCTTGAGAGGTGTGAAGAAATGAGTATAAGTGGTCTCCTTTTATAAGGGGGAGGAGGGGCTCTTTAAGAAAGAGTGAAATTATTACATTATAATATAATGATATTCCATTTATAATGGTCCAAAAATCATTGCGGTCTAAGATATGATGACTCATATTCGAAATAAAATCAACCAATAGGAATTGGATAGGTCTTATGTAATATTTTAATCATTATAATCTTATTTATTTAAATGATTTATTAATGAGGTAAACATTGCATCATTATTGTGTCATTAATAATTTAAATTATTTGATATCTAAAAATTATAAAGCAAATATCCTTATGTAGGAAATCGTTTTAGCTTTCTAAAGAATATTTATAATATAAAATCATACATGTATAACCCTATGTAAAAATTGTTCTTCTAAAAGATGTAAGCTTATGCCATTTTTATTTTTATTTTAACTTTATTAATATAATGTGTCCCCACCACATACAAGTGGCTCCAAGGGGTCCCAAAATCTACCCAAGGATGACCATGGTCGGGTATGTGTCCACCAATAAGGTTAGGACACGTTTTAGGGTAAAATAATATTATTATAATATTATTTTGTTACTCTTATTTATCGGATTTACCTTTAACAATGGTAAATAAAATATTTACCGAAGTAATTATTCAAAATGTGTAAAAATTAAAGTTAACTATTTAGACAATTTGGATATCTTGATTCTAAATATGGAATCCATTTTTCCAAATTCAAAACACAGAAGTGGCAGAAATTAATTTAAAATTAATTGCTGTTGTCAAAACAAAAAGCGTGTTTTTAGGATAAAATAACTATCAAAAGATTGACACATGTTTATGTCTAATTTAATTGTGAAATTATGTTAAATGAACAACATTGTTTTAAATGGTAAAATTATACTCTAAATATAATTCAAAATCACTGAATTTCATAATTTATCACCATTAATTATTTTGATTAAAAAAGTTGTTTTTAATTAGAATTTAGTAATTTTTCACAATTCATAAAAAATGAACTTTATCAGAAAAATACCACAAAATTACCCAAAGTAAATTTTGATGTCCCCATTCAAAAGAATGATTTTATTTGTTCATATATAATGTATTAATGTGAAAAAAACTAGATTTAAAAAGGGTTCTCCATTAAAAGGCGGTAAATCGGCCTTTTAATGTAAATTATGCTTAAAATTAGATTCATTCACATTTTAAGCCTCTAACTTGTAAATACAAGTACAATAATATTGTATTTAGTTTTTTTCAGTTATCCAATACAATGGATAGGATTTAACGACCATTTAAAATAATAATTTTATATTATTAGTGTACGACGTAAGATTTCAAAGAAACTCGTTGTTGCGTATCGGGTAATCTATCGAACATAGCGACACCTTTAAACTAAAATTAATATTTAATTCACAAATATTAATAAATATGAAAATATCTTATTCTTTATTTACCTAGGATGTTACATCCTGCTTGTTTGGTAAGTCATGGTGCACTTGAACTCGGTGTTGCGTGTAGTGAATGTCATTGATTTATTTTGAAGAAGTAACACACTATGATATCTTGGGGTGTTACATTCTTCCCTCATTCAATAAATTTCATCCTTGCAATTTGATATTGTTCATCGAAAATAAAGGTTGAATTTTAGAAAATATCTTTGTGGGAAAACCCACATCGAAAATTGTGTTAATACAATTTAGTCTTAATAAGAGGAAAAGAGAAATGAAAGGGTCACCACCAAATTATGATCTCGATTAGGAGAACATTGGTGGAAATTGGAGACATATAATTTGAGGAAAAACATAAATATTTATAGGTAGTGATTGATGTCATTAATCACAAACATGTGTAAAATTGAGAGACTTAGATTCATCAATCTATGATGATTTAAGATACCATCGGTTCAACAAAACATATGATAACACATTTTTTGTTTTAAGATCCCTTCACTAAGGTATATGAATTAATTTCATCATTTAATAAGAGAAGAAGAAAAATAAATACTTGACAAGCAGAGTCTCATCCTATAACTAAGTTCTACCAAAAATTCATCTTTCACTCTAAAAGATAATACAATTCAAAAATATTGTATTCATCCTAATCATATAGGGTCCAAAATATAATGAATTTATAATTCACATATCAGACCCCATAAAAAAAAGAATCAACATTATAAAATCAAGGGACTTAACGTAGTCCAGTGGAAGGCAGTAAATCCCAATCGCACTATGGTTGTGGGTTCAATTCCCACAGCCATGTCTGACGCGACCGGATGTCACACGGTCTGCATGTTGTCCTTTTTATAAATATCCAAAAATAATCTCAAACTAGAATTATCCAAAATACTTCTATCCAAGTCCAAAATCATTAAAGAAGGTAAACACTATGAAGATCCTTTTTTCCATGTAATAACATGTGAACACTTTCATCATGAATTCTTTTAAATCATGGTAACATCCTGAAGTACCATAAAACCATATTGACTACATTCATGCTCCCTTATTCCTTATATAATAATGGATATTCTCCTTCTATCCAAAATCATTGTAAACTCCAAAAATATAGTCAAGAATATCCAATATAATTTACTCAAATCAACCATCTCTTATTCCAAAATCACTACCTCAATATCAGGACCATATTAATGAATACCTTTCCTTCAACCATGTATTTTCAAAAAAAACTGTAGATTACTATTATGTCCCTTTTCTTAGAACCATATAATCTCAAATCCTCAATAAAATAGTACTGCAGTACAATCCTTATATATCTCCATAATTCATGTAACCAATATACTATTGATACAACACTCAAATGAAATAACAACATAAGAGCACTAGTCATTCCTTTTTATCAGTGGTAGGGTCATTACTTGATTATAATCCAATAGAATCATTTGCCGCATAGTATGATGATTTGAACATTGATTTTCATAGTGTCCCCACTCCTTGCAGATGAAGCATTGTATATTTGAATCCTTTTTCTTTCCTTCGCAATCACGAACGTGGTGTCCTTTTTCTCCACACTTATAACACACTCCCATTCCCTTCAGGAATGTTCCAAGGTGGTTCTTCCCACAATTACCACATATGGGAAAATTATTCTTTTCCCTCTTCCCTATATCCATCATTCTCTCTTTCATCCTTTTCTTCTCTTGCTTCCATTCGAAGCCATAGGAATCAATGAACTCTTTACTTATCTTATCAAAACATGATACTATCTTTTCATATGACTATAATACATGGGAGACTATTTCCCTTCTAAATGATGGCTCAATACCCTGAAAGATATGATCCTTCTTATTCTTTGGATCAAACGTATTGTTGGAGTCCACATTCCTTCTACTGGGCGCCATTTCTAAACAATGGCATAAAATAGATCAGTTTATGAATCGAAATACATAATTCCATACTCATAAAACACTTAAAATAAATTGTACAATTTATGGATATAATCCATAATCATAAAAATGTTTTCATTGAGGAAGTATATACTTATAAACCCTTCATAATGGTTTGTAACGAAAATCAGAGTAATCCTAAGCATATCCCTCGGGAGTGTCGTAACCAAGAGTGCAGCAAGGCCTGTTGTCATGCACCAGTTCCCGTTCGAGTCTAGCTCAAAGCGGTGTTTTCGGGTTTTACCCCTAGGTACATCATTGCAAGATCCACCTCTACCTGCTCATATCCAGACAGGGATGTATTGCACAGAAAACTCACAAAATTTCTACAATACCAAAATTATAGAAAGTTCTTCTATACTAATCCTCAAAGTCTATCTTAGGGCTATTTCATCTAATCAGAGTTTATCTAAATCTAGTTTCCAAGGTTATTGCTAAACTTCCTCTGATACCAACTGTGATGCCCCGACCCCAGTTACCCAGAGTCGGTGCATTATTTTAATACATTGGCATGGTTACAAGGAATCACGTCCCGAAGGACCGATCAGTTTAGCAGTCTTGGAAAATAGATTACATACATGAACATTACATTAAAATTTTAATCATAGAATACAACATAGATAGTGCTTTGAGAATGCCATTATTCCCTTGTCTAAACCCTGCATATGAATCACAATACACTTCTTGGGATCCTGGGAAAAATAAAACATTGAAAAGGGTGAGCTCAGATTCTCAGTAAGGATAATAGTACAGCGGAAACATTCATAAATAAACATAAATATTTAAGGCAATGTGTAACTAAAACAAAAGCCGTTATAAAAATGAACATCAGAACAATATGGCAAAGATTAAATGAAATTATACCATTTACATACTCACATAAACATTCTACTAGTCGAATAATCACATGCAATATCACTAAAAACTTTCATATTAAGGGAATGCATAATGATGAACTTTAATTTCATTGTCTAGTCCTCATCCCAAGACCTAGGAGTTACTTATAACAGGAACCCATCCCAGAGTGCCTCTAATAACCGGACACCGACCCGGTGTGCCTCTAATAACCGGACACAAACCCAGAGTACCTCTAATAACCATAGACCAAACCAGAGGGCTTACTTTTATCAGTCCCTAACCTAGAGGGCATACTTTAACCAGTCCCCAACCTGGAGGGCTTAGTTTTACCAGTCCCCAACCTGGAGGGCTTACTTTTACCGGTCCCCTACCTAGATCATACTTGTTCAGCACATTCATCTGAAGAAAAGTTTGAAATATAACATAAACATTCGGATTAAAAATAACTTATGAAATGTCAACACTTTAAACATAAACCATGATTGACATAAGAATAACTCATCAATAGTAAAACATATCACAAAACCTTTAGTAAAATATGGATGTTTTTTATCATAATAAGTCAACTTCAAATAAGCTTAAAATCCATCAAAAGATGTTGACATAGATGAAATAAAACTAATTGAGATAAGTATCATTTTTTTTGAAATCATTTAAAAGTCACATAATTATAAAATAATACATTTACATTAAAAATATCCTTATAATCTTATAAGGGAAGCTTCGACGAAGTTATAACGGTGGAAAATAGCCGCACCTGCCGTATAAGTTAAATAAACATTTTTATCTTAAATTTGTCAAAATGGTCAAAAAGCACTTTGTTTGGAAAACGACGGAATGATTCCTTTCAAAAACGTATAAGGGTATAAATTACTATAATCCATTTTCTATTTAATAGTAAAAATGTTTTTAAAGGCATTGTTAAGAAACATGGATGTGGATGACAACGAGGTCCCAGTAGATAAATACGTATAAACATCCTCAGATAAGGAAGAGATTGTGAAGTAAACCCTTACCAATATGGTAACATTCGAAACATACAACCCACGAAAGAGGTATCATAAAAGGAATATGTAAATACACATAAATTAAAGTGTATTACACAAAGATTACAATTATGGGCAGCACATACACCACACAAAAGGTAATAGTGGCAATATGGCATGAATCTCATAGGAATAAGTAATGAGATGAAAATCCCTTACCTCGTGTCCAACTTGACCCGTTCCTTCGTTAATATCCTGAATAATAAACTAAAGTTACTTTTTTACTTGATTAAGAACCTTTTTCAAGTTTATTATTCCTTTTATATCAAATATTACCATGTTATAACCATTATGTAAACATTTATGTTAATAACGTTTATTTTGTCGATATTTGGTACTTGAGTCAAAATGGACTACTTATAATTACACGTTGTCCATGTGGTCAATAGTTCATAATATCAAGAATGGTATTCATGATTTATATATCATATATATCACATATATAAAGAATATACATGTATTTATAATACTACATAACATTTAGAGGTAAGAAATGAAATACACCGTTCATGGAGACGGTAAGCCGTACGTACGCATGAACGCTACTTTCAATTCTATTTCATAAATTAATGGAATTAAAAAAAAGTGATACATAGGTATATTATAATTCCAGTATAATATAATATTTTATATATGTTACTTAAGTCATTAACACCATCCTTTATACGTACCATGTATGGTATGAATGAGTCATATCATTTTAAGGGGCGGTAGTCCGCACTTCCTCAAATGAAATTATCGTATGTATATAAAACATGAAACGAATAATGGTATGATATAAAATGGAATTACAGAAGCTTATATATAAAATATATATCAATAATATCATATTTAATTACAGTTCCATTATAATGGCCACCATGAGAGGTGGTAAGATGTAATTGAACAATCATCATTTTGTGAGGTGTTCGTTTGCCATCACATAAACATTATGATCATCATCCATTAGATGGAGGTGTGTGTAAGTGTAGTTTGAATCCTTCTTAAAACAACATACTAGTATATTTAGGATACTGGTGTTGTTACAAAAAAAATGAAATAAAAAGAGTTTAGGGGTTGGAGAAGAAAAATAAATGAAAACAACTTAAGAGAAACCATTACCTTTAATCTGGGTAACTTCCTTTGGTTTGAACCAAAGTGCTTCTTGAAGTGTCTTATGCCTACATTAAGGCTACTAGGGGGATGATATGGATGTAGGGAGCTTAGTTGGTCAGAGTTTGGACGAGCTAAGTGGCTTGAGAGATGTGAAGAAATGAGTATAAGTGGTCTCCTTTTATAAGCGGGAGGAGGGGCTCTTTAGGAAAGAGTGAAATTATTACTTTATAATATTATGATATTCCATTTATAATGGTCCAAAAATCATTGAGGTCGAAGATAAGATGACTCATATTCGAAATAAAATCAACCAATAGGAATTGGATAGGTCTTAGGTAATATTTTAATCATTATAATCTTATTTATTTAAATGATTTATTAATGAGGTAAACATTGCATCATTATTGTGTCATTAATAATTTAAATTATTTGATGTCTAAAAATTATAAAGCTAATATCCTTATGTAGGAAATCGTTTTAGCTTTCTAAAGAATATTTATAATAGAAAATCATACATGTATAACCCTATGTAAAAATTGTTCTTCTAAAAGATGTAAGCTTATGCCATTTTTATTTTTATTTTAACTTTATTAATATAATGTGTCCCCACCACATACAAGTGGCTCCAAGGGGTCCCAAAATCTACCCAAGGATGACCATGGTCGGTAATGTGTCCACCAATAAGGTTAGGACACGTTTTAGAGTAAAATAATATTATTATAATATTATTTTGTTACTCTTATTTATCGGATTTACCTTTAACCATGGTAAATAAAATATTTACCGAAGTAATTATTCAAAATGTGTAAAAATTAAAGTTAACTATTTAGACAATTTGGATATCTTGATTCTAAATATGGAATCCATTTTTCCAAATTCAAAACACAGAAGTGGCAGAAATTAATTTAAAATTAATTCCGGCTGTCAAAACAAAAAGCGTGTTTTTAGGATAAAATAACTATCAAAAGATTGACACTTGTTTATGTCTAATTTAATTGTGAAATTATGTCCAATGACCAACATTGTATTAAATGGTAAAAATATATTCTAAATATACTTCAAAATTACTCAATTTCATAATTTATCACCATTAATTATTTTGACTAAAAAAGTTGTTTTTAATTAGAATTTAGTAATTTTTCACTATTCATAAAAAATGATCTTTATCAGAAAATACCAAAAAAATTACCCAAAGTAAATTTTGATGTCCCCAGTCTAAAAAATGATTTCATTTGTTCATATATAATGTATTAATGGTAGAAAAACTAGATTTAAAAAGGGTTCGCCATTAAAAGGTGGTAAATCGGCCTTTTAATGTAAATTATGCTTAAAATTAGATTCATTCACATTTTAAGCCTCTAACTCGTAAATACATGTATAATCATATTGTAGTTAGTTTTGTTCAGTCCCCCAATACAACGGATAGGAGTTAACGACCATTTAATATAATAATATTATATTATTATTGTATGATGTAAGATTTCAAAGAAACCTGTTGTTGCGTATCGGGTACGCTATCGAACATAGTGACCCCTTTAAATTAAAATTAATATTTAATTCACAAATATTAATAAATAAGAAAATCTATTATTCTTTATTTACCTAGGATATTACATCTGGCTTGTTTGGTAAGTCATGGTGCACTTGAACTCGGTGTTGCGTGTAGTAAAAGTTATTGATTTATTTTGAAGAAGTAACACACTATGAAATCTTGGGTTGTTACAATCAAGAAGCAGGTGGTGCCAACCACCGTATCCAACCGTTTCGGGTCGTTATCCACGAAAAGCAATCACCATTCACTCCCATATGCTAGGGAAGTGAATGGGAAGGTCCCTCAGGGCCCGAATTCAAGAAGGCATGAGTCCTTCCCGAGGGCTCCAATCAACAATCGCCGCCAGACTCGTGTGGCAGTGCGCCCTCAACATGATGAGGCCACCGTCTCCAGGCGTTCGGCCCAGGTTCCTCGAACCCAGGCAAGAAATACGAACCGTCAAAGGCAGAACCCAGTTAATAGCGAGCAGATTCTCATCTCCGCTATCTCTGGAGGAACCCACCAACCTATCTTGGTGGAGAGCAGCGAGCGGGCACATACACCCATCTGTGTTAATCTAGCTGTCCAGCAGACTCGTCTGGAAGCACCACGCCAGTCCCGTCAGGAAATTCCTATGGAGTACTATAGGCAGGAACATACACCTGATTATAAGTCATCAGCTAGTCGGTAGTCTCCTTCGACTACAAATGATGAATCCCGTCAACCACCTTTGGCGGAGTGCAATCAGCAGGCATATACACCTTCTAGCATTAATAAAGTCTACCAACAGTCCCGTTTGGTAGCAACCGGAGAAGTCAGTCGGAAAGCTCCGATGACAAGCAGGAGGCAGACTAAAATCTCTGCCCCCACACTTGAGTACTGTTAGGATCCACTGGCAGGAAAAGGAGGATAGGAGCAGGAACATACACCTACTCCAAGCTCGGAATGGACGTATATCCCCTTTCCAGCAGCTCAAGTCACCAAGCACATTTTGTTAATGGTGAAAGAGCAGAAGCAAATCCCTGCTCATATCCTAGATGCATGTCAGGATATTATAACAACTTCAGAATCATCCCAGGAGAAGACACATAAATCGTTTCCTACCAGTGGAGTGACGCATCAACATCTCACTCCAGAACAGACACACACATCTGTTCTAGTCCAAGAGGGTTATGGGGCGTACTCCCCCATATCATACAGATATCAAAGCCAGGCACATACACCTGGTTTGAGCAGAGGTAATCAGCCTAACTTGATAGTTCCTCCTGTGCAGGCACATACACCTACCAAGATGAGTTAGAAGGCGTCTAAAAAGAAGACCCGCCCAGCACAGTCAAGAAACAAAGGGCCCATATGTTATCAGGCCTTACTCGATGCTGGAGTTCTTGAAGCCCTCAGACAACTATCTGTTGGAGTTCAAGATTCTACTCTCTCATTTCCCAATAGTGGGGATGTTTATTCTGAAGGTCTATATTAGTCTCCTCCTCATGAAGTCTTGCTTCATGACAATTCTATCGATCTTGAAGGTTCTTATTCAGATGCTTCAGATGTGGACCACAAAAACCCTATGTGTGGTCAAAATATCAAGGAGAAATAGATTCCATCTTTTACTGTAACCCATCATGACGGTCCTCCTCATGGTGATTAACTTCACTGCGAAAGTCCTCTCCGCAGTAGTGATTCACATTGTCTATGAATTTCCTCAGAACGAAATGTAGCTACGAGAAAGCCCTCCTATCTCTAGGTACTTTCAATCATGAAGCCAATCATGTTCGATGCTTTACTATCGGCAGGTGAAACTCTTTCTCAATCAGAAGATAGCCTGGGGTTTAGGTTATTCTCTGAACCATCCCTGGGTCATTCACCTTCCACCATTAATAAAAGACTCTCTACCAACCTTGTCGAACCCAATGAAACAACAAGGAAGCACCAGAATTGGTCCATACAAGTAGAATAATCCTCAGTAAATGATAAAGTGGAAGTAATAAATATGAGAAAACAACTGGAGAAAGGTGAAGTACCGGTTATGTTCTGGCCTTTCGCTGATTCTCAGTACGACATTCCAGACATGTTGATGGAAGATGGAATTCATGATATTCATCTCAACATATGAAATACTCTTTTTCAACTGAAGAAGAACGTATTATCATACGGTGATAATGAAAATCATATTATGATAATAGAAGGGTTACAACGCCAGACTGATTTGGCATCTCTATCAGCCTCTCGATATCTAAAGGATGAAAAGAAGCAGAGATCCCTTCATAGTTCATGCCTTGGCGCACTCAGAATATTGAGCCAGTTAATTTCCAATGCCCCATCAGGTATTCACATCAGAGGGTGGGGCGTTCATGGAGAACTGCATTTTGCTGTGCTCTCCAATCAGAAAAGCCTGCTGAAAATGGTCTCATGCAACGTTATTGCCCATGGCCGGCCTCAGTCAATTGTCTTTGCTTGTAATCAAATGCTTGACCAAGATAATGCCTCAACTAGTTCTTCTATAAATCAAGCATACAAAGAATAAGTTGTTGAAATGCTCCTACATCAGGCAAACGAGAATATTGAACAGGAATCTCGTATGGAGAAAGCGCATCATCAGGTGACAGAAGTATCTGAAATCATCCAACGGTCTTATGATCCAGGTGATAAAAGCGGATATCGATTGATGCATCTAGCTAACATCCGGACCAAGATCCGAAAAATCTGGAGGAATTTTAAGAAAGTCTCAGACATTGCATCTTAGGAACCACCCCAGCTTGCCATACTGGGGACTCTTTCAAACAAACTCTCAGAATTATCAAATGTAATTCGAGTAGTTGAGCGAGAACAGGAGGAACAACCCCAGTCCACCGGACTGAGGACTTTTTCAAATCCTCAATCCCTCCCTCAGAGAATGTCAGTATTCTCTTGATTAGGGAAGAAGACTCAAGAGGAACGAAGAGCCAAGTTATCAGGAGATTCTCTCAAAGTGACAGTTCACCAAGAAGTTCCTGAGCGATCAAGTCAACGGAACGCCATGTCTCGCCAAGAACATGGAAGAAGAAAATGTCACAAAAATGCTGATAGAAATGATTCCATGCATTATGCATCCATTAATTTCATCAGTGTCATTGCTTCTGATTCACCAGATGAGGCTCACTCAGAGGGATCAGACGAAGAGGTTCCTGCTCAAGAAGTTGTGCACACAGACCAAAATGAAGAAGGTGTGTGCACACGTTACCAAAGGATTATCCAAAATCTGGGTATTCCTTCAGGTAACCCACATCCCCCACTCCGAAAAGGATCCAATAAGGGGAAAGGAAAGAATCAGGTTACTTCTCACCCATCCTCTGGAGAAGTCCAGTCGCACTCATTAGAGCAAAGTTTTGCACAGCAGGAAGAAGAAATGAAGTAACTTAGGAGAATGAATGCAGAACTACTCCAATGTAGTCTTCCTCCTAAACGTGCTGGAGCCAGTCAGCCAAGAGAATTTGTTTCCGCTACTGAGATGGATCAAGAATATCCTCATTTATCAGTACACCCTCACAGGTCTAACCCTACGGGTCATGTGCAACAATAGCCGGTGGTTTTATCAGTAGTTGCAGTACCAGCCGTTATACCTGTTCAAGCTCCAGTCAGTGCACTTGTTCATGTCCAAGCCCAACCAGATGTCTCTAAAAAGTTTATAACTACTATTGAGTCTTTGATAGCTTGGTTGGAGGCTATGTATTGAAGCGATCTCAAGTTCAAGCATAGAAGAGAACTTACCCTGAATGGGTTGATGATATTCCCCCCCCCCATCAAATTTTGCAAGTATAACATCCCCAATATTTAACAGTTCGGGAGATCCAGAGGAGCACTTAGCACATTTTGTTTCCCGTTGTGATCCAATGATGGGAACTCCTCAGCAACAAGAAGATGATAAGCTCTGGTGCTTCATACAGTCATTACAAGGTCCTGCTTTTGTCTGGCATACGAGTTTGCAATCCCAGTCAATTACCATATGGGAGGATCTTCGTCAGCAATTTCTGCTTCAATTCAGTTCCACGTTTCCAAAGACAATAGTGTTCGATCTTACAAACTGTAAGCAAGGGGAGCATGAAATTGTTTCAGATTTCATTGCTTGCTGGAAAGGATGAACATATTCCCTAAGACTAGCACTCCCTCATGAAGAACTGTTTCCAATCTGTGTGGCAAATCTGCGTGATGAACTACGCACACCATCGATCCCTATGAAATACACAGGAGGGTTTCAATACCTTACATCAATTGCTCAACAAATTAAAGATTCTATTATAATGAAGAAGGATAAATCTCGTGTAATTACACTACCTCCAGGAAGGAGAATGGGTAGAGCAGAGACTGCTACAGTTATGCTCAAGCAAGAACCTGTACCTGTTTCTACCTCAAAGCCTTCATCTTCTCGAAAGGCTCCGCCTCCTGAGCATCAGCAATAGATAACATTTAGTTAAAATTATCAAAGAAATCAATGACCGAAACAATTTTGATGAAATGAAGAGCAAAGTTTATTCTTTCAAAAATGAACAAGTTTCTCGCTATTTCATTTTAGCTCTGGAGAATAACTTGGTTCAGCTGCCAAGGCCCAAAAGACAAAACAAGGAGGGAGATGAAGACCATCCCAATTATTTCCCATTTAATCAAATGTTGGGGCATCCCATCCAGGAGTGTTTTGTCTTTAAAGACCTCCTAAAAAAGATGGTTGACTAAGGGAAAGTTAAGTTGAAGGGTTCTTCAGCTCATGTAGCGTGTGTTACCGTTACAGATCTAGAGGAAGGAGGTGAGTGGCAGGAAGTCAAAAGCCAAACGGCGCAAAAATATGATGATTGGATGGTCAGAAAGACAATCCATCAGACTCATGCCATTTTGCGAACGCAATTGAAGAAGCCAATTGGGTCTCCTACTAATGCCGCATTGAAGCGTCCATCAAAAGGCAAATCCTCAGAAGGGCAGTGTAATTCAATGAAGAAAGTTGGGTCAGATGTTGATGAGTATATATCAAGGCCTAAGCTGTATCTGACTCTGGTGGATTTTATGCCATCTACATCAAAGCCACGGCCACCGCCCAATCAAACGGCACAGCCACAATTGGCTAGTCAGGCAGAGTCTTCATCAGATGAAGAACTAATATTTGGTTCTGTTAATATGATTAACTTAACATATCCTTATGATGGTTGCAGCTTCAATTTTGATGAGCCTGAATTCCCTCTATCAAATAGAGGAGGTAAAAGAAGTTTCAGGGTTCAGGGATACAGAGGAAGCCGTGGGTATCCCAGAAACCACAATTTCAATTCAACCCCTTCCAGAACTGTTTATGCAGCGGAAACTCGTGGTAAAGCTCTTCAGTGAGCTCAGCAAGAAAATGCTACTACTTCCACCATTAACAGATTCAGTCCTGGTACAGTAATTTTTGTAGATCGACTGGAAGTTCCACTTTCATCCTCTCAATGAGCAAATGGATCCAATCGATCCAATCTTTCGAAGCCAGGAATGTTCCCTACTCCTATTCCGTTACAAGAGGCATTAACTGCCAAGGCACCTGCTAAACCACATATTCCTGTTGGGAAACCCAGACCTCAGGATCAAATGTATGATGTATTGAAACACTTGGCCCATGTACCGGCCAATTAATCAATTCTGGAGGCACTGAATCTGTCAAAGGATCTTAGGGAGGCACTCATTGAGGCATTGTCAAGTCCTCAAGAGTTTGAAATTGAAATTGCTACTACTGAATTCTACCATGTAGAGAACAGTCCTGCGGAATGTCATGCAGTCATATCATTCACAGATGAAGATGAAGGTGATGTCGTGCATGGTCATATCAAACCATTGTACCTATCTGGAAAAGTTAATGGTGTGGATATCCGAAGAGCTTATATTGATAATGGTTCAGGAGTCAACCTCATCCCCATTCGTACACTTCGTCGATTGGGACTCACCGAATCTGATTTATCTCCTTCTACTTTAATGTTGCAAGGGTATGATAAAAATTAGCAAGGACCAATTGGAGAGATTACACTCAGAACCCAGTTTGGTGATCTTGTATCCAATTCAGATTTCATGGTGGTTGACCATGACACATTTTTCAATATTTGTCTTGGAAGTCCCTGGCTACATCAACATGCAGCTATCCCTTCATCGTACCATCAATGACTTAAATTTTGTTTCAATGGTCAGATTGGGACATTGTATGGTGACAAATTTCCGTTCATGACATGTGAATCTCAGTACATTGAGGTGGAATTCTATCACACAAAGGGAGAAGGGAAATCCAAAACAAAAGAGATTAGCAAGATTAATGCTCCATTTGGTTTGGAAATGATTCTAGTAAATCCATTTTCACATGTGACTTCAGATTATGTGCTACCTATCAATAAAATAAATAGGGTAGACACAAATCAATATACTCTTATGTAATGATCCATAATGTCAATTACGGCAATCGATCCAGACAACATGAGAGAATTTGGTAATCCACCATGCAGTGACGAAAGCCCAAATGGGGATGTCTTTATTTTTTCTACTGAAATTCAACAAGTCTATACTTCGCCAATAAGTTCAGTAGAAGTTATAGAAGCATATGAGGTGCACAATGATGTTGATTCTCTATCCATCATCACCTCCATAATAACCAAGTAAGATTCATCAACATTGAACAAGTTAGAAATGGAAGCTTCACCATACAGATGTTCAAATTTTAATATCTCTTCTGATTGTGAAAATTCTGCTTCATCATCTACAATGAAAGTGGAAATAGAGGAGATATCACATGTTGAAGAAGAAGAAGAAGAAGATCTCAGGGATGCTCCCCTAGCATTTGAGGAAGGCATCTCTACCACTGTGGATACACACAGAGAGATAAATCTGGGTACTGAAGAAGATCCACACCCCACTTTAATCAGTGCAGCCATGAATCTTTTAGAAAAAGAGATGTATATTTCCTTTCTTAAGAAAAATAAAGACATATTTTTTGGAATTATACAGATATGCCAGGGATAGATCCGGATGTTGCTACCCATCATTTGGGTTTGCTAGAAGAACATCGAGGATTCATGCAAGCTGCGAGAAGAACACACCCAACCTATGCTTCCAAAATAGAGGCTGATGTGGATAAGCATATCAAAGCTAACTTCATTAGAGAAGTTCAGTATCCCATGTTGTTGGATAATATTGTCCCTGTGAAGAAGAATAACGGGCAAATTAGATTTTTCATTGATTTCAGATATCTTAATCGGCATTGTCCAAAAGATGATTTTCCATTTCCGATTACAGAACTCCTGATTGATGCAACAGCTGGCTATGAAGTGCTATCTTTCATGGACGAATATTCCAGATATAATCAAATCCGAATGGCTCTATAAGATGATGAATCTACCGCCTTCAGAGCCCCTCAGGGTGTGTTTTGCTTTCGGATGATGCCCTTTGGCCTAAAGAATGCAGGCGCAACATATCAGTGTGCCATGCATCGCATCTTCAAACCCTTTTTAGGGAAATTCGTTGAATGATATGTGGATGACTTGGTGGTCAAATCCAAGCAACGACCCAATCACTTGGCTGATTTGGATATCATTTGACGCATGCTTCGACAACATAATTTGATGATGAACCCCATAAAATGTGCTTTTGGGGTTACCTCAGGAAAATTCCTCGGCATTGTTGTGTGCCATTGTGGTATCGAAGTTGATCCTGAGAAGACCAAGTCAATCCTTGGTATGTCCCCTCCTTGAAATTTTATATTAATTGAGAGTACTTCGGGACACTTAGCCTATATTTGGCGCTTCATCGCCAATTTGGCAGGCAAAAGTCTACCCATCACCAAATTGATGAAGAAGGGAGTCACTTACCAGTGGACTGAATACTATCAGGAATCATTTGACCTTCTCCAGAAATACCTCCGGAGTCCACCGGTATTAATGCCACCTGTTGAAGGAAGACCACTTATCCTCTATGTGACAGCTTTAGAGCGATCATTAGGAGCCTTTCTTTATCAGAATAATGATGCTGGGAATGAAAACAGCCTCCAATACCACATTCAGACTATGCTAGATGCAGAAACCCAATATTGGATTATTGAGAAGTGTTGCCTTGCATTAATCGTTGCATTTCATAATTTGAGACACTATTTGCAACATCACGAGGTCCAATTGGTATCTCGCAATAACCCACTCAAATTCATCCTCATTCGTCTGATGCTTATAGGACGTCTGGCAAGGTGGGCGGTTATTCTGCAGCAGTTTGATATTCAGTATGTGTCTCAGAAAGAAATAATAGGACAAGATCTGGCTGATTTCCTAGCTGAACACCCTTCAGTGGAAGATACATCTTTAGATATTGAACTCCCTGATGAATAATTCTTCTCTATTCAGGACAGTACTGATGTCTGGGAAATGTATTTTGATTGTGCTTCCAGAAGCCCAACATGAATGAAAAATAGAAGATCCAAAATTCAACAATGTTTGATTAGGAGTTGTTCTCATTTCCCCTGAACATGCGGTGTTACCTTACTCCTTTTTATTGCAGGAAGGCGGTACCAACAACGAAGCAGAATACCAAGATCTCATTACAGGCTTATAATTAGCACTTCAAGCACAAGTGAATCACTTGAAAGTGAATGGTGATTCAGACCTGGTAATCAAACAAATCAATGGGGATTATGCAATTAGTAAAGAAGAATTGATCCCTTTGTATGATTATGTCAGAGAGTTAATGGAGGAATTTCCTACGGAACTGACATTTTCTTATGTCCCCCAATCACAGAATGCCCAGGCTGATGCATTGGCTAATATAGCCATAGCTCTAGAAGATCCAGATCATGATGTGACAAGCATCAATATTGCCCACCGTCGTACAATTTCACCTTATGTTCGAATCAGAACAGAGGAAATTAACGAAATTAGTCCCATTCCTGATCCATATGGTCATAATACAGGATGTATGTCACCTATCAGGGAGTACCTTCAAAATGGAACACTTCCACATGATAGGGCCGAGAAAGAGAAAATCTGACGACGAGTGGTCAACATTACTCTTTATGATAGCCTAGATCACCTTGAGAATGTTCTCTATAAGCGTGGTTTTGATGGAGTTCACTTCAGATTCATTGATGGTGAAGAGACAATGGCTGTCATAAAAGAAGTGCATACAGGAGTATGTGGTGCCCACTAGGCTGGACATAGACTGTCCGATCAGATTCGAAGGATTGGATACTTTTGGCCCTTAATGATACAAGATTGTGTTGATTTCATAATGAAATTTCAATCGTGCCAGGTACTTGACAATTTCATTCATCAGCCCCCAGTTTTTCTTCATACATCCAAATACTCTTGGAAATTTCCCACGTGGTGAATGGATGTGGTGGGACCTTACCCTTCCACTACAGCTAAGCAGTTCAAGTACATTCTTAATGCTACTGACTTCTTCTCCAAATGCACAGAGGAAATACCTCTCAAAGAAGCCAGTTCTAAAAGAATTGTTAGCTTCATTATGTCTAACATCATCACCAGATTTGGTGTTCCTCATACGATTTTGACGGACATTGGCACCCATTTTTGTTCATCTGAGGTGAAGAAATTGTATCAAGAATACAACATCAAGTCCAATCATTCATGTCGGTATCATGCAGCGGCTAATGGCCAGATAGAAGCCTTCAAAAAGAAACTATCAAACATACTAAAAAAGATGTTGGATAAAGATAAGAAATCATGGCCTGGAAAAATCATTCATGCTTTATGGGCTTATAGGACCACCACCCGCACTGCAATGTGGTCAACTCCATATTCATTGTTATATGGAACAGAATCAGTTTTTCCATTGAGGTTCAGTTACCTTCGCTCAGAGTTGTTATTTGTGATTAGTCATCTACAGATGAACAATCTCAGAAGTGGTTGGATGAGTTGGAACGATTAGACGTGAAAATATTATGCACTCTACATCACTTGGAAGTATATCAGAATCCAATTGCGCGAGCCTTTAACAAAAAATTTCGCCTTCATTCATTCACTCAGGGAGAATTGGTATTGGTTCTCAGAACTCCAATAATACCAGGAAAGAAACCTCCCAAGCATGAACCAAAATGGGAAGGACCTCATTCAATACATAAGGTCTATTTCAATGGAGCATATTCTCTTCTCAATAGATGGAGAACTCATAATGACTTCAACTAATGCCAGATTTCTGAAGAAGTATTTTGTATAAACACAAAATAATGTTCCCAGAACCAATATATTCACATTGGTGTATTTGCGTCCAGCATGACTCTAAACTGTATTTATGACCTGCATGACACTAAACTGTATGAATTGTCCTACATGAAATTAAAATGTACTTAGTCCTAGATACATGACATTATACTGTACAAAAATGTTCTTTCATCCAACATGACGTTAAACTATGTCAATTACTTCAATAGTCGAACATGACGTTAAACTATAAAAATCCCCAGAACCAATATTTTCATATTGGTTCACCTTAGTCATAGATACATGACTTTAAACTGTATAGGAATTTTCATTTGTCCAACATGACGATAAACTATATAAAATTACTCAACGTCGAACATGACATTAAACTATAAAATTTTCTTGAATTGTTCTACATGACATTAAATTGTACTTAGTCCTAGCTACATGACTTTAAACTATACAACAATGTTCTATCATCCAACATGACGTTAAACAGTGTTAGTTACTTGAATTTTCCTTCATGATGTTAAACTATTAAAAAGACTCCAATTCGTCCAAAATGACGTTAAATTATGCAGTCCATGTATACGGCTTTAAATAATTCGCATGTTCTATCATCCAATATGACGTTAAACTATATTTTTTCCCATTGTCCTACCTACATGACATTAAATTGTACAGAAGTTCCTTATTTTCTGAGATGACATTAAACTAAATTTTGTCCCTGCTACATGACATTAAACTGTATAGCACCAATAGTCCTTACTGTATGTCTTTAAAGAACACAGTCCCTTTTTGTGTCCTACACGACATTAAACTGTGCATCGTTAGGGTTGTTGCTATCTCTTGATTCTCACATTGAGTTTAACTCACGTGAGCATAGATAAAACATCAACAATAACACTTCCATCTTTAATTGAACTAGGCGGACTTTGATCTTTGCCTTCTAGGCTGGGTACGTAGGAAACCACCTAAGGTTCTAGCCCAGAAAATACATTTTCACATCGGTTCACTTTAGTCTCTTTCATTTATGACTTGTGAAACCGTTGTCAGAACTGATTTCCTCATATTGGTTCAACTTTGTCCATGCTATATGACGTTAAACTATACAACATTTTTTGTCCTGTATGACAATAAACTACGACATTATTTTATACCCTCACCTGAGAGGGAATCATTCTATACATTGATTGCATACATGGTATTACCAAATCCTTTTATCATGGGTTAAACCATCATTGCAGTAAAGTCCCCTTGTCACCCTTCACAAGTACGAACTAAATCTGTACAGAGGGTATTTCTAGAACTATGTGGGATTTATTCCCATCCTCATGGGATACGTAGCAACATTCAAGCATCCCTCGAATCCATCCCCATGTCTTTGGGCCTAACCCCAAATTCAACTTTCAATCTTTTGGCTGAAAATTCCCTATACGATACACAATGTGTATTTCTATAACATGGTCCGAGTTCTACGACAACAAACTAAGATCTCCGACACTCTTGTCCTACGCGACGTTAAATTGTAGTGTAAGAACTACAGTTGTCTTGATTCACATCCTTATGGGATACGTACTGAAGTCCAGTACCTTAATTCTGGACCCAGCCACAACGTGATTTTGGTTACTATTTATCTATGTACTTTTTACATACACTAGACAATACCCATTTAAATGTTTCATAACCCTAACCTTGAAATATTATTCAGATCTTCATATCCCTTTTCATGACTTCTGGTCACAAAATGATTGATACCTAAGAGTTATATTGCCTGACTATGCAGCATGTGCCCATAGGCGGCCTTGCATAACGTTGCCTACATAACGGACCTCTCAGCCAAAAGATACTATTTATTTGACTACGCAGCCAAAGACCATAGGTGACCCTATATAATTCAACCCCCTAACGGGTTTTTCAAATCATAGTAACTTCATTCTTGGGAGGAAAACCTCTTTTGTCCTTATTTGTCTTAATGACAATATGTAGGGATTTGGAAAAATAGTCATCCTCAACATATCTGTGCCATATTCCCTTTTCATGATTATAAAATATTCATGTTTATGGTTTATAATTTTCGTCCCTACATTTGGGTCAGTCCTTCGTAGGAGAAACATTCATCTGGTTCGTAAATAATCTTGTGTGGAAATGTTTTCTCCATATTCAAGTACCTCTTTCCATTCTACACACTCTATACTTTAGAAAATTTGAATCTCCATAAACATTCACTGGCTTTTAGCACTAGAAAAGTATATTTCTGAAATTTCATTTACCTGACTATACAGAACGTGCCCATAGGCGGACTTGCATAAAGTTGTCAACATAACAGACCTGTCAGCCAAAAGATACTATTTGTTTAACTATGCATCCAAAGCCCCTAGGTGGCCCTGCATAATTCAACCCCATAACGAGTTTGTTAAATAATAGAAACTCTATTATTGGAAACTACTTTTTCTAATACCTTTTAGCTCTTTTCCATATCATTCCTCTGATTCAAAATTTCTTAAGTCATAGTTTACAAATTTCCCTTCATACATGATATGGTAATACGACATCGGATAAATTAGCAAGGAATTGAGTCATTTCATATCCATTTGGTCAAAGCTCTTTCGACCATAATCATTAGCACTTTTTATGTCCGTGTGCAAGACATTAAACTGCCCACAAAAGACAAGGGAGATTTGAGTAAAAAATCAAGTCCTAGCTCACTAAACATGAATTTTGTATGATTTAGGTAATATTGAGAAATTAAGTGATTCAAAGTTTGATATCCTCAGAGTCAAATCCTCTTTTCTCTCCGGATCCAACTCTGAGGGGGGACTTTTGTTGACGCTCCTTTCATCACAGGTTTTATAGCAAGGAAAATGGGGAAGATCTAAACTCAAAGTGATTCAATCATTGAAGAAATGTCAAAAAATTGAAAAATGAAAGGTAATAAGAAGAACCCACAAGTGGCGGGCGAGTTTCGCATTGGTCGCACAAGTATACTTGCGCGCCCCAATATGGTTGCATAAGTACTTGCCCGCCGCATATGGTCGCGCAGGGTACTTGCACGCAGAAATGATTTCTCGCCCAAGGTCTCCTCCAGCCTATAAATACCCCTGGTGTGCCCCACTTCAGAGGACGGAAATTTTTTCCAAAATCCTGATATGAGCTCCCGGTGCCCTAATCCCTTCTTCAAGTCTTCCAAGCACTTATACGGTAATTAATTACCTAGAATGGAAGATCTAAACAAATAGAACAAGACTTAAGTGTTAAAATTCGTAGCACTTGTGCTCCCATGCAATGACCTGCGCGCCTATGCAATGACTTGCGTTCCAGTTCTTGGCTTGCGCGCCTATGGAAGGACTTGCACGCCTCTCTTCGGGAATTTCATGGAGATGTTTCTAAGGGTGTTGGTCAAAGATCGCCCATGTAATACACTACTGGTTCACGGTTGCGCAAGTTTACCTGTGCGCTGCCTATGCACATGCGCGTCGCCTAAGCGCTGCCTATGCACTTGCATGCCACCTAAGAACCTGCACGCCACCCAGGACATGCGCGACCCAGGACATGCGCGCCGCTAAAGGACTTGCACGCCCTTATGGTATTGGGTTCCCTTCTTGTATAGTTCATCTCCTTAATACCATTCCACCTCTCCTATTCAAGATTCGGTCTTAAAGACACTCTTCAAAGCCATCATTTGCATGTTTTCTTGATTGACTTCCTTATCTGAAAGGAATTCTGTGGAAGATTTCTTTCAACCTCATCATTCAAAAGATGAGAGAATCTTTAATCTAGGACTCCTCCTCAGGATTAAGCCCTAATCCAAAGTTCCCTTAACATGGACCTCTATTTCAAGAGTAAGCCCCAGTCCTCAATTATCAAATTCTCAAACATGGGCCTCCTTTTCAGGATTAAGTCCCAGTCCCCTAATACTTGGGCCTATTTTTCAGGAGTAAGACCCAAGCCTCCAAAAACTTATAATTCCTTCAACCTGGGCCTCCACCATAGGAGTAAGCCCTAGTCTTCAAAAGATCCACTTTAATCTGGGACTCCTTTTCAGGATTATGTCCCAGTCCATTAAATTTTGGGCATCCTCCTTAGGAGTAAGCCCCAAATCCCCTAATTTAGGCTCTCCTTTTCAGGAGTAAGCGCTATGTTCCCTAAATTTTGGGCATCTTCTTTAAGAGTAAGCCCCACACATAATTTCATTTAACTTAGGCCTCCTTTCCAAGATTAAGCCCTATGTCCTCAAAAGATCCCAAATCTGGGCCTCCTTTTTAGGAGTAAGTCGCAGTCCAAGTTATCTAAATTTTGGGCATCCTCCATAGGAGTAAGCCACAAGTCCCATTTTAACCTGGGCCTCCTTTTCATGAGTAAGTCCCAATTATCATATTTCCCTTAACCAGTCATAATTTCCTTTTGATCTGGGTCTCCTTTTTAGGAATAAATCCCATTCATAAGTCCCCTCCTAATTTGGGCATCCTACTCAGGAGTAAGCCCCAAGTTAGAGTATTCAAATCTCCATGAAGCACATATACCTTTATGGACATCATTCTTGGGTTTTCGTCCCTAATGTAAATCCTACCTCTTCAAGTAGCTGGGAAGTAACACATACATAAGCCCCACCTTATTTTGTCATGATTGCATCTTCCTTGGCACAATTGTCTAGTTTATACCAGTACCTCTTGTTTCTCACACCGAGCATGACTCACGTGGGCTTAGAGTGTAGAATTAATTACGACATCTATTCATTGGTACATCAATCATGTATAAAACCACATACTTTCTCGATCTACGTGGGTTCTGATTCCTTCTATAAACAAGGATACGTAGGTAGCCCCTCTGCGGGTACGATCCCAAGTATGAAATAATCCATGTCTCACTGAATGACAATAAATTTCATGTGCGTAACTGAGTGGATGAAAACCAGTATGGTCAATATCATGACCAAGGGACTTTTATAATGTATCAAAGGATACCATTCGCTAAGGGTCTCTGTCAAACACAGATGATTCTCTATCGATGAAGAACCTTGAATACATATAAGAATATTCTCTAAATTTCTACACATTGATCATTGATTGCATGGCCTAAGGAAAATCTCATTCAAATACTTGGTACTTTAATAAGGATTCACGAATAACATAAATCTACAAAGAGAGTCCCGGAGTAGACAATAATTTCCCTAAAAAAGGTGTGATGAGTCCGATCTCCCATCCTCTCGACCAATGCAAATTCCTAAGTCGCATTAGTCTGCAGTTAATGGGCACCTAACTTTGGAAAGTAGGTCCAACATGATATGGAATCATTGCGTGTTTTCAGTTCTACGAATAAACTCGTTAGTTACCGATTGGAACGTTTGAATATCAAATCAATAAGGTCATTCCCGATTCCAGCAAGAAAATAGCATGACTAGCCTGTTAACCCCAACAAGACCATGTTCAGTAGTTACATTTGGCTCATCAATCGAAAACATGTAAATATTGATGTAGATTTGTCGCACAGTTTTGTGACCATTCATAAAACATTGATTTGGGAAAATATTATGGTAACACTATGATATCCTTTTTTTTCTAAATAATAAAATAATAAAACATTGAATTACTCCTTATCATCCCTTCCAGAGTGATTTTATAGTAGATGACTCCAACAAGAAATTGTGAATTAATGGTTTTAGAAGTATTCAAAGAGGAATTCACACAATTATAATGATATTTCATCTTAAAAATGCTATAGGAAAAATAAACACCAACCCACCACTTATATATGCATAACTGATAATCCATGAACCATGGGATGTATTTAGTAGTCGGTGTTAGGATATATATTTTCAGGAATATTATTTCTGGAAATACAATATTAGAAATACATGTATTCATCACTTTGATTGATAATTATTTATTTTTGAAACAACTACTGTGAAATGAAAATAATGAATGGGAAAAAAACCATTATACCCCTACCATAATGTAATTATGTGTTATGCTTCTCTTGAAAAAGAAATGGTATGTATTTTAATTCTATCATAATACATTTCTGTGACATGAAAAACATCATAATTATATTCCTAAATTTTATGAATAATGATGAATTACAATCCAAATAATTTTCTATTCCATGTCATGTTCTATAGAATGAGGATGTGTTAATAAATATTGGATACTAATATATAAAAACTCATAACGAGTCTGGGAAGCATGTTTAAGTATGACATAATATTTTTTTTCTTTAAATCCCTATTACATAACAATGATCAACTAGTTTCCAATATTTTTATCCTACGTAGTCGTAAGAATCATCATCATCGATACCAGATGAACACCTACTTTCAGTTGCCTTAAAGTGACCCAAACAATATGGTCGTATTAGAGGTGTGGGTTTTGAGGTGACAACACGAACATATTTTGAGAAAATAAAAAAACATGAGGATAAATATAAATAAATGAAAGATGTGAAATTAATATTATCTTACCTTAAAGAAAAATTTCATTAAAATAAATAGTTAATAGAATATTTTATTGGAGGAGGTGATAAAGAGAAGAAAAAACTCTAGAATAACCATTGTATGAAGATCCCGCCCTAGCCCCCACCAGCTTTGAGGTCAGACATTCCACTCGAAGAGCCATCTTAGCTGAGGTAATCAATGTTCTCCCATGTTTTTCTATGAAATGTGAATTAAATAGACACTGATAACTTTCTTATAAGGATATTATATAGGGTAAATGTTACTTTGATTTATATCTATCTATACCAACCCATCACCTTGTTGCAAGGGCTACCGTGTTCAATATCAAAGAAGATAGTCTACGAATAGACCACATCCAAAAGGAAATGAGAGAGTTTGGATTATTGTAGTTCATGAGCCAAGAACTATTCTACATGTTTCACCTATTTATTCAAATATTGACATGATCAAACAATCCATTGGAATATTCATATAATGACAACCAAATGTTATAAAAAAATGTCGATAAGGAGGTATTCATTTCCAAAAATTTTTCATACTAAACAATTAACAATTAATAAAAAATGTTATGAGTTGAAGAATGTTATTACAGAATAACAAAGGGAAGGGATTGTAATAAATGTTTGAATAGAAATTATCTAAATGATCAAACCAACTGATCAAAAAGATATTCAAGAATCATCTTTACCCCCATCCGATCCATATACATATTTACTAAAATTAATGGCTAATGCAGATAAAATGTTACAATATGGTAATAAACGCATAGATTATTTTGAATATAAAATGTATAAACAATACATTAGAGGAAAAATTTCACTTTACAATGGTAATAAAATCCTCATGTATATATGGATAGTATTCTTAACTGTAAACTCATACATGTGGTGTATTTTCATCAGTTGTTTTTCCAATAGCGGATATACTATGTTAATTATGACTATATACATTTCGTATTTTTTGTAGGAATATATATGAATAAAAATTGAAGGGATTACACCATGAACATAAATTCTGACTCATTAGTCGTCACATCACATCTACATACAGAAAAATACAGAATTAACAAAAATGATTGAAATAGTATTAAAACTGGCCAAATCACTAGAAAGAAAACATATGGATAATAGAATCTTATTAATACAAATTATTCAGTGGTAAAACTATAAAATTTTATCATATAAAATATAATTTCATTCATTCATTCCCAATTCCTCTATATTTTTTGGAAACATTGGATGCTCATTGCAGTCAATTTGGATACCCTAAGGATTTATTTCCTAGATTCAATTCTCGGACACCCACCAAACCAACCACACATAATGATGTTTTTAAATTTATAATACACTATATCCAATGTTTTAGAACTAAAATTAAATTTGTATATTATATATTATATTTTAATGAGAATTATATTATGATAGGGTGGTGTTTAAATATCATCAAAATCATGGCATGAGTATAGACCATGTGCATAAAGATCCTGAAAAGTTCTATAAGTGGATAGGTATCGAGGTAGATATAATAAGATTCCCATTACCAAAAAATATAAAAAATAACTTCTTTTTATCAATGTTCCTTCAGCTTATGAAACAAAAAATGTAAAATATTATGGTTATTATGTTTATAAATTTATGAGGGATATCATATTACATCAACAATCTAGCATCACCAAAGTTTTTTTTTCTATGATAATTAATATTTCATTAAAAATATATTATAATCCTTTATGTTTTTATATTTTTCCAATACTACTATTAGTGTTGAAAATTTTTTTATTCAGAAGAAAAATAGATTTGATTGAAATGAATGGAAAACATACCTGATATCTTAATGTACACATATATAATGGAAATGTGACTTCCATATATTTAATAAATTGATTCATATTTATGTTTTAATTATTTTTTTTAGTATTACACATATAATAATAATTTTATTATATAGATAGATTTTTTTTGAGTTGGCATCTGTAGGAATCATTCATACCTAAATTTTACCCATGATATGACTTGTATAACCCTAGGTGCGTCTTTTTATTTAAAAAATGACAGTAATTTTAGTAAAAAACACAAATAACAAACCCAAAATCAACCAAACACATTACTATTGTTTTGATGAATTTTGAAAATGACCCATAGGACAATTTTGATGAGAAGGAATCAACGGTACCTTAATTTGATGCACAGTGTGACGGGTATGGCTCTAAATGTCCATTATCATTTTAAAAATGTCTATTTAGTTCAAAATATGTTTCACACGCTAAAAACCAACAAATTTAATATAATTATCTTGATAATTTATAAAAATTATTATATAGTCATTTTGACATGTAGGATGCAGTTTCACATCAAAATAACACAAAATGTGATTGATATGGCTCAAAGTGCATGTTTTCAATTTCAGATGATATTTTAGTAAAAAGAACATGTGACAAACTGAATATCAAAAAAACAAATTCATATTGTTTTGAAACTTTACGAAAATGAGACATCCTTCATTTTTGAAATTTATGAATAAACCCCATCTCAATATGATGCATGGTGTGATCAGTATAACTCTATGTGTGTCTTTTTATTTGAATTTGATATTTTTTTTAGCAAAAATAAACAGTTACATACTGAAAACTATAAAAATGCATTAAAATAGTATTGAATATTTAGGAAAGTGATTGATAAGTCATTTTATTATGTTTTTTCACCAACCTCATCTCAATTAAATGCACATTATGAAAGTATGACTCAAATTGTGTCTCTTCATTTAAAATTGACATTAATTTTAGTAAAAAGAATGAGTGAAAAACTAGATAGATATAAATAACATTCATATTGTTTTGATACTTCAGTAAAATGATTTATAAGTAATTTTCTACGTATATAAATCAACCATACCTAAATTTGACAAACTGTGTGACCGGTATGACTCAATGTTTGTCTTTTTATTTAAAATTGGCTTTAATTTTATTAAAAAGAACATGTGACATACTTTAAAAGTAGAAGACCCATACATATTTTTTTAATACTTTATATAATTATAAATAAGTAATTTTGATGTCTAGTAATCTAATTCACTTCAATATGATACACAATATGAGTAGTAGAACTCCATGATGTTTTTTTATTTAAAAATAACATTATTTTTTGTAAAAATAACAAGTGACATATTGAAAAAATGAAAAAACATTTAGATTGTTTTATAATATTGAACAATGATATATACGTATTTTGTGATTTTTATGAACCATCTTATCCTCAATATGATGAATTGTGTGAATGATAATACTCCAAGTCTATATTTTTATTTAAAATTGACATTAATTTTAGTAAAACGAACAATTGATATACTGATAACTATGAAAACAAACTTATATTGTTTTGATACTTTAGTAAAATGATACACTTGTCATTTATGATGTGTAGTAACCAATAAATCCTCAATCCGTTAAACGGTGTGAGTGGTATGAAACAAAGGTTTTCCTTTTATTTGAAAATAACATTAATTTTAGTAAGAAGAACAAGTCACATACTAAAAACTATGAAAATGAATTCAATTTTTTTTTAAAATTTAGTTAAACAATCCATAAAAAATTTTGGCGATTAATAATCAACTAAACCTCAATACGATGCACAATATGACTGATATTACTCAAAGTGTCTGTTATGATTTTAAAATTGTTATTTTAGTTTGAAACACATGTTACTCATTAAAACCAACCAAAAATTCAGTGATTGTCTTCATAATTTTAATAATGATTCATAAGTCATCCGTGATGTAAACTAATCATTATAATGTAAAACCAACACAAAATGTGACCAATATGACTCTAATTGCATGTTTCCAATTTCAAGAGACATTTTAGTAAAAAGAAAAAGAGACATACTAAAAAGTAAGAAAATGAATTCATATTATTTTGATACTTTATAAAAAAATATACATATTTTATCTATCACATGTAGAAATAAAAACCACCTAAATCATTTGAATATTGTGTCCGATATAATGCTAATTTTTTATTTTTATTTTAAATTGATATTAATTTTCGTAAAAAGAATATGTTACATACTAAAAACCACGAAAATATATTCCAATTGTTTTGATACTATAAAAAAATTATCCATACATCATTTTTAATGTGGATTAATAAAATGAACCTCCATATGAAACACTGTTTGACTAATATAACATTAAATGTCCGTTATTAGATAAAATTTGAATTTTAGTTCAAAACGTGTCACTCACTAAAAACCAAGAACAAATTCTCCAATTTCTTGACAATTTAAGGCTATTATCCATAAATTAGTCGTGACATATAGGAATAAGTCTCACATCCAATAAATATGAGATGCTACTGATATAACTCAATGTGCATGTTTCTAGATTCAAATGATATTTTAATAAAAAAACAAATGTGACATAATCTGAACTATAAAAATGAATTCATATTGTTTTGATAATTTAGTAAGATGATCCATAATTCATTTCTATTGGTTAGGAATCATCCTACCCTCAATCTAAAACATATTGTGAATGATATAGTTCTATGTGTGTATATTTTTTTAAAATTGACATTAATTCTATTAAAAAGAACATGTGACATACAGAAAACCGAGAAAACACATACATATTTTATTACACTATATGGAAAATATCGAGATGTCATTTGTGACATGTATAAATAAACGGTACCTCAATATAATGCATAGTGTGACCAGTATGACATAGTGTGAGTCTTTTTATTTAAAATATACATTAATTGTAGTAAAAAGAACATGTTAAATACTGATAATTGAGATTATATATTCATATTGTTTTTATAATATATGAAAATTATACATAAGTCATTTTCTATGTGTATGAATCAACCTCACCTCAATATGATGTATGGTGTGACCGATATGACTCCATGTGTATCTTTTTATATATAATAGACATTAATTTTAGTAAAAAGAATGAGTGGCATACTGAAAACCAAGAAAATACATCTGTATTGTTTTGATACTTTAGTGAAATTACCCATGAGTCATTTGTGATATTTAGGAATAAACCTAACGTCGATCTGACACATGGTGTGACCCATATGAAAAAAATTGTCTATCATCAATTTAAAATCGGTATTTTAGATCAAAATGCGTGTCACTCACTAAAAACTAAGAAAACATGATCCGATTTACTTGATAATTTAGAATAGTGATTCATAATTCATTTTTTATGTGTAGGCATTATTCTCGAATAAAACCAACACATGATATGACAGAATATCTCAACGTGTGTGTTTCTAGTTTGAAATGACATTTTAGTAAAAAATAAAAGTGATATATTGAAAACTGAACAAACACATTTAGATTATTTTGATACATTAGGAAAAAAATCCATAGGTAATTTTTTATGATGGGGAATTAGTCACACCATAATCTAATTCACACTTTGTCCAGTATAACTCCATGTGTGTATTTAATATCAAAATTATTTTTATTAAAAAGAAAAAGTGACATACCCAAAACCAAGAAAACACATTAAAGATATTTTAATACTTTATAACAAATATCCACAACTATTTTGCGATATATAGGAATGAACCTCAGCTCAATACAAAGCATGATGTGGCTGGTATAACTCTAAGTGTGTCTATTTATTTAAAATTGAATTTTTATTATTGTATTTTTTCATATTAATGTTTAATTTATTTCATTAAAATATTAACAAAATAAGGTTTTATTTCCTATATTGGTGGATTTTTTTTCATGGGTTGAGGTAATTGTTTGGCAACTAATACCATGGGTGGACTTTTTTGAGAGGGGATCACATGTACCAAAGATGATGAAACATTTATATTTTTAAATGATTGTAGATAGTTATTGTATATATAATTATACAAATTTTTTTTTGAAATGAATATAGTATTGAATTTTTTGTAATATTGATTTAAAATTTAATTAAATTAAATTATATATTCTTAATACAGGTTATATTATTTGTTGTAGTGTTTTATTATAAAAACAACACACTATTGTAGGTTGGGCCTTTATCAGCACCATTTCTAGCACTAATAAAGGTGGACCATTATTAGTGCTATTGAAATCACTGATAAATGGGGGATTTATCAGTTCTAATGAGATAATTTATAAAGTGTCACATATCAGTGCTAAAGTAGTGCTGATAATGGGAGAACTTTATTATAATTTTTTTTGGGCCAATAATTTGGACCCCCATTAAATGGAATGGAGGACAACAACGTTATTTAGGAGTGTTAATGGAATTTTTTTATGAAATTAAATGGAATGTATGTAGTAGTGTGGTATATAGGAACCACCTTTCATGGAATTGAAATTAAAATTTCATTCAATTTAGAGATGTTCGAAACCACGATAGAGGATCTTTCACATTAAATTCAAAATTAGATTATTTAGATCTGGAAGAAATTATTTCATCATATTAAAATAATGTCATCAATGAAAATGTTGAACTACTAAAAACCCTTTCATATTACCATTTTTTTAATATAAGGATTCAAATGTAGAATTCCTCGATCAGTTATACACACGGGTTTTGATGATCACCAAGTAAAGTCAATTGATTTTTGTGTTCTAGAGAAACAAATCATCTTATATTGATCATATTGATTTCTAATCCTTTGAAAATAAACGAATCTCTATTATGTTTCACATTCTAGTGAGGGAGACAGAATGATGAATTCAAGATATAAATCCATTGTGTACAACGATTCTCTATATCTCGATTAGACCTACAAAAGAGGCGTGACCATCTATTTATTGAGCTAGGGTTTAGATTAAAAATATAATTTATCTTAATGTCATTCATTAAATAATATAATATCTTTATTATAACCCATGTCAATAATAATAATAATAATAATAATAATAATATCATTATATTAGGGAAAATGTGTTAACTTGCGCAATAACATATATTATTTAACCATCATCAAATTAATATGTTTGACCGAATACGATGTTGGATTGTTCGAAATCCTCTATCAATTATTAAGCACCTGAATAAATATATTAAAAATATTATTCATCAATGTATATTTGTGATCAATAAAACATAAATAAAATCATTCCACTATATTGAGAATAATATTTTTTAAATTAATTAAATTTAAATAATATTTAATCACTATTAACGAAAACACATTGTGTGTGACCCTTTTAGATTCTTTCTCATTATAATTATATGAGATTTAATAAGTCCAATATTATTGTATAAAAATAGGTCAAGACACCCAAAAGAAAAGAACATAATGTCATAAAAATGATAACCACATATGAACACTCACAATGTAATATAGTCTCTTTTTTACAATATATCATCAAGCAGGTTTCACATTCATGTCATCATCCTATGTGCTTGATATGAATTTCATTAACCATTTGAAATAAACATGTTCTCACACCATTGACAAGGAATGTATTGTGATTGTTCTATTCAAATAAAATGGATGAGATATTTCCATATATATTGATGGGAGAAATCGTTCCTTGACTTATACATTAATAATATGTCATTCGTGACACACCTGACATACCATAAATCCTGCCAACATATGGCATAACCTATTTCATCTGTAATTCTATGTGCATGTGTCATGAAAAATATTGACGATAATATTAAATTATAAGGACCATTAGACAATATCACATATATGAATATTTGATGAATCCAAAATACATGGAATTCACACTGGTGGGTCTGTTCTCAAAATCACCCATCTTGGAGATTACCGAGTGCAAAAAACATGAGAAGAGCCTCATCTGCTTATATGTACTCACACCTAATAGTCCTATTCTAGGTGTATCATTATAGAACATTATCTTGAAATATAACTATTCATAATAATACTATCATAGTCGTTCAAGGTTCTCATCATAGTGGGTATCTTTTATGACCGTATCAATATGACAAATACCCTAGGTCATTATGACATTAAAGACATTAAAAACAATGAAAAATATGTAATAAGATGTTAATAATATTTAAATCATTGAATATACATGTAATCAATGTGTAAATAGTTATTCATAAGACATAAATTATAATAAACTCACACTTATAATAGTGCCAACGACATATTAATTTTAGTCTACTAGCCCCGACCTAATAATCATGTTTCTACTAAGTCAAGAATTTATTCAATGGGTCCACCATGTTGTATTATATGGAAATAATTCTCACTACAACTTCACATCTATGAGAAAAATCCGTCAAGTGATGATACTTCCAAAGTTTGTGCTTCTTTCGTTTATGTGACAATGAAACCTTTTCAAGATCCACCACTATAGTATCTTCATAATAGTGTGTGATAGGATATTTACTAATAGGTAACACATAATACTATTTAATGAAGTTCCGTTTCTAGACTAATTTTATAGCCACCATAGAAGCTGTAATATACTTATTCTCTGTTCTCGAATCTATGACCATAGCCTACTTTTATCTTTTCCAGCTCACAAAACATCCATTCAATGTGATGATGTATGTTGTTTTTTATTTTATATCATATTGATTTTTTTGGAAACTAGCATATACAAATCCTCTAGTGACTAGTTCCTCATATCTTCCATAGAATAGGAATACATCCTTATCACACCTCAAATACTCGAGGATAACCTTGAATTTCATCCAATGGAGGTCACCTAGGACCTCTAGATATCTTCCTACCACACTTAATGCATAGGACAAATCAAGCATTATACATAACATACCATACATTAAAAACCCATTTACTGAAGTGTATGAGATCCTTTCATTTCTATTTCTTCCGTTATGTGCCTTAGGACACATTTTCTTATAAATAAATTGATCCTCCTCAGTATATTGTCAATATATGCACCATTACATAGTTCAAATAGCCTCTTGGATATATTACGATAGATCATTATCACAAGAATATATGTCAAATCAACTAAGTCCTTTATGGAACATCATTTATTAAACCAGCATTTAAGAGACTTTAAAAATGGTTTTTCATTTCCAACAATTAATATTTCATTAACATATAAAATTAATAAATATATCACAGAACTACCATATAGTTTATAGACACATGAATCACATTCATTATTTATGAAACTATATTCATTTATGTATTCATCAAAACAAATTATCCCTGACTAATATTCTTCTATTAATCCATAAATAGATATTTTGAAATTGCATACCTTGTTGGCATTATTTGAAGTAAAAAGTCCTTCAAGTTGTGTCATATAAGCATCTTAACTAAGGATTCAATTAGGAAAGTCTATTTGGACAACAATTTTCGAAATATTATAATCATGGAAGTCCATAATTTAAATTAAAATTCTGATGGATTTTAGTATAGCGACTGGTGAAAAGGATTTTTCATAGTCAATTCTTTTATAATATTTAATCCCTTTTGCAACTAGTCGTGCTTTATAGGTATTCAATTTCCCATCCTTGTCCAATTTCATCTTGAATACCCATTTACAACAGACATGATTTACATCCATTGAAGGATCTACTAAAATATAAACATTAGTTTAGTAAATGGAATCCCTTTTATAATTCATGTCATTTTACCACTTGGAAACATTGGTTCATTTACTTCTTCCTTGTATGTCTTGTGATCATTAGTTTCAACTAATAACAATTCACTATTCTTAATGACTTGAAAACCATGCTTTTCTTGTTCTCTAACATCTCTTGTAACCCTATGAAATTCTTGTGTGTCTGGAATAGGTTATTCATCCATTGGAATTTTTGGAATCTGTTTATATGATAACTCTAGTGCATATTGATCCTCGAAATAATCAATGTCTATCTCACTCCAAATATCTCTTTTATTGATTTTTTCCTCTAAGTGATTATGTAATGTCCTTCCAAAAATATATTTTTCCCTAAGGTTATGTATAATTAATATCCCCTTGATTATTTGGTGTGTCCTATAAAGTTACATTGTGTTCCTCATGGTGCATGTTTTTACATGAATAGGCTATAAACAATATTGTGCAACCCAACACATGTAATAATGATAGAATATGTTTCTTTCAATTACATAATTGTTATGGAATACCATCTATTACCTTACTTGGCACTTGGTTTATTATTTTTTATACATTTTGTAACATTAATCCTCAACAGATAATGAAAGACTTGCATGAATCATCATTGATCTCACCATGTCCAATAGGTAGAGGTTCCTCATTTCACTTATTCTATTCTGTTGAATTTTATATAGTGGAGTGTGTTGAGATAGAAAAAATATCTCTCATAAATAATTCATCAATTATTAATTAAGATATTCTTCTACATTGTTAATGTGGAGTATCTTATTGTTTTTACCATGTTGGTTCTCAACATTAATTTTTTATTCTTTGAATTTATCTAATCAACCAGTCTAATACCTCATCAAGTAAAAATAACCATATATACTAAAATTTTCTGTAGAAGTTATGAAGTTTGAGTATCCACACTTTTCATCAATAAAAAATGGTAATCACAAATCTATATAAACTAATTCAATAAGTTTATTGGCCTTTTCATCTTTCCTAATAAATTGGGATTTATTTATTTTTACTTATAAACATGTGTGACATACACTATGTATTTTTAGTTCAAAAGAATCTAAATATATATCTTTATGAAGTTTAGTCAATCACTTTTCATATACATAACCTAGCTAGTGATGCCAATGTTGGGTATGGTGTGAGTCATGTGATGTAATTTTGTTATCAATTTCTATAACATGGTTTACATAATACAATACATAAATACCAATATTTAAATGTGAATTACTATTAAAAATGTTATCCTTTTAATATAAGAAACATTTATTCCAAAAATTAAATATAAATCCTTCATATCTAGTCTGTATATAGAAATAATGTTTTTGGTAATAGATGGAAAATAGTAACAATATATTAAAACAATTATCATTCTTGTAGGAAACATGAGGAGGTAGTTGATGATTGATACAATAGTAAGTTTAACTATATAAGATTGGTGTAGATCCACCTATCCTTGGACAAATTTTTTGAAACTACATGGTTCTTGTATTTGAATACATCTGTGATCCCCACAAGCTCTATTTAGTAAAAAATTTGTAGAAACATATAAATTCCACTAGATAAAAAATTCACCAGAAGCCTCTCCTTATTTATTTTCCTTGGTGTGTTTTTTCTTACAGTTTCCCTTCTTGCCACATGAGAAAAATGCAAAATATCATTCCCTTGATTTCCCCTTGATCATCCTATTATTGGAAGGGAATGCTAACAGTTTTTTCTTATATCTCTTCACTCACTCTTTCCTATTGATCAATATAAATATTGAATGATATTTCTCTTTCATCTCTTTATTTACATATATAAGAACACTAAAAATATCTAGGATAGATTTATCTATACAGTTCATATTAAAATTTAAAACAAATCATTAAAATATCTAATGCAGTGGTGTAAGAATGAGATAAGATCAATGTTATTTAGTGACTTTAAACCCTAAAACCACTAGATGCTCAATATAGCTATGGAGCTTGACTACATTATGAAAAAATGGGTAACCCTCTCCTAGATTTCTCTAAAAAATATCCTTGTAGATCACAAACTATTCTTTCCTACCTATTTCTTGATATAGAACATTGATATTCTTGATCATGCTACAAGCGTCCATGTTTTCAATGGAGTTAATGAGTTCACTAGAGGTATTTGATTACATGAACCATTTATTGTTGAATGAATTGTTTATATGTTTTTCATAGAAAAGGGAATCTTTATCACTTTTCTCCATGGCAGGCAGATTAGGCATTTAGGATTTCAGCATGTAATATTTCCATTCATGGTATAGAAAATCCTGAAAGTATATGAACCACTCATAAAAGTCACTACTACTGAGGAGATTGTATTTCCTATATATAGATGATAGGGATAGTGCTTATGATGAACATTCTAGTTTAAATAATTATTAAAGATCATATTATTAGTACTTTTCTTGATTACAAATAATGTGAGAATTAAAAATAATTATTTTTATTAAATCCCCTACTATTCTATCAAGTCCTAATATCCCTCACAATTGAACATGGAATGTCATGTTTCTAAGACATTATAGTGGCAATGATCCACATCCCCCTTTATATAACCCCAATGAGGGTTGGTCAACCTACTTGATAGTATTTATGTAGGCATGTCTTTTCCAATTCTTTTCTTGCAGATTATTGATCAGATGAGTGGACTCCCCAATACTAAAATACCAAGATGTATTTCATTAACACATTTATTAATGTTACATCATGTCTGAGAGGAATACATATTTTTATATAATATTGTTAAGTCAATCCATTGCCATTATAATAACTCCATGTTAAAAGTATGTTTCTTAAGGACGGTTAGTCAAACACATTGTTATAAGGCTTTCATTATCAATATAATAATGGAATACCAAGTCTAACTTAATATATATTTGAGGTATTTTAATTTATTATGACTAAATTTAATATTGTTTTATTCATTACATAACCTATTTATATTATGTGTATTTAGGTAATGAATTATCCATGTTTGGATACAACATTTATGCATATTGAATGTATTTAAATTATATATTTTCTCATCAATTCATTTATTTATGACATATCAGTCTTTCATCCATAAAATAAATAATGGAAAACATAGAAATAAATAAATTATAAATTACCTGATCATGTGCGTATGTAAAAGTTTATTTATTTGGTGGAACAGAAGTCAACTATTGAACTAATGGAATAAGTCACTGTTCTAGTCTAGAAATGAGTTACAACATTCCCCTTGTCCAATAGTGCATCACATGAGATTGTTAGTGTTGGTGTCCTCAGAACCAATTGTTTTGTACATTTATTACATGAATGTTCACTTATTAAATATTGTTCATTGTTCTACTTGACTATAATATAATAATGTTCTAGAATAGTCTTTTCATTGATAAGGTCATGGCACATCCCCGCTATGTTGAAAACCTTGGAATGCTATAACAATATTCTTAAATAATGTTCTACGATTGGATGAAATACAATTATAGGAAACATAGTACACATATCATCATGTGTGAGTACTCATAAGAATACAAGATTATCTCTCATGGAGTTCGCAAATGGTAATATCCATCATGGGAGATTATGAGAACAGACAGGGCAGTGGCCATTCCGCATGTTTTAGCATCATCAGACATTGCAATCTATGATCGTGTGTAATGGTCCTTTGACTGAAATATTATCATTAACTCATATGATGACTCACGCACATAGATTTGCTGACGAAAACCATCACGAAGAGAGTTTACTAGAAGTAGGGTATGTTGGGTGTGTCATGAATGTCATGTTGTTAATGTATAAGTCGAGGAAGGACTTTTCCCTTCCATATTTATAGAATTTTATATTTTGGGCCCTTTGATTTAAATATAAATGTTGCACAAATTCCATGGCCATGGTGTCATAGTGAGTTTATTTCTAGAAGTCAATGAATGACAGATAAATCATATAGGTTTATGACACTACCATGAATCCTGGATGATGTGATATTAAGACCATGGGAGTAAATTACACAGTAATCATTTGTATAAGGTGACACATCATGGGGGCATATACTTCATTCTCTTGGGAGCCTTGTCCCATTTCAATATAGTAATCTCTGACATTAGGTAATCCAGCATAATGGCAATGAGAATGAGGCCCAGAGGGTCACACAAAAGTGTATCCAAGTATATCATGTAGAATAAAGGTTATTCATGTATGTGGTTTAATAATTATTCAAGTAAGCCTAATACATTTTAATGTTGGAGGAAGAATAAAATGAAAAGAAGTACACACCGTGTATTAATGATTACATGCCTTGTATAATTTATTTTGAAAATAAGTACACGCTGTGTATTAATGATTACACGTCATGTTGTTATTAATGAAAAAAAATTACACGCCTTGTATTTATGATGACACGATGTGTAGTTTCTTCAGTCAATATTTTGAGGAAATAAAATTTTATTAAATGATATTTATTATAATCAGTGTGGGCGCATGTAAAGAAATCAATGATTCTAAATGGGGTTTTCAGAAGAGTTAATGAAATAAATAAAATGCGTAACATGTTTATATATTGCCAAAACAATACAACCTAAAACATGATTATAAATATCCTCATAGCCCCAACTCTTTTCAATAGAATTTTTTTTCATAAGAATTCTATAGAATTCTATCATAATTGAAAGAACTCCTTCCTCCAAGAATGCTATCAATACCGATAGAGATCCTCTTTATCAGATCAAGACAATCTAAGGTGGGAAACACCAACAATTCTTTCTCCATGATAGCACCTGAAGACACCAATGGCGATATCCAGAGATACGTGGTGCACATGTGGATCACCGCTAGAGGAAGTCTACCATTGGCTTCTGTGATGTAACGACGAATCATATCAGAACATGATCAAGCAAATCAATGAAAAAAGAACACCCAAAAGGTAATTCCTGTCAATTAATTAAATTAATTATAATCAACCTATGACAATCCTATTTTTTGGTTTCGGGACCATTCTTCTTCTTTGACTATTTCTATGGATCAATCCGCGGAGATTGGAATTTATCTTCGTATTGATCACGGATTGCTTATTGGTAATGACAAAAATCACTGTGGGCACATCGCCCCACATGATTCCGCTGTGCCTGAATCCTTTAAAAGGTATCAGAGGGTGGTTACAACACGGATTATAGTTATATAATTTTTTTTGATAATTTATGCATTTACACGTGATTCAATTAGTGATAAAACATTCTATTAAACTGAATGAATGAGATCTATACTTCCTCCTTCATTTTGCAATTCACATCACAGAAATGGACTTTTAATTTTAATTTTTATTAAAATAAAAATGAGGAACTCATCTGGAGGAGCTGGTCTATCTGTCTATACAAGAGGGGAATACACATCGTGTAATTAAGACTACATGAATTGTTCTTAGGATCAATGAATCGGTAGTGGTTCACTAAACCACCCCGTGTGAATTGAGTATACCTGAGTTTAATTACAACGTGTTGACCAGAAATGAACGGGGCGTGTAAGCAGTATACACGATGCGTATGTTGGATCAACACGCCCTGTAGTCAGATATGGCCCAAGTGAAATCATATACAAAACGAAGTTGTGTTCCATGTACAAGGGCTTACCAGGCCAGTAACCACGTAACAAGAAAGTACATTCCATGATATATTAATCTACATGCCATGAACTCCAGAATTTTTAATGTATAAAAAACCTTCCAAAACCCCCAGTGTGTACTTTGGATAAATGGTGAAAATGAAAACAAGCATTGTAAATATGAAATAAAATCTTTGTACTTTCCATAAATGAGATTTCACCAGGTTTCCTCCAAAAGTACAAAGACATGTGCAAAGAATATGGTTGAGACGAATCTCAAGGAAATTCATAATGGAATTTAAGATAAATAATTGATTAATTATAAGATCATAATTAATTTACTACATGTGAGAATTATCTTAAAAATAGAATTATTAAATGAATTAAAATTATAAATATGTTTAAATGTCATTGCATGCTATGGATGGTCTTGAGGTCGACCAATGATATTTTGTATGTGTGTTAGGATTCATATAAATTTGTTTAATTTAAATTCATTGGCCTACAAGACTTCTTCCAATAAATTGTACAACCAAAATACCATTGGTTTCTATAATGTAATCCCCATGTAATGTAGGATCTCCCAAGCTAGAGGAGACAGTTCAAAACCGAAAGCTGAGGCGAATCTAACCCAAGAAGATACAAAGGTGGACTGGTGGAAGATGAAAAACATGAACCATCAGTTCAAGGTGTTTTTCCATAGGTCATGGTTAGCTTATCAAACTACTAGAAAATATAACCAATAGATGCTCAAGATTAGGCAATCTTCTTTTATTTTTGTCTGATTTTCATGGTTAATTTATTATTTATGTATTTTCACGATCACATAATTAACAAAAAAAAACAATAATGCAAAGATGGAATAAAATAAAAACCAGACTATGCGTAAACATTATCAGAAGATGGTTATCACTTAAGAAATCATCATTTAATTTTAACAAGTATGTGATATTTCAAAACTACGCATAATGAATAAAATCCCTGAAATAACATATTATGTCAAACCATGCCTTTCGTTACTTGATTAAGGGAAAGACTCAATAAACCTATGATTTTGACCAACCATTTTTGGGAAACATTCGTTTATAAAGGAAACCCTTATGAATGGTTTCTGATTGACATAATCATATTACATCAAAAGGAGTATCCCTTGATAAACGTGATGTAATATTGTAGGCAGGTGTTGAGGAAATCCATGTCGGGATTTCAGGATTGGGGAGTCCACTCAACAGATCAAGGAACTGCCATCTCATAGTTTTCAAAGACAGGCCTACCGAAATAACTTCAAAATGCTTTACCCACCCTTGTATGGGTTTTTCACAGGGGAATATAGATCCTTGCAACTACAATGTCAATGCAACAAGACATTATGAGTTCAATGGTGAGGGCCATTGTGAAATGATAAAATTGCGGGAAAATGAATAAATTCATTTATTATTTTTCAAAAACAGTCATCAAAAGGTAGTGATAAATATTCTCATTTAATTTGTAGAATCAATATGCCAAACTCATCAACCACATTTTCACTACGATCAATTCTAGAAAAACACAATATCCTCATCCGTAGTAACTTTCAGGAATGGTTTAAGCACCTTCAGGTTATCCTACGCCATGAACGAATGTTTTACGTGCTGGAGTCCTCATTTAATGATTTGCCTTCCCAAGGGGCTGGTGATGATGATTTTCTAGTATATGATCAATATTTGAATGACACACTCGACGTTCAATGAATGATGCTATCATGAATGTCTTGTGAGCTCATGAAGTCTCATGATGACCTAGATGTCTAGAGAATGCTTGGGCACCTCCGTAGTCTATACCAGATGAGGGGAAGACAGGAAAGGTTTGAACTATCCAAGGATCTATTCCAGAGAAAGCATGGATAGGGTTCCCCAACCATGCCTCATGTAGTCAATCTCATTGGCTACATTGAGCGCTTTGTGGTTCTAGGGTTCAAAATCCCCGATGAACTAGGTACTAATCTAATTCATGCATCAATCCCATAGAGTTTCTCAATCATTTTTGTGAACCTCAACATGAACAACATTGAGAAGTCTATGTCTGATCTTTTTACCCACATTCAACATGTGGAAAACTATATGAAGCGTGAGAAGCCTTCTGTCCTCTTGGTGAACAAACAGAAAGGCAAGGTGAAGAGTTTTATGCCCACTGATAATTAAAGGCCTTCCATGAAATAGAAGATCAAATGGAAGGAAAGAGAATAGGGGGATGTATGTTTTGCATGTCTAATGAAGGGCCGCTGGAAAAAATCTACACCCAGCCAAAGAAGCAAGGGGAAGAATCATGTTGGCTTGTTATCGAATGAAATCTATCTATTTTTACCAATTGAGTATTAGATAATATTTTTGGTGCTCACATCTGTTTCAAAATACAAGAACCAAGTAGATTCATAATGATTTATCGAGGTGAAGTGGATCTACCAGCAGCCAATGGAGCCAGAATCGCTTCTGTAGTTGTCATAGAATACAACCTCCAATTGCATGCTAGGATGGCCATGGTTTTGAATGGATGTTTTTATGTACCCTCTATAACCAAAAACATTATTATTGTATCCAGATTAGATACTGATGTATTCATCTTCACGATTGGATGTGGATGTTGCTACTTTTATAAATATTACTTTTTTTTGTAGGGCACATTAATATAACGAACTTTATGTGTTAGACTTCACAAACAATGTAATGGCAATCGATGAAAAGATAATTCACATGACTCATTCCACACCAAACTTTGGAATCACCATCTAGGTCATGTCAATGAGAAATGTTTGACCAAATTATATCAAGATGGTTATTTATATTCTTTCAAACTAAAACCACTTGGTGTATGTCATGCGTGTCAACAAGGCAAAATGACAAAATCCCCTTTTAGTGGGAAGGTTAAAGGGATAAAGATCTTCTAGAATTAGTTCACACAGATGTGTGTGGTCCTTTTCCTGTTGATGCAATGGGTGGTTTCTCATACATCCTAACTTTTACTGATGATTTTTGTAGATATGGATATATTTAGTTAATGAGGTATAAGTCAGATTCTTTTGATTAAATCAAAGAATACAAGATTGGAGATGAGAAACAGCTTGGTGTGAATATTAAGAAAATCTTCTTAGACAGAGGAGGAGAATCTCTTAATCAAGACTTCATTGATTTCTTACAGGGGTTTGAGTTATTATCTCAACTCACTCCTCTTTACACACCATGGTGGAATAGTGTAAGTGAAATGAGGAACCACATCATGTTGGACATGGTGAGATCAATTATGATTCATACGATTCATCCAATATTCTTTTGGGGATATGCATTACAAATAGAAGTACACATACTGAACTATGTAACAACTAAATCGATAAATGGAATTACATTCGAGTTATGGAGTGTAAGAAAAAACATGTTATGAAATTTAAATGCGTGGGTTAGCGAAGCATTATTTAAGGCCTCTTTAGGTAATGAACATGCACCCTACGGCTCAAAGTGTATCTTTATAGGATATCCCAAGGAAAATAGGGGATATTACCTATTCAAACCCTCAGAAAATAGGTTACAGTGGCAAGACACATCATATTCAGTGAGAGGGAGCACATATCCAAAATTGATAGTGGGAGTGAGATAGTGTTTGATGAAGTCAAGGAACAAGATACATAGGATTTGGTACAAGAACATATTCCACAAAGCCTCGTGGAAGAACAATTTGTTCCAGAGACACAAGAACTGCGTAGAAGCACGAGAGAGGTGAGAGAACCAGCATGATATGGTTTTCATGTATCTAAAGATGTTGAATCGTTATTGGTTGGAAATGATGATCCCTTTACCTATAATGAAGCAGTTAATGTAACAGACATTTCTAAGTGTCTAGAAGCCATTAATTCAGAAATTGATTCCATGTACCAAAACCATTTATGGATCTTTGTAGATCCTCTAGTTAATGTAAATCCTATTGGTAATAAATGGGTATACATGATGAAAATGGACATGGAAGGGCAAGTAAACACCTATAAGGCACAACTGGTTGTAAATGTTTTTAGACAACGTCACATAATCTACTATGATGAACCATTTTCACAGATTCTGATGCTAAAATCTTTCCAAATACTACTGGGCATTTCCGCATACCATGTCTAAGAAATATGGAAAATGGATGTCAAAATAGCATTCCTTAACAGGATCCTCTAGGAAGATGTCTACATAACACAACCTGAAGGGTTTTTGACTCCAATGGATGCAAACATGGTATGAAAGTTACAGAAATCCATTTATGAATTAAAGCAAGAATCGAGGTCATGGATCATTCATTTTGATGGAGCTATAATGTAATATTTCATTTTTAATCACAAATGTGAGCCTTGTGCCTACAAGAGGTGTAGTGTAATTGCAATAATTTTCCAAATATTGTATTTCAGTGACATATTTCTAATTAGAAATGAAGTACCTTTCTTACAGTTAGTGAAGTCATGGTTAGATAAATTCTTTTCAAGGAAAGACTTGGGAATGGCAGCATATATTCTTGAGATCAAGATCCATCGTGATAGATCCATGAAAATGTTTTGGCTGAGTTAAAGTACTTACATTGAAAATATACTCAAGAGATTCTGTATGGAACAATCCAAGAGTGGATTGTTTCCAGTGCCACATGGAATTCATCTTTCCAAGAAAATGTGTCCTCAAAAACATGTGGAAAGAATTAAAATGGAAAGGATCTCTTACCCATCCACGATTGGGTTAGTCATGGATGCTATTATATGTACAAGGATAGATGTTCCATACCCATTAAGTGCAGTAGGCAGATATCAAGATGATCTTGGAGACCAGCATTGGATGGAAGTCAAGAATATTTATAAGTATCTGAGGAATACTAAGGATATGTTCCTGTAATATGGAGGAGATGAGGAACTAGTAATCAGAGAACATGTAAATGCTTGTTTCCAAATAGATGAAGATGACATGAAGTCACATACTGGATATATCATCAGTTCGAATGTAGGTGTAGTAAGTTGGAAGTTCTCAAAGCATGGTGTGGTAGCAGATTCTATAGAAGAGTCTGAGTATATCACAACATGTGAGGTAGCTAAAGAAACAGTATGGATGCGATGCTACATCCATGAGCTAGATGTATTACCTGGAAGAAAAGATCTTATCACACTCTATTATGATAATATTTCAGATGTGGAAGATGAAAAAGAGCCAAGTAACATCAGCGGACAACAAACATAATTCTAATGCATCTTATCTAGAAGGATTTTTCGAACAGAGGTGAAGTTGCAGTTAGCAATATTTGTACGGAAGTCAACCTGGCGGACCCCTTGACTAAAGCCTTGATTTAGCAGAAACATGATCATCATGTGCGGTCTAGCAGACTAAAAGTCGAAGGTAGTTGGATCTATTCCATGTAGGAGATATTTATGGGTGGTGACCTAAGAACCAACTATTTTATACTTTGATTAAATGAATGTTCACTTATTATATATTGTTTAATTTTCTTCATGACTATAATATAATAATGTACTAGAATATTTGTTGCATTGATATGGTCTGGGGAGATCCCCACTATGATGAGAACCTTGAAATGCTACAAAATAGGTCATAAATAATGTTCTAATGTTTGATTACATACTATGATTGGACACATAGTATAAAGACCATTATGTGCGAGTACTCAAAATAAGACGAGACTCTCTCTCATGAAGATGGCACATGGTAATCTTCTAGATGAGAGATTTTGAGAACTGAACCGCCCGTATAATTCTGCATGTTTTGGTATCATCAGACATTACTATAAAGGAGTGTGTGTAATGGTCCATAGATAGGTATATTTTCATAAACTCTTTTCATGACTCGCACACAAAGATTTGATGATGAAAACCATCAAGAAGAGAGTTGGTGTGATGTACGGTACATTGGGTGCATCATGAATGGCATGTTGTTAATGTAAAAGTTAAGGAAATATTTTTCCCTTTCATATTAATGGTAGTAGATATATTTGGTCCTTTGGTTGAAATATAATTTTCGCAAAAATTCTATGGCCATGGTGTCACGATGAGTTTTTTATTGAAGTGAATGAAAGACAGATCAATCTTATAGGTTTATGAAACAACCTAGAATCCTGCATGATGAGATATTGAGACAAAGTGATTAAATTATACAGTAAGAGTTCATCTGAGGTGACACGTCAATGCGGTGTCGACTTCTTTCTCATGGGTTCCTTGAACCGTTTCGAGATAATAATCTTGGACATTAGGCAATCTTGCTAAATGCAAATGAGAAAGTGGCATTGAGGGTCATGTACTAAGTGAATACAAGTATCTCAAGTAGAATAAAAATTATTCTCGTACGTGGTTTCATGATTATTCAAGATATCCTAAATCGTTTTAATCTTGGAGGAATAATAAATTGAAAACAAGTACACATTGTGTATTAATGATTACACACAATTTAGTTTTTATTTTGAAAACAAGTACATGCCATGTATTAATGATTAGATGTAAATTAGTTTTTAAGGAAAAACAAGTACATGACGTGTATTTATGATTACACGCTGTGTAGTTTTTGCAGTCTGGATTTTGAGGAAATATCTTTTATTAAATCAAATTTATTATAATCAGTGTGGGTGCAGGTCAATGAATTATTGATTCAGCATGGGGTTTTCAAAAGAGTTAATGAAAAAATTAAAATGTGTAACGTGTTTATTTATTATCATAACAGTAGAACCTAAAACCAGATTATAAATATCCACACAACCCTAAATCATTTAAATATAATCAATGTGCACAACAATTCTGGAGAATTCTATCATGATACAATGAACTCCTTCTTCCAAGAACGCTCTCAAGTCCGAGAGAGATCCACTTCACCTGTTCAAGACAATCTAAGGCGGGTAACACAAGAAATGGTTTCTCCACCCTAGCACCTGAATACACCATTGGCGACATCCAGAGATAAGTGGTGCATGTGTGGATCACTACTAAGGGATGTCTACCCTTGGCTTCTGCGACACTACGGCGGATCACATCAGAACATGATCAAGAACATCAATGAAGAATGAATACCCAAAAGGTACTTCTTTTCAATTAATTAAATTATTTATAATCAACCTGTGACAATCCACTTTTGTGGTTCCAAGACCGTTATTCATCATTATCTATTTACGTGAATTGATTTGTGGAGACTGGCGTTTATCGTCGTATTGATCCTGGATTAGTCATTTATAATGACAAAAAGCAATGTGGCCACATCCACCCATGTGGTTCCGTTGTGCCCAGAACCTCCAAAGTTAGAATCCTTATGGTTATATTGTGAACTTCAACCATGAACCATGGGATACACCAATAACTACATGTAATTATAACTCACACATAAGTTAGGGGAACCAAAGTATTGGTTAATAGGGATTACATAAATAACAATGGTCACATAAATCCTACAAAATCGAGGTGGGATGGATGAATCATATGTCTTCATATTTAATTTAATATGAAATAATTTCAATCCCATTCAATAAATTATTTTAAAACATCCATCAAATACACAGGTCATGGCCATGAACATTAATTTTCAGACATGAAATGTATATGAAAAGTTAAACGTGTTGAGATTCATTTCAATTAGTTCTTTATTTTTAAGATAATCATACATGCATTAATTAATTAATTAATTAATCAATTTACTTTTATCATAATGACCATTTAAATTCATAAGGAGAAACCCATCATAACATAATTCATGGAAAATAAATAGTAAAACAAATAATCATTTAATTATTATAATAAAATAATTAACCATTTTCATATATTTTAAAACCATTATTAAATTTTTGAACAAAAATGGTTCCAATAATAAAATAAGGATTTAATGTTTCAATTATAAATTTAATGTAAATTATTTATTCCCTTAATTGGGATACTACATAATGTGCACTTATGAGTTACACGCCATGTATCTTGGTTTCAATGTACCTAGGTTACACGCCTGGGGATTTGATGTTTAGTGTGGTTGGACTACATGGTGTACACAAGAAAACTACACGTCGTGTATCACTCTTTTTGTGTGTCTACACAACCCATTTAATAAATTGGGTTGTTCATACCGTGTTTCTGCATAACTCATTGAATGGCTCGATAAGTATTTCAAAAGTGTAAAATATTGAACTATAGTTTTTGTACATTACATGCACGTCATGTATGTCATTAATGATCTAGATTTTTAGGCTCACACAGTTTGATCACGTATTATGACCACATGGATTGCAAAAATTTCCACTCTAACCAATGTCGACTATACGATGTGTATGCTAGCTACATGTTGTGTAATTCGTCAACATGTTTACCAGATTGGTTTGGTTTACTTTTGTTCTAAATTAAATCCTCCACACGTAGTTACTATTTAGAATATCATGTATCTAGTGATATGTCCAGATATACTGTATGTTGGTAAATGATTTGTACTGTAACTACATTCCATGAAACTTATTCTCACATGCCAAAATGATGACATTCTCGATGACATATATTATGAAACAAATTTTTATCAATGAAATATAGTTTCTTATAATTATTTTATGTAGTTTAATCACATAAAATAACATATATAACAGAATAAAAAAATCATAAATTATGAATTAATGGAATAAGATATATTATTAGAAGTTAAAGAACATAAACCAATATAATAGAAACATAACAAATAGAATAGTAATGAGACCCATATGAATAGTAACACGACCCATATGAAAAGTAAACCATCCAATAGAGTAGTAATATCACAAATGAAAGTATAAATAAATTGTATCCATCTTATAAATGAACCTATAGTATAATTATATCATAGTATAAGTAAATATATATATTGAAACTGATAATTTATGTATTGATATTTTTATATAATATAAATTATAATTTTTTATATTACGATTAATATAAAAATTTAAAAAAAATAAATTTTCATAAAATGTATTAATAAATTAATTTTTTTTATGATTATAAAATAATTTTATGAGACCTTAATTAATTATTCTATGTGTTAAAAAAGTAATTATAATTTAAAATTTTGGTATTTTTTTAGTAAATGATGATTCTAATTAAAAATTAAATTTATCCTATTTAAAAAATTATTTTCATAAAATGGAGTTTATTTTTTTAATTCTACACATTGAAAAATGTTTGGGGTGAATTTTTTGAATTTTTCAAAAATACTTGATTTTTTAGTGAATATTAGAATACGATAATTTACAGTATATATACATTATATATAAAAATAGTATTCCATGATTCATAGTTGATGTAAGCACCATAATCTAGAATCCACTTAATTATTTTATTATATTTTATGATATTTCTCAATCTATTTATAGTCTTGAGAAAAAATAATAATCTAATGAATAAAATATTGAGAAAACATCCCTATCATCCCCTATAATTACCACCCCTCACCACCTCTTCTCCTCACACCTTCAAATATTTGAGCCTTGTTATAATTCTACCAAATCATCTTCCCAATACTATCACCCATGTCTAGGATCCCATTTTCTTATAAAAATACCAATCCTATTTTCCTATGGAGGTTCTCAATGAAGAGAAACTGAAAAGGTAAAACCCATTTTCTTTTTTCTTTTATTTTTTGTTCATGTTAGTTAATTTTATTATCCTCTCCTAAACCCACTTATCCAAGTGACATGAAAACTCAGATATCATATATATAAATTAAAAATATCATGTTAATGGAATAATTAATCATCAATCAACTTATTTGATCTATTTTATTTTAAAAAAATAAAATATCATCAATGAGGTGTCGATTCACCACCTTCGTGGATGAAATATTTTTTCATTTCATTAACTCCTCCATGAATGGTAAAAAAATTATAATGGTCTAAAATTAATTCAAAACATATTTTATATCCTTATTAATGTTTTGGATCTAACAGAATCAGCCAATACTAAATAATAAAATGAATGTAGTTTGTGATGATCCAAGAATCTCCAAGAAAATCTTATAATTATAGTTAAAATTTTATATAATGAATCGTCCTTGTACAATATAACCAAATGGAATATAAGACAAATTAATCAATATTAATTTAATTAATAAAATAATGTCAATTTTGGATAACAATCTCTATTTTAAATGATCTTCAATACTCATATACAAGTGAACGAATCATGAAAACCATGAAAAGGGACATCTCAAACTATAAAATTGTATCATATAACTCATCAAAAATGCCATAAATGAACATAAAAAATTATACCAAATCAATTAAATGTATAAAATGTTCAAAATTAATAATTAATGTATTTTATTGGATTATTTAGGGAATCAAGATCAAGTGTAGAACACTTTCTGACCTAAGGTAAGGTATTCTTTCTAAACCTTAATTTTTTCCATCGGGTTATGCTTTCCCTCTCTTTACGCCAATGTAATTCTTATTTATTTTTATATATTTCATCTAAATTATGTGTATATGTTCTATCTCACATATCTAGATAATTATATTCTTATATTATGGGAAAAACATGTTTTAAAGGTTCCCTTCCTTGGTCTTCACAATATGTAAGCCCGATATAAGGGAACATCCCAATTTCATACCCATTTTCAAGCAAACTCCGTATTATATTTTAAGAACCCAATATTTTTTACAAAATTAATAATATTATAATGAAAAAAATATATTGGTTTATTTATGGTATTTTGTAAAAGTTTGTTCCTTTTACTATTTAAATTGCCTTTAATATTTTCCTTAAACAACACTAAAATGTTTTATTTCTAATGATTCAAAAACACTTTTTTTCATGTTTTAACTTCAATTTGATATCAATTATCATTATATATATATATTTTACCTTATGAATATCCATTTATTTCACAAATCCATTGTTTCGTGAACACATTTATGATAGGTCCATTTATTATGCTTTATGACATGATTATGATACTAATTTCTTTCCATGACTAACCTTATGTATATTTTTCATGTAACACACATATTCATGAACATGTTATGATAGATTCAACTAGATATTGTTCTAATGAATTGATTAATATTTAGAATCATGACATGTAATATTCAATGATCTTGGTGGTTATCCGTGACTCATGCTCCATGTGAAATGGTCTTGGTGGTTAACCACGACTCATGATCCATGTGAAACAATCTTGGTGGTTAGAAATGACTCATGCTCCGTATAAAATTATACTTGATTCATTATTATGTCATTTTTATGTAATTTACAGATTTATATGATTCCATGTTTATATGATCCTATGTTATTCATGTTATGAATCCTAATGTTTATTCATTTTCCATGCCTTTTTATGTCATCATGTTATGATTTCTAACACAATTTCTATGATTTATTAATATGTTTATTACCATAATATGACTTTGAGGTCATCACTATGTTCATGTATTCGCTAGGTTATCCTATACATGTGTAAGGGATTGATGGAATTTTTGATCTATTTGTAAAAATTAAATAAATGGTGTTTTATTTTGGTTTTATAATGTTTAATTGTGTATCTAATCTACTAAAGACATTAAACATTATTTATACATGGTTGTATTTGATTTTTAGATATGCCTAAAAACATGTAATATTATATTTAAATGGATAGGGATCTTATTGTTGGTATAATAGGATGGTCTAATTAATTTTTGAGATTAGAACTAAAACAGATTAGTAAGAACCCTAGAGATAATTCTATCACCATGGATAACCTAAATTGAAACATAGTAAATCAAAAGATGAGATATATTTTTAATTTATATGTTTATCCTTATTTTTTAAATGGTTTTATTCAATATAATTACTAAATTTGTATTGAATACCTCTTAATTATAATTTATTATTCATAGTTAATTAATGAAAATATAAAAACTCTTGCCCACAATTTATGTGAAAAAAAATGTGAAAATTTCCCTAATGATATGGAAAATATGATGGGAACATGTGCTAAAATCATCATGTAAATACTTTTTCAATTAGATCAAGTTATGAATAATAACATGAATCAAGTGTAATCCCCTACATCCCTTATGGAAGATCAATTTGAGTTAAAATCCATTATTCCGAAAGGGCCAACCATGTTTAGTTGATATTACTATCCCCTCATCAGAAAAAATACATTAATTCCATTAAGAAGATATATTATATCCTCCGGTGAAAAAATAAGATAAATTCATATTGGAATTATATCATTTATATAGGGAATCCGATAATTGGTGGACACTGATCATGATCAAAAAGTACATGGATGAAATTGATTTTATAGTGTAGGAATATTTAATGAAAATATTTTTCAATAATTAATTTTCCTGAACCCTCTATCATAGGATGGAATGGTAGTTCCTTATATAGAAGTAGAAGGAAGATGAGTTTATCAGAGTGTATGAAGTAAACTCTCGACGGCTTGCATGATACTCCTTTGAATTTTTCATGAACACCAAAAGCAAGGCGGATCCGTTCTTTAGAATACTAACGTCGAGTCTATGAAAATCATTGCTGATTTGAGAATTTGACAAATATGGAGAGATTTCCCATTGTTCCCTCAAGGTTGAAATAAATATCGAAGACACTTAGAGGTCTCCATGGACTACAGAAAAAAATAGAGATTAATATGGGGGATTAGTAGATAATCCCATGATGTAATGAAAAACAATCATCCAATGTGTCAGAATTATGGGAAGAAGTATCCAGGGATCTATCTAAAAGAAACTAGAAAATGTGTCCAATGTAGAAGAATTGGGCATATGGATATTAACAATCAAAGGGATATTAATAATCCAATCAATGTGGACTAATAATGGTAGGTTCAAATCAACACTCATCCTATAGTGTAGTGTTTCAACTACATGTAAAATCAGTATTATGAAAAATATCTCTCTAATCCAAGGATTTTTGGAGGATATCAAAAACAACAACCTCTATGAATCAAGGAAGGGTATATTGTTTTACTACTACTGAGGTAGATCCCAACAATGATGTCGTGAAGATAAGCTGATTATTCATTCAAGAATAGCGAACATACTATTTGAATATAGTTCTAAACATTCTTTCATATATTGGATGATTTTTAGAACCAGTCAAATACCACCAATAAATATTGAGGTTGAGTTATCTATGAGAGTAAAAGATGTGGAAATCATTACATCTAACCTATATAACTATTCTTTGGTTATTTTTTTTGGACTGAACCACCCATAAAATCTTGTCTTTCAGCCTTTTGTGAAGTTTGATTCAATTTTGGGTATGGATTTTCAATATTTAAAAAATGGAAATATCAACTATTAGGAATAGGAGTGCACTCTTCACATACCAAGCCATCCAATAATTCAAATTTTTTTTATGAAGATGGTGAATCTACATAGAAATCATTGTATCAATTTTGGATTTTAGTTCCCTGTGATCAATCATATATAGATCAAATGATTGAGACAAAAGAGAGTATCATACTCAAATACATTCCCATTGCGAATGATTATACTCATGAGTTTCCCAATGAGTTTCTTGTTTTTACTTCAAACATGGAAGTTGATTTCTCAATTTAACATAATCATAAATCTTTACATACATCAATGACACCTTATAGAATGGCCATCGTTGAGTTGGAATAACTGAAGAAGCAGTATCATGAGAATCTAGAAAAGTGTGGCATACACTGGAGTGCTTCATCATAGGGCATGTTAGCCCTCCATGTCAATAATATAGATAGATAAATGAACCTCTACATTTATTATAATGATCTCTAAAAACCAATGATAAAGAAGAAGTATCCCCTGAAATAGATAGATGACTTTTTTGATCAACTATTTGGGGATAAGCATTTATCTAAGGTGGACCTTCGTTCGAGATATCACTAATTAATGGTGAGTAAAGAGGATATTTCCATGACTACCTTTAAAAAATATATGGACAACATGATTTTATAGTGATTCCCTTCAAACTAAATAATTATATAGAAATTTTCATGCATTTAATTAATATAGACTTTAGATATTGCCCTGAAAAATTTGTGGATGTATTTATTGACAAAATTATGATATAAATTAATGGTAAGGAGGAACACATAGATAATTTTAATACTACTCTAGAGACTTATAAAATGGAAAATAATTATGAAAATTTTAGTAAATGTGAGTTATGTATAGAGGAAGTATCACTATTGGACCATGTTGTCTCAAACAAAAGAATATCTGTGGACCCTTCTAAGACAAAGGCAATCAAATAATAGCCATGTCTAACATATGTAATGGAGATCCATAGTTTCTTTTGTCTAGCTATTTATTACGAAATATTTGTAGAAAAATTCTCATGATATTCATACCCAATAACCAAGATGAATCATAAGGGAGTGATGTTTTTCTGGACGAGTGAATGTGAAGACTACTTCAATGAGTTTAAAAATAGGCTAATCGATGTTCAAGTACTCACGCTACTGAAAATTGTAAAACACTTTGTGTTGAACAAAAATTTTAAAATAATTTCATAAGATGTATAAAGATGAAACATGATAAATTGATAGCATAAACCTCAATGTATTTGAATGTTTATACGAAAATCTAACCCACACATGATCTGGAGTTAGCAACTATGATATTTTCAAAGAAAATGTTGAGGCATTGTCTCTATGGGGATAATTGTGAGATATATACTAAATAAAAAATTCATAAATATATATTCAAATAGAAATATAATAATATGTTCCAATGAATATGGTAAGATATCATCAAGGATTATAACTACTCAATCCCCTACCATCCTGGTAATGAAAATAAGGTGGAATATTCTCTATGTAGAAAGGATCCTACATCTTTAAAAATGTTGTGAATTGAAGAGGATCCAATATTCTTATATTTTCAAAGGATGGACATGGAAATCATTATTGATGAAAAATCATCAATATTTTCACAAATGATTGTTCAACCATACCTCATGGAGAAAATAAATGATTCCCAAAGAAATGATATAGAAATTTAGAAGGAGGTAGAAGCCATGGGAAAGTGGAAGTCCTTAGAGTTTAAATTTGATGAGTATGGATTTGTGAGATTTGGGTTGTGAATATGTCCACCATCCAATCTAGAGCTAAAGAATGTTCTTATAAATGACACACATAGATTAATCTTCTCTATTAACATAGGGAGAAAAAAGATGTATCTAGATCTCCCAGAAAACTATTTGTGGGAAAATATGATGAAGAATATAAATGAGTATAAATAAAATTTCCTGGAATGTCAGCAACTGAAGGATCATAAAAAATTCTATGTGGATGATAAAAACATTACCTATACCACCCTGGAAGTGGTAAATTTTCACTAAGGTATTTCTCACTGGACTTCCAAAGACAACCAAAGGAAACAATACTACATGGGTTATTATGGATCATCTTACAAAGATAACTCACTTTTTCACAATTCAAGAGGACTTCTCACTAAATCAGCATTCAAGAATATTCATAAAACAAGTGGTAGGGCTTCTTGGAGTAACACTATCAATTGTATCTGAATGTGATATGAGATTCAAATCCATTTTATTGAGAAGTCACTACCATTCTCTATGCACTGAGTTGAACATGAGTACACCCTATCATCATCAAACAGATTTCCAATCTAAGTTGAATATTCAGACCATTGAATACATGTTGAGATCTTGTTATATGAACATTAATGAATGATTTGACCATCATCTACCTATATTCGAGTTCTCATACAAAAATTGTTTCCACTCAAGCATCTAAATGGATCCATATGAATCCCTTTTTTGGAGAAGAGGAAAAACACCAACATGATGTGATGTGGTCAGTACACATAATCTGTTAAGACCATTAATGGTCGATGAAATGGTATAAAAGGTTAACACCTTCAATAAAACATCAAGGAAGTACATATTGATATTTTTGGAAAGCTATGTCCCAAGTACATCAACCTTTTTTAGATTATTGATCTAGTTGGGGATGTCTTTTATAAACTAGTAATTCCACAAACCATTCCCCAGTTACAAAATGTATTCCACATATTTCTCTTGATAAAGTACATACTAGATCCCAAAATTGTGTTGAATGCAGAGGTGGTACAATTATAAAATGATCTCTCTTACAAGGAGAAACCAATTAAGATCTTGGAACATAGAGATAAATTTCTATGCAACAAGACCACACACATGGTAAAAATACTATGAAAAACCATAAGTACAAAGAGGCAAAATGTGAACTAGAATAAGTGATGAAGAGGAAGTACACTCACCTCTTTTCCAAATAGTTTCTAAAACGTAAATTTGAGGGTAAAGTTTCATTAGTAGGGAATAATGTAACAACCTAGATTTTTATCAATGAAATTTCCATTCACATAATTAGGTTATGTAGTATAAATCACATAAAATCTCATATAAAACACAATAAAAAAGTTAATAAATAAACAATGAATAGAATAAGAGGTATTTCTATAAGATTAGGAACCTAAACCATTGGAATAGTAACATGAACTATAGAATAGTAATGTGACCCATAAGAATAGAAACTAGAGAAATAGAATAGTAGCCTCGACAATTAAAGTATTATTAAACTTTATCCATATTATCATTTAAACATTGATATAATTTATCATAATATAATTAAATTAATGTTTTCAAAATTATAAATTTTGTGTTGATTTTATTATAAAACATTAATGTTTATTTTAAATTTTATAAATAATATATTGATTTAAATTAAAATTCATTTCCATAAAATGCATTAAAACATTCATATTTTTTTTATTTTGATCATAATATAGTATTACAAGAAATTAATTAGTTTTTAATAGTGTAATAAAATAAGTTAAATTTTTTAATATTGTTATTTTTTGAGTAAATGATGATTTTAATTAAAAATTAAATTTCTCATATTTAGGAAATTATTATCATAAAATGGATTTAATTTATGAAATATAATCATTAAAAAATGTATGGGGTGTTTTTTTCTAAAATACTTTAAAATTTATTGAATACTAAAATATGATAATTTGCGATATATATACATTATAAGATAAAAACACTATTAATTAGGTTATAACTAATTTAAGAACAATTAAATAAAACTAACCGTAGTTATTTTAATACTTTTTTATAATTTTCCATATATTCATAGTCTTGTCATATAATAATGAACCAATTAATAAATTAATGAGAAACCATACCTCTCCTCCCCTAAAAATACCACCCCTCACCACATATTCTCCTCACACCTTCCAATATTTGAGCATTTTCCAAATTATACCAAATTTTATTCCCAACCACATCCCCCACAGCTAGGATCTCATTGTCTCATAAAAATACCAATCCATTTTCCATAAGGAGGTTTTCAAGGATGTGAAATTTAAGAGTTAAAATCCTCTTTCTTTTTATTTTAATTTTATTAGTGTTCTTTTTTTATTATCACATTTACTCACCTTATAAAAGTGACAAAAAAAACTCCATTATATTATATATTTTATAATTTTATCATGTTAATTGAATAATCCATCATAAAATCTATTATCCTCTCTCTTATATTCAAAAATAATGAATACATCATCTCTAAGATGTCAATTCACAGTCTTTATGAATGACACATTTTAATTTTTCATTAACACATCCATTGATCGTCATAAAACATTATAATGTTTTAAACAAAATTAAAAATTTATTTTATAACATGATTTATGTTCGGGATATAAAATATGCACATTATACTAAATAATAAAATTAAACAACTTCATGATGATCAAGGAACCCCAAAAAAAATATTACGACTATCATTATGTTTTTATCTAATTAATCATTCTCATACCATATAACCAAATGATATATAATACCGATTAGTCTCATGTATGTTCATTAATAACATATAACATTAATTTTGTATAAATATATCCATTTTTCATGATCTTTAATACTCATATACAAGAGAACTGATCATGAAAACCATTGAAACGAATTCTCCCAAACGATAATACTATATCTTATAACACATAAAAATATGCATAAATGAACAAAATAAAATTATAAAAAAATAAAATAATTGTACAAAAGTATTTAAATTAATTAATTATTGTATTTAATTTTATTATATCGGTCATTAAGATCATGCACAGAACACATTCAGACATAAGGTAAGGGATTCATTCCGAACATCAATTTTTTCCTTTCATTTATGCTCTCTCTCTCTCTCATTACCCAAATTTAACATGTCTTTATTTATATATAATAATTATAAATTTTGTGTATATGTTCTAAAATTTTGTATCCATATCAACATGTCCTTATATGATGGGGAAATACATGTTTTGAAGGTTCCCTTCTCAATTCATTCCAATAAGCAAGCCCGATTAATGTGAACATCAGGATTTTATACCAATTTTAAAGTGATTTACATAATATGTTTTATTACAGAAATATTTTTATAAAAACACTCATTTTATCATGAAGAAATATCATTGTTCATTTTTTGGTTTTATATTAAATAATTTTCTTTTTCTAATTTAAATTCTCTTAAATATTTTTCTTAAACCGCACAAAAATGTTTTATTTCTAATGATTCAAAAACACCATTTTTTAATGTTTTCACATTAGTTTGACATCAATTATAATGATATATTTCTATATTTTCTTATGAATTGCCTTGTATTATTTAAATCTATTATTTTATGGATGCTTTTAAGGTACACCAATTTGTTATCCTTTATGACATGATTGTGATGCACATTACATTCCTAGAGTAACCCTATGTTTATTTTTTATGTGGAAATTATATTCATGAACATGTTTTGATGGGTTCTCCTAGATACATATCCAATTAATTGGGTAATGCTTAGTATCAGGAGATGTCATGTGAAATGGCCTTGGCAATTATCCGTGACTAATGTTCCATGTTCAATAGTCTTGGTGGTTATCCTTGACTCGTGATCCTCATGCACAACTATTGGTGGTAAGACCTGACTCATGATCCTTGTGAAATGAGCCTTGACATATGATTTTGTAATTGTTTATTTTTTTTATACGTTTATATTATGATATGTTTATATAAACCATGTTATAAATATTATTCATCATTTTTTTATTCATTTTTATGTCATTTTTGTCATCATGTTATGCTTTCTCACCCGTGTGATATGATTTATACATATTTTTATTCCCTTAATGGGATTTTTATCTCAACCCTTTGTTCATGTATTTCCCATGTTATCCTATGCAGATTTTAAGGATTAATTAATGTTAGGATCTCATTATCAATATTAAATAAATTGTGTTTTATTTTGGTTTCATGTATTTTAATTATATATCTAATATCCCAAAAAAGTAGAATTTACAATCCATAGTTGTATTTGATGGTTCATAATTTAAAAAATATGTAATAATATGTGTAAATGTTTGGGACATTATTACATCATTGTTCAGTCTTCATTTGTTCTTAGACCTTTATGAAAATGAAATACTAAATGAAAATGTTTAATATGTCAAAGCATCTTAATTCAAATAAGATTAAAGAATGAATAATATTTAATGAATGATTCAACCACGATTGCGCATAAATATCATCAATAAAAATATCAATTATAAACATAATAAGTGATCCCTCTGATACTAATTGTATGTTCTGGTAATAATGGAATTTCCATATGTTGGAATTAAATTAAAATTTATTTTGATTTGGAGACACCCAAAACCCTGATAAAGAATCATTAATGTTATATTTATAATTTATTTATTTATATTTAGATGAAATGATAGTATTATCGCTTTTTAGGATCCTTTATTTGATGATGATATTGATCATTTGAAATCCCTTTTAGATTACATTAATTACACTGCTAGGATTGAAGTGTAGAATGCCTCTAGTGGTGATCCATATTTTCTCCATTGATCACTGAGTAATGCCAATTTTTTGGGTACTAGTGTGAAAAATAAATTGTATTTCATTGTTTATTGTTTTCTTTCATCCATTAAGAATAAAGTAATCACACATGTATTTCTTATTTTTGAGAGTGAGAGAGAAAGAGAAACTTGACAGAGAAATCCATCGTGCTTAATGATTTTCTATATCTTGATTAACCCTACATAATAGACATAATCAATATTATTTTACATGATTTTGAAATAATAATAATAAAATAATAATATTATTATTAAACCCCATAATAATAAAATTAATAATTTTTTCTTAAAACTCATGCTACTAATTGTAATAATAATATTATTATATTGGTGATCATACTATCTTACGTAAAAAAAAATATTATTTTACAAGATTGTAAATTAATATTTATCATCAAACATGGTCTTGGTCCATTTAAAAACAACTAGAAATACTGAACACATGAATAAATATATTAATTATGTTAATCATCAAAAAATATATGTGATTGAAAAAACGCGAGTAAAATTACACCTTTGTCTCAATAATAAAATTTATTCCATTAATTACATAAAAATGGAATTTAATTAAGATCAATAGAAACACATATTTTGGGACTGTCTATGATTTATTATCATTGGGATTTGGTAGGATTGCCTAATGTAAAAGATTACTATCCCACAATGCATCAAGGCATCCAAAAAACGAACATAATTCCACAATAATGAAAATCACACATGAACACTCACCATGCCATATAGTTCTATGTCACAATATCACATATAAAAGAATTCAAATTTATATCATCATCCAATGTGGTCGATACCCCTTTCTTTAAATAACTTAAATAATGATTTTGTTGCACCTTGGACATGGAATTTAATGCGAAAATTATATTCCAATCAAAGGGATGAGATATAATATTTCATTATGATAAAAAGATGAAATCCTTTATTGAATTATCCATTAATAACATCTCATTCATGATTAATCAAATTTACCATACTTCCTACCAACATATAGAATGAATAATTTCATTATTAAATATATGTGTGTTATTTGTGACACATATCAATGATAATATTAATGTCTAAAGAACATTATACATGCTCTATTATAGGAATATCTAATGACACCAAATTACGCTGAATTCCTATCGGCAGGTCTATTCTCATAATATCCCATCTTACAGATTACCAATTGTGATATTCATAAAAATAAACATCATCCATTTACAAGTACTCACACCAAAAATTCATATTCTATGTGTCACATCAAATAAAATTTGTTAACCATAAAAGAATAATTAATAATATTTTCTTTGCACTTCATGGTTCTCATCACAGTGAGGAACTACTATGACCTTATCACTGAAATATATAACCTAACACCTTATTAAAATAATGTATTATATAAAATAAAAAAAATTATAACAAGATGCTATTAATATTTAAATCGTTGAATATACATGTAATAAATGTACAAATAGTTAGTGTTGGGACACCAACACCAATAATAATGATAGATGATGAGACATCCAAAAATTCAAAATCATGGAAGGTGTTTAATTCATTATATCCATAATTTTATTTGTATCATAGGAATATATTTCTTGGATTTTATTCTAATGGTTTTAAATATTTTGTCACATTAAGTACTAATTATAGCATATTACAATTTTTTTGATCCCCTAAAATCTACCTCATTAGATGTGTATGAATACAACTTCTTTCAATATTTCAATTTTTATGCCTGGAAATAAAATTCTTGGGAATGGCATTGATGTATACATTCAACCAATAATTAATGAATTGATAGAATTATGGTAATATGGGTTAAAAACATATAATATTCCAACGAGAAAACAATTCAAAATACATGTTTCTTTAATGTGGACAATTATCATCCTTACTAGAAAAGGAAACTTATCTGATCAGAACACTCATATTTATTTGGCTTTTCCAATTGGTAATTTTTATTTTGAACCTCAATGATTTCCTCATAGTAGAAAATGGTGTTTTATGTGTCATCATAAATTTCATGATGCTTCTCATAAATCCAGTTTTAACGATACACAATTCAATGAATATTTTGAATTGATAAATTCACCAAAGGTGTTGTATAGTTCAAAAATGTTGTGATAATAAATGAATGCCACTTTATAATTGGAGAAAATGTAATCTGTTTAAAGGTAGAATGGGTATGTGGTATAGAATATGAAGCTTATGTAACAAAAAAGTTGATGAAAATGAATATTTTTTTAATGGGAGTTTATTTTGAAATGTCAAAAACATGACAAAATCCTCATTGAGAAACATTTACTTTATAAAGTAATTTTTTTCATTGCTTAATGTGAAGGTTAAATTGATAGATCAACTTATTGCTATTAATGATTTATAATGTATGAATATAAAATATTTTTTGTAGAAAAATGATAAGTGAAAGTATCATGTGGAAATTTTTACATGGAAAATAATGATAAAGATGTTTTCCATTGATCATTAATTAATGTAATAGTTCCATATGGATATTCATGTAACATTTCACACTGTGTTGACATAAAAAATTGAACATTACATGGATTGAAAAATCAGAACTCAAATATTCTGATAGAGTACTTATTATTATTGGCATTGAAAAATACATTACATGTAACTATAAATGCTATTATAGTTGTGTATTATACCTTCTTTATAGAACTTTTTGGATAAACACTAAATGCAAATGATCATGATAAAAATCAAGTAATAATTTTTTTTGGTACTCGTTGATGCTCCTTTTAATCAGAGTCTAAATGAATGAAAAGATAAATGCCTTAGCAAGAAGTGATTCATCCTTTGATAAAAACATCAAAAATTGACAAAGGAATGAACAAGGATTCTTTCCCACATGGGTCATGCAAGTTCCATCGTAGTAATGCATGTATAATTTCATGGCACCTAGTGGTCGCACAGTTGAAATGCACGCCCACTTTGATTTCTGCTTGGTTTCTTCAGATGCATATAAATACCCCCGGTGGGCCACCCATTTCTGGGATGGAAAATTCCAGAACCTCATATTTGAGCTCCCGGTGCCCTATTCTATTCTCAAAGCTTTCAAACACTTATATGGTAATTTCATACCTATAATGTATGCTCTAAAGAGGGAATGCAAGGCTTATGTGTTGAAATTCACCAACACTTGCACGCCTAGGTGGTTTATCCTGTAAGGCAAATGAACACACTTGCACGCTTCCTTACTCCTTCATCAGAACATGCATGCCACCCTTCTGTAAGCCATTAGGTATAATACAATGGGATTGGGCCATGTATCTCCCAAGTATTACCCCTTGGGTTGACCATCGTGCAAGTGTCCATGTGTCACGCAGGTATACCTACACGACCATGACTTTAACACCCATGCAGGACTTGTGATCCCCTCTTTTTTTGTGTTCCACTCCTACCTATTTCACGTTTTCCCTTTAATTCCACCTTGTTGGGTCGGAACAAACGGGGAATGATGGAAAGAGGGGGGGTGAATTGCCTTTTAAAAAATTTATTAACAAAAAAAAAATCAAAGTTGAAATGCAGCGGAAATAAAGAGGCAAGACACACGAAATTGATAACGGAGTTCGGCCAAAACCCGGCCTACGTCTCCGCTCCCAACTCAACCGTTGAGAGATTCCTACCGCTTGCTTTTTAATGGTTTTAGCAAGAAACCCACTAGGCTTTGAGGTAGCACTAGGACCTATTACAGCTTGCTTTTTGTGGTTTAGCAAGAACCCACTTGCTTTTAATGGTTTAGCAAGAACCCACTATCCTTCTTACAGGTGAAGGATAGCTCACCTTTTTCTCAAGCTTTTTAAAGGAAAAGCTTGTGAACCTTTTCACACCTTAGTGGTGGTGTGAAACCCAAAAGAAAGGGGGATGAGAAAAGGAGTTGGGGTTTGTAGGCACAAACCCAATTTTAAGCTCAAAATAAATAAATGCAATAAAACCCGTAAGTTGGAAGACTCGGGCGCCAATGGATGATGGAGTTGATGAGCGTGCTCTCCCAAGCTTCTTGAGTGGAGCTCCTTGGATGTGGAAGTTGTTGGAGCTCTTGGGGTTCCTTTGAGGGAAGTCGCCGGAGGTTGGCCAATTGATCCAAAATATGTCCGTTGGCTTCGTATATGGATCCGACATTGTTCTGGGGCTTCCTTGGCCTCTATTTATAGGCTAGGAACCCTTGGGGAGGCTTCGGAGCCGTTGGAGAGGTCTTCGGAGCCGTTGGAGGCCAAATGAGAGTTGACTGGTCAAACCCAATGGCTAGTTTGACTGGCCTACCGGTTGGCCGGTGCAGGGCCACCGGCTGGCCGGTGCCTTGACAGTGGCTGAGAATTCTGGTCCAGGCTCCACCGGTCGACCGGTGCCAGAGCCACCGGCTGGCCGGTGGTGAGGCAGTAGCAAACCCTGTTCATTCTGGGTGCCACCGGCTGGCCGGTGCTTGGCCACCGGTTGGCCGGTGTGGAGGCAGTGGCTCTGCCTTCTTCCCAGGGTCCACCGGTCGACCGGTGGTGAAGCCACGGGTTGGCCGGTGGACTGATTTTCAGTCCACTTGATGTCCATTCTTGGGCAATCTTCTTGGCAACCTTGTGCCTATCATTCACAAACACTTCAAACAATATTAGACAAAGATGAGAGTGATTGTGATCATGAAAATTAAACCTCGAGGGGTTCGAGAGGTACAACAATCTCCCCCTATTTTGATGATCACAATCACCGAAACAAACAATGAAAAATACTAAAAAATTGAAAGGAAATGCTTAAGCATGATGAAAAGGATTCTCCCCCAATCAATCAAGAAATTTCTCCCCCTTTGTGATTATCAAAATAGAGTGGGGCATAAAACTTGATTGAGGGAATCATTGAAAATCAAGATTTTAAATCAATTGAAAAAGATATCAATTGTTGATAATTTTGAAAAATTTGAAATGAAAATTGAATAACAGTTTGAATTGAAAGTTTTAAAAAAAAATTCGAAACCAACTGTTGGAATTTTAGAAATGAAATTTTAAAAGAAAATTTTGAATTTAAAGAATTGAAACCAAGAGTTGAGTTTGAGAGTTTGAATAGAAAGTTTTGAATAAAAAACTTAAACTCCCCCTAAATAAAGCAATAAATCACCGGGGAGATGGATTTTGAAAAGAGACAATTTTAGGCCCGGAGAGACTCGCCAAAAGGGATTTTTCAATCCAAATTTGTTTCATGGCGGGTCTTCTCCTATAAAATTCGTCCGAATAAAAAATCGATTTGGGTTGACCGTACCGGGCGTTTTTACAATTACATTCATAAATAAGGTGCCCGGGTTTTTTGCAATAGTTACAAAATTTAAAGCTAGAGCCCCCCCTTACAAAAACAGTGGGTGCATGGGAGGAGGAGGCTTGGTTGGTATAGCCAAGTCCATTGGTGGTTCGGGAAACCCTTTGTGAACCAAGCAAATTGTTCAAATTTTGTTCACCTTGGGTGAACTTGGCTAGGGTCTCTCTAAGGTCTTTGATGGTTGATTCCATGGAATCAACATTTGGAAAATTTTGGATTTTAAGGGTGAGTTCCTCCTTCTCTTTGAGAAGTTGTTCTTTTTCGGAGGAAAGCTTTTTGAAAGACTTTTTCAACGCGACAAATTTAGAAGAGAGTTCATGAAAACCTTTTTCTAATTGGTCTCTAGAAAATGAGAGTTCTTCATAAGAAAGATGATTTAAAGAATTGGAATTTGAAGAACATGAGGAAGAGGAATCGGAAGATGTTACCTCGTGAAATGCCATTAGGCATTTTGTACCTTGATCGCTTGAGGAGGAGGAGGAGGAGGATGATGAGGAGGTGTCACTCCATGTCGCCTTGAGGACCTTTTTCTTTCCTTTTTCCTTGGACCGTTTTTTGTTGAGTGGGCAATCGGGCTTGTAATGGCCCTTTTCGCCGCACCCGTAGCATTTTACCTTGGGCTGGGATCTTGCGGTGGGTTCTTGCCTTCGCGCCTTGCGAGATTTTTTCTTCTTGTGCTTCTTCATGAATTTTTGCATTTGGCGGGCTAGATTCTCCATTTCGGAATCGCCGCTTGAAGATGAAGGAGATGAGGAAGATGAGGATGATGAGGAGGAGCTTACTTCTTTTTGTACCTTGAGGGCAATGTTCTTTGGTGTCTTGATTGGTGTGCCCTCCTTTTGAGCTTGCCTCCTCATCGTGATCTCGTAGGTCATTAGGGATCCGATGAGCTCCTCGACCGGCATATTTTTGACGTCCTTAGCTTCTTGGATCGCCGTCACCTTTGGTGCCCATGAGCTCGGAAGGACCCATAGAATCTTCTTGACCATCGTCTCGGCTGAAACATCATCACCAAGAGATTTCCTTCCATTGCACACGTCAGTAAAGCGAGTAAACATATCAGAAATAGATTCATTTGGGTGCATAGAAAAAGACTCAAAATCTTGACGAAACATGTCCAACCGAGTGTCTTTGACTTTGTTAGTACCCTCATGAGTTACTTCTAAAAGTTTCCAAATTTCATGTGAGGAGGTGCAAGTAGACACTCGATTGAATTCATTTCGGTCTAGGCCGCAATGAAGAGCATTCATGGCTTTGCCATCAAGCTCAAAATTTCTAATGTCGGCTTGGGTCCATTTGGATTCGTCGGGAGTAGACAAAGTGTAACCTTGCATGACAATTTTGTAAATGGGATATCCTATACTCCTAAGAAAGGTAGTCATGCGGGTTTTCCAATAATTATAGTCGGTCCCATCAAAAAATGGAGCCCGACCCAAAGAGTAGCCCTCGGGGGCGAAAGAGGTAGATGCCAACAAAAAAAATAAAAAAGATCTTAACTTTGAAACCGGGTTAAGGAATTACTCAAAGGTCCCTCTGATTCCAATTGTTGGGTCGGAACAAACGGGGAATGATGGCAAGAGGGGGGGTGAATTGCCTTTTAAAAAATTGATTAACAAATAAAAAATCAAAGTTGAAATGCAGCGGAAATAAAGAGGCAAGACACACGAAATTGATAACGGAGTTCGGCCAAAACCCGGCCTACGTCTCCGCTCCCAACTCAACCATTGAGAGATTCCTACCGCTTGCTTTTTAATGGTTTTAGCAAGAAACCCACTAGGCTTTTAGGTAGCACTAGGACCTATTACAGCTTGCTTTTTGTGGTTTAGCAAGAACCCACTTGCTTTTAATGGTTTAGCAAGAACCCACTATCCTTCTTACAGGTGAAGGATAGCTCACCTTTTTCTCAAGCTTTTTAAAGGAAAAGCTTGTGAACCTTTTCACACCTTAGTGGTGGTGTGAAACCCAAAAGAAAGGGGGATGAGAAATGGAGTTGGGGTTTGTAGGCACAAACCCAATTTTAAGCTCAAAATAAATAAATGCAATAAAACCCGTAAGTGGGAAGACTCGGGCGCCAATGGATGATGGAGTTGATGAGCGTGCTCTCCCAAGCTTCTTGAGTGGAGCTCCTTGGATGTGGAAGTTGTTGGAGCTCTTGGGGTTCCTTTGAGGGAAGTCGCCGGAGGTTGGCCAATTGATCCAAAATATGTCCGTTGGCTTCGTATATGATCCGACATTGTTCCGGGGCTTCCTTGGCCTTTATTTTTAGGCTAGGAACCCTTGGGGAGGCTTCGGAGCCGTTGGAGAGGTCTTCGGAGCCGTTGGAGGCCAAATGAGAGTTGACTGGTCAAACCCAACGGCTAGTTTGACTGGCCTACCGGCTGGCCGGTGCAGGGCCACCGGGTGGCCGGTGCCTTGACAGTGGCTGAGAATTCTGGTCCAGGCTCCACCGGTCGACCGGTGCCAGAGCCACCGGCTGGCCGGTGGTGAGGCAGTAGCAAACCCTGTTCATTCTGGGTGCCACCGGCTGGCCGGTGCTTGGCCACCGGTTGGCCGGTGTGGAGGCAGTGGCTCTGCCTTCTTCCCAGGGTCCACTGGTCGACCGGTGGTGAAGCCACCGGTTGGCCGGTGGACTGATTTTCAGTCCACTTGATGTCCATTCTTGGGCAATCTTCTTGGCAACCTTGTGCCTATCATTCACAAACACTTCAAACAATATTAGACAAAGATGAGAGTGATTGTGATCATGAAAATTAAACCTCGAGGGGTTCGAGAGGTACAACACACCTCTCCTCTTCAAGGTTAAGCCTTTATAACTCTCTTCAATGTCATTTATGACATGATTTTGTTGGATTCCTTACCTGAAAAGAATTTTGTGGAATATCTCTCAAAACCTAGTGATTTATAGATCTTTATGTCACTATGGATAAAGATTTCATTCATTAAACCTCATCCATTGAATATGAGAGAACCCTTTAACCTGGGCCTCCTTTTAATGAGTAATCCACAGTCTATGTTCTCTTAATTTGGGAATCTATATTAGGAGTAATCCCCAAGTCCCCTAATATGGGAATCCTCCTTAGGTGTAAGCCCTAAATCCCATAATTTGGGCATCCTCTTGAAGAGTAATCCCAAATTCTCTAATCCTGGGATTCCTTTTCAAGAGTAATCCCCAATCAATGTTTTCCCAAATCTAGGCATCCTCCTTAGTATGTAAGCCCTAATTTCACAAATTCATAATTCTCCATAACCTGGGCTTCATTTAATGAAAAAATCCCCAGTTATCAAGTCCCTATAAACTGTGCTTCCTTCTTAGGAATAAGCCCCAGTCATAATTTCTCTTAACTAGTCTTAAATTCATTTTATTTTGACATCCTCCTCAATTATAAAACTTAATCATAAGACCCTTCTAATTTGGGCATCCTTCTAAGGATTACGTCCTAAATTAGGTATCCAAATCTATATAATGCACATATACCTTTATGGACCTTATTCCTAGGATTCATCCGTGAAGTAAATTACAAACCTAATCTTCATCTATCTGGGTAGTCACACATATATAACGCTACATTATTTCTCATGATTTCCATATTTCGTGGCACAATTGTCTAGTTTTACCAATACCTCTTGTTTCTCACACTGAGCATGACTCACGTGAGCTTAGAGTGTAAATGTAATTATAACAACATTGAATGGGCCATTAATCATGAATAAACCTCATACTTCTCTACATGAACTACATGTGATCTGATTACTTTTCTTAACAAGGATACTTTGGAAGACCATCTATGGGTACGATCCCACTAATCATAATTTCCATTAATTTTGGCATCCTTTTCAAGAGTAAGCCCCATGTCCCCAAATCATAAAATTCTTTTAACATGGGCCTCATACTTAGGAGTAAGTCCCCGTTCTCGATTCCCTTTAACATGGATATCCTTCTCAGTGATAAGACTATGTCATAATTTCTCTTCACCAGTCTTAATTCCTTTTGATTTGGACTTTCTTCTCAGGACAAAAACCCAATCATAAGACCCCTCTAATTTCAGAATCCTTCATAGGATTATGTCCAATGTTAATTATCCAAATTTCCATAAAGCACATATACCTTTATGAACCACATTTTTGGATATCTTCCCTGATATAAATCCTAATCATCACATATCGGGGAAGTGACACATGCACAAATCCCACATTATTTCTCATGATTTGTATATTTCATGGCATAGTTGTCTGGTTTTTCCAATACCTCTTGTTTATCACACCAAGCATGACTCACGTGTGCTTAGAGTGTAAAAGTAATTATGAAAAAATTCATTGAGACATCAATCAAAAATAAACAACATGCTTCTATAACTCGAACTATGTGGGTTCTAATTCCTTTCCTAAACAATGGATACGTAGGTAGCCCGTATGCTGGTATGATCCCAACTATGAAATAAACAATGTCCATCTGAATGAAAATATACATTAAGTTCCCCACTGAGTGTCTTTAAAACCATTATGGTCTTCATAATGACCAATAGGATTTTTTTATTGAAGGATAACATTGACTATGAATCTATAACAAATACAGATGATTATCAATCGATGAAGAACATAAAATCCATATAAAACGATTCTCTATATTTCATGAAAATCAATCATTGAATGCATGTTCTAAAGGAATTATCATTCTTATACTTGGTAATTTAATAAGAATTCATGAACATAACTCAAATATACAAAGAGAGTCCAAGAGTAGACAATAATAACCCCCAAATAGGTGAGATGATTTTGATCTCCCATCCTCTCGACCAATGTAAATTCTTAAGCCTCATCGGTCCACAACTAATGAGAACATACCTTTGGAATGTAGGCTCAAATGGATATTGAATCATTGGATGTTTTTGGTTCTACAAACAAACCCATTAGAAACCGATTGGAACGTTTAAACCTTAAATAAACGATGTCATCCCCTATTTTAGAGGGAAACAAAAAATTGTGAACCCGACGTGAATAATTAACCATGTTAAAATGATTTTTTACTTATTTGTTAGGCCCCTACTTAAACTGAATGAGAGGGCCATCAAAGCAATCAAAAAACATATGCGTTCATCCAAAATGTGTATTGGATGAATTTATCATTATTATGTCTATTATATCAATCACGCTCTGTTTTCCAATATCTTATGCGTTACAGAAATGGATTCTCTCATGTTCACACCTGTGAATACATCTTCTATGAATTCCACTGCTGCTACTCATGTTGGATCGTCATCCACTCTAAGGAAAACATCACCTACTCAGTGTCTTCAACGCTGGGTATCAAATTCACTGGTAAAAGTGAACCATCATCACGATGAAATCCCTACTCTGGTGGCCTCTCAACAAGCCCTCCAAGTAAATAATTCAACCTGGTTGTCCGGACAACGACGACCAGTGATCAAGAAGCAGGTTGTGCCATCCAACATTTTCAACAGTTTCAGGTCGTTATCCCTGGAACACAATCACCAGTTCCTCCCATATTCCATGGATGTGAATGATTAGGTCCCTCAGGACATTAATTCAATGATACAAGAGTCCTTCACAAGGGCTCCCATCAACAATCGCTGTCAGACTCGTGATGCAGTGTGCCCTCATCATGATTAGGGTGTCGTCTCTATGAGTTCAGCAAAGGTTCCTCGGACACGTGTAGGAAAGACAAATTGCCAGAGGTGAAATCCGGTCTACAATGAGTAGGTTCTCATCTCTTCTATATCTGGAGGAGTCTTCCAACCTATCTTGTTGGAAATCAATGAGCAGGCACATACACCCATCCTTTTTAATTCTGCTATCCAGCAGACTCGTCTAGTAGCATCACGCCAATCCCCCCAGGAAATTCTAGCAGAGTACTATGGACAACAACATACACCTATTTATAAATCATTAGAAAGTCAGCATGCTTTTTCTGAGTACATACGATGAATCCTAGCAACCCAATATGTGGACAACTGGTAAACATGATAATACACCTGCTTACACTCATCAATCCTGGCAGTAGCCTCGTCTGTCTTTATTGAGGGAAGCCTGTCAATGATGTTTGGCAGACTGAATTCAGCTGGCAAATACACCTGCTAGTATTGATCATGTCTACCTACAGTCTCATTTGGTAGAACTCGGAAAAGTTAGTCAGAAAGCTTCGATGACAAACAGGAGGCAGACTCAACTATCTACCCCCACACTTGAGTACAGTCAGGATTCACTAATTGGAAAAGGAGGATATGAGTAGGAACATACACCCACTCCAAGCACTGAATCAACGTATAACCCCATTCCAACATCTAAAGTCACCAAACACATTTTGATAATTGTGAGAGAGAAGATGAAAATCCCTGCTCATATCCTGGAGGCCGGTTAAGATATAATAACAGCTTTAACAGTATCTCAGGGAAAGAAACATAATTTTGTCCCTACCAGTGGAGGGACTCATCAAAATATCACTCTGGAATAGACACACATCTCTATTCCAGTCAAAGAGGGTTTTAAGGCGTACTCCCCCATATCGTAAAGACAACCAATTCAGGCACATATACCTGGTTTGAGTGGAGATATTCAGCCTATCCGGATCTTTTCTCCTGATTAGGCATATACACCTTCCAAAGAGTATAATAAGGCATCTATACAGAAGAACCACCCAACACAGTCAAGAAACCATGGGTCAATCTGTAATCAGGCCTTTCTCGATGTTGGAGTTCTTGTTGCACTCAGTCAACTATATATTGCAACTCAATATTCTTCTCTCTCATTTACCAATAGAGGGAACATTAATTCTGATGGTCTTCATCAGACACAACCCCATGAAAGCTTGTTTAATGAATGTTCGATTGATCTCAATGTATTATCATTAGATGAAAGCCACAGTGACCCTCTGTATGGTAAGACGATCAAGAAGCTAGAGGTTTCATCTTTTTCGGTAACCCACCATGGTGATCCTCCCCATGATGACGATTATAGCTGTGAAATTCCTCTCTGTAATAGTAATTCGCAGTACATGGAAAATTCTTCAGAGGAAAATTGAGTGACGAGAATTTCGTCTTAACTTGAGGCACATGCAAATGTGAAGCCAATCATGTCTGATGCTCTACCATCAACAAGTGAAATACATTATCAATCAGATGAGACCCTAGGGTGTAGTTCATTCTCTAAACCACCTGTGGGTCATTCATCTTCTAGTCTGATCAGTGAATTATCCAAAAATGTTGTTGAATATGATGAACCAACATGGTAGCACTAGATAGGGTCTAAATAGGAAGTGGAATCATCATTGAATGATACAGAGGAAATGATGAAAATGAGAAAACATCTGGAGAAAGGTGAAGTACCAGTTATGTTTTGGTCGTTGGTTGACTCTCAGTATGACATTTAGAGATGTTGATGGAAGATGGGATTCATGATATTCGTCTCAAAATATGTAAAACTCTTTTGTGGTTGAAAAATAATGTATTATCTTATGAAGAATATGAAAATCATTTTTGGATAATAGAAGTGTTACAATGTCAAATTGACTTGGCATATCTATCAGTATTATGATATCTGATGTCTGAAAAGCAGAAAAGAGCCCTTCAACGTTCATGCTTTGGGGAATTAAAAAGAGTGCTCCAGTTAATTGCTACTGCCCCATATGGTATTCATATCAGAGGATGGGGTGTTCAGGGAGTAGTAAATTTTACTATGCTCTATAATCAACAAATCTCCCCAAATGTGGTTACCTGAAATGTTATCTCCCAAAATTGGCAACATATAGCTAGTTTTGTGTGAAATCAATGGTTTGCCAAAGATCAGGAATCATCTAGTTCTTCTCAAAATTAAGCATACAGAAAACATGTTTTTGAATTATTCCTCCATCATGATAACAAGAATATTGAACATGCCTCTCATATTGAGCAATCACATCATCCAGTTACAGAAGTGTTATAAAGCATCGAACGATCTTTTGAGACAGGTGACATAATTAGATGTCGGTGCATGCATCCAGCAAATTTCTGGACTAAGGTACGGAAGATTAAGAGTGATTTTAAAAAAGACTCAGACATATGATGTCATTAACAAACCCATCACGCCAGACTAGGGACTCATTTAGCCTAACACTCAGAATCAACAAATAAAATTCGAGAAGTTGAGAGGGAACAATAGAAATATCCCCAGTCCACCAGACATGGGACTTATTCAAATCCTCAATCCCTCACTCAGAAAAATTTCGTCTTCTCTCAAATAAGGAAGAATCCCCAAGAGGAACGGAGAGAAAAATTATAAGAATATTGTCTAAAAATTTACGGTTTGCCATGTAGTTCCTGAAGGATGAAATCAAAAGAAGGCAGTGTCTCGTCCGGGGCATGGAAAAGACAATATCGCAGAAATGATGTTAGAAGGGATGCAATGAATTATGCATCAATCAATGTCATCAATTCCATTGTTTCTAATCCACCAGATGAGGATCACATAGAGGGATTAGATAAAGAGGATTCCGTTCAAAAAATTTACACACAGACACAAATGATGACGGTTTGCATACACGAAATCAATGGCTTATCAAAAATTTAGGTGTTTCTTTATGTTACCCACATCCCTCTCTCAGAAAGGTGTCCAATAAGGGGAAGTTAAATAATTAGGATACATCCCACACTTCCTCAATAGAATTCCAGTCGCTCTCATTATAGAAATGGTTTACGCAATAGGAGGATGAAATAATGGAATTGAGGGGGACAAATGCAGAACTATTTTGACGTCGACTTCCTCCTAAGCATGATGGAGCCAGTAATCCATGGGAATTTATTTCTACTGCTGATATGGATCATGAGTATCCTCTTCTACCAGTACACCCCCATTGGTCTAATCCTATATGTTAGGTGCAACAATAATCAGTAGTGTTAACAGCAGTTTCAGCACCAGTAGTCATATTTGTACAAGATCTAGTTATGAAACTTATCCAGGTCCAAGCTCAACCAGATGTTTCTCAAAAGATTATAACTATTATCGAGTCATTGACAGCTTGATAGGAAGCGATGGAAGGAAAGTGTGCTCAAATTCAAATAGAAAAGAGAGCTTACCCTAAATGGGTTAATGATATTCCTCCCCCACAAAATTTTGCATGTACCAAATTCCAAATCATTAATGGTTCGGGAGATCCAGAGAAACACTTAATACATATTTTTTCTCATTGTGATCCCATGATGAGAACCCCTTAGCCACATGAAGCAGTTCAGCTCAGGTGTTTTTTCTGTCATTACAAGGACCCGCATTTGTTTGGTACACAATCTTGCAATCCCAGTCAATTACCGGATGGGAAGATCTTCCTCAACAATTTCTTCTTCAATTCTAATCAACATTGCCAAAGACAATAGTTTTCGATCGTACAAATTTATGAAAAGAGAGAAGGAAAAGGTTTCAGGTTTCATTTCTCATTGGACTGGATTACCATATTCCCTGAGCTTAGCACTCCCTCATGTAGAACTGTTGCCAATCTGTCTGGAAAATTAGCATGATAAATTATGCACGCCATTGATCCCTGTGAAATACATAGGATGGTTTCGATATCTTACTTCGATCGTTCAGAAAATTAATGATTCTCTTACAATGAATAAGGTTAAAACTTGTATAATTCAAACAGATCCAGGAAATAGAATGGGTAAAAAAGACACTACTACAGTTATTATTCAACAAGCACATATACCTACTTATACATCAAAACCTTCATCTTCCCGAAGTTCTCTACCTCCTGATCATCAGCAATAGAGGATGTTTAATCAATACGATAAAAGAGAACAATGACAGAAAAAATTTGAGGAGTTGAAGAGAAATGATGATTCTTTCTGAAATGAATAAGTTCCTGTTTTCTTCATATTGGCTTTGGATAATAATTTGGTTCAGTTGATGATGCCCAAGAGGCCAAACAAGGAAGGAGATGAAGACCGTCCCAATTATTTCCCATTTCATCTAATGTTGGGGCATCCCATAAAAGAGTGTTTTGTCTTCACATACCTCCTGCAATAATGGTTGACTCAGGACAAGTCATATTGAACGGTTCATCAGCTCAGGTAGCATGTGTTACTGTTACAGATCTGGGGAAGGAGGCGAATGACAAGAAGTAAAAAACCGAAATGTGCAGAAATATGAAAATTGGATGTTCAGAAAAATGATCAACCGAAATTGTGTCGTTTTGCGAATGAAATTGAAGAAACCAGTTGTGTCTTCTGCTGTAAATGCCTTAGTGAAACCTCCATCAAAAGAAAAATCATCAAAAGGGAAGCATAATTCAGGGAAAGAAGAAGAATCAGAAAAAGATGAGTATGTGTCAAATCCCATGTTGTCTTCGAAACTAGAAGATTTTATGCCAACTACTTCAAAACCACGGGACCCAGCCCACAAAATGGAACAGCCTAAATTAGATAGTCAGGAAGAGTCTTCATCTGATGAAGAGTTGATCTTTGGTTCTGTTAATATGATTCACTTAATAGATACTTAATCCAGTGGAAGTTTGGATTTGGATGAGCCTGAATTCCCTATATCAAAACGAGGAATAAGAGGATGTTCCAGGGGTCTGGGATACAGAGGAAGACATGGATATCCAAGAAGCCACCATTCCAATTATTCCCCTTCTAGAACTATGTATGCATCACAAACTCATGGTAGAGCCCCTCAACAAGCTCAACAAGAACAAGAAAGTTCTTCCACCAATAGCAGATTCAGTCCTAGCACAATTATTGTGGAGGATCTGTTGGAGGTTCCACCTACGTCCTATCAATGTGTAAATGGATATAATTGGTCCAATATTCCAATGCCATGGGTATTTTCATCTCTTATCCTGATACAAGATGCATATACTTCCAAAGAATAAACTTCCAAGGCACATGCTAAACCACATGTTCCGGTTGGGAAACACAGAACATTGGATTAAAATTATGATCTATTGAAACACCGGGCCAATGTTCCGGCCATGTTTCCAATTTTGGATTCTTCCAATCTATCAAAGGATCATTGGGATGCACTCATTGAGGCTCTATTAAGTCCTCAAGAGTTTTAAACTGAAATTGTTGTAGCTGATGTCTACCACGTAGAGAATAATCCGGCAGAATGACATGCAGTGATATCTTTCACAGATGAAGTTGAAGATGATTTCGTGCATCGGAATATTAGATTATTGTACATATATGGAAAGGTAAATGGTGTAGACATCGGAAAAGATTTTATTGATAATGTTCCAGGTGTCATCCTCATCCATATTCATACATTTTATCGATTGGGAGTCACCGAATCTGATTTATCATCTTCTACTTTGATGTTGCAAGGGTATGATAAAATGAACAATAACCACTTGGAGAGATTACACACTAATCATAGTGTGGTGACCTGGTATCTAATTCAGATTTCATGGTTGTTGATCGTGATACATATTTTAGTATTTTTCTAGGAAGACCATGGCTACATCACCATGCAATTATCCCTTTATCATATCATCAATGTCTTAAATATTGACTTGACGGTCAAATTGGGACATTGTATGGTGACAAATCTTCATTAAAGACATGTGAATCAAAATAAATTGAGGAATAATTATATCACATGAAAGGTGAGGAGAAATCCACAACAAAAGATGTCACCAATGTTAATGCTCCATTTGGTTTGGAAAATATTCCAGTAAATCTATTCACACATGTGAGTACAGATTTTGTGTTGTATATCAGTCAAATTGACAAAATAGACCAAAATCAAAATAATCATATAGATAAATCCATAATGTCAATTATGACAATAGAGCCAGGAAACATGGGAGAAATTGTTGATCCACCAAGCAATGATGAAAGCTCAAATATGGATGTCTTCATTTTAACTGATGAAATCTAGAATATCCATACTTCGCCAACCAGGCTAGAAGATGTAATAGAAACATCAGAAGTAAATGATGATGTTGATTCTCAATCCATCATCTCCACATTATTTCCCAGTGAAGACCCTTCATCATAAATCGGGTCAGAAATGTAATCTTCTTCTTCAAGATGTTCAAATTTTAACATCTCTTCTGATCAAGGAAATTCTACTTCATCATCTACTATGCAAGTAGGAGTAGAAGAAATAACTCATATTGAATAATAATAGGATGATCTCAGGGTTTCACCCCCAACATTTGAGGAAGGTATCTCTACCACCGTGGATGAACACAGTGGAATAAATATAGGTACAAAAGAAGAACCACGCACCACTTTAATTAGTGTGGCCATGACTCTTGATGAACAAGATATGTATATTACATTTTAAAAGAAAAATATAAACATATTTGCTTGGAACTATACATAGTTTCCATGGCTTGATCCTGTTGTTTCTAATCATCATTTGTGTTTCCCGAAGAACATCTAGGATTTATGCAAGCTGTGAGAAGGACAGACAAAAATTTTGCTTCCAAAATTGAAGCTAAAGTGGATTAGATTATCAAAGATATCTTCATAAGAGATGTTAAATATTCCATGTGGTAGATAATATTGTCCATGTGAAGAATAAGAACGAACAAATTAGTGTTTTCATTGAATTCAGAAATCTTAATATGCATTGTCCTAAAGAAGACATTCTAGTTCTTATTACAGGACATTTAATTTATGAAATGTCTAGATATGAATCACATTCCTTCATATATGGGTATTCCAAATATAATCAAATCCAAATCGATCCATAATATGGAGAATCTATAGCCTTCAGAGCCCCTCTGGTTGTGTTTTACTATTGGGTAATACCTTTGGGCCTAAAGAATGCTGGCGAAACATAACAGCGTGCCATGAACCGTGTCACGACCCGTCCCTTGGGGCCCATGTCGTAACTACCCTAAGCCCACCTCCTATAGGCATGGGGCTGGAGACTAGCTCCAAAGTCATAAAACCCGAAACATGGGAAGGTGTTGCCTTTATCTAAGAAATAGACACCACAAAGTAAACAAGAACCTGTAATATACTAAGTAAACAGAGTGTACACGTAAGTGCAGAAATGTTAAATGGGCCAGTATACAATCCCAAACTGAAAGTAATGTACAACTGGAAAGAGAGTACAACAACAAAAAGTAAATCAGCAAGTCTGAGCCATCCACTGGGAATCCCACCTGAAGGGTGGGTACAGATAGTCTCCTCCGCTCCTCAGTTCCACTCGTCCCCTCCGAGCACGTCTCGTCCAGTGGTCTACCTCCAGGTACCGTACACGTCTCATTCAGTGATCTACCTCCATGTACTGTCCTGCCCCACGAGGTCCTACCTCGGTCAACGTTGTCTGTCGTCTGCATCCAACACAACGAAGTGCTGGCATAGCCCGTGCATGGGTGAGTATAATCTACTTAGTAAGGACCCCAAGACCCACAATTTCTCACTAAATGCAAAAACAATAAACACAAAAAAGGTTCTCAACAGATAAACCACACTTTGGTGTAATCCCATTCTTATACCTATGTTACTAAGTTACTCATGACAAACTTGAGGTATCACACAGTTATGAAACCAATGGATAACCACTACTTAAATATATGCTCATACATATTGCTAAATTATCAAGTAACCCATCTCAATCCTGAGGAAAAAACGATGTTCGTTCACTCAGCTCAAACCAGGATTTATCATGATGTCATAGAGTCACAGCTGTGGAAGAACTTCTCTTGACACGTACTATGGGCATGATGCTACAACCAAGCACTGCCCACTATGGGTCTGCCACTACTACCAAACACTCTTCTGTTGTGGGTCTTCCGCTACAACCGAGCGCACCCCCTCTGTCGAGTACCTCAGGTCTTCCGCTACAACCAAGCGCACCCCCTCTGTCGAGTACCTCGAGTCTGCAGCTACAACCAAGCACACCCCCTCTTTTGAGTACCTCGGGTATGCTGCTACAACCATGTGCACCCCCTCTGTCGAGTACCTCGGGTCAGCCGCAACAACCAAGCACACCCCCTCTGTCGAGTACCTCGGGTCTGCTGCTACAACAAAGCGCACCCCCTCTGTCGAGTACCTCGGGTCTGCCGCTACAACGAAGTGCACCCCCTCTGTCGAGTACCTAGGGTTTGCCGCTACAACCAAGAGCACCCCCTCTATGCTATCTGAATCACTCTGAGACGATCAATCAACAGTCGTCATGTCTCAGCATGCTACTAGGTCTCTACTCTCTGCTAGCTCACCACCGGGAGGTTCCGTTCAATGAGCTACTGGTCGATACTCCATGTATCGCGAGGTTCCATGAAGTAGTATCATAATATCCTTCTCATCCCATGGGTCTTAACGCAACAGACGGTGCGTCAATTGGATACCCGGTCTATGAGTTATTACCCCTTTTTAGTCCCGGGGGCCTGGTAGGTTTTGTATATGAACCAATCCGGCCACATCACAACTGTACCACAAACTCTCCTAGGATATGCTCAAGGAACCGTTTCACAAAGAGATCACCATCGTCGATGACAATTCGTCAAGCAGAGGATTCTGAAACAGAAGATGAAGCAGTCGTAGCAAGCTCTTGGGTTCCGTCACACAGAACGCTCATTCTGGGGGGATCTGCTCAATGAGCCAATGGGTAGATACATCAACTGTCAGGTAGATCAGAGCTGATGCATCGCAAAGATCTATCATGTCCAAAGGAACCCAACACGAGTGATGGTGCGTCAAACGGACACCATGTTTGAGAGTTATTGGCTTTTTCTTCCCATGGGCCCTCTTGGTTTTTCAGTTAAAACCAACCTGACTATAATCCAACTGCATCCAAACCTCGAGCAGAGTAAGTCAAAAGGTCTGTCTCACTAAGAGGAAACCAACTATGTCGACGATACGTCTATCGAACATCCGGAGCTCAAGATATAAGCGTTTCATCTCCAAGGGCCTAGTTGGTTTCGTGCTCGAACCAACCCGGCCAAACCCAAAGTTTTCCCAAACCATCAGTATAGTATTCCTTAATGACCGTCATTATCCAAAGATCACATCTCAACTAATGGATCAAAAATCGGAGTTCTATAGCCCATGTTATGGGCCTTTAAATAGAATTGTCCAAAAACGGGGGGGGGGGGGCTGCGCTCGGTCTGGCCCAGCCCAGTACCCCCTGGGCCGACCCTGAACTGGGTCGGCCTGGCCCGGCGGCACGGCGGTGCGGCCAGCACGGTGGCGCGGCGAGGTGGCCAGCGCGCACGCATGGCGCACCCGCGTGAGCGCCAAAGTGAGGGGGTGCTGCCCCCCCCCCCCACCTCTTTGGGGAAACGGCGGCCCCTTAATGTGGTCGCGCCTTGTAAAACAGCCGGTGGTTAAACCCCCAGCCCCCCCTGTAACGACCGGACGGCTAGGCCGGATGGTTTCTCGCCACGGGACCCCACGGTCCCACGCCTTCCGGCGCCGGTGGCCGGAGTTTCGCCCGCCTCTTCGATCTCTCCAGCGGCCGGTTTTCCGGCCACCACATTTACAGATGCAGCGAAAAACATCCGGCACGGCGCGACAACTCCGCGCCCCTCCATCGTGGCCCGGCTCCAGTCGCAGCCTCGGTTTCAATAATCGGCATGACATGACAGCGTCGTGCTTCTTCATCACGGCCCGCTCCGGCCGTGATTCTTTCATTCTTACGCAGTGCGATGGCACCGCGCCACATTCGCTAATCAACACCGGAGATTAAAAGGGGAGGAGAATCGGCCGTGTTCGTTTGGTCTAGTCTCGTCCCGTTATAAAGAAAACATTCGGCCAAACAACCTAAAAACACAACGACGAACATTCACAGTTTTAATTAAATAAAATTGAAACTAACTCCCTACCTTGAGTCATTCGTCGATCGGGAGAAGGTGTCGTCGATCGAGGATCATCGCGGAGCGGCGTCGCGAGGAGGATGATGGTGAATGGAAACATCGGTGTTCTTCCTTCATGAGGGTGGGTGAGGTTGTCGTCGCTCGCCGCACGCTTCCACTTCCAAGTTCATGCGTCGGTCTGTTGACGACGAACAAGAGGGAAGAAAAACTATCGATGAAATCTCGCGTCGGATGGGAGGGATCCTGAGGAAGTAGCATTGTTCGTTCTTCATCGGAGTCGGCACGTTCTTCACGTTCTTCACGTTCTTCGGCAAGGGAGACGAAGAACTGAAGAACGAGAACTCTCTCTCCCAGCCCCACAACACAACAAAAAACAACAATCCAAATAAAATGAGACACTTTTCTTATTTTATTTATCATGCCAACCTTTCAAAATACAAATACATGAACCCCTTAATTAAATTTGCAAGATTTGTCAAATTTATTAGATGAATTAATTGGCATGTAATATGATTATAGAGTGTAAGAGTTACACAATTTAAGAAGGGGGTTTAGGGAATTTGAAATGGGTGGGGCTCGTGTGGGCCCCACCTCACATTTATCCTCACATGGGTAGTTAGGTGCTTGCGGGTCCCACCCCAACTCCCCCATGTATGACAAAACCACCATAGATATAAAAATAAAATTGTTTCACAATTTTATTCATTCCTCATTTAATCCACAATTTTTAGCTTCCCAACCTGAGCAAATGAAACCGCAGTGAAGGTCCCCTTATGCAATTATCTGTGTTGCGAGTTCATCGGTGCCCTTGGATTTCAATTCAGAGCACCAGTTCAGAAGTTAGAAAAACCTGCTCGTTCGTTCACTGAACATACCCGATGATTCCGGGCACACCGGTCCTCGGAATCAGGCGCTGACAGAACCTGCAGATTCATAAAATTCAAAAAAAAAAATTAAGAAAAAAATTTCCCTAGAAATTTTCAGTTCCTTACATTACTCCCACCACAGGACATTACGTCCCCGTAAAGCTTCATCACACACTAGAGAAAACAATCTGGTACTGAGCAGGCATCTGAGTCTTCCGTCCCATGTGATCTCTTGGATGTTTTTTTGCTACCCGTGAAAGCACAGCAGAGGAAAAGTTTGTCCACTAAACCTCTGTGAATGTTGCCATGTCATCGACGTCCACACCCTGTGGTCGATAATGTGTGATAGATCGTGCACGTATCTTCTCAGTTGAGATACGTTGATGACATCATGAACCCAGTGAAACCGAGGTGATAAGGTCAAGTGGTATACCTCCTCGCCTACCCTGTTGAGGACCTGAATGGTCTGTCGAACCTCGGAGGTTACATTCCGCCTCGACCACATCTCTGAAAACCTTGTCGAGGTGAGACCCTTATAAGGATGTTTTCATCATCCTCGAACACTAGAGGCCTTCACTTCCTAATTTGAACTGAAACTCAAAACTATTGCTGCAATGAGTGTAACGTTGACCGACTCAAGACTGGTCGGTCGCACCCTCCTATGCATGAGTTTATCCGGAGCCGCCTGAGGTTTTCCCTTTTTGCCGACCAAGGAAAACCATCCAAACATTTTAGAAAAAATACAACCCTTTTAGCCTAATACAGTCAACCTGGGTATAAATTGTGAGTCCAATACACACCCAGACCAATGTCGTAAGGCCTCGGCACTGCCACCATGATATTCCAACCGAAACTCTCGCCTTGAGGGTCAGATCACACCATTGGCGTAAGTGTGATTATCGAGTCACCTCTCAAAGTTAACTCCAGATGTGAGGGTCAAGTCAACGGCTTACCCGGAAACTCAAGGTCTGGGACTAGATTCGTGGAAGGAAAAAATGATTAGTAACTATGCCTATTGATATGGCAGCTCGTAGTAGACATATATCGAACCTCGAATCATTCATAGAGCCACGGGGTCACACTATGTGACCATATGCAGCTACTCTCTTCCCATTCCCTCTTGCTCCCTGAGCCTGGCGGGGACAACAAAGGCGGGTGGTTGTAACATGTCGAAATGTACACCACCACATGCTTCTATCCAAGCTCTGCTTACACGTCTGTTGCTCTGCAGATTCATCTGTCCTTATCACTTCCTCATCGTGAAACATTTTACATGCCATGTTTCAGAGACTGGCCTCTGTCTCCTACTTTCCCACTGCTAACATTCAATGGCTATAACAGATCATCCAATGATCTCACAACAAAAAAGGTTCTCTCTAGCATCCTAGCTTAAATAAGAATGCATAGAGGAAATTTGATGGATTGGATGATCTTTAGACACACTTCATTCAGATGTTCAATTCTAAAGTACTGATCACACATCATTCCAACGAGTACCAGGAATGATTGGTACGCGTCATAACCTCGGAGGTCTCTACTGCTGGAACTCGTGCAATGCTCTCTATCATCGTGCACTGTAAACTAGTACGGCTAATGGAATCTACTACCAAATAGGTGGTGGTGCTATTGGTACACCACCCGAAGGTGCCATCATAGAAAATGGGCCCTTCACCAGAGTATTGTCAATCAGTGGGCCATCATCGAGAACTCTCTCGGAACTCCAACTGACTGTCTGCGTGGAGACATCCTGAACAGATGTGACACTGTCAATGATTTATACCTGGGGAGCTGACCTGGTTGGAGATGATTTTAAAACATTTTTGGGAACATGCACGCAATCAGTGTTTTCATACATTAAGTCACAAATCAGTTGTCAGGGTCCTGGTGTATGGATATGTCAGCCGCCGCACCAAAATTGAACACATTGGTCTGATAACCACACTTGATACCCTAAACACTATTTCATCACATAGAAGAATGATCATAGTCTTGGGTTCTGGGGTAGAACTGAACTCCTATGATACCAATTTGTCACGAACCTTCCCTCGAGGCCCGTGTCGTAATAACCCCAAGCCTGCCTCCCTAAGACCAGGGGCTGGCCACTAGCAACAAATGCGTAAAACCCGAAACATGGGAAGAAATTGACTTTATGTAAGAAACAGACACCACAGAGTAATCAAGAAGCAGTAATATACTAATTAAATAGAGTGTACAAGTAAGTGCAGAAATGTAAAATGGTCCAGTATACAAACCCAAATTGAATGTACAGTACAACTGGAAAGGGATTACAACAACAGAAAGTAATTGAGAAAGTCTAAGCCATCCTCTGGGAATCCCACCAGAAGGGTGGGTACATATAGTCTCCTCTGTTCCTCGTTTCCAGTCATCCGCTCTGAGAACATCTCATCCATTGGTCTACCTCCAAGTATCATACACGTCTCGTCTAGTGATCTAACTCCAGGTACCATCCTTCCCCAAAAGCTCCTACCTCGGTCAACGTTGTTCGTCCACTGTATCAAACACAACGAAGTGCGGGCATAGACCGTGTAGGGGTGAGTATAAGCTACGTAGTAAGGGCCCAGAGACCCTCAAGGTATCACTAAATCCAACAAGGATAAACACAAAGAAGGTTCTCAACAGATAAACCAAACCTAGTTATAAGCCCAGACATATACCTAGGTTACCAAGTAAATCATCTTAAACATGAGGTATCACACAATTATAAAATCAATGGATAACCACTACTTAGTTATATGCCCATACATATACCTACGTTATCAAGTAACCCATCTCAATCATGAGGAAAAAAAGAAGGTCATTGACTCAGCTCAAACAAGGATTTATAATGATGTCATAGAGTCACAGCTGCAGAAGAACTTCTCCTGATGAGTATTGTGGGCCTGAGGCTACAACCAAGCACTGCCCACCATGGGTCTGAAGCTACTACCAAGCTCTCTTCTATCGTGGGTCTGCCACTACAACCGAGCACACCCCCTCTGTCGAGTACCTCGGGTCTGCCGCTACGACAAAGCACACCCCCTCTGTCGAGTACCTCGGGTCTGCCGCTACAACCAAGCGCACCCCCTGTGTTGAGTAGCTCTGGTCTGCCACTACAACCAAGCTCACCCCATCTGTTGAGTACCTTGGGTCTTCCTCTACCACCAAGTTCACCCCCTCTGTCAAGTACCTCGGGTCTGTCGCAACAACCAAGCACACCCCCTCTGTCCAATACCTCGGGTCTGCCGCTACAACAAAGCGCACCCCCTATGTCGAGTAACATGGGTCTGCCACTACAACCAAGTGCAATCCCTCTGTCGAGTACCTCGGGTCTACCGCTACTACCAAGCGCCCCCCCTCTGGGCTCTCCTAATCACTCTGTGACGATCGATCAACATTTGTCAAGTCTCAGCCTGCTGCTAGGTCTCTACTCTATACTAGCTCGCCACCGAGAGGGTTCGCTCAATGATCTTCAGGTCGATACTACAAGTATCACGAGGATCCAATAAGTAGAATCATGAGATCTGCCTCTTCCTAGGGGTCGTAACCCAATAGACTGCTCGTCAATCGGACACTCGGTTTGTGGGTTATTAGACCTTTTTAGTCCCGTGGCCCGATTGGTTTCGTATACGAACCAATCCGGCCACACAAAAACATTACCACGAACTCTCATAGGGTATTATCAAGACACCGTTTCTCAAAGAGATCACCAACGTTGCTGACGATTCGTCATGCTGAGGATTCTGAAACAGAAGATGAAGCAGTCGCAGCCAGCTCTAGGGTTCCCGCACACATCACGCTTGTTCCAGGAGGATCCGCTCCACGAGCCAAGGGATCGATACATCAACTATCACGTAGATCAAATTTTATGTATTTCAACGTTTTTTCATGTCAAGAGGAACTCAACGCGACTGACGGCGCATCAAACGGACGCCCGGTCAGAGAGTTATTGGCTTTTTCGTTTGAGGTGCCCGGTTGGTTTTAAAGACAAAACCAACCCGACCGTACTACAACTGTGTCCAAACCTCGAGCGGAGTAAGCCAAAGGGTCCTTCTCACTATGAGAAAACCAACAAAGTCTAATGTACGTCAATAGGACGTCCGGAGCTCAAGAAATAAGAGTTTCCGCTCCGAGGGCCCGGTTGGTTTCGTGTTCGAACCAACCCGGCCGAACCCAAAGTACATTGAAACCATGAGTATAGTATACTGAAACGAATATCTCGATCCAAGGGTCACATAGCGACTTATGGTTCATCAATCGGAGTTCCCTAGCCCATGATATGGGTCTTTGAACAGAATTTTCTAAAAACGGGGTGTCTGGGCCCGGTTCGGGCCGGCCCAATACCCCCTCGGCTGACCCGAACCGAGTCGACCTGGCCCGGTTGGTGGCCCGGCCTGGGTGGCGGCCCGGCCCGAAGGATTGTCTAGAGGAGCGGCGCGGCGGGGTGGCCAGCGAGCGTGCGTGTTGCGCCCGCGTGACCACCAAAGAGAGGGGGCGCTGCCCCCCCCCCCCCCCCGCTTTTTGTAGAAACGGAGGCCCCTTAATGGGGTCGCGCCTTGTGATACGGCCAGGGCTTACACCCCTGGCTCCCCTCTGTAACGGAAGGCGATATAGTCCGGCCGGTTTCTCGCCGCGGGACCCCGCGGTTCTGTGCCTTCCGGTGCCGGCGGCCGGAGTTCCGGTCGCCTCTTCGAGCTCCCTGGCAGCCAGTTTTTCCAGCCGCCACTTCACAAATGCTGCGAAAACCATCTGACGCGGCGCAGTGACGCCACGACCCTCCACCGTGGCCCGACTCCGGCCTCAGCCTCATTAGCAATTTTCGGCACGGCGCAACGGCACCACGCTTCTTCGTCGCGGCCCACCCTGGCCGTGATTCTTTTGTTCCTGCGTGGTGCGATGGCACCGCACCGCCTTCGTTAATCAACACTGAAGATAAAACAAGAGGATAATTGGGACGTTTTCTTGTGGTTCGATCTCTTCCCATTATAACAAAAGCATTCAGCCAAACAACGTAAAAACACAACGCCGAACATTCAAAATTTTAATTAAATAAAATTGAAACTAACCCCCTACATTGAGTCATTCATCGATCGAGAGAAGTCTTCATCGATCAAGGATCATCGTGGAGCGGCATGGCAAGGTGAATGATGGCGAAGGGAAACGTCGACGTTCATACGTCACAAGGGTAGGCGAGGTGGTCGTCGCTCACCGCACGCTTCCACTTCCAAGTCCGTGCACCGGTCTGTTGACGAAGAAGAAGAGGGAAGAAAAACCGTCGAAGAAATCTCGCGTCGGAAGGGAGGGATCCCGAGGAAGAGGCTTCGTTCATTCTTCATCGGAGTCGGCATGTTCCTCGCATTATTCACATTCTTCGGCGAGGGAGACGATGATCTAAAGGCCTAGAACTATCTCTCCCAACCCCACAACACAACGAAAAACAACAACCCAAATCAAATGAGACAGTTGTCTTATTTTGTTTCTCATGGCATCCTTTCAAAATTCTCAAACATGAACCACTTAATTAAATTTCCAAGAGTTGTCAAATTTATTAGATGAATTAATTGGCATGTAATAAGTTTGGAGAGTGGAAGAGTTACACAAATTAAGAAAGGGGTTTAGGAAATTTGAAATTTTTGGGCCTTAGGTGGGCACCACCTCACATTAATCCTCACATGGGTAGTTAGGTGCTTTTGGGTCCCACACCAACTACCCCATGTAGGATAAAACCACCATAGATATAAAAATAAAATTGTTTCACAATTTTATTCATTCCTCATTTAATCCACAATTTTTAGCTTCTCCACTCGAGCAAACGCAACAGCGGTGAAGGTCCCCTTAAGCAATTACCGGCGTGTGAGTTCATCGGTGCCCTCCGATTTCGATCCCGAGAACCGGTTCAGAAGATAGAATAACCCGCTCGTTCGTTCACTGAATGTACCCGAGCTAAACATTGTACATTGATTCCGGGCACACCGGTCTTCGGAATCAGGGGCAGTCAGAAACTGCGGACTCGTAAAATTCCAACAAAAATTAAGAAAAAAAATTCCCTTGAAATTTATAGGACTTTACACACCGTATCATCAATCCATTTTTAAGGATGTTTGTTGAATGTTATGTGGGAGATTTTGTGGTTAAATCCAAACAACATTCTAATCAATTGGATGATATTGAAATCATATTCCCCATGCATCGACATTTTAATTTTAAGATGAATCCCTTAAAAGGTACATTTTGGGAAACTTCAAGAATGTTTCTCGGCATTGTTGTACGCCATCATGGTATTGAATTTGATCTAGAGGAGACCACGTCAATAAGTTGTATGTCACCTCCTCGGAATCTGAAAGAATTGAGAGGGCTTCAAGGACACATAGCCTATATTTGGCGTTTCATTTCAAATTTGGCGTGGAGAAGTTTACCCATCACCAAATTGATGAAGAAGGTAGTTACTTACCAGTGGATGGTAGAATGTGACGAATCATTCAATATTCTCATGAAATATCTCTTTTGTCCACCGGTACTAATGGAACCTGTGGATGGAAGACCACATTTCCTCAATATGACAACTTTAGAGCGATAATTGGTTTCCTTTCTTGATCAGAAGAATGATGCTGGGAATGAAAACAACCTTTACTACCTCAGTCAGACAATGCGGGAAGAAAAAACTGAATATTCAAGTATTGAGAAGTGCTGCCAAGCATTAATCTTTGCAATTCAGTAGTTGAGGCGTGACCTGCAACATCACGAGGTCCAATTGGTATCTTGCAATAAATCACTCAAATTCATCCTTATTCTTCCAATGCTTACCGGACATCTAGCAATGTGGGCAGTTATTTTGCAGGAGTTCGATACCCAATATGTGTCTCAAAAGGCAATAAAGGGCCAAGCTCTAGATGATTTCCTTGTTGAAAATTCTTCAGTATAATATACATCTTCAGATATTGAAATCCATCATGGGGAAGTCTTCTCTATTTAAGATAGTCGTCAACTAGGAGAAACTTATTTTGATGGTTCTTCTAGAAGTCCAACAGGGAAGAAAATGGAAGATCATAAATTCAACAATGTTGTATTAGGAGTTGTTCTTATTTCCCCAGAAAAGGCAGTGTTACCCTATTCCTTCATACAATGGGAAGGTGGTAACAACAATGATGTAGAATACCAAGTACTCATTGCCATCTTGGAGTTGGTGCTTCAGGCACAACTGCATCACATTAAGGTGAAAGGTGATTCAAACCTGGTAATCAAACAAGTCAATGTGGATTATGAAATTTGAAAAGAAGAATTTATCCCTTTGTATGATTATGTTAGAGTTTTAGTGGATGAATTTCCTATGGATCCAACATTTTCTTATGTCTTGTGATCACAAAATTCTCAATCTGATGCATTGGCTAATTTAGCAACAGCTCTAGCTGATCCAAATTGAGACGAGACAAGCATCAGCATTGCCCACCGTCGTACAATTTAACCTTATGTTTGAACCAGAACATGGGAAATCAATGAAATTAGTCCCATTCCAGATCCATGTGGTCATACAATAGGATGGATGACCTCTATCATGAAATGAATTTAAAATGGAGCACTTCCACCTGATAGAGTTGGGAATGAACATATCCGACGACATGTAGTCAATTTTACAGTTTATGATGGCCTATATCGCCTAGAGAAAATTCTCTACAAGCGTGATTTTGATGGAGTTCTCTTCAAGAGCATTGATGGTGAAGAGATAATGGCTGTCACGAAAGATGTACATGCAGAGTTCTGTGGTTCCCACCAGTTTGGACATAGACTATCTGATCAAATTTGAAGGCGTGGATACTTTTGGCAAACAATGAAACAATATTGTTTTGATTTCACGAAGAAGTGTCATTCATGCCAAATACATGACAATTTCATTCATCAGCCACCAAAGATTCTTCATAGAGGTAAATAATCGTGGCCATTTTCCACATGGGGAATGGATGTGGTGGGACTTTACTCTTCAGCTACAACCAAGCAGTTTATGTATATTTTTACTTCTACTGACTACGTTTTCAAATTGGTTGAGGCAATACCTCACAAATATTTTATTTCTAAATGAATTGTTAGCTTCATCATGTATATCATCATTTCAATATTTGGTGTCCCTCATACCATATTGACGAATGATGGCACCATCTTCTATTCATCCGAGGTGAAGAAGATGTATCAAGAATACAACATCAAATCCCAACATTCATCTTGGTATCATGCAACAACCAATGGTCAGATAGAAGACTTCAACAAGACTCTTTCAAATATACTACAAAATATGGTTGATAAAGATAAGAAATCTTGTCCTGACAAACTCTTTCATGCTTTATGGGCTTATCGGACCACCACCTGTACTAAAACATGGTTAACACCAGATTCACTGATATATGGAAAAGAAGTTGTATTACACACTGAATATATATTACCTTCACTCAGAGATGCCATTTTTGATAAGTCAACTAAAGATAACAATTTCAAAAGCTATTGGATGAATTTGGACGATTAGATGAGAAAAGATTGAGCACCATGCATCACATGGATGTCTATCAGAATCAAATAGCAGGATCATTCTACAAAAAAGTTCATATTCATTCATTCATTCAGGGAGAATTTTTATTTATTCTAAAAACAACAATCATTCCAAGAATAAAACCTACCAATCTTGAACCAAAATTGGGTGGACCTAATTCAATACATAATGTCTATTCCATTGGAGCATATTCTTTAATCGCATTGGATGGATAACTCATCACGACTCTAACCAATGCTACATTTCTGAAGAAATATTATGTTTAATGACAAAATAAATCCCCAATACGTCCAACATTATGTTAAACTATATAGTCCATGAATATGTCCTTATACTATTTGCTTGTCTTTTATGTCTAGCAAGATGTTAAACTACACCATTCACGGTACTTGCATATGACCTTAAACTATTTAAACATTCGTCCTACATGAACTTAAACTGTGAAAAAATCCCTAATACATCCAACATGACAATGAACTGCATGGGCCATGCATATGACCTTAAACTATTTGAATCCTTATCGTCCAACATGATGTTAAATAGTTTCTCCATAGCTACATGACGCTAAACTATATATAAGTCCCTTTCATCCAACATGACATTAAATTGTGTCTTCATTTGTCCTTACTGAATGTCATTAAACTGCGCAGCCCCCCCCCCCCTCGTCCAACATGACGTTAAACAGTATTGTCCGCATCATCCTAGGTACATGGAGCTAAACGGTACATCACTGCGTATTGTCCAACATGACGTTAAAGATTGTGTTTATATTCGTCCAACAAGACATAAAACTGAACAATGTCTCTTAAGACGTCCTACATATTGTTAAGCTTTATTTTGTCCCTTCTACATGATAGTAAACTATGCACCACCAATAGTCCTCACTGCAAGTCTTTAAACTACATTTCCACTTCATATGTCCTACATGACATTAATCAGTGTATCCTTTAGGTTGTTTCTACCACTTGTTTCTCACACAAAGTATGACTCACGTGAGTTGAGAGAAAACATCAACCATAACACCCTTTCTGTGCCGCTAACCATGCAAGCACGATCCATTTTAAAGTATATGTCCTGAAAAACATCTTGATCGCCTATTCATTCCTTAATTGAACTATGAGGACTTTGATCCTTGCCTTTTAGGTTGTGTACGTAGGCAACCTTTTGAGGTTCAAGGTGAAAACAAATATTATCACGTCGGGTTCACGATTTGTTTGTTTTCTCTAGAATTGGGGATGACCTCGTTGATTAAAGGTTCAAATATTACAATCAGTTTCTAATGGGTTTTTTCATATAACATTAAACATACAATGATTTTATATGCATTTGGACCTACATTCCAGTGGTAGGATCTCATTAGTTGTGGACTGATGAGGTTTATGAATGTGCATTTGTCGAGAGGATGGGAGGTCGGACTCATCACACCTTTTTTGGGGGGGAATTATTGTCTAATTTGTGACTCCCATTATAGAATTGAGTTATGTTCATGAATCCTTATTAAATTACCAAGTATAAGAATAATCTTCCTTTTAGAATTTGCAATGAACGATTGATATATAAAAAATTTATAGAATCTTTTTTATCTGTATTCGAGGTTCTTCATCAATATAGAATCATCTGTATTTTATAGATATTCCTAGTCAATGGTATCCTTCAATACATTATATATAAAAGTAACTTGGACATTATAATGACCATAATGGTTCTTAAGCCACTAATTGGTGCACATGATGTCTATTGTCATTCAGAATTACATGATATATTTCAGAATTGGGATTGTACCTACAGATGGGCTACCTACATATCCTTGTTTAGAAAAGGAATCAGAACCCTCATAGTTCGAGTAATGAAGTATGAAGTTTATGCATGATTGATGGCCAGATGAAAAGATGTCATAATCACTTTTACACTCTAACTTCACGTGAGTCATTCTCGGTGTGAGAAACAAGAGGTATTGGTAAAACCAGAAATTCTTCCACGAATGATGAAAATCATGAGAAATAATATGGGGCTTATATATGTATCACTATCCCGATAAATGAAGATTAGGATTGATATTTTCTTCAGGGAGGACCCCCAGGAACAATGTCCATAATGGTATATGTTCTTTATTGAGATTTGGATACTTAACTTATGGCATAATTCTGAGAAGGACGCCCAAATAAAAAGGGTCTTATGATTGGGTTTTATTCTTGAGGAGGAAGTTCAAATCAATAAAATTTAAGACTGGTTTAGAGAAATTATGACTGGGGAATATTACTAAGAAGGAGGCCTAGGTTAAAGGGACTTGATAACTGGGGCTTATTCTTTAGGAAGAAACACCCATGATCCCAAATACATAATTTTCCTTATCCTAGGATTCCTTCTCAAGAATAAGCCCGAGTTATGAAGTCCCTTTATCCTGGGCCTCCTTCTCCGGAAATAGCCCCAGTCATAATTTATCTTATCTAGTCTTAAATTCATTTGATTTGGACTTCCTCCTCATTAATAAAATCCAATCATAACACCCTTATAATTTGGTCATCCTTCTCATAATTAAGTCCTAATTTAATTATCCATATCTCCATAATGCACATATACCTATGTGGACCTTGTTTCTGGATTTCTTCCCTGAAGAAAATCCCAATCCTAATTTCCATCTATCTGGGTAGCCATACATACCCAAGCCCCACATTATTTCTCATGATTTGCATTTTCGTGACACAATTGTCTCGTTTTACAAATACCTATTGTTTCTCACACCGAGCATTACTCAGGTGACCTTTGAGTGTAAAATCGATTATGACATCTTTTCATTGGGCCATAAATCATGCATAAACCTCATACTTCATTACTCGAACTACATGGGTTCTGATTCCTTTTCTAAATAAGGATACATAGGTAGCCCATCTGTAGGTACTATTCCAATTCTGAAATAATTCAAGTCCTTCTGAATGACAATAAAATTCAAGTGCCCCACTGAGTGGATTAAAAACTAGTATGGTCTTCATAATGACCAAGAGTCTTTTATATATAATGTATTGAAGGATAACATTGACTAGGAAATTATATCAAATACAGATGATTCTCTATCGATGAAGAACCTCAAATACAAATAAAAATGATTCTTTAAATTTATTATATATCAATCATTGATTGAAAATTCTAAAAGAAAGCTCATTCTTATTCATGATAATTTAATTAGGATACATGAACATAACACAAATCTATACAGATATTCCTAGAGTAGATAATAATTCCACCCAAAAAGGTGTGATGAGTCCGAACTCCCATCCTCTCGATCAATGCAAATTCTTAAGCCTCATCTGTCCACCACTAATGAGCACTTACCTTTGGAACGTAGGTTCAAATGCATAAAGAATCATTGGATTTTTTTGGTTCTACGAAGAAACCCGTGACAAAACAATTTGAATGTTTGAAAATTAAAAAAACGAGGTCGTCCCCAATTCTAGAGGAAACAACACTTTTTCACTTTGTCATTTTATTCACCGCTTCATTTTTACAGTCAGGATTCATTTGACTATTCATTTGGTAGAAGAAGGTAATCATGAAAGTACACTAACGATGGTGGTATCAAATAGATAGGTATGTTAATATATATTTTTATATTTCATTGATGGATGAAATTTTAACAAATAGTTGTATTATTTTTATAATATGATTCTTATTTATTTATCAGGTATGTAGGTAATTTAAAATCATGCATGATGAATAAAGCTCAACTAGAATTCTCTATTACTGCATGATAGATAGATAAAGAGATCATAACCATATATTTTAGGTATATAGATGGTATCAATACTCAATTCAATCAGGTTGGATGTGTTTATAAAATCTCCACTAATTCACATTCGAAAAACTATTCTTCTTTATTTTTAATTACATGATATCAGTTAGAATGAGATTAAATTTTACACTTATAGAATTGGAGTTACTATAATTATATAGATATGTGATTCTAAATAGTATTATTGTAGATCTATTTATTGAATAATTGATATTAAAAATAAATATACAACTAAAGCATCATGCTCAAAATGGTTTGGAATTATGAAACTGTATTAATAAGGATATTTTTGTATGGTTTGCCGCTTTTGTATGTATATAATCATATTCATTTTATTAACCAGTAGTTATTTTGATTATTAATAGTAACACCTTATATCTTTTTGTTTTGATAATTAATGTTTATAATTGAGCTAAATTATTATAATATGTAATGTATTTGACTTGATATACTCTATAGAATCTAATAGATTCTATGCCTACAATATTAGTGGATTGGAGTTCCTTACAATTTATCATGAAGAAGGATAGAAAACTCAAAATAGTGGCATGATTACACTTTTAGACATTGGATACTATGGAAATATGATTAATAAAATTGAATTAATCTATCATGGCCAATTTTTAGTTCTCTCAATGAATTTAATTTGGTATAATATTGATAGGGGTATGGTGAAATATTCATTTCATTTTACTATTATCATATTAAATCGCTTGATCCATACCTGTGAGTGTGAAGATTAGAATCCATTTATATATAATTCACAAGAGAAAATGATTTATTATTTGGATGATTAAATATATAAAGGTTGGAGTGTTTTTTCGAACACAAAACAGAGAGACTTATATGATATGTGCGGTGGAGGTTAATCAGTAATTTTTGAAAGCAAACATAACCATCCACAAAGCATTATAGAGTTTTCCCCAATTACATTGAAACAATAAAACATGTGAGAGAGGTTGAAAATGGAGAACTCCTCATAGTAGAAGATGATAAAAATGATGTTAATAAATGTGAAAATAATTGAATCTATAAATTGTAAATGAAATTATATTATAGTTTCTCATTTATTAGTGTTTTGTATATATATACATTGTTCTAGTTTTTTAAAATATTTTGTAAAAATATTTTACTTATTATTATTTTATATATTTATTATATTATAAAATATTTTAATTAATGGAATTAAAAAAATATTTTTTAGATCCTAGCCAATTCACATTTTAGTGAACACCACTACCACCAACAGGATCAGTGGATCTGAGTGATTTTGTTGTACAAGAGACTTCCAGAGAGTCGTACATTCCTAAAGAAATATTAGTAGTCCACCATTAAATACGCCTCCAATTATGGAGTAGTTTCTAATCCATCTATATATTGAATATTAGTTATATACCATTATTGGTATTCATTTTATATTTAAAAATCTCTATATTTTAATAATTGTTTAATGAATAAGTAAAATATATAAAGTCAAAAACAGAAGATTTACAAATATGAACATATTAGATGTATGTAACATGAATGAATTAAAAATTATCATTAAATATAATGAGTTTTTGGTTCCTACTATTAATTATATCGTTATCTATTGTTTCCATTTGATCCTTGTAGTCAGAACTAATTAATTGGGTTTATGAATTTTTTGTTGTTTTAATACATTTTTATTTATTATGTTTTTATATTATTGAAATAAAATTAAATATTAATGAAAAATATATTAATTAGATAATTTTATAATGTTTATATAATTCACAAAATCATTTTTAATGTTGTTATATTTACAGTTTAAAATTCATGAATCTTTGGATGTGAACCCTTCACAACCATGATCGATTTCCTATAATGATGTAGTTGTAATTATTTTAGGGAGGAGGAATCCTTATCATGTACGAGGGATGGATTTCTGTTCTACACTATAAAATGTATTTGGTAGGGAATCATCATTATTTACTAATACACCCAGTGGGTGATTGAGAAGTTTCCTTTATTTGGTAGCATAGAGTGAATCTTCAAGGATGAATGAAAAAGTGAAAGAACATGAATATTATTTGAAAACACAATATAAATGGGTATTAACAATAGAAAATTCATTAGTTTATATATTTTAATGGATTATAGGAATGAACCATAATAAAATTTCTAGTCTTATAGATCATCATACCACGGTAAATTCTAATCTTAATCCATAACTCAATATAAAGTTTTCAAAGATATCAATGTCTTTAAAAATGTGTTTTTAGTGTTTTTAAAATAGTAAAACATGTTTGTAATTGTAAAAACAATATAAAACAACCTATTATTGATTTAATATCTTATAAAACCAATTTTTAATTATTTGTGTCATTTAAATACAGACAAAACATCCATTGGACTTGTGGTGTGCTTATAATGACATTACATTCAATATTAAATGATATCAATGTCTTTAAAAATCTGAATTGGTGGGTCAAGACCAAGGACAAAATAATATGGTTATGAAATCATATGAAAATTACCATAAATAGATTTTTTAAATGTATTTATTGATATCACATCAATATGAGTTAAGATTGTTTTGTGATGTCCATAATCATATTTTTAGTGTTTTAAGACACTAAAATGTATGTTCAATTTTCAAAAACATAGGAAACAAACATATATTGATTTTAAGTGACATGAAAACCACTTTTGGATTATTTTTGATGTGTGAGAGCTGAAAAAATATATATCCAACTTTGATTTTCTCGGAATGAATTAATAAATATTTTTAAAAGATATCATAATCACTAAAAACATGTTCTAGGGAGTCAAAACTAAGAAAAAAGTGTCGAAAAACTATGAAATCATAGAAAAATGACCATCTATTTATTTTTTAAATTTATTATTTGATTCAACATTAATCCAATTTGTTGTTTGATGGTGATGAAAATGAATGAATTTTTAGTTTTTTAAAACCCAAAAACACGCATGTTACGATCAGAACCATAGAAATGGCCTTAGATTGATGTGAAATCATGCTAAAAGAAAAAACTTAGTTTATTTTGACATATAAGAGAAGAAAAAATGTCTATTAAATATGATGTGTTCATTGAATGACTCACTAAGTAGTTTTAAAAGATATCAATGTCTTTAAAAATATGTGTTAGGGGGTCAGAAGAATGAAAATGGTTTCACATGGTAGTGAAATAATTGGAAAACAACCCATAATGAATTGAGAAATTTAGGAAACTAAACCACATAAATATAACATAAAACTCTCTCATTATTATCATAAACACATTTTAAGTGTTTTAAAAAATGAAAATGAACATGTAATGGTAAAAACAGTAGAAAATGAGCAGGTATTGATGTTAAATAATGGGAAAACCCCCATTGAATTATTTGTGATGTGTAAGAGTATATAAAAACCATTTTATGTGTAGATTTTTCATAATGACTCAATATTATTTTTTAGAGGATATCAAAATTATAAAAACATGCATCGGGGGGGTCAAAACCAACAAATTTTGTGTCAGCTGACTTTGGAAACATATGAAAATTACTCTAGATTTTTTTATGAAATGTAGTAACTGAAGAAACATCACTATTAGTTTCATTTTTCCTGGGATTCCTATTAAAATATCATTAGAGATTTAAATAGGTAAACATGCATGTAATAGTCAGAATAATATAAAAAACCTCTAATTGTCATGAATTCATGGGGAAACCATAATAGACATATTTTTGATGTGTATGGGATGAAAAACAACCATTCGATGAGTAGTATGATCGAAATAAATCAATAAACATTTTTATAAGATTTTAGTTTTCAAAAACATGGTTGAGTGGGTCAAAACCAATAAAACAGTGTCATATGGGAATTAAATCATAGGAAAAAAAAATCCAAATCTGAGTTTTTAAATATGGGAATGTACTCCACATAAATACAAATTACTGTTTTCCCATGATGCCCATAAACACCTTTTTAGTGTTTTAAAACACTACAAGGCATGTATAATGGAACAAAACCATAGAAAATGACCAAAAATTGATGTGAAATCATTGGAAAAACCACTTTTGACTTATTTTTAATGTTTATGAGTTGAAAATACATCCAATTGACATGTAATTTCCAAAAAATTACTCCATAAGATGTTTTAAAAGATACCAATGTCATTAAAAGATATCAATGTAATTTGGTCAAAACAAATAAAATGAAATTAGATTACATTAAAATCATATGAAAAATAAAAAATATTAAATTTTTAAATATATTAATTAACACCATGTAAATTTGTGTTATGGTTTTCGCATGAAGCCTGTAAATGCATTTTTAGTGATTTAAAACACTAAAATGTGTGTGTAATAGTAAAAATAATTTTAAATGACATCATATTAATGTGAAATAATGGGAAACCTTAAATTTAATTATCTATGATGTGTATGAGTAGAAACAACATCCATTTGATGTATTCTGTGCCTATTATGGCTTAATAATTGGATTAAAAATATATCAAAGTCTTTAAAAAATAAGTGTGATGTGTAAAAACCTAGAAACAACATTATATGACATTGAAATCACATTAAATGTAAGGAAAAGTTATTTTTCAATTATAGTTACTGAATCTATATCAATTCAAGTTATGGGATTCCTGTGATTCTCGTAAACATGTTTCATGTGTTATAAAACATTAAAACAAAAACATTACACTCAAAACCATATAAAATGACCTTGAATTGACATAAATACATGTTAAAACTACTTTTGAATTATTTGTGACATGTACGAGTAGAAAAAAATCAATTTGATGTGTGGTGTGATTTGAATGTATCAATAAGTAGTTTTAAATGATATTAATGTTTTAAAAACATGCATTAGGGGGTCAAAAAAAGTAAATAATTTCAGATGGTTGTGAAATAATACAAAATTTACAATATAAAATGTATAAATCATGTATGTAGAATTAATATTAAAATTTATATATATTAGAAACATCCATTCATTTTATGGTTCTCTCAGAATGACACAATAAATAGTTTTAAAATACATCAATGTCTTTAAAAGCATGCATCTAGGGTTTAAAACAAACAAATAGTTTTAGCTGGCTCTAAAATCATAGGAAAATGACCACATATATATATTTTGAAATATAGTAACTGATTCCATTTCAATCCAAGTTTATTTTTACAATTATGACTGAAAACACATTTTTACTGTTTGAAAACACTAAAACATGCGTGTAACAATTAAAAACAAATAATGAAGTTGTATTGATGCCAAATTATGGTATAATTCCCCTGAATTATTTGTGACGTTTAATATCTTTCAAAACATCCATTTGAAATGTGGTGTGCTTGAAATGAATCAATAAGCTATTTTAAATGATATTAATGTATTTTAAAACATATGCTATGGAGTCAAAAAAATAAAACAACATGGGATAGTTGTGAAATCATAGAAAAATGACAATAATTTTATTCTTTTTATTTCAGAACTGAAACCACATTAATCTGAATTATATTTTCCCCATGATTCACATAATTTCTTATTTAGTGTTTTAAAACACAAAAACCTTCATGTAATACTCAAAACCATAAAAATTACATAAATTTGACATGAAATAACAATACAACCACCATTGAATTAATTTTTAATGTGTAAAATTTCAATTATTTATATTCTATATGTGTTGTTCATTGAATGACTCAATTTGCAGTTTTAAAAAATATCAATGTTTAACGAATGTGATTCATGGGGGTTAAAACCAATTAAACAACATCATATGGCTGTGAAATCATAGGTAAAAGACCACATATTAATTTTTAAAATGTGTGAACCAATTTCGTATAAATATGAGTTATTATATTTCAATGATGACTGAAAATTAATTTTAGTGTTTTAAAACAAAAAATTGAGCACGTAATGGTAAAAAACATAGAAAATGACCTTATATTGACATAAAATCATGGTAAAAACACTATTGAATTATTTTTATTTGTATGAGAGGAAATATAAGGACTCAACCTTAAACATGACTTAATCTTGAGATATTTCAAGAATACACATGGAGAATCTTTTCAGGTTTAGAGTTTTAGAGAATTAGATCATAAATCATGCATTACATCCCACTCTTAAGCAAGGTGGTTACATAAAAGATAGTACTAAAATTCCCAAAATCGGAAATACATCCAAAAAAACATTTATTCCTTCTTGACACTTCTTTGACACAATCATCAAACCATGTACTTTTCCCTTGACCTGTGAAAAACATTTCAAAGACTTGGGATGATCATAAAAAGCACAGTAAGGGATATAAAAGTAAAAATGAAAACATTAGTCCATGTATGAAAAATTACATTACTCATAAACCACAATCACTTTAACATACCTCATGAAATCATAAGTTTTATGAATAACTCATAGAAAACATACAACATAATGGTAACTTGGGGAATTCATAACATTCTTGCATAGGGAGTAACCCTCTTGGTTACGTTTGGAATACCCATCATAGTATATTCCCTGAAACCTCTTCAGAGAAATCCTTAACGTTTAACTCCTTCGTGTTACCCAATGCATTTGAGAGCTATAACGGGCTCACCCGCCCTTAGTTTATCACGGAACCGCCTGTCTTCATAAACAATGCCCAAGAACCATAATATAATCGTATCACATAAAACATGCATAAAGGAAACATTACATTTCCACATTACAATCACAAGATATCCAAACACATTGATATAATAAAAACATTAGAAAAACCATTTTCAATACCAAAATAAAAGAAAAGTAAAACATGGTATTTATCTTTCATTTAAAAAATATGTTATGGCTTGTAGAGGAAGCCGAAACTCAAATAATGGTCACGGCGGCGGAGAAGTCGTTGTCGCTGCATACGTACGATAAAAAAATTTCATTGGTCGTTTTGTAAAATACTTCGTATAAAAATATTCCTTTTGTATTAATGTAAAAGACAAAGGGGTTTATACACCGTATAAAAGAAGGGTGTGTATAAAACAAGTAATGCCTCAATGAAAGGAGATTGAGACGAAGTCCCATACCTTGTATCCGACTTGACCCGACCGTTCATTAATATCCTGAATAATATAATTGAGTTAATCTCTACTTGATTAGGAACCTTTTTCAAGTTTATTATTCCTTTTATACTATGTTATGAACATCATGTATTCATTTAAGTTAATATTGTTCATTTTGTCGGTATTTGGTTCTTAAGTCAAAAATATACTTCTTACACTTACATATTGTTTATTTGGTTAAAGGTTCATTATATCCAGAAATATATTCATGAGTTGGGTAACATATATATCATATATATTCATAATACATATTTATTTATAATATTACATCACATTTAGAGGTAAGAAATGAAATACATTGTTCATGGAGACGGTAAGTCGTACGTACGCATGCACGCTACTTCCATTTATATTTCATATTTTATTGAATGGAATCATAATGATATAAGGATATATTATAATTCCAATATAATAACATATATAATATCATTAACTTTATCCTTCACAAATCCCACATATGGTATTAACGAATCAAATCACTTTCAGGGGGCGGTAGTCCGCATTTCCTAAAATGAAGATATCGTGTTTACCCATAATGGAAACCCTAATGGTATGCCATAAATGAGAAACACAGAAGCTTAAATAATAAATAATCATATTATATATCATATATAAAAATAGTGACATCATAATATCCACCTTTGAAGGTGTTGAGTGAGTATTGAACAATAATCGTTTCGGGAGGCAGAATTTCGCCATCCACGGAAACCGTATGTTAATTAACCATTAAGTGTAGTTGTGTGAGAGTGTAGCTCGAATACATATTATAACAACATCCTAGTATATTTAATATACTGGTGTTGTTACAAAAGAAATAAATAAAAAGAGTTTAGGGGGTTGGAGAAGCAAAATAAAACAAATGAACATGAGAGAATGAATTACCTTTAAAAGTGTAACTCCTTTTGATTTGAGCCTAAATGATTCCATTGAAAGGATTCTGCCCAACGGTAATTCTCTAGGATGAGGAGAGGGATGTGGAGAGATTAAATGGGCAGGGGTTGGCCGAGCCAAAGGCTTGAGGAGTATGGAAAATGAGGTAGAGTTGGGGGCCTTTTATAAGAGGAGAGGAGAGCACTTTTGAAAAACAAGAAACTATTATTTTATTTTCAAATGTGTTTCGGATTTTTAAGGTCCCACATTGATATATATCGAGGATAAGATTCTAAGGCTTATAAATATACCCATACAATAGTTTTTGGACAAGTGTAAGAATTAAATTTTATATTATCTTTTCATTTTATTTTAAACCGTTCATTAACGAGGTCATCGTTGCATCATCATGATGTCATACTTAAATTCATTTATATAGTTTCCAAAAATTATAACAAAAATATCATGATGTAGGAAATATTTTTATATTTCTATATATTATTTATAGTAAAAAATCTGATTAGTATAACCCCTTTTAAAAATTGTTTTAGTAAAACGATTTATGTTAATGTCATTTTCACCTTAATTTTAAAAAGAAAGCATTAAGGTCATTATCCCACTCAAATGGCTCCATGGGGTCCCCTAATTAAACCCATGGGTTGTATTGGTCAGCCATGACTCATAAAATAGGGGTAGGAAAAGTTTCATGGTGTTTTAACATTTTTATAACATCATTTTTACCTTAATTTACACTAATTACCTCTAATCGCGATTAATGAAAAAAATTTACTATTCACCAAAAAATTATTTTCATCCCATTGAACCATATTTTACATATTAATGACAACCAAGTATGTCGGATTTTAGAAATTCAATACACATTAGTGGTAAACTATCATTTAACTGAAAAATCAGTTTGCTTGATTACTACTTAGTGGTTTCACTATTCACCAAAAATTGAAGTTTTTCAGAAAATTACCAAAAATTCACACTAAGCTATATTCATTATTCTGAATTCAAAAATGATGATTATATTTCTTAATTCAAAGAATATAATTATAATTAATTAATTTAATTATTAACTCCCGCTTTCAAATCAAATAGCGTGTTTCTAAGAAACAATATATTTCAAAATATTGACATTTGTTTATGTCCAATCTCAAGGTGAAATCAATTCCAAAGTCAACCATTGTATTAAATGGTAAAAATATTTTATGGTTTCACTTTAAAACCAATTCAAAAGATAATCTAATCATATAAACAAATTATATTAAAAGAAGTTTTGAATTAAAATACAACATTTTTCACTTATTAAAAAAAATGAATTTTATCGGAAACATAACAAAAACATACAAAAAGTAAACTTTGATGTCCCAATTATAAAGAAGGATTTTATTTGGTCCAAAAGAATGTATAATAGTGAACAAAACTATATTTAATGAGGGTTCGCCATTAAAAGGCGATAAATCAACCTTTTAGTGAATATTAAAGTATTTATGCTTAAAATTGAATTCTTTTCTTATTTTAAGCTTTTATATTTTTATTGGATAAATGTAGAAACATTTAACGAACACACATATTCATATTTTAGTTATTTCTATTCATTCCCCCCAGTACAACGGCTAGGGTTAACTACCATTTGAAATAATTTTATTATATTATTATCGTGTAACGTAAGATTTCAATGAAACTCATTGTTGCGTATTGGGTACGCTCTCGAACATAGCAACCCATTCAAAATAGAATTAATATTTAATTCAAAAATATTAATAAATATGATCATGTATTATTCTTTATTTACATGGGATGTTACATCCTTCCCCCCTTTTTTGGAATTGCGTCCTCACAATTTTATCCACTTATCAAATAAGTGGGGGTATTTATCCCTCATAGCATTTTCAGATTCCCATGTTGCCTCTTCAATCATGTGGTTTTTCCACAAAACCTTTACCTGATGAATCACCTTATTCCGCAATACATGCTCCCGGTGGTCAAGAATCTGGACCATTTGTTCCTCGTAAGATAGATTCTCTTCCAGCTGAACTATCTCTGGACTCAAAACATGAGATGGATCTGGAATGTACTTCCTTAACATTGAAACATGAAAAACATTGGGTACCTGAGATAAACTCGGGGGTAAAGCCACTCGGTATGCAACTGATCCAACTCTCTCCAGAATTTCGTACGGTCCAATGAACCTTGGACTTAGATTTACATTCTTACCAAATCACATAACACTTTTCCATAGAAAAACTTTGAGAAAAACATGATCACCTACCTCAAAAGAGTGATCCTTCCTCATGTTGTCCGCATAACTTTTCTGCCTGCTCTGAGCTGTTCTCATGTGTCTCTGTATCAGCTGAACTTTTACTGCCAACTCTTCTACTAATAATGTTCCCATCAACTTCCTTTCTCCCACTTCATCCCAAAAAGCTGGAGTTCGAGACCACTTCCCATATAATGCCTCAAATGGTTCCATCTGTATGCTGGAATGAAAACTGTTATTATAAGAAAACTCAACCAAAGAAAGATGTTGTTCCCAACTTCCCTGAAAATCCATCGAACAAGCACGTAGCATATCATCCAATTTCTGAATCGTTCGTTCTGACTTCCCATATGATTGAGGATGAAAAGCTGTACTAAAATTTAATTCAGTACCCAAAGACTTTTTAAGGCCTTTCCAAAAGTTAGAAGAAAACCTTGGATCATGATCAGATACAATGGATAGGGGAACTCCATTTAACCTGACTATCTCTTTAAGATACAAACGAGAAAGTTGATCTAGGGAAAAGGTATCTCATATATCAAGGAAATGAGTATACTTAGTCAAGCGATCAACAATAACCCAGATTGAATTATTACCTCTAGGTGTCTTCTGCAATCCAACAACGAAGTCCATGGTTATATTATCCAATTTCCATTCTGGCACTGGTAAAGGCTGTAGCATCCCCTTCGGTAACTGTTGCTCTGCTTTAACCTGTTGACAAGTCAGACACTTCATAGTAAAACCATCAATATCTCTTTTCATTCCATCCCACCAGAAATACTCTCGAAGATCTCTGTACATCTTAGTACTGCCAGGATGAACTGAAAACGGAGAACTATGAGTTTCACATAACAACTCTTCCTTGAACTGTGAATCATAAAGTACACACAATCTCTTTCCAAATCTCAAAACATAATCATTATCAATGTTGAATTCAAGAAACTTACCCTCATGAACCAACTCTACCTTTTTCTGCAACTCACTGTCTTCTTTCTGTGCTTGCTCTATTCTCTCTGATAGAGATGATCTCACTGAAACGTGAAACAAAACAGAAGAATTTCCTGCACCAACAACTTCTATGCCAAACTTCATTAAATCCTTAATCAGAGGATCACATTCTAGATGCCACATTGTTAATAAAGAATTACCTTTTCGACTCAGATCATCAGCCACTTTATTTGCTTTTCCCGGATGGCAATGAATCATTCAATCATAATCCTTGATTAATTCCAACCATCCCCTATGTCTCATGTTCAATTCTTTCTGACTAAATATATACTTTAGACATTTATGATCAGTATATATTTTACACTTTACTCCATACAAATGATGCCTCCAAATTTTTAAAGCAAAAACAACAGAAACTAATTCCAAATCATGTGTAGGGTAATTTACCTCATGAATTTTCAACTGACGTGAAGAATAAGAAATTACCTGATCATTTAGGATGCAACCAAGTCCCTTCAATTAAGCATCGCTGTAGATAACAAACTCACCATTTCTGGAAGGTAGTGCCAAAACTGGAGCATTCACCAATCTTCATTTCAATTCCTGATAACACTTCATTTGATGGCCCAACATCCACTGAAGTAGTTGCAAAGGATTTCACCACCCCTTCTTTCTTGTAGTCAAACTGCTTCACATCACTCGATCTCTTTTTCGAACACTCATTCGCATAGTGACCCATCTCATTGCACTTGAATCATTTCACTAACTGTAAATCACATTTTGCCTTACCATCACCTTGATTCTTTTCAGTGCAGTCCTGAGCCTTATGTCCCATCATACCACATCAGTAGAACTTTCAAGAATTCAAAAGACATTCCCCAGGATGTCTTCTACCACACTTACCACAAACTGGGAACGTAGTCTTCTTACCATTAGTCCTTTTTGAAGAGTTATTCCCTTTCTCCTGCCACCACGTTCACTTCTTCTGTTGGTTTTTATAGAACACTTGATCATCGGCAAACTCCATTTCCACCTTCTCAGCACATCGAACAAGCTTTTCATAGATTTTGAACTCACGAGAAGCTAACACCCGTCGATATTTTGGCTTTAATCATGAGTAAAAAATGATTGATTTTACTCTCAAGGTGTCGGATAATGTTTGGAGCATACCTTGCCAAACGAGTGAACCTTTGTTCAAAAGCAGCCACTGCGTCTTCCTCTTGCCTTAATTTCAAGAATTGTTTTTTCATCCTAAGTCGAACAGCCTTTTGAAAATATTTCTCAAGAAACATACCTTTTAATTCACCCCAGCCGAGAGCATCAATCTCATCAGCGTCCCTGATATTTCTAACCATCGACCACCACTGATCTGCCTCACCCTCCAAACGGTAAATAGCAAGACTAACCTTTTGATTGTCTGAACACCCCATGACATCAAATATATTCTCTAGTGCTTTAATCCACCCTTCAGCTAGCCCAGGGTCAGATGACCCTCTAAATCATGGAGGATGTTGCCTCATGAAATGTTCCACCACTGACATGTTCCTCTACGGTTGATCTGGCTGATCTCGTGCATGGATACCACCACCATTTATCGCTTGAGTCAACTGCACCATTACTGCAACAAACTGTTCAGTTTCAATTCCAACTGTCTCAGGATGCTGATTCGCAAGGTTGTCTTCCTCCCGATGTCGTCCCAACATAGCTGCCCTGTTTCCTCTGCGGAAAACCATTCTGAACACAGAAATATCTTAGGCGAAGCAACATGGTAATCTATAAATGCTATATCATTTCGATCATACCATAAATTAATTTTGGAACATAACATTTCTAACTCCTAATGTTGTCTAAACCGACCTCTGATACCAACTATAAGGACCCAGCATTAAACATGACTTAATCTTGAGATATTTCAAGAATACACATGGAGAATATTTTTAGGTTTAGAGTTTTAGAGGATTAGATCATAAATCATGCATTACACCCCACTCTTAAGCAAGGTGGTTACATAAAAGATAGTATTAAAATTCCTAACATCGGAAATACTTCCAAAAAAAACATTTATTCATTCTTGACACTTCTTTGACACAATCATCACACCACGTACCTTTCCCTTGACCTGTGAAAAACATTTCAAATACTTGGGATGAGCATAAAAAGCTCAATAAGGGATATAAAAGTACAAAATGAAAACATTAGTCCCTGTATGAAAACTTACTTTACTCATAAAACACAATCACTTTAACATACCTCATCAAATCATAAGTTTTATGAATAACTCATAGAAAACATATGACATTAAGGAAACTTGGAGAATTCATAACATTCTTGCATAGGGAGTAACACTCTTGGTTACGTTTGGAATACCCATCACAGTATATTCCCTGAAATCTCTTCGGAGAAAACCTTAATGCTTAACTCCTTCGTGTAACCCAATGCATTGGAGATCTATAACGGGCTCACCCGCCCTTAGTTTATCACGGAACCACCCGTCTTCATAAGCAATGCCCAAGAACCATAATATAATCATATCACATAAAACATGCATAAAGGAAACATAACATTTCCACATTAAAATCACAAGATATCAAAACACATTGATATAGTCAAAACATTAGAAAAACCATTTTAAATACCAAAATAAAATAAAAGTAAAACTTGGTATTTATTATTCATTTAAAAATATGTTATGGCTTGTAGAGGAAGTCGAAACTCAAATAATGGTCACGGCGGTAGAGAAGTTGTTGTCGCCACATACGTACGATAAAAACATTCCCATTTGTAGTTTTTTAAAACAATTCGTATAAAAATATTCCTTTTGTATAAATGTAAAAGCCAAAGTGGATTATACACCGTATAAAAGAAGGTTGTTCATAAAACAAATAATGCCTCAATTAAAGGATATTGAGACGAAGTCCCATACCATGTATCCGACTTGACCCGACCGTTGTTTAATCTCCTGAATAATATAATTGAGTTAATCTCTACTTGATTAAGAACCTTTTTCAACTTCATTATTCCTTTTATACTATGTTATGAACATCATGTATTCATTTATGTTAATATTGTTCATTTTGTCGGTATTTGGTTCTTAAGTCAAAAATAGACTTCTTACACATACATGTTGTTTATTTGGTTAAAGGTTCGTTATATACAGAAATATATTCAGGATTTGGATAACATATATATAATATATATTCAGAATAAATATGAATTTATAATATTACATCACATTTAGAGGTAAGAAATGAAATGCACCATTCATGGAGACGGTAATCCGTACGTACGCATGATCGCTACTTCCATTTCTATTTCGTATTTTATGGAATGGAATCATAATGATATAAGGATATATTATAATTCTAGTATAATAACATATATAATATCATTAAATTTATCTTTCACACATCCCACATATGGTATTAACGAATCAAATCACTTTCAGGGGGCGGTAGTCCGTACTTCCTAAAATGAAGATATTGTGTTTACCCATAATGGAGACCATAATGGTATGCCATAAATGAAAAATACAGAAGATTACTGAATAAATAAACATATTATATATCATATATAAAAAAATTGACATCGTAATGGCCACCTTTTAAGGTGTTGAATGAGTATTGAACAATCATCGTTTCGGGAGGCAGAATTTCACCATCCACGGAAACCGTATGTTCATTAACCATTAGATATCGTTGGGTGAGAGTGTAGCTCTAATACATCTTATAACAAAATCCTATTATATTGAAGATACTTGTGTTGTTACTAATGAAATAAATAAAAAGAGTTTAGGGGGTTGGAGAAGAAAAATAAAACAAATGAACATGAGAGAATGAATTACCTTTAAAAGTATAACTCCTTTTGATTTGAGACTAAAAGATTCCATTGAAAGGATTATGCCCAAAGGGAATTATCTAGGATGAGGAGAGGGATGTGGAGAGAGTAAATGGGCAGGGGTTGTCTGAGCCAAAGGCTTGAGGAGTGTGGAAAATGAGGTAGAGGTGGGGGCCTTTTATAAGAGGAGAGGAGGGGCACTTTTGGAAAGCAAGAAAATATTATTTTATTTTCAAATGTGTTTCGGATTTTTAAGGCCCCACATTGATATATTTAGAGGCTAAGATTATAAGTCTTATAAATATACCCATACAATAGTTTTTGGACAAGTGTAGGTATTATATTTTATATTATCTTTTCATTTTATTTTAAACCGTTCATTAACGTGGTCATCGTTGCATCATCATGATGTCATAATTAAATTAATTTCTTTAATGTCCAAAAATTATAAAAAATATATCATGATGTATTAAATCGTTTTATCTTTCCAAATAGTATTTATAGTCAAAAATCTGATTAGTATAACCCCTTTTAAAAATTGTTTTAGTAATACAATTTATGTTAATGTCATTTTCAATTTAATTTAAAAAAGAAAGCATTGAGGTCATTATCCCGCCCAAATGGCTCCATGGGGTCCCCTAATTCGACCCATGGGTTGTCTTGGTCGGCCATGACTCATCCAATAGGGGTAGGACAAGTGTCATGGTGTTTTTCAAATTTTTATAATATCATTTTACCTTAATTTACACTAATTACCTCTAATCGCGATTAATGAAAAAAAGTTACTATTCACCAAAAAATTATTTTCATCCCATTGAACCACATTTTACATACTAATGACAACCATGTATGTCGGATTTTTGAAATTCAATACACATTAGTGGTAAACTATCATTTAACTGAAAAATCAGTTTGCTTGATGACCACTTAGTGGTTTCACTATTCACTGAAAATTGAAGTTTTTCAGAAAATTACCAAAAATTCACTCTAAGATATATTCATTATTCCGAATTCAAAAATGATGATTATATTGACTAATTATAAGAATATAAATAGAATTAATTAATTTAATAATTAACTTCCACTGTGAAAACAAATAGTGTGTTTCTAAGAAACAATATATATCAAAATATTGACATTTGTTTATTTCCAATCTCAAGGTGAAATCAATTCCAAAGTCCACCATTGTATTAAATAGTAAAAATATTTTATGGTTTAACTTTAAAACCAATTAAAAAGATAATCTAATCATATAAACAAATTAGATTAAAAGAGGTTTTGAATTAAAATACAACATTTTTCACTTATTCAAAAAAAAATGAATTTTATCGGAAACTTAACAAAAACATACACAAAGTAAATTTTGATGTCCCAATTATAAAGAAGGATTTTATTTGGTCCAAAAGAATGTATAATAGTGACCAAAACTATATTTAAAGAGGGTTCGCCATTAAAAGGTGATAAATCAACCTTTTAGTGAATATTAAAGTATTTATGCTTAAAATTGAATTCTTTTCTTATTTTAATCATTTATCTCTTATTGGATAAATGTAGAAACATTTAACGAACACACATATTCATATTTTAGTTATTTATATTCATTCCTGCCAGTACAGCGGCTACTGTTAACTACCATTTGAAATAATATTATTATATTATTAGTGTGTAATATAAGATTTCAAAGAAACTCATTGTTGCGTATTGGGTACCCTATCGAACATAACAAACCCTTCAAAATAAAATTAATATTTAATTAAAAAATATTAATAAATATGATCATGTCTTATTCTTTATTTACCTGGGATGTTACAGGAAAGCATGTCCATTTGATGGGGAATTTGCTCATACTGGCTCAATTAGTATTTTTAAATGATATAATATTTCTAAATACTTGAAACATGGGGTTAAAACCAAGTAAAAAATATCAAATGGACATGAAATCATAATAAAATTATTGTAAAATTATTTTTTAAAATTTTGGAACCAACTACACATTAATTCGAGTTATAGATTTCTTGTGTTACCCATAAATGTATTAATTTTTGTTTTAAAACACTATGATGTGTGTGTAATTGTCAACACCATAAAAAAACAATAGATTTATGTGATGTCATGATACAACAAACATATATATTTTTTGAAATATAGGAAATGAAACCATATCCAAATCATTAAATTCTTTATTGAGTAATTTCCAGTACACTACACATCAATTTAAAAATTTATTATATTGTTATATTCTTATATATTTTGAGTACCAATTTTTGAATCAAACCTTACATAGGTATGTTTGATTCCAAAGTGTTTTCTTGATTTAATTTTTTTTTGTTAAAATGTCTTCCCATTGATTATAAAAATAAAAATGATACATGTAATCCTATAAATATATATTCTATGTATATTATATTTCATATTTCATTTCATAAATGGTTTGGTTTGTATTATAGTTGATAGATTCTGGATGAATGTAGATGGTTGACCACTTTGATCAATGACATAAATCATAAGGTAGTCGTGATGGCTCATATTTTATCTAGTATTGATAAATATTATCATTGATTTTAATATTATTTTTATTTATTATGTTTAGTTATGATTTTTTTGTTCTAATTGATGACATGATGTGGTTGGTTTTTCATATGATGATTGTAGCTATGGAGGTAGTTTGATGAAACATAGGTCATGGTATGGACATATTTTTTATTGGTTCATAGCGGTTAATGGATATATATTTTATGTACTAATTGATTATTGAGCTTATCTGTGGACTGGTGGTTATATAAGTATGTCCGTGGGTGTATGATTGGCTATGTATGATGAATTTATTATGCACGTATGATTAATTTTATTGTATGACTGGGTTTTGTTATGTATATTTTTTATTATTATATATATTTAAAAAAGAATAAAATATTATCGGTTATCATTAGATGATTTTTCTTATAACTATCATTAAAAAGAGTTTATTTTATTGGTTTAGTAAGAGTTCCTAATAACCACTACTAAATAAGATAACATCATTTATGTTAATTCCTACAATTTTAGTTTTAGTTTTTTTTAAAACACCAAAAAATAAACAAAAACCCACCTCTATGTACCATAAAATGTCATATTTAAAAAAGTACCAAAAAAATTATTACTGGTAGTAAATTAGATGATGGATTTCTTAACCACTTCTAAACAATGTAGTTGAAGTTTAAACCATCACCAGAAGTAAAAAGCTGACACTAAGACTGATTTTTTTTTTTGTATTTTAAAAATTAACAAATATATACGAGTTTTAATGATATACATTCCTATAATATAGAAATCTATGTGTCTGTGTGTGTGTGTGTGTTTATATAAAAATTTAAATACACACACATTAATAAAAATAAGTAAATATGATATGGAAATGATGTATACAAACATTATTTTTGGCTAGTGGGGAAACAGTCACATAGACTATATTATTGAGTTACAATGTCCCAATATATGTCCCAAAAGCCCTGACCCATAGGGATTTCGAGTGTTAATCAGAACATGTTCCTGCCTACACCTGCACCACTAAAGGCCTTCATCATCAATGAAACCAACACTATCTGAGACCTTTATCTGTAATGCTCCGGTTGTAAGTCATTCAACCTACAACTTTATTGGAAACCATCTTTAATTCCCCCATTTTTCTAGCAACCCTCACTTCTCAAACATAGACATCATATCAATATTTCAAAACATTTAATACTTTACCCATACACACTCCCAAAGACTATATTAGATTAGTGCCTTATGAATCATTGAAACCTAAACAATGGTACATAAGTGAGCTACATTATCCCTCACTAGGTTCATCAAGACTAGAACCCTTCTTAGAAACATCATATATAATACATATATTTATAACCTAGGGAAAGGAATCATATGAAATGCTAATATTAGATTCCCAATAAGTGTAAACAGTGGAGATATGTAAGCATAATCATTAGCATAATTGTATGAGAATATTATCATAACATTATAAGATCACAACATTCATATCAATGATCTTAATAAAGAGTCATGACATAAATATAGGTAGTTTATACTACATGAATCATAAGGGAATAAAATCATAATCCCTGAAAGCATAACATTGTAATAAGAAAAAGAATTGTGGAATAAACATAAGTATACAAAAACAATTTCCATAGTATCCAAGGATTATTTCCAAGGCCATCATAGTGGAATAGAAACTATCCCAAAAATATCATAGATATCTAGGTTCCCTCCTAAGACCATTTTAGTTGAAAATGATTTTTACTGAACTGACATCACTCCCCATTAGATCCAATCCTATATCATGCTATATAAAATATTACCCAATGGATTGGAGAGTGATATTGTTCCCACCTATTTCATAATGAAATCATACATACGTGTTCCACATGATCATAAGAAATAATCACATCAAAACCCATGTAATGAAATGGTCATCCTAAAAATTTAATTATATCATAACATGTGGAAAAGTGATAGGATTAAAAATAATTTCATCACATAATAACACATTAAAATAAGTAGGTTTTATAAGAATGTATCATGGTATATCCCATGGAATTGAAATGAGTTTCATAAACTACCTTTCATCAAAATCAACATCATTCAGAGAAAAAATATGAAAGGAAAAATTAGATCATAACCCTAGAAATAAATATACTAACATTAATAGATTTCATATTATATGGAAAATAACCTTTATATATCTTTTAAAAACACATGTTGATGTGGGCAAAATTTTTATACAAAAACATTTTTTTCTAAAAAGTAAAACACTCTAAAAATATTTTTCATTGAAAACTGATAATGGAATCCTTGAAACCCATTGTAAACACATTTTTAACACATAAAATAGTTTTAAAATACCCTACCCTTGAAAATGATATAAAATATGATTTCAAAATAACATTTTTGAAATGATTTTTTAGAACATGGCTTTTAAATCAAGCATATTTCCAACCGAAGAGTTAAATAAGATCATATTTTCTTAAAACATATTTCTAAATTATCTTACAAACCAATGAGTGAAAAAAGGGAACCAATACATGATATATAATGATCAACCCAAGTATAATGAATATCAATATAATTATTGATAAATGGATCATAATATTTTATCAATGGAACCATAATCATAAACAATCACGATAAATGGGAGGATTATAGCAATAATCTTTTACCACATTGTTTACATTGACTCCAAATCCCCATGAAATAATAAAATTACATGAATCATAAAATATAATGAAAACATGTATATTAATGATATAACATTTTTAATGGATGTATATATACCTCTTCAAATAATATAGGTCTATAAAAATATTTGTGTCTCAAAGAAGGAAAATTGAGACAAAAAGTAAATTACTTATTTGGTAAATTTCAAATTTCAAAACCCAAGAAATATAGATCATAAAATTGTTATTTAAAACATCATAAATTTATTTATAAGTATCATAGATTAAATTCATTGGTATTATATACACCACACAAAAAAATTAGTTATGAATGAGGCATAAGTCTCCCAAAAATAATAGTGAGAATATGAATTACCTTACTAATTGAGTAACATTTGAACCTTGAGATCCATGAAATAATAAAATCATTTGAAAAATTATTCATAATAAAATAAATTAAATTCATGATATAAAATTTTATGTGTTATTATATACACCACACTACAAGAATAAGTGGTCAATATAACATATCTCTCATTGAAATAAATGCGATATGAGAAAACCCTTAACTTTTGTATTCACTCTCAGTGTACACATTCAACAATCATGTATATTAAATATAAATTTATTATAAATATATTTAATTGACATAATCAATGTTATTATTCTATATATGATTTACTTAGGACATTATATTACCCATTTATTATCAATTCGTTGTTAATGTTATGTTTCATGTAACAACCACTATGTTTTTCAAACATGTTTTGAAATTTTTTTATTGTTTCAATTACATATAAAATTAGTTCTATTTTCTCATTATTTAAACCATGATATAAATATCATATATATTCAGTATATAAATTTCTATAATAATCAATATAATATAGAAATAGTAAATGAAATATACCGTTCAGGGATACGGTAGGCCGAAAGTACACATAAACGTTGTTTCCATTTAATTTTCGTGTTGAAAAAAGAAACGTAAATGATATATATACAAAATTTATCATTAAAGTATAATTATTATTTAATATATATCCCATATTTCAATTTTACTCATTTTTAATATATTTCATGTAAAAAGTTATTGAATTACATCGCTTTGAAAAGGCAATAGTCCACACGTCCACCAACAATGTTATCATATTCCATCAAAATGGAAATAATGAAGGTATGTATTATATAATATTTATATAAGAATAATGGAATAATATATATAATATATATGATATAAAAATATTATGTCTATAATTATTATCAAAATTGAGATGTGGTAATGGAAGAACGAACAACATCTATTCGTGAGGCGGGAGTCTGCCGTACACACGAACGATTATTGTGTGTCCCATTTGATGGAAGTGTGAATGAGTGTAGGTCAAAGGAATAACATTAAATTATATCAGTATATTTACTTTACTATGGTTATTATATAATATCATAATAAGAACAATTTATGTGTTGGAGAAATAAATAAATCAAAACTGCTTGTTGAAGGATGTTACATCTTCTTTGGTAACTCCTTTTGATTTGCACCAAAGGGCTTCCTAGGTTGTCCTTATAAAAAATTGCTGCCTCTAAGATAATTTAAAGGAAATTTTTCATATATTTAGATAGAATTAATTTTAGAGAAAGGGATATATTTTTGAGAATAAGTGACAGGGTGAGTTTTCTTTTTATAATGGAGGAGGAGTGACATTCATTAAATATAAAATGGATGAAACTAATGAGATGTATCCCTTACATCATGTACCTCCAATAATGGTCCATTTTTATCTATAGAGGGTAAATTGTCGAAATATGGCCTTAAAATGTATATTTAACAAGTATATAATACATTTATACTTTTATGATTAACGTTTAACCACTATGTAAACTCATTTTTACCTTAATCACTATGATTAATTTGTCTAACTTTTACTAATAGTTTTGGTCAAAAACAATGTTATAATTAATAGAAATTATAAATTATGTCATCTCCAAATAAAGAATACATTTTTACAAATTCTAATCACCGATTTGAATGAAATAATTTTAAAATTTATCCTGTGGACGAGATGAGACGACACATTTTTAACATGAAAAAGTTCAAAAGATTGAAATATTTTTAAATCCAATTTCATTATGAAATTGGTTCTAATGAAATACATTTGAATAATTGATTTATAATTGATAAAATTATACATAAAAAACAACAGAATAAAACAATAATGTTTTTGGAAATTAAAATTCAATATTTTTCACGATTCATTAAAAAATGAAATATTTTTGATAAATCCCAAAAAAAAACTATGATAATTTTGAAATTATAAATAAAAAAATGAATTTTTTTATCAAATTAAATTTTCCAAAGTGTTAAAAATTATTTTTATTATTTTTATTAAAAATAGAAAAAATTAGTTTTTTAAGAAAATATTATTTTTAAAAACATTTAGACTTTATAATAAAGTATATATTTTATTATAAATATATGTAATTTATGTAAAAATTATAAAATTCATGTTTAAAAATTACTTCTTAATATTCATATTTCTAGGTTTGGTGGATAGGTTATAACATTCTTGATTAAATAATTTTAATAATAGATTTTTTTGTAGAAACACATTGTTAGGTGCAACGCAAGCTTATATGATGTTTCTTATAACTCAATCATAAATTTGAGTAGTGTATAATAAAAGATTAACTTTGTGTAGTATTAAATGTAATAGATAAAATATTTTTAATTTATTCAAAAAAATTCATAAAAACATGTGTTGTCATATTATATCACATTATAATTAATATCACCCTTAAAATTTATCATTCCGATACAATAAATGAGGATAATTAGGCCTTATCAAATCCTAAAGGGTTTATGTAGCTTACACAATCTAGTGGGTCATGCACAATACATTGTCCATGTGAGTGGTCTTGTTTTGTAGAACATTCACAATATGATGCAAAATTACAACTAGTTGTTCCTCCTTAGAAAAATCATACTCTACAATATGAACTCTGAGTTTATTACACATGGTGGGTCAGGTATGTTATTACTCGGGAATGATACATTGAACCCATCATAGACATGAGTGATATATGGTATAATTTATAAGAGTTAGAATACTATCCTAATATGATCATGAATTTAAAGGAAACTGATATACATAGGGTTCAGTTTCCCATTCTTCCCAAATCATATAACCTTATTATAGGGAGAAATCTATAGAACAAATTTCTCACTAACATCAAATTATAGATAACCTAGATAGTTATCAACATAACCTTTCTTCTGACTTTGACTATATTTGATATACTTATCAAGGATTATAACCTTTTCTAACATTTATTCAACCATATCATGTCCCAATAGTTCTTGTCTACAACATAATCACAGTAAATTGGACCTCTAAATGTATTTACATAGATAGATTCATAATGATCCATCTAAATTCTTGACTGAAAACAATTGTTGTAAATATTTTTTAACTAGAGGAAGGTGTTGATCCAATAAACCTTTGAAATCAAACAAACTAGTTCTCAACATATAATCTATATTTTGAATTCTTATTTCATACAGACCATCCATATGATGATGATAGTAGTGTTAAAACTCAATTAAATATCACGATATTGCTAATGAATTCCCCAGAACATTGAGGTAAACCATGGTTCCTGATCAGATAAAATGGAACGTGCTTCACCATGCAACCATACAATTTATTTAAAGTATATCATGTTAGGATGATCAATAGAGAATTATTGTCTTAAAATAATGAAGTGTGTTTACTTAGTAAAGAGATAAACTACAAACCATATAACATTATGCCTATTATAGGGTTTTGGCAATACAACGACAAAATCCATTGTGGTGTTCCACAATTTCCATTCTGGTATGGGAATGGATGCATCATCCCCTTAGACTTTTTATTTCAACCATAACTTTTTAACATACCAACCATAAGGATATAAATTCTTTGATATATTTCTTCATTCCATCCCACCAGAATTATTATATCAAATCTCAATACATCATTATACTTCCATGATGAATAGATACAGAATAACTAAGGGCTTCCTATAACAACTCATTCATAAAATCTGGTATGGAAGGAACACATACATGGTTCCTATAACTTAACATTCCACCTTGATCATGTTTCTCTTCCATTATCATCAGAGAAACATGAGTTATCACCTAATACTATCTTGGTAGGAAAGGATCACTCCCATGTCCATATTAGTAGTCACGGTTCACTCCCTAAACCATCTTAGTCGATCTCAATAGATATAAATCATTACCTGATTCATTGGAGGGAGATATAGGTCAAACCCATCTAGTAGTGAAATCATCCATACATGTGGCACATGTTCACTAAAAATCATATCATAAATCATGAAATGAAATGGGTTTCATAATAATTTAGTCAAATCATAACCTATAAAAAAGATACATGTTTTAGGACAATTTATCAAAACCATAATTTGTGAAAAGAAGACGGTTTCAGAAGTATATTACCTATGAACGAGAAAAAGGTTTCATAAACATCATGCCATGAAAACATACACCATTTATAGAGAGAAATATGGATGTAAACATTGAATCACTTCCCTAGAAAGGCATGAGTAGCACGAACGGATGTCATCATAGATGGGAGAAAAATTATAAAGATATTTTAAAACAATTTATTGATAAAAATATCCATTCATATTTGGAAAATGTTTTCTTAAACATAAATCCTTTTTAAACCCATTTCCTTGAAAATAAACATGAAAGCATATAATGTAATATTTTATAACAATTTGAAATCATTTTCCTTTAAAAATATCAGGAAAACATATAATTAAATCATGAAGACGTTTTGAAAACCATTTTATTCAAAATACATTGAAAAAATATAAATAAATATTAAAAATGTTTTAAAAATAATTACTTTTATTATAATTTGAAAACATATAAATAATAATTGAAATATTATTGAATGCAATTAATTTTAAAATAATTTTCAAATTTATTAATAAATCTTGAAAACATTTGAAATCCATTTCTTTTAAAAATCATTTAAAACATATTTATAATTCTTGAATATATTATGAAAACAATTTATTTTAAAATACATTGAAAACATATGAAGAAAGCTTGATTTTTTTGATAGCAACAACCTTCTAAAAAATTTGAAAACATATAAATCAATCATGAAAAAATTTTAAAAGAATAAATTTTAAAAAATTTTAAAAATTATAAATAAATCATGAAAATGATTTGAAATATATTTTACTATAAAACATATATAATAGCTCGACAACATTTTCAAAAAGTTTTTCATTGAAAATAATTTGAAAAAATGAATTTCCAGATTATTAGTAAACCATTTTTTTAAATAAATTTTTAATCATTCAAAGGAATCCTCAAGGTGATGTAGGTCATGATGGTGGATAAATCCATACACACTGAACATTCGTTTTTTCAACGTAAAAAGTTTAGAATAGAGCCTCGAACCGAAAATGACAAGATGATTACTTATTAAAAACCATTTAAAAAAAAGCTAAGTCATGTGTAAAAATGTATTTTTATTATCTTATAATAATAATATAAATTTTTTTGAATCCTTTTAGAAGACATGGATTTGACAGAAAATTTTTTTTACCAAATAATCGGTAAAGTCAAGCTTTCATAAAAGAACATTCTTAACTATCTTATTCAAAAAAGAGTGGGAAATGGTATGAATAAATGAATATATAGTGAATAACCATATGAGAATAATTTTTTTGATATTTATTAAGATATTTATTATAATTTTTTATCAATGGAGGCATAATCATAAAAAATATTGAAATATGGTGAGATTGTTTATATAAACTCTTACCGCTTGTTAACATTAAACCATATTCCTCATATAATAAAATGAAATTAAAAGAAGATTAAAATATCATGAAAATCATTAAATTCATGATATAACATTTCAAAGTCAATATATACACCTCGTGGAAAAATATGGGTGCATAACATGGCATGCATCTGAAAGAAGGAAAATTAAGACAAAATTATTTTATAGATTTGTTTAATTTAGAAACAAAAACCCAATGAAAGAAAGATAATAAAATGGGTATTTAAGTAAAAATAAATTTAATTATAATAAAAATATAAAAAATATCTTTTATGTATACACACCATACAAATTAATTGAGTGGTGATTAAGGCATGTATCTCACAGAAATAAAAATGTGAGATGAAATCCTCTTACCTTCTTTCTTGACACTCATTGTAATCATACAAAATTACCATATATTAAATATAAGATTTTTATAAATATATCACAAAAAAATTATTATATATAATACCATATATGGTTTGATTATGACATTATATCACTAACATGTTAACAATTATATCTTAAGGTATCACTTTAGGTAATATCCGCTTTTTTTCGCATCTGTGCTAATTGTTTGTAGCTTTGGTCCTTATACATATATCAAGACTTAAATAATGTAAAACATGATATAAATTTAATTTATATTCAGTTTATTTGTATTATAATAATCTATTGAATATATAAGTATGAAATAGAATTTACCATTCATGGAGACGGTAGGTTGTACGTACGCATGATCATTGTTTAAGTTTTGTTATCATATCAAAAGAAAGACAGAAATATATTTATATACATGAATGCATATCATTATTAAAGTATAATTATTATATAATATATATCATATAAGTTAAATAAACCCATCCTTAACACATTCCACATAATGTGTGAACGAGTTACATCACTTTGAGGGGGCGGTAATCCACACATCCTCAAACAGAATTATCATATTTACATAAAATAAAAAGTATTTTCATATGTCTTGTAAAATAATTAAAAAGATTAAATAAATAATAAATATAATATATATTATATATAAACATATCTTCGATTATAAATCTCACCATGAGAGGCGATAAAGGAAGAATAAAGAATCATCGTTTAGTGAGGCGGTAATTTTACAAACACATAAACATTACTTTTGTTAACCAATAGATGGAAGTGTCTATAATTTTATATCAATCAATTAATATAAATTAATATCATAATATTGAGGATAATATTTTTTTTATAATCATTTTATATAAATAATGGTGTTTGTGGATAATTAAAATAAGATAGAAGAGCTTGAGGGCGAATGTTACCTCTTCTATGGGTAACTTCTGTTGAATTTCACCAAAGGGATTACCAGGATTGATTTTTTCCCAAACAGACGCTAAAAAGATTAAGGTATGAATTTATAAAAGATTATTGGGTATATATTGTCTTAAAATACGTGGTTTTAGATGTGTGGGGAAGGGGGATAGGTGGTGGCTTTTTATATGGAAGGGGAAATACTCACTTGGTATTTTTGCAAACAAGTTAAGTATACCAACATTTTTACCTAAAGATTTATTAAAAAACCAATAAAAACAAAATAATGTAAAATTAATGGCCAAATAATTTCGATAAAACGAGTTTTTGACCAGTGGAAAGGTCATTTGGGCCCTTAAGTATAAGGTCTATTCCCTTGTTAACATTAATTTTTCAGTAATCGTTATTATTAATTTATATTTGGTTACAAACTAATTTGAACTTATTAGAAATTATAAATTATGGTGATTAAAAATATAGAATCCATTTTTCCAAATTAATATAAAAAAAGTGGAAGTAATTCATTTAAATTTAATCTCACAGATGGGATGACAATGGGGTTTCTATAGTGAAAATGTTCAAATTTTTGATAGGGTTTTGTTTTCAATTTCATAGTAAAATTGATTCCAATTATCTAAATTGGATTAGTGGATAAAATTATTATTTGATCAAAATTTATAACTAGTTAAAAATATAATTTAACCATATAAAAAAGATTATTAAAAGGCAATTTGAAATTAAAATTCAGTATTTTTCACAAATCATCAAAAAATGAATCTTTACAGAAAAATAAAAACAATTCACCATAAACAAATTTTTAGGTCAAAATTTCAAAGAATAATTTTTTTACAATTAATATTTATGAAATAGCCAAAATTTTTATTTAAAATAGGTTTTCCTTTAAAAGGTGGTTATCTCACATTATTAAAAATATATGGTTTTTTGTGTGAAATTGGGTTTGTTTAAATATTAATTTTATCAAATATATTCGATGAATAAAACAAAAATATTGGATATAATATATGTATTTATATATTTATATACATAATATTACTCACTAATTGTAATTTATTTAATTTAATAAGATAAAAGAACATTGTGAGTATAAAAATAGTATTCATTAAAAATATTCCATTTATATTCAATTTGTTCTTATATACATTTTTAATTAATTTGTAACTAATGAATTCTACCATGTATTTTTGAAAGTTACATAATAAAAATCATAACCATCAATATAATAACTAGGTTATATCTTATTATATTAAATAGAAATATTTTTAATAATATATTATTGTTTTGTAACACTCAGTCTTACATGTTATGCAAGTCATCGATGAAAGTTAGTCATTCATGTAACCTAAAATAAATTAAGTGTTACACGTAAAGAAAGATAAACATTATGTTTCAGGTAGTTCGAAATTATCTTGTAATTGTATATAATGTAAGCAAAACATTTTGATTTAATTTAAAATAAACTATTTTTAGTGTTGTAAAAACTTAAAAATATCAAAAAGACTAAATAATTATGAAAAAAACATATTTCAAAAAATCTCATGGTGTTATAAAATGACAAAATTAAATCTTTGAATTTAATAGAATTTATGATATATATCATTTTTTGATATATTCAATGATGCATGATATGTCATCACATGAAAATAGTTGACTTTTGTGGTTCTAGAAATTAAGCGGAAGATGCTCCATGGAAGAAGCACAATACTGCAAGGGCTTATGTGTTACACCAGGAAGAATGGGATATGTTATAGTAGTCATAATATATATTAATTAATAAGGAATAATTGAGATAAATAATATTCAAATACCATGTGAAAGAGCATATAATGTTTGAGTCTTTAAATTATTTAAATGAATATTTGAAGTTGAATTTAAATGAAAGATAATTCAAGAAATGATAATACTATTTGAAAGAAAAGAGTTGTCTATTAATGGTGGATCTACATAATTCATAAATAGTGATATTTAATTTGAAAAGAATGATAATATTGTTCATAATAATATATTGGAATATAAATGATTATATACAAGTAAATAAAATGCATGAAGAATATAGAATCCTATCATCCACCAGGAAATAATATATTGAGATCCTGATACACCAAAGTATCAAATAAAGAAGTTAATTTGATGATAGGAGTTCATGGGTATTTTAGGATGGGGAGAAGTATATCATTCAAGATATAATTAGAGTTTCAAGTCCAATAGGATGCTCATGAAGATCATTAAGAATATTTATCAAGAAAAACATTTTAATTTCATTTGGTGCAATGATACTAGAATTGTACACGAGAATGTGAGATATAATAAGAGTATGGAGTAAGGTCACCCAAAAAATCTTTTTATAGTCGATCAATCCATCTGAAGTGGAAAAATTTATTGAATTGGTAAAACCACTTCTAAAAGATTATTATTGGTAGGTATAACAAGTCATCGGTGAATAAGGTGAAGTTGGGTGGTATAACCAACCGTTGATTGTGGATTAGAGATGGGCGCCATAACCAGTTTCTAATTAGGGTGTATAACAAATTATATTTTGTAATAACCATTCGATATAGTGAATAATCTGTGATGGGTGGTATAACCAATATATTAATGATTATTCTTTTTTGTAAAACCTTATAATTACCATGTATTGTTTTATTTATCATTTCAACTACACCTGAGGATAAGTTGAGAGTTTGTATTGATTGTATCGTGAACGTCAAAAAAGTTCAAGTGGTTGAATTAAAATTGAATTTATAATATTTGCGTATAACTAATTCACCACTCTTAATGGAACCAAACTGGTCCATATATTCTAGAATTGTTATCAGGGGATGGTTCCCACTAAAAGCCAAAAGTTTTCCCATTATTTTTTAATATATTTTATTACGATAATATTAATTAATGAATTTTAGTACCATAGATGGATATATCTTCCACGTCTCAGAAAAATAGAAAGAAAATGGTGGTAATGGATTGGGAGAAGAATTAAAAGGTAAATGGAGATGCACCACTAACTGATGTTAATCAGAGTGATGAAACAAGTGGTAATTACTCTTCTTAGATATCTTAAAATGATTTTTATCCAAGATGATATGATAACAAATCATTTATTTGTATTCATTCATAATTCAAATAACATCTAAATTATGTTCCCAAAGAAGTAGTTAAATATATTTTTGATCCTATCAAAGGACTAGTTTTAGATAAAGCACAATATAAAGAATAAGTATAAGAACTAGAGTATAAACTAAGTAAGATGTTCAGAAAGATATTCACAATTATAGAAATCCTATTAGAAATATATTAATTCATTATACATACAGAATATGAATTGAAAATGTATTCCAATGAGAATGTTTTTTCTGAGATTATTTTTTTAAAATCATTACATGAGCATGAGAAATTTTACAATGTTTCTATGGATGTAAATATAAAATTATTAGAGGAAAAATAATAAAGGTAAATATATTTACAATTACATACATGAATTAAGAAATATGAATGACGAAAAAAATATTGATTTTCAATATACACGGAGATTTATTGAGGATGAATGTAACTCCCTTAACCTGAAACGTTTTGATTTGGAGGTGAGAGTAAAGAATCATGAATCAACACTGGCTAGAATTTCCCATGTTTCTATAATAATAGATATTTCTAAACATGTTTACAATGATATTCATGACTTCAAGAAGAATCATTTTTTTGGAAAAAAGAAAATGATAGCACCCTATTATTATAATGAAACATCATATAAGAATAAAGTATCCATTATCCCAAAAAAATAAATTTGTAATAAGGATATTTTACTTATTAGTATATGTTTAAAAGGAAATTTTGGGAATGTGTGGATGGTAAGGAATACTCATAATCCCACAAAATCAAGGTTGGATGAGATAATTGGTATTGAGAGTTGTTCCCCAAGAAGTGTCCAAAAGAGTGGCGGTTCCACTCAAAACCAAATAGGTTTATAACCCATGAAATCTAGATAAAATACCCTCGAATTGAAGTAAATAAGATTCATAGGATTTTTATGTAGTTGATATAAGTTTGGAAACAAATCATTGGAATGTCAACATAACATTTCATTTCATAAATATCATAGAAACCCACAAGTAAGGGGGGAGTGACAAGAGAATAAAACCTCTTGTTCAAAAGAAATAACACAATTGAAATATTATTATACCATTTGGTGGAAAGAAATTAAAAAAGTTGATTAAAAACATCAATTAAGTCAAATAAATGTAAAAATATTCCAATTAGTGGAAAAAAGTTAATAAAATGTGAAGGAAATGAGAGACTAGGTTGAGAGGAATTTCTTAGCGTCAAAGTGACTTCTAATAAAACAAAGAGGCCCTCCTTATTTCCATATTTTATGTGTTTAAAATAAAATATAGGGAATTAAAGGAGAAGTTTCGGGTGGTCATTTCTAGAAAACATCAATATATTTTCTTTCATGGATCCTTCTCTCCACCCAGAAAATTAAAAGATGAGTATATCCTTTGATAGGGAGATTATATGAGTTTACAGTATTGTAATCACACTGTCATACCTAATTATTAATTTTTTCCATTTAGGGGTATTAATTGGTTAATGAAAATATTAGAAAAAGGGGGAGTTATTGGTTAAAAAAAATTTGAGACAAAGGGGGAGTTATTATTATTCACCTAAATGTTTTGAAGTGTTAGTTGAAGTGTATAGATGATTTTTGTTTCATTGATAAATATGATTATTTAAAACTATTTAAATGAGCTCTTCTAAGCATTATTTAACATTCATGCTAGTTTATGGATTAAATGGATAACCATGGTTTAATATCTCTTGTTTTCTAAACCTGGTTAGCCCACATAGCCATAGAATTGATTAAATAATGAATATTTGATATAAAAACCATGTGACATCATCACTCTCTCCTAAGTGTGTGATAAATAATCATACAAGGGAGGAAAAAATATATTGCTAAAATTAAAAATATCTGATAAAACCCATTGTATCATTTTTATACGATTGTAAATAAGGGTGATAAAATTTGATCCCACCTATTAAATTTTATAACATGAAGAGATATTGACAAAAAAGATAATTGTGGATATTTTTGACTATAAGTGTTTTATTTGTTTTCAATGATGTGTCAATATGTGTTTGGTGTGGTGGGATGAAGTGATGATGCTTGATAATTATTATGGAATCATTTAATTACATTTTATTCCATTATTGAGATATTAATCATGTATGTGATGATTTTTTTGAAATGATATTAATGTTAAATACATGTGTCAATATAGATGACACATTTTTTTGTAGCAAGATGAAGAATATAAATTTTTTTGAAGACCATTCCAAATGTAGTTTATTGCATGTGGAATTAAGAGAACGATGGTTTAAAAAATTATATTGAGAATCATACAAAACTTATATTGAATATTTTACTAATTTCTTATCCGTTAGTATAATAAAAATTTTGATGGCCAAGCCAAACTACTTGTCCAACTTAACCATATCAATGACACAAGGGAGCCATCCAGGCTTGCCAATATGGCGGTAGTTGTAAGCATGATAACCATATAGAGAAAATTAGCATTGTGGGAATAATTGGGCCTATAAGGATGTAATGACCCGACCCCAGTTACCCATTGTCATTGCAATATTAAATAACATTGTCTTGCTAACAAGGGATCAAATTACGAAATATTGATCAGTTTAGTAGACTTGGAAGTACAAGATACATTCATAAGGTTTACATTAAATCATTAAATAAAAACATCAACAACATTTTTTCCCATTTTGAACACACTTATATTCTTAGCCTATTCCTGCATGTCAACCATTAAATACTTCTTTACATACTAAGAATAATAAAACAATGAAATGGGTGAGATCAGATGCTCAGTAAGGATAACAATGTAGATGAAACATTCATAAATATGCCTCAACATTTAAGTAAATTTATAAGTCATCTACAAATTCCTTTTAAACATAATCCTCAGAATAATATCGAAAAGTTAAAATCAAATAATGTAATTTAATTATTCACATGGATATTCTAATAGTCGAAAAATCACATGCAATATTAATAGCCACTTTTATAATGATAGAATGCATAATTACACACATCATAACCAAATATTCAAGGGCTTGCGACAAGACTAAAAATAAAATTTTCTCAAGGCTTTGTTCCAAGACACTAGTTTTTCTCATTAGACTTATTGATGCATCGAGGAGCTATAGCGTGCTCCACCCATCACATACTATGTCCAATGAATTTCTCATATAAATAGTTTTAAGCATAACATAAACATTAGTATTAAAACTAGAAAATGATATGTCAATAAACTATCCATAAACCATGAATGGTATAAAAATAACACATTCACAGTAAGACATTTCACAAAACCTTAAATAAAATATGGAATATTTGTATACAAATAAATCAACTTCACACAAGTTTTATATCCATCAATGGATGTTGACATAGATGAAATGAAAATTATTTGAAAGAAATAATTATATTTATTTAGAAACTTTTTAAAAGAAAACAATTATTTTGGAAATATCCAATAAGCATTTACGGGGAACATAGAAGCTCTTATAATGGAGGTAAATTGTTGCACCCACTGTATAAGATAAAAAAACATTCTTTCCTTAATTATTTCGAAATCATTGTAATGTACCTTTTTTTGGAAAACAATTGAATGATTGCTTTATAAAAATATTATAAAAAGTCAAAAAATTCTATTAATGACATTAACCAATATAAATTTTTTTTGAATGGAATTTTAAGATACATGGATGTTGATGATAAAGAGTTCCTAGTATATAATTTTGTATATACATACTAAGAAAATGAAGTGATTGTAGAAATAACCCTTACCATGTACTTCTATTTGATCGATGGTAGGTTAACCTCTTGTATAATAGTTAAATCATTGTTATTAATTTACACATGAACCATATTCATAAATATGATACCATATTTGATATTATAATATTACTTTGTTAATAATATTTTACATTCATCGTTTCGGGTGTTAACTGATTCGATTTACTTTATATATTTTGTTAAATATGTCATATTTGATTTTGATTGTCTATATTTGATTCATATACTAAAGGATATTATGTTCTTAAACATTATTTTTAATCATAAGAGGAAAATTATTCTTGAATGATTACAAAGGGGAATGAATCTCATTGCGTTCGTGGAGACAGTAATCTGTACTTATGCACGAGTGACAATATCATTCAATTTAAGGTGGAATCATATATATTTGAATGTTATTTCATATATAAAGAATAACTAATATGTAATATATATTATTTAAAACAATTATACATTATTATTATACCCATAAAAAATAATGTATTGGTTAACAACTACACCACGTCTTAGAGATGGTAAGCTGTACATACCCACATATAGTGACATTATCATTCGTATGATGGATATAATAAGGAATATGGTTTTACCATTTTTATAATAACATCACAGTCTATAAAAGTTAATGGGTTTATTATTTTATAATTGATACAACAAAGAAATAGGAAGTGGAAGAAGATAATAACTTGAATGAGGTGATGAAATATTTATCTCTACTTTGGGTTCTTCATTTTGGTTTGATTAAAAGAGCTCCATAGGATTCATTTCTAACTAAATTAAGGCCTCTAAAATGAATGCATGAATGTTGGAGGATATTTGGGTAGGGTATGGCCAAGAAAAATGGCATTGGGGTGTGAATTTGAGAGATGGAGATGAGCCCTTTTATAAGAGGGGTGAGAGGCACATTATAAAAAGAATGAAATAATATTTTATAATAAAATAATTTTCAAATTCTATTATCTAAAAAATGATTTATTTCAAGGATACGATGGGGATTGGTTGAAAAACTCACATCCAAAAGGTTTTATAAAGTTTTTGGTCACCATACTAACCATATATTTTAGAATTAACTCTTAGTTAAATAGTTTGTCATTTAAATTGTCTCATTGTATTTTTATATTATATGGTTAATAAAAGTATTATAAACTACCAAGAGACCCCCCAATGGTTCAATATTAATATATATATCCTTATCTAAGTATTTTGGCCAAGTCGTATATTACAGCAAATATTATATCAATTAATAATATAATATTTGTTTTTAAAACTATTTTATGTCAATTTTGACACTATTTTGTGTTTTGTTTTTGTTAAAGTCATAACAGCATGATTACATTAAAAAAATACATTTTATCAATCCCAACATGTAATATTAACCTATAATATTATTTTAATTTTAAAAAAGACTCAAATTAGATTTATTTGGATATTTATAGAAACAATTATTTTAATCATTCATTAATAAGGTAATTACTGCATCTTCATTGTGTCAAAAATAAATTTAATTATTAAATGTCTAAAAATAATAAATAAAATACCATTATGTTGGAAATTTTGTTAGATTTATAATGAATATTTTTAGTAGAATTTATCTTCTGTATAACAATATATTATAATGGTTTAGTAATTAATCATTGAAGTTCACACATCTAACACTTCATTAAATAAAATAATAATAATTGTCCTAATCTAATCCATGTGGACTAAAAGGATCAGATTTTATTTATATGGTTTTTTATGGTCTAAATACACTTATTAAATAGAATTAGGACATGTTTTAGTGTAATAACAATATCATTTTTATACTTAATTACCATCATTACTTTTACACGTGTTAAATAAAAGTCAAAAGTTACTATTCGCCAAAAATAATTTTGATCTTATTGAACAACATTTTTCTTACTGATGTCAACTTTATTTCTCGGATTTTTGAAATTCAACTCAAAGAAGTAGTAAAATTATGTTTTATGCAAATTTGCAAATGCTCCCAGGATGCGGGTAAAAGACGGTAAAATGTTAAATAACATTTTATATATCAATTATTATTATGAAATTACACCGTTGAATTCCATTGAACATATATAGGTATTATGTATCTATTTTGAATAAAAATTAATTTAAATAAAATAATTAATTATTTAAAGAAAAATTTGGTTTTAAACAATAACGTATTGTTTTTCACTATTTATCAAAAATTGTATGTTTCTTGATAAATACCAAAACATCGCACTCTGCTAATTTCAATATTCCAGATCCAAAAATGTAGTCCAATTTTAAGGATAAAAATTATAAAATTATAAAGACTTGGAATTAACATTTATAACGGCTAGTTTGATTGGATATGGTGTGTTTGAACTAGAAGTTGCATACAACACAAGATATTGTATTATTCAAAGGGAAACGTATCTTGGAATCTTGGGGTGTTACATTCTCACCATTATAATATATTTTCATCCTCGATATATCCAGAATATTACAGAATAAACTGATTCAGGTGGTTTTTCATCATACGTTCCTCGAGTTACCACATTGCCTCTTCAATATTATGGTTTCTCCACAGAACATTCACCATACGAGTCATTCAGTTTCTCAACACATGTTCACTGGAATTACGAATTCTGATAGGCTCTTATAAATAAGATAGATCATGTTCCTATTCTATTTCTTCTTAGGTGAGTACATGCATTAGGTTAGGCATGTATTTTCAAAAAAGTTATCTTTGGAACACATCATGAAATTTTGAGAGACTTAGAGGCAAATCCAAATGATATGCTACACCTCAAATTCATTCTAGAATTTAGAAATGTCCGATGTACCTGGGACTCAATTTATCCTTCTTACTAAAACATATAACACCCTTCCATAGATATGCCTATAAGAAAACATTGTCTCTTACATGAACTTAGAAACCCTTAATTCCGTTATCAGCATAGATCTGTTGCCTACATAGTGCTACATTGATGTGGGTTTGGATAATATTCACTTTTTCCACTTTTTCCTCAACATGTTCTGGGCCTATTAGTTTTCTTTTACGAAAATCATCACAACAAGTTGGTGTGCGACATCTTTTGCCATATAAAGATTCATATGGAGACATCTGAAAACTTTAATGGAGGCCATGGTTTTAAGAAAATTATACCAGAGGAATATATTGATCCCACATTCCTAGAATGTCAAGTGAGTAAGATCTCAACATGTATTATATGATTTGAATAGTCTCTTCTGATTTTCCATCAGTATGAGGGTGGTAGGCAGTGCTCAAACGATTTCCACTATCATGTGCCATCTGAAGTCTTTTCCTCAATCATGAATTAAAATGGGGATCATGATTAGAATCAATTGAGATAGATACACCCCGAAGACTTATAGCTTCATTAACATATATTCTTGTTAAACGTTCATGTGGAAAATCTTCTCTTATAGTAGGAAAATGTGCTAACATGGTAAGATGATCAATAATGACCCATATTGCATCATTCCTTCTAGGATTCTTTTGTAGCCCCATGAATAATTTCCTCATAATATTATCCCATTTAATCTCAGGTATGGGAAGGGGTTGCATGACTCCTCTTGGATGTTGCTGAAACACCCCCAAGCTTTAATGGTACGTTTTCCTTAGAATAATGCAATAGTGTGTGTTGCACGCAACCTCGAGTTCTAACACACCACAAATAATTAAACTAGCTGTTATGAATAGTAATACGTATATTTTTTTCAAAAAAAAAATTAAATCATATTATTTGAACTGGACTTCATTTTTGGATTTGGAATATCGAAATTAGCCAAGGGTTAATTTTTTGTATTATTCTTAAAAACATCAATTTTTGATGAATAGGGAAACCACTAAGTGGTAGTTAAAAAATGAATTTTTCATAAAACCTAATTTTACAGCTTCTGTGAATGAAATTTCAAATATCCCTAAGATACTGTTGATATAAATTAGTAAAATGTGGTTCAATGAGATGAAATTTGTTTTTGGTGAATAGTAACTATTTACTTTTATTTACCATGGTTAAAAGTAAATAGGGTAATTAAGGGTAACATTGTTATAAATATTACCCTAACATGTGTCCTAATTTAATTGGAGAAGTGTATATCGACAAAAAACATCCTTAGGAATAAAATATTATCATTTAGGTCCACTTGTATTAGATTAGGATATTTATTATTATTTAATTCAAATAAGAGTTAAAACAGTTAAAATCAATGTTTAATTACAAAAACATTTTAAATATAGAGTTATACATAAGATAAATTATATTTTAAATATTCATTAGAAAGATAAAAATATTTCCTACATAATTATTTTTTATTAATAATAATTATACTTTAAATATGTTAATTTATTTATGAAAAAATTGTGATGCAGTAATTACCATAATAGTGAAAAATTAAGACAATTGATATTATAAATACCCAAATAAATATAATTTGAGACTTTTTATGAATTACACTAATTTTTTAGGTTAATATGACATGTTATTATTTCTTTAATTAACTTTTTTAGAACTTATCATTCTGTTAATAGTTTGAAAAAATCAATTATCAAATAGTGTCAAAATTGACATAAAATAGTTTTTTAAACAAGTATTATATTATTAATTTTTATTCTATTCATAAAAATCTAAGGATCAGCCAAATCACATATATATGGATATATATATTAATAATGAAAAACTTGGGGTTTGCTTGGATGTTTATAGTATGTTTATTAACCATATAATATAAATATACAAAAAGACATAATAAAAGTAAAACTAATCAACTAATAGTTAATACTAAAAGATATGGTAAATTTAGTTACCCAAACATGTCTAATTATGATTGTTTGAGTTTTTTTCGACTCATCCCCACCTTATCCTTGAAATAAATCACTTTAGAGCCCCTAGAAACCGAATATGAATTTATTATAAAATATTATTTCTATCTTTTCCTAAAGTCCCCCTCACCCCTCTTATAAAAGGGAACTCCACCTTCTCTCAATCTCACACCTTCAAAGCATTTTGGTTTGGCCAAACCCTACCAAAATACTCTCCCAACATCTCTCCCTTCATCCAAGAATCCCTCCTTTAGTCAGAAAGTGATCCTATGGAGTCCTTTTGATCAAATCAGAAGGAAGAACCCGAAGAAGAGGGAATGTTTTCACCACCCTTTTTCAGGTTCCTTTCATCGTCCACTTACTCTTTGTTTATTATTTCCATTATAAAATAATAACTCATGTATCATCTATATAATGTGATGTTATTATAAATATGGCACAACCATATTCAATATTCTACACATCATTTGAATGACATGTCACTATACGTGCGTACGTACAGCTTACCGTATCCAGGTTGTGGCGTAATTGTTATTCAATATATTATTTTTTATATGGGAATAATAAGGATGTATAATTCCTATAAATAATAAATATAACAGGATAATGATTCTGTCTATATAATATACCATCCAATTATATTTTTTTTAACATCAAAAGAATGATATTTTCACTCGTGCGTACGTACGGAATACCGTCTCCATGAACATGATAATATTCATTCCCCATCGTATCCATTCAAGAATAATTTTCATATTGACTGTTAAAAATAATGTTAATAGACTTAATATAATTCATAATATTAATAAGATACAACCTATCCATTACAAACATGTCTTACATAACCAAACATATAATGAGAATGAATCGGTTATCACCCAAAACGACGATAATACTAAGATATTATTAATTAATCATTGATAAAAAATCATATATGATATAATACTAGTGTATATGATTATTTAATAATTTAATAACAATGTTTTTAACAATTATACATTAGGTTAACATACCATTTACTAAGGGAAAGTACAAGGTAAGAGTTTACTTAACAATATATTACTTATACGAGGTTGTTTAATTGTAATTATCTATTGGGGTCTTGTTATCATCCACATTCGTGATTCATTAAAATGCCTTTCAAAAGATTTTTACTATTTAATAGAAAATTTCTTAAAGTAATTTAAACCCTTTTAAGTTTTGGAAAATAATCTTTCCGTCATTTTCTAATAAAGGTACATTATGACCTTTTCGACAAATTTAATATAAGAATGCTTTTTTAACTTATATAACGGGTGCGGCTATTTTCCGCCATTATGACTTCTTCTAAGCTTCCCTTACAAGAATATAAGAATATTATCAATGTAATGGTTTTCATTTATAATTATGTAACTTTTAAATGATTTCAAAAAAATAGAGATTTCTCACAAATAGTTTTGATTTCATCTATGTCAACATCCGTTGATGGATTTTATGCTTATTTGAAGCTGATTCTTTATGATACAAAACTTCCATATTGTATTTTATGTTTTTTGGTATGTTTGACTATGGATGTGTTTTTTTATACCATTCTTGGTTTATGATGAATGCATTGACATTTCGTATGCTAGTTTTAATACGAATGTTTATGTTATGTTTAAACCTATTCATACGAGAAATGAATTGGACTTAATAAGTGACGGGTGGAGCCCTCTATAGCTCATCGATTCATCGGTAGGTATCATGAGAAAAACTAGTGTCTTGGCACAAGGCCTTGACAAAATATTATTTGTAGTCTTAGCACAAGGAATTGACTATGTGGTTATGACAGACTAGCATTATGCATTCCCTTATTATGAATGTGGTTTTGGATATTTCATGTGATTATTCGACTAGTAGAATATCCATGTTAGTAAGTAAATGTTATTATTTGATTTTATCATTTCCATATTATGCTGACGTTCAAGTTTAATAAGGCTTTTGTTTTAGTTATACATTTCCATAAGCGATTATGTTTACTTATGAAAGTATCTGCAATATTGTTATCCTTACCGAGCATTTGAGCTCACCCCTTTAAATGTTTTATTTTTCCTATGATGTGAAGAAGTGTATTATGACTGACTTGAAGGAATAGTCTATGTTGATGTGAAAAGAAGTTGTTGTTGTAGTTTTATTTATTTTATAATGTAATGTAAGAGATGTGAATATATCTAGTGTTTCCAAGGCTACTAAACCAATCGGCCTTTTGAGATTTGATCGTTTGTGATCATGCCAATTATGTAATAATGCACCGACACTGGGTAACTGGGGTCGGGGAGTTATAGTTGGTATCAGAGGAAGATTAGTACAAAACCATGGAAGCAAGATTTAGATAAACTCTAATTAGAGCACATACCCTTAAGACAGTCTTTGAGGATTATTATAAAAGAACATCCTAGAATTTTGGTAAAGTAGAGATTTTGTGTGTTTTCTAAGTAATACATCCTCGTCTGGATACGAGAAGGTAGAGGCGGCTCTGGCACAGATCTACCTATGAGTGGAAACTCCGACAAAGAGTTTTGGGCTTGACCTGGGATATCCTGGTACACGTCAACGAGCCTTACTGCACTCTTGGTTTCGACACTCCCAGGGGATATACTTAGGAATTATTATCATTTTCTTTACAAACCATTATAAAGGGTTTATGAGTATATACTTCCTCAAAGAAGTTTTTTTATGATTATGGATTATATCCATTAATTGTTCAATTTATGTTATGTGTTTTACAAGTATGGAATTATTTATTTTGATTCATAAACTAATCTAGTTTATGCCATTGTTTAGAAATGGCGCCTAGTGGAAGGAACAGAAACTGTATCAATGCACAAACTCCATGTAGGGATTGTCCTCCTGATCAAGATAATTATAGTTGAGCTAGTGAGGCAACTAATGCAGAATAGATAATTACCATACTGGGAAAACTCACTCAAGTTATGAATAATAACCTTACCCGTATGGTGCACCCGGATCCGTAGCGTGGAGGATCAATTTTAGATCACTTCATGAGGAAAAAACCACCAACCTTTAATGGGGGTACCAACCCACTAGTAGCAGAGAAATGGATCAATTCATTAGAGAAAATATTCCATTCCATTTGGAGTAGTGAAAGGGAGAAAGTTGTCATGGCAATTTACCGCCTCACTGGAGATGCCGATCAATGGTGGTCCTTAATTCCAAATACAATGGAAGTTGAAGAAGTATCAAGTATAGAATGGGGGGAGTATAAAGAGATTTTCTTAGAAAAATAATTTCCTCATGACCATCGAGCAGATTTGGAAAGGTAGAATCTATATCTAAGGCCAAAGGAGAATGAGAATGATGGGAAGTACGAGGCTAACTTTACAAGGTTTCAAGGCATGCGGTTGATTATATACGTAACCCAAGAAGTCAGATTGACCATTTATTTGATGGGTTAAAACCATTTGTCCATCGATCATTAGTATCACAATCCTTCTCTTCATACGAAGTCATTGTCTCATGTGCTATCAAGACAGAAAAGTAATTCTATAAGTCTTATGACTTCAAAGCAAATCAGGAGAAGACGAGATCAGCTGATCACTCTGGAAACAAAAATAAGGGGAAGAATGGAAATGTTGAACATCCATCCTCTAGTAAATGGGGGAAGAAACACCCTGGTACTTGCTTGAAGGGAATGGGGATCTGATACAAGTGTGGTGAAAAAGGCCACCAAGCTCGTGATTGAAAGGTGAAGAAAGAATCTATCGATGATCAGTGCTACAATTGCAGGGAGATGGGGCATTATGAAATTTAATGTCCAAAGCATCAGGGGAACTTACCATAGAAGAGGCCAAGGGACCAAGGCCAAGAATATGCTATCACTACTGCTGTGGTAGAAGCTCCGAAAGATGTGATGGATGGTAATTTAATGGTTTCCTCAACTTTAGAAAATGCATTATTTGATTCTGGATTGTCGAATTGTTTCATATATTCCTAGTTTTCTACGAAAATTAGATATTTCCTGTTTGATTTAACAAGATAGTTGTCAGTCAAAACCCCTAAGGTGTGTATCATTGCTAAAATGTTCTGTGGATCCGTTCCCTTTAGGGAATAAAAATGTTCAGTATCTGCTGATCTCATCGTCATACCCACGATTAAAATTGATATAATCCTCGGTATGGATTGGATTTCGGACCATGATGTGAAGATTTATTGTATGGAGAAGGAGGTTATGATTCTTGATGATGATGATAAGGAACACCTTATCTTCAGAGCAGAATTTTCATCACCTAATTCATATCTAGATCAACCTCCAGTAGCTCAACTAAATTCAATTATTGGGGAGGAAGAGAATGAAATTATTGTGGGTGAGGATAGGAATATTTAAATAGAGGATGTACATTTTGTGAGAGAATAAGTTGATTTGTTTCCAAAAGATTTACCTTAACATCCTCCAGAACGAGAAGTTGAGTTTTCCATTGATTTAATTCCTGGATCAAGGCCCATATCAAAGAACCCTTATAGAATGGCCCATGTGGAATTAGTTGAACTAATGAAACTACTAGAGTAATTAAGTAATAAAGGATTTATTCTCCCTAGTGATTCTCGATGGAGAGCCTCTATCCTTTTATTAAGAAGAAAGACGGATCTATGAGTTTGTGCATTGACTATATGGAGATCAATGCTATAACAATAATGAATAAGTATCCCCTACCTCGCATTGATGATTTGTTTGACCAACTGCTTGGAGCTCAATACATTTAAAAGATTGACCTTATATCAGGATACCATCAGTTGTGTGTGAAGAAGGTAGACGTTCCAAAGACAGCATTTCGAACAAGGTACAGGCATTACGAGTTTACAGTAATGCCTTTTGGATTGACTAATGCACCCTCTGTTTTCATGGATCTAATGAACATTGTTTTCAATGAATATCTTGATGACATTTTAGTAGTATTTATTGATGATATCTTGGTATACTCCAAAAGACACGAAGATCAGGAAAATCACTTGCGCATTATCCTGAAGACTCTTAGAAGACGTGAATTATATGAGAAGTTTAGCAAATGCGAATTCTTCCATCAAGGGATTTATTTTTTTGTCCATATTGTCTCCAAATATGGAATATCTGTTGATGCTTCTAAGACCAAGTCAATCCAAGAATGCCCAACACCGACGAGTATAACTAAGGTATGATGTTTTATTGGTTTAGCAGGTTATTATCGACGTTTCGTCCAGAATTTTGCCTGATTGGCTAACCCATTAACGAAGCTCACACATAATGGGGTTAAATATTTTTTGAAAAAAGAGTGTAAAGAATGTTTCGATGAACTAATGAGAAGATTAGTCAATGCTCTTACGTTGACTCTACCATCGGAGAATGATGAGTTCATTATTTATAGTGATGCATCGAATAAAGGACATGTTTGTTTCCTTATGCAGAATGATAATGTTATTGCCTATGCATCTCGAAAGCTAAAATTTCATGATCAAAACTATCCTACTCATGATTTGAAGTTAGCTACAGTAATCTTATCTTTGAAAATATAGAGACACTAACTCTATCGTTAAAAATGTGAGATCTATACTGATCACAAGATTTTGAAGTATATTTTCACACAGAAATAACTCAACATGAGTCAATGGAGATGGAATAAACAACTCAAGGATTATAATTGCATGATACACTACCACCCGGGGAAGGCAAATAAGGTGGAGAATGCTTTGAGTAGAAAAGATCATGGTGTTTTGAACATGATGAGAGTGGAATGGGATCCTAGTAATGATGTATATGGGAATCACCATAGAAGGTGAAACATCAAAACTTTTTCAAATGGTTTCCATACAATTTTTACTAGAAAGGATAAAGAGTTCTCAGGATGATGATGAAAAGTTTAAAAAGAAGATTAATGTTGTAAATGATGGAAGATTGAGTGACTTTGTGTATGAAGATTGAATTTTGAAAATTTGGAGGAGACATTGTGTTCCCAATATACCTGATTTAAAGAGTGAATTGTTGGATGATGCTCATAGTTCCAATTACTTTATTCATCCTAGGAGAACCAAAATGTATAGATATTTAAAGGAAAATTTTGGTGGGATAACATGAAGAGGGAGATTGTTGATTTCGTGTCAAGATGTATGGTTTATCAACAAGTGAAAGCTGGAAGACAATAGCCTGGTGAAGTATTGAAACCTCTTCCCATACCTGAGTGGAAATGAGATAATATTACGATGGACATTGTCATGGGACTACCAAAGACTCCTAGAAAGAATGATGCAATATGGGTCATTTTTGATCGTCCTACTAAGTCAGCACATTTTATTGCTATAAGGGAGGACTTACCACTTGAACGTCTATCAAGACTATGTATTAATGATGTTGTGAGACTTCATGGAGTACCCCTATCGATTGTTTCTGATCATGATCACCATTTTACTTCATGATTCTGGAAGAGTCTTCAGAAGGCCTTGGATACTGAACTTCGTTTGAGCACTGCCTACCACCGTCAAACAGATGGACAATCAAAAGGGACTATTCAAACCTTATAAGACATGTTGAGATCATGATCACATGACTTCCAGGGTATGTGGGATCAATATTTACCATTGCTAAAATTTTCTTATAACAATAGCTTACATTCAAGCATTCATATGGCTCCAAATGAAGCGTTATACAGAAAGAGATGTCACACACCAACCAATTGGGATGACGTTGGTGAAAAGAATCTTGTAGGCCCAGAACTGGTGGAGGAAACGATGGAAAAGGTGAAGGTAATCCAAAACCACATCAAAGCAGCTCAATGTAGGCAGAAGATCTATGCCGATAACTGAAGGAAGGATTTGGGATTCCAGGTGGGAGATCAGGTTTTCTTAAAGGTATCTTCATGGAAGGGAGTTGTATGTTTCAGTATGAAAGGTAAATTGTGTCCTAGGTACAAAGGACCTTTTGAAATTATAGATCATATTGTGGCTATAGCTTACCATTTGGCAATGCTGCCAAGTCTCTCCAAAGGTCATGATGTGTTCCACATATCACTGTTGAGAAAATTCATGCCTGACCCAACGCATGTACTGAACTTTGAGGAATTGGAACTGGAACCCGATATGTCTTATTGCGAATAGCCCATCAGGATCCTTTAAACCCGAGAGCAAGAGCTGGGAATCCAGACGAATCGTGTGTTAAACGGTATGTGGAGAAACCATAAGATGGAAGAGGCGACATTGGATCCTGAAGAACTTATGATGAAGAACCACCCGAGTCTTTTAATTCATAAATACTCTAGAAATTACGAGGACACAATTATTTGATGGAGGGGAGAATCTAACACCCCAATCTTCCACGGTACGTTTCTCTTAGAATAATGAAATAGCGTGTGTTGTATGCAACTATGAGTTCTAACCCACCACAACTAAATAAACCAGCCATTATGAATAATAATACCTATATTTTTAAAATTTTATAAATCTTATTTTTCTAAATGGACTTCATTTTTGGATTCAGAATATCGATATTATCCTAGAGAGATGTTTTGGTATTTTGGTGAAAAACTTCATTTTTTAATGATTAGTGAAACCACTAAGTGGTAAATAAAAAACTAAATTTTTCATAAAACATAAGTTTACTGCATCTGTGAATGGAATTTCAAAAATCTGAGAGACATGGTTGATATCAGTATGTACAATGTGCATCAATGAGATGAAAATAATTTTTGGTGAATAGAAACTTTTTACTTTTATTTACCACAGTTAAAAGTAAAATGGTTAATTAAGGGTAAAAATGATATTAATATTACCCTAACACATGACCTAATTATTTTGGACAAGTGTATCTCAACAAAAAACAACCATAGGAATAAAATATTTTCATTTAGGTCTACTTGGATTCGATTAGGACATTTATGATTATTTAATACAAAGAAGAATTAAAAGAGTTAATATTAATGTTTAATTACTAAAACATTTTTAATATAGGGCTATACATAAGATAAATTGGATTGTAAATATTAATTATAAATATAAAAAGATTTCCTACATAATTATATTTTATTTGTAATTTTTAGGAATTAAATAAGTTAATTTATTTATGACACAATGGTGATGTAGTAATTACCATAATAGTGAAAAATTAAGATAATTGATATTATAAATACCCAAATAAATATATTTTGAGACTTTTTAAATATTACACTAATTTTATAGGTTAATATGTCATGTTATTATTTATTTAAGTTACATAATTCGAACTTATCATTCTGTTATGAGTTTCACAAAAATCAATTACCACATTCTGTCAAAATCGACATAAAATAGTTTTTTAAACAAATATTATATTATTAATTGATATTCTTTTAATAAAAAACTATGGTTCAGTAAAATGACATAGATAAGGATATATATATTAATAACTAACCACTTGGGTTTCTCTTGGATGTTTATTGTATGTTTCTTAACCATATAATATAAAAATACAATAAGACATAGTAAAAGTAGAACTAATTAACTAAGAGTTAATACGTAAATATATGGTTAATTTATTGAACTGAACCTGTCTAAATCCTATTGGATGGGTTGTTTTCAACCCATCCCCACCTTAGACTCGAAATAAATTACTTTGGAGCAATTAGAAACGGAATATGAATTTATTATAAAATAATATTTCAAGCTTTTCCTAAAGTGCCCCTCACCCCTCTTATAAAAGGGAAATCACCCTTCTCTCAATCTCACAGCATCAAATCCTTTTGGTTTTGTCAAACCATGCCAAAATACTCTCCCAACTTCGCTCCCTTAATCCTATAAGCCCTCCTTTAGTCAGAAATGGACCCTAAGGAGTCCTTTTGATCAAATCAAAAGGAAGAACCCGAAGAAGAGGTAACGTTTTCACCACCCTTTTTCAAGTTCCTTTCTTCTTCCACTTCTTCTTTGTTTATTATTTACATTCTAAAATAATAACTCAAGTATATTCTATATACTGTGATGTTATTATGAATATGGCACAGCCATATTCAGTTTTTTACCCATCATTTGAATGACATGTCAGCATACATGCGTAAGTACGTATTACCGTCTCCACGTTGTGGTGTAATTATTATTCAATATATTATTATTTAGATGGGTATAATAATGATGTATATTTAATGTAAATAATAAATATAACATGATAATGATTCTTTATATATGATATTCCATCCATTTATATTTTATTTTAATGTCAAAAGAATGATATTTTCTCTCATGCGTACGTACGAAATACCGTCTCCATGAACGCGATAAGATTCATTCCCCATCATATACATTCAAGACTAATTTTAATATTGATGGTTAAAAATAATGTTTATAGACATAATATCATTATTAATTTTAAAAAGATACAACCTATCCATTACAAACATGTCTTACATAACCAAACATTTATGGAGAATGAATCAGTTATCACCCGAAACGACGATAATACTAAGATATTATTAATAAAGCAATGATAAAAGATCATATATGATATCATATTGATGTATATGATTATTGTATAATTTAAGAACAATGTTTTAACTATTATACAGGAGTTTAACATACCATCGACTATGGAAAAGTAAAGGTAAGGTTTTACTTCACAACCACTTTCTTATCCGAGGTTGTTTATTCGTAATTATCTACTAGGGCCTCGTTATCATCCACATCCATGTTTCTTAAAAAATGCCTTTCAAAATTTTTTACTATTTAATTTAATATAGGTTAAAGTCAATTATACCCTTTTACATTTCTGAATGGAATCTTTCTGTCATTTTCCAAACAAGGTACTTTTTGACCTTTTTGACAAATTTATGATAAGAATGTTTTTTAACTTATACGGATGGTGCAGTTATTTTCCGCCATTATAACTTCTTCGAAGATTCCCTAACAAGATTATAATAATATTTTCAAGGTAAAGGTTTTATTTTATAATTATGTAACATTTAAAAGATTTCAAAAAGAGAGATATTTCTCTCAAATAGTTTTGATTCCATCTATGTCAACATCCTTTGATGGATTTTAAGCTTATTTGAAGTAGATTCATTATGATACAAAATATCCATATTGTATTTAAGGTTTTGGGGTATGTTTGACTATGGATGTGTTATTTTTATACAATTCATGTTATATGAAGAAAGTATTGACATTTCGTATTATAGTTTTACTACGAATGTTTATGTTATGTTTAAACCTGTTCATATGAGGAATGCATTGGACTTAATAATTGACGGCTGGATCCCGTTATATCTCCTCGATGCATCGGTAGGTCTCATGAGACAAACTAGTGTCCTGGAACAAGGCCTTGACAAATTCATATTTGAAGTCATGGCCCAAGGGCTTGACTATTTGGTTATAATAGTCTGGCAATATGCATTCCCTTATTATGTAATTGGTATTTGATATTGCATTAGATTATTCAACTAGTAGAATATATATGTAAGTATGTAAATGGAATTATTTGATTTTATCATTGCCATATTATTCTGATGATCAGGTTTAACAAGGATTTTGTTTTAGTTATACATTTCCTTAAATACTTATGTTTAGTTATTAATGATTCCGCTATATTGTTAAACTTACTGAGAATTTGAGCTCACCCCTTTAAAGGTTTTATTTTACCCAGGATGTGAAGAAGTGTATTATGACTGATGTGTAAGAATAGTGTATGGGGATGTGAAGACAAGTCTTTGTGGTAGTTTTATTTTTTTTATGATGTAATGTAAGACATATGAATATATCTAGTGTTTCCAAGGCTACTAAACCAATCGGTCATTCGAAATTTGATCCTTTGTGATCATGCCAATTATGTAATAATACACCGAATCTGGGTAACTGTGGTCGGGGCATTACAGTTTCCTTCCTGCTTTCACTTACTGACTAACCATAAATCTTAACCCAAAATCAGAAATCTCCCTCTTATTTTTGTCTCACATAAAATGTTCCTTTAAATATATATACATCTTGGTGCTCCAAGGGAGTATTTAGAAATTCATGCTAGGAGCATCATCCCACAATACCTTTTTTAGACCTGTTATGTTAGGAACACAAACTCTCTTCCTAGATTTCTGAAATCCATCTTCATATATGAAGTCACACAATCTCACATCATTCACATCATTAATTTTCTTTTGAATCTTCTTATAATTACTCGGAGAACACATTATCCTTTTTAGTAAATATGGTTTCGTAACCACTTGAAAAAGTATGGATGTTTCACTTTTTATGGTTATTCCCATATCCTTCTTTGCATGATCCATTAAAATAGGATCCCTTTCAACTCTCATCTTGTTCAAAACTCCATGATATTTTCTACTCGAAGCATCACCTATTTTTTTTCATTCCTTGGGTGGTAGTGTATTGTGCAATCATAATCCTATAGTAGTTCAAGCTGTAGTCATTGCCTCATGTTGAGTTCATTCAGTGAAAAAATAAACTTCATACTCTTGTGATCATTATAAATCTCAGAAATTTCACCATAGAGATAGTGTATCTATATATTTATAGTAAATATTACACTTTCTAACTCAATATCATGAGTCAGATAGTTTTGATCTTGAATTTTTAACTCTGTTATGCATAGGCAACAACATTATCATTCTACACAAGGACATAACCAAGTCCTTTCATTGAAGCATCACTGTAAATAACATTCCCATACATACCCAATAGTAGATCCAAGATAAAAGCATTAACTAATATTCTCTTTAGTTCATCAAAATATTCTTCACACTATTATGTCAAAACAAATTTAACGCTATTACGTGTGATCTTGGTTAATGGGTTATCCAATCAGAAAATATTCTAGATGAAACATCGATAATAACCTGCTAAACCAATAAAACTACATACCTCAATTATACTTGTCAGTGAAGGAGATTCTTTGATTACCATGGACTTTGATGAATCAAAAGATATTACATCCTTAGAGACAATATGGCCTAGAATAGAAATCACTTGCTGGCAGAATTCACAGTTTCTAAACATCACATTTAATTCATTTCATCTAAGGGGTTTTAGAGTAGTAGACATGTGATTTTCATTATCTTCATAGCTATTGGATTATACCATGATATCATCAATAAATACCACTACAATGTCATCTTGATATTCCTTGAAAAATCTATTCATTAGATCCATGAATACATAGGGTGTTTTGGTCAATCCAAAAGGCAATATTATAAACTCGTAATGCACATACCGGGATTGAAATGCTATTTTAAAATTGTCTTCCTTCATCAAACACAACATATGATATCCATTTCCAAGTACAATCATTGGAAAATATTGAGATCCATGATGTTGATCGAATAAATCATCAATGAATGGTAGGGGACACATGTTCATTATTGTTATATCATTTATCTCCATTTAGTCAATGAGCAACCTCATAGATTTGTATTTCTTCATAACAAAAAGGATAGGGGATCCCCTTTGAGAAACACTAGGGTGAATAAATCCCTTATTACTCAATTTTTCTTGTTGTTTCTTTAGTTCCACTATTTCCAAGGTCGCCATTCAATAAGGGGTCTTTGATATGGGCCTTGATCTAGGAATTAAATCAATGGAAAACATAATTTCTCATTCTAGAGGATGTCATGGTAAAACCTCTAGAAACACATCAAAATATTCTTGCGCAATAGGTACGTATTCTACTCAAAAATTATTTTCCTCAGCTATAGTTATTTCATTCAATTCTTCCTCGATTACTGAATTTAAGAGAGCTACTAGGGATAGATCAATATGAAAATTAGGTGGTGATGTTTCTGCTATAATGATAAGGTACTCCTTATCATCATCGAAAATCAGAAACTTCTTATAAATAAAATAAATATCAGTATCAAGGTACGAAATCCAATCCCTTTTGAGGATTATTTCAAATTAATTCATGGGTATGATGACACTATCAGCAGATACAAAACATTTATATTCCCAGATTGTAACTGATTTAAAAAACATTGTCATGATGATACTTCCCTTAGGAGTATAGACTAACCAGTACAATGTTTAGTCAAATTGAAAATATATAATTTTCATAGAAAACATGGATGATATGAAAAAATGTGATGATCCAGAGTCAAAAAAGAATTGGATAAAATTGATGAACCCATTAATTTACCTACAACTACCTCATTTGGAGATTCATACTCAGTAGTAGTGATCTCATAAACATTGCCTTGTCCCTTGGCCTGTTCTAGGGTATGTTTCCTTGTAACATGAGTCATTAAATTGCTGAATTCCCTCATTCTCTATAATTGTATAATTCAACAATAACAGTCTCTTTCCATTTCATTCTCGATTTTGGTGTCCTTTTTCAAAACACTTATAAAAGACTCTCATTCCCTTTAGGAACATATAGGGTGTTTCTTCCCAAATTTACTACAGGATGGATATTCAAGTTTTCCCTTCTTTCCATTATTTACATTTCAAGAGTGTTTAGAATATCTCTTCTTCTCATTCTTTTCATTGAAGTCGCAGGAGTTAGAGAATTTCTTATTCGGTATTTTTATAGAATTAGACAATAGGTTCGTATGATGAGAATCATTGTGAGATTAATGATTAAATCTCGGTGGAGCAAATGGAGCTTAGAAGGAAGTATACCAGGGTGTTGAAGCAATATGAAACAAACACGGAGTGGGAATCAACTACTATGGAGGATGACTATGGATATGGTGAGGACTATGGTTACTATGATATGTAGTTGCTTTTTGTTTGGTTGGATAAAGTTTTGGATTTTGATTATTGTATGGTTGTATGACTGTACTCTTTTACTTTTTATATTATATATGGTTAGAGGCATTTACCTCTAACTAACTTGCTGGATATATAATTTTTTGTGTTCCATGATAACAGTATAACATTAGCCTCATATTTTGCAACATTATCATCATTTTTTTCCTCAGACTCAGAGATTATCTTTCCATATCCACTTTATGGTCACAAGGAATGTCCTTTTCTCTGAAAATATCTTTAAACTCCACTTATTCCATATTTTATACATCATCATCTTCCTTTGTGTTTTGAATCAATAATCACTATTTATCTGCATCTCCCGTGAGGTGATAAACTGGCATGAAAATTTTTTCCCCTTCGATACTCCCCAATATGTGAAATATTTTCTCTAATGAAGATATACATTGCTCGGCTACAAATGTATTTGTTGTCCCATTGAATGTTGGCTGTTGTTTCCTCATGAATCGGTCTTACATTGATCCTCAACATTGTGGATCTGGGTGCCCCATATGGGTAAGGTTATTATTCACAACCTAAGTGAGTTTTCCCAGTATGGGGATAAGATGATAAGGACTAGTTGCATCACCAGCTCCACTGTAATTATCATGAGTATGATGGAAATCCCTACATGGATTTTGTGGGTTGATATGGTTTCCATTCCTTCCACTAGGCACCATTTTACACAATGGTGTACAATAGATTAGTATATGAATCACAAAAAAAAATGCCAAACATGTAAAATAGTAAACATAAATTGAACAGTTTGTGGATAGAATCAATAATCAAAAAAATGTTTTCATTATGGATGTATATACTTATAAACCCTTTACAGTGGTTTCTAATGAAAATTAAATTTATCCTAAGCATATACACTGGGGGTGCCCTAAACAAAAGTGCATCGTGGTCCATTGCCGTGAACCGGTTCCCATTCGAGTCTATCTCAATGAAGAGTTTTCGGGTTTTACCCCAAGGTACATCTATGCCAGAGCTGCCTCTACCTGCTCGTATCATGACATGGATTTACTACATGGAAAACACACAAAAACCAAAATAGTACCAAAATTTTAGGTTTTTCTTCTATACTGATACTCAATGTCTATCTTAAGCTAATGATCTCAAATCAATATTTTTCTAAATCTAGCTTCCACTATTTATACTAAAATTACACTGATAAAATCTGTAATGTCGTGACCCCAGTTACCGAGAGTTGGTGCATTATTACATAACATTGGCATGATGACAAGGGATCAAATCCCGAATGACTGGTCAATTTAGTAGCCTTTTAAGTACTAGATACATTCATAATTCTTATATTACAACATCAAATAAAAACATTAACAACGTTTTGTCCTCTTTTGAACACACTTATATCCTTATCATATCCCTACAGGTCAACCATAAAATATTTCTTCACATCCTGGGAAAAATAAAACATAGCAAAGAGTGAGGTCAGATGCTCAGTAATGATAACAATATAGCAAAAACATTTATAATTAAAAATAAACATTAATGGAAATATATATGACTAAAACAAAATCCTTTTAAACATACACTTTAACATAATATGGGAAACATTAAATTAAATAATTCAATTTACTTATTCACATTGATATTCTACTAGTCGAATAATCACATGCCATATCAATTGCCACTTTCATAATGATGGAATGAATAATTCCAGAGATCATAACCACATAGTCAAGGAATTTTTCCAAGACTAAAAATAATATTTTTTCAAGTCCTTGTGACAAGACACTAGTTTATCTCATGGGACCTACCAATGCATTGAGTTGGTATAGCGGTATCCATCCGTCACTTTCTCTGACCAATGCATTCCTTATATGAAAAGGTTTAAACATAACATAATCATTAATATTAAAACTAGCATACAAGAAGTCAATAAATTATCCATAAACAATTAATGGTAAAAAATTAACATATACATAGAAAAACATATCACAAAACAGTCAATACAATATGGAAGATTTGTATCGTAATAAATCATGTTCAAACAACTTGAAAATCTATCAAAGGATGTAGACATAGATGAAAATAAAGATGTTTGAAAGAAATAAATATTTCTATTTAGAATCCATTTAAAAGAAAACATTTATTTTGGAAATATTCTTTATATGATTGTAAGGGAATCTTATAAGGTGTTGTAATGGCAGAAAATAGCCACATCCACTATATAGGTTATAAAATCATTCTTTCCTTAATTTTTTCCAAAAAGTCGTAATGTACATTGGTTGGAAAATGACGTAATGATTCTTTTATTATTATCTTATAAATATTTAATACGGGAATAAATGAATTTAAATTATATTAAAAATGATTTCAAATACATTTTATTAAACATGGATTTAGTTGATAAATATGTCACAGTAGATAATTACGTAAAACCAACCTCAGATAATGAAGATATTATAGAATAAACCATTACCTTGTACTTATTTTGGGTTGAGGGTATGTTATCATCCATTATAATAATTAAAAAAATTAATGATATTATACAAGAACCATATTCAAAAATATGGTATCATATATGATATTCTAATATTACTTTATTAATAATATTTTAGTATTATCTTCGTCTTGGTTGTTGACTGATTCATTTTCTTTTATTTGTTTTATTACGTAAGCCATGTTTATTATGGATAGGATGTATTTTATTCATATAAAAATGATATTATGTTCTTAATCATTATTTTTAAAAATGAAATAAAAATTATTCTTGAATGATTACGTTGGGGAATGAATCTCATTGTGTTCGTGGAGACGGTTTTCTGTATGTGACCACGAGCGACAATATCATTCAATTGAAGGTCGAATCATATATAAGTGAATGTTATATCATATATAAAGAATAATTAAAGTTTTATATTTATTATTTAATTCAATTATATATCATTATTATTCCCATAAAAAAATATGGTATTGAATAACAACAACACCACGACGTGGAGACGGTATGTTGTACGTACACTCGTAGGGTGACATTGTCATTCATATGATTGATAGAATAATGAATCTTGTTGTAACAATTTTATAACAACATAAAAATATATAGAAGATATAGGAGTTATTATTTTATAATGGAAATAACAATGGAAGTGGAAGTGGTAGAAGAAAAGAACATGAATGTGGTGATGAAATATTTACCTCTTCTATAGGTTCTTCTTTTTAATTTGATCAAATGTGCTCCATAGGTTGTCTTTTTGACCAAAGGAATACCTCTATGATGAAGTGAGGAATGTTGGGAGTATATTTTGGTAGGGGTTGGCAGAGCCAAATGTATTTGCGGGTGTGAATTTGACAGAAGATGATGTGTCATTTTATAATAGGGGTGATGGGACATTAGGAAAATATTGAAATATTATTTTATACTAAAATCATTTTCAGTTTCAATGGGCTCAGAAATGTTTTAATTAGAGTCTATGGTGGAGATGGATTGAAAACTTCTCAATAAATATGTTTTAGAATGGTCTATTGACCATATTAACTTTATCTTTTAGATTTATCTCTAAGTTATATAGTTTGACATTACCTTGCCTCTTTGTACTTTGTTTATTATATTGTTAATAAACATACTATAATCATTCAAATGAATCCCAAGTGGTTCATTATTAATATATATAACCTTATCTAGGTCATTTCACTGGACCCTATAATTTTATAGATATTATATAAATTAATAATATAATATTTTTTTTCAAAAATCTTTTATGTCAATTTTGACAATATTGTGTATTTTGATTTTGTTAAAGTCATAAAAGCTTGTTGAATTAGAAAGTAATTCATTTAATCAACCCTAAAATGTCATATTAACCGATAAAATTAGGGTAATTCAACAAAAGTCTAAAATTATATTTATTTGGATATTTATAATATCATATATTTTAATATTTCATTAATAATGTAATTACTGCATCATAATTGTGTCATAAATAAATTTAATTATTTAATGTATAAAAATTTAAAATAAAATTCCATTATATAGAAAATTTTTATATAATTATAATGAATATCTATAGTCTAATATTTCTTATGTATAACCCTATATTAAAATTGGTTTATTAATTAAACATAGAATATAACACTTTTATCTCTTCTTTAAATAAATTAATAATAAATGACCTAATCTAATCCAGGGGGACAAAAAATTTCATATTTTATTCCAAAGGTTATTTATGGTCGATATAAACATATCCAATAGAATTAGTATATGTGTTAAGGTAATAATAATATCATTTTTAGACTTAAATACCCTGTTTACTTTTTACCATTGTAAAAAAGTCAAAAGTTATTATTCTCCTAAAATTTTTTCATCTTATTGAATGCCATTTTACTTACTGATGTCAACCGGGACTCTCGAATATTTGAAATTCAACTCACAGAAGTTGTAAAATAATTTTTAATGCAAATTTTTAAATGCTCCTAGGAGGTGGGTAAAATACGGTAAAAAGATAAATAATGTTTTATATATCTAATATTATTATAAAATTACTCCTATGAATTAAATTTAACTTATATAGATATTATGTATCTATTTTGACCTAAAATAAATGAAAAAAAATTTAAATAACAATTCATTTTTAAACATGTGTTTTTTAACTATTCACCAAAAATTTATAATTGTAAGGAAAATACAAAAAATTCACCATATTCTAATTTTGATATTATGAATAAGAAAATTAAGTCCATTTTTAATGATAAAATTTATAAAATTTAAAAAAGTTGGAATTACTATTCATAACAGCTTGCGTGATTGGTTGTGGTGTGTTTGAACTCGAAGATGCGTACAACACAATCTATTATATTATTTTAAGGGAAACATACCTTGGAATTATGGGGTGTTACAAGGGATGAACAAATGTTATCATGTATAATTTTGTAGGTGGTCTAGTGTGGGTTGCCCCATATTTGTGAGTCTAGGTGTGTGTACTGTGGTTTTGGGAGTGGACCTCGAGCTACTATCATGTGAGGACTAATGAAACACATATGTTGATACTATATTTTATCACATGGAATAAAAGATCAGAAGGATAAATACCTTTGGTAGAATAGAATAGGGGAAATTATGTGGGACAAGGATCACAAAAACCTCTAAATTTCATTCATCGTGGTACCCAAAAACACCATCATTGTGTAGGGTACCTCAACACAAACTTCCATGATCTTCCTGCGCACCAGCCTGCGTGATCATCCGCACCAGCCTGCATGATCATCCTGAGCGAGACACTAGATTGAGATGAAACCTTCACCCAATGTCCTATATTTTCCTATAAATAATACCATGGGTCTTCATATGTATAGATATAAATTCCCTTAGGCCAACGAAAGCTCTTCTCCCTATAATCCTTTATGAACCCCTGAAAAACATTCTATCAAGCTTTCTAAAACCATAAGGATAAGGATTTAATGGGGGATATTTTAACTAAATTCATCTAAATGTTTAAAATAAAAAATACATGTCAAATTCATTCGATAACCCCGACATTAGTGAACAGTAGCATGAGGTCCCTTTCCGTAATTGAAGACCAACACTAGCCACCACAATAATCACTTGTAAAGACCCTTTATGTCTTATGAAAGAACTCAACCAAGACTAGTTTCTTAGGTGGTCCATCTCAAATGGTATAACTAGTTATCCTAGTCCTAGTTTTGTGAAGCACCCCCTGCATGAGCCCCCTGGTTCTCCCTACCCTAAAGCATTCATTATCCACTCATTAGGCATTCATCAAAGCCATCCAAGATAGGGTCTATCCTTTTATGGATCCCTTATATGAAATGGACTAGTTTGAAACAAACACCCGAACCATTGAACATAAAAAACAATCGTGAGTGGCACAGTAGTGTGCCCCCCATTTTGGTGTGTATTTCTATGGTCAGAGGATTCCCTCTCATGTTTTATTGGCTAATGTTGGCCCAGAGGGTGCATGAGAGTGTGTATATGAATGTTCATGAGGACCCTACCCAATGGAATGTGTCATGAAGTACACAGTCTTGGAAACTATTGTTAGGACCAGGTCCTCCTCTTCTTTTCCATTTGTACCAAAGCCACCATTTTCCTGTAGGGAGGATGATGATTACATTTTGTTTCCATAAATAATGGAATGAAATCTTCCTAGTCCCTAGGTCATATAAGGTATGGGAACATGAGCCCTCTTTCCTCTCTAATGTTGCCTTCCGTACTCATTCTCCATACCTTGGGACCATTATAGGGTAATGTAAGGATAGTTAATTTTCAAAACATTGGAACATATACTATATCCATGACATCTTCTATCAGTATAAGTTAGGGAAGAGGAGGATGGAAAACTCAACTCCCCATCCATCTCCCTTAAAGATGTGTTACCATGTACACCTACAGACAAAATAATATTGTGTGGTATCTTGAATTTTTTGATTCCTATTGATTGTCACTATGAGCATGAATCATGTGATCTTAGATATTAATGGTGACCTTGAAATATACACAATCCATCCAATAATTGAACTATGAGAACTCTAATTCCTACTAAAATTGGGATAAGTAGGACACCAACCTAGGGCCCCAGATCAATGGACATCCACCTCAGGATTAATACCCAATCCAATTCAATTAAAACCACACAAGGAAACTCGAATTCATATTCCCCAAAAATTGAACAATGAAAACTACGATTCGTTCAACAATCAAGATATGAAGGATTCCCATATAGGGCTCGAGATCAATGAGAATCCTTCTTAGAAGTAATCCCCAACAAAATCCCTCGATAATCAACAAGAATAATTATCAGGATCAATACCTTAACAAGCCTCCAAGTCACCATGAGTCAAAATATTCATCATGGTCCCTCATTATAGGGAATCAAATTTAGGAGTAATAACCAAATTAAAACACTCAAAACAACATACTCCCATATGAGAAAAATATTCTAAGACCCTCCAAAGGCATAGGTCCTTACATCTTATCTATGTGGCTTTGATTCCCCTCCAAATAGGATACATATATATACTCTCTGAGGTCCAATCCAAACAAACCAAATAAACCATATTTTCTATCGGTCACTTTCCCTGTGGCGTTTAATTCAAACTTGGAATCCACAATTCTATCTCAATTTCCTAGGGAATCAGAAACATACGTCCCAAACCAAACATTGACTAGGAACATTCCTCCCAGAGGTGATCTCCACATGATGTTAAACAATATGATTAAGACCACATCACATGACCATAAAAGGTATTATGTGTCCCATTATGCATCATTGAACAACGTGGGTTCAGATTCATTTCTGGAGGATATGTAGTAATACCATCACATGGGTTTCATGCCAACCTCAAAACAACTTTCCTCACCAAGGATGACAATACACTTCAGAGTACCCCACTACATTACTATAAAACCAACATCATCATAACAAAAGAATACATAATATTTTCATAATGGGATACCATTGATAGAGATCCTCATATTCCAACATATATCTCCATTGATGAAGAACCCCATATACATATAGATAAATCTAATTTCCATACATGATAATAATTGATTTTTAATTATATGGTCACCCACATTATAATTGGGAATAAATAAAGGATTCATGAACAAATCATAAATCTATAAGAGAGCCCTATAGTTGAAAATAATTCCCCCAAAAATAGTGTAATGGTCCTGAAATCACATCCTCTTGACCAATGTGATCTCTTAAGTATCGTTGGACAAAATCATCCAACAATCACCTGCCTTTGGAAACAAGGACTCTTAATCATCATTGATAGATAACCGTTGGGTGTCTCGGGTTACATGAACAATAACATTGTAATTTTCTCATAAATAATGATTCATAAAATTAAAATAGTTTTCTGGGAAACAAATAATAGTGAACATGGTGTGAATCTATAACCAAGATGATGGTGTCACCCTTCTATTAGGACCCTTTCAATTCATAAAATTGGGAATGATCAAGAAAATAAATCATGAATTTGTTCATTCAAATGAGATTCTACGTTGATGAGGTTTACTTTATTGCGTTTTTTATTTATTCATGAAATTGTTTCCATGAACTCCATTCTATCCAATGACGTCCTTCCAACTTTTATCAATGCATTCCATGGATACCTCTCAGGCATGATATTCTTCCACACAGAGGATGAAAACACCAACCTATTGTCATTAATGCTATGTCTTGAACTCACTGGACAAGGAGTACCATCAATATAGTACAATCTCAACCATATATGCTTCCCAATATGCCCTATATCTCAACAAACACCACTGATTATCTATTCAATGATGACCAACTGTTTAAAAGTAGATGATTCCAACCACCATCTTCAAAAATTTTGGGAGATTATATGAGATATTTGACTAACATATACTCCCATAACATATGTTGGCAGATAAATAGGACACATATGAATTCATCCAGAATACAAAGGGGTCCTCTTCAAGGGATCTACTAGCAATTTCCACTATAAACAATATGTGGTTGAGAACCCTCAACATGATGAGGATGTTGTTATTGGTTGTCCACCCTAGAACCTTCATACCAGGGAATGTAATATGGTCTTATGAGGATAAAAACCTATACATAGGGAGTATGGTCACACCTCTTCCCTCTCCAAATAAGCCGACTAACCCAATTTGGTGGAAAATTGTGAAGGAGGACATACAACTGTCTGCATTCATTCAGCAAGCTAGCAGACTCATCTGGTGGCATCCATAGAAACCTGCCGTCCAAATATGGTGGAATATTATGAGAATGAACATATACCTGCCCAAAACAAATAATAATTTATGTACACTCATCTAGAATAAATTGAAGAATCATATCAACAAGGGTTGGTGGCAAGCAGCAAGCATACATAGACACCAGCCTGCATTCATCAATCATACTAGCAGCCTCGTCTGGATGAACATAGAGAAGTCATTTGGAAAGACCATATGATATGTGGGGGTAGACTCAACTCTCTACCACCACATGAGTAATTTTGGTATCTGCCAATAGGAATGTTAGGACAAGAGTCGGTACATACACCTACTCCAGATATAGAATGGGCATATATCCCTTTCTCAATTGCTGATGAAACCAATCATATCATGGAAATGATGAAAGAGTAGGCAAAAATACCCACCCACATTCTACAAATTTTCCAAGTCATTATAATTGGGATGATAGTAGTGCATGAGGGACGACCACATAACACATCCCCACATGTTGGTTGGATCATCAATATGTCACCCCAGAGACGATACGCTCCTCTTCTCCTATCCTGGAGGGTCATGGGTAACACTCCCCCATATTATATGGAAATCCAAAAGAAGAACCCACATTTTCTCCAAATGGCGGTAATTGGACAATATCATTAGATACTTCCTGGAAAGTAGAAAAACCATCCCATGAAAACCACTTCACCCAACAAGTTGTACTAATTTTTCATAAGAATGAATCTTAAAAAAAGCCACATAAAACATGATTGGAATATTAAGAGTCAATCTACAATCTATATCTTCTTAAATTGGATTTCATGAAGCCCTTATACGTTTTTCTATGGAATATTATGATCATAACCTCCCATCACAAAATTATTAGAGCTGTAGATGTAATTCTGAATGAACTTTTTAGATACATCACCATGAAGGATTGCTTCATGACAACAAGCGAGTCAATCTCAAGACCCTATGTCTTGATGAGAGTCATAAAAAAATTCCATGTGGCTATAAGAACAAGGAGAAAGGGGGTATTTCCATTGCTGTAATATACCAGGGTTGTCCTCCCCATGGTGGCATTTTTTGATAAATTTCACTCCATAGTTGTGTTTCACATTGTCAAGAGAATTCCACAATTTTCAATATAGTGACAAGAAATCCCTCCTATCACGTGAAAACTTGAGAAAAAAATGCCAATAATGTATAATTCATTGTCAATGGTAAGTGAAATCCTTTATAAACTAGATGAAAACCCAAGAGATGATTATTCTATGAACCAACCTTGATCCACATACCTTCCTGTGTTATAGAGGAAATTTCTATCGATCTAACTGCCTATAATAAAATGAAATGAATATTATGTACAATACTGGTTGAGGAGGCTTTGGAAAAAGATAAAGAATAAATGATAATTATGAGGAAATGGTTTGCTAATGATGATATTTAAGTCATGTTTTGGCATTTATCCACCAATCAATAGGTAATTCCAAGGCATTATTAATTATTGTGTGGATGAAATTCAGCTCAATTAATGTTAAACACTCTAACGCTTGAATGAGAAAGTATTAGCCTATGATGGGTATCAATGTCACGTCAAGGTAAAATAAGGATTAAAATTCCAAATTGACATGGCATCTCTACTAGATTCATAACATCCAATGATCAAGAAATTCTAAGGATCTCTTTAATGTGCATGCCTCAATGAATGGCCTGCATTGTAGACTAGAGTGGTTTAACCAAAAAGAATAGATTCATGTGAGTCAGACTCTAAAATGAAGACCCTATGTATAGATGAGGAAGAATCTTTTCATGTACAATATATGCCCTCCTCCTACACGGTTAACTTAAGTAGACTACCCGTGCATAAGTCCTGTGTGGATAACCTGCATGAACCATCCATCATTTTTATCAATTTACCTAAGGGTCAACCATTATTTTTTTAATCCAATCTAATCCTGGGGGGGGTTTATAATATATTTTGTTACTTGGATGAAAAATGGGTGAATTAAAAATACCATAGGTATAAGAGAATTTAAGAAATAATGTGGGCCAATGATTGCAAAATCATCTAATTTCAATTATCCCAGGTACCCTAAGGCAATGCCATTGCTCAGGGTACCTGAATGCCATCCTACGTGATCGACCTATGTGCCATCCTACATGACCAGCTACACTAGCCTATGTGATCAGCATGAGAGATAAACCCAATTGGGTTGAAACATTTTCCCAAGGGCCTATATTTTCCAATATATAAGACCATGGGTTCTTCATATGTATGGACAAAAATTCTCAAAGGCCAACTAAATTTCTATTATCTTTAGTACTTTTTTTCAACCCCTATAAACCCTTTTAGGTAGATTTATAAAACCTAAAATATATGGAATTAAAGTGGTATAGTGAAACTAAATTCATTATATGGTTTCAAATAAACAATTCATGTGTTAGGAATTCGCTCACCCCATGGTTAATGAAAACTAGAGAGATGTCCCATTCCTTGAATAGGGACCTCTGCAAGCCACCATTGTGAAAAGCTATAGATACCATGGAATTCTTGAGAAATCTCTCTCCCAAGTGTATTTCTTTAGGTAGTCCATCACATAGTGTACAATATGTTCTCCCAGACCTACCTGTATGAAGCACCCCCTGTATGAGACAACTTTCTTTACCTAACCTCAAGCCTATATGATCGACTCATAAAGCCTTCTTCAAATCCATACATGGTAGGTAATCTCCTTATTTTGATCAATTTTTTGAAAAGGAATATGTTGAAACCATTACCAAAACCTCCAGACATACGAAACCATGATGAGTGGCACACCAGTATGTCCCCCATTTGGGAATGTATTCCTATTGTAAGAGGTTTCCATATTTTTTTTGATTGGATAGTTATGGTCATCAAGATGCATGTGAGCCTGTATCCTTATGGTCCTGATGAAACCTAACATATGGATAATGTCATGGTGTTTTTAGTCTTAGATACTAGGATTAAGACTATGGCCTACCTCTCATCTCTAAGACATGGAGCCTCTATTTCCTAGTAGAGAGGATTAGAAATATTCATGATTTTCCATTCAAAATGGAATGGAATCATACACCATTACTACATGACCAATTATAGGGAATATCTCCAGGATTAAACATCCATCAATTATTTCAAGTGGCTACACTCTTACTTATCTCTACCTCTTGGCCACATGGACAGAGTGGAGATGGGCACCCAAGCACTCTCCCCTATCTACTTCTACCTTCCGTCTTCGTTCTCTATACCCTGGACTTGTTCTACGGTAATGTGAAGAGAGGGATGTTTTTTACCCTTAGAATCATCATTTGAATCCCAAACCTCATCCATCAATGGAATAAGGGGTAGAGAAGGTGGGAACACTCAACACCCCAACCCACTTCCTTTGGTTTATTTCTCCATGTCCACCTTCAATCAAAACCCTATTGTATGGTACCTTGGATCCCCCACTTTCTATTGTTTCTCAAACCGAGCATGAATCTTGCAGGCTTAGAGGTGAATGGTGATAATGAAATCTGAAAAATATTTTAAATAATTGAACTATGAGAACATTGATTCCTTCTACAACCAAGATACATTGGACGCCCAACTAGGGATCAATCTCAATGCAAATCCTCGTCATGAGCAAGGCCCAATACAATACAATTAGAACCTCATTAGGAAACCTCAATGTGTAAACCCAGAAAATCAATCTTTGAGAAATATGATTCATATTACAATCAGGATTCATATGATTCACACGTAGGGCCCGAGATGAATGGAAATTCTTCTCAAGAGTAATCCCCAACCAAAAACCCATAAACATCAATGGGAATCCTCCTCAGGAGTAACCCCTGAAAAAGCCTTCAAATCACCATGAGTTAAAATATTTGTTATGTTCTCATTTTAAGGGAATCCTCACCAGGATAAAGCACCAAATTAATCCACTAAAAGGTCCATACTCCCCTATGAGATGAATATTCATGGGGCCTCCCTATGTGAAAGTCCTAACAACAAAACTATATGGGATTTGATTCCCCTCCAAACGTGATACAAAGGAATCCTCTTTGTGGTCCGAACCAAACACCCTAAATCCACCCTATTCTCTTTGGGTCACTTTTCTAGTAGGGTTTAATTCAACTTGAGAATCTACAATTCTCTCTTAGGTTCCCTGGGATACTTTAACATAAGTCCCACACAAATCTTTGACTAAAAAACTTCCTCCTAGACATTCTCATGACATGCCATTAAATTGTATGATTAGGTCCTCATCACATGACCATAAAAGGTATTATGTGTCTCATTAAGTGTCTCCTAATTATATGGTTTTTGATTCCTTTCTTGAGGATACGTAGGAAGTCCATCACAATGGTTCGTTCCCAATATTAAAACAACTTCTATATCCCTAGTTGATAACACAATTCAGAGATTCCCACTACATGGATAGAAATCTAGAATCCTCATAACCAATGAATGTATAATTTGTTCATAAGCGGGTATGATTAATGGAAAATCTTGGATACATAAAAATATCTCCATTGATTAAGAACAACATATTCATACACATGATTATAATTTCCAAATATGATAATAATTTATTGTTAATTATATGGTGATCAAATTCATACTTATAAAAATGTATTTATAAGCCTATCTTTAACTGATAAGAGATCCCCAGAGTAGGAAATAATTCCCCCCCAAAATGATGTGATGAGCCCTACCTCCCATCCTCTCGATCAATGTGATTTCATAAGAATAATTATTCAAAACCTTATAATGAGTGCCGACTATTGAAAATTTGTCCTTTGAGTAATCATGGATTCAAAATCATTGGGTGTTTCCGATTCCATTAAAAAACCCATTGGAAACCATTTAAATATAAGGATTCCTAAAATTAATGTATTTTCCATGGATGAAATGTTGTAATTTATATATGATCTATTAAATGGATGAAATCAATGTGGTATGGGATATATGACTTCAATATTCATCCATTTAAAAATTTACAAAAATAATATCATTGATTTGATATGTTGAATTCGGGTTGTCCGTTTCAAGCGAGCATCATCGTCTTCTTCTCTCACTCTTGGGTTATGTAGTATGTGACTATGTTGTAATTCATGAGTTATATAGATCATGCCCACATAAAGAGGATAAAATCAAAAACCAATTCCAAATTTCATAAGGACACAATTCCAACTTGAGATCATGGAGAATTTGATGTTCATGTATCAAACGTTATTCATTCATCTTTCATACGTGGATAAAAATCATCGATCCATGATATAACTTGATGAAGCCGTGTTCGTTTGGATAGTTTAAATATTGATAAATATATGACGTATTTTGAAATAATATATTCATGAAGATTCAGCTTCATGAATATACATTGAATGTGAATATTAAATGAGGACAACTTGATCTTACATGATAGGACAACATGATGAGATGGAAGCACTACATGGATGTTCAATATTCCATAAGATCAATGGATAATCTAGAAGCTCATTTCGTAACATATAATTTCACCCTAGAAGTATAAAGTTTTAAAAAAGAAATTATTTTATCTATAGAAGTATATTTCATAATTCATTTGATACACTATGGAGGAATTACTATGTTATATCGCATTATGTGATACACTACAGAAGAAATGACTACACCATATTAGTCATAAAACAAATTGATAAATGAAGAATATCAATGATCACAAATACTAAAATACCATGTGAAAGAGGTTATAAATATTGATTCTTCAGAAGATTTAAATTAATATTTCAATGTGAATAAAAATAAAAGCTAAATCACAAAATGATAAAATGATTTGAATGGGGAGATCCTGCAATAAAAAAGTAAGAGATATATAAAACTAAAATATTGACATATCAAATGATTTAGTTATGAGAATTGTAACACCCCGACCCCAGTTACCCAGAGTCTGTGCATTATTACATAACTTTGTCATGATCAAAATAATGATTAAGTCTTGAAAGACCTATTACATTAGTAGCCATGAAAACAAGATTCATACATATGTTCAACTTTATAGTTTAAAGTGAAATAAAACAATAATAATTTTCATTAGAAACATCCAGGCCTCCTAGATTATGCCTGCAGGTCACTCATAACTAACTTCTTCATATCCTTGGAAAATGAAACATAAGAAAGGGGAGAGCTCAAACGCTCAGTGAGTGTATGTTATATAGTGGAAAAAGACATAAATATAAAGCATGGTGAATATTTGAAACCACATGATATTACAAAAAATAAACATGAATAATTTTATGGCAGGAATATGAGCTAAGTATGTAATGAAATAATAAAACATAATCATGGGTATTCTACTAGACGAATAACCTCATGAACCATCAATATTATTTCCATAATTGGGGAATGTATAATGTCGGACATTCTGAAACATTTTGTCAAGGCCTTGTCCAAGATGTCTAAAATGATTATGGGCTCGGCCAAAACCAAATATCAAATTGGGATGGACCGAGGCCAATTACATGTATAGTTGTCTCATGAGCACTACTGATGCATCGAGGAGCTATAGAAGGCTCCACCCACCACTTATTAAGGCCAATACATTCCTCATATGAAAAGTTTGAAACATATCATAAACATTCATATTAAAACTATAATACGAAATATAAAATCTTTAACTATAAAACATGAATGCTATAAAAGTAGAACATCTATAGTCAAACATATCACAAAAACATCATTACAATATGGATGTATTGTATTATAATAAATCAACAACAAATAAACTTAAAATCCATCAAAGGATGTTGACATAGATGAAATCGAAACTATTTGAGGGAAATATCTCTTTTTTATTAAATCATGTAAAAGTCACATAATTATAAAATAATACATTTACTTTGAAAATATTCTTATATGTTTGTATGGGATGCTTCGATGAAGTTATAATGGTGGAAAATAGCTGCACCCTCCGTATATGTTAAAAAACATTCTTACCTTAAATTAGTCGAAAAGGTCAAAAAGTACCTTGTTTGGAAAATGACGGAAAAATTCCTTTCCAAAACATATGACAGTATATATGACTTTAACCCATAATCAATTGAATATTAAAAATTATTTGAAAGACATTTTTATGAAACATGGAAGTGGATGATAACGAGTTCCCAGTAGATAAATACGTATGAACAACCTCGGATAAGGAAGAGATTTTGATGTAAACCCTTACATTATACATTTCCTTAGTCAATGGTATGTTAAACTACTTTATAATAGTTAAAACATTGTTATTAAATTATACAAATGTTAAAATACATCACTATGATATCATATATGAACTTTTAACATTGCTTTATTAATAATATCTTAGTATTATCGTCGTTTCGGGTGATAACCGATTCGTTCTTCTTATATGTGTGGTTACAGAAGAAATGATTATAATGGATATGTTTTATCTTATTCATATACAGAATGATATTAAGTCTATAAACTTTATTTTTAACAATATAATGAAAATTATTCTTGAATGGATACGATGGGGAATGAATCTTATCACGTTCGTGGAGACAGTATTCCGTACGTACGCACGAGCGACAATTTCATTATTTTGATATTAAAATATAATTGAATGGTATATACTATATACAAAATCATTATAATGTCATATTAATTATTTAAATCATTTATTCTTATTATTATACACATAAAAATAATAATTTATTGAATAACAACTAAACCACGACGTGGAGACGGTAAGCCGTACATACACACATATGGTGCCATATCATTCAAATGATGGGTAGAATACTGAATATGGTTGTTCCATATTTATAATAACATCAAATTATATATAAGATAGTGGATTTATTATTTTATAATGGAAATAATAAGCAAATAGGATGTGGAAGAAGAAAGGAACTTGAAAAAGGGTGGTGAAAACAATACATTTTCTTCGGGTTCTTTCTTTTGATTTGATCAAAAGGTCTCTATAGGATGGACTTCTCACTAAAGTAGGGCTTCTAGGATGAAGGTAGAGATGATTAGAGGATAATTGGACAGAGGTTGGCCGATCCAAATAGCTTTGATTGTGTGATATTGAGAGAAGGGTGAGTGCCCTTTTATAAGAGGGGTTAGGGGAACCTTAGGAAAAGCTGGCAATATTATTTTATAATAGATTCATTTTTGGTTTCTAATTGCTCCAAAGTGAATGATTTCTAGGATAAGGTGAGGATGGGTCGAGAACAACTCAACATATAATAATAGGCAGGTTTGGGTCCCTAAATTAACCTTATCTTTGAATATTAACTCTTAGTTAATTAGTTTCACTTTTACTATGTCTCTTTGTATTTGTATATTATATGTTTAATAAACATACTATAAACATCCTAGAAAACCTCAAGGGGTTCATTAATTTTATATATAATAATATTTAATCCCTTTGGCGGAACCATAGTTTTTTAGGTATAGAATATCATTTAATAATATAATATTAGTTTTTAATACTCTTTTATGTCAATTTTGACACTATTTGGAAAATTAATTTTTTTTGAAAATAATTACAGAATGATTACTTCGAACAAATTTAATAAAAATATTCCTAACATGTCATATTAGCCGATTAAATTAGCGGAATTTATAAAAAGTCTAAAATTATATTTATTTTGGTATTTATAATATCAATTACCTTAATTTTTCAATATTATGGTAATTAATTCCTCACCATTGTGTCATAAATAAATTTAATTATATAATGTCTTAAATTTATAAATAAAATATCATTATGCGGAAAATATTTTTAGCATTCTAATGAATATTTATAATCGAATTTATCTTATGTGTAACCCTATATTAAAAATGTTTTAGTTATTAATCTTTGATTATATCTCTTTTAACTCTTCATTGAATTAAATAATAATAAATGTACTAATATAATTTATCTGGACCAAAGAGGTTCATATTTTATTCCCAATGCTGTTTTTGGTTGAATTATGTGTATCCAATAGAATTAGGACATGTGTCTGGGTAAAAATAATTTCATTCTTACCTTTAATTACACTAATTACTTTTAACCATTGTAAATAAAAGTAAAAAGTTACTATTCACAAAAAATTATTTTCATCTCATTGAACCACATTTTACATAATTATATCAACCGTGTCTCTCGGATAATGGATATTCAACTCACAAAAGCGGTAAAATTATGTTTTATGAAAAATTTATTTTTTTAACTACCACTTAGTGGTTTCACTATTCATCAAAAAATGAAGTTTTTCATAAAAATACCAAAAATTCAACCTATGCTAATTTCAACATTTCGAATCCAAAAATGAAGACCATTTTGATAAATAAATTATATAAAATTTCAAAAAGTGGGTATAACTATTCATAACGACTAGTTTAATTAGTTGTGTTGTGTTAGAACTCGAGGTTGCGTACAACACACGCTATTGCAATATTCTAAGAGAAGCATACCATGGAAAGTTGGGGTGTTAAATTCTCCCCTCCTTCAAATAATTCCGTCCTCGAAATTTATAATAATATTACTGCATAAAAAGACTCGGGTTATTGTTCATCATAACTTCCTAAGGTTCCCACATTGCCTCTTCCATCTTGTGGTTTCTCCATAAAACTATTACTAGACGAGCCATCCTGTTACTCATCACTTATTCTCTCGTATCAGGAATCCTGACGGGCTCTTCGGAATAAAATAGATCGGGTTCCTGTTCCAATTCTTCATAAGTGAGTAGATGCGTTGGGTCAGATACGTATTTTCTCAATAGTGATACGTGCAACACATCGTGAAATTTGGAGAGACATGGAGGCATTGCCAAACGGTAAGCTACAACCTCAATACGATCTAGAATTTCAAAAGGTCCTATGTACCTGAGACTCAATTTACCTTTCTTACCTAAATGTATAACTCCCTTCCTTGGAGATACCTTTAAGAAAACATGATCTCCCACATGGAATTCCAAATTCTTCCTTCGTTTATCTGCATATCTCTTCTGCCTACTTTGAGATACATTGATGTGGTTTTGGATTACGTTCAACTTTTCCATCATTTTCTCCACATGTTCTAGGCCTACATGTTTTCTTTCACCAACGTCATCCAAACAGGTTGGTGTGAGACATCACTTTCTGTATAACACTTCATATGGTGCCATCTAAATGCTTGAATGGATGCTATTGTTATAGGAAAATTTTACCAGAGGTAAATTTTGAGGCCAAATACCCTGAAAGTCATGTTTGCATGATCTCAACATGTATTCTAAGGATTGAAAAGTTCATTTGGATTTTCCATCTATTTAAGGGTAGTAGGAAGTGCTGAAAGATATTCAGTTTCGAAGGACTTCTAAAGACTCTTCCAGAATCATGACATAAAATGGGGATGACGATAAGAAACAATCAATAAGGGTTCTCCAAGAAGTATCACAACTTCATTAATATAAAGACGTGCTAGACCTTCAAGTGGTAAATCCTCCCTTATAACAAGAAAATGTGCTGACATAGTAGGATGATCAACAATGAACCATATTACATCATTCCTTCTAGGAGTCTTTGGATGTCCCATTAAAATTTTCATAGTAATATTATCCCATTTCCACTTAGTTTTGGGAATAGGTTGCATGACCCCTCCAGGCTATTGCCTTCCAGCTTTAACTTGTTGAAAAACCATAAATCTTGTCCCCAAATCATCAATCTCTCTTTTCATGTGGTCCCACCAAAAATGTTCTTTCAAATAATTAAACATTTTTGTGCTCCCAGGGTGTATAGGGAAATTGGAACTATGAGTATCATCCAACAATTCCCTTTTTAAATCAGGTATACCGGGAACTCAAAGTCTATTCCCAAACATCAAAATTCCATCATCATACACAAATTCAAATAATCTACCATCATTCACAGCTTTAATCATCTTGTTAAACTCATCATCATCGGCCTGAGAACACTTTATCATTTCTAGTAAAGATTTTTTGGTAACCATTTAAAAAAGTTTTGATGTTTCACCCTAAATGGTGATTCCTGTATCCATCTTTACTAGATCTATGAAAATAGGATCCCTTTCCACTTGCATCATGTACAAAACCCCATGATCTTTTCTGCTCAAAGGATCATCCACCTTATTTTACTTCCCTGGTTGGAACTGTATCGTGCAATCATAATCCTTGAGTAGTTAAAGCCATCAACTTTCCCACATGTTGGGTTATTTTTGTGAGAAGATATACATCTATCTGTTTTGATCGTTATATATCTCACATTTTACACCATACAGATAATGTCTCCATATCTTCAAAGCAACGATTACAATAGCTAACTCAAGATCATGAGTATGATAGTTTTGTTCATGAATTTTCAGCTGTCGTGATGCATAGGCAATAACCCTATCATTCTGCATAAGGACTCAACCATGTCCTTTCTTTGATGCATCACTATAAATAATGAACTCATCATTCCCCGATGGCAGAGTCAATATATGAGCATTGAATAATCTTCTCTTCAGTTATTTGAAACATTCTTCACACTCTTTTTTCCAAACAAATTTAACCAGTTTACGTGTGAGCTTCGTTAATGGGTTAGCCAATCGGGAAAAATTCTGGACGAAATGTCGATAATAACCTGTTAAACAAATAAAACTGCATACCTCGATTATACTCATCGGTGCTGGCCATTTGTGGATTGCTCTTGTCAGAGAATGATCAACAAGGGTTCCATCATTTGAGACAATATTTCCAAGAAAAGAAATATCCTGCATCGAGAATTCACAATTGCTAGACCTCCCATATAATTCATGTCTTCTAAGAGTCTTCAAGATAATGCGCATTTGATGTTCATGATCTCTATGGATTTTGGTGTATACCAGGATATCGTCAATAAATACCACTACAAAGTCATCGGGATATTCCTTGAAAACTATGTTAATTAGTTCCATGAAAACAGAGGGTGCATTAGTCAATCTAAAAGGCATTATTGTAAACTTATATTTCACGTACCTTATTTGAAATGATATCTTTGGAATGTCTTCCTTATTCACACACTATTGATGGTATCCAGATCAAAGGTCAATTTTTGAAAAGTATTGATCTCCATGTAGTTTGTCAAACAAATCATCAATGTGAGGTTGGAGATACTTTTTCTTTATTGTTATAGAATTGATTTCCCTGTAGTAAATTCACAACCTCATAGATCCATCTTTCTTCATAAGAAAAAGAACAGGGGATCCCTATAGATAAACACTGGGGTGAATAAATCCATTATTACTCAATTCCTCTAGTTGTTTCTTTAGTTTAACTAATTCCATAGTGGCCATTCTATATGGGGACATCGATATGGGCCTTGAACCATGAATTAAATAAATAGAAAACTCAACTTCTTTTTCTGGAGGATGTCCAGGTAAATCTTCCATATACACATCATCATATTCACTTACAATAGGTACATCTTCTATTTGAATATTCATTTCCTCACCCACAGTTATTTAATTCTATTCCTCCCTGATAATTGAATTTAGTTGAGCTACTGGGGGTTGATCTAGATAAGAATTAGGTTCCGACGATTCTGCTCTAAAGATAAGGTGTTCCTCATCATCATCATCAACAATCGTAACCTCTTTTTTCTTACAATTTGTCACTGCATCATGGTCCAAAATCCAATCCATACTGAATATTATATCAAATTCAGTCATGGGTATGATGATGAGATCAGCAAATAAAGAAAATTTATATGCCCTAAGGGGAACGAACCCACTGAACATTTTAGCAATTATACTTCCCTTAGGTGTTTCGACTGACAAATCTTATGTTAAATAAAATTGAAAATATCTAATTTTCTTTGCAAACTGGGAAGATATGTAAAAATGCGATGATCCAGAATCAAATAATTCTTTTTCTAAACTTGAGGAAACCATTAAATTACTTTCCACTGTGCCTTTCGGAGCATCTAATTCAGCAGTAGTGATAGCATAAGCTTGGCCATGTTCCCTTGGCCTCTTCTTAGGTAAGCCCACCTGACACTTCGAAAATTCATTTGCCTAATCTCCCATCTCCCTGAAATTGTATCACTGAAAATCAGTATCTTCTGTCTTTCCTTTACAATCACCGCCTAGATGGCATTTCTTTCCACATTGGAAGCTTACTCCTCTTCCTTTTAGACAGACACTAGGGTGAATCCTTCCATAATTATCACAGGGTGGAAATTCATTTCCACCCTTCTTCCCTGTTTCCTAATTTCCTTTCCCAGAGTGTTCAGCAGATCTCTTCATATCTTGATTTGTTTTAATGTCATAATACTTAGATAATTCATTTTTCTTCTTTAATGTGCATGAGACAATATCTTCATATAATGAGAAGGTTTGTGAGATTGATGGTCAACGGAAAAATGGTTTTAACCCATCAAAGAAATGATCAATCATATTTATTGGGTTATGTATGTAATTTGTAGCATACCTCACTAACCTTGTAATGTTATCCTCATACTTTGCGATATTCTCATCATTTTTCTGCCACCGACTCAGAAATTTCCATTCCATATCTCTTCGATGGTCTTGAGGAATGTATTTTTCTAAGAACAGCTCTTTGAACACCCTCCATTCAAATTTTTATATTTCATCATCTTCCTTCGTGTTTTGTATCAATGACCATCAATGATCAGTATCTCCAGTGTGGCGATAAACTGCCACGAAAACTTTTTCCCTTTCACCACTCCCCAAGGCATGGAATATTTTCTATAAAGAATTTATCCAATTCTCAGCTACTATAGGATTTGTACTCTCAATGAATGTTGGTTTTTGTTGCCTCATGAAGCAATAGAACATTGATCCTCCATGCTGCGGATTAGGGTGCTCCATACGGGTATGGTTATTATTCATAACATGAGTGAGTTTTCCCAGTATGGTATTTAGCTGTTCAGCACCAGTTGTACCATTATTATTTTATTATATTTTTTTTGAAAATAATCATTCTATTCATAGTCTTGAGAAAAAATCAGAAAAAAATGAATTAAATATTCAAGAAACACCCCTCTCCTCTACTAAAAATACAACCCCTCACCACACCATCACTTCACACCTTACAAGCATGGTGAATTATAAAATTTATTCTCTAGATCCTTACCATGTTCCTCCACCATTTCCATGAGCTCTTGGTCTCATTAAAATCCCAAAACCATTTCCGTAAGGAGGATCTTAAGGAGGAGAATTCAAGATGTAAAATCCTCTTCCTTTAACTTTTAATTTATTTTCATGTTACATTCATTTATTATTATATCCTAAATTTTCTTCATCCAAATATAATTACAACTACATTAACTTATATATATTTAAATGTTATTATGATAATGATATAATCCATCATCATGAAACTTCTCCACTTCCTTTTATTCTAAAAATATAAATGATTTATTTGAGGTTTTGTTTCATAAATTTCAAGGATGATAAATTTGTCTTTTTTCCTTCAAAATATTTAAGGGTGTTCAAGAATCCATTTTAGTGGTTGAAGCATATTTTATAATTTAAATAAAATACACTTTTATTTTCTGGATGAAATATACTTACATTAAATGAATGATAAAATAGAACAAGTTGTTGTGTTCTAGAACTGCTTAAATTAATATAAACGAATATCATTAACATGTTATATAATGATTTAACATCATATATGAGAAAAACATATAAGAACAATTATACTTCTATATTTTCATTAATAACATCTAATTACAATTAAGGATAACTATACCCATTTTTACATAAAACATCATTACTTATAATCATGTGAATCGATCATGGAAACTACGAAAACAAACACTCCCAAACTATGAAATTAAACTCTATAAGTCATAAAAAATGAAATAAATGATCTTAATAGAACTATAACGAATCAAATAACTGTAGATAAGGTTCTGAATTTTGTAATTACTGGATTTAATTTTGTAATCTATAATATTAAATTCATGTACAGAATACATTCATATATAAGGTAAGAGATTCTACCCGAACCTCCATTTTTCATTCGAGTTATTCTTTCACTATATTTTACCCAATGTAATGCCTCTTTATTTTTGTGTACTTATTATATATTCTTCGTTTATGATCCAAAATCATATATCTAGATCCTTTTATATATCATTAATGGGAAAATACATGTTTTACAGGGTTCCCTTCTGAATTCATCCTCATATGAAAACCCGATTAAATGGAACTTCTTGAATTCATACCCATTTTCATGTACAATCCATAATCTATTTTAAGACTCCATTATTTTTATTAATTCAACAATTTTTTCATGAACTATGATTTTTCATTTCTGGTTTTATACCAACAATTATGACAAATATAATTGTTTTTTTCTAAAATAACTCTTCTTTTCAAGGTAAAAGGTGTATTTCTATAAAGAATTCCATGATGATTTTATTACAGTATTTTCATTAATTTCTACAAATCTATTGAATTTCATAACTTTTTTAGATTGATATATTATTTATATCATAAACGATATTTTATTAAATGGGTAATGGTCAGTTTGATTACGGATGTGCTATCTTGATTACATTCCCCATACCTCTCAGAATGGTTAATGATCATGTTTAAAGATTGAGGAAGTTATTTAAATTTCCTATGAATATGTGGATCATGTCAAACCTAATTCATATGAGTAATAAATTAGAATTAGTATGTGATGGGTTGGGCCCTCAATATCCCCTTGATGCACTAGTAGGTCTCATGATATAAACTATATTCGGTATTTACCCATTATGTATGGTGTCTTGGGTGAGGCTTTTTGGATATGTTTCTGAGGTTTATAATTATCCATTACCTCATTATAAAACTATTTATTGTTATTCCATGTGGTCATTAGACTCGTAGAATATCCATCATTATGTTTTAATATTTAATTATATAATCATCCTTTATTCTTATCATTTTAATCTTAAGAATAATATTTAATGAAATGTGTTTTTAGTTATTCATAATCACTTATTGTTTTTGTTTATTATATTTTTGCTGCATTGCCTACCGTTACTAAGCATTTGCGGTCACACTGTCTTACATATTATTTTTCTCCAGGATGAAAAGATATATACATTAAATGACATTCATGGATAATCTATGAGTTATGGGAGATTCTAAGGGATTTGCTATATTGTTTTTCCCTTCTAGGTTTTAATGAAAAATAAATATATGAATTATGGGTTCCAAAACTACTAAACTAATTGATCCTTTCACATTCAAGTCTTGTATATATTCCAATGAAATAAATTAAATAACCAGCTCTAGACAACTTGGGTCAGGGTTTTAACAATTGGTATTAATGGATGTTTAGTATAAATCTTCGAAACTAGATTTAGAAAACATACATTAGGGAACATAGCACAATGATTGAATTTGAGAATAAGAATCGAAAAATATCATAAAATTTTTGTAAATTATAGATTCTGTGACTATTCATATAAATACATCCTTATGATTACACTAGATGTGGATGTTGTTGTAGAATAGATATACCGTGGGGTAACAACTCTTACAAGGTGTCCTGTGCCAAACTCATGGTTACATGATACATAAAAATATGATTTACATTTCAATTGGTTTGATGATACTACAGGATATAGTTTTAATAGTTCACATTTTTTAACAAAAATTATGAATGATTTCAAAGTATGTCACCAAAGAATCCTTGTTTATGATTATGAGATTATCTTTTCATAAATTTTCAATTCATGTAAATTGTTAAAAATCATTCCTCACTAATTAGTGCATACCATTTCAAAGAAACATTGGCTAGTGAAAGTAATGGGATCCACATCAATATTCATCTCTCATGTATGGATTTACCCTCTACACAGGATAATGATGCTGGAACGAGAGCTACAACTGGAGCTGAGCAAATTATAGTCTTACTGGGACAGATGATTCAGGTTATGAAGAATAACCCAACTCATATGAAACATCCTGATTAATAATTTGTATGGGAAGTGTTATAAAACATTATTCAAAAAATTTTCTATATTTCAATGTGAATAAAAACCCATTTAGAGTATAGAATATTATAAGTTAAATGCAGAAGATATTTCTCACATTGGGATGCAATGAAAGTGGGTTGGTTATCATGTAATTTTCTCATATGTCAAATGATGGTTATCAATAGTGAATGTTGATTCAAAACACTAAAGAGGAGGAAGAAATTTCTAATATGGAATGTGAATATTTTACAAAATTATTAATAGAAAAACACTACCCTCACAAACAATGAGAGGATATAGAGAGACAATTCTTGAATCTTAGTCAAATTGATATTGAGAATATTGAATGTATGAAGACAAACAGAAATGGTTATCAAGGAATTCCACAAACAACAAATAAAATACAAGGAGTAAAATAAATCTATTCTTTCATTGGTTAATACCATTCCACATAAGGGCACTAATATCCCAAATATTCTCTTCATACAATTATATAGTATCCTATGCTAAGAAGAGAGAACAATAATGTTTTATGACTTTTGACATCTAAGAAAATCAAGAGAATAAGAGGGATTCTGAACACATTGGGAATGGAAATAATTAAAAGGGTTGTAAGGGTAGAGATATTAATATTATTCTATTATAACACTATGAAGAAAAACCCAGGTACATTACTAAAGGGTATTAGTGTTTGTTTCAAGTGTGAAGAAATATTCCACCAATCCCGTGATTGAAAGAGAAAGTATGAATATGACAATTTTCAATGCTATAATTTCAAATAGATGGATCATTATGAAAAATATTTTCTTAAGCATAATGTAATATTTCCCCATTGAAAAAATATCATTCTTATACAATCATAACTACTGAGGTTTAAGATTATAAGGATGTGGTGGATGGTACTTTAATCATTTCCTCAAACTTATCAAATGAGTAATTTGATTCTGGATCACATCATAATTTTATATCTTCCCAGTTTTTGAAGAGAATTAGACATATCCCATTGGATTTAAAAAATGAGTTTTCAATCATAACTCCAAAGGGAAATATCATTAAAAAACGTTTATGTCGGTCAATCCCCTTTATTACACATAAACGTGATTTAGTTTCTTAACTATTTATCATAACTATGATTGACATTTATATAACCCTAGATATGTATATGTTTCAAATTGTTATTCAAAAATATATTTTTAGAATAATTAAGTTGCAAATTTTGAGAACGATGAATCCCTTATTTTTAGAGAAGAAAACTAATCAGCCATCTATTATCCAAACCCACCCACAGTAGATTTACCGAATCAAATCATATGGGAGGAATAAAAAATGACATCTATAGATGAGGAAACAAATCTTTTAATTTAATATTCATTTATTATGAAATAATATATAGATGTATTTCATAGGGATTAACATGTACATTCTCTAAAATGGGATGTTGAGTTTTCTATTGATTTAAATCCTAGTGCAACAACTATATAAAAGATTCCATCCTGAATGGGCATTGTGTAATTAGTAGAACTAGAGAAACAACTGGAATAATTTTATGGTGAAATATTTATTCACCCTTGTGTTTCTCAATAGGGATCCCATGATCTGATTGTCAATATGAAAGATTTATATATGAGTCTATGCATTGACTATATAGAAATAAATGCTATTACAATAATGAACTAGTATCACATTCCTCACAGTGAAGATTTAATTGATCAACTTCAAAAAGATAAATACTTTAAAATATTAAAATTTGATCTTTAAATCATCAATTTTCTGAACGGAATGAATATTATCAATGAAATCATTTTGAATCATGTATGGACATTACAACTATAATATTTTCTCTCCAAATTTAGAGACCATATTTTATGGATAAATATTAGAGATATATACATATCAAAATAACATGAAATATATCATGTCATAGAATTAAATCAAGATGAAGCAATGCCGATGAATCTAACTACTCATGTATTACAAATGTTTAATAAACTACCACCCAAGAATGGAAAATAAAGCAACATATGCATTGATTAGGAAGGATCATGGAGTTCTGATAAAAATGAGATTTGATAAGAATCCTAAGTACATGGGTGTAGATAAGATTGAAATGGGAATTATCAAGGAAGGAGAAACCTCATTACTCTTTTAATTGGTTGCACAACCAAATTTATTGGAAAGGATAAAAAGTTCTCAGTCTGATGATGAAAATATTCAAATGAAAATGAAATCGATGAATCATGGGATGTTTCAAGACATCGTGTGTGAGGATGGAATTATGAAATTTGGGAAGAGGCTATGTGTTCCCTCTATAACTGAGATAAATGGGAGTTATAAAAAGATGTCCATAGCTCAAGTTTCTCTATACATCCTCATTGCACTAAGATGTTTAGATATTTGATTGAACATTTATAGTGGGATAATATGAAGTGGGAAATTGATAATTATATATCAAGATGTTTAGTCAATAAATAAGTGATGGTAGAAAAACAAAATCTTATTGGATCCGTGAATCATTTTCCTATTACTATATAGAAATGGGATGACCTAACATTGAATTTTTCCACTGGATTACCAAAAACACCATGCAATAATGATTCAATATGGGAAATTGTTGATTGACTTACCTAATCTGCAAATTTCCACACTATAAATGAATATTTCTTACTAGAGTTCCTTACACGACTGTATATTAATGATGTTGTAAGAATTTTTGTTGTACCTCTCTCAAATGGTTCTGATTGTGATCCACAATTTACATTGAAATTACAGTAAAGTATTTAGAAATATTAGGACACTGAGCTTCAGTTGAATACTGATTATCACCCTAAAACTTATGGGTAGTCTAAAAGGACCATTAAAACATTAGAAGTCATTTTGTGATCATGATCACTTGATTTTCAGGGTTTGTGGGATCAATATTTTCTATTGGTAGAATTCTAATACAAAAATAATTTCCATTATATTATTAAAATGGAACGATATAAAGCATTGTATAGAAATCTTTTTCATATAAAAACATGTTGGGATGAAGTTGGTGAAATTATGCGTTTAGTTCAGTATATTAAAGATGAAATGATGATAAAGTTAAAGGCTATTCAAGAAAATATCAAATTATCTCAGTGTAGAAAAAATTGATATACTGATAATCGAAGAAAGGATATGGAATTTCATGTCGGTGATATTGTTCTATTGAATGGATCTCTATGGAAGGGTGTTATAATATTTATAAGGAAAGAGAAACTAAGCCGTAAATACATTGGTCCTTTTGAAATTATGGATAGAATTGGATTTTTGGCTTAACATTTGACAATGCCGCCTCACATTTCGAAATTTCTAAATGTGTTCGAAAAATAATTGTTAATGAAGTACATACATGTCCCAACATATGTCTTCACATCAAAAGAACTTGAATTGGAACATGATTAATCTAACTATGAAGAACCTATGTTGATTTTGGACACATAATAATATGTTTTCAGGAATCAGATGACTCAAATTGTAAAGGATCATTGAAAATCGTACAATTTAAGAGGTACATGGGAATTAGAGAATGTTATGATAAAGAAGTACAAAAATATTTTCATGAGGTGTCATTGTGAAAATTTTTAGGATAATATTTTTGTTGGAGGGGAGAATGTAATGACGAAGAATTCTAACAATGTAATTAATCATCTTATGTTTATATTGTATAAATCACATAAAACAATAGATATAACAGAACACAAACATTATAAATAAATAATTAATTAAATAAGACATATTTTTAAAAGTTAAAGAACCTATACCGATTAAATAGTAAGAAGATATTAGGAATATTAATATGAACCTTATGAATAGTAGACAGACCAATATAATAGTAACCTCCCAAATAAATGTATAAATACAATTTATCAATCCTATAAATGTAAATTTGATACAATTATATCATAGTATAAGTAAGAAAATATTTCAAAAATAATTAGTTAAGTGTTTAAATTTTTATGAGTCATAAATATTTGATTAAAATTTTATAATTAATAAAATAAATAAAAAATATTCATTTTCATATAATTTATTCAGAAATCAATTTTGTATTTTATTTTTATTTCACTATAATTTAATGAGTCCTTATTTAGTTTTTTATAGTGTTATAAAATTAGTTATAATTTTAAAAACTTTATTTTTTGGGTAAAAGGTGGTTTTAATTAAAAATTCATTTTATCTTATTTAGAAAATTATTTTCTTAAAATTGAGCTCATTTTTAGTTTGTATAAGGTGATAAATCGTTAGAGAGTATTTTTGGTACTTTTCTGAAATAATTGATTGTTTTGTGAATTTTAAAATACAGTAACTTTCTGTATAAATATATTATAAAGTAATACACTATTACTTGAGTCATGGATGAGGTAAGAACCATATTATCCTTCTTTGATTATTTATTTTAATATATTTGGTGATAATTCATAAACTATTTGTATTTTTAGTCAAGATAATAAACCATAGACATATACATTCCAAAAATACCCCTCTCTTCAACTGTAAATACTACCCATCACCACCCCTTCTACTCACACCATCCAAAAATTCATCCTTGTCAAATTTATACACAATACTCTTCCAAATTAACTCCCCCTTATACATGATCTCTTGTTCTCGTAAAACTACTAAAACCATTTCCCTACGGAGTTCCTCAAGAAGTATAATTCAAGAGGTAAAATTCACTTCCTTTACTTTTTGTATTTCTTTTCATGTTATTTTCTATTATTATTCCCTTCCTCACATCCACTAATCCAAATAGAATTATAACTAAAATAGTGTACATATAATGCCATTTTTTAAACGAATGTAATAATCTATCATCAAGCCCCTTCTTTTCTTAATTTTATTTTAAAAATGGAAATGATGTCCTTGTGGTGTTGTTTCATCGCCTTCATGAACGACATGTTTTAAATTTCCTTCACCATATTCATGTATATTCATGAAACTATTTTAATGGTATATGTATATTGTAAATTTATATTACGAACCATTTTATTTCATTGAATGATCATATTTTCATAATACTAACTGATAAAATAAAACAAGTTTGTTGTGATCTAAAACCACGTAAATTAATCTAAAATGAATATAATTAACATGTTGTTAAATGATTCATCCTCATCTCTATGAACAAAATAATATATATGACCAATTAATGTTATGTATGTTGATTAATTACATATAATTCTAATTATAGATAATAATACACATTTTTAATTAAACTTCATTACTTAAAATCAAGAGAACTTATAATGAAAACATAGAAAACGAACACAATCGAATGATTAAATCAAACTCAATAATAGATCAAAATGTTAAAAATTTACTCAATAAAACTAAAATTAATCAAATAAAAGTAGAAAAGTTATTAATTAATTAAATAGTGGTTTTAATTTTACTATCCTGGAAAATAAGGCATTGTGCAGAAGACATCCATACATAAGTTAAGAGTTTCTCCATAAACCTCTATTTTTTCCTTAGAGTCATTATTCCACAATCCGTAATAAAATGTAATACAAATTATTTTTTTTAACTCTTCTATATTAATTTTAATGTTCCAAATTCATATAGCCAGATCAATTCATATATCTTTTATTGTGATGTACATGTTTTAAAAGGTTCCCTTCTCAATTAGTCATGATAAGCAAACACAATTAATGGATCTTCCTGATTTTTAACCCATTTTCATGTAAATTCAATAATATATTTTAAATCTACATTATTGATATTAATTAAATACATTTTTCATGAACTATATTTTTTCATTTATACTTTTATACAAATAATTTTAATAAATTCAAACTATTGTTTCAAAATAACTATTTTTGAAAAGTTTAAGGGGTACTTTTATCCAGAAATTATTGATGATTTTATTAGAGTTCATTAATTTTTTCTCAAAAAATATGTTTAATTTTATTATATACTGCTAATTATTTCTAATTTTTATCATCATACATATTTTATTAAATGGTTAATTATCAGTTTGACAATGGATGTTCAATTTTGATAACATTCACCAAACTAATTATAATTGTTATTGAATATGTTTATTGATTGGAGATGTTATTTATATTTCATATGTATATGTTGTTTACATATAATAGTATTCATACGAAGAATAAATTGGACTTAATTACTAATATTAAGGGGCCACTATATCCTCTAAATGCATCGACAGTTCTAGTTTGACAAACTAGGTAGTGTTTTAACCCATTATGTACGGTGTCTTGGCCGAGGCCTTAACAATATGTAATTGAATTTCATAAGTATTAATTACCTCATCATGAAACTAGTAATGTATAGTCCATGTAAATATTGAACTAGTATAATATTCATGGTTATGTTTTATTATGGAATTATTTAATCAACATTTCTTTCAACCATTTTATGTTCAATATTATGTTTTAATGACAAGTATTTTTATTTATTCAACATGCCTTATTATTTATTTTTATTATAGATTCCATTGAATTTCATAATCTTAATGAGAATTTGAGATCACCCCTTTATTATGTTCTATCATTCCCAATGATGGGAAGATGTGTATTATGAATGCCTTTTAGGGATAATCTAGGAGTTGTGGATGTTTCTATTAGATTTTCTATGTTTTTTCCATTCAATTGGTAATTATATATATATATATATATCAATTATATATTCCAAAACTACAAAAAAGATTCATAATTTGGTATTGGAGTCTTATATCTATGCCAAGGTAATAATGTAAGGCACCCGATCTAAGGAAATGGGGTCAGGATGTTTACAGAACTCTCACTTGATCATTGTTGTAGAGTGGGGATATTTAGTGTGGAATGGATTTTCCATCTTCTCCTGGATTGTTATCAATATGTTCACCATCAATAACATCCTTTACCCATGGATTCATTGTTCAGAAGTCAATAATCAAGAGTGAAGGGAGAGAGTGTTTTTCATAATATTTTACTATTGTTCATGGTGGTATAACATTTGAGAAATAATTCTTATATTTCATTAACTAGATTGGGTTCTATTACCCCTACATGTATTAGTATTGTTAAATATTTTTCCATGTGGCTTCACTATTTCAATCCTCTTTATTCTATTCGGATTTGACCCCATATTTTATAAAATTTTAAAAATTTGGATGGATAAATGAAAATGGTAAATGGTTAATCTATAATTAAATAATTTAATTTGAAATAAATATAAAAAACCTATTAATCATAATTGAATTTAACATTTAATAGTAGTTTTGAAACCTGATGATAAAAACATATTGTTCAATGGTGACAATTTTGTACTGTGGTTTGGGTTATTCATTTTTTGTTGCATAAAAAAGGTAAGATTCATCTTGTTTGTCTATTTGAATCTTAATTTCATGACTTGTGATATACTATCCACATAGAAAAGTGTAGTATGGGGGAGTCTATTTTTACCCAGCATTTCACAGGGTGCATTCAAGACCTCGGGTTTAGTACCCACTTCTGTGGGGGAGATTAACCTTGGGAAGATCATGATCTATATTTGAATGATTTGGTTTTATTAAAACATCCCATGATAAATATCCTTTAACAATTGTTAATAAAATAATTTCAAAATATAATATTTATAAGATGTGTAATATTATTTATATCTAAAAATTGTTAAAAAAAATCAAAATGGAAAATTTCAAAAAGTTTTGTAACCAAATTCAGTCAATGTGAACATCCTTTTATCATAGGAATAATGAGAAAGTGAATTTATTTAAATGTATATGTAACCACTTTATAATTATTGAATTTGAGGACTAAGAATAAAATTTATAATATAAAACCAATTTCTATTGATTACATGATCTATACTCGCCAATATATGATAATCATTGAGTTATGTTAGTCGCATAAATTTGTTAATGGGAAAATGATATTTAGGTACCAATCTAGAATGTTTATTCCAATGATAGACTTGAACAATTATAAGAATCTTTTGAAAAAACAATAATGGGCTCCTTCATTTGAATAAAATTACTAGATTGATCCATCGTTATATAAATTATGAGATATATATATAGTAATATCAGTTACTTTTAATAGATGATTTAAATTTAATGAGTTATAATAACTAAATTTTTTAGTGTAACAGATAGATATATCCAAAATATTTTTTAAAAAACAACACCTATTGTAGATGGAGAAATACAATAATAACAAAATAATACCAAAAATACAATACATACAATATAAATATTCAATTTTTTATTAATGTTTAATGACAAACATGAAATATAAATTTGTTTAAAGTATTTAATTAACAATAATGGTACAAAATACAATTAAATGAAATCATCATAAATTGAAAATAATATGAAAATTGTCATCACATTCTCCTCTAATGTGGTTCTTCTTCTTCTCTATATATAGTGAATTGTCATTAAAATGATGTACCGATCGCTAAAATAGTTAAAATTTTTATTGATTGTATATAATATAAACGAAAATACATTTTAAAACATTAACATTTGAATTTTTTTTACATTTTCAATTGTGATTATCTCTTATCTATAGCTCAACCCATTATAATCACACTCTATATGTTCACTCATACATTGGAATTGTAATTTGATCATATAAAAATTCTAATTAGAAATAACAGTTTTAATGATTTATATATGATTTTCATTAAAGTTATAATGAAAAATACTCACATTTATAAATATATATTTAGTTTTTCATTCCAAAATACTCAACTAATCTCGTTAAAAGGTTTTTCATCCTTTTTAAATGTATGAAATTTAATATATAGAATATATTATGTATTTAAAATGTTATTTAAATAATAAAATTACAATAATTATCTTTGAAGTAAATCCTTATCACACATAAGAATTAATAATGAGAATAACCAATATTCCTTATTTTATTGAGGGAGGAAAACCCATTGCATCTAATGCCCATTGAAATGTATAGTTCAACATGAAATTAATTATAAATTAAAAATATTTTATATAATGTATGGTTTCATAGATCTTATGATTTATAAATTTTTTCACGATATACATTATATTGTATATCTTTGAATGAAATATAAAATTTTTCATTAACATGTCATATCATGTCCTTATTGATGGAAATGAATTCCAAATAAAATGTACCTGAACATACCCGACATGATAAAATTGAATTCGAGTATGGTTTGGATTTTTAAAGTCCTAACGAATTATTATCTTGGTAAGTTTTATTAGTCCCTTATATGAAACCTAAAACATTGATACAATATAAAACATTACTATTTTTATGAATATTATAAAAAATGATTCATTAATTTGTTTTTTTGGGTTTTAAATGAGGTTTTACGTAAAAAATATTATAAAAATAAAAAAATAAAAAAAATAAATTGAAATTTAATAATGTCTAGGTTTCAAATGGGTATTTTAATTTAATTTGAGTTATTTTTAAATGAGTATCAAATGGGTTTAACTTCAGTTATAATTAAATATGTTTTGGTTAGGGTAACTGGATTTTAATGGGAACCCAACTCGATTCCAATCATAGTACTATCGATGAAATATTTAGTGGATCAATAAAATATATACCAATATTTAATCTTTTTTGATATCAATAGTTAAAAAATACTCTCACATTTTTATAACTTCAATAAATGAATTATTAAAAATTTAAATCAATTATATAAAAAACATACAATATTTTAATTCCAAGAATATTAGTTATTGTTGAATAATTCTCCCTACTATGTTAGTAATCACTAATAAATCATAAAAATATTCCAATTAAAATGATTTTTGAGTTATTACAATGTTTTTATTGAGGTTTTCTTGGGTTTTGTTTTTATAAGATTCCATTTTTATCATTTTACACATTAGTGGAAATTTGAAATTAATCATCCTAAAAATAATTTATATTTAATTTTTTTAATTCCATTACATCAAGAATAGGGTGTTTAACCTCAAGTGTGAGTCTCTTCACATTCTGAGTAGATGGAATTTCAATTTTATTTCAACCATCAAATAGTTTTATGGAAAATAGGGGTCCCTTTAAAAAATATTAATCCCTACTAAATCAATTTTTAGTATATTCCATCTATCTTGAGATATCTCTCTCTACATTTGGTGTAATGCTAATGGAAGACTTCAAGCTTTTCTAGAATTTGAATGGTGTAATTTAATAGTGAATAATTTATATTTTTGATATGAGAAGATCATTCAATTATTGTTTTTGAAGATTGGAGTGACGATAAAAGGGTACATATTTTTTAATCATTTTCATTATTTATTTGTAATGAGGTAGTTTATTATTTGACAATTAATCTAATTTTACATTTTTTATCAGTTATCTGGTTTTCTATAAGTATAAAAGTTGATTGAATAACTCATCAGTGAAATTATTGTTGTATGGGTTGTCTCCCTTTGTTTACCTCACTACTTATGATTGTGTGAAGATGAACGATAGATGTTTTGATTAGATTTTGTAATTCCCTATCCCAAGACCACTCACTAGTGTCTTGGTAAGTGATCTACATGACCATATCCACACATCCCCATATGTTTGAGGCTACTGAATAATAGAAATAATCCTAGGTATTATAATGTGGATACTATACTCATGAATTACCCAACTATTCCAATTATAATTTTTTAATCTCTCTCTATTGATTCTATATTAATAAAACATGACATTGCCTTTTCTCATATCACGGTGTCACTTATGAGCAATGATATTCCAAATACCCAGTCACACACCATCCCATTTCAAAAGACACATGTGGTCATACAACGCTATCTTCATCCCACATTGAGTAAATACTAGTTACCAACCATAATATGTTTCCCCATTTTCAATTTACTGATACCCACAAATTGATATATTTGGTTTACCATACACAACATGGATAATGATATCAATGAACCATCTAGAAATTTTAACCACCTTTGGGTTGTTCCAACAAATGTGTTATTCCCAATGTTCACCAAAAAATACTAAAAAAAGTTTCACATTCTTAGATTTATTTTGGTTGTATCCCCACCATGAGACATTTCATATCACAAATTATATCCCAAGGCATAGGATTCATGGGTGAAATCCACACTTGATCACACACACAAGAAATCATTAAACAAACTAGTACACATATTTATGCCAATGGTAAATACCTATTTCCCTCAATTTTACTCATGATTAAAGAATCTATGACCATTTAAAAATCAGTAGTAACATGATCCATTTAAAGTGAAACTGATATATTAAACCATTTCACATGCAAAAAATGTTGGAAGAAAATAAATCCACCATATAGTACAAATCATCATTGTGAAATCTCAATTGGAGTCACATAACATATCCATCTCAATCTTCATATTCTAATGATCTTTCCAAAATCCACCCATCGACGTTTCCCAGATGTAATATATGACCAATTATTCTTAATTAAACACCACTATCTCCCAACATAGGCTTATATAAGGTCACACCAATCCAAATAACTCTTCAGAAAAATAAAGGATTACACTCTTATAAAATGGAAAGAGTGATTCCATCAATCCAAACGAACATGTGAGCTCAAAAACCCACATTTATAAAACAAAAAAAAACCCAAAAAGTGTTAAATCTATTACTACCGTTCCACATGACTCAACATGAAGTATCATGATTTATATACCATCCATTCTATCATCATTCAAAAAATTCACCAACTAAACATGCATCACAAACATATAAATTTCCTCAATTTGTAGAATATCAACATATTAAAGCATTGAAAACACTTCTTTTGCACATCAGACTGACCATAAAAGTGTTACTACCCACACATTCAATTTCACTAATTCTATGGAATCACTATTCTATTATCTGAAAATTGATAGGACCTCCTATTCATCAATTTCAAAAACGTATCCAAAAATGATTCTCAACTAGGAGGAAAATTACCTGCCTGAAATAACCCCTCTTCTTGGTTACGCATTCATATCACTATTCACTAACTCTCTAATATCAAAAATCATGTTTCAAAATCTCTATGCTCAACCACATAGTTTATAATCCACAAGTGAAACGGTTGAAACTCTCTAAGAATAATTCACACATTTATCTCATATATCACATGGAAAATAATGTTCACATACATATATTAGGAAAATACCATTTGTACAAATTGGTCATCAAATTCTGAATTAACAGCCCACTCGAGGCCAATAATCCTCGCCTAACATCTGCATACTAGGCCACACCCATGATGAACAAGGTCACATCCACACATATATAATAACATTTAAATATTATGTTAAATTTTTTGAAAATCATACTTACAAATATCAGTTAAGTATAATATCACAAAGAAACTATATGATAAAACATTATATTGGTTATTGATGACAATTTATGTATCAAAACTTCTTTTTCTTTTCCAAATGCAGTATTAAGACATACAAAGCTTGAATTATCCCACTAATGGTCAGCATAAATCTCATTTATAAAGAGACTGTATATTCATCAGTAGAAACAACCCACTATATGATCAACATGACCTAATATCAGAAGATATATAATGGTATAACTAATTATAAATCAGTCAATATGTTATGTGGTAAAATTCTATATATCTTTTTTTACACTTTAAACAACTAAAAATATGTCATCATCAAAATTATCACACACAATTATGCATGTCATGTGAATCCTATGTGTCATGTATGATATATGTGCAGAAAAATCATTCCAATGGAATAAGATAAAAAACACTTATAAAACTTTTAATCAAAATATAATATTAAAATAATTATTTCAACTATAATAGTGAAAACTGTGTTAGTAATGTCGTTACCTTGGAAACCATGAATTTCCATAGAGAAATATGTTCATAATGCACCAATACAAGGACCATCACATGCTTGTAGCATTAATAATCACTTATATACTATACCCCAAATAGGAATAAAAATTAAATGATTCTCTATTACCATTTTGTAAGGCCTCAACCCAAGAACACTCACTAGTGTTTTCGTAGGAGAGCTAGATGTCCCTAGATGGTCCTCACCATATGTCAGAGTATAATGACTTGCATCGAAGATCCTAGGGTTTACAATGGGATGATTGAACACTCACATACATGTAAATTCATAGTAAAACTAACTAAAAATAATCCATAATAAATAATTAATGTACATAGTATCAATAAAATTCACTCAACATATTACAAATGAAAATGTTTTCAAACAAGAAAACATCCCATTAATATCCACTAGGATGGTCATATATACTAAACATATAGATGAATAAATTAATAATGAATATTACATACTATATTGATACTCACCTTATAAAAATATCCATACTTACTTTAATCAGTTCAACATGACCTTGAAACATTGAGCCTCTGCCCTACTAGAACATACAATCATGAGGCTTACTCTGGTACCAAATTGTTATTGTCACTCGAGAAAGGTGTAAGTAAAAAATCTATAGACTAACACTAATGAAAACCTTAACATAACTAGTAAATAACATATATTCACATGTGATATCCCCCCTAAAATATTATGGGGGATGGGATTTGGGGCGTCAGTCCTGGGGTTGAGTCCCGATGTCTCTTCATTTTCTATTTCTTTGTAGTTCGTATGAGATTCCATTATAAATTGTCTCGAACATTTTATATTCTCATGATATATTACTAGAATATTAAATAAAGTAAAAAACATAAAAAATAATCACCATCAATCCTTATTTATATGGTGATATGGGAATTTATGCCCTAGAACAAACTACTTTTTTATTTTACATTACTTTTATATTCATAGACTTAAATATTAATAAATTTATGATCATATAAGGAATATTATTTTAAATACATTTAATATGGAAATGTACTAATGAATATATCACATTTAAGAGATAATAAATGGTCCCCTAGTACGATGATAACCTTGATATGATTGACGATATTCATATATATTGTCCCATCATCATATGATATCATATGATGGAGCACAAATGGTGCTGACTATTTGGTATGAGTGATCGTAAGTGAATGGGTCCCCATATCATGAAGTTTTCACCTAATAATATCTATGATCATAGATAATGAGTACATACCCACCATTAAGAATTTTAAATCATTTCATGTCATTATATATTCATATCCTTGAATATTTGTAATAACTCTTTAGACCTGAAGATTATTATTAAGACATATCATAAGTCATGTACTTCATTGTATTTGAAAAATCTATAATTCTAAATACTCATAGTGAATTAGAGTACATTGGGTGCATCATGAGTTATATGTTATTATTTAATTAAATAAAGAAGGATTTGTCACATGCATTTTAATAGAAGCTGATATCTCATCCATTTAACTAAATTGAAATTGTCAAACAAAATTCCAAGGCCTTTGTGTGTGGAAGAGATCATTTTATTATTTCAAAAAAAATACTTATCAGATATATGAGCTGATGAAATGAGTATGAAACCTAATTTATGATTCATCAAGAGAAAGAGATTATATGAAACAATCACCATACATATTTTTTGGAAATTAAAAAATTGTCTTATTCATTTTGAGTTCCTTTAAATGTTTCTAGATATTGATATATTAATTTTAGACAATACACCTAATGCCACTAAAGAAGAATACTAGAGCTCCACACACCTGGTGATTCTATTGATCTCGATTAAATTCTAATTTAATTTCCTTATTCTAATAAATATTAAATTCTAGATCAAAGAATAATATTTAATTTATATTTATTGATCAAAAATATTTAATAAGTATTTATTAATAAGGTAATTATTTAATTACAAGGGAATATTGTATTTATTTTTCTCTTATTACTCACATGTTAGAAAATAAATGTTTGTTAGCTAAATAATTTATTTACTTATATGAATTTTAATATTTTATTTGCATAACTATGAATAAAATATTTATTTGTTAAATGAATGATATTTATTGTAATATTTTCCATAGGATTCAATAAATATCAAGGAGGATGTGGAAACCATGTTCTAGGTCTAGTGAAATGTATTTAATTACTACAGTTTAAAATAATGTTTACCATTGTGTGAGTTAGCACACATGATGAGATAAAATAATAATATTATAATTTTACATGAAATGGAATTGAAGAGAATCTATTCCCCCTTTCTTCTCCTCTCAACATAGATAGATGAATAGAAAATCCTTCAAGACTCAAGGGATGATGGTAGTGACCAAAGGGATTTACTCAAGATAATCAGTACCACCACACTAGAACCCATATTACCATCTAGAGTACTTTAACAAAACAAAATTATTGTGTGGATCACTATTGGATTAATTATCCATGGATCCTAAAAGCACAACAATGGTGAAAAAAAATAAATTTTAGTTTATCAACCACATTTATAATGAAATAATTTATATTTTCAAATTAATTATTTTAATTAAATTATTTATAAATTTAAAATGAAACAATTTCCCCCTCTTGGTTCTCACATTTATGATAATTGACCATTTAATTACTTTTTTAGCCATGTATATTAATCTTCATGTACATCTCATATAAATCACTAATCATTGAAAAATACAATTTGGATACTTCCCAATAGACACTTATGTTGTGTCTAGAACCTTCATATAGAATCAAGGTTACCATGGACAAATTTATAATTATTTAATTTATTGATGATTTTAATTGTTTAAAAGTAAGTCTATATTTAAATAAATTCATTATTTTAATCTAAATATCAATATCAATTTTTTATTTTTTATTTATCTTTCATAGAATCCACAATAAGATAGAAATATAATAATATTATTTCAAAAAATAATCGAGAGTTGAATAATAGTTTACATGGTTATACAATGGACAACTCCCCTCTATGACGTGTAACACCACACGATGCGGTGGTAGTCTGGACAAGAGATGAAATAAATAAATTATTTAATTCACATATAATGTATAATTAATACAAAATTCATATAAAATTAATTAATACACACACAGTATATAATACACATGACACATGTGGACTGAAAATCATGTAACCGCATAAAGCATGGTGGTCATGTCATTAAAATAAATAATATATATTTAAGACACAAGATGTGGTGGTCATGTTATTAATTCTAATGAGATAACAGGCATGCAGTGTGTAATGAATTCACACATGTCATGTTGTTAATTCACATGTGATGTAAATTTAATTCACAAGTGATGTAATTAATTAATAAATTTTATTTCTATTTAATTAACATTTGATGTAATTAATTAATTTACATGTAATCTATTATTAATACATATATGTGGGGTTCAATATACATAGTGCAATTGATTTTTTTACATTTAGGTGATGTATAAGCTATGATAGGTTGTACATGCATGAATTAATTTCATGTCTAATGTATATATGAAATGATTGACCAAGATATAAAAGATCATGGGGATATCAAAAGAAAACGATGTAATTTTATTCTCATGTGGAATGAAATGTCATTGAAAGACAAATTTTGATAAAATGTAGTAATATTTTCTACTTTAAATATATTCATCAATAAAATTATGTTTCCATACCTGTTGGGTATTTAATACATTGTGTTTCACATTAATTAAAACACAAAACCATGTATGTTCAAAAATATTAGAAGAAGAAAGATAAATTCTATAAAATACTATTAAAAGTGTTTCATAGATATATTTAGAGTAGTTCAAGACTTCATGATTTCTTAATGGATTCATGTTAAATAATTTTATAGTATTATTACCAAAAAAATTTATCATAGTTCCCATTTGGACTTAATAATACATTATTTTATTATAGATGTTGTTATGGTATTATCATACTCAATTAATAGTTTCACAATTCTTCAATTATAAATGATTTAAATCAATGATCAATGATTAATATAAATATTAGACTAAGAAAACCACAATGTGAAAATATAATTATTCTTGATGTAAAATTAATAGTTTTTAACATGTTTATATTTGTTAGTGTACTATTTTATTTTGAGTTATAAAATTTATTATAATATCTAATTCACTATGATGTATTTGAAAAATAAACATTCATAAATAAAGGTACACAAAAAAATTACTGGGGTTCTTTCATCAAAACTAAATGAACTTTTCTATTACAATATTGTTATTAATACATCTATTATAGTTACTTGTATTTAATGGGAATCATTTGTTAAATGATAACATTATCTAAAAATTTAAATGGAAGAAACACTATGTGCATATTTATTGATTACCTTGTTTCCAATAAGGATATTCCCCTTCTAGTAGATATTGAATATATTTCTATAAGAAGGAGTCACATATATTTTGAGATAATGGAAGAATGCTAGAATTAAATAGAGTTTATGCTCCAGATTCACATGAGTTATTATAGGAACACATACTTCACTAAGATCAGTGGGAGGAGTGGTTCCAAACTATATATAGAAATATCCCGCAATAGTTGTAAGAGTCTAATTGGCTGAGTTCCTTCTAGAAGGATAACTTGGAATACTAGTGTTTAATGGGATATAACACTACTATTACATTATATAAATTAAAGACCTAGATCATTGTAAGGAATATGTAATATATAATATTAACTTATTATAGGCCATTGTTACCATATCTACAAAAAATAATCACATTGTGAATTATAATATAGGGTAAGAATTAGTTTTTAAATCATTTGTTCAATTTTATGTTATTCCAAAATTTTAATATCATTATCATTATTATGATAAAATTAACTAAGGTATTATTTAAAATTTTATACTTATGATAAGGGAACAATACATGGATACTACTGTATATTAGGACTTAATGTATTTTCTTAGTGTACTAATGTTAAGGTAATCATATCTATACCCAAACATGGGTCTATTCCACCCTTATCCTCGATTAAAAGGTAGAACCAATTACAATATGCATACCCATAAAAAATATGTATAACATTTGGTAACTAATTAGTCATTAAAAAATGGATCTAGTGTATATTGGAATATGTTGGAGTTTGTTACCTAGAACAAACTACATAATAATTTATATTACTTGTATATTTATAAACATAAATATTAATAAGTATCTTATCACCTAATTATGATTATTATTTGTAACATTAATGTCATAATGTCCTAGAGTATCTATAACATTGAGAAGGATGTAAAGAGTTGTCTACTATGATGATAATCTTGATATGGAACGATGAAAATCCTTTGGTCACATGACAACATCTAAAAGGAAACATATGATGCATACTATCATGTATGAGTACCCAAAAGTATATGAGACTTACTCTCACAAATCTCAAAAATATAAATTTTAAATTGTGAAGATTATGAATACAATCCCATTAGATATAATTCTTTATAATTTTTTCCGATTATATATTCCAATATATGAACATGTGTGATGAACCTTATAATTTAATATTATTTTTAATGTGTATCTTGAGTCAGATACATAAATGTATTATAATAATCATAATTCAATACATCCATGAATAATTTGGGTACCTTCTGTTGAACATGTGTGATATGTTTTTAATGAGTAATTAGAGGAAGGATTCTTTCGATCCATTTTAACATTTGATTATATTTGGACACTTTGATCCAAATGAAACTATCAAAACTAATTCCATATCTATTTTGTGTTCATGGGTTAAATTTTGGAAGTCAATGAAAGGGGTATCAAAAATATAGTTTGATGCAACGAGTATGCAACATGATTAATGATATATCGAGAAACGATATTATATAACACAGTGATCATCTATATGTGGTCGTCGACAATGAATCATTAAAATCTCCATCTTAGGTCACTTTAAATGTTTCTAGCCACATATATTTGACATTATGAATATACAAAAAATACTGCTGATGAAGAATCCTAGAAAGTCACAAACATTGTATTTTGGGGAATCATAATTAAATTCTAATTGAATTCAGTTATTAGAGTAAATATTAATATATAGATTGAGGAATAATATATATTCATGTTATATAGATAAAAAATATTAAATAAATATTTATTCTCACGGTAATTATTTAATTATACGAATATATTATATTTATTTATCTCTTTTAATTCACAAAATAATAATTTATTAAATAAGTAATTTATATATTTACATGAATATTGAATATTTGTTCCTCAAAATTTGAATATTATATTTAATTTTTGAATGAATAATAAATATTTAAATATTTATTCAAAAATTAAATAAATAATGATGTGGAGAGGATCATGTTTTCTGGTGTGGTGATAAATATTTTATTACAACAATGTAATATAATATTTATCACTATATAAGTTAGCACATGCAATGTGATCAAATAATAATATTATTATTATAAATATAATGGTGTTCATTATGGAATTAGTATATAATTATAGAACTTTTTCAATTAATAAAATTTAAACCTCAAAACTAGTTTTATAAATACACTATTATAGATAATTGTTCAGAGGTTGGCCTGAATAACATTCCAATTTCTAGATAATTCATCATAAATAATGAAAATTTCTAGGGTTATATATTAAACTCGACAACAACTCATCCTCCTTTATACTCCTCTCATGTTGGGGACACTAATAGATAATCGTTTTAGATCTATGGGATCATGTCAGTAATCAAAGGGAGCAATGTAAGGGGATTATTAAAACCATGTTCGAACATGGAGTACCATCAACGATACTTCATGATAAAAAGGATCATGTTAGGACCACCATTAGAATAATTTGATCCCTGGATCCTCAGAGTACAAGGATGGTGAAACCAAATGGTGTTATATTGAGAAACCTCATCTTTGAAGAAAAAATTTCCAAGATCAAGGCAATTATTTAAATTAAATTAATAATAAATTTAACGTAAAATATCCCCTTTTCTTTCTTCCAATGTATAAGAAAAATAATATTTGATTTAATTTTTTAGTATTGTACAGTAATTATCATTTACATATTTGATTATTCATTGATTATGACAGAAATTAATGTTGGATACTAGCTAATAATGGCTTTCACTATGTCAAAAACCTTCATATGACACCCACGTTAAATCATACCTACTTAAAACAGTGGAAGATGTCTCTTTGAATATAAAAGGGTATCACCCAGGGTGTCTATATCCAATAATTGAAGCATGATAGTGTCACCCAAAGGGAATACATGTCCTACACTATAATCAAATATTATACTCTTATAATAATCCACATCCATCAAATAAACAATGATAATATTATATTAGGGGAATCCATGTCTTTCCCTAAAACTAAATATTATACACTAGGTGGAATCTACATCTCGGCGTGAAATTATATAAATATTACCCAATGGGAATAGAAATCCTTCCATAAAACCAAATACACCTTGGGGAATCAATGTATATCCCTAGAACAATGAAAATACCACCCATGTGGATCCATGTCCATCCCTAGAATGATATATATCATCAAAAACGGGTATCATCCCCAATATTAAATGATACCTTTCCATCGTTACCCAAGGGACACATATGACCATGGAACATGAATATGCAAGCCCATTTACCCTACCTAGGGGAGGTATCCCTTACCCATAATATATACCAGACCATCATTACTGAGGGTTCACATACCAATGTGGTTCATTAACCCTCATTACAGATACATTTTTTAAATATTATATAATTTCATCACATATAATTATAGATATATCCTTTCTCTATAACATCATATAATATATATCACATCGAGGGGAAAGTTCCACCCCATAATATCCATTGTAACATCCTGAACCAACTCATTAGCATGAGGTGAGATGTAGTCACTCTAAACATATGTTACATTCCTCAAAAACTTAAGTATGAATAAATTCCAAAGGTTTACAAATATTAGTCATGGGGGAATGATTTACCCTTTAATAAACACACACACACAAATAGGTAAAAATAAATAAAACCCAGGACGTATACATAAATTATTCATGTAAATAATTTAACATTAATAAATGTAACCAATCCATCAATATATAATAGAACATGGAAAAATATTACAGTGATATTAGAATTGTTAAGGATATAAACAAAATTACCAAAGTAGAAAAATAGGTTCGTACCACAGTGGCACCACTCATGACCGAGGAATGCACCAACTCAGAGCTCCAACTCCACCAAATATGACAGTGACATCAAAAAGAACACCAAGAAAATGAGAAACTGATCCATTTACCGTATCATGAAAAAAATCATATACATATGCGCCAAAGTATATATACATGTATTGAGTGATCATGCCTAACATGCAACCCCCAATATTTTCCCACATTCTAATAACACAAGAGACATGTTATAAAAAAGGATATAAAAAAGGTTGTAAAAATATCAATGAAGTGAATTTTTTTATTAATTAAAACTATACTTGATGAATAGATTTTCTAAAAATATTTAAATTATAAATATTTTCCTCTTTAAAAAAATATGAATAAATCTATAATTCCCTATTCATTATAATATTTCTTGTTCTATAACTCACATGCACCCCCATGAATACTGAATAAAATCTCACAATACTCATGAGATAATATACATCCTCTGTTAATCCATATCTTGGTGGGTGTTTCACCATGTGCCATTCTAGTTGGCACCGTGCACTATGTCTATTTCAAAAAAGGCCATATACAATGAAATCATAAACCCAGACCGACTATGAAACAGCCATGATGGTACCCAAAACATAGTAATTCTATTTTTATATAATAAAACCCCTTCTCAATAATGAAATATATTTTAATAAATTTTGAAATTCCTTTTTGGAAACATCCACAATAAAACATTAACAAAAGCTAGTAAGAGAGTAATCAAATGTGTTTTATAAGTGAAAATCCATTGAAAAAAGACTGTAAATCCTGTAGAAACCAAAAAGTATTTTGGATCCAATAAAAGTTAGATGTGGAAAAACAACTTCTGTTGAGTTTTTTAAAATTAATAATCTAATATTATTCTACAAATATGATCTCTTCCTTTAATTCCTTTATCAAAGCCCTAGAAGATCACATTAACACAAATCTAAAATACAATATCTAGGTATTATACATCGATCAATGGTTATGATCCAAACAACATAAATAGATTTAAACCAATAATGAAGATCAAAAATATCACATTTGATTAAGATAATCAAATTCCAAAATATCCAAAAGATAAAAGGTTCATACATCTGAGGTATTTGAAAATCAGATATGGTTGCCCTAAAAGCAAGATGAATGAAATAATAGCATAAGAGGAATTATAACAACTAGAGTGATTAAAAATTTACTAGGACCATAATATTCATAGAGTGAATTGGTAATTAATATGATGAATTATTCAAGAGTCCACTGACCTCAATATTTATGTCACATCAGTTTATTTATACAGATGATTATTTCATGACATGAATGGTCTTCACATCATGAACTGGCTTGGATTTTCAACTAGTGAAATTCATTCATTAATTGAATCATTTCATGGTATCTCCAGAGTGTAGATCCATGTCCTGAATGGAATATTCATGATTTGAATTTCCCTACAGCTAAATTCCATATTATTTTATCTTTACTCATAAAAAATCTACCCGAATGGTATCTAAAGATAGTAAAAGTATATGAAAAGGCATAAAATGATTTCATACCTCAAATTTAGGGTAGAAATATTTTCAAACCGTTGGAATTTATATCCATAATATGCTATAGATTAATGTTTTAATTTAATAGGGTACTCCATTAATTCAAAAATGAATTTTAATGCTCACATGTTTCCTTCTAAACTTGAACTTGTTTCCATAAATCATAAACCATGTAAATAGATGTCCCATGAAGGTTCTATTCCTATCTATCCTTGACCTATGCCGGTTCTAGTATAAAAGACACATCATGATCAAGAGTAACATTATCCCAAATGATCACACAATGAGGATTCGAGTGATACAACTTCTATGGAGAAACATATATAATATATTGAGTTACATTGGACCTCAACAGAATGGCTAACCTATATGATATTTTTTCAATATATTACACTACTTCAGACAATCCCACATACCATGTTGTAAACTTCGGTTATTTTTCCTGATCATTTTTGACGAATTCATTGAAAAACTTTGGAGAAAATGTGGTTACTCATATCAAAATACATGTGTCGATGAAGATTATCTTCTATGGTTTTATGATATCTATGATCTATATCCATGAATATATCAAATATATATATTTTATCAATAATATCATGAAGAATTCATTGTCTAATAAGTGATTTTTCTCTTGGTTCGACCTGATATAGTAGAGAATGACAAGGATGGCCATATAAGGCCAGGAATGGGTCTATTTATAATTTCGTCTGAAAGCTGTTATTATAGATCAATTTATCATATGGAATATAATAATCACATTAGATTCCAAATTCCATGATAGAAGCTATAAGCATGTTTTCCAATTTTCAAAATGGGTTTTCTATTTTCCAATTCATCTACATATGGTATGTTATACTTATGGTCAACTGGATCCAAACTGCTTATGGTAAATAGATTCAAAATCATGAAGTGAATCAAGAATCTCTTTGAAACATAAAAAAGTGGAACCCCTGAGACATGACAAGTTCATTGATTTATAAATTTTCCAAATACTCTACCATGTTGGTCTCTTCTACTAGGAAGAAGTATTCCTAATAGGTGAGTTGGTCCACAATCACCCAAATAATGTCATTTTTTATTTACATCCTCATTAATCCTATGAAAAGTTCCATTTAATTTTTTCACATTTTTATATTGGAATAGGTATGGATTGAAACATACCAAACTCTCTTTGATGATCAAAATTTTCGCATTAACATACTAGAAATTATATAACAAGCTCTGTTATCCTATGTTATATACCTAACCACCAAAAATGTAATTTTTACACATTGTATATTTTCTAGATACATGGATCAATTGACCATTTTTGATGGGGATACATTGAATCAAGCATCTCCCAAAATGTTCGAGGAACTGAATCTCAATTTTAAAATATTAACAAATGAATATGCATTCTTTTTCCAACTATCAGAAGACTCCATGCCATATAGGTCTGACCTAATAGTGATATAATAAGGATCTACATTTTATCATGTTTTAACAAATCCTTCCATCATGAACAATATTATATAGTAAGAAAAATTGATACTCATTTTGTTTTTAATAATCCAAATTCATGTCAGTAATCATGATCATCAACTTCTATTGGTTATGAGATTCTCAAACCACCTCACTATATGATTTATGGCTACACACATCTACCAAAGAATTCCGGAAACTAAGTGAGTATACCAATTCTAAATTGAAAATATAGATTTATTCCATCCATATTCATTAGCTCAAGTTGAATTCTCACTGAGAAAAAATATAATTCATACTCTTATGGTTAGTGAAAACTATGATTTTTTTTTCAAATAGATAATATTGCCTTGTTTTTAAGGAATGAAAAGAAATAAAAAATTATAGTTAATATATATGATAATTGTTCTCATGTGCTCTCAACTGTCTCAAAACATAAGTCACAACATGATCTCCCTAAATATGAACATAACCATGTCCATATCCAATTGCATCACAATGTAACATATAATTCTTACCCAGTTCAAATAATATTACGGTGGTTTCCCAAATGAGATGAGTGTTATGATGGAGAATTTTTTTTTATATTTATCATTATATATGAATGGAACACCCTTTATATAAAAATAAATCAGGATAGAATAAATATTGATAAATCATAAACAAAGCAATTATATTAACCTAATAAACCCAGAAATAAGCATATCTTAACAACATTATTTAGTGGATTATAAGAGACTACTGGACCTATATTTATTGGGTAAACATGTATTCCTTCTTCCAAAATTATATGACCAAGGAAAAAATCTTCTTGAATGTAAAAGTCACAATTATAAAACATATTATTCAAGTGATGGTCCAATAGTGTACTCAATAAAATTTCCATGCTCTCCATGTGGTCATTCCATAATTGTGATAAATCTATTATATTATCCAAAAATACCACCACAATTTAGTCATGGTTCCAATGGGTGATATAGTTTATGAATACCATGTAATATTTGGTTTCATTCATATTCAAAATGTCATTATGACATATTCATAATGGATATAATGACTACAAAAAACTGACATTGATATATCCTATCTTATTAATATATACTAATGATATCCTAATCCTAGATAAGTTTTGGAGAACCATTCAGATACCTTTAATTGATCCAACAATTAATTGATTTGAGGATAAGAATTCTAAATTTATTTCATAACTTGATTCAACATAAGATAATCAATACATAACTGGATATTTATATATTTTTTCTTTACAAATAAAATTGGTGCGGTACAAGGTGATTTACTCATTATGAGGAAAAATTTACAGTACAACTCTACTATCCCAAAATCTAACTCTTGTAAATCAGTTGGAGAAATTCTTTAATATGGTAATAAAACAATTTCTTCTTCCTAGGAGTTGATCAATAAAATATTCTATTTCCCGCTCAATTGGTGACCCAAAGAATTCATTTATATAGATATTCATGTATCGATATTGATGTTCCCAGATCAGTGTGAGTCACTGAGAGGGGGATGGGGTGAATCAGTGATCACTTTAAAAGTTTTTACTAATTGATTCTTTATCAATTAATCCTTTATGACTGGTTAAATCCTCGATCCACTCTTCTTGTATCTCTCAGCCTTTCCTCGAGTAATGCAATAAATATAAAGGCACAAGACATAAGGATTTTCATGGTTCGACACCAAAGGCCTACGTCCTTCCCATGTTGGTTAAACGCCCCAGCATGGGTTCTCCATCATAATCTATTAGTATTAAAATGGTCGAAACAGAGTCCCATTTTATCTCTCCTGAGTCCCATAGGAGGGTCTTTATACTGCATCCCACAGTGTTACCAGAGTCCCATTGGCCTGCTATAGAATCTGACTGAAGACTTCTTCTCCCTGTGTCTCACAGGGATCTTCTTCTGCCTCCTCAAGTCACACGAGTAGCTCTTCATCACTTCATGTTCTTCAAGCGTCTTCAACAGTCTGGGATAAAGATAGATGGCCATTCTCTCTTCTTCTGATCACTTGTGGTGAATAGGACTCCTCGTCTTTGATCAGGCTTTATCTACTTCTATGGATGACTTGGCCTCTCTCTTCATTATTCTTCAACAGCATGAGATATGGTCTTTTGGTCTTTCTCAACTCTTCTGATCACTTTAGTTGATCAGGCTCTTCTCAATAACTAAAAACATAGGCAAATGATATATTTTAATTTAGTCTGGCTTCATTCTCTCTTCAATTCAACATCATGAACTGAGTGCATGGCATCTCTGATTCTTCATGCACAGATTGCATGGCTTCTCAAAATCTTCAAGAACCTTTGATCTTGGTCTTCTCAAATTCACACAAAGTGATTCAATCTTTGTTTACTTGTGCACGTGCATGCATGGAAGCATGCACTACCCTTTTCCTTATTGGTTTGATAAACCCTAAATGGTTGTAATCTACTAAAGCACACACACCTTCTTCATTTCATCACACACATTGTTCTTTTTGTTTACACACTTAAATGTGTGTTCTCCTTTTTTGTGGGTATCTTCTTCTTATTTTTCTATGTGTGTACACTTATTTTTTCACACTCTTAGGCTTCAGCCTTCATTCTCTTCATTCACACACATCCGAATGTGTCCTTATTCACATAGCACACACATAAGAGATGTGGTAGCCTTCCTCTCCACTTAGCACACACCTCATAAGTTTCCTCTTCACTTTGGACACACAAAAATAGATTGGGCAGGACATTACCTGAACTCCTTCCTCACAAAGAGGGCGCGCAAGATGGAAGGTGCAAGCGGTCGCGCAAGCCACAAGGGTGCACGGGAAGGATGAAACTACCTCTACCAAGCAGGGTGTAAGGACCTCGGGTCATGTAGGATGTATGGGAACCTAATGTCGCGCAGGTGTGGTAGCAACATCCTAACGCACATGTGGAACGGTGGCTTCCTCATGCCGCGCAAGTCCGTGGGCAGAGAGGGAGACAACCCTGAGCGCGCAATTGTGCATCTCAGGTTCCTCCTGCCGCGCAAGGGGAAGCACGCAGGGGATCATCCCTGACTTCATTCATGCGAGAGGTGTGCAAAAGGATCCTCACAAATCCATGGTAGCTTCGGGCTGCATCGCCACGCAAGGGGTGCTGCGCGAAGGTGACTTCATGAGGAAAGGGTCTCACGGGACTTATCCTGTTTTCATTAAGCATATCAGAGGTCTCAACCTCTCTTTTTATAGGCTGAGGAGGCTGGATCTTCCACGTGATATATGACTTGATTTTCTAAAGTTTTTGGTTTTTCACGATTTTCTCAAAATCATGTTTTTTCTTCTGTTCACTATGAGTTTCCTTTTTCATCACTCCTTCACGTACATGCAACTACAAACACATGAAAACCTTCAGTTTAAGAGTTCGATCAATGAGGCATGGCCTCAGCAACTTAGTTTGCCTCAGCCTTCTTCGAATTCTCTATTTCATTTCATGCATGAATATTTTATTGTATGCACATTATAGATATTACTAGAGGAACTCCATGGATGCTTTATCTCAATCGGAGGTGGCCGGGAACTTCATTTCATCATTCAATAGGCTCTTAGTTTGAATGTGGTTTTGTGGGTGGCAGCGGCTGAGCTCGAGGTAGATGATGACTCAGGATCCGTTGGATCCACGATTAAATGATCGCAGATGGCTACGATTAGAACGCGCCACAACATATGGTTTGTGCAGCTCAGATCAGTCGCGGGATCAAACGGACGACGTCGATTAGATCCCTGGTAAAAATTCGCGCCCCACATCGAAGCGGCGTGCAGTTTTTCTACGTCTTATCAAACAAGCACTCCCTACCTCCCTTCAATAGTAATTCCTCCTCCATGATGCCACCCTGCACCGTGTTCTCTCTACGGGCGCGCTCTTTCACACACTCTGGCTCTTGCGGGCGCTCTTTGAACCAACTATGCCCACTCGTGGGCACGCCCCAAGCACCCACCTTGCGCGGGCATCACCACAGCGTGGCCTCGGGCCTTACACACGGCCCCGACCTCTCTCGGGCTGGCCCCATGGGATCCCCATGGAGGTGGTTGACCACAGTCCCACATGAGCCTTGGGTCAAAACATTAAGGCTGGACCATGAGGGTTGGAATATTTTTTGCTAAAATAAATATTATGTACTTTGTATAAAAACAATGTAACCAATGTAAAATGAAAAATGCCAAGACACTACTCCTTCCAAGCCATTCTTCTTAATAATTCCTCATCTCCATCTATAACATGTCATCCACTCTGTAGTTTTGGATGGATCTCCTTTCACTCCTCATGCATTGTGAAGACAGTGCATAGTCTTCTAACAATGTTGTGACATTGTATCATCTTGATAAAATTTCTTTGAATTTAAAGATCAGTTCAACAATCGTTAGATATGTATGAAGAATGGTTCAACCACAACATCCTATTCCACATAGTGAATCTCATATGTTACATGCCTCTAAGTACCATTTCCATTCTCCAATCATCACCATCACCATCACATCATTTTTCATTCACATATTGACACTCTTTGTCATCCATTCATTCCTTATAATCCACTTGACAACAACATACCATATTGACAACAAATGCAACACAGTGCACATCAATCTCCCCTTTTGTATTTTTTATCAATAAACTACTCCATCAAATATGAATGGGTCAATACGTGTGCCAATCTTTTCTCCCCCTTATTAGAAATCAAATGCAAAGGTGTCGTGTGGTTCTCTTCAAGATATCTCTCTTCCTCCCTTTGAATAGTATCATCTTGAAAATCACTAGGAGAGGGATGATGTCACATGTTCTCTTTAAAAAGGAGCCTTTAGTAAATAAACTGTAAGTGTACATAGGCTAACCCGTTGTAGAAAACATGAGTTATGTAACCAAGGTTTTCAATGCTTTCCACAAATCAATATTCATGTGAAATCATGCTTGGGCATCAAGGGGCTGAAATTTTTCAGATATATCAATGAATTTCTAAATCCTTCATTTTCCACAAGATTGTATCAATCTCAAAATTCCATCTTCTACAGATTGACTCCCCCTCAAGGGATGCACACCATTCTATCCATGCCATTCTACAGTTGATAATGACCATCATTTCAATTCCCTGAAATGTTAGCACATGTAAATACCAGTGATTAGGGAATAAGATGGAACCTCTTTTTTTCATCAATGTGATCAACAAGGTTGAGAAGATTCTCTCAACCGAGATGTCCCACTTTCTACATTATTCACACTTGAACATTTAATCTTCAATGATGTTTGTGCTGGTGTGGATCTCAACACCATTACAGCTTCTTTGTGTGTGACTCCTCTCTTTCTAGGTGCCTTCTAAACACTAGAATCTCCTGGTGCAATCTTCATTCTTTTCAAGAATTCTTTTTGACCCGAAATGAGTGTCTTTCATTTATTACTGATATGACATACTTGATTGCACCTCACAGAAAGAACATAATCTTCATTTGAAATATTTTGATTCCCTTTTGCCTTATTTATTTCCAATACTTCATCTTCAGCTCTTTGCAGTTCTCTAGCATGATGCAACTGATTAGGCCATATGAACAGCAAGTCATTTGGAAGTGAGTCCTGAGTTCCGGGTATTCCACATGTTTCTTTTGATTTCTTTATGTTACATTTCTTAGGAAACATATTTTCAATCAATCCCTTCTGCTTCATATGGATTGATTGTCCTTTTGAGTTCAATTTGCTTATGTTGAATTCCATGGCTTGTTTACAAACATCCATGGTATGACCATTCGTTCCACATAAGAATCACTTTTTCATGGTGGTACTTATGGATGCATCACCCTTCATGGAATTGAAATCCAATGACTTATCTTCCTTATTCAAAATCTTCTTGGGAGCATCTTCAACTTTCTTCTGCTTGCTTCCCAAGGATTCTCATTGAGACAAGTTCTGTGATATTCTTATCTTTTCATCTTTGGATACATTCGAAGATTGACATGTATCAATTTTGTGACCACTTTTGCAAACTTCCCTGATTTTATCAAGAAATCCAAATCTATTTTTAGTAAACAGATGTTTCTGGACCTATTGATGTTGCCTCTTTCCATCTGTCTTACTCCCCTTGGCATATACTTCCTTTGTGCTTTCACATTAAGAGGATTGTACCAACAACCAATTGCACAATGACCATACATATACAACACCAACATTGACCCCCAAATCTTGACCTCTTGAGACCTTCTCGTTGTTGGGTATTTTTCTTGAGTTGCTGTTTTGTTTCAAGAGAACTCTCTTTATTCATTTTATTCATCCATTCTTTTTTGGAGTTACTCTTCCATCCTGTAATTTTTGTCGAAACACATTTAGAAGCATGAGTACAAGATGGGATGGGTGGTACCATCTTCATAGAATATGTTTCCCTTTCATTAAGGGATTTCCTTCTTTAAGAATCATCCTTCTCAATGCACACTTGAGTGGCATCATTTCGTCTTTCATCGGGCTGGTAGGTTTCAGCTTTGGGTGATTGCTGATTTCTCAATATCACCAAATGTTCTAAGCATTTCATGTTGAGGGAGTTCTTCTCACCCTCAAAAACTCTTAGCTTACCTTCCCAAATCTCTTTCAACTGTTTCATCTAGTCATCATGCACCTTCTTCATTTCTTGCAATGAATTGTCAAGATCCTTCATCCATTTTACATTGTATTCTAGTTGAGCATCTCTGACAATCATTGACACTATGTGCCTCTTTTCAGGTGCTTGTAAAACTTCTTTGACCACAATCTTAATGAATTCTTTCTCAGAAAATCTTCTTTTTAATTCATCACAAGAATCATCATATCATTTATTGCAAAGGGACACTGTTTCATCCTTGGCTTTCACCACCTTTATGAGATTGTTGGTTATGCCAATCCTTTTTTCTAATTGATCTTCCATAGAATTGGCTTCTTCTTCTAGCTGTAATTTTTCTTCATGAAGATCAAGGATTCCTGTAGCATATACACATTGCCACTTCCCTGGGAGCTGTCATCCGAAGATATTTGATTGCATTTAGAAGATCATTGATTGTTCCATTATCATCACAACTAGAGCAGGCTTCATCAGAAGAATGATAAATGGAATTTTCATCTAATGTGACATTCACATTACCTTCCATAGATGGTGTTTCTACATTTGTAGAAACCTTCTTTCTCTTATTCTTTTCTTGTTTCTTCTATCTGTTTTTCTATGTCTTGGACGATATCTCCATTTGAGGATGTTCGCTCACTTCCACAAATCAAGACTTCAAAAAGATTCCCTTAGATCTTTTAGAGGTAACCTTCCCTCTAATACCAATTGAAGTGCCCAGATCACTGTGAATCACTGAGTGGGGGAGGGGGTGAATCAGTGATCCCTTTAAAACATTTTACTAAATGATTCTTTATCAATTAAACCCCTATGGCTGGTTAAAGCCTCGATCAACTATTCTTATATCTCTAAGCCTTCCCTCGAGTAATGGAGTAAATGTAAATGCACAGGACATAAGGATTTAAAAGGTTCGAAACCAAAGGCCTATGTCCTTTCCATGTTAGTTAAACGCACCAACATGGTTTCTCCATTATAATCTATTAGTATTACAATGGTCGATACAAATCCCAACTGTATCTCTCCTGAGTCCCACAGGGGGTCATTATACTGAGTCCCACAGTGTTACCAGAGTCTAACTGGCCTTCTCCTGAATACCACTGAAGACTTCTTCTCCCTGAGTCTCACATGGATCTTCTTCTGGCTCCTCGAGTCACAAGAGTAGTTCTTTGTAAATTCAATTTCATCAAGTTTCTTCAATAGATTGGGATAAATATTGTTCGCCTTTCTCTCTTCTTCTGATCACTTGTGGTGAATAAGAATCCTCGTCTTTTCTCAGGCTTTGTCTTCTTCTTCTAAGGATGACCAGGCCTCTGTCTTCATGAATCTTCAATATCCTCTGATAAGGTCTGTTGGTCTTGCACAACTCTTCTGATCACTTCAGTTGATCATGCTCTACTCAATAACTGAAAACTCAGGCAAATGATATCTTTCAATTGAGTCTGGCTTTAGTCTCTCTTCAATTAAACTTCATGCAGTGTGTGAATGGCATCTTTGATTCTTTATGCACTCATTGCATTGATTCACAAACCCTTTATGAACCTTTGTTCTTGGTCTTCTCAAATGCACACAAACTGGTTCAAGCTTTGATTACGTGTTCACGTGTTTGCATACAAGCATGCACTCCCTTTTACTTCTTGTTGTGATAAACCCTCAATGGGTGTAATCTCCATAAGCACACACACCTTCTTCCTTTCTTTACATAGTTTGTTCTTTTTGTTTACACACTTAGATGTGTGCTCTCCTTTAGTGTGGGTATACTCTTCCTATTCTTCTATGTGTGTACACATATTTTTGCACAGACTTAGGATTTGGCCTTCCTTCTCTTCTTGCACACACACTCGAATGTGTCCTTCACTTAGCACAAACTCAAGAGATGTGGTGGCCAACCTATCCACTTAGCACACACCCCATAGGTTTCCTCTTCACTTGTCACACACACATATACTATGGATAGTACATAACCTGAACTCCAGACTCACAAAGAGGGCGCGCAAGGTGCAAGGTGCAAGCGGCTGTGCAAGCCACACAGGTGCAAGGGAAGGATGCAACTGCCTCGTCCAAGCAAAGTGAAATGACCTCGTGTCGTGTAGTGTGCAAGGGGACCGACTACCGCACAGGTGTGGTAGCCCCTTCCGACCACGTAGTGGGCGTAGTGGCTTCCTCCTGTTGCGCATGTCCGTGGGCAGAGAGAGAGACAACCCTGACCGCGCAAGTGTGTGGCTCGTGTTCTTCCTGCCGCGCAAGGGGAAGTGGGTAGGGGATCTTCCTTATCGGCATTCATGCAAGAGGTGCGCAAAAGGGTCCTCACTATGCCACGGTGGATTCGGGCTGCTTCTCCATACAAGGGGTACTGCACGGAGGTGACTTCACGAGACAAGGGTCTCGTGGGACTTCTAATGTTTTCAGCAAGCATATCAGAGGTATCTGCCTCTCATTTTATAGGCGGAGGAGCCTTGGATGTTCTGCGTGAGATATGACATGATTTCCTGAAGTTTTTTGGATTTCAATATTTTCTCAAAATCTTGTTTTCCATCTGTTTACTGAGGGTTTCCTTTTTCTTCTCTAATTCACATTCATGCGACTACAAACACATGCAATCCTTCAGTTGAAGAGTTCGAGCAACGAGGCATGGCCTCGGCAACTTCGTTTTCTTTTGAATTCTTCGAATTCTCCATTTCATTTCTTGCATGAATATATTATTGTATGAATGTGATCGATATGACCATACTAACTCCATGAAAGCTTTATCTCGATCGGAGGTGGTCGGGAACTTCATTTCTTCATTCGAGAGGCTCCTGGTTCGATGGTGGTGTCGCGGATGGCAGTAGCTGAGGTAAAGGTAGACGATAACTCGGGAGATGTTGGATCCACGATTAAATGATCACAGACGGCTGTGATTTGAATGCGCCACGACAGATGGACTGTGCGGCTCGGATTGGCTGCGATATCAAACTGACAGCATAGATTATATCCCTGGTAAAAATCTGCATCCAACATTGAAGCGACGTGGGGATTTTCCACGGATTATCAAAAAAGGGTTCTCTACCTCCCTTCAATTGTAATTCCTCCTCCACGATTCCACCCCACACCGTTTTCTCTCTGAGGGGGCTCTCTTGTGCCCACTTTGGCTCTTTTAGGTGTGGCTGGCCCCATGGGATCCCCATGGGTGTGGTTGACATGGGTCCCACAGGACCCTTGGGTCAATCCCTTAAGGCTGGCCCTTGAGTGTTGGCATATTTTTTTCTAAAATAATCATTAAGTACATTGTATAAAAACAATGTATCCAATGTAAAATTCCAAATGCCTTGCCACTATTACATCCAAGACATTCTTCTTCATAATTCCTCATCTCCTTCTACAACATGTAATCTTCACTCGGGATGGAATTCTGATGGTTCCTTCTTCAACCGATACTCTGGAATGAAACAAATTCTTCAATGTTCTTCGTTGATCCATTCAGAGATAAGTTGGATCTTCTTAAAATTGACATGCACTATGAAATATTTCATGGACTTATTTAAACTAATCCAACCACTCAGTAGTTGTGGCTGGATCTCCTTTCACTCCTCATTCATTTTGATGACAATGCATGGTCTTCTAACTATTTTGTGACATTGTATAATCTTGATACAAGTTCATTGAATTTAAAGATCTACTCATCAATCGTCAGATATGTATGGAGAATGGGTCAACCACAACATCCAATTCCACTTAGTGAATCACCTAAGTGAGATGCCTATAAGTACCATGGCCATTCTCCAATCATCACCATCACCATCACATCTATTGTATAAAAACAAAGTAACCAATGTAAAATGCCAAATGCCAAGACACTACTCCTTCAAAGCCATTCTTCTTCATAATTCTTCATCTCCTTCTACAACATGTAATCTTCACTTGGGAGGGAATTCCTAAGGTTCCTTATTCAACCGATGATCCTGAATAAAACAAATTCTTCAATTTTCTTCCGTGATCCAATCAGAGATATGTTGGAACTTTTCAAATTCACATGCACTAAGAGATAGTGCAAGGACTTCTTTAAACCACTTTATCCACTCATTAGTTGTGGATGAATCTTCATTCACTCCTCATGCATTGTTAAGACAATTCATGGTTTTATAAAATTGTTGTGACAATTTATAATCTTGATATAAGTTCTTTGAATTTAATGATCATCTCAACAATCGTCAGATATGTATAGAGAATGGTTCAACCACAACATCATATGCCACTTAGTGAATCTCCTAAGTGACATGCCTCTATAAACCATGGCCATTATCCAATCATCACCATCACCAACACATCCTTTGTCATTCACATATTGACACACCTTGTCATCCATTCATTCCTTGTCATCCTCTTGACAACAACATACCTTATTGAAAACAAATGAAACATAGTGAACATCAGATATATTATGTTTGGAAGAGTCCCATTTACTATTTTATCGATAGAAAACATTTTAATTTACCCTAATAATCTTGATATGGTACCACCCACTGCTACTAAAGGTCTTTATGTTCTTTTGATTAAAACTCAATTCCCCTTTTAAAACATGAATAGATCCTTATTTACAAGTAAACATGACCTATTTGGAATTCTAGTCAATATGGAATTTAAATCCAACCATCCAATCCATAATGATGATTAAATCAAAAGATTCCATATCGAAGATTGTAGACACATATAGTAACTATACTACAACAATGTTAATCGAAAATTTTGTGAATTTGAATTCTCTCGCTATATGAGACATTTCCTGATACTCATGATATGAAGCATCATTTACATATATAATCCCAATTATTTTACCATAGAATATGTAAGGAAATAATGATAGAGAACAGTATCAAAAATAATATATATAACAATTTATTTTATAAGAATAGAACCTCATTCCATTTTGGGACACATTTTCTCTCAATTTATAGACTACTTTGATTAATATAAATGTTCCTTAGAAGTCATGAGACAAATCTTAATTCCCTACTGAGGTGTTACCTAAACAACTACATTTTTCCTGGAGGTATCCTGGTTTACTTGAGTTTGTTGTTTGGAACTAACTAGATGGGTCTATTCTGTTTGTGCATACAATGCTCAAGACTGAGTCTAGCTAGTTCTACAGACAAAATATTATAATTTTATGAAAATAATCATGGAGATTTTCTTTTTTTCCATAGTTAAGGTAATTCCAAATTGGTTTCATGCATTAATTATTCCACTTTGAATGTGTGTTGCACTAGAAATAGTAAATTTCATTATTTTGATGTGGTAGATAATAAATTGATTTTATTCTCTTCTATTACCCTAATAGTAGATCCCCCTCTTATATTTTTCCCCATTTTTAATTTCATAATAAAACAATTATGTAAAAGGTTTCCTTTCCATTAGTATTACCTTATAGAACTCTTTCTCCCACTAGAGTGTTATCTACCATTTCATTAAAGTCATTAATAGAGATCATTTCTACCCTTGAGCAAACCTCTGGTTGGAGACTAAACTAAAAGATCCAAGATTTCAATTTTTTACAAGAAGCAACCTATGGTGGAATTAAAACGTGGTGAGTGAATTTATAATAATATTTAATCATTGTAATAATTTATTATTCCAATTTAAAAAAAATCATCTTTTTCTATTTGGAATGTTTCTAGAAATAAATTTCTATAATATAGATTGGAAGATACATTCCATGTGAGTTATCTATACAAATTTTCTTAAACAACCTTGTATTTAAATGATAGCACTAGGTACTCCATTATATATGTTTCTAGATTGACCTTGTTCTCAATTGGAGTCCCCAAGAATAATGAAACGACATTTATCCTACTCATCAAATCCACTACATTCTCAAGTAAAAAATCACCCCAAAACAATGGTTGATTTTCCATACCAATTATGATGAGTGATTTTTCTTAATGAGGTTCATTATTCATAGGTAGCTTATCAATATCTTATAAGGATTTCACTAAAACATGAACAAAATATTGGTTTACATGTGATCCGACTGAAATTGTGCTCTACGTTGCTTCCTCTTATTCATTTCTTCTTCTCCTTTATGGTGGAATATTTGTTCTATAAACAATTTTATGAATAAAAAATTTAGAACCTTTTATTGATTATAGTTTCAAAGTTATTTTTTAAATTTCAACCCAATAATCACCATATTTGAAATTAAAAAACAAATATCGATGTTAAAATATTTTCATTGTTGGAAAACACGATAATAATACCTGATATTGTATATTTATCAGCTAATCCCTTGACAATGAGTTGAAAACTATCGTGTATGTTCCTTAGAACACCTTTATACCCAACCACCTTGGAAACATAATGTTCAACATATAAATATTAGTTATGTATTTATAATTGATGAATTTTATGTTTTTAAATTCTCATCTCCTCGATACTAACCCAACCCAAGAACCAAACAATACTAATACCATTTGAAAAATCTCACCCCAACACACTGTCTTGTGGTGAGATGGATTTACATTAACCATAAGAGACATTCCCTAAACAAAAAATGATGAAATAATGACAAGGGTTTAAACAAAATAGTAATGGTGGAATAATTTACCCTTTAAAAAAATCATGCACACCCTAGAAAGTTTAAAATTTTAAAATGCAAGACGTCTACATAAATATTGCATGTATGAAAACCCAACTATAATAAAAGTGACAAATACATCAATAAATAATAAAATTTAGAAAAATATCAATGTGATAGTGAAATAATAAGTGATATAAACTAAAAATATTATTCATAAAAAGTCTATGATTCCAGGATGGAACCACTCTTGACCAAGATGTGAACCAACTGGAGGACATGACACTACAAATTATGACAAGAACATCATGGAGAAAATCTAGAAAATCACGAAATGGGGTCCTTTTCTATATCATGGGAATCAACTTCTCCATATGAAACAATGTTAATATATAGAATGTGAGTAATCACATCTAGTAGAAAAACGACATGATTTTTCCCACATGACAGAATGACCATAAAAATGTATGCTCATATGATATAAAACAACCATGAATAATATATAAGAAGTATAAAAATTTTAACAATATAAAATAAAACAGATGAACAAGTTTTCTAAAATAATTTTAAGCATAAAAGTTATATTATTTATAAAAGAATAATCAATTCATAATTTTCAATTTGGTATAATCATCCACGTCCCCATACACACACACACACACATGCATAACAAATGGAATCTCCCTGTGATCATTAATGATGATACACCCACCACCATGACATAACGTGGTGTATATTTCATCCTTGTGCCAATTCAGTTGGAACCATGAACAATGTATATTTCAACAGCACCACATACAATGAAATAATATACCCACACCAACTATGTTCCTACATTAATGGCACTCACAACCTAGTTATTCCATATTCATATACCAAAACACATTTCATAAAATTAATCTCTTTTCATTAATTTAGAAATTCCATTAGGGTGAAACCCATAGTGCATTTTCCAATCCATCCAATAAGAGATTTAAAATTTTATTTTTACTGGGGAAAAACTTTTAAAATATAGGACACATATTTAATAATCCTAAAAGCATTTGAGTTCCTATATTAGTTGAAATAGGTAAAGACTACACAACTCGATTTTATTTGCATGAAGGATATAATATGAGTTGATATGTCTAGAATATTCAATATATAAATCTATCAAAACCCAATATTATATCATTAACATAAACCCAAACTCATTAATTCGGTTATTATACAATAATCTATGGTTTCGATCCAAGAAAAATGAATAGATCCAAAAAATTAATGAAGAAAATAACCCTCACCTTTGATTTAGACAATTAAATGACCAAATATCTGATTGAAATTGTGTTTGAATATTCACGGTCTCTAAAAATTTCCATTGGATTCCCTATATGTTAATATGAATAAAATAGTACACAAGAGGAATTATAAATGTGGGATGGATTAATAATTGACTAGGCCATGAAAATTTATAGTTGGAATTTGGAATTCACATCATGAATTATTTTGGAATTCACATATACTAATATTATTATTTTCTCTGTTTATATATATAAAAATACAATTCACATTATGGATGGTTTTATGTAATGAAATGTTTTAGCTATTCACTCAAACCAAAACCATTCATGTGAAAAATCATTTGATAGAAGTAGAAGAGTGAAACATCACACCATGAATGGAAAATTCATGATGTTAATTATCCCTACATGAAAATTCAATATTTTTCCTATTAGTCCATATAAATCTTTTATAATGTAATTATAACAACTCAAAAAGTAAAATAATATGCATTAAACGATTCAATACATCAAACTATTGGTGCTACACCCATTATGACTAAACCTATCATTGGTATCCACTCTCAAAACTCATCACATGATTCATAGGTTGAAATTTCAAGAAAAAAACCCATGCTAAACTATGAATCCATAATAGTTATAACCATACTAACATCCCAACACATACCCTATATGAGGGTACAAAAGGATGTGGTACCAACTGATGCACCCTAGGATACATCATAGTCTATATAGCCATTATGGTTTCCTCTCTTACATTCTCATCCCTTACCCAGGTCCCTTTAATCACATGACACAACATCAATCATTACCACCATGATAACATCATGGATTTATCAGAATAATTGGAAATATAAAATGATTATCCAACTAGAGATATATATTTAATTCCATCTCACTTCCATGTCATCTAGTGTCTATCCACACACCCCCAACCATTCTATAATCCTACCCATGGTACAACAATCTATGTACCCACACATCAACGGCGGAGAAACACTCAACTCACACTCTATCCTACCATCCTCAATGTTATAAGTTGTCTTAGGGATCTATATGGCCTAACACTAGGCCTAAAATTCCCAGTCCACCAATCATTCCTACCAGGATAGGGCTAATGGAAATTTACATTACATTCCTATTATTTCATTTAATTTATTTCCCTTTTGAGTTCATTTTCCACATAGAACATATTTATGATAAATAGCTCATCCATCAGTGACTTTGGAATCAGTCAATAGATCAGTGGTATACCTTGGATCTTAATACATTCATTCAAAGCTTAATGAAGCAATTTATTTAACGAAATTTTGATCGCATCCATGTGTAAATGATGTATATCACATGCTACATAAAAATCATAATCCATAGGGAGATATTTAGGGAACAAATACCATATAATGATATTTATTCCCTTTCTAAGAACGGTTTTACACCCCTAATAATATCATCAAATTCTATCAATCAATCTTCTATCAATCCAGATTCATAATCCAATCAATAACCATTTACATAAATAAATATAAATTTATATAATTTAAAAAATTCATTACATAATTAATTTAGATGCAAAAAAAGTAATTTATTATAGAGATATTTCCTAAGGTCTAATCAATGAAAAAAGGTGTTCACACCACCCCGACTTAAAACTGAATCAATATAAAAAACCCAAAAATTTTCAAATCCATTGATCCCTTAATTTCACCCAAAACACTGAAAAAATTAAATAATTATGGGAAAAGAAATACTTTAAATAAATTATATTAAACCTAGTTTGATCATCCTCTTGAGATCCCTTTTAATAAATAAAAATAAATCCCCATCATTTAGGATTACTCCACAATGCTATGGTGGAATTATCACTCAAAACTCATATACAAATCATAAAACTCAGTGGTGAAAAAAAAGAAATCGTGAAGGAATCGATCTGAGTGATATATTTATCTAAAGATATCACCCAAATCATACAATACTCATACCTACCACGAATTTAGGTAGATACCACTTGGAGATAAAGAGGGGGACATAAGCACTCAATAGAATGAGTTTGATGTTCCTGGGGCATAAAGTACCCTAATTTAAATTCAATAGGCATTTTATGAAATTTTCATAAGACTATAAAACATTTCACAAACTCTAGGATTTAATAAAATTATATACAATACCAAGGGAGTCTATAAATAATTTATATAAAAATATATTATGTATTGTCTCTCTATGTCGAATATGAAAATATATTATATAAAAATTGACTTAACTGAAATCATAAATTTCTACCAATACACGTAATATGTACAGGTAATACATAAGGTTCTCACCAAAAGAAATATTTCATATGTAATATTTTTTAATACTGAATTTTCTATCCATAGGTGGATTTCAATTTGTAACTTATTTATCAAATGTAATATATATAACTTCATAATTAATATATTTTCCTTCGAAAAAATTAAATACAGAACATATAAAACATATACATAATATATATTTCTATATTTAATATTATTTTAGTTATTCAAAATGTTTATATGTAATAATTTTGGTACAAGAATAATTTTTTCTCCATTGGAATATTTTCATATGTAATTAATTACTTCATATATAATATATTTTAATAGGTGAAAAAATTTGATACATAATATTTTTCCTTCTACTCTAAGTGATACATTATATTTTATTTTTGGATGAACTTTGAAATGTAATATATTTTCTTCTATACATAATATATTCATATCATTCATATGGTTTTTCCTTTAACTAAATGAACCATATATATTATATATTTTTATCTCCCTAAAATGTGTAAATTTTTTACCCAAGATGAATTCCAAATGTATGTTTTCATCTCTATTGATAAGATTTTTTTTCTCAAACATAATATATATTTTTCATTCCCATTTAGTACATGAGGTTTTAGAATTCAGGAAAACATTTTTTGTTAGTTTATATACATATAAATATGTTGAATAACAAAAGCATTCTCAAAATCATTAAAACACTTTATACTTCTCCCAATCAGATAAAACTCCAAGGTTGTCTCTTCTAACTCATCAATTTACAAATTTAGAAATAATTATATCCTCAATAATTTAAAAATGTAAAGTATTAATTTATAATCTATTTAGATAACCATGAAACCTCAATTAGGTCCCAAATTTCAATTTCGTATAATTAGCCCATTACATTGACCCTAAAACAATTCTCACATGAAAACCCAAGGGACCTCTTGGGAGTTTGAAAATACCGATAAATATCATAGAATTATGTTAAAACTACAATTATTCAATTAAAAATCAAAATTATCAAAACATCTCATGTTTTGTGATCAAAATTTAAATTTCCCTTACTTATGACTAATCCATATAACAATCATTATAGATTTGATTTTAAAAGAGGTAGATGAACAAATTATATATGATTCAAATTATTTGGATGTTTAATAGTGTGATTATAATGATTTCCATTACATTATAACAAACCCATGTGATTGAGACAAGGATTTATGGAAGAAAAGTACCTTCCATAATTTTCATATAGATGATTTATAAAAGGAATAAAATTCTTATGTAGAAGTTAGGATGGGGAGATTGGGAGTCTATGGGAATTCATAAAATTTTATCCTTTGTTGTATTTTGTGTTTTCCTATGCATTTTTTGTTATTTTTAATAGGATGGGTTGTAAGAATAATGTTTTTTGATTTCAATGTCTAGTAGGTGGTTTTATAATGGGTGAAACCAGAGGATGGGGATAGAAAATTTAATTACAATACCCAATTAATTTATTTTTCTTTAGTTTTTACATGATCATATTAACTAGTATTTTTAGATAATCAGTTAATTAATATTTAAGCGATCAAATTATGAACGGTCTATATTGTTAATTTCCTCATTTTATCCCTTTACATATTTTTATCTAGTTTATATAGCATATAAGGTGGTTGATGTTATTATTTAGAATATGGTGTTTGGATTGTTGTTTGTATAAATATTTCAATTTTATCTAGATGGTGGCTATTGATGTAATGAATAATATACATCTAGAAGAAGATACTCATAAGGGTTAGCCGGATTGTTTTAGTTTTAGAGTAAGATTATTGGCACGTGTTAGCCCTAATATTAGTAATTTTGGAGGACAATTTTTAAAATGCGTTTTTCTGATATATGTATTATAAATGATAGAATTTTATATATAACATATGAATTCAATTTTGATTAATTTAAATTGTGGAAATTAGGCAGTGTGAGATTTCCCCTTATTTTTTATTGTCTTTAATATTGTTGTTCTTGGGATAATTTTTTTTCTATGGTTTCAACCAAGGATGTCATTTATTATAAGGTGGATAGAAATGTAATGCTTTGAAGGGATGCCACATGATCTATATAGACATGTTGGCATTGAAATTCTATAATTTTAGTGATATATATATACAGTAGTAATATACTATAGAGATGATATATTTGTAGGGATGAATTAAGTTGTTGGTTTTTACATATAATATCATATGTTATATTACTTCAAGTGATGGTCAAAATCAAATTTCAACATTATTCATTATTTAAGTTAGCATAATATGGGTGTGACCCAACACTTAGGTAGTGAGATTAATATTGAATAATTTGATAATTTGGAAATTCTCCTTTCCAAACATTTGGTTATTTATGGATGTATATGATTATGGATATTGTTATGATATGAAAAACCAATTTTGTGTCGGTGGTGGGTGGTATGATATTCGGAGGTTTCTGAGAGTGTATTTGGTTTGAATTTTTTGGGATGGGGACTTATTTGATTATTTTTGTGGATATTTACTTATGTTTATATGTTTGTATGTCTAAATTTCTAGAGCAAACTAGGGTGTATATTACTTTAATGGATTGTATTTTACACTAAAAAAGAATTATTATTCCCTATTCACATTGATATTGTTTTTGGATTGACGAGTAAGCTACTTATTATGTTAATACTCACATGATCATACATATTTATTAGATATTTTTGAATGTGTTAGTGGTTGTTTTTATACTATTATATTTGAAATTGGTGGGTAACTAATATTGGAGGTAAGATGATGCATAAAATTACTATAGTATATTAAGAGATATTTTTTGATTCCATGATTTGGGGTATTTTGTTTTAATTTTAATGATTAATTATACATATAACGTAATTATTAATAATTATACATGGTTATAAATTCTATTTATATTATAGTTTAACTTTACTTTTATTTGGAACATTTTTCTGTGGTAATTTCCACACATGTGGGTGTAAGAAAAATTTTATACCGATAATTTTCAACATAATCCCCTAAACTATTTGAGGTGAGATTCATATGATTCAAAAAAAATTATTATGTTCCTAGGGAAAGAACTCAATTGGGTATAAATGTTTTTAAGTGGTGTCAATGAGATATTTAAAGCGGTTTGATGCTGTCGTCATATAAGAGGTTGTATTAGGTTAAAGAGAAATATTATATTTTAACATAGTATGTGATGTTTGATAATAAAACTAGATATAAACATTAAGTTCTTTTGTGATTCTATAAATGGACTCCAATAATATGATTATCATAAATTGTGAAGAGTGTGTTGTATACAATCGATCTTTGCTGTAACAAATGTGACCCAAAAACCAGTATGACACTTGATCAATGTTGTTACAACACCTCAAGAGCACCTATCTGTTCTTAGAGGATGATGTATAAGTTAGGTGTGTAGTGATGGAATTTTGGGAGGTGTTTTCTCCTTCATATAAATAATAAATTAAATGACGCACATAGAAAAAAATTGTAGCATCATCTCGGCTCGGTATGATATTGATTTTGTATTAGGTAAATGTGTTAATTAGAAGGAATTGTGATATAATTAATGTATACCTAATATGATATGTACATGGATTTCCAAATATAATACGTCTAAAAAAATTAAAAATGATAATGTAAAAATGTGAGACTAAGAAAAAATCATAAATACAAAATAAATAAAAAAACATGGCTTAAGTGAAAATGTTAATCCCAAGAATTTATTCATACCAGAATGTGCCAAGGATCTCCAATGTTATATTTAGAAGACTAACTTCAAAGTAAGAAAACCGAATTTTCCCATTTTATATGCACCTCATGAAACTAGAAACTATGATTAGGTGCATTTCTCTTACTTGGATAATGAATAAAAGGGTCTAAAATTTTATGATTGTGGTCTGTGTAACACCCCAAACCCAAAATCCAAAAGCCGGAGAATTATTTTAATACATCATCATGATTACAAATAATCTATTATTGAATGAAAATTCAGTTTAGAAGTCTTAGAAAATAGATTATATATATAAACGTTAAATTACCTAGTCACCAACAAAATAATAAATCCCTTAATAATTCTATTATACTTCGAGAAAAAACCTGCATATAAATAATAATACACTTCTTGGATTCTGAGGAATATAAAACATAAGAAAGTGGGTGCTCAGATGCACAGTTAGGGTAGATAATTTAGAGAAAGGAATAAAATTTTAACGCAAAATGTATAAAAAAATAGTTTTTAAACATAATCTTGAACATAATATGGCAAAAATAAATATATCATTACCCTATAAACATGCATATAGATATTATACTAGTTGGATATTCATATGTAATAACTAATATCACAATAAGGGAATCTATAATTCCGTACATCATAACCACATAGTCATGGCCTCATTCATAGACTATAAATATATTATTTTTCATGGCCTTGTAACTAGACAACAGTTTTTATCATGAGACCTACCGGTGAATCGATTAAATATTGCGGGCTCCACCCATCACATACTAATTTCAATGCATTTATCATATGAAAATGATGAAATAACATAAACATTCGTATTAAATCCATCATATAAAATGTTAATACATTAACAATAAACCAAGAGTCATTTAAAAAAAGAACATCCACAATCATACATAGCACAACGCATTCAATAAAATTTGAAAGATTGAATTATAAATAATCAACCTCAATCAAGAATAATATATAGTAAAGGAAGTTGACATAGTTGAAAATTATCATTAAAACTCTATTATTGGTATATCAGTTTTTTCAATCATTAAAATGTTACAAATTTTTAATGGAAGCATTTAAAAATAATTTTAATAAATTTTTCTTATTCCTCATTGAAATTTATGAAAGGAATTAATATTTTAAAACAATCAGGTACATATAAATAAATCCTTAAATTCATTTTGAAAACATTGACATTAATTAAATATATTTAGAGAAATAATTAATTAATTATTTTACTATACTGATATTGAAAAATAGTACCCTCCACCAACCCATAAAATATTCATTTTGAAAACTTTTTTATGAAACACAGACATGGATGATAAAAATGTCCCAGCAAATTCTTATTCCTAATCAATATTAGATAATAAAGGGATTGATGAATTGACACATACATTGTTCATTCCATTATAAGAGGATACGTTTATCCTCCTATATAATGATTATAGTATGTTAATAATTTATACCAAGACTATATTAATATTTATGATATCATTTATGATTCATTTAATACTTTATAATACCCATTTAATAATAGTTTCCATGTTAAATTAACATTTTAGTTAATAATATCATTTTTTATCGTTTGTGTTTTAACATTTTATTCATGATCATATTACTTATATAATGATTTACGTACTTCCAGAATATAAATATTTAAAATAGATAGAAATATGAATTGGAAACACCATTCGTGGAGACGGTAGTTAGTCCATACGTATGAACGTTGACTCAATTTTCATATCATATAGTATGCAAGTAATTAAATGAAAAATATTTATCTACATAAATATATATTATTCTAGTAACAATATTATTTCATATATCTCATATTTATAAATATACTTTTTTAAAAAAAATTCTTCAATGGTGATCATTAATGATGAATCTCATCACATCGTGCAGATGGCAAGTCGTACGTATGAACGAGCGATAATGTCATTCTCTTGATGATGAAATCGTTTGTAATTGGATGGTATATTATATATAAAGAATCATTAACATGTTATATATATTATTTAAATCAATTATACTCATTATTATACCCATTCAAATAATTTAGTGTTGAATATCAAACTTCACCATGATTGGAAGATGGTAAGTTGTACGTACACACGAATGGTGAGTTTGTTAATCATATAATGGAAGAAATAATGAATATGGTTGAACAATATATATAATAACATCATATTATCTATAAGGTAAAATATTTATTATTTATATATGGAAATAAAAATTATAGAGGAATTGGAAGAAGAAAACATAATTGAAAGAGGTGATGAAAAAATTACTTCTTCTTCGAATGCTTGCTTTTTATTTAAACAAAAGGGTTTGTTAGGATGGAATTCTAATGAAATAAATTCCACTAGGTCAGATTGAGGGTTTTTTGGAAGATATATGATCATGGTTTTATTGATCCAAATGGACGTGGAGGTGTGATTTTGGGGGAAGGGAATTACCCTTTTATAATAGAGTTGAGGGTAACTTTTAAGAAATAATTGAAATATTATTTTATTATAATATCATTTTTAGTTTCTAATGGATCCATATAGATATATTTTGAGGATATGGTGGGTATGGGTCTATGTACTCTGAACCAATATGTTTTAGAGATTTTTAGGTAACCATATTAACCTTATCATTTAGATTTTACTTTTAGTTAAATAGTTCAACTTTTACAATGTCTTTATGTATTTATATATTACATGGTTAATAAACATACAATAAAATTCCATTAGAAACCCAAGTTGTTCATTAATAAAATATGTATAATTATATATTTCTTTTGTCCAATCTTTATATTTTTAGTAATATTATATCATTTCATAATATAATATTTGTTTAAAAAACATATTTATGTCAAATTAAACACTATTTAGTATTTTTTTTGAAAGTCAACATTTCTTGATTAATTTGAAAAAAATAAATTAAATCAATACTGAAGACTAATTTTAATCTATAAAATTAGTTTAATTCATCAAAAGTCTCAATTTTCCTTTATTTGGATATTTATAATATAATTTATTTTATTCATTTATTAATAAGGTAATTACTGCATCATCACTGTGTCATACATAAATTTACATATTTAATGACTACAAATTATAAATAAAATAACATGATTTAGGAAATTGTTTTATATTTATAATTAATTTTTATAGTAGAAATTAACTTATGTATCACCCTTTATTAAAAATATTTTATTAATTAAAATTAGAATTTAACTCACTTAACACTTCTTTAAAGAAAATAATAATAAATGACCTAATATATTCTATGTGGATCAAAGAGGATCATATTTTAATCAGACTATTTATTTTTTTGAAATAAATTTATAAAATAGAATTAGTATATGTGTTTTGGTAATTATAATATCATTTTTTCCTTTAATTACCCTATTTACTTTAAACCATTGTTAATAAAATTTAATTTTTACAATTCACAGAAAATTATTTTCATCCTATTAAAAAAAATTGTACATACTGATTTCAACCTTGTATCTCAATTTTTTAAAATATAATTCAATGAAGTTGTAAAATTATGTTTTTTACAAATTATCATATGTGACCAGAAGGTGGGTATATGACATTAAAAACATCAAAAAAAAATTAAATATCTAAACACATTATTAAATTACTCCAATTAATTACATAGGAAAAATATATTTATTATGTATATATATTGAATTTAAAATAAATATAAAAAATCATAATTAATATTTAAATAATAGTTGGTTTCAAACAACAACGCAATGTTTTTCACTATTCCACAAAATTTATTATTTTTTCTTAAAAATTAAAAAAATTCACACTAAAGAAATTTTGATATTCTGAATCCATAAAATTTCATCTATTTTACCAAATTAAAATCATATAAGTTTCAACAATTAATTTAAAATTAATTAATGTGGCCAAACACAAAAAGCCAGATTTTATAAAAAAAACCATCAAAATATTGACTTGTGTTTATGTCCAATTTAAATATGAAATTACATATAATGACCTAAGTTTTTTAAAATGACAAAAATATAATCATGTTCTACTTTAAAACCTCTAATATTATTATTTTAACACAAACAATTATTTTGATTAAAAAGTAGATTTCAATAAAAATTTACTATTTTAACAATAAATCAAAATAAGAACGTTATTTGAAAAATTCGAAAAATTTATCCAAGCATAATGTTTATGAATTTATTTTAAAAAAGAAGTTTATTTTGTCATATTTAATATATAAAAGTGTCAAATATTGGATTTAAAAAGTGTTCTACATTATAAAGGGTGTAATATTTCATTTTTCAAAAAATACTCCATTTATCTGAAAAATTGAATTTGATCTTATATTTTGTCTCTGAAACAAATAATCTGTATATTTAAATTATATGTAGTATATAAAATTCAACATGAAGTTAATAATTTTCATAACCTCATTTTGAGTGACATGTTTGGTATGTTGTTGTGGACTCGAACTCGTTGTTGCGTGTAACAAAAGATATTGAATTTCATTAAAGTGATAATGTACTATGAAAAACTAGGGAATTACAGTCTGTATAGGTTTTGAGTATGAAAACATATTAAATTCTCACAACATATTCCCTTGAAATCAATCATAAACTTATGTGTATTCGAAAAATAATAAAAATCTAGATGAATAATGAATAAACATGAGTAAAAATAAAAATGAAAATAAAAACATATTCGTTGGCATTTAAAAGTAACTCCCTAGGATGATAGGACTAGTACTTAATTACCTTCTTTGATCCTCAGTCCATGATCTACGACAAAAACCCTAGGACATATTTATGGTAGGTAATGTAGGTACCTCTGTATAGCTCACTCATTTACAAAAAAATATGGGTATATTCTTGATAAGGAATCTAGGGTAAAAATTATCCATCCCAAGAGGGAATATATTAATATATAATGGGTTATTGAAATATTCCATTCCATTTCAGGAAAAAGATAAATTGTGTAATGAGTAGGGGCATTATGGAACCTTCTCAAACTACTGATTTGTATAATCGGCTACGGTCTAAAACCCTAACAATGTATCCAAACTATACTCTATCAAGTGGGTACCTATTCAATCATCAATAGTACAATATATATTAATTAAAAGTTCAATATGATTATCAAATATAATTATAACTATCGATGTGAATATTAGAAATCATCGTATAAAACATCAATAAGTATTCAATTTAATTATAAAAAGTGATCAAGGTATGTGGAATGTTAAATAAATTGTGAAATATAAACAAATTACTCTATTTACAACATGTCACAACAATAAACAAGTTAAAAAAATTGTTACAATAATCTTTATTTATGTAAACGTTTTGGAAAAAAAAATTATTGAGTAAAACCATTGGTTTTGTTCAGTTCACTGCATCCAAGACTACTGTAAGGATAACACTATATTTTCATGATATGAAGAAAAGCTATAGAAAGATATTGAATTTAAAATATTGCTTATAGTAACCTTGTAATTGGAGATATAACAAAAATAATAATATCATTCCCACCTAGAAAAGGTTTACAATTAGTTCACCATTGCTATAACTTGCAAAAACATAATGAATAAATTTAAAATATATTCCTACATGAGATACACCTAATTAAATCATTTAAAATTTAATTCCTAGAAGGAAAAAACGTTTTTTTGGGTTTCTTGTGACCTAGGATACAGATACATAAGATTACATCCATTGATTCTTTTTAGTATGAAGAGAAGGGATGTCTGATGTGATCAAAGATCCTATATCATATAAAGCAGGATTATTTTGATAAATGGATCCCCTTGAATCAAGATTGATGAAGGGGACCAATTTGTCTATATGTTATAAATAAGAGAGATATTTGAGGATGAGAAATGGGATTTGACCAGAATAACATATCGAACTGATATACATTAAGTTATCAATTTATGAATTGAAATGGGAGAAATCAAATTATTTAAGGTATTTTTTCAATGATTTTATCAAGATCACAGAGGATCAAATAGAACCACAAGGGGAACTACAACCTCACTAAGTAACAGATACTAATATATTGGGTACTCGATGCTTCCTTCACTTAACCACTTTCAATTTTCCTCAGAATCCACACAAACATTCAAAATATCTCTATTTTTTTCAAAATATGACAGAAATGGAATTTAGATACCAAATATAATTGACATTATTACTCAAAATGGTTATAGTTTATTATAAAATCACCACTTTGATGCATCTCTCCCCTAAAAATCTTCAAATGGCATCCTAAGGAAACATTATTTCCATTTCACATTCATTTTAGTCTATTTCTCCCATGTTTCACCCAGGAGATGTCCATGCAACTACTTTAACTAAACTAGGTTAACATTGACTAATAATACCTTCTAACATTATTCAAAAAAAAATTGGATACCCTGTGTAGGAATCATTATTCTTAATCTCAATGTTTCCATATTGAATCACATTCATGTGTCCAAGAATACGCATCCTCATCTGGGACACATGGAAACTGTTATTCAATGAATTGAATTTTGGTTCCTGATTCATATGATATGACACCTCTATAGATAAGTAAAATATCTTGAGAGGGAAAAATATCTTGTAGTTAACTTTTTGTATTTCCCAATAAATCATTTACCCAACCTTTGAAAAACCCAAAAGAGTATTTGATCACCAAAAACAAATTCCCAAGTCCACATTTGATGATCAAAATTCTTTTTTTGTAAACATTATATAGTAAAAATCTACTCTTGAATCATTTTTATCTACTCATTCATCTAAGGAATGATGATGGAGATTATTATAGGGTATTTTACTATCATTTTACAACACATGATAGAATGTTATGGTTTCCCTAATGGGAATTGAAAGGGATCTATATGAATATAAGTTAGATAGTAATTATTTAATGAAAATTCCTCTAAATAGAGGTAATTATTCTATAATCCACTAAAATGAAAAATGAAAATACAAATCAAATAAATTACAATTTTAATGGACTTCTTTGACTTTCTACTAGATTTTAGGATAAAGAAAACACAGAAATTTACTTTTCAAGCCAATGACTATCAAAATACTTTCCAAAACTAATGCATAAATCTACGAGCTTTATTACAAATATTTTTAACATGTACAAAATGAATTTTAAAAATCATAAAAATATATATGTATATATATATATATATTATTTTTCAGGACAACCATGCTTCTGAAATTGGTATTAGGTGTTCAATTTTGGTTAGATGATCCACAATAACACATGACATGTCCCAACAATTTGAAATTCATGATTTGTTGGTTATAAAATATATAGTGATCTTGTACCACATTCATACTGGTAATGGTTGTGGTTAGAGTTTAATCATGAGCCATTAGTACTCTACCTTCACCTAATGAACCCTAAAATAACCTTTTTTATAATGGGACACCAGAATTGGATATGGATATCATGATTCATTTTCATGATTTCAAGATGTATAGAGCATTGAGAATCATGATATTTTATTTAGACAATTTCACTTTTTAATATATTGGATTACCAATCATTAATGAATATAGAGGGAATATCATGAATCTTGGATCCATCGATCATGGATATTCCCACCATTGATTCATTCATGAATAATGATATAATTAGGATCTAATGACCCATAAGAGAATTTGTGATATCTATTTGGAATAATTTTTCTCATCATGATCATCAATCACATCCAAGAGGAAGCCATCCATAAGAGACAACAATATCTTCTACCCTTCTCTTTCAACACATTTTGTGGGTGTGGCTTCTGTATAAGATAATTTTCAATGGTATTAACCTATCAAGAATTTAATAAATTCCAAAATGAAATTATTAGATGTATTACATCCAATGATGTTTTCTAAGATTCATGAAATGTTGGTAAAACATGTAATTAATGATCATGTGCTTTAATAGAACCATAATGTTATTGTTGTATAGCTAATTCCACCACCATTTTATGGAATAAAAAATATTTTCAAAATTTATATCATAGGTAGGGTAGTTATGTTCATGAGTATATAACAACATTGAATCAAATTATACCACTCAGTGATCTTGTATAAGGATATATCCATATCACACTATAGAAGAATCATAATAAACATCGAAACCCACATCTAGTTTAAATTTAATATGAATTTGGATTGGGGTCAATGCATCGATTAACTCTTCAAAATATAACTCACATCCATTTAACCAAATCTAAATTAACCCATTCATAGTTGAAGTTGTGACAGAAGTATCAATGTTTTAAAATTACTAAATTATGTGGTGGTAAAACCCCATAAGACCATTAAAACTTCATCTTCAAATTTGTTCATTGTGAATTTATATAACAACACCAAATAGAACGAAATAAAAACTTTAGATATGTAAATCATAATTAATTAAACATCTAAAATCGAAAAAAATTTATATATTAGGGTGAAGAGATTTTATTCTAATAAAGTATCAATTATAATATAAATATTCCAACTATAATCAGCATAGTGCTTGGAGTAAACAGGGATATCATATATAAATACCATTATAAAAATGTCTAAAAAATTATGAAAAACCATGTTCATGTATTCTGTAGACACAATAAGGAAATTATATATAATGAAAATAATTACTAGGTTCTCAAAATTCTCATACATACTTTAGAAAAGAATCCTTTGAATATCCACTAGTCTAACATGAACTGTTTGTAGCTTGAGAAAGGGTTAATATTTGACAACCACAAATCCCTTTTTAATTAATTTGTAGATATTAAATTATTGAGAAAAGTTAGATATTATTGATCATTACTTGTTTTAGATTCTAAAATTCAACACATAATCATATATAAATTTTTTTAGATCGTTATGGTAAGAAGGAATTGTGATCATTTATATTCATGTTGCAATGATGATGGCATATTTCAATAATATATTATTCATGAAACACATCATGATATAATACAACCACAAGTGGAATGAATTACCACAATATTGTGATTTCTCCAACTTATTTCGAATTATGCCTTGTTTATCTTTCTTTGTAGTCTAACTATCTATGGATTGTGGAATAAAAACCTGGTGAGGAGAAATAACATAAAAATATAATATTGAAATTAATTCAAATATAAAATTGGTTTATTAATCTAATTACCATAAAAACATTTAGGGAATTTATATTGAGAACCATTAAGTTCTAAAAATTACTAAAATTGTACACTTCTAAATCATAATATGAGAACATCTAAGTTAATTTGATCATATTCCAAAAGGGGTGTCAATACTCATTTAAAAAGGAAAAATTTTAAATTTAATCCCAAGAACATATAAAAATTTATCACAAATAAATGAATGATAAGTACATATATCAAATAATGAACATCCTAATGATTAGGATACCTAAATAATACCACATGCAGAAGAAGACTCAACTCCACCATCAACTATAGGATACTCCATGGAATAAATGTTTCCTATATTCTCATACTTACCCTGAGGAATAAAACCCTAATTAGAAAACTAAAAAAACTAATTATGATTTAATTTTATGTCAAATACCCCACCTTGACCTCTCTGAAGTTGTTTGATTTGCATTTATAAACTACACAACTGATTATTATAGGGATTCCTTGGTTTACTAAGGACACTACCAAACAATAACTAATGTTCTATATGTGTAGAAAAACTAATGCTAAAACTAATGCCCATTGGTGTGGTGATACTTTTACAAATAGTCATATCTAGGATTGATGTTTCTAGGGATCTCATACCAATGACATTGGACTATGGACCTTCCCATTCTATGAGATACAGGTACACCTCTTCCCCTGTGAGAGTCACATATTCTCAAATCCTCTCAAAGTAACATACAACTACAAAAATAGATATCTTTAGGGGTTTGAATTGGTAGTTGGATTCCTACTCCCTAACCCCCTCAATAACCTATCTTAATGAGGATGACTTTTCTAACACCTTCCGAGAAATTTGGTAGATTATAATTCCTTCAATATATTGCTAATCGCTTTTTGATTCCTATTTGTAAATGAAATTATTTGGGATCCACAGAGCCATTTAAATGGGGTGTGATGTTGTGTAAATTACTAAATATAGTAGCATACACTATAAACAACATCAAACCATTATGGTGGTTCAAAAACACTCTTTTTCACTTGATGTAGGTTTTCTAGGTGAAATTGTTTGAATAAGGTCTCTTGAAACTTTCCCTGGGTGGGACACCAGTACATCATAACCATTAGTACCACATCCATCATTATCATGTTTCCCCTTCCAACATATAGGTGGATTACCTAATCTAATATTTCTTTGGGGTTTTGTTACATACAATGATATGATGTAGGTTATTTACCCACTCCTCAGGCTTATGAGGAGACTAATCACCCCACAATATAAAAATTTTTTGGAACCAAAAATCCCACATGATATTTGCTGATGTAGGGTAATTCCATAGAGCTTCATACCAACATTATTGAAATAATATTTCAATCCACTCCAAAACATGATGGTCAATAATGGGTCAATATAGCAGATCATTCTTTTCTTCCCCTTATTATATTTCTAGGGGTGGTCATCTTGGAGGAATCTTCTACAATGAGGTAGATAAATATATCAATAATATCTTACCATCCCATGATTTAATTTCACTATCCAGGTGATATGACACTGCATTATTCTGTCCCACAATTTCATTTATCAAATTAATATTATATTTTAAAAAAAATTAAAAAAAATATTTAAATAATATCACATGATTTGAGAATCACATAAAAATAAATAAGACATGATTTAAATATAACATGAAAAAAATAAGGAAACATAAATATATAAATAGAACATCAATCAGTGGAATTTATTTGTAGACCATATTACCCTAATCTTGAAAAATAAATACATTGTAAAACACCATTTATTTATTATTTGTGATTCAGTTAATTTGATCCATAATATAATTATAAAAGTTATATAATAAATAACAATTTTTAAGAATAAAACATGGGATTATACCCAACTCATTTATTTCAAAACCCAACCCAATGGAGATTGAGTCAAATATACCCCAAGCCCGCCTCCAATAGGCCAGAGGTTGGGAACCAGTGTTGAGTAGGCATATCACACTCATGGGAAGCATTTTCATAATGTACCTATACAAATTCCAACACTTCCAAGTCCTATAAAATTCTAAAATTTAAATAAATGATAATAATGTATGAATAAACATGTAATCCCACAATCAGAGTATGACATAAAGTTCTAGAAAAAATAAAATTGTTCTACAAACAGGCCCACCCAAAACTGGAAAAATAAATTCTAACCAGTGTAGTAGGATGAGATTGATTTTCAATGGAAGACATGTATAAAACTTGATCTGTCTAGGTAAACCTAATCTTCATATTCCCCTAGTCCTCCAAGGACTCTAAAAAAGATCCATAATCATCCAAATACAGGACATGTGTGGTAATATCCCATAAAGGATGAGTATAATAATACCAAGTAGGAAACCTCGTAATTACAAAGAATAAAAATTAATCGTCGTCATCTCATCAGAGGAAATGAAAATAATTATATTATACATACAATAAAATATCCAGATATACTCATAGTAGAAACACAAACTCTAGGTAAGATCACAACCACATTTCTAGCCATTGTTCTACTATGAGGTTTCATGGTAACACCCATCTTGTAATTATCACTCCATGAGCTATATTTCCATATAAAATACTCATCCGAGAAGTCATGCTCATTTTACCTAATCAATAAGAATCAGAAATGATACTAATTAGGTTCATTTGAGAAATTAACTCAATCAAACTACCCCTATGCAGAAATACTAGATATCTACACTAATAGTGGTTCAACGATTCGGGATCACTGGGGTTGGGGGGCACATCAGACCCTAGTACAGGCATCCTCCAATATAGGGGGTTTTTACCATGTAAATATTGGTCATGCCAATTCCAAAAAACCTTGTATGAGAAAACATCAATGACACGATGATCACTATGAGCCTCTCAGTGGGATAAAAAATTGAAGAATATGTGGTGTCTATTGAAGCTAATTGAGACAACTCACTCTATAATATGGAAACATTCCCACACATCATGATCATCAAGAAGCTATAGATGGGACACCCTCTGTAATCAGAACAAGATGCTACACCAAACCATCATAGGAATATACCAATGGAACTGGTTATCCACTGAAAGAGGATAATATTTATTGATTATATTTTAATTTTAATGTGTTAAAATGTCTATAAACACAAATTTTAGTGCATTTCATAATTTGAACTTCATTTCACATTATTGTGAAATTCATGTTTAAAGTTTCAATTTGGGACCAAATAATCATATCCATATGTAATTAATTATTTTGATTATATGAATTATATATTTTTTGATATTATGGATCAATTTGTTTGTAAAATTCTATCTATTAGGATCAATAGAGAAATCATAAGTGAAGATGGATATTTGTGGCCATGAACACATAAATTTATGGACAAAGCATAAGGGGTTTATTCCCATAAAATTAATGTAGAGCCATCAACTCAAGCCCAATGAAGATAAAATTTTATCAATTTAAATATAAATATTTGTTTTTAATTTTATTAAACAATTCTTAATGAAAAGTCTAAATTTTTCAATGAGGTCAAGGGAGACGTAGTTGACATTTAATTTTTGGGCCACAATTGAAGGACCATAAAACCATCCCACTATTTCAATCATAAATTCCAATTTAATGATGAAATTGGAAGGTAATTTTGAAATCTATTATAGGACACATGTATGAAGATTTTAATCTTATAAAACCTCTCCTTGTTTTTCCTTATTTTGATTAAAATTCATATTTCAAAAAGGGAGGTTAGTTTGAATGAATTTTATGGACAACTATTAAAAGGAAACATTCCTTTTATTTCTCACCCACCTTCTTACTCCACTAATTAATTTAAAAGTAATCATTCCATTTAAATTTAATGATTTTATGGTGATGGTATTTTTTTGGCATGTTTCTTATTAAATTGAAATCTTATGTTTTCAATTTTTAATCTGATGTTCAATTTCTATCATGTATTTTTTTCGAATAAGTTTAATTTATTAATAAAAATTATTCTTATTATACATTTATATTCTTATTTATATCACTTTAAAACCATTGAATTAGGGAGAGGATCTATTCAAATAATGTTTTGTGAAACTCTTTACAAAATGGTGGAGTGATCGTTATTTTAATGATTTTCTTCTTCAATTCCACACTCATGAGTATACATCCTGCTTGCATTGATAGAATAACATCAATTGAGGGATGAACATCTAATGGGATTGTACAAGGGTGTAGAAAGGTTATGAATTGGATGTTATTTTATGATCATTATTATTTCGATAAATTAATTATTTAAATATTTGCATTCGATGATTTATATTCATCCTTATCATCACGAACGTTAAAAATAACTCATTTTGAGTGATAATACGATCAAATACCTTGGTGTAATAATTAAAGTGATTCTATTTGTAAATTTCTGATTGGACTTCGGAATTGTGTATTGTTTATATTGGTGATTTATGTGAAGGATTTATCTCATTTTTTGATACATCATCAATTAGTGATATGAAATTTTCTAAGAAAACAATTAATCCAATCTAGCCAATGAAATATATTTGGATTGATCAATAGTTGTTAATTTTTCAATTAAAATATTTTATAATTCATTAATTAATCATGTGTATTCTCTTATATTTGTTATTAATTCTTTTATACAATGAACAACGATGTTTTCCACTTCATATACAATCCTCCATCAAATATTAGTGTCCATATGATTCTTCTTTGGTCCTAATAGATTCGATCCCAACATGTAGTAAATTAAGAAGTTATAATTGTATTGTAAATTTGGGAATCACCAAATTTTGGTACCATTTCTGGTGTTCAAATAAGGGTCACCTATGTGATAGTTTGGTATTCTTATCACTATACTCCAATGACCGATTCTATCAATAGTTTAAATTTTGGTGTCACCATATTTTGGATCCATTTCTGGGAACCCACGTGAGTTATATTAGACACTATCATTATCTTCTCATTTTAAATTATATTTATTGACCCCTATTTCTATTATATTATCCCTTTTCATTTTTCACACTTTTAATGAATCTACACTCATCATTTTCACATTCTACAAAAGAGTATCTTCAAAATTACCCCATCAAAATCCAATGATTGAATCAAATAGGAAATCAATATTTTAATGAACATAACAGACGTAATTTCTCTAATCAGTCCATGAATAATTCTCCCACACATGGTGAAATGTAAAATAAATGGGATGATGAATTCTTAATGTATAAATTTCCAACCCTCTCAAAGATGGTTGATGAGACCAACCATAATTCTATGATGTATGAAAATTTATCCTGGACAATACCCAATAAATTCTTGAATTTTTTTGATAACAAATGTATTAAATGAATTTTAAAGTTCCATAATTGATATTAGATTTACAAAGCATTGAAACAATTATATAACCCATTCACAATCGAGTTGTCCCTTCCTCATCACAGAGTGAAGAATATTATCTCTCACAATTCTCCCATCATTTTACTGAATAATTTTCCTTTGGAATTGGGATAGAAGAAGAAGATAAAAAATAATTGAGTTTCTTTAAATTAGGAAGAAATTTATTTAATATATTAATAATACGGTAATTTTACGTCATGGTTTGAGTTTCCTGAGTATTGATCCATTTTAAATTTTCCACAACCAAGCAACATGAATCCATTTAATATAATATTAAACTATATTTCTATACAAACCCACAACACTAAAATTGAATATTTGAGTGTTTAATAAAAATTTCATAAGGATCCAATTTTATGAAATATTTTGGAGAAGAAACTAATTTTGATTCAAATTTAAAATATTTTTTAGGAAATTGAAGTCCATCCAAATAAGAAATTATTGTCCTCCATTACCTACTCAATTATCCCTTGATAGGTGATAACCAAGGATTTAAGTTAGTAATTCATTCTTCTCTAGAAACCAATAATTCATGAATTATACTTGATGTATTAGCAAAGACAAAAAAACGAACAGTATCAACCACATTGGATACTATGTCATTTTTACAACTCATATAGAACACAATATTGTACATGAAACAAATTCTAAAAAAATCATAAATCTCTATATAGTATATGTGGAGAGAAATGGAGTACATAAAATGGTAAAATTTAGTATTGGGTAAGTTTGGGGGTCCAAATTGATCTAATGACATTAAAATATGCATTTCTATGAGGCATCATGGCTTCTATATTTTATTTATTTATTTATTTTGTATGTTTTTAAGGGATCCCCCTTGAGGATTATAATGAAATATTCTGTCTATTATGAGTATGATTTAGTATCCAAAGATTTTTAACATTTTTAATTCAAACCCATCCATTCTGATTTTTTAAACACAACCATTAACCACCACAAAGAGTCTATATATGATTTGAATCCAACGTGATCATTTTTTCATTGATGGGTAATAAACTACAAACCTAGTGGTTTATTTCCATGATTTCATTTCAAATCACATATTCTCTCATTCTACTAAATTCTAATCAATATCTTCTATTCTCTTTATAAAAATGAGGAGAATTTAAATTTTTTTGGGGGGAATTAAAATCTATGATTTTGAAAAAAATAGATTTTATGTTGAAAATTAAATTCAATGTAAAAATAAATAAATTCATTATCCTTTAATGCATTAATGTACATTGTGAATCATTGAAACTAAATTTCAAATGATTTTTAATTCTTTAATTATGATTATAATTCATGTTTATTCTCATGATCATTGTTTTTGCATAGTGTGATTTCCCAATGTGATTTTTTAGAGTTTAAATTTCAATTCTCTTAATCTAAAGTCAAGAATTCATGTACATTGGATTTTGGGTGTAAATTTATGTTCTGTGGTCTCATTCATCATAGAAATTGGTTGAGGGTCACTTTTAGATTAATTTGAGTATCCAATAGATGAAAATTAATATAAGGATTTCAGAGAGAATTGTTTTCCAACTATGTGGAGCCCAACTCTTGAGAATTGTGACTCCATATTTTTCTCGACAAGAGTTCTAATTTAAATATCTATTTTAGAGAATGAAATTGAATGTAAGTTTTGTATCTGACACCTGTGTATCTTAACTCAATAGTTTTCTTTCCAAGAGTCAGTATTTTCATCTCTGTCATGGTTAAGAAATGGATGAAAATAATATTGGGTATGAATCATATGGTTAATGTAGATTGCAACTTATGACATCAATTATAAACCATTGAATATGAAAATAGGCCCTATATCTATTATGATGAAAAACACATAATAATGATTAATAAAAATTGGATTAAATATAATTATGAATTACAAAAATGAATGGTATTGGGCTTGGGAAATTCTTGTGAAATTAATTGTTGTTAAATTATTTTGATAGGTATTACGATTGTTTAGAATGGTATATTATGGTAATAATTGTATGCATACATATTTTTTAAAAAAGGTAACTTAATTTCATATTTATGAAATACTTTTTTCACAGTACTAAATAAATCATGCTTGTTAGTGTGATTATTGTTATCTATAATTTGGTTAAATTCCCTGAGATGGGGTTGAATTAGGGTATGACATATTAAATCTACTGCCTATTTGGAACTTGTTTCTTCATTAAAAAAAACACTCCACTATTTATCCTAAAACTATATATGAATATAAATGAAATCATGAATGTGACACAATAATTTTAATTGGTTAACCCTCACTAAGATATGTTAAAGGAGTATACAATGGCTATGTTCCATTATTGAAAATTCACCGAAGATCACTACCATTATAAGATTTAGGATTTGCTGACTGCATTCCAAAGGGTAACTCCATATCTCTCTATATTAGGATCACTATCAATGGAAAGTATCACTTTCTTCCTCTTCCTTCACTCGCTTCTCTAGGAAGGGATTCAACCATAGTTTAGAGTCATGTAGGTCCCCTCATTTTCATAAATTCATGCATCCTAAACTATATGTAGGTTCTTTTTTGAAGTCTCATTTTCACCCATAGATGAATTCCACTTTTCCACATATAGTTATTTTTTATAAATTAATTTTGTAAACATTTTTAGTCATTTTTCATACATTGTTGACTCCTCTGTGGACATCGTTGCCTCCTCTATGAACTGTGTTGCACTGTGTGGCATGGGTGCTTTGTGGGCCATGCTTTCCTATGTGCACCGTCCTTGCTCGGTTGATGGATTCTTTTTTCCATGGAGCACATATCCTCTACAAATGACTATTGTCTCATAGACCGCCAATCCACCATTGATTCTTCGACCATTATGGGCGACAGTTCTCTACAAACTATCTTCCTTGAATTGTTATTGTGGAACACATTTCCTTTCATGGAATCCACCTTGTGAATCTCTTCATCTTCACAGAATTCGTGATTGTGAAAAATTTCCTACTTCCCTGAATTCTTCCCAAAGAAAGTATTATTTCTTTTTAAAATCACTATAATAATGATGGTATTAGTGATACATATATATAAAAATTTATCTAACAAATCACACTAATCTAATTTCCTCAAAATATCTAGGTGAAATAGCCTTCATCACGTACTCCAATACTATTCACATAGAGCAACTCAGCAGAAAATGATATCTTCCACAAATGAATATCTCTATGAATATTAAAATTGTTGCCCCTTATCCAAATAATTAAGGACATCACATTCACTAAACACCACCTCTCAACCATAATAAATTATCATTGTGAGAACAAAAAGGATCCCACAAACAATTAGTCATCCTTGAACTACATTTCATTCGTTGCCCAAGTAGTGCCCTTCATGGTTCACATAACACTATATGTAGAAATATTTCATTTCCGGATTATCAATGACATTCCCCATACCTCTTATGCATTCAATGAACTGTGCTTCTCGGTCTTCATACTATTCACTCCTTTCAAGAAATCCATGCTTTTCCCTAAAAATATAAGAATTTTATGCCTAATAATTTTAAATATACTAGGAAACTTCAAAACCATAAAAATCAGGATCAGAAACATTATCCAAACTCATTTTCATCATTTAGATTTGTCAAAAATTACAATCCCTATAAACAAACTGGGGGATTAATTGATGTATTTTCCCCAACAATCCCCCTCTTTGATTTTGTTTAAAAATCTTAACATATTAATATATCGTTGAAGATCATTCAATATTCTATCATCATTTACTTATTGTGATTGGGATAATGATAAATTCTTTACTCAACACACACTCCAATCCCACATGAACCATACATGGCATGAGAATCAATTGTATAATAAAAGTATGTCAACGAGTCACTCCATTCCATCCCAAAACATGTCAACATCATTCAACATAATCCTCATCTGTCATGATATATACCCTTTGATCGATCACATCTATCATGTTCAAATTTAATACTACACCAATCTTGCTGCTCCCCCAACCAGCATCTCTCCATGTCTTTATTAAGTCATTTTCTCCCTTTTAATACCCATGATTTCTCCCCCTTTGTAACCAATCATAAAGGTCACTTCATTGTTGTCTACAATAGGGTAAATAACATTAATCAACACATTTAGGGGAAAAACCATTCCTCAGAAAGTGGAAGTCCCACACCAACCCTTTTTCATGTGTGGTGAGTTGACTGAACTTCTAGATCTATTTGATAAAATTCAAACACATCTTTGACTATGGCCTTTATTAAAATATTTTGAACTTATCTTTTTATAGGAACACAATGCAACATCAAAATCCCTTTCTGCACATTCACCATGAAAAAATGATATTTTATTTCAATGTGTTTTGTCCTTGAGTGATGTAATGTATTTTTATATGATTTATAGCACATTAATTTTCACAATGTATTCTCATTGAGGATTTACTTCAACTACCATATCATCAAGCTGTTGCATCATCCACAATAACTACATGCATTCATAAGTAGCAAAAATAGACACATAATCTATGGTTAACATTTAAATGAAATCCAATTTTATTATTATCCAACAAATACATAATATTTCATGATTGAATGCACCATCTAACATGGATTTTATATCATATGATAAACCGGTCCATTCTGTATCTGTATATCCAAATAACTGTTTTGAGATTTTTCATTCTACATCAAAATAAATTCCACCATGCATTTTTTATACAAATGTATTATATTCATTTTAAGAAAGTGGATTTCATTGGTATTTCATTGATATCACAATACTTGACATTTATAAAAAACAATGTTTGGTCATGTCATTGTTAATTACAACATCATTCCAATGATTTGCCTATATTCTGTGACATTAACCACTTTGTCATCACCATCTCATGATAATTTCATTCAGGTAGCCATTTGAGTAATTTTTTCCTTGGAATTATCCATTCCAAATAATCTCAACATCTCTATAGCATATATATATATTCCAAAATGAATGTGCCATTTTTTTTGTTTCCAGTAGACCAAGGAAAAACACCAGTTCACTGATCATTGTCATTTCAAACCCATTTTTAAAAAAAATTTAAATTTTGTTTTTATTTCTCTTAATTTAATCAACTAAAGATTATGTAATAAATATACACCAGTAAAAACATCATATTATTGCTGAAATTTTTGGAATAAATATTATAATCAACTCCACCATGCTAGAAACCAAGCATCTTAAAAAACTAATCAAGCATTGAATCCCACACTCATGGTGCTTGCTTCAAACATAAAAGTTAATTTCATAGATTAAAACCTCTATTTTCATATTTAAGAATGATAAAAACATCTAGGTATTCAATATAAACATCATCTTCTAGATCCAAATTCAAAAATGTTTACTTAATGTCAATATGGAAAATTTTGACCCTTCATTGCACTATTTTGGACATGAATAATCTGATTGTGTCCTTCCTTGAAATAGGTGTGTTGGAACCAAAAAACATGTCAAAAAGATGTATTTAATGCTTCTATACATGATCTAGGAGCATATAACTTTTTACGATATTAAATTTAACTGGTCGATGATCTTTAACAGTGTAATAGATTAGATGTTTTGTCCTTTCGAAATATAGAGTTAAAAAATGTTAATGAAGTTTCCTCTACGACCACTCCAACATATTTCATTTGCGGATTCCTTTTTCCTTCACGACACACATCTGAGGATCACAGTTCACAAATCTTCCTTCATGGACAACCAGACATATTTTCTTCGTGGTTTCCTTTTTCTATTATGGTGCACTTCTGAGCATCACATTTCACAATGCTCCCTCCGTGACAGCCAGAACGTATTTGCATCATGGCACACTTTGTCCCTCCAAGGTCGCAAGAAGATAATTTTTTGGTGGAATCATTTTCCTGCATTATATACCCAATGAGCATAGGTATGTACATTTACTATATACAGGTGGCAAACCTCCACCCAAAATCTAATTCCCACACCGACCTTTCGACTACCGATATCCCATTTTGTAGTTCTCTCGAGCACTATAAATTAGTGGGAAAATTAATCCCATCTACCTATGGCAGAGATTCTCTTTTCGAATGACTCTTCCCTTCATGAATTAGGGATCACCTTTAGGTTTCTAGATGCTACATGAATTGTACTGCCTTAAAAGTACACTCTTCTAAAAAAATCTATGCTAAGACAATAGTCCAATGCACTACAAAGCCTTATCCTTCGCGAGACCCTAGGATCCACGACGTCTTATCCATAACAAGGCTGAGAGCTCTACAAACACAATTAATTTGTGAAGCACTATCCTATGAGAGGATTCTTAATTCGCACCCACTGGTCAATATCATGGGGGTTGTTCCCACCACACCTGCACATGGGATCTGTTCCACATTATGTTCGCAGCACTCAACGTCAGTCCCATCACTATAATCATGAAACCCCATGGAAAATAAAAGTCTCCCAATGAATTTTTCATGCCCGGTCGACCCCATTTTCTTCAATGCCCATATTCAGTCCCTACATCCACCCCTCGAATATCATGATTTGGGATACTATTTCGCACTCCATGAAACACCTTGAGTCAACCATATTCGTCTTGGTCCCTTTCTCATGTTATGAGTTGAGATCCTTATCATGGATTCCTAGAGATCAATGAGTCAACCATCTCCTCAATCAACTCCTAAAACCTCATCACCTGGCTCCAATGAGGGGATGAACTAGAGGAAACTCTTTCATATGTCCAATCACCTTCCATTTCTAGGAATCTTTTTCCTAATAGTCCACAATACAAGAATTCAAACTGTATTCCACCCTATATGACAAACATTGGATGCCCCCTGTTTTGAACAATAGATTCTCTATGTATCAACCATAAGATGATAATAATCCTCAATATGTGAATTTAAACTATAGAAAATCATATCAGTCAAAAATTGGATGCCTTATGCATTATGCATAAGATGCCTCATCGGGATATGAATAACAAAAAACATATATAGGCTTATTTTTAAAGTTAATGACCCAAACCATATTCCCTCAACCAATCACCTTGTCGAGATTGCATCATGACCTAACATGAGGAAGAAATAAAGCTTACTTCTACACATAATCCACATTTACCATTGCCCCTCCATAACGGGAACCAAAAATCTTTTACTCGTAAGCCCCACACAAATCATTCCCACAACATAGAGTCACATGTGCTTCTTCCATGCATAATCTCCATCCACAATTGATGCACCATAGAGGCACCTGAGAAGCTTCATTGTGTATGCCCTATTACCCATTTTCGTACTATAGAGACTCCCAAAAAGATTTCACACATAAGTCCCATTTTCCATTGCTTCTACTTAGTAGGAACCAGAATGATTTAACGTGTAATACCCATCCACATCATTTCTGCTCCATACCGGCACCAGGGATGCTTCCACAATTAATCCCCTACTACATAGTAGAATATAAAAATCATTAATTTTTAATTCCCATTCACTATTATTTCTCCATAGTGACACCCAAGAATCTTATACATGTAAGCTCATTTCACCATATCTACTATATAGAGGCACCTAGGCCACTTCCTTGCATAATCAAAACACTACATGTTTGGATTTCCTAATTATATATAACACCCAATTAACATGTTCTATAACTACATTGAAACTTATCCCCATTTAACTATGGTATATAGGTAGTGTCGTTGATGTTTAATCCTGATAATCTATACATTCCATTTGATTCATGATAGTTCACTCTCTTCATCAGAGTATGATGTTAAACTACCTAGGACTCTCAAACTATGTAGGATTTTATTTTTTCCTCCTAGGATGTGTAGGTAGGATTCCCTTATGAGGGTAAATAACAATCATCAGTGAGCCTTGGTTCCCCACTCGTAGGAGTGCTCCATCACTACTCCACCTCCAATAGTATTCAGATCAGCTTTCTTAGTGTGCCATCTTCCCTTCATGGTGCACACCTCTTAGTTTCCGCATCTACAGGTGTTGTGATCCATCCACCTGGTAATCTCTGATTCTACCTCCTAGGGATGAGCCCTCCTTATATGAAATCTTAAATTTTTTGGACACATATCCTAGCTCTGTATCCTAAAGGATTTCTAATCCATTCATTTGGGCTTTTAACCATGCAAATTACAAAACATTTTCCCGTGTCTCTGTCCACTTTTAATCCCTGATTCTATTCCCACGTCCCAAACTACATAGAATTTTACCTCTGTCTTCTAAACCACGTCTGTAGAATGTCACTCTATGGTTCAATCACATAACCTTCCAAACATCGTCCATTCCACTTCAACACATCCTACATATCATTATTGATTTTAACCGGGTTGCCACATCCTGGTATGATAATTCCATCCACATTACTATTTGTCCTAGAAGCAATAGAGTCACTAACCTTTTGTAATTCCCCTGAATATCAAATACATCCAACCAAGGGTGATCCACTTGTGAAGGGAGTCTAACCATACGTAAGTTCTAGGAACGTCTCTAGGCTGTTGTCCATGTGTATGCCCTGATTCTATGCCTCCATCATGAACTATGTGGGTTATGATCCATAAATTCTCTATAGGTTATGTAAGATGAATCCATGAGGTTATATCCCATCCAATTTTAAATCATGGTGTCCACCTATATTGGGTGCACCACCCTAATCTTCCCATAGTGGTGTCTAGATCATCCATCACAGGATGACACCTTCTCTTTATGAGTGGCACCACCCCGGGTCCACTCTCATTGGGCTTCGCGATCCATCCATCTAGTGTCCCTCACATCAGGGTCCTCCTTCTCTAATCCACCCTTAGTGGTTTCTAGATCTGTCTTCAAGGTGTGAAATATTTCCCTTTATGGGACACATCGTCAGGGTTTACTATTAAAGACATTCCCATCCATCTAATGGTAATACCATGTTTTCCCCTAGGAATCCACCCTCACGATGTGATACCTTCCCTTTATGGGATGCAGCATTCTCAGATCTTTCCTTAATAGATGTTTTGATCCACATATTCGGTAAACCATCTAGATGTTCCCTCTTAAAAATGCACATTGTTTATCTTTCTCTATGGGACATTCCGATCAACTCCATACCATCTCCTCAAGATGTAAAACATATGGACTATATTGTGATAAACATGAGATGCCTGAGGAAACCCTCAAAAGACATGCATGTGGCATCACCATCATAAAAATTGGTAAAATCAAGACATAGTCCTTTTAAAACATGAGATGTTGGTGGAAGACATCAGAGACATGACTTTGTGATAAGAATCCCAATGTTCTATGTTGGATTCCTTGGGTTTCTATGCCCTTGAGAATTCCTCTTATTAGAATGAATACAATATCTCTAATGTCCCAACATTGTGAGATTTCCTGAAATTCATGATGCTACTATATACTCTTGTCAAAGAATGATTGCATGTCTAGACACATTAGAATGATCAAAAAACAATCAGAGTAAATAAACTGCATCCAAAAATTAATGGAATCGAGAATGAGGTTCACAAACACCAAATCAAATATATGGAGGAGACCAGGTATAGGTGATGAATTCTGAGGATGAATTTATGGAAGGAGGGACATGCATCCCCAAATCCAATTTTGATCAAGGAGTAGACATCACTAAATAAGTGATGAATGCCTATTTCCATTAGAGAGCAGGAACACAGATCCACAATCTCGCATCGCCAAGATGATGCTTAGGCATCTTCCATGGAATGCATCAAAATCAAGGTGAAAATGTTTCATCAGCATAGATACCATGTATCTAGAAGTTCCCTTTACACAGTAGTCATTCTGTGTTTCAAATCATAACACCATCTCTATTTGTCTAGTTATGAAAGAACAATTTAGTCTTAGTGATATTATTGTCTTTTGGTCTAGAAACAATCTCCCATATTTTATTCATCTCAATATGTTCAAGCTCTCAATTCATAACATAATCCTAATTATCATCTCTAACTGCATCATTAAAACATTTTAGTTCAATTACTCATATGTATGATGCTTGTTGAAGACTCTTCAATATCCTTATCTGCACTGGCATTGTCTGATCACCAATTATCACCTATCTATTAATTTTGACTATTCTCTCATGTATTTGTTTAGATAGATAATTTTTCTCATCATTTTCTATTTTTAAATCTTCTTATGAACAACCTATGGAACTCCAACACCTTATGATATGCTTATCTCTTTGTCACTATCCTCGTATGAAATATCATGTATTATCAGAATACTTTTCTAATTCTATACATTATTTATATTTTGGAATTAAAAACCTTTCCCATATACTTATTGAATCATTTATATGATTTTATTTTGATTGAGTAGCCAGGAAATATCCCTTCATCACCACATGATTCAAACATTCTATGTTTCTTCTCATTGATAATGAAATTCTTATTTTTGAAGACTCAAAAGTTATCCAATGATGGCTTCTTTCCATACCATATATCATATTAAATATTATATTTTTTTGGAGACAACAATCATTTATTTGATATGTATACTAATTTCATCATTTCTTCTTTAGAATACATATATCTTAGGTCTTTCTCAATGATCATTATTCTAGCCATGTTGTTGATAATTCAGTTTCCTCTCTCAACTACTCCATTCTGTTATGGATTTTATACTAAAGAAAAGTTTTACCATATCAGATGAATCTCTTCTATAAATAAATCCACCCATAATGATTATATGTAGTGTTTGATTTGATTCTAATATAATTGAATATTGTAACTATTGATGATCTTAATCCCATTGGGATTGACAACCTCCATTTATTTAATTGTGTGAAAACCAATATCTTATAAATTTTAACTCTAATACCAATTTTTTTCCATAAATATGAGTAAAATTGTGAGGAGGTTCGAGGTGAGGGTGAATCAGTGTATAATGTATTAAACTCATTTCCCCATTGTGTGTTGTTTCATTGTAAGACAAAACACCATTCACTCTTTAACTCGTTACAATGTATGAATATAAATAAAATTATGTGTAGGACAAAAAATTTTTTCCCGGTTCACCTTCAATGTGCTACTTCCAATGACCATACAATCATAGTGTGCTGATATACCAAATTCACTATGGATCACTGATAAATCATAAGGTTCATTCTTGACCACTTCCATGCCCAGACTAAGTGCCTTTATAAGATTTAGGGTCCTCCCATGGCATTCCTCATGTGTCAATACTTATGTGTCTTTCTCTAGTTCACATTCAGTATAAAGGATCCCCTTAATCCATTTCCTTTTCACTCTTCTATTGGAAGGAAATAAAACATTGTTTATGGACTTGAATTTCAATTCATATTAATGGAGGAACATATCCTCAATTGAAGGTAGATTATTTTTTGAAGTCTTGTTTTCAACCATAGATGAAATCCACTTTTCTGTATACTTTTAGTTTGTGGAAATTACTTTTGACAACTATTTTATCCCCTTCATGAACAACATTAATTCCACATTGGGCTGCCCTGCTTCCTTTGGGAACTACACATCACTGCGTGGTTTGAGTGCTTTGTGGACCACCTCTTCCTCCGCAGACCTTCCCTGCATCGCCAATGGATTCTCTTTTTAGGGACTGCATATATGGAATAGATGATTGATGTCCCATGGACAACCTCTCATATTTTTATGGATTCTTCCTCGTGCACACTTAAATAATTCACTGAATTTTCCCCTATTAAAAGATTGTTTATAAAGATCATTCTACTTTATGATTGGATTAGTGGTCCTTATATAGGAAAAATAGACCATAAAATATCACTAATCTAATTTCAAAAATGTTTTTATGTTGTACAACATTCACCACGTACTACTATGTTGTTGGCATAATGCTTGTCTATGAAAACATATCTATTCTCAAAAAACAATACATTGATTCTCTACATATCATCACCTCAAAACCTAAAATGATGTCCATCAAAGGAACTAAACACCACCTATCAACTAATATTTATGCCCTTTGTGTGAACAAAAATCATAATGTGAACAAGTTGTCATCCATGAACAATTTTCTTTCCCATTGTTGATTTTCACAATTGTTCCTTGTACCTATAATATGGTTTGTGATATGTGTTTCAGGGTCCGCATATTATTGAGTCCATTATGGTTATACATTTTTAAAAAATCTTGTTTTTTAGGTCCATAAATTTGGAAAACACAGGAAATCATTGTCACCATAAAAACCTACTTTTTCAACTTCAACCAAACTCATTTGTGATCATCATGCTTTGTCAACAAACATAATCACCCCAAAAAAACAAATAGGATGACTTGAGGAATTTTTTACCTAAATATTTCCATTGAAATAGGTTTATATCCATTGATTTTATTTTAATTTTCATGTGTCTCATTATCTATAAACACCAATTTCAGTGCATTAAATAAATTGAACTTCATTTAACGTCATCGTGCAATTTATATTTATAGTGTCAATTTGTGACCAATTAATCATATTATTGTGTAATTAATTATTTTTATTATATGAATTTTATTTAGAATATTATTGTTAACATTTATTGGAAGATTTTATATTTTAGGATCAATGGATGAATCAGAAGGGAAGATGAATATTTTTGGAAATGAACATGGAAATTTCTGGACAAATTATATGGGCCTAAGTCACATCAAATAAATGTGGGTCCCATAGTTAAATCCCAATGAAAAATGATTTTAAATATTTAAAGATAAAATTATTATGATTATTTCATTAAACGATGGATAGAGGTAATTCATATGTTTTCAATGAGATCAAGGGAGACCAAGTTGACATTTAATTTGGGGGCCAAAGTTGAAGGCCTATAATACCAGTCTACTATTTCTATCATAAATTAAGAAAGTAGTATTCAATTGTAATGAAATTTTAATATATCTTATAGAAAACCTTGAATAAGATATATATATATATATATTCTACTCTACCACCATATTCGACCATCTTTTATTTCAAATTCACATGTCAATAGGAGGATGCATATGGACAAATGTTATGGTTATCATTGAAAAGATTAATTTCCATTTATTAATCACCCTCATTTTGACTCTAAAAATTAATTTTGAAGGAATTATTTGAGAAGGCATAGACCCTATGACCAAAAATTTACATTTTTAGGAGCCTGTGGTGATGTGATTTTTGAGGCATGTTTTTCTATCAATTATAATGTTACATATTCAATTTTTAATCACATGCTCAGTTTCCCTCATGTATTTTTTTCAAATCAAAATAATTTATTAATAAAAGTTCTTATTCATCACTATTTCTATTCATATTTGATTCATTTTGATACCATTTTTTTTATTGGACCAATTCACATCTTCTTTTGTGAAACTCTTCACACAATAGTTATGTTATCATCATTTCAATGATTTTCTTCTTCAATTTAATCATCATGTGACTACATACCACTTGAATTGATAGAATATCATTAATGGATGGATAAAACTCTAATGGGATGATCTAAGTGAGTATAAAGGGCATGGATTGGATGTTATTTTATATTCTATAATATTTAAATAATTTATTATTTTAATATTTCTATTCAATGAATTATTTTCTTCTTTGTTAACACAAAAATTAACGATGAAATATTTTGAGTGCTTGTATGGACCAATTAAATAGATTTCTTATTAATGTGTTCCTATAAGTGAAATGGTCATTGGAATTGGAATTTTTTCTGATTATATTGGGGAATGATGTTTGAGATTAATATCATTTTTTGGATACATATAGAGTTAGTGATATAAATGATTCTATGAAAACAAATACATCCAATCTTTCCCTAGAAACAACATAAGATCAACTCATCTGAAAAAAAATTTCCATTAAAATAATTAGTGTTTCATTAATTAATTAAATAAATTCTCTTAGATATTTTAGTATTATTTTTTACAATCAACACCATAGTTGGAAACTTCATAAAAAATAGTCCATCAAATATTAGTGTCTACGTTTTCCTTCATTGGTACTTGTGGATTCGATCTCAACAAGTGCTACAATGACCACTTATACCTATAGGTTAAATTTGGGTGTCACCCCGAACACAATTCATCAATAGTGATCTGATAAATCTAGCATTGGATCAGAATGAAGAAAAAATGAGAAAAAAGTGGAATACTACATGTAATCAATGGATGACATGATGTGTCCCAATGCGTTCGTGGTTTGTTTAACAAAACCTATAACTTCCCTTGTCTTGCAATCACAAGAAATACTATTTTCCTGAATGCTTGTTGTGTAGATGCCACACTGGAACATGGAGTTTTGTTCTACCCATGCCCATGTAAACGGAGTAATGACTGTGTACTTGGCCATGTCCAAGTTCATAGACATACCCATGTAATCCTTATGTACAGGTGTGTGTGGTTCCACATGTACATCTAGGCATGCACCCTATGTACACAGTGTGTTAGATTCCACACAAAGTGTGTGACACCACCTAGCCGCCATGGAATGTACCCTCTATACATGTTGTGTTGTTATGATAAGGGTCACCAAATGTGTGATATTCTTATTCAATCTAAATCCCTAACTCTGCACAGAAGAGACTACACAGTGAGTGTTCATAGGACTACACACTATGTAATCCAGAATTCCATAGAAATTCTAGAAATTTCTCATGTATTCTACTAATATGTCTACTACCACTAAATCGTTTGTGAATCACCCCACACATCATGTATCTGAGGATTAAAAAACCCTCTCATCGTCATTGGCTAGATTCCACTAATTCTAACATTATCCACAACTCATGAGACACCTGTCGTCATGCCTCGTTGCTTATGCAAACCACGAACACCATCACGAACTATGAATATGTCCATGGATATAATTCTGCCATCATCAATTTCAATAGTGATGTCGAATCATCATCCCAAACCTATGGTGGTGATCCACGATATTGGGTATAGGATACATAATGGTCAATCGCTTCGTAATCATCATAACATATGTAAATGAAAAACACATGTATAATGGGAGATAATACCATTTACCAAAAATTTGGGGAAAAGACATCAACATTTATTATTTTCATCCTTAATCTGTTATCATAGAAATTATGAATGAATTTGAATATAGATCAATGAAAAAACAAATAATAATTATTGCTATGTCCCAAAAATAAACCCACACTTTGAAAATGGTCGATCCACAAAATAATCCATTAGTCAATTAATTTCCATTTTTTTGGAAAAATAAATTTGATATAATAAAAAAAATCAAACATCGATTTGGATAATTTTCTGGTGAAGAACAGTCACACATTGTTGTCATTTATGAGATCTAGTGGTTGTGTTGGTGAATGTTCCTTGATCTACTCTCGATCTGATGTCATCTACCAATGATCTTTTAATGATTCGTCTCTAATGGACTATATCAATCCCTAGGTTATTCGGATAACCCTATGGATTATGAATTGTTCTATATAAATATAGAATTCAATCTCACAATGTCAAAATGAGGAAATAAATAAAATAAATAAATTAAATTTTTTATTTGTACTCATGATTGAACATTAATAAAATGCCTAAAAATGATAAAGATTTTGTCAGGACATGGGTAAATCTCATGTTTTGAACACAACGGTGGTATCATTTTTCCAATATGAGACTCCATTTTGACATTTTCCACCATATTTGAAAAAAATAGCAAATGAGATATTAATATAATTAATATTTTTATGATACAAAATCTAGGCCCACATGGCCTGAGAATATCACATAGTTTCCACACCTAGATCCTATAATATTTCTAATAATATTACAAAATATAATATAAAAAATAGGATATTAAATATTTATCTCTATCAAGGGTTTTCATCCATGAAAAGAATAAACTAAACAAAAGTGTGGGGATACTGATATCTCCATTGTGTTTTCCACTCCCATTGTATTCCTCAATGGTTTCCTATGTTGTCAAAAAACACACACCCATGGAAAAATAACTCACACAAATGGTATTCCTATACCATTTCCCAACACCAATTAATTAGGGAAAAATATATATCAAAACTCCCCAACCATTTTGCCTCGGTTGATAACTTACAATGAGTTATGCATATTCCTCCCACCCGTGACATATGGAGAACCCAAAGCTACAAAAACTATTGCAGTTATAGGCATAAATGGACAACACTACACTAACATGAATCCCAGTCTGAGGAGCACTCACATCCATCCCCCTATGCTCTCGCAACCTAACTGTAAAACAAACAATTTGAAAAATCCATCAATGTCCATTTACCCTATGGTCTACTACAGCCAGTTATCCCGACCCTTTGTAAGTCAATCGTGAACAAATGATATACAACAATCAAAGTAAGCCTTATGATCTACATTTCTAAATAGTCTATAGTAGATCAGTGGTTGTCAGATAATGTCACTCCAACCATTAATACTTGGTAGGGAAAACAAAGCAACATAAAAAAGAAATCTAGGCCAAACGGTCAAAACAAGTAACATGGGAAAAATATTTCTTGCATGAAATGATTACTCATGTTGACAAAAAATTAACCACAATACAAAAAAACAAGGAATAATATGCAATACAATGGATAAAAAACATAAACTTGCAATATCATGAATTATAGCATTGGGCACTTTTGAACATTTAACTCAATGAATAATTATGACAAAGAACCAAACACCTATCCTAGCATTGTGAGATTGATATATGTGAACTTCAATCCTTTAAAAACATTATAACACTGTAGATCTACAAAAACATCTAAAACGTTAAACCAAAGATATCTATGAGATGAGAAGTTAAGAGATCATGTTCTAGAATAAGAGAGAAATCATGGATGTGATTCCAACGCAACCGATGGAGTATGATTCAGAGAACAAATAATGAGTCAGGGGCTCAGAGAAGATCTATGGTCATAAAAATGCTCTTGTATGAGACATATGAAGGAGGGTGTTTTGTCGATTACACGTCAGCCCAGTACATTTAATTAAAAAAAAGAAACTACCTAGCATGTAATTTAGAAGTACATGGCATGTACATGCCTTTACCAGGCCCCGCTTTAGGTAGCCTCTAGGTCACCCCACATGGTCATGTACTTGGTCATTTCACGGCTAGTACACGGTCACCCGCATTAACTGATTGTAGGGCATGTACATATATGTACATGACAGGTACATCAAGAATTTCCAGAAATTCCTCATTTCGATAAAAAAATAGAAAAAATAAAACATAATTGAAAAGAAGATTTGTGTTCTTAAAAACATCCCTGCTTAATGAAATCTGTCAGTAAATTTCTATAGCAAGGGAGCATAGAAGTGGATTCCTGGAATAGCTCCAGCCACTATGATCATACATCGGCCTCCCACTCCCATGTCTCATCCTATAATCATCTGAGCTTCCATAGAACTTTTACTAGTGAAACAGAGTGGCCATGGTGAACCTTCACACTTTTATCAACAATCCAGATAGGATGCTCTTCGAATGAGGCGTCCACCACTAAATCAAACTATTCAGGTTAAAAACATGATATAGGTCTGAGAAATAATGTTGTAACTAGGAAACATGAATGACGTCATGCATAGATAGATTCCACTGAGGTAACTACAACAGACAGGCCACCAGCCCCACTATTTCCGAAACCTCAAATGGACTGACATACATCGGCTAATGCTTACCCTGTCTCATTATCATCTAGTGTCCCAACCTTAATGTGACACATTGGAAAACATGATCTCCAACCTTGAACCCTATATTCCAACATTTTTGATCAACAGAATACTTTTATTGAGACTTTGCAATATCCATCTTCGTCCTAATCACCTCTATCTTCTCCTTGATCTCCTAGTCTAGACGATGTCCCAGCATAGCTGCCTTCCCTACCTCCACTGAAAATATGGGTGATCAGCATGGCCTACCTTACAAAGCCTCATAAGGTTATATCTAAATAGTTTCTTGAAAACTATTATTGTAGGAAAACATCAAAAAAGGTATGTGCCTCTCATAAGAACCTCAAAAATCTAGGATGCATTCTCAGAGCATGTCCTCATGAACCTGAATTGTACGCATGGACAAGCCATTTGTCTGGGGTTGGTAAGGTGTACTCTAAAGTACCAGAATTACAAAGTCCTTCTAAATCCCCTGCTAGTACCGAGATGTAAAATATGAATCCCAGTCTGAAATAATGGAGTGTGGAACCCCATATAGATTTACAATCACTTAGATGTACAATTGGCCAATCACTTTAACCCTGAAGGTCTCCTTGATTAGAAAGAAGTGAGAATACGTTGTGAGTCTATCTATGACAACCCAATCAACATCACTCAATTGTAGTGAACATGGAAAACAAATCCGGAAATCTATCACAACATCATTCAACTTCTACTCCGAAATGGGTAACTGCTGCAAATGTCTTGCTGGTCCCTGATGGTCGGCCTTTAACTGCTAACAGGTGGAACACCTCATCACGAAACTAGCATAATCTCTCTTCATACCTAGACACCAATATTGATGGTGTAGACAATGATACATCTTGGTTACACAAGGATGAACTGCCTAAACTGAGGAATTAATGTCTCGCATCAGCTCCACAAGTCTGTCTTCCATCACCCATATGCACCCATGAAACCTCAATATCTCATCCTTTTCAATTTTCTACCTAGGAATTGGATTCTCTCCTAACACACTCTCTTATAGGAAAAGGCCTTAAAAATCTGATAGCTTCTTCATTTTCACTCAATCAAGAAGAGTAGAGGTAACAACTATAGAAGATAGAAACGTCTACCCATGTCTGTCTTGAACCTCCAAATGCATCATAGATAATAGAGCTAGAAGCTACCACTCTATATTGGTCTCCTGAACTGCAGGTATCTGAGTCCTCATGTTCTATGCCTCAGCCACTGTGTTTCCTATCCTAGGAATATAGGCAATCTCAACATCAAAGGACTGACGTTACTCAACCAACCATTGATGTCTCAAAGTAAAGTCGAGTAATGTGAATATATACATGAGAATTTTCTATTCACTTAACACCAAAAAATTCTCCTCTAGAAGATAATTTCTCTAAAAGTGTAATTCATGAACAAATGTGACCAACTCCAGATTGTGCGTTGGGTAGTTTTTTTCATGTGGCATCAACTACTGAGAACCGTAAACAATGACTCTTCTCCCTTCATATGCACAAAACCTAGCCCGATACCTAAAGCATAAAAATACATAGTATATCTCTTGCCTGACAGTGGAAATACTAGTATTTGTGCTAATGTCAACCTCCCTTTCAGTTCATGAATGGAAGAATCACATGGATCTGACTACTAGAATATCTCATCCTTCTTAGTATGGCCCATTAGTGGTACTGCTAATCATGAAATGTATTATATGAAACGTTTTTAGTAACCAGCCAGCCCTAGAAAACATCGTACATCAAAAATGTTTATTGGATGCTCCCTGGAATCTACTGCTCTCACTTTCATTGGGTTTACTGATACTCTTGTATCCGAGATAACATGACCCAAGATGTGAATCGGGTCCATCAAAAAGTGGCATTTTGAGATCTCACCTTATAACTCATGCTCTCTTAGTGTACTAAAAATTATATCATGATGTGTGTCACGGTCATTTTGAGATTGAGATTACACCAAAAACTCATCCATGAAAACTACCATGAATGAATCCATGTAGGGATGGAACACTGGGTTTATCTGTTCCATGAAGACTGCAGGCGTGTTTTTGATACCAAACGACATAACCTCATACTTTTATAGACCATACCAACTATGGAATGTAGTATGAGGTGTATCATATGATCTAACGTGCAACTGATGATAATTGGACCCCAATTCAATCATTGAGGTCACCCAGTCTCCATAAAGCTGTTCAAAGGGATCATCAATCCACGATAAGGGATGTCAGTTCATGATATTTAAATGTTTCAACATCCAATAATCCACACAATGTATGAGGGTACCATCCACCTTCTTCACAAATAGGATAGGGTAACCCCAAGGATATGTACTGGGATAGATGAACCCCTTTTCCTAAAACTCCACCAACTGCATCTTGAGCTCCTGTAACTTTGGTGTAGTAATCCTGTAAGGACGAATGGACACTGGTGGCACTCCTCTTCCATGATCAATACAAAAGTCCAACTCTCACACTAGAGGTAAACATGACAATTATTCTATAAAGACATCCCTGAAATGAACCAACACTAGAGGAAAGTACATCTGTGAAGCCCCCTGTTCATCTAGATATATACTAAAAATCTGAGCTGTACATCCAACCACCCCAGGTAGCTCATGTACTTTTATGTTCTCCGAGACATCCCATTTGTCGTTATGAAGAAACAATTGGCCTTCTGGTGATGTGAAACTCACCCTATAGTGATAGTAGTCGACAAAAGCCTGGAAGGGAAATTAAAATTTCATTCCAAGAATGATTTTGTAGAATGCATCTCTAAGACATGGCTGTCCCATTAGATGTGAAACCCACTAACATCTAGAGGGAACTCCATTCACTGACGTACACTAGACATTCATGTCCCCAATAGAGTTTCCAACGTCATGATATAAGCATAAAAATGATATAAATCCCAATTTTCTCCAAAATACCAACAAATATGAAACTATGTTAGCCCCTATAAGGAAATGAGAACAATATAAAAGGGAGAAAACTCAGATAGTACCACAAAATATAGAGGTTTAGGGATCCTACACTTACTGGGTCTTCTCTACTATAATATTATAGCCTATAATGCAGCCTTGTCACTCTGCCTGACCACTTTGAGCTAATCCACACTTGTGTCACTGAATTCTTGGAGACTGACTAAAATGACCATGACGTCCTCCATGGATTAAATGGTCAGAAGAACTATAGTTCCCAGACCGATAATAAATGGGTGGTTCTAGTCTTAAATGAGAATTTATAAAAGAACCCATATCACCAGCGGATAGTGAGATTATCTTGTATAAGAGCATATGATGCCCCATCTTGCCGCCAGATCAACACTCCATTGGGTCTCTTGGTAAATTTGGCCTTGAATTCATGCACTTCCTGCACTTATAGCACAACACTAGGCTACTAGAATATGTCTCTCTCTTCATTGTATCTATATGTCTAGACTTCTTACAGTATTTCCTGCTGCCAGTATGAGGGATACCGACCACGGATGTCAAGCTGCCCTGGCTCATCACTCCAGAAATCATCAGATTGCACTTCAGGTTTAGCACCTAGTTGACTATCGAAGTGATAGAAGTTGACATGAAGATGTTCACCAGAGATCAGATGTCGTTCTTGAGACCATCCTAAACATCCTTTCTAGGAATAACTCATCACCTCCTGGCATGGGCATAAAGCGCTACAACTCTATTAATTGAGAATAATACTTGATAACTGAGAGTGTACCTTGATCCAGGGTCATAAAATCTTGGCTCGATTAACCCTCAATGTCTCTGGATAGACGTAGTCATAGAAGGCATGCTGGAACACATCGTATGCCCAGACATGTAGGAATGTGGCCTATAATATCAAATCCCACCATCTCTTGGTGGTGTCCCGTAGCATGTACGTAGAATGTTTCACCCTCTTCTATAGAGGCGACTCCAGATGCTCGATGAAATAAAGCATTGATTCTAACCATGACCCTGCCACATGAGGTCCCCCTTCCCCAGTAAATGTGGGAGGATGCTGCTACTGGAGAACCTACGTCAACTCTGACATATAAGGTAATGATGTGATACTCATTTGAATGTCTACATGAACCTCATAATGCTCTCTCAGAACCATGTGTCTGCACATGTGTCCAGAATGATGGTTGGTGCCATCACTGGAACTATAGGATGATCTGCTGGTAGTCCCAGATCATCAATGTTCATTGTCTGATCACTTCCCTATAATTGGATTAAAACTAGAGGATGTCTTAGTGGCTTGACTCTACACGGTCAAGCTTACACCAAAGATAAATATTTTCAAGGACTGAAAACTAATAGTGTAAGAAGGAAATAGGAGAAAGATAGCATCAATTGTTTTTAGAAAAACATGGATACATGTCATGTGTAATTCCTACACGGTGTGTTACCTTAATCCTTCACATGGGAATGTACATTCTCCAACCCAGGTCATGTAACACCCCAATGTCACGATGTGTTTTCCAAACACAATATGGGTGCTTTAATCCTCTTCCTCTACCCAAGTACCCATACATGGCTAAGCAACACAATTATCCTTGAAAAATAATACATGTCATGTTAGTGGGAGACACAGTGTGTACTAGATGAACTTCACAGAACCGTGTTTTTAGTTACATGGCCACATACATGGCGGACCCTACATGGCATGTTTATGCTTGACAAGAAATGTACTAAGATGATTTCACCGACTCGTGTTGTTTTCTAACCGGCTGCATACTCAGTTTACACTACATGGCTTGTTTCAGATGGACCCAAAGTCTATTAGAAATGACTCAACAGACACATGTTGTTAGTCACACGTCTGGTTATATAGTTCTACAACACGTCATGTACATCAAGTACATGGCGTGTCCTACCAATGATTTCCCAACCCCGTGTATCTGACCGCAATGTCTATGATACTAGTAGCGACTACACATTGTGTACATATAATACACAATTTTTATTTAATAAAAATAGTTCTTTCCCAAAAAAGTATATACCACGTGTATTTATCCCTACACACCGTGTATTCTGGGTTTTTTTGGATAGTAAGCCTCATAATCTACTCTAAAAGCCCATAAAACATAGAAACAGACTTTTATGTGCCAATTTTTTTTCTGTGAGGGCCCAGACTCCCCGATAATCAATGATTGTCATCATATACATGTCATATACATGGAAAACAAGGCAATGATCAAAAAAATTCTGATCCATGAGGGACATTACATCTCAATAAACAATGTTTTCCATTGATTCAAAAAAACATTACACAATTCTATTATCAATCAAATAGAAGTAATTTTATCAAGGCATGTATCGAAACATCATGAATATCTAGCACATCATCTATCACAACAACATGAAACAAATAATGCACCATTAATGTCATGGAAGGAATGCATGAAATTTGATTTCTAAAAAGCGCCTTTATATTGCATGAGATGGAATACCCACACCTCATCGGGTTGAATTAAAAATATAACCTCAATAACATCAACAATAACAACACAATACATGCGAATAAGCCAATGTCGAATTCAAATAGACAATGAAATGTAAAAACAAGAAAAATTGCAATAAAAGAGGAAAATTTTCTTTTCCCTATACATGGGTTAGCTAATCTTTTGCACTACTTATTTCCAAGTACCTATTCTGTCCTCTCCTTAGCTATATGCTACAAACAGTAAGCCAAGAAGAAAAGAACACCTTTGATACTAATTTGTAACGTCCCAGTTCTGAGTGCCACCCAGAGGTTCCCCATTCCCGGTTGGTCAAATGGCCTCAAGAGCATTTCCCCGAACACCAGAGGCTGCCGACTGGCAACAAGGGCATTGGGTGTGATAGTGGGGAAACTATTCCATCATTGGCAGAGTCACAAAAAAAAATAGATAACAATAGTCTAATGAGAAAACAATTTACACAAAAGTAAACAGTGGATGACTAAAACTAATAACAACTAGAGCACGTATATAAATTTGATGCATTATACATTTTTCTCGGGAAACAGACAATCATGTCACAATGCTGGGATACAGAAAAAACCAATGTATAGAACAAAACAAATAAAATCGAGCAACATCGCAAGCCTCGACATGGTCCCATGATCTCTAGCTCCTCAGCAATCAAGCACCTCATGTAGAAATGTCCTTACACTAATATATACCGGAAGAAATATAATCTATTTGGGCCCAAAAGCATGACCCAAACAGGGTGTGAGACTAATCCAAGTAGGAGACCAATCAAATATATGTGCCAAACATTTAGTGAATATATATAGTAGTTAATAATAAAAAAGAAGTAGTTAATAAGTAATTACTCAAAAGTAAACAATCCTATAGTTTCAAAGAATTTAATTTCACATATAGAGTAAGCATATAATCAATAGCGAGTAACCCTCTAGTATGTAACCACGGTCTGAACCCTTTGGTCCAACTTTAGCACAGACTCTCTATGGAAGCGCTCACCAGCAATTCCCCCTATAATATTTTATCAGAAACTAAGATGTGCTCTAGGAAACCACTCAACATCCAATTCCCCCCTGTGGCCTAAAATGAGGAACTATAGACACTAGGAGAAAGCACTCACATCTATCCATCATATGGTGTCGCAACATAATAGTAAAACAAACACTCTTGAGAAGCCCTCAACATTTATTCTTCCTATCTATTACTACACAAGGTTCTCACCACCTATTGTATGTCAATCAGGCACATAAAATATACAAAGGGCAAACTAAACATCAAGAACTAAATGGCTAAATAGTCTATAGAATTTGACTACATGTCAGATAATGTTACTCCATCCTACAATACTAGTCATGAAAAGAAATGCTGCATAACTAGAAATCTAGACCAAACAATCAAAACAAGCATCATGGGAAAGGCATCCATACCGTGGAAATATTAACCATATTCAAAAAAAATTCACCACTACCCAAACAAAAAAGGCATATCATGCAATATCAGGCCTTAAAACCATAAACATGCAATAACCTAAACTAGTGTATTGGGAACATTTTAACATTTAACTCAATGAATAATTACAGAATGGCACAAACCACCTACCTCAACCTTATGAGATCAATATACAAGAACCTCACGTCATGAAACACCATAGAACACTGTAAATCTAGTAAATTGCAAAAAACCATCAACCGAAGATATCTCACAAGAGTTAAAAAATTTTAGAGATGAAGTTCTAGAAGATGATAGAACTCATCAATGTGATTCCAATGCAACTGACAGTGTATTACTCAGAGAACATATTTAGAGTCGGGGTCTTAGTGAAGATCTAAGGATGTACGGATGCTCCTAGATGAGATAGACGAAGAAGGATGGTTTTATGTAAATTAGATATAGCATCCAGACTTTTTGTAATATAAAATTTCATTACATTTTACAAAACCGAGGATCTTTAAGGTTTAGTGTCTTGGAAACCAGGAACATTAAACATGAAAACATAAAACATTATTCAAAAACACTTGATAGGCTTCTACTCATATTCATCCTAGGTTCATTACTGCATCACATAACTTGGGGACATTCATCAAAAGAAAGGGTGAGCAAAAAGCCCAGTAAGGGAAACAAGAGAATCATTTTACATGTGAACTTGAGATACTTCAGTAAGGTCATGAAAAGAACTTTAAGGAATGAGAATGAAATCATGAATCATATCATAATAAAAATAAAATTTTCATAACTTGAAGATGTGGCAACATCATTTAACATAGACAATCATGAACATATCACCAAGGTCCATCCACAAGGTGTCATTTTAAAATTACCAAGTTTATTCACCAAGGTATCATGAAAATTTTAATCTCTAGTGGTTACATCATTACCCAATGCATTGGAGCGCTATCAAGGCGCACCCTTAAATTTGACTTTATTATCATGTGAGCCACATATATCAGCATCAAAAATTTCATAAATAACCCATATAACATAAAATAAATGGGTTTCATTTCATAATCATAACGTTTTAAAAACTGCTTTAAAGACATGATCTTTGTGTCACTTTAAAACCCACAGAAAAGGAAGGTGGGTCTTATGTATGTAAATCCCAGAATTTAAAATAGAACATCTTGGTATATATGTGAATAACCCTATAAAAGAGAGAGCTTTGAGTATTCACTTAAAATAAAAGAACTTTATAAAAAGAGAGAGACATTTTGAGAAGAAAATTCTGCAGCATATAAGGTTTTTAGAAAACATTGAAAAGAGAGGGAACATGGGTCAAACATTCATAAATGACCCATGAAACAGTAGAGGGACAGAATATAAAGGATTTAAGAACATGGAAATGAAATTTCATAATATACCATATGAAATGAAGAACATTAAAGGGAGACAAAAATAAGATTTCTCTTATGAAAATTCGGCAGCCTAACAACGTTACATAAATTTCAACCAAAAATGAATTGATGAGATCAAATAGGGTATTTCATCATATGATCATAAAAGATCAGTATGATAGATATATAGATCATACCCAACGTAATAAAAAAGGAACTTGAAAGGCTTCACATGGAATTAGAGCTTTGAAAAGGGAGAAAGGTGTAGGGACCACTTAAAAATTCAGCAGCCTAACGACGCCACTTAAACATCAAAATACTGAATTGAAGAGATAAAATGGGGTATCTCATCATATGGTCATAAAGGATCAGTATGATAGATATATAGATCATAACCCAACATAACAAAAAGGAACTTGAACGAATTTACATGAAAGTATAACTTCAAAACAAGAAGGGTGAAGAACCACTTAGAAATTCGGCAGCCTAACAGCGCCAGTTAAAACTTCAAAATACTGAATTGAAGAGATCAAATGGGGTCTCTAATCATATGATCATAAAAGATCAGTATGATAAATTTAGAGATAATACCCCAACATAATAAAAAGGAACTTTAAAGAATTGTCATGAAAGTAGAACTTCAAAATGAGAAGGGTGAAGAACCACTTAAAAATTCGTCAACCTGACGGCGCCACTTAAAACTTCAAAATACTGAATTGAAGAGATCAAATGGGGTCTCTCATCATATGATCATAAAAGATCAGTATGATAAATTTTGAGATCATACCCCAACATAATAAAAAGGAACTTGAAATACATTACATGAAAATAGATCTTGAAAAATTAGAAGGGAGAAAGAATCCATTACAAAAAGTTCGGCAGCCTAACGACGCCGCTTAAAACGTCATAAAACGAAATAATGAGAGTAAGAGGGGATCTATCATTATGTGAAAATGAAAATGGATGTAAGAGGAGTATAAAAGAACACCTTTTAAAATAAAAACATGGAGCATAAAATAAATTAAATAAAAGAGATTTCTTGAAAAGAAAGAGAGAGATCGGATCCCTTACCTTAAAACGTAATTCTTAAAAATCAACGGTTGGGACCATGAGGGCTTGGGGGCACCTTGGGAGGACTCCTTGGGAGGTAATGAGACCAGAACTTCGTTGGGGGAGAGTGGGGAGTCTAATGGATGAGAGGATGGCTTGATATTAATAGGTAAAGTGAGGGGACAAGGCATTAATGGCCAAGGGACACCTCATTAGTGGTATTGGAAAAACCATGGGCTTTCCCATGGTATTTTCCCTTGGTATTAGCCACTTAGGACACCAAATACCTTATCATACTATTCATAATTTGAAAATATTGATTACAAACTTAATACATCATTTAATGATGTCATTAAAAACCCGCAACTTAAAAACTGTATTTTCACTATTCACTGAAAATTCATCTTTCTCAGAATAATCCCAAAATTTCACCTTAACCAAATATCAATGCTCTGATTTCGGAAATGAACTCCATTTTATAAAAATAATTTTCTAAATGTTTTTAATTTAAGTTTTATATAAATTAACTATTCACCGAAAATTCATTTTTTCAGAAAAATCCCCAAAAATTACCTTACATAATATCGATGATCTGAGTTCAAAAATGAAATCCATTTTATAAAAATAATTTTCTAAATATTTTTAATTAAATTTTTAATTAAAAAACACTATTCACCCGAAAAAAATAATACTTGAATAATAATTTATGAAACCATTATTTAACAATTTTATTGAATCACATTACTTAATCAATGTGCCTAAATTATTTTGAATGTTTCTTTAAGTGAGATTACTAATCCATTTGGTCACATTACTAACCCTAAGGGTAAAATAACTAATCATAATTTACTATTCATCAAAAATCAAGTTGATCTTATTAGACTCTAAATTTTGTACTGAACATAATTATAGAAGACAATTTTTTGAAAATCATTACACATTTTTAATTATTTAAGGTTTACATAAACATTTTTTTAAAATATTCTTTTTAAAATTCATCAAAAATATACATACTATTTTTATCCGGTCATTTGAAAATTCATAAACTTCTTCATAAGAATAAATCCCAATTTTTATTTAAAACAAAGTGTTACACAAGGATGTTATGGTCTCCTTATATGGCCCCTTATAATACCAGCATAGGACCTAAGAGTAAGGTGTGCTAGGGTGATAGAATATTGGGGCCGCTCGGTCAACATTTCCCGAGTGGTAATTTCTATCAGTTTGAACATATCTTGAAGGCGATTCCGTTCTAGCTTCACATGTTGATGTTCAGCTTGGGTTTGGTCCAGAGCAAAGCCCAATGGTGCTACCAGCTTCCCAAGTTCTGTTAGATGGGCTTCGATCAGTCCAAGACTACTAGATAAGGACATTGAGTCTTCTTTCTATATTAATTAACCAAGATCACTTGTATTTAGAGACAATAATCGAAACATTTAGTTTCTAGTGTTCATATTGAACAATAGTCATATAACAGTCAAAACCCAATGGTCTCATTTTAATTATAATCATGTTTATCAAATAAAACATTTTTGTTGTGTATAAAAATAAAATAAAATAACACATGAAAATTGGAACCAGGATTTATTCAAAATTTTGTGTCGTTACATACTTCCCCCCTTAAGAAATTGCGTCCTCGCAATTTTTAAAATTGGGTTTTGAAATTTCATTGAAATTACCACATCGGAAAAGGAGTCAGTAACATTATTACTTTAAAAGAAAGAAAGGGGAGTACAAAGGTCACACGAGTTAGCCCACACTAGGATTCCATGTAGGAAAACATGGACATGGAAGAAAAACATAGGGTCAAGTTCTGGGGGAGAGTGATAGAGAACATGATTAGGAGAAAGGTAACTATAAGAAAATCCCAAACTTATGATGTGTGTAAATGGTCTTTGATTACCTAATAGGAAACGTAAACCAACAACATTTTTGTTTTACGTTCCTTTTCATAATTTTGAGGAATCCATTTACAACATAAAACAAAAACATAAGAAAATATACCTATCTTCATGAAGATTTTCATCCTTTAATAAGTTTCTACCCAAAACTAATCTTTTCTCCAAACTATGAGCATTCAAAACTACTTGGTCTCATAAAAACACAAGAATCATCTTCTAGAGAATCACATAATCCACAAAAGATTAACTATCTATTTCTTCTTTCTTTAAACATTATCCCAAAAACATAAAGGGTAAGGTAAAACAACTCTTCAAAAAAAAATCCCATAGGAATGGAAACTACTTTTAAATCGTCAAAGTTCCATGGTACCACCCATAGTTCATCATTGACCATTCCATAAATAACGATCATTAAGATTCCTCAAAATAAACCAAGCTAATATTGAAACCCAAAAACAAGAAGGATTTGATAACATAGTATTCCAAAATAAACTTCATTGTTTATCTCCTAACAACATCAACCACTCCTAACATCTTATAACAAAAGTAGCTAACCTAAACATATTTTACCCATGATAGGTTAATCATTTCCATAAGTAACCTAAATTACTATAAGTCCACCATAAAATCATCGATTCTTCAAAGTATAAGTCAACCTTACTTCTCAATGAAAATACCGTAGTAATTTATTTACCTCGATCATATACGGTTCCCGAAATAGTGAAAGTCTTCCAAAATAATAATCATCTTTTAATCACCTACTCATTTCTATCATATTAATATGGAAATCTTTGCATTTCCAATCACATTGGTTGTTGGGACATGTTCTTCCATTTCCCACCATTAACTAAGAAGAGAAAGTATAATTAGGGGCTTAAATACTTAGCCAATAATCATGAAAATGAAATTAAATAATATAAGTATAACTTATATAGGAAAAGTATACCCTAACTTGTGATCCCCTAGGTTTAAAACTAGGTTATCCATGATCATACATCCTCATGTGAATCTTTATTTTATTTTATTTTTTTTCCATTAATAATGGTTCATACTAAGCTTATGAATTTACCAAAGCATATCCCCCGGGAGTGTCATAACCAAGAGTGCAGCAAGGCCAGTTTTCCTGTACCAGTTCCCGTTAGAGTCTAGCTCAAAGCAGTGTTTCCAAGTTTTACCCCTATGTACATCTATGCCAGAGCCACCTCTATCTGCTCGTATCTAGACAGGGATGTATTTGCTTGCAAACCCCTTTACTCAATACTCACCAAAATACCAGGAAAATTTCCTATATTTAAACTTTTCTATAGGGTTATTCCTAGGGTTTTCAGATCCTAATTTCCACAAATAACTAAACCATCCTTTGATACCAACTATAGCATCCAGCCTTTTTATAACATAAAATTTCATTACATTTTACAAAACCGAGGATCTTTAAGGTTTAGTGTCTTGGAAACCAGGAACTTTAAACATGAAAACATAAAACATTCTTCTAAAACACTTGAAAGGCTTCTACACATATTCATCCTAGGTTCATTACTGCATCACATAACCTGGGGACATTCATCAAAAGAAAGGGTGAGAAAAAAGCCCAGTAAGGGAAACAAGAGAAACATTTTACATGTGAACTTGAGATACTTCAATAAGGTCATGAAAAGAACATTAAGGCATGAGAATGAAATCATGAGTCATATCATAATAAAAATAACATTTTCATAACTTGAAGATGTGGATACATCATTTAACATAGAAAACCATGAACATATCACCAAGGTCCATCCCCAAGGTGTCATTTGAAAATTACCAAGGTTATTCACCAAGGTATCGTGAAAATTGTAATCTCTAGTGGTTACATCATTACCCAATGCATTGGAGCGCTATTAGGGAGCACCCTTAAATTTGCCTTTATTATCATGTGATCCACATATATCATCATCAAAAATTTAATAAATAACCCATATAACATAAAATAAATGGGTTTCATTTCATAATCATAACGTTTTAAAAACTGCTTTAAAGACATGATCTTTGTGTCACATTAAAACCCACAGAAAATGAAGGTGGGTCTCATGTATGTAAATCCCAGAATTTAAAATAGAACAACTTGGTATATATGTGAATAAACCTATAGAAGAGAGAGCTTTGAGTATTCACTTAAAATAAAAGAACTTTAGAAAAAGAGAGTGACATTTTGAGAGAAAATTCTGCAGCATATAATGTTTTTAGAAAACATTGAAAAGAGAGGGGACGTGGGTAAAAAATTCATAAATGACCCATAAAATATTAGAGGGATATAATATAAGGGATTTAAGAACATGGTAATTAAATTTTAAATTATTACATATGAAATGAAGAACATGAAAGGGAGACAAAAATAAGATCTCTCTAATGAAAATTCGGCATCCTAACAGCGTTACATAAACTTCAACCAAAAATGAATTGATGAGATCAAATAGGGTCTCCAATCATATAAACATAAAAGATCAGTATGATAGATATATAGATCATACCCAATGTAATAAAAAAGGAACTTGCAAGAGTTGACATGGAATTAGAGCTTTGAAAAGGGAGAAAGGTGCAACGACCACTTAAAAATTCAGCAGCCTAACGACGCCACTTAAACTTCAAAATACTGATTTGAAGAGATCAAATGAGGTATCTCATCATATGGTCATAAAATATCATTATGATAGATATATTGATCATACCCCAACATATCAAAAAGGAACTTGAACGAATTGACATGAAAGTAGAACTTAAAAATGAGAAGGGTGAAGAACCACTTACAAATTCGGGAGGCTAACGACGCCACTTAAATCTTCAAAATACTGAATTGAAGAGATCAAATGGGGTCTATCATCATATGATCATAAAATATCAGTATGATAAATTTAGATAACATACCCCAACATAATAAAAAGGAACTTGAATGAATTTACATGAAAGTAGAACTTCAAAATGAGAAGGGTGAAGAACCACTTAAAAATTCGTCAACCTAACGGCGCCACTTAAAACTTCAAAATACTGAATTGAAGAGATAAAATGGGGTCTCTCATCATATGATCATAAAAGATCAGTATGATAAATTTAGAGATCATACCCCAAAATAATAAAATGGAACTTGAAATACTTTACATGAAAATAGATCTTGAAAAATGAGAAGGGAGAAAGAATCTGTTACAAAAATTTCGGCAGCCTAACAGCGCCAGTTAAAACTTCATATAACGAAATAATGAGAGTAAGAGGGGATCTCTCATTATTTGAACATGAAAAGGGCAGTAAGAGGAGTATAAAAGAACACCCTTTAACATATGAACATGGAGCATAAAATAAATTACATAAAGGAGATTTCTTGAAAAGAAATAGAGAGATCAGATCCCTTACCTTAAAACGTAATTCTTAAAACTCAATGGTTGGGACCTTGAGGGCTTGGGGGAACCTTGGGAGGATTCCATGGGAGGTAATGAGACCGGAACTTCGTTGGGGGAGAGTGGGGAGTCGAATGGATGAGAGGATGTCTTGGTATTTATAGGGAAAGTGAGGGGACAAGGCATTAATGGCCAAGGGACACCTCATTAGTGGTTTTGGCAAAACCATGGGTTTTCCCATGGTATTTGCCCATGGTATTGGCCACTTAGGACGCCTCAAACCTTATAATACTATTCATAAGTCGAACATATTGATTAAAATCTTAATACATCTTTTAATGATATCATTAAACACCCGCAACTTAAAAACTGTATATTCACTATTCATAAAAAATTCAACTTTCTCAGAATAATCCCAAAATATCACCTTAACCAAATATCAATGATCTGATTTCAAAAATGAACTCCATTTTATAAAAATAATTTTCTAAATAATTTTAATTTAATTTTTAAATAAATTCACTATTCACCGAAAATTCATTTTTTTCAGAAAAATCCCCAAAAATTACCTTAACATAATATCGATGCTCTGAGTTGAAAAATGAAATCCATTTTATAAAAATAATTTTCTAAATATTTTTAATTTAATTTTTAATTAAAAAACATTATTCATTCGAAAAAACTAATACTTGAATAATAATTTATGAAACTGTTATTTAACCATTTTTTTGAATCACATTACTTAATCAATGTCCCTAAATTATTTTGAAACATTGTTTAAGTGAGATTACTAATCCATTTGGTCACATGACTAATACTAAGCGTAAAATCACTCTTAATAATTTACTATTCATCAAAAATCAAGTTGATCTTATTAGACTCTAAATTTCGTACTGAACATAATTGTAGAAGACAATTATTTTTGAAAATCATTACACATTTTTAATTATTTAAGGATTACATAAACATTTTTTTAAAATATTCTTTTTAAAATTCATCAAAAATATGCATACTATTTTTATCCGGTCATTTTAAAATTCATAAACTTCATCATAAGAAGAAATCCCAATTTTTATTTAAAACAATGTATTACACAAGGCAGTTATGGTCTCCTTACATAGCCCCTTATAATACCAGCAAGGGACCTAAGAGTAAGGTTTGCTAGGGTGATAGAATCTTGGGGCGGCTCGGTCAACATCGCCCGAGTAGTAATTTCTATCAGTTTGAACTTCTCACGTAGGCGATTCCGTTCTAGCTTCACATGATGAAGTTCGGCTTGGGTTTGGTCCAGAGCAAAGCCCAATGGTGCTACCTCCTTCCCAAGTTCTGTTAGATGGGCTTCGATCAGTCCAAGACTACTAGATAAGGCAATTGAGTCTTCTTTCTATATTAATTAACCAAGATCACTTGTATTTAGAGACAATAATCGAAAAATTTAGATTCTAGTGGTCATATTGAACAATAGTCATATAACAGCCAAAACCCAATGGTATCATTTAAATTATAATCATTTTTATCAAATAAAACATTTTTTTTGAGTATAAAAATAAAATAAAATAACACATGAAATTAGGAAATAGGATCTATTCAAAATTTCGGGTCGTTACATTAGACCTGACCCCAGTGCATTTAATGAAAAAGAATTAAAGTACATGACGTGTAATTTAGAAGTACACGACATGTACATTCCTTTTACAGGCCCCACATTAGGGGCCTACAGGTCACCCCACATAGCCATGCACTCAGACGTTACATGACCAGTACACGGTCACCCATGTCAATCGAGTACACAACGGGTACTTATAAGTACATAATGTGTACTCTAGAAATTTATTGAACTACTCTTATCTCAAAAACACCAAAAAAGAAAAACATACCTAAAAAAGATATGGGTTAATACAACCAGAACCTGTGTGGTCTACATTACATGACCAGATGACTGGGGTAAAACACTATGCTCAATTGAAACTGAGTTCCCAAAGGCTTCACATATCCTCTCCCTAACAATTCCATGAACTAAGCATCACAATCTATAATGATAGTTAAGGTAATTACACGAAGGGAAACTACCTATTTCACACATAGGCATCCCAAAATGTCTACAATGATCTATTTCTCTTCACCCACTGATAGGAGAGAAACCAAGTGTTTATCTTGAAAACATGATGCAACTCCCTTGGACTCTCAATTAATGGCAAGAGATCCTGGTACATACTCACCTCCATTAGATGTATAGCTTGGGAAAACCAATATTCTCAACACCAACTCTCATATTGTGACAAGTGTTGTCATCCATCCTTAAACCTGGATGATGATATTCACTCCACCAATGAGTATATCTTGGACATATCTTGATGTTATCTAGTTATGAATCATATTACAATCACTATCCCAATGTTTTAGCGCCCTAGATCTCTAAATAAGTGGAGGGTTATAATTATCGGCAGGTAGTAAACTGCACCACCCTCAGGTGTCTCACATGTTCTGAATAAGTTATCCGAAAAACATATATTTCATTAGAGAATACTATCATGAACATATCTAAAAATGTTTAGGGATCTAGCACATATGTCTCAAGACAATTCTATGTTGTAAAACCTTACAATGGGAACCACCATAAACTCAAAACAACCAAAGTGGATTTGGAATGACACATCTGGTATATCTTGCTACGATACCAAATCTAATGATAACACATATCGAGCTAGAACTCTTAGAATCACTTCGTTCCAAACCACTGGTCGATGAATCCATAAATTATCAAGAGTGGATACTTTCCCTCGCATAAAATTGTCTATGTTATTCCAATTCACATCCAACCACATACACTCATATACATTTCTTGAGAATAATACCTAGATGCCCTGGTGAACACACTAGGTTTTTAACAACCCCATTTCTTTGTCAACAATCAACTAAAATTCAAACTATGAATCTTAAGAGATAATATATGGTGTTCTATCACAAAAATAATTGAGATGCCTAGATACCTATACTAATAGAGTACTAAATCATTGTATGGAGATAAACCAGACATATACCGCGGAGAGACTTCCTCATACTCTTCCACAACTCCAAGAAAACAAAATATCATAGCATCCACTACTCAAAAGTTATTAATAGATAAATAATAAGATGTTGGTCATAACCTACTATGCATGAGATCATCCATCCTTTCCTAGGATCACACATTATCAGCGGGGGAAAACATCATCCTAACAAACTGGACGAACTATTACACTCACTAGTAGAAACTAACTGAGCATTGATGGTAGGAATCAAATCCATACTATGGAAGACATCATTTTGGATTTCTACCACTAAGAAGAGATTCCATGTTAGGATATATCTCTATCTCTCTCCACATCCTAAAGACAGGTCACACAGTCTATACATGCATATAATAAATAATCCACTTTATAGGATCCTCAAACACAATAGTCAAGAAAATTGGCTCCACTAGTTTTACTTAATCTCAAATAGGGGATATGATCATGGATAAGGGGATTTTTATACAATGTGAAAACTGAAACTGGGGTAGTGAAAACACACATAGTACATCAATTTACACTTGAATCCTCTGAAATCTCAAAGTACTTGGAACTCTGAATTTCCCTTTCCCACGTGATTACCACAACACAAGATTTATCTTACACCTTATTACATCAACATACTCAACCACACATCTCAGAGAAACCCATAAAACTAACCTTGAAACTATCAACATTGAGAGGAACTGACTCCCCAACACGATTTTGGATCATGTGTCAAGGAATTATCTTGGTGTGAGAAATATCTATCTTCCAAGCATGTTTAATGTCACATAAAACATGACCAACAAAAGTATATATTTATTCCTTGTGTCTCCCTAGAAACAAAATAGATCAAAAGATGAAAATTTTTGGATCATACCTATTTCTAATAAAATTACAATATGAGTAGAGGGAACACATATCATAACTCTAAACTCTCCTTGAGAAATTATGTATTGAATCTATAGTGAATTTATCTATCGATGATTTTACTACTATCTTCCCCATCCTTGAGTGGTCCACCAAGAGGTGGTGATTGATGAATCAATCAAAAAAATTATACTACATCCCACTGCTCCCCAAGCTCCTCTATCACATTTGTTTTCCTATGATCCTTCTTTCTCTAGTAAATACCTCTACCTTGGTCATTTTTTTAAGTCATCTACGACTGCATCACAACTGGTAGAAGGATATCATGTGAGATGTCATCTCCAATCACATGCATAAAAACATATCACTCATAATGAAATATTATATCATAGAGTGTATTGATGAAATTTCAAGTTTCATGATTTGAGCCACATGCCTACTATTGGTAGGTCCTACTGAACATCCATCGCAAGTGATGCCTACCTTAGAAGGACATTATACAAGCTCAAATCCTATTAATAATCACGCAACACCAAAACATAAAACTAGGATTCAATCTTGCATGCCGCATCCACCTGAACCACTGATGTTGGGTCTCTGAACTGATCAATAGGAAAATGTACCACTAGCTCACCATCATGAATAATGATTTCCTTTTGATGAACCCCTGTCGGGGAGGAGTCACAACTCAACAGTTCAATCTCTTGACCGTATTCTACAAACCTCACTTGTAGTCAAAAAGAATATATCCTTAAATAAGACAATATTTTCCATGGGAAATGAGTATATTCAGTGAGTTAATTCAAGAAGGACATGGAAACCAAGTCCCATTCCAATATGACGCATGTACCAATGAAATCCCTAAAACGTGTTCCTGCATGTACCGAGTCAAAAACCAGAATATCTGAGTCCCAATGAATCGATACATCAACTACTACACCAACACGAGACACCGTTTCCAGAGACAAAAACACAATCCAATTTTATAATATTTCCCTAATTCCCAAATCAGACCATACTACAAGAAATATGAAACTAAATAATCTAGTCCTAAACATAGGTAGCGTCATAAAATATCAAGTTGGAACTCCTCTAAAAGCATTCTGTCATGCCCCAACCAGATGGTGCTCAATCTACAACTACCCCAATCTCATATCTAATAGGCTAAGGGATAGAGACTAGCTCAATGTAGGAATATTACACACATCTAATACATTAGCATAATGTACACTTACACACACATACACACAAATCCAATCCCTATACAGTGATAAAATAGAGTTTAATGATAAAAATTTATTCATGGACCTATAATTCCATAATCATAGTATCACATAACGTGTTGTAAAGCATAAAGACTGTCTAAATACAAGCCCACCCAAAACTGAAAAAATAATGTATGAACTTCTTAGAAGGAGGGGACTAATGTAAAATAAAAAATTGGTATACACCTTAGTTTGTCCATCAAAAACTAATACATTCTTTCTACTAGTACAATAAGAACATTAAAAAATATACATTGTCTACATAAGGCTTGACATGTGTTGGCAAAGCCCATGTAGGTTTTTGTATAATAATACCTAGGTAGAAACTCATAAATAACTAAAACTAATCACCAAGAGTGTTTATATCATCACATGATATATCAATAATGATATGAGACATATAATAAAACATCCGTATATAGTAATTATAGACACAGAATCTCATGGTAATATTACAACTGCATTTCCATCCAAAGATCCACTATGATGATTCAAGATAATTCTCACCACTCGACGAGCTATACTGCCACCGATGACCCTCATCCATAAGGTCATGTTCATTAGGTCTTACTATGAAGTGGAATGAATGATACTGATAAGATTGTTTAAAAAAGAACACATTATCATACTTCACCTCATCATAAGGATTATATCTTGAGATACATATAGGGGGTCAACACCCATGGCTCATTAGTGGGACAACATACCTTACTGGAAAAATCATCCTTAAAGGGGATTGATGTCTGTATAAATATTATCCAAAACAATTCCGAAAACCCCTATATAAGAAAAAATAAAGGACATGAGGATCCCTCTGGGCCTCTTAATGATATACAAGATCCAATCCACTGAGGTAGATGTAGATGGAGAATAAGGTAACTTACATCAATATAAGGGAACTTTCCCACAATGAATAAATCATTTGGATGGTGCAAAGAGGTTTTATCCTATGAAGAGAAAATGATGTTACAATGATCCCTCTTAGTAGTGAACTAAGAGAACACACTCTATACATACTAGTTTAAGGAATCTCATGAAAGTTCAACTAGAAGTTGAACTGTGAATTAAGATGTTTATAAACTATCATCAACAGAGTACAAGGCATGTCCAAAAGGGTAAACGATTTGTCTCACCAATAATATCACTTAACATGACTCAAAATTGCATATAATTAACCTTACGTTAATATGTGGTGTGTCCTTTTAGGTGAACGGTAATTAGATATCGCTATGGAACTCCGCGTTTTGTTATGCTCGTGCTTGTGCACACTGGGTTATGGCCATGTACTTCCTCATGTCCTTGTACACATATTTTATAGTGTACTATGACCTTCCCACATACTTCAAAAGTAAAAAATGTGTTAGGCCACATGGCCACATAGGATTTCACCCTCTGTGCACATTGATCCATTCTCAATGTGTTACATGGTGTTTTACTTGTCACATATGGAGTGTAACTCCACATGGAATCCTAGTCATATACCCCCTGTTCACACAAAGAGGGTTGGATAAGGGTCACATGGTGTATGGAACATCCCACATGACATGTGATACCTCTCTCTATACTAAAATTGTATCACACCATTGAAGGTACTACAAGACGTGTGTTCATAGGACTATATGCCACGTACTTTGAACATTCATTGAAATTCATGAATGTTTAGATATCTTAACCCAAATAACAATTTAAACACTAATTCCACAAGTAATTTCACCACACATCATATATTTGGGGTTTACAAAAACCTCTCCCTTCTTTTGATTGGATTCCAACCATTCCAATTATATCCACTGATATAGAAATACCTGCCATCATGCCTTGTCACTACCACACGATAAGAAAACTGTTACTAACTCCTAATACATTTATGGATCTTCTCCCATCAACAAGAACCACATTCTAGAAATTTATTATCTATCCAAAATCCAGGGTAGTGATCTTCTATAACAAATATTGAATGCTCAGTGACTGATCACTAGGTTTTTGTCGAATCGTAGTCCAATAGGAAATACCAATGACAGATGCACAAATTATTGAGAGAGAAACCCGTAAAAAAACATAAGAAATTAACCTCAACCATGGTTCATTTTCATACTCAATATATTTTCATATAAATTATAAATTAATATGTATAACCATCAATGATAAAAATAATAATAATTATCCCCAAATCTGATAAATAAAACCACACTCATAAAACAAATGATCTACGAATCAATTTATTATTTAATTAATTAATGTTCATAGTGTGAAGAGAAAATCGGAATAATCCATAAAAAAGCATCCTAACACAATTTGGATTGATCTATAATAAATAATGAGCAAACGTCGTTGTCATTAAAGAGATCCACAAGCTGTGTTGGAGTAGAATCATTGTTCTAATCTTGATCTGATGTCGTATGTGAATGATCCTCCAATGACTCATCTCCATGGTATCCTATCAATACCTATATTATCCAGATAAAGGTAGGGATTCATCATATCCATGTTTAAATAGAATATTCTTGTTCAATACATCAAAATAACGAAATAATTAAATGGAATTAATTTATTTTATTATCGTAGAACGTGATTTTAATTTATCAAAATGCCTGATGCCATCAAATATTTTGTAGCACCTAAGGTAGAGTCCATATTCTGAACTCAATGATTATCATAAATTTTTCATCTAAGACTCTGCTTAATATATTTCAATATTTTTAGTATAATTTAGTGCATATTATATTAATATATTTAATATTTTTTTAAATATCCATTTTGTGTTGACCGGGCCTCAGAATCTCATTTCGTCATATCATCAAGCTTCTATATTCATCTATGAAATATTTTAAATTATTATTCTGATAAAACTTGGATATTAAAATGAATATTTATGGGTATCTAATACAATATATAAAAATAACTGTTTAATGACCAACACAATGTAAATAGTAAAAAATGATCTCTAAAAACCCATGAAACTCAAAATACCTCCATTATTATACCACCTTAAAATATTTTTTTGTCACTTCCTGAGTTCATATAGTCCTATTATTTAGTATAATATTAATTACCCTGGTTAATGTCTTTAATTATGGGATCCAAAACAAATTTATTACACCCATGGACCAAATATCCTTACGAAACCTGAGACACATAATCACAACACCTCATGTGGACCTCTCAACCGCCAATGTTTTGTGTAAATGTCAAGTGTCTAGTGATACCCATTTGAGAAATGGTTTCCCCCATTAAATTAATAAAAAATAAATATAATAACACATCTAAAGAAGTATTAAAAATATCTTATTGGAATGATACAGTGTTTTTAATGGGTAAATAATGTAAGTGTATAAAATTATGAGACAATGTAAGTATGAATAACATGATATTTAATTACATTACCATATATAACATGTCTTAAAAACACCCAAAAGATAAAATGTTTATGTGTGCCTAATTTAAAACAAAAAATATATTTTTTATTTTTTCTAAAATGGCCTACACACCAAAAAGAATACTCACAATTGTGTAGGTTCTCTATAAAGATCCAAATACAACCCAAATTCTATCCATAATTTTAACCACTAGGCACTAAAAAGAAATCACTCCAACATCTACACTCTTAATGTAACTACCCAATATTTGGGTTCCTTTCATAAAAGTAAATCATGAATAAATGGGCACACAAACATCCTAAGGGGGGCCTTTATAGAGATTTTGTATGTAAAATTTGCAGGCAGTTAGCACCATACCCCTCCAAACCTTAAAAAAACAAGTATTTTATGATAGTGATAGTAAAAATATAGTCTAATAATGATATAAAATCTACAAGTCATAAAAATAAAATATCTTCATATTTATTAGCGTTGGAATGTAATTTCCTCAGAAGTGAGTATCCATACCTTCTTACCTACTTTTAGCGTAAGCGTTGTTGTGGGATGATTACTCAGTGTGTTTAACTATGAACAAAATTAGTTTCTTACATATATATCACACATGTACACTTGTACAGATACATATATGTGTTTATTAGTGTGAAATATGGTAGGGTTAGAGTGACCCTTATCTAGTGGAATATAAAATTTTATAATAAGTTATGGAAATATTTCAACCAATCCAAAAGAATTGGGGAATGTGTGTAATGATTTGGGTTGTTTGGATCCTATATTGATCCACCATGTTATATAATATGTTTGGATCTAATGCCAATTTTATGTATCCAAAAAATCCATAAAATTAAATAGAATCAAACCATGTGATTTATAGATAGTTTTGAATAAGACATCATTTAGTCGACACATTAATCAATAATGGACCTTAGTAAAATTAGTAAATTAAAATCCATGGTATTTCATATACCATGATCAATGTAATAAGAATTCCATGTAAAGCATGAAATGGAAAAAAATTACTCAAAGTATAACATGGAACAATAACAAAAATGATATAATCATGAGTGGTGAAATGATAATCATTATTCAAGTAAATGTCATATAAATGTGTTTTAATTAATATACTTGGTTTCGTTGGTTTCACTCATCCCCAAGAGATTTATAATGTAACTATCTATGAGTATGAGTGAAATAATGGGTTTCCTACTAATTTTTTATTTACTCCCTATGGGAATCGAAAAAGAGGAAGGATGCCACAAAAAACCTTATCTTGACCACTTATTAAAGGATTGTAATTATATCAACATAATTGTGAATTGAGGAAAATGAATATAAAAACTGAAATCTCATTATTTTGATAGATTCATTTAATAAAATCCATCCTGAAATAATTTCCCTAGTAGTTATGGGCACCCATCATGTCCATCACCCCTCATAGTGGGGAGGGAGACTCCTCCAGTCCAGCCTTGCATGCTAGGTAATTCAACCCATTCACTAACCTAGAATATATCTCTCCTTAACCATTCATCTCTTTGAGTCCTAAACTTCCATCTATCAACAATGATATTTTTATGTTGATTCTCTCTTCATGGTAATTATATAAGGTATTTTTTCCTTTCATTACATATCAATTGTGGCTTAATTTTCATGGAGAAAACCTCAATTGTATAGTTTCCATGGTATCAACATTTTTTTAAGGCGATCAAAGGAATCCATTATGGTTGGGATTCCAGATTAATGACACATCATGATAAGATTTTCTGGGGAATATGACATAGCCTTTTCATGGTATAAATCACAATATCTTGTTAATGAATGAAATTATTTCTATTCATATTGTCATATAAATTCTATATGTAGTTTGAACCTCCATCATCAGTTATTTGGCTTTGTTTCCCTGGGGCAGACATTCCCTTCCAAATTTATTTGACATATCAAATACTTGAAAACCTGATAAGATATCCATGTTATTGTTCATCCCATTTTAACTTGAATGTATATTGAAGTTTGTAATAAATAAATATTGAATATGAAAATGAATTTCTGTTTTTTTAAATGATTAATTTTTAATCTTGGTGTAATTATTACTTATCCTGATATCGTCTAGGTCACTCCAAGAATAAGTGTGGACACTGCCTGATAAAGAAGGTGGATCCAAAGGTTGGCTTTCCATATATATATTCTTCTTATAGTGTTTGGAATTATATTTATACTATCTATAATTATACTACCTAGAATAAAGTGGTGAGAAATCCCCCTAGGCATCTCATGTTGGGGTATCAAAGGATTGAGGTAATCTCTTTAGCATAGCCAGTGGTACATCCTATTATGTGGTTGATATGTGTCCAAAATTAGCCAAACACGGTCCCATTTTTAATTTTCCTTCACCTAGATATGAAATAAATCCCACTAATGTAGCTCCTCATCATCTTCAGGGTCCTTAGTATACATTAAGGTCTAGTAGTGATAGTGATGTGGCTTGTCAAATCTATAGTAAGATAGTGATGGATGTGAAATCATTGACTATACATTGGGGAAATACCATGAAATGTTGTTTTCTTCCTTATCTGAAGTATAAGTGTCCTTTCATCATTCTATGTTTCAAAACTCATTCAAAATCAGGGATTAAGATGTAACAAGAAACATAAATTCTATTGTGCATTATATTGTTGTTGCTATGTGGAAGATGTAGAACACTAATGGAATGTGGCATAAATTCCATCATGATGAAATATTTTAGAATCCAGATGTGGATGAAGTAGAATCTGATTACCAAAATTCATTTGAATATGGGAATGACCATTTATAGGATGAGTTATTTGGATCAATAATAATGTAAATAAATATTTGATGTTTTAATTCACTAAATTATCCAATTTATAATGGGATGAAGACCAGGAATCACATGGATTAATCCTACCATCCTAAAATGATGATCTCAAGGTCAACTGTATGGAATAATTACTATATTATTAGGAGACTAGAAAATGATATAAGGACATAAAAAACATCTAAGAAACTCAATTATGGGGTAGTGTTTTTACCTGATGTGGAAATTTACAAGGATAAGCTCCTTTTATACAACCAGTCTAATTCAGTTTTGATGGTTCAATGGCCAGTAGATAAGTGATGTAAGACTCTTGTGGTAATGTAAAAACATAACCATACTAATGAAAATAGTTACTATATTATTAACAATTTAAAAAAACTATGATTGGATTGGATGAGACTGAAACACTAAAATTTGATTTGGCCACAACCAGGGGTATGCGCTCTCTAGAAATGGGTAGTATTCTATAAACCAATATATAATATATGATTCACTCTAATTGAGATATGGAGGATTATTCATTGTTGATCTAGGAAAAATTTTATATATATAGGGAACATTTGAAAGATAGATACGACTGCAATAATTATGAATAAGAAAAATGGATCAACTATCAAGGTCACCTTTCTATTCATGGTTTCAACAAAAGGAATATTGTATCCACAAAGTACATCCTAACCCACTTAATAATAGTTTACTACATTGAAACTCTAGTATAATATGTCCTAGAGATTAAGGATATAAGAATAGCATTTACATTATATAGGTTTCATAGATCTGGATCTCTAAATTTATTCATGAATAACCATTTCATGTCTTATGAGGCCAAACACTCTGGTTCTGTGTTGGATACATGGTAGGTTCACACATATCCTATAAAATTTTAATTATTGAAAAAAAAATTAATTTATAGTCAGGGAAAATCTATGGTATAGATAAATAATATTACTTCTACTAGTCATATGATGATGTAATGTAATGGATGTTAATATTGGTACATGACCGTACGTCATTGAAATAAAAATTCTATTGAAAAATAAATCCCCTTAAATCAAAAGAGTGGGATAAAATCACCTTGGTGGATGGGAAGAAGAAGGTTGATCTTCAATGGGAGAAAAGTGGATTGATATGAATCAATTCACAAAACCACAAATATTATGAGAACTATTTATAAAGTAAAAGGACATAAATTCCCTTTATTACATGTAATTTTCTAAAGCTCCCATCGATTTCCCAATACATAGACAAGGAGTACTTGATAACTCAAATAGAACCATCAAGACTCCATGGGTACCACAAAGTATTCAGTTCTAAGAGATTACTTTCTCGATGAATACTACACCTCATCATTTTTCCCTTTTTTCTCCCACTCCTCAAAATATATCATGATATGTTACATTTCCTCAAAATATACAAGAAACTGAAATAAAATATTATATTTAAATATTAATTTTACCTATAACAAGTCTGTATATTTAAAATTATATTTAAAATAAATGGATCATATTATTTCTCATAGGATACGATGAAAATGTATTCTTATGGAATGACAATTCTTATGAGTAAAAAAATGTTAATTGAATCCATATCTATTCTATCTATATCATTAGAATGTGTTTCTGTAAAGATCCATTGAATCCTTAAGCTATGTTATGAAATAAGAATTAGAGTGTTATATAAGAGGGGGAGATTAAATAGCCTAAGCCCATCCATTAAAAAATTATTCTTATAATTCTAGTGGTGTATATGGCTTGGAATATACTATTGTTTCATTTTCCAAGATAGAAATTTTCAAAGTAAGAGGTAATTATCTAATATTAGGAGATTGAGAAACAATTATAAGAAATGGATATAAAAGTTTAGGTTAATTAGAAACTATTGGAGCATCATGTACATTTTTCTATAATATTTATAAGTTGATATTTTTTTTGGTCGGGGTGATTTATTCAGATGACTATAAAATGTATTTGGTCCAATGGGATTTGTTTTGGGAGATGTTCTAAAATAAATTAATATCGATGGACCTTATTATTGATTCTTATCATGCTCATCCATTGATCTTATGAAAGATTTCCATTGTTCATCAATTCAACATCATTTTTATGATCTATTTCTTTTATTCCCTATATATAATGATATTTAAGAATCCAGGGGATATTAATTTTTTTCTGGTGGAACATCATACTAATATCTAGACATAGAGAGGTAATAAATAGTTGAATTCCAAAATGACTGAGAGGGTCGAGATAGTGGAGCAGTTTCTAACAATGATGAGTTATCATTTAGATATTATTCATTAGAAAATTAGGTAGAGAATTGAAAAAAGATAGAGATCATGTATTATATGAAAATAAATATATCATTATTGTTTTTCAAGATCTCATTCGTCTTCATCTATTTCATCTTGATTTCAGAGATTTAGATACCTTTAAAATAATTAAGTTATAATTTATTTTTTTTATGTTGGTATTTAATCATAATATTGTGTTTCCAAAATTTTTTGTTGAGCGGTGGATCCAATAGTATATAGTGATGGAAAATGATCCACTTCAGTAGTTATTGAGGCCATTGATGTAGTATTTCTGATTATAATACTAGTTTTATCATATTATTATCCCATAAATGTATGGAGTTTTTAAAGGGGAATATGGGGATGGTGTGACCAAATATTTGGTACAACATCAAAATTAGGGAATAGGTAGAGGAAAATAACACGGACGTTGTGGTGGTGAAGTCGACATGGAACATTTTGGGGCCATTGTAGTGGCTATGGTCAAGGGTTCATATGTCATGGTTTAATTTTATTTTATTTAACTCATGATCCTGTTTATATAGACACATATATGTCTAATTATTTTATTTTTATCCTTGTTTCACCAGTTAATATTTTTTAGTTTAGATATTGAGTCGACAACTTAGGTTATTGATAGTTTAAGAGAATGTTTCAGATATCTAGGAGTTTTTTTCAGAATACAGATTGCTTTAGGTCATTATTGTTGTTTTTATGATCTTAAGTTGATCAAAATATTTTCTTATGATTCTATTATTAGAATTGGTTGGTTTCATTTTTAATTGGATTGTTTCTATTTTTATCAGTGTGTTGTTTTTTTCAAGTATTAGTGGGGATATTATAATTGTTATATGAGAGTACAATCGGTTATCTAGTTCAAATTTTTTCTAAAATAACCATTCTCTTAATGGATAAAGAGTTTTAAATTTAGTATAAAAGAGGTAAAGTTGGAATATTTTAATGCTTCTGTTTGGTAGATTTCTAATATTTTTACATAGTACAATATGAGTTTGTCTTCAATATTTTGTTTCATCTTGGTTCCAATCCCACTGTTTTCCTTCAAACATGATAAATCTATATGATATTTATAATGTAAGTGACTAAATAGAGGATGTACTGATGAGTGGTTTTACCAAATATTTTATTTCACTATGAATCACATTGTATTTGTTTTATAGGAAGACAAAAGGTAGTTTTTGATTTTTCATTTATTATAATTGGTTGAATTAGGTAATAATAGATACTATTTGTCCTTTAGTAAGGATTTATGATCTATTTGACTACATTATAGGTTTAATATTGTTTTAAAATATTTACTTATATTCTGGATATCATTTCTATATGGAGGAATATTCATTATTGAGTCTCTCTCCAAACCATTGAAGCATAGGGTATATCATTAGATCACATAGAAGCATTTTTTACCAGTATATGGAAATATTGAAAACTAGGTTTGAGAGAAATAATGTTTCTGATCATCATGTGTCAATGGGTGATAAAATGGATGTTCAGATTAATTTCATGAGTTTTGGTTGTTTACCATTGTATTGGATATTCAATCTACTATAGGACTACAATTGGATTTATGATGTAAAACCTTATTGATCATATTCCTTTCCATATTCATCCTCTCAAAATAAAAATATTCAACTATCAGTTATTATTGTGACGTTTCGAAATTTTATTATTGTGTCAATGGTGTTTATAGTGTTGGTGTCATATATAAATCATTTATTTCAAAAACATTTTATAATAGTATTTATTAATGATATATTAATGTGGTTAAGATTGGTATAGGAATGTTAAAGAATGTACCTAATTGAATTGAATGCACATCAAATAATATTTTTGATGCCTATGGATTCAACTAGGAAGATGACCACGTATTTTCTCTTAATGATCATTGAAAATCACTCATAATTTCCCTAGTTATCAGTTAATTAAATTATTTCAAATTTTTAATTAATAAATAATAAACAGAAGTTGCATTTTTTATATGTATAAAATAAAAATTAATATTAATTATAATTAATGGAGACTAAAAAAAGGTTTGGATGAAAAGTGATACTTATTATAATATTCATCTTATATAATACATCATTGTCACATTATTTTTTCTAAATCTCACAAAATGACCATACTCAACATATCTTATTTAATCAAAATCCATTATATTAATGTTATTAATTTATAATTCAACCAATATTCACCGATTACCTTTAATGTACACCATTTTATTGGTTGGTAAGTTAATGAGATCCTCAATCAAGAGAACTTTCAAACTAACCCACCAGGCATACAATCTCACCGATTCAAAATTCAGTCCCAAAATCTAAATAAAATTCTATGATAAATAAATAAAGGAATAGAGAAAAAGTTTAATAAAATAATAAGATCAACAATGAATAAGCATAGTAAGAAAATTTCACTATATGTGACCATTTTCTATCGTTGAACTAAATTAGAATTGGGATAAAATTATAAAATATAATCAATAAAAAATGGAATAATTATTAGGGTAATTTAATGAGAGAAAACTAAATTTATATATTATTCATGAAGGAGATAAGATATCACAATGACGAATATAAAAGAATGATTATTATAGCCATGAACAATATATTATAATAGTATAATAAATAAATAAAATATAATAAAAACAATCATGATTATAACTAATTGGGAAACACTATCGAATAAGAAATTTTATTTGTTTATTGATTACATTGGAACTATATGGAGTTTAATTATGTTTATTTCTTCTCTTTTATCAGTTTGTGATAACCCAGTAATTATCCCCTGATCACACAATAATATTTAGGTCAATCACTCTCTATATTGAAGATTTATTTAACAATTTACTAATTTTTATAGGAAGGGAATGTATCACGTTCTCCTATTATACATATATTATATTTATAATAAAGAACATTAACACAATTTTGTTTATCCTCATCAGTTATTCACTCATCTTTTAGAAATTTACTAATTTGAGTATGTTGGTGTCAGCATGGATTTAGTCTTTTCGTTTTTCCATTTAGTGATTTATATGGACACTAGGTCACTCGATGTAATTTGGGATCATTTTAGGTTATAAATGTATCAATTAATATGTAAGAGTTGATGATTTTTTATTGATATGTTGTCAGCATTAAATGCGTTATGGGTAATGGTATTATGTGATCAGAAATAATGAAATTTTTGGGACCTTGGTATTTGGAATATAGTAGGTGGAAGCTTAGATTGTTTTTAGTTATGATACAATGGGGTGTAATATCCTATTTTATGAATTATAATGTGTTTTGGACACCATAATACATTCCATTAACTATATTGTATGATTTAAGTTATATCAAGTAAACATATTTCATTATTAGTTGAGATAGATAATCACAGGCAATGATATTTCATAATCCTTGGCAATGGTTGTGAATAATAACATATTAGAACCATAAAATGTGAATTTTGATTTACTATTAGTTAATATTTTTATCCATTGAGAATGTTTGAGATTTCATAGAATAGGGTGACTATTGATTCATAAAGGTGGTCAATATTAACACTAAAGGGCCATCCCTTTAATGAATTAAAGGAATTGAAACAGAATTTGTGATCTTCATAAAGATATTAGAGTCATAACTATTTAAAGTAAAGGAAAACTAGAAAAGACATGAACTTCACCATATGCATGTAAGAGTTATTCTATGTCAACCATGCATAACTTCTAAAAAATGGAAAAACCATTCTTGTAATCATTATGGTCATAAGGAATATATATGGTTCAGTTATATTATTTGTAATAGTTATAGAGAATTCATACCGGACACTTAGATAATTTATAAGGGACCCTCGGTGATCTCATAATGGTTATCATGGTAAATGTAATAGTTATTTCAAAATATAAGAGTTATATAAAAAAGATAAATTTATATGTGTCAGGTGGTTCTTTTTAATAGTCAATATGTATTTAGACAGAGTCACATATAAGGATTTCAAAAGGGCCACCAAGACCCTCTCATGGATTTTATATTTTTCATTTCTGTGACCATGGTTTAAACATAAGATTATTTTCATAGATGAAATTTATACAATTTTTTATGACATTATAGTTAATGAGAGGCATCCATAATTTGTTCATATCGTTATTCCAATATTATTTCAAATGGTTTGTCTACTTTACCTCATATAATGAAGTCTTGGATATTTTTATATGTTTTGTTAATGATTATGCTGAGAATAAGAGAGTAATATGTTGTGATATTTTTAATTTAAATTCATGATTAGTGTGGGTTTATAAATTTTTTTATTATGTAAGATATTTCCATGAGTCTTGTACATCAAATCCTGTATGAATTGATATTTATGAAGAGTGTTGTGTTAATATATTTTGATATTCATTTTTTTATCAAGGTGATCAAAATAATTTTATAGATTTAAGAATGGTGGTATTTTAATGAATAATTCATAGGGGTTTCCATTTACAAAAATAATATATGTATAAATATATCATTTAAGGGAAAAAATGATATATTTTTAAATGATATGTTTCCTCCATGTGAAATTTTTTGAAGAGAAGATGTATATATTATTGAAAATGATTACACTTGAATATGTGAAATTGATGATGATGTAAGGAGAATTATAACACCACCAATGGGTTGGTCATCATATTTTATTCATGAAAATATTTTAAAAATACCACTTTTGTTATTTTTATTTGTATCCTTTGTCTTGAAATATTAAAATATAGGTTAATTGTAAGAAGTGTTCATGTGATCATTAGTGTATTCTTCCTAAATTAATAAAACATCTATAATTAATTTTTTACTCCTGGTGAATCCTAAATATATCGATCTATGCTCCTCATATTATCCATTTTTAAAGAACCATGAAAAATAATGTATCCTCAAATTTATTTTTATGTGTTTGGATAGTGTGTGTATATTTGTGTTTGTGTTAAGCTAAACATGATCATACTTCTCTTTATAAATCCAGATCAATGTTCCAAATGTAAGAAAAAACTACACACCGTAATTCACCACCACCATCTTAAGGTTTGTTTGGTTTTGTTTTTAATAAGTGGTATCAGATTCATTTTTCCAAAAAGATAGAATACTATCATACTCATGGATCCCACTCTGGATGAACTAATCAACCATGGACAATATCCTGGTCCCTCCCCCACTTGTGGGTAGGGGTCCTATGCTCCCATCCAAACACAAAACCAGTTGGAAAATCATTCCATAAATTCACATCGACTTCGGCTACACAATATTCCTCATTGTCCAAAAGATAAATTTCTCTTAAATGAATCTCCATACCTAATTATTTATTCATTGGAATTTTTTATGACTTATTCTCCCCGCAAAAAATCTTTGGGGGCCAGATTTGGAAGTCGTCATCCTCTAGCAGGTTCCTTCACCATCTTCATCAGTTGATATCTTGGGTAGTTGAGTTTGAAAGTTGTAGGCATGATCTACTCAAAAAACCTTCTCATTTACATCATGGATGAAGATGACTTGGCTCAAACATGTTTGAAGTCTCTTTGATATTTTTATTCCATGTAGTTCTTCCTATTATAGGGGTTGATGAATTTCCAACTGCATCGTGATCTGACTTCTTCATCCTTTTGTGTATATATTACTGGCTTACACACTCCATTTCAAAATCCCTCCATCTCTAGGTTGAAAGGATGCACTATTGAGAATTTTCTATATGAAAACTACTGAACTCAATATCTTTTCCATCCCATAGTACCTCATATATTTGTTGATTTTGATGATTCTAAATAACCCACAGATTTTGTCTAGATTGAAACAGATGAGGATTATCTCTTCAAGAAAGATCTTTCCCATGAATCGTATATTGATTTTTATGTCAATTGATTCTGACTGGAAATATGTTTCAATATTTTATTTGGGGTTTGCATGATGATCTTCCCATTGGATGCCCAATTTACATAAACACCAATTCGCTGGGAGTTACTAAGGGCCAACATACAGTTTATGCTAGTAATATAAATAATGATGGTGAGTATATGTTGTCAATGTGTCATTAGGTTCCCTATTCCATGCCTGTATCTATTGAGGATATTAAGGTATTATTGTATGGATGTCATGATCAGATAATGGATTCCAAAATTTTATATCTCAAGCATTCAGATAAGGCATACATTACAGTTCCTACAGAAGGTATTTGTGTTTTCTTTACAAAATAGGTGAATTGTGTAGTAGCGAAGGCCAATGTAAGTCTATTATATGGTATAGTAATTCCACTAACCAATTGTTGGAAATATTATTCTTGCTTCCAACAGGCCTAATATGATCATACGAAGGGATGTATTGACATGGATGTAATTTTGGACATACCTCTATAGAACACTTTTTATTACATTAGTGATATATCCAATATTTAATTTAAGATAGTAGGGTGGATGATATTTCATTCTAAGAAGATTAATGAATTTTGATAAATATTGTGACAGGAGGGAAGATAGTGGGACAATAGTGATGGAATCACATCCAACATCATTACTAGGAGTAGACATAGATATGATGATTGTAGAGTGATATTAGAGTTCTATTTAATATGATTAGGATAAGTAGGAGTATAACCATATTTCAGTTGGCCTTTAAGATCTCCATTCAAATACAGATTAGCATATTATAGGTTCGGGTGGAGGCAATATGGGTCTCATTGAATAATTGGATTTCCTAGTGTTTATTTAGAATAAATATATGAATTGAAAGAACAACTCTTATCTACCCATGAAAATGTACACCAATTATTTGTGGAGTGTGGTATAATACAATTGTCTTGATGGACTCCCTGAAAATAAAGATGGTTGACAAAGGTGAACATTCTGGATATTGTTGTAACTCCAGACACTATTGAAAAATATATATCTTATCTAAGTTAATGAATATCCAATTAATCACAAAAAAACAAATATTTAAGGCTATGATCATAATCTTATTGTTAATCGTATTCCACAAGATCTATATCCTCGGAGTCCTTAGTTGAGGTGAGTAAATGGGACCCAATGTCCCTTAAATGATTGTATCTAAGTGACCACTCCATCCGCATACATTTTTATGAGTAGATGAAGTATGACTTTATCTTCAAAAAATTTCATAGAAATATATACATGAACCATTAGGCCATAGAACATATATTTTTTAGTTAATATTTTATTATTTTTTTGATTCTATTTCCTGAGATGTCATCTTTCTGGTTCCCACTCTACCCAAAGTGTTGTACTTGAAAATTTAAAAAAAATTAATTTAATGAATTTGGTAGTTCCTATTGATTAATTAGTTATCTTATGTCATTTTTTGTAGAGAAAATAGTGAATTATAAATGTTTCCTTTATTTTACGGATGTAATTACAAAATTTGGATGAATAAAATTAGATAAAACTTATGGTATATCATATTAAATTTCTTCTCTATCACTATTCATAATGTATATGTGAGTGATGATTCTAAATTATCCATGATTCAATGGGATTGAGAGTTTCTTGACATTGGTTCCAAAATCCTATATCCTTTGTCTAATGCACTGTCAAATTTGATATATATGATGGTATTGATTTTTACTACAACAATCATCATGCTGGATAATTTAAATAAAATATATAAATGAGTATGAATGGTTATATGACATAATATAATAGTTTTACAAAATAATATTGATGATCAATATATATATCCTGATTAAAATATTAATAGGATTCATGTTAAATATTGATAAATATATAGAAATATGAATACTAGGTAAACAATGAAAGTATTTTCTTGTTGTGAAATTAATTTTGAAGATGTATCTACACAATTATTACCCATATTAATATTCTCTTGAATAATGATACCTTCCAAAGATATCATTGGAAAACTTTCACAATAATTTGGTGGTCTGTTAAATTAGTATAAAGATATATTGAGAAAAAATCAAAATAATTGTTAAAATAAATTCAAATACATGGAGAATATTATATCATTAATGATGGAGATATATATATATATATTAATATTGGGATGATGAATTTCAATACCATGTGGTAGGAAATTTTAAATGAGTTAAAAGTAGATTTTACGGAAAACTTTCCTTGGATTGTATTAAATGTAGAAAGGTTAGATGTATTACAAAAATGTTCCCAAATATATTTTATAATGATTAAGGTGAGGTTAATTCCATAAAAAATAATGAATAAAATTTCCCTCTAAAGGAGGCTTTAAACTAGTAATTTTTTTGTGATGATCTTTTAGAAAAATAGCCTTGTAAAAAGTAAGTGGATGATGATACAGAACACATTAAAAAATTAAATCTAATACTGTGGATTTCAAAATTGTAACTATTGAAATAGAAAAGTATTAAGGGAAGGTTAAAAAAATCCAAGGGAATTGTTCACCAGTAGGTGTAATTAGTAGGACATACTGAATAAATAGATGTTTAGCTAAATAAAACCAAAAATATTATTTCATTATTGATTGAATAATTATAATGTGTGGATCACCATTAATCTAAGATGTACTATATATTCATGGTGTTAGAAGATCAATAATCAAATAAAAAATCATTGAATAATTAATAGAGATTAAATAAAATTTTAAAGGGCATTGTAAGGTAATTGATGAATTAAATGCTTTGTTGTAGTAAAGAGTAAATAGGAATGCATCTATTAAAGAAGAATTTATTATCTTTAGGATAAAAATTTAATAAAAATTTGATATCTATATTTTTGAAATGAAGTTACAAATTAACAATTTCATTAATAAATAATTATTAAATAGTTCCAAGTAGGGCTTAGTTGGAGTTAGGGAGGTGCTAAGTGAAATTATTCCTATGAATATTGGAAGATGTGGATTTATATTTGATAAATGAACATAAAAAGAGAAATAAATATTATATTATAAGAAATGAAATTAATTATTTTAAGAAAACCATTATCCATCAAATAAAAATCATCAAATGAATAATTCCTCAATGGTAGGATACATGTGGAGGAGTGGAAGTAAGGAAATATTCCACAGAAGCACTTTGAAATCAAAAAATATGGATAAAATAATATTCCTCATCATAAATAAGAAACATCTTCTATGTAGAAAAATTTCAATACTCTATGATTTGGTATGAATCCATAGAATGTGGGAAAATAATTAGTGAAAATGACTACTATGAAATTAAAATCACTATGAATATAACACAAACCAATTTTACTCCCCTTAAAAATAAATACATCTAAAGAGAAGAAGTGGTTTGATATACAGATCCGTACTAAATGGAAGAAATAAAAATGATATCACCCAAAAACACAACTTGATTGGGTATCTATTAAATGTTAATTAACTTGAGAGTGAAGGAAAACATTGATGATGTATTACTCAAATACGCAATGGATAAAAATAGTGGGTTTCTTAATAGTGGATGTTAATTCAGTATGACTAGAAATTTGGACCTATTGAAAAAAATAAAGGAGTGAGCTAATGAAACTACCTATTTTTTTAATGAAGGGGCCCATAAGACGACAATATTGAGGTTGTATTTAACTAATTGTTAAATCTATTAAAATTAATAATGGGAAATCAATAAAGAATTGATATAAGAAAATTAAAACCCATTACTAGGTGGATAACAAAGAGAATGTGTGATTCATATGGTTGGAGAAGAAAAATGATTGTGGTATAAATGGTTGGGATATATTCACTAATAATGTTTGAAAAATATTTCCCAGAAGACGGAAAAGTGAACATCATTATCATTAACTGTGTTAGATAATGGACATGTAATTCATTCGTTAATAAGAATATGGAATATATACCATATTGAAAAAAATTAGCATGAATCCAATTTACATTATCTGGTGCACCATGATGTCTTTGACAAAATGATTCAACAAAAATCATGTGGAGAGAGGTATATAATTATATTTTTTATTGATTATAATGGAATGCATATTATCATATTCATGTAAATGAAGATCTATATTATGAAATATAGAATGAGGTGTCATAAGAGAGTAGAAAATAGAATTCCTAATACTATAAAGCATTACAATCAACCAATGTAATTGACTAAATTTATATTGGAGTAATGAATAACCAAGAAAACCATGGAATTAATCTTTTATCATCTTTATTGAAAACTCCTTAGAATAATGGTACCTTTAATAATTGAAATTAAATAATGAATAACATGGCTAAAATGATACTTATTGAATGTGGTAAATCTCACCACCATTTGAAGGAGTGAGTTTAGGTTGTAGTATACAATCAAAAACATACATTATCAAAGCCTTGAAATAGATATAACACCCAAGGAAACATGAAATAGAACAAAACAATCACTGAAATACTTTTATGTTTTTTAAGTGTTTATTTTATTTAAAATAAAGGATGTAATAATGATACATATAGTTATGCATTTAATTAAATGTTTTTCATATACTAATTTTTGATAATTAAATCGACTATTTTATTCAAAAAATGAAAGGAAAAATTATTGACTGTAATTATGTAATTTTATTATGATAATGTAATAAATATTTCTAAAAATTCAATACCAGAGAAATTTTGTTAATAAGATGATGAAGATAGATAAAATTTTAAGTTTGTGCAATGTTATTTAAAATATGAATATTTTGATGTTGATGAATTGACGGAAAAATATTATAAATAAGTAAGACTATGTGTAAAATAAGAAGCAGAAGTGAATAATTTTATTCATCAAATATAATTAGAGATAAGGCAACATCGGCTAATATGAAAACAATGGGGGTAGTTGAGAATGGTTCTCTATTATCAACTATATATCCGACATAATTAGAATAATATATGAGGAATGAATCAAATTTTATATCCTTTAATGAAATGTTTGATAAGATAAAGAAAAATGGGAGCTTGTGGAGAGACTGACCCACCATAATGTGACTGAATAAATAGGTTTTTAAAAAAAAATGAAGAAATATGGATTAAAAAACACAAGTTATTGTGAAAAAGCAATACAGAAATTTAATGAATCAATTTTGAGGATACCTTCACACTGGTAACTCATCATTATTCAATCGGAGGATTCTGTATAGTTTCGATTAAATGATTCTAAAATATTTTTCAAATTGATGTAATAAAATTATTCATGAATGGGTTTATTGCAGATAATTTTTATATTGAAAACCAATTAGCTACATCAAGGTCATGAAATAAAAATGTCAAGATAGATGATAATGTTTTATGGAATATGGCAGGCATTATGTGCAAGATATGTTTGTCATGATTTTTATTTAATGAAATTTATTTTTAAAATATGTGATTTTTGATCAAAACCTCTACGTGACGAGATCCATGGAAGGACAATTTATGTTGGTGGTCTATGAGGATGGTATAAAATTTGGTGGAACATATATTAGCAGAATATTTTTAATTTGTTCTAAATTTAAAATTTCGTTTATAGGATATATCATTTAATTTATTGGGTTGTATGTTGTTTAGAATGATATATAAAAAAGTATGTCATATGTTATATATGAGAATAAGAAGCTTCAGAATTTTGAAATTATGGATTGAAAACCAATGTCAACTTCTATAGTAGTTGGGACCAAACCTAGGAACCAAAAAAATTGGAATCCCATAGAACCTACAATATATAATAGGATCATTATAATTAATGCTACTTTAAAAACCCATCTAGTCATTGATTATACTACTATATTTTCATATTGGTTTTAAATCAATCCCATATATGAGAACATAATAAGAGTTTAGAGAATAATGGGTTTCATTTTATGTATGCTACCATATGGTTTACTCATTAATTTAGTTAAGGAACGTGATTTATCATATATATTTTTTGATTTTTATTGTCCTAGTGATGTGGTCGATATATACTCTAGAAGTGAATGTGATTTTTTCATTGAAACTAGATGCATATGCAATATGAGTAAGAAACAAGGTATAACATTTCCATGTATATGTAAGGAAAAAATACATCTTTGAAACCAAGGTTTTCACACAACGTTAATGTATGAAAAAATGTAATATTTTGGTGAATATTTGAATCTACTATTTGAAATATTTTGTAATAATATATCATAACAATGCCCACAAAGAATTGTGTTTATCATTCGCAAACTAGAAACACTGTGATTATGTTACTACTATATGAAATGTTTTTAATAGGCAATGTATATATTTTAGGAAATGAACAATTTTGAAGATTTAGAATTGAAAAAGAAGGATGGAGAATGATTAAACCCAAATCGGATTAATGATTATATTCTAGTGTCTAATTTATTATAAGTAAACTAAATGTTTTATTTTTTATCCATATAAATTTTCTTGAATCAATCTATAAGATGTAAAGAAGTTGAAATGTTCTCAGGATTAACAATGCATTCTTCCCAATCTTTTGTAACCTGTATATTGGAAAACACTACCTCATGGTATGTCAACACACTATCGATGTATGCTTTTTAGATAATACATTTGTATAGAACCAATTTAAATAAAATGTATTCATATTTATATTTCTATATTTTGAAATTTTGTGTTTGTATGATGGTTAAAAGGTTTTTACTACTCATGTTGACCCGAGAGAAGGATCCCATTAGTGAGGAAAATTTTATCACCTTAATTTAAACCTACTCTTAGGGCGTGTAGAAATATGGTCACAAAAATAACACAAAGCATTGTGTACATGTATTATAATCTCATGTTCCTCACATAACCGTAACATATGTATCATGTCATTAACTATGTCATTCATGAATGCATCATCAGATTGCCTCTGGTAGTGAGGAAAACCATTATCATAGGCCATGAAAGTTTTCATAGGATGCGAAATGTCCAATCATAGGCCATGAGTTGTTGGAAACCATCACCATATAATTTTTATTAATGTCTTATGCACCTTCAAAAAAAATAAGTGTAGTATTTATTCCTTTGTATTTTTAATAGGATGAAACACATTGATTTAAAATAATTAATCAAATTTGAATTTAATTCTAAATATTTATTATATGTAATGAAATATGATATATTCCCTTATATTTAATAAATTATTTTGTTATTAGTAAATGAATTAAAATAAAAATATACAAAATTATGGATCTCATTACTCCACTATAAATATATATTTACCCTCCTTGGAAAAATATTGCCCAAAGAAAAATAAAATTTCTTAAATTTAATGGGAAATGAGAAACATAACCCATTAATTAATTCATCATGCCTCATATAGGTTTCATTTTATTTTTTCATTTGTATCATCTTGATTTTTTTAATTTCTTATTTTATCCATGAGTCTTTCAAACATAATTTCTTTAATATGTTTCACTAACACTCTATGGAACTTGTATTTCAAAACATTATATGATTCTTGAAATAATGTACAATTTTTATAAGCTACCTCTTCTCATTCATTCAAAAATATGGGAAAAAATAATATTAAAAATAATGGGCATTCAGGGGTTATTTCTGATCTAATGGTTGGTAGATCAAATTCTAAAAATAAATTTTTGAAAGCGGTGGATTTAAATTTAATGAAAAATTCATGTGAAATAGCATAAGATCACTAAAGACTATACTCAAATATTGTTATATTTCTCCATTAAGTTTACTTATTTATTTTATAGGCATTCATAAAATATAATTTAATTATCAAAATAATTATTTTTAGGTAACTTTTATTTTTTAGTAGTTCTTTATTTTATAATTTATTTTTATAGTGTTAAAGGGAATTGGGTATTTCAGTAGTTGGTGTGTATTCCACTACCCCATTGCTTATAATGTTTACATTAAACGATCCATGAAAAATAATATCCCTTCATTCCTAATATCTATTGTCTAAATTTATTTTATAAAAGTGAAATTTTGGATACGATTTAGTTTTTAATGAGACTCTTAATAATACCATTCATGGTCTAAAAGGGTAAACATTGATTTAATATAAAGGCGGTCTCGATTGGATCCAAAATAGATTTTCTGATTAAATAATCCATTACGATTTTTACACCTCATTAACTCCTATAGTTCTAAGAATGAAACTAAAAAAGATATATCATTAAAACATGTATCATGTAACCTCAAGCATAAGTGAATGGTAAATAATATAAACAATGGATTATCCAGGGCATGTGAATATAACACAAGAAAATGATCATAGACACAGTCTTAAAATTTTTACATTAATTAATTATATCCAAAAATTAATAATCATAAAATTGAATAACATTATAAATTATATTAATATCACAATATATAATAATCACATAATTTTATACAAATAAAAAAATCATCCAATTTAGAAATGGTGTTCAATTAAGGTAAATTCCCCCACACAAATAATCAATGAAAACAAAAAATCTTATACTACACATCATGTGATACTTTCCAATATACTTAGTTATGAATTATTCCAAAATTTATTAAATAGTGATTTCTAAATTCAATTATATTTTAACGGAAAAAATATATAATATTAGAGTGATATAAAACCTAAATTATTTTTCGAGATGGATATAATATTAATGAATTTCAAATGAACTACAATGTATCAAAAGATTTTTTCCATTGTAAAAATTGACTGAGCCAATTTTTCATTAATTTAACTTTGTATTTTAATGATTTAAATACCAAAAATATATCATTTTAATCTAATTTATTGGATATTTAGATAATGCGATTATTTTTTGTTTAATTGTGAAAATTTTAATCTTATTTGATATTAATTATTTAATTTTTTCATTTGAAATATCATTATAAAGACTACACTAAATTATGGATATGTTAATAATTATTTTTTTATGGATGGAGATTATTTTGAAGAAATAAAATTTGGTGATGTGTTTAAATAGAAATCCAGAATTTATTGTGGATTTTACTACATGTATTTAACAATGGAGTTAATGTCATAAAATGAATATTTTGGAAATTGATATATAACTTTGAAGATTCTCAGCAAATGAATTTTAGGATTTATATTTTATGAATTTGGAATGTGAAATTCATTGGATATGATTTAATTTCAATTTTTTCATAAAAAATAAGGATCAAACTAATTTATGAACCATATGAGATAGGAAAAGAACCTACTGATAGCTAACCATTCATCATCAACAGCACTAGTGTTGGTGAGAAAAGATAATTTCAATCTAGGGTCATCAATTTGAAATAGAAAAAATGACTATAGAAAATCTGTTGGCACTATGATAGAAGAATTATATTGGTATAAATTTGATTTCTAGTCTAATGGTCTATTGTTGTACCAAGTATCCTGAAAATTGATACTCCCAAACTCATATTCAATGTAGAATGTGGAGTGAGGCTATACTATTCATCATTTTTAAATTTTCTTCCTTAGAAATAATGAAATAAATATATTGTTGTATATTTGATATGTCTTCTTGATCCCCAAAAAATTCTATACTACTATGAATTTCATAAATGAATTAGAATTTTTTTATCCTTATAATTATGGGAAGCCATTAACAGCAACTGAAATGCTCTATGACCACCATGGAGGGAGAGTGAAGATCAAATTCACTTATGTGAAACCTAGGGATGGCCATGAAATCATGACTAGGTGCTGGATGCATGATGTTCCAACAACAACTCCATAGAAATGTAAAAAAATACATTATCCCAAGGGGTGAAGCTTGATAAATACACTATAACATAAGGAACCCACCATGGATTTCAAAGTATTAGATTTAATATGGCACATCAATTCACAATAACAACTTATGATACTTATTAATGAATAAGAGTACCAGTAATGGTGCATCCATACATCTAAATTCTATGTCAAGGATTCTAGAAACATCTTAAGGGTGAGAACCATATGCTCATAAAGGCCATATTCTGTTTGAGTAGATGCATAAAGGTTAGTTTGTTCCTCAACAAAAACATAAAAGTTAGTTTTCGAAACAACATAATGGTAACAATGTGTCAGAAGAAACTATGTATTGTTCTTAGTAAGATTCATGAAGGCATGTTGAGGTGATAAATAATGTCAATTTGTTGAATTCTATATAATGTTAACCTTGAGTTTTTAGAAGCTATATAAAGGTAACCTTGGATTTCAAGAAATATGTGTAACGGTATAACAAAGTATCAAAATTGTGGCAGGGATGGGTTTTGATGGTAATGGAAATTTTTGAAGAAATATATGTGGAAATAGTTCTAAGATGTTGTGAGTTGTGACCAATGATTTTGATTAAGGATAAATTTTTTGACTATTCCATTGAAGAGGTCCACATGAATAACATGTGATATTTTCATAAAATGTACCAACTACATCAGTGTGTCCCTTCTTATAGTTATTGTAAATGAAGGAATGAATATAATTCTCAATAAATTAGTTACTACAATGATCATATTAAATACTTTATAACATTTTGGAAGGTTCATTATGAGGAGTATATCGAATATGGCAATTTATATTTTACATGAAGAAGGACTCACATAATCATGATTCCATGATAAATATTGGATTAATGAAAGTTACATTTATGTTTAAAATAAAAATATACCATATGATATTTTGAAGGATGTTGAGATGGAAATATATCCAATTGATAACAAATTTAATGTGTTCTTGAAGGAAATAATTTAAAAATTTGGAAATAGGTAGTTTCATATTAAAATGGATCGACCACTACACTTAAGAAAAGATACATGATATATGTTGGAGTGTATAAGATGATACGACCATTGATGATTTGGTGTTTCATTCCTTTTATTTTATTAGTTTTATAATGTTGTTTACTTAATAATTCATATTTTTTACACATATAATATAGGGTTAAAATTTCATATGACTTGGGAAGAGAATGTTTTCCTTTTACAATTCTTTTTTGTTTGCACCTTAATAAATAAAATTTTATTTATTTTATTAAATTGTTTCAATAATTAAAACTAGTTAATTTATCAATTATGATATTTTTGTTGAATTTTTTTAAACAATTATTTGTTTTTTTAGTGATACATTTTCTCCATCCATTAAGTTTAAGTCTGTATATAATGGAATATACAGGGGTTGAGTGGGGAAGCTCTTGGTGATTGTTATTACTTATGGAAGTGGTAGTGAAAAGACTTGATTTTATCAGAATAACAAGACTTGATATGGAGTTTCATATGTCCACTTATGGTAATTCATTGTAAAAATTACACACATAAGAAGGTGGGTGATCCCACATTAGATTTTATTATGTGATATTCTTACAAAAACCATTTAACCAGGGGTGAGAGGGATAATTTGTCCATGATATAGAAATAATTTCATTTATTCTAGGAATGAATTGTAATTTTTTCCTGAAGATTCATTTTTACATATATCACTATAACGTAGTAATATATTTATTAAATAGTAACAATAACATATCATAAGCTGACCAAGATCCCATATCATGAAAATATGTTCCATGTATGTATGATATTTAAAATTCTATTACTAGTATTTAACTCTATTTCTAGATGTTATAAATGGATTTCAAAATATTACCTTCATATAGATGTGGTATGATATCTATATATTTCCAAAAAATATTGATATAGGATTTAAAAAAATAGGTTGGTAATTTTTTATTTTTTAACTTCTACTAATGATTCATATTTGTTTAACATTTTATCAATAAATATATCTTAATTAATGGAGTTAAAAATTTATATAGAATAACTTGTATATAAAGGCATGGTGAATCTTAGTATATCATCATGGGGTGAACATTATGAAAAATTAGGAAATATTATATCTCAATTATGGTTTTAAAAGGAATAAACTAGTATATAAGATGAATAAATATCAATTCGAACTACTCTAGGTTCTTTTAGATCAAATAATATGAGATAGATATTTATAGAAAATTGACATCAGGATAGGATACCAGTAATTGTGAGTCAAAGAGATGGATATACCTAAAACCTATTTCAGAAATACATATGACATTTAAAAGTATTTTTTGATACCTTTATAGTTAAAATATTCTCACATGGTCTTCATGGATCTATTCAACCACCCAGTCAATAAGAATATTAATACATTTTATGGTATTTTGGGTGATTTTATACATTTTTATTTATCAATTAAAGAAAATTACAAATAACATTAGATTGATTAAGGAATTACCAAGGATAATATCATTCATTCTGAATTATCTAAATATAATTTTTGGATTCAATAATTTAAATTTTTTATTTTTATTCATTCCATAAAATGAATATTAATTGATTTGAAAAAGGTAGAAAATGTTTCATCTTCTAATACAAAACAAATATTTTTATATCATTTATTATTGGGATTATAATGATAATAAAATATAGTTTTCTTTACCATTTTTCTATATTTTAATCACCAATTAATAATTCATTAATTGAAGGAGTTAAATTTGAATAGATTGATGAGCTTAAAAATTAATTTAATGCACAAATTTATTTGTCGAATTTTTCTCATGTATTGATTTGACATAAAATAGGGAATGGGTTTATAATTTATTGTAATTTCATATATATGGGTTTGATTGGTGTTATTATACATATTGATCATATGGTAAAGTATGGATTTGACTATGTTGAAATATCATGAAAATATTGTTGGTACCAAGGTCTTATATTCATGACATGATGTATGGTTTGTGTTTGTTTTCAATCATCAGTGGAAGTTATGAATGAGTACAAGAAATGTGATCATACAGTTAAAGCATACAACAGTATTGAAGGTGGCACCATTTCCCAGTGTTTTCCAAATTTAAGGGCCAGAAAATCGATAAATAGATAAAGTTGTTTTTGGAAAAGATATGTGCTCGCCATGTACTTAAAAGAGAGTAATATTTGGAGAAATTTGTTTTTCAAGATCATAAAATGAAAAATTGTCAAAGGGATAAAGGTCGTGCACGTTTTGGGCTGGTCTAGAAAGTGACTTGAACACTGATAAAGGACTTGCGTGCTGATTCCTAGGTGGTTGGAAAGTTGTGCGCCTATTGTTATTTATGATGAGAATTTCAAAATATGGAAAAGGGAACATGGTTGCACATGTATTGGTTTGTTCATGCAAGTGAGTTACGCGATGGAGGCTAGGGAAGATGGAGCTGCATGCAGGAACATGCACATCGTTAGGACATTTGCATGCCGCCGCACAGGGGGATTACATTTCATATAAATAGAAGACCACCCCTCTTCATTTGTAATGAAGTTCAAGAGTTCGATATTTTTTTAAGCTCTTGTCGCACTTGTGGTTGAGTCATTCATGTGGTTTTTGGGCTGTGCAAGTAGAGGTTGTTCGCCGATTTTTGGATGCGTTACCAAGGCATTGTGTGAGTTAAAGGTGTAGAGTTGCGCATGTTTGGAGTTGAAGGAGGCAGTGTCGCGCAAGTGTGTTGGTGTCACATGTGTTCCAATTTTGTACCATGCAAGTGACTTGTGAGGAATTCATGAATCTTGTGCGCCAGTATTGGAGAAGCGCGCCATGTGAGGTTGTTGTACGTGGGACCTTTTTAGAGATGCAAGACAACGAGAAGATTTCCGGATACCTTTAATGCAAAGTTGGATTTGTATAAGAGAGAGAATTGGACTTCAACAAATCATCTGCTTACAAAAAAGGATCCATTATTTTGTGATTATGAATAGTCCTTCATGTTTATAAACTTAGTGTTACATCACCAAGAGTAGTGAGCCAGTGGGAGTCAACAGGAGTGTACCGAGTGACGCTATGAGCATTCCCCGAATCTTTAGTAAAGGCGGTGAGCCTGGGACAAAGTGACTGTGCTTGAACCATTGTAATCCACAGCTATTGAAGTTTAGTTGAATTTGGTACGACTGACAACCTGTTGGTGTATTCTTTTTAGATGATTCCCTCAGTGTTGAACCATGTAAAAAGTGTTTTTTCGTCTCTCTTCATGTGATTTCTTGATTTCTGTTCATATATATCATACATGTTTAACAAGTTCCTACAAACATGGGAACAGGATCCATAACATTAAAAGAAAATGTTGACACCCTGATTCACCCCTCCCCTCTCAGGGTGTCCCGAGTTCCTATAAGTGGTATCAGAGGGAGGTGGCTGGTGTTGAATCTATTCAGTGTCATCATGGAGAATGTAGTCAATGTCAGGGTATTCCCTCACTTCGATTGAAGTAATTTACAGAACTAGAGGAATAGAATAATATCTCATTTAAAATATATAGGAATAGAAGTCCTCTTTGCTACTATTCAAGTAATACATGTTTCTGATCCAACATGTCTCATTATGACTGATACAGATAGGGATGTTCTTGATGTAAATGCTAAAGTTCAAGAATACTATCACTACATCTCTTTCTGATCAAATTTTTCTAAAGGTGATGAGTTGCACCTCTGCAATGTCTATGCGGGATAAACCTGAAAACATGTATAATAGAGAAAACATAGTGAAAGAGGCAAAACAACAAGTCTGGCACAACATTGTTGACGATCATAGATGCATCCTGATGAGAATGCAAATTCATTCTTCAATCGAATCACTAATGTTGTGGGAGCAATTTACGGGCGTGGAGAGGAAATCATAATCATTGATATTGTAAAGAATATCTTGCGAAGACTTCCTCCTATGTACAACACAATGGTATCATCCCTTGAAGAAAGAGATATATCTAAACAATCTTTGGATGATCTGCTATGTAATATAGTGGCATATGAGATGAGAGTCAAACCCGAAGAAACTACAACTCATGTTATAAAATAAATGGAATTCATAGCCATGGACAAACTGAAAATTTCTGAAGATAGTGGAGATGAAGATATTGAGGGAAAAAAATTATTTCTCATATTTCCAAGAGGACAAAGAATGGAAAAGGAAAATTTAATGGTAAGTTACCTCTATCATGCATTCGTTGTGGAAGAGTTGGGAACATTGCCTCTCAGTGACAAAGAATGTTTCAATGATGAAGAAAGTGAAGTTGAAGACATAGAGAATCCTCAGAAAAAGTTTTTCAAAAATGGAGACTTCAAATATGGAATGAAAATATAGAGAAAGAGTTTTTTCGGTGAAGAGGAAGAGGATGATATTGAATTCAGTGAAGAATAAGTACCATTATTTAAAACTGGAGACCATGTTTCCATGATGGATACCTTTGGAAATCTAGAACAATAATTCAATAAAGGCAAGGAAAATCATATGACACATAACTATGACCCCAAGTTGATAATTAAGGATTCCTTTTCAATGCATGAGAGAAAATGACTGATATGTAGTATGTGGAAAGAAATAGTGGAAGAATCATCAGATTATGTGAATGAGTTGAGGCTGAAATAGAAGAACTAGAAGAACTAGAGAGATTTCATTCTTAAATCCTTGAAATCACAGATAACATTGCAGAATTCATGCTCATAAGTGAAGAACAGGCAAAGGACGTAAATGATCTTACCTACTTTCTGGAAGTGATAACCAAGAATGTTGAGGGTCTTAAGGAAGAAGTTGTTATTCTTATAAGCAAACATGAATGTTGATCAACCCCAAATGAGGAAAAGAAGAAAATACATTTTGGAAGATTCATAGAAGTAGAGTTATAAGAAGGAGTCATGAGTAGTTCATATGGGGTTTCAGAAATCCTAAGTGATCAACAACATTCATCAGTGGGAAAGAGTGGAATTGACAATGAATGTGGGCCTTCAACTGCTGGAAGTAAAGAGATCCAAAAGAAAGATATGATTAATGTTGGACATTTTGAAATGTTGCCTAATGTGATGGAAAAGGAACCCTCAATCCAAACTAAATGAAGAACTGAATATTATCATCAAACATTCAGAAATAATAGGCAGTCCATACATTATTTCAAGGAAGAAGGCATGAGGAGAATTTTATGTGAGAATACATTTCCCCTCATGATGTGTCATTTCAATGGCTATCTGGGTCATAACATGTCTTATTGCAAAGTGGAAAGAAGCTACATGAATGGGGATGATATGGGAAGTCAACAAAGGAGACCTATTTCATATCATCCATCTTATATAAGAAATATCTAATCTGGTTACTATTTTCATTGTTCAATCTTTGTCCATAAATCTATGTATTGCAGGAAGAAGTACGATAGGAGAAGTTCTTAAAACTCTTAGAGATGAGCCAGTCTTCACCCTCCTGATGGTGTTGTTCTCACAAATAGTTTCTCACCTCTAGAAGAAGATTATGTGTATGAAGAATCGGATTTTGTGGAGGAAAGTGTTAGAAGGCCATCAGTATTTTGTACTCAATCGAACATCTCATGGATTGAAAAGAAGAAGATCAAGAAATCCAATCATGCAGTGGTAGCCATCAAAGCTATAATGAGAAGCCGCACCTAGATTCTTGATAGTGGATTCTCTACACATATGATAGGAAATGCTGACCTCATGAAGAACATTAAAAATCAATTTTGATGGAATAGTAAGGTTGGGTAACGATGAACCTTTGAAGATTAAAGTCAGTGGGAATACTAATATCGCCAATGGAGAGCTAAATAAGACTATTATTCTCTATATTGATGGTCTATGTCACAATCTCTATAGTGTGAGTCTGCTCTTTTACTAAGGGCTCATAGTAACATTGAATAAAAAGGTTTCACTATTAATGTAAAAACATGTAATTCATTTATGAAAGGCTATAGAACAGATGGAAACTTATATTTGTTTGACAGCAAAGTGAACTCCTTCTATTTTTCTATTGAAGAAGAAAACAATTTGTGGCAACGAAGGATGGGAAAGATTAACGAACAAGAAATTGAAAAGATATCAAATCTTAAGATAGTCATGGATATCCTGATTCTGAAATTGAACAGCAAAAATCATGTGATGCTTGCATTCGTAGGAAGCTGGTATGTAGTTCATATCGGCTATAGAAGAAAAGAACATCACATCCTCTAGATCTCATTGATACTGACATATGTGGCCCGGTAAATGTTGATGGAACTCTTGGAGAAGGGTACTTCGTTCTTTTCATATATAATTACAGAAGAATTCCATGAGTAATGGTTATACATAGTAAATGACATGTTTGTGACTACATGAAAACATATCGTCAGATCATCGAGGATGATACTAGACCGACAATAAAAGAGTTGTGATCAAAAAATGGAGGGGAATAAATATCCATTGAATTTGAAATATTTTTGGAGAAACATGGGATACATCATGAGTTGCTGCCATGAGAACTCCACATCAAAATGGAGTTGATGAGCTCAGAAATTGACAGGTTAACAATATTTCCAGGACTATATTGATTGGGAGTGGTATCTATCACCATTACTGGAAGGAAGCTATTGAAGTGGCAGTGCACATTCAGAATAGAACTGGGCTTTATATGGGAGAAAAAAGAGACACCATATGAATTATGGAAAATAAGGAAGCCTTCATTTAAAAACTATCGTGTTATTGGAAGCAATGTTTTCATCCGGAACAATGAATGAAATCAAGGGAAGATTCGTAACATTGATGATGAAGGAATTTTTCATGGGAATCCAAGGAACAGAAAATCCTACATGTGTTTCAACAATAGATTAGGAAGGTATGTGGTAAGCATTGATGTTAAGATAAATGAAGAGAAAACCACAAATGCTTCTAGGACATCATATTCTGATGTGATAAAATGTATATAAGAAAATGAACATGGAGAAAATAAAAATACAGAAATAGAGGAAGCTTTACAAAACAATCAGCAGTCACATCATGATGTTGACTCATAAAAAGAATCTGATGAAGAAACTGTGGCAGTAGAGAATGCTACTGAACAACACCGGAGAAATCGTAGAGCTTAGATTGATCCATCTAACATAATTGGTGGCAAGAGTGTACCCAATCAATCAAGAAGGATGAGGAATTACACTTAATCTCCAATTATTTCAGTTTTGGAACCATCTTCATTCGATGATGCTGCAACAGAAGAATCATGGTTGAATGCCATGAATGAAGATCAAGATCAAATTGACAAGAATCGGGCATGGGATCTTGTCTATAGACCTAATGTTCAAAATTTTATTGGTACAAAATGGATTTTCAAGAACAATTTTGATGAGAATGGATGTTTTATTAGAAACAAGGCTCGATTTGTATGTAAGGGATATTCACATATTGAAGGTGTTGATGTTGACGAAACTGTTGCTCCAGGGGATAGACCAGATTCAATCAGACTATTCTGTTCCATGGCCCTCCAATGATGGTATAATGTATATCAAATTGATGTCAAGGCAACATTCATGAATGTTTTACTCGAAGAAGAGGTTACATTGAACAACCATTGAGTTTTGTTCCTCGTACTGACGAGACAAAGGTTTGAAAACTGAAAAAAGCCCTATATGAATTGAAGGAAGAACCACGAGAATGTTATTCCCATCTGGACTTGTATCTCAGGAAACTAGAGTTTAAATGTGGAGTATATCAATTCTATTTGTGATAAATTCTCCAAAAATCAATTAATGGATCTTGTCTATGGTGATGATATCAAATTTGGTGGTAGCAGGTAGAAATATGTGGATGAATTTTCCAATAACATGAAATCAAAATTTAAAATGTCTATTATTAGAGATCTTACATATTTCTTGGGGTTACATGTAATTCAAAAGAAGGATTACAGTTTCATTTCTCAGGAAAATTATGAAAGAGAGCTACTAAAAAAGTTTAATATTCAGGACTCCAAACAAATGTCAACTCCGATTAAAGTTGGAACTATACATGGAAAGCATGAGAATGGGACCTCTGTAGATCCCACCATGTAAAGGAAGATCATTAGGAGCCTAGTATACCTGATATTTTCATGAGCAAATATTTTCATTGCCAAATGTATTCTGGACCACATTCAGAGTAATCCAAATGAGGAACATATGGCGGTAGTCAAAAGAATCATGTGGTACATTCAAGGTACACATAACATAGGGTTATATTTTTCTACAGGTGGGGAAAGTGAATTATCAGTGTTTTCTGATACTTACTAGGCCGGTGATGCGGTTTGTAGAAAATTATCCAGTGGTGGATCCTTCGATACTCGGATGAAATGTGTTGGCTGGTTGAGCAAGAAACAATAATGTACTTCTCTTAGAAATGCTGAAGCTGAGTATATATCCACCACAAAGGCATGCACTCAACTGCTATAGATGATGCAACAATTAACATATATTGGTGATGAGGTAAAGCAACCAATGGTTATTTACTGTGATTATAAGAGTGAAATTGATCTTACAAGGAATCATGTTCAGCATTCTCTTATGAATCATATTGAAATAAGGTATCATTTTATCAATGAAAAAGTAGAACAAGGGGAGATTAGATTAGATCATGTGGGAACTGATGAGAATGTGGCTGACTTCCTGACCAAGCCACTATCTGTGGTTGTGTTTGAGAAGCATCAGTTGAACCCCAATGTTTAGCCACCCCTGGTGCATAAGAAGGTTACGCATTACCCCTCTCCCCATTTATGATAAACTTTTTTATCTGTTTATGGATGTGATTTAGGATTGTGGCAAGATACTCTCCAGGGGGAGTGTGGTTTGAACTGACTAAAGAACAATTTACCGGACTTTGGGTTTATTGTTAATGTGGGAGAAAAGAATAAATTCCGGATTGTCAGTGGACATGTAATGCTTCTTTGACATTGTAAGACAATTTCCTAGGAATCATTGAGAACTCCAAAACAAGGGAACCATATTATTATTTCATCTCTTGTTTTCTACATCGATAATTGATCACATAGACTTAGAGTGTTGGCTAAGTTGATTCTTGAATTTTTTTTGGTTTTCACATGGATGGGGATCTATTGCATTTATTTTCTGATTGTCAACAACCAAAGGTGGAGATTAATGGAACCATGTTCTTCTATTCATGACTTGTATTATGGTTTTTGTTTATTCTCATTCCTCAGTGGATGTTCTGAATGTGTACCAGTAAAGTGATCATACAGTTCAAGCAGACAACCATATTGACGGTGGCATCGTTTCCCAGTGTTTTCCAAAATTTTGGGCGTAAAAATCGACAAATTAAGGAAAGTGTTTTTGTGAATGAGACTTGCGCGCCATGTACATAAGGGAGATAAAATTTCCGTTCCATATGTATTTAAAGATTAGAACTTGGAAAACTGGAAAAGGGATAATGGTTGCTCATGATTTGGGCTGGTCGCGCAAGTGACTTGTGCGCTGAGAAAGGACTTAGGCGTCGATGCCTAGGTGGATGGAACATTGCGCACAGATTTTTTATTGTGATCAGAATATCAAAACATGGAAAACGGAAGAGCATAGTGCATGTAATGGTTTGTTCACGCAAGTGAGTTATGCGACATAGGCTAGTGTAGTTGGAGTTGTACAACGGGACATGCGCGCCGTGAGGACACCTGTGCGCCACCGCGCAGGTGTCCAGTTTGCCTATAAATAGAGGACTACCCCTTTTTATTAGTAATGAAGTTCAAGACTTAGATATTTTTCGAGCTCTCTTCACTCAAGTGGTTTAGTCGCACAAGTGGTTGTTGCATCGTGCAAGCAGAGGTTGGGCGCTGGTTGTTGGTTGCATGACCAGGGTGGTTTGGGAGTTAAAGGTGCAGAGTCGTGCATGTTTGGAGTTGAAGGAGGCTGTGTCACAAAAGTGGGTTAGTGTCACCTGCACACAAATTTTGTACAACGCATGTAACTTACATGCCATTCCTATAACATGTGTGTCGGTCTTGGAAAAGCACGCCAGGTGTGGTTTTTTTATGCTAGACCTTTTTGGAGCTGCATGAAAAAAGGAAGATTGACTGATACATTTTGTGAAATGTGGTATTGTATATGAGTGAGAATTGGACATCAACAGAGCATCTTCTTACAACAGAGGATGCATTATTTTGCGATGATAAAGAGACCTTCATGTTTATAAACTGGGTGTGACTTCACCAAGAGCAGTGAGCCCGGGGGAGTCAATGGGAGTGACCCGAGGGATGTTGTGAGCTTTCCATGAATATTTTGTAAAGGCATTTATTCTGGGACAATGTGACTGTGCTCAAGACTTTGCAATCCAAATCTAGTGATTTTTAGTGTAATTTTGTATGACCTACAACATGTCGGTGAATGCTCCTTGGAAGTAGTCATTAGTGGTGAACCAAGTAAAAAGTGTTGTGTCGTCTCTCTACATGTGAATGATTTATTTCTCTTCATTCCATTATACAATTTTAACATGTTTCTTCCGACGTGGGAACAAGATCCATAACATTAAAAGAAAATTTTGACACCCTGATTCACCCCTCCCCTCATAGGGTGTCCCGGGATCATAAAATGATTTACCCAAATGATGAAATTGTATTTGATATATTCATATATTCTTTGAAATTTTGGTGACACTAACTATTAATTGAGATGTTAACTATTTATAATGGTAAAAAATTATATGTTATATATTTTCTCAATAATATTTAAACCATAGGAAATGATTATGGGTAAATTACATTTATACTTTTAACTTTTATTTGGATTACACTCTCAATAAAAAAATATTGTTATTGATTCTCCTGGTATAATAAATACATTACTGGAAATGAATAAATATAATGATCTGTGGTATTTTAAGGGTTTATTTATTGAATTAAATATTGATATAAAGGTTAAATAGATTAATATAATCTTATGAATAATTATATTGTCTCATTATATTTTTGATCAAAAACATTATTAATTATATAATTATTATTGTTAATGTAGTTGGAAACTTGTATGATATCATTATTTAATAGTTCTAATATTTCATTAATGATTTTTAATTTAGGAAAATATTATAGTTCTATTTATGTAGATGTTTGATTTGATAAATTAATTATATTATTCAATTTGATTTATATATCTAATTTTTACAAATATTAATTATGATATTAGATTTTAAAAATAGTATGTTGGATTGAGAAGTAATTTTTTGGTTTTATTCTCTAGTTACATAACATTATAAATATTAAATTCAGACAATAATAGGCCCAATATATTTTAAAATTTTTTTTATTCATAACTCGTAACGGGATGCGGAGTTTATGATCATTATAATAATAATTCCTTGGTCTCCTCTTAGAAATAATTCTTTTTGTGGGATTATTGGTATGATATATAAATTAAAAAAATATCTTCATATTGTTGAGTGTTTCATTGAATATAATTTTAAATGGATGTATTTAAAATATATTTGAAATTTTATTGAAAACCTATTACAATTGATTTCATCTAGGATCCTCACTTTACATATTTTCTTTGTAATATTTCTTATTTGACCATTAGTGATGAGTTGAAATTTAGTATAACATATTATCATGAAACAAATAGCCAAATGAATTATCCATTAGGATATTAAAATATAGAATTGATGACAGGGTTTTGAATTTGGAGGAACATAAAAAATTTATCTACCACTGATTTAATTTCCATATTTTATTATTTTTTATCCTAAATCAAGTTATATATTTTAAATATATTTAGGTTAAGACATGTAAGACTCTATTGTAATATGGTAAAATTTCAGAATCATAAATTTTGAGACTACTAATTGTTCAATATATGACTATGAATATTAAATAGACCAACTTGATACTATTATAGACCAAATTAAAAATGGTTAACAAAAATTGAAACCAATATTTGTATGAATTTAAGTTTAGTAATCATCTATTTTTTAAAAACATTCATTTAATTAGGAATATGAGACTTTGGAATTATGAAATTAATTGGCCATTATAATTCAATCCAATTAAAAAGGTGAATCATATTATAGATTTATCCTATTACATAAATATACATCCATAGATGATTTTCACTCTAATGGTATTTCATGTAACACATTTTATGAAATAATAATATGATAATTTGTATATTATGGAATAAAAATTCATCAAATTTGAAATATATTTATATTTATTTTGGTGTAAACAAATAATATTGTTGATATTTTTAATAATATTTTATGAGGGAGAATGATACATATTGCTTTAATTATATTCTATTATTGTAATAATTTTCTTGAAAATTGGGAATTAGAATCCATGATGAGGGAGGAATGGTCTAAAATAATTTTAATGAAAAATAATAATTGTTTTTTGTGTGTAATAAAGTGGAATGGTTGGGATAATTATATTAACCATGATATCATATATATTATAATATGTTTTTATTATGTTCATAAAATTCATTTTACTCTTCATTTATCCTTAAATTTAGAAATTTTAAATGTGTTTTAGGAAGAATGATAAACAATAATTCATAGTTATAAATATAGACAAACATTATATCTCATGAGTATCCATTTTGAGGTTTACAAATAGTCTAATGGACCATGAAAGATAACTATAAATGGGATTTAAAATAGTATATTTTTAAACATTATCATATTTTTAGGTGATTATAATGCCCAAATTCCTATATTCATCACTATTTTCACCTATGAGAGATCTTTTAATGTTTATTTGGAGTGATATATACTCCTGCATTGACCAGACATTGATCTAGATGGAATAAAAATAATATAGATTCCATTTTCCCCATCCTCCTTCTCTATATCTTCATATTATGATTTCTTATTTATGACTTAATCTTCAATAATTTTATGATTTCATAGATTAAGGTGATTTTGTATTATGGTTTTATGGTTCTTAACTTGTCAGATTCATTTTCATGACTCTTGTTTTCTCATATTTAATGAAATATCATAGATAAATTTTCATAGGGTAGGTAAATATAAACCTTTTCAATTATTTTTATATATACCTTTATCCTTGGGTTTTCTAACATCTTCATCATGCCATTGTAAACCAGATTATGATTCTAGAATCACGTTAATGATTAAATAATATCAAATATATATGTTCTTTGATTTTTTATAATTTAATATCAAATATTGGATAAGGATAGATTTTAATTTATAAAACGTCTGATGATGGTTGAATAAATTTAAATTTAGTATGTTAGGATATTATAAATGATTATATGCTTGTTTCGAGATTTAAAATGGATTTTAGTGTTCATATAATAACTAGTTTTTGTTTAATAATGTCTTTTTATTTGTATAATTTATTTTTTATGGTTTTTACACTAATATGACTCACTCATGATGTATTAGGATGAATAAGAATGTTGTTAAATTAATATTAGGCAAAAATAGTTTTTATTTAATTTTTTAATATTCTTTTAGCAACTGGGAGTATATGGATGTCACCTGAGTGGAATTAAAAAAAATTATATTTTATTTTTTTAAACATTATAGTATCACATAGATATATATAATATAATTATAATTTTTAAAAATACCTTATTTATGCCTTGATTATTTAGTTTAGATAGGGGTTCCTGATAAGTCCATGATTTGCAAGTTATGTTTATAGTGAGATCACATCCTTGTTAGATGATTGGCTCCATTTATTCAAGTGATAAATTAATTCCTTAAAAGTTAATTGACTGATTCCATGATGAATTGACATTTATTATAAAATTATATCCGGGTTGGTATCCTAAATATATTTATAATTATTGTCAAATGTTTTCATTATTCAACTGTTATAATTTTTTTTTTGAAAACTATTTTTTTTACTAATAAAAAACATTGATTTAAAGAGAATGTTTTATTATTTAGTTTTCTAACTCAAATATGAGTTTGGTATAATAACATAAATGGGAAGAATCTTTTTCTGTGTTCTACAAGAACTAAAATCACTCCGAACATACAAATACTATTGTTCATTAATTTATTTTCTTCTTTGAAAAAATTATTGTGATGTCATCCCTCATTATTGTAAATGTAACTTTGTTAGACATATGTGTCTATAAAGGTGAATAAATTAGAGAGATGATCACATTTTAACTATGTATAGAGATATATTTTGGGATTTTTTTTAAATTCATTTTTTATTTCTATTTATTAGGACAAATCCACCATTCAATTTCTTTTTAGCACACTACTTTCTTAATTCACATGGATGATGTATATGATCATGGTTATATTTCATTATATGCATTTTAGACTGATTATTTTGAGGTAAATTATAATTTATTTTCAATTAGGTTTGTTAAATATTATTATATAATATTAAAAATATTATATATTTGAGCATTATATTTTAAATAATGTAACACTCATTTTATTAGGAATAGTTTTACACTTATTTGAATAATGATAGAATATTTCAAAAAATAATTAAATATTGTTATAATATTTCTAAAAAATTATAAAATAGATCTCACATTATTATTGAATCCCCTAGAACTTGTTTTAGATTATGGTGATCACGAATGTGGTTTAAAATGTATTTCATATTAGGTTAAATATCGAATCAGGATATAGGAGTTGGTATAATACATCATTGAGAACAATATAAAATTTCTAAAATTGAATTGGGATCACAATTATTTATAAATAAATAATTTAAATAGATTAGTATAATAGATAATATGACTTATTTATTATGATACACAACTCATGGTTTGGAAAAAAGGTAAACAAATCCAGAAGAGTTCACAATACAATGAAAGATATTAATGAGAATCTATAATGTGTAAAAGAAATCCTTATACATGCATTTATTTCATGGAATTATTCTTAAATAGTTCCTAATCATGAGAATGTATATAGTCTGGTGGAGAGTTAAAAATTCTGACAATGCGGTGAAGCATAAGGATAATGTTGACCAGATCATCTACAATATTATATGATTTATTTTACTTTTGAAATAAATAATTTATAATCTATATAAAAAATATATTTAAAATATATTTAAAATATATTTAAAATATAATTTTAATGTGTACAAAGAATTTTAAGTGGAATTTATACCATAAATTGTGGAATTGATCTAGGATTGGAGTAGTTTATAGGGTGTTAAAATATAAACATATGTAATGTGTTTACACGTTTCATTTAAAACGATTATGAATTAAAGAACTGTTTGTTGGAGTGGACACTCAAGAGGCAGGGGGAGGGGGTTAATTGAGTTCCAATTAAAATTTCTTTTAATAATATTTCTCTTCATATCCACCAATTTAAAAACAACGTTAAACTATAGTGAATTTATAAAGATCATAAATGTTCAATTAGTTTTTCAAAGATTGATTAGTTCTTAGTTAACATAATTTCAAGATTAAATTATATTTTGAAACTAACTTACTGACATACAATAATTATAAACACTTCCTAATTTAACTATTAAAGTAGAATTAAAATAATATTGTACTTAAAAGTAATAACAAAGGAATATGAAATAAATATATAGTGTACTTAGAGATTTTAACGAAAAAACACATCAAAAGAAACCAAGAGGTTCAGTCTCAAGCCGAGACTATGTCCTCTCAACAATTTATGTAAATTGATCCACACCATGGATCGGGGTTAACAACAGAGATCACTCTGTCCAGGTCCAAAGACCTCTACCATAGTTCTCAGTGGGAAAAAAAACAACAGCTCACAGCTGTTCAGGTATTACTCAACCTCTACCACAATTCACAGTGGGAAACAAACAGGTTACAGAGTTTGAGTAAGGATTTGAAAATCCCTCAGCTTGGCACATTAGATAGTGTGTGGGTAAAATAAGCAGGCTACACAAACTGCACAAAACATAAATAAAATAATCATTAAATAGAATGTTGATGAGTTTATAAGAGATTTAGTGATTGGAAATGCAGCTCGGGACTCTTTTGATTAGTCATAGGATCTTCTGAGTCCTTTTATGGTATTTGCTTTGAAGAACAGAGTATCATTTTCTTCAGTGTTTCCAAGTTCAGTTCAAGGAAAAAAGTGTTTGAGGTAGTTCTCCTTTAGCATAGATTTCTCTGTGTATATTCAATGCTCTTGGAGTCTGGTAGTAGTATTCTTGTAAGCACACGCTCTCCAGTCGTTCTTCGCACATTTGAGCTTGATCACGTTCGTATCAATATTCTATTTCAACCCTTTTTTGTATAGGTCCTTTTTGTGTATCTTCCTCTATGTATATATGTGTGTGTATCTCAATTTCTATCTTTTCTTTTCATAGCTTTCTGCTCTAGAAGAAAAAGAATGACTACACTTTTTATTGGTACTAGGTACGGTTTCCTAAAATGGAAACAAAAATAATTAAATAACATTAACTGTATTAAAAGCATAAAATGTAACTGTTAGCTTGATATATAAATAGTATTTGAGAGGATAGAGTTTGACTGGTTGATCAATCATCATTAGCCTTTTGTTGGTAGATGTGTACGGTTGACTTCGTGTTGCAAGACCTTTCATCGGTAGCTCTCTAAACTTACATCAGTAGCTCTTTGAACTTATATAGATAGCTATTTAAACTTACATTGGTAGCACTTTATACTTACATTGGTAGTTGTTTGAACATATACGGCTAGCTATCTATACCAGTGACTTCGTTCCATCGGTAGCTCTTGCTCAATCGGTAGCTTTAAGGCAATCAGTAGCTCGATGTATCAGTGACTATAAGTGAACTAGTTCTATCGGTAGTTCTGGTCTGTTAATCTATCAGTATCTATCTATCAGTCAGTACAGGTAGTCATGCATATCAGTATCTCCATAAAAATTGGTGATTTCAGCGTATCAGTGACTCTGTTTATCAGTAGAAAAAGTCTTTCGGTAGACTGAGTACCGGTAGCTCTTTATCAGTAGATTTATGCAGATCAGTGACACTTACAGTTGTCTGTATTATGAAAAACACATCCAATTGGATTATAATTACTTCATAACTTATATAAACATGGATAAACAAATATTGACATATTTCAGAGACTATTTTAATAATAAAATTATTATCTCAATCATAGATTTGAAATAATTAATATATAAAGATAAACATTAATTGATATCTTCATTGATTGAAAACATAATTGGGATTATCAAAACAGGTGAGGTCAACAATATCCCCCTTTTTGATAATCACAACTTATGATATAGTTGTTTTTTATAACAAAAATAGTAAGAAATTATATTAGAGGATATATCAATTAGAAGAAAGGGTATCAAAGGGACAAAGCAGGATAGCTCTCCCTTAAATAATACTTCTCCCCCTTTGGTGAATAGTTCGTTCTCTTTAAATATGTCTCCCCTTTAGATAATATATCTCCCCCTTTGTGATAATCAAAAAGTGGGAAAGAATATAGAGAAGAGGAATCCAATGAGAAATAAAAGTACGCCACTTGCATTAAATCATACAAAATGTTACAGACAGAATAGAAAAGAAATGACTCCTATGAAACAGCTTTGCCACATGATCAATCCACGTCCTCAATTTGATATTTGACTTTTGGATTAGAAGAGGGTCTTGGTGGTGAGTATTCTGGTGAAGGCTTAAGTATTCCGGAAATGATCACAGGAGGCTGAGCAACTGACACTGTGATGGGCATGTACTGTGATGTTCATTGAGTGATCATAGGTGTGAGGCTTCCATTAGCTTGAGAAGGAGTCATCTGTAATGGGGAAGCAGTATAGGCAGAGGCAGGTAAAGCAGAAGGGACAATGACCAGTCTAGCATCAACTTGAATGAAGGGAAACAACAGATTTCTGAAATCCATAATGATTCCTCCTCCTATCATCATACCAGAAATGAAGTCATCCATTTTCTCCATAAATATTTCCAAGGCAGGAGTTAATTTCCTTAGCTTGCTAACATGTTCTCTGAAATATTGAGTGAAAGGAGGTAACGTCATGTTTTCTAATAACAGCTTGAAGTGATGGTTAATTTGATTTTTGGTGAAGATCCTTTGGAAATAGTAGTCCACCTTGTCCTTTACTTATTTTTGAGAGGCAGAAGCTTCTCTCATGTAGTCTTGGACTATCTTAACTATTTCTTTAGCTGAATCCCTTGTAGAAAGCACAACATGGAGGTCTGATGAGTCCATAGAGCCACTGGTTGAAGCTGATCTAACCTCTTCCTTCATCACAACCTGAATTTGATTCATGTCCACTGAGGGTTTAGAAGCAAAAGAGCCAACGGAGAAAGATACTGTCTCATTGAGGCATTTGGTCAATCCACTGATAATATTTTTAAATTGGGAGTCCTAATCATTAACATGATCTTTCATAGTTGATTTGAAACATTCAAACACTGATACCCTTTGGCTTACAACACTCTATACATAGGCTAAGTCCTTATCAGCCTGAGATTTTGAACTCATGTAAGAATCTAAGGATGCAATAGATTTCATTAGAGATTCAAGATCTGCTTTTATTTTAGAAGCTTGGGTCTGGCAGTCTTTGACCTCTTCTACTTTCTCTCCCATTAAAGATGATAGATTATAGGAAAGATAAATCTCAAAAGACTTTTCTATCATTTTCATTTCTTCAACAAAACTGTTCTTTATCTCAGCAACTGAGGCACTGAACGATTATTTCAGTTCATAATTACGGGATTCAAGATCAGAATTTATTTCTAAATCAGCAGGTGAAACTATAGTAGATGATCTTTCAGAAGATAAACTGACCAAGGAGTCAGTCATAACTGATTGGATTGAAGATACAAGAGAAACTTCCATTATTTTTACTTCTTTTACAAAGATATTCTTGAGAATTTCCTTTACCTTATCCAGATCATGTACTCAGATCATATCTTCAGGAAGCAACTCAGAATCGATATCATAACTGATTTTTGGTCTGTTTAGCAATATGTCATTATCTGAATTAGGATATTCTAAACCACATACTCTAAAACCTGGGTCTTCTTCCCAATCGTCAAATTCAATGGCCACTGTAACACTTCCAAACACAGTTTGATGCACCCCCTCAATGGGTGCATTCCTATGTAAAGTAAAAGCATTTTCTACTGGTCTTTCTTCATCAGAATAATCTTCTACAACTACATCAATCTCTACGTTCAGTATAGGTTCTTCTATTTCTCCCACTACATACTCAGTAGTCACAACTGAGCTTCTAATTAATGGACTCATACTTAACCGTATAGAATTAGATGATTCAGAAGAATTCTCTCTTCTTTCTTCTCGCTCAAGAACCAGCTGGTCTTCCTCATTAACAGGTGTCTCTTCCTCTGCTAAATCATCCTTCTCTGAAGATACAGTTTCAGCAACAGGACTTGAAGGCAAGTCCGGATCTTCTCCATCATCCATATGAGTCTCTTCTTCTTCTTCTTCTTCTTCTTCATCTTCTTCTTCAAATACTTCATCACTGTATTCGGGTTCTACTTCATCAGGTCATAGACATGGATCCTTCATATCCTTAGGTCATCAAGGATGATCTATAGGATTAAATATGTCATATACCTTATGGTCATCATTGACTCATTCTCCTATCCATGGTATCTAATTGATCCTCATGTATTTGCAGATTGTAGTAATGATACAAAAGTCATTCTTAACTACTACTGTCTCATCATGAGACTTAGCTATTTCATTTACATTGATCCTCACAGAGATAAACTTAGCAATGAATAAGGCATTTGTCTTTGATTTTAGCCTTGTCATATCTTCCATTTGGATCATCAGTAGTCGGAACAGATTAACTTTGACAGCATGCCTTAAAAGATTCAGGAGATAGATATCCTGATATCTCAAATTGGCAATGTATCCTTTCCTCTGTATCAAAACATGATGAACAAATTTGAACAACAACCTATTCACACCATCCATTTCTGTAGAAACTACATGCCTTTGACTTCTATCACAAGTCAGATCCTTCAAAGCTCTCTCATAATCGAAAATGTCAGTGGTAGGTGGCATAACTCTTAGGACATATCCTGATATGCCTTCGTGTGGAACCTTCAAGCATTCAGCCCACTCTACCGATGACATCGACATCTCTTTTCCAGTTACAAAAAAGTCATTCGGTTTTCATTCTCGAATTTCTCAAAGTTTACATACTCGTAAAACTGTTTCACTAACATTGGGTAGTAGGGAACATTGTTATTTGAAAAATAGTCTACCCATCTTTGATCTTCAAGCACATTGAGCTCCAAAGACTTGCTAGGTAGAAACCAATCTACGAAATGTTTTTTTTTCAACCACAATAGCTTTATTCTACAGATGAGGGTTCACTGGTCGCTTTACCGACCATGTTTTAATGGTACTACCACTTGCTTTTTTCTCCGACTTCTGCTTCATCGCTTTAGGCTCTACATTGTCTTCTTTGATGGTAGAATGTTTGGTCTTTGCCATCACTGGTTTGAGGGATTTAGGGTCACAAATGATTTGGGAGATAAGGTTCAAAGGTAAAAGGTTTTAGGCTCGGTGGAGGGAGAAGTGTCATAGAATAGTTTTTATCATTTAGGATTCCTAAAATAAATGAATAAAATCAAATAAAAAACGATTCAGATTATGGCGGCCGACAGAATTTTTAAAACAGCACACTATTGGTGAGGTATTTACGTCGGTGAGAATCCCTACATTGGAGAGAATTCTACATCGGTTAGAATTCCACATCGGTGAGAATTCCACATCGGTGAGAATTCCACATCAGTGAGAATTCCACATCGGTGAGAATTTTACATTGGTGAGAATTTTACATCAGTGAGAATTTTACATCTGTGAGAATTTCTCATCGGAGAGAATTTTACATCGGTGAGAATTTTACAGCAGTGAGAATTTCTACATCGGTGAGAATTCTTACCAGTTAAGGTTAAACATTCCAAACTCGTGCCAAACGTTTCTTAACTTATAAAAACATAATGGTTTAGTGAAATCATCAGCTAATTGATGTTCAGTACCAATAAATTCAAGAGAAGTATCACCCTTTTGATAATGATATCTTAAGAAATGGTGCCTTACATCAATGTGTTTGGTTCTAGAGTGAGACACAGGGTTCTTCCAAATATTTATTGCACTAGTGTATTCAAAATTAATTGAATCATGCTTAAATTCATATACAAAGTCCAAAAGAGTGTGTTTTATCCACATAATTTGGGTACGAAAACTACCAGCAGCTATTTACTCTGCTTCGGCAATGGACAAGGCTATAGAATTAAAATTTTTACTACACCAAGATACTAAGGATTTTCCTAATAAATGACATGTTCCTGTAGTGCTTTTTCTATCAAACATCCAACCAGCAATGTCAGCATCTGAATAACTCATTAACTCAAAGGATTTTCCATTTTGGTAAATCAAACCTAAGTAAACAGCGTGTTTAAGGTACTTAAAATTTTATTTAACAGCATGTAAATGTGATTCTTTCGAGTTAGCTGGAAATCCTCCAAACATACATACACAAAACATAATATCTCGTCAACTAGCATTGAGTTAAGTAAACTACCAATCATACCTCTGTAATTGGATTGATCTACTAAAATCCCAGTTTCACCTGCATCCAATTTACAGACTGTACTCATAGGATTTTCACATTCCTTAATACTGTAGAAAAAAACGTTTTAAAAGATCCTTTGTATATTTACTTTGATTCAAAATAATAACATTTTCATTTTGAAACATTTGAAATACATGGAAGTAGTTATGTTCTCCCATTAAACACATTTTAAATTCATTTTTCATATTCTTGTAAAAACCAGTACATAAAGAATGTTTAGAAGATCAAAAAATAATATCATCAACATAGATTTGTACAACTAAAACATCATTAGAAAATCTTTTAATAAAATTAGTTTGATCAGCAATCCCTTTAGTAAGAACTTTTGAAATAAGAAAGTTGATGAGTCCATCATACCAAGCTGTTGGAGCTTGTATTAAACCATATAACACTTTATAATGTTTATAGACAACATGTGGAAAATAGGGATTAGTAAATCCAGGAGGTTGTTCTACATAAACATCTTCAATTATTAAAAAAATTAGAAATGCAATTTTTTATCCATTTGATATAACGTGAAATTCAGAAGAGAATCATATGCCAGAATGATCATAATGGCTTCATGCCTAGCTACAGGTGAAAATGTTTCCTCATAGTCTATAACTTCCTCTTGAGTATATCTTTGTGAAAGTACTCTAGCTTTGTTTCTAACTATGTTTCCAGATTCATCAACTATATTTCTAAAGACCCATTTAGTGTCTATTGTCAAGGTGTACATAGGTCTGTCAAATAATTCCCAGACATTGTTTCATTCAAATTGAGTTAACTCTTCTTGCATATCCATTACCCAAAATTCACCATTGATAGCATCATTGATATTTTTAGGTTATAGTTGTGAGAGAAAAGCATGATGCTCAACCTGATTTCTTAGAGAAGCTCTAGCCTGTGTCCCTCTATCAAGATTACCAACAATAGCTTCTAAAGGACGAATCTTTAGAATCCTAGTTGATCTAGTAAAGGGAGGACTAGAAATTTCAGGTTCATCTATAGGTTCGGGTTAACAGAAGTAGATTCTGGAATAAGTCTAGAACTGGATTTTTTTATGACAGGTTCTTTAGATTTATCATTAAGGTCCCGAACAAATAAATCTTCATCAATTTTTTCAAGAGAGGTTTTGGGCTCATGTGGATCGGTTTCATCATACTTGATGTGAACAGATTCTTTCACACATTTGGTCCTTTTTTTAAAGACTCTATATGCTTTGCTAGTTAAAGAATAACCAAGGAAAACTCCTTTATCACACTTATAAGCAAACTTGTCCAGATTATCCATTGTATTAAGAATAAAAACATTGCAGCCAAAGAATCTAAAGTAACTAACATTTGGATTTCTATCATTCCACAACTCATAAAGTGTTTTCTTAAGAACTGGTCTAATTAAGACTCTATTAATGATATAGAAATATGTGTTTACAGATTCTGCCCAAAAGTAAATAAGAATGTCAAACTCATTATGAATGGATCTAGCTATTTCTTGAAGGGTTCGATTTCTTCTTTCTATTAAACCATTCTGCTGAGGTGTCCTAGGAGTAGAAAAGTTATGACTATTGCCATTCTGTGAGCAATAAGATTCAAAGTCTTGATTTTCAAACTAACAGCCATGATCACTTCTCAGAGTTCTAATATTAAGTCAACTAAGATTATCTACAGACATGGAGTATTTAATGAAGTAAGAACATGCATCACTTTTGTGAGCTAAGAAGTATACCCATGTATATCTAGAAAAGTCATCTACTCGAACATAGACATAGTGCATCCCATTGAACCTAGAAACTCTAGAAGGTCCAAACAAATCCATGTGAACCAACTCGATAGGTTGAGAAGTTGAGACTTTTTTCTTTGATTTAAAAGAATTTTTATGTTGCTATCCCTTTTGACAGGGGTGACTAACATTGTAATTTTGGAATTCAAGCTTATGTAGTTCTCTAACATTGTTTTTCCTAGTCAATTTTCTATGTGAATGAATGTTGCAGTGTCCTAATATTCTTCTCCATAGCCAAAATTCTTTATGGAAAGCATTTAAACAAGTATCATTTTGCTTAGCTAAAGAATTTAAATCAACACCATAAACATTTTCCTTTCTTACAGAAGAAAATACCAAAACATTTTGGGAGTTAAAAACATTAGAGGAATCATTTTCAAACATGAAATTAAAACCATCATCACACAATTGAGAAATACTTATCAATTAATACATAAGTCCATCAACAAATAGAACATTAGAAATAAAAATTGAATCAGTGTTACCAATCTGTCCTAGGCCGATGATTTTTCATTTAGAGTTATCACCAAAGGTGACATGACCTCCATCAACCGTTAATAAGCTCTTGAAGCATGAATAAACTCCAGACATGTGTCTTGAACATCCACTATCTAAGTACCATACCTTCTTGGGATAACATTTCAAGCAGGATTCCTACAAAACAAGTTTAAACAGGGAATGACTTTGGTACCCAGATATTCGTGGGTCCAGATAGGTTAGCAATCATGGTTTTAGGTACCCAAATTTGACTTATGTCTCCCATATAATTAATAGAAGAAACAGATTTTGATATATAAACATTAATTGTTCTGTAACCATGTGAATAATTTGTTAAAGCATAGTAATTTCCAGAACTAGAAATAGCATAATTTTTTTCAGACATAGAAATAAATCGAATTTTAGTGAAATTTCTCTTTCCAGGTTGATATCCTAAACCAGTAGTGTATTTAGGTGCAACATGATTTCCTAACATTTGAGTATGTCTATCCTTTCCATTATTGAATTTTTATAAGTCTTTTCTAAGCTGCTCATTAGATAGATTCAGTTCTGTATTTTCCTTTAATAGTTGAGCATTTTTCTCTTTTTTAATATCAAGAGAGGATTTAACATTTGCAGAAAGAGTATGTTGTTTCGTTAATGACTTATACTTGTCCTTATTTCCATTACACGTTTCTTCCAGCATATCACATTATTCAAATATTTCATCTTTAGGCACATTTTCAGAATCATAATCAGATTCTGAATTATTTCCAGAATAGTAAGAGTATAAAACAAGATTATCTAAGGTTACATCAGATGTGTTGGTCATGAAACACATATTAGCATGATTCCTTTCAGAGTCCGATGTATCAGATTCACTGGTGTTGTCTTCCAAAGCACTCCAAGTAGCTTTCATAGCTTTCTTGTACTTACAGTCCTTGTAGTTCTGTTTCTTTTTATACATCAGTTTTCGGCAGTCAGCTTTGATGTGTCCATTTCTCTTGAACTCATAGAAAACAACCTCATCAGCTTTGTCAGATTTCTTCTAGTCCTTCCAATGATGTTTATTGTCATACATTCATTTGTATTTTGTTTTTTTGAAGAATTTCTTCTTCCTATATAATTTCTTGAATATTCTAGCAATCTAATCCATTTCAGCATCAGAATCAGAGTCTTACTTTTCACTAGTTGAGTTGTCAGTGGGTACTTGAACATTGTCTTGGTTCTTAGTGGCAATAGTCTTGAAAGTCACTGATTTTCTTTTTGGTTCATCATATTCTTCTTTATTTACATTGAGTTCTTCTTCATACATCATTAACTTACCAATAAGCTCCTAGATAGGTAATGCTCCAATGTCACACTATTCATTGATGGAAACAGATGTGCCTCTCCATCTATCTGGAAAACATCTCAGTATTCTCATAATTTGTTCCATTCCTGGAACAAACTTTCTGAGTGAACTCATCAGGTTAACTATCTCATTGAACCAGAGATGCATATCAGAAATAGTTTCGTTAGCTTTAATTTTAATATTATCATATTTAATTGTATAAGTATTGAACTCATTTACTTAACATAGGTTGTTCCTTTATGTAAAACACCCAACGTATCCAAAATTTCAAAAGTAGTTTTGCAGGCAGAAATTCTATTAAAATCCTCATTTCTAAGGCACAGTATAGAGCATTCATATATTAACAGTTATTATTGTAGGTAGTCTTAGTAGCTTTATCCCAAGTTGTTCATTCTATTTCTGGAATTTTATATTGATACTCTATAGCAGTCCAAATATCAAAACCCATTCTTTCAAAATGTATTTTCATTTTTAGATGCCGCTGGACATAATTAGTACTATTGATGAAAGGTGGTCGGTTGGTTGTAGCACCCTCTAGTCTATTATCTATAGCTAGATTTTAGAGAAATATATTTAAAGAGATTAAATTTAGAACTAAAATAAATTTATGATCATTAAAGATACATCTAATATCACAGTTGAAAACAGAGTACTTGAAAAAGCCTTTAAAAAAATAATCCACTGATAAAAAATGTTGGTTGGAGTGGACACTCAAGAGAGGGGGGGGGGGTGAATTTAGTTCCAATTATAATTTATGTTAAGAATATTTCTCTTAAAATCACTGAATTTAAAAACAAAGGTAAACTGTAGTGAATTTATACAGATCATAAATGTTCAATTAGTTTCTCAAAGATTGATTAGTTCTCAGTTAACTTAATTTTCAAGATTAAATTAACTTTTGAAACTAACTTACTGATTTACAATAAGTACAAACACTTACTAATTTAACTATCAAAGTATCATTAAAATAATATTGTATTTCAAAGTAATAATAGTGGAATATGAAATAAATATATAGTGTACTTATAGATTTTAACTAAAAAACACAGCAGAAGAAACCAAGAGGTTCAGTCTCAAGCCGAGAGTTAGTCCTCTCAACAATTTATAAAAATTGATCTACACCCTCGATCGAGGTTAACAACGGAGATCACACTATCCAAGTCCAAAGACCTATACCACAGTTCTCAGTGGGGAAACAAACAAAATCTCACAGATGTTCAAGTCTTACACGACCTCTACCAAAATTCACAGTGGGAAATGAACAAGTTACAGAGTTTGAGTAAGGATTGGAAAATTCTTCCGCTTGGCAGAGGAGACAGTGTGTGTGTGAAATAAGCAGGCTACACACACTGCTCAAAATATAAATAAATGAATCACTAAATTGATTGTGGAGGTGTTTAAAAGAGTTTTAATGATTGGAAATGCATCTTGGGACTCTTTTGATTAGTCAGAGGAGCTTCTAAGTCCTTTTCTTGTATTTACTCTGAAGAAAAGAGTATCGTTCTCTTCAGTGTTTCATGTTCAGTTCATGGAAAAAATTGTTTGTTGTAGTTCTCCATTAGAAATGATTTCCCTGTGTATATTTAGTTTTCTTGGAGTCTGGACGTAGTATTCTTGTAAGCGCACGCTCTCCAGTCATTCTTCGCACATTTGAGCTTATCACGTTCGTATCAATCTTCTCTTTCAAACCTTTTTTTATCGTTCCTTTTTGCGTATCTTCCTCTATGTATATCTGTGTGTGTATCTCATTGCTCTCATTTCTTTTTATAACATTCAGCTCCAGAAGAAATAGAATGATTACACTTTTTATTGGTACTAGGTACGGTTTCCTGAAATGGCAACAGAAATCATTAAATAACAATAACTATATAAAAAGAATCAAATGTAACCGTTAGCATAATATATAAATAGTATTTGAGAGAATTGAGTTTGACTGGTTGATCAATTATCAGTAGAATTTTGTTGGTAGATGTGTACGGTTGACTTCGTGTAGCAAGACCTTTCATCGATAGTGCTCTGAACATACATTGGTAGCTCTTTGAACTTACATCGGTAGCTCTTTAAACATACAGCGGTAGCTCTTTATACTTACATCGATAGCTCTTTGAAAATACACCGGTAGCTCTTTATACTAGTGACTTCGTTCCATCAGTAGCACTTGCTCCATCGGTATCTATCAAGAAATCGGTACCTCAATGTATCGTTGACTGTAAGTGAACTGGTTCTATCGGTAGCCCTGGTCTGTTTATTTGTCGGTAGCTGTCTATCGGTCACTACGGGTAGTCATGCATATCAGTATCTCCATACAAATTAGTGATTTTAGAATATCGGTGACTCTGTTTATCAGTAGACTAAGTCTATCAGTAGAATGAGTATCGGTATCTCTTTATCAGTAGATTTATGCACATCAGTGAAACTTACAATTGTCTGTTTTATGCAAAACACATCCAATTGGGTTAGAATTACATCATAACTTATATAAATTTGGATAAAAAAAGAATTACATATTTCAAGGACTATTTTAAAATTATTATTAGTATCTCGATCATTGATTTGAAATTTTTAATATATAGAGATAAACATTTATTGGGATCTTCATTGTATGAAAACATAATTGGGATTATCAAAACAGTTGAGGTCAACAAAAACAATAAAAGTTATACTTCTTAAATAATTAAAAATTTTAAAATTTGTAAACAATTTCCTAAAATTCTATGTAATATATAATATAGAATGATCATATTTTAATATAAATTTGAGTGATCATATTTAAATGTTATGTAATTTCAATAAATACTATTTAAAAAATAATTTTTTGTACATATTTATATATAAAATAATGATAAATTTTTACATCAGACATAAATATAAGATATGTAGTTTTATTTATATATTCCCTATTTATATTTTATTGATGAATATAATGTTTTTAATTTCATTCAAATCATAATATAATTTCACTTGAATAAATTAGAGTTTTAGAAACTGACCAAAGAGGTAAGTAGAAAAAATTACTTACACCCATTATTTCATATTTATCCCATTAAACACTCCCAAGGGAAAAAACTAATAATATAAAACATTAATAGAACTCAAAAAACTAGTAATTCAAAGAGTATATACAAATAAACTTTTGTTATAATCTTCAAGAGGCCACACAAAAAAAAATCACCACCAAATAGTTACCTACGCTTTAATATTACATCAAAACTCATTTAAAATTGAAACTTCATCATATACATAAGAATATTAAATTCATGAAAAGGAATAATGGATGACTGTATTAGCTCATTCAACATTCAGAAGTCATCTATAATGTGTAGGTAATTTATAATAGTAAAAAAATGCAGCTAGAGAAAAATAATTATTATAATTATATATCCAAACCATAATCAAATAAAATCTATTATAATTAAATAAATGTTGATCTAATGAATATAATATTTTTTTATAAAATTATAATCCATATGTAATATAAAAAAACATGAGAAAAAATATTATGTAGTATCAAATGATCATGTAAACAAAAAATAATTAGTTGATAATATTTTTTTTGTAATTTTTTTAAAATTTAAATCCAGCAACTATAGAATATTCAAATTAAACAATGAAAAAAGTAACACTATTAAAAAATTAACCTTTATAAATAACATTGAATCATTAATTAGAATTTTAATGTAATTGGTTATGGACAAAAAACATTTATATAATATAATTATAATTTTTAATGTAAAAAATCAATAAATTCATAATAGTATGATCAATTATTATAATGGTAAAATGAATTAAATACAAAAATAATAAACTATCATGAATGAATTTTTTCTCATAAAAAAATTTAAATAATTAATTTTAGAAATAATTTCAACTATGTATCATCATGATTATTTGACATTCATAATAGGGAAAAAAACATTTGATAATGTGTTTGAAGATAATTTACTCAAAAAATCAACTAATATATTAGAGTTTCATAAATATAACTCAATTTTTTATCTATTATCGAATAATAAAAATATATATGTGTGTGTGTGTAAAACCAAAAATAATTATTTAAAATATAATTATACAATAATAATATGTATAGAAAAATAGTTACAACAATACATTTAAATTAATAAAAAAATATGGAAAAGTGTTTCTTTAGAATTTGAAGTGTATCATCAAAATATAATTAAAATTATATTGAAAACACTCTTCGTTTTTTGTTTTGAAATTGTTCACATACCAATATTATAACGTTTAGGACATGTTTTCCCCCTAGAATAGTAATAGTAATTGAAAAGAAAATAAATAAATCAATAACAAAATGATTTAAAATAGGTTATGAAATTTTTTTACTATAAATGTTTTTCTGTTGATAGTAATAAAACATTACTAAAAATTTAAAAGAAAATTACATTGACGGAATTTTAAAATCATGGTTCTACTTATGTTTTTTAATGTTATCATGATGTAGATCAAAAATAGAAACCAAAGAAAAGTAACATTTCAATCATATATAAAATTTTCCATGGAATGGTAAAAATAATTGAGAACAAAAGAATCCTAATGGGTTCAATAATTATTAAAATATAAAATTAAATATAATATTATAAAAAACTAATTGGTAATATTAGGTATTATTTTTTTATTTTTAAGATAATGAAATATGGATCATTATTGAGTTTAACTCATCAAAATAGACCAAATATATGTTATATGAGTAAATATTTATTTCTAAATCATAACCATTAGTATACATATAAAATTTGTTCTGGATGAATGTTTATTTATATAAAATAAACATGAAACCATTTATTTCAAGGGACTCTACACACTGATATAAGAAAATGATACATTATATATAATTACGATGGTTGAGATAAGTTAAAATTTCTCCCATTTTTTTATAGTTATATAAATTAGAATAATATAATAAATATGATAATAATATATAATTATATATGTATAAAATAAATAAAAATATTCATATGTATGTTAACAACTCTAGAAAAATCATATATTTTACAAGAGTAGAATCCTTGTTACTAAATGTAATGACAATATCAAGTTACGATGCAGTTTGGTGCTGCTTGACGATAGTAAGAAATGAAATAACCTCACATAATATTATGACAAAATATTATTAATGTAATTATTGGAAATTATAAATGTAATAAAAGATGTGAGATCTGATCCATCCTCAAAAAATACTTCTTTAATGGTATACCACCATATAAATAAGAAACAACTAATCAATATATAACTTCATATAAAATATAATAAATATTTAATTGTTTTTATACATAACAAAAAACCTTTCATTTTTAATTCATACTTTCTATCATTAGAACAATATGATTTATTCAATATTCCTAGAGAAAATAATGATGTTTTGTAGTTGTAGTTGAATAAATAATATTTTACCATGATGATGAAAACTATAATTTGTAAATGAAATGATCTAAATAAAATATATCCAATCCTAATATAAATACAAACCACAATACTACTAATAAACATCATCAAAAATAGAAATCAAAATCTGTAATTATTTTATAGTTATGCACATATGAAACATCTTGATTGAATAGTTGAAAAATATTTGTGAAAGGGGTTTTCTAATTTTCTATTTCATTTTTTAAAGTTGGAATCTATGAAGATAAAGAACCAAATATAATGGTGATATGCCATTTCATGAAAAAGAATCCAATGAATCATTGCTCATTAGTGTGGATTAATTCATTTAATACCCTTATATATATATATATAAATTAAAATAAAATATTCAAAACAAAATGATTAAACGTTAAATTTAAATTTTTTAATATATATATATGTATATATTTGAAATAACATTTAGAATACATATTTTTTATTCATAATTACCAGAAATTAATAAAATAAAAAATATTGATTAGATGCAGGGATGATCCGTTTATGGGAGGACCTCCATGAAGATGATGATAGCAATTTGTATTTTTCATATTCCAGGGTGATTACTCACTTCATAGTCTACTATATTATATCAAGAGATCTTTCAAAGGTAGTTCCTCAGATATCAAAGTTTGAATAGAGTACCATCAAAAGCACATAAATTCCTAATGTTATATCTAGTGTGTTTTTGAAATTTAACTTTAATGTGGGAAAATAATCCATAGCTTAGTTTTGGGAATCCTCCAATATATAGATCCTCATGAAATTCTTGTTCACTCAGGATTAATAGAGTTTGTAAAACTTATTTTAGAGATATATTGTAGAAATTAATTTCCACACCACTAGTATCATACACTCAAAGTGGGAAAATCCATAGTCTCTTGAGGATATGGTATTCAAGGTCTCTCTTATTTGGGTTTTCTATGATTAGAGTTTTATCACTTTAGTCCATGGATTTTTAGACTACATTTTTTCATTAAAAAGATATCATGATTTTAGAATAATGTTCTAGATCCCTACGATAGAATTATAGAACAATCAACATTCATGATTTGTTATTTTTTTTCAATGTGTCAAAGGAGAAAATAAATTTTTCAACGGTATGGAATTGGATTCATTGACATAACTAAATATTATGGAATTAGAAGATTTTATATGATATTTACAATGAATTTGTGTCTCCTATTTATTTATATAGAGAGACTATCATGTTTACATTAGAATTATTGAAAGCATGTATGTTGAGGTATATCTCGGTTCCATCCTTATTGAATCACAAAATTTATCAACTACCACTGAGGATATTTATTTTAGTTTTTAGAATGAGATATGTTTAGAATTTTCTGTTTCTTTAAATTTTGTTGGAAATTCAATATTGCATTGTCACGAGAATATTTTCTAGGAGTCTTTTGGCTTGGGTGTTGAATCAGAATATGATTGGTATAGAAATTTAATAGGGAAAGATAGATATGTATATGTTATTATACAAGGGGATAGTGGGAATCCTTATTAGGTAATGAATCATAGGTTTTCGAATATAAGGGACATGGTTCAGGCACAACAAAAGGGGTATCCCCCTATTTAAAAGAGAAATTCATCTAGCTTAGATGAGATTAATTATGGATCAAAAGAAATTACATATAAAGATGGTGCCAAGAAAAAAACTCATGGAAACCTGTTGGATCTGAATAATTCTTTAGTATAATGGATTTACATCACAACTAAAGAGAATTCCAAGTGACAACTAACTCATGCTAATATCTCTTTTAGAGATTCTCTATATAAGAGTAATAATGTTGTGTTAGGATTTTTTTGAAGATCAATATGAATTTGATATTTCTATGAATTGTTAATTGGATCTTGAATAATGGAACACACTATCCATATATTTAACCAATAGGAAAGGAAAAGAAAAAAATTTCTTATTCCTCTTGAAATCCCAGATGATTTTATTGGGAAATGATTGTATTCAAAAAATTTCTAAATACTCATCTTGGATTGGACGTCCCATGGTTGTGGGAATGAATCCAAACCTGGTAAGAAAAAAATTCCTTATTAAATATAACAAATATTTCAGTTGATTATGTGTTATTTCAATTGGTTTCTATTAAGAAATATTGATTATATGAACCACCATTTGGTTCGGAGATGGACTCAACATTCCAGAATCTGGACACCCTATGTGATAAGAATTTATTGTTCTGTCTTGAACCTACACTTTAAGTGGACCAACTAAAAAACACAACTCCATATAAGATAAGGGCCAATGAAATTGAGAATGAGGGTTGGTATTTCCCCCCTCAATTTTCAATAATATTGAAAACTGTATATGATATCTTCAATATATCATTGATCAACGAATGTAAGAAGAAAATGGATAAAAACTCCAATGTGAAAAATCTTCCATAAGAACATGAATGTGAAATGTTGCCTCTGGTCTTAAAGGATGGTATTACTGATTGGTTTGACTCACATGTTGAGTATATTTTTCATTAAATTGAATTTTAATTTTTGGGCTACAATGATTAGCTCACAATACTGAAATATATATCTATCCACTTCGAAGGGAGATTCTATTCCATCCTAGGGTAGAAATTTTAGGACCTACACTAAAAGTATAAGATCTTCCCTATTCCATATGAAACTCTAAATTCATCGTTAGATGATGATCATGAGGATCCATAGAAACCCAATACATAGAGGAAGGGTTAATATTTACATTGTAGTGGTCGAAACCCTAAGAACATGGGTTCTTTCTGAAATCCAACACATTTTCTTTTAATTCTTTTAAAGAGGTAATTTTATGCTATGGTTGACTCCATCATCTTTTCCTACAATCTTCTTTTCTATTAATTAAGTGATCAGAGCCTTTAGGCCATATCCTTAACATGTTTTTTAAAAAGTAATTCCAAAATATTACTAAAACCTCACCTAGGATGCACTTATATGGGGAAGGGGAGACCATTACATCACATACAGAATCTTCATGCCAGATTCTACACCACTTTTTCAGCATTCAAATAATAATATATTAATAATAAAGCATTAATCATAACATATAAATAAAAATTCAACAAATTTATAAAAAAATATTAATTTAAATAATGAATAACATAATAAATAAAAAATGTAATAATAAAATTCAGATAATTAATAGTTACTCTGATAAATAATAATAAATAATAATTATTTATAATTATTATAATTTAACAATAATTAATAATAAATATTTAACAATTAATAAAAATAAACAATAATTATTAATAAATAATGATTAGAAATAAATAATAATAATAATTTATATATATTTACTAATTTAGAACAAATATTTATTATTTATAATAAAAAATAGATAGTTTCAATAATTAATTATATTATTATTTGAAAATATAATTATTAATGTGTAATATTATTAATACAATTAATTTAAATATAATAATCAATAATTAATAATTAATATTATAATTATCAAATTTAAAATTAATAAATAATAATAAGAAATAAAATTATTTGTTTAATTAATAATTATTATTAATATGAAATTATAATAATAACTAATTAATAATAATAAATAATAAAAAAGAATTAAATATTAAAAATTAATAAATATATTATTTATTAATAATTACTCCTTGAAAATAATAAATAATTATTATTAATAATTGAAAACCATTAGTAATAATTAATAATTATAATTTTAAATAACAAATTATTTTGTGGATGTTTCGTGGGGCGGAATAACATGATGATATCATCATGTTGGGCATATGCCATCTGGTGTAGGTAACGATGGGAGAGGCCTCCACATGATAGTAGGGCTGCTGGTGCAAAGGGGCCCCCGCCCATTTGTGAGGAAAATGTTAAATGGACTATGATTTGTGGTAGACGATGAAGTCCCATGTAACGAACCAACCCGGGTCGACCCTGAACCGGTCACCCGAGCCGGTCCGCGACATGGCCCGAGAGGCGTTCCCGATCCTCCCGGGCTGGCGACAAGCGCCAGGGCATCATTTAGAGACTGTGGGAACGATTTCACCCAATATAAATAAATAAGAATGCAAAGATAAAACAGAGCAGCGCAGAAAAAGGTAAACTAAACAAAGTGACCAAAAAAAAACAAACATGAAACAAACTAACCAAACACGACGTGCGAACAAACTCCGTGCGACCTCGTGGGTTGCTCTCCGACTCAACAATCAAGCGTCGCCCTAGGCGAGCGCACTCAAGCTATAGCCCGCACAAACACTAAAAATAGAAAACAACTATAGGCGTGAGTATTAAAACTCAGTAGGGTAGCCCGATATCTATTCCCAATGCACTACCTTTAAAATAAAAGAAACATCATTTCAAGTTTGAGCTACAATCTATAAAAGTATGTTTTTAATAATATTCTACTCAAAAACAAAGTACGAACCATTGCCCTTAGCCATTTTCAAAATTTGGGTTCAATTCACTAGTGTCAATGACATTTCAGGAAAAGGGGAAAGTGATGTTTAAATTTTTCAAATTTGTACAAAGGGGATTAAACACTTCCATTTGAAAACAATTTTTAGAAACCCATTAAAAGCAATTTATCAGTTTCCAAGGAAAACAATATTCCAGAATGCACAAAGTAAAACATACAGCAAGGGCAATGTAAGTATACACATGAGCATCATAATCATTACTGCAAGCTACAAAAGCTGAATAGACATGGGTGAACCTAGGAGATCGAGAATAAACCAGAAGACACCAATACATCAGAAATCATCCTTATTGACATGTCACGATGAAATCAAAACGCACAAAACGCTCAACCATCCACTCACAGGCAGGTCGAGGGCAAATCCCATAGTAATAAACCCAATATATCCACCTACTATGGGCCACTGGTCAGTACCATAACCTACCAGTGCAGCAATCGTTCTTAGAATATTCTCTCAATATGCCAGATTTCCATGTCTCAAGTGTTTAAGAAAAATGGGTGAGCCAACCGATGCCAACCGAGCATCCAATCAGATATATATATATATAAATAACAACATGCATTCCCCGAGCCACTACATGGAACAACCTCATGCCTTTTTTTTTACTCAAGTACCCGGGAGCCTCTAAGCGCGGCCTCCCAAACAATCAATCACAACCGAGGCAGGAGAGTCGTCCTAAGAGGGTTTTTATAAAAACATTTCCATCATTTTCCATAAAGTGCCAAACGGGCATTTAATACATTTCACAATTACTACCAAAACCAGTTTAAAACTATTTGAAGAATCCACAAAACACTACTTCACAGGTTGCCAGTATTTTTATAAACCAAACCAAACCATTTTATTTTCCAAATAAACTTTAAGAGCCAACCGGGAAATTTCTCAAACGAACCAATGTATTTGTTCACGCTTCAAAAGAAGTCACTTCTCATTAAACCAAAACTCTATTTTATATTCCGTGAATTATGTTTAAAAGCCAAACGGGCATTCTTTCATTATTGGGTGTTCGCTCGTCAAAAGGATGTTTCATGTGTCGTGTATAAAATAAACGGCTCCTTTTGACATTAAATAACCATTTAAAAATTAACCATCTTATATTAAAAATTAATTATCGTATATTATCTCATATATATTACAATTAATAAAATGTTGATTTTGAACAATTAGGGTGTGCAAACAGCATGAAATAATATAACTTAAATTTTAAAAGCAGTGCCAAGGGAACCTACCTCAAAACCAAGCGCGTCGACACAACAACCTTGGATCCAAGTCGCGATGACACGACGTGTGTCCGAAACCACGTGACAAGGTCTAACACTCTGCATAGTCAGTACCAAGGACTCGGACACATCCAAAAACTCACCAGAGCATGCCAAACCAAGTGTCGGAAAGAAACGCTCACCTCGGAACTGAAGCGCGACAACAACGGAACCTCGGAGACAAGGCGCGGCGACGACAGAACCTCAAATAAAAGGCGCGGCGGTGTCGCTCACTCAGAAACGCCCTGCGCGAGCCCCCAAATAATAATCCTACCAAACGAAACATAAATTGATAAAAACCCCTAACAAGGAAAATGCGAAAGCAATAGTTGTAATAATGATAATAATAGTGATCATTATAACAACGACAATAATAAGAACAGTAAGAATCATAAAAATAATAAAAATAAGGATAAAAATAATAATAGTAAGAATACTAATAATAATAATAATAACACTAATAATAATAATAAATAATAATAGTAATGAATAATAATAATTATAATAATAAGATTAAGATTAATAATAACATAATAGTAATATTATTGATTCGAATATTAGTAAGAATAATAATAATAATAACAATCATAAAAATAATAATAATAACATTAAAAATAATAATAATAATAATAATAATAATAATAGTAATAATAATAATATTATTATTATTATTATTAACATTAATAATAAAAAAAATAAAAAAATAATAATAATAGTAGTAGTAGTAACAACAAGAATAATAAAAATAAAAATAAAAATAACAAAAATAATAATAAGGATGTAGTATTAACAATATTAATAAAAGTAATATAAAAAAAAGACAAAATAAACCAAACCTGGTCGGGGGGAGCCGTGCCGACTGGAGCAGGGGAGGGAGAAAGAAAAAGAAGAAGAAGAAGAGAAGAAGAAGAGGAAGAAGGAGAGAAGAAGAGAAAGAGAAGAAGAAGGGGGGGGGGCTTCGTCGGATGATGGAGGTGGAGGGCAGGACGAGGCAGAGGGAGGCGGGAGTGCGTCCAAGAGGTCGGTGGAGGTGAGCAGCGTGGGGTTTTTTGCGCACCAGGAGGGTGGAAGGCCGCTGGATCTGGCCGGGGGGGGGGGGGGGGTTGCGCGCTGGCTGCTGAGGAGGGCGCCGCATGCAGGGGGTCGAGTGCGAGGTGGCTGCGCAGGCAGGAGGAGAGGAGGCTGGACGCCAGGCAGCAGCGGCGGACAGAGAGGGACAGGGGCTTCCGGTAGGCTGGGTGCGGCGCCAGGAGGAGAGGAGGGTGTAGCGGCTGGCCGGGCGCTGCCGGGGTGCGTGGTGCGGACTGTGCGACGGGGAGAAGTCGGGAGGAGAGGGGAGCCGAGAACCAAGCGGGGCGGCGGCTGCAGCATGAGAGGAGGAAGGATCGGGAATGGGGTGTCGCAACCCTAAAAAGGGGTATATATATATAAAAAGAAAATAAATAAGTCATTAATCTATAATTATACTTCTATAAATACCTCAATAAATTCTAATAGTAATAATGAAAATTTAGTACTATTATTAATAACAATAATCATTATTATAAACCTCATTAATAACAATAATATTAATAAAACTTATGTAATAAAAATTTATGTCAAACATTAATAATAATAATAATAATAACCACTAATAAAAAGAATTCATAACACTTTAATAATAATAAAATTAACGAAAGGACCACGCAGTTGCATGGGCGAAGCCGCGCGACGTCACGCTCCACCCGTGCGTCCAAAGATGTCAGGCCCAAAACACGCACTTTTTATCCTAAAAAAAATCATTCGCGACTCAAACCGAACCAAAAAGAATTTAAGGCGAAGAGAATAATAAAATAAAATAAAATAAACACCCTTGTCGGGGTGCGACAATTCTCCCCACCATAACGCTTTCCGCCCCCGGAAAGCCACCACACTATCTAGTCGATCGATCAACACCTAAGGATTTCACAGGACACGGTCCAACCTCTTAACCAAGGATGTCACAACGACTACCAGCGGGACTGAACCTCATTGCCCAAAGTAAATCACCAACATAGGGAAGGCCCGAACGGGCTCCCCACCATAAGAACTCGACTAGCTTTTGATAACGATTTAAGAGAAAACCCAAAGAGACTCATGGTGGGTCTCCCCACCATAAAGAACCGCCCAACTAATGACCAAACGGGAAACCAGCTTAGACATGCACGAGACCTTACTCCAGCTAGAAAGAACACAGCAAGGACCTTTAAACCACTTACTCACGTCCAAAAGTAATAGGATTTGATCTGAAAAAAAATATTATGCAAACCAAAACCCTTACCCCACGGGCGGGGAGGGTGGGCCCAAGGATTGGATCACTGAAACATGGACGGAAAACTACTCACGTACCACTACTTAGGGATGGACACATACCAAAGCCATAACTGATTCACATCGGTGGTCCACACGAGGTCACTGATCAGCAACATACATCCAAAAGGCAAAATTCCCGACGTTACACGAGGGATATGTCCATCGCGCACTTTGCGACAAGAGAGAACTACAACGACAGAGAAACCAGAGCAACAACACCAAAACTATCTCACCACGACGATAGAAGCACGACTTTCACCAGACTCTTTAAAATTTCCCCGGGGGGTTCCTGACTACGCGCCAGCTTCACTCCGAGACCTTTTGGCTGGAGCTCTGATGGATGAAGCATCTCCTGCCTCGCAGTCAGGTTCTGATAATCCCAATGAGATACATACATCTTTTGATCTGACAAAAGAAAGGACAAGATTTTAAAATTTAAAAACACACCAGCATTGAAAGGAGAAGTTCATCAAAAGACCCATGAAGTTCCCATACATTTCAAACCCAAAACACCATCAGTGCAACTACAACGATAAAAGATCCCTTAAACTGAAAGGAAACTTACACCAAGAACTCTGAACAAAGACCCAACAACACATTAAATCCGAGAACTTCCTCTGCGACGCTTTCTTGCAATGCCCCGACAAAATCGTCGCAAGTGACCCAGACGTCCACACACCTGGCAGGGCTTCGGAGCGCTTGGGCACGATGACTTCTTGTGACCCCTCTTGCCACACTGATAACACACAATAATCTCTCGCTCCGAAGAGGTTGATGAAAGATCCCGAGGCCTCTTGATTCCACGACCTGATTTATACACTTCCATTTGCTTACTCACTTCCTTTCCAGAATCTCCACCAGTGCTCATAGGGATCGAAGGAGGGAGAACTACTTCGAGCACTCCTGCCATCGCGGCTTCGATACGAAAAGATTGTCTTGCCACATCGACAAAAGAAGTTAGGTTGGACTCTGAAACCTTCGACTGTAGATCAGGGCGGAGACCCGCCTCGAAGCGTCGAGCCTTCACGGGGTCATTTGTGGCATACTCTGAATCATAAGGTACTAGATCCACAAAGCGATGGAAATATTCTAACACGGATCCGTCGCCCTGCTGCAGACAACACATTTCCATCCCCTTCCTCACCCTATCTTCCTCAGAGAAATACTGGCGAATGAACGAGGCCTTGAAAAACTCCCAAGTAACCTCTTGACGGGGCTTGTCCCGAGACACTGACTTCCACCACATCCACGGTGAACCTTCAAGCATGAAGGTCGCAAACTTGACCTTCAACGACTCAGGAAACTCAATGAGGCTAAAGTCCCTTTCAATCTTCCGCATCCACTCCTCTGCCACAGAAGTTTCTTCTTGACCATAAAAGAGAGGTGGATCGAGCTTCCTAAACTCAAGCATAAAATCCTTAGGTTGATCAACCGCACTACGATCACCCATCGAAGCTTCAAAGGGATAACCGCTGGACTAGAAAAAGTCAAAACCCCAATCATGGCCAACTCAATGAATGAATAACAACCTCAAAATCACACACTGCATAGGTGACAAGCTCGAAATCCGAGAAAACAAGTTATCATAACATCAAAACTTTTCTCTTTGAAAACATCTTTAATTTAAAACAATCTTGGTAAGTTAAACCCTCGCCATTGGTATCCCTTAGAGTCTCACTCACATGCATGTATCTGTGCCACCCAGGGCATCCATCCACCATACCAGACATCCATCCACATTTCCAACACACCAAAATGCATGTGAGTACTCATCGGAACACCAAGGCCAAAACAAAGCAACTTCATTTTCCAAAAACAATTTATTCATACCACTTCTTTTAAAACAATATACAAATTTAACATGTCATTTCAAACAACACTTTTTTTTTCAAAACCAACTTTTCTGATTCAAACCACGTTCAGAAATCAACGGAAACCCAAATCGAATCAAATAGGGGACTAGTGTCAGTGAGTGACTTGACCATATGGTTGGCGGCCACATGCCAAACATGTCACTGACACATAGAGCCTTCTTGGACCATGCCCCTAGCTCTGCATGGCTTGCCAGGCCGTGCGGGTTAGGAGGACTAGTGGCCCAACTCCCTTTGTCGTATCCCAATCGCAAAACATTTCCATAAAAACCCAAACAAACCAATTAAACCGGACTTCCCATGGAAACCTGAGGATCAGTACGGGCAAGAGTTCGCGACGCTCTTCCCGCACCTACCCCTCAAGTCCCGACAATCCTACTCCATCTACCTTGACGTCCCAAATAACAAAGGGCGCTCTGTAAAGTGAGGTCGCTAAGAGCTAACCTCCCTCTGATACCATTTTGTCACGAACCAACCCGGGTCGACCCTGAACCGGTCACCCGAGCCGGTCCGCGACATGGCCCGAGAGGCGTTCCCGATCCTCCAGGGCTGTCAACAAGTGCCAGGGCATCATTTAGAGACTGTGGGAACGATTTCGCCCAATATAAATAAATAAGAATGCAAAGATAAAACAGAGCAGCGCAGAAAAAGGTAAACTAAACAAAGTGACTAATCAGAAACAAACAGGAAACAAACTAACCAAACACGACGTGCGAACAAACTCCGTGCGACCTCGTGGGTCGCTCTCCGACTCAACGATCAAGCGTCGCCCTAGGCGAGCACACTCAAGCTATAGCCTGCACAAGCACTAAAAACAGAAAACAAATATAGGCGTGAGTATTAAAACTCAGTAGGGTAGCCCGATATCTATTCCCAATGCACTACCTTTAAAATAAAAGAAACATCATTTCAAGTTTGAACTACAATCTATAAAAGTATGTTTTTAATAATATTCTACTCAAAAAAAAAGTATGAACCATTGCCCTTAGCCATTTTCAAAATTTGGGTTCAATTCATTAGTGTCAATGACATTTCAGGAAAATGGGAAAGTGATGTTTAAATTTTTCAAATTTGTACAAAGGGGATTAAACACTTCCATTTGAAAACAATTTTTAGAAACCCATTAAAATCAATTTATCAGTTTCCAAGGAAAACAATATGCCAGAATGCACAAAGTAAAACATATAGCAAGGGCAATGTAAGTATACACGTGAGCATCATAATCATTACTGCAAGCTACAAAAGCTGAATAGACATGGGTGAACCTAGGAGATCGAGAATAAACCAGAAGACACCAATACAAGAGAAATAATCCTTATTGACATGTCACGATGAAATCAAAACGCACAAAATGCTCGACCATCCACTCACAGGCAGGTCGAGGGAAAATCCCATAGTAATAAACCCAATATATCCACCTACTATGGGCCACTGGTCAGTACCATAACCTACCAGTGCAGCAATCGTTCTTATAATATTCTATCAATATGCCAGATTCCCATGTCTCAAGTGTTTAAGAAAAAGGGGTGAGCCAACCGATGCCAACCGAGCATCCAATCAGATATATATATATATATATATAAAGAACAACAGGCATTCCCCGAGCCACTACATGGAACAACCTCAAGCCTTTTTTTTACTCAAGTACCCGGGAGCCTCTAAGCGCGGCCTCCCAAACAATCAATCGCAACCGAGGCAGGAGAGTCGTCCTAAGAGGGTTTTTATAAAAACATTTCCATCGTTCCTTTTTATGTAACGAACCCGGCGGGCCTGAAGCCCAACCAAACTCGGCCACGCCCGAGCCCAGCCCTCTGGCAGATAGCAGACCCCCACCCTCAGGCAGATAACAGGCCCCCACCTCAGACCGGCCCAGATAACACGTGGCAGGAACTGTCCCCTGCCAGGCGGGGATTTAATTCGCCTCCCCCGCAACTCGAACCCGTGACCACCCAGTGGTACTCGTAACGCTTCCCGGTTGGCCTTTAAGCCTGTGGTCACGGGTTCGAGTTGCGGGGGAGGCGAATTAAATCCCCGCCGGGCAGGGGACAGTTCCTGCCACGTGTTATCTGGGCCGGTCTGAGGTGGGGGCCTGTTATCTGCCTGAGGGTGGGGGTCTGCTATCTGCCAGAGGGCTGGGCTCGGGCGTGGCCGAGTTTGGTTGGGCTTCAGGCCCGCGGAGTTCGTTACATCCCACATAGATGGGTGACTATAACACCATAATTTCTTTATGGATAAATTTCAATTTTAATAAATTTGTTTTCATTGGTTGGATTATTTAGACCCAACACCATGTTTAACTGAACTATAATATAGTATTAAAATCATATTATTTAATATTATATTTATCTCTTTGCTCTTAGATTGGAGGATATTAATTTTATTAGGCACATTAAAAAAATATTATTGTTTTACGTTATTTAATATATTGATTAATTGACAATAATTAATTACTCTATTTCTAGTAATGTCATTTTATGATTTAAAATATGTTTTCATTAGAAATGATTTTAATTTCATTTTGTGCATGGATATTATCATTAATTTCCACTAATTTTTGTAAATTAATATTATAAAATTGATATTATTTTGGAAATAATTATATCAAGGTTATCTTAGGGTGATATTTTTGTAATTTTCAATGATAGTTAATTTTTGGATGAATAGTGAGAATATTTAATGAAAACTGTATTTTATTTTCAAATAATTTAATAGCTCCATTATGATTTTTAATGTTTCTTTGAATTAATTAGTTAATTTTTACAAATTAATTTTAAATTATAAATTTTGGATAAATATTATATATTATCTTTGTATAAAAATACTTTTATACATAAAAAAGCATTTTTCTATAAAACAGATTTTGGCATGATTTCAGGATTATTTTAAAAGTAATATCATCCAATTATAATTATTGAATTTTATAAAATTAAATTGAAATTTGGATTCAAAATTTCCAAATTTTTTAATAAGTTCTCTCATATTTTTGGTTTTAAAGAATTTGGAAAATAATATAATTTTATTACCACTCTTAATGATTAAACAATTTTTCGAAGGGGATTAAACCAAGATATAAGGGTAATATTAGCAATTAAACATGCCTAATTCCTATTTTATGACCATATATTGACCTAATATTTTCTTAAATTTGAGTCCTTTCCCATTTTTAATGTTTTTTCATGATTATGGATTAATTATATTTTAATCCTCTAAAATATTCATGGTGTGTCTTTCCTCTAACTTATAAAAGGAAAACCCACCTACTGTTATTCACACCAATATGAACAAAATTTCTTCAAAAACCTGAACCAATTATCTTATAAAATACCATATATATTAATTTGAGTATTTGGTTTTCTTAAAATTCCATTCCAAGGGTCCTTAAGAAGTGATTTTAAGGAGGACACTCGAAGAAGAAGTAATTGTCTTACCTAACGTACTTCAATTTATTTACTGTTAAACCTCTTACAAATCTATGGGATTCAATATAATATAATTAATTATGTATCCTAAATATATTTATATTTTATTATGATTATGTAACCCCCATAATATACACTATTTTACATCAAATCAGAAATTAATGTAGGGCTCTTATATAAGTGTGGCCTACGACATCCACATAATGATATAATTCATTTTACAAAACCATCATTAATTATTGGTTATTATGATATTTTGAATGATTATATATGATATTGATGATATAAATATCTATCATTAATGATAATGTAATTTTTATTTCTGATTCTTTATTTTCATTAGAAATGAAATCATCGTTTATGGGTGCGTACAGACTACGACCTCAATGAACGATGCAGTTCATTTTAATATCTCAAAATTTTATAGATGATTATATATATATATAATGAATATATATTATATTTACATAATTATTAATTTTATTATTTATCCATGATCAAATTAAAATTCCTAGAATTGACAAACCAAATCATTTTTGAAAAACATAACAATTAGATCTCAAAAATGATGATTTTAACAATTAATTGTTATAAAAGGGTGTTGAAATGTTTTATTTTAATTAAATATGATATTTCAAGTATGTATATGATTATATTATATAATTCTAATAATTTAAAATCTATTACATGGGATTTTACAATGCGTTTAAAGCATGTCAAACTTACGGTATGTTATTGATGTTACCATCTCAATGTTTAGTAATATAGTTTATGATTAAGTTTTCTATGATTAATTATTATGACATATATCAATCTAATTTCATTAGTTTTATTTTTTATAGGAATATTTATATATATTACATTTTCTCTTTTCATTTTCCAATCTCTTGGACCCTAGAGACTGAAAAAATGTTTTACGGGAAATCGGATTTATACCCATCTTTTGCGGAAATTCCTTTCTCTTCAATATCCATATTTTCTAAAAACAATTTATGATTGTTTTTACTATAACTATATATTTTTTATTATATTCATATTTATCCCTATTTGTTATTTAATTTTTTTAAAATGACTCTTCTTTTCATTTTCCAATCAAGGCATTTTTTATTTTTTAGCCAAAATGTGAAAGGAATCATAATTTTAACATACATGTCACAAAATAATTCACATTGTTGTGAATTATAAATTATTTGAAACTTCCGTTAAAATTATCCATGGTTTTTTTAAATAATATTTTCTCTTTAATAAATTGAATATATTTTTAATGTAAAAAAATTATTTTATAATTAATAACTTATTTTCCTCAACAAATATTCCCATGAGCATTTAAATGAATTTTCATCTAGATAACATCATTTGATTATAATTATGATTTTAAATTGATATGAATCAATAATAAACTATGTTCTCTTCCTATATATGGTTTATTATTATGATAATGAGATGTTTAAAAAACCTATTTTCTTTATATAAATTATGATATGGTGAAATGATGAAATTTTTATAAAACTTATTTCCTCTAAACTGATCATGATATGATGATTTAATGATATGATTATTGTTTTATGATATCATGGTATCCAAATATATGAATTTAATTATAGTATTGGTGGGCCCAAAATTATATAGTAATCTAATTAATTGGGTAAATATGCATATCCTATAAGATAACAAAGTCTAGAATATGGAGTAAACCCAGTTTAGTAAGGGACTTAGTCGAGTATGATGGTTTTCGGAATGAAATGATAATAAATAAAGTTGTGCAATGGGTATTGAACCTAATATACTATGATTGTTATATGAGTAAACCTTGACTAAGTAAATCTCATAATAGAGAGTCACCCGAATAGACTATGATAGCCTTGAATGTGAACCATTACTAAGGAATTTATTTTCATAGATTATATGTATACCGAAAATTCATGTCATATGATTATGATATGTACTCATGTCTCATTATTGATTCTAGATGATTTTTCACTCTTATGATAATGATTGAAAAAATATCATACCATGATTCAAGATTAAAGATGTTTGACTGATTGAGTATTATTTTTGTAAGTTATGATCATGGTATTATACCCTTATGCATGAATATTATCATTGATTGATATTTCCATTATTGACCCTTACTGAGCATCTGAGCCAACTATTTATTATGTTTCCTTTACCTATGATATGAATGATGGCTTTAATTATGATATGTTAAAGAAGGATTCCCATTATGAATAACATTGTTGGAGAATCTAATAATATTTTTTATAATAATTATTTAATTAACCATATTTCCAAATATGGACATGTAATTACATCAACTAAAATAGATGGTTGATTAATATATTCGTACCATGGAGGAATATTTTACAAGACTAGTGAGGAATTATTCTGTTATTTAACTTCCATCATTATCAAAATATTTATTAATTCATCGATTGATTAGAACCACGTCTCTAATGGCGGTTGTCCTTAAGAGAATTTAGTATCCATTAATGAATTGTTCTATATGATATAAATTTGGAAATATAGATTGGATTCAACCAATAATATCATGGTTTTGATAAGAATAGGAATATAAAATTCAAATTAAATTATAATAATAATAACCATGGATTTAAGAATAAGAGCATTCCTTTATCCTCTAAGAGTGGACAGAAACATGAAAAAAAGTATCTTAACAGAACTATTAACTTTTTTGTGTAAAATTATATAATAATGTTAAATAATTATTAATTGATATGTATATGAAGTAATCATAAGATGAAAATTGGGAAAAATCATGAAAATATTTACCACCCAATACTCCAGTGTTTCAAATGAATGCTATATAGTAATTATATTGACTAGTTATTTAATACATTGGGAAATGATGTTGAATAAATTCAATAACATCTCAATCCCATATAAAAATATAAACCACATGTGATCATTACTTCCAATGTGGGTGTATGAAAATGACATGGTGAAAAGTAGACATATCATCCACATAGTAATTTCTAATGCTTTATTTAATTCTGTCTCCACCCACTCTTTTATATCTATATAATTTTATAAAATATTTACAATACTAACTCAATGAATAGATATTTAATTAGTAGAAAAACCATTAATGGTATAATTATCACATTTCTAGTCTATGGTTCTTCGAAATTTTATGTTTGTGGGAATGTGATCCTTGAAAATCTCATTATTCCACATCTATATGAATTTGATGTTATCATAGGCTTGGATTTAATTTATTTCAATAAATACCTCATACATTATCGAGGATGGAATTCCACATTTGATATAACAATCCAAACAATAATTTTATATTGGTGAAATGATAAATATGAACTTCAAGTAGAAATTTCATCCATTATATGAGTCTTGATTCCTATTCTGAATAGGTGCTTATCTCATATGGTTGGGGAGAAACTCAACATTTATGATTGGTCAATTAATTTATATTTCATTGATGTATTTCTAAAAGAGTTACTATTCTTGTTAGAAATCATAATGTTTATTTTTTAAATATTACTCATAAATTGCGCTACACCAGTATCAAATACTCCAAATAGAATGGATCATATTTCGTTCCGAAAAATAAATAATAAACTCTATGAAAATATTTATAAGGGATTCATTCTGAATAATTCATTTATATGGAGTGTGTGTATTATTTTAATTAAGAATAAATATCGATAGATGTGACTCTACATTTATTATCACGAACTAACACTATCTTAAAGACAAATAAATATCCCATTCCATTAATTGAGGGTTTGTTCGATCAATTATGAGTGTCTAAATATTTTGAAATGATTGATATTTGATTTAGATACTATTAATTGAGAGTCAAAATTGATTAGATACCCAAGAATAACTTCTATAAAAGGTATATAAAATATTAATTTCAGTTGATTTTTTTTGTCATACTAATTCCCAAACTATCATTATAGATTTACTGAATAGAGTCATTATAGATTACCTTTATTATTTTGTGTTAGTATTTATCGATGAAATTCTTATACATTATAAGAGTATTTAATATCATTAATATTACATGATAATGGTACTGAATACCCCATGGAATGATATTTAGTATTAAAAATTTACCAAAAATGAATTTTCACTATAAAAAGTTTCATTTTTGGAAATTACTATCTTAAGAGAGGTTATATAGTTGGATCCATCAAATATGAAAGTTATTAAAAATTGACTTAGACTTACCAAAATGATTGATATGAAATGTTTTATTTGTATATATTGATATTATATATTCATGATGATAATTTCATCATGGATAACTAATCCTCTCACCAAGATAACTTTTAAGGGAGTAATCTTCCATTGAGTATAAATGTAAAGAAAATCTCAAAGAGAAGAAAAGAAGGCTGGTTAGTGAACCTCGTATCAAAATCCCCCGATGTGGAGAAGTGTTTTTGATCTATAGTGTTGAATCAAATAAGAGAATAGTAATATTCCTCTTTCATCATGATATGATTATAGAATATGCCTCATTCTAATTGAGGAATCATGAAAAAATTTCCCAAATCATGATTTATAGTTGACCGGGGAAATTCTACGATCAAAAATATGTGTGAATTAAAATTATGGGGAAAGCTGTGACATATATACTGATCATAATATTTTAATGTATATATTGATATTTATATTTTTGAATATTCTCTAGGGAATATGTTTTTAGTGGATTAAATGTTATGACTCATCAATAAAACGAAAGCAATTGAGGTGTTAAATGATCTATGTCAAAAGGATAATGCATGCTTATATATGATGACGATCACAAGGGATCTAATATTTTTACTTTTAAAGGATAGATATTAATATCTTGAAAGAAGGGGATAAAAATTTTATTTCCCAAATAAACATTCAACAATCTATTCATGTTAATATTAAAGATGCATAAATGGAAGACTTAGTTTTGCAAAATAAGTTGTGAAATATTCTAGAGTCAAATATTTATAACAATAGAATGATAAGGTTCATGAATCATGTATGAGTCCCTTCAATAATTGGTTTGAATTATTTGTTGGATAAATCTCATAGTTCATCATTATATATTAATCTGGGAAGAATGAAAATGCATAAATATCTAAATGTTTAATTTTTATGGTAGAACATAAATGGGATATTACAGAACATGTATCTCGATGCATAGTATGTCAACATTTTAAGGTTGAGATATACAATTCTATGGTGTATCATATTACAATACTGTAACCATAATGATAATGAGAAAACATTTATATGGATTTCATCAGTGGACACCACAAAATATTTAAAGGGAATAATGTTATTTGTGTTCAATTCAATTGACTTATGAAGTCAAAACAATACATTACCATAAGAAATAATTATATTTTGATCATTTTTCAAGGATATATATTTAGTAACTTGTTAGATTTCATGGAGTTCCACTCTTAATAATAATATATTAATATCTAAGGATTAACAAAAAGATTTAGATAACACATTAGTAGGGTTTAAATATATAGATGAGTATTAGAAATTGATATCAACCTTAGAAAAATAGTAAATATTAATGGACAATTAAAACTCTAGAAGATATGTTGAGACATTACTCGATGAGTATTGAATATGGTTAGTATCGATAACATCCTCAGGAGGAATTTTCATACAATAATAAATTTCTATTGAGCATTCAGATGTCTCTTTAGAAAGCAAATTATGGCAGGAAGTGAAGATGTACATTGTACTATGATCAAATTTTGGAAAGAAATTTATTTGGGATTGATATATTTGTATAAATGGAATATAATGCTAGAGCCATTTAACAACACATAAGGGATGCTCCAAGTCAAAAAAAAACTATGTTGATAGTCATTGATGAGGTTTATAGATCGAAGTAGTTTAGAAGGTATTCCTACAAATATTTTCTAGGAAGAAGGTTATGCGATTTTAAATGAATGGAAATCTAAGCCATAGATATATATACCCCTTAAAAAATTTTGATCATCTCAAGATAGTATCATATCACTTGGTGCATCCACCGAGTCACTCTCATGTTCACGATGTGCTCTATGTTTCTCAAATGTGAAAGTATATACTCGATCTTTCACATATACCATATTCATATATCATACCATTAGATAAATATATTTTTTATGTGGAACAAGTAATGTAGAATTCTAGAGATAAATAGAAATTTTGATGAAATAATATCAGCCTCCAAGATAATGTTTTTTGGAGAATCCATAAAATCAAGGAAGTTGTGTGAGAACTTGAGGATATTATGGGACAAACGTATTAGTAGTTGTTTGTATCACTGTGACACAATTTTGATGGTGAAATTATTATATTGGTGTAATAATGTAAAACCATGATTTTTTAAGAAATATTTCTCATTAAATAAATCTTATTTCTATGATAGAATACATTACATGCATTTCCATTTTTAAATGAATCGTGATATACCATTATAATATTATTATTTAATGTGAACATTATCACCAAGATGTTGGATTAGTGTCTATGAAAAGAATACCCTTGTAATAAAAAATATATATAAATATATTACATAATTCTAATTTATTAGATAAATTATAACAAATAAGTACTCAACTATTAGTGATGTTGTTTTATGCATCAAAAAAATCTTTTTTTAAAAAAGTTTTTGTTATTGATTTTTTTTACATGAACATTATAATTTATTTCTAATAAAATTAAAAATTTTCTTTTATAAATAGTTTCTAATTTTTGAAATAATCATATTAAAAATAAATTAAGGTAGAGTTTTGGAAATTTTCTGAAAAACTTATTTTTGGATAAATAGTTAAAATGCTAATTTTTTTAAATGAAAAACAAATTTTATTTCATGGTATTACAAATAACCATTTGAATCATTACTAGATTCAAAATTTATTTATTTTCTAAATTTATGCATTTTGTATAATATTATTTTTTATAATAGAATAAAAATATAATATTACATAAAAATAAATTATTCATGAAAACATTTTTTCGATGTATATTGATGGTTTATTTTATATTTTATTTCTACCAACTATAGGTATTTAATATGGTAAAATTATTTTTTTAATAATTATGAACTTTGTTTTGTAAAGACACTACATTCATTTTTGGTCATAAATAATAGTTAAAATAGTTAAAACATATTACAACAGTTATGGTTAAAATGAAATTACCCAGGGATAAACAAAGAGATAAAGGTTAAATTGGTTTTTAAAAATTTATATATAATATTTTATGGTATTTTATATTTTTTTTATCCTATATTTTAATCCTTGGACTCCTAGAATCATTTTTCTTGAATATTAATTAATAAAAGTTTAACCATTTAAAATATTCAATGTATGTCCCTCACCACACTTATAAAAGAAAACCCTTAATTTATATTGCTGACACCACTTGTATCCATTTATCATTCACAATAACTACCAAAATATATTTCAAAATTCACTATCCATGAATTATATGTTTTATTTTTGATAAAATAAAATTCTCATAGTCCTTTAGAAATGATGTAAAGGCTGTAGAAATGTCTTACCGACCATTATAAAATTATTTCGTTTTTATCTCTTATAAATTCATGGTAGTAATAAGAAAATAATAACTTTAGTATCCAAAATATACTAAGTTATTATTATGATTACATAAGAACCATAATATACCCTCATTACCATAAAATGTGGAATGATAGTATCACTCATGCGTGTGTGTAGACTACCACGTCCACAGAGTTTTATAATTCAATTCACATCACCATAATTTATGGATGATTTTTATTATGTATTTAATGTTTTTATTTTATTTTTATTATATAGTTATATTTTTTAGTGTTAAAATTTTATTTATCTTACATTTCATTTTCATTAGAAAACGAAAACATCTTTCATGCATACGTATGTACTATCATCTATGATAAAAATGTAATTCATTTTTTATTATCAATATTTTATGGATTATAATAAATATGTATATAAGTAATAATTTAAATTTTTATATCATTATATAAATTTTGTAATTTTTGGAACCATGATCAAAGTACATGGTCCAGTGCCGCTGATTTGAAATTTTAATGAAAAAGTAAACAGTTAACACATGAAAATGATGATTTTAATAAATAATTATTAATAAATTGCGTTTGAAATGTTATAATTGGATCATGAATAATATTATAAGAATATAAATTTTTTTTATATAAATATAAAAAATTAAAATTTATCATATCGTATGATAGAGATGTTTTGAATTAATTCGAACATGTGGTAAGTTACTAATGTTATAATATCATTGTTTATGATTAATTATTAACTTATAAAATTTTATAAAATATCTATAAATAATATTATAAATTTAATTATCCTATGCATATTTATATATTTTTCATATTTTTCATTTGTATTCCTCTATTAAGGAAATCATGAAATAAAAAAAGTTTTTAATGAAAACAGACTCTATTTTTCTCATTGATTGAAATTCATTTTTTATAGTTATTATTATTTTCAAAAAATGCTTCCACGAATAATTTCACTACTATCCAATGATTTTTAAATAGTTTTTTACCCTTATTTTTCTAATATAGTTTTAAAAGGAATCTTGTTTTCATTTTCAGAACATTATAAATTTTACTATTAACAAAAATGTGGAATTAATATATGTTTGACCTATACTATTTTTATGGAATTTATTGTTATGTTGAATGATCAATGATTTTAATATTACATTACACTTTTATATATTTACTTTCAATGAATTTATTTCTTTAATATTTTTTAAATATTTGAATTTCAAATAATTATTATAAAGTGAAAAGTGAATTTTCCTCATGAAATATTCAAATTAAATTTTAGTTTCATTTTTAATATTTTATAACATCCTTTGATTTTACTAATTCATTAATAGGGATATTAATAAACGATATCGTACTTATTATTTTATCTAGTGGGTTTATGATTATGGTGATGAGATATTTTCAAAACACATTTATTTTTTAGGTGTTATAATAGGATGAAATCATGAAGTGTTTATGAAAATTGATTCCTTTCCATGAGCTATAATATAATGAAATGACGAAGATTTGTTGATATTGTGATGCACATATGTATGTTAATCATCATTTTATGTGTTTATATATAGTGATATATCCATACATTGTATTGGGTAGTGATAAATATCTATTTAGATAACAGACTCTTGAATGGGGATTGAACCGTGTTTTGTAAGGCACTATGTCCACTATGATAGTCTTGGGAGTGATCCATGACTAAAAAAATGATGGAATGGGGGGTAAAACCAATCCAACGTGATAGAATTCAGTGTGAACCATGAATAATGAAATTATGGAATGTGTACTGAACCCAATCCAATATGATAGCCTTGGTCGTGAGCCCTATAAGTACTTAGGCTTTTAATGAATAAATATAACAACTTTGTAGATAAATATTAAAATAATCATTAAGAACACCAAATGAATTAAATAGTGATGTTTATTTGGAGATAAAAAACATGATAATATAATTTCATGAATGAATGACAACATTTCCCACAAAGACTATATCACATAATACTCTTTTTAAGCATTCCCTATCTAAAACATTCTTCATTATATTAAGAAAGAAACATAAAAAAAGGTAGAGATCCGAATCTCAGTTAGGTTAAATATATGAGATATAATTCTATGATCAATTGGAGTCATAAGATAATTATAAGTGTCTATGATCAATTAAATAACTTATGATGTTCATACCCAACCTATCATTGGTAATAAACTTGAGTCATGGTTAAAAACCTCTTCATTTTAGAAAACATGGCCCATAAGTCTGAGAAATCACAATAAATAAATATACAACCATATGGCAGTGTCATAAAATTGTGGAACCATAAAAAATATATGAATCTATTTTACATTTCAAGGATAAAAAATTTTTTGTCAAAAATAGGGTTTCTAGGATCATCACTTATTTCCCATTAAGGAAAATAATGCACCTTTTTCCAATAGTGGATTAAGACTCACCTCTTTTATATAGCGGATCAACCCTAGGGACATGTATCCAATTGTTAACTCATGAAGTATATATATTTATGAAAAATATTTTAATATGATATTGATCCCAACAACATAATAATGAAGACCATAATTATGTGTTCCGAAATATCAAAATTCTTCCACAATATCATCACATCATAACACACATGATGAAAATATGTTTCATAAAAATTTTATAAATTCACCATATCTTAACTCATGAAAATTAATTGTTCTCTATAATGGTTTCATCAAAATATAAATTAACCATACAGATAACTAATAAGGTTAATGACATTCAATGATATCCATAATAAAGGAAAAGTAATTTCAATGTTTTTCATCTTAGATGAAAATATATTTTTGAAAGATCGCATGGAACATTTCATTACATTTTATGTGAATATTTATTTGAAAACATATAAAAAAATATATAAAATTCAGTTAAACTTTTCATGAGAAAAATAAAATTTCCATTTTGAGAAATATAGATTTTTTTAAATAAAAAATTCCAAAATCCATTTATTTGAAAATTGCCTTGAAAACATAACAAGGAAGATTTCTTAAGAAATTTAAAATAATTATTGATGAAAATGTTCTCTCCATTAAATAAAACATATTTTAGAACATAAAAAATTTTAATATTATTTTATCGAAGAATAACCTTCAAAAAATATTAATTAATCTTACAATAAAATAATGGTTATTACTGCTGAAAATTATGTTAATGTCATAAATGATAAAACAAATATTCCATTCACATTTAAGATCAAAGATAAACATGACTCATTTTGAAAAATAAATAAAGGCCACATTATAAAAATTATAATGTGGGTAATATTAACTTCAGTAAAAATTTAGTCAATTTTAATATATTTTTTAAAACAATTTCAGAAAACATGGATATGGACGAAAAAGAGTTTTTGATTGAAGAGGGAAATAAAAATGAAATATTTTAGCCTACTTAGTACATTAAGAGAGTAATATTATTGAAAAAAACGAATCCTATAGAAATAATTAGATTATAATAAAATACATGAGTTTTTAGAGTGTGAGATCATAATTATTCATCATCGTATACAGAATAAAAAATAATCCAAATAAACAATGAGATTGTAACATAATACCATATTGATATCTTCTGAATCGTAAAAAACATTAATGAAGCAATAAAATAAATAAATAAATAAAATTAAAATAATTATATTTATGATATTACAGGAAAAATGGGTAGTATATACACATCATAGAATAATATAAGTGCATAACATAACTTATGTCTTAAAGAGGTCAATTTGAGACAAAAATCCCTTACTATTTTGGAATCATTTGAACCATAAAACCAATCAAATACAGATCCTAAAATAATTATAAAAAATATTATTAATTTTCATTATAATAAATATAAAATAAATTCATGTTAATTATATATTCAAAATAATATAAATTGGTGGTGAATTTGGAATGTGTCTCATAGAAGTAAAAAGTTAGACAGAAATCCCTTAGCTTGAGTTTATCTTGCATTGAAAGTTCTCTAGCATCCAACATAATAAATATAAATTTATTATAAATATATTTTATTAAAATAATAATAATAATAATAAATATATATCATTTCATATATGATTTAATTATAACCTTTTATTACCCGTTTATTATCAATTTTTTTAAAAAATCATGTTTCAGGTAATAACAACATTGTTTTTCTCATGTATGTTTTGGGTCGGTATTTTCAGTCCATTTAAATTGATCATGTTTAAATAATTTTATGAATTTTATTCAATATATAAATATAATATTAAATCATTTTATTTTTATTTAGATTAACTATTTAATGTTTTAGATATAAAATAAATTAAATTGTTCAAAGAGAATTTTGGTTTTAAAAATGCATTAATGATGATTCCATTTTCTCGATGGATGGAAAGAAAAGGAGGTAAATAAAAATTAATTTTTTAAAATAATTATCACATATTATATAACATATATATTAATTTAATTTACCCCTCATTACCATCCATTTAAAATGTATTTGAAACATGAATCACATATCCTCATCAGAATGTTGTCTGCGTACACACGATCGACATAATCTTATCACCGATGGAATAGAAATCAAAAATATATATTTTATAATATAATTTAAAAAGTATATTTTTGATAAATAAAATATATAAAGATTATATCTATTATTATACACAATAATTAGTGGTTTTGATGGAAATTATGTCACATCAGTTTTTAAGGCAGTAGTCCGCCACCAACACGAGTAACATTATCATTTCCCATTTGGTGGAAGAGGATATTGATGTAGGTGCTGAAAATGATATAATAACTTATAATTATATGATAAATAATATGGTTAAAAAATTATCATGTTTTAATAATATTTTTAGGACGTAGAGGGAGATATAATAAAAAACTATCATTGAAGAATATTACAACTTCTTCAAGTAACCTCTATAAGTTTGCACCAAAAGCATTACTAGATGGATTAATGATCAAATTAAGAATTATAGGATGATATAAGGGGATTATAGTAGGTATTTTTGTATATATTTTTTGATAAAATAATTTTTTGAATTGTTAATAGGTGAGGATTGGGTGTGTACTTTTATATGAGGGGGAGATGACACATTAAACGTTTGAAAATAAAGATGTGTACCAAATTTTTTTTTAATTCCATAAGGAAAAAGCATTTACCATTCTAGATAATATTATATATAAGGTTAAAATGTTTCCATACAATGAGTTTTTACAAAATTAATAGGTCTTTGTTTCCTTTATATTTTAGTTTAATCCTCCGTAAAACCATATTCACCCTAATTATTGAAATAAGTTTTTACTTATGTTACTATTCATAATTGTAAATAAATAAGTTGAACTTATTATTAAATATAAATTATTAATATGAACAACATGGGATCCATTTTTATAAATTCAATTCATAAAATAGGTAGAATTTAATTTAAAATTAACGCCACTGATGTGACGAGGAATTAATTTTCCAAAGAGAAAATTTCCATAATTATTGAATGTTTGAATTTCCCAATTCAATATCAAATTGCGTATAATGACCTAAATTGGATTAATTGACATATTAATGAACCAATTTTACTTCTAAAACCATATTGAAATAAAATTTATCTTCAAAATTCATTGAATTAAAAGTTTGTTCTTTAATAAAAATATTATTTTAATTATTTATTGAAAAATTTATCATTTCAATAAAATTCCGACCCCCAAGATAGTTTTGTAATTATGATTTCAAAAATGATGTTATTTTATTAAATTAAATTTTATAATATTTTTAAAAATTAATTTTATTAGTTTCTCACAAAATTAAATAAAGATTTTTTTGAGAAAATATTATTTTTGAAACATGTGAAGAAATTTCTAAAAATTATGTACTTTTTGTAAATATGTTTTATTTATATAAAAACATTATCTCTAATATTTTAAAATTAATTATTGATATTAATAATTCTATGTTTAATGGATGGATTACAAAATTTATGTTTAAATAATAATATTAATAATATATGGTAGTTTGTTAAAACTCGATGATACATATAAAATAAGATATAAAATAAATCTGTTTTATGAAAATCATACAAACCTAGATATTACATTATAGCCCATTAATATTAATTTCACCATCGACATTATTCATTATGATATTAAAAATTAAGGATACTTAGGCTTCATTATTTCTAAAGGTTCCCACATAACTTCATTAAACTGGTGGTTTCACCACAAATCATTGAACAAGGATTGGACTTGTCTTGATGAAAATTTTCTCTATATTCCAAAATATCTACTAATAATTCATAATAAGAATAATTATACTCCAAAATCATCACCTCTGATTTTAGTACATGTGACGTATTATGTATATACTTCCTCAAGAGTGATAAATGGAACACATCATAAACATAAGAGAGAATTGGTGGAAGAATCAATTAATATGCTACTATCCCAATATGATATAGAATATTAAATGGATTAGTATATATGGAGAGTAAAATTAAATTATTTATAATCCTAATAATATTCTTCCATAGAGATATTCATAGGAAGACCTAGTCTTCAACTTCAAATTTTAGATCGCACCGGTGATTGTTCGCATATATTTTATACTAAATCCAAGCATCATTGATTTATTATTGAATGGATATAGAATATTCCATGATATATTAAGTTTGGTATAAACCCAATATAATTCATTACCCAAATTCATTCGTACACATCGTAGTTCTAAAATTCTTTTCATTGGGGGATTTAGAAGGATCCATCTGATTGATCGAGTAAAAGCTTTTATTATTAGAAAACAAAAATTGATGAAAGAGTTGATCCAAAAAAAATAGAAATTCATAGAAAAATTTCTTAAAATCTCCTCTAGGGTTTGAATTGATCTTCAGGACTGGTCATCCGTCTAAGGATGATTTGTATTACTGAATCATAACATTTTATCCAGAGCCCATTGAAGACCTCACAAGAACATTGATGATAACCATTGATCCTTATAAAATGAAATATAGTTTCATACTTCAACTAATATTACAAATTTATTATTTATATATTTATAATATGATTAATAGTGATTTCTTCCCTAATGGTGATGAATGGTACAAATTTTTTAGGTTAATCGACAACAACCTAAAAAACATTATGTCCTTTATATATTTTGGGGTGTCCAACCAAAAAATAAAGGTTTATTTTTTCACAATTACATTTCGGTATAGATAATGGATTAATCAAACCATTATACAATTATAGAAACCCCAACCTTTAACATATATGACTACATTATTTTATGCATAATTATACATTATAATATAATCCAAGGACCATAACCTCAAGTGACTGGGAAGACTACTTATAGAAAAGTGAACAATTTAACTAAAAAACTAATTTATTTAATATTCATGAAGATATTCTAAATTTAATTGAACCCTTATCTCTTCATAGTGTACCCTGGGGATCACTTGAGTTAAGGGATGAGTTAAAATTATAATAAGGAAAAAACATAAGAATTAGGCATTTTCAAAAGGTATAGAGATCATGAGATAATGATATAACATTGAATATATAATTACAACATATACACATGGGATCATATTAAAATTAATTTATAGTATTATTTAGGGAATATAAATCAAGAATTTATCACGAGTGAAGGCTTGTAGCATATAGAGGTGCACAAGTCAAGGTAAACCACCAAAACCGTAGCACATGCTAGCATGAGTCAAAGCTAACAACCAAGACCCTTGCACAAAACATATCATGAGATAAAAATTACCCAATTTATTAGAGCGCTATCAAGGAGAATCCATATTAACTTATTCATGAATTTTCATTACACATACATAATAATACACAATCAATCATAAATAATCATTAGAGAACCGATTGAGAGAAATTGGTAGCACAATCATGTCACAAATCCTAATGAATGGGTGTATCATAAAAGTGTACATGAGAGACATGATTTAAAACATACATAGAAAATAATAATGTAAAACAGGGATATATTAGGGTATGTGATATCAAACATAAGTGACAATATTTAGGAAAAGTATTTAGAAAATTCTTACCATTAAAACATTTTAGTGCAGTTTTAAGGAAAATACTAAAAGCATTTATAATAACAAAGGCAATAATATTTTATATAAATCCAGAAGTGAAACAAGAAGTTTTTTATTAAAAATACTTATTTTATAAAAAAAATGGTGCCATTAATGAAATGGTAGAGTGAACTTGAAATTGTTTAACGATTTGGAATGTTCATTTAAAACGAGTTTTTTTTTGGATGTATCCATGAGGGAATCAATAAAAAAATGTATATCCAAAAATTTGAATGAGATATGGATCTTGAAACATGAATTTGTATCATATAAATTTATATCATCTTTTTACATAGAAAAAGGACCAAGTCATTTGGGTAAAAATAAAGACAGAGTAACCCAAAGGAATAAAGGCAGTTCGGATAGAATCCCATGCGAAAAATCGGCAAGGTATCCGGTGTACATAAGTGGTCTTAATGAGAGAAAAATGGTAATATAATATTTTATAAATCATGAAGTAAGTATTTGGAAGGTTTTATATTATTCCCCAACATTAATAATTATACATAAAAGAGCATAACATAGATGAAATTCTTGATTAAAAGGGAGATTTTTTGGATCATTTTTCATATGTCTAAAGGTGTTCTCTACTTGATATTGGTGACCTGAATAATAAAATTAGGTTCATAAATTAACAATTAATGAACATATTATATATGTAACAAATTTGGTACAACCGTTTTTGTGTTCACTAATATCCTTTTTGATTGGATATGTGGTTTAATTTCAATGTTCGGGTCCGTTTGATTCCTTGGTTTTAATGATAGTTTCACTTATATTCATGTTCTGAGAATCATATAAAATAGGGATGGTTTTTCAGAATTGGAGATGTATTATAAAATTAAATATATATATGGTTACATGGTTTTAAATTTCATTTTGTTACTTGGAGTGAAGATTAATCATTACGTAAAACATTAGTGATGACCTTTTGGGTTAATTGGTGGTTTTTGGCAAAAGGGACATGTTTTGTTTTATAAATAAAAACCATGTCTGGAAAAAAATATTACAGAACCATACATGATACATAATACAAATATTATGGTCTATTCCAACTGTGAAAATTCATTCGTCATAGGAATTGAAGATTGTAATGAAATTGAAAACCAATCATCATTGAATGTGGTAAATTAGCACATCTCGGATGGTGTTTCCATTTTTAGTAAACAAGAAAGGGAAAAAAGAGATGTGATGAATTATTACTCTATAACGAACAAATTATAATCAGGTATGTTTATGGATTCAAGAAACCATTTTTATGAATGGATTTTAGGAAATAAAATGAAACGAAAAGGACTTGAAAATAATAGAAAAGTTGAGAGATTCCTTATGAAAATTCAGCAGCCTAAAGAGGTTGATTAAAATTTAATAAAATATTGTGGTGAGTGAAAATTGGTGTATCCCAAAATTATTACATAATATGGAAATTAAATGGGATATTAAATAATATATCCGCACATAATTAAATTTAAATTAAATAGAATAACAGCAAATAAAAGCTTGAAAAAGAGAAGTGAGGTAGATTCACTTACCATGTACATTAACTCCTAATATGTGATGGTTGCGACCTTGGTGCTTGTGGGAAACTAGGGTGGACTAATAGGGTGGTAAAAAACATGATATTTGAGGATGGAGTATTTGTAATGAAATAATATGAAGCAATTACTGGGTATTTATAGTAAAATAGAAAGTAGTTTTATTAATTTCAAAGGACACCTAATTTGCGGTTTTTGAAAAACCTATTGCATTCCCATGGTAATTTTTCTATGGTATTAGTGCTCCTAGGAAAACTCGTAACATATTATAATGTAAAAAGGTCGACCAGAAGTTTATATAGTTATTATCCCATTATGATTTCAGTAAACCTAATAAAAATTTAAAACTATATTTTCACTTTTCATGAAAAAATCAAGAATTTTAAAAAATAAAAAAATTCAACCTAACCAATTTTTGACATTATAGAATAAAAAATTAATGTACATTTTTCAAAAAAATATTTTAAAATATTTTAAATTTAATTTTGAAATTAAATCAAAAATGATTTGAAAAAAACTACATTTAATCAATTACTTATTATATAGCACCATGAAACATTAATCAAGGTGCCATAAAATAATCTTTTAACCAAAAGATAATAATGTAACAATCTATGATTAAATTTTATGAAAATAATTTTCCATTTTAAATTATTAAATTAATCATAAAATTTTAAATAAAATATTTATGACATTCAAAAATACCAATACTTATACTATGATTATTTATTCACTTTTAAGATGTCCAAAATGTGTTTATACATTTGAGGATGAAGTTCCAATTTTTATGTCCAATTTTCTATTCATTACTATTTATAAATATATGTTACAATTCATAATGGTGTGTTACTATTCATCCAAAAATATATTTGTCTTATCTGACACTAATTATCTTACCAGTCGCAATCGTGCATGTCATTTTTCAAAATGCAAAACATAGAAGTGACAATATTATGATTAATGGTCACATAGTAAATATTAGTTTATTTTTTTGTGATTTCATATGATTATATGATATAATTATTATTAAATAATTGCCATTGATAAATCATTGGGTCGTAACATTATTCACCCCTTATGAAATTTCACCCTTTAAATTTTGTTTAACATTCTATGCCATAAACAGGTGACAGTACATGTCCTTCATTGCCTCCCCTTATTCCCTTTTTTTCTCTTTGTACATATGGTTTCACTTTATTACATTAACCTGGTGAGTAGTGTTGTTACATAGAACATTATCTCTATGGTCCAAGATCTTCACTGCATGTTCCTCGTAAAAAAGATCATTATCCAATTGTACCACCTCTGATGAGAGTACATGTGAGGGTCTGGTATATACTTCCTTAAGAAGGATACGTGAAAGACATCTTGTACTTTGACATTATAGGTGTAAGTGTTAGTCAATAGGCCTCAACATCAACATGATCAAGGATCTCGAAGGGACCTATGTACGCAGGACATTGCTTTTCTTTCTTCCCAAATATCATGAACTTCTTCCGTGGAGATATACAGAAAAATACAATGTTTCTATCATTGATCTAAAGGTCTCATCAATGATTTTCAAGATGACTTTTCTATCATATTTGGGCTACCATGATGTGATGTTGAATGATTTTCACATTCTTCGCAATTTATTCGTGCATTTCATGTCTTATTATCTTATGATCATGGACTTTATCCCAACACGATGATGTTTAGTGACTTTTCCTATACAGGGCTTCGTATGATACCATTTAGATGCTCTAGTGGAAACGATTGTTGTTGAAGAATTCAACTAGGTGGAGATGATGGTCACATCTTCAATTGAAGTCCATAGAACATTCTCTCAACATATCTTCATGTGTTTCAATATTTTTCTCCGATTGTCCATCGGTTCGAGGATAGTGGCAATAATAATTTTTAGTTCTGTGCATAAAGCATTTTGGATACTTTTCCAAATCATTAAGTAGAATCTAGGATCTCTATCAGATACAATAGATAGTGGTACTCAATGCATACTAACCTCCACATTGATATATATCCATGAAAGCAGATCTAATGAGAATTCCTATAGAATAGTGAAAAAGTGAGTTGTCGTTGTATGACAGTTCATAATGACACATATATCATTTTTTTCTCTACATGTCATTGGAAGTCCAGTGGAAAAGTCCACGGTGATGTTCTCCCACTTCCATGATGGCATGGGTAGTGGATGCATCCTACTTTAAGACTTTTGTCTTTCGACCATCACTTGTTGACATACCGGGAACTATTTTGTATATTCCACAATCTCACTATTCATATTTTCCCAACAAAAGTTCAGATTGATATCTCGAGAAATCATTATGATTTCAAGTTGGATAAATAAGGTAGATCGACATGCCTCATTTAGAAGATCATTCTTTATCGCTTGATGGGATGGAACTAATAATCGTGACCTAAATCGTAAAAAATTTTCCTCATCAATTATGAACTCATAGGATTTCCCATTTCTAATGGATTCCACCCTTTTTAAAATTTCCACATATTTTCATTCATCATCCATTATTTTCCATATGTGTTATGTTTGAGTATTCATCTGAGAAAATATTTTTGATGTTCCTCACATAATGATTCCCATGTCCATCCACTACAAATCATAGAATATTTGATCCTTTTCAATTTTCATTAATTATTAAGATACATAATCCTTTCTACATTATGCATATGCCACCTTTTTAACATACTAGGATGGTAGTGGGTTGGGCAGTCAAAATCCTTTGAAGAGCTCTTTCCATCATCACTAGTGCATATTATACTCTTTTTGTGTGAATATAAATTTAATACTCTTGTGATCAGAATATATCTCATACATCTGCCAATATATATAATGATTTCTTGTTTTTTATGCAAAAATCACAGCCGCCAACACTAGATATCATATAGGTCATTTTTTCTCATGGTTTATCATCTTCCTTGAGGCATAGTATATCACATTATTATTTTGCAATAACACACAACCTATGAAATTATTTTAAGAATCATTTTACAACACAATTATTTCTCCACTTGCTGGATGTGTGAGTATTTGTATAGATATTTGCCTCGTTTTCAACTCCTTAAAACAATATTTACATTCTGGATTCCTAAAAAACATTACTGACACACATGCCATCTTGGTCATTTGGTTTGAAAACTACTTTTTTTTAACAAATCATCGATAACACCCAGCTAGACCCAGAAATATGGGGATCTCCATTACAGATGTTGTCTTGTACCACAATTTTATTGAGTTTGTCTTGGAAGGGTCCACTAATATCCCTTTTTCTGGTGATAACATTCCCCAAGATAGATACTTCCTCCATCTAGAATTCACATTTAATATACATTGTATAAAAATTATTTCTTCTCTACATCATTAATACCATATTCAAATGCTACTCATGTTCCTCTATACTCTTGGAGTATATCAGATTATAGTCATTAAAGACTAAAAATTTTATAAAGATAATCTCTAAAGTCACTATTCATAAAATCCATGAATATTTCAGAAGCATTAGTGGGTCCAAAGGGCATCACTATGAACTCATAGTGTCCATACATAGTTTTATAGGTAGTCATGGGAATATATCCCTTCCTCACGTTTAATTTGTGAAATCCTAACCGAAGGTCCACCATAGAGAAATAATTGGCCCCATGATGCTAATCAAACATGTCATTTATCCATGGTTGGTGAAACATATACTTTGTCGGGATTTTATTGACCTTATGATAATCAATATAGAGGTGCATTGATTTATCCTTCTTCTTGAAAAAGAAGACTGGAGCTCCCCAAGGTGAAGCCCTCAGGTACATAAAACCCTTCACCATATTCTCCTTTAACATATTCTTCATCCCTTTCAGCACTATTGTGGCTATTTTATATGTTGTGTTTGATATAGGAAGGGATCTAGGAAAAGGATCAATTGAGAACTCTACCTCTCGATCTGGAGGAAGTCTAGGAAAATCTGTAGAGAATACTTTATTGTAATCCCTTATAATGGGAATCTCTCCAATAATGAATCAATCCTTTCTGCTAATAATTTGATCTAGATATGATTCCTCATGTAGTATTAACATCCACAATTGATACAATGATTCTAAAAGACATTCATCTTCCTCCTTTATATTCTAAATAATTGGAGGATGCTTCTAGATGTAAAGAGTGATATCGCTTTCCCAATAGTTGATGTTGTCTTTGTATACATGTATCCAATCCATTCCATGAGAGAGTCGAACTCTAATAAATGATGTATGATGAGATTTTCCAGACGATTATGTCCCCAAACAGTAACCGGGGAGGATTTCTAAACAATAGACACAATAATTTCATCATTTTTTGTTCTCACAGATAAATATTTATACAAATTTTTAGGTGGTTCTTGAATAGTTCTACAAAACCTGAAAGATATAAAATAATGTGGAATGCCAAAATACAATAGTTCATTGTTTATTTTTGAATGAATAACTAGAATACCTATCACCACATCATTTTTCGGATCCACATGAGTAGTAGTGATTTAGTAATCTCATCCTTGTTTCGTTGGAGGTTGTAGTTAAGAACATCAGATAACCCTCGACATAGGGATATTATTCGCATAATGCACATTCTCCTTATAGTCATAAAACTTTACCACTAACATAGAATTTATATAAACCATCATTTCTTCTTCCACATTAGGGGGATTATTCATATCTCATCTGTAGTTTTTATCAAGATATACCATCTTTCCACATTTGAGGTAGTTCAGGGGTTCCCTCTAGACAGTTCCCATGATATTTCATCCCTTCAGTTACTACTCGTTGGATGATTGTACTTCATTCCATCATGGAATTTAATTGCGGAACCACCCACATTGGTTTTCATTTTCATATTTTTTTTCAATAGTACCAAAATTCTACTAGGTGTCTCCAACATCCATTTTAGCCTTACAATCACAACAGACAGTCAACACATTGTCATATATTTCTCAAATCGCAAACACTTTTTTGTAGACTCGGATTTAGTATGATAAATAAGTGAACCTTCATGCTTTTAGTGTTTAAAACAATGCAAGAGGCATTCCTTTCAATCCTTCGGATTTGTTCTTTATAAGCCCCGATGAACTCATCATCCTTATACTTGAGTATGTGGAACTCTCATTTCATTTTGATAAGGTGGGTTGAAGGAAATTTTTTATTGAAAAACATTGTTTTGAATTCCTCAAAATCCATGGAATCAAATTTTTCTTGGGGCTTCATATTCACGATCAGTGTCCACCACATATCCACTCGGCCATCAAAGTGATAGTCTTCCAATACAATATTATCTTTTTCTAAGCAATGATGGAAAGAGAATTCGATTTTAATGGATATAATCTACTATTCTATGAGGATGGGATCTAAAGATCAACTAAACCTGGGAAGCCTTTTCAGCATGAAGGATTCAAGGACAACTTGCTCATTCCTTAGATTAGGAGGGTGTTCAAAATGATTCTGGTTATTATTCACAACATGAGCCAGCTGAGCATGTATTTCCATAATTGTTTGAGCTCCCATTCCCATCATATTAGGCATATCAATTTTTCAATATTCCCATTCAATTTTAAAATTATTGTTGGAATGTGTTCTTATATTTCCTACAATTTATAAAGAAAAAGAACGTACAATTTTATTGCTTGAATACTTGGATATTAATCATAAAAAATGAAACATTGAATATAATAAGATAAACTTGTAATGGATAAATATATCGTAACTTTGGATTCCATATTATTAAATCTAGGTTATCCTTGTTCTATTTCTTAATTTATATTCATAATTTTTTTCATTCCCTTATTAATGATTTTTACCTAGCCCATGAATTTACTAATACATATCCCTCTGGGGTGTCAAACCAAGAATTCAACATGGATCATTATTGTGCACTAGTTCCCATTTGATTCTACCTCAATTTGCTGTTTTTTGAATTGTACCCATAGATACATCTATTCAAGAGCCACCTCTGCCTATTTGTATCCAGACAGGGCTATATTTTCTTGATTAACCACTCCCTCTATACATACCAAAATTGAGGGGTATTTTATTATTCTTACAATCATCCTTAAAGTTCATAATAATGTTTGAAATTTCTAATCTAAAAATGACTATCCTTTAATACCAACTATAGAGACCCCATCCTTTTACATAGAATGTTACATTACATTAAGATTAATTATACAACAGAGTAGAAGCGAAGGATCATAAATTCTTGTGTCCTGGAAGACGTGGAACATAAAACTGAAAATATGATACTAAAAATGCACTTCTTTATTAAATATTCATAAAGATATCGTAACATCCATTGATCCCTTACATCTATATAGGGTACCTTGGGGATCAACTGAACAAAGGGTTGAGCTAATAACATAGTAAGAAAAAAAATAAGAATAATACTTTAAGACAGGGGTATGGGATCATGACATAATGACATAAAATATCATATAGAATGAAAAAAATATAATAATGGGATCACATAAACATTATTTCAATGTTATTTGGTAGAAACATAAATTATTAATTTATAATGTGCAAAGGCATGTTGCATATAGATGATAAAGTCAAGTTTAACCTCCAAAATCATTGCACATGGTAGCATGAGTCATGGTTAACCACCAAGATTGTTCCACATAATGTCTCATGAGAATAAACATTACTGAATTAATTGGATCTCTATCTGGGTACAACCATCATAACATGTTCAGGAATATACTATTCATATTAAAAATCATACATATTCAACCATACATAAATATAAGGGAACCTATAGAGAAAAATGGGAATCACATTAATGTCATAGAGAATAATCAATTGGTGTATCATAAAAGTGTTAATGAGAGGAAGTAATTAAATCATACATGAAAATTAATTATGTAATATATGAATATATCATGATAAGTGATATAAAAAATAATTGAAAACATATAAGAATAATATATATGATATTCATAGATTTAAAACATTATTGTTCGGTTTTATGGAAAATAGTAAAGAGTATTTAAAATATAAAAGGACTAATATTTTGTATAAAAATAGAAGTAAAATAATAATATTTTCATAGTAAAATAATGATTTTATAAAAACAATTATGGCCTAAAACAAATTGTACAGTACACATTAAATTTGTTAAAAATTTGGGATGTTCCCTTAAAATGAGTTTTCTTATTGGGAAGTATGCAGGAGGGAATCACTACAAATGAAGTATATTCATGAAATGGAATGAAGAATGGATCATGAAACATGAGTTTGTAGAATATAAATAGTATCTTTTGGTTGAAAATAAAAATAAAGGACAATATCATTGGGTAAAAATAATGATAGATAAATTGAAGGATTAATGGTTCTTCGGGTATAATCCCTTATAGAAAATCACCATGATATCACGTGTACATAGGAGGTCTTCATGAGAGATAACTAGATTTATCATATGTTATAAATCATGAGGGTTGTACGGGTAAGGTGAAAAATCATACCCCAAGATTTGGAATTATACATAAAAGGGAATAACAGAGTGGACAATATTGATTAAAAGAAAAATAGTGGGGATCTCTTACCTTAAGTCTGATGGGGTTCCCCATTTCATATTACTTACCTGAAAAATCAAACATGGATAATTAGTTAATAATTAATTAACATTTAATATATTTATATGATTTGTTACAACCTTTTTCAGTTCAATAATAACCTTTTTATTGGTTATGATGATCAATTTCATTGTTCGGATCCATTTGTTTGTATGGTTTTAAAGATCAGTTCACTTATTTTCATGTTCATAGAATCATGTAAAAAGAGGACAGTTTTCCAAAATTGGAGTTATATTATATTATTTAATATTTATAATGTTACATGGTTTTATATTTAATTTTGATACATGGAGTGATGATTAATCATTATGTAAAAAATAAGTGATAACCTTTATGGTTAATTTCATGTTTTTGGCCACATGGAAGATGTTTTATTTTATAAATCAAGACCATGGATAATAAAGGATTCCAAAACCATATTTGATACAAAATAAATATATTATTGTCTTTTTCAACCATTAAAATTATTACATTAGTGCAGATGCCGAAAAAGTCCGTAGTTCCAAAAGGGAGTTCTGAAAGGACGAAGCAATGTCATATTATGACTCTGAGGCCCGGTCCGGAGGGCCCAAAAGATGTGAATGAAATTATGGAGGACTTGCGTGGAAAATTTTTTCCCGTGTGAAGGATGTCCGAGATTTGTGAAAAAGAAACGATGTGGTGCGCAATTTTGGGAACCCGGTGCTGCGCGATGAGGCCTTTCGCGCCGACCTGTCCTGGCATGGAAGATTTCGCATGTCATCTAGAATCCATGATGCCTGAGGCCACTAAAAAGAAGGACACCCCTTCCATTTTGGTGTTCCGGAATTCAGATCATCTCCCATGCATGAAATTGATCTCCTACGCGCTCAATATGACTATCAGTTATTGACCCTTTTCACGCAACCATGCCCCAGGGTTCGCCATCGCACGCAATCCCACTAGATTAAATCAAATTGCAAACTCATGAGGGTTCCTCCTTTGGGCGCAATCACATCCATTTCGTGCACTCCTTTCGTTGCACGTGAAACCAAATTGCGTGAAATCCATTCGTTAGGTTTTTCCATACCATAGGGATCAGCCATTGCCCCCACGCACAATCCAAGCCTGTTGCGCACAGTCCCTCCAGTGTTTTGCTCGCAATCCTTCTCTTTGCACACAAACCCCCAGACCCCTCACCATGGAGCCCCCCGTGGTGCCTCCCTATGTAGATTCATGATGTACTCTATACCAGGCATGCACACCGTTTGTTGTTTCTCGTACGACCTTCTAGGCTCATACAATGTAACCTCAAGGTCCCTGGGGCCGTGTTTACTATTGTGTTGCTTTAACTCATGCTTCTTCGCATAGGCATGCTAAAAGCAATTTCATCATCGCGTAGCCACACTAACATGGACCCCTGGATGGTTCGCCATACGGCCCCCCTTAATTATGACGTTGCTGATGCCATCCCTCCCACAAGGGTTATAGGGTGTCGGTCATGTATTTCCAAGGGTGTGTGGATCGAACCCACCTCGTCTGAGCTACAGGACGTTAAACTACAAATCTCCACACCCTCAACACATGACGTTAAACTATGATCTGACCTCGTTCATTACACACAGGGTCCCCACGGATCGGATATGCTCTCCCCCTACTCGTCCCCATAAGGATGTCGGGATCATCCCTTATAGGGGGTTATTTATTGGAGTGTCATTTGTCCATAGGAATGGGAAGGGAAGCCACCGAGGTGTAAGCCCCTAGCACCTCGTGTGGAAGGTTTCACACATGCACCTTCATAAATCCACACTTCCAAGGCCAGTGGAGTCCCTCTCCCAATGTGATTTGTCGCACCTCGGGCCTCTACACTGGAGTAATTCCTGCACAACGGGCTGCTCAATGAATACGCCCCTCACTTCTTTTCACGGATGCACCCTTCGCGAAATGATCATCTAGTACATGGTGCCTCTTGTTTCCCACACTAAGCATGACTCACGTAGGTTTAGAGAGAGCATCGACCATGAAATCCTCTTATGGGCCGCCACAGAGTGTAAGCCCCTTCACAGCGAACTATGCAGACATTGATTCCCTGTGAGGAAGATAAGTTTGATGCCTCCACGAGGTTCAAGGACACCACTCAGTCATTCCAACCCCCTTCGTATTGGTTAACCAACCCCATGGGCTGCCTCAGAGCGTATGCCCCAAATTCACATCCTGCATAATGTTAAACTATATGCCCTCATCTTGTATGTCATTAAACTATATGTCATCTAGCACGAAGTCAAACAGTCTTCCCCTATCCTTCATGACGTTAAACTACACCACTTGTGCTACGTGGACTATGATCCGTTCTGAAGCATGGCATGTAAGAAGCATCCACGAGGATCACTCCCATCACTCAGTTGTTCTGAAAAACATCGTGTCGGTTCACCAACACCATTATGGGATGCCTCAGAGCATATACCCCATATCCACCATTATGGGCAGCCTCAGAGCGTATGCACCATATCCACCATTGTGGGCTGCCTCAGAGCGTAAACCCCATATCCACCATCATGGGTCTCCTCAGAGCATAAGCAATATATCCAACACCCACATCTTATCCTAAACTCTCTCTCGAGACCATGGGCCTTTGGATGCTCATGCCCTAGCCCGGATGTCTTACTTCCTCTTGGCCCCAATCCAAGCGTTCATTCTCATGGGTCACCTCTTCATGTGTCCCACATCGACACCGAACTATGAAGACATTGATTCACTGCCATGGGGATACGTAGGAAGCCTCCATGAGGTTCAAGACCCTCTTCACTTCATCACCCATCATGACCCTTACATGGGCCACCACATCTCAGTGGGATCATGCCACCAATTCCACTCCACAGTATATGGGAAACCACCAAAGTGCTGGCCCCAATATCGGTGTTCCCCCTATGGGGTCCTTCAATCTAATCAACTCTTAATGTACTAATCAGTTTTATCCACATCTTCTAGATTTTATCCTCACCTCATACCCCATGTTAAAATGGGAAGATAAGGAAAATCTCAGGTACATTCCTATGGAACACAATTTCACGCATTCGATGTGGGATACCTCAGGCTTCCGCGCCCTAGAGAAGCCCTATAATAATGGATGGAAGATAGAAATGCCAATCCCCCAATGTCAAGACATGCCAATGATTCCCCACTATGACCATTCTCCCCACTGAAGGTTGCTTCCCAGACCAAACACCTTGGAGCGTCTCGACAGATGCAACGTAATTAACTGATGTCCATGAAAATATGGCACCTGGAACAAGATTCGTGAATACGTCTTAAATCTACGAGGGAGACCCGGACTAGGTGATGAGCTCTGAGGAGGATTACATGGAATGAAGTACTGACATCACATCAACCCGGTTTCAATCAAGGAGCTGACGTCCCTGAACAAGGAACGGATGTTGCCTGCCTTTGTCAAGTAAGAATGCGGGGCTACAAGCCACACGTCATCCCATGCATGAAGGATGCGTGCACGCACCCTTGCGGAAAGCATCGGAAACCGAAAATGGTGAACCCTAGGTTAATCAATTCTCTTCAATATGGAGACCAGTAGCATTTGGGGGGTCGGAAGATTAGCATGTCACTAGGTCCTGGAACCCAGCACCAAGATGTGAAATATGCCAGGAGTTGGGGCAGTCAATACATTGGCCACTCTGTTATGCGATGTTGTTGGCGTGGATCCCTCCCACTGACCATGGAAGGTGGAATGACACTGGACTATTGGTTGTTGATTTCTTTTCTGGTTAGTGTTAATGTGTTTATCTCCCAGCTTTCAGGAATCAGATCCCTGTATTTGGGGCTCGATCGTCATCTTCCCACCGTCATAGGGTTAGGGGAAACACTGATGCGACCACCCCGCATGGTCCTGCCTTTTCCACAGCTGATTTAACTACCCTGACCGTCATGCTCTCATTCCCACACTCTCCATTAAAGATTATGCAATGAAGGGAGATCAACAACTTTGTGAATAGGTACGAGGAGGAAGGGGTCATCACCACCAGAGACATGGCCTCTTTGGATATCAAGGAAGCTGCGCCTCACTGCCATCACCGCCCACGAGGACGCATAGGGAGCTGTCGCTCCGTACCCCAACGTTCAACTGTTTCACGAGGTTACCCCCGGAACACCTCCACACCTCCCTTCCTTACACCAATGTGGTAGGGGATGTCTGGGGTCACCCGATCGAAGACCTGCATCAAGGGTTCATGGCAAGGGAAACGCCATGCTGCGTCGCCACCACCGCCTGACTCCCTAGGCCGAGGAGAAAGTGATATATGTGCCCGCACTACCATCTCCAACACATCTAACCCGACACCAGCATCAGGCATGAGTAGAAAAGGATGCCTTCTCTTGGGCGTCCACATCAGAAACCAATTTGGCCCGAGCCACTGCTGATTCATGTTAAACCCCCCCCCCCCCCCCCGCACACATTGAGCAGTGTCAATTACATGCCCATCCCGGATAGAGGCCCTGACTGCCCCACATGTAGGTTGAGTCGACTCTCCCGGTCATTGGTAGAGGCAATGGCCACCGCAGATCAATTCGCGGTACTTCCATCTACAGTGAAGTCCTACTTCGCGCTACCGTTCCGGAAGTTACGGGTCCTCCCTCCTTCCAACCTCAGCTGGAGGCCTGCCCGGTGCCACCCTCCCAGCAGTTAAGGGGATTCCCCATTACAGGTACGCTCCCGGTGGAGCTCTTTCTAGCACTCACTGCACTGGGTACGGGGCCACTTCTCCTACCATTTTCTGTGAGTATGTAGCCTTTGAATATCTGGTAACTCGCCCACATAGCGGTCCTCGCCATGCCCCTTTCAACATTTTCCCGGGTTCTTCTTGCACCTAGGACTTCAGTCGTATCTTACCCAGCACCAACGTGGCCAATGGACTCCATGATAGAAATCATCCTTACACCGAGGAGCCACCCAGCGGTAGGAGGGCGGGACGTCGCCGTCGTAAGATGAATGTAAGGGATGTCCGGACGGAAATCAGATAGGTCAATTTCTCAGACTCTGAGGCAGAGTACAAATCATTGATGAAGCCCTCCCCCCCAGTCATATGAGTCATGGGACGAGATAGGGATGCCGCGTGTCAGCCTCATACTCCATGAATGCGTGATCTGTATGATCCTCTCCTCCCTTCGAAGGTATATCCAGGAGGATGAGGACATGGCGTACCCCAAGGGGTCATTTATCCTTTTACCATTGGCATCTCCTTAAGAACCTTCCACTTTGGTCATAGAGGGTGGAGAACTTTTTTTGGGACGGACAGAAGAATCGTGACATGGCACACACTCGGCATGCAGAGACACTCTGACAGGAGGCTTGTTCTCTAGCCCATCCTATCGTGACGTGTCAGCTGGGACACTGCAACCCTTGGAGGGTGACGTAGGATTCGGTGGCCAATCAGAATGCTCACCGTATTTTCCACCATCCAGTCCACCGGCCCAGCGGCCTGTCTCTACACCACTACCAGTTCCCTAGCCATTCCTGGTCTGTGGGTAGGGCCAGCTAGAGCCAGATCCCGAACCTGATTTGTGGAGTTTCTGGACCGTCCTCGTAGCAGGACACTTCCTCTAGATGTTTTGGCATGAAATAAGATCAGATTTTTATATTCCAAAATATCTCTCCCTAGGAGAGTTTGAATGTTTCTTTCAGACTCTCCAGGCGACTCACTCATGTCTTAGCCTCCAACTAGCGCCTTATCTTGGGAGTCAAGTGCATCTCGAAGATATCAGTGAGCAATGTCGTAGGGTCGACATAGCCACGCTCCCCGCGATTCAGAACCTTGAGTCACATGGCCACCACATGACCCTCCAACAACAATGCGTTCAAAGTATTCAAGTACTCCACAAGGTTATCGAGGAAGACACCCCCAACGCACATGTCTGTTGATGGGGGTAGTAAACTAAAATTCATTTCAGTGAGATTTGTCGATATCCCGACTCACTATGTGGCTGTTAGGGTATGCCCAAAAGGGCAGTGGTGGTCAACATGGCTAACCTGTCGGGAGAGGGGAATGGATTGGAACTTCTCGAAGGGGACTCACCCCCCGAGGAAAAGCTGCTACTGGATCCATCATGAAGAATTACATGCCATCAAAGGAACCTTCTATGTCTCCCTGCCCACACTGAAGCATTAACACTTATCTGAACTAACAGCATGGGTAAATAGCATATCGGGTATGTCAAACTCGCTGACCCATCAGCCTCAGCGCAGAAGGTATACGAATGTACCGAGAAGGACACTCTATGCCAATAGCATGCTGAGCAAAGGTGGCTGGCTGAAGAGCTACTGGCCGAATGCATTGCAGAGTGGTGGCCTGACTATGGTGATCATAGGCCAGGACAGCTGGGGCTGGAACAAATGCCCCTCGATGAGATTCTCCCAGTAAACCGCTATCATGTTGTGTTCGCTGATAGTGGAGAAACTGAAACTCATGGCAAGAGGGAGCGATAAGTTTCGTTTAATCCTCCTGAGCGACGGTATCATCCATGTGTCCCCTCTCGGGTTCCTCCTACTGCCACATGGTTCTCTCCACCAGCCGCCTTACGAGCTGCTGAGCTTGACTACCAGAATGAAGAGCTAGGAAATGCACTTGTTGTTAGGTATCCCCGCCAAGATAGGAACCCGTTTCGATGCTATCTTATGGCCACACTCATCGCCTGTTTTGTGGCTTTGGAAACATAGAAAGTGGCAATCTCACTAGACTATAATCCATACCCAGCGTGGGTGGATGATATGTCGGCACCTCTAGGATTTGGAAACCCTACTTTTCCCAATTTAACAGGGCAGAAGACCCACCCCAGCACCTGGAAAACTTCAACTTGAGGTGTGGGCCTATGTTATGAACTCTGGTGCAGTAAAAGGCCGCCAAGCTCTGTTGCTTCATTCAGAGAATAGAAGGACCAACATTCGTATAGGACATCCATCTCCCTGTCTGATCTATGAGTAGCAGCGAGGACCTTCAAAGGAAATTACTCTACCAGTTCAGTTCCACAACCCAATAGACGAGCATCACAGACCACTTTAGGTGAAAACAATGGTCCGACAAGCGAGTCGTGGACTTCGTCGCCAGGTGGAAGATGCTCACATACTCCATTGACATGCAGCTAACTCAATAGAAATTACTAAAAATGTGGGTGTGAACGTCAAGTCAGTGCTGGTTTCTTCTCTGATCACTCGGAATTACCCCGGAGGGTTCTGGGACATCTCAGATTAGGCTCAGTGCATCAAAGAAGCAATACAACAGGCCAGTCAGGCATGCCCGCTGCATCCTATAATCCCTGTTAAGAGAGCCTCCGGATTCTAGCCCAATGTTTTGGTCTAGATAGTGGCCCCTATACAGCTAGAGTTGCTACTAGGGATTCCAGCTATGCTGTCCCATTGGGGTCCGCCTCCACAGCCACAACTCCTTGCCCTGTAGGGACCACCTCGAAATCAGCAAGCACCTCTGCGTAACGCACCATGACCATTGAGGAGAGATAATTAGGATCCACGTCCTTGGCATGCTCCTCCGGCACCACGTCAAGTCCAGCCTCCAAGAGACCCCTTTCTGGACAAATGGAATGGGACCTACTTGTTTGACGTGTCCCGGGTCCCCGATTACTTCCACAGTGCCTTAGAGCATAGAATCGTGTGGCTGCCTGATTGTCAGAAGCCAGAAGAAGAGCATCTCAATGGTCAACCCTAATGTTTCCCTAATAACTGGACCCTAGTGTACACCATTGAACAATGCTGCATGATAGAGGACTTTTTATAAGACCAGATTGATAACAATATAGTCTGGTTGCGCCCAGCCCTGGCACAAGTTGTAGGTGTCTTTGTGAGATTAGATGGCAGTAGTGGCGATGAGGATTAATGGAAACAGGTTTCCGATCATGGGTCCCAGAAGTATACCTACTGGATGTCCTGCAAGATGGTCACCCGCGCCCATGTCATCATCCGTACACTCCTGAATCATCCAGATCCATCAAAAGATATGTGTTTTAACACGGTATCTTCGTCCCACCCTACCACTTCCCAGAATAACAAGAAATAGTGTTTCATGAGAATGAATGAACCCTTCCAATGTTATAACCATCTTGTACTCTTGGCGATTTCATTCCCCCAGGAATGAGGACCCCTCCAAGACTCTTCCCAATAGTGAATGACTCATCGAGTGATAGTCTAGGGTATGATTCGGTTAGCACCATTGTGTTTGTAAATATCTTTTTGAATCCTGACAATGAGGAACTCCAGTTGAACCTTCCCAATGTCCCCAGCCATATCCACCATCGCCGGAGCTGTGGCTACATGAATCTCTTGGGAACAACAGTTGGCACCTCCAGCCAGGCTGTGCACGCCACAAAGACCAGGCCGAAGGCCCAATACAGAGCTCAGTGCATGCTACCCCTTCATCTGGTCTCTACAGGTTCGCCCCTACCACCATTTGTGTTGTGGGATCAAAAAGAACCACCTCTGTCATGACACGACAAGATCTGCCCCGACACCAGTCACCCCCAGACTTCCAGTCCTAATCTGTCAGCCACTCTCTGGTCTTTGACTAGTGAACAATAAGATGTGCCTAGTACAAGTCAGCTACCGATCCAGCCGAGAGGGCCTGTCTTGCCTCCAATCGCAGAGCGGCCTCCTATAAGTAGATCCTCGCGTTTGGCCCAAAATAATGATGTCCTGAAGAACCTGTCCATCACTCCAGTGAGGCTTTCTATCAATGAGGCTCTTCCCCTAACTTCTGAAATGTGTGAGGCGCTCGCTGAGGCACTACGGAGCCCCCTTCAGTTTGAGAAGGAGGTAGCAGCTGCAGTAGCCTTCCACGATGAGGCAATTGTGAATGCCCAGTGTCAAGAAGATATCTCTTTCTCTGGTGAAGATGAATACCCTCCCATTTCGGCGCACATTCTCCCATTGTACATCATCGAAACATTCAATAATCTTGATGTCTGACACTGCCTTGTCGACATGGGTTCTGGTATTTATGTAATCCCAACTCGAACGTTGTAGAAGTAGGGGTGGTCTGCGGATTATTTAACTCCCTCCTTCCTTAGGATCCAGAGGCATGACAGGACCGAGAAGACTTTAGTCAGCATGATTTGCAGGAAGACCCAGTTCAGTGGCCTAATTTCTAGCACCGAATTCATGGTTGTCTCTCATGAGACCGCCTACAACATGTTGATGGGAAGGTCGTGTCTATACCGTCACATAGAGGTCCCTTCTTCGTATCACAAATGCCTCAAATACGAAGTCAATAGTCTTGTAGGCATGCTCTATGGAGATGCGACTCATTTTGCCTTTTGTGAAGCCTGCTATCTGGACGCTGACTATTACAAGAGCAAGGACGAGAAGATTCTGGAAGGTTAGGTCAAGCCCACCGCTATCACATGTGATCCATGGGCTTATGTGGATGAGGATTACGTCTTCACAATCCATTGGTTGCAAGCCACAACCCCTGACATGGGGAAATGATTTGTTGTTTTGTGTTCAGAAGGAAGGAAAAATTCCAGGTCAAAGAGATGGTGGAAAATCACCTCATACTCCTACACCAACCAGGCCCAGGTAATTCCATAACTTCATTCCCCTGTACAATATCGTGATGTCAGGCTCATGTCAAAGGTGGTGCGTCATACATGTGTCTTCTGTTGGGCTAGGATTAACGAGCTCAATCTGACATTCCACTACTATTTTGATGTCATCAAGAGTGGCCCCTTTGGATGAAGACCAGATGAGAATGGATTGACTTCCTTCATTGATATGGTCTCAGTGTCATATGTGTCTCCTGATAAGATGACCACTACTGCCCAGGTCGTTAACAGCCTCCCATCAGGGTTTGATTGCTCAGAAGAAGCTCCCCTCGCGGGTGATCCCTCCACAAGTGGAGCGGAGGACATAAAAGATGCAACCCCCGCCTTTGAGGAGGGAATCTCAACTATGGTCGCGGAGTTAGTGCAAGTGAACCATGGTAGCGAGAAGGACCCAAGAACAACATTGGTCAGTACCTCTATGCCACCCGAGGAGAAGCAATAGTATGTATACTTTTTTAGATAGCACTGGGATGTGTTCGTTCTCTTGGTTATGACACAATGCATGGAGAAGATCCTCAGGTAGTCGTCAACTGCCTTGTCCTTCCGGCAAACCTCATGGGTTCAAGAAACCTCCCAGAAAGATGAATTCTTCTTATGGTGTTGTGGTTGAGGCCATGGTTGACAAGCTTATCCAAGCCAACATCATCAAGGTTGTTCATTACCCCAGGTGGCTAGCCAACATTGAGCCGGTCAGGAAGAAGAATGGGAAGATCAGGGTATGTATCGACTTCCATGATCTCAATCTCCACTATTTGAAGGATGATTTTCCCCTTCCAGTGACAGAATTGTTGATCTATGCAATGACCGGGTTCCAAGCCCTCTTTTTCTTGGATGACTATTCCAGTTAAAACTAGATCCGGATGGCCCCCACGGAGGAATAATTCACTGCCTTCCGGACCCCTAAGGTACTTTCTCTTACTAGGTTATTCCATTCGGCCCGAAAAATGCGCGTACCACCTATAAACATGCCATGTATCACATAGTAAAGCCAATTCTAAACACAATGGTGGAGTGCTATATGAACGACCTGGTCGTTAAATCTCAAAAGTGCCAAAACAATCTCAAAGCCCTTGTGATCGTTTTCATCTTCCTCAGTTCCCACCACCTGAACATGATCCCGCTGAAGTGTGCCTTCAGGGTCACCTCCAAGAAATATCATTTCATCATTTTTAGACAATGTCGAATTGAGAATGACACAGAGAAGATCAAGGCCATCATCTTGATTCCTCCACTGAGTAATATTCGTGAGCTTCTTGGTCTCCAAGGCCACCGAGCCTATTTACGCCAATTCATTGCGAATTTTGCCGGAAAGTGTAAGACCTTTTCCCAGCTCCTGATGAATGGTGCCACTTGTGAATGTGTTGAAGAGTGTCAGACCTCCTTTGAATAAATCAAGAAGTATCTTCTCTATCCACCGGTCTTGATGCCACCCATCTCCGGAAAACCGCTGGTCCATTACGTGGCCTCCCTAGAAAGGTCCCTCGGTGCACTTCTTGCCCAGAAGGACAATGAGAGAACTGAGAACAACCTCTACTACCTCAACTGCATGATCCTAAATATAGATGTTATATATTCTCCCATCTAGAAGAGTTTTCTGGCGCTCATAATTATCGTACAAACATTACCTCACAACCTGCAGCACCACGAAGTACAACTGGTCTCTCGTGTAGACCCTTTTAATTATATCCTGAACCGACCTATGTGGACTGGACGACTAGCGTGGTGTGCGGTGATCTTCCAGCTGTTCGACATCAGGTTCATACCTCATAAGGCTATTAATGGAGAGGCAATTGGGGTCTGTCTATCTACCCACTCAACCATTGCATACCAAAAACTGGATCTAGTTTTTCAAGATGAGGTAATACCCTCTATCGATCATGTCATCTCATGCTAGCAGATGCACATTGACGATGAATCCAGGAGACCCACTGGTAGAAGACTCAACGATCCTCGGTTCAACAGAGTCTACCTGGGTATCGTCTTTATCACCCAAGAGCAAACTGTTCTGCAATATTCATTCCTGTTGTCAGTGTGTTGCACCAAAAAATGAGGCATAATATCATGCCCTCATCTCTGGCCTTGTGCTGGCCCTCGTGATTGATGTGCACCATCTGAATGTGAAAGGGGACTCCGAGATGTCCATTAAGTAGGTCAATTGTGACTATGTAGTCAGGAATCTAGAACCCTTGGCATAGTTGTAGTAAATTCTCCATTTAATGGCACAGTTCCATTCTCGTCCAGAGGTAGTTCAAATTCCCCGGTTATAAAACAGTCGAGCAGATGCTTTGGCCATCCTGGCCGCGTCACATGCGATGCACGAACTGGGTGACCTTATTATCCATGTGGTGCACTGGAGAGTCATTTCTCCCATTATCCCGGTGGGTGATCGTGGACCACGGGTGAACCATCTCACCACATGTGCCACTATGTCTAGAGCACCAGGTACATTAGATCTGGTAATCAAAATAGTTATTGATTAGAGGATTCCCTTGGTTGAATACCTCAGATGTGGTAATCTTCCATCAGACCGGGCCATGTGCGAGTGAATCCGACGCCGCGCACTGCAGTTTACCCTTCAGAGAGGTCCCATCCATGAGCAGATCCATTACAAATGTGGATATGATGGTGTTATCCTCCATTTACTTCAAGGAGTCCAGATCCCATAGTTTATGCAACAGGTTTATGCTTGTTCCTGTGGTGCCGACCAGGCTGGGTCAATGTTGTCCCTCCAGATTCAGAGGGTGGGTTACTTTTTGCCCTCCATTATCTATGACTGCATAGAGTTTTCCATGTGGTGTCATGGGTTCCATGTTCATGCTAACTTTGTGCATCAGCCACGGGAGCCTCTCCACACTACCATGTATTCTTGGACCTTTGAAATCAGGGGGATGGATGTCATAGGACCTTAACCACCAGGGACAGCTCGCCAGTGGCGTCTCATTATGACTGCTACTGATTTCTTTTCCACATGGGTAGAGGAAATTCCACTAAAAGAAGTCAAACCCCATTCTATAACTGACCATGTGAGTTCAAAAATCATCTATCGATTTGGTGTACATCACACTATCCTCATTGATAACGGAACAAACATCCGAGCAGACGAACTGAATAAACAATACGACAAGTACATAATTATCTCTCTCTATACCTCCCACAATCATGCACCGACGAATGGACAGATCGAGGCATTTAACAAAACACTCTCTAACATTCTTCAAAAAAATGGTTGTGCAGTACAATAAAAGTTGGCCAGACAAGCTCCACAATGCCCTCTGCGATTATCAGACGACGACTCATAATTCTAATCAGGTGACCTTCTATTCAATGGTGTACAGAGGTGATGTCATCCTGCCCATCAAGATTTAGTTTCCCTCATCGGCATGGAGGTCTATGACTAGCAAGCTCCAAATAGAGTTTCCAAAATCTGTCTAGCATAATTGGAAGCGTAAGACGAGAATAGGCTTCACTCTTTTCATAACCTAGAATGTCATATGAGAATGATGGCTCGAGCTTTCAACTATAATGTTCACATCTGATCTTTCATGAATGGTGATCTGGTACTGGCCCTCAGAGAAACACTAATTCGAGGAATGAAACCATCCAAATTGGATCCCAAATGGGAGGGTCCTTTAATCGTCCATAAGTTCTATCCCAATGGCGTATATTCCCTGGTGACTATGGATGGAGAGAGTTCTACTCCTCCCACGAATTCCTAGTTACTCAAGCAGTATTTTTCCTGACCCTACGGGGTCCCCCCTGAACTTAATCTGGATAACAATCCCACATGGCCCTAAACTGCACCCGGTCCTGCATGTCCCTAAACTTCATCTAGTCGAACATGATCTTAAACTGCATTTGGACCTACATCTAGGCTATATTATTCCGAGTTCTATGACATTCAATTAAGATCCTTGTGGTCATGAATTACCTTAATCATCATGCACGTCCTTACAACATGATGTCAATCCTCATGCAGGTTAGGAATTCATAACCAAGGTCAAGCCAAAGGCGCCTTGGCCTTCTTGAGCCACTTAGCCCCAGCCTTTACCCAGAGTGTGCGGTGTGGTGTAGGATTATGTCCTCATTCATGATGGGTTATCCTTCGCACCATACACATTCCTAGAAGAAATGACTCTTATCATCCTACATGATGTTAAAATGTGCTTCTAGAACTATGTGCAGCTTGATTCCAATCCTTACGGGATACGTAGGACCGCATGATCATTTAGGGTTCAAGACCAGCCCCATCACATAAGAGATCCAACGATCTCCCGGTCAATTCGGTCTCCTAGCATGTCCCTCCCCACAGGGGTATATATAGGTGTAGATAACCAAAGATTGATGTACATGGAAATTACATTACTTTTGTGGAATACATAATACATAACAATAATAGACACACAAGGACCGTAATAGTTTAGTGTCTTTGGAAACGTGGATTATAATCTTCTAATCGTGGTAAATGATCTTCAACATCTCCCATAATGATCCTCCCCATTTTTTCGTACATAAAACCTTTATTTGAATCCTGGGGAAAAGAAAACATATACAGGGTGATATCAATTGCTCAGTATGGTTAAGCATAGATAACATAAAACAATCCATAATCATTTGAATGAAAAAAATGAACATAAAATCTAAACTTCAAAATCGTGAGAAAAGACATAAATCGTGGAAGTAAATAAGGCATAGATCATAAAGAAACATTAATCATGATAAAATATCATGGGAATAAAACATGTAATTGTGGCATCCATTAAGCACATGTTATGATTTTCATAGTATCCATGACATTGCTGCCATGACCATATTAGTTGACTGTGTCCCTTTCTGAATCGAGATAACTCCTCGTTCTAGTTCTGTATCACTGAATCAGATTAACATACCATTCCATCCATTTCTATATCATGATATATAAATCATTACCCAATGCATTGTAAGGGGATATAGGTCCCACCCAATTCATAATGTAATCATTGTTACATGTGCCAAAAAATAAACATCCATTATTCATAATAACCCAACAAATAAAATTGGTTTCATAAACAATATCCCATCATCACATAAACCATATAAAAATAGATATCATTTCATAATAAGAATAGTTTATCCATGTAAATCCAAGAGACATTATACTTGAAACATACACTAATGAAATATTGTCATCATATATGGAAAAGGGTTTTGATAAATCACATGAAATGAATTCTTGAGGAAAATATCCTTTCTTTATAAAAACCATTTTTTCACTAAATTTCATGCAATTTTAAAAGAATTTGATTTTATTGAAAATAGTCTTGAAATATTTTGGAAGAATTTTCATGAAAATAAGTCTTTATAAAACTGTAAAAATCCTTTCATCCCGTATATGTTAAAGAAACATTCTTCTCATACTTTTGCCGAAAATGTCAAAAAGTTTCTGGTATGGTAAACACAAGAATGATTCCATAGATACCATGTAGTAAAATTAAAAAATTTGGAAAAATGATTTTAAAAATATATGAAACCATTTAATGAAAATAGGGACATGGATGATAAATACAACCCCAGTAAATACTTCCGAATAAACAATATCGGATAAAAATGAGTTTGGAAACGTTAACCCTTACCTTATGTCTGATATGATTTTTATGTATCTGCACCTCTTGTTTAAGGATTTAAATAATGTCCTTGACTTATTAAAGAATTATATTCATTGCCATGATTTCAAATATGGTTCACTTATGACTTTATATTACCCATTATTTTTTAAATTCCATGTTAAAGAAGCGTTTTCTATAACATCATTCCATTTAACATACATATTTGGACTTGTTGTTCTTGATATTATTAATAATTAAATCATAATTAATTAATTTATAGAATGTAAAACATTATTTATATATCATATATATTCAGTATATATATATATAATAGATAGATAAACGAAATTAAAAACACAGTTCATGGGGACGGTAGGTCGTACGTACGCATGAACGCTGTTTTTCAATTCCATATTGACTTGAATGCGAGTAAGTAAATAACATATAAATAAATATAATGGAATTATTTTGTTATATATACCATTATTATTCATTATATATACTTTATAATATTTCTTTAATGGTTAACAAGGATATTGAATCTCATCGCGTCGTGGAGACGGTAATCCGTAAGTACGCACGAGCGATGATATCATTCCCATAATTATTGATTGGAATTGGAGTGGATGATTTAATATCCCTAATAAGTATGATGTTATAGTAACAATATGTAGTTATTATTTACAACATTATACACATCCATGTAAGGTGGTGGTGGAAAAAAATGATTACACCACGGCATGGAGACGGTATTCCATACGTACACATGCACGATCATTTCCTTTTCCATAGGAGGGATAAAATGTGAAATAGGGTTGTTTCAAATTTATAATTACATATCATTATATAATTAATACTGAATTTATTACATTATAATGAACCAACTAAATTAGAAGAAGTTGAAGTAGAATGAAACATGAATAAATCGGTAGAAGAGATTACCTCTTCTTCAACAGACCTCCTTTAAGCTTCCTCTTAAGGGATAGGGTTAGCCTTCTGAGATGATAAAAACCTCAATAATGATTCTATGGAATTTTAGAAGTGAAATGGGCAGCATTTGGCCTTTCATTAAGAATTAATGTTGTGTACAGAGGATAGAGAGGGGGTGCCCTTTTATAAGGGAGGAGAGGGGCACCTTTTGAAAGAATAAAAATATTGTTGTATAATAAAGTCATATTCAGTTTATAATATCTCCAAAATAATGTATTTAGATGCTAAAGTGGGGATGGGTCTAAATCATCTGTACCAATAGGTTTTAGGAAAGTTTAGGTTACTATTTTATCCTTATGATTTATATTTAACTCTATGTTATATAATTTATCTTTTATCGTGTCTTCTTTTTTATTACACTATATGGTCAATAAGCATACAATAACAAGCCAAAAGAACCCCCAGTGGTTCATTGTTAATATATATAACCTTTTCTATGTCATTTGGTCTATCCTTAGAATTTTAGGAATAAAATTACTATTAATAATATGATATTTGTTTTAAAAAATAATTTAGTACAATTATGATAATATTTGGTAATTGGTTTTTTGTAAAACTCATAACAGAATGATTAGTTCGAAATAAGTTAATTAAATCATTACTAACATGTCATAGGGACCTAGAAAATTAGTGGAATTCATTAAAATTATCAAATTACATTATTTGGCTATTGATAACATCAATTATGTTTTTATTTCATTAATAAGGTTATTATAACATCATTATAATGTCATAAATAAATTAAATTATTTAATGTCTAAAAATTATAACTAAAATACAATTATTTAGTAAATATTTTTAGCATTATAATGAATATTTATAGTCTAATTTATCTTATGTATATCCCAATATTAAAAATGTTTATTTATTAAACATTAACTTTAACACTTTTAACTCTTCTTTGAATTAAGTAATAATTAATGTATTGATCTAATCCAAGTAGACCTAGAGGGTCATATTTTATTCCTAAGATTGTTTTTTTGTCGAATTACACTTTTTAAATAGAATAAGGACATGTGTAAGGGAATAATAATATCAATTTTACCCTTAATTACCCTATTTTTATTTAACGTTGGTAAATAGAAGTAATAAAATTATTATCCACCAAAAATAATTTTCATCTCATTGTACCACATTTTACATACTGATATCAACTGTGTCTCTCAGGTTTTTTAAATTCCACTCACAGAAGTAGTAAAATTATGTTTTTTGTAAATTTGAAAAATCTCATAGGATGTGTGTAAAAGAAGGTGAAAAGTTCAATAATGTTTTTAAATATCTAAAATTATTATAAAATGACTCAAATGAATTACATTGAACATATATAGGTATTACGTATCTATTTTGACCTAAAAAAAATTAAAATAAAATAAATAATTTTTTAAATAAAATGTCTATATTTAAATAGTAACCCACTGTTTTCGTTATTCATCAATAATTTAAAGTTTTCAGAAATATATAAAACAATCTTCCTATGAAAATTTTGTTATTCTGAATCCAAAAATGATGTCCATTTTGAAACGTAAAATTTATAAAATTTCAAAAAGTGGTTGTTACTATTCATAATGTCTAGTTTATATAATATTTTAATAAAATATCATTATTTAGTGATATCCAGTATTGCGTACTACACACGCTATTGATGATGGTCGCGATTGCGTGTAATGCAAGACACTTTAGGGCTGCGAGTAGTGCAAGATCACTTTGGTGTTGCCTATAACATAATCAAAACTTATTACATTTATGTATTAAACAAAATCTGTACTTTATGTTGCGTTGAATAATTTCTACAAAACAAACTTGAAATTGTGTGTAACATGAGCAAAGAATAGTGTTTCATATACTTCAAGCTAATACAGAGTTGTGTATAGCGCAAGCTAATTTTGGTGTAGTGTACAACACATGACATCACTGAAATTATAAAGAATAATTCACATAAAATATAAGGGTGTAACATTCTACCAACCTTAAAATGAATATTTCCCTAGAAATTCATCGGGGTTATAAATAGTTTACTACATGAATTTTTCTTTAATAAAAACAGACATCGTAAAAAGGGAACAACAAAACCTACAATTAAAAACAAAATTATGAAACATAATGGATACCCAAATTAACTAATCACTGTGTTTCCACATAGAAGAACATTGGTGAAAATATGGATATAGAAGAAAAATCTAAATATCATATTCTGATGGAGAGTGGTAGAGAACATGGCTATGAAAAAGCCAACAATCAGAAAGCCATAAATTTGTGATGATATAAGGTACCATCTAATTTATCATATATAAGAGCACTAGGACCACAATTTTTTTCAATATCATTTCCCTAAAGTTGAAAATTTTGATTTAGAAGAAATACTTACATGATTTTGGTAAAATCTCACAATTTTTTGTGCCTTGATCAATATCCTCATCATCTCTTAAAGAAATGAAGTTGAATTTGTCATTCATGAAGTGTTAGAAGATCATGTGATAGAATGATGGGTCATTCCATCTATCTAGAAGAAGCGGTTACTAATACTTATCGAATAAATAAGTCCATGTATGTTGAGGTTAATCATATATGATTCCATGAATGGACTTATAATTCATCTATCACACAGATTAATTATATAAAACAAATTTCTACGAACCAGGGATTTCTTATAAAATAATTGTAGGAGAAAAAGGCCTGTCACACTTTGGTTGTGGGTTCGATTCCTGTAACCTTGTCTGACGCGACGGGTTGTCACCCATCCTACAGGTTGTCCATTTTCTAAAACTATACTATTATAACATAAAAAATTTCAAGCCTTAAACAATACTATATGATGGGTCTTCCAACTTTTAGTCATATCGAATTTACTTCTGTCTGATTACTAGTAATGTCATTTACTGAGCATCAAATTTTTTTCATTTTTCCCCCATATATCGTAATATATATATTGTTGTTGGTCACATTCCAAACATTTGAATACCTTAATCATGTATTCTCATGAAAAATAAATACCTATTAAAACATAGTGAAAACATTAATTCTATCAAAAGTTAACTCTTTCTACATACCAAAATCCAAAAAATTTATATACTCAAAACATGATATATGTTTGTCCTTATATCAGTCATGAGCTCATGAATACTGTCAAACATTTCATTTTCTCATTATCCCTTCATTTTGCGCATATCATCTTCTTTCCGAAATATCTCAATCACTTTCTAGGGATTCTGGTAACATAATATTATTAAAAAAACAATAGACCAATAAATATTCCAATATGCCACGTTACAATATGAAACATTATTTTGGAATACCATTACATAAACACATAATCATTCAACCAAATCGTTTTCATATTCAACATTCCCAATAGTGATCACATGTGACTTCCCTTTGTCCATTACCTTATGTGGTTGATCATGTCGATCATCATTATCCCTTGGATTAGGGCATTGAATAGTAGAATACCCCATTTTCTGGCACTTGAAGCATTGAAGAGTTGCTTCATTATTCTATGTAGTCTTTTCTTTATTCACATCAGTAGCTACCTTTTTCCCATTGCATCGACAATCAATGACTTGATGACCTTCTTTTACCTATTTAAAAGATTTTCATGTACCTTTTAGACAATCTCCACCATGCTTCTTTCCACACTTTGAGCATAAAGAAACATTCATTTTCTTTTACCCATTATTCTGAGATTTCTCCTTAAACTCCATTATTCGTTTCTTGTTAAAACCATGAAATGGATATGTAACACAAACATTAATTTATACCTTGATAAAAAAACAGACAATTTATTCATACCTGCTGAAGTATCTTATAGCTAATGCCCTTCGAGGACATGGTTTTAATCCATTGAAGAATTAATCAACATTACATTCAAGTTGGATGATAATGCCAGATGTATACCATGCAAGACTTGTAAAATTCTCCTCTTATATACCAAAAGGTTCATCATCCATTTTCTTAAGCTCAAGGATCTCGTTTTCCATCTTTGTTCAAAGAATACGTGGAAAATACTTATAAAAAAACAAGTTCTTGAACTCATCCAATTCCATAGATTGAATTTCATCCCAGGTCCTCGTGTTCATAAGTAGAGTCCACCATTGGTATTATTCACCTTATAAACGGTAAATAGCCAGAATGACTTTTTCATGTTCTGAACATCGAAGTACTGAAAATATCATTTCAATGTTACTGATCCATTGTTCAACAACAAGTGGTTCAGAAGAACCTATGAATGACGGTGGGTGTTGCCTCATGATGTACTGAATAAAATATTGTCCCCTTCTCTGCTCATATGGAATTCCATGAATGATTCATTGCTTGTGTAAGTATAGCAATAAGATTATGCACACAATCTCCCATAACATTGTTTTGTTCAGAAGGAAAATCATTGAAGTGTCCATTACATTGATCAGCACGGTTCCTTCGGGGTCCAACCATCGTCTAAAACCCAAAATGAATAGAGTGTGAGGCAAAAAAAATAATTCTAGGTTAAACAAAATAATATTGGTGGAGTACCATCAATATATAACAAATTAGGTTTAATTTTAATATCAATACTATAATTCTAGGACTATAACATAAACATATACTTCTATTTAGGGACATCCCTAGACATACCTTAGAAATATATCTAGGGTTCTTAATAATGTTTTTGCGTCCTAGTTTCCAATGGTTAACTAAATCGTTCTTCTTATACCAACTGTTGTGACCCAATGCATGACGTACATGGCCATTAGATTACTTTTTCTGAATACATAATACATAACAAAAATAGAGACACAAGGACCGTAATAGTTTAGTGTCTTTGGAAACTCAGAATATAAACTTCTAATCGTGGTGAAATATCTTCAACCTCTTCCATAAAGATCCTCCACTTTTGTTTTATTACCTAAAACCATTCATTAAATACTAGGTAAAAGAAAACATATAAAGGGTGAGCTCAAATTCACAGTAAGGTTAAGCGTTGATATCATAAAACAATCCATAAACATTTGAATGAAAATATGTGAACATAAAATCTAAAGATCAAAATTGTGAGAAAAGACATAAATCATGGAAGTACATAAGGCATTGATCCTAATGAAACAATAATCATGTTGAAATATCATGGAAATAAAACATGTAATTGTGGAAACCATTAAGCACATGTTATGAATTCTATAGTATCCAAGGCATTGCTGCCAAGACCATCTTAGTGGACAAAGACCAATTCTGAATCTAGATCACTCCTTGTTCCCATCCTATATCACTACACCAGAATTACTTCATGTTCCATCCTTGTCTATATCATGAGATATAATCATTACCCAATGCATTTGAGGTAGATATAGGTCCCACCCATATCATAATGAAATTAATCTTACTAGTGCCACAAAATAAACATTCAGCATTCATAATATCCCAACGAATAAAATGGGTTTCATAAACATCATCCCATCATAACATAATCCATATAAAAAATGGATAACATTTAATAATAAGAAAATAGAAACCTCTTATATCATAGAGACATTACACTTGAAACATACACTTTTGAAATATTTTCATTTTAGATGAAAAATGGTTTTGATAAAACATTTGAAATGAATCATTGAGGAAAATAACCTTTCTTTATAAAAACAATTTTCTTTTCACAAAATGCCATGGAATTTTAAAAGAAATTTATTTTTTTGAAAATATACTTGATATACTTTGGAGTAAGAATCATGAAAATAATGCTTTATAAAACTGTAAAAATCCTTTATTGTCGTATAACATAAATAAACATTATTCTAGTACTTTTTCCAGAAAATTCAACAATATACCTCATATGGTAAACAAAAGAATGATTCCATATATACCATGTAGTAAAAGTAAAAATTGGTAAAAAGGAATTTAAAAATACATGAATCCATTAATATTAAATAGGGACATGGATGATAAATACAACCCTAGTAAATACTTCCGAATAAACAATCTCGGATAAAAATAAGATTGGAAAAGTTATCCCTTACCATATGTATGATATGCTTCTTATGTATCTGAACCAAATGTATAATGATTTAAATAAAGTAATTGACTTATTAAATAATATTATTCATTGTTATGATATCATATAGGGTTCACTTATGGCTTTATATTACCAGTTCTTTTGTAACTTCCATGTTAAAGCAGCATTTTTAGTAATATCGTTTCATTTATTGTACGTGATTGGACTTGATTTTCTTGATATGATTATTACTTAAATCATGATTTAATAATTTCCAGAATGTAAAACATTATTTATGTATTATATATATTCAGTAAATATATATTTAATATATAGATAAATGAAATGAAACACACCGTTTTCGAAGACGGTAGGTCGTACGTACGCATGAATGATGTTTTTCCTTTCCTTATTGACATGAATGGAAGTATGTAAATAACATATAAATAAATACAATATAATTATTAAGTTATATATACGATTAATATTCATTATATATAATTATAATCATACTTTAATGGTTAACATGGAAATTGAATCTCATCGCGTTGTGGAGACGGTAATTCGTACGTAGGCACAAGCGATGATATTGTTCCCATAATTATTCTATGGAATTGGAGTTGATGATATAATATCTCATAATAATTATGATGTTATAATATCAATATATAGTTATTATTTAGACCATTATACCCATCCTTGTAAGGTGGTGGTGGAAAATAACGATTACACCATGGGGTGGATACAGTATTTCGTACATACGCATGCACGATGATTTCATTTTCCATAGGATTGATTGAAGGTGAAATATGGTTGTTTCATATTTATAATAACAAATAAGTATATATGTAATACTTATGTTATTACATAATAATGAAACAACTAAAGAAGAAGATGTTAAAGAAGATAGAAACTTGAATGAATCGGTAAAAGATAATACCTCTTCTTCGACGCACCTATTTTATGCTTCAACTTAAGGAACTAGAGTTGGTCTTTTGAGATGTAAAAAACGTCCAGAATGTTTCTAGGTATGTTTATTAGTGATATGGTCAACGGTTGGACAATAATGAAAGATCAATGTTGTGTAAAGTGGAGAGGGAATGGGTGCCCTTTTATAAGGGAGGAGAGGGGAACCTTATGAAAGACTAAAAATACTATTTTATAATAATGTATTATTCTATCTATAATAGCTCCAAATTGAATTATTTTGAATCTAAAACCAGGATAGGTAAATATTCTCTCAACCAATATGTTTTTGAAATGTTTAGGTTAATATTTTAAAATTTTCATTTAGATTTAACTCTAAGTTAAATAATTTAACTTTTACAATGTCTTCTTCTTTTCTTACACTATATGGTTAATAAACATACTATAACAAGACAAACTAACCCCAATCGGTTCATTATTAATATATATATATCCTTATGTAATTCATTTTTCCAAAACATAGATTTTTATGTCTAAAATTACAATTAGTAATATAATATTTGTTTTAAGAACTATGTTATGTCAATTTTGACAATATTTGGTAATTGATTTTTTGTGAAAATCATAACTGAATAATTAGTTCTAAAAAAGTTAATTAAATAAATATTAACATGTCATATAAACCTAGACAATTAGTGGAATTTATTAAAAGTCTCAAATTACATTTATTTGTGTATTTATAATAACAATTATGTTTATTTTTCATTAATAAGGTAATTACTACGTCATCATTTTTCCATAAATAAATTAAATTATTTAATGTTTAAAAATTATAAATAAAATACCATTATGTAGGAAATCATGTATTTTTTCTAATGAATATTTATATTATAATTTATCTTATGCATAACCCTTAATTAAAAATCATTTAGTTATTAAACAATGATTTTAACACTTTAAACTCTTCATTGAATTAAATAATAATAAATGTATTAATCTAATCCAAGTGGACCTAGAGGTTCCAATTTTACTTCTAATATTTGTTTTAGTTGAATTACACTTATCCAACAGAATTGGTACATGTGTTCGGGTAATAATAAAATAAATTTTCCCCTTATTTTCATCTCAATGAACCACATTTTAATTACTAATATCAACTGTGTTCTCATATTTTTGAAATTACACCCACAGAAGTGGTAAAATTACATTGAAATAATATTGGGATAATGTATCTATTTTAGCCTAAAATAAATTTAATTAAAATAAAAAATTATTTAAATAATAATTTATTTTCTAAATAGTAACCCACTTTTTTCACTATTCATCAAATATTAAATGTTTTCAGAAAAATACCAAAAATTCAGCCCAAGAAAATTTTGATATTCAAAATCCAAAAATGAATATCATTTTGATAGATAAAATTTATAAAATTTTAAAAAGTGGTTATTAATATTCATAACGACTTATTTATATAATATTGTAATAATATATCATTGCTTAGTGAAACCCGGTATTGCGTACTACACACACTATTGAGTAAGGTTGTGATTGTGTGTAATGCAAGCCAAGTCCGGGCTGTGTGTAGTGAAAACTCCCTTTAGTGTTGCATATAACAAAATCAAAATTTATTTCATTTATGTATTAGAAAAATTCTATACTTTATGTTGGATAGAATAATTTCTAAAAAAAACTTGAAATTGTGATTAAAACGAGCCAAAAATAGTGTTGCATATACTGCAAGTTAAAAAGGATTTGTGTATAACACAAGCTAATTATGGTGTAGCATACAACACAAGACATCAATGAAATAAAAAATAATAATTGTCATAAAATCTTAGTGTGATACAATAGGTGTGGTACAGGGTTTATGGCACCATGCCCCCTTCTCCCGGGAATACGTCATCTTTTGGCCGCTCTCAAACCAAGCCCTTAGACCATTTCTAGTGGTCTACGAATGTGTTCAATGTACTCTGGTCTAAGACCTAGAGTGTCAGATTCGATTTGGGAATGTTTTTATCCACATGTTAAGCTTCACGCACCCTTTCATTAAGGCCCCCGATATCATCCTTACCCAGAGGGACCCCCAAGAACGTCATCAATACAATGCCTACGGGCGCTCCTACCATCACAAACCAACACCCCTGTGGGTTTTAGACATCAAATTGATACAAATCCCACGCTGCGAACATGGTCAGTGGTCGATGCTCATTTCTTTATCCCCATTATAGGCTAACACGACAGGATGTTATGTAGCGATCATGGTCAGCAGTAATCCTTGATCACCACGGTGGCTCCTTCGTGCCCTGAATGTTGGTTTTATGATTCACATCATGTTCCACCCCATCGTTTAATGGTGGAATATCGACACTCCATTCACTAAAACCCAGTGCACCTCCACACGTTAGGTGGACCTAGCGGCGTGATAATGTCTCTTGGGGCTCATGCGATCTGAGCGCTAAGAGTATATGTTTGGGTTTTCTCTATGGACCTTGCACATCTTTACCCTCATCCCCATGGGAAACAAGGAGTCACGCAAACATTGCGTTTCCGGTCCAACTTAGCCACAAGATAGCATCTCCTTCCCTCTGATTGTTGGAACCTTGTAGCCTCCATGGCCCGGGCCACCTCTACCAGAATCGTGCATGGTGACGGTATGGGGATATATCCTCATCTTCACTGGTTACGCCTTATCGCATCATGCATATTCCCCCAGGTCCAAGCCATACGACCTTAAACTGTGTTGTTTGGCCCCACCACATCACCATAAACTGTGATGACATCGTCCTGGATGCACAAAGAAAAATTACATTGCATTGTGGTGACCTCCACATAGGGGACATAAGGTTGGTAATTGGTCAATTACCATTCCATTTATCAGCACATGTTAGTTCCTGATAATTGTGGCGATGCCAGGAATTTCTACCCTAGGTTGGTCGCTCCACAAAAGAGAAAACATTCCCCTTCAAAGACAAAAAAGATATATCTAATGCCACTTTTTTTTGTCCAGGGGATAGACCTTCATGCCTCTTTCATTCATTGCTCAGGTACCATGTTGCGTCATGCCTTGTCTCAAGAACTACGAGTGGCTTGATTCTAATCATTATGTGGTTCATAGGTACACCTACACGATTTGTCTTGTTTCCAGCCCCAGGGATTACCAAATCATGTCTCTCCTCACTGTCAGCCTCTTGACCTGTCTTCTTGGGGTGTGGGGTAATTGCGACACCTACCCCGAATAACATTATGAAACCCCATAGTAATGTTGGGATGTGACAGTTCTCTTTCCATAGAGGTCCTCTCTGAAAATTGGGATGATCTGTGACCAGATAAGTGTGTATTCCTAATGCGCCTCCACCAAAGTGGTGCAATATTGGTAGTGTTGGATTATGTTCGAAAAACCCTACCATCCTATTCCACACTTCATGTGGCCCATTATTTGAATCTTCACCAAATTTCATGTTTGATGGGACCCCCTAACAGTATGGATGCTCGACCTGTGGTCCGCCTGCTCTAACAATTTGGATAATATTCTTTTGGTCCTACTGTAGTAACATTATGGATGATTGACCCATGGTCCTCCTACTGTCCTGGGCCAATGTTCTAAATGACTAGTCATGTTGGATGGGACCCCCTAATAGTACGGATGCTCGACCATTGGTCCGCCTGCTGTAACAATATGGATGATATACCATTGGACCGCCTGTTGTAATAGTATAGATGATTGACCCAAGGTCAGATTACTGTCCTAGGCCAACGTTATAGAAGACTGATTGGCAATATTTGAGTTAGGCCACATGATGAAAACATGGTTAGTGGTCATCCATAATTTTTTTCCCCATTTCAGGAAAATGCGATATGGATGCTGTGTTTCAGCCACGGTTAACAGTTATACTCTATCGTTATGCCCCCCATTGTGATCTGAATTTGGGTAAACTGATTAACCTTTTTCATCTCCCTATGTTCGGATGGATTTCAATTCCCCCGACATTTCCCCACTCTTCTGCTAGATGCGGTTTAGGAGACTATACATCGATCGGTTTGAGGTCCCCTCACTTTGTCCGAACCCCCCTCTTCTCCTCAGATGTCGAGGCCCGATTTCAGATGCCCGAAGCATGGCTGATGCTCCCATGAAGTGATAGATTATGGTTGAGTGTATTTAACCAAAGGTACAGATAAATAGATTGGTCCATACATTGGATCGAAATATTGTGCAGTGAAAGCTAAATGTACATGAGATGGCCAAAACAGAGCCCTTATGGATCAGCATGCTGGACTGATCTTTTCAATGCTACTACCCTTTGGCTGGTAGCCTCTATGACTGCTTCATGCTCCATGACGACTCTTTCTTCATCAGTAGCCGCAGAGTGCAGTTTGCCAACCCTAGCTTTTCCCTGTGCCTATTCGGTTGGATGTGCGGTCACTTGGTGACTCGCCTCTATCTATTGTTCTTGAGCTTTAGCCAGCTGGACCGTCAGTTGCACCATGAGCTCACAACATGTTGCAATGAAGACCCCCTTATATGACTCCTTCTCTTCGAGGTGTCGTACATCCTGCTCCACCCTCAAGAACGCTCGGGTGCTCGCTGATCAATCCAGACACTATGGAACATCGGTACACCGCTTGCTCTCATGTATCTTCTCATACATGTATTCATGGACCATAAGATGAAGGCATTGAGCATCATCCCCTTAGGTACATAAGAAGCACAACAAGGTCTGGAGTGATCCCATCTGCCTCGGCCAATCTGATTGAGGCTACCCGAGAAAGTGCTGGATACATTTCCACCCTACGCGTCATGTCATTCTGCTCTCCTTGGCCGCTTCCGAGTCTGAATCGTCTATCTTTTCAGGATTAGTGGGATGATACACAGGAAAGGTAGCTAGCTGGTCAGCAATAAGTTATACCTTAGGGATTTATTCATGATTAATAAGATCCTCGACGGCCGGGAGACATTACACTCTTCCCCCAACAGCGGCAGTGCCTCTGTTAGATTTCGGCCTCGCTCCAAAGGCAGTGCCGCTGATGTCTGTCACCCCGTGCCCAAAAATTATCTGCGCCAACTCTGTTTGGGTTGTATGTTTTGAAGGAAGTGGTAGGTCCACTACTAGTTCTCTCACGGATGGACTAGGCTCAACAGCCCGTCCAGCCTCCAATGTCGAGATCACTGAGCGAGGCTAGCCCTGATTAGTAGGGATCATTGATAGCAAGCTCAAGTAGTGATGAAGGGGACTTACAAGAACCTAGACCGTCAGACTCCAATGTCCTGACTTCTACTGGTGCTGTTGTAGTAGGAGATCCCTCAGTTCTTGTCAGTTTAATTATGGGCATCGGAGCCCCACCCTGTCCTACTGGTGCATCTTTTTCTTCTATTGGCGATGCCTGATCAGTGCCTATGTGCTCCGGAGTGATATGGATAATTGAATTAGAAAATTAAAGAGGAAAATGGACAACAAAGGTGGATGTGTAAGGATAGATATGGACCTCGAGCAGCTTTATTATGTCCATGTCGGAGCCAATGATCTCGCCACTCTTCTACAGTTTCCCGAAGTGGGACCCACCCTTAGATCCTTCATCCTCTCCCATCTCCTCCTCCTCTACTGACTCGTCATCACTGTCTCCCTCTCCCTACAACATCTGTTAAGGATCGTGCTCCATGCCAAGAATCACTTTCACTAAAAGAGATGGCTTCACACGCCGACCTCATTGGCACGCGTACATGTCCATGGACGTTAGATAGGCATGTTGCTGAGAGAATTTTACTCTGTCGGTAACTCAAACAATCCCGACATTTTACATATAGATCCCATCGTGCACTGTCTTCTGCGAGAGGGCTCCATTGCTCACTGATTGCCGCAGGGTCATCGAGGATGACAATAATGCTGAAAATAATGCATCATGTCAAGGTTCGAGCAAATAACTTATTTTCTTATCGGGAAGCTCCCTAGACAACTCGTGTGACCCCCCCCCCCCTTTGGGAATGAAGGTCATAGTGACACCATGTTAGGTCCCCGCTGCTGAGGTACTGGCCTGCATAGGCCTCACTGCCTAGTGTGCCCCTGGTTCTCCCCTTTGAGCAGCACCTTGCCTCCTCCCCCATCTACTGGTTTCCATGTGGGAAGTCTCAAGCCGCTGAACATGCTTTCCTAAAATCCCCAAAGAGATATCAATGGAACAGTGCTCGGCACACTCGGTTGCAAGTACAGTGTCGACCCCGGCCGGAGGAAGATTGATGATGTCACCAGAGCCAAAAGTGGTGAACATAAACCACATATAGAAAAATATATAGGAATTCATCTCTATCAAGACATCCTTAAATACCGTCATCGGTATTCGATGGAGGCACTCGAATTGCCTAGTTAATTGGGACCACATGTAAGGCTCACAGATGAACTTCCCATCGATCTGAGCCACGAGCACCCAGCCTCGGATGCTGTGGACTACTCTTGCTGCTCAAGTGATCCTCTCCCATTGACCACCATCAGTCCAACCAGGGTTGTGAATGGGAAGATGTTGAAATTGGTGTGGTTACCGATTAAGAATCGTAATCCCTCCTCATTGAGCGTCATAGGCGCCACCCTGGCAATGTTCAGTAGCGATGGTCGTAGGCCGTTGCCTAGGGAACAGATGGAATTTGGGAAAGTGTTCCTGCCGAGATGAGCCACCACACAGCCATGAAAGATATGGAAGGGACCACATACCCTACAAGGTGACCCCTCTCGTGAGATGCGTCCCATAATGGCATACAGGATATCGAGTATGAGGACACCAAGATTGAACCTTTTTTTGGAGGACATGGTGCATGCCATCACCAGTGTTTCTAGATAGATGCCCATCCTTGTATCCCACACTAGCAGGAACCACCCACTCATGAAGGTAATGAGGATCCCGACATAACAAACGTTCTGTTACTAGGCCTCGATGATTCGGTATCCTCACAATTGGTATTTCCCCGTCTCAAAGATCGTCTAGTATGACCCACTACTAGTCCTCTAAGCCGCGGTTGGGAACCGTTTTCCACATCCCAACATCTTGACTGTCAGGTTCTTCTCTAGGAACTGGTTGAACCAATCCTTATAAGTGATTTCCTTCTGGAATTCTGTGACCGTCAGCCTCTCTTTGGCCAGATCCAACAGGTGCCACGTCAGCATGGGGGACCGTGACCTGTCTTCCTAGTCGTTCATTGGTGGAATGAACTCGTCATATGGGTAGCCCTCTAGTGGGATATCCCTGATTAATTGAACATCCTAGAGGATGATGCCAACTTCCCCATGGTGAAGGGAGAATGTGTTGGTGTATGGGGACCACCAGGTGAATAGCTCAAACCAATGTTCAGGTTGACGATAGAAGTGGAACTACGACATCCACATAGCCTCGAACAGGGAAATGTACCACAGCTCGACTCCAAATTGGCCGCATGAATGGTGAACCCATATTGACCATTCCAACTCACTGGTAAAGTATCACCTAGTCTGAATGTCCCAATCTTTCAGCCATCCCTTAGTATCTTCTATGATGCTCTGACAAAATTTGCATTCGTAGAGGGCCGGAGAATACTCCACAGCCGGATCATCCCCAGTAATGGTCTTATTCCTCATGTTCAGGACTTATACATCCATGTCCCTAGTTTCACTGGAAGTATGGACGTTGTTGGTGATATTGTAGAGGGGAAGTTCGTCCTCTCGGTTAACCCATGTCTGTGGTGTGTCCACCTCGAAGCCCGACAGTGCACCCTCCTCCATAATGCTGATGTTCCAGAGCAGGAGGTTGTTAGACTAATGATACCTCTTTTGAGTGGGGGTCAGTAGGTTGACCACGGTTAGGATGTGGGAAACGACCACCCTGGAACCATAAACGTCCTCATTCGCTGCCATTTCAGCACTGCTAGCGGTGGCTTCCCCCACATCGACTTGGTTTGTGGCCATCTCAAATGTTATTGGGAGTTGCGTGAAATCAAGATAAGGTGCATGGAATCAGAGAATGTTGCGCAAAATTTGGGACTACGGTGTGCAATCCATGAGTTTGGTGCAAAATCAGAACAAATTGCACCGAATATCCCAAGTTTGCGGGTGAATATGGCTGAAACACATAGGGAGTTGCACGCTACCAAAGTGTGTTTTACATGTAGCCGCAATGCAATTTCACGTGTGAGAGCTCAGATCCTATCATATGGAAAGGATTGAGTACGGAACATGGGACCCATGACCCCATTTTATAGGCGAGGTTGGGGTTCTGCGATGCGCGGAAAGCCAATTCATTGTCGAACCAATGTTTGTGAATGGTGCTTCATTTTTCGTTTTCCAGAGTCCCTTGAAGTCCAACACTTTGGCGTTTTGGCATTTCCCTCTGAATATAATCGTAGCTACCTCTTGTCGATCAAATTCCAGGGGGGGGCATTTGTAGATGCCGAAAAAGTCAGTAGTCCATAAAGGGAGTTCCAAAATGAAGAACCGAAGTAATATTCAGACATGGAGGCATGGTCCAGAGGGCCTAGAAGTGGTTCACTAAATTAAGGAGCACTTGCGCGGAAAAATGATGCCCACACGACGGATGTCCGGAATTCGCAAAAAACCACCTATGTGGTGCACCATTTTGCACACCCAGTGACATGCGGTAAGGCCTTTCGCGCCTACCAGTCCGTGTGCGGAAGACTTCACGCATCGCCTGAATTCCGCAACGCCTGAGGCCTATAAATAAAAGGAGACTGCTTATCTTTGGGGGTGAATAATTCAGACCATATCCCGTTTGTGAAATTGGACTACCACGCGCGCAATAAGACTTTCAGGTATTGACACTTTTCGCAAAGCATTGACACGGGGTTCGCCTTTCCACACAATCCCACCGGTATAAATAAAATCACTACCTCCTCAGGGTTTCTCTTTTGCACGCAATCACATCCATTGAATGCACTACCACCTTTGTGCGCGAAACCCAACTGTGCACAATCCCTTCGTTATTTTTTTCTATACCATAGAGATCATCCATTTCCCCCGTGCGCAATCTATGCACGTTGTGTGAAATCCCTTTAGCCACGTGCAGTTTCTCTGCCCAAGTGTGTGACATCACGGTGTTTTGCATGCAATCCTTCTATTTGAATGCAAAACCAAGGAACCATCACCTTGACGCCCTCAGGGTGCCTCCCTACGTAGGCGCCCGATATCCTATATATCAGGCATTCACACCGTTCATTGTTTTCCCGTATGGCCTTCCAGGATTGTAAGAAGTAACCTAAAGGTCCCTCGGGCAGTGTTTTCGACTGCGTTGCTTTTCCTCATTCTTCTTCACATAGGCACGCTAACGACTATTGGTTCTTCACATAGCCACACTGACATGGACCCCTCGATGGTTCTCCCTACTGCCCTATTCATTACGGGCTTTCTGATGCCTTCCCTCCCACATGGGTAGATGGGTCTTGTCATATAATCCTTGGGGGGTTTGGAGCGAACACACCTCATCCGAGATATGGGATGTTAATCTACCAAGCACCTCGTCTTCAACACATGACGTTAAAATATAATCTGCTCTCGTGCCTTGCACACAGGGTCCCCCGAATCAGATATGCTCTCCGCCCTCTCATCTCCACATGGATATCAGCATCATACCTCATAGGGGGAGATTTATTGTAGTGGAGTTTGTCCACAGGGGAGGGAAGGGCATCCACCTTGGTGTAAGCCCCTAGCCCCTCTTACGGAAGGTTACACCCTTGCACCTCTGTACTTCCCCACTGCCAAGGCCAGTGGAGTCCCTCTCCCACTGTGTTTTGTCGCACCTCAGGCCTCCATCCTAGAGTTAGTCCTACCACCAAGGTCTGCTCAACGCATATGCCCCTCTCCACTTATCATAGACACACCCTTTGAGACATAATCGTCTGGTCCCTGCTACCTCTTGTTTCCTACATAGATCATGAATCGTGTGGTCTTAGAGCAAGAATCAACTATAACATACTCTTAGGGGCAACCTCAGTGAGTAATCCCTATCACAACGAACTACAAGGACTTTGATTCCAAGCCATGGGGATATGTTGGATGCATCCATGAGGTTCAAGCCCACCACCTGGTCATTCCGACATCCTTCGTGTCGGTTCACCAACCCCATGGGCCGCCTCAGAGCGTAATCCCCAAATTCTCGTCATGTATGACGTTAAACTGTATTCCCCCTTCCCGCATGACAATAATCTATATACCGTCCAACACGAAATTAAACTATCTGCCCCCATCCCCCATGACGTTAAACTGCACCACTCGAACTACGTGGACTTTGATCTATGCTAAAGAAAGGTATGTAAGAAGCCTCCGTGAGGTTCAAGCCCATCACACAGTTGTTCTGACCCCTTCGCATTGGTTCAAAAACACTATTATGGACCTTCTCAGATCGTATTCCCCATATCGTTAATTATGGGCCGTCTTAGAGCGTAAGTCCCATATCCACAATTGTGGGTCACCTTAGAGCGTATGCCCCATATCCATTATCATGGGCCTCTTCATTGAGTAATCCCCATATCCAACACCCACGTCTCATCCTGACCTCTCCCTTAATCCCACGTTCCTTGGGAGGCTAATGCCCTTTCCCCAGAGGACGTACATCCACCAGGACCCAATCCATGTGTTCAATCTCATGGGCCGCCTCTTCTGGTTTCCCACTGCATCTCCGAACTACAAGGACGTTGATTCCCTACCACGAGGATAAGTAAAAAGGCTCCATGAAGTTCAATCCCCTCTTCACATCACCACCCATCTGGATCCTTACCCGGGCCGCCACATCCCGGTGGGATCATGCCACCTCATTCCACTCCACAATATCCGGGAAGCCGCCCACATATTGGCCTGAATATCGGTGTCCCCCCTAGGGGGTCCTTCAATATGATCCACACTTAGTTTTTGGATCAGTCTGATTCATCTTCCCTAGAATTTAAACTCATGGAATACCCTGTGTTAAACATGGGAAGCTATAAAAAACCTTAGGTACAGGACTAGGGAAGACAATTCCCCACGTTCGATGTGGGATGCATCGGGCATCCGCACCCTCAAGAAGCCCTATTATATGGGATGGAAGACAGACATGCCAATCCCACAGGGTCAAGACACACCAACGACGTCCCAGTGTAACCATTCTCCACACCGAAGTTTGCTGCCCCGTAAAGACCCCTTAGAGCATCTTGATGCAAGCCTCGTAATTAACCGGTGTCTATGAAAACATGGCGCCTGGAACAAGATTCACGAATATGTCATAAATCTGTGAGGTAGACCTGGTCTAAGTGACGAGATCCGAGGAGGAATCCATGGAATTAAGAACTGACATCCAATCATCCTAGTTATGATCCTGGAGCAGATGTCCATAAATGTGGAACATATGTCGCCTGAATTTAGAAATCGGGAATACGAGGCTACAAGCCGCACGCCCTCCCATGTGTGATTAATGTGCACATGTGCCCTATTGGAAACCATCGGAAACAATTACCATAATTGATCATGGTAATGGAAATTGAAAACCCATTGTCATTGAATTTGGTAAATTAGAATATCTCAGATGGTGTTTTCATTTTTAGTGTAAAAGAAATAGAATGAATAGATAATGAATAATTATTAATTTATCATGAAAACATTAAATTATATTTTTGTTGCTTGGGTCATCACAACATTTTGATTAATGTGGTGAGGAAATAAAAATAAAATAAATGAACTTTAAAATAAAATAAAAGTAGAGAGATTCCTTTTGAAAATTAGGCAGCCAAAAAACATTGCGTGAAATTTCATAAAATATTTTGATGGGAGATAAAATGGGTCTCTCATTATTATTACATAATATGTATATTATGTGGGATATGAATTGATATATGAAAATATAATACAAATTAAATTGAATACAATATCATAAATTGAATTCTTGGAAAATAGAAGGGACGCAGATTCCCTTACCATGTAGAGTAACTCCAAAAATTTGAAGGATGTGCCTTTGGGTGTTGATGACTCATTTGGATGAATTCTAGGGATGTTAAAATACAATATATTTTTTTATTTATTATTTGTAATTAATGAAAATGATGGAATGAATTGGTATTTAGAGTAAGAGAGAGAGAGAGTTTTATTATTAATTTCAAAGGACAACTCATTAGTGGTTTTTGCAGAACAATGTTTTTTGGCCATTGGTATGTTCCCATGGTATTAGCCAATTGGGACACCACATAAGATGTTTTATTGTAAAAAATTAAAATATAATTTATATTAATTATTACATATTTATAATGTCATTAAACATACCGAAAACTAAAAACTGTGTATTTACTATTCATGAAAAAATCAAGTATTTTTGAAAATCCCAAATATTCACCCATCCCATTTATCAAACTGTATATTTCAAAAATAAAATTCATATTTTAAAAATAAATTTCTAAATATTTTTATTTTAATTATTAAATAAAATCATAATTTATTTGAAAAAAACATTAAAACTATAACATGTTTTATAACACTTTGAAAAATTAATCAATGTCCCATAATATTATCTTAAAACAATAACAAAATAATGTAACAATTTACGATTATAATTTATGAAAATACATTTCAATTTTTAATTGTTAAATTAATCATAAAATTGTAATTAATATTTTTATGACATACAATAATACCAAAACATATACTATAATTGTTTTTCCATTTTTATGATGTATAATTTTTATTTATAAATTCATGGGGGATGTTTATAATTTTTTGGATGTATTTATATTAATTAAAATTCATAAATGTATGTTAGATTTCATAAAGATATGTTACTATTAATCAAAAATCATGTTTGTCTAATCAGACTATAAATATCTTACCAGACAGAACCATGCATGTCATTTTTTCCAAATTCAAGAGATATAAGTGGCCATATTATGTTTAAAGGTTACATAGTACATATTAGTTAATTGTTTTCTGATTTAATGTGATTACATGACATAATTAAAAGAAAATAATTTCCATTGATAAAACATTGGGTAAATGGAACTTTTGTCTATTTTTCATAACTTACTAACATACTAAACACCATGATATAGATTCTGCAATATCTCTCTTCATGGCATCACAATAGAAATACTTATTCTAATATAAATATATCTTTGTATTCCCAAGATTAATAGAGACTGAAAAACTTTGAGATTACTCTAATATATTCTTCTTAAAAATATGCATGGATATAACACATACATTTTTACCAAAACATATCAATCCATCTGAAATAAGATTAAACTCATGTACATTTCTCACCTTCTTCATCATTTTCACAAATTCTTTCTGTGTTTCATTAATTATCCCTTGGATAGATGGGTTAACACTCATTTAAAAAAGAAAATATTTTTATTTATCCTATAATATGCTTATATCTATCCTTTTAATGCATATAAATATTGGATCATTGGTGATCCTCTTCATCTATAATATAGTATGCCTCATTAAACTCAATCCATTGACCACCTTATTCACCTTCCCTAAGGTGTAATGTATTTAACAATAATAATATATGACTAGCTCCATCCATATTATATAGCAGACATTCCAATCCTTTTGTGTTAATTTATATATTAAATTTATTTATCAGTATATATCTCAAAAATTTCACTATAAATATATTGCTTTCATATCATTAAAAAACATTACTAGAGATAACTATGAATCATGATTTGTGTAATTTTTTTCATAAAATTCCAATTAATTTGATGTATAAGTTATCAATGTTTCATTCTTAATGTGAAAAATGCTAATATCTCTTCTTATGCATCAATAATGATTAAAAATAATCTCTTTTATATGGAAATGTATGTATAAGTTAGCTAAATAATCTCTATATAAGATTCTTGAACTATTTCTTTTATTCTTATATCAAAATGAAATTGAATCCAATACACGTGACCATTGTGAGTCGACTAGAAATCAATAAAATATTCTTCATAGTGATTCAATAATTTATTACAAACCCAACAATGCTATGGAACTCAGTCACCATGGTTGGTTGAGGAAAAATTTAAATAAAATTTTCCTTTGTAGGATCGACCAAAATACAATCAAATAATATTATATTTCCTAATAATGAATTGTTATAATGAAAAAATTCACACACGGTAAAATATTCAGAAAAATTTTCCTTAGGGTCCTCAAATTAATACTCAATGGATCATTATTTTATTACTTGATTCTTGTGTCTATAAAAGTAACATATATAAAGACTACCACTAATTGATCAAGGAAATCTATAATGATTCAATTAATTAAATCAATAAATATAGATATGTCATTAGTAAGACCAAATGATATCACTATAAATTCATAATATCCATACCTCATATGGAAGGATGTTTTGTGCATGAATTAACCATTGTAACTATATTGTTAATACTCAGATTGGTGATCAATCATGGAAAAGTATTATTCTCCTTGTTATTGATCTGAAAAATCATAGATATGGGTTAGAGAAAATTATTTCTTGATAGTGATCATGTTATGTTCTCAATAACCAAGGAAAATACACATTGATCAATAATTATATTGGAAAAACTAGGATAGTTGTACCCTATGGTGAGGAACTAGGGTGTATAAATCAATTATCATGATTTTCATGAAGTGTCATCATCAATTCATGCAACCCATTTTGGGACCATTTGATAAGGTGTCTTCAAAATAGTTGTAGCACTAGTAATAAGTCCTACTATGAACTCAAATTCACAACTCATAGGTGTACTATGAAAATCCAATGTGAATACATCAATACATATATAAAAATTGGCATATATTTCTGATGAATTTATTCACAATAATCTTATAAAAATAACCTTCATGGATAGGAATATAAACCTAAATGTTTGAAGAAATTTCCATTATATGATCATACTAATAATAAATATGATAAGTGATAATGGGTTCATCCATAATACAAAATTAGACATTCCATCCATAGAAATTAATATAACATCCATAAAAATAACGACATCCCCTTGCTAGAATGACATTGAATTAATCTATAGAGAGAATCACAAGATTTACAAGAATAAATTTACCACCAACTTCAATTATAGAGGAAATATAGAATTGAGATGCAACAATTTTACCATTAGTTTTTTTCATAGATAGCTCAATATATCAGAATTTACAGGTTAATTCTATAGCTTTTTAAAATTTATTTTTGTATAAAAGATTTTTTAGAGATAAAATCAAATATGCATTATCTATTCTAGTGTAAATAATAAGTAATGATTTCACCAAGTCATTCTAGTAAGTAACATTGGTTGTCATTATTGCATGATATTTAAATTGTTTTGGTCATTGATGGCTATTTATGCTGATAATAGAATACCTTCCAATTCGGGCAATGGCTGGAATAATACCCAGAATCCATGAATTTGAAGCATTGGATCTTCGGTGGTGCATTATTTATCATCATATTATGATCCATTTCATTAATCGGTCCATAAATAACATTTCAACATTCACAGGCTTTATGAAACCACATACCAAATATAAATCACCCCTACATCCATTCATTAAATATCATTTATCATTCGTCCCAAATTTCTAGCTTGTAGATGGATGGATTTTTATTCAATGATATGATTTATTTGAGTTTCCATGAGGCTTTATCCCTCCTTTTTGTCAAATACATTGTAATGGTGATAATGTAAAATTTATATTTCTAACATGAGTGGAAAATGAATTTTTTTTGTTATCGATATTATAGTCTCTCATATACAATAAATTTTGGAAACATGGTTTTTATCCAATACAGAATTGATCATTTTTTCATTCTAGGATGATTATTAAACCATAAAAATACCATGAAATCCATGAACAAATTTCATTGTTAGTACCAATAGATTCATCCTCCTTCTGGTTAACCTCATTGGGATCCTTCTCTATCCTTGTAAGAATAATTAATTGGAGTTTCTTACAAAAAAATATCCTCTAAAACTCATCCCATTTAATGGAGTAAATTTCTTCCCCATTAATGAATTGATCCCTTTGACCATCCAAACATTAAACATAGATGAAATGATTCATATTTTCATAAATGGAGAAATGAAACATTTTGAATGGATTTGATCCATCTCTCATTTACTCGTGGTTCATAAGACCCACTAAAAGAAGATGAATGTAGTCTCATAATAGGTTCAACAAAAAATTGTTTCATCCTTGGATCATTTAGAAGCTCAACATGGTTCGTGGATTATGAATATTATGCGAGCAAATAAAAAATGTTATGCATCACAGATCCAACAAAAATTGTTGGTTTAGGTTGATAATCATTACATTGTCCATCACATTCAACAGTAACACAATTATTATAGGTTTCAACTATTTACTGATACCAAAAATCATAGCATGAGAAACCATAATCCCAGTTGAAAACCACATAATTATGAAAATTCATTTATAATAATTATAAATAATTAAATATATTTTTAAATCTATGAATCTATATGTTTATGAAATTTCATACATTATAAATATATATTCAAATCCTTCACAATGTATTATAAATAAATCATTGATTAATAAATCATATCTCCTAAGTGTATAAAACTAGGTGCTTAGTATAGTAGGTTTTCATTTAATAGGTAATGATCAAGTCAAGCCCGAAAAACTTTTTAATGATTTATTACCACTATGTGCTAATTTTCATGAACCACGGCAACATACAGTACCTAGAAAAGGAATAATTTCATAGAGGGACATAAATGATTACACTTACCAAAACATTAGAATGTCATCCTTTAATTGATTTCTCCCCTAGGGTTTCACTAATGGTTTTATAGTCCTAATATCCATTAATTAGATAAACGGAATCTTTTGATACCAAATATAATAGTATGGGATTATTTATAATAGACAATAATTTATACCTATCCCGGAACTCATTGGGTGGGTACACCTCTTGGGTGGGACATAAAATCTTCCCTAATATAATCCCTTTACTCATATAGCCCTTGGGCGAAGATCAATGCTTCTTTGAACACACACATGTCAGATTTCAGAAGGTCCAAATTCCTTCCTCTAACTTTTATACCATCTAAAATAACATTGGATTTTCATACAAATAAAATCACATCTTTTTAGATGAATATTCAATTCATTTTATAAACACACACATGATGACTATATTGTTTTTGTTTCTATAGAGACTAGAAACATAGACTTCGTATTTCATGAAATCTATTGAATATCTATTAAAAATATATTCTCACATAGTACTCTTCTTATGAATACTGTACCTAAACCTTTCTTCATAACCTAATGAAGAAAAAAATAAGAAATCGTGAGATAAAATTCTCCCTAAGGGTAAACATATAAGAGTTCAATATATGATCATATTAAATTATAAGACATGTATAAGTGTATGCGATAATAAATATAACATATGAAGTTGAACCCCAACCTATTATAGAACATAAACATCACTCATGGAATTAAACATCGTCATTTAAGAAAACATGTCCCATTTGAGTGATAAATCATCATAAATAATTCATGAACAATAAAATCATGTCTTAAAAGTATGGAACCATCATAAATTTTGAAATAAATTTCATATTTCTAGTATAACTACAAATAATATCATCCTAGTTGATTAGGATTCATCACTTATTTTCCATTGTGGATCAGGTCTCTCATGTATCCCATAGTGGACCAGGAATCACGTGATTCCCATATAGATCATCCAATCAACATGTTTAAAATAATTATATCATGAGATATAATGCTTTACCTAATGAATTGGTGGGAGACATATGTAACCCCTGAATCAAAATAAAAACAAAACCTATTTTTTCTAAAATATAATAAAAAAACAATCATATCATTTCATCACAACAGATGTAAATAGAACATGTTTCAAAAACAATTCATTAATTTACTATCACATTTCCCTTGAAACAATATTGAGTTTCATAAACATTTCATCAAAATTAACATTTACCATATAATGAAATCATTCAATCTCATAGAATAAAAATAATAATTAAAATCAATGGATTAATACATAGATGTAAAATGATTTTGAAAAATCACATGGAATATTTCTTATATAAAATATTCCTTTCACATTGAAAAAAATCATTTTAAAATATAAAACGTTTTCAAAATACATTTATTTGAAAAATGTAATCAATGATTATAAAATAATATTTAAGAACCATTTAAAAGAATTTATTTAGGAAAATATAATTTCCATTTTGAATAAAATAAATTTTTAAAACCTAAAAAATTTTCAAATTCTTTTTCACTTAAAATAACATCGAAAACATATAAAGGAAGCTTATGAAAATCAGTTTCAAATTTCTCTTGGAAAATATACTTTATATTTTGAAAATATAAAACTTTTTATAAATTGTAAATCATTTTTAAAATAATTTTCTTAGAAAATACCCTTATGAACATATAATGTAAGCTTTAAATAAAATAATCATCATGATGGAAGAAAATTCTGTTTATGATATACATGTTAAAAAAATGATTCCTCTTTCATTTTCAATGAAACCCTAATATACATTATTTCAAAAATGATATGAATTAAATGTTTTAAAAACAAAAACATGTTTAATAATGTATTTAATAAATCCTTTATATAAATTTAATAAAATAATTGAATATAATATTAGAAAACATGGATATGGAAGAAAAAGGGTTTTCATCAAAAGAGATAAATAAATATGATTCTTGTTGAAAACATTCTTATGGTATCATTAAATCTTTATGACTGGAAAATAAAAGGAAAAAATTTTCCACTATAAATAACTATAAGATAATAAAATAAATTATTTTACCTAGAACATAATATTTCATCATCGGAAACATATCATTAAAATCATGATGAATAATGAGATTGTAACATAAAAGAGTCACCACATTGGTATTTTTTGTATCATAACAACAATTAAATAAAAAAATAAAATAACAAAAATTAATCCATTAAAATGAGAATATTAATGATATTACATGTCAAATGTGAAGTATATAGACCTCATTATATATCATAGCTGCATAACATAACTTCTGTCCCAAAGAAGTAAATTTAAGACAAAAATCTATTATCAGTTTGATACATTTTAAAATGTAGATAACATGAATGAGATATACTATAATGTATTTGTAATTTCAAATATTATTAAATATACTAATACTAAATTAAAACCATGTTCTGTATATACACCACAAAATATAAATAATTCATGAATATGTCATTTGTCTTACTAATGTAAGAAGTGAGACATAAGTCCATTACCTAGAGTTACTCTTACCTCGAAAGAGACCTATAATCATATATAATAAATATAAATTTTCCAATAATTTATTTTAGTAATAGTAATATATATATCATATCATATATTAAAAATATATATCTTTTTATTACACATTTTTCAACAATTCCTTGTTAAAATTACACGTGCATAATAACTGCTTCATTTTTTTCACATTTTCTTTGGTATGATATTTTATATAATTTTAAATTTATCTTGTTTATAAAAGTTATAATATGTTAAATGTAATATATATATTATATATTTATTATATATATATTTATAGAAATATACTAATGTCAGGGATGGGAAATTAATTACATCATTCATAGAGACGCCAGGCCATACGTACGCATGAAAGTGTTTTCCATTTTTTAACTAATGGAATGAAAAAGAAGTAAATAATAATTTTTTATATAGAACAATAATGATTTAGTATATATCTCATATATTTATTAAATTTATTCCTTATTACCTTCCATGTAAAATGTATGTGAGAAACTAATAACATCTCTTCGTGAGTTGGTAGTCCATCGTACACATGATTGACGTTATCGTATCCCAAAAAAATGGAATGTCAAAAAGGAATATGTAATAGTATATTTAATGAATTATATTTATGTTAAAAATATCATATATATATATATATATATCTACATATAAATGATATCTATAATCATAACCAAATGTGATAGGTGTTAATGGAAAAAATGTCACAATGGATTGTGAGGTGGTAGTCAACAGTACAGATGATCTATGTTATCAATTCCTATTTCCGGAAGAGGAGAGAGATGTAGGCCATGAACATAACATAAAAATTATTATTATTATTATATATAAAAAAATTATGTAATTATGTGGTCAGGTTTTAATTATATTTAAAGTAGTTGTAGGAAGAATGAAAATAGAAAATCTCATTGAATAACATTCCATATTCTTTGGGTAACACTACTACAAATAATGATTTTAATAGTGCTAAAAAGCACCTTTAACAGCCCTAAAAACACTGTTAATCACATCGATGATATGGGGGGGTTGTCCTCTTTATCAGTGATAAAAAATAGCGCTGATAAAGGGTGCCTTTATCATCACAATTTTTAGGGCTGAGAAATGGATATTATATCAGCTCAAAAAATATAGCTCACAAATACAACATTTATCAACACTATTTTGAGCGCGGATATATGATACATTAATCAGTGCTTAATTAGCACTAATAAGGTACAAATTTCATGTTCAAACCTAGAAAATGCACAACACCTACAACCCTGAGACATCACCTTTACACACAGCCCAAACAACACCTACACAAAAAGCACAGAAGATCAAAAATGTTGTATTCAATTACAAGAAATCACGAATAATAATACACACTTCTATATAAATTTCAAACAATGTTTAATTTCATTAAAAATAAAATTATCCAACAATTAGTTAAAAAACATTGATGTTTCATTATTTTTGTCTACATGATCCTCTCTAAAAAAATTGTTCATGTTATTAATTTCTGAATAATGCATTCGAACTCAATAAAATGATTTCACCTATATATGAAAACAAATATTATATTAGTCATACAATAATGAAATAAATTAAACATTAACAAGATAGAATAAATTAATAAATTATCAATTGTTACCTACTTCAACCATTACTTGTTCATATTTCAATTAATTGAATTAATATTTTAGAAGATGCTCAACAAGATTCATTGACATATAAATATTTTTTTATGATTACGTAGATGAGAAATGAAGTGGAAAAAATATCAACCACAACATGGAATCCAAAAGTGTACATTTATTGACATAAGTAGGGAGGAATCTCCAAATGTTATACAATATGACATATAAATGATTGTGTATTCAATTTCATAGGATTATTCAATTTAAAATAAATTCTATAACTTTCGTAGTGAATCCACCATCCTAGATATGTTATAATCCTAATTGTTAAATATATAAGGAGCTTATATGAGTGTACTATATCGTTCTAGGTAAAAGGGATTGAGTGTTAGCGTGTCCGTATCCGACATTGGGACCAACCCTACATTGACCCTGACCACTTCTGCCTCTTCAAGGACCCTATACAATATCAAAGGTCCCATTGAAGGTATGGATGGAATGTATTTCTCTGTCTTATAGAGGACCTGATGATAACATGTACAATAAGATAGCCTGTGATCATACCAGCTAACTTTTCACTAGATATCCTAGATCTTTAGTGTGATTATCCAAAACCCCCCTCTCCCCCTCCAAATGATATCCCCCCTGGACTGCCCCCTCCGAACACTCCTGCTGTGTCCCCCTCCCTCCTCCTGGACAACCCCATCATCATGTATCCCCCTACCCTAGGATAGCCCCGCCACCCACCACTCCACATGCAGCCCCCTTCATCCTTCTGGGCAACCCCACTCCCTCCCCTTGAATCCCCCTCCATTTCTCCCTTCCCACCTCTTGGATAGCCACCATCTTCACTTGGACAACCCATCCCCTCCTCGACACCACTTCTTCTTGGAAAACCCCCTCACTCCCCTCTGCAAGATAGCCACCCATCCACAAATTCTCCTACAACCCCCCTCCCTCCTCATGGACATCCCCCACTGTCCCCTTGCATCCCCTCCCATTCCTTAGATATCTCCCTTCCCACCACCTAGACAACAACCTTCCCACCGCCTTGATAGCCCCCTCCCCTCCTAGACATCCCCTCTTTCTTGAAAAACCACCTCCCACCCCTCCCCAAGACAACCCCCCTAGGAAGCCCCCTCTCTACCACTGGACAACCCCCTCCCACCATTCCAAATGCATCCCCCTCCCTCTTCCAAGACAACCCCCTCCCTCCCCATTAAGCCCCCTCACATTACCTAGACAGCCCATTCTCACCTCATGGACAACCCTCCTCATCTCTTTGAAAACCCCCTCCCCTCCAGGAAAACCCTCCTTCCTATACAACCTTTCCCTCCCCTCCCCGAGACAGCCACCCTAGACATCCCCCTCTTTACCCCTGCATAGCCCCCCTCCCACAACTCCACCTGCATACCCACCCTCTTCCTGGACCACCACCTCCCCTTTCACCCCCGGAAATACCCCCCCTATCACCACTCCACCTGCATCCCCCTCCATTCTCTTCGACTCCACCTCCCTATCATTTCAAGTCCTCCCTTTCCCCGGACAACCCCCTTCCCACCTCCTGGTCAACCCCCACCTCTGTTGGAAATCTACCCTATGCTCCTAAACGCCCCCTCTTTCCTGGCCAACCCCCTCCCTCCCCTCCACAAGTCAACCCAAATAGACAGCCACCTATCTACCCATAGACAACCACCTCCCACCACTCTACCTCCACCCCTCCCTCTTATTGGATAGCCCCCCTGCCTTCCCATGTAGCCCCCTCCCATTCCCTAGACAGCCCCTTCCCACCCCCTGGACAACCCCCTACCCTCCTAGATAGTCCATCTTTTCTTGGACACCCTCCACCACTCTCTTACACCCACTTCTTTCTAGACAATCGCCTCCCTCCCCTCCCCGAGATAGGCCCCCGGGACAAAAAAAACATATGTTACTCCAACTCTATTGTGAACCTGAACAAGAAATGAGCAACTGATATAATTTTAAAAGGAAATAAAATCAACTGAAATCTATTAATGAATATAGTAACAATATTAATAATAGATTTTAGTGGGTATGATGAAATGAACGTATTGTCATTAAAAACAATTATCTTTCTAAAAAAGGAAGAAACCCTTGAAATTATCAGAATTAAGCCATTGTATCCAAAATGGGGGCACTTAAGTTGCACTAGCCATAGTGATATCAAGAACAGTGAAGGTGGGAACATGATTTTATGGAGCAAGATGAATACTAAAAACAGACCACTAACATGTTGCGCAGTATATAGGAAGTGCCACAACAAGAGTGGGAGTGAATTACATTTTTTATGAGATTGACTGAGACACATGCAAAGGAAGATGATCGGTTGATGCTTTCTATGAAGGAAACTGACATGTTTTGAGTAAATTTCAATCTAATATTTTATGATTTTATTCATGTCATTGATGTTCTAAATAACGATATTAATTTTTATTTATAGGCATCATGGTGAACCTTTTAAAGGTTCAAAACAATTTTTATCATGTTTTCAGATCTCCCTCGATGCTCTGGCTGACATCAATGCCCACCCTCCAACCCCTTGGATGCATCCCCCCTCCCATCACTCCACCTGTATCCCCCCTCCCTCCTCCTGGAGAACCCCCACCCTCTTCTTGCAACACCTTTCCCTGAAAACCACCTTCCCTCCCCTGGATAACCCCCTTATGGACACCCCCCTCCAATCCTGGACACCCCCTCCTTCATGGACAACCCCTTCCATCCCCTACCCTTTGGGAATCACCCTTCCCACCCCCTGGATTTCCCCTCCCCTCTTGGACACCACCCTCCACACCTGGACACCCCCAACCACCATCCCACCTAGATACCCCCTCCATCCTGGACACCCCTCTCTCCTTGATCATTATTGTATAACCATTAATAACCATCTTTGACCAACTATATTTTCATCATATATTTGATAATGGAATAAATACTATTCATACACCATCATTCACAAATATTAATTATAAAATCATATATATTTTGAAGAGATAGGGTTCAACAAATCAACGAAAAACACCAAACAAAAAATATATTGAATGAATAGGAACGAAATTTCACAACAATATAATTTGAGAAAGGTATATGATTCATATGTTGGGTCATTATGACATTAAATAAGATATATTGGGCCTAAAATTGAACTAGAATATTATTATTGGGCATTTCCATGGGCTTGGAATTGCTTTGTTTGGTGGGAACTTAAGATGCCACACTACGGACCCACTTGAGGCTACTCTAGAAGTGATCTACCCAATGGATATTTTCAATATTGAATAAAATCGAATGGATCTTTGTCTGGACATCCAATACCATCTTAACACACCCCTCCCTCTCCACTTGGACACCCCACTCATTGACACCCCCTAGACACCCCCTCAATTTTGGACACCCCCCACTCTTAGACAACCCCTCCCTCTTGGACACTCCAATCCACCCTCACACATGGACTCCCCCTCTCTCCTACACACACCCCTTCCTTGACACACCCCCTCATGGGCACCCCCACTACTGGATACCACCCTCCATCTTAGACACCTTCACCCACATATAAGGAAAAATAATTATATAATTGATAATCCAAGATACTGGTTACCATCTTGCTTTTAAGATGCTCGTTAGTGGACTAAATGAATAGGCATTGGTGGAATTCTACACTATCGACTAGTGTAGTATTATGAGTTCTTCTTTACTAGAAATAAAAATCATTTCTAAAACAATTCTTCATAACCTATTGATATAAAACAAAATAAATGGTGATTGTATATTATCAATAAATATAAACAATGTAGATATCAAGGACCATATATGGATAACAAAAGTAGTAAAAATTTACCCTCATCATATTTGTGTATAATCAGCCATCATGTATGCATCCCAATCATTTATAAACACATCTATATCATCTTGTGAATATAACATTAATGAAAATGTCATGGAATTACTGAAAAAATATAAATACGCAAAGTATTAATCTATATTATTAAGGAACTCATAATTATTTTTGAAAATACCTCGTCACGGATTCTAGTTTATTGATGGAATACAATCTCCATCATAAATTTACAAACATAATAACCATAATCTTTTTTTTTGTTTTTTTTTGTATTGGACTCTATAGAACCTTCGAGAGAAATAATTAATTTTTTTTGATATGTATTTGGATAGCGCAATAGTATTATATACACTAGGATACATTTCTACTTGTATATATTGTAGGCATTCTTATCCTTTGGCCCTGGATTCATTCCTTGAATTAGATGATATTCATGCGCCACCATATCATAACAGAATCCTCATTAAAGGTTATTATAAATTATATAACAATATGTTTAGTTTTAAAATGTTGGATCTAGTATATTACAAAATAACAAACACCATCATGCGTGGTCGGTTTGATGGATATCCATGCATTGAATCAAGAAAATAAATCATTGGAGTATCCTAATTGACTTAAATCAGCCTACAATTTTTCCAAGAAACACATAATGGAATAAGTAATGAATGAAATGAAAATATTGTTCATATGATTAAAATGTAGAGATTTACCACTATGTTGTAGGTATTGAAAAGAGTCTCTCATCTGTAATTTGTATTTCAAATGATTTATGCCGGGATATCATTATTACAACCTCATTATTAGAATCTATTTCAACTTTTGATGAGGTGATGTGAGGACTAACGAGTCAAATTTTTTTTCCATTAAAAATCCCTTCAATTGTTTTTCATATATATGCCTACGAAAATTATTAAATGTATTTTTCATAATTAGTAATGTATATACGCTTTTTTAAAATCAAATCTTGATATCATTCCCCATGTATACATTTACAACTGAGGAACCTAATCATTCTTATTTGAGGATTTCATTTACATTTTTAGCACTAATGAAAAATGATGCTTCCTCTACGTATATATTTTATTTAAAATCAACAATGTGAGCATTTCTGTCTATCAACATTGTATCCACATGAGCCTGCAATGATAAAAACTATGCATATAGAACGAGATGGGTTAAGGCGCTTTCAGTAGACCATTTGAATCTATTGGTTATTCCTTGGGAGAGAATTGAGCTGATATTTCGTTTCATCCCCTCTCTTTGTCATTCAGTAATAATATTTATCAGTTCAAACCTTTTATAATTAAATGTTAAAGGTACATCTGGAAAAATAAATTGGAAATAGATACCTCATTGTCGACATGTTTTTTTACCAGAATTTCCAGCATTGTGATGAATGTTACGACAACTTGTTCAATCGGATGAATGTCGTCATCATTATTTGAAATAGGTATCTTGTCACTCAGGTCATTAGCTACGTTAATTAAAACATTGACATGATCTATTAGAATTTGTCCATTGTGTTGCATGTCATTCTACGTGTTGGACAACATACCTCTCACTACAAGGTGATAGGTGGGAGTTGATGGTTATAAATCTCGATCATTTTTACACATTATAATACTAGTACATGAAAGATATCAGTTTTGATGTGATTAAAATTTCAAAGAAACAATTATTAAAACATTGATTAACTCATCTAATTTATGTTTTTTAGGGGAAGGGCTCCCCAAAAAGCTAGTAGGGTTGGGTGGGATTGTTACGCATGGGTTGTTGATGATTTGTTTCTTCTATTTGCCTCTACCCCACCAAAAATGGATTAATATCTCTCTGGAATTGTAATTATTTTTAAAAAATATCCAATTTTTCATAAAACATCTTAATATTTTCATTTTTATCCTCCGCTTGTTTTTTTTAAAATATATTTGGTCTGTCACCCCAAAACCCAAACCTATGAAGCGGCCACACTTTTTTGGCTGCAACAAGGCCCCTAAAAGTATTTCTGCATCTGGTGCGGGTGTTGTTGATTCCTATCACTATGTCAGATAGAAAATATAGAAAAAATGTAGTCATTGTTATGTTATAGTGATTTAATGTAAATCAACTTTATATTCTATCATACTCAAACATGTTTCCCACAAACTTTGTGTGTTTTCATCTATCAGTATCCTCTCTTTATATAAACCAGAATCTATCAATAGCACATGGCATGGGATGGTTATGGCATTAGATTTCAATTCATCAATCTTCATATAAATAGTGAATCATGTTTATGGTGTTTTTTTATATTTAATAAAAGTTTTACGAAAGGTTAAAATGATGTACCAATTTTTTCACAACTAAAGCGTACCACATCCTTGCTTTATAGTAAGTGTACGCAGTTTTTGTTGCTCTTTCATTATTTTCAGAACTCATTTGTTGTATCATAAATAAAGAAAATTCAATCATAATGAGGAATACAAGCAACGTCAAACAACATATTACCCCACACAATGTACCTTAAACGTATGCTCCCCACGATGGTTTCCAAACACATCCCATGCTCCTGGAGATATCAAGTATGCATAATGAGGAGGTGGTTGTGGCTTAATAATCCCATCATCATTTTTATGATAATATTTCGTTAAAATTTTGAGGAAATCACTATGAATCCATCTTGTAACTCTTAATAAATATTCCTTTTGAGAGACATCTACTACAAATGCACTCTAAAATGAATTATGAAGAGTAAGTCAATGTTTTAGTATTTTATTTTATTTCAATAAATTTTAAAAATGATATCACAATGTTACCATAATCTCTTCCCACATTAGTGTCTTATGCCATGTGACCACATAGTGCCACGAATATACATCAATCCTAATTCATCTTTTTTAACATCAATATAGTTATCAACCAAATTGTATTGAAAAATCATAACGTTGAATTTTGTATAATACAACTTTTATATTTGATTGATGGCGCCAATGTATTACATATCTTCACCATCAAGTCACCCAGTGTGATGATATTTTGGCAGTCCAATGTTTTCCACACCAGATAGGTATTCAGTAATGAATTCAAAGGCTTCGTCAATAATATATTTCTCGTCAAAACAACCCTTTGGATGACTTTGATTTTTTGAAATACCATTTCAAAATAATTATATACCCTTCAATGGGGTACATCCATCTATAATTTAAAGGACCACATAGTTTAATCTCTCTCATGAAATGAACAATCAAATAAACTATCATATCAAAAAAAATTCAGTGGGATGAACATTTCCAATTCATATGATATGTTGGAAATTTCACATTCCATAGTTGGAAATTTCACCAGGTCTATAACATTAATACATATAGCATTGAAGAAGAAATTGAGCTTCGTTAATATATGGGAGACATTCTGGGAAAAAAATCAACATAATTCTATAGGAATTAGATCATGCATCAAAACATAGAAGTCATGTGATTAAAGACCCTTTAATTTTAAATCACTCATTGACACAATGCTCTTAATATTTAATGAATACCCCTCTAGAACCGTTACGTCATTCAATAAGATGAAAAACCGATACATCATCTGCCAGGAAATGGTGTATGTTATAGGAAGATGAAATGTTCGTTTTTCAACCTTCACTGGTGCCAACTCTCCTCGTATCCCCATCTCAACCATGTCCAATATTTCCTTAATTCGATCCTTTCATTTTTCGGGTGCAATTAGCAATGTGCAGATGACACTATCACATACATCTTTTCAACATAGAAGACATCAAAAAAATGTATGACATACAGAAAATTCCTGTATGGTAAATCAAAAAAAACTAATCTCTTTTTCCAGCTAGTTTTTCTTATGGTTTTTGCAAAATGGTTTACCAAAAGTAGTGTCCACATGTTTTACATTCTCAAAAAATTGATCTCCTATTAGTGGAGATAGTGGTATATGTTCTTTTGATCTTCTGTTGAATGATGTTGTCCAAGATCGTTACTTATGTCTTCAGGGTATAAATTTGTGGTATATTAGAAACATAATTTATGATGAATGTTTCAATGTATTTGACGGTGTACCTTGTTCTCTAACATGACAGACATAGGGTTCCATTAATTCTTTATCCTGAAAAATTACTATAAACAAGAATGTCATTTATCACCATGAACAATATGGAATTAAATGTGAAATAATTATTATGGAATGCCTCATACAACTTAACACCGGAATCCCACAATATTTTCAAATCCTAGATAAATGGAGCCAAATAAACATCAATATCATTACTCACTTTTTTTGGTCCTGATATATGCATAGTTAATATGATGTATTTTCTTTTCATGCATAACCATGGTGGTAACTTATTATTTACCAACATAACCAGCCATATACTGTGACTACAGCTTTGAAAACCAAAAGGACTCACCCCAGCTGTAGATAATGCCAGACTATGTTTTCTCATCATATTTTCAAATTTATGATACTATTGATCAATTCTCATCCACTGAGGAGAGTCTACCATGTGATGTTGATTCCCATCTTAAATTATATTATCTACATGTCATGTTAACTATCATGTAGTCTCCTTAATTCCATATAAGCGCTTAATCCTTGGAATGATTGGAATGTACCATACATCATTAGTAGGACAAGAATCAACTTCCTTGTATCGAGAAGCACCACACTTTGGGAATTCGTAAAGTAATTTGTAGTCCTTACAAAACAATTTACAGTCATTCAAGTAAGCATGTATTCTTTCATAGATCATACCCTTTAATCGTAGCATTGGTTTGACATTGTATGTTCCACTTGGGATCTCGTTATCTTTTGGGAGCATGTCATTCAGGAGAGCATGTAGTATCATAAAACTGGAATCACTCCCCCTATTGCTTGCTTTCAAATTATACAGCTTCAGTATGGCTGACAATGTTATATATTTAAGGAATCCAAAATACAATGGCATTTTTCCCAACTCTTTATCTTTTCAAAAAAAGTTGGGAAATCATGAAGTTCATCTTTAACTGTCCTTGTAATTTCCTCAAAACTATCATCATCATCATTCACATCTATTATCACATCCTCTATATGATTATCTTCATTTTTCACTCTTGTAATCATATTAGATGATCCACAAAACGGGGTGTTATTCGAGCAACTACATAGATTCATTTTCCCCCATGATTATTCCAACTTATATAACTTCGTTCTAATATGTGATAGTTCCAGGTGTTTTTCCAACATTTCTAGACTAATTTTTCATGAATAACAACTGCACAAACAAGAAAAAAGGATTTGTGAAGGGTCACATGCATGATCTCCTGCAAACAAGATATAATCTTTTATTCCATCATCATACACTATTGTCAACCAATTGGCATTCATCTATTCTTTATTCATATTCATCGTCATTATGGGTTTTATCTTGAACTTGCCTAATATAATGTTTTAATTAATCAATTGGCATTGTTTGAGTTTTATAATAGAATCCAGGGTACAGATCCCTCTACCATGAACAATAATTGGATACAATTGAACTGCTACACTAACCTCACTAACAATATGTCCACAAATTTCATCTCCAAAATATAAAAAATAAAAATAACCACATCAATTTTGGTTATAAAGGCCATACATGTGTGAGTGTAAACACAACTAGTAGGACGCCCACAGAAAAATAATGTATGGATATAACAATAGGTCAACCAAAAACTAATACCAAGGGGTAATATAAGGTATCATAAATGAAATAGATATAATTCAATATCATGAAAGCCTTGTAAATCGAATAAACCGGTCACCATAGTGCATTCCCTTGAAGGATCGTATCATACAAAAAATTAGTGAAACCTTCGGTAGTGTAAGTCCCACATAACCCATATTCGACAATCAGACTGAAATTCATAATTGAAAGGAAATAAAAATAGCTAAAAAGGAGGATGATATCTCAACGAAATCTACATTTTAAAATTTTATTAGTTTTGACACACATGATCTTAAATTCTTCAATAACATCCATGTTATATCTCTAGAACTGTATTTATGGATTACACAACATTTATTTATATGCGTGTTTACTGATTGAGTACCTAACACTTTTGGAGGATCCTGCCCCGACACATGTGGGAGTACTAAATCCACTAAAAAAGGACCCCCCCCATTGGTACATGAGATAGTACTGACCCGGATGATATAGAGGATCCTAACCAAAATCATGTAAAGTACTTGAACTATTTCTATATATGGGGGATTGTGCCCTACCTTTTTTATATCTCATTGGAGTTCTGAAATCCTATACAAGTAGGACTCTTCACTGAAACATGAGGGAGTACCATACTCCATATTTTATCGAAAAATGACCCTGGTCACATTTCAACTCTCATGCAATGTGAAGATAATTAAAATATGCATACCACATTGTGTGGAATTTCTAATGGATGTGGGAACCATACTATTGTGATCTACATGAGAAGATATTTATAATGGGAAACTCATACGTGAGATACTATCATCTATGTGAACAATAAATAATAATAATTAAAATAACATAACACACAATTTGTTCAATTTGTACACAATGTGTAGTGTTCTAAGTGAAAGTTGGATGCATACTTCCATTTATAAACTCATGTAAAATCCATATACATGGTATTTCTAGTAGGTTGAACATCATGTATGGAAAATATTTACCATATTTAATCAGAAATATATCGAATCAATTACATGTTAGTCTTACAAAGAATACATGATTCCTCTAAAAATACACGACATATAGAATAACATGAGATAATGGATAGAACATTAGATACATACTGAGTCACCTCACTGGCTATGCATCACATTTATGTTGAATACACGGTTTGTAGTTCTTACATGACCACTAGGGGTGTAAATTCTATAAACATCAAGTTTCCATTGTACCTAAACATGGTTTTTGTGAAGTAAAAAAAATCATGTGGTTCTACCATTATTTTATGGCATGTACATGGTTTAATTATGAAATATATGTCTTGGAGATAAATTGTGGGTGACCTAGGATCACATGACATGTATCGTTTAATATGAAACTTATTCCATGTTTTAGTCAGATGATAAGTCCTGTGGGGTAAATTTTTTAGACAAATTTTTTGTGGCATTAAAATAATATGGAATCCATGTATTGTGATGCATGCTCCATTTAACAAGACTACATACCATGTATTTTAAAAATATATAGAATCTTGAAAACATCATCTCCACAACATACAAACCACATTCACCCCTTTTCATAGTTGTGTTTCCATTAATGACTAAAGTTTTCAGCCTCATAGCATACAATGCACCTTGTTGGGTTAGTATCTTTCCAATTATCAATGTCTAATCCACCATCATACAAATTTTCTTTAAAATACACCTAGAACTCACCATATCATTATCATATTGCTTTTAAAACCATTAATTCTTCAATTTGACTATACTGTGACTATTCAAAATTACCATCAAAATCAAATGTGAATTACATTTAAATATTTGTTACGGTGGTGGTTGGTTAAATACTCAACCATAAACTACTGAGCTCATGTTTAGGTTCATCCTAAAACATTTGCATTAGTCAATATTATAATTATCTATTCATGGGGGAAAATTCTATTAATGTATTAGAATTATTCAATCTAAATTTTTTTCCACAGCGAATTAAATTAAAAAATAATAATATTACTGGCGATAATTTTTAGATCAAATAATCATCAATATGAAAAAAACATACATGATAAAAAAATAAAAGTATAAATCCATGAACTAAAATTTTAGAATACATGTGAACGATTCATCCTCATGTTCATCCCATGATAAAAATGAATTATTAAAATAATTAAACTAGCATGACCATAAGTAAAATTTAATCAAAGTTAAACAATTAAACTTTTGGGTACCGAGTCTGCGCATCGGAAGCCGGTGGGCCAGGATTTTAAAATTTTATGCTTCACCAAAGTGACATAACTCTGTTAGCTCTGGTGATCTTGTCCTGGCATGGTCCGAGGATCTCGCAAGGTTTACAAGGACAAAAAATATTAAAATTGAATGTTTAACTTGTTCAAAGTTGACAAACAGGATGTCGTCAATCGTTTCTCGATGACTCCGATGTCGAGGCCCTCTAGATCGTCCACACATGCCTCTCGAATCTGCATTCACGCCATTCGTCATGATCTGGGTGCTATTGCGGATCATAGATCTTACTTCAGTGCAATGATGATCATCACAAACAAGGAATCTTCGATCCGGGATGGATGACCATGAGGATCCTTTTTTTCTTGACAGTCTCTCTCTCTAAATTCTAGGAGGAGGGATATGCTCTCAATATTGACACATGAATTGTAATGGTGGGAGAGAATATCTCTCACTTATATAGGGAGTATTAAAACATGCAGTATAAGTTCCTGGCCCCCGTGTAAAAGAGATCCTCTATATAAGCGATGTAAATAATTATTTATGACATATAAAATTAGGCAATAAATAATATTTACAATTTATCATTTACTTGTAATAAATAAATATATTACGTGATAAATTTGAGTCCTTAACTCGACTCACTCCTCTTGATAATATTAAACGAACCTAGGATATTAAAATACAGTCGAACAATATTAATACGTGTATTTACTATACAACATGTAAATACATGTTATAAATAAATTCAACGAATTATTCTAAAATCGAATAATTAATGAATTTATTTATTCTTTGGTGGTCTATAGAACATGGATAGTGCTCGGACCCTTTAGCCGGCCCCCCATGTTCTAAAGTCTTATTCCCAGAATAGGGTAGATTCTCAAGGCGCTATCGTGTGTGACTCTCTAGGCCCTTATCTCAATAGCAGCGAATAATATCTCTAACCAAGAGCGGGGTCTAGCAACCCATCGAGGCCCCTATAGAGATAAGGCAAAGTCAATTCAATGACTGCCTTTTTTTCAAACACGGTCCGTGTAATATAATCTCTTCGTCATCGATATCTCAATAAAGCAGAATGAATACTAGTGTCATCATTCATTATTTTCTTTATTTTGTTTGTTGATTTGTCCAGACGGTCTTACCTTCGACTACTATGGCCATCGATTTAATGAAGGTGAAACCATCCTAATCAACTACGCCCGAGATATCTCTTCCTAAACACAGAAGTGAAAAATCCTTTCTCGATCATTTAATCAATGCCATGTCATTAATGACGTACCCAATCCAAAATACCTCACAACAACTTTGTCACCATGGTTTTCTCCTTATATCAAATGTACGTAATTAAATGAAATTCATTGATAATGATCTCATGTCCAGAGACCATTAAACGTGTCTGTACATAGGAACAACCAATGACACGAGAAACATGTCGTGTTCCTATTAAGAAGTTCTGTCCTCATGATCTCAATACCTAGAGATCGTCTAGTGCGAACGTCATGAGATGAAGTCTCAATGCTTATGAGCCCCCAACACCTGATGGTCACACATCATCTATGTCCTTTAAGAATGATGTATCTGGACCATAGGACATTACTTTATGTTTACTGTCATGGAATATTTGGCTTCTCATTATAACATGGGACCAGCTATAACCATTTGATGCGACATGTAATCTATGGACATTTCCATTGAAGAAGTGGATGAAGAAGTATCTACACTATCATGGAAAGATAAACACATGTATAAAAACAAACTGAATACATGTAACAGTATTCAAAGTACAAAACAAGTAGGGTCTAGGGAACCATCTTTCAACATAACCTATAATGAAGTATTTTATTTTTTTCACATTTTGGGAAGAACAATAATTTTTTTAATTATTATTCATTTTTATTATTTTCTCACTATAATCATTTTATAATAAAATTTATAATAATTGGAATTTTTTTTAAAAATAAGAAGTGATTTCCAGTTCTATGTTGAATGATCCAGACACATAAATAATAAAATCATATCTCATTAGAATTTCCCTAAAACTCGATAATCACATCACATTCATATTTTTTTTATCCACCACTCCATTGAAAATGAGAAATACAAATTATAGTTTTTTCTATAAATAGTGAGTCATCTGAGTTTTTATTCTGAAATAGCTTTTCCAACAAAAAAAGGTATTAGGTGAAATCCATTTTTGACTAGGATGTCTGTAAAGAGTCTCATAGAGTCCCCGAGTGTAGTGGTTTTCTATGATTCAGTGGAATTCCACTAGTTACAAATTGGTGGTGCCATTGAAATGAAAAATGTATAAATTGATAATCAATGGTGGAAGAACATGACCATGGAAAAAATGGCATGTTAATCATGCCCAGATTCACAATGTCATACAAACACACAATTGTGCAAACAATCATAACACCAATCAAACCTAAAAATCTCAATTTCAGGTTTTACAAATCATTACTTATTCAATTTTGTTAGTTAATTCAGGGGTAATCACATAGGTTTTATCATCATGGGGCATTCATTAATAAGTCATGTATACGAAAATTACTATTATTTTAAATCTTCTATAGGATACAACCTACATGCATTTCATTTAGTGCACGATCAAGGACCACCATCAGCCACGACTATCAGTGGGGCATTTAGCTCATACATTTCACATTACAACCATCAATATCAAACAACAATAACATGAAAACAAGAGAAAACCATTTAGTAAAAAGAGAAAACTCACCATGAAGTTGTCGTTCTACACACGAAAGTGGAAACTCTGGAGGAGGCAGCCTAGTTGAAGGAAACGGCGGGGGAGGCAGCGGCGTAAAATGCTGCTGCGGCAGAGGTAGCCACAAAGGAGGCATCATTGGTTGTGGTAGTGATTTCGGAGGCAGCGGTGGTAGAGGCAGCAGTTGGAGAGGAGGATAATAGACGCGACAAGGGCGGAAACCCTAGAAGCGGAAGTAATAGAGGAGGAGGAGAGGTCGTAGCAGAAAAGGGTTTGGGTTCCTCTTTCGAGAAATCTTGAACACAAGTGAGTGAGGAGGGGCCTATTAGGGTTCTTAAATAAAAACTTCTAGAATATTTATCAACACTCGTTAAAAGCACTAATAAAGTATTGTTTTATCAGTGCTAAAATAACTATGTTGTTTAAAAATACCATTATCAGTGCTTTTAATAAGTGCAGATAATTGTTCCATCAGTTTTTATTTAATAATTTATTTATATTCTTATATATTTATTTAAAAATACATATAAGATAACAATATATTCATTTAAAATAATTATAACAGTAAATATTATATTTTTTTAAATATTGGTATATAATTGTTAATCTATGGAAAAAAAATTATTTTTGATTACAAATATTTAATTTTATATGAATTAAGAATAAAAATGTTTATAAGTGATAGAAAAATAATTGATAAAGGGATAAAGGTTATCTTTATTAGCGCTTTTATCTAGTGCTGATAAAGGAACACCCCTTTATCAGTGCTTTCTGTTTTGCAAAAATAAAGGGCGGTACTTCACTTGCACTGTTTTTTGGATTGTAACCAATTAGGTTTGAACTAAAACTCTTCTTAAGATGGATTTTTCATAAAAATAAGGATTAAATAATAAGAATAAATATTTAAAGAAGTGATACTAGTACTCTTTTTTTAAACCAGATGGTTTTGTATGTGTGATGATGAGTTGAGGGGGTGACCTTTTATAAGTGGTTTAGAGGAAAAACATGGAATTTTTAAAAGAAAAATTTGTGCCCACAATTTTCTCATGAAAAAGAATAAAAAGTATCCCCATATAGGTCCTAGATAATATAATTTATAAATATTTCCACAAAATGTGATTTGTACAAGTTTTATAGGTAATTTCACTACATGTATTTTTAGATTATCCCCCATTAATCTCATTTTCCCAAAAACTGTGGTAATTAATTTTTTTGTCTGATTATTCATTACATAATGGTTAAAAATTATGTTCATGTTATTATCAAATATAAATTATATTTATTCAAAATATGGGATCCATTTTAAAAACTAAATTAATATAATTGAAATAATTTAATTTAAAATCAAACCCGCATATGTGATTAGAAAGAATTTTTACAAATTGAAAATTGTCATAAGTATAGATTGTTTTAATATCACTATTCAAAATGGAATTGATTATAATAACCTAAATTTTATTAATGTATACACATATATATAATTATCTAATTTTGCAATTAAAAATATATTGAAAAAAAATTATCTTATAAATTATTTGAATGGATTTTAAGTGTTTAATAAAAACTATATATTTCATTCATCACTGTATATTTCATATATTCAGATAACTATAAAAATTCGCCCCAAAAAAATTAGGTAAATATAATTTAAAAAATTATGTCAATTTTTTTCAAATTAATTTTATAAAAGTTGTAAAATTTTTTTTTATTATTTTAAATCGAAATGAAATAAAAATATTTTTCCCAAAAAAATTATTATGAAATAATATGATGACTTTTTTATAAATTATGTACTTTTTATTAATATGATTTTATAATATAAAACCCATATACATAATACTGAATAATTATTTATTTATATCAATTCCCTTAGTTTTAAAGGCTATATTATAGTATCGATATTTTAATTATAATATTAATAATATATTGTACTATGTTTAAATTTTATGTTTCATGTATTATAAGATATCAAAAAAGTTTTATTTATTTGAAAAAAAATAATTCCTAAAAACTCAGGGCGTTACAATCCTGGACTAAGGAAATGGGTATTTATGATTATTTTTATGTCACAAACTTCCGTATTATGGTTATGGTATTTTCTCATAGATCATGATTGGTTGATGATAATTCCATACTCTTTTGTTTTTTATTGAAAAAACCTTACAAAATGATTCATGAATAATGTTATTTTACTGATTGGGTATGATTTTTATAAGCTATGATCATGTTCTTGTTCCCTTATTGAAATCTTATCCTTCCATTTAATAATCAATTGATATCTCCCTTTTTTACCCCTTATGAGCATTTGATAACACTATCTCTTTAGTCTCTCACCCAACGATTCTTAAAGATGGTTTTTAGTATGATATGTCTATAAATAATGATTGTTGTGAAGAATATATTTTGATATTGTGTAGAATTTTTATATACTTGTTTTTTATGTATCCATGTTTCTAAAGAAAATAGACCATTATATTCCATTGATGTGTATTAGTATGAAATTTATTGAAGAATTAATCTAAAATGATGCAATATTTATATATGAATTGTTTATGTCACTATAGTGATGTCAAGAGAGAGTGGTGTGGGATCTATGGTAAGGTTGTCCTATGCAGGTGCTTAGGGATGATTCGAGATGGGTAAAGGGCAGACTGTGATCGTTAGTGAGGTTGATGATCCTGAGTAGGGTACGTGAAACAATAAATGTCATTAGTAGTTGTTGGCCAGATGATTTATTATTATCAGTGATTGTGGTATTGGTGTTTTTTTGACCAATACTACAAGTTGGGGTCATGACACAACAACATCGATGACATAAATTCATGGCAGCTTTAATTATCTATGTTGTCATATTGGGCATTCGGGCTGGTTCAAGATGGCATACAATCCATTTATAAGTGTTCTTTCATCTCTTTATTTCAATAGGCATATTGGATGATATTTTGAGTTAGCCTTTCAGCTTCTATCCTGAGGCCTACTCGGTGATTTTAAAAAGGGTTTTGGTGCTGATTTTAAAATGGACAATAGGATGGTATTCAGTGTGGCCCAATGGGATACTAATATATTTAAAATAATGGTGGACTAACCCTAGGGGGATTTTAGATAGCCTAATGTGTATGTGTCTGTGTTTAAGGGTGTGTGGTTGTAAATGTACCCCCAACATCTAATATATATTAATTGTCTTTATTTGCTAATAATAAAAATTATATAATATTATTTAATGTCAATTATTTTTTTAATTATTACCTATTAATTTTTATTATTACTAATTATTAGTAATTATTTATTATTAATTTTTAAATTTTTAATTAATTATTAAATATTATTATTTATTTATTTTAATAATTTATTCTTTAATTTACAATATTAATTATTATTTATTTCGATGATAATTTATATATTGATGATAATTAATTTTAGTTAGTTATATTTTTAATTATATGTTATTATTGATGTATTATTTTTAATAATATAATCTTATTAAATTAATGGGATAATGAAACTCATTCCTATGTTAATAATTCATAATGGATATCAAGATCTCACCCCTTATTAAATGGTTTCCTAGGTGGTGTTTTAGTTATATTTTGAAATTACATAAATAATTATGCATTCAAATAAAAACAATATTTTAAATATAATTTAAAATTTTGTTATATATATATATATATATATAATTATAAACAGATTATTTATTTAAAAAATAATATCAATTTTAAAAAATAATAGTTGAATTTTTTATTTCGTTATATAGATATATAATAAAAATTAATCAAATTTAGGTTTATTTAAAAATCGGGTAAAGAGAATTCAATGAATTGACACATTCCACTATGATGGCCAAGCATCTATTCAATTTATGCCTAACCATCCCATATTCCAGACACAAAACTGTAACACATTTCATTAAAAAATAAAATAAAACTCATGCCTCCAATTTTTCTTGAGGATTTAAATAAATGAAATATTATAAAGAATCCATAGATTAACAATAAATTTGGGCAGAAAACCAAAACAACTTTTCAAAAAAATAAAAAATAAAAAATGATAATATAATATTAGGATCATTTTTTTACTTATGAAAATAGTTACAATATATGATAAATAATTATTGAATTTTAGAAAAATATTTATGTTATAAATATCTGCAATAAAATATTAAATATTTTTTTTACGATTTTATGAATTCAACATATTAGTGTGAAATCATTATGATAAATCCATATATCTAATAGAAGAAAAAAAAATTTATAAAATCACTTACAACATTAAAAAATATTGAAATTTATAACATATATCATATAAAACACAAAACAAGTCTTTAGGTTGTAGTAACCATCATATAAAATGCATTATATATCATGTGCTTCAACATCCCCAATGTAAAATGTCACAGGATAATGATATCCAACAACTTAGGTGCATTTCAATCATCATTTTGTGATTTCATTAATTAAATGAATATAAAAATTTATTTCTATGAACTTATATTAGTGAATACAATTGTGTAACATTGTCAAATCACGATACGAGGTGTTACTATATGACATATTACATTCTTTGTAAATTGTAGATCAATTTCATTTTATTTGTACATCTATATGTATTTTAAGAACTAAATTTATTATGAAACTACTAAATATATATATATATATATATATATAAGTACTAAATTTAATATTAATATTATGATTTAATTCTATAAAAAAATAAAAATTTTAAATTCTTTAAAATTTTGTTACAAATAGTGAATAATAATATACAACTGTAAAAAATAATATTATCCACCAGTTTGGCAATCATATATTTTTTAATGTGATTATAATATTTTCAATGAAACATACTAAGGGATATTTGAGTAATGTATTCATTCTTGATTGAAAAATAAATTTCTACATGATAAACAAGAATACATTATTTCATTTCTATAGCTCATCACTTATTAGAAACAAGGAACACAATAACTCTAGGGAGTTGTATTTGTTGAATTTCCTATGAATTTTACATGGAAATCATGGTATTGAAGACAAAAATTGATGCATCCAATGGGTCGTTCTCATTCAATGAAAATCACTATATCTAACAAAGTTATACATTTAAAATAATTCAATCATTTATAACAAAAAAACCCTAAAATTGTTAAATTTTTTAATTAGAGGCATTTATAATATATGGGGAATGAGTTTTCAATTTTTTTAAATTAAATGAGTTTGTTTTTTTTGGAATATAGTATCACAGAGTTTAAATAAATTGATTCATGGTCATACAGATGGATAGAATAAATTTATCTATTGCTCTATGCATTATTCGTATGAAAATATTAGTTTAAATAAGTAATTTATCTATATAAAAAATTGTTTTTAAAATACAATATTTAAAAAATTAAATTTAGTATTAGTTTATGTTTTGTTTTAATCTATCTATAATCACATCTTGTACTAATTTAACACTCTTTGTAAGTGTGCTATTTCTATGAAACATGATTGAGGGTGAATATTTCATGGAGCTGGCCAACTAGTTGGGGAAAATTGGTGTTGACCATGAGTGTTAAAGGTTAGCAGCAGAGAATTCATTGGAAAATGTTAATGGTTGTAGCCACCCTATGCAATGGAAGAAACAATAATAGGGTTAAAAATTATGACATTATTTGAATATGTAATTGATAATAAAATTGGGTAGTGGTCCGTATAAGCATTTCAACATGCTTCCCTTTTGTAGCTTTTGGCCATAATGGTGTAGGTCATTGGGGACATGATCATGTGTTGGATGATCACCTATGGTTCCAAAAAAGGAATTGATATTCGAGTGTCAATAAATCATTATGATATAGAAGTAAGGTTTCATGTGTTTTCTCTATGGAGAAAACAAAATTTCCCACCTTGAGGATGAGGTTTGTAGATGGTGAGAGGCAATGCCTAGTGCCAAAGGTTTTGAATGAGCCCATCCTCTAGAGCAGGTTTGTGGATGGATGATTATGTGACTAGCACAACCAATTATAGAAGCCTTTGTTGATGGTGTAGATATAAATGGAGAAGTATTCTTGGATTACCATAATTATGATGGTGGAGCTAGTGTTGACGCTGGGGAGGACACATGCAGGCATGTCAGAAAAATCTAGGATGGGTGGGATCCAAGTATGATCAACTAAACACAACATTTCTAATACACATTGATTGTAAATTTAGATGATGCTACACTGATTAGTAAACGATTACCATTTCTTGAAAATGTCAGTATAACAAATAATTTTTTTATAAGGGAATAAAGGTACAACTATTTTCCAAAAAAACATAACATTGGTCTATAAAATAAATCATAATGGAAAAAGTTTTCCTGAGAAGAATTTGGATGTGAAATTTTAAGAATTTTTTCAAAGGGAATGTATTGAGACTTCTCATTAGATGAACAAATTTTTAATTTGGAAGAGCTATGTTATTGGATAAATTTTTTGTAAAACGTTTCTCACAAAGGTCCCCAAACAAATTTTCAAATAAAATAATGTTACTAGATTTATAAGAGAGTGGTTTTTCATAAAGAATATGAATGGAAAAAATGATGAACAGAAGAGAAATCTAACCTAATGTGGAATTTCATGAAACTATTATTGTTGAGTTTATTCAATATCAAAAAATATTGAAATAAATCCAAAGGGATAAGATCATACATTAGGGTACCATATAGAGAATCGGGATGTCACCTAATTCATATTAACTTATAGGAATGTTTCTAAACATTATTGGTCTTCATTAAAAATTATTATAGGTATATGTGTTTTCTTGATAGGAATAATGTAAAAAGTCTCCTTTCATAATTATTTTTATTTTATGATAGAGTTCAATGTTGTGAACTAATGAAATGAGATAATGAATAGAGGGAATCAAATGGACATCAATCAATAAAAATATCCATCATATATACAAGTATCATATAAAATCATTCAATCTCATTAGATGAACTATTTTTAATACTATGATATATATAGTTCAAATTGAGTAAAAAATTATCATATGTAGAAAACACCCATCCAACAGACAAACTTTACTTTTGAAGGGAATCCGTGTAAGTGATGTTGAAGAAGTGAGATCAGAAAAACTAATAAGGATGAAGAAAAATAAAGAAGATATTTTTTTCATCTTAAAGGGAGTGATTCAACATAAGGATTGTTCTTAACAATGAATTTAGACAGACAAATATTGGACATAGTTTTAATAAGGAACATCACATAATATTATAAATTAAAAAACCCGACAATGATGAATGCATAAATTCTATTGGTTTGTGATTTCAATTACCTATTATCTATCCAAGTCAATGAAGTCATAATTATTTCATTAACATCTGATTTAATGGATGTTATATAATAGTTGCACGCACATATTTTTCGTAACGATTAAAATTTATTTGATAAGAGTATGGAATGCATCAAAAGGGTTAAAAAATGGATGGGAAAGTGAAATTGGTTTCCCAATATTTCCAATTCGTGTGAACTTGTATAAAGGGGAAGAGAATTTATCATACTCAACACTATTCATAGTTACAAAAATAAGATATACTAAAGAACTTGTGTTAGATGTGATTTTCCAACCAAGATTTTTTTTGTGTTGAATAAAATTTGAAGAAAGAGAATTTCTATCATAGAATTGAATAAGGATTCATTTTAGAGAATCAGAACAATGAAATCAGATAGGGTTTCTGAGTTTTTTTTAATAAGAAACACCATACAAGTAATAATTTTTGAGCAACAGTTTTTCTAATTGGATAGAATATAGGATTAAAATTAGACATAGTTTGAATGAGGCATAACAGATGAACTTTTATCGAATCAATGAAAAACTATATGGAAGAGCACTACCAGAAGGAGAATGTAGATGGAATTTTTAATGTACTTTTGGGATAATAATATGAAAAGATTCACATTATTTTTAATAATTGTTTTGTAAGAAAAATACTGTATATTATTAGTAGTCAGTGTAATCATTTCTATCGGTAGATAGACGTTGACTAATGGGAGTCATATAAATGTTAATTTCACTTATTTTGAATTGTGTATTTCCATGGATCCTGGGGAGTATCTATATCATGTATGTTTGTTCCCACACTAACGATGAACCATCTAAATCTTCTATTCCTTTTTTCATTTATCATCATTGGATTCTTGTGAGCATGTCAAAAATTTATATGTAAATAACACTGAAATGTTTTAGGGGTTTTGTTTCACAATGTTTTAAATTTTGTAAAAGTTCATCATTGATTCACCCCCAGTAATTCCACAATGCTTATGAAGTTCACTTATTTTCATGGTGGGTCTTCGAATTAATTTTTCATCAACCATTACAAGTAGATTAATTGGTACAGAATTTATGGAATTCAATTCATCCTAATATTTGTAAAAAATTACAATGCAAGGGTTGTGTAAAGGGCATATTCCTTGGGGTTGGTATGGCCCATTATTTCGACATGCATGTGTGGGTTTGGGTGTGTTTCCTTGTATTTTACACATTATAAATAAATGATATATATACATGATTTTATATATAAAAATTTAAATGTTATTGAATATAATTATTTTTTATATGGAATTATAAGTATTTAAATAATATCAAAATATAATGAAAAAATCCATGCATGACACCCTTTCCTAAGAGAGGAGATCCTGATATCCGTTATAAATTTCTTGTGTGGCACTCTATTTCACTTTTCAAGGACTCTAATAATAATATATCAATAATAATAATAAATTAATAATAATATTTAATTAAAAATGAAACCAGTCAAAATTTACTATCATTTATATAAATAATAAATATTATAATAAAATAGAAATGTACTAATATAATTATCATAATTAATAATTATAATGAATTTTATTCTTAATAATAATGAATAATATTGTAAACATAACTAAAATAATAAAGAATAATTAATAATTGTTATTAATAATATAGTATACAACTCGACCAGTGGATATGGATACCTGAAACCCATTTCCACAAAAAATTATTAATGAACCATGCGCACACACACACATAAACATGGGTACATGGTGTTGTAGGTTCCAAAATTTGGAATAAATAATGCCGCCAAAAATTAATAACCAAAACAATTCAAGAGTCCATAATGTCTTCCTTTTTATGGGAAGTGTGACAACTTCCCTCAGTGTAATGTTCACATTTTCAAATGATTTTATAACAAAATTCATAATTTTTATGCCAATTTTTCTATGTTCGAGCTCCACCCCAAATTGTTGGGTGAAAAATGCAGGTCATGGGCATTATAGATGCACAAGGATGATCAAGATATCTATATATATATATTTGTATTTGATGATTCATTCAATATTTATTAATGAAGAAAATTCCATGACCAAAGAAACAATTAACTTGAATATTAACATAACGGAACCAAAAACCTATAGATGGTCTATGTTTTTAAAATTACAAATAATATATATTTTTAAATCAATAATCATTACTACATATTTGGATCATTATTTGATGAAGATATTGACCATTTGAAGCACTTTTAATTTTAATTTTATTGTGCTTCTTTGATCCATGCATAGAATCAATATAGTGGTGTGCACACATGCTCCATTGATATTTGAATGACAATGATTGATTGTATGGTTCTATCATATAAGACCAATAATATTATTTTTACATCATGATCATTTTGGATTGAATGATTTCTTCTAATTCTTGTGAAGATGAGACAATAATGAATAGAGAGGTAATTCATTTTTAATGAGGCACACCAGATGAGCTATCATTATTTAGAATAAATATATAATGGACAGACACTACCAGATAAAGAATCAAATTGAACATATAGATTTACATTTTGGAGAGTAATTCACAGAGTTTCAAATCTTTTTCATTAGCTTAGATTTATAAGAAAAACATTTTAATATGAATAATTTCAATATAGTCATATCAAATAGAAGATAGAAGTAGTCTAATGGTGGATGACTCAAAGATGTATACACTACATTCTAATATTGAATTTCCATGTATCTGTGGCAGTACCCATAAAATTGATATTAGTTATAACATTATGTGAAACACTTGAAAATATTATGTTGCTTTTTTTTCTTTCTTATCATTACATTCATGTGAGTTTGATAAAAATTGATGTGGAAATAAATATAAGAAGTTATAGAGGTTTGGTAAAATACAATATAAAGTTTTTTAATTTTCACAAGGGATTATACCCCCATTATTTATTGGTTAAAGTATCTTTAATAACATAAATTGTTATCATAGAAAATAACCCAATGTTGAATTCAATCACAAGAAATATCAACTAAGTCAATAGTAGAGGTATTTCTAAATTTATTGGGAAAATTTATCATTCTGAATATATATAACGATACCATATCATCTATAAATTATCCTCTAATTAATTGATGAAACATTCAATTCATTTCTACACATAGTGAAAAATCGTACCACTCCTTTTACTAAAAGGGGATCATTGAAGGTGATTGGAAATCCATAAAAGCAATTCCAATGCCTTTTTAAAAAAAACTCATGTAGGTTATGGGTATCAAAATATATAATTAAAAAATAGGTAAAACTGAACATATCTTTAAAGGGAACACCACATTTAAGGTTGTAATGTTATAAATCTAGCATATAGTGTTTGATGGCATCTTAATAGAAAATGAATAAACCATTGATGTGTACTTAGTCATAGTTAGTGTATTTGTTTTAAACATTAGTTGATTTGGAGATATCATGGAAAATTCTACAATTTGTATGAAACTAATGAGAAAATTACATGATATAATTGACATAAAAAACTCATCATTAAAATATAATTATAATTTAACACTTGATTAATTACATAACATTTTTCTGCAGGAAGCCTCAACCCAATTGGCAAGGACTAGACAAGTGCATCCTGAGACACGGGATAAAATATGGGGGGATTCATATTTATAGGTACTGTAAAAGTGATATAGAAGGTACTTCTTAGTAATTTATTAGTTATACCTGTTAAACTGTTTGAGCTTTCAAGCCACTAGTTTGGTTCTATGGTTCTTCAAGGCCTTCGAGAAGCAAATTACATCTATTATGTAAGGTTCATAGGACACCTAAATGCCTTTTTGTCTGCCTCAATTCATTCAAGACACATGTAATTATTTAAATGTGTGCGATGAAGACTCTACATGGAGTAGGCTCTTTATGGGGATTTAGGACAAGGATCATTCACTAGAGTAGAGCTAACATATTTTTCAAAATGATAGGTTTTGGAATTTCCTATTGGGACTGGCCTTTGCATGTACGAGAAGCCCAGTCTAGTAGATATGCGAAGGTCAAGAGCTCACATCATGATGTATATGCTCAGTATGTGTAGATACAAGTAGTTATAGTCTAGATTATTTCTTCTATGATCTTGGGGATACATAATTCCACAAAGACTATGGGCCATGTAAGTGTTACCCTTCACACATAATATGTGGATTATAAATAATGAAATGAATTACAAAACTTAATTATTTCATATGATATGAGGAATGTTAAAAAAATTATATAGAATAAAAAGGTAGAAATATATTTTGAATACATGTGAAAGATAAAAGTCCAAGATACTAGAAATATTGACATTAATGAATTGGAAGAAAAAGAAGATGATAGAAGGAATGATATAATCATATGTATTGTTTCCAAAAATTAAATGAGATTTATGGGTAGGTATAGAGGAAACTTTTCACTCAAATGTATTGAGTTTGGATAAATTGGGAATTTTAATATTAACTAACCCAATAAAAATGATTGATAATATGAAAATAATTATTAAAAAAAAACTTGGTAGAAGATGTTTTATAAATGATGTAAATGAAATAAGAAGTACACTATCATTAATAAAATGTTCACTAGAAATAGAAGAATCATTTTAAGTAAGAAAAATAAATTTGAATCTACTAATAATAATTTCTAAGAGGATGAAAATATCGAAAATTTTATAACCTTCTCTGAAAATGTTGAGAGAAAAGGTGACGCCTCAAACATCTTTGAAAATTAATTAGGTGAAGAATCGTAAAGAGAATATCAACTAAAATATAAAAATGTAGAATTTTCAGATAAAAATAAATAACTCAAGAAATAGTTAATTATGATTAATAAATAATGAGGAATGAATATTTAAGGAAGTAAATAAATCATTAAATAGAATGATGGGTATATTAAGCAGGTCATAGACCTTAAACTAAAATTTTTTTAACAGTGGGAGGTATCAGAGTATATTAGTAAAAATATGCTTATAAAGAATATAAGGTTTTTAAAATATAATAAAATCATATTAATGAAAAAATAACCATAATAAATATGAATGAATATTTTAATAAAAAATCCCATGTAAATTGTGATTCATCTTAACCTATTTTGAAAACACACTGCACGAATCCCTTGAAATCATCACCCAATAAATTTAAATGTAAATTTGATTTCACTAATAATGAAGGTTTTAAAAAAATAATGAGAAATATTGGGTTGATAAAGGACATGCAAAATTCATCACATTGATTAAAATTAAAAATATATCCCATATGAACTTATCCCACTGATAGTAGGAAATATAAGCATAATGAAGTTTTAAACCATTAGAAACTAATTACATGAAAAATATGACTTTTATTGAAATCCACGATTTGATGGAATTAGTTTGTGCATTATATTTAATAGGAAAAAATAATATAAATATTGGAACAACATGTATCTTCTAAGAAATAGGTATGAAAATTGGGTATAAATAGTCGGAGAAAAGCGAGTTACTTTCAGTTTTAAAGGATGTTGAAAAAAACTCTGAGTATGTTAGAAAATATCAATTAACAAATTAATATGAATGCCTAGAGAAAGTTTCTCTATGATTTGACCAACATGGAAACAATTTTTTAGAATGTATAATCACTATTTTTATATAGGTTTATTAGGAAAATTAATAAAAATATGAGTGAGAGAAGAATGTTTAGGAAATACCATTTTTGTTTAGACAACATTAAATGAAAGTAGGAGGACCAATACAATGATTATTTGTAGTTTTTGTTAATAACACATTGAAGGTGATATAAATAATTTAAGGATTTATAAAACTAATGTATTATGTGTAGTTAAATTTTCCAATAATAGTTCTTTAAAAATCAAAGGAATAGTAACTACTTAGATTGAAGATCAATAACTAAAATTCAATAAATTTTTATATGTATATGAGCAATAAACACAACATACATGGTGTCATAAAAATATGTGATGATGGGTAGGATGTTATAATAAAATTTTTTAATGTGTAATTAGATTTTTAAATGATGGTAAATTTGTTACCAAGAGATAAAGAACCTACTAAAATCTGCTTCATTTTGGAGAACTTATTAAATCATGTTACTTGAGTGATGAAAGATAAAAATAAGTTGTGGAATTTCAGTATTGGGTATATTTTCTAGAAAATCATGAACCACAATTTCATATTTGATGTTATAATAAATTTTCTGTCATTGAAAAGGAATGAATATGAAGTTTTCACAACAAGTATAAAATTAACGATGATCAGTAAAATCATAAGAAAGATGAAATTGAATCTTCCACCCATAATAAGTTAATTTAATAATTTTCTTGTGGAATTGACATCAAAAAAAATTAACAGTGATTTCTAAATTTATCTCTTTTATTGATGATATCACTCAAATAAACAAAATCATGTTTGGGAAGCATAAATTAGAGGCTGAAAATGATCTTATTTTTATGGAGATAAGTTGATGGTGATATGGGTGTCTAATTAATGAAGTTGAGATTCAAAAATGTAATGTAATATACATGAAATGATTTTGAATAATATTTGAAGAATCATGGAAATAAAAATTATTATAGTTCTCTATACACAACTCAGAAAATTGGAATGGTATAAAAAAATTGAAACTTGGAGGAAACAGAATGTTTTATATTGGATGAGTATTAGAAAACTATGATTTTCATCAGAATATCTTTTAGTATTGTTGTGTATGTACAAAAAATGTTTTTACCGATAGAATACAATTTTAATTCTTATTAAATATTTTATAAGAAAAATAATTTAAGGAAATATTTATATGTTTTTTGAAGTACCATATAAATAAATATAAAAATATAGATCCCAAAAAATTTAATAAATAATATAAAGAAGTAATTTTCAAGGGATATTCATGAAATGGAAGTAGGTATAAATTTTGGAAAATACATTTATAAAAGTCGATATATTCCATTAACATGGAAGTTTTTGAAAAAACAGATTCATTATCAAAGGTTTTAAAATATTTTAAGGAAGATAAATTGAAATCATCCAATGAAAATTAATATGGTTAAGATAAAATTATTCCATATTACATGATTGGATATTTATAATAAACATGTAGTGATGATGTTTTTTCATGATGAAATACTATGAAATTTAATACTCTAAAATATAGAATGAATTTGGGAACATTTTTTGGAATCAGAGAACTCCAAATCAAACAAAAATATAGTTGATAGTAGAAAATCATTCATCACTTATCTCACATATTAAATGAAAATTAGTTTCGAAATATGTTGTACACAAATAATTGGAATACAATTTGAACTATGTTTTAAAAAATATTTATAAGAAGGAATCATGTGAACTTGTTGATCTTCTAAAACGAATGGATAGTATTGGGATAAAGTGGGTGTATAAAAAGATGTTTAACAAACATGTATGAGTTTCATGAAATAAAAAATTACTTTTTTTTTTCAATCAATATTTAGAGGCTTAAATTATGTATATTTATGAAATGTTTTCCCCCATTCGAATATTGTAAAATATAATAATTCTTTTCATTGTGGATTCACATCACTGTTTTAAAGTTTATCAGATGGATGTAAATTAATATTTAATAAATAGAGAGATTAACAGATTACATTATAATGAGAAACCTAGTACGTATATTCGTAAAAAATATGAATCTAAGGAGCATAAGTTGAATAAATCATTATTATTGATTGAAAAAGATCAATGTTACTGGTACACAAAACAAGATAGTTGTTTGAAAAAGTTGAATTCCACTAATGGAAATGTTTAAAAAACATTTTTATATAGAAGATGATCTCAGGTACCATGATTTTTATTCTTTACATTAAAGACATTCATGAATAAATTAAAATGATTTTTGAAATTTCAATGCATAGATAATTAACATTATTTTTGGGATTAAATGTTCATAAAAAATAGATACATGTGGAATTGAGGCCAAAGATTCTTGTTTAACCTCCACCAAATACTTTCTAATGTTTTTTAATAATCCCCCACCAAGCTTTGGAATATGTAGACAAATGGAAAAAATATGTACTACATTTCTGGAATGGGGGAGAGTATGAATTTTCCTATATAATGTTAGTGGGTAAGTACTTTTCATTGAAAAATGGATCTTAACATATGGTGATCATAAAATGATAGAGATGAAAAATTTGTAGAAGAAAATAAGGGGGGATGCTTTATCTTAACATGGGAAAAATATTTCATGTCAGTGTGGGATAAATTTACATAAAAAATATTACTTATCTAGAATCGTGTCATTGGGACCATTTCTATTAGTAATAAATTTTTTATAAAAATTTTAGAAAATGTTATTTGTTAGAAAAATGTGTTTTAAAAAGTCTATGAGATATAAATTAATGAGTAGAAATAAATTTTAATTAATGTTGTCAATAAATCCAAATAGATATATTGAAAATAATTTCTGATTTTTTGTTAATAAGGATTCTTTATTTCAGGAAATGTCAGATTTTTTATTTTTTTTTAAAAAAGTGTAATAATGAAGTAGAATGTTTGTTAAAAAGGTATTTTTAATAATTTTTTGGAGAAATTGGGGAATATATAATGATTCCTTAAATTTTTTAAGATATTTTATTTACAAAGATATATGATATTGTGATGATAATTAACTATTTCCAACATAATGAACATGTCATGATACAATATTATACTTATAGAAGTTAAGTAATGTATAATTATTTTGTGGATGAACATTTTAGGAAATAAAATTAACTGGAAAACGGATAATGTTTTTATATAATGAAGTTAGTAGTTTAATTTATTAATTTTTTCAAAAGGTAAATTTGTGAAACTATTCATAATACAATAAAAAACTTAAGAATGTATAGTTGAGTTTCTTGATGTTTTTTTATTTAGGTTTCTCAAAATGTTTAATGAACAATCATTATAGAAAAATAAATTTTCTGAGTTATTAATAGATATTTTTTTAATAATTTATATTGATGAAAAAATGCAGATCCTTAGAAAAAACTGACTGGATGAATAATATCAAGATTTTTTTTGGATTTTGTTTTAGGGAACAAAATATTGAAAGAAATTTAAATGGGTAGAATATTATGTTAGGATACTACATAGATAAGTTGGACATGATTGAAGTACTTCAATTTTTTAAAAATGACGTTTTCCATATTAAGTGGGTCAAGAGAAACAGCCTGAGGAAGATGTGTTTTCCTAACCTAAAGAATACATTTTAATTTTGTAGAGTGTTTTGTTTAAGGCAAGAGTTTGAAGTTATAAAATAGAGAATAATCTAACAAACTAAATGTTTTTAATGATTAAATTGGAAGGAAAACATTTTTTAGAGTGTTACTAAGAAAATTTTCACAACATTGTAAAGTCTACACCCTGATGATGCTAAAAGTGTTAATTCATTTGGTTTGTGATGTCAATTGTGTATTATCATTTCAATTTTTAGGAAGTTTGAATGAATTCATTAACATCTAAGTTAAATAATTTTCATGGATAGTTAGAGAAAATAGTTTTCATTATGTTTCAAGATGATTCGAGAAATCCCTAGAAGTTTTAAGAAGAGTTTCATGAATTGTTTTGAAAGGGAATGTGTAATTGGTTTCCATTAATTTCCACCTAGGGATAACCTATATAATGGGGTGAAAATTAAATCATACAAAGAACTGGTCATAGCACAAAAAGGATGATTCAATTCATTACTTATGTAAAAAGTGAGTTTCTAATAAAAAATTGTTTTTGATGAAGACAATTACCCTATATAAAAGTCAAATCATAGAATCATGTAGAGTTTTTATTCAGAGAAATGTTATAGGGAAATTGGATAGGGTTTGAGAGTGGTGTTTTTTATAAAAAAATACGATATAAAAATATTGATGCATATGTATTTTTTAAATTGTGATAGAATACATGATTATAAATAGGAAATTTTTTTTTGATGCACACCAAATAAAAAATATTCAGATGGATGAAAATCACACCAGATGAATGCTACCAAATGAATAAAATGGATAGACTTTCCAGACATACATTTGGGAGAAAAAAACAAAAAGTTCCCATAATTTGTTTCAAATATATTTTTTAACAATTTTTTTAAATGATGGGTGTTAGTATAATATTGAATATCAGGAGATATATGGAATCAAATAAGAGTTGGAAAAAAATTATATACATTTATTTATAATATTAAATTTCCAAGGAATTGTGGAAGTGGCCACAGAATGTATGAATGTTCCCTTTGCCGAGGACATAAATTTTAAATATTACATGACTTTTTAGAATTTTATTATCATTTTAGGCTTCTAATTTTGTAAAAAATTAAAAATTAAATAACTCTAACATGTTTTATTGTTTTGGTTTTAAAATGGTTTATATTTTTAAGAGTTCACTATTGATTCACCCCATATGAGTGGTTCACTAATCCTTAGGATATTCGTATATGTAAAAGGTGGGTGTTTAATACATGTTGAGCTTAGATCCATGAAAAATTGGGCCATTGAGGCATAATTTATAGGTCTTTAGGGCATCAAAATATTTTTTTTCCTATGGGAAAAAATTGCTCTTCACAGGTTATGTTAATGTGGTATCTCGTTGGGGGCTATGACCTATCCTTCCGGTCTGTGGGTGTGGGTGGGTGTGTGATTCCTTGTACTGTAACACCAATAATGAAATGGAATAAATATATCTATGTGTATGTTTGAATAAATTTTATTAAAGGTATTTAAAATACTATTTTTTTAGAATTACTAAAATTTATGTATTTTTAAAATACAACAAAAATCCTCACCCATGACATCCTTGTTGGGGGGAAGACTGGACATTCTATATAGATTTTACACATGGGATTTCTCTTAACATTTCTTATATGATAACAATAATAATATATTAATAATTTAAAATAACTAAATTATAACAGATAATAAAAATGCAACAAATTTTGATAAATTATGATTAATATTCTAAATATGTATTGTTATAAATAAAAATGTAGAAATATAATTATCATTATTAATAATTGTAATGAAACATATTATTTAATTACTAATAATGATATTATTATTTAATAATACATATATTCATAATAATATTCGTAAGATAATAATTAATAACAAATAATAATTAAATAATATATAATAATTTGTAATCATTATTAATAATATAGAATACGACTGCACCATTGTATATGAAAATTACAAAACCATGGCCTCATTAAATTTATTGATGGAAAAACACTCACACACATGAGGGTACCTGGGGTTTTACGATCAAAGAATGTAGTACATACAACACCTCCCTCATGTAATGAAAATATACAATTCAAGAGGTTATATTATCTACATTCGTGATGGAAAGGGTAACAACGATCCTCAGTGCAATGTCAAAATTTTCCATGCATCGTTAAAAAATCATGTTTTTTGATGCCAAATTCCCATGATTTTAAAAATACCATGAATTTCCTGGTGTCGACTAAACGATTCGAGCAGAGTAGAATTTGATTATGAGCATAAATATCCATACAGTTTTTTTGTATTTGATGGATCATTAACATATTTTTCATGATGTAAATTCCATGAACAATGAATATTTCTATCAAATTTTTAAATATGATATCCCAGAACCCAAAGACAATATTAGAATATTAAATTTATAATTAGACTAGATTTAAATATTAGAATTCATACCTCATCTTATGAACACTATTGGATAAAGATGATGATCATCTGAAAATTAATTTAGATTACCTTATTTGTTCTTGTTGGAAGAAAGTATAGAATGTTTATAGCGGTGATCCACACATGGCCATTTTATCTCAAAATAAACTAGCTGATTTCCGGATTGTATAATGATTGATCAGTCGTCTTGTGTTTTTTATCTGTATCACAATAAGATCCTTTAGGATTGAAAGAGTTATTCTCATTCTTTAGAAGATGAGAGGAGATAGTCTACGAAGAGATATCTGTTCTGTGCATTGATCCTCAAATCATGGTGTTTTGATTAATGAAACATAATAGTCATAACTATATATTTATAGAGTCTGGTTTTAGGTTTAAATATTATTTAATTACATACCGAACCTTAACTAATAAAATAATCCTTATCAAACCGATATCCATATATTAATAATAATATATTATTTCGTGACCCAATTAGAGAAATGATAATTATTATTTTATGAACTTACAAATTATCATTTATCACTATACATGATCTTGGTCTGCTCAGTTTAATTTTTATTTGTTTAATAACCAAATAAGTATTTAATTAAATATTTATTCAAAATTTAATATATAAAATTATGAAAACATTAATAAAATTATCCCTTGATCATGAGAATAATATTTTCTCCATCAGTTAAATTAAAATAAAATTTAATCGATATTAATGGAAACAGTTAGTGTGTGAACCTCTAGTACACATTCTAATTGAAATTATATAGGCTTTCTTAAAATACCAGATTACTCTCTAAAAAATGTTCAAGATTAAAAATAAAAAGAACATAATGTCAAAATTTTGACAACCACATACTAATGATCACTGGGGAATATAACCACCTAGTCTTAATATCTAATTATGTATGTTTCACATTTGATGCATCAACTAATATGATTGATACATCATTCATTTTATATTTGAAATAAATACATCGTCACAATAATGCCATGGATTTTAATGCGGTGATTATATTCTAATCAAAGGGTAAAGATGTCAACCTCCATAAAGATTGAAGTAAAAAATCCTTCATCGAAATATCCCTTAATAACATGTCATTCATGATTTAGCCAACATAATCAACTTATTTCAAACAAAGATAATCATGGTTTTGATCACTAAATCAATTTACAAGTGTCATTGAATTTATTAATTATAATCTTAAAGACTAATAACCATTACACATACTTGAAATTAAAAATTTTAAATGACTGAAAAATAATTTGGATTTATACAGGTAAGGATATTCTTACAATCTACCATCTTGGTGAAATCCAAGTATGAAAATCATAAGAAGAACCCTTAATCTCACATGAGTACTCACACTTGACAGTCCAAATAAAATATTCCCTAACATAGTACATTATATTATTATATAACTATAATTTATAATATCATCATGGACATTCAACGTTCTCATCACAAAGATGAAAAATTCTATTCATATCAATGAGATAGATAACCTAGGATACTACTAAATCAAATTTATATAGAGTAATAAAAAGTATATAATAATAATATTTTTTATTAATATTAAAATATTAAAATATAAATTGAATAAAGGATAAAACAATTTTTTCTAAAACATCAACCCCAGAAATCTCTATCTTACACTAGAGTAACCTACTTATGACTTTCAATCTACTAGATCTCACATGATGATCATGTTTCTACTTATTCATGGAATTTTAAGAGGTCCACCATGTTTTATTTTCGGGATATTTTTTTCACTAAAACATTACGTCTTTATTAAAATGCCCTCACATTTGATACTTCCAATGTATATTATTCATCGGTTGATGTGACATTTACTCCAAATAAAGATTTACTACAACATTATTATCAAATTAGAGAGTGATGTGGTCTTTACTTATAATTATCAAATCATGCTAATTGAAAATTTTTTCATCAAAACAACATCTTTAGGTTCTTTAGAAGCCATAATATATTAAGATTCTATGATAGAATTTGTGACCACAACATTCTTTGAGTTATTATAGATCACAACATATTTATTAAGATTAAAGATGTATATCGTTTGTAATTTTATAACATCTTTATCTATTTAAAATCTAACATATTAATATTTTATGGTGGTCATTTCATCATCTCAATTATATACTAGGAACGTATCCTTAGTATGCCTAAGATACATAAGTATATTCATGAATACCATTAAATGGTGGTCACCTAGGTTAACATGGATTATTCTAACAAGACTCTAGGTGTAGGATAAATCAAAACTATCAGATATCACAACATACTAGACCAACCCAATTTTGTGTGTATATTGAATACTTTCCATTCTTTACAATTTTTCAGGTGTCTATGGACACATTTTCCTAGAAAGATGAATTCCATGTGACATCGATTACAATCCCCTCTAGGATTATTGCATACAAAATATCTTAAGACCATAACTGATAGTAATAATGGTATTTTGCTTCCAATATGTAATAGTTCGTCAATATATATAAGTATTTATCGATACACACACCAATTAAACGACTTCTAAAAAAACTCATAATTGTCCTTTATGAAACCAAATTCTATTATGTTTTCATCTTACTAAATGTCCCATGATGTAGATTATTTATTTAATTCATAAATAAATATATGAAATTTTCATAGCATTTTGGGATTGTTTGGAGTCAAAAACCCTTTGTTTTGTGTCATATATATCTATCTAAATGTTACAATTAAGGAGGGATATTTTGAATACAATTTTCAAAATATCATATTTATAATGATCTATAATTATAGGTATAATTATTATATATTTATTCATTAAAACTATTGATAATGTTTTGTATTATTCTATAAATTGATGTTTTTAAATGTTTTACATCCATTTTATTCCTTGTAAGTAGAAATATTTCCATTCATGTATATTTCCTCTATGAAAACCCAATTTGAAAGTAATTATCTCTACGTCTCCTAAAGGATATACCATAAAACCAAAATTTGTATTGGTACATAGACTCCAACATAAAATTCAGAATTCCTGGAAGATAGAAACATATGAGACACTTAATACTTCCTTATATAATAAATGATTAATTTCTTCAGAAAATAATAACTCACCATCCTTGGTAAATATAAATCCATACCATTGTTGTTTTCTAACTACTATCTTATTTTTCTATTATTACTTCTGACTCCAGAACATCATCCTCCATGGGGATTTTTGAAATCTATTCATATGCCAAATCTTGTGTACATTGAGCATTGAAATCATCATAGACTATATTTATCCCATATAAATTTTTATGGTGGTCTATCTAGGTAATATAAAATTGATTATTTGCTGTATATAAAATGGAACACTTTATGCCTTGATTGAATGTTTTTTACCAGATGATTCTATATAAAATACTTTTTAACATAATAAATTTATTTATGACAACACAATTTTCATTTCACTCTATAAAAGTTATATAATACAATCTTCCACTATAGTTGGTTATTATTTTTGTATATATGATACTATATCTAATGTGTATCCCCAAAAGGATAATGAAATATTTACACGAATCATCATTGATCTCACCACGAATAATAGGGTTTCATTCCTTCTTTTACAATATCCATAAAATTAATACATTTAAACAGGGTTGATTCAAGATAATATCGTAAATCCCTAGGAAAAATCAATGAATTATTGAATAATATATTCTCCAACATGGGATGAGTAGTGTTTTCAAATATACTTATTATTATGGATTTCATCTTCATTATTATATTCCTCAAATCTTTCAATGGTACATGACTTTTACCTCATCAACTAGTCATTATAATATCATCTAAAATCCTTAGTAAAATTTATGAATAATTAATACCCTGACCTTATTTCAATATAAAATGGTCTCTACCCATCGTTGTGATCAAATTCAAGAATATATATAGACCATTCATTTTTCTACTAAATTTTTATTTAGTTACATTACCTTATAAGAATTCATGACATAAAATAAGTAGTTTTATTTCAAATTAATATAAATAATCATATTGATTTAATTTCGACCATAATATTTCCGTTAAATTACATAAATTGTGATTCAAAAGTTTGGAGTGGTGTGAGTTATATGATGTATTTTAAATACGGATTACCAAAACATGGTTCCTGTAATCCAAAACATAAAGACCATTATTTAAATGTGAAATACCATTTAAATTTTAATATTTAAAAACGAAGTATAATTTATTCCAAAATTTAAAATTAAATCAATTCATATAATCTATGGATGCATAAAAATGTGTTTGGTAAAGGATTTCACATAATAATAATCATTAAATACTAAGATCATTACCATTATCAATGTGATGTGGTATTCCTCAATATCCACAACGTCATTCTTGTCTCATTTTTACACTTATAGATATACCTCCCCACTGTTTATATTAGTAAATCTAAGTGGGTCCTCTATTTGAATACATATGTGAAAACCATAAGCAGTATATACCACCTAATATTTATAAATAGATAAATTGCAGTTAAGAAAAAATCATATATAATGATTCCCCTTTCATCTTTTTATGGGTTTATGTATTTCTTTCGTTGGGCCTTTTCTCTAAATGTTAAATTGATAACATATATTTTACCATAATTCCCCCTTGAAATCTCTCTTATTATAGACCATTAAAATGATTTGGTCTCATATCTCTTCACTTGTCCTTTCAATTTATTCACCATAATGATGAATGTATTTTTACTTTTTTGTTTAATTATCATCTTGGTTAAGAATATTGAGTAGATATGGTATATACTTCTAAATTTTTTCATATTAAAATTAACAAAAAAATCATATAATCTCAATGAAAGTGATGAAAGGATGAGATTGGTGTGCAGTACATCAGGGAGTAGAAACCCTAGAACCATTAGGTACTCAATGTAGATAGTATTTTTGACTATGTGATTCCTAGCTAGAACACCCACTCTAGTATTACTCTAAATGAATGCCTTGTATATGTCAAAATATTCCTATCCAGATCTCTCCAAATATAAGACATGGAGGTGCTCATGATTTCTATAAGTGTCTCTACATGGATGAGACCTCATGAGTAATGTAAAAATGGATGATAGAATTAAATACAAAATTTCAACTACTTTTGAATAGTGTTTATCATTTATATACAACACTTTATCACTTGACCCATTTGTAGGAAGATATGAAAATGAGTAATTTAGCAAATAATATTTCTGCTCATCGTGCAACACAACCCAAAGAAGTCTGTACCATTCATAAAATTTACAATGAGTAGGGAGATTTTATTTATCAAATGATGATTATTTAAATAATGAAAATGATAAAATTAAACATATTATAAAATTTTGAAAGAGAAAATTATTAGTACATCACTTTATTAAATTATATATAATAAAAAAATTAATTTTTTATGTCTCACATCATTTTATCATCACCAATTGACGTCACCATTGGAAAAAAATATTTATGTTCATAGAAATTATAGTGGCATGGATGCATATTTAGCATCACATAACCCCCATGTAGGTTAGTCAAGATACATGATTCTTTTTAGGTACGGATGTGTTTTACAATTGTGAGCCTGAAGCTCCAGGGTCTGTTGAGTGTACTACCTAATCTAGAAATCCTAACATGGATTTCCTCAAAACAATCCTACATTTTTCATCATGTAAAATGTAGGATACTACCCTTGATGGAAGTTGTTTAATTCAACCAAAAATATTTAAAATAACTCCATGATAGAAGCAAGTTTCAGATTGTGTGTTTATGAAACACTTAGTTCTACAACATTCATTCCCAATCAAGTGACGGAAGGCTATGTGTGGATTAATATTTAGTTGGTTATTTTTTTATTGTGGATATATTTTATCATTTATTATGTTTTACAATCATTTTTAATATTAATAGGAGTTTAATTGATTAATGAACCATGTTTTCAGAAACAATTTACACAAAATTCATTAATTTTAATTCCATATTTGTACATTAAATCATTTATATATGTGATTGTGGTCTTGAATCTATAAAAGAAATAATTCATAATAAAAAATTTAAAAAATAGATAAATTAACCAATTTTGAGATTATAAAATGGTTGATTTATTAAGTTGAAAATAAATCAACCTATGACCTATGGAAAAAACTCATTGTGTTAGTCTTTTCTTATGTTTTATAAATTTACCTGTCATCCCATGTGTTACCTAGATTTGAATCATCTTGGTTTCATCTTGAATCACCTCCATCCACCTTGGGAAAGTCCTTTTACTTCATTTTTATATTAGAAATACATATTTTAGGGGAACTAAAGGATTGGTGATGTGTAATTACATAAAATAATTACATGTAGACAGAACATAATAAAGGATGGAAAAATAAATTACAAGACATCATATTTAATTTAATAATTAATGATTAAAAAACCATGAAATTCATTAAATTAAATTATTCCAATGCATACACATGTTTTGTTAATGCTCATGAGCCTTCATGTATACATTACATACACAAAAGAACAATAGATAGAATTAATTTATATTAATAATTTTTTTTGAATTAATTATTTATATTAATTTTAATTTAATGTTAATCCAAATTTTCTAGAAGAAACCCATCATAAATGAATTCTTATAAATTTAACATAATAACCAATAACTATAAATAATTATAAAAAAGTAATTAATCTTTTTTAATTAATTAAATATTTTATTAAATTTGAAATCACATTAGTTATTAATAATGTAATAATTTTTTAAATTTTTTATTATTAATATAATCTAATTTAATTATATCAATTTTTGCGAGACAACGAAACACGTACATAGAAGATAAATGTCATGTACCATTATTGTTGTGTACCTGAGATAAATATATTGGGATTTTATGTGTACCTCTGTTGAACAATATGACATTTTCTATCTAGCTACATTTCATGTATCTTGTCGTTTGTGTGTCCACAGAACTCATTAAAACTAGAAGCATGTGTCTTCAGGCATTGGACCTCATGACATGTACTCTAGTTATATGCATGTGTTCCACTACCCATGTGTCCACTTGACTCACCGAATGGATTATAGTGTACTTAAAACCTGGTAATTAATGAAATGCATGGACACTATTCTTGCCAAAAAAATGTATTTTGTTAATGTTTCAGACCATCAGTCTCATGCAGGGTAAAACCATGTAATTTACTATGTTGTTTGTGTGAGATTCACTACTAAACAATGAGGAATACACATTGTGTACACCACCTACACACTATCTAATCTGACAAGCCATGTTCCATGATAGCCAAATCTAAAAAAAATTAATAAATATACTACTTTTATTTAGTACATGGATTGTTTTGTATCCCAACACATGTATAGGTGATGTAAACTTTGGTACACAATGTGTGCTCTGGCTACACATCGTGTTACATTGTCTTTCCATTCAAAATCATTGGAACTTCATGATGAAATATTTGATCATTTTTTAGGTTCTCATAGACCATTGAGAAAATATAAATATTTATTGATGAAATTAAAATGTTGAAAGAATATTAATTGAACATCATTTTAATGAAACAATATTCTAAAATAAAATACCGTACCACTATTGTGAATAATAGACCAAAGAGGAAATATATAACTATATATTTAAAACATGACCTCTCTAAAACTGAGTAATGGTTTTTGTCATAGTGAACTCTCGTGGGGGTGACAATAACCATATAGATTTTTTTTATTCATCAGAACACTCATATATTGTGGATAATGTAAACTCATTGACCAACAAGTGTTTTCTAGCAAATAGTGACATAAGAAAATATAGAAACTAGAGGGGATATTTTCACATTAAATATATATTTAATTTACAGTTATTTATATATAAAGCTTTCCATGTGTTAGGAACATTATTTGATTAAGATGTAGATAATTTATATCCCTTTTCTGATTGATGCCATTCACTATTATTATCCTCGTATAGAATTTCTCTAGTGGTGATCGACAAATGCTCCAATGATACTGGAATAGAACTAATAAATTTTTAGGTGATAGTACAAGGGATCAACCATCTTAAGTTGTTGGTATTGATTACAGAAAGATACATTGGGCTTGAATGTGTTATTCTCATTCATGATAAATTAAAGGAGGAATGGAGAGAGAAGTACATTGCGTGAAATGATTCTTATTTATTGATTTTACAATTTACCCTACAAAATTTACATAGTTGTCTATTTATAGAGAGATTGTTTAAGATAAAATAATGTTTAATTATGTATCAAACCATAAACAATACTAAATTCCCTATCAAACCTACTTCCATATAATAATTAAAATAATTATAAAATTATTTTTTATATGTCGCTAACTGGTGAAATTATAAATTTTATGTTATCAAAATTTAAATTAAAATTTATCACATGAAATTATCTTTGTCCACTCATATTCTTTATCACTTATTTAATACCGATAAAAATATTTATTCAAAAATAAATTTTTTGAATTTTTAAAACATGAATACAATTATTCCACTTTTTTGGGATTATTATTTATATCATGGATTAAATTCAAAATGAATATAATTGAGATCAATACATAAACATAGTGTTTGAACCTATAGTATTCTTTCTCTTAAAAATTATTTGGGTTTTCATAATGATTAATATAACTTGTTATCAATAGGTTATGTAACCCAAGAAAGAAAACATAATGTTGCAACATCGATAAACTCATTTTAATGAAATCAATTTAAAATTATTATTTTGTCTCCATATCTCATGAAGTATTTTTCACATATGTTTCATCGACCTATATTATTGATATGTATTTGTTTAACTACTGGAAATAAACACATTATAAATCTATGGGTGTGGAACATAAGTTGATGGTTCATTTCCAATCAATGTATTGAGATATCAACATCAAAAAAGATGGAAGGGACACATACTTTTTTAAATTATCCACTAATTACATGTTAATCATGATGTACAAAAAAACCACACTTTCAATGAATATATGGAATCCTAGTTTTGTTTAGAAAATCTAACATCAGGAGTCATGAAATTATTTAAAGATAATATTAATGTCTAAATACCATTACACATGCTTGTATATAGGAATATCCAATGACAAAAAACATATTGAAATCCTACTAGTAGGATTGTTCACATAATCTCCCAGTTTAGAGATTACCATGTAAAAACATCATGAGAGGAATCCTCATCCATTTACAAGTACTCGCACATGATAGTCTATATACTATGTCCCCTATCATATTACATTATTAGATCATAGATCTCAATTTAGAAAAATCATCTTTTCACATCAAGGTTCTCAACCTAATGGGAAACTTCCTTTCCATAATCAAAGAGACTGATACTTTGTTATATTAGTTAATTAAATTCTTGTTGAAATGTAAACAATAAGTAATAATATTTTTATTAATATGAAAATACTTTAATATAAATTTAATTAAAGTATAAAAATTTATTTTAGAACACTGACACGAACACCAACCTATACTGTATTGGGGAGACCACCAAGAAGAATTTTGTTAATATCTTCATGATATATATATTCATTTTATCCAAGAACTAGTCCATATTACTTTGTTGTAGTGTCCTGATTTGGTACTTGACATATTTATTTTGAGTCATTATATCTAGTCATTCCCAGTGATGGATCATAATCTATAACCAAGGAAACTTGTATTTGTTCTCTTTTACAAGTAACTATGATTGGTTCATATCTATTTATTATGAAATCTATTTCCTCATGATTTGTGGTAAAAATGGTAAGGTCCATAGGAAATGTGGTTGAATATATTTCTTTCCAAGATTCATCATATGTAGAAGTACTAATAGAATACTAATTCTCTTTTAGAGACAAAATATAGTGCCGAAATCCAATATCTCTGCATGAGATCATATTGACAACAATACTGTCATGTATAATTTAATTTATAGGTATATGGATCCTATTTATGGCACCTTATTTTTCTTGGTTATTAAAATACAAAAAAGTAGTTTTTTTGCAGATTTAATCATTACAAAGAAGATGTTGTTTGTTTTCCGTTGCATATAACATGGACCTTTAGCAACCTTTTTTGACTAATAAATTTCTTCATTTATAATAGCCTCTTAATAGGTGATTTAATTATCATACTTTGTTAATGATATAGAAAACACTTTATAGATACCTCCCCATTTAGAAATAGGGGAAGAAAGAACAACCCTTGTATCTCTAACCTGAACAACTGGACTGTTCGGGATAGCGTGATCATCCCCTTTCCCAGTATGAATATATCTAGTTTTTTCTTGGTTCTCGTACAATGGATATAGTTTGGAAGCCTAAACAAATCCTCACCCTTTCCATTCACTACTGATCCTATATTAGGTATATATGGAAGGGGTCCCATACTATCTTTCATAATAGAAGTAGGACTGCCATCTATATCAAATTTGGGGGATAGAGTTATGTCATGAGACAAATATTAGTGAGAGGCCCCATCTCTAGTTTTAAGATATGTTTCCTTTCCACGATATTTGGTAGAACCAACATAGATAATTCACCCGTTTCCTTTATATTAAAATGAAGTAATGTAGAGAGATTACTTTATTAGAACATGTCTACCTTCAATTTAAGAATATTAAATCCCCATATTATCTGATTTAATATTCATAAAATTCATATCAAAAGTCATCCTTGAATTAGGATTCTTTTTAGAAACCAACCTAAAATCATTATTAAAATAATTATTTGACAAAAATACACCATGATAATCAAGTAAGAACCATCCTAAGAGGTAATTATCATATTTTATAATATAGATTTCTTCCCATTTATAAAGATAGAGGGCTTCTTATTTCCTTGCATATTGTTCTCCTTATTGAGAATCTTAAATAAGGGTGTATTAGAAAATTAGTGGTGTAAACACTATTGGAGGTAATGTCCCTATTGGTCACCATTATATTTCCCAAATAATATGTTGTACCATTTTGGTTATTCTCTATTGAATAATAATGATATTACATTTCTTCATACATAATGATTTTACCTTTATAAGTCTAGACATATATCAATTTGCAGATAGCCTTATAAGATATTTTTACTTGTATACTAAAAGGAGCTGGTACTAATAATTGACAATCTAATATTGTGAATTTGAAATTATTTTGTTCAATCAGTTGTTGACATTTTTTACAATTACCAAGTAATATATTCCTTAAACATTTAACACATGAGTTCCTAATCAAGGAACAAATATCATATAAATGAATAATATTTTCTTAGTAAATTGAGAAAAACATCTCAATTCATAGTCAACAAGAAACATGGTTTCCATAAGGGGATAACTGAGGACACCTTAATCCCAGACCCCTTAGAAATGACAATATCTAGAAACGACAGTCTCTTTATCAAATTTTATGGTAATTCATGGGCTGAGGAAACATTCCATAGGATTTCATACATTCTAGAAGAACTAATTTAAGTCTCTAATATGACTCCATGATTGGGATATAGAGTTTTTTAATGATTTGAGATTAAAATGGGTATCCCAGTAATGAATTCTAAAAAAATTAATCTTATGTGGAAAAAAATCAATGCCCCATGATATTATATTATCCTCATTTGAGAGGAAGAAATATGATTAAATCCCATACCAATTAAGATAATCCTCAATCCATTTACTACACATATCTATGTGAATATATTATGAAGATAATTTAAGTTCAAATGGATTATTCTATAGATTTGATAGATGGGAAATGAATGAATATTGACATTCATTAATGTAGTCATCAATAATTTTGGGAATCATCTCAACAAATAAAATAGTTTCTCTTTAAATATTTTTATATGATTTTGAATCAAATAAATAGATAATAACCTTTTATTATAAGATTTATCAACAATAAATTCATACGTGGTAATCAATAGATAAACATACTCTAAAATATCTCCAACCCATTGTCCTGATATTTCATTGAATCAGAAGTGTTTGAATCATCATTGGCCTTCAACTCATGAGAATCCTTTAAGACATATATATTTTTAGAATCCTATAAAACTCTCACCTATTGAATTATTGGGGCATCATTAATACCTTCTAAAACACTTATCATAAAAAATGAATCACCCAACATTGATTCGACGTCATCAATCCTCACAGAACTTGTAATAAAATCCACAAGATCAAAATAACATTATTTTATTGGGTTCATCACAAAAAAAAATCCCTATCACCATGGGTTCTTAGAGATAGAATGTACCTAGTCATTGGAACCTCAATATTCACCTAATTAATAATAATAATTAACAATTATTATGGATAAATATAAATAATCTATAATAATTAATTTATATTTAGTAGAAAATAATAAATAATAAAAATTATATAAATGTTTGTAAAAATAATTAATTAATAATAATTATTGTTGGTCATTAATAATTATTAATTAATTAATAATAATATTAATTTATAAATATCATTATTAATTAATTATTACTAATTATTTACAATTAATAATTATTAATTAATAATTATTGTTAATTATTAAGTAATATTAAAAAGGGTTATGTTGAAGCCCCATTATTTGAAGAAAAAACAAAATAAAAAGATGTTGTAAGATAGAGAAAAACATACCTCATAACAGAGAACCAAATAATTCAACGACCATGCTTTTTCATATAGCCAAGCTAAGCATCATCACTCTTATTATAATGGTTATCCCCAATTATTTTATCAATGTACACAAATAAAAACACTCAGATTCTGGACACTTTTCCATGTTTTTTAATGTTTAAAACGTCCATCAGTTTTTTTTCATCCCTCCAAATAACTATCAAAAATATTGGTCTAAGAGGATGAAAAATACTCACTACCACTACCCTTACATAGTTTTGGTTGAATCTCTATACGTTCACTTTGTAACTGTTATTTTTACTTGTGAGATAATCTTGATAATTTGGAAATCTATGACATAATATTTATTGGATGTAGAGACCTCATCCTTTCTTAGATTTTGTTGTTTACATATCTGGTAACTTTATACATCATATCTTTTGGCCTAATCTCGATAGAGAGTTCCAAGTAATGAATCATGTTTTCTTTTATCAAACCAATCAATGGAATCCATGTCCTTATGATTATTATATATCAAAGGATAATTTTTTATTATATGATATTATATATGTATAGAAGGTTGATGTGGAAATGTAATTCTTTGGATCTGAGTATTAGGAAACAGATTAAATTTAGCGGTGGAGGATTAACTAGAGTGTGCACCACTTCTATGATCTTGACTTATATGTTGTGAAGCCTCATCCAGTGCTGCCTCTTGTGACAAAATCCAGATTAATGTTTTGGAGTTGAGTCTTGCCTTGCATCTATGGAATGTGAAAGAAAAAACCATTGGGCAACAACCTTCATCAAAACCCAAAAATATCTTACGGGATTCAGTAACATCATTTTCAGTGGGAGAAATCCCAATGAAATCTTACTATACTAAACTACTTCCATTATGAATACTTATTAGTGACACACCTATTATTATTATTTTTAGAGATATCCCATTACAATGTCTTTGCAGGCCCAATTTTCAATAAACCCAAATGAATCGGGCTTGTTTGCACAAACCAATAAGTATAATCTAGATTAAAGTCTCAAACACATCACATGCCTGCTGGCACCACCACATTAGCTTGAGTTCTCCTCGTATGGCTTGTCTCCTGTCGATGATCTTCTCTTTCCTATTCTATTGTTGGTAATTATCAACAATGGTTTCCCACCTAGATCAGACACCCGCTGATATTCTGCATCGTCATCTTCTCTACCTGCACAACGCTAGCTAACGATATACTATCATAGGATTCATAGTTGAATCATACACACCCATTAGATGATCATATCCTCTCGATGATTCCCTTCGATAAACTGCCACCCCCACTCACCTACAACCACACGTGGCCTTCCACCACTTGAAGCCACCTGTGCACCACATGGGTCGAAAATCAGCCCACTCCCCAATTATTTTGGTGGACATGTCATGTGGGCAGTGGTCGAACACATTTCCCAATTCCCTTGTGATGTAACGGCTGGGTGCATGTCACCAACATACCAATAATCCATTGGTATTAATAAATATATTTTTAATTATATAGATAATTAAGTATGTTTTTATTAGTTATTAATAATAATTATGCAATAATTAATAAAATTTATTAATAATTACTATTTAATAATAATAAAAATAATAATTAATATTTACTTATAATTCATAACAATTATTAATAATAATTTCTAAAATTATTTCTAAATTAATAACAATGATGTAATAATTAGTAAAAATTAATAGTAATTAAATAACATTTTGAAAAAAATATAAATAATTAATTATAAATTATTAATTATTAATAATTAGTATTGGTAGTGGTGGTCATCCCATTCTAAAAATCCTTGATAATATTATTTAATTTTCCATTATCATGCTTTAATGGGATGAAGAGGAACCCTTAGATGATCCGTACGCCCAAAGGACCAAGGTGTAAGGCCTAATACATAATCCGTAGGTCCATGACCAGCCAATACAATAACTACCCCCAACCAAAATCTACATCATTGAATATGTCTAGGTCCCCACCTCACATGGTTGATCGAAAAGTATGGAACCCCTTCATAGTTTCACTGTGCCTCGTACCAATAAAGATTTTCATACCCTCTCATCGTGCAATTATAGTTTTCCATACTCATTGGATAAAACTGGCTCTGAATCCTTATCTAGGGCCTACTCATATGTGATCTTCCTAGGCATCTTCATCGTCCTTTGTAGCCTAGAGGCAATGTGGTCAGAAATATTATTATGGCATGAGATCCCTCTATCTTGAAGGCATTTGGTGGTCTAAAGGCCTTGAAACCCATAGGACCAAAACAGTGGCTCGAAGACTCAAATTGGATGAATAGTATAACAACCCATACATTTAATACATTCATATTACTTTAAAGATGAAGAATATTAATTTCAAAACATAACATAGACATTATACGACCATATAGGTATAGTGTATTTATTAACTTGTAGACATAAAACAATGTTTCATAAGACATCTTCATTGTCTCCCACTGATTTCACTATAACTAAACACATTTTTTCATATCTTACATAATAATCCTTTTCATGTCCTAGGGAAAATAATCATATGAATGAGTGATCTTAGATTCCCAATAATTATAAACAAGGGAAATATCAATGAAAGTTTTATCATAAGAAAGAAGAACATACCATTTGGAAGTCTTATCATAGATATTAAAAATTCTGATATCATGTAATGGGATAAAAGATCAAACGATTCAATGAACATAATTCCAAATGATATAACCTAGGACATTAATTCTTTTGGCATAAAAATGAGTATATAAAATAATTTCCTATTAGTCAAGGCTCATTGAAAGGACAATCATTGAAGACAAATTCAATTACTGAACTGGGTTAATTCCTCATTCCAGACTTGTATTATTGAACCAGATTTATTTTCTGTTCTAGTCATGTCTTTCTCATGAGATATAAAATCATTACCCAATGCATTGGAGGGAGATATTGGTCCCATACATCTCATAATGAAATCATTCATGTATATTCCCCCAAAAACAGAAATCATTAATCATATCATTACCCAAAGAACAAAAATGGATTTCATAAACACCATACAATCATAATACATATAAAATAAATGGATTTCATAAAAATAATTCCATCATAAACACAATAATATCATAAAAATAGAGATAAAAACAAAACCCTATTTAAATAATGTTCTCTTAGAAGGAAAATAATTTTTAAATAACACTTGAAATTTATTTATGAGGAAAATATCCAATCTTCATCGAAAACATTTTTTTTACAAAAATTCTAGGTAGTTTTTAAATAAAAGAAGTTAAATGAAAATACCCTTGAAATCTTTTGACGGAGGCTTTATGGAAATAATTTCTTATGGAAGTGTAAGTATTCATTGATATAATATAATTTTAAAAAAATATTCTCATTCTTTTACTGTAAAATTAATAAAGTACATTGTACAAAAAATGACAAATGATTCCATTCATATTGTTTAATAAAAATTCACCAATTAGTAAAATTGACACTAAACCTTATAGAAAAATAGAAATAATATTACATATGAGGGGAGACATGGACATTGATGATAAATAGAACCCATTAAATAATTACACATAAACTATCTCAGATAATAACGAGATTAAAAAATTTCCCCTTACCTTAGGTACGATTTCCATTGTATGTATCCAATCCTATCTACTTCAACGTGCTTCATATAAATCACCTCTTATAGAAATAGAGTTCTTCTATAAAGAAGACCAGAACCACTTGAATTTTTCATGGAATGTTTATAAGGGAAACGAGTAGTAGATGATTGATCTTTAAGGCTCAGTGTGAAGTGATGTGGTGGGGGAAGGGGTTTTCTTTTATAACTGAGGCGATGGGCGCTTTTGAGATCTCTAAAAATATTAATTCATAAAAAATTTAATCCAAAAAAAAAATCCTCTAAAATGATCCAAATTGGAAGATAATATTATCTAATGTTTCAATCTTATCATCCAATAATGTTTTGACAAGTATTTATGTCAAATTAATCCATATATTTTTAATCATCTCCCAGTTACTATAATTAATATATAACTTGGGTAAAAATAATTCAATATTAAAGGGGTGAAATATTTACTTATTGGCTATAAAATAGACCATAAATAAATAATTTATATCATTTTTACCATATATTATTATTAATGATTTTTATGAATGTTTTAGATATTTAAATAATTTAATAAAATATTATTTTGATGAAAAATTTATATTGCCAATTGTGACACTATTCAATTCATTGATTTATAAAAATATTATGAGTAAATGTTATCTTTTAAAAAATATATTTCATTATATTAATAAGAAGTTAAGGTCTTCTATAAAATTAATTATTAATATTATTCTTCCAAAATTATATTTATATTTACATTATAAATAACAATTATTTTTTAACTCTATTAGTAAGATAATTACTAAATCAATTTTGGGTAATTATTTAATTTAATATTTTTTCAAATAAAAAATAAAAATACCATTATATGATGAAGATAAATTTGATATATTTTTTAAAAAATATTATTTTAATTTATATTTTGGAAAATATTTTATATCATATGTAATACATATTAAATTATTAAGGTGAGAACTTTTACATCACATTAAAAAAATAATATAAGTGTCATAAAGTATTATATAATGTTAAAAAAGGTCTATAATTCTACCCTTGGATGATTATGGTCTAAATATACTTGATGTGCAATATTTGGTCATGTTTTGGGGTCTTTTAATAGGTATTATAATTTAATTCAAAATAATTTTATTTATTTTTTATCAATTAAATAATTTTTGCATAATTAAGCTATAATATATTAAGGTAACTATTTATTTCCAAAAATTTAAAAATAATTTAACAAAAAATAGAAAAACAGGTTAGATTTTAAATTATTATTTATATTTGAATTTATTTATTTTATATCCTTATATTAAAAAATATTTTATAATTAAAATTTGAGTGACTCATATTTATCTTTTCTGCAAATAAAATAAATTACATGCCCCAATCTCATCCAAATGGATTTAAATTAATACCATTTTATCCCAAGGATGATTTAACTATAAAAAAACTCATATGATGATATTATGAAAACATAAGAGTAATTTTATAAAAGTATTCTTACCCCTTAATTACATTATTTTCCGTTTTATCGTATTAATAAAAATAACAAAACATACTATTCATAATTTAGAAAAATAAAAAAAATATAATTACATATTTTGTACATAATGATTCCAAATATAGAATCCATATTCATAAACATAAAAACAAAAAAGTTTTATTAATTATTTTTATATTATTTTTGTTTTCAGAAAGAGAGAACGAGTTTAAATGGTAAAACATTGCAATTCATTGAATTTCATATACATCTGAATTAAGTATAAAATTAATGCCAATTACATACATCATATTAATTGATAAAAATATATTATATTTATAAATTAAAACCATTCAATATTATAATTTAACCATATATGTTATTTCAATAGAAAATGTTATTTTCAATTAAAATTTAGTATAATTTTTTTAATATTAATCAAAAATTGAATGTTTTTAGAAAAATTGTAAAATTTAATACAATGTAAATTTTTATATACCAGATCAGAAAAACCAATTTATATTATCATGTAGCAATTATAAATGTGTCAAAATCTTAATTAAAAAGGGGATCTCCCTTAAACGGTAGAAAATTATCATTTCGTGTAATATAGGTTTTTATATATCAAATAGGGTTTGTTCTTACAATATGACAAAAATATTCACTGGATGAATATAAAAAATATATTTTTTAGTTTTATGACATATATATTTCATTTATTTTACATACTAATAGTAATTCATAAAATTTATTAATAAAAAAATTAATGTATACAGTTTATTTATATTTTTTATATGTTTCATTATATTAGTTATATTTATTTCCACTAAGCTAAATGACAATCTATAATGATCATTTTATATTATGGGCATATCATGGTTTATTTAAACTGTTGATTTCTTGAAATGAATGATAATGAAGAATTAAAATTATTTTGAGATGTTATTTCATAAAAATATTTAGGTCTTAAATTATATGCATGTTCAACTGAAATTCTCTAATGAAAATTTTCAAAATAGATATAAATAGATGACGACTTCTATCCCACATCATATCCTCATGTTCCTATGTTGCATCCTCAAATTGGCGGTTCTTACCCAAAATATTAACCGAGGATGTGGTCTTGTTTTCTATAACGTTTTCGATATGATCAAGATTCTCTATCAACGATTATTCATATGAAAGATATTACTTTAGTTTTATGACATCTTTTTTTATTACATGTGATGGATCATGTTTGTAATTTCTCAGGAGATATACGTGGAACAGATCATGAACTTAAGATCGATTTGGTGGAAGCATCAATTTGTATGTTACTATCCCAACACGATCTAAAATTTCAAGAAGACAAATATACATAGGTCCCAAATTTCCCATTTTCCAAATCTCATTACTATCTTCCATGGATATATTATTAGAAACACCTTATCACCCACATCAAACTATATTTCTTTTCTTCTATTGTATGGATAACTTTTTTCTTGACTCTATGTTTCTCTCATTTGTTGTTGAAAATTTTTGACCATATTTACCCTTTTATCCAACAAATCAATCCCTAATAGCTTTATTTCCTTACATCATCTTAGGAAGTTGGATTTCTACACTTATAAACATAGAGTTATTCATAAGAATGCATTTGAATACTGGAGTTAAATCTACTATTGTAATAAAATTTCACTAAAGGTATATGTTGATTTGAACAACCATTGAAATCTATAGATAAATATCTCAATAAGTATGCTATATTTTTATTTTTCCACATTGACTGGTCATCTATCTGGGGAATATAAGTAGTTTGGAAACATATCATTTTATTTAGTACCTACTAAATAATTCTCTAGATCTTCTAGGTAATCCTCATATTCGGAATAGATATAATTTAAATCGGTACTACATGAAATCTTACCACTTCATTTATAATATCCTAGAAAGATGATCTAGTGAAAAATCATCTCTAATAGCAATGAAGTGAGATGACTTCATAAAGAAATCAACTATAACTCATATATCATTATAGCCTTTATATGCCGTGGGAATTCTGACAATTGATTCCATAGTGATGTTTTCCATTTGCATTCATGTATGGGTAATGATTGTAACATCCCCTTAGACTTATATCTCTTAGCCTTATCTTGCAGAAAAACTAAGCCCATGATACATATTTGGTAACATCTATTATCATTACATCACACCATAAATAATCTTTCATGTCCATATACATCTTTGTGTTACCAAGATGGATAGAGAATGAAGAACTATGAGCCATAACCATGAGCACCTTATTTAATTTTGTTATGGGGGGAATACAATTCTAATTCTTAAATCGTATTATTCCCTCGTTATCAGGGTTGAATTTTTGATCATTTACCACATTAATATGTATCTCTACATCTTCCTTTGTGCCAACATAATATTCACTTGTATATATGGTTGAACATTAATTTGATAAAGACATGATTTCTCCCCTTCAATTAAAATTCCTAGATCCACCCATTGTAAATAAATAAATATAGGATCTTTTTTGATCCTCTACATGGATAGGAATGCATTGTCATTTTAACTAAAAAATTTTCTATCTTGATCACATTCATAGTGTGGTAATGTATTGAGAATTCATAATATTTAATCAACTCCAAGAATCTTGTTTGGAAGAAATTCGAATCATTTTTTGTGAAAATATACTTCAATATTTTTTTTAGTATAAATATAACACCTTTTACAATAAAGAAAAGGAATTAATATATTTAGAGAAATTATAATCGTAGTTAAATATCTTTCATGAGTTGGGTAATTTTTTCAATGAGTTTTAATTGTTGTGAGGTATAAGTTATCACCATATAATTTCTCATGAGAAAGAATTTTATTACCTTTTTGGTTACATCACTATAGAACACAGACCATTCTCTACTAAAATGATGTGTGAGCACAATTGTATTGAATAGCCTTCTATTGATCTCTTTATAATTCTCCTCACATCCCTCCGTCGACAAAAACATAACTCTTTTTCATGTCATCTTTATGAATGTGTTGTATAATTGTGAATAATATTTCACAAAACATCAATAATATCCCACCAAACCAAGAAAACATTAGATACCAATTGCCGTTTTTTGGTATCAGACAACATTCAATAACTTTTTCTTTCCTGAATCCATAAGTATCCTCACCTTTGAAGTTATGTGACCCAAAAATGAAATAATATGAAGACAAAAATCACACATGGAAAATTTCTCATAAAGTTCCTCCTTTCTCGGGGTCATTGGTACAATTCTCAAGCGATCGTTATATTATTTCTTTCACTATGAATAGAAAAGAATATTGCCTATAATGACTTCACCAAATTGATCATGATATTCTATAAATACTCTATTCATTAGATCCATGAAGATAGAAACGGAATTTGTAAGACAAAAAGGCATCACTATGAATTATTTTGTACATACATTGTATGGATTTCTATATTTTGTATATTTTCATTATGGATCATAAAATTATGATATCATAAATGAAGATAAATCCTTGATAATTATTGAGATCTTTATAGTTGGATGAATAAGTTGTAATTGTAGGGGAGAGGATATTTTTTCATAATAGTGGTCATGTTATGTTTGCGATAATTAAGGAAGAGTCTCATTGATCTATCTTAGTTATTAAAAATCAGAATAGGTCCACAGTAGGATATACAAATCTATTTTTAATATTCTCACGTGGTTGCTTGATTAATTCCTTCAACTCAATTGGGCCCATTATATACGGTGTCATTGAAATAAGAATAACACTCGTTATGAGTTCTATTGATAACTAACATCCCATTTTGGTGGAAGACCTGGTAATTATTTTTGTAATGCATCATCAAACACACGTACAATGGGAATATTCTTAATTGTGAGTTCTCCCTTACTATTTGGGATAGATAACATTATTTTATTGGGATCAGTACCCAAAATATGGAAGAAATTTTCAATGGAATGTTATAATTATCCTTGAATCAATATATGATCATTGAATGATCTGGAATATGAAATGTGAATTCTCTTACCGAGAAATTAATATGAGATCCATATTTAGAAATCCAATCCTTTCCATGATTCACATCAAATTCCACTATAGGATAGAAAACAAGATTTGTAGGATAGAATTTCCCACAAACATCAACAGGTGATGAATTATAAACTTTTGATGATAGGGTGGTGCCATTAAGACTTGTCATATATAACTCCACATCTAATTGATGAGGTAATACGAGGATACCATTTGAAATTTTTTAGAAATAATAGATTTGGTGAATCGATAATAATTTAAAACATTCAATACTTTAGAGTGTATGGTAAGTGCACCTTTCACCACATTATCATTTTACTCCACATCACTAATAGTGATTTAATGTGACTTCCCTTTTTCATTGGAAATAAATGTTCATAACATTAGTCATTATAGAAAACCATTTTATTAGGGAATTGATTGAACAAATTTGACAAATCCTATCAGTTGTAACATTGATGTTTAAGAGGTGCATTTTGTGTATACTTTTCTCTATCCACTTCATTACAAATCATTTTTCCTATCATTACAGAATTCAAATGCTTGATGACCTTTTTTTCATGCATAAAAAATTTACTAGTCCCTTTAAGACAATTTATTCCATGTTTCTTTCTACACATTCAGCATAGTGGAAAAAATATCTTCTTTTCAGTTTGGTCATTAGAATTATCCCCTGAATTCCAATTTTATCTTCTTGTCAAAACTATAAGACATATGGGTAACTCCAATATAAATCATTAATTTGAGAGATTATTGAATGATTTCATCATCAATGTTGAATTCCCTTATGGATAATTCACTTCAAAGACATCGATTTAAGCCACTATAGAATCGATCATTTTTAGTGTCAGGTTGGATAATAATTCCTTATGCTAACCTTGGATGTCTTGTAAAATTTCCTTCGTAGGTTCTAAGGAAGTAATAATTATTTTTAAAATGATCAAAAAACAAATACACCCACTTTTTTTTGAAGAATTAATTAAATATAATTATGGAATAATAGGTTCTTAATGTCATCATATTCTATTGATTCAATTTCATATCTTTTTAGCATATTCTTGATTAGGTTCCACTATTGATAAACATTATCTTCCAGATGATAGACATCAATGATGAATTTATTAGGTTCAAATCATTATTGAACTAAAAAAATCTTTTCTATGGTATTGATAAACTGTTTAGCTACAAATATATCAAAATATCCATTAATAGAAGGTGGGCGCTGTATCAAAATGTAATCAAAAAATGGTTTTCCCTTCTTTGCTCATTTGGATATCCCATATGATCCATAGCCTGATAAATCATTGCCACCATAGCTATAAGATTTTTTATTCCAACTTCCATAACATTTGGTTTCATAGGAAGACAATCATTCTATTTCTTATCACATTTAGCATTAATGCGGTTCACTCAGGTTCCATGCATTGACTAAAACCAAGAAGAATAGTCTGAACAACAATAATCATAATGGTGAAACCAAATAATCAAGAATAACATTTCAATTTTAAATGATTAATATTTTATCCTTGGTTATTCTTGATCATTTCTAAAACAATATGATTTTAACCTATACATTGACATATCCTTCGAGTACTCAGTAAGGTTTCTCATCCAAGTTTCCAAAGGATAATTATACCTTTCCTCTAAAAACAACTATGATGATCCACACTTTACATACAATGATATTAATTAAATGTTAAAAAATAATCATTTCAAAACATTACAAATCTACTAAAGGACCATATAAGAATAGTGTCTTCAAAAAACGGTAATCATAAACAATTGATTCATAAGACATCTTCATTGTATACCACTTATTTCATCGCAACTAGACCCATTTTGTGATATCTTACTTAATACTCGTATTCATGGACTGGGTATAAGAAACATATGAAAGGGTGAAATTAGATTCATAGAAAAGGTATACAAGTAAAATATCAATCATATAATAATTGTAAAAAATTATAAAATAACATTTTAGAGTCTTCTCTTGCATATCAAATATTTGGATATCATGCCGCCAGAAAAAATATCCAAAGAATTAATGGAAATAATCCCAAATTTCATAAATAAGACATGATCTTTTCTGGAACAAACATAAGAATTGAAAATAATTTCATTATAGTCAAGACAAATTTCCAAAGTCCATCATAGAAAATAATGTCCAATACTAAACCTCGTTCACTCCTTGTTTGATCCATGTATTAGTGAACATGATTTACTTATCGTTCCATTGATGTCTATATTGTGAGATATAAATCCTTTTCCTATGCATTATAGGGAAATATAGGTCCGACCAATATCATAAATAATTTATTATTTTTCATGCCAAAAAAACATAAATCATTCATCATAGATTAACCCAAGTAACAAAAATGGGGTTCTTAAACATCATACCATTATAATTAATATAAAATAAAGGCATTTCATATAACTTGTCTCACCAAAAACCCAATAAAATCATAATAATAGGGATTAACACATAAAAATATTTAAAAATTTCATCTTAGATTGAATTTTTTTTTATAAAACACATGAAATTAATTAATGTGGAAAATATCATTTCTTCTTCAATTTTTTTTCATTTCTAAAAATATCACTAAATTTTAAATGAAATGAATTTAATTGATAATAAAAAAGAAATATTGTAAATTATTTTTAATGGAAATAATGTGTTATGAACGAATAATATTTAGTTCACTCTCCATGAGTTAATAGACATTCTTCCATAACTATGTTAGAAAATTCAAAAACTACCTATTAATAAAAATGAAAAAATATTCATTTTATACTTTTATATAAAAAATCACCAATGGGAAAAATGGTATTTATGAAATTGTAGAATAATAGAAATAATATTACATATATATAGGAAACATGCATATGGATGATAAATATACCATAGTAAATAATTACGTATAAGAAACATTGGATAATAATGAGATTGGAAAATTATCCAATTCTTAAGTCTGATTTCCTTTGTATGTATTTTAACCTCTTTTTCTTCAATGTGATTTATCTAAAAATTCTCATAGATAACTATAGTTGGTATTTTAAAAAAACACTAAATTGCAATGTGGAATGTTTATAATGGAAGAGGACTTGAGATGTCTGAGATTGATGGATCAATGTGAAGTGACAAGGTGAGGGAGGAGGATCCCTTTTCTAATTGAGACGAGGGTTCTTTTGTGTTCAACAAGAATATTAATTTATAAAAAAATAAATCTCCATCCAAAAACCCCAAAAAATGACCAAAATTAGAATATAATGTTATATAAGGTTAGAATCTATACATCAAATAATGATTTTTACAAATATATCTATCAATTTAAAGCATGTGTTTTTAATTAACAATTATTCATTATATTTATGTTCTTTAATTGGGGAAATAATTAATTCAATATTAAAAGGTTGGAATATTTACTTATTTGATGAATAATAGAACATAAATAAATAAATCAAATCAATTTCTACCATATTAAAATTATCTTATATTTATAAAAATCTATTATGATTTTTAAATAATTTAATAAAAGTTATTATGTTAAACAATCAATAGTGTCAATTTTGAAACTATTGAACTCATTGATTTTTACAAATTTTAATATAATAAGTTAACATAAAAAACTATTTTATTATATTTTTATATGGAAAAGGTAATATTTTAAATTATTTATAAATATTAATTAATGCAAATTATATTTATATAAATATTTTTAATAACATTTCACTGTAATTTATATTAATATGGTAATTTAAGAATCAATTTTTTGAAACTATTTAATAAAATTATTTTTTGAATAATAATTAAAAATAATGTTATATGATGAAGAGAAATATTTTATCTTTATGAATAATATTTTTAGTCAAATATATCTTCAATAAAATCCTTTATTTAAAATGTTATACTTATTAAATGTTGAATGTGAAAACTTTAACCTCACATTAAATAAAATAATATAAGTTTCATAATCCGTTATATAAGGCTCCAAAAGATCATTTACTCAACCATAGGATGATTTTAGTCAAGATATACTCTACCATTAATATTTTTTCAAGTGTTTGATTATTTTATTTGCTATTCAAATTTTAATTAAAATAATATTATTTATTTTTCATCAACTAAATAATTTTATCATCATTAATTTAAACACTATTATGGTAATTTTTTATTTGAAAATAATTACAAAAAAAATTACCAAGATAAATAAAAAAATATTATATTATAAATTAATATTTATCATTGAATTTATCTATTATATAACCTTATATTTTAAATGATGTAGTTATTAAAATTTGAGGGAGATATATAAAACTTTTCATTTAATAAAATAAATTTAATGTCCTAATCTCATCCAAGTGCCTTAAAATTGACAAGAATTTATACCCAATGAAGATTTATTTAAAAAAAATCATGAAATGATATTAATACATGTGTAACGATAATTTTATAATAGTATTCTAAACATTAATTACCTGATCTACACTTTTACCTTAATAAAAAAATGACCGAGGTTACTATTCATAATGCCAAAAAATGAAATAAAATAATTAAAATAATTTGAAAATACTGATTAATATTATGGTATTCATATTCCTAAATTTAAAACAATGAATTTTAAATTATTAATATTATCTTTTTCCCATTGTTGGAAAGAGATAACATGTTTTAAAAGCTATAACATTGAAAAAGTTTGAAAAGTTTTTACTTATGAATTCAATGTAATCTCTATGCTAATGACATCAGTTATATTGAATGATAAAAATATATTATATTTATGCTTCAAAACCAAGAAATATTAAAATTTATCATCATAAATTATTTCATTAAAAAAAGTTTTTCATTAAAATTTATTCATTTTTTACAAAACAAAAAAATGTTAGTGTTATTAGAAAAATACTAAAATTTCGTCCATAGAAATTTATTATATCTAACATAGAAATAACATGTTTATGTATTCATATAAAAATTATTGATGGGTCAAATTATTAATTTTAAAGTGGCTCTCTATTAATTGGAAGAAAATTACCCTTTTGAAAAATATTTGAGTTTGTATATTATGTATGTTTTTTTCAAAATCTATGATGAATATATCTATAGGATGAATATAAAAAATATTTCCTAATTTATATGATAGATATATTTCAACAATTTAATTTACTAATAGTAATTTACCCAATTCATTAATAAAAAAATACAAATATATAATTTATTTATATATTTAATACATTTTTATAAGTTATTTATATTTATGCCTGCTAACCTATGAACTAGGTTATAATGGTATTTTTATTTTTAGGGTGCTTCAAAACTCTTTTAGACTCATAATTCTATTCTTTGTGAGATACTGATGATTTAAAATTATTTATAGAAAATATTTCATAAAAACGTCCATGTGATACAAATAGTCCCAAATGCAACAATACAACATCATACTTTTTAGTGTAACTACCATAGAAGACCATAAAATTCACCTGCACTCGAAATTAAACACGGGACAATTGGATGCCAATAATGAGAATCTACAACTCAGGTACATGATCAATGGATTTACAAAATTATTTATTATTAGTAAATATTACTAATTATTATAAATTATTATTTTATTATTTTTAATTGTTTTTTTCTGGCTAATTATTAGTTATTAATTATTATTAATCAAAAATCAATGTTCAGTATTTATTAATTAATATAAAAAATTAATTATATAAATTTTTATAATAATAATTATATATGGATAATGGTTAATATTTTTTTTATTAGAAATTATTAAATATTAAAGATTAATTATTATATTAATAATGTTAATAGTTTTTTATAATACCAGTTATTATTTATATTTTTGATAATATATATCACTAAGTTGTATAAATAATTATTTTTTATTATTTATGTATAATAATAATAATCTTATTTTGATTTGAATAATGAAAAAGTGAAACTGAATCCCATATAGAAAATTCAAGAGGGTTGTCTAGGTCCCCACCCATATAAAGGGGTTTTTAGAATATGGTTATTTGTTATATATTGGAATTACTTAAATGAATGAAATTTTTAAAAAATATATATATTTTATATGACGTTTAAAATTAGTTATATATATATAAACAAAAAAAATCTGTTAAAAAATATTTTAAATACTATTTTTGTTCATAATATATATATTATGAAAATCATTTAATGATATTTCTTTTTAAAATTTCTATACTGAGAATAAAAGGAATTGATACTCTCCATTTGTATTGTCGAGTATCTATTCACTTGTTACTCGATCATCATATAAGATAATCAAAAGAAAAACCTAACATTCGTTTTTTTGGATATAATAAAAAAAATCATTCCACAATATCTTATAGAGATAGACATGGCATTGTCAGTAGTGGTAGGTGAAAAGAGTGATCATAATACACTATCATGGGGTTTAAAACAAATTTTTGGTAATGATAAAATATTGCGAGAATGAGGGTGATGGTGCACTCACAGTAATGAAATATAGCAGGTAGGGGCAATAATGGAGATCAGCTGGTTGAGTTATTTGGATATGAGGGGGTCCAAATAGGGTTAGAGGTGGATAAAATCATATGGTATTTGGTTTAGGTAGAAGAAATGGGGTTTTTATCTTTTTAACTGAATAGTAAAAAATATAGTGTCAAATTATATATTCTTAATGATCATTGGTGAAAGTCACATGCATTTAAATTTACCAATATATATTTTTGAAATATTGATTTTTTAGAAATAAATTCAATATAAATTGTTAATTCTGATTTTTACAAACTGGGAGTTATGACTTTATTTAAATTGAGATGACTATAATGTATTGATCTATAGATAAGTGAAATTTGGGACAATATACAGTTGCCTAGAAATTAAATTTATATCATAATTGTGATTATTTAACCAGTTTCCACTCTATAATTTTACTTGTGTATGTTTTTTTATATGATTATAAAAATTTACCAAAAAAGGATTCATATACCGTATGCATAATATTATTTTATATATTATAAATATTTGTTAACTTATAAATTTATAGAGAAACAAAACTTATTTTGTTTTTTATACTGATAAAAATTATTATTTTTGGAACGTATTATTCAGGATAATGTTATTAAAAAAAATTAAATCATTATAATCATGCACATATATAGAACCTTCTATAGATTATAATAGTAATAAGGTCCTCAAGACAAGCTTTGTGATTTTTTTCCACTGGGTTCTTGTACCATTAATGGTAATTGATCTTCGTCCATTTCATGTTTTTGTCTTGTCTTTTAATTAGTTCCACCTAAACATAGTTGAAATGGGAATTTTTTTTAAAAAAATAGTTGTTTGAACCCATCCTATTTCAATAGATTTCGAGATCAAAATAAGTCCCCCATAAAAATACTATGTGTTAAATTCCTTTTTATATAATACACTTTTTAATTATTCAATCATTAATCATATGTAACACTTAGAATTAGGTTCCCAAGAATCATATTATATAATCTGACTAATAAATAGACGACATTAATGGTTATGTTCTGATTCCTAATGTGAACTTTGGAACAAATAATATAAATGATGTAACAGTTTTATCATTTTTATTTATGTATCATCAATAGAATTGATTATTTAATATGTGAGCAACACATTACTTGTATGATAAATAATTTTATTATCAATAAAATGTTATAATCATAAAACATGAAATTGATATCATCATTGGATAAGAAAAATCTAAATAATATCTATTTATATAATTGTAAAATGAATTTGAGAATCATTTTTTTGAAAGAATAATATATGTATTTGGGTATCATATTCATGAAATCCCACCTATTGAAGTTATTCGATTATTATATATAAATATATAATAAAATCATATGAAATATTCATTGAATTTTTCAGAAATACTAAAAATTTCTATGGAAACAATGTAATAAAAGATATAAGAGAATATTGAGTCCTAAAAATGATAGTAAAATATACGAACGTATATCAGGAATACGTAATACGTGTAATTTGAGAGGTATGAAATGAATCATTTAGAGATAAAATGATAAAAGAAACTCTAGTCTCTATATATGTGCTCAATATGATTGGGCATGGTAATCCCATAGAGATTTTTGGGGATCATATCTAGATGGAATTGGATATAAATTTCATTATATGATCATTTTTTAATGGTTATAATAATTTATTATGAATTAAAATATAAATTAATTCTATAAATTCTTACCAAACACTCCCAATATGTTTAGGGATTCATTGTATGATGTAGAATGTATAAATTCAGTTGTTTTATTGATACTATAAAATTATAATGACAAAACCAAGAGAATGAAGAATGATATTGAAGGGAATAATAGGAAAAATGGGTCACTAAAAACTAATATAAGTGTTAATAAGTGATGAAATAGTTTTAATTATAGAAAGGTTGGATATTGGTTATAAAAATACTTGAAAAAAATATTGGGGGTGGGGGGTATGAACCACAGTTCACAGTCCATATAAACTACTAATGGTACAAAAATTGTTTCTAATATTTTTAGTGGTATTTTAAATCAATTTTTAAATTATATAGATGTTTAATTATACTATTTTTAAGGATGTGTTGATAAATGATGGCAAAAGATAATGTCTACAGAAAATTAACAGTTTACTTGTTTAAGTGTATTGATATTGATTAATATTTTTTGATAAATTTAATGGATATTATTATTTTTTTCACTCTATATTATATAAGAATATTGGTGCATTTAATGAAATAACAGAGGTTACAAGAATTGAATAATGTTAGGAAAAAATCTTGTAGTTCATTTCACAATCCAGTCTATAACATATTTTGAGAAATAAGATTTTTATGTAAGTAATTCCAATAAGATTATAATATAATAATTTATATGTGTTATAAAATTTGAAAATGCATTAAATTTTAATATTGTTGAGGTTTTTTCTCCACGTACTAATTATATATGATATAATTAATTAATGAAAGATAGGATTATAAATTTTCATGTTTTCCAATAAGCAATTTATTTGAAATATAAATATAGTACCTAAATTGCGTGTGATTATTAGAAATAATATATTTTGAGAAATATATTTGTAGAATGATATTAATGAGATTTTATATTGATATTATATAAGTTCAAAATTAAAACAAAAAAGTGATATATTATATGAATAATTATTTTCAATATTCTTGTTTTATCTAAAATGAATGTCAGTAAAAAATAATTTTATGTTCTTATAAATGTGTTTATATTATGATCAATAAAAAATTAATTTAATGTAATGAGTTACATTTTTGATAATAATAAAATATAATTACGTTATTTTATAGGATTTATAGATAATATATAATTTATAAAAACAATTATATACATTATATTATTGTATATTATAAAATAATGTTTTTTGTGTAAAATGTTTAAAGTATTAAATATGAGAACAAAGATTCTCAATATTATTATTATCAAAATAATTCGTAATAGATATTATATCAATAAAGGGTTTGGTAGAATTTTTTTAATATGATTACATGTTGATATAATATGTGTTATAGAGTGATGTATTCAGTGTTGATATGTATGTAAAGTATTTTTATGAAACCAGTGAAAGTGTTAAAAAAATATTATTGAGGTCTCTCTTTTTAATATGTGGTTAGACTGATATTTATTTATATTATTTTTATGTAGATTATTTTTTTTATGATTATATAAATGTGTGATGTTATAAAATTTAATTTTCACTTATCATTCATTCATATGTATTTAAATATTATAAATAGTGGACTCGTAATTATCTCCTTAGTGATGAAATAGTAGGTTATCCTTGGAGGATGACCATTATAGAAGAATTTGAGTTGTGAAAAAATGTTTAGATTAGTGTTATCATATAGGGATAGGGATTTCACACAAGAGACACATATGGAATATTGTATCTTTGATTGGTTATTCAAGATTACATTATAAAATGTTATCCATTATTTCATTAGTATACTATGATTTTCTGTTTGATTATAATTCAAATTACTCGAGGATAACAGGTCACCAAAAAAGTGAACTGGTATGCATTGATATCTTTATTATTATATGTTTATTGATGAGATAATCAAGGTGTAGTGGAGTATGAATTTGAAAAAATGGTTGGTTTTTCTTAACAATGGCCGGAATATTTTCTCACATGTAGTAATTAAGAGATATAATCCCTTGATTAGGTAGGATATAGGATGTGTATATCCATATAATGGTAAATTGAGTCATATGTGGTTATCTATATAGGTGAGTGACATGTGACATACTCATTATTGAGGTTTAATGAAATGTGATGAATTTATCCATTTTGTCCCATATTTATTTAAAGAATCAAGAATATATTCATTGACCTATACATGATTAACATGATTTTTATCCCATTGTTAGTCTCAATGTCTTGTAAAATGGAATTAAACGATTTTAGATTATGATTGAGATTAATTTGGTTGACATAGATCTAAGGTACACATGTTTAATGGATATCATTTCAAATCCATTTGAATCTAAAGAATTATTAACTCTTTATTTTGAGGCATCCATTTCATTATAATTCATTATAATGGAATTAAATATTTCTACAATGTTATAAAGTCCCATGGGGAAATAAAAAATATTCTTTAAAATGATTATATACTATATTACATGGTTTTTATAGAAATATATGTGATCTATTTAATATATTTGTTATATTATTTTTTTGATATTAAAAAATTGTTTGGAAGATGATATAATATTTTTTGGAACATATTTTCCTCTTAAATTACATTGACAAATGATCATATTGTAGTAAAATTCTATGTAATTGCAATTATTTATGACAAAATAGATCTTAGTCACAAATTTAGAGATGTTTGAAAACATTTTAAGGATGGAAATAATATTTTTATATGACAGAAAAAATATGTCATGTTAATTATATTGTTAGAATATTATTTTTTGGATGATATTATGATTTAATTTAATAATCATATGTTGTAGATATAATAAATTATTGAAATTGAAGACCAAAAAGATTAATAATGATATAAATTTTGGAGGAATAGATGAAATAATATAAAATCCATTATATAATAAAACATGTTATAATACACATCAATTTTGGTATGATTGGTTTGAAGATGAAGAAAATTTTAAAGATTAATTCATCTGAATTATAGAAAATATATCCTATTAAATCATTCTGGGTTTTCATTTAAATCTAGATAATATAAATATTTCAACAAAATTTTATAAATTTTGGGAAAAAATAAAGGTCATGATTTCTATTTTTAAATGGTTACATGTGTAGTTTTTGATTGATTATGAAGATAATATATAAATAGATTTAGAAAGTTTCATCTATTATTGTATAATATTAGTTATTATGCTGTGATTATGTTGATATTATAATATTTTGTTGATTTTCTATTACAGAAGGTCATTTATGTACCCTTGTAGATTTTAGGGTTTTTATTTGTTTTCAAATTTTTTTGAGAATTATTCATGGATAATAAGATGTTGGGTGTGATGATTGTAATGTTTTGACAAGGTTGATGGTGGATGAAAAGGATTTGAAGAAGATATGGGAGTGTTTATTAGGTCTTAAAATTTCTGTTACCAACTTTGTAAATTTTTCTATGTAAATCATTTAAAGAGAATCATGATAAACATAGATTTTTTTAAAAAGATAAATACTTATCCTAATCACATTATAAAATTATACTATACTTTTTATATTTTATTTGGATGAAATATATAAAATGTAAATTTCTTATGATGTATGAAAAATTAATTGGCCATGTGATATTTGAATTTTCTAGAATGCCTAAATTGATTTTGTAAATGAAAATTCATCTATTCAGAGGACTTTTTTCAAATATGATGTTTTATGTTGCATATGAAAATTTCGAATTATAATAATTATTCTACAACTTGTTATACAATTGAAAAACTAAAACATCACACATATGGTATTTTACATAGTGGAAATATACTTTTCACAAAATCTTGATTTTATGAATAATTGGAATTTGATTATTCTCAAGACATTCATTAATATATAATATCAAAATTTTAATTATGATTTAAGTAAATGATCATTTCATGATTGTCATATCATAAAGAATAATATTAACCATTAGAATTTCTGTATGAGAATGATATAAATGGAACTAAAATGATTTATCCAATATTTCAAAAATAATTCAAATATCAGTGGGATGATTCTTTATTTTTATTAAGTACCTAAAATAAATTGAAAACTATGAATTGATTCAAGCTGAGTATTTCAAATGACATAGTTTTATTAATTATAATTTTTTAGGCATGTTTTTATGTAATTGTTTCCCTTATGATATAAAAAAATTAAAGAAGTTGTGAATAGAGTTGATTTAGTTAACTGAATCATACAAATAATTTTAGTATTTTTAAAATTAAAAAATACATTATTATTGACCATTCTCAATGTTGGTACTAATTCTGATGTGGGATCGAAGAATATGATGATGGATGTTTTATTATCTTCCAATGAATATGGGGGAGCACAAACACATAACAATATTTAATGATTCTTTCTATGATAGGTCTAGGATGTTTAAAATATTTTTTTACTCATAGAAATGTATTTTTTTAGGTATAACATAAATTATTATATAATAATTTAGGTATATTAAAATGATATATTTAATTATTTCTCGTTATGTCTAGAAGATAGGTTTATAGAAAAAGTATTAGTTAATGATGTGAAATAAAAAACAATAAATATGAAGAAGAGGGACAAGTATTTTTGTATTAAGCTTATGATGAAGTAATATTTTATTAAAAATATTTCTTTTCCCATGATTATAATATATAGATAAGATAATTAAGATGATAAAATCATGAATGGTTTCAGGAAGTGATAAGGAAGATAATAGATATTTCATTATAGTTGTCTGTAATTTTATTTGTAAAATAAATTATGCATATTTAGTTCTATATATTCAATTTCCTTGAGAGAAATATCTTTATCAGTTTTTTTATGAAAATTGAATATTGAAATTATATTTTACATTTAGTATAACTCATTGTGACAAATGGGAATGTAATTATGACCATTGTTATTGTCTGTAATGGTAGGGTTATAATGATGAGAAACTATATGATAATGTTTATTCACCATTACCCTTAGTAAGTTTGTGATTGATTTATAGTGGAAAATATATATTTATGAAATTAATTTGATATAACAAGGAGTGGGATTACGAATTATGGATGAAACTTATAAAAATTAATGCTTATCTTTTTCACTTTATTTTTTATATATTTAAAAACATATAGGTGTAAATTATATATATGATAGAATTAGATACTAATAGGTAACATGGTTCTATTTCAAGTGTAATAATAAACCTCGAAATGAAAATTTGATATTGATTCACCTTCAAAATCACTGTGATATAAGATAGAAAAAACATCTATTGATGGAAAAATAGCATTTTGCCTTATTTTTGTTAACATGGTCTGGAAGTTCATTATCAAGATAACATATTCAAAAAATGTGATCATATCATTTTTTTGGTCACTTGGCCATGAATTTTTTGACATACATAGAGAAACTGATAATTACCTCACATTATTTTAGTTTAAATTAGTACAGGAATCTTCTTTAAAAATTAAACCTTCATTACCTAATCCAATATGTTCTAACTCATTGTGACTAATGGGAATGTAATTATGACCATTGTAATTGGTCAAATTTATTAAAAATAAAAATAAATTTTTTGCTCAATTATTTTCATAGTTTTCGTTTAGTGAAATAATGAAAGGAAGAGCTTTGATAAATCATAATGGCTTCTCAATACATATGCCTAGAGACAACAATCATTTGAAAGAAAATGAGTAACATAAAGGTAGACTTCTTAGTTTTTGAAATGATTTCTCCTTAAATATCTAATGTATAAGTAATATTATGATTCATTCTGAGGAACTCACGTTAAAATATGACTCATTTATGGTAGGGTCAAAACACAAACATTTAAGTGTTAGTAAATTATTTGATGAGGGAAGTGAAGATGATTCAAAAAAAATCATGAATTTTTAGAATTTTATGGATGGAATATATATTTAATAATTTTGAAAGAACAAGCGGAATCTTATTTTAGGGTATTTACTCATCACTCTCATGTAATATGAGTGAAAAATAATAAAATGATTTATGGAATTGGAGACTTTTCCACCTCGATAAATAGAATATGTTCTTTAAGCGTGTAGTTGGGAGTTACATTTTTAATCTCATGAGCGAATGGGATGCATTTGGGGAAACATATTCAAAAAAAATATGAATAAAAATATACATAATAAAATGGAGATATAATTCACAATACAATTCAATGTAATATATTCAGATGTATGATGAGCCAACCCATGAAAAATATTTGTTAATAATACATTAAAAACATTATTTAAAAAATAAATATCACAAACAGTAAAAATAATTAGGACATAATGGATTGTTTTATTGTATATTAACTTAATAATTATCATTTTTTACACTACATTTTATCCTTATTCATTAACAAACCTATCTTTACCCTCTCTTAAAAATATCATATATTATAATAGTCTTTGTAACTAAGGGAATAAAAATAGAAGAAAGCGGTGAGATAAGATGATCAATAAGTGAAACATATCAAATCATCATAATGGTTATATCATAAAAAATATATAGTCTTGAATGATATATTGATATTTGATAAAAAGGTCATTATAACAAACAACCCTTGTAAGTTCAACAATGAGGTTCATTAATAGTAACACTTATTAAAAGCGTAAAAAATATTACTCAATTATGGGAAAATTACACAAGTCTATGGAATATACTAATAAAGAAGCAAAAACCTGGAATAAAACATATAATGAATCTAAAAAAACATAAAAAGTTGGAAAAGTCATAATAAAAGTAATTTCATGTATGGAAACACATTTTTCCCAGGACTTTGAGAAAAAACACAGTATGTCCACACATAGAACATTGGAAAAACTCATTCGGCCTATGAATTTGTAAAAAAACAATTATATCCCCAGAATAACATATCATGAGATATAAAAAATTAGAAATGAATTATAGGTTTATATAATACCCCACCAATCATTAACACTACATTTTTACACAAAAAATCATTTTTCACAATATGATAAATAACACACATAAAAAATGATATTCATAAACATAAAACACATAATGTTATATTCAAAAAAATTGTTTTTAAAAAATATCAATTTTAAAAGGAATAATATCATAATATAATACAAAGGTTTGTAAAAACAATTCTTCAATTTATTAAATCCTCAGATAAAGATTAAAATGAAATAGGAATGTATTGACAAAACTTATTAAACATTTTTTCAAAAAGTTGAAGATTAAAATTTCATTCAAAATATATTTTAGTGGAGAGTTGATTATACTTTTTTTAATATTTTTAATAGTTTTAAAAATATTATATATTTTAAATGAAACAAAGGCTTAAATATGGAATTTGGAGGGGAAAAATTGTCTTGAATATGAAAATAAATGTTTTTTAACTTTAGGGGTTTTATAAAATTAAAACCATATCTAATAAAAGTTTAATGTTGTTACTTTTTTAAAAAGAATGTTAAGGGAAATAATATGACTAAAATATTAAAAATTTATTTTTATTCTATTAATTAAAACATGTTTGATAGAGTAAACATGGACATGAAAGAGACAGATCCACTATTAAGAATGGAGGCATTTCTTACAAGCATCACACTTTTTCTATGAAGGTAAATTATTTTCAAAATTTATTGATGAATAGAATTTGTGTAGCTATATAACATTAGAATTCAATATTTAATATTTTAATGGTAGAGTCAAATAATCATTCTATAACACATTCATGTAAAAAGTGTATGACCGATTGAATATAGAATTGGGTCCAGGAAACCATCACCATGAATATATTCCTATTAAAACACATCATAATGTTCTATATAAAAAATAAATACATTAATCACCTTTTGAGAAAATTATTTTTATATTTTAAATTTCATATTCTTAATTTATAATCATTAATTTAGTGTATATTGATCAATTATGACTTGCTTATACCATGAGGTGTTCGAATTTTTTTTGTTTCCCACGTGTTTTATAAAGATGATTTTTATCCACATTAATTTAATAATAATTCAACATTACTAGATTATTTAAGTGTGGAAATTTTATATTTTAATAAATTTTTAAATACATTATTTATTTTATTGTAATCATGGACTTGGGTTGTGAGGATAAATTTGGAGATGAACTGGTTTTTTATTTTAATAAAATAGAAATTTATAATTTTATTAACATGATTAAATGTTAATGTTACATTTATCAAACTAGAAAAAATTCATTATTTAATATTTTGTTTCCAATAATACTAGTATTTGATTCCTTTGTCATTGATGATAATGTGATTTATCATTGTTCATATAGCTTGTTAAACCGACCCAAACAAGAACATACTATAATTAATGGTTGAGAATTAAAATGAAAGTTGTTTATTTTTCGAATAATATAAATATTTCAGAATACAAATTAAATTATTTATATATTTCTAAGATGTGTGACCATATTTTTTGATATTTTAATAAATAAGAAATAAACTATATGAAAAAATGGGACATGGTACATCATGTAGACTGTAGTATGCACATTAACAAAATGAGGATTTTATTATTCTTAATGGAAGCATAGAAAATTGTTAACTATTATTATGATATCATAATAAAAATAAGTTTAAAAAAATTTCTATTTTAATTTTTTCATAATGATAAAATTAAATTTTGAAAATTAATATAAAAATTAATATAAACTAGGGAACGATTTGTACACACATAGAGAACTTGAGATTTCCCTTAGAGGAATTATTAGAAATGGAGGTATTAGAATACATTATTATGAAAATATGCAAAAATAAATAGAAAAAATGTTATATTTTATGTAAAATGTTTTGGGTTTACTGAGAAAACACAAATTTAGAGTGTCCTTGAATGGGTGGTAAGAGGTAACTTTTTTAATTGAAGAGAATTTTAATTTTGTAAGTACTCATCGCATTTCAATAACTGTATGTCACTATTAGAGGTAAAAGGATACAATTTTGTAAAATAATTGATGTTATGAGTACTAAAATATCCACCTATCATCCACACAAATTATGTCATGATTTTTAAATTTTTATAAAACCGTTTCTCTTTTTAAACTCTTTTTATCCTTTTTTACTTTAACCATGGTAACATATTTTTTTAACCATGGAAACTTATTTCTATTCCAAAAATTAGAATAAAATTATTTTAATAATATATAACTTATATTTCCAAATTTAAATTAAATCTAATTAGATTCACATTCTAAAAGTGATAAAATTTAATTTTCATGTAATAAAATTATAATGTATTGATAACATTTTTAGGTCATAATGTAACTTTTGATAAAAAAATATCAAATATTGTTATGAAAAAATAAATTAATTGGTTTAAATTTAATATATGTCTTATAGAATAAACTTTTTTTCTATAAAAGGGTTTTATAATTTTCTACGTCGTACTTTTATACAAATAAATTTTTTAATTCCATGGTTTTTATTAAAATGTTATTTAAAACCATTTACCCAAAAATCAATATTTCAAGAAACAATTATTAAAATTCATCATATGTTAACATTTTTATGGTAATTATAATGATTTTGTTCTTATTTTAAAATTCAAATTCATAAATTTTATAATATATCTTATTTATAAAATAAAAAAATATAATGAAAAATATGATTTCTGTAGGAATGTGGATTCTCAGAATATTACCTATTTATATTTGTATTTACTAATAAATAAAAGATTAATTAGTGATAATACACATACAGAGAGAGATATATATTTGTATATGATTATAATTTTACCTCTATTAATTTCTATAATTTTCATTTCCATTTTATGTTGACTACATTTAATATGTGTCATGGTTTGTTTAGGATTGGTATAACCTGTGTAACTAACTATTTAAAAAAATGTGTATTTATAGGGAAATGTACAATTAAATATTGGGTCATAACATTTTTCTCTCTTAAAATAATTATATCATCTAAATTTTATTATTGTTATAAAAATGAGGGAGGGTAATTTTATCACATTATATCAGGAGGATCCCAAATATCTACAAAAAACTTATGGTTACACAAGAGATTGTTGACTAGGTGTGTAGTCTTTTTTGAAATACATTATCTCTTTAATCTTGGATTTTCACTAGTTATTCCTCATAGGATTTATTACGCTCAAATTTCACCACAACTATTCTATGTACGTGTGTGACATACTATATGTACTTTATCAAAAGAGACAAATTAAGGACATAATAAACCATTGATATATCATGTGATTGTGGAAAATGATAATTTATAACCATATCATGTTTGAAGATCCCAAAGGGACTTACATTCCCAGGTTCCAAATTTCGTTTATTACCAACTATCATAACACAATTTCAAGTAGATATCCATATAAACAACATGTCCTAGGATTGAAACTCTTGATATTATAAAAAATTATCTGATTAACACTTTTATTATCAATATTCACTTTCATGTACTACTAAATGTTTTGAATCTTTTTGTCATTTCTTGGGAATGGTTGGGAACTATCAACTTCCCATCTTTAACAGCATCCCAACATATTGGATACATAAATATCTTCCCATAATGAGCCTCATTTGGTGCCATATGAATCCTGGAATATTAACTATTGTTATATGAGGACTCTACTATGGGTAGTTTCTAATCCTAATATCATTCGAATTCTATTAAACATGATATATTAATTTCCTCATGAGTTTGAATAATCATTTTCGACTAACCATATATCTGAGTGTGATAAAGAGAACTAGAAATAAACTATGTCTCTAATACATTTTAATGACTTCTTTTAAACCTCATGGTAACACTAAAATCCCAATTAGGTACTGTGGAAATTGGTATTCTATATATCATTACCACTTTCCATATGAATATCATGGTGATTTGGTCAAATGAAACGTTGAATTTGTAAGGCGGTCAACTAAAACCCAAATTATATTATGGCATTTGAATTCCTAGGGGAGTCTTATGATTAAATCCATGGTAATGTTTTCCTTCTACTAAACCAGTATGTGTATTTTTTTTCAACGTATCTTATAATTTTTCTTTATAGCCATAAATTTCTGGAATACCTTGCATTGAGTTTTGTATTCTATTATTTTTCACTTCATTTAATCCTATCATAATTTTTAATTTGGACCCCTATACATCTTAATATGTCCTGAATTAATATATAATGATGGGATATGTGAATTGTCCCCACATTCTGTTTTCAATTTCTATTTTATGGTACACATATCTATGTTTCAAAACATATAAATTCATTTTCATCAAATTTTAACATTATAAAATTTATTAACTTTTTTTATGCATCTCTGTGTCATATTTTTGAGATTATTTGATCTTCATAAGGATGGAAGGTTGATTAGTCAGTAGGGAAAGAGATGATATTTCCATTACCATTATTACTTAATGAATAATCCTTTATAAATCCATTATTATTGGAATTTTTCAATCCCTAAAATGGATATGTTAGAATGATCTTTCCTACTCAAAGCATCAGTAACCATATTTTCCGTCCCCAGGTATGAATATACTGGAAAGACATAATCAATTACCAATTAAAATTTCCTATTTTTTTCAAATTTATTATATTCTATGTGAATATAAATTTAAATCCACTATGTTAAATATTTTTATCATTATTTTCTCTATATAGAAAATTCTACTAAATATTTAATGAAAGGATCACTACTGCTAGCTCCAAATCATTTGTCAGGTATTTTATATCACGAATCATTAATTTTCATGATACATAAGTAAATAAAATATAATTTTATATGGGGATTCCAACAAATAAATTTTTATAAGAATCTCATTATATCAGAAATCCTTCTCCACTATAGGGTGATGTAGGTTCAGAGGCGGTGACCAACCTTTTTTTAGATATTTGAGACTTTCTTCTTATTTCTCTGTCTAGATAAACTAATCTTCCTTCATGGTTATCTTTGTTAGTGGATTTTATAGTCATTATAAATTTCTCTCAATGTTGAGGTTGTATCCTGATCAACCAAAAAAATTATAGATCTCTATTACAATGGTCGTTTTGGTCCATTTCTCATTAACTTTTGACTCTGATTGATATTATGATATGAATATTCTTATGATTTCATGACACAAGGATGATACTAAATATAGAAAACATTAAAAAATTCTTAATTTTTTATAAAATTATCATTTCACATGGTCTTTAGCAGAATCCTTATATTATATTCATGTTATTCCTCTCTCTATGAATATATAAAAAATATCATACAATGAAAAAAAATATTGATAATGTTGGTGTGTAATTACTCAAATCATTGTATTCATGAAAATATAAATAGAAATCACATTTCTAAAGATTATCACTATATATTCATAGTTTTAACAACTTGTATAAAAATATATCTTGGAAGTGTTATCATTTTAACCCTTAACTAATCATATACATATAGAGGTCATTTTTTATGATCTACTAAGTTCCATTGAAGTGATATAATGTATTTTTGATATAAGTTAGATGATACTTGTAATTGATCAAGATTTGTTTAATCTTATAATAATCAATGTAAATAATAATTTATATAACCATGTTGAAGAACTAGGTCTATAAAACCATTATTAAGAGTATCTTTTATTTTCTAATTTAATTCTTCCAATTCAATTGGTTACATTCTATATGGAAAGTATAATATTGTTATGGATACAAGTATGAGTTCGATTGAAAACTCATCCTCAATCTCTAAGGAATGGCCATGATGTTAATCATTAAATAAAATACTATACTCCCTCACAATAGCCATGTCATTAATGTTGAATTCTTCCATAATAATTTCACCAATGTGTCCTTCATTGGTGGGTATCATTAACTATTTTATAGATTTTTATTCCATTGAGTGTTCAAAATTATCCTTGAATTGATACATGATGACAAGATTATTTGGTATTTGAAATGATATTTCCTTATATGATAATTTTTAAGTTCATTATGTAAGGAAATCCATTCCTTTACCAGTATTACATCAAATTAATTCTAGTGTAAAATAAAATGATTTTAAAAAAAAATCGACTCTAAAATCATGATCTGGAATGATACATATATCATAGAATAAATCATTATCATATGTGTGTATTTGATGAGAGTATGATGAATTTATTTTATTTTATGTTTGGAAAAGTATTGTTCCTCATTATAAATTATTTCTTATTATATCATAATCTATAGTGATTATAATTTTATAATTCATATAAAATATAATATTATTTATATATATTTCGTTCATCTAAATGGAAGGTAGAAATTGAGATTTATTTACCAGAAAAATAACCAAATGCTTTCATGTCATGTGACCACATAGGCTTCTCAAAGTGACAACATATGTTGTTTTTAAAGTGACGAAATGTGTTATTTTATGCAACCATTGATTATCTTCAGTTACCACATCTGTATTTATTTATGTGGCCACATGATATGATGTAGCTTGTGCATGAACCTCTTTAAAACCTACCAAAAGTGTATATTTGATCCTACAACATGAAATTACGATACTGCATGATAAAATCTTAAATGAACCTACTACATTTTAAAATATAAATCATAAGTAATACTTATGGTAACATAACTAATTTCATGTTACACGATATATATACTGGAATTACATCTTATAAATCAACCAAATTCATTGATTTCACTGTAATTTAACCTACCAGAAGACATATACCTCATGTTGACTAAGTCCTCAATGTCAGTTCAATAATTTATTTTTTTTATAAAAGATTGATTATTTATCATGCTCTATTGTTTGTTATTTTTTAAACTAATTTATTAAAATCTAAAAATATTATATATATATATATTATTTATTTAATATGTACAAATATATTATATATTTTTAAAAAAATACTTTTTGTGCCTTATATAAATATTTAATTGGTCATTAATCTATTGCGTATTTTCCCATATACAATCAAAAACTATTTGTAATTATTAAATATTTATATTTTGAGTTGATAACTTTGACTTATAATTTTTTAGTAAATTTTTTTGACATAGAACTTATTCAATTATTAATTATTTAATTTAGTATAAATAAATTTAGAATAATTATACTCTCCATGAAATTAGAATGTATTTTGAAGTTTGAACTATCATAGTCAAATTTGATTATGATTTTTAGGGGATTTATTCATCCTATTATTTTATAGACTAAGTAAATTATTTAAAGAGTAATTCAAAATAGTGTTAATTATTCTTTAGGTTTTTGTATTTAAATGATTATTTTGTGATTATTGATGAATAAAAAGTTTCTCTAACTTAGATAATTATGAATTGCGATTTCAAATTACATTCCCCATATAGAGATTGGCATGTTAGTTTCAGGTATTCTATTTAATTGTTTCGGGGCACCATAAAAACATAAAATTTTATGAACACAATCTTTTAATATCTATAAGAACTACACTTTGTGATTTGAAGTTGTATATAATCCATGTATTGTGCATTCAATTTTTAATCCCCAGGACATATTTTCTTGTATAGAAAGAAAAATTCTACAACTTCTGTTACTACCTTGATGAGTCTTCTTGATAAATAACTCAAGAACCAATACTTATGGCACTTTCAGTTACCTTCTATTTCAACCTAGTTTATTCAATATGTGACACTAATTTTCATTTTTCAAAATTTTCCAAATTTCTATTTGTTCATTTACATGCAAAAGAAGTATTTTTATAGGTTATTACTCCTAAATTCTAATGTGGGGATTCTTTGGGTTTGGAATATTATAGATTAATGTCATTGTTGAAATTGGTATGCGAATCCAAATATAAAATATATGCGTTTTAGTTATACATTCACATGAAAAAATTGGTTTTGATCGAGTAATGATTACACATAAAAAATGAGTACAGTGCACAATTTATCTATTTTATTGTGGAGAGGTATAATAGTGACTAGGTAAAATATAGATTGAACCAATAAAACATATCTATGTGTTTTCATTTATATTTTTTTCACTTTGATTATAATGTTTTCCAGTTTATTTTTTTCATTTATCATATTTATCCCAATAGACCATCTTCCTTCATCCTTTCTAACCAAATAAATTGTATTGGAGTTTGTAACTTCTTAAGGATATATAATATCTTCGACTCATTTTCTTGATATCAAAAAATTGGATTCAAAGGATGAACCTATTTAGATTTATTAGTTATGATCTATATTCTTTTTTTACTGACAAATAAATGCGTATTAATGTTGACCTTGTCAATAATTGGCACTACTATTACTCTTCTGGATATCAACCACATAGTATCATTAACTAAATCTTATATGTTATATAGCATGTGTTTATATTTAATTGTTCTAACCCTTTCCCAGAAATTATATTCATATGGCATTATCATAATGATGGAATGAATGAATTTCAATATTGTATGGATTCATTAGAAGCCACCATAAATTAAAAAAATTATATTTACATGATGTCAAGAATGTGGGTATATCACAAATAGTTAAGAATACAACATTATTCGATAATGCCAAAATCATACAAACTACAAGAAGCTGACTCGATTACTCTATGAAAATATGATACTAAATATCTTTTGATTTTTTCACGTAGTTATTGTCTTGATGATTTCCTCTAATTCCTTCAGGTCATGTAATTCCATGAAGCGTACGGGCCATGTATGTGTTCCCCTTCGACCATTAAAGTGGGGAATATAAAAAATAAATAAAAATAGAAGGCATTAGAAACATTTAAAGTTAAATATGTTATGGTTTAAAATGAGTTAATTGTTTTATATTTTGTTGTTAAGTGAAGTGTGTTCATTCATTTTTCCTTGTTAAATAATTTTTTTGAGATCTGGATGATTTTAAAAGTTAATCACATTGGTCCATAAAAATTTCGTCAAAATAATCATGGAATGCTTCGAGATAAGTATCATGACTTCATGATGAATGAAAAAAACAATGAACCTGATGTTCCACTAATTCATAAACATTATTATGTATTGTATTGGATAAACATTAATAAATATAGTACCAGATGAATGAGTCCTAATAGTGATTCTAAATTAATGAACACAAATAAGTACTTCTTCGATGAATGAGAAAATTAAAAAGTATACTCTTGTATAATATTATTATACCCCATAACTACTTTTCAGGTATGAGTTTTTCATTTCTAGCATTTTTTTAAAAAGAGGAGAATATGTAAATTTAAGGAGTACAGTCTTTGTACATAGAAGTACACACCATTTAACTGGTTTCCATAGGTGATTGTTACTGGCAGTGCAACGACTGAGTACATGGACATGTGGGGTGACCTGCAAACCACATCATGTGGGGCCTGGTAAAAGAATATACATGCCTTGTTATTTTAAATGACACACCATGTATTTTTTTTGTTTTATTGGACTGGTGTCATGTCTCGTTCACAAAAATCACTTCTTCTCCACGCATCTCATCCAGAAGTGACTTGTCACGAACGGTCCCTCGGGGCCCGTGTCGTCACTACCCCAAGCCCACCTTCCATAGGCCATGGGCTGGAGACTAGCACCATAAGCATAAATCCATATATCCGGGAAGTCATTGCCTTTCAAATACATAAACACACACACAACTAGAGTACAAGAGGAAGTAAACACTAAGTAAAGCAGTAACAAGTAAGCTGAAAGTAAAAGTGGCCGGAAATACAAGGCCAACAGAAAGGTATAGCTACAACTGAATGTAAAGTACAACAAAAATCAATAGGTAAAAGGTGACAATCTACTCTTGGATCATCCTCTGGGTTCCTCCCTGAATGGTAGGTATAGATGTCCTCCTCAGCACTCCACGTCCGACCATCTCCTCCAGGTACCAACTCATCGTGAGGTCCACCTCCGGGTACCGTCTCTTCGTGAGGTCCACCTCCGGGTACTGACCCGTCATCAGGTACACCTCCGGGTGTCATTCAGCTCCTCAAGCCTCAACCAGGATCAGTGATGTCCGTCATCTATAACCAACACAATGTAGTGCTGGCATAGCCTATACAGGAGTGAGTATACGCTACTAAGAAGGGACACCAAGACCACCCGAGGTCTCTTAGAATCCAGAATGATAACAACAAAGGATAGATAACAATCACAAAGTAACAACCAACACTACTTAGCTATATACCCATACATATACCTATGTCATCAATTCCAGCTCTGCTCATGAGCTCAAGTACAACTATGTCCACACAATAAGCACAATGTAATCCACACAGGATATCAAGACAATCACATCAAAGATAGTGATTGGAAGTCAAGACTAATCTGACACAAGATTTTAATTTAGGAAGTCAAGAACACAGCTACTAAAGAACTCCTCCTTCAGAGTACTCTGGGCCTGCTGCTACAACCAAGCACTGCACACCATGGGTCTGCAACAACTACAAAGTGATCCTTTGTCATGGGTCTGCCGCTACAACCAAGCGCAACCCCTCTATCGAGTATTTCGGGTATGCCGCTACAACCAAGCGCATCCCCTTTGTCGATTACATCGGGTATGCCGCTAGAACCAAGTGGTCCCCCTCTATCGAGTATCCTGTGTGTGCCGCTACATCCAGGCGCACCCCCACTGTCGAGTACCGCGGGTCTGCAACTACAACCAAGCGCTCCTCCGCTGTGGATCTGCTGCTGTGACCAAGCACACTACCTCATAGCCTACAGAGTTACTCCTTCTATTGAGTACCTAGAGTCTGCCGCTACAACCAATCACTCCTCTGATGTGGGTCTTCCGCTACTATCATGCGCACCCCACTAGGCAATCTGAATCACTCCGAGAAGATCGATCCATAATCATCATGTCTAAGCCAGCTTCTAGGTCTATGCACACTCTGATTGCTCGTCTTCGGGATGGTCCTCTCCACAAGCCACTGGTCGATATTCCAAGTATCAGAGGGTCCCATGTAGAAGTATCGCAAATGGCTACCTCTTCCTAGGGGTCTCAACGCAATAGACGACGTGCCAATCAGAGGCCCAGTCTGTTAGTTATTAGCTTTTTAGTCCCGAGGGCACGATTGGTTTCTTTTACGAACCAACCCGACCATATCTCAACTGTATGCCAAACTCTCCTACGATATTCTCAAAGGAACTGAAGGAGATCACAAACGCTGCTGACAGTTCATCCAGCAGAGAAATCCAGTAGGATAGTCAAAGTAGTCGGAGCCAGCTCTACAGTTCTCGCACACATCACGCTCATTTCAGGAGGGTCCACTTCATGAGCCAAGGGATCGATACATCAACTGTCATGTAGTCTGGATTTTATGTATCACAATGTTCCTTCACAACAAAAAGAAAGCAACACAACAGACGACGCATCAATTGGACGCCCGGTCTGAGATTTATTGACATTTTCGTTCAAGGGGCTCGGTAGGTTTTTAAGTCAAAACCAACCTGAATGTACTCCAACTGCATCCAATCCTCGAGTGGAGTAAGCCAAAAGGTCTATCCCACTATGATGAAACCAACAGAGTTGATGGCATGTCAATCAGACATCCGGAACTCATGATATGAGTGTTCCCGCTCTAAGGGCCCGATTTGTTTCGTGTTCGAACCAACCCTGCTGAACCCAAATTTCTATGAAAACATGAGTATAGTACACTAAAATAACCATCACGATCCACGGATCGCATTGCAACTGATGGTTCATTGATCGACGGTCTGTAGCCCATGATATCGACATTGGAATGGAATAGTCCAAAAATAGAAGGTCTGGGCCCAGTCCGACCCGTCTAACTACCCTCGGGGCCGGCCCGAACCAGTTCGACCCGGCCCGGGTCTGGGTCCGGCCCACTAGGGTGCGGCACGTCCCGGTGTGGGGCGGCCCGGTTGGGCGTGGCCGGTCTGTGGGTCACTGCGGGTGCTCGTCTGAAATAGCCGAGCGGATGGCAACGAGGGGAGGGGGCATGTAAAAAAAGTCTACGACCCCAAAAAGGGGGGCCACATTGACCCACGCCGCCGCGGCATAGCCGCACAGATTTGTTTTCGGTGGCGCGCAGGGCACCACTTCCAGCTGCCGGTGCCGCTGAGCCGGCGAGGTGCGCCGACAGTTTCTTCTGCAGACCACCGAACGCGCTCTGGTGGTCTGTTTGCCTCCATCTTCACCGTCGGTCTTCCCGGGACCCGAGCTTCACTACGGAGTCATTAAATCACCTTTGCGACCTGTTTCCATTGTCGACAAATATCTGAACATCACCAAACATACTGCAGAGGGTTGTCTGGCCATGTTTGTTCAGCCCACGCCCTCCAAGTTAGGTAACATGAATATACAAAATTCCACACATGATTTTCAATAATTAATCAAGGCCCAAAATTAATCATTTTTAATTAATTCAACCCCCAACAATTATTCCATAAATAAAATATTTCCATTCCACAATTTTAAATCCTTCACGGATAAAATTGATAAGAGTTGATATGCGTTCTTCAATTTAGGAAGGAATGATAATGGGAATAAAATCATTCTCAATGTAATCACCTACCTCAACAAAAGATGACGAAAGTCGATGTCACGGGGAAGACGTTCGCAGGCGTCATCGGAGAGCTCTGCGGAGGAAGCGATGTCTCAAAGAGGAGAATGGGTGGTGTATCCTCTCTCTTCGATGAAGCAGCATTCGTTGTCGAAGGAGGTGTCGTTCATCATCGGAGGGATGCGTTCTTCCCAATATATCAAGAGTTTGAAGGAGATCCTCTTTTTGCACAATGCAAGCTTCTGTCCTTTTTAATAAAATAATAGGCTCTCCTATTATTTTATTACGCATGAAATGAAAACTTCTAACAATTAAATCCCACATTTAATAAACGTATAGACAATTAAACAAAGGTAGGGAGAAAGAAGTTTCCCCTTTATTTAATGTGTCGTCAAATACATAAATAAGAGAAACTCGGGGTTGACTTGCAATTAATTGGGAGAGTGGATAGTTACGGAATTAAAGGGGTGGGCTCGTGTGGGCCCCATTCACTAATTCCCTACCTAGCGGTTAGGAAGTGGTGGGTCCCACCACATTCCCATGCATGATTCCACACATAATTGAAATTAGGTGAGGCACAAAATTATTTCACTTAAAAACTCAACTCACAAATTTATTATCTCAACATGAGAAAATGCAACTCCAAAAAAGGTCTTCCTAAGAAACTATTAGCGTTGCAGTTTCAACGGTGGCCTCAAATTTCAATTCCGAGCACCGATTCAGAAGATAGAAAAACCCGCTCGCACGTTCACTGAATGTACACGAGCTGAACTTCGAAAATTGATTCCGAGCACACCAGGCCTCAGAATCAGTTGTAGTCAGAAACATCAGACTAGTAAAATTTCAATGAAAATAAAAAAATCCATGAAATTTCCAGGTCATTACATGACTGAAGCCGACTATTATTCTCTGAGCCCCCGACATGCCGTCCATTCTCTAAATCAATCTCCATCGATTCCATTGTATTCTAAATGGTGATTTTATCCATCATCTAGAGCCTTGTCCCAATAATCCACATCTTTCATGAGATATCCTTTGTTGAGCCTTTTTTACGTTATTATAGATATTCCAAATTCTAGGTCGATTGATGGGCCGAAACCTGATTATATTGATCGTACAACATTGTGGTTGGTGGTTTGTGTCTTTCTGTAGATTTTTGTTGGGTTATATATGAAAAAGTACCCAATACCATAGTTTAGGGTATTGCGTGGTTTGGGAATTTAACTCAATAATATATGTTATACATTGATTTCTTGAGTTAGGGATCTTGTTTGATTACAGGGTTTAATTACCTTATTATGGATTTTTTTCCCATGTTTGATTATATAATGTTCATTGGGTCTTGAATTTCTTGTTTGACTACTATTATATTCTACCTAGTGTTGTTAGGATGAAGTGATATTATATAACATGCTTGTGTTATGCTTTGTAGCTATTATCGAAGTAGAACATTGAGGTTTACTTTTGCTGTTGAACATCATTTTTGCATGATTTCGTTACACAGGGCTATGGAAACCTGGTGTAGGTAGACCATAGAGGAAATTGAAATTGAGGGATTCCCTAAAGTTCCTTTTATAATTATCACACTACAAGACCATAGGGGGGATTGACATTGAGTGCTCCCTCAGAGTGTAGATAGTTACCATTACGAGACCACATGTGGGATTGACATTGAGTGCTTTTTCTGAGTGTCTATAGTTTATCATTCAAATGAGATATTGATAATTGACGGCGAGTGATTTCTAAAAGAGTATTTATTTTCATGAGACTAATGGGGCTAGACAATGTGAGCTACCCAGGAGTTCGTTATATTATTTTTTAAGTTAAACCCGATGGGTTTGGCTATGAGAACATACCTAGAGGGTTACATGATATTTATTTATTGAACCAGAGTGGATAGAATATGAGAAATATCTAATATGGATTCTTGTGAATGCTTGGTTGAATAATTGATAAAGGTAAATTAATGTAGTTGAAACTATAGTATTTTTTACTTTTGAGTACACACTTTTTTTAACTTCATTTTTGGCATATTTACCCACTATATATATTCCCTAATAGTTAGGATTAGATTTCTGTGTGGTTGCGTAATGGGAATCATCTCACACCCTATTTAGGTCATTATTTTGGGCCAAAACAGATTATATTGCTGCATGTATAGATAAGGGAAAGCTCCATTCCACATTAGGTACTTGATTGTTGAGGAGCTAGAGAGAATGGGACTAAGCTGAGGCTTGCGATGGTGTTGGAGTTTTTTTCTTGTTTTCCATTATACTATGGATTGCTAATGTACTATATCATTGTGAATTGTTTGGATATTCTCATATACATATGTAACACGCATCCTTTATATAGTTGCTCCAATGGTTTATTTACTAGTAGTAATTCACTGTTTACTATTGTATGGTATTATTACTACCTCGACTACTTCTATCTATTTAATTCCATTGAGTTTCTTTGCCAATTAGAGCATAGTTTTCCCACTATCACAACAATCGCCCTCACTACATGTTGGAAACATCTGTCATTCGGGGAAATGCTCTTGATGCCATGTCACCAACTGAGTACGAGGAACCTATGGGAGGTACATGGAACCAAGACGTTAAAATGTGGTATCAAAGGAATTTTTTTCTTATTTACCTATAGTTTGGACCCTATAGACAGGGATGAGAAAGAATTTGAAGTTAGTAATAAGTTGGCTCTTGGAGTAGCTAACCTGTTTATAGTTGCAATGATTAATGAAATTTTTCTAGTTTTGTAATTATTAAACTTGAATTTTTTTCCCCATTGGGTGATTCACATGTTGTTTCAATTACCATTCATATTATTGAGGTTCTATTTCTATTGAAACCCGATGATATGATGTTATTCTATCTCATGCATCATATAGCCACTTGCGAGAAATCACATGTCCTATATTCTTGTCATGTCATTTATAGTGCAATACCGATTTCATGTTGTTGTGGTAAATGATGTGCTAAATATGCATACAGTTATAATAAATGCAGTGACTGAGTAGCTTCAATTTGATATGGTATTAAATTTTTTATGGTTTCATATGGATGAACACCAAATATTGGTCCCTAATGTGATATGGGCCCCCATGGACTAGAATTATGTGGATCATTGCACAGTTAAAATTTTATATGACATGAATAAGATGAGAATATTTTATTCGCAGGGAGTATGGGACCCCACTTAATGGAATTTTTCACCTTAATGATTGTTTTAGTGATCTTCTTGGTTCTGGAGTATTTTCTATGGCATACTGTCTGAATAATAATAAAAATACATAGTCTATTTTGATTAATACATGACATGTATCCTTATGTTCAGAATGGAACATTTTTTTATGTACACACCTGGTAATTTTGTTACACGTTGTGTAGTCTTTAAATGTGTTACTGACTTTTTGGGAAGAGACATGGGATTTGGAAATCCTTCGAGGAACATGCCGTTTATTAGTCATACACACCGTGTTGTTTGAACATTGTTTCCACCCATGTGAATAACTACACCGATGGATGAAACATAGGCCATAGAAGTCATGTCCCACATTAACATGCCATGTATTCTTGTTCTAAGAGAACCTTGTGGGTGAGTCGTGTATAAAAACTCTATTAGAGGAAAATGATTCAAGAACATTCCTTGTCATTGGAGTAAATGTCATCTGTATTGGGTGCTACCAGACCAGGGTTGGAAGGAATACACTCTCATGTGAAGGCTTAAAGGAACACACAATGTAGTGGTCATATATGCTGCATATCCTTGTTTTAAAAAACGTGAATGCTTTATTTCTCTTGTTACATTCGTGCACTCCTAAATTTTTTTCCATGACAGTCTTGGGTTATGGTGTACACTAGACCTTGTAGAGTCATGATTCCGAGACATCCTTCTGTTTTAAGCCATATTTAGAGTGGCGATCAGACAATGAACATGGCTGACCAGGGACTACCAGCGGATCCTCCAATCAAGCCTATCATTGTCCCATTGGTTATCCGGTATACAGGTAACAATGACTATTTCAATGAAGTCTTCATGAGGATTATGGATACCTTCCAAGGATTTCCACTTCCTACCCCCTCTATGGCAGAACAGACATGGGTCTTTCAGCAGTATCATCCACCTACATTGCAAGGGTATAGAGGGCCTCAGACTACAAATTCATGGTTAGTATCTATTCATTCAATGTTATAGCATATGAAGATGCATCCACATAGGAGGGTGAAGCTCGATACTTATGTGTTTCAGGATTCCTCAAAAATATGGTGCGATGTACTCTCTTAAAAAGGATGTAGTAGGGTATGTCTTGCGATGAGTTTCATCATTCCTTTTACAATTAATTCTACTAAAAGACATTTAGGGATGACTAAACACAAGAGTCCATGAGACTAGAGCAGGGTACCCTTCTAGTAATTTATAAATCTTCTATATTCACAAATCTGTAACACTTTACAAACATTCTTGGGGGTGATGAGTTTTTCCTAGAATTGATGTTCGAGGATGGTCTTGGGAATGACATCTGATCTATTGTGATCATATTTAGGTAGACAACTATATCTTCAATGGTCAACCATGCACTGATCACAGAGTACAATTTGAGTGATTCTGGAAATGTGGGGTAGGGAGGATCAACATCCAGAGTTATTTATTCTCCTGTGGATAGTAGCAAGCATCATAGGGATTCTACACGTGGGGATTTCAGTAGGTGAGACTCACATTCAGGTATCTACATGGTATTCTAACAGTGCAAGAAGGGAGGGACCATCTGGCCACAATGCCCACAAGTCCTAGTTGATTTCCAATATTATAGCATGATTGGTAATCATCATCACTACATTCTGTTTTTCACACAAAAAGCTGGTGATATGGGTTCTCCTATGACTCCTCATTCAGAAGAAGCTGCACCAGTTTATCATCAGTATGGGAAATGGAGTTCTTCTGGCCAATCAGACTGTGGTGGGGGTCATGACCGTTATAGCCAGTCGACAGACATTCAGGAACAATTGGGTATATCAGCTCACGGTGTTCATGCAGTGTCACATGGTCTTGTTACATTCAAAACTATTGGAGTGGAGTATACCCAACAGTAATAGGATACCAGACCCTAAACAGTTCGAGGTAGGTTCAAATTTTCCACAGTTTCAGCATTAGTACATCAAATATAGGGGCTTCCCATAGTTTCATATCTGTTGTCCTTGTGTAGATCCTTGGGATCTGTGGATTTTCTTCTGCTAATATCTTGATGGTGGACACTCCATTGGGGACATGAACGGCTGGTGTACATCAGTTCAAGGGGTGACCACTTGAGGTTAGTGGGTTTCACTTCTTCAGGGACCTATATGTACTAGTGATGAGATGTAATGATGTCATTTTTAGGATTAACTATTTATTTCCCTTCTAGGGAGTTGTCGAATGTTATCCCCATAGGGTTATTTTCACACCACCAGAGGGTAGTTTGTTATTACACTATGGAAAATTTGATGTCATGGTAAAGAGATCCGGACCCGATCATCTTGGGTTTGGAGGAGTTACAGCACAGATTTCTAGTATATATTTGGATGAAAAGGGGAATTCAATGATGGACATTCCTCGATTGGTAGATCGTTTTAGGGATATCTTTATAGATGATGTATTGGTTTTTCCTTTAGAGAGAGTGGTAGAGATTTCTATTCATCTTGTGCTAGGGGAAGCACCAGTGTCTATTCCACATTATAGGATACCTACAATAGAGTTACAAGATCACAAGAATCAATTAGAGGAGTTATAGTTGAAGGGATTAATCTAACCCAATACTTCTTCTTGGGGTTTGTCTATCCTGTTTCGAATAAATAAGATGGTACCCTATGACACTATGTGGATTATTGGATGCTGAACTAGTTAATGATCAAGAATCGATATCTCTTACTGAGGGTTAATTATCTATTTGATCAAAATTGGGGAGCCTAGGAGTTCCTGATGATTGACTTGAGATCTGGTTATAATCATGTGCATGTTAGACCATATGATATACATCCTACAGCTTTTAGGAGAAGGTATGGTCTATAAGATTATGTGGTTATGACATTCGGTCTCAAGAATGTGCGTGTAGTTCTTATGGCACTGATGAACCGAGTGTACCATCCATACTTGGATTGTTTTCGGGTAGTCTTCTTGAAAAATATCTCGGTGTACTAATACACTATACATAACAATGACATATATATTGAGATCATTTTATGTACAATAAGATAACATCCGTTATATGCTAAGCTCAAAAAAATATACACTTTGATGGACAAAATTGACTTCTTGGGTCATGTTATCTCAGAGACAGGGGTATTATTAGACACCGAGAATGTGAGAGCAATAGTTTGTTAGGAGTATCTAAAGAAATTCTTTGAGGAACGGAGTTTTACAGGGTTGGCTAGTTACTAAATTAGTTTTATAAAGGAATTTTCACACATAGCAGCACCCCTGATGGGCCTACATAAGAAGATTGTGATGTACGTAATGTAAGATTATTGTGAGTCAACCTTTCCGGAGCTAAAAGGGAGGTTGAATTCACCGTTACAATATTTTCCAAAACCAGGAAGGAGTTATATTGTTTACTATGATGCATCAGGTATTGGGAAGGGAGTAGTTCTTATTTAGGGAGATGGAGTCAATGAGTACATGTCTAGGCAGTTGAGGCCACGTAAGTAGAATTACCCAATGCACGATCTTGATTTGGATGAAGTTGTTCGTGGCTTACATTGTTAGAGACATTATCTGTTGTGAGGGAATTTTTTGGGTTTCACCAACCAAAAAAGAATCAAGTGCATATTCACTCAGCATGATCTAAATTTGAGGCAGTGAAGGCCTGCTGAATACATTTAGTCCTTTGATTTTTAGCTTTCCACAATGCATGAGAATTTTAATGTACTGGCTTTTTCATTGACCATGATAATGTTGAAACATGAAGATCAAGAAGCTTGTACTGAGTGGATGCATATGGATATGTTCTCTTAAATGCACTTTGAGGCTCACAATAGATAGGCCAAGCATTTATTTCTTCTATTGCTATTACCTCAACTCTACATGATTGAGTGAGAATGAGGAAGCTATCATATTCTGAAGGCCTAGTCCTATGGGAGAGTGTGTTAGTAGAGGACCCTATTCTGTGATAGACTATTGGTGAGGATGAAATCTTGTGCTTTAATGGATGTGTATGGCTGTTAGTAGATAAATTTGAAGAGCTAATGTGGGATTTTCATTCTTTAGTTTGATAAGTTCATCCCGGTGTCACCAAATGTATCATGATATACACCATCAGTATTGGTGGCCATGTATGAAGAGATATGTTTCTAGTATGGTGATGAGGTGTTCCACATGTCAACAGGTGAAGGTGAAGAATCAGTGTCCAAGAGGGATTTTGTGGCAGTTACCCATTCCCATGTGGAAGTGGAATGATATCGCTATGGAAATCATGATTTGTTTTCAGATGTATTCTTAAGGGAATGATGATGATTGGGATTTCATTGAAAGACTTAAAATGGTTTCACATTTCTTACCATACAAGGAGGAAATCAGTGTAGATGATCAGGGAAGGTTGTACATCTTTGAGATAGTACATTTACATGGGGTTATGCACTCCATCATTTCAGACAGGGATGCATGTTTTACTTCATGGGTCTGGCAGGGACTACAGAGGGCTTTGGGCACACAGGTAATTCATTGTACAGCATACCACCTCCAGACAGATAGCCAGTCCTTGCGTCTGATTCAGGTGATAGATGGCATGCTTCGTAGATGTGTCATATATTTTGGATGTTCTTGGGTCAAGCACATACCTCTTATTGTGTTTTCCTAAAATAATAGTTTTTCAGGATACCATTCAAATAGATCCTTACGAGGATTTGTAAGATAGGTCATTCCGATCACCCTTATGTTAGATTGATGACTGAGAAGTAGATATACTAGGACATTGTCCTATTTATGATAACATAGTGATGGTGTAGTTGATTCGAAAGAGTATGGCTACTCAACAGTCATGATAGAAGTGTTATGATAATCGATGGAGATGAGATCTAGAGTTTGAGGCTGAAGATCTGGTTTTTCTACATATCACACTAATTTTGAGAAATAGGAGGAGTGGGTGAAAGGTAAAAATTTCTCCAAGATAAGATGGACCATTTGGAATTTTGGAGAGAGTATTGTTGGTTTCCTATTGGTTGTAGTTACCTTAATGGTATCAGGCTATGCAGGACGTCTTCCATTATTCTCATCTAGGACATTACATCTTAAACCCATATGATGTTTTTAAACCTGAGGAGGTTGAGCTGGAGGTGGATGCATCGTTCGAGGAGCATCCTATACAGATTGTTGATCACATTGCAATGGTTCTCAGTGCCTGGTCCATTTCTATGGCATGAGTTCTATGGAAAAATAGGCAAGTATAACATAAGAATTGTGAGAGGGAGATTGATGTAAAATCGCAATTGCTAGAGTTATTCGAGGATTCTTCCTCTACGCTACCTTTCTAGGGAAATTCATGGAAAAATTTCATTGTGGGGGAAGTTTGTAAGAAACCTGACCTTTATTTAAGGTTTGAATGTTACTTTTCTCGTGTTTTTGAGATAAATAAGAGAATCTAGAATTTTATGGAGTATACAGTATGTACATAAGAAAATAATCAGGGTTCCTAGTTGCTGCAAGTGACCATGTATTGGACATGTAACGACTGAGTACATGTCCATGTGGGGTTGTTTCGGTGCGGATGTGCGTCGGGTTACGCTGTTCCGCCAGGACGCGTTCGCGCGTGCACCCGTCAACCCGAGGGGATGGGCGCGCGGCTTGTGGTCCCGCAGTCCCGCTTTCCAAGGGCGGGCAGAATTCGTCCCTTATTCAGGGGCGTCTGCTCCTTGATCGAAACCAGGATGATGGGATGTCGGCTCCTCCTTCCTTGGACGTCTCCTCGGAACTCGTCGCCTAATCTGGGTCTCCCTCATAGACTTAAGAATGTTCGTGAATCTCGTTCCCGGTGCCATATCTTCATGGACACCGTTTAATTACGCTGCTTCCGCCCGGACGCTCCAAGGAGTCTGGGCGGGGCAGCAACCTGCGGTGAGAAGGCCGGGTGGCTCTGGGTGCTGGGGGCGTGTCGTAGCACTGCGGCTCTGCACGTCTGTCTTCCGTCCCTAATAGGGCTTCTCGAAGGCATGATGGCCTGAGGCATCCCGTACTAGGTGCGGGGAACTGTGTCACCTGAGGTTTTCCTCAGCTTCCCATGTTTAACACGGGGTATGCCGCGAGTTTAACGTCCAGCGGGGACGGCATCAGACCGATCAACACGAAAAGTGGATCGGATGACAGAACCCCTTGCGGGGAACCTCCGACGCTGGGGCCGGCACATGGGCGGCTTCCCAAATGATGTGGAGTGGAGTGAAGTGGCATGACCCCACCGGGATGTGGCGGCCCGGGTAAGGATCAGGATGGATGATGGAGTGAAGAGCTTGGACCCCGTAGAGGCTTCCTACGTACCGTGCGTTAGCACGGATCAAAGTCAACGTAGTTCGGGTATACAGTTTAACGTCATGCTGGACGTCGGCAAGCCGACTCACGAAGAGGTCTAGGCCGCCGGGCGGAGGATTGAACCGGACCACCTCGCACAGAGGGCGGTGGAACGGCCGGGTGGATCACAGTTTCACGTCATGCTGGACGATAAAAGGAGAAATGGAAAAAGGGGCTGTGGGGAGGCACAGTGGAGATACACACGGGCAGTCTCCCACAGGGGCGGATTCAAAGGTGAATCGACGCAAGCGTGAACCCTGGAGGGGTCCACTAATGGACGAACCGACGTAAATATGACCGGGACGACCAGGTGGCGGGCTTGGACCTCAGGGAGGCTTCCTACGTACCCTGTATAGAAGACAGGGATCAAAGTCCACGTAGTTCATTCTGTCAGGACTTACGCACTTGAGGCAGCCCGGATGCGGCAAAACTCAGTTGGAAGGGACTTGGACCGAAAGCAGAAGACACCTCGATCCCAGTCACACCCTCTACTGGCTTCGGCAGTGGGGAGGCGCAATGGAGATACACATGTGCAGCCTACCACGAGAAACTAGGGGTTTGTAATACCCTGCCCCCGTAGGGAAAAGCCACTCCCATTAAATCGTCCCAAAAGGGGGACAATCCCGACATCCCTGCAGAGACGAGCGGGTGGGGGCCACATCCAAACCGGGGGAGACCCTGCGTGCGAAGCACGGGATCGAATGATGCGGACGGTTTAACGTCTTGCCGGACGAAGTACAGTTTAACGTCGTGTGTTGAGGACGAAGCGGACGGTTTAACGTCTTGCCGGACGAAGTACAGTTTAACGTCGTGCGTTGAGGACGAAACACTTGGCAGTTTAACGTCTTGCGGCACGGACGATGGGGGGCTAGGCAGTTTAGCGTCGTGCAGCTTGGACGAATGTGCAGTTTAACGTCATGCTGGACGTATGGGCAGTTTAACGTCATGCTGGACGAATGCGCAGTTTAACGTCATGCTGGACGTATATGCTGTTTAACGTCATGCTGGACCTATGTGTAGTTTAACGTCTTGCAGGACGAATATGCAGTTTAACGTCATGCTGGACGAATGATTGCCGCCGACGGGTCCGTGTCACTTCGCACGAGCCTGGAAGGCTGCACGGGAAGACAGCGCACGGTGCGGGCACCTGCGATGAAGACCATCGGGCGCCACGCAGGCGGGTACCCAAAGGGGGTCAAGGGAGGTGACCCTGGCGGATTGAGTGAAAAAGAGGAGCTTTGCGCGCAAAACCGCGGATCGGTGCGCAAAATGGCGGGCTGGTGCGCAATTGGGCCAGCGCTTCGCGCGCGGATGATGGGGATTGCGCGCACCGGGATTCGGGTAGCGCGCGGGGGCAACGGCTCATTCTCTAACGAATGGCCACTTTGAAGATGGGGGGTGCGCGCAATCGGGTTGGATTGCGCGCACCCGGGGGCAATTGCGCGCAAGAGGCTTCTTTTGCGCGCAAAGGCCTTCGGGTTGAAATTTATTCAATGGAAATGAGCCAAGGGGATTGCACGTGAAGGCGGACCCCAAGGCTCTATTGCGCGAAAGAAAGGAGGTTACCTAAAGATCGGCATTGCGCGCGAAAGGGGTTGAATTGCGCGCGCGGGAGACCGTTCGACTTCCAGCAACCTTTGAAACGTTGGGGGTCGCCTAGTATTTATAGGCAACCCCGGGCGCGGAATCCAAGCCGCGAGCGCGGAATTCTCCTCGCGGGCGCGGAATCGGGCACGGCGCGCAAGGGAGTTGCGCGCATCCCGGGGGTTTTGCGCGCGGATCATCATCTTTGCGCGCAGACCTCTGAAATTCCGTGCAAGGCCTCCGGGCCCTCCGAAACATTCTTCCGACTCCAAATATGACCTCGCTTTCCGCATCCGGAGCTTCGTTTGGGAACAACGGACTTTTCCGGCGTCTACAAAAGCCCCCCCTCGGAATCTGATCGGCGAGAGGTCGCAACGATCGGGTTCCGAGCGAGACGCCGGAATGCCGAAGTCCTGGGCGGCGCGGGACATAGGCGCGCAAAAAGGGGTGCCGGTCGCGAAATTCGCCGCTGCGGTCGCGCAAAGCGCTTTCCGAGCAGCGCGGACCCCGGCCTCGCCTATAAATAGGGGCCCTGGGTCCCGCGTTCCGTACTCAGGCCTTCCGCGGGATAAGCTCCAACGCTCTCGTGCGCGAAATTGCCTTCTCCGACGCGAAATTCGCCCGATCGGCGCGCAAAACCGTCCGGATTTTGCCTGTCTTTGCGCGAAAACCCGGAACTTTGCGCGACGGTCTTCCCAATTGCATGCCGCCCACTTGGATTGCGCGCCAACCTTCAAACTTCTCTACCAGCCTCGTCCGATTCCGCACACTTCATCCCTTAACCCGCACGACTCCCGAAACTTCTGAGATGGCCGCGCACAGAGGAAATGAGGGGGATGTCGCCACTCGCAGGGCTGAGATGGCGACGAACGAGGAGGTTTACGGAGCCAAGGAGATTGTTTCCAACAATCAATCCTTGTTCGACTTACTAACGCCGGCCCAGAAGACATATCCACTGTCGGACAACCTGCCGCTCTGGAACTTCGGCATCCTAGATGAGGTCCTGGTGCCAGGGTTCGAGATTGATGCGCCGCGGACCTGGGTGACCCGGGAGGACGAGCTTCTCCGCTATAAAATCACCAACAATGGGCATCCTGCCAGGGAGACCAGACACTTGGATGTCTATGTCCTGAACCCGAGGACGCGAACCATTGATGGGGGTGAGCCTACTGCGGAGAATTCTCCAGCCCTCTACTCGAGCATATATCGCCAGAGCGTCACGGACGACACCAAGGGCTGGCTGAAGGACTGGGACTTGCGGTCTGGGGGCAACTTCACCAGTGAGTGGGCCTGGGCGTTCTGGGTACGCCACACTTGCGATCACTTCGCAGAGGAGCTGCGGTACATCGGCCTGTTCGAGGCGGTGTGGACGTCGCAGTTCCACTTCTACCAGCAGTCCGAGCTCGGGCCGGAGCTGTTCACCCGATGGTCTCCGGATACCAACACCTTCCATCTTCACCATGGGGAGGTCGGCATCGATCTCTGGGACATCCACTGCATCGGAGGTATCCCGCTGGAGGGCTACCAATACGATGAGTTCCTGCCACCGAAGAACATCTGGGAGGACAGGTCACGGACTCCCATCCTGACCTGGCATCTGCATGACCTGGCTACGCAGCGGCTCGGGATAAAAGACTTCCAGAAGGACATAGCCTACAAGGAATGGTTCGGCCAGTTCTTGGAGCATGACCCGGCGGTCAAGATGCCATGCAGGGGGAAGCGGTGCCCGACCGCAGCTCAGAGGAGCCGGAACGGGTCGTACTGGCGGGTCCTGGAGACGGGCGATTACCGCTCATGGGGGTACCGCATCATCGAGGCCCGGGACCCAAATGTCCGGTACGCGGCGTTCCTGGCCGCCTTTCTGAGTGGGTGGCTCCAGCCAGTGCGGGACGCGAGAATGGGCGTTCGCCCGGCGACACTGGCGGTGGCGGGCGCTATGGCCGCCAACAAGAGATACAACCTCGGGGTCCCAGTGCTGGCGAGGCTGTATGCCATCCTGGGATGCATCTCACGAGGGGGGTCGCCACGAAGGATCTGTGGGCCCTTTCAGTTCTTCCACGGCTGGGTGGCTGCTCACCTCGGTGGGTACACGTTTCCGAACGCCATCATTCCTCCGGGCAACGGCCTGCGACCCTCCCTGCTGAACATCACGGGGGTCGCTCCGATGACCCTAAGTGAGGAGGGCGTGCGGATCCGGATTGGCAATCATGCCAACTTCAACTTCAGTCCGTTCCCCACTCCCGTCGGCCAGATGATCTACAATGGGCAGGGTCCGCTGGAGCAGCATGAATACTTCCTGAACATGCGGGGCGGGGTGCTCGTGGCTCGGATCGACGGGAAGGTGATCTGCGAGCCTTACGTGCCGACCCGTTTCTCCAGGCAGTTCGGGTGACTTCAACGGATGCCGAAGAGGGTATTCACTGCCGTCCGGGAGGAGACGAACCCTTGCGTCCTTCGCCAGATGTGGCTGATGTTTGCCGCTTTCGGCTCTGGCGACGTCATCACTCTCCCTCCTACCGGAGTTGACGCAGGCTTGGCAACCGAGTACGCCGAACACTGGGCCATCGCGTACCCCGAGGGGCTCTTGCAGAAGCTAGTTCGGCGGCTCGAGGCTACCCGTGCGGAGCCCGGGCGTCAAGGAAGGAGGCGGGGCGCCGCCACACGGGGGAGAACGGAGGCGCGCCAAGCAGCGGAGCCGGCGCGGGCAGGGACTTCGGCGGCGGGCACATCGCGAGCTGCCGCTACGACCTCGGCGCCCAGAGAGGGGGCACGCGTGGTGGTCGAAGAGCGGCCCGGGAAGCAGGTGAGACGTCTGCTCGAACCCCCCCACGATGCAGTCTTCCCGGCGCTGTGGTCGGCCTGGATGACCCTGCGGCAGTCACTGGGGACCGACGCCATCTGGCGAAAGATTCTCAGAGAAGGAATCCATCTGCCAGAGGTCGGGCGCCTCCACATTGCCGACAGGGTGGACTTCAACCGGCAGTATGCGTATCTGACAGCCATGGACGAGTACGCGCGCCAACATGGTCAGCGCGCGGAGCCATCCCTTCTGGTGAAGGTGATGCTCGGTCTCGAGCCCGCTCCGGAACAGATGCCGCCGGAAGAAGACGACAGTAGCAACGACTCCGCAGAAGAGGAGGAAATGGGGGAGGATGAAGGCTCCGAGGGAAGATCCCATCAGGGGAGCCCACGGGAGAGCGGCGAGGTGGCCGGCTCTGACAACGTTGATGTCACTGAGCTCCTCGAGGTCCGCTTCTATCCCTACTCAATCTGCTTCATCCACTCTCTTATGCAGCTTCTAACCCATTTCTCCATCTTTCTCAGGAGCGCACGGATGTTGGTCAGGCGTCCTCAGCGGGAGTAGGAGGGGCGCCAGCAGGACAAGGCGGGGGCCAGACACCTATCATTGAATTGACAAGCGCTAAGGGGTCCCCTGCTACAACTGTTCCTGCGGCGACCGGGGTAGCGGAAGATGACGCTCCGAACTCCCGTAAGTCTCCCTACTTTACTGCTGGTGCTTGCCGTTGACGATCCGTGACTAACCATGGCATGCCCCGCGCAGTGATCTCAACATTGGAGGCTCGTCGGGTTGCCGAACCCGGGCCATCTACGAGTGGACCAGTGGTGGACATGCCGCCTGCTCCGGAACAGACTTCCCAAACCGAGCCGGCCCCACCAACTGCTGATCAGGGGGCTCCGGAAATCGGCGGTGCTGACATCGGAGAGAGGTTGGGGGCTGACGAGGGTGTCAGCGCCACTGGGGAGAGAGAAGAAGGTCGCCCGGATGTTGGGGAACCTATCCCTCGTGAGGACCTCCCAGGGGCGGACCCTGCAGCAGACCTGCTGGCTGCCTTCCCTGCCTACTGGCCTGCCGATCCCGAGGAGATGGACGACTCAGACACGGAGGCGGTCGAGGAGAGCCGGATAACGCGCCGTAGGGGGTGGAAGTGCATCCAGCGCTTCCTCAAGCGAGACCCATCGGAGTGGCTGGGGCGCATGGGATCACTTCAGACCTGGCTGCGCTTCCTGTGTGCCGGGGGAGCTGATGCTCAACGCCTCCATCTAACGGTCCGTGATTTCATGGCCGAAAAGATGCGCGAGAGCTGTCGGCGTGCCGACGTCACACAAAGTCGGGACATGTCGGAGAGCACGCGGGCGCTCCTCGCGGCGGAGCAGGAAGTCCGGCGCCTCGAAGGGCAGGCGGCAGAGAAGGAGGCCTTCGTCGCGACGTGTACCGAGCTTGTGGAGCAACTAGCAGCTCAGCTGGTTGACGCCCAAGTACAGCTGACGGAGGCGGGCCAAAAGATGGTCACAATTCAGGTCGAGCGGGAGCGTGCACAGGCCAGAATCGACGAACTGCGTGCTGCGACTGCCGACGAAGAGAGGACACGCAGAGAGCGAGAAGCAACTCTGGAGGCCACCAGCCAAAGGGTAGCGGCATTAGAAAGACTCATTCAGCACGCTAATCCCTAAGGGCTTTGTTTTGCCATTCCCAAAACATTTGCTTCCGCTACTTTGATCCATCTGTATGAATCAATATATTTATCTGCATCTTTTGGTTTAACATGCTCAACCACAATTCACTGTCTTGCGGGAGTGTTAACCAAGCATCAGGCATCCATAATTGGGCCTGGATTTCTGGAGAAAAGAGGGAGGTCATTCCTAGGAAAGGAGACCTCAGACCTAATCAATGTATCATCCCCCAACTTCTTCCAACACACGAGCGGGACAATGCTAGGGGCGTTGAGATTTTATCCGAACATAGGGAAATGAGAAAGGGTGAATCGCGTGTCCTGAATCCAGACATCCACAACGGTCGGCCTTCCAGGAAATGCCCAAGACGGTAGGCGGACAGTGGATCGACCATAACAACTGCAATAGACGGACCGAAAAAGGCCATCATTCATATTGCAGGAGGCAGACCACATGTCATCATGAATACCGCTTTGGGGTTCCTTCAGACACAAGGGTGGAAAATCCAGATCAACAGGGCATGCGAAGCGTGGGGCGAAGTGACGATTTGTTCGGACAGAATCCAACGCTCTCAAAATTGTGCCACCGTGGGGAAAACGTATTAGGTGGATGCACTAATCTGGCCGTGAGTCACCTCAATTCTCAGACAGCACCTCTCTGACGAGGAAACCGTCGCTTCCCACCATTGCAGTGGGGCATCCCGAGCTGAATCGGGGAGAATATCACAACTACACCACTCTACCCGAAGTCAGGCCAGACGGCCGGCGACGAGGAGTGGCGGGACTTAACGATCCCTGAGGCTGGACCCGAGTCGGAATTCCCGGGCGTTCCTACGTACTCCATCAGGCTGGAGATCAAGCCACACGTAGTTCTGTGAGTGCAGTTTAACGTCATGCAGGACGTAGAATCCCGTTTAGGGGAGATCTTAGTTTAAGGTCGTAGAGCTCAGACCATAAGGGTAGATCTTAGTTTAAGGTCTTAGAGCTCGGACCATAAGGGCTAGGTCTTAGTTTAAGGTCTTAGAGCTCGGACCATAAGGGGAGATCTTAGTTTAAGGTCTTAGAGCTCGGACCATAAAGAGAGATCTTAGTTTAAGGTCTTAGAGCTCGGACCATAAAGAGAGATCTTAGTTTAAGGTCTTAGAGCTCGGACCATAAAGAGAGATCTTAGTTTAAGGTCTTAGAGCTCGGACCATAAAGAGAGATCTTAGTTTAAGGTCTTAGAGCTCGGACCATAAAGAGAGATCTTAGTTTAAGGTCTTAGAGCTCGGACCATAAAGACCTCAAAGTACGCCGCATCTGGTCATATCCCCTGGATATGCGAAGATGCACTGAGGGATAGTGTCGAGAGTGCCGAGGTTTCGCCTGGTCAGAATGGGAGGTGGGAAATGTGAATCATGCGGCCATTCACTCGAGGACCGGGAGCACCGGCGTGACGATATGAGAGTACTGCCGACCGTGGCGGAAAAGCAGCATCAACATCGCACTAACCGTTGGTGGAATGAGGTAGCAAACGAGCATCGACCGCTCAATCGCAGGATTCATATCGATTTGCTGCCCGAGGCCATTGGGGGTACCGGCCCGAGTCGGTGGGAGAGCACTGAGGCATTGTGTCCGAACCGTTCACGGGGGCTCCACCCAGGGCGTAGACGATGGCTCCGAATGAAAGGGAGCACGAAGCCTGAAAAGCGGAGGAAACCTGACCAAGCGGATCCTGACCCTCCTGGCAATAAACCAGAGTACTCTTGACACCGGTGGACCACTGCAAGGGGTCGGGGAACGCGCCTTGAGGGTGACCTGAAGGCGGCGGATTCCCCAGAGAAGGGGGAATCTCTAAGAGGTGGGGGGCTGGACCCGAAGTTTCAAACATCCGGGCGTTCCTACGTATCCCATAAGGATGGGAATCAAGCCGCACATAGTTCTTGAAGCGCGGCGCAACACAATCGGGCACCAGCGCGGGGAAGAGTGCGGGTCTGACCCTCGCACACAGAAGGAGCGGCATTTGATATTTCTTGTTTGTCCTTAAAGATGAATGGTTTTTCTTTGTGCGGCGACATGCCTGTGATTGAGAAATCTCTGGCGTCGCCACAATAATCAAGCCACGGAAGGCATTGATGAATGGCGTGGTTATTAACCAGCGCCCAACATGAGTGTCCCCTGAGGGGAACATCACGATGCAGTGCCGTTTTCTCGTCGGGCGGCCAAGACGATCACAGTTTACGGTCGTGTGGTAGGACCAGACAACACAGTTTAAGGTCGTGTGGTTCGGACCGTGGAGGAATCCGCTTACCGCGGTACGGCGGACACGGAGGAGGTGGGAGCATACCCAGCCCTGCGGTCACGCATGATTCCAGGAGAAGAGTCTTGGGATGGGGGTCTGCGTATGTCCATCACCCGAGGGGCAGAGATGCTAGCCTCCAGGCATATTGGGCTCAGAACGCGATTGTTCGAGCGACTCCTCCCTCCTTATGGGGACGAGGGTCCAGCTACGCATGGCCCTTGGGGAGAACATCCGCATATATCCTTGGTGCTCAGATCATGGGAGCCTCGAACGACATCATTACCTTAGTTGGTCTGCCTAACGTGTAAAGGTGTACTGAAGGTCAGTATGAAAAGAGTGTCCAGATTCCACTACAACGCATAAAGGCGGAGTGTGATGAGGACTGCGCAACCAATGTTCAGAGCCTGAAAGAGTCGACATGGCGATCAAGGATGTTGCTGACGCATTCGCAACACAACATCCGATCGCGTCAGCCTAAGACGGGGCAAGCAAACGAGCATCAACCGCTCAATCGCAGGATTCATATCGATTTGCGGCCCAAGACCCGCCGGTAAATCGACCCGGAGCGGTGGGAGAGCACTGAGGCATCGTACCCAAACCGCTAACGAGGATCCCTTTGAGTGAAGGATCGAATAAGAGGAAGCGCGAGGCCTGACAAGCAACACAGGACTTGTCGGGGTTGAATCTGACACTACGAGTCATAGACCGAAGTACCCAAAACATGTTAACAGATCTCCGGAAAGGGTCGGAGGACTCACCCTGAGAGCAACCAAAAGAGGGCAGATCCCCATGATCAACCGAGAGACGAGGCTGGACCTGAAACACAAGCGTCCAGGCGGTCCTACGTATCCCATAAGGATGGGAATCAAGCCATACGTAGTTCTTGAGAGGCAGTTTAACGTCATGCAGGATGATGAGGGGTGTGAGGTAGTCCCACACACGGGGGAGGCGTACGGTGCGGCCAGTAGACCGACGCGAATGAGGACATAATCAACCGCTCACGCGATACGCCTCGCACAAAAAGGGAGGGGAACTGGGGCCAGAGGCCCAACGCGGGATAGAGATTCCCGGGAAATGGGGCTGGGCCTGAAACATGAATGTCCAGGCGGTCCTACGTATCCCATAAGGATGGGAATCAAGCCATACGTAGTTCTTGAAGTGCAGTTTAACGTCATGCAGGACGATGAGGAAAAAAGAAGGGGGGAGCAGAAGGCATCCCCAAACGTGGGGGGGCGTACAGCGTGACGAGCAAACCGACGTGAATGAGGGCATAGCCCCGCACTCACACCATACGCCGCACACCCGAGGGCAACTAGACCAAGGGCCCAGGATGAGATGGAAATTCCCGAAGGATGGGGCTGGGCCTGAAACATGAATGTTCAGGCGGTCCTACGTATCCCATAAGGATGGGAATCAAGCCGCACGTAGTTCTTGAGGGGAAGTTTTACGTCATGCAGGACGAATGCTGAACAGTTTAACGTCTTGTAGCTCGGACGTAGTGCAGTTTAGCGTCATGCAGGACGAAGCACTTGGCAGTTTAACGTCTTGCAGCGCGGACGAATGCTGAACAGTTTAACGTCTTGTAGCCTGGACGAATGCAGTTTAACGTCGTGCAGGACGTGGTGCAGTTTAACGTCATGCAGGACGAAGTGCAGTTTAGCGTCATGCGGGACGAATGTGCAGTTTAACGTCATGCTGGACAAATGTGCAGTTTAACGTCATGCTGGACGTAGTGCAGTTTAGCGTCATGCGGGATGAATGTGCAGTTTAACGTCATGCTGGACAAATGTGCAGTTTAACGTCATGCTGGACGTCGGCACACTCAGACAAAGTACTGCTTGAGGAACCTAGCGTTGGTGGGAGGAGTGACACGCTCACCATCCATAGTCGCTAGGGAGTACGCGCCATTGCGATAGACCTTGTGGACAACAAACGGTCCCTCCAACTTGGGCTCCAACTTGGGTGGCTTCCTGCCGGGGATCATCGGCGCTCTTAGGGCTAGCACTAGATCACCCTGCAGGAAGGAGCGGAGGCGAACCTTCTTATTGAAAGCTCGAGCCATTCAGCTTTGATGCCTCTCCAAGTTGTGCAAAGCGCGAAGTCTATTCTCATCCAGTGCTTCCAACTCGACTAGACGGGCTTCAGCAACTCTGTCCGGCGCTTGCTGGTCGTAGACCGCAGTGCGCAAGGATGGCAACTGGATCTCGATTGGCAGGACGGCCTCAGCTCCATACACCAGGGAATAAGGGGTCATCTGGGTGGAATTGCGAGTCGTCGTCCGATAAGCCCAGAGGGCGTTGGGGAGCTTGTCCGGCCAACACTTCTTGTTCTGACCAACCATCTTTTGCAGAATGTTAGAGAGGGTTTTGTTAAACGCCTCGATCTGTCCATTCGCCTGTGCATGATAGCGAGATGTATGGTTCGAGCGAATGTTATACTTGGCGTACAACTTCTTCAACTCGGCTGCTCGGAAATTGGTTCCGTCATCCGTGAGTATAGCGTGAGGCACTCCAAATCGATAGATGATGTTGGAGGTCACGAAGTCAGCGATCGAACAGGATTTGACCTCTCTGAGCGGAATCGCTTCTGCCCATTTGGAGAAGAAGTCCGTAGCGGTCAGAATGAACCGGCACTGGCGAGCTGTCGCCGGTGGGTAAGGTCCCACAACGTCCAGTCCCCAGACTGCAAAGGGCCAGGAATACCTTGTGGTATGGAGAGGCTCCGGCGGCCGATGCACAAAGTTCGCATGAACCTGGCACGCATGGCACCTCCTGGCATACTCGATGCAGTCATGGATCATGGAGGGCCAGAAGTATCCTAACCTCCGAATCTGGTGGGACAGCTTCGGCCCAGTATGGTGGGCGCCACATGAACCAGCATGAACCTCTTGCATGACTCGTGGGATCTCAACTCCCTGAAGGCAACGGAGGAGAACACCATCAAATCCGCGTTTGTAGAGGATCTGCTCCAGGCCGGGACTACTCTGGAGGACGAACTGCGATGCGCGGCGTCGAACTCGCTCACGCTCGGCCCGCTCCGATGGAAGAATGCCATGTTGGAGGTACTCAACCAAAGGCGTCCTCCAATCAGGGGCTGATCCGACTGTCATATCTGGGGTACTCGGGGCTCCGGGCATAGGGGCAACCGTGGTGAGGTTACTTACCAACGGGCCGCGATCTTCTTCCGGGATAACGGGAGCGATGAGCCTGCGGCGCGTCACGCGGACGATCAGGTTGTCCTGTTCAGGCTCCGCAAGTGACGCAGCGAGGCTGGCCAACGCATCTGCTCGACCGTTCTGCGACCGGGGAACATGGACAATTTCCGGCCGAGAAGGGAACCGGGCCATCAGAAGGAGGGTGCACTCCAACAATGGCACAAGTTCCGGCTTCCTGACAACGTAGTCGCCATTGATCTGCTTAACGACCAGCTCGGAGTCCCCTTTCACGCACAGACGGGGCACGTCGATCTCGAGAGCCAACTCGAGGCCGGTGATGAGGGCATGGTATTCCGCCTCATTGTTGGTACAGCCCTCTGACAACAGGAAAGAGTATGGCAGCACGACTCGCTCCGGGGTAATGAAGACGATACCCAAGCCTACTCTGTTGAGCTTAGGATTATCGAGTCTTCTACCGGTGGGGCTCCGGGAGGCACCGTCAAAGTGCATCTGCCAGCATGGATCGGCTCGATCAACCGAGAGAATGGTCTCATCAGGAAAGCCTAGATCCAGCGGCTGATCCGCGGAGGTCGGGTGAGCTGCCAGAAAGTCTGCCAATGCTTGCCCTTTGATGGCCTTCTGAGACACATACCTGATGTCGAACTGCTGGAGAATCACAGCCCACCGTGCCAGACGGCCAGTCAACATAGGTCGGCTCAGGATATATTTCAACGGGTCTACCCGAGAAACCAACTGTACCTCATGGTGCTGCAAGTAGTGCCGTAATTTCTGTACGGAAAATACGAGCGCCAGGCAGCTCTTCTCGATGGGGGAATACCTAACTTCCGCATCGAGGAGCATGCGACTGAGGTAATAGAGGCTATTCTCTGTTCCCTCGTTGTTCTTCTGGGCGAGAAGGGCACCCAGGGACCGTTCCAGGGCGGTCACATAGAGGACCAGCGGCTTCCCGGATACAGGCGGCATCAGGACCGGAGGTTGAAGCAGGTACTGCTTGATCTCCTCGAAAGCGGTCTGACACTCTTTATCCCATACATAGGTGGCACCTTTCTTCATGAGCCGAGAAAAGGGCATACACTTTCCGGCCAGATTCGAGATGAATCGGCGTATATAGGCTAAGTGGCCTTGGAACCCTTGCAGTTCCCGGACGGTACCTGGGGGAGGCATCTGGCTAATCGCCCTGATTTTCTCTGGGTCGATCTCAATACCCCGGTATCTTACCACAAATCCAAGGAACTTTCCGGAGGTGACCCCAAAGGCACACTTCAACGGGTTCATCTTCAGGCAGCGAGACCGGAGGATGCTGAACACTTTCTCAAGATCTTTGAGATGGTCCTGACGCTGGCGCGATTTGACAACCAAGTCTTCGACGTAGCATTCCACCAGTGTGCCGAGGATTGGCTTGAATATGCAGTGCATCGCCCGTTGATAGGTGGCACCTGCATTCTTCAGGCCGAAAGGCATGACCCGGTAGCAAAAGGTACCTTGGGGGGCCCTGAAGGCAGTGAACTCCTCATCCTCAGGGGCCATCCGAATTTGGTTGTATCCGGAGTATCCATCCATGAAGGAGAGGGCTTGGAACCCTGTCGTGGCATCAATCAACAGCTCTGTCACTGGAAGGGGAAAATCATCCTTCGGGCAGTGGCGGTTGAGATCGCGGAAGTCGATGCAGACTCTGATCTGCCCGTTCTTCTTCCTGACCGGCACAATGTTGGCCAGCCATTTGGGGTACTGAACTTCCCTCACGAAGTTGGATTTGATAAGCTTGTCAACTTCGGCCTCAACCATGGCACCGTGGGATGGGTGCATCTTCCTGGGAGGCTGCTTGAACCCGCGATGGTTCGCCGGGAGACCAAGGCGGTGGACGGCTACCTGAGGATCCAGCCCCGGCATCTCGTCATAGCCCCAAGCGAATACATCACGGTGCTGCCTGAGAAAGTCCACGTACTGCTGCCGCTCCTCAGAGGGCATGGCGGCACTAACCAATGTGGGTCTTGGATCGGCCTCGGTTCCAAGGTTCACCTGTATTAACGCATCGACCGTGGCGGGGACGCCCTCCTCGAAGGCTGGGGGTGCGTCTTCCATATCCTCTCCACTCGGGGAGGGATCGTCCACGGGAGAGACTGCGTTGGCAACTGCATTGGGGCTACCAGATCCTGCTGGGCCACTGGTGCTGGCGCGGGCGGTCGCGGCCATCTCATCAGGAGACTCGCGGACCGTCAAGACCATGGCGAAGTCCAACCGTTGAATCGGGAGGACGTAAGCGTCATCCAGACTTGCCCAGGGATCACTTGCAACAGCGACAGGCTCAACCTCACCTGCCAGGATCTGCTTATCCTTGCTCTTGTAATAGTCCGCGTCCAGATAGCGGGCTTCACATGAGGCAAAAGGAGAGGCATCTCCTTGAAGCACACCTACTCGACCATTAAGGGAGTATTTGAGGCACTGGTGGTATGACGAGGGAACCGCCGCGTGAAGATGGAGCCATGGCCTGCCCATCAATGCGTTATACGCAGTGTCCTGAGAGACTACCATGAATTCGGTGTTGGCAACCAAGTCACCGAACTGGGTCTTCAAACGTATCTTGCCGACCGGGGTTTGCTCGGTGCGATCGTACCCCTGGATCCTGAGGTCGGAGGGAATCAAGTCATCCTCAGACAACCCCAATCTCCGGAGCGTCCGAGTTGGAATCAGGTTAATCCCGGACCCCGTGTCGACAAGACAGCGCCGGACTTCAAGGCCATTGAACTGGCCAGTGACATACAGCGGACGAATGTGTCCCTGTATAGGAGGGTCTTCATCCTTACCAGAGAACGAGATAACTGCCTGACATTCGGCGTCCTCGATCGTTTCGGCGTGAAAGGCCTCTGCAGCCGCAACCTCTGTCTCAAACTGGAGGGGGCTTTTCAGGGCTTCAGCGAGTGCCTCGCGCATCTCAGATGACATGTGCAGAGCCTCAAGGATGGACAGCCTTGCTGGGATGTTGGCCAAGTGCTTCAGGACATCATACTTTTTGGCCAAGCGCGAGCCCCTAGTTGCAGGAGGTTGCTCTGCGGTTGGTGGCATGACGGGCCTTTCCGGTTGGATCGGCGGCCGACTGGTACTTGGCGCATCTCGCTGTTCACTGGTCGCAGTCCGGGAAATGGTCACCGTACTGGAGTCAGGAGGCCGGGATGGACTTATGGCAGGGCGGAGCTGGTCGCGACGCGGCTGAGGCGGTTCTGCCTGGTCCCACACCACAAACAGTGGCGGAGGCGAATCCGTCATCCCCGGATGGGGGGGCTGCGCGCGCTGAGCTCGGTTTTGAGCCTGCTGCCTAGTCTCGGTGGCGTGCACGGCCTGGCTGGAGGTACCAACGGCTGTGCCCCGGCGACTCCTGTTGCTGCGGTTCTTCCGACGGTAGCGACGACCGCGGACACTAGGGAGGTCCACCTGGTGTTCTTCAACGTCGGGAACCGAAAAGGGATTTACCAGCTCGACGGTATTAACCGAAGCGTACCCAATACCGTCATCGGACGAATCATCCATCACCGGGCGGATCCGAGGAGGGACCCCCATCTCCGGGGGCATGAAATCGCCGAGAGTGCGGGATAGCGGCGGAACTGGCGGGGCGCGCTCTTCCTTCTTGCGCTGCCGCCGTTTGCTCCTCTTGGAAGAGGCAGGCTGGGACGACGATGCCGAAGCAGCACCCGCAGATTCTGGGGGCTCAGGCTGATTCAAGCGCGCACGGATGATTCCATGGGCGCGAATGGTCGTCTTGCGGGCCATCCAGTTATTATACTTCTGGGATCCACGGTTGGAGACCAGCTGCCATTCGTCCTCGTTGCCACTATCGTCATCTGATCCCACGAACACGCCCGCCACTTGTGCTGGAGCTGGGCCCAACCTGATTACATTGTTGTTAATCTGGTCTTGGAGCCAATCCTTAAACACATAGCACCGCTGGATGGTGTGCCACAGGGCCCGATGGTAGGGGCAGTAGCGGGGGTTATTCGTAAGATGTGCCTCCTCTGGCTTCCAGCACTCAGGCAGTCGCACAATCCTCTGCTCCAGGGCGCTCCGGAAATAACCGGGGACCTGATCCTCATGGAATGAGTAAGTCAGGTGTCGCGGGCCCCTAGGAGCGTGGTCTTGACGAGGGGCTGGAGGGGCCTACCGAGGAGGTGGACCCTGATTATCTCGCCTGGGTTGCGGCAGTACATTACGCGGAGGGGCCGGCCGGTTCTGAGGCTGCCGCTGCTGGGCTGGGAACTGAGCCCGTGGAGGCGGATTCCTGTGAGGCTGTGGAGCTGGCCTCACCGGCAGCAGCTCCAATGGCCTGGGGGCCTCTATCTGGGCAACAACAGCGGGCTCAGCCCTGCTGACTCTCCTTGCAGGAATCATAGGAGGCAGCGGGTGTGCCTGGCTGGCCTGTTGCAGGGCTTCCTCAAGACGTTGAGCTTTGTCTGAGAAGTTCCTGAACCCTCCGGGGTAATTCTGAGTAATCAGGGAAGGGACCAGCTCGGTCTTGACTTTCCCGACGCACATTGTCAGCAACTGCTCTTGAGTCAATGGCATGTCAAGGGAATACGTGAGACCCTTCCATCGGGCGACGAAGTCCGCGACTCGCTCATCAGGCCTCTGCTTGCACTTGAAGAGGTATGCGATACTTGTCTTCCAGATCGTGGAACTGAACTGGTAGAGGAACTGTCTACGGAGGTCCTCCCAGCTGGTTACCGACCCGACGGGGAGCTGGCTGTACCAGACAAATGCTGGCCCTTCCAGTGTCTGAACAAAGCAGCGAAGCTTAGCGGCCTCCTGCTGCGCCGGAGTCCCCAACATAGGCCCGCACCTCGAGTTGAAGTGGGCTAAATGCTGTGGCGGATCTCCAGTCCCATTGAAGGGGGCAAAAGTGGGCTTCCCGAATCCCGGAGGCGCCGGCATGTCATCCACCCATGCTGGGTAGGGCTTGCCGTCCGGTGGGATCGCCACCTGCCGAGTCTCCAAGGCTTCCAAGCGGGCAATGAGTGCCGCCATCGGATCGTCCGGACATGGGTTCCAGTCCTGGAGAGGATCTCTAACCACGAGCGCATTGCATGGCCCTTCAATCGGGTCGTCGACCGGGTCGTCGAACTCGGCAACTCGTGGGATGGCGGGCGAAGCGGCCCTTGGGGCAGCGGGAGGAATCCGAGCGGGATCTCTCAGGTAGTCACGCCGCTCGGGAGGGTGTGGCGAAACATACCGCGCCCTCTTGCCATAGGCAATGGCCTCTCTCCTGTCGGCGAACACGGCGTAATCACGGTTTCCCGGGAGAGTCTCGTCGAGGAACGGTTGTTCCGGTCCCTGCTGTCCTGGCCTAGGATCACCGTAGTCAGGCCGCCGTTCTGCAGCGCGCTCGGCGAGGAGCTGGTCAACCAGCTTCTTCTGTTCGGCGAGCTGCAGACGTAGCGTAGCCTTCTCGGGATCCTCCTCTGCCCTCTGCATGGAGGCAGATGGGTCGGCGGGCTTTATAGCCTCGCTGTGCTCTTTTCCTTTGCTGGCGTTTCGGCTCAACGTCAGTGCTTCAGTGGGTGCGGGGAGCCCCAGGAGGTTCCTCTGATGACGAGTAACTCTCACCGATGGATCTGACGACGGCTTGTCTTCGGGGGGGAAGCCCCCGTCGAGAAGTTCCAAGTCGTTCCCCTCTCCCGACAGGTCAGCCATATTGACCGTTCCTGTCCCTGGGGATATACCCTCAGGGCCACCCAGCGAATCGGGCTGTCGGCGGATCACACTGAATCGTAGGGCAGCGTACTGCCCCCATCCACGGATATACACGTGGGGAGTGGCTTCCTCGATAACTTTGCGGAGTACTTGAAAACACTCAACGCATCATTGTTGGAGGGCCTCGTGGTGCCCAAATGACCCGGGGTGCCGAACCGCAGGGAGCATGGCCAGGTCAATTTGACGGCACTGCTCACCAATATCCTCCAGGTGCTCTTGACTCCCAGGGTATGGCATTTGTAGGCGGTGAAGACAGGAGCGAGTCTCCCGGAGAGTTCGGCGGAAGCATTCGAACTCATCCGGGGTGAGCGATTCGGGTGCATCAAAGCCCGGTCCTGCGACTGGCCAAAACTTCTCAGGGAAGTGGCCCTCTGCAAGGACGGTCCAGAAGCTCCACGACTCAAACTCAGGACCCAGATCTCCTTAGTCCTCTTCCATGGCTGGGAACGGACGGGGAACCGGCAGTGGTGCCGAGGCGGGCCGCCGGGCTGACGGGCTGGCCGGCGGTGAATACGGCGAACAGGCCGATTGACCTCCATATCCCGGGCCGCCCTCTGAGGGTGGCGGTGCCCTGGCTACCACATCACTATAGGATGGACCGGCGAGCGAACATCCTGCCGTAGCATCGGTGCTCGCCGAGGGTGCACCAGATCGTGGTTCGACCGTCGATCCCCAGAAAAAGTCTCCGGCTTCTCCGATCGAGGCGGAAGGCACTTCCGGAGGGGCCGGTACCAACCGCAAGCTTGATCCTTGGGGGTCTACCAGGCCCTCGTTACTCCGAATATACCTTCGGAGAGAAGCGGGGATCACATCGATCTCGCTCTCGGGGAGCACGAGGCTGACGTGCCGCATTCCTACCCCTGCCCTTGACTGGCGGGATTGGGGAAGGGGCTCTGTCGCCGAATCGTACTCCGCCTCTGAGTCAGAGAAGCAAACCGGTCGGATCTCCGTCCGGAATTCCGTAACATTCTTCCCTCGGCGTCGACGCCTTGCCTTCCTGCCCCTGGGTGGTTCTTCGGGGCAGGGCTGATCTCTGTCCTGGCGTCCTCCGGCCGCACTGGTGCTGGGGCCAAGAGGACTGGGAACCAAGGTGCGAGGGGCACCGGGACAGATATCAAAGGGGACGCGGGGAGAGATGATTCCGGGCAGGACTCCGGGCCGGGATCGGAAGGTGGGATGACCCATGCCTCCTGGATCGGCCACACAGAGTAGATCCTACCGGTGAATAGCGCTACCGCGAGGTGGTCCGCGGTGGCTACTGCCAGTGCCAGCAACCGGGAGAGTCGACCCAACCTGCCTTTGGGGCGGTCGGGGCCTCGATCCAGGTCGGGCATAGGAGTTCCCCTGCTCAGGATGCGCAGAGGCCTGGCGACTGGAGCCAGCAGTGGCTCGGGCCAATGCGGCCGCTGTTGCTAGATCCCCAAGGTGGGAATCCTCTTCCGCTCGTGCCCGACGTTGGCGTCGAGACAGACGAGTCGGGATGAGCGGCGCGGGCAGGTGGAGAGCCCGCTCTTCGACTGGAGAGGCCTGGCGGCGGTGTCGCCGTGGCCTGGCGGGAGTCCTTACCGTAGATCCCTGGAGCGAATCCCGGATAGGATGATCCCGGGCCTCTTCCACCTCATCCGCGTAGGGAAGGGAACTGTCAGAGCGCTCCGGGGATAAGCTCCCGAAGCGGTTGGACGTTGAGGTAGGCAGCGGTGCCTCCCTGCGCGGCCCTCGGGGGTGGCGGTGGTGGCGAGGCGCAGCCTCCTCAAGGTCTAGGCGAGCCATTTCCCTAGTGGGGATGACTCCCTCATCCTCGTATCTCCGCACCAGGGTGTTGATCACCCTTCTCTGGATGACCTCCGAGGGGGAGAGAGGGCGTGGTCGTCCCGCAATTGCGGCTGCTGGGACGGCTGTGGAATGGGCGGGACCGCGCGGAGTAGCCGCGTCGGTGTTTCCCCTGTCCCTGCGCCAGTGGGCGGGTGGCGATCGGGCACTGGATCGGGCGACCTGATTTCTGAAAGCAGGGAGAATGACCCATTAACACTGACAGGAAAAAGGAATCGACAACCAACCATTAGCACCACGACGCCTTCCGTGGGGGGAACCCAGGCCCTCGACGTTGCGAGACGGAGTGCCCGATGTCCCTTCCCCAGCCCCTGGCGGGTAAGACTGAATGCTTGGCCGGGCAACACGCCGGTCTTCCAACACCTCTGAAAGCCATCGGTCTTCGTATCGAGGAGAAGAGATTCACGTCGGGTTCACCATTTTTCTGTTTCGGTGCGGATGTGCGTCGGGTTACGCTGTTCCGCCAGGACGCGTTCGCGCGTGCACCCGTCAACCCGAGGGGATGGGCGCGCGGCTTGTGGTCCCGCAGTCCCGCTTTCCAAGGGCGGGCGGCATTCGTCCCTTATTCAGGGGCGTCTGCTCCTTGATCGAAACCGGGATGATGGGATGTTGGCTCCTCCTTCCTTGGACGTCTCCTCGGAACTCGTCGCCTAATCCGGGTCTCCCTCATAGACTTAAGAATGTTCGTGAATCTCGTTCCCGGTGCCATATCTTCATGGACACCGGTTAATTACGCTGCTGCCGCCCGGACGCTCCAAGGAGTCTGGGCGGGGCAGCAACCTGCGATGAGAAGGCCGGGTGGCTCTGGGTGCTGGGGGCGTGTCGTAGCACTGCGGCTCTGCACGTCTGTCTTCCGTCCCTAATAGGGCTTCTCGAAGTCATGATGGCCTGAGGCATCCCGTACTAGGTGCGGGGAACTGTGTCACCTGAGGTTTTCCTCAGCTTCCCATGTTTAACACGGGGTATGCCGCGAGTTTAACGTCCAGCGGGGACGGCATCGGACCGATCAACACGAAAAGTGGATCAGATGACAGAACCCCTTGCGGGGAACCTCCGACGCTGGGGCCGGCACATGGGCGGCTTCCCAAATGATGTGGAGTGGAGTGAAGTGGCATGACCCCACCGGGATGTGGCGGCCCGGGTAAGGATCAGGATGGATGATGGAGTGAAGAGCTTGGACCCCGTAGAGGCTTCCTACGTACCGCGCGTTAGCACGGATCAAAGTCAACGTAGTTCGGGTATACAGTTTAACGTCATGCTGGACGTCGGCAAGCCGACTCACGAAGAGGTCTAGGCCGCCGGGCGGAGGATTGAACCGGACCACCTCGCACAGAGGGGGGTGGAACGGCCGGGTGGATCACAGTTTCATGTCATGCTGGACGATAAAATGAGAAATGGAAAAAGGGGCTGTGGGGAGGCACAGTGGAGATACACACGGGCAGTCTCCCACAGGGGCGGATTCATAGGTGAATCGACGCAAGCGTGAACCCTGGAGGGGTCCACTAATGGACGAACCGACGTAAATACGACCGGGACGACCAGGTGGCGGGCTTGGACCTCAGGGAGGCTTCCTACGTACCCTGTATAGAAGACAGGGATCAAAGTCCACGTAGTTCATTCTGTCAGGACTTACACACTTGAGGCAGCCCGGATGCGGCAAAACTCAGTTGGAAGGGACTTGGACCGAAATTAGAAGACACCTCGATCCCAGTCACACCCTCTACTGGCTTCGGCAGTGGGGAGGCGCAATGGAGATACATGTGTGCAGCCTCCCACGAGAAACTAGGGGTTTGTAATACTCTGCCCCCGTAGGGAAAAGCCACTCCCATTAAATCGTCCCAAAAGGGGGACAATCCCGACATCCCTGCAGAGACGAGCGGGTGGGGGCCACGTCCAAACCGGGGGAGACCCTGCGTGCGAAGCACGGGATCGAATGATGCGGACGGTTTAACGTCTTGCCGGACGAAGTACAGTTTAACGTCGTGTGTTGAGGACGAAGCGGACGGTTTAACGTCTTGCCGGACGAAGTACAGTTTAACGTCGTGTGTTGAGGACGAAACACTTGGCAGTTTAACGTCTTGCGGCACGGACGATGGGGGGCTAGGCAGTTTAGCGTCGTGCAGCTTGGACGAATGTGCAGTTTAACGTCATGCTGGACGTATGGGCAGTTTAACGTCATGCTGGACGAATGCGCAGTTTAACGTCATGCTGGACGTATATGCAGTTTAACGTCATGCTGGACCTATGTGTAGTTTAACGTTTTGCAGGACGAATATGCAGTTTAACGTCATGCTGGACGAATGATTGCCGCCGACGGGTCCATGTCACATCGCACGAGCCTGGAAGGCTGCACGGGAAGACAGCGCACGGTGCGGGCACCTGCGATGAAGACCATCGGGTGCCACGCAGGCGGGTACCCAAAGGGGGTCAAGGGAGGCGACCCTGGCGGATTGCGCGCAAAAGAGGAGCTTTGCACGCAAAACCGCGGATCGGCGCGCAAAATGGCGGGCTGGCGCGCAATTGGGCCAGCGCTTCGCGCGCGGATGATGGGGATTGCGCGCACCGGGCTTCGGGTAGCGCGCGGGGGCAACAGCTCATTCTCTAACGAATGGCCACTTTGAAGATGGGGGGTGCGCGCAATCGGGTTGGATTGCGCGCACCCGGGGGCAATTGCGCGCAAGAGGCTTCTTTTGCGCGCAAAGGCCTTCGGGTTGAAATTTATTCAAAGGAAATGAGCCAAGGGGATTGCGCGCGAAGGCGGACCCCAAGGCTCTATTGCGTGAAAGAAAGGAGGTTACCTGAAGATCGGCATTGCGCGCGGAAGGGGTTGAATTGCGCGCGCGGGAGACCGTTCGACTTCCAGCAACCTTTGAAACGTTGGGGGTCGCCTAGTATTTATAGGCAACCCCGGGCGCGGAATCCAAGCCGCGAGCGCGGAATTCTCCTCGCGGGCGCGGAATCGGGCACGGCGCGCAAGGGAGTTGCGTGCATCCCGGGGGTTTTGCGCGCGGATCATCATCTTTGCGCGCAGACCTCTGAAATTCCGCGCAAGGCCTCCGGGCCCTCCGAAACATTCTTCCGACTCCAAATATGACCTCGCTTTCCGCATCCGGAGCTTCGTTTGGGAACAACGGACTTTTCCGGCGTCTACAGGGGTGTCATGGAAACCACCTAAAGAGGGGCCTAGTTAAGGCAAATACATGCATTGTACTTATAAAATACATTCATTGTATATTTATATTTTTTTAACCAGATACGGTCTAAGTCACATTAATAATAATTAATTCATCTCAGATCATCTAGTCTAGGAGTGACCAATGACAGTTATACTTCTACATTCCCATGATCCACAACCCATTCTCTGAATCAACTACCGTAAATTGCATTGGAATCACCACTATGAGTTCTTCTATCTTCAAAATCTGTAATCCCTAATTTCTCTGATTTCACGAGAAAATCATGGATGATAATTTTTTGATGATTTTTTAGATCTACTACATTCTAGATCGATTCAAGGGCACAGACCAGATTATGTCGATCGTACAACACCGAGGTAAGAGGTTTTTTCTTTTCCATAGATTTTTATTGAGTTATATATTCATAAGATCCCAATACTCTAGTATGGGTTGTTGCATTGTTTGTGAGTTTAATCCTTTAAAGCCTATTATGCCTTGATTTATTTAGCTAGGGATGTTGTTTGAGAATAGGGTTTATTTACCTTTCTTTAGATGTGTTATTACATGTTTGATTTGATATTGGACGTTGGTTCTAGAATTTCTTATTAGGATGCTTTGTTTTCATTTCCTAGTGTTATTAGGATGGAGGGATATTATCTGATAAGCATGTTTTATGCTTTGTAGCTATTAACCATGTAGTAATTTGTGGTTTACTTTGTCTAATTAACATCATTTGTGCATGATTTCTTTACACAGGGTTGCGGGAACCAGGTGTAGTGAGACCATATGGGGAATTTACGAAGGGGTCTACACAAAGTGTCTTTTATAATTATCACATTGCGAGACCATATGGGGGATTGATGTTGATTTCTCGCTTCGGGTGACTATATTTACCATTTGAAGACCACATGGTGAATTGAGATTGATTTATAAATAAAACACCTTATAAATTTTCACATATGATTTATAAATAAAATATTTTATACTATATAATGTTATGAAATAAAATTTTATAATTGATATTTTATTTTTTTAATATATATTTATTATTTAAAAATAAATCAACATGTCAAAACACAGAAACGTCACAGGATAAATGTGATTATTAAAGTCTGAAAAATTATTGGCCATGGGCATCTCAGAGAGCGACATCTACACCACCTGGATAAAGGGATCTGAGGGAGTTGATCATTGAAAGGGGAGAGTCATGGGTCACCCTAGACGCCAAGAAGTCAGCAGATGGTTACCCTTGCACTGCACTTGAGAATGAGATAAGTGATGTTCCAAGGTTGGAGGTGTCTCTTTTAAGGGATCTCTAGAGGAATTCTGAGTCCATTTCCGCAATGGTAATATGGATATCCTGAGAGATGTACACCACCAATCTAATGTACATGGACTTGGCTTTGGCCACTAGTGAGTCACCCATCCCTAGGTTTGCATTGAACGCGAGGATAACTGAACCCACATTGGACCTAACAGACCCAACAACCATCATGATTCCTTGGTTTCACGCCCCATCTATGTTCTGTTTGAGCCTGTCAGGAGTGGGTAACCATCTGACCCACGACCCAAGGGCATATGAGATGGAGTGCCAGGATGTGATAACATTGTAGGGAAATGTCAAATGGAAGGAACTAACTAATGGTGTTTATGAAGGTGACCTATATTAAAGGAAAGAAACCCGGTCCTATCACCCAGCGCATAGAGGGAGGGGTGTGACTCGGGGTGTCTTGCCTGATTGTGTGATTCCCAAATAAACAAAAACCCAATGACAATTAGAATTGACCGCCCATCTTCCTCGTGTCTGGAGGGTCCCCCGTAAAATAAGTGGTGGAAGAAGTCCTCAAATACGAGGCCACCCATGGAAAGACAGAAAACTCTCCAAGCACAATCCATATATGGCTGGACAATTCACTATGGTGGAAGATGTGGATTACAGATTCCTTTTTTGGGGAAGAGCCACAGTTTCATCGCTAGGCCATATGGATACCTTTTGAATTGATGGCCTTTTATGTTGTACGAGCATTTTTCAAGACTCTCCAAATAATTAAAATGAAATATTTGTGGAATTTATTTACTCCAAAGAGTACAAACCTAGGGCACTCTAGTAGATTCCTCAATGATGTTCTTCCTATATTAATTTTCTAGAAATCTATCTTATGGAGAGAACCTCAAGATAAAATTGTCCAGATATCAGTTTAGAATGATTTCGAGGAAATGGTCTTCAAGATATGGGACAAACACATCCCTCTAGAAAGGGGGATGGAGGGAGGCTTCCCTGACCGATAAATAAAGAGCTCAGAAGCACAAGAATGTTAGGAGACCACCCCCATGCTGCATTCCCAGAAATTGATCATTCCCTACCCATGAATCTCATGGGAGTGATGTCGGAGAGATGGCAGCTGATCATGAATAGAACACTAGGGAGAAGAGTGCGTCCAACAATTTTCCCTAAGGCCGAAACCATAAATCCCTCTAATGAAGATGACCTATAAATACTAACCTTCAGTGACATCCTAGGCCAGTTTATCTTATTGAGAAACAATGACTCATCCAATCTTCTCACATTAATACAACCTAGATCCTGGGACTTGGTCAACTTATTCGATGAGGCCAATCTGAATTCTCTGTCACCATGAACATCCCATAGAAACGAGTTGAAAGAGGACTCCAACCATTTGAGGACCAACCATGGAACCTTAATTACAGACAACATGTTCACTTTAATGGAGGAAAACACACAATTTACCAGTGTGATCCAACCCCCATAAGAGAGGATCCAGTCATCTGGTCATTGATGTGGTTTGTGATACTGTTAGAGAGCCCCTTTTAGATATGAACCCACATACTCCCCTTGGAAAGGTGATCCCCTAGATAGGTTATGGGAAATTGTTTCTCATGTATTAAAATAATGGTTTAAAAGGAGATCCTACAACTTCTTGTTCATCTCGATGTGAGAAAGATGCCTCTTTTTTTCAGGTTGATTAATTGTCTCCTCCACTTGGCATAATCATCCATGTTCATCATGAAAACATTGATCAAGGGGATCCACCATTTTATGATGAACATCAGGTCATCCATTAAAAAAGGTGGGAGACACTTGTGATGTGGGAACTATAGTGAATGGGCAGAATAAATCCTATTTGCATGGAAAGTGAAAAGTGTTTGTTAAGGGCATATTGAGAATGGTTGAAAAAGGTCAGGGAGAGAGTGTCCCCGTGGAATTAACCACCGACTGACTTAATGTAGCCACATTGTTTCCCATAAAAAATCATGTTAAACTGGGAAGAGTTGTAGTAACATATGTAGATATCTAGAGCTACCCCAGAAAACCCCTTCCACATCATGGTAAAGGTGATAAAATTCCACTCCAAATGGTCATATTCTTTGTCCATTTAAAGATTAAGTATTACATTATAACCTAAGACAATCATGATTATTTCTCAAACAATCTCATGGGAAACCCCAACAACCCCTTAGATTGATCTTCCATTGAAAAAATCATGTTCTTCCTCATAGATCCTTAGAATAATGATGTTTCCAAGCCTATTATTTAGGATGGTGGCCTGCACCATGTAGGAAAAGTTACATAAGGTGATGGGACTATATTGTGAGATGGATGAATGAGGGCCATCCAAAGGGAAAAAAGCATGGTGGTTTCACTGGCTATCCATGGGAGACATCGACTTCTAAAAAAGTCTTGGATGGACCGAGCGATTTCTTTATTTAGAATGTTCGAGGAGGAAATGAAAAAGAGCCTGGAAATCCATCTAGGACAGGTGCACTATCAGGTTTGATGAGATTCACTATGCCATGTATTTTCTTCTCATTGGTATTCTTCTATGAGTATCCATGCTTTTTTGCTAAGGGTAAACCAGAAACATCCATTTTGCAACACCTTGTCTTTTTTAAATACTTTCACACAATCCAATTTCATAAAGTTAATCATTAATTTTCTTATATTGAATGATGTTAAATAACAAGGACCTTTACTATGCACCAATGACAAACATGTGAAAGGGTATTGTGATATTTAGCTTTATATGAAGGATTTGTGTATGTCTAGAAATAATTTACCTTTACACATACCTGCTATGTAAGGGTTAATTGTAGGTATTAATGCATATCTACATTTTTGTAACTCATTTTCAATCACAACTACCTTTGGGAGACCATTAATTTGTGTAAATGTAATTTAAAATGACCCTTATACAACTCAATATATATATGGCTAAAGAGATATGTCCCTTACAAGGATTGCACTTCATAAGAGTGAACCGTAAGTTACCCATACACACCTTATCATCATAGGGGTATGGTCTTGATTACATTTACATTTCCTAGATACATAAGTGTAAACAATTCATGAAATTGGATATCCATAAAAAGAAACCATACAATGATTTTATAGTTTTTTTATTAATTTCCATGAATGCTTTAATGAACCATAATCAAGGATCCCTCTGATACGATAGTTATATTTTATAGGAATATAATAACACCTATTAGACATAATAGAAGCAATTAGAAATCCTTATCCAAGGATCTACAATCATGATAAAATGAAATTTTGAATATAACTAAAATGAAAAACATGGTGTCAATAAGTTTACCACATGCCTAATATAATCTAATAAATTTCCGAAAACCATCAAATGAGTTTGATATTGATCATCGAGTGGAGAAATCAATCCACCATTGTAGTGTATCCATGGGATAATATGAATCACTGAAATTGTAATGGGATTCACCGTTTCTCCATGGTATGCAAGTACCTCTACATGCAAAAGGGGATAAAGAATGAAATATTTGGTTATAAGGGTGTTCTGGAAAAGCATCACTTGTACTCACACATCCTCTATCATATGGTAGTAGGATTTAAAAGTCCCTCAAAGAAACTCCATGATTGTGCATGAATTAATTCATTAGATAAGCATTATAATTATTGTATAAATGTCATGGATAATTTATTCATTTTATTCATTTATTCTATATATGTTTCATATAAATTTAAAATAGTTAAATTTCATAATAGATTATATAGGTGTAATAGAGAATGAAAACGGATTATCATTTTATTGGAATGACATATTGCCTAAAATATTATACACTTACATGAATGTAAAACATAATTTTCATGAAATATATATATATGTGTGTGTGTGTGTGTGTGCCATATATATAAGGCTTTAGGGAATATCTCTATCTGGTACAAACATTCCCCCCATTTTGGTAATCAAAATTAAAAAATCCAATTTATCAATATAAATATAGGAATTATATAATTCTCTTGAATTAAATTAAATGTTTCATTATTAATTTTATAATTTACTTGAAGAATATTTTCCATGACAAAGAGAAAAACAAGTTAAGTCCAAAATATTATTCCACATTTTATATATCATTAATAAAATCTTTTAATGTGATCACAAAAATATTATTCCGAATTTTTATTATGAAAATATATAAAAACATTAAATTATTATATCTTTTAGATCAATTTGAAAGTAAAATTGTCTTAAACAATTTGTGTTCATTTTCTTGAATCCTAAAAAAATGAATACACCATGACATCAGGAATATATTCAAAAATATATGTTAATACATTATACATAAAATTTAATGATACATTTAATATAATCTCCTTGAAAACCAAATCCCACTTATAGTTTTATCAAATGATCATTAATACGTGTAAGCTAAATAAGGGTCAATGAATTTATACAATGATACATGAGAAACAAAATAGCATTTGAGTTTGATTAATGTGGCCATTAATATTAATTTTCCGGAGACATTGTCACTGTGATTTTAAAAATATTCCGTTAGGATTTCAAGAAAATTATATATTGAAAAAAAATAAAAAAAATAAAAAATTTCAACATTTAAAAATAGGCTCTTCATGACCAAAAAGTTCACACAAAATATTATTTTTATAAATTATATGTATTTGAACATGAAAAAAATATCTAGTGCATTATTAAAACAATTCACTATCATGGGAAATTTCATATTTTAAAAGGGATTACCCCCATAATATATTAATATCTTTAAATGTATATGGGGTTAAAATTGTCATATAAATTATTATTTAAACGAACAAAGAATGAAAACAAACCTAAGAGAGTGAATTAGTATATCAATCACTTCAAGATTTAAATAAATAAATAATTGCATCAATGTTCTCAAATAGAAATAAATTGATCAAATTTTCCAATATAAATAAATAAAATTTAATATTTATAAAAAATTATATAATTACATAAAATTCATGATGAAAATTATTGGAAACTACTAATTATATTCAATCGATATTTAAGGTAATTCAATCACTTCGTTCTTGTCTCCTCCATAACATAATCAAAAGTATAATGTTCAAAGAGTTTCTGGATTATATTTTCTAATTGAAGATTACTGCAACAAAATCAAGAATGATGCCACATTTTTGGAAATGGTCTCTAAGAAAATGCTCCCTATAGTCAATTTGTTATGTGTGAGATTATTAAATTGGATTTTTAGAAATATAAACCACAACAGTGTTATCACCCAGGATTGATACATGATTATTTTTTTATTCATAATCTAGAAGTGTTTGTTTCATTTAATTGAATTGGAAGCAATAACTACCCAGGATTATAAATTCATCCTTATATATTTAGAGAATAAAAAAATTTAGATTCTTTATACTAAATTATACAAGTTATTATTACAACAGGTGGAGAGTCCCACTTGTATTTTTCATATCTAGTTGAAACCATTCAAAATATACATAAAAAAGATTATATGTTTAAAATAGGTTTCTATTGGTAAAAAAATTATTTTAATTTCCTTTTAAATACTTGAATAACTATATTGGGATCTATAAAATGGTACTAGTTTTAAAAATTATGAAAAAATGGATAAATTCACAAAGTAAACATTTTTCTATTTAATTCATTTTATTTTTTTGGATTTTTCCCAATCATAACTCTATAAATCTTATTATCCACTAGTTTACTAGATTTATCCGTTGATGAATTTCAATAAGTACTCATTGAAGTACTTATATCCTTTGTTTGATCCATTCCAATGAAAATTGAATTCTCTTTAATGTGTTTTCATTGGCTATGAATATATACATTCAAAATTTAAGAAATTTTAAAATTACGGAATTATTTGAGCTCCCAGATAGAAATAATTTAAAAATAATTACTCATTAAATAAAAACAATTCCAGGAAATACATTAATTATTTGATATGAAAATTACATCATCCATATAAATTTAACAATTATAATATCCTTTCAAATATTATTTAAATATAAATTTTAATAATCTATTTCTATTTGCAAATAATTTTTTAAAATAAATTCAATTGACCATTCATACCATGCTCGAGGGAGATATTTACATCAATAAAGTTATTTGGTTAATTTAATCACATTATCTAGAATCTTATGATCCTACAAAAGTCATGATTGTTCCAAAAAAACATTTTCTGAAATTAAAACTTTTAAAAAATTTCTATTATGATCTAGTTGATAAATATTAAAACTGAAATGGGAGTATAATTATAAAAAGATTATAATTTATTATTTCCAAGAGAAGAGATAAATAAAATCACCATAATAATTTCCCTCTTATTGATTGAATACTTTAGCTATAAATTATGACTTATTTCAGGTGATATTACCTTTCTCAAATAAATTATTTCTATTTAACATTTTGGATTCAAAATTGTGATGATCATTTGGCCATTTGAAAATTGTATAATAATTTTTAGGTAAATTTATTTAATTATACATGTTTGTAATGAATCACAATACCATCGTTAAATGAATCATCCTGATTTTGGGGCTCTAGGTGTGACACAAAATATGTATGTACTACTTCTTCCAAAACATAAATCCTTGTACAATTAACTAATTTAATATTAGTGATGAAAATTTAAAGAGTATGTTCTATATATTTATGTCATGCCTTGGGTATAGCGGTATGTTCTATGAAAAAAATTATTTATTAGGTTAAGGTTCATTTATGGTCCATGTATATAGGTCTACTTCAATAACTTGAATTTGTAGGATGACGTTTGAATAAACTCTTATCAAATTTGATTTGAATTGAATCTTCAATAGCCTTAGTCTTTTTAATGAAAACATAATAAATTTTACCTGATTTGGAATACCAGAGAAACATAAATTAATTTAAATTGGTGTTAAATTTAAAATGAATACCATTGGTGTTAAGAATAAAAAATTACATCCAAAGACTATATAATAACCATATTTAGGTAATTTACATTTCCAAATCTCATAATGTGTATTATTTATGAATGGTTTATATGAGTACACAATTATGGGAATAGATTTTGTTATTGAATACCACAACCCATTAATATTGATTGATATTGAAATCATTAAAGGGACTTTGAGAAATTTTTTATCAAGTTCAGTTTCATCGTTTAACAACCCCATTGTGGTAATGTATTATATAAGTATAAATTAATGCATACAATATTGTGAAACCTAAAAATCCTAAAAATAATTATTTTCTACATCTCCCCATGATTACTCTAAAATAAATAATTTTATAATCCTTTTTATTTAAGACATTCTATATATTTTTGATAAATATTTATTAATAATCCCTTTTATATGATAAGAATTAATCATAATTAAATTTTATATACAAATTGAAAACTAAAAATATGTTATATTATCCTCCTATACTAGAATCTTGGGTTAGTTAAATAAGATAAAGGTGTATAAGTACATGGTCTTTCAAATTTGAAACATTATTATTATACATATTGGATGAATATTATTAGTTAAAATTTTTTCTTGTATCACACAAAATATATTTATTAAAAATAAATATTAGTAAATTTCATACTAGATATTTCCAGTTATGTTTCACAAGATAGGGTGTGATATATAGACAAACTTGTCTATTCTATATTAATGGCTCACTATCTTGTGAACTCAATCATTTTACATTTTTTCATTCGTGGGATTTCAAATCAATGACCCAAAATTTTTGAAATATAGAGGAGGAAACTAATATCATTCCATGGGAATCCAAAACATTGAAATCGTCATTTTCAAATGAAACATTAAAACGACTATCAAATATTTGACTAGTGATATGAAAATTATATTTCAAACCATTAATTTTTTTATTAATAGTCGAGTTTGAAATTCAAAAGGTACCGATAACTCATTGATTTGACACCAATGTTGGCAGGCCCACCATTAATCACATCAATGTGGTTGAAATCAGAGTAGTCACGAAACATATTCCCTGAAAACCCACAAAACATGTACTATACCGATACAATTTAATTTATCTTGAGACATTTTTTATATAAAACAATTAAGATACTAAATACCTGGGTGCGAAATTTTTTCGAAAATTAGTTTTATCTAAAAAATAATTTGGATTATATAATCTCATTAAATTTTTTTTAATATAAAATTATGAATAATTTTGAATGGATAAGGGACATCAATAAAGATTTTTTTTAAAATTTCATTCAAAAATAATGTTCAATAAATTTAAACAATATTTTCATTTTTTATATTGAGGGAGATGTTTAAAAAAAGTGGTTTTGTTGGAATTTCTAGAGGTTATTCCAGGATTATAGTTACCAAGACCACATCTACCATTCCCATGGAATTAGAAAAAAAATAAAAAAAATTATACACAACTTGGGTGAAAATTGAAATATATTGTTCAAATATTAAAATTTTATTTTCAAAATTTTCAAAATTTGGTAAGTCCTTTAATTATTTTTAACTTTATTAAATTCAATTGTCATGATTTTATTTTCCTATGTTAACATATTGAATATTATTTCATGATATTCCACAATTTATTGAATTAAAACCCTTTTAATATTAATAGGCTTATATTTTATCATTTTCAATTCAAAACAATCTTTCTTAGGAAAATCATCTTTGTGTTTGTTTTTAAGTTATTTTAATTGTGGAGCAATCTCCTAAAACCTTTATCGGTATTGATGTTTATTGTATCTATGATATATTTAATTTAAATAAATATAATATAAAAAATAATTAGTTGAATTTAAGTCTTATTTTACCTCAATATAGTCCATGATACACTTGGTTAATATATCACTAGTGTTTGATGAGGTGAGGGAGTCACCACTTGTACTCCATATTGACATCGTAAAAGCTATTTTTATCCTTTTTCTAATTTTTTCCTTCTTGAAAAAAGTGAAATATTTATTTACGTGTCCATTACATTCAATTATATCATCTCAAATATATTTTAGATTGTTTATTTATATTCTTATCATGCTATTGTGAGTTCATTTTCATGAAATAATTTCTCATATTTTTGGAATGATGAAAATTTTAATGTTCACTTCTGAAAGATTCATCATTTTTTCCTTGAACATAATCAAATTATTCTCCTTGATTTATTTTGTTACCCTCATGTCTTGAATATTCATTATAATGTCATTGGTTATTAGTGTCCTAATGAGTTCTTCAAAAAATCATTTTTTACAGTTGTTTCTCCTGTTATATTTATCAGTTTGGGTGCCTAAGAACTATGTAAGAACCAATGTATCTTCTTCAAAATTATATCTTTTATAATATCAATACATAAAGACTTCCTTCACAGAAGAAATTTTTTGATTATTGGTTTGATTTTTGATTTAATGGCAGTGTAAAATTCTGCTACATGGTTCTAGGATGTTTTAAAAAAACAGAAACTATATCATATATTGACATTCAATAAGCAGCAATTTACCCCATTTAGTAGTGTTTTCTATTAAGATTCATAGAAGACATATTTAGATACAATTATTTTTTTAATGGTATTTTACATAGGGGGAATGAGGATTTAGTGGTTGTTTTAGCCACTAATAAATTCCAAAATTCCCACCACACAAAACAGCTTCTTGTACATTTGATACTGTTATTAAATAATTGTAAATTATAATTACAGGCGGTATTAATGACCACAAAAACGCATCTTATAGTGGCTATTTTAACCATCCTAAATAAAAATATTATATATATAACAGTGGTTTAAATCACCACATAATGTTTATTTAACAAAAAATGGCAGTTGCAGATTATGCCGCCCTAGAACTACTCTGAAAAAAATAAATACCATCCATGTTTATTCCATTTCAACAGCACACAAAATCTCTATCATAAGAAAATAAAATTTCACTTATATAAACAAAATGCTATGAACATACAATTATATTAGTTTTCATGCATCCATAAATGGTTTCATGTCATTGTCACAAATAATACATTTAAAAACTCTCTCCTTCCATTTTAGTCCATGACATCAAAAATATCACTAATCACTAGAAGATGAACTATGCTCATCATCCTCTCCATATCCATATCAATCTTAACTTCCATCTATACATCATACTACCAGAACCTGTAAGACAATTATAATGAAACAAAATAAAATTTTTATTAACTTTTCATATGATTCTATATAGAAACAAAATAAAATTTTTAATACTATGTCTAATCATCAAAATACTCGTCAAACAGGGAGTGGAACAATAGATTATCCATGAAAAATATATTTAATATTTACCTGCATATAATTTGACCATGTCTATTGATGATGCATTATATCCCCCATAAAATTTATGTGCATGAACATTACACTATAAATTAGGTGATCCTTTATGTATTTCTAATAGTATATGAGAGAAACACAATATGGTGTTAGACTGAGACTTCGAACATTTTAATGTCTATTCGTGGCTTTTAACTTTTAAAGTACTATGAATATATTCGTAAACATCATTTATTCAATTATATCCCCTTTTTGGTTTTTTAAATTTCTAATTTTCACATATTTTCATTTTCCACTAAACAAACAATATAATGACCAGAACGATTAATAATGCTCGTAGTAGCCTTAAATCCTTGAACATATCTTAGTTTCTATGGAAGTGGCTATAACTATTTCCACCATAACCTTAAATATGATACTCCCTTAGGTATTTTACTTCTAAAGGGTCCTATAAAAAAATATTCATAATATATATTATACAAAATCTATAAGAATGAAATATTAATCTATTATAATTTTTCAACTACATCCCTTGATTTATTAGGAATAAATATTCTTTGTAGATATTATATCATATAATTGTTTTTTGTGATGAGAATAGGGAGAGGTAGGAATAACCTCAACATTGTATAATAAAAAAATCTCAACAATTATAAATTCTCTACATGTAAAAGATCTTGTGAAAACATAAACACATTCACAGAAAGAGTATGTAGGCATATGTTATTCACTAATAACTCCTTATACATTATTTTTATTTTTGATTAAATAATATTTTATTGAAAACATTTTTTAAATTATAAATATCATAATTAACTATATATATTATTTTTAAATTATTAGACAAAAAAACATTTCTCTTCTACTTGCTTAAAACATCGTTTTTATATTAACATATAAAAATATATAGTTCTTAAAAGTATATTCATGATTCATATCCCCCAAAAAAAATATTTCAAATCATTTTTTATAACCTCCCTATATTATTTTTCTAAAACAAAACCATCAGCACTTCATCTCTGTCATGAAGGGAATATCAAATATTAACTATTAGTGGATAAGAGAAATAAATATCAAATAAAAAATAAAACATAATGGTCAAATAAAATTATAATAATAAATAAAACAATCTATAAGTATTAGGATTTACTAATATGATATTCCTTATATGATTGTGTTTCACTTGAGAAACACTCATCTACCTAATAATAAATTTTCAAATATTTATATTACATTAAAATTTAATGAAATGACTATATATTTCAACACTAATACCAATAGTAATATCATTTTCCTTGAAACCAACATGAATGTTATTATTTTTCCAATATTCTAATGAAATCCTAGAAAAATGATTACCACCAAATTTAACTACTAAAATAATCACAATGGGATGTACACAACACTGATAGGGTGGGGAATAAATTTTAGTATATGTTTAATTCAAATTATAATTTTTTCATTGCTCACCTATTCAAATATTCAATAAATTGATTTATATTTTTTATCTCTTCTTCAGTTAATAATCATGAAATTATAAATAAATATGAATAAAAAAAGATACAAAATGTTTTTTAATGTTGTTCATCCCTATTATTATAACTACATCCATAGTGTATGGTGGTTATCCCATGAAAAAAAAATATCCATCTCATTGTGATATGAAGAATGGGTAAGGTTATGGCCTTGGACCAGTAATATTTCAATTGACTAGGTAAAAATATTGTAATGATTTGAATCTAAATTTATAGATATATTGGATTCAGATTATTCGTACTAGAGTGTAATGAACAACTTTACATTAGTATTCTCTTAATAAAAATAATATAATCACCTTCCCTATCAATAACCAATATTTTTTTTTGTAAAATTATAGAAATAAATTTTTTATATTAATCGTCATTAGACTTATACAATTGATCATTTATGAGCAATGGTTCCCCCAATCCCTCAAGATATTTAGAAACTCTTCCTCTTTATAAATCACCACAAAATATAATTCATAAAAACAACATGTATTCATAAGGACTCTTTAAATTTATTCCCTTTTATGTAAATCTTAACAAATTTATCTCATTAAATAGATCTCCATGCATCAACAATCATATATCAATACTCTTATCATGGGGCACACACATGGATCCCATCTAATCTTACTATGTAATTATAATACTATATTAGACTCAGATTTATCGAAAATTAAGCAACATTATCACCATGGTATATAGAATTTTTAAATATTAGTGGATCATTAACCTATTTAATTTTTTATTTACAATTATTTAACCAATTATTCAATAATGATAAACACTCTTCCAAACTAGATGGTACATTTATTAAATGTCTTAATCTTCATAACATTGCGAATTACCCTTATGATGTTTTTATCTTAAATTGAAATCATTCACATAAGCAAATTATTTATTATTTTGTTCCACCACTAACAAAAAACCATTATTACATTCATATGATATTTAACACCTCATATGAAACCTTTTTATATTTCAAATTTACTCCATTCAAAATTCTATTACCCATTATACACTGTTTCGTATAAAGTTCTTCTGGATTTTATATAAGGAAAGAAAATTCATATGAAACTTTGATTTAAAAAATGGTTGATCTACATCATATGAATTAATGTTAAATGATCCTTTGTTTTTTTTCTTTTGAAGGTCATAAAAAATTCTTTGTTCATGTTAATCACAACATTCTTATGAAATCGTTATAAATTATAAGGTGATCTTATTATTTTTATTGTTGATCCTCTCAAACATTTATCTTCCCCATTTTCTTATTTTAGATCTTCTCTATATTTTGCCTTATATACATGCATGAATTTCTTATCTATAAACTATAAATGTATGAGGACCATTGTGATACTAAACAATGACATTATATCTAGGTAACATGCATTGTTAGATTATGAAGAATTCCAAAGTCTATCTCTACCCACTTTGAATGATAAATTTGAATGTTACAACCATATTATCAAATGTGCTCCTCCATTAGATCGTTAAATATTTTATTTTCTAACAGAAAAAAGGTAATTTTGTAATCATGTATAATTTTTTCTCATTGGTACAATATCAACATGTGATGCCTCCTACTATCTCTACAATGTCGCTCATGTTTGGCTTCAATCATTGAGATTAGTATGTTTTCTTGAAGATATATAGGATAATTCGATGGTTAGTTTTCATTTAATTTTGATTTTTTTCAAAAATACTCTTTCTACTCCAATATAAAATATTAATAAATCCTTCATTATTAAATCTGTGATTTCTAAATTCTCACCAATTATTCGTTCCAAATATCAAATGGATGTAACATAATAAGGTGGAACTTTTACATGAAATGTAAATTGTTCTCTAAGGGATAGTTTATAATCATTAAGGTAAGACATATAACCCTAAATAGTATACATAAATTATCACACATAATAACACATTATATTTTGATCTCTATTTTTTCAAATAAATCTAGGTAACATATAAAAAACTTATAGGTAATTAATCTTTAATATATTTACATCATGGGTCTTCCCTTAATTGTTTTCAACCCATTTGACAATAAATACTATATAAATACAATTGGGTTAAAAAATATCTAACTCCCTGACCCCAGATGCTCGGATCCATAACATTATTTTAATACAATGAAATTATTATAAGGAATCACATCCCAAATGACAAATTAGTTTAGAAGTTTTGAAAAATAGATTACATATATCAACCTTACAACACAATTCAATCCATAAAATAAAAAATGATACATTTTTAATAACATTATTATATTATGTTATCCTTGAATATCAGTTATAAAAGGAATCTTGGAATCATGTGAATGTAAAACATATTAAAGAGTTTATATTAGATAATACATAAGTATAAACAATACGATAGAATCAATGATAAATAAGTAACACATTTTAAGGAAATGTGTAAAAATGAAACAAAATAATTTTCATCAAAATAATAAACTTAATATGAAAATAATATATAAAATAACTCTATTTAAATAGTCACAAGGATGTAATATTTGTTAAATTATCAATTTTAATATCAATAACAAATCTCATAAGGAGTAAATGTGAAATTATTGACATCTTAAACACTCCATCGGGGTTGTGTTCCAAGAATCTAATACAATCAAGGATTCATTCCCAAAATCAATTACATTCAAGGATTAGTTCCCAGAATCTATTTCATTTATGTCTTCATATTATTAATCTATTATTATCAAGGCTTCATGCCAATAATCTAATAAAAGCATAATGCATCATCTAGAACCCAGTCCAGTTTTTCTCATGAGACCCATTGATGCATCGAAGGGATAAAACAGGACCCTCATCACATACTAAGTTGAATACATTTATAATATGAAAAATGTAACATTTAAACAACATAATCATTCATATTAAAAAATGTTATATGAAATATGAATACATTAAATATAAACTAAGAATTGTATATAAATAGCACATCTACTATCAAACTGATCATAAACCATTCAATAGAATATGGTAAATGATAATATAAGAGATAAAAATTAATTTATAATTATATCATATAATGTAGTTTGACATAAATAAAAACACTCTATTAAAATCAATATAAATATCTTGAAATAAATCCACTTTTTTATTTGATATAATTTATTCAAAAGTCATGCACTTGTAAAAAATAAAATTTAAAAAGTGATTTTTGAATCTAAGTGTCCCATAACACATATAATATATTTAGATAATTAACATTTAAAAACATTCTTGTTCATATAAATAAATCCTTAAAAACATTTTTAAAACATGGACATTAATGAGAATGATTTAAAATAACAAATCTTTAAAACATTAAAAAACTTAAGTTAAATTGTCCCATAAATAAAAACAAAAAAACATTCATTATTGAAAACATTTGAATGAAATTAAAAAATTTTCCATATAATTGACTTCTTAATACATTTATATCGATAAATATATATATATATATATATATAATATAATATCATGAATTTTGAAATAGAGAAAAGATTAATCGTTAAACATACAATGTGTCGCATACTAGTATGAAGAATTAAATTATAATCATGATACATTCAAATGAATATTTTAAAAATGATTAAGATATATTTATTCATGATATGAATTATACACTTTGAAGTACATACACTTCACACAAGAAATAGGTGTTTAACAAAGCTTATATCTCATGAAAATTAAAATTAAGACAAAATTCCATTACCATAGGTCTGATACATTTTGTACGTCTATGAAACTCCCCATTGGTGATTTTAAACATTTTTTTATCTTCTAAAAAAATAATAATAAAATTTATTTTATAATATATAATTCAGTTATGATATTATATGACCTGTTTTTTAAAAATTTCTATTTTAAATGTAATATTTCAGGTAATAATCACTTTTGTTTAATGGATTTGTTTGGACATTTAATTCTTTATCTTATCCTTAAGATCACTATTCACATGATTAAATAATATAAGAAATTATTAATATATAATATATATTACTAATATAAATATATATAATAGATAGATATATGAAATGGAATACACCGTTCTTGGATATAGTATGTCACACATACGCAAGAACGATGTTTTTGTATTGTTATCACAACGAATGAATGAAAGTAAATGAAAAATATATATACAATTAGAATATAATGATTATGTATTTAATTTTATATTTTTTATTAGTATATATTTTTATATTCATTTTAATGGTTTTATTGAGGGGTGAATCTCTTCGCGATGTGGAGACTGTAAGTTGTATATACCCACAAGTGATAATATCATTCTCTTAATAATTAAATTGTATATAATTTGAGGGAATGTGAATTATTTGTAATCAATATAATGTAATATTTATTATTTAAATCCATTATATTCATCTTTATAACCATAAAAATTATCAAGGGGTGAAAAATAGTTTACACCACGTTGTGAAGAAGATAAGTCGTACGGACGCACACATATTGATATTGTTTTTCATAGGATGGGTAAAAGGAGGTATATTGTCGTCCCATAATCATAAAAATATATATCCATGTATCATATCAGTTAGTTAATAATTCATTATCGGAAAACATATTAAAATTATATTGAATAATAAATGAACTTTGAAATAGTTGGTAAAACAATTACCTCTTGTTCAAGTGTCTCCTTTTGATTTTCCAAAAATGAATCAATAGGGATGTAATTTTGACCAATTTATGGCCTCTAGGATGTTTTTTGTGAATGTACAATGAGAAATTGGCCTTTTTTGGACTAAATTATAGTTTTTAGATGTGTAAATCATTGAATAGGATTTGTGCCCTTTCATAAGAGAGGTGAGGGGCACTTTAGGAAATTCCAAACTATTAATTTATGGGAAATTTAGTTTGACATTGAAATATCATCAAATTGAGTTATTTAGAGTATAAAATGATCATTAGTATAAATATATTCATAAAATTAATTTTTAACATGTTTATGTCATAAAAGTAGCCTTTTCTTCATGCATTAATCATTAGTTAAACTATTTAACTCTTACCGTGATCACTTATATTTTTAAACTATATGGTTAGTATTGTTAGTATAAAATTAAAAAATAACACCAATTGTATTATTAATTAAATAATTGACATTTTATTACTTATGGTTTTCTAAATTAATGTTTTTATAAATTTTATGCAATTTAGTAAAATATTATTTATTTTAAAATATCAATTATGTCAATTTCCACACTATTATTTATATGAATTTTTATAAATATATAAAAACATTATAAATTTGTATGAACTATATTAAATCATCTCTCTTATGTTAATTTCTATAAAAAAATTCGTTCATACCATTTAATTTATATAAATAAATTTACCTTTATATTATTAATATCATTTAATTGATTATTCTTTGGATAATGCAATTATAATATCAGAATTGTGTCACAATTTAATTTAATTTTATAATTTATTAAAATTATAAATAAAATATTATGATGAAGGTAATAAATTTATATTTCTAAATAAAATTTATAATTAAAATTTTGTTATGTTGAACCATATTTTAAAAAAGTATTTATTTATTATGATTTTAATTTGATATTTTGAACACTTTTTTAAATAAAATATATACAATTATATAATCTGAGACAAGTGACTTAAAAAGGATCAAATTTTTCACTTAAGGATTATTTGGGTCTATAAAAATTTTAATATTAAATTAGGAAATGTTTTATGGAAATTTATCATAATTTTAATATTATCTTTACCTTTAATTTCCATAATTACCATTAACCCTTGTTAGTAAAACTCCAAATTTATTATGCACAAAAACATATTTTGATCCAAATATAACAAAATTTTCATACTTATTACAACCATGAATGTCCATTTTTTAAAATTCAATTCACTTAATTGGTAAAATTACATTTAATGATATTCCTATTGATGTGGCTAGAAGGCATGTAAAATATACGTTCAATAGTGAAATAAATTGTCAAATTTAATGAAATTATAAAAACATATCAAATGATATAAATTGGATTAATATATTTCTAATTTATCAATTATTACATTAAAAAAATTAAATTTAAATAAATATTTAAATGAAAATGTTGTTTTTTATCAATATTTTTATATTTTCCACTATTCATAAAAATTTGATCTTTTTAGAAAAATACCAAAAATTATACCTAAGATAATTTAGTTATAATGAATAAAAAAATGATGTTTATATTGAAAAATAATATTTAAAAATATTTAAAATGTAGTTAATACAATTAATAACCACATTTTGACATCAATTTTGACAGATCATATTGTGCTCAAACTCCATGTTGCATTCAATAACGTATATTGATGCTAATGTACTATGAAATATTGGAGTGTTAAATTCTCTGCAAATTTAAAAAATCATGTCCGATAAATTTAAAATTTCACTTTTAAAATAAAAGGTCGATACTAAAAAATAACTTTGTGGACACCCCATATGGGATATAGGGTTAATAAGACCTCTCTATTAAAATAATCAAAATGTAATTAGGAAGGTTACTAGTGAAAACACATAATACAGTTTGATGTAGCAAAAAATGAACATGAAAAAAATATTAATCACCACATTCTAATGGAGAGTGACAAGGAACATGATTTGGAAGAAGAAAACAATCGCAAAGCTATAAATATACGATTATTTAAGGGACCATTTGATTCATCACCAAATAATGTACTAACAACACATTTATTCTTTAATGATCATTTCACTTGAAATAAAAAATTCATTTAATTCATAGAATTAGTACATAGAGTATACTTACTTGATATGTAGAGTTTCTTCATTTAATTAATTTCCTACAAAAAATTATCTTTCCCCTCAAAAAATAACAAAAATAAAAAATATTTATTGATCTTAATCATATAGAGTTCCAAAAATGAAGTTATACTTCATCTATCATTATATTTAAATTATGAAAACTATGTTATACTAACTAGGACATCGCATAGGCCAGTGGTAGGTGATTCTCCCTTGTTTCCCTTCAGTTTCGGTTTCAAGTCTCACAACATTGCCAAATGTGATCGGTTGTCATTTGTTATGCGAGTTTTATTTTTTAAAAATATATATTATTTCTTAGCAAAATAAAATTAATAAATAATATACGATCCATTTCATTCTTGAGGCACATATAAAATAGTTTTTTCCAAATTAAAAGTAAAAAATGGTCTCTAAATTTATAAAATCAATCTTAAAATCATGTTGTCATCATACAAGATAATTTTACGCTTTTTGTCACATAGCAAATATATAAATACCATGACCATATTAAAACTGTAATGAAACAATTCATGCTAACAAACCATTAAATAACATTTGTTAGAGTATAATCCCTATATATCTATTTATTCTCATAAAGAAAATTCCGTTACATAATTATTGTATCCAAAAACAGAAAAAATTATTATTCTAATTTGACTATAGTAATAGCATAATCTTAACCCTCGTCCCATTTCATTTTTGATCTATATTTTATTGTCATTTGGGGACTTAATTTTCCAGTTTCGCAAATATCATTAATGATGAAACATTTCAAGTTGAAAAACTATTTCTTTTCATTGAATTCTTGTTCATGGTGTTTATTTTTTCTACAATTGTGACCAAGTCAAATTCTATTTAAGAAGGAACCAGTGTATTTCATTCCACAATTTTCTCATCTGGGAAAATTTTTATTTTCTTTCCTCCCTAAATCTGTCTCTTACTCCATCATTACATTCTTCAATTACTTTCGCATAATCTGATAAGACATAGAAAATTATTTCAATATCTTGATAAAAAATGTGACTATATCTTCTTATGATGAGAATGTTTTTGAGACCAATTTAATATGGAGAAATGCATTTAACCACTATAATAAATGATCTATCTTACTTTTTGGGTTACATATGTATCCTGCAACATGCCTTACTAATCTTGTGAATTTGCTTCATATTTATCAACAATATCATCCCCCTTTTTTGTCAGATTACATTATTGTCTCTCCATATCCGCTATCTTTTCATGAGGGAAATAAATTTCCACTAAAATTTCCATAAAATCATTCCATTTAAAACCTACAATTTTAACATCCTCTTTAATTTTTTGACTCTGTGACCACCATTGATCTACATCACCTAAGAGATGATAAACGTCCATTTCAACCATTTCCCTTTAATTTCTTTTCAATGTACAAATAACATAACTAAAAACATTTCCATTGATTAGATATAAATGTATTTGTAGCCCATTTAATTTTCGAGGTTGTTGCATTGTGAAGCGATCTAACATTTTTTTCCCTTATTACTGATAAAGATTCCCTATATGAGTAAGGTAATTTTTCAAAACCCGAGTTAGCTATATTAAAATAGTTATATGATTATGATTACTAGTTAAATCTCTAGTTACAACGTCATTATTTTTATTAGGATGGAAATCAGTACATCGATTACGTGCATTGATAATATTTCTTTTCCTTCCACTAGTCACCTTTTCAAAACATTGGCCAACAATATATTATCAATCGTTTTGTTTAATTTTAAGTAAATAAATAATATTATGCACAACTTTCTCTCATAAACATAAATATGGTTTCTATGGGGATATAATTACTCATAAAAAATTCATAATGTTTTATATTGAAAATTGGAATTATCCTAAGAATATCTCCTGGGGTGTCAAACTAGGTGTGTAGTATGACTTGTTGTCATGTAACAGGTTACCCAAGTCTGGATGGAAACATCAAATGAAAATTTTCATCCCTATGTACATTTATTCCAGAACCATTTCCTCTTTTAAATCTAGAAATATGTTTATATTCTACGAATACACACATAATTTCTAACAAACCAAAAATCTAGGACTATCTTCAATGCTTATCCTCAATGTTTATCTTTGGGTTGTGTTCCCAAATTTGTTTTTTTTCTAAATTTATAATCCAAGGTAGTTGTTAAATTAATTTGATACCAAATTTAATTCCCCAATCACATATTCCTATATATAGTACATTATTTTTATAACATGGAATGATTACAATGAATCACATATCGATGGTCCTATCAGTTTAGTAGTATAGGAAATTTTATATGATACATCAACCATACATTAAAATTCAAAACATAAAATACAAAAAATATAATCATTTTAGAATGAAATTACTCTCTTATTTGAACTATGTACATCTATCATAACAAACATTTGACATCCTAGGATTGTAAACCCTAAGAAAGGGGTGATCCGAGATTCTCTACCAGGTTAAAAAAATATAGTAGAAGCTTTGATAAATAAGAATAAACTATTAAGGAATGGTATAAAACTAATAAACAATTCTTTAAAACATAATATTAAGAATAATTTGGATGTATAAATTATACAATTAAATTTAATCATTCACATGGATATTCTACTAATCAAATAATGTTATATAATATCCATAACTGATCTCATAATGAGTAAATGTATAAATATGGTCATCTAAAACATTCCATCTTGGCTATGTGCCAATAATATATTAATATCAAGGAATTGTTTCATGTATCTATTACTTTCATGGTTTCTTTACATGTATCAATTACTATCATGGGTTTATTCGAATATCCTATTACTATCATGGATTTTTTTGTAGAATCTAATAAATTTGTAAGGCCTCATCCAAAACCCAGACTAGCTTGTGTCATGAGACCTACTGATAAATCGAGGGGCTATATCGGGTCCCTACCATCACATACTAAGTCTAATGAATTACTCATATGAAAATGGTGAACTATAAATAACAGAATAATTCATGTTGAAAATTAGTATATGATATAATAAAAATTAACTGTAAAACGAGAATGTTATCTAAATAGAATATTGAAAACCAAACAGATCTTAAATCATTCAATAAAATATTTTAAATGATATAATAAGAGGTGAAATTTAATTATGCACATTCATAAATAAAGGGTGTTGAAAACGGTGAAAATACACAATTAAAATCAATAAAAATATCTTGATTAAAATACTCATTTTCCCTGGAAAACATTTATTCAAAAGTCATGGACTTGTGAAAGAAAAAATTTAAAAATTTATTTTTAAATCAAAGTTTCCCATAACAAATTGAATGTTCTTCAAGGAATTTACATTTAAATACATTCATTTCTATATAAAAAATTCATTAATCCATTTTGAAACATGAACATTAATGAGAATTATTTAGAATAACAAATATTTAAAACATTTAAATTTGTGTTTTAGTTAATGAGTCCCTTACATAAAACCCTTAAAATATTAATTTTTGAAAACATTTGAATTATCATAAAAATATACATTGAATTTAATTTATAATCATTTTAAATATATATAATATGTTTGGTAATATAATATCAAGAATATTGAAATGGAAAATGGATTAATTCTTTATACATTTAAACCGTCTCATACCACTTTGAACATTTTATTCATAAGCATGATATCATAAAACAAGTATTTATGCACTAATAATATAAATTTATTTATCATATGAAATGTAATATGGGTATTATATAAACAACACACTTGAAATATGTGGTGAACATGGATTATATATCATGAAAATTAATATTGATATAAAATTCTGTTACATTAAGTCTAATACTCTCCGTACGTCAACAAAACTAACACATAATGATTTTAAACATATTATTAACATAAACTAGAATAATAATAGCATTTATGATATCATATATGAATCATTGAAGACTTTATATTACCCATTTATTATTAACTTCTAAGATAAATATATAGTTTGGGTAATAATAACTTTTGTTTATCGTATGCATTTTTTCTTTTTATTCTTGTCCATACTATATAGATAATATTTTAATAAGTTATATATATTACGAAATGATTTATATAACATAAATATTCAGTAAATATATATATATATATATATATAATAGATATATATATGAAATAGAATACACAATTCAGGGAGACAACATGCCTTATATACGCATGAACGTTGTTTCCATTTTCATACAATATTGAACAAAATAAAGTAAATAACATATGTATATATATTATTATAATAGAATTATTTTGTCATAAAATTCATATTTATTCATTATATACATTTTTATAATCATTATAAAATAGCTGTAGTGTGTGATGAATGTCATCGGGTCCTGGAGATAGTAGGTCGTATGTATGCATGATCGATAATATCATAACTGTAATGGTTAAATGGTACCTAATTGGATGGATTATGAATTATAAGGAAACAATATCTTGTCATATTTATTATTTACAACCATTATATTCATTGTTATATATAACAACCCACTCATTATTATATATTTTATCATGATTTAATTTATAAACATGAATATAAGAAAACAATGAGGATCAAGAGGTCTACTATCTTCGGAAATTAGAAACATTATTAGACATCATTATACAGAAAGTAAAAAATATTTATTCAAAACATTTTTTACATGACCACAACATTCCATAATACATAGCATTTCATGAGATAACCTGAGGACATAAATTAAAAAGGGTGGGCAATAAAGCCGAGTATGAGAGTAAACAAGGCATGCCATAAAAAATAGAATACATGTTAGGTAATATCAATATCAATGTATCATAAGAGAAACATGAACATAAAGACATTATATATCATTATTATTATAACAAAGAGATGTGGAAAAAATATTTTACATAATATTAGCCTGAGACAATGCATATTGCACATGGAGCATGAGTAAACCCTCATTGCACACGAATTAACATGATTAAACCGTCATTTCCCATTAATTATAATAAATCATAACTAATTGACCTAGTTGTATCATTATATTATTCTTTACCCAAAATATTTGAGCCCTATTCAAGTGCAACCATTATAAACATTTAACATCATGCATAAGTGTGCCACATGGATCATAAAAAGTGGAATAATTAAACATCATAAGTTATTCAATTATTATAAAATGTGGAATACATACATATAAGCGCCATTAAAAATGTATATGTGTAAAAACCTGAATACACATTATAGATAAATGGTAATGAGATTCACTATAAAATGAATAGGCTTGAAAAATCATGGTGCAATTTCGGCAGAATAACAGAGTGACATAAAAGTCATAGAATAGGATGATGAGAGAGAAAGGGGTATCTCAATAGTTATAAATAAAATTTATATTATTGGGTTCATGTAACATAATATTCTACAATATATAAGGGAATTTATATGCCTAACATAAATGAATTTCTTGAATGTAAATGAGGAGAGAGAAATCCATTATATAATTTCGTCATGGTAACAGCTGTTCATGAGATGAATTAATGAGAAAGAAAGCAGTGTATCATCATTCAAACATAAGAAGGGATGTGTATGGGAGATTATTAGTCATACCCCAACATTTTTAATTTAAAATTAAATGGAATAACAAAAAAAGGAATCATTTATATAAATATAGACGGAAGGAAAGTCAGGATCCCTTATATGGAAGTGTTCTACCAAAGGCTTGGGACAAGATTCAGAGAGGATTCATCAGATATTGGGGTTCTATGAGTGGATTATAGATAAATGAGGGAAAAATATGGATTTTTTAAAAGTATTTTTTATTGAATATAAATAGTATATATGGTTGGTTTTAATTTGAAATGAGAGGGGGATTCATAAACATTTCACAAACATAGGTTTTGGAATCTATATAATAAAATAGTCAAAACCACAAACCATCCTATGGTTTTTTTCCATGGGTTTTACAAAGGGATGTGAAAAAAGTTATTTTATATGTCAATGCATGAACTTATTAAAATATTTTGTTAGATTATATGGAGGAAAGTCACTCACTCAAAGAAATCATTTTAAATTTTTTAAATCAGTTATAAATCATTGAGTGTACACTAATGCATTGTAAAATTAAAAAAAAATCTAAAATCACATAATTTAATGGTAAAATATATATTGTTTCAATACCCATTTCATAGTTTTTATTACCTCAAAATTGGGTCATTATGATGTCATAATACACATTATTTATTTAAACATTATTTAATTTTTACCAAAAATATGATTGTCTTAGAATATTAAGAAAAAATCACCATTAGATAATTTTGAAATCATGAATCCAAAAATAATATTTATATTATCTAAATAACTTTTAAAATATGTGAATTTTCACATCTAAAATAAAAACCTACATTTATTGAATATTCACGGGTTTTGAAAAAATTATCTTTCAAACCTCAATAAAAATTAAAATTGTATAAAAATTTTATGATAATTTCTGGTTAAAAAAATTAATCTTGTATAAATATTTTATTAAAATATTATTTACTTCAAAAATCCATTAATTCATCAAAATAGATTAAATAATTTATTATTCTCTAAAACTACTATTTCTGCATTAAAATATTTACAAAATAACAATAATAATATGAATGTATATTCTTTATTCTATTCAAAAATAATGAACATAATCATAGTGATAGGGTCTTGTAACATAACCCCTTATAACACCCAAATTGGATATAAGGTTAAGGTGTGTAACAGTGACATATTATTGAGATGGCTCGGATAACATCGCTCAGGTTGTAATCTATAATATCATAAACATCTCATAAAGGCCATTACATTAATATATAACATGTTAAAGATCAATTTGGGCTTGGTCAAGAGAAAAGTCCAGTTACACTACATCCATTTTGAGATATATCAAATGGGATTTTATGGAGAAATTCTTATGAATGAGACCATCTCTTCATTTTTTCGAGTAAATTGGATTATTTAAAACCCTATATTTATACAAAACATGTAATAACTTTTCAAAAAAAAATATTATAAACAATTACAATTATTAACTATATTTTAATATCCAAAAACATAAAACATAATAATTTCATATGTTTTATATAACCATTTTACCCAATAAAACATTTAATGAGATCCAGAGAAATTTTTATTAATAAATGATTGGGTCGTTACAATCTTTCCCTACTTTATAAACTTTTCCCCTAAAATTTCCTTTCCCAAAATAAAACAGATTAGGGTATCTCTGCTTCATCTCGTACCCCGATTCTTATGTTTCTTCTTCAAATATGTAGTTCCACCATAACACAATGATAAGGGGAATTTTATTATTATTTTTAGAATGTTTTCCCTAAGATCTAAGATCTCCACCTGCTTTGCTTCATGGAAGAGGAAATTATAAAATGGTACCACCTCTGGATTGAGTACATGTGATAGGTGAGGTATATACTTCCTCTAGTGTGATACCTATAATAAATCATGTACTTGAGACATGTTTAGTGACAGTGGTAGTCGATAAGCAACTACTCAAAATGTGATCAAGGATCTCAAAAGGGCCAATGTACCTTAGACTAAGATTCCACTTCTTCTCAAATATCATAAATCTCCTCAACGGTGATATGTAAATGAATACCATGTATCAATCTTAAAAACCTAGGTATCATCAACAATTACAACATAGCTCTTTGTCGACTCAGGAAATAATTAATATGTTGATGTATGGTCTTTTACTTCTCTCTCATTTATTCAACAATTTTGAGACCTAGGAATTTTCACTCCACAACTTCATCCCAACATGTCGGTGATCTACACCTCTTCTCATAAAATTCATTATAAAGGTCCATTTGGATTCTTTATCATAAACATTTATTTTAAGAGAACTCAACCATTGGAAGATATTGATCACATCCACTTATGAGGAATGTTGATAATTCTTTCAACTTGCCCTCAACTGTTTAGATAGTCCGATCAAATTGTCCATCACATTGAGTATGTTAAGTCATACTAAATTTCAACAACGTATTCAGAGCATATTGGAAACTCTTCCAAAACATTGAAGTGAATCATATGTCTCGATCAGAAACAATTGATAGTGTTAATTAATGTAGCCTCACCATTCCTAGAGTGTATATCTACGCCAGTTGATCCAATGATAAATCCTCCCGAATTGCATTAAAGTTTGCATTCTTTGTAAGATTATCCACAACATCCCAAATAAAATTGTTTCTTTTAGAAATTTAAAGAAGTCTGGTGACAATGTTCATGGTGATTTTCTCCCATTTCCATGTTGGTATGGGTAATGGTTGTATCATCCCCTTATACTTCTTCATCTTAGCCTTCACTTGCTAACACACTAGGCACATTGATGTATACACTCGGATCACAGTATTATTGTTATCCCATTAGTAATTCTCTTTAATATCTCAATACATCATTGTGTTTCCTCGGTGAATGGAGAATCTTAAACTATGTGCATAATCGAAAACTCATTCATTAAATACAGATTTTATGGAACACATACTCTTGTCCAAAATCTCACAATTCATTATTCATTAAAATTAAACTCTATAGATTTCTCTTTTATTATAGTTTACACTTTCATATGTATTCCCACAACATCCTTTTGATCATCTCATAAACTTTCCAATGTAGATGGTTGAGAAAAAATTTGTGAAAGGATTGATGTTGTTCCCTTAATTATGATTTCCATGTCCATACACAAAAATATAAGAAGATTGGACCCTTTTTCATTTATCATCAATGATATGATTGTTTGGTCCACTATACATAGAGCATCCAACACCATTTTATATTTCCTAGGGTGGTAATGGATTTAGTAATCATAGTCTTAGATCATCAATAACTATTTTCAGAGTCATATGTTCAACTCTTTTGGTGTGAATATATACTTGAGGATTTTGTGATTTGTATATATTTCACACTTCCCCTTAATGTTGTAATATCACCGAATTTTTAATCAGAAGATTACTATTGCAAACCCTAGATCATGTGCTAGATATTTATTTTCATGAACATTCAATTTTTTGTGATGAATAGTAAATGAATTTGTCATTTTGCATCAACACACAACCCAAACAATTTTTCGAAGCAACAATGAATACCACAAAATGTTCTCCACATGTGGTTACTGTCAGAACGAGAAAAGTGATAATCCCCCATTTCACCTCCAAGAAGCTAGGTTCGTATTCATCACTCTAAGAATACTTGGCACACTTTTGAGTAATATTTGTAAAATGGTTTGACAATTGTGAGAAATTTCTCACAAATCAGCGATAATATCAAGCTAATCCAAGGAATATATGCATATCCTTCATTGATTTTGTCTTCATCCATTCCTCGATTTCACATTTCATTGAGGAATCCTTAGATATCCTATTTCTTGCGATGATATGGCACCAGAATATAACATCCTTCAACCAGAACTCAAACATGTTGTACATTCCATAGAAAATCTCCTTTCCTAATGTATTTAGTTTAGTTCAAGGATGCTCTCATTATCCACTGTGGTTTTGAAGTAGATTATAACCCCATCTATAATGGCTACCACAACTTTGTCGAGGTAATAACTAAAATCTCTATTCATCATGTCCCGAATGATTTTTGGAGCATTAGTGAGTCTAAATGGCATTACCATGATTTCAAAATCTCTTACCTAGTACGAAATGTTTTCTTGGGGATATTCTAATTCTTCACCTTTACATGTTAATATGAAAAACTAAAATCCACCATAGAGAAGTATTATGCTCCACGTAGCTGATCAATCAAGTCATTAATTCGTAGACGAGGATAGTTGTTCTTTATCATAATTTTTTTGAGATCATGATAATAAATGAAAACATGCATTGACCCATCTTTCTTCTTATAGAATAAGACAGGTCCACTACACAGTGAAGCACTTGGGGATATAAACCTTGTATACATATTATCATGTAGTTGTTTCCTTAGCTCTATAATAATAAGAAAAACCATTCAATACTATGTCTTCGATATTGGAAAATCCTCGGGTATAATATCAATCGATAATTAAACATCTCTTCTAGGAGGAAGACCATGAAATTCCATGAGAAACACATAGATAATTCCCAATCATTATGATCATCTTCTAAAAAAGTTCTTCTTTAGAATCCATCCTATAAGAATGATATGTATTCTCATAGAAAATTAATGTCCATGCTAGAGTTGATAGTGATAAAAACGATTTATCATTCTCCTTTCACATGTAATGAATCAGTAGTCGATTTTATATATAGAGAGTGATTTTCCTCTCACAATAATTTATATATGATCTATATAGCTAAAGCCAATCCATGCTAATAATTTCATCAATTTTTAGCAGAGATAGCATGACGAGGTTCCCCGAGAAGTTAAATCCACAAATTGTGATAGGGGATGAGTTATATTCATGGGATAATATAACTCCCCATTAGTTATTTTATCAATCAAATATACTTCCATGATTTGTGGTGGTGTTGGGATTTGATCTACTAAACTTTCGGGGTATAAAAAAATGCATAGGACTAGAATCAAAAAGTTCATTTTGTTTTCATAAATAAATAACCAGTGTACATATCACCACATCATTTTCAGGGATTTTTTCAGTGTTAGTGATGGAAAAAGATCACCCATATTTCTTTATAGGTTGTTGGATTCATCTTAAAACAGATATCTTAGGGAACTATATTGAAATGTGACCTTGTTATTTTTAGTTGAATTAATGAAAAATGTGTTGAGGGTTAAATAGATTGTTCCTCTCTAATGACACATCAATGAGTTTATGTTGAAAACCATTAATGGATGGATTCCCTTTTGTTCACACATAAAATATTTCCTCGTCACCTTTATATGATTTCTAGGGTGCTTCTTTTAGCTCCATTGTCATGTGGGGTGTTGGAATTTCGTAGCCCCATGGAATTTATCCATCAGACTACTAGAATTAAATTCCACATTTCACTTCATATCCCTATTATTCCCCTAAGATTCAACGATACCAATTTATAGTTATAGGGTACATTAGACAATTTTCTTCATTCCTATCTATGTAACGAATATCTAGGGATTTCTGTATGCTAGGTTTTTGACCTCCAATGGTGTAGTCGACCAATATAGGGGTAATGAAAAAGCTATAGGCATATCTAGAAAGACATGTGATGTTTTCCTCATACACTCTGACAGATTCATCATGTTTTATCTTGTGGTAATCGATGTACCTTTCCATAACATGTCAGAGGGTTCATGGATAATATTTATCAGAAAACATATTCCAGAAATCCTTACATTACAATGCCACTGTCTATTCATCATGCTTCATATTTTTTATCAATGTATGCCATTGATCACTTAACACTCCATTCAAGAAGAAGCCATAAAAACATTTTCTTGTATGGAATATTTATGGATGGAGATAATCTGTTCAATAGAGTTTATCCATTGTTTCAGATTGAGGTATATTATGTTCCATTAAAATTTGGATTTATTTTCCACATAATTCAATGAATTTCAGCTTGTTAATTTTGGAGGTGGAAATTCCTCTTAACCCATGTTTCTATTAATATCCAGTGTTAAATGAGAGGGTATCGGGATAATATTAGTGATTCACACTCCCAAGGGATTTAGAATCTCATTAGAGTAGTCATCACATTGATATTCGCATTGGTTGTTAGCCTGAGACATCTTATTACCAGCCATTGGGTGCAATAAAAGGAATGTTAGGTTAACATATAAGGGGAATCCCATAAAAAATGATTGACTTCTAAATTACATTTATTTTGTTAACTGATAGATTTACAATATTTAGTCTATGTTATCCATGATATGCATCCCAACATATGTTCTTAGGGTCATTTTTTATTCCCTCAATAATGTTTCATACTATGCTTACAAATTTATCAACGCATATCCCCTAGGAGTGTCAAACCAAGAGTATAGAAAGTCATGTTGTTATGCACCTGATCCCATTTGAGTCTAGTTCAATGTAGTGTTTTCTGGTTTTAGCCCTAGATACATTTGTTCCAGAGTTACCTCTACTTTTTCGTATAAAAAATAGGGATGTATTTTTTGGATAAACAACATACTCTATAATAACCCAATTTTAGACAAGTATTTATTATACATTGTCTTATCCCTAAGTCATTCACATGGTTTTTATAATCCTAATTTCAAGAATAACTTAACCTATACTTTCATAACAACTATTACCACCCATCTCTTTGTTTCATATTTAAACATGATTTATTTCATAAAAATGCACTTAAGACAACTCTAAGGATCTAAAGGCCTAGTGTCGTAGGACATTGGGAACATTACAAGACAACATAATACATAATGTAAAGCATATTTATTGAAAACAACTATTACATGACCACAATATTCATTCATACATTGCATTTCCTAGGATAACCAGATGACATACATTAGAAATGGCTTAGCTATATATCAAAGTAAGATAGTAAAGAATGAATAACAAGAAGAATACAATACATGTTAGGAAATAGTAATATTAATGGTGGATAATAGAAACATGAATATAAAAGGCATTTTATAGCATGATTTTCATATAATGGTGATGAAGCCATAACATTTAACATGACATTAGCAAGAGCCAAGGAACATTACACATGGATCATGGGTAAAACCTCAGTGTACATGATTTAGCATGAGTATAATATCATTGCACATGAATTATCAATATTCAACACTCATTTCAAATGATATATCGTGATACTATTCTTTACTCAATGCAATGTAGTTCTATCATGGTGCACCCTTTATAATCATTTCATTTCATGCATAAGTATGCCACAGGGAACATATAACGTGTAGTTATTCAACATCATATGTTATTAAAAGATTAGTGAATATGGAATATATATATATATAGGTACCTTTCAATATTTATATGTTCTTAAATGTGAATACCCGAGATAATGAAATGGATGTATTATTTATTACACAATTATTTGGCTTTGAAAATCACAGTTCATTTTTGTCAGCATAACTGAGTGACACAAAAACTATAAATTAGGATTATGAGAGATAAATGGGTCTATAATAATTTATAAAGGAACATAACAGTATGGTGGTCATGAAAAACAATATCCCAACATATTTAATGAAATATATAGTCTCGATATAAAATAACTTCTTTAATGTAAATGAGTATAGTGAAATCCCTAGGCATGGTAACGGGTGTACAAGAGAGGAATTAGTGAAAGAGTAAGGGGTATCTCATCATTTAAACATAAGGAGGAGAATATAAGAGAATAGTAAAACAATACCCAAACTTTTATAATTGATCATATAAGGGAATAATAATATATGAAAATTTGGTCATAAAAAGGATGGATGGAAAGTGAGGATCCCTTACTGGGAAGTGTAATCCCAAATGATTGGGAGAAGTATGAGGGAGGGTTATTGGCATGCAGTGCCTTTTGAGGATTATAGGGAGAAGAGGGAGGTATAGAGACATTATATATGGGTTTATAGTGATTGGAGGTGGGAGATTCAGTGAGTTTATAGAGGAAATGAAAGGGGAATTCATTAATATTTCACAAATATAGGTTTTGGAATCTATATAATTAAATTTTAAAAACCACAAACAATCCAATGGTTTTGCCCATGGTTTTTTACTATAGAGAGTGGAAAAAATTATTTTATGAGGGAAATGTCTTAACATATAAAAATATTAGAATCATTTTGTGGAGGTGAGTCACACTCTCATGGAAATTATTTTAAAATGATAAAATATTGTATAAGTATTGGAGGGTCTAATAAGGCATTGTAAAATTAGTCAAACAACTCTAAAAACCATTAATTTAATTGTAAAACATATATTTTCCAAATAAACCTTTTATTGTCTTTTATTACATCAATATTGGGACATTATGATGTCATAAAACACATTATATATGTAAATATTAATTAATTTATGCTGAATAATTTGATTGTGTGAGAAAATTATAAAAATTTCATCATTTGATAATTTTGACGTCATGAATCAAAAAATATTATTCATTTTTAAAAAAAAATTATTTAAAATATTTCAATTTTAAATATTAAAATAAATACCAACATTTATTTAAAATTCATGGGTTTAAAAAAATATAATTCATACCTTAATAAAAAATACAATTGTATAAAAATTATACGATCATTAATTTTTATTAAAACAGAATTTTGTAATAATAATTTATTGAAAAATTATATAATTTGATAATCCCATAATTCGTCAAAATAGATTTCTTAATTGAATATAAACTAAAAATACTATTTTTGCATGAAAAACCATTGACAAAATAATAATAATAAAATGAATATAAATTATTTATTCTTTACAATAATAATTAACAAAATCATAGTGCTAGGGTATTATTACATAACCCCTAATAACACGCACATAAGACCTAAGTGTATAGTGTGTGATGGCGATAGACTCATTAGGCATATTGTTTAATTCTGCTCAGGTTGTAATGTATATTAACATCCACTTCTCCCATAGGCGATTGTGTTCATGTTTAATATGTCAAAGCCCATCTTTGGCTTGGTAAAGAGAGAAGCCATGTGATGTTTCCTTATTTCCGAGCTCCATCATTTGGGATTCATAAGGGAAAATAATATTGGTTGGGCCATTTATTTTTTATGAGTAAATTAAAATTGTTATGTCCCTATATTTCTAACAATCTTGTCGTTACTATTCAATGACTTTATTAGCAATGCTATCAATTATTAAAAATACTTTAAAATCCAAAACCATAAAACCCATGAAGTGAATATATTCTGTATAACCATTTTAAATTATAAAAAATTTAATTATATAAATAAGAATTTTTATAAATAAAACACTGGTTTGTTACATTTTACCAATTGAAATGAACTATATGTGAAAAATAGTTTACACCATGGTGGGGAGAAATTAAGTCGTACACATGCGTGGATGGTGATATTGTTTTTATTAGGATGTGTAAAAGAATGAATATGGTTTTTCCATAAACATGAAATCATCTCAAAATATATTAGATACTTTATTTATTACTTTATTATGGATACCAATATGGAAAATTATGTAGAAGAAAGAAAGAACATTAAAAGAGTTGGTAAAAAAATTTCTTCTTCTTCGAGTGTCTTCTATTGATTTTCATAGTAGAATATTTAGGATGGATTTATTATAAAATTATTGCCTCTAGAGTTATGTGACTGATGTTTGGAAGATAAATTAGCCATTTGTGGATGAAACAAAGGGCTTTAGATGTGTGAATAAAATAGAAGGATATGTTTAATTTTATAAGAGATTAGAGAGGCACTTTAGAAAATTCAAAACTCATTATTTATTATAAATGGATTTTTGATATCAAATAGATCCATAGTGAGTTTTGTGGAGGCTAATATTAGTATGGGTTCAAATCCTCTCAAAAAAATTATTTTAGATATGTTTACGTCATAAAATTGAACTTCTATTTTGGTTTTAACCCTTAGTTAACAAATTGAACTCTTACTATGACAACTTGTATTTTTACACAATAGAGTTAATTTTGTTACAATAAAATTCCAAAAGAATCCCAATTTGATATTTAATGAAATATTTAGCATTTTCCAAGATATTTGTAAGTCATAAATTTTTTTATTAATTTTATATCATTTACTAAAATATTATTTATTTTAAAATATCATTTATGTCAATTTTTACACTATTTATTATTTTAGTTTTATAAAATAATAACAACGTCATTAATTTTGAGATACTACATTAACTCATCCCAATTAGGATTATTTAGTCAAATAAATTAGTGTATAGCATTAAATGTTTAATATTATATTAATTTTAATATTATTAATACCATTTTATGGATTCTTTCTTTAAAAAATAAATTATTGCATCAACATTTTGTCACCATTTAATTTATTTACTTTAATTTTTAAAATTACTTATAAATTATCATGATTTAGATAAAATATTATCTTTCTAAATTCCACATTCAGTCTAATTTATCTTTTGTGTAATCCTATTTTAAAAATTATTCATTTATTAAAATTTGCATATGGCATTATAACTATTTTTTAAATAAAATATTTAAAATTTCCTAATCTATGATATGTGGCATAAAAAGAATCATAATTTTTAATTATGGTTGATTTTGGTAGAAACAAACATTCAATATGAAATTAGGAAAAGTGTGGTGGAATTTTTAGATCATAATAATATTATTTTTACATTTAATTTCAATATTTACCAATAATTGGGGTAATTAAAATTGAAATGTTACCACTCAGAAAAAATTATTTTCATCCTATTTGTCAAAAATTTTCATTCTGATTAAAATAATTAGTGCGAAGTTAAATTCAAATAAGTGGTAAATATATTATTAATGCTAATCCCGCAGAAGTGGCAAGAAGGTGGGTAAAAGATACATTCAAGATTTCGATAAATTTTTATATCTAATGCTATTATAAAAATTTTTCTAATTATCAATATTGGATCAATATATGTATTTTTTTTATCTTTTGTGACATTAAAATAATTATTCAAATGAAAATTTCATTTTTCAACAATATTACAATATTATTTCACCATTAATAAATTAGTGAGACATTTCAGAAAGATACCAAACAACTCACCCTAAGATAATTTTTACCATCCAAATTCATATTAGAGGAATATTTTCGAATATAGAATTTAGGAATTTTTATAACATTGTTAATATATTTTATAACATCCTTTTAGAAGGCTAGTTTGACAGATAATAGTGTGCTTGAACTCGGTGTTCCCTGTGACACATGTTATTGAAGAGAACATATCGTGAAATATTGGGGTGTTAAAAAATAGCTAAATTTTTATTTACTATCAATACCACATAGACAATTCCATGGAAATATGTTTATCAATTAATTATCCTCAATATTCACATGTTAACCAATTCTTTCTCCTTATTTATCATATGTTAAACAATTATTCATCCTCATTCATCATCATTTATTCTCTCCCCATTCTCTCATTGACTCCAATCATTTTCATCACTCACAATTGTTTATAATAAAAATAAATTTATTTAATAATATCATGTCACATCATACATGTTAAATGAGTCTCAAATCATTTCGATTAATGTTTAAATGAGTCTTGTTCATTTTATAATGCATGAGTGTTTGATTAAGACCAAATCGTTATCTATTAAAAACATGAACATGATAACAACGAATATTACATGAAAGGACTCATTAAGGGGTTTTATTTATTTATAAATAATAAAAAAATTATTAAAAATGATAACATTGTAATAATATGAATTCAACATTAGATCTTGCACATATAACAATACAGAACTCAAAAACAGTCAAAACATAAATAGAATGTAATTGAAATTATTAATGATAGATTTTCAAATAACATTATCTTGTTATCATTTAATAAAAAAAATTCCCCCTTAATATTAGAATTTATTATTAAAAACAATGTTTCAGAGAATATCCACACATAACATTTAAATGATGGGTTACCTAGGAATTTCTATCATTTATTTTTGTATGAATTATTATCTTATAGAATATTATTTGAATAACTTATCCATTAATGGATGATATATATGTCCACATCATCATGGGAGATTCCTTAATCTATTGTAATTTAGAGTTAAAGTTCATAAATCAAATAATTATGTGGAATTTCATTATATCATGAGTAGTTTTTCTTGTATATTCCTCTAATTTGTTATCTCATTAGAAATTGATTCACATGAATTCCATGCAATGAGTTAACAAAAAATAAAATCAAAAGGCTAATGGAATAAATTAGAACCGACATTTCATTTAGTTTGGGAATGAATCCTACTAATATATATCAACCAAGATACTTTTTTTCTAATTTATGTCCATGGGAATTATTTATTCTAACTATGCTATATTTCATAACATGATTCAGTATCATGGATCAATTATATCTCTCTATTTGTGGGTAATTATGATTAATATGATCAACCAATGATAATTCATTATATGGTGTAATTTTTATTTTCTTTATGATATCATATTGGGATACTATAGTTTTGGAAAAATCTTTTGAGATGATCCCAACATTCTTTCACATCCAACAGAACACATCAAAAGGAGTTTTCCTTCTATATTTTGATAATCCCCCATGAATATCACCTCCATATTCTTGTGGATAATCTAAATTTTCTTTTTAAACAATATTTACTTTAGAATAACCTGATTTCCTTTTCCTTTCCATATTACATGGCCAAATAATCCTGAATAATTTTTAAGCATATTCATCTTTGTTAGAACATCCATATAGTATCTCTTATATTATTTTCACTAACAAATTTCATCTATTAATATCTTATGAATATTTGATATGGTTTTAATATTTCCTCTTATAAAGTCAACCCTTTGTATTGTTTAAAATTATACATGATTTAATATAATATCTCACTAAATAAATAATACTATGTTTTGGTGATTATTTCTTTTTGGGTTTCTTAAATTTTCTTTGGAAAGGATACTTTTTATTAATCCAAGGGAGACATTCTAATTTTCATAGCATATTTTCACGTAATAACATTTATTATTATCTATTTAATAACATTTATAAACATGATTAGATATATTGGGCCAGAATTCACCATTTCCATGACCCCGTTTGATGGGAAGTTCATCGATTTCATCATAGATTTTAAAACAATTTAAAAAAGATATATTTTGTCACTATTCTACACTATTTACTTTTTAATAACCTTGATACCCCTTGATATAGTTAATACTAATATTTATATAATAGATATCTTATGTAATATATTTGAATCTTTATGATTGATCAGTTATAGTTAAAAATAAACAAAAACCCATGGTTTCCTTTTTTTAACAACAAGATTTCAATATTTATACACGTACTATATTTTTTAAATTTGTTCCATTATTTTGGATATATTTGAAAAAGAAATACTATTATACATTATTATAACATCCTTGGATTTAGTTTTGGGTATATACAAATTTGTTCCCACCCAAAATTTTACATATTAAAAATTTATACGTGATTTTTTTTAAAAAATATATAATTATTGTAATCATTATTCAAAGATGTTGATGGTAACTTATTAATTGAGTTTATTGAATAGTTTCATGTGAAAAATTTGGGATCATATTTAAACCATATAGAAATATATCATTGCTACAATCATTTTTTGTTATGTATTTGGTGACACCTTTTCTCTTGAAATCTTTTGATGAAATTGCATGAACATTTAATAAATACACTGATCATACATCCATTTGAAGATAAATCATATTTATAATGTTTTTCTCTTATTTTATGCATTTTATTTTTCATCAATCTCAATTTTTTCTTATTAACATACTTCCCATGATCTTCCTTCATTTTATCATTTTATAATATCATGGTGACAATTTCATTTATCTTCAATTGCTCAGCATTTACATAATTACATTTAACATCAAAGGAATAATTTAAATTACTTTTATGGCTTATAACTATTATTTTATCCTTCTAAAGTAATATTTTTTTTGATTCATCTAAAAACGATCTTAAATTTGTTAGTATATATTTTCAATATAAAATTTTCTTCTACTATTTTATTTAATGGGTAAGTGATATTTTTTCACATCAAATTATTTAAATACAAGTGATTATTTATTATCTCTAACTCATATTTAAAGATGACTATCTCGTCATATAATACATTACTATATCTAAATGTAAATTAATCTAGGTCATTTGGTGAAGCCTTCTTATTTTTTATTATATAAAAAAATGATTCATTATTTTTTCATTCTAGAAATTCTTGTAGGATGCAGTCTTTAATACATATAATTGGTTTATCAGAGGAATTATCTAGAAAATAATATATTATTACCTCATCTCAATGTAATATATTTGATTCACATGAGGTAAAAGATTTATCTGTATTCTCTCCTCTGTACTTTCAACGAAGTCATCATTATTCACACAATGTATTATATTTTGATGATAATATTATGATGAAAATAAATTTTCCTCTACATTTCATAAGAGGGAAGTGTTATTTATTAAATTACATATTCCTTGCATTCTTATGAGTTTTAGAATAGATGTAAATATAATCATGAGGAGATTTAATTCCTCAATGTTTGTATGCCATGATTTAATTGGATGAGAAAATTTTAAAAAATCTAAACCTTGAAACATAAGGTTCTAATATAGGAATTAATTGAACTAATACCAATTGAAATGAACATAATTGGATGTTCCAAAAATTGATATGGCTCGGGGGAAAATATAGGTTTTTTAATCCAATTTAAAATTTTATACACTATCATCTCTATACTTATTCATTGAATGGATTTATATCTTTGTTTATCTCCCCCTTGGCTAGAAGGAATGACAATATAAATAGGAAATATTCGGGATGAGAACATCATGGTTTGCTAATAGGGGTCATATGTGTTTGGTAGACTATGATCTTATTGTACAATGATTATTGTACCACACACACAAAACATTCCTCTAATTATCAAAATAATCTTGGGAAAGGGTGTAGCCTCACACACTTCATCATGGAACTGACATGGTATAAAGTAAGAAATGTCATCCAACTTTCAATATAGATATATCTAATTTATCCTACTCTTAATGAAGCATGGTTTGAATATCATATAAAATATTCACTTGAAACAAATAATGTAATACAATTATTGAATATGAATATATATTCTATGATAGCTCAAATTACACTAAAAAAATGTGATGTATCATACATCATTATACTTATATAATATATAATATTTTTATGCTACTTTCCATAATTTCCCAATGGAAGTATGATTAGAAATAGACATGGATGGATACTTCCCTATTCTTTTTATTCATATTCAATTATTAGAATGACCCTGTATTTATGTTCTCAAATTCTACCTTCCCTTCTCCCACATCTTGAAAAATATACATTATGGTTGTAGCATTGGATTTTTGTATTATTTATTCCTTTTCATCACATTTATATTCACTACTACCACTTAATATTTTTCTCTATCTATTCACAATTTGAACTAACATAAATCTTAGCATTTAAAACCTCATAATTTTTAGTCTTTATATATGTTTTCTTCATCATAAAATTTCTTAAAATCTTGAATTATTATTAACGTCATTAAAGATATCAAAACCTTTTTTATACATAATCATTTTGTTATGTCTATCGTGATACTCAATATAATTTTATTTTCTTTTCTTTGATATATTGAAACTTCTTCTATTTATAATTATTTACAAAAACGACTTCATAAAATCATCTTTGTACTCTTGGATTCATATTGTATTGATATTCATATACTATGATATCCACAAGTAGCTATATGTTGATTTCATTATATCAACACTCTCACTCCGATCACCTTACATTATGTTACACAAATAGAACCCTGCACATATTTTTCTAAAATTCGGGTTTTTATTAAACATTGCATGATGTATAAGAGAAAATAATTATCATCATGAAATTTTGATCATTGAATTCTCAATGTCTCATTTTCATATTTTTTTATTTATATTACATTCTAAAACCCACTTTTTTTTTAAAATATCTAGGTACCCTTTCATTATAGTTTGAGCTTATAAAAAATATCTTACTCTTCTAAACAAGTAGAATTACTGTTTAAATGTTCATCTATCATATTATGTTCTTTTATATGAAAAATTTATTTCAATTATAAATAAGAATTTAAAATAAAATTATCATTCCTCAGATATGATATTTCACATCAAATAAAAATATTCTTCTATATGATAATTTCCATTGATACCAAATTATGTTTTATACAATGATAAATTTCATAAAATGTTCTTTTGGATCTCATATATGAAAAACCACTTTCATTTAAAACATTCCTTTCATACACGGTTCATCTATTTAAAATGAAATCAAGTTTCTTGAAACATTTATTTCTTTTTATGTTGTAATTAGTATAATTAACCTTCCATACAAAGCTCATTTGAATATAAAATATATAAGACATTCATTAAACACATCTTCCTTTCTGGAGTATCCCATCTGGATTTTTTCATCCTCATTTTCAATTTTACAGGTTTCTCAACCTTATAATTTATATATATGCATTAAAATCAGATATGTTTTCCCTAATGGTTCACGGTACAAGGTGATATGTAATTATGTGTTATTATCATGGTTAAACACAAGGTTAAATGGTGATAATTTCTCACAATTCACATATCCAATATAGAAAATATTCCAGGATATCAATGCATTATAATCAATTCCTTCCATTATCTAATCACCAAATCCCTTAGCGCCCACCATCATTGAAAGTCACTATGATTCCCCACAATATGTTTACTCACCTTGAGTCAATACCAACCAACACTAGTTCCTTATTATTTTTACCATGCCACAAATGGTTGGCTCCCATATCTCACTTTTTCTACATGTCTTCATGATATCCTCGATCCTAGGGTGGTTGATATGCCTTGGGGTTGGATAATTTCAATGATTAATAACTTATTTATTCTTTAATAGAATTAAAATAAAACCTTCATTATATAATCCATTATTCATAAATTCTTATAAATTATTCTTTAAAAATAATTCATGGTAGTAACTAAATCATGAAAAACTTTTACATAAATAGGGAATGGATCTATAATGGATAATTCTATGACATATGGTAAAATAAAAAGCATCAAAATTATAAAAAATTCATTGTATATAATAATACAATTAATTGGTAACATCATTCTACTTCTCATCGACAATGGGATTATTCAAACAACTTCCTTGAAATTAATCATAAATATATATAAATCATGAATCTTCTCATAATTCCTTTCATTCTTATTGATAACAAAAAATAATATAAAATAAATTCATCTTCAATATATACTTTTGAAAACATCTTTTATCAAATATAATAATACTCTCATGTATGTATATAACTATTTTTTAAATTTAATAAAGAACATAAAATGATATAATTTGAGGTGATAAATTTTTCATGTGTAAAATGTATTCAGTAACTTAATCATTTTAATAAAATAAAATGATATAATTGAAATGATTTAATTATATAGGAAAATGATGTCATACATATTATATTTAATTAATATAAATAAAATATAAATGTTAAATTACAAATGATTAGTTAAAAATTAAACTAAATACATATTAAATTTAAACTATTCAAAATAAATAATATAAATAACATATTGAGATAATATTATACATTAAATGTAACAAAAATATTAAAACATGTTACCTATATTGAAATACGGTTTTTGAAAAACGATACATCATGAGTTGTTCATATTGTTTGAATTGTGTTTATATATTAGTCATTATTATCTTCTCGAATTCATGTTAATGATGGTGGTGTCTTTTAAGAGTCGACTAACCCATCAAAATTTATATCCAAAATCTTATTTGTTTTCCTTCAATAATTATATATTACCAATTTTGGATTTCTTATTGGTGTAGAGACCACTGTCAAATACATTACATCATCAACTATAGGGTGAAATAAACAAAAAAAAAATTATTTTTGATAATGTGTATAAAAAATAAAAAGGAAATAACCCTGAAAATTTTAAAAGGAGGACCTCAAGATATTTGTGTCAACAATTTTATTTAAAAATTATCTCGATATAATGTATCATTTTTAATATATATATATATATGAATGTATATGTTGAATTTATAAATACATATCTGATTGTGTTTGTGATAATATATTGGTGATAACTTTTTTTCCTTAATATTAAATATAAATTAATAATAAGTATTTTAAACTATTTAATATTTTTAATATAAATTTAATTTTATGTTCTTGAAATAAAAAAATTAAGATAAAATGTAAATTTAAATAAATTCAATATTCAAATCCTATTTTAAATGTATATCTCAATAAACCAAATATTGTTAGGCATATTACATATATCTATTATTGTAGTAAGTGTCCTAGAAATAATTTTTACTTTACCTATACGGCATATATTTAAATATATTAATATTTATTAATATATTACAATACAATGATTGTACAATGTAACCTTAATGATATAATTTCTTAGGGTAGTTGTCAAATTGAAAAGGTCATAAGTAGTTCCTAGTTATGATGAGAACCATATAATTCAATGATAATATTATTATACATAGTCCAATAGTTATCTGAATTCGTATATTGGGACATAATAAATATATACTACCACACGAGAGTACTCATTAGCGGATGAAACTTCATCTCATGATTTTTTGACTTGTTGACCTCTTATATGATAAATTATGTTGATAGAAAAACTATTAAGAATTCCATTTGATATATGTCAATGGATACTTTTGTTATAAAATTTATATATCCATCACAATATTTTAAAATTATTATTAATATATATCAAGAGTTTAGTACAGAGATGTAATATCATAAAACATGACGATATATGTTCAATACAATGTTGTGTGCTTTGGGTGCATGAAGAGTAATATGTTATAAATGAATAATTTAATGAAATAAATGAAAAATATGAACCAAACATATCATAAATTGATATTATATATTTTGGATTAATATTAATTATATTAAATGTAAAATATTCGTGATGATGGTAAATGTATAGCTGTATTAGGGACTAGACAAGAAATATTTTTATTTCGCGAGGGATCTTCATCGTCTCCTATAAATCATTCCTCAATGTAATCGTATTAGACACGACATACATAAAACATTTATTTTGTACATGAGGATAGGATACATAAGAAAGGGTGATCCTGGACTCCGTGTAAGGGTAAAAAAGGGAGACACATAAGCATAACATGATCATAAGTGTTTGAGAACACGAGAATAACGTTAGAAAACCACACCTTACATGTCATCGATTATTAAATTGAGTCATTTCATAAATCATGGCAGGTTATAAAATTGGAATCATAATGGAATCACATAACTTTATCCATGATAAAATAACATTGGAATAAGGGATAGATTTGTGGAATACACAAAACTATATTAAATTATTTCTTTATTTGTAAATTCTCATTTCCAAAACATTCCTTAAGGAATGAGATGACTCCCTAAACCATTGTAGTAGTAAATCATCACTCCCATGATGATCATTGTGGAAAAAATACTTTACTAAATGGATTCACTCCCTATTACAATACTATTTTAATCATTATATATCAATAATTACCAAATACCTTAGAGGGTTATATATGTCTCACAAGTATTTGGATATAACTTTACAAATTATCATAGTTTTAACTTAAACACCATAATTTTTTATTAAATAATCACCATAAAAATATTGAAAACCATACATACATATTTTACAAGGCCAGAAAACATTAATCATATAATTCCCAATGAAAATAAATGATCTTTATAAAACATTCAATATATCAGGATCTACGAGTAAAAATATGTTTAATAAACATTTAATCGTAGAATGACATATGTAAAATAAATACGTTTAATATTACTTTCATAATTTCATTAAATCATTTCCCATAGAAAAATAAGTGGGATTCAAAAGTTTTTTTATGGTATAACCCTTATAAGATAAAATTATTCATAAACATGTTATCATATAAAATATAACCCATTTAGATAAATAATAAGAATGGAATCATGTGATTAAATTAGTATTAAAATGTTGGTTATATAAAAATATGTCTATTAATATGGAAAATATTTTGCATGATTAGATAAATCATTTCTTGAGGAAAATATCCTTTCCTCTTTAATTGTTTTTGGAACAACAGAAATTTTACAAATGCATCTATTTTATAATAAATTTTGAAACCTATAAAGGAATATTTAAATATAATTTAATATATTTATTGAAGAAAATATCATTTCCAATTTAAAAAACATTATTTCAAAACTGAATACATTTTCAAAATCCTTACATTTTAAAATTACAATGGAATATTATAAATTAAGCTTTAAGAATCATTTAAAACATATATTGAGGAAAATATACTATAAAAAATGATATTTATAAAAACATAAAACATTTTAAAAATAATTTTCATTGATAATAACCTTTGAATCATATATATGAATATTTAAAAATAATTTAAATCATTTATTGAAGAAAATGACTTCTATATTATGAAACATTCATTTTAGAACTAAAAAATTCATATGTTTGTTTGAAATTCTTACTTTTTGAAAAAAAAAATTAAATTATAAATGAATATCTAATATAATGAGTAGGTAGTTATGGTATAAAATATTTCCCATGTCATTCATGTTAAAAGAACAATTTCTGACACATTTTTTGGTAAATGGAAAATGTAAATTATTTGGAAAATGATATAAAGATTATTTTATTTTTTATGTAAAAAGTAAAAAATGTGAAAATATGTCATTAATAAATAATTTATCCAAAATTAATGACATTTGATTGAATTATTTCTCAAAAACACAAGTCTTTATTACAAATTCATGTTTTCAACTAAAGAGACAAATAAAAAGGATTTTTCTTAAAACCCATACATTGAACTCTTGAGTACAGAAAATGAAGAAGAAACAAATATTCTAATGAAATAACAATAGGAGAAAAAATTAATGAGTTTTATAATATATTGATTGTAATATTTCATCATTGTAAGAATAAATATAATCAATTTTTATAAATGATGTGATTATATCATGAAACCATTACCAATTTTGTAACATTGAATAATAAGCACCATGAAAGAATATAATTATATTAAAAATAATATATCACTAAAAAAATCATATTAATGATATAAATTTTAAATGGGGAATTATATAAACCTTATAAATGATTATATTTTTATAATATAACATATTCCTGAAAGATGAAAATTGTGACAAAATTCCATTATTGCTTTGGTAACATTTGAACTCTAAACAACATAAAAGTGAGATCCAAAAATGAATATTTAAATTCAAATAAATTTCAATGAATTATTGTAAAATACACTAATGGTTATTATATCCACCATATATAAAAAATAGGTGGTTAATATTAAATATATCTCACAGAAGTAAAAAAGTAAGATTGAAATCTCATACCATAAGTCATGACCTCCATCATAATTTATCCAACCTCAGATATAATTTATACTATGTTATTATAAAAATATTATGTAACACTAAATATATGTATATATTATATCATATATTATTTACATTGAAACATTTATAACCCAATTACTAATAATTCTATACTAACATCCTATTTTGCGTAACAAGTACTTTGTTTTTCTTGTCTGTTTTGATATATTATTTTTTGGTCTTCTTATATTTTTCATGGGTACATTATATCCAAAATTTTAAACATGATATAATTATCATATATATTCAATGTATATGTATTTATAGAAATATATAAATGTTATTGATAGAAGTGGAAATATAAAACTTATGGAGATGATAAGATGTACATATGTATGAACCATATTTCAATTTTTCTATATTTATTTTAACAAATAAATGTAAATAATATATTACTAGTAAAGAATATTTTTTGTGTCATGTTCTAGTAATATTTTAATTAAAAACATCTTTATCACCTTTCAGGTAATGTGTTAATGAATTATATCACTTCGGGAGGGAGTAGTATGTCCTACACTTGAGTGACGTTATCTTTTGATCAATGAATGGAATGTGAGATTTTATATGTGATATTATAATTCTAGAAGATTTATTATATTACAAATTTCATATATAAACATTAAATACTTAATAATATCAACCTGTTAATGGTGATTATTTAAAAAAGTATAACATTAGTTTGTGAGTCTTTAGTTTTCCATTCACATGAATGATGATTTTGTAACATTGTTAATGGAAGTGGAGATGGTTGTAGATCATGTATATAAAATAAAAACTTATTAGTATATGTAAGATAATTTGTTTATTATATCAAAATCATTTAATAATAATTAATGGTTGTGTAAGATGATATTAAATAAAAATACACATCGGTAAACGTTACCTCTTTTTCGGCTAACCTAGTTAGATTTTCCCCAAAAGTATTTATAGGTTGCATTTATGGAAAAACGATGGAATATATGATTATATTGTTAATTTAAATTATTTTTTTAGGGATTATCTAAAGTAAAATGTTTTTTATTACTTATGGCGAGAGGATATGAGTTGACATTTTTTTAGGCGAGTGGAACACTTATAATTTATGGAAAGAAATGTTGTACCCACATTATTCACCTAGAAATGAGAGAAATGGAATATTATAGCTAATTATACATTATAAAGGCTATATATGAATATGTATAAGTAATTGGACAATTTTTTTGTTACTTATAACATACATCTTCTTAGCTCCCCCTTCCAAAAAAACACATTTATTAATTTTTCATGGTGAATAATTTTTAGTTTTTTTACTATTAAATATTGTAAAATATTAATTTTCAATTATTAGATATTATAAATTATTATTATTAAATTATAAATTCCACATTTCAAAATTCCATTAACAAAATTGTAAAATATTAATTTAAAATTAAACCTTCAGACATGATTAAAAATTGTTTTTCTAAAGAGGAAATGTTCAAATGAGTAAAATGTTTTTATATGAAAACTCAAAATTAATATAAATTCAATGAAGTATTTGGGATTAATAATTAAAATAATTTTAATTTTAGACCCATAATGAAATAAAATGTGACATTATAAATTCGGTTAACAATTAAGTAGTTTTAAATACAGACCAAAATTTTTCACACTTCATTAAAAATTAATATTTTAATCAAAATCCAAAAAACCTCACCATAATATAATTTTTACATAATTATTTAAATTAATAAATTTTTGTTATGGAATATTATTTCAATGTTATTAAATTTTAATTTGATTTTGTTTTACAAAAAAAATAATTTTGAAACTAATACTTTCGAGACAAGTAAATAATTTTCAAAAAGTAATTATTTTTATAAAAACTGTTTATTAATATAAAACCATTATAAATAATCATTAAAATTATTTTATTACTATTTATTAGTAGATTATTAACACCATGCTAAAAATTTTCTATTTAAAAAATTATATTAATATTTTTGAATGGTTTGTTAAAAATCAATGTTGCGTATAACGAATAATATCAAACAATTTTAATTTATTTGAAAAATATATATTTCATAAAATATTTAAGTTTTATATTCTATGAATTCTAAAATTAATTCAATGATTTATATATCAATACTATGACACAAACTGACGAGGATACTTCTACCTCATCATATCCTAAATTTCCCACATAGCTTCTTCAAACTGGTAGTTTCACCACAAAACATTGACCAAGTGACTTGCCTTATTTCTTAGAACATTCTCTATTTGATATAGAATTTCCCCTTATTGTTTCTAATAATAAATAACCTTCTACCGGATTATAACATTTGAGTTTATTAAATTTTATATATTAGGTTTATACTTCATCATTAGAGATACGTGGAACACATCGTGATCTTGGGAGAGGTTTGGTTGATTCACCAACCAATAGGCCACCATCCCTATATAATCAACAATTTAAAAATGACTAATATAGCTAGGTATTAGTTTCACTTATCAAAAAATATCATTAACAACAACCCTATATAAATTATTAGAAACACCTAGTCACCGGCTTCAAATTGATGATTACATCATCCATTATTGGTATAAATTTTTGATGACCTTACATGTTTATTGTTGTATAGCTCTAAAATTATATACCATTTCATCACCTAACACCAGTCCCAAGATAATAATTTATAAAACCTCTTCCTAGTACATTGGAGTAATACACTTCTTTCTATATAGTACTTCAGTAGATATCAACATATTTAATTAGTTTTGAATAGTTCTCTCCGAGTAACCATATTTCTAAGGGTGATATGTTGTGCTAAAATAATATATCCATATCCAAAGAATACTGAATATTTCAACAAAAAATTGTGGTAAAACATATATCATTGTAATATACAATGCATTTTGGTACTCTTTGAAACCTTACCACTTCGTTAATTTATATTCTCATATGCTGATCGAGATAGAAATATTCTCATATAGTGATGAAGTATAATGAATTTTTAAGGAATTCATGTTCAACCCATACAACAATGTTACCTTTAGTATTTTAAATAGTCAAAATACTAAATCCTTGTTGATGTTTTCCCATTATGATTCTTGTATGGATAATGGTAGTGTAATCCCCTTATAAATTTTACTATCTGCCGTATCATTCTAACATGCTGAGTACTAACAGACATAATCCATAATATCTCTTTTCATGTTATTCTACCAAATATAATACTTCGTGTATTCTAGTGGATGGGATTATACCCTTATCTTCTTTTAGTTATGTGTTCGAGCCCCGTGTCCTTGTCTCGTGAAACATGTTGTCACCTGACTTGTAGTTCATCTTTTTAACAGAAAAATATTAATAATGTCCTAAAACGTTATAAAATTGAAATACCTCCAAATTAACATTACATAAATGATAATATAAACCCTAATGGTCAAAAGTAAATTTAATCATTATCCCAAAATATATAAATTAATTCATGCTATATTAAAATTTTCCAGTAAACCATATACAAAACAATGGGTATTATTTCTATAAATGTCACACAAAATTTGTTTAATCTTAAAAAAATCACATTACATAAAACCTCAAAATATACATCTAATTAATTTAATGTATGATAATCCATAAACACATAATACCATGGTGGTATAAATAGAACATATGTTAATCATATATGTATGCATATATTCACATTAAATTAACATAATCTTGATATGTATCATCATTCTTAAAATAGTAATACAATTTATTGAAAAAATATTTATACAATATAATAATTGAATCCTAATACATAAATACATCCATCATGTGACTTCCAAGATACATGGATTTGGTAAATACATGGTCTATAATAAAATTCTTCATTCAAGGCATTGACCTATAAAATTTCAATGTTTCTATACATAATAAATTCAACTTCTCGGCAATTTTTCACTATATGAAATTCTTTTCCATAGAGATAACTCATTCCCCTCTATTAGATTTATTCTTATATGTTTCACTACCTACCTTCTTGATACATAAGAACATAAATTTTTTTCCTATGTATCTATTACAACATATTTCTTCATAAAATTTCATCATTTTGTTATTTTATGCTTTAGGAATCTAATCGATGTTCACTTTGTTAATCAAATATTTGGTTAGATGATTATCCATAACAAAAAAATATTTATGTGTAGTCATAATCTAATTTTTATCTCATATTCACTGAATTGTCCATAAAACTCAGTGTTATAATGATTCAATATAGTTCTGTACATTGAAAAAAAAAACATATTTTGAGAAAAATAATCACAGTGAGAAACCAAATAAACATGAAAATATAATTATTGGTTGTCTAAATCATGAATGCTTATATTCAAGATGTGAACGATTATGTTTAATATTGGTCATCTGTGGTCATTATTCAAATCCTTACTGGTGGGTTGTAATGTATTTGTGAATATTTAATGCATATCCCTAAGGATTACCAAACCACGTGTGAAACAAGTATTATCGTCAAAAACTAACTGACAATCGAGACTAAATCAATTTGAAAATTTTAAATTTGTTTACTCTAACTTATTTCGTGATAAATACACATTCAATTTTATTATTTAGAGGGGGGTGTCATTTCTTTAAAAACAGTCTTATTATTATTTATTAAATTTTCATGAAATTTTCCTATACTTTGAATTATCCATACACTTATCCTTCGAAATACCCATAGAGATATGATAATGTATTCTCATAGTAGTGTACAAATGTTAACAAAATCAATCCACTAATAAAAACTATAATGATCCAAAATTCTAATACATAGTTGTTAGACCATTGGAGTTTATAATTCAATACATTACAAAAACACATTCTTGAGGATCATAATGATATAATTTCATTGGATACAAAACACAAAATATTTTTATTTCATGAAATATCTTTAAAATCTCCCATAAATATAATTTTACACAATAATCTTCTAAGACATTCCATATATAATTATTTTATTCATAGATGAGAGAACAGAAAGAAAAGAATGGGTGAGCTCAGATGCCCAGTAAGTGTATACAACAGAGATAAATAATCATAACATTTGAATAAGGGTATGATAACATGATAATAAAAATTGAAAAACATACCACTATAATCAAATATTATAATCTTGAGTAATGTATTAATTCTTAAAATATCATAAGACATGAATCATAATATAATCAATGTACATAAACATAGAGAATATTATTTTTTCATAAGGAATATATTTTTTGTATACACATAAGTATAGAAATTATTTTTCATAATACTAAATTGACATTTAAAAAACTATTATTGTGTAGTGGGTTCACTCATAAACAATCATAGTAGTCAAGGATCACTCCAAAGGATATCATAGTGTACCAAATCCATTAAAAATATGGTTTACGCCCATTTATGAACCTATTTACTTAATGAGATATCAATACATACAAAATGATTTGTATGGAGATATATGTCCCAATCATATTTGGTTATAACATAACCGAACTCATCATTTATAACATAACAAATTTCCTTTTTTCTAATGAATCAACTATAATATAATGAAAGTAATACAAAAATGTTTCTAAAGATCATAACACGTTCACCATATTAGAAACCATGATAAAAAAGGTTTTGTAAATCATTCATCATATCATTACCCATGAAATGAAATGGTTTTCAAAAAAATTTCATCATAGTATAACCATTGGAAAATAAATAGGATTCATAATTATTTCATTGTTTCGTCTAAATAAAACTTATAGAAAAATACGTGAGTTTCAAGATCATTTATCCTTATATTACCCATGGAAGAGAATATTGTTTCATAAACATCAACCCATCATTAATATAATACATCATGAGAAATTATAATAATTGTTTCTTAGGACCATATCCTTGGTAAATCATATTTTATATCAAAATAATTCATCTTCGACGATTATAATTTTGAAAGAATAAATAAAACACATCATTAAAATAGTAGCCATTCAACATTAAAAAAATATTAAAAGGCCTAAAATACATTCAAAATACTTTTCATTGAAAATAAATTTGGAAACATATAATGGAATATTTATAGATCATTGATAAAAAATTTTATGAAATTATGCTTTCTACAATGATTTATTTTAAAAATATAAATCATTTTTAAAATTATTTTCTTTTATAATAAGTTTTGAAACATATAAAAGAAAATTTAATAATCATTTAAAAAAAATTATTTATAAAAATAACCATTAAACTTTGAAAAAACTCTTTTTGAAGTCATTTTATAAAATAAACTTTAAAACATATTAAATATTTATTAAAAATCATTTAAAACATTTCTTGACAAAAAAAATAATTTCCTTTTTCATAATCAAATTTTAAAACTATAAATTAAAAAACAACATTATGGAGATCATTTTATTTGAAATCAAACACTGAAATTTATAATGGAATATTTAATACAATTGGATGGTAATGATGGTGTAAAATATCATTCATTATATACATCTAAAAACAATGATTTTTAACATTTTAGAAAAACCGCAATAGGGAATTGTTTGGGATATAAAATGAATAATCTATTTATTATTTTTTATAAAATAGAAAACATGGTTAAAAATGACTTAAATATATCATTTGGATCATATCAAAAATATTTTTTGAAAACATTTTTTGAAAGTATGGTTTCAGAAGAAAAACGTGTTTTGACCAATTAGAGAAATAAAAATAATTTTTATTAAAACTATTCCCCAAAAATATTGTGTACATAAAGAGATGAAAATGAGGGGAAAAATTCAAATTGTGAAATATCCAGTGATGAAAAAATTCATGGGTTTTTTGACAAATGCATCATAATATTTTATTGGCAGAATTATGAACATAAACATTTCTGATAAAATATGATATTGTAATATAAAAGAATTTCCACATTGGTAATATTGAATTGTTAGCCCCAAAAAAGAATAAAAGACAATAAAACAATATATATATATATATAATATGGATATTCATGATTAATATTTAAAATTAGAGGTATAAATTCCTTATGAAATAATATAGTTTCCTAATAGAATATATGTCGCAAAAAATTAAAATGGTGACAAAAGTCCCTTAATGCTTTGGTTCCCTTTAAACTATTAATCCCATGAAAGTGATAAAATAAAATGTAATTGTAAAAAATACTATTTTTCATGATTATAATAATAAAATAAATTCATGTAAATTATATACACCACTTAAATTAATTATGTGATGAATAAGGAATGTGTCTCGTAATGGTAAAAAATAACAATATATAGGTATATATTTATTTATCATACCATATATTTTTTAATTATGACATATTTTAAATATTTTATTACAAATTTCATTTTAAAACATTATTATAGTCAATAACTACTTTTTTTCATGTATGTTTTGATTAATACATTTTTTCAAAATAACCAGATCATGGTTAAAAAATAAAAAAAAAATTAAATATAAAATAAATATTATATATATACATTTTATATGTATATATATATTAATCAATAAATTTTAAATATTTAGAATGAAATACATCATTTACAGAGGTGGTAAATTATATATACCCTTGAACATTGTTTCCATTTTTTAGAAGGATTATATGAAATAAAGAAAAATAATAAATTAATATTATTAGATAATTGTTTTCCATATATTTTACATTTATTCATTAAACACATTCCTATTACCATATAATGAAATCAATAATGAATAAGGATACTCTATGAGGTTATATTCCACCATCCAAATGAGTGACAATATCATATTCCCACAGAATGGAAGTTAATAAGGCATGTGTGATATAATAATTCCATAAGTATAATAATATCATAAATATCATATAAAAAATTTAATATGTCATTTCATCCATCTATGAAAGGTGTTGATGAAAAGGTCCTAACATTAGATCATGTTGTTGTAGTCCACCATACGCAAGAATAATGATTTTGTATTATATTTTATAGAAGTGGAGATATTTTTAAGAGAAGACCTTAATATAAAAATAATCACTATATTTAATATTTCGAGGATATTATATCATTATGTTTTAATTATAATTGATGGTGGGTGAGGAATAAATAAAATAAAAATGCTCCTTGAAATTGTTACATCTTTTTCGGGTAACCTACATAGGTTTTCACCAAAGACTTCCAAGGATGGATTTATGATAAAAAATAATTATTATATGTTTTGAGGATAGAGTTCAGGTTGATATATAGATATTTATTGGGCAAAACAAATGGTTTTTGAATTATGAATAATGGAGGATAAAATTTGGAGTTTTATAAGTGATGTGTGTGGAACACTGGTAATATTTATAATGATAATTGTGTACCAATGTATTTCACAAGAAAAAGGATACAAGATATACAAAATAGATCATTATAATTGATAAGATCCATATAGGGATATATAATGGAGTATGAAAAAAATTTGTGTCATTATTAAACCATATTTGATTAGTTTAACCCCAGGTAATCCGATTTTTACCTTAATCAAGGTATTTTTTAACTGTTCTTACTAATTTTTAGAGTAAAAAACAAATTAAACATTATTATATTTTATAAATTATTTTGATTCCATATTATTAATATAATTTTAAAAATTTTGTTGAAATATGTGGACAAATTATTTAAAAATTAAATCTGTAGAAGAAATGAGAATGCAGTTTTCCAAAGAGAAAATATTCATAAGATTAAAATGTTTTAACATGAAAATTAAATATGAAAAATTATTAAATTTACCTATATTGTAATATTAGATATATTATTTAACTAATTATTCTTTCGAACCCAATTTTAATATTAAATTTTCCTTAAAATCTGTTAAATTAAATGGTGATTTTAATAAAAACCCACATTAGTCACTATTCCATTATAAATTATGATTTTATGAAAATCCAAAATTTTATCCAGAAGATAATTCATAAATTATTATTCATAATGTGAAATTTATATTCTCTAATTTATTTTGTATAATTTTCAAAAATTATCAATGATACTATTCAAAAAAAAATATTTTTTTTATAAAATGACATTTCAAAACATATAATGTATTTTGAAAAACATAATCATTTTTTAATATTTGTACTATTAATATCTAAACATTGTAAATAATATTTGAAATAATTTTATCATATTAATTTTGAAAATTTTAATTACTAGGTAACAACTATATTCTTTAAATAATAATATTAATTTTTATTTATGTTTGATTAAAACTCAGTGTTACATGTATTACAATCTACTATTGAAATTTAATTAATTTCCAAAATAAATATTTCATAAATTCTCATACAGTTATATGAACAATAAATATTTATTGGAATTTAAATCTCAGATGATTATTTCAAATGGAACTATCATGTTAAATTTCATATTAATTGTTTATTGATGAGTCCATTTTAAGAAGATGACGAAAGATGTATCACGTATATCGGTCGATGACATGATCATGTATCACAAAACGATGATTGTTCAATTTTCATTACCGCCACTCAAGGTAGAAATTATTATATAAACTGTAGTTTTATGTTTCATATATTATATTTATTATGTATTTATCATAATTTAATCCTTTTACAACACATATCTTTTTTACATTTTATTTTGAGTTAATACGATAATTTCGTTTAGGGAAGTGTGGACTACAGCCCCCTCTATGTGAAAAGATTCATTAATAAAATACATGGATTTTATTATAGAAAATTATAGTTAATATGTATAATATATATGATATCATAAATATAATTTAATAATATTATATAAACATATTGGTCTTTTAGTCATTTTCTTTCAACTCGATAATTAAACTGATATATCATTCATGCGTACGTATGTCCTACCAACTTTATAAAAAATGTATTACTTTTAATAATTGTATATTCTATATATTATTATAATATAAATATAGTTTATAAAAATTATATTTCTGTCATGTTTTAAATTATGAAAATTATATAATAAATATAAGGACTAAATATATAACAAATTAAGACTCATGAAAAGAATAAAGAGAACATTACCTGAAGTGAATCCTTAATATAGGATTTCTAACTAGTGAGTAATATATGGTCACAATTAAACCATGTATGGTTTTATATATAAGAATATAGTTCTTTAAAATATACATAATAAATTTATATTTATAATACAAGTGTTTTTAACGAGTACAATGAGAGTCAAGACACAAGGTAAGGGGATTTCATCTCACTTTTTATTTCTTTGAGATACATGATATGTTCGACACTCTATACCTTGGTGTGGTGTATATAACAAACATTAGATTATTTTATTTATATTATTCATAAATATATTTTTATTAATATATCATGTTAATGATAATTCATCCATGGGTTTTTGGTTTCCAATGTTAACATAGTGGAATAATAGATTTTTCTCAATGTTCCTTCTTTGGGACCCATGTTTTGTAATTCGCCTAAATAATATTATGAGGTTTATATACATAAATTTTACATGTTATGTCAAGAAATTACCAAATTTTAATATATTTTATGCTTAATTTTATTTCATTTTCATACATGTAGAGTATGATCCCATGTGACCAAGTTATAAAAGTTTATTACAGTAATTTCATCACTTTTAATTATTGTTTATATTTATAATTTCATTAATGAACTATTATGAACAATATCTCAAATTTTTTTACTAAATATCTTATCCTATTTATATTCGTGTTATATTCATGTATTAGTGACATATTAATACTTTTTAGAATTTAAGATAGCTATAAACATTTTTGTTAATAAATCTTGACTATACCCTCTATTTGGTCAGAAATACGTGTTCCTATAAAATAAGTTTTTCTAAAATGGGTTTAAAAGAATATTCTACAAATATGATATGACCATTAAATGAAATTTTTTACATTTTTCTGTTTTACCATTAATTTAAAAGGATTATTCATTTTTTCTTCCAAATTAGTAATTCTTTTATCATTTTTACCTTGTAAATGGAATGATTTTAATCTTCTGCGACATGTACATATTTATCAAACGCCAATACATTGAATATTTATTTTTCATGTTGAAAATTTAATCTTATCGAAATTTTTATAAAATAAAATTACATGTAATATTGATTTCAAAAGTTTTTCAACCTTATTTTATATGTTCTTAATGAAAATGTGTATCAAATGTTTTTCAGGCTCATTTTAATATTATTCAAGAAAATTATTTTCAATATTTTTTATCATTTATTTATATGATATCAAATTATTTTTAAATAAATGTGTTTCAAAACATTTTAAAACATTCAATATCATTTTTCAATGTGGTTTCAAATAATATTATTTCAATGATAATTTTATACGTTTTTAATAAACCTGTTTTTCAAAATGATTTAATGTTATATTTATAAGTTTTTAAGGAATTTTATAGAAAAATAAATTTAAAATGGTTTTATGTATTAAAATTATCTTCCAATGAAGAAAGTATATTTTTATCAAGAAATTATTTTGAATTATATTCCAATATTATTATCCATCGAAGATGAAATCTATTGATGTTACTCGATCCTTTATTGTTGATGATCTATAGGGTCCATTCATATTCATTATATGAATGGGAAATTCATAATGTCATGGTATTTATGAAACCCATTTCTCCTTCACAGATTATATGTTTTCGAAATCAATTTCTATTTCATTGGTATTGATTCTAATGAAATGATTTTTAAAACTGTATCATTTTCCAATGTTTATGATATGTTTAAATGTTTTTGATACCCATTTCATTTAATGGGTTATGATATTATTATTTATCATTTAGTGGAGCATTCATTTATGATTTTATTAAGGAGAGTGAGACCTATATCACTCTATAACGCATTTGGATAAGAATTATATCTCATGGAATAGACATGAATGTAATGAGAAATGAATTTAATTTAGAATTATAGGGATGGAACTAGAAATTAATTTTTTTAGTATCACAGGTTTGGAATGAGAATTTAAGTGACATCTATATAACGTGGATGAAATAAGAAAAGATGTCAATTAACTGTCATAGGGATGGAACTTGGAATGAACTTGGTTTATTTTTATAGGGCTAGAATGAGGAGTGAACGTGATTATGTAATACAAGAGTAGAACTTGGTGTGAACCCATTTCAGAAAAGGACTATGTCCATTATGATGGACATGGTAGCAATTCCTTGACTACTATGGAATTAATTATATATTCTTATGAGTCATCTATAATTCCATGATTTATTCCTATTTTATACTTCCATGGTTTATGTTCCCAATTTCCTTATGATTCTTGTCTTATAATCTTCTTTGATTTAATCCATGATTCATGTATATGGTATTTGACATGTAGGGTATGATATTCTATTTTCCTGATCATGTTTTCATACACTTATACTCATAATTATGGTTACATATGTCCCTTATTTACTTTTACGAATCATTTGATCGTAATGCTTTCTTATGATTCCATTCTCAAGGATATAATGTATGGTTTTAGGTAGAGCTACTAATGATTTAGATATTTGTGGGAGATGTTGAAGATCATTCAACCATATAGAAGACTATGAGTCCTTGTTTCCAATGACACTAACATATTATGTTCCTCTGGAATGTATTATTGTAATGTAATGAATATTCATCTAAGATGTTGTAATATACATGTATGTTAATAATGGGTTACTGTAGTTGGAATCAAAGGAATGGTTTAGTCAACCTTGAAATTAGGATGAGAAAACATTAGTGAGAACTCTTGGTATATTTTTATGTTTATGATTAGGGATTTCTCAAAGTATATGTATCATGATGAGTCAACATTTAGGAAAATGTCATGGAATTTTGGTAAACGATAGACTGAGGGGATTATTATAAATACATCTTGGTCTTGATACTAAAAGTGTGTGTGGCTTAATAATAGATTTACATTGTGGTAACAACTCATACAAGATGTTTGGGGCCTGACATGGGGTAATATGATATATGAAAACAGGGTTTTATACACACATGGTTTGACACTACCAAAGAGATATACTTTGGGAATTGAAAAACTCTTCCTGAACCATCATGACAGATTTAAATAGATGTTCTCCAGGAATAAACAAAGATAAACTTATGGTGTCATAGATTATAGAATGTGTTGTTATTTAGACATATTATAGTGATTTCTTTTCATAACAATGAGATTTTTTCTATGATAAGTACGGATAACACTATTCTATTGGATTTAGTAAATGGAGTGAACCAAAGTGAATTTGGATTAATATTAAATGGGATTGATTATTTTCTAATGAGCAGTAATGTGGGATGATCACTGGAGTGAATGTTATTATGATCATGCCTAATCAGTTTTCATGAAACATGATTACCAATGTGTAGCATAACCAACTCTCAGAGTCACCAAGGATGATTAAGAATGAGTTTTCTAATAGTTTTTTTAATGGATAACATAGATGAATGATTTTTTCCTATGTGTCATGAATGTGTAATGAATCATCTAAATCAATGTATTAGAGTAATAATAATATGATTTGACTATGGTAAATAAGAACACAAGGCAAGTGGATTCATGGGAGAACTAAATCGTTTCGTTAATTAAATGGACTACAATTTTGGCCTCCCAAAGACACTATTTAAGGATAAGTGTTTTATGTTTGGAGTAAATAGTCATAATTAATCCTAATGTTCCTATAAGAAAACACATGAAGTGTATCATAGAGGGGGTATGAGTAACAGTTACAATACTGATGATGAAGTGACTACATATGAAATGTGAATGAAAAGATGTATTGTGAAATAGTGTGTGGTAGCCAAGAATGTATAAAAAATAGTATCCTTAATAGAATAGGATATCATAATCAATTATTTTAGTTACACTTATACACACCTCCATCTTTCGGTTAATGAATATATTGTTTACGTGTACTATGTACTATCGCCTCCCAAAATAATGATTTATCAATTTTCATTACTCCCACTCATGGTGGAAATTATGACAGAATCAATATTAATATAGGTAATATAATATATTTATTATATATATATATTATTATGTATTAACATTAAAACAGAAATCTTTGTTTACTTTCCATTTTGTGTTAATATGATAATTTTATTTGAGGATGTTTGGACTACGACCACTCAAAGTGATATAATTCATTCATAAACTACATTTATTTTATATAGATGATTTTAGTGAATATATATGATTTATATGTTATCATAAAGATAATTTAATAATATATTCATACATATATATATATATGTGTGTGTGTCTAAATTAGTTTCTTTCGACCTGAAAATTAAATGGAAATGGTGTTTATGCGTACAAACGACACACCGTCTCCATGAACGGTGTATTCTACATCATACATATATATTACATATATTATTATAATACACATATAATATATATAAATTATATATATATCTTGATTTACATAATGGATATCATTATATAAGTTTAAGGACAAAATATATAGCAAATTATGTTACATGTGAAGAATAAAGTTAATATTACATGAAGTGAAACACTAACATGGGATTGTTAACAAGAGGGTAATACTAGGTCATAATAAAACCATATATGTTATTATATATAATAAAATGGTTATGAAAAATATTTATAATAAATTTATATATATTATATATATTTTTTATTGAGTATTATGACAGTCAAGGCACAACGAAATGGGATTTCATCTCACATGTTATTCCTTTGAAGTTCATGACAAGTACACCACACCTTTTTTGTATGGTGTTTTATCAACCCATAATTATACTATATTAATATTATAATTAAATTTATTTTTATTCATTTACACATATTATGATCCTTATTTCATTGGTTTTAAGCATCAAATGTTACCAAATCGATAAAATAGCTTTGTCTCAATTTTCATTCTTGGAGCCTAGTGTATTATTATGGACATAAATTCTTTTTTGAGGTGTATATACAATCATTTTACTTGTTATATCCTGAAATTTATTATTTTCAAGATATTTTATGATTCATTTAATTTCATTTTCATTCATATAGAGCGTTATTCCATGTTACCATTTTAAAAGAGTTTGATGAGATAATCTCCTCACTTTTTGAGATTGTTTATGTTTATACTTTTTTTGATGAAATCATATGATCCATATCTCAAGATAATTCATGATATTTATTATAATATTTTAATTCATGATATAATCATATATTGGTACCATATTTATACACATTGTTACATTATTTAGCAATGATTTTTTTATGAAATCTCAACTTAATCCTCTCTTCTTCCAAAAATATATGTTCCATTAAAACCATATTTTCGAAAAAGTGTTTTGTAGAATTTTCTACTAATATCAAATGATTATTAAAATAGTTTTATAATTTTTTTCCTTTTACCAATGTTTTTAAAATAATCTTCTTGTCCCATCCAAAACGAAGAATATTTAAAACATTTTTACCACAAAATAAGAATGTTCTTTTTACATCATAAACTATGTACATATTTATCCACCGTCAAAAAATTGAATCATTATTTTTTTTGTTTAATGATTAATGTTTAAGTAATTTATTTTAAAATAAATTAATAGGGAATATGGATTTAAATTTTATTGGAATATTATTTTATATGTTTTCATGAAATTGGTTTTAAAAATGCATTCACGGATATTATATATGTTTTCCAAAAAAAAAATCAATCATTATTTATACATTTTCAATGTATTTTCAATGAAATTTAATTCATGAAAATATCAATATTTCATTATATGTTTTCAATGGGTATTCAAATAAAAAAATTTAAATTTTTTTTTTATTATTTCATAGGTTTTCAGAAAAAGTTGGTTTCAAAATGATTTTAGGTCTTCTTTATATTTTTTCATCGTATTTTATATAAAAATGATTTAAAATTGGTTTTAGTAAATAAAAGTCATTTTTCAAAGAGGAAAAAAGATATTTTCTTAAAGAAATACTTTAAAAATATATTTAAAAATTATTATCTATATATTATTACATCCATTGATGTTACTCATTTCGTTTTAATAAATGATGTAAAGGTTCTATTCATATCTAGGAATATGTTATGTTCAATTTCTTGGTATTTAGGAAACTCATTTCACATTTAGAATTTATAAGAATATGAAATCTGTTTCTATATAACAGTATATTCTTATTATGAAATGATTATGAAAGATGTATATTATTCCACTAGTTAGGATACACTTACATAATTATGATACCCATTCATTACATTGGTTATGATATGATTTTTTATAATTTTATGTTTCATATTTTTATGAATACATTATGAGATTTGTGGAACTTATATCTCATTACAATTTATCCAGTAATGATTTATATCTAATTAGATATACATACCTAGAATGAAAAATTAAATTGTTTCAGTATTATATTGTTGGAACAAAAAATGAACTCTGTTAAATATTATAGGTCCATAATGAGAAATGAACTCGATTTAGTATTATAGATATGGAAATTTAAATTGAATCATTTTAGTATTACAGGGCTAGAATACGATATGAATTGAGTTCATTATTAAAATGTTGGAATGAGTTGTGATCTCGGTTCATTAATAGCTAACATTAATGAGGTTTAAAAGTAGTTTAGTGAAGGACAGTTTCCACTATGGTGGCCTTGGGATAAATTCCTTGAAAACATTTGAAATCATGTTATATTCTTATGTTCCTAACATAATTCTATGTTTTATTCCAATTTTATTCCTTCATGGATTTTGTTCTTTATTTTTTTACGATTCATGTCTTATGAACATCTATGCTTTAATCCGATATTAATGTATATGATCTTTGGTATGAAGGGAATGATCTTCTATTTTCATGATGATGTTTTTATACCATTACTCTCATAATTATTCTTACATATATCCATTATTTACTCTTACTATGAATTTTAACTAAATCCATTCCTATGTTTCGTTTCCCTGGTTTGTGAGGAAAGTATTTAGGTAGAACTACTAAAGGTGGAGATCATTATGGACGATGCTGAAGATCTTTCATCAAGATAAGACACTTTGTTTCCATATTTCCAAACACACTAAACTATTACGGTTATTGGGCATGTATTTTTGTAGTGTACTGAATATTCATTTAAGATAATATAATATCCATGTATGTTATTCCGAGGATTCTATAGTTGGTTTCAATACAATGGTTAACTCTACCTTAAAACTATGATATGAAAACATTAGTGAGATCCCTTGGTATATTTATATGGATTTGTTTATTGTGCCTCTAAGGATATGAATATTGATGAGTAAATATTATGAAAATTTATAATAAATTGGGTAAAGGATAAAGTGAGTGGTTTCCTAGAAATACATATCTATCAAGATACCAAACGAGGATGTGGATCTATAATAGATGTACCATTGGTTAAAAACTCCAACAAGATGTTTTAGGCCCAATTTTGTGTATTCTAGTACATGACAACATGCCTAGCTAAAAACGTAGTTTAGCCCTCCCAAAGGGAAGAACATTTGGAATTCACAAACTATTCATGAAATTTTATGAATGATTCAAATATAATCTATCTATAAAAAACCTATAATGAACCTATGGTTTCATATATTAAAGAAGGTTCTATGACGTAGACATCCTATAAGTAATTCTTCTCATGACTATGTGGTTTTATGCAATAATAAATATTGTTCACACTATTATATTGGTTTTAGTAAATGACAGAAACCATTTGGAACTGGATTTATAATGAATAGGATGGATGATTTTCTAGTGAGAAGCCAAGTGGGATGATCACTAGACTGAATGATATCATGCGTAATTATTTTTAATGAGACATGATTAATAATATGTAGCATAACCATCTCTCAAACTCACTGAGGAATAAATGAATGTGTTTTCAAAGAATTTGGTTAATGATGACCATGGAAGAAAGAATATTTGGCTTCTTTTCTTCACTAATATGGTAAGAATCACCTAAGTTAATTTCATAGAGTAACATGAATATGATATGATTGAAGAAAATATGGACACAAAGTTAGTGACATCAAGGAAAAAAAGAGTTTGGATAATAAATTAATGATTATGATAGAATCCCTAAAAATATTTTAATATTAATTGTTTTAAGTCTGGAATAAACATTCAAAATGCAACTCAATGTCCCAAGAGAAAATCTCCAAAAGTAGACCAAAATGGTGGTATGAGTAACGATTGCAATACTGATGATGAAGAGACAACAGATGCAATGTGAATGTAAATAGGTATTGTATAACCGGATGTGGTAGCCATGCCTGTATAACCAAAATTATATGATCAAAATACTACTATATCTTATTTTATTTTTTTACATACACATATACCACCTCAATCTATTGGGTAAGAAACATAATAATTTCTTGTAATATGTAATATCGCCTATGAAATGATGATTGTCCAATTTTTCTTACATCACCTCAAGGTGCATGTTAAGATGGATAAATTTTTTATATATTTAATATATTATATTTATTATTTCATTATTATTATGTATTACCTTTACATAAGATATATTTTTTTACATTCCTTTCTGTGTTAATATGATAATTTCGTTTGAGGAAGTATAGACTACCGCCCACTCAAAGCAATATGATTCGTTCACACACTACATAGATTTTATTAAAGATGGTTTTAGGGAATATATATTATATATATGATATCATGAAATAAATTTAATAATATATTTATTTATATGCGTGTGTGTGTGTTTATATATATATATGTCTTAATTTTTTTTATTTACCACAATAATTAAATAGAAATAACATTTCTGGGTACGTAGGACATGCCATCTCTAGGAACAGTATATTTTATTTAATTCATTTATATTATATATATTATTATAATAACCATAAAATATATATAAATTATATTTATGTCTCTATTTACATTTGGGACGATAGAATATAAGTATAATTACCAAAATTATATCAAATTAATTCATATGTGAAAAATAAAAGCGAATATTACACGAATTTAAACATTAACATAATATTGAAAAAAAGTCGGTAATATATGGTCATTATAAACCCATATATGATATTATATATAATAAAATGTTTATGTAAAAAATTTAAAATAAATTTATATTTATTATAGAGTGTTTTGAATGAGTACGATGATATTCAAGACACAACGTAAGGGGATTTCATCTCAGTTTTTATTTAATTGTGATACATTCTATGTTCACTGATCATTATATTTTTGTGGTGTTTGAACATCCTGAAATTTTAACCTATAAAAATTATACACAAAATGATAGTTATTCACACATGAATTTAATGATCATTATTTCATGTTTTATAAAATTAAAATGCTACCAAATCAATAAAATAAGTTTGCCTCAATTTTCTTTCTTGGAGACACATGTTTTTTCATGCACCTAAATTCATTTTCAATGTGTATATAAATAAATTTTACATGTTATATCATGAACATAATTCATTCCATGATTTTTAAATTTGATTAATTTTATTTTCTTATATGTTGATTATGATGCCATGTTACATTTTATAAGAGATTATTAATATAATATCCTTGAATTTCAAGATTATTTTTTTTATACATTATATGATGAAATATTTTGATCCTTATCTCAACAATATTCAGGAAATATCTTCTTATCAAGTTATTCAAGATATATTATTTTATTAGAACTATATTTATTCTCTTTGGTACATAATATTTCTATGAATGTTTTTAAGGATGCATGACTTTAACCTCTCATCGGTTAGAAATCTGTGTTCCTATATTTTCAAAAATGGGTTTCCAAGAAATTTCTACTAACATCCTATGAATATTTAAAGGATGTTTAATTTTTTGTTTTTTAACATTTTTTTAAAAACTATTCTTGTCCCCATCTGAATGGGGAATTTTTTAAACGGTATTACAAAAAAAATGAATTTTATTTTTAACACATACAACATGTACAAATTTATCCACCATAAAAACATTGAATATTTCATTTCATGTTTGGATGATAATTTTTAATAAATTTTTTTGATAATAAACATTCATGGAATATGGTTTTCAACGCTTTATTAGGATTATTTTTTATGTTTTCAAGGGAAATGGTTTTAAAAATATATTCCTAGTAATTACATATGTTTTTAAGGATAAATGTGTTCAAAATGTTTTCAATCCTTATTTATATATTTTCAAAGTATTTTCAAAGAAATGAATTTAAATAAATCATGATTTGTTTATAAATTTTAAAATTGACTTAAAATATAAAAGGTTTTAAAATTTTTATATTCATATTTATACATTTTCATTGAAGTTGGTTTCTAAAACGATTTCAAGTCTTCTTCATAAGTTTTCAAGGAATTTTCTATGAAAATTATTTCAAAATGGTTTTATTTATTAAAAATAAAATTTCAAAAAATGAATGTTATTTTATTTAAGCATGGTTTCTATAATATATTTCAAATTTAATTTCTATATAAGATGGCATCCATTAGTAATAATCATTACATTCTTGAAAATGATCTAATAGTTTCATTAATATCTACGAATGGGTCGTGCTTAATGTGACGGTATTTATGAAACTAATATCTCTTTCACAATTTATATGTTTATGAAATCTGTTTCTTATTCACACGTTATGCTAGTGAAGAAATTATTATGAAAAATATGCCTTTTTAAACTAGTTATGATATGTCTACATGTTTATAATACCCATTCATTATAGAGGATATGATATGATTCTTTTGAATTTTGTGGAACATGTATGAATGATTTCATTATGAGATATGTGACACCTATATCTCCCTCTAATTCAATGAGTATAGATTTATATCATATGAGATAGACATGATTATAAATAGAAATTAAAAATGGTTCATTATTATAGGGTTGGAAAGAGAAATGAACTCAGTTGTGTATTATGAGGCTTGAATGATAAATGAACTTGATGTTGTATTACAGGTATGAAATAAGAAATGAACTCGATTTTGTTTTACAATGCTAGAAATAACAATGAACGTAGTTAAGAATTAATGGGATAGAACGAGGAGTGATCTCAGTTTAGTAATACGTAGCCTGAATCGGGTGTGAACCCTCTTTAGTGAAGGATTGATTCCACTAAGATGGCCTTAAGTGTAACACCTTGAATACATTGTAAATCATTATATATACTTATCTATCATATAGAATTTTATGTTTTATTCCTATTTTATAATATCAGGACTTATGTTCTATATTTATTTAGGATTCCTGTATTATGATATACAATTATTTATTCCATGATTCATGTTTATGATATTTTATATGAAGGGTATGATCACCTATTATCATGATTATGTTCTCATAACCATATTCTCATTTTTATGATTATATATCTCTCTTATTTGTACTGACAGAGCATTTAAGTTCACCCCTTCCATATGTTTCCTTTCCATATGTTATAAAGAAAGCATTTAAGTTGAAGTAGTAATCGGGGAGATCTTAATGGGAGATGTTGAAGATATTTCACCAGGATATTAGAATTAGTTTCCATGATTCGAAAGACACTAAATTATTACAGTCCCCGAGAATATTTTTGTATTGTATTGAATGTTCATCTAGGATGATGTAATATCCATGTATGTTAAACCTTGTTCTCTATACACAAAATCACATAGAGTAATAAATATAGAGTGTTACACACTTAGTGTTTCTATTTATATCGCTTAAATTCTATAAGAATTTTACTAGTGGAATATATATTTTTATTCTATTTTTAGAAAAAAATTTATTTTGAATTTACATCTATCTAATATTAGAAATGACCATTAATTCACAAGACAAGGAATATTGTAAATATTTAATTACATTTTGGATTAATAATATTAATTTATAATAATTGATTGTGTATTCAATAAACATTCAGAAGGATGACGAGGCTGAGTATTGAGTCTTGTGACATGTATTTACATTCAAGAATGTATGATTATTTTGATTATTATGTGAGATTGTGTCGTTATATTACATAATGAAAATATTAATATTGTATATTGACCGAGTTGTGTTATGGTATTAATTTTTGATCAATGACCATTTTGATATTAATTAATATTAATCTCTAGGGTTGTATCGATATATAGTAGGTTATGTCATTTTTAGAGGGAAAATGTTGTGTTATACTACACCTATCATATTATACCTATAAATTTCTCTCAGCCTTAATCATATCTATGGATTCTCTCAAGATTGAGAAAAGTGGAATTCCACTAAATTCCTCTCAAGTTAGATTTACCATGAGATGAGTTTTCTAATTCAATGGGATCATGGTTATGTTCAAACGAAATGATGTATTGTCCCCAACCCCAGTATATTCAAGCTAGGGTATTCTTTATTACATTGGAATGTGATACATGGAATCATATCCTAAAGGACCAAATAGTTTGGTTGTCTTAGAAAACAATTTTCATATAGTGCTGTTGAATTACATTAAAAATACATAAAATATAACACATTTTTTCATGAATAAAATTACTACCTATAGTATATAATTTTAAATCAATCATAATAAAATTAATGGGCATGGGTAATGAATGAAAATAATGATGAGCTTAAATGATAAATAATGGTTATGTAGAATGTATGAAATCTTGATTCATTAACCACAGAAAAGATGTGATTTTAGTTAACTGAACACACATGCCATTTAATAAATAAAATGATAAGTAATTGTATCAAGAGATAATGTCAATGCGAAACATTCATGAATAAAAATAATTATATCATTTTAAATTACTAATAAACATTCAATTTAATCAATAACATATATATCATAACAGGATAAGGCCTAATCCACATAGAAAGCTAAATTATTTAAAATACTATCCATCTAATCAGTAACATAGAATGAAATGAATCCAGATATAATATCATTTTCAAATAAAATTGATATTTAAAATAAAATTTATAATGAAAAAAATTTATAGATATTGGATGTCATGAACTCAAGATCATTATACCTCTAACGTCAATACCTTTCACAAAGATGTTTAATATTATAGGTTAATAACCCATTTTGATTAACCAATTGATTTTATACTAGCTTAATAATTCCCCTCATGAGTATGGTGACACATCTAGGTGCTATCTATAAATACGGCCCACCCATGTATACACATCGAAATAATTCTATATATAACAAATAATCTATTTAATTCGTAAACAATTTTCCTTACTATTAAATTTTTTTATTGATGAAATAATAGGTATTATAAACTTTTCCCCACTCAGAAAAATGAATTTCATTGTAAAAAATCATAAATAGAAATGAGATATGGTTTAGGTAATAAGAATGTCTATTATAAATAAGTTGGTTTTTCAGGAGAAATTTAATGAACAATGATCCCTGAAAGGTTTATATTTCAAGGGAATGTTAATGACTATAAAAATTAATTAAAAATGTAAATCTAAATACTTTCCAATATCAAATGAATATAAACCATCGAGTTGAAGAATAATTATGGTATGAATTCCAAATATATCCAATAGTGTTAGAATAAATGGTTATTGTTGCTGTAAAAAATAAATACCATAAAATATCAATAAAAATATTCTTGATGAAAATATTCTTTTTATTTTAGAAATAATCTTTTAAATCTATACGGTCACTGAAAATTTTAGTAAATAAATTTCTTTAAAAATAATCTTATAAACATATAATGGAATCTTTAAAATATTTTAGGGTTCATAAAGGATGGAAATTATTTTCAAGTTGTACATGATAAAGCAATGACTCCTTTTAACTTTTCTGTGAAAAATTTTTTTTATGGTATTGAAAACAACATTAATATTCATTTTTTATAGAAAATTGAAAATTTACATTTGGTAAAATTTTCAATAATTTTTCATCTTAAAATTTTTTTAAATATGTTTCAATTTTTTTTAGAAAACATGGGTTTGAATGAAAACATAATTCTTACTGCTGAGATATATGGAGTAATATTTTCATAAAAACAATTCTCACAATTCATTTAATTACCAATGATTTCAAAATGTTACTATTAATTTAAAATATAATGAATAAATGGAGTATAAATCAATGAATTGGATATATTAGGAAATGATCAAATTATTTCATGCACCTAAAATTTAGGGATAATCAATAATGATTATAATGATATGGTGAAATAAACCCTTAAATGATCATAATATTGCAGTGGGAATTTTTTTTTATTAAATGTATAAATTATAAATCCATGTTAATCATATGGATATACAAAAATAGATATTCAAAATTTTTTACCACATATTATTAAAATATTTCTAACTAAAAATAAGTAATATCAACCAATGAAATGAAATTGAGTTATGAATTTCGTTACCAACTCATATCATTTTATTTGAGAACCCCTTATATGTACGTTTCCATCATATTTCACACAACAAGATAGTTTTTTATTTATGAATGTTTTACGAAATGTTTTTAGGTGGAAAAGAAAAAACCAAGTGGTTCTATATACAAAGGGATCTTTTTACAAAGGTTGGCACTCATAAAGTGTTTGGGAAAATGAAGCTTAGGAACTCGCATTGTTCGAGATGATTGGATGTTTGGCTCATCACGCCAATTTTTTGGTTTTTGATTTCTACACAAGGACTCTCTTATTGATTTAACATACATTAATGAGTCCTTCATTAACTCCCATGTGTGATGCGGGTTATCACAAGATTATAAATCATGTATTAGAATGTATAGATCTTGTAATCATTTGTATGTCTCTGGTGTGCTTCATCAGTGGATATAACAGTGTGTATTTGAATTTCTTCATTGATGGCATCCTCTTAAATAATAAATAGATATTATTTTGTCATTATTATGATTTTTATGGTTTCAAATCCACTCAATGGTTTACTCTATAGTTTATTTTCTTAAAAGGAGATGAAAAGTCACTCTAATGTTTATCAACATCTAAGAAGATCAGAGTTACTATAGAATATATCTTCATCTTGGGAGATGAGATTTGTATTGATTTTGGGAATGAAACCATGGATGGGATTCCTAAATAATTTTGTGAAAGGAATCAGATACCACATTTTTTGGGTTCACTTAACAGGACATATCATACCTTTTAAGATCACGTGATGAGGAATGAACCATAATGTTTAACATCATGAGGAAATTACATCTTGGGAGAATGTTCCTAGTCCATTATTGGTGTGGAACTTGTGATTATGCTTCCAAAGGATCCTAGGATATATATATATATTCTTATGTTTAGTTAGACCTTGTTGGGAATGTGGCCCAAGAATGAATACTGTTGGTTTGGGGGGTTGGGCTTCGGCCTCTGGGAGGATTCCTACATCTCCAAATTATACAGGAATTAAGGAACAAGTACTTTGTTCATGAGGGCTCGTGCCTTTAGTTCCCCTTGTGTGTATGTATCATAGGAATTCATATCCCATTGAGTTGATAAGTTGGTAATTATATTATAATAGGATTCCCTCGTAAAAGGGGCCATTTGGGATGTCTTAACTCATGGTGGATTGGGGGAACAAATCTAGGCTTACTCCTAAGAAGGATGCGCATATTAATGGAATTATATTATCATTACACCTTAAAATTATTAATATTTAAAATAGACATTTTATTGGCTATCTACGTATCATGATGGGTCTGTAACCAAGAATCAGAGTTCCCATTGTTCATTTATTCAAGAAAATCATACAGCTATCATGATCATCACTAACCATCAAGCCCAATTGAGCCATACGTTGTGTGAGAAACAAGAGAAAGAGATTATTCAAAAAAAAAATATTTACTCCTTCACTGGTGTAATAGGTTTATGATATGTTGTATGTGGATGGGGCTACAACATTTCAAATATTCTCATTACATTGTACTTTTTTTTTAATTTAAGGAATGAAAGAGAAAGATGTTGTGGTAGAGAGGAGTTGACTACAACATTCTATATTAATGTCTATGGGATTAATCAATGAATGATGCCATGAAATTGGTTCCATAGTGTGAGGAGTATCTCATTCATTGTAAAAATGAAAAGAAAGTGTGATCCTTACCCACCCGGATAGGGACCCGAGGTTTTGGTTCATAGAGATAAGAAGGGAATGATATGGAATTATCCATAGAATCTGAGTCTTGGAACTCCTAAACACTAGCACTAGGCTATGGGTCATTTTGACCATTTATTTACAAATCTATACTGTTCCCAAGGATCTTGACCAAGTGGAAAGATAAGTGCTGGAATCCTCTTACTGTATTAATCCAAATCCAAACAAGAGACACACTATCATGCATTATCCCATGGTTTTCAAAGTGAGGAGATCTTGGTGGAGGTTTCAAATTGATCTATTATAGGGAAGGGATCCAATTTTAGAGGATCCATTCCATAGGTGGCTTAGATGAGGGTTAAAGGATTGTTCACAGAGGTAGTTGTGCCACACAAGGCCTTGGAAGAAGTAAGAGTCTATCATTTTGGTGGAATAATCATCGGGAAGATGAATATGCTATAGTAAATGGATAACCACGAAACAAAATTGGGTGAGGCCATAACTTCAACACCCAGGGTTGCCTCTGGTATTTTTTTGAAGTGTCTCACATCAGTCGTTGTTAAATAATGTACCTCACACTAGTGTCTTCTTGTTATAGAAAAAGGTTCTCCAAATATGTGTATTTCATTTTTGACCCTGAAGGGTCTTTGATAATACTTAGCATATTTAATTAGATCTTGCTCAAGTTTTATAGTGTTATCTAGTAAATTTAATGGGCATGAGAAATGTTGTTGTTCAGTGAGAGCTCCAAGGGTTCTTCATATTTTCTAGTCATTAAAATGAAGAGCTCAACTATCATATTTTTAAGCAAGTAGGGGACCCTAGTAGAAGGTTTTTTTCTGTTTAATTCCATTACACATGAGAATTGTGTATCTTTTCTATATAGGGATCGAAAAATAATAAGGTTATATAGTTCCTTGGTACTGATGCCTGATGTTATGGTACCACGTTGGGGGGATGCACATTCTGCGTTATGTGGGAAGGGCTTGCGCATGTCCTTTGTGTAAGTGGTAATGTGTGTTGGTCCATTTGAAAAAATTTAATATCTCTTGTTAAGGTTCCTTGGCACTTTATCTTGATCAAGGTTCTCTTCATAATAAATTTTTTTCTTTTTAATAAAAATGGATTTTCACTAAAATCACCCATCTGGATTAGATTTGAATGAAAGAGAAGGATATAATCATGAGGTCAAAAAGAAATGGGATAAAGATATTGAAGGGTAAAAAAATTGAACACATAGTTTCTTCACATAAGATGCTCATATAAGTGTTGGGCATAGGTCGATGACATAGATGAGTGGTGCAGGCTAGTGGTTTCTATAAATACCCCCTAGCCTTTTTCATTTTCTTCACATGTGTAGTTTTTTAATTTTCTCTCTTCCTGTGCAGATCATTCAACAATCTACATCATGTAGTGCTTCTGTGAATGTCTCCCAAAGGTTTTCTTCAAGGTAAAAACACATGAGAAATGTGGATATATAGAGTCACATTGTTCTAAATGGATGTGATGAACTACTTCAGCAAGGGGTCTTATTGAAGAAACTGAATGAGGAACCATGTCAGGGGAACAATGTGGGGAACCTTGTTGAGGTACCTTCACAATTACTTTTCATTTCCAAATTTGATGGATTCATTAAAATTTATAATTTATTAGTACAATGTTTTCAACATATTTAGAGAATTTGGTACCTTCTTGTAGGTTTTCAAAATGGATTCTTTAATGACTACAACTGAGGAAGTTATTGTGCATCAAATTGAGATGATCAAAGATCTCAAACAATATTATTATGACATTTTTGAGACTACTAATCATTATTAGGAGATGTTTTTGATTCCATATCAACATGGGTATCTATGAAGCGACTACCTACCACTTTTGGGTAATGAGATTCTGAGGGATTCTCATATTCTAACATTTAATAAATACTTCTCAATGACTTGGTTCAGGAATAATATTAATTCTCATGTGTCAACTTCACTACAATGGGTGTTCACATTAGTGTTGGAATATTATCTATGGGATGTATTATATATCATAGTGGATGTATTATTAATATGTTGACACATGGTGTAGAGCCAATACCTCCTTTTTATAACTCATCCTTTTGAGCTTCAAAGACAGACCAATATCATGGTTTGAATGAAGGATGCGACTTCTGATCTAGAGTGGGAGTCAGGACTAAGTGTGTGTAGGAATTTTGGGTAATCCAAACTTACAAATAGTTTTAAAAAGATTTGCAGGACATTCATATCTATGAGATTATTTGGGTAATACAATCCTATGTCTACAAAAATAATGATTTGTTTTTCTAAATTATTAATCCAATGGAGTCCATAATCAAATTCTTTTCACATTGACACATGGTGATATCATCTTACATTTTTGGGATGTCTTCAAAATATATTGGATCACCATTCTTGTGTACATTGTCCCCTTACCATTTGAAAATAGTGAAGATGATACAAAAAGATAAATATCCCTATCCAAGGGTAGATGTCTATGTAGAAGCATGGATGTGGGATTTTTTAGAAAATACAAAAGAGAGTGGTCCAACTTTTATGTACTCTACTATTTTCCCCACCGTAGATAATCAGGGTTCCTCCAACACATTGTGGACCACATTGGACATGTTTGCGTTCAAAAATCATGTTTCAAGGATATGCCAATGATTAATATGAAGGTTCACCTTGTTGGATTCTATACCATATGGTAATGAATTTATTTTCTCCCAGACTGTGAGTCTGGTGGAAGTGTGAGGTTAGGGGAATTTTGTTTCTTCAAAATTAGGAAAGGGTATGTACATAGTCATGGATTCCTATATTTTTTAAAAACAATATCACACTTTTATGCATTTATTCAAGGGAAATTCAAAATTTAAAATTTCAGGGTAATTTCAAGTGTTGTGGGGCTAGATTGTTGCACAGTTTCTTTCATATTTAAGGAAGAACTCAATTAATACACCTAAAATCTGATTTTGCTCTTATGTTATGAATGTCTCCGAGATGTTTTTCCAAAACTTGAATCCTGATTAGGTGTTGGTGGTGCTGAATAAATAAATATATTATAGATTATTTCAATATGGTTACCCATGAACGAGATCGATTATTAATGATGATAAGGGAAGGAATTAATAGATTAATGAATACAAGATTGATTTAAGGGAAAATATATTAATAAGCCATATTTATGGATATACTATCAATGAGTCTTGCATTCCTTATCAGTTTTCTCTCTAATTTAAATGCCTTCCGTAGTCAATAACCATTCCTCGGATACATGTTTCTCAGGAGAGGAATCAAACCGTAGCTTGACCATTATGGATCCTGATGTCTCTAGAGGAATCCAAAATATTTATCATTCTACCATCATCAGATAAATCAATCATACTAGAAGTTGGATATTCCATGGTCTAAGATTCTTCATACCCTCAGGAGGAATTTTAAAATATCACAAAATGGCTAGAGTTCAGGAAAACATCCAGTGTTGGAATTCATGGTATAAAAGCTCGAACAAAAGATGATGTGGAGGCTCTGGATCCATCGAAGTGTTCTCAATAAATGGCCACTAATAAAGCTAGGTTTTGTGAGATAACACCTCCACTACCATGGAAGTCTATTCACCATAATCATGGAGGAGGTATCTATATCATCACATCATTATTTAGAGGGATAATGGAGAATAAAATAGTCTTTCCAATAACAGGGTCTTGAGTTTTCCCTATTTCCATCCACATGAATTCAAAATTACATGCGACTTTTAGCAATCCAATTTTTGGAAATCATGACTCATTATATGTGGATGCATGGGTGTTTCTCCAAGATGTCCTTAGAATACAGGAGTTGGGTGATATTAGAGGAACATACAACTTTTAACAAGAAAATATTTTGGCTGAATAATAGAATATCACCCGGAGCTGGAGGATTTCATTCATGAAATCGATGATCGGGTACTAGCCTCGAAGTGGGTATCTGACATCCTGGACTGGAGAGTTCTTGAAGGGGTAATTGTTCGTCATTGGGAGGAATGGTATATTTACATTATCCCTCCTTATATATTTATCTTCTATTCTTTCTATTATAATTGCATTCATCCATGATAATTAATCTCGATTGAATTATATTATTTCATTTGGAATAGAAGAAAGAAATGCGATATTAATGGTGTTTAGGGCACTGATGTATGGGCTTGTGGAAACCCCTATTGAGATGGTACATAAGGCCCTTGGGTAATTATGGCTCTACATAGGGGGAGGACCATGGTGGAACTGATGGAGAAAGAATGTTTTCATCCATTACATGTTGAATACATTACCATATATAGTAATACAGTCTCTAAACTATATCATGGGAGGAACAAAAAACAAGAAATAATGTTGGTCTATCGAATACATCAGAGTGAGTATTTATAATATCATCTAAAATTAATACACACTTGAATTAAATTTCTGACCATGTTTATATTTTTTGTTTAGCCTTAATTTATTTATTCCCTTAATGGATCTAGTAGTGGTCCGTTAAGGATTGAGAAGGATACTTTGGGGGAGGTAGATATTCACGCTAATCAATCTATCTCCATGAAAGATAAATTCTCAAGGGGTGCACATATATCATCTATAGCTTCTCCAGAGTAGTACTAAGTTCATGGTTATGTTAGATGAACTCATTTTGGGTTCCATATGATGTTTATAACATTATTCTTCTCATAATATCTCAGATCTATTTCTTACACTAGAGGAATTTATGGTGGTTAATAATGGTACTCTTGTGGATATAGAAGGGGGAAATGAGGACCCTCGGTGTTCTGAGGAAGGATTCGGTGATGATGATAACACCTCAATGCCTAAAAATATCATTATGATTGAATCGATAACGTAGAAGAATGTCAGAAGAGCCAATAGGGTGCCTAAGCAACATTTAATGGTTATTATAATTGGTGAATATAAAATGATATACAAATCCATATATCATGTAATGATCTATGGTCTTTATCCAGACATTGACACTACATGTTCCATCAATGTGTTCTAGGATATTCATAAGGATATGGAAGGGTGCCATTATTGTCATTATTTATTTTTTTGCATAGATAGTTGTTCATATTGTTTTTTGATATTTCATATAAATGATCAACATAAGAATCATTATTCATAGAGATCATTACTAAGGACCTTCAAGAAAGGGGCATCCAAATCCCTCCTACCCCTTTCCACCTGAGAGCTATTAGTTGAGAATCCCAAATTGGGAAGATCTCCAGAACCTCTGGTTGTCATAGATGTGCATGCTCATAAGAGTGTTCCCCTCCAGGAAGTACCGATTTATATTTATGATATTGGGATCATTGAGGAAGAACATAATCATCCAACTAACCTATTATGTGGTGAATGTCAGTGAGATCATTAATAATATTCCACCCTTTCAAATCATTTGAATATTATAACGGTTCTAATTCATCATGTTGGATTTTCATCTTCTATGGTTAAGTCTGAGGGTGAAGCCTTCACATCAATTCGACCTGTACCAGAAGATGAGGATGTCAATGTTTTAGAGAGAGAGTGAAACATGGAACATCTCTATGTTAATTACTACTAGAAGACATCCTTACCCATAATAGTAGCTCCAAGTCAGACTCACACAAAAATGATTCACTTTGAACCATGCATGGTAGGACTTGGAAGATCATATGTAAGATGATTTCTCCAAAACCTCTATAAAACAAGCCTTCATTATTTGACTGACTTCCATTTCTATTTGGAATAATAGAATTTTCAATATTTGATTTCATTTCAACCTACACTACTGTAAAAGACACCTTTTGCTGGTGAGAGCAATAGAATAATACTTGGTAATACCATATAAAGACTAAACTATTCTCTAGAATTGATGTCATTCATGTAGAATTAACAAAAGTAGAGGCCACCCATATTAAGAAGTTATTTGAATTTAAACAACAAATCAAAGAGAATACCACTCATGTGTCATAACTTCAGAAAGAATTGGATGCTTCTTTTTATGGACTTGAAAAAATTGACCATACATTAGAATAATCCAAATAGGAATAATTAACTACCAATTTGGATTATGTTGAATTGATTCGTTGGGCTTAATATATTGATTTTGGTCGATTAAATAAGCATCAACGAGGGGTTAAAAGTGATCTGGAGGTTTTTCAATACATGAAGTGTTATGATGAAGGCATCATGTAATATATGATAGAGAGACACCATCGTATGGGTATTCTTATTATTTTTCTTTATAAATGGAAATAATTTTCTCAACAATCATATATTTATTCAGCCAATATTTCTTATAGTAATCATAAAATCAAATATGATATTTATAGAGACCATTCTTCATACCAACTAATCATAATTACAATGATAGACATGAGGGGAACATTAACATTTACATATGCAATGGGTTGTAGTGAGTGTATTTCCACAATTACTAAGGTCACTTGGGAAACTAAAAAATCTCAGTGTCTTTTATGTCATCACCCTATTTTTTCGATATCTCAATATAGAGGTGACTTAGTGGGTGAGACATAGAGTTTTCTGAGGATACCTTTTCCATGATTTTAGACTAACATGTTTTGTGCCTTTTTTTCATATGGGAAGTTTAATGTCGTACGAATCCGAACAATGAGGCTAGTTTTAAATGTCAAACATCATTGAACAAAACCTTTTCAAATAATGACCCAAATAAGAATTTCTAGTCAAGAATGTTATGAAAATCGTCAGATACCTCCAAGGAAAATGATGACACACATTTTTTAGTATCCAAATTTAAATCATATTATTAAATAATGAAGGCGGTCTCTCCTAATGAAAATGATACCACAGACAGAAAAACCCTTTATGAGGGATATATTTTACAAGGCCATCTAGGGAATGTACAACATAAATAAATAAAAAAATCCATAGTCTTTCAGACCCATTATATTGGAATCTTTTGAATGGACAACTAGGGAAAATAATTTATAGTCTGTTAATAAGAGTTATTTGGAATTCTTACATTCTATTTCATATGGAAAAAAGATGTTTAAGATTTGGATGTCTCAAGAACACAACTGGTAGATTTCTCAAGGAAATATATTTTAAAATGATTGCAATATAGGTTTTAGTTGATTCTATGAATAGAAAACCACTCCTCAATGAATTTTGTGTTTATTGGAGGGTACACATTGTTAGACAACCCATTTCATTGGAGAATGTGCTTTTATGAGAATAAATAAAGAAATCATGCTATTTACAGTCATGTGACTAAGACATTGACCATGTAGTTTAATTTCTTATGGAACGTAAATTATGTAATGATGTGTATTGTCATGTAGCACAAATATTATGATATATAATTTAATGTCATTCAACATTGACATTATGGGGATTTGATTTATGGTACTTTAGCATCGACCAATGTTTTTAAGGTTTCCCCATTCATCATAATTTTTTTGGTGATAATATATTCATGTTTGGAATGAGATTGTTGTAAAAAATATCATGGGGATCTCTAGATCTGTGAAATGGTATTAGAACAAGGGATTATAGAATTAGAAGAGGCCTCTCCTAATAAATCAGTTACCACTTCTTGAAAACCCTATTATAAAGCTATTTTATTCAAGGAAAAATAGAGAATGTGTAATGTTGTCATGTATTGGTATGATTAGGATGATAGATACATTAAGTGTGAAACTTATTCAACATATATTGGGGTGCATACTACATACTAATGTAAACAAGTTCTCAAGATTTATGACATTCTATGGATAAAATCTTATGAAGGTTGATGCAGATTCAGATATCACCCAGCACAATGTTAGGTTTGTGGAGAGGTGTTTATGAATATAAAGAGGTATATCAAACCATGATTTCCAATGAATTAGAGGAATGGAAACACTATGCAGGTTTTACCCATGTGTTGGAATTATGGTGCCTTTAGTTTTAGTACTTATGACAAGGACCATCATACAATGGAAATCAGAGATATCTATCCCCATTAGGTTCATGATTGTCCAAATATGCATGAAAAACATAGAGGATGAAATTGTAAATGCTGGTATTGGGGTTTATCATATTGAGTGAGAGTAAATGGTGAAAATATTCCAGGTATCCTCAGATTTTTTCCATCGGGATTGACATATTTTCATTAATTCTCAATGGGACAATAGAGGCATCTCTTAACAGAGAAGTAACAACTTCTTAAAAAACCAATATGTGGGATGTTTTATTCAAGGCTAAGTAGGTCACGTTCTGCATAGTCAAATAGATACATCCTTATGTTTGAAAACCCGTTAAGTGGGAAACATATACAATGTCAACTGGGGTGCGTAATGCATAGTTAGACAAATGAGCAATCTTGTTTTAGACATTCTATCCTAAAGAAGTAAAAGAAGATTATGAAGATCTGAAAGTGTCCTAGATTGAAAGTATGAATTTTGGTAGAAAATATTTTGATATGAAGGAAGCATCAGGACTATTATCACCTTTGAGTTTAGAATCCCTTATATATATATGAATCATATATAAAAAGGGGAACGATTATGTTTCCGTTGTGGGACCCCTAATGAGGGACCCAAACTGAAAGCCCCTACATTGATTGTGTTAGTATGTAGGAGTGGAGTGTTTCTTCTTACCACATGGAGTTTACTAGTATTTAAGTCCTAATCATCACTACATATCTCAATACAGTGAGAATCAAGCCATATTTAGTTCTCTGAGTACTGGGTAGTTCAATGTCTTGTGTTAGTGGCATATGTGTCTCAATGTGAAGAGAAATTGTATAATGCAACTTACACAAGACAATGTTCCCAAATGTCACTACGTATCTGGTCAGTGAAATAAACATGCCATATATAGTTCTAATAGATTCGTGCTCCCACATAAAGTAAGAAATTGAATTGGGTCTCCACATGTAGATCTGATTTTTACATCGGAGAGTGGTTGCTTTTCCTTATCATGTTACTGTTGGGAAAAAGATTGGAGATCTAGACATCACTAAATATGTCATATGGATATGAATAAATCCACACGTAGTCTTAGAAGGACAATGTATTTTACTATCAAAAGGTCAAGACATGAGTGATTATTGTGAAGAAGGGAATATTGTAGCTGGACTAGGGTTTGGGAGAACAAATTCACTATATATCTTATTATGTAATGAATGTAGCCTCACATAGTTCTTAAATAAAGGTCCCCACCATGAATTAATTCATAAGCGGGGGGATAATGGTGTTTTTTATACAGGATTATACATAGTTTGAGAAATCATATTGAATTACATCATGATGATATAAACCAAAAATGGAAGAATAGATGAATTTCTATTATCTTGTTGCTTCTAGGTCTGAGATTGAAATTTTGAATGTCACAGGGTATCTCATATGGATGAGAGTAAAGACAAATATAGTTCATGAAAAAATCAACTTGTTTGTTATCATATGGTGAAGAAAAATGGTTTTATTTTAAGGGTCTTTCAGCCAAAACCTACGATTATCCCAATGGGAAATGAGACACCTTGTTTATGTGAATAACTATAGAACAAAACTCCTATTCCCACTAGATCTATGCTCGGTGTGAGAAACAAGGAGGTATAAAAATTCTTTCTATATCACAATGTTAATACAAGTAAATGAAGTGTGAATTTTAATTTTTTTTGTTTGCTTGGCTATGAGATAGATTCCCTACATGGCTATATATTTCATTGGCATGACAATCAATCTTTACATAGTTCATGAATTCCCATACAGTTTAACTTCATGCGGAAAAAATGATGATGAAACAATGTGAAAGGATGAAGATAATGCATATGTTCATGGGCAAAGGACCCATGTGTCACTACATATCTTGCGAAGATACGAATCGAGACACTTACAGTTATTCATGGATAGTCCTCCAAACCAATTGGTTTTTAAACTGGGAAAAGAATTTCTTTATGGTTGTTTCTGGATCTGATATTAATGATCCGAGTGTCACAACATATCTCATATTGGTGAGAATCATGAAATATGTAATTCTTGAAATCCCATACAGTCTAACATCATATGGTAGGGAGGGAATGTGATGTTTAATGACCCGCATGAAAGTAGAGATCTTAGTTGTATGTCATAGATCTCAGACCATGGTGGAATAACATCGCACAAGGTGTTGAATGATGTGAGTTCCTTGTAGTTTAACGCTATGTAGCATGAAAAAATTGTGTTTTGTAGTCTTATGTCATGTGAATTAGACCATAAGTCAATCATTTTTTCATCATGTGCCAATGATAGTGATTCTATGAAGTTCAGGATCATGTAGAAAAGATGGACATGGTTCTATGTAGTTTGACATCCTACAACTAAGATGAATTCTGTTTGATTAGAAAAAGAACATTATAAATCTTACATTGGTTAGAGTCATAATTATTTTTCTATCAATTCAGATCATAGAATATGATATGTGATTGTGGACCTTGTGTATAGAGTATGGTCCCTACCACTTGGTCTCATGAATTAGAGTCTCCATTCCTTTTATCATCAAAGTCTTCTAGACAAATACCAATTTCCCATTATTGAATGAATTGAGGTAGAAATTCATATTGGATGATCATGAATAAAAATTTTAATATAATTCCATGTGATGAAAGGTATTCAATATCTTTTCATTAAATCACTCTTATTTATTCAATTGTTTCTAGGTTTGTTCATCTATGGATATCTAATCATAGATGGAAAATCATAGTGATGGAAACTAAACCTCAATGTGATGAAATTATTCTAATCTATTTAAAAATGAATAAAGAGTTGCTCATGTTTTAGTATAGGCCAATGTTTGGTAATCCCATAAGGCATGATGATCTTTTTAGTCCAAGTCATCTGAGATATATCCACCATCTTATGGTATATATTTCAATGGGTATAGTTGAAATAATCTCTCTATCCTTTGTACACTACATGATAATAGGATGAGTAGTTGTATTATCAATTGTATTTTTGATATAGCTTTTCATCCATGATAGTACAAAAATTGTTTCCATTTTCCACCATATGGTATGAAAGATCCCAAATCTGGTACTTATGTTATATTTTATGAAGCTAAAAATACCTTTGGCCCTGAATTCATAGAGAGGTTTTTCCTCAACCCATTTGAGATGAATAGAATGAAGTATTTTATATATGTAGAAACTATGAGGGTTGTTCAATGAAGTTGGAAATGAACATTGAAAGGATGACACTTATTTGTGAATTCTTTATAATCCTATATCATTAAAGGATAGAAGTATCCAAGAAACCGTATTTGATCAGGGAACCAATACCCTGATTGGTGGGAACCACAAGATATTTCATGCACTTCTCCCTTCATAGCCACCGTCTCTTCTCCATCAAAAAACATGAGAATGAATCCACCAATGCCTTACTTGTATAGGACTTTCTAGAAAATTCTTCTATCAAAAAGAGTAAAATTTGATGCTAATTACAGATATGTTCTCATCTAACTCAGTATAGTGGGAGTATTCCTTCTTGAAGGTATACCATGATTGGAATCATCCAAAGATTGGTAGGACCGTTTGGATCACCAAAGGGACTGAATTAATTGATCTCTTATTTTATGATTCCAAGGAATTTTGATACCATGGGATGATGACAAATTCTAATGACTATTTCATCCCTATTTGGATCTTTCAGGGATTTTGTTGTATTAGATAGAGAATCAAACATGGTGTTTTGGGTTTATGGAATGTTATACAATATCAAATTTGAGTGAAATTCAACCATTAACCCTCAAACATCATCACATAAGGGGATTATATACTCTTTTTGATGGCATAGTCTTTATTTATTAACATGATTGTTAACTATGAGTCACCCTTCACATCCAGGTGCTTTACAAGTATTTTTTGTACTAATTATAGGTCTTCAATTAGAGCCTGAAATTATTTTAATTATTGGTACGAACCTAAAATTATATGAAGGAATACATTACACTATATTCCCTAAAAAGATAACCATAATACCTAACCAAACAATTTAATATTAGGCTCTTCTATTCCCTTCCATGATGGAGTCTTGGATACACTATAAAAATAAATTTATCCCCATTGAAGATTTTTTAATAGAGTATACCTATAAATAAAATAATTATATATCTAATGAATTTCCTTCTTGAAATGGACCCTCAGTGATGAAATATTCTAATTCTCGTCCTTTCACAACATTCTGAGGAAAAACTGTATATCAAAATGGTGTAGAATAACTACCCACCATTCTAGATGTCCTGTTAGCATATGATGATTGAGGATAAATTTTAGTGGGTTATTGTGAAAAACCAATTATAACTTATTAGGCTTTAGATAATTACTTGACTTATAAACAGAAAAGATTAAAGATGGAATACACTTCCCAGTATCTAATTATAGAGTTTCAGTGTATATAATGGTTCGACTGAGATACTGAAGATTGTTTTCATTCCTAGCATCATTCTTATGCACGAAAGGCTCCCTATTATCATTCTCTGGCAATCACATATAGAATGAGTTGTTTTCATGATTAAAGTGTAATTAACACGTGGGTTTTTATGAAATATTTCTTGAGAACATCAAATTATTCTATATAGTCATTAGTCCATTGATAGGTGACCACATATTCATCAATTTTGTGAAGGATAAACACATTACTCCTAGATTTTATATAATGTACTAGATATATGGCATGTTCACCTGAATTCCTCTAAAATAATTCATGTTTCGAGGAGGTAACATGACAAGAATATATTTTGTCTTCTTAGGATCAACTTCGATGCCATGATAACATGAATCAAAGCTGAGAAATTTCACTATGGTTACCCCAAAAGCACATTTCAAGGGGTTCATCTTTAGATTATGCTCTCATAATTTAATGAATATGTTACATAGGACAACATGGTGGTTAGATATTTACCAAGACATAACCACTAAGTCATAAATGTCGCATTCAAAAAACATCCCAATGATGGGTTTTGAAAAAGTGTTGTATATAACATTGATATGTGGTAACAGTGTTCTTAACGCCAATGGGAATTACCCAATATAAATATAATACCTTCGGGGCTCTAAAATATGATAATTTTGTATCCCATAGGGACATGAAAATTTTATTAAACTCAAAATATCTATCTTTGATGAAGAGGGGATCATAATGAATTGTTGCATCAATCAAGCTTTCTGTGATTGGGACTGGGAAGTCATCTTTTGGAAAATGTTAGTTATGTTCACTTAAATCGATGTAAACTCAAATTTTCCAGTTATCGTGATAGCAAAAAACAACTAGTCTTCACCGCCTACTATTATTTTTGGGTACTCACCATTGGATCATAGTAGAAGAAAAATTATGTCAAATACTATTTTGGGTCTCTTGATATTTTTTAAATCAGAAATGTTGGATTCCCAATGTTTTTCAGGGAGGTTTACAATCCCCCCATTTAGGGTTATACTTCTTTTCTGGATTTATCTATGTGATGTATCGTTATATATATTCCAAATGAGTTTCTAATTATTCAATGGTATTTATAAGAATTAAAGGAATGTATGGATATGCTAAGACCTCAGCCTGTATGGTGGATGGGGACTAAATGGGTGTGGTGACGGATATGACCACCAGTGTAAGTACCGCTGGTATTTGTTCTGGGTATCCCATTAATATAGGCATACAATGATGTGCACAATACTATTTTGGTTATTTACCAAATGGTGGGAATTCATGATCTTCTATTGTGGGTTTCAAATATAATGGTGGTTGATATCCCACATTTCAAAAAGGTTTCCTGTATATTTTAGTTGTTGTGGAAAACCACTTTTCTTCATTTTTTCAATGGGATCTGTTACTTGAGGATCTACCTTTATAGCTTATTTGTATGGAATGATGAATGGGGGAAACTCTACATTATGTCTTCTCAACTCTTTCATCTCGATCAGTTACTGAGAAAATATTTCCTCTATTGAAACTGATTGTCCCTCCCCAATAGAGAGGTGATACGTAATCTAACACTTACCCTTTTTCTTATTAGGAACCTTTTGAGAAGGTAAAGGTGGTTTTTTTGAGGGTGTTCATAGATTTAGTGAATGCTTCATGTTTTTGGTATGTACACTTCATTCATTTGTTTTACTATGGACCATATTTTGAACTGTAAATTCCTTTTCTAACTCCTTTGAATATGCCTTATTTTTTGTAGTCCCTTCAATGATAGCTTTGATGATGTTCAATGACATGTAATGAATTACATTATTTCTTTTTGAATCTCTTTTATATTGAATTCTTTTTAACCCTCCATGAGATCGTATCCTCTTCTATGTTGGTACCCTTGGATTTGTTTTGTAGAAAATAACCCAATGGTAATATCTAGAGAATTCATTTGTATGGGTTGCAACTGAATTTACCAGATCAAATGAAGTGACAAACTGAGAGGATTTATTCTGTGATATCATCCCAAATCCGTAAAAAAAATAATTCCACTAACGGGTGGTTTGTTGAGTCGAAAAAACTCCTAGTTTTATGGGATGTGGCTATTCTTGCTCTGCTTTTGCAGAGCTTCGGGCATGATTGGCTGACCTAGAAGACTGGGTTACAAAATTCAACATTACTATATGATGGGGTTGTTAAAAAACTAATATGGTAAACATTACCATAGATTATATTATAATATTATGTATTTTTTTAAATATGTGATAGGTGAATTATTCACCTCTCACATAAATTGAATATTTCCAAAGACGGTTGTACAATTTCGGACATCTATGTAGTCTGAAGGCTAACAAACTCAAAATAAGAGGCCTACTCAATATTTTCAGATGCATTAATCATAAGTATTACTATAGCCTAATATTTTTTGGATCAATGTCGGTAAAATTAGGTTGGGGCCTATTCTTGATGAGCATGTCTTCATTTGTAAAAAAATTTCATATTTTTCATCCGACATGGGTAAATGACATTTCATGAAACCACATTTAGTGTGATTTTATTCTTAGGGAGTATAGAGAAAAATATTGCTCCATTTGTAACCCATCCACTAGTAAAAATATAATTTGAGAGGTATTTGATCATCATTCAAAGCCTCATTAATGCTTGAAGTCATGCACACTGAAGGGATCCTAAATGTTTCTCGCTTTTTGGATTTCAAGAAGCTAGGAGAGATACTGAGTTAATTTGGTTATGCAACCTTTCTATAACGTTGAAATGAGTTTGATACACATCATAGGGTAATACCTTTTATTTTAGTTGAAAAAAGTGTTTTCCATATGCTGAGGTGGATTTCATGCATACAATATACTACCAAAACCTATGAAATTCTATACTATGGAGTGGCTAAAGGCCAGAACATGAATGGAATGTCGTATTTAGCTAGTTCGTTCATCATGTTTATCAAATATTCTTTGTCATCCACTTGAGGCTTCCCAAACTGGTACAAATAGTGTGGATTCATACCAGTTATCTAGTCATAATAAATGGTAATAGATTGGGTTTCATCTACAATATTCGAAGGAAAATGACCTAAGGGAGGTTCTGGGAAATATTGTCACACTGTGTTGTCTTATCATTGAGAATGGGTTTCACCTACTTGTAGAAAATCATGACACATGAATGAACTTGTGTTTTTATGTGACTTATTGGATGGATTTATCATCACTACATAACCAACTGATGAATTATCTTGACAATGTGAATCTATACTACAAGGAGAACCTTCACAGTGAACGCCAACATGACGAAGACCACTAGGTGGATTAAAGAAAAAAAATAGTCTATTTGTGCTCGGACATCTAGCCACATGAAGGGTTCTTGTGGCTCTCATCAATAGATAGGCTCTCAAGATTGACCGATTATTTCATGAATAATGAAATAATATTGATGTGTCTGATGGGGAAATTTTGAATTACTCCTACAGCTATTGTAATTTTGAAATTGGAGAATATGATCTTGAGCTGCGACAAATATCCATCTGAGTGATTTATAAAATCCAAAATTAAGTGATGCCTCATCATAGATCATTTATTGGTCTCCCAATTGTGTATATTAAGTATTCTTTTTGGGATATCTCTTACACGTGATTGAGAACAATTGATGGGAGTAGTTGTCTTCACGGGTATGTGTTTATGACAACCTTAGTGTAACCATTGGAACATGACAATTACCTCCAATTAGATTAGTTGCATTATCCAAATACATTCATCCATATAATATGGGGGAGTTTTCCAAACAAATCTTCTAGACATGAGTAGTGATATGGGTATGATCTGGGTATTTTTTTCTGATGTTACACCCTATCTATGTGGATGGGGATTTGTGTCTATCTCTCAAGCACTGCTGTCATTTCCATGATGATGTCTTCGAAAGTCTATATCATTTCAGAAGAATTTTCATATGCAATTTCACCATTTCTAGGATATTGTTGGTGAATTTAGTGACTGGAAGAGGGATATATGTCCACTCTTTATCTAGAGTAGGACTATATTCTTACACATATCCTCCAATTCATATTATTTGATACTTAATTTATTGTGTGTGGTGGTAGAGAGTTGAGTTAACCGCTTCTGGTCATTGGAAATTTCTAAATGAATTCTCTAGATACTTCTAGATGAGTCTAGTGGCAGGGTGTGTGGGTGTAGAAATGTCTATGTTCCTGCTTTTAAGCTACCACCGTGTATGGATGGAGGGATACTTTGAATGTCACCAAACGATTCTACTGGATGGCTGTGTGAAATCCAATGGATGTATGGGCTCACCCACTACACACCACAAAACTGGGATTCCAATATTCTCTAGAGGGGAAAAATTTGTGAACCATCTCCCTATTGTCTTGTTTTCATCCTTTTAGAGGCATCATGAATTCCCTTTTCTAATGGACATGGGTCGAATGACCAAGTAAAACACCCTCATCATGTTGAGGGATAACTATTGTATGTCATTGGGGAACAAAATTCCATGAAGGGTCCCTAGAAATGAACCCTAGCTTGTCTTGGATGAGGCCTTTTATGGAAATAGTTCATTTAAAAGTATAGGGGGCCTGACAGGTGGGTGATACAACAATCTGGGTTGAGGATTCATGCCGATATCACCATTATTTGTTTGCATTGGATTTTGGTCAACGTGATGGTTTGGTATTTCTAAACGGTTTTCAATAGGTCTTTTCATGGAATGAAAAAAACAAACGGTTCTATATCCAAAGTGAACTGCATTATAAATTTATGAACTGATTATGTGTTTTGAATAATGATGATTAAGAAATCATATTGGATGAGATAATTGAAGGATGGGATCATCACACCATTTTGGGTGGAATTATTACCTACTCTGAGACTCACATATATATTTATGATATGTTCATAAACCCTTCATTAATTTCAATGTGTGATGTGTGTCATCCCAAAATTAGTAATCTAGTGTTTGAATACATATATCATAGAAAGATCAATATATATTCAATAATGGATATATCTTTATATATATGAGGTTCTCCATTGATGGTATACTCTAAAATAATAATTATAAATTATTTGGTAATTATTTTGATGATGCTAGTTTTTATTCCACTCAGTGGGCCAGTCTAGAGTTTATTATCATCCTTGGAGATGAAAATTCACTCTCGAGATTTTTGGCATATAGAGATATTGGATTCATTCTATATTTTATCTTTATAAAAGGACATGGGATTTGTTTTGATGTTGTGATCAATCACATGGTTGGGCTTCCTAATTATCTTTGTGAAAGGGATCAAATCCCACATAGTATGGTTCTATTTAACGAGATATTTCATTCCATTTATAGTCATGTGATGAGGACCAAACCATACATTTTATCATAATGTATTAGGGACGTCTATGAGGAATGTACCAAGTAAAATATTGGTGTGGTACATATGACAATGTAGTTAAAGGAACCAGATAGAGTTATGGATTCCCATGTTGAATTAGAGCCTCTAAGGAATGTGGCCAAGGAAATAACATTTTTGATTTGGGGTGTCAGGTTTGGACCTCCTGAATAATTCCTACATATCTCATTGGGATGGGAATAAAATTCCATGTAGTTTAGTCACGAGGAACCACAACTATGGAGGAACATAAGAGTATGTCTAACAGATAAGTATTTCATTACATGATGATGCATTAGGGATTATTCCGAAAAATTATTCCCATGTAACGAGGTATATGGGATTCCTTTATTCATAGTGGTGTGTGGTCTTAACTCTGGCCTTACTCATGAGAAGCATGAAAAATTGAGGAAATTATTATTTAGGGTTACTTAGGGTGTAGATGCCCACTGATTTCGGTATATTTCTAGGATTCCAACATATCTTGAATCATTTGAAACTAGTAATCATATTTCTTATAGTTCAATATTTTGGTTGAATAATGTGTGTGTCAAGATCATCACTAACCTCTAAGACCACACGATACAATTTCGGTGTGAGAAACCAGTGTGCGGGGAATATTTAACCACAAAAATATTTCTTAAATAACTAGTTGAAGAGGATAGGGCTACATCATAAGAGGCTGGGGCTACGGTGGAAGAGGTCAGGGAAATGAAACTTACCTCTCTTCAATTTACATTGGATACGATTCTAAATTAAGGAATTAATTATTTTGAAGAATTTGGTGGTAGAGGGGAGAAGGACTACAACCACTTGTATTAAGGCTAAGGTTTTAATCTAGGAAGGATGCCCAAAAAATGGTCCATATAGTGGGAGGATGATCTCATTCCATGTTGAATGTAAAAAAAGTGTGATCCTTACCCTCCATGATAGGATCTAGAAGGTTCCAGTCGTATAGATGAGAAGGGATAGACATGATAGTATCACAAGAATCTGAGACTGGTATCTCCTCAACATTTTCCCAATGGAATGGGTCTTCGTGAAGATAGATATATGAATCTACAAATTTCTTGAGGATCCTAACTGTCTGGTAGGACAAGTGCAAAAAACCTATGATAATAGAAGTACTCATTCAAATTGTAGACACTCTAGATTTACTTTTTCCCTTGGTTTTGAATGTCTGGTGGTCTTGTTGTAGGCTTCAACATGGTATCTTTTAGATAAGTTATCCAAGTGGAGGATCAGAACAATAAGTGGCTTGGAAGAGGGATCATTGGATGGTTTATGTAGTTGTTCCATGTAGGTTTGCCTCATATGGACTAGGAGGAATAGAAAATGGAGTGTGTAGTGAGAATACACCTACTCAAGATAAAGATTCATGGGGAAATAGATTACTAGGGAGACAACACTAGGGTTTGGCATTAACTGAAGAACCCTAGGTATCCCAGAGTGTTTTTGGTAGATTCTCTTATATGTCCTTGATTAAAGAAGGTGTCTCAGGTACGTGGGATCTTATTATATAAAATAGAACCCCAAACACATGTCATGTATTTTGGACCCTGAAGGGACTATTATCTTATTGACCCCCTTTAATTCTCTCTTATCTATTTTTTAGAGAACTACATGAGATATTCTTGGGGGTTGGTCAAAGGTGTTCCTTAATGAGTGCTCCAAAGGTTTATTTTGATTTACTAGTTGTTTAAATGAGGAGCCCTAGTTACCTATTTACTAGAAAATAGGAGACACTTTTCAAAGGAGTTTGTTAGTGATGGTCCATGTCATAGGTCTACGATGAAACACTTCCACATAGGGGTGAAAAAAATCATTGGGCCACATAGGTCCTCACCGTAGGAGCCTGATGTTGAGGTTACATCGTAGGAGGATTAACATTCTGGGATGTGATAGAAGGTCTTTCACTAGTTCTCAATAAAGGATTAGTGTACATATGTCAATTTATAAAAATTTTTTGACCCTTCATATATTTTCATGACTATTTAACAAGATCAAGGCGCTCTTTATAAATTTTTGGTCGTTATTAAAAACAGGGATTGTCAACAATGTAATATTTCAAATTGAATGATGTAGTATAATGATTTATTAATTTGTCATTATATTACTATTAAAATGTTGAATTTTTACACAATATAAAATAAATAAGGTGCATACATATAAAATATTCCATAATTAAGGGAAGTTGAGATGAAGTCCCTTACCACACGCTTCAGTTTGGCTGAATGTTATTTAAACATCTATAAAGTGGTTTTAAAAAATTAATTAACTTATTTAATAACCAAATTACTATTTATAATATAATATATGTCCCTTTTAAAAATCTTATCACCCTTTTGTTATATTAATTCATTATAATCATTGTCTCGGGTTATAATTTTGTTTCTATCTCATTCATTCTTTGTATGGAATGTTCTGGTTTGTGTCCAAATTTTTGAAATTCATTATATAAGGAATAATAATTATGAAATAATTTTCATATTTATAAGTATATTATACATTAAACCCCTATGAATAATTATGCTTTTGATAAATGAAGATCGTAACACTCATGGAGATGCTAGGTCATTGATACACTTGAGTAACATTTCCATTTTCCAATGATCATTATGGAAAAGAGTTAAGAAATATTTTATTATTATAGATTTATCATAATATAATATCTAAAATAATATATATTATAAAAAATAATATATATGATCCATGTGATGTGTTTATACAAAAAGAGTAACATCTATTTTTGGAGGCGGTAATCCACATGTATACAGACGATGTTATATTTTTTTAGTGTGAGAAACAAAATGGTTTATTATATATAAATATTTATAAATACGTAATTAAATTAATAATTATTTCATCTATATGACACATTTTAAATAAATATATATAAACTACCTTCAACTTAATGTGCCAATGAAAAATGAATCACATCAATTTGTGAGGTGGTAGTCTTCCATACAAATGATCGACGTTATCATATACACTATGAAAATGGAATGTAAATATATGTATATGATATAAGGACTCAATAGATATAATTATGTTATAAAATTTATATATATAGTTTATATCCATCATCATGCTTCACAGTGAGGGGGGAAATGACCAAATGAATGACATTAGTTCAGGATTCGATAGTCCGTCTTACAAACCAATGACGACTTCACAACCGATTTGATGGAAGTGGTAATGGTTGTAGGTCATTACGATAACATAAAATAATAATAATTAAATTTAATATTATTATTATATAATATCGTTATTTTTTAATAATAATTCAATTATGTGGATGAATAAAAAAATTACAAAACGTCGTTGATGAATGTTACCTCTTCTTTGGGTAACCTCGTTATCTTTTCAAAAAATTCTACTTGAGTTGGATTTATTCCCAAAATAATTTTTTTAGGATGTAAGTGGTGAGGTAATTGTTTTGGTTATTTGGGAAGTTATTTTCCAAAATAATTGGGTTTTAATGCGTGAGTAAGAGAGAATAATGGGATACCTCTTATACATGAGGTGAGTGGCACACATGAAATTTTGATAAAAATGTGTACCTTTATTTTTAAATTTTCAAAATGATCCAAAATTTAGTATTATAATAATTATATATTTTAGGATTGAAATATTTTACTCTATTATATTTTAATCAATTTTTTATATCATTTTAAATGTAATCATTTTAGTTCAACCCATGGTAAATTCATTTTTACCAATTCCGAGGTAAATAATTTTTAGAGGTATTTAAATTTTCATTAAGGTAAAAAATAAAGTTAAAATAATTTTATAATATTTATTATTCTAATTCAAATTATTGAATATTTTTTTTATAGTTATATTGATGTAATCTAAAAGACATAATTAAAAATGAATCTCGCAAATTTGACTACAAATTGTCGTTTTTAGTGGAAAATCTTGAAAAGATTAAATTGATTTTATTTATAAATTTAATATAATAATAGTTCAAATGAAAGAAAAATTATTAATAGAAATATAATATAAATATTTTTAATTTAAAATTAATTAAAAATATAATTTCACATTATAAATATTTAAAAATCATGTTTTCAATTAAAATTCAGTAATTTGAATTTTTTATAAAAATCATAAAATTTCTAATAAAGAACCAAAATTTACTCTATGATATTATATAGTTTTATTATTTAACAAATAATGTTTCTTTTTTCAAATATTGTTTCTAAATGTGCTAAAATTATTTTTTTATTATATTTTCCAAGTGTAACTAAAATTACTTTTCGAAAAAATACATTTCAACAAAAAACATAATTAATTCTTTTAAATGAATCTTATTTTATCAATAATAAATATATAAGCAATATTATCATAATTTTATGAGTAATACTCATCACCTATAATTTAACAACTAGTTTATAATGTATTACAATAATAAAATTTATTTATACTCAGTGTTGTGTGTTCTGTAAGCTACAGAAGAGAATAAATTTAATGAAATGTATTTTATGGGTTTTTTAAGCCCATTAATTCATGTCACAAATGATATAAAATTTTATTATTTTATAATTTTTGGTTTCTACATTCTACAAACCTTAAATAAATTCTGTCCTCACAATTTAATCTTGATCTTTATAATCAAGGGATTGATCTTTATAAATTATATTGTTGAAAACTCACACTATAAAAAGAATTTAGAAAGCATCAAATCATTAAGAGAGAAAATAAATCATATTGTACATATTAATAGGGTTTTAATTGACATAATTTTTTTCAAAATTGATGATATGTTCATGGAAGAATATTTTAAATAATTGTAGAGTGTGATAGAGGTCATTGAACACATGATGGTTAATGATCAATGCAACGTTGATAAATTATTTTACTCTATTAGAATATAAGGATATATTATTATATGATATATTTCTATGTCAAAAGCACAATATCATCCTTTGGTTTTTATTCTTTCAATTTCCAATCCACCATTTTCTTAAATTAATAGATATCCAAAAATAATTTTCCTTTAACGAAATACAGAAATTCAATTTTAACAGATCATAAGATACATAAAAGAGTTATATGAATTTCAATATATATCTAAATATTTTCAATATCAAATATAGTTAGTTTAATCTATCCAATATAATATATTAGTATCTAAACTTCTTTAGTAACAGCACTAGTTTTTCATTAATATCTATATTTCCAATTCATTATTTAAATGTAATGAAATATTAACTAGGACATCGAGTAGTGAAATGATACGAATTAAACCCTTATCATTCATTGGTTATTTGTTTAAGACTCTCATCCTTGTCAGACATGAAGAGTTCTCTTCTGGTATTTATGTTCAACTTCTTATAAAACTATATTCATGTAAATCCTATAAAATTCAAAGTGTGTAATAACCCATAATTACCTTAATATAAAATAAATGATAGAAATTAATGTTACAAATAACCTTAAACTAATTCCTCCAAAAACTATGGGCATTATTTAGTAAATAAGTTTTTACTAAAATTTATACTAAACCAATGGGGTGTTTTCCGATTATCATTTTCCAAAAATAAGATTAATCTTTGTAAACTCCAATAACATTAAACCTAAAAGGCATATTTAACGATTCAACTTAGGATCAATCATAAACTCATTGACCATGATTGAATCCATAACATTTATAACACTTAAATGAATATTTTCTTAAAAAATTTAAAACGATCCGTAGATATTTCATAATTCTCATCCAAAAATTGAATTAGTTAACATTCATATATAATTTAATACTTGATTCCAAATAAATACTTCAACCATTTTACATCAACATAATTCGTTAATTGGTATATAGTTTAACATTTATGGTATGGAATTGCCTTATATAATTCCAAGTTTCCCCAAATTTAATACAATTAACTATATAAGGATCACTAGGATGAGATTTAATTTGTTCAATATACTCTTCCTTTTCACCCTGTAATCGATTAATAAATTCACTTCTTTTAGACACATCCTTTTTTTCATTTATTTGTGACACCTTATTTTCAATCTACAACACCTTAGGTTTAACCAATGTTATTCATTTTCATCATAAATTCAAATAATTCATGATGGTTTTAAAGAATATTTTACTTATTCATAGAATATCATTTGGGATATCATTCCAGGCGCACATTAACTCTTATAGTCATGCACTTGGTGGTGATCAGTTCATGCATAATGTGCTTTTTCATAGTTTTTACCGCTATGTAAATCAATTTTGTAACTAAATAACATTTTGTTATCTATTCATGGATTCATTTCCAAGAAATAATATATATGTTTTATCTCATGAGTATTTTTTTACAATAATCTATACATATCCACAAATTCAATCATAAGTTTATGATGCATAATCAATGTTTTCCTAAATCTAGTTCTCTGGGTTTTGACTAAAATTTCTCTAATACCAAATTTACAGACCCCGAATCTATTAGCCTGAAGCTAATGTCTAATTTCTTAAATTGATATAAAATTCTAGGTATCACATCTTGAAGGACAGAGTAACTAAATTGTCTTGTTAAATTAGATATATATATATATGTATATTTATTTATATTTGAATAGGAAAATTATAAAAAAAATACATACTAACATTATTCCATCATTAGTATCCGTTCATATAAATCATAGTAAATTTAATGGAATCCTCTAAAAAGAAACAAAGTGAGCTCAAATGTTAAATAATTTTTATGTACAATGATATAATTCATTAATAAATTATAATAACCAATATGGAAAGATAAATAAGTATCCAAACTGTCAATGTAATCAATAAATTGAGAAGGAAGTTCATTTATAGATTTTATCAATTATAAAATCTCATAAATAATAATAAATATATAAAGGTAAATAATTAGAAGCACATGTCATTTATTCAATAACAAGAATATCCTGATTGGTTATGACCTAATAAATATATAGAGGTATATAATTAAAAACATAATAAATTTAATAAATAACTAAGAAGGAAATCCATAGAACATTATTATCATTATGGAAATATAATAGATAATAATAAATAAATTATTAATAAATAAAGGATTAATTATTAGACATCCTGAACTCAAGATTTTGATACCTACATGATCATGAAATTTTAAAAGGTATTTTAAATCTATTAGGGTACAAATCCATCTATTTCGACTAACTACTTTTATTATAACATACTAATTCACCTCATGAGATTATTGAATCAATAAAGGATTTTTTATAAATTAAAAACCCCCATGTTTTCATGTCCAATTAATTCCTCATATATCTAATAATCAATTTTATTTATGAACAACAATCCTTTCTATTAAATATTTTTATTGAAGAAAGTATTTGAATTATCAATACACCACTAGTAAATCAAATAAATTTAAATGTAAAATACCATATATGAATATGATATATTGTTTAAGAAATAATAATATCCATTATAAATTATATGGATACATAGGAATTATTTAATTTCCATTGATCATAAGAATGTGAATATTTCAAGGGAATGTGATGGACCACAAAAATGAATCATGAATGTGAATGTCAATACATTACACAGTCAAAATGATTATAAACCATCTAGAGGAATAATAATAATAATAAATATAAAAAATATACCCATTGGATTAATAATAATGGGTTTTTTCATTGAGGTATAGAAATACCAAAAAATATCATTAATACATTATTGAGGAAACTATCATTCTCATTTAAAAAAAACTTTTAAAACAAAAAGTTCACCCAAAATTTTAAAAAACAGTTTTCATTGAATATAATCCTTAAAAATCATAAGGTTATCCAAAAAAAATTATTCATTATAGATCGAATGATTTATCATGTTTTACACGTTGAAACAAATATTCCTTCAATAGTATTAGTAAAATACCAATGTGAATTGTATTGAAAAATAGATGATTATTCTTTTTTTATTTTTGAATATATATTTATGTAAAAATTTATTTATTAAATTATTTGGAATGGTTAAAAAAGAATAAATAATATTTAGAAAACATTGTTTTTCAATAAAACTAATTTCCGAATGAAGAACGAAATATAGTAAAATATTCTTTCAACTGATATCCAATATTAAAAAATATTTATTAGAATTATATTGACATAAAAGCCTTACAATTATCATAATATTTAAGTGATAATAATCCAATGAATCAATTATGTCTATCAAATATAAATCCACATAAAATAAGTGGAAATAAAATAATAGATAGTCAAAATTAATTATAGATATATTATTCGAATATCAGAAACTAAAAAATGTGATATAACACAATAAATTGATGTTGAGTTATGAAATTATTTACCACATGGAAACATTTAAGTCAAAAACCCCATAAATGAAATATTTCAAACTATAACTAAAATTCCATAAATTATTAATGAATCATTATGTTACATGTAAAAGGTTTAGTTTACAACATATATATGAAATTATGTAGACTAAAACTTATTAAATTATAAAATTAATATTTATAATTTCATATTTCATACTTTTATGACATTATATAATCTATTCATTAAGAATAATATATTATTGTCATTGTTCTGGGTGTTAAATGACTTGTTTTCGAATTTGTAATTTGTTAGGAATGTTTTAATTATTTTGAATAATATATAGTTTCATCGTCTATAGAACAATAATAATGAAATTATTATCATATTTTTTACCACAATGATTGTTTTAATACTAATCATGAATGGTGTATTTGATAAATGAACTATATTATTATCATGGAGACTGTATCTTGTAGGTAAATATGAGTTATGTTTCCATTTTTAAATGATCATTATGAATTTTATTTAAGTAATATGTATCATTCCATAATGATCATAAGATTATATATAAAATAATATTTATTTAAATATACTTATATAAATCATCAATGTCTTGTGAGGATTAAAAGGGAGTCACATTGATCCGTGAAGGCTGTAGTCAAAATGCACATGAATGATGTTTTGATTTTTCAGTGTCAGAAGGAAAATGATATATTATATTTTATTAATTATGAATAAGAAATTAGTATCATAATTATTTCATTTAAATAACATTTATTCTAGAAATCTATCCTTATTACATTTTGTGAAAAAGTGTTTTGAAAAAACAAATAAAATTACTTCAGAAGGCTGTAGTCAGTCGTACACATGAGAAACATTATCGTATCCCCAATGGGATGGAATGTAAAGAGATTTATATTATATAATTACACTAAAGTGATAATTATTTTACAAGTATCATATATATACTTTATATCCATCATCATACCAAACAGTGAGACGTGGTAATGAAAAAATGAATTATATTGGTTCACGAGGTTGTTGTTCACCGTACACATGACTTATAATTTTGAAACCCATATGGTTGAAGTTGGGGATTGTTATAGGTTATATAAATAACATAATTAATATCAGTATATGGATGATAATTATGTTATTATATCATACTGTTTTAATAATAACATAATGTGTTTTATGAAGAATAAAATAAAAACACTCGTTGAAGAACACATCCACTTATTCAGGGAACCTTCTTAAGATTGCACTGAATCTTTCGATTGTTGGATTTAATAATAAAATGATAATAAAATCAGTATTGGGAGTTTGTTATGTTATTTTGTAGCCCAAAACTATTTTATGTTTTGATGTAGAGAGGAGATTGGTTGACATTGTATAAGTTTTGTGAGTTGTACATTTGTAATTTTTGAAAAGTAAAATGGGTACCCACTTTTTTCATATGAATAGTGTCCAAAATAGATAATTATCAATAATTATACATTATATATTCAAAATATTGTCGATAAAATATAATTTAGAAATGTTTAAGCCATTTTATACCTTTTAATTTACTTTGACATCCGTTAAATCCATTTTTAACTTAACTAGGGTAAATAACTATAACTTCAATATCTAATAATTATCGTAGAAATATAGTTGAAATTTTTATAAAATATTAATTATTTTTATCCAAAAATTTTAACACATTTTTCAAAATACCACTATCTTAATTAGAAAAACATACTTAATCATTATCTTGTTAATGTGATGAGAAAGTGGGTGTTTAATGTGAAACTCTTCAAAAGTTACAATGATTTTAATTTTATATTTATTAAAAAATTGATTACAATCTATAAATAGAATTAATACATATATATATATATAATTTAACAAATTAATCTTTAAAAAATGTAAATATATATTATTATTATAAAAAATTTAAACTAAAAGGAATTTTTCAGTTAAAATTCAGTATTTTCACTATTTATGAAAAAATAAAACATTTCAGAGAAATTCCAACAAATCACCCTAAAATATTGTTTAGAATAATATTTAGAAAATCATCTTTATTGTTTTTAATAATTTTACAAAAAGTGTTAAAAATTAATTTTAAATTATGTGGGTAAAGCGTGACAAATCCTTCATTTAGAAACAATATCGTTTTCAGAAATTTTTTTAAATTCAAATGAACATCAATTTATTTTTCATAAAATGAAAATCATAATTTTAATAATTCATGCAGTATTATTCATCTATAAAAATTTAACAGATAATTTATAATGGTATTTTATATTACCATTCATTTACACCTAAGGCTGTATTTTCGATAAGTTGTCAAAGATATTAAATTTAAGGAAATATATTTCATGGGTTGTTTAAGATCAATGTTTCTGGTTGGATATGTTATAAAATGTTCATGGTTGAGAATTTTTTGGTTATACAAGTAGTAAAATTATAGATTCATTTATCTCAACAAGAGCATGTGTGGACCACCTCTAGTAAGATTCAAGCCATAGGATCTAGTAACACAATTATGGTGTAACAAAAACACATTTATATGATCGAACTCTTATAAATATAAAAGATTACCAAGATCCTGGTAATTATTATTAAAATTCACTATAATATTTAATTTAGATGATCCAATTTTATTGGTTTTTTCATTTATGTCAACTATTAATTTAATTAACTCATTGGTCATGATTATCCATTATCATGTATATCTCATATTATTAATCAATTATGAATAAAAAATAGTTATTTAATAGCTAAAAAAATTTATGATGTGTTCAGAACCATTAATTGGTAAAATCCTTGTTTAAAATTACTTTATTGTTATTGTTTTTACCATTATACACTTTTGTGGTTTGATTCACTTTAATATTAATTCATTATTTATCTATAATTGATAATATAAATTCTAAAAAGTATTTTATTATCTTAAAAAAAATTTAAAAATTAAAAAACTTCTGGTTATGTTTTCAGGAGATTTCGAGTTTTATAGATGGATGACATGAATGCATGACATGTATTGGGAATACTCATTTAATTAATTAAGGTAACCAGAATAAAAAACGGTTATTAGATACATATATCACATAATATAATCAAGACATGGTTTATTTATTACCCTATATATTCAAAAACCAGAGGGCACATGGATTATTGGATGACACGACATATAACCAGTGTGCACACAATGTATTATACATGGTTTCACAACTAAATTAATTAATACCATATGTTCAAAGATAGTTCATGTATTAATACAAGAAAAGTAGGACTTCAAACAATTCAATGTAGATGTAACACAATTTTTAACTGGTATGAACATTGTGAACCTCGTATATTTTTACAATGAGAAAAACTTTTCATGCCCCTTAGTGAGTATCATAAAAGACGTTACATGATGTGTAGAAGGCTATAAAACATGTGTAGTTAGAAACATTCTAGACTAAGAAAATAGAATTTATGTTGTAACCTTGTGTATTAATTATGAAATGGTAAATTAATCATGGAATGAAACAAACTACATGGATTTTGGAATGTGAACATGTCATGTATTATGGTTTTACATTATTTCATGTGTCTAATTAATTATTGTGTAAATTAATATATGCATACTATGTGTGGTTTCCTAATACATCATAGTTAATACAATAATTAAAATTGCACACACCACATATATTAAATGATTAATGAAACTTAAATATTAATAACATATTCATATGACACACTACATGTCAATTAATATGAAACACATTTTATGTGTTACATTCCATATAAAATAAATAAAAAATGACAGTATAATATGGTGCACAACTGTAATTTTTATTTATCATTTTATATCAAAAAAAAATATTTCATACATAATTAATTCCATTAATTTATGATTAATTATTAGCAGCATTTCCAATATATTTTAGATGTTCAAATTTATATAAATGAATTAATTAATCAATTGAGATGATAATTAATTCTATTTTTATTGTCTTAATTAAAAAATTGAAATGAATCATAGTTGAATGTGTATTTGTTGCACGATTTTGAATAACCAAGATATTTTAATGACCAATGTTTTGATTTAATTTAAATTATTTTAATTTATAATGTTTTATTATTATTAAATTTAAATGATAGATTTCGAGTCTTCTCTCCTCATTTCATGCTAGAAATTTATTATATGTAAAACAGTTTCATATACTATTGGATTCCTCCGCATATGTTTGAGTGAAAATAATTTTTAAATTAAATGAGTTATCACATATGTGTAGGTGGTTTAGAACCTGATTTAAGTTGAAATAAATAGATGATACATAGAGGACTATAGTGGAATTCGATTACTCAATCATTGCTCGAATCATTGAGTTTTTCTCTCTTAAGTCCATATGTTAATATATTTTCCACAAAATAAATAATCCTTTATAAAACTAAAGATCTATTGATTTATTTAGTTTAGTTCTATTTAATGCATTTTTTACTTAATGTACTCCTTACTAAGTTCATATAATTAAATGAATTAACTAAAAGAAAATATGTTTTTAAAATAAATGTATTGTGTCTAACTGTTTTACCAAAACATGGTTAATTAATTTATAAAAATACAATTAATATTAATGAGACATGTAAATAGATCAAATAATAAATATTTAAACATAATAAAACGATATTTCAAGGAAATATTAAGTCAATAAGATTTCCATTATCTAAAACATCGATACAATTTAACTACTGTTTGGATCCAAGCTATAATCAAGTTACCTATTAATAATCAGGGAGTATTAACAAGGATTATGGGACTATTTAATTGAATGTGAATTGAATTCAATGACCATAGTATCTATAGTGAAAATTAATATGCATGTGTTGAGTATTTACAAGTTAGTAATTTAAGATTGGGGATCCTACTCAATGGATTAAGGAGATATAAGATATCTTGTTAAAAGACCACCTACTTAAATATCTTCTTATAGTATACATGGACTTATTCTGAATCACAAGGAATGAAATATGGATCATTTAAACTACAATATTCATGTGATAGAATTTTTTTATTACAATATTAGTGACTATAGATAAATGATAAAATAGTTGGACAAATAATAATATAATTAAATTATTTCATCTCATATATTTGAAAATATAGAGAAAACTAATTATCAGCATGTATGTTGTCTAAATAATAAGGAATGTTTGATAACCACATTATATTTTTGATCAATTATAGAGAAATACATTCTCCTCTACTGCAATAAATTATATTAATCGTACTATAAGTTGCACAATGTATTAGTCCTTGACCATCTGTTTTATGTTCTAGAAACCCCAATACCCAATCCTCCTACTATGTAGGTGAGTGTTGAGGAGTTATCTATCTAAGATAAACACATGAAATGATGATCTAAATATTCAATTTTGGATTATTTCATCCTGGATGATGAAATCAAAAAATCTCATCAGACGATGTATATATATAGAATGAACAAGAATATTAATGATCATCATCATGAGAGATCTAGATAAGAACAATTTTAGATCACAACAATACTAATCATGAGAAATCAAGGAGAGGGTGTTCCACATGGGGATCATATAGTCATGATGGTTGGCTACATTATGCATATTGAAATTCTTGGGATGAATGTACCCAAAAAAATTCGTACATATCTCATTCTTATATAACTCTATTAGTACTTGACTATATTTTTTTCGAATTAAAATATGAAATACATTGTGAACTTTCTACTAGATCCCCTTAATCTACTTCTCCATGTGTAATTTACCTACCCAAAATCTAATTAAATGTTTCCTTAAGAGGCCATAACTCACGACCTCAAGTGCTTCTCCCTATATGATAATGAGTCTCTACTAGTATCATGGGTCCATAAAAGGTAAGGTGCGGGACTATACCCTTTATCCAGAGTCAATCACACGGGAAATAAATTCAAAAAATATGAAAAATTTCTTGACAAATTAATTTCTATTGACATATTAATTAATAACCCATGAATGGTCAAAAGAATGCCACATATATACTAGGAATGTATATATATTATTCGAGTTATGTATACCATTCCATAAAAATAAAAAAATTGGGTAAAACATAAATAAAAAAACCTGGAATTCATGAGCTTTTGCATAATTCAAGATTCCGAATTCCATTCTTATCCATATCATCAAGTGTTCACTATAGAAAAATTCCCCTTATAATGAACTGTATCCATGATGTCTATCTGGGTACAGAATGGAATCATGAATAGGGTGAGATTATAAGTCAGTAGGCCACCACCAACAATGTCTAATGAAAATTTAGTTTATAACTTTAATGTAAAAAGGTGTGTAATAAATAAGTAGACTAGTAATAAACAGAAGATACATAAATAAAATGAGTAATGTCATACCCCAGGTCTCAAGGAGATATCTCTGGTCAACATTACATTCTTCAGTCTACATCAATCTCAAAATATTAATAATGATTTATTAAATAATCTAGTTCCAAGGTGGATCATCGAGGGAACATTTATCATGTAACTCAAGAGAATACATGTGTATCAATTGTCCATTCCATTCTAATGATTCCCACTAATATTCGTTAGTTTTTTCGGTACACAAGAGAGTTCTCATGAAATTTATAGTTATGACTCGATTGTAATTCATGGATCACACTCAACGCATTCCACAACAATTAAAATTGATCCATATTTGGGAAGCTCATCCCACGATATTCTACAAGGGAACCCCAAATGAATTCCTGAGAATAATGATCGATATATAATATGCACAAAAATTACGAAAATCAATGGGAACCCAACCCAAGGTATCAATTTCAATGAATCAACGTATAATCATGTTTCTTTATTTAAGTATTCCATAGAATTACACCTCATTGAATCCAAATTATTTTCACTACATGACATTCACATGCATCCCATAATGGAATCCTAGGATCAATCTTGTAAATCCAGAACAATCCAATTCTTATAGAATCAAAGTATGTCCTCAATGAAATGTCATATCGATAATTATTCCTAAAGGTCTAAAAAAAGTCATTATTTCACAATTTAAATAATAAAAAAATACTAAAACTCAATCCAAGTTCATTATTTTGTTTCAATTCACTGTTTCATTTAAACATTCCCCAAGAATTGAGGACATATGAAAACCTATAAGATCCTATGTGTTATCCAAAGCATTCCACCATCTATATTAAAGCACTATGCCAATAATGGTATCCCTAAACTACCCCGTTTTTTCACCCAAAAAAATAACAAGGAAAAATTCACTTATTTAATAGTTCCAAAAGGGTCTACCCAACCTAAGCCACTTTTATATGTCCATGAATGTTCTAAAGCATCTATAAGGTTTCTAAATAATTTAATTTAGTTTTTTCAGAAAATTGATTTTATTTTTTGTGAGACCACACAATCCAAGTAGGTAATATGATAATGAAAATTTGAGCGAAAATAATGATACCAACAACCTCAACCTCATTAACTTCCTCATTCCCGGTTTATGTCTTAGGTTAATGAAAAAATGAGAGAAGAAAATAAATTTTAAAAATACATAAAAAATTGGATATTTATGTTATATAATTTAGGATATAATTAGATGATAAATAAAAATAAAATTGTAAGATAGAGGAGTGTTATATCATATAGGATCCTTCCTACATGATAAAAAAAGCACGATCAAACGTTATTTGATTGAAGAACACACATGAATTGATATTAGTGAATTCCCGCATTGTTGTTACTTAACTAAAATAGGAAAAAAATGAGTTAATAGAGGATAAAAGTAATGGGGTAATGAGAAGTATTTCTTTTAAAAATGTAAGAATCATGAGGTTGACTGCTAGGTCTCACGAACTACTTAAAAAGGATACCGAATGACCAACTATTTAAACTATCTTGTCAGTGGAACTACATATCTTAATATCCCTACCATAGCATCCCCCCATGCCTCTTGGTCACCATAGTGACACCCAACCCCCCTTTATATGATTCATGAACTTAAAAAATGTATTGTTTAGAAAACATTATAGGGAATATACATCAAAAGAAGACAGAGGCCTTAAAACCTTCCCACCACAAGAAAACTCATGCACAAGTTGTCCCATCAAACATTAACAATCTCCATGATGATGAAATCTCGCCACTATGCTCATGTGTCTCATTTATGATCCGATGATTACTCATGTACACGATTGAGTTTCCATAATACCGACACTTGGAGAATAGATATTCAATAATTTTTGTTCTTTACTACGAACAAAATTCACCTCAAAAGATGTATCTGCAAACAAATCGACTTCAACTCTATCAATCACATGAGATTTTCTTGGATGAACTAACAAATATGAGATATATGAAGGATAATATGAATGGTAATGAATCTCTATGAATGATCTAGTTATTATTCCAATGTCTCAAGGCTCTCTATAACCACAAATGCACCCATGTACAAGGCTGCCATCTTCCACTGCTTCTGTATTCAGTGGTGTCCCATCCATGGAAACACACACAAAAACACACTGATTCCAACATCAAACTAAAGGGATTGATGATGAAGATTCATAAATGAATTTAACCAACTCTTTTCCACATCCATCAACTTCTAAATCAACAATACATGCTACAATATCTCTTAAATGAGAATCAACCCATCCATCACTACCACATATAATTCAAACCAACACAAGGATGAATGATTTGGACTCACATATAATACTGCGTAGGGAACCCACTAGATAATATCAAGGTAGATATATTAATTACAAAATCCATGAGCATGAGACGGTTAACCCAAGATCCAAAATAATAAAGTTCACACACCCTTAAAAAGTCCTCCAACACATTAATTGTTTCGTTAGACTATCAATTAGTCTATATGTGGTAGGAAAAACTCAAAGGCACCTGGGTTCCCAATGATTTTTCCATCCCTTACTTGAACTGTGATGTGAGTCAGTCATATCAATTAGAAATAATGTCCATGTATTCCCAATTATTCACATGATTTCTATGACGTACAATTTTCCTATATCGTGCAACATAAAGGCCTCGCAGAATAATATAAAGTGGATGACCTTCGTTAGTTAATCCACAATGACCCATACTATATCATTATTCCATTGAATCATTATTAATCATATAACAAATTCTACAGTGACATCATCACATTTCGACTATGTAATGGACATTGACAATATGAGATGTATTATCCACCTAATAATTGGTGGAGCCCTATGTCATGAACCATACTATCTCCTTATACAGGCTTAACCACCATTATAGATGACCATAATTGTGATTTAATTTTTTTGATATAGGGTGTACATCCCACTAGGATGTTTCATACTTCCTTATCAAATCCCATAAGGTTCCATTTCAGTCATAAAAACAACCATGGAAATGGATAATATCAACTCCCCATAATAAAACTTTTCTTAAATGAATAGAAACTATAGATCTAATGTATTACATCTATTAATCTGATATCAAAGTGCAGTAATAATGAAAAAAGGATTCTAGATCTACTCAGCATTGGTTCTCTTAAACATCCTGGAGGATTTAAAAAAACCAATTGTTTCCACTCACCTTTCGACAATTGATCAAATGGAGGATTCATTTTCTCACATATAATATCAATATATATAGCCCATTATTGATGTATATTACATATGAAATTTTAATTATTTGATGTTTTACCCACATTCGCTACCAAATATTGTGTACCCTTTCATAGGAAATGATACTCAGACATTAATGGTCCTTATAAACCATGAAGTTATTCTCTAAGAGATTGTGATACTAACATTTATAGGTGTATCGATAATAAGTAAACAATTTTTATTGTGTATTTTCATTAATGCGACCTCAGTATCTATGTCCCATATATAAGGCCCCAACCTTAAACCTTACTTAATATTTAATTAAATGAATAATTCACATTGAGGATCCTTTCAGGTTTAGAGTTTTAGAGAATTAGGACATAACTATTACATCTCAAATGATTACAAAGTAGACCCTTCTACTATGTTTCAATAAAATAAAAAAAAACTCTTAAAAAGAAACATGTCTAGTTCCAAGTTTTATATAGCATGACATTCCCTTGATCCCATCCTTGACCCTATTACACATTAGGTCATGTGAAAAACATTTCAAAAAAACTAGGGGTGAGCATAAAGAGCTCAGTAAGGGATACACAAAGAACGAAAACTGTTAGTTTATCAAAACAACAAGTAAACCATTTATACTTTATCAAAGTAATACTTTTCACCTTTATGAAGTAGTAAAAAACTCTTCACTGAATAAAAGATCACTACATACCCTTTTTTAACCAAAATATTACCATAAGAACCATAAAACAGTCACATAACATAAAAAGGTAACTTGGGACATAAACATACTTAAGTGGAATAACCATACGGTCGAATTCCACACATATCACTTAATGGAATAGCCATACGGCCAACTTCCATACATACTTAATGGAATAGCCATACGGCCGACTTCCATACCCAATGCATTGGAGGTTATAACGTAGCCACCCGTCCTGGTATTCACGGCACCACCCGTCATATGGTTTATCAACTAACCACCCGTAAAATGTCCAAGTACCATCATTACACATAAAATATTTAAAATATAAACATTTCAATAACAACATTTCATTTTCAAACACAATAAGTAATTCCAAGATATTTAATTAATCAATCCATTTTCAAAAACCATTTAAAAGTGATTTTTGAATCAAAGTGTCCCATACCACTTTGAAGCTATTAAGGGAATTACAATTTTAAAGCATTGATGTCCATATAAATAAATACTAAAAACCATTTTGAAAACATGGACATTAAAGATAAATATTTATAATAATAGATCTTTAAAACATTTAAAACGATATTTTTGTTAAAGAGTTTTTAACAAAATGAGAGACTCTTGAATACAAATAATTGAGGAATAACATTTAATCCTAACTTAATAATATCATGAGAATAAATGGATTCATGATATAATATGTCAAATAACAGCATACACACCATATAAGAGTGAATTGGTGCATAACAACAACGAAGTCTCAATGGAAATGTAAATTGTGATGGAATCCATTATAAAGATGGTATCTTTAAATTAAGGATAAATCTATCACATAGTTATGTGTGAGAAATAAAAATAAACCCAATATAAGTGGATATCAAGTGTGAAACAATCATAGGTCATTCACACATATTCATAGGATGACATGTTCAAGAAGTACAAGTTGAACCCAAAGAAATTGAAATTGGGTTGAGATGTTCCCTTGTAAAAATTTGACAGCCTTATGGTGTCACTTCAAAATTCAGAAAATTAGTCGATGATGGAGTCAATGGTATATCATCACTTGAACATAAAATTTACATCAATTAGGATATATAAGAACATATCCTAACATAATAAGATGTAAATTAAAAGACATAACAAAAGAAGTCTTCTAAAAAGAGGAGGGTGAATGGTTCCCTTACCGACTTTGGCATCTTTCGAAACGTACACCCCATGGAATAAGGGTCATACAATGAAGATGAAAATACCCATAAATGAAATTTTATTACACTAGTTTTATAATAATGGGAAGTACCTACACCACACAAAAGGAAATAGTGGCCAATGTAGCATGAATCTCACGGAAATAAAAAGTGAGATGAAAATCCCCTTATGAAAATTCGGCAGCCTTACGGTGCCACTTAAAACATCCAAAAAACGGATTTACGAGATCAAATAGGGTCTCTCATAACATGAAAATAAAAAGTAAATTATAAGGAATATAAAATAACATTCACAAACATAAGAATTATTAGCTTAAAATAAATGAACTAAAAGAGAGTACTTAAAAAGAAAGAGAGGAGTAGGGTCCCTTATCTCGGGTCCGACTTGACTCGATCGTCCTTTAACATCCTGAATAATAAACTAGTGTTAATTTATATTTTCTTAAGAACCTTTTTCAAGTTCATTATTCCTTTTATATCACTTATTGACATGTTATAAACATTTTGTAACCATTTAAGTTAATAATGTTTGTTTTGTCGATATTTGGTTCTTGAGTCGAAAGTGGACTTCTTACAATTACATGTTGTTCATGTGGTCAAAGGTTCTTTATATCTAGAATGACATTCCTGATTTGGATAGAATATATATCATATATATCCAGAATATACATGTATTTATAATATTACATAATCATTTAGAGGTAAGAAATGAAATGCACTGTTAATGGAGACGGTAAGCCGTACATGCGCATGAACACTACTTTCACTTCTTTGTCATATTAATGGAATTAAAGTTAAATCATAGGTATGTATATATTAATTATAGAATTATATTCATCATTTATATTTATAATTCATCATATATAATAACTTTAAATCCATCTTTTATACGTCCCACATATGGCATTAACGACTCAAATCACTTTGAGGGGGCGGTAGTCCGCACTTCCTTAAATGAAGATATCGCATTTACCCATAATGGAAACCATAAAGGTATGCCCAAAATGAAAATACAAAATCTTAAAGAATGAAGAAACATATTATATACCTGATATAAAAATAGTGACATCATAATGGCCACCGTTGAAGGGGTTTAGATGAGTGTTGAACAATCATCATTTCGGGAGGCCGAATTTCGCCATCCACGGAAACCATATGTTCTTTAACCATTAGACGTAGGTGTGTGAGAGTGTAGCTCAAACACATATTATAAAAACATCCTAGTATATGGAAGATACTGGTGTTGTTACAAAAGAAATAAATAAAATGAGTTTAGGGGGTTGGAGAAGCAAAATAAAAAAAATGAATGTGAGAGAAAGAATTACCTTTAAAAGTGTAACTCCTTTTGATTTGAGCCTAAAGGCTTCCTTGGAAAATCTTCTGCCCAAAGTGAATCCTATAGGATGAGGATAGGTATGTGGAGAGAGTAAATGGGAAGGGGTTGGCTGAGCCAAAGGCTTGAGGAGTGTGGGAAACGAGGTAGAGGTGGGGGCCTTTTATAAGAGGAGAGGAGGGGCACTTTTAAAAATCATGAAACTATTATTTTATTTTCAAAATTGTTTCGATTTTTTAAGGCCCCATATTGATATATTTCTAGTATAATATGATAACGCTTCGAAATATACCCATCAAATAGTTTTTGGAAAAGTGTAGGTTTTATATATTATATTATCTTTTAATTTTATTTAACCCATTCATTAATGAGGTAATCGTTCCATCATCATGAAGTCATATTTAAATTTATTTATTTAATGTCAAAAAATTATAACAAAAATATAATGATGTAGGATATCTTTTTATCTTTCCAAAGAGTATTTATAGTCAAAAATCTTATTAGTATAACCCCTTCTAAAAATTGTTTTAGTCAAACAATTTATGTTAGTGTCATTTTAACTTTTATTTAAAAAAAACATTAAAGTCATTATCTCACCAAAGTGGCTCCATGGGGTCCCCTAAATCGACCCATGGGTTGTCTTGGTCGGCCATGACTCATACAATAGGGGTAGGACAAGTTTCATGGTGTTTTCATATTTTTATATTATCATTTTTACCTTAAATTACACTAATCACCTCTAATCGCGATTAATGAAAAAAAGTTACTATTCACCATAAAATTATTTTCATCCCATTGAACCAAATTTTACAGACTAATGACAACCATGTATATTGGATTTTCGTAATTCAATACAAATTAGTGGTAAACTTTCATTTAACTGAAAAATCAGTTTGCTTGATTACCACTCAGTGGTTTCACTATTCATAAAAAATTAGTGTTTTTCAGAAAATTACCAAAAATTAACTCTAAGCTATATTTGATATTCCAAATTCAAAAATGATGTATATATTACCTAATTAAAAGAATATAATTAGAATTAATTAATTTAATAATTAACTCCCGCTTTTAAAACAAATAGCGTGTTTTTAAGAAACAATATATATCAAAATATTGATATTTGTTTATGTAGAATTTCATAGTGAATTAATTCCAAAGTCCACCATTGAATCGAATGGTAAAAATATAATACAGTTTCACTTTAAAACCAATTCAAAATAGAATATAATCATATAAACAAATTATATTAATGAGTGGTTTTGAATTAAAATGCAACATTTTCCACTTATTCATAAAAAATGAACTTTATCGGAAAGATACCAAAAATTTACACAAAGTAAATTTTGATGTCCCGATTTTAAAGAAGAATTTTATTTTGTCAAATATAACACATAAATATTTTAAAATGTGGGTTTAAAAGAATTTCACCATCAAAAGGCGTTTAATCTGCCTTTTAAAGAATATTTTTATGTTTACGAATAAAATTTGATTCATTCGCATTGTTAATCCTCTAACATTTATTGTAAAGAGTAAAAATATTTGACAAACATATATAATAATTTTGTAGTTAGTTCTTTTCATTCCCACCATTACACCGGCTAGGCGTTAACTACCATTTAAAATAATATTATTTTATTATTAGACTGCAACATATGATTTCAAGGAAACTCGTTGTTGCGTATTGGGTACGCCATCGAGAATAGCGTTCCCTTTGATGTAATATTAACATTTTATTCACAAATATTGATAAATGTGAAAATGTCATATTCTTTATTTACCTGGGATGTTACATCCTTCCCCTCTTTTTGGGAATTGCGTCCTCGCAATTTTCAAATTTGTCTTGGAATCTTCATTGAAAATCCCACATCAGAACCTGAGTCAATAAAATAATCACTTTAAAATAAAGAAAGAGGAGTACAGAGGTTGCCCGAGATAACCCATACTACGATTCCATGTAAGAAAACATGGACATGGAAGAAAAAAACAAAGGGTCATGTTCTGAGGGATAGTGATTGTAAACATGTCTAGGAGAAAGTTAACCATAAAAAAATCACAAACTTGTGATAGGTTAAAGGGTTTTGGGTTCCCCTGTAAGAAAAGTTAATAAACAAAATTTTTGTTTTAAGTTAATTTTTTATTGAGGAAATTATTCATAAGGAAACATAATCAATTATCATGTTGACATTCAACTTTTATTAGATTCCTTACACAAACTCATATTTTCCCCAAAAGACGAGTATTTAGGAAGACTTGTTCGCATGAAGAGTACTATAATCAACTTCTTGAGAATCACCTAATACACAAAAGAGAACTATACATTTCCCATGCCTTTAGACAAAAACCAAAACTAAAACAAAAAAGGTTATTATGAGATTAGATAATCCACAAAAGGATAACCTGTTATAAAAAGAAAATCTATTCCTAATCTCTAAAATTTGTCAAACAAAACCCAATGTTCAACAAGGACCATTCGATAAACAATTTATCCATTAAATTAATCAAAGTAAACCAAACTAAGATTGAATCCCAAATATTTGAAGGATTTAGTCGCATAGTCTTCTAAGGTACAAATTAACACTTCTCTTCAAATAACATCAATTACTCTAAAAGTCTCATATTGAAAAGTAATTATCCTAATCACATATCCTCCATGATAGGTAAATAATTTCCATAGATAACCCAAAATCAGCTTATTCTAGATTCATAAGATCATATAACTAAAAAGAATTAGTCAAACTAACCAGGGACTTCACATAGTCTAGTGGTAGGCGATAAATACCAGTCGCACTTTGGTTGTGGGTTCGATTCCCACAGCTTTGTCCGACGCGACGGGTTGTCACATGGTCTGCATGTTGTCCTTTTTCCGAAACTACATAACCCTTAAAACATTTCCCAAAACCAGATAAAATCTTCAAAAAAAGATTATAACATATTTTAACCTCAATTTTATCTCATGCCTTTCATTTTCCATCATATCATAGAGTAACCCAAAATTACCTAAAAAGTAGGGATCATATAAACCCTAATGGTTCTTTATAACTATATCCACAAAAGAAAGGATAATTATTCGTTGAATAAAATTTTCATATATCAAAAATCAAGGTTACATATACTATAAGAAATTCTTCTAATGTAACTCCATCATCAAAAGAGACTTAATACATCTAAGAATTTCACCATCCTAAAATCTACCATAACTCTTGAATCCCTTATATGATGAATTCTTACTCATTAAACATTCTTCATGATTCATTTAGCCATTCCTTTTCAACTTATTCTAAAATACTTCTTCCCTACTACAAAATCATGAATGATTTCCTAATATTCCAATAATAGGAAAACATATATTAAGAAATAATCCATACCTTTCATTCTTCATTGTCAGTTTCTTCATCCTCAATTGGAATAGAATTAGGTATTGGTAAATGAATATTTGTACGATCTTGGTGACCCCATTCCCAAAACTTCTTTGTGGGACATGTGTTTGCATAATGACCATGCACACCACATTTAAAACATTCAATTGATCCTTCAGAAAGAACTTATTTCCCTTTCCTAGAGTCAACTAGATGCTTCCTTTTTCCATGGCAGGTTCTTGCATTATGACCCTCATTACCACATCTATAGCATCTTTCTGTCCCTTTGAAACATTTTCCTATGTGTTTCATTCCACATATTTCACACATAGGGTTTTGAACATACTTACCTTTATGATTATTACTTGAACTTCCGTAGGGATTTTTTTCTCTCATATACGATGCCTTATAAAAATCACTAAGGTTCAGGTGGTCAATCATGACTCCAGATAGTTGGTTGAGGATAACCACAAGAGTTCTCATTACAGATCCCATATCATTCAGTTGTTCTTTCATAAAACCATCACAGTTTTCTTTAGATCCACTGTTACTTTGGTGCCTGCTAGATCCAGCCATTTACTAAAACCATAAAGGTCAGTGTGAGTATATCAACAAAACCATCATGTACTAATGAGGAAGATAAACCCTAAGATATACTTACTCATTTAATTTATCTAAAACTATGACTCTTTCTGAAATCATAACCATTATGGTAGTGTCACTTATGCTTAGAGAATACCCTAACATCTAAAGTTATCTAAACCGACCTCTGATACCAACTATAAGGCCCCAAACTTAATCCTTACTTAATATTGAATTAAATGAATAATTCACATTGAGGATCGTTTCAGGTTTACAGTTTTAGAGAATTAGGACATAACTATTACATCTCAAACAATTACAAAGTAGATACTTCTACTATGTTTCCATTAAATAAAACAAAAACTCTTAAAAAGAAACATGTCTAGTTCCATGTTTTATATAGCATGACTTTCCATTGATCCCATCCTTGACCCTATTCTACATTAGGTCCTGTAGAAATCATTTCAAAAAAACATGGGGTGAGCATAAAGAGATCAGTAAGGGATACACAAAGAACGAAAACTGTTATTTCATCCAAACAACAAGTAAACCATGTATAATTTATCAAAGTAATACTTTTCACCTTTATGAAGTAGTAAAAAACTCTTCACTGAATAAAAGATAATTACTTACCCTTTTGTAACCAAAAGATTACCATAAAACCCATAAAAAGATCACATAACATAAAAAAGGTAACTTGGGACATAAAAATAATTAACTGGAATCACCATACGGTCGACTTCCACACATATCACTTAATGGAATAGCCATACGGCCAACTTCCATACATACTTAATGGAATATCCATACGGTCGACTTCCATACCCAATGCATTGGAGGTTATAACGTAACCACCCGTCCTGGTATTCACGACACCACCTGTCATATGGTTTATCATGTAACCATCCGTAAAATGTCCAAGTACCATCATTACACATAAAATATTGAAAATATAAACATTTCAATAACAACATTTCATTTTCAAACACAATAAGTAATTCCAAGATATTGAATTAATCAATCCATTTTCAAAAACCATTTAAAAGAGATTTTTGAATCAAAGTGTCGCATACCACTTTGATGCTTTTAAGGGAATTAAAATTTTAAGGCATTAATGTCCATATAAATAAATACTGAAAACCATTTTGAAAACATATACATTAAAGATAAACATTTTGAATAATAAATCTTTAAAACATTTAAAACGATATTTTTGTTAAAGAGTTTTTAACAAAATGAGAGACTCTTGAATACAACTAATTGCGGAATAACATTTAATCCGAACAAAATAATATCATGAGAATAAATTTATTCATGATATAATATCTCAAAGAACAGTATACACACCATATAAGAGTGAATTGGTGCATAACAACAACGAAGTCTCAATGGAAATGTAAATTGAGATGGAATCCATTATAAAGATGGTATCTTTAAATTAAGGATAAATCTATCACATAATTATGTGTGAGAAATAAAAATACACCCAGTATAAGTAAATATCAAGTGTTAAACAATAATAGGTCATTCACACATATTCATAGGATGACATGTTCAAGAAGTACAAGTTTAACCCAAAGAAATCGAAATTGGTTTGAGATGTCCCCTTGTAAAAATTTGACAGCCTTATGGTGTCACTTCAAAATTCAGAAAATTAGTCGATGAGGGAGTCAATGGTATCTCATCACATGAACATAAAATTTACATCAATTAGGATATATAAGAACATATCCCAACATAATAAGATGTAAATTAAAAGACATAAAAAAGAAGTCTTTTAAAAAGAGGAGGGTGAAAGGTTCCCTTACCGGCTTTGGCATCTTTCGAAACGTACACCACATGGAATAAGGGTCATACAATGAAGATGTAAATACCCATAAATGAAATTTTATTACACTAATTTTAAAATAATGGGCAGTACCTACACCACACAAAAGGAAATAGTGGCCAATGTAGCATGAATCTCAGGGGAATAAAAAGTGAGATGAAAATCCCTTATGAAAATTCGGTAGCCTTACGGCGCCACTTAAAACATCGAAAAAATGGATTTATGAGATCAAATAGGGTCTCTCATAACATGACAATAAAAAGTAAATTATAAGGAATATAAAATAACATTCCCAAACATAAGAATGATGAGCTTAAAATAAATGAAATAAAAGAGAGTACTTAAAAAGAAAGAGAAGAATAGGATCCCTTACCTTGGGTCCGACTTGACTCGATCGTCCTTTAACATCCTGTATAATAAACTAGTGTTAATTTATATTTTCTTAAGAACATTTTTCAAGTTCATTATTCCTTTTATATCACTTATTGACATGTTATAAACATTTTGTAACCATTTAAGTTAATAATGTTTGTTTTGTCGATAAGTCGAAAGTGGACTTCTTACAATTACATGTTGTTCGTGTGGTCAAAGGTTGTTTATATCCAGAAGGACATTCCTAATTTTTATAGCATATATATCATATATATCCATAATATACATGTTTTTATAATATTACATAATCATTTAGAGGTAGGAAATGAAATGCACCGTTCATGGAGACGGTATGTCGTACGTACGCATGAACGCTACTTTCATTTTTTTGTCATATTAATCGAATTAAAATTAAATGATAGGTATGTATATATTAATTCCAGAATTATATTCATCATTTATATGTATCATTTAACATATATAATATCTTTAATTCCATCCTTTATACATCCCACATATGGTATTAACGAATCTAATCACTTTGAGGGGGCGGTAGTCCGCACTTCCTTAAATGAAGATATCGCGTTTACCCATAATGAAAACCATAAAGGTCTGCCCAAAATGATAAATACAGAAGCTTAAAGAATGAATAAACATATTATATATCATATATAAAAATAGTGACATCATAATGGCCACCATTGAAGGTGTTTAGATGAGTATTGAACAATCATCATTTCGGGAGGCAGAATTTCGCCATCCACAGAAAACGTATGTTATTTAACCATTAGACGTAGGTGTGTGAGAGTGTAGCTCGAATACATATTATAACAACATCCTAGTATATTGAAGATACTGGTTTTGTTACAAAAGAAATAAATAAAAAGTGTTTAGGTGGTTGGAGAATCAAAATAAAATAAATGAACATGAGAGAAAGAATTACCTTTAGAAGTGTAACTCCTTTTGATTTGAGCCTAAAGGCTTCCATGGAAAGGATTCTGCCCAATGATGTCATGACCCGTCCTCGGGGCCCGTGCCGTGACTACCCCAAGCCCGCCTTCCATAGGCCAGGGGCTGGAGACGAGCACCAAGGCGTAAATCCCAACAAAAAGGGAAGGCATTGCCTTTGAAAAGTAAACAAGCACCACCAAGTAAGCATGCGGAAAAGTAAACACTAAGTAAAAACTGAAACAAGCTGTGCTGAAATTAAAAGGGGCCGGAAATACAAGCACAACTGTAAAGTACAACTGAAAGGGGAAAACAACAACTAAAAAAAAAGTCGCTACGCTGAGCTATCCACTGTAAATCCCACCTGAAGGGTGGGTATAGATAGCTCCACTACTCCTCAGGTCCACCTGACCGCTCCGAGTACGTTCCGCCCAGTGGTCCACCTCCAGGTACCATCCTGCTCCACACGCCTCCACCACGATCAGCGTTGTCTGTCATCTGCAACCAACACCACGAAGTGCGGGCATAACCCGTGTAGGGGTGAGTATAAGCTACTCAGTAGGGACCCCGAGTCCCCCGAAGGTATCCCGAAATCAACGAAGGATAACCCACAAAGGAAAGGTACAATCACGAAGTAACATCTGACACGGCTAAGGTATATCCCATACATATACCTAAGTCATTAATTCCTATTCGGCTCCAGCATCCGAGCCCAAGCACAACCCAGTCCACACAGGAAAGAAAAACGTATACCCACACAGGATAGAACAACACAATCCACAAAGGAGAGTAAACAGTAAATTCACACAGGATAGCTCAATACAATCCCCAAAGGAGAGTAAATAGTAAATCCACACAGGATAGCTCAATACAATCCACGAAGGAGAGTAAACAGTAAATCCACACAGGATAGCTCAACACAATCCACAAAGAAGAGTAACACAAGATTCAGCTCACCCAGGTACACATCACCGAAATGGGGTGAAAGAGATAATCAGACATAGATACTGAATCATCTAAGATGGGACCCACATAGGATACAAGACCAGCACAGCTAGGACCAACATAGGATACAAGACTAGCTGTCTTCATTGATTCAACTATACTGGGACCCACATAGGATACAAGACCAGTATTGAATCATCTAAGCTGGGACCCACATAGGATACAAGACCAGCACAGCTAGGACCCACATAGGATACAAGACCAGCTGTCTTCATTGATTCAACTATACTGGGACCCACATAGGATACAAGACCAGTATTGAATCATCTAAGCTGGGACCCACATAGGATACAAGACCAGCACAGCTAGGACCCACATAGGATACAAGACCAGCTGTCTTCATTGATTCAACTATACTAGGACCCACATAGGATACAAGACCAGCATTGAATCATCTAAGCTGGGACCCACATAGGATACAAGACCAGCACAGCTAGGACCCACATAGGATACAAGACCAGCTATCTTCATCATCACAGTCCACTAAGGATTTCTGCACAGTCGTCGCCGCAGTCCACTGAGGATCTCTGCATAGTCGTCGCCGCAGTCCACTGAGGATCTCTGCACGGTCGTCGTCGGAGTCCACAGAGGATATCTGCACAGTCGTCGCCGCAGTCCACTGAGGAGAAGCAGTCGCAGCCAGCACCAGGGTTCCGCACATAGCAAGCTCATTCGGGAGGGTCTGCTCCACGAGCTGAGAGGCCGATACATCAACTGTCACAAAGTCCGAAGTTGATGTATCCAAAAGTTCCGCATCGTCAACAGGAACTCAACGTCGCAGACGGCGCGTCAATCAGACGCAAGGTCTGAGAGTTATTGGCTTTTTCGTCCCGGGGGCCCGGTTGGTTTTTAAGGCAAAACCAACCCGACCGTACTCCACCTGTGCCAAAACCTCAGGCAGAGTATGCCAAAAGATCCGTCTCACATAGAGGAACTCAACAAAGCTGACGGCGCGTCAATCGGACGTCCGTAGCTCAAGATATGAGTGTTTCCGCTCCGGGGTCCCGGTTGGCTTCGTGTACGAACCAACCCGACCGTACTCCACCTATGTCCAAACCTCGGACGGAGTATGCCAAAAGATCCGTCTCACTTAGAGGAATCCACCAAAACAGACAGCACGTCAATCGGACGTCCGTAGCTCAAGATATGAGTGTTTCCGTTCTGGGGGCCCAGTTGGTTTCGTGTACGAACCAACCCGACCAAACTCAAAGTATTTCGAAACCTTGAGTGCAATATACAGAAACGACCGTCTCGATCCGAGGATCGTGTTGCCGCTGATGACGCATCGTTTGGAGGCCCGTAGCTCAAGTTACGTTCATTTGAACGAAAACGGTCCGTGGATGGGGGGTCCAGGTCCGGGCCGACCCGGGACGACCCGGTCGGCCCGGCCCGGCCCGTCCAGGGCCGGTCCGGCTCGGCCGGCTAGGCTCGGCCGAGCGGCGCGGGCGGGAGCCGGGGGCTCAGCCCCAGCGGTCGGGAGAGGAGTCGTAGCCCGCGTGTGGGCAGTGCGGGTCTTCAGCGGACGCGGCGTACTGCCGCGTCCCGAGCAGCGAACCGGACCCGCGTGTCGCGGGTCCGCTGGCCGCCGCCGCCGCTCAGCCGTGGCGGCCTGTCCGGTGGCCCGCGCCGCCGCTGGCTTCCGCGGGCCACCGAAGTCGCTCCGGTGGCCCGTTTTCCTTCCTGTCTGCGCGGTTGTTCCACACAGGTTCCGTTCTTCACTGCGGGATCATCAAATTGCCATTGCATCATATTGCATCGTCGCCCGCCAAATCCGAAAATCACGAAGAACGGAGGAGGGTTTCCGGGCCGTGTTTGTTTGACCCGCACCCTCCGCGTTCGATAAAAACAACGGGAGAAATTGTTCAACACATGAACAGACAATTTAAATAAATAAAATTGTTCATTTGAAACCGGTTCATTAATTTCTAAAGAACGTTCACTGGAATATAAAGAGGGGTATTCCAAAATATAATATCCCTACCTCGTTGGTCGTCACGCGTGGCCGTTCTTCGCGGAATTGCTCATCGCGGAAGGTGGAGATCGTCGCATCGTCGCGGAAGGGCGTCGCGTCGTCGCGGTACACGGCATTGAGTCGGCGAACTCAACGCACCATGAAACAGCAGATTTAAATTATAAATAATTAAATCTGTGTATCGTTTTATACCCAAAAGCGCTTTTAGAAGAAACCCGAAATCACTCACTTCAAACGATTGGTGATCGGAGATCGGGGCGGGGAAGAACGTCTCGGATCTGGGCGTCATCGATTTCCGCAGATGACAGCGTTCTTCGCGTTCTTCTCGTTCTTCGTGTTCTTCGTGTTCTTCGCGTTCTTCACGTTCTTCACGAATAAGGATGAAGGTTCAAGGATTCCCTCTCAACGAGTAAACTTTGAAAAGACGGGTTGGTCTTATTTTAATATTATGACAACACATGAAAAAGGGTAAGTAACGACCCATCAATTCGTTGAATTAATACAACGAAAGCAACAGCTCATTTAATTTACACAAATAAACCGCCCAATTAAATGGTCTGTTAAGAAATTAAGAAAACGCTTCAGTTGACTTTCATAATGACGGGTTTTCGCGGGTGCGTTACTTAGCGGAAAGAAACGGCATGGCTCGTGCGGGCCCCACCTCACAAATATCCTACCAAGGGGGTAGGATATTTCTAGATAGCATCCTATCCGGTTAAACTTAGTTTATTCCTTCATTAAGTGGCTTCAAGTGGCTTAAGTGAAATAAAATAAAGTTGTCGCAAAATTATTTTATTTCTCAACTTTAACCCCGAAAATTAGAAACCACACCCGAGCAAGCGCAACTCCAGAAGAGGCGTTTCTAAGCGAATACCGGCACTGCAATTTCATCGGTGCCCTCAGAATTCGATTCCGGGAACTGGTTTAAAAGTTAGAAAAACCCGCTTTTCCGTTCACTGAACTTACCCGTGCCAAACTTCGGAAAATGATTCCGGGCACAACAGGCCTCAGAATCAGGCGATGTCAGAAACTGCGTTCTTGTAAAATTCCAAAGAAAATTAAGAAAAAAAAATTTCCTTGAAATTTACGGGTCTTTACATTAGTCCCACCACAGGGCTTTACATCCACATAAAGCTTCAACACAAACTAGGGATACAAAGGCGGTACTTAGCACGCATCTGAGCCTCTCGCTCCCAAGTGCTCTCCTAGAGGTTCCTGTGCTGCCATGTGATTTGCACAAGAGGAATCGATCGCCCACGTAGGACCGCTCCTGTCGATCCTCTATCTCCACCGGGACCTCTGTAAAAATCACCCAATCATCTACGTCTTTCTCCCCATAGACAATGATGTGCGTTGGGTCGTGCACGTATCTCCTCAGCTGAGATACGCGGAAGGCGTCGTGCACCCGGTGCAACTGAGGTGGCAGAGCCAGGCGATAAGCCACCTCGCCAATCCAACTGAGGACCTAGAAAGTTCCAATGAAGCGTGGAGAAAACCTGCCGCCTCGGCCAAATCTCCGTAAACCACGTCGAGGTGAGACCCACAAGAAGACGTGGTCGACATCCTCGAACTCTAGTGGCCTCCGCCTCCTTTCATAATATGACTTATGACGGCTCTAAGCTGTACTCATCCGCGCCTGGATGACCTGGACCATCTCAGGTCCCATAAGAGCTGCAAGATTTCTTCCTTGCCAATAAGAGAAATCTGGTCTCATCCCCTGGATGAACCACATTCTTTGCCTAAAACAGTCAATCCCGACATGGATTATACTAATCCATACCATTTGTGACGTCATAAGGCATCGACGCTACTACAAAGAGATCCAACCTTTACTCTCGCCTCCAAGGGTTGAGCCACACTGTCGGCATCAGTGTGTGGTAACTGGGTCTCCTCCAGTAGATGTCTCACAGGTGAGGGTCAAGTCAACAGTCAAAACTGGAACCTCTGAGTAACAACACAAAAGAGGACAGGAATGAAAACATCACAAAGGTATGCGTCTTTTATTATTACAGCTCATAATACAAAGATGCTACACAATAGCAAAAAGGAACTAGAAGTACAAAGGATGTAACCACTAGTTCCGCTCCTATCCATTTGCTCCCAGAGCTCCATGATCGAAGGCCTCAGCTGCCTGAAGCTGAGCTCTCCCATGTCCACCAACTCCCTGCGGCCGGGGTGGACCTCCTGGTGGTGGTGGTGGCAACACCTCGAAGTGTCTCCCACCATCGGCTACTCGGCCAGCTCCTCTGCCTCATCCGCCGGTGCCCTGCGGACCAAAGTGGCCGAATCTCTGTCTGGGAGGTCCCTCTACTGCCTGCTTCTCATCTGTAAGACAAGTCGGGTAGTCTCGAGCCGTGTGACCTCACCCACTGCATGCGTAGCAATATTTTCCCCTTGCGTAGCTAGCTCTCCTTCGGGTTACCCGCACAACCAAATCTTCATCCTGTGGATGCCCATCTGACTGTCTGGCCCGCTTGGACCTCTGCGTCACCTGTCTACTGCCAGCTGCAGAAGACCCTGCTACGGGCCGTCCTGCAGAGGATCCTGTCACTGGAGCCTGCTCGGCGAGAAAACTCTCCACTATAAGGGATCTCTCCAACACCTCTACCTGTATCGGAATGTTGAGGGAGATCATCGAAGCCCCGATCTTGTGCCTCAGTCCATACTCGAAGGTCCGTGCCGGAAAGAACGAGTCCCGTACCATATCTGTGGAGTAGCGCGAGAGATCAGTAAATCTCGCCGAGTACTGGGCCACTGTCAAGCTGCCCTGCCGCAGCTGAAGAAGCTCCTGTATGTGCACCGCATGGAGGGTGGCTGGGACGAACTCGGAGCAGAAGATGCTCTCAAAGTCCGTCCAGAGAAGAGATGTCTCGCCGTGCACCTGGAGCATCAAGCTCCACCATCTGCATGCTGCCGCGTGCAGGAGCCTCGCTGCGAGGATCACCATGAGATCTTCTGGTGTCCTCACTAGCCTGAAAACTCACACGACCGCCTCCAGCCAGTCCTCGGCTGCCTGGGGGTCTGTCTCCCCACGAAACCTAAGTGGTCGCTGGCACTGGAACTCATGCAGAGTTCCAAGGCGACGTAAATCGTCAGCGGTCGTGGCGGGAAGCATCGGTGGCTCGGCGGGTAAAGGTACCGCTGGTGCATCTGCTGACAAGGAGCCCTACACCAAGGCCTCTTCACTCGGAGGGCTGTCATCATGCTCCACTCTCGGAACCCTAGCTGGCTGCCGTTGTGGGGCCATCCTGAAAGAAGCAGGTACGCCATGGTCAGAACAGTATACCTGGTGTGCTGACACAAGTAATCACAAAGAAAACTTGAACACACATGCAATCAATGTTTTCGTGCATTAAGTCGGAAATCAGAAGTCAGGGTCCTGGTGTACGGATACGTCTGTCGTCGCACCAACACTGGACTCCCTGGACTGATAACCACACTCAATATGCTAATCACTATTGCTTCACATAGAAGAAAGATCAGAGTCCCCAGTAGAACCGACCACCTATGATACCAATTTTTCACGACCCGTGCTCGGGGATCATGCCGTGACTACCCCAAGCCCGCCTTCCATAGGCCAGGGGCTGGCGACTACCACCAAGGCGTAAATCCCAACAAAAAGGGAAGGCATTTCCTTTGAAAAGTAAACAAGCACCACAGAGTAAGCAAGCGAAAAAGTAAACACTAAGTAAAAACTGTAACACGCTGTGCTGAAAGTAAAAGGGGCCGGAAATACAAGCCCAACTGTAAAGTACAACTGAAAAGCAAAAGCCGCTATGCCGAGCTGTCCACTGGAAATCCCACCTGAAGGGTGGGTACATATAGCTCCACTTCTCCTCGGGTCCACCTGACCGCTCCGAGTACGTTTCACCTAGTGGTCCGCCTCAAGGTACCGTCCTGCTCCACACGCCTCCACCACGATCAGCGTCGTCCGTCGTCTGCAACCAACACCATGATGTGCGGGCATAGCCCGTGCAGGGATGAGTATAAGCTACTTAGTAGGGACCCCGAGACCCCCGACGGTCTCCCGAAATCCACGAAGGATAACCCACAAAGGAAAGGTACAATCACGAAGTAACATCTGACACGGCTTAGGTATATGCCCATACATATACCTAAGTCATTAATTCCCGTTCGGCTCCAGCGTCCGAGCTCAAGCACAACCCAGTCCACACAGGAATGAAAAACGTATACCCACACAGGATAGCACAACACAATCCACAAAGGAGAGTAAACAGTAAATTCACACAGGATAGCTCAATACAATCCATAAAGGAGAGTAAACAGTAAATCCACACAGGATAGCTCAATACAATCCACGAAGGAGAGTAAACAGAAAATCCACACAGAATAGCTCAACACAATCCACAAAGGAGAGTAACACAAGATTCAGCTCACACAGGTACACATCATCGAAAAGGGGTGAAAGAGATGATCAGACATAGATACTGAATCATCTAAGCTGGGACCGACATAGGATACAAGACTAGCACAGCTAGGACCCACATAGGATACAAGACCAGGTGTCTTCATTGATTCAACTATACTGGGACCCACATAGGATACAAGACCAGTATTGAATCATCTAAGCTGGGACCCACATAGGATACAAGACCAGGACAGCTAGGACCCACATAGGATAAAAGAATAGCACATCTAGGACCCACATAGGATACAAGACCAGTTGTCTTCATTGATTCGACTATATTGGGACCCACATAGGATACAAGACCAGTATTGAATCATCTAAGATGGGGCCCACATAGGATACAAGACCAGCACAGCTAGGACCCACATAGGATACAAGACCAGCTGTCTTCATGGATTCAACTATACTGGGACCCAAATAGGATACAAGACCAGTGTTGAATCATCTAAGCTGGGACCCACATAGGATAGAAGACCAGCACAACTAGGACCCACATAGGATACAAGACCAGATGTCTTCATCATCGCAGTCCACTAAGGATCTCTACACAGTTGTCGCCGCAGTCCACTAAGGATCTCTGCATGGTCGTCGTCGGAGTCCACGGAGGATCTCTGCACAGTCGTCACCGCAGTCCACTGAGGATCTCTACACGGTCGTTGCTGTCGATGAAGTAGTCGCAGCCAGCAACAGGGTTCTGCACATAGCAAGCTCGTTCAGGAGGGTCCACTCCACGAGCTGAGAGGCCGATACATCAACTGACACAAAGTCCGAAGTTGATGTATCCAAAAGTTCCGCATCGTCAACAGGAACTCAACGTCGCAGACGGCGCGTCAATAGAACGCTCGGTCTAAGAGTTATTGGCTTTTTCGTCCCGGGGGCCCGGTTGGTTTTTAAGGAAAAACCAACCCGACCGTACTCCACCTACGCCAAAACCTCAGGCAGAGTATGCCAAAAGATCCGTCTCACATAGAGGAACTCAACAAAGCTGACGGCGTTTCAATCGGACGTCTGTAGCTCAAGATATGAGCGTTTCTGCTCCGGGGGCCCGGTTGGCTTCGTGTACGAACCAACCCGACCGTACTCCACCTGTGTCCAAACCTCGGGCGGAGTATGCCAAAAGATCCTTCTCACTTAGAATAACCCACCAAAACTAACGGCATGTCAATCGGACGTTCGTAGCTCAAGATATGAGTGTTTCTGTTCCGGGGGCTCGGTTGGTTTCGTGTACGAACCAACCCGGCCGAACTCAAAGTATCCCGAAACCTTGATTGCAATATACCGAAACGACCATCTCGATCCAAGGATCATGTTTCCACTGACGGCGTGTCGTTTGGAGGCCCATAGCTTATGTTATGGGCATTTGAACGAAAACGGTCCGTGGACGGGGGGTCCGGGTCTGGGCCGACCCGGCCCGAACCCCCTGGGTCGGCCCGAACCGGGTCGACACGACCCGTGTCCAGTTCGGCCGAGTGGCGCGGACGGGAGCCGCGGGCGAAGCCCCCGCGGTCGGGAGAGGAGCCGCGGCCCGCGTGCGGGCCGCACGGGTCTTCAGCGGACGCGGCGTACTGCCGCGTCCCGAGCGGCGAACCAGACCCGCGTGCCGCGGGTCTGCTGGCCGCCGCCGCGCTGCCGCCGGCTTCCGCGGGCCGCCGGAGTCGCTCCGGTGGCCCGTTTTCCTTCCCGTCTGCGCCGTTGTTCCTCTCGGGTTCCGTTCTTCACTGCTGGATCATCAAATTGCCCTTGCATCATATTGTGCCGTCGCCCGCCAAATCCGCAAAACACGAAGAACGGCGGAGGGTTGTCGGGCCGTGTTCGTTTGACCCGCACCCTCCGCGTTAGATAAAAACAATGGGAGAATTTGTTCACCACATGAACAGACAATTTTAATAAATAAAATTGTTCATTTGAAACCGGTTCTTTAATTTTTAAAGAAAGTTAACGTGAATATAAAGAGGGGTATTCCAAAATATAAAATCTCTACCTCGTTGGTCGTCACACGTTAGCGTTCTTCGCGGAATTGCTCGTCGTGGAAGGTTGAGATCGTCGCGTCGTCACGGAAGGGCGTCGCGTCGTCGCGGTACACGGCGTTGAGTCGGCGAACTCAACGCACCATGAAACCGCAGATTTCAATTATAAATAATTAAATATGTGTTTCTTTTTAAACCCAAAAGAGCATTTTGAAGAAACCTGAAATCACTCACCTCAAACGGTTGGTGATCAGAGATTGGGGTGGGGAAGAACATCTCGGATCTGGGTGTCGTCGATTTCCACGGATGACGGCGTTCTTCGCGTTCTTCGCGTTCTTCGCGTTCTTCACATTTTTCGCGTTATTCGCGTTCTTCGCGTTCTTCAAGAAGAAGGATGAAGGTTCAAGGATTCCCTGTCAACGAGTAAACTTTCAAAAGACTGGTTGGTCTTATTTTATTATTATGCCAACACACGAAAAAGGGTAAGTAACGACCCATCAATTCGTTGAATTAATTCAACAAAAGAAATAGCTCATTTAATTTACGAAAATAACCCACCCAATTAAATGGTCTGTTAATAAATTAAGAAAATGCATCAGTTGACTTTCATAATGACGGTTTTTCGTGGGTGTGTTACTTAGCGGAAAGAAATGGCAGGGCTCCTGTGGGACCCACCTCACAAATATCCTAACAAGGGGGTAGGATGTTTCTGGATAGCATCCTATCCGGTTCAACTCAGTTTAAGCCGTCATTAAGTGTCTTCATGTGGCTTCCAAGTGGCTTAAGTGAAATAAAATAAATTTGTCGCAAAATTATTTTATTTCTCAACTTTAAGCCCGAAAATTAAAAAACACACCCGAGCAAGCGCAACTCCGGAAGAGGCATTTCTAAGAGAATATCGGTGCTGTGATTTCATCGGTGCCCGCAGAATGCGATTCCGGGCACTGGTTTAAAAGTTAGAAAAACCCGCTCGTCCTTTCACTGAACGTACCTGAGCCAAACTTCGGAAATTGGTTCCGGGCACACCGGGCCTCGGAATCAGGCGCCGTCAGAAACTGCGTTCTTGTAAAATACCAAAGAAAATTATGAAAAAAAAATTCCCTTGAAATTTATGGGTCTTTACAAAAGTGAATCCTCTAGGATGAGGAGAGGTATGTGGAGAGAGTAAATGGGCAGGGGTTGGACGAGCCAAAGGCTTGAGGAGTGTGGGAAATGAGGTATAGGTGGGGGCCTTTTATAAGAGGAGAGGAGGGGCACTTTTGGAAATCATGAAACTATTATTTTATTTTCAAAATTGTTTCGAATTTTTAAGGTCCCATATTGACATATTTCGATGATAATATGATCATTCTACGAAATATACCCATCCAATAGTTTTTGGACAAGTGTAGGTTTTATATTTAATATTATCTTTTCATTTTATTTAAACCGTTCATTAATGAGGTAATCGTTCCATCATCATGATGTCATATTTAAATTTATTTATTTAATGTCCAAAAAATATAACAAAAATATCATGATGTAGGAAATCATTTTATCGTTCCAACGAGTATTTATAGTCAAAATCTGATTATTATAACCCCTTCTAAAAAATTTTTTAGTTATACAATTTATTTTAGTGTCATTTTCACTTTTATTAAAAAAACATTAAAGTCATTATCTCACCCCAGTGGCTCCATGGGGTCCCCTAAATCGACCCATGGGTTGTCTTGGTCGGCCATGACTCATCCAATAGGGGTAGGAAAAGTGTCATGGTGTTTTCATATTTTTATAATATCATTTTTACCTTAAATTACACCAATCACCTCTAATCACGATTAATGAAAAAAAGTTACTATTCACCTAAAAATTATTTTCATCCCATTGAACAACATTTTACATACTAATGACAACCATGTATATCAGATTTTCGAAATTCAATACACATTAGTGGTAAACTTTAATTTTACTGAAAAATGAGTTTTCTTGATTACCACTTAGTGGTTTCACTATTCATAAAAAATTAGAGTTTTTCAGAAAATTACCAAAAATTAACTCTAAGCTATATTTGATATTCCAAATTAAAAAATGATGTTTATATTAACTAATTCAAATAATATAAGTAGAATTAATTAATTTAATAATTAACTCCCACTGTCAAAAAATAGCGTTTTTTTAAGAAATAATATATATCAAAAGATTGATATTTGTTTATGTCGAATTTCATAGTGAAATTAATTCCAAAGTCCACCATTGAATCAAATGGTAAAAATATATTACAGTTTCACTTTAAAACCAATTCAAAAGATAATCTAATCATATAAACAAATTATATTAAAGAGAGGTTTTGAATTAAAATGCAACATTTTCCACTTATTCATAAAAAATGAACTTTATCGGAAAGATAACAAAAATTTACACAAAGTAAATTTTGATGTGCCCATTTTAAAGAAGAATTTTATTTTGTCAAATATAACACATAAATTTTTCAAAATGTGGGTTTAAAATAAGTTTTCCATCAAAAGGCGGTTAATCGACCTTTAAAAAAATATTTGAATGTTTACGCTTAAAATTGGATTCATTCGCATTTTTAATCCTCTAACATTTATTGTAAAGAGTAAAAATATTTGACAAACATATATAATCATTTTGTAGTTAGTTCTGTTCATTCCCGCCATTACAATGGCTAGGCGTTAACAACCATTTAAAATAATATTATTTTATTATTAGAGTGCAAAGTCTGAATTCAAAAAAAAACTCGTTGTTGCATATTGGGTACGCCATCGAGCATAGCATTCCCTTTGAAGTAATATTAATATTTTATTCACAAATATTGATAAATGTGAAAATGTCATATTCTTTATTTACCTGGGATGTTACACCATATGTCATGAATCAATCCCACTATATCATAACATACTACATATTGATAGAGGATGCAACATAATAAAACAATACTCTATCTCTATCTCTGTAAATTTCATTATTGTTGTTGATTTTAATCCACCCTTAAGCACATGGAAGTAATTCTCATAATCATCTGACCAAATGAACATTATGTACTATTTTTTGTACCTCATATTGGTGCTAGTAAATTGTAAATGTCTTATATTATTCATCATTAGTAGCATAATAATCCTATGAAGCTTCAAATATCAAAAATATTTTTGGGATACACCCAATAAACCACAACCCTCACTTTTTAAAGGTCAATGGACACACCCAACTTCAATATTATATGCAATAAAAATTATACCTAATAAATCCAAAAAATGACCCATTGAATGATTTTCATGTAACTAATACCCATGTAGTGTTCCCAAATTGATCATCATGAGTTTTCCCTGATCTACCCTCATGTGGGAACATATGATGATAGTATACATTTATCCAAAATAAATGTATCTAGTTATGGATCGAAAAATATTTTTTTCAAATCCTTAAATGCTTTTGGTGTATTTGATAAACCAAAGGCCATTATCATGTACTCATAGAGGTGATAAATAATTCATTATGATATATGTGTTATATAAATGGGTCTCACCATAACCATGTGATAACATAACCCTATGTTTGTTGTAGAAAATATCCTCGAACCTCTAAACTATTAAAAAAACTTATGATACATGTATGGGAATATTTATTCTTATTAGGCACCTAATTCATCCATCAATAATTTACACACATTTATAATGTTCAATAAACCTTATTAGTATAGAGGATTGGAGAACCACATAGAGATTTATTAGGGTTCATAAATCCCTTCACCTCCAAATCCTCCAGTTGGAACTTCAGATAAAGAATATTTTCTAGAGTCATCCTATATAGCATAATAAAAATAGGATTATAATCTAGATCAATATCAATAGTGGACTCCACCTTCTTCCCATGCGGTAGTCCCTTGATGTCATCAAGAAACAAATTTCACAAACTAGTCAGCCAAATAGGAAAAAACTACCTACTGATCACCTCTATCATCAAATATAATGCTAATAATATTGGATGAAACCCCACCCTGCTTCTTCTATCTAGTATTATCTCAACCACATGAAAGTCACACTCTCCCTTGGGAATATAACTAATTCTATAAGGAAACATGAAAGATAGATTTTGTTAATTGAAATATATATGAACACCTAAAATAATTGTCCAATGAATACATATAATTAGGGAATTCCTAGAAATTTATACTCTAAAAAGGTCTCATATGAATAGGTAACCTCTGACTTAAAGATAACAATTCTTACAAATATGAACTCTATCATATTAGACTCCCAACAGGGTGTCTAAAAACAATATCTCATACATTCACTCGACATCCAAACCTATAGATTCTATTAGAAATGTATATATAGAAGTGTGTGATGAACATGTGTAAAAATATATTTAATCTAATGTTTAAGAAATAATGATATTATCTCTCACTATATAAGTACCAATATACAGCTCTATGTGACCTGGGTGAACTACAAGTATGTATGTTGACCATTACATTTTATTTTATCTATACGTTATGATGTTGTAATGCAATCCTGGAGTGACTAATATGAATCTTAGAACCCCATCCACTACCTTGACTTATGCGACTAGTGAAACTCTGACAAACCATATATTACAGAGTATTAGATCCAACATTGTAGCCTTGAATTAGCCTAGAGGCTCTATCATTGTGTTCTTATGACATCAATTTGTAAAACCTCTATAGATAAATCGTTGCCTCATAATATCTATAATTGATTTCTATCCAGATATAGCATTCTTGGTAATGACCATTCATTTCACACTAACTATATATGATCAAACTATATCCATAGATAATATGTCCAAAACTTTTCTATTAGGATCCATCAAAGTGGAGCTTCCTACAACTATATGATCCAATGCCAGCTGGTGTGTTAACACAGAGGACCATAGTCCTTCATCAAATTTCTATCCAAAATAAAATAATGATTCACATTTTCTATGACAATAGTGAAAGGAAGGCATTCACCTGTGCCATTATCTCATACCAAGTTCGACATCAAATAATTTCTCTTAATCTAACACATCACTATACATTGATAGAGTGATAAACTATAACTTTTTAAAGCATGATACATACTCCTCTACAAATGAAATCACATAGATATATCAGGTCATAGGGTTATGAATAAATAGTTGTCAAATAAGCTATATTTGAAAACATTTTAGACCATGACCAAATGATAATCATTCTGAATCTCGACATCCCACCAATGCCTAGTTTGATGTCAAAGAATATAGGTGGCAACATACAGCCACTTATCAATGGTTATCTCAATAACCCTGGTGATATTATGTATAGAATCGTACCAATTCACAACAACTCGGGGGAAACACTCACCATAGAAATTGTAAATATGATACAAATGGAACTCCCATGTTAATTCAAGAATTTTGATCATGGATTGAGGTGTATCTCATACTATATACTATGTGACATAAAAAAACTCTACCTATGATAAGTTTTTATACTCTAGATTGGTTCGATATGTAGATTGGTCTTCCACAAATGCATTGTGTGCTCTATAGTTCCATCTTTTTGCTCAAATGGCGGTCAACTAGAATACATTTATGTAGAATAAAAAAACAACTCAGAGCACATCACTAAAATAATTCATGGAGTCGTATTTTATAGAATGCACTAAAAAACATAGTATCCTAAGTATTAATGATAGATTCTCCCACTTGACCCATCACCCCACAATCAATTTAAGCCACCCATATCACGAAGCCTTGCACCACCAATTTTGGTTAAATAATCTTCCATTCATAGGTTTTCTGGGAAAACACATACTAAGATGCTTACAGAAATATTATTTAACAAAAACCACAACTTACATTAATCCATGTATCATAGATAAAATTAATTTAGGTCTATTGTAATTCTAAATTCCTTTAATTTATCAAATATTGTTGGCCTAGTGAAGTTATAATTAGAATAAATCACAATTTATAGTAGAAAACACCATTTATTTTTTTTACACACCATTTAATTAACAACAAATCAAATTCCAAACAAGGGTTCCTAACATCATATCTTTAGTCATTTAGTGATTGGTTAAATAGTGTTTCACCATTAATCTAAAAAAGAATAAAGTATTTTGGTTAATTTTAACACATTAGATAACCATACCATGTTATAACAAGGGAAAATAAGAAACAAATGAAAGTAAGTATGATAATGGAATGTAAATAACTTTTTTCCTAATGTGGTATGTGTACACACACAACAAGAGATAATAATTTCATAAACCATCACCTCATGATGAAATTGCATCACCCAATGTGAAAATAGATCAATTGTATCAATTAAATCCAATAAAATAAATTCCATCCCCTGGTATCATAGACTATGGCTTATATGTAGGTTATATTTACCTAGGAACATTCTCATTACGAAGTCCCTATGCATCGTATCATCATATATACTCAGACTCACTTCTAAATTAATGGAAAATTTATATAATAGATTATTTTATATCCTTGGGCCACAAACGAATCTATAGGGGCCTCATTATGGAGTACCAAATGGAATTAAGAACACCTCATCATACACCAACAGCTATTGAGAACCTGTCAGGGTCTATAGGAGGTATAATAAAAAATACTCCCTCTTGTCAATTTAAATTATAATGAAACTAAAAAAATTCATATTCATTATAACTGGATAATGTAAATATGTTATTAAATACATATTAGCTACCCATATAGAGTCTTTCTATTTCGACATATAGAATAAAAATGCATACATATAATTCAATTCATATACAATATTCCACAAAAGTAAAAATAAGGAAAAAAAAAATACATAAAAAACAATGATGTGTCCAGATCTGTCCCAGATCCCAACTCTTAACTCCAACACTAGAAATAACAATATGAATCGTCTACAGTTGACATGACCTTGTCCTCTCTTATATCTAAGATATATTTTCATGTATCAAATGGTGACCCAAAAATGTTTTATGTATTACTAAATAGGCCATCACCAATAGTGACTAATAAAAATTCATTATGTATGTATAAAGAATAATTATGTTCAATAATTAAGAAGAGTAGTTTTAAATAGAAGTATTTGAAATAAAATGAAGGATGGCATTCCCCATGTCTCAACGAGATAATACTAGATGATCCTACCTGATTTGGCCAATGTCGATCTATGAATATAGTTTTAGTGATGTGGAAAATCTGATTCTAGGGAACATCGTTGAGAAAACCACGATAACATATCCTTTGGGAATCAACATTGAAAAATTAAACATCCACTTCTAGTAATTCCCATGAATATACAATATTTGGGTCTGAACTCAAGGGAGTACATTGATTTTTAGAGATAGGACTCGATTGGAATCCACATCTTACAACCATGACATTCCACACCAATAAGGAAAGATGAATTTATGGAGCTTATCCTAAAATAATCAATTAGGGTACCCCTCAAGAATCCATGAAATTAATATACGGGATTCAATAAGTGTATAAATTACATAAATTCAATGGGTAGCTTCCCCCATGGAATTTGTTTTAATTAATCTATGTATAATACATTGGCTCACATATGGCATTCCATAAATTGGACCTCATTAATTACACATGTTTCTTTATACCAAAATATTCATATGTGCCCCCAAATGGAATCCATGTGTAATCCATAGAATTCCATGCTAATCAAATTCATGGGGAATCTATGGATTTCATCCCTGGAGTTTTATACATGATAATATTTTCCAAGGATCTGAATCAGGTCCTTATTTCAGAATTAAAATAATAAAATATTTAAAACTCAAAAGAGTTCACCATTTGGGATTTATAAACATTTCCATTTTGGAATTCCATGTCCAAGAAACCTACCAGGTCCTAGGGGTCATCCAACCTATTCCTCCTTATATTTTATGGAATTATTCCTCTAATATATTTTTGAAAAAATTTTAATTTTCCACCTAAAAATTAACAATTTAAAAAATCACCTCTTTAATAGTTTCAACAAGGGTCTACCCAACCCAACATAAATTTGTTGTTCAATGAATGATCAAATACTTCAATAGGGGATCTAAATAATTTATTTTAATATTAGGGAAAGGGGTTGATGAGTTGGCATGATTACATATAAAAAGGGTAATACATTTTATACAAAAAATATAACATCTTATTATATGAATATTCATTATAAAACATAATGATTTCTTCCAGAATCAGATATGTATATTCAAAAACATGTATAGATAAAAAAATTGTTGACAAGTGAATTGCATCTTGTCTCACTAATTTCATCATATCATTAAGCGTTCTTATACATATCATACAATATACCATTATTCATTACTTTTGTAATGGAGTCATAATAAAGTGTGATATCATATCATTTATAAGAGTAAACAAGTCATATATTAATGACCACATAAACATCAAATTAGAAAAAGGGCATGAGAACATTTGAATAACATTATAATACCATTCCTTGAATATAATATTTCATAATATTTAGTCATAGAATAAATTTTTTAATTCATAATACAAGAATCATGATGAAGTAAAATAGCATGATCTATAGGAGAATTACATTGGAATAAGACATTTATTTTTGGAATAAACAAAAGAAAATAAAATATTTTCCCTGGTAGTCAAGGATAAATTACAAGACTATCATTGTGGATTTATATCACTCCCCAAACCCTCTTTGTAGTCAATGTTCACTCCCAAGACCAATATAATGGATAAAGACCCTTACTGATCTGTGTTCAATCACCATTTTGGTTTTATTTAACTCCTAAGATATATTTGTTTACCCAATAAATTAGAGGGCTATACAATTCTAGGCCCTTCCATCACATAATTAAAATAATATATATGTGTTCCATAACATCATAAAACATTAATCATAACATACCATTTTAAAAGTAAATAAATTTGTTTCAAAGACATTTTATCATTTCATCATATCATAATTCATAAACAAATGTGTTTCATAAAAATCATTTAATCATAATCCCAATACAAATATTGAATGGATAATGATAATATCAATGGATAATATACAAAATAATTCATTAATAATATCGTTGGATATTATCTACGATATAAATTCTTTTTAAGACAACATAAAATATTAGTAGAAAAATATATCTTCTTCAATTAAAAATCACTGATTTAAAATATAATATTTTTGGAATGATAATGGATGATATTATCAATTAAAAAACATTTGTAATTGGTATAATGGGATCTTCAATTCATTGTGTGGTCATAATGGTATGAAATTCTATTTCTATTGTATACATGAAAATACATTTTCATATTTTCTAAAAAGTGTAAATTACTTTGTTTGGACCATTTCATTCTAAATATGGAATCTATTTTCACATTTAAATTTCAATAAGAGGTAAAACTTTATTTTAATATATTTTTCTACAATTCAAATGAAATCATTTTTATAAAATTATATTTTTATTCATAAAGCTATGTTGATTCCGATTCCATTCATAGAAAAAACTATATATGAATTTGAAAAAAAATTATATATAAATTTCCTTAAAATCCTTAAACAATAGTGATTAATTTAATATATAATGATAAAACCTATTCTATAAATAAAAAATTTCTGATAAAATAACTTCAATGTTTTTAAATGATTTTAAATTTTCATTACAAATTTATATGAAACTAGTTAATTAAAAATATAGATAAGTAAACCAAACATTTTGAATAGTTTAGTTATTACTATTTGTAGCTATCATTGAAATGATAATATTATTATTGTCACATTAATCAATAATATTCTAATAGTATATACTAGTTTTTTATAATCGATTTCTCATTTATAAAAATCAATCAATGAAATTATAGTTCTCAAAATATAAATATATCATGATATCCGAAGGTGTTATATTTTACCACTATTAAAGTGAATTTTCCAATGAAATCCCATCACTTAAATAAAAAAATAAATAATATCTCTATTTAAATACATTATCATGTGGATGGGATCCATACTCATGATGCCCCCCCCCCCCCGTTTTCCCCACGCGGTGGCACCCCCCAAGGGAAGGTACACTCAAAATCAACGTTGATGCTCATCTCCCCGTGGATGGTCTTGTTTCTCTCGGTCTCCTGGCCTGAAATCATATGGGGCAAATAATCGCTACGAAGTATGAACCACGTCATGCCTTTTAAGAAGCTGTTGTTGCTAAGGCTAATACCATCGTGGCAGGCGTGATACTAGCTTTGGAATGTGGATGGGGTGATGTTTGCATTGAATCTGACTGCCTCACAGTGATCGATGCCATTAATCGCACGGATGACAGACTTCAGTCTTTTGGCCTTATCATCATGAGAATTCTCTCACTTTGTCATTGTCTCCCACATGGAAAATTCTCCATTACCAAAAGTGAAGGTAACAATGTGGCCCACCGGTTGGTGACTTCAGGTCCCTTCGAGGCCAACCAGCTCTGGATGGAAAATATTCCTTTGTGGCTTTGCAGTTGTATGTCGGCTGATATTCATCATTAATGATATCTGTTTTATCTCAAAAGTAGCTTCCTTAAATTTTTGATTCCTCTTGAGAAAATAAACGAGGTGGGTAGTATTATTTCATAGAAATATATATTTATGATCAAAGATTTCTAATGGTTTTCTTCAAATGAAATATCATTAACGTATTTTACAATATTGAAATTATTTATATGTGATGGTTAAATTATGTAATTTTTAGGATAGATACATATAACATGTTTTGAACTTGGGATTGGTTCGATGGATGTTACAAGAAGTAAACTAACATCTTTAAATGATCATGAATCTCAAATGGAAAAATATACTAGGTATTATTTTTCAATTATTTCTGAATATCATAAAATAATTTTATATTGAAATTTTTAATAAAACATTTCGCCATGTTTAATTTCATGATATTACATATGATTATCAACATTATTTTTTTAATTATTCCATGATTTGTTGTTGAATATCTCTAACATTCTCTTCCATTTACTCAACTAGCTCAAGCCACAATAGTTTTCTCTCCAAATATTTGTCCTAGTATGTTGGGTTTTTACACTTCTATCCATATTGGTCTTCATAAGGGGACATATGAATATTGGTTGAATGATATTTTATAACAAAAATAAAATAGATCAAAGTGTTGATCCCATGTATGTTAAAAATCCATAAATTAAAATATCATTATATCCACTAATGATAAATGGTTATCTAGGAATAAACATCTGTCTATGGATGATAATTTGTTCAGAAACTCAACTCTCTATCTATATCCTATTGAATAATTCACAAATACATGTATATAAATCTCATATCCCGATCAGATACAAGAGAATGTGGTATATCATGCAACCCTATAATTTTCATAATATAAAGTATAAAAATTTGACCAACAGAGATGACTTACCTGATATTAATGAACATTACATAATTTTTAAGGTGATTCACTACAAAAATATTATTATTATTTCCTTTAGAAATTTTAGAGTGTCAAATAAAAAAATCAAGGGTGATATTTTTCAATTTCCATTCTATTATTGGTAATAGTTTTAACTTCCCTTTAGACTTCTATATTTTGTCCATGACTTATTGACATACAAAGCACCGTTATATATACTCATAAATATTTCACTTCATGTTTTTCTATATGAAATAATAATTTATACATATATACTTCCATAATGAATAGAGAAAGATGATCTACAGGTTTCATCTAATCGCTCATTACAAATATATGGTATAAACCAGACACATTCATGGTCTCTAATCCTTATCATTACATAAAAATATATATTGAACTCAAGAAGATTTTTGAGCTTCTTCTATAGTTCTAAATCTTCCATCTATGACTCTTTAATCCTCACGTGAATAAATGTTTGAAAATTGATTTGATAGACCTAATATACTTCACATTTATTTATGATTTTCATATCCATCCTTTTCAAATACATAAATATTTGGTCTTTTAGGATCCTCATTATAGATATGCTTGTATAATCCATTCAAATTAGATTACCTTAGACCTTCTTCTCATTTTAAGGGTGATAGTGTATTGAGAATCTATATTTTTAAATCTTCTCTAACCATCAGTATTTGTTTAAATTTATCTCATTGTGATTTAATATATTCTTTGAACTTCTATGATCATTATATATATCATAAAATCCTCCATATAGATAATTCCTCAATAACTTTAATGAAAAAATTACAAAATGGAACTCTATATCATTATTTTGGTAATTTTTCTCTGGAACCATCAATTTTCATGAGGAATAATCTATAACCATATTATTATGCATGAGAATTCATCCCATTACCTTCATAAATGAATTAATATAGAATAAAACCCTTATCCAACTTAGTAAAATATAAGAATAGGTTCACAAATTAACCTTCTATAAAGTTACATGAAATTTTACCCACATTCAATGGTCCAATGAATAATGCCTCCCTTCGAAGTGAACATGATTTTTGATTAAAATGTTCGGAGAAATTATCCAAAAAGAATAAATACTATTCATCTAAAATATGAAAAATAAGGATCTCAGTCACATATTTTGCTTTGGACCAATGTTTAAAAACTACCATCTTTGATGGATCTAAAAATATAATCACCCGTGAGATTATTTGAATGGGAAATTTAAATAATTATAGAAATTATGTACAATTTAGAAAAGTTTCATACAAATTAGAATTCCTTAGCATCATTAGTACAATCATGGGATGATATTTCTGATCTTCTTTTCTCCTTAAATATATAATAATATCATTGATAAATACTACTGAAAAATGAAAAAATATATATTAATACTTTATTCATTAAATCCATTAAGATAGTTGGGTAATTAGTAATTCCAAATGAAATCAATATGAATTCAAAATTTCCTCACAGTGAATGGAATACTGTCTTGGGTATATCCTTCTTCTAGAATCATAGTAGATGATATCAGGAACAAAGTAAAATATTTGGAAATTATTTAGCTCCATGTTGTAAATAAAACACGTGACCATTATGGGGAAAATGATACTTTTTCATTATAAAGATATTTCTGAATTCATGATAATCAATACAGGGGTGCATTAGTCTATCATTCTTGGTAAAAAATATGTCTTCCCCATGGTGATTAACATGCTCAAATAAATCATATAATAAGATTCTCATGGAGTTTCTTACACATTTTCAAAAACATAATTACATCCATTATATTTGGATTCATTGAAATGGTTGTAGTACCAGCGATTAGCTATACTAAGAAAACAAAAATCATTTTTTGATGGAAGGCTAATACTCTCTGCTCGAAACACATCAATAAATCGTAAACAATAGTAATATAATTGAAGTTTAGTTTCTCCTCATCCATCTATATTAATCACCATTTTCTGAATTGGAATGAATATTTATAAAATGGATTAAATTTTGTTTGGAAGTTCACATTTATCATCACACAGATAAATGATAATAGGATGGATTAGAATATTAAACATGAATTCCCTTCTATGTAGATTTATATGGGTATTATTTAATGTAAAATAATCAAAGCCCAAAATAGCATAAAAAAAACTAATGGAAAACTAATGTGATTTCTCGGAATCACATTCACATAACCAATAAAAAGAAATGATTCTTAGACTTTGGATATGATCACCATTCCATTATTTCATTCATTAATAATTCAATATCTAATCATTAATGGGGTACTATGATACCCCTAGAACATTTCACAAATATAAATGAGTGGTAAATTCCAAATCAAATAATAATTTAGTAGTTCTATAGAGGATGGAAAATGTATCCTTCCGAAATTTATTATAATACTCTATATGAGAAATGGAGATCAAATGATATTTCCCATTTTCTATTTTCATAATAGAACCATAATGTCAATCATTATCCCTGGAATTCATGTTTTAGTACTAGTTACCATAATGAATAAACTCCAATCATTTTAAACATTGGGGTCTGGTTGGTGTATTCTATAGAGTTTTTTCATTATTCCATTCTTTCACTAGTCTCATTAAATAATTTCAGAATTCAACTGCCTGGTGATCTTCATATACACACTTAATAAATTTACCATCATCCTTAAGAAAATTTCATCCATGTTTCCTTCAACACATCTGGTATAAAGTAAAATTCACCATCTTCTCTCAATGGTATTTAGAATTTTCTTTTGATTATAATTTTTTTTATCAAAACCAAAATATTTATTGGTAAATATTTTCTCCATTTCCTCCATGATAGAAAATGGAATTATTTTTTTATAGCTACATATGTCCTTTATGATTTATTACCTCTAGAGACATGGTTTAAATACATAAATGAGTTACTCAATCTTATTATTAGGATGGATGATAATACTAGAAGTGTACCATAGATGTCTTGTAAAATTACCCTCATAGGTACTAATAGATTCATCATCATTCTACTTTATCTTGGTGTTTTCTTTTTCTATTTTGATATGAAAATTACAAAGAATTTACTTATCGATGAACAATATCTTGAACTTGTCCCACTTCTTTGAATCAATTTAATCATGTTTCATCATGTTCTTGATAATATTACTCCATTGATCTACTTCACCATACAATTGATATATATCATGAATAATAATATAATGTAATAAACATTAACAATGGGAAATATGTTTTTAGTGAAACTAATTAATTGATCAGAAACTAATGTATCATTAGATACTATAAATTATGGTCGGTTTTTTCTTCAGGAAGGTCTTAATATAATTATTTTACAATATTTTATCATTTGGGTTCCCAATATGATTCATATCTAGATGAAGTTTCATAAGAGATGTAATGATATTGTCATTTGACTACCATAATTTTTCATTACTCACGAGGAAAATCATTTAATTTTTTCGTATTCACCATTAACATGATTCGTTCCAGTTCAATCTGTTGACCAAAATAAAAAATAATAGAGTGAGAAACAATATTCACAATGGGAAACTATATAATCCCAAAAAAATAATTAATTGTATTTCTAAATAATGAAACCTTATTATATGCCACCTTAGGTTTATCATAGATCATCCATGATCATTATAAAATTATTATTATGTTCTCATATGTTTAGACTTATTATTAGAGTTCTCACTAATGTTTTCACATCCAATTTTCCAAAGGAAAATAATACATTTTCAGATAAAAAGGATAGTGACCCATATATTTCATGGATAAGTATTGCATCATTTCATATCAAATTTCATATTCAGGGGTCATTGAATAATTATTGGAATTTTATAGTGCATGAATCATAAATGAATCAAGGAACACTATCGATAAAAGCATAACACTATCATAATAAATGTATTTTTTGCATACACATTATCATTGATCATTATCTTTTTTGATGTCAAGGCTTAATTATAATACTATAATATTAGATTGGGTTCAGTTCCCATACCATAGTAGCAGTCAAGGATCACTCCATATTCAATTATTTTGGATAGAGTGCCTTATTGATCATAGTTCACTACTATTGCGAGAAAATATCACAAGGTAACATTGCAGCATTTTTGTGTTGATTGTGTATGATGACCAAGAAGGTTTCCATAGTGAATTATCAACTTCCATGAATGGTTGTTGACAATCCATGTTGAAAATGAAAAATAACAAAGGAAAGTGAGATCTAGAGGTGGTAGAAAAGAGCAGTACCAGTTGGTGTTGTTTTCCAGTGTTTTCCAATTTATTGGGGCCCAATATTTGGAGGTTGGTGAGCATCGCAAAATGGGGATTTTCATGAAGAGAATATTTTAATATGGAAAAGGCATGAATTTCACAAAGAGAGGAAACATGGTTAGGATATCCCGAAGACCAGAAGAATGATGCCAGTGATTTTTTGCGATTACGACAAGCTTCGTGAACTACAGAGGATGAAGCGCATCGTTGCGGTGAAGGGAATTGTGGGGAGCTTCACGGCACATGGGAGGTGCATCGTGGAAAAGGAGAAAAGGGAATGGTAGAACACTCCGCGATTATCGCGATCTCCGCGATCAGAAAATTGCCGAGGTGCTTCGCGATTTTGAAAGAATTTCAGCGGGAACTTCAGAGCATCAATATTTGAGATGATGTGGTGTTGTCTTCACACGGAAAGTTCAATGGTCAGTAAAATCTCTTATAAATAGGGGCCAAACCCTCTGGGAGAAACAATGAGAGTTTCAGAGAAAATATTTTTCTCTCATATCGTGAAGGTGGTTCGCAAAGGCAGGGTGCATCACGAAAGAGAGGTGCTTCACGTCGGCTATCCTAGCTCCACCAAAGGCTATGCACTTCACGAGGTCGCGTGGTCTAAGGAGTGTGCTACATGAATAGGTAGGAGCTCCATGGTGGCCAATCATTGTGAAGGCTTGAGATTCGCGATAGTGCTTCACGATTGTGCTTTGCAAAAATGCAGGAGCTTCGTGAAGGCTTGTTTGAGCTTCGAGAATTTGGGATCCTCGCAATGTAGAGTGCATTGCAATGGTGTTTCCAAATTTAATTGACTAGTATTTAGAGTCAAAGAGGTAATTCATCAGTGGATGAAATTTGGACATCAACAAAGAATCTATAAACAGGTAAAGATGCATTTAATTCATGAAAATGAAGGGACCTACAAGAATATAAACCGTGAGTGGATCCCTTCTATGTGAAGTGAGCATAGTAAGAGGAAAAGGCGATATTCTACACCGGTAGTGAGCCATAGAGAATGAAATATGGAGTGAACCTTGGGAATGAAGTGATCTGACCATAAACTATGTAAAGGCAGTGAGCCTTAGAATAGAAGTGATCTATCCCGGGCCTTATAAAGGTAGTGAGCCTGGGATAGAGTGATTGTTCCCGAATCCTTGTATCCACATCTAGTAAAGATATTTAAAATTTTGTATGATGGGAACATGTTTAAGTATGCTCCTTGGACATAGCCCAGTGCGGGTGAACCAAGTTAAAATCTTTGTGGTTTCCTGGTTGCTTCCCTGCATTGCATTCAAAGCATCATCATCTGATAAATAAGAATATAAGTGATCTTAGATTACACACAAGTACAAACAAAATGACCATTGTAATATAGTGGTCATGATCTAGTTGGGTAGATTGAATTTTGAAAAATAATATCCATACCCTGATTCACACCCCCTCTCAGGGTATATAGGCCCCTAATGGACATAAAAATTGGTATCAGAGGAACTGGTTGATTTTATAAGATTTTTTGCCTCGACTAGGTGTAGTCGAGTTGTGTGGATGAAGATATAGTTTTCCCTTATCTCAGTTTACAATTGGGAAGGGAATAGCATCAATCAATAATCAGAAGATTGGTAATTTCCTTTACTGTGGAATTGATTAGTGAAAAAGTGTTATTCAACAAAAAGAATCAAACAGCTTACTGAAGGAAGGACTGGAAGAATCTGATAGGGAAAAGATTGATTCGCTCAAGCATAATGCAGGAATGAGTGAAGTAGTTGAACTTCAAAGTGATACTAAAACATATGATAATTAATATGAAGAAATTGAAGGAAGAGTGGATATGCAAGCTGAGTTGGAGGCTTCACATTAAGAGATGGATGTTTGGAGGGCTAAAACAATGAAAGCTAACAAAGTTGTTCATGATGCCAAACTCTATATGTAGTAGCATGACGAAGATAAGTATGAGTTGATAGAAGAAATTGAGAATCTAAAGTTATAAACACCAGAAAACTTATAATTAGTTAGTAAGTATAAGCATATGGTCGATGAATATAAAAGAGAGATTGATGACTTTAATAGATAAGAGCAAGTTGTCTACGAGGCAAAGGAATTGGATCAGAAATTCACAGATGAAATTAAATCAAAAGATATGTAGATTCATGCTCTAAAAATTGATATAAAAAAGCTATGTGGTTTGAATCAAAGGCTTATTGATGTAGCTACTGATCTGAGAGATAAGAATGTCTCTCTAGATGATGAATTGCAAAAGAGATCTACAGAGTTTGAAAATTCAAAAGTTGGAGTCAAGGGAAAAAATCAAGGCTCAAATGAGATTCAGAATTTGAAATCTAAAAATGATGACCTACCTAGGTAGATCTCTGAACTAATTCTGATGAATCAAAAATTACATCATGAAAATGCATGTTGCTCTAATTCTCATTCTCAACAAAAACTGAAAGCATGGGAAAAAAGTGAAATTGTGGATATGCTCACACGTGAATTTGAATAAGATATATGTAGGTGGAAGGATATCATGAAATCACACAATGACCATATTGAATAAAGGAATATGAAGATTCAAAAGATCGAAGAGTTAGAATCAATGAATAAGGAAATGGAGAAACGAAATGTTAAAGGAATGTAAAAATTGAAGGATGCCTTGCAATTAATATATGATAATCCTTCAACAAGTGATGATAAAATGAAAAAAATATATTATTTCTGAAGAGAAACAACAGCATATTTTCTCATCTCAAAGACAACACAGTTTGGGAAAAACTGGTTTTGGATATGATGGATCCCCCCTCCCACGTGCATGATAGAAAGAGAGATGGGAACAGTTCCAGAAGTGGAGAATATCCTCTAGGTGCTAGAGATAGGCCTAAGTGGACTATTTCAAAAGGAAATGATGACATGTGTTATTTCTGTGTAATTCATGGCCGCACATCATGCTTATGTTCAGAGGCTCCGGAGTATATTTCAGGCTGTGAAAATAAAAACTTTGATAAATCTGAGAACATGATGAAGTTCCATGAGAAATCACAAAGAAGAGTCTCTCAAAGGAAATCATTTATCAGATTCCATAATTGTGGAAGAATGGGACACACCATGAGTTTGTTTCTGGAAGATCAGGAGCTCCATGTCAGAGGAATAACTCAAGGTGCATCAACATCTCGATAGAGAAATGATGAAATGAGGAATTCCTTTGATGGAAAATGTTTTATATGTTCTGAATATGGTCACATGGCAAGACATTTCTGTAAGAAGAAAACATGAAAAAAATGGACTCGATGGGAGATTGTCGACTCCAACGATGCATAATGAAAAAAATATACCATGGGATACAATGTTTTATGGAGAAGGATAGGATTAAAACCTCAGTGGAATCCCATTGATCTGAATGAAAGGTGTATCAGTCACCTCCTCTTTCATACTCACAACAACTCTCAGGGAGAGAATGTGAACAACCGTGGAAGAGTAATGTGAGATCTACTCCAAATGTGATAAAGTAGAATGGACGGTCAATGGAGGACTCACCAACAGTGAAACATAGTATGGTGACATCAAAATCAGATAAAATAATGATAATCAAAGAATGCAATGAAAAATTAGAATGTAGTGTTCCGTAATGAGAAGTAGAGGAAGAAGAAAGATCCCTGCAATAGTGGATGTTGATTGGGAAGATGAAAAGAAGTGATATTCCTTCTCAAAGAAGGAATTAAAGGAAATGGGATTTTGGTGGAATATCAATTATGGAAATGTGTACTACTGGGTTTAAACCCCATATCTTGAGAACGGTCAATCCTGTAGAATCTAAAAATATGAAAAAGGCTCAAAATGTGGGTAAAGAATGCCTAGTCATATGGCCAAAACAGTTGAAATTGGCTAGGTAGTAAGAAGAAGAAAAGAATTTGTGTGATGCTTTGCAAGAAATAATCAAAGGGTTGACCCATCAGGATCAACTACAATCCTTATCATGAGGATTCCAAAAGCACCCCTCTCCTTATTTATATAAATGCTATTAACTGATGATTCAAATGATTCAGGATTTAGGGAGATACGATCCAAGGGAATGTGGCATCTAATGATGCAATGTGGAAATGTGATACGATTCAGAGTTTATATTGATTCAAATCAGGTAACAATGTCGATGAAGATAGGGAGAAACAGAGTGCAATAGGATGTGATTGTGTTATTAACATTATCTATTGTTTCTTATATCGAGTTTCAAATCAGCGGGCTTAGAGATTTTGTTAATGGATCAATTCCATGTGGAAGATGAGAACAAATGATGCAGGAGAAGATGAATGTTTATGGGTCTAAATAGTGTCCTAACCCCAAGAAGTTTTGTATAACAAAGGGGAAGCATTCAACAGAAAAATTATTTAATGAGTTTTCAATCGGGAGAATACTTATTGTCGGAGAAGCAACAAAAATAATGCTCTTCATGCTTTTTAATTTTTTTCTAACAATGTGGTATCAGCTAACTGTTTTCAGAATACCAATAAGTTGTGAGAGAAGTATCAACAATGATTCAACAAGAAGATCATAAAATTAGTTGAATGAAATGATTTCATTGGAAATGAAATAATGAAAAGTTATCTGTTGAAAGTGAGAATATAGTAAGAGACTTAGGGGGAGTAGATGTGGAAGATGCTGACATAGAAGAAGAAACTGATGATGAACAAGAGAGTGCCAAGTCTATGCCTATAAAGAAGAAATATATTCAAGATGAAATTCATAGGCAAAATAACATTGGATGAGATGATATGCTTTACTGATGTAGCTGAAGATGATAACTGGGTTTAAACCATGATTAATGAGCAATATCAGATTGAGAAGAATCAGATGTGGGAGATTGTTTCTAGACCAGTAGACAAGAATGTCATCAGGACTAAATGGGTCTTTCGCCTACAAGATGAATGAAGATGGCATAGTGGATCGAAACAAAGCATGAAAACTGTGAAATGGATACTCCTAGATATAGGAATTAGATATTTATGAGGCATTAGCACCGGTTGCAAGGCTTGAGACAATCAGATTATTCATATCCATTGCAGTGTAATGGAAGTTCAAAGTCTTCCAGTTGGATGTCAAATATGAATTCATGAATTGGATTCTAGAGGAAGAAGTGCATATAAAAAATCCAGATGGTTTAATCATTCATGAGGATGAGAACACTGTTTTTCGGCTGAAGAAGACATTATATAGGCTAAAATAAACACCGGGAGAATGGTCTTCAATGATGAATCAATTTTTGAAGGATCTGTGATTAAAATGTAGCATAGTGGAGGTGGCATTCAGAAATATGAAAATAAAGGTTCTTATGTGATTTGGAATTGAAATTTCTAAGGAGACGAAGACTATGGTTGCTACCCGGATGAAATTATCAAATGATGGGGATGGAAAGGCATTTAATATAACTGAAAATAGGTAAATCATTGGAAGCTTGTTGTACTTGACTAAAACAAGGCCTGATATTTTTGTTGCCACAAGCCAACCAGTTAGATATCAGAGTAATCCTAAGGAAAGTCACATGATTGCAGTGAAAAGAATACTTCGGTATGTCAAAGGAATGTTGGATTTCATCTTGACTTATAATGACAAATCTCAGAAAGAGTTATTGGGATATACGGATGCAAACTGGGCTGGATCAGCAGATGAAAGAATATCCTCATCAGGTGGTGCATTCTGTCTTGTTGGATTGTGTATTTCATAGCTATGAAAGAATCAAGATTTCATTTAATTGAGCATCGTAGAAGTTGTGTATATTGTGGCCACTCAAGCATGCGAACAATTATTGTGGACGAAGAAGCAACTTGAATATATGAGAGTTGAAGTAAAGTCTCTGATCAGAATCCAATGTGATAACTCAAGTGCTATAAATCTTAGAAAAAATATCATACATCATACATGGACAAATCACATTGAGATAAAATATCATTTTATCAAGGAGAAGGTTGAGCAGGATATCGTGAAGTTGGAGAATGGGCCTACAGAGCTACAGGTTGTAAATATTTTTATAAAGGCCTTACCCAAAAAAGCATTTCAAAGGCATCGACTGGCTCTGAGAGTTAAGTCGACTCCCAGCATTTTAAAGAGTTTGGATTTGGAAACCCCCCCCCTCCCTGAGGTATGTTGTGTTTTTCTATACTCTTCTAATGTGTTTTCTTACCAATTTCTCAGACTTCAGAGGAGTTTCCTTTGGGTTCGTTGACAAAGGGGGAGAAATAGTTACTCTTCAAGGGGGAGAAAATGTGGATTTTAAAAGGAGAAAATGTCTTTGTTAAAGACATTGGGAGAAGTTGACAGGTGGAACAATGAGTTGTGTGGAGTGCAATGAGATATATGGAGTGTTTTAAAACTGATGATGCAAGAAGTGATTGATCAAAGTATAGATATCAAGACAGTTGAGGATCGTGATAAAAGTTGAACAGTGATATTGGTATGGTGAGAAAAGGTGTCCAGCTATCAGGAATTTCTATTAGTGTGGTTCAACAATTGGTATCCATTTAGCGATTGGTATCAGTTTGGAATTGACAATTGGGTTCTGGCATAGAGTGATTCATTGATGAATTTTTCATACTACTCTTGTTTCTCACGCCGAGAATTGCTCATGTGGGCTTAGAATGCGTGTTATGTGAATCCATGAATGCTATAAGAATCATAAAAGGAGAATGGTGGTAGTGGATGGAAGAAGACTTAGTGAGGTATAAACATGCAGAAAATATTTCTGAGATGATTTTTGAAGAGTTGTCAACACACCCAAAGGGGGAGATTATTGGGAAAAAATCACTCAAGGTAACATCGTAGAATTTTTGGGTTGATTGTGTTTGATGACAATGTAGGCTTCCATGTTTAATTGTCGAGTTCCAAGAGAAGTTGTTGACAATCCATGTTGACAATGAAGGATGATAATGGAATGGAAGATATGGAGGCGATACAAAAGAGCAGTACAAGGTGGCGACGTTTTCCATTGTATGACAAATTATTGGGGTACAAATACGGAGGTTGGTGATAATTGTGAAAAGGAGATATCCTTGAATAGAATATTTTAATATGGAAAAGGCATGAATTTCACGATGAGAGGTTTCATGATTTGGAAATCGAAAAAACAAGAATTATGATGGTGGTGATTTTTTGCGATTACGAAAAGCTTCACGAATGACAGAGGTTTAAGCGCATCGCGCCAGAGAAGGGCATTGCGAGGGAGCTTCACGGCACATGGGAGTTGATTTGTGGTGAAGGCATGAAGGAAATGGTAGAACACTTCACTATTATGATGAGATCGTCAATATAAAAATTTTTGAGGTGCTTCACGATTTTGAGAGAATATTGGCGGGAACATCAGAACTTCGCGATTTGAGATGACGTGGCATTGAATTCATGCAAAAAGATTGAGGGTTAGTGAAATCACCTAAAAACAGAGGTCGACACCTCCTAGAGAAACAGAGAGAGTTTCATAGAAAATATTTTGCTCTCGGATCATGATAGTGGTTCTCAAAGGCAGGGTATTTCACGAAAGAGAGGTGCATCGCGGCGGCTAACATAGCTTTGTGAAAGGATTTGCACTTCACGAGGCCCCGTGCTCATAGGAGTGTTCCCAACAAAGAGGCATGAGCTCTGTAACGGCCTAACATTGCTAAGGCTTGACCATCGCAAGAGTGCTTCGTGATAGAGCTTCACAAAAAGGATGGAGCTTCGTGAATGCATCTTTGAGCATTGCGGAATTCGGATCCTTACGATGTAGGGTTCTTTTTTAAGGTGTTTCCAAATGGAATTGCCTTGTGTTTATAGGGAAAGTGTCAATTCATTAGTGGGTGAAATTTTTACTTCAATAGAGCATCTATCAATAGTTAATGTATAATTAGTGCATTAAAATAAAGATACCTAGATGTCTATTGAATATTAGTGGATTCCTTCCAGTGCAGTGAGCATAGGAAGAAGAAAAAGGGATCCTCTCCCCCGGCAATGAGCCAGAGAGAGAGAGGATCAGGGAGTGACCCATTGGAAAGCAGCGAGGGGACAGTAAACATTCTAAAGGCAGTGATCCTGTGACAAAGTGATGTTCCTGAATCATATTATCCACATCTAGTAAAGATATGTGTAGTTTTCTACGACCGACAACTTGTCGGCCTATGATCATTGGACGTTTCCCAATGCTAGGGAACCAAGTAAAAATCATTTTGTCTACCTGGTTTCATCCTTGGATTTCATTCAAGGAATCATAATCTAATAAAAAAGAAAATAAATGATCATTGTATACACACAAGTTCAAAAAAGGTGACCCTTGTAATAAATTGGTCAAGATCCATTCGGGTAGAAAAGATTTTGAAAATGAATATCAATACCCTGATTCACCCCCACTCTCGAGGTATATAGGCCACTATTGTCCCAAATAAATACCTATTCAAATTCTATTTATCTCATTAAATATCAATCATTACCCAATGGATTCATGAGATATATAACACTAATCCCATCTATCTCATATTGAAAATTATAAATATGTTCTCTATAAGATTATTGATAAAATAATCTTATCATAAACCATGAAATGGAAATGTATTTCAAATATTTTTTTATCATAGCCTAAATTTTGGGAATGAAATTATTTATACAAATATTTCATCATATCATCCTAGAATAACTCATGAAAAAGAAATAGTTTTCATAAAAATATTATCCTAAATGACAAAAACAATCTAGAGATAGAATATAAATGGTATAATGGGATTACAAAACATTTTAAATCATTATTAACTCAAAAGGTTTCCATATTAGATTAAAAAGACATTAAAGATGACATGGAATATTTATTATGGAAAATATCATTTTCCCATTTAATTCACTTATTTAAATTTCAAATATTTCCAAATTATTATGTAAATAAAAATATCTAATAATAAAACTAGAATATTTTAATGAAATATTCATATCATTGAGTGGTCGTGATGGTGGGAAATTGTTCTCTATCAATATATATTAAAATAACACCCATTTTACCATTTTTTTAAATTCTAAAGTACCTCATTTAGATAATAACAAGACGGTTTCTTTTCAAAAACATAAAAATTAAAATATTGGGAAAATGTATTTAAACAATAATTGGATAATAAAAAAAAAATTCAGAAAAATATTTGTACGAAATATGGAAATTTAATAGAAATTATTTTTAATTGAATATAGAAATAAATCATCTTTCAATAAAAATGATATTTTAGTATATTGAGTACTTAATGTGAGAAAAATTATATTAAATCATCTATCATAAATAAATAAATTAATAAGAATAAGATTCATGAGTTTATATATAGGTATATAATGAAACTTGATCTATAGAAACATAATCCTTAATAATACTAACAAATAATTAAATTGAATCATTAAACTCTGACCTCATGTCAAACATCATTCATATGTTTTAAAAACTCTTATAAAATATAAATAAATTAGTTATAAATATATTAAATAGAAATATTTATATAAATAATAACATTAAGAGTTTAATTTAATTCTATTATCATCCATTAGTTAAGAATTATTCATTAATATCAGTGTTTCTGGTGATAACCACTTCATTTTTCAAGGATGTTTGGGTTCTGTACTATTAGTACATGTAAATTGATAATAATTAAATCATATAGAACTATTAATAATTATATAAATTATATATATATTAAATATATATATATATATATATATACATTGTCAAAATTTTGAGGTAGAAAATTGAATTATATTGTTCAAGGGGACAGTAGGCCATACAAATGCATAAATGAGATTTTCACTATTCAATTTATGGAATTATAGAAGGGTAAATAGTAATTAAAATTTATATAATCATTATTATATCATATACATAAATTATATTCGTGATATTCATCTTTATTAAAATTCATCTAAAGCATTAATAACAAACTAATAACATGGCTCCATAGAGGTGGTAGTCAGCACATACACATGAGTGTGGATATCATTTAACTATGGATTGAATGGTAATAAGTTATATATGATATTATAATAATATAATAATAACTATGTAATAAATATAATATAAAAACATTAAATCCATCCTGTAACATATCCAGATGATATGGGCTTGAGAAATGAATTTTATTTCTATGTGGAGACAGTAACTCGTACGTACACACATGTGATAATTTAACATTACATTTTATCGGAGAGAGGGTGGATAATGGTAATTTAATAATAATAATAATAATAATAATAATAATAACATTTAAACATAATTATCATACATTTTTTTGTTACTTTATGATAAATACAACATATTTAGATGATAAAAAATAATATTTAAAAAATTTTGTCGGTTATAGTGATTGACTATTATTTGAGATAACTCCTTTATATCTACTCAATAAGATCCTAATAATGTTCATTTAAGATGAAAATTATAACTATAATTGGGATAAATAATTTTATAATGTATTTTTTAATGGTTGGGTAGATTTATAAGGAATAGAGTTGTGTATCTAATATAAATGAGGGGTTCGATTTTATAAGGTAGGGAGAGGACAGACTTGGAATTTATTATAACATCAAACTATAATAAATTCATTATGAATTTAAAATAATCCAATGGATTACTAATTCAAATAAAAATGATATAGGGTCCATATAACATCATCTAATGAATTATATATAGGCTTTTTGGTCATTTTATACCTTATCATTTTCAATTAAGCCCTTGTTACAAATGTTAACCTCAACTATGTGAATAACGTTTAAAATATAAAGGGTTACGAATGGTGCCATAAATAGAATAATGAAACATAAATGTGCCATTTCTTATACGTTCATCCATTTTCCATTTACATGGAAAATCATAACATTTTAATTTTTTTAAAAAATTTAATAATGTATTATTTATTATAAAATATAATTTATTTCAATTTTGAAACTATAAATTAAATTTAACATTAATGTCTTCTAGGAATATGTATAATTAAAATATAAACATTTCATAAATCCTTATAATGTCACATTTATCTATGAAATTCAGCGAACCTAATAAATCTCTCAAATTATATTAATTTTATTATTTATAAATTCATTTATTTTATTTTTTGTATTATTTAATGTAAAATTATGTCAATATTGTGTAAGAATTTAATGTAATTATATAATTTACAAAAACTATAAATATATTACTTTCATGAAAAAAAAAATCATTATTCTAAAAATAAGAATAAATATTTATTCACAAATTTCTTTTTTTCCAACTAAGCACACCGAAGAGATTCCTAAATGTATGAGTGTGAAATTTCATATTTTTCTTCTGGTTATATATTATTTTGGTCATTTTCATAGAAAATAATTCCTTAAAAAAATTAATTTGGATACTATGTTTATAATTCTATAATTACATTCATCATATAAAATTTACTGTTAAAATTGTTGACCTTATCAAGTAGTTTTGACCAAGGTAAACCCAATTAATCCTTTATCAAGGTCATAAATTTTACCACGGTTACTATTCATAAAGACTAAAAATTAAAGGGACCAGTTTATCTAATTTTGACCTCCTAAAAAATATGGAATATATTTTTCATAATTTAATTTATATAAGTTTTAAAAATTCAGTTTAAAATAAGGGTGAAAAACATTATAAAAATAATATTATAGAAAAATATTTTTTTAATTATACTACTAAATTTACTCATTTGTCATGCATAAAAAAATATTAGATGTGTCATAAAACATTCTATAGAATATAAATTTCTATAAAATATTTCCAAAAAAGTAATGAATATAATTTATTAAGATAAAAATCCATTACATGCACAAAAACTGTTAAAAAATACATCTTCATCATTTTCCAATGATTAGTTGTTTTCATTTATAATTAATTTATATCCAATGAATTCAGTTTGTATATAATTAAACACTAAAGTTATTATAACATGGTAATTACAATTCATAGCCAATAATACTATGTCTATGAAATAATTTTCAATTTAAAATATAATATTTTAATATTATATTGTAATTCATTTAAACTTGATATGTTTAGTGTATTACATGTTATCGAAGCAATTACAATTATCTGAACACAAATTTATCATAAAATCTCATGGTGTGACATACAAATCTTGATATGAAATATGATTAATATACATTGATGTAATATCACATTACGACTTAACACAAGCATTGGTGGATCCACTCATCAAGTGAAGGACTTCAGTTTGGGTAGAAACGAGAGAATAGAATAGCCTAGACAAAAGAACTAAAAATATGGAATTTATGTAAAACAAAGATGGAGATATTTATATTACAAGTAAAAGAAATATTAGAAGCTATTGGACATTTATACTTATTTGGAGCCCCCTAACCTAATGAATATAAGAAAAATCAATGGTCGTTTGATGATGGAACTAAAAGGGACAATCATGATATTTATGATCACTAAGAGAGGTGGGGGTGAGGCAGTGATTTTTTATTTTTATATTTAGAACCTTTTTAAACATCCTTTTTCTCATGTCAAGGATTTAGGAATTTGTATAAAATACGGATACAAGAAAAATCTATAAGAACTCAAGAATTTATGTGGTTCACTACTCAGTAAGAGTTGTTAGTCCTATAAATGGTTTGGAAATAATAAAATACATCAAAAACCAATAGAAAACAATATGTTTATATGGTTGTAACAACAAATTGATATCCCAAATATTAAACTACATTATAATAAACTCAATTTAAATGTGTTACACATATAGATAAAATATGTAACAAATAAATTTAACAACTTTTGACAACCCTCATCAACCATATTAGTTTTTTGTTACTATGGTGATTGTAATTATTCACGCATGAAATTCATAAATATACTTCCTTTTTTACTTTATTTCCTAGAACTAGTAATGAGATCACTTGTTAGAATCATGAATAAAACATAAGCCCGTTTAAAAATGACTTGGTTTCTCTATATGTTCATCCATCTAGAAAACTCCATTGGGTACCTTCTAAAATAAGTAACACATTCTTAAATTCTCTCTATTTTTTGACCTCTAAAAATATTCTATATGTCCCACCTGATATGATTCATTTTCAGGAAACTTATATCTCATACCTCTGATCACAACTCCACTGTGAATTTTAATCTTCTACTTATTCATCCTTTAAAATGATATTCCTTGGTTAAAAATATTCTTACTGAAACATTGTATTCTTTATTTTTATCTAGATTAACTATTTGAAACAATATTTTTAAGAACAATAGATTGTACGTCCATGCACAATATTTATTATGGGTTTATTTATACACCGGTTTATATATGTAGCTTTAGAGGAGTAAATGTGGGAATCCAAATATATTTTCCAACACAATGAAAAACCTACAATTCTAAACACAATCATATAAAATATTTTATTATATAATTATAAAACCTTTTAATGTATTCATAAATATTCTTAGATATTTGATCATCCCCAACCTTCAAAAAAATTCCTCCATTCATGGATGGAATAAAATATTTTTCTCCCACGATATTGATAACTTTGAAAGATCATATTCAAATCATAACAACAAAATATATTTACAACATATTCATAAATAATATTGAATTATTAAAACATTATAAAACGTACTTTTCTCATAAAAAAATTATATATGTTATTATGTCCATTAATACTTCTTCTATTGTTTCAAGATTACTTCTGTATGAACATTTTGGATAGAATCCTTTAGAAACATCCATTATCTAATGAATTGTATCAGAACTCTTTTTATATTACCTTCATATACCATCCTATGTTTGATGATATTTTTACCAATCCATCCATATGATCATATTTTTAGTAACCTCAACAATACAACTCTATAAATTTCTATCATATTGATATTATACAAATGCTTAATCAGAGACGCTTTGTCTAATGGAACTTCATCATGTAGTACACTGTAGATTTGTAATTATTCCACATAGAATTCATATATAATACTTGCATACTAGAATCTAATGTACACATACATATTATCAAAAGAACCCATTATACATATTTTACAAATAATCTTCAGAACATAACCCCTATTATAATTATTCTATCTTGTGGAATAACTCAAAACATTTTCATTTTAAATTTATAAATGCAAATGAAATTCTCTATCTTTTTCCTTATTATTGGATCTGGATATTCTGTTTTCCTCATGAAATTTGAATCATTCAGAAAAGAAAATCCTAAACACAAAAATATTATCTAATGATCCATGAATTAAAATATAATAAACATCCAGCACAAGCACTACGTCAGACATTTCAAACTTTAATAGTCCATCTATTAGATATAATTAAAAAAACAATACAGGTTCATCTCTATAAATTCACAAAATGTTGTAATTATTAAAAACTTATAGTGTTTTATCTTATGTAAATAATTATAAAATAGATATAACACTTTCTTTATACAAACTAATATATATTTTAGCTCTTCTGAAACCACCCCTAACAATGTAATCCCTACAATCCCCCTCTTTTGATATTTTTTTCATCCAAGGATCATACGTCACTGAAACATTGTAACTCATCAATTGGACTGAATATCAATGAATTATAAGCCTACATGAATGATATTGTTATTGGAAAGAATAATCTTGGATCAATGACGTGATGTCATCAATAATTTTTGAAATAATAATATTTTGTGTACACCTCCTAGGAAAAATATTCTTACTCCTGGAACAATCAACACAAACACATATTCATCCTCTAAGAGTAATTTTTTCCAAAATCCACTAAAAAAACACATTTTAATTTTTTTACCCATTATAAAATCACATATTTCATATATTAAGAACTCCACATAAATACATGATTTCCTTCAAAGTGGTAAAATACATACCTAATGATAAATTTATGTTACAATACTTTTCCTCCCCATGAAAATATTATAAAAAGTCATGATCAAGATTGTAAGAGTATTACATACATTATACTCTAATATATGAAGGTTGAACAACCTATATAAACCACAATTTATGAGATAAAACCTTTTATAAGTTATTTTTAAAGATATTAGTAAAATGTTTCGTTGTTGGAACAAACTCTATATTTAGTTCATTATATTTTAAAATCCATTTTAATAAAGATGTATTTTATATAATTATGATTGAAACAATATTGTTACACTAGTTTCTTATTGATATTTATGTAAATCTTATTATCACAACCCAAGAGATGGGGAAACACTATATTATTAATAATGTCATCTAACTATATATTATTCCACAAAAGATTAGTTTCAACTTGATTAGAAGAAACATAATCGTATTCTTCTATTCTGAGAGTTACTAAATATTTAAATTTATTTTCCATTTAAAAAATCAATAAACCAATACATACACTCTATTAAATGTGTATTTTCATTCATCCATATATTATAACCAATATATATTTGTATATTCAAAGAAACTAATCATGAGTTCATTTTCATATTTTAACCGAAAATCTCTAATGCATTATATATCTCTGATATTTATCATTACATCAATGAGATATGATCTCTTGGTGAAATTTTATACCTGACACAATGTATAACATTATAGAATATATATAGTATTGAATACAATTGATAAAATAAGCTTTAAAAAAATGAATAATATCTTTTGTATGTACCTCATATCCTTCACCATTTTTTGACACCATTGTTCCAATTAAAATTATTGTTAAAACTAACATTGTTTCTTCTATTCTAAACTCACATAGATGTTCTTAGAATACAAAAATTTCGATTGAAAAATCTTTTTCTTATTTTAGGATAAATTTATGCCAATAAAGTATTTAATTTATCCTATCATGGAAATATCAATCAATTCCTTCATTTCCATAGAAATCATCTTCATGTGTCTTTATAATTCATTTAAAATATGATGTCATCAACAAACAAATTAAAAATTTGGAAAGCCACATGATTTTACATTTTACAGATACCACTATAAACTCTTCTTTCATTTAAGATAACCTCTATTAATAAAGTATAAATTTTTAAATAAAAACTCAAAGATCTTGTTTCATCATATACAAAACCATTTTCAACATTGTTCACATATGTTTCATAATTCCAATGCATGAATCCACATGGTCATTTAATATAAAATTCTTCATTGATATCTCTGTTAAGAAAATATCACATGAAATTCCGCTAAAATATATTAAATAAATATTAATAAAAATAAATATTCTAATAGTATGTAATTTTTCAATATAAAAAATGGCTCATCAAAATTAATGCATTCAATTTCTGAACAAACATTGTAAACTAGTTGAGCCTTTTTTTATCACATCATTTTTTTCAGTGAACATATCTTAGACAAAATTGTAGATATAAAATTCTTATTTTTTTTGATGGATAAAATATCACATGTATATTTATTATCAATCTGATACTATTAATCATTTATATAATAAATTAACTCCCAATTCCCTAAACCTTCATCATCATCTTATTACTCAAATCATAAATAGTAGGTAGTATGTGAAACTAACTTTTATGTGGTTCTTGTTTGAAAATTTATTTAATCTATAATGGTTTTCTAAATGTGAATTTTATTCATTAGACTAATATGGTATGAATATAATTTTTCATCTACACTTGATATAGTTATGTTAGAATAAAAATCTCATGAAGTTTCCTCATTTTTTAATTTCATTAAGATCATTTTAACATTGTTCAACTACATTCACTTAATCATCAAATTCATCAACATCTATAAATAAATGGAAAATTTCTAATAAAATTATTCATGAAATTTATCATCTATGATTTCATCCATATTTCCTATTTCGTTATTTTTAATCCTATATCCACTACCATTGGGATCTAATCAAAGAAATATTTTATCAACTCCTCTCTGATCGAACATCCCATGATTTTAACACATATAATTTATTTTAATAAGTCAATAAAAACATAGGTTTTAAAATAATTTGTAACTTTGTAATACATTTCATAATTAGTCATATAAGATTTCAACCTATTGAGACATCAATTCTAAACATAAATTTATATTCCGTTACTTTCTATCTAAAAAATAGAAATATCTTGATTAATCAACATTGTTTATTCCATCATCCTAAAAATTCAATTCCTTCTTTAATAAAAACCATTATTTTGTTGAGTGTTTAGTTCCATAACATCATTATGAATGAATTAATTTTCAGGATAATATTTTTTTCTTACCACTTTAATAGTCCCCATTATTATCAACATGAAACTTCTTCAATGAATATCCACATTCATTTTAGACACTTCTATTGAAACTCTTATCATTTTTAGATCCTTTCATTTATATTTCCAAAACATTAAAAATTTAATTTGACTAAGTTCATAAAGGAATTAAATACATTACTTATCCCCATGTGTTGATTTTTTACATATGTTCCAAAAAATGTCGACATGTATCAGTTCCAATGGATGAGTTGAATATTTCTCAACATTATTATATGTGATGTTTGTAATTTTCCATTATCACAAAGAAACCCACAATAATCTCTTATTCATATCATGATAGGAACATAATAAATTCTTTCGTTCCTCATTAATTGGTTATTTTTCTTCTACCAAATATGTCCATCCCTTTATTCCCTAGATGATTTTATGACACCATGCTTAAATTGAATGAATTTTGAAAATCACAAAATTGAAACAAGCTCCCATTTTCATTCACCATTTAATAGAACATTACTAGAATCTATAATATTAACATAAAAACCATTTACTATAAAAATAATTTGTTGCTTTCGTTAAAAAGTTGTTGAAATATTAAAAAATTGAGTTTCATCCCATTGAAAATAAAGTCTCTTTTAAATTTAAACTATTCTTTCCCAATAATTGTAGATTCAATGACATTAATACTGATTGGATCAAATTTTAAAAAATTAATTCTTCCTTCTTTATATTATTTCTCATTTTTTATAACATTAAATATATAATCATACGTATGGAACTCCATTTTTCTAGGCTCAAAGGCCTTTAAACTTTTGTATATTTAAATGTAATTTCAACAACTAATTATTTTTCGTTTTCTCTATCTTTATTTTCAAGTGTTCTTTCAGTTTAACTATACAATATTTTTTTGGTGAAATAATTTTGAGAAATTATTCAATAAGATGTCAAGGATGATCATATCTTTCACATATAGTTTCAAAAAAATGGAACCTAGTTTCAACCTTCAAACTAAATTATTCAGGTTTCAATAATTGTATGGGTTTAATCACCTGAAACACATTCCTCAAACATTTCAGTGATTTTATATAATGTTAAGGATTAATTCAAAAAAGATATACAACACCCCCAAATCCTCAATAATAATAATAGTTAACCAAGAAAAAAAATATCATTATGTAAATTAAAAAATGTATAGTGCTGTGTTTCTACTTTTTCCTAATATTGCAACCATACACATTGGAATTTTTTTCGAATGATTTTTTTCTTACCTGAAATTTTTTTTTTATTTATCTTATATATCTTATCATCCTGTTTAAAATCACCTACAATATCATATTTTGGTTTAGAATTTGTAACCATAGAAGATTCTTGTTTTTCAACTCTTATTGTTTAAAATAAAAAAAATTTATTTATAACTTCAATTTTCGTATCAGAATTTTTATTATTCTTTAATACCGTTAAAGATAAATTTTTCAAATTATTATTAGGTTTACACTTCTTAGATATATTTTTATTTTTTGTAATATATTTTTTCTTGTTTTTAACACCTTTTCTGTATTATGAAATACTTTTCAAATTGGATCTAACTCTTACTCCTTCACTTTCAAATTTTATTCAACAATGATATTGAGATATTTTTAAAAAAGGAAGAATAAAATAAATACCATGAAAAAAATAGATTAAAATAGTCTAATGTACGGGATCATCTCACACTATATATCATGCAATGAAATCAAATCACTGGGGACGTCTTCAAACCAGTGATGTATTGATTGATCCCTATGTTGGAAAGTCCCTCTTCAACTATATTGTCTTTATGATACACATTTGTGAGTGTATAGTTGATACCTGTAAGCAAGTTGTTGTAGTCCATCCAATGTGTAGTAATCGACCATGCTATGTGAGTAACTCAATTCCAAATCTCTTACACGATGGTAATCAGGTCACATTCAATACAGAGGTTGGTATACCCAATGTGGATGGAAATGTAAATGGCATGGTTCAAACCTATAATCTCAGCTTCAAAGGAGGTGGAATTGTCACATTTTCCCATGAAACTGCCAATAATCCGCCCAAGATGATTTTAGATTACCGTACCACACCATGATGGGTGTGGGATTCCCATGGAGGTGTCATAAATGTGAATTTTGGTCCATCCAAGATGAAGGACCCTTCAGAACACCAATAGAGTATGATGATATTGACAATAAATACGATTTTTTTGAATTTGCATCAAGTTACAAAATTCATGTATAGTGTTACGGAAATGGCCATTTTTAAATAAAGCAACGTCAGGTATAGATTTTAGGATACACATCTGACTTGAATTATTATTGAGAGAGAAATTTTAATGGATTATAGCATTATGATCATACCCGATCTCATGGTCGAGTTCTGTAATGGCCCTGGAGAAATGATTTCTGATTTGTTGAGAGCCTTCCATTATAGCAAATTTTTTATGTTGAATTCTAACAGAGTGAAAAAACTATCTTTAATAAAAAAATATAATGGACATAGATCCAAAGTGAAAAAATGGTAGCATTAGAAAGAAACAAAATGATTAACATCTTCCCTATGTTGGTTATAGAATCTACACAGAGAGAAAAGTTGAATACTAAAAGATTGAAGGCAAATTTTGGTGGGAACATTATAGTGATAAAGAGACCAGATGATATTGAATCTCGGTCGTTTGATCCAAGGTTTTCTAAAATTATTGATCAATCTATAAATACTCTCAAAATCCCTGCAGTGATGATTGTAGATTCTTTTGGAAGTAAGCATGGTTTTCTAAGCTAGTTCACAGAACAAGAAATCTTCTATGTGAGGGAAGGGGTAATTTTCAATAACATTCTAAATAGTATCCATGGGTGATAATGTTGATAATATAATATATATTTGATAGAGCATGTACTATTATAATTGTTGAAATCCGAAGAGGCAAATGAAAGTAATGGTTTTCCCGCATAGTTGTCTAGCCAAAATTTCATGGAAGAGTCACGAGAGACCATCGACATGGAATTAATCATAATATTATTGAAGGAATGTATGATGGAGGGTTAAATGAATTAATTAATGAAAATATAGTTTTCCATATTAATTTTAGTAAGGAATCTATATTTATGAATTGTGATAGCATCTGATGAATTATGTAGAAGGTTCCAAATGAGACTAGCCTGAAGGGATTCATTGAAAAGATTTAGATTTTTAATTCCAATACCACCATTTTTAACTAGCTTGAAATAGGTTGACAAGGGAACAGTCGCATGATTTCATTCTAGGCTACCACTAGTCCAGATGAAATTCTTAATGTTGATGTTTCTTTTTTTATAAGACCAACAGAAAATTTTTAGATCATCTTAGAGCAAATCATCTTGGAGTTAATAGTAGATTATACAAGGAAATCCCTACATTCCATGGAATGAGACTTTCATTTCCAAGAAGATAATTATTGATGGACCTGGTCAATAATATATATAAAAGGACACGATTTAGGCCTTCCCTAAACGATAGGGATACAATGGTAATTGAAAGGGAGAAAACCTTATTTTGGTCCAAGGTCGTTGATGATGATTCATTTCTTGTTGGGAGGAATGTTTTTCCAAAAAGATGTATGATTTTTCCGAACTAATGGTTTGGCAGAAATATCTTCATAGTGTGAGATGGTAATTTTTAGGGTGAGGATGTCCCTTTTATGGCCTTGGAGGAAGTGGATGATGTCATCAGCATCAAAATGCTACGTAGGGGCATTTAAATCTCTAGTGACATTAATGGGTTTCATCTTATTATGGGTCACCAAATGATTAAACAAGCTACAAAGATAGTTTTCCACTATAGAGAAAATGATGGAAGAGAGAGGGTCACCTTTTCAGACAACATTAGTGAATTTAAAATAACTTTTGGGTGAGCCATTAATCAGAATATAGATAAACACTGAGTTGAAGAGATTTATTATCTTAGAGATAAATTGAGCATTAAAACCAATTACTTGTAGGACATTGAATATAAATCTCCAATCCATGGTGTCAAAGGCCTTCCTAATGCCAACTATAATAGCAACGATACTGCTTATGTTTGGTTTATTCAAGTTATTGACACATTCTATGTCATGACAGATATAGTCATTGAAGTATTATTCCTTTATGAAACCAAATTTGTTGCTGGAGATAGTTTTATGTATGATGGTAGAGTGGTAGTTAGAAATGATTTCTGTGACAATTTTATCAAGATTACTGATTAGAGTAATGGGTCTAAATGGATGAATCATAGTATAATTGTCCACATTATGAATTAATGTGATAAACTGAGCATTGATGAAATGAGGGAGAATCCCATTAGAGGAACATAATTTTACAATGTTACAGTCATCATTATGAAATATCTCTCAATAACATTGAATAAAACCATTATTGAAGCCATCGAAACCCGGAGCACTATCATTATTTAGACCAAGACAATGTCTTTGATTTCATGTTCCATTGGAGTGCTAGGGAGGAAGATGTTTCCTTCATCAGTGATCAAAAAAGGAATGACCACTAGAATGAAGTCGTTATTGATTTTAGGACCATTAACAATATAATGATAGTAAGAGAATATATAATGGGAATTGTCATCATTGTTATCAAGAAAGTTGTCCCCATCCTTTAGGATACTTAATGTCTTGTAGGCCTTATAGATATGTTGAATATAATTTTAGAATTTGGTATTTCTATTACAATTGAATAACCATTTAACTTTCAACACTTTTTGTCTCATATAATCAATAAACGTGAGCATTGAGTTGTTTTTTATTGAAATGTTATGTTATTAATTAGGATGAGTGATAAGATTAGAGATGGTGTTATTAATTTTAATGTCATTGAGCTTCTTCTCAAAAACATGATTTCTTTATTAACTTGTTTGGATTTGGAGCTGCAGTAGGACTGAAGGGATTTTTTGAGATGATGTATTTTGAGGTTGCAGTAAAAGGCATATGTGTTGTGAGACATAGAGGACCAAATGATTCGGATGAAATGGGAGCACTAATCATCTATGAACCAATATTGTAAAATATTAATGGAATGATAGGTTTGATGTCTTTGGATGAGGCATTGAGAAGAATAGGGTGTTGATCAGTGGTCAGCCGAAGAAGAGTGGCGTTGGAGATAACGTCCTATTTATCTAAAGAAAAAACACATATGAATTCTCTATAAAATTTGGATGCAAACACTTTGTTATAATGTCTACTATAACAAGTTTATTTCACACCTATGAGATTAATCTCAATGATATTATTTTCCACAATCAAGGAATTGAATTCTATAGTGGAGATAGAGGAATGTGAAGGGCCAATTTTTTGTAGAGATAATAATGGAATTAAAATCACTAGTAAGAAACCAACGAGAATTTATTATGTTACATAGAATTAGTGAGACCATGCTCGAGATTTCTTCATTCCTGATATTTGTTTTTGGCATAAAAAAGGGGCAATAACTATGTGTGCCCTCAATATTAAAGGTGCAACTAAAAATTTGATCTGAGATGTTGGAGATATTCTTATTATGTAAATAAAAGTGTGAAAAATTCCATTGAGAATCCGCATTAAGGGTGGTATTGATAGCACCAATAAAAACATACTTTTGTGGACATTTATAAATGTATTTAGTAGGGAAAGTGATTTTAGGTTCAACATTCGCAAATATAATTCAGCGATGGGTATGAATCGTTATTTTTAATACATTGAACATGTTAGGTTTAGCGATCTCACGGAAATTATAAAATAGTTGTTGGTATAGTATTTGGGAAGGGGTTGTCCATACCAAAAGGCTTTTATGGTGTGAGATTGAGAGAAGGGGGAGTTCCCTTTTATAAGATGGGTGAGGGGCTCTTTAGGAAAAGCTAGAAATATTATTTTATAATAAATTCATTTTCGGTTTCTAATGTCTCCAAAGTGATTTCATTCGAGGATAAGGTGGGGATGGGTCGAAATAAACTCAACCAATAGGATTTATATAGGTTTGGGTCACTAAATTAACCTTATCTTTAAGTATTAACTCTTAGTTAATTAGTTTTACTTTTACTATGTCTCTTTGTATTTTTATATTATATGGTTAATAAACTTACTAGAAACAACCAAGAGAACCCCAAATGGTTAATTATTAATATATATATACTTATCTATGTCATTTGGCCAAACCATAGATTTTTAAGAATATAATATCAATTAATAATATAAATGTTTTTAAAAAATTATTTTATATCAATTTTGACACTATTTGGTAATTGATTTTTTTGAAACTCATAACAGAATGATACATTCGAAAACAGATACTTAAATCACTAATAACATGTCATATTAACCTAGAAAATTAGTGTAATTCATATAAAGTCTCAAATTATATTTATTTGGGTATTTATAATATCAATTATCTTAATTGTTCATTATTATGGTAATTACTGCATCACCATTATGTCAGAAATTAATTATCATATTTAATGTCAAAAAATTATAAAAAAGATATCATTATGTAGAAAATCTTTTTATCTTTCTAATGAATATTTACAATCGAATTTATCTTATGTATAACCCTATATTAAAAATGTTGTAGTAATTAAACATTGATTTTAAGTCTTTTATCTCTTTTTTGAATTAAATAATAATAAAAGTCCTAATCTAATCCATGAGGACATAAATGATAATATTTTTTCATAAGGTAGTTTTTGGTCGCGATACACTTGTCCAATAGAATTAGGACATGTTTTAGGGTAATATTAATTTCATTTTTACCCTTAATTACCTTATTTACTTTTAACCATGGTAAATAAAATTAAAAATTTACTATTTAGAAAAAAAAATCATCTCTGTGAACCAAATTTTACTTACTAATATCAACCTTGTTTCTCGGATTTTTGAATTTCCATTCACAGAAGCGGTGAAATTATTTAATATGAAAATTTCTGTTTTTTAACTACCACTTAGTTGTTTCACTATTCATCAAAAAATGATGTTTTTCAGAAAAATACCAAATATTCATCCTAGGATAATATTGATATTTCGAATAAAAAAATGAAGTCCATTTTGAAAAATAAGATTTATAAAATTTCAAAAAATAGGTATTTCTATTCATAAGAGATAGTTTAATTAGTTTTGGTGTGTTAGAACTCGAGGTTGCGTACAGCACACGATATTATATTATTCTAAGGGAAACATACCATGGAAGATTGGGGTGTTACATTCTCCCCTCCTTCAAATAATTGCGTTCTCACAATTTCTAGGGTATTTTTGCATAAAAAGACTCGGGTGGTTCTTCATCATAAGATCTTCGGGTTCCCACGTCACCTCTTCCGTCTTATGGTTTCTCCAGAGAAGTTTTACCAAACGAGTCGTCCGATTTCTCAGCAATTTCTCTCGGATGTCAAGGATCCTGACGGGCTCTTCGCAATAAGATAGATCGGGTTCCAGTTCCAATTTCTCATATGTCAGTACATGCGTTGGGTCCAGCATGTATTTTCACAACAGTGATACGTGGAACACATCTTGATCTTTGGAGAGACTTGGTGGCATTTCCAAATGGTAAGCTACATCCCCAATACGATCTAGAATTTCAAAAGATCCTATCTACCTGGGACTGAATTTACCTTTCATACCAAAACTTATAACTCACTTCCATGGAGATACCTTTAAGAAAACATGATCTCCCACCTGGAACTCCAAATCCTTCCTTCGGTAATCGGCATAGTTCTTCTGCCTACTTTGAGCTTCTTTGATGTCGTTTCGGATTACCTTCACCTATTCCATCATTTCCTCCACCAGTTCTGGGCCTACAAGTTTTCTTTCACCAACGTCATCCCAACAGGTTGTTGTGTGACATCTCTTTCCGTATAACGGTTCATATGGTGCCATCTGAATGCTTGAATGAAAGCAATTGTTATAGGAAAATTCATCCAATGGTAAATATTGATCCCACATACCATGGAAGTAATGTGAGAATGATCTCAACATGTCTTCTAAGGATTGAAATGTCCGTTCTGATTGTCCATCTATCTGAGGGTTGTAGGCAGTGCTTAAACGATGTTCAGTATCCAAGCCCTTCTGAATACTCTTCTAGAATCATGAAGTAAAACGGGGATCATGATTAGAAACAATTCATAGTGGTACTCCATGAAGTCTCACAACTTCATTAATATATAGACTTTCTAGACGTTCAAGTGGTAAATCGTATCTTATAGCAAGAAAATTTGTTGACTTAGTAAGACGATCAATAATGACCCATATTGCATCATTCCTTCTAGGATTCTTTGGTAGTCCCATGACAAAGTCCATCGTAATATTATCCCATTTCCACTCGGGTATGGGAAGAGCTTGCAATACTCCACCAGGATGTTGCCTTCCAGCTTTCAATTGTTGAGAAACCATACATCTTGACGAAAATCAGTAATCTCTCTCTTCATGTTGTCCCACCAAAAATATTCCATTAAATCACTATATATTTTGGTTCTCCCAGGGTGTATAGTGAAATTGGAACTATGAAAATTATCCAACAATTCCCTCTTGAAATCAGGTATATTGGGAACACAAACTCTCCTCCCAAATTTCCAAATACCATCATCGTACCCAAAGTCACTCAGTCTTCCATCATTCACAACATTTATATACTTTTTGAACACTTCATCATCGGCCTGAGAACTCATTATATTTTCTAGTAAAGATGGTTTGGCAACTATTCGAAAACGTTTTGTGTTTCACATTCCATGGTGATTCCCATATCCATATTTACTAGATCCATGAAAATAGGATCCCTTTCCACTCTCATCGTGTTAAAAACACCATGATCCATTCTACTCAAAGCATCTGCCACCTTATTTTCCTTTCCTAGCTGGTAGTGTATCGTGCAATCATAATCCTTGAGTAGTTCAAGACATCTTATTTCAATCATGTTGTGTTATTTCTATGAGAAAATATACTTCAAACTCTTGTGATCAGTATAAATCTCACATTTTTCACCATAGAGGTAGTGTCTCCATATTTTCAAAGAAAAGATTATAGTAGCTAACTCGAGATCATGATTAGTATAGTTTTTCTCATTAATTTTTAGCTGTTGTGATGCATAGGCAATAACCTTGTCATTCTGCATAAGGACAAAACCAAGTATTTTCTTCGATCCATCACAATAAATAATGAACCCATAATTCCTCGATGGTAGATTCAATATAGGAGAATTGACTAATCATCTCTTAAGTTTTTTCGAAACATTCTTCACACTCTTTTGTCCAATCAAATTTACCCCTTTTACGTTTGAGCATCGTTAATGGGTTAGCCTATCGGGAAAAATTCTGGACGAATCGTCAATAATAACCTGCCAAACCAATAAGACTTCGTACCTCAGTTATACTCGTCGGTGCTGGCCATTCATGGATTGCCTTGGTCTTAGAAGGATCAACAGAGATTCCATCTTTGGAGAGAATATGGCCAAGAAATAAAATCTCCTGAAGCTATAATTCACACTATCTAAACTTCCCATATAATTAATGTCTTCTAAGAGGCTTCAGGATAATGTGCAAGTGATTTTCATGATCTTGGTGGCTTTTGGAGTATACCAAGATATCATCAATAAATACCACTACAAGGGCATTAATATATTCCATGAAAACTCTATTCATTAGATCCATGAAAACTGAGGGTACATTAGTAAATCGAAAAGGCATTACTGTAAACTTGTAATGCCCGTACCTTGTTCGAAATGATGTCCTTGGAACGTCTTCCTACTTCACACACAACTGATGGTATCTAGATCGATGGTCAATCATTGAAATTTATTGAGCTCCATGTAGTTGGTCAAACAAATCATCAATGCGAGTTAGGAGATACATGTTCATTATTTTTATTGCATTGATCTCCCTATAGTCGATGCACAACCTCATAGATCCATCTGTATTCTTGACAAAAAAGACATGGCCTCCCCATGGAGAAACACTACGATGAATAAATCTCTTATTACTCAATTCCACTAGTTGTTTCTTTAGTTCAACTAATTCCACGGTGGCCATTCTATAAGGGGTCTTCGATATGGGCCTTGATCCAGGAATTAAATCAATGGAAAACTCAACATCTCGTTCTTGAGTATGTCTATGTAAATCTTCCTGAAACACATCAACATATTCTCTCACAACTGGTACATCATCTATTTTAATATTCCTTTCCTCACCCACAATAATTTCATTTTCTTTCTCCCCAATAATTGAATTTATTTGAGCTACTGGGGGTGGATCTAGATAAGAATTATGTGGCGACAATTCTGCTTAAAAGATAAGGTGTTCCTTATCACCATCATCATGAGTCGTTTCCTCCTTCATCTTACAATAAATCTTGTCATCATGGTCCGAAATCCAATACATACAGAGGATTATATAAAATTCAGTCATTGGTATGATAATGAGATCAGCAGATAAAGAACATTTATATTCCCTATGGGGAATATATTAACAGAACTTTGTAGCAATGATACTTCTCATAGGGGTTTTGACTGACAACTCTCTTGTTTAATATAATTGGAAATATCTAATTTTCATAGAAAACTGGGAAGATATGAAACTATGCGATGATCTAGAATCAAAAAATGCATTTTCTAAACTTGAGGAAACCATTAAATTACCTACCACAATGTCTTTCAGAGCTTCTACCTCAGCAATAGAGATAGCATAAGCATGGCCTTGATCCCTTGGCCTCTTCTGAGTTAAGTTCTCTCTGACTCTTAGGACATTCATTTGCATAATTTCCCATCTCCCTGCATTTGTAGCAATAAACATCGGTAGCTTCTCTCTCCCCTTGCAATCATGAGTTTGGTGGCCTTTTTCACCACACTTGTAACAGACCCTTATTCTATTCAAGAAAGTACCATGGTGTTTCTTATCACATTTACTGTAGGATGGATGTTCAATTTTTCCCTTCATCCCCTTATTTCTGTTTTCAGAGTGATCAACATATCTCTTCTTCTCCTTCTTTGATATAAAGTCATAAGACTTAGAGAATTCCTTTTCCGTCTTGATAGCACACGAGACAATGTCTTCGTATGAAGAGAAGGATAGTGATTCTAAATCTTGACGGAGAAATGGTTTTAACCCATCAAAGAAATGATCAATCATACTTCTTGGGTTACGTATATAATCATCCGCTAGCCTTGCTAACCTTGTAAAGTTATCCTCGTCCTTTGCAACATTCTCATCCTCCTTTTGCCTTAGATTGAGAAACCACCCTTCGATATCTGCTCAATGGTCATGAGGAAGGTATTTTTCAAATAAAATCTCTTTAAATTCCCTCCATTCCATACTGGATACTTCTTCATCTTCCATTTTATTTTGAATTACGGACCACCATTGATCGGCATCTCCAGTGAGGCAGTAAACATCCATGACAACTCTTTCCATTTCGCTACTCCCCAAGGCATAGAATATTTTTACTAATGAATTGGTCTATTTCACTTCTACTAGTGGGTTTTTACCCCCATTAAAAATTGGTGTTTGTTTCCTCATTATGCGATCTAACATTGATCCTCCACACTGTAAATCAGGGTGCTCCATACAGGTAAGGTTATTATTCATAACCTGAGTGAGTTGTCCTAGTACGGTAATTAACTGTTCAGCACGAGTTGCCTTACTACCTCCACTATAATTATCTTGAGGAGGAGGAAACTCCATACATGGAGTGCGTGCATTGATACAGTTTCTGTTCATTCCACTCGTTGCCATTTCTAAACAATGGCATAAAATAGATTAGTTTATGAATCAAAATAAATAATTCCATACTTGTAAAACACTTAACATAAATTGAACAATTTATTGATATAATCAATAATCATATAAAAATTTTCATTGAGAATGTATATACTCATAAAACATTCATAATGGTTTGTAATGAATATGATAATAATTCCTAAGCATATCCCCCTGGAGTGTCGCAACCAAGAGTACAGCAAGGCCCGTTGTCGTGTACCAGGATACCCCTGGTCAAGCTCGAAACTCCTTGTTGGAGTTTTCTCTCCTAGTTACATCTTTTCCAGATGTTCCTCTACCTTCTCATATCCATACAGGGATGTATTGCTCGGAAAACTCACAAAATCTCTACTTTACCAAAATTTTAGGATGTTCTTCTATACAAATCCTCAATGAATATCATAATGCTATGTGCTCTAATCGCAGTATATCTAAATCTAGCTTCCAATGGTTTGTACTAAACATCATATGATACCAACAGTAATGCCCCGTCCCCAGTTACTTAGATTCGGGGCCTTATTACATAATTGGCACGATCACAAAGGATCAAATCTCGAAAGACCGATTTGTTTAGTATCCTTGGAAACAATAGATATATTCATATGTCTTACATTACATTATAAAGTGCATTAAACTACAACAACGAATTTTCATCACTTCCCCATAGTCTATTCTTGCAAGTCATTCATAATACACTTCTTCACATCCTGGGAAAAATAAAACTTTGAAAGGAGTGACCTCAAATTCTCAGTAAGGATAACAATATAGTGGAAACCTTCATAAGTAAACATAAGCATTTAAGCAAATGTATAAATAAAAAAATCTTTATTAAACTTTAACATTAGCATAATATAGAAATGTTAAAATCAAATAATCCTATTTTACTACTTCAATGGATATTCTACTAGTTGAAAATTCAATGCAAAATCAAAAACCACTTTCATAATAAGGGAATGCATAATGCCAGACTATCATAACCACATAGTCAACAAATTGTGCCAAGACTACAAATAAGATTTTGAAATGGCCTTGTGAAAAAACACTAGTTTGTCTCATGAGACCTACCGATGCATCGAAGAGCTGTCGCGGGCTCAACCCATCACTTTTTAAGTGCAATGCATTCCTCATATGAACAGGTTTATACATTACATTAATATTCGTATTAAAACTAGCATATGAAATGTCAATACTTTCTTCATAAGCCTTGAAATGTATAAAAATAACACATCCTTAGTCAAACATACCACAAAAACCTTAAATACAATTTGGAAGTTTTGTATCATAATGAATCAACTTCAAATAAGCTTAAAATCCATCAAAAGATGTTGACATAGATGAAATGAAAACTATTTTAGAGAAATATCTATTTTTTTAAATCATTTAAAAGTTACATAATTATAATATAAAACCTTTACTTTGAAAATATTCTAATAATCTTGTAAGGGAATTTTATAAGATGTTATAAATGCATAAAATAGCTTCACCCTCCATATAAGTTAAAAAACATTCTTATCTTAAATTTGTCAAAATGATCAAAAAGAACCTTGTTTGGAAAATGAAGAAAAGATTCCTTTATAAAACGTAAAATGGTATAAATGACATTATCCCATTTTCTATTAAATAGTAAAAATGTTTTGGACGGAATTTTTAATAAACATGGATGTGGATGATAATGAGGCCCTAGTATATAATAACGAATAAACAACCTCGGATAAGGAATAGATTGTGAAGTAAAGCCTTACCTTGTACTTTTCCTTAGTCAATAGTATGTTAACCTCCTGTATAATAGTTAAAACATTGTTATTAAATTATACAATAATCATATACATCAATATGATATCATATATGATCTTTTATCGTTGCTTTATTAATAATATCGTAGTATTATCATCGTTTCGGGTGATAGCCGATTCGTTCTCCTTATATGATTTGTTATGTAAGACATGTTTGTAATGGATAGGTTGTATCTTATTATTTTCTATAATTATATTAGGTCTATAAACATTATTTTTAACCATCAATATAAAAATTATTCTTGAATGGATACAATGGGGAATGAATCTTATTACGTTCGTGGAGACGATATTTTGTAAGTACGCACGAGTGAAAATATAATTCTTTTAAAATTAAAATAAAATATAATTGGATTTTATATCATATAGAAAGAATCATTATCATGTTATATTTATTATTTACTTGAATTATACATCATTATAATACCCATATAAATAATAATATACTGAATAACAATTACACCACAACGTGGAGATGGTAAGCCGTACGGACGCACGTATGGTGACATGTCTTTCAAATGATGGGTAGAATACTGAATATGGTTGTGCCATATTTTAACAACATCACAGGATAGATAAGATACATGAGTTATTATTTTATAATGGATATAATAAACATAGAGGAGGTGGAAGAAAAAAGGAACTTGAAGAAAGGTGGTGAAAACGTTACCTCTTGGGTTCTTCCTTTTGATTTGATCAAAATGACTCCATAGGATGGCTTTCTGGCTAAAGGAGGGATTCTAGAATGAAGGTAGATAAGTTGGGATATTATTTGGGTAGGTTTTGGCCGATCCAAAAGGCTTTGATGGTGTGAGATTGAGAGAAGGGGGAGTGACCTTTTATAAGAGGGGTGAGGGGCAGATTAGGAAAAGATGAAATATTATTTTCAAATAAATTCATATTCGGTTTATAATGGATTCAAAGTAATTTATTTCTAGGATAATGTAGGGATTAGTCTCAAAAATCTCTTCCAATAAGATTTAGACATATTTGGGTCACTAAATTAACCATATTTTTAAGTATTAACTATTAGTTAATTTGTTTTACTTTTACTATGTCTCTTTTTATTTTTATATTATATGTTTAATAAACATACTATAAACATACAAGCGAACCCCAAGTGGTTCATTATTAATATATATATTTTTATCTATGACATTTGGCCGAACCATTTATTTTTAAGATTTGAATATCAATTAATAATATAATATTTGTTTAAAAAACTATTTTATGTCAATTTTGACACTATTTAGTAATTGATTTTTGTGAAACTCATAACAGAATGATAAGTTCGAAAACAATTAATTACATCAATAATAACATGTCATATTAACCTTGAAAATTATTTTAATTCATAAAAAGTATAAAATTTTATTTATTTGGGTATTTATAATACCAATTATCTTAATTTTTCACTATTTTGGTAATTATTGCATTGCCATTGTGTCATAAATAAATTAACTTATATAATGTATAAAAATTATAAATAAAATATCATTATTTAGGAAATATTTTTATCTTTCTAATGAATATTTACAATCTATTTTATCTTATGTATAACCCTATATTAAAAATGTTTTAGAAATTAAACATTGATTTTAACTCTTTTAACTCTTCTTTGAATTAAATAATAGTAAATGTCCAAATCTAATCCATGTGGACCAAAATGATAATATTTTATTCCTAAGGTTGTTTTTGGTCGAGATAAACTTGTCCAATCAAATTAGGACATGTGTTAGAGTAATATCAATATCATTTTTACACTTAATTATTCTATTTACTTTTAAACGTGGTAAATAAAAGTAAAAAAGTTACTATTCAAAAAAATTATTTTCGTCTCATTGAAGCACGTTTTACTTACTTATATCAAACTTGTCTCTCAGATTTTTTAAATTCTATTCACAGAAGCGGTAAAATTAGGTTTTTTGAAAAATTCAGTTTTTTAATTACCGTTTATTGGTTTCACTATTAATCATAAAATAATGTTTTTCAGAAAAATAAAAAAAATTCACCGAAGTCAAATTTTGATATTTTGAATCCAAAAATGAAGTCCATTTCGAAAAATATGATTTATTAAATTTCAAAAAAAAATAGGTATTACTATTTAGAAAGGCTGGTTTAATTAGTTGTGGTGTGTTAGAACTCGAGGTTGCGTACAACATATGTTATTTCATTATTCTAAGCGAAACGTACCGTGAATTCTTGGGGTGTTATAGGGCCAAGAACACTTCGTAGTGTAGAAAGGCTCATGTGGATGATGAACAATGTTAGCATGAAATTGGAATGCATGGCACATCTTGATGAACTCAATGCAGTAATGGATCATGGAGGGTCAAAAATACCCTAACCTCTGAATCTGGTGAGACAGTTTCGACCTATCCTAGTGAGAATATCATGAACTGGCATGGACCTCTAGAATGACTGGTGGAATCTCTACTCCCTGAATACAATAGAGGGGAATACCATCAAACCCACATTTATAGAGAATCTTCCCATGACTCGGACCACTATGAATAGTAAAATGTAATGTGTGGTTTCGGATTCGCTCGTGCTTTGCCCGATATGATGGATAATTACCTTGTTGGAGTTATTCAACCAAGGGTGTCCTCCAATCATGAATAATCTTGATCACTACACATAGGTGACCCAAGGGTTCCGACATACAGGCTCTGATGGTGAGATGGCTTACCCATAGGACATCATCGTGATCTGGGGTAACATGATATATTTCACTCTGTTGGGCCACATGGATATTTAACTTTTCCTGTTCGGGCTCTACGAGTGATGTCGCCAAACTTTCCAAAGCATCTGCAGACCATTATGTGATCGAGGAACATAAGTAACATCCGGTCTCGAAGGGAGCTAAGCCATTAGCTAGAGAGTATTCTCTAACAATGGAACAAGCTTATGTTTTGTGAAGAAATTGTCACCGTTGACCTGCTTGATGACCAACTCAAAGTCCCCTTTAACATGAAGATGGGCCACGTCGACCTCGAGGGCTAGCTCAAGGATGGTAATGAAGGCCTGATACTCTTCCACATTGTTGGTGCATTCTTCTGATAGTAGAAATGAATATGGAAGGATGGATTGTACCAGAGTAATGAATATGACATCCATGCCTACTCTATTAAGCTTAGGGTCATTGAGTCACATCCTGGTGGGGCTGCAGGAGGCGCAATCAAAGTATGTTATCCATCATGGGATGGAATGATCGACTGAGAGGATTACTCATCAGGAAAGTCCCAGTCCTGGGATTGATCTGTGTAGGTAGGTTGGGTAGCTTGAAAGTCTTGCAATGATTGTCCTTTGATTTCCTTCTAAGGCACAACCATGATGTCATACTCTTGGTGCTTTACCGCCCACAGTGCCAGTTGGCCAGTCAACATAGTTCTGTTCAGGATGAACTTCAACGGGTCTACTCGAGAGTCCAGTTGTACCTCATGGTGCTGCATGTAGTGCTGCATTTTTTACGGCAAATATGAGTGCCAAAAATATCATCACGATGGGATAATATCTGATTTCTGTATCAATGAGCATGTGACTGTGGTAGTAGAGGTTGTTATCTATTCCCTCATTGTTCTTTTGGGCGAGATGTGTGCTGAGTTACCATTCCAGGGCAGTCGCATAAAGGACCAATGGCATCTCAGAGATAGGTGACATCAAGATTGGAGGCTAGAGCAGATACTGCAAGATTTCCTCATAGGAGGCTTGTCACTCCTTGTCCGATTCTTAGGTGGATACTTTTTTAATGAGCTGGGAGAAGGGGTTACACTTTCCATCCAAATTCGCAATGAATCAGCGTATGTAGGCAAAGAGGCTTTGGAAACATAGAAGCTCCTGAATAATGCTTGGGGGAGACATCTGGAATATGACCTTGATCTATTCTGGTTCATTCTCCATGCATCGGTACCTGACATCAATTCCAAGGAACTTATCGAAGGTGTCTCCGAAACCACACTCCAATGGGTTCATCATATAGTGGCGGTAATGGAAGAAACCGAATACTTTCCCAATTTCTATGAGATGGTCCTGTCACTGGCATGATTTGACCACTAGATCATCCACGTAGCATTCCACCAATGATCACAGAATCAGCTTGAATATGAGATACATGGCCCGCTGATAGGTGGTACCTGCATTTTCCATGCCGAAGGGAATAACCTAGTAATATAATGTACCTTGGAGTTCCCTGAAAGGTGTGGATTCTTCATCCTCAGGGGCCATCCGGATCTGGTTATACCCAGAGTAATCATCCATGATGGAGAGGTCTTGGAACCCAGTCGCGACATAAATCAGTAACTCTTTCACTAGAAGGGGATAATAATCCTTTGGAAAGTGACGATTGAGGTCACGGAAGTCAATACAGACAATGATTTGCCCGTTCTTCATTCTGACTGGAACAATCTTGACTAGTCACATGGGATACTGGACATCATTAACATAATTGGTGTTGATTATCCAATCATCATTGGCCGCAACCATGGCACCATGAGAAGGGTGCATCTTTCTAGGAAGCTTCTAGAATCAGCGATGACCTATCGAAAGACCGATACAGTAAACAGATACCTGAGGATCAAATCCCGACATCTCATTGTAATTCTAGGAAAGCATATCATGATGCTATTTGAGGAAGTCAATGTAACACTGCCACTCCTTAGGGGGCATGGTTGCACTGACCAATGTGGGTATTGGGTCTGCCTCACTACCAAGGAACACCTGTACAAAATCATCGACCATGGTGGAGACTCCTTCTTCAAAAGCAGGGTGCATCTTCCATGTCCTCTTCTCCACTTATGGATGGATCTACCTTGGGGGGACCTGCATCTGAGCTACTAGGTCATGATGGGAGGCTGGTAACAACTTGTGCGGAAATGGTTATTTCTTCGAGGAACTCTGACGCTGCTGAGACTGTATGAACGAAAGTTTTCAACCCTATCCCATCTCGCCTTCGACCGAGAGGGCCACACATGATGATATCAAAGCAGTGGTGGCACGTCTACCAAAGTCAACATATTACAGCCCGAAAAAATAGACAGGTATTATGTACTGTCATTTCCATGAGTCATGCGTCTCGATAACTAATGGGAGTGGGAGGCTCTGGGATCACTAAAGGATGATTCACATTAGAGTATGAAGTGTTCCTCTGGTTATGTCGGGAGTTGGGAAGATGGTTCCTTATTGTCCCGGAAATAATGAAACTTTGCCCCATGTTGAGGGTGGGGGCTTCCAACTGATGGATTGGGAAATCATAAGCATCATTCGAACCTACCCAAGGGTTGGTCGTAGAAACATTGGGCTCAAATACAGTTGCCTGGAATTGTTTATCATTGCTCTTGTAATAGTTAGCATCCAAGTAGAGGGCTTCACAAGAGGCGAATGGAGACGCGTCTCATTTGAAGATTCCCACTCATCCATTAAGGGAGTATATGAGGCTTTAGTGATATGATGTGGGGACCACTTCCTGAATGTGGGGTCATAGTCTGCCCATCAACGTGTGGCAAAAGATGTCCTGGGAGACAACCATGAACTCAGTGCTGGAAACCAGGCCACCGAACTGAGTCTTCAAGCGGATCATGCCAACTATAGTCTACTCTATCCTATAATATCTAGGGATTCATAAATCAAAGGGAGTCAGGTAATACTCATATAACTATAGATTCTTTAGTGTCCATATGGGGATAAGGATGATCCTGGAGCCAGTATCAACGATGCAACGACAGATTTCCCCACCATTAAAATGGATGGTGATATACAGTGGGTGGATATCCCCCTTTACGCAGGAGCCATCATCCTCCCTAGAGAATGAAATGACGGCCTGAAATTTGGAATCCTCAAACATTTCTGCGTGAATGCCTCGGCGGCTGCTATCTCATTCTCAAATTGAAGGGGGATTCTTAAAGCCTCGGTGAGTTCCTCACGCATATCTAGGGACAGATGGTGGCTTCATGAATGGAAAGCGTTTCTGATATACCGGAAAGGTTCATAACAACAACGTACTTCTTGGTCAGGCACGAGCCTCTACTTGCATGAAGTATCTCTGCGACCGAAGGCATGGCGGGCCCTGCCGGCTAGACCGATAGCTGACTGGTACTAGGAATATCTCACTCTTCACTAGTAGAATCCTAGAGAGTGACTTCCGGATGAGAACCAGAATGCAGGGTAGAGAAAAATTAGCATACTCTTATGGAATGATCCATAATGTCAATTACGGAAATCGAGCCAGACAACATGGGAGAAGTTGGTAATTCACCAAGCAGTGACAAAATCCCAAACGAGGATGTCTTTGTTTCGTCTACTGAAATTCAACAAGTATATGCTTCACCAATATGTTAAAAGGAATCTATAGCAGCATTAGAGGTGCACAATGATGTCGATTCTCAATCCATCATCTCCTCTTTAATACCCAAGGAATATTCTTCATCATTGAACGAGTCAGAAATGGAAGCTTCTCCTTCGAGATGTTTAAATTTTAACATCTCTTCCGAATGTGAAAATTCTGCTTCATAATCTACAATGAAAGTGGAAATAGAGGAGATAGAACATATTAAATAAGAAGAAGAAGAAGATCTCAGGGATGCTCCCCCAGCATTTGAGGAAGGCATCTCTACCACCGTGGATGCACTCAGAGAGATAAATCTGGGCACTGAAGAAGATCCACACCCAACTTTAATCAGTGCGGCCATGACTCTTGAAGAACAAGAGATGTATATTTTCTTTTATTAAGATAAATAGAGACATATTTTCTTGGAATTACACAGAGATGCCCAGCCTAGATCCTAATTTTTCTACCCATCATTTGGGTTTTCCAGAAGAACATCAAGGATTCAAGCAAGCCGTGAGAAGAACACACCCAACATATGCTTCCAAAATTGAGGCTGAAGTGGATAAGCTTTTCAAAGCTAACTTTATCAGAGTAGTTCAGTATCCCAAATGATATGCTAATATTGTCCCTGTGAAAATGAAGAACGGGAAAATTAGAGTTTCTATTGATTTCAGAGATCTTAATCGGCATTGTCCTAAAGTGATTTTCCTGTTCAGATTATAGGACACCTGATTGATGCAATAGCTGGCTATGAAGTGCTATCTTTCATGGAAGGATACTTCGTATATAATCATATCTGAATGGCTCCAAAAGATGAAGAATCTACAGCCTTCAGAGCCCCTCACGGTGTGTTTTGCTATCGGGTGATGGCATTTGGCCTGAAGAATGCTGGCGCAACATATCAGCGTGCCATGCATCGCATCTTCAAACCCTTTATAGGGAAATTTGTTGAATGTTATGTGGATGACTTTGTGGTCAAATCCAAGCAACGACCCAATCACTTGGCTGATTTGGAAGTCATTTTCCGCAAGCTTTGACAACATAATTTAAAGATGAACCCCTTATAATGTGCTTTTGGGGTTACCTCAGGAAAATTTCTCGGCTTTGTTTTGCACCATCGTGGTATCGAAGTTGATCCTGAGAAGACCAATTCAATCCTTGGTATGTCCCCTCCTCGAAATTTGAAGGAATTGAGAGGTCTTCAGGGACACTTAGACTATATTCGGCGTTTCATCACCAATTTGGCAGGCAAAAGTCTACCCTTCACCAAATTGATGAAGAAGGGAGTCACTTACCAGTGGACTGAAGATTGTCAGGAAGCATTTGACATTCTCACGAAATACCTCCTGAGTCCACCAGTATTAATTCCACCTGTTGAAGGAAGACCACTTATCCTCTACGGGACAGCCTTAGAGCGATCATTGGGAGCCTTTCTTGCTCAGAAAAATGATTCTGGGAATGAAAACAGCCTTTACTACCTCAGTCGGACTATGATGGAAGCAGAAACGCGATATTCGAGTATTGAGAAGTGCTGCCTTGCATTAATCATTGCAGTTCAGAAATTGAGACACTATCTGTAACATCACGAGGTCCAATTGGTATCTCGCAATAACCCTCTCAAATTCATCCTCAGTCATCCAATGCTTACAGGACGTCTGGAAAGGTGGGCAGTTATTCTGCAGCAGTTTGACATTCAGTACGTGTCTCAGAAAGCAATAAAAAGCCAAGCTCTGGCTGACTTCCTGGATGAACACCCTTCAGTGGAAGATACATCTTCAGATATTGAACTCCCTGATGAAGTAGTCTTCTCTATTCAGGACAGTCCTCAAGTCTGGGAAATGTATTTTGAGGGTTCTTCTAGAATCCCAACATGAAAGAAAATGGAAGATCCTAAATTCAATAAATATGGATTAGGAGTTGTTCTCATTTCCCCAGAAAATGCAGTATTACCTTACTCCTTTTTTACTGCAGGAAGGTGGTACCAACAACAAAGCAGAATACCATTCTCTCATTACAGGCTTGGAATTAGCGCTTCAGGCACAAGTGAATCACTTGAAAGTGAAAGGTGATTCAGACATGGTAATCAAACAAATCAACGGGGATTATGAAATCATAAAAGAAGAATTGATCCCTTTGTATGATTACATCAGAGAGTTAATGGAAGAATTTCCTATAGAACCGACATTTTCTTAATTCCCTCGATCAAAGAATGCCCAGGCTGATGCATTGGCTAATATAGCCATAGCTCTAGCAGATCCAGATCGGGATGAGACAAGCATCAGCATTTCCCACCGTCGTACAATTTCACCTTATATTTGAACCATAAAAGAGGAGATTAATGAAATTAGTCCCATTCCTGAACCTTATGGTCATAATACAGGATGGATGACACCTATTAGGGAGTACCTTCAATATGGAACACTTCCACTTGATAGGGCCGAGAAAGAGAAAATCTGTCGACGAGTGGTCAACTTTTCTCTTTATGATAGCCCAGATCTCCTTGAGAAAGTTCTCTATAAGAGTGGTTTCGATGGAGTTCTCTTCAGATGCATTGATGGTGAAGAGACAATGACTTTCATGAATAAAGTGCATGCAGGAGTATGTGGTGCCCACTAGGCTGAACATAGAATGTCCGATCAGATGCGAAGGCTTGGATACTTTTTGCCTACAATGATACACGATTGTGTTGATTTTACAAAAAAATGTCATTCGTGCCAGGTACATGCCAATTTCATTCATCAGCCCCCATAGTTGCTTCATACAGCCAAATACTCATGGCCATTTGCCATGTGGGGAATGGATGTGGTGTGACCTTACCCTTCTGCTACGGCTAAGCAGTTCAAGTACATTCTTTCTGCTACTGATTTATTCTCAAAATGGGCATAAGAAATACCTCTCAAAGAATCAGTTCTAAAAGCATTTTTAGATTCATTAAGTCTAACATCATTTCTAGATTTGGTGTCCCTCATACCATTTTGACGGACAATGGCACCATCTTCAGTGCATCTGAGGTGAAGAAATTATATCAAGAATACAACATCAAATCCAATCATTCATCTCGGTATCATGCAGCGGCTAATGGCCAGATAGAGGCCTTAATCAAGACTCTATCAAACATACTGCAAAAGATGGTGGATAAAGATACGAAATCATGGCCTGAAAAACTCTTTCATGCTTTATGGGATTATCGGACCACCACCCGCACAACAACGCGGTCAACTCCATATTCACTGAAATATGGAACAGAAGAAGTTTTCCCCATTGAGGTTCAGTTACCTTCACTCAGAGTTGCTATTTGTGATCAGTCATCTACATATGAACAATCTTAGAAGCAGTTGGATGAGTTGGAATGATTAGACGATAAAAGATTATTCACTCTGCATCACTTGGAAGTCTATCCAAATCGAATTGTGCAAGCCTTTAAAAAACAATTTCACCATCATTCATTCACTCAGGGAGAATTGGTATTGGTTCTCAGAACACCAATGATACCAGGAAAGAATCCTCCCAAGCTTGAACCAAAATGGGAATGACCTTATTCAATACATAAAGTCTATTCCAATGGAGTGTATTCTCTTATCTCAATAGATGGAGAACTCATCACGACTCCAACTAATGCCAGATTTCTGAAGAAGTATTTTATATAAACACAAAATATTGTTCCCAGAGCTAATACATCTACATTGGTTACTATTACGTCTAGCATGACGTTAAATTTTATTATGTCCTAGAAACAAGAAATTAAACTGTGTAGCACTTTCAATGTCCATCATGACATTAAACTGTATTATGTCCTAGAAACATGACGTTAAACTGTGTGTCATTCTTATCATCCAACATGGCGTTAAGCTGTCACATTGGTTTCTATTACGTCCAACATGACATTAAACTGTATGATGTCCTAGCAACATGACGTTAAACTGTGTGGCACCTTCATTGTCCAACATGACGATAAACTGTAAAAGTCCCCAGAACTGATATCTTCATATTGGTTCACATTATTCCTAGCTACATGACTTTAAATTGTACAACAATGTTCTATCGTAGGCAACCACCTGAGGTTCAACACCGAAAAATATATTTTCACATCGGTTCACTTTCGTCTCATACAATTTTGACTTGTGAAACCGTTTTTAGAACTGATATCCTCATATTGGTTCACCTTTTTCCTTGCTATATGACGTTAAACTATACTGCATTTTTTGTCTTGTATGACAATAAACTATGACATTCTTTGATACCCTCACCTGAGAGGGAATAATTCTTTACATTGATTGCATACATGGTATTACCCAAACTTTTTATCTTGGGTTAAACCATAATTGAACTAAAGTCCCATTGTCACCCTTCACATGTACGAACTAAATCTGTACAGAGGGTATTTCTAGAACTATGTGGGCTTGATTCCAATCATCATGGGATACGTAGGAACGTTCGTGCATCCCTCGAATCCAGCCCCAAGTCGTTGGGCCTAACCCCAAATTCTACTTTCATTCCCTTGGCTGAAAAGTCCCTATAAGATACACAATGTGTATTCTTTATCATGGTCTGAGTTCTACGACCACAAACTAAGATCTCCAACAGTTTTTTCCCACACGACGTTAAACTGTAGTGTAAGAACTATGTATGGCTTGATTACCATCCTTGTGGGATACGTAGTAAAGTCCAGTACCTTAATTCAGGACCCAGCCACAACGTGATTTTGGTTACTATTTGTCTGTGTACTTTTTACATACACTAGACAATACCCATTTTCATGTTTCATAACCCTAACCTTGAAATATTTTCGGATCTTCATGTCCCTTTTCATGACTTATGGTCGCAAAATGTTTGATACCTAAGAGTTCTTTTTCCTGACTATGCAGCATGTTCCCATAGGTGGCCTTGCATAATGTTGTCTACATAACAGACTTGTCAGCCAAAAGATACTATTTATTTAACTATGCAGCCAAATCCCATAGGTGGCCCTGCATAATTCAACCCCTAACGGGTTTTTTAAATGATTGTAACTTCATTCTTGGGAGGAAAACCTCTTTTGTCCTTATTGGTCTTAATGGCAATATGTAGGGATTTGCAATTAATAGACATCCTCAACATATCTGTCCCGTATTCCCTTTTCATGATCGGAATGTATTCAAGTCCATGGTTTATAATTTCTTCCCTACGCTTGGGTCAGACCTTCATAGGAGTGTCATTCATCTAGTTCCAAAATAATCTTCTGTGGAAATGTTTTCTTCATATTCATGTACCTCTTTCCATACATCAAACTCTATGCTTTGGAAAATTTGAATCTCCATAATCCTTCATTGGCTTTCTAGCACCAGAAACGTAAATTTCTTAGAGTTCTTTTGCCTGACTATGCTGCACGTGCCCATAGGTGGCCTTGCATAAATTTTTCTACATAACAGACCTGTCAGCCAAAAGATACTATTTATTTGACTATGAAGCCAAATCCCATAGGTGGCCCTGCATAATTCAACCCCCTAACGGGTTTGTCAAATCATAGTAACTTTATTCATGGAAACTACTTCTTCTAATGCATTTTATCTCTTTTCCATATCATTCCTCGGATTCAAAATTTCTTAAGTCATTGTTTAAACATTTACCTTCTTACTTGATATGGTAATACGTTTTCAGATGAATTACCAAGGAATTTAGTCATTTCTTATCCATTAGGTCAAAGATATTTCGAACTTAAACATTAGCACTTTTTAATGTCTGTATGCATGAATTTAAACTGCCCATAAAGGACAAGGGAGATTTGAGTAAAAGTCAAATCCCAGCTCACTAAACATGCATTTTGTATGATTTAGGTAATATTGAGTAGTTAAGAGATTCAAAGTTTGTAGGGTTATTCATAATAATCCAAGTAAAAATCAAACTATGCTTACTAGGTCCATTGGCTTAGGTAAAATTTAATGAAATAATTCAAAGTAGCTATGCGCAAAGATTGAGGATGAAAAAATCATTCATTTGATGCACAGGGATTAGAAGGATATCCAGAGATTGGATTCTCTTCTCTTTTTTTCAAAGAATTACAGAAGACTGTCAACATAAGTCTTTACTTGGCGTACAGCATCCTGAGCCTCATCAGCAGCAACTTGAAGCTCATGCACCCGACAAGCCTCACTTTTGTCGGCTTGATGGAGTGCTTTCTTAGAATCTGCAATGGCCATAATTCCATTTGTTTGAAGTCCCTCTAGATAATTGTTAAGCTGATCAAGTTCCTTAGTAACATCATCTAACTGTTGCTGGAGATGCATCTCCTGGACGACCTTTTCTTTGATCTTCTGCTTCAGCTCTTTCATCTTAGCAGCATAGTCAGCTTCAACCCGGGATACTGCAGCCTCAAAGTCACTAATGTTGATTGACAGCTTCACCCTGTTCAAATCTTCATGATACATCTGCTCCTGTTCCCTTCTTAGAATGAATTGCTTCACCGCGGTATGGATCTCCTGATATCCAAAACCGCCAAGTCCTAGCATCACGAATAAAGATGAAAACATTTAGATCTTCGTCTGCAGCTCTTCCAGAGGCACTTCAGAGATGATCATCCATATGTTGTTCCATGCCTTGCACCGTGAGAAGCTGAGCGCTTTGAGCACCTCCAGGTCAGATTCAGCATCGCTATAGAAAGGGGGAGTATATTCCGGGATTAATGGACTTAGAGAAGTTCCCTGTTCTGCTTCACCCCCTGACATGTGCTCCTTCATTCCTGATTTTCGTTGGGACTGAGGATGATGCTTCGCCTCCAGGTCTATCCACTGGAATTGATAGCCCTGCATAATCAATTGAAAACTTTGGTTAGTCTCAAAGGATGACAAAAGTCTATTTGGATGTCTTATAATTCAAGAATGGTTGCAAATAGATGTTGTCCCTTACCCAACAGTAAATCAGCAGCCTGAGGCGGATCTTCTCTATCTATCCCAGCCTCAACAGGGTCTTCAAGATGATTTTGGGAAAGCCTTTCTGGGTTTAGCTCCACATGAGCTATTGTTGCTGCAATGACAGGGTCGACATTAATGTCTGCACCCTCTTCAGGCATTGGCAACTCGGCAATTTCTTTAGATGAAACTGCATGTCATTTTCTGTCAAGATTAGAAGTGTAAATTGTGAAGAAATTTATTGGACGAAGAGTAACACTCACACCCAACATCTTCTAAATCAAATGATAAAATGGTATGATCACAAAAATTTTCAAAAGATATGCCGGTACTCATCATGCCATCCAGTGTTACTTCGGAACTCTGGTTAGTCTCACCAGTGGGAGCGTTTTAAGTGTCTTCTTAATGACCTTCATCCCGTGGTTCCTGTGTAACGGCCCGAAATTTTGAATAAATCTTGTTTCCTAATTTCATTTGTTATATTATTTTATTTTTATACTCAACAAAAATGTTTTATTTGATAAACATGATTATAATTAAAATGAGACCATTGGGTTCTGACTGTTATATGACCATCGGTCAATATGACCGCTGTGAACAAAATGTTTTTATTATTGTCTCTAAATACAAGTAATCTTGGTTAATTATTATAGAATGAAGATTTGATGGCCTCACCTAGTAGTCTTGGACCGATCGAATCCCATCTAACAGAACTTGGGAAGGAGGTTGCACCATTGGGCTTTGCTCTGGACCAAACCCAAGCCGGACTTCATCATGTGAAGCTAGAACAGAATCGCTTTTGCGAGAAGTTCAAACTGATATAAATTACTACTCGGGCAATGTTGGCCGAGCCTCCCTCAGACTCTCTCACCTTAGGACACCTTACACTTAGGTCCTATGCTGGTGTGATAAGGGTCTATGTAAAGAGACCGTAACTGCCATGTGTAATACTTTGTTTTAAATAAAAATTGGGATTTCTTCTTATGATGATGTTTATGAATTTTCAAATGACCGGATAAATATAGTATGCATATTTTTGATGAATTTTAGAAAAAGGATATTTTAAAAATGTTTATGTAAACCTTAAATAATTAAAAATGTGTAATGATTTTCAAAAAATGGTCTTCTACAATTATGTTCAGTACAAAATTTGGAGTCTAATAAGGTCAACATGATTTTTGATTAATAGTAAATTATGAATAGTGATTTTATGATTAGGATTAGTAATATGACCAAATGGATTAGTAATCTCATTTAAAGAATGTTTTAAAATAATCTAGGCACCTTGATTAAGTAATGTGATTCAATAAAATGGTTAAATAACGGTTTCATAAATTATTATTCAAGTATTAGTTTTTTCGGGTTAATAGTGTTTTTTTTATTAAAAATTAAATTAAAAATATTTACAAAATTATTTTTATAAAATGGATTTCATTTTTGAACTCAGAGCACCGATATTATGTCATGGTAATTTTTGTGGTTTTTTCTAAAAAAATGAATTTTCGGTGAATAGTGTATTTATTTAAAAAATAAATTAAAAATATTTAGAAAATTATTTTTAGAAAATGGAGTTCATTTTTGAAATCAGAGCATTGATATTTGATTAAGGTGAAATTTTGGGATCTTTCTGAGAAAGTTGAATTTTCAGTGAATAGTGAAAATACAGTTTTAGGGTTTCGGTATGTTTAATGACATCATAACTGTGTCATGATGATTTCATGAGTTTTGTTTAAGGGTTGGCCGGCCAAGGGTGATGAATTATTGTGTGGGGGTCCCCATGTGGCAAAACATTATGGGAAGTACCATGGGAGGGCCCATGCTTTTGAGAAAACCACTTTTGAGGTGTCCCTTGGTCATTAATGCCTTGTCCCCTCACTGTCCCTATAAATACCAAGCCCTCCTCTAATCCATTCGACTCCCCAATCTTCCCCAATGAATTTATGGTCACATTACCTCCCAATGAGTCCTCCCAAGGTGCCCCCAAGCCCTCAAGGTCCCATCCATTGAGGTTTAAGAGTTACATTTTAAGGTAAGGAATCGGACCCATCTCTTTCTTTTCAAGTGATCTCTTTTATGTCAATTATTTTATACTCCATGTTCATATGTTGGAGGATGTTCTTTTATATTAATCATACTGTCCATTTTATTTTCATATGATGAGATAACCCCTCTTACTCTCATCATTTCATTTTATGAAGTTTTAAGTGGCGCCGTTAGGCTGCCGAATTTTTAAGGGATTCTTTCACCCTTCTCATTTTTTTCAAGTTCGATTTTCATACCAAGCCATTCAAGTTTTTTTTTATGTTGGGGTATGATCTCTTTATTTATCATACTGATCTTTTATGATCTAATGATGAGAGACACCATTTTATCTCTTTAATTCAGTATTTTGAAGTTTTAAGTGGCGCCGTTAGGCTGCCAAATTTTTAAGTGGTTCTTCACCCTTCTCATTTTAAAGTTCTACATTCATGTCAATTCATTCAAGTTCCTTTTTTTATGTTGTGGTATGATCTATATATTTATCATACTGATATTTTATGATCTAATGATGAGATACCCCATTTGATCTCTTTAATTCAGTATTTTGATGTTTTAAGTGGCGCCGTTAGGCTGCCGCATTTTTAAGTGGTTCTTCACCCTTCTCGTTTTGAAGTTCTACTTTCATGTCAATTCATTCAAGTTCCTTTTTTGTGTTGGGGTATGATCTATATGTCTATAATACTGATATTTTTTGACCATATGATGAGATACCCCATTTGATCTCTTCAATTCAGTATTTTGAAGTTTAAGTGGCGTCGTTAGGCTGCTAAACTTTTAAGTGGTCCTTGCACCTTTCTCCCTTTACAAAGTTCTAATTCAATGTCAAGTATTACAAGTTCATTTTTATTATGTTGGGTTATGATATCTATATCTATCATACTGATTTTTTTAATGTTCATATGATGATAGGCACTATTTGATCTCATAAATTCATTTTTTGTTGAAGTTTATGTAACGCTGTTAGGCTGCCGAATTTTCATAAGAGAAATCTTATTTTTGTATTCCTTTCATGTTCTTCATTTCATATGGTATATTTTCAAATTTCATTACCATGTTCATAAATCCCTTATATTCTGTCCCTCTAATGTTTTATGGGTCATTTATTAATGTTGGACCCATGTCCCCTCTCTTTTCAATGTTTTCTAAAACCCTGAAACATAGTCGTTATGCTGCAGAATTTTCGTCTCAAAATGCCTCTCTCTTTTCTCAAAAATATTTTATGTTATAAAGTGAATACTCAAAGCTACTATTTCTATAGGGGTATTCACATATATACCAAAATGTTCTATTTTAAATTCTGGGATTTACATACATGAGACCCGCTCTTCCCTTCCGTGGGTTTAAAGTGACGTAAAGATCATGTCTTTAAAGCAGTTTTTAAAACGTTATGATTATGAAATGAAACCCATTTATTTTATGCTATATGGGTTATTTATGAAATGTTTGATGATGATATATGTGGCTCGCATGATAATAAAGGAAAATTTAAGGGTGCGCCCTGATAGCGCTCCAATGCATTGGGTAATGATGTAACCACTAGAGATTACAATTTTCACGATACCTTGGTGAATAACCTTGGTAATTTTCAAATGACACCATGGGGATGGACCTTGGTGATATGTTCATGATTTTCTACGTTAAATTATGTAGCCACATATTCAACTTATGAAAATGTTATTTTTATTATGATATGCCTCATGATTTCATTCTCATGCCTTAAAGTTCTTTTCATGACTTTATTGAAGTATCTCAAGATCACATGTAAAATGGTTCTCTTGTTTTCCTTACTGGGCCTTCTGCTCACCCTTTCCTTTGATGTATGTCCCCAGGTTCTGAGATGCAGTAATGAACCTAGGATGAACATAAGGATAAGCCTTTCAAGTGTTTCTGAAGAATGCTTTTTTTCATGTTTTAAGTTCCTGGTTTCCAAGACACTAAACCTTAAAGATCCTCGGTTTTGTAAAATGTAATGAAAGTTTATGTGATAAAAAGGCGGGATTCTATAGTTGGTATCAAAGGATGGTTTAGTTATTTGTTGAAATTAGGATATGAAAACTTTAGGAAGAAGCCTATAGAAAAGTTAAAATATAGGAAATCTTCCTGGTATTTTGGTGAGTATTGAGTAAGGGGTTGCCAAGCAAATACATCCATGTCTGGATACGAGCAGGTAGAGGTGGCTCTGGCACAGATGGACATAGGGTTAAAACCCGAAAACACCACTTTGAGCTAGACTCGAACGGGATCTGGTACACGACAATGGGCCTTGCTGCACTCTTGGTTACGACACTCTCGGGGGATATGATTTGGTAAATTCATATGCTTAGTATGAACCATTGTTAAAGGAACAAAGATAAAATAAAATAAAGATTCACATAAGAATATATTATCATGGATAACCTAGATGGGAACCTAGGGGATCACATGTTAGGGTATACTTTTCAACTACAAGTTATCCTTATAAGCTTTAAGTTTCTTTTCATGATTATTGGCTAAGTATTTAAGCCCCTAATTATAGTTCCTTTCTTAGTTAATGGAGGGAAATGGAAGAACATGTTTCAATAACCAATGTGATAGGAAATGATACGATTGCCTGATTAATATGATAGAGATGATTAGGGGATTAAAATATGTTTTTTATTTTGGAAGACGTTCACTATTTTGGGGACCCAATATGATCTAGGTAAATAGATTACAACGATATTTTCAATGAGGAGTAAGGTTGACTTATATTTGAAGAATCGATGAATTTAAGGTGGACTTATAGTAATTTAGGTTACTTATGGGAATGATTAACCTATCTTGGGTTAAATATCTTTAGGTTAGATACTTTTGTTATAAGATGTTAGGAGTGGTTGATGTTGTTTCGAGATGAACAATGATGTTTATTTTGGAAGACTGTGTTATCAAATCCTTCTTGTATTTGGGTTTCAATCTTAGTTTGGTTTATTTTGTGGAATTTTAAGGACCGTTATTTATGGAATGGACTATGATGAAATTTGGGTAGTACCATGGAACTTTGAAGAAATAAAAGTAGTTTCCATTCGTATGGGATTATTTCTTTTTGAAGAGTTGTTTTACCTTACCCTTTCGGTTTTTGGGATAATGTTTAAAGATGAAAACAAAATATATAGTTAATCTTTTGTGGATTATGAGATTCTCTAGAAAATGATTCTTGTGTTTTGATGAGGCCAAGTAGTTTTGAATGCTCATAGTTTAGAGAAAAGATTAGTTTTGGGTAGAAAATTATTAAAGGATGAAACTCTACATGAAGGTAGATATATTTCCTTATGTTTTTGTTCTATGTTGTAAATGAATTCTTCAAAGTAATGAAAATGAACATAAAACAAAAACGTTGTTAGTTTACGTTTCCTACTAGGTAATCAAAGACTGCTTGCACACATCATAATTTTGGGATTTTCTGGTGGCTAACTTCCTCCTAATCATGTTTTCTATCACTCTCTTTAGGACGTGACCCTTTGTTTTCTCCTCCATGTCCATGTTTCCTACATGGAATCCTAGTAGGAGTAAACTCGGGTGGCCTTTGTACTTCCTGTTCTTTCATTTAAAGTAATGGTGTCACAGACTCTTTTTCCGATGTGGGACTTTCAATGAAATTTCAAAACCCAATTTTTAAAATTGCGAGGACGCAATTTCTTAAGGGGGGAAGATTGTAACGGCCCGAAATTTTGAATAAATCTTGTTTCCTAATTTCATTTGTTATTTTATTTTATTTTTATACTCAAGAAAAATGTTTTATTTGATAATCATGATTATAATTAAAATGAGACCATTGGGTTCTGACTGTTATATGACCATCGGTCAATATGACCGCTGTGAACAAAATGTTTTGATTATTGTCTCTAAATACAAGTAATCTTGGTTAATTATTATAGAAAGAAGATTTGATGGCCTCACCTAGTAGTCTTGGACCGATCGAAGCCCATCTAACAGAACATGGGAAGGAGGTAGCACCATTGGGCATTGCTCTAGACCAAACCCAAGCTGAACTTCATCATGTGAAGCTAGAACGTAATCGCCTTTGCAAGAAGTTCAAACTGATAGAAATTACTACTCGGGCAATGTTGGCCGAGCCTCCCTCGGAATCTCTCACCTTAGCACACCTTACACTTAGGTCCTATGCTGGTGTGATAAGGAGCTATGTAAAGAGACCGTAACTACCTTGTGTAATACTTTGTTTTAAATAAAAATTGGGATTTCTTCTTATGATGAAGTTTATGAATTTTCAAATGACCAGATAAATATAGTATGCATATTTTTGATGAATTTTAGAAAAAGTATATTTTAAAAATGTTTATGTAAACCTTAAATAATTAAAAATGTGTAATGATTGTCAAAAAATGGTCTTCTACAATTATGTTCAGTACAAAATTTGGAGTCTAATAAGATCAACATGATTTTTGATGAATAGTAAATTATGAATAGTGATTTTATGATTAGGATTAGTAATATGACCAAATGGATTAGTAATCTCACTTAAAGAAAGTTTTAAAATAATCTAGGCACCTTGATTAAGTAATGTGATTCAATAAAATGGTTAAATAACGGTTTCAAAAATTATTATTCAAGTATTAGTTTTTTCGGGTGAATAGAATTTTTTTAATTAAAAATTAAATTAAAAATATTTAGAAAATTATTTTTATAAAATGGATTTCATTTTTGAACTCAGAGCACTGATATTATGTCATGGTAATTTTTGTGGTTTTTTCTGAAAAAATGAATTTTCGGTGAATAGTGTATTTATTTAAAAAATAAATTAAAACTATTTAGAAAATTATTTTTATAAAATGGAGTTCATTTTTGAAATAAGAGCATTGATATTTGATTAAGGTGAAATTTTGGGATCTTTCTGAGAAAGTTGAATTTTCAGTGAATAGTGAAAATACAGTTTTAGGGTTTCGGTATGTTTAATGACATCATAACTGTGTCATGATGATTTCATGAGTTTTGTTTAAGGGTTGGCCGGCCAAGGGTGATGAATTATTGTGTGGGGGTCCCCATGTGGCAAAACTTTATGGGAAGTACCATGGGAGGGCCCATGCTTTTGAGAAAACCACTTTTGAGGTGTCCCTTGGTCATTAATGCCTTGTCCCCTCACTGTCCCTATAAATACCAAGCCATCCTCTAATCCATTCGACTCCCCAATCTTCCCCAATGAATTTATGGTCACATTACCTCCCAAGGAGTCCTCCCAAGGTTCCCCCAATCCCTCAAGGTCCCATCCTTTGAGGTTTAAGAGTTACATTTTAAGGTAAGGGATCCGACCCCTCTCTTTCTTTTCAAGTGATCTATTTTATGTCAATTATTTTATACTCCATGTTCTTATGTTAGAGGATGTTCTTTTATATTCATTATACTGTCCATTTTATATTCATATTATGAGAGACCCCCTCTTACTCTCCTCATTTCATTTTATGAAGTTTTAAGTGGCGCCGTTAGGCTGCCGAATTTTTAAGGGATTCTTTCACCCTTCTCATTTTTTTCAAGTTAGATTTTCATACCAAGTCATTTAAGTTTATTTTTTTATGTTGGGGTATGATATCTATATTTATCATACTGATATTTTATGATCTAATGATGAGAGACCCCATTTGATCTCTTTAATTTAGTATTTTGAAGTTTTAAGTGGCACCGTTAGGCTGCCAAATTTTTAAGTGGTTCTTCACCCTTCTCATTTTCAAGTTCTACTTTCATGTCAATTATTTCAAGTTCCTTTATATTATGTTGGGGTATGATCTCTATATCTATCATACTTATATTTTATGATCTAATGATGAGAGACCCCATTTGATCTCTTTAATTCAGTATTTTGAAGTTTTAAGTGGCGTCGTTAGGTTGCCGAATTTTTAAGTGGTTCTTCACACTTCTCGTTTTGAAGTTCTACTTTCATGTCAATTCTTTCAAGTTCCTTTTTTTTGTGTTGGGGTATTATCTCTATGTCTATCATACTGATATTTTATGACCATATTATGAGAGACCCCATTTGATCTCTTCAATTCAGTATTTTAATGTTTAAGTGGCGTCGTTAGGCTGCTAAACTTTTATGTGGTCCTTGCACCTTTCTCCCTTTTCAATGTTCTAATTCCATGTCAAGTATTAAAAGTTCCTTTTTATTATGTTGGTTTATGATATCTATATCTATCATACTGATTTTTTTATGTTCATATGATGAGAGACCCTATTTGATCTCATCAATTCATTTTTTGTTGAAGTTTATGTAACGCTGTTAGGCTGCCGAATTTTCATAAGAAAAATCTTATTTTTGTCTTCCTTTCATGTTCTTCATTTCATATGGTATATTTTCAAATTTCATTACCATGTTCTTAAATCCCTTATATTCTGTCCCTATAGTGTTTTATGGGTCATTTATGAATGTTGGACCCATGTCCCCTCTCTTTTCAATGTTTTCTAAAACCCTGAAACATAGCCGTTATACTGCAGAATTTTCGTCTCAAAATGCCTCTCTCTATTCTCAAAAATATTTTATGTTATAAAGTGAATACTCAAATCTCCTATTTCTATAGGGGTATTCAAATATATATCAAAATTTTCTATTTTAAATTCTGGGATTTACATACATGAGACCCGCTCTCCCCTTCTGTGGGTTTAAAGTGACGTAAAGATCATTTCTTTAAAGAATTTTTTAAAACGTTATGATTAAGAAATGAAACCCATTTATTTTATGCTATATGGGTTATTTATGAAATGTTTTATGATGATATATGTGGCTCACATGATAATAAAGGCAAATTTAAGGGTGCGCCCTTATAGCGCTCCAATGCATTGGGTAATGATGTAACCACTAGAGATTACAATTTTCACGATACCTTGGTGAATAACCTTGGTAATTATGAAATGAAACCTTGGGGATGGACCTTGGTGATATGTTCATGATTGTCTATGTTAAATTATGTAGCCACATATTCAAGTTATGAAAATGTTATTTTTATTATGATATGCCTCATGATTTCATTCTCATGCCTTAAAGTTCTTTTCATGACTTTATTGAAGTATCTCAAGTTCACATGTAAAATGTTTCTCTTGTTTTCCTTACTGGGCCTTCTGCTCACCCTTTCCTTTGATCTATGTCCCCAGGTTCTGAGATGCAGTAATGAACCTAGGATGAACATAATGATAATCCTTTCAAGTGTTTAAGAAGAATGCTTTTTTTCATGTTTTATGTTCCTGGTTTCCAAGGCACTAAACCTTAAAGATCCTCGGTTTTGTAAAATTTAATTAATGTTTATGTGATAAAAAGGTTGGATGCTATATCCTGACCCTGGTTAGCTTGATTAGCTAAAGCAGCAGCATCAGTTGTAGCCGCTGCCAGAAGATCCAACGCATGGATAGAACCTAAAACATTACAGAATGGATGTCAGTTGGTGTTTCATTCAACATTTTATGAAACATTATTAACATACCAGAAGCAGGCTCTTCTATTCTGGAAGCAGTAGTAGGAGGGATACTGGGGGAAGATGCTGAATCTTCTCCCAAAGCAGTCTGATAAGCATGGGTCTGAGATTGTTCCCCAGCAACCTCCATTGTCCCAGCAGGGGGATCAACCTTTTCTCTTAGTGGTGAAAATGAGGAAGCCCCTGCAATTCCAAAGTGAAATGAGTAATCTCTTTATGATTTAAGACTCATACCACAAAAGACATACCACTGCTAACAAAACATTTGTCCAAGGACTTCCTTCTTCGAAGCCTCTGCTTCTTTGGCTTCACGGGAGTGTCAGTAACCTCCTTTATTACCACCTGAATTTGAGAATGGAATGTTGTTTCCAACTCCTTTTCCATTGTTTGCTGGCCCGGAAATTATTCACCCAATTCATGAGGGCTTTCAACAGTAGCCCCGATGATGGTACCACCAGGGCTATACTGAGGTGAAGGGACTTCAGCAGTTCCTTTCGTTGTAAACTGCAGGATGAAGAAAGTAATTTTCTTAAGTAAATGAAGCTTGGACTGAAATAAGTTGCAAAGTAAATAAAGAAATAAAATTACATCTTTACGATTCACAATGTCATGCCACTCCTCATCTCCAGATCCTATGATCCCCTCAGTGGAGCCTCGACTGATCATTTCTTTCACCCGCTTGGTGACAGGAACAGAATCCTCAGTGGTATAGATGAGTGTTTCCAGCTCTTTGATGTGAGCTCGCACTTCATCGGGGTTGTTACTAAAATTGATATCGGTGGAGGCCAGGAGATTCCATATCCCAGGGAGACGTAGTCCCTCACATTGTTCCAGCCAGGCAGTTTCAATATCACAATATATGCTCTTCTAAGTCTGGACAGCCTCTGGTCACACATATTTTGAGGGCTGAAAAGGTGCTACAATCTTCGACTTCAACTTCATTCCAGCTCCTGCAACTATAAGTAGAAAATAAGAAAATTAGACTTATTTACTGTTTAATGTAGTTGATCAAATGAGGTAATTTACCAGGATTTGAGGTGGTGGCTCTCTTAATTCTGACAGGAGGATTGTATACATCACATGGCCGCTTTGATACATGTCACATCTCCTCAGAAACTATTGAACCAGCTTCAGAATCAGAAGAATCACTGGAGGCCTGAATTGCTTCTTTCATTGCAGTCCTCTTCTTCTTTCCCACCCGAGAAACTAGATGATTCAATATGGCTTCGGGATAGGAAGTCACCCAATTTTAGCATAGCATATGGTTAGGTTGTCGATATCTTCATTATCTGGCAAGTCGAATACTGCCCCAGTTCTTTCCATTGCCATCAGCAACCACAACTGACAAGAAACCATGGGGAGTTGCTCTGATCTGATATGTACGGGAGGAGATACAACTATCTATTTCAAGAATTTGAATTTGCGCGCAAATCAACATGGAGCGTAGGCCTCACATATTATTTCCCCATCAATCCTTGCAAACAGTACACTATCTCTGCAGGCTAGAATATAAGACCTCTACTCTAAACTGGATGACCCGTCATCAACAAATCACCCTGTTGGCAGATTCCCATAAGGAAATAAATTAAATTCCTTATGCATGCCCAATCTTGACCTTATGTCATAGGCATTAAGTGCTAAGAGGAAAATTCCAAAAAAGGCCTGAACTGACGGCCTGAAAGGACTCCCGGGAATGTGTATTCCATTTTGTACGACATAAGTTCTGAAATTAGTGGTGATCCTTCCCCACAAAAACTAGAATGGTCCCGCTAATCTCAAAGGAGACCTACCCATATAGACATAGAGTAAGCTCCTATAAATCATTGCTAAAACTGGGGTAGAAAACCCCACCATTTTTCTCTCAGCCAATTTGGCTGCAATGACGAAGGTCCCTGGCCTGACGCCTCCCTTCGAGTCTCTAACTGGCAAAAGATTGACACTGAGCCAAAAGGCTAAAAATCCTGCCAGATGAGTCTTTTTCTACACATTATGATTTATTTTATATCCCCATCTCTCAAACTCTCCCGCTTCCAAATTTGGCCAAAAGGTGCGTGGAGCACTTCTTCTTTCTTCTCTGGGGCAACTGGTAGGACGAGTGCAGGTGGGCCCCTTTTCATTTCTCCTCTTGAGAAACACATCCATCCACTCTTCTAGGTGAATATCCCTTCTTGAATAATTATTTGATGTTTTTAGGCTCTTAAGATTGTGATAAATCTTCAATAATTCTCGGACCAAATCCGGAGTCTTCTCTGGGTCATTTAAGGTTTCCTTCGGAGGGATAAACTCATCATACATATCACCCATGATTGGAACCCCTAAGATTTTGTAGAAATCCCATAAACTGATGCCTACTTCTCCATGAGTCATATGGAAGGTGTTTGTCTCTGGACTCCAGCGACTGAGTAATTATGGCGCAAAGTTGTCATTCTTATACACATAAGTTTGCCCAGCCCAGACTTCTTCATAAATTGTTGATCCCTTCATATCTTCAGCAAACTCTTCACTTGTTTTCTGCACCCTATAAGCCCACATCCAGGTTTTCTTCAACCCTCCTCCAGAACGGAATTCTATCTCTTCCTTCCAGCCCTTGGATTGATCCATTTCAGAATTCCAAAAGATGGATGGATAGAAATGCGGTTTCAGCTCAGGCTTATGAGGTTTCAGAGCTGGTGTGCATGAGCTATGATGTATCACATAAGCTTTCTTCATGGTTACAACATTTGAGAACTTTCCTCTGAATGAGACATTGGCTGAAGAGAAGTTATTATAATTCTGAAACACAGAATGTGGTAGAAAATTATTGGCTTCTGGAATGTTGACGTCTTGCAAATGGTTATAGCCAAACAGAGGCAGATAGATACTATGCGGGAAATCACGATGATACTTCTTCAATTATTTTTCCAAGTCTGGAAGAGTGCTGTTGCAGACTATATAGTAATCATGGCCGACAATCTCCATCATATCATTAATCCTCTTCCTAGCCAGTTCATCAGCTGTTCTGATTCTCCTTGGTGCCATTGGATCTGCACAAAAATATGGATAATTAACTCTTAAGTTAGGTTAATTTTTCATAGATTTGTGAAGGGAAATCAAAATTTTGGCAAAGGAATAATGGGCGCGCAAGTACCCCATGGGAGCGCAAGTCCCCCAAGGGCGCGCAAGTTCCCCATAGGCACACAAGTCCCCCATGGGCGTGCAAGTCCCATATGATCGCGCATGATATCAATCACGCAGCCATAAAATTTGGAAAGGATGTTCAAAATTTGGCAATGTCCTTTTAGGTGCGCAAATCCCATATGATCGCGCTGGGTACTGACTCGCAGGTTATAGACGCGCAAGTCTAAATACCTTGAGACTTGCGCGACAACCGGAGAAACACTAGCGCGGACGAAGTAAGGCCAGAAGACCACTTGCGCGTCGAGAGCAGAAATGAAGCGTGGGAAAAGTACATAGCGCGAAATGTGGCTCAGTATTTATAAACAAATCCGGGGCTTGCGCACCATAGCCAGCGCGCCCGAACCACACCTGCACGCCGTAGCCTGCGCGCCCGAAGATGACTTGTGCGCCGCACTTGCGTGCCCTAAGATTCTTTGGATTTTTTGATTTCCTCAGAGTCAAATCCTCTTTTCTCTCTAGATCCAACTCTGAGGGGGGACTTTTGTTGACGCTCCTTTCGTCAAAGAGTCTAGAACAAGGAAAATGGGGAAGATCTGAACTCAAAGTGATCCAATCATTGAAGAAATGTCAAAAAATTGACAAAGGAAAAGATAAGAAGAAGAACCCATAAGCGGCGCGCAAGTTTTTCTTTGGTCGCGCAAGTACACTTGCACGGCACAAAATGGTCGTGCATGTACTTGCGCGCCGAATATGGTCGTGCAGGGTACTTGTGCGCCGAAGTGGTTTTTTTTTCAAGGGTCTTCTTCAGCCTATAAATACCCCTGGTGGGCCCCACATCAGAGGATGAATTTTTTTTTACAAAAGCCAGATCCGAGCTCCCGGCGCCCTAATCTTTTCTTCAAGTCTTCCAAGCACTTCTAAGGTAATTCTTTACCTAAAATGGAAGATTAAACAAAGGTAACAGGGCTTACGTGTTAAAAAACTGTAGCACTTGCGCGCCTATGCAGAGACTTGCATGCCTATGAAATGACTTGCGCACCTGTTCTTGGCTTGCGCGCCTATGCAAGGACTTGCACACCTCTCTTCTGGAATTTGATGGAAATGTTTCTTAAGGGTGTTGGTAAAAGTAAAACTCTACTGGTTCATGGTCGTGCAAGTATACTTGCATGCCACTTAAGCACCTGCACGCCGTATAAGCGCTGCTTAATCACTTGCACGACCTAAAGACCTACGCGCCTGCCAGGACCTGCGCGCCAGCCAGGACCTGCATTCCTTAAGCACATGCGCGACCTAAAGACATGCGCGCCAGCCAGGACCTGCGCACCTTAAGCACCTACGTGACCTAAAGACCTGCACGCCAGCCAGGACCTACGCGCCTTATGAACCTGCGCGGCCTAAAGTACTTGCGTGCGACCAGTGACCTGCGTGCCAACAGGGACCTGCACGACATGAGGACCTACGCGACCTGGGACCTGCGCGCCTCTTAGGGACTAGCGGGCCGCTAAAGGAATTGTGCGCCCTTATGTTTTTGGGTGTCCTCATTGTCCAACTTCATCTCCATAATGCCATTCCACCTCTCCTATTCAAGATCCAGTCTTCAAGAAACTCTTCAAATCCATCTTTGGCATGTTTTCTTGATTCACTTCCTTATCTGAAAGGAATTCCGTGGAAGATTTCATTCAACCTCATCATTCAAAAGATGAGAAAATCTTTAACTTAGGCCTCCTCCTCAAGAGTAAGCCCTAATCCAACGTTTCCTTAACATGGGCCTCCTTTTCAGGAGTAAGCCCCAATCCTCAATTATCAAATCCTTATGTTTTAGGCCTCCTCCTCAGGAGTAAGCCCTAATCCAAAATTCCCTTAACCTGGGCTTCCTTTTCAAGAGTAATCCCAAGTCCTCAATTATCAATTCTTTAATCCGGGACTCCTTTTTAGGAGTAAGCCCCAGTTCTTCTAAAACTTGGGCCTCCTTTTCATGAGTAAGCCCCAGTCCCCAAAAACATGGTCCTCCTTTATAGTATTAAGCCCCAAGTCGGCAAAAACTTATAATTCCCTTAACCTGGACCTCCTCCATAGGAGTAATCCCTAGTCTTGACAACTTCCCATTTAATCTGGGCCTCCTTCTCAGGATTAAGTCCCAATCCCTTAAATTTTGGGCATCCTCATTAGGAGTAAGCCCCACGTCCCCTAATTTAGGCTTCCTTTCCAGGAGTAAGCCCTATGTTCCCTAAATTTTGGGCATCCTCCTTAGGAGTATGCCCCACACATAATTTCATTTAACATAGGCCTCCTTTTCGGGATTAAGCCCTATGTTCCCAAATCTAGGCCTCCTTCTCAGGAGTAAGTCCCAGTCAAAATTATCTAAATTTTGGGCATCCTCCTTAGGAGTAAGTCCCAATTCCCTTTTTAACCCGAGCCTCTTTTTCAGGATTAAGTCCCAATTATCATATTTCCCTTAACCAGTCCTAATTTTCCTTTTGATCTGGGTCTCCTTTTCAGGAATAAAACCCAATCATAAGCACCCTACTAATTTGGGCATCCTCCTTATGAATAATCCCCAAGTTAGAGTATTCAAATCTTCACGAAACACATATACCTTTATGGGCATCATTCTTGGGTTTTATTCCCTGAAGTAAATCCTACCTCTTCAAATAGCTGGGCAGTCACACATGCATAAGCCCCACCTTATCATTTCATGATTGCATCTTCCTTGGCACAATTGTCTAGTTTTTACCAATACCTCTTGTTTCTCACGCCGAGCATGTCTCACGTGGGCTTAGAGCATAGAAGTAATTATGACATCTTTCATTGAGCCATCAATCATGCATAAAACCTCATACTTTCTCGAACTACGTGGGTTCTGATTCCTTCTATAAACAAGGATACATAGGTAGCCCCTCTGCGAGTACAATCCCAAGTATGAAATAATCCATGTCTTACTGAATGACAATAAATTTCAAGTGCCCCACTGAGTGGCTGAAAACCATTATGGTCATCAACATGACCAAGAGACTTTTATAATGTATCGAAGGGTACCATTGGAAAAGGGTCTCTATCAAACACAGATGATTCTCTATCGATGATGATCCTCGAATACATATAAAAATATTCTCTAAATTCTTACACATCAATCATTGATTGCAAGTTCTAAAGAAAAGCTCATTCTTATAATTGGTGCTTTAATAAGGATTCACGAACATAACTTAGATCTACAATGAGAGTCCCGGAGTAGACAATAATTCCACACAAAAAGGTGTGATGAGTCCAATCTCCCATCCTCTCAACCGATGAAAATTCCTAAGCTTCATCAGTCCACTTCTAATGGGCGCCTACCTTTGGAAAGTAGGTCCAACAGGATATGGAATCATTGGGTGTTTCCGGTTCTACGAATTAACCCGTTAGATACCGATTGGAACGTTTGAATATCAAATCAATGAGGCCATTCCCGATTCCAGCGAGGAAACATATTTATAAAATAATTTTCATAAAATTTAATAAATTTTCTAATTCTAGTGAAAAAAAATTTTCCTTAATTTTTTGGATTTTTCTAAATTAGTTTATTTTTTATGAATACTGAAATCTAGTAATTTACTGTATATACACATTATAAGTTAAATGCACTATTTATTATGTCATTGATGATATATGCACAATACTATAAACCCCCCTTCTCTAGATGCATTATTTAGTCACTTAATCAAAAACATTCATAGATGTGAGTCGAAATAATAAAAAAATTTATTAACTAATCAAAAACACTCATCTAATAGACTATAAATACCATACCTCACCACCCCTACTCCTCACACATGAAAAACCATTTTTCAATTTATTACCAATACCTCTCCCAAACCACTCCACACATTCTACCCTTTCATGTCTCATGTAGAATACCATTTTAAAGTTTCTTGTGTAGGTTTTCAAGGAGAAAATTTTAAGAGGGAAAATCATCTATCAGTTCTTATTTTATTTCAATTTCATTTCTATTCTTATCATTTATTTACATATATGTCAAAATATTCATGATTAAACAATTTTATTATATGTAATAAAATTTTATTATGATTATGGGGTATCCACTGTCAATTATTTTCTCTTCAACTTTTTGTTCTAAAAATGAAAATGACGACTATGTGGTGTGGATTCACCACCTTTGTGGATAATGATTCTATTGATTATAATACCACCCTCAATTATTGTCATAAATCCATTTTTTGGTTAATCGATATTATAATGTGTATATAACCACTTATTTAGTGTTCTAGAACCAATATATATATATAGATATATATATATATATATATATTATTAATTAATAAAACAAAACTCGAGTGTGATGATTGAAAAAACATAAAAATTATCCAAATGGTTATCATTAACGTCGTGTATAATGAATCATACTCATACATGAAAAAATTGATATATAAGACAAATAAATTTTGTATAATTTCATTAATTATAAATTATTTAAATTCTGTATAGCTATTTACATTTCGAATGATCTTTCGTACAAGTATAAAAATGAACCAATCATGAAAACGAAGGAAACTAAAAAATTCGAATGGAATAATTGAATATTATAACTCTTAATAAAATATCATAAAAAAAATAAAAAAATTACTAAATAAAATACATTTTGAATAGGTTCTAAATTAAATTACTAATAAATCCAAATGAATTATCAACAATGTTATGTGCATGTGTAGAATGATTTCATTCATAAGTTAAAAGATTCTCTCCAAACATACAATTTTCATTCGAGTTATGAATTCTCTACCTTTACCAAAATATAAATCTTATTATATATATATATATAATTATATGGCATTCCTTTGTTCAGGTTATAAACTCAAGTATACAAATCATTTCATCTTTCATTTATGGGGATGTACAACTTTTACGAGGTTCTATTTTCAATTCCTCCTGATAAGGAAGCCTGATTAAAGGTTACTTCCCAATTTCTTACCCATTTTTTTTGTAGAAATCTATAATAAGTTTGAGGGACCCAATATTTTTATAAAATCACTCCTATTATCTTGGTAAAAATATTATTGCTTTATTTGGTTTTATGAAATAAATTAACAATTTTCCTCTTTAAATACACTTTTATTTTTTCTCTTAAACCTCAATGAAGTAGCTCATTTATAATGATATTTTTAAATGTTTTAACTTTGGATGGAAATAATTTTTTCCATATATATAATTTATTATTATTTCATCACATTTATTTTGTGGGATAAACATTATTACAGTTTGATTCTATTAAAATTATTTTTTCAAAATAACTCTTCTTTCCAATGTAAAAAATTGTATTTCTCTCAAGAATTTCATAATGGTTTTACTAGATAATTTTCATCTAATTAAACACCATTTAATATATATTATTATTTATATAGGTTGATATATTATGATACCATATACCATGTTTAATTAAATTTCTTATGATTATTTTTTATATGGATGTACTATACATCGTATATGGTTAAGGAATTCACATTTCATATGCCCATTTTTCAATACAAATGATAACTCTATATTTCAACCATTAAATATGAGGAGTTCATTGGACTTAGTAATTTATGTTTGGGTCCCTCTATATCCCATCAATACATTGGTAGGTCTTATGAGACAAACTATGTTGGGTGTGGTTGTGGTCTTATGGGGTTATGTTTTCTTGGAAGAATCCTAGATGGGATGATATGATGAAAAATATTATGAATTCCCTCATTATGATTTTAGTAATTGATAATCCATGTGATTTTTTGACGAGTATAATATCCATGGTTATGTATATTTCTCATGTGATGATTATATAATTAATTAATCATCTTGTATACCATCCATATGATGATCAAAATTAAGTTTTAATGACATTGTGCTTTTGGTTATTCAACACTCCCTATTTTTTTTATTCATGATTGGTTCCATTGTATTTATTACCCTTAATGAGCATCTAATATCAACCATTTCTAATCTTCATTTTTCATAGTTTGCAAATATTTATATAATGAATGTCTTTTAGTGGCAATATAGGATTTTAAGTATATTTCCAATGGAGTTAGTATGTTCTTTTTCTATTCAATTTTTAATGTAAAACATATGTTTGTATCTTGTTTTTTAGAAGATAATAAAATATTTGGTTCTTTGGGTTGTGATATATTTCTCATGGTAGAAATATAATTAATTTATGCACCAAATACAAGCTACAATTACTAGGGTATTTACATTGGATATCAAAGAATGGTTAATACAATATTTGAAAACTAGTTATAGAAAACACATATTAGGTAACATAACTCTAATATAGACTTAGTAAATAAGAATAGAAAATACCATAGAATTTTTCTATTTTAATGTTTATGAGAGAATTCATAGAAATACATTACATTCAAGATACTAAAAATGGATGTGGTTCTAGCACATATGTAGATACATTTAAAAACTCTAAAAAGGTTTGTCTGACTTGGCATTCCATAACCTAGTACATGACAACATGACATATTACGCATTTGGTTTGACACTACTGGGGAATATGCATAGCATAATTTATAATTTATTTACAAAATATTATAGAGGACTTGAAAGTAAATATTTTCCTAGAGAGACCATGATTATTATTAGGAGATTATCTATGCATGATTTTTTATTTTATACTATGTATTTTTCAGGATACTAATTATCTATTATAACCTAATATAATGTATTCCATTATTTAGAAATTGCACCGAGCTGATGGAATGGAATGTGTCTCAATGCTCGTATACCATGTAGGGATTTCCTTCCCACGAAAGATAATGATGTCAATGTTTGATATGTAAATGGAGATGAAAAAACTATTACAATATTAGGACAACTAACTCCTTTAATGAGAAATACTCTTACTCACATCATGTAGCCTAATCCACGTTTCAGTGTGACAATGATAGACTACTATATATGATAACAATTTCAATAATTAAATAGGACTAAAACCCCATTATTAAAATAGTGGTGGATAAGTTTCTTAGATAAGGTATTTATAACATTTAGATGTATCGAATGAGAGAAGGTTATAATTGCATTTTATCATCTATCGAGAGAAGAAGATTAATGGTGGATATTAATTCCAAACACAGTGATGGAGGAAGAAATTTAGAAAATAAATTTGACGTATTTTTAGAAAGTTTTCATAGAAAAATATTTCCCTCACAAACAGTGAGTGTATATGGAGAATAAATTCATGAATGTACAACATAAATTTGATGAAAATTCTTCCACGTAGTAATCAAAAATTAAAATTTTATCAACGGATAGTATATATTAATTATGAAATACAAAGGGAAATTTTCGTTAATTCTTCTACAAGTTAAAACCATTACTCTAAAAGGGAACATGTCTCCCAACCATTCTTATAATACGATGATATAGTATCACGTACTATCAAGATATAGAAAAAATTCTATATGCTTAATGAAATTAAATGATAGAATGATATAAAGAAGGATTCAAAACACTCGAGAAAGGGAAATTACGAAATGGATAATAATGGATGAGTTGACTCTATATGATAAAATAAATGTGAACGAAAACATTATTGAAGATGATTATTTTGGATGATAGTTTGTTATATATGTGGAGAAAATTTCCACAAATACTGTGATTTCAAGAGAAAAAATATATACCAATGTTCAATGATATAATTTTAAATAGGTGGCAGATTTTTCAAATGAATATCTTATCTGTCAAGGAAAAATGTCCCAAATTAGTCTAATTGAACATGTATATGCTTATGTTGTCACAACAACTGAGGTTTAAGTTCTTAATGATGCAATCATATGTACATTAATCATCTCGTCAAATTTATATTAATATTTATTTGAATCTGAATCATCAGATTCCATTATAGCTTCTCAATTTTCGTTATAAATAAGATATTTCTAATTCAACATAATAAGGGATTTGTGAGTAATGACTCCTTGTGGAAACCTTTTTTTAAAAATATGTGTCAAGCAGTTCTAATAATAACACAAAAAAATGGTCTAATTACATATTATATTTTCATACCTTTGGTTGATTTTTATATAATCATGGTCATGGAATTTCTTTCAATGTATGATGAACAAAAATTATTACAAAGAGGAAAAAATTATGATTCATGATGAAGGTATATAATCTCTAATCTTTAGAAGTGAGAATTTATCATTTGAGTCATATGATGATCGAAATTTAGTTTCTCCCCTAATTTAATTTCATATATATGAAAAGAACATATCATATATGTATATGGAATTAAATATTCAAATGGCCAAAAAACTAATGTAAAAAAATATATTGACAAATTTACAGTGGATATATTGATTACATTCTAAAAATTTTGGGAAATTTGTTTCTAATGAAGGTAGAATGTAATTCCCCAATATTTAATGTAAATATTATTTTAAAATTTAATATCTATGAGGGTTTGTTTATTACACAACACTGAGTTTAAAAAATATAATATACTTTTTTGTATGACCATTGGAATAGAAATTTCAAAATTTGGAATAGTAATAGGACCATGTGAATAGTAACATCACCTATGATAATTTAAATTAAAATACATGAACTTATAAATAAAAAATGATATAATTTTATCATGGTGTAAGTAATTATTATATTTTAAAAGATAAATTATGTTTTTGTTTTTTTAGATAATAAATACTTATTTTAAATTTTATAATTAATATAATGTTTTTATAGATAATTTATATTCATAAAATGGATACATAATTTAGTATTTGTTTCTTATGTTTATAAGATAATTTTACAAGACCATAATTAATTTTTCAGAGTGTTATCAAGTCCACTAAAAATTTAAAATTTATATATTTTAAATAAATGGTGATTTTAATTAAAAATTAAATTTCTCATATTTTGTAAGTTATTTTCATAAAATGGACCCCATTTTTTAATTCTAAAAATCAAAAAATTGTTATGATGAATTTGTGGGTGTTTCTAAAATATTTGATTTTTTGTAAATAGTGAAATATGGTAATTGACGTTATGTATACATTATATATTAAATACTCTAATTCATTATTAATTTATGATGTAAGAACCTTAATCACTAAATATTTTTCAATACATACTATAATTATACATGTAGTTAAAACTATTAACAGTCTTCATCAAAAATAATAAACAATGGAATTAAATAATCAGAAAAAACTCATCTCTTCCACTATAAATACAACCCCTTCTACTCACACTTCAAAATCCATGATGATATTATTTTTTATTCTCAATAGCACTCCCAAATTTGTTGACCATGTAATGGTATTTTTGTTCTCATGAAAAACACCATTAAAAAGTTTTTTATGGAGGATCTCAAGGAGAGGAATTTAAGAGGTAAAATCCCATTTGGTTCATTTTATTTTCTTATCCATTAAATACCACCTGAATCCAAATATATATTTTAACACTATTATATATATATATTAAATATATTATTATTATGGGATATCCACAATCAATTATTTCAACTTATCATTTTTTTTAAATTAAAACATAATTTTTGGTTGTCGACTCACCATTTTCATGGAGGATGATTCTGTAATTTTTCAATACCTCTCCAAAGGATGGTCATAAAACAATTTTATTTTTAATAATTATTATAATATTAATATTTCATCTTATTATGTGTTTTATAACCAGTATATATTTTAACTATTAATTAATAAATCAAAACTAGTGCGTGATGATTAGAAAACATAAAAGTAATCCAAACAGTTATATTTAACATTTTATCTAAGGAATCATATTCATATCATGAAAATATGATATATAATACCATAACTTTTTTTAATTCCATAAACAATCAATAATTTCAATTATATTTAGCTATTTCTGTTTCACATGTTCTTTTGTTAATGTATTCAATTGAAACAAACGTCAAAAACAGGGATACAAACACTTCTGAATGAAGTAATTGAATTTTATAACAAATCAAAATGACCACAAAGGAATATAATAAAATTATAATAAATCAAATAAATGATTAATAGGTTATGAATTTTTTTTAATGAATCTAATTTCATTATCCATGTCATTAAGTACATGTGAATAAAACTTTTAGGAATATGGAAACAGAGTCTCCCCGAACCTCTGTTTTCACGTGGGTTAAGCTTTCTCTCTCTTTAACCCAATGTAATTATTATTATTTTTTATATACATCTAAATCATAAAATTTATTTGTTCCAAACTCGTGTATCAAGATCATTTCATCATTATTTTATGGGGAACTAAATTTTTTATGATTTTCTCTTTTTTAATTCCATCCAATAAGCAAGATCGATTAATGAGTACATCCCAATTTATTTCCCATTTTCATGTACACTCCATAATCATTTATAAAGAACAGATATTTTTATAAAATGAATCTATATATCATAAAAAATGATTTATTTATTTTATGATTTTATGAAAACAATTAATCATTTTCAACTATGAATACTCTTGTATATTTTCTCATAAGACTCAATAAAGTGGCTTATTTATAATGAAACTTTTAACAAGTTTTTATTTTAGTTGGAAATACTTTATAAAATAAATATAATTTATTTTTTCCCTTTCCTTTTTAGGGGATAAACGTGATTAAAATAAAAATTTTAAAAAATTATTTTTCAAAAAGAACTCTTATTTCCAATGTAAAAAAGTATATTTCTCTCAAAATTTCGTAATGGTTTTATTCCAGTGTTTTCATATAATTCAACACCAATTGAGGGATTTTATACATTATATAGGCTGATATCTTGTGATACCATATACCATATTTTATAAAAAAAATTTGGGTAAAATTTACTGTAGATGTGACATTCATGGTTTGTGGTTGAAGTATTCACAGTTTTATGGTAGTTTTTTCAAAATGAAATTTTATTTTATGTTTGACACTTTTCATATGAGGAATTAATTAGACTTAGTATGTGATGAATTTTTCATGCTATAGACTCTAAAATCATCAGTCGGTCTCATGATATAAACTAGGTTGATTATTGACTGATGCCTTACCTGTTTATGTTGTCTCAGATAAAACCTTGACTACATGTTATGATGTCTGACATTATGAATTCCCACATTATGATATAATTAATTGACAATCAATGTTATTTTTTGACAACTAGAATATCCATTGTTATGTTTCACTCTCATGTGATTATTTAACAAATTATTGAATCATATTTTATACCTTCCATATTATGCTCTAGTTTAAGTTTTAATGACATGTGTTTTTAGTAATTCAGCATACCAGTTTTTTATGTCTATTTATGATTGATTATTATTTATTTATTACCCTTACTATGTACCTGATCTCACAACATTCTTATGATCATTTTTTATAGGATGTAAATATTTATTTTATGAATGACTGGAATAGATAATCTAAAAGTTTAAATATGATTCCAAAGGATTTTATATAATTTTTCCTTTCATGTAGTTATAGAAAACATTCTTTTGTATCATTTTTTTCCAAAGCTACTAGACAATTTCCTCTTTTGGGATGGGATATTGTGCTCATAGTACTAGCATAATTTTATAAGGAAACATCTCTTTGCTACTAGGGTCGGGGTCTGGATAAAATTTTTAATCGATGTTATAAAAATTTAATAAATATATATATTTATTATAATTAATATTTATGAAAAATTTCTATTTGATTTTTGTCCATAAGTAATAGTAAAAACAATAAAAAATATTTACCACATTTAATGTAAAGATTAGTTTACATGGGGGGTTCAACGAATGGTTAAAAATACCCCAAAACAATGTTCCAATAATAATTTTCCCATCATATTTCATTATTAACACTTTTAGGCTCCATAATGTTACATTATTGTAGCATTTTTACGTGAAAAACATTGTTGATATACGTTCATTAAAAATATACTAGTTTCCCATTCAACTCACATATAAAAGGGCACCCCTTATCCTCCCATTTACAGTCAATTAAAATCCGTTTGTTTCCACCATTACTGTTAGGTCCAGTAGGCTGAATACCCTGAGCGGGGGGGGGGGGGGGGGGGGGGTTAATCAGGGTATGACAAATTTAAACTTGATGCATGTTCTGATGTTGGTTCGCTATTAAGAAAAACGCTCTTCTCTTTATTTCCTATTGCACGATATAAATAGAAAGTAAAGCAAGCACAGGACACAACAATTTTTACTTGGTTCACCACTAAGGGCTACGTCCAAGGAGCATACACCAACAATTTTCCGGTTCGTACCAAGTTCAACTAACTTCACTAGCTGTGGTTTACAAAGTTCGGGCTAGATCACTTCTCTGCCCAGGCTCACTGCCTATAAAGGTTTAGGGTCAGCTCACTACTTTCCCAAGGGTCACTCCCTGTTTCTCACTCTATGGTGCACTGCCGGTGGAGTGGATCACCAGTTTCCTCTTCCTAAGCTCACTGCTCTTGGAAGGGAATTACAAACAGTTTATTAGACATGTTGGTCTTTCAAAGACAGTTTATCGATTTGTTGGTCTTCTTCACATTCATGAAGGAATGCATCTTTGAATGTTGATAGATGCTCTGTTGAAGTCTAACTTTCATCCACTGATGAATTCCACTTTGCCTCTGACCACTGGGCAACTACCTTTGGAAAGTACCATCGCAAAGCACCCTACTATGCGAGGCTCCCAATTTCGTGAAGCTCAAACAATCCCTCGCGAAGCTCCTGCCTTTTTGCGAAGCTCTCTCGCGAAGCTCTCTCACGAAGGACAACCACGAAGTTCACCTTGTTGCAAAGCAACTTCTCTCGCGAAGCTCCCTGAGCCAACGCGGAGATCCTAGGTCTCGCGGAGCGGCAAGAGCCGCCGTGAAGCTCCCCTTTCGCGAAGCACACTGGCTCCGCGAAGCTCCTCTTTCGCGAATCACACACTAGTTTCGCGAAGCACCTTCTCCAATCGAGAGCAAACAGATCTTCTCTGAAATTCTCTCTCTTTCGCTCGAGGGGGTATTCCTCTATTTATAGGCGATTCCACCAACCCTCCAACTTTCCACGCGAAGTCAATGCCACCTCACTTCAATTCGCGGAGCTCTGAAGTGGGTGCCAAAACTATTCCAAAATCTTGAAGCTCCACGGAAATTTTCTGTTCACGAAGCTCATCGAAGTCACAAAGCTCTCCTTTGTTTCCTTCTCGCCTTCTCCGCGAAGCTCCCACACCGTGCCCTTCTGCGCCGCGAAGCTCCCTCGCTCTCTGATTTTCGCTAAGCCTTGTTGTAATCGCGAAGACCCTCGCTTCTTTTCTTCTGGTCTTCGCGAAATCCAAACCGTTGTTCTAGTCTTCGAAAAATTCACGCCTTTTCCATATTATATTTTTATCTTCATGGATATCCCCTTTTCGCGAAGCTAATCCACTTCCAAATTTTGGACTCCAAATTTGGAAACGTCTGGAATACGGCGCCCCCTTGTACTTCTCTTCTGTACCACCTCCAGATCATACATTCCATTGTCGTTGTCCTTTGTCAACATTTATTGTCAACAACTTCTCTGGACTTGACAATTCCCCAGGAACACCTGCTTTGTCAACAATCACAATCTACCCACAAACACTGCAATGTAACCTTGAGGGATTTGTGTCCAACAATCTCCCCCTTTGGGTTTGTTGACAACTCTTCACAACTTTGCTCAGCATGATTCCTGCACTTTGATACCTCACTGAGTATTCCTCCAGCTGATAACACCATTCTCCTCTAGCGATTCGGATAGCGTTCAAGGATGCACTTAACACGTACTCTAAGCCCACATGAGAAATGCTCGGTGTGAGAAACAAGAGTAGTATGAGAAGTTCATCGATGAAACACTTTCGATACCCATTGGCGGTAGCTGGAAACCTGCTCTCACCTTTTCAACCTGTTATGATTTTATCACGATCCTCAGCTTTCGTGATATCTATGCTTTGATCGATCACTTCTAGCATCATAAGATTTAATACGCTCCCCCTTTCTCATTACTCCCCCTATCTGGCTGCTCCACATGTTAGCTTCTCCCCATATATGTCATGATTTCTCAAAAAGCCACACTATCTCCCCCTTGAACTATAATGAGTTTCTCCCCCTTTTGAGCATTGAGGAGTCACTCATTCTCTCCCTTTTTCAACGAACCCAAAGGAAACTCCTCTGCTGTCTAAGACATTGGTAAGAACACATCAGCACATTAGGGAAAAACACACATACCTCGGGGAGGGGGGGGGGGGTTCCACATCCACACTCTTTTTTGGTGTGGGGAGTCGACTAAACTCCCAGAGCCAGTCGATGTCTCTCAAAATATTCTTTGGGTATGGCCTTTGTCATAACGTTTGCAACCTGGAGTTCTGTAGGCACGTACTCTAACTTCACAATTCCCTGCTCAACCTTCTCCTTGATGTAATGATACTTGATCTCAATGTGCTTTGTCCTCGAGTGATGGATGAGATTTTTGCTGAGATTTATAGCACTTGAGTTATCACACTGGATTCTGATTGGAGACTTCACTTCAACGCCCATATATTCAAGCTGCTGCTACATCCACAATAATTGTGTGCATGCTTGAGTGGCCGCAATATACTCAACTTCGGCGGTGCTCAACGAAATGAAATCTTGTTTCTTGCTAATCCAATAAATACATAATCCGCCAAGATAGAATGCACCACCTGATGTTGATTTTCTATCATCTGCTGAACCGGCCCAGTCTGCATCATTATATCCAAATAACTCTGTCTGAGATTTTTCAGTGTATGTCAAGCCAAAGTCCACTGAGCCCTTGATATACCGATGTATTCTTTTGACACCGAGGATGTGACATTCCTTGGGGATACTCTGATATCTCACTGCTTGGCATGTTGCTAAAACAATATCAGGCCTTGTTGAGTTAAGTACAATAAGATACCAATAATTTGCCTGTACTCTGTGGTATTAACTGCCTTTCCATCCTCATCTTTTGATAATTTCATCCGGGTATCAACCGGAGTTTTCATCTCCTTGTAATTTTCCATGACAAATCTTTTTAACACCTCTTTGGCATATTTGGATTGAGAGTTGAATGTTCCATTCCTTCCTTGTGTTACCTGTAGACCAAGGAAAAACGTTAGCTCTCTAATCATTGAAATTTCAAACTCATTTTTCATTAATTCGGAAAACTGTCTGCTCTGAGATTCATCTGATCCACCAAATATTATGTCATCGACATAAACCAGCACCATCATCCTTTGATTACTGTCGTTGCTGAAATAAAGATTGTAATCAACTTCTCCACGCTGGAAACCAAGCTTCTTCAAGTATTGATCGAGCCTTGAGTATCATGCTCTCGGTGCTTGTTTCAACCCATACAACGACTTCTTCAGCCTGCAAACATTGTTCTCATCCTCATGAATGAGAAAACCATTTGGCTGCTCAATATACACCTCCTCCTCCAGAACACCATTCAAGAATGCGGATTTGACGTCCATCTAGAACACTTTGAACCTCCTTTGCACTGCGATGGCTAGGAATAATCTTATTGTCTCCAGCATTGCAACCGGTGAAAATGTCTCATCAACATCTATTCCCTCAATCTGGGAGTACCCCTTGCACACTAGTCTATATTTGTTCCGAATCACTGTGCCATCTTCATTCATCATGTTGCGATAGACCCATTTTGTCCCGATAACATTCTTGTCTGCTGGCCTCGAAACAATCTCCCACGTCTAGTTTCTCTCAATTTGATCAAGCTCTTCATTCATATCCCGAACCCAGTTTTCATCTTCAGCTGCATCGGAAAAAACTTTCGGCTCCACCTGAGATAAAAATGATGTTTGCTGAAATGATTTCATTTTTCGAGTCTGAACTGGAGCTGTCTGATCACCAATGATATTTTTCCTATCAATTTCAGCTCATCTCTTTGGCTTCCTTGCAGATACAGACATAACACCTTCTTGTTCATCATCAATATCTTTTTTCGAGTCAGCCTCTGCCACTTCTACTCCCCCTGTGTTGCTTACCTCATCATCACAATCATCTAGAAACTGTTCACTGGGTCGTTGAGCTGTCTATTCATTTTCGATTATAGTGACATCATTGCTCTCAACAATTTTTCCCAACCTTTTGTTGAAGCACTTATATGATTTACTTTTCCCTGAGTAGCCCAGGAATATCAAATCATCTCCTCATGCTTCAAACTTCCTGTGATGTTCTTTGTTGAGAATAAAACACTTACTTCCAAAGATTCGAAAGTATTGAAACGTTGGCTTATTTCCATACCACAGTTCATATGGAGTCATCCCCTGCTTCGGACACAACAGAGACCTGTTAGAGACATAGACCAAAGTTAAAACTGCCTATTTCCAAAATTTTTCTGGTAGGTCTTTATCAATCAGCATCATTCTGGCCGTGTTGTTGATGATCTGATTTCGTCTTTCAACCACTCCATTCTGTTGGGGAGTTCTTACTAATGAAACTTGATGCCTTATCCCATGTTTCTCGAGATAGTTTTCAACTTAACTGTTTGTGAATTCCGTACCATTATCAGTACAAAACTTCAAAATTTTCTGCCCAAGCATCATTTATGATTCCCTTCTATACTGCCTTATGCAACTGAACACCTCTGTCTTATGGGTAATGATGAAAACCCAAGCCATTATGCTATAGTCATCAATGAAAAGAACATAGTACCTTTGCCCACCTATGGCTTGTTGTGAGATAGGTCCACATACATCTGCATGCACCAATTTGAGCACTCAAATTGTTTTTTGTTCCTTTGGCCTGTATGTCTTCCTGATGAACTTCCCTTGTTGACAAGCATCACACGTATGAGTGCGATCACGTTATAGTTTGGGAAGTCCTCTAGCAGCATCACACATTACCAGATCTTCCATGGATGGTTGACATAGATGACCAAGTCGCTTATGACACATCTCATTTTCATCTTCTCTGGATAAAAAGCACGAATCTTCTTCCCCACCTACCAGGTACAAATTTCCCTTTGTTCGTTTTCCCTGTAGAATGACTGCTCCATCTTTTCCTTTAACACTACACATCTTTTTGGTAAATTGAATAGTGTTCCCAGAGTCACACAGTTGACTGACACTTATGAAGTTATGACTGAGACCCTCTACCACCAAGATATCAGCAAGCCTCAATTATTTGCCCCAAAACTTGGCTTTCCCTGAGCTAACAATCTTCAGGCCTTCATCGTTTCCGAATCTGACAACTCCTTCTTTGTCATATTTTATGCCTGTAACAATATCCTTATTGCCCGTCATATGATATGTGCAACCACAATATAGGATCCATACACCAGATCGATCTGATGCTTTAAGAGAAATCTCTGCCACCACAGCCTTCTCAACTTTCTTCTTCTTGGTCCATACTTTTTCTTTCATACTCGGCATGGATTGAGGCTTCTGTTCTTTTTCAGAATATGATGGAACAACTTCATCTTGCAGAGCATCAAATCTGTTCTGAACTTTTAACTCACATGTTGGTTTATTGATCTGCTGCTTGCGAACATTTTGATTCTGCTTTGGAACATTTACCTGAATGGTTGAAGTAAAGTACCTTACAATGTGTCCAAATCCTCCACACCAAAAACAGTGTCCCTCAAAATATGTTCTGGAGAATCTTTCTTTGTTTGGACGACATATCTTTTCATGTCCCCTTATATATCTCTTAACTATGGAACACACGTATTGTGAATTTCCAATCTTCCCACAACAATAACACATGACATATGGTACATTTCTTCATGTTGCTTCAGCACAACTAGTGTCCCCTTGGGATATCTGAATATTCTAATTCTTCTTTGTGCTCAAATCCACCTTCAATCTCGGGACGGGTACTTGTGGTCTGACTTCAACTGCCACAGATTTTTGTTTCTGATGAAGCCATGAATCATCCTTAACTTCTGAGTTCAATGGATGCTTCTTTCCTGCTGAACTACTAGGCTCTTCTTTTTTCATTTCTGTCTTCGTGACAACCTGATTTCCTAAGAATGTGTTTGGATTCAATGGTTTTTCTTGGTCTTTAACTTTTCTCCACAGACTGAAAAATTCCTCTTCATGCTCTTCGATATGCTCGATGTGATCATTAACTTTTCTATTCGAGAAATCGATCTCCCTTTTCTTCTCTTCAATATTGAGCTTATGCTCATCAATCTTTTCTGTACGCTCTGGCCGGGAAGACTTATGATTTTCAATTTTTTTCACAAGCTAAAAATTCTCTTCTTCTTTCTGTTGCATGTAGAGTTTGGCATCACGTACCACCCTGTTGGCTTTCTTTGTTTTTGCTGGCCAAACATCTATCTCCTCAAGAACTGCTTCTAACATAGCTTCCATGTCAACTCTCCCCTCAATTTCTTCTTCTTCCTCGTCCGTTTCAATTTCCTTCATTTCTTGAGCACTACTGACAACATCCACCATTGCATCTTGTATGCTATCTTTGCAGTTTTCCATCCCTTCAATTTCTTCACTCTCGGATTCATCTGAGCTGTCCATTTCTTGCGAAAGAATATTCTTCTTCTTAATGAAATTTCTATTGAACTGCGTCTTCCCATTCACATAGGATGAATATTTTATCTTGGGAATTTCAATTTCAACTTCATATTCATCTCTTTCTTCTTGAAACTTTTTGGGACATCCTGTAACAAGATGTCCAACCTTTCTGCATCGAAAGCATGCTAGTGGAAGTTTCCCTTTAAACGTTCCTTTTCCTCTTTGCAGTTTTGAAGAAAGGAATGACATTACCTCATCTGTTCCTTCTTCTTCTTGAGAATCTTCAATGGTAAGTTTATTCATGGCCTTAAATGCCACCTCTTTGGACTTTCCATTTTCCACATCCTCATTATCATCGTTCCTCATTTCGTATGCAACCAAGGTACTGTGCAAATTGTCCAGTGTCAACTCTTTTGGATCTTTATCTTCAAGTACTGAAACTTTCATATTGAAATGAGGTGGAAGTTTCCTCATGATGCGCTTTACGATCTTTATTTCTTCAATGAATTCACCAAGACCATGCATGTCTTCCACCACAGCATTTACCCTATCGAAGAATGCATCCACAGTCTCATTCGGGTTCATTCTTAGGTCTTCATACTTGTTCCACAACACTTGAAGCTTTGCCTCTCGGACTTTTGTATCCCCTTCATAAATATTCAATAGCTTTTCCCACATGTCATGTGACGTTTTGCACGACATCACCTTTGTATAGATGGGATTGGAAAGGGCTCCCACTAAGGCATTGATTTCTTTGGAATCAGCATCCAACTCTTTATCCTCAGCTTCTGATGATGTAGCACTAGTAACATCAGCTTTGATACCATGCATAGCTGCTGAAAACAAATCCATTCCCATTGATTGAAAATAGTGTTGCATTTGATTCATCCATATCTGAAAATTACATCCGACAAAGATAGGAATCCATCTATGATTTGTGAACTCCATTGAGAGAAGAACAAATATCAAACCTTCCCTCTGATACCAATTGTTAAGTCCACTAGGCTGAATACCCTGAGAGGGGGGGGGTGAATCAGGGTATGAAAAATTTAAACTTGAAGCATGTTCTGATCTAGGTTCGCTGTTAAGAAAAACAATCTTCTCTCTCTTTCCTGTTGCACGATATAAATAGAAAGTAAAGCAAGCACATGACGCAAAAATTTTTACTTGGTTCACCGCTAAGGGCTATGTCCAAGGAGCATACGCCGACAAGTTGTCGGTTCATACCATGTTCCACTAACTTCACTTGCTGTGGTTTACAATGTTCGGGCTAGAACACTTCTATGACCAGGATCCCTGCCTATAAAGGTTTAGGGTTAGCTCATTGCTTTCCCAAGGGTCACTACCTATTTCTCACTCTATGGCGCACTGCCGGTGGAGTGGATCACCAGTTTCTTCTTCCTAAGCTCACTACTCTTGGAAGAGAATTACAAACAGTTTATTAGACTTGTTGGTCTTTCAAAGACAGTTTATCGACTTGTTGGTCTTCTTCACATTCATGAAGGAATGCTTCTTTGACTGTTGATAGATGCTCTGTTGAAGTCCATCATTCGTCCACTGATGAATTCCACTTTTCCTCGGACCACTGGGAAACTCCCATTGGAATGTACCTTCGCAAATCACCCTACTATGCGAGGCTCCCAATTTCGCGAAGTTCAAACAATCCCTCACGAAGCTCCCCCCTTTTCGCGATGCTCTCTCGTGAATCTCTCTCGCAAAGAACAACCGTGAAGATCACCTTGTTGCAAAGAAACTTATCTTGCGAAGCTCCCTGAGCCAACGCGGATATCCTAGGGCTCGCGGAGCGGCAATAGCCACCGTGAAGCTCCCCTTTCGCGAAGCACACTGGCTCCGCGAAGCACCTCTTTCGCGAAGCACACATTGGCTTCGTGAAGCACCTTCGCCAATCGAGAGAAAACAAATCTTCTCTGAAATGCTCTCTCATTCGCTCGAGGGGGTTGGCCTCTATTTATATGCGATTCCACCGACCCTCCATCTTTCCACGCGAAGTCAACGCCACCTCACTTCAATTCACGAAGCTCTGAAGTTGGAGCCAAAACTCTCCCAAAATCGCGAAGCTCCACGGGAATTTTCCGTTCGCGAAGCTTGTCGAAGTCATGGAGCTCTCCTTTGATTCCTTCTCGCCTTCGCCACGAAGCTCCCGCGCCAAGACATTTTGCACCGCGAAGCACCCTCGCTCTCTGACGTTCGTGAAGCCTTGTTGTAATTGCGAAGACCCTCGCTTCTTTTCTTCTGGTCTTCGTGAAATCCAAACCGTTGACCTAGTCTTCGTGAAATTCATTCCTTTTCCATATTATATTTTTATGTTCATGGATATCCCTTTTTCGCGAAGCTCATCCACTTCCAAATTTTGGACTCCAAATTTGGCAAAGTCTGAAATACGGCGCCCCCTTGTACTTCTCTTATGTACTGCCTCCAGATCATACATTCCTTTTTTGTCATCCTTTGTCTACATCGATTGTCAACAACTTCTCTAGACTTGAAAATTCCCCACGAACACCTCCTTTGTCAACAAACACAATCTACCCACAAACACTGCAATGTTACCTTGAGGGATTTGTGTCCAACAATTACTTACCCAAATAACTTATTAAGATCCTCAATATCCCTCTATATTTCTTATTTTATACATAAATAAAACTTAAGAATGATTTCGGTACAAATATAAAGAACATACCTAAAAAAGAGGTAACATTCATCCATGACATTTTTTTATTTCTTCCTCCATAAAATTAAATTCTTATTATTCCTTGAAGATATAATAAAATGTGTATACCTTATATGATTATATGTTTTTTTGTTATGTTCATGACAAAAAACCTTCCTCACTTCCTTCAAATGGGTTACAAAATCAAAATTCATTTTTACGATGGACAACAACCTCTCAAACTTGTGTAATTAATTTTTCCATTTCCTCTCATCATAGTTGTTTTAATGACGAGTTAAATGTTTATATATTATATTTATGATATTATTTTTATTTTTTATTTATTATATAACACATACCTCCATAAATTCCATTATATTGAAATATGATAATGTTGCTCATGTGTACAATAGACTAATGCATCAGGAATCGATGTGATTCCTTCATGCTTTACATAGGGTGTATTATGGATGGGTTTAATTTAAATATGAGATAAATATGAAATAAAAAATAAATCTACAATGTTAATATATCAATTACTGTTAATTATATATATTTGATAATAAAATTGAAACAATGTTCTTGGGTATATATGACCTACCACCACCTTGACATGTGAATTTCTTTTTCTATCAGAAAATTTTATTTACTACTCAAAATACATATATACTGAATATATATGATTTTTATTATACTAGATATGATTAAATAATGATTAATTTATTAGTACCAAATAAACACATATTAAAAAGAATGTAGTTATTAGACAAAAATGTTACTTTAAAATAGAATTGTTAATAAATAGGTAATGAATGGTCATAAGAATATCATATATGGTATGATACAAATAACTATTTTTATATATTATATTTATTATAAAATTAATTTTATTATACATCATGGTTTAACAAGTATAATAGATGTCAACACAAAAGGTAAGGTATTTCATAAATTATTTAACTTCATTATGATTTACGTTATATTACGGACCTATATTCTTTCACGAGGTGTATGTATAGCTCATTTGACAATTAATAAATCGAATTTATATATACTCATGATATTTATTGTTCAATTTGATGGAATTACATAATAGTGTAACAAATTCATAGATACCAAAGTGGAAATGATTTTATGTTACAATCCAATCATTTATCCAAATTTTTTAGGAGTATGTTTCTAATGATAAAATATTATGGTTCATATATCATGAAACATTTGGAAATATTTCTCATATATTTATTTATTAAATTATCAATGAATAGAACGATTTTCCAATTCATTGGATAGTAAAATAATTGAAAATAAGTTTTTTATTAAAATATGACATTATTTCTCTCTTCAGTAAAAATCCATTTTTTTATAAAACGAAGTATTATAAAAAATATTTCTAAATAATTTAATTTTTTCCGATTATTTTTAAAATATATTTTCCCATGTTTTAATTTTGAACAATTTTTTTTGAAAGGATTCATTATGCCTCTTTCCAAACATTGGTCATTTGGATTTTACTAAAAATATAGATGGATTAATCTTTCTAAAATGAAGGTAATTAACAGAACATCCCACCATCATGACAAATCATTTCATCAAATATTAATTTATTTTATTTAAAAGTTAATTTCAAAGAAAATGACTTTAATTTTTTTGTGGTTAAATTATATTTTCATATTTAAATTAATAGCTTCTTAAGGAATAGTTTTAAATGATCATAAAATATATTTTATATCTAAGATTAATATTTTTGATTTTACCTATGCCATACTAGGGAAATGATTCAAGGATACCATTATTTATATTTATCTAAATGGACAATGTTTGTTAAGACATTTTGTTTTCGAAACATGTTCCTCTTCTACGTGTTATACCATGAGATAATTATTATGAAAACCACATTTTTTAATGTGTTATGTTGTGATGAACTGATGAAATGTTTATGAAACCTATCCATTCATTGAAGTTATGATATTATGAACTTTTTATGGAACCCAATTACTTTCATGTGTTATGATATGATGAATGTTTTATGATATTTCGTCAAATATATATAAGATTTTCATTATGATATCGGTGGGACCTATATACCCATCATCTATATTGGATAAAAATTATTATTATATGACCTCAATGGTTACAAAAGTGGTTATCCAAAGGTCGAAAGAGGGTACACGGAAGGTCAAAACATGCACAAAGTAGCTACTCTGGACATTAGAAAATTCCTAACATATTATGGATGTCTTCGTGGATGGCTTTGAAAGAATATTTTATATGATTATGTGCATTCTATAAATCTATCTAGCTATCAATCATACTGGAAATCCAAATTTACAATAGAGGGAACAAAATTATGATGTTTCCTTCATGAGTAAATGTCTACATTCTTTCAGTGGGTCTTATATTTCACTATTTGATGGAAAATGTATCAACAGTATTAAATTGAGATTTTCCATATTCCATTGTTTGGAATAAGAAAAATTCATTTTTTGTTATCTACTATTTGGATTGTGAAGTAGATAAAATTTGACACCTAATTAGTATACAATGATAAATAATGAAATTGACTCCTTGGATTGATATGAGTTGAAGAACATATTTTTACAATTATTCAACACATATTATTCAAATGAAAATGGATAAGGTGTTTTGTAAGATAATGAAAATGTAAAATTAATCTATTGGTACGTATGAGTCTAATTTAATAATACATTCAATTTATACATTTTTTATTATCATACAAAATGAAAATAAGATTGATTGGTTTTTAAATTGATTGAAACCAAGCCTTTAAAGGTTCTGAACCATAAGAGACATCATTAGCATTGAATATAATTTTTTTATTTTCTAACAATGTGAAAATAAAGGATGTACTTATGTATCGTTCTCAAGGTTTGGATTAGAAGGTAATATTTATTTAAAGTAAAAATATATGAAACAAAGGGAGAAGATGATTTGATTTCCATTATCTTTAATGTGTGGGAAGAATTGACGAAGTTATTGTATTTTTATGTCTAATACATTATTTAAGTATGAAAGGAAAATTCAGGATGAGTTTGAATGCAGATGTTATGGGAAGAAGTTATCTAAGCATATAAATAATGAGAAATCACCCATGAATTCACCACCCACACTAGTGTTTCAAATTCATGGAATCTGGGAATTATATAAAAAAGTTATCAAATCAGTGGGTTAATGATGGTGATCAATTATAGAAGCCTCATAATCCAATGGACATGTTAATATACCATATTATCATTATTCCTGTCAAGCGGTGTGATAATGAAATGGTGAGAGGTACACATACGAAACACTCTAGAACTCATAATATCTTATTTGACTTTAGACCTTCGCATTATTTCATAACTAAATAATTTTCCAAGGGATCAGGATACCACCCAAATAATTAGATGTTGAATTCATAATGAAAATCCCTAATGGTATGATGAACACATCTCAAGTATACGATTCCTCTCTAGGTGTTGTTGGTGGGAATGTGCTTTCTGAAATTCATTTAATTCTTACATTGGTTTGATTTTATGTCATCTTAGGCATGGAATGAATTTCATTACATAACTACCACATCAATTGACACAGAAGTGTAGTTATATATGATATTTAAAACTACCAAATGATCATTTATCATGGTGATGATAATTATGAAGATTTGTTTGATGCAATTCTAGAAGTGTTTCATATCCTTCCCTAAAAAAATGATGTTTATTTCTCAATAGAACTCTAATGTGATGCCATACCAATTAAATAAACACCCAATAGAATGAACATTATTCAGTAGATGTATATAAAGATGAAACTCCAAGTGAACCTTTCCAGGGGATTCATTAGTACATGTGTATCTCCTATAGATTTCCCATTGGTTTTTTTAAAAAAAATTATTGATTAATTTGACTCTATATTGATTTTTAAGAACTAATAAACATCCAAATTCTGAAGATGTGTCATCTTCCCATTATTGAAGACTTGTTTGATCAACTGCATGAATATCGATGGATTTCTAAGATTTTACTTCATTATGAATATCATCAATTGAGCGTCATAAAGTAGGATATTCCCAAACAACCTTCTATACAATGTAATTACACTATGAATATATAATGAATCCATTATCTCTTATGAATAACACTATTAAGTTTATATATTTAATGAATAATATATATGTATATAACCATGATCAGTTTATTTTAGTATTTGTAGAATATATTCTTATTCTATTCAATGTTCATGGAAGAGCAAAAAGACCGATTTCGAATGATACTAATTTCCCAAATAAAGGATAAAATATATTAAAAACTAAAATGTTTGCATTTTTATAGAAAAATAATTCATCTTTCAGACATATAATCTCAAGAGAGGGCATATCAGTAGATCCACAAAAGAAAAATATTGTTGAATATAAACAAAGATCAACCATGGGGAATGTGATCTATAGTTTTCATGGTTTAGTAGGATATTATAAATTGTGGGTTGAAAATTTATCATGATTGTCTAATCCTATGACAAATGTTTATCACAAGGGATCCATGTTATTTTCGAATGATGAATGTGAGAAAAATTTCAAGGAATTGATGTAATGATTTGTTAGCATACATGTTATCACATTACACTATAGTAGAGAAGGGCTTTTATTATATATTGATTCATCCAATAAGGGATTAGGATGAGTTATTTAGTTGAATGACATGGTTATATTGTATTCTTACTAACAATTAATGATTCATTAAAAAAATTATCCAAATAAAAATTTAGATTTTTCAATAATAATATTTCATTAAATATATAAACGATTTTTTTAGAGAGAATAGTGATATATAAATACCATTCATATAATTTGAAGGTATATATTCATGCATAAGAAGTTGTATAATTCCAAAATAATATTGCTAGAGATGATTAAATATTAGGCATGATCGATACATTACCTCTCTAGGAAAGAAAAAAAAATGTGGCCGTTGATTTGAGTCAAAATAAGAAAAATTATTTTTTCACACATTAAAAAAATTATTCATAAAATAAACATATTTTTTGAAATAATAATTTCAAAATTAACATACAGTTAACTTGTGTATTTTTATAAAAAGGTTCATTATTTGAGGAATAGTGAAAGATAAGGAATTTTAATTGAAAGCTGCCATTTCATTTATTTTATTTATACTGTAAAATGATATTTTGTATTGGTTTTAAAATAACATTATTTTTATTCTAAATAAATTAATACATATTAATGTCATTATAATCAATTTAATATAAAATTTCAATTTAAAAACATTGTAAATCATTGAAAATTTTCTCTATAAAAAATCTATTTCTCATCATGTCTACAAGGTTAATTTAAAATCATATTTTATACATTTATGAGTTACATATGGAAAAATTATTATTATTTAATTAAATTAACTTATATTATCTAATAATTTCAACTTAATTTTTGAACAAAATTAATAGTAACAATTTTAAAAATAATTTACCATGGATATGGTAAAAATGGGTTTACTAGAGGTAAAACTGAAAAGATAGTGGTTAAAAATAACCCAAAAAAAGTCAAAAAACCATTTTATGGCCCTATTTCGACCTTATTGTTTATAATATTGATGACATTCTCTCATTGGTGAATTTTTACATGAACTAAAGGTTTCTTTAATTCTCTATCTCACCCAATTACTACTGTTCCACTTACCTTACATATAAAAGATCACCCCTTATTCATCCCACATCACACTATAAAACCCATATGGTTCGTCGAATATATGGCAATTTTAACTTCAAATGTCCCTCCTCTCATCCTATAATCATTATTTTGACAAAAAATCCATCCTTGGGTTTCATTTGGTTAAAAAAGCAAGGAGGATACCCATAGAAGAGGTAACATTCAGAACAAGTGAATTTTTAATTTCGTCATCAACCACTATAAATTCATATTATAACATGGTTATATAATAATATCATTATATTATATATATTTATATTTTTTATTGTTACATGAATTATCTGAAACCATATCCAATTTTATCAAATGTGTTATAAAATCATTGATTGTGTTTAAGGTAGACTACCCCATTGTGAATCGATGTCATTTTCCCATGAACACCTCCCATTATTGGTTATAATGGCAGATTTAATGTTTAAATATTATATTTAAGATATTATTATAATTTAGAAATTATTATTTCGCACCTAACTTAAAACATTCCATTTTTAGCAACATGATAATTTCGGTTGAGTGTACGGTGGACAACTGCCTCACGAAGCGGTTTGATTCATTCACACATTACTTAGAGGGTTTTAAGGATTGTTTTTTGAAAATATAGGTTATTTATAACAAAAAAATGTTTATTAAATTGTCATATATCATTTACATTTATTTTTTTCAATATAATAAAAAAATGGAAACAACGTTCATGTTTACGCAATACACACCATCTGCATGAATAGTGTATTTCATTTCCTATCACTAAATTCTATAAATTAATATAAATATATATATAAAATATATATAGGAAGGTTAAAATTATAAAGACTAATGACTCGCGATCAAACTAATATAACCAAAAATAAAAAATCAATACAAATATTAAAAAGTAGTTATTACTCGAATTGTAACATTAACAAGGAATTGTTAATAAAATTGTAATAAATGGTCATATAAAAGCATATATGGTGTGATATATATTACTATTTTTCATTATAGTTTTATAATAATGTTATATTTATTATATCAGTGGGTTGATCATGTAAAATACAATCTTTTATCCAATGAAAATTTTCACTTCTTTTAATAATGAAATATGTTATAAAACACATACATAGCATTGAGTTCCCCTTAAAAAAATTATTTTCATGAATTAAGAATGAAATATTGATATTCCTAAGAAGTTTGGAACATGTACCAATCGAATAGAAACCCTAACTATAGAATAATAACGTGTCCATTATGAATAGTAATCTATCCAATAGAATAGTAACTTCTCCCAAGAATGTATAATTAAAATTTAACCATAATAAAGATTAAAATATGATATAACTATTTTATTGTATAAGTAAATAAATGTTTTAAAAATGGTAAACTATGTGTTAGTACCTTTATAAAACATAAATGCTTACTAAATTTTTTATAATTAATATATTTTTTTAAAATAATGATTATTTTCATAAAATATACTCCTAAATTAATATGTTGTTGTATTACTTATATAAGATAATTGTGTGATATATTAAATAATGTTTCAACGTGTAATAAAATCAGTTATATTTTTACAATCATTATTTTGTGAATAATACATTACATTAAATAATGATTAAATTTTCTCATAATTAGAAAACTATTATTATAAAATTTATTTCATTTTGTAATTATACATAACAAAATATAGTCCGGGTTATGTTTTGTGATTTTTCAAAAATAGATGATATTTTTTGTGAATAATGATATATGATAATTTACGATATTTAACAAATACATTAGTTATTGAGTGATAGATGTTGTATAGATTATTTAATCCCATAATATCGAAAAATATTTAATTATACAATATATTTATTAATAATTTTAAAACTACTCAATGTATTGATCATAAATAATAAAATAATAATAAAATAATCCAAAAAGACCCCTCTCGTCCTCAATAAATATCACACATCACCACCTCTTCTCATCACACCTCCAAAGTAGTAAATATTGTCTAAATTCTTACGAATATTCTTCCTAAGGAAACCCAAACTTCAAGGAGCATTTTTTCTCAACAAACTACCCAACTAAAGATTCATAAGGAGGTTCTCAAGGAGTTGAATTTTGGAGGTGAAATCTTCATTAATTTTCATTTAATTACTTTTTGAATTTATTTTATTTTCATATTATATAATCACTTCTACAAATCCATGTGTAATTATAACTCTAGTATATTAAATATAGTATAATTTTATTGTGTTACTTGAATATTCAATCATCACATCTTTTCTCCTCTCTCTTTTATGTTAATAATTAAAACATCATCCGTCAGGTGTTGATTTATCACCTTTGAGGATGATATGTTCTTATTTTCCACTACCACCTTTTAGGCTGGTCTTAATATAATTATACGGTTGAAAAATATTTTAAAATTTAGTTTATATTTTCTTTTTTGTTATGTGACTTACATATATACACAATATTAATCAATAACACAAAACTAGTTTCTGATAATCAAAATACAACCAAAATAATCTAAAGGACTATCATTATCATTTTATCTGATATATATCCTCATATATGGAAATAAAGTAATACATAAGACCATTTAAATAACTATAATTTCATTACATTCATATAATTCACAATGATTATTCTAATTTTACTTGATTTACCATACAATTGTAAAGCCAATAAAAAACTATCCTTAAATAAGAAATTTAACACTATTAATCAATAAATGTCCATAGACGAACATAATAAAATTATATTGAATAAAATATATGTACAATAAGTTCATTAGATATTTATTAATGTAATATAATTTTACTATCAAGTGTATTAATTTGATGAAAACATTCAAACATAAGATAAGGGGATTCTCACACATAATTTCTTTTCATTGGGTTATTTCTTATTAATGAAACATTTCGTTGTAGTTGTTATTTAATTTTCCTAAAATGTAATTTATTAGTTTTTATCATATATATTAGTAGATATATATATTTCCAATATGATTTTTTAAAAAATTAAATGTTTTTTTAAAATACTTATTTCATAAAACACATCATTTACATTTCTAGAGATTTTTTTCTTCACTAAATATTGATGATTAATATACCAAGAATGTCATTAATTTTTTTTTAGAAAAAACAATTTATTCAATAATTTATTCATTATGAAATTATCATGAAACTCATTCATTTCCATGAGTTATTTAATGTCTATGATTGATATACTCTCTATGTGGAAAGCCTGATTTATTAAATGTTATGATGTCGTTGGTGCACATAAAATTATATAACTCTTAAATGAATTTGGTAATGTGATGTATATAGTGAGATAATTTTCAATATGCATGAACATGATTATATATTTTTTAACAATTATTATCTTATGATTATGAAAATATGTTATGCATGAACTTGATGCTAGCATTATTCATAACTATGTGTGGTATTTGACCTCTAAGACATGGTGTTACATTTTTATTAATTCACACACTCAATTTATTTATATAATTATTCCTATCATGCTGATAATTTCTATCATATTCATATGTAATGATGATGATGATTATGATCACCCATGTTATATTGATTATTGTCCAAATCTATCCTCTTACTATGATTTTAGCTCTCCTAATTCCTCGATGTTTATCCCCAGTTCAATAATTATAAAAATCAGTATATGAAGTCCTCTATGAATATTGAGAAGCTAAATTTTAAAAAATGTTATGTTATATTATTTAAATTTCATATATGGTCCAAATATTTCAATGTCACTAAACCATTGATCCTGGTTTTTTAATTTTTTTTGTTTTTTTCTCTAAAATAATTTAATAGTCATGTATGAAATGTAAGGTCAATATAGTTGGTATCAATTAATTATTTAGTTAATTTGGGAAATAATATTAGATAATTTGAGTGAAAATCATTATTATAAGAGTAAATAAATGTAATCCACAATGTATCTTTGTTTAAGAAATTTTTTTAACATATGTATCCCACAAGACATTCCTATGTAGTTAGTTTCACAAAAGAAAACGTTTTTTATTCTTGACATGTTGAATCATGTTTTGTATAATCCTTTCATTTTTTTGTCAATTGTGGGAACCATGAAAACTCAAGACAACATCCAGTGTGAGGGAAAATGCAATGAATGGTTGAACAACATCACCTATTCCGTGGGAGGTGGAGTTAAAACATTCATGAAAATTCTTACCTAAATCTCTTAGGATATTAAAAATAACTTAAATAATGTGAAATGTAGTCCTTAACCTAAGAATAAGTAATTCGATGTCGACTATTTTATTTGGAAACAACCATCGATGTTTAGTGGATCATCGGATCCAACAGTTGTGGAACTGTGGGTTAAATCAATGGAGAAAATATTTTTTCTTCTTCATTGTTTAGAGATAGAGATGTTGAATCAGTGCATTTATCATTTATATATGGAGAAAAACCAATGGTGGTAATTGATTAAGAAAACTAAGACAAATGATGAAATTGAAGTGATATACTGGAAATATATTTAAAAATATTTCATTATTAGTATTTTCCTTGAAATCATTTTACAATGTTGGGGAGAGAATTCGTAGTGCAAAGGAAATTGAAGGTGAATCAATCATTTCATAAGATGAAAATTTTACAAGGATTTCAAGGTAAACCTCTGGTTTTGTTATCAATAATGATAGATAAATATATAGGTTATTAAGAGTTTTGAATCAAAAACTTCTATAGGCTCTAGCTATTCAAGGATTTGGGAGTTAGGAATAAGTTTTTAGATGTGATTTAAAAGTGGACACAGATTTTGGATAATAATCCCATCGATATAGACATATGATATGAAATATAGAGTTTTAATGTAGAGGATTTACTTTAAATGTTGAAAGGAAACTGCACCACCCACACGTTAAATATTTGGGGAGATTCATTAAAGAAATTGACTAAAAGGGATAGGGAATTGTTTCATGTATGGGAGATAAAGATTCCAATATCATGAATGTCGTAGGGATATGAAAAATAAGGAAAATATAGTAGATGAAAGGAGAGAACCACCTATGGTTCATTTATTCACTTGTTTGGAGCATGGGAATTATGAAAGCTGTCTCTCTAAAACTCTAGTCCTTAATTGTAATCAGCACTAGTAAACACTAAAGACAAAGTTGAAACTGAATTATTATGCCATCAATACTACTATGGTGGTGTCCAAAAATTATATGGTGGTAGGTACACTTGTTATTCATTCATGAATAGTGAACTTACTATTTATTTTAGTACTATTCATTCTTTCATATCTTGTATGTTTAGTAGAACAATTCAAATACCATATCAAAATATGGATGTTTATTTTTCTGTTTGAATAGGGAATGAATATATTATTTCACCCCAAGTATGTAAATCCTCCCTAGTTATTGTTTTTGGATTAATACTCTCAACATATCTTGTCTTACTTCCTTCTGTGGAGTTTTATGTAATATTCGTCTTCAATCAGAATCCACTGTATAAATACTACATCAACTACTATGAAAGGGAGATCACTCTTCACATCCTAAGAATTCCTATAATTCTGTACAACCTTAAGGAGAAGGTTGAGTCTCTTTATGAATCATAATCTTAATTATGGGTATTATTTCTCTAAGCAATCATATCTAGGTCAAATTATTTTTAAAATAAGAGATAATAATTTTCAGGTACATGTTGATTGTATGTAACTACATTGATGTGTTCATCAAATAATTTCCTTCTCTTCTTGCTAGACGAGTTTTTGATTTCTCAATTGAACATATTCTTGGATCATTAAATATATCTAAGACTCCTTATAGAATTTTCCACCATTTATTTGGATGAACTAATGAAGCAGTTACAAGAGAATTGGAAAAACGTTTTCATATGCCTGAGTTCATCACCATGGGTTTCACTAGATCTCATCATCATAATGAAATAGGGATCCTAGAACCTTTGAATTGATTATCATGATCTCATATAAATCATGATAAATAACACAAATCACCTTCCACAGATAGATGATTTTCTGATCTATATTTTTGATCGAAGTATTCCTCTATGATTGAACATTGGTCAAGCTATAAACAATTAAATGTGAAGAAGAAATATATTAACAATACAACCTTTCAAATATGGTTTGGATACTAGGAGTTCATAATGATTCTTTTTGGAATCACTAATGCTCAAGTCATCTTTTTTGACATAATTAACATTTTCTAGAGATTACATCATCATATTTTTGGATGTATTATTGATGATATTATGATATACTACAAGAACAAGGAGGAATATGTGAAGAACCACAATATTGTGATAAAGACATTATGAAGGTGGAGAATATTTTCCATGTACAATAAATGAGAGTTTTTTATGGAAGAAGAATCATTCATGGGTTATGTTATCACGAGAAAAAGAATATATATGGACCCCTCCAAGATAAAGGTAATCAATGAGTGGCATAATCGAACATCAGTAATAGAGATATATTGTTTCCAGGGTGTAGATGGGTATTACAAATGTTTTGTGAATAAATTTTCACATTTTCAAACCCACAAACCACGTTGACACAAAAGTGAGTAATTTTTTTCAAACTATAGAATGTCAAGACTGATTCAATGATTTGAAAAAGAGGGTTATTACTTCACTATTACCCACACTACTTATAAGGGTATAACTCCTTGTGGTCTACAGGGATGCTTCAAATAAGATAATTATGTTATGCACAATTTTAAAAAAGATTAAATGATAGCCTTCTTCTCATTGTAGTTGATCATTCATGATTAAAACCATACTAGAAATGATCTGGAGTTGGCAGTGGTGATATTCTCTTTGAAAATATGGAAGTGTTATCTCCATAGAATTAACTATGATATATATACTAATCTTAAGTGGCTAAAATATATAGTCACATATATGAAGCTTAATATTATCTAGAATCTATGGTTTGAAAACATTACGGACTACAGATTCCCAATCCACTACCATCCTATCTAGGTAAAAAATGTGGAAGACATACCAAGTAGAAAGTACACTAATATATTATGAATGATAAGTATTTAGAAGGATCTAATATTATTATATTTCAAAAGGACGTAAATGGGAATTTTTATGGATGGGACTTCATTAATTATTTCCCAAATAACTTCTCAACAATCCCTCTTTGTGAAAATAAATGATTCTTAAATAAATGGAGTATAAATTAAAAATAACGTGGAACCTATTAGAATTTGGAAATCCTCAATGTACAAAATTGATGATGAAAGAGTCATAATATTGGTGTAACAACTATGTCAACCATCCAATACATAGATACTAAAAGATATTATGAGTGACTCAAATAGATCTTCTTTCTCTATTCACCAATGAATTATAAATATTCATCAAGATGTTTGAGACAATATTGGGAGGTTATTATGAATAAAGTGATCGCTGATTATATATCAATGATTTTTTTATTTCATTAATTGAAGAATTAATATAAAAATTTTAAGTGGATGGTGAAATTATTACCCCCAAAAACATAAAAATGGAAAAATATTACCATGTCCTTGTTCACTGGTCATCAAAAACATCTATAGGAAACAATGATATATGGGTTGTTTTGATTCATCTCAAAAATACAGATTACTATATACAAATTTGGGAGGAATTATCACTGCATCTACATGAAGATATAATCATTAGATAAGTGGTAAGTGTTCATGGAATAAAACAATTTATTATATCTGATTATGATCCTAGATTCACCTACATGTTCTATAGAAGTCTCAAATATTCTATGAACTCTAATCTGAACTGATATACGGTTTATTATCCTCAAACTGATGAAAAATCTAAGAGGACTATTAAGAAAATGAAGGCATGTTGATAGGATGATATATGGACATTAAAAGAGGATGGGACCAAAATATACCACTGTTCGAGTTATCTAAAAAAAATTTCCACTCAATCATCAATATAGATCCATGTGATTCCCATTGTGGAAATGATGTATAACATCGACATCCTAGGATAAAGTTGGTGAACGTTGGCTTTAAAGATAAAAAATTATTGTTGAATTGATAGAAATGGTGAAAAAAAATTAATAAGACATCAAGGAATCCTGATGTCAACATAAAATCTATATAAATGATCATCCATGAGACCAGAATTTTAAGGTTGATGACATGGTATATTTCAACATATCTTGTTGATAAAGGATAATGATATTTAGGAAAAAATTAAATCTATGTCAGAGATACATCATAACTATTGAGATTCTTGATCGTGTTAGAGATGTAGTCAATTGAAGAGCACTATCTCCAGGAAGGTATCAAGTGACCAATGTATTTCACATATACCTTTGATAAATTAAAAAGAATATCCCCCACACGTGCTGAATTCAGAGGTGGTTGTTTCCGATGCTTTTGTCGGGGCACACACGTACGTCTGCGGGGAGGACGCGCTGCTTGTGGCCCCGCATTCCCGCTTTCCAAAGGCGGGCGACATCCATTCCTTGTTCAGGGACGTCTGCTCCTTGATCGAAACTGGTATGATGGGATGTCGGCTCTTCCTTCTATGGATTCCTCCTCAGAGCTCATCACCTAGTCCAGGTCTCCCTCATAGATTTAAGACGTGCTCGTGAATCTCATTCCTGGTTCCATATATTCATGGACGCCGGTTAATTACGCTACCTCTGCCTGTACATTCCATGGGGTCCTGACATGGTAGCGACCTTCGGTTGGAGTAGATGACAGTGTAAGGCATGTCGAGGCATCACTGGGTGCGTGGAAATAGGGGAACTGTATTCTTCCTCATAAGAGGGCATCTCAAGGGTGCAGAACCCGAGGAATCCCGCGTCAGATGCGGGGAATCATACGCCATCTGCGGTTTTCCTTAGCTTCCCGTGTTTATCACGGGGAATGCCGTGTGTTTAATGTCTTCCAGAGACGGTTCCTCCGAGGGCGTGTCTTCTGAGGTTTTCCTCAGGCATCTAATGTGTAACACGAGGTAGGCCGCGAGTTTAACGTCTTGCGGAGACAGTTACGCGGAGGGTGTGTCTTTTGAGGTTTTCCTCAGGCATCTCATGTTCAACACGAGGTAGGCCACGAGTTTAACGTCTTGTGGAGACGGTTACGCTAGGGGCGTGTCCTCTGAGGTTTTCCTCAGGCATCTCTTGTTTAACACGAGGTGGGCCGCGAGTTTAACGTCTTGCGGAGACGGTTACGCTGAGGGCGTCTCTTCTGAGGTTTTCCTCAGGCATCTCATGTTCAACACGAAGTAGGCCGCGAGTTTAACGTCTTGCAGAGACGGTCACTCTAGGGGCGTGTCCTCTGAGGTTTTCCTCAGGCATCTCATGTTTAACACAAGGTGGGTCGTGAGTTTAACTTCTTGCGGAGACGGAATGAGGGTGATCAAAACGTCCCATAGAGACGGATCAGGGGTGGTTTGCCCCATATAGGGGGAATGTCACACAATGAAAGCTGATCTGAACACCACTGAGGGCGGATTAGGGAGAGTGCACCCTAAAATGGGAGACTCCAGTGTTTACCATTGGAGGGGATTGAGCCTCATGGAGGTTTCCTACGTACCCTGTGTAGAGTACAGGGATCAAAACCCACGTAGTTTGAAGGTGTGATGGTCTGGGGTGTACACAAAGGACAACGACCCGGAGACATGTTGGGGCTTACGCGTGGATAGCGGCCCATGTCCGGCTAGGAGCAGTGAAGAGGTGGATGGCATGATCCCACCAGGATGTTGCGGCCTGGTTAAGAATCAGGATGGGTGGTGGATGGATGAATGATGTGAAGGGGGATGAAATGTGACTGTCGCAAGGCGACAGTGTAGTTGGGCTTGAGCCTCGAAGAGGCTTCCTACGTATCCCTGTGGCAGGGAATCAAAGTCCATGTAGTGCGGGATGGATTGGGGCTTACGCAAGGGTGCAGCCCGGGTACAGGGCTTCTCGAGGGCGCGGTGGCCTTAGGAATCCCACATTGAATGAGGGGGAATGTGTAACATCTGAGGTTTTCCTCAGCATCCCATGCTTAACACGGGGTATTCCGCGAGTTTAACATCTTTTGGAGACGAATCAAACTCAAGGGGTCCCTGGGGGAACACGGACGTTGGGGCCAGCACATGGGCGGCTTCCCAGATGTCATGGAGTGGAGTGGGGTGGCATGATCCCCACCGGGATGTGGCAGCCCGGCTAAGGATCAGGATGGATGGTGGAGTGAGACATGGGTCTTACGCTCTTGTGTGGCCCATTGTGGGTAGTGGACCGACGTGAAGAGATCGGAACCACTGGGTGGTGGGCTTGAACCTCATGGAGGCTTCCTACATATCCCTGTGGCAGAGAATCAATGTCCACGTAGTTCGGGATGGATTGGGGCTTACGCAAGGGTGCTACCCGGGTACAGGGCTTTTCGACGGCGCGATAGTCCGAGGAATACCACATCGAATGTGGGGAATGTGTAACATCTGAGGTTTTCCTCAGCTTCCATTTCATAACAAAGGGTATGCCGCGAGTTTAACGTCTTGCGGAGACGAATCGAACTGAAGGGGTCCCTGGGGGAACACCGACGTTGGGGCCAGCACATGGGCGGCTTCCCAGATGTCATGGAGTAAAGTGGGGTGGCATGATCCCAACCGGGATGTGGCGGCCTGGGTAAGAATCAGGATGGATGGTGGAGTGAGACATGGGTCTTACGCTCTGGTGCGGCCTATGGTGGACAGTGAACCGACGGGAAGAGGTTGGAACAAATGGGTGGTGGGCTTGAACCTCGTGGAGGCTTCCTACGTATCCCTGTGGCAGGGAATCAATGTCCACGTAGTTCTGGGTGGATTGGAAGGATTGGGGATTACGCAAGGGTGTTTCCCAGGTGTCGCTAGGGAGAGGCAATGGTGAATGGGGCCTGCGCTCTGAGGCAGACCGTGGTGGTAAGGGGCTTACGCTCTGAGGTAGCCCATGGTGGATAGTGAACTGACGGGAAGAGGTCAGAACAACTGGGTGGTGGGCTTGAACCTCGTGGAGGCATCCTACGTATCCTCGTGGCGGGGAATCAATGTCCACGTAGTTCGGGGTGGATTGGATGGATGGGGGCTTACGCAAGGGTGCTGCTCGAGTGCTGCTAGGGAGAAGCAATGGTGAATGGGGCCTGCGCTCTGAGGCGGCCCATGGTGGTATGGGGCTTATGCTCTGAGGCGGCCCATGGTGTCTTCCTCATGTCTGGCCATGAGGGCATCCCAACTCACTAGCGGGTCGAGGTAATCACCTATGCGCTAGTGCACAAGCGGGATAATGCCAAGGGCATTGGAGTCAATCCCAACAGAGGGGGATGAAAAGTGTGAATCACATGCCCAATATTCAGAACGTCATGAGATTGATGTGGTGATGGAGGATAATTGTTGACCATGGCGGAAACGCAGTATCCATATCACGTTAGCCAGAAATGAGGACAACAAATAAGGGCTGACCGCTGACCATGTTCGCAACACGGGGCCTAACTCAAATATCGTCAATCAGTCTTCCGGAACGTTGGCCCAAGACAGCAGGCGGGCCATTGGTCGAGCATCCATACTGTTAGGGGGTCCATCCAGATATGATCAGTCTTACGGGGCGTTGGCCCAGGACAGTAGGCGGACCATAGGTCGAGCATCTATATTGTTAGGGGGTCCCTCCAGACTTGGAAGTGAGTGACGATCCAAACGAAGGACACGCAAAGAATGAGGTGGATTGCTGGAATGTTTGAATGGATTCCAACGCTCTTGATATTATGCCACTGTGATCATGGAATAATGCATCTTATACATGGAGCATAAGGAATCTCTTGTTAGAAGCAAGAGGCATCCTATGTTTGGAACATAGGGATTACTACAGTTTATAGTGATGTAGATAGGACTGCTGGCGTCTCATGCTTGGAGCATAAATCATCTCTTGTTAGAAGCAAGAGGCATCCTATCATTTGATAGATAGGGAGTACTACTGTTTATAGTCATGTAGATAGGACTGTTAGCATCTTATGCTAGGAGCATAAGGCATCTCTAGTTTAGGGCAAGAGGCATCCTATGATTGGGACATAGGGGTTTACTACAGTTTAGAGTCATGAAGACAGGACTATTGGAATCTTATGCTAGGAGTATAAGGCATCTCTCGTTTAGGGCAAGAGGCATCCTATCATTTGTTAGATAGAGATTACTACAGTTTATAGTCATGTAGATAGGACTGTTAGGCAGAAGGTGCCTAGAAATGGTTGGTGTTGGGACTTACGCAAGGGCGGCACATTGGGTTCATCCTAACATGAGAGCCAGGGGATAGGGTTTGACGGAGCTGCATGAGGAATGGTTCGACTCAAGGTACTCGGGGGAATTGATGATGAGAATCTCAACTCATGACATAGAAAACAAACCAAGAGAAATATGTCAACTCTAGGCGTTTCGCAACCTGTGGAGGAGTATCTCAAATCATGGTATTCTGTTGGTGGAAGGTGGCTGTGCATAAGGGTGCAATTGAAAATACCGATGTACTTGCCCAAAATGTTCACGGTGCAACTCTCCATTTTTCATGGGGGTCTATGACGGTTGCGCCGGCGGGCGAACAATACGTGGCGGCGCGCGCATTAGCAGCGGTGGGCGTGCAATATGTGGCGGCGTGCGCGCAATACCCTGCAGGCACGCAATATGCGGCAGCGGGTGCGGAATACCGAATGCGGGCGCACAATATGCGGCGGCGAGCGCAATAGCAGTGGCGGACGCACAATATGCGGCGGCAGCGCGGAATACCGAATGCGGGCGCGCAATAGCAGGGGCGGACGCACAATATGCGGCGGCAGACGCGCAATATGCGGCGGTGGGCGCGCAATAGCGGCGGCGGCGTAATAGTGGCTCCGGTGCTGCACTGGCGCGTGAAATTTCGGGATCATCAGCACTGTTTCACGCAAACAATTCTGAGTTGCGTGGAAAATGGGGCATGTTTGCCCTTTTCCATGCAAAACTAATGTTTTGCGCGCCGGAGGGCAGTTTTCCGCGCGGGCGCGGAAACTGCGGACTTACGCGCATCAGAGCAGCGGCCGATCTCCCGGGCCTCTTCCTTTTGAGGGGGGGGGGGGGTGCCCCCGTATTTATAGGTGGACTCCGGACGCCGGGGTGTGGAATATTCCACATGTGCGACGTGCTTTCCGCACAAAATTGTGCACGGGCAAAGGCGGTCCGTGCAAAATTGTGCACAGGCAAAGGCGGTCCGCGCAAAATTGTGCACGGGCAATGCGCTGCACCTAAAATTCCGCGCGCGCAAATGTGGGCGCGTAATATTCGGCGCGCACACATGCTTTTCCGCACGGAACTCCCTTTTTACACGCAAATCCATACTTCACCCTGAAACCGTCCTGGATGGCCATCCCCAGCAGTCCAACTTCAAACAGCCATAACTTCTAATCCGAAACTCCGTTTGGGCCCCACGACCAGTAAAATCGAAGCTTGCAGAACGAGCTACGCTCTGGAATCATCTACGAGGACGTTTGAAAAGTTTGGAACGCGTTTTTAGGTGCCAAAAGTGGTGTAGTTAGAAAATTATATCTCTTATGAGAAGTAATCATTGAATATCTTCGACTGTAGAGATAATCAATTACACAAATAGACTAGTCACATAGTCAATGTAATATGAATGAACCATAAGTATGAAGAGATAAAATGGGTACTGGAGGATGAAATTAATGACATGTACCCTTAACTATTCACATATTAATATGTAAAATTAATTATTGAAGAAGAAATATGAAAAGGGGGAATAATGTACCAACCCAACTATTTTCCAATGGAAATTTCATCAATTTTGTAATTATTTTATAAATTATAAAAATCATTCATAGCATATAGAGTCCAATAAATACATTATTTTCCTAAATTATGAATGAATGAAGGGGTATTAATAGAAATTTAGGAATTTATAACAATGGAATAGTAACATGAACGTTGGAATAATAATGTGACGATTATGAATAGAAATCCAACCAATAGAATGGAAACCTCATATATGAAAGTATAAATAATATTAAAAATCAAATTAATTAAATTATGATATAATTATTATAAATTATGTGTAAATAAATGTTTTAAAAATGATAAATTATATGTTGGTATTTTTATAAAACATAAATTCTTATTTAAAATTTTATAATTAATATAACTATTAAAAAGAAAATTCATTTTTAGTAGACAGATTAATAAATTAATATTTTTTATCATTCGAATATAAGTTAATTTTATGACACATTATCTAATATTACAATCTTTCGTGAAATCAGATAAAATTTTAAAATCAGTATTTTTTTTAATAAATTACTATTTTTTTTAAATTAAAATTTATCATATTTAAGATATATTTTTCTTAAAATGGATTCATTTTTAAATTATACACGAAATAAAATGGTAGCCGTGAAATTTTTGGGATTTCTCTAAAATAATCGAATTTTTCTAAGATAGTGGATTTTTATTGAAAAGGGAAACAAGGTAATTTATAGTATTTAACAAATACATGAAATATTAAGTCACGGATAATGCAATGATGATTTATGTACATAATCTGGAACAATAATTAATTATTTAATATTATTATTGATAAGGGTTAAACTATCATAATCTTCAGTTAAAATAATACACCATTGAACAAATTAATCAAAAAACACCTCTATCCAACCCTATAAATACCAACTCTCACAATATCATATCCCCACAACTCCCATTATTTGAAGCATGTCCAAATTATTCCCAATCCACTTATCATGTATCTTTTAACACACCGAAATTTAATCAACAAAAAACACATTCTTATAATTATTCCATATAGTATAACTCACATAAAATCACATAGAGGAGACAATATAACCTTTTAAATTAATAATGAATGTAATAATAGATATTTCTAGAAGATAAAAAAACTATATGAATACAATAGTAACATTATCTTTTGGATTCAAATGTGATCAATAGTAAAAGTAATCCATCCTTCATAATAGTAACTTCACCTATAAAAATTTAAATGAAATATAGGTATTTTATGAATGAAAATATGATATATATTAATCATGTTATATCTAAAAAATGTTTTTAGAAATGTTAAATTATGTACTAGTTTTTTAGTATTTTATAAATATTTAATTATAATTTTATAATTAATATAATTATATAAACAAAAATTTCGTTTCTTAAAATTTATTTATAAATTATTATTATTTTTCTTATGATTATAATATAATTTTATGATTCCGTAGGTAAATTAACAATGTTTCTTAATATAGATTATAATTTTAAAAAGTAAATGGTTTTATAATAAATGAATTTTTAATTTAAAAATTAAATTTGTAATAATTAAAATTTTATTTTTAGGAAATTGAGTTAATTTGTGAATTCTACACATCTATAAATGGTTTGGGTGATTGTTTCGTATTTTTCTAAAATAGTTTAATTTTTAGGAAATATTAAATTATGGAATATAAACACAATAATTTGAAAAACTATTAATTTATTCATTTATGATTTGATCACCATAATAAATAACTATATTCAATTATTTAAATATATTTATTTATAACATTCAGTCTATTTCATAGTCTTAATCCAAAATAATAAACTAGTGAGGAAAATAGAAAACAACCCTCTTATCCACAATAAATACAATCCCTCACCACCTCTCCTCCTCACATCATCCAAGCCATGAATCATGTAAAATTTATACCCAATACTATTTTTATGCCTCTATATATGTATACGTTTCTTTGGTCTTAAAATAAATACCAAAAAAATATCTCCATTGTGGTCCTCAATGAGAATAATTCAAGAGTTAAAATACCATTTATTTCTTTTTATTATCTTTTCATTTTTTTCTTTTATATTTTTATATCTCCAAATATCCCCTCATCCAAGTGTATTGATAACTACATTATCTTATATATTCGGTAATTTTGTTATTTTAATTGAATAATCTATCATAAAACCAAATCCACTATCCCTTTTATTCTAAAAATGGAAATGTCATCCATGAGGTGTTGTTTTATCAGCTCAAAGGAAGAAAAGTTTTCATTTCTTTTACCACATTCGAGGATTAACTTAAAAACATTACAATGATAAAAAAATATCATAAAATGAAATTTATAAAAAAAATTAGGTTCTTTAAAAATCTCTTGTTAAAAAAAATGGCCTCAAAAAACATTAAAAAATTATAGTTAATCATCTACATGTTTAAGAGGTTATGGTATTATTAATTGATGAATCTAATTTGATTATCCAATACAGTAAAGTGAAGAATAAATTCAGACATAAGGTAAGGGGGTTCTTGAAGCCAATTTATATTCATTAGATATTCTTATTTCTGTACGAATTTTTGTGTCGCTGTTCTTTTAATATTCATAAAATATAAGTTATTTTTGATCCCTATTAATTTTTCTAATATAAATGCTAAAAATATAATTTTTTTTATTATTTTGTATATTTTTCCAAAACAAATATTCGTTCAAGAAATACATGTTGTACTTTCCTTGAGATTATTTCTTCTTCACTCAAGATTGATGTTTATTACACCAAGTATATTAATCATTTTTTCATTTAGAAACCATGTTCATAATTCAGGAATGTATATTTTGTGATATTATCTTGAAAATCATTTCCATTTCATGGGTTATTTTATCTATAAAATTGATACATGTTCTATATTGAATTCATTATTATGTGAATGTTATTTTCTGATTGGTGATCTCAGGATTTTTTATCACTCCAACTCATTAGGTAATGCGGTATATCACATGAGATAATGAGAAATATGTGTTAAAAACTTCTATATTTGTTTAGAAATATAATTATTTGATTATTCACATATGTAATGCTTTAACATGATGTTATCATTATTCACAAACATGTATGGTATTTTACCACTGAGACATGTTGTCTCTTTTTTATGCATTTCCACATTTCCTTATTTTATCTTTTGGTTCCACTCATGTTTATAATGTTGATCCCATTAATATATTATTATTATTATGACTATTCTCACCCATGTTATATTGATTCATGTTCTTATATATCCTCTTACTAGGATTTTAGCTCACCCATATCCATTATGTATTTTGTCATGTGTTTACTTGTACTATGCAGAATAAATGGTCCACTAAGAATCTATAAAAGAAGGAATTAAGTAATTTTTATGTTTTATTATGTAAATAAATTTTTTGGACATAATTTTCCTAGCACAATAAACCTTTTGATCTTTTTTTGTAACACTACTACATTATTTACCATTAAAAGTATTTAATAGTAATTTAAGAATACCATGAACTCTTTACCTCCACCTTACATCTAGAATATTTTTGTCTCAAAAAATACAAAACCCAATTTCTGTAAAGAGGTAATCAAGGAGAAGAATTTATATGGTAAAATCCTCATTAAATTACCTTTAATTTTTTTATTCTTTTATTTTGTCCTCACATACCATTATATAAGTGAACTGATAACTAAATATTATTATTTTATTTTTTTAATGTCATAATACTGAATCAAATATCTTATCCTCTCCATTTAAATTTTTAAATGAAAAAATCATTCATGAAGTGTTGATTTATATACTTTGAGGATGATAAATTATTATTTTCCTTTACCAACATCAGGTATGGTCATGAAATCATTATATTAGTTGAATATAATTGTAAATTTATAATTCATTTTCCATGTTCTTGAACTAAAATATGTACATATTATAAAATAATAAAAACAAACTAGTTTATGATTATTGAAAAATACCAATTTATCTAAATTAATCTCTTTTACATTTTATCTAATGAATCATCATCATATCTAGGAAAAACAACAAATAAAAACAATTAGACTACGACAATTTTATTAGTAATATATAATTATGTATAATTATTATCAATTTACATGATCTACAATACAAGTGAACCTATCATTAAATCCATGAAAACAAATTATCATGAAAAAAGAAATTTAACTCTATAACTCATTAAATGGTCATACATAAATCCTAATAAAATAATATGGAATCAATAACATTTAAAATAGTTTCAAGATCTAGGGATTAATTAAAATAATTTTATTATCTAGGATATTAATGTCATGATATAATTTGTATATAATGTAAGGGGATCCCAATCATAGTTGTAATTCATTGGGTCATTCATTATTAATGGAAAATTTTAGTGTTGATGTTCTTTAATATTCCTCAAATATAATTTATTTTTTCCTACCATTTCATTTCTCGTATATAAATGTATATAATATTATTTTATGGAAAATGATAAGTCTTTTCCAAAATAAATATTATTTCTAAAAAACATATCTTTTACTTATGTTTCTATTGTGTCTTCTTTAATTAAGAATAATGACTCGTATACAAAGTATCATATTACCTTTTTATTTTGAAAACTTCAAATATTATTCATTAATGTGTGATATATGAAATAATTTTGAAACCCATTCATTTTCATGGTTTATTTTATTTCCATGATTGATATATGTTCTCTGTCGAATTCATAATTATGTATATGTTATGATGTTATGGGTATACCCAAAATTATATATCGATTCAATGCATTGGGTAATTTGATGTAACTCATGAGATAATGAGAAATATGCATGAATATATTGCAATACTTGATCACAATGATGATGTTATGAATATTTACCTATGTTATGTATAGACATTATTCTATCATTGTCCAAACATATGGGTGTTTTTTGACCACTACTAAATGATGTTGAATTTTTTTGAATGTCCACATTACATGGATTTATTTAATACTTTCTCTCATAATTTTTATGATGATCTAATTCAATTTTTATGATTATAATGATAATTCTCATCCTTGAAATATTGATTCATATCCTTATCTATCATATTATTGGGATTTTATCTCACACACATCATTGATTTATATCATCTGGTGATCACATATTCTAAAAGTACATCATGAATAATTAGATGTTATAGAATAAAGAATTAAATAATGATTATTTATTTAGTAAATGTCTTGTATGATCATAATTTTCTTGAAAAAAATATATTTTATTCCTAGTTTGGTAACGTTATAATGTTATTTTCCTTTAAAATTATGTAATAGTCATTTAAGGAATGTATGGTTTCTATAAAACATGTATAACATTAGTCATGACATACAGTGTCGGATTTTTGCCTCATTTTTTTTTCTTTTAGACATACATTATGTTATGCACTAATATTATTTTGTATGGTCTACATAGATCACCCTTCACATGAAATATAATGAAATTATTTATCCTCATGATATTTTACATTCCATTTTATGTTTTTCCTTCATGTGGAATACAATTCAATGATACCAAAGTGGTAATGATTTTGTGTTATAATATCATTGTTTATCATGAGTTTTAATGAGAATTTTTCCAATGTTAAAATCATCAGATCTATATCTCAAAAAAAATTAAATTTCCACTTTTCAAGTTATTCATGAAATTTTCATGTGATAGTACCATTTTACACACTTTGGTTGTTATAAAAAAAGTTAAATGTTTTCTGAATATTCAATGTTATTTACTCTTTAGTAAAAATCAATATTTTTTCAAAACCATGTTGTTTAGTATGTTTTAAAAAATGTTTTGATATTGTCGTATATTATTTAAATGAATTTTAACCCATATTGGTATTAAAAAACATTTAGAATGAAATATTCATGAATCTTTCCAAATAATTACCATTTGGATTTTTCGGAAAATGTGAATGGAATATTTATTATAACATGTACAACATTAATGAAACTTCATAACATCCTGAACAATAATTTCCTCAAATATTAATTTATAATTATCATCGTTATTTTAAAAGAAAATTATATTTAGAATATTTTATGACATAAAAATGTATTTTTTTTCAAAATGGGATGGATATTTTTATAAATAAATGTTCAAAGTGCTCATTTAAATTTTTTCCATATAATTTGAAATTTATTGTTGTTACCTATGTCTTATGGGGAATATGTCCCAGGTATACCATTTTTATCCTTTTTCTAAATGATTTTTGTTTTACGTGAGATGATGTTTAATAGTCCTATTTTTCTTCCCTTGGTTATACCATCATATAACTATTATGAAAACAAATGTTTCCATGTGTTATTCTATGATGAAATTATGAAATGATTACGAAAACTATTGAATTTCAACAGTTTATGATATGATGAAATTTTTATGAAACCCATATCATTACATGTGTTATAATATGGTGATATTTTTATGATCCTTTGGAACACAGATGTTGTATTTTATTTATGTCATAGGTGTGACCTGTATCTCACTCCAATACATTGGAAAATGAGTAATGTTATATTAGCTCAAAGGATATACAAAAGGTTATCCCATGCATGAATGAGGGTAAAATGGAATTTATCCTAATACGGAATAATATTCATTGGTGATTGTCCTAAGCCTAACATTATATGAATGCCTTGGTTGGTGGCCTTAGCATAAAATTTAAATGCTTATGTGAATGGCAAAAAATCAAAGTCTTATAATGCTATTCTTGAATTCTCTTATAATTCATATATTATGAACGACCAATATTTATTTCATGAATCGTGATTATGATTTTTGATTTGTATGGTGTTGTTTTCAAATATTATCCCCATGTTCCCATACACATATGTTCATGTTATGATTATTAATCAGAATTTTGAATCATTGTTGAGTATTTGAGGTCACCCTTTCTTATATTTGATTTCCCTCTATTATTAAAAAATGTATTTCAAATGATATTTGAAAAATGGTGATATTTAAGAATATCATAGAGTGAGATAATATAGTTTACCTATAGACCTCTTACTTGTGTTTCAATGAGTCCAATGACATTAATGTGTTATGTTCCTCATTCATGTATTGGTGAAATGAAATTAATATTCATATGAAAAGATATAATGTGTATGTATGATAATCATATTTCTCTATAAGAAAATTTTTTTGGATTACAATGTGTATATTTGGTATATACATCATGCAGTTTATTTAGTATCACAATAAAATTCACAAAATCTACATTTTGAAAGACGCATCATGTATTAATAAAAAAATCATGGGGATGAAAACTACTCAACATATAAGTTATATACAATGTAGAATCAATATATAATATTTATCTCATAAATTTTCATGATTATAAAAACTTGTCGAGTACTTGGGTGTGTATCACATAATACATTACATGCTATGTAGTAGAATATACATGCAATATAATTGGTGCCCATCTATAGGGAGAAAAAATCATCCATGCTCTGACTGTGTTGATTAATTATATAAAATATAAGTACATATGGAATTATATTTAACTACATGTCATGTATCTAGTATACACAACATGTAATCTGGTATTAAGAATATTAAATTCTAATTATAGTGTAAATTAATGGTTATATACCATGTATGGTTTACATTTATACCATATTTAATATACAATTTTTTTTAAATATTAAATGTGACAATTGACACACAACATGCTAATTAATACATGTCACATTATATATGTTATGTTTCCTATTAAATACACAGTTGAATATTATACAAGGTGGTGAATAGATTTGATGGGTTTTTATCTTGTTGAATCAATGTATATGCCATGTAAAAAATTAGCCTTTTTAGATTAATTATGATTAAAATATATTGTTTTTTAGATGGTCATATTAATATAAACAAATCAATTAATCAATTAAATAGATAATGAATTGATATGTGTTTATCTCGATTTAAAAAATGAAACGAATGATTCATTAATATGTATTTGTTGCATATTTACTACTAAATTTTAGATTTCATTGGATGATATATGGATTGAATTGATTTTAATTTAATTTCATTGGTTTTAATATTATTATTTAATTAAAATAGTTCCATGTTAGTCATACTTCTTTTAGTTTAATATGTAGGGATTCTGTGTGCATAGTTTTTTTAGTAAACCCATTATTCATTCAATTAGATCCCCTCATCGATGCGTGTGTTAATAAAATTGTAAATGAAGGGATCTACCAAGTGTGAAGAGGTAGTTTAGAACATGAGATGAGGTGAGATAATTCAATGATTTTTAGTGTTCGATGGTGGAATGATGCATCTTGGGCCAAGATCGGCACATGGAATTTTTCCACTCAAGTTATAGTTTGATTTATTAATTATATAAAAAATTATATATTAGAAGGATCATGATGAATTCATTTATATATTTTATTTATTTCTGTTGGATGGATAATTTTATGTATGATTTTCCATGATCACATAATTAAGTTAATTTAAAATAATTACTGATGGAATTAATATAAATGGATTATGTATAATTGTTTTATCGACACAAGATTACATTATTTAGAAATATAAAATTTTATTACTATGTTAGGTCCAAGGAAAAACTTATAAAAATATTTGAATAATAAAAAAACCATCAAGTAAATACTAATTAAATATCCCTTCAATTATCTAATGTAAGAAAAACCATAGTTATGGTGTTGGTTCTAGATATAGTTGGGATGAACATTTAAATATCGGGGAGTATTAACAAGGATGATTGGTTGACTTATTCAAAAATGTATTGAATTTAATATACTTGTTCAATTGAATAAATCATTATATGAATGGGTTGAGGAAATTGTAATTAGGAATTCAAAATTGATATGCCTTCATAATAAAATAAAAATTTATAAATAAGTAGTCAAAAATATGGTCTTCAATAATAAATTATTATGGTTTTCATTGACATAGTCTAGATTTTGAGAATAGAGATATGGATTCATTCTACAAGAATTTCCACAAAAAATTACATTTTTAGTATTTTGGTTTGGGGTATAGAGACATGGAAAAAATATTTATAGTCTTATTAAGGAAAATAAATTTTTTCTTGTCTTATATTTGGTAAACATGTAATGTAATAATAATATATTTTAATTTTATTATATTAAAATAAAAAATTCATAATCCATTATATCCCTACTATTTATTTTGGAGAAGGATAATCTCCCCTATGATAGTAACTTCCATGAATGTTATAGGAACTTTCATATTATTTTGCACCATCAATGAAAGATTTATATCAAAGAGACACCAATTCTCAATCCACCTACTAAAGAGATGATTAATTAAGAGTTATTTGTATTATAAAAACACTTCATGGATGTTCCATTTGTTATGTTTTTTATTATTTCATCCATGAAATATAAACTCATGAAATATCTTGATATCATGGATGTAGATTGCTTGCAAAGACATATCATTGATATTTATCATGATGTAGTTAGATATAAATTCATTGAGATGTATAAGGCACTCTATAGAATAAATTTAGAGATGGTGAAATTTCTATTCTAGATATAGTAAACATGAGGGGATACATCCATCATCCTGAAATTCGATTGTTTAAACTACAATATTAATTGTACATTAATCTTATTCTTGAGTCACTCCCTTAGAAAATATCAAGTATTTTTTAGAATTTATAAAAAAACATGGACAATCCTATCATAGTTCACAACACTCTACTTCCATATGTTGAAAATGAAATGATGCATAAAAATCATTATATTCTTATGGTAAATTAGAGGGTGAGAAAAGTTAAAAACATCAGGATTGATACTATGTATAAGGATTTATCGATAGGATATTACAATAAAAGTAAAATCAAGTAGCATATAAGGGAACATGATTTTTGTATTTGTCATTACTTCGAAAATAAAGGGTAGAAAAAAATGATTTTTTACACACCATAGATGTTGTGTTAGGCTTCACGAGGGGGGTTATATAGTGAAATCAATCAATTACTAAAAATTTGTTATTAGATACGACATGGGTACACACATATGTATCCTTGGTGACATATTTATCTAAAATAGATACTTCTAGACTAATAGTATTTTTTTAAAAAAATACTATCATGTTTTTTATCCACTATTCCAATAGATACAAAAAAAATAATAAATGCGTCCTTGTTAATTTTTTTCATGAACCAAATGAATCATTAAATATAACGTGATATCAAAAAAATAGTGGAAAATATATTTAATGGTGGAATAACAATAATAAAATTATTCTCCAAAACATATTATTTATTTAGATATATATATTTCAATAAAAATATAATTTAATAGGAAACAAAACATTATATGATTCTTCCTTACATTTTTCATAAGTACTTGTCACACCACAATGAGATATATTTTTTGTATAAGAACATTAAATTCAATAGATTACATTCCTATTAACATCAATTATCTTAGTGAGATAAATATTTTCACATTTTGAGAATATTCTCATAGGGCCTTAATAGCATTAAAATGTTTATAAAAATATTCTATAATATTTTCTCAGTAATGTATAAGATGATTAAGGAGAATATCCTTATGGTACCTCATTTGTTTGTTTATAGAATGTATCATCAAAAATTATAATAAATCATTGATTCTTTATCATATTTATCACCCATTTAACCCATTAATCGAACTATGAATTGTAATCAATTTATAATTTTATCATATAATGCAATGTATGTTATAATTAAATATAATTATAAATTTATATGTACCATTAAATAAATAAATAAAAATAAATAAATACGTTAATGTTAAATGATAAAAATATATTATATATAAGTACAATGATTTAGAATATTTAGTTTCTTTCTTCGGATAAATTAATTATTCATATTTCAAAAATAATACATCAAACACATAGTTATAAATTTGATCAACAAAATTATTATATATAAAATCGATATAAATAATTTTTAAAAATAATTAACAAAATAAATATCAATTAATATACTTTTTTGTTTCCAATCTCTTCTGAATGAAATGATTGATAATTAAATCAAATTAATTGCTCATGAACACCACATTATTTTTGAAAATACAAATTGTAACCATAAAATCCAAATTGGAAAATTATTAACACAATAATGTTTTTATAAAATGAATATATGGTAACAATACAAGTTAAATTAAATAGTTTTTCAGAATAATATATATATATATATATATATATATGATATTTTGTGTATAATTATTATGAAACGCACACACATCATAACCATATGTTGGAAGGGTAGGTCCTACCCCCAAAGGGGTAACCCATCCATCAAGAATTTATTTTATTATATCTATAGGATTGTAAAAACATTATATATATAGGCACAAGGACAAAAATAAATGGCCAGTAGGTCCAATTTTATAATAGATCAAATGTCCATAGTAATTGGCCTAAAGGACCACTATACTCTCCTGCACCGCATCAATGGTGACATCAGCCTCACAATTCGATACTCTATGAGCCTGTGTGGAAACCGTGAGTCCAACTACACATGTAGACCACATTAACCTAATGCCCCTATATTAACAATGTGTTTCATTATGTAAATCATAAGACTCCAGAAATCATATTTCCCCCACGACGTTCTTGTTCCCCATTAGCATTGAAACCCATGAATAGTGAAAACCTTTCAATCTATGATCATCCTATGTCAAAACTCCATCATCAAGAGATGTTCATTGAGTACAATGGAATCACATACCACTATTAGCCAAATTGAAGAGTAGGGTCATCACACCCATCATTTTCTCATGTCATAGATGATCACCATAATGTCACATGCCATAGACATCCCTTGCCGCCATCAATGAAACAAGATTCTCATGCACATACCATAGCTCTATCATAATCCACTATAAAGACCACCACACTTATATATGGTTTATTACGCCCAAATAGGGGACCACTACTCCCTTTAATATGCACTCTCTTATACACTAGGTTTCGTTTTAGAGAGTTTCTCCCACTGGTCGAGCATGTCCTACAACCCCCGAATAAATTAGGGGCCAAATATCATAGTGGATAGGATTTTAACAGAAAATATACAATTAAATAAGTTTTATTTTTAATATTAATTAACATTTTGTGGACTAGTAATTATTTTTTTCTAAGTAAACATTTCAATTTTCAATAACAAATATTGAAAAAAATTATTTTGTAATGAAAAATATTATTTTCAATTCTAATTATTACTTTCAATATTACCATGAACAAAGGAGAATTATAATATATAATATTAATATTATACTTTATTATTAAATATAAGCATCATTTTTTAATTATTATTCAGTAAAAACATAATAAGAGAAAAAATAAATAAATTAAAATTCAAAATAAATAAAATGAAAACTTATGTAAATAATTAAATTTTAAAAAAATGAATTAACTTATTAATACCTACATGGAACAATCATATTTTAATAACATAAATGATTTTTTATGAAAACAAATTTGTGAATGTTCACTAAATAACATAAAACTACATAAAATAAACAATTTACATAAAAATAATGTAATATATTTATTTATAAAATAATATAAACCTAAACAATATTATAATATTCATAAAAATTTTATATGAAAAATTACTAGAGGGAATAGTTTTTTTAATAAAAATATATTGAAAAAAGCCAATCTTATAACCTTGTATAATTTCCCAATCATCCAATCCAAAAACAAAATAGGGTAGGGATAATTTGTAATAGTAGATCATTGGAGGAAGGAATGAGATAAAAATTGATATATCAATTGGAAATAATCAAATACAGTATTCATAATGAAGTGAGAGTGATTTGAGAATATTTAGTGGAGAGATAAGAATAAGGAAATTTGTTGATGTATAGTGATATGGGGTTCAAAAATTTTTGGAGAACAACAATAGAAATGGAGGGAAAGAATTTTCAAGATTGGAATAAAAGATGGGGGCACGACAAATTGTTAAAAAATGATGTTGTCCTTGATTTTTATTATTTTTTTATAAACATTTTTAAAAAGGTTTAGTATCATTTTTTAATTTAAAAATCATTCAAAATTATTATTTTACAGATTTGGTAATCAATTATCTTGATGATGAACATTAAAAATATTTCACCATCATTTATTGAATTATATAAAAATTATTTGTATGTAATAAATTTGTATCATATGATTTGAGAAAATTGTAAAACTATAAGTGATATATATTATATTTAATAATTGTTATATTTATTACTTTTTTTAATTTTTTCCAGATTTCAATTTTAAGATAATAGAGATAATTAATTCAATGAATTGTGAATATTCCATTAAAATGATTCGACTCCCCATTTTTATAGCTGTCACTCTTCATGTTGCACTGACTTTTTGTATCTGGTAAATTTATTTATAAATAATATAAAATAAACACTATTTTTTAATCTAGTGGTAATTTCCAATTCCCCATCATATTAATCAAACACACTAACATTCTACTAAGGTTTTTTATTATCGTCTTTTGTGGAATCCCCAAATCTGTTTGTTTTTATTACTAAAAACATAGTGTGGGATGGAGTAAGAACGTTGGTATATTCTAATTGGATGACATAGAAAACAACGATCTTTATTCAATTTTCACGACATTCATAAGGATATACTCTTAAAAAGAATGATTATGAGTACATTAATGTAATGAATTAATTCATGGTCAAGGTTGACCAGTTTGAAAAAAATAACTTCTCTCAAACGAAATACTATATGATGATATTTCTTAATGTTTTAAATATATTTTATATACTATTACCAAATCCACCTCCTATCCCCAAAATTCTACTAAAAATCTTGCTGGCACACTCATAAACCTGAAATAAGGTGATCACATAAATGGAATAAAAATTATAAATTTAATGATCATGGGTTTTTAGGTCAAGGGGATATTCTCAACGCAATATCAAATCATAATTATGAGTAATTTATTCAAATAAATCCCCCTAAAGGGGATTTGGGGTGCACTCATGTTTATGTATATAACTGAGGATCTTGGTACACACAAGATTCTTATTGCGAAATATAATAATTTAAATATCATTGATTATAAGATGGAGTGAGATAATGTTTATGAACAAGAAGGCATGAAAAACAAACCCTTTTCCCAAAAAAAATTAATGTACCATAACGATTCAATGTGGATAAAATCATTGATAAGTTATCTCCTATGTTGTACAAATTTTGAAAAACAATCAGTATAAAGGGTGAGGTTATTTTCTCAAAATATTGTATAAACTTATTCACATTGAAGAAGAACCCATGTTGAGAGGAATGGGGTGGGATTCACAATTTAGAACCATGGTCAATATCATTAATTGAAAGGATCCCTAGAAGACTTCATTACATGATAATAATAACAGTCCCTATGTATAAAAAAATTTCCTCAAAATAATAATGGTTAATTTTATGTCTGTACAAAACTAGGGAACCATTCCAGGGATGGTAACCATCAAAATAATCTGAAAAATCCCAATATAGAAATAATCACTGAAGAAAAATATATTCGGGATAATATCAAAATTCAATATGGCTATGATAATGATGGGTTGATTTATTGATATGGAATCAATGGTTCATGTGTGTAAATATCATTCACAACTAGAAATTAAATATTCATTAATGGGTTAATTATTATGAAGTCATGTCCCAAATTTTATATTTTTACTGGATCCCATCATTAGTATATTATGTTCAAAACTTGTGTCAAAAAAACATTTCATTCAATAGTCCCTCAAAAAAATGATTTTTAATGTAATATATCAATGCATATTACTTTTTAGCATATAGAACGATTTAAATTTTTACGATGGAAGAGTATTTACCTCATAATATGTTATTAGAAATGGAAATAAATATCTATCTAGGATAAACATTTTTGAGTGATATCATATTCACTTACCAAAATATTTAAAAATAAATAAACATTGAAAAATTATTTTCAGGAAAATATAAAAAATACAAATGTAAAAAATTGTATATATTTAAATTCAAAAAAAAATATTTCAATCCTATATTAATTATAATATTTTTGTCAAAAAAAATATTTCAAAAATCAATTTTGATGATGTGGATCATTTGTAGGACCGGGTGGAAGGAACTTCATCCCAACAACCTATGCTTGTCGTCATATATACTCTATCATTAGATGACTCAGTTACTCTTTCCACCGATGATACTATTTCTCTTAATTATAATGTTGTTGTTGAGGTACATCCTAATATATAGACAAGTTCCCAAAAACATCATTTTGTATTTACAAATTCTTCTTATTTTATTAAAATGAAAATAATGACTCTACATCATCTCCCCTCAAGATGGATTATGACCACAGTATTATTCTATAATGATGGTGGATTTTCTATGGAAATTTATGTATTTGAAATCCCGAATAGGGAATTGTTGGGTGTATTCAATTATACGATAATTATAATTGTGAAATGATACATTCATTTCATATTCAAGGATAAGGAGATTCTCAACATGGTTCTGAGTATTGAGATTCTACATCCAGTCATAATTCTTCTCAAAATATATAATTGTCTTTTCAACATCAAACATATCATATAGTGACAATCCACCATCCATGTTTTGGTCATGCTTCTTGGATTAACCTGGTTTTATTGGAACCAATTTATTCTAAATTACCACACATCATGGATTGGAATTCCCATCATGATGATTTACTAAGCACTTTATTGGGGGCTTGTATTCAATTTTTGAGTTTTAATTGAAGTCAATATAGAATATATGATACCTAATAAAATAACATTGAATGTAAATTAAATGAAAATTGAAATCAATGTTGAATATAAAAATATCCCTCCATTGGGTGAAGTGCTAAAAATAGTGGGGAATTCATTTCTGAATCTCAAATTAATAAAAACAAGGCAAGGATTCTCCTAATGCTAAATAGTGGAAGGAGGTGAGGAGAAATAACAGAACAAAAAAGTATTTCCTAAAAAGGTAGATCCCTCGAATAGGATGGTGGATCTTATGTCTAATCACATGGAATTTATTTTTCTACAATACACTCTTAAAGAATCATGGGAGAAAATGGGATAAGAAGTGTAAAATTACTACATTAATAATTATACTATGTATTATGGTGACAACGCTAAGGAAGAGGTGCCTCAAATGGTTGAAGATATTATTTATTATGATCATTTATAAGACATTAATATGATGGTTCATCAATTATATTGGGATTCAATCAATGACATACACACTTTAGGGATAAAAATGACCCATGAAAAATTGAGAGAGAATATTTGGGATGAATATGTAGATCCCCAATGTTTTTAATTAGCTAATTATTCTCTTAGAGAAGACATGGAGAGTGATCATACTAGAAGTAGTTCACCCTTCCAGTTACTAAATCCCCTAGTATGGCTATGATGAAAGAATCCACACACCCTCCTTTAGTGAAACCTCTTATTCTTCATAATGATTTTGTTACCAATACCTATAATGACAATGTGAAGAAGGAAGATATTAGTCTAATTGAAAATTATGTATGAAAATATGATAGAGATATTGTCTTGAAGGTTATAAATATTGACATGTCTTTGTATCATATTTATACTATATATGAGATGAGACCGGGTTTCTGAGGTGATTAAATATATATTAATTCTCAAAATAGTGCTTCTGACACCTCTCTTACTCTGAATGGTAATGATAACCAATGTGTTAGTTTCATGGAAAAAACAAGGATGGGAGCTCTAGTAACATTCTTTATTATGAAATGATAATGGATTTAGAGACTCTTTGGTTTGTTGAATGGAACAATATAATATGAAACAAATTGATTCCCCAACCCAAATTAAAATAAATATTAAAATCATGTATTTTAATAGTAAGGGCTTTTCCAACCTTGAAATAGTTAGCACTCTGAGGATATTGATTCATACGAAAAAACATAAATTTCTTGGTTTGCCTAGTTCTAAAAGGGATTTCTCATCATGGATTTCATTTTTGAATGATTCGGTTATTCTCATCCTTGTATAAACTATACATCCTTGAATTATAAAATATTATTGGTTGATGATCATAAATATATAATGGGAACTTTCTTGGTAAGATCCAATGACAAAAAGTAAACTTATAGCATAAAATGAGATGAAATTCAACATCGCTATTCCTTAATATGTTTCTATAGTAGATATATGAATCGAATAGAATTAAGGATGTATATTCTCTTATTGTGAATAATTATTAATTCTACGTGGAAAATGATTTGGAATTTCAATGTATTTCTTAACATGAAAATAAATTGCGGGTTTTCACTCACTCTTATTCATCCATTGAGTATAGGGATTCTATTAAGACCAATAATATATATATACAGTTAATATTTCAATATCTATGTACCCATTATATAAAAAAGATATTAATAAAAAGGTTTCTATGAAACTGTATATATATATATATATATATATTATAAATGAAGTATCCCAAGATGTGTAGACATCTATATCATACTCCACTTTGGATAGAATTAAATAAGATCAGCACCACATCATTTTGATCTTACTCAATAGATATACGAACATTCATTTTCATTTCTGTTTAATGGTGATTGGTCCTCACTTATCGGTTTTGACAAGAATGTGAATGACACATCAGATTATAGGGATAATAAAGATGAAGAATTCTTTGTTTTATAATGTTAAAATATATCAGAAGGAAACTAAAGGATTGGATCAGATACAATTTCATCCATATTCACAAGAAAATATCATATTTTTAATTATTACTACATCTTATGAGGGAATAAAAACATTTTCAATACTTCTCTAGAAATCTTGAACATAAATACAATGTTTTTTATTTTCCACCACTTATTTCTCAAAGGGGTAATTAAATGATAATACTTAATGGTTAGACGACTCAAATATGGAGTTAAGAATTACAAAACAAAATCACTCTTTATAAAGGGATAAAAAACTAAATTTTTATAATAAAGGACACTTGGTTTCACATTTGAATTACTTTGGTACTTTAGGAAAATAATCCAAAAGTCATTTGTGATATATATGATTCAGTCAATCCTTAATTCGATTCATAGTGTGAGAGAATGATTCAAAGATTTCTTTTTATTAAAAATTTACCTTATTTTTAGTAAAAAAAACTATCATACTCTATAATAATTTATTTCATTCATATATATATTTGAAATTTTATTTATTTTATATTTGATTTTTTTGGTAATTTATTTCCTTATATCTCCTAATGTAATGTGCTATTACAGCACACAGTACTTGTTTCTAGTGTTGTGGTGTTTTGTAACATCACACTTTAGTTTTTACCATTACTAGTGCTACTAAATGCGCTGATAATGGTATAATTTATTAGTTCTAATATATGACCCGATAATTAGAGGCCTCATCAGTGTAAAATAAAAGTTCTGATAAATGGTATCATTTATTAGTTATTTTATAAGAGATGATAAAAGTATGATTTATCAATGCCATTATTTGTGCGGATAATGACACCCTTTATCATCACTTTTCAATCACAGGTACATGGCCTGATAGTTAAATCATTCTTATGTAATGAATACTTTTTTAGAACTGATAATAGACTATTCAAACATAGATAAAGGATTGTTTTATAGTAGTGAGTGTTATTTAATGGTCCTTGGTTCCCCATTTCAATCTTAATCAACCTTCCACCTTTTGGATATTAAATAATAATGATCAGAGGTGAGTTGAGTTTCCTATTTTTTGTTTCGTTTCTATTCAGTACCATTTATTCTTATTCTTATATTCAATGTAATTTTGATATTTATTATTCTAATGTATTTTTTATGTTTTTGGAATAGTTTTTTCCTAATGTTCATGGATGGATATATATTTCTTTTTGTAATTGGTGATCATATATCATTTTTGTTCTTCCGTTTTCATTTAATGGAGATTACAAACATAATTTATGGATTCTATTATTTCCTTTTTTATTTATGTGAAATAATAAAGTTATCATATTTTAGATTATTATATTTATAAAGGAATTGAACATAATAATAGATTAATGATATTAAAGAAATAATATTTTACGGTTTGTGTTTATATGTTTTTCCACCATGATAACAGTATTCTTATTGATTAACAAGATATTGTTCTATCCATGTTATTTTATTTAGCTTCTTGGATATACGTGGGTTTTTATTTTTATTTTCTGAACTTTTTAAATAATGTAATGTTGGAAGTCATTGTGGTTTGGTAAACAATTAAATAGAAATATAAATTTAGTCCTTAATTACTTGTAATATTAATGTAATAAAATTCAGGCTTAATGTAGTTTTAATGGTTTTTTCATAAATATGACAATGGAAATGGATATTGAATATTGAATATAAAGTTGTCATTCTTTTCGTGATAATAATAAAAAAATAATTGTAATGATATGTCATTTCTTAATGATTAATGAAATTTGATTTAATGCTTGAAATAAATTATTAAATAATTTAATAGGATTTTATAGATAATGCATATTGATTCCCATCATTATAACCTATGATAATTTAATTGGATAATTAAATATGGAATAAAATTGTTTGTCTAATAATGTAAATTGTTTAGGTCGAGAGAAATCATTTTCTTATGAAATAGGAAATCCTTGTTGTTAGGTTCGTGTGAACCTATTTGTATATAAATGAAGAATGAATTGTTTTTAGGTCATAGATTTCCCTGTTGACATTGTCTTTTTTGGGGCCCTTTTTTTCACAAAATATATGATTCATTCCCGGTGATGTGATGTTATCCTAGGATGGAAGTTTTTTGTTGAGATAATGGTGTAGATGCTATAGTGTTTCTGCAGTAGCGGGCACTTATAATAGTTAGATGCGTGGTGATATTCCTAATGTTGTTGTGGATATCACATGGTTGATTGAATGGGTTGAAGTTGGTTTTACCAATTTTTTTGGTAAAAACAAATACCTTCATGTTAATAAATCAATTTATGGGTCAGATGGTCTGGTTTGTTCTGTATCTATATTTTGTTCCCTACTACGTGAGGTATTAGGATGTGATTAGATATTCTTATCTTTTGATTATCATAAGAGTTTTCCTAGAGCACCTGGAATTATGGAATGGTCATGCATAATAACCATTTCACCCTCAGGGATGATGGTTTTTAGAATTAAAAATATTTTAATATTGAGAAAATGTGGACTCGATAGGATTACACCTAGAGGATATGTACTTCACATTTATGGTTAATGTAATGTAATTTTACTTTATTTATGTCAATTGATAATAAATTAATTAACACAAATTTAATTTCTAAAATGAAATGATTCAATTTCATTTAAATGAATCTCTTTAAATTATTAGTGTATTATAGGATATCATGCTCTTAGTTGGAGCTTATTGGTGTCCATGAGACAATAGATGTAGTTGATCCTAAGACCAGGTAAATTATTATATAGTTTTTGTGAGATATATTATATCCATTATGATTTATGATTTCAAATGATTCCACACTCATATTTATATGATGACTAACACCTAGACAACTACTGGTGGTTTCTTTATCCAACACCATGGTTGGCAAGGAATGGATGTCTGACTACCCCTCTAGAACCACTCTCTTCTCATAGTAGTATTATGTACTAGTACATACTGTGGTTATTGTCTCCATATATTTATGTAATAGTATTTAATGGATTTAGGTTATTTCACACACATGTATCTCAGGATATATTATACTAAATATTATTATAGGTATGAAATTTTTGATATTTGATGCCTCGAGATGCTTACATAGTGTATGGCTTTTATATCATGAGGTATAATACCCAATGTGTGAAACAAAACTTCTGGGTTGTGGTGGCTCTTGAAACCTACTCGATACAATATGGGGATGGATATGGTCTTATGAGATGCATGTTGTGATATATTATCCCAATTGTCGTCAGGTGGGATTTTATTAAGAGATATTACTTAGGATGAATGATGTTGGGATATATAATGAAACTAGTCTGGAATAGATCGTAGGTGAAATCTTATTTATTTATATAATATATTATCTATTGTATATAATAATTGTTGAGAGATATTTGGGTTGAGTAATAGAACTCAGTATAGCAATTTAGGTAATGATTTAACTTCACTTATTTTTCAATAGTATTTTTTATTATTACTATATCTTTTGCATGATGTGATCCAAGGAGATTCCTACATATTATAGCCATTGTTCTCAATCTATGTTTATATGAACTATTTTTTCAAGTCAACAACCAAAAAATGGAGATCAGTTTGGATATTACTGGAACAATGGTAATATAGGATATGTTTGGGCTTCATGTTCAATATGAGGATTATTTTTTAGTACTTGTACTTCTTTTTTAGTTATAAAAATATGGAATGATATTATATACATGTACATGGGATATTTATTTTACCTTTTTCTGATTAGGATTTGATTAGTGTACTATGATTATCTCTTAATCCATTGTTTATATTATATTGTAATCTCTCCCATATATATATATATATATATATATATGATATACCCTCAGTTCTTGTCTCATAACCATGACCTATTGGCGGTAGACAATGGGTGGTCGCCGTCTCCCTTCTATCATTGATGTACTAAGAGGGGTACCATTGGGGGGAGGGGAGGGACAGAGTTATATAAATGGTTCATGTTGAGTGATATGATAGAGTTTGGAGTTGGGAAGTGGTGAGATTTTATGGTTTTGTTGGGGAATGATGTTAAATATATTCTGTATGAAATATAGAAAACAGAGACTAGTTGAGGCATGGGTTTTTAGGGATCTATGTTATCTTATGCAAGAACCTTTATGTTTACTGAGGTGGATAGGATAATTTACATTGGTAGTAAGGTAGATACCATGGAAATGATCTTTTAACATTCTTATCTACATCTGTTTTTGAAATTCATATTACGCAATGTATGTTAAAACATAAATAAATATAAAGTATGTAATTATTAATTAATATTAAATTTCATATATTCCATGTCTATAAGTATCATACTATTTATTCTTTTTCATGTTTCGATCCAGGACACCATCCATGTTAGGTTCACCCCAAATATATTTATAAGAAAATTCAAGTAGGTAACCATAGATTAGAGTTCAATAATGATGAATCATGGATAAGGACACTTCAATATATTCATCACCAAAGCAGGTAAAAGTATAATGGATCAATTTTATACTTAATGATATTATACTAGTAGGTGTATGTTGAGGAAGAATTTAGTTTGACATGTTATTGGATGGATAAACTATCTTTTTATGTGTCAATCATACATTGATTCATGATGTTGTGATGGATATTGTTCCTCAATGACCATGAGGAGTATGTGATATCACTATATAATTTTATTGAATAGTTTTGAAAAGAGTTTATTTCTTTAACTATGAAGGTATCCAATCACCATGATCTTCTAACCATTCGACTAGGGTCCTCCATTATATGGTACCTTGGAATTGTTTTGTACCCCTCTCTGATATACCTCCGACCATTTTCTTTGTGGGGATTCCTCAGTAGAGAATTTTGAGCATTCTATTCCTCCATTGGTCCAATTACTTGTAACCTCATTTATCCCAAATATATAACTCAATGTTTTGGAGATGGTAGATGTTTTTTTTTGAAAATATCATTCAAAACCAAATCATCATAATTGGGGAGCATCATGATTTCTCACAAAGTAGAGTTGTGGTCCACGATTCTTAGTATCTAGGAAGACATATTTTAGTATGATGGGAGTACTTCCAGCCATCATATGTTTTTTTGTTCATATCTCTCAGACATCTTATAACGAATCAAACATGCATTTTTCTTATGGAGGATGAGGTCCTTAGTGAGTGAGAGTGCTCCTTCATATTGAGTCGACAACGTGCACAATGTATTTCACTTCAGGTTTTTATGTTGAGGATGATTCATAAATTAATGTAAAAATAGGATACTCTTTCTTTGGATTAGTAGATAAGAGATGGGGTAAGAGGAGGATGTATGTAACCTTTTCCACATCCTTATAGATTAGAACACAAAAATGTCGATGGTCATCATCATTGTCAAGGAGTCGATAGAGTGAGTCTTTTCCAGCATCATGTGAGATAAACATCATTCATGGTACACTTTTTTATTTTTTACTTTGGTTATTTCCTAATTTTTATTTGGAAGATACATGCCCTTTAATATTACATTCCCAATTCTATTATTTTTAAGATGGGGTAGAGATGCTTTCAGTTGCCTTATTATTGACAATTCCAGTTTTATGTGGAGATTATTTTGATGATTTATATAGAGAATATGAGAATTAGATAGAGAAAAACTAATGGTTGGGATAATTCTAATGCACATGGATATATCCCCACAACATCATCATTTTTATAGACTAGTTGTATTCTATGTTTTCTATTGTTGTTTTCTTCAAGAAGTATGTTTTTTCTATGATGCTGACAAAGAGTATATCATCTTTATTGGTGATCAATACCCTCATATGGATCAAAGGTATGTTCAATCATTACGTTACTTTATGGATGATTTAATGGTCAGTTTAGTGGAAATTCAACCGTTATATTTTCTTTTGATTGGGGAAGAGTACCTTAAATTTTTACTCATAGAGAGTTTGTGTTTGGGATTGATTTATAATTAGTAATTTCTATTATATTTAGGTATTGATATAGGATAACATCTTCTAGGTTGACGGTGATATAAGAACATCACAATGACCTATTATAGTGAGGTTTTGTTATGCTAAGGGCATCCCCTTAGGGTTTTTTATATTTTTTATGAAGAAGGGAAAGGGAATAATGTGTTTCATTGTTTATTATCATTGAATAAAATGGTTGGTAGTTATGAACCACAATCTTCTTCCAAAAATTTATTTTTTATTCAATCATTTGAAATGAGAAAAAAATTTGTATGTGTTTCATATAGTGGCAGGATATCATCTAATGTGGGTAAAAGATGATGATATTGTGAAAACCATTTTCAGAAAAGCTGATATGAATTAGGAGAACGATTCGATGTTTTTTGATGTCATGAACACTCCATTAATATTAATGGGTTTAATGAATCAATTGTTTAGATAATTTTTAAATTTTTTCCTGATATTTTTCATCGATGATATCATTGTGAGATTTTTTCCTGAGGAAAAGCATGTAGATCATCTATGTTATTTTTTATGAGTTATGCATCATTATAAACTATTCTAGAAATTTTCAATGTGTGAATTCTTGGAATTTGGTCTTCATTTGTTAGTTCATGTTGGGTCCCAATTAGGAATAGTTCTTGATCATTTTATGATAGAGGCATTGGTTTCCAAGGTAGCCCTCAATAGGATTGTAGAGGCCTAAAGCTTCTTTAGTCTTACATGTTATTAATGGATATTCATATCTGAATTCTCTCAATTTTGGAATCATATGATAGCCTTTTATAGAAAGGATCAGAAATTCTTATAGAATTATTACTTTCAAGAATTTTAATTTACTTTTTATGAAAATATGTATAATAGTCTAGTTCTTTTTTCAAATAGAGGGAGTTTAGTTTGATGCTTTTAGTGATGCTTCACGTCATGATTTGGTTTGTGTTCTCATGTAATAGTTATTGGTTGTTTCCTATGTGTCTGTGTAGTTATGTCCCCATGCACATAAATGTTCCACACATTATCTTGATTTATCCACATTTTTTCTTTTAATTTGTTGATATATTACCTCATCAGTGAGTGATTATTCAATTTTTTTAAACATATGATCTTGAGGAATGAATTCTACCAAAGTTAGTTGAACATTCAACATCAAAGGTGGATTTTATTCTAGAAATACTATAAATTTAAGATCCCTTGTACTCAATTAAAGGGTAATATGATATATGGTTTCCTAATAAAGAAGTAATATAGTGATTCTTCACATGAATCTAGGGATTTATGAAGAATCATGTAAGTGTAATCATTGATGAATCTTGATTTGGGAGAGGTCAGAGGTAGAGGTTGTATTTCCCAAATGGGTTTTCAATCATGTTTAGAATACCAAGTGGAGGAGTCTCAGTTAGGAGATTCAGAATTAATTTTTGGGAGAGATTGGGATTTCATTAGGGATTCCCCTAATGGTTGGTATGAGGATGAATAAAATCAGATGTTAGTTCAGGTTATTCTTTTCATCCCTATGGTGATTCATTATATAGTTCATTATGAGTTCTACATATCACCTTTGTCATTACATCGTAGTGTTAAAAATATTTATCCATCTTTGAGATGGATGTTTTGGTTTCTAGGGTTTATGTTTGAATTTAAAGAGATTTTTTCTTGTTTTTTGGTCTTCTAGAAGGTAATAGTTTTGAACAATGTTCCCTGTAGTTATCTCTAGTCATTAAAGGTCCATTAGGTTAAGTGGGAGGAAATACCAATGGAATCCATTAAACTTTTACATTGATCCAATCGAGGATTTGATGATATATGTGTTATAGTATATTTTTTTGAAATCATCCCACATTATAGCGGTTTGCCTCGATAGATATTTTTTTATTGAAGTTTCTGGAGGAGGCAGTGAGACTCCATAGATTCCTAAGTATTATCATCTATAATCATGATCCTCAATTTACCTTTATTGTTTAATAATTATTTTGAATTATTTTGTCTCATAGTTATTCTTTCTTACTACTTTTCATAAACATGTGTATGGTTAGACATAGTAGAGCAACCAAACTCTTGAAGAAATGATTCATTCATCTATCCTAGATCATGGAGTGTTATGGATATGGAACCTTCCCATTTTCAATTTTACTTATAACAGTAGTTCTCAAACCATCAATAATAGCGATCCATTTTAATTTATGTACGAATAACCACTCTATTATTTATTGTGTTGTACTCAGGTTGAAGAGTCAGTGAATCTCTGGAAAAAACTAGTATAGATCATCATAGTGATTGTTTAGGTGATTTGTGGAAGGACGAATGAAATATAAGATCATAAAATATTCTATGTGTATCATAGGAGTATGCCTACTCAATTCAACTTTCATGGGTATATGTTCCTGAAGGTGACTCCTCATCAAGGGAGAAGAAGGATTGATAATGGGACTATGATTTATTACTAGTTTGTTTAGACATTGGAGATGTTGGATCATGTTAGAGATGATCCATATGAGATATCACATCCACCAATGATGATCTAGATAAATGATTTCTTCCATGTTCTGTATACCCTTCTTTATCTTCATAATATTCCCCACTTCATTAATTAATAAGATATTGACATTTACAATGATACAACATTTGAGTATCAACCTATAAAGATATTTGAATTCCAGTTAATGGTTTTGTGGTGGTGTGTTATTCCCTTTTATTGGTTTAATGTAAGAAAGAGCCTAGGAACATGAGTCATATAAATGTTTTCAGTATCTGAATTTTTTATCTATTATCTTACATTGATGATTGTTGTAATTGTTTTCCATTTCAAGATTATGATATTGTTTCCCATTTATTGATGTTTTATTGGTAAACTTGATCTAATATGAGAGTTATCTCCCCGTGAGTGTGTTTAGGAGCTTGTTTTTTTGCTTCATGATTTTTTTTGGATTCTCTGTGAAAATTGGATGAGCTCCTATGTTGGTGAGTTTCATGAGAGGTATCTCATGGTATGGTGAACACTTTCCCTTTTTTCATCTCATGTTTTGGCTTTAAATTATAGATGAATAGAATGGTTTTAGATGTATATGATGTTTGGTAATAGATCCTTGTATCTCATTACATTATGTGCTTGAGGTGTTGGAGGTTCCCAATGGAGTTTCATGGTGAAAAAAGGGCATGATGTTGAAATATTATCTTAATAGAGGAATATATAGTGTGGAGCATCGAAACGTTTCTTTAAGGTGGATATTTGGGGCATGGAGAGACCAAATGTGGCATAGGATCCAAAGTGGAATGAATTTGGAGATACATTAATTTTTTTCATGGATTCACAATGGTGGTAGGATGCAACATAGGTCTGTTCATCATTGCGATGTGGAGGGGTCAGTTGATGTGTAGGGGGCGGGTTGTAGATTTGGGTGGTTCTTCAATTTTTGGATTAGAAACTCTAGGGGGTTTTCCTGCCACATAACCGGTCTTTTGGATAATGGGTTCAATGTCTTGGTGGTCTCGACTACATCATGGTACATACATATGCTTATATGATCCATGAGGGAATACAATTTTCATAATACATGGAATTTTGGAATAAACATGAGTATATAATGCAATTCATTTGTGATTGAGGATTTTTCTAATACTGACATTGTGGAAGGGGAGCACTCACCAAACCATCATAACCGTCAATGTTCTATGCTAATACTATAATTATGAAATTTTATTAATCACCAAATTGTTATATAATTCATGGTTCTCTCTAATGACTACTATAGTGGACAATTCCCCTTACTAAACAGGGATCATTCCCTATTCCAGACATGTTTATCTCATGAGATATCAATAATTTTTAATGAATTAAGGGGAGATATAGGTCCCACCTATCACATATTGAAAATCATACATATGTGTTCCACAATATATTTAATCATTCATAATATAAAAACCCATGAAAATAAATGTATTTCATAATCATTCATTCATAGAAAAACATGTGGAAAAGAAACATGTTTAATAAACATTTGATCATTTCATCCCAGAATAACCTGTGAAAAGGTAAAATGTTTCATAAACACCTTGACATTATATAAATAAACAATACATATAATTAATATGTATGATATTCTAGTATCATATACATATAAAATTTTAATTAACAATAAGGTATTTCTTGTTAGATGGAAAATTATTTTTAAATATCACATGGAATAATTGATAAGGAAAATAAACTTCTAGTTTGAGATAAAATTATTAATAAATTTAATTAAAAAAAATATTTTCTTTTAATAAAACTTCATAAAAAAGTAAATTATTAATCATGTGATTTATATTTCATAAAGGCAGAAAAATACTCTATTTCCACATATGTTAAAAAAACATTCATATTAATTGTTTTTTGGAAAAGTCACCAAGAACTTCGTTTAAAAAAACAAAAAATATATTCCTTTAAACCCATTTTATAAAAAGTAAAACATGGTAGACATGATTTTAGAAAAATATAGTTTAATAGTAAAACCCTATTTGAATTCATTTTATAAAAACAATGTCATTGAAGTGAAGTATTCATCTTCGAAATCATAAACATAATTAATCCGGAATAATTATGATATTGTGAAATAAAACCCTCACACATTGCAATCTTTTGAATCATAATCCTCATAAAACATATAACATTATAAGGATATATATATCCCATAATTTTTTTCAATAAAATCATAAAATACATTCATGTTTAGTATATACACCCCAAAAAATAATAATTAGTTTAATGGTATGATCCCCATATGCATGAAAGTAAGATGAAACTCCATTACTATGTGCTTTCATTCAGTTGGACATTCATTAAATTAATGTTTAATGATTTAAATCAAGATATATATTTATAAAAAAACAAAATTAATACTTATTATATCATATATAATCATTATATAACATTTTATAACCCTTTTATTAATAATATTTCATTATTACCTTTGTTTTGGGTGTTATCTTTTTTATTTTTTCCATCAATTTCTATCACGCCAGATACGATTCATATGTCTGGTATATAGATTCTTCAACTAAAAATATGTATTAATTCAATAGCTTTCAAATTTAATGATTTAAATTTATTATAAACCAATATTTAATGCATTTCATAGAAAATTACTGGCATCACTCCTTGGAGAAAAAAGGTTTTACCTATGATCACGCGACAGTATCATTACCATAATGTTGAATGGGTTGGGAAATGGATGATATGTTAATTTAATAAAATTAATATCTGTTCATTAATATCACACATATATATCAATTCCATAATTATTACAATTCATTCCAATTGGTGATCAATATCAAATTACACCCTTGGGTTGAGACGGTAAACCATGTGTACGCATGCGTAATGATTTAAATTTTAATAGGATGAATAAAAGCTAAAATTTGTTTTTATAACAATTATAATATATTATAAATATATATATGATAATGGATTTATTAATTTATTATATATTAAACACATGAATTTCTATTGAAAGAATAACGATACAGGAAAGAGTTGTTAAACAACATTACCTCTTCTTCGGTGGACTTCATTTAAATATCTTCTTAAGGGGTATGGAGATGGTTTTTTGGTCAGAAAACTAACTCTAAATCATGGATTAGAATTTTGAGAATAGAAATGGGTTGCTATTGGCTGACCTAAATGGCTCAATATTGGTTGATAAAGTCATGAAGTAGTTTCCTGTTTATTATTGATGTTTGGGACACTTTAAAAATTTCTCAAAATATTAAAATATAATATGAATATTCAAGGGAAATATGATTCTGAAAAGACTATAAATGTACAATGGAAACAATTTTATACCATATCATATCTACTTTTTCATTATTAAATTTCCTTATGTTTTTATATAATTTAATAAAATATTAATCCAATAAAATTGCATTATTGTCAATTTAGACACTATTCATTAGTTTTACATTAAAAGCATCAAAACCTCATGTTAAATAGAAAAATAATGATATATAATATCCTAAAAAAGTCATGGTAGTCTATATATTTCATTTATAACCTTAAATATCTAAATTGTTTACATTATATATTCCTATTATCTTTTATTTGACATTTTTCATTAATTCGATAATATCTACATCAGTGTAGTGTAATTATTTTAGGTAATTAATACTTCACTAATAAATAAAAAAACCGAAAAAAATTATAATAATAATAATACTATGTTTCCAGAAATATTTTATAATCACTGGTATCCATGTCAAGACAACTCATCTAATTTGTTATTTTGACTTTTCTAGTTGCACACAAGAATTACATAGGCATTTGGATAAGAATCTTGTTGTGTAACTAAATATTTGAAAATATAACTAAAAATGAACATTTATGAATTATATTTAATAAAATATTTAGGAAAATACTTGGTACCTTTCAATTATTATATATATGACATCTAATTTTACTTTTTTAATGTTGTAAATACACTACATCAATATGGAAAATGGTTTTTAGATTTATTAGGAGATTAATAATAACTTAAATTTTATGTATTATTTTTTTATTATATTTTTATTATATTATCACAAATAATAATTTTCAAATTCGTAATAAATTTTTACATCATATTTATGTTTTTGATGATTTCACTAAAAATACCGCTTTTTATAAAAGAAATTTATTTTTTCTTTAATCACCAAAAATTTAAATTCTTCAAAAAAATTTCATAAATTAATACTAGTAAAAATTTGAAATTATTATTTTAAAAATATATTCCATTTACTTAAATTCCATTACATTAAGTTATATAAGTTTTATTTTTAATAAATTCATTTGAGGAAAACATGATTTTAATAAAAAAATGTGGTTTATGCACAAAAAGATCATAAAAATGGTATAAAGTCAATTCCATTGTAATTATTTAAAATATATAAAAACAATTTATATGTATGTTACATTAATAAAAAATTAATGTCACAATAAGATATTATAATCAAAATAAATGTCATTTTTTACAAAAAGTACAAAAACTATATTTTCACTATTCAATGAAATATAAAACATTTTAGAAAATTATAAAAAATAAATATGAAAATAATTTTTACATGATAAATTAAAAAATAAAATTAATTTTTTAAAATATATTACATAAAACTTCTAGAAATTTGTAATATTATTTTTATAGAATTTTTTTAGGAAAATGTATTTTTGAAGAAAAAGGATTTACTAGAAATCAATTGATTATTATATAAAATTATTTTAATATATTTATAATGAGTAAAGTATTTATATTTATTTCGTAACTAAGTTAATAGTATTCATTTTTTTTAATTTAACAGCCAATATATAACTGTCAAAAAACAATATTTTGTTATTCATTTAAAATCTGGGGTTTCATAACCTATATACAATAGACATTATTTTTTGAAATCTCATGTAATTTCATTAATATTAAAAATCTATTATTTATTGGGACTAATATAAAAATGATTATAGATCGTTGGTATGCACAGAGATAGATAAATTATAAAAATTATATAGATTACACATGTATTAAATTGATTTATGGGTTATATACTTATTAGAAATGAAAAAAATCATTTGAAATTAAAAGAAATGTTTTCTTAAAGAAAATGTTTTTCACATAAAATTATTTTCATCATAATAATTTATACTATTCCATATGATTGGATGATTTTAATTTAATTTATATTTTATATATTCGGTCAAATGAAAAAATCATCAAAAATTATTTACAACTTAATTTTTTGTACTTTTAAAAAAATTATTTCACAAATGAACAACATTTTTTAAATAATCATGTAAAATTATCTTATGGTTATGGTTTAATATTTTTATGAAAAGATTAATTTAATGATGAATAGTAGAAATACTAATTTCAAATGAAAAATATATTTTAATTTAAAGCTTTTAAAAAGGACCATTTTGTTTTTTAAACTATATGAAAATTTAAATTAGTTCAATTATATTATAATTAATCTAATTTATTTCATTATAATAAATTATATATTGATATTTGTTACTAACATTTTTATTACTAATGAAAACTTTTATTTCAAAACCAATTTTTCAATGTGCTAACATGTTTAATTTTAAATTCAATTAGAAAAATTTTATGATTTGAATTTGAAAAAATTGATTCATTATTTTTAAAATTAATAATTAATATTATGAAATAATTTCCATATACTTTTTCATCATAAGGAATTGTCAAAACTGATGAAAATTAATTACCATGGTTAATGTTAAAATCATTTTTCCATGGGTTGAACTAATAATATAAGTGTTTAAATGAAATAAAAAAATTTAAAATTCCAATTTAATGACTTAATTTTTACCTTATAAAATCTAAGGATTTATAATTATCCATTATGGAGCATTGTTTTAGGTGTAAAAGTTGGGAATAATTTACACTTTTCAAACATTGCAAATATGTCCTCTCCCGAACCTATAACAGGACACCCCCATTGATCTCATATCCATATATAAAGAGAAATTGTTTTTATCAAATGCCTAAAAATATCTCAACTTCACATTCCTTCCCATGAACAACATTCTTTTTTTAATCATAAAACCATTTTAGGGTGGATTTAGGTATTAACCAATAAATGTTGTTCGAAGAAGTGGTATAGTTTTTAACTTTTTATTTTCATTTTATTTCCCATTATTACTACATCAAATATTCAAAATAATAATAAAATATTCAAACTAGTATCTATCATATATATATATATATATATTGTTAGTTTGTGTAATCATGTTCATGGAAGAACCTATATCCATCTCCGCTTTTTTCAAATGGGAAATAAAATTGTCAATCGTGTGTATGGCGGCTACTTCATCGCGAACTGATGTAATTTATTTTCCATAAAAAATTAAAAATGATAGATACAATGAAAGATTCAGTGAATATTTATTATATTTATGAAATTATTATACTTATGGAATTATAGTATCACATATCCCTACATACCTTCAAATTCATTAGAAAATTATAAAGTCTCTTGTGAAAACGTGTGAACTACCACTGCCACAAAGCGATGTGATTCAGTTTACATTTTATTTTTGAATGGGAAGGTATTAAGTATAGAAGTTATAGAAATGATATTATTTATATATTATTATTATGATACTTAAAATATGAATTATTATTTACCTTCTTTTCAATCCATCTGCTAAAAAATAAAACAATGTTCATGCATTCTATGACCTATCGTCTCCATGAAAAATGTAATCAATTTTTCTATCTGAAATTTATAAATTATGATAAATACTTTTAAACATAATTTATATGATATTTCATTTATTATTAACACTCTATATATGATTTTACAGATATTAAATTTCATGGAATGATACTACCAAAACAAAACCTGGATTTATTACCCGAAATCATGATTTTTGAAATGAATTGTTAATTAACATGTGATAAAATATTATAAAAGAATAATATATTTTTTTATATTTATTATTATAGTTAAATAATTTATTATTAATAAATCTATATTTATTTTATTGGATATTTGAAAACGTAAAATTTAAATCAGACCAGATGTAAGAGATTCTCTTCTCAATTTTACTTATGTGAGACATTTTTCATATTCATCACTAATTGTTTTCTATGGTATGTATATTTAAACATTGATATGTTATATATTGAATTTATTTATCTTTAATGTATTTAACTATTAATTTTATTTTATATATTTCATTGGGTTTATGATTCAAAATACTACAAAGCGGTAATGGTTTATTTCACAATCCAATTATTATTTCAAATAGTTTATCATAATGTATTTGACGGGATAATTATTTAACATTTCTATATTAATCATAATAAATTTAATTATTAAATATTATATTATAAAAAATAAAATATTAATATCAATTTATGATTTTTAATATCTCAAGAGACAAAATTAATTTTTTTTTGTCACAACTCTTCCTAGTGGGGCTTGTGTCGTGACTCCCCATGCTTGCCTCCAATTAACCAGGGGCTGGTCACTATCACCATGTAGGAATATCACTACCATGGGAGAGATTTTCTATCTACCCAGACAAACATACACACATTCAATCCCCCAAAATTATAAAATGTAAAAACAACTAAAGAACTGGTGATTGAATTCAACTATATTCCATAAGAGGTGTACAACATGAAGTAAATGAATGAAAATAGGGCCAAGTTCAAGTCCACAATAAATAGTTTGTAACAGAATTTCACCCTAATTTTAATGTTAATGGGATGGCTATTTTTAAGACATAGGAACATTCCATGGTCTGTCTGGCCTCACTTAATCCCATCAAGTCATGGCCTTCCAAGGAATCTATGAAATGTTTGATAATAGACATAAGAAAAGATATGTATGGGAAAATCCTATGTAGGGGATAGTATAAAAGTACACCTTAGGGCCCATAAAACCCCAATGAAAACAAAAAATCAATGTACAATCATCTCTATATGGGTATATTTCTATAACACATTTAACAATATTATCCAAAAATAATCAATAATGACACAAAATCTAGTGTTAATCAATAGCCATAGAATACCTGAAAAAGAATCCAACTCGAATATTGCATAAATCAATCATCCGGGAAAACACAATTTTGAGTCTGATTGAACTAATGATATGTTTCTGATGGCTTCATCTCATCAAGCCTCATCATGAGAAATAACCCAATTATAGTATGAAGAGATAAGATACTCAAATGAGGATCATTTTCTAGGACATTGATTGATTAACCACCCAATATCGATTATCCTTCTATGTCGAGGATCAACTCATATGCAGTTCTGGTTATGATGATACCAAGAACTCCCCTAGGGCAAGATGATGAATATAGGATGTCAATTTAGTCTTCATGCAGATATTCCATTGACTCTATCTAGGAAATCCTTTTCAAGGGATCATTTTTTCTAGGAGTAGGAGATGATATTATTCCAACCATAAGGGAATGGATATGGGAAAACCACAAAAAATCGTTTCAAAGATACGAAGGAAAAAAGATTCAAGCCATTTAAAATAGAGAACATGACCTATATAAGGGTGACACACCATGTCTCTTGACCCATGTTCCGTCCCATGTAAGCAGACCATGACATCAATCCATGTCCATGTACTGGTACACACCCTGTAGGAATCTCTTGTACTCTACCCATGTTCTAGTATACTGCTCATCCTATGTACTTGGTCCAACTAGTGTCCATGTGGGGGAGTACATGTCATGTAGGCAACCCATGTACTCCACCTCATGCCTGTTTACTTCCCAAATTATATGATCTGTATCCAAGGAAATGCACCATGTTGTGATGGGAAAGAAACATGTTGTGTGTTACTTATCTCTATCCCAAAAACATTTCCTCTTCATAGGGGGGCCACGCAATGTGTAGATCTGGTTTACTTGCAATGTTAGTTGGGATTTTCTAGAATTCTATATTCTTTCTCTATATGTCAGGACAATTCTCTAGCCTTCGATTTGATTTCTGGCGTGCCTTAAAACTGAAGACTGAGCCACATCATGTCATACCAACAACAAATCAACAAGATTCAATCCTTCAATACAATAGAAAATGAGATCATTTTTGTTCTTCACTACTTATTGTAGAACAATGAATTAGGATTCAATAATCATTCCATTCATCACTACTTACATTATTTCAACACAATAATTTTGTGTTGACCCCGTTTCTATGATTTTTGGATCATTTTTCCATGAATCAAGTGAAAAACGATTGATTGTTTGGTAAAATGTAAAACTGTGGGCCAACAAAGAACGCCCATAATGAAAGATGAATCGGGGGAGCAATCAAAGAATTAATAAAGTGGAACAGACCTTGATCAATGTGCAGGTCATTCTCAAATCGTTTTTTTGCAAAAATACAATCAATAAACAATTAATCCTATTGAAAATTATCTCAACCCCATATAATTTTATCATATCCCATAAGATGATCAAACCGTAATTCAATACATTTATTAATTTGTATGATTAAATCGTTGAAATAAATAATGGGAAATAGAAAATCAAACCACACATCCTAACTCGATTTTATTCAATCGAATAAAATAATAATGATTAGTCATCATTGAAAATATTCATCGAATATGAGGTGCATTGATTATTGATCAAGGATCTGTCACCAATCACTAGAGAGATAATCTTATAAACTATCTCCAATATCTCTCAATCCTTTGCACAGTTATGAAGTTATCCCTTTGAATTATTTGTGATCATTGATTTATTGATGTGTCAATCATTAAATCAGAAATTTTAAATAAAATAATTTTATTTAATTAATTTATTTGTTTTTAAACCCACAATAAATTTTCACAAACAATCCTTGCTGGCTTTTGTTAAGTCACACTAATAGTAAACTACACATTCTGAACAAAATGGAATCCTGGATTTCATGATTCGAGAACACATTTATATGTTATTTCATTATTTCCAAAAAACGTTGCCAACATGAAATTTAATATTTTTAATATATATTTTAAACATTGATTCTAGGCACACAGAGCCTTGGAATCTCACTCTAACTAAGAACCTAGTCTCTGAAATAATCCACATAATATCTAAAAATAATACATGTTAAATCAGAGACGTTACATTCCCCCACCTTGGGAATTTATATCCCCGAAAATCTCAAAACGTGATACAAAAGGGATGTGGGAACAAAGTATGAATCTATGCCCCCTCCTCTAATGTTTTATTCTGGAATTTTTTTTCTACCATCAAACATGAAACAATTGAATCCATCACCTGATAAGGATCCTCTCTTTCTAATTCTCAATCTGTACTGGGTACTCAGTAATGGTCACACCATATTTATTGTTCAGCTCACCTAATTTGATTATGTGTGATGGGTCAAGGATATACCTCCTCAACTATGACCCATGGAAGTCATTTTGTAGCAGTTATAACTGCGAAGGTAGTGCTAAGAGGTATCCACCACCCTAGCTCTACATAGTATAGAGATATGGATGATGGAACTCAGTTATAGATTGTTTCCTAGGCCAAATATCCAATATCCATTTGAGGCGAATCCTATAGGAACACATTGTCTTATTCCACAAATTTTAAAAGCTTCTATAACATGTCCATATAAGATGTCTGATAGATCTTTACATTCTTAATCCACTACAGGATGATCATAAACTTCTCTGTTGTATCTCTAACCAACTCCATTCCCATGAGTGATGATTCACCGAGGTAATTCTTGAAATGTGGAGACCTAATGGTTGTCTCGTACAAGGCCTGGTATTGTGTCATACTAATGGTATAATTATTGAGTTTTTTAAAAAACTACACCAATGATAGCTGATACTCAAAACAACAACCAATGTACAACATGAATTCTCACAGCACATCCTCAAGAACCTGAATGGTTCACTTTATCTGACATAATTCAGGGGTGAAAGGATGTTCACCAGAACAAACGAGTCCCAAAATCCTCATGTAATTCCCTATAGAACTAGGATATAAAGAGATATTTATTATTAGACAAAATAATCAATTATAATATTTATAGTTGTACTATATTCTTCACGTAGATTAGTCTAATGCTCTCTATTGAATTCTTATATCATATTTCTAAGAAGTGGGCCAACATGGTGACTCTATATACAATTTCCTAGATGGAATCATATCCAATAGAAATATATGGTATTCCCATAAAAAATTCTATATATATCCCATCCAACATCTATAATGGAACCTTAATATGTTAAGACAATCCTACTAGAGCATGGTGCACCACCTTTACATTCTTATAAGTAAGGCATCGAGGGAAAAACTCTGAAACTCACTTAATCATCCCTAGCCACAAAAAATAATGTCAATGGTCATGGTAGAGCTTTTCCACACCTAGATATACCACCAAAAGAGACTTATTATGCTCTCTCATAACCTCATCATACAACGTCGCTGATACAATCATTTATCCTCCAAAAATAACAAGATGAACCCAACAATTAAGAAATCCATTAGGGGATTTTTCAGATGATATTTGAGCATGTATAGTCCCAAATTCTATATCCCTAACATGTGCCATCTTGACTTGATGCAGGATAAAAGTTGTAACAACCATCAACTCAAGGTAATCTACTATATCTCCTTCCAAAAATGATAATTTAAACTAGGAGAACTACTCCATCGCCTATTTAAATAACTATGAAAAATGTCTCCTATTGATATCATCTGTAACCATGTTTACCTTACAAAATGTATATACAATATAGAAGTCATAATCCTAGAGAAACTCTAGTCATCACCATAGTCTCAGGTTGACATACATCTAATGGAAGATATACTTGAGTCTCTTGTCATCAAACTAGATGATATACCACATTCCCTTCACGTAGTGTTGCCACATTCTCAATGAGAAGACTATTTTTTCAAAATATAGTTCAGGGGTCATTTATTTCAAATCATTTGGTCACAACTGGCTTGAAACATAATCAATCAACACATTCCTCTACATCCTAAAACAACCAATCCATGTTCCTAAGGCATCGTAAAACACCATGTAGTTGACACCTTTCTCTAGTACTATCAATATGGGATCACTCATAAAGCTTTACATCAACTATTTTAAATCTACCTGAAACTTCTCTCTCCACATGGAGGGTATCCAATTTTGAGTCAAATAATTCATGGGTTCTGATACTCTAGAGAAATTATATATGAATCTTTACTAATAGACTTCCAAATTGAGAAGGTTTCACACCGCAAAAATCATTTTAGTTGGATCCCAAGATAACACTACCTCAATCGTGGATGGATCCACTACCACTCCATCTGCTAGGATAACATGTCCTTGAATGTGGATTTCCAATATCAATTACTAACACTTTTAGAAATTTATTCAAATATGGCGTTCTTAGAGTATGTTTAGAACCATACTCAAGTGTATCTGGTTCAACTTTTTGAACACCAAGTTCACAAGGTTATCATTGATCAAGACCACCACAAACTTGTATAACAATGGATAAAATATCTTATTCTTGGATCAAATGAACACTTCTAGGTAAATCATCATTCTATAGGGGATCATTATGTACTCATTGTGACCATAACAAAATCTGAATATCGTATTTGGTATATCTTCATCCAATACTGATTGGTTGAGATATATTGACCTGAGTCCATCATTCGAGAACCATCATACCACTCACAGAAGTGGTAAAATTTAATTTAAAAGAAAAAGTCAGTTTTTTAACTACCACTATGTGGCATCACTATTCATCAAAAATTGATGTTTTTCAGAAAAATACCACAAATTCAGCCTAAGATATATTTTATCATCCGAATTCAAAAATGATGTCTATTTTTCCAATTACAAAACATATAAGTGGCATTAATTAATTTTAAATTAATTCCTGCTGTCAAAACAAAGAGAGTATTTTAAGAAACAATAACTATCAAAAGATTGACTATTCATAATGTCCAATTTCAAAGAGAAATTAACTCCAACGACCAACATTGGGTTAAATTGTAATAATATATTTCAATTTCACATTAAGACCAATTAAAAAGATAATCAATCCAAATAAATAAATTAGATTAAAATGCACTTTTGATTTAAAATACAATATTTTCACTATTCATAAAAAATGAACTTTATCAGAAAATTACCAAAAAATTACCCAATGTAAATTTTTATATCCCCATTCAAAATAATAATTTTATTTGGTCATATATAATGTATTAAAGTAACCAAAACTAGATTTAATGGGGGTTCTCTATTAAAAGGCGGAAAATCGTCCTTTTAATGTAAATTATGCTTAAAATTAGATTCATTCATATATTAAGCCTCTAACTTTTTCTGGATAAATCTAAATTCATGTATAATCATATTGTAGTTCGTTTTGTTCAGTCCTTCCAATAAAACATCTTGGAGTTAACGACCATTTAAAATAATATTATTATATTATTAGTGTGTAATGTAAGATTTCAAAGAAACCAGTTGTTGCGTATCAGGTATTCTATCGAACATAGAAACCATTTAAAATAATATTAATATTTAATTCACCTATTTTAATAAATATGAAAATATTTTATTCTTCAGTTACCTGGAATGTTACCTCCTTCTGCCCTTTTTGAAATTACGTCCTCGCAATTTTTATTCACTTATCAAAATAAGTGGCGGTATTTATCCCTCATAGAATTTTCAGATTCCCATGGTTCCTCTTCAACCATATGGTTTTTCCAAAAAAATCATTACCTGGTGAATTACCTTATTCCGCAACTCCTGTTCTCTATGGTCATGAATCTGGACTATGTGTTCTTTTAAGTGAGATTCTCTTCCAACTGAACTACCTCTAGGCTCAAAACATGAGTGGGATCTGGCATATACATTCTCAACATCGAAATAAGAAAAGAATTATGTACCAGGGATTAAAATGGAGGTAAAGCCACTCTATACGCAACTAATCCAAATTTCTCTAGAATTTCATAAGGCACAATGATCCTCGGACACGTCATTCCCTTCTTACCATAACACATAACACTTTTCGAAGGAGAAACTTTTATAAATACATGATTACAGACCTCAAATGAAAGATCCTTACTCCAGTTATCCGCATAACGTTTCTCTTTACTCTAATCTGTTCTCATGGGATTCTGAATCAACTGATCTTTCTCTGCCATCTCTTTATCAAATTCTGGTTCCATCAGCTTCCTTTCACCTACATCATCCCAAAAAGTTATAATTCGACAACGCTTTCTGTTGGTCGGAGTGGACACTCAAGAGGGGGGGGGGTGAATTGAGTTCCAATTAAAATTTCTGTTAAAAACAATTTCTATTAAAATCCCCCAATTTCAAAAACAAATTAAACTGTAGTGAATTTATATAGATTATAAAGGTTCAATTAGTTTCTCAAAGATTGATTAATTCTCATTTAACTTAATCTTATGATTAAATTAACTTTTGAAACTAACTTACTAATTTATAACAAATAGAAACACTTGAGAATTTAATTATCAAAGTAGCTTTGACGATAGATTATATTTCAAAGTAATAGCAGCGGAATATGAAATAAATATGTATAGTATGGATATAGAGTATAAGTACAAACACATAGAATTAACCAAGAGGTTCAGTCTCAAGCCGAGACTTAGTCCTCTCAAAAGTTTATATAAAAATGATCCATACCCTGGATCGGGGTTAACAACAGTGAACACACTGTCCACTGTCCAGGTCACAAGACCTCTACCACAGTTCTTCGGGGGAAAACAAACAACAGCAGCCAGCTGTCCAGGTCACAAGACCTCTACCACTATCCACAGTGGGAAATGAAGTGTAAAAGGGTTTGCTGAGGATTTACAGATCCTCCAGTGAAAGTACAGGAGTCAGTGTGTGTGTTTAATACAGCAGATAACACACACTGCTCAAAATGTAGAAAACTAAAACACAGTAGAGCAAGAGATAGAAATAAGAAGGTTTAGAGTGCTCTATAGTGTTGGCAGATCAGTTCTGGACTCGTAGGAATGAGTAACTTGAAGCTTTGGTCCTTTTTCTGTAAGTTGACACTAAAACAGAGTGTCGTGATTTCCAGACTTCCAGATGTTCAAGTGATCATCTTCTTTGAGTTTGAGTGCTTCACAGCATGGCTTTTAGGAGACGGTTCTTTCAGTCGGTTCACTTGAGACTCTTTTGTTCTTCAGAATGAATGCTCTAGAGTTCTTCTTTTTGTGTATATGCGTATCTCCTTCTCAGTTGTAGATGTTAGACTCTTCCATTCATCATATTTCTTGAATGCTTCTCTCTTCTTTTTATACTCCTCCATATATGCCCTTTTTGTTCACCCGATGCCGACAAGATAAATAGTCTTGAGTTACACGTGTAATCTTCCTCATACATTGTATTATTTATTGATATGTCTGCAAATATCAATAAATAATGTTAGGTGTATTATTTTGTCTAGACATGACCGTTAGATTAGTATTAATCAAATTGGTAATGAAAAAAGTAGAAATATAATAATAATAAACTGGTCGAGAATGTATGTCACTGTGGACTTCAACTGTGGTCTTACAACTGTGGACTTCCTTCTGACTGCTGACTTCAACAAAAGGCTTGCTGTCTGTAGGCTTGAAATGGTAGCTTTTACTTCATGTAACTGTAGCCTCTCTAACTGTAGACTTGTAATATCAAATTTGTAGAATTGTAACCTTTGTCAACTGTAGACCTCGATCATTAGTAGACTTAGTCGACAGAAGCTGTCTAACTGTAACCTTGACTGTAGGCTTATGACTGTAGACTTGTTCGACTGTGAACTTGAGCAGAGAAAACTTTGAACAGAAGTCTTGTAACTGTGACCTTCGTCTGTGAGCTTTGACAATAGATAGCGGTAGACTCGTGACTGTAAGCTTGTATTAGTCTTCGACTGTAACCTTGTAACTGTGAACTTATTGCAACAGTAACTTAAGGTAACAGTTAGCTGTAACTGTGACTTTGAAAAGAAAACTCTGACTGTTGGCTAACAATACCAAACTTATGTAAATGCTACTGTAAGCTGTTACAGTAAAGTTATGAGAGTAGGAATATGAACTGTTTAGAATAAAACACGTTTAAGCATAGAATAATAAGATTAATGCAAGGTTTTAATATATCATAATCAATGGTTAAGCATGATTTGGGATTATCAAAACAGGTGATTCTAACAATCTCCCCCTTTTTGATAATCACAAATTATGTCAGTATGGAATGAAATATAGATGTATCAGAGAGAAGTGTGCAAAACATAGTATTAGCAATATGAGCACAAAAATTAGGTATAATCCACAAGGATTTCTCCCTCTTTTGTACTATTAAGACATATTTAGAAATCCATTTAATAAAAAGAGTAGGATCAGCTATCCCTTTAGTAAATCCTTTCGAAATTAGAAAAGAGCTGAGCCTATCATACCAAGCTCTTGGAGCTTTCTTTAAACCATATAAAGCCTTAGATAGTTTAAAAAAATGATTAGAAAAATGGGGATTTGTAAAACCAGGAGGTTGTTCCACAAATACATCCTCAATTATATATCCATTTAGAAAAGCACTTTTAACATCCATTTGATATAGTTTGAAATTCAGATGAGCAGCATAAGCAAGTAATATCCTAATGGCCTCTAGTCTAGCCATGGGTGCAAAGGTTTCCTCATAGTCTATTCCTTCTTCCTGACTATACCCTTGTGCAACTAGCCTAGCTTTGTTTCTGATTATATTACCAAACTCATCAACTTTGTTTCTAAACACCCATTTAGTGCCTATGGTAAGAGTGTCTTTAGGTCTTTCCACTAATTCCCAAACTTTGTTTCTTTCAAACTGATTTAGTTCTTCTTGCATAGCCATTACCCAGAATTCATCACTGATAGCATCATTTACATTTTTGGGTTCAAGCTGTGAAAGAAAAGCTTGATGTTCAACCTGATTTCTTAGAGACGCTCTAGTTTGTGTTCCTCTATCAGGATTACAAACAACAGCATCTAAAGGATGATTATTTAGAATACTAGTTGATTTGGTAAAGGTTGGACTAGATATTTCAGGTTCATTTATAGGTTCGGGTTCCACAGAGGAAGATTCTGGAAAAAGTCCAGAACTGGATGTTTTTATTACAGGTTCTTTAGATTTTTCATTTAGGTCCAGAACAGATAAGTATTCTTCAACATCTTCAAGAGAAGTTTTAGACTCATGTGGATCAGTCTCATCAAACTTGATCTGAACAGATTCTTCCACACATTTGGTTTTCTTATTGAACACTCTATAGGCTTTACTAAACATAGAGTAACCCAGGAAAATTCCTTCATCACTTTTTGGAGAAAATTTATCAAGATTATCTTTAGTATTCAGAATAAAGACTTTGCAACCAAAAACTCTAAAGTAATTAACCTTAGGCTTCCTATTATTCCACAACTCATAAGGGTTTTTCTTAAAAACCGGTCTAATCAAGACTCTATTAATAACATAGCAGGCTGTATTTACAGCTTCAGCCCAAAAGTAAACAGGCAGGTCATATTCATTAAGCATAGTCCTTGCAATTTCTTGCAGGGTTCAGTTTCTTCATTCCACTACACCATTCTGTTGAGGTGTCCTAGGAGCAGAAAAATTGTGAGTATAGCCATTGTGTGAGCAGTAAGATTCAAATTCTTGATTCTCAAACTCACGGCCATGATCACTCCTCAAGGTCTTAATCTTAAGTCCACTAAGATTTTCTACAGACTTAGAGTATTTAACAAAGGAAGAGCAGGCTTCACTTTTGTGAGCTAGAAAGTATACCCAAGTATATCTAGAAAAGTCATCTACAAGAACATAAACATAGTGCGTCCCATTTAGACTTGAAATTCTTGATGGTCCAAACAAATCCATGTGAACCAGTTCAAGTGGTTGAGAAGTTGAAACTTCTTTCTTTGGTTTAAAAGAAACTTTGTGTTGTTTTCCCTTTTTACAGGGATTACACACTTTGTCATTTGGGAATTCAAGCTTAGGTAGGACTCTAACTAGGTGTTTCTTAGAGAGTTTTCTAAGTGAGTGAATGTTGCAGTGTCCTAATCTCCTATGCCACAGCCAAGACTCTTTATGAAAAGCATTTAAGCAAGTAACATTATTTTTAGCTAAACTGTTTAAGTCAACAGCATAAACATTTTCATTTCTTAAGGCAGAAAATATTAAAGCATTTTTGGAATTATAAACATCACAAGAATTGTTTTCAAACTTGACATTAAAACCATCATCACACAATTGAGAAATGCTAAGTAGGTTGTACTTAAGTCCATCAACAAATAAAACTTTGGAAATTAATAATGAGTCAGTGTTACCAATCTGGCCTAAGCCGATGATTTTTCCTTTTGAGTTATCACCAAAAGTGACATATCCTCCATCAACCTTTATTAAGCTTTTGAAGCACGAATAGTCCCCAGACATGTGTCTTGAACATCCACTGTCTAAGTACCATAACTTCTTGTAATTTCTTTTCAAACAGATTTCCTAAAAAACAGATTAGACAGGAAATGACTTTGGTACCCAGATTTTCTTGGGTCCAGATATGTTAGCAATCAAGGATTTAGGTACCCAGATTTGTTTTATGGGTCCCATACAATTAATAGATGCAACAGATTTAGAGAGATATACTTTATTTGATCTACAACTATTTAAATAACCAGTTGAGGCATACGAATTTCCAAAACTGGAACTAGCAGGATTTTTTCCAGACTTGATAAATCGGGTTTTAGTAAACTGTCTTTGTCCAGGTTGGTATCCCAAGCCAGTAGAATACTTAGGTGCAACTTGCTTTCCTAGCAGTTGGGTTAGAGTATCTTTTCCATTTGTGAATGTTTCTAAGTCCTTTCTAAGTTGTTCATTAGATAGTTTCAGTTCTGTATTCTCCTTTAATAATTGAACATTTTTCTCTTTTTCTACATCAAGTGCAGTCTTGACACTTGCAGTAAGAGCATGTTGTTTCTTTAAAGACTTGTATTTATCCTTTAGTTCATTACCCGTTTCTTCCAGCATATTACAGTATTCAATTAATTCATCTTTAGACAAGTTTTCAGAATCAGAACCAGATTCTGCTTCACCTTCAGAATAATAAGAGTTTAAAGTGGGAGTGTCTAAGGTTACCTCAGATGTGTTTGTCATGAAACACATATTAGCACGATTTCTTTCAGAATCACTGGACTCTGATTCACTTGTGCTGTCTTCTGAAGCACTCCAGGTGGCCTTCATAGCTTTCTTATAATTCTTGTCCTTGTACTCATATTTCTTCTTGAATTTTAACTTAGGAAAGTCGGCTTTGATGTGTCCTTTCCTTTTACATTCATAGCAAACTATGTCTTCTTCTTTATCAGTTTTCGTCCAATCTTTCTTCCATTTACCTTGTCTATCATACTTTCCCTTGTAGTTTGGTTTTCTGAAGAACTTCTTCTTCCTATAGAACTTCTTGAATCTCCTTGCTATTTGTGCCATCTCAGCATCACTGTCAGAATCTAAGTCTTCACTAGATGAGCTTTCAGTTGGTATATGCACTTTCTCTTTGTCTTTGCTCTTTGATGCAGTAGACTTAAAAGCTACAGATTTTCGTTTTGGTTCCTCATCTTCCACTTTATTTACCTTGAGCTCTTCTTCGTACATCATCAGCTTACCAATTAACTCCTTGACAGGCAAAGTTCCAATATCACAGGATTCTCTAATTGAAACAGATGTGCCTCTCCATCTATCAGGCAGACATCTCAATAATCTCATGATTTTCTCCTTTGCTGGAACAATCTTTCCGAGTGAGCTCATTGTGTTGACTATCTCATTAAACCTGAGATACATATCAGAAATAGGTTCATCAGCTTTCATCTTAAAGTTATCATATTTGATAGTATAAGTATTTAACCGCATTTCCTTGACATTAGTTGTTCCTTCATGAGAAACAGCTAAGGTGTCCCAGATTTCAAAAGCAGTTTTACATGCAGAAATTCTATTGAACTCCTCATCTCCGAGAGCATAGTAGAGAGAATTCATAGCCTTACAATTATTATTGTAAGCTACCTTAGTAGGTTCATCCCAAGTTATTCTTTCAGTTTCTGGAGTCTTGTATTGAGACTCTATAGCAGTCCAAATATCAAAACCCATACTTTCCAAATGAATTTTCATTTTGAGCTTCCATTGGGCATAATTTACACCATTAAAGAAGGGTGGCCTGTTAGTAGCAACACCTTCTAGTCTATTATCCATAAGGAAATTTTAGAAGATGTTTTAAAGAGATAAAATTTAGAACTAACAGAAATTTAAGATCTTTTAGATAAAACTACAATCACAGTTTAAAAAAAGAGAGTTAAAATAAAACTTTGAGCAAGTATAACAGAGATAAACACATCCTCTGATACCAAATGTTGGTCGGAGTGGACACTCAAGAGGGGGGGTGAATTGAGTTCCAATTAAAATTTCTGTTAAAAACAATTTCTATTAAAATCCCCCAATTTCAAAAACAAATTAAACTGTAATGAATTTATATAGATTATAAAGGTTCAATTAGTTTCTCAAAGATTGATTAATTCTCAGTTAACTTAATCTTATGATTAAATTAACTTTTGAAACTAACTTACTGATTTATAACAAATAGAAACACTTGCGAATTTAATTATCAAAGTAGCTTTGAAGATAGATTATATTTCAAAGTAATAGCAACGGAATATGAAATAAATATGTATAGTATGGATATAGAGTATAACTACAAACACAGAGAATTAACCAAGATGTTCAGTCTCAAGCCGAGACTTAGTCCTCTCAAAAGTTTATATAAAAATGATCCACACCCTGGATCGGGGTTAACAACAGTGAACACACTTTCCACTGTCCAGGTCACAAGACCTCTACCACAGTTCTTCATGGGAAAACAAACAACAGCAGCCAGCTGTCCAGGTCACAAGACCTCTACCACTATCCACAGTGGGAAATGAAGTGTAAAAGGGTTTGCTGAGGATTTACAGATCCTCCAGTGAAAGTATAGGAGTCAGTGTGTGTGTTTAATACAGCAGATAACACACACTGCTCAAAATGTAGAAAACTAAAACACAGTAGAGCAAGAGATAGAAAGAAGAAGGTTTAGAGTGCTCTATAGTGTTGGCAGATCAGTTCTGGACTCGTAGGAATGAGTAACTTGAAGCTTTGGTCCTTTTTCTGTAAGTTGACACTAAAACAGAGTGTCGTGATTTCCAGACTTCCAGATGTTCAAGTGATCAGCTTATTTGAGTTTGAGTGCTTCACAACATGGCTTTTAGGAGACGGTTCTTTCAGTCGGTTCACTTGAGACTCTTTTGTTCTTCAGAATGAATTCTCAAGAGTTCTTCTTTTTGTGTATATGCGTATCTCCTTCTCAGTTGTAGATGTTAGACTCTTCCATTCATCATATTTCTTGAATGATTCTCTCTTCTTTTTATACTCCTCCATATATGCCCTTTTTGTTCACCCGAGGCCGACAAGATAAATAGTCTTGAGTTACACGTGCAATCGTCCTCGTATATTGTATTATTTCTTGATATGTCTGCAAATATCAATAAATAATGTTAGGTGTATTAGTTTGTCTAGATATGACCGTTAGATTAGTATTAATCAAATTGTTAAAGAAAAAAGTAGAAATATAATAATAATAAACTGGTCGAGAATGTATGTCACTGTGGACTTCAACTGTGGTCTTCCAACTGTGGACTTCCTTCTGACTGCTGACTTCAACAAAAGGCTTGCTGTCTGTAGGCTTGCAATGGTAGCTTTTACTTCATGTAACTGTAGCCTCTCTAACTGTAGACTTGTAATATCAAATTTGTAGAACTGTAAACTTTGTCAACTGTTGACCTCGATCATCAGTAGACTTAGTCGACAGAAGCTGTCTAACTGTAACCTTGACTGTAGGCTTATGACTGTAGACTTGTTCGACTGTGAACTTGAGCAGAGAAAACTTTGAACAGAAGTCTTGTAACTGTGACTTTCGTCTGTGAGCTTTGACAATAGATAGCGGTAGACTCGTGACTGTAAGCTTGTATTATTCTTCGACTGTAACCTTGTAACTGTGAACTTATTGCAACAGTAAATTAAGGTAACAGTTAGCTGTAACTGTGACTTTGAAAAGAAAAATCTGACTGTTGGCTAACAATACCAAACTTATGTAAATGCTACTGTAAGCTGTTACAGTAAAGTTATGAGAGTAGGAATATGAACTGTTTAGAATAAAATACGTTTAAGCATAGAATAATAAGATTAATGCAAGGTTTTAATATATCATAATCAATGGTTAAGCATGATTTGGGATTATCAAAACAGGTGATTCCAACACTTTCCATATATTTCCTAAAATTGAGCCATCTGTATAATGGAATGAAAACAGTTATTATATGAAAATTCAACCAAAGAATGATGTTGATCCCAAATTCCATGTTAATCCATCTAGCAAGCATGTAACATATCATCCATGGTCTGAATTGTTCATTCTGTCTACCCATTTGATTGATGATGAAAAGATGTACTAAAATTTAATTCAGTTCCAAACGACTTCTTAAGGTCATTCCAAAAGTTATAAGTAAGCCTTGGATCACGATCAGATACAATAAAGAGGGGAACTCCATGCAACCTGACTATCTTTTTAACATACAACCGAGCAAGTTGATCTATAGACAATATATCTCTAATAGGAAGGAAATTAGCAAATTTAGTCAATCGGTCAACTATAACCAAGATTGCATTATTACCTCGAGATGTCTTTAGTAATCCCACAATGAAGCCCATGGACATATTTAACCATTTCCACTCTAGCACCGGAAGATGTTGAAGCATTCCTTTCGGTAATTGTCGCTCTGCATTATCCAGCTGACAAGTCAAACACTCACTGTAAATTCAGCAATATCTCTTTTCATTCCATCCAATAAGTAATTCACCTGAAGATCTCTGTACATATTAGTACTAACATGATGAATTGAGAACGGAGAACGATGAGATTCACATAACAACTCATTCTTCAACTGTAAATTACAAGGACCACATAATTTCTTTCCAATCCTTAAAACACAATCATTATCAATGTTAAATTCAAAAATCATACCCTTCTGAACCAACACCACATTTTTTTGCAACTCACTATCATCTTTCTGCGCTTTCATTATTCTGTCTGATAGAGATGATATCATAGACACCTGATACAAAAAAAAATTAATTCACTGCACCAACAACATCTATGCAAAATTTCACCAAATCAAAAACCAAAGGATCTTCTTCCAAACATAACATGGCTAATGATGCATTACATTTTCTACTCAGATCATCAACCACTTTATTTTCTTTTCAAGGATGGTAATGGATCATGCAATCATAATCCATGATTAATTCCAACCATCTACTCTATCTCATGTTCAATTATTTGTGAGTGAATACATACATAAATATTTTGTGATCAGTATATATTTCACATTTTACTCCACACAAATGATGCATCCAAATTTTTGTAGCAAAAACAACAGCAGCTAATTCGAAATCACGTGTAGGGTAATTTAACTCATTTGGTTTAAACTGACGTGAAGCATAAGAAATTACATGATCATTATGCATTAGGACACAACCCAGTCCTTTCATAGAAGCATCACTATAGATAACAAACTCACCATTTCTGGAAGGCATTGCCAAAATTGGAGTATTCACCAATCTTCTTTTCAATTCCAAAAAAACAATCACCACATTCTTTTGTCAAGTTGAACTTAACATCTTTTCGAGTTAACATAGTCATTAGACTAGATAACCATGCAAAATTTTCAACAAACCTCTGGTAATAACCTTCCAAACCAAGAAAACTACGGATCTCAAATATATTTGTGGGTCTTGGCCATTCTTCAACAACTTTTGTTTTATCAGGATCAATAGTTATACCATTTTTAGAAATAATGTGACCAAGGAATGAGATTTTTTGTAACCAAAACTCATACTTTTTGAATTTCCGAAACAATATCTTTTCTTTTAAGGTTTGAAAGACAACACTTAAATGAATTTCATGCTCCTGTTTACTTTTAGAATAATCAAAAATATCATCAATGAACACACCCACAAACTTATCCAAGAACTCCTGAAAATTTCTATTCATAAGATCGATGAATAAGCAGGTGCATTGGTTAACCCAAAAGGCATAAATACAAATTCATAATGGCCATATCTAGTACGAAATGCAGTCTTCAGATTGTCTTCTAACTTTACAATCAACTGATGGTACCCCAACCTCAAGTCAATCATCGAAAAATACTGAGCGCCCTGGAGCTAATAAAAACAAATCATCAATATGAGGCAAAGGATACTTATTTTTAACAATGATGTTATTCAGTGCTCTATAATCAATGGAAATCCTCATTGAACAATGATTCTTTTTAACAAACAAGACAGGGGAACCCCATGACGATGTTCTAGGTCGAATGAAACCTTTATCAAATAATTTCTGCAATTGCTTATTTAACTCAAAATGATCAATTTGAACCATTCGATAAGGGGGATTTGAAATTGGCTTAGCATCAAGAACTATGTCTATAGTAAATTCAACTTCCCGATTAGGTATATTACCAGGTAACTCATCAGGAAAAACATAAAGGTACTCATTTACCACTATTGCATCATTAATCTGAATAGTTCCTTTATTTTTAACAAATGTGCAAGGTAACATTCATTTCTATCTTTTCCCAGTTTTTCGAAATCTTGATATGTTATCAAAAGAAAGGGTTCATTCATGTACACAAATAGAAAATCATTCTGAAAGAAAAGTCTTTAGCTCTACAGTCAATCTTAGCATGATAAACTGAAAGCCAATCCATGCTCAGAATAACATCAAACTCTTCTAGAGGAAAAACAATAATGATTTCATGGAGATTCTTTCTGCACACAAGGATATGAATGTTCTTATGTTTTCTTTTTGTCTCAAAATTTCATCCATGTATTTTTAACGTAAGTCCATTATTCATATCATGAGATGGATTCCCAATTTACTAGAAAACATCTCTGAATTAATGACTGTGTAGACCCTGAATCAAACAACACATTGGCATAATCAGAACAAACAAACAATTTACCTGATACTACATCATTTGAAGCCCAACATCTACTGAAGTAGTTACAAAGGATTTCACCACCCCATTCTGCTTATAGTCTGGCTGCTTTCCTTTGGTTGAGTTCTTTTTTGGACACTCATTTGTATAATGACCCATTTCATTGCACTTAAAACATTTTACTAATTGTAAATCAGATTTCATCCTACCATTACCCTGAACATTTTCAGTGGAATTACGAGCCTTATGTCCCATTTTACCCCATCAATACCATATACCAGAATTCAAATGACATTCCCCAACATGCTTTTTACCTCAATTTTCACAAACTATAAATTTATTTTTCCTACCATCAGTCTTTTTTGAAGAGTTCTTCCCTTTCGCCTGCCACATCAACCTCTTATTTTGTTGTTTGTCAAAGAATATGTGATCATCAAAAAACTCCATTTCCACCCTCTCCACACAACGAACAAGTTTTTCATAACTTTTGAACTCCCGAGATGAAAATGACCTTCGATTCATTGGCTTTAATCCTGAGTAAAAATGGTTGATTTTACTATGAAGATCTCGTATGGAATTTGGAGCATACCATGTCAGTCATGTGAAATTATCTTCATACGCAGCCACTGAGTCGTCCTCCTGCTTCAATTCCATGAATTGTTTTCCCATTCTAAGACGAACCACCTTAGGAAATTATTTCTCAAGAAACGTACATTGAAATTCATCTCAATCAAGAGCATCAATCTCTTCCCTATCCCTGATATTTTTCCCGATCGAACACCACTAATCCACTTCACCTTCAAAACGAAAAACTGCTAGACTATCCTATTGATGTTCTGAACAACCCATGACATCGAAAATCTTTTCCAGTGCTTTAATCCACGCTTCAGCTAGCACAAGGGCAGATGATCTTCTGAATGATGAGGGATGTTGCCTCATGAAATTCTCCACTATTGACATGTTCTACTATGGTTGATCAGACTTATCTCATACATGGATACCACCACCATTCATATCCTGAGTCAATTATGCCATCACTTCAACAAAATTTTCAGTTCGGATTCCAACCATTTCAGGTTTCTGATTTGAAAGGTTGTCTCTCTTTTGATGTTGTCCCAACATAGCTGCACTGTTTTCTCTACGGAAAACCATTCTGAACAAAGATATATCTTAGGCGAACCAACATGGTATGTTGTAAATGCTACATGATATCAATATTACTTTATGTATATTAATTTAACAATATCATAACTCCTATAGTTATCTAATCTAACCACATATACCAACTATAAGGACCCATCCTTAAATATTACATATTCTTGAATTAAATGTATAATTCACATTGAGGATCTTTTCAGGTTTAGAGTATTAGGGAATTTGAACATAACTATTACATCTCAAAATATTACAAAGTAGACACTTCTACATAGTTTCCATTTATTTGCAAAACATGAACTCTTGAAAAAATGAGTAATGTCTTGTTCCAGGATTTAGACACCATGACATTTCCTTGATCCCATCCATGACCTTATTCATCTTTAAGTCCTGTGAAAACATTTCAATACACGGGATGAGCATAAAAAGCTCAGTAAGATTTATAAAACAAAGAATAAAAAAAAATTCACAAATATATTCAAAACATGAAATATTTTACACACCTCGTGAAATCATACGATTTAAGAAAGAAATATAGAAATCATAAATAATAAAGGTAACTAGTGGCATCCATATGATACTTACATTGTAGCCATCACAGCTATATAGGGAGTTACTTTGGAATACCCATCACTGTATATTCTTTAAATCTCTAAGGAGAAACGTTCACGTTTACCTCTATCACGTTACCCAATGCATTGGAGAGCTATCTCAGGCACACCCGCCCTATGTTTATTACGGAACCAACCGTACACGTAAATGATGACCAAGAACCATAACATGATCATAACACATAACATAAGCATAAAAGAAAGATAACATTTCAACATAGCAATAATGAAATATCATTTCATGATATTGAAATAATAAATAAATTCTCAAAATCATTTTCAATACCAAAATACATAAAAAATGGTATATGGTATTTATTTTTCGTTTTAAAAACATTTTGGATTGTTAAGGAAGCCAAAGCTCAAATAATACTCGCGGCAACGAAAATGTCGTTGTAACCACGTATGATAAAAAGAAACATAATATCTGTCATTTAGTAAAATGATTCATAGAAAAAAGATTCCTTTTGAATAGAAGTAAAATTAAAAGGAGTTTATACACTATATAAATGAATGCTGTGTATAAAACAAAATATGCCTCAATGAAAGGAGATTGAGACGAAGTCCCATACCTCGTATCTAATTTGAATCAATCGTTCATTAATCTGCTGAATAATAAACTAATGTTAATTTCTACTTCCTTAAGAACCCTTTTCACGTTCATTATTTCTTTTTTTATCACTTAATACCATGTTATGATCATTATGTAATCATTTATGTTAATAACGGTCATTCTGTCGGTATTTGGTACTTGATTCAAAATTGAACACCTTGTTTTTACAAGTTGTCCATTTGGTCAATATTCCATTATATCCAGAATGATATTAATTATATAGAAATCAAATATATCATATATATACAGTATATACATTTATTTTAAAATGTACGTAACATTTAGAGGTAAGAAATGAAATGGACCGTACATGGAGATGGTAAGCCGTACATACGCATGAACGCTACATTAATTTCTATTTCATAATTTAATTGAATTAAAACATAATGATACATATGTATATTATAATTCTAGTATAATATCATATATAATATCACAAAATCTATTCTTTGTACATCCCACATACGGAATTAATGAATCACATCACTTTGATGGGGCGGTAGTCCACACGTCCTCAAATGAGGATATCGTATTTACCCACTATGGAAACCATAAAGGAGTGAAATAAATAGGAAGTACAGAAGCATAAGGATATCATAAAAATAATATATATCATATATAAATATATTTCCATAATAACTGCCAACATGAGAGGTGGTTGGAAATATTTGAACAATAATCGTCTCGTGATGTGTTAGTTTTCCATCCACAGAAACATTTTGTTCTTCATCCCTTAGATGGATGTGTGTGTAAGTGTAGTTAGAATACATCTTATAAAAATATACTATTATATTGAGGATACTGGTGTTGTGACAAATAAAATAAAATAAAAAGAGTTTAGGGGTTGGAAAAGAAAAATAAAAGAAAACAATTTAAGATAAATCGTTACAATTAATTTGGGTAACACACTTTGGTTTGAACCAAAACATTTATTGAAGAGCCTTCTGCCTAAGGTGAGTCTTCTAGGAGTATGATAGGGATGTAGGGAGTGTAATTGGGTAGATTTTGGATGAGCAACGTGGCATGAGTGGTGTGTGGAATTGGATATAAATGGTATACTTTTATAAGGGAGAGGAGTGGTTCTTTAGGAATGTGTGAAAACATTATTTTATTATAAACATATATTCGATATAAAAAGGTTTTAAAATCGTTATAGTAGAAAAAAAATGAGTAATCGTCGAAATATAATCAACCAATATGAATTGGATAGGTTTTGGATAAAATTTTAATCATTATAATCTTCTTTATTTAAATGATTTATTAATGAGGTTAATACTGCAACATTATTGGGACATATATAATTTAAATTTTTTTATATCTAAAAATTATAAAAAAATACCATGATGTAGAAAATAGTTGTATCTTTCAAATGAATAATTATTGTCGAAAATATGTCTTATATAACACAATATAAAAATTAATTACTAAACGATTTTTGTTAATGTCAATTTTGTCTTTACATTAAATTAATTAATCTAAAGTGTCATTATATTTAATATGTGGCTCCATGGGGCCCCAAAATCGAACCATGGATGCCCATGGTCGGGCATTACTCATCCAATAATGTTCGGACAAGTGTTAAGGTAATTTGGAATTATTATAATACTCTTTTTAAAACGAATTACCATATTTACCTTTCACTGCAGTAAATAAAAATCAAAAGTTACTATTCATAAAAAATTGGTTTCATCTTATTGAAACACATTTTACTTACTATTAACAACCATGTATGTCAGATTTTTAAAATTCCATACACAAAAGTGGTAAAATTTAATTTAAATGAAAATTGTTGTTTTTTAACTAGCTATATGTGGTTTCACTATTCATAAAAAATTTATGTTTTTCTGAAAATATCAAAAATTCAGCCAAATATATATTTGAAATTCTGAATTCCAAAATGATGTCCATTTTTCAAAATTAAAAACATAGAAGTAGAATTAATTAATTTTTAATTAATACCCGCTATCAAAACAAAGAGCGTGTTTTTAAGAAACAGTAACTATCAAAAAATTGACACTTGTATAAGTCCAATTTCAAAGAGAAATTAACTTCAATGACCAACATTGGATAAAATGGTAAAAATATATTTCAATTTCAAATTAAGACCAATTAAAATATAATATATCCATATAATTAAATTAGATTAAAAATAAATTTTAAATTAAAATACAATATTTTTCAATATTCTTAAAAAATGAACATTATAAGAAAAATACCAAAAAATTACCAAGAGTAAATTTTGATGTCATCATTCTAAAGACAAATTTTATTTGGTCATATATAATGTATTAAAGTGACCAAAAGTATATTTAATGAGGGTTCATCATTAAATGGCAGTAAATAGGCATTTCAATGTAAATTGTGCTTAAAATTATATTCATTCAAATATTAAGCCTCTAACATTTACATGATAAATGTAAATACATGTATAACCAAATTGTAGTTAGTTTTTTTAAGTCCCGCCAATAAAACGGCTAGGATATAATTACCATTTAAAATAATAATATTATATTATTAGTTGGCAACGTAAGATTTCAAAGAAACACATTGTTGCGTATCGGGTAAGCTATCGAACATAGCAACCATTTTAAACTAAAATTAATATTTAATTCAAAAATATTAATAAATATGAAAATATTTTATTTTAAATTTACCTGGGATGTTACAATATAGATGATATAGAAGTTTTTAAATTATTATATATACAAAATATTGATATGATTTAGAAGAAGAAATAAACGTGAAAGAGTTGGTAAGGATGGATACCTCTTATTCACTGGATATCGTTTAGATCTCTTCTTTATGATTCTAGGATTGGTATTTTGTATGGAATTTCCTTTATAACATTTCTAATGATGTTGAGAAGATATATTTTTAACGTTTTGTAATGATAAAGGGTTTAATATTTTGTAAATAAAAGAAAGAATGGGTTCCCTTTATAATTAAGTTGAAGAGAAATTTTGTAATTTTTCATCATTTTAAAATAATAAAAATTAATTATCAATTTAAATGGATAAAAAGTGATTTATTTTGAATATAAGATTATTATTGGTAATCATACCTTCATACAATAGAAATATATAATTCATTATAATATCTATAAACTCTTATTTTGGTTTTAACCATTATTTAACCCCATTAACTCTTACCGTGAAAATATCCATATTTACTCTTTGAGAATTAAAATACACTCTATAAAATTAAAAACAACCTATAAGTAGGTCATGGATTATATATTAAACCATATAATTTAAATTTTTCAAAATATAAATTTTTTAGGAATCTTATATAATTTAATAAAATATTATTTACTCTAAAAAATTTATAATGTCAAATTTAAGACCTTTTAATTATATTGACATTAATAATATATATATAATACTTATAATTAAAGAAACAATATATTTAATACGTAAAATGTAACGGTAAACTTAAATTTTATTCTATCATATTACTTATAAAAAAAATATTTTAATATTTTTAATAACATTTATTTGATATTTCCATTAATAGAATAATTACTACATAAACGTTGTGTAAGAATTTAAGTTAATTATATATTCACTAAAAATTAAAGATAAATTACCCTGATGAATATAAATATTTTATATTTCAAATACATATTTATAGTCTAATATATCATCTTTATAACCAAATATGCAAAATATTATATTTATTAAAATCATGAATGTGATGTATTTTACTTTTCATTAAATGAAATATTGTAATGGTCATAATACCATTAAAATGGATATAAATTGTCATATAACCAATAATTTAATGATTTTTGATTAAATTTAATCATATAATAAAATCATGTTGTGTTTTATGGTCATATTCTAGTCCGTATCAATTTATTTTACACATATATTACATAATTTACCCTTTATTTTGGTAATAATTTTTTGTTAGGTTACAATTAATATTGGAAAAAAAATAAATGGGAAATATTTCCTAAATTTATGACAAATGAATGAAAATATGGTACCAATTTTTTAAAATTCAAAACAGTAAATTTTCATAATTTAATTTCATATTAATCCCACAAAACGCAACTTAATGAAATTATCCTGAAAAAGCTTATTTACATAGAAAATGTATATATACAAAAAATGAGCTATATGTACAATTACAGATTAATAAATTAGATGATATAAAAATAAATAAAACATATATTACTTTGAGAAAAAATTAAAATCATAAATTTAATTTTTTATGTATTGAAAATTTTATTTTTATAAAAATTGATATTTTTCGCTATTCAATATAAAATCAATATCTTAAAAACAATTCCACAAATTAACCCTAAAACAATTTAAATCTAAGGAATTATAAAAATAATTCTTATTATATACTAAAATTTAATTATTTCAAATAATATATTATAATACTTATAAAAATGCAAAAAACCCATTTTTTGAAGAAAATATATTTTTGAAGAATAAAATGACGTCAATGAGAATTTAGTTCTTATTCACAAGGTATTAATTTATAATCTAGAAATTTCATTGATTATTATATATTTAATAATGTATTTAATAATATTTATTCCTATAATTGTAATTGATAGGTTATAATTATCACTTAAAAATACATTAGTGCACTTTAAGCTTGGTGTTTTTGGAAATGTTAAATTTCGAATACATTAAATTTATAAAGAGACATAACATATGTTCACAGGGTGTTACATTCTCCCCTCTTCAATAAATTTCTTCCTCACAATTTGAAACTTCTCATAAAAAGTCAAAGGTTTATTTTTGATAATATAGTTAGTAGTAACTGATATTTTAAATAGGATAAATAAAACATCAACTTAGTAGAGGGAAATGGAAATTAAACGCCACCACAAAACTAGGATACTGAATAGGATTTAATTAGTATGAAATGAAAATATGAGAATGAATAGAAATATAACTATCCAAAACATGTGGAGAGTTATATAAAACACTGTCATGAGAATCTTATCCATCTCTAAACTATAAATATGTGATTGTTTAAATGGTTATTAATTTCTCAAGAAGAAAATGAAATGGACTCCATTTTTTTCATTAATACATTCCTTGGAGTTGTGGAATTATTTTAATTACTAGATAAATCACTAAAGAAAATGAAATTACTTTATTTCATTCCATTTCAAATGAATAATCTTATCCTTTTTTTTCAACGATCTTTCTCAACATCATTTCTTACTCTATAAGATGAGTATTCAAGATTATTTTTATGTCTGAAGTACTTTTAATGAATCAAAATATCCATATGTATTTCTATTATCCTCAAAAAATTTACTCAATTAAAAATTTATATAAAAGGTTATCCAATATCAAAAATTATACATTAACATTAATCAATAATATCCAATGTTCAACATAATTCATTCTATAAGTAGTTATCTTTAAAATCCATCCAAAAATATATCTCTCTAAAATTAAATTCAAAAATATTTTGAAGAAAAGTAAATATGTTTCCAAAATCATCATAATTTTAGATATCCAAAAAAACAGTATATACATATTATTTTCCTATAAAAAATAAATCAATACATTATTACCTTAAAACATTAATGAAAACTTTCATTCTTCCAAAAATAAAATCTACAGTATTTTTAAATATTCATTAAATTCAACCATATATTAAACGCCATCAATGATAACATATATCATCAAAAATAAAAACCAATTCTATGGTCACCCAAACTATCCCATAATCATTTATTTATCATTCGTTGCACACATGGGCTTGTCTTCCCAAAATAAAGTGTTTTCGGAAATGTCAAATTGCAACAGAAACACTTATATTAGTTACAAGTACTATTAATAACATGCTTCCAAATCCTTAAATAAGAATTATATTATTAAAAAAAATTAATATCTCATGATTATTATCGCCATAATATCATTAATAAAATACATTTACAACATAATTCTTTAATCCATAAAAAAATTGTTTATTCATTACAGATCGGTTGAATCAATAGTGTATGGTTGACCTTAATGCCATATATTCTTCTAAGGTATATTACCATGACTATTGGGAATTTAATTGCACAATTCCACCACTACCTATAGTTGAATCACTGAATAACAAATTTTTATTTTTTCAAATTTCATTCTTTTTCTTGGTATCCCTTATCACCACATATATAATTAACTCCTAGTACATTCAAGCATTTCTCTTGATGATTCATTCCATGATTATAAAATGTGGGATAATCTTCATTTCATTCTACACATTTTCCATTTTCCCCATTAATTATATTTTTCCATATTATTCATTTCAGAACCATGAGAATTGGATAATTTTTTCCATATCTTTATAGTATATGATATTATATCTTTATATGATGAGACTATTTGTGAATCTAGTTCCCTTTGAATAATTGGTTTAATACCATTGAATAAGTAGTCAATATTTCTTATATTATTGAATCCATTGTTCATATCATGTAAAGATAACCTTGTTTAATAAACTACATACTTAGCAACAATTTATTCATCATTTTACAGCTGAAATCATAATTGTCTCCCCATATATTATCATCATTCATCAGGAAAATATTTTCTCAAGAATTATTCTTTATTATACTTCCATAAAAAGAATGTTATTTATTATTAATCCCTTGTGTCTTGAATCAATGAACATCATTTATCTGCTTCCACTAAGAGATTATAAACTATAATTGAAACATTGTTCCTTTTATTACATCCCAAAGAGAGAAATATCTTCTCTACAGAACTTATCATTTTTGCAGCGTAATATGGATTCATAGTTACATTGAATGATTGAGTATGTTGACCCATAAATATGTATAACATTATTACACCACATTTTGTATCATTATCCAACTCTATATAAGAAATGTCATTTCTTATAACATGATTCAACTATCCTGATATCGTTATAACATGTTCAACTCTAGATACACCTCCAACTTTATTATCATTCACAATAGGTCCATCCATACATGTATACATACCAATTCTATTCCATATAATATGGTCTATTTCTAAAAAATGTCACACACTAGATTAGATCATAACATTGTAAAACATAATTTATGATCTAAAAATTAGTAACACACTAACATAAATTGAAAATATAGGTATAAATAATATCTATAAAATATTAATTGATTATTCTCATGTTTTTTAAAATTTAATCATACAGATTAATTATTAAAACTATTTTTTACTAAATATACTTTCCAAGGATTATACTAAACATAATGTGATACCTATTATAAATTCTTAAATGCTATTAACCAAGAGTCGAGGGTATATTTATTGATGTTTCACAAGATACAAGGAGTCTTATCCCAAAGGACGGAATAGTTTGGAATATTTTTAAAACTACATACATAAATGAAATTAAAATAAAATTTTAAAAATAAAATAAACAATGTAGTTTATTTGAGATAAAAAAATTTCCTCTTACCATATCGCTTAATAATCAATAATAATACACTTCTATTATCTATGGAAAAAGTAAAACAAGATACTGGGGTGAGCTTAAATGATCCTAAAGGGTATCATTACAAAAGAATATATGATTAAATAAGGAATAAACAACATGTAATGGTAAATAATAGAAACATAAGTCATTTAATGGATAACATTTTCATAATATTGTATAAAAATGGCATTTAAATAATTATATTATAATAATATCATAATAATGAATCTTAAGCATAGATATTATAAAAATAGGATAATCACATGCAGATGAATAAATTTTGTCTTTTATAATTACGTTACTATCAAGATATATCCTCAAGACAGTTACTATCTTGGACAATCCTTATAATTGTTTAAATCTATATGTGAAAACCCATCAAATTTGGAAAAAGAAATTGTCTCCTTAGACTTGTTGAAGCATAAATGGGTTATAGTGGGTACCAATCGTCAATTAATATGTCCAAAAAACTCCTCATTTGAATAAATAATAGTACTAAATCAACATTTCTTACCAAAATCAATAACTATGTGTATTTGGAGAACTAGTCATATAGAATATCATTTATTACCCCAGTCATACTAATCATAAACCATCTAATATATATGATGGGTTGTATCATTATCAAAAATCCAAAATATAATACTAAATAATGTATGTTGGGATATATGGAATAAAAAAATTAATTTATTAATAGAATATTTCTTGATGGAAATACCATTTTTATTTTGAAAATTATTTCTAAAATCTATATAGGATTCATATAATAATAAAATAATTTAATTAAAAAAATATTTTAAATTTTAAAAGTAAGAATAAATTATTTAAGATAAGAGGATTTTAAAAAATTCTATTCATTCTATATAATTTTTAAGAATCTTTTTCACTGTTTTTAATGAAATTCATAATATTCCTTCTTTGGAATATGACAAAAATATTCGGATTTAATATTTTTACAATTTTAAAATGGATTAAAATGAATTTAATAAATAATTAAGGGATAGTAAAAATAATTTTCAGCACATTTTTAGAAAATCCATTCATTGAAGACAAATATTCCCTAGTATAGACTTAATCATAAACATTCTTGAATAATTATGAGATTGTGAAATAAACACATTCCATTTTATAATACCTTGAATCATAAGACCCATGAAAGAATAATATATAAATTTATTTACATAACATGGGAATAAAAAAATCTATGATATAACACGTCAAATAAAAATTATAAACACCTCATAAAATAATATAGATTCATAATATCAAAAATTTCCTCAATTAAAAAAATTGTGATGAAGTCTGTAATGCCCGACCCTAGTTACCCATATTTGGTGAATTATTAGATAACATTGGCAATATAAAAGGAATCATGGCAAGAAATACAGATCAGATTAGTAGCCTTGGATGTACATGATACATAAATATGTTTTACATTACATCATGAAATAAAAAAACAAAAACATGTCCCCTTTTAACACAATCATTTACATGGCCTATCCATGTAGGTTAATCATGAAATACTTATTCACATTTTTAAAAAATAATTCATAGAAATGGGATAGCTCAAATTCTCAATAAGGATAACTATATTGTGTAAACTTTTACAAATAAGCATGAACTTTTAAGGAAATGTATAAGACTAAAACAGAAGACATTTGAACATCTGCATAACTAGGAAAAGATAAATCAAACAATTCCATTTAATTATTTACATGGATATTCTACTATTCAAATAATTACATGCCATATCAATAGCCAATTTTATAGTGATGGAATGAATAATTCTGGATAACATAACCACATAGAAATGGTCTCATGCAATGAAAACAAATATGATTTTTCGAAGGACTTATGCCAAGACACTAGTTTGTATAATGAAATATACCAATGTATCGAGGAGCTATAGCGGGCTCCACCAGTTAATTAGTAAGTCCAATGGATTCCTCATATGAAAAGATTGAAACATAACATAAAAATTCATATTAAAACATGCATACCTAATGTTGACACTTTAACAATAAAACATGGATCGTATAATAATAACACATCCACATTCAAAAATATCACAAAACCTTAAATGCCATATGAAATATTGTATCATAATAAATCACCTTCCAACAATTTTAAAATCCTTCAATGAACATTGACATAGATTAAAACATAATTATATGAGAGAAATCTGAAATCATTTTAAACTAACGTAATTATAAAAGACAACATTTATTTTGAAAATAATCTATTATTATTGAAATAGTATCTGCAATGGTTATATAATGAAGATGAATAGATGCACCCGCTCTATATGTTAAAAAACATTCTTACCTTCATTTGTAGAAAAGGTCATAATGTATCTTTTTTGGAAAATGATGAAAATATTCCTTTCAATCCAATTTATAAAAAGTAAAATAAGGGTATAAATGACTTAAACCCATAGTCTAGTAAATTGTAAATTTTTTTTTGAAATACATTTTTATGAAACATGGATGTGAATGGTAAAGATGTCCCGATAGATATATATTTATTAACATCCTAGGATAATTAAAGAGATTGTAAAAATAAATCTTACCTACAACTTTTCCTTGGTTGAGGGTATGTTAGCATTTTGTATAATAGTTAAATAATTATTATTAAATTATACATGAACTACATACATAAATATGATATCATATATGATCTTCTAATATTTCATTGCTAATAATATTTTAGTAGTATCATTGTTTTGGGAGTTAACTGATTTATTTTCCCTTGTATGTTTTTTATGTAAGTCATGATTGTTATGTATATGATGTATATGATTCCTATCCAAATTATATTATGTTCTTAAACATAATTTTTAATCATAAATATAAAATTATTCTTGAAAGGTTATGATGGTAAAATGAATCCCATCACGTTCTTGGAGATGGTAATCCGTATGTACGCAAGAGCGACAATAACATTATTTTGATATTAAAATCATATGTAATTGGATTGTATATTATATAAAAAAATCAGTAACATGTTAGATTTAATATTTCCCTCAATTTTACTCATTATTATACACATTTAATTAATAAATTTTTGAATAACAAACTAAACCTTGGTGTGAAGATAGAAAACCATACGTACACACATATGATGACTTTGTCGTTCATCAGATGTATTGAATTATGAATCTGGTTGTACCATATTTATAATAACATCACAATATGTAGAAGTTTCTGGAATTATTATTTTGGTATGGAATCAACAAATAAATAGGATGTGGATGAAGGAATGAACTTTTAATGAGGTGATTAAATTATTAACTCTTATTTAGGTACTTCTTTTTTATTTGAACAAAAGGTCTCTAAAGGATGGATTTATGATTAAATTATAGGCTATAGGTTTTTGTAAGGGTATCTAGTCTCATATTTGAGTAGGTTGTGGCAGATCCAAATGGCTTTGGTGGTGTTATTTTTGGTGAAGGGGATTTTCCATTTAAAGAGAGGTGAGGGTCACTTTAAAAAAAGCTTGAAATATTAATTTATTATACAATCATATTAAGTTTATAATGGATCCTAAAGAATATATTTAGAGTCTAAGGTGGGTATGGGTCAAAAATCACAAAACCAATTGGTTTTATATCAGTTTTGGTCACCATATTATAATTATCATATATATTTAACTATTAGTTAAATAGTTTGACATTTACCATGAATCCAGTTATTTTATAGTATATGGTTAATTAACATAATATTAAAATTAAAGAGAACCCAAAGTGGTTCTTTAATGACATATTTATCCTTATATATGTCCTTTTTCTAAACCATTGATATTTATAAATATAATATCATTTTATATTATAGTATTAGTTTTAAAAACTATTTTTTTCTACTTTGACACTTTTTAATATTTGGTTTTCCTGAAAGTCATAACAGCCTGATTACTTTGAAAAAAATTATTTAATCAACACTAACATGTAATATTAATATATAAAATTCATTTATTTCATAAAATCATACAAATTATATTTATTTTAATATTTATAATATAATTGTTTTGATTCTTTCATTAATATAGAAAATATTGCATCATTATTGTGTCATTAAAAAATATATTTATCTTACGTATAAAAATTATAAATAAAATATCATAATATGATAAATAGTATTATATTTATAATGATATTTATATTAAATGTTACTAATTAGACAACCTCATATAAATTGTTTTTTACTAAAATATATATGTTTAGGTTACATTTTCCTCATTTTTAAAATAATTTTTATAATGTATCATTTTCACATACAAGTAGCTCTAGGGGGTCCCAAAATCATCCCATGGATTCCCATGGTCTAAAATATATCATCCAATAAGGTTAAGATACATGCTATGATAATTTAATATTTTTCTAATATTTTTTTGACCCTAATTTACCGGATTTACCATTTTAGCATTGTAAATAAAATATATACTGATGTAACTATTCATAATGACTAAAAATAAAAAATGCATATTTAAAAAATTTTAACCTCCTAATTCAGATATAGAATCCATTTTTCCAAATTCAAGACCTAGAAGAAGGTGAATTTAAATTAAAATTAATTCCCGTTGTCAAAACAAGAAATCGGGTTTTTATGAAGTAAAAACTATCAAAATATTGAGATGTGTTTATATACAATTTAAATGTTAAATTACATCCAATAATATATATGATCTAATACGATAAAAATATAATCTAATGATACTTTAATACCATTTAATTGAATAATTTAACAATATAAATTATTTCAATAAAAATAAATTTTTTATTTTAATTTTTATCACTATTCATCAAAATATGGAAGTGATCAGAAAATTACCAAAATTTCACTGTAAGATAATTTTGATATTCTGAATCCCAAAATGTAGTAAATTTCAATAAATAAAATTTATTAAATTTTAAGAAGTTTTTATTAATGTTCATAAAGGCTAAATTGATTCGTCGTGGTGTGCTAGAATCCAATGTTGCATACAGTGCAAGCTGTTCTATTATTCAAAGAGAAACCTTATGTGGTTTCTTGGGTTGTTACATTCTTCCCTCCTTCAAATTATTTTTTTCTAAAAAATTATTGAATATTACTGCTTAAAAATATGATAACCGATATGAAATTCCAAATCCTTTCATCGATTAACGAAATAGCTCTTTTGCCTACATTTATCTACTTTGATTTGGGTTTGGATAATGTTCACCATTTCAATTGTTTCTTCAACATGGTCTAGGCCTATGAGTTTTCATTCACCGAAATCATCTCAACAAGTCAATGTGTGACATCGCTTTCCATATAACGCTTTATATGGTGCCATCTGATTTCTTGAATGAAAGCTATTGATATAGGAAAATTCTATCAGGGGATTATATTGATCCCACATACCCTGAATGTCAAGTGTTCCATATCTCAACAAGTCTTACATGATTTGAATAGTCCATTCTAATTTTCCATCAGTTTGAGGGTTGTAGGATGTACTCAAATGATGTTCAGTATCCAGTTACTTCAGAAGAATTTTATAGAATGTTGTTGTAAAATGGGGATCACAACACAAAATAATAGATAGGGGTACTCAATGATGTTTTAAAAATTCATTAATTTATGGTATTTCTAAACATTCATGTGGTAAATCTTCTCATAGAAGCAAGAAAATGTGCTTACATGGTCATATGAACAACAGTGACCCAGATTACATTGTTCCTTCAAAGAGTATATGGTAGTCCCATGACAATGTCCATTGTAATATCATCTCATTTCCACTCAAGAATGTGAAAATGTTTCATGACTCTTCTAGGATGTTTTCTTCCATCTGTGACTTGTTGAAAAACCATACATCTTGACACATAATCAGCAATCTCCCTGTTCATTTGTCTCCCCTCCCCAAAAATGTTCCATTAGGTTTATATACATCTTAGTGCAACCATTTGGTGGAGAGAAATTTGAGCTATGAGAATCATCCAACAATTCCCTTTGTAGATCAGGTATGTTGGTAACACAAAAAATCATCCAAAATTTCAAAATTCCATTTACATATATTTTGTCAGTCATCCACCCATAATTGAAAACCTTAATTTTATTTTAAAACTCCACATCAATAGTCAGAGATCTATTTATCCTTTCTAATAAATATGGAATGGAAACCATTTGAAAATGTATCAATGTATCACCTTCCTTGATTATTCCCATGTCAATTTTTATTATATACATATACATAGAATCCATTTAAAATATTATCTTTTTCCGAGGTCCATGATCATTTCATCTCAAGGCATCGGCCACCTTATTTTCTTTCCCCGTGAGGTAGTATATAGGGAACTCATAATCCTTATGTAGCTCTATCCATTTCCTTTTCCACATGTAGAGTTCTTTTTGTGAGAAAATATACTTCAATCTCTTGTGATCAGTATAAATATCTATGTTTTCGACATATAGATAGTGCCTCCATATCATCAGAGTAAATATTATAGAAACTAAATCAAGATCATGAGTTGTATAATTTTGTTCATGAATTTTTAGCTATTGTGATGAATATGCAATAACTATATCATTATATATAAGGACACAACCCAGTCCATTCTTTGAATAATTAAAATAAATAACAAACCCATCATTCATAGATGGTATAGTCATGATTGGATAATTGACTAATCATCTTGACAGTTCGTCAAAACATTCTTTACACTATTTTGTCCAAACAAATTTAACCCCTTAATTTGTGAGCATGGTCAATAGATTTGGCAATCGGGAAAAATTATAGAAGAACTAAAGATAATAACTTGCTAAATGAATAAAACTATAACTTTGGTTATACTCATCGGTGCTGGCCATTCTTGGATTTCCATGGTCATTGAAGGATCAACAGAGATTCCATCCTCAGAGAAAATATGGACATAAAATGAAATATTGTAAAGCCATAATTCACACTTTCTAAACATCCCATATAATTCAATTCATTTAAGAGTTTTTATAACATTGTGCAAGTTATTTTCATGATTTTTGTATATTTTTTAGTATACAAAAATATCATCAATCAATACAACTACAATGTCATCATGATATTCCTTGGAAATTCTATTAATTAGATCCATGAAAACATAGGGTGCATTAGTCAGTCCAAAAGGCATTACTAAAAACTCGTAATGACCATACCTTTCTAGAAATGCTGCATTTGAAATGTCTTCTGTGATCATGCACAACTGCTGAAATCCAGATTGAAGATCAATATTTGAAAAATATTGAGATCAATGATGTTTATTGGATAAATAATCTATTTGAGGTATGAGATACATGTTCTTTATTTTTATAGCACTGATCTTCCAATATTAAAGCCACATCCTCATAGATCCATAATTGTTCTTAATAAAAAGAACCGAGGCTTACCTTGGTGAAACAAAAGGGAGAATAAATACATTAATACTAAATTATTCTACTTGTATCATTAGTTCCAATAATTCCCTATTGGCAATTATATAATTATTCATCAATATAGACCTTGAACCAAGAATTAGATCAATGGAGAACTCAATTTCGCATTCTGGAGGATGTCCTGGTAAATCCTTTGGAAACACATCAACATATTAATGCATAATAAGTATGTCCTCTATTTGATCATTCCTTTTCTTACACTGATTTATTTCAAACTCTTCCTATACAATAATTGAATTTAGTAGAGCTATAAGCTATTGATCAATATAAGATTCATATGTTGATTTTAATGCTATAATGATAATTTACTCATTATAATCAACAAAAATTTTATCTGCCTTCATTTCACAAAAAAAAATTATATCATGGTCCAAAATCCAATCTGTACCAATGATTATATCAAATTAAATCATTGGTATGATGATGAGATAAGAAAATAATTGTCTTTTATATGCCCTAAAAGGAACTGATTGACAAAACATTATTGTAATTATACTTCCCTTATGAGTTTTGACTGAAAACTAAATTGTTAAATCAAATTGGAAATATATAATTTTCATTGTAAACTGGTAATATATGAAACAATGAGATGATCTAGAATCAAATAAATCATTGGCTAAATTTGTGGAAACTATTAAATTACCAACCACCATATCATTCGGAGCTTCAAACCTAGTAGTAGTGATCACATAAGATTGGCCTTGCTCCCTAGTAATTCTTAATGTAATAATTCATGGATCATAAGACATTCATCTGAATAATGCCCTATTTCTCTACAATTGTAGCATTTAACATTGACATCCTATTTCTTTCCCTTAAAATCATGATCATTGTGGGTTTTTTCACCACACTTATAACAGACTCAAATTTCATTCAGGCAGGTACTAGGGTGTTTCTTCCACATTTAGGGCATGATGGAAAATCATTTTTCCCTTCTCCCCTTTATTTCCATTTCCAGAGGGTTTATTAGATCACTTCTTCCCTTGCTTTTCATTAATGTCAAAAGAATTAGATAATTCGTTTTCATTCCAGATAGCACATTTGACAATATCTTCATACGATGAGAAGGATTATAAGAATATATCATTATGAAGAAATGGTTATTAAACAACTAAGAATCGATCAATTTTACTCCTTGGGATATGTATATAATTTCTATCATGCCTTATTAACCTTGTAATGTTAGTCTCAATGTTTGTGACATTCTCATCATCATTTTGCCTTAGACTCAGAAATTGTCTTTCCATATCCGGTAGATGATCGGGAAAAATGTATTTTTCTATGAAATGTTCTTTAAACTCCCTCAATTCCATATTTGATATTTCATCATCTTACTTTGTGTTTTAAATCGATGAACACCAATGATATGCATCAACTATGAGGTTATAAATGGCTAGGAAAATTTTTTCCCTCTCGATACTCCCCAAAGCATGAGATATTTTATCTACTGAACATATCAATTGCTCAACTACAAATAGATTTTTAGTCCCATTGAATTTGGGTGGTTTCTTCCTCATGAAGAGGACATTGATCCTTTCTGTGGTGGACCATGGTGCTCCCAACAGGTAAGGATATTATTCAAAACCTAAGTGAGTTGTCCCAGTATTTTGATAAGTTGATCAACACTAGTTGCATCACTATCTCCACTATAATTATCTTGAGTTGGAGGGGAATCCTAAAATGTATTATGTTCATTGATACTCTTTATATTACTTCCACTAGGCACCATTTCTAAACAATTTCATACACTAGATTAGTTTATGAATCACAATACATGATTCCAAACTTGTAAAACACATAACATAAATTGAACAGTTTAAGGATATAATCCATAATCATAAAATTGGTTTCATTGAGGAAGTATATACTCATAAATCCATTATAATGGTTTTTAATGAAAATGTTATTTATCCAGATCATATCCCCCATGAGTACCTTAAACAAGAGTGCTGAAAGGCCCATTGTCATGTACTAGGATACCTCACGTTAAGCCCAAAACTCCTTGTCAGTGTTTTCACTCCTTTGAATATCTGTGCTGAAGCCTCCTCCAACTAATCGTATCCATACAGGGATGTACTACTTATAAATCTCTCAAAATCTCTACTTTACCAACATTATATGATTTGCATTTATACTAATCTTCAAAATTTATATTAGGGTAATGTTCTCTATTCATTAATTTCTAAATAATGTTTCCTAGGTTTGTACTAAACATCCTCTGATACCAACTCTAATGCCATGACCCTAGATACCTATAGTCAGTGCATTATTACATAACATTGGCATGATACCAGGAATCATGTCCTGAAATACGAAACATTTTAGTAGCCTTGTAAGTACTAGATACATACATATGTTTTACATTACATCATGAAATTAAAAAAAACATTGTGTCCCCATTGAACACACTCATATTCTTGTCCTATCCCTACAAGTTAATAATGATATATTTCTTCACATCCTAGGAAAAAGAAAATATAAAATGTGGTGATCTCATATGTTCAGTAAAGGTAACAACATAGCATAATATTTCATAAATATGCCTGAACATTTAAATAAATTAATAAGACTAAAACCCAATCCTTTTAAAATTCATTATAACATGAGAAATATAAATAAATTATTTCCATATAAATAATTTAATTAATATTATACTACTCTAATAATCACATGCAATATCAATAGTAAATTTCATAATGATGGAATGCATAATGTTTTACATAATAACCACATTGTTCAGGCCTCATGCCTAGACTACAAAAAAGATTTTGTAAAGGTATTGTGCCAAGACACTAGTTTGTCTCGTGAGACCTATTGATGCATCGAGGAGCTATAGTGGTCTCCACCCATCAATTACTATGTCAAATGCATTCCTCTGATGAAACGTCTAAAACAAAACATATACATTCCTTTTAAAACTTGAATACAAAATATTAATACTTTAATCATGAACCATGAATGGTATAAAGAAACGCATCCACAGTCAAACATATCAAAAAACATTCAATAAAGTATGGAATACTTTATCACAATAAATCATCATGAAATAATTGTAAAATACTTCAAGGGATGTTGACTTAGATGAAATCCAAATTATTTGAGAGAAATTTTAAATCATTTAAAAGCCACGAAATTATAACAGAAAAAATTTATTTTGAATTTTTTTTATAATATTGTAACTGTAGCTTCTAAGGTATCATAACAGCGGAGAATTGCAGCACCCACTGTATAAGATAAAAAACTATCTTATAATAGTTTTTTGAAATGGTTATAAAGTACCTGGTTTGGAAAACTATGAAATGATTTAATTAAAACAATTCTATAAAAGTCCAAATGGTATAAATGACTTTGACCCATAGTGTTGTAGATAGTAAAATGTTTTTGAAATACATTTTTATGAAACATGGATGTGGACGATAAAGAGGTCCTATTTATTTAATTATGTATTAACAAGCTCAGATAAGTAATGAGATTGTAAAAGTAACCCTTACCTTAGAATATTCCATAGTCGAGGGTACATTAACCTTCTGTATAATAGTAAAATCGCTATTATTAAATTATTAAATTTCATCTCACATAAATATAAAATCATATATGATCTTCTAATATTTCATTGCTAATAATATTTTTGTACTATCATTGTATCAGGTGTAAATTGACTCATTTTCCTTTATAGGATTTGTTATGTAAGTCATGTTTGTTATAGATAGGATATATTTGATTCACATCCAGAATAGTATTATGTTCTTAAATCAAAATTTTTAATCATAAAATAAAAATTATTATATTATGGTTACTATGGGGAAATGAATCTAATCGCGTTCAGGGAGACAGTAATCTGTACATACGCACGAGCGAAACAAACATTATATTGAAATTATTATCATATGTAATTGGATGGTATAATATATATAAAAATAATTAAAAGGGTATATATAATATTAACATCAATTATACTCATTATTATACCAGTACAATTAATGATGTTTTTAATAACAAATTACACCACGATGTAGAGACAGTAAGTCGTACCTATGCACGCATGATGAATTTTTCATTCGTAAGATGGATAGAATAATGAATATGGTTGTAAATAATTTATTATAACATCACATTATATAGAATATACTGGATTTAATATTTTGGTATGGAAACAACAATGATATAGTATGTGGAATAAATAAATAACTTTGAAAGAGGTGAGGCAATTATTATCCATTCTTTGGGTTCTTCCTTTTGATTTGATCAACATTTCTCCTTAGGTTGGATTTATTTTCAATGTATTGCCTCTAGTATTAATTGAGGGTATTTGGTGGTATATTTTTTCAGGGGGATGACAATCCAAATTTCTTTGGAGGTTTGATTTTGAAAGAAGTAGAAGTACCCTTTTATAAGAGAGGTGAGGGTCACATAATGAAAATCTTGAAATATTAATTTATTATACAATCATTTTCAGTTTATAGTTGCTCCAAAAGGATTTATTTAGAGTATAAGGTTGGTATGTGTCAAAAACACTCAACCAAGATTTTTTAGAATGGTTTATGTCACCATATTAACCTTATCATTTAGATTTAACTATTAGTTAAATAGTTTGACATTAACCATGTATCATTTAATATTATATAATATGGTTAATAAAATTACTATGACATTCCATGAGAACCCCATGTGGTTAATTAATGAAATATTTATCATTATATTAGTCCTTTGGCCAATCCATATATATTTATATGTATTATTTCATTTAATAATAAAGTATATTTTTTAATAACTCGTTTATGTTAACTTTGACACTATTGAGGATTTTGTTTTTGTGGAAGTCCTAAAAACATGATTACTTTGAAAAAAAATTCTTTAATCAACCCTAAAATGTAATATTAACATATAAATTTCATGGTAGTCCTAAAAAACATTCACATTTTATTTCTTATAATATTTATAATATCATTTTTTTGATTCTTTCATTAATAAGTAAAATAATGCATCATTTTTGTGTCATAAAAAATAAATATATTTTATTTATAAAAATTATAAATAAAATATCATAATGTAGTAAATTTCATTAGATTTCTAATAACTATTTATAGTCTAAGAGTACAATTATAAAACCTCATATAAAAAATATTTTAATAAAATATTTATTTTTATGTTACAATTTCCTTAACTATAATATAATTTTAAAAAAGAATCATTTTCACTTACCAATTGCACCATGGGGTACCAAAATAAAGCCAAGGATTCCCATGGTTAGAAATGTATTATCCAATATGGTTAGAACACATGTTAGGGTAATTTAATACTATTATAATATTATTTTTACCCTAATTTACTAGATTTACCTTTTTACCATGGTTCATAAAATATTTACTAATGTAACTATTCATAATGTCTATAAATAAAAGATAACAATTTACAAAATTTGGACAACCTGATTCAAAATACGGAATTCATTTTTCTAAATTCATGACACTGATGTCATAGAAATTAATTTAAAAATAATTTTCATGGTCAAAACCAAAAGGGGGGTTTTTATGAAGTAAAGTCTATCAAATGATTGACATGTGTTTATATACAATTAAAATTTGAAATTTCATACAATGACCTACATTATATAAAATGATAAAAATATATTTTCTGAGACTTTAAAACAACTAAAATATATAATTTAACACTATATATTATTTTTATTAAAATTTTTGTTTTTAATTTAAATTTAGTAATTTCATTATTCATCAAAATATGAATGTTAACATAAAAATCTGAAAATTTAAACATTTGCTTATCTTGATTTTATGAATCAAAATACTAAGCCTATTTTAAATAATTAAATTTAAAAAAATTTAAAAAGTGATAATTATTGTTCATAACGACTAGTTTGATTGGCCTTGGTGTGCTAAAATTCAATGTTATATACAACACAAGCTATTAAATTATTCAAAGAGAAACGTATCGTGGATGATTGGGGTGTTACATTCCTCCCACATTCAAATAATGTTTTCCTCAAAATTTTTATAATACTACAGCATAAAAATATTCTGGTGGTTCTTCATCATAAGTTCCTCGAGATTCCATGTTGCCTCTTCTATCTTAGGGTTTCTCCATAGAACTTTTACCAGACGAGTCATCCAATTTCTCAACACTTTTTCAATGGTACCCATAATCTTAATATGATCCTCACAATAATACAAATCAGTTTGGAGTTCTATTACTTCATAGGTTAAAACAATCATTGGGTTGACATTTATTTTCTCAATAGTGATATGTTGAACACATCATGACTATTGGAGAGATGTGGAAGAATATCAAATGGTAAGATATAACTCCAATTAGTTCTAAAATATCCAAAGTTCCGATGTACCTAGTACTTAATTTACCCATTTTAGTAAATCGAATTACACCTTTCCTTGGAGATACCTTCAAGAAAACATAATCACCTACTTGAAATAAAAAATCCTTCCATTGGTTATCGCCATAGCACTTTTGCGTACATTGAGATGCTTTGGTGTGGTTTTGGATAATCATCACCCATTCCAATTTTTCCTCACCATGTTCTGGGCCAACGATTTTTCATTCAATGACATCATCCCAACAAGATGGTGTGTGACATCACTTTCCATATAACACTTCATATGGTGCCATCTGAATTCTTGAATGGAATCTATTATTATATGATATTTCAACCTAAGGTAAATATTGATCCCACATTACATGAAAGTCACATGAGCAAGATCACAACATGTCTTCTAAGGGTTTAATAGTCCATTCTGATTGTCCATCAGTTTGAGGGTGTTAGGCAGTGATCAAACAAAGTTCAATATCCAGGGCCTTCGAATGAATTTTCCAGAATCATGATGTAAAATGGGGATCACGATCAGAAACAATAGATTGGGGTACTCCATGAAGTCTTTTGACTTCATTAATATATAGTCCTTCTAAATTTTCATGTGTTAAATCTTCTCATATAGTAATAAAATGTGCTAACATGGTCAGAAGATCAACAATGACCCATATTGCATCATTCCGTCAAGGAGTCTTTCGTAGACCCATGACAATGTATATCATAATATAATACCATTTCAACTCAGGTAAGAGAAGATATTGCATGACTCCATGAGGTTGTTGTCTTCCTATCGTCACCTATTGTAAAACTATATATATTGACACATAATCAACAATCTACAACTTCAGGTTGTCCCCCTAAAAATGATCCTTCAGATATCTATACATTTTAGCGCTACAATGCTGTGTAGAGAAATTGGAGCTATGAGCATCATCCAACAATTCCTGTTTAAATCATGTATGTCAGGAACACAAAGTCTATTCCAAAATTTCAAAATCCCATCTTTATATATGAATTATCCCATTCTCCCATCATTCACAGATTTTCTAATCTTTTGAAACCCCTCATCATCAGTTTAAGTACTTTTTATCCTTTCTAGTAAATATATATTGGAAACTATTTGCAAAAATATTTATTTTTCAACTTCCAATATTATTCCCATATCCATTTTTACAAGATAAGTGTACATAGGATCCCATTCTACTCTCATCTTGATCATAACTCCAGGATCCTTTCCGGTTAATGAATCTTCCACCTTATTTTCATTCCACGAGTAGTAGTGTATTTTTCAATCATAATCCTTCAGTATCTCGATCCATCTCTTTTACCTCATGTTGAGTTCCTTTTTCTGAGATAATATACATCAAACTCTTGTGATCTGTATAAATATCTATTTTTTCCACTGATAGATAGTGTCTCTATTACTTCAGAGCAACAATTATAGCTATTAAATCAAGATCATTAGAGGGATAGTTTTGTTAATTAATTTATAGCTGTTGTGATGCATAGGAAATAACTCTATCATTATGTAAAAAGACACAACCATGTCCGTTCATTGAAGCATCACTATAAATAAAAAACGCATCATTCCCCGATTATAATGTCCTGATAGGAGCATTGACTATTCTTCTATTCAGTTGTTGAAAAAATTATTCACAATATTTTGTCAACACAAATTTATCCCCTTTAGGTTTTAGCTTAGTTAATGGGTTAGCCAATCTGGAAAAATTCTAGACGAAGTGCTAATAATAACCTACTAAAAAAATAAATCTATGTATCATAGTTATAAGCTTCTGTTCTGGTCATTCTGGTATTTCCTTTGTCTTGGATGGATCAGTAGAGATTCCATACATATAGACAATATGTCCAAGAAAATAAATCTCTTGAAACCATAATTCACACTTTCTAAACATCCCATATAATTCATTTGTTCTAAGAGTCTATAGAATAATAGGCATTCTATTCATGATCTTCATTGATTTTGGAGTATACACAAATATCATCAATAAATATCACTACAAAGTCATCAAAATAATACTTGAAAACTCTATTCATTGGATACATAAAAATAGAGGGTGCATTAGTTATTCCAAAAAGCATTACTATAATCACGTAATACCCTTACCTGGTATGAAATATAGTCTTTGCATTATCTTCCTTTTTCCCGCACAACTGACGATATCCAGATCGATGATCAATCATTGATAAATATTTATCTCCAAGAAGTTTATCAAATAAATCATCAATGTGAGGTATGGGATAATTTTTTATTATTATTGTATCATTGATCTCTTTGTATTCAATGTACAGCTTCATAGATCCATCATTCTTCTTATGAAAAAAATAGGGGCTCCCAATAGAAAATCACTAGGGAGAATAAATCCATTATTAATAAATTAATCTAGTTGTTTCTTTAGTACCACTATTTGCATAGTGTCCATTCTTTAAGGGGTGATCAATATAGGCCTTGAACCATTAATTAATGCTATAAAAAACTCAATTTCTCATTCAGTAGGATGTCTTGGTAAATCCTTTGGAAACAATCAACATATTATTTAACAATCGGTACATACTCTATTTGAATATTAATTTCCTCTTCATTTGTTATTCCAATCTCTTCCTCCCCAATAATTAAATTGAGTAGAGATACATGAGGTGTATCTAGATAAGCATCAGATGGTGACATTTATACTCTATATATGAGGTACTATTTATCATAATAAAAACTTGTATCCTACTTCTTATTACAATAAATTTTCACATAATGGTATAAATGATAATCCATAATGAGGATTATATCAAATTAAATCATGTGTATAATGATGAGATCCGCAGATAAATAACATTTATATGACCAAATGGGAACTGATTGACAAAACATTTTTGCAATGATACTTCCCTTAGAAGTTTTTTCTGACAACTACCTTATTAAAACAAATTGGAAACATCTAATTTTTTAGAGAATACTCGGACGATATAAAACAATGTGAAGATATAGAATCAAATAATTGATTGGATAAATTTGAGGAAGCCATTAAATTACCTGCCACCACATCATTCATAGATTCAACCTCAGTAGTAGTGATCAGATAGTCCTAGACTTTATCCATTGGTCTCTTCTAACATATGTTTTCTTGGGGATTATAAAATTCATTTTCATAATGCCCCATTTCTCTACAATTTTATAATTCAACACTAACAACCACTTTCATTCCATTGCAATCACGAGCTTGGTGGCCTTTTTCACTACACGTATAATAAACTCAGATTCCATTTAGGCAAATACCCAGGTATTTCTTCCCACATTTACTACATGATAGAAATTCATCATCTCCCTTATTCCACTTATTTCAATTTATAGAGAGTTCATCATATCTCTTCATCTATTCCATTGCCTTAATGTCATAAGACTTTGAGAATTCATTTTCTGTCTTTATAGCACATGAGATAATATCTGTGTATGATGAGAAAAATTATGAGACTATTTCTTGACATAGAAATGGTTCTAACTAATAAAATAATCAATAAATCTTACTCCTTGGGTTATGTATATAATCCGAAACATTCCCTGATATCATTGTAATGTTATCCTCATACTTTGCAACATTTTCAACCACCTCATTCGTAAAACACAGAAATTTTATTTCCATATATGCTCAATAATCAGGGGGAAAGTATTTTTCTTTGAAACTAACATTAATCTACTTCCATTACATATTTGATACTTTTTTATCTTCCTTTGTGTTTTGAATCAATAACCCCCATTCATCTACATCTCCTGTCTGGAAATAAACTGTCATGACAACCTTTTCTCTTTTGATACTCCCCAAAGCACGAAATAATTTTTCTATGGAAGTTATCCACTGTTCAACAACAAATGTATTTTTAATCGAATTGAATTTTGGTGGTTTGTACCTCATGAAGAGGTCTATCTTTGATCCTCCATGCTATGGACCAAGGTGCTCCATTCGGGTACGGTTATTATTCATAACCTGATCGAGTTGTCCCAGTATAGTGATATTTTGATCAGAAGTAGTAGCATCATGGGCTCCACCATAATTATTTTTAGTAGGAGAGAAATCCAAATTTGGATTACATGCTTTAATATTGTTTCCATTCCTTCTACTAGGTTCTATTTCTAAACAATTGCCAACACTAGCCTAGTCTATGAATCATAATACATAATTCCAAACCTGTAAAACAATAAACATAAATTGGACAGTTTATGGATATAATCCACAATCATAAAAATGTTTTATTTGCAGACATATATACTTATAAATCCTTAATAGTGGTTTTTATTGAAAATGTGAATTATCCTAAGCATAACCCATAAGAGTTTCGTTACTAAAATTATAGCAAGGCTCGTTGTCATGTACCAGGATACCCCGGGTCAAGCCCAAAAATATACTTGTCATAGTTTTCAATCCTAGTTACATCTATGTTAGAGCTGGCTCTACCTGCTTGTAACTAGACAGGGATTTGTTGCTATGATAACTCACAAAATCGCTACCTTACCAAAATTATAGGATGTTCATCTATATTATTAATCAAATTCAATATTACGGTAATGTTATTTAATCTATGTTTTTCTAAATCTTGATTCCATGGATTATAATTAACATTCTCTAATACTAAATATTATGTCTCGACTATAGTTTCCCAGAGTCGGTGAAATCGTACAAAACATTTTCATGATACAAGGAATCATGTCCCAAAAGATAGATCTGTTTTGTTGCCTTGAAAGAATTAGATACGTACATAAGATTCAAATTAAATCATGAAATAAAAAAACAACATTGTGTCCCATTTGAACAAACTCATATCCTTGGCCTATCCCTATAGGTTAATCCTGATATACATCTTCATATCCTAGGAAAAATAAATCATAGAATGGGGTGAGCTCAGATTCCAAGCAAGGATAACAATATAGCGTATTCTACCATAAATAAGAATGATCATTGAAGGAAATGTATAAGACTAAAACATGGTCCTCTTAAAATTCTTCATAACATGGGAAATATAAATCAAATAATTCCATTTTCTTATATCAATGATTATTCCACTAGTCGAATAAACCCATGCAATATCAATAGTTAATTTCATAATGAGAGAATGCTTAATGTCGGACATGATAACCACAGAGTCGATTCTTCATGCCAATACTAAAAATAATATATTGTAAAATTCCCATTCCAAGAACCTATTTTGTCTCATGAGACCTACCAATGCATCGAGGATCTATAGTGGGCTCCACCCAGCAATTACTAAGCCCAATGCATTTCGCATACGAAAAGGATGAAAGATAACATAAACATTCGTACTAAAACTAGAATACAAAATGTTAATACATTAACCATAAACCATGAATGGTATAAAAATAACACATCCACTGTCAAACATATCAAAAAACCATCAACACAATATGGAAGATTGTTTCATAATAAATCAACATCAAAAAATTGTTAAATCCTTCAAAATATGTTGACATAGATGAAATCAAAATTATTTGTGAGAAATCTGAAATCATTTAAAATTCACATAATTATAAAAGAAATCATTTATTTTTAAAATATTCTTATAATCATGTAAGTGTTGCATTGAAGTTGTTATAATGGCAGAGAATAGCCACAACAACCATATAAATTAAAAAACCAATCTTACATTAATTTGTTGAAATGTTCATAATGCGCCTTGTGTGGAAAACTACAGAAATATTCCTTTCAAACCATTTTATAAAAAGTCAAACAATGGTATAAATGAAGTTTACCCATATTCTAGTAAATAGTAAAAAGAATTGAAATACATTTTTATGAAACACAGATTGTGATGATATAGTGGTCCCAGTAGATAATTATGTATTAACAACCATGGATAAGTAAAAACATTGTAAAATTAACCCTTACCTTGTTATTTTTCATGGTTGAGGGTATTTTAACCTCTAATATAATTGTTAAATCATTGTTTTGAAATTATAAAAGAACCACACATGTAAATATGATATCATATATGATCTTCTAATATTTCATGATTAATAATATTTTATTAGTATCGTTATTTTGGGTGTTAAAGTATTCATTTTCCTTTTTATGTTTTGTTATGGGAGTCTTGATAATTATAGATAGAATGTGTTGGATTAATACCAAAAATGATAGTAAGTTCTTAAAAATTACTTTGTATCATAAAATCAAATGAACTCGTGAATGGTTATGATGGATAAATGAATCTCATCACGTTCATGGAGACGGTAATTTGTACGTACGCAAGAGTGACAATATCATTCTTTTGACATTAAAAGCATTTGAAATTTGATGGTATATTATTTATATATATAATAATTAACATGTATAATTTATAATTTAAATCTAATATACTCATTATTATACCCATACAGCTAATTAAGTGTTGAATAACAAACTACACCCTAATGTAGAGATGGTAAGCCGTACGTACACATGAATGGTGACTTTGTCATTAATAGGATGGATAGAATAATGAATATGATTGTAAAAAATTAATAATAACATGACATTATGTATAATTTACTAGGGTTATTATTTTGGTATGGAAAAGTTAAAGAATGTGAATTGGAAGATGAATATAACATTGAAGGAGGTGATGAAATTATTACCTCTTCTTCGGGTGCTTCCTTTTGATTTTATGAAAAGGGATCCATTGGATTTATTTATGATCTAATTATGGACACTCGGTTAAAGTGAGGGTATATGGTAGGATATTGGAGCAGTCTTGTGCTATGCCAAATGGATTTGGAGTTTCATTTTGAGCGATGGGTTAGTACCCATTTATGAGAGAGGGGAGTGTTACTTTAGGAAAAGCTTGAAATATTAATTTATTATAAATTCATAATCTGTTTATAATGGCTCCAAAAGAGTTTATATCATGTCTACAGTGGGTATGGGTCGAAAACCATTCATCCAATAGCTTTTAGATAGGTTTATGTCACCATATTATCCTTTTTGTTTATATTTAACTCTTTGTTAAATAGTTATACATTTACCATGTCTCCTTTTATTTTACTTTATACAATTTATTAACATATTACAAAAACGCCAAGAAAATTATAAGTGGTTAATTAATGACATATTAATAATTATATATGTTTTTTGGATGAGAAATAAATTTTTAGGATTATTTTATCATTTAAGAATATTGTATTTAAAAAAACTCATTTATGTCAATTTTTACACTATTTAGTATTTGGTTTTTTTGAAAGTTTTAACACCATGATTACTTCGAAAAAAAATTATTTAATCAACCATAAGATGTCATATTAACCTAGAAATTTTTTAGATGTCATAAAAACGTTAAAATTATATATATTTTAATATTTATAATATCGATTTTTTGATTCTATCATTAATAAGGATAATACATAATCATTTTTATGTCATAAATAAATATATTTATTTTATGTATAAAATTATAAATAAAATATCATGATATATTAAATTTTATTAGATTTCTAATTAATAATTATATTCTATAATATCAATTATTTAACCTCATATAAAATATTTTATTCTATAATATATATCTTTATGATAGATTTTTCATATCTTTAGAATAATCTATATAAAGTGTCATTTAAACTTACATGTGTTATCATGCAGTCCCAAAATCGACTCAAAGATTCCCATAGTTGTAATTGTATCATCCAATTGATTTAGGACAAATTTTAGGTCAATTTTTTATTTTTTATTATATTATTTCATACCCATATTAACTGGATTTACCCTTTAAACATGGTAAATAAAACATTTACTGAAGTAACTATTCATAATGTCTAAAAATAATAGCTAACTATTTACATAATTTTGAACAACTGAATCCAAATATAGAATCAATTTTTCCAAATTCAAGACACACAATTTACAGATATTAATATAAAATAAATTTTTGTTCTCAAAACCAATAACTGGGGTTTTTAGTGGTAAAAACAATCACATGATTGACACATGTTTATGTACAATTTCAAAAGTAAAATAACATCTAATGACTTAAATTATATTTAATGATAAAAATATAATATTTTGATTCTTTAAAACCATTCAAAAGTGTAACATAACAATTTAAATTATTTTGATTAAAAATGTTGTTTTTAATTAAATTTTAGTATTTTTCACTATTCATCAAAACATGAATGTTATAAGAAAAATACAAAATTTAACCATAATATAATATTAACATTCTGAGTCCAAAGATGATGTCAATTTTAAAAATTGGGAATTATTGTTCATAATAGAATGTTTTATTGGTCATGTGGTGCTAGAATCCGATGATGCGTACAACACAAGCAATTTCATTATTCAAAGTGAAACATACCATAGAATATTGGAGTGTTACGAAGTCCCTTACAAATATCATCTCATTAAAGTATGAATTAATAAAATAAATGGATTATGTGTATATGGTTTAAATATACAATAAAAATTTGAAATACATAATAATATATAAAATATTCCTTCCAAACAAATTCTTATCATGACATAATCAACAAAATAGATATTTCACCCAACGAATTGAAATTGAGTTAAAAAATATCATACCTTGCGCATTATTTAAAATGAAGATGTTTTTAAATATATTATAAGGGTTTAAACCGTGTAATTAATTTGAACTCAAAAAAAAAATTATACTTATGATATAATATTGTATCATCTTCTCTCATCTTATCACCCATTTGTTGAGAATATTTCATTATTACCCTAGTTTTGAGTGTTAACTTCTTCAATTTTCAATGCATGTTATGTTTTCTAATTCCCAATTCTATTGAAAATGATATAGTTGAATAATATAGATAATTATATTAGTGTAAAATATGTAATATTTATTCATTATATGTATATATTAGAATCATTCCTGAATGATGGACATAGAAAAAGATTCACATCACTTCGTGGAGATGAAAGACCATACATGCAGATAAGGGGTGGTTTCATTTATAAATGGTTAAAGGGTAAAGAATTGAATGATATATTAACTTTAAAAAATCACCATATTTTAATAACTAATGTATATATACATTATTTCCACCATTATAACCATCCATGTAATGTTTTTATGAAAAATGAATTTCACCACTACGTGGAGATGGTATAACGTAGATATGCACGCACGATGCTTGTGTCTTTCATAGGTTTGATAAAAGGTGTAATATGGTTGTCTAATGACCATAATAAAATCTTAGTTCATATATGATACTATAACTATTATATTATTATTGAAACTAAATATAAATAGGATGTATAAGAATAAATAATCTTGAATTTGTTGGTAAAGACGGTTACCTCTTATTCAGTGGACTTCTTTTAGATCTATTCTTAATTGAACAAGGGATTGTCTTTTGGAATGAGAAGAACCTATAAAATAGGGATTATGATGTTTATAAAGAAAATGGGTATATTTTTTATGATATATATGGATCAATGTGGTGTGATGAATTTATATAAGGAGTTCCTTTTTATAATTATGATAAGGTCAAATATTTGAATCTTTCAAATTATTAAATTTATTTAAATTAATATTCAATTAAAAATTAATAAAAAGTAATTTGTTTAAAATTTATGTTTATTATGAGTAAAAATCCAACCATTTAAGAATAATTCGATAATTGTTTCTATTATTTGTACCTGTATCTTTTGGATTTAACGTTTATTTAACCTTGTTAACACTTTCCATGACAACATGGATCATTACATATTTAGCATTAATATTGTTACCATAAAATACCAAAAGACTAATAAATATATAATTGAGAAAATTTAAACTATATACCAATCATTTACCTAATTTTTATATTTTTATTAATTTTATATCATTTAATAAAATATTATATAATATAAAATATTAACAATGTCAAATTTATGGACTATTCATTACAATGACATTAATAATAACAAGATAAAACTTATAATTTGTTTTAATACATCCCTATCATGTCAAGGTAATAAATAAATATATTTTTTAACATTAAATATCTCAAATTTTGTTTATTTTAATATTTTTAATAACATTTAATTGATATTTTTCCAAATAAAATAATTACATTATCTCTGTGTGAAAGAATTTAACCTTATTATTGTTCAAATAAAAATTTAATAAATTTAAATGGTGAATTTAAATATGTTAATTTTAAAATGTTTATTTATTGTTTAATATTACTTCTTGATAATCCCATGGAAAAAATAAAATATTTATTAAAATCATGAATGTGACATTTTTTAATTTTTTTAAAACAAAATATTATAGAGGTCATAATCTCATCTAAATCACCATAAATGGTGATATTAATGATACTAGAATTAATTTTAATATAAATAAATGATAAAATAAATTTTATTCAATTTTTATGGTCATTTAGTAGCTATATAATTTTATTGTGAACTTATATAACTTAATTTACCCTTTACAACGGTAATAGAAATTACCTACATTACTATTTGTAGTGGACAATGAAAAAAGAGACCAATTTATTAAATTTTTAATTTATCAATCCATAAATGAAAAATATCAAAATTCCTAATATAATTTTTTTTGAATTTATTTCCAATTTAGTCACTCAAAATGCGAAAATTGGTTTTCTTGAAAAAATTCATTTTTTGCCCCAATAATGTTCTTATTACAAAATATGGTATGATTATTATTAATATAAAATTAGTTATATTATATATATCTAAATATCAATTAACATACATTAATAAGAAATTTAAATAATAGAGGTAATTTTAAATATAAAGAAAATGATTTTTTATAAAACATGATATTTTTTAAAATTTAGTGGATAAATTTATTTTTAGAAAAACAAAAAAAATTACCCTTAAGATAGTTTTAATTTTTTGATTTAAGAATGATATATATTTATAATATAAATTTTTTTTAGGTTATAGAAAATTATTATAATATTTACGCATAAAAACAATGAAACTGTTTTTTTGTGAAAATGTATTTTTGAAGAGTAGAATTACTTTACAAATGGTATAGGAATGTTATATTTTTTATTTTTAATATTATTATTTATTTATTTAATATTTTCCATATTTTAATTTGATGAGAAATGAGTTGAATAATTCCATGAGCAGTAACTCTTCCATTAAATAGATTTTTCTTTTTATTTAAAAATTTAAGGTAAATTATTTAATTAATCGTGACTCTTCATTTAAATATTTGGGAACCTTCATCGAAAGAGTCATGAATCTTTACATATTGGAGACTTTTGGGATAAAAAAATATCATTATAAATATTATGTAATACACAACGCTTTTAATCTATTGAAAATACACATATCCCCCATAATATTATAGAGACACCCTAACCTTCTATTAATGTTGTTTCTTATTTTGTTTCATTCAATCCTTATGAAACTGTATTTTTTTACTTATAACATGCAGTGGGGTAGACTAAAACCATTAATATGGTGTTTTTTCATGTCGTGGATGACAACCATCATACTCTAATTTTTATAAAATGATAATGGTAGTCAATATATTCTAAAAAAAATTCCTAGAGAAATATAGTAATTTATATTCTTTTAGTGTGGTAATATGTATATAATATCAGATATCATACAAAATTATATTTAGTCTTCAACATAATCTTATGTTACTATTAAATTATTTATATATTTAGAGAAATGTTTGATCGGGTAAATGGTCAATGGTATAAATTTCATTGTGGTTCCGAAAAATATTATTATTTTCTTTGATTATAAATATTAACAATCCATTTGTTAATTTTATTTTAAAAGAAGGTTAGGGATTATAATATTTCTAATAATGGGTTTTATGATGCCTAAACATCATTCACACATAAATTCTTGGTTGGATTCATTAACAATGTTCATTCTTCTTTTTCCACTTGATTAGAATCAAGAATCACATCCTTGCTAGTGTTTTAATTAGAACACAATAAGAGTGAGTGAGGTTCATGACACATACTCTGAAAAAAATGTATATGGACCCCAATCATTTTCCCATTCAATATCTTAATTTATAGGGGATCTATGGTTGATTGATTCATATTTCCCAGTTTGTTATTTACAGCATTCATAAAGGTTAAATTTCATCTTAAAAAAATTATTTTTCATGTTGCTTTATTTATTTTGTATGTATGATTTATTTATTTAAATAATATTTTTTTTAAATGTATGATATAATTTATATATCATATGTATGATTTGTGATTTGTTGAATGAATTTTAAATTTTAAATATCACTTTTGAATAATTTAAATTGTGTTTAATTAGGAGTAATTCTGTATAAAAAAATTATTTATATTTAGGAAAATACAACTTAATACAAAAATTTATCTATTTAATTAAAATTTATAATATTTATAATTACATTTCAATATATTTATATATATACATAATATAGTATAGTATATTCAAATTTAAATAAATTTTTGATATCTAATTAGATATATAAACAAAATTATTATATCAAAATATACATTTAAATAATAATATTATTAATATTTTATTAGAAATAAGATTAATTTTATTTAAGTAAAATTATTAATATATACTATTCAATATATATAATATTATTTTCAGTATTAAAAGATGAAAAAAATATTATTATTATAATCTTTCAAAAAATGTTAATTCTAAATAATTAATATTATGGGTAATTATATATAAAATAAAAAATTAATTTTTAGAAAATTTAATATCATTCAATAATATATATAAAAATTTTATTATTATTTAAATTAAAATAAATTTACAATATATTACTAGATTTATAAATTTAAAGAATATTATTTTTGTTATGTATTTTTTAAAAATTACTACAAATAATATTAATTTATTAAAAAATATTTTTATACATATAATATTATGAGTAATTATCTATAAAATTATATTTTTTATGTTTTAAAATATATAATTTCGATAATATATATATATATATATATTAAAATTGAAACAATTAAATTTTAAAATATTTATATGAATATATAATATTAAATAGTATATTTAAATTAAATTAAATTTATAATATATTTTTGGATTGATAGATAAATATAATTGTGGTTGATAAATGTTTTCAAGATTAATTTATGAAATATTATTTTATAGAGAATAGTATTAACTTTATTTGAATATAAATATATATATTATAAAATTTATCAAATTAAACATTATACGTATTCATATTTAAAACATATAAATTAATAAATAAATTCATATCATGAGTTAAATACATAAAAGAGTATTATTAATTAAATAAGATAAATTAAATTAGTTGAATATAATTTTTAAAAAATAATAATTTTTTTAAAATTATATTATATTAAAAAATTCACATATATATGACGTCAATAATATATATGTGGCTACCCAAATTTAGTGATTTATAAAACTCAAAAAACCTAATTAAAAATGCATTTTCTCACATGTCTGAGTGTCAAAACCACTAGGGAAATCTTTATGGTCATAATTAATTAATGAAAATGATATTATTTTATTGGTTTGAAAGAAAATGAAATACTCGCAAAGATTGGGTTTGAATATCAAGATATATGTATGTCAGGATTTGTGATATTCAGGTTCATGTGCTAAATATTAAATTGACAATATATTTATTCAGGTTTGGTGTTGGAATTGGGATAGTAGGGATCCCTTATATGGGTACCCAATCCTAATAATATGTTTGAACTGTAGTAATGTACAACTACAAAATGAAAATCACAAAACTAAGAAATCTGAAACCAAATTTAAACAAAATTTACCTATATTGAATAATGTTCATACAAAAAACATGCAAATTAATTTATGCAACAAAATAACTATTCTATAAACACATCAATGTTCATGCTATATGAAAAGAAGATGAATTATAATTTATAATCAATTTTTCATCAATCCAAAACACGAATCAGAAATAGAAAATGATCCCTTAGGAACACATCACCTATAATCACATCCCCTAGCATAAAAGTAACGTCTCAATCAAGCTAAGCATGATGAGAATGAGGAGTGTGAATACCCACGGAAGAATGGAGGAAATAAATGTATGTTAAGTAGGGATTTGGATCATCACTCTATGCATATGGGTCATTGGTTATAACACATTTCGGTACTCCTCCAATCACTGATTGTTCTTACAATGTGGTTGAGGGTTATTTTTATAATTAATCCTTTAAAACCCACACCCATGTATCATTATTTTTTCTTCTTGTCGACCCTTACATAACATTTAAATTAATTTTACATCATGTAATCTCTTAATTCTATGCTGTCATGAATTTCTATGTAACTCATCAAAAAACATATCTTAATATTTATAACATCATCTGATTACACTAAAAAATTGGTAAATATATTTCACAGTGTCTAAACTAAATGTCTTTTTTAAAGTGACAAGTTATTTTGTAAACCCGCAACTTTTAAATATATTACACAGTGTGTAACTATTTTGACCTAGTTTTCCTACTCTTATTTTTATTCAAAATTCCATTTTTCACATTTTATATAAAAAATATCCTCTTTTCATTCATATTTCAAATATAATCTATACACTACCATAAAACTGAAAACATGTCAATCAATTCAAAAAATGGCAAGATTATTCATTAAAGTGCACAAATTAATACATTAAAGTACTCTAAAATATATACATGAAATAAAGCTATCATATATTGATAATTTATAATATTATTATATAAATAATTAATATTTAATATAAAAAATTTAATGTAAGGATAGAATATAATATATTTTTTATTTATTAATATCATTATTGTTGTAAATTAATTATTAAAAAATTAATTTCGTACTTAAATAATTAATTTGATATATATCTGTGTGTGTGTGTGTAATTAATGTGAAATACATTAAAAATAATATTTAACTTATATCATTAATTATAATTCTATAAAATTATAAATGTAATTACATTTATAATATTACTAATATATATTTTTTGTTTTTTGAATGTAACAATCATCATTAAAAATACTTTGTTAGAGTATTAAGTGATTGTTGGTCTTGATATGATCAATCAATTCATACTTGATGTTATATATTCTATTTTTCCATATATGGTTTATATAGTTTATAATAATTGAATTTTATTTCTTCCTTGAGGACCTATATGTCGTCTATCTCTCTATGAAAGTAAGGGGAACCGTGTCAATGGTTAAATATAATGTATTTCAAACCACATGAATAGATCACGTTCATGTGAGTCTAAGTATAATAAATGTAGGCTCCACATGAGACATTGAAGTCTGATGTTGTATTTTTACACCATAAATTAATGGTGACTGGTGGCTACTGAAAACTACGATGATGGGGGTTCTAAAAGATATCCAGTAGGTTTCGGTTGGTTTATCAACTAATGATTTACAAATCCACAAATATTGTACCAAGATCAATTCACTATTATTAAATTATAATTTGAACAATGATATTAATTAAATGATTTTATTGTGATATATATATATAATGTTTTACTAAATTTTACTTTTTAGGTAATCTTTTTTTGTCCATATACTGTAATGGTGAAATAATTTATAATGATTTTTGTTTTAGCTATATTATCCCACCTGTAAAAGTGAGTATTATTAATGACCATGTCAAATTTATAGATGTTCATTTAATGAGTTAGGGTCTCATAATACTGAGGGTTGATCATATAATTACATTAGTCATATATCAACATCATTAATATATTGATAATCTAAAACACTCTACATAATCATAGCTCGATGATAAGGATTGGGTGGAAACATCATTTTTATTCAGGAAACAATGCAGCAGTTGTATAATTTTATTATATGTAGGTATTTATTTTTTTATAATGTGAAAACTACTACTACAGAACCATGTTGTGGTTCATATACTGAAATATTCCATTTATAACATTATTATTCAATGTCTCCTCATATAACTCTAGTAATAAAAACTAATTATAATTTACATTATCAAAATTTAGAGTGAATTTATGATACATACCTATTGATACTCTTGGTGTAGAAAATGAGAATTTATCTGATGAAGATGTTATTAATTATTTGACGGGAGATTTTTTTGATGAGGAAAATGCAATAAATAAACCATCAAATGTTTCTTTGACTTATATGATGGTACAGGTGATTGGTAACCACCATTATTTATTGAAATCATTAATGGTGGGAATTCCAACAACACATGTGTTTGATTAGGGTTTCATTACCACAATTACAAAATTCCTAAAAAATATCAGTAAAACATCTACCTCAAATGATAACACCATATATTATGGAAAAGAGTTCGAAAATAAATCTAAAACCCCAATATTTTATGATTTATTTTTTAAATGAGTTAAATAATTTTGATATTTATTGTCACATGATTAACAAAATTTGAATTTCATTACATGTAACACCATGTATATGTTGTGTTACACACAATACCCTTTTTGGATAGTGTTACAAAAAATACTATGTTTACCATATGTTACAGGCAATACTTTGTTTAAACAAAACATGACATATTATGAAAATATTATTATATGATTTTTATCACCTAGTAATTGGAATGGAATTTTTGAATATGATTAATGAAATTATGTATATATGGTTTCAACATTTTTATATGAAAATTATTTGGTAACCAGTTAATTATAAATAATTGTAAAAACAATTTTAAAATAATGATATTCCTTTCCTGAATAAACTATTTTTATTTACACAAGATTCAATTTTCTCAATTAATTAAACAAACCATTTTGATGATTTATTTAAATTAAATGTATATATTATATACTCAATAAACTATGTAAAACTCATAATATGTGTTCTATAGATAAGATATTTGAATATATTCAATTATACGTATAAAATGATGTATTTTTCTAAAAGGCCATTTAACCCCTATTAATGGAATAACAATTTTAAAACTCAATTTGTAAAAATATTTAAATTAAATTTTTCAAAATTATGATTACTTATGTAATATTATCATAAAAATTATCTTTGGGTGAATTTTTTATTTTCCTAAAAAAGACATTTTTTTATGAATCATGGAGAAACTGAATTTTAATTGAAAACTACTTTTTTGTTTTATTTATATATTTTAATTATTTTTTCATATCATAAAAATGTATAAATATTTTAATTATAATTACATTAATCCAATATAGTTCATTTAAATCATTTTGTTTTTGAATTTTTTTTTAAAAACCTTGTAATTTTTTTAACAATTTCTCTTTAAAAACATGATTTCTCATCTTCATTGTGAGAATAATTTTTCATTAATTATTAAAAATTTTGTGAATTAGATTATAAAGAAGTAACCATATTTTAATTATAATAATTTTTAATTTCTAATAAGTCCAACTAATATTTTTAAAGAAAACGATTAGAGAAAAGACAATTAATCACAACTATTAAGAAAAAACGAGTTTACCAAAGGATGAACCATTAAATTCAAGGTGAAAATTTCTTAGAAACATGTCCAAATTCCTTTTAATGGATATATTTAAATATTAACTATTCATGGATATAATTGTTTTCATTACTGTATCATTTTAATTATATAAAAACATGGTCACATATAACATCTTTTTAAAAATGCCATTTGTTTCCAATCCCGAAAATATAAAATCATATGCCCATTACACACTTATCCACACTTGTCAAGACATTTGGATTAGCCAAACCCTTCCAAATTGAATACCAATCCTCCATTCTCTCATCATATAATCCATTCATCGGGCATAAATCCAATGTGGATGTTTTTTGGGGAGAACCAAAAAAGATACCCAAAGAAGAGGTAACGTTCGTTAATGATTTTTTTAGTTTTATTTCATCCTAAAACATCGTAAATTATAGTTATATAATGATTATGTAATACCCTTGGTAACTTCCATATTATTATATGTTTATATTTTAAGGATACAACCTAAAACCACACACACATCAATCAAATTGGCTATAAAATCATTATTCGTTTGTACGGTGGTCTACCGCCTCGTGAACAGATGTTGTTATTTTTCCATTACAACCATTAATGTTTTTGCATAATGATGGAAATTGAAACATTCTCAATCATGTAAGATAGAAAAATTACCAGATCTAGTGTGTCAAATTCTTTCAATCACGCCTCCCCATGTTCTAGAGAATTCTTTCTAGTAGTGAGGTATAAGGGTGTGTTCGTGAGGAGTCTATGCCCTCATGTCATAATATAACACAGTTATAGAAATTATATAGATTATTAGAGGAATAAGATAAATAAATAATAGAATATTTATCATCTAGAATATTGTAATAAATAATCACGGAAAAAAGAAAACCTCATATAGAAAATGATATGTCACGTCAAGTCTCTACACATCAAGAAAATGGGTATTCAAGCATCCAATAAAATACATATGAAAAAATACAAAAAAAGTAACTATTTATGACATGTATCATAATCCTATAATAGTCTCATTCTCTAATACTCTGTAGATTATAAAAAATCAAGCATTTTAATGTGGGTTCTTTCCCCAGTCACAACCTACATCCATGACATCTATTTGAGAACCCAATGGCAGTATGAATAGAGAGAGAGTTAACAATGATTAGGCCACCACTATTTGGGTATATAACAAATCAATTATATCTAATACAATTAGAAGTAGTTTGTATTATATAAAAGGTAGAAAATGAAATAATTTATGTTCCCATGGAATATGTGACAAAATCATGTGTTACTATCCAGCAGAATATGGCTCACTACAAACAATAGTTGGGCTACAAAAACATGGGTAAGAGTAAAAGAAATACAGAAGTGTAATGTGGTCTAGCCTACCCACTGGAGTAAAGTACCTATACCATGTTTATCTAAAAATTATATAGAATTTATTTATCTTTTCTTCACTATAGAACCAAGTTTATAATCTCCATCACATCCACTCAATATAAGTAAGTATATAAAGTCAATCGCATCCACATAAATAATCTAGTATATATCATTCACCATGACCACATTATATAATTAAATTCATTAACAATGTCCATGCCTATTAATCAGAAGATTCATATCGTGAAGGGATGGATCTACGTTATTGAATATAAAGGCATATAGGAAATGTTCCAGGACCATCTCAATGGAAACATAGTAATTTCTTGGGTGGGGTCCAAAGAGCATATCAATAGACCATGTCCAATTAAATATCTAGAAATCTGTATCTAAGGGGTAGGAAGGCTCTTGGAATCGTACATAATCAGGAACCATGGAGGAAATTGATTCAAGCCCTCTTATACCACAAATAAGATCCCAAGAATAAATATTTTATGAATATAATGGAATCAATTACTAAGGTATACCAACTGAGGAATCAAATATCATTATCCTTTCATTATATAATTTCATTCAACATTCACAAGAATTATAATTACATAAGTTTACCCACACATTTATAAAATTATTCTAAAATCCTTTTCAAAGATTAAATTAAACCTCTATCATGATATCACTTGGAAATATAGAGAAAACTTCACATGATCATCCAATTTAATTCAATTGAATTTTATAAAATAGATTACCATATTTGGGAGAGGAAACACACACCCCATGGGTTGAATAATTATATTGTAAATACAAAGGCACACAACATGGGTGGACTGGGTTTGATAAATAACCACCAATAAACTGAAAGATGATAATGGACATCCCTAATAGGTTCTAATTCATTCAATTCATTTATTCAATATATTGTTTCAAGAATTTCCAAAAATTATAATATTTGACAAAACTATGGAATGTTTTTAAATAGAAAACTTGTATGGTATATGGTATATAGCACCTACAATAGGAATGCAGTAGATAAATAATCAAGTATGGATCTGTAATTGAGTTCATATTTAGAAAAACACATAAAGGGTAAAAATATTGAAAAGAATTAATATTTTATCATAACAAAATAATGCAATCATTACCCATTAAAATAAATAATTGAATATGTTAAATATAAAACTGACATGAAAAAATACAATGAGACCGATGGCGTTCTAATCTGAGTTAGGATAATGAAAATGTTACAAAATATATGAATTTAGATTCAATGCATGCTCCCAAACACGAGGTTTAATACAATAGAGAAAAATAGAAATCAGATTTAGGGTTTAATATATCTGAAATTAGAAATGATAATATCCCAACTTTTAACTAGGTCTCATTTTTTTCGTCACATGGTTGGACATACCGGGTGACACCCATTTTCCCTTAATTGATTCCAGGGAAACTACACATGGTTTCATGTTCACGGTTTGAATAACCATGTGTATCTAGCACAACAAAAAAACTACAGAGCCCCTTAAAAAATAATGTGCATATGGTTTCATGGTTTCATAAAATTATGAAACCTCTTTCACCCCACTATCCAGGCCAGACATGATAAGAGTAATTGAGTAACCTTTCATACACAGTTTTTACTAACTGTGTGGCCTAACATGCTTTTATTAAAATGATTCTTGGAATTGAACAAGCCCTAAAAACTATCAATTCACCAATTACATCGATGGGTTCTCACATTAGGCTCTAATCAAGCATTTAAACCAAATTATATATATCGTCACTTCAATAAAACATTGGATCATAATGTCATCCCCTTTGATGAAATTCCACCCCGAATTTATCTGCATTGGTGGTCAATAATCACCGAATAATAACTCTAGCCACTAAACAAGTACATCAGGCTCCTGCTCCCATGACTTATCTTATAAAAGGTCATTCTAGAATATCACCTAATGTAGTGGAACTGTTCGTCCTCAATGAACCTTTATTCACCTACCAATGATAGAAATATAATTCTATTAAAAGAAAACATCTACCTATATATCAAACTCATCCGTTTGTAACATATGATAAGCTTCTGAGTGAAAACAGCACAGCTGAGATACACGAATGATTTCGTTTATGGAATGGTACCTTTTATGTAACTATAACTGATAGTCAAGGCGCCCAAATACCTTAGAAATATAAAGCAGTCTGACATTTCATAATGAAAAATTAACCTATCCCCTAATACTTTAGTGTACCATCCTCTGTGAGATATGTAAAAATACATAACCCCCGACCTTAAACTAATGATGTCATCAATGAAAATCGAAAAAATATTTTTGTCGAAGCCATGGTATATCCATCCATTTTCTAATCAACTAGACAGACTCAAAAGAATCATACATGAGATAAAATATTACTAAAGCTACATCACATGCCCCAAACCAGTATATGGGTGATTAGCATGGCCTATATTAAAAAAATTTGTTTCCATCTGTATATTTTCATCATAAATATTTTTTTAGTCCAACATAACTAAGGTAATATGTCTCTCCGAAGTGCCTCCCAAATCTAGGATGCATGATGGAATAATGTCCTCAATCACTTGAATCATGTACTTTTATTTTCCATTTGTCTACGAGTGGTAAACTATTCTCAAAAGAACATTTTTATCCAAATACCGTTGGAAATATCTCAAAAAAATACTTAAATTGGACATCACAATATAATACAATGATATAAGGAACCACCTGATGTCATACTATATCATTGATATACAATCCCCCAAATTCATATGATGAGAAGGTCTCATTGATTTTAAATAAGTTTCAAAACATATTTATCGAACCAAAAAAACCCATAAAACATCACTAACTCAATGGGACCTCAGAATAATCATCATGAAATATATCATTACATCATCTCATTTTTACTAAAAATGGTTATCTACTGTAAAATCCACGTTGGTATCTAACGTTATGCATTAACCTGCTAACTGCAGGAACATTAAATAACAGAAACTATATTTCACACATTTCATCTCTAACAAACAACACCGCTATTGTAAATCACAATACATCATGGTAATTCCAGGATACGTTGACTAAATGTTTGCATGAACCCCCTAAGTCATCTCCTCACATATCTCTGAATGAATTCTAAGTGACCATGAATAAATAGGATTTCATCATTTCCCACAGTCCAACCAAGAGGTACGTTCTAACCTGCCATACAATACCATCAGACTAGTCCCTCATATTCTGATATCTACCTCATCCTCACTCTATTCATAAGGTTAGAGCTTATAGCTAGGGATGAAATAAATTCATACCTCTAGTTGTTCTACACTTACAAGAGCATTTAAAAAAAACCAATTGATATGCTTCCAATCACTACTAACCTCATAAAATATATCAATCTTATCCCTTCTACACAGTGTGTCAGAAACTGCATTTCCACATCCAGACATATGGACAACTGTAAAGTTGAATGTATACTCAAACCACCTTCACTACATTAAATTCATATTATATTGAGTAAATATATATACTTGAGGCTCTTTTGGCCAATGTAATCCAAAAAATGTTGTCTCATTAAATAATGCTTCCAAAACTACATAGCTTGAACAACTGTATCTAACTTGAGATCATGTATTACCTAATACATTTTTTGTGGAATCAACTGATGAGACCCATAAAACATGACTCTAACTCCTTGCATCAGAACTACACATTTCCTGAAACCTGATGCATCATAATACACACTATAACTCTAGTATAAATCTTGTAGATTTAGGATATATACTGAATTTAGTCTACCATTAATCACCTAAATTTCCTTCTCACATGTATCTAACCATAAAAAATTCACACCCTTCATAGTCCATCCTATGAGATGTTTTTTTATGTTAAATAATTCCTGTAGAAAATTCATGTAATATGAACCTCACCACAAAAAACTATTTATATCAAATATGTTCTTGGGTTTCAACTCATAAAAATCATCTCTCCCCATCAATGGATAAACTGATACTCTAGTCTATGAGATAGTATAAACATGGAAGTGAATCTTATCCATCCAAAAGGGGAACTTTTGGAGCTTATCATAAAACTTATTCTATCTTAGTGTATACAAAAAATTTGTCAACTTATTTTTCATGGTCTTATCGATTGAATGAATACCCCATGATTTAATCCGTGAATACCAAAATAAAATAATCTATATATGAATGAAAAACTCAATACATCAGTGCCATGAATCCTACTAGAATGTTTGTGAGACCGAATGGAATAACCAAATTCTCATATAAACAATAGCTATAAAAAATGTTATACAAGGTATTTCCTCTCGTCAAAAAGACACATGATGATATCCTAATCTCAAATAAATTTTTGAGAACAATCAAACTCCACAAAGTAGATAATAGAGTTCATATATCTATAAAAAATTATATTTATCCTTAACCATTAACTGCTTAAATTTCCAATAATCCACCCATTGACTCAGTCTTCTGAACATATTTTTCTCAAAAAGGTCCTATGAATCCATTAGATAAGTTCTAGGATGTGTTGATTCATTTTACTTCAAGTCCTCTAGCTGGATCATGAACTATTGAAACTCCATATTAGCCATCATACAGTTCCTATAACTATATCGACAGAGAATTCCACCTCTCTATGGAGGTAAACCATAAATTTCATATATTAAGACATTAATGAAATGGCCAATCATTATTGGGAAATATATCTAATGTGATTCCTCATAATTTGGATAAAAATTATGAATTAGGGTTGTCATTCTATGAATCCCACAATGCTTTGTTCTAGCTCTAACATCTTGAACATCCTATTCACCCTTGTGAATCAAAAATCCACCCTCTAGTGATGTGATGGTCACCCTCTAGTGACAGAAATATGCAAAGTAATTATAAAAATCATTCCAAAACATCCATAGTATAACATCCAACCATGTAATATTTGGGAAACAATAATTCATATGATGTGAATCTAACTAATTTTAAGGGGTAAATCCATATACTAGCATACACCCGATGCTCAAATACCCAAAATAGTATCAATGGTCATAAGACCACTTGAAAATGATCAACAAGTCCTATGCTATCCAACACATGTATAGATATGAAACTATGTAATATAGCTATATAAAAATGAGAAAATATAGGATTAGAGATGACTAAGATGTTACCTCTCACGATAGATGGGATGAAACATTTCTCCTTAGGGGTAGGTAGTATAGAATCTATCTAGCCAGAGGAAAACCCCTTTTATTCAACCTCACTAATCACTGTAGTCCCATTCTATTTTGTTTGATCAAATGGTGCTCGGATACCTCAGCTTGATCAACCGATACTACCCTAGCTCCAAACCTAACATAGAGTTATGAAACCCATTCCTGAATATGTATTTGATGTTAATTCACACCCACAATCAATTAGAGGGAAGGTTCATAAAAACAAATGTACATGAACCATCATATAGAAGGCATGACACTCGAATAGGTCTTGATCATACTGATATCATATATTTCCCTATCCCCCACATTGGTGAAAAAAGAAAACACTACCAGAACTCCCAACCTAGATGATATATACCACATGAGAGATCTACAAATAAAACATTATTCTAGAAAATGTTGAAACACTAGGTCGAGATGCTAAAATTACCTATTTTTTTCACACCAAACATCGCTTAGGTTACACACTATAATAAGAGTATGATTTGTAATCATAGTGTTGGATTTTATCATGAACATGTTGAACTGAGATCAAAGACATGTATGAGACCATCCTCAAATCGTATTTCATTTGGTATCTAATAAGAACGATATATCAGTGAAAAATTATGAATCTTTATAAAGAATTTAGAATATTCCATAATATTCAACGTTACCTTCTCTAGCTGCATAAAATCACGAGACCACTCTTCCCTCAGAGTCTTGAGAAAAATAGTTTGTAAAACATATATCAAAAATCACCCCAATCCATAAATCACTTCAATCTATCCTTGTTCGAAACATATCACCAATTCTGTTCTAATCCATGAAGCTAGTAAGTTATGATCTAAACTCACCTCTTAGGAGGTATCTCTAGCTACTTGAAATTAAAAAATTTATGATCAATCAACAACTCATAATCATGTGGACCGAAATGAGGCATTCATTTAACTCATACCATAATAAGTTCTAGTTTTTACAACCAATGATCTATGATTGAATGATCCATAATTACCTGTTTAGGGTTTCTACATTAACCTAGGTATGAAAACACTATTTTTTTATCGGAGTAAATCTATGTACCAAACATTTTTTTCAAAACTCTATAAAAAACAACTAGAACACATTCAGATCATACAAGGCACATTACAATAGTAATGTTGTCATAAAATACATCCTATATGAAATGTAAAAATGAAAGCCATGTGAATCCAAACTAGTTCCAGAAATGATGAATGAGATGCATACACTCATATCATCATAAAATACTAAAATAAGTCCTCAATCATATCAATGGTAACATCACTAATCTAGTGCATCACACAATAGTGGAATCATATCAACTATAATAGAAAAAATCAAGATAATTATTTTACATTCAATATAATATTGTTATTTCTTATACATGGGTCAGTTACTCCCACACATAGCTTATTAACAAAATATTATTTCTTTATAATCATTCTATATTTCCTCAAAATAGTAATTCAAATAGAATTGAAAACCGTTATGATACAACTTCGTAACATCTGGACTTGTATACCACTAAATAGTGCCTCGAGCTGGTGGGTCACATGGACTGAAAAAAACATCCCTATATACCCATGGATGTTTTCTAGAAGCACGGTCCTAGGGTGTGTTAATGGGGATATTTTTCCATCATGTCACAGTATAACATAGTGGTATCAATCATACATATCAATAGTCAAAGCATATAAATAACTAACAGTAGATGAAATATCCAATAGAGTGTAATATATAAATAATGTAACAGAAACATCATCCAAAAAATGTTTTGTTAGTCATGTCTCTACAAACTATTAAAATAGGTATACAAGAATCTAATTCAATGAATGTATAAAAATTCCTAAAATTACAAAATGCAATTGCCTCTGACTTGCATCCCAAGGCTATCTTTCATTGGTTCTCACTGAAATCTAAACATAACACAAATCATGTATCATACTATGAGAGTTTTCCCTAATCCCTACCTTCATCTATTTATATTGAGTGGATACCCAATTGTGTCCCAAAAAAGATGTGAGATAACACTCAGTTTCCCAAAACCAGTGGTATCCATAACAATTCCTATATGTGTGTTATTAGAAGAAAGGGTGTGTAGTATATCACTAATATAAAAGGACCAAATATAATATTCCATAGGAATATGTGACAATAGAAATAGATACTTTGAATCCAAATAATGGATCCCTAAAAACAAAATTCATACTCCTAATAAAAGGGATGTAGTAACAGAAATACACATATGTAATATTGTACAGTCAACCCACTATACTCAAATACCCATACCAGGGCTATCAATAAAGTATATAAAAATCATCCATTATGACCACATTGTATAACAACGTGTTTAATATCCATCAAATACATGATTTATAAACAAGTTTGTCACATTCATAACTTCCACTCCATATAATCTATTATATAACATTCACCATGACTACATCATAGAATCAGAGTAATCCAAAATGGTTTCACTATGTAATCAAATGTACTAACGAAAATGAATTGGATCCAAGTTATAGAAGACTATGGCATCTATGTCGAGTACTAGTAGCATCTCAATGGAACCTCAACATAGAATTGGGTTGGGTAAAATGATCATGAAAACAGACCATGTCAAATTAGAGCCCAAAAAGCTGGATCCAAGGTGTAGTAAGGCATATGGAATCCTACAGAATCTTGACCTAAAGAGTAAAGAGTTATAAACCAACCCCAAAAAAAATATTATCGCAAAACGAAACATCCCTATAATTTAATAGAAATTATAACTATGTTATACCAACTAAGGAATCCCCTATAATTATCTGTTCATCTTATAATTTCATTCATTATTAATAGGAATTTATATTTCAGGAGTTTTCCAACTCATTTATATAATATCTCTAAAACACTTTTATAAATTTAAACAATTATCATCATTTTATCACATATAAAAGGAGTAAAACCATCTCATAATTATTAAATTTAATTCAATATTTGTTTTGAAAACAATATCTCTTCCTAGCTAGGTGGGTACACATGAACTGCACGGTTGGAATAACCATATGAAAAATACAAATTAACACCCATAGGTTTACTAGGATGGGAAACAATGTCATAAAGTTAAAGGGATGTTGTGGATAATCATAAAAAGATTCAATTCATTTATATCATTTATTTAATAAGTTTTTATGGAATCTAAAAAATGTAAAATGTGTATAAAAACTATGAAATGTTTAAAAACAACTAAATTGTATAGGAAAAGGTATATACCACCTTTCATTGGTCAATCGTAGAGCACTCATCTAGTATCATGATCTGAAAAAGTCCAGATTGAGAGAAAAATGATGAACAAATAATAATCTATAAAATAAGGGATAATATGAAACACCAAAATAGTGTAGCTAATAATGAGGAAAACAATGAATGACACAAGATGAATGAAGAACTCGCCGGCGTGGATCTACAAAGAATGAAAATAATCGAATCTGAGTCCAAATAAATAAACGTGGTCAAAATATATAAATTTTGATTTAAAGGGATCTCCCATCCAAGAGGTTCTATTCAATTGAGGAAAAAAGAAAAGGGTATTAGGTTTTAATATTTTTTAAGGGATAAAAGGTCATTTCCCTATGTTTAATTAGGTCATAAGGTTTGGCCGCACAGTTAGACAAACCATGCAATTATTGTGAAACATTTACTATCTCAAGGGGAACCTCAAATGGTTTCATGTACATAATTTTAAAAAAACTATTCACAAACAATGAAACAACTTCAATTAAAAACTTTCATTCTCCGCACACAGGTGTTCTCCAAGGGTTGCATGGATTCCTTAAATCATGTGACCTGATGCACCCCAATGTCCTTGACTTACACGGATAGAGTATCCATTCAGACTTCCCCACATGTGTTCTACCACCTTTGAATCATACAATAATTTAAAAAGAGGTGAGTTTTGGCACTGAATATTCACCAGACATCATGGATACACCCATGACCACAATTCATACTCATTTTTGGTCATAAACACGCATTTAAACTGAGTAAAAAAAGAAATACATACCACAAGAAAACATAGAATTTTAAATAAATTCCATTTATATATTATATATGTGATACATATGAATTTTTTAAAAAATTTATTAAATTTTATAGCACGCATTGATTCATTATTTCTATTTTTTGGAATATGATAAAGTTATTCATTTTTACAGTGGACTACAACCTCCCAAAGAAATGTGGCACATTTATGCTATACATTAAATATATTATGGTTGAGAATAATAAAACAATATGATATATATTTCATAAAAAATATTCTAGATTTATAATATATCATATACTTTCCATTATTTCTATTGTAATAAAAATGAATATATTTTTCATGCGTATGCACAACCTAACTTCTCTACCAATAGTGTATTTCATTTTCTGTTAAAATATTTTAAAGATTACTATATATATAATTAATATATATATTATTTATATAATGTATATCATTATAGATATTATGAAATCTTTATTAAATAATTATAAAAAAATGTAATAATCTGAAACTTATAAGAAAAAACAATGTTGTTATTACCTGAAAAATGAATTTACCATGGTATTGTTAACAAACGTGTAAGAAAAGGACATAATATAATCATATATCATATGATATATATGAATTTTTATTTTAACGACATGTATAATAATCTTTTATTTAATATACAAGAGGTTTGAACATGTATTAAGGATGTCGAGACTTATGGTAAGTGATTCGTCCCACTTTTTTATTCTATTAGACACATGTTGTGTTCACCACCAATTTAGTTATGTGGTTTGTATACCTCACATTAATGTATATTATTTTATTAATTAATAAATCTAATATTTTTTATACATCCAGTTTTTGAAGTTCTCATTCATGTGGTTTCAGTTCAAAATTTAACAAATCCATAAGTGATTTATGTCTCATATTTTACTTTTCTGAGACACATGTTATATTCAACACCGCATTCTTCTATATGGCATATATACATTCAATGAAGGTACATTATTATTATTATAAGATTAATTTTTGGTATTTACACTTCCATTTTATGGCCTTTCTTTTATATGGATATGGTTTCATTGATACAAAAGCATTAAGGGAATTCTTTTCTCAATTTTCCTTCATTATGACACATGTTACATTATGCGCTAATATTATTTTACAAATTGTATATACATACCCATTGAGATGTTATATCATGATTATACATATTTTAATAATATTTTATGCTTTATTTATGGTTATTATTTCATGGGGATTATGATACAATGTTACCAAAGTCATAATGATTTAATGATACATTCTCATCATTTATCAAGATTTTTTATGATTATTCTTACATTTGATGGAATAATATTATCCAAATATCAAAAATTCCAATATATTTATTCTTCATTAGCTATTCATGATATATTAATTTAATGGTACCAATTATTCACTCATTAGTGGCTCAGATAATTAATAAAATGTTTTTATGAAAATTTTGCTTTATTTCGTTCATTTGTCAAAAATCTATATTATTCCAACACCAATTTTTCAAAAAATGTTTCCAAAAATGTTATAAATGATATTTTAATAACATTTTTAAGGGAAGGTATTTTAAAAATATATTATTATTCAAAAATATTGAATTTATTTTAAAATAGTTTTTATAAATTTTCAATGTTACTTTAAATAGAAAATGATTTCAAAATTTTTTATGATTGAAAAGATATTTTCAAAGATGAAAGGATATGTTCCCAAAAAAATGGTTAAATTATCTATAAAAATTATTTTACATATAAGATGAAATATATTGGTGTTTCTATTCCTTATTAGGTATTGGATCCAAGGATATCATTCTTATTCATTCTCTGAATGGTATATGTTTTGATGGAATAATGTTTATAAAACCCATTTCTATTTCATCAGTTATATCATGATAAAATAATTATGTATCATGCTTATTTTAATAGGGGTATTATTTTATTAAATTATTAAGATAATTTTATATTTTCCAAATTTTATGATATGATTAAATGTTTATGATAACCATTTCCATTCATGGGTTATGATATAATGAATGTTTACGATCTTATGGAACACATATGTATGATTTTATTATGTGATGGGGAGACCTATATCTCCATATAATGGATTGGGTAAATATTTATATATCATGTGATAAAAATGGTTTGAATGAGGAGTTATATATGTTTTGTATTATAGGGATGTAACAACATGTGGTACTAGTTCAGTAATATTATTTTTGAATGGAGAATGAACCTGGTTCAATAATGGAATTTGTATGATATTATGAAATTATATGTGAGACCATTTCAATATATTAGGGTACATAGATCGTGATCCCATTCCAAAATATGAGGGTACATGGATGGTTAACCCATGAATGAAATGATGGGTACATGGGTGGTCATACGAAGACTAAAGAAGGTACAAATGTTATTATCCTAATACATACATGTTATGAATGTCTTGGTATTTAGTGTTGATATAAGAAATTATATGGTTGTCAATACGCCAAAAATATTTTTTTGCAATTATATGATCCCATATATAATTTTATTATATTCACTTATTATTATTTTCATATGAAAAAAAATTTATTCCATGACTCATGATTATGATATTTGATATGTAGGTTATGGATTTTAAATGTTGTCCATATGTTCGCATACACTTGTGTTCATGTTATGCTAACATATCTTCATTATTTACCAATAATAAGTGTTAGATATAACAATTTATTATGATTCAATTACCTCGGTTATAAAGAAATGTAGGAGTACTAAATGGGAATATCTTTTTTTGAAACATTGAAGAATTTCACCATACTAGAAGATTGTGTTCCATGTTACCAAAGGCAGTAATTTATTATGGTCATTGGGCTTGTGAATGTGTAATAAAATGAAAATTTTCAAAAAATGATAGAATATAGAAGAATATATATCATGGGACACTATAGATGGTATCAGTTCCTTGTTGTGATATCCATTGGAAATTGGGATGAAAAAAATTTAGAGAGATCCCTAGGGATATTTATAAGGGTTAGTCTAAGGATGTCTCTAAAAATAATTTTTAGGATGAGTTAAAGTGTGGAATGTTTTCAAGAATTTTGTTAAAGGATTAATAGAGTAGTTACTATGAAATTGCATATTTTTAAGAACAATATATGTGGATGTGTCTCTAGAACAGATGTACATAGATATAAAAATCCTCAATACACAATGATAAGCCAGACTCATTGGGAATTACTGCCTGACAATGGGCCTTGCTACACGCCATGATTGAATCACTTAAGGGATATGCTTTGGAAATTCAATAACTCGTTAAAAACCATCATGATGGATTAAAATAGTTTGTTACAAAGAATAAACTATGATAAAACTAATGTTCAATATATTCAAAATATGGTGTGATGATTTAGGCATCGTATTAATAATTTTTCATGATTATGTTGTTTTGTACTATGATTATTGTTGATCACACTATGATTTCTCATTTTAGTCAATGGTCTGAACCTAAAATAACTTGGTTAATAATTAATGTGAGAAAAAATTGTTTGATTAGAAGACAAGTAGGATAATGATTCAGGTGAAAGATATTTTTCTCAATCAGTCTTGTTAGAACAAGATTAACAACACGAACCTTTAAAAATTATTATACTCACTAAATAAGATAATGATATAGTTCAATATGATTTTGGGTAATGTATACCATAGATTAAAAAATATTCAGTTTCTTATATGCCCAAAATTTTAAAAGAAACTTCAATTAAATTATTTGAATGGAATTGGGAGGTGATTAAAATGTAGAAGAGAATTCCATGAATATCAATAATGTAAAAAAGTGATTAATGTTATAATAAATGAAATAGTCTTGAATATGATGCAAACTAATTCACCACCAATGATCTAGGGTTTCTAGTGTCAGTCGATTGGGAATAATGTGAATCAATTTCATAAAGAGAAAGCATATGAAGAGAATCTACATGGTCATAGGAGTTTTTATTTTTCAGTTCATAATAATGAGATTATGAATGAAATATGAAAAGAGCAGGGTATTAAGGAAAAATATCATGAATTCCATTTAATATTTTGATTTGGATGTGTTCTGATTGATGTATTTTTGTTGTGGAATTCAAGAATTATGAAATATATTATGATTGATCAGTATATATTCTTTTTATTTATTTGAATGAATATGATTAATGATACTAATCACAATGAAAATCGATTTAATAGGGAGGTTGTATTTTATAGAAAAGACATGATTTAGGGAAGGTAGCCTTTAATATGTCGTTAATGTTGAGAAAATAGTTTTTAGTTTAGATAATGTTATTTAAGATATGAATAATGTATATTGGATTGTACTGAATAATTTGGATCATATTTATGATTTATAGAAAAAGTGGATTATTCTATCCAATATTGTGTTTACATAATTTTTAGATTTATGGAATAAAACGAATAATATGTATATTATGTATGTAATGAAGGATAATTTATGTGTTTAATGTGATTTTATTGAAATTAATTATATTACCATGATTAATGATAATACATTATTAAGGTATTCCAAATTTCGGTATGTAATAATCAAGTTCTAATTTATGATATATTGTGGACAAATGCTTATACGATTTTGAGAAATTTAAAGACATTCATTCTATGTTTTTAGATTAGAAATTTTTAGACTTGGATTAAGGGTCAAAAATTTATGAAACTGTACACACTAAACATTGAATTTGATTGTATAGATAAATTTATTATTTCTTTATATGAATATTAATTCATATTGGATAACTTATACTCATTGTATTGTTTTGATGATAACCATAGATAAAAGGAATGAATTATGATTATACCTATATATTATGATTCATTAGTGTTTTAGTGATAAAAATTTACCCTTCATTTTTAGTAGTATGATATGAAGTGAAAATTGATCAAGGATCAACTAAAAGGTGAGATTGGGAATTAGAAATGGAATGAAATTAGCTAATTATATCTTCTTGTAAAAATTATTTAAATTTATGTAGTGTCTTCTGAAATATAATGTTTTCTTTTAATAAATTTTTTTTATAATATCAATTATATTTTCAATTCCTATTTGTTTTATGTTTTTATGATACCTAATCTTCTCAACACCACTAACATTATGGTGATCAGTGAACTTTGTCATGATTTCCAATTTTCTTCGATGTCAAAATCATAACTTCCAATATATGTCTCTCTATGTGTAAACCTGGTGATGAGTTACATTGGGTAATATTAATATTTTCATCATTACTTTTTAATGGAATTTTTAAAATTTATTTTTATGTGTTGGGTTTCTATAAAATAAACCAAAATTAAAGGGATAAACATTTGATGACCGGTAAAATTTAGTGTGTAAAATTCATTTTGGGGTATATTAATATCCAATGATTTTAGGAATTTTCATCCATTTATTTTAATGTTTGAAATATTAATATTAAAATAAAAATTATTTTGTATTTACTTATAGGTAATAGTATTTTTAGATTTTATTACATAGAATAATATGTTTTAATTTCGTTACCTATAAAACCGAGATTAGCTTGTATTACATGTAACACCATGATTAAACGATACCAAACATATTATTATATATTATAATATGATAATAATCATATAATAATTAAAATGGAAGGTATTAATAAGATAGAATAAATTATTAAAATATTATTTACACATGATTACATAATGAATTATTTGTTATCCAAATTAATTATCAATGATTGTTAGATTTATTTTAAAATAAATAAATTCATATTCTAACAATATTATAATTTCTACGAACAAACATGTTTCATATCAATAAATTAAACAAAATTGTTTTTATGAATTATTTTAAGGAAATTTATATTTTATACATTCAATCAACTATTTAAAATTCATATTATGTATTCTCTATATAAGATAATAAAACAAATCCCTAAAATTATGTATTTTATTTAAGGTGGTTATAGCTCATTTTATTGGATCACTTATTTTAAAACAAAGTTTTTAATCTTTAATATATTATTTTTTTGAAAAATAAACATAATTTATGAAATGATAATTTTAAAATTATCATAGGGTAAATTTGGTGGATTTTTCGAAAAGAATTATTTTTTTATAAATAGTGAAAAAAATTCAATTTTAATTAAAAATTGATTTTTTGTAACTAATGATTATTTCGTTAAATTATATATTAAAATTTTATATATTATAATTATTTCAATAATTAAAATTATAATCATATTTTGATAATTTAAATCAATTCTATATTTAAATTGGATATAGAAACCGTATAGAATTTTTAATATTTTCACTTTTAAAATCAATTTTCTCATCATGAATGTGAGATTAATTTTATTTTGATTTTGACCATTAATGTGAATTTATTTTGAAAAAACTGATTACATATTTTTAATATGAATAATTTATAGATTTTAATAATTCCATCAAAACATTTTACGCAAATGATTAGTTAAAACAATAAAAATTATTCACGATGATTAAGAGAAAAATGAGTTTACGATGGGACTAAAAATTAAAATTAAGGAGAAGCTGACCTCATAACTTCTCCAAAACACATTTATGGACATTTTAATTCATTAAAACAACATTTATATATATATCTGAATTATTTAATGATTTTTAGCTATAAACATGGGTACACGTATCTTCTTTTCAAAAATGTAAAATGTCTCCACCCTCCACTTGTATAAGGCCTTTCTCTCTCCCCACTTCGTAAAAACTATCATGTAATTTGGATCAACCAAAACCTAAATAAATCACATTAACAAATTTCTATTATAATCCTATAATACTCAATTTTAGAATAAAACCCAACTTGGACTCTATGTGGTGCAACCCAAAATGAGATAACTGAAGAAAATGTAACATTCATAAAGAAACATTTTTCGTTTATTTGATCATTATACCACATAAATTATTCTTATATCATGATTATATAGTAACCTATATTTCATAAATATAAATTTATTTTGTTATTATAAGTTTATATCATATAATCACACACAGATCCATCAAATGGGTCAAAAAATCGTCGTCTATGTGTACGAAGGACATCCACCTCATGAACCGATCTCATTCGTTTTTATATCACCACCTTTAAAGGATGGTTATAATGATGGATGCGATATTAATATAATTTATATATGATATTATTTATTTTATTATGATTTTGTAATATTTATATCAATCATACCTTCATGCTTTCCATTTTGTGTGAATATTATTGCATCATTCGTGAGTACGGCGGACTACCGCCTCACGAAGCAATGTGATTATTTCATGAAATACCTTGAATATATTAAAATTTATTTTAAGAAACATATTTGATATATATAATATAAAAAATATTTATAAATTATAATATATCAAATGATTTTCATTCATTCAATTTGAAAGGAAAATGAAAACTACATTAATGCATGCAAAGAACATACCATCTCCATGAATGGTGTATCTCATTTCATATTTCTATATTTTAAATTTCATTATAAATATTTATATAATGAATATATATGATTTTTATATAATTTTTATCATCATTTATATTTTAAAATATTTATTATTTTAAATATAAACAAAAATATAACAATTAAAATCATATTAGAAAGTCAATGTGGATATTACTTAAAAAGTGAATTTATCAGGGTATTGTTAAAAAAAGTAATAAAAGGTAAAATTAAATTCATATATTTTTTGATATAAATGAATATGGTTCATTAATATATATATATATATGTATATACCTATCTTATATTTATTTTACATGAGGTTTTAATATATATAAATGAATTAAATTCTTAAGGTATGGTATTCATGTCTTTTTTTACTTTTGTGAGACACATGCCATTTTTACTACGTATTTCATTTATTTGGTGTGTATATTGAGCAGGATGGTCTATAATGATGTTTATAATTAAAAATATTTGTATTTAAACATCCATATTATAATTTCACTTCCATAGGGTTTACGGTTGAAAAATATACAAATATGTAAGGGATTTATGTCACACTTTTTTCTTTTGTGAGACACATGCAATATTCACCACCTCTTTATTTTATGTGGTGTGTATAATTACCATTAATGTACTTGAATAATCTTACAATGAATTTTTTTGGTATTTAAATATCCATTTTAGGATCTTTCTTTCATGTTGTTATGGTTTTAAAGTTACCAAAGTTGTAGGGGAATTTTTTCTCAATTTTTTTTCTTTGAGACACATTTTATGTTAGTTACCTATATTCATTTATTATAAGTTATAATACCCCATTACAATGTTATATCACATGTCACATAATTTTAATTCTATTTTAATATACATATAATGTTAATCATTCTTGGGGATTATGAATCAAGGTTACCAAAGTAGTAATGATTTATTGCTACAACCGCATCATTTATCTAAATTCATGACGATTTTTCTTCCATTTATGAAATATTATTATCCACATATCAATAATTATTATTGTTTTTATATAATATTGTTACTCATAATATCATTAATAAATGACACCATTTTTTCCCCTTTTTTACTTAACATAACTAATAATTTTTTATGAAAATTTTGATTTATTTTAATCTTAGATCAAAAATCTATTTTATTCCAAAATCACAATTTTAAAATAAATTTATAAATTTTTTTAATATGATCATTTAATAACATTTTCTAGGAAAGTAATTTTTAAAATATTTAATTTCTAAAAAATTGTTTCAAATTATTATGAATTATTCCTTTATACGATTTCAATGTTCTTTTTAAATGAAACGGTTTGGAAAATGATTTATATTTTAAAAATAATTTTTAAAATTAGTACGATTATTTTACCAAAAACATTTTAAATGATCATTCAATATAATTTTCCATCTATGTTTGAATATTTTGATTTTAACAAATTCTAATTGTGTATATGATTCAAGGATACCACTTATATCCTTTATCATAATGGTTCATGTTTTGATGGGATAATATTTATGTAACTAATATCTCTTCCATTTGTTAATGAATGATAAATGTCATATGAAACCAAATTCTTTTAATGAGTTTTTATATGAATAATTATGTATGAAACCTATCTATTTTTTACTAGTTATGATAGGATGAAATTTTTATGATTCTCATTTCCTGTAATGGTTTTTGATATGAACAATGTTTATGATCATGTTGTACACATATGTTTGATTTCATTATGTTTTGGGTGGGCGTATATATCTCTCCAATGAATTAGGTAAATTTTTATATATCCAGAGATAGATAAGAATTGAGTGGGTAGTGAAATTTGGTTAGTAATATAGGTCAAGAACAGTTTGTAAACTTGGATCAGTAATACAGTTCACTAAAGGACATTGTACACTGTTTTGGCCATATAAGTTATAACAAGATTGAATACAAGGGTACATGGGTGGTCATCTAATTCCCAATGATGATGTTACATGGGTGATTAGCCTAAGCCCAAACAAGAGGGTACACTATTGTCATCCCATACATAAAGAAGGTACAAGTGTTGTCAGCCTAAGCCTATCAAGTTATGAATGTCTTAGTGGGTATCTCTGAAATATGATTTTATATGAATATATTTATGCCCAAAATATAGGTTTTATACCAGTGTTTTGGTCCCATGGCTCCTTTCTTTAGATTCCCTTACAATTCATTTCATACAAACATCCATTTTTTCCATTACTCATAATTATGATATTTGATATGTAGGGTGCGGTTTACAAAATTTATCATCATGTTCTCAAGACCATACATTCTTGTAATGCTTAAATATAAATTTTATTTACCCATAATAAACATATGAGCTCATCATTTAATTTGTTTCCATCCCCATGTTATGATGAAATCTTTTTTATATGTGAACTAAAGGGGATGATATTTGTTTCAAACAAGGAAAATACATCCCCAAACTAAAATATTTTTTTCCAAATTTGCAATGTCACTAAACTATTATAGTCCTCATCCATGTATTTATGTAATTTATAGAATATTAATCTAAAAAATATGGAATATCCAGGTATGTTAATCTTGGGTCACAATACATAATGTGTATTGAATATTTGATTAGTAAATAAAACCTAGATATGAAATTATAAATTATGGTAAATGAATATGAAAAGTGAAAATACCTCAATTGATGTGAAAAAATGGTTTTGAATCTAAAATACAAATTAGATTAATATGTTATAATATTTTTCATGTAAGAAGACAATAAAGATGGAAGGTCCACATATTTGTGTGCACTGAGTCCTATCAAATGATCATTTTTAGTAGATGAATAATTTATGTCGACTATTATTTTTAAGATGATAAGAACAAGGCATCATGTTTCTATTCGAATCATCCAATAATGAGTGAAAAATTATTAAAATACATGATATCATATAGAAAATCGTGAATGAATAAATAGATAAAAAGTTTAAATGTGTACTATAAATGGGTTGGATAGTATATAGTTTTATAGTAACTAATATGATCATTGTCTTTCAAAAATCAATTAATTTATCATCACTAAGTCATTGAATATGTATCCCATGAAAATTTGGATGTTCCTACAATGGTGAATTTCCATAAGTTATTCTGGGCGTTCGGGTTATGCATCACTAAATTAATTTATTCAAAATAATTCATTCAGTTTGATGGAAATTTTTTTTGTCAAGTGTACATGTGTATTACTCATTTCGGTCTCAAAGGATGATAATAATTCCACTCAAACACTTTTATTTTTCATTATAAAAAAAAATAACTTGAATTCAGGGAGTTGGTTCTTGGAATGTATTCACATGAATTTTCTAAAAATCAAATAATTTTTTATGATATATTATCATCATCGACTGATTATATAGGTCATTAATAGTGATAGGTTTTCATAGAAAGAACATAATTATTATCAATTAATTTCCTGAAGCATTTTAAATATGTGATATCACAACATTTGATTATCAAATTAGGAATGTTTCATTAAATTAATTTCTATTTGAATAATTTTATTCCTTTTAAATGAACGTATATCAATTTCGTTTCGTTTATGAACAAAAACGGGGGAAATCAGATGATTGTATTTGAGTAATGAACAGGTATAATAAATATTTGAATCACGATATGATGTGCATTTTAAATGAAAAATGGTCATTTATATATAACAACGGAAAATTATATGTCAATATTGACACTGTGATTGGATAGTGTATAAACGATGTATTCAATAGTGTTTGTAATCTAATAATCATTGTATTAGTAAAAGATACATTTTATAAATCAATTTAGTACTTTCAAAAAAATATTAATTGGATTAAAATGGGATGAAATTTTCTCACATCTTGACATTGATAATATATTACCAACAACATCATCAATTCATTTTTAAATCATTGACTAGTGGATGGATTGGGGACATGTTACTTTTTCCACTTTGATGCAAAGTCTACGCAGATATGGGGATTGATCCGTGCCGCACCATCCTCGTTGGTTCCCCGTGTCTGAACACTGATGAATTGGAGGAATCAGGAAAGACCTTCCATGAAGAGGTCGATTCGCGAGGAGTTTGGAATCGCGAGGCCTCGACCATGATATTTCGAGGTGTTTGTGTGTTCAAACTGAGATTGCTCCGTGAATCATCTGCAGCGATGGGCTAAGGCGCTAGTTGTACGAAATTTCTGGTTCGTGAAACTTCTGGTTCACGATGTGAGATTTTGAAGATGCCAATTCTCTGAACACCTGTTGCGAAGGTAAGAGGTTTTGCATGTTCGTACGGTGGTTGGCCCGCGATGTTCCTACCCTGAGGCTGTGAGGTGTCGTTTCCCATGATGTCCTGAGATGTGGTGAAGTCCTGGAGGCCTACCGTGTTGAGTAGCTCTGTGAAGATAGGGGAGGCGTAGGACGCGAGTCTCATGTGTGACCAGTTTTTTTGTTGTTGCTTTGTTTGCAACGGCTTGGGAGGCTGTCCTAGGTGGGCCGACTTCGTATGGTGCTGAGAAAAGTTATCTAGTCCAGAGACCCTATTGTTGGACTGGGTCATTTGAAGCAAGGGTGGTTTGGGATCCACAAGTGGGTCATCCCTTTAAAAGGAGTCTGCACTCATCATTTGACTTGTTGTATGATGCCGACTCAGTTAATAAGTGGAAGGGGTTATCCCTAACAGACAATGAAAAAGTCGCAATCGAGGCACCGAGAAATGAAGACCCACTCTTGGAAAAACACATGTCCCTCCTTGTTGTTGGAATGTTCGTTTAATGCATTTCGGTTAATCATGGGGCTCTCAAAAACACCCTCCAGTCCATCTAGAATGATGATGAAGGGGTGGCTATTCGAGTGGGGGGACTAATCAGAAAATCTTTGAGTTTTTTAACGCGGGAGATAGGGACAAAATCTTGCATGGTAGACCATGGTCCATCGATAATCAACTCCTCTTAATTGAGGAATTCAAAGTTGGAGATGATATCCAGCGAGTGAATTTAACCCACTCCCCATCTGGATACTAGTTAATAGAATTCCATTTCACTCTAGAACATAATGCATAATGAGGGCAATCGGGGACAGTCTTGGCCACTTTATTGAATGGGATGACTCAGACCCAATACAATGGGGCGCCGAGGTTCGGATCAAGGCAGAAATTGAGGTGTCAGAGCCTCTGATATGGGGAATTTTCCGGAAAATCAATGACTCCAACACCTAGATATCATTTAAATTTGAGAAACTCCAACTCATATGTTTTTTTTTGTGGTCGTTTAGGCCACCAGAAAAGAACATGTACCTCAAAACCTATGAGGGTATCAGGTGACATCACCCTATAATATGGCCCATGGCTCCATGAAAAATTTAATAAATATGCTTTCATCCCTGAGACAGAAAAACAAAAGGACTGTGACCGTCTCGCGTTGGCACATACCAGTCAGGTGGAACGTACACAGGGACAAGCCATTATGCTAGGGGCTCTGGATTTCTCCAACATTGACTATACCACTCAGAGAGAAGCTAGAGTTAAACCTAACTACATGAAGGACAAAACTCAACCATCCACATGGTAGACGATGATTAAAAAATAACCACCAAGTCAATGCTCAATGCCAATGTAGATTCACATCGAGCCAACAGATCGAGATTCAGATACACAATCGTCTGTAACTGATAAAACACCAGCTAAGGCCCATGGAATGTCTGGAACACCAATGTTGGGCCCAATCACCTGTCAAATGTGGAAAACGGCGCAATGATTGAGGCAGTGATGGTCACATGGATGGCCCTACCCTGGGGCCAGGAAACGAAAAACTGAAACATGCCAATCGGGGAGGAATCCCACCAAAGGATAGAAAATGACAAGTGACGAAACGAGTCTCAAGGAACCAAATGCGGTGGCATGGGAGACCCAACCCCAACTAGAGTGATGATTTTGTTATGTTGGAACTGTCATGGGCTTGGAAACACATGAATGGTTTTCATGCTTCAACGCAATTGTGGTCAAAGTCACCCCGATATAGTTTTCATGTACAAAGCCATACTGGAAAACAAGGACACCAATGGTATTTCTCTGATGTTTGGCTCCCAAGGCTGCTTTCTAGTGCCTAGACAAGGCCATTCTGGGGGCCTCTGTCTCCTCTAGAAGGGAAATTTTGACGATAAAATTTTATATTTCTCCCTGCACCACGTGGCTGCGACTATTCAAATGGAGTTTATCCCACCATTGACTTTTGTAGGATTCTATGGCTAGCCATCCCATTCTGATAAGGGGAAGTTGTGGGATCTTCATTGCGCGTTGTGACATGATTTACCCAGACCTATTCTTTTCGAAGGTTATATCAATGAGATCATGTTCTATAAGGAAAATATCGGTTAGATATTTTGACACTCAGCCTCGATGTCTAAGTTCAAAGACATGGTCACTAAGAAGGCCTAGATGATCTGGGATTCACAGGTAATCCTTTTACATGGTTCTGTGGAATTACTGAAGGTACAAGAATCACCGAGTGTCTAGATAGATTCTTGGGTTTTACTGATTTGATCAATCTATTCAACATGTTTCATGTTGTCCACATGGCCCTTAACTGTTTGGATTACAGCAAAATTCTCATTGAATGTTTTAATGGTGAATGAAATCGACAACTCAGCAGACTCTTTAGGTTTGAGAGCTTCTAGTAAAAAGACCAGGAATGCAAAGAGGTGGTCCGATCAATTTGTAAGAGTTCCTGGGAAGATGTTGGCCTCAATCACTAAATGGTTGTTTCCAGTCTGACATATTTGAGCAACAAGAAATTCCACCAACCTGAAAGGCATTATGATGCCCTTAAATAGAAATTTCACTACTTACTCAGGAAACCCCCATCCAATGGAATCATCTATAGGATATGTGCCACTCAATGAGTGCTGGACTAGGCCCTTCGTGTTATGAAATGATTTTGCGCTTTGCTGGTGTTTGACATCAATTTTAAAGAGGGGCATGCTAATACAAGATATTTCCACCAAAAAGCATCAGTTATGCACTGAAAAAACTCTATCAGAAGCCTCTCACAACCTGATGGAAGCAATGTTTCTGACACTTTCGGAATTCACGAAGCGTTTGTTGGCTATTTCTAGAACCACTTCTCCATAGGGACTCCTTTAATATCTACTGGAGGGGATGAATGCATCGACCTGTGATCTCTAAAGTGAACAACATGTATCTTACAAAAGACGTGACAAATGATGAGATACATCTAGCATTAAAACATATCCAAACCACTAGGGCCCCAGGACCGGATGGTTTTCATGCTTTTTATTAAACAGTACTGGGACTTTATCTATGCTGACATCTCCAAAATGAAAGGAAAAATCTGGGCGGGGAATAAAAGCATTCTTTCCATCAATGAAACAGTCCTCGTACTTATCCCCAAAACCATGAAGCATCAGGTGATCTTTGATTTCAGACCTATTGACATCTACAATTCCTCTTATAGGATCTTCACAAAAATTATTTTTCAATCAGGTTTGTCATTTGCTTCATGATATTGTTACAGAAAACCAGAGCGCCTTCTTGGCCAAGCAGTTGATTACTGATAACGCAATTGTTGCCCATGAAGTGTGCCACTCTATTAAAACGTGTTCCACTACGAAAATAGGAACCATGGTTTGGAAACTAGATAGGTCCAAAGCCTATGATAAAGTGGATTGACAATTCCATATAACTGTGATGATACGAATGGGCTTCTACACTAAATTGACAGAAATTTTCATGCACTGCATCTCGACCATCTCTTTAAGAATCATGATCAATGGGGAGATCCCCAAGAACATTCACCAGAACTCGAGGCCTATGTGAGGGATATCCTATCTCCCCTTTTCACTTCATTTAGGTGGATGATGTTTTCTCTAACTTTATTTCCAGGGATTCATCCTCTATGCCTATTCATGGTGCAATGGTCTATAGTGAGATTCCACAAGTACCACATCTATTCTTCACGGAAGATTGCCTCCTTTTCTCCAAAGCACTATTAATGAATGTCAGGTGATCAGCTAAGCATCCTTCAATATGAGCTAGCTTCTAGACTATCTGTTAATCACAGAAAATCATAAATATAATTCAGCGCAGGGGTACCTCCTGCCAGGAGAGTTGATCATTTTTCATCTATAGGAATATTTTTGGTTCATACACACCAGAAAAATCTCGGACTCCCTACGTTGATTGGCCAGTCCAAAAAATAAATCATTTCAACTCTGGTGGACATGATTGATAAAAAATTCAAGGCTAGACCCCAAAAATCATCTCCAAAGAGGGAAAATGATCCCTCATTAAATATTGAATTCTTTCTATCCCTAGATACTTTATGTTGATGTTTATTCTCCCATTGACCATCATCAATCTAAATCATTCACATACTACCAACTTCTCTTGGGGGAAAAATGATGGAAGTAATTGACCCTACTGGTTGGCCTGGGAGAAACTCTACAAACCCAAGTCAGAGGGAGGGATGGGATTCCAAAATCTTCTTCATTTCAATGACGCACTATTGTCCAAGCAACGATGGAACCTTCTTAACCTTCCCTAATTATTATGTGTGTGGATACTTCATGCCAAGTACCTCCCCCACATGTAGTTCTGTGGTTCCTTTCTTGGCCATCACTGTAGCTTTCACTGGAGAAGTATTTGGGAGGCCCGAAATCTCCTCAAAGAATGACTGGGGTAGAGGATTGTAAATGGATCATCTATCAGTAGCTGGATAGATCCTTGGATTTTTGATAAGGATAGTTTGTGGGGTACCCCCCTGGCTAGCCCGATCATTAAGATGCCACTATCAACTACCTCTTTTTAAACCAGGTCCTGGGATGGTGTTTGGAAAAGATCCATGAATGGTTTAATGAAAGGACATAAGAATAATTCCGAGCATAACTTGGATCCCTAATGCATGCCTTGACCATCATTTTTGGATCAATGATTCTTCTGGAGAGTACAGGGTGAGATCCAGGTACAGTCTGGCTCTTGGAATTCACTCTCGTGACCTTGATGAGGGGACATGGAAAGCACATTGGAAGCATAACATCCCCCAAAAAATAGGCCAATTTTGGTGGCAGGTGTGCATGGGCACACTCCCTACTATGAGCCTCCTTGTTTACTATCATATGTCCAGCATTGAATCCAACCCTTTTCTACCCGAATATTTATGAAACTCCTTTCCACGCAATCATTCACTGCACAGGAGCCAAGGATATTTTGAATAAATGGGGCTCGGCTTCGGATGCTTCACTGGACACTGCCTCTGACCTCCACGATATTCTTATGCACTGCTGCTACTCTCATTAATCAGTAATTCTAGCTCTCATTTCACCCTATCCTGGATCATTTGAGTTCAGCATAATGATTCGGTTTTCCACCAGGTTCATTAGCCTTCCAAGTTCTGGATTGAATGTGCCACTTCATGGATTAAGGGATGCAAGGACCGCAAATGACACATTATGCTAGGATTTCCCCCCTCCTGTACACCTCATTGGACTCCCCCAAATGAAGGGAGTCTTAAGAATAACGTGGACGCTTCTCTCTCCAAGGATGGTACTATTGCGCTCGGCCTCCGGGCTCGAAATCATCTAGGGCAGATCATTGCAGCCAAATATGATCCACATCATTCCTTCTGGGAACCTGCAATTGCTGAGGCCTATTCCATTCTTGCAGGGATGATGCTTGATGTGGAACGTGGATGACACGATCTCATCTTCGAGTCTAACTACCGTTATGTTATCAATACTATTAACCACAATGACACCAGACATCTAGCATTTGGATTCATCATCAGCAGAATTTGTTCATTGTGCCAAGGCTTCTATAGCTTCACATTCTCCTTTACCACAAGGGAAAGAAACAATGCCTCCCATCAACTGGCAACCTCAGTCCCCTTTGATGTCAACCAAATATGGTTGAACAATTTCTCCACTTGGCCCTTCTTATGTTCAGCTGGAGATATTCTTCATTATTATTATCTTTCCTTCTTTTCAAAAAAATGTTGGGAGTCACATTACGGTAATAATTATAATAAAAAAATATTCAGAGTTAATTAAATTAATACAAGTAATTACTAATTGTTGAATAAATTATATAATTAAAAGAAAATAATACTCATTACATTAATAATATAGTTTTTAATTTTTATTATAATAATATATATTATTCATTACATTGAAAAAATTGTTCATATATTTTTTAATTTGTTATATTATATGTTTGGGGTAGAATTAAAATCATACAAACGTAACATTCTCATGTGTTTTTGAATTGTACAGATATTTTAGACAGATTCAAAATAAGTGTGAGTTTTAATATTATAAGATTATTTTTACTGATTGGGTAGAAGCCATGGAATTTGGTGAATATAGTTCAATGACTCATAGAAGCATAGGGTTACAATGACTAGAAATTTATTCTACTAGGTTGAGGATATTTCCATATCATGTTTCCTTTAGATGAACTGAATCATCATGTGAGGGGATTTGGGTATATCCCATGAAGCCTGGTATAATTTTTATCAGTTATGATACTATAACATTATACCATTTAGTATTATTAATATTAATTCACACATCTGGATTAGAATTGTTGTCTTGAAATTTATTTTTTGTATTTCAAGATTTATTTTTGAAATTATTTACACTATTGAAATCCCAAATATTATATATAATGAAACAGAAGATTTCAACATTGGTCATTAGGGAAGATTTCTTTTAGAGGTTGATTTGAGTTGTATTCTTGTTAATAAGGTGGTTTTAACCGCACTTGATTATAATATTAGCCTTAAAATAACATATTAGAGGATTTATTATTTTGTATATTTTTGTAATAACATCACTCATATTAATGATAGTGTATAAGAAATGTAGTTTGAAGACATTTATCATTAAATGGGAATGGTGAATGATATTGTAAATGAAATTTGTAGAATCTAAATATAAATGGAACTGGTGTTTAGGAAGATGCCTCTAAAATGGACTCTGAAGTCCATGAGTAGGGGAATGAAACTTTAAATATTATTGTTCAGGGGTAGAATGTTTCTCAAAATTGGATTCTAGTCATGGTGGCTAGAAAGGAAGTAGAAACTATTCATTCTGCATCTGTTTAGGATAATTAAGATACTAGTGAGGGATGATCTTAATAAGAGAAGATTTAGGATTATCTATGGGAGACATGAATGACTACTTAGGTAGGTTGATTTAGACAATAAGTCTTGCTTGAGTATGTTGATTTATCCATTCAACATATATAGCCTTAAGTTGAATATCTGTGAATAAATGTTGGGTTCTTGTGTTCATATCAAAAATAGATATTGGTACCTACTATATATATAAAATAGAGAACTTGTTCGATTATTTTTGGTCATCATATTACTATATACGATCTAGGAGGTGTAGGTGATACATAGGGGGTACATGGAACTTCTCTTAGAGAATATGAATTAGAAAAACATTGTGAAACTGAGTGATATGAAAATGTTATCTTCAAGGAAATTTTTGACTTTCATAAAGTCACCCAAGATGTCTTTAAAACATAATTGTTGCATGAAAATTTGGATAATGTGAATGATAAAACTCATCTTATAAGGGACGAGGATGAATATAATACTCTGGTGTTAGAATTCCAAGATAATGTTGATTAATATTTATGGTAAATGGATATGATGATGATAGATGTTATACGTGAAGGTAAATTGAAGATAGAGAAAATTTCATCCTTTAAAAGTGCATTGTTTGGCATTCTAGGGAAGTAACATGCTCCCAATTATCAATATGGTAAATTCAATTACTCTAGGAAAAAAATATTTATAGGAAGTTTATGTATAACCATGAATGATGGGAATGGGTCAGATAAAGTGTGTATACTTATTAAAAATCCTACCTCCTTTTAATCCCTTAATGTTTATGGGGAAGGTAACAATAGTATTAGACCCACTAACTCATTGTATTATAGTTCCCTCTTATGGAAGAGTGTGGTCCATGTCATGGATTCATAAAATCCTCGAAGGGGTGATGTTTCCAAATAATTATTGAATGATAATACATTTTACTAGGACATAATCAATAATTCCACAAAGGATGATAATGAGGATTCACGTAGCTCAAATATCTCTTGTCATCATGTGATGACTTTTAGAAGAAGTCGAGATATTATTATTCAAGGTGGTAGTTATGGTTGAATTAATTAGGGGTGCATAACAATTAGAGCTTTAATTCTCAGGATGAGATTAAGAAAAAATCTTTTCCTGTGACTATTTTATGGTGTATGTCTATATCTAATGAGGTTAGAATTTCATTGTCTGATTCCATCCTATCTATTTTTGTTTTCATATTTTTCATTAATATAGTGGATCCGACCTGATCTCTTTTCTATATTTGAAATTAATTATAGAGAATTTTCCAATAATAAATAATTTAATTAATAATTAATAATTATATTATCTAATAATTTATTAAAGAAAATAATATTAACAATTAATAACAATATATAAATTAATATTTCCTAAAATATCTTATTATTTAATATATTAATTATAAATTAATAATTATAAACAAATGTTACTAATATTTTGAATTAATTATTAATAATAATGAAATAATATTTTATGTTATAAATAATATCAAATATATTATCTATTTACAACTTTTATTTATTAAGTTATTAATGAATAATAATAATATATATACTATCTAATTAATTATTTATTATTTATTATATAATTGTTTAATGAATTAATCATTACTATTTATTTTATTATTTACCAGTTTTATTATATCTATTATTAATTAATTAATACATATATATAACTAAAAAAGAAAAAATATACATTAAATGATTAAAAACATTAAAAATGAGTTTTCAACCACATTCAAACCTCCTATGCAGAAAATGAACTTGATGCATGAACATGGTTAATTATTCCCCTCAGGTTTTTGGTAATTTGAGTATTTTCATTTGTGGGACCATAAGAGTATTAGAAACTACCATTTGCTGGTCTCTAAAGGGTGTAATAATAATTTATAAATTGTAGTAAATAACACTGAAACAAAAACTGATTTGATTGTTCTTGCCTTAATATTTTATTCTTCTACTTACATTTTAAACACATCTCCACCACCACCACTCCTTCCCTCATCATCCCCAACACACTTCAGCAAACTCTAACCCCCCCCCCCCGCCCCCACCCCACATAATTCAAGTATGCCCCTGGTAACCCTCTTATATCTCCTAAGCACACCATAACAACCCCAACTTATCCAAAAACTCCCCGAATACAATTCATATTCCATAGCGTGTGATGGAATGCTTTTAGAAAACCACCAAAATCTCAACTATTTATCGTGCATCTACAATCACATCCAGCTACAAAAATAATAGGTTTTGAGTGTTTACTTTTAGTTGTTTCCAAAAAGAATTTGATAAATTCTTTAGAAACTGATACTAAAGAAAACATATTTCATAATTCAAGAAATGGACCTCAGAGAGACAAAAAGCACTAAAATTCAACATGCCTACTAAATAGTGTGATCATTAACAACACATTATATTTACACTAATAATGGTGGAATTTCTTTTTTCTTTTTCTACTACAGATAATGGACATAACAGCTATTGGAAATCTATATTCCTAAAACATACCTAAAGATAACATATTATAATAAATAACTATATTGTAATACATATATTGCATAAAATCAGATTGGACTAAAAATATTACATTACACCATAATTTCAATTCAAAATTTACATTACATTATTTCATCGAAAATATTTAAATTTCTATGTATTTATAATTGATAAACAAAAATTGGCACAAAATACTAAAATACAAAACTCTTATACAAGGATTTTTTCAAGGACTAACATTTTCACAAAAGTTTGTCACTAGGATAACACCAATTAATATTTTAGTAATAGTAAAAAGGAAAATAAATTATAATTTTAATGTTATATAAGCCACATATGATAATATATAATGTCAATTACTCCATATAATAATGATATTATTAGTTTTTAATTATACTAATTACATAAACCGTAGTTAACAATTTTATCATTAATTACTAATATTTTAATTACTTATTAATAATAATAATATTATTAATTATATTAATTAATTATTTTTTATTGTTATTTATTTGTATAATGAATTAAATTTCTTAAAATTAATGAGGTACTACCAACATTATTATGGATGAAAAATTATAAAACAAGAAAATGGGTATAAATGAATGGAGTTGTCTTAGAAAATTTGAGCCCGTTTACTTCGTCTTAGATTTTTGACACTTTTTTTAAAGTAAAATGACACTTAAAATGAGAAAAATACATTTTGAGACATACAAAACACATCATGTTTCAGAATATCATTCAATAATTTCTTCAAATAAAAAATGCAGTATTGGTCATTTTTTAAATATATCAGGACAATATGATCTCATATTTCTTGTTCTGTCTATGTCAGCTATGTTTTATAGTAAAATGAAACTTTTCATTTAAGTACACATGTTTTGGGGCATGCTAGGTACATCATGTTTTTGACTGACATCCAGTCAATTCGTATACATCATAAATGAATTATGAATCATTTTCCGAATGTATCATAATAATCTGATCCCATTTTATCATTTTTGTCTACGTGAACAAACTTTTAGACTAAAATTTAATTTTTACTTTAATCATGCTCTAGGAGACCAATCTAGAACCCTGTGTGTCATATTGATTCCTAGTCAATTACCCCAAATAAAAAATAAATTATAGATAGTTTTTCTAAATTATCATGGAAAATTGAGCTCATTTTCCTAGGTTTGTCTTTTTAATGTGTGATTTAGAATAAAATGAAAACTTTTTAATGTGAAATTACACAATTTTAGTCATACAAAATTCATTGAGTGACTAATTGAGGTGAGATCAACAATTACACATAAAAATTAAATTATACATACATCCATGATATTTGAAAATAATTCAATCACATTTTATTGGTTTTGACAATGTGACGTGCATTATAAAACTAAAATGGCTCTTTTAAATTAAAAAATAGACTTTTAGTCATACCGTCCACATAGTGTGTTAGATTGATGTGAGTACAATTAATACATGATAAAAATGAATTATGTATCATTTTATAAAATATTCATGACAATCTATGCTCATTTACTCAATTTTGGCTTTGTCAAACATGTTTTAGGGAAAAATTATACCTTTATGTAAAAACACACACATTGAGTCATGTCAAAGAATTAATGTGTTATATTGACGTAAGTTCAATTCCAACACATAAAAAATAAATTAGGGATATTATTACTAAAATATATTGACAATTTGTAATCATTTTCTTGATTTTTTTCTATTTGAATCATGTTTTATAAAAAATGACATCATTTATTATAAACATGCACTTGGAGTACTATCAAGAATATAATGTGATGGATTGATGTGAGTTCAATTCATGGAATTAAAAAAGTATTATGTATCATTTTTTTATGGTGTCAATACATTATGGTCATGTTTCCTTATTTTTGGATATGTTATGAATTTTTAGATTAAAATGACACATTTTATGTTAAAACTCTCACTTTGAATTACACCATTGTTATTGTGTGTTGGATTGACATAGAGTTGATTCATACTCATCAAAAATGATTAATGTATCAATATTGTATTTTTTTTAAAAAATACTATCATTTTTTAATGGGTTTGACACTATGAAGCATGGTGAAAACTAAAATAATGATTTTGTAATGAAGACATTAACTCTGAGTCATAGTGGACAAATTATAATTTAAATTAATGTGTGGTAAATTTCTACATGCCATAAATAAATTTTATTTAATTTTACTAATGATTAAATACAATCCAAACTTATTTACTTATTTATGGTAATGTGATGTGTTTTTATAGAAAAAATATACTTTTAATGCATAAACATGTACTTTGAGTTATAATAACCACATCATTTGTTAGATATATGTGGACTTAATTCCTACACATAAAACTGAATTATGGGTCATTTTACAAAAGTATCAAGATAATTATATATATATTTCTAAATATTAGCAATTTGATTCATATTTTATTCTAAAATTTCATTTTAAACCTTCATAATTTTAGTTATATAATGTTATCAATAGTTTTTTTTATAATTTAGTGAAAATGTTTATAAAAAATTTATTAAATCAGATAAGGTAGGTATTTTAGGGTAATGTCTAGCCTTAATGCTTCTGGTGTCACATATCTTTTCTTGTATTGATTGATATTCTACTATTATTTAACTTTGACCCTTTAGCAGAAATTCGAATTCCAATCCTGTAACACCCTAAGATTTCATTGAGTGTTTATTCTTAAAAATAAATCAAAAACTTTTACTACAAGCAACACCGAGTTCAAGTGCACCATGACCTACCAAACATGCCGTTTAAAAGAGGTTATGAATAGTATTAACTGAATTTTGAACATTATATCATCCATATAATTTTAGAATCCATATTATAAGTTTATTAGACATAATGTAACAAAAAATTCTATTTTTTTCAGATAAAATATGTATTTTTCTAAGAGTTCACTTTTACTGACTTTTAAAGGTGAAACCTTTTTAAATCCAATAATTTAAACTTTTATATATTCAATTTGACTAAATATATTAATTATTTAGAATAGGGACATGAAAAAATTTAGAATTTAACACCCCAAGCTTCCACGGTACGTTTCCATTAGAATAATGCAATAGCGTGTGTTGTACGCAACCTCAAGTCCTAACACACCACAACAAATCAAGCAAGCCATCAGTAATAGTAACACCTACTTTTTGAAATTTTATAAATATTATTTATCAAAATGGACTTCATTTTTTGGATTCGGAGTATCAAATTTAGCCTAAGGTGAAGTTTTGGTATTTTTTGGATAACTTTTATATTTAGATGATTAGTGAAAATTACTAAATTTTAATTTAAACCAACCCTTTTTAATCAAAGTAATTTATAGTGATAAATTATGAATTTGAGTGGTTATAAAGCATATATAGAATATATTTTTACCATTTAATACAATTTTTGTCATTGGAAATAATTTCACAATTAAATTGGACATAAACACGTGTCAATCTTTTGATAGTTATTATATCATAAAAACACGCTTATTATTTTGACATCAGGAATTAATTTTAATTTAATTTCTTCCACTTCTATGTTATGAATTTGGAAAAAATAATTCCATATTTGGAATCAGGATTTCCAAATGGTGTGTATAGGTAACTTTTATTTTTATACATTTTGAATAATTAAATCAGTAAATATTTTATTTACAATGGTTAAAGGGTAAATATGGTAAATAATGGTAAAAATTAATATTATAATAATAATAAATTACACTAAAACGTGTCCTAAACTTATTTTTGGACACATACCTGACTATGGGAATCCTTGGGTCGATTTTGGGACCCCATGGAGCCACATGAAGGTTGTAGGGACACTTGATATTAATAAAGTAAAAATGAATACAAATATGACATAAGCATATATCTTTTTGAAAAACAATTTTTTCATAGGGTTATATATGTTAGATATTCGATTATAAATATACATTAAGTAAAAAAAGATTTCCTACATATTTATAGTTTATTTATAATTTTTATACAACTAATAATTTATATTATATATGACAGAATAATGATGCATTATATACCACATTAATAAATCATTTAAATAATTACGATTATAACGATTAAAACATTATCCAAAACCAGTCCAATTCCTATTGGTTGATTATATTTAGACGATAATTCATCTTATCTTTGACTATAATGATTTTTGGACCCGTAGAATCTGAATATCATTATATTATAAAATAATATTTTCACTCTTTCCTAAAGAGCCCCTCTTCTCCCTTATAAAAGGAGACCACTTGTAACCAATTTATCACACATTCAAAGGTTTTTGGTTGGGCCAAACACTACCAAAATACTCTTTAAATATCAATATCTTCATCCTAGAAGCCATCCTCTAGTAAAAAGGCCATCATAAAGAGTCCATTGGATGAAATAAAAAGGAAGAACCCGAAGAAGAGGCAATGTTTTCACCACCCTCTTTCAAGTTCCTTTTTTCTTCAACTTCCTCATTGTTTATTATTTCCATTCTAAAATAATAAAACCCGTGTATTATGTATAAATTTATGTTATTATAAATATTTCACATCCATATTCAGTATTCTACCCTTCATTTGAATTAAATGTCACCATACGTGCGTACGTACGGCTTACCGTCTCCACGTCGTGGTTTAATTGTTATTAAATATCTTATTATTTAGATGGGTATAATAACGACATGTAATTAAGGTAAATAATAAATATAACATGATAATGATTCTGTATATATTATATACCATCCAATTATATATTATTTTAATATCATAATATTGATATTATCTCTCGTCCGTACGTACGGAATACCGTCTCCACGAACGCGATGAGATTCATTCTCCATCGTATCCATTCAAGTCTAATTCTCATTTGATGATTAAAAATAATGTTTAAAGACTTGATATCATTCTGGATATGAATAATAGACATCCCATTCATAAAAATATGGATCACATAATTAATAATATAATGGAAAACAAATCCGATATCACCTGAAACGTTAATAATACTAAGATATTATTATCAAATAAACGTTAAATGATCATATATGATATCATATTGATGTATATGATTAATGTATAATTTAAAAACAATGTTTTAACTATTATACAGAAGGTTAAAATACCATTGAAAAAGGAATAGTACAAGGTATGGGTTTACTTCACAATCACTTCCTTATCCGAGGTTGTTTATACTTATTTATCTACTGGGACCTCGTTATCATCCGCAACCAGGTTTCTTAAAAATTCCTTTAAAAACATTTTTACAATATACTAGAATATGTTTTAATTTCATTTATACCCTTATATGTTTTTGAAATTAATCTTTTCATCATTTTCCAAAAAAAGTACTTTTTGACCTTTTTGACAAATTTATGGTATGAATGTTTTTTTATCTTATATGGCGGGTGCAACTATTTTCCACCATTATAACTTGGTCAAAGATTAACTTACAAGATTATTAGAATATTTTCAATTTAAAGGTATTATTTTTAAATTTCGTTACTTTTTAATGATTTCAAAATATATATATATTTCCTTCAAATAGATTTGATTTCATCTATGTCAACGTCCATTGATGGATTTTAAGATTAATTGAAGTTTATTTATTATGATATAATACTTCCATATTGTAATGAAGTTTTGTGATATGTTTGACTATGGATGTACTATTTTCATACCATTCATGGTATATAGTTAATGTATTGACATTTAATATAATAGTTTAAATACAAATGTTTCTGATATGTTTAAACCTTTTCATATGAGGAATGTATTGGACTTAGTAAGTGATGGGTGGAGCCCGCTATAGCTCCTCGATGCATCGGTAGGTCTCATGAGACAACTAGATGTTGAATTGGCTGAGGCCCTGTCCAAATTTGATTTATGGTTTTGGCTGAGGCCTTAATAATTTTAGACGTCTTGGTCGAGGCCTTGACAAAATGTTTCAGAATGTCCGACCTTATAGATTCCCTCATTATTAAAATTATATTGATGGTTCATTTGGTAATTTTTCTAGTATAATTCCCATTATTATGTTTTATTATGGCATTACTTACTCAGCTTATATATCCTGCCATAAAAATTTTCATGATTATTCTTTGTAAAGGCACGTGGTTTCAAATATTCACCAATCTTTATATTTTTGTCAATTTCTGCTGCATTACATACCATTACTGAGCATTTGAGCTCACCCCTTCCTTATGTTTCATTTTCCCAGGATATGAATAAGTTAGTTATGTGTGACCTGCAATCATAATCTAGGAGGCTTGGATGCTTCTATTGAAATATATTTCTGTTGTATTTCTCTTCAAGTTGTAATGTTGAACATATGTATGAATTTTGTTTGCAAGGATACTAAACTAATTGATCTTTCGAGAGTTGATTTTTCTTGTGATCATGCCAATGTTATGTAATAATGCACCGAATCGGGGTAACTGGGGTCGGGGTGTTACAGTTGGTATCAGAGAAATTTTAGTAAAAACCATGGAAGTTAGATTTATATGAACTATGATTAGAGAACAGAGCATTAAGATAGTCTTTGAGGATTAGTATAGAAGAACATCCTAGAGTTTTAGGAAAGTATATATTTTGTGAGTTTTATGAGGAATAAATCCCTCTCTAGATATGAGTGGGTAGAGGCGGCTGTGAAAATCAGAAAACACATATTTGAGCTAGACTCGAACGAGAAATGGGGAATGAAAATGGGCCTTGCTGCATTCTTGGTTAAGACACTCACGGGGGATATGCTTAGGATTATTCCCATTTTTCTCTACAAATCATTATGAAGGGTTTATGAGTATATACTTCCTCAATGAAATTTTTTTATTATGATTTTGGATTATATCCATATATTGTACAATTTATGTTATGTGTTTTATGAGTATGAAATTATGTATTTTGATTCATAAAGTAATCATGTTTATGCCATTGTTTAGAAATGGCGCCCAGTAGAAGGAATGAGAATTCCAAAAATATGCCGGATCCAAAGAGTATGAAGGATCATATCTTTCATGGTCTTAAGAAAGAATTTATTAGGGAAGTAGTCTCCCGCATATTATCATCATATGAAGAAATAGTTTCATGTTTTGATAAGATAAGTAAAGAGTTCTCGGAGTCCTATGGATTCGAAGGAAAGCTAGAGAAGAAAAGGATGGAAGATAGAAAGTTGTATAATGGCAAGAGGAAGCGAAGAATTTTCCCACATGTTTTAACTGTGGGAAGAAACAACCAGGAATTTTCCTGATGGGAATGAGAGTTCGTTATAAGTGTGGAGGAAAAAGACACCATGTACGTGACCTCAAGGGTAAGAAAAAGGTTTCGAATGTACAATGCTTCATCTGCACGAAGTTAAGAGACTATGAAAACCAATGTCCAAATCATCAGTGTATTCCCCAAATGATTCTATTGGATAATAATAAATTTATGACACTACCATGGATGATGAGGAATGATTAGAGTTATTATGTGGTTATTAATGAAATATGTATTTTGAGTATTGTATCAATGATGTACTTGTTATAATAATTATGGAGTAGATAAGGATTGTACTGTAGTACTATTTAATTAAGGACTTGAGATTGTGTGTTACCAAGAAAAGTGACTCAATTGCAGGTTAATTTATTGGAAAATATATGATTTAAAGAAATATAAACAATAAATTAGTTCTGATACCGAGGTAGTGATTTTGGAATAACACATGATTGATTTGGATAAATTATATTGGATATTCTTGACTACCTTGAAACTGATTAATGATTTATATATTCCATCATTTTTGGAGTTTACAACATTTTGGATAGAAGGAGTATATACATTATTCTATAAGGAATAAGGGATAATGAATGTTATCAATATGGTTTTATTGTTATTCAGGCTGTTGTAATGTTTTAAAAGGATACATGATGAAGTTGTTCAGATGTTATTACGTGGAAAAAAGGATCTTCATTTTGTTTACCTTCCTTATAAATTTTGGACTGTGAGTTTAAACTGATGTATTTTGGATAATTCAGGTTTTGGATTTCTTTTTTTTTTTTGATTTCCATAAAAGGACAACCTGGCAGTCGGGCAACAACCTGTCACGTCCAGCAAGGCCGCAAGACTTGAACCCACTACCGAAGGGCGACAAGGGAGTATTGCCTACCACTGACCCATGTTATGTCTTTGATTGAATAATTTAGGTTTTTAATGGTTCTTCTAGATGAATTAAAAATTCATTTTTCTTGAACCCTATTTGAATAGGATAAATAGAATATTATTTGTAAGTTCTATTATCTTTTAGATTGACAGATGTGGTTGTGGTAGAAATTAGTTAAAGGACATGACTCTACTTGTCAACTATGTATTTTTTTATTCTCTTATTCAATGAAGAAATTAATTCTTATACCTTAGTGAAGGGACCTTAAAACAAAAAATGTGTTATCCTAATAGCATATGTTTTGTTGAACCGATGGTATTTTATATCATCATAGATTGATGAATTTAAGGCCCTCAATTTTACACTTGTTTGTGATTGATGATCTTAATCACTACCTATAAATATTTATGTTATTCCTCCAATTATATGTCTCTAATTTCCAAAAATATTCTCCTAATCGAGATCATAATTTGGTGGTGACCCTTTCATTTCTCTTTTCCTCTTATTAAGACTAAATTTTATTAACCCAATTTCCAATGTGGGTTTTCCCACAATGATATTTTCTAATTTCAACAATTATTTTTGAAGAACAATATCAAATTGCGAGGACGTAATTTATTAAAGGAGGGATGAATGTAACACCCCAAGATTACATAGTGTGTTACTTCTTCAAAATGAATCAATAACTTTTACTAAATGCAACACCGAATTAAAGCACACCATGACTTACCAAACAAGCCATTCAAAAGAGGTTATGAATCGTATTAACTGAATATTAAAATTTATATAATCCTTATAACTTTAGAATCCATATCATGAGATTTATAGACATAATTTAGGAAAAAATTAATTTTTTTAGATAAAAGATGTATTTTTCAAATAATGCACTTTTACCGACTTTTAAAGGTGAACCCTTTTTAAATAAAATATTTTAAACATTTATATATTAAATTTGACTAAATAAATTTATTCATTATAATAGGGACATAAAAAAATATAGAATTTAACACCCAAAACATTAACGATACGTTTCCCTTAGAATAATGCAATAGTGTGTGTTGTACGCAACCTCGAGTCCTAACACACCTCGTCAAATCAAACTAGACGTTATGAATAGTACTTCCTACTTTTTGAAATTTTAAAAATTTTATTTATCAAAATGGACTTAATTTTAGGATTCGGAGTATCAAATTTATACTAAGGTGAAGTTTTCGTATTTTTCGTATAACTTTTATATTTTGATGAATAGTGAAAATTACTAAATTATAATTTCAAACAACCATTTTTATTCAAAATCATTAATAGTTATAAATTATGTGTATGAGTGGTTTTAAAGTATATTTATAATATAGTTTTACCATTTATTACAATTTTGGTCATTGAACATAATTTCACAATTAAATCGGACATAAACAAATGTCAATCTTTTGATAGTTATTATATCTTAAAAACACGCTTATTGTTATGACAGCGGGATTTTAATTGTAAATTAATTTCTGTCACTTATGAATTTTGAATTTGGAAAAATGGATTCCATATTTGGAATCATGATGTCCAAATGGTGTGTATCGTTAAATTTTATTTTTACACATTTTGAATAATTATTTCAGCAAATATTTTATTTACCATGGTTAAAGGGTAAATCCGTTAAATAAGGGTAACAAAATAATATTATAATAATAATAAATTACTCTAAAACGTCTCTTAACCTTATTTGTGATAACTTACCCGACCAGGGGCTTCCTTGGGTCGATTTTGGGACCCCATTGAACCACTTTTAGATGCTAGGGACACTTTATATTAATAAAGTTAAAATAAATACAAAAAATGACATATGCTTATATCTTTTAAAAAAACAATTTTTTCATAGGGTTATATATGTTGGATTTTCGATTATAAATATTTATTAGAAAGCTGACATGAATTACTATATAATTATATTTCATTTATAATTTTTATAAATTTAATAATTTTAATTATATATGACACAATATTGATGCAGTATTTACCACATTAATAAATCATTTAAATAAATAAGATTATAATTATTAAAATATTATCCAAAACATGTACAATTCCTATTGGTTGATTATATTTCGACCACGAGTCATATTATCTTTGACAATAATGATTTTTGGACCATTAGAAACCGAATATAATTATATTATAATATAATAATTTCACTCTTTCCAAAATAGCCCCTCCTCTCCCTTATAAAAGGAGACCACTTCTAACCAATTTCTCACACCATCAAAGCATTTTGGTACGGCCAATCCCTGCCCAAATACTCTCTCAACATCTCTCCATTCATCCTTGAAGCCCTAAATTAGTCATAATTCCATCCTATGGAGTCATTTTGATCAAATCAAAAGGAAGAACCCGAAGAAGAGGTAACGTTTTCACCACCCTCTTTCAAGTTCATTTCTACTTCCACTTCATCATTGTTTATTATTTCAATTATAAAATAATAACTCTATTATCATCAATAAACTATGAAGTTATTATAAAAATGTCACAACCATATTCAGTATTGTACCCATCATTTGAATGACATGTCCTCATACGTGTGTACGTACGGCTTACCGTCTCCACGTCGTGGTGTAATTGTTATTGATTATATTATTATTTAGATGGGTATAATAATGATGTGTAATTAATGTAAATAATAAATACTACATGATAATGATTCTATATATATGATATACCATCCAATTATATATTATTTTAATATCAAAAAAATGATATTATAGCACATACGTACGTACGGACTACCGTCTCCACGAACGCGTTGGGATTCATTCTCCATCGTATCAATTCATGTCTAATTCAAATTCGATTATTAAAAACAATGTCTGAAGACTTGATATAATTCTTTTGATGAATAATAGACATCCCATCCATAAAAATATGTCTCACATAACAATGAATTTAATGGAAAACGAATCTGATAACACCCGAAACGATAATGATATTAAGATATTATTTACAAATAAACGTTAAAAGATCTTATATGATATAATATTGATGTATATGATTATTATATAATTTAATAACAATGTTTTAACTAATATACAGGAGGTCAACATACCATCGACTAAGTAAATGTACAGGCTAAGGGTTTACTTCACAATCTCTTCCTTATCCGATGTTGTTTATACGTATTTATCTACTGGGACTTCGTTATAATCCACATTCATGTTTCATAAAAATGTATTTCAAAACATTTTTACTAATAAATAGAAAATGGGTTAAAGTCATTTATACCCTTATAAGTTTTCGGAATAAATCTTTCTGGCATATATTGAACAAGGTACTTTTTGACATTTTTTCCAAATTTAATGTAAGAATGTTTTTTAACATATACGGCTGGTGCGGCTATTTTCCGCCATTATAACTTCATTGAAGCTTCCCGTACAAGATTATAAGAATATTTTAATAGTAAATTTATTATTTTATAATTATGTACTATTTAAATGATTTAATAAAATAGATATTTCCCTAAAATAGTTTCGATTTCATCTATGATAACATCTTTTGATGGATTTTATGTTTAATTGGAGTTGATTTATTATGATACAAAACTTCCTTATTATAATGATGTTTTGTGATGTGTTTGACTCTGGATGTTCTATTTTTATACCATTCATGGGTTATAGTTAATGTATTTCCATTTCGTATAATAGTTTCAATACAAATGTTTATTATATGGTCAAACCTTTTCTTATTCAGAATGTATTGGACTTAGTAAGTGACGGGCGGAGCCCGCTATAGCTCCTTGATGCATCCGAAGGTCTCATGAGACAACTAGATGTGGAATTGTCCGAGGCCCTTCCCCAATTTGATTTATGGTTTTGACCAAGGCCATAATCATTTTAGATGTCCTGGTTGAGGCCTTGAAAAAATGTTTCAGAATGTCCGGCATTATACATTCCCTTATTATGAAAATAATATTGATGGTTCATGTAGTAATTCGACTAATAGAATATCCATGATTATGTTTTATTATGGCATTACATACTCATATCATATTCCTGCCATAAATATTTTCTTGTTTATTATTCGTAAAGGCATGTGTTTTTAAATATTCACCATGCTTAATATTTATGTTATTTTCCGATGTATTACGTAACCTTACTGAGCATCTGAGCTCACCCCTTTCTTATGTTTCATTTTCCCAGGATATGAAGATGTTAGTTATGAGTGACCTACAAGCATAATATAAAAGGCTTGGATTCTTTTAATGAAATATATTTTTGTTGTATTTCTCTTCAATTTGTAATTTTGAACATATGTATGAATCTTGTTTCCAAGGCTAATAACTAATCGGTCTTTTGAGACTTGATCATTCTTGTGATCATGCCAATGTTATGTAATAATCCACCGACTCTGGGTAACTGGGGTCGGGGCATTACAAAACTAGTCTAAAAAATAGTATCTTTTAAAACATATATTTTTGTATGCATTCCATTTATCATCTCAAATTTATCTCCTTGAATCTTTGTCTTCTTAAAATACGATCGACGTGATACTCCAAAACATAGTCCTCTAATGTGGCCATATTGTTTTAGATACTATAAATCTACTAAAATAAATTTTTCATTAGGTATTAGTCATGAATATGTTATGTAAAAATATTATAAAAATAAAAAATAAAAAAATACATTTTAAGGTAATACTGTTATAAATGATAACACAATTCTATTATGAAAAACATAACCATTATTCTCATACTAGATGTGTGTTTTTATCTACCAGTTTTCTTTATTTATTCGCATGATCGTCCTTCTAGGAATTATTATGTGATAGATAAGTGTATTTGGATTATAATTCCTCAATATGTATATAAAAGGGAATATATTTTGTTTCATATCATATAAATCCTTTAATCTATATTTATAAAGCTACCTTTTTTCCTGTTATATTTTCCCCATCCTTGATTTATGGTCTTAGTAAATTTGATTTAATTCAAGTTACTTATATTCAATTGTCATATATTATTTTATAAATTAACAATTTTGAATCAAATATGGTAAAATAAAATATTTCAAATAAAATATTATTTTCCATAATATATATAATATGATTCTTTATCAAGGATACTAATGATATATTTACTTATTTTATGATTTATAATGTGTATATACAATGTTGGTGAGTGTATTATTACATTCCCCTCAGCATCCCTAAGATGCCGCTTTCCCATATGTGTGCAGAAGGCACTATGAGCTTTTCCAGTTAACATTAATACAACATTCTTTGGAAGAAATTTCTATAATTCATGAATTCTAAAATATATAATCAAAATTAAATCAATGTTTTATTATTTAATTCTTCGTTAATGAAGAGAAATTTTATCTTAACATTAACTTAATATCATTCTAAATAGTGGTCATCAATACAACAATGAATGTTTTTCTAGTATATATATATCAATCGACCAATGAATTTCAGTTTTTAACCTAATGTAACTAATGAATATTGACTTATTGGGTTAAACATGTGGGCCAAATAGATTCAATCTATCATCAGAGTTTATATATTTTTTTCATTTCATGGTAACATTAATTAACATAATGATGTTATCTAAAACGTGTTTTTTCAACCACTTGATGATGATCAATTATGAATTATTAATTATTAGCATTGATAGAATGTTCATAATTAAGATTAGTAGTGTTAACACGTTGAGATGTCATCATATATATAAAAATTGTTAACCCTTAAATTAATTTTTTGTAAATCAATAATATAACACATAATATATTGAGGAAAATGATAGTATAATAAAAAATTAATTTATTCATTGAACTCCCCTTTTTCATTAAATGTTTGACAAATTTTACTCCTATATAATATATCCAAATACCCTATTTTTGGTCACTTATAACTTACATGACACTATCAAAATTGGAACCATCAATTAATAGTTATGATCTCGAAATAACTGCATCACCCTAAATTGAATATTCATTTAGTACTATGGTTGTTTAAGCTTTCTGTAAAACAATTGACTAATTCTTATTTATTGGATATGAGATGTAAAATAATATTACTTATTGGGATTCCATTATGAGTGGATTTTTCTTAATCCCTTCCACACTAAAATTAAATTTTATGAAGCCCATCTCCTCAACTTTATACACACTCTGGTGGAAAACTCATATTTAATTGAAAATTGGTAGTTTAAATGTTGTATAGTTTAACTCATATTTTTGTTCAATGATTTGAAGTTATTAAATATTTTTAGAAATTTTATTTCTATCATTACAATAAGATATTCACATCACCTATACTAAAATCATAACTCCACTATTTTTCATCCTACTATGTTCATCTTGTTCATTAAAAACGAATTCATAACCCATAATTACATAACCACTATAAGATAATACAGTTACATTTGTTCCTTTAGCACCGAAATAATTGTGTTCAATAATTAAATTCGTATTTTATATTACTTATAAATATAATATCACAATCATCTAATAGACCATTTATTATATAAATTTGATATCTATATTTCAGCACTTGAAAGATTCATGTGTCTAATAATTTCATTTTGGGTTTCAATGTATAGAGAAGCCCCTACACTATTATGTATAATGAAAACATCATATTCTTCCCTCTCGATAATTGTAAAGATGAAAATGTCTCTCAGAAATATATATTCTCCCATAATACTTCTTTTTCAATGAAATTTTTATGTTCTGCAGTCAGGACCAAAGTATATATGAGATGGGATAGGGATGAATTAGTGATATTTTTTTCCTTTATGTTTCCTTAATTATGAATCAACCTTATCCGCATGATAATGATATCTTTCCCTGATGAACACAATCCAAGCACACATACTAAAGAACAAAAAATTTTAGAATTTTCAATACTCTGCAAGAGTAGAAACATCCATGGTATGGTTTGGAAATAATTCAAAACCAAAAAATCCTCTAGAAAAAATCATTTTCAGTGTAATACAATTATTAAGATATGCCCGTGAACATGTTTATCAATTTGAAAATAATGAAATATGTCATTTATTCTTCTATAAAAAAAATTAGGAGACTCAATGTTTCTGTAATTCAATATCATCTTTCAAAAAAATTGATCTTTTTAACATATCCTCTCTATCCTACCCAGAAGATGGTAAGAACATCCTTGAGTCCTTCGTGAACTGTCCAACATCCTCTTTGAATTCCATCTATCCTCCTCGAACTGAGTTTCACCACATAGTAAAAGTGCTTCATTAACCACCTCTTCTTTTGGATACCACTGTTGATCTGTATATTTTTGATGCACCACAGACCACAAGTTCTCATTGGGTAGCCTTTGGTTCACGATAATCTTTCTCTTTGTGTATTTATTTTCCCTTTGTGGAATAATATTCTTCTATGAACTGTATCAGCTTCCATAAACAATTTCATATTGTGTATTCCATCACTTCTTTCACAAACCGTGTCTTCTTCTGAATATTATTTTTTCTTACATCGAATATCTCTACCACTAACTACTTCCCATTACGAAATTCACAATCACATACTCTTCTTGACTTACACAAATTCATCCTTAGAGAGAAGATGTTTCTTTATGAAAATATCTCAACCAAAGGAATAAATTAAGCTTATTTATATAGTCAAATACATAATCATATATCGTTAATATGATTTCCCAATTTTCCAACGTGGTACAGTCTTCATGGCGTATGATGTGTCCCCGCAAAAGGATTTCCATATGCAATCTGCAAACCACTTTTCATCTTTTATGGGTGTCTAAATTTCCACCTCCATTACATGAACGATAAACATAGCCATGAACTGTTGACCTCTTGTGAACTGCAATCCAACTATGAACCATGATACGCATGTGAACTGTATAACCTATATGGTTGTCATACTACTCTTTGCAAATAACTTTTTTTTTGAATTTCATTCACTGCTATGCATACCTTCTATGTAGATTGAGAACTATCCTTCATATTCAACAAACTATAGATCATGGACTCCACGATTCATTGATGTCATCTATGTTATAAAAAATTATTGTCTCATCATAAATTTTTTTAGTAATGATATATTCATTCATCAATCAAATTTATCATCATCCTATTTTCTAAGAAATGTATTGAAAATAACTTATCTTCTAGTGATATCTTTCTTTCAAATAAAATCTTAATATTACACGAATCATCAATACATACCCTTTTCTTAACAGGCCTTTCATCAATAGTTATCTATATAGATAATGATAATTGGGAATTAAAAATCAGTAATGCATCATCATATTTTCATACATGTTTTAAAATGCGTATTGATTTATCCTTCTCAACAACAAAATTAATCAATCTTCAAAAACAAACTCTTCTAACTTTCCTATCCATCCAACGTGGTCCCAAAAGATTTAGGTTTCCAATACTATCATCATATGATAAGTAATCATTTTATATTTCAATAGATTCTTTAACAATAACGTTATGAAATAAAACTATATGATGAGTTTTATTCATTATGTACCCATTAAAAATATTCATATATCATTAAATTGTGTGCATACGTTTGAAATACAAATGACCACATAGTTTAATTTATAAAAAAAAGTGAACCATCAGGTGAACCATTATATAAGATAATTATGGTGTAATGTACACCTCATCATTAAATAATATAACGGTAATTTCATTTTTTAAAATTGTAAATTTTTATGGGTCCATAATTTAACTACATATGGGTTTGAAAAAGAATACTTTTTTGGTTAATGATTGTCAAAAAAAATTATTAAGGATTCCACATAAATATTCCATCATTCAATATTAAATCAAAACATGAAATTCATGTTATTCTAGAAAGAGTAATTTCAAATTAGTCACTGATATGATATTTTTAATATTTAATGAATACCCCTATAGAAGTTTTACCACAATATAAATGTTAAAAATGTGAAATTTTTATTTCTTGTATAATTTTTAGGCTATTAGATAAATAAAATTTAACCTTTTAGCCTTCATTTATTTCAAATATTCTCTTATCCCCTTGTCAATAATTTCCAACCTATCCTTAATTCTGTCTTTTTTTGTATGCTTTATAAAATAAAATTTTAATAACCCTATGAAATTTGATTTTCTACATTCATGATATCAAGAGAACATATGATGTGCAAACAATTATTCTGTTGTAATTCTTTAAAAACTGATTCCTTTTTCCAACATGATTCGTTTTTTTAATAAAAAGGTTCACAATAAATATTGTCAATATCATTTTCTTTCTGGAATAGTTTATCACACATTACTGGATATGGAGTTGTATATTGTTCTTTATTTACATCAAATGATGTCATCTATGATTGGTATTTATCTCTCCTGGGTAAATATATTAAATTTATAAAAAACATAGGCTTCAATGAATGTTATAACATAAATGAATGTGTTCCTACTTCATAAATGGGACACACAAACATTCATTTAATTATATAGCCTGAAAAGTATCCAAATATATGAAATTCAATTATCATACAATAAAATATTTTATTCAATGTTATCACCTAAATTCAATGCGAATCATCAAATGTAATAACTTTATCCAAAACAATATAAAATCATTAATCATTGTATACAATTAAATCAATATCATTACACTAAAATTTTGGCCATAATAAGTAGAGACAACATAATGTATATTTTATTTATGTATAAGCACATAGGAAAGTTATAATATACATATATTATCATTTATATAATATCCTTTTCGCACAAAAAAATTTATATTATCTATATAAAATTAATGATGGAGGTTTCTCAGTACATTTACAAATTCAAGATAATCATAATATATTTTCTTCCGCTAAGGAGTGTTAGTTTGGTCAAATATTTTTTTGTATTGAATTCTTGTATCAGTGTGACATGTTAATTATATATTTTTTTCTCAAAATCCATGAATTCATCAATAAACATGTTATTATAAGAAATTCCCATAATCAATTCAATGTAATTCGTTAATCTTTTTTATAGTTCTTCACCACACATAGGTCTTTTTCTAAGTTATTTACGTTCCTTGAGAAATAATATATAATCATTTGGAAACATATTTGTTTTTATAGATACGAGACCCAATAATAAATTCATTAATTTTGCACTATATGTTTGCTAATAAAGATCATTTTTTTGGTAGAATTTCAATCATGAGACCAAAAAGTTCTATAAAGAATATTTTTCTCAATCCACTATTAGCCTTCAAATTATATAAATTCAATATAGACTAAAATTTTGTATATTTATTATAACTAGTATACAATGATCGATTTTAATACCTATAAAATTCATAAACAACATTGTAAAATCATTATGGTCACCTTCGATTTCCATTGTCATTTCATCCATATTGTCTCCAATATCATTTACACCATTATTTATATCAAATGATCCATCAATAATAGTATCTTCCCAGTTAGTATGTAAGTTCGATTTTTTCCCATGTTTAGTCTAAAATTTATAACATTAATATATTTTGTGATAAATCAAATTTTCTCCCACCAGTTCTTGATTAAATTTCCTAGAATAAAAACATCATTAACATGGAAAAAAAGATTTTAAGAAGGGAGGTATGCATGTTCTACTGAAAATGTGATGAACTACATAACCATATCCTCATACTTCGTTTTTCATATGATTTTAATCAATCCATTTTTATTTAGATCCATCCTATTATATTAAATAATATTCATTTTTTATAAAACAAATATAAATGAAATATGATATAGATATTATATATGTATATGTTATTATGTAAATAATGTTTCAAAACTTGAATATAAATAAATAATTATGTGTATGTGTTTGTATAATCATTTTTTTTTGTAAATTTATAAAAAATATGTTTTAAAATAGTGCATATTATTAATAATCATATGAGAGTTTTATTGACACTTCTATGAGATTTTATTATTTTCTTAAGAAAAAATATATACTCACTTTAGACACACAAATAAGTAATAAAAAATATAATGTAAAAAATCATATTAGTTGTTGTGTTTAAATTACTGTATAAACCTTAATTGGAATAAACATGGGTGATCTTGAGTGAAATATAAAACTATTTTTTACATTCTGTCATAAAATTTATTTTATTATTGTTTACATTTCATTGAACAGTTGATTTTGTGTTTATTCAGTCTTTCAAAACAATATATTTGATGTTTTATCTTCCATAAATGTGTTTTAATATATTTGATTGAAATGTTCTTAAATGTTAAGTTCAATTCTCAAAATTCAAAACTGAATAAGAATGACATCAATTAATTACAATGTATTTAAATTGATGTTATAAGAATATTTAGTATTCCATTAGACTCTTATTATCAATGAATATTGGATACTTAATAAATTTTACAAATAGAAATAGAATTGTAGTTTTAAATATGAAAAAATTCTCTAGTAATTTATCCATATACATTATCTTTTATAATAATGGGTTAATAGAAAAACTAAATTACTAAAAAAATATTTTGGACAATTGAGAATATTATACACAAATATTGAACATGTTTATGGTCAATACCCTTAATATATTTATTATTTTCATCAAATTATGTATAATACTCTTTTAAACCATATATCACTCGTTCACTTATTTTTCATCCTTCAAAACCAAATTTTTTTCATTCACATTTTCCAATAAAAACCAATATTTAAAATTACATCATAAATATGATTTCAAAAAATTCATCTATTTTTATTTTTAATCAATTAATAATTTAAGTGGTAAATAACTCAATTAGAATCCTCCTTTAGAGAAAAATTTGGATAACTATATTTAATTATTACATAAAATTATTTTCATTTGTAATTATTGATAAAATTACCACTATCATATTGGTATCATTTTCTCAAGGTTACCAAGATGATTATTATTTTTCACGTATTTATTCAAATATTATTTTTTCAAATCCATGTTATTTCGTTAAATTCATAAATAAAAAACAATTTTTATTCTTAAATCACATTCCAAGAAACCCATACATAATTTTATATCATTTTTACCTTGAAATTAATTGAAATTTTCATACTAGAGTCAAAAAATGAGATAGAGAGAGATTATAACATTTTTTAAGTATCTTTTAAGGCTGTAATATTTGAGGAAGAACTAGAAATATCCCCTACTAGACAGGATAATTTTAAAACACTCAAAGCATATTATTTAACGCTTCCGAAAATCAGGGTTGAACAAAGAACCATGAAGGAATTATCGATATAAAACCTTTCTATTAAAAACATTGATGGTCTTGATCATTTAAAAATAATCAAGACACTAAAATACTAATAGGTTAAAAGTAAAGGTGGTGGTAATTTATATGGAAAATAAGAACTAAAAATTGAGAAATAATTAAAAATTTGACTAAAAGTAGTAAAAAAATAACAAGCCATTGATTTTTATAGGGTTTATTCATTTGATAAGTACAAGGTGGTTCAATTTTAGTGGTCAAGTTCTATGAAATCTTTAAAAACAGGAGGTTGTGAGGTTCAATTAACATAGATATCCATACATTTCATACATTAATATTACATAATATTTGATGAATATTCAATAAATTTTTCAATAATAAATTTCCGTGGACTATACAGGTTTAATGTTATTAGAAACATGGATATGTATATAACTAATCCATAATGGATCTCTATCATTCCCCATTCAATTCTGAACAAATTTAACCCTTCATATACATAACATACATAAACAATTTATTCATAACATGGGGATCGTAGATATAAAAAATGGTGATATCAGATCCTTAGCATGGGTAAACAAAATAGAACCCCATAAGTGAAAATAAGGAAATTATATGTGTATGATAACATTATATAAAAATTAAAAATGTATACCCATCAATTCATATATCATAATCATGAATCATAGTATATTGTTTTATCAATCGAAACATATAAGGCATACGATTACATAATCATCTATGTTCAATCATTATTTATGAAAACATATCATAAAAATAAGACATATGCTTTTGGATAAAAATAATAATAGAAAATAATTTCATTAATTAATCCACCCAACCAAGACTATCATAATGGATTTGTTTAACTTCTCATTTCATCATTTCCTATGTCAATATTCACTCAAATTTTATCTTATTGGACAATGTCTGATAATTAATTGGGTTCTTTGGAGGTCTATAATGTAATCATACAACCTTGGTTTATATTGTAACCACCCATCCTTTGATTATACTATAAATACCAATCATATAATGAAACACTAGACATATGTGCGATAATATTATAAAACATCCATCATATCCTTTGGTCATTAAATTGGGAAAGGATATGAGTTTCATTAAAATTTTAAAATAATAATAATAATTAACAATATAGATAAATTTAGTCATAACATTATTATATCATAATAAACATAAATGAATGTATTTAAAGATGGACAAAACATTAAAATATTACTAAAATATTTTATGAGTAAAGCACCCATTTAATTTTTTTCAATTATTCGTAATTTAAAATTTCCAAAAAAATCAATGAATACATTTAATTTAAAAATAATAATGGAACAATATTTTTAAATATTTTAATAAAATAATATTCAAGATAGTGGGGAAACATTTCATGCAGTGTTTGTTAAAATAAATATTTTCTTTTATATTTTTGCTAAAAAGTAAAAAAGTAACACATTTAGAAAAAATTAATGAAATTTCCTTTAAAAACCTGGAAATTAAAGTAAAATATATTTAAAAATGAATTTATGAAATATATATAGGAAATTAAAAAACATTCTTGAAAATGATTTAATGAAAATATAGATATATAAAAAAATATTCTCGAACAAAAAGTGAAATGAAGTAGGTTTTCCTTTAAAACATATGTGTGGTATTTTGAGAACCTATTTAAGGAAAATGAATGGAAAAATTTTGATCTCAATAAATAAACATTGGAGAATTAAATTCCTAATATCTGGGATAAATATATCATTAAATTACAATATCAATAATTTAATCATAATAAATTCTTGTAATAATGAAATTCATAAATAAAAACTATGTTGATTTTGTATTATTTATATCAAATGTCATTGGATTCATGGAAATAATATGGATATATAAATATTATGAATGAAGTAACCTATTATTCCAAAATAAAATAATTTTAATTATATAATTTACATATAAATAAATTGGTATGTAACATTAAAACATGTCTCAATGAAGAGAAATTGAGATGAAAAACCCTTAACAGATATCTGACCGGAATCATTTGTTCTATAACCTGTTGTATAATAAATTTGTATTCCTTATAATTATGTAATATAAAATTATTGGAACAAAAAATATCATATATTATCAAATTATAACATTTTTAAAATATTTTAGTAACACTTTTCTTTTAAATTCGTAATCTCGAGGGTTAATTAATTCATCTTCCCTGGAGGTCTCATATCCGCAATTATTCACCAAGAAATTTGATAATTTTTTATGCATATAAATAATTTTGATAATGATATAAAAATAATATATATTCATTCTATATATATTTATAAATATTAATATAATTTTTTGATGTAAACTGAATTACATCATGACATGGAGATGATCGTTCATATGTACACACGTGTGATGTTTCAATTTTCTTATGGATAGAAACAAATATAATTAAATTATATTTTAAATCTATAAAATAATTATTATATCATAAATAAAATATTTTTTAATTAATTTTTTAATTTTCAACATACAATTAAATATAAAATGATAAAAATTTTCATCACTTCATGGATGTTGTAGTCCATACGTCTGCACGAGCTACGCCATCATTAAACAATGGATTAGAAGGTTAGAAGGTAGATAATTTATTAAAATTATATAATCATAATATTGAAATAAATATCATATATACACATTATATACATCATAATAACCATCCAAGATTGCGGGTGGTGGAAAATAAGTCATAACACGACGTAGAGGTGGTAGAATACATGTACGCATGAATGATACTATCATCTGCCATTTTATTATGAATATGTGGTAACTGGATTTGGCCATCATAATATAATCTACGTAAATTTATGAAACTATAATAATCATGTTTTTCTGAATAAAATAAGATAATTTAATATATATGATTAAATAAAATTGGATGAGCTCAGTTAATATTTATACAACTTCTTTGATAGAAATCCTCTAGTATACAACTTAATCCTTGAATGGTTAATAATTAGATAATGAACGAAAAACTTAGATGAATGGAGTTATTATATTTTGAATTTTGATTATGTATTGGCCTATATAGATGGCCTAAATGGTGTGAATAATGAAGAATGATAGGTTCCCTTTTATTGGTGAATGGAGGAACACATATGGGATTTCTTAAAAGATTTCAATTATATAATAACATCATTAGTGGAAATTGGATCCAAATAAAAATATATTCTAAATTAGGATAATATATGGTTTAAATGTCTTTAATTAATAATAATTATAATTTTTTTCTTTAAATCATTACATTGTCTCTTGGAGTAACCTCACAGTATACTTGTTTTAACCATAACTACAATTTCAAAAAATATAAATTTTTACTATTCACCATGGTCTAAAATGAATGTGACCCTATTAAATTATTTTACTAATTATTATTAAAAAATTTTAATCAATCTTATAATAATATATTTATATAATTGGTAGAATTTAGTTTTAATTAATCATGCAAACAACAATGAAAACAAGATTTCAAAAAACAAATCCTTAAGCATAAAACATGATTTAATACTATTATAAACCTTTTCAAAACTGTAAACCGAATATTAAAATATAATATTAAATATATATTCTATATATTTCATTAAACAAATTATTAAATATAAATTTTATTGATTTATTAAGATAAAAAGAAATTGCCAACAAAAAAGTAGTGTTTAGACAAATGTTTTTTATGCCCAAAAAAACATATTCCAAAATCAATTAAAATAAAAATTGCAATGTAATTAATTATATATTTTATAGTTAATGCATCATAGCTTACCATAATATTAAATAAAAAATCTAATAATAAATTTATTGAAATGAAATGATATGTTTTACAAAAATAGATATTTTTCACTATTCAATAAAATTGAATGTTTTTAGAAAAATCCAAAAATTTCACCCTATTATAATATTGAAATCATGAAATGAAAAATGATATTTATTTCCAAATATAAATTTTATAAAAAAAGAAGAAATTATTTTTAATTTTCTTGTTTAAATATATGATGAAAGTCTATTTAAATAAAAAAGAATTTTGAAGCATAAAATGACTTTACTAAAATGATTGTACTTAATTATTGTATATTTTCCCAAAAATAGGAATTAAGGAAAACATTTCTTCATATTTTGGTCATTTATATTAATAAATAATAATTTATTTGTTGTGTTATAATGGTTAATTATATCATGGTTCATACAAAAACTAGGTTTCATGTAAGGCACGATATCAAATACTTCATAATTTATTTTATTGGATATAAATTTTAAAACATATAGTTTTACATTATACCACATAAAAATGAATTTATACCTCAAAATTCCAAAACTATTGTAAAAAACATAATATATATATTTAATTTATACAGTACTATAAAACTGGGTTTATCTAGTGCTAGTGTTTTAATAGTTCTAGTTAAAACCACTATTAAAAACCTCATTTCTCAGCATTAGAAAATGTGTAGTTAAAGGTGTTCATTAAATGTGATTATTAGCATTGTTAAAGGGGGGTCATTAACAGTTCTTATAGGTTGATGTTAAATGGGTCCCTTTATCATTTCTTGTAAAAAAGAAATTATAAATCCTTCATTATTAGCACTAGAAAAAACGTTAATACATGGTATATTTCAAGAAAAAATCCAATAAAATAAAATATTAATATAACAATATTTTTGTACTGATATAAGTATAATTTATATTTGTTTAATTAATTTTAGAAAAGGATAAAAAGTTATTTAATAATAATATGGAAGATATTTAATGATAATGTCTTATAACTCTTGAAAAGCCTAACATACCAAAAAAACTGAAACAATGATAAACTCTAGAAACCATTAAAACACAAAAAACCTTAAGAAACAATAAATATCCTGAAACAACAATAATGTTAGTTATAAGAGTCTGTTTCATCTCAAAAAATTGTAAAATATAAGATAGTTAAATGAGATAAAATAAATGTGATTTAAATTATGTGATAATCAAATGAAAATAATATATTAAAGTGTCAAAAAAGTTAGAAATCGATCTCAAACTCCAGACCACCATATCATTTTATTCGGGTGTCTGTTATGGCTGCACCACATATCAAATTGAATCCTTTTATGATCTATACAATATTGATGAATAATGATGATAACATAGAGCTCTTGTCACATATTTTCACTCTTATAATTGCATAAAATGCCTTCTAAATGGTGTTCTTATCTAGGTAAAATAATTTCTTAAAACTCAAACACCGTTAACTTTCGATATGGGGGTATATTTGGCCAATAATGAATATACAATTTTATATTGTGTTGATTTATAGACCAAGGTAACCCACAGGAACCTCAGATGACCATTATTGAGGAAAAAACTATGTTTATAGTTGTTGTATCTATCTTTTTTCACATTTGATGGCATTTTAAACTACAGTAGGATCTATTATATTTATCTGTATGGGATATACCACATATTGAATCAAATATTTTGATTATCTCTACTTCTTGGTGGCCAAAGGGGACCAGATCACATATTTTGAGGAAAACTAATTTCTTAACATTTGATGGATTCTAAGTCTCATTAAAGTGTTAGTTTTTTTCTTTTTCAGTGGTAAATTAATTTATTCCCAGTATATACATTCAAATTGATATTATAGCTTTGAAATTTTATTATTTTTCATATTTTATAGTTATTTATAATCATATATATAACAATATATAAATATTTTTTATATATATTCAAGCATAAAAAATTAAAAATTATAAATAAATAATTAAACATATTTTCATATTAAATATCTCTCTCAATATATAAAACATACCAAAATAAAAACTAAAATCCACTTAAAAAACAATATATATAAAAATATGTATTAAAAAATTTATATATAAATATATAAATATATATAATATATAATGAAATATATATAAATGTATGGATATATCATAATATTTAAAATACAATAGTTTATGGGAATGGGAAATGCCTTAATGTGCGATATAAAGGTCTTAGGTTCGAATCACACTTGAGGCAGGGGCATGTGTTGGGGGTGGGATCATCTAAAGTGATAATAAAGAGGTGGGTGGAATGATGATAAAGGGGTAAGATTTGATAAAGGTGTGAGGTGTGTGAAATATAATTATACCCATTATCATCAGGGCCATTGTCAATGCATTTTTAGCACTGTTAAAGGGGTACTTTTTAGTACATAAAAAATTTCTGATAAAGCTGATGTTTACCATCACTTTTTATGATTTTTTTATTTCTAACCCTTCAAAATCACTTAAATTATTAGTGAATCTATATCACTAATAAAACCATTTAATTGCACTGTTAATTTATTGATTTTCAGTATTGATCACTTCCTCATGTTCTATATAGATTCCTCAAATTTATGATTCCTCCAAAGACCATTATTCATGTCAGTGGACTATTCCAATAAAAAGTTATATATATAATAAAATATTCCTATATATTTTTATTAATAAAAAATATCATGCTTCAGTGGTATAACATATTAGTTTAATATATGTGAAGGATTGGGTACATACTTTCTAAGGGGAGAAATGTGGAACACATGGTGATCATGAGAGGGGTTTTGTGGGAGTGAAAATTAATAAGCTATAGTTCCAAATAAATAATGAATATTGAAGGTTAAAATATAAAATGGGATAATATTTCAATTTTTTTTCAATCTCATAAAATTCATCCATTGAGAAACTCACAAAAAAATCATCTCACAACCATCGAATTCCAGATCTCACCAATGATTGTTAGCATAAATCATCTATCAACATTTAGATTTCTTTTTGTGATGTTGAGTGTATATAACCCCATTACTATATAATCATCTACATCATGTCCAAATTTCATATTTTATATATATTGTTCCTGAAATGTCAGAATTTTACACTTTTATTCATAGAGGGATTCATAAGGAACCATATAACTATTTAATTGAACACAATTTTTGTATGTGATATTGACTAGGGGAAGGTTTTTATAATTTTCACATTTGAATTCTAGATAAAAAAATCACAACATATCCTCAAGAGTTTTAATGGTCCTCTAGGACTGCCCATATGGCTGGGGATGATAATTTATAATTAAAAATTCGGTATCTATATATTTTTTAATACTTTTCTAGAACATTTAGATAAACCTCAGATCTTAATCTGGTACCATAGAATACTAAACCTCATGTAATATTACCACTTCAATAATTAATATCATGAAAATATGATCAAGGGTGTAATTTTCTATAATATAAATAAACCGAACTATAATTTTAAGGTAATCAACTACCACTCAAATAGCATTATGGCCTTTTGTAATATCTCCCTCCATGTTGTCGCACTAGAAATAATTTTTTTTTTATATTTATTAATAATAATTCTTCTAGAATGTATATAGAATGATAAACTACTGTTTTTTAAAATAGATTCTTTTTCTAGTCTAGTATTGATGGGACACGTACATGGTTCCTAAAACATAGTATTCCATCTTAATCATGGAGGAAATTCATAACATTTATCAAATTTTTAAACCCAAATCCTCTTTTTAGACCTCTTTATTCTTTACATGGATAAATGGTTAAACACTAATTTCGTAAAGATACAATTTCTTCCACTCCTTTCATATATCACAAATCATCCTTTAAAAATACATAAAAATTATAGCTTTGTTCATCCTTTTCATAAATAATATTTATCGATCCATTTTACTCAATGCATTGGACTCCTTGTTTTATTTCCAAAGGTGATAATTTATTGACCAGTCATTATATTTAATCATCTAAAACCGTCCTCTTTAGTGCATATTCATATATTTTAGGGTGATTATATACTCTAAAATTTTATGATCAATATTTATGTCACCCCATTCTCCATAATTATAATTCCTCCATATTTTTAATGAAAATATAACAATTGATAACTCTAAATCCAGAGTTAGGTAATTTTTCTAATTAACCTTAAATTAGAATGAAGAATAATCTATCCTCATATAATTCTACATAATAACATACCTTATACCTTATGCATTATTGTAAATCAAAAACCATTCTCCACCATATGGTAGTGAGAGCATAGTATTATGGACGATCATTTTATTCAATTCATTGAAATTCTAATTACATTTATCAGTACATAGTAACATAACTACCTTTCATGTTATCTTGGTGATTAAAATAGTTAACTGTAATAAATACATCAAAATCCATCAATAATACTCATCACATCCACGAAAACTAATGTTTCCAATCGAATTAGTTGGTCTAGTTAGTGTACAATAACATTTGTCACTATTGGATCCATTTATATACCGTCTATTGATATTTTGTTTCCCAAATGATTACATTATATAGCCAAAAATTCACACTTGGTAAATTTTTCATAAAAAGTTTCCTTACTTATGGTCTTCAGTACAATCATCAATTTATCTTCATGTTTATCACTTATCATGGAATACATAAGAATATCATCTATAAATTTTGTCACTAACGGATCAAGGTAATCTATAAAGAATCTAATAATTAGGTATTAGTAAATCAAAATGGAGTTACTATAATTTCATTTTTTTCCATACCTTGTAGAGAATGTTTTCTTGAGTATGTCATTAGTTTAAACCCTCAACTGATAATATCCATATTGAATATCAATCTTTGAAAAATATTAATATTCTAATAATTATTTTAACAAATCCTCAATATCGGGTGGTGGAAACTTATTATTTATTATGACCATATTATGTTAATAATAATCATTGTATAGTAATATTAACTCATCTTTCTTATCAAAAAAAGGTACATGTTACCCCATTGTATCTCACTTGGGGAATGAATACCTAATAAATATTTTCCTTTGTTTATTCTTCAAATCCATCAACTCAATCATTTCCATTCTATATAGATTCTTATAAATAAATTTAGCACCGAGTATGAGTTTAATAGAAAACTCAATTTCATAATTGAGAGGAAAATTAAGAAATAATTCTTGAAATATATCATCAAACTTGAATAAAATTAGAATTTTTTTGAGTTTTTTCGTAACCATATGAGATAAATAACTATTTAAATAGAAATCAAGGCCCATCATGTTTTTGTAATTTCATTTAAAGTTAATATTTTTTTTTATACTGATAGAAAAATATTCATTAGTTTCGTATATCAAGTGATACTTCGCATCCTTATCAATTGATATGGGATTTATATATATAAATACAATCTATTGCTAAAATACCATAAAATTCAACTATATGTATATAAAATAGATTTTTCTTGTAGAACAATCAAAAGAATAACAATTTTAATTGAATCATAAACATGATGTGCAATAATTATCGAATTTTATGTTTTTAATTCCAATTTATTGTATAATATATATCATTAGAGACACCAAAAACCCAGAGATGATAATTATGTTCATTAATTCGTAGAAAATATAAGTGTTCATGATGTATCGTATAGATTATTAGTCTTGGATGAATAGATATATAAACACATTACTTTACAAAAATTTGATTAAATAATAATATATTACAAGAAACCTGATTATCCATTTCATCATATCCTAAAAAATTATACATATTTCTCGTTTAGTTTTTCTGGGGAAAGGTAAAAAATAAGGGTGAGCTAAAATTCATAGTACGTGTTAACATACAATGGTATATTCCGTATCATGAACAAATAATATTAGATATGGAAATACTATATGATCAACATGAATACATTATCAAATAAAAACAAGGGCAATCTATATCCCTGATAATAAATGAAAACATAGATAATAATAATCATTGATGTCATACTTATGGATTATATACAATTGAAAATCAAAAAATTAATTTCATGACTCTATTAAAAGACACGTTACATATTATTGAGACTGTAGTCATTACACTATCCTTTTATGGAGTGACACATTCAAAAAAACCCCTCATATATTTTCTGATGATACATTTCGATGCATTGAGGGGTAATATAATGTCTATCCCCACCAGTCACATGTTTATATATAACCAATTTACTATTAAAGTCATTAATATCTTTCACAAAACTCCCTATAAAACATCTTACTAAAAAAACTTTTTTCACATTTATTTATATTCATGGATATTAAAAACTTCCCCATTCAATAGAATAATGTTAATGTCTTGAATAACGTCCCTTTATAAACTGGAAGCCATTGAGTATCATCAAAGTAACAGCAAGTAGTCCTATTAAATATGAATTTTGGATTGGGTGCATAAGATTATCAAGGTAATCATATAACATTGTAATTGGAATCAATATTTTACATTTTTAAGATACCATGGAATTGGTTGGAAAAATCAATCAATATTGTTCATTAAGAGTGTTTGAATATCAAAAATCATATCCCCAAAAGTGTCTCAAGACGATTGAAGTCATAGGATCACTAAATTTTCATTAGTGTGATGATTAGGACAATTATCCCCCAATCATTTTGGATTTATTACCCATAGGTACATTTTTTCCACAACAAAATTCACTTTCTAATATCTAAATAGGGTTTAATAATCGTGGAACATTAACACACTTCTACTTTACTAAATATTTGTATGATTTTATCACAATAGACGAGGTAATTATTGAATCAAAATAATATGATAACGAATTGATAATATATACATAAAAATACATTAAATTTCATTTCTAAAATTTCAATATTATTGGACAATGATTTTTTAACCAGAAAAATTAAAATAGGTTTCAATTACAACATGACTTCAAAATATTTAAAATTGAGATGAAAACCCCCATTTACTACTTCGGTATCAGTTAGTTATTAACCTGTTTAAACACTAGGGATTAAAATTGATCTTAAAATATTATTAATAAAATTATTCCATGATATAAAATTTCAATTAGGCAATATATACACCATAGAAAGTAAATTAGTTGAATATTAAAATACATGTCTCAATGAGAGAAATTTGATATAAAAAATCATTACTTATTGTCTTGAATTAATCAAACATAATTTATCATAATATATCATAAACATACCATCCTTAATAACTTAGTTCATATCTTTAATCATATGAATTTTTATCTATACTTTTTATAAATAGTAATTCCCTACCTGAATTCTTTTATTTTCACACTTTGGTGTTTGTGGTTTAGATAGTTTGTAATAGTTTCATTATATATGTGGTCATAATAATTATTATTTAAAATATTAATATAATCACTACATAAAATTTACATTAGGTATTATTTATAAAAATTAATGATTATTCAAATCCCATTCATGAATGTTTTAGACATTCTCATTAATGATGTATTCACTAAAAAGCATGTTTTAGTGATTTTTCAATGAATGAATGTTTTTTCCTAAATGGATGAATTATATATTGATATAATATATATATACATATCCAAAAATCTATTTTTGACTTTATAAATCATTATTCTAGTAATTATTTTAATATATCCTATCATGGTATAAATTCCATGTATTGTTCAAGTATGTGGTTATAGTCCAAAACATGATCATATATTCTTCTAATTAATGATTACGAGTAGGTTTTATCGTAATGTAATTATACAAGGACAATAATGATAATATTTAGTGTTTAATAGTTTTATTAACAATAATTAAAATTAATTTTAATAATATTTATTCTATATGAAATCATTACATAATTTTAATAAAATATTAACCTCTTTGTATACTTACTTAAAATGATTAAACTTATGATGATTGTTTGTTGGTCATATAATTAAATGGTTCTCAAAATTTTCAGACAATGGGATTAATATTATAATGATCATTATATTTATCCATTGATTACATCCTTATATACATCCTTATATGGCGATGAAGGAAAACAAAACATGTTACTATCTAAAGGCGGGAGTTCGCACAACACACAAACAACGGTTTTATTTTTATTAATGTATGTGGTATATGCTTAAAAATAATAATAACTTATAATATTATTATTGAATTATATAAATTATAAAAATATAATTATATTAGTGTTTTTATAATAAATTTTTATGAAGATAATAATGGAGAAAACTATGTACTTGATAATAAACACATCGAGAACATGGTTTTTCCGTATAAGTATCCATGATTTTGAAGGGATTAAGAAAACTATGATTGTGAATGTGATTATATTATTATTATTATATTATAGGTATAGATAAATGGTATATTTTTATGGATAATTTCTAATGGGGTGTTGTGTCTTTAAGTTGTGAATATGTTTCCCTTTTCTTGGTGAAGGGAAGGGTAGTTGAGGGAACAACTTTAAATTGTTCAATATTATATAGAACTATTCAAGCTCCAATTGCTCAAAAAATGGACGAAACAAATGATTAAAATGGGTTTCATTCTAAAATAGCCTCAAATAAAGCTTTTATAGTAATTTTTATGTGATTTAGGTATTTTTGGTTTTAACTTTTAAATTTTACATTAATTTATATTTACCTATTTATTTAATTTCTAACCGTAGTAATTAAATTTAATGGAAAATATTAAAAAATTTCTTTAAAGTAATTATATATAAATAATTTCAAATTATAAAATCATTTTATTAAAAAAATATCTAATGGGGCAAAGAGTTAATTTTAAAATAAATATATTTAATCATGTAAAAATAATTTTTAAATAAATGGTATTTTTATGATTTAAATTTATATATAATGTAAAATTATTTTGGATTTATTTTAATGATAGAAATTTATTTATTATAAAAAAGAAAATTTTATGATTCTTTCAAGGAAATTCAAAACATTATATCTCTTTAAAATACTTGTTTCAATGAAAGGACCAAAAACCTTTTTTATTTTAAATTAACATTTTAGTTAGTTATTAAAAATGTTTTCAATAAGTTTTGTATGTTAAAATACTAATTTCAGATGTATAATTTTTTCGTTAAATTTATATTTTAACATATAATTTTATTAAACTTCGACGTTATTCATATAAGATGACAAGTTCATACAATTTACCAGTTTCATGAAAACCGTAATTTTCAACTGATAATAATCATTATAAAAAAGGTTAAAATTTATAATAAGATAACTTTGATATGAGAAATTAAAAAATGTAATTATTTTTGTTATTTTAATAATAAAACATTTGAATATTTAAAAATATTAATATAAAGTCGCATTAATCTACATATTTGTATGATATAGTATTTACCAGCTGTAATTGAGTTCATGGTTTTATAGTCACCCTCCACCCAAATATAATTTCAACCTCAAAATTAGGCTATATATCATCTATTAAATATATTATGATAATCATTCATTGAAAATTCTTCATGCTTTTATGTTTCCTCTTCGACATTGTGATTTCATCAATATAATTTGACCAAATGAGTTTTCTGAATCCTCTATACATGCTACTTCTAATAAAGAAACTATATTATCTCATCATTATTTGATAATTCATGCTAAATATTTTTTCCATCATTTGTTTGAACATATATTGGATTTGTAATTTATTTCCTCATTAATGAAATGTGTAATACATAATGTATTTTATAAATGTTTGGTAATATATCAAATTGTTAAGAAACTACCCCAATTCTTTATAATATTTCAAAAGGCCCAATGTAACTAGGGAAGAACTTTTTGTTTCTACCAAATCATTCAACTAATTTATATGTTCAATACATTAATAATAAATGATCCCTTACTTGAAATTCTTATTCATACATTTGATTATCAGTATAAAACTTTTCTCTTCTTTGGGATACATATTGAGGTCTTGGATAACACTTAATTTAACCATTGTATTCTCTACATGATCTACGAAAACTAACATTATTCTGAAAAATTTTCCCCAATAGGTTATATCATGACACAGTTTCCTATAAAATGATTTTTATGGTTCAATCTATATGCTCAAATGCAAAATATTATAGAATGTAAATTCCAACAATGTTATATACAGATTCAAGATACTTGTATATCAAAATAACATGATCTGAATATTTCATCAAATTTTTAGATAGTCTTTTCATACACTCCATCATTCTAGGGATTATAGTAGATGCATAAATGTATATCAATGTAGAGATACCTTTTAATACTCATCAAAAAATTTGATGTGAAACTCGTTCATGATGAGATATCTTAAACAGAGGTTTCTCTTGATGCCTTAAAATTTCATTGGAATAGTTCCTAGAAAGACTCTCTATGGGTGGATATTCTATTATTGCTATTAGATGTCAGTACATAATAAGATGACCATCTATGACCCATATAGAATCATTTATCTTGAAGGTCATTTAGAATCTAACGAAAACTTACATTATATCCTTATCTCACATCCAGATAGGTATAAGAATATTTTGGATGACAACATTTAGATGTTGTCTTTCAACCATAACCTACTATTCTACAAATCAACTAGACACATAGTCTAAAATTTCTTACAACATACCATCCCACTATAAATGATCTCTTAAATCTCTATATATCTTAATGATAAATATGTGTATAGAAAAACTCTTGTTATGTGTTCCATCTAGTAGATCCCTCTTCAATTCCACTATAGAAAGAACACATAACCTCTTTCACAAACAATAGAACATAATATTTACAAATAATTTCCAACAATTAACCATTAGTTACATCCTTAATCTATCTATCTACATTCTCATCATCAAGTAATGACTTATCATCCCATTCATGTAATGATGGATTAGCAATTTCTTTATAAATGAATGATGGATACAGTTGAATTGATATTACAATTTCCAAAATTACTAGATCGTTATATATAGAATCCTAATTAATCCTTATCAGGCTTAAAACTCAATATTCCCCCATATTCAATGCATCATTCATCGTATTTACCTAAACAATGTGGTAGTCTAATGAGTGGCCATAGTTCATGAGTATTTACAACCATATTTTTTTCCACAAGTTCAACTCCTACTAAAAATTGATATATATCAAACTCTTATCACCCATATATATCTCAAATATTTCACCATAGAGATTGTGTTTCCATATTTTAAAATAAATTATTATTGCTTCCAAATAATGTTCATGAGTTGTAATTTTTTCTTCATAGATTTTCAATAACGTTCATGTATAGTAAATCACTGAATCATTCTACAAAATGACAAAACCATGTCATTTCAATGATTCATTACTATATATTAAAATACATTATTACCTGATGGTAAAATTTGTATTGCTTCATTAATCAGTCTCTTCTTTATCCCTTAATAACATTCCCATAACCATGTGATTTTAGCACTTGTTCATGTATACTTGGTTAATGGATTGTCAAGCAATGTGAAACATTGATCAAACAATCGATAATAACTTATTAATCCCAGGAACCTTAAGATCTCCATTATATTTTTTTATTTATAATACTATTTGTCTATATTTACTTTTAAGGGGTCAAATTATTTCTATAACTGAATAAATTTTCTCCAAGAAAAGATACATAATTTATCAAAAATTCACACTTATTATACATCCCATATAATAATTTTCTGAGATTTAAAAAATTGATTTTTTGTTGAATCATATTCTCTTTACAATTATTACTATATATTGAGATATCGTAATATATTATCCCTATAAATATCTCATGATACTCCATGAATAATCTATTCATCAGATCTATAAATAATAGGTTCAATATTCAATCAAAATGTATTACTATAATATCATAATTTCTATAAATTGATCTAAATGACATCATTAGTATACCATCCTTCATCACCCTTAACCGATGATAACTAGAATTAATATATATCTATTAAAATTATTAAATTTTTCAATTTTTTTCAAAAAATATCTTAATGTTTGAAAAGGGATACTCATATTTTTTGTATTCAAATTGATCTACATATAAATTATACACAATATCATGGACCCATCCTTTTTTGTGAATAAAATAGTGGATCCCCATAATGAAACACTAGGTTATATAAATAACTTATCTATTAGCTGTTATAGTTTTTTTCCATTAACAACACTAACACCACTGGTTCCATCTTATGAAAATCATTAGTATTCTGTCTTAAATTAGGAATTATTTCGATAGAGAAATAAATATCACACTATAGTGGTTGTCCGGGTAATTATTTTAAATAAACATCAATATGTTTTTTATGATATATCATCCTATATTAATATGATATCTTCCATATATATAGAATATTCTTGATCTTCCTCTCATGTGGTTTTAATTAGTGAAAATCATTGATCCACGTTTCTATTCAGATGATAGACTACAATGATGAATTAATCCTATTCACTACTTCTAAATGTGAGAATGGTCGTCTATATATAATTAATTCATTCTTCAGTAACCAATGGATTATTAGGTCCACCAAATGATAGATGTATTTCTCATATAATGTTGTTAACATAGTTATATCATATTTTGGATCAATATTCCACTCGTGGAAAGTGAGTTTATATTTTATAACCTAATTTTCCTACCCTAATATGGTTATGATCTAATTTTCCTCTACCCTATATTCACTAAATTTATTGTTGAGAACACACATATATTAACTACCAGTGTTGATATATTTCACATTCTCATTTTTATTCTACATCTTACTTAATGTTTCATTCATATATCTTCCTCATGATATATAATTGAAATATAAAATTCCTACAATGCTTTCTAATGTTTTCCTTATAAATATAGAGGTATTTTTATATTTATCATTAAATCTTAATTGGTTTAAATAAATCTATTCCACAAGTTTGATACTATATTTTACTAGAAACAAATTATAACATATTACAATAGAAAAAACCATAGCTGATTGTTATATTACACAATTCGTAAAATGTAAAAGTGTTCCTAAAGGATAAAAAAAATTAGTATTAGAAGAACATATACATTGACATATTACATATCAAAACATGGCAAACAAAAACAACCTGTAGTGAGATATAAAACATGAAATTATTAGGAGAAACATGTTTAAACCTTCTTTTATATACATGAAAATTACACATAGTCCATTTCTAGGTTTCTTATATAAAGAAAAACCAATAAGGATGAACTTAGATACTTATTACGTGGTAATATAACTCTCAATATTACATTATATAAACAAGACATAATTGATATAGAATGAGTAAGTGAAAAAAATTAATCCATGAGAAACTGAAACTAAGGTCTTGTTATATCCATGAAAATAAATGAAAACATGGATAACAATAATAATTAATCTCACTTGATGTAATGTATAATGAAGGACATCAAAAACATATTCAGATTGTATTGTGAAAATTCAATTTACTAGTCATCTATACCTCATTAAAAACATTATCATATTATGGATTGATTTATATACAAAAACCTATAATTTCATCCCATGATACATGAGGATGCAATGAGGGTTTATATAATGAAGGGTCCCACCCGTCACTTGTTTAAGTATAATGCTCTCACCATAAGAGTCATAAATACCTTTTTCATTGTTCCATAAGGAAAATATTACCAAAAAAACATTGATTTCAATATAACTAAATACATGAATATCTATTACTTCTCCATTTAATATAATAATATTTATGAATATGAGAACATCCCTTAGTAAACATGAATGTCACGGGGTATCATTGATTTATCATGAATAACCCTTATCAAAGAAGTATAGTTGAGTGGATACTTAAAATTTTAGGATATATCTGTGGAATATAGTAATTTGATTCAATATATTACATTTTTATGTATCCAAGGTAACAATATAAAAAATATATCATCATCGTTCATTAAAAGCATATGAATATTCAAAATCATATCTCACAAGAGTTCCTCACCGGATGCGTTGTTTTATCCCACTAATCATGTATAATATTTAATATCCATTAAATGATATACCAACCATTTTTGGTGTTATTACACCACATAGGATTGATCCATATCCTCATTCTCATTCCATTATGAAAATATGGTTTTATTTCCTAGAAAAACTTACACGCTTTTATTTTTCAAAAACATGTGATGATTTTCCACCCACAAAAAAGGTAACTAATAAAAAAAAGAAATATTAGAGTGGGAAACAAAATATAGCCATTAAAATACATTAAATTTGATTTATAACATGGAAAATGTATTCCCTGGTAATTTGTTCACCACCAAAAAAATAATGGTGATTACAAAATGAGTCACAATGAGAAAAACATAAGAAAAAACCCCATCTTTTTTAATGGGTGATAATTAATTCATAAATTATGGGAAAATATGGAATTAAAATTATCTTATTGTTCCATGAATAACGTAATTTCAAAATATAAATCATGTAATAGGAAATATAAATGCTATAGGAAAACTTGTTGCATATTACAAAACATATATCAAAGAGTGGAATTTTAAATGGAAACCCCATACCTCTTTTCTTAACTTCCTCAAACATAATTTAAAATCCTTTATCATAAAAATATATATGATAATAAATTAATTCAAAACCATACTCATATACATTATCATCTATACTCTAAATAAATTTTCCTTCTATATATGAATTCATCTAATTTTCAACATTGATGTTTATAATTTTGATTGTTTGTATGTTTTTCATAATAGTGGTGTTTCTATTTATTATTATACAAAATTATATTATTAATAGTTCATTACATTTAATTTTAGGGATTATTTATAATAATTAATGATTTTAAAATCTCTTTTGTTAGTGTTTTATACATTATCCTTGCATATAAAGTCGACAATAAGCATGTTTTGCTGATTTTTGATGAAAAAAGGGTGTTTCAATAACTGATGAATTGAATATTTAGATAATATCTCAAAAAAAATAGTCAAAAATTTATATAATAGTATATCATTAATTATATTTTCATTTTCATTCATGTTATAAATTTAAAATATTGTCTACGTAGGTTGTTAAACTAACCCAAGCATGAACATACATTGTTTTAATAAATGATTATGAGTTTTTTTATCATTATTATCAAAAGTGAATAATTATTTCTTAAAATGTTTTAGTGTGATATATAAGGCCCCAGCCTTAAACCTTACTTAATCTTGAGTTATTACAAGATTACACACTGAGGATCTTTTCGGGTTTAGAGTTTTAGAGAATTAGATCATAAAACATGCATTACATTCCACATATAAACAAAGTGGTTACATAAAGAATGTATTCTTCATTCCCATCAATGGAAACACATTTAAAATAAAACATGGATTATTTCTTGACACATCCTTGACTCTATCATCTTATCATGTACCTTTCCCTTGACCTGTGAGAAACATTTCAAAAACTTGGGATGAGCATAAAAACTCAGTATGGGTTATAAAAAAAACATGGAAAGGAAACATGAGTTCATATATACATAAGAATGAAATCATACTTCACCCATAAACCATAGGCACTTTAACATACCTCATAAAATCATGAATAAATCATAGAAATCATAATACATAAAGGTAACTTGAGGCATTCATAACATTCTTACATAGGAAGTAACCCTCTTGGTTACGTTTGGAATACCCATCACAGTATATTCCATAAAATCTTTTCGGAGAAACCTTAACGTTTCACTCCTTCGCGTTACCCAATGCATTAGAGAGCTATAACGGGCTCACCCGCCCTTAGTTTATCACGGAACCACCCGTCTTCATAATAATTCCCAAGAACCATAACATAATCATATCACATAAGACATGCATAAAGGAAACATAAAATTTCCACATTTCAATCATGAGATATCAATACAACACATTGATATAAAAACATTATGAAAACCATTTTCAATACTAAATTAAAAGAATAGTAAAACATGGTATTTATTTTTCTTTTAAAAAGAAGGTATGGCTTGTAGAGGAAGCCGAAACTCAAATAACGGTCACGACGGCAGAGAAGTCGTTGTCGCCGCATACGTACGACAAAAACATTCCCTTTTGTCGTTTAGTAAACGCTTCGTATAAAAAAGATTTCTTTTTAATAAACGTAAAAGTCAAAAGGGGTTTATACACCGTATAAAATAATGTTGTGTATAAAATAAAATATGCCTCAACGAAAGGAGATTGAGACGAAGTCCCATACCTCATATCCGACTTGACCCGACCGTTCTTTAATCTCCTGAATAATAAACTTGAGTTAATCTCTACTTTCTTATGAATCTTTTTCAAGTTCATTATTCCTTTTATACCATGTTATGATCATCATGTAATCAGTTAAGTTAATAATGTTCATTTTGTCGTTATTTGGTTCTTAAGTCAAAAATAGACTTCTTACATTACATGTTGTTAATTTGTTCAAAGGTTTATTATATCCATAATGGTATTCATGATTTAGATATCATATATGTCATATATATCCAGTACATACATTCATTTATAATATTACATAATCATTTAGAGGTAAGAAATGAAATGCACCGTTCATGGAGACGGTAAGCCGTACGTACGCATGAACGCTACTTCCATTTCTATTTCATATTTTCTGGAATGGAATCATAATGATATAAGAGTATATTATAATTCCAGTATAATAACATATATAATATCATTAACGTTATCCTTTACACATCCCACATATGGTATTAACGAATCAAATCACTTTCAGGGGGCGGTAGTCCGCACTTCCTATAATAAAGATATCGTGTTTACCCATAATGGAAACCATAATGGTATGCCAAAAATGAGAAAAACAGAAGATTAAAGAAAACATAAACATATTATATATCATATATAAAAATAGTGACATCATAATGGCCACCTTTGATGGTGTTAAATGAGTGTTGAACAATCATCGTTTCGGGAGGCAGAATTTCACCATCCATGGAAACCGTATGTTCTTTAACCATTTGATGTAGTTGTGTGAGAGTGTAGATCAAATAAATATTATAACAACATCCTTGTATGTTGAAGATACTGGTGTTGTTACAAAATAAGTAAATAAAAAGAGTTTATGGGGTCGGAGAAGAAAAATAAAACAAATGAACATGAGAGAATGAATTACCTTAAAAAGTGTAACTCCTTTTCATTTGAGCCTAAAGGCTTCCTTTGAAAGGATTCTGCCCAAAGGGAATCCTCTAGGATTAGTAGAGGGATGTGGAGAGAGTAATTGGGCAGGGGTTGGCCGAGCCAAAGGCTTGAAGAGTGTGTGAAATGAGGTAGAGGTGGGGGCCTTTTATAAGAGGAGAGGAGGGGCACTTTTGGAAAGTAAAGAAACATTACTCTATTTAAAAATGTTTTTCGGTTTCAAAAGATCCCACATTGATATAATTCGTGTATAAGGTGATAAGGGTTCGAAATCCACTCATCCAATTGGTTTTGGACATGTGTAGTTCATAGATTTTATATTATCATTCCATTTTATTTAAATCTTCAAATAATGATGTCATCGCTGCATCATTATTATGTCATACATAATTTAATTTATTTAATGTCTAAAAATCATAAAAAAACTACTATGATGTAGGAAATCTTTTTAGCTTTCCAATTACTATTTATAATCAAAAATCTGATCTTTATAACCCCATGTAAAAATTGTTTTCGTAAAACATCTCTTGTTTGTGTCATTTTTACATTAACATTTAATAAAAAGTTATTTATGTCATTTCCAAACCAAAGTGTCTCCATGGGGTCCCCAAGTTGACCCATGGCTTTTCATGGTCGGCCATGACACAACCAATAATTTTGGTACATGTGTCTAGGTCATTTCCTATTATTAAAGCATTATTTATACCTTAAACTACACTAATTACCACTAATCGCGATTAAGAACTTAATAAGTTACTATTCACCAAAAAATTATTTTAATTTCATTGAACCACATTTTACTTCTTAATGACAAACATGTATGTCAGTTTTTTAAAATTCAATACACATTAGTGGTAAACTTTCATTTAACTGAAAAATCAGTTTGCTTGATTACCACTTAGTGGTTTCACTATTCATCAAAAATTGAAGTTTTTCAGAAAATTACCAAAAATTCACCCTAAGCTATATTTGATATTCCGAATTCAAAAATGAAGTCTATTTTACAAAATTAAAATCATATAAGTCACATTAATTAATTTAATAATTAATTCCCGCTGCCAGAGCAAATAGCGTGTTTTTACAAAACAATAAGTATCAAAAGATTGACACCAGTTTAAGTCTAATTTCAAAGTGAAATTGATTCCAATGACCACCATTGGATAAAATGGTAAAAATATATTCTAATTTTACTTCAAAACCAATTCAAAACATAATATAATCATTTAAATAAATTAGATTAAAAGTAGTTTTGATGTAAACTGCAGTATTTTTCACTATTCATTAGAAAATGAACATTGTCAGAAAAATACCAAAAATTCACACAAGGTAAATTTTGATGTCTCAATCATAAAGAATAAGTTTATTTTGACAAACATAGTTTATAAAATTGTCAAAATATAGATTAAAAAATGGTTTTCCATCAAAAGGCAGTAAAACAATCTTTTAAGAATATTAGTGTATTCCATGCATAAGATTGTATTTATTTTCATTTTAAGCCTCTATAACACTATATTAACCATTAATAGACATAGCTAAAAATATCTGTTATTCATTACTTACTTGGGATGTTACATCCTTCCCCCCTTTAGAAAATTGCATCCCCGCAATTTATTTACTTATCAAATAAATGAGGGTACTTATCCCTCATTGCATTTTCAGATTCCCATGTTGCCTCTTCAATCATGTGGTTTTTCCACAAAACCTTTACCTGCTTAATCACCTTATTCCGTAACACTTGCTCCCTGTGGTCAAGAATCTAGACTGGTTGTTCCTCATAAGATAGGTTCTCTTCCAGCTGAACTACCTCTGGACTCAAAACATGAGATGGATCTGGCATATACTTTCTCAACATCGAAACGTGAAAAACATTGTGTACCTGAGATAAACTCGGAGGTAAAGCCACTCGGTATGCAACTGATCCAACTCTTTCCAGAATTTTGTATGGTCCAATGAACCTTGGACTCAACTTTCCTTTCTTACCAAATCTCATCACACTTTTCCAAGGAGAAACCTTGAGAAAAACATGATCACCTACCTCGAAAGATAGATCCTTCCTCCGGTTATCCGCATAACTCTTCTGCCTGCTCTGAGCTGTTCTCATGTGCTTCTGAATCAGCTGAACTTTTTCTACCATCTCTTCTACCAATTCTGGTCCCATCAACTTCCTTTCACCCAATTCATCCCAGAAAGCTGGAGTTCGACACTGCTTCCCATATAATGCCTGAAATGGTGCCATCTGTATACTGGAATGGAAACTGTTATTATATGAAAACTCAACCAAAGAAAGATGTTGGTCCCAACTACCCTGATAATCCATAGAACAAGCTCCTAGCATATCCTCCAATGTCTGAATTGTTCGTTCTGACTGCCCATTTGATTGAGGATGAAAATTTGTACTAAAATTTAATTCAGTACCCAACGACTTCTGAAGGCCTTTCCAAAAGTTAGAAGTAAACCTGGGATCACGATCCGATACAATGGAGAGAGGAACCCCATGTAACCTGACTATCTCTTTAAGATACAAACGTTAAAGTTGATCAAGAGAGAAAGTATCTCGTATAGCAAGGAAATGAGAAGATTTGGTCAAGCGATCAACAATAACCCAGATTGCATTATTACATCGAGATGTCTTCTATAATCCAACAACAATGTCCATAGATATATTCTCCCATTTCCACTCTGGCACTAGTAAAGGCTGAAGCATCCCTTTTCGTAACTTCCGCTCTGCTTTAAACTGCTGACAAGTCAAACACTTCACAGTAAAATCAGAAATAACTCTTTTCATTCCATCCCACTAGTAATACTCCCGCAGATCTCTATACATCTTAGTACTGCCCGGATGAACTGAAAACGGAGAACTATGAGCTTCACATAACAACTCTCTCTTCAACTGTGAATGACAAGGCACACACAATCTCTTCCCAAATCTCAAAACACAATCATTATCAATGTTGAATTCAGGCAACTTACCTTTCTGAACCAGCTCTACCTTTTTCTGCAACTCACTGTCTTGCTTCTGTGCTTGCTTGATTCTATCTGATAGAGAAGATCTCACTGATACCTGAAACAAAACAGAAGGACTTCCTGCAACAACAACTTCTATGTCAAAGTTCATCAAATCGTTAACCAAAGGATCACGTTCCAAACACAACATTGTTAATGAAGAATTACTTTTTCGACTCAAAGCATCAGCCACTTTATTTGCTTTTCCCGGATGGTAATGAATTGTACAATCATAATCCTTGATTAATTCTAGACATCTCCTCTGTCTCATGTTTAACTCTATCTGAGTGAATATATACTTTATACTTTTGTGATCAGTATATATTTCACACTTTAATCCATACAAATGATGCCTCCAAAATTTCAAAGCAAAAACAACAGCAGCTAATTCCAAATCATGTGTAGGGTAATTTACCTCATGAGTTTTCAACTGTCGTGAAGCATAAGCAATTACCTGATCATTCTGCATTAGGACGCAACCAAGTCCTTTCAATGAAGAATCACTGTATATAACAAACTCACCATTCCTGGAAGGTAGTGCCAAAACTGGAGCATTCACCAATCTTCTTTTCAATTCCTGAAAACAATCATCACATTCTTTTGTCCAGATAAACTTAACACCCTTCCGAGTTAGCTTAGTCATTGGACTAGATAACTGTGAAAAATTTCTAACAAACCTTCGGTAATAGCCCGCCAAACCATGGAAGCTACGAATCTCGGTTACTTTTGTGGGTCTTGGCCATTCTTCTACAACTTTTTTTTGCAGGATCAACAGTTATTCAATCTTTAGAAACAATGTGACCAAGGAAAGAAATTTGTTGCAACCAAAACTCACACTTGCTGAATTTCCCATACAGTTTCTTTTCATTTAAGGTTTGCAAGATAACCCTTAAATGTTTTTCATGATCCTCTTTACTTTTAGAAAACACCAAAATATCATCAATGAAAACCACCACAAACTTATCCAAGAACTCATGGAAAATTCTATTCATTAAGTCCATGAATACAGCAGGTGCATTGGTTATCCCAAAAGGCATTACTACAAATTCATAATGGCCATATCTCGTACGGAACGCGGTCTTCGGAATATCTGCCTCCTTTACCTTCAGTTGATGGTACCCCGATCTCAAGTCAATCTTTGAAAAAAACTGAGCCCCCTGGAGCTGATCAAACAAATCATCGATATGAGGCAAAGGATATTTGTTCTTAACAGTGATATTATTCAAGGCTCTATAATCAATGCAAAGTCTCATAGAGCCATCTTTCTTTTTAACAAATAAAACAGGAGCACCCCATGGTGATGTTCTAGGTCTAATGAAACCTTTCTCTAACAAATCTTTCAATTACTCCTTCAACTCTAAAAGTTGATTTTGTGCCATTCGATAAGGGGGTTTTGAAATTGGCTTAGCATCAGGAACTAAGTCAACAGTAAACTCAACTTCCCGATCTGGTATTATTCTAGGCAACTCATCAGGAAAAACATCAGGATACTCATTTACCACTGGAACATCATTAATCTGAACAGTTCCTTTATTTTCAACGACGTGTGCAAGGTAACATTCATTTCCATCTTTTACAAGTTTCTCGGCCTCTTGATAAGTTATCAAAAGTAAGGGTTCATTCTTGTAAACAAACTGAAAGTCTTTCTGAAAAGAAACTTCTTTAGATCTACAGTCAAACTTAGCGTGGTAAATAGAGAGCCAATCCATACCTAGGATAACATCAAACTCTACTAGAGGTAGAACAATAAGGTTTTCAAGTAGGTTCTTTCCACAGATAAGGATAGGAATATTCTTATAAATTCTTTTTGCCTCAACATTTCCCCCGGGTGTTTTTACCAAAAGTTCAGGAGTCATTTCTTGAGATGGTATTCCCATTTTACTAGAAAAGGTTTTAGATACGAAAGAATTTGTAGACCCCGAATCAAAAAACACACTGGCATAATCTGAAAAAACAAACAAAGTATCTAATACAACTTCATTTGATGGCCCGACATCTGCTGAAGTAGTTGCAAAGGATTTCACCACCCCTTTCTGCTTGTAGTCAAACTACTTCCCATCACTCAAGCTCTTTGTCGGACACTCATTTGCATAGTGACCCATCTCATTTCACTTAAAACATTTCACTAACTGTAAATCAAATTTGTTCTTACCTTCACCTTGATCCTTTTCAGTGCAATCAGGAGCCTTATGTCCCATCTTACCACATCGGTAGCACTTCCCAGAATTCAGAAGACATTCCCCAGCATTCCTTTTGCCACATTTATCACAAACTGGAAACTTAGTTCTCTTACCATCAGACTTTTTTGAAAAATTCTTACCTTTCTCCTGCCACCTCGGTCTCTTCTTCTGCTGGTTGTTATAGAACACTTGGTCATCGGCAAACTCCATTTCAACCTTCTCAGCACATCGAACAAGCTTTTCATAACTTTTAAACTCACGAGAAGCTAATGCCCTTCGATATTTTGGCTTTAATCCTGAGTAGAAATGATTGATTTTACTATCAAGGTCCCGGATAAAATTTGGAGCATACCTTGCCAATCGAGTGAACCTTTCTTCATAGGCAGCCACTGAGTCTTCCTCTTGCCTCAATTCCAAGAATTTCTTTTCCATCCTAAGTCGAACAGCCTTAGGAAAATACTTCTCAAGAAACATACCTTTGAATTCATCCCAGTCAAGAGCATCAATCTCATCAGCGTCCCTGATATTTTTAACCATAGACCACCACTCATCTGCTTCACCCTCCAAACGGTAAATAGAAAGACTAACCTTTTGATAGTCTGAACACCCCATGACATCAAAAATCTTCTCCAGTGCTTTAAACCACCCTTCAGCTAGCATAGGGTCAGATGATCCTCTGAATGATGGTGGATGTTGCCTCATGAAATGTTCCACCACTGACATGTTCCTCTGCGGTTGGTCTGGCTGATCTCGTGCATGGATACCACCGCCATTTATCGCTTGAGTCAACTGCGCCATTACTGCAAAAAACTGTTCAGTTCCAATTCCGACCATTTCTGGATGCTGATTCGGAAGGTTATTTCCTTCTGTATGCCTTCCTAGCACTGCTTCCCTATTTCCTCTGCGGAAAACCATTCTGAACAAACATGTCTTAGATGAAGCAACATGGTAATCTTTAAATGCGATATCATTTTGAAAAAAAAAATATTTTTGGATAATCATTTAATAGAATTATAACTCCTAAAGTTATCTAAACCGACCTCTGATACCAACTATAAGGCCCCAGCCTTAAACCTTACTTAATCTTGAGTTATTACAAGATTACACACTGAGGGTCTTTTTGGGTTTAGAGTATTAGAGAATTAGATCATAAAACTTGCATTACATTCCACATAAAAACAAAGTGGTTACATAAAGAAAGTATTCTTCATTCCCATCAATGGAAACACATTTAAAATAAAACATGGATTATTTCTTGACACATCCTTGACTCTATCATCTTATCATGTACCTTTCCCTTGACCTGTGAAAAACATTTCAAAAACTTTGGATGAGCATAAAAACTCAGTATGGGTTATAAAAAAAACATGGAAAGGAAACATGAGTTCATATATACATAAGAATGAAATCATACTTCACCCATAAAACATAGGCACTTTAACATACCTCATAAAATCATGAATAAATTATAGAAATCATAAGACATAAAGGTAACTTGAGGCATTCATAACATTCTTACATAGGGAGTAACCCTCTTGGTTACGTTTGGAATACCCATCACAATATATTCCCTAAAATCTCTTCGGAGAAACCTTAACGTTTCACTCATTCACGTTACCCAATGCATTGGAGAGCTATAACGGGCTCACCCGCCCTTCGTTTATCACGGAACCACCCGTCTTCATAATAATTCCCAAGAACCATAACATAATCATATCACATAAGACATGCATAAAGGAAACATAAAATTTCCACATTTCAATCACGAGATATCAATACAACACATTGATATAAAAACATTATGAAAACCATTTTCAATACTAAAATAAAATAATAGTAAAACATGGTATTTATTTTTCTTTTAAAAAGAAGGTATGGCTTGTAGAGGAAGCCGAAACTCAAATAACGGTCACGACGGCGGAGAAGTCGTTGTCGCCGCATACGTACGACAAAAACATTCCCTTTTGTCGTTTAGTAAACGCTTCGTATAAAAAAGATTCCTTTTGAATAAACGTAAAAGTCAAAAGGGGTTTATACACCGTATAAAAGAAAGTTGTGTATAAAATAAAATATGCCTCAACGAAAGGAGATTGAGACGAAGTCCCATACCTCGTATCCGACTTGACCTGACCGTTCTTTAATCTTCTGAATAATAAACTTGAGTTAATATCTACTTTCTTATGAATCTTTTTCAAGTTCATTATTCCTTTTATACCATGTTATGAACATCATGTAATCAGTTAAGTTAATAATGTTCATTTTGTCGGTATTTGGTTCTTAAGTCAAAAATAGACTTCTTACATTACATGTTGTTAATTTGGTCAAAGGTTCATTATATCCAGAATGGTATTCATGATGTAGATATCATATATGTCATATATATCCAGTACATACATTAATTTATAATATTACATAATCATTTAGAGGTATGAAATGAAATGCACCGTTCATGGAGATGGTAAGCCGTACGTACGCATGAACGCTACTTCCATTTCTATTTCATATTTTCTGGAATGGAATCATAATGATATAAGAGTATATTATAATTCCAGTATAATAACATATATAATATCATTAACTTTATCCTTTTCACATCCCACATATGGTATTAACGAATCAAATCACTTTCAGGGGGCGGTAGTCCGCACTTCCTAAAATGAAGATATCGTGTTTACCCATAATGGAAACCATAATGGTATGCCAAAAATGAAAAAAACAGAAGCTTAAGGAAAACATAAAAATATTATATATCATATATATAAAGTAGTGACATCATAATGGCCACCTTTTAAGGTGTTAAATGAGTGTTGAACAATCATCGTTTCGGGAGGCAGAATTTCGCCATCCATGGAAACCGTATGTTCTTTAACCATTTGATGTAGTTGTGTGAGAGTGTAGCTCAAATAAATATTATAACAAAATCCTTGTATATTTAATATAATGGTGTTGTTACAAAATAAGTAAATAAAAAGAGTTTAGGGGGTTGGAGAAGAAAAATAAAACAAATGAACATGAGAGAATGAATTACCTTAAAAAGTGTAACTCCTTTTCATTTGAGCCTAAAGGCTTCCTTTGAAAGGATTCTGCCCAAAGGGAATCCTCTAGGATGAGGAGAGGGATGTGGAGAGAGTAATTGGGCAGGTTTTGGCCGAGCCAAAGGCTTGAAGAGTTTGTTAAATGAGGTAGAGGTGGGGGCCTTTTATAAGAGGAGAGGAGGGGCACTTTTGGAAAGTAAAGAAACATTACTTTATTTGAAAATGTGTTTCGGTTTCAAAAGGTCCCACATTGATATAATTCGTGGATAAGGTGATAAGGGTTCGAAATCCACTCATCCAATTCGTTTTGGACATGTGTAGTTCATAGATTTTATATTATCTTTCCATTTTATTTAAATCGTCAAATAATGATGTCATCACTGCATCATTATTATGTCATAAATGATTTAATTTATTTAATGTCTAAAAATCATAAAAAAAATACTATGATGTAGGAAATCTTTTTATATTTCCAATGACTATTTATAATCAAAAATCTGATCTTTATAACACCATCTAAAATTTTTTTCGTAAAACATCTCTTGTTTGTGTCATTTTTACTTTAACATTTAATAAAACGTTATTTATGTCATTTCCAAACCAAAGTGTCTCCATGGGGTCCCCAAGTTGACCCATGGCTTGTCTTGGTCGGCCATGACACAACTAATAATGTTGGGACATGTGTCTAGGTCATTTCCTATTATTGAAGCATTATTTATACCTTAAACTACACTAATTACCACTAATTGCGATTAAGAACTTAATAAGTTACTATTCACCAAAAAATTATTTTAATCTCATTAAACCACATTTTACTTCTTAATGAAAACCATGTATGTCGGATTTTCAAAATTAAATACACGTTAGTGGTAAACTTTCATTTAACTGAAAAATCAGTTTGCTTGATTACCACTTAGTGGTTTCACTATTCATCAAAAATTGAAGTTTTTCAGAAAATTACCAAAAATTCACCCTAAGCTATATTTGATATTCCAAATTCAAAAATGAAGTCTATTTTACAAAATTCAAATCATATAAGTCACATTAATTAATTTAATAATTAATTCCCGCTGCCAGAGCAAATAGCGTGTTTTTAAAAAACAATAAGTATCAAAAGATTGACACAAGTTTAAGTCTAATTTCAAAGTGAAATTGATTCCAATGACCACCATTAGATAAAATGGTAAAAATATATTCTAATTTCACTTCAAAACAAATTCAAAACATAATCTAATCATATAAATAAATTAGATTAAAAGTAGTTTTGATGTAAACTGCAGTATTTTTCACTATTCATTAGAAAATGTACATTGTCAGAAAAATACCAAAAAATCACACAAGGTAAATTTTGATGTCCCAATCATAAAGAATAAGTTTATTTTGACAAAAATAGTTTATAAAATTGTCAAAAGATAGATTCAAAAATGCTTTTCCATCAAAAGGCAGTAAAACAATCTTTTAAGAATATTAGTGTATTCCATGCATAAGATTGTATTTATTTTCATTTTAATCCTCTATAACACTATCTTAACCATTAATAGACATAGCTAAAAATATCTATTATTCATTACTTACTTGGGATGTTACATGATAACTCATAATTAAAAATATATTTCAAAAATAATTAATATATATGAAAACATTAAGCAATTTGAGTAAAATAATATCATCATGGTGTGCTTACATTAAACGATTAAAAAAATAATGATTGTTTTCTGATCATATCATTAATTGGTTCCTAATTTTTTCACACTAATAACATAATTATATCATAAAATTATATTTATCCTTTAATACACTCCTTTTATCGGAAATTGTATGGTGGTTATGTAAAAAAACATGATACATATGGGAGGTAGTAGTCCGCACAACACACAAACAATATTTTCTTCATTATCAACTTGAATGAGATATATGAAAAAAATGATTATAATATTATTATAGTAATATTAAATTTTATAAATTATAATAATGTCATTATATTAGTTTTTTATAATAAATTTTGTAGATTATAATTATGATTAAAACATTGTAGTTGGTAATACTCATGCTATGGACATTATTTTCTCCAGCAGTCTCTTTAATTTGGAGGGATTACTATAACTATGATTGATCGTAGATTAGGTTATTGGGATAGAGTTCTAGGGAGAGATTAGTTTATTATTTTAATATATAAATTATAATTGGATATGTGTCTTAATGTGGTGAAGATGTTACCCTTTTATATGTAAGGTGAATGGTAGTTTATGAGGATGATGAAACATCGCTAATGGGACGACGTTATAATGATGTGACATTGATTGGTTTGAGAATCACGACTCGATGCAGGACGTGCCCTGATCCAGTGTTTGATTCTTGAAAACAAAAATTTGAAATTTTAATATGATGTTTGATGGTTTATTGGGCGGTAGATTGATCTTATAGGTTCTCACTTTTCAAAAAAGTTGTTTTCAAAATTAAAAAAATGGATTGTGGAGTGAATGGTAATTTTGGGAACACCATTATATTTTTTAATAGTTTCATCAAACTATTAAATGCTAAATTGCCCAAAAATAGAAAAAAGTGGATATTAAATTAAATTTATGTTGAAACAGTCATAAAAAACAAAATATATACATTTTTTAGTGATTTATAGGTTTTCTACTTTTTACATTTCACCTAATTTATCATTACACTGGTAATTAATTTCTATCAAAATTAATTAATTTCAATTATTATGATTAAAATAGAACTTTTACCTATTATCATATATATAATTTAAAATTACAAAATCACATTAAAAATTAAATCATTAATGGGTTGAAAGATAAATTTTATGATTAATACTCTTAATAACATAAAACTGTTTTTAGAGAAATTATGTTTTAATGCTTTAAATTCATATATAATGTCATGTTATATTAGATACTAATTTTATTGAATTATATTTATTTATATATAATTAATAAATTATATAAGTCTATCATGCTATGAGAAAACTAAATCTCCATGAATAATTGTCAAATTAATGAAGAGACTAAAAATTATTTTTATATTAATGTGACATTTTAATTTGTTAAAATATTTATTTTTATTTGATTTCTATGTCCAAAGAACATTATAAAATTTCTATTGTTTTTATTAAATTTATATTTCATTTCTTGAACTTCTTTAAAAACATGTAGGTCATTCTTATATTATGGTAAATTAATATGAATTAAAGCTATCATGAATACAGTAATATCTGAATAAAAAATATACATTTCAAAAAAAACTTGATACAAAGATAATTATTTATGATGAATTAAGAAATGAAATTAGTATGGTCAGTTTCCATCCATAAATTCTATTTTTGAATAAATTCATGTATAAAGGCTCTTTAAAAGGAGAATTTTTTTAAATAGTTCATGATATGATATTTATTTTCTATTGTAGAGTCTTGAGTGTTAGATAATAATTAAAAAATATAAATAAAATTACTTGAAACATTTCATGATATAAATTAATTCATGTCTTAGGAAAAATAAAATACATTAATGTTTAATTGAATATTTCACCTCATAAACATTATCATTTTATCATCAATACCTTACCAAAATAAAAATGTTTAGAATTACTATAAATAATCATTAATGAGAGTGATTAATCATGAAAAATAATTCATAGGATTTCTAAATAATTATACATTCATTTCAATTGATGACACTTAGTGTTAAAATAGGTCAACTATAGTCGATATCTATTCAAATACTTCAATATGGATATTAAATAAAAAAATAATTAAACTAAATATTTACCATGGGAGTGCCAAACATTGTACTTAGTAAGGGAACATTCATTATGCACCATAATTATGGTTGAGATACAATCAACCAACTTTTTCAAGGTTATTACCCAGGGACAAATCAATGTAAAACCCACATCCACTTCTAATATTTAGGGATTCAATTTCATTAGAAAACTGCACTCTTTCATTTGCCATTACATAGGACGTTCTACTATACATCTGTTTATCTTATGGGTTTTCACTAAATATTCCTCATTCTAGATTCTACAATATAATAAACCTATCCTAGGATACAATATATATTGATCCATTAATTTAAAAAAAAATTCATCCTATTAAATAAACATTCAATACAATTCATAATAATACATGCATGAATGTCATATAGGTTAAATTCCTTTGAAAATTTTTATATGTAAGAAATGAGTACATAAAATATCTATTCAATTTCCTTTTTAGTACATCACAGCTGCCACCATTGTTATTCACAACATATTTAAATCCTTTCTTAATTGCCTAGGGAAGGGAATCATAATAAAGTGTGATAAAGGATGACTAGTAAGCATAAACATAATACAGGATCATAAGTGCCCATATGATATGGAACATTGTATAAGAATATGACATGAACATTATAAAATAATACATATGAATTCATATATCATAATCATGACACAAGAAATAAAGTTTTATCAATAAAAAAACCTAATAGATAAAAGTGTGAAATAATCAATAGTCAATCATAAGCCATGAAAACAAATCATTAGACTAAGATAAAACTTTGTATCTTATGAATAAGCATATAAAATTATCTTCTTATTCAAGTATTGCTACCAATACTATCATAGTGGATTGGGATCACTCTCTATTCCATTGTTCCCATAGTCACAAATCACTCTGAAGACCCTTTTTTTTGGATAAAGTCCCTTATTTAACTAGAATCCATCTCCATTAATGTACTTATCATCTCATGAGATATCCATGTTTATTTAATGTATTGGATGGATATAATGGACCCACATAACCTTGGTATATAATATAATCATCTATACATGATTTATAACAGAACCACCAATCTCATAATGAAAACCATATGTATCATTGCCACATGATCATAAAAAAATCATTATATCATCGTGTCATAAACCATGTCAAGGACACAAGTTTGAAAAAAAAAATTATAACAATAATAAAACATCCATAAGAATAATAAATAAGGTAATATGAAAATATCCATACTAAATCATAAAAAAGATTCAAATAATATTTTTAATGATACAAATTCCTTTAAAATATCACTATAATATATATATCGAAAAATACCCCTTTAATTTAAAATCAAATATTCAGAATATTAAAATTTCAAAAAATATCATAAAAAATTATTTAAAACTATAAAAAATACTATAAATGTGTCTTTAAATAAAATATTATTAATGATGATTGTAACATATGTTCATGTGTTGTATGTCAAAATAAAAATTCCTTTAACATTTTTAGTAAAAATTGTAAAGTACTGTGTTTGGGAAATGATAAGAAAGTCTTCCAAAATATAGGTAAATAAAGTAAAATATTGTTAAAAATTACTTTAAAACATGTTTTTAGAATATTAAAAAATATAGAATCTATTTATAAATATAATGACATTGATAAAAAGTTTCCTGATCGAAGAGATAAATGAACATTATTTTCATTAAAAACATCGTTATGTTATTTTATGAAATTAATGAATTGAAAATTAATGAAAAATATATAATATATGAAAAAATATGAGAATACAATAAATTATTTTAGGGATATATAAATCATATAATTACATTATTATAAATTTAATAATAAATAATCCACAAAAAAATGATATTGTAACATAAAACACTTAAGACTTTAGTAATATTTGAATCAAAAGTCAATAGATGCTTTAAAATAATATATATATACAAATACATATAATTATATAATGGAAAATTGAAAAATAAACTCATCGGTATTATATAAACAACAGAGAAAATAAATTGGCGAATAACATTAAAAGATGTCTCAATGAAGTGAAATTTTTATAAACACCCCTACATTATATCTGACTTGATTTGTATGAGTTATAACCACTTGTATAATATATCAATATTAATTATATGAATATAAAATAATAATATTCATGTATATATATCATATATTATCCACTTATACCCTTTTAATTCTAATTTTTTAAAATTTCTTTGTTTAAATTGTCATTTTATGTGTTAATTGATTAATTTTTCATCTATGTTTTATTTCTGGAATTATGGACCTTGATCATTTTTCATTGTTAATTAATCTTTGTAATTTCAATAATTATAAAATTATTATATATAAAAATTATATATTAATTTATAATCGGTTATATAAAGCGGTGATGAAAAAATAATTGCATCGCTATGTTGATATGGTAGTTTGTATGCACACACGGGTGATGCTTCTATGTTTTGATATATAGGAAAAAATAAAATTAAATGGTAATTAAAAATTAAAATTGATTAATAAATAAGGAAAATAAAATATTTTTATTGAATATACTATTATTACAATCTATGTTAATTATAAAAAAATAAATGAATCGCATCGCTTTGTCGAGGTGGTGGTCTACATGTACAGACTAACTATGTTATTGTTTACCATTGGATACTAATGTAAGAAGGTAGATTTGATTTTATAATTATTGACGAATAATTATTTTTAAAATATAATATATATATATATATATATATATATATATATATATATTAGAAAAAACCTAATAGCCAACCATGAATGATTATGGATGAAAATGAGTCATATTACAATATGTAGGGGATAATGAACACGTTTCCATGAGAGATTCATTCATCTCCCGTTTTATGATAATAGGAAGTAGATTTTTATTTAATCAATATAATAACATCTTAGTATATTTCTTATATTTCATATATAATGTTTTTATGGATACAAAATGTTTATAGAAGGTGTCAGAAGAAATTAAATTGGATGATCTTCGTTAATACTTATGCCTCTTATTTGAGTGTGCTACTTTGGCTTACACATTAATTATTAAAAGATTGATCTTAAGAGAAGGAAATAATCACTATAATAAAATAAATTATTCTAGGAAGTATATTGAGTATGTATTTTTTATGATATAAGTCTAAAATGGCATGATTAATTGAGGAGGAGTGGATCCCTTCTATATGTTAGGGGAGGGAGACAAATAGAATTTCATAATGAAATTAATTATATAAAGTAAATTTCAATAGAAAGTGGTTAAAATGGCCAAATATATTAAATTAAGATAATATATTTTTTAAATATATACAAATAATAAAAATTGTATAGGTATGGATGAAAATATTACCCTTATCTCCTGGTTTTACGCACTATTAAACACATTTTAACCAAAAACGTGGTAACAAAATAATATTATTTTTACAATTCACCGTGTCCAAAAATTAAGTTGCACCAGTTTAATTTTATTAATTATAAAAATTTCAAATATCGAATGTTATTTACAAAAATCATGTTTTATATATTTTACAAATTATTTATTATTAAGCACACAAAATGCAATTAAATTTCATTTTCAATCAATGAATTTTTAAGTATAAAACATAATTTACTTCCATTACAACATATATGAAACCCGTCAAAAGATTATCAGTAAATTATTTTCATTATATAATCTATAAATTACATCGAAACCATTAGTTGATATATATTAAATTAATTTACTATGAATAAAACAAACAATGTATGTAAAAAAGGTTCATTGAAAAATTTATTTTTAAGCCCAAAAATCAACTTATTCTTAATTAATGTAATATGTTCTTTCCTATGTAATAAATTTGGTTATTTATAATTCAAAGATACTCATGTAAAATTATGATTAAATTAAAAATATAATGATAGATTTCCTTTATAATAAATGATAAATTTTGAAAAAAAAATCATTTTTGAATATTCATAAAAATTCACCCTAATATATTATTGAAATTAAAATTTCAATAATGAAATTAATTTCATAAAATATTATTTATAAAATTATTATAAATTAATTACTATGTTCACGTGAAAAAATATGATAAAGCTCATTTTTGAAGAAAACATTTATTTAATGTGAGAGAAGACTTTACAGAAAATTATGCACTTGTTTATTTTTCTATAATCAATAAATCTTCTTTATCGAAAACCTATATAAATATTTTTCATAAAGTGATTATTATTATTCATGCTGATATATATAATCTTCAGGTTGTCAAAGTTTACTCTATTGTAGTTCATATTGACACAGGGTGCGTGTAAAGCATGTTATCAGATACTTCATGTTTTATTTCAAAGTAAGTACACATAAAATACTTGGTTGTTCATATTACGATTTATTTTCAAAGAAATAGAGGGGTTTTAATAGTGCATTCCCAAAAACACTCAATAAATAGGTTATTTCTGTGCTAAATATTTACCGCGGAAAATTCTAGGTTTGATTAATGATTTTAATTATAGCACTCCTAAAACTTTATTTTATCAGTTCTTTTTTATGTCCTGATAAAAACTAATTAAATATTAATTAAAAAAATATTAAATATATATATATTTAAGAAGGAGGAATTATAAAAAAAATATAAAAATAATTAATATTTTTAATGAATAAATAATCTTAAATTCTTTTATGTTATAAATGAATGAATATTTGAATTCAAAACTGTATAAACATAAATAATATTTAAAAACATAGAAAATAATTTATTAAATATATAAATTATTAAAAAAACTAAAAAATGAGTATATATAAAAATGAAGATGAATACATATTAAATATTTATATTAAAACCATAATAAAAACATTAAATTTTAATTAATAACAATGAATAAATAAATATTATAAATGAAGAATTTTAAAAAATATTAAACAAATAAATATTAAAAATAACTAAATTAAAAAAAGTAAAAAATAATTAACATTATTTGTGAACATATGATATTAAATAATATTAAATAAATTAATATTTAAAAATAGTGAAATTTAATAATTAAAAAATCAATTGGCTTCAAAAAAATTAAAAAACGATTACTTTTTATTAACTAATGAATAATCATCTATAAAAATATAATTTTTTTTAAAAATTTAAAAAAATATATTAAATGAATAAGGAATAATAATGAATAAATTATGTAAAATAATTTAAAATTATTAATATTATTAATCAATAAAAAATATTAAAAATTAATAAATTATAAATATGTATTTCAAATTCAAAAATAGTATATATTAAAAAAATAAAATATAAAAAAATTCTCCACTAAATAACATAATATATTGAGTATATTATGTTAATAAATAACATTATAAAATGAATATTGAAAATATAATTAATTCATGAAATATTATGTGTGTGTTTCTATGTAAAATTTCATTAATTACGTATATGTGTGTATGAAATTAATGTGTAAATATATATTGTTCTATATATATTAAATTGAAAAAAATTGACATTTATATAATTTTCACACTATATATCCATTACTCGAAACTAAACAATCAATATTTTAATAAATATTAATTTTTAATTACAATCATATTTTACTAAATATATGAACAATTAAATAAAAATACATATTTTTAATTATATATATCATATTTATTTAATCATTATATATTGATATATGTGTGTATGTTTTCTGGTGTGAGTTGGTAATTATAAAGTATATGTGTGCAGAATGAAAAAGGCATTGAATGGACTAAATTTATATACGGGGGAATGGTATTGAAAATTTGATAAAATAATAAGATATATGAATTTTAACAAAAGAAGAGTGGATAAAATCGTTACATAAATGAATGTCAAGAGTATTCAGTAATTGTAATTCTCTATCTTGATGTTATTATCTTTGGTGGAAATGATGAATGCTGTTGTGAATGATTTTCTAAATAAATGAAAATTTTATTTGAAATTTACATACTGGGCGAAATGAAATACTTTCTTCGGTTACAAATCTATTAAATAGAAGAATACATTTTCCTATAACAAGAGTGTATACAAAAAATGTCTTAATAGGTATGGCATGGAAAATACAAAATGCATTTACACAACCATTTAAGTAGGAGCAATGCTGTGAAAATATATAGAAGAAAAGATGTTTATTATAAAGAGTATCAGAATATGATTGAAAGTCCATTGTATTTGGCTTCCTCAATAGCCTACATTGTGTATTCTATCACCTCATGTGAATGATTTAAATGTTCTAAAAAAATACCATTTAATTTCTGTAAAAATAATCTGCAAATACATCATAGGCACACACAAAAATTGGAGTTAAAAATGATGTGTCAATATGTATTGAATAGATTTGGTATTTAGATGCCGATTAGGCAGGAAATTTTGATGATAGAAGATCCACATCTGAAGGTGTATTCTTTTTTGGAAAGATTTTTGTTTGTTGGAATTCAAAACAACAAAATTCGGAAACTCTCAATATAGATGAAGTTGAGTATGTTGCTTCTACAAAATCCACTACTCAACTTATGTCGATGAAAATACAATTAGAAGATTTAATTATTGATGTGAAGTTACCTTTGATATTGGTTTGTGACAATTAAAGTACAATCAATCTCACCAAGAATCATGTGGAACATTTTCATTCAAATCATATTGATATATAATATAATTTCATCAAAGATCATGTAGAGAATAATGAATTGAAGCTTGATTATTTTCCTATATCAAATCATGTTGGTGACATTTTCACAAAACCTTAATTGAAGGAATCAATCTAAATATTGAGGTTAAATATGGTTGTCGAACAGCTTTCTCTTCATGTTTGAAGTATGTGTATCTATCCCCACTCTCATCTATCCTATGGATTGTTTTTTCAAGGGGGATAATGGTATTGTTTCATAAATAATTTTCATAAAAGATAGAGTTGTGGGTAATATGTGAATTAAACATTATTTTGTGATTGAAATATTATAATTGTTCACTGGAGTTCTTGTAGGAAATGAATTTTTTTCCAGGTAACCTGGATAGATGAGTTTATGTGATATAAACAAATAATGATTTGTTAAGGAAGAATGATCAGAGAACATGTATTTTCTATCAATGATTCTTGATTCCTACAATGACGCAGCACACATAGTCATAGAAGTTTTAATATGTAATCCATTTCTTCTGGTTACAACTTTTAGGGATTTATAAAACATGGTTGAATACAAAATTCAATGGGGGATATTGTTAAAACCAAGATAACGAGGAAGGTGTTTTGTATTCATGTTTTGTATTTTGTTGTCAATGTGTGTTTTTTAGAAATGAAATCATATCACATTGTTTGGTAGAAACAACTATTATGGGTTTTGTTTGCAAATAGTCAGACCCATGATTTTAGATAATTGGACTCAAGTATTTAGAAATATTTTTATTGGGATAAGAATGAAAGAAAAAAAACATGAGTGAATATAATGTTATGATACTTTATGATATAATTGTGACAATTAATTTCTAATTTTTATTTCAAAATAATCATAACTAGATTTCGAGAACATGTGATGGAAGCATGATAGAAGCACATAGGAGTGAAATAGATGCATCCAATCGATAAGGAATCATATTTTGATTTATAGTATTTGGATTCCAGAGTCAAATATGTGGTACCGATTGTTTTTCAAAACAATCGTATCCATCTTTAAGAGGCAGAGTTGATAGAAGAAGTCATATCGATAATAAAAAAAGACACAATATGGATTATCTTTCAAACAAATTGGATACCGAGTGGATGAAAATAATCTGGTGCCAGTTTGAATTAATGTGGTGCCAATGAAATGTGGTTCTTATGGAATAAGAGAAGTTGATAGAATAGTTGGTGTGGATTGAAGAGGGTGTTGATGAAAGTGGGGCCATTGAAAATTGGTTCTGAATTGAAGGAGGTGTTGATTGAAGAGTGTGATATATTAATGATTGTTTCACAAAATGACTGTATCTAGTTAAAAGTGAATGAATCTGAAAGGTACCGATCTAAGATCTCTATTTTCATATTTTATTTCATTATACATGGGCAGATCATCCATATTAGATTGGTTTGTATCATAGTTATGATGATTATCATTATCAAATTGTTTTGTCTCATATACAAGAAGATTATCCATTTTAAATTCTTTTATATTATATCCAGGTAGATCAACCTTAGCAGATTGTATTTTATTTTACCTAGAAAATGATCATACGTAGGAAATGATCATACCCAGGAAATAATTGTTCCCATAAATTATCATACCTAGAAATGATCATACCCAAAAATGACTATACCTAGAAAATTATCATACCCAACAATCATACCCAGTAATTTTACCCATCAATCATACCTAGTAATCATACCCAGTAATTTTACCCAACAATCATACCCATAATTTTGTGTTTTCTAAATGAAGAATTGCTTTGGGTATTTGGAATGAAAATTTTTTCTGGAGATATAAATTATAGGGCTGGAGACGGAGATAATCTTTGAAGAAGAATCTAGAAGCATTTATATGGTGATTACGAAATCAAAATGTATCACAATATTTCAAGGGGAATTCATATTTGGATAAATTTGAGTTTGTAGGAATAAATATTTGGATTCCATTAAATGGTGTCATGGGTATCCTATAAAAGGCCATAATACATTGTAATTTTCTAATGCTGTCATTTTCCACTGCAGAAGAAAGTGAAGATCAAGGCTTCTAGAGAGAAGAAGATATCAATTATATTCAGATAGACAATTGTTTTCGAGTGGTGCTGATTTGTTCATATTCTATTAGCCTTGACAATTTTTTTTTGTAATTTATGTGTTTCTGATTCTACTATATTTTATTTTGTGGAATGAAAATCAGACTGAGAATATTTGGTTCAATGTGAATCATACTCGGAGGAATTTCTCTTGGAGAAATAGACTTAGAATGATCAGACTAAGGTTTTCTGTCAAAGTACATGAATTTATTACATTTATCATGGGTGATGAATTAGTGAATTGTATTTCAATTGAATACATCTATTTAATTTAAAATAAGAACATGTAATATGAGTTGTTACAAAATAATTGTATTACTATATTTCACTATGAGGACGCACCTGGAGAAGTTGAATTGATTCATAGTGCTACATGAGTGAAAAGATACAACCTAATTATTATAATCCATTGATTTATTTCGAGTGTATTGTATGGTATTGGATCATTTCCAAACCATAACAAAGATATAGCCATTCATAATTAATAGTGATCCTTGTAAATCATTATGTTCCTTATGATGTTTGTGGATTTTTTTCTCACCAAGGAATTGATTTATTTAATAAGTGGTGAAGGTTTTTTCAGTTATAAACAAACATAAATGAAAAATAGTATCACTAATTCACCCCTCCCCCTCATAGTGATACAATACTCTGATTGGGCACATTCACATTTTTTTCAGTGAATGATAAACCTTCAATCCCCCTTGATAGATATAGTGAACATATTAATAAAAATTTAGTGAATGTGTGGTTTTCAAACCTTATAGATATTTCTCTAATTTGTCTTAAAATTACTTATTTTAATACATTATTCTCAAAGGAGATCAGTTTCAATAGATGCACTCTTATCCTCTTTGACCTGGAGAGGTATTCCATGAATAAATATTCTTATTTTCTAATCATAAACTTCAACATCTTGTATCTCCTTATGTTTCCTATATATTTTTAAATATATAAACCCATTAATGGAATAATAATTGTCTACCTTTGTGCCACAAGAAGAACCTTTAGGTTTCATTCTTCCTCTAACCATATGGAATTATATCCTTAAAACCTACATATACTCTTATTGGTCATGGAATATAGCCATAAATTCTATTGAGACATGTCCATCTTGATTACACATTTCACATATTACCATAATATTACTTAATGATTTATTCTCATGTACCTATTATTGTTTTTTTACTATCTCCTTCTCTCTAATTTTTCATCCTCTTTTTCTGACTAAAACTCTCCTTGAATTGTTTTCTTTTACCAAGTAAAGCATATTAATCCAATAAAAATAGTAATTGATACCATATATTCTAAAACACCAATAATTTCCTATTAATTATGATCAAATTGGATGATTATATACATATTATTAATATTATAAATTTATTAAACCTTCTATAGGGGTTTCTAGTCTAATATAAGTTTATTCCTCATCCATTAGTGTGCACAATTATTTGTATTCATTATTTTTGAAAACATTTTTTTATATTTCCAATAACACATTCCCATTTTTTTAATAATAGTTCTATTTTCCAATCAAATTTGTTTTGGTTTACCTTATTATGATCATCTCCTTATACCATCGTATGAGGATTCTATTTTAACCCCGATGTACTTCCTAAAATTTATCTAGCTACATTAAACAAATATTAAATGTAGAACAAGTGTATTGTGTCTCAAAAATCTCCTCTCACATATCATGCAACTTTTATTTATGACCACAAATTATATTTCATTTTTTATAAACCATAAACATTTATCCCTTAATTCACCCATGAATGGCCGATTCCATCATGAAAATTTCATTTTATTCTATATTAAAAAAATGGTTTCCATTTACACCAATCTTACTCACTTGAGAATCCAATTATTTATTATCCTTTTCTAGATTTTTCTTCTCTTTCTTGAGTTGTGAAATCTTATTAATTCAGTACGCCAACTTACCTTTTAGATCTCATTTGAGCTCTTTTCACTATTATCTATCATCTTCATAACAATTTGAATGTAAATGTTCATTAAATAATAAAAACGATTGCCTTTATTGTCAAAATTTCTAGATGAACCAACATTCTCGAAAAAATAATTCTTATTTTAGTGTCATGTTTCTTTATTTTATTCTATTTTTCCACCTTCAACAGATTTATTCATCCTTTTTTGATTCAAATTCCTTAGTCGGATAAATTTGGAAAAACCTTTTCTATATATCCATTATTATTATAAATAAAACCTCTAAGAAATTTTTTATGTTTTCTAATACATTTTCCATTCAAAAATTACTTTACTAAGTGTTTGATAATCTGATTAAGATCTTTATAATATTCAAAATCATTATTACCTTAAAATTATGTATTATTTACTTTTACATCAGATTTAAGATCATTCTCAACAACTCTTTCTTTTTAAAATATAGTGCCTTCTTAATTTCATAATAAAAAAAGTATTATGAATCTCATCAAGTGAAATATCTTCTCAATATTCTAAAGGTGATTCAATGGAATCAAATTGATCAAAAAAGTATTTTATAATATTGTTCACAATAATAAAGACTTCAAATTTTTAAATGAACCAAATAATATAACAATATATATTATTTACCTGTGTTAATTAGCTATCAACATCTTCATCTTCATCCATCATATTGTACTCAAATCTACTTCTCAAGATTTGAAGTTCACCTTACTTCAATTTGATGTTCCACTCATTGATTCTACATAATATATTTCACATCTCATTTATAGTTTCATGATATATCACCTTATTGTATAGATTATTTCATAAAAACATAAATAGGGAATTTTAAATTTTTTCATTTATCCCTATATATATTTTAGCAACATGGATCATATGAACATTTTTAGAAACCTGTGGAAAACCAATTTTAGCAGTATCACATTCATCAACTCCAAGTTAATGGAAGTAAGGAATAGTTTTATACCTCCAAATATGGAAAATATTATATTCAAAGATGGGCACTCTTATTTAATCAAAAAATCTCTATTCATTATTATTATTAGATAAATGATGTGTCCCCCGCTAATACCACCTGTTAGGATCTACATTGATCACTAAGAGGGAAACGGTGTGAAAAAATAATCCTATTTTTCATTTAATGAGTTACTCCTTGTGAAAAAACCTCTTCAACTGGTGAAGGTTCTCAATCTAATTGATAGTAAGTCTCATCCTTGAATCATATGTAGAAATAAATGATAAATGAAATGATACATACAGGATTGTTCACCCATTATAAGCGTTTTATATATTGATTCATTATCCCAACATGGATTCATCCCCTACTTCATAGATGACTTAATAGAATACATTCATCACTATATCTATCAAATTTCTAGAATCTTTAGTAGAAACAAAATATATAAAATGTATAATACAATAAGAAAAACTTTCCCTTGTTGGTCAATTTACAATCGAGATATCTTAACATTTTTCTGCTCCTCCTCCAATAATAGATTGATCAAAAAATTCAATAACTATGCTCCTTAAACAAAATCATTATCCAATGTGGATGGTTTCATGATGTTCGTGAAACTCTAACTAGAGGGTTTATTGATTTAGATCTTATAGAATATATAGAATCTTAATAATTTTCATCATATCAATTTTATCATGTCTTTAGCCTCTCATGAATGGTCATATTATTCTCAAGGTTATCTTCTATATTTTTTCATTTTCTCTACACACATCTAGGGGAAAAACTCCTTCCTCAACTGGAAAGGGTTTTTGTGCCTTATTTTGGAAACATGTCTTCTCTTTAATTGGAAATTCAATACACCCATTAACTTCTGTGAAACTACCTAAATTTTCTCCATAAATACTATTTAAAACAATCATTGTTCATGCCTTGTCGATGAATTATCCAATTATATACATTTAAAATGTTTTAAACACCTTCTAATGTAGCAAAATTCATTTAAAAAAATGAATATGGTGGTTATAGAAACATTAATGACGATTTCATGCATCACTATGGTTATTATCACATTACCTTCAATTCCTATGTCTGACAAGCCCAACTCCATGTACTAGTTAAAAAAACTATATCATTTTCCCCCCAAAATAGAACCCACAATAGGAATGTTATCCAACAAAAAGTTGTTTTGAATTACGAATACACCTATAAACCATATCAACTTCCACTATCACCAACGAATATCCATTTTTAGCCTTTTTTGTATAGTATGTATTCAATGTAGTACAATATATTGACTTCTCTTGGTTCACTATTACATAGCCCAAGTATTTTGGTCCATTTCCTCTAAAATTCCAAACACCATGACATGCACAGGGTATGATCTAGCCCATGCTATCCTGCAGCACCAACTATCTATCACAATCATTTCATTGATCTATGACTATTTTTGTAATACCTTTTTAAGAATATAGTTCATATGATCTATGAATATGGATATGGGTATGTTCAATCCTGTTTTTCTACTCAACATCTATATATTGAAACTACTCAACCACGAATACCATTATTTTTATTTTTGTATAATCTATGTTGCACAGGTGAACCATGGATTCACCAAGGCTTATATTTCAAATGTTTCATCCTAGGTTGTCTTGTTCTTCTTACCACACATTGTAAAATGGGTAGGTATTCTCTTCCAGTTTTACCATGACCTCCACTTGAGCATGGAGTTTCTTATATTGGGCAGTTTCAAAAATATATTCCACTTCCTATGCATGGATCCTATCCATAACTCCATTATATACTTCATAAGTCTTTAAACCTCATTGAAAACACATTACGTTAAATAAATCCAACATATACCACATAATCCTTTTTATAATATTAAAAAATATACCAAGAAACTTGTCAACATGTTTTTTGCTAAATGTCATATCATATTTTGTGTTCTCATTAAAAGATTTTTTTTATAAATACTAAAAATGATATTGGGGTATGATATAATATGATTTAGGAAATATTGTGTGATAACTTTCTGATAATTTGAGTGGTTTCCATGGAACTAATTACTTTTTAATTTTGATTTAATATATATATATATATATATAATGTCAATGATATGAATATTATTTGAATATCTTATCCAATGATGAATTTTATTCTATGTAACATCAATGTGATAATGTCTTAAGAGTATTTGACATGTATATGGGACATTATTCTTCTATGATATTTTGAGATCCATGAAAATATATGAAAATATTCTTTAAATACATGTTTCATTGTTGAATGACATCATCTAACTGGACAAAAATGATATAATCCATTAGGGACAAGAGGCTCATTGTATTTTGAGGATTCTTCCCATGAGTTTCATCATTCGTAATCTCTATGAGATGAGTTTATGAGAATAAATCTACAAGTAAGAGAACCACATGTTCATGTGAAACTAGATATTCTTGTTTGTGAACATATGTAATGGTCATTAAAAAAGAATATTATCAATCATACATTTCATTAGATATTCACTTATGCATATTAATAAATTGTTATGAAATATTGTCATGGTGAGGTTGGGTCAATTGGGAGAATCACAAAAAATATGTTATTAAAGTATAAATCAAGGAATGTTCTGTCTCTTCAATATTTATAGAAGTAAATGTCATTTAAATTTGATTGAAATAAAATTTTCAAACAAAATATCATCGACATAGTGTGCAAATGGGTTTATTTTAGATAGTCAAATAATGTCATATCAAGAAAATCGATAGATGACACAAGAATGCGAATTTATTAATGGGATATGTATATGAAGGGATTATAGTATATATTGATCATTCATATGTGGTTTTAATCATTACAATATTAACTTATACATTTATGTTCTCTTTTATAGGTATGCAGACAATAATATTGGACTCAAAGTAGTCCCACCTAAGTCCACTGAGGAAAAGGCCGAGTGGGCCAGAGACGTAGTATATCCTATGATCTCAGTTAAATACCACTTTTATTTTATGGTTGGATTATTAATCAAATCTGTTATGTTACTATTCCGATGTGAGTTAAATATTTAAATGAATTGTAATTCTCATGATAATTATTAATTATGAAAGTACATAACATGTATTTAGAACTTGATTTATTCAAAAAGTAATACGTAATATTTATTATTAAATTAATATTATTTAGTAATGCAAATATTGAAATAAATATTTATTCAAATGACCATGGAAATGATATTTAATTATTTAATGAATAATTTTTTGTTACATGTGGTTTATTAAATGCTTAGTTGGATTATTGGGCCAATTAGGGTTTGGTGATAAGAATAATATAAACATTATATATCATTAAATCAATATAAATTTATTAAATTAATAAAAATAAAGTTATCAATTCATGAGTAAGAGAATTCAATGTGATAATATTATTTTTATTGCTATCATGGGGAACATGTAGAGTTTAATATTTTATGAGGGCCTCATTCGTCATTTTCATTATCAAAACCCTAAATCTATATAGTGATATATTGTGTAATTTTCTATTGTTAACTGGTTTTTTTAGAATCATTGGATGTGAAAAATAAATCCCACCAAATATACCAGGAATGTCCGCCAGAGACAATGTCTCCGACCATTTTTTAAAATAATGGAAAAGCACAACCATAACAGCAAAAGAAACATCACAAAACATAAAAAATTACATGTCATAGCAGTCATACTCGTCTCTATAATCATGATCCATTGCATCATCCACATTTTCCGACTCCCACTTCAAGCTGTCAACTTGTGTCAGAATCATGGCATATTTTTTTCTGAGGTTTATCTTTTCCAAATAAAAAATCTATTTATAATATTGCAGGCCCAAGGACCTAATATTCATAGGCTTAGGCATTGAAGAGTAATCTTTCCTAATACTTCTCCTTGGTGGATCTGTAAAAAATTTCTCAGTTCCTGACTCATTCCTCATTCCACCTAGAACAATATCACTATAAGTGTTTTGAGTCATGCTAACATCATTCCCTTTGTCACCATTAGAGAGGTCACACCATTTTCCAGAGGCGCGCACCTTCTGATAATAATCATCCCCCCCCGTTCATTCTCAAATTGAAAGTTCGAGTCGATCATGGATAAACATTGTGCATGTTCCCCATGTTGAGGATTGCTAGGATTAACAGAAAACTCCCTACCCTTGGCCTCTTCCACAACTCCCCCATTGCTGGCAACATCCTGAAAATCAGCAAATTTAATTCCCTGACTACCTTCTATCAATTGCATCCCTTCATTCTCCAAACAATCAAAGCGGTTGCAGGTCACCACTCCATCAGAGATGTGAGTATTCAATTTCGTAGATTCAAAGATACCATCTGAATTCTCCAAGGACACCTTAGTGAGAGGAACCAACTGAAAATGGAATATCATCTCCTCCTTAGCTTGATGCCCTTCTCTAAGATCATCCCTCAACCTATCCAAAACATGCAACATTGTTGGATTAATTGGAACCTGCACTGCCTTTATAATGCAAGCATGGTCTGGCACAGCAGCAAGACGACCCTGCCCCACCTCCCCCTCCACAAGCCCATCTGGTTTCATTTCCACTAATTCAAGAGCAGTTCAGGGGGCTTCCAGCCAGACTCCCAGCTTAGATGACTTTCCTTTAGTGGTACACACAACAGGTTCCATAGAAGATCATAGAACCATATTCATCTTCCCCAAATTAGATAGGGCCACCCCAAGGACATCCTCCATCACCGCCTAAGATGGCCTTCTGGCATTACCAACATCACTTCCACCAGTGTAATGTCACTCAACCATATGTGAGGCACTACCCAGTCTTCCATAGTGGAAAATGACCTCCAGAATCCCGGACCTTCTTCACCCCACTTAGAAATGCTTTGATGAATCGAATACAACTTCTTGCATCCATCGAAACCCTTTCCCATCAGTGATCAAAAAACAACACACAAGTGGCTTTTCCACATCAACCTCCACACAAATCTGTGGGAAAATTGTGTGTGCCACAGACTACTTCTGTTGATCCGAGCATAAATATCTTCCAATAAAATTACCAACAACATAGAGAATAGAGGGATTCTGAAATGATAGCAGAAGACTACGAAGAATTACCAATATTAGAATCGATGAAGGGTCACACAACATATGAAATTCAAAGCTCCATCAAAACAAATAAAACGATGATCCACCACACCTACATGAATTCCTGGAAAAAGTAGCAATCATGTCTTCCTCCAAGCTGAATCGGACCATTATGTGTCTCCAGTCAAATAACCTAATGATTTCACGCTTAGAAAGATTCCTGGAATCAAATGATTCAAGGAAATCTGAGATGATTGTTTTGCGATCAACACAAATGATTCAAGGAAATTTGTACCTCTAAATTATCAACTAGAGATTCATTGGAGTTGTTTAGAGATTTAGGGAAATATGTAGATCACTTATATAGTGATTCAATGATTGTATATTGTCAATGTAGAAATGATACAAATGGGGGTTGAGATGGTCAATATCATCATCAATGAAAGATCATAGCGTCAATATATTCTTATTGTTATTAAATTGATTTTAAATATAACCTAAAAGTAACGACTCATTGGATCCAAAATTCTAAGTTAATTTCATCTAGTATATCATTTGGTCATGATAATTTTTCATCATTTAAATTACATATAATTTAATTATTCTGAAAAAATATGTGTTTCGATCGACCCCAATTGGAACTTCTCCCATATAATGAATATTCAGGATGTATCATAGAGGTCACATCCTAAATATATAATTATTTAATTTATTTTTCGATTAACATAATTATTTTGTTAGTTTTTAGTTTGATAGTCATTCATATTCCATATATTAATATAAATTGTTCATTCCCTTTCATATCACGTAGAGAGGGTCAAGAACAGCTAACATATGTATATAGATACAATCTGTAAGTGCCCAAGATTATAAACAGAATTCTTTATCACATGAGGTGTAACAAAAAATACCCATGGTAGAACAAGGTTCACTACATAAGGATGGGTTATACGATACATGACACATTAAATTAGAATTTAGTACACGATGTGTAATTACACCCCACATATTGAACATATTTATAGGACACAATTTTTGGGGCTATATAGTGTGTGTTTGGTGTACACATCAGGTAACCCAACATGGCTCATCCAAATAATTTCATGGTATCCATATGGTAAAATTATGTGGTGCGTATTAATTACATGCATTTTAGTTAGTTAAACCATACCCACATAAATCCAGTTTTATTACATGATATTTGGATAGTGCACATGTCATGTAATGTGATATTATCCAACTCATATTTAACATTTAGTACCATGGAATGTAACATGAGATTATCCAATAGATGTTACTTATTATGTAGTAGGTGTATAGATCATGTTACTCATACATGTTTACACATAGTACATGTTGAGAAAGGCATTACACATGTAATGTAAATTATATGGAGAGAAATTAATTATTTCATTAAAACAGAACAACACGATGTGTAGCTGCAATACATGATTTTTGGGAGAGTTATGAAATATAAATAATGAAAACATTAATTTCATATAATATATATATCTACATGATGTGCATTGTTGCACACATTACATTGGTTACAAAATAATTCACATGCATGTTTACATTCCATGAAACTAAATTGAATTTTTCATACACTACATACCATGTGAATACACTATACAAACCAAAATATATTCCATGTTTATTTATAGGTAGAAATCATGTTGACTCCCAATAGACACCATATACTGATGTGATTTAAATAAAATTAATTTATTTAATTTAACATTGATGTTTAATCTTATATATCTCAATGAATTCATAGATTAATAAATCATGATAGATATATAATTAATTAATAATACAATTATATATTGATTAGTTTTACATATTTTCTTAATTAAATGGGTGATTAAATTTTTTTTCTAACTTGTATGAATGCGATTTTATTTTATGCATAGATGATCATGGGTATAGACCAACCAAATATGTGTTTTTTCTTTTAATTTAATTACATAGGTTTAATTATTATTAAATTAAAATGATTGAATGTGTGTTTTCCTTCTCCCCTTTTTATGTAGGACCGATGTATCAATGGTTTAATCTATTCAAACCCCAATGAACATTCCATTGGTTATCAACACATATGTGTGAGTAAATCAGATATGTGGATGGGGATATTTAGTGATAAGTCAATTCAAGAATTAATTTTTTGTACAATGACCAATAAGATAAAAACATAAATGTTTGAATTTTGAAACAAAATAGAATGGTTACTTAAAGACATTATTCAAATAGTTTTATATGTTTATTTATTTCTTTCATGATAGATAAACCATTAAAAATAATTACTGTGCCATATTATTTATTTTATTACTGTCAAGTGTATGGTTAATTTTATGGATTCTTTTTCATGATAACCTAAATTAATAAATTAACAATAATTCAATAAATAATTAAAATCAATTATATAACGTGTTTAATTTTATTTTATTGAAACATGATTCATTAACATTGTAAAATCTATATAATATTATAAATAAATGTCCAAGATTAATAAAAAATCTCAATAAATTAAATACTAATTCCAAAAAGTCATTCATTGCGTAAGTTATGAGAGAAAACATAGATAATGTTTCTCATGTGACCAATGTATGGGGTATTATTAATTATCTGTGAGTTCTAACAAGATTTTTAGTTTGAATTAATATATTTAAGGGTGGAATTCAAATGAAGGACCTGGTTTAACTTAATTGAAAGTGATGATAAAATCTAAAATTTGATTTTAGGATTATGGAGTACACCCATTGAATCAAGGAGCATCATACCCATAATTGGAAAGACCTTCTACCCAGATACCTTCCAATAACTTGTAATTACAATGTATTGACTTTGAAGAAGGAAATATAGATCATTTCCCTTAGAATTTCCACAGGATATGACATCTAAAGATCAATATTGAGTGTTGTGGATATTTGATAAAATAGTGGGAGACAAATATGATAATAAATTTATTTCATCACATATATTTTGGAAACAAAATAAATTAATAATATTGTTTTGTTATTTTCTTTTGAAAATGGAAATTTCATTAACCCGAATAATATAACAGTTATTTAAATAAAAGTCCATGTTCTTGAAATTCATAAAGTTTCTTATTCATACATTTATTTTTCTTGATGGTGTACCATATTCATAATTACCATCATCATTAAATGGTAGAAGAAGAAAAGAAGCCTATAATAGATTTATTGAGAATAATTCCTATTTCCATTTTATAATCCTATTATGTATTTCTAGTGAGCTAATTAAAAAATTAAGAACATGGATGCTTATACTATATTATCATATATCATATCTCTTGAAAAAGATTACGGATGGCTAAAAATAATGATCTTTTCACTACAAAATATCATTATAAACAATAATAGTGATTCATCACAAGTGGCCATTCCTTAAAAACGATGGAGTACATTAATCAGTAAATAATGTTTTCCTCCCATTTGGATAATTATTTATACATTAATTTCATTTATCATCCTTTCCACAAATGTTTTCAATATACATTAGGTATTGTTAAAGAAGTTATATGGATTGATCCGTTAATATTTATTTTTCAATATTTAAACAAATATATAAGTATTTGTGGGTGCATTTTTCTCCACTCATTACATTAAAAATAATGAAATACTAATTTGAAAATCCCTAGGTAGATCTAAAACATATGGCTTCATAATAAACTCTTTCAAAGAGACAAGGGATTCAATGCAAGACTAATGAATCGGAGGAAATCATATTTCTATTTGGTAAGAAGGAAAATTGGAAGAATAGTTTTATTTAATTAATGTCAATGAAAAAATAATATTCTATTTTAATTATATTTATCATTATATGTAATTTTCTAGAAAATTATGTTTATATGTTTTCATGTCGATGTATTTAAAATAAATGAACCAAATCTATAAAAAAATATTACAAGAATCCATATGTGTTTTATAAGGTCATAAAAGGGTGATTATTATATCAATTTTGAGTATTGCATGGCTCCACAATTAATTGATGAATTAGAGTTGAACTATTGTTTTATATTACTACAAAAACATGTATCTCAGTGAAAATTTTAGACACAATGATAAATTATTTCATTTTAGAATAAATATATGGATGGTTTTACAATAAAACAATCATTTTGATAATTCATTATTCAAATATGTCAAACATTATGAATCAAGGATGAATATAAATAAAATACACATACCCACATATTGTATGTTACTATTTTGTTAAAATAAATTTATAGTAGATAAAACAATTTATATCAAACAAGGTATTTAGTTTCTAACAACATAAAACACTAGGTATACTAACTAACATACTTATTAATTTATATTCAAAGAAACCATTAATAATATTTATATTCTATAAATCATCAAATGATAGTTTAATCAGGAAATATAAACTACTCTAATGTGACATTATATGTAATTTCATAAAGTATATCCTATTAGGCTTAAGTATACATTCATATATAATTTTGTGAAATCACAATAAATATTACATAAATATTATTGAATTTATGTTATATGTTTTAGTTGATTTTGGTTTGGAGGATGAAAATACAATAACATTTATTCTAGAAATTTTTTTGGCCTGATATGAACAATGTGATAATTTTGAGATCTAATTTTTCATTATAGATTACATTAAACAGATGTGCATGCATTGTAGTCGTACATGAATAACGTTATTGGTAGATGAGAAGATACATTGAGTCTATCAAAAGTTACAAGAAATATTAATGATGTAGTTATAACTAAATTAAATTAATATAGGATTTAAATTTTGAATTTTATAAAAAAACTAAAGGGATCATAAGCTTTATGATCAGAATAACTCTATATTGATCATTCAAAAGAATGAGATTCACATAATGATGTTAATTTTATTAAACTAATTTATAATGTGATCACATCCAATTATTATATTATTTCTTTCTAATTTTATTTAGAAGTGCATATCTATAAAGATTTCATTATAAAACCATTATAATATTTTGTTGTAATAATTGTTCTTTTTATCCTTCATGATTGATGGATTTTACAATGTATACTAATCTATTTCTGATTAGCGTGGTCATGATATTTCATTATAAGTTGATTTTATAGCAATCTATAAAATTGATGGATTCTAGGTATTGAAGATATAAATACCATATGAGAGGTTGAAGTTGATGGATTATTGGTTATTGAATGATATAGATACCAACAAAAGGTTTCATATACTAGGATATTCGTTTGTTTGAATAGAGGATACATTGTATAAAATTTATAGATCATCTTTTCACATTGGGTTAAAATATTTGTATTGGAGATAATTTCCCTTTATAGTTTTTTGATTATTATCCTTACTTTATTCATTCTTTTTAATAATTATACATTTTTTTATTTTTATTATGATTTTATATATTTATAGGTTGTTAAAATATATAAAGTATTATTAATACTGCATATATATGTTTTTCTATAATATTTTATGGTCTTGTTAAAAGACAATATCATTTAGTATTTTTATAAGTGATGTTTATTAGAAAATATAATTAGTTTTTTAAACTAAAATTAAAATCCATTTTGATTTTTACCATCCTTATTCATCAAGAAAAAAATTTTATCAAATAAAGTCTCTATATTTCATAATTATCATAGTAATTTTCTTTGAATATTTATTTGATTGTAATAATTTTATCCCCTGTTTTCTTACACTAAACTTTTAGTTTAGAAAATATTATGTTTTGATGGTTGTAGGATTACCAATTGGATTTATAGAAAATGTGAATCTCATTTGGCCAATGATATTTTGTTGTAGTGATTATGAATACGGAAATGAAAGAAGGGAGAATTTCATCTTAAAAAATAGAGTTTATAATTTTCATATGATAATTGAATGTTTTAAAAATCTAAAGAAAAAAGGCACAAATTTTAGTCAATCTGAATGATATGAATTTCAACAGAATTTTTGTTTGAAGAAAATTTTTTCTACTATATTAAATGGAATTTATGTATTAAAGTTTCCTTATATAGAAAAAAAATATGTAATATGGAAATTGTTCCAAGTTGTTTATGTTTTGACTTCAAAAGTCTGTTAAACTGAATGATCTATGCTAAAGATAGAGTACAAGGATTTCAATATTTTACAAAGAGAATATTTTTCTCAAATGAATAAATGGTTGATGAATATTAGGAATTGTTTATAATGTATTTGTAAAAAAAATTGGATGAAAAAATAGTAACTAAATTCATAGTTATACTTTTGAAGGTTTGATAATCCAAGAGGACAATAATAGATGACACAAACCACATAACAAAATTAAATTTTAATAATCTTATTGGAATCGTCAAACAATATCTGTGTACGGTAAATATAGATTCTTGAGAATAATGGAAGAAAATTGTGTTTCATTTTTTTAAACATCTTGATATAAAATTCAAAAGAAAATATTTTGAGGGGTAATTCTAAAAGTTGTATAGAGAATAGTTATTTATAAGTAAATTAAGATTAATTTACTTTTATGGAAATAAATATTTTCAAAAATAGTAATTTCAAGAGATGTTATATAAAATATAAAAAAGGGATAATAGATAATAAATACATAATAGAAAGCATTTTTATGAATACAAGAAACCAAGAAATATTTTATATTACTATATAAAGTTGATGGAAAAAAATGATGTTATCAACGAAATCATCAAAACTAAATGAAGTGAAAAAATTTAATGAATTAAATTATTGGTGTATTAGTGGAAGGGACAGTACTTTTAATATCTCATCTATTGAAATTGTTTATGGTAGGAATATCATTATTTACAATGTAAATATTATATTTATATAAAACATGACGGTTAGTATTAGTAAAATAAACAGTGCTAAAAATTTATCACAAAATTTTGTCATAAAAAGTATTGGGTATTTATTGGATATAGAGGAAAGTGATGATGAATTGGTTTCTTATTCTGATAATTCAACGAAAGTAAAATATTTAGTTGAATTATAATATTAAATCAATAAAGATAGGTATACTTAAATAAATTTATATACAGTCTATATAGGACATACCAGTAATGTAACGAGGAATAAAATTGAACATTTATAATTTATGAATGAGATTTCAAAATTACCATTTATTCATAACTAAGAAAAAATAAATTCTCAAAATATAAATGATAAGTTATTGAACATAGTTCTAATTTTTAGGATAATATTTCTCATGTTACATCAATATAAGAATACATGGAAAAGGAAAAAATTAGAATACAAAATGTTTTTTAGTGATATATAACTCAAGGGAAAATATTTAAAAGAATACAACTATGTTAACATAAAAATGTATTATAAGGACATAAAATGATTGTAATAGGACAATTTATTAGAATAATAAAGCTTATACCCTAGAAAATAAGGTACATTAAAGGAATTTATAACATATATGTATAAGATAGATGTATTTTTATTAAGATATATTTTTAAATTGATTGATAAAAAGTGTTAATTTATATTTACTAGAGGAATAAAATTTTTGACAATATTTTCTGTAAAAATATTTCTAAAAATGACTACATATAGAACTGGAATTAAATAAATTATAATATTAATTTATCAATTATACTATTTTTACAAATTTTGTCAAATTTATACTAATTTTGTCGTATATTAACAAATTATAAATATTAAATATTCTTTTAATGCATCAATATCAATTTGAAGAAGTCACACATTTATCTCCATATAATTTTCAACCGATGAATGAATTTTGGTTCCTAAATTTCTATTTTAAATTAAAGAATATTTAAATAATCCATGCTTTCTCATATATAATTTTGGAATATTAGAAAGTATTTTGTGTTTGTAGATTAGTTTTTATTATCCTTTAACTAGTAACATTGATTACATTTGTTGTGATTTCATTTTTTTAAATTCATGTTTTGTATGTATAACATTTTTATTAAGGAAGATTTTTTCATTTCATTTGGATTTTTTAGTGCATAGACATTATTATAATATATATTATTTGTAACTGATTATATATTATTCTTAAATTAAATTTCCTAAACCATCATTGAAAGAATATGATCAATCTGTTTATATGGTTGATAAATTCCAGAAATTGATTTACATGTACATTTATCAATTTTATCTATATATAATGAAATTTAGTATTCCATAAGTACTTATTTTAAGTCTCTATAGTTTTAATATTAATAATATTTATTGAAATACATTGTTTTGAAAATATTTTATTATTTTAATAATATAATCTAAACTATAATTTTTGAAACTAAATACCTTTTATGATTCTGGTGTTATCTTATTTTGTGTGATTTATCAAGGACAATTTCGTGGGGTTTTCATATTTAGGATATACAGTGTCTGAGAAATACAATTAATACCTCTATATTCTTAAATTTATCACTCTATATTTTATAGTTGGCTGGTAAATATTTTCAATTGATAATTTATTATTCACTATATGCATTATTTTGTTTGTGGTGTCATGTATAGAAATATCAACAAGGGGAATATTTAGGCAAAGGATAATTGATCATGTTTGATATTACCAAAAACAATATTTTTTTAAAGAAGTTATTTTTCAAGGAAGGGATAATATTTTATTGTTATTATAATCTAATGAAAATTTATATCCACATTTAATCTACAATTTTTATCAAACAACACTTTTTTTTGAAATTGGTGTAGTTTAGAAAAAATGATTTTGAGTTTTTGGAGTTGAATTCTATTATTCTATGAAGGAGATAATAAATCTAATATAGTTTCCTCTCTATGGATAATAAATGTTTATTTCAAACTAAAGTCATGATATCTCTAGAAATTTTATTTAAAAAAAATTGAAGAAAAAAATTTTCAAATCAATTAATGAGTTCACAAAATAAAACACTTATACACTCAAGTAAGAATGGTTATTATTTGTAGGATTAACCATTTAATAATCTAATAAAATTATTTAATGATAAAATTAATAGTCAAGATGAATATATTTTATATTTAATATTTAACATGAGAAATCTTAATATGGATATGATCATATGGGGATGCATTGATTTTTTGTGTTCTTTTATGGAAAGGATAAATATTATACCCTGTATGAGATTTTTTTATCAAATTACTTATTAAAATATTATAGAATGAATGAGTATATGATCATGGTATTATATAGATGGTCAAAGTTAATCCCCATAACTCAAAATTGTTTCCCATAATGAAGGTTTCATATTTTCTAGAAGAGATGAATTTTACTGGTATATGGTCAAAAGTTACAATTCAATATAAAGTTTTAAGAGAAAAGAATAAAATGATAGAGACAAATAAAAAAAGTAAAATAAATATTATAAGTTCATCCTCAATCTCATATTAATAGGATAACTGATGAATATTCAAGAGTTATATATGAGAAACCTGAAGATGAAATTAAAGCAGGGATTGAGAGTTTTGAGAATGTGGAAACATTGATGAAAATAATATATGATTTAAAGGTAATGACATCACAAGATCCTTTTTAATGACAATAATTAAGGGTTCATAGCTATGTAAAATTACTATTAATAAAAATATTGGATTTCATAGAAGTATCCTTCGAATAAGGAAAAGAACAATTATTGGATATTATTCCACCCATAGTAGAAGAAATTATTCATCCACTGACAGTAGAGTTTTTAACTATTGAGTGACTAAATTAATGATAAAAATTTATCATAAATATTATATTTCTGGTTAATTTCATAGACCTTATATTTAAAATTTGATTTTCATTATATTTTTCTAGGATCTCAATATCAAGTGGCTCATTAGAATATGATGCCTCCATATGCTCCAATGTAATGTTATCATTAAACATTATATCTCTGATATGGAAATTATAAAGGCAACAAAATCAACATGATATGATTTTTATTAATATAAAAAGTTTAGAAAGTTTAATCTTCCAAACTAATCAATTTTTTGAATGTTTATCCTTTGGGAAATTAATTTCAACCATAAAATCTATCAAGGATAAAGAATAAGAATATAAAAGGAAATAATATTTGGAATCTATCACTATAAGTGAAATGAAAAAAATACATTATCATTAATCAATTGAAATTATACAGATTATCATCCTAAACCTTCTGCAAGTTTATTTTCTGATAAATAAAAAAGAGGATAGCATTTCAATGATTCAGGATTTTGAGACCCAATGATATGTTCTCAATCATCAGGCAGAATTAAAATCTTATCATGTTTTTTCAAAGAGTCTTGTGAAATCCCTTTTTTATTTTTAAATTATTTTTATAAATTAGAAAATTAAATATAAGGAATGAACATATATGATAGCTTAACATTCAAACAATATAAGGGAGTGTTATGAAATGTTTTATTCAACTGGTCATCAAAATCATGAGTGTCAAATATAATGAGAAGAATTTTAGATAATTAAATCGAAAGACATAATACAATGAAAAATATTACATATTTAATATAATTTATCGAAAAAATAAATTTATTAAAATGATGCTTTAGATAAGTACTAGAGAATATAGATATAAAATAATGAATGGTTGGGAAGATTACTTCTAAATCACCTAAGAAATATTGAATATAAAAAAATTGATGCTGATTTAAGATATTAATTATTTTGATTAAATTATTTTATAAGGAAATAGTTGAATGTGTTAATTTAATTTGAAATAATATTATTATTTTTATCGCATTTAATTGTATTTTCCATTGAATGGATATATGATTTTTTATAGGAGGGATGATTGGTTTTTCAATGCCTTGTTTCTTTATTTTTTTATTTTATGATTCTTGGTATGCTTTTTGATGCATGAATGATTTTATTTCATGAATAATTTATTAATAATTTTTTTAAAGGGAATAAAATTCCACTTAAAAAGTAAATAAATGTTTCTATTTCTTATTTCAAAATATCATAACAATATTCTATGGTGAATAAGTTTAAAAAGCAGTATAGAATTTCCAAGAGATATTTTTTTATAAACTTATTAAATTTTATTTTTAGGGAGGATTAATTGATTAAAAAAAATTTATTTCTATTAGGCGTGTAATTGTTTAAAACATTTAATTTTTATATTTTATTCACTTATTTGGAATTATTTTTTTAATACTTCTGCTTCTATTTTACTTTTAAATTCACTTTTTCATAAAAAATTTAATTCTTTTTTAAAATCATAATCTGAGAGGAAATCTGGATATGATATTTATAATAAATTACATATTAGAATTTATAAAAATTATTAACATATGGGTAAAATATAGAAATGATATATCTACTTGAATTTTGGAAATAATAATTCAACTCATTGAGGGATGATTTTTTTATACAAAATTATTTTGAAATCAAAATGTGTGACTAAATAAAGAAATTTTTTCTATATTATATGCCTGAGATATTTGAATATCTCAAGAGAGTATATTTTTAATATTTTAATTGGGGTTATCCTTACAAAGGTATAATTTTATAATAAAAAAGGTAGATATTTTTGTTTTAAAGCCCGCATTAATATCTTTCTTCAATAAAAATTACACTCTAAATAAGTATCATTTAATTACACAGTGTATTGTTTTTTAAAATATTATGTTTTTATCTTTTATTCCCATAACATGATTGAATTTTTCAGTATATCTACTTTTATTTTTCTTTAATACCCATTTTTCCTTAACTGTTGTAATTATTTTTGAAAATCATAAACGGTTAAAAATTTTGGATATGATATTTTCACATAATTTGATATTGAAATTTATAAATGATATGGAAATAAGGAAATAATAGCTCAAAATAAATTTTTAAATAATAGTTCTTCTCATTGCGAGATTTATATTCAATAAAACTTTATTCAGAATTCAATTTGTGTGACTAAATAAGAATGATTTTTTTATGGTTGAGATATTTTCATAACTCAAGGGAGGATTTGTATTTAATATTTCATTTGGGTTAATTATTCCATTGGTATATTGTGATTTTAGAAAATGTCTGGATTCATGTTTTAAATTCTTGCTTCATATAATTGTTTTCAAAATCATATTACACTTCAAAGAAATCACATTTAATTTAATAAATTCTGTTTTAGTTGATTTTGGGTTGCATGATGAAAATTTAGTAACTTTAATTCCAATGTATTTTTCCAATGATATGGACAATGTAAATATTTGAGGATATATTTTTGAATTCAATATTACAATAACAGAATTTATAATAACTGTAGTTATGTAGGATTAACATCATCTTAAGATGAGAAGCTATATTGATCTTATCATATGGTATTGTATAATCATATTATACTGTTACAACTCACTCTCATGATTTTGGGATTCATACATTAGATTTTGAGTTCAATTTTTTATTAAATAATTCTATCCTAAATGATCAGAAAAAAATTACCTAGATCCTAAAAAGAAACATAATTTTTTAATAAATGTTAACTCATAATTCTTATTAGTATTTTGAGCACTTATAATCATTATATTATTTTTTATGAGTGTATTTATAATTCATTTGTGTGAGTATTTCCTTATAAATATCTTCTAATTTATGATTGTAATTTTTATGTTTATTGTCCTTCAAGATAATGGACATTCCTGATGAAGAAATAGCTATTTATGATTACTGTGATCATGAGCTTCCAGGCTGTGGAAGTGAGCTACTACCAATCAGCATGGTTGAGGGATTCTATGTGTGGAGGATTGAGATACCTTCATAAATGTTAATGTTGATGGATTCTAGGGGATAAAAATAATAGTATACCAATTTATAGATTTGAAATCAATGAAATTTTTATGATTAGAATGATGATACCATAGATTTTGTTTAGAGAACCTCCTTTCACATTGTGTTAACAATGAGGTTTTATTGGAAATATACTTTTTTATTATTAGTATTATAATACTTACTGTACACAATGTTTTTGACAATTTATTATTTCATTGTTTTTTCTTTTAAATTTATTGGATGTTTTAAATATTATAAAAGTTTAATTTCCACAATCTATATATATGTTTTATTCTATATTTTTCTGATTGATCAGAATATCATACCTTATAATTATTCTAAACATGAGGTGTAAAAACTTCACAGTTATCATTATAAACTAAATTTCCCCCTATTTTATATTTTACCTAGATTATTAATCAAGGAAAACACAATTATGAAATTTTTTTAATCCTTATCGTGTTTATAATTATACTTAGTTAAATAAATTATTTCCTTCGGTGGTCCATATAGGGATATCCTTACCTTGTGTCCATAAATAATATTATATAACCAATAATGGGATTCCTAAACTCATATTTTATTTTTCACGTCAATATAGTTATGGTAGTAAATAGAACATTAATGATAAGTCTTATATGTATTTCAAAACATTCATGATTTCTTCAATGGAATTTTTTATAAAGAGAACTTCATTAACTGACCATATGAATTAAAATAGAAGAATTGATATCAATACATAGCGAGTTTATATTATGTCAAAATATGAAGTGTTTATTAAGATATTTTTTTATACTATTTTTTTAGATACAAATTAACGTCAAAGAAAAATTAGTGCATCTCAGTTTATCTTCCTATTTCTAGGAATGATATTGATGTCTAATCAAGACTGACTATATTTCCATATGAAAACAAAATGATATTTTGAGATTTTATGAGAATACATAACTTATAAAATATTAATGTTCTAGACGCATGGGATTTGGCATATGGTTATTAGGCTTCACTAAGCTTAGTGGCAAGATTTATTTTAGTGAAATATTCATTATAGGATGTTAAAACTAAATAGGCGGATACTCCGGTATATAAATTATTGAGGGATTTTCTCAATGTAGTGAGGTTTCAATAAATAAACTCACCCATAATACATTTGGAATGTCATACCATAGACATTGTAAAATGTGATAGATCAATATTTATATCCATTAAAACTATAATCATGTTTCACATTTTAGAACTAACATGACTGTTAGTAGTTGGATCTAGTGTATGTGGTAGTTTGTAGGAGTTGGTTATCTAGAATCATGTAATATGAACAATTTATTACCAATATATAAATATATATATATATCAAATTATGTAAATATTAATTTAATATATTGTCACATGAAGAATTCTTATTTATGTAACATCAATGTGATTATTTTTGGTGATTATTTTTCATCTCAAAAAGAGAAAACAATTTAAAACAATGATGATAACCACTAAGTGTAATGATAAAGTTTTATAAATAATCACATTATTGTTAGATTTAATATTCATACTAGACAAAATTATATAGACCATATGTGTTGAGAGGATTATAATACAGATAGACTTCTTCTCATAACGTTCAACCTTTTTAATCTCTAAGAGAGGGGTTATGAGAACATTATCCCAAGTTACAAATTCATATGCTCACATTTCATTATATATTACATTTTTTAAACAGTAATAATTAATCATAAACATTATAATTATTAATAATACATTCTATGAGTCAGTTAGATGCATTATTATAAACCATGATGACATTTATGTATGGTGATGTCGAGTGCATCACAAATGATATTTCATTAATGAAAACAAAGAGGAATGATTTTTCAGTTCCATTTTTGCAGAGGTTGATATCATGTCCCTTTGAAATGGAGTTCTCAAACGAATTTCCTTGGACATGGTGTATTTATGGGTTCATTTGAAATAGTGACGAAAATATATATTTAAAAATTAGATGATTACAAAAGTATTAAACCTTGTTTAGAAGATATCAAGGTAAAGGGATTATATCACACAATGGGCATTCATATGTGGTTTTTTCTATTGGTACATTAATATCATCCTCTATGGGTGCCTTTATTTTTTAAAACATGGAAATTTGAATTTAATATATTTATCCTAGTTCCAGTAAGGAATTTCCCTATATGGTCACACACTTTGTGTATGCTAGGATCTCATTTAAATTCAATTTGTATTTAATGGTTGGAATATTTACCACATTTATTATGTAGTATTTTTACATGAGGTGAATATATAAGTAAGAATTTATTCACAAGGTTATTATTAGTTGTTTGAAGTCTTACTAATTTTTATCTCTTTATTTATTATTAAGTTAATAAAAAATATTAATTATGTAATAGAATTTATATAAGTTTTGTATAAACAAAACTAAATATTTATTCAAAATATTATGTATATAATACATATCTATCAAATCAAAAATATAATATTATTCAAAGATCCGTAAATTTCAAAGAGGATTGTCATTATGAGATGTACATAGTAATGATAATTATATAATCGTTATATATCATTATATAATTATTAATTTATTTGTTTAAAAACATTCACTTTATGGAAATGAGAGTTAACACATTCCATGTAATAATAATATTTTTATTATTAGCATTAGAAATTAATATAGTATAAATACTTAATGAGAAACTCATGTACAATATAAAAAAAAACTCTAACTCTATATATTAATATCTTTTATCCTTTTCTAGGGTAACAGAATGGTGTGAGAATCATTAGTTGGGCACAAAAATTCTCTACCTTGATAATTATCTCTATGAAGAATATATCTTGGTCTTACCTAATGGAAAGGTTATTCCAACACCTCCACCTCCCTCTATATTCAATGATATCATTTGATTCACAATCCTTAAACCCAAAAGATTATGTTTTGATCGACATGACCGAAACAAGGAAATTGGCATATCTAAGCTAGAACCCTAAAGACTTTTTTGGTGATATTATATGATTAAGCATGATTAGATCAAAGCAAGAGGGATTCTATCTTTGGATCCTCAGGATGTTGTGAATGTATATCCATATGGAGGATCAAAAGATAAAAATTTACATTGATGAAAAATCACAAGATAAATGTATTCATCTTGTTGTTAAAATAATTATAAATTTAGAAGGATAATATTCGCCCCATTGTTCTAGGATTTAATTTCAATTTTATTGAGCATATATTAATGATATGACGATTATTAATCATATAGAGGGTAAATAATTTTTTAATTATTAAAAAACCAATTTTTTAACCAAAATAGGCACATACGTTTTGTTTTAAACATTGAATCAAAACTATGTGATAATACACATTACTTGTATTACAATAAGTGATATAAGATATTGTTCAATGTGATAATGATAGAAATATATATATTTAAATAATCTCTTTTCCAATTATATTATTTTCTTTACTAAATAATGTTTAATGGGTTTTCTATATTATAGGTTGTGATAAGAATGTATTGTTGTTTGATATATATTCATATTTTATTTTGTTATATTAGTTTATTTCCATTTATGAAATTATTTTATAAACTAAAATTTTTAGATAAAAATAAATAAATATTTCCTCCACTTAATATATTTACGATGGGCACATATTAATAATTATAAAATTGAGAATATTACATAATTTAAAATTAAATATTTTTGAAATATTTAATATTAAGTAAAAATATTAAAATGTCTAAATTTTATGGATTTTTAATTTGTGATTATGATGTAAAATTATTATATCAACATTATAATATCATTTATAATCTATATATAAAAATTAATATAAATACAATATAATGTATATATATTGATCGATTAAATGGTTCAAAATTTATTATTAAAAATTTTTATATTAATTCAATATTTTGGGAATTTATTTAAATGAAATCATAATGGTATTGGTTTTTAAGATTAATATTTAAATAATAGAAAATTATTTAATGTCAAATAATGATAATGTTTTAGATTACCATTAAGAATTTATGTATATTTAAAATGGTAAAGGTTTTTATTTTTATAAATTATATAATTTAACATGATTCTTTTGTATGTATTTCATGTAAATTGAAATTTTATGTGTTTATATATTTAATATAAATATATATGTTGAAACTCCATTTTTTTATAAAGAAAGGAAAAATGATTACTATGAAGCACTTTGGATATCCTAAAGTATCAATGAAATTTAAAGGAAATAATGAAATATAGTTCAAGGGATCTATACAGCATATCTGCATATATGAAGGTCAGCGCAGCTCCAACCATTTCAATAGAAATGCATATAGACCAACATGGCACACCTAGGTATCAAGCGGCTAGCACTGGTCTAGCCCGAGCAACCCAATCTGTCACCCCCTTTGTCGAGAACCAATATTGAGGACCTACATTGCAATCCTACACAACATTATTCTTTTTTCACCCATTTATATGATATCTATGTTGTAGAGCTACACCGATGACCTATGTGGATAGACTCTATTTGAACACGTCCCCTCCTTTCCTCTAAATAGGACCCTTGTGTTCCCCATTTTAACAACTAAAAAGGTTGAATGAACATCTGAATCTCCCATTACATAGCTCATTTTCCCAGGTCCCACAAATTTTCATAGGTAGCTCTCAAAAACCAGATGTAAAGAGAGAATTCAATGGGCTAAGAAATATAAATGTCCTTTTAGGGTTTTAAATACAATCTATCTTAACAAGTATTCTTATTCCATTAGAAGAAGTTATCTACGTAGGGTTCATTCTATAATAAAATTATGACATAGAATTCATCTAAGGACATCAAGGGACACCCAGGGTGCTTATGTTAAAACCTCACCCAATTTTTTTTCTCTATGTAGTTCATTTCGCAAGGCATATCAAGATTTCAAAGGCTTTATTCTTCCTATGGTAATAATTTTTTTCCATTCCCCTTTGGACCTGCATTGTACACCTGTATATCATACATATACATCATATCTACATGGACAACCCAAATGATCTAACCATGAATGCATATTCTAAGTCACCTATGGGTCAGATTTTCATTAATTAAATTCCACGTATGAAATATCCCAATTTTAATCCTCCGCCAAAACCATTTGTTTTATCAAACTGTTTGAAAAGGAACATCAACGTGACTCTTATTTGGATTGGGTATATATATAGTAATGTGTTTCTCATAATCATATTACAATATGGTAGGGATCCTTAAAGTGTTTATGGATCTGAATATACATGGTAACATAAATCCTTACAATAAAGAAAGTGTTGGTGAGTTACCACTTGTGTATTAGGAGGATAAGACTCTATCTTTCCCTCCTAGTCTCTGAGACCCCATTCCTACGGTCTCTAATAAGAATAGTGAGGATCACACTTGATATTCCCTTCTATAGGTAATTATATCCTCCATCAACTATGGGACCCATTCTTGGAAATACCTTAATGGTGTAACCCCCAAGATATTCAGACCAGACCAATTGAACTTCACATTCATTTCACATTGAAAGGTTAATTTCTCTGCACCCTCATCCACTATCTCCCTCGATTCTTTCATTGTAGGCCGGACCACTTTCATCAGCAGAGTAGAACGTGTGTTGTTTGTTGAATCATTCACCCCTCTTATTTCTCTCATCAAGAATAACCAACATGGAAATTAATATTGGTGGTGATCATAATATCCAAACTGTCCACTGCATATCTTGAACAATGCGCACTCTAATTCGTAACATAATTTGGATACACTAGAATCCTTCACAAAAAGAATGAAATCAATGGAGTTCCTCCTCAGGATTCCAACCCTAATACACATAGATTAGGTCTCATCCAAAGTAAGAGGCCCCTAATTAAAGTCCCCCTTAACTATTCAGGAGTTATGAAATTTCTCATGGACCCTATTATAAGTGAATACTCTTTAGGAGTAATCCCCATAATATTTCTATCAAAGGATCATACTCCCCTATGAGACTTACAGAACTACATGTGATTTGAATCCCATCCAAATGGGAAACATATGAATACCCCTATGGTTTAAAAACAAATCTACCAATCATCCATGTTCTCTTTGGGCCACATTCATAGAAGGGTATAATATAACATAGAAACTCATATCATTTCTATGTTCCTTGGGATTTTTTGGTATTAGTCATGCACCAGACATTAACTAGGCACCATCCTCATAGATTCTCTTCCACGTGAAAAAATAAATTTTGTTGGGTCCTTATAATAGGACCTCAAAATGTATGATGTGTCCCATAAAACAGCACCAAATTACATGGGTTGTCAATCCTTTCTCAAGGATGCATTTGATGCCCATTTATGGGATTGTTCCCAAAATCAAATCAACTTCTGTCTCCCTTAGTGATTGAAAATTTTAAAGTTCCCCATTGAGTGGCTTGAAATACAGAATTGTCTTAATAGTGGCCAAAATAATCTCAATGTTGTATATGAGAGTATAACATTGATGGAAAACATTTAATATATACAGATATATTATTTATCAAGAACCTCAAATACGTACAAATGATTCTAATTTTCATACAACCTAAAATATTGATTACATGTTTCCAGTGAAACCTACGATACACATGGAAAATTATTAAGTATTCATGAATATATCTAAAATCTATAGGGGAGTCCTCGAGTATGTAATAATTCTCCATAAAAGGGTGTGATGAGCCTGACCTCGCATCCCCTCAAACAATGTCAGTTCTTAAGTATCATAGGTAAACAACCCAAATGAACGCATGAATTTGAAAAGAAGCTACCTTTTGGATATTGAACCATTGGTTTTTTATGGTTAAATTAATAAATTTTTTGGAAACCATTCTCAAATATTGATTCCTTAGGAGAACACACATTATAGGAGAAACAAAAAATGGTGAAACTGACATGAATCCACAACCAAGATGATAATGATAACCTTTTTAGGCCCCTATCAATTGATAAAAGAGAGCCAGATGATGTAATCAATTAATCATGGATTATTATAAAAGATATTGCATTGCTAGATTTCATTGTTTGTATTTGTCGTATATGGAGTATCTTTTTTCCTAGAAACTCCCTTTATTCTAAATGAATACCTTAATGTTAGCACCCATGAATTCACTGACTACTGCTGAAGATGGTTCCTTGTCCACTCAAAGGATGTCATCAACGACTCAACATCATCTATGATGGGTCTCCAGTGAATTAGTCCGAGAGTGTCTTAAACAAGGTATTATCCTGACATTGGAGGATGCCTGGCAGTCCCTCCAAATCCTGAATAACCCACAGTCATACAACCAATGATGAACAGTGGCCCAGAAGCAGATGGTTCCAACCAACATCCTCAACCATTTCAAGATTTTATCTCCAAAATTAAATCACCAATACCTCCCATATTCATAGGAGGTAAACCAAGAGGACAACCAAGTAATTATGTTGAAGACAGATGGGTCCATCCTGAAGGGCCCTTCCAAAAATCACCGTCTTCAACATCATGTGGTAGTAAACCATCGACATCATGAGGGTGTTATTTTCAGTTGTTCGGTCATGGTCCCTTATAATTGGTAATGAAAGATAATATTCAATGGACAAAAATCGTCTTACAGGGAGCATGTGATTACACATTCCTCCTCATGAGAATAACATCATCCTAGCTTTGTGGAACGAAGTGAATAGGCACGCACACCCATCAGTTTTCATTCCATCAGCCAGTATACTCATCTCGAATCATTCAAGGAATCCGACCTACTAAATATTTTAAAAATTAGCTAGAAAGAACATAAGACGTCCATTATTTATCAAGCATGTCAACAATCTCATTTGGCCATACTCATAGAAGTCATTCAGAAATATCTAATGACAAACCATTGGCATACTCAACTCACTTCCCCATTTATGAGTACTATTAGTATCCACATACAATAACGGGGTGATTGGATGAAGTACATACACCTAATCCAAATATAGAATGTACTTATATTCCAGTTATAATAGCTAAAGTCACCACGAAAATATTGGAAATTGTGAAATCTAAGATGCAAATCCGTGTCAGTGTTCTTGATGCTTTCTATAGTATCAAACATAAAAAATATGTAGTAATATATATATATGGTCACATAATTCTATCTCATTATCATGGATGACACCTAGACATTCCATCCTATAGTATATACGCAACTCTATCCATGTCTAGGGGTTATGTGGAATACTCCCCCATATCAAACAAAATGGGATAGGGCACATACACTCATTCCGATTATAGGTAATTACTTTGTTCTGACATACACTCCAAAGAAGGCACATACACCTTCTCATGATATCCACTTTTCCCAAAAGGTGGCCACAATTATGAGTAAGAGAGTTTCTAATAAGAAGTATCACTAAGCAAAGATGGAGAATCAAAAGTTGATCTTTAATCTAGATCCTCTTAATGTTGGTGTTCTTGAATCCTTTATACATTTATATTGTAGATCCAGATCTTACCATCTGATTACAAAATTATAGGAGTAGTAGAAGTAATTATGAAATTCCTCATCATATAATTCATCATGAAGGCTTTCTTCATGTAATTATAGTCAATCTCACAAACCAATCATTAAATGAGGGCCACAGAAACCCTCCATACATCCAGAAGACCAAAGAGAATGAGTATTTATAACTTGGTAGAATACACCATGGTGGTCCTCCCCCTGATGCCATTTACTGTGAATGTTATCTCTGTAGAAGTGTTTCACATTATTATTAAAATTATTCTACTCAAAGTGTAGTGATGAGAAAGACCTATTAACTTAAGGTAGTTGAAATCATATGGTTAGTGATGTCTGATTTCATATTACTAGTAGGTGAAATAATTTCTCAACATGTAGATATCCAAAGGCAACAGTCATTCTCCAAGCCTACCTTAGGTCATTTTCCTTATAGAATAGTAGAGTAAACACCAACTGATCACAATGATTGTAGTAATTAAATCAATAAGTGCCCACTTTGGTCGAACCGTGATGAGAAACCTAACGTAGATGATGAAGAGGATATGTTGAATATTTGAAACCAATAGGTTATGGGTGAAATACCAGTCCTGTTCTGGCTTTTGGCAATCTCTCAATACCACATTCGAGAAATGTTTGTAGAAGATTGTATTCATGATATCTGCCTCATCAAATGGAAGACAATTCATTATATGAAAATAAAATTCTTACCACATCTTTAATATAAAAGTCATGTTTAGGTAATAGAAGGGTTTCAACCCCAAATTGTCATGGAATCTCTATAGGTTCCTTGATATCCAATAATCTAGAAGCATGTGGAGGCCCTTGAACATACAGGCCTCAATGCATTAAAGAAGATACAACAATTTATCATCAACACACACTCTAGATTTCATATCATTGGATGTGGTGCACATAGAGCGTATAATTTTACTATGCATGAAAATCATCAAATCTCATGAAAGTGGTCTCAAGAAATGTTATATCCATTTTCCAAATATAACAAACAAATTCAATTCATGACTAAATAGATGTTCAGCAAGAACTGGACTCAATCTGTTTTCTCCAATGTCAGGGCCAAAGATAGCACGATATTAAGATGCATATGCATGAATCATATGATATATATGGGTGTATTATAATGAACAAAGCCAGTGTTCAGACTTGAATTCATAAAATCAAAAGAGCAGGTAAGCTAATATAATCCATATTAGTCTAGTAACTACACTGAATCATAGGGTATGGGTCTTCTTAAACCAACCATCATAGTCAATAAACCGTGCGTTAAGGTTTGAGGAAGATGAATAGTTACCTCCCCATCCTACAAGTTTCGGTGATTTTTATCATCCACAATTCCCTCAAAAATGGAAGTATGTTTTATCCCAATTATGGAAGAACACATATGGTGAATGTACAAATGAACTGTTTGAGGATTAATTTACGATTATTTTCCATCAAATTGTTCCGGGGGGAAGTAGAAATTGAGAACAATGTGACGTAGATGATGAAGAAGAAGGTGATTTGATAATGATACTAATAGAATGCCATCAATTCATTATTTGTCATTGAATGTTCATAATACCATAATGGATGATCCTATATAAAACGATTCTTGTTTGGGGGAGTCATGGGATTATGTTCTTATTCATAATTTGGTACACACCAATGAAAATGAAGGAGGTGTGTCTACTTGAAAACTGGGACATTCCCAAATTTGATGTATTCCCTTGAGCAATCAACTTCAACCTTTTCTAATGGAACCTAATAAGGGTAATGTTAAAGGTCAGATCATGTCTCACTTTTCTACTAGATAATTTAAATCCATTTTACTTGAAGAATTATTTTCCCCAAAATAGTTGGAGATGAAGGAGTTGCAATGACTCAATATAGATTCATTATGAAGCCGCATTCCTGCTAGATATGCTCCACAAGAATATCCTCTGCTTTCACATTCACTAGGATATCCATAACAAAGAGGATTTGATGAAACTAATGATGTGGATAACTAATTCCCTCAATTGGGTTCACAGTAATAATAGTGACAAGTGAATACCTATATGCCTTTAACCATGGGTAATCTAAGGAAAATATGAGCATCACCACCACCGGTGGTCCTACCACTTTATGAAAAAACATTAGGATCTAGTTGTTATACCTATACAAGTCCCAGCTCATCCAGATTTTCCTCAAATTCTTATAAATTCGATTAATTCATTAATGAATCAATTAGAATATATAGAAGAATGGCACACATAGGTATATCTATGAATGAAGGTTTACCCGAAATTGGTAGATCTAATTCCTCCCCCACCAAACATTTTTAATTCCACATATCTAATTTTAATGTGTTGGGAGATCTGGAGCATCACTTGATGCATATTGTTTGTTGTTGTGATCCCTTAATGGGTACCCTACAAAAATAAGATGCAGTAAAGATCAGATGTTTTGTGAAATCAGTGTAGGGGCTGACCTTTTTCTGGAATACATATTTTCAGACTTGGTCGATTACTAGATGGGGAGACCTCTATCAAAAAATTATTTTCCAATTCATATCAACACATCTGAATTCAAAAGTCTTAAATCTATTGAACTGCAAACAAATAGAGTATGAATGTGTTTTTGAAATCTTTGCTTAGTGGAAAGTATTAACATACACCTTGAATACACCACTCACAAAAGAAGAATTGATTCACATTTGTGATTCAAATATACATAATGAGTATCACACACTATTAATAACTATAAAATACATAGAAGGGTTTAGTGATTTGGATTCAATTTCTCAATAGTTATAAAACTCCATAACAGAGACTATATACAAATCCTATGTAATACCATCAATTCTAAGAAAAAGAATTGGAAAAGTAGAGGTTGTTGTAGTTACACTCAAGGAAGCACATATACATGCATCGACTTCAAATAAATCATTATAACATAGGTATACACCATCCATGATTAAGAAGAAATGACCACCTCATCAATATGATCCAATATATCAAAAGAATTGATAGGCTGGGGAGCAGAAAAACAATGTCCTTTATTTCTGAAATGAAAATGTCCCTGGATACTTAATATCATATTTGAAAATAAAACAATATTCAGTTTCCAAGTCCAAATAAACCAAATAAATAAGGAGATGAAGACCTCCAAAACTACTATCACTTCAATATAATTTTAAGACTCACAATTCATTAGTTTTTTTTGAAGATATCCTATAAAATATGTTGGAATCAGGACAAGTGAAATTTAAATGTTCTTCATCCCATGTAACATGTGTTATTATTGCCAATTTGAATAATTATGATGAATGTAAGAATGTAAAAACTAAGAATGAAAATAATTTTGTTGAATGAATGGTAAGAAAAATTATCAATAGAACTCATGACATTATATGAACAGAGTTAAATCAACCGAATATGTATCCTTCCACTACCACTGCAACCTAGCCATTGTCATCAAAAATTAGTCATCCAAAGGACAATCCTCATGGATGAAACATGTTAAAAAGGATAAATATATTAATAAGAATATGATATCATGATAGGTCCAAGTGTTCCCTTGAGTTTTTCATATTTCATGACATTTGTATCAAAATTATATGAACTACCCCCAAAAGGTCTCAACAACACCCAACCTATCATGTAGAATATTCATTAGATGAGTATTTGATCTACGATCCTATTTACATTAACCAATTAATCAACCAACATGCAAAAGATAATTCTTACTATGTACCTAAATTCAATGTACTTGATTAGGGAACTATTATAAGAAGTCATCATGTTATAGGATACAAAATAAGACCTAGGTTTTCTAGAAGCCACTATTTTAATTACACCCATGCGCAAACCATTTATGCAGTATGGACTCAAGGGAGAGCCCTTTAGCTAGCTTAGAAAAAATAATGGATTTCCCCCACACATTCCAGGTTTGGCACTGACATGATCATTTTGTATGACTATTTAAAGGCTATACCACCACTTCCTCAGCAAGTGGACAGACCTAGTCTGCCTAATACTACAAGAGAATAAGTATTTACAACTTCCTCCCTAACATGTGGTCCATCTTTATCGAGAACATCAACTTCCACGACACTAATAATAGTGCTTCTCCATGATTGAAAACACAATCCATTGGAGGAGAAGTATGATGTTTTAATGAAACCGGACCATGTAAAATCCATGTTATCAATCTTGTATTCTCTGAATCTTTCAAATTATCTTCATGAAGAACATATTGAGGCTTTTTCAAGTCCTCTAGATTTTATAGATGAGGATCCTACATCTGAGATCTACCGTATAGAGAATGATCATGCAGAATTTCATGCAGTTATATATTTCATCGACCTAGATGATGATGTTGTTGTACATAGAGACATTGGGACATAATATTTAACTCCAAAGGATAATGATACATACATTTAACAAGTCTTCATTGATAATAGATCAAGAGTCAATCTTATTCTCACCCATACACTTTTTCAGCTAGTTCTCATTGAATATGACTTATCTCTCTCTACTCTAATGCTTCATGTTTATTAATATATGAACACGAACCTCTAGGAAAGATTACACTCAGATCTATGTTACGATATCATGTATCTAATTCGGATTTCATCATTATCTCATAGCACACAGCATTTAACATTCTTCTTGGAAGACATTGGATACAACAACATGCAGCCACTCCTTCTTCGTCACACCAATGTCTCAATTGTTTCTCTAATGGTAAAATTGGACCATTTTATTGTGAAAAGTCATTGTATAAACATGTGAATCTCAGTATACTGAGGTAGATTCTATCACACAAAGGGAACATGGTCCATGGGAAAAGATATAACAAGAATCAATGCACCTAATGGTCTAGAAAATATCCCATCTATCCCATTTAAGAATATTATTGATTATTGTGTAATGTCTATCAGTTAAATTAATAGGGTAGATGAAAATCAATGAACACATTTACGGGCTTCCATAATGTTAGTTGTGGTAATTGTTCCTAACAACATAGATGGAATTATTGATTTACAAAATACTGATGGAAGCCTAAATATTGATGTCTTCATTCCATGTATTTAACTTCAGCATGTCTCTGCATCTTTAGTTAGGATAGAAGACGTTGTGTCATTAATAGAGGGAGATATGGATACTAATTCCCAACACATCATTTTCTCTTCCTTTCTCTTGGAATATTCTTCATCATTAGTAGGTTCAGAAATGGTTCTGTCTTCTTAGGTTTGTCCAAATACTGAATCCTCCACTGGATTTGAATGTCTTTATTCACCACATACCCTTAAAGTATATATATAAGAAGTGATGCATGAGGAAAAATAATACCTCACGTATTTCCCTCTAGCATTTGAGGAAGGCGTCTCCACCACTATGGATGAGATTAGAGAAATAAATTTTGTACAATTAAGATCCACAACCCACTATAATTAGAGAAACCTTGACATTAGAAGATAAAGAGGTCTATAATTAATTTATAAAGTGACACCAAGCTATGTTTTCTTGGAAATATATAGAAATTACAGGCCTTGCACCCGACATGGACTACCATAATTTGGTTTTTCTATAATAGCATTGGTGATTTAAGAAGGCAACAAGAAGAACGCGCCCTATTCATACCTCCAAACTTGAGGTTGGAGTCAATAATATTATCAAACCAGATATTATCCATGAGTTACAATATCTCAAATGGCTGGATAATATTGTCCCAGTAAATAATAATAATGGATTTATCAGTTTCATCATTGGTTTTAGAGATCTCAACTGAAAATATCTCAAAGATGACATTCTGGTCCCAATCACATATCTTTTGATTGTTGTAATTAATGGCTATGAAGTACTCTTCATCATGGACAGATACTTAGAATATATCAAAATCTTAATATCCCCAGATGATTAAGAATAAATAGCTTTCGTATCCCCTCACATAATATGTTTTTATCAGCTAATGTTCTTTTTTCATGAGTAATTCTTGTGCAACATATCAACATGCAATAGGCCACATTTTTAATCCTTTCATAGGGAAATTAATTTAATACTATTTGAATGATCTAGTAGTTTTGTTAATACAAACATTTGATCACTTTTCTGATCTGGAGACCTTATTTAGCAAGCATCGTCCACCTAACTTTATGATGAACACCTTGAAATGTTCATTCGAGGTAACCTCGAGAAAATTTCTCTATTTTTTGTACACAACCACAGTATTGAAGCTGATACTAAGAATACTAAGGCTATACTTGGAATTTCATCTCCTTTAATCATGAAGGAGTTGAGGGGACTTAAAGGAAACTTGTCATATATTCTACGCTTCATATACAATTTGGTAGGCATGTGTTTTCCCTTCAAAAAGTTGATGCTGAAGTGGGTCATATATTAGTGGACCAATGACTACCAAAATAAATTTGATGCCCTCAAGAAATACATCTTGATTGCACCGTTATTTGTTACACCTATTAAGAAAATAAATACATTCATAATGTGACAATCCCAGAGCAATCACATGGAACCGTACTTGAACAATATAAAAAAGATGGGAATGGAAATAGCCTTTACATTCTCAGTCAAACCACACTCATGAGGTCCACCAAGTATCTCGCAATAACCTACTCAAATTTATCCTTAGTCATCTTGTACTTATAGGACATCTGGAATGGTGGGTGGTTATTTTGTTATATATTGATATATATTTTAGGGCTCAGAAAGAAGTAAATGGACAATCTTTAGCTGACTTCCTTGCTGAGCACCCATCTACAAGAAGAAAAGTAACTAAATTCTAATTTTTAGGATGATGAAATCTTCTCTATTAGAGAAAGTACCAAAAAATAGAAAATTTACTATGATAGTGCTTCTAGAATTACAATGGGGAAGATAATGGAAAACCCACAACACAATAATATTCATTTAGGAATTATTCTTACTCCCTAGAGAATGCAATGATTTCATTTTCGTTTTTGTTATCAAAAGGTTTTACCAACAATGATGTTGAATATAAATCTCTCATTATTGACCCATAATTAGCACTTCAAGTAATATTGGATTACATAGATGTGAAATTTAGTTCATAATTGATAATCAAACAAATCAATATTGATTACACCATTATGAAATAATAAAAAATTCCACCATGTGATAATATTTGATGGATAATGGAAACATTTCCCTCAAATCCAATAATGTCTTCCATATCACAGTCAAAAAATTCGCAACCTGATGCATTGAAAAGTGTATCCACAACCATGGAAGTTCCAAATCAAGATGAAACGGTCATTAGCATCTCTCATTGTTGAGTGGTTTCACATTTCTTCCAAATCAGAATAGAGGATATAAATTAAATCAGTTCCATTTGTAATCCATATGGTCATACCACAGGATGGATGATTCCCATAATTTAATAACTCAAAAAATGGGTTACTTCTAGTAGATATAATTAAACAAGAGATGATCTAGAGATTAGAAATTAGTCTCACTCATTATGATGGCATCTATCCTGAAAATATCCTTTATATATGAGGATTCAATAGAATTACTCTCAAATGCATTGATGTGGATAAAACTATAGATATCCTGATAGAAGTACAAGTAGGATCTTATGGTTAACCCAAGACATGGCATAGGCTTTAAAATCAAATCTGAATACATGGATACTTTGGACATTGATAATGCAATATTGTCAATATTACACATGTATGTGTCATCCCTTCTAGATGAATTCCAACTGCATTCATCAACCCCTAAAGTTTATATATATATATATATATATATATAATCATGTTCATTTTCTATATGGGTAATGGATGTTGTAGGACCCAATAATCTAGCTACGGATAAGCAGTTAATGTATATTATTACTACTACCAATTTGTTCTCAAAATGGGATGAGGAAATACCTCTCAAAAAAGTTGGGGCCAAAAGCATTGTTAGATTTATCAATGCTTAAATCATTACCAGATTTGGTGTCCCTTATTTCATATTGATAGACAATGACACAAATTTATGTTCTACTAAGTTAAATAATCTTTATCAAGAGAACAATATCAAATTCCTCCATTCATCTTGCTACTAAGAAGTGGCCAATGGATAGATAGAGGCTTTCAACAAGACCATGCCAAATATACTCCAAACGATGGTGGATAATGATAAAAATTATTTCCTAATAATCTAATTCATGTTTTTTTGGGATTATCGGACTACTAATTGTACTATAACATAGCCAACCACATATTCATGGGTATATGGGATATAACTTGTTTGACCTATGGAAATTCAATTACCATCAATAGGAATTTCCATTTGTGACCAATTATCTCTAGATGAACTGTCCTAGAAGCGATTTGATGGGATAGACGGATTATATGAAAAGATATTAAAACCTTGCATCACATGTAAGTATATCATCATATAATATCATAATATTTCAATAAGAAAGTTATTCCTTACTCATTTCATCAATCATAATTAGTATTATTGCTCATGACTCTGATGATACCCAAAAAAAAGCCACCAATGTTTGATCCAAAGTCGGAAGGTCCATATTATATACATAATTTCCACTCTAATTGAGATTATTCCTTAATATCAATGGATGGATATATTTTTAAAACTCAAAACAATACATGATTCTTGAATAAGTACGTTTTGTAATCACATAATGTTTAGTCCATGTTGTATGGCATTAATCTATAGAGCAGCTATATGCCTCCATGATGCATAGAATTAACATGGCTAGAATCGATTTCCTATTTTAAAGACATTAAACTACATAGAAACTATTTTATTCCATGATTCAAAACATAAAGATGTGTATCATATTAGTCCTTGTTTCATTACGTTAAAAATCGTGACACCATTTGTGATGGATACATGAAAATAAACATTATGGTTAACGTCTAGTAAATTTTAAATTATTAAATCCCCCAAGATAACAAAAATTGGCATTCCATTTGACTATATAGTAAATGACTAGCTACTACGTGAAAGCATTACACTAATCATTGATACTCATTAGTGGCACAAGCACCCCATTTCTCCCTATGTTGGAATCAGATCTGTATAAGGACCTATTTTCAAGATCTATATGTGTCTTGATTCTTTCCATAGACAAGATACGTAATGATAGTTGTGTTTTATCCTCCATTCCATCCATCATGTTTCTTTCACATCTGGTGAATTACAACCTCACCAAAATATGTTAAACTGCGCAGTTATTCCTGAACTATGTATGGCATGATTCTCATTCCAATGGGATTTGTAGAGATTTCAATATATATAATTTTGGGCCCATCCATGATAAAACAAATTCCTACATTCTTTATGTTTATGAGTAAAATCTACACATGGAATACCATCCCCAATTACTACGTGTGGCTTGATTCTAATTCCAATTAGATGCGCTGTGATGCCCAAATCTCCATTCTCGGGCACAATCATAACCATAAAAAATTTATTTCCCATTTTTATTGGTATATGAACTAAACTGATACATTGTAATATTAAAGAATACATTGTTTGATTTTCATACCATCTTGAATCATAATCATAACAATTTTTTGGAAATATATTAATGCCCTCGTCACTCACATCAATCTCAATTGGTGTGGGAAAAATCTTTTCATGAACTACGTTCCTCTTGATTCTCATCTAAATGAGATATGTACTAAAACCCATATCTCCAATATATGGTCCATTAATAAATAAATTACCACATTATCACATTAATCATAGTTGGAGTAAGGAAACTTATCAAGGACTTTGTATGGATTTATTACAAATCCAAAGGGATATATAGAGATTCCCATATCTTTAATTATCGGCCCATCTATGATAATAAATATCTCTATCACTACATGTGTCTATGAATGATACCTGCATAGGGAATGATTCAAGAACTATGTGTGTCCTGATTCTTCCTCCAATAAAATACATATTGACATATGGGTTTTAACTTAGGCATAGTCCTTATATATTGTTCTTTTTAGGTTAGTACATCTTCATTCATACCACATGACATTAAACAACATAGAAATACAAAGAACTCCTTACTTATAGATTCACATTCTATTGAGATATGTATTGACACTTGGATATCCTATCTTGGGTCTAGCCATAATAAAAATAAATAAATACTCCATATCTATAGATGAGACCTATATGGGAAACCCTCTCATGAACAACGTATGGCTTTATTCTCTACCAATATGAGATACCTAATGATGTAATAGCTTTTAATATCATACCCAACCATAACATTAGGAGAAATTTCCACTTTCCAACAATGTATTTATTTGATCTACATAAGGAAATTCAATAAAATTTCTTACCATACACATGAAATCATATTTGATAAAACTACGTGTGATTTTATTTTTTCTTCGATAAGATATGTAGTTATGATTGGGCTCAATGTACTCGTTTAGCCACAGTATTTTATTTCTCTTCAAATCAAGACACCTAATGTCCCTATTGTATGACTTTAAACAACACTAAATAGTGTCATTTACACATGAATTTAAACTTCATGGTACCTATAAGTATTTTAATTCTCATCCAATTGAGATACATAGTGAAAACTTGTACATAGTTATTATTCTCAAACTAGTTATTAATGAAAATTCCCCTTCTCCAACGTAAAATTTAAAATCAATAAAGGAGCCCTTATTTTGAGTCATGTATTTAATGAAACCATCAATGAAATAAAAAATATCCCTATTATATATATGTGTTAGATCATTATAAGTGACACAAACTAATGGCCATTATTGTTCCAAAATTTTTTCATTTCTATTAGACATTACCCCTATCTCATTTTATACTCTGAATCATTAATACTATCTTATATTCAAAAACATTCTTTGATTTATATAGTGAAGGGATATCTGATACTTCAGATCACTTTTTTCTAACTATTAATTTCTCCCCTAGGGGGCCTTTCATAACACTCTATCATAATGGGTATTTCATCCAAAATAGGACACTATTTTGATATGTAGTATATTCCCTAGTCGGCCCTGCAAAATATAACCCCAATAACTTGTTTTTCAAACATATGTTACTTTTCCATTGGGAGAAGATTCTTCTATCCCCATAAACCATTGATGAAGGTATGGAAGAACCCATATTTTATAGCCTTCATCTATTTAATATTTTTCCCATATCTATTCTCCCAACAAGAAAGTCTCCAAGACTATGGATTAAATAGTTTCACTTCACTTGATCAAAGCATACTGAAATAACCTAGGGTCATTTGACTACATGTTATCCATTGTTTCCATGATATTTTCGTCCTATTTGTATGATCTAAAAATTATAAACACCATATGTCCTATATTCGGATAAAAACCTCATAGAAATTCGATTCCTCAATTTTTTTGGAATCCACAACTGGATAAACTATTTTGGTGTTTAGGTAATTTTCTCCATAAAACAATTTTATGCTCCTGAATATCATAATCTCTATAAAATTTCATCAGATTTTAGCAATTGAAGGTCTAATACCAAAGAGATCTTTTTCATGACTATGCAGTCGTACCCCTATGTGGCCTTGCATTATTCACCCATATAACAGTCCTATCATCCAAAAGATTCCACTATTTGGATATGCTGCACATCCCCAATTGGTCCTTCGTAATACATCCCCCATAACTGGTTCATCAAATTGCAGTAAATTAGTTCTTGGAAAATGATTCCTCAAATGAAATTTATCCCTTTTCCAATCTTCTTCTCTAGATCCAGAAATTCTCAATTCATAGTATTCAATTCATCCATTCAATACCTAAATATGGTAGTATGTATGTAGAAACATTACCATGAAATTGGGGATTAATAAACCTTTCATCAAAGCTAATTTCAATAAAAAAATCTCTCTAATGGTCTTACTTCCGGACATAAAACTACATAGCATAATGTTCATTCTCTATGACATTGAACTGTGTAGAAAAATATTAGAAATCCTCTTTTTAATTAATATTCCTTCCTTCAAATATCAAAATCAAGTGTGAGTGATTTCTATTTCATTGGACCATTCTGGCACAAATGGTTCTTTTATATTGAGATTCCATTCAGTGGAAAAGAAACCCACTATGGTCTTCAGACATCAAAATTTTAAACCCATTTCATTATCTGAAATAAAATTTCAAAATAATTGAGATCTCATTCACCTGATTATGCAGTATGTTCCCCAGTTGGCCTTGAATAAAATTAGCCAACATAATGATTCTGTTAGCCTTAGGATTCCACTATTTGCCTATGCATCATATGCCATAGCTGTCCCTACATAATACAGCCCCCAAAATGGGTTTTTAAATAAGTGGTAATATTTTTTGTAGATGAGACCACCTCTATTCTCATACATAAATTATTTAGATTTTTAACCATAAATATCCAGACTCAAGATACCCTTTAGATGTATCTAATGAATTTAGGGACCTTACCTAGCCATTAATCAGCGATTGGTTTATAATATAAAAATATCATGGTCAAATCTATTCAACCTGAAACATTAGAATTATTAGTCAGTTATTACTGAATATAAACTTCACTTAAAAACACACATGATCCACACCAGAATGAAAACCTATAAAGGGGATTCTATAAAGAAGACATGTCTCTAACAACTAGGCTTATAGTCTATATGGTGTGGTAAATATAATGAAATTAATTGATAAAAGGAAAAAATATCATTATGTTGAATACCCAAAAACTACAACTTCATCAAAAAATTCAAATTGTACCCGCGAAGCCTTCTCTGCATGAAACATAGGAAAAAATTTGGGAAATGAAAAAAAGATAAATTTTTTTACAGTAATCCATATGACCCTAGTAAAAGTCAATCTACACTAACTAGGCCCCTTTGGATTGGTAAATGTTAACGTAGCCACATCCATGTCAATGTAATTATGATTATTTGACATAAATATTCAATGTTTTGAAATTCATCTTTGATATTGCAATTATATAAATAAAGTTGGTGTGGAAACATATATTTTATTGGAGACAAAATCATTTTAATTTATATGGAAAAATTGGATGAACATCTACAAAATGGTTTATGGCTGTCCTATATTAAGAAAGCATTTGAAATTGTCTAACAACCTCATGGGCCCTACCATTCGCTTGCTGATGCTCAGTCAGTTGAGTAGCTGCAGGATCCTTGACGAGATGAAGTTTATATTTGGATGTTGAAAAATCATTTTCCCCTCCTAATTGGGCTTCTTCCAAATAATGATTTTGTTTCTCTAGCCTATATGGAACAACATCCATTTTCTGCTGTAGATGACCCATTTCCTTCATTATCTACTTAATTTTATGATTGAATTCCTTCAAATGTTTTCTATGGATGGATTCTATGTTCGATATTGTAGCTTAAAAACCATCAATGTTGGTGAGAAGTTGGGCATTTTCAAGATCATTACCTTGTTTTGTTCTTTCCTCGACCTGTGAACGATCTCTTTCATCACATTGTAAACTCGACAAAAATCAATTCCACAAAATCCCATTACGCAAAATAATTATAAAAGTCACCCAAAATGTGAGGGTTTCTAATCTAATGGTCTCTTTAATATTAGATCCCAAATGGTTTTACATGCCTTTTTACACATGAAAGAGAGAGAGAAAAACCAATATTTGTCAAAATAGAAATCACTACACTGCGACAGAACATATTCTAGAATTAGATCACTCAAATACGTATTTGGATATGCTAATCTCATAGAATCAGATGCATCATCTTCCATTTTTTGTTGGGTGAACACTGGGACTTCACCTTAGACCTAACCATGGGAACATATATCCATAAATGATGAATTAAATTTATTTTTTTGCCCATGTTTAAAGATATAAGAAATCATGGTCAATACTATCAATGGAATTTACCCAATACAAATCTAGTTGCCTGAGAAGATTCCTCCCTAGTATTCTAATCATTAGTAGTTAGAGTATGTACTTCTTGGGGAGGTGAATTAACATGAGTTTCCTAGTCACCATAACCATAGGATTTGGATCATCTCGTAATGTTGAATTTTTAGATGGTATTTCATCATCTTTATTGGAATCATGATAGAGTGGGTTTCCAAGTCCATGAATGGTCTTTGAAATGTTTTCTATAGAAAATGATGCATAAATCGAGATTTAATATGAAATGCTAGATAAAAGAACAATATGGAATGGATATATCATGAATATGAACCTATGTCCTTTTAATTACTCATTAAAATGCACAAAATCTATAATGGAACATTCAATATCATTGTATGGATTATGATCTTCAATAATATTATTGTATAAATTTTTTTTATTTTATATCCTATTCACTCTTTAAGGTATCCAAAAAATGATGATCAATACAAAAACTGGATTGACTATCATTTACTTTTATCATCTCTTCATCTGGTGAAATTTCATCCTAAATTGATGAATCAATATCGGTACAAGTACCTACCTCAGATTTACATGGATCCTTTCTCCATCATTCTATAGAAACAAGAATATCAACGTTTATTATCATAGGATCCTTTGGTACAAGATAAAAATATAAAATATTACGAATAAATTAATGTTATAAACATCATGAAATACCCAGATGAAATGAATCAAATATTATCATGACCCTTTTCACTTTCTCTCAAAACAGGGATAGATATAGCCACATCTCTTAACACTTCATCTATTAAGGTAAAATATTTTTCAACACATATTTGTAATTATCCTAGAGTATCCTTCTTAGTACGTGAAGGTCCAATTTTTAATCCCTTAAAAGGAGTAAGGGATATATATCCATTGAAAATATGAACATGATCACTAAGGTGTATTAAGAAATTAGTAATACTTGGGGAAAATGAAAATAATAACTTTGTTGACATAACCTTTGGATCAATATCAATGATTTCTTGTGTTTCATTTCGTAATATTCTGGAGAGATTGTACTACTCTTCTTGGAAACAGATACATGAGGTAATAGATGAGGATTTTTTTATCACCAATACCTCCATCATGGTCCTCAATCCTAGATAATTTCTTTTATACTCAGGGGTTTCATCAAATGTGTCAATGGGGGTGACTCTAGGTCCATATTTTAGTGACTCTGGAACATTTACTAATGTTCTTCCTCTAATTAGATGCAATAAAATACAATCCCATCGATATTAATAATGGTGGATGGTGGAGAAGAATTAATACAGAAGAAATGGGAAATGAATTCTCAGTATTAACATAAATGTCCCAACCCTCTTCAAGGTAAACAATTATCCCTTCACGTATCCAAGGATACATCATGTGAAATACTCATTTTGAGGATGGTACGTGGTCATTTATTGGATAAATGAAGTTATCTAGATCCACATTATTCTCATCCACTTCATCTAGATTACTATACAGATGATAATCAGAAGGTTCTCTTATATCACCCATTCTTTTTTTCGATGGCCAAATTAGAGAAATTACCATGGACCCCAAGGATCAGATGTCTTACATCCACAATACTATATTACTAAAGGACAGACCTAATTCAGCTATGATACAATTGAATGTATAGAAAACTCAACACCCTCTGATTAGAATTCCACTTCTAGACTCCTATCTTCAATAGAAGAATCAGATGTTGGGATGGTTACCTTATTTTGACGATAGTGACTAGATCACCTCAGTGTTAGAGGTGTTGTCTCACTAGCCTAAATCTTTTTGGTGGATTGTTTTGTGAGATTTTTTTGAAGGTTCTAAATCATATGAAGTAACTACTTTATATTCAGTTTTAGACCTTTTTTCATTGTTCCTTCGAACAATAGTTATTGTGTCCACCACCAATTGTATGCCTTTTGTTAAATACCACTAAGTGTATGAAGAAACCCAATTTGTATAATATATAGCGTCTAATCCAATTGATTTATCTAATAGAGGTAGTGAAATCAACATTTTGTATTTTTAAAAATACATCGGAATCTTTAATTGTTTGTCTACTATTGGGTTCTTCCCCTATCTGACATTGGTGGGAGTAAAAGTTCTCAATTGTTAAAGGAATTTGATGTGGTGAGAAAACCTATAAGTGAAGTAATACTCACAGATAATTTTATGATAAATCCATGTTAATAATACCCTATCCGTAAATTTTATCATATAATCCCTCACCTGTTAATTATATTCCATACCATCATCAACAAATGTTCTAGTTGGTGGGTTACCACAAGAAAATAAGTTGAATTCTACTTATTCGTTCTGTAGACTTGGCACATTATCAGGCTTTAAGTTCAATGTATGAATCTAGAAAAATTCTGTAAAAATTGATTAAATCTACCATTGGGGATTCTAAACAAATTCAACGACTAATATGAACCAAAATGTGATGCAATTGAGACCCACAATACATGAAATGGCTCTAAAAGTCTAAATAGAGCCTTCCCATCATACAAATGCAATAGAGAGTGATAGATTATTATTAATATAGTGGTATCCAAACCAATATATTTCCACCCTACAATTTTGGGTTCAATAAAAAAATCACATGTTCCTACAGTACCACTTGACACACAGACTGGAAGAAAATTAATTCTTAGAAACATGGAATATAAGTCGCCTAACTATACCTTTCTGTTAATTTTACACTTAACATTGTAACCCCAATACTTGTAATCATCCCTCTCTAATGTTGGCCTATAAATTCCAAAAGCACCCAGATTATCTATTGTTGGGAAAATTGTAGGATTCCCTCAAGTAAGACTGTTTTCATTATCTACTTCTAAAAAATCATCCATCCAAAAATTTGCATGAATATCAGCCCAGTGAGATAATCATTCATTTATTTCAGAAATTTGTTGTCTATTTTTAATAATTTGTGAGCTAATGGTGTCATCCATATAGAATCATCCCATTTTGTTGGTGGTGGAATGAATTCATCATACATCTCTTTGAGAATGGGAGCCCCAAATATTTGGTTGATATCCCACAAATTGATGTGAACCTCAATGTGAGTAAATTGGAAAGAATGTTATTATTAACTACATCAGCTTAATAATTCAGAAATATTCTAATTTTTTAAATAGATTTTTTCCTATCAAAAAAGATTCATAATTGTGAACATCCATCAGTTCCATCCTTAACTCTGAACAAGTCTGGCATACCCAAAATTCCAACATCCATTCAATCTGGACAATTCCATAATAAAGGTTGCAGTCTTCACTCCAAACATTAGATCAGTTTGTTGTTGAAGCCAAAAAGGATGAATCATACCAATACAACCATGAATCTATAACATGATCCTTCATATCTAGAGTACAACCACTATGATGAAGGATGCATCCAATAGGAAATGATCCCACATGAACTGGAATACTTTTCATAGTAATATTTAAACAATGATAGATGAGGTGTTAAAAAATAATTCTTTGGAAAATATTTCTTATTAACCAGAATCTAGTAATCTTGTAAAATCCCATTCCCATATAATGTTAGATATTAGCTTCACATATAATCACATTGGTATGTATTCAAAACATTCACCAACTTAAGAATGGTACTCTCAACAACGTTGTAATAGTCTGGTCTAATGATTTTCATCATATTGGTTTAGAAAATTCAATATTCCACAATTGAAGTCATCAAGAGAGACATTTCCAACAAGATAATTACCAAATTTTCCTCATGTACTATGAATATTGTCTTAAGAAAGATCATATTTTATCATAATGGAATTCAAAAATTTAGCAAAAAAAAATTCCATGAATCTCTTTTGACGAGGTCACTCATGTAATTCCTTAAATAAAGACCTTCTATGTAATTCATTAGATAGTGTAACATTGTGTAGCTCCATTTCTCAAATGGATATACCTTGAAAAATTTTCAAGGGACCTACTCAAGAACACAATGCGATAGAACTAGAAAAACGAGCTATGAAATGAGAGTTGAAATTTGATAATGAGGTTAATGAAAATGAAAAAAGGAATGGTGGTATTTATAGGCACCACTTGCCTATGCTATTGACTTACGAGATATAGATATATAGAAGATATCTATAGTCCAGAATTAATTTTCCATAATATATTCCCCATAATCATTTCATAAGACTCGACCCTCATTCTAGTCGGATCAAATCCTAAGGGGTGGGTGATATTGTTGACACTCTTTTTTAATAAAGTAATTTGATTATAAAGAAGTAATTTCGATATCTTAAAATATAAATGAAATTTAAATTAAGTAAATAAATATTGTTCAAGGGATATATGAAGAATACTTGTATATAAGAAGGCTAGTGAAGGTCCTGATATTTCATCAAAAAGGCACAGGGACCTATGCCGCACACCTATGCATCAAGTAGGCAGTGCTAGTCCTACCCTTGCAGCCCATTGTGATGCCCTATTACACCGAGGACCTGCGGTAGGGACCATTGCAATGGGCCTAGTTTGAAGGGTAATTTTTTACACCCCTAAGTGGAAGAGTGGTGCTATGAATTTACACCAACAACCTACATAGACTAAATCCATTCAACCAGTCCCTCCTTGACTATAAATATAATCCTTGGTCTCCACATTTTCCCAACAGAAAATGTTGGTATAACTCCTCAAGCTCATATTGTGACTCTATTTCCCAAATCCCCCATATTTTTGTATGTAGCTCTATAGAAATACAATATGATGGAGAAATAAATGATATATGTAAGATCATGTTCCTTTCAGAGTATTAAACACAAAAAATATGATTATTTACCCTCCTTCCATAAGAAGAAGTCATCTTTCAGAGGTAATTTTCTTAAGAAATGACCTGTGTGGGATACTTACAATGACATCAATTGAATCCCAGGGTGTTTAAGTTAAAACCCCACACATGTTTTTTTCCTATAGTCCATTTCCAATGGCATATCAAGGTTTCACATTCATATCCTTCATGTGTTAATAATTTTTTTAGTTCCTCCTAGAACCTGAATGATACACCTACACATAGTACATATGCAGCATACCTTCAAAGACCACCTACATGATCTATCCTTGAATGACTATTCTAATCCACCCTTGGAATGGTTTTCATTCCTTTTCTTCCTTCTCCAAAAAAGCCCAAGTTGATACCTTCACAAAGAACTCCTAATTTATCATTCCTTTGAGAACATCGACATGTCTCCCATTTGGATTTGGATATCTATGGTCATGAGTTTCTCACACTCTTCCAACTAGAGGGTACGGATCCTCAAAATTATATGGATCTGTATATCCATGGTCACATAGAATCATTTCATACGGGATGTTTTATGGAGTGTCCAGTCTCATATTTAGCGGATATGAATCTATATTTCATTCCTCTTCTTTAAGATCTGAAGCCTCTAACCCCCAATAAGATGAGTGAGGATCACAATTTCGTTTCCCATACATATGGAATGACATCCTCATTCCACTACGGGACCCATTACATGGAATACCTTTTAAAGTAATCCCTTAGACATTATGACTGGTCCAAATGTACTTCACCATAATTGTACCTTGAATGGTTCATTTCTAACCTCCCTCGTCCACCATCAACTAGGATTCATTCATTGTTGGAATGACCTATTCCATTAGAAGAGGAGAAAGTTTGTGGTCTTTGGAATATTTTGCACAGTCTTGTTTATCACACCGAGAATGACCCACATCGGCATAGAGATATGTGGGGATCACAACATCTTCCCAATCGGCCTCATCTCTTGAACTAAGATAACTATGATTTACCACTATAGTTTGACTATTTAGGAAGCCTATTCCTAGGGGAAAAGATCAAGGAAGATCCCCCTTATGAGTCCATCCCTGATTACCGTAGTTTGTTCATCCTCCTTAGTAATAGGCCCCAAAATAAATTCCCCCTTAAATCTCTAGTAGTTAATCCATATCTCATGGACCTTGTTATAGGGACATCCTATTTCGGTGTAATACACAACCTATTTTATTAAATTGACCACACTTCCCTATGAGGATTACCAAACAATGTGGGATTTTATTCCCATCCAAACAAGATATGTAGGAAGCCTCTCTGAGGTTCACACCCAACAGTCCACATCATCTTTGTTTTCTATGGGAAACATTCATAATAGGGTCTAATAAATCATATAATCTCATATACATTTCAGTTTCCATGGGATACATTGGTATAAGTCTTGCACTAGACATTAACTAAGAACCCTCTCCCTAGATGTCCTTGAAATATGATATTATAATTTATAGTTGGGTCCTTACCACATGACTTTAAATAGTATGATGTGTCCCATTAATCAGCACGGAACTATGTGGGTTCTGATTACATTCAAAAGGATATGTAGGAATCCCATTAATGGGATTTATCCCAATATCAAAAAAACATCCATCTCCCTAAGTGAGTAAAAATTCAAGAGTTCCCCACTGAGAAGCATGAAGACCATCATTGACATAATAACAATCAAAGAATCTCTAAGTAGTATAAGAGGGGATATCATTGATGGGGAATCTCAAATACATACAGATGTCTCCATTGACGATTAAAATTGAATACATATAGACGATTGTAATTTGCATACATGATAAATAATTGATTGAACATTTCTAGGGAAACCTATATTTATCTAGGTAAATTATTAAGGATTTATGAACCTATCTTAAATCTATAATAGAGTCCCAGAGTAGGCAATAATTCCCTCCAAAATGGTGTGATAAGAACAACCTTCCATCCTCTCAACCAATGGGATTACTTGTGTATCATAGGTCTACAATCCTAACAAATGTCTTCCATTGGAAATAAGTCCCATTTTGGAAATAGAACCATTGGGTGTTTTATATTCCATAAGAAATCTGACAGAATCCATCTAGAAGTAGTGCTTCCTAATCAGAATACAGATTTTGGGGGAAACAATATAGTATTTATATTAGTATTTTATATAAATTATAATATTGTTTATGATTAAATATAATTTATATTTTTATTAAATGAATATTTTATTATATTCCATGTTTAAATTTCAGAAATTTTTCTTTTATTTATATACAACAACCTGACCGATGTACCTAAATTTTGTGATATGAATCAGATTGGAACATGGGATCAATTATCTCTCATATTCACCAAAGCCTATCAAATATTTTTATGGAATAATATAATATGGTATAAAATTATTTATCCTCAAATATTTATACTAAAAAAATAAAATTTTTGAAAAATATTGAACACTTATCCAATAAAAAAATGTGTAAAGTGATACAAAATCCAAGCTGGATAACTTGTGAATCAAACAATATTATAAAAAATACATAATTAAAGATCATAAATATTCATACAAAATACACCATGACACGTTTATATATACCCAGTATATGATCTATTACTCACTAGTGACAAATAATGAAGTCATCAACTTACATGCATAACATCCAACAAGATCTACAATTACTCAAATGTAAACAAATAGAGGGTGAATATAAATGTTTATGTGATTTTCCAAATTACTTCATTGAATTATAATTCAATAGTAAATATTAAAATAAAATTTCATTGAAAATTAAAAAAAATACTAAATTAAATAGTTTGTCCAATCATTTATAAGAAAATGTTCCCCTATCCGGACATTCAATAAGAAAAAAATTATTATTAAATGAAAACTAATACTCATAATATAAAAAATTAAGGTGTTTTAATTTTTATAATTTAATATCAAGAGTAGTTCACTAATACAAAAAATTATATTGTTTTAAAATAGATATCCAAATAATTTTAATGTAATGATCCCAGAATGACTCTTTTATCCAATTATTCTGATGGATTGTTTTTCATTAAGTAGGTCAACCCATTTAACTAGATCATATTAAACTCTTGTGATGAGAAATAAAATAAAATGGTAAAATTAAATTTATATTAATCAAATCCCAATTTAAATAAATCATCATTCAGGAAGTTATTTTTATGAACAATATTAATGGATGTTAACAAACCCAATCTTAGAATCTTCTAAAACCAAGGATTGACTTTAGAGTCTAGTTTTTACCTCCCAAAATTAAATCATTTTTGAAATCACATATAATATAAATTATAATATTTTTAAAAAATTCAAATGAAAAATAAATGTTATAATATTATTTATTTCAAAATAAAATAAATAAACCCTTTTACCAAATACATCTCAAAACCCACATGTTTTATAAAAATCTAGAAAATATATTTTTATAAGAAACTCAGTTTTAATAAAATCTAAATACATAGATCACTATTTTAAACCATTTATATAATCATTGATAAAAAATATTTCAAAAAAATTTTATCAAAACCATCCATTAGATAAAACACAATAGATATCAAAAACATAATTTTACTATAAATCATATCATTTAAAATAATTATTTAAAACCTATGTATAATGATTTATCATAAATTATTTAAAAATAATAAATATTTTAAAAAAATCAAGAATAATCATTTATATAATCCAAAGTCCATGAATATATTTGAACCATTTACATAAATGTGATCAGTGAAATGTTTTATAAATTTTAAAATTGGGAATCGAAATATTATAAATCACAAATTCCTTTAATAGAATTTATTTAATATATCATAATCTATAAACCATATGAAAAAAATATCTTTTCACATGAGTTTATGATTATGATTTCACATTATGAATGTTTTTCGAGCATTTGGTACCACCCATACCAATTTTGAAAAATACACATATGAATTTTTGGATATTAATACATACCCTCTAGTGAGTGGAACAACCCTTATACCTCATTTAATGAACCCCATGAAACTAATGTTTCATCTTTTAAAATTATAATGATTAAATAAAAAACATATTAGTTTCATGACTCTTTTCCATTTAGAACAACCCTATATCAACAATATTAAAGATTAAATTTAATACCTTAGTACGAGAGTGATGATAAATAATCCTTTTAGGAATTGAGGATGAATAATGTAACACATTATTCATTTTTTAGTATCGTAGAATGATTATTTAATATAACAATAAAATAATTTTTAATTCACAACCAATTATCACTTCTCCTAAAAACATCCACCACCACAATAACAGTATATCAAGATCAACATATCTGAAAATAATTGATGAATGATTTGAAAATAATTTGGTAAACCATTCTTATATTTTCAAAACACGTCCTCCCTTTATCACTAGTTCACCATCCTAGTGAAATCATTATCATTCATTCTCTAACGTTGATACTTTCTAGGGGAAACATTTAATTATTCAAATTCATCGAATTCAACCATGGTGGAATCAATTCACTGATTCAACTACTTCATTTAAAATTCCTCATCTAGATTTTAAATATTTCATTTGATTAATTTAATTACTCAATTAAAAAATACCAAATTCAATCTATATCCTCATTTAAATAAAATATACTAATATTAAAATGAAACTGAGAATAATATTTTCAAATATCGAACATACTTCAATAAATGAAATCAATTGACTATCATCATATATTATGTAAAATGAAAAATATAGATTTGATGATTCCTTCTATTATAATAAATTTTCCCCTAGGAAGTGAATTGTTTTTTTTAAATTCTATCATTTAAAATGCTTCTGATATTCTCCCTCCAATATTTATTTTATTATTTAATCACGTTTCCACCATAATATATCTAGTAAATTATACATTCTTCATAGAATCATTTCAAGATGACCCATATATTATATTATTTTCTTAATGAATGTAATTTCACAATCAAATTCCATTACATTTAAATCAATAACATGGGATAGATCATGTAGGTACATTATCAACTATTAAATATGAAAAATGCTACTAACATGACCATATCATGGTAGTAACAAAAACTGATTTACCACTTCCCCAATTTGCTTAATTATCTCAAATTGTCTAATATCTTATAATGTTAGTTTCCATTGTTTCCCATATCGTTCATATACCGATAAAGGATACGCTCAAAGAAATACATGGCCACCAATAATAGACTCCAAGGGTCATCATAATCAATTAAAATATTACTTTTTCAATGTTTTCATCATTATTATTCAAGATTTCATTTATATACACTATTCTATATTGCACAAAACGAGATAAAAAAAGCTTTTCACCAAGTTCCACCTAATGTAAAGGTATTAAAAGGTTATTCCATATAAATCATAATATAGTGTTATATATATTAAATATTTATAAATATTATTAAGGTAACATTACAATAAATAGAAATTGAATTACCATGATTCTCTAAAATTAATCAATCATGCTCAATGTGTGTATTTTAAAAATATTATAATATAATTTATTTAACTATCCATAATTTAATGATAGGTTATAATAATCCAAAATTGAGTTTCCAAATTATTCAATATTCCCTTCAATCATCGATATGTAAAATACGTATATCAATCTATGACAAAAGACATTGTAACTCTGTCGATCGTAAAGACTTTTTTAATATTTATGTTTCCAAAATCATCAATTGAATATGTCTCTCAAATTGGTGAATGATATATTTACAAATTTTACTAACTAAAAGGCAAATACAAACATACAATAAGGTTGATCTATGTAAACCCTTTAATAATTCTATATGAATACATTACAACATCCATGTTGTTATATGAAATGTTTGTAACATCCAAACAGATTTTAATATTAATTCATTGCCAAAAAATAGACCAAATATCATAAAACAAAATCATGAATTACTTACTTAATATAAAACATTATAATAAAAAACAAATAAATTGGTTCATTTTATAATTATGTGATATATAGGCTAATAAAAATGATGAAAATTGTTTATAAATTATATCATGGTGATCTTAGGAAAACCACTCAATCCATGGATTCAAAAGTAAATTATGATATCATACTCCACATATGAGATATTTATGGTTTTTATCATTCCCAGACCTCTGAATTTTATAACCATGACAATTTTATTTCATTTAATAACATATATGAAACATTTAAACTCAAAGGAACTAAGTCATTGACAATTTTATCAATCTCTGAATAAAAATTATCTAACATACCAATCAACATCTATTGCACTCTAGCTTACATAATTTTTTTTATTTGGAGACTTCTTACTCAAAAATTATGTAATAGAATTTCCCATTATATGTTTATATTCAATTTTAATGTAAAAGGTTTTAATCTACTTGTCAAACCTTTATTAATTAATAATTAATATACCATTTTGAGAAAATTCATTAAATCCAAAACTCATGAATAATTTCATATAAATCCGAATTATAAGTTCTGTAGTTCCTATTAAACAGTTTAAAATGAATAGATCCATACACCATTAAAAGATCTTATTACAAAGGGTAACACCCCAAACTATCTGTTAATGTATCATAAGACTAATCATAGTCATCACCCTCTATTGAAAAATTCAAAATTGCTACTAGAGAAGATATTTTTTTAATTCATTCTTAAATTTTTAAAAACGTCTCATTCTACTAAAACATTGGTATTTTCTAATTCATTGTCATTATAGGTCAATATAACATAAATGTAAAATATTGAAACTCTTTTATTACTCATTCAACCTAATAAATAAACATATTTCAATGATGTTCTTAGTGCTTTCCCAATACATCACATTCTTCATATTATCAGGGTATCTAAAAAATCCATTATCTAAAATAATATGCATTATAATTTATAATTTTTAACTGTAAGAGTAAAACATAAGGAACATATTATATAAATTAGACACATACAATATTCTTAAAACAACCTTTATGTTTCTTCCATGTTCTACCTTTGATATTTAGTAAATTATAATAACTCTTAGTCCTTTTTGAAATTTTGTATATGCCACAATGTGGGATTTTTGAAACCGAAACATCGAATTGAATTATAAATATTATAATTCAAAAACCTAAAATTTATTATAACCATTTTATTCTCAAGAAAACACTTCATACAACCAAACATCAGACCTAATGTGTGGCCAGTACCAAAACATAATGTCATAGTGAATCAAATTAAATTTACATTCAATGTTGATTTATAGAATATGGTAGACCCTGAGTCATCTCATGGAAAGTGTTGAAGGTTTTAGATTGTGAATATTATTATTTTCTATAAAATAAAACTAAAGTGGCGGTGGAGGATTGAAAATATTTTTAACAAAAAAAAATAATGAATATAAATTATGGAATTATGAAGTGAAGTCGGTTTTGGGTAAATTAGAAAAGGCTGATCATTTAATTTTACCAAAATAAAATTTTAAGTTTATAGTTCTAATAATTTTACTTAGGATTAGAGTAAGTATTTTGTTAAGTTTAACTTCATTCTGGATTACCCACTAAGCCTTTAAATCAATTCATCATGAACCAAACGTTATTATAACAACCATATATCCAAGGTACTCCTCTTTTATGTAACATCCCTTGTTTTTTTCAATTTTATATTTATTCTATATTTTTTGTTTTGAATTTTGGGATATGTATTTGGATATTTTTCAATTATTTTGAAATGTATTGGGAGAAATTTTATGGGTGTACAATTTTATAATAGGTATGAGAAATTGTTAAACATATTTAAGTAACTATGTGAGGTTATTATAGGGGTTTTGGTTAGTAGAATAGTTACAAAAATATTTCCCAAACTATGTTGTATAACCATGAGATTTAGATGTTTTTATATAGTTTCAATTCACAGGGTTTTCATAAATTTTTATCATAACCAAGCAACATATAAATTTATTGATAGTGGTGATTTTCATAGTTAGTGTATGGTTTTTTTATCAATATAACCAATCAATGTGTTGTCATTATTTAGTTAAGAAATTTTAATTTTATTCATGTAACACACAAAAAACAGTATTTATATTTCTTTAATATAGTCTCAGATCATCGGCCTTCCTCTTGACAATTTTTTATTATCTTTTACTTTTGGGTTCCATCTTTTCAATCATTACTCATGAATTGGATCTTGGGAAAAAATATTAAGGGATATGTTATTCACAAATAATTTAGATATATTTATTCTCTAATAAAAAAACCTAAATATAGTTTTTTATGGATATATCTATTCATTCAGTCAATTCTTTATCAAACCTTCTTATGATTCATTAAGGGAATAGAATATAATATGCAAAACTAGGATATCATTAGAAAATTATTCATGTTTAACATATTTAAGCTAGGTGGTTTATTCATCATTCTAATTTATATTGAATATCATGGTTCTTTAATTTCTAAAATTATGTTCTCAAAATTTGAAATGAAATTATCTATTATGAAATCATTTGGATTGTGAACTCCCATGTTGGTGCTTGAACCATGGGTTATTCGATATTCCAATAAGATGGTCGATGAAAAGACTAAGTGGTTTCCCTGTAACATATAGTGGTTTTTGTGTGTAAAATTTGAATGGTATGGTTAGAGTGTGTTCATGTGCATTAGAACATGTCTAGAAAGACATGTTCATAGAGCCAATATGGGAAAAAAATTTCTAGAAGCGACGACTTGGTATAGGATGGATCTCATCTAGTGAGAAATGGAGATTTCATTAAGAGTGATTGGGTGAGTGCATGTGAACATAGAAGAGTTTTTTCATGTGATTTTGAAAAAACCTTTTCTATAACCTATGAAATATATATTTTCGTTGAGCTGTTCTTTAATTTTTTCATTCTTATTTTTTAGATAATCGTTGAAACTATTTAAAATAATTTGTTATCTTATATAACTATTTTATAAAAACTATTATATAACTTGATTCATATTTTGTCGAATGCAGGGAAATTCTATTTGGTTTTTTCTACTTGGTTTTTATACTCACACAAATATATCCACATTGGTTCCAATAGTCTATTTTCCATTATACAAGAAATTTCAAGGTTTCTAATATCAAAATAAGTCCTTTTTAATATATCTATCATGAATATTGGAGAATCACCTTGGGGTGATCATTTTCTAGTGGTATATACTAGTCCCACATTGCTGATGATGTATTTCATTATTTTAGAGTCTTGGTTGTTATAGTTTACTATTTTTGATGTTGCCTTGATTATTTGTCTTCTTATTCTTTGAGTTGTTAGTTTACTCAGGCAACATTTTTTAGTCTTCATTAGTCTATTTATTTTGAATTTTTATGTGTTTATTTTGTGTTTTTGTGTATGTGTGTTTGTGAAACGTTAAAACATTCACCCTATTTCTTAAAAATACATTATTATTTATTTCCATCCTCTAGTGTCTAAATAATGTCACCTCATGTAAGTAGAATCTCATCCTTTTATAATATAATGGTTAGGTTCATATTGGGACATTATGCATTGCATTAGTAATTTTAATGAAAATTGAGTTCTAAAAAATGTTCGAATGATAATATTCTTGTGCTTTACAGAAAAAAAAAATTAAATATACAAAAAAACATAAAATTATTAGTTAAAATTAATTAAAATTTCATTCATCCACACTAAAAAGAAGCATTAAAATATAAAAAAATTATGATTAACCTAAATGAAATATATCATAACACAAAATACAAAAATAAAATAGCTAATATGTGTGTTTTTAAATGCCATAAAAAGTGTAAATTTCCCTTGAAATGATTTTCCATCATAAATATAACAATGAAGAGAAGGATGATGAGAATGAAATTGATAACATTTTTTTTTCCAATCACCCTTTGAGTATTGGGAGATCTAAAACCTATAAGATTATTAGATAATGAATAAATTTCTAAATAATGGAGTAAAATTTCCTCTAGTTAAAATTTTCAATAAAGAATTGATATTACCAATTTATAATAAATGAGAGGTATTGGTTTTTTGAAGTTGATTTTTAAATACCACATATTACACAGTTTTGAGAAAGTAATTTATCTTATCTCAAACTTGATGATATCCCAAATAGGTTAAATACCAAGATATGGGTGAATTAGGGTATGACAGATTAAAATAAAATCCCATTCAAATATTGTTTAGTCATTAAATATAACAGTCTTCTCTCCGTATCCCAAATAAATGTATGAACAGAAATGAAAACATGCATGAGAACAAATTGTTTTTCTTGGTTCACCCTAATCAGGATACATCTAAGGAGAACACAATGAAAATATTACAATATACCAAATCCACTAAGGCACTATGCTAAATTACATTTTTTATGGATCACATCTATATCTAGGCTCCCTAGAATTATAACTTTTATGGACAACTCACTACTTTACGAGGGTCACTCCGTCAATCTTCCATATGTGGCTCACTGACAGTGGAAAGTAATAAATTCTTTCTCTTTCTTTTCTCATGAATCTATAAATGATTGACATATAATTTATTGAAATTTTGGCCCCTTCATTAGAAATAATTAATACATTATCAATTGTAGGTAAATTCACTATTGACATTCTACTTTAATCCCCTTCATTAATATCACATTACCATTGATTTACTAGGTAATCAATTTTTAATATATTTATCATACTAATTGCCTATGTGAAGATATCATATTTCAAAAAGCTCAAACAGCGTTCATGAATCACCTTAAATTATTAAAGAACAAATAGTCTTCATGAATTTCCTACACTTATCAAATATAACTTATCCTTCAAGATGTTCAAAACTTTTTCAGTGATTGAATCTTTTTTTTGATTATTTATCCTTTGCAAACAACTATAGTATCAACAGCTCTCATATCCTTTTCAAACATCATTTCTTTAAAAAATCCTTAAGATGAATAATATTTGTTAATAAACATCCTGAATTTTTTGCATTTGAATATTTATTTTCTCTTTCTCTAATTTTAGATAATGATCGACTAATATTAATTGGCATTGCCTTCTATTCCAGAAGACTCTATCCACATCATCAAATTTTTGTAAAGACCCTAAATTTTTTTGAAGCCCAGTAATTTTTCAAATATTCATGGAAATTTATACATTCATGAATCCGATCATAGTCCAAGAGTTGGACCATAAATTCATTTAGAATTTCAAGGACTCTGGTAGTCCTGGAGGTGTATCATCATTTCATCGTGTATTCAAGGTGCATCTTTTTGACATAGAGAAATATTCTATTTTCATCACCCATTCATGTTTCTCCACACAATTGAAAAAATATGACTATGCCTCACTAATTTTTTTAAAAAAATATAATTACGTTCTAAAAAATCCAATCATTGTTAAATCCATACCTTTTCTACATTTTTATTATGAATTCATGAAAAAACATGTTTTACAATGATTGATCAATATTCCATATTTTGTAAATCCTCCAAAGCATCAATTATTTTTCCTATGATCATTTTCGACACATGATGTCCGCGATTTCATTTGAACTCCACATCAAACATCAACAACATAGTTTTTTAAAAAACATAACCATCCAAACAATGCATCACTTTTCCCTGTAAGGATTTTCCCAACAATCTCCCCCATTGCATTTGTTGAAAATAATTCTCATTTTGATACCTCATTAAAACTCATTCTATGTTATTCCAAAATTTTCTTATTTAAATTAAGATATCATTCAAGGATATACTCAAAAAACACTATAATTCTACAATATCCACGATCTGTATGACAAACAATAGTAGGATTTCAAATATAATTAATGAATCACTTCATTCCAAATCCATTTTTATTTTTTCACCTAAAACCTAATCTATCATTATAAATAACCTTTGATCAGTCATATTTATCATTTTAAGATTTATAACTCCCCCTTCTTCTCTAGTCCCCCTATAAGCTTCTCCTTCTATCATGATTAAGACATTTTCTTCCCCTTAGATAACCAAAACTTCACTACCATTGTCAATAAACCCAAATGTTACTCCTTTGAGGTCTGTAATAGGGTAATGACAAAAATATCATCACAATAGGGAAAAGAACATCATAAATCAGGTATAGAGGGTCCCACATCCCCACTTTTTAGGGTTTACAGATTTGAGTAAACTCTAAGAGCTAGATGATGATATTCTAATTCTTCTTTGGGTAAGGTCTTTGTAAAAATATCAAAAACCTGTAGTTTTATAGGCACATACTCCAAATTCAGAATCCTTTCTCCACCTTTTCATTGATAAAATGATACTTGATTTCAAGGTTCTTTGTCAATGATATATTGACTATATTTCTCAAAGATATATAGAACTTTTATTTTCACAACCGATTTTGATCAAACACTTACGTATAACTCTAATATCATTAAGCATCTTCTTCATCCTCAATACCTTTTTAAAATCATGAGTAGCTTTAATATATTTAGCTTAAGAGATGCTCAGTTAAATGACATAATGTTTCCTACATATACATGAAATACACAATTCACATAGATCGAAGGAACTACATGATGTTGATTTTCTATCATCTAATCATCTGGCCCAATCTGCATCTGTATATCCCAATAAATCGTGCTGAGATTTTTAATTGTATAAAAACCAAAATATACCATCCCCGTGATATTCCGAAGTATTATTTTTTCTAAAATAATATGGAATTATTCGGGATTAATTTGATATTTTACTTCTTGGATTGCTGAAAAGACAACATCAGTTCTTTTCACAATCAGGTATAATAGACTACTTATGGTTTTCTTTGTTTTTTGTGGCATTAACTACATTTCCCTCATCATCTCTTTAAATTTTCACCATACCTCCAAACACTGTTGTAATATTCATGAAATTATACTTTAATGATCTTATAAAAACCTATTTGGCCTATTGATATTGAGAAATGAATGTTTTATTCCAACCATATGTCACCTATAATCGATGTAAAAATTCTAGTTCTCCAATCATTATCATTTCAAACACAATTTTTATGATTACTATGAACTGTTTGCATAGTGCTTCATATGATACACAAAATATTATGTCATAAACATAAAATAGAACCATCATTCATTTATTAGTGTCATTATTAACATAGATATTGTAATCCATTCCATCATGCTAAAAACCAATCTTCTTCAAAAACTGACCAAGTCCAGAATAGCGTGCTCTTAAACTTGTTTTATCCCTTATAGTGACTTATTTAATCAAAAACATTTATCTTAACTTTAAGGAAGAGAAAACCATTTTTATACTCAATATAAACATCTTCTTCAAGAAACCCATCCCAAAATGTTGACTTGAAATCCATCTGGAAATCATTGAGCTTTCCTAACACTAATATGGCCAAGAATGATCTAATAGTATCTAGCAATTTAATATGTAAAAATATTTCATCAACATCAATACCCTCTATTCCAGTGTATTATTTTCCCACTAATAATGATTTATTTCAAATACCTATTACCAATTTATTCATCTTGTTGGAAAAGACACATTTGGTCCAAATGAAATTCCAATATATATGTCTCGAAATAATACTGCATGAGTAATTATTCTCAATTTGGTCAAATTAGTCATTCATAGATAGAACCTAGTTCTCATATAGAGAAACATCATCAAATCATTTATGATCTACCTGTGATGAGAAAGATGTTTGTCGTAACGGCTTCATTATTTGTGTTTGAACCAGTATTCTCTAATCGTTGATGATGTTCTGTCTATCAATTTTATTTGAAATCATTATCTTTATGGCATATATAGTTTAGTTAATCTTATTAATCATAATTGTCTACATTAGAATCATCATTTTCCAATTCAACTCCCCCTAAGCCTCTAAGCTACTCATCCAATTCATTGGGAACTATCCATTCCCTTATTGGTAATTTTGGACATTCTCTAATATATTGACATAATTGCATTAAAATACCTTTTTAAGACGCTTGTTGAATCATTTGCATGTTTTTATTTCTATTTAATATCCATGTAATTTCCCTTTTTTCACCAGGAAATTCAAATTTCCTATGTTTCTTATTATTTAGAATAAAGAACTTACTTCCAATGATTTGAAAGTATTTCATTGATGGATTCTATTTGTACCACATATCATAAGGATTATTTTCTTATTTTAGACAAAACAGAGTACTTTTGGAAATATAGACAAAATTAATGAATTATTCCCACCATAATTTATCTGGTAGGTCCTTTTCAGAAATCATTATTCATTCCAAGTGGATTATGATCTGATTTATCCTCTCTACTACTCAATTTTTAAGAGTTATTAAAACTGAAACATAATGGCTTAACCTATGTTTTTCAGATAATATTACACTTAATGATTTGATAATTACATACCATTATTAATGTGAAACATTATAATCTTCTTCCCAAATATCCTTTCAAACTCCCTTTTAAATTTTTTTATGAAACTTAACACATCATACTTATGGGAAATGACAAACACACATTCCATTCTACTAAATTAATCAATCAAAATAATGTAATACATATCCCAATCAATTTATCTTTGCGATATATGTCAACATATTGCTTCATGTACCAATTCATGCACTATAGTTGACTTTTGTTCCTTTTCATTTTAAGTATTTCTGAAAATATTTCATTATTAACAAGCATCACGCGTATTAGTATAATCATGTGATAGCATATTGATAACCCAACAGGAATCAAATTTGACTAAATCATATAAGGATTGTTGAAATAGAATGATAGTTAATTTATTCAACAACTTATTTTCTTCCTCTATAGATAAAAAATCACATATCTTTTTATCCACTAACAAGATATAGATTCCCCTTCAATCATTTACCCTATAGTAAAATGTAACTATATCTTTCTTTGCTGATACAAATATTCTTAGTGAAACATATAGAATGTCGTGAGTCACCCAGTTAACTGACACTAAACATGTTGTTGCTAAGATTTTCAACAACTAATACATCATCACGTCTCATTTTATTTCCAAAAACAATTAATTTTTTTGAGCTGTTTATCTTTTGAACATTATCATTCCTAAATATTAGAACACCAAAGTTTTTTATTTTATACGTGTAAGAAGAACCTTATTGCTTGTCATATGGGATGTACATCCACTATCAAGGATAAATACACTATAATGATTTGATGATTTAAGGGAAATCGCTATAACCACTTCGTGAATTGGTTTTTTATCAATTTCATTGAATTCATTCCTATTATGGACTAATGCACTAGATCATCCACAATGAATGATGGACTAAATTCATATTAAAGAGAAAAAAATTTCATTTTCATATCACTTGACGATTCATTGTGATTCTTCTTACAAAAAAAATTGTTTTTTCTTTAGTATATTCCTCTACATTGATGACGGGAAATATCATTTCATGTTTCTAAATTCTCCACACTCAAAATAGTGAACATAAAATGAAATCCTAGAATATTGATCTATTTATGGCTAGGACTATTGGCCTTTTTTACATCAGTAACTATTATCAATGGAATATACATTTTGAGAGTACCACATTATTCCACAACAATAACATCTAATGTGGGGTTCATTCAAATGTTTCTCCACTATACTATGTGTTTTCCCATGGGTTCTCTAAATCTTATGGTTCTAATTCATACCCAAATCAATCTTCAGCCTCAAAGTGGTTGCTTATGGTTTGAATTTAACCATTATTGCTTTATATAATTTTGATCATGTCTTATACCAGCCTTATAATTTTTATTTGACTTTTTATTTTGTTCTGAGATACCTCTATACTATACATCAGTCTTTTATATTCCATGAATGATCTCCTTTCCTGGTGTCCTACTATGTGTCTAGAGTTATTCTTAATCCTTGAAACTTCATCACAGACTAATGACATCCTCTTTATGTTTTTAAATGTGTTTAATATGATATTATATTGTGTTATTCAAACAATAGATTACCATTTTATGTTCATCAACATTGATATTTTATTCACTAATAATTTATAATATCTTTTTAATTTAATACTTAATATTTTTAATTTATTTGATCAACTTAGACATCTCTTATTCATAATGCTGCATATGGAGTTTGGAATCAAGAACAACATTGTTGGGTTTTTTCATTTCTTGCTCGCCAAACATCTATCTCCGAAATATAGGCTTCTAATTAAGAAATCATATCAACTATTCCTTCAACTTCTTATTCATCATTGTTTCGTTATTCCATTTTTTGAGACCATCCTACAAATTCAACCATATCTTTTTTCACTATGATATTTACAGTACTCTAACTCTTTAACCTCATATTCTTTTAATCATTCATTTTCGTATGAAAAGAAGATCACTTTTTCTGATATTTCTCTTAATCGTTTTCGTACATTTATCATAGGCCGAATACATCTTCTTGAGAATTAAAACTTCATCCTCATCATCTTCATGGAATATAGTGGTATTCTTTATCACAAGAATCCCTTCCATTCCACATCAAATGCAAGAATGTGGGAGATTCTTTTAGAACATTTTTTTCCTCATTGTAAATTTTTGGAAGGGAATGTTGTCACTCCATCCATCTCTTCTTCATCTTTTCCATATTCTATAGTGAGATTCTTTAGGGACATAAATGACAAGTCTTTATACTTATCATTTTTTCATAGATTTATTATCATCATTTAACAACACAAATGTTATAAGAGAACTATGAGGGATATCCAATTCTCCATTGGATATTTATCTTCTAGGATATAGACATTAGGATTCAATCACTATAGAAGACATATGAAGATGTGCTTAATGATATTTAAAAACTTAATACAAAATCCAATACTAAATACCGTAGTAACAAACATCATATTAATGAATGACCATATAAGCTCATTACGTTGAATTATCAGATCATCATACTTGTTCCCCCAAAAAATTAAATTTTCGTCATAGACCATTGAGTCTCCCTCATAAATATTTAACAACATTTCACACATTAATTGTGATGTTTTACCTTACATCAATTTATTATATATTTCATTGGATAGAGATCCCCCTAATGTATTGATTCCATTTCTATCAAAATATTAATCTATATATTCATTTCTAGAAAAAACTACATTGTCCATATAGGATGAAATACAACACAATATATTTCTAAATACAACCATGTCTAACGATAGAATGAAGTGTTGTATCTGATTCTTCCATAGTTGAATTTTTTTTCAATTGATGATCAGAATCTCTTTATGATTGATAACCACCATTAAATCCAATTTGAGTGAAACAATGAAATTAACCCATTGATTTAATACCAATTATTAGCCAAACTAGGTTAAACACTCAGAGAGGGGTGTTAATTAGGTTATAACAGATTAAAAAAATTTCCCCATCAAATATTATTTCATCATTAAAAATCCCTATTATATTCCATTCCCTTAGAAATGTATGAAAAAAAATCAAATCATTCTTATGATATAAAAATATTACATAGTTCACCACCACTGGACTATATCCACAGATAATACAATGCAAATGTATGGATGTACCTAATACACAAAAGCTAGCTGCAAAAATATGGTTCGGTTTGGATCACTTATATGCCTATTCTCTCTAACTTTACATGGTTTAGTGACATATTCATGATTCCAAAGGGTCACTCCCTAAATATTATTTCTATGGATCACTACTGGTGGATAAGATCACATTCTTCTTCTTCCTTTCCTCATTGGTCTAGAAAATATTCACATACACTTTATGGATATGTGGGTATCTTTACATGAAATAATGAAAAAATTCTCAATTATAGATAGATGATTTGATGAAGTTCTAATTTCGTCAACCTGATCAATATCACATTACCATAGTTTTAATTGGTAAACCCTTTTAAATACTTTTGTTATTTTCATTATCTTCAGAAATTTTACCTTTTTCACAGAGCTCAAACAACCCTCATGAAGCTAAAATATCCTTTCATAGCCTCTACCTCACATAAATATCACTTATCCTTCTCGAAGTTCAAAAATTTGTGAAGATCAAAAAATTTTGTCAACTTACATATCCATTACAAACATCAATATTTTTTGTCATCTTTTATAGCCTTCAGAAACATCATTTCTCTATGAAAATTTTTGCAATAACAACCTTCAAAAATAACCATCATGAATTATGGGCCTTTTAATATTAATTATGTCTTGATTTTATTTTCTAATGGGGTTAGAGGCCTACTTATAGGTGTTTCCTCCCATTCTAGATACATCCAACCTCATCATCACATTTTTGTGAAGCACATAATGAAGCCCCTTGTTTTTATGAAGCCTGGGGGAAATTTAGCCATTCCCAACACTTCTAAATTTCAGGGAGAAGAACCATGTTTTAATCTATAATTCATGGTGATTCTCTTATTTATGGATATGTACAACCTTTTGATCATGAATTCATTGTGCTTCGTATATCCATGGATATGTACCACCTATTCCTCATGAATTTACAATAATCCACACCATCGCAAAACCTAGAAATCATGGCACTGAATTTCTTCAAAAAACACTATACCTTTATGAAACTCAAATATTTAAAAAAATATACCTTTTTGATATTGTTGTAATACATTAATTGAAATTTGACTTTCAAGATTATCGGTCCATTCTCCAAAGTTTGGTCCCAAAAAATTTGGCAGACACTATGAAAACATGAGACCTTTTATATGAATTTTTCTATACTAACTCCATATCCTTCATTAGTTTTTCTTAGATCATTTCAAACCTAATATGTCAAAAATATATATTGAACTTAGAAAACGATCATGGAATCCTTGTTTTTCGTCAAATATAAATATTCCAAAATACTAAAGTGTTACCTTCAATGATTTTAATCTAAACACTTGAAAAAACAAGAGATTATTTGGCCATCATGTTAAATGTATTCCAATAATGTTTGGGGGAAATTAGAAATCTAGAATATGATATATTTTCTAATGACTATGTTTTTTCTTGAACTCTAGTGGATTTTGTTTTTACCAGCATATCACATCATTTAGTCAACCGGATAGATAAAATGGGTTTAGTATTCTTCTAGAAATTTGCAGAACCCATTTTTAGGAATTCAGAAATTAAATTTTATCACAATTATTATATATTTTTTTAAACTATGGAAATTATTACACAAATATTCATGACATTCCATGAATATTTTAAAATACGTGACCATTTAAAATAACATATGAATGTTCTTAACAAGATAAATAACTTATGTATTATCTCAGCCACATAATTATAGAATTTAACTACTAGAAAAATCACCATTTCATTAATTTTATGAAATCAAAAATACACACAAATATTTTACCCCAATCAAAAATATTTAACAATAAGAATAAATTTAATTCTTTGTAACTGCGTGAACATGGAAAAAATCACACAATGTTGTCAGTCTCAGTAAGTAGTGAAAAATATTCCATATTAAATAAATCACAATGAAATTCAAGGATATATATGATACCAGTACTATAAAGAAAATTCATGTGCTAAAAATGATACTAAATGCCCAAGTGTGTGTCTGAAAGAACCATTTTATTCTTATTTTCTGACTATCTTTTCACAAAATATATATCAATTTTAAATAAAACAACATCCCTTATTCTTTCCACCTAGCATACTCCTTTAGAGGTAAAATTTATAAACCAACACACATAAGCATTATAAGAATTAAAAAAATTGGTAGTATATATTTATCTTTATTATTATTAATTTATTTTTTTAAATCATTTTATTTATTTTTTTCCAATTATAATATTATGTATGAGTAGTTGGGGTGGTATTTTAGTGGTTAACACACCCAATCTACCTACAAAAATCCTACGATCTAATTTTTGTATGGGGTAAATTTTATGATACTATAGTAGTCACAATAGAAGGAATTGTACAAATTGTTGTAGTATTTACTGTATCTATAAAACTATTAATTTTATCTAGGCCTATGTGTCATAGATTAAGGCCTTTGGGCCATGGTGATTTCAGAAAAACATTGGTCTTAGGAAAATTATGACTTTTTTTTATGAAGAAATTAGGTCTGGCCACATTAGAGTAGTCCCAAAATTTGAATTAGAGTAAGTAGCCACCACAAAAGTATATCTAACTAGATTGAATGAATGAGTGGGAATGGAAACTATCATAGAGACCTAGAGCCATTAAATTAAGTTGGAGATGGGTATGGTATGTTCTAGTGTACTCTGGTTTTTTGGACTTAGGGTTATGATTCAGGTCTTTTATCTTAAGGCTTACAAGTCATGTAAGGGTTTTCTTTCAACCTACTTAAACAGGGGAATATAAAAAAATAAATAAAAATATCAAATGCCTTTAGACTTGGTTGCCCAATAATATTAGGTATAAACTATAAGTTAATCATGTATTGAAATGAAACTAACTAGATAAAAAAAGTATGGGAAATGTTTTTTATGAAATTGATTATCATTAACCTAACTTTAATATACCTTCATAAAATAATGAAAAGATTCACATTTCATGGTTGTGTGTAATGTGGAGTGGAGTTATTAAATGACATAATTAGCCCATAAAATTCTCACACTATCAGTGTAAAAATCTCAATGCTTTTTTTTATAACTAATACTATCATTGAAAAATAACATATTATTTTAAAATCACGAATTAATGCAAAATTATTTCTCAAAGTCACAAGACAAGAGTGAAGTAAATTTTGTTTAAATGATATTGTATCATGAAATTGGAAATCCTATAATGAGTATTAAATAACTTACGTGTAGTTTGTGAATATTTGACTTATAATATTTTTATTATTATTGTTGTTGTTGATGTTATTACTCATAAACACAATAAAAACACACAAAAATATTGGAATGGTAAAATATATTTACTATATCAATTTATTTATTTATTTATTTATTTATTTAATGAAGAAGTCAATAAAAGAAATAAAATAATATTTTGTAAAATAAAAATACAAGTAGATATATAACATGTAATATTTTTAATATATAGATGAGTAAAAATCCTTGATTTTGTACTTTGGTTGGATTCTGGATGGATGATTTTTTAATCTGACTAATTTCCCACAACTATAAGAGTAATATCCTTACCAATTATATTTTTTAATCTATCTTTTTTATATTTTAAGAAAAACATTATCATAAACTACATGAAATAAAGTAACATACATGGTGTCCTGTTTTTTAAATAAAAATGATTGAATTTGGTTGGATAGGATGACACGAACCCATGAATTTTTGATCAAGGTAGAGACCCCACTAGTTGATCCATCCCCAAATTCATTTTTATATTTATTTTTTATGAATTTAATATTTATAAAAATATCATATTTCATCTTATAAAAACATGGATAAAAGAGTGACCCTTGAACCAATAGTCATGAGTGGTTTTGAATTAGTGATTAGATGCATCCCAAAAGATCACACGTCCATATACATAGGCTTAATTCTAGGTTTTGATTCCGAAATTTAATATAAAAAATATTTAATCATAATGATTTATTAATTTTTTATTTAAAATAAAATTGTTATATATATATAAATATATGTGATACAGTCAATTTATTATTATAAAATAACTATAATATATATATATATATATATTATAGTTTTACCTGACATCATTTAATATCGCTACACAACATATAGTTCTTTAATTATAAAATAAAAAATAAACTAAAATATATGTGTGTATTTTATTGATAATGGGTGTCAAACAATCTATTTTATCCACTATAGTTAATAAAAATAGTATATTTTTAATTGGGTTATTATCAAGAATGAAAATTAATTCCCATTTTAATGATTATTAATACTATCATGTAAGTACAAGCAATCTGAACCCCATATTTAGAAGCAGTGAAGTAGAAAAACTGACCGTACACTCATTTATAAACTCACAAAAGGTATATTGGATTAGAGAGATATCAAAATAAAGAGTGATGTCCATGAACTCAAATTTCTATTCAATGAAATCATACGTACATGAAGAGTTATCTTTTAAAAGCAATGAAAAATCATAGATAGTCAATCAATCCTCAGAATATATAAAATTATTAGTTAATAAAAATGTGTAGAATTTTCAATTCGTTCACATTATTCACTAAAATATTTATTACATGAAATGTTTATTTAAGATATAAAATAATCATAAATTGGAAATTAAAAGAAAGAATGATGAGGAGAGAAGAGGTGTTATCAAGTCACGTCACAATGATGACATATATGTCACACCCAATATATTAGATGTTATAATAAAGCCTAATATAATAATTTTAAAGGCATATAAATGGAAAATAAATACATTAAAGATTAATAATGGTTTTGTTAAAAACACTAAATGAGGGATCTACAAAACAACAGTTCCAAATATTTGAACTTGATATCATGGTCTGTCAAATTTGTTGGTTTTTTAAATATGATTTATAGAATAGGGAAAACCCTAAGATGTCTATCAATAAGAATTGAAGATTTTATATATTTAATTTCTGTTATCTTTTAAAATTTTGAACTAAATGAGGGATTATTTTAAAAATATATTACAGTAAAACAAATAATGAATCAAATTGTATATTTATGGAATGAAGTGTCATTTGGGGGAAATTGATAAAGGTGATAATTATATGTTTACAAACAAATATCAACTTCGTAGTATTTAGATGTTATTTTAGGTAAGGAGTAATTCTCTAGTTATATTTTTCATTAATCTTGATTACCTTATAAAACATTATATTTATGCATGGCGAACCAAACCTTGACATAACAATTATATAGCTATGATATAGTCCTTAATCGTGAAATAGTAGCTTCCAAAAAAAATTTAAATCAAGAAAATGTGGGAATGAATAGGATTATTTTTTGTCTACTTTTAACAAACCATGTCACCAAATAAAAATCTCATACATACTGGTTAGAAATAAAGGGAATTGTATTCACTCTCATAAAATATTATTCAAATATAAAAAAAATATTTTTTGAAAAAAATAAATTGTTTTCAAAACTAAAATATACCAAACCATTAGCTAATAGGTGTCAATATGAAGTATGTATCTCTCTCCCAATTATTAATCACTGTTTATCTCATGGTCAAGAGAAGGTAGACTTTGAATTGGATATTCTTATTCATTTAATCTCTCTTTATGAGGATAGAGATATCAAGAACATCCAAGGTGATCAGAAGAATACTAACTATTTCAAAAATAACAACATACATTCACATTTTCCTAACCTATAAATGATGGACCATAGGTGAAAATTTAAAGACAATTGGAGGTTGTGGTTCTTAAACACATATTCCCAGAATCACTTGTTACATAGTTTTGGGAATGTTAATTACTTTTCTTAAATTTAAAAAAACTAAATATTTTTTTGGATATACTCTTTAATGTATTCCTCTAATATTTCTAGGTAATTAGTGCTATAGAATGTTTATATTTTTAAATGACATTGTTTCTTCCATGACATCAAGAAATTCATTATTCTAAATAGATCCCTTCATTTTGGATACCCAATGAATGATATGGGATTCGTAATATTCTAAATATTTATATACTAAATTTTTTGACATCCACCGAAAATGTATTCCATAATTAGATTGAATTATTTTTTAGAATATTGAAATTAGACAAAAAATCCTCTTGGGATTCCATGAATTTTGTTTTCTTATTCATTAAATAAAACATGGGCACTCCAAATGAGCACCACCAAGGAATAAAAAAATCAAAATTTTGAAATTATCCCTTTAATAATATTAATCATTGATTTTTTGAATAAAATTAGAGGTGAAAATATCCCAAAAATGATAATCAACAGAAATAGAGAAACCTAAAGTGCAAAGAAATATAAAAATACCTAAAAATATAACAACCAAAAAATATAATGTTTATGATAAATTGAGTCTAAATCGTTATTAAATGAATATTAAAACCTAGATCTGAATGGATAATTAGGAAGAAGAAGGTGGGTAGGGATAAATCCCTAAATCACCATATGTGAGAGTTTCATCCAAGAAAGGGACCATCTCACCATTTTAAAAAGATATCAATCTCAAAATCAACATAGATGATTTATGTTTTTAATTTTTTAAGAATTATAAATGCATTGGTCACACTGATATTCATCACCTAAAACTCATAATGGATATAAATACATAAAAGATATATAATGCATGTCTTTTTTATCTTACTGTTAATTAATGATATTCATATCATAAATCAATTTTACAAAACCATTAACACATTTTATAGATAAAAAATAATCCATATTGGGAAAATTAGCATATTATTTTTTGTCAATTAATTTGAATATGGTATTCAATACATAATTATAAACTATTATAGATATTCATTGAAAATGACAGTATTGTCTCCCACGGTGAAATGTTATATTACATAAATTATTTTTATTCTAATTCGTACAAATTTTATTTCAATTCAATATACTCCATTGGTTTTTTAAAGAATGAATACAGTATATTGGATTCATTATAGGAGTAGAGAAAATATAAAATTATAAATATTCCTTTAAATGAAATATTACAATATCATTAAGAAATATGTTTTTACACATATCAACATATAATGAGAGTTTGTTTAGATTTCCAACCTCCAAGTACTGAAGAAAAAAAATCATCAAAAATAGATGAAACCAACATTTTAAACAATTAGACAACCATTAATTAGATTAATATCTTATTTTTATTAAAATGGTTGAACTACTCTATATGGTTAAATAAAAATAACTCATTTTTTATAATAGTTTAATTGTTCCTTATAATTCATTACATGTTTCATTCCAAGGACAAGTCCATTTTTTCATCTCAAGAAATATAAACTCCTAAAAAATTTCTAAATCATCTTCGATGATAGTACAATACATATATTTGAGACGTTTATGATTTGTTTTATCCAAAACGATATTAATTCTCATGGAATATGGAATTTCTTTTTTGAAGGTGGTTTCTGGTCAAAAGACCAGAACCAGGAATTTTATTCAATAGGGAAATACACAAACGAGTTACAACAGACAGAAAGAGGGCAGTTTTCTAGAATCTTTAATGAAAGCAGGAATAAACTATGGTAGGAGTTCATTCATCCATGTGATCTCATGAGAGACACCCATGGTGGCAAGCCCATCTGCGACCATATTACCCTCCCAATAGGTATGCATGGAAATAACATTGAGGTCACTGAGCATAGCGAGGCAATCCATCCATCTGGGGGTGAGAGGCCATGCCAAATGTACACCACCCATCCAGATGGCTTGCACAATGGTATTGGAGTCGCTCTCGATCCAGACATTCTTCCAGTTGAAGAGCTTTACATAGGATACAGCATGAATGGTAGTAAGCATCTCGCCCTCTAGCGTAGAAGCAATTTCGCAGCTTCCAAGGAAACATCTGAGGATCCGTTCTTGATGTTCTCTAAAAATTCCCCCTCATCCAGCAAGACCAGGGTTTCCCTTTGAAGCTCCGTCCACATTTACTTTAATCTAACCAAAAGGGGGTGTCTGCCAGAAAACGTCAATAGCGTAACGAGGTTTTGTAAAAATACATTTGACACCAATCCGACATTGGGTTTCAAAATCTATGACAGAATTGTCACAACAATCCTTTTGGATCGTAGCCGCTTCCCTCATAGACAGTAGAATCTTCATTTTACCTGCATAAATATTAAAGGAATTATTGTTGAAAAAGAATCATTTCTACCATACCATAGAATATGCATAAGCTCCACAACAGCCGTTAGAAAAAGATTCTTGATTTGAGGAGATCTTGGGAGTTCCAACGATCTTTTCAGTTGAGAGAGAATAAAACTATCTAAAAGCCATCTGGAATCAAAAAGGTCAAAAATATATTTCCAAAGGGCCATAGTAGTATCACAAGATAAAAAGAGATGATTGATGTCCTCACGATGTTGGTTGCATAATCTACATTTAGAGCAAAGTTAAAAGCTGTAAGATTGCAGGAAGATATCAGTGGGAATTTTTTGATGTGCAATGTGCCACATAAGAGTAAGGTGAGAAGGCTTAATCCAAGATTTATTGAAGTTAGAAAACCAATGAAAATTTTCTTCCTCACTAGGGAATTGATAGCGATAAAACTTTTTAGAGTCTAACAGGCCCTTATGAGCAGGTTCCCAAACAAGGAGATCCTCATTGGAGGTAAAATAATAATTATCCACAATCCCCATGATAGGATCCGGAATTTTAGAATCAAGGGAATTGATCATCTCTCTAGTGGAGCAATTTGAAATATTATGAGCCCAGGTATTAGGCATATCAGAAATGAGAGGGTTGCCAGTCCAGTTATCGAACCAGAAATTTAAAGAAGAGTTTTTACTTACAAGCCATTTAGAATTTTCCATGATAGAGTGAAAAGATTCTTTGATTGATGGCTAGATAGAGGAAGTCATATAATTAGAAGATCCAGACTTAAGCTTATCAAGAAAGCGGCTTTTGAGGAATCTCATGGAGGCAGAGTTTTTATTAATGAGGGACCATGTGAGTTTGGCTTGGAGGGCCTCATTAAAAATTTTAAGATTCTTAATACCGATTCCTCCATTTTCAATATGTTTGCAGCAAGTGGCCCATGAAAATGTAAAAAATTTCATTTCTAGAGTACTTCCACTCCAGATGAAATTATTGATAGCTGTATTAAATTTTTTTATCAGCCCCAAAGGCCATTTTTATACCATCATGGAATAAAAAAGCTTAGAGACAATAGTGGATTTCACAAGGAAAATTCTTCCAGCCATAGAAAGGGATTTAGCTTTCCAGGAAGAAAAATGATTTATAGTTTGATCAACAAGGCTAAAAAAATAACTTGCTTTGGGCCGACCCCAGAACAGGGGAACACCAAGATAAGTAAAAGGAAGGGATCCTTCCTTTATCCCTAAAACATTGGTGATATGATTTTTCCTATTAGAGGGGAAGTTTTTTCCAATGTAAATGAATGATTTTTTGCAATTAATGCATTGACCAGAAATCTCCTCGTAGTGAGAAATGGTGGATTTAAGGATATTGATATTTCTTTTATCTCCCTGAAGGAAAAAAGAAAATATCATCGGCATATAGCAGGTGAGAGGGAGCATGAAGATTCCTAGAAGCAATGATAGGTTTGAGTCTGCCTCCATCAACATTTAGGTAGAGCAGTTTACTACGATAATCTTCGGTGATAGATAAAATGATCGTAGAAAGTAGATCACCTTGCCTAACACCTTTAGAGCATTTGAAATAACCCCTGGGAGATACATTAATAAGAACAGAGATGTTTGCAGAGTTGAAAATGATTTTAATTTTATTAATAAAGGAGTCATTGAAGCCAAATCTGGAGAGGACCTTAAAATTGAAGGTCCATTCAATTGTTTCGAAATCCTTAGTGATGTCATTCTTAAGATAAATGTTCCCACCCCTAGTATTTATGTTCATTAAATTGTTGGATTCAGAGGCGAGGAAAATACAATCCTGTATAGATCTACCCTTAATGAAACCAAACTGGTTCCAGGAGACAATTTTGTTACTAATATTAGAATGCCTATTAGCAAGGATCTTGGTGATAATTTTAAAAAGAGAATTTAAAAGGGCAATGGGATGGAAGAGGTGAATTTCATCCACATTATCAACTTTTGGAATCAACATGAGGAACTGAGAGTTGACAGTGTGTGGAAGAACACCTTTTTCAAAAAAAGATTTAACTAAGTTGTAGACATAATTTTGAAGGACATCCCAATATTTTTGATAGAAACCATTGTTGAAACCATCGTGGCCGGGGCACTGTCCGGGTTAAGACCAAAAAAAGTATCCTTGATCTCAGAATCATGCGGGATGCAATTAAAAAAACAGTTATCCTCAGAAGTCACCAAATAAGGGATAATGTTTGGAAGGTTATCTTTGTTAGTGCTAGGACCATTGAAAATTCCAGTGAAGTAAGAAACAACATAATTTGAAATCTATTCCTTAGAATCAATGATTTTACCCTCAACTCTTAAGTAAGAGAGAGGCTTACAGTTTTTCCTAATCCGTTGTAGAGAGTTGTAAAATTTGGTGTTTCTATCCCCATCCTTGAGCCATTTAGTTCTGAAGATTTTCTTTTTTAAATTATCATTAATTTTTAGAAGAGAGATCAATTTAGTCGAGATGGTGATTTCATCCTGGGGGTCAGAGATGAATGAAGTGTTGCTAACTTGAATGAGAGACAAATCCTTTTCTATGTCCTTGATGTCTTTGTCAATTAAAGTTATTTTATCAGAACACCATTTTTTAAGAATGCTCTTTAGATTTTTCAACTTAGTGGTTCAAACAAAAGGATACCTATGATTTCCCATATTAGTCCAGGAAGAATTTATAAGAGAGACACAATCCGATTCAGATGACTAGGCCAAATTATACCTGAAAGGAAAAGAAGGTTTCCAAGAGTTTTGAGGAAAACTGACTATGATCGGATGATGACCAGAAGCAAGTTTAGTAAGGGTGGCACACAAGATCTAGTTAAAATTATCAAGTACAGATTCATTAGTGAAGGCTCTATCTATTTTACTCGCCACCACATGGTTGTAGTGGTGTCTATACCAAGTGAATTGGGCACCAGTATGGTTCATCTCAATGAGATTATTACCTTCTATGGAAGCTTTAATTTCCCTGGAGGAGATGGAGGAGAAGGAGTGTCCAATTTTTTCATAGGGGGAATGGAATATGGAATTATTTCAATATAAAATATAAAAATATATACTACCCATGTAGATATAGAAGAGTGGAAAATTATTATTTAAAACAATATAGTAATAACCATGAAAGATAATATAATATTAACTTGTAGAGTCAAATCTTTTACTATTCAATTATACTCCTCACTAACATTAATGGCTGTAAAAAATTTATCTATCTCCCTACTTTGGTGTAGGTATATTCTCCTCTTAGTTTACTCCCACCTAGCATTCATTTGGTGGCCCAATTATCATCACTTTATATACAATCTACAATAATACATATATTAGATTGAATAATCCTATACTAGACACTAATGATAAAACCAATTAAAATATCATCAAATGGATCATCTTCCAATATTGATGAAAATATCAATGTAAAATCATAAAATAAGTCCTTACAAAACCCATTCCACTACAACATTTGTTTATACATAACTTGCCAACTTAATAAGGTTCTGTTAACATTTATATTAATATTCTATAAAAATTATTATATAAAACCATATATTAAATATATAATTATTTTTTTATTACTAGGTCAGTCTTATATAATATCACAAATCCCAAAATCATATGGTTTAGTATAATAGAAAATTATTTTCATTGTATATATTTTAACAAATAATATGAATAAAAAATTAATTCAATCATCACATTCATATAGTATACATTTTTTATATTATCATCACATATGATGATGGGGGGAATATATTAAAAATATCATCAGTTTAAAATCCTAGTAAGGGAGGTAATAAAATGAAATAAATTTATACATCTATTGACATGAGTACACGAGTGAGAATTATGGTTTTATCATATCGGAATTATGGAATCTAACTATTAGATAATATAAATCATTATAATGACAAATAGAATGTTTACAATTCATAATAATGAAGCATCAGTAGTATAAGTCAAGGATTTATACAGTGAAAACGCAAAATATTTCGTCTTGGAACTCTACCCATGTCCCATACATAATATATCATGTGATAAAAACTCTAGAATAAGGATTTCTAAACCAAAACATCCCATTATAATATATTCAATCGCATACATTCTATTTAAAAAATAAATGATGTAATAATAACAAATCAATATATTAGTATCGCATAGATCTCTAATGGTGAAAGTAAAAAGGTTTCACTAAAATATAATAAATAATTTCATATCTTAAATCATGATGAAAAAAGTTATAAATATACATAAATATTTATGAAATAAAGGATACAAGATTTTTGATGTTTAATATTCATAAAAATATTTAATAATTTGATTGTAACAAAAATAATGTGAGTTATAAATTGAGTGGATAATAAATTTAGGTAAGACTAGGTGAAATATAAAATTAATGATATTTTAAAAATTTTATTAAAAATAAAATATTGAAAAAAAAACTCATGTATAATTCATCCATAAAAAATATGGAAAATAAAATAAAATTTAATTTGGGAGAAAAAGTACATAAATTTATTATAAATGATGATATAAAACAAGGAAGGATTTAAAATGAAAAGAAGTGGAGTTCCATAAAACATCGATGTAAGAAAATACAAAATGTGTAAAAATAATAATTCATATCTTAAAATAAATGTAAAATAATCTATAGGTTTTAATTGAATATATTGTACGAAATATATAATGGTATATAAAAATAAAGAAATCAAATCCACAAGAGGAGATAATCGGGAGAGAAAACCCCATACAATAGGTCATATAATGGTTCATCATTATTAAACCAAAAAACCCAACTTTTTTTATTATATCAACATTTATTCTTGTTTTGATTATTTATTATAAATTTTAAATACTTTGTAACCCTCTATAATTGATAAAATTCATGATAACATGTTTGTTTGAAACATTTCAGCATTTTATTCAAAATATCAATATTGATATTTTTATTTATCAATGACTTTCATTATATATTTAATATTAAACATAAATAAATTCACGCATGCACATATAGTATATATATTATACCAACTAGTCGTGATGGAAGTGATAAGTAATGAAATAGTATCAATATTATAGTATCTAAAACGGACCTTGTTAGCATATATAAAATAATTGAGAGATGATATATATATATATATATATATATATATATATATTTACAAATAATTTTATCAATTTAAATAACCTATTAATATTAATGTCATGTTTGTATAATAATTAATTTTTTAGATATTGTTGATGAAATAATATAAATAATAAATGAAAGAAGAAAAAATTAAATTAAATGAAATGAAATGAAATTGATTCTACATCTTCTCATTAACTCCACAATTTCTAAAGGTCTAACTACCTATGAACTAGGGAGTGTTTACACTAGAACATACCCAAGATGATAATATAACATTAAATATGGAATATTGAGGGGATATAGATTTCGTAAATGTTTTTTGTATGTTGTTTGTAATATGGTTGAGTGATTTTATTTATAGTTGGATGAGAGTGGTAATTTTAAAAATTAATTGAAGAAAAATCATTTAATGACCAATAATTTAGTGAATACGAATAATATTTAATTAATAATTAATAATTTAATGTATTTTAAACCCCCTACAAAAATAAACAATTTATTTATTATAATTAAACAAAATAAAAAATAATATAAAAAATTATTAATATTACTAAATATATTTTGGATCATGAATACTATTTTATAAATCATTTTTATTATTATATTGATATCATTTCATGAAACATATCTTATATAAAAATATGTAATTTTATTATTCATCCCAAAATTAATAATTTTTTTTAAAGAAAATAAAATTATCAATGATTTCTAAATTTATGATTCTAAAATTATAATCAATATTATCAAAATAAATATATAAATGATAGATATTTAATTTTTAAATTATATAAAATTGTAATAGATAAAATAATAATGTATAGAAAGACTATAAAAATAATTACTTTATATGAGATATGTGAATAAAATCAACAAATTTATTTCATTAAATATTTATATATGGTATTATATATTGAAATATTGATGTTTATTTAATTATATATTAATTTAAAATATTTACCATAACGGTAATTTAAATATTTTAATGGTCAATTTAATATTCTAATTACAATATTTTCATTGAAACCCTTACCCCTTCCAATGTTAACTTTAATTTCACTATCTTATATATCACTATTAAATCCTACATATTTAGATTACCTAGTGTTCTAGAAAATGTTATTTATATTTATTCCATAAAATAATCATCATATTTATTATATTTTTTTTCTTATTACAGTATTGATCATGACTACGGTATTTATGAGAGACTAAACCCCTTAGATTTCAAATTTTTGTTATTTTTATTTACAATTTTGTTCATTATCAGATTAAACTTTTTTATTTTATAGAATATATTTATCGATATTTTTAATATTTTATATTAAACAAATAACATTGTGTTTATTTTTTGTTGTGTTTAATGAGATTTATTTTCACATTCAAATATACTATTCTTTATAAAGAAAATATGTAAAAGATTGATATATATAATTTTCTAAAAATTTATTCTCATTTTAAATGTTTGTTTTATGACAGATAGTTTTAAATCACACATTATAGGATAAACATAAATTATTAAATTTTTTCTTTTAAATATTAACTTCCCTCTTCAATTATTAATTTTTATTTTAAATATATTTTATTTAAATATATTATAAATAAAAATAAAAAAAGAAAGTAGAGGGTAAAATATATTTTTAATGTTGTTAAATGATTCCCAGTCAATACCACACTCCACTATACTGATACCCAACAGAGTCAATTTGATTTTATTCATGATTTCAAAATTCAGTTATCATCTATATTTGAGTATAAATAAGTGACACTTACTTTCATAAAAACACAATATCTTTCAAATGGAATATTTTTACAAAAACAGTTTTCTTCTTATTTCCCATATACATAGTATAAGATGTGTGTACATAGGATAAATATATAAGAATTACTTTGATATTATATTATATCAAAAAATTATGTTAAAAAAATTAAAAGAATAAAATTTATTTTTAAAAAATATTATATAAGAAATATTTTGTAACCATTTAATTAGACATTGAATTTGCAATAAAATATCTCATTAATTAATAAACATCCCTTTAATAACACTAATATCATAAAAATAATTTTCTTTTTCTTTCTTATGAATTTAGTTTATGGAAAATCATTCCAAAAATTGGAATATTGAGAATATCATTTATGTATCCTATATTATTGTAATTTGAATGAAAAAAAAAATATTTTTTAATATTAAATAAAAAAATATATTTATATAATTAATTATTAATTTACCTAATCTTGAAATCCTAGAAAATAGTTCTTTAAAACCATAAATAACATGATTATTTATTCTCTAAAAAATAAATTACAATTCAATATACTTTTTTGAAAATCAATCCTAGAAATAAAAAAATAAACTAGGTTTAAAATAAATACATATTATATTTCAATAGCTAAAAATATTCATATTAGTATAGATATATTTTAACACTATTCATAGAAATAAATATGCAAACTATGGACTTATGTTATATTGAACTCAAAAATATTCAATCTATTTAATATTTAATTTTAGATACCTTATATTATTTAAAAATATATAAATACTTGTTTATGTCATGTATGATTTAACTCCTCATTAATCATACTTTATAAGGTTAGTTGACCCATGTAGTATTGAAACTATATCACATAAGAGTAAACTATGACCTTAAACACTCATGAAATATTGACTTCAATATTATAGTACTATTATATGAATGAAACTAGAATTACATTTCTCATATAATATTGAAATATTATTTCATTTTAAATATTATAACTTTATAAATTCTTTTAAATTTTAATAATTCACCAATAAATTGATCATACGAGATAAATCTCATAAATCCATGTATAATAATCATTTATAAACATTGTTAATGAAATCATTATCATATAATCACTTGATGTATATTATTATTTATAAATATGATGGGTATGTTAATTTTATCAAATGTAAGACATATCAAGATAATGTAGATTAAAATAAAATCCCCAATAATATTCCCTTTATCGATGTTCAAAAAAACTCATAAAATGAAACACCATTGTAGAAAATTTTAAAAAATATTACATTATTTGGTATTTAAACCTTTTTTATAAGATTAAAATAGAATTTAAACAAATATAATTATATATTTAATATATCATAATAAACTAAATTGGATGAAAAATTTTAGTGATTACTTATAAAACAATCAATACCATGTATTAAACAAAAATAATACAAGAAAACTACAAAGGTGATATTTTAGATAATAATAGAAATAGAATATCATAAAGATAAAATTTAAACTATAAAAAATAGTCATTGAGTATGAGATGAATACTTTTAAGGTTTATAAGTATGAGGAATAGGATAATTATCTGGTGAAAATGAATCCTTCTCTTTATTTAGCAGTAGATCTCTTTGAAATGATTTTATATCTAAAAAATCAAAAAATTATTATTTCTCTTCCAATGGCCATGATTTTATTTTATCTAAATCTAATCTGTAGTATATTTCACTATATCATTAATTTTAATTAATTTATTAAAATTATTCAACATAAAAATAGTAACTTATAAAATTAATTTCAAAAATAATTTGGATATTAAATTTCATTTATAGCTTTAGTAACACCTTCATCTATTTATTTCTCTAGTATATCTTTTCAAAGTTGACATTGAAGATCACATTATAAAATATATTTGAAAATAATTGTTTATAATAAAATATTTTGGTAATAATTACCTCCAATCATTACACAAACATCCTTACATTTATATTTAATAAAAAAATGTATTAAATATTCCATCAATTAAATAATCACTTCAATTTTAAAAAAAATTATTAACATTGAGGTTAAAATATTCCTCAATTCAATCGTCTATGAAATTTTTTAATTTAATTTATATAACAGGGTCAATAAGATTACTTTTATTAGATTTATGTCTAATTTCATTAATAATAATTTATATCCAAAATTTACTATAATATTTCTTTCAAATAGTCTCACAATAAATTTTAATATCATAAATAATTAGTTTAATATATTAATTTTTTGTCACTAAAACATTCTCAAGATAATAATTAATAAGTTATTCAGTAAATAAATTATATTCATCATTTCATTCAAGAAGTAAATGTCAACCATATCTGATTTCTGATCCATTGGGGATATATAACATTGATCTTCATATTAGTTTACAATTTTATGTTTGACACAAGCATTAATTATATCAAGCTACACCCCTTGGATGAAGAAACTCCTTCGATATGTTCACCACCTGAATCATCATCATCATTATCATAATTGTTATATTAAATAGAAACCATTCATTTGAAATACACATCTTATAAAAAATTTCTAATGTATATACAATAAAATGTATTTTGAGGATGGATTTTACAAAAACCGAAATTGTTGAACCATATTTCCTTTCAATGAAATAAAAATGATAAAATATTTCAAAATAGAATTAAATTTTAGTTTATTTTACCAATAATATAATTTTATATGACCATTATAGTATATCAATAAAAGATAATGTGGTTTTAATTCAGTAAAATATTTACAAGTTATATGTTATGAAATAATACCTTTTCAAAATCATTATTCCATTGAGCTATAATATTTCTAATGAATTTAAAAAACACTTTATGATTAGTAATAACAAATCTCAAAAAATTATTTTGAATTATAGTTGTTACAAAAAACATTATAACACATAATTTAATTTTTACATGATTAATCAATTTCTTATTAAATAAGAACCACTCTTTATGAAATACATGCAATGATTCATACAACTCAATGGTGGTATAGTATACTCTTTACAATTTGAGATTATGTCGTTATATCCACATTACACCTGAAATGAAAAATTTTAGTTATCATATAACAATTAAATTTTTTAAAAAAACAAAATTAACATTTGAAAAGATAAAAAGAATCCAATTTTGAAAATTTAAAAACATTCTTCTTTAATTAATTAGAATAGTTCAGCCACAGAAAATCAATTTTATTACAAGGAATATATTTTCTCCCAAAATAAATCTAATTTTTGTTTTTTACTATGAAAAAATGTTAAGTGGGAAAAATAAAATCTCTTAGTATTACTTAATTTCATTAAATATATAGATTTTTAAAGGATGTGATGATTTAGGTTTCATGATTAAGAGATATGATTCGTTTTAGTTCTAGAAAAATTTAATATAGATATGGGGATAATGAATGGTATAATATTATCTAAAATGTTATATGTCTCATCAAAAATAAGAAAAATATTAATGAATAAATTATTTGTAAAATAAACTATTAATAATAAATCTTATATAATAAAAAAATTAATATATATAAAAGATTAAAATATATTTTCAATAATATATGAACGTTGTAAATTTTGTTTCAATCTTATGTACTAAATAAGTTTCATATACATGCAAACGTATATAACACAAAATTAATTTTTTAAATTTTTTTTTAGTATTTAAAATAATATTATGTAAAATTAATGTCCTATTTAAAATACATAATATTTACATAATTGTATAATAAAAACTAATTATGTTATAATACACGACAACAAAAATTAATAAAATATTACTTAAATTAATTATTTTATTAAAAAAACTTGAGAATGTTCAAAGATGTTATAATTAGGAAAGACTAAGATAATCTATATAAATTAAAAAGTTACATACTTTATGAATTGTTCCAGTACTGATGAAAAGTGGAGGAATCTATCACATTGCTTTTGGAAGTCAGAATATATGTAGAAATATTTCCATCAATCAATTTATAAAATACGCTTGTTTCATGATCAATAAGGATTATGTGTTTCCTAATGATGTGTATAATATACCAATTTGTGGGAGAGTCTACTTTCAAAATGATGTAATGAACGGTCGAATTCATTTCTAATTAAAATTTATGTAATTGTAATGTCTACTCAAACCCAAATACCCTTTTAATAGAATTTCAATAGTATAATGAAAGATGATTTTTTAAGATAATAATTAATTTATGTTTTGTATATATTAACATAACATATATATCACATTTTCGATAATTACCTTGTCAACTAATGCCTCATATCAATTTTATTCAACATAAAATATAATATCAGATTTTTATTAAATGTGGATACCAAAATTTTTATAACATTTTATGGAAAATATAATATTAAAACCAATATCCATAAATTCAATTTTTATGGTTTAGATATTTGGTTTATAATTCAAAAAAATAAGTTTTTTCCTAAAATTATGTAACATCCCGGTTCCGAAATCCACCGAGATGCACCCCATACACGATTGGTCACATGGCCTCAAGCGCATTTCACCAAACGCCAGAGGCTGCCGACTACTAGTGATATCCTTGGGTGTGATAGTGGGGAAACTATGGCCTCATTAGCAGAGTACATAGCGGAAATATAAAAACAAGCAATGGTGGAAGCAGTAAATAACCAACAGTAATAAACAGCAGAAGACTAACTCAACAACCACAGGAGCACATATGTATGTAAATGAAATGATGCAAGTTTCATAACTAGGAAAGCAGCCAAACAATTCACAATTCTGGAAATACAATGGTACCGAAACAAGTACAATATAAAAGTAATCATCTCCTCAACATCACAAGCCAATTCTTGGTCCCATGCTCTCCTTCTCCAAGCAATCAAGTAAAATAAGTCTAAGGGAGAATTCCCTTGTCTATACCTGAAACAACATAGTTTTTTATGGGCCCAAAAGTATGACCCAAACAGGGTGTAAGACTAAATCCAAGTAGACATTCACCCAATGATTTGTGCCTAACAGTTAGTGAGTATATGGAAGGTAAATACACGATAAGCAGTAAACAGCAACAACAAGAAATGGGTAGTAACAGTAAGTAGTAAAGTAGGATGATACAGTAGCAAACAAACAATAGCTAACAAACCTGAATCCCTATGGGATGTACTCTCAGCCATTCCCTCTGGTCCTATCCAAGAAGTAACACAACTGTCTGGGCAGTCCACTTAACCTAACCCCTCTGTCTTGGTCTTACGAATTTATCATACTCTTTGGGGAATCTCACTCGGTCAATTACCCTTATAGTCTAGGGTCGTCATGACCCTCTGAGAATGATCACGCAGTCTAACCCTCTTAGCCCTAAGGTTTAGAGGCTCTCAGAAGAAGCTCACTCGGTCAATTTCTCCTATAACCTCAGGTATACCACAGACTCTCTGAGTAAGCTCACTCGGTCAATTCCTCCTCTAGCCTGGGAAGGTTCTCAAAGATATTCAATCTAGGTAAGACTCTTTGAGGAATCACACTCGGTCTACCCTTCTGTTGTCTATAATGTCCAAGTCTCTCCGGGAGCTCACTCAGTCCATCCCCTATAGTCTATAACATCTAAGACTCTCTGGGAATCTCGCTCGGTCAATCCCTAATATTCTATAGCACCAAGTTCTCTCAGCCTCATTCCATTCAGTGAATAATAATGATATAAGGCCAAAGAATACCTATAGGGCTACTTGGCTTGGGAAACTACACCAAAAGAGCTACATGGCTAGACAATCTACAAAGCAACAATCATGTCATGAGTTCCCCTTCAACCTATAGTCGCAAGGCATGGAAACAAGTGTAACAACCAATGTAAAACGACACTCGAAGATCGTAAATAGAATAAAGCAAGGGAAAATATAACCATGCACAACAAATTATCCACTAACACATGAAATTTATCTCTACACAAGCATACAAGCATGGCTGAAAAACATAATGGGAAAAACGGTAAACACACAACACCCCGTTCACAGGTATTTGTGGAATTCACACATAAAATTAAAAGACTCTTATAGGTAAGGCACAAACCACCTACCTAGATCCTATCAGATCGATATACTTGAACCACGATGACTAATTCTCCCATGAATGTCATTGATCTGAAAAAACATTCAAAAATTTCATCCTTCGATATCTTGAGAAGGAATGAGAATTGGAAAACAATGCTCAAGAAGAAGGGAGAGCTTACAAAGGAGATTCCAATGCAACTGACCGTGCTCGAATCGGAGAACTGACGAAGAGGTGGGAGCTCGTCGAGGATCGGGCCATACCATTCAATCTCAGATGAATGAGACCTAGAAGAAGTTAAAAAATGGGTTAAGCCACGACACCGGTCTAATTAATAAAAAAAGAAAAATACATGTAGTGTAATTTTATAGTACACGGCGTGTACTATGTCTTTCTGTACTCCGTCAAAATCAGCCTCCATGTCACCCCTACATACTGTGTGTGTGGCCCGGACACGGCCAACACATGGCTTCAAGCCCGGAAGGAGTACACGACATGTACTACCAAAATATCCAAAAAATTCATTTTCCTTAAAAACTCCTGAAAAAAGGGAAACATACCTGAAAAGAAGATCTGGGTTCATATAAACTTTCCCCCTTAATGAAATTCATCCCTGAATTTCCCTTATGAGGCGGTGAAAAAGAAACCACGAACAGCTCCAGCCACTGCGATCGTACATCGGCCTCCCTCTCCCAGGTCTCATCCTATACACGCTCATGCTACCATAGCAACCATACTAGAGAAACAGATCAGCCTCAGAGAACCTTTGTATTGCGATCGATAATTCGGATAGGATGCTTTTCAAACTATGCATCTGCTTCAAGCTCAACCTCCTCAGGTAGAAAGATATAAGACAGGTTTTAAAAGTAACGTCAGAGGTGAAAGACGTGGAAGACGTAGTGCATGGCCTGATACCTCTGAGGTAGCTGCAACCTATATGTGACCGTCCCTACTCTCTCCAAGACCTCAAACGGCCTGAAGTTTCGAGGAAAGTGTTTACATTGTCATTGAATCCTCTTGTGTCACAACCACAATGCGACACGTAGGAAAACCATTTCCCTAACCTCGAACTCTAGAGGTCGTCTGCACTGATCAGCATAAGACATCTGTCGAGACTGTATTGTAGCCATCTGCTTCCGAATCAGCTCTATCTGCTCTGAAGTCTCCTGGACAAGACGAGGTCCTAGCAGAGCTGCCAGTCCATCCTCTAGCCAGCATAGGGGTGATCGGCATGGCCTACCATACAAATCCTCATATGGTTCCATATGAATGGTCTCCTCTAAACTGTTGTTGTAGGTGAACTCCCCAAGAGGGATATGCTTCTCCCAAGAACCGCCAATGTCTATAATGAAGATCAGAGCATATCCTCATGTACATGGATCATGCACTCAGAATGGAAATTAGTCTAATGAAGGTATGTAGTACTCAAAAGTACCTGTGTACTCAAAGACTTCTGAAGTCCCTGCCAGAACTGAGATGTAACGCATGCATCCTTGTTTGAAACAATGGATTGCTGAACTCCATGTAGTTGAATGATCTCTCTGATGTATAGTCATCCCAGATCATCAACACTGACTATCTCCTTGATTTGAACGATGTGAGAAACCTTCGTTAATCTATAGACGACAACCCAAACTGCATCGTTCCCTCGGGGTGACCTCGACAACCCAGTCATGAAATCCATCACGACATCGATCCACTTCCACTCCAAAATGGGGAACTACTATAAATTCCCTGCTGGTCACTGATGCTCTACTTTCACCTGATGACATGTAGAATATCTCATGAAAAAAACTATCAACATATCTCTTTATACCTAGACACCAGTACTGGTGGTGAAGATCCCGATATATCATGGAGACTCCAGGATGAACTACCCAAACTGACGAATGGAAATCTCGCATCAGCTCCACGTGTATGTCTATTGGAACCCATACGCGTCCCTAGAAACACATGATCTCATCCTCTCCCACAGTCTATATAAGAATATGGTCCCCTCCTGACATACTCTCTAGTAGGACCAAGGCCTCTGAGTCTGATCGCTGCCTCATCCGCACCCGATCGAGATGTGTTGAGGTAATAGACACAAATGAAAGGAAAGACTGAACCTTCCTGTCGTCCACCTTCAGATGCATCTCATAGAATAGAGCCATAAGCTTCCACTCACGGCTCGCCTGTTGAACAGCCTGAATATTTGTTCTCCTACTCAAAGCCTCAGCCACTGTGTTAACCTTTCTCAGCGTATAGGCGATCTCAAAGTTGAAGTACTGAAGATACTCGACCCACCTGCACTGTCTCAGATTTAGATTATGATGTGTGAAGATATACTTGAAACTCTTTTGATAGGTAAAAACCAAAATATGCTCTCCCAAAATGTAGTGTATCTAAAATCATATGTCTTCAACAACAATTTCCAACTCCAGATCGTTCATCCGGTAGTTCCTCTCAAGTCGCCTCAACTACCAAGACTCGTACTCAACGACTCCATCTCCTTGTATAAGAACGACTCCCAACCCGATACCTGAATCATCATAGTAAACATTGTATCTCTTGCTAGGCTCTGGCAAGACCAGTATCAGTGCTGACGTCAACCTCCATTTCAGCTCCTAAAAGGCAGACTCACAAGAATATGACCATAAGAACATTGCCCCTTTCTTGGTCAGACCTGTCAACAGTGATGTTAGGCCTGAGAAGTCTTGAATGATGCGTCTATATTATCTGGCCATCCCTAAGAAACTATGCATCTCAAAGATGTTCTTTGGCTGCTCCCGGGAAACTACAACTCTCACTTTCTCTGGGTCCACAGATACTCATGACTATGAGATGACGTGACCTAAGAAGTGGATCTGATCCATCCAAAAGTGGCTCTTCGAGAGTTTATCATATCGCCAATGCTCTCACAGTATAATCAGAATGATATAAAGATGTGTGGCATGGTCGTGTCGAGTGTCAGAGTACACCACGATATCGTCCACGGAGACCACGATGATGGAGTCCATGTAATGATGGAACACCCAGTTCTTCAATGCCATAAAAACTGCTTGCGCATTCGTAAGACCGAATGGCATGACTGTGTATTCATATAGAACATACCTTCTCCTAAAGCCTGTTAGAGGTATATCTGATGGTATAACACACAACTTATGATAACCGGACCTCAAATCGATCATTGATAACACTCGGGCTCCTCAAATCTGATCAAAAAGGCCATCGATTCTTGGAAATGGATATCGGTTCGTGACCATCAACTGGATCAACATCCGATATTCCACACAAAGACAAAGGGTTCCATCTGCCTTTTTAGCAAACAGGACAGGCGAACCCCAAGGTGAAGTACTGGTTTGGATTAAACCCTTTGCCTGTAACTCCTCCAACTGCTTCTTGAGCTCCTGCAACTCATGTGTGGCCATCCTATAGGGAGGATTGGACACTGGTGTCTCTCCTAGAACTAGATCAACAGAAAATTCTACCTCACGCTCCAGAGGAAAACCTGAAAAGTCCTCTGGAATGACGTACCTAAAGCTATCCACCACTGGGGGAAATTCTAACTGTGATGTCCCCTTGTCATTCAGATAAAGACTGGAAATCTGTGATGTAACATCCCTTATCCCATGATGAACTGGTCCAGCTCTACCCGCCTGGACATCCCACTCGCCTCTAAGAAAAACAATTCCACATTATGGTGATTCGAAACTCACCCTACGATGATAGAAATCGACGACTGCATGGACAGGAACCAACCAGTCCATCCCGAGGATGACGTCATAGCCCGTCTTCTCTAGGACATAGAGGTCCCATAAAAACGGCACCCTGCAACCTCAAGAGAAAACTCACTACATAGTCGTACATAAGATTTCCTCGTTCCCAACGGTGTGTCCAGAGTCAACAAGTCGGCAGACGAGAAGACACGGAGCCCAAGGCTCTACACGATATCAAAAGAGATAAAACTATGGGAGGCACTAGTATCGAAAAGTGTTGAAGATAAAACTGAGGCTACTAAGATCATACCTTGAATAGTAGAAGGCCTGGGATCCTGCTTCTGATAGGTATGATCCACGGTGAAAGACATGACTACACCGCGGCCCTGCACCCCTGGCTGACCACTCTGAGATGATCCACTCTACTATCGCTGATGACCTGGTGATGGACCACCACGGGCGCGACCTCCACCTTGGCCTGAACGGCCGAAAGAACTCCAGTTCCCAGTCTGATGGGAAAATAGTGAAGCATAATCCGAACGTGGGGTCATAGAGGAACCCCTAATAGTAGCTGGATGTGAAAAGATATGACAGAAACAATGAAGGTGGCCCCTCTTGCCACAAGACCAGCACTCCATCGGATCTCTCTGGCACTGAGGCCTAGTATGCCCACTCTTACCACACTGGTATCATACTACCTGGATGCAAGAAGATGCACCTTGTGCAACTTGATCTCCTAGAGAAGACTCTCTGCAATGCATCCTACTATCCATAGGAGGAAAAATAGCCCTGGGTATCGAACCGCCCAGTCTCAAAGATCTAGAATTTCTCATATTGTGCTCAGCAATCAGCGCCTAGTTGGTGATTGAGTATATAGAATTCAACTGATTCACCAGGGAACTAATCTCCTGCCTAAGAACGTCCTCGAACATCCTAGCCAGAAACAACTCATCACCTATTGGGATCGGTGTGAAATGATGAAGCCTAGTGAAGCGAGATGAGTACTCCATAACAAAAAGAGTACCCTACTAGAGACTCATAAACTCCTGGGCTCGATTGGCCCTCAGGGTCTCCGGATAAAATTATTCATCGAAGGTGTGGCAGAACTCATCCCAAGACATATCCAGCTGAAGCCCTGAACATGAGATCACCTCCCACCACCTCTTGGTGGTGTCCCGGAGCATATAAGTAGACATCTTTACCCTTTTCATCGGAGGGATCTCTAGGTGCTCAAGGATGGTCAGTGTGGCCTCTATCCATGACTATACAGCCTAGGGTCCCCCATCCCCTGAAAAAGTAGTGGGATGCTGCTACTGGAAAACCCACGTCAACTCAGACATTGATGGGGAAGAAGGTGGCGCTCCCTGAAAGGTCTGCATCATCCTCATGAAGTCCTCCCTGAACTGCGCACCAACGCCTTTGATGGGTATAACTTCTGGTGACAAGGCTGGAATAGCAGGGGGATCCGCAGGAAGACCATGATCGGCCTTATCTGGTGTCTACTCACTGCCTGATGACAGACGGATGACTGGAGGACGTCTCAGAGGAATTGCTCTGAAAGATCAAAGTATACCATAGATCAGAAACATGATCAAGGAACACCAGAGTACAAAACAGGAAATGGGGAAGAAAACACACATGTTTACAAAACATGACTACATGGTGTGTATGAAAACCACACAGCGTGGCTCCCAATTCCATTAACATGGGTGTTCTCCCACCCTACATGTCATGTACACCTCAAACTACATAGATTGTTGACCCAACACACGGCATGTACCTGAAAACCATTCCCCATCATGAGTATCCTTACACAGTTAACCCACATTTCCCAAATTAATTCGATGCTTCACAACGTGTTCCAAACAAACACGGCGTACACTAGACAAGGCTTCGGTAGTCCATGTTGTCAAACACACGACCGTCGGCATGACTGAACCTTACACAGTGTGTTCTGAACAAACACGACGTGTATAGGAGAGGTGACACCGTCCTGTGTTGTTTGTGACATGGTCGGGTACCTGGACAAGACTACATGGCATGCTCCAAAAGCAACATGACATGTCTAAGAGAAGGTCATGACAACCCATGTTGTCCGTGAGACGGCCGAGTACCTGGAAAAGACTACATGGTGTGTTCTGTTACAACATGGCATGTGCTACTCGACATTCCCCGACCCGTGTCGTTAGTGACATGGCCAGGTACATGGCTCAGAACTACACGGTGTGTACCTGCCGTACACGGCGTTTTCTTGATGTTACCTTCACGACACTGTGCTTTTGCTCACACGGTCGTTGACATTACCTGAAAACTATATGGCATGTATCCAAAAGTACACGCCATGTTTTCTGGGTTTTTCTAGGCAGTAGCTCAGAAACTACACAAAAATCCCAAAATCACTAAAAACAAGGTGAAGAGTTGTGAAATTATAATCCGTGAGGGCCCATACTCTCCACGAATCAAAGCTTGGCATCTCCTACAATCATGTATAAGAGAAATAATTTCATGATCCAACTATTTTCCGATTTAAGAGGGCCCATAACACCTCAAGAATAAAAATTTGGCATTCATATTATGAAAAGAAGAGAACAAGTATTTTTCTAACATAACATCAGATATTCTATCAAGCATCTATCACAAAAGCATGCATAATCTACACAAAGTCTATCAAAAAAAGCATGCAATAGCTAATGCACCCTAGATGGCATGGCTAGATTGCATGGCATGTGATTCTTATAAGTGCCTATATGATGCATGAGATGGCATACCATCATCTCATCAGGTTGTGATACAAATAGAACTGTAATATCAAAACAATAATAGCACAAGTCAAGTGAACAAGTCTTTGTGAAATCATATCAACTGTAAAATCTCAAAACCAGAAAAACTGTAATTAATGAGGTAGTATGGATTTTCCCTGTACAAGGGTTAGCTACTCCTGAGAACAGCATAATTCCAAGTACCAGATCTGTCCTATCCTAGGCTAAAGTCTCCAAACATAAAATCAAGAGAAAATAATTCCTTTAATATAACTTTGTAACGTCCCGGTTCCGGAATCCACCTAGAGGCGCCACATACATGTTTGGTCACATGGCCTCAATCGCATTCCCCCAAATGCCAGAGGCTGCCAACTAGCAGCGAGGGCCATGGCTGTGATAGTGGGGAACCTATTCTCTCGTTGGTAGAGTACACAACAGAAATAGATAAACAAGAAATTGTTAAAGCAGTAAATAACCAACAGTAATAAACAACAGAAGACTAACTCAACAACCACAGGAGCACATAAATATGTAAATCTAATGATGAAAGTTACCTAACTAAAAAAGCATCCAAACAAGTCACATTGTTTAAATTAAAAATGTACCAAAACAAGTACACAATAAAAGTAAACAGCTCCCAAGCATCCCAAGCCAATGCTTGGTCCTATGCTCTTCTACTCCAAGCAATCAAGTACCAGAAGTCTAAGGGTGCTTGACCTTTTCTATACCATCAACAACATTGTCTATTTGGGTCCAAAAGCATGACCCAAACTTGGTGTATGACTATATCCCAGTGGACATTCACCTGATGATATGTGCCTAACAGTGAGTGAGTATATGGTAGGTAAATACACGATATGCAGTAAACAACAATAACAAGCAATGGTTAGTAACAGTATGCAGTAAGGCAGGATGATACAATAGCAATCAAACAAGAGCTAACAAACTAGAAACCCTATGGGATGTACTCGTAGCCTTTCCCTCTGGTCCTATCCATGAAGTACCACAATTGTTTGGGCAGTGCACTCAACCTATCCACTCTGGCTTGGTCATACAAATTTATTAGACTCTCTGGGGAAGCTCACTCGCTCATTTCCCGTTATAGTTAAGGGTGTTAAGGGACTCTCTGAGGAAGATCACGCAGTCTAACCCTCATAGCCCCATGGTCTAGAGGCTCTCTGAGGAAGCACACTCAGTCAATTCCTCCTATAGCCTAAGGTATACCACAGACTCTCTGAGGAATCTCACACGGTCAATTCCTCCTATAGCCTGGGAAGGTTCTTAAAGAGATTCAAACAAGGTAAGACTCTCTGAGAAAGCTCACTCGGCCTACCCATGTGTAGTCTATAAAGTCCAAGACTCTCTGAGAGCCCACTAAATCCATCCCCTATAATCTATAACATCTAAGACTCTCTGGGAAGCGCACTCGGTCTATCCCTTATAGTCTATAGCACCAGGTTCTCTCAGCCACGTGGTAGTAAGTGCATAATAATGCTATGAGGCCAAAGTATACCTATAGAAAAACTTCGCTTGCCAAAGTAAAACTAAAGAGCTACATGGCTAGAAAATCTACATATCAACAAGAATTTCATGAGATACACTTCAACCTACAGTCGCATGGCATGGAAACAGATTTAACAGCCAAAGGAAAACGACACCCGAAGATCATAAACAGAACAAATCAAGGGTAAATACATCCAAGCACAACAATTTATCCACTAACATTGTAAATTTTCCTCTACACAAGAATACAAGCAAGGAAATAAAACAACATAGGCCAAACGGTAAACACGCAACACCCCATTCATGGGTATTGGTGGGATTCACCCATAAAACTCAATGACTCTTAATGGTAAGGCACAAACCACCTACCCCGATCCTAGCAGACCGATATACATAATCCATGATGACTGATTCTCCCTCGAATGTCATAGATCTGAGAAAATGTCCAAAACATTCAACCTTCGATATCTTGAGAAGGATGGAGAATTGGAAAATGAGGCTCAAGCAGAAGGGATAGCTTACCGAGGTGATTCCTACGCAACTGACCATGCTCGAATTAGAGAAAGGACGAAGAGGTGGGAGCTCATCGAAGATCCCGCCGTACTGTTCACTCTCAGATGAATGAGACCTAGAAGAAGATGAAAAATGGGGTAAGCCACAACCCTGGTCCGATTAATGAAAAATAATACAATGTGTGTACTTTTATAGTACACGGCGTGTACTAGGGCTTTCTGTACTCCGCCAAAATCGGCCTCCAAGCCACCGCTACATACCCTGTCTGTGGCCCGGACATGGACAACACACGGCTTCGAGCCAGGATGGAGAACACGGCGTGTACTCAGAAAGTACACGGCGTGTACTTCAAAAATTTCCACAAAATTCATTTTAATTAAAAACTCCAGAATAAAGGGAAACATACCTGAAAAGAAGATTAGGGTTCTTACAAAATAAAATGTAAATTTTTAATGTCAAAAATGGAGATTCTTTAATTAATAATACATTATGAGTGGTTTATAATTTTATAGAAGAAATATCTACAAATAATTTCTGATAGAAAATAAATGGACTTCATCAATGATGAGGAGTTCACTTTGTATATACTAATGAATGGATGGATTAATTATTAAAACCCTTAGTAAAAAATATGGATATGATAATTTTTTTGTATAAATCCCATGGAATTAATGTCCAGGATAAAAAATATTCTTATTTTAATTTTTATTCTAAATTTTGTAGATGTGGGACATGATTAAATAAATTATTTAAAAAAATAAAATAAGAATCAACATCCCTTAAAGACATTAATAACCATAAATTCAATGTAATATATTATCATTTTATAATAACATATATATATATTCATGATAAACACCAAATATAAGGTAATATATATATAATTCCATGTTTGAAAAATAATAAAATACCTCAAGAGAAAAAAAAATTATTTCTAGGTCACATGAAAATCAACCAAATTAGAGTGGTGAAAGATATATTCTTAAGTAGTGGATAGATATTGGAGTATTTTTTTGAAACATATAGGTGATATTAATAAAATTAATATTAAAGAGATATGAATAAAAAAGAAAAAGGAATATGAATGTAAGGGATTATAAGAATAAATTTAAAGGAAACATTACACGACATTATAAACTACCATTATCATTTCTAGAAATAATATATCAAGGTATAATTAATTAAAAAAAGAGTATGATTCAATAAATCATTATGAAAATATTTATAAGCATTACATTATTATATCTTTTATAAAATATCCACAAATATATGTAGTTTTTGATGGATTTGGATTCAAACACAAAAACACATGAGGATATGGGAAAAATACCACACATGAGAGAGGGTTTGGAAATGTTATTAAGGGGTCTAAAAATAAAATATAATATTTGGGTAGTTTATCAATTAATATTAATATTTGGTATTATAAGTTCAAAATATTATTTGGTGAATTAGGTATACATGTGACGATAATGTCACAATCAACATTCAAAATATTGGGATTAGGCAAGACAAATAACATTAATGTTTCCATTTAATAGATGGATACTATGGGGAGATATCCATGTGTCCTGGTTAGGGTTTTTTTTATTAAAGTGCAAAAAAATTATTTTTAATTGTTAAAATTTTTCTTGAGATGGATAAATCATAAGAACCAATTATAAGTGGATTTTCAATTTTAGTAAGGGTGAGAGACTTAATTAATGTTCAAAGTGGGAATTTTTATTCTATCGTTAAAATTGGAAAAATTAGATTTAGGTTTCCCTAAGATATGAAATTTTTTAAGGAAGAATATAAAGTATGGAGAAAAGGAAAAAAGTAAAAGAGTGTTAATTTTGTCAGTGATTAACTAAAATACAGAGATGATATAAAGATGAAATATGAAACGAATTTAATAAAAAAGAGTTATTATCAATTCATTTTTGGGTCCTAGAAAAAATACTTTGAAAAATGAGATAATATAAGGATCCAAATTTTAATCCGGCAAAAAATTAACATTTTATTTTTTAGGATTAAATATTTATTATAGGATTGGTCCAATGTATATAAATAATATTCAACATCAATTATGGGTAAATTTTGTTTTAGATAAACGAAAAAACCCCATCTATGTTGAGGAAACATAACATACACTATTCATTGTTCGATATTGGATAACATTTTTTACTTCATCTATCACTTCACATTGTGAGTTTCTGTATATTTAAAAGAATATACCAAATGTAAATTTGGTGGATAACAAATGATTTTTTTCTTTCATATGAATTTTTTTTAGGAATTTATTTTGGGATAATTTTAGGATTTGAATTCAATCACCATTATATTCTTCTTATTATTAAGGGATTGTATATTGTAATTTCACAAGTGTATTTTTATTTTATCATCCCAATATAATGATAGAAAAAATGAATAATATGTAGATAGGGATAGAGGATGTGTTTCAATTTATGTGGGTATATTTAATTTTTTATTTTTATTCTTTCAATCCTTAAAAATAATTTTTAAGGGTTATAAAATTTCATCATACACATAGATTTAATGCAATATTTTTTATCAATAATATAAAATTATCATTTAGATTTTATAATACTATGTTATAAAATTTATTTTTTAGAAGTTAATGAGTAATAAAATTAGTAAATAAGTACATATAAGCATATTATATTAATTGATAAATCATGAGTTGTCGACATTGGTTGATTTTGGTCATTAACTTTTTTTATAAATTATAACTGAAATAATTTTTTATAAAGCATTGATTTTATTTCATCTGGGAAAGATTATCAATTTTAAATTTTAGGTTATTATTAGTCATAGTTATTTAATAAATGTATAAAAAATAAAATAAAATAAACACATGTGATTAGAAGAAAAATGAAATTTCCTTGTATTTTCCAATAGATAGAATCCTTCCCTTTTCTTATTATTACAATTATAGTTAATTTTTGTAGAATATTATAGATGATGATATGTTTTATATTTTTTGTTTGACATTAAATGATAATATTTAGATACTTTAGTGATCATTCATAATCAATCTAGGTTCTTTTTCTTAGTATTAAAATTAGTTCTATGAAGAGACAAAACGAATATAGTTCGATAGATGTGAGACTTTTTCTTAATATAAATTTCATTGAAAAAATAGATAAACTAAAACCTAAGGATATTAATTATTACATGGAATAAAATTGAAAAGAAATAATTTCCCAAAATAATAATTTAAATTCCCATATCAGAATTTGTTTATGAGGTAATATTAAGTGAAATTCAAATACTTGGTCGATTGGTTTACATGAAATGTAAAGAGTTAAAATATTTATTAATATGATTGTCAAAATTATATCCTTATAGATATTTTTTTATCATAGGTATTATTATGTTTTAATTAAGATATAATGGATTTTATTTTTGAGTATTTATAGATATATGATTGTGGATGGAAAATAATTTTAGTGTGGGGGACTTTGAAAACATAAATTGTTACATGTTTTTTCATAAAGTATTTTTTGAGTTATTAAACAATAATTTTATCTATTTTTTGTTACTTTTTATGAATGAATATTTAAGATCATTTTAAATAATTTTATAAAATATTAATGAAATTATTTCGAAAATTATAGCACAAAATAACTTCATTACGTCTTGATAATTGGGAGTTGGAAGCTAAAATTGAATATCAAAAATTGTGGAATAACAATTAATTATAATTGAATGGAAGTTGTGTACGATTATATTTAATTAAGTAAGGAAGCATTGTGTCTTGTCCAGTGAAAGATAATAACAAAACAAACCACACTTTATTAACAGTGTGATGCTTAAACTATATTATTAGGTGTTCCACCACGATATTATATTTTCTTATATAATAAAAATTGAAGAATGAATATATATGAACTAAATTTTTATATATAAATTACAATTCATTTAAAATGTTATTATTTTGACATATAGATATGGAATTAAAATCCAGGTTTAAAATTTCAAGGATATGTGACAATATTTTTGTAGACATTGGGATAGAATTAATGATATTTAATAATAATGGTATGAATAAATGTATTAAATTTGTATAAAGGAAATATATATTTTGAAAAAAAAAGATAAATGAGATTCACACTCGAAACAATATAGTTGGAAATAATTATATAGTCAAATTATGGAATAATATATGACATTACACTGTGACACTATTAGTGATAGAAAATTAATTTTTTTTATCAATAAACCCCTTTAGGTGATGAGGGGGGGCCGAAAAGGACATCAAATACTTAAAAAACCATTCCCCAACGGTCCAAAATACCAAGGAGATAAAAACCTATATCATGTCTACAATGAAATTCCCCTCCCCAACATCAAAAACATTATGATCAAATTCCACCTCCACATCGCTGCCTAGCAAGATGTTTTTTTCAGAGATTCATGTGCCAAGTACTGATGGAAATTGTCATTACTTCTCAAACATCCAAATCAATATATAAATGGTCTACTGAAAATTCCATGCGCTGAACCTCATCTATTGAAACCCCTTGAAGTATTTGTGGTTGCATAATCCCTTGAACTGCAAACCACAATGGTCCCAAAGAAAATTCACACCACCACAAAATCCATTCCATCTAGTCAAAAAATTCAAAATACAACAAAGATTCAGTGCACCACATAAAAAAATTGGTTACTATCACACTACAAAGTAACATCAATGATGTTGACTCTTAAAAAACATCATCATATTCTACATCCTAGATTTTTGAACCATCGAAAGATGAATTCCATACAACAGCGATCTCGTGAGACTCCCTCAGACAATGTAGTTGTCATTGGAAAACTGAATAGGAAGGAACTTCAAGATGCACGAACCCAAACCAAAAATACCTTGGTATAGATGAAACAACTACCGAACAAAATTAGCATCATTGATGAGGGATTCTGAGCTAATAGAAAACAGAAGAGCCAATTTGGGAATGTAATTGAGAAAATCTGAAATGATGAATAACCCACACTATAGGTAGACAACATCGAGAAAACTTGAGATGCTGGTGAGAGGGAAACCAATGAGGGCTATATAGAAATATATATATATATATATATATATATATATATATATAAAAGTAATTTCATGGAGGCCTAATATCCTTACATAAACATCAAGTGGAAGAAACTTTGGTCAGAGGTTTCATAATCTAGATGCCTATGGTTATAATGTTTTTTCGAATTTTCATTCAACCTTTCCAATCAGACATGAATCAAATCATCAATTCTTATTTTGTTGTGATCCCCATAATCTTTTATACAAAATAAGTCATGTGAAAAAAAATTTGTGGTTGAATTTCCAAATTACTATAGTAGTAATAGTAGCATACACTATTGAATTTACTATAGCATCAGAAGTATTCTCTAGATTTAGGCCAACATGCCATAGATTTGGAGCTTTTGGACACAAGTCATTTGGGCCACCATATTCATTTGATTCAATAGTCCACCGGGACACCTAATCGATTGGATATGTGAAATTTGTGCATATACATCTACAAGGATATTAATCTGTCAAGGAAGACAAAATAAAATTATGCCCCATAAGAGGAATTCATGTAAGTAGTAGCTACCAGAGAAAAATTAAACAGAAAAAGAATGAATAGATGATATGGAAAAATTAACATAACTATGTAGCATCATTCATTTTTTTCGTTGGGAACTTTTATTCGATCTTCCATATGAGTTAAATAGAAATGCCCATCAATGAAGAAGATGCTATGGTGGAGTTATTCCAGTGTATTTTGGTGTTTGGGCCTGCAGTTCATGTACTAGTCCTTCTACCTATGTCCCTAAAAGACATGTAAGGGTTACCTCTAAACATAGATAAAAATGATATTATCCAAAAAATAAAAAATTATTTCCTTTGTTCCATTCCATCGAGTATATTTTTATAATAAAGGGTGAGTAAGTGATTGATTTATTTTATTCTTAACAGTAACTCTTATTAGGTTTATATATTCACATATTCTTTTATATGTTTTAGTCTTTATATATTTATGATCTATGTTTGTTGATTAGTTTATTTCTATTTAGCGCATGAATAAAATACATGATGTTCTTGAAAAATAAAAAAAAATATGAATTTTGAAAATATAGAATTAGCACTAAGATAAGTGTTTTGTTTATAATAAATTCTAAAATCATGGTCTCCCATTAAAATCTATAAGATTTAAATTATCTCATACACTTTTATTTATAAAAAATCAATACAATATCATTCATTTAATTATATTTTATTATTTTTTACATAAATTAAACCATTCAAATTGTGAGTCCACACATTCAAATTAATGTTACGTGACAGGGATAACAAATAATTTTGGTGTTGGACTTTTGCTTAGGATGTACAATGATTTTTATTTTTATTTTTATTAGAAAATATAACAATTAAAAAATGAATTATATTTAGAATTACTAATGCCACATGGGTTGTCATTGTGTATTTTTTACTAAGTGTAGCACTATAACATCTTCAGATTATTATCTTGGGTAATAAATAAAATTATTATAGGTTATTTGGAAAAATAAATGGTTTGAGAGGTAACTAAAATATGGTGTAGATTGTTTGAAAATTTAAAAAACAAAAATAAATGGGAATGAGGAGGAATATTTATTTTTTAAAATTTTTCTGATAATGTGAAATTGAACTAATACACCACTCTAATAATTCCAATATTCATTTTGAATATTTATTTTTCAATATTTATAATCCTACAAAATTTATACTACAAAAAATAATTCCAATATTCATTAGATTTCACGATTCAAAATTTTTATTCCATGATTCACATCTTCTTGGCCTCACATGATGCTTTCTAATAATTTTACAATTTTATAATTGGAACATAATTCAAAAACAATTATCAAATAATATGTATCCACTAGACTCAAAAAAATAATTAATGGTGGTATAATATATATATCCATTAATAAAATAAAAATTATCATCCATAAGAGGAAGAATCATCATAGAAATATTTTTAGAAAAGAAAAAAGTTAAAAATGGTGATGCCTAATTTTGTTTATAAACATATTATATATCCTATGTAAATATATAAAAATAGATATATAATTAAAACAACCAGGTAAAATTAAATATAATGACTAAGTGTTATGGTAATAATAAAATAAAATAACATTGATGAATTAGAATAGAAAATAATTGGATATATCCTTTAATAAAAACAATCGGTTCTCCCATGGAATAGGGAAATGATTAGAATCTATTTCTCTTATATTATAAATAAATTAATCTAGTTTAAAATCCATCAAATATTTAATAATATAAATTTATATATTATATTGGATTATAATGTTACAAGTTGTTATAAGTTTGTATAAGTAAATTTGATATCAGGCTTTACAACAACATGATGCTAATGGTTAATCATCTTTCTCCATCAACCAATTATCTATACATAATGATGAAAAAATTCATACATATTCAATAAAAATATTTGAAAATTTGATCCCAATGAAGACATGTATGAGTAATGTGTGGTTAAAATGGTGAGTTAATGTCCATATTTTGGTGTCGAGCATATTTTCAACATTAAGAAATATTTAATCCCATAAAATTCATGAACCAAAAATGATGGTCCATGAAATTATTATAAAAAGGCAAGTGAATATATGATTCACGAAATTTCATTTCAAAATAAATTCTATATAAAAATATTTATATAAAAAAATAATATTTTGTTTTATAATGGGAAAAAACATTATGTTTTATGATATTTAAAAATATATGTTTCATTTCAAAATCTTAATTAAATATAAAAATTTAGCCAGTTATGGGATAATTATTTAATATATATTAATCAAATATTCCTTAAAAAATTTATCATTTCCCATATATATAGACATTATCACACCTGTGAAAATTCATTTTAAAAATGATCTACCTTAACTGAACTCATGAAATATAGTCAACAGTAAAAATGTTTTCTAATATTCCAAGAAATATGATTCACTGTGATTATTATATATGAATAGATTTTCCAAATTATTTTATTAATAATATATAAATTTGTTATTTTATTTTTAAATAAAATAACTACTAGTAATCCACCATAATAAAAAATGTGTCACTCATCACTCTATAGAAAATATAAAAAATATTTTCTTATTTTCTATAAAATACATGTTATCCATAGAATTATAATGGTTATATTTCACCAATAAAATAAATATTTCATGTATAATAATCAAGAAATTTTGAAAATGGTTCATTTTGTGGTCAATGGTCCTTTAGAAATGATTTTAAAAACAAAGGGTTCCAAAAAAGTGATTAAACTCTTAATTATAATGAATAATTTAATCATAAAATCAAAATGGGGAATACCTTTCTCTATTTTACTTAAAATATATATTTTATAAAGATTTATTTTTTCATTATGTGTCATAATTCACATAATGGATCAAAAAAATCTCTCTTGATTTATATTTTCATGTTTTTTCCTTTTTAATTTGTTATGTACAAATTTTTTTTAATTTTATTTTCAATATTTTTTAAATTTTATATGTATATTTCAAGTTTTATATAGAGTTAAGTATTTGAAAAATGTAAATAAGTCAAAAATAATGTCTCTTAATATCCTTTAATTTACCCAAAAATAAGTGATACAGCTCACACTCTCCCTAAACATGTGACTTAACTCCCATATAATACCCTTCCCATGGCATTCCTTGACGTGTCATTAATTCTTCAGATAAATCAGAGTTTAGAATTCATATCTTTCCCAATACTAACACTAACTACTAATATGTATAAAAGTGTTAGAATGGGGTTGACCCCACAAGATGTAAAGTATTCTAGAAATAATCATCAATCTAATTATATGGTTGTTGTAACTCCATCACTAAATAATAAAAGAAATTAAAATACAATATATAACTAAACATAAAATAGACATAAACTAATAAAATCATCTTGGTGGGTAAAGTGAATGAAATTTATTTTTAGGGATAGTTTTTCTAATTCATGAGTGATTCAGCTTCAATCATTAATTTAATCCAATTAATAGTCACGAGACTACGAAAATTAACTAGTTTTAACTATCGAAAAAACTAATTCTATTGATGTTGGTTGATCTCACACATGAGGTAATATATAATTAACTATGATGTATTTGGTTCTCACATTGAAAAGATAGATGATTTTGAGTTGGTTATCAGTCCCCCATTTTTCTCAATGACATCTGGTTTTGTACCTCAATCGTCATCTCTCTCGTTAGGTGATTAGTAAATATGATATTAATTAATCTAAATGTAATAAAATTAATAAAAATAATATATAAGTTTTGAATAATTTATATTTCATGTAGTACGAGTCCCTTTCAACCAATCCAACCCCCTTACATTACTTATTCAATCATGGATTATGGTACATCAACCATAAGAATACAAAAAATCATAAATGACCAAATAGAAATAAAAAATGAACACAGGTTTTGTGTAATGTAATAAGACTTCCTTGAATTTATGTTCACAGCCCATATAATAATCCCTAAAAGAGATAAGATGTGAAAAATATATATCTATTCAAACTCAACAATGGTCAAATCTACTCAATATTCTTCAATCTCTAAATAGTTTATCCCCTACTCGTACTATTATTTGATCCTCTATTATTGAATATTTATCCATTTTAATATTCTCCCATTATCTTTCAGAGAAAAATAATCCCTAAAATTTATTCAAAATCATGTCATGTCTCCCTAGAAAAATAACTCATAAAATAAAGGAGCTCATAAAATATCATTTTATTATTTTGTATTTTACGGTGTGGGAATCCTATCAGTGATGTATGATCCTTAAATATCCAACTCGAAACTACATTTATACTAACTTTTTGAGAACGTCTATGGTGAAATAAGGTCAATATAGTGAAATATATACTCAATGAAAATCTATAAAATCCACTTTCTTAATTTTCTTAAAATCACATCCATCACATCCTTTCTTCCCTGTAGATCTAGAAAGAACTATACTTGTCTTTGTTCTATAAAAAAAAATTTCATTGATGATGTATCTTCTATGTCGACTCCTGGACACATGAAAACTCACTTCCCATCCTCATAAAGGGACTATAAAGAATAGTAGAACCCTTATAATTAATCCTTCATCTCCATGAATTTATCTTTATCAAACTTATTCATGACTATAAACCTTCACTACAACACACTTGTAGTATCCAACCCAAATCTCCCACAATATTCATTCATAGTTCATTAAAAGATCATTTTTTGTAGCCTTCTATTTCTATATTGTATCCTAATTCACATACACTACATAATGTTATTCATCTTGTTCATTACATGCAATAATTTCACAACTGAAAAACCTACACTACAAGCATTTCGTTTCAAATGAAATTATGTCATAATCACCCTTCCACATTATAAATGCTTCAGCATACAAGAATTAATCACTCCCATGAATATTTTTGTCCAAAAAATAGGAAAATGGTGATGTCATTGTGGATTCAACCTTCTTATATTTTCATTTAAAACTAAATGAATATTCTATACATCATTCCATTATATCATCATCTTCAAGGTACTATCTGCAATATCAATCATCAGGAGTTCTTTTGTGTACGGGGGCAACACATTTCAAAGATTCCATGATTTTCCTTGTAGGATTCATGGTTTAGTGTGAGAAGTGATAACATAAATTTAATTTGTGAAGAGGATGATGTGATCAGGGTTTAAATAACATCATCGAAATAAAAATGAATAGTTCCATGCATGGAGTCATCCCACATTGTAGAATGTTCCTAGTGCACCACGCTTAATTTTAGTTTTTCTCTTAAAGATTGAAATCGAAGTTCATAAGGTATCAAATCACTCGCTCAACCTCTCATGTCACCCCTCATGTGAGAGGATATGATCCATTTTTTTGTATTCCCACCTACCCATGAGCCATTCCTGACATGTGTTCCTTACATAATCACACATGCGAACCCCTTGGAAAACACTCATAATGGCTCTTCCATAATACGATTTATTTTTTAGGATGTCTTAGTCTTCTACACATTAGGGAGGCTTAGTGTATTTTCTCTTGGTTTGGAGGTCATTTGGATGATAACCTACATTTTCCCCATATTCTTCTTTTCTAGTGTTTTCCATATTCCAACACGCTCCAATTGAGGGCACCTCTAAAAATAGTTTTGTCACAACCGTTGGTATAGGCACCATAGAGAGACCATATAGAAACTATTTTCCATATATTGTTTATAAAAAATAGTTATACCATTAGTTTGCGAGAAACCTATAGGTATAGATTCTATAAAATGATCTTATACCAGCATTTTTTTCAAATCTGTTGTTATATGTTCCAAAAATTGGAAAACTTATACCAATGTTTTTGGAATCCGTTATTATAGGAAGTTGAATGTTTTTAAATTATTTTATCTTATAATATTGAATACATACAAATTTAAATTTCTTTTAAATATGAATATACATATTTAATATATTATGTTGTTAAAAGTGATTTTATCTAATTTATTTGGTCATTGAAATATATGTCCGAGGTGTTGGGATAAAAATTAGTGAATATTTTTTTTCATTACATATTCCAATGATTTTGGTAAAGGTGTTGGAATATGTACCATAAATTGAATTAATCCTAATAAAATCCAAAATTTAAGATTTCCAATATATATGTTAAAGTCCAAAGTCTTCTATATAGACATGTGTACCACATTAATGAAAAAAACTCAAAATATTGATCATATATGTATATATTAATTTCCTAGTCAATAAAAATCCAAAAAAGGATTAGATCATCCAAAAAATAAAACCTATACTCACTCCTTGTATTTTCTACCATGAATGTTTAATATTTTTAGGAATTCTAGAGGAGAAAATATAGTTAAATAAAATAATATAACGAGTAATTGTACCTATGAGTTTATAAATAATCCCCTTGATAAATCTACCTCAACTATTTACCTATTATATGGTATAAACCTTTATTGTGTGCGAGATATTACTCGAGTAATTCATTACTATGTTATCCAATAATTTATTCTCTTTAATCTACCTATAAGACTTTTAGAGAAAGCGAAGCCAATGAATACGTCTTATTTTTTTATCCATTTTATTGAAAAGGTACCTCACTGTTTCATTTTTAGATAATGTAACTACATCAAATCCTAATAATGAATAAAGTAATCTATGTAATGAAAATTTAATAGTAAAAAACCTTTTTCCTTGGTTTTTAGTTTTAAGGGATAAATCCAATGTCCTGGTGTTATAAGAAATTTATGATGACTACCTTCCACCATATATAATAAAAAACTCCATCAAGGAAATTTAAAGAATCATATATAAGGTAGAATGTTAGATCCCAACATGAAGGATAAATGATTGGGGGACTAATGAGTCTCTTATTTGTCTTATAAAATTATTTCCATTAAATATAATTAAACAAAAAATTTGAATCCTTTTAATGTAATCAAGATAGTAGTAGAGTAATCATGATAAATACCTTAATGAACTATTAAAAAAAACATCATGTCATATAAATTTATAACATCACGCACATATATAGTATATATTAATGTGGAAATAATGTTAATTATAGATCTATCGACCTAAATACTAAACTTGAAAACTATATTTACTAGGAAAATTCATTTCTCTAAACTGAAATAATATTTATAAAATTTTTAAACTAGGATTTTCAATGATAAAATATTTATCCAATATAGTGAGACAACGATAAAATTGTGATGCATATGCATGAAAAAAAAATTAAGACAATTTATGTCCCAGATAAATCATGAATCAAACTCAATGCATATCCTTGGATTGTTCATAAGGATTTAAAAATTATAAAAGGATTCATTTAGGAACTGACGGAATAAAAATGTCATTAAAAGTCATTTTACCTGTCTCTTAGTGTAATATAATCATGAAAAAAAACATTTGAAAAGAAATAAAGGTGTGATATTTGAATGTCTCTAAATCATTTTCCAATAAAATAATTGGTGAAATGGTTCTTATGAGTGGACTGATTGAGTTTTCCATAATATATGAACAGTCACCAATTAATTTGTAAACATATTGAAATGAACTCATCCCTATGATTTAATATTATTGTGAAATTGGTTTTTGTAGGAAAAATTAAACAAGTCCAATTAACAAAAAAACTAATATTGTTTAAATGATGTCTAACATAAGTAAATATTTCACCTCTCATTTCTAATAATGTGGCATTATGATTCCTTTGTGATTGTCTAACTTACCTATCTCTATCCACTAAATGAATACTATGCATAATAATGGAGGGACCAATATAAAATAACAATGTGAGTATCAAACAAATAACCAAAATTTTCTCTATAAAAAGTTCCATAAGTTTCATCTCATGTTCCTAAAATATAATGTTTGCTATAATAACAAGGAATTTTTCATTAGCCATAAAGTGAGAATATTTAAAATTTATGGGGAAATCCTTAATTATAATGTTTGTTGGTGATGAATGGATGTAAAAACCCATGGAACACAAATATGCACATAATTAATATCATGATCAAAATATTGAATATTAATATCATAGAAAAATGATTCAAATCCACCAATATAATCAACATCCTTATCATAATCATAAATATAATTGAATAATTTGAATAATAGTACCAATAAGAATGATAATTAATATTAGTTTGATCAGGTAAGAGTTGTGTAGAAATATTATAATACATAATACAAGACCCATAAATCATAATCACCTAAATTATGGAATAATCCTTATTAAAAAAAGATTTAAAATCAAAATTAAAAGGATTGTTATAAGAGGTGTCAAAATAAAAGACAAAAAAATATAATATTCTTCAAATGGGTAATTAATAAATTCTAAAATATAAAATTTTATAATTTCATTAGTAGTTTCCATTTAATGTTTTCCTTATATATATTTATAATCCTTTTGGTGGTTTTATAGAATCTTCAACTCAAAATTATGGGACAATGTGAAATTAGAAGATTATCCAACATGTTAAAAATCTAAATATATAAAAGAAAGATCATGTCTCTTACCTAAAAAACAATATCCTCAAGGAAACTAATATATATATATAGTTGCATTATTTTTTTAATTATGTCACCAACCTTATAGGATTTTTCTCACCAATCTATAAAAAATACAAAATAAAATGATTCATTACATTAATGGAAGTGATTAAAATCATAAATATTTATATAAATGAAACTAAATTAAAATCATGGTATAATGATTATCCTATGGTATTTTCAAATTTTATGAACTTTCATGGTGGGTGTGATAAGTGATTACATATCCCTTACATTGTTGACCATCTCATTTCATTTTTCCCCAATATTATTTATGTAAAATTATTTTAAAAATTGGGCATGACATTATATCTTTCAGTCACCTAAAGACATGGAATGTTATTCTCTACTCACATAAATGTATAAAAACATCTTTTTTCATAACCCCTTCATCTATTTTCATAGTATACAATATATTTTTCAGAAATAGAATTTGTTTATAATGCACCTCATAAATGTTTTCTTACCTGTGTATTTCTCTCATTGTAGTTCATTGATCACTCTAGAATACGCTTCTTAGTATTAATGGTAAATATCATTGGATATATAGAAATATATATCCCAATTTATTAATTCCCATATCTCAATGCGATGGAATGTGAATTCCCATTAATATTTATAGTGGGTTGGGGTAGAAGATATCCAAATAGATTACTTCACAATTTAAGTAGGGTTGTAGAAATACATCTAGTTACTTGTAGATCTCCCTCAGTTTCATACCACAAATCTCCAACTCATTCTGTTAGTTAAAAATAATTAATTTTTCAAAATATTATCATTACTATAATTTACCTCTTTTTGTTACTTACATTATATTCGTTTCCTTGTTTTATAATGGGTTTCGAATCAATTTTTATGGTTGTTTAAAGTAATGTTTGTAATAAGGAGGTGGTTAAAATTTTATTTAAAAATGGATCCTTTATTGGTCATTAATACCAAACAAAAGACCCAAAATATATTTCCACACCATGTTTTATTTTGGTGACAATGTATCATAGTTCTTAAGTGGTTGTTGTTATTTTTGTACTTAATTAAATACTCACCCTCTTAAAATAGTAATGCACTCTCTCATTTTTTGTATTTATGGAAAATAATTTGTAAAGTAGATTGGAATCATAAAAATATAGAAAATCTTCAAATGGGTGGGTTTTTATTTCTTCTTCACTGATTTTATCAACATCACTATAAAAATAAACTTAAATTAATTTTTATCCAATACATAATTATTAAATGTAAATGAGATTACACGATATATACCAATCACAAAATTCTACCTCAATTAATAAATTATTGATATTTTCTACCAACTACTTGATCAATTCTCATATTACTACAATTATGTTATTAACTAAATATCCCCCTAACATGAAATCCTCTATGATCGTTTGATTGTATCTGAGATTATCGTATAATTATTGAATGAAATGTTTATCACTGATTTTTTGAAGAAGAAAGCCGAAGAAATAACTTTTTAAATTTATTTTTTTTCTCATACATTTACTCTCCTTGTACATATTTTGTCCACATGTTATCCTTTTGTATGGTATTAGTCCTCGATACTGGGAAACATTCTATAGGATGATTTGTTTTAAAAAATTCTAATATATTAACACTTCATGTTACAAGTATTATATACAATCCTTCATAGGTCAATAATGTGATAATGGTTATTCTTTTAGTTTTATTTTATATTTTGGTCAACTCCTCTCAATAGAATCCATGGAATATATAAAATGGGTTTAATAATTCTGATTTAAGATCAAGTTATGATTCAAGAGTTTGGTATGAAAGACATTTTGGTTGGTAATTGATTTCTATTTAAACAAATTCTTGAATGGTCCTATCATGATCATTGTTTTCATTGGCATAAAATATATCTAGTTTCGAGTTGAATATGAAGGTTCTACTAGTTTCATGTTCTCAATGAGTTGTAAAAACCTAAATGGGTAAATATTGATACTTAACATGGACTAATATTATTTGATTTTAGCATGAAATATATATTAAAACATGGGGTCTTGTTTAAAAGGAATATTGTGTTTTTATCCTACTATATATAAAAATTAAAATATAAAAATAATGGAGTGAAATGGTGTTCTAATAATATTATAAGAAAGAATAAAATGAAAAGAAAAAATATAGAAAAATAGGATAAAATATGAGATGAATGAAAAATAATAAAAATGGATGAAAGGAAAATATATATTAGTAAATAAATAATAAATATAGAAAATATTATCAATTAAATATGAGATAAATCATATTTTATTATACTTTAAAGAAAATATTTTCCCCCAAGTAAAAGTGAATATTTAATTATCAATGTTGTGGTCACTCTTAAATGATGTTTGCTTTTTATAAAGTGAAACTCATTGTCTAAAATGATTCATTATCTTTATGAAGAAATTGATTAATCAAATTAGTATGGTTTCATATGAGTAAATAATAAGAGTGATAGGGAACCATAATATAAAGGATTTTTGTAAAAAAAATTAACATAAAAAATTGAGGGCGAAGAAGATATTTTTCAAAATGTTATTTAATAAAATGAAATAAATCTAAGAAACAACTATAAATAATGTTTTATCTATAACCATTAAATTCATATTTTTTATCAATAAAATTCCCTAATTTCTTATTCATTAAAACCTGAAAAATTAATATAGCCTAAAAAATCATTTCAATTACTTTATAATCTACATTCATATAATTATAATCTTAACATCGGGCTTTATTTTTAATTTTATATTTACCAAATTAAAAATTGTAAATTATTAATGTATATACTCACTATATATCTAAATGATTTGATTATAAATTTAAAATTTATATTCTAAAAATCATTCTAATGTTTTTTAGTTTTGAAAATCTAAAATTTTGATCACACAATTCACACATACTCATCCTCAATTATTTTTTTATAATTGTTTAAATTATTTAGAAAGTAAAACTTAAATCATTAATCATATAGAATTCAATAATATAAAACTACTATAATAAAAAAATACAATTAAAAGGCTCTTTAAATAAGCTAATTACAAAAATAAAACTACTCATCCATGGTATGGGGAGTCATTATAGAAATTTATTTGCAATAAAAGAAATGATAAATAATGAATTTATATATTATTATTTTATAGACTAAATAATTAAAATAACGATATAACTAATTTAAAAATGTTGAATTATAAGACAAAGAGATAATTTTATTCTACGAATAAAATAATACACCATACAAGAAGATAGATACGATCATGAAAGGGATCCTAGCATAAAAAAGTTTCCTCCTCAAATAGATTAGAAGGATTTGTGAGGAACCACTTATCATCTATTTCATAGCAACTAATACATGTCAAACCCCATTCTAAGGTGAAATTTATAAATTTAAATTGTTTGGACATCTAGTGTTACAAGTGGTTATAATTGTGAATTGTGAAATTTGATAAAATAATTTACTCCATCATCTATAAATTGGTTGAACATATTACCAAGATAAATAGTATAAAATCTAGAAGGATGAAATACTAATTTGTATTCCTCTAGTATAATTTAAAATTTGACAGCAACACATTAATATATGATTAATTCATAGCCCAAATAGTGAGTTAATGCCCATGTTATGTTTTCGTAACACACATTGATTTCACAACCTCTTTTATTCCACGAAATTTAATATATAACAAAGATGTTCAACATAAATATTTTATTAAAATAAGATAAATATTCATTCAATAATCATTTAATAAATATAAATTTCATAAAAGATTTATTTCTAAAATACAATCGTTTTCTTGAAAGGGTAAAAACTATAACTTTCTTGTGTTTTTTAAATTAATCAATGAATATCAAATTTTAATTAAAATCATATTTAGACCAACATGAATAAGTTAAATATTTTTCTATCAAAAAATATTATAAATAGTAATATATTCTATAATAATGTTATTTTATTAAGGATAATTAATTTGTTTGAGGCATAAACTACCAATTTATCTTTTTTCATAAGGACACAACCTCATGTTTTCATTAAAGTATTAATGTAAATCACAAAAGAAACTATACATGAGTGAAGTGTGAGTAAAACTATAGTTATAGACCTCTAATTTAGCTCATTTATACTTTATTCAGATTTTTATGTTAATAAATACATTACAAAAATCCATGTTAACTTAATATAGGGACTAATAATTAATTCAATGTTATTCACAAACTATATTTAGTACTAAGATAAATCAAGAAAAATATGGGTCTCAATGACACTTGTGTACCAAGGTCATTCATTAATATCATTTTTTTAATAATCTTTTAAAAAATTATTTCTTGTGATCAAATTCAATTTTTTTTATTTCTTTATAATAATACTTATATATTCTTCATGTTATTCTTCTATTGAAGAGTATATGTGAATAAAATTTATAAATCCCACTATAAAATTATCTTGCAAATATCTAAAAACACTATTTATCAAGTCCATGGTGACTTTTAGGGTATTTTTGATTCTAAACAACATTTCTATGAAAGTGTCCATTTTTTAAAAAGACTAAATTTTGAATATCGTTTGTCGTTACCTTTAGTTGATGATATACATATTAATGTTACATTTTTAAGATGTTATGATATATATAAAGAAGATAAAAAAGGTTATAACGACCCCTGAATTTATTGGTGATTATTTTCAGAGGAAATTTTAATTTTTGGTTCGAGAGAAGGGTATGATTGAATGATATGAATTTTGATTAGAAATACTAGTTTTATACATCTATATGAGGAGTTTTGAGATATTTTTGGAAGAATAGAAAGTCTCTTTGACGATCATGTGAGTGTCAAATAGGGTTTTGGTGACCAAACAATAGAAATATACTACATGTGAGAGATCACAACATAGTGACTAAATTTTTTGAAGGAGAGATTTGTTCATGCCATGATGGAAGAAAATCATATAGTGAACAATATTTGAAAGATTAAATTTCTGGGACTTGGGTAAATCATGTTATATCTAATGTGATAAACCATGGGGGTGTCTTGGGGTGATTCATTGTGTCTTGTATGAAGGGATGAATTGTGTAGGGGTTAGGTGGAAGATATATTCTGCCACCTAGAAGGAGGGTTGATCTATAAATCTCCACCAGAGTTTATCTTATGCCAAAAAGGTATTTGGATACCCTGCAATAGGTGAACTCAGGGATTTGGGTTCTTCTCTACGGTTGGAGTGTGCATCTTGAACCATTTTTTCATACCAATTTGAAAACATAGTGGTGGGGCATTACGATGTGGCCCAAGGGGTAACACTAAAATGTGTCTATTTTCCATAATTTATTAATATAGTTATCACTCATATTTTACAAGTTGCAACCAGTAATGATTTATATGGAATGGGGGCTTAGGCAAAGTCCATTTGATTGGGTCCTTCCCCACTTCATCCGCACTTAGATCCACATTGATGCAGTATATTTTAGTTGGATTCAACATGTTGATTAATATGATATCATCCCAATATTATTAATTTATTTTTTTATATTTCTCAACTCTTATTAATTATTGTTCTGGGATAGGGTTTGAATAAGGATTGCATCAGAGCATGGCACAATCATCTTCAAATTTTGGGGATTTTTAATGTGTTTAATAGAGTATGTCTTGGGATAATTAACACATGTCATGTTTCATTATTTTTGTTAAAGACAATTTTTTGTTGATTTTTTTTGAAAAACCTAATTGACTTATATTAAATTTGTGATTTTTGGGTGTTACTTGGAAGGAGGTTTTTCTCATAGAGGTGTTGGGGGTTTGACACATACCTCGTTCATGTCGTTGGTAATGGTTTTGGTTTTTCAATATGGCCTCTTATGTTTTTCTGAAATTATAGAACATTGGTATAAAATATTTCAAGTAATTATAAGAGTATAATTTATTTATATGAGTAATTTTAAGGATATATGGTCATATGCCATGGAAAATTCGTGGAGTTTAATGGTTTAGGCTTGTATGAGGCTTGGCAGAAATTTCATGGAGATGATAACTCTTTTACACAGTTGGGTGCCCCCTATAAAACTTAAATATATAGATGTTAATGTATAATTATGGATAATATATTATCTTTTTGTTTTTAGGTAAAATTTATAGGGATCAAGATCACCATGGGGATGAAAATATGGTGGCATTGAGCCTCCTAGAGGTGGACAATGTACATAATATGACATTGAGTGTTTTTGGAGAGCCAAACACCATACAATCAAGAAATAGTCGACATCATTTTTTAAAAAATTTGATATAGGATAGGTCTTGGGTATCAATATGAGTTTGGGTATACTAGTTTGGATATTTCTTTAGAAAATTATCATTTTTTATTGGCTTAGATTTATATGTGATATTTAAAAAGGTTATATGTCTCACATGTAATTAATAATACCCTATTGAGGTTGAATTGGAGTCTTGTTGTTTTGTATGATAATGTTATGTTCTATAGGTATAGATTTGTTGTGTTGTGGAGGGTTTTATTTAGTTAATGATCTTGATATAACATCGAATGGATAATTAATATGGGACTTGGTTAGTGTTTTTTTGAATTTCCATAATAGTTTTGAATTGTGTTTCTAAAAGACCTTGAGGGTGTAAAGTTAGAATAGCCCATTGGTATCGGGACCAAAATATTTTTATGGGAATTATAAAGGGGTATAGAAAACAAAATATTTATTATGGGGTCATATAGGCCATGTGGGCCATGGTGTGTGAAAAGACTGTGTTGATGGTTGATGATTATTGTTGAATTTTTTCTCAATATATAAGATGTAGTCAGAATTAAATTTTTATTGATCTCATACATGATTAGTAATAATTCCTGGAAAAAAGAAAGAGGGATAGATAAGAAGATATTAATAACAATTAAAAATTTATGGTGATAATTCTAGGATAATTTTTAGGTATTCATTTGATCTTATTTTTAATATGATTCTCTATAATTGGTGTTGATTCTCATAAAATCGTTATGGATTCACTTGATCGAATTGAATTTCATGATCAAGAAATTTTCTATGTTAACTCTAATGATTATTTATGTTATATTAAGTTCCAAAAGTTTTATGTCATTGATGAAACATTTATTAATATAATATGAAGTAATTATGGAAAAATATTTTATGGTTTCCTTATTGTAATAAATTATATTTTTCATAAAAATGATTGAATAATATGAATATTGTGATTTTATTGAATTCCTTGAAAAAAAATTCATATGTTTTGTTTTCATGAGGTTTTTGAAGAGGATTGATTTTTGACATAGGTATTTTAAAAGTCAATAAATCTCTTATTGGAATAATTTTTTAAGCCTTCATTAAAAAATATTATCAACCATTGATGTCCCTAAGTGACAACCCTCATGCACTCTTAGGGGACCTGATGATCAACCCCTATGGAAGGGCCTGCCAAAGGAAATGGCATGGTTGCTTAGGATTGGGTGGGCTATGAAATGGCCTACACGAATGTGCATGTGTATAGGGTTCATGGTTAAGCTAAGTTGTACAATAAGGTGTTAGTGGTCCATTACAGGAGTCATGTGGTCTATGTGGAGTGATGTAAAATTATAATGTTTGTTGAACCCCATATCCAACTCGACCAAAGAGAGTTAATGGATTGATTAATAAATTCCGTCCCGAAGATGCTCATTGATGATGTGGGATAAATAGAGTGATTTTACAATTCCTCTATCCATTTACACTTTAGAAAAAATGATTTTCATCTAATCTTTTGGATCTCGTCAGTTTGATATCCCATGGACCACTGATTTAAAATTGCACTATCAACTTATTTCCTTTTAATGACATTCATATCTTCATGAGATTTAGAAAACCATCTATCTCTACTCAAGATTAAGAAGGATTGATATTAGGAATATATAACTGATGCAAGTAATGCAATATCATTTTTCATGCATACTAAATATTTGATGTACAATAATATTATAAGAAGTCATCGCAAGAACTAGTGAAATTTCATGAGTTTGTCACATAAATAAAAGCAATCATTTGTTGTATCACATGATTTTATTTGGATTATAGAAAGAAATATTAATATCAATAGATGGTGTCACATAAAAACAGATGTAACTTTGTTCACAAGAATATCCCATCTTATCATATGAGTTATTCGAAGGGATGTCCAACAAGATATCATGAATTCTCACATGAAGTCATGTTAAGAATCACCATTGCATTACTAGAAGATAGTGGAGGAATTTTTGGATCGATGATGTTCTCATTATAATTGTTCATGTGATCCGTGTGATCATTCCAGTAAGTGATGTAGACTTTTATGCATATATAAATTAAAATTTAATGGGATTGATCAATATCCTTATACATTTTAAGAGTCCTCACTATGCCATTAATATTCGAGAAATATTTCCTATCAAATCTAATCATTATATAAGATTTTTTTGTTTCTTAATTTCTGATAATTTGATATAATCTCTTGAATTAGAGGATTACTCAAGATTCATTCATGCAATAAATAATAATAATGTATGATCTAATCACTTGAAGGAGTATCATGTGATTTTTCTGATATAATGATGGTTTCTATCAAGGAATTCATAGATAGACTCTATTCATGTAAAGGAGACCACACACAAACACATTCTTGTAACGAAGAGACACTCTAGTCATATAGGTGTTTTGAGGAGTATGAGACATGAACCTATAGTGACAACTAGTTTCCTTTGATGGAAATAGCATTGAAAAAACATTTTCATGTCAAGGAAATTGCGGACACACCTCCTATCATTCAATGAACTTCTTTGAGAGGTGGTGTTCATAAAGGGATAATATAATGTGAATATCTCCATCCCATGTGGTGGTGGAGAATGTTATCATGGGATTAAATCACATGAATTAGGAACGATAACCCAAAATCCATATGCATCTTATATGAATTCCTCTCACGAAGAACTCTAGCCAATTGCATGATCCTTTTGAGAGTCATTCGAAGGGTAGAAGGGTTCTTGTGATCAGTCTTATTAAGACATTACATAAAGAATACAAATAAAAAAATGTGATCATTACTTGCTCATGTGAATTGAGAAGAAGATATCCCTTGAGATCCTATGGAACACCTTGTTGGGTTACACAAAGGAAGAAGATACAAACAGTGAATATATATGTATATTTCATAAGACACATGCATAATTTAATGAACATGAAAATAAATGGTTGATAATACAAGCTATGAATACTGAAGAATAATGTAGTTTGATGAAATTTTATGGAGTTTCCCATAAAACATTAAAAGTGGAAAAATTTGGTGAAAGGGTTTTTAATGTGAAAAATCTATGCAATGTATCACAAATTCCTGAGTGTTGAGGCTTCAAGAAAATAGTGTTTTGTGTTTTTACAAGTTATTTCGGGAATAAAATAATATTAGAAGAAATGTGTGAATCACTTGCACACATTAATTGAGTCTATGAAAATCACTGATGGAAGATTTATTTTCCAATGAATTTGATTACTATGGACGATGATAAATTTCATTGTATCAAAATATTCTCCAAATAATAATTTATAAAAATGATAGTGAGTTGGGGTGAAAGATGTATATTACAATTATTGGAAAGTACTAAATATGGTATTAGTTGAATAAGTAATTGAAGTAACATGATTATTTGGTTGGTTAAAATTCATATCATGCAGTATAAAGATAATATTTAGAGTATTTATTGAATATATTTTAAGAACTGGTGGTTCTAGTATAAACAACACCATTGGAGACTGGTGGAACATGTATAAAAAATTCAACTAACTCGGGAATATTAATTGTTTCATTCCTAAACATTGTACTCCAATTCAAGGTGATTGAAATTTCTATAAATTTTTAGTGATAAGAAGATCTATGAAACCACAAAAGGATGATCATAAAAAGTGTATAATTTTTTATAGAACCTTTTTAAAATATTTGTGTTTTTTTTTTGTTTACTTAACTATCATTATTGCATGTGTATTTGACAATTGAGTGAACAAAATTGATCTATTTCTTTTAAATGGGAATGAGGTTTGAGAATAATATGGGTAACATAAAATTAAGTATAAATTTGGTAAAAAAAATGGGGCACACTAATTCACCCCCCTCACATAGCATCACTACAAAATACATCTAGGCTATACAAGGTAACATTGGTATGAAAAGTGTGGAATTACACTAATTTGTAGAGAGTGGGATAGGTCTAATAATTATAATGGATGACTATAGAAGTGAGATAGTGGTATCAAAGAATTATTTGTGTTGTTATTGTTTGAAAATGATGGTCTTCAAGGGTTTGTTTAGAAAGTATAAGTGGGTGATGAGTATTCTCTATGGTGTTATTCTACGTCATGATAAACTATCACTTTTTTTTGAATTTGGTCTGTGATGGTTTATAAGGACATTGATATAGGACCCTTCCATTAGTGAGATTTTATTGGTCAATATACAGTGTGGGACTGGACCCTGAGTGAGGGTTTAGTGGTATGAACTTTATTTTGGTACCTTACCCAGAGTGAGAGGGTATTTGACTGGACATAGGTATGGGAACTAGCCCAATGCGAGATGGTAGTGATCAAAATTCTAAACAGGGCCCCACATTGAGTGATAGTTTAGTGGTCGGGATCTAGATATGAGGTCATTCCCTAAGTATGTGGATGCTAGAATGGACCTCCTTTATTGAGAGGGTATTAGTCCATGATGCTATTGTGAGACCCACCCTAAGAGGGGGGAAGTCTGCATGATGTAGCATATGACTTATTTTCATGCTTCTCCCTCGGTGATAAAGTGCTAGCATAGATTACCATGGGTAAGAGTGTGTTATTCAAGGATATGATTGTGGATCCCTATAGTAAGTGAGTGAGTGGAGGTTGAGGCTTATCAAGATGTGGCTAAGGTTCTATAAAAATCTACATTTAGTGATAGGTTAGTCTTCATGGCATTTTATGGAAACCATCAATGAGTTATAAGGTTTGTTTTAGGGTCATGGGATGTAAATACTTCCACTTCCGATGTTGATTGAGTTCGGAAAATTCCAGTACTATGGTGGCGAGATTAGTACATGATTACTTGATGTGAATTCTTATATATTTCATTTTTGTGGAATACATTTTCCTTGAATATATGTTTATATAATGGTGTATATTATAGAAATGTTGTGAGACCATGTTGAGGTGAATTTTTCACACCTAGTATGGGAACCATAGTGTAACTGTAGATATTAATTTTTTTCTATCAAGTAACATATTGCATAGTGGATCAGGATAAATCAACTCGACGAGGAGTGGAGATGGGATTTTCGTGAGACTCAGGGTTTTAGTTGAGACTCCTAATTTATTTAATTCCTTTTTTTTATTTTTCATTGGCACTATGCATGATTTGATGGGATATATTTCTGAATGGATGAATTATTCAATTACAATTTCATGGGTGTATGTTTATTTTTTATGGATTTCATGGTCTATAATTATATAATTTATAATTTAATTTTTATACTCATAGATGTATGATTATCTTATGATTATTTTTTGTATTGGTATTGAGAGTATAGCCCCCTAAAATTGATCATAGAATATCACATCAGTTTGATATCCTTATACATACACGGGGGAACACATGAGGTTATATGGGGACCTAGGTTGGGATTCCTATTGGTGATTCTTTTGGGTCCTTAAAAAGTGGAATTAAATCTTCTATTATTTTTTTGTTACTCTTTATGGATTACTAGATGAAGATAATAATTATTAAATCTTGTGATGGACCTCAGGATAATGATTCATGAACACCTGTACTATTGGTAGTTGAAGTTACTAAGATATTGGACTATAATTATGGGTTTTTTATGTAGTGTAGAAATTTATTTAAATAATATGTGCTAATTTTATATAATTATTTTTGTATTTGTGTCATTTCCCACAGTGGTAATAGGTGTTTTTTCATATATCATACATTTCACATAGTATTCACATGAAATTCATCTTCTTTTGTGTGGTTTATGTTTCTAACAATAATATGTTTAGCAGTTTGATGTTTCAATAATAATTTATACAGTTTTTTCTATATAAACTTTTGATGGAATTATACTCAACTAATCTATGATGTCTTACAATGAAAATTATTGTTTATACTATCATTTTATGATCTTATATTATGTAAATATATACCCCGTTGCAAAGGATGTGTCTTAATGCTTGGTGGGTTGGTTCATGAATCAGATTACCTATTGATAGTTCAATGTAGGAATGGTTTTCCTTGTATATGGTTTAAAATTGGAACAAGTTTTCCTAATGATTTAATCCTTTGAGAGGGTAGAAGTAATTATTATAGAATACTTATATATAAATCACATCTGGTGCTTATGGAATCATGGTAATGTGAAAAGGTAAATAACTATTAAAATCATGGACTCATTGTATTTTAGTTTAACATATGATTATGTAGGTTGAGGTGATCCTCATTGGTTGGTTCATGTATTGGTAGAGTGTGTGTAGACAACTCTTGTCATGAGAAATGATCGAGTGGTGTGTGATGTGTGATTCTGATTCTAATTGTAGCATGATTAACATTTCTTAGGATCTTTGGAAAGAAAGAATGATGTGTGATCTTCTATGAGAGTGTTGACTTAAAAGGTTTGATGGCTGGTATATTAATCTTTAGAGCCTAGAAAAATTGATATGAAACTCTTGATATAATGAGTCCGGTTGTATGGTTGGGTTATATTATAATGCATTCTTGATTGATTTTTGAAGAGGCCAATAAGGGTAGTGGTAAAAAAACAAGTAAAAGGAGATCCCTAGGGGGATCATTATTATCTTGAAAAAGAGATGGTGAGTTCAATATAATCACTCGGAGAAGGTTTATATGATTATGGGTTGATGAAATTTGTTACATTCTATGATTTTTTTGAGTATTTGAGTGGTGTATTTATAGATTCATTATGAATTTTATTTGTTCCAAGTGAACTCAATTCGCGTTGTGATGATATTGTGAATTTGATATGACGTAGTTCCTACACATTTTTTTATAGATCAATAAATGATGGAATTAGTGAGACACTTGCATGCACAAAGTCTGATGGTTTTAATAGGAATTAGTTGTGCCTCCAAGTGTTAAATGGATACCTTAAGCAAGGATTAATGAGTCATGGAATTGATGTTCCATGCATGGCCCTTGATAGGTGTTTTTAGATATGGGATGATTGTGGGTCAAGAAGAGTGATATATGATTAATGTTTATAATTATCTATTTTAGTGCTCAATAAGCAGTTTATGGGAATCCATATGCCATGGATCACACAATTGACTATTGGAGGATATGATCCGCATTCAAGGTGAATTTCTCTTTAATAACATTGAAGATGAAGTTTTTGGTAGACCTTGGTTGGGTGAAGGTATTTCACATTATTTCATAAGTAAGAGTTATTCATTCATGTCCATACATTATGATATATATAATTTAATGGGGTATAAGACATTAATTTTGGGTGTTGGTTCATTAGTATGATGATAAGGACACTCATATAGTGTGGAATATAATATCAATAACTAGTGTATAAACATTTTGTTTGAAGGGTCATATATTTTTTGAAATTGGATAGTCTATGGTTGAGATGGAACGTGGATTCTTCTGTATACATAAATCCAATTTTATCTCGTTCCTTGGTAAATATGAGATTTCGCATACAGGTATTGTGTCAGATAGATAAAATGGTTTGTTAGAAGACCTGTGGAGTAAATTTGGAAAACTGAATAGTGAGTAAAAAACATACATTGATTATTGTCAGAATATCTTGATGGTAGTCTTGGTTCGATGAGGGTCAAACAATTTAATTACATCGATTTATGGGTTTCATATTTGGTGTGTATACATTGTGTGATTTTATGATGCATCCAGGTGTTAAGGAATCAAGATTAAGTGGTGTGGCAGAATGATATCATCTGGGGTTGGGTGTTTCACAAAAATTTGTCATAAAGATGTTTGAAAATGATGTCAAAACTGCATTAGTAGTATTGTTCTTGAAATAGATATCATGTTTCCAAAATTGGATCAAATTTTTTTATAAGAAATAAATTCTTTCCTGGAATTGTGATTGCTTGATCGATTAGTTAATATTCATAAATGAGTAGTGGTTTTTGGTTAAGATCAATGACTAGGAAGTTGGTAGATGGACCGATGTGAATTTATGTAATGAGAATACTTATAGTGGGAATTTCGTTGTAGGCACAAAATTTTTTTTTATAGATTTTTTAAAAAAATTAAATTTTCTATTTTTGAGAACGTATTATCATATTATTTGGAATTGGATTGTAAATACAATCATTTTACATCTTTAAGATGTAATTTTTTATTTTCTTTAGAGGAAGAATATGTTCCTCATGTTATTTGGTAAGCGTTAGAGTAGTTTTTTGGTGATCATATAAGATAAATCTGTTGTAGAAAATAGATCATACCATGAACTAGGGTGTTTCATCTTCTATTTTGTTTCATTAAAAATTTAGAGGGTGATATTGGGGTTCACCATGGAGGAAGGGAACCACCTAACTAACACACTATGTTAGATTATATCACACTACAGCCTGTGAATTTCACCACGAGGGTGGATCAGTGGTGAAACATCCCAGTATAGCCCAAGGGCTACACCATGAATGGTGATTAGTGGGGAGATATACCACAAATCTAAGGAGGATGGATACATCCTGAAGGTCCACCTTTCTAATTGAAAGGTATTTATCCACATAGTAGCAAGTGATCTTATGGTTTTTGAGTTCTATTCTAGGGGCGGTGTTACATCAATGTCCACGGGGTTACACTAAGATGAAACCCTAGATCGAGGACATTATGTCATGTCTTAGGGGGAATACACTAAAATGGGCATTCTGTATCATTTTTTAAGTAACATGACACTTGTCTTATCTACGTTGCCAACTATCATAATTAAATGTGCAATGGGGATCAACGAAGGGTTATTTAGTTGGAGACACCACATGCCCCCCTTGTACCACATTTAATGATTAGTGATTTGTGTGGATTATTAGTAGAAATTATAGTTATGATCTTCGACATATTCATAAATTATTCTCTTCTATTTTTTCTTCTAATTTATTATAGTTTTGTGATAGGTTTTGTTTAACGATTCCACTAGAGCATAATAGAATCCTAGTAAAATATTGTAGATCATTCATGATACAGTTAAAAGATGTCATAGTATGATTAATGAAAAACATATTTAATTATTTTTTCAGTTATTTCATTCAAAAAAATTATTTAGGAAATTAAATTACATTATATTGAAATGGTAATTGTCTTGTTGTTAGATGTTAGTTCTTTTTCTCATGGAGGAGTCGAGGTGTTTCATGGAACATTCATTAATATTCATTCATTGTTCTAGTTTTTGAGATATCCCAATGAGTTTTTGGAAATTATATCAGATTTTCATAAATTATTTATATAGATATTAATATTTTTTAAAATTTATAATTTGAGAGTTTGGAATGAAATAGGATCCTAGGTCATTTTGGGAGCATGGTATGGCTTGGTTCATACATGTCCAAGGATTGGAATGTATGTCTTGAGGATTGGAATTTCCTTTAAATATGTAGGTGTTCCCTTTAATAATTAAACATATTCACATTAATGAATCAATATGAATGATTAATTGGTTGTTCATTTTTGGGGAAAATAGATAGGTATCGATATCAACTTAGGTAAAGAAATATGGTGGAATTGATCCTTTTAAAGGTTGAAAAATTATCTATTTAACATTGAGTTTTTTATATTTTCATGGTGGATTAATTATAAGGGGGAATGGATGTAATATTTTGGTTATAATAGAATCCAGAAATCTATTAAAATTTATGAATAGATTGAGTATACTATGTTGGTTATTCCTAAGGATAATTAGAAGTCACATGGGGTATAGTCGTGAGAGTAATGGGTGATATGGTCATATATCTCATGAATGTATAGAAATACCTTATTGAGTTTTTATTGTATCCCTGGATTATGATATGATTGGGACAATTCATGTATATTTGGAGGTGGTGTTTTGGGTGGGGGTTTCTTCCAGGTTATTTGATTTAAAACACTCTAAACAAAAAAGCATTATGGGACACAAGTATGCATCATGGGAATTGTCATTAAAGGATAGAAGTAAGTTCCTACAAGTCCTTGAGGGAGTGTAATTGTAATTTTCCATGGGGATTAGGACATGGAAAAATTATATGGGAATTGGAAATGATTATTGAATCCAACCTCTAAATTCTAGGGTTATGTAAGACCTAAAAACTATAGGGGCACAATGGGATAATGAGTGTATATTTTTTATTGTTTTTAGATATTGAGATATATCAATGGAAACAAGTGGATTCCCTTACAGGTGTGATGGAGATGCCGAGAATTTCGGTTTTATTGTGCATATGTGATCAAATTAGTGAGAAGGGGTTTATAGGGAAAGGATGTGTGGGTTTTAATTTTTACTCTAAGATGCTAGGATAAGATTCAAGTAAATTGAACTTTGTTTTGAGTTGTGTGTATGATAAATGACGAGAAAACAATTATAGGACACTACCTTTTCTGAGAGGGGACCTACCTTAAGTTTGACTGTATTTTTCATGATTCTATAGGGTATCTAACAAAAGTGAGAGGGTAGTGGTAAAGACGTAAGTATGAAAGCCATCCTTATGTTAGAGGGTATTGGTCATGATCTAGTATGGTCCCCCACCCTTAGTGAGAGTGTAGTAGTCATGATCTGGAGACAATACCTTACCATTACTAAAAGTGTTGTCAAATAGGAAACTCTAAGTAGGAATGTATTGGTACAATATATGATTATGAGATCGAACATGAATGTGAGGGGTGAAATAGATGTGATTTGGAATGGGACTTGATGATATGACTCAAAATAAGTGAGTTTGTGTTACCATGGACTACCCAATATGAAAGATTATCGGTAAAGAATGTGATTGTGGGATCCTATCCTAAGTGAGAGGGTATAGCTCAACACTTGATTTGATATAATTGAAATTTGATATAAACCAGAGATAAATTAAATTGTAGTTTTCATGACAGTATATGACACACTGACCTGATTAACATCGTATAGGTTAGGTATGTTTCATGAGAATACTTTTTCATCTAGTGTTTTTCATGAAAGGTATGTTCGAGTGTTCTGGTGGTCTAGTTTCAACATGATGACCCAACATGCATGCTTATCTGTTTTATGTTTTTGTTTTTTATTGTAATCATACATGCACATGTATATTATGAAATATATTATGGGAACATGGTTAGACTCAAATAATATGTATTTATCTTTCCCTATAAAGTAACCGTGTTTTTCACGAATAACTTTTATTTAGATTTTTAGGTCAATGCTTTTATAGTCAACAAGGCTATAGCAACTAAAAAGGTAATGGTTATGGGTTTGTGGAGATTATAGTAGTTTTAGTGGAGTCTCTTTGTTTATTTTATTCGTCTTGTTTAATTATTATATGTAATTGTCCTACTAATTGATTAGTAGGGTTGTATGACTATATAGTTTCATTGTTCATTTATCTTAGTTTGGGTATATGATTATTTGTATATGGTTTTCTTGGTTTTAAATTTTATAACTCATACACGAATTTATGTTGCTAGTTGAGTTTTTTTATTTTTCATTATTGATTGTACTTATATTGATAATATAATCTCCCCAACATTGGTCATAGACTATTTTCACTTTTCTCCAACTGATTACATTTAGGGGGCACACGTGATGTCATGTGGAGACAATTTCTATGAGTCTATTTGGGTGATTTTATCTTACACATTACACAAGACATCAAACTAGGTTAGTGGGTACTTGTTCATTTTAGTAATCTTATTAGGCTCTTATTAATAACTACTGAGTTGCATTGACCCATTTTTGCTTGAAAAAACTAATTTCTTCTCCCCATGGTGATAATACATAAGTGAGTGTGAACCCTTTGTCCAAATATTCATATATTTTATTCATTAATTACTCTATATCTATTGTTTCCCTTTTATATGGTCCATCTAATTTAATATTTATATAATATATAAGTTCTATTGTGAAATCTTACCCATGATATGGAGGTGGACCAAAAAACGCTTCATGAAATACATCAGTTTATCCCATTATAACATAAATTTAATAATGGTACAAATTTTCCTTTTTCAGAACAATTTGATCAAGATAGACATATTTTTTAAGCATCATGACCCATACATGTGTGGGAATTTATAGATTGGATTCATAATTTTCCATGATTTTATATAATATCAATGCATAGTTTTTTATTTTTAATTTCCAAATTATATTAAAAAATACCCTTAAATGTATATAGGAATTCCCCAGGTGGGATCTTTATAATAGGAGTCAATCCATCCTAGTATTTCTTCAAATTATAGTAAAGGATGAAGTATATGATTTGCAACATTAATATTTCCACAAACATTAACTGGAGAAGATCCGTACATTTGTGATATAATAATTACACCTCTAAGTGTTTCCATAAATAACTCAACTTCATGGTATTATGATGATATTTACGTATTTTTATAAATATTTTGATATATGAAGGAATTAATATACCAAATTTCTTTTCATCGTTGTTAATTAAATATATTTTTATCTTTAACCACTTTATTCTGATGTTCCACCTAAGTTGATGTGATAGAAAAATATCATACATTATCTCATTGATTAAGTGATTATTAGAATTATTTATTCTCAATGTTCCTTGGTTTAGTGCATTGGATTTCAAAGAAGCGATATTATATATAGTTATATTATCAAAAAATGGGTGGCTCATTCAGAGGATCTGTCCTTTCAATCAATTAATACGGTTTCCTCTTTATATCCCTATGAAATTAATTCATTTGATGCCCTCTTTTTCCACACGTGAATCATTTCTTAAATCTACTAATGTAGTTCCTTGAGTAGTTATTTATATATTTTTTATGAATGGGAAGCTTGATCTTCTTTCATCCATGTCCTTTAACATTGTATTCTTCAGTATGAAACCAAATCCATTGTTTTTTCCCCAATACCATGAGTGTTTCTATAGAAGACTATTTATAATTTAATAACACATCGAACAAAATCTTTATAATGGGAAAATATTAAAATAACATGAATGTTTTGGATAAATGGATTCATTTCCCTATGTAATATGTCAATTAGTTTTATCTTGGTTGATAAAAAACTAGATACATTCCTTAAAAACATGTGGTACAATCCTCTTAAATCACATCATATCTATTCTTCATAAATTCAGTTCTAAAAATCATCTCATCATTTTGGTATGAATAATACAATGAAATTAATTGTTCAGATATTTTTCCATAAACTCTTCTCAGTATGTTGATCAGAATTTTCCTTGGATTTCATATTCTTTATCAAATTACACCATTGATCTAATTCTCTATCTTATTTTGAGACATATAAGGTGAATTTACCATTCTTACAGAAAATAAGCATCGAGAATGTTTTTTCTATGGGGTTTATATATTGATCAAGAATAAAAAAAAGTTAATATCCACTAAATGAATTATGTTGTTATTGTTCATAACCTAGTATAAGTTGTAAAGCATTATTATATGGTTTATAAATTCATATCCCATTATATTTATATTATCATTCCAAAAATCATTACTTAATTCATTAGATAAGTGGTTAATTTGATTCTTCCTAATTCCATATATTTTTTAAAATTGAATATGGTAGAGAGAAAAACCAATCAAAATTCAATAATGCGTGCATTAATAACTTATTCATATTAGTTCATTAAAGATTTGATATAATTGTCATTCCTTAAAAAATCAATTAATTCATCTTGGGTTGTATTTACTATCTAAAATAATTCAAAAATTAACTATTAGTTGCTATAATATCATATATACCAACTTATACATCACATACATAATTATTATATCATTTCTATATTAAAAATACATAATATTACATATCAAAAAATTCATAGTATTAGTAACATAAAAATTATTCATTTTACGACATTAGTACATATATGACCCCAAAATTTATTCCAATCCATCATTACTATCCTCTAGTAAACCTCTAAATTATTAAAAGAAAATATGTTAACATAAAATGATATATAAAAAAATAGAAACATAAAATGTAAAACCCAGTGGATTGTTTAGGGACAATAAGAGGGGGTGAATCACTTTACAAAAATTTTACCATGTTTTTACATTCTTTTAAATTATCCCATATTAAACTCGAACCTCTTCCCTAGTTAAGCAGAATGAATATGATATGTTGTCTTTTAAATCATATTCCCATTAAATAAAAATAAAAATGTAACAATAGAAAAAATAGATTTTTTGCAAAGCATTGACTCAATGTGATAGCTTACATTTCATCATTATTGGCTTGTTGTAGTTTAATGGATTTTATTATAACTATAATATAAATTGATTAATTTTTAGAACAATTCACAAACACGTGCTAGGCGGGTATTATCCACTTCCCATATAATGAGTTGTTTATAGTAAAACCACCATTTATTCAATGGAATTTTTTATAATATCGACTTTAGTTTTTCAAAATATTCTTCTCTATGAACACATGAATAAGATATCCCTTATCATTCATTTGAACTTGAATCAATTGATTTTCCCATTCCTCAACTAAAATTGGTTTACTAACACTATATGTACAGTATCATGTATATGTGAGTGGTCCCAGTACTCTTCTTCATTATGTTGATGATGTGACTAATAAATTGAATCACTAAATAATCTGAATGATCAACGTAAAGATATTCTTAACTATGAAGGTTTTATTATTACTAAATCCCTAGAATATATGTAAGATATTATTTCTAACTAAGCTCACAATCTATAAATATTTAATTTTCATTCTTCCCATGCAATATATTGCTCACTTTATTTTATCATTTTATGTGTTAATATTACACAGTGTTCATATATTGTTTTATAATTTTTTGAATTATAATTCATGAATATATTGACTCCAATCAACCCCTATCTTTTTTTATTATTCCCACAACACATGTGTGCACTCATTACAGTGCCTTTTGTAACATAAAATTCATAATATTTCCATTTTATATACTTTATGAATCCTTGGTTAAATGGAAAATCATTTGGCCTCATGAAATCTATGTATATGAAATCCTCATTTTTCACCTTCATATTAACTTGACATTGAACACATGATATCAAAAATTATTCTACTTTATGTATCGATAAATCTCATGGATTCTCTTCTCTATGCAAGGTGCAATGTGGGATAATTTTTTAGTAGGAATTCAAATATTTATCTCAAATATCATCTAAATCATCAAAAAATCAAACCAATTCAAAAAATTCTTATTATGAAAACATGGAATTATTTTTCCCCAATCCTTGAGGTATACTTCAACACATGAAACACTAAAAAAAATTTCTCCTTTGTTTTTTATCCATACAATGTGTACAATAAGATTATTCTACATGTCAAAACTACATTTTCATGTAATATCATCTCACTTTATACATTCCATGACCACATTATCTATGCATACATGAAAACTGCCAATCCTTCAACTGATCAAATATATTTTTAATCAAGTATTGTTTGAGTATTGTGAGATGTATTTTGAATCTCCTTGAATATCATCACATGAAATGTATAGATAATTTTCATGTTGATGTTTCAAATCATTATTACATTGTCATTCTTACTTTTTCATTTTAATTAATAGCATTTGAACTTCGATTCTTCCTAAATGATTTCGATGTGAATCCTCTTATGAAAAAACTACATATCTACATTCTCACATACTCTATACATCATATAGTCTACTTAAAAGAATGATCCAAAAGATTCATGAATGAATGTTCATGTAGTGATCATTACATGAAATTCATTGTGTACTCTTCCCATATCACATATCACATATCATATTCATCATAAAATAGACATATAGAACAATAAATCTCTCCACTTTACAACCATTTGATATCCTCATGATCAGATCTGACTCACGGAAACCTCACATATTTTATACCTCGATAGCAACATCATCTATGAACAAACCTCATGACATTGAAAACTAACCTTGTGACCTATCCTCACATGGAAAACATACAAACTATCTTTCATGAACCATATACCACTAGGTGCATCTGAAATTAATTATACACCAATCTTAATGTGATCTTTACAAACTCCTTTAATAAAAAACATACTACATGCATTTCAAACAATGTAGTATCACATAATACTTCAATGTACTTTTGTCATGTACTAAACTTATGAGTTGCTTGCTATATGGATGTCCATGTGTCATTCAAAAATATTATCCTAAAACAGATTTTATCACTTACCAACCTCATTAAATCACATCCTAAATATGTGATCATAAATAATTTTCTATTTTGTGATACTTCCATTAGATTTCTATAACCCTTCTTGGAATTTTTCATAGGTCTCACAAACTCAGAATCATGCATTCTAATCCATACACACTTCATGAACACAAATTCATGGAATATTAGATATGATGATATGTTTATTTGATTTGGTACAATCAAATACTTTATATCAGTATGTTATAGTTGAGTGATAGTGAAATAATTTTTTAAATTGTTTTACACATTGATTATCATTTTAGGTTGTGAACTAGATTACCAAGGCATCCCTATTAATAAAAATATTGTTTTTATATGTGTGTCAATGTTCTCTCTTATCTTGATACACCACACTTTAAGGGTTGAGGATAATCGTCCAATGGTACACCATTGATTAGACTTATATACATTTAGTTATTTTTATAGTAATTAGTATAATGAAACTCAACCGATCCATGTGATAAATTTTTTATGAAAAATAACCATACTCATTTGGATTATTCTTCTTAGAAATCCCCCATCATACATATAAATTGAATTTTATCCCTCATGATATATTGACAATAAGTATGACATTAATCACCATCCAGACACATGGATGATTTAATTTCCCCCTTTAGATTTTTTTTCAATATAACTTCTCTATAAAAAGTTATTTTATTCTCCCTATTATTGAAAACAAATATGAATTATGGAATGTGGTGAAATCATAGTTTTGTTTTCCTTAATTTTTTGAGAAAAATATATTATTCATCACAACTTCTTCTCTCTAATTTATTCTGAGTACTTATCTAATACACTTATTAGAAGAATGATGATATCACATGTTTTAATATAAATGAGACTTTATATAGTCTGATCTATTTAAATTTGGGTTACCCTGGTTTAGAAACATGAGTTATTTATATAATAAATCAATAATTTTAATTAAAAATATCATCATGTGATTCCATTTCCAAATTTCCCATATTTGAGGTAGGGAATCCAATTTCACAAAGATTTATATACCTTATTTATTTATCTTTTTTATATATTACTGGAAATATAAAATATTCATGAATCTACTTTTGATATTATCTCATTTATGTTTAATCCCCCCCAAGGGGTTCACTCCATTCCTCGTCATCTTTTTAGTGTTTCAATTGAAACTCAACTCATCCATGTGATAGATTTTTTTTAATTCATAATCATCATCCTGGTTTGGTTTCTTCTTTATAATAGTCCTCCATATTTTTATACATATAATTTTATCCCATGTGATATATTTCCATCAAATACAAAATTACTTTACAATAATAGACATGGGCTATTTAATATCACCTTTAGATTTTTTTATCTATACCACTTCACTATATAATCAAATTTTATTCCGCAAATTATTAAATTGGAATAAAAATGAAGTGAAGGGGATAAGCCACAATTTTATTCTCAATACTATTATTGAGATTAATTGTAATGACCACAACCCATGTATCTCGGTGTTGGTGTCGTACTTTATTACATTGGAATATATACAAGATCCAAATCCTAAAGAACTAATCAGTTTAATAGTTTAAAAAACCAGATACATACATGGTATTTATTTAAATTTTAAATAGAAAAATAAATACAATACGTAAAAAACAAAATGAACTGCATCCGTGATATCTCAGTCCATGACTTCTTCTTTATAACCATGGGAAATGAAAAAAATGAGGGTGAGCTAAAATGATCAGTAAGGGTTATGTACAACGAAATATATAATAAATCAATAAGTATAGTCATAATTGGAAGGAAGATAACTGAACACCCATTTATATTAAATAAATTTACTATCATGGTGAGATAAGTCAAAATCAATATAGAAATGTAAATAACTAAAATCACATTCCATTTAATCAATAAAATGAGAATTGAATTCATGCATTGATAATTTAAACGAAAAAATCTCACGGAAAATGATAATAAGTAAATTATAAATGAAGTAAAATCATAGTTATTGTACTTCATTTTCTCAAATACATGATACTTTTACCTTCAAGACCATTAATAGGATGGTTTAAAATATATAGGGTAAAACCCCATCTAATTTGGCCAACTGATTCATCTCATGAGACTATTTATGCATTGATGGGCTTACACGAACCGGTCCCCAACCTATGACATAAAATTATAAATCATCCCTCATATATCAAATAATTCACTTTATTCATAAACAATGTGACATATATTTATATACCAATACTGAGTAAAATATATAGATTTATCAATATTTTCCCACTAAATAAAATCACATTCATAGTGAAAATCATAAGTAAAAATGGTATAAAAATTACGAAATATTCATTTTCAAAAAAAATGTAAACATAATATTAATTTAATATATAAGGAAAAAATATCCAAGTAAAGTGTTTTTCTATGATAAATTTAATGACGACAAAATAAAGTGAGATTTGAAGACAACATTTACCACTTGGTAATATCCAAATCAAATACCATAGATGAAATAATACAAATTAAAACTTATATTAATATTAATAATGAATTATTAATTATATTACTTTAATAATTGGATGTATATACTACATATAAATTAAATTATAGTTTATAACATTAAAATATGCCTTATTGAAATGAAGTTGAGATGAAATCACTTACATCATGTGTCTTTTGGGATAATGAGATTTATCCTCCTATATAGTGGTTTTGAATATTTTATTGACATATAAAAAAACCATATTATTGTTTATGATAACATATATTATCCTATTATAACACATAACCACTTTATTATTTTACTAATATTTTATTATTTTCATTGTTTTAGGAGTTAATTGTCTAGTTTTTCTCATTCATGTATTATTATAAAAGAAACAAATGTTTTATTTATTATATAGTTACATAATTTTTATAATAATAATAATTATATAATTACCATATTTATTTTCATTTATAATATTAAAACAATTTATTAATTATGGTTTTAAAAATTAATTATGTTATGATCAGGGAGATGGTATATCATACTTACAAATGAGTAACATTTACTTTTTCCAATGACCATTATGGAAAGGTGGTAAGTAATATGTTAAATTTCCCAAATCATAATTATACCATATATATATATATATTTAACATTTTAACATTTTATATATCATCCATGTGGTTTGTGAATAAAAAAACTCATGTCGCATCGTGAAGGTGGTAGTCCACATGTGCAAGAATGGTTCTATCATCATTAAATGGGTGAAAAGGAATGAAATAAAATGATATAAATTATCCTAAAATAATGATAAATAAGTAATTAATATCGCAATTATCTCATTTATATAAAATATAATCATTAAAATTATACTTATCACATTACATGATGTTTTATTGTGATGGATGAATCACATCGCTTCATGAGAGAGTAGTATGTCATACACACGAGCAACGATGTCGTATCCCATAACAAATGGAAGCTTAATATGTTATATATGATATAATAAATAATAAGATCTGAATATGATTTTAATATAATATATAAACTTATGATCTATTATCATGTCGCACCGTGGGAGGTGTAAATGGAGAAACGAATGGTATTGGTTCTCGAGACGGAAGTCGCTTGTACATGAGAATGATGATTTCGTAACACATTTGATATAAGTAGACAGAGTTTTAAATAATATATATATTATAAAAAACCAAGTGGATATAATATAGCAAAGTTATTATATAATAATTATTTAGAAAAAATTTATGGGGGATGGGAAAGAAGTAAAATAATGATGCACGCTATAGAACACTACCTCATCTTCATGTATCATCCTTATGTTTGAAATCAAGCTTTCAATGCTTGTATTTTACACAAAATAAGGTTTCTATGATAAGTATAGGGATGTTTGGATGTTATTTATGATGATTTTGGCTGAAACATAGTGTTTTGAAGGTGTGAATAAGAGAGAAAAGGGGGTTTCCTTTTATAAGTTCGGGAGAGGACACAATTTTTATTTTTGAAAAAAAATGATCCCTCTCATATTTTTCATGTATAAAAAGGGTAAAAAAAATTGGGACATTATAAATCCTTTGATGTATAATTGTTTACATATCTCCATAAAATAGTTTTTAAATAAAATTTTATATCATTTTTACACTTATATTTTTTTTAAACTCCCAGAAAAACAATTTTTACCTTAACGATGAAAATTAATATTTACTGCATTCACTTTTCATTTTGGTCAGAAATTATTTTAAACATATTAGAAATTATAAATTATTATGATACCAAATATTTAATATATTTTTCCAAATTAAATTCACATTAATTTAAATTTATAATTTAAAATAAATCCCACATATGTGATGAGAATTCGGGTTTTTAAAGTCAAACTATTTAAAAGATTACAAAGTTTTTATACTTCAATTCAATTTGAAAATGATTCAAATGACATGAATTTAATTAAAAAATTTAAATATTAATTGATTTTACATTAAAACCAGTTCAAAATATAATTTATCCTTATAAATAATTTATAGGAGAAGCCATATATCAACTAGAATCCATTATATGTTTAAATATTCATCAGAAAATAAAACCTCTCATATTAATCCTAAAAATCCACCCTTATCTAATTTATGAATTTAAATATGAAAAAAATGTGTTTTCATATAAATTGTCTAAAATTATAAACATTAATTTTCAATTATGTGTTCCTCAGAAGTTATCGATGAAAACTAATTTATTATTAAAGGATTACGTTATAACATCTTGGGGTATTATATTCTTCCCTCCTATTAAAATTTAATCCTTGAAATTTTAGGGATATTACCCTCTAAAAAGATGCGGTTATTTATTCTTCATAATATCATATGGATCCCATATTATATCATTAATTTTATAATATCTCCATGGTAACATTATTGTTTTAGTCATTCAATTCATCAATACTTTCACTCTAATATCATTAATATAGATGTGTTTTTCACAGTAAGGTAGATCATGTTCAAATTATATTTCTATAGAATTGAGCATATGCATTGAGTCTTGAATGTAATTTCTCTATAACGATAAAAGGAAAGATCTTGTAATTTTGAGAGGATTTTCAGAATTTCCAAAAGATAAGAAAAAACTTCAATTCATTCAAGAATTTCAAAGGGCCTGGAATACTTGGGACTCAGTTAACCAATCCTACCAAACCATATAACCCATTTCTATGTTGATAAATTTAGTAAAAATTAATATACCACTAGGAATTACAAATCATTCCTCTGATTATCTGAATAACTATTATACATACATTTATCTTCGTTAATGTGATCCTGAATGGCCTTTATTTATTTTCCACTTTCTTCTTCCCATTTTGATTAGTTTTGGTAGAAACCTCTCAATTAACATTGATAGTGATCTCCATATAATGTACATTAAATTTTTATCCAAATATTCAAGATATGTATATATTTATAAAAATAACTGAGGAAAATATTGATTCAATTAGTGTTGGATTTATTCTCTGATGCCACTTATAGAGCCTAGTGGATCATCTAGGGAAACTAAGAGAGGTTGAATCGGTATACCAAAAATTTTCAAACTTGATAATTTCATTTTAATTAACCCCTTTTACAATAGAACCACAACCCTAGTTAAGAGAAATGTATCTTATAATCTCTCCAAGAAATCTTATTCACATGTAATGAAAATAATAACATAAACAACTGTATATAGTGATTTTTACAAGGAACTCCCTCAATAAGAGAGTCTACTCCTTATAGTGACCAATATGTGGTTTTTTCAAAGTTTTATTATCACTATAATTTGTAGTTATTACATATGTAGTATAATTTCAAACATGTTTTGTGAAATGATCATCCACTTCGCATATTTGGCATTTTTTATACTATAACCACCAATTATTCAATAATACATCTTAATAAACTTATATCCAACATCTAACATCATCTTTATATTACCTTGCCTAAACTAACTAATCTTTTACCTCAAATAATTTCATTATAATGCCAAAATGTGAAACATATTAACTGCATACAAGTTATCAAAGTACTCTTCTTCAATTTGTATAAGACACGAATTATACTCTGTATCTTTGCATAATCATAATGATAAATTTAATGATATTTAAATCAATGTATATTGTCTTATTCTTCAAATCCATGAATATATGGATTTTATTATTTCAACTCAAATAAAATTATAATGACATTTAATCTTCAATCTTTATCAATTCATATCCATTCAATATACCAGTCACATTATTTTATCATTTTATTCAAAAATATATATTGGAATTCATGCATGGATTTATCTTCTTATGAATTATATTTCATGAATTTACCAACTTAATTATTGAATTGTTTGATATGTTTTTTGGGATTTTTTATTGAAATAATAGTATTTTAGAGAAATTTTTGATTTCCAATCTGGAAATGTGGCATCAGCATTACTGCCTTTTGACTTAGTCCATAGGTGGAGAAGATGATGGAAAATTTTCTAAAAAAATTAAATAAAATTTTAAATTTTAAAATTTAAATGTTTTCATCTTAGATATATATATTTATTTTATTTTATTTTATTTTATAATTATGTCCATTATTATATTAGAGTGAGAAATTATTTTTTAAGCAATATATTTATTACATTTATTTTATATTTTACTTATTATATTTATTATTTTATTTTTAATCTTTTGTGTTTTAATGTGTAGTCATTTCTTCAAATATCTGGTAGATTCTATTTTAATTTTATATGTTATCTATAAAAATTGTTTGGAGAGGGGGATAAATACAATGAAAATCTACTCTAAACCAATATAGAAGAACTCTGTGAGACTTAACCATGAGACCTCTAAGAGACCCCATAGAGCTGCTACCAACTGAGCTAAACCCTGGGGTAAATTTTATATGTTATATTCTTTCAAATTCACCTACATAAAATATACCAATTCATATAGATGGTGGATTTTAATGTCTATAAATAATAATCTAAAAACGAAATTTGATTCACTAACTAAAAATATAAAAAATAATTTAAAATAACAAAAACTCATATGTTTCTTTTCAAAAGTAAATTTTGTGGAAAAATAGATTGTTTTTTAAACGATTTCTTTTTTATTTATAATTTTTTGTTAAAAAATTTCATTAATTTTAAATATTTTATTATATTATTGAAATTTTTTTATTTTAAAAAATATATGTTTAGGCCATATTTTAAGTTTTACTTATATTGTTTTTATATTTTTATTTAATATGATTTTTAAAGTTACATAATTGAAATTTCATAATTTTTCCTACATTTGATGTAGATAACTGTGAAAGATTATAAAATAAAAATTTTAACTAAAATATAAATGAAAATTTTTATATTGGATAAACATTTAAAAATGAATGATAGTAAAAATAATTTAATCATTTTAAAAGACAGACAATGATATAGAGGTTAGGATACATTGCTGATTCAAATATTTTATGTATATAACACAAATATAAATAAATAAGCACAATCACTACCTATGTTGAAGTGCCATATCATAATATGTTGTGTGAATGGGATGCACATATTGAGATCACCGACATCTATGCTAGGGGCGGTTTTATGAGATCGATTGGAATCTTCCTTAGGTGATGAAACCTTGAAAGTTGGATGATATGGATGTGATTCATCATAAACATGTGTCAGTTGGATTTCATCATGTTCACCCAATCCTTCTCCCACTATATGAGTAAATGAACCTACCATTATCTCATGGGGGAACCATAAAACCAATGAAATCATGGGCATTAATGGTGGAGTCATGGGAAATAACCTTTGATAGAAGCTCGAATTAGTTGTACTCGATGAAAACTGTAAATATCCTTAAAACATGAATCGATATCCTGCCTCCTGATTCCAATCCACAACTGGATGAGCTTGGATTGCAAAAGGGATTATATTAACTTTTCGAATAGTTGAGGCCTCACATGTAGCCCGACTTGGTCTATGTCAACATCATCATGGCTCCTCAACATCAACATGAACTATAATTCACATAATGATTAAATCGTGTTTGAACACCATGTAATATTTATGAATTAAATTATAAAATAATGTGAGAAATATATTTCAAGACATAAAGAAAATTATATATTTATGTATTGTTAGTTGAGTTAGAAATAATATCTTCCATATATTCAAGGGATTTTGTAATAAGACAACATTCACTGTTTTGAATATATTTACGTTGTTCATTCTAATTATGTAGTGATTCAGAGTACAAGTGACATCATCTATATATTAATGAAAATTATTAGTCCAACATGAATATAGTTTATAATGTTCATATAGTGGTAGTAAAATACATTAGTTGTGGAATAAATCAATCAATTAATGCAAGGGCATATGAAGGAGAAGGGATATCTTGATCAAGTGTTCGCTGAAAATAATCATTGATGAACTATTGGCTTATAAAGAGAAATTTACAATGAAAAACCTATTAAATAACACATGAATACATTACAATAGATATGAAATACCTTCAAATATTTAAATTGAATAGATTTTGGGTGAGATGATTCTGACATCATAGTTGAGGTAACATCTAGATTATTTTCTAGTGGTATCATTATAAGATCTTCCAATGTAATGTAATTATCTTTTGAATTTTCAAAAATCATTCATCCTTCTAATGAAATATTCACTTTATAGGGAGGAATTTTTTGAGAAGTCTAAAGTATTTTAAAAAATTTTATGTTATGTAAATCCTTATGGATTATATTATTAAGAAACTACTTGAAAATAAGATGGATTTTACTTAACATCTAAATTAAGCCATATATCATCCAAACCCTATTATGTTGAAACAAATCATGGTATTTATTGTTTATTGTAATGAATTCATGTGTTATTTAATTGGTTTATTATTCTCCATTTCACATTATATGATCATAATTTTCACTTTATCACATATAAATAAATTTATGTAATGTTTTCTATTCTATTTACCTCACTTTTCAAATGTTATGTTACATAGGTTATAATAGAAATTTAGGTAATGAAGAAAATAAATTATATATATAAATATATAAAACCATATTTTGAAAAAATCATTTCTATGTTAAGAACATATCTATAACAACTTTAGAAATATTTTTTGAGAAACAAGAAGACATAAACTTTTCTTCTTGTAATAAAATCCTTATAAAAACGGGAATAGAAGTGTTAGGTCTTACATTCTACCCACCATAACATTCTATTTTCTATATAGTTATATTTACATTGTACACTTAATACATATTTAATTTTTTTAAATAAATAAATAAATATATATGATATTATGCTACTCTCTAAGTAGTATTTTCATGTTTCACACAATGTGATAACTGGTCATGATGTTTGATATATCAGTGTGCGTAGTGTACACCATTATCATCACATTCTGCCTCTAAATACCATTATACCTTACTTACATTGTCATGGAATCTATGGAATTGTTAAGTATATTTTTAACTTCATATGTCATCACCACCTTGTTTCAATCACTACGAAATTGAAACCTGAGACACACACATTCCACATTCTCAAGAGAGATATGACCATCAACCTTGAGGATTTGATTGTTCTACATAGTCTTCTAATCTCGCGGTGATGTTATAGGACCCACCCAGGGATATTGTCCTGAGATTGTAGATGGATTTATAGGTGTTGACATTTTGGTTGATGATGATGCAACTGATGGTAGGTCAATAGTAATGTATTGGCTTGAGATGAACATTTGACTATTACACACTAATGATAATGAGAGGAATGTAATTCAACATGATTATGAATATATATAGAGACTTAATGGAGGTAAAATTTCCATTGATCACTATGGTATAAATGTGATCACAATGTATCTAGAGATATTAGTGAATTTTAATCAAGCCAAGAGATATAGATGAGTATTTTCATGCTAGGATTTCAATTAATGGGAAATATGCACGAATTGAAAATAATATCACATAAATCTTAAGGGATATGTCATCTTTATTATGTTGTGGGAGTGGACGAACATTTCAAAAATCTCCCTTGTAGTTTCTTTTCATGAGATTTATACAGATGTGTTGCGTGACATTATATGTGGTCACGAGTATGATCACTCATATATATTTTTTAATGCTATTATTAGTTTTAAAATTTTATTTATTATTATTTATCACTTTATATATTTTAGATTATAGGTGGATTCATGCACACCACTATGTCTGGATATGAAGGCACCACATGGTTGTGTATCGTCTCATGTTGGAAAGTATTGAAACTGATGATATAATTATATATAGTTTTTCTTTTACTATTAAATTTCATAATATTATATATATTTTCTTTTTAGTAACAAGTCATTCTAAAAATGTCACATGTCATTTCAGTTCACATGGTTTCTATATTGAGCATTATCAGACCAGTTCCCCTCATACTACACTGATAGGATTCATTATATAATGGATTCAGTTCCTCTTAATAAGTTTCACATTGTTTAGTGGTTTCATAATTAAAAATTCTAGCACCAGTTTGGATGTGTATCCCCTTTCACCATGACAGTCAAGAGTGGATCATTTCGTGAAGCTGACCGAGAGGCAGGATATTTACAGGCACTAATGAAATGCAGATTTCATGTACCACTCGCATAGACTACCATCATTTTATATAGTTTTTATATGTACTATGTGATTCCCTCTAGCATGTCAACTTGAGTATGATCTATGGTATAGAATAAATTCTATAATGCATTTTACTCCACATAGTAGAGGAATCCAAGATCTACTAAGTTAAAAAATTTACATTATTTTTTTGTACTATTTTTAATTCATTTTGAATCTCTTTATAGAATAATTGATTGCATCATATTATTTAAATATCTAATCTAAAGGATGAATACATTTTTATAAATTAAAATGTACAATTCTACAATGTAGTGTATGATTCTTATGTATCATGTTTTAAATGATAGTATCATTTATCATACAACCCATATAGATGAAATTCATACCCATTGAGTGGAGGTTCCTGCTCAAAAACCTTCTCCAAAAGCTACTGATGCCGAGGATCCATGATGACAGTGACGTATACCACATCATCATATACATAAGTCCAAACATGTCCCATAGGTATAAGTCATCCCTCTAGAAGTCCATCCTCAGCCACTTGAGGATGTGCATCATGAGGACTGGTATCCATTCATGTTTTTATGATGTCCAAATATTTCTCTGAGTACACTTTATTTGGTAAACTATCTGGTGAAATTTTTCATGCCTCCACTATTCATTCATGAGCCTTCAAAGGCTATATTTTTCTACCATGATATGATGATAGGTCCATCTACTCACGTAGTTGGAGAAGGATCCGGTTCACATGATGACATGATGTTGACACATCCTCCTAATGAGTCACAGCCAAATCATCTAAAATTCTATTTTCTATTGTCTGAGGAAGATCCCTATCATGCTCATCAAACTCCACCCCATCACAGAGGTAAGAAATCACAATACATGCATCCCATTCAATTACCAAATTTTGTTACGGGACATCATTATAGATTGTTATTGTGCTAATTTATTTATATGTGTGCTATTGACATAAAGTATTTAAAATACTATTGTATTCTAACTGATTTAGTATTGTAAATCTATTAATATAATGAAATTATATTTACAATTAACCATTTTTACATTTTTAACCATTTCTCACTTTTCAATTATATATTGGTTATAGTTTATATTTTATAATTTTTCAAATCCTATACAAGAAATAAAATTTTAAAAAATAAAGTAGGTAACAATAAAATATTATAAAATATAAACTATTAAAACAATCTAAATCAATCATAATAGATAGAATAAACAACTTAAAATTTATTTACATTTTAAAAAAATCATAATCATAATAAAAAATTGAAATTTAAAGGAATGTAAATAGATTTATAAATACAAATATAATGGTTTAAAACAACAATAAATAATAACATTAAAATTAATTTTCATTAATTTTTTTTATGATGTGATTTTTATTTTCAGTTATTTTGTTTTGTCTAGTATGTGTGTCAAATTTAATTTCCATTGCATTTCAAATTTATTATTTATAGGCATTTAAATCCACCAATTTCTAGCATTATAATGTTTCATGTTGGTGACTTTGAAATCGTATAAATTATAAAATTTACATAAAATATAAATTATACTTGAATAACTAACTCAACATATGAAACATAATTGAAAATAAACAAAATCATTAATGTCATTAACAAAGTTGGGTCAACAGTGAATCAGTCACCCAAGCCGATTAGTGGCATGCCCCAAAGGGAATTCCCAATCCTCCTGGTCTATAAAATAGTTCTAGACATCAAATAAGTACCCAAGGTAATTATTTCACACACAAAAATAATAATGTCACTAAATATATGTAATATGAACAAAACAGTTCAACATAAATAAAATTGAACTAAACATAAAATATATAAAATATGAAAATACAACCAAACTACACAATAAGTCCAACCAAACCAGAAGACCACATGATCTCCATGGGACCCCATAGATAAGTCTCTAACACAAAGATCATCCATCTCCCAATGTGATTCATCTCAAGCTGAAACCTTCACAAAGGGTAAAAATAGAAATGAACTATAGATGTGAGTATAAACACTTAGTATGATAGCCTGATATTTTATTCCAAATAGAGTTCCATTAAAATAAAATAAACAGCAATTTCAATTTTGACCTAACATACATAAAATTGTTCTCTTATTCACATTTTACTTGAAAATAAGGTACAACCCATTTCCCTAATTCATTTACAAATCCATGATCATTCCATTAGTGATACCATTATATTTTCAAGTGGAATTGGGTACTAAATTTTTTATCACGCACAAAAGAGTTTGAAACACTTTTCTTTTAAATAAATTTTATTAACCCTTTTCAAAAACAACACATAAATTTCCATGAAAAACACCCCATAATAAGTCACTACAATGATCACATAATAAGGTTCATTGGAATTAAAAATAAAAGTATCTCAATCATTACTACATGTGAAAAATTGTAATTAGACTGGGGAGAACCTAGGAGATCATGAATAATCATGATCATACTAGTACAAGTGAACCTACATAGTAGCATGACACACATGGTGAATTCAAAAATTCATTAACACTCTTATCCACCCAAACATATGACGGACTGAGGGGGAAGTCCCATATCAATAAACCCTAATCTGTCAACATAATATGGGCCACTATCTAGTGTGAAAACTACCTAGTATTTTATTCCATCATAAAAAATTATATCACAATGATAAGTTCTCATCTACCATGTATAAAAGGGAGTGAGCCAACGGATTCCAGTTGAGCATCCAATCAAAAACATATTAAATAATAATCCAACAAAAGGCCTCACCCTGAGTCCCTCTAAGAACCGATCTCATGCCATAGAACAAATAGAATATTGTGAGTTTGTACTGAGGATCTCCAATAATGGATCCCATGGATTTCATAGGAAGGCAATCCCTTCCATTAAATGTAGTTAGGGCACTAGAATTATCCAAATGATTTTTTCTTCATAATTACCTTCATAATTTTAACAAAATTTCTAAATGGTCATTTAAGAATTTTCGAAAAACCAACACACATTCATTTATAAAAACTAAAACCACATGGGAAACCCCTAAAAGGAACCTAAAAATCATTTTTAATGTTTCTAATACATTTAAAAATCCAAACCATGCATTTTATATTGTCAATGACCCATCAATAAAATTGAGCAATAAATGAAACACATTGTGTGCATTGTTTAACAAAATGACTATATTTATCACACAACAAGGCATAAAACACCAATTTTCACACAAAACAATAAAACCAATGATAATAAATCAATTTTTATTAATCAAAAGAGGAGTAAAAATAATGAAAATAATTAATATTAAATAAAACGGTCTAGTGAAAAGGGAAAACTACCTTGAATCAATGGTTCAACGACAACACACACCCAACATCCCTTTATGTAGGATTCAACACCCTAGATATATAACGCGTAACCCTAAATGAGAAAAATGCCCAACATAAATCAAAGGAAAAAAACCCTAAGTCACCATTTCCATGGAAGAAATAAAACTCAAGAAGAAAAGGAATGTGAAGTGAGGGGGAGAGGAGAGGTGGAGAAATGACTTGAATATCTTGAAAGTCATTTGAAAAAATACTTAGATATACACCCAAGGAAGAATGATATAGATTGGAAAGAATGGGGGGGTCCTTTATAGGGTAACATGAACATAGGGAGGGAGGTTCGATGGATTTGGGTAAAAATCCCGAATGGGATAAACATAGAAAATCCAAAAAATTAAGATCAACATGGTTTATCAAACATTGCAGCAACCACTTCCCTCAAAGATGTCTAATTCATGTCCAAACCACACAATTTTACTAACCGTTTATAGAACATGCAGTAGGTTCTATCTATATTTATACATGTCGCACAGTTTCTTGTGTTTATCCACACAATTTATCAAACTATGCACCAACCATGCATAGGTCACTACCAAGTAAAATATATGAATTTCATCCAAAAACTATTGCATGATCTGAGTTTCTACCACACGGTAAAAACTACAAAAAGGATAACATAAAAACTGAACCCTCAAAACACTAGGATCTTGTTGAAAATACTAGGATTCCAAATGAATAGTAATATAAAGTATGACTTGAAATATTAGGTATGACAATTCTCCCCACCATTAATTCATTCCACCACTGAAAGCCACAACACTTTCTATTTGTTTGATCAATTTCTAAGGATTTCATATCTACATGATCAAGCATCTTAAACCAAAACGATCAGACCCAGTTTTAGAAAAATGTTTTCCTCTTGCATGAAACAAGACAACAACTGAGATCAAATTCCAGAGAACAACATAAATGATAACCACAGTCACAACCATACTTTGAAGATGTCCATTTCGAATACTCCAAAAAACCAAACCATTACCCAAACCATAATAGGAAAGTGTGATATCAAAAAAAAATTGTAATCCACTTCCATCAGACTAATACCAAATGAAAACCAAAGAGGAATGACCAATAGGGTGAGGCCCGAACAGACTCCCCATGATAAGGAAACAAGAATCATCTAACAAATTATTAAGGGAATACACAACAAGACCCTCAGCAGGTCTCCCCACTATTAAAATCCAACCAACATAGACCAAATGAGGATTCATCCTAAACCAACCCTAGGCCATTCACACATAGTCCATCTAAAACTCTTCCTCATCGGCCTACTAACCATGTCTATGAAGAATTCAAAAAAATCATTTAAATTACCAAGTCAAGAATAGAGGAGACATGAACAAAGCAAAAACACCTCGAACATACCATAACCCCCCCACCCATACTAACACATGGAGGGTAGGGTAGGGGTCCAATGAATAGATCATTAAAATGAAAACTGATAACTACCCACCATTATTCATCCACGGACAGATAAAGACAAGACTGTAGTTGATTTATATGGGAGTTATGGACAAGGACACTAATTAAAATCTTCTATTCTTGAAGGAACATTCCTAAAAACTGTTTGAGGTTAATGCCCACCATGCTCTTTGAAACAATAGGGTAATTACCATTGATAGAACAACCATAATAGAAATATATGAACTGCCTCACCACAACAGTGGGTTCCCGAGATTAGAAAAACATCCTACACCCTCAGGGTTTCTTGACTATACATTGGCTTCACTCTGAGCCCTATGGAGAAGATCTAATGGATGAAACATTTATTACATTTTAGAAAGGAATTGATAATCCCAATAAGAAGCATTAATCACATAATTTGACCAAGTAGAAACTGATATTTCTTGAATGGAACCCACTATTTCATTGAAAATAGGAGTCTTGAAAAGAACCACAACATTCAATTACTTTTCAAAGACCAAACCACCATCAGCACAACCCCCAAAATAAATTTCCCCTTATAATGAATAATACTTATAAAAAGATTCTTTAAATGAGTTATTAATAAGGAATCACTTATTAGTGTTGGCTGTATACTACTTCACAGCAATTCCATGACAAAACCTACATATGACTCTTGCATCTACATGCATGATAGCGATTCGTGGAATCTAGAAATAATAGCTTCTTGGGACTCGACATTCCACATTAATAACACATGAGTTCAACATAGAAATCATTCCTCACTACATCAGTAAAGGAAATTAGGTTGAACTATGACAAATTTGGCATCTGATCAGGATGAATCCCAACATCAAAATTCCCAGACTTAATTGAATCATCTATGTAATACTTTAGAAGGTAAGGAACTAGGTCCCCAAAATGATGGAAATACTCAATCACTGATCCATCACCCTGCTGCACACAATAGATCTCCAATGCCTTTTCACCCATTTATTCAAAATTAAATAATGTCTTATAAATGAATCCATAAATAACTCCCACGTATGATATTCCAGACGCTTGTTTTGAGATACATACTTCCACCTCTTCTATAGTTAACATTAAAGCATGAGTGTTTCAAACATAACTCACAAAAACAAAGGCAACTCAATGAGGATAAAGTTCATTTCGATCTTTCACATCCATAGTTAAACCTCAAGAGAATTTATATGACTATAAAAGAGTGGTGAATTTAGTTTAATAAACTCAAGAAACAAAATCCTTAGGTTAATCCACATAAAATACCACTAATGGGGAATAACCCATAGCTAAACAAAAATAACACATCAATTCTTCATAGGGGAAATTTCTAAACAAATGAAAGCTAAGAACAAAATCAATTCCAACTCAAAAAAAGATCCCCAAGACCAAGAAACTCATAAATGTCAAACAATGAACATAAAAAATCAAGAAACTATTAACATTAGATATTTCCTTCTGAAAACATTTTTGATTTTAAACACAAACTCAATTGGTTGAATACTCATCATTTGAATTCATTAATTTTTACTCACATGCATGTCTTCATGCATCCATGGGCACCCATCCACCAGGCCACACCTGGAATGCTTCCACATCCACCAATACCACTATCCATGTGTGAAACCTTGATAACACCATGGCTAAAACAAAACATCCTCATTTTCAGAATAAAATTATTCAACCCGATTAAAAAATAATGATCCTTCCAATGGATCACTAAACACCAAGAAAAAATTAATTTTTCAAATTCCACACATCAAAACCCTTTATCGTGCTTAAAAATGAAAACCACTAGATTACCGTCAAAAATCTATTTTATTTCACTCTAAAGATTTCCCAACAATTCAAAAAATAATATTCCATGGAAACAATTTGATTAAAACCCCACGCTATTTCATTTAAAATAAGTTCCAAAACAAACATCCATTTCCATAAACTCCAATTCTTGTTTATAAAATCCCAATTGTGTTGAATCATTTCAACATTTCACCAATGATGTTATTTTATATGAAATCACATTTCCAAAGCCATCCACATGGTTAATTCTAAAAATAAAGTTTTCAAACATTACAAAATCCAACCATATCTATAAATACATTGTTTTTACAATTCCATCACAAGGTCTTTTCAAAGAAAAATTTGAATTTCAAGGAAACTCACAAGGGGAACTAGAGTCGATGGGTGACTTGTCCATGTGGTTGTAGACCATATTCCATAAACCCCACCAGTATGACCAATCTTCTAGGACCATGATCTCAACTCCATGTGGATTTCAAGGCCATAACAGTTCATAGAGAACATTATCCCAACTCCCTTTTTCATACCCCAATCACTAAAAAATCATTCAATACCAGAGAAACTATCAAAACTAGACATCCCATGGAATCCTAAGGATCAGAATGAGCAAGATTTCATGAATCATTTCCCAAACCTACCACTTGAGTCCCAAAAATCATACACCATATACCTTGGCAACCCCATGTAATAAAAGGTACTATGAAAAGCAGGTTCCTCTATGATCCAATCTACTCTGATAAAATGTTTCACTAAACCAACCCAGGACAAGCCTGAACTTGTTACCTAACTAGTTCAATGGAATTGCCCAAATGACTTTCTAAATCCCCACTGGAAGCAAAGAGTGTCGAAAATCAATATAGTAAACAAGTGAAGGATTTTTTCCAAAAAATAATAAATAAATTTGACCGCAAAAAGACGAAAAAAATAGTTCAACATAAATAAAACTGAACTACAAATCTTATATAAAAATATCTATTAATAAAACCAAACTACATGGGGAATCAACAATTTTTCCTATGGGTTGACTCAAAAAAATCTGACCACAGGTTTTCCATGTGACCCTGATGGTCACTCTCCAATAAAAAGATCAACTATCACCCACGGTGATCGAAATCAAGTTGAAACCTACAAAAATGATAAAAACAAAAAAGAACTGTAGACCTGAGTATAAACACTAAGTAGGCTAGAATGATATTCTATTTCAAATGATTTTCAATTATAATAAATGAACCATAAATTTCTATTTTTAACTATGATATATAAAAGTATGATCTTCTATTTGTTTCACATAAAAAAGTTATGTCCCATTTCCCTTCATTATCTACAAGAACAGGATCATTCCATTAGTGATTCCATAATATTTTCAAGGGAAAAGTGATGCATAAATTTTCAAATTTCAAAAAAGAGTGTAAAACACTATTATTTTAATACATTTATAATAAACAATTTTATAACCAACACATCACATTCCAGGAAAAACACCACACAAGAAGGTACTACATTTATAATCTAACAAGGGAAATTGAAGTAAACATAAAATTTTCACAATCATCACTGCATGTAGACAAGTGCTACTAGAAATGGTGAACTTAAGAGATTGTGAATAATATAGAACATACTAATACAAGAGATCCTTCCATAGTAGCATGCCACAGATGATGAAATCAAAAACTCCCTAACACTCACATCCACCCAACCACAGGATAGTAAAAGAGGAAAATCTCATAGTAATAACCGAAATATATCCACATTCTATGCGCCAACAACTAGTGCGTAAAATATCCATTATGGAAGTCATTCTCAGAAAAATATCTCACTATTCCAATTTCACTTGTCTCATGTATAATAACTGGTGGGCCACCATATGCCATCTAGGTGTCCAATAAAAAACATATAAAATAAAAAACCAATGACATGCCTCTCCCCAAGTCACTCTAAGGACTTATGTCATTACATAGAAAATATAGAACATAAGGATCCCATAATGAGTATGTACAATTATGGATCTCAAGAATTCCATAGTGAGGAATGCCCATCCCTTAGATATATTCAAGGAATGATAATCATCCAAATTAGGTTTTCATGATAAATACTTTTTCATTTTACTAAAATTACTGAAATGGCCTTTAATAATTTTCACAAAACCACAATTTCTAATATATCAAAATCCACCTTTCATAAAGGGTGTAAACACACCATTTAGCACACTTAAAACCATTATGTTACACTTTCTCGGCAAAATTTTTTTTTTTAAAAAAAATCCAAGCATCCATTCAATGGAAACACATGCCAAAACGCAATAATAAACAACATGCATTCCATTATAAAACACAAAACCACTTTGGAAACCCATAAATGGAACCCCACACATCATTTATAATGTTTCCAATGCATTTATAAATCAAAAAAATGTATTTTATATCATAAATCACCCATCAAGTCAATGGGGGAATTCAATCAATCACATGGTGTGCATCATTTATCAAAACAACACTATTTATCACGCAACAAAGAAAAAACACCACTTTACAAACACAAAATTGAAACCAACAATCACACATCAATACTTATTGGTCAAAATATTTTTGAAAATAATAAAAATAATGAATCTTAAATTAAATGGACACATGAAAAGGGAAACATACCCTAAATCCATGGCGCAATGAAATTGCACGCTTGAGATCCCTCCATGTGGGTTTCAAAACCATAGATCAATGAAGAAGACCACTAAATAAGAAAAATCGGAAAAATAAATTAATGGTAAAACCAAAACAGAGTTCAAAATGACTATAGGTGAAACGAAACTCAATAATAAAAGGAAGGAGAAGGGAGAGGGAGTGGAGAGGAAGAGAAATTCATTGAATATCTTGCAAAATCCATGAAGAAATCATTAGATCCACAACCATATAAGGAAGAGAATACTTGGGTATCAAGGAGAGTACCCCCTTAGAGTCGCAAAAAATAATAGAGGGAGTCCTGGGTGGATTTTGGTTAAAATACAAAAAGGGGTAATCTTGAAAATCCAAAAATTTATGATCTGGGCAACCAACAAGGTTTGTCCGCACAGTTTTTAAAACTATAATGAAACCATGTGATAGCCACTACCCTTATATTGACTGCACTGCCAACCCGCATGGTTTCATATACCATGGGGTACATTTTATCCAATGATATACATGTTTCATGTTTACCTGGGATCAGCCACTATGTTTATCAAAACATGTTCTAACCGTGTGCAGGTCACTTCCAAACCAAATTTATGGATTTCATCCAAAAACTCCTACATGAAGTGAGGCTCACCCATGCATTAAAAACTAGAAAAAAACACTTACAAACTAAACCCCCATCACCCCTAGAAGTGGAGGAAAATATTTTGATTCCTACTGAACCAGAACATAATACATGACTAGAAAAACATTGTGTGATAATTAATATTATAATTAAATCATAATTAACAGGTCAAAAAATTAATGAATAAAAATATAAAATTTTGACTTCAATATATTGATTATCATAATTATAAAAAAAAATAAAACTCATAATATATATATATATATAAATATTTTTTATTTTTTATTTTTAAATTTTTTTAAAAATGTGGAATCGATCTTTTTGCCTTTGGACTAAACATAATGAGGAAAGGTCGATGTCGCCTTTCTAGAATAGAAGTTAATAAATTTCTCACCTATTATTTTCTCCAAAAAATACCGAAAATATTATATAAAAAATCTCAAAAATTTGATTCGGTAATTGCATGAAGTATAGTTTATATACAAAGAAACAATGAATGAAGGCCATGATATATTATTCATAATATGATAAAATGAAGTGAATATTATATTAAATATAAATTAATGGATAAATCTAAAATATAAAATAATTTTTTATTTTATGTTGAATTTTAATAAAAATTTTCATATATTTAGGGGATATAAAAATAAGGCCACCTACAATGTTTTAATGATATTTATGTTTATCATTGCGATTATATTGAGTATAAAGTTGAAGTCTCGTCTTCTTTTTATTTAACAAAAGTATGGGGATAAATTATATATAGTTGATATTGTTCACATACCGGTATTAGAATACCATTTTTTGAGGATAAATAGTTGTTTATTTAAGGGAATATGATGTTGTGTTGGTATCATGTTTAGATTATTTTTAGGAAGAGTGTTTGAAAAATTGGTGGTTCTAATATAAAAAATTCCAAATATGAGATGTGTATGATAATTTATTTAAACATTAATGATTTTTTATCTACACTTTTAATCACTGAAAGTTATTGTGATAAGAAAATCTATGAATTAACCTGAGGATGACCACAATAAGGAGTAGACTCTCATATTAAAGAAAAAACCATGTGAAAATATTTATTTGTTGTTGTTTATATTGGTATTTTCCTTACATGTGGATATGATTCTTGGGTGATCAAATAATATCCATTCCTCTAAATTATGGTACATATTTTTGTTTGATAGGAGTTGATTAAAAATGAAAGTATAAACTCATTAAAAGATGTGTAAACTTAATCACCCCCACATACATCCCATGCATGATCTACAAGGATCTATAAGTGGTATCTGATAATAACTCCACCAAAAGTTAGATATAATATTTTTATCATATTTATTTTTATAAATTTTTATATGAAGTTTATATTTGAGGAAAACATTAAAGTACCTTAGATAGAGATCTATGTTAATGTTAATGGAGAGATTTTTGCTAAAACATTGATAAATTGGAAGAAGAAAGAGGATTGTATATAAAAATAGTTAAATTATTCTATAAATTAGAGGTTATTATATAGTTATGTGTTCATAAAAATGGAGGCTCTGAAAGAATAAACATAATGATTCTCGTTGAATACCATTACCTCTCCTTCATGAATCTTCCTTAAGATTGTACAAAAGCCTTCCACAGTTGGATTTAAACCCAAAATAAGTATTCGAGGATGAGGATAGGAAATTTGAGAAGTTATTTGGGATTTGTTTGGTTGAATAAAAGTGGTTGGAAGGTGTGAATAATATATAAGAGGGGGAGTCCTTTTATAATTGGGAGAGAGGATACAATTGGAATTTTTGAATCACATGAGTGCTCCTAATTATTCATCTATCAAAAGGGTCCATAAATGGCCATTATATAGTCATTTAGTTTAAATAGACGAAATATATACTTATAATATTTTTTAGATATGTATATATGTCATATTTTCTGTTATCCTTTTAGTTTATCTCTAATTAAACCCGTTTTTACCTTAAACATGGTATTTAATTATTACTACATTCATTATTCATATAAGTAAAAAAATTGACATTATTAGACATCATAAATAATGATGATTCAAAATAGGGACCCCATTATAAAAATTTAGTTCACATAAATGGTAAAATTTAATTTAATATTACTTTCACATACGTCATGGGAATGTGGGTTTTTTATGTAGAAATGTTTTAAATTTGTCAATGTTTTTACATCATTATTCAGTATGAAAATGATTCCAATGGCCTAAATTGGATTAATTAATATAAAATATAAATAATCATACTTTAAAACTGAGTAAAAATATACTTCAAATTTAAAATTAATTTATATTCAATGGAAAATTTCTATTAGAATTCAGTATTTATTTAACTACTCATAAAAAAAATGAAACTTCTCTGAAAAATTGAAAAAATTCACCCAAATCCAATTTTCATATTATTGTTTTAAAAATAAAGTATAATTTTCCATATAAAATTTCTAAAAGATCTAAATTTTAATTTTAAATTATTTTTTCTTTGTAATTTCACACTGAAATTAAATTTTTTCAAAATGAAATATGTTGTAACATTTTTAATGGTAACATTATTCCCTCCTAAAAAAAATTCAACCTAAAAAATTTTGCTATGTTTCTTTATAAATATATGATGGTATTTTTTCTTCATAATATCCTCTGGAACCCATATTGCTTCCTCTATTTTTTAGTTTCCCCAATGTAACATTACTAGTCGAGTCGTTCGACTCCTCAATACATGCTCTCTAGTATCATGATTCTAGATGGGTTTTTGCAGTAAGATAGATCAGGTCCCAATTATATTTCACTAATGAGGAGTACATGCATTGGGACTAGAATTTAATTTATTAGCAATGATTATTTTAACACATCATGTACTTTTGATAGCCTTGGTATAATTTTTAGATGATAATAAGTAACATTAATTAATTTGATAATTTCATAGGGTTTGATGTACATGGGACTCAGTTTCCCTTAATTACCAAACAATATAACACCCTTCCATTTATATAATTTCATTAAAACATGATCTCACACTTGTAATTTAAAATAATTCTTCCTATTATCATCATTACTCCTTTTCCAAATTTTACCTACTTTAATGTGAGCCTGAATAACCTTTATCATAATTATTGCCTCTTCATAAATTTTTGGGCCTAAATGATTCATTTCACAAAATTCATCCCAATATATTGTAGTATGAAATTTTTTTCCATATAATGGTTCATGTGACAACATTTGAATAGATTAATGGATGATATTATGTTTGGAAGAAACTACCAAAGGTAAATATTGATTCTATATACCATGAATTTTGATTTAGCAAGACCCAAAAATGACTTCCTTTATTTGAATCCTTATATTTGAGAATCCATCAGTTTCTTGATGGTTATTAGTTCCCAAATGAAAATAATATCAAGATCCTTCCATAGAGTCTTCCAAAATATAAATGTAAAATGGGTATCTTGAGTAGACACAACTGATAGAGGTTCCCCAAGAAGTCTCATATCATCATTAATATAATGCCTTTGGGGTTCTTAAGATGTAAATATTCACTTATAGAATGAAAATGTGCATATTTGGTTTTGTGATAAATGATAACCCATATTACATCATTCCTTTGAAGAATCAATGGTAGTCATGTGATATTGTCTATAGTAATGTCATATCGTCTCCATATAGGAATATTAATAGGTTTCATGACATCTCTAAGATATTTTCTCATAGATTTCACTTATTGACAATCCAATCATCAGGAATCATAATCAGAAATTTCCCACTTCATGTTATCCCACTAAAAATGTTCCCTCAAATCCTTATGAATCTATTTTCTTCTAAGGTGTATAGATAAATTTTAGATATGAGCATCATCCAACCATTCCGTTTTAAAATTAGTTATAGATAGAACACATATTCTCTTTCAAAACATCATAAAATAAATTTCACAGATGATTTCTTCTAATTTCTCATCATCCATGACCTTAATTTTCTTCTGACAGTTCTCATCATCAGATTGAGAACTCTTTATATATTCTAGTAAATATTTTAATTCCATAAATTAAAAAATTAGTGATATCAGCCCATTATTTATAATTCGTATATCCATATTTAATAGATTAATTAACAAATGATCCCTCCCTATCCTTATTTGGTTGGAACTTTGTGATCATTCTCATTCACTACAACTTCTACCATATTTTATTTTCCAAGGTGGTAGTTTGTTGAGAAATTGTTATCCATGAGTAGTTCGACCAATAACCTTTGTCTATTATTGATATATTTTTGTGAAAAGATGTATTTTAGAATTTTATGTTTCATGTATATCTCACATATCTCACCGTTGAGAAAATTTAACCATATCTTCAGTACAATGATTTTAGCTTCTAACTCAAGATCATAAGTTGGATAGTTCTACTCATGATTCTTCAAATACCTTGATTTATATGTCAAAACATTATAATTTTTCTTTGGGACACTACAAAATCCCTTATTTGATACAACACTATATAATACAGACCCATCACTTCAAGATGGAAAATAAAAAATCATATCATTGACTAATTTCCATAATATTTCATCAAAAACATTATTCACATTCCACTTCCCAAACAAACATAAACCCATATTGTGTAATCATTGTTAACAGGTTATCTAATCAAAACAATTCTGAATGAATAATCAATAGTAACCAACCAAAACAATTAAATTTTATACCACAGTTTTATCCATTTTTGTAGGACACTTTAGGAATGGATTTATCTCTATAGGATCAATTAATATTCCTTCCTCAACGATGATATATCCATGAATAGAAACTTCTTTCGTCATAAAATAATACATTATAAATTTTATTTATAACTCATTTCTTTTTAGAGTATTAATAATTTTCTATAAGTGTTTATCATGGTCATCATTGATTTTATAATACACCAAAATATCATCCATTAATGACACAAAAATACATCAAGATATTCATTGAATTTTATGATCATTATATCAATAAAAATGGAGGGTTTATAAGTTAATTCATATGGAATAACTATAAAATCAAAATTTCCATAACTCATTTGAAAATATGTCTTCAAAATTTCTTCCATATTTAAATACAATTTATGATAACCAAAACAAGGATAAATCTTTGGGAAATATTGGGATCCATGAATTTGATCTTATAATTCATCAATGAAAGAAAAATTATACCTTTTCTTTCTCATAATAGCATTGATTTCAGTATAATCAATGTATAGATACATTGATCCATCATTCTTTTCCATGAAGATAACAGCTTCTCCAGAGGAAAAAATACAATGGTGAATAAATCCCTTATCACTTAAATTCACTATTTGTTTATTCAACACCACTAATTTCAAAGTGGTAAATATATATGGAAACTTTGATATTTTCCATGCATCAGGGAATGGAAAAATTGAAAATTCAACATCCCTCTCCAGGGGATGTTTGAGTAAATCCATGTGAAATTCATCAGTGTATTCTTATTTAATAAGAACATACTCAATTTGATGAGTACCATATCCATCCATATATTTTCTTATTCATCCCAAATAGTCTTGTTTATTAAAGCTACTATGATCTAAATATGACTTAGATGATGAATTTTCTATTCTAAAGATAAATATTTCTACATCTCCCTCACACTTTAAAATTTCTTTCTTATTATAATAAATATGTTCATTCAATTTTAAAATCCAGTACATACTATGAATTTTATTTAATTATACCATATATATGATAATAATATCCATAAATAATGGGAATTTGTGGGTCATAATGAGGACTTTCGGACACATCATTATTGTAAGGAGACTTCACTTAGGATTTTTTACTCACAAATACATTTTTAAATCAAAATGGAAATGTATAATTTTCTAGACAAATTGGATATATATAAAATATTGTCCAGATATAGAATAAAATAAAGCCTTAACAATATTTAACGATATGATTAATGCACCTTTCAACTCATCATTGGGCAATTTTAACTAAGATGTAATAATTGCATAATCTTTACCATGTTTCATTATCGTCTTTTGTGGTAGATTCCCTTGATGAATAGGGAATTAATTTTCACTTTTCCCCATCTCATTATATATGTAACACTAAATATATGTTTTACCATTATTAAAATTACATTATTTAACATAATAATTCATTTCATTACACTTGAAAAAAATATCATTCCCTTCAAAGATTTTCTTGGGTAATTCATTCCATGGTTATCACATAATGGGAATTTATTCTTGATATTTTTCATTTTCAAAACATTTTTTTATTCATGGTGTTTGGGTGACCTATTATTCTCTTTTTTCCCTTGAATATATAGGATATATATATAATTTATTATCTCTTTTTATGTCACATAAAATTATTTCATCATATAATGAAAAGTTTTGATAGACCAATGCCCTTTGGAGACTTATCTTTAAACATTAAATGAAATGGTTGATCTTGTAAAACATGTTGAATATGTAATATGTATCATAGGTGACTACACTTTTAACGAAATCTTTATACTCTAAAACTCAATATTCATCATTTTTCTTTAATTTAATGTATTTTATCTTTATCTGGGCCTTTTATCCATGAGGGAAATATTTGATGAAGAATATATCCTTAAAATCTATTAGTTCTATGAGTTTAATATCCTCTCCATCGCTAGTTTTCTAGATCAAAGAATTCCATTCATCCATATATCCTTTGATATAATTCACTACAAGTGTAACCATTTCGTTTTCACTGCTTCAAAATTCCATTAATATCATCTTTAGAGACTTAATCCATTACATTTTTACCACTGGATTAGTATTTCCACTAAATGATTGCAGATTGAATCACATAAAGTGATCCATGATTGGAGAATCTCACTACCAAATAGGTTTCTCCAATGGAGACTGTTATTTTTTGATAACCTGATCATGCTGACCAAATTTATCAATAATTGTATTAGTTCCAATACTTGATGTATTAGATCTCTCAGTTGGGAACTCTCTTCATTGTCCATGAATACATATACCCATCTTCCTTCTAGGACTCATTTCTAATCAATGTAATATATTGGATTAGCTCGAAAAATTATTCATTTTAAATAATATTGTATAATTAATAAATATTGTGTAATTCATAATATAAATTAAATATATATGAATTGTTAATATCATAATCTTATACATTTATTTATTTGGTAATATCATTATTTTCATATACTTTATAATAATGTTTAAATAAAATGTGAATTATCATTAGAATATCCCATGGGAGAATCAAACCAGGTGCACAGTAAGGTCGTTTTTCATGTACCGAAAAATTCTAAATTCAATCCAAATTCTATGTTTTTTGAGTTATTACTTTTAGGTACCTTTGTCAAAGACCCATGTCCACTTGTAGTATCCATATAGGGATATATTTCAAGGAAAAACAACATAAATTATACCTTATCAAAATTATAGGATGTTATTATATACAAATTCTTAATTTTTATCATAGGTTTATAATTTCTAATATATATTTTTCTTGAATCATGTTCCCATGATATCTACTAAAATTTCTCTGATGCTAACTATAATGACCCTAACCCAAGAATCCTAGAGCTTGTGTTCTACGTTATTATATTAAAATAGATACAAGATTCAAATCATAAAGGACCGACCAGTTTATTAGTTTTTGAAAATTTGACACATACATGATACACATTTTATATTAGTAATATAAAATGAAATACAATACATAACAAATAATGTGAACTACATCCTTGAAAACTAATTCTAATAATTCTCCTTCATACCCATTACAATGGTAAAAAATTAAGGATTTATTAAATTACTCAGTAAGGGTTATGTATAGTGGAAGATATTATAAATCAATAAGTATAATGAACATGGAATGGTAAATAACTAAATACACATTCCATTTCAATAAATTTACTATCATGGTTAGAAAATGAAAAATCAATATGTCATGGTAAATAACAGAAAAACGGTCATTTTAAAATTAATCATAGAATGAAATGAATCAATATATAATTTCATAGTAAAAATTTTGTTGATAATAATAATAATTTAATTATAAATGAATGAAATTATTAATTATTGAATTTCATATGAACTAGATATAGTATAAAATTAACAAAAAGTCCATTCAAAATTATGTTTTAAAATCTATTGGGTAAAAACCTATCAAGTTTGGATGATTGATTCGTCACATGAGACTACTGATGCATCTAGGGGAATAAATTTACTGGTCCCCAACCCATTTCATACAATTAAATGTCATTAATATTATATTTAATAATATATTTAATTTATAATCAATGTTATATTTCACCATATATTTATATTGATTAAAAGATACAGATTTGTCAAAATTTCCATAGTTAAACAAATAGTATTGAAAGTGGACAGTGTATGAAAAAATGGTTTAACTTTTATGAAATAATCATATTCATAGAATTAAATATGAATGTATAATATTTATGTAATATCCAATGAAAAATTATCACATTTAAGTGTTTGACTCAAGAGGTAGTTAAAAATTGAAATATAAATTGAGATTTCACAATAACATTTAGCACTTGATAATTTTCAAGTCAAAACACCTTGTATGAAATAATTCAAATTGAAACTTAAAATACCGTAAATAATGAATTATTTGTGATATTAAATTTTAAATGGGAATTATGTACATTATATAATTTAAATTAGGTGAATAACATTACAATATACCTCAATATAAAGAAATTTAGATGAAATCCCTTACATCACATTACCTTTTGAGTGAGCATGATATAACAACCAATATAGTAGTTATAAACATTTAATTAACTTATTGAATAACCATATTACTATTTATGATATCATATATTATTATTTCATAACATATATTCATTCATTCATTAATAACCATTCTTTATTTCCATTGTTTCAGGTGTTAATTTCTGAGTTTTTCTAATTTGTGCATTATTATGGGTGTTTTGGTTATTATGAATAATATAATATTCCTTAATATATATAATAATAATAATGAAATAATTACTATATTTATAATTCAATTATAATTTTAAAACCAATGATGATTGATATTAATTAAAATGAAGTATGTTTTAATCATTGAGGTGCTACGTCGTATGTATGCATTTGTAATGTTTCCCTTTTTCAATGATCATTAAGGAAAGAAAAAGTCATATTTTACAATAAAATATGATTAAAATATTATATATATAATATTATATATATATATAATACATTTAATGTGTGGTGAAAATATAATCACATCGCTTCATGAAGGTGGTGGTCCACACATACACAAATGATTTTATCATCTTTACGTAAGTGAAAATGAAAGAAAGAAATGATCGATATTGTCATTGCATAATAATAAATATTTCATTATTATTAAAATAATGTCATATATATCAAATAAAATAATTAAATTTATCCTTATCACCTTCCATGTTATGTGTTTGTGAAGGACAAATCACATCACATTGTTGTCAATCGTCTACCCAACCGTAGGGTTTTTATTTAATTATTTCAATTTTTTATTTTTTATTTTTATTATTTATTTTCATGAATTTTTTAAAATTATCTCAATTTAAAATTTAGAGAATAATCCATACCACTAGTGGATTAATTATTTTATTAATTTCAATTACACATTTCCTTCATATAATTCTAAAATTATTCAAAGCATTCAAATTTTCGGTTCCCCATATTTGAAATTCCCCTTTTATGTATACATTAATTTTCATAAATATTCATACTACATAATCAAATAATAATGATACATATCAAAAATTGATGGATATCAATCATACAATAATGAGGTATAGATATGGGGGAAAGATTTTATCAATCATGAAAAATATCATGAATATGACCCTTGTCAAAAAAAATTCATGTTTATGTTATTGTTATTCGAAGCTAATTATTCTAAAGGAGCTAGAATTTTTTTTTATTGCATAATAGATCAAAGCTATAAATTTTATGACTCAACATGGGGAAAACTGAATGAATATTATGACAAGGATAATACTATGTTTTATGCATCATATAATATTATTACAGGTTTGGACAATGAATAAGTCCATATTGAAAATGTGATCGTATGTGTGAATGATGACTAGAACAAATTGATAAAATGATGATGATATTTGAGGATGAACATCATGATTGTAAAACATTTATTGAGATGTTAATGAGTTGGGAAATGAAATTAATTTATGTTGGATGCACTAAATATTTATCATTTTTAGTTGTACAAAAGTTGTATAATTTAATATATTCAATGAATGGAGTGACACACGTTTTATTGAACTCCTTTTCCCCTGAATGATATGCACCCATAAGATAATGAGCTTTATAAGAAAACATATGATGCTAATCTAATGCTAATCTAAATGGTTATGATCTATGAATGGATACATTCATATCCAATAGATTGTATACTATTTCTAAAGAACCAAATATCACATAATGATTTCTCAAATTATGGTGCTTCTCGATACCAGAAAATTTAATCGGTTCATACAAAATTTTAATGGTAACTTCCAATCATTACCAAGTTTAGGTGATAATATGTAATTGAGCATACCACAAGGAAATTGACAAGGAATATAGGTAGAATAAATAAAAATGGGAGACTTCATCACCCCATAGACTCACCTCAGTGGATGAGAAATGAAAACGAGTATCCTGAATTCGAAAATGAGCCAATAAGCCTTCATCTTGCACTATCTATAGATAGACTGAATCATTTTGGTTTTCAAATCATCACTCATTGTACAAGTAGAGTTAGGTTGGTAAATTAATTCATTCCCACATGGTTATGCATGAATCAGAAATGTATTATGTTATCTATTCTTATATCTGGACCAAAATTACTGAGTAATGGTAATGATTTTTATTTTGATCCCTTTATAAATGATTTGAAATTATTATGGGATTAATGTGTAATGTTGTTGGATGCATAATGAAATGAGGATTTATTATTATATCCATGTTGTATAAAATTATAAATGACTATTCTACTTATGAAATTTGTTTTGGATATACCATTAATGTAACTCAAGGGTATCTCATTTTTGAACAAGGTAAATGATCAATTAAGTTGAAATTGTCATCTAAGACTACGTTTTTAAGAAGTCATTTTTTTCTACCTTGATTATATATGTACTGATATTAGATGATAAAAATATACTGGAGTTTTGAATAATGTAAAACTCTATACCCATTAACAGGTGATCACATTTTTATGAAACTAATATATATGGACACTGCTTATGGTAAAAAAATTAAAAAAAAGTTACGAAAATTAATTGGAAAAATATATCAATTTTTTTGATTTAACATACTAAAATTGTTTATACGTAATAAATTTTCTTGATGTTATTCATATTAAAAAGTAATTGTTTTATTAGTACATTACAATATACACCAAGAAAAAAATGTTGAAATTAAGTCTCAGTTGGACCCAATGGACCTGGGAATATGATACGAGTGGGCACTGCTGTTGGGTGAAAATAGAATTAGCTTCCTCCATCTGGTTACACTTTTTCCTAATGGGATTTTAGTTTTTCAACTCCATTAATGATGTAATGGTTCTATATGTGTTTTCATCGAATATCAAGAATATCATTTCAAAGATAGATTTAAATTCAAAGGGTCTAAAATCACTTGACATTTATGTTTTTAGTCATGATCTAATACATATTGATTTATGATGAATTTTTCCCAATTAAGGATGTCATACAGTATCCATGTTTAGTTTTTTTAAATGATATATGAAGAAAAGATATAGACCCAAAAAAATTATAAACTATGGAAAAAGAAGTTTCTATCATACTATGTGATTTAGAGATGTTTTTCCCACTATAATTATTTGATATGATTCTTTAATTTATGGATCACTTGATGAAAGAAATTAAACTATGTAGTCATGTACATTATATATGGATTTAGCCCATTGAATTGTGTTTAAATATTTTTAGTGGGTATGTCAAAACCAAATTCATCATGAGGGTTGTATTCCGTAGTGGTACATGATTGAGGAAGTCATTGAAATATTTACCGACTACATTTCTATTGTGGAAATAATTGGTCTACTAAAATATTGTCACATTGGGTGTCTTTTGGGTGAAATAACTTATAGAATAGATGTTGTAACGATCACTAGTATAGGTTAGTAGTAGGACCACCTTTACATTTTGTATAATGGTTTGATGGTTTCCCCATATGTTGAAACCCACAAATAACTTTTTATGCATTTGAATATGTGAAGGGAAAAAATATGGATATCAATTACAAATAATAAAAATTTTATGGGTTAGTTCTGATATCATATTTTTTAAGAAATGAATTGAAAATTTGGATTCAATATCAAAATGACTTTGATGGCAAGCTAGATGACCATGTATGCATGTAGTATCTTATAATGGTTATGTAATTAATGGTTTTGTGTCATATTAATATGAAATTGATAAAGGTAGTATAATGAATAATATTTTAGTTACAATTATGAATGATTTGATGTAGGTATTTGGTACAATGGATAGATGTCTAATTTATGTGACTATTTCATACTTTGGAAATATTAAACAAATATAAGAGTTGGATTATACAATATTCCAAGTGCCCATTTTTCAATACAAATGGGTTGATAACAGTAGTTTGACTCAAATAGATGAATTAGGATTCATAAAGTTGTATTTTTTTAAGGAATCATACAACGATGAATAATTTCTAATGGAATCACAGGTAGTAAAAATATTTTATATTCAAAATCACACAAACTGAAAGTGTTATCGACAAAAACCATTGAAGGGTCACATGGAAACTCAATTGAGGATGACCCTTTCACTAGGACATAACAATCATCTTTCAGTAGTTCCAATGTATATTGGATCTTGTATTAAATATGATACCATAATGAAGGTATTTGGATACACTATAGATGGGTCAAATCCCATCTATTATTAGAAAAAGAGTTTAATAAGCATGTTATTTTTTTGTAATATACATTGACCCCATGTTATTATCTAGTCACAACTGTAGTTATATAATTTTAAATAAATATTGAACAACATATGCTGATAATGACTTCTACATGTGTTGATGATCCCAATTATGGGGAATAATAGGTTTCTCAACATGTTATTTCTTCCAATACCGAGGAACAATGACCATAGGTACATGTTTATAATACCAATACAAATGAAAATCATATTGATAATGTTTAACATAAGGAACAAGTATATAATGAATAACCAATGTACCCAAAAAATTGGAGCGCCGTAGTTTGATAGTGTAAGAAAAAAATATTAAGGCAAATGAAATGGCATCAAATTTGAGGTCAGATGGAATGTGCACGACCATCCTATTATCCCCAAAAATGCCATGTTTAGAAATTTAATTGGAATCATCACTAGGAAGCAAATGAAGGTTGATTTAGATTCATAAAACAATGTTATTACCATGCCTAAGACACTGTAATTGGATGATATTTGGCAAATATTATGATTTCAAATATTCATTTTACTACAAAATAAAATATTGAATTTTTTGAATTTTTTGTATTATCCAATTTAGAATGAATTTATATTAAATTAATCTTCATTATTGATTTATATAAATGGTCATAAATGATTACGCATAATTCAAATGAAATTTCATCTCAAAGATACTAAATGGAAAATTTCATACACCCATTGGATATGTATGCACACCTGATAAGAGAATAAGAGTGGGAATCATTTATTGGACCTCATGAAAAGATATAATATCAGGTACATTGTATCTAGTAGTTCATTATCTTAAAAAATGTGTACTAATCACTTTTATTAAGAATTTTTAATTTGTGAAATATAAATGTATTCTAAAAATAAGAAAATTGTCGGAAAACCAACATAACCCTATCATAAAGCATTGATGGGGTACACCTTAGTTGAACAAAAAATTTGTACTTATTTTAAATATAACATAACACTTTTATGTGACCAGAAAAAACAACGAAATTGTGTTCCTCTATTTATTTGCAGATTGATGAATACAAATCAAAATCCACTATCATATCACATCATGTGTTATGTATGTAAGCACATGTAAATAAATAGGGGATAATAATGGATTACAAAACATATAAAAAAGTGTGGGAAACATGTGTAAATATTTCATAATAAACATTTTTCTTGATTTAAATCTTCATTACATAAAAATGATTAATTATTTTTCCTATAATTTATATCTAACATGAACAGAAGAATCATCAATATATATATAGAAATAACACCTTCTATCAATATCCTTAAAGTGGACAAAATATTATAGACACATTATAGGTTCATGTTTTTAGGTCACACCTTAATCATATTTTGAGAAAAGAAAATTACAGGAGGATAAAGAACCAAAAATTAGAGAGATGCAGGAATGATTAGCTTCCCTTTAAGAAAAATCATAATATTAGTATGAGTTTATAAAAAAATTTATGGGGGGTGAATATAGAATAAACAAATCAAAAACAAACACTATGTAAAACCCAACCCTCCCGACTAACATTGAGGCGATCCATTCTCGATAAAGAGATGTCTTAGATGAGGTAATCAAAATTATAATAATTGTTTCTACAAAAATTTAAATTAGGGAGACACTAACACATTTCCAATGATGATATCATATTGGGTGAAAATGACTATGATATATATCTATTTACACCAACTCATCACCTTGTTTCCAGGGCTACTGTGTACAATATCCAATCAGTCACTCTACACAACAGATAACATCTAATAGGTCAAATACGAGTCAGGATTAGCATAGATCATCATCTGATCATGGAGAAACCAATTCCACTTGATGATGTAGATATTAATATGGTCAATAAATATATTTTGACTTTCAAAAATTGGAAAAAATATATTGTAAATAACATATCGACATGGAGGTACACAATTCCATATTTTCTCAAGCTAAACCTTATGAAATTAATGAAAAAAAATGTCTGAATGAATAGAAGTTATTATAGTACAATAAAGGTAAGTGGTGAAATGAAATTATAATTCAAAATGATCTAAATGATCAATCAAACAATTCAGAATATCTTTAAAAAGTTACTTTACCCCACAATTTCAATATCCTTATTTACAAACACTGATGATTTAGACAAATAAAAGGATACAAAGTCGTAAAAATAACATATTTTTTATTAAATAAAAAACATATAGGTAGTCCACTAAAAAACATGATTTATTTGGAGAATGTAAAGAAATAATCAAGTATTAATGACTCGTAGTCTTATTTGTAAATGTATACATGAGGTGTGTTTTCTTGATTTTTTTAAACAGTTGATCTACAATTTTAATTATGACTATATAAAATTCATAATTTTTTTGTCTTATATATGAATACCAATTGAAAGTATTACCCTATAAATATAAATATTTATTCAATATATGTAATATAACTTATTCAATCCAATCCAATATGCAGTCAACAATAATTGATGAAATAATGAAAAAACTAGCAACATCGTTTGAAAGAAATCTTACTGATGACATAATATTCTTAATACTAATGATATAGGGGTAAAAATATATTATTTAATAATATAAAATATATTATAATTACATTAATTACTTATTAATTATTTAGGAAACTTGGGTACTCATTGTTTCCAATTTGAATACTCCGATGATTTACTTTTTGTATTCACTACAAGGATTCCCAACAAACAGACCACACATTATAAAATGTTCCTATTTTTAATAAACTACATCCAACCATTTAGAAATAATGTTACATTTATATATTTTATTAAAAAAATTAATTATAATTGTATTATGATTGGGATTTGTTTTAATATCATCAAAATCTAGGCTGGGGGGTAGTCAATCTGCACAACTAGCCTTTCAGCTTCTTTAAGTGGATAAGTATCATGGTATATATGATATCTTTTCAATATCAAAAAACATATAAAAACCAATTATTTATTTTTCTCATTGTTTCTGTAGTATCTGAAATAAAAAAATATAAAATATTTTCGTTATTATGTTTTTAAAATTATGAGAGATACGATATTGAATCAACAAACTAGCATACCCAAAAAGGTATTTTCAAAGATAAATACAATTTAAATTAAAATATTTATTATTAATTTATGTGTTTATATTTTTTGAATAATACAATGATTGAAAAAATTCCTTTTATTCACAAGATAGAATATATTTGTTTAGTAATAAAAGGGTTGCATACCTGGTGTGAGAATGTACACATATATCATGATGATGTCACCTCCCACTTATAATTTAGTAGATTTTATTGTAATTTTTTTTTCTTTTATTAAATTTCTTCATCATTTCATTTATCATAGAAATCATAAATAAATTAATTCATGAACATGGATGATTCACTAATGTACTATAATCGTGCACTCAATATTGTTTCATATTTATGTTTAATTTAATTATTTTGTTTTATTAATAGCATAATTATTGTATTCTTATATGGGTGTATCCTTTTTCTTGGGTTGTGGTGGTTTATTCGAAACTACTTGTGCTTATGTGAGATTAGACTTCAAGGATCTAACTAAGATATTGAAAAGATAGAAATGGCTTAAGAATATATGCAACTATCATGAAAATTTGAGTCACTAACATTTATTTAATTAATTTTCTTCTTATTTTATCGACTATTACTAAAATAATTTTCATGTCATTTTTATCTAATACTTATTTATATTTTTTCACAAATATTTTTGGAACACATATTTTTATTTCATCTATCTAAAACAAGATATAAAAAATAATATATACATTTCTCATGTAAGAGAACACCCCAGGGTACCTAAAACATAAATTTTTAGTGGCAACATGGGGTTTCATATTCCATTATAATGAAAAATGATCTCTATTTTCTGTATTTTTTTAGATTGTTAAAAGAAAAACATAAATCTCATACTCAATCTGCCACATCTTAATATGATACATAGTGTGCTCAGTATGTCTCAGACTATATATTTTTAGTTTATAATTTAAATTTCAGTTCAAAACAAACATCACATACTCAAAACTATGAAAATTTATTAATATTATTTTTATACATTTAGATGACTATAAATAATTCATTTTTAACTTGTAGGAATTCTCCACACCTCAATCTAATGCACGATGTGGTTTTTGTAGATCCAACTGTGTATTTTATTTAAAATTGACATTTAAAAAAAATAAATGTTATAGACATTAAACTAATAAAACACACTTTTATTATATTGATAATTTATGAAAATGATCCATATGTCACATTTGATGGGTAAGAACCAGCCACATCTCAATCTGATACACGGTTAACCTAGAATCACTCAAAGTATCCATTTTCATTTCAATGTTTTTATTTTTGTTAAAAACGTTTCACTCACTAGAAACGAAGAATACATGATTTTATTGTCTTGATAATTAGATTAAATGTTTCACAAGTCATTTGTGATGTGTAAGAATCACTCTCACATTAAACCAACACACTATGTGATTGGAATGACTCAAAGTGTATATTTCCAATTGAAAATGAAATTTTAGAAAAAAACACAAGTTCCATAATAAAAACATGGAAAATGAATTTGGATTATTTTTATACATTATGAAAACTATCCAAAAAACATTTAAGACATATAGGAATCGACCTCATATTAATCTGATGCATAGTGTGACAGATGTGACACCAAGTGTGTCTTTATATTTGAAATTTTCATTTTAGTAAAAAAGACATGTGACATAATCAAAATCTATAAAACACATAAATATTATTTTTATACTTTATAAAAATGATTCTTAAGTCATTTTGGATGTGTAAGAATCATACAAACCTCAATCTAATACATTGTGTGGTCAGTATGACTCAAAGTCTCTAATATCAGTATAAAATTGAAATTTTAGTTCAAAATGTGTGTCTTTCACTGAAAACTGAGAAGACAAAATCATATTATCTTGATAATTTAATATAATTATTCCTATTTCATTTAAGTTATATATGAATTTTCAAATGTCAGACCAACACCAGATGTGACTAGTATGTATTTTTAGTTTAAAATAACATTTTTATTAGAAAATGAAAGTTACATGTTCAAGGCTAATGAAATGAATTCAAATTGTTTTGAAAATTTAGGAAAATAAACCGAAATTAATTTCTATGATTTAGTAATTACCAACACATCAATATGTTTCATATAATGAATGATATGACTCCATGTTTGTCTTTTTATTTAAAATTCACATTTTTGTAAGAAAGACAAATGAAATACTTAATAAAATTAAAAAAATATTTGGGTTGGTTTGCTACATTTAGAAAATGATCCACATGTCATGTGTGATGTTTTAGAATATTTCCAACCACAATCATATTAATGGTATTCCTAGTATGACATTAAGTGTATGTTACCAGTCTAAAATTTACATTTTAGTTCTAAATGTGTGTCACTCCTTGAAAAAGGATAAAACAATTCTCAGATTATATTGATGATTTACAAAAATGATTCATAATTTATTTATGACATGCATGGATTAGTTTCACATAAAACCAACAAAAAATTGGACCGGTAGGGATCGATGAGTGAGTTTCCATTTTGGAATGAAATGTTAGTAAAAAAACACAAGTGATGTAAGTGGTATGACTCCAGGTGTCTGTTATCAATTTAAAATTGTTATTTCAGATAACAACACAATTCCCTCAAATTAAATTGAGAAAACAAAATCATATTGTCCTCATATTTTAGGAAAATGATTTATAAGTCTTTCCTATCATATAAAAAATAGTCTCATATCAAACTATCACGCAGTGTGACCAGTATCACTCTAAGATCATGTTTTCAATCTTAAATGTAATCTTAGTAAAAAAAGGAATTTGGAATGCTCAAAACCATGAAAACACAATTATATTGTTCTGATACTTTAGTAAAAGTATCTATATGCGATTTGTGATGTGTAAGAATTATCCCCACCCCAATCCCACATACGGTGTGACTTGTATTACACTAATTGTGACTTTTTATTTAAAATTTTTATTTTTGTAAAAAAGTAAATTGACATACTCAGAATATTGAAAAACCATTCATATTATTTTGATACTCTATAAGAATGAATCATATGTTATTTTTGACAAATTGGAATCAACCTCACTTAAATATGATACATTTTGTGGCTAGTGTGATGACATGTTTATATTATAATTCTAAAATTGACATTTTAGTTCAAAACATGTGTCACTAACTAATAAAAAAGAAAAAATGCTAGTATTATGATTCATAATTCATTTTATACTTATAGTAATTAGTATCACATCAACCTGCCACATGATGTGGATGACATCCCTCAAAGTGTATGTTTTCAGTATCAAATGACATTTTAGTAAAAAAGACAAGTGACATACTCAAAACCGATAAAACACATTCAAGTTATTTTGATACATTATTAAAAAGATTCATAATTCATTTGGGACATGTAAGAATTATTCCCACATCAATCCAATGCATGGTGTGACTAGTTTTACTTTATGTGTGTCGTTTTATTTAGAATTTACATTATATTTATCTATTATTTTCATATTATGTTTAAATATTTTATTATTGAATTACTTACATAAGAATTGTTTTCTTATATTGGTGGATTCTTTTTCTACAGTTGGGGAGGTATGTTCAGAAATTGAAACCATTAATCAACTTTTGTAAGACTGGGTATGGTTCCAAATATAATAAAATTTTCACTTTTTAAATTTTGTGATAGTAATTGCTAATTTAAATGTTGATAACATTCTATTAATATATATAATCTATTTATTTTTCTATATTTTTTATGGGATTTTTTATTTCTATTAAATTGTGAATTTGGAATAAGTATTCGTTTTTTTTCTATAGTGTGTAGTAATTTCAACAACACACTATAGATGTATGGCCTTTATCATCTGTATTACTAGTGCTAATAGAGGCCCCCATTATCGGTGCTAATAAATGTTCTAATAAAGTGTGACCATTATTTGTACGTTTTATAACTAATAAAGGAACCCCTTTATCAATGTTTTTTAGTGCTGATAAAGCCCCCCCATTAATAGTGTTGGGTGAAAATAATATTTTTTAGCATTATTAAATTCATTTTTATGCACTGTTAGAGGGCTGAACTGTGGTAGTGTGGGATTGGTTTTTTTTTTGAATGACCTATACGTAGTATCTCAAGAGAAAAAAATTTAACCAATGAATTGAATATACTTATAGTTACGATAACACCCATCATGTTATAATATTTTAAATTCATTCATTTAATATATAAAATAAATAACATAATAATTATACATTAATACAAAAATATAATATAGAGAACCCATATTAAGAATAATAATGTTGCATAAAAATCACATTTATCAGGACATAAATCAAATTAAGATGTTATAATTATAAAAAAGCAAAATAGGCATGAAATAAAGGGTATATACTTTAGAGTATTTGAAATTCATAAAAATACATAATAATTTGACTAAAAATAAATGAATATGAGATAAAAGATAATAGGGGAATTCATGGGGAATAGAAAAATACCCTCTCTTAAATATCCTAATACTTAAATTAAAAAAAATGAGTTGAATGTCATTTAATTTCATATAAATTCCAATAAAATAACACTAGGAAAATTAAAAAATAAGTGAAATTTACATTAAATACAACAATTTTAAAATAAGATATAAAAAGTGAGACGATTTCAAAGGTAAGATAGAGAAAATTTGTAAAATAACAATGTAAAAAATAGTATATTTAAAAATATCACATATCTAAAAATAAAAGAAAAATTTTGTATAGGTGTCCATATAAAAAAATAAAAAAATAATTCTAATAAATGACTATGAAACAGAATCTGATAGTGGAAACAATTATAATAGAAAACCATTTAATGTTCTATCAAGTTTCTTTTTATTGTATGAACATTCTATATAACGATATTATATCTTTTAAAATAATAATTTAAAAATATTTTACATTAATTATGTTATTTTTAATCATTTTTTATCATTAGTAATTATTTATTCACTTTAAATTAAATATAAAAGTCAGGAGGACATCACGACAAAAAATAGTTATTAGCGTCATATTCAACAAAACAACTGATATTTGTTTTTTTATATTTTATATTGGTTTTGTTTAAAACACCACTAAGCTTTAAATTTTAACCAAATATTTCTCCTCCAACCCCACCAAACCTGATTTCCTAGCTCTTCCTCTTCACCCCAATCCCTCGACCCTAATAGCGACTGCCCCGCAACCATGCCTCTCTCTGACCTATGTTATCACCCCTCCCCCTAACCCTGAATCACCCTAATGAGGATTACCATTCTCCCCAATGGATCACCCCTCCCCCTAATCCAGCTTCTCCATGATGGATCTCCCTTCTTCCTTGACAATGATTGTCCTTCACACCAACAACACCTCTGATCCTTATGAACGCAACCCTAACTATTACTCGGTGGAAACCCCACAGTGAATCCGTAATCCATGATGGTGATCAACTATAGTGACCCCTTTTCCCATTTTCCGTATTACTGTGATATCCAATCACAAGTAATAATTTATTAATATTGTATGATTGGTTTTTCTATATCATTATGTAGTACATAATATTATATAATCAAATAATCAATGTTGTCACATAGGAATCTTATACAGAGAGCTATAATAAATTCATCTTAAAAATTAGAATGATGATTCATTTATATGATGAATGTGTGTTGATATGTGTTCAATGTGAATGTTTTTGGAGACATCTAGAGTCGGAATCAGTCACTATAGAAGAAGAATCATGCATAGGATGTGGGGATGACTATGGTTATTATGATCTATAACTCTGTGATGCTTTGTGTTGCCTTTTGTTTCTGGTTCTCATGACCATGTTTGCTGTTGTAGGTAGGGCAATGAAAACCCTTAAACCAGATTTTATTAAATAAAAAAACGATAGGAATGCAAGAATGTGTGTTCATCTATGCTGTTATAAATAGTTTGTGACCATATGATTCATTTATCACTCATGAGTTCTTTGGGAGTTTGGGATAATAGTTGATATAATGAGAGGAAACCAGTTGGTTTTATTGACTATTAACTAATGCTTGAGTATGATACATCAACAATGGAATGAGATTTTCTGAGTAAGAAAATATTGAGTATACTTTTAGGGTCAACCTGCTTTTATATACTGTGTTTATAGAAAAATAGGATAGAGTTGGTGATCAATCTAGATTAATTCGTTTGAGATTAAATTTTGATTGTACTTGTTTGAATAACCATATATATCATTATGTCTAAATGTAAAGGGAGAATAGTGATAATACAATGCCTATGGATATAATTTTGATTACTTTACGTCCAAAAATTCCTCTATATACCAAGGGTTTGAAATAATTTTTAAATTATGAAATAAATAACTGATCAGAAGATGGTAGAATAAATGTTTTGTGTCTTGATTGGAAATTCAGGGGATGGTTGAATACAAATTAAGTATATGAAAGTTTAATATTGAAATGGTTTCCCACATAGTATTTATGTTGTATTTGAAATTGTGAATTTAAGGTTATGGAAATTCAAAATAATGAAAATCCTATCAATGAAATAAAAAGTTACCCATCCGACGATAAATCATTTATAAATTTGATAAATATATTATTTGGATTTTTAGGATACAATGTATAATCATTTAATAAATAAACATAACCTTTATTTATTCTTGAGAAAGTTTCTCATCCTCATAACTCTAGTGGCCAAAAAAGGTGTTTTATAAATTAGTTAAAGATAATATATAAGAAAGTTTTGAATGGTGTGTCATGTATTCAATTTTTTTTTCAACTTATGTTTTTTCATATATAGTGTCTTTGGGAAATTACTGAAAAATAAATATATATATATGTTTTATGAGTTTCTTCATGATGCATTTAGTGATTCTAAGAACCCTACATCTATCTAGGAGAATAATAAATTCATCCACAAACGTTTACTTGATTACAAAAATATGCATGTATGGCCTAATGATTGCATGCTTTATCAAGGAGAAAAGTATTATAAAGAAAAATTCTTAATATTTCGTATAAAGAGTTGGAAGTCAATGAACAATAATTTGAGTATAAATTAATATAACCCTAGAAATAAATAAAGGAAGAAAACTCCTATAATGGAATTCCATTACATTCCTCTAAAACCACAATTAAAAATATTATTCACGTCATCTAAGACTACATGCAATATGATTTGGATTTCTTAGGATAGTAATGATGGATTGGTGAGACATCTAACAGATTCTACATCATGGAATATGTTTTACTATTTAAATATATATTTTCTTCTGATATTATGAATTTACAGTTTGGATTGACATATGATGGTTTCAACCCCTTGTGTACTTTATGTAATGATTATAGATTTAGGCCATTTGTTTTCATCCCCTATAATCTACATCCTTTGATGTGTATAAATAAGAATTATTTCATTGATTATGTGACTATTCATAGAAATCAAATGCATAGAAATTAAATTGATGTATAAATTCAACATAAAATAAATGAATTGATATAATTTTGTTATTATGGCCTAGAATAATATGATGATTCAATGAGAAAAAAATTCAAAATTAATGCTTAATTAATATGAGAAATTAGTGACTTTCATAGACTATGAAATTTTTATTGTTGGAAAACATATATTCATTTGGAATGTCCAATTTTTAATTTAAATATTGAACCTAAACAATTACAACCTAGAATAAAATGGTTCTTTATGTGTAATTATATATTTCCTGATGATTTTCATAAATTAATGTTTAGAAAGACACACTTCAATGGAGATATTGAATTTATAAATCCTGCAATTTTTTTTCTTTTTTATAAATCATGGGACAATTAATGAATTTCATTGACTAATATAGAAAATATAATCATTTTACATAAGTTGGAAATAGTATTAGGTATAGTGTCTAATGAAACTGGAAAACAACAATTGAATAAAATGAGTATATTTTTCAAACATTATTATTGGGATTTTAATTTAATATGTCATAATCTTGACATAATTCATATTGAGAATAATGTTTGTGACAATGTAATTTTTGCATTTAATAATGATAATGGTAAATCAAAGGATCTCTTTTAGGATTGTAAGGATTTGGATTCAATTAATATAAAGCATGGTTTGTGGGAAATAAAAAATTGAAACTATCATTAAGATATTTTTGTAATGAAATATCATGTGAATGACTTTTCCCTCAAATTTTAAAAAATATAAATGTGCATGATAAATATTCGAATAATATATCTAGGTGACTTGCTTTAAAAATTTAATGTTACATAGATTTAAAATTCATGACTGGAATATTTTATTGGAGTGGTTGTTATTATTGGAGTTGGGAAACACATTTCATGAAAATGAAATTATGTATCTATTTATGTTATGTACATTTTTCAGTGATCTTTTTTAGAAAACCTCTAAATCCAAACTAGCATGTTTGTAATGGCCTGGACCTCTCTGGTCCATTACTTTGTAAAATGTTGGTGTTGGAGGTGTTCTGGGAGGTCAAGAGGACTTATCCCCAACACTTTGCCAATTTTCCAGTTCTGTGAACAGTGTTTACAGTTTTACGAACAGTAACAGATCAGTAGCACAGATCGGTAGCACTGATCGGTAGCACAGATCGGTAGCACTGATCGGTAGCACTGATCGGTAGCACAGATCGGTAGCATTGATCGGTAGCACAGATCAGTAGCACTGATCGGTAGCACAGATCGGTAGCACAGATCGGTAGCACAGATCGGTAGTAATGATCAGTAGCACTGATCAATAGCATAGATCGGTAGGTGTACAGTAACGGTGGGTGAACAGTGTTTCCAGACTCCTACAGTTTTGCACTTTTGACGTTTCCATTGATGTAAAATACATTTAAAGCCTTACTTTAAGGGCTCTTAAGGCTGATTCAAATGCCATAAATCCTATATTAATTATTCCTAAGGCTTGGAATGTTTTACTTGGTCAAACCACGTGAGTTAATGCGATCTGTTTTTTAATGGAGAATTAACCAGATCGTAAACCGTCACCTCGTTAAATCTTAAAAAGGGACGAGATATCATTCTCCCTTGTTCTTTCCCTTTGTTCTCAACTAAGAGGCACTAGAACCTTTCAATCCTTTCCGTAGGAGTTGCACAATAAATCTTTACTCCTAGGATTGGTTCTGCTCTGTTTTTGATGCAACAAAGCTGTGTCGATCATTCTTCCACATAAGTAGCCGTGAGAGAAGGATTTTGGCCCGCTGAGTGGATAAAGGACGTCAAGAACTCTTCGAGGTTGGGGATTCATGGCTTCTCTAATTGTATATGTGCAATCGTAGAATTAGCATGATTTATCTCTTTGGATCACAATGAAATTGACCTAATTTAATACTTGAACCGGATTAAAAGAATTGGTTGATCGCATGCTGTTGCTTTATACCATAATGACGGTTTGCCTCATGTTTTCCTAGATATAGTGATATCTATGTTTCTTTGATTTTTTGATCGTTCATGATAGAAATTGATAACGAACGTAAAGCCGAAATTAATTGTTAATTAATTGGCTAAAGATAAAGAGGCATGTAAATTAATCCGGTTATTGTCGTTGTTGTAGTTGTTCTAATTTAAGGATAATCAAATTAGGGAAGGAATTATTGTTATTTAATTGTGATAGCTTGATGATTAGGTATCCATGATTGGAACCTACGAATAACAAATCTTCCAATTCCATATGGATTAGAAAACAGATTATGTGGGAATTTCAAAAGGGGTCTGAGTTACCCGCTTGCTTGTAAGGTTGAATGCCTTGTAGTTTGGAGCTCTGAGTGCTCATTGTGTTTGAAGGCTGAATGCCTTGTTAAAGGGCCGAGAGCCCATTTTGTGATCTTTGTTTTCATGCTGCTTGTGATTTAATGTGATCATGGATGGCTGTTGTGATATGTGGAGGCATGGAGGCATTGTGGTTGTGGCAGCGGATGACGCCTAGTGTGGCGAGATGCATCGGTTTATGCATATGGGTGTCAGGGAGGACACCAGGGGTGATGGAATGAGATGGATGTGGTTGCTGGTTGCTTGCGGTTTTCTTGAATGTTTATCTGCTTTGCTTTTCCCCACTACTCAAGGCAGCTGGTCTTGCTACCATTCTTCTGAAGGAGGCGAAGACGCGCGGGGTATGCCACCTGCTTTCCGTGTTTAGCCTCTCGAGGGAGAGTGGGTATATGCTCTTTCTATAGGCGGAAAAGACTCGACGGCTAGTATATATACTCACTGTGTTGAGCCTCCTTTGTGTTTAGAAGCATAGGATGTTTTTCTAGAATGACTGGGAATGTGGAAAAGTAATTCTGTAATGAATGTTGGATTAAATGGTGAAAATCCTCGGGGATGGAGATGCTGGAATTTAAAGGTGATGTGAATCTTAAAAAGGAGCAGTTGTTTTTAAAAGTGACGCCAAATCAGTTTAATGTGGAATTTTTCATTCTTAATTAATGTTAAAAGACTTAATTAATGTACAGTGGAACTGATAAATGAGAATGGAGTAATCTAAAAAAGCTCTTCAATTGGTTGTGTGCTTATAGGATACCTAGTCTTTGAAGTAGCAGCCTGGAGTCTGAGAGACGTTAGCTGCAGTTGTATCTAATATTAAGTAATGCCCATAGTGTGGATGTGAGATATATATATATTCTGTACATTTTGTGTTTCTATACGCTACTCAACCCTATCGGTATGGGAAACTGACACCCCAGGGATTTTGAGCCCTAGGGGGGTGTTTTCCCCAACATTCTGATGGGAGGTTGAATGGCTGACTACCCCCTTTGGCCCCGCTCTCTTCTCTTGGTAGATCTTTGTGATGGTAGGCACAATGGTTAGTTTTACCCATATATGTGTGTAGAGGGCTGTGATGGCTTGTGGTTATTTCCCACACATATATTCTGGATATAGTATCCTATGGACTACTATATGTGTAATGTGTATAGGCTATAATGGCTTGAGGATCCTTACTCGGAGTATGGGCTGTAATGGCTAGAGGTATTATACCCGATGTATGATACACGTTATACGAGCTGTGGTGGCTCCGGGAAACTACCTGGTTACTTTGGTTGTGAGGACGGTGTGGTGCTTCGCCCAGGTGTCTGCGGGCAAGCCTTTGTGGTGCACGAGGTGCAGATTGTGGAGCGTAGCCCAGGTGTCTGCGAGCAAGCCTTTGGAGAGAGATGCACAGGATGTATTTCGTTGGGGAAAAGCGGAAATCCAGTTGGGAAATAGATGCGGGGTACCCTTTATATTCTTTACTATATGCTATATTCTTGTATGCGTTACTTGGTGAGAGATGCCATGGTGAGGTTGGGAACTTAGTATACCTGTTTAGATAACGAGTTAGTTTCACTTGTTGTACACTGGGCTTTAGCATGCTTTCATTACTTTTGCACGAGAGGCTTGGTGAGGATCCTACTGAGTATACTATTATACTCACCCTATGTATATATAAACTGTTTTTCAGGTCCCTTGGAGCAGGTTGGAGATCAAGCAGGTTACTACTAGCTTGCGGTTGGAGGAGGAGCTGTTCGGGCATGTGGTCGCTGCCGTTTTACTTTCTTTTGGGTACTTTTAGTTTTCCCTTTTAGTTGTAGTACTTTTTCATGACATTTCATATATGTAATTGGGTTTCATTTATTTTTCAGTTATGACTTGGAGTTGGTTGGAGTCTATTCTATCTCTCTCTTCTGCATGTGTTCTCTTAGAGGGTAATGCCTTCCATTTGTGTGTGTATTATACCCTCGGTGCTAGTCGCCAACTCGGGGCCTACTAGAGGCGGGACTCGGGGGTTATTATCTCCCTTCTCACATTGCTGGCCCAGCAGGGGTACACTTTGTGGGGAGGGGGTCGTGACAGAGTGCTATCAGAGGTCTGGTTGAGGGATAGGATGGAGTTTGGAGTTAGGCACTGGTGAGGATGCATGGGATGGTAGGGCAACAATGTTATTATTGTTTAGAAAGTAGGGTAAACACTGGAGACCGGCAAAGACATAGGTGTTTAGGGCCCCCTATGATCTGTTGCACGGACGTTTAAGTTTACAATGGATACTAAACAAGTGATACTGATTGCAGGGTAGAGACCTAGGAAAGGATCATGCATCATTATTCTTTGCGCTTGTGTTTGAATGGGTAGACCTTGGGATAGGTAACCTAAAATTAATAAAACAAAATAGTTATTTAATTAATTTTGAGTCTTCCATATTCCAAGCTTAGGAGCTCTAACAGTTGTTATTTTACAGGTATGGCTCCAGGTCGACGTCCTTGTCAGGTTTGCGCAGAAAATGCCTAGCAGGCTGTTCCAGCAGATCGCCGTCGGGTATAGGTTGACGACGACACTTGGAGGAAGACACTCCGAGAGTTCCAGCGCCAGATTCTACAGAAGTACGAGGGCTCCGTTTCAGATGCAGTCACAGAAGGCTGGTTGGAGGAGGTCGAGATATGCTTCAGTTCGATTCGTGCTCGGAAGGAATACATGGTGTCCTTGGTTGTGACGATGATGCGTGGAGCAGCGAGGCAATGGTGGTTCTTGTTCCTCAGTGATCGTGAGGAATCAGCAATCTCATGGTAGGAGTTTCGAGACCGGTTTAGAGTCGAGTTTCTTTCGTCGACGGCCAAGGGGTCCAGTCGCCAGGAGCTTCTTACCCTTCGACAGGGGAGCTCCAGTGTTCGGGAGTTTGTAATCTGTTTCAGGAACCTTCTACGATATGCTTCAGACCTGTTACCAGATGATGAGGCCAGGGTGAGGCATTTCGAGGAGGCTTTGCGTCCAGAGATCCAGCGCCAGGTCACCCCATTTATGCTGAAGAAATGTCTAGAGGTGATGGCGAGGGCAGAGGTTGTTGAAAGGAATTTGGCTAGGACAGGATCATCACGAGAGGGGAATCGTCATGATTCCTCACGAAGCAGAGCAGTGGTCTGGGGTTCCCGGTTTTTAGGGCAGAAGAGTTTCCGTTCACGTGGGGGTAGGTCCCAGCCCTTTCCATCTCGTTTCTCCGGAGGTAGCAACTCTCAGACCTATGCCAAGGGATCAGGCGCTTGCTTTTCTTGTGGTGGACGTGGTCATCAGCAGCGGGAGTGCCCAACTTTTCAGAGCAGTCATCGTGCACCAGGTGCTCCACTCCAGGTTCCTCCATTGAGGTAGTTCTAGCCGGGGAAGTAGTAGCAGGTTACACCAGCTTTAGATCAACAAAGGGTAGATGGAGCAGGCAGAGGACAACCCCATGACGCTTCCCATCCTCAGAGAGAATAGTGCGGCCGTGGTGGTGGTCGTCATCAGGGTCAGAGAGGCCGCAGAGGAGGTTGTGGTCAGCTTCATGCTCTAGCGTTGCCAGCCCCAGGCGAGCCAGATGTCGTTCGAGGTACCCTTTGCTTGTTTTCTACCTTGGTGTATGCCTTGTTTGATTCAGGAGCAACACACTCCTTCATATCACCTACCCTTGTCCATGCTTTGGGACTTGAGTTAGAGAGGCTTCCAGTGCCCTTGGCGTTGACTACACCAGTTGGAGGTCGAACCGACTTGTTTGAAATATGTAGAGACTGTGAGCTAGTGTTGGGGAAACACCGCTCTTGGGGATATTTCCTATGTTTGTGAATATAACCATATGATGTCATTCTTGGCATGGATTGGTTGTATTTGGTGCAGGCTGTTGTGGATTGCTACAGGAAGAAGGTCGTTTTCTTTGATGAAGATGGAGAGGATGTAGTGTTTGTTGGTGAGAGAGATCCTCAGATGAGTCATAGGCGAGTTCCATCATTATAATCCATGATGGCTGGGATGACGCTGAGTTCTTCAGAGGTTCAACAGTTGGCGTTTCCTAGGGTCGTAGAGGAGTACCCTGACGTCTTTCCAGAAGAGGTTGTATCCTTACCCCCTCGACGAGAGACCGAGTTTGGGATCGAGCTAAAGCCAGGAGCGTCTCCTATCTCTATGTCTCCGTATAGGATGGCCCCTTCTAAGTTACGAGAGCTACGTATTCAGCTCGATGTTCTGTTGCAGTGTGGTTTTGTTCGGCCAAGTGTGTCACCGTGGGGTGCACCTGTCTTGTTCGTGAAAAATGCTGTTTGCAGTTTGCGGTTGTGCGTCGATTATCGTCGCTTAAAAAAAGTGACCATAAAGAACCGCTATCATCTTCCACGGATTGATGACCTATTCGATCAACTGAAGGGTGCAAGTTGGTTCTCAAAGATCGACTTGCGGTCAGGATAACATCAGATGCGTGTAAAGGATGAGGATATCCCGAAGACTTCGTTCCGTTGTTGTCATGGGCATTATGAGTTTGTTGTAATACCATTCGGCGTGACAAATGCTCCAGCTGTTTTCATGGGGTTGATGAATGCTGTGTTCCGTGAATTCCTGGACAAGTTTGTTGTGGTTTTCATTGATGACATCCTTGTGTACTCTACATCTGAAGATGAGCATTCAGAGCATCTACGAGCCGTTTTGGGAGTTCTTCGCCAACATCGGTTGTTTGGGAAGTTGTCCAAGTGTGAGTTCTGGGCTCGAGATGTTCGTTTCTTGGGACATGTTGTGTACCAATAGGGAGTAGGTGTGGATCCTTAGAATATAGAAGCAGTGGTGTCTTTCCCAGCCCCCAAGACCGTATCAGAGGTGAGAAATTTCCTTGGTCTCGCAGGCTATTATAGGAGGTTTGTGGATAATTTCTCCCGAGTTGCGACTCCTCTGAAATCTTTGACCAGGAAGGATCAAGCGTTCATATGGACTGATCAGTGTCAGACATCTTTCGAGTATCTAAAGGAGATGTTGGTAAGTGCTCCAGTCCTTTGTCTTCCAGCGGAGGGAGTCCAGTTTGATGTTTTCTGTGATGCTTCTCATCTGGGGCTAGGTTGTGTCCTCATGCAGCAGAGGTCTGTTGTTTCTTATGGGTATCGACAGTTGCGACCCCATGAATGTAACTATGCCACCCATGATCTTGAGTTGGCAGCCGTGGTGTTTGCGCTGAAGTTGTGGAGACATTACCTCATTGGCGAGCGCTTTGTGGTTTTCACCGATCATAAGAGTTTGAGGTATTTTTTCTCTCAGCGGGATTTGAACTTGCGGCAGCGTCGGTGGATGGAGTTCTTGCAGGAATACGACATCGAAATATCGTATACACCTGGGAAGGGAAATGATGTTGCTGATGCACTGAGCCGAAAGTCACGTAATGATGTTGTGCCTGAATCTGGTGATTCCTGGAGAGTGATGGAAGAGCTATCAGCTTTGCATCGTGATATGGGAGAAGTTGGGGTTAGAGGTTGTCTTTTCCAGATGACGGTGCAGTCATCCCAGATGTAGAAGGTGGAAGAGTCTCAGTTGGGTGATCCAGAAGTGGAAGTTTGGAGAGACAGAGTTGTTTGTGGAGAGGCCCCTGATGGTTGGTCGGAGGATGAACAACACCGAGTGTTGTATCATGGCAGGCTTTTTGTTCCCTTGGAGATGCGTGAGACGGTTCTCCGAGAGTTCCATAGCTCGCCCTTAGCTGTACATCCTGGTGTGACAAAGATGTACCGGTCCTTGAGGAGTCAGTTTTGTTGGCCTGGGCTAAAGCATGCAGTGGTAGAGTTTGTGTCTCGATGTTTAGTCTGCCAGAAGGTGAAGGCCGAACACCATGTTCCTGGTGGTCTTCTCCAACACATAGAGATTCCTCAGTGGAAGTTGGAGGACATCTCAACAGACTTTGTTACATTTTTACCTCGAGCTCCGGGAGGGTATGATGCTATATGGGTGGTAGTGGATCATTTAACTAAATTGGCCCACTTCATAGCAATCAAGGAGTCGAGCACAATGGAGGTTTTGTCGAGGCAGTATCTGGAGGAGGTGGTGAGGCTTCACGATGTTCCTAAGACAATCATTTCTGATCGAGATCCTCGTTTTACCTCTAGGGTGTGGAGAGGTCTCCAGCATGCTTTTGGCTCTCAACTGTGCTTTAGCACTGCTTTTCATCCTCAAACGGATGGTCAGACAGAGCGAACCATCCAGACTCTTGAATACATGTTGCGCTCTTATCTTCTTGATTTTGGAGGTTCATGGGTGAAGCACTTACCCTTTGTAGAGTTCGCTTACAATAATAGTTTTCACTCTACCATCGGTATGGCGCCGTTTGAGGCCTTGTATGGTCGGCCATGCCGTTCTCCATTGTGCTGGACTAGGGTTGGAGAGTCAGCAATTCTCGGACCAGAACTAGTGAAGAATACAACAGAGATGGTTCATGTGATTTGTGAGAGGATGAATACATCACAAGATCATCAGAAATCTTATGCTGATCAAAGAAGGAGACCCTTAGAGTTTAATGTTGGGGATCATGTGTTTTTAAAGGTGACTCCCCGTCGTGGGTAGCGAAGGTTTGGTCGTGGGAGTAAGCTTTCTCCTCGGTTTGTTGGGACTTTCGAGGTGTTAGCTCATGTTGGAGCTGTGGCATATCGAGTATCACTTCCCCCTCAGATGAGTCGGATACATGATGTTTTCCATGTATCGCAGCTCCAACATTATCTTCATGATGAATCTCATGTTATCGAATGGGGAGAGATCGATATTGATGATGATGCAAGCTTCGAGGAGCGACCTGTGGAGATCCAAGACCACAATGAGAAGGTGTTGCGTGGGTGTTCTATCCCTTTAGATCGTGTCTTGTGGCGACACGGTGGCATGGAGGAGAGTACATGGGAGCGTGAGTCACAGATACGTGCTCAGTACCCAGAGTAGATTAATGTTTAACTCCTTTCATGTAATGATGTTTTCTTTGTGGTTGGACCTTTCATGTTTAATTTATGTACCTTTTATGTGATGTTATGTTTGAATTGTTTTTATGGTTTGTTTGTTCTCGGATGTCGTAGTTTTGTTCCAGCTTTTGAACAACTCTTGGTAGTTTTCCCCTGAGAGGTATCTTATGGGGTGGTTGTTCGGACCCCTCTTTTCTTCTGGGTTGGTTTTTAATTCTCGAGGATGAGAATGTTTTGAGAGGTATCTAATGTAATGGCCCGGACCTCTCCGGTCCATTACTTTGTGAAATGTTGGTGTTGGAGGTGTTCTGGGAGGTCAATAGGACTTATCCCCAACAGTTTGCCAATTTTCCAGTTCTGTGAACAGTGTTTCCAGTTATATGAACAGTAACAGATCTGTACCACAGATTGGTAGCACAGATCAGTAACACAGATCGGTAGCACAGATCGGTAGCACAGATCGGTAGCACAGATCGGTAGCACAGATCAGTAGCACAGATCAGTAGCACAGATCGGTAGCACAGATCGGTAGCACAGATCGGTAGCACAGATCGGTAGCACAGATCGTTAGCACTGATCGGTAGCACGGATCGGTAGCACTGATCGGTAGCACTGATCGGTAGCAAAGATCGGTAGCACAGATCGGTAGCACAGATCGGTAGCAGAGATCGGTAGGTGTACAGTAACGGTGGGTGAACAGTGTTTCCAGACTCCTACAGTTTTTCCCTTTTGACGTTTCCTTTGACGTAAAATACATTTAAAGCCTTATTTTAAGGGCTCTTAAGGCCGATTCAAATGCCATAAATCCTATATTAATTATTCCTAAGGCTTGGAATGTTTTACTTGGTCAAACCGCGTGAGTTAATGCGATCCGTTTTAATGGAGAATTAACCGGATCATAAACCGTCACCTCGTTAAATCTTAAAAAGGGACAAGATATCATTCTCCCTTGTTCTTTCCCTTTGTTCTCAACTAAGAGGCGCTAGAACCTTTCAATCCGTTCCGTAGGAGTTTCAAAATCAATCTTTACTCCTAGGATTGGTTCTGCTCTGTTTTTGATGCAACCAAGTTGTGTCGATCATTCTTCCACATAAGTTGTCACGAGAGAAGGATTGTGGCCCGCTGAGTGGATAAAGGACGTCAAGAACTCTTCGAGGTTGGGGATTCATGGATTCTCTAATTGTATATGTGAAATCATAGAATTAGCATGATTTATCTCTTTGGATCACAATGAAATTGACCTAATTAAATACTTGAACCGGATTAAAAGAATTGGTTGATCGCATGCTGTTGCTTTATACCATAATGACGGTTTGCCTCATGTTTTTCTCAGATATAGTGATATCTATGTTTCTTTGATTTGTTGATCGTTCATGATAGAAATTGATAATGAACGTAAAGCCGAAATTAATTGTTAATTAATTGGCTAAAGATAAAGAGGCATGTAAATTAATCTGGTTATTGTCGTTGTTGTAGTTGTTCTAATTTAAGGATAATCAAATTAGGGAAGGAAGCATGGTTATTTAATTTTGATAGCTTGCTGATTAGGTATCCATGATTGGAACCTACTAATAACAAATCTGCCAATTCCATATGGATTAGAAAACAGATTATGTGGGAATTTCAAAAGGGTTCTGAGTTACCCGCTTGCTTGTAAGGCTGAATGCCTTGTGGTTTGGAGCTCTAAGTGCTCATTGTGTTTGAAGGCTGAATGCCTTGTTAAAGGGCCGAGAGCCCATTTTGTGATCTTTTTTTTCCTGCTGCTTGTGATTTGATGTGATCCTGGATGGCTGTTGTGATATGTGGAGGCATGGAGGCCTTGTGGTTGTGGAAGCGGATGACGCCAGGTGTGGCGAGATGCATCGGTTTATGCATATGGGTGTCAGGGAGGACACCAGGGGTGATGGAATGGGATGGATGTGGTTGCTGGTTGCTTGAGGTTTTCTGGAATGTTAATCTTCTTTGCTTTTCCCCACTACTCAAGGCAGCTAGTCTTGCTACCATTCTTCTGAAGGAGGCGAAGACGCGCGGGGTATGCCACGTGCTTTCTTTGTTTAGCCTCTCGAGGGAGAATGTGTATATGCTCTTTTTATAGGCGGCAAAGACTCAACGGTTAGTATATCTACTCACCGTGATGAGCCTACTTTGTGTTTATAAGAATAGGATGTTTTTTCTAGAATGCCTGGGAATGTGGAAAAGTAATTCTGTAATGAATGTTTGATTAAATGGTGAAAATCCACGGGGATGGAGATGCTTGAATTTAAAGGTGATGTGAATCTTAAAAAGGAGCAGTTGTTTTTAAAAGTGATGCCAAATCAGTTTAATGTGGAAGTGTTCATTCTTAATTAATGTTTAAAGAATTAATTAATGTACAGTGGAACTGATAAATGAGAATGGAGTAATCTAATAAAGCTCTTCAATTGGTTGTGTGCTTATAGGATACCTAGTCTTTGCAGTAGCAGCCTGGAGTCTGAGAGACGTTAGCTGCAGTTGTATCTAAGACTAGGTAATGCCCATAGTGTGGATGTGAGATATATATATATTCTGTACATTTTGTGTTTCTATACGCTACTCCACCCTGTCGGTAAGGGCAATTGACACCCCGGGGATTCTGAGCCCTGGGGGGTGTTTTCCCCAACATTCTGATGGGAGGTTGAATGGATGACTACCCCCTTTGGCCCCGCTCTCTTCTCCTGGTAGATCTTTGTGCTGGTAGGCATAGTGGTTAGTTTTACCCATATATGTGTGTAGAGGGCTATGATGGCTTGTGGTTATTTCCCACACATATATTCTGGATATAGTATCCTATGGACTACTATAGGTGTAACGTGTATAGGCTATAATGGCATGAGGATCATTACTCGGAGTATGGGTTGTAATGGCTTGAGGTATTATACCCGATGTATGATACACGTTATATGAGCTGTGGTGGCTCCTGGAAACTACCTGGTTACTTTGGTTGTGAGGACATTGTGGTGCTTCGCCCAGGTGTCTGCGGGAAATCCTTTGGAGAGAGATGCACATGACGTATGTCGTTGGGGAAAAGCGGCAAACCAGTGGGGAAGTAGTAGCGGGGTACCCTTGATATTATTTACTATATGATATATTCTTGTATGCGTTACTTGGTGAGAGTAGCCATGGTGAGGTTGGGAACCCAGTATACCTGTTTAGATAACGAGTTAGTTTCACTTGTTGTTCACTGGGCTTTAGCATGCTTTCATTAATTTTGCACGTGAGGCTTGGGGAGGATCCTACTGAGTATACTTTTATACTCACCCTATGTATATATAAACTGTTTTTCAGGTCACATGGAGCAGGTTGGAGATCAAGCTGGTTACTACTAGCTTGCGGTTGGAGGAGGAGCAGTTCGGGCTTGTGGTCACTGCCGTTTTACTTTCTTTTGGGTACTTTTAGTTTTCCCTTTCAGTTATAGTACTTTTGCATGACATTTCAAATATGTACTTGGGTTTCTTTTATTTATCAGTTATGACTTGGAGTTGGTTGGAGTCTATTCTATCTCTCTATTCTGCATGTGTTCTCTTAGAGGGTAATGCTTCCCATTTGTGTGTGTATTATACCCTCGGTGCTAGTCGCCAACCCGGGGCCTACTGGATGCGGGACTCGGGGGCCATTATCTCCCTTCTCACATTGCCGGCCCAGGAGGGGTACACTTTGTGGGGAGGGGGTCGTGACAATTTTAAACATCAAAAATTAATTTTTTTTAAAAAAACATTCATTTGGATATGTTATTTCCCCCATTATTCATCACAATCATTATTCATTTGATTGTTCATTAGGTTGATGAACCTAAAATTGGTGAATTAGTACACTATCGATGGATTTATGCATGTGAGTGGCCCATTGATATAACTTTTTTCATTGGTGAATACAATTTTATCATATCATTGTATAATTTTTTTTAATAAGTTTCATATTTTTCTCATAAGGTACTTAGGTCATTTGAAATCATATGTGAGTAATAAAGCTCAACTAAAAGGCTCTATTGGGGAATGATACATAGTGGAAGAGTACATTACATTATGTTCATTGTATTTTTATGAGATTTAGACTAGACTTATTCATGTTGGATGTGTTAATGACATTAAAATAATTATCATTTTGAAAACCTATCATAGTTATTTTAAAATATCATATAAACAATTGGAAAGGGATAAAATTTTATAGTGATATAATTGGAGTTTCCACAAGCACATAGATATGTTATAATAAATGGTTTTATTGTAGATCCATTTGTCAATTAATTTTTACAAAAAACAAATAGGTGGCTAAGGGGCCATCTTTAATTGAGATATAATTAATAATAGTTTTCAATAAAGATATTTTCAAATGCTGCACACATCGTGTAAGTATATATTCAAATTCATATTATTGATGAATAGTTATTTTTTCATTGTTAAAAGTAACCCCTTATGTATTTTTCTATAGATAATGAATATTGAAAATAAAGTTGAAATATCAAATGATTTGATGTTTTCAGCATAAGGACCACTAATTCAGGCTAAGATATAAAATTATATAAAATATTTGTGGATTAATGTTTTATATAATTTATAATGAAGAAGACTTGAAAGAACCAAATAGTGGTTTATTTGCACTTTAAGAGGTTGGATACTATGGAAATATAATTGATATAATTGAAATAAACTATCTTGATCTGTTTTTATCTGACTAATTCACATTTAATTGGGACAAAATTAATAGACGTGTATTGAAATATTTATTTTATTTTAATTATATCAAATAACATCACATGATCCATATAGTGAGCATGGAGAGCATGATCCCTTTATCATAGATTCAAAAATAAATACGGTTTATTATATAGGTGATGATATACATGATGTTTTGAGTGTATTGTACACTTAAAGCAGAGAGACTTATATTATATGGGTGATGAATATCAATAGGTACATTGGGATAATGAACTTTATCAACCTCAAATCATTGAACTGTTTTTTTCTGACAATATCAAAATAGTAATAAATTCCAGATAGGTCGAAAATTATGAACACATAAAAATAGAGATTGATAATAATAAATATAATGAATAGGAATATAATTTAATATATAAATTGGTAATGTTAATTTTTTACAATTTTTCAGTTATATGTGTCTTATATATTTATAAATTATTCATGTTTATTTTTCTGTAATTTTTTTAGTTTTTCATTTTTTATAAATTTAATTTATCTAAAGCATTTGAATTGAATGATGTTATGAATAAAAAATAATGATCATTGCCAATATTTATCTAAGAGTGCACCAACACTACCTCTAGTTTCAGTGGATCAGAGTGATTCTATTGTAACTGATACTACTAGTGATCCATCTATTTCGCCGAATGGTGTGGGTAGCCCACCATTTGATTAACCTCTAGTGATGGAGTAGTTTTTAACCACTATATATAGTTGATATTGATGAGTTATTGTTTCTGGAATGAATTTTACTATACAAAAAACTATATATTTTATTAATTTTTATTGCATTTATAATACAGATAATGATAAAAAATTGAAGGGATGGATGTATGAACCTGATAGATGTATTGGACATGAAGAACATCAAGACTATAATTCCATTTAATGAGTTTGAGGTTCCTACAATCAAGACTTCTACAATCTATGATAAAATTATGAGGAAACATTCTTGAGATATGGTCATATTTCCCATTAATTATAACTATTTGAACAAGTTTCCAACAGTTTGAAAAAATGAGTTCTCTCATACTCAAGTAATTGAGATTTTAATTTCATATCCCTTGATGAAAAATTTAAAATACATGAGTATAAATGTGTAATATATTTATAAACTATCATAGAGTTTTTCATGAAAAATAAAAAATTGTATTTTATTAATTATTAATTATATAATTTTTTTAATGTCTTTTTCTAAATTGTTTATATTTTGTTATAAAGGCTAATTAATTAGTTAAGTGTATTTCATGAGCATAGATGTGGTTTAATGTGAATTTGAAACCCATTGGTAGTTTTGAAAATGACCCTACTAAAGATGTTGTAGTATGTACTTTTAATTTCCATTTAATATTATTTCTATAATGAAAAATATAATAATTAATAATATATTATTACAATAAATAAGCCTTAAACCCAATTAAATGGGTCTGATTACAGAGTAACACCCTGAAAAAATAAATTAAGAACATTATATTTGATAGCATGTATGACATGAAACACAAAACATAGAAATAGATTTTAAATTATGAATTTTTAAAATATATTTAAAATTCTAATTAAATTCAATATATTCAATAGATTTCAATGCATGTAATATTTAGTTATGTTACATTACATGCAACAATTACTTTTTTTGATGGCTTACATTACGTGCAAGGTCGAGCTTTATTAAATACTTTTAATTTTAGTTTTTAAAATTAAAATTATCTACTAGATATAAAATTTGATGTTAAAAATATAATTAACTAGCTTTTTAAAATATAGTAGAATTAAGAGGTCACTAATTAATTAGAAATGATAATAAAAACTTATTTAATAAAAAGGAATAGTTTTAATACAGAACTAGTTTTATGCTTCCAAAGGCAATTTATCATAATAAATTGAATTAATTAATATTATTTAATGAATATAAATGAATTTTATATATTATATATTCAATGAATTTTTTTAAATTAATAAAATAGATTTTATAGTTTTAAGATAAGAACAAATCCAATTTTACGTATAAAAACTATATGCTTCTAAATGCATTTTGCCTCCATTCATTGGTGAACTTGATTTAAAATTAAATTTTGAAATTTAATATATTTTATTATAAAAATTAAATTCATTATGGAATTAATAATATCAAAATTATATTAAGGTGAATTTTTTTTCTTTTATATGAACCTTCACTGTTATGATGAAAAGAGAAAAATACTAAATTTAAATTGAAAACTGACATTTCGTCTAAATAATTTCTAATGTTAAATTATAATTTAAATTGTTTTTAAATTAAAATTTGAAATATTACACAATTATTTAATTAATTTAATTTATCGTAATCATTTTCATATTTAATTTAGATATTAAAATGATGAAAATGTTTGAACATTTTCACATTAAAAAATCGCTTTCACGCCACGTCTGTGTGATTAATTTTAAATTAACTTATTCAAATTATGTTTTTTTAAATTGGAAATATGGATTGAATATGTTGATTAATAATATATAATATAAAACATGATCAAATTATATTTTAAAAAAAAATATTATTGAAAATATTTAATATTAATTAGAGTGATTAAGGTAAAACTGAGTTTACTTAGTGGTTAGACATTAATCTTAAAGAGACAAATAACCAAGAAAATTTTCCACAACCAATAGTATGGAAATATGATGACAATATACTCGATTTTATTTATTATTGTTCATTATTTTTATGCACGTTATGTAAGTTATACATCCCATTTATGATTTCCTTTTTGTTTTTACATGAATGTCACTCCTCCTCCACCATAAATGGTTACTCACCCCCCCCCTCACTTCTCCACACCTACAAATCTATTTTTATATACTAAAAATGAAAAAATAACTTCCCAACAAACCTCCCCTAATTCCAAAAGCCTCACTTTGGTAATAAATCCAACCAAGAAAGTCCATTGGTTCAAACTAAAATGATTCTCCCAAAGAAGAGGTAATGTTTTTCCAGGAGCACTTATGTTTTATTCCATTATCCACCCATTTATATATTCTTATATATTGATTATATAAAAAAATACATATAATCAATATAAATAATTTTTTATTATTGGTATTATATACACCCACACACACTTACATCAAATGGGATACACAATCTTCGTTCATGTGTATGGTGGATTATCCTCTTGCCAACCAATATCATTTGTTCTTCCATTACCACATCTCACAGTTGGGAATACTTATATATTTATTGTTTATATATGTTATATATGATATTTATAATTTATTTATTCCAATGTAAGTATTATATAACACATTCCTTGACGCTTTCCAATTTTTTAGAATATGATGCCATTGTTTGTGGGCGTGTGGACAATCGTCTCCTCAAAGCGATATGATTCGTTCATGGATTGCATGGAATGTAGTAAGGGAAGGTTTAATAAACATATGTGATATATATGAACTAAATATTATAACAGAATAATAATATACTTATATATCATTTACTTTTTTTCTTTTAATATGACAATAAAATGCAAGGAGCATTCATGCGTATTTATAGCTTACAGTCTCTGTGAACTGTACATTTCATTTCGTATTACAAAATTTTATAGATTAATATATATATATATATATATATAATATGATATTTAACTCATTTTCTACCTTATATTGATAATTAAATCATCATCTAATTAAGATGAATGAAAAATAACAAGTCTAAACAAACTCGAAAAACAAGGTGATTAATACCCAGAACACTAAAAGCAATAATTGATTGTTAAAAAACAGGTGATAATATGTTCTAAAAGGATAATTTACGATATTATAAATATTAATATGGATTTATTATAATTTAATAAAATTATTAAAACCATTATACAATAGATTAATGTTTTTTATACCAAAAAGGAGTGCATGGTAAGGTATTTCATATCAATTTACATTCCATTGAGAAGTATTTATTGTTTTTCTCCAATTCACATTAATGTGGAGTATATACTATCACATTTTCATTTAATATCATTATTCACTCACACTTAATGGTATTTTAATTTTCACTATGAATAATCTCATCCAATGGGTTTGACTTGAAAATTACTATATGGTTAAAGTTATCATTTCCATTTCATTTTATTTTGAGATTGTTAACCTTCTCTTGAATCAATTGCATCCTTATAAAAATTTTCAATTGCAAAATAAATTTATTTTAAATATACATGCTCATGTTTGATGGTTATTATAATTTCTAAACAACATTCCATTTTTACATATGGGTTAGACATTGAAATATATTTGATTGGCTTGGAAAATAATGATAAATTAATATCTTTTAATCAATATGGATACATTATTATAAGGAACATTATTTACAAATTAAATCAATTATTTTATATATGAGGAATGATTTGGATATGAACGAAAAGGGTTAGAGATCATTTAATGTAATCCCCTTGATGCATCCGAAGTATCATGAAAAGAATATGTTGTCTAAATTTGATGGGTTTCTACATAATATAATTTAAACCCTCTTGTGAATGGTCTTGATAGTAGAGATACCATTTATTTATGAAACATGGCATCTAGTATATAAGTATTTCCTACACTAAGAATTTATTTATTATTATCATTCCTATGAATATCTCAATGACAGAATATTGAAATTTATTTCATTCTCAGTTTATTGATTAAATGGAATGTATTTTCTATTATTTACCATTCTATATTAATTATTCAATATTAATTCATGATATTTTCAACTATACTTTAACATTACCAGTAATTTTATCACATCTTTAATTTTTTTTCCTTTCCCTGGGTTATGAAGATGTCATTTTTGAATGAGTAGCCGAGGATTTGGATCATTTATTTATTATGTATTGTACCTAGTTTTCTGTCCCCAATGTAAAATAGTGATCATGTATTTTATATAGATCTCTAAAACTGTTAAATTGTTAGGTCCTTTGGGATTTAAATGTTGATTCTATGCAATTGTAATAATGTAAGGCACAAACTCAAGGCTACTATGGTTGGGATCATTACAGTTGGTAACAGATCAAGTTTAGTAGAATCCTTGGAAACTAGATTTAGGAAAATATGTATTAAGTAACATAACTATATGATAGAATTTTAGGATATGTATATAAGAACATCCCAATGAAACCATTATTATGATTATGATATTATCTACACATAATTTCTTCAATGTATGATATATATTTCACTAGTTTTTTTGTATTATATATCATATTTCAAAATGATATGATCTAATATAGTGTATTTAATCCTTTAAAAATGGAACCTAGTAGATGGAATGTGAACCTCAATAATGTATGTGGTCTAAAGAGTAATTTGGAAGATATATTTTATGGTGTTATGCCAATATTTTAACAAAAAATAGTCTCCAAATCATTATCATTATAGTAGGACATAATATCATGTGACAATGATATTGGTAATGAATTATTTATGTATTATGGATTTGGAGGGATGCACGAGAACAAATGGATAGTTGGGAAAAATATAGATAATGGAAATAATAGATTGAAGTATGTTCCCACAAGTGATTATTGTGAAAAAAACACTATGGTACTTTCATAAAAGTTATGGGATTTTTTATAATTTTAGTTATAAAGTCCAATATTCTTTTGATTTCAAGGGTATGAAAAGGGTTTGTGATGTACAATACTTCACGTGTAATGAGATGGGACACTATGAAAATCATTATCCAATGCATTAATGGAATATTCCCCAAATGATTCGAATGTGTCATGGTAAAGATTAAGTTACTACCATATATGAAGAGGAATTACTAATATTCTTTTTTTTATGAAATAATTTTTTCTTTTTATTTTTTTATTAGAAATATGTTTGATATAATAATTATGAAATATATAATGACTCTACTACAATTCTATTTATTAATGGATTTAAAATAATGTATTGAATGGTAATAAGAAATGTGAAATGTTAAACAACAGGAAAAAACAAGATTGAGGTAAATATAACCCTTAATATGTTATGGATAATAAGATAATAATGATGGGATAAAGAGATGATTGATTTGGATAAAGTAATTTGGATAGTACTAACAACCCTTGAACATAATAATTATTTGTTGAAAATGTGGTTATGCTATAATTTGATGGAATTTATATCATTTTTAAATTTAGGTAATATATCCAATAATAAAAATTATACATTAGGAATTAGGAATAATGCATGTTTTAAATATGGTTTTATAGTAATTAAGGTTGTTACCATGTTTAATAGAATTCATGATAAAGGTAATGTTTTGTATGTGATGATTTAGTGATAATACATGTTGTTTGTATTAATGATAAGTTCATATAACCCATAGAGAACATGTTAATATAACCTATGGTGTGGTCATAATGCCTTGATAAACAGTTTTTAAAGGCCTCAATTCCATTAAAAACGTCTTCTGTTAGGTCAAAACTAGGAAAAACTGTCAAAATATTATGAAATCAAAAGAAAAAGATCATATATTTATTTCTTGTTTGTAGAAACCAACTAATATCATTATAAGATAATGTTTTCCCAAGATAACCATAAATGTGTTTTTAGTGTTTTAAATATCTAAAATATGTGTGAAATTGTAAAAACCATTGATAATGAACTCAAAATGATGTGAAATCATGGAAAACAACCTTTGACTTAATTTGCATGTGAATGCATATAAAATATGTCAATCTGACTTGTGCTATGGCCTAAATGGCACGATAAACAATTTTTAATTGTACTGAATCATTTAAAAATGTGTGTCAGGAAGAAAACTCGGAAAATAGTGTCATATAACCATGGAATCATAGTAAAATAGATGTAGATTTATTTTTAAAATTTAGGAACCAGAATAACAACATTCTGAGTTATAGTATTTCATGGAAGACTATAAACACATTATTAGGGTATTAATCACTGTAACATGCATGTAATAGTCCAAACTATATAAAATTACTTCTTATTGAAATAAAATCAAGTGCAAACCACATTTGAGGTATTTATGATATGTACACATATAAACCTCTTAAATATGACATGTTTAGTGGTCCAAATGACTCAGTAAATAGTTTTCAAAGGAATAGAAGCCTTTAAAATTGTGTTTCGAGGGATAAAAACATGGAAAAAACATCTGATTGACAAAATTTAAGATAAAAATGAAAATCATATTATTTTTGATGTTTATGAACTGAAAACACATCATTCAGAGCTATAGTTTTCCCTGGATACCCATTAATTTTTTTTTTATTGTTTTAATACACTAAAATGTGATTGAAATTGTCAAAACCATTTAAAACAACCTCATGTTGGTATTAAATAATGGGAAAACAATATTGAGTTATTTTTGGCATGTATTTATAGAAAATACACCTATATAATGTGTGGTTTGTTCATAATGACTCAGTAAACAATTTTTTTATGGTATTGATACCTTTAAAAACGTGTGTCGTGGGGTAAGAACCTATAAGATGAATTTGGTTTTCCATAAAAAAAAATATAGTAAAACTACCATAGATTTATGTTGGAAGTATTGTAACGAATATCTAATCAATCTAAGTTATAATTTTCCCAACATATTAGTAAATGGTTTTTTAGATTTTTAAAACACTAAGATGTTTGTGTATAAGTCCAAACCATAGAAAAAGACCTCATATTGATGTCACATCCTAGAAAACCCAATGTTTTGTTATTTTTAACATCTAAGCATAGATAACACAACAATATGATGTGAGGTGTGGTTGTAGTGACTCATTAAATAGTTTTAAGTATACTAAATGCTTTAGAAATGTGTGTATGAGGTACAAAACTAGAATTTTTTTTGAATTTTCATTATATCAATAGATAATGACTATCAATTGATTTTTTAAATGTATGAACTCGTGACGTTTCATATAAATTTAGGGTTTTTCTTGGGATGCCCATAAATGAGTTTTTAGTGTTTTAAACCTATAAAACATTGATGAAATTGTCAAAAACATAGAAAATGACTTCATATAGATGATAAATAACGAAAACACACATTTGAGTTATATTTATGTGAAATAATATAAAACCGCTATTGAGTTATTTTATGCATCTACACATAGAAAACACATCAATATATCTTTTTGTGTGGTTTGAATCACTTGGTAAATGTTTTTAAAGGTTTTGAAGCCATTAATAATTTTTGTAGGGGGTTAAAAAGAGGAGAAAATGTCTTATGGAAATTAAATAAATGATAAATTAAAATCAATATAGATTTTAAATGTAGTGACTTAGAGCACAACATTTTGAGTTACGGTTTTCCTGAGATTCCTGTAAGAATGTTTTTAGTGTTTTAAAACACATAAACATGTGTATAAATATAAAAACCACAGAAAAGAAATTATTATTGACATCAAATCATACTACGCCAACGGTTTAGTTATTTGTGACATGTACGTATAATCAATACAATAATCTAATGTTTGTTCTTGTCAGAATGACTCGGTAATCAACTTTTAAAGGTATCGAAACCTTTAAAAACATGTGTTAGAAGATCAAAAATAGGTAAAAATGTATTATTGGCATGAGATTAGTGTAAAATGATCTTTTAATTATTTTTGAAATGTAGGAATGAATATCACATTATCCAGAGTTACAATTTTCCTAGGAAGCTTGTTAATACGTATTTAGTGTTTTAAAACACATAAACAAGCATGAAATGGAAAAAACCATATAAAACGACTTTATATTGACATGAAATCATGGTAAAATTTCCATTTAGTAATTTTTTATGTGTACATGCAGAAAACTCATCAATCCGACAAGTGGTGTGGATTGAATGACTTGGTAAACTATTTATAACGGTACTGAAGCCTTCAAAAATGTGTGTCGAGGGGTCAAAACTAGAAACTGATCATAGATTAACATGAAATTAAACGAAAAACCATAAATTAAAATATTAAATTTATGAATCAATGACACATCATTCTAAGTTACAATTTTCATGGGATGCTTTTAAATGTGTTTTCAGTGTTTTAATACACAAAATTATGTCTGTATCATTAAAAACTATAGATAATGACCTTATATTTACATGAAATAATTGGAAACCCACCAAAGAGTTATTTTTGATTTTTATGCACATAAATCATGTCAATCCAACATTTAGTGTGGTCATAATTACTCGGTAAACAATTTTAAGAGGTCCCAAAGTCTTTAAAATGTGTGCCAAGGCATCAAAACTATGAAACTATCATCAGATATCCAAGAAATTATAGAAAAATTTCCATATACTGATTTTTTAAATATAGCAACTTAATTCGTTTCATTCTTGGTTATGGTTTTCCTATGATTCTTCTAAATATATTTCTAGTGTTTTCATCCACTCAAACATGTGTGTAATGGTCAAACACGTAGAAAACAGCCTCATACTGACATAAAATCATGGGAAAAAAATTGTTGAGTTATTTTTGAAATATTTGAAATGTCATCAAATCAATGACTTTAATTTTTTTTATTAGGTAAATTTCAAGAACACCACAACCCAATTTAAAAATTAATTAGAATGATATATACTTATTAATTTTCAATTTCATGTATTGAATCATATCGTAAATTGATAATTTAATATTTTAAAATTGTTTTCCATGATTTATTATTTGTTTTATGTAAATATATTTTCAATTTTATTAAAAAAATAAAAAAAATTATTTCAATCACTTGGAATATATTCTGGTTTTTTTCTCTTTCGCATTTATTTTATAAAATGTTCTACTAGTTATTGTTGGTCAAAGATGTTAGTAGTAGGTTAGAGGATGACTATTATAATTCAATATATTATTTAAAATATATTCACGATGATTCTTAGTTTCCATGGTATGTATAAATTTTTCAATTATTTTACATATAATATGAATATATTATGTTTAGTTTTAATTTATGAATTCATTTTTGTTAAAATTGATGGTATGATGTGGTCGGTTTCAATTGATGAGATGATGTGAATGTAGAAGGATGTAGTAGAGGTCATGGGGTTGGAGTATATTACTCATGGGTTGTTTTTAGATATTATATATATATATATGATTGATGTTTGGGTTGAATAAGATTATCAATTCATTGAGGTTCTTGTAATTGAGGTTATGTAGACCGTTGATGGAAAATGTATATTTGATGGTTTTATCATGAAGTTATGTTTTGGTTTATTAAATTTTAGAGTTTTTATACTTATTTTTTATTTATATATTTTTAAAAAATAAATAATAAAATATATATTAACAGAGTTTTCGAAAAACCACTGCTAAAAAATTAATGAAAATCATAATTAGAAAATATTATAATTAACTGCCGCTAAAAACCCATCACTAAACATATTAAATATTGTTGCGTTGATATTTTGTAATTTATATTCCATTAATTGTTTTGAAACCGCTGCTAGATGCTCGAAAAACTAAACCTACAAAAACTATCGCTGCATGAAGATAACCTCCACACAATGAATGGTGGTCATGCAGTACAAATTTTTTTTAATAACTAGTGATAAATTATTATGCGATTGATTAAACTGCCACTATTTGAAGAAAAAGTCAACACTAATTCTGTTTTTTTATAGTGCATGTTTGTTCAAATCGTATAATGGTTGTTTTGAAATTATTAAATTGATCTATGTTATTTATCCATGAGATTCACTATATCAAGAAGCTTAAACACAAATATTCTTATTGTACGAACTAGCTATAGAAGAAATGATAATTAAAAAAATATATCTCATGTGTAGGTGGTAGAACCATCAATGTAAGGAGATGTCAAAGAATAGAAGATACGAGACACATAAACTATAAATAGTTTATATTGATTTTTAAAAATCGTGGTAATATCAATTCTATATTAATATAACAATTATTTAATTAAGGGAGGATTGTTTTAAAAATTGAAATGCGAACATCCCAATTATATAGTTTCCGATATAATCCATAAAAGTGTAATATTTTTTAGAAATCTAAAGATGAGGTTTAAAATAAGATGAATAGAAATAGATGTTATCTTTTTTTTAACTCCTCCATTACTAAATTACAATATATATTGGAAAACGTGGTTCGGTGAGATAATAATATCCCAAAAAATATAAGAAGGATTTTAAGTGGGGATATCGATGGAATATAAGTTATGGGATAGTTTTTGGATTTAGTTTACAATGGGGAGATATGGGTATTTATAGTTAGAAGGATGGGTATTTGGAGATAAAAAATTGAATATAAAATCAAGTAATTACCAATAATTACATTAGATATATTCTCTGCGACAAGGAATAGTAATTAGTTAAAATATAATCAAATTAATTTCTAACCCGTCAAAATCTAAAATTATTTATTTTAACAAATTGTAAAAAAGATAAATTAAAGGAATGAATTAATTTTAAATTAGATGAAATATGTTTTTATATCTGTATTAGAAAATTCATATTATTAGAAATTTAATTTATTTTTTTAAACATATTATTTATCCAAAGTTCATGTTTTTCAGAAATAAATACTAAAGTATAAATCTTGAATAATTTTGATATAATGATTCAAAATATATAATTAATTTATCAAAATAAATTTATAAATGATCAAAATTCAATATTTATATTAGATATAAAATGGTAAATTTAAATAAATAATTTCATAAGAAACTGAAAAAAAATTATTGTATTTAAGATGTGTGAATTATTTCAATATATTTATAATTTTAAGTATTTGTTTATGCAATTTTTTCTATTAATATGTTGGGATTTTTAAATAATATATCTACTTAAAAAAATTCATATAATGATCAGTTGACTATTCCAGTAGTTGGCTTACTATTCTAAGAGTAATATTTCAAACTATTATTTTATCGAGTCCATTTGCATATAATCACATCATATTTACCCCTTAAATCGTGCACATTTTATTCACATAGTTTTATATTAATGTTCCACAATTTTATATTAAAAAATCAACCTTAATTATGGTTTTTATTTATTATTATCGTGATCATGACTACATTAATTTTTAGAGACCATGGCCACTATTATTTACAATGTATATTTTTTATTTACATGTATTTATTATCTCTTTATACTAATTTTAATCATATGGAATTTATTTATCATTCATCTATAAGGTTTTATATTGAAGAAACAATTTTTTTTTATTTTTTGATGTGGCACATGTGATTTATTTATGTTATACATTGTGTTATACTTCATAAAAAAATATATCTAAATATGAAACATTTTAATATAAAAAAAGATATTTCATTTCCAAATGTGTAGGTCATTATAGTCTTATTTTTTCCTTATATATATACTAAAATAATTTCTCCTTATACTTATATATATAACACATGTCCTCATATTTCATGTGTTTTTCATGACCACACATTTCATAACTTCCCTAACAACAACCTCTACATGATTAAATAATTTCATCAAAATAATACTTGATCATATTTCAGTTCATAGCCACACCCCCAACATCCAATTTATAATGTCATAATTCATCAACAACTTCATAAAATATTATAAAATCTCATAAAAATCAATTTCATATCCAATCATAGACATATTATATTTCTCAATTACCATAATTATTTAAGCATTATATTGTTTTAACTCCTCGCGACAAAACTAATAATTAAAAATATTTTTAAAATATTTTCATTCATGATCTTTACACAGTCCTTCATTTTTCATCATCTCCCGCTACTTATAAACCATTCCTTAAAAATTAAGATAAAAAATATACCTTTTAGGTCTTTAGTATCTATAAAAACTATAATATAAGGTTTATTTTCTCTAATCATTCTTTTATAGGTTCCAATTTATTATCACCTTTAAAAAATTGTGAAATTTGTTTTAGAATCTACAATACTGAATTTATATCACATTCCCAGTATTTTTTAAATTCTATAGTAATCAGCTAAATTGTATTTATAATCATACACAAATTATGAGGACCCATGAGTGGATTTTATACCACTTCTTATCTTCATCTAGTAAGAACACGTGTACACATCATTTGTTTCTACAATCCCAAAATAATTTCCTTACAAATATATAATAAATATATATTCTAAGAAACATTACATTGGTTCTATATCTTTGTAAATAAATTAAATAATAGATAATTTAGAAAAATATTTTTATCATAGAAAACTTTGAAAATAACAAATAACTAAGACATTGTTAATTCATTTTCTATTCAAGTAACCAATTTTAAAAAAAATTATGTCTATGTAATATAGTCCTCAGATATGAAAAAAATTATTCATAAACATTTTTTTATATCAACCTATCATGGTTAATACTATTACTTTGTAGAATCTAAAATCCAATAAAAGAATTTAATCAATCTTTATTTTACCAATACATTTCAAGAAAAAAATATCTCACAATAATGAGGTTATATATGACTTTTTATGGGTAAATTTAGTTATTGAATAATATTATTATCTAAACATACAATTAATTAATAGGAAATAACTCAAAAATAAATCTCGGATTCCATTTTATAACAACACTATCCATGTACACAAATACCAAGACCATAGTCAGATTATTCATTACCACAATCAAATCCCATTATCTTCAAATCCAATAAACTATTCTTGAGGGACAAAATAAAATTATTGAGGAATTATATTCCAAAAAATAAATAAACCAAACCATTAATACAATAGAAAAATGTTAAAAACTTTTCAAATATTCTCAAATCATGAAATGTGACATAAAACTAAACATGAATGACAAGTGTCTGATATGATATCATAAAAAGAAACCAAAAATAAAAAATGATTTATAATATCAACATGGAATCATTCAAAACTAATATCAAAATACTCAACATAATATATATGAATTATAAATGATTAAAACATGATACATTGTTTTACTACATTTTGTTCATTAAGATTTACATATGCCAAAAAGTTTACATATGAGGAGTGAGTATAAAACCATAGTAGTTTTTTCTCTTGTAACTCTAATTCATTCCCATCATTAAGTAAATCAAAATAGGAAATTTTATTGTAATGTTAAAAAAAATTTAAAAAACAAAATATTTATCAAAAGAATTATAAAAAAATTTACCGTTAACCTAATAAGTAATATGGTAAAAGTCACAAATAATTGAAAATCATTTGTTCTATATTAATATACATAACTTGATCTATTTGACCATAAAAGGTGGTGGTAAATCATTGGTATCTATTTTATTCGTTTTCACATTAACAAACCTTTATCTTTTATTATAGGTAATTGAATCCACAATTAAAACTATCGAGAAGAACATCCATAAAACACTAGTTTTTACAATGTTCTCTACTCAATATGATTATCTAGACCTTGGAATGGTTTTTAAAAATTATAACACCCCACATCCACTAGAAAACAATATTTTGTGGTTTACATTATGTATGATATATCAATCACTTTTATAGCATTATAGTTATTTAACAGTTCATGTGCGTCCTACATATATATTATAGAAACACAATTTTTTCAAAAATGAAATGAACCTTCTCCAACAGACTTCAACACATCATTTTAACTCTACTTTAATTCTTCACACTTTCCAATCAAAAAGTTATTTTTATTCAATCTCTTGCATATAAGTTTTCAAGACTCTATGTGATACCCATTAACCTAGAACACTTTCATATGAAGCCAATCTTTTTGGTACCACTTTTTCTAGAACATCACTATCCAATACCATACTATCTGGAAACAATCAATATAATGAATCTTCAAATAGTACCTCTTTATCTAGTTGCTCCCTATCTAGTACCTCTATATCTGGTGATTCATCAAAATGATCTTCTAAGATTCCTAGTGAGAACCTCAATTCGTCAATAACTATAATTTGTACCATGGACACCAGAATCCCATTATATATTAATAATTTCTCCAAAAATTAAGTGACAATACAAAACATAATAATTTAATTTCCTATTCTATAATTGAGTTTCCCAGTTTAGTATTTTCCTAATTAACAACCTTCAAAACCTCCAAAATAATATAATTCCACAATAAATCTTATTAACATTCAACAAATATTGATGTCAATGATCTTATGAAATCTATGAATACTCAGATAAATTCATGATCTTTCCTTCGTGTTTATTGAGTCTTGGAATTTATAACTAAGAATATTTATGATAGATGATGATGCAAATTTTTTTTAAAATATAATAACCCATTTTTCGAATAAAATTACATAAGAAATAATAAATATAGTAATAATTTGTTTCGAAATCATTTTTAATGATCTGATTTGTTTGTAACGTCTTTATATAGATCTCTTATAACCAGTAGAATTTATATTTTTCAATTTAGTAAGCATTGAATATTTTCAATATTCAGACCACTTCGAGTTACCATTTTTGAAGAATTTGTCTTTTGAATTTTCTCAAAAACATCAGTCTGATTATTATGTTTGGAAATATATTTCTAATGACCTTACTCTTAAACCTCTGTCAGATACATCTAATGAAAAACATATTTTTGATAACTTATTATATATGTATTTTTTGATCAATGGAACCCACAAATATTCTTCGCCTAGTAGACTATATATGGAATCCCTATATTCATTTAATTCCATCCATTGATCAAAAGTATATATAATAATTTATAACATGAATTAATAATAATGTCTTATACTTTGAAGAATTGAAATAATCAACTATTTTTTTTCAAAAAAACCAATATTGTAATTTTTCTCCATCTGATTTCATCAATCGACTAGAAACTGTCTGAACATCATCATCTTCTATACTCCATCAACTCAATTTATAATATTAGACTTTAATTCATATATGGTGAACACTTAGATTGAAAATCTTACAAGATAACTCAACATTTTAATGTTATTTATGTACTAAAAATAAAATACAACACTATAAAAACATTTCATTATGAATCACCTTCCTTGTTAGTTCAAAAACACATCAACAAAACATGGTTCTCAACAATTTCATCCTTTTTAATTTGTTTTCAACCTGGTAAACCATATAAAATGAATCAATGAATACTTAAAACTCAATAAATGGATCACTAATCGATAATTCTAAGAATATATGAGTGAAATCGGTGTAAGAAAAAAGTACTATTGAATCAAAAATACCAATATTTCAAAAAACCATTTATTATAAATAATCATTAACTTCTTATTGAACTCAAAACATTATAAAAAGCTAAAATAGTCTTTTACATGATCATGCATACACTTCTAAAAACTACAAGAACAATTCAAACATGTTGACATCATAGTTTACCACTTTTCAAAAAAACTACACCTAAAAAAATAATTTTTTTTAATTCATAGAAACCATATTTGTATTAATTTATACACTCAAATTTTTATCCCCATTAAAAATAATATTCAATGAAAAGATGAAAAATTATATGAATATCACGTATCATATCCTTGAAGAAATTGAAGATTAACACACATAATTATCCTTATCGTCTTAAAAGTTTCCTTTAGAAATTGTTTTGTGATTTTATCAGCTACCTCTTTCTTTATAGAAATAAAATCTATATTTATTTAATTTATTTCTACATGTTCATTGATAATTATATATTTAATATCAATGTGATTATATCTTCAATGTTTCACAACATTGTATGTGATATTGACAGCACTTTGATTATGTTTTCCCATGAGAAAGTTCAACATCATATCAACCAAAAAACATCTAGTTTTGTCTTAATTCACATTAATTATGTTTTAACTTAATGGTAAGATACATAATTATTTTTTTCAGTGATAAGAGTCATTTTAATATTCAAATTTTAGGCTAACTAACACAAATTTCTCCATGAAATAAAACTCCACCAGATCTGTGTCTTCTATCATTGATACAACTTACAGAGTTTTAATCTTCATAGCTAAAAAGGCACATCATTAACATTTTATCATATATTATAAAATTATTTATAGTTCTTTAATATATATTAGAATTATTTTTCTAATGAAAAAAATGAGAATTTATTACCTTTAAAATCAAGAACACATTGAAACAATATAATGAAGTCTGGTCTAGATGTTCCTCAATATAGTAGTCTTCGAATAAATTCTGCAAGTTATTCCAGATCAATAATACATCCAATATCATAATTATAAATATTTTTTCAACTAAGGTAGGTGATGAAATATTTATTTAATTATCTATCTAAATATTTTAAGTAACTCCTTAGTATATTTTTTTGTGATAGTAAAATATAACCCTTCTCTTACTAAATATACAATATAATAATGTATATCATTTCTATTTGTATTGATATTTCAACAAACATCTATATTTATTTGTAAAATTATTTTTATTCTTTTTCATTGTTACATGAAACTATGATATCATCAATATAAACTATCACACAAAGATAAGACACAATATTTTATTTTACGACAATGTTGTTATCCACTTTTCCCTCATTGAATTTAAGATTTTTTAAACATGAATACATCTTGGAATACAAGTATCATGGGGATTGTTTTATCATATATATAGTGTTATTTAATTTAATAAAATTGTACTCATCTATTACTAGAAATAAACCACATTGGTCTTCTATTTGAAGTTCTTCTTCTAGCTGTCCAATAAGAAAAGTACATTTGATGTACATTTCAAATATTTTATATATCATTTAACAAATAAAATAATGAAATATTATGATGGTTTCATGACTTTTACATGGGTAAAGGTCTTATCAAAATAAATCCCTAAAACCCATGAGTGATCATCACAATCCATTCTTACATTTTTTTACAACTTCTCCTCTTTCATTTATATTATTCCAGAAAACAAATTTTGTTCCAATCATCTATTTATTTTCAGGATTGGGTATAATCTGTCATGTCTCATTTTTTAAATTTCATGCAATTATTCACTCATGAAATCAATCCACTATTCATTATCAATATATTCTTTAAAATATCATACAGCAACCTATGAAAACAAAGAGGTATGTGAAACTGTCCTTGATTTGCTTCTCGTTTGAACATGTTGTCCTTGATCTCTAGTGATATTTTAGACCTTCACTTGATTCCTAATCCTTTAATGAGATAAATGAAATTCTCCATCATCACATGAAATGTTTGAATCAATATCGTCATAATTTAAAACTTCTATATAAATACTTATATAAAAATCATTTTCATGTTATTATCATCAACAACTTCATCATTGCTTACTATTATAACTACAGCTAACTGTGAAACTTCTATTTCAGAATATTCCAGCACATTAATATTTTTAGAGTCAATATAATTATATGTTTTCTTGTAATAATATATGTATCCTCTACCTACCAATGAGTCTATAACCAAGTGGTACAAATTCCTGATTTTCATTTAAAAGTCCCAAGATCGAATTTGGGCAAAGATGAATTTTTGGGTACTATAGCAGGGAACTGCAGCAGCAGAGACACTATAGCAGCAGAGGTACTGTAGAAATACTATAGTAGTGGTGGTACAGTAGTATGTACTATAGCATCTTGGGTACTGTTGTAGTACTATTCACCAATGGGACCTTTGGGACAAAAATGTGCTTTAAGCCCTTGTATTCAGGAAACATATCCTTGGGCTATCAGGATATGTAATGGGTATCCCTCTACCATGTCAAAATATGTCTTTACATTAATAATAAAATGACGCTTCTGCTCAACCCTTTTAAAAAATGTATCTTCTACCATTGTGAAGATAATCACAGAAGATACCATCAACCCCAATTTGACCATACTTACAATGATTATCAACCATGGACATAATAATAAAAGGGATTCTAAACACTCATAAGTATTTCAATATATGGTTCTCTTTATAATAAATAATATATGTATTCCTATTTGAGTTTGTACTATAGAAACAAAAATTTCTTTGTAAAATATTTCTCTAATATCCTTTCTCTAAAATAATTGATCTGCATCATATTAAATTTTCATTGATTGATCCATCTCAACTAAACATCTATTATTTATTTGAGTAACGCCATTTTTTTCTATTTGAATGGTCTACTAATTTTATGACAAATTATTTGTTTTTCAATATAATATTTAAATACCATATTTTTGTATTTAGCACCATTATGATTTTGAATCTTCTATATAGAATTTACACATTCTTTTTTATCACGTCTATTAAAATTTATAAATATATTATGAATATTATATGTGTGTTATACATGTAATAAATGTGAAATCATGAATAAATAAAATAAAATACTTATCCACATTTTTTATTTATTTATCACGGACCCACATATGTCAAAATGAATATGATCAAAGGGATTATTTAAATGTATCTCATCATTATTATATGCTAATTTTGAATATTTTATTTCTATAATTTCAAACAACACCAATCGATTATTCTTATCATGTTCGGAAAATAATGAATCCTTCATTTCTTTATTAGCTTGTTCACATTCCTTTAGAATATGTGTCCAATCATTTTATTCCATAGCTGATTTTCATCCATCATACATAGATTTCATGAATTATATAAATCTTCCACATGAAACCTATATACTTTGATTCATTTTCCTTTTGCTAAAACATTCCCAGATTAAATACGTTAATTACCAAATCCATATATTCAAAAAACTAATTCATTTCATTCATAATAATGCTATGACACACTCAAAAAATTGTGTGTCATTCTTTCAATAAATAAAAAATTATGGATTTCATTTTTTATTTAATAATAATATAATGTCTAATTCCATTGATTCTGAAAGACTCGTTATTAATAAATGATATTATCCATTATTTTTATTCTTTCAACTATTTAAAACATTTCAAATTTTCCATCATATAAGATGAAAATCCATTAACGGGTATCCATGGACAATCTCCTTTTATGGCACTGATAGTAGTTTCAACAATTAGTCCCTTCTCTGTGATGTTTTCCTACATCATATGATCATTTTTATATTTTTTAAATAATCATTGTTGACCCTGAAGCATAACATGAAATTATATAATAAGATTTATTGGTTGATCATATCATTCCAAAATATTTTCTAGTGGTTGAATGCTTTTTCATCTTTCTAGCATTATTTTTAAGTCTACATTCTTTGAGTGGCATAACCCCCCCCCCCATACTTTTTGTAAGACTAATTAGATTAAATCGCATGAGGGGGGATGAATCAGGTTATGAAACATTATGACAACTACCCATTTTAGATCTTCTTTCATCCTTAAACAAAACACTATTCTTTCCCTTTTCCATATCATTGTATGGACAAAATTGAAATCATCCAAAGGAAACAAGAAATTTACTCCGTTCGCCATTGATGGGCTATGTCTATGGAAAATAAAATGGTGTTGTGATGATATACCAAATCCACTAAGCCTCATTTCTGAAATAAATGGTTTATATTGATTACACCAATCCCATAGCTCACTGACTTTAAAAAGTTTAGTGTCAACTCACTACTTTCCCAACAATCACTACATATGTATTTTTCTCTAGCTTGCTATCAGTGGAAAGGATCAGCTTCTTCCTCTTTATTTTCTCATTGATCATAGAAAGGATTCACCCATAGTTTATGGAGATTTAGGTACCACCATTTTCACAAATAAATACATCCTTAGTGGTTGATAGATGTTCTATTGAAGTGCCACTTTCTTCAAATTGACAAATAACAATTTACAATAGATTTTCTGGGAAATCCCTTTTGAATAAATTCATGATGCTCAATGCCTTCATGATTATCACCTCTTTAATGAAGCTCACTTAGCCTTCATGAAGAACCTATGTTTTGTGATGCTCACTACCTTCGTGAAGTACACAACTTTAGTGATGCTTACATAGCCCTCATTTAGTTATCTTTTTTTATCCTTTGAGAACATCAACACTTTCTTAATGAATTAGATTTTCATTTGGAATTTGTATCCTTCACGAACCACCTTCAATTAAAGTCGTTTTTACAACTACAACCTTCAGGAACCACCTTTTTGAATATGAAGCCTTAAGATATCTGTTAAGCCTCACATCAGTTATAACGGGGGTATAAAACTATTTATAGGTGTTTCCACTGATTCCAGAAGTATCCATCTATGTCATAACCATTGAAAATATATCCATCATTTTATTCATATTTATCCTTATCTCGTGTTACTCCATTGGGCATTCTTGTTTGTGATTCTTGATATTGTCATGGATATCAACATCAAAAAATTAACTCCATCACAAAACAGACTTTACAAAGCCCAATAAATTTTAAAATCATGACTTTTAGATATTTTTATAATCCCCTTAACTAAATCCATCTTTCGCGGTGTTATCCATCTTCTAAATTTTTAGATGCCAAAAATTTGGCAAGCACTGGGAAACAACTTCACCTTGTGTGCACAATTTTGTTTACCATTGCTAGGGAATCCATTCCTTTGTCAGGGATATTTTTCAACATTCCTAGTAAAACATATCTATGGAATCCACAACATACCTTGAAAACCATCTTTTTCAACAACAAAAATCTGACCAAAAATGATTTAATGATATCTTGATGAATTTTTTCCCAAAACATTATTTCATGTGCCTTCGAGATTCTTTGTAATGTTAATGATTACTCCAACACATATTTTTGAATTCCCAAATCCTCTATAGTTCCCATAATTTCAATATAATTAATGATTTCCTTTGTAACATACATGTTATTCAAATTTGTGTATTTTTATTCCAACATAATTTTGACCATCAACCTTGGATCCTTATTATCAAACAAAATGTCATTGGACTCCTAAAATATTCTTCTTCTACTTGATTTCATATCATCCTTAATGTAGTCTCTATTTGTATCAAATTTTTCTAAAAAATTAATTATCAACAATTCAAAATTTTAGGAATTTATTATTTTAGATACATACATGGTACACTTTCCTTGTTTCGACTACTTTATTATTATCAACAATCTAATCTACATGATCAACATTTGAAGATGATTTTTACTAATCCCTGTAAACATTAAACTTCTTAGTAAATAATATAAATTAATTAATTTAATTCTATATGAAAGTTATTCCTCATTTATTTTCAACTAGTTTTTTTTTTGCACGTGATCAATTTCTTTCAACTTCACCGTCAATTTACCCATAAATATATGTCAAATTGTTCATATTCATTATGAAATTTATTTAGATCAAGGATATCATTTAACAACCTATATTTTTATTAATGTTATTATTCCTGATTATTTGTTGATTGATCTTTTATCCTCAAATTCTTGTTTTTTATCATGTTTAATTTTTTTAAAGTCAATCTCTCAATTCAATTTTGAGCATAAAAACCATTTTTGTTTCATCTTATTCTTCTTTAGAGTTACTTCTTTCATCAATGGTAAACTCTCATCATTTAATTCTTCAATAAGAAACGTACAAACACTATTATCACTATAATTTTTATCTTTCATTACACTCTAATAGTCTTCCTCAATGTTTATAAAAAATGATTATCTTTTTTTATTCATGATAATTTATTATTCTTTCTTTTTGAATAGTACTTTGCATTTTCATTCTTCTTCTTCAGGTTTATTCATAAAATTTTCTTCTCTTTATCATTATTTCCATCTTACATTATGCATAGATTGTATACTATGAACTATCCAATGGATTTATACTTAAATAACTTCAACAATATCTTTAATTAATATTTCCCTATTCCAATATTCAGATTTCCTTAAAAATTGACTTTGAACTCAAAAACAATTACTCGCTTCATATTCAATGTCAATTTTATTGACTTCTTCCTCATAATCAATAAATAAATTTCCTTTCATAACAACATTAATATAGAATTTTCAAATTATATTTTCCTTATTCTTGACATCCTTTTCTATTCTCATTTAATGTGTTATGATAATACTATATAGTACTATAAGAAATGTGTTTTAGGATATATATCTTCAATGTATGATGCCCTAGAATAATTTTTTTTGTGAATAATTATTATAATCTTTTAAAAAATTGTTGAGTCATCCAATTTTTCACTAAAATATATTAGAGTTCTTACAATGTCATTGAACAATTTAATGAACTCCCCAAAAGATTTATTGTCTCCCATTTTAACATCTCAATTCATGAATCTCCATATCTATAACATGGATTTATTTACATTCTTATTTTATTCACAAATATTTTTCAACTTTTCCCAGATGCCTTATGTTTTAACATTTCCTTTAACACTCAAAAATATACTTTTGTAAAGGGAGGAATGTATAAATTTTTCAGATAACCCATCATTCTATAGATTATTATACTCTATAACTATTAAGGTAAAACCATTAGTAAGAAGCGTGAAACTATATGTTGTAACTTCAATATCCTTATATCCAAAGCATAAATGATAGTTTAAAATTATTCCTTTCCAGATATGATGATTATTCAAATAATATATTGGATTTCCATTATAATTTACTAAGTTATAGACATACATATAATTATTCACTTTCATTATAAATCAAATAGTAAATGATGGAAACCATTGATTATATAACTATTAAAAGTACCATTTTGGAACCATGTGACCACTGAGAGGGGGTGAATTGCTGGACTTTATTTTTATGTTTCTATTCAATGAAAAAACCTTATGCTTCGGTTAGAAAGAATTTACTCTACAAAAAAATAAATAAGCACAACCATAGAAATAGAAGAATTTAAAAGGATTATTTCTCAATAAAAGTATCTCATATTTAGACTGGTTTGAAAAATATTAATGATCATAAGTTCACTAGAAAAAAATCCTCTAGGTTTATAGTAAGAAGGGTAGATCCCTCACCTTAAAAAACACTATAGTCATTTTATTGGGCATGTGCTTCGGGCATTGATAATATAATTAGAATTGATTTGTAACAGCGAAATAAACCATTATTAATAAGATTCATCACATAATTGCTTTGATGGTTGAATTATTTACACTTTTGTTTATGCAATTTCTTTATATTTTATTTCTTTCATATAATATTGAAATCCTATGTCTTATACCCATTTTTTAGTGCTTATTCCTATATAACTCCTCTATATTTTACATCTTTTTCTGAGACCTCTCTTTCAAGGACCTCTATGTCTTGTATATGTCCATCAAAAACCGCAATACCAGGTACCTCTCTATCAGTTACCAATTTTTATGGAACCTCTCCATTGAGGGATTCAATAAAATCATCTCTTAAAATTCTCATTCTTCGCCTCACTTATTCATTAAATAGATCTATGTAAAATTTCAACTGCTTATAATTATATATTAATTGTTTCTACTAAAAAATAGGTTAAAAGAGTGAATTTAAAATCTGAATAGCTCATTTCAAATTTGAGCTTCTTGTATAAGTATTTTAACAATTTACCACCTTCAAAACCTCTCAACATATAAGAAACAACAATTTTTATAGGAACATTCTTCAAATCATAACACTAATGTTCTTTAAAACATCCATAAAAAGAACGTACTATCATAATTTTTCCATAATTATTATTTATTTTTTGAATATCTATATCATCATTTTCATGATATTTAAATTTAGAAAAACTTTTGTAAAGATACATACACATTTATCTGATACTTATTAATAATAACTCTTCTATCCAGTAAAACATCTTTTGGTACTCTTTTATATGGATTTCCTCTATATATAACTTATTTATTCAGATCCTCTCTATCCATTAGACATTATATTGTTCTTTATTGTATTCTATAAATGTTTTCTCTATCTGGACCCCATTGAGTTACTCTATCTGATGGATCTGTCCAATCAATTTGATTAAAAACCTTTGTATGACTCCCATGATTGGAAACCTCTATCTAATGGCATTGTTCATCCGAATATCTCTATACAATGAACTCACAATTGTTCTCTTCAATGTAGATTCTATCTAAAATCCATATATCTATTGAATTATTTCCATTTAAACCTAAATAGAATCATATATACCTCGAATTTTCAATATGTTTTTACCTTGAATAATTTGAAATCATCGCAACATTTTTTTATAGAAAACTCAATTTTCTAAATTTATTATTCTCCATCTGATTCCCTTAGTCTGTTAGACTATGTTCAATCAACATTATCTATTAGTCACCAAATGATCCTAATTTTATGCAATACTTGTATATCTCTTTCCATAACACTCCATTTGGATACTATATAAAAAGTATCAACATTGTTATGTTATTTATGTATTAACTAAAAAATACATCATGCTAAACAATCCTTCTTCATATTAACTAGCTTGTTATTATTGTATCAAAACATCAACACATATTTTCATCAACACTATTAAAAAGAAAAATTATGTTTTCCCAAGAATAATTAATAATTAAGAATAACACCCTCATGTCATAAACATAATATTATCATATGATAAATAAATTTTTTTTTCATTAAATAATTCAATACTAATAAAAAAACTTGATGTTATTAATTATGAGTTTTTACATCAGATATTAATATCATTTTAATGTAATAATACACTTCTTTCACATCCATCCAATAAATTCCAAGGATCATGGTCTCTAAATTTAGTCAACCATATTATTATTTCATTATTATACTAATGGATTATCAAATGAAATAAAAAAAGTGGGAACAAACTTTCTAGAAAATTAATCCCAACTAAAGGAAATAATTTCTCATCTAGTTAATTGAATGAAAAAATCTACACTCATATATGCACTCACCTTCAGAATATTATATAAACAAGTAAAGAGAATAAAATATATCCACAATTACCAAGTATGAAAACATTTTATCTTGAATAAATGTGATAAATAATAGTAGATTCAATAAAAATGAAACCAACAATAAAAATATATTTTATTGTTTTTCAAAATCAATCAAAAATATTTTTTATAAATGCAACAAAAATCTCACATGCTTTATAACAAAATACAGGGAAACAATTTTGATAAAAAACCTCAATTAAATGAAAAAATATATAACAACATTGAAAATGATTTATTAAATCTATACATAAAAACTATTTTAATATATTTTAAAGATGAACATCATTTTGATAAATAAAATCATGGATATCAAAAGCCATATATTCTTATACTTCATGCTTTAATAAAATAATGATTCAACGACCAAACATGAGTATTTATTATAAATAGTAAATAAATAATCATTATTTCAATAATTCATCTATTCAGAAAATTTAAATAATCTATAAGGCAAGAATATATCAAATCCATCAACTAATATTTTCTTCTTTAAAATTTCTATGTGTTTTAAAATAATGATATTAGATGAATAAATCATAAAGTCATATAAAAAATTTTCATCAATAAATCCCAAATAATAATCCAAATGAAAATTCATCCATTAATATTTTAAACATACCACATTCATATTTGGTATAACATCCTTCATATTTAGAATGACCTATAACATTTTGCAACAACCCATCATGTGAGACTATGGATTGGAGTACATGGCATTTAGGGAGTCGAATGAACCTCATTTCACTTGTAATGTTCCATGTGAAAGTTTAATCATTATTTTCTAGAAAGATGAAAATATAGTAACAAGAACAACTCACATTCTATTTAATATGACCAACTTCCATTTGGCATGACCTGAAACCAAAAATCACAATCCTTAAATTTAACATAATTTTAGAGAGTTAGAAAAAATTTGTTATATAACATAATAATTTATTATCTCATGAGTTATTCATTTCATTAAAACTATAAAACAAATTTTTAATAGACCATGAAAATTAATCTGAAATCTCAAACTCCGGTCCCTCTTCACGAAAATGGAAACCGCCATTAATATGAATGATATACCTCAACTGAGTGGAGAAGAATATAAGTAATAAGTCAATAAAATAGGGTAGATCATTCCCTTATTTAGAAACTAATTCCTCCACCCTCTATCATTATTTTTCGGCTAATGTAAAATGAGAGAACATTGTCCCTATTACCATCACAAGTCGGTGGTGGTCTATTTAATTTTCAAAATTTATCTAATATTACCATGGTGTATTGAATTCCCAAATATTACGCTTCTATTTAAAATTATCTTGTTAAATTACACATATTTTACATCTCTAAAATAATTCCTCTATAACATAATATCAATTAAAATATCTATATCCTTCTAAATAAACTAACATTATATTAAATAATAAAGGATGATAATATTTTCCCATGAAGCTCACACGTCATTAAGTAAAATTAATATATTATTTTCATCCATCAAATAAAATTAAAATAGATACATTATATTATTAAATCCCTTTTTCATGAAAATAAATTCATTTTTATGAATGTTTTAAATTTTTTAATCCTTTAATTTACTTTTATACTGATTTTTACCATAAATTAAATGTGTTCCATGTTAAATTATAATATATGATTAAATTTATTTTAACCAAATTTATATTTTATAATTTCAAAGTAATTATTTTATTATAATCATTCATGTATATAAGAAATTAATATCATATTTGGTAATTAAATCATTGTTGACTAATGATCTATAGATTGTGTGATAGTGGGTTAGTCATTCATTACATTGGTGACTATGATTCTTCCTGAAATGGTAATGTTGTCTACCATTAACAATATACATGAGGGTAAGTGATATTTATGTTTCTTATTATTATAATTCTTTATATTAAATAGTTTTACATACCATTTTCATAAGATATATATGGATATGTGATAAATATTATATTTAAATCATGTTAACTTGATTAATAAAATTGAGATATATAACAAAAAACTAATAGAATCATTCATATATATAAGTATATAATTAGATACAGAATATGTGAAATTCATTTAGAATTATGTGGTGAGATAAATTAAATACTCTCTGTATACTTGGTGTCAAATTCCTTTTGAAGTGAATACCTACCATGACCTTGATCATACAATAATAGTGATTCTAAAAGTTAATTGTTCATGGATTATTTCATTGAGGTGAAAAAGATATTGGTGACTCTAAATGTTAGGTTGATATACCTTATGTGATTTTTGGTTATCAATTATCTGGGTAACATAAAAAATTAGGTAACCATAAAAATGAGTTTGGATATTCTATAAGTTTGATTAGGGAAATGTTTTTCTCCACTCAAATATAAAAAGGTTATATTTAATAAAATCGAAATTATTTTCTTCCTAAATAGATATATAATTTTATAATCATTAATTATAAACAAAATAATTGTGAAATATGGATCATGATTCACTAATATAATTAATGTAAATAATGGACCATTATTTTAGAGTGATTGTATTTAATAGAAGTCCTTATTAAATATCTGTAAAACATGGTACTCATCTAAAATATTCTTCTATTATAAATAAAATATAAAATAATACATCACTAGACTTATATTTTATATTATATATAAAAATATAAATATTATTAATTGATAGTATTTTTATTGAAATTTGAGAATAGTTTAAAAATAAAAGGAAAAGATATGTGTTTTAGAGAAACCTATTCTTCCTGAAACTTTTGAAGAATGTAGTTGGGTAGAAAAGGATTATAATAGTAAGTAAAAGAAATATTCTCCCAAAATATCTACATTGAATCATGTTTACATGGATACAATATGATACATGATTTTGGATTCTTATAAAACGATAACTAAATAGAATAATTTATATCAAGAAAAACATACACATAGAGATATAAAGGTTCTAAAGAATTTATTTGGTGTAAAATGAAATATAATGATTCAATTTACACTCATTTACTAAATACAATTGAATATATAATTATCTTATAGATACAACAGTCGTCACTTATGAGACATTTGGTTATAGATTCTACAATGTAATCATTTCAAGATATATTTTTGTAATTCATCATTATTTTTTACATGAATGAATTTATCAAAAATTTAAAAAATTACATCACAATAATTTAATTGGATATGAGAGGACCAAGATCAAGTACTATGATAATGGAATAAAATACTCGTGGATGTAGTTTTTTCCTGATAAAAAGTAAAAAAATTCATGGAGTGTCCAGAACAATTTCTATGAATTTGGATGAAACATTAATTGAGGAAGGGAATCGTTTCAACCAGAACAAGACAAGAAATTAGAAACTGATTTGGATGGAAAACATTAAATAGTTTAATAAATGTTATAGAGAAAAAAATTAGGAATTATTTTTAAATAAATCAATTCCTCTACTTTGAAGTCTATAGGTTACCCGAATTACATTATATAATTATTATACATATATACAAGAGTTAATAAATGAATATGAGTTGATAGAAAAAGATGGACGACTATTTTAATGAAGTAACAATTGATTTTTGCCTCAAAATTAGAGACATTTGGTCTAACATTTTAAATAATGTTTGATGAACAAATATTTTTTTTATTTCATTTTCTCTCATTTTACAGGAGGAAAAATTTCAATAAATAAAAATTTAGAAAAAATAATTGTTATTTGGAAATATATTATGAATATTCTTATAATTTAGTCTATTATATAATATGAAAAGGAATACATGGATGAAAATATTAAGATTTTTTTATGAGATAAAAATAAAAAAACATTATTTTCATTATAAAATATGAATACATTTTATATTCTAAATAATAATAAATATCATTTTCTCTAAATGAAAATTAAATGTGATGTAATGAAATCATGTAATATATAATTTTGAATTCATTTATATATAATTTAATATTTGAAATCATGTGAGATAATATTTCTGAATTCAAATTATTTGTGTGTCTTGGAATTATATATTTGAGAAATATATTTTCTAATATTTTAATGAGATTTATTAATCATATATTAAAAAAATATTGACTTATGAAATTCCAGATTAATCGAAATTAAAATTCAATAAGATATATTCTAAGAACATGAGAATGACTTGGATGTATAATATTTGAATAAGAACCTAATTTAAGAGTATCATTATTACATAATACCAATGATATCAATGTAATTTTTGTATTCATAGAAGAGTTTTAAGTGTTACCCATTTAAAAAATTAAAAAACACAATAATATTTGATCTTATGATGTAAAATTTTAAAATAAAACATTCAATTATAGAATATTAATTTTATGAATATTATCCTCACTTTTATCCAAATATTAATTATTCAGATATATTTTCACATTAAAGCGTATATTGGGAGGATTAATATGTTAGATAGATATTTAGTGATGTAACATGTGTTACACGATGGTATAACATGTTTAGATAAAACTAATAATGATAAAATTATAAGTTCATTTATGTTCTATAAAAATAATGATGTGTTTGTATTAATGCTTGTATGTATAGATTTATCATATTCTTTTAAAACGAGACCAATAAATTAAAAAAGTATCAAAAGGTAAATGATATTTTTACATTATCATTTATTCATTCATGTTGAATTAATTATGATTTTTTATTAATAATAATGAACCCCTTATAGATAAATCATTAAGTTATCTTTATTCGACGATTTTCATTGAAAAGCATGGGTTTTGACAGTATCTTAGTATCAAGGTGAGTAGGGATTTGAATGACGAAATAATTTTTACTTATGAGACATAGTGGTGACTTATGTTAAGGATTTACCCACTAGGTATAACACATTGAATGTCATACATGGATTCATTGGTGTGATTATGTTTATGTTTTAAGGTAATCCTCATTACATAGGGTTAATTGTGTATCCTTCATGTGAATATTTATACTTTGGTATCTATCGTATTCCATTATTGATGGTGATATATTCAATGAATGATTTTATATGTTATTGATCATATGGTATGTTTAGTTTATCCAAGATGATATTTTTTATTATGTATGATGGGAATGACCTATGGTCCCTTATTGTGAAATTTTGAAGGTGTGGGTGACCAAATGAATTGGAGTTACTTGTGATATAATCATCAACATAGATGGATGGCATAATAAGATTTTATATGGATAAATTACATGATATACATTCGTCAATTAACATAGATAATCAGGGTTTAGATGAGATTAACATGTTTCATGTCCTCTGACAGTACGCAGTTCCTTAAATAGTCTGTTTATATCATTATACATGATATAAGAGTAACATCATGTGGATATTTTTGTGGATATGCATGTATTTGATAGATATCACACCAAGTAATTTTTATCTTGTGTGGTATTTATTATTTATTAGAGTTGACACTTGACTTTTGGTCATAAATTAGTAATTTATAATCATTATTATCACTATAAAGCCCCACAGGGTCTTATAACATTTTGTATGAATGAGAATTTTATTGATTATAATATTTTTTTACAATAAAATGAAATATATTTTATTGTTTATCTAGAAAAATAATTTGATTATTTTCAAGTGTTTTACACGATTTTATTCTATTTGACCTATGATGTGGGATAAGGGGAAATGTTAATAAATTTTAAGAGGCTTATCTCATGTAGGATATTGAACGATATTTTTAAAAACTATTGTAATATTACAGGTTGTAATATAATTATATCACTATATGTGATATAATTATATGGTATACAGTATCTTCATATCGCTTGGATCAATATAGTGATGTGGACTATATATATATATAACTATGTGATATACACATATCACTATGAGTGATATAGGAATATTTGGAGAATTTATATAGGATTATTTTTAGGAGTGATATTGACATATCACTAGATGAGATATAAGATTATCACTAGGAGTGATATATGCATTTCATATAACTTTGAGAAATGTCAGAATATTTCTGAGTGAGACATTTATGTTACCCATTGACACATTTTTCATTACATTTAATTCACTCAAACATTCATTTAAATATCATTGGATGATTTTAAATGGATTTTTAATGTATTAAAATTAATACATTATTATTATTGTTATTTTTTCATTTAGTTAATACTGTATGTTAAAAATTTTATAGTGAATATATTATTTTTGAAATGTTTTGTGTATTCAGTCAACCCCTTAAATTATTATAGATATCCTTCTATAAATATGTCAAAAACAAATGTCATGGAATTCAAGTTTTAGACATCCAAATTCAAACCTCTATCATTTCTTATTCCCATTGACAATAAATTTAACGAATTATAATGTGTAGGTAAAAAAATATACCAATAAATATATTTATGATTTATATAACTATTAGATATAAATAAATGTGAGAATTTGTTAACGATTACATAATGGTTTACATATACTATTAATAATAAATATTTAGTATCGATGGTAAGATATATTATAAATTTTTTATATTATTCTTTTTAAACTTATCAAGGAAATATTATGAAGTAATGGGTTATTATCTTATTTACTTACTTTTTTGAATGGATATGTCCTTTAACTCCCTTCTTAACAGAAGTAAAAAATATATGATATGAATCATAATAATATACAGAAAAAATATTATAGCTTCATTGTTTAAAAAACATCCCGGTATATGGTAGTAAAAACCATGACATAGTGAGGGTCATTAAATCTTGGTTAAGTTCATGTAATTGTATTCATTACGTGATAACATGTAACTCAACCAATTTTATACTAATATAAGCTACAGATTTAAATCAGAACATCATGTTTTAATGATAATAGGAGTTTGAATATTCAAATTGACTTTTAAACCTTAAACAGTCAGATGATGAATTAAACCTCATATTTTTAAGGGGTATAATGGTTTTAAAAATTTAGAATGGTTTCATTAATTATTGAACGTTTTTAAATGTTTGTTAGCATAAGGATCATCATTGGGGGATAAAATAAGATTTTCATTCATTTTTTAAATTGTTAAATGTGATTCTTATTGGATTGCATGTAAGAACCCCTTGAAACAAAGTTCACTAAAGCTCTTTTTTACTTTAATCCATTAACCTCCTCAAAATCTGTTTTTGTATTTTCATTAATTCCACTTTGTGGGTAGAGTGGGATCCAACTGAAGTACACCATACATGAGGAATTCAAAATTCGAAATTAAGGGAAAAATAAAATAAGGTGGTAGAGCATTTCATGTTGGAAAAAAATCCCACAAATCCTACAATCATCTCAAGAAACCACTACACCATTACATCAAAATCGTCCTCATCACATCATAGTCTTCAGCCCCATCGTCACCAAAGACTATGACTGAAGTAAAAAAGTATCACCCTTCAACTATTCAAACGTCGTCGACCTTCACCATAGTTGTCACTAGTCACCATAATAAAACACTGTTGATTCCGTCATAAAAAATGATAGAACATCACAGAAAACGAACATCATCGTGAGTGAAAGCACATCAAACACCATATTTGGCACAGAAAAAGAGTCATTCCCACCCTAAAACTTCACCAGTGTCGAAGACCACGGGTCTGGAATAGTCATGGTGGCTGAAACTCATAATAAAGGACCTCATAGTTACTACCACTCTAGATCTGACATTGAGAGGATCCATAGATTGTGAGGTCAGAGTGGGGATTAGTGACCAAGTAATTTGAGTGTTGACATCAATGACAAGGTAGAAGACTCGATCAATGCCTTGAATCACATCGATCACAACCATAGACCCCATAACCTCTTTGTTACCCCTACCCCATGTCCAACATGTAGAGGAGATTATGAATAAGTTGTTAGTGTAACTACCCAACTCTTTGGCAAAGGTACAAATCATTAGTTTTTTTCTAAATATTTTTTATAAGCTTGTTTAGTGTGTGTAATGTTCTATGGAAGGTACAGGGAGTGTAAGGGTTTTTTCAGAGCCGAGAGTTTGGGAAATGGACTTGTAGACAAGGGCGCATGGCTTGTGCACAGCTTGCTCATGGCTTGGGTAAATTGTGTGGCCTTTGGTTTGGAGGTAGGGAGGTGTGCATGGTTTACGCAAGATTTGTCTAAATCATGCACCTAAACCATGTGACACTTTATCTGATGGTAGTGAGAGTCACACAGTTTGTGCACAGTTTGGTAAACTATGCACCTAAACCGTGCGACCTAGTTTTGGTTAAAAAAATTTCCTTCTTGTCCTTAAATCTATTTTAAGGCCTTAACCCATTTTCTTCCTCCTTCTAGCGGAAATAATGTAAGAGATCCCTCTTTCGAGCTTCAAAACTCTCTCCCTCTCTTATCTTGGTTGCTTCTTCGTCCGGCACCCGATTCTTGATCTGGCAGAAGAATTGGAAAGGCCAAGGTATGGGTTACCACACCTATGCTTCTATCCTCGGTGAATCTTGGTTTTCATTTTGCTATTTTAATGGAGGATCATATGACCTATTTTTATGGAAATGGATTGGAACTCAGATCTCTTCCAACCTACTACTAATCTGAGGTCGATATCAATCAAGCCTACACCTATAACTCTAAGGTAGGTGGTCAAGTGGTTTCCATTTTGGGTCCTCACCTTTTTGAGTTATTATCATCATGTCCTGGTTTGAATTTTTTCAAATCCATTATTTGTACTGAATGTCTTATGTCTAAATGACATGTGTTTTATGAGGTTGATGAATCTAACCTTGTTATGGTGTTTAGATTAGGTGTGGTCTGGGGGTGGTCATCTATAGGTGACATGCCTGGAGATTTACCCATTTTCACCATTGAACTTTTATGATATGTCTTGAAAGGGCATTTTCCATGTTAGGAAAATGAGATGACTTGGTTAGACGGTGGCTAGGATGAGATACCATGAACCCCTTGAATGAATTGAAATCTATGTGTGCCATTACATGTGATTATGTTGTATTGAAAGATGGAATTTGAATTATTTGTCAATGTGATAGAATATAAGATGATTTTTCGTATATTTTGTGATGTGAATAGTTATAACTTATTGTGTTGATATGCTTGTGATAACCCATTTGTGGGTGGGAATCATTCTTACCCCATGCCTGATGAATCTCCAAGTGTAGGAGGAAAGCATTCTTTCCTTGTGCTATATGAATCTATGTGTGTGGGCGGGAAGCATTCTTACCCCATGACAGATTAATATTCATGTAATAGAATGTTAACCATTCATTCCTCATGTCTAAATAACCTTTACAAGAGGGAGGCATTCATCCACATGCCAGCTACACTGCTTTTGGATGAGAGGCCTTTATACCTCGGGCCAGTGATGAGTGTACGTATAGGAGAATTATGGATGAGAGGCATGTTTACCTTGTGCGAGTGATAATATATATCAATGTACTTATACCTATGGTGATTGTTCAGAATCCCAGCCACGAGTTGAAGTAGGTAGACCTGCAGGGTTTCATTCCAGAACCTGAGTGGGGGGGTGTTTTCTTCTTTTCATTCCTTACTTGCAGTTTACTTCACAACGTTTATTTTGAAACCACCTATTTGGAATACACGTAGACATCATTGTTGGTGACCTACTGAGACTTGTCTCACCCCCTACCCGGGTGGCCTCCTAGGCACCCGTGTAGTCTTTACTGTTGTAGGTACTAGTATGGGAAAAGGCTCAGCTTCAGGATGTTTATACATGTATGTTCTAGCTGGAGTTCCTGAGCAGAGGACCATGCATGGCTAGAGATGCTCTTGGACTAATTTTTTTCTTTTTTGTATTATTGAATAGCATTATTTCCATATATTCCCATTGTATCAGCATGCCATGCATCCAATTTGTATATGAAACTACCTAGGTGACTCTTTTATATTTATCAGGTTTTTCATTTTCTGTTCCTTGGTCTATATGGTTCTCTTTTTCTCTTGTTTATCCATAGTTTATGCTTCTGAAATTTCTATTACTTTGCTACTATACCGTTGTGTACTCTGACATGGGGGTACGTCCTCCCCACTGATTTACCATTACACCCCTGCTGCTAGTCGGCAACCCCTAGCCTATGGGGAGAAGAGCCAGGGGTCTTGTGGCCAACCGGGCTCGGGGCTCGGATTGAAGTGTAGCCAGGTCCGGGTTGTCACAAGGTGTTATTAGAGGTTTCGTTCTTTCTTTCTCTACTATTTAGCGACGACAGACTTGGAGACATGGAATGCGTAGGGGCTTAGCCAAGAGTAATGCTTGGGCATCGAGAACCCATGTACGGGGTATGGGTTAAGTTTCCTATTTTATGTTTTTATTGATTCTGCTACTTACTATTGATATTTTTTCACTTTTGGGTGCTTCCCATGTTTTTGGATGTTATTGAGATTTTCAATTTTAGAATTTGGATTTCAGGGTTCAACCCGATGAAATGAGGGTTATGCATTAGAACATGCATCATGATAGGAACAATATGATTAGGTCTTCTATCCTTCCATTCCACATCTAAATTGTCAGCGATCATTCATTGATGGTTATTTCCATGCCTTGATTATATGTGTGCAATTGCTCTACCCCTTCATGCATGTTATGAGTTGAATAATGAGGTGGTTTTAGTGGGTTTCATTCTTTGGTTCATAAGGTATATGGGCCCTTATAGATCGGAAAATGGCATTCCAACTAAACCAATATTTTTCTTTAAAGGAAATTAAAATGTTTGAATTGAACATGTAAATGAGAAATTACATCCATGTATGTGTCCCCATTCAGTTCATGAAGACTATGGGCCCTTATGGGATTGGAAATGCCATGTCACTGGATTATGTTAAATCTGAACAGTTACAGGTTTTATTAATAATTCCTATGGGTGTGTATTTGTGATCATAGGGGTAGGAAGCCTTATTACATTTCCTAGCTTCTAGAGTTCATCCTTTTATTTTTTGGTTACTTATTTTGAGATGATCATTTGTAATTTTAGAATTATGCCTCCGAGATGTCCTCGAGTCACACGTGATGAAATCGTTGATGATCACATTCTTGAGGTGGCGGGCCCTGAGTTTCCAATTGATCTTCCTATTGATCCACCATTGGATCCTCTTTCTATTCTTGATATGGGTGCAGATTCCAAGTTCCGTGAGAGCATCTTGCATATGATGCAGTGTATGCAAGGTGGTGTGAGGCCTACCCCGAGTTTGGAAGAGTTGACCCACGAGTATCAGTCACAGCATCCTCCTAAAATTACAATATAAGGCAAACCACTTGTTTCAGAGTCCTGGTTGGAATCTATTCGGACCTTATTCGAGAACATTGAGATTCCTCTAGAGTGGAGGGTCATGCTCACATCTTACATGCTATGTGGTTCATCCAGGAGTTGGTGGGATGTCATCACCCAGTCGAGACAACAGAGAGATATGATCTGGACTGATTTCTAGACCATCTTCTATGATTAGTTCTTTCCCCATACGTTTAGATATAACAGGTCTAGGGAGTTTATTAATCTGCAGAAAGTGAACATTACGGTTATGTAATATTCAATCCATGTCACTGAGTTAAAACGTTTTCCTTCTACAATATCTAATGATGACCTCATGACCGCAAGGCCTTTTGAAGATTGGTTGTTTTCTGCCATCTGGTCGATGGTTAATGTGTTTAGGTTGCCGACCATTTTAGAGATCGTCAATAAGGCATTGATCACATAGATGAATTTGAGAGAAGCAGACAGTGTGAAATAGGGCGGTTCGACACGTAAGGGTTCATGTGGATCTGTTTCTAAGAAGAAGCGGCGTTTTGAGGACACTTATGGTGTATGTGGTGGTCAGACCCTTTTCTCATGTGTCTCTCTATCATTCACCAATATGGGGTTCTAGGACATATGAAGAGGTAGTGTACGAGAAATCCATTGGATTGAAGAGTTTGTGATAGTTTAGGTCATTTCCCTCGTTTCTGCCAGACATTTCACCCCAGGCCCAAGGAGGAGGGATCTGTACCTACTCCACGATCTGGTGCTAGATCGGCATGATCATGTTAGTCAGGTGGCTGGAATACCGTCGCCCGATCCGACTGTGGTGCCAGTCGAGGAAGATGTAATCTGGTGAATAACTCTCAGCACCAATAGGGTGGGTATCACAAGGTAGCTAGGTTGTGACTCATGGTAGTAGTGCCGGATAGTTGTATGTAGACGAACCTATGCTGCCGGAGCAGTACGCTGAACCATCTACTCTACGATGAACGATTCTAGTTGCCTCTACTTTAGTATCTGCTTTGTTTGACATAGGCACTTCTCAGTGATTTCTATCGGAGGTGATTATTGGAAGTTTGGGCCTCAACATTAAGTCATATCATGGCTTGACCATGTTAGATACCCCCTTAGGTATCAATTCATAGGGCATTTTTCATTGTCAGAATTGACTCCTGGAGGTGGGAGGTTACCTTTTCATGTGAAACCTGTATGTTCTGGATATGACTGGTTTTGATGTAACAGTTGGGATGGATTGGTTAGTTCCCTATAGAGCCCGTATTGACTGCTATCGTCAGAGGGAGTTGTTTATGTCACCCAAGGGCAACACGTATGTACATAAGGGAGAATGGGATCATAGTGTGACATATGTAGGACCAGAACATTAGAGATTATGTGGTGTCACAGCACATGTTCCCACTCTTTATCTCATTGACCAAGGGTTACAACCCTCTACTTATCCTCCTGTGGTGGAGCATTTCAATGATGTCTTTCCTGATGATTTCACTGGTCTACCACCAGAGCGAGAGGTGGAGTTTACTATTTTTCTTGTATCAGGAGTAGCATCAGTGACCATTCCTCCTTATAGGATAGCACCTATGGAACTTATATATCTTCAGAGTCGGCTGGAGGACTTGGAAGAAAAGGGCTTTATACGTCCCAGTACTTCTCCTTGGGGATCAGCGGTTCTCTTTTCCAAGAAGGAATATGTTACACATCATCTTTTCGTGGATTATCATAAGTTAAATCAACTGACTAATAAGAATCTGTATCCTTCACCTCGAATTGAAGACCTCTTCGATCTGCTCCATGGATAGAAGGTTTTTTCAAAGATAGATTTGAGGTTAGGCTATCACCAGTTGTGTTTGAGGACATCAGACATACCTCATACAATGTTCAAGAGCAGGTATGGTATTTATGAGTACATAGTCATGCTGTTTGGGCTTATGAATGCACCTGCAGTGTTTATGGCACTTATGAATTGGATTTTTCACCCTTACCATTAATCATTTGTGGTTGTATTTGTTGATGATATCTTCGTCTATTCACGCTCGAGACACAACCATGAAACCAAAATTTATATTGTGTTGAATACACTAAGAGAGCACCAACATTATTCTAGATCTGAAAATGATACTTTTAGATAGATAAGGTTCACCTCCTACGTCACATTATTTCTGAGTCTGTATTTTCAGTTGATCCTGAGAAGGTGAGTGTTGTAGTTTTTTGGGGGCATCCAAAGAATTTCATTGATGTAAAGCGTTTCTTGGTAAATACTGGATAATATAGTTGGTTCATTTTGGAAATTTCACAACTAGCAGCATCGCTTATAGATTTGACTAAAAAAGGGATGAGATTCGATTGGTCTGAACCTTGCCATGTAGATTTTCAGGTACTGAAGGGCAGGCTAACTTCATCACCAATATTGATCTTACTAGAGCCAGGCAGATCTTATATGGTATTTTGTGACACGTTAGGTATCGATCTTTTTGTTGTCCTAATGTAGGAAGAGTGAGTCGTTTTGAATGGTACTTGTTAGTTAAAGACTCATGAATGGAATTATCTGATGCACGACCTTGAGCTCGCAGCAGTTGTACATGCCTTACGTTATTGGAGACACTATTTTTTTGGAGAAATTTTTTTGGTGTACACTAACCACAAAAGCCTCAAATATATCTTCACTCAGTGGGATAAAAATCTCAAGCAGCATAGGTGGGTCGAGTTCCTGCAATCCTTGGATTTCGAACTGGCCTACACTCTAGGGAAAGGAAATTTAGTAGCTGATCCACCCAGTTGGAAAACTCAGTCACATGTTGTTCAGGAATCTAATGAGGAGTGGAAGCTGATAGCTCTATTTTTGGTGATGCATGTTAAGGTTCAGTAGAGTCAATGTCAAACTATTCTATAAACCTTAATAGTGACGTCTACTCTTTTGTAGCAGGTTAGGGATAGATAGTAATCAGATCTAGAAGGCCTTGTTCTACGAGAAAAATTCATTTGATGATGCCTCTACTGAATGGACCAAGGATGAAGGTGATATTTTATTGTTTTTTGGGTGTGTATGGGTCCTAGAAAACATCAGATAAGATCTGATGAGTGGTTTACACGCCTCAGCATGGGAAATTCACCAGAGCATTACCAATATGTATCGTGATTTGCGGCGACTGTATTAGTGGCCTAACATGAAGTAAGAGATAGATGTTATTATAACACATTGATCCAACTGTCAGCAGGTGAAGGCAGAACATCAGCGTCTGGTAGGGCTTTTGCAGTCGTTTTCCATTCCAGAGTGGAAATGGGTTGATGTTTCTCTGGACTTTGTAACCATTTTAACTACGTCACCTTGTGGAAATGACGCAGTATTGGATATAATCGACCGTCAGACGAAGGTTGTGCATTTCAGACCTGTGTGGGTGACCTTCATGACTGATGACATGAGAAGAATGTATGTCAAGTAAATAGTGCGCCTTCATAGAGCACCTCATTCTGTTGTCTCGGACAGAGATCGTCGTTTTACATCTCGGCTCTGGTAGGGTTTACAAAGGGCCTTGGGTACACAAGTACTTTTGAGTATGACCTATCACCCGCAGACTGACGGAAAGACCGAGTGGACTATACAGGTACTAGAGGATATGTAACGTGCATGTGTTCTCAATATTGCTGGTTCAAGGGAGAAACACATTCCTCTTTTCATGTTCAGTTATAACAATTTCTTCTATAATACCATTAAGATGGCTCCCTATGAAGCTTTATATGGTAGGCCATTTCCCACACCTTTGTGTTTGCTTCATGCTGTTGGGACGAAGCTGAATCAATCTAAAGGAAGTTGAAGGAAGAGTTGATTTGGTTAAGGTTGTATTTTGTTGTTGAAGATGTTTTCATAAATGAATTGTTGTTGAGGAATGTTTCACAAAGGAATGGCAACATGGTGAATTCATAGTGTAAGGATGTTGGATGTTTGGAACCAAGCATCAGGAATGGAGAATTCGGATCCTGTTGGTCGATGCTAGAAATAAGAGTTCAGAACCTGGTGTTTGTTGAACATTCAGAGTCTGGGAATCAAGAAGATCAGAACCGAGAAGTAGAAGTTCGGAACCGTAATGATTGTAGTTTGAAATGTAAATACTCAAAAAATGTGATGATGATTTTTTGTTTCGTAACTCTAATTTTGTTAGTATATCAGGTATTCTCAATACAAGAAAAAGTTGGATTGAGAAGAAATCAGATGAAGGCGTTACGAGAAGCTGTGCTGAGGATCTGGAGAAGTCATTACGAATGTCAGATGTTTGGAGTGACCAGAGTGTGGAGTCGATTTCTTATGTCAGGAGTTCATAATGAAGATGCATGGAGTGACTTGCTGAAGAGGATTTTCGTTGAATGAAGATCATAATCAGAAGTCCAGAATGACTCGATGGGGGATTTTAGATTTGATCTCTCATGTTAGATGTTCGGAGCTGATCTACTGATGAAAAGGTTCGTAGTGAGAAGTTCGGACTTGAAAGTCTGATCATGGATATTCTTACTAAGAATATCTTACTGAAACGTTCATACTGAGAAGAGCTGACTTGAAGAAGTGTGTTGTCGAGAGTTCGGAGACGACAAGTCATATGTTTGGGGCTAACATTGCAGAGTCAGATGTTTGTAACGAAGATGTTCAGAGTCGATGTCCTGAAGGAGAAGTTCATAATGAGAACATCGTATCAAACAGTTCATAGTCAAAGGATTCAGAGTCGACCTGTCATGTCAGATGTTAGGAGCGACAGAAGTTTGGAGTTGACAATGATAAATCAGAAGTCCGAAGTCAACTTTCTTTAAAGGGTGTTCGGAGTCGGCATGTAGTGACGAAGTTCGGAGTCAACCTACTTTTCTGAAAGTTCGGAGTGATGATGCTCAGATTCATCCTCCTGAACCTGATGTCCGTAATCAAAAGTGCAGAGTCATGTCGAAGGATGATATATTGCAAGTGGATCCGAGTATGTGGTGCCGAGAAGAGAGATCACGTGGATCCGAGAATGCTGTATCGAGAGACATGTGTAACAAAGACAGATCCAGAAATGAGCCAGAACTCTAACCAAGTGAAGGTGGAAGAAGATTCAAGAATAATCTATAAGTTTTGTCAAAGACTTATATTGCACTTAAATTTTAGAACTAATTACGATTTAGGCGAATTTGATTAAGCCGGAAAATATTTGGTTTCCAGCCTAAGTGTTTTTTGGGCTACCTATAAAAGGAGTCCACTGTGCAAAGTTTGTGGTTGATGATGAAGAAAATCCAGAGAGAGAATCTCTGATAATCTAGAGAGATGAAGATCGGAGTGAAGAAGGGTGTAGTCGAATAGAGTTTCCTTGCATCTTCAGTTGCGAGATTTTGATACCAGATTGTTATTGTATCATGCTTCTCGGGATGAAGACATTCAGAGCAAAGAAGTATCCAGAGTGGGATTTCAGATTGAATAATTCGGATTGAAGAATTATGAATAGAGAAAAGAATAATATGGAACGGGAAGTCTGGAGTGGTGAATTCATAGTGACGTTTCGGAACGGGTTTTCAGTACTGGTTTGTTATCATACTATCTATCTCAGATTGAAGCAGAAGTTCGGATTGGAGATATCAGAATAGGGATTTGGAATGGAGAAGTCAGAATGGGAAATCAGAATGGATGTTTAGACTACATTTGATTTATATTATGTTCGTGGTGTCCATACCTCTCTTCTGGGTAATTGAAGAATCGAGCTGATTTGCATACACTTCTATAACTCAAATGTAGTATAGGTAACATAATATGTTACAAAAGAAAATATCCATTACGCTATTGTGCTAAATGGGTAAACACACTTTCGGATTGGATTCCATGTTTTTCACGAGTGTAAGGGTATATCCTACTCATTGTAATCCAAGGATTGTTTTCTTAGTGGCTTGTATGGTGATGGATTGTTTCCAACCATACCAAGGACCTATATATTATTATTGAATAGTGATCCTTGTAAATACATGTGTTCCTTTAGAAGTGTGCTTGATTGTTTCTCAGCAGGGAAATTTATCTTTAACAGGATACAAAGGTTGTTCTCTATTAAGGGAACATAAATGAAAATGGTAAGAAAGAAGTACCACTGATTCACCCCCCACCCTCCCTCATTGGGTATTTTACCTCGACTTGGTCCTTTCAAGTGGTATCATAGGGAAGGTTCCTTTATTTTCCTTGCTAATGGAGAATCCGAATTGTGTTAACAACAAAGGAATTCTGATTTTTGATGGAAAGAACTTTCACATCTGGAAGGATAGAATGCTTCCATATCTCATGTCTATCAGTTATGATGTTCTTGAAGCTGCAACAGTTGGGTTTCCCTCCATTGAAGAGAATGTTCCACTTACACCTGTTGACAAGATGTTCTTGAGAATGAGTGAAGGGATAAGAATTCTATATTATCTTCACTTTCTGAAAGTGAGTTCTTAAGGGTAAAAGGAGTGTCCATAGCCAATGGTATATGCTATAAACTGCAAAACATATACGATGAAAATACAAAAGTCAAGACGGAAAAACATCAAATATGGAGGTTGAAGTATGAAGACTAGATGATTGGAGAGAAATAATCTGTTGGGGATTTCTTCACCAGGGTGAACGATATTGTTAGCACCATCAGATGTCTTGGGGAAGAACTGAAAGACTCTACCATGGTGGAAATGATCTTCAGGATCCTTCCTGATAAATCTGATGCAAAGGTATCCTCATTATAAGACAGATACTCAGAGACTCTATCTCTCGATGATCTACATAGCACAATCATCACTTACGGTATGAGAAGCAAAAATTCTATAAAGACCAAGATGAAGGTTGAAATAGAATTATCTTTCAAAGCCATGAAGAAGGAAAATTCTAAGAAAATCTTTCTTGAAGAAGATGGTAGTGACACTGACTCTGAAAGTGAGCTTTGTAAAAATCTTAACGATATTTTATGGTTGTTTTCAAAGAATCTTAAAAGAGCCATAAGTTAATATAACGGAATACTGGCCTTTGAAGTTTGTTGAATGTGGTCGCATTGGCCATATTGTGGCTAACTTTACTCGAAGTGAAAATAAAGAAGATAGTGATGAAGAACAAAAAAACCAAGGATGTTGTGAAAAAAAGGGTGGAGAAATAAAGTCAGGGAAATACAATAAGGTCTTCAAGTATAAGAAAAGACTGCTATCTATATATCAAGAAGAAGAAAGTGATGTTGAATCCGAAAATTCAGTTGAGCATGATGCTGAAAATACTTTCATTGCAACATTGAATGATGAATATTTCGGAACGAGCCACTCAGAAGAAGAAGAAACTCAGCTTGAGATGCATCTTAAAGAAGAACTGAAGGAATGTTTATGGAGATCAGAATGCTGGAGAAGCATAACAAAAATTTTGAAGATGAATGTTCCTCAGCTAGAAACCAAGTTAACGTTAAGGAAGATCTTGCAAAAGAACATGAATGTTTGAGGATGTCTCTTGAAGATGAGAAAAATAAAAAGGAGAACATGATTGTAAAGTTATAGGAAAAAGAGGAAGAATTAAAGGTTGTTCAATAGAAGCTCTCAGAAGTTGAGTTAAGGAACTCATATTTTAAAAACTCAACTACTTTTGTAGGTGAATTCTCTAAACAAGCCAACTCTCAGAATGTTAAACAGAAGGGAAAAAGTTGTTTTGATGAAGAAATCTGAGAAAGTTACTAATGTTGCCAAGACCAATGTTGCTGGGAACTTTGAAGTTGTAGGGAAATTCAAGTCTATCATTGGGGAAGTGCAAGTAGAATCAGAATACCAGCAGAACAATTTTGCTTATAGAAGAATGGTTTGTGGGGTAGAAGAATGAGAAACAATGAAGTATCTATACAAAAGCATCAGAAGAAGATACTCCTTCTTTGTCTATTGTTGGTATTGTGGTGGATTCGGGCATACAACTAATATGTCTTGGTTCATCAACCTTATTACCATCATCCCACGAGCTATGAAAGGCAGAGATTGATGGGGATTCAGTCTCCTCAATGGAGATTTTATAAGAATGTTTTCTCAAAAAATGTTTAGAAAAATGAAGTTAAGACATGAAACATGTTTCAGTCTCTGGAGATCTTTTGTAAAAGATGAGAACAATCTAGAAACCTTGCAAAAGGATGTCTTGTGGTGATACTGGCTAAACAAAAAGTTCTTAGGGTTAAGGAGAAGAAAGGTGAATATGGAATTTTCTTTGGATATGCAGTGGAAGGAATAGGTTACAGATGCAATAACAAATTGACAAGGAAAATTGTTGATGTGGGTGATGTTAAAGTTATTGAAACTCTAGGGAAAGATAAGAATATTCAAGAAGACATGGACGATGAGGAAAAAGAAGATAAGGATTATGATAAGGATGAAACGAATAGTAATCCTAATTAAGAGGAAGAATCGGTTTCAGCCATGTCAAAAGATGAGGAAGGCACACGAAAAACTTATCCAAGGCTGATGAAGCAAGTGCAAGCTCATAATATTATTGGTGATCAACATCACATGGTTCAAACAAGAAGTAAAATTAATTCTATATCACATAATTCCTTGTATTCCAAAATGGAACCAAATGATGTTAAAGAAGCCTTTGATAATTTGGAACGGGTTCAAGCCATGCATGAAGAATCATTCTCACAATTGGGGTTGAACATTGGAGTCCAACCCCATTTTCTTCAAGGCTAATGTATGTTGTTCCATCCCCTCTCTCATCTTACCTTTTGACTGTTTTTTCAAGTGGTAGAAGTTGTTTTGTAATCATAAATCTTTTGCTTAAGGAAAGAGTTGTGGGTAAGCTATGAACTCAGCAATGTTTGTGTGTGTGACCATTTCTAAACGTTTGTTGGAGTGGGTGTAGGAAAGTTCATTCATTTTCTTATAGGGAAAATGATTTTGTTAGAGGAGGAAGATGTTGAGGATTTCATATTCACTACCTATGGAAAGCATGGTTTTTCTTTCAATGATTCTGGTTTCCTACAATGAGTTAGCTCACACAGGCTTAGAATTATTGATACGTATTCCATTGCATGAGGTTACAATGTTGGTGATTTATGAAAACTTGGTTGACAAAAAAATCCAAAGGTGGAGATTTTTTGGACCAAGATGAAGTATGTTGAAGGAAGAGTTGATTTTCATAAGGTTGTCTTTTGTTGTTGAAGAAGTTTTCATATAAGAATTGTTGTTGAGGAAGGTTTCACAATGGAAAGGAAACATGGTGAATATGTAGTGTAAGGAAGTTCCATGTTCGGAACTAAGAATCCAGAACGGTGAATCCAGATCTTGTTGGTCGAAGCTGGAAAGAGGAGTACAGAACCTGGTGTTTGTTGAACATTCAGAGTCTGGGAATCAAGAAAATCGGAACCAAGAACTAGATGTTCAAAACCGTAATGTTCGAATTCTGAAATCTGATGACTCAAAAAAAGTGATGATGCTTTGCTATTTTGTAACTACAATTTTTTGAGAATATCATGTATTCAAAATACAAGAAATAGGTTGTTCGAGAAGGAATCTGATGAAGGAGTTACGAGAAGCCGTGCCGAGGATCTGGAGAAGTCGTTACGAAGGTCAGATGTTCGGAGTAACCAGAGTGCAAAGTCGATTTCCTAAGTCAAGAGTTCATAATGAAGATTCATGGAGTGACTTGCTTAAGAGGAAGTCTATTGCGATATGATTGTAAACAGAAGTCTGCTGTTGACTCGATGGTGGAGTTCAGAGTTGATCTCTCATGTCAGAAGTTCAGAGATGATCTGCTGAAGAAAAGGTTCATAGTGAGATGTTCGGACTTGACCGTCTGATCAAGGAAGTTCATACTGGGATGATCTGACTGTGATGTTTGTAATGATAAGAGATGACTTAACGAAGTGTGTTGTCGGGAGTTCAGAGTCGACTAGTCAGAAGTCTGGGGCTGACATTGCGGAGTCAGATGTTTGTAATGAAGAAGTTCGGAGTCGATGTCCTGAAAGAGAAGTTCGTAATGAGAACTTCGTATAGAAGATTTCATAGTCAGAGGATTCGGAGTCGACCTGCCGAGTCATATGTTCAGAGCAACATAATTTCGAAGTTGACAATGCCGAATCAGAGGTCTGGAGTCGACTTTCATTAAAGGGTGTTCGGAGTCGGCATGCAGTGGAGAAGTTCGGAGTCAACCTGCTTTGATGAATGTTCGGAGTGAAGAAGTTTTGAGTCTTCCTTCTGAACTTGAAGTCTGTAATCAGAAGTGAGGATTCATGCCGAAGGAATATATGTTGAATGTGGATCCGAGTATGTGGTTCTAATAAAACAGATCAAGTGGATCTGAGAATGTGGTATCGAGATACATGTGTAACAAAGACAGATCTGGAAATGGGACAGAACTCTAACAAAGTGAAGGTGGAAGAAGATTCAAGAAGAATCCAGAAGCGTTGACAAAGTCTTAAATTTCTCCAAGATTTCAAGATTAATTATGATTTGGGTGAATTTGATTAAGTGGGAAAATATTTGGTTTCCTACCTAAGCATGTTTTCGGCTACCTATAAAAGTAGATCACTGTGCAATGTTTGTGATTGATGATGATGAAAATCTAGCGAGAGAAGCTCTGAAAATCTAGAGAGAAGAAGATTGGTGTGAATAGGGGTGTAGTCAAACAGAGTTTCATTGCATCTTCAGTTGATAGATTTTGATAACGTTTTGTTAGTGTATTTAGCTTCTCGAGTTGAAGACATTCAGAGCGAGGAAATATCCTCAGTGGGATTTCGGATTGAATAATTTGGATTGAAGAATTATGAATAGAGTGAAGAAGAATTCAAAGCCGGAAGTCCATAGTGGTGAATTCGGAGTGACATTTCAGAATGGGATTTCAGTACCGATTTTTTATCGTACTGACTATCTCAGATTGAAGAAAAAGTTCGAATTGGAGATATCGGAATAGGGATACGAAATGGAGACGTCGTAATGGGATATTGGAATGGAAGTTCAGACTGCATTTGATTTATATTAAGTATGTGGTGTACTTACCTCTCTTCTATGTAAGTGAAGAATCGAGCTGATTAGATTACACATGTATAACTCAAAGGATGTGCAGGTAACATAAGATGTTAGAAAAAAAGAACAATTAAACTATTTTGCTAAAAGGATGCACACACACTTGTGGATTGTTTTCAAAGTGTTTCACGAGTGTAAGGGTATATCCTACTCGTTGTAATCCAAGATTGTTTTCTTATTATATTGTATGGTGCTGGATTGATTCCAACCATACCAATGACGTATCTATTTTTATTGAATAGTGATCCTTGTAAATACTTGTGTTCCCTTGGATGTGTGCTTCATTGTTTCTCAGCAGGGATGTTTGCCTTTAAAAGGATACAATGGTTGTTATCTTTTAAGGGAACATAAAAGAAAAGGGTAAGAAAGAAGTACCCCTGATTCACCCCCCCCCCTCTCAGTGGGTACATTACCTCGACTGGGTCCGTACAGAAGCAGGGGAGGCAGCTATTCTAGGACTATGTCTTGTGTAGAAGACTACAGAACAGATACAGCTTATTAGGAAGAGTTTGCAGACAGCTCAGTCTAGATAGTAGTCCTATGCCAACAAGCACTGGTGAACTCTTGAGTTCAAGGTTGGGAATCGAGTTTTCTTGATAGTCTCACCCAGGTTGGGGAAACGACATATACGGAAGTATGGAATGATTTTACCAAGGTTTGTAGGACCCTTTGTGGTGGTGAAGCAAATCTGACTAGTATCATTCTAGATTGCACATCCTCAGAGATATTAGGCAATGCACGATGTCATTCATGTATCTCAGCTACGCTGGTACGTTTAAGATCTGACTCTTGTTTTTCAGCCTGATGAGGTTGAACTAGATGTGTATGCTCCTTTGAGGAGTATCTGATGCGAATTGTTGACCAGAGCATGAAGACACTCAGTGGTGGGTTTGTTCCTCTTGTATCGTTGCACTGGCAGTACAACTAGGTATAGGACGAGACTAGGGAGTGATAGGCTAATATACTTTCTCAATGGCCCGAGTCTTTCATTGTTGACACCTTAGTAACCTTATAAGACCATCTCGGGGACGAGTTGCTTTAAAGAGGGAGGTTGTGATGACACGACTCTTTGGAAAATGTACATATCGTTAGTTTTCTTAAGAATATTTCCATTAAGCTTGTTTAGTGTGTGAACTATTCTATGTAAGGGCCATGGGGTGTCTGGGGTTTTTTCGAAGCCGAGAGTTTGAGGAATGGACTTGCAGGAAGGGGCGCACGGCCTGCGCATGGCTAGCGCACGGGTTAGAAAAACCGTGCGGCCTTTGGTATGGAGGCACTGAGGCATGTGCAGTTTGCACACGGTTTTGGTAAACCATACGACTAAACCGTGCGACCCTTTATCTGAAGGAAGTGAGATGCGCACGGTTGAAAAAACATGTTCCTAAACCGTGCGACCCAGTTTTGGGTAAAAAAATTAACTTTTTCCCTTAAATCTATTTTAAGGACTTAAGACTTCTTCTTCATCATTCCAGTGGAGAGAATAGAGGGCAGCCAAATTTTGAGCTCCCAAACTATCTCCATCTCTTTACGTGTTTTCTTCATTGTCCGGCACCTGATTCTTGATTCGACAGAAGCATTAGAAAAGACAAGGTTTGGCTTACCACAAATAAGATTCTTTCCATAGTGAATCTTGGTTTTAATTTAGCTATTTTGATGCAGGTTCAAATGCCCTATTTCTTGGGAATTGAAATGGAACTCAGATCTCTTCCAACCTACTACAAATCTGATGTCGATATCAAGCGGTCCAACTCCTACAGATCTATTTTATGTGGTCACGTGGTTTCCATTTTGGGTTCTCGCCTTTTTGAGTTATTATCATTGTTCTGTGGTTTGACATTCACCAAACCACTTATTTGTATTTACCACCTTATGTCTAAATGACCTGTGTGGTATGAGATTGATGAATCTATCCTTGTTAAGGTGCTTAGATTTGATGTGGAATGGTAGAGGTAAACCATTGGTGATATGCCTTGAGATTTGTCCCTTTTCACCTTTGAACCTTAACGATATGTCTTGAACAAGGATTTTCTATGTTAGGAATATGAGTTGACTTGGTTAGAGGGGGGTTAGGATGAGATAGCCGAAACCACTTAAATGAATTGGGATGGATATTTTCCTTGAGATGTGATTATGTGGTATTGAAAAATGTAATTTCAAGGCTTTTTCAGTGTGATAGAATATAAGATGGTTCTCCTTATATTTTGAAATGTCAATGGTTATGCCTTGCTGTGTTGACCTGCTTGTGATAACCAATGTGTTGGTGGGAATCATTCTTACCTTGTGCCAAATGAATGTCCATGTGTGGGATAAAATCATTCTTACCCCGTGCCAGATGAATCTCCTTGTGTGGGAGGGATGAATTATTACCCATTGCCATATGAATATTCATGTAATAGAATGGGAAGCATTCATACCTCATTTCTAAATAACATTTAGGGGTGGGATGAATTCTTCTGCATGCCATCAAAAGTGCTTATGGATTAGAGGATTTTATATCTCGGGCTAGAGATGAGTATATGTATTTGAGAAGTATGGACGAGAGGCAAGTTTACCTCATGCTATTGATAACCTATATCTATGTACTTATACCTATGGTCACAATTCAGAATCCTAGCCATGAGCTAAAGTAGGTATACCCACCTGGAGTCCTTCCGGAACCTGAGTGGGAGGTTTGTTTATTTCTTTTCTTTCCATACCTACAGTTTACTACGCACTATTTATTTTTGCGAACAACTATTTGGAATACACGTAGACATCATTGGTGGTGGCCTACTAAGACTAGTCTTAAACCCTCCCCGGGTGGCCTCCTAGGCACCCGTGTAGACTTTACTAATGCTGGTACTAGTTGGGGAAAAGGAACAGCTTCAAGTTGTTAATACTTGTATGTTCTAGTAGGAGATCCATAGCAGAGGACCGATCTTGGTATGAGATGTTCTAGGACTACTTTTTTTCTCTTTTTGTATTACTCTGTATCATGCCTTCCATCTATTCCCATTGTATCTGTATGCCATGCATCCATTTTTTATTAGACACTACTTAGGTGGATTTTGTATAATTATCAGTGTTTTCCGTTTTCTGTTGGTTGGTCTGTATGTTTCTCTTTTTATTCTGATTATCCATTGGTTGTGATTATTCTTTTTCTTTTACTTTGCTACTATACCGCTGTGTACTCTGACATGGGGGTACTATCTCCCCACTGATTTACCATTACACCCCCACAGCTAGTCGACAGCCCCTAGCCTAGGGGGATTAGAGTCCGGGGTCATGTGGCCAACAGGGCTCGGTGATCAGGTTGAGGTGTAGCTAGGTCAGGGACATCACAAAGTTCTATTAGCGGTTTCTTTCTTTCTTGCTGTACTATTTAGCAATGACAGACATGGAGACTGGGAATGCCTAGGGACACAGCCATGAGTTGTGCTTGGGCATCGTGAACCCATGTAAGGGGTATGGGTCATGTTTCTTATTTTAAGTTGTTATTGATTCTGCAACTTACTATTGATACCATTTCACTATAGGGTGATTCACTTGTTTTGATTTGTTATTGAGATTTGCAATGTTAGAATTTGGATTTCAGGGTTCGACCTAATGAAATGAGGGTTATGCATTAGAACAAGCATCATGATAGGCACAATATGATTAGGCCATGTATCTTGCAATGCCACTTCTAAATTTTCAGTGAGCATTCCTTGTTGATTATTTCCATTCCTTATTAATATGTACAAAACTTTGCTAACCCTTCTTGTCAGTTTTTAACTGTGTAATGAGGTGGTTTTAGTGGGTGTCACTCTCTGGTTCATAATGTTTATGGTCCCTTATGGATTGAAAAATGACATTCCAACTAAACCAATCTTTTTCATTAAAGGAAATTTAAATACTTTATTTGCACAAGTATGTGAGAAATGGCATCCAAGTCTGTGTGATCTTTCAGTTCATCTGGAGTATGGGACCTTATGGGTTGGGAAATTCCATGTCACTAGATTATGTTAAATCTGAACAGTTTTAGGTTTTATTAAGAATTTATATGGGTGTGGAGAGGTGATCCTGGGAATAAGAGGGCTTAGTAGTTGTCCTATCTTGTAGAGATCAACCTTTAATTTGTTGGTTTATTTTTTTGTGAGGTTTGTTTGGAATTGTACCACTATTCCTTTGAGACTTCATTGAGTCGCACATGCAGAAGGTGACGACGATCATGTTCCTGAGGTGGAAGGCCCTGAGTTACCAATTGATCATCATGTCGATCCACCTGTGGCTCCTCTTTCTATTACAATCATGGGCGCTGATGCCCAGTTCTGTGAGACCTTCTAGCGTATGATGCATAGTATGCAAGGTGGAGTGATTCCTGACCCGAGTACGGAAGAGTTCACCCGCGAGTTTTAGTCGCAGCATCCTCCTACATTTGTGGTAGATGGAAGACCACATGCTTCAGAGTCTTAGTTTGACGCTATTCTGACCATATTTGACCACCTTGAGACACCTCCAAAGGTTAGGGTCAAGATAGAAGCTTATATACTATTTGGTTCAGCTTGGAGATGGTGGGATGTCATCACCCAGTCAGGACTGCAGAGAGATATGATCTGGACTGATTTCCAAACCATCTACGATGATTACTTCATTCCCCAGTCATTGAAGTCTGACAGAGATTCGGAGTTTATGAATTTGCAACAAGGGACCACGAATGTTATGGAATAATCGTGTTGTTTCACTATGTTACCGCGTTTTCTCCTACACTAGCTACTGATGATCACATTGTCGCTAAGAGTTTTGAGGATGGGTTGTGTTATGCCATCTGGTCACAGGTTAACATGTTCAGGCTGGGGACCGTTTTAGAGATCATAAATCAGTCTTTGATCAGAGAGAGGAATTTGAGAGAAGGGGATAGTGTGAACCTGGGTAGTTCTGCACCTAAGGGTTCTAGTGGATCTGCTTCTGGAAAGAAGCGGATTTTTGAGGACCCTCGTGGTGTTAGTGGTGGTTAGAACTATTTCTCCGGGGGGCACTTCTATCTGTCACCAATGTGGGGTTCCAGGACATATGTGGAGGCAATGTACGTGAAATCTAGTGGAGTGCAGAGGTTGTGGTAGGATAGGTCATCTTCACCATTTCTGCAGGACTTTTCCCCCTAGGGCCCAGCGATCAGTGATCTATACCAACTCAATGATATTGTGCTAGATCGACAGGATCACGTCAGTCAGGCGGCTGGAATACCGTTGGTCGATCAGGTTGTGGCGACAGTTGAGATAGAGTTAATCGGGTGAATGACTCTCAGCACATGCACAGAGGGTCTACTCATGGTATCCAAGTTGTGACTCATGGTCGTGGTGGCGGCAAGTTGTATGTAGTCCAGCCTACGCCGCATGAGCAGTACGCCGAACCATCTACTATACTAGGTATGATTCTTGTATCCTCTACATTAGTATCAGCATTAATTGACACATGGGCTTCTCACTCTTTTATATCGAAGGCGATTATCGTATGTTTGGGCATCCACGTTAAGTCATATAATGGAATCATCATGTTAGATACCTTCTTAGGTATCCATTTAGAGGGCAATTTTGGTTGTCATAATTGTCCCCTCGAGGTGGGCGGAAACCTTTTCGTGTGGAATGTATATGTTCGGAATATGACTGGTTTTGATGTAATAGTCGGGAAGGACTGGTTATTTCCATATACAGCCCGGATTGACTGCTATCATCAGAGAGTGGCATTTAAGTCACCAGAGGGTGACATGCATATGCATAAGGTTGAATGGGATCCTAGTGTGCCATGAGCAGAACCGGAACACCATAGAGTATGTGGTGTCAAGGAACAGGTTTCCAATCTTTATCTCGATGACCAAGAGATACAACCCTCTTCTTATCCACTCATTTTAATGATTTTTAGTGATGTATTTCTAGATGATTTCTCTTGTCTACCCCCAGTTTGAGAGGTGGAGTTTACTATTGAGCATGTAACCGGAGCAGCACCAGTGACCATTCCTCATTATAGGATGGCACCTAAGGAACTTTTGGAGCTTAATAGTCTTCTAGAGGACCTAGAAGCAAAAGTCATTATAAGTCCAAGAACATCTCATTGAGGATCACCAGTTATCTTTACTATGAAGGCAAATTGTACCCTTCATTGTTGCATGGATTATTGTAAGTTAAATTAGCTGACTATTAATAATTTGTATTCTTTACCTCGAATTGACGACCCCATCGATCAGATCCGAGGTGGGAAGGTGTTTTAATGGATAGATTTGAGGTTGGACTATCACCAAGTGTATGTGAGGACTTCATAGATAACTCGTACGGCTTTTAGGAGCAGGTATGGTATCTATGAGTACCTAGTCACATTGTTTGGGCTTATGAATGCACATGCAATATTTATGGAACTTATGAATTGGTTGTTTCCCCCTTACCTTGATTCATTTGTGGTTGTATTTGTGGATGATATTTTAGTCTATTCACCCTTGAGACATGACCATGCAACCCATCTTGAGATCGTTTTGAATACACTAAAGGGGAAATAGCTTTATGCTAAGCTCAATAAATGCCAATTTTGGATAGATATGGTTCACTTTCTAGGTTACATTATTTCGTAGAATAGAGTTTTAGTTGACACTGAGAAGGTGAGTACAGTAGTTTCGTTGGAGCAGCCCAAGAACATCTATGATATCAAGATATTCTTGGGACATGAGGGATATTATAAGTCGTTCATTCATGACATTTCACACCTAGCAGCACCGCTTAAAACTTTCACCAAAAGGGGTTGAGATTCGATTGGTCAGAACTATGTGAAATTGCTTTTAAAGAACTGAATGGCAAGCTAACTTTTGAACCGATACTGATCTTTCTAGATCCAGGTAAAGCTTATACGGACTTTTGCAATGTGTTCAGTATCAGGCTTGGAGCTCTCTTGATGTAGGATGAGCGAGTCATTGTGTATGGTTCTTGTCAGTTAAAGCCTCATGAATAGAATTATCTGACGCATGACCTCGATCTCACAGCAGTTGTACAAGCCTTATGTTGTTCGAGACACTGTTTGTTGGGAGATAATTTATTGTTATGTGGGTGTGTATGAGTCCCAGCTGACATCATAGAGGAGATGATGATGGATTTTCATGCCTCAACATGGTCAGTTCAACTGGGCATCACCAGAATGTATCATGCCTTGCGATGATATAACTGGTGGCCTAAAATGATGTGGGAGATAGCCTGTTTTATCACTCATTGTTCCACATGTCAGTAGGTGAAGTAGGAACATCCACGTCCGGCTGGGTTTTTGCAACTGTTGTCTATTTTAGAGTGGAAATTGGATGATGTTTCTATGGACATTGTAACTGGTTTACCTAGGTCACCTCATGGCAATGACACAGTATGGGTTATAGTCGATCATCTGATGAACGTTGCAAATTTCATACCTGTGCAGGAGACCTTTACGGTTGATTACATGGGAATACTGTATGTCAAGGAAATAGTGTGCCTTTATGGAGCACCTCATTTTGTTGTTTCGAACAGAGATCCTTGTTTTACATCTCAGTTCTGGTAGGGTTTTCAGAAGGCATAGGGTACGCATGTACTTTTGAGCACGACCTATCACCCACAGACTGACGGACATCCCTAATGGACTATTAAGGTACTAGAGGATATGTTACGTGATTGTGTTCTCGATTTTCGAGGTTCATGGGACAAACACACTCCTCTTGTCGAGTTCAGTTATAAAAATAGCTTTCAAGCTACAATTGAGATATCTCCCTATGAAGCCTTATATGGTAGGCCTTGATGCTCACCGTTGTGTTGTCTTGAAGAAGGGGAGGAATCTATTCTAGGACCACATCTTGTGCCATATACTACAGAGCAGATACAACTTATTAGAATATGTATGTAGACAACTCAATCTAGATAGCAGTTCATTGCTAACAAGCACTAGTGACCTCTTGAGTTCGAGGATGGGAACCAGGTTTTCTTGATGGTCTCACCTTGGTTCAGGCAGAGACGTATAAGGAATCCGGGTAAGCTTTCACCGATGTTCTTAGGACCATTTGAGGTGGTGATGAGGATCTGACCAATAGCGTACCAGCATGCACTTCCTCAGAGATATCATCCCATGCATGATGTTTTTCATGTATCATAGCTATGCCAGTACGTTTCAGATCAGACTCATGTTTTCCAGCCAGATGAGGTCAAACTGGTTGTGGATGCTTCCATTGTGGAGTATTCAATGCAAATTGTAGATCGGAGTGTGAAGACACACCGTGGTAGGTCTGTTCCTCATGTACGGGTTCTCTGGTAGCACATCCAGGTACACAAAGGTACCTGGGAGCGAGAGGCTAATATATGTTCTCAATGGCCTATGATTTTTGTTGATGACACCTTAGTACCCTCGGAAGGCCAACTTGGGGATGAGTTTCATTAAGGAGGGGAGGTTGAAATGACCTGACTCTTTGGAAAATTTATGGATCGTTAGTTTTCTTTCGAATCATTTCTTTAAGCTTGTTTAGTGTGTGTAATGTTATAAAGAAGGTCTAGGGAGGGTACATGGTTTGTTCAGAGTAGAGAGTTTGAGAAATGGAGTTTCAGACAGGGGTGCACGTCCAACGCACGGCTTGCGCACGAGTTGGGTAAATTGTGTGGCCTTTGGTCTGGAGGTAGGGAGGTGCCCACGGTTCGCACACGGTTTGGGTAAACCATGCGCCTATACCGTGCGACCCTTTATCTAAAGGCTGTGAGATGCGCACAGTTTTTGCATGGTTTGGTAAACTATGCGCCTAAACCGTACGACCAGGTTTTTGTTAAAAAATATCATTTTCCCACAAATCTATTTTATGTTCTAAAGCCTTCTTCTTCCTTGATCCAGTGGACATAATAGAAGGGATCCCTCTTTTGAGATCAAAATCTCTCTTCCTCTCTTTTCTTGGGTTCTTCTTCTTTCGGCACCAAATTCTTCATCCAACGGAAGCCTTGGAAAGCCCAAGGTAAGGATTACCACACCTATGCTTTTTTCCTTGGTGAATCTTTGTTTTCATTTCGCTATTTTAATGGAGGCTCGTATGACCTATTTCTAGGGCATTGGAATGGAACTCAGATCTCTTCCAACCTACTAAAAATCTGACCTCTATATCAAGAGAGTCTATGCCTACAACTCTATGGTAGGGGGCCACGTGGTTTCCATTTTGTGTTCTTTCCTTTTTGATTTATTATCGTCGTGTCATGGTTTGACATTCACCAAACCCCTAATTTTTATTTACATCCTTATGTTTAATGACACGTGTAGTATGAGATTGAGGAATCTAACATGGTTAGGGTGTTTAGATTAATTGTGTACCGGGAGTTGTCAACCATAGGTGATATGCCTTGAGATTTTTCCCTTTTCACCTTTGAACCTTAACAATATGTCTTGAAAGGGAATTTTCCATGTTAGGCAAATGAGATGACATGGTTAGATAGTGGATAAGAAGAGATAGTCGGAACCCCTTGAATGAATTGAAATGTATGTGTGCCTTGAGATGTGATTATGTGGTATTGAAAGATGGAATTTCCATGAATTGTTAATGTGATAGAATATAAAATGGGTTGCCTTCTATTTTGTGATGTGAATGGTTATGCCTTGTTGTGTTGACATTCTTGTGATAACCCATGTGTGGGAGAAAAGCATTCATACCCCATGCCAGATGAATCTCCGTGTGTGGGCGGGAAGCATTCTTACCCCTTTCCAGATGAATCTCCATGTGTGGGAGAGAATCATTCTCACCCCATGCCAGATGGATATTCATTTAATAGAATGGGATGAATTCATACCTCATGTCTAAATAACCTTTACAGGTGGGAGGCATTCTTCCCCATGCCAGCTACAGTGCTTATGGTAGAGAGGCATTTATACCTCATTATAGTGATGAGTGTATGTATTTGAGAACTATGGAAGAGATGCATGTTTACATCAAGCCAGTGATAACCTATATCTATGTACTTATACCTCTGGTGATTCTTCAGAATCCCAGCCATGAGATGAAGCAGGTAAACCCGCCAGGTGTCCATCTGGAACCTGAGCGGGTGGGTTGTTTATTTCCTTGCTTTCCTTACCTGTAGTTTATTGTACATGATTTATTTTGAGAACACCTATTTTGAATACATGTAGACATATTTTGTTGTAACTCCCTGACCCCAGTTACCCAGAGTCGGTGCATTATTTTAATACATTGGCATGGTTACAAGGAATCACCTGCCGAAGAATGGATCTGTTTAGAAGACTTGGAAAATATATTACATACATGAACTTTACATTACAATTTCAATCATAGAATACTACATAGATAGTTCTTCGAGAATGCCATTATTCCCTTGGCTAAACCTTGCATATGAATCACAATACACTTCTTGGGATCCTGGGAAAAATAAAACATTGAAAAGGGTGAGCTCAGATGCTCAGTAAGGATAATAGTACAGCGGAAACTTTCATAAATAAACACAAATATTTAAGTCAATGTGTAACTAAAACAAATCCATTTTAACCATGAATTTCAGCACAATATGGAAAATATTTAATGAAATGATGCCATTTACTTACTCAAATGGACATTCTACTAGTCAAATAATCACTTGCAATATCACTAACAACTTTCATATTAAGGGAATGCATAATGCTAATCTTTAATTTCATTGTCTATACCTCATCCCAAGACCTAGGGGTTACTTATAACTGGAACCCAACCCGGAGTGCCTCTAATAACCGGACACCAACCCGGAGTGCCTCTAATAACCGGACACCAACCCAGAGTACCTCTAATAAACGGAGACCAAACCTTAGGGCTTACTTTTACCAGTCCCTAACCTAGAGGGCTTACTTTAACTAGTCCCCAACCTGGAGGGCTTACTTTTACCTATCCCCAACATGGAGGGCTTACTTTTACCGGTCCCCATCCCGGAACATACTTGTTCAGCACATTAATCTGAAGAATAGTTTGAAATATAACATAAACTTTCAGATTAAAAATAACTTGTGAAATGTAAAAACTTTAAACATAAACCATGAGTGACATAATAATAAATCAACCACAGTAAAACATATCAAAAAACCTTCAGTAAATTATGGATGTTTCGAATCATAATAAATCAACTTCAAATAAGCTTCAAATCTATCAAAGGATGTTGACATAGATGAAATCAAAAATAATTGAGAGAATTATCCTTTTTTGAAATCATTTAAAATTCACATAATTACAAAATAATACATTTACATTAAAAATTTCCTTATAAGATTGTAAGGGAAGCTTCGACGAAGTTATAACGGCGAAAAATAGCCGCACCCGCCGTATAAGAAAAAAAAACATTCTTATCTTAAATTTGTCAAAATGGTCAAAAAGTACATTGTTTGGAAAACGACGGAAAGATTCCTTTAAAATCATATAAGGGTATAAATGACATTAACCCATTTTCTATTTAATAGTAAAAATGTTTTGAAAGACATTTTTAAGAAACATGGATGTGGATGATTTTGAGGTCCCAGTAGATAAATACGTATAAACAACCTTGGATAAGGAAGAGATTGTGAAGTAAATCCTTACCAATTTGGTAACATTCTACAACCCACAAAAGAGGTATCATAAAACGAATATGTAAATACACATTAATTAAAGTTTATTACACAAATAATACAATTATGGGCAGTACATACACCACACAGAATGTAATAGTGGCAATATGGCATGAATCTCACAGGAATAAGTAATGAGATGAAAATCCCTTACCTCGTGTCCAACGTGACTTGTTCCTTCTTTAATATCCTGAATAACGAACTAAAAATATTTTCAACTTGCTTAAGAACCTTTTTCAATTTTATTATTCCTTTTATATCAATTATTACCATGCTATAACCATTATGTAAACATTTAATTTAATAACGTTTAACTTGTCGATATTTGGTACTTGAGTCCAAATGAACTTTTTGTAATTACCAGTTGTCCATGTGGTCAATAGTTAATCATATCCAGAAAGGTATTCATGATTAATATATCATATATATCATATATATCAAGTATATACATGTATTTATAATAGTACATAACATTTAGAGGTATGAAATGAAATGCACCGTTCATGGAGACGGTAAGTCGTACGTACGCATGAACGCTACTTTCATTTCTATTTCTTACATTAATGGAATTAAAACAAAATGATACATAGGTATAATATAGTTCTAGTATAATATAATATTTTCTATATGATTCTTAAGTTCATTAACACATTCCATTATACATTCCATGTATGGTATGAACGAGTCATATCATTTTAAGGGGGCGGTAGTCCGCACTTCCTCAAATGAAATTATCGTATGTATATACAACATGAAACGAATAATGGTATGATATAAAATGGAATTGCATAAGATTATATATAAAATATATATCATTAATATCCTATTTAATTATAGTGTCATCATAATGGCCACCATGAGAGGTGGTAAGATGTAATTGAACAATCATCGTTTCGTGAGGCGTACGTTTTCCATCACAGAAACATTATGTTCTTCATCCATTAGATGGAGGTGTGTGTAAGTGTAGTTCTAATCCTTCTTATAAAAAAATACAAGTATATTTAGGATACTGGTGTTGTTACAAAAAAAATGAAATAAAACTATTTTAGGGTTTGGAGAAGCAAAATAAATGAATACAACTTAAGAGAAACCATTACATTTAATTTGGGTAACTTCCTTTGGTTTGAACCAAAGGGCTTCTTGAAGTGTCTTCTGCCTAAGGTAAGGCTTCTAGGGGGAGGAGATGGATGTAGGGAACTTAGTTGGGCTGAGTTTTGATGATCCACATGGCTTGCGAGGTGTGAGGAAATGAGTAGAAGTGGTCTCCTTTTATAAGGGAAGGGGGGGCTCTTTAGGAAAGATTGCAATTATTACATTATAATATAATGATATTCGGTTTATAATGGTCCAATAATCATTGGGGTCGAAGATAAGATGACTAATATTTGAAATAAAATCATCCAATGGGAATTGGAAAGGTTTTAGATAATTTTGTAATCATTATAATCTTTTTTATTTAAATGATTTATTAATGAGGTAAACATTGCACCATTATTGTGTCATTAACAATTTAAATAATTTGATGTTTAAAAAATATAGTTAAAATATCATTATGTATTAAATCTTTGTATCTTTCTAATGAATATTTATAATCGAAAATCCAACAAGTATAACCCTATGTAAAAATTGTTCGTCTAAAAGATGTAAGCTTATGCCATTTTTATTTTTATTTTAACTTTATTAATATAATGTGTCCCTACCACATACAAGTGGCTCCAAGGGGACCCAAAATCGACCCAAGGATTCCCATGGTTGGGTATGTGTCCCCCAATAAGGTTAGGACACGTTTTAGGGTAAATTATTATTATTATAATATTATTTGTTTACCCTTATTTACGGGATTTACCCTTAACCATGGTAAATAAAAATATTTACCGAAGTAATTATTCAAAATGTGTAAAAATAAAAGTTATCTATTTAGACAATTTGGACATCCTGATTCTAAATATGGAATCCATTTTTTCAAATTCAAAACACAAAAGTGGCAGAAATTAATTTAAAATTAATTCCCGCTGTCAAAACAAAAAGCGTGTTTTTAGGATAAAATAACTATCAAAAGATTGACACATGTTTATGTCTAATTTAATTGTGAAATTATGTCCAATGACAAACATTGTATTAAATGGTAAAAATATATTCTAAATATACTTACAAATCACTCAATTTCATAATTTATCACCATTAATTATTTTGATTAAAAAAGTTGTTTTTAATTAGAATTTAGTAATGTTTCACTATTCATTAAAATGAACTTTATCAGAAAAATACCAAAAAATTACCCAAAGTAAATTTTGATGTCCCCATTCTAAAGAATGATTTTATTTGTTCATATTTAATGTATCAAAGTGACCAAAAATATATTTAAAAATGGTTCGCCATTCAGAGGCGGTAAATTGGCCTTTTAATGTAAATTATGATTAAAATTAGATTCAATTAGATTTTAAGCCTCTAACTTGTAAATACATGTATACTCATATTGTAGTAAGTTTTGGTCAGCCCGCGAATACAACGGCTAGGAGTTAACGTCCATTTAAAATAATATTATTATATTATTAGTGTACGACGTATGATTTCAAAGAAACATGTTGTTGCGTATCGGGTTCGCTATCGAACATAGCGACCCCTTTTAATATTTAATTCACAAATATTAATAAATATGAAAATATCTTATTCATTATTTACCTAGGATGTTACATCCGGGTTGTTTGGTAAGTAATGGTGCACTTGAACTCGGTGTTGCAGGTAGTGATACTTATTGATTTATTTTGAAGAAGTAACACACTATGAAATCTTGGGGTGTAACATTCTTACCTCATTCAATAAATTGCGTCCTCACAATTTGATATTGTTCTTCCAAAATAAAGGTTGAATTTTAGAAAATATCTTTGTGGGAAAACCCACATCGGAAATTGTGTTAATAAAATTTAGTCTTAATAAGAGGAAAATAGAAATGAAATGGTCACCACCAACTTATCATCTTGATTAGGAAAACATTGGTGGCAATTAGAAACATATAATTTGAGGAAAAACGTAAATATTTATAGGTAATGATTGATGTCATCAATCACACACAAGTGTATTATTGAGGGACTTAGATTCATCAATCTATGATGAATAAAGATACCATCGGTTCAACAAAACATATGATAACGCATTTTTTGTTTTAATATCCCTTAGCTAAGGTATAAGAATTAATTTCATCATTGAATAAGAGAAGAAGAAAAATATATACTTGACAAGTAGAGTCTCATCTTTTAACTAAGTTCTACCACAAATTCGTCTTTCAATCTAAAAGATAATACAATTAAAAAATACTCTATTTATCCTAATCATATAGGGTCCCAAATATAATGAATTTATAATTCACATATCAGACCCCTTGAAAAAGAATCAACATTAAAAAATCCAGGGACTTCACGTAGACCAGTGGAAGGCGGTAAATACCAATCGCACTATGGTTGTGGGTTCGATTCCCACAGCCTTGTCCGACGCGACGGGATGTCACATGGTCTGCATGTTGTCCTTTTTATAAATATCCAAAAATAATCTCAAACTAGAATTATCCAAAATACTTCTATCCAAGTCCAAAGTTTTTAAAGAAGGTAATCACAATAAAGATCCTTTTTCCGTGTAATAACATGTGAACACTTTCATCATGTATTCTTTTAAATCATGGTAACATCCTGAAGAACCATAAAACCATATTGACTACATTCATTCTCCCTTATTCCTTATAGAACAATGGATATCCTCCTTCTATCCAAAAACATTTTAAACTCCAAAAATGTAGTCAAGAATATCCAATATAATTTATTCAAATCAACCATCTCTTATTCCAAAATCACTACCTCAATATCAGGACCATATTAAGGAATACCTTTCCTTCAACCCTATATTTTCAAAAAAAAGTGTATCTTACTATTATGTCACTTTTAATAGAACCATATAATCTCGAATCCTCAATAAAATAGTACTACAGTACCATCCTTATTTATCTCCATAATTCATGTAACCAGTATACTATTGATACAACACTCAAATGAAATAACAACATAAGAGCACTAGTCATTCCTTTTCATCAGTGGTAGTATCATTACTTTATTATTATCCAACAACATCATTTTCCTCATAGTCTGATGATTTGAACATTGATTTGCGTAGTGTCCCCACTCCTTGCAGATGAAGCATTGTATATTTGAAACCTTTTTCTTTCCCTCACAATCACGAATGTGGTGTCCTTTTTCTCCACACTTATAACACACTCCCCTTCCCTTCAGGCTAGTTCTAAGGATTTTCTTCCCATAATTAACACATATGGAAAAATTCTTCTTTTCCCTCTTCCCTTTATCCATATTTCTCTCTTTCATCCTTTTCTTCTCTTGCTTCCCTTCGAAGCCATAGGGCTCAATGAACTCTTTACTTATCTTATCAACAAGTGATACTATCTTTTCATATGACGATAATACATGGGAGACTATTTCCCTTCTAAATGATGGCTCAATACCCTGAAATATATGATCCTTCTTATTCTTTGGATCAAACATATTGATGGAGTCCACATTCCTTCTACTGGGCACCATTTCTAAACAATGGCATAAACTAGATCAGATTATGAATCGAAATACATAATTCCATACTCATAAAACACTTAACATAAATTGTACAATTTATGGATATAATCCATAATCATAAAAATGTTTTCTTTGAGAAAGTATATACTTATAAACCCTTCATAATGGTTTGTAAAGAAAATTATAATAATCCCATGAATATCCCCCGGGAGTGTCGTAACCAAGAGTACAGGAAGGCCCGTTGTCGTGCCCCAGTTCCTGTTCGAGTCTAGCTCAAAGCGGTGCTTTTGGGTTTTACCCCTAGGTACATCTGTGCCAGAGCCACCTCTACCTGCTCGTATCCAGAGAGGGATGTATTGCTCAGAAAACTCACAAAATTTCTACAATACCAAAATTCTAAAAAGTTCTTCTATACTAATCCTCAAAGTCTATATTAGGGCTATGTGATCTAATCAGATTTTATCTAAATCTAGTTTCCAAGGTTACTTCTAAACTTCCTCTGATACCAACTGTAATGCCCCGACCCTAGTTACCCAGAGTCGGTGCATTATTTTAATACATTGGCATGGTTACAAGGAATCACGTCTCGAAGGACCGATCAGTTTAGCAGCCTTGGAAAATAGATTACATACATGAACATTACATTACAATTTCAATCATAGAATACAACATAGATAGTGCATAGAGAAAGCCATTATTCCCTTGGCTAAACCCTACATATGAATCACAATACACTTCTTGGGATCCTGGGAAAAATAAAACATTAAAAAGGGTGAGCTCAGATTCTCAGTAAGGATAATAGTGCAGCAGAAACTTTCATAAATAAACATAATCATTTAAGGCAATGTGTAACTAAAACAAAAGCCATTTTAAACATGAACTTCAGCACAATATGGAAAAGATTAAATGAAATGATGCCATTTACATACTCACATGGAAATTCTACTAGTCGAATAATCACATGCAATATCACTAATAACATTCATATTAAGGGAATGCATAATGCTGAACATTAAGTTCTTTGTCTAGGCCTCATCCCAAGACCTAGGGGTTACTTCTAACCGGAACCCAACCCGGAGATCCTCTAATAACCAGACACCAACCTGGAGTGCATCTAATAACCGGAAACCAACCCGGAGTACCTCTAATAAGTGGAGACCAAACCGGAGGGCTTACTTTTAAAAGTCCCTAACCTGGAGGTCTTACTTTAACCAGTCCCCAACCTGGAGGGCTTACTTTTACCGGTCCCCAACTCGGAACATACTTGTTCAGCACATTTATCTGAAGAAAAGTTTGAAATATAACATAAACATTCGGATTAAAAATAACTTATGAAATGTCAACACTTTAAACATAACCCATGAGTGACATAAGAATAACTCATACACAGTCAAACATATCACAAAACCTTTAGTAAAATATGGATGTTTTGTATCATAATAAATTAACTTCATAAAAGATTAAAATCCATCAAAGGATGTTGACATAGATGAAATCAAAACTAATTGACAGAAGTATATATATTTTTGAAATCATTTAAAAGTCACATAATTATAAAATGAAACATTTACATTAAAAATATCCTTATAATCTTGTAAGGGACGCTTCGACAATGTTATAACGGCGGAAAATAGCCGCACCTGCCGTATAAGTTAAAAAAAACATTCTTATCTAAAATTTGTCAAAATGGTCAAAAAGTACATTGTTTGGAAAATGACGGAAAGATTACTTTCAAAAACATATAAGGGTATAAATGACTTTAACCCATATTCTATTTAATAGTAAATTTTTTTTCAAATACATTTTTATGAAACATGGATGTGGATGATAACGACGTCCCAGTAGATAAATACGTATAAACAACCTCGGATGAGGAAGAGATTGTGAATTAAACCCTTACCAATTTTGTAACATTCGAAACATACAATCCACGAAAGAGGTATCATAAAAGTAATATGTAAATACACATAAATTAAAGTGTATTATACAGAGAATGCAATTATGGGTAGTCCATACACCACACAAAAGGTAATAGTGGCAATATGGCATGAATATCACAGGAATAAGTAATGAGATGAAAATCCCTTACCTTGTGTCCAACTTGACCTGTTCCTTCTTTAATATCCTGAATAATAAACTAAAGTTAATTTCAACTTGCTTAATAACCTTTTTCAAGTTTATTATTCCTTTTATATCAATTATTACCATGTTATAACCATTATGTAAACATTTAAGTTAATAACATTTATCTTGTCGATATTTGGTACTTGAGTCAAAATGGACTTCTTATAATTACACGTTGTCCATGTGGTCAATATTCCATCATATCCATAGTGGTATTCATGATTTTTATATCATATATATCATATATATCCAGTATATAGATGTATTAATAATAGTATATAACATTTAGAGGTATTAAATGAAATGCACTGTTCATGGAGACGGTAAGCCGTACGTACGCATGAACGCTACTTTCATTTATATTTCTTACGTTAATGGAATAAAAACAAAATGATAAATAGGTATATTATAATTAATTTATAATATAATATTTTATATAAGTTACTTAAGTTCATTAACACCATCCTTTATATGTTCTATGTATGGTATGAACGAGTCATATCATTTTAAGAGGGCGGTAGTCCGCACTTCCTCAAATGAAATTATCCTATGTATATACAACATGAAACGGATAATGGTATGATATAAAATGGAATTACAGAAGATTATATATAAAATATATATCATTAATATCATATTTAATTACAGTGCCATCATAATGGCCACCATGAGAGGTGGTAAGAAGTAATTGAACAATCATCGTTTCGTGATGCGTTCGTTTTCCATCACAGAAACATTATGTTCTTCATCCATTAGATGGAGGTTTGTGTAAGTGTAGTTCGAATCCATCTTATAACAACATCCTAGTATATTTAGGATACTGTTTTTGTTACAAAAAAATGAAATAAAAAGAGTTTAGGGGTTGGAGAAGCAAAATAAATGAAAACAACTTAAGAGAAACCATTACCTTTAATTTGGGTAACTTCCTTTGGTTTGAACCAAAGGGCTTCTTGAAGTGTCTTCTGCCTAAGGTAAGGCTTCTAGGGGGAGGTGAGGGATGTAGGTAGCTTAGTTGGGTAGAGTTTTGACGAGCCATGTGGCTTGAGAGGTGTGAGGAAATGAGTAGAAGTGGTCTCCTTTTATAAGGGAGAGGAGGGGATCTTTAGGAAAGAGTGAAATTATTACTTTATAATATAATGATATTCGGTTTATAATGGACCAAAAATCATTGAGATCGAAGATAAGATGCCTCATATTTGAAATAAAATAAAAAAAATAAAAATTGGATAGGTTTTAGATAATTTTGTAATCATTATAATCTTTTTTATTTAAATGATTTATTAATGAGGTAAACATTGCACCATTATTGTGTCATTAATAATTTAAATAATTTGACGTTTAAAAAATATAGTTAAAATATCATTATGTTGTAAATCTTTGTATCTTTCTAATGAATATTTATAATCGAAAATCCAACATGTATAACCCTATGTAAAAATTGTTTGTCTAAAAGATGTAAGCTTATGCCATTTTTATTTTTATTTTAACTTTATTAATATAATGTGTCCCTACCACATACAAGTGGCTCCAAGGGGTCCCAAAATCGACCCAAGGATTCCCATGGTCGGGTATGTGTCCACAAATAAGGCGAGGACACGTTTTAGGGTAAATTAATATTATCATAAAATTATTTTGTTACCCTTATTTACCGGATTTACCCTTAACCATGGTAAATAAAAACATTTACCGAAGTAATTATTCAAAATGTGTAAAAATAAAAGTTACCTATTTAGACAATTTGGACATCCTGATTCTAAATATGGAATCCATTTTTCAAAATTCGAAACATAGAAGTGGAATAAATTAATTTATAATTAATTCCTGCTGTCAAAACAAAAAGCGTGTTTTTATGATAAAATAACTATCAAAAGATTGACACTTATTTATGTCTAATTTAATTGTGAAATTATGTCCAATGACCAACATTGTATTAAATGGTAAAAATATATTCTAAATATACTTCAAAATCACTCAATTTCATAATATATCACCATTAATTATTTTGATTAAAAAATTTGTTTTTAATTAGAATTTAGTAATTCTTCACTATTCATAAAAAATGAACTTTATCTGAAAAATACCAAAAAATTACCCAAAGTAAATTTTGATGTCCCCATTCAAATGAATGTTTTTATTTGTTCATATATAATGTATTAAAGTGACCAAAACTATATTTAATAAGGGTTTGCCATTAAAAGGCGGTAAATCGGCCTTTTAATGTAAATTATGCTTAAAATTATATTCATTATCATTTTAAGACTCTAACTTGTAAATACATGTATAATCATATTGTAGTTAGTTTTTTTCAGTCCGCCAATACAACGGCTAGGAGTTAACGTCCATTTAAAATAATAATATTATATTATTACTGTACGATGTAAGATTTCAAAGAAACCCGTTGTCGCATATCGGCTATGCTATCGAACATAGCGACCCCTTTTAATATTTAATTCACAAATATTAATAATTATGAAAATCTCTTATTCTTTATTTACCTAGGATGTTACATCTGGCTTGTTTGGTAAGTCATGGTGCATTTGAACTCGGTGTTGCGTGTAGTGAAAGTTATTGATTTATTTTGAAGAAGTAACACACTATGAAATCTTGGGGTGTTACAATGGTGGCGGCCTACTGAGACTTGTCTCACACCCTACCCGGGCGGCCTCCGGGGAAACCCTGTAGACTTTATTGCTTCAGATACTGGTAGGGGAAATGGCCCAGCTTCAAATTGATTATACATGTAAGTTCTATCTAGAGGTCGAGACCAGAGGACCGAGCATGGCTAGTGATTCTTGTGGACTACTTTTGTTCTATTTTTGTATTACTGTATAGAATTCTTCCTATCTATTCACATTGTATCAGCCTGCCATGCATCCATTTTGTATCAGACACTTCCTAGGTGGCTTTTTTATATTTATCAGGGTTTTCCTTTCTATGTTGGTTGGTTTGTATCTTTCCATGTTCTCTTGTATATCCATTGTTTGTGCTTATTCTATTTCATTTACTTTTCTACTATACCGTTGTGTACTCTGACATAGGGGTACAGTCTCCCCACTGAATTACCATTACACCCCCACTGCTAGTAAGTAGCCCATGGCCTATGGGTAGACGAGCCAGGAGTCATGTGGCCAACCAGGCTCAAGGCTCGGGTTGATGGGCAGCTGGGCCTGAGAAGTCATAGTTAGGGAATGGGAAAGAGAAACCAAGAGATTCAACAGCATAAGATCATTACTGGAACCCAAAAACCACCATGAAATAATTGTTCATCAACAATACTAGGAATGGAGTAGCCAGAAAGAAAATTGTTGGGAAGAACCTATGGAGGAGACACATAGACAGAGAAAACAAAAAAGATATAAGGTGTAAAGAAGAGAAGATAGTAAAGAAAAGAATCATATCATCACATAGGTGAATAATAGACCACATAGTAGCGGGTTTTGGGGGGAAACCTGGGGCGGAGACAAGAGAAAGATGAGAGAGCTGAGAGAGAAAGGAACCATTCCCTTTTTCATCATTAAATTCATTAACACAATGTTTAAAAAAAACCTTGATTTAGTGGAATTCCTTCCAAAATGTTGGGAGATTCACATATGCTGTAGAAACCATTTAATGAAAGAGTTTTCTGAATACATCTTATGGATTCCAATAAAGATCGTGTAGAAGAGTTTTGGAAATATTGGATCGTAAGGGAAAATATACATGTTCTTCATTTGATTGTATTCATTATAAAACTAATAGATATATCTTGTGAAAAAAAATTTTTGGATGATTCTTTTACCTTGGATGGATAAAATTTGTCCCCTCCAAAACCCAACGATGTTATCAAATTCAATTTTTTAGATTGATGTTTTTAGTAGTTAAAGAAACAAAGAAGATGATATTTTCTTTAACCAATACATGTTTTAAGAAATATTATTTTGTTTCATAAATTTTTTTAGTATGAAAAATTTAATTTAAATATAAAACCATCATGTATTTATAAACTATGTAAACCACATCATTTTATCCTAAAAAATGTTGAAATAGTTTCATAAAAACTTAACATTATAAGATGCTAATATTGTAATACATTTTACTAGGAAAATTATCATGGTTACAATTTAATTTTAATTTTTATAATAAAACTATTACATGGATAAGTGAAACCATACTATGATTTGAAAACAATGATTTTTGATATTTATATCTGAAATAAATTGGCTCAATAAAAATGGTCATGGTTTCTCATAGAAAACTGTTGTCAAACAATATAAACCTTGTTATTGATTCTATAAAAAATGGACATGGTTTATATATATATATATATATATATTTAAAATTGTTAGTATTAAAAAATCAAAAACCTCCTCTATAATGGTCTTGTGACTCCCTAATAAATATTTTTAATTTATATAATCAATTCTTATAGTGGATTACAATGATAAATTAATTTATAGTGTTGAAAAATAATAAAATATGTATAATATAAAATAGTTTAAACTTATTTGTGAAATGTTTATAAAAAGTTATGAAAAAATTATTTTAAAATGCATTATTTGGAAAAAATTGATATTATGGTTATATAATGTGTTTACATAACACATGAAATATTAATATTATTATAAAAGCTTTCATGAATATAATATATTTTGAATATGAAATATATCATCTTAAATAAAATTTAAATGATAATATGATAGATTTTATGTTATAATAAATGTGGAATTTTTATATGTTTATGTTATCGAATGTCCATAAAGCTTCTTTAAATTATAATGTATAATAATTTTTTTAAGAAATGCTCAAAATTATTTGTCTCACCTATATATTTATGAATTGATAATATATTTAGATTAATCCATGATTATTAATTTTATGAATATAATGTTTCATATTATGAAATTATGTATGATTTATATTAAATTGTAGAACTACATATTATAAATTTAAGACCATTGATATAAATAGTTATATTATAGGTATGATATAATATTTAGTTATATCAAACCTTTATTTTTTAGGGGTTTTGAACCTAAATGAAACAATTTTTTATGATATATAAATATATATATTATGTGTTAGGATTACATTGGAATTTATGTATTTTTTGAGTATTGATGGTGGGAATTTGTTTTAGATTTCTCAATAGTCCGGTGTTTTTTCCTCTATCTAGTAAATTTCAAGTGGGTTTCTTGTTACACCATGAATAATCTTGTATGGATAATTGTTCTATATGGTTCAAATACTTTACATTAAAAAGTTATATACCTTATTCATAATATATGTATAAAATATGTGTAAATATAACTAGATTTTTTCTCTGAGTATGTGACACAAATCAAGATTTTTATAAGGTGTTATACATTAATATGTTTTAATTATATCCATTTGGTTGATGTCATACAATACAAAGAATAAATCATTTGGAGAAAACATTCATGATGTTTAAACATGTGATAAGATATTATAAATTTAAAAACCTAAAATATTAACAATTGGATACCTTCCAAATTCGAAATTTTTCAATACACCGGTCATCCAAAAATGTAGATTCTTCCAATGTAGGGTACTCATGATTATATTGGGTGATGGAATAAAGTTATGGGCGACCCTAATAGGATTAGGTATTCATATAAGGCATATGATTTTGGTTAAATTTAATTGTGAAACCTTAATTATTAGAATATTGTATTAATCTAACTGAGATAATCTATATGATGGGTTGGGAAATGAGTTTTTCATTCAATTATATAAGATTAATAATTAATATGATTAACATGATGATATACATAAAAATATAAGAAATTATAGAAATTATAATGTAGAATCAATGATTTAGTGAAATATGAATCTCTATATACTAATGGATATGATGTAATTTAAAAAGAGTATATCATTCTAAAGGGTGTGAATTTATTAAAATTAATTAATAAATTATTTTAGAACATTAAACTCATATAATAAAAACATATATTGTAGATTAAATTGGATTTTTAATCATCACACATGTATATGGGATTCGTTTTGGTAATGTAGAATATTGATGGAAGTAAATTCCTTGAATGGTATACAAATTTAGGAATTATTCTTAAATAATAAAGAAAATTATATTCTTTATAGAATCCCATTATTGAGAAAATGAATGGTGAAACAATTCATCATATGAATATAGATTCTTATTAAAAATCATTATAATGATTCACTTGATGTATCCACTCTAATGCTCCTAACCATGAGATTTATGTTACAGAATAGTATGATAACTTATATTCCTTCCATATTATTGGGAACATAGATTGCCACAATTGGGAAAAATAAATTCATGGGAGATATTAGGCTTGAAATGAATTATTTAGATGCAATATTATATAAGGACCTTAAATATTTACTCATGGACTCAATATGATTGGATACCTTACTCACATGGAAAAGCTAAGGTATTCATTAAGGAATGATCTGAATATGGAATTCTCTATGTAAACATTATAAGAAATATTCCTAGGAATTATTTTGAAATATAATATGAATGTGTTCAAGAAATGTTTACCCAATATACTCAATATATTGATGATATATATTTACAATAGTAGAGGATCAAGATCTAGTGTTTTGATGGTGGTACATAAGAGTTAATGTTTAAAATGGAAGAAGAAAATTGTAGAGTTCAATTGTCAGGATTAGTCATTGAAATCTAAAATTGATGTGAGGAAGGATTGGTATTTCCATTATGGTAAACCTCATCAACTTAGGTGGAATTTCCCAGAATACATGAAGGGTTAGATATTATAGAGATTCTACATTAGGTATTAATGTTATATAGTTTAGATATTTTTTTAAAGAGTATATGGCACAAATATACATTATAATAATGTTAAAAAATTTGTAAATGGGTTTAAAATTAAATTAATTTTTATATATAGTGAATTAAGATTGCATTTTAATGATTAATTAAATTTTTTTACATCAAAGAGTAAAATACAAAGGATTAAATCAAAGCAAGAATAGACCAGAGATAATGGGTGTTCATTTATATCATATTTCTCTTATATGAGAAGTGATATTGTTTATAAACTAAGAGTTATTATAAATAAAATAAGATGATTGAATTAATACACATGGTTTATGATTGACGAAATTTTATTAAAAAAAATCAGATTAGGATAAGGATAAAAAAAATATCTGATTTATTTCTTAAATATGAGGAAAATAGTTTTCACTGCACATTAGTTCCAAATTTTAAATATTAATACAATTTTTATAAATTATTACTCTAAAGGAATTGAATATCACATTTTATATATATTTAATAATTTTTTAATCAAAAAATATCTATTTATAACAAAAATCTTATAATTACATTGAATACATAATTTAATTATAAGTAGGTCGGTTCGAGTATTTTGGAAAAGATAAAAATTTAAAAAATAAAATATTATACCGATCTAATTTAAAGAAAAAATAATATATCTTCATAAATAAATTTATAATTTATTACTAAGTAATGATCTTAATGTAAAGTGTTACATTGAATTTTATTGACAAATCACCCTCAAATAAATTTTTTAATGGAAAAGTTCCAATATGATGATATTGAACGTAGAAAGATTTATAAACATTTAAGAAAATATAGGTAATTAAAATCATATCATTGAATGTTATAAAGTAAAAAATTTGAATATATTGTTCAAATAATTTAAAAAGAGGATTATAAAACCTAATTTTGTCAGTATTCTTATTGTACATCTTTATAGATATTACACATTAAGTGTTTAATGAATGGATTAGTCAAATGGTCAAAGAGAGATATTGTAAATATTAAATAGTGATGTAATGTGTTTAACAAACCCTTAACACGTAATTGTTAAAAAGGTCTTTCTAGTGGTCTATAATATAAATTTTAATTATATTGGTGCTTAGTTATGGATTATTTAGTATTATTAATTGTATTTAAAAATATAAATATATCATGTTATATAAATAGTCGACTACACTTCCCCATTCTTTTATACTGAATGCATATATCATATGTAGTTGAATGATAATTAACATACTCAAGTATGAACTTGAGTAATCCTAAATATATGGTTAACAAATAGTATTAATGGTATTGATAACATGTGATTATTAGTATGTGGTGGGTTTCATATAGATATATGAAATTCATTCAAGAGATACAAAGTGATTTTTATGTTTATTTTTTGATTCTTTCTATAATACAACCTATTTTATTTGATTTCAACTTATTTGGAGGCACATGTGTAAAAACCTTGTGGTAGGGTAGTTGAATTTTCCTAGAAAAGATATCATTTTCTTGTATAGGAATCTTGTATATATTTAATCATGTTCATAACATCCTTTTCAATAATAATATTGATTACCATTTAGTGAAAGTGGTTGATTTTATCAAATTCATTTAAAAGGAAATTTCACTAAAAAAATTTATACCTTTAAAAATTTTCAAAATTATGGTGATTTTTATTTTAACTATAGTAAAAATCAATATAATAAAACACACTAGAGTTTAATACTATTAATGGAGGCATGTTGTTTCATAAAAAAAGAGTGGTTAGAGCCACAATGGAAATATTATGCCCATAAAAGGCGTTCCAAACATATATGTGTGAGGGGAATCAAAAATTACATAGTTTGATGTGATTATTTAAAGGCATATGATAAGGAATATCATATATGTTTAGTTTACGTGGTGAGGATAAATGGTGTGACTTTTAATGTCATATAAAAGGGCCAGTGGTGTGCTTTTTAAGGTGTAGAAAATAGGGCCTATGATTTAGTCTCAACTAATTAGTAACATGATGTGAATTTTAAGGTCATACAACTGATACCATGGAGTTATATAGTTTAAATTCACATGACTAGGACCACTATGTCATATATGTTTTGAATCATATTATATTTGGGACTCATACATCAACGTCCCTTTGTGTATTGTGCTAGAAAATGACCCAGATTAAGGAATATGGATCACAAAAAATTGGTTACCCATATATATGGCATTTATAATGTAAAATAAATGGGTTAAGGAATGGTATACCCCTGGGAGGAGGCGATTGATATGTGGAAGCCTGAAGAATAACCCTTAGAGCTCTAATAAACATTCAGAAATAAAAAAATAAAAAAATCATAGTTCCTAATTATAAGTGATACGCATATCAAAGGAATACATGATTAACATGAATCTATGGATCGAAAATCGGGAGAGTAACACTAGGTGTGGAATTTCTATAGTATTTTAGACTCCTGTTATCAAAGGAATACATGATCATAAGGACCACATGAGTGTGGAAAGTGACTCAATAGTAAATGTGGGATTGTATAAGAACATGTTTGGGTGAATCATAATTTTATGGGGCTAGAAATGGGTAGAATAATGCAACTAGGGTTATAAAATCCATCAAGGTGAATGGTATGTTATTCCCACAAGTAGGTGACTTGAGTAATCTTTTATCCCAAAAAATCAATTGAGGGTTAAGCATAGCCATCTTGGATTAGAGGGACATGGGATCCAAGGATTTTCCCCTTATTTATTAGATATATTAATCATAGTAATTTCTCTCCTAATTTATGGAAAAAACATGAATGAATTGATATAGTAGATGGGTACTATTAGTGAAACCACTAGATGAATCAAATACCCCGATTTTGCATCCCTTTTACTTATGTCTCTATTCAAAAAATTATAGGAGTTCATGGGTCATTAATGTTATCATGATTTTCTTTATTATTATTTTTGTCTTAGTTTATTGAATTAAAATTATGGGGACTCTGTTTATATAAAACGTTCACATATGTTCCCATCACTATAGGGATGGAACACTATTCCTAGACCAATGATGGGTGCTTCAATGGTGAGCTTCTCTAACAGGGGTGTGAACACATAGTCATAACTGAATATTTTTAAAGAAAATTTTAATCATGAACATGAATATAGAGATTTAACAAAAAGGTCGTGGGGAGCATAGTAGGTTTAAAAAATATGGGATTCTACTAAATACTTTACCACACATCATTGGAGTTATTGAAGGAATTTGAAAAATGGGTGAAATGATAAGAATTTGAGAAGGTGATTCCTGAAGGTAATTCATTTAAAAATCTAAAACTCTTATGGTTATTCCTAAAGGTAATTCATTGATAGAATCTGGAAAAGGGGTAAACATAAACTTCATGAAAATTTTATTTAGAATTGATTGACCTTAAAGAATTTCATAATATGGGATTTCATGAAGACTGGGAACATCACAATTATTGATGTTTTTTCAATCGATGGGAGATTATAGAATGATGTTAGAATCATGAAATGTACTGGTTTTGTGATGTATAATATATATTTCAAATAATATGGGGGTTTTTAGAAGGTTTAGAGCTTCATCAAAAGTAGTGTTGAACATCTGGTTTTAGTGAACATTACATCCAAGTGCATCAATTAAGGATTATGGTGCAAGAATATTCTAGTTCTAATGATGATGAAAAAAGAAAAAAATCCCAAATCTATTGATGTGAAATTTAATTCAATAAACTAAGTAAGACTTATCCTAAGGATGTGAGAATGGGGGATTTGATGGATGTGATCCAGGGGAGGCAGTGTGATGTCCATAAAATTATTGTAAAGGAATTCTACCTAGCATGAAGTGACCATGTATGAATAATTATAATCCACACTGTCTATTAATGCTTATTGGATTTAGGTACAACTGATACACTGTTATCATATAATCCTTGAACAATCCCTTAGTGGGGAACCGTGTAAAATTAATGTGTTTTATTTCTATTTCTGAATCTGGGTGTTTTATAAATACATGATTCCATCAGAATTTTTTGACACAATCCTAACAATGGGGTGACAAGATCCATTTCATTTGAATAAAAAATTGAAATGCTGATATTCCCCTACCCGATTAGGGTGTTCTAGGGTCCTAAATGTGGTATCAAATCTAGGTTCTTGGTGTTTAATATGTCCTCTATTATTATGGGGAATTTAGTTAATGTTATAGGAGTTAAACTTTTTTATAGAAGAAACATTTAGATTTGGACGAATAGAATGAGATCACATCTATGATCTTATAGAATGGATGTTACCTATGCCACAACTAGAAGGATCCATGGTTTTGAGGCGATTGGACTTTCTAAGGCTAAAATAGCAAATAAAATGTCTGATATAAATACCAATGCTCAAAATTCTATAACTATAGAACTTTATATTCAAATATATTTGAAGGTGATGGGTTTCTCTTATAGAAAATTCATGTGGAATAAAATCGAAAATATATAATAAGGTTATAATGATGTAAAGTAGGACAACAGACATGCTTTTTGCAATCATTTCATTGATAGGAAAATGCATATTGATGAAAATGTGGATAGTTTATTTAATACCATTATGGAATTGTTTGGAGGTATTTAAGGCCATGGGGAAGAAATCCAATATATTGGTATTATGAAAAAAATATTATAAATAAAAAAACATCTTTAAATTCCAAATGTTTCATCCCATAAATAAGGAGATTTATTAAATCTTTCTATTGATGGTTCTCTAAGCAGTCTGGGGTCTTATGAAATGAGTTTCAAACTAGAACATGCAAAAATTCGAGTAAGAAAGGAAACAATATTCAAATCCATGTAAAAACATTTAATCACCATGGTTAGTGATAATGTGGACTATGTTGATGATAAACTTCACTATATTTTCTATATATATATCAAGAGAAAGAAAGGTTGATTTGAAGGAAATATTATATTTTCTTACATTCAGTGTGGTAAAGTAATGAACATTACCGCTCGATGAAAAAAGAGATTCAATGGTATTGAAATTGAAAAAGAAATCATAAATAATCCTCAAAAGTGGTTCTTTCCAAATGTTTACATCAAAATAGAAAATAAGCTATAGAGAAATAGATTCTTCTACAAAAAATAACAAGATAGTATTTTCTATTAAGAGGATATAGAACCGGAGATTAAACCTGATACTAAATATTTCATGATTGATACAATTGAAACAGTAGAACATAAAAAACAATAATATAATCATTTGAATAGTTATATATATATATATATATATATATCAACATGAATATTTACTGTCATACTGATGATATTTACATTCAATTAATGAAATAAATAAATTTGAATGTATTTTTGAAAGACTAATCATGGTATATAGATCATTTTGAGGAAAACATTGATCAACTGGAAGAATATTAAGATGAAATTTATTAACTAATGAATTCTCAAAAGAGGGTTTGTTGTTTAAAATCAGGATTTGTGAGATGGAAAAAGTCATCAAAGACCTTATATTGGAACTGGAGGAAATGGTTAAGATAGTAGAAGGCCTTGAAGAAAAAGTTGTTACATTTATTAGTAAACTATAAACTAAATCACAATCAAGGGAAATAGTGAAAAAATTAAAATTTAGACGATTTTCAAATACCTATTATATCTTCCCTATCATTTTAAACATATTATTACATGATTTTAAACGTAATGTTACCAAAAATAAAACCATGTATCAGAAAATCTAGTGTATTTAGAAGATTATGTACATAATTAGAAATCATGAAACCAAAATAAAAAACTTATCTAATTTAATATTCATTATGAGTTCCTAATTTTCATTGAGATCTTAAATATTCATATGAAAACCTAGGGAGTACATTAGGAATTGGTTGATCTAACCATCTTATTAAGGAGAGAAGAATAACAATAAAACATATAATGTGCGTAAGAATGGATAACATGATGACATAAAAGGAATAGAACATGAATAAAAATAAAGCAGAATAACAAGTATAACCCGGTAACATATAATCATGGAATTTTAGGAATTTTGTAAACACATTTAACATAACATAAACATGATTCATGGCTATGTTCCAATACAATATCACATGGTGAACAAAGTACCATAAAAGAATCTGGTTCACTCCTTGTCCCATCATGATGTCTTATGAGAATAAACATTACCCAAATAATTGGAGTGATATACGTGCTCACCCATAATATCATTTTCATGCATTTTTGTGCCTCATAAAGAATCAATCATAAACATAAGGGATTCCCATGTAAAAAAATGGGCATCATAATCATATTTAAAGGCATAAAAATGGTCATATCATAATGGTTTCTATGTAATCATGGATTTAAAACATACATGGACATTCATAAGAAAAAATTGGTATAGATTATGTTACATTATTTCAATTTTATGTGTAATAATGTAATAAAACTGTTTAAGAAACATTATAAATGAGACACTTTTATGATGTTTAAGGATAAATATTAAAGAGCCCTTAATGATGAAAAAGGAATAATTATTTTCATAAAACCCATAATATAGAAATATAATTTTTCATGATAAAATTATTGGTTTTAGATAAAAAATTATGTCTTAAAATATATTATGTATGGTACTTATAATTGTGTAATAAATTGTGATGTTCTCTTTTATCATGATTTCTTTTCGCGAAAAATTGAAAAGGGAATCTTATAAAATATGTATTTCCCCAAAATAAAGAATAATTTGGATAATTAAATAAGTTTGGAACAGATATACAAACCATATGAATTGTACAAAAGAATAATTAAGAATTAAATTATGTTAAAATGAGAGTAAATGTAACCCAAAAGAGAAATAGAGGTTCTATGAGAATTCCTTACCTTATTTGTGAAACAGTTCTGCATTCGGTCTTAATTTCCTAGACAATCAAATTATGTCAATTAATTCTTTCATTCAAAAACATTTTTACAAATATTTTATTTATTATAATTTTTTTATGTTAATTTATTTCCTTTATTATGAGTCATAAAATTCAAATTCATCACTTGGGGGTGTTCATTTTCTTTGTATTCATGATCGTTTCACTTGTAAATGAGTATGAATGTCCATGTAAAATTATGATAGTTTTCCAGAATTAATGTTATATGTTATTAATGAACATAGAAAATATTAATTTTTATTATATAACCTTTGGTTATAAGTAATTAGTATCATTAATTTGATAAAAAATTATTGATAATTGTTAAGATTATTTTGGAGGTTCTTTGATCATCATGAACTAGTTTCATTTTATTATGTAGTATTATGTGAATATGTTAGTTATAGAACTTAAAATAGGTTATGGAATATATTTTATATTCTTTTTAAACAACTATAAGGGTTTTATGATGATATTTCTTGGTGGTGGTAAAAGATGAAAACATTTCATCCACAAAGGTGGTCAATCGGTACCTCACAGATGATGTTTTCATTTTTTTAGAATAAAAGTCAGAGGAGAAGAGTTTTAATGATAATTTGTCAAATTAAACTAATAAAATTAAAATAAATATATGAAATTTTAGTTTTCATGTCACATGGTTAAGTGGACGGGGGTAATAATAAAATAAATGAAATTTTAGAAGAAACTAAATGAAAAATGAAAGAGGATTTTACCTCTTGAATTTAACCTCCTTCAAAACCTTCTTAAGGAAAAGGGATTGTTATTTTGTTGACACCAATGGATCCTGGAACTAGGAGATAGATTTTATAATAGTTTTGGGATGAATTTTGAAAATTCTCAAATATTGAAAGGTGTTATAAGAATTAGTGGTGAGGCTGGTATTTATAGGGGAGGAAAGGGGTGTTTTCTCTCTATTTTATTCATTATTTTTTTATTTTTGCAAAAAATATAAATATTTTGAACCTTATCACTAAATATATTAAATTAATTAATTATTATTCAAAATTTTGGTCTTATAGTAGCCATAAATAATTTATAATTAAATAATTCATGAGATTGTTAAATACTTTAAATTGTCGCATTTCACTAACCACCAAAAATTCATCTTTTTTAGAAAATTCTTAAAAATTCACCCTAACAATTTCAAGATTTGAATAATTAATAAATGGACTCTATTTTATGAAAATAATATCCTAATTATGATAAATTTAATTTTTTTATGTAAAATATTCATTATTCAAAAATTACTGATTTTAAATTTTTAACTGATTTTATGACACCTTAGAAAATTATCTAAGGTCTCATAAAATTATTTTATAATCACATGTCAACAAAATATTGATTTATGAATACATTTTATGATCACAAATAATTCTTTTAAAACATTATATTAATTATTAAATTATAAATAAACATTTATGTTTCACTAAAATCCCAACACTTATTTTATCATTTTTAAAAGATTTACTTGCATAAATTATAATACAAATAAATCATATTTAAATTTAAAAGATACTTAAAACTTATTTATACTTTCATATATGTTTTTACTATTTTATTGGATGGATTACTATTCCTAATGGGCACATCACTATTCCAAAGGTCATGTTTCTATTCTATTGGTATATGTTCCTTAACTTATTCAAATACCTCTTGTTACATTCATTCTTCATTTAAAATATAGTATTGGTTTACCATGGTAATTTTTATTTGATTTATACTATATGGAAAAATTATATTAAGGGTTTTTCCATTGATAAAGTTATGGTTTGTTACAAAAATCTTTTTTTAAAGAGCTAAACGTGGTTCTAAAGTAGTAGATAAATCCTTGAATGATCAAAGATATAGACTTATCGGAAAAAGTGGAATGTGATGTGATAATGATATATTAAATTTTATAAAGGTGATGGTCCAAATTAAAGGGTAGAAGAAATTTTATCATATATTATAGGAACCTGGTGTCCTCATATAGATAGATTTGAATGAAATAAATATGGTAGATGTAATTAATCATCATGTATCAAATGAGTATAATTTTAATGACCCTATATTTTATCAATGGAAATTTACTTCTTATAATAATCTTATATAATCTCATGAAATTACAACACAATGAACAAATAAGTACTATGTGACCTTTAAACATAATATTGTCACTTCAATAATTTGAATTATGATAATATAACTTACACGGTTGTGGTCAGTATGATGTTTGGAGTCTGATAAGACAAACATAATTTTTGGTGAATAGTAACATACCCTTATAAAGAGTAACCAACCATTATAAATAGTTATATAACCTGTATGAATAGTAAATTATTTAAAAGAATATTTACCACATTCATGAATATATAAAAAAAATTTAGGCATCTTATAAGTGATAATATAACCAGAGTAAATGTATTTGTATTTTTGTAAGTCAATGATAATTAATAAAAATTAATTAAATGATTTAAAATAAAATTTATTTTCAAAAAACATGTTCATAAATTATAAATTTCATGTATTATGGTTTTAAGATAATTTTATAAGACCATATTTAATTTTTGAAAGTATTCTAAAATATATTATTTCTTTAAATCCGTATTTTTCATGTAAATAATGTTTTAAATTAAAAATTAAATTAAAAATATTTAGAGAATAGTTTTTGAAAAATAGTGTTCATTTTTTTTATTCAAAACATCAAAAATTATTTAGGGTGAATTTTTTTGATTTTTCTAAAATACGTGATTTTTTTTTGAATAATGAAATACGGTAATTTATTGTATATATATATATATATATTAAAAGATAAATGAACTATTACTAGAATCATGGCTGATTTAAGAAATATTATTTATAATTCACATACACTTATTACTTTTTTTGTCATCGAATCATCATTATTTCTTGTCATATAGAAAAATAATAAACTAATGATTAAAATATTAAGAAAACCTCCTCCCCTCCACTATAAAAACCACTCACACTCCCCTATTGTCTACACTATTATAAAGCCTTTTTACTTACAAAAATTCTTCCAAAATCTCTCACCAAGATCCTCCCCCACTTCAAATTGTCTTTGGTCTCCTCAAAATACCAAATCATCTACCCTTATGAGGCTACTATAGAAAATTAAATCAAGAGGTAAATTACCCTTTTCATTTCCCTCATTTTCGTTTCATGTTCTTTTGTTCACATTTCATTACTAACAAATCCTAATCCAAATGGTATTTAAAATCTAGTACAATACATGTACTAGAATGTTGTTATGATAATGGGATAATTAATTATCATAACTCATTTAAACTCCTTTTATAAGAATGAATTCAAAACATCGCCTGAGATGTGTTAATTTATCACATTCAAGGATAAAGGTTTATCAATTCTCTTTTTCCATTTTCAATTCAGGTCATGAAACCATTTTTATGGTTTAACTATAATTTTAAATATATATTTTGTCTTATGTTAGGTTCTGAAATCCATTTTCTCACATGATGTAAAATAATAATACAAAACAATTTAATGGTGAGAAAATTGCCATGTTAATCGAAGAGTTTGTCATTAATGTTTTATATAAGGATTCATCTTCACTAAAAATAAACAAATTAATTTTTTAACCATGTAATATTATGGATGTTCACTAACATTATCTAACTTCAATTATGGAGAACTTTTCTCATAATACATGATTATCCGAACATGAATATAAGTGAAACATTTATTTAAAAAAAGGAAGAAAACTTTCCCAAACAATTAAATTGAAGCTATTAACTCATAAAAAGAACATTAATGAACTTAATAAGGGTATAAAAAATCAATAACATGTATTATTGGTTATGTACTTATTAATTAATGAACTTTATTTTATTATTCAGGTTCTTAATATCTAGTACAGAACACCATTAGACTTAAGGTAAGGGGTCCGCTCTTTCTCAAAATTATTCAACAATAACTTCTATGTTTATTCTTTTATGTGTAATTACTAATGATGGGAAAAATTTCGTACATCCCCCATACATTCCTCATTATTTAAAAAATATTAGGAACCCCTTTCTCTCTTATTAATCCCTCCTATGTACATCTGATACCATGTCGATATTTCATAAGGGATGTTACCCAAACCACTTATATTGAATCGAGTTGTGGCACGTTTGTTTTTACCCAAATGAAGATTTCATTTATTTTCATGTGAAACTTATACATACTGATTATATATATTTCAAAATTAATTTTCAAGATCTGTCCCTCATTCTTTTTTTGGGAAATACATGTTTTTAAATGATTACCTCATCAATATCTTTAGATTAACAAACTTATTTAAATAGAACTTCTCGAATTCGTACCAAATCTAAAGTGCACTCTACCATTTGTTTTAACATAGTACTATTTTTTAAGTGTTTTATTATAAATAATTTATTAGATCCCTTCCATTTTCTTATGAATGATTATTCCATTTCTATTTGAAGTGAATGTTAGTGTTTTCCTTAAAACCGCACTAAAATGTTTTCACACTATAAATATTAAATATTATTTTCACATATTGTCACATCTATTTGACAAATTTTACCATGATATTTCCCTATTTTACCTTATTAATGTCTATGTATGTTATAATTCTTTTCTTTCATGGATAATTATTTAATACACCCATTTTTTATGCTTTATGACATGATTGTGGCATCGAATTCATTCCTTCAGTAACCATTATGTTTAAGTAAGATTGATTATTTATGATTATTTATGTGGAAAACATGTTCACAAAATTTTATGTTGGGTGTACCTAGAGAGAGATATAATTCATTGGGAAAAGTTGAGCCTAAAGAGATGTTATGTGTGACGGTCTTGGCGGTTATCATTGGCTTGTGCTACTAGGTTTGACCGACATAGCAGTTAGACATGGCATGTGTTACTATGTGAAATGGTCTTGGAGATTATCCTTGACTTGTTCTAAATTCATGTTTTATTTTTCAGCCACATTACTATGACTCTATTTTTATATGATTCCATGTTTATATTTTATGATTCCACATGTTACCTGCTTTTTTATATCATAATTTTTTTCCTTCTATCTTAGGTGTTAATGCTTTATTCATATGGTTATTCCCATACTGGGCTATTTAGATTATCCTTTTGTTCATGTGTTCCCCATGTTAGCCTATGAAGATGTCTGAGAACAATGGAAGTTAATATCACAATTTAATGATTAAATAATGAAATGTTTTATTTATTTTTATTTGTTAGTTTTATGTACCTCGTCTTCTAGGACACTAGACTTTATGATCATTGCATTCTACTTTGGTGTAAAATTATGCATAAAATCATGTAATTTTTTTGTGTAAATTTTTTTTCCTATATAGTTTGTATCAGATTATAGTGTAGTTATATTTTTATATTAGGAATAGAGAAATACATTAAGATCATTAAGGATGTGACTAAGTATAATAAAATTCCCTTAAATTTTGGTAATCAGAGAGTATGTGGTTTATCCAAAAAATGAATCCATGTCGGGATACAAACTTGTAGAGGTGGCTCTCGTATAGATATATCTAGCGGTAAAACCTGAAAAAAAATGCTTTGAACTAGACTCAAACTGGAACCAGTTCACGACAAGAGGCCTTTCTAAACACTTGGTTTGACACTCCTCGGGATATGCTTCGATAATTTTATGATCATGGTACAAACTATTATTGATGGAATAGAAAAACACCACAAGAATATAAGTCAGTAAATTGATCAAGGATAACCTAGATCGAAATATAATGATTCACTAGTTAGAATATACTTCTTCTTTACAATTTTATCAACTTATGTTCAATGTTTCCTTTCTTATTCTCAATATCTAAGTATTCAAGCCCTCTAATTGTATGACCTTTTTATTAGTTAATGAAGGTAAATATAAAACATATGAAAACAATCAATGTGATATGGATGTGATTATTTCCATAATGAAATTCGTGGTATGATGGCAATGGGTTCTCAATAATTTATTGAAGTAATTTCTCAGCTGGCTCATGTTTTAAATAATTTCATGAATCATGTGGAACACCCTCCTTCTACAAAAAATAGAATGTTATTGTAAAATCGATCATACAGAAAAGGTCTCTCAGGTTTAGTGTATCTTTTAATCCCCTCCTCACAAAATTGAATATTAACTCCATTTAAATGATATTCTCTCTCATCTAGTGCACAGAAGAATAGAAAGTCATACTGGAAATTGATATCTTGGATGGGGAAGCTGATCCAGGGTGGACACTGATCGAGATTACAATGCCCTATATGAAAATTCATTCCATGGATTGGGAGGAATTTAAGAGAATGTTTTTCAATAAATACATTCATTGAACGCTTTATTTCAAGATGGAAATATAGTTCCTCAGACTCAAGCAGAAGGAAGATGAGTTAATCCGGGAATATGAAGAAAATATTATTAGGATTTCAAGGTATGTCCTCATCTTTTTCATGAAAATTGAAAACAAGTTGGATCACATCTTTATCATTCTAATGCCTATTCTATTAAAATATATGGTGATTCAATACTTCAAAATATATGAGGATATTTTCAGTTATACCATTAATGTTGAAATGGAGATCAAAGAATCTCAGTGGTATCCTGGGTACAACAATAAAAAGTGGAAAATTGATTCTAATGGGGTATGTTCCACAAATAATGTTCAAATGGAAAGACTATCTATGTCACAAGGGTAGACATTTTATGGATAATCATCTTGGGAACTATTTAAAGGGAACTAGGAATTACTACAAATGTAGAAAGATGAAAGATGTGGCTAAAAACTCTCAATGGCATATGAAGAATCCTGCTAATGTGGAAGAAGAAAGGAAGGTTCATATCAATAATTAGCTTTTAGTACAGTGTTACAACTTCAACAAGCCTGGGAATTATGTGAAGAATTTCCCTATGCCTAGGGTTAATGAAGGAAATAAACAACAACCTCCATGGAATCAAGTAATGGATTATGATATCACTACTACCGAGGTTGATCCGAACAACGATGTGGTGATAGGTATGCTAGTTATTCATTCAACAATTGAAAATGTACTATTTGATTCTAATTCTACACATTTTTTCATATATTGAATGTTTAGTATAACTATTAAAACAGCTCCTCTAAATGTGGAGAATATGTAATATGTGATAATTGAATATGGTGAAATTATTTCATCAATGGTTTACAACTCTTCCTCACTGATCGTTATTGGACTAAACCTCCTAGGAAATCTCATCATATTTTCTTTAGTGGAGCTCGATGCTATTTTTGGCAGGGATTGGATATCTTTATATAAATACAACATCAAATACTGGGAATAGTATATCATTCTTTACATCCCAAAGCATCCTTTAATTCTTTACAAGTGTAAGGAAGAATATGAATCGCCTTTAAAATAATTATCTCAGTTGTCGATATTAATTCCTTATGATCAAAAATGACCAGGACAAATGATTGAGGCAAAGGAGAAATCATGTTTGAAGACATGCACATCATGGGGTATTACATTGATGTATTACTTGAATAGTTTTTGGTATTCCTCTAGGTCGATTGGTTGAGTTCTCAATTGAATTTTTTATTGGATATCTACCTATATCAAATAACCCTTATAGAATGGCCACCGTATATCTGGAGAAGCTAAAGAAGATGTTACAGAAGAATCTGGAGAAGTGTTTTATACGCCCAAGTGCTTCATTATGGGGAGCTCTACTCCTCTTCATCATGAAGAAGGATGGTTCAATGCACCTCTGAATTAATTATCTTGAGATCAATAAAATCACAAAAAATAACATGTATCCCCTTCCAAAGATATATGACTTGTTCGATCAGCTTCAGGTTCCTGTTATTTTTGTAAGGTGGGCCTTTGATCATGATGTCTCCAATTAAAGGTGAGGATGGAAGATACTCCCAAGATGACCTTTTGAATGAGTTATACACATTATGAGTTCCTACCGATGCCTTCCGGACTGAAAAATACTCTAGAAATTTTCATGGATTTAATGAATATAGTCTTTAGAGAAGCCTCAAAAAAATTGAGGTAGTATTTGTTGATGATATTCTAATATACTCCAAGAGAAAAGAGGAACATGAGAAGCATTTGATTATTTTTCTAAAGACATTACAAAGGGTGGAACTGTTTGAAAAGTACAAAATAATTGAGTTATCGATGGATATAGTCTCATTCATGGGGAATGTTATAACCAGCAAAGGGATATCTGTGGACCCTTCCAAGAAAAAGTTGATTGATGAGTGGACCAGGCCGACATCTCTAATTGATATCCACATAATTCTGGGTCTATCTAGGTATTATCAATGATTTAAGAAGAACTTCTCAGGATTTTCAATCCCAATGACCAATCTGACACAGAATGGAGTAATGATTGTTTGGACTCAGGAATATGAATACTACCTTAAGGAGTTCAAAAAGAGGATAATCACTGTTCTAGTACTCATAATCCCAACAAGTGGAGAAATCTTATTTTTTTGTATAGTGATGCTTCAATGAAGGAATTAGGCTATGTTATGATGTAAAAATATAAATTGATAGACTATTCGTCAATGAAACTAAAAAACTAGGATAAAAACTATCATGAAAATGATCTGGAGTTAGTGGTTGTGATATTTACATTAAAAATATGGTGTCATTAAATTTATGAGGAGAAGTGTGAGATATATACCGATCATAGGAGTCTAAAATATATGTTCACAGAAAAATATCTTACTATGCTCCAGCAAAAATGCATATATCTCATTTCATATTATTAATACAAAATCCACTACAATCTCGGTATGAAAAACAAGGCGATGGATGCTCATATAAGAAAGGATCACACATCATAATCAATTATGAGATTTGGAAAGGTTCTAATCTTCTTATATTTTCAGGTGATGGACATTGAATCATTAATGGAGGAACATCATCAATCCTTTCTCAAATGATTTCTCAACCAACCCTCATGTTGAAAATAATGGATTCTCAACGAAAATATGTGGATATTTGAAAAAGGGTGAATCCATTTTAAATGGGAAATCCTCAAAGCTTGTAATTAATTAGGAATGATTTTTAAAATTTGGGTCATGATTATGTGCAACATTCTATACAATGATAAGGAAGGAGATTTTGATTTACTCACATTTCACAACCATCTCTATTCACCTTGGCAGCTCAAAGATTTTTTGAGATCTCTGAGGGAACCTTTGGTGGGACAATATGAACAAAGAGAATGATGAGTATACTTGATATATTATTATATGTAAACAAGTAAATCTTAAAAGACATATGTCTAAGGGGATGATGCAACCACTACCTATAATAACATGGAAGTGGGAGAACATCACCTTGTAATTCATCACTGGACATCCAAGGACATACAAAGGGAATAATTCTATATGGGTAATTATAGATCATCTTACAATGACATATCACTTTATCTCAATTCAGTAGGACAACTAATTAGATCAACATTCAAAGATATATGTCCAATAGTTGGTATTCCTGCAAGGAGTACCACTCTCTATAGTATTCTATAGAGATCTGAGATTCACCTCGATGATCGGGAAAAGTCTCCTTATATTCTCTAATTTTTGAACTAAACATCATTATGGACTTTCATGCTCAAACAAATGTCCAATATGAGTGAACTTTTCATAACCTAGATGATATTTTGAGAGTGTGTTTTATGGACTTAAAAGGATGATGGGACCAACATCTTCCACTGGTTGAATTCACCTAAAACAATAGATTTTACTCGAGCATCTAAATGACACCAAACAAATCCCTCTATGGGAAAAGATGAAGAACACCAGAGTGTTGGGATCAATTTGGTGAGAATAAGCTTCTAGGACCTAAAATGATCGATGAAATGGTGGATAATGTGAAAACCATTTAGAAGCACATCAAAGAATCCCAATGTTGAAAAAGAGTTATGCAGACAATTATCGATGAGACCTTGAGTTCAATGATAGGGAAACGGTATTTCTACGCATATCTCCATGGAAAATGATCAGGAGGATTACGAAGAAAGAAAATCTAATCCTTCAGAACATCATCCCCTTAGAAATCCTTGATTGAGTTGGAAGTGTATCCTATCGACATGTACTTCCAACTACCATGATTAATGTACATTATTCCTTTCATGTATCCCACATAAGGAAGTATATACGAGATCCTTAACATGTACTCTCTTGAAAGGATGTATAGTTGGAGAATGAACTTTTTTATGAGGAGCATTCAGTGAAGATCTTGGATCATAAAGATAAAAATCTATGTAACAAGACAACTCACCTAGTCAAAGTAATATAGCGGTACCATGTGTGTGAAGAGGAAATATAGAAACTTGTGGAACAATTAAATGAAAATTACTCAGACCTATTTATGTCTTAGAATGAAAAAAAATCATGTGAGATATTTTGAAAGGGGGGAAAATGTAATGACAAAATATTTTGTCAATGGAAATCCCCTTCTTCTAATTATTCGATATGATCACATGAATGAATAACACAATGAACTACTATGTACTATGTGACCTTTAAAATTAATATTTTCACTTATGGGATTTGAATTTAAAAAATATGAAATACATGGTTGCGATCAGTAAGATGTTTGGAGACTGCTAAGACAAACATAATATTTGGTGAATAGTAACCTACCCTTGTGAATAGTAACATTCCCTTATAAATAGTTATATGACCTTTCTAAATGGTAAATAATTGAATATAATATTAACCTCACCCATGAATGTGTAAATAAAATTGTTTCATCTAATAAGTGATGATATAATAATAGTAAAGTTATCGGTATTTTAGCAAGTATAAAATAATCTATAGAAATTATATAATAAAATTAAAAGAAAATGTACTTTCATAAAAGATGTTCAGAAATTAACAATTTTATGTGTTCTACATTTAACATAATTTTATAAGACCTTGTGTAATTTTTGAAAGCATTATAAATTTAGTTATAGTTTTAAAATCTATATTTTTTAAGTAAATAATTATTTAATTAAAAATTTATTTAATCATATATAGATAACTATTTTGAAAAATAGAGTACATTTTTTTATTCTACCCATCAAAAATTGATGAGAATTATTTTTTCAGATTTTTCTAAAATACTTGAATTTTTTATGAATAGTGAAATATGGTAATTTACTTTATATATATATTAAAATAAATTGACTATTAATTAAATCATTGATGATTTAATAAACCTTATATCTAATTCACATGTAAATATTACATTTTTTTCATGGAATCATCAATATTTCTTTTCTTAGGGAAAAATAATATTAATAATGATTAAAATATTTAGAAAACCCTCTTCCCTTACACTATACAAACCACCCACACTCTCCTCTTCCATTCACTCCATTAATGTTCCGTGTCTTACCTAAATTCTACCAAAATTTCACTGAAATTTCCTCCCACATTTCCATCATCCCCTGTTCAACTCAAAAGGCAAAATCCACTCTCCTTAAGAGGCTCTCAAGGAAAATTGAAACCAAGAGGTAAATTCCACTTTTCTTTTCATTCATTTTCTTTTCGTGTACCTTTGTTCTCATTTCATTCCTAACCTATCATCAACCAAATGGTATGAAAAATCCATTATCATAAATTTAGATGATTTTTTTTAGGCTAATGGGATAATTCAATGTTGTATATTTTTTCCCCTCCTTTGATAAGAAATAAATGAAAACATCATTCATGATGTTTTAATTTATCATATTCAAGGATGATGGGTTCTCAATTTCTTTTACCATTTTCAATTCTGGTCATGAAACCATTTTAATTGTTTTTCTAGACTATTAAATTTTTATTTTATATTATGTGATACTTTGGAATCCATTTACACACATGATGTAAAATAATAATACAAAACAAATTAATTGTGAGAAAAATCGCCAAATTAATCCAAGAGTTTTTCATTATTGATTTATATAATGATTCACCTTCACTATAAATAACCAAATTCTTTTTATAACCATTTAATATTATATATGTTCACTAAGGTCATATATCTTCAATTTTGTACAACCTTTCTCATCAAACATGTTTATCCGAACATGAATACAAATGAACCGATCATTAAAATCAAGGAAGCAACCGATCCCAAACATTAAAATTAAACAACATAAATCATAAAAACATGACATGAATGAAACAAATATGGTTATAATAAATCTATAAAATATAGTTTAGGTTCATTAATTATTAATTAATTAACTTAATTTGATTATTCGGGTCACTAATATCATGTGGAGAACAACAACAGACTTAAGGTAAGGGATCCTCTCTTTCTCACATTTATTGAAAAAAGTCTCCTCTATGTTATGTTTTTATTTGTATAATTCCTAATGATAAAAAATGATTTCACACCTCCCCCATACTATTCTCATGATTTATAAAAGATTATTAACACCTTTATATCTCATTAAGACTTCTTACATACACCTGATTCCATGTCGATATTCCGTAAGGGATACTACCCAAACCTTCTATATTCATTCAGGTTGCACCAAAATTATTTTTACCCTAACAAATTTGTCATTTATTTTCATTCGAAATTTATAAATTCTTTTTCTATGCTCCAAACTTATATTTAATGATCCATACCTCTTTATCTTTAGTGTATATACATGTATTTAAATTATTCACTCCTTTATACTTTTTGATAATAAAACATGTTTTAAGGGAACTTCCCGAATTCGTACCTAATTTCATGTGAACTCTACCATATATTTAAATCCACCATTGATTTTTTAAAACTACTGTTTTTATTATGAAAACCTTCTTGCCTCACTTCTGGTTTTGTACAAATTATTTTCACTTTTTTATTTCAAATTCTTCTTAGTGTTTTCCTCAAAACGCACTAATATGTTTTGATACTAAAAATTATTAAATACACTTTGCACATGTTATCACTTATGATTGAAATCAATTAATGTAATATATTCCTATTTTTCCTTATGAATGTCTATGTATGTTCTAATTCCTTTCCTGCATGGACACATTTATGATAAACCCATTTTTATTCTTTATGACACGATTGTGGTACCGATTTCTTTCCATGGTTATCATTTATGTTTATGTAAGATTGATTATGTATGATTCATTATATGGAAAACATATTTATGAAATGTTAAGATGGGAGTAACCAGATAGCTCACTAATTCATTGGGTAAACAAGCGTCTCATGAGACATTATGTGTGACAGTCTTGGTGGTTACCCCTATCTTTTGCTACCATGTGTTACGGTCTTTACAGTTAGCCTTGGCTTCTGCTACCATGTGCAACGGTCTTGGCGATTATCCTTGACTCGTGATAATGTAATTTTTTATGCTTCTTCAACATTACTATGAATCCATGTTTGTATGATTCCTTTTTTATATGTTATGATTCCACATGTTACAAGCCTTTTTATATCATCATTCCATGCCTTATATTCCATGTGCTAATGCTTTGTTCTCATGGTTATTCCCTTACTAGGATAATCAGATCATCCATTTTTCCGTGTGTTTTATAGGGTAACCTATGAAATTATTTTGAGCACAGTGGATGTTAAGATCTCAATTTGATGATTAAATAAATAAATGATTTATATAGTTCCATGTTTTCAGTTTTATGTACATTGTCTTCCATGATACTAGACATTATAATTTTTGGCTTCTACTCTAACGTATAATTATGCATAAAATCATGTAGAGTTCGGTGTAAAAGGATAGGGTCTCTATAATAATTTTTCAAACACCTTTTAAATGGTGTTAATGAGGAGGAATGGAAGTTAGAATATTTTTACACTTATGAAATGTCATTTCAATAGTTTTTTTGGGTCATTCCATGTCTTACAATGAAAGGGATATGAGCTATATGAATAGAGAAGCACCTAGAAGTCAAAAAATGATAATGAGACCATATAAATAATCTTATATAATACATTTTTTCAATTGATATTGTTTCCACTATTCTTAATTAGGTCAAAAAACTATTTTCAATAATTAGAGGAAAGGTTGTAACAATAACTATAGAACTCTGAGACAATTCAGTACAGGTCAAACAAGTAGAATTACCTTTGGAATAGGTATTCTAATCAAGAAGAAAAATATGAGTATGATGAACACATAAATGATTAAAAGAGATTATAGAGTAAATATTTAGACACTAATAATGTTGGTATCTCATAGAAGGAATAGAAGATTATCGAGAAATCCATCTTTGATGAAATCGCACTAAAAAACAATATCTCCAAAATTATCGATAGTTGATTCTCATTCCACATGATATCAAAAGAAATATTTTTGAATCATTTTATGAAAATTTTTGATAGAATATTTATATTAATCAAATATAGTGCCTTATAGATCAAATGAAATGTAAATACTAAAATAGAAAATGATGAGCTAATGAAATCAAAAGTTCTCTATATAGATGGTATGTGTCACAATCTCTTGAGAATTAGTCAAATATATGAATCAAGATTTTTCGTGAAATTTAATCCAAAGGGTTTCACTATCAAATGAAATAAAGGTAATTCTCCCAAAATATGATGTAGGAAAAATGCAAATTTATAACCGGCAGATAAAAAATAAAACACATGTTTCTTACCAATATATAAGGAAAAAAAGTTGTGGAAATGGAGGTTAGGTCACATTATTCAAAAATCATAGAAGATAGGTCTATTATAACGAATATTATCATCATTCCAAATATGAATCATTATCTATAAAGTACAGGTAGTTATTTCAATTCAGGAAAGATGGTCCAGAATTCCTATCGGCCAGAGAGAAAAATGGAATAAAATATACCTGATAGTGTTCACACACATGTGTGTGGTGAAATAAATTTATAAATAACATATAGAGAGTGTTAATTCACTATATTATTTATGATAATATTATATTGAATTTTGTTATGTTTATATAGAATATATGAAAAGTGTTTGACTCTAAGAAGAGATGTCTTCAATGAGTTGAGAATTAAATTATCCACACAATCAATATATTATGATCTATAAATGGAAAATAATTCACATCCATGAATTTGTAAATTACCTAGAAAACATGGGATAAAGCATGAGTTTTCATTAGTGAAAAGAACTCAAATAAATAAGGCCATTGAATGAAGAAATCGATAGGTGAATAATATGGCTGCAACTATGGTGATTGAGAGTTGTGTTTTTCATCATTAGTAGAAAGAGGTAGTTCTTGTTTTGTATACAAATAGAATTGAATAGGGCTATTTATAAAAGAAGAAATATCATTTTATGGGATACTGAATTGAAGGAATTCCTATCTGATTATTTTTATGTTTTTTGGAATTAAAGGTTTCATCCGAAACAACGAAGACAATCATCGAAGGTATGGTGATGTTGCAGATGAAGGAATGTTAAATCGATATTAATTTAAAATTAAAGGCTACAAATGACAAATTAATAATCGTAGAATGGTTTTTATGAGAAATTATGTATATATCATTGATTATAAAACCATAAATAATTAATGGAGATCATATATTGATATTATCAAAGCTGTAGAAGAATGTAGACAATGGTCAGATTCAAATAATGTAATTATGGAATAATTTTCCAACATTCATGGATCTTAAAATAATGATGATTAAAATGTTCAATCATGAGAGGAAACCCTTACTGAATAATCCCTACAAGAAACTCACAAAAATAAATAGCAAATAATAATTTGATCAATCGTACATCATTGGAGATACTAATTTTCATAAACTAATGTAGATAATCATGAATTAAGAAATCTGTTCCCTCATATCAATTGTTGATAAAATATAATTTAAATAAGAAACAAAATAGTATTTATTATTTTAGGATATGAATAATGAGATGGAACATATTGAAAAAAACAAGCCTCTAGAATTTATTAATAGAACAGGAAATCGCAATTTGATTGGAACAAAGTGTATTTTCAAAATCAAATTCAATGATCATGGAAATGTGATCAGAAACAAGTCATGGTTTTTGTATAAATTATATTCATAAATTTAAGGAATTGATATTGAAGATCCATTTTATCTAATAGCTATACTGGTGTATATTAGGCTTTTCCTAGACATGGAAAATAAAATGGAGTACAAAGTGTTTCATATGGACGTAAAAAACCTTCTTAAATGACGTTCTTGACAAATTAGTTTACAGTAAAAACCCATTGATATTAATAATTGGTAATGATAAAAAATGGATTATAGATTAATGAAGGATCATTAAGACCAAAATAAATTAAAAAAAGCATGGTATTATAGATGGAATACTTATCTGAGAAATTTACAAATATAAATATAACATTTTGACAATAATGTCTATGTGAATAATTCATAGGGATATAAATATATAGTTCATGTTTATGGGGAAGATATTATATTTTGTTGAGGTAGGCATGGATAAGTGGAATAATTTTCTAATACATGAAATCATATTTTGTAATGTCCTTGATCAAGGAAATCATGTACTTTTAGGGAGTACAGATGATTCAAAAGGAGCACACCTTCATTTGTTAGGAAATGTATGCAAGAGAGATTCTAATGAAATTAAACATGCATGATTTCAATCCAATTTAAACTCTAATTGTGTTGGGGAAACCTTGTAATGTACATGGATGAGAGATATTCAGATCCCATATTATATAAGTGGATCAATTGCAGTTTATTATATTTGACTCCAACATAGCGAAATATCATCCTTGTAACTTTTATAGTTGCTTTCTTCCAAATTCATCAGAAAGAAGTTCATTTTATAGTAGTTAAAATAATCATTAGATATATTCATGGTACTCTAAAATTTTTATTATTTTTTATAGCTGGAAGTGATATTGAATTATCATAATTTTTTAATGTTTAATAGGTTGGAGAAATGATGGGTCAAAATTTCATGAGTGGGGGTGCATTTTTTGGAAATTATTTCTGTGATAGTTGATAAATAAATAAAAAATCACTACTCTATGTAAAGATGAAGTAGAATATATCTCTTTAAAAATGAATTCACATTACTATTGTGTATGAAGCAACAACTTAATAATATTTTTGATGAGGTGAAACAACTAATGGTAATTCATTATGACATGAGTTTGATTGATCATACCTTAAATGCTGTTCCATACTCACTTCCCTAACATATTGAAATTACATATCACTTCATCAAAGAAAGATTTGAACAATTTTTCGTTAAAATGGAACATGTTTTTACTAATGATCAACTGGATTGCATTCTAAATAAGACATCAGTAGCACAAATGTCCAAGAAACATTTTTCCAACATCAGTGTTCGGTCACCTTCTACTGTATGAGGAGGTTCTAGTTGGTCCCCTATCTCAATTCATATTAACTATTTAAATCTATTAGAATATGTCATGTAGGTTAATGAGTAAGATAGGATCCAGGGGGATCATCTTTTGAGTAATAAAAGTTCAAATACAGGTTCATTGGGATTATTTCAAACGGTAGAGAAAAGTGAAATTCAATGAATTATAGGTGTTTAGGATTGGTTAGTGGTCTACTGAGAAATGAATTTATCTTTTGAAACTCTTGTTTTCTACTCTTATATTTTATCACATAATATTAGTGTGACGGGTTAGTCATATAACTCTTATCAAATTTAATTTCAAGGATAGCACATTATTAGATTTTTCATAACATTTCTAACAAAACTAAAGGAGGAGACGATTGAAAAAAAATCACAAATATAAATAGAATTTTTTATTTATCTATAATCCATATGGGGTTGATAATTTTGTTTACAAGATAAGGGATCATATTGTGTAGGTGGATTTAGTGTTGATGGTGGTGTCATTTCCTAGTGTTTTCCGAAAAATTTGATCTCATAATTTAGAAGGATGGTGAATGATTTTAAAACATGGATTTCTAGGATCATCAATGTCAAAATATGAAAAAATCCTAGATTTCCCAAATATTGATGTTTCATGACGATGTGGGCCTTTATGACAGAATCTATTTATTATTTTTATGAAGATATGATGATCTAGGAATGAGGCTTCATGATGAATGGATAAGGTGTGATGGTATGATATTAGTATATATGACTATAAGAACCTTTTTAATGAAATAATTTCACTATTAATTCATGAAGAAAAGTATCATCACAAACATGAATTCATAGATGCATGAAAAGGACACCGTGATCCTGGGATCATTGGGAAAGTGGTTTTCCCTATAAATAGGTGATCATGCATCATTTGAGGCATAAAGAGAATTTGAAAATAGAGTGAAACACTCATATTTTTCAAATAATTTTGTAAAATTTATTCATTTAAAAAAATTATAACTCTTCATGAACGTAAACTTTGTGAAAAGTATGGTTTAAAATTGATTGACTATAACGAATTTCAGAAATTGTGGTCTCACAAAAACTAGGAGCATCACTATTGTTTGGTGTTCTGCAATGGATGGTAACTTCATTAATATTGTTATATTCAGGAATCGTAGAGGGTTCATGAAGGTTAAACGGACATTAAAATTATATGGGCGTTTTCTAATTTCTAGAAGCTTCATGAATAGTATTGAACATCTAGTTTTAGTGAACAGTGCATCCAAGTTCATAAATTTTGGACTATGGTTTAAGAAGATTATTTTTCTAAGAATTGACAAAAAATTATAATTCCAAATCTATTGAAGTGTCCTTCAATTCAATATACTGAGTAAGACTTGTCCTAAGTAAGTTATAAAGGAGGATTTTATAGAAGTGATATGGGGGAGGTAGTGTGATGTCCCTAAAATTCTTATAAATGTAGTGTTCTAATCATTGAGTTACCATGTCTAAATAATTATAATCTACACATATGGTGAAGATTAGTGTCTTTATGTATGATTTTTTCACTATCTGTTTATGATCCTTGGACTAGTCCTCAGTGGTGAACAAATTAAACCTATTATGTTCTATTTCTATTTCAACATATGGGTGTTTGATAACTGCATGATTACATCACATGGGTTTGATATGTTCCAACTAATATGGGGACAAGGTTTATCTCATTGGAAGAAAAATTTGACACCCTAATTCACCCCACCCATATCAAGGTGTTATTGGGTCCTATAATAATTTATATAAATTGATCAATGATCATAGAAAACTCTCATAGATATTGTTATCGGATGAATTATGAGAATTATTGAGAATATAGATCCTATGAAAGTTCCCCAATTCATACTACATATATAATCAACTACATTAATAGTTCTAAGTAATAATCAAATTTTACCTATACTAGACTACATGCCCTTGTATGGCCATGGATTATTGATGAAAGTACAAATACCATCACTGATTCACAACTTGCATGTATCGTGTTTCATGCATACATCATTATAAGAGAGTGAAGACGACTTGATTTATATAATTTTCACCATAGAACCTCTTCTGAATATGGTATACATAATGTGATACATGAATTCCGACCTGGATGGCCATAAGCATTCATCAGAACCCAAAACATTTAGATACTCATTAATATACTTCTTATCACTTGTTGCCTAACTTTAAGGGTGGACCATGAGATCTTATCTAAGAGATAGGAGTGCATTAAAACCCAAATGGTTGTGGTCCTACTGGGTGATGATGAATTATACCAATTTTTAATATTAGCTTAGAGTAATAAGAATTCATAAATCTATCTAGATATCTCTAACATATCTATAAAATGATACAGATTTCATCCCAAAACACTTATGTAATTGGATCTACTATACAAAAACATTTCATTTAATACACATAGACTTTTGTAAAATTTTAGGAGTTGTTTATAAAATCACAATGCATCTATATTTGCGATGATATCCTTGGATCGAGGCTGTTGTTTCGGTATAATATACTCATGGTTTCAGAGATCTTTGGGTTCGGTAGAGTTGGTTCGTACACGAAACCAACCAGGCTTTCGAAGCAGAAACACTTATATCTTGAGCTACGGATGTTCTATTGACGTGCCGTCAACTTTGTTGGTTTCCTCTAAGTGAGATGGACCTTTTCGATTACTCTACTAGAGGTTTGGATGTAGTTGGAGTATGTTCGGGTTGGTTTTGTCTTAAAAACCAATAGGGCCCCTAGAACGAAAAAGCCAATATCTCTCAGACCGGGCGTCCGATTGACTCTTCGTCATTTGCGAAGAGTTCCTGTTGTTGTGGTGGACCATTGAGATACATCAACTCTGATATAAGTGAAAGTTGATGTATCGACCCACCCCCCTTGGCTTGTGGAGTGGATCTTCGCGGAACGAGTGTGCAGTGTGCGGGAACCATAGAGCTGACTGCGACTGCATCGACTACTGTATTGGAATCCTCAATGGGTTCGACCACGACGACCAGTGCGGTTCTGTGTGGACCAGCGCCCAGTGCGGTTCTATGTGGACCAGCTACCAGCGCGATTCTGTGTGGACCAATGCCAAGCGCGGTTCTGTGTGGACCATCACCCAGCGCGGTTCTGTGTGGACCAGCTCCCAGTTCTGTGTGGACTAGTGCCCAGCGCGGTTTTGTGTTAACCAGTGCCCAGCGCGGTTCTGTGTGGAACAGCGCCCAGCGCGGTTCTGTGTGGACCACCGCCCAGCGTGGTTATGTTTGGTCCAGCGCCCAGCGCGGTTCTGTGTGGACCCGCGCGCAGCGCGGTTCTGTGTAGACCAACCCCCAACACGGTTTTGTGTGGACCAACACCGTTCTATGTGGACCAGCGCTCAACGGTTCTGTGTGGACCAGCGCAGTTCTATGTGGACCAGCACGGTTCTGTGTGGACCAGCGCTCAGTGACTCTGTGTGAGTCCAACAGCTTAGATGATCCAGTGGCTACAACTGATCATCTAATCGCTCTTCTTTTGTGGAAAACCTGCATCAGATGAGTCATGACTTTTGGACCTCATCTTCGATGAGTTGACATGATTTTCAGTACAGTTTATGTTGTGCCGTTCTGTGTGGATGAGGTTGTACATGAGCTCGTGAGTGGAGAAAGAAATGATGACTTAGGTATATGTATGGGCATATACCTAAGTAGTGTAGGTTGTTACTTAGGTATTGTTAGTTTCCTTTGTGGTTATACATTGTGGATCATGGCAGACACTTGGAGTCTCGGGGTCCCAAATTAGTAGCTTATACTCACCCATGCACGGGTTGTGCCCGCACTTCGTTGTGTTTGTTGCAGATGACGGACATCATTGACCGAGGTTGGAGCTGTGGAGTAGGACGGTACCCGGAGGCAGATCACTGGACCAGAGGTACTCGGAGTGGACGGCTGGAGCCGAGGAGCAGAGGAGGACATCTAAGCCCAACCTTCATGTGGGATTCCTAGAGGACAGCTTAGACTAGCTGCATTACGTTTTTGTTCCTGTACTTTCTTTCTAGTTGTACTTGCTTTCAGTTTGGGATTGTATACTGCCCCATTTACTTTCTGTACTTACTTGTACTCTACGGTTGCTTAGTTGTTACTTCTGTTTACTTAATATGTGCTTGTTCTTACTTAAAGGCAATGCCTTCCCTTTTTACGATTTTTACGCCTTTGGTGCTAGTCTCCAGCCCCTGGCCTATGGGAGGTGGACTTGTGGTTAGTTACGACACGGGTCCTGAGGAACGGGTCGTGACAAATTGGTATCAGAGGAGTTCGGTTCTACCGCAGAACTCAGGACTCTAATCTTTCTCTATGTGAAGTAATAGTGATAAGGGTATTGAGTGTGGATATCATTCCAGGGGGTCTAGTATTGGTGTGACAGCTGAGGAATCCATGCACCAGGACCCTGGCTTCTGATTTCCTACTTAACACATGAAAACATTGATTGCGTGTGTGTTTCAATATTTTCTTTTGTGATTACTTTGTGTCAGCTCAACCAGTATACTGTATTGACCGTGGCACACCTGTTTCTTTTCAGGATGACCCCATGATGGCAGCCAGCTAGGGTTCCGACCTTTGTGCCTGACGACAGCCCACTGAGCGATGAGGCCTCGGTGCAGGGTGCCTTTCCAGTGGGGGCACCGGCAGTACCACTTCCCGTCGAGCCACCGATACTACAGGCCCCATCCGATGGGATTGCACGTCGTCTTGGTGCACTTCATGAGTTTCGGCGCAAGAGACCAACCAGGTTCTAGGGGGAGATGGGCCCTCAGGCAGCCGAGGATTGGCTGGAGGATGTGGTTCGGGTTTTCAGGCTTGTAGGGACACCAGCTAACCTCATGGTGATCCTTGCAGCCAGTCTCCTTCACGCGGTAGCAGGTAGATGGTGGAGCCTCAAACTCTATGTGCATGATGTGGCATCCATTCATTGGGCGGAATTCGAGAGCCTTTTCGCTCAGAGTTCATTCCAGCCACCCTCCCTGCGGTGCACATCTAGGAGCTACTACAGTTGCGGCAGGGCAGCCTGTCGGTGGCCCAGTACGCAGTGAGGTTTATTGATCTCTCGCATTACTCTACAGGCATGGTGCAGGACCCATTCTTCTGGGCCCGGACCTTCGAGCAGGGGATGAGGCATGAGATCAGAGATGCAGTGATCTCCCACAGCATACCGATGCAGGTGGGAGTATTGGAGCGAGCCCTTCTTGTAGATAGTTTTCTACTTGAGCCTACGCCAGCATCGAGTCCTACCGTAGGGCGTCATGTAGTTGAGTCTTCTCTAGCTGACAGTCGATGGATGACTCAGGGGCCCAGGCGGACCCGACCTTCAGGCAGACGACCTCGGGACACTGGCTCAGTGGTACAGGGCACACGGCGCAGAGCCAGTCAGGCGGGGATCAGTATGCGGACGTTTTTCCTATCGACGTTCTAGGACTACCTCCTCGCATAGAGGTAGACTTCTACATCGACCTGTATTTAGGGACAACCCCGATTTCTTCACCAGCATATCAGATGGCACCTGCTGAGCTTCGTGAGCTACGAGTACAGTTGGAGGATTTGCATGGAAAGTGGTTTATTTGACCAAGTGTTTCACCCTGGGCATCACCCATTTTGTTCACCAAGAAGGTGGATGGGAGATTGCGACTATGTGTCAATTATAGTTTCCTGAACCAGGTGACCGTGAGGAACAAGTATCCGCTTCCGAGGATTGAAGACCTCTTTGACCAGCTTAAGGGAGCATGGTGGTTCTCGAAGATAGACCTCAGGTCAGGCTATCAGCAGCTCAGTGTTCGAGATGAGGATGTACAGAAGACGACCGTTAGGTGTCTATATGGCCACTATGAGTTCTTGGATATGCCTTTCGGCGTATCCAACACTTCAATAGTGTTCATGAGTCTCATGAACATGATCATCCAGCCTTACCTCGATCAATTTGTTGTAGTCTTCATTGATGACAGGTTGATCTACTCGACTACTGAGGAGGAGCACGCTTACCACTTGTGGGTTGTACTGGACACACTCCGAGAGCACCAGCTTTATGGTAAGCTCTAGAAGTTTCAGTTTTGGTTATTTGATGTCCACTTCTTAGAGCACGTTATTTATGACGTGGGAGTTGCGGTGGATCCTGTGAAGATCGAGACAATGCTTGCTTGGGAGCCACCCAGGAGCGTGACGGAGGTGCGGAGTTTCCTTGGTTTGGCTGGATATTACCGGAGGTTCGTGCCAGACATCTCCAGAGTGGAAGCACCACATAATGCTTTGAAAAAGAAGGAAAAACCCCTCATGTAGTCTGATTGGTGCCAGCAGAGCATTCAGGAGCTGAGGCAGAGATTGAATAGCGCTCTTATCTTGAGGCTTCCTAAGGATGGAGTTGGGTACGTAGTCTACTGCGACGCATCAGGGACCGGACTCGGGTGTGTCCTGATATAGGATCGGGTAGTGGTCGCCTATGGATCATGACAGCTAAGGCCACATGTGGAGAATTATGCTACCCATGACCTATAGTTGGCAGTTGTGGTATTCGCTCTGATGACATGGCGGCACTATCTGATGGGCGAGTGCTTTACAATATTTTCAGACCACCAGAGTCTCAGGTACATCTTCTCACAGAAGGACTTGAACCTGAGATAGCGGTGTTGTCTCTAGTTCCTCCAGGATTATGAATTTGATATAGTCTATACTCCTGGGAAGGGGAACATAGTTGTCGATGCTCTCAGCAGGAGAAAGTGCATCCAGCTACATGAGGAGGTGATGGAGCAGCTAGCTGCTTTACAAATATCTTTCGTGGATAGAGACGGTGCAGCATTTCTTCAGTCACTCATAGTCACTCCTCCATTACATCAGCGGATCAGGGAGGCGCGGCTTAGGGACATTGACTGTGAGACGCGGCGTGCACAAATTTCCACTGGAAACGCACCTGGTAGAATTTCTTGTAGGAGGAGAGCACGTCATTCATTTCAGAGGACGTACCATGGTACCAGCTGCACTTCATGAGGAGGTGCTGAGAGAGTTTCATACTTCACCTCTGGTGGTACATCCAGGGGTAGTGAAGATGTACCTGGATCTCAGACGACAGCACTAGTGGTCGGGTATGAAGAAGGATGTGGCAGATTTCGTTTCTTGATGCCACACGTTCCAGTAGGTGAAGGCAAAGCACTAGGTACCAGCAGGATTGGTACATTCCTTAGAGGTCTCAGAGTGGAAGTGGGACATGATATCGATGGGTTTCGTATCAGTACTTCCACGTACTTCTAGAGGACACGACTCCATTTGGGTGATTGTCTACCGACTCACCAAGTCACCTCACTTTTTACCCATCAGAGAGCAGGGCTTAGTGGTGATCTTGGGACATATCTACCTTCAGGAGATCGTACAGCTTCATGGTGTTCCATCATCTATCGTCTCTGATTGAGGTGCTCATTTTACTTCCCAGCTTTGGAAGGGGCTGCAGGTGGCTTTCGGGATGCGTCTACGTCTGAGCACAGCCTTTCACCATCAGACGGATGGTCAGAATGAGAGGATCATTCAGACTGTTGAGGACATTCTCCGTGCATGTGTCCTCGACTTTGGTCATAACAGGGAGGACCACTTAACCTTGGTGGAGTTTGCATGAAACAATAGTTACCACTCCACCATCGGGATGGCACCTTACGAGGCATTGTACGACCGACCCTGTAGATCACCTCTATGCTGGACAGACCCTCGGGAGTCAGCGCTTGTGTGACCAGAGATGGTCCAGGCCATGACAGAGAAGGTCCAGGTCATCCAGGAGTGGATGAGGACAGCTCAGATCCTACAGAAGTCTTATGCGGATAGGAGGCGGAGAACACTAGAGTTCGAGGATGGTGACCACGTTTTCTTACGGGTCTCACCATGGCGTGGATTACAGAGATTTGGCCAGGGCGACAAGATATCTCTGCGCTACATCGGACCTTTCCAGATTCTCAGCAGGATAGGCGAGGTGGATTACCTCCTGGCTTTACCACCTCAGTTGCATAGGGTGCATGACGTCTTCCACGTATCTCAGCTGAGGAGATACGTGAACGACCCGTCTCATATCATCGACCATGGGGAGATAGACTTTGACGATGGGGCGACTTTTTCAGAAGTCCCCGTAGAGATCGAGGATCGATAGGAGCGGGTCCTACGTGGACGGTCGATTCCTATTGTGCATATCAGGTGGCAGCACGAGATCCTCCAGGACAGCACTTGGGAGCGGGAGGCTCAGATGTGTGCTCAGTACCCCCTTTTGTTCCCCTTGTTTTTGATTTATCATTATGGGGACGTAATGCCCTGATGTTGGAGTAATTTAAAGACCCATAAAAATTGGGGGAATTTTTTTTCTTAAATAATATGGGTTTTTACAAGTGCGCAGTTTCTGACGGTACCTGATTCTGAGGCCCGGTGTGCCCGGAATATATTTCTGAACATTAGCTCATGTACGTTCAGGGAACGAATGAGCATATGTTTCTATCTTTTGAACCGGTTCTTGAAATCGAAAACTGAGGGTACCGATGAACTCGCAACGCCGGTAAATGCTTAAGGGGACCTTCACCGCAGTTGCGTTTGCGCCATTGAAGTTTTTAAATTTTGTGAAATATATACAATTTGTGTAACAATTTTTATTATTATTTTGGAGTTAGTTAAATCCACCCATGGGATGTTGAGGTGTGTCCACCACACCATAACCTCTCATGAGAGGTTATGTTTGTGGGGCCCACCCCCACATAACCTCCCTCGGGTGGATTAACTAGGTGGGGCCCACATGATCCCCACCCTTTTTCAATCCTTCAAAACCCCCTCAATTAATTCCTTAACTCCAAACTCTTTTCAAAACATAAAACTATCAATTAATTTCCATCTAACTCGTGTAATTAATTGAGTAGGATAAGTTTTGTTTAATTTTTTAATTTTTAAATGGTTGCCAGAAATAATAAAACATGGCCTTGCCTCATTATATTGGTTGGTTGCGGGAAGCGTTGCGCTTTGATTTCCTCACCTCCTCCGCCTACGCCGAAGAACGCGAAGAACGTGAAGAACGCGCCAACCCCCGACGAAGAAGGCTCGACCTCTCTCCATCGGTCCTTCTCTTTCTGACGTGGGAGTCTCCATCGGATATTAAATTCCCTCTTCGTCGTCAACGGACCGACGAACATGTTCGAGAGCGGAATCGGGTAGCGAGCGACAGCAGCTACGCCTTCCCTCGATTGGACGAACGCCGACGTCCCCCTTCGTCGTCATCATCCTCTCGACGTCGTACCACGACGATCCTCGGACGAAGATGCCTTCTTCCGATCAACTTATACCTGAGGTAGGTTTTTTGACTATTTTAAGTTATTTTATTTTTTCCTTCGATCTTGAATGATTAAATCTATTGGGCCTTGATCCAATTTTTATTTAATTTAAAAATTGTTAAAGTTTAAAGTTTGCGATTGGCCGACTGCTATCAATATAACAGAAGGGGATCAGACCGCACGAAAACTGCTGATACCACTCCCCTTTTTATTTCCTTGGAATTGTTTAGCGGAGACGGTGTGGTACCATCACGCCAGGGATGAAAGAAAGGAAACGTGACCGGTGCGGGCCGTGACGAAGAAACGCGGCGCCGTCGCGCCGTGCCGAGGAATGAGAACGAGGCCGCGGTCGGAGTCAGGCCACAGAGGAAGGGCGCAACATCGTCACTTCGCGCCGGACGAATTCGCAGCCATCGTGGAATTGGCGGCCTGAAAAACTATCCATTGGAGAGCTCGAATGAGGCAGTCGGAACTCCGGCCACCGGCGCCAGAAGGCGAGGGACCGCAGGGGTCCCGCGTCGGAAATCCGGCCGGCCGTTACAAGGAGAGGCCGGGGGGTGTAACCCCTGGCGTTTCAAAAATGCGCAGCCCCATTATGGGGCTGCTGTTTCATGTATGAAGGGGGATTAGCCCCCTTCCTTGGGGCCGCTCGGGCACGCCGCGCTGGCCGCGCGCGCGGGCCCCACGCGCTGGCCTCGCCCCCCGCGTTGGCCGCGACCTCGCGCCGCCTGGCGGGGCCGCGCGGCCAGCCAGGCCAAGCCACCAGGCCGGGCCGGGCCGTCGGCCCGAGTCGCCACCAAGGCTAGGTCGACTCGGTTCGGGTCGGCCCAGTGGGTACCGGGCCGGCCCAACCCCCCCCCCCCCCCCCCCGTTTTCGGACGTTTCCGTTCAAACGCCCATATCATGGGCTACAGAACTCTGAATGACGAACTGTTAGTTGCGATGCGATCCTTAGATCAAAGCAGTAATTTCGGTATAATATAATTGTGGTTTTGGAGAAATTTGGGTACATCCTGGTTAGTTCGTACACAAAACCAACCACGCCTTCGGAGCGGAAACGGTTATATCGTGAGCTCCGGATGTCCGATTGACGTGCTGTCGACTTTTTTGGTTTTATCTAAGTGAGACGACCCTTTTGGATTACTAAACTTGAGGTGTGGATGCAGTTGAGGTATGGTGGGGTACGTTTTGACTTAAAAACCAACTGGTCCCCTAAAACGAAAAAGCCAATATCTCTCAGACCGGGTGTCCGATTGACGCGCCGTCAGTTGCGTTGAGTTCCTGTTGTTGTGTCGGAACATTTGATACATCAACTATGATCTAAGTGACAGTTGATGTATCGACCCCCCCCCCCCCATGTCTCATGGAACGGATCCTCCCGGAACGAGCGTGATGTGTGCGGGAACCCTAGAGCTGACTGCGACTGCATCGGCTATTGTACTGGAATCCTCTGTGGGTTCGACGACAACGACCAGTGCGGTTCTGTGTGGACCAGCTCCAAACGCGGTTCTTTGTGGATTAGTGCCCTGTGAGGTTCTGTGTGAACCAGGGCCCTGTGCGGTTCTGTGTGGACCAGTGCCCTACGCGGTTCTGTGTGGACCAGCACCCAGCGCGGTTCTGTGTGGACCAGCACCCAGCACGGTTCTGTGTGGACAAGTGCCCAGCACGGTTCTGTGTGGACCAGCCCCCAGTGCGGTTCTGTGTCGACCAGCACCCAGTGCGGTTATGTGTGGACCAGTGCCCATCGCGGTTTTGTGTGGACCAGCGCCCAACACAATTCTGTGTGGACCAGTGCACAATGGTTCTGTGTGGACCAGCACGATTCTGTGTGGACCAGTGCTCAGTGACACTGTGTGAGTCCAACATCTTAGATGATCTAGTGGCTACAACTGATCATCTAATCTCTCTTCTTTTGTGGCATACCTACGTGAGCTGAGTCATGACTTTTGGACCCCATCTTCGATGAGTTGACATGATTTTCTGTATGATTTACGTTGTGTCGTTCTGTGTGGACGAGGTCGTACATGAGCTCGAGAGTGGAGCTAGAAATGAGGACTTAGGTATATGTATGGCCATATACATATGTAGTGTAGGTTGTTACTTCGTGTTTGTTAACCGTCCATTGTGGTCATCCTTTTTGGATCCTGGGGGACCCTTGGAGTCTCGGGTTCCCTACTGAGTAGTGTATGCTCACCCCTTCACGAGCTATCCCTGCAATTCGTTGTGTTGGTTGTAGACGACGGACAACGTTCACTGAGGTTGGAGCTGTGGAGCAGGACGGTACCCGGAGGTAGATCACTGGACCAGACGTACTCAGAGTGGAGGGCTGGAGCCGAGGAGCAGAGGAGGACATCTGTACCCACCCTTCAGGTCAGATTCCCATAGGACTTCTCGGACTAGCATCTTTACTTTCTTGATGTTGTACTTTCTTTCCAGTTGTAATTTATCTAAGCTTGGGTTTGTATATTGGACCATTTACTTTCCATACATACTTGTACACATAGGTTTCTTAGTTTTTACTTCTTTCTACTTACTCTGTGGTTGTTCTTACATAAAGGCAATGCCTTCCCTTTTTACGAGTTTTACGCCTTTGGTGCTAGTCGCCAGCCCATGGCCTATGGGAGGCGGGCATGGGGTTAGATACGACACGGGTCCCAGGGAACGGGTCGTGACAAAGCCTAACAATTTTTCAATGTCAATGATATGGTCCTAATGCTGGTGAGATTTAACCACCTAGTCGTCTACATTGCATTCCACCAGTGTGCTGAGAATTGGCTTGAATAGGTGATTCATGGCTCGTTGATAGGCGAAACCCGCATTCATCAGGGAGAAGGGCATGACCTTGTAACAAAAAGTACCATGGGGGGCATGGAAGGCAGTGAACTCCTCATCCATAGGGGCCATCTAGATCTAGTTGTACCCGGAGTACCCATCCATAAAGGAGAGGGCCTAAAACCCAGTCATGGAATCAATCAATAGAATCTTCACTAGATGGGGAAAATCATCTTTCGGAAAGTGGCAGTTGAGATCTTAGAAGTTGATACAGACTATGATCTGTCTGTTCTTCTTCCTGACCGACACAATATTGGCTTGCCATATGGGGTACTAAACATTCCTAATGAAGTTGGATTTAATAATCCTTTCAAAATAAGCCTCATCCATGGCACTGTGGGAAGGGTTCATCTTTCAGGGAGGCTGCTAGAACCCGCGATGGTTTGTCGGAATGCCAAGGCGGTGGATGACTACCTGAGGATCTAGTCCTGGCATCTCATCATAACTCTAAGAAAACACATCACGGTGCTGTCTAAGAATGTCCACGTACGGCTGCTGCTCTTTGGGGGAATAGCGGCTCTGACCAATGTGGGTCTTGGGTTTCCTCGCTACTGAGGTTCACCTGCACTAACTCGTCGACCGTGGTGGCGACGCCTTCCTCAATGGCTAGGGGTGCATCTTCTATTTCCTCACTACTCATGGATGGACCATCCATGGGCGGAGCTGCATCGGGGCTACCAGACCCTTCTGGGTAGCTGGTGCCAGCTTGGGTAGGCGTGGTCATCACATCGGGAGACTCACATGCCACCAAGAACATAGAGACATCCAAACGATGAATTGGGATGATGTAATTGTCATCCAAGATTGCCTAGGGATCTCTTGAGACAAAGATGGGCTTGACCTCACCTTCCAGGATCTGCATATCCTTGCTCTTGTAATAGTCTACCTCTAGATAGTGGGCTTCACAGGAGGAAAAAGAAGTCACAACTCCTTGGATCATGCCCACCCAACCATTAAGAGAGTATTTGAGGAATTGGTGATACGATGAGGGGACTGCCGCGTGGAGGTGGGGCCATGGTCTGTCCATAAATGCGTTGTATACAGTGTCTAGAGAGACAACCATGAATTCGGTGTTGGTAATCAATCCACCGAACTAGGTCTCCAAGAGAATCTTTCCAACTAGTGTTTCATCGGTCCTGTCATACCCTTGGATCTTGAGGTCGGAGGGAATTAAATCATCCTCAGACAACCCCAGCTTACAGAGCGTCCGAGTTGGGATTAGGTTAATCCCAGAACCCGTGTCAACAAGACAATGTCAGACTTCTAGGACAATGAACTGGTCAGTGAGATATAGTGGGTGAATGTGCCCCTGTATAAGAGGGTCTTCATCTACATCGAAGAAAAGATACCTGCCTGACATTCGGCGTTCTCAACCGTCTCAGCGTGGAAGGCTTCTATAGTCGCAACCTCCATCTCAAACTGTAGGTGGCTCTTTAAGGCATCAGTGAGTTCCTTCTGCATTCCAGATGATAGGAGAAGAGCCTCATGGATGGAGAGCCTTGCTGGAATGTCGTCCATTTGTTTCAGGATATCATACAATCACACCAAGTGTGAGCTTCTGCTTACATGGGACTGCCCTGCGATTGGAGGCATGATGGGCTTTACCGCCTGGACCGGGGGCCGACTGGTACTAGGCATATCTCGCTCCTCACAGGTTGAAGCCCGGAGGGTGGCTGTCGGATTTGGACCAGAACACTGGGGTTGACTCTTTGCAGGGTGGAGCTGGTCGCAGCACAGCCGACGTGGTTCTACCTGGTCCAACAACACTAACGGTGGCGGAGGAGAAACCGTCAACACCGGATGAAGTAGTTTTGTGTGTTGAGGTCTGTATTGGGCTTGTTTCATAGTCCATGTAGCATGCACGGCCTGGCTAGAGGTTCCAACTATCATGCCGCAGCGATCCCTATAGCCACGGTTCCACCGATGTTGGTGACGATAGGGGACATTGGGATGGTCTGCCCGACGTTCCTCATCATCGGGAGTCACAAAGGGATTTATAAACTCGATGGTGTTAATTTAAGCATACCCCGGACTATCACTTGATGAATCATCCACCACTGGGCTGATTCTGGGAGGAATACCCATTTCAAGTGGCATGAAATCGTCAAGGGTGTGGGATGGTGGTGGAACTAGTGGGGCGCACTCTTTCATCTTGCGATGTTGCTGCTTGCTCTTCTGGGAAATGGCAGGTTGGGATGACGAAGTCGAGGTATCACCTGTAGCTTCTAGGGGTCCTTGCTGATTCAGGCGTGCACAAATGATGCCATGGGCACAGACAATCATCTTGCGGGCCATCCAATCGTTATACTTCTGGGACCCACGGTCGGAAACCAGCTGCCATTCATACTCGTCACCACTACTGTCATCCGATCTCACAAAAACACCTGCCACTTGTGTCGTGGCTTGGCCCAACCTGACTACATTATTTTTAATCTGGTCTTGGAGCACGTCCTTGAACACGTAGCATCACTGGATGGTGTGCCTCAGGTCCCGGTGATAAGGGTAGTAACTGGGGTGATCAGTGAGATGTACCACTTCTGGCTTCCGGCACTTGGGTAGCCGCACAATCCTCTTCTCTAGGGCACTTCAGATGTAATCGAGGACATGATCCTCGTCGAATGAGTAAGTAAGGTACTGTCTTTCTGAATAAGGGGCTCTGGGAGCATATCCCTGATGAGGGGCCGGAGGGGCCTTCCGAGGAGGTGGACCCTGATTATCTTGCCTAGGTGGTGATGGTGCATTACGTGGAGGTGCTGGCCGATTCTGAGGCAGTCGATGTTGGGCCGGGTGTTGTGCCTATAGAGGCGGACCCCTAGGGGGGCTGCGAAGCTGGCCTTACTTGTAGCAACTCTAGCTGCATAGAGCCCTCTATCTGGGCCACAGCTGTGGGCTCAGCCCTGGCGGCTCTCCTTGCAGGGATTACAAGAGGCAGCGGGTGTGCCTGACTGGTCTGTCGTAGGGAATCTTCGAGGTGTTGAATCTTGTCTGAGAAGTCCCTGATCCCTCAGGGGTAATTCTAAGAAATCTTAGAAGAACCATCTCTTCCTTGACGTTCCCGGCACACATTTTCAGTAATTTCTCCTTAGTTAAAGGCATGTCATGTTAGTATGTGTTGCACTTCCACTGGGTGACGAAATCTGCGACTCGCTCATCAGGCCTTTGTTTGCACCTAGAGTGGTCTGTGAAGTTCTTCATACAGGTCGTTGAATTGAACTGGTAGAGGAATTTCTGGCTAAGGTCATCCCAGCTAGTTACCGATCTGATGGAGAGCTGGCTGTACCAGACCAATGATGGTCTTTCTTGTGTCTGTGCGAAGCAATAGAGCATGGTGTCCTCCTACAGTGTTGGATTCCCTAACATAGTCCTGCACCTCGAGTTAAAGTGGGCCAAATTATGTGGCGGGACTCTAGTCCAATTAAAGGGCAAAAGTAAGATTCCCAAATCCGGGAGGCGACGACACATCATCCACCCATGCCGGGTACGGTTTACCATCTGGTGTGATCGCAACTTGCCGAGTCTCCAAAGCTTCCAAGCAGGAGATGAGTGCAGGCATCGGATCTTCCGGACATGAGATCTGGTCCAGGCGAGGATCCTTAACCACGAGCTCATTTCCTAGCTCTTCAATCTGATAGTCAAAATCAGGAGCTCGTGGGACGATTGGAGGAGCGACCCTTGGGGAAGCGGGAGGAATTCGAGCGGGGTATCTCGGGTGATCACGCTGCTCCGGAGGGTTTGGAGGGACATACCATGCCCTCTTTCCATGAGGTACAGCGTCTCCTCTATCGGCGAACACAGGATGATCACGGTTGCAAGGGAGAACCTCATTAAGGGGTGGTTGTTCCTTCCACGATTTTCCTGGACTAGGATCACCGTTTCCAGGCCGCCGCTCTGCAATGTGTTTGGCGAGTAGCTGATCAAATAGCCTCTAGTGCTCGGAAAACTATTTTCGTAGTGTGGCCTTCGCGGGATCTTCATCTTCCTTCTACACTAAGGTAGATGGGTCAGCGAGCTTCACAACCCCGCCGTGCTTTTTACCCTTGCCGATATTTTGGCTCAACGATAACGCTTTAGTGGGTGTAGGGAGACCTAGGAGGTTCCTCGGGTGGCACGTAACTCTCCCTGATCGATCAAAGTCGGATTTTCTTCGGGGGTGAGTCCCCATATAAAAGCTCCAAGTTGTTCCCCTCTCATGACAGATCAGCCATGTTGATCGTCTCCGCCTTTGGGGACGTACCCTCAGGGTTGCCCAGCGAGTCAAGCTGTTGGCGAATTGCACTGAAACGTAGGGCAGCATACTGCCCCCATCCACGGATGTATGTGTGGGGGTGGCCTCCTCGATAACTTTTCCGTGTATTTGAAAACTCTCAACGCATCGTTGCAGGAGGGACCTGTGGGGTCTAAGTGACCCGGGGTGCCGAACCGCGGGGAGGGTGGCCAGGTCGATCTGACGACACTGCTCACTGATATCCTCATGGTGCACTTGACTCCCAGTATAGGGAACATGTTGACAGTGAAGATGGGAGTGAGTCGCTCGGAGAGTTCGGCGGAAACATTCAAAATCTTCCGGGGTGCGTAATTCTAGTGCATCAAAGTATGGTCCTGCGACCGGACAAAACTTCTTAGGGAAGTGGCCTTTTGGGAGAACGGTCCAGAATCCCCGCAACACAGACATAGGATCCAGATTTTTCTGGTCCCCCTCACCAACTAGGAATGGATGTGGAACTGGAAGTGGTGCTGAGGCATGCCGCTTGGCCGGTGGGCAGGCCGACGGTGAATACGGTGAGCATGCTGATTGGCTGTCGTATCCTTGGTCGCCCTCCGTGGGTGGCAGTGCCCCGGCTACCACATCATGATAGGATGTTCCAGCGAACAAGCCTCTTATCATAGCCTCAGTGCCTACTGAGGGCGCTTCATGTCGTGTCTCTGGTGTTGGTCCCTAGAAAAGGTCGTCGTTGTCTCTGATCGAGGCGAAAGGTGCTTCCGAAGGGGCCGGTGATGACCAAAAGATTAATCCATGGGGGTGCACTGGGACCTCCTCATTTCAGATATACCATCGAAGAGAGGTGGGGATCATATGGATCTTGCAATTTGGGAGTACGAGGCTGACGTACCACATCCCTATCCCGTCCCTTGACTTGTGGGACTAGGGGTAGGGCTCTATCGCCGAGTCGTACTCTGCTTCAGAGTCTGAGAAACAGACCGGTCTGATTTTTTTCCGGAGTTCCCTGGCATTCCTCCTATGGCGCCAACGTCCCACCTTCCTTCCCCAGGGTGGCACCTCAAGGCAGAGTTGATTTCTATCTTGGCATCCTCCATCCGCACTAATGCTAGGTCCAAGAGGACTGAAGGCTGGGGTGTGAGAAGCACCGAGACAGATATTGAAAGTGACATGGGGAGGACCTCCATGTGGGTGAGTGACCAGATACACAACAGTTTCGTACTCGCGACCAGCAGTTGGGGATGTGGCTCCGAGCAGGCCTCTGGGCCGGGATTGGAAGACGGGAAGACCCGTACCTTCTGTATTGCTAACACGGAGTAGGCCTTGGTGGTGAACGGAACTACCGCGAAGTGGTCTACGGTGGCCATTGCTTGCACCAGCGACCGGGAGAGTCGACCCATCCTTCCCGTGGGGCGGTCGAGGCCTCGATATGGGTCGGGCATATAACTGCCCCTGCTCAGTGTGTGCGAGGTTCTGTTAACTGGAGCCAACAGTGGCTCGGGCCATTGTGGCTGCTGATGCTAGTGCCCCAAGGCGGGCATCCTCTTCCAATCATGCATGACACTGGCGTCGGGACAGATGGGTCGGAGTCAGGGGAATAGGCACATAGATCGCCTACTCTTTGGCTCAGGGAGACGGGTGGCAGTGTCGACGCAGCCTAGTGGGAGCCATGATTGTGAACCCCTAAATCGGGTCTCCAATAGGGTGATCCCATACATCCTCTACATCATATTAGTTTGGGAGGGAGTTGTCGGAGCGTTCCGGGGATGGACTCCCGAAATAGGTGAACGTCCAGGTGGAGAGCAGTGGCTCCCTATGTGGCCCTCGGGGGTAGCGATGACGGTGAGGCGCAACAGCCTCAATATCCAAATGAGCCATATACCTAGGGGGATGAATCCCTCTTCTTCGTATCTCTGCACCAGGTCATTTATCACGCTTCTATGGATGATCTCCAACGGGGAGAGGGGCATGGGCACCCTGTAGTCGTGGCAGTCAGGATGGCTGTAGAATAGGCGGGACCACACATAGTAGCCTTGTCGGTGTTGCCCCGACCCCTGTGCCAGTGGGCAGGCGGTGATCGGGAACTAGATGAAGCGACAAGATTCCAAAAAGCATGGGGAGAACCCATTAACACTAACAATAAAGGGATTGATGACTGAGAATCCTGTTCCACTTTGCCTTCCGTGGGAGAAATACAGTCCATCTATGTCGTTGGATGGAGGGCCCAATTTCCTGACGGCCCCAGCCCCTGGTGGGTTTCATGTCCTAGCGCTGAATGATTGAACATGGCATCATGCTGATTTCCCAACACCTCAAGAGTTACTAGTCTCTGTTTTGAGGAGAATAGATTCACGTCGGGTTCACCATTTTCTATTCCGACGCGTATCTGCCAAGGTGCGCTCATGTCCATCCATTGACCAAGGGGGACGACGGGGGGCTCGTGGCCCCGCATTCCCGCTTTCCAAAGGCAGGATGCATCTGGTCCTTGTTCAGGGGCGTCTTCTCCTTTCTCGAAACTGGGATGATGGGATTTCGGCTTCTCCCTATATGGGTTTCTCTACGGAGCTCATCACCTAATCTGGGTCACCCTCGAAGATTTAAGTAATGCTAGTGAACCTCGTTCCTGGTGCCATATCTTAATGGACGATGGTTAATTACGCTATTGCTGTCAAGATGCTCTATGGGGTCTAGTCAGGGCAGCATCCTTTGTTGAGGAGAACAGCCGCACTGGGTGTCGGCGGCATGTCTTGACTCAGGGGGTTGGCATGTTGGCCTTCTGTCCCTTATAATAGGGCTTCTCGGAGGTGTGGAAGCCAGAGGCATCCCGCACCAGATGCAGGGAACTGTGTGTCACCTGAGGTTTTCCTCAGCTTCTGATGTTTAACACGGGGTATGCTGCGAGTTTAACGTCCAGCGAGGAAGGCATCCGACTGATCAGAACACCAAAAGTTGATTAGATGACAGATCCCCCTGAGGGGAACTTCCCACGTTGTGTCCAGCACATTAGCGTCTTCCCATGTGAGGTGGAGTGGAATGAGGTTCCATGATCACACCAGGATGTGGCGGCCCAGATTAGGATCAGGATGGGTGATGAAGTGAAGATAATGAACCTCATAGAGGCTTCGTACGTACCATTCTTTATAACGGATCAAAGTCTAAGTCATTCGGGACAGATGGTTTAACTTCTTACTGGACGAAGTAAAGTTTAAAGTCATGTGTAATGGAATAAACCATGGGGATTATGCTCTAAGGCATCCCAGGTGGTGGACAGTTTAACATCTTGCTGGACGGGATATAGTTTAGCGTCATACTGGATGAAACCATGGGGCTTATGCTCTAAGGGAGCCCAGGCTATGAACGATTTAACATCTTGTCTTACGGGATAGAGTTTAACGTCATCTGAGACGAAACCATGGGGCACACGCTCTATGGCAGCCCTGGCGGTGGATGGTTTGATGTCTTACTAGAAGGGATACAATATAACTTCATACGGGATGAATCCATGGGGCATACGCTCTAAGGAAGCCCAGGCGGCAGACACTTTAACGTCTTGCCCGACAGGATATAGTTTAACGTCATTCGGGATGAAACCATGGGGCTTACGCTCTACGTCATCCCGGGTGGTGGACGGTATAACGTCTTGCTGGAAGGGATATAGTTTAGCATCATGCGGGCCGAAACAATGGGGCTTATGCTCTATGGTAGCCTAGGCGGCGGATGGTTTAACGTCTTGCCGAACGAGATACAGTTTAACGTCATGCGGGAAGAAACCATGGGGCTTACGCACTAAGGCAGCCCCGGCAGTGGACGGTTTAACATCTTGCCATACAGGATACATTTTAACATCATGCGGGACGAAACCATGGAGCTTACGCTCTAAGGCAGCCCAGGCAGCGGACGGTTTAACATCTTGCTGGACGGGATAGAGTTTAATGTCATGCGGGACGAAACCATGGGGCTTACGCTCTAAGGCACCCCAGGCGGATGACGGTTTGACATCTTTCCGGACGTGATACAGTTTAACGTCGTGCGGGATGAAACCATGTGGCTTACGCTCTAAGGCAGTACAGGCGGCGGATGGTTTAACGTCTTGTCTGACGGGATACAGTTTAATGTCATGCGGGATGAAACCATGGGGCTTACGCTCTAAGGAAGCCTAGGCGGTGTTGGCGAACTGACACACTGGGGGTCGGAACAGCCGGGTGGTGGTCTTGAACCTCATGGAGGCTTCCTATGTATCCCCATGACAGGGAATCAAAGTCCACATAGCTCGCTCTGATGGGACTTATGCACTAAGGCAGCCCAAGAGGATGTCATGGTCGGCACCCGCTCTAAGATCACATGAGCCATGCTAGGTGTGAGAAACATGAGTTCGCAGGGACTATATGATCACGTCGCAAAGGGTGCATCCGTGAGAAATTAGGAGGGGGTTACGCAGTGAGCGGCCCGGGTGTCGAGACTTACTCCATGGTGGAAGACCGTGGTGTAGAAAAGCACAGTGCGAGAGGGACTTGGGAACGAAGATGAGATGCCACATTCCCTGTCACGCCCTCTACTGGCTTCAGTAGTGGGGAAGTACGGTGGAGGTGCATGGGTGCATCCTTCCGCATGAAACTAGGGGCTTATAACAAGATCATTGTCCTACTCTCATGGACAAACAAACGCCACTCCAATAAATTGTCCCTATAAGGGGCAATCCCGACATCCCGGTAGATACGAGCATGTGGAGAGCACATCGGAGCCGGGGGGACCCTACATACGAGGCACATGATCAGATCACAATTACGGAAGAGGTGCATGGGTGCACCGTTCCCATAAGGATCATAGGGGCTTATAACAAGATAACATTCCTACTCCCCCACCACTCCCCCACAGACAAACGCTACCCCTTGGGAGACCAGGGGCGTGTAGAATGTACAAGGTGGGGGTGCGCCATGTGAAAGGCATAGGGAAATCATAGTTTAAGGTCATGTGCTGAGGACGAAAATGTTTGGCAGTTTAACATCCTGCAGCTCGGACGAGGTGCGTTTGCACCGCACCCCTAGGTCTATCTTGACTGGTGATCGCTACCATTTATGGGAGGGAAGGCATAGGCAAGGCCATTGCAAAGGGGGTCTGTGTGGAAAACCATCGAGGGTTCCACATTAGTGTGGCTATGCGAAGAAGCAATAGCCATTAGCATGCCTATGTAAAGAAGCATAAGGCAAAGCAACGCTACGGGAAACACTGCCCAAGGGACCCAGAGGTTACTTCACATGAGCCTGGAGGGCCGCATGGGAAAACAATGCACCGTGCGCATGCCGGGTGTGGAGAACATCTGGTACTACGAAGGCGGGGACCCTTGAAGGGTGTCAAGAAGAGACCCTGGCAGTTTGCGCCCAAAAAGGGAACTTGGCGTGTAAAACTACGGGTTGGCATGCAATACGGCACGTTGGCACGCAATTGGGGCCAATGTATTGCACACGGATTGAGAATATTTCATGCACCGGGCTTGGATAGTGCACGGGGCAGCCCCCAATTCCTTAAGCAATGGCGGATCCTAACGAATGGGTTGCGTGCAATTAGAACTGGATTGTGCGCAACAGGGAGTGATTGCGCGCACTATAGATAGATTGCACAGAAGGGGCATACACGGAGGAGTCGTCAATTTTACATAAGCTAGTGGGGTTGCGCGCAAATGCGAACCCCAGTGAAAGGTTGTGTGAAAAAAGGAAGTTACCTGAAAACCATATTTACACGCGGGGGGAGCCGAAATGCGTGCACGGGCGCCTGTTCGGATTCTTTAACCCTAAACTATTTGGGGTTTCCTTATATTTATAGGCATCCACCGTCACGGAATCCAGCTCACCGTCACGGAATCACAACCACTGGCACCGAATCCAGGTCAGCGGACTCACCGCGTGGAACTCGGGCGCACAATTTAGCGCGCCGCCCTGGGGAAATTTCGCGCAACCCGGGGCTTTTCCATGCAGGAACCATTTTTTGCGTGCGATCCTCCTTAATATTGCGCAACACATCCGGGCCTTCCGGATCGAGTCTCTGGATTGAAATATTATCACATATTGTTCATTTGGAACTCCGTTTAGGAACCACGTACTTTTTTCGGCATCTACATACTCGTTGAGAGGACGAAGGTGGAACCTCCAACCAATCCTCCAGAATAACTATGCCAGGACTGATTCTGTTATTGGTGGAAGAACTTGCTTGTTCTTGCTGAGCTTGCTGAAGGTCTATTCCATGAGTTTCCACAGCATAAATAGTTCTAGCTAGGGTATAATTGTAATAGTGGCTTCTGGGATATCCACGTCGTCCTCTGTATTCAAGACCCCTTGAACATCCTCTAATTCCTCAGTTTGATACAAGAAAATTCCATCTCATTGAGATTGAAACTACAACTGGAATAAGGATCTGTTCTATGAATCATATTAACAAAACCGAAGATCAACTCTTCATCTGATGAAGATTTTTCCTGACATGCCAACTTAGACTGTTCCGTTTGATGGGATGGTGCCCGTGATTTTAAATTAGATACCATGAAATATGCCAAAGTCAAAGACAACTTGGTCTTTAACACATATTCATATTAGTCTGATTCTTCTTCATCACGGAATTATGGTGCCCCTTTGAGGATTTTTCTTTTGATGGAGGTTTCACTGATGCATTTTTAGTAAAAGGGACAATTGGTTTCTTCACATGCATTCGCAAAATGTCAAGAGTTCGGTTGATCGTTTTTCTGAACATCCAATCATAATATTTTTTGCACATTTTTTCTTTTTACTTCTTGCCACTCACCTCCTTTCTAGAGATCTGTAGCAGTAATACACACTACATGAGCTGAAGAACACTTTAATTTGACGTTCCCTGAATCGACCATTTTCTGCAGGAGGTTCTTGAAGACTAAACACTCATGAATGTGATACCCAAACATCTGATGAATTGGGAAATAATTGTGACGGTCTTGATCTCCTTCATTATTTGGCCTTTTGGGCCTCGGTAGCTGAACCAAATTATTTTCCAAATCCAAAATGAGGTAACCATGAACATGTTCATTTCATAAAGAATAAACATTGCTCTTAAATTCATCCAAAGATTTTTGTCTTTGATCTCTTTGATCATCTTGATGAAACAGTCTCTTTTGCTGACACTCAGGAGGTGGAGCCCTTCGGGATGATTATGGCTCTGAGGTAGAATCAAGTACAGGTTCTTGTTTAAGCATGATCGTAGCAGTCTCTACTCTACCCATTCTCCTTCTTGGAGCTGATGGAATTACACGAGTTTTATCCTTAGTCTTCGTAAGAGAATATTCAATCTGTTGAGAGATCGATGTAATGTCTCGAAACCCTTCTGTGTATTTCACAGGGATAAACGGTGTGCGTAACTCATCACAAAAATTTGTCCCACAGATTGAAAACATTTCTTCTTGAGGGAGTGCTAAGCTCAGGAAATATGTTAATCCCTTCCAACGAGTAAGGAAATATGAAACCCTTTCATTCTCCCTTTTCATACAGTATGTAAGATAAAAAATGGTTGTCTTTGGCAATGTGTAACTAAACTGAAGAAGAAATCATTGACGAAGATCATCCCATCTGGTAATAAACCGGGATTGCAAGCTTGGGTTCCAAACAAAATAAAGCCCCTGTAATGACTGTACAAAACACATGAGCTTAGCTGCCTCTTGTTACTGAGGAGTTCCCATCATAGGATCGCAACGAGAATTAAAATGTGTTAACTGTTGCTCTAGATCTCCCAAACCATTAAATATTGGGAATGTGGTACTTGAAAATTTTGATGGGGGAGGAATATCATCAACCCATCCAGGGTAAGCTCTCTTTTATGGTTGAATTTGAGCACGTTTTCCCTCCATAGCCTCAAACCAAGATGTTAATGACTCAATAGTAGTTATTAACATTTGAGAAACATCCCGTTGAGCATGGACATGAATAGGTGCACTGACTGGAGCATGGACAGGTATGGCGGCTCGTACTGCAACTGATGGAAGCACTGCTGATTGTTGTTGCACTTGACCTATCGAGTTAGACCTGTGAGGGTGTACTGATAAAGGAGGATACTCTTAATCCATTTTAGTAGAGGAAAAAAATTCCCTTGGTTGACTGGCTCTAGCACCCTTAGGAGGAAGACTACCATGAATTAGTTCTACATTCAGCCTACATAGTTCTTTCATTTCTTCTTCCTGTTGCACAAATCTTTGCTCCAGTGAGAGTGATTGGACTAATCCAGGGGAAGGGTAGGAAGAAACTGGATTCTTTCCTTTCCCCTTGTTGGACGCCTTTTGAAGAGTGGAAAGTGGGTTACTTGAAGGAACACCCAGCTTTTTGGGACACCTTTGATTTCGTGTACGCACACCTTCCCCATTAATGTTTGAGTGTACAACTTATTGGGCATGAACCTCTTCATCTGATCCCTCTATGTGAGCCTCATCTGGTGGATCAGCAACAATGGACTTGAGGACATTAATTAATGTATAACACATCACATTCCTTCTATCATCATTTCTGTGATATTGTCTTCTTCCATACCCCTGATGAGACATTGCCTTCCATTGATTTGATCCATCAGAAACCTCTTAGCGAATTGTAACATGGAGAGAATCTCCTGATAATTTGGATCTTCATTCCTCTTGGGGATTCTTCCCTAATAGAGAGAATACATACATTCATTGAGGTAGGGATTGAGTATTTGAAAAATTCCACAGTCCGGTGGACTCGGTCTATTCCTGCTCAACTCCTCAGATCCTATTTGTTGATTCTGAGGGTTGGTTTAAAAGAGTTCCCAGTCTAGCAAGCTGGGGTGGTTCTTGACATGCTATGTCTGAGACATTATTAAAAGCTATCCTGATTTTGTGGTCCTTAGTCTGGAAATTAGCTGGATGCATAAATCGACATCGACTTTTATCACCTGGTTCAAAAGACTGTTAGAAGATTTTTGACACATCTGTCAGTTGATGATGTGCTTTCTCCATATGATAGGAATGTTCAATATTCACGTTGGCATGATGCAAGAGTAATTCAACAACTTTTTCTCTGTATTCATGATTTTGAGAAGACTAGTTGAGGCCTGTTCTTAGGCAATCTTTTGATTTCGCACAAAACTAGCCAGATGTGGCCAATTTTGTGAGGTGTAATTGCATGAAACGACCTTTGGTGGGATTTATTGATTGGAGAGCACAGTGAAATGAAGTGCTTCCTGAATTCCCCATCCTATGATATGAATAACAGATGGGGAATTGGCAATTAACTTGTGCAATCATCTTAGTGTGCCAAGGCTTGAACGCTGAAGGGCTCTCTACGACATTTTAGCCTTCGGATATCGAGAGACTGATAAAGATGCCATGTCAATCTGGAATTGTAACCCATTTATTATTTTAATATGATTTTCAAATTCATCATTAGATAATAAATTATTTTTCAATTGACAAAGAGTTTTCCATATGTTGAGTCGAATATCATGAATGTCATCTTCTGTCGACATCTCTGGAATGTCGTACTGAGAATTAGCCAAAGGCCAAAACAAAACTGGTACTTCTTCGTTCACCAATTGTTTTATCATGTTCATCATTTACACTTTATCATTCAATGGATATTTTTCTACCTATTTAGACAATATTTGGTGATTTTTTGTTGCTTCATCAGATTAAATAAGACTGGTAGAGAATCCACTAATCAGACTAGAAGATAAATGACATAGGGGTGGTTCAAAGAATGACCTATATCCCGGGTTATTTTATGATTGAGAAAGTATTTCACTTGCTGCTAGTAAAGAATTATAAATGACTGGCTTCATATTTGCAAGTGCCTTGAGAAAAAAAGACTTTATCTTCACTGCATTTTCCTAGGAAGAATTTTCCAGAAAATGCGAATTACTACTGCGGAGAGGACTTTCATAGCTATATTCATCATCATTGAGAAGACCACCCTTGTGGGTATAGCACAAGATGAAATCTCTTTCTTCTTGATCTTCTGGCCACACATTGGGTTATTGTGGCCCTCATTTGAAGATGAAACGTCGATATCGATCGAATTTTCATGATGCAAGCCTTCATGAGAAAGTGTCTGATTAAGACCTTTGGAATTAATGCTCCCACTATTGGGAACTGAGAGTGTAGAATCTTGAACTCCAATAGATAATTGTATGGGGGCTTCAAGAACACGAGCAACGAATAAGGTCTGATCACAGATGGCCCCTTGATTTCATGACTGTGTTGGGCAGGCCTTCTTCATAGAAGCCTTCTTACTCATTTTGTCAGGTGTGTGTGTCTGCACAAGAGAAATGATCAGGTTAGGTTGATTAACTTCACTCAAACCAGGTGTATGTGCCTGATTTGGTCCTTCGTATGATATAGGGGAATACGCCCCACAACCCACTTGGACTGGAACAGAGGTGTGTGTCTATTCCAGAGTGATATGGTGATTTGTCACTCCACTGGTGATGATAGATTTATGTGTCTTTCCCTGAGATACTGCTGAAGATATTATAATATCCTGATAGACATCCAGGATATAAGCAGGGATTTTCTTCTACTCTTTCACCATTGACAGAATGTGCTTGGTGACATCAGCTAATGGAACGAGGATAAACTACCATTCCATCCTTGGAGTAGGTGTATGTTCCTGCTCTTTTCCTCCATTTACTATCAGTGAATCCAAACAGTACTCAATTGTGGGGGCAGAGAGTTGAGTCTTTCTCCATTTTTATTATCAGAGCTTTCTAACTAACTTCTCCAAGTGCTACCAAATGAGACTGTTGGTAGACTTGATCAATACTATCATGTGTATTTTCCTGATGATTTCACTTTGGCGAATGTGGTTGACGAGCTCCATCAAATGTAGCCAGACGATCCTTCTGACTAGTTGATGATTTATAAATAGGTTCTTTTTCCGGCTATATTACTCTGTCGGAATTTCCTGGTGGGATTGGCATGTTGCTTCTAGATGAGTCTGATGGATAGTGGAAATAAAACGGACGAGTGTATGGGCCCGCTCCTTGCTTCTCCCCAATGTAGGTTGGTGGACTTTTCCGGATATGGAAACTATGAGAACATGCTCACTGTTGACTAGATTTCACCTTTGGCGATTCATCTTGCCTTCTCGGGTTCGAGGAACCTGAGCCAAACACTTGGAGACGGTTCCCTTATCATGTTGAGGTTGCACTGTCGCATGAGTCTAGCGGAAATTGTTTATGGGAGCCCTCGGGAAGGACTCATGTATTCTTGAATTAATTCCCTGAGGGGATAGATCATTCACCTCCCCAAAATATGGGAGTGACTGGTGATTGTGTTCTAGGGATAATGACCCAATACGGTTGGGCACGGTGGTTGGCACCACCTTCTTCTTAATTGCTGGTCGTCGGTGTCTGGACGACCAAGGTGAATTATTAACATGGAGGGCTTGTCGAGCGGCCTACAGAGTCAGAATATTATTATTTTGATGGTACTCCTTAACCAGCGCATTTTATACCCGGCATTGAAGACGCTGAGTAGGTGATGTCATCCTCAGAGCGGACGATGATCCAGCAGGAGTAGCAGTAGTGGCATTCGCTGCAGCGGTATTCACAGGTATGAACTTGAGAGAATCCATTTCTAAAATGCAGAAGAACCTGGAAAAAAGAGTTCATGTTTGATATAACATACATAATCAATATAAATTCAGCCACAACATCTTTTTGATGAGCACATATGTCAATTAATGCTTTGTTGGCCCTCTCATTGAGTTTTAAGTATGGGCCAAACAAAATAGAAAAAACATCTCTTTATCTTGGTTAAGGATTCAAATCATGTTCGCCATTTTTTGTTTCCTCTTGAATTGGGGATGACCTCATTGATTTGATATTCAAACATTCCAATCGGTTTCTAATGGGTTTGTTCATAGAACTGGAAACATTCAATGATTCCATATACAATTTGACCTACTTTTCAAAGGTAAGAACTAATTAGTTGTGAACTAATAAGGCGTAGGAATTTGCATTGGTCGAGAGGATGGGAGGTCGGACTCATCACACCATTTTGAGAGGATTTATTGTCTACTCCAGGACTTTCTTTGTATATTTTGGTTATGTTCATGAATCCTTATTAATGTACCATGTATAAGAATGAGCTTTCCCTTAGATCAGGCAATCAATGACTGATGTGTATGAATTTAGGGAATATTTTTATATGTATTCGTGGATCTTCATCGATAGTGAATCATCTATATTTGATAGATATTCATGGTCAATGGTATCCTTTAATACATCATATAAAAGTTGGTTGGTCATTATGATGACCATACTTGTTTTTAAGCCAATCATTTTGGCACCTGAAGTTTATTGTCATTCAGAAAGACATGGATTATTTCATAGTTGGGATCGTACCCGTAGATGGGATACCTATGTATCCTTGATTATAGAAGAATTTGAACCCACGTTGTTCAAGAATGGAAGTATGACATTTAAGCATGATTGATGGCCCAATGAAAGATGTCATAATTACTTTTACACTCTAATCTCACGTGAGTCATGATCGGTTTGAGAAATAAGAGTTATTCGTAAAAACCAATAAATTGTGCCATGAAGGATGGAATCATGAGAAATAATGTGGTGATTATGCATGTGTGACTTCCTAGATAATAGTATAATTTATGTCCTTGAAGAAACCCAGGAACAAGATCTATAAAGGTATATGTACTTTATGGAGATTCGAATACTCTAAATTGGGGATTATTCCTTAGAAAGATTCCCATATTAGGAGGGGACTTATGATTGAGTTTTATTCCTGAGATGGAGGTCTATATCAAAATAAATTTATACTGGTTAAAGAGAAATTATGACTGGGGCATATTCTTGAGAAGAAAGGCCATGTAAAAAGAGATTTTGAAAACTGGGGCTTACTCTTAAAGAAGAGGCCCAGGATAAAGGGACTTTGAAAACCGGGGATTACTCATAAATAAGAGGCCCAATATAATGGGACTTTGGGCATAATCCTAAAGAGGATGCCCAAATTAAGTGAATTTGGACTGGGGCTTACTCCTGAAAAGGAATCCCAGGTTAAAGAAAATTATGACTGTTTGGGGATTTGGGGATTATTCTTGAAAAGGAAGCCCATTTGAAGGAAATTATGAGTGGGGCTTACTCCTAAAGAGGATGCCCAAATTAAAAGAATTACTTGGATTGGGGGCTTATTCCGGAAAAGGAAGCCCATGTTTTGGGGATTATGATTGGGGATTACTATAGAGGACGATGCCCAGACATAGGAATTTTGTAGACTAGGGCTTACTTCTGAAAAGGAGGCCTAGGTTATGAATCCTCCCATAATTAAAGGATGAGGCTGAAAATGAATGAAATCTCTAACCATAGTGATATAAAGGTATGTAAATCACTAGGTTTTGAGAGATGTTTCCAAGGAATTCCTTTCATGTAAGGAAGCCGATCAAGAAATCATGCCAAAAATGGCTTTGAAGAGAGTCCTGAGGGCATAATTTTGAAGAAGGTTGGTTGAAAGTCAAAAAAGCGGTGAAATAGGTAGGAGAGGCGCCCATTAAAGGAGGGGGCATGTAGGTCCTGAGTAGGTGCATAGGATATATGCGGGCACACATGTTATGGTCGAGCATGTGTACCTACACGACACATGGATACCCCTGCAATAGTCAACCCAAAGGTTAAAACATAGGTGATCCATGACTCCAGACCTTAATTTTATCGGTAGGTGCTTCCAGAAGGGCGTCACACAAGTTATGATGAAGGAGTAAGGTGGAGCGCATGTGTGGCCATTTCCCTTAAGATATGGCCACCTAGGCGCCTAGGGGAAGAATGTTTTCAACACTTAGGCCTTACTCCCCCCTCTTTAGATCATTCGTTCTATGTATGAAATTACCTTAGAAGTATTCAGAATGCTTGGACAAGAGACTAGGGGACCGGGATCTCAAATCTGGGTTATGGAATTTTTTCCCTCGAAATGGGGGTCCACATGGAGTATTTATAGGCTGGAGAAGACCCTGGGTGAAAAACAAGTAGGGGGCGTAGGTCACCTGCACAACCAAAATGTGGCGTGTAGGTATACCTGCATGACAGTGAAGAAAGTTGTGCGACCCAAGTGAAAAAGAACCTAAGTTCATGCCTTTTTCAAATTTAGATGTTTCATCAAAGGATGATTCAATTTGGGTTAATGATACTTACCTTTTCTTTCCTTTAGACAATGTGACGAAAAGGAGCATCAACATACCCTTAACCATATCATTCTAAATGGAATATGATTTAATCATTTTGTTCTCTAAATCATTACTTCTATTCCATTTATTCACATTTTATATGTTTTTGTTAAATAATTTTCATTAATTTTGGTGATTGGTAGAAGGTACTACATTGAAATTAACTAGATTAAAAGATAAATAATATATTATCACTATCTTAAGTGAAACATCACAATTTATATTTTTCCAAAAAATTATAATAATGATGGTGGTTTTTGTCACATTTTAATCATTTTAAACTGATATGAATCCTCTGGATGTTATATTGTTGTAGTGATTTCTGAAGATCCATTAACATACTTTTATTGGATGACCCTAGTCACTAAACAATTTTATATCTACTCTATGAAAATTTTTAGTAGTTTCTCCAAGGAATTTATTTTCTTTAATGAATATATTTGCACCTTCCATTTGATAATGAAATCTAAAATACTTTAATTCTCACATTGATTTTAAAAAACATGATCGTGCATTCCGGTTTTTCATTGTATGAAACTAAACTATTAGATGAGTTGTTGATGAAAATATTTCTATGAAGTAATGGAACTACTCTCTATATTATTATACCAAACAAATTCAAGAACCTTTAAATTTTGTGACAAGCTTTTAATCATGGTTTCCTCATATGTTCCAAATAGTTTCCCACACCGAGAAGCAAACTGAGTGAGATTTTTTTTATATATATTATTCTATTGAATTTAAATAATTTAGAGTTTAAAAAGTTGGATTGAGGAGAAGTGAATTCAACCTAATCTGGGTATATTTTATTCATTTACTTTTCTAAGGCATGTTGGAATTCAATAACCATTTGTCCATGAATAAATCCGTCGAGAATTTTTTTTGTGAATTCATTGCCTATGGAAAGGGTTTCCCATGATTACCTACCTAATCCTAAATTTAATAGAGGACTATAGGAGGAAAATCCTAGTATTTGACTTTCACTGTAATTAATTTGTCAAGATAATATGGCCTCTAGAAAAATGGATCGCTCAATTATTCTTTCTAACATCCATAGGTCTCATCTTGTCAAGTAGTCTTATCCAAAGGTGTTACATTTTCATCTTGGAATTGATAAACAATAGGTATGTACCATATAAGAAACTTGTATATTTTTTCAAGTTTCACTAATTTTTCATCATATTGAGAAATATTTTCTTCTATAAAGTTAGGATTAAAATTCTTTAGATATTGGTGGGTTATTGATATAGGCACACCTTCTCCATTATCATTTATACTAGCTTACTATGTAATAGGTAGTGCTAAATAATTAGGGAACATATAACATGATATTACCTCTATGGCCATTTATACTTCTGTCTTACATACCTTTTTATGTGTAACATTCTCTGAAGTCACATAATATCTATATTTTTCATTCATAGTATCATGCTCTAGATAATTAGTAGGGGTTGTAGTGATTACACTTATCAATGTGAAACCCATAGTGGGAGCCAAATCCTCAACAACATCTATGAATCACTGGGCCTCGTTATATTTGGAATAATCATTGAAATCATTTCATAATAAATTACTAATTTTGTATCCTTAAAAATTATTGTATACATTTTTTTATTTTTGGATTCTATTATATCCCTCAGAAATTCCCTTTATATTGAAACCAATTATCTTTTTTCATAGGATATTCTTACAGAATATCCATTGACAGCCACTAAACATAATCTAAACTGAGGAATTGACTCATGAACAATTTATAGAGTCATCTGTGGAACTATCCATTATCTCAAAAAAAAACATTCCTTAGAGGAGGCATATAAGTTAGATTAGTATCATTTAGTCGATATAAGAACCTATGGGTGATTATGGGTCAAAAAATTCCCTATCCCTACAGTCTTAGGTTACCTCATGGATTTTGCAGTTGTAACAACATAAAATATATATTTTTTATAATATTGAATTATAACATGTACAAAATGTGTTGTGTATTAATACAATTATTACTCATAAGTTCCCATCATAAAGAATGGTACAATATTTATATTTTATAATAGTCTCAAGATTCACATATTATTTTCTTTAATAGAATCTTGGTGAAGGATTCTATCATTTTATCAATTTCATTGAGTATATATTACCTATTTCATATAAGAATAATAGTTTATATATATTAATATAATTACAATTTCATACTATTGGTTAGGAATATGATCAATAGCTATCACATTGTATAAAAATTTAGAAGTTCAATATTAATTATAAACTAATGGGGAAAATGATATAGTTCTTAATTACCCATATCATATCATGTGCACATGTGGATAGGATTTTATGATTATCTAGAGAAGTGAATTAGGGTTATTTATATAGTCAAATTAGAGATGCATACATTGTTTTCATTATTTTTGGATCCATACTACCAATAGGGAAGTGAGTTTATCATGGAATCAATGTTCCTATAATGCTTTAACGTGATCATTATACCCTTAATTTGGTATGCGTTTACTCCTAAAATGGTTGAATCTCACACAACGTTTTCGGTAATGGTGTAGTATGAATTATCCCCCAAGGATATGTAGATTAATATATTAAGATATAGATAGGGAACAAAAAAAATATAGGTATGGTATTAGTTGTCAACTCCTCCTATGCGACATTGGAATCTTCCTTATCCTCAATAATTGGGACATTGATTTAATATTCCCAAATTGGAAACATTTTATCTTCTTTTTCAGTTGGGTAAAATAAAACTTGGATATTTATTACTTAATCTATGTTAATGTGATTTGGTGAAGGAACTGATGAAGATCATTAACTTATATCACATGAACATCGATAGGAAGGATTAATGAATGGTGAAAAGGAGTATAGTGAAGCTCGATATTGTTTTTTGAATCACTAATTAAGAAGAGGATGACATTCAAACAATTATAAAATGGGGAGGGCATTTATATAGTTGTGATGTATCACTATATGGAGGAGTATATTAATTAATAATATAGGAAGGAACTCTATGGATGTTGTATTTATTTTCATAGACTGGACCTTTATGGTTGATTAATAGTTGGTTGTCAATATAGACAGATCCTCTATATTGACAAGATGTTTAAACATTAGGATAAACTTTATACATAACACTTTAGGTAGGACCTTTATTGTTATTTTTTATATCATCATGAAGAGGAACTACACAAATAGCTCAATCAGGAAGTCCTTTTGGGTTACTAGATTACATTGTGTTGGTATGAAAAGGACCACTATAGTTGTAAATTTATGTCTCATTAACATGGATAATTACTCCTTGTTAGAAAACATTTTTTAGGGAGATAACCTCTGTAATAATTATTCTATGGAAGACCTATAGAGTATATACCTTCTTGAATTTTGGCACGAATAAGACCTTTATGTTTATTGGATGCTTTTTCGCATGGAGACACACTATAATGGGTTATAAGGGGTGTATATTCATTGTTTTTTGATTATTCTATACTTCTAAATGAAATCTATAATTATTGTGTTATTGGCGATTACTATGCAAAGGGTATCTATGGTTGGATTCTATGTCATCCTAGTGAGAACCTTCATGATGATTTGATCTTTTATAATGGAAATGGATGCTGCATTTTATAAGATGGAGAGGACCTCTATGGTTTTTAGATATATCATTTAAAGTGACCCAATCCATTACACATATCATTATGTGATTTTATTCATAATTAACTATAAAATTAAATTCCAAGGATCATAATGTCTAATGTCTTGGAGATTAGGAAAATAATTAAACATCATGACCCCAAAATAAGAACATATTTTATTTTATCTTAAAAAAGATATCAATACCTCCTTTGAGCCCTTACATAAGCATAGGATAATATAGGGATAACATGAACAAATGGATGATCATAAATAAAAAAATGGAATAAACATAACAATAAACATTCTCACATAGGTTAGAATGCATAACATAATGATATAATGAGGCATAGAACATGATTAAATATAAGTAATCAAAAAAGTGATCATATGATCCTGGATTCATTTTAATGTGTCCAAAATATAAAACATGACTTTATCACAGTTTAAGGATCAATTTACAAAGAGGATAAATATTCATGTCTAACAACCAAGACCATTGCATATGGAACACTGGTCAAGGCTAACCACCAAGTCTATTCCACATAACATATCATGATACCAAAAAATAACCAATTCATTAAATCACTATATAGGAACACCCATCATAAAATGTTCAAGATCATGTTTCCACATAAAAATCATATAAAATCAATCATACATAAACATAAGGGTTACTAATGGAAAGAATCAGGTATCATAATTATGTTAAAAGGCATATCGAAAGGAAAAATCATAGTGGTTCCCATGAAACGATGGATTTGAATCATACATGGAATGTAAAAAAGGGGATATGGAAATATATAAGGATAAGTGACATCAAACATAATTGATAACATGAAATAATATTATTTAAGAAACTTTTAAATTAAAATATTTTACCACGGTTTAAGGAAAATATTAAAGAGAATGAAAAGTAGAAAATGGAATAATAGTTTATATAAAACCAATAATGTATCCATAATAAAATAATTTAAATTAGAACAATAATTGTGGCTTAAAATATATTATATATTGTACTTAAAATAGGTTTTGAATTTAGGACGTTCACTTAAATCGAACCAGTTTATTAGGAAGAATTGAGTAAGGAACCTTTTAAAAACATGTATATCCACAAAAATAAGGATGAATGGATCTTGATAAATAACATTGGAATATAAAAAAATAATTTATAACATGTAGATAAAAATAAAATATAATTTAATTTTTTTAAATATATATAATGAGTAACCAGGAATAATAATGGAGGTTTGGGTAGAATCCCTTACATTAAGTCTAAAAGAGTTCTTCGGTTGATCTTAATGTTTGGGATAATTAAATTATATTAGTTAATTAATAATTAAAATACCCTTTATAAATTTATTTTATATATTATAACTTTATTAAGTTCATTTATATTCTTTTCTTGGTTAATATAATTAATTTCATTGTTTGGGAGCATTTTTTTCATTGGTTTTCATGATCAGTTTACTTGTATACATGTATAAAAGGACTTATAAAGTGGGTTTAATTATCTATAATTTAACTTATATGTTTTTAATAATATTACATAGGTTAAAGTTTTCTTATATATCATTTGGTTTTATATCATGTGGATGAATCAATAGATAAATAGTTAATAATAATTGTTTCAGTTTAATTTGGCATTTTTCAATCACAATGAACACATTTTGTTCTATAAATTAATATATTTTTTAAAAAATGATTCCAAAACATTAAATTAGATATACGTCATAAATTAATATATTTTTAAACAATAAAAATTGTTTTAGGAGTAGCCTTGAAGACAATAATGTGAATTGAAAACATTGTCATCCTTAAATGTGATAAATTAACACATCACAGGTGATGTTTTAATTTTTTATATAAAAGGAGGGGGAAAGTGAGAAGAGGATGAATTATTCTATTATCATAAAACAATTCTAGTATATTTATTTTACTATAGTCATTATACCATTTGGATTTGGTGGGCGAGGAGAGAAAAAAAATTGAACTTGAAAAGAAATTTAATAAAAAGGAAGTGTGTCACTTGATTCATTCTCCTTGAGGACCTCCTTAGGTTATTGGTTTTTGTATTGTATTAACAACAAAATTTTGTGGACGTGGGGGAGGGTCTTGGTAGGATATTTGATCATAATTTGGACAAATCTCAATGCTTTAGAGTAGTAAGAATAATAGTTGGTGAGGGGTTGTATTTATAGTGTAGAAGAGGAGTGTTTTCTCATTATTTTACTCAATATTATATTATACTTATCAAGAAAAGAAATATTACAGATTCTTGAGACAAAATACATTAATTAGTAAATTTTAGTTATATCCAATGGTCACTTATATCAACCATGAATCAATAATGACTCAAAAATTCATTTATTTTCTTATACTGATAATTATTGTATTTCACTGTTCACCTATAATTCATGTATTTTAGAAAAATAACACAAACTCACCATAACAATTTTTATATGTGTATAATTTAAAAATGAACTCCATTTTATTACAATAATTTTCAAAATATGATAAAATTTAAATTTAATTAATATCATTATTTACTTTGAAAATAAAGATCATAAAGTTATAACTGCTTTGATAACACATTGAAAAAATAAATAAGGCCTCCTAAAATTATCTTATATTAATAAGAAAAAAATATTTGATGAATATATTTTATAAAAATATATTTTCTATTAAATTATTTAATTTGTCAAAAAATTGTAATTAAATATTTATGACTTAGAAAAATACAATAATTAAATAATAATTTTTAAAGTTTTTATTTATTTTTAGTATAATATGATTATGTTGGTCTGTGGATATGCTATTTTTATACCATTCATAGCTTATGTTTTATGTATTGACATTTCATATGCATGTTTTAATAGAATTTTTTATATTGGTTATGTCTTCCCCCTTTCATAAGAGGAATACATTGGACTTTGTATGTGTATGGTGTGGCCTACTATAGCCCCTAAATTCATTAGTAGCTCTCATGAGAAAAATATTTTTTTGTTATTGATAATATCATAACCAATTATGTATGGTGTCTTGGCCGATGCCTTGATGATAGGTCTAAGATGTCCAGCATTATTCATTCCCTCTTTATGAGATTATTTATTAAATGTAATTATTGCACTAGTAGAATATCCAGTTTCATGTTTCTATGATAATATTTGATTTTTTCATTCTATATTATGATCATTATTTTTTATAAATGGAATTTGTTTTTATTATAAATCGTTCCTTTAACTTTTATACTTATTTATGAATGTTTCCCATATATTTTTTACCCATATTGTGTATTCTAGATAAGCCTTTTTATATGATTTATTTTCCGCGAATTCAAAGAAGTTTATTATGAGATATATGCAGGGCTGATCTAAGGGAATAATGGCGTTCACAAAGGATTATCTCTGATGTATTTTATTATTTTAATTGTAATGTATGGTTGATGAATGTAGTCTATTTTCCAAGACAACTAATCTAATCGGTTCTTCATGATTTGATCCCTTATAATCAAGCTAATATATTATTTTTCATTATTTATCTTTAAAAATATGTTATTTCATTAATTTTTTTTAAAAGTTAATAAAAATAATTTTTAATAACATTTCTCAACTAGAAGTAATTAATAATAATTACATGTAATTAGTATTAATTATTATTAAATAAAAGTAATTATTATTAATTATTATTAATTAGAAGTAATTATTATTAATTATTATTAATAATTTTGTCATGATCCATCCCCCGGGCCCTGTTCAATGACTACCCCAAGCCCACCTTCTGCAGGCTAGGGGCTGGCAATTAGCACCGAAGTCGTATTCCCCAAAACTAGTAAGGAATTACCTTTATAACTTGTAACAAACAAAACCATGCTCACAACAGGATACTAAATCAAGTAAACTGAATAGTAAACAATGTGAGTACAGTAAGTAAACTGGGCTAGAATAAAAGCCCAATAGTAAAGGTACATGTACAACTGAAAACAATACAAGTGAAGAAAGAGAAAGACAATTATCAGGTCTTCCTTTGAGGTTCCTACCTGATGGGTAGGTACAGATAACCTCCTCATCACTCCATGTCAACCTTTCTCATATGCGTTCCGATATGCCATATGGTCCACCTCTGGGAACCTTCTAGTCCAGGTACTCTTGTCCTCTGTCAGAGATGTCTGTCGTTTTCACCAAACACATCGGGGTGTGGGCACATCCCATGCATGCGTGAGTATAATGACACACTAGAGGAACCCTGAGACCCTCATGGTCTCATAAAATCCAAAATGGATAATACAAAAAGAGTGAAAACAACTGATAACCTTACATAGGTATATACCTATACATATACATAAGTTATCAAGTAAACTAATAGTAATCATGTGGAAAAAATACACAGCCATCTCCGAAGACCCCATGCTCAATTGTACCACCAAGGAAGAAATAAAATGAAATCAATTACCACACAGGTAAGCCACACAGAAGAATAACACCAAGGTATTACCACAAAGGAAAATATCACATAGGTACAGACTCACCTCACACCAGGTATTACTTAGGTAAGGTATTAAAGATGATAAGTTATAACAACTGAATCATTTCACTCTGTCATGAGGCTCACCCCCGAAGGATCATAACTCCACATCATAATCACATAGGATCTCTTGGTGCTGACCCACACTGGAGCGCTCGGTGCTGACCCACACAAGATCTGTCGATGCTGACCCACACATAATGGGTTGTTGCTGATCCACATAGGATCGGTCAGTGCTGACCCACACATGATTGCTCGGTGCTGACCCACACAGGATGGCTCGGTGCTGACCCACACATGATCGCTCAGTGCTGACCCACAACAGATCTCTAGAGTAGTCATTCTTGGAATCCTAGTGTCGATCCATGTTGGAACATCACTTACAGACCCACGAAGGTTATCATTATCATGTTATAGACATCTACTACGTTCTCGCATTTTTCTCATTTTTTTCGAGGAGGATCCACTCCACAAGACACTGGTAGATACTTAAACAATAATGAAGTCCCATGAAGAAATATCTCAAAGGACCACCACATCATATATGTATCAATGCAACAGATGGTGCATCTATCAGATGCTCGGTCTGTTAGTTGTTAAACATTTAGTCCTGGGGGACCGGGTGGATTCTTTCTCGATCCTACCTAATTGTACCCCCAACGTAATGAAAAAATTCAGTGGGGTCTACTCAAAGGGGCCGAATCTCTCCAAAATTTCATTTACTGCTCATGGTTCATCAAACATACGTCTGGTGAAAAAGTAATGGCCAAAATAATGTATAAGGTTGTATCTTGTCTGGGTACGGTCCGACACAGTTAGACCAGCCTGACCAGGCCTATGGTGTGGCCCGGCATGCCGCGATGGTAAGAGGTGGACGTGTGGTGGCTCGACCATAGACAGTGGCTCAGACGATAGGTGGATCGGCCTCGGGGGTTCCATAGGGTGGCTCGGCCAGGCTGGCTCGATTACGGTGGCTTGGTTGACGTGGGTGGTGGCTCGTCCAGCACGGTGGTGGTGGTGTGGCCTGGACAACAGTGGTAGCTCGGCGGATGGTGGCGGTAGCTTAGCCTAGATGGTGGTGGTGGCTCAGCCCATACGGTGGTGGTGGTGCAGATGATGGTGGCAAGGGCTTGGCTTGGTTAGTAGCAGGGACCCGACAGACTTCAGCGGCTCAACAAGGACAACGATGACGATTCGTCCTGGTCGGTGATAGTGGTGGCTCGGTGGAAGGCGGTGGCTGCTCGGACTTGTCAGCGTTGTCTTCTCGGCCCAGACACCGACGGTCATGGGCGGCGGGGTGGGGCCGTAGGTGGTAGTTCAATGTGGTGCAGTGGTCGTGGGGTAGTGGGGGCCACGGGGCGGCGTTGCCCGCGGGGCGACACCGCTACGTCGGTGCCTTTATCATGATCAACACCACACATCATCACCAGATTTGCAGAGGTTCAGACCTAGTTTGTTTGGCTCGTAAACTCAGCGTTTGGGTGGTATCATATGGCTTAACATAAACTTGAAAATGAATATTTAGCATAACATCTTCCCACAACGAATTATTCCCAAACCCGCAAATGAAATCAAGGAAGGAATGTGGGAAAATATTCATACACAAATAATCATCGACCTCTGTTTTTTCGTTGAAGATAGTCCGTGGGAATGGTGATGATGTCGTTGGGGATAGAAGGATATTGGTGACGTCGGCGTTTCATCGATCATCGTTTTGTTGACGTTGATGGCATTCTTCGTCATTAAATGTCCCATGGAAGAAGTTAGAGTGGATGTCATAATTATTTATTGGCGTTCTTATTTGGAGAGCTTTTCTTCCAAGGCTCCTTCCTCCCAATTCCACAAAAATAAATAGGTACCCAAATAATAGATTTTGATATCTACAATGTCTTTGGAATTATATTCAAATTGTTTTAATTAATTAATTAAATGATTTTTCAATTAATTAATGGGGGGATTTGGCACAGTTATGTGGGAAAGCTCAAGTGTTTTCTCACACTTAAGAGGGGAGTTCAAGTGGTTTTTGTCTCGGGTGGCCCCACCACCATTACCCACATGGGAGGATAGGCTCAGGAGGTCCCCAACACTGTGGCCTATATTGACAATATTTAGTTCAGTTGGTCACCACCCTCAACATCCACATAGGAAATCCTAATGAAAAATAAAAAAAATATTACATAACCATTATTTTATTTTATTCATTCACAAAAAACCCATAAATTATATTTCACTCTCGACCAACTATCATCGAGGTGAAATTATATTTAAGAGAATATCGTCATTGGTAGTTCAATGGTGCCCTCAGATTTTATTTCCAAGCACCGGATAAAAAGTTAGAAAAACAAGCTCATACGTTTACAAAACATTACCTAAAAAAGATGAGAAATTGATTTTGGGAACCCCAGGCTTCAGAATAATGTGTCATCAATTTTCACGGACTCGTAAAGTTACCTTATATTTAAAAAAAATTACATTGAAATTTCGAGTCTTTACATTCTCCTCACATTAGGCCTCTACGTCCCCATAAGCCACTACTCAAAGTGGGTAAACAAGTTGGGGAACTGTGCACATTGGAGACTCCTGCTCCCATGTTCTCTCCTAGAGGGTCTCGTGCTACCAACAAATGCGCAACAGAGGTATTGACCATCCATGAAGGAACCGCTCCTATTGTTTCTCAATCACAAATAGAACCTCTGTAAAAGTCTCCCAATTGTGGACGTCCAGCTATTCGTGGTCAATGATGTGGTAAGGGACGTGCACGTATCTCCTCAGCTGGGATACATGGAAGACGTCATGCACCCAGTGCAACTGAGGTGGAAGAGCTAAGTGTAAGCCACATAACCAATTCTACTGAGGACTTGGAAGGGTCCAATGAATCTCAGAGATAATTTGCCGCCTCGACCAAATCTCCACAACCCTCCTCGAGGTGAGACCTGTAGAAAGATGTGGTCGACATCCTCGAACTCAAGAGGTCTCTCTATCATGTCGAAATAAGTCTTCTTTTTGATCTATGTAGTTTTTATCTGCTCTTGGATGATCTGCACCTTCTTTGTGGTATACCATACCATCTCCAGTCCAATGAGTGCTGACTCCCCTGAGTCTATCCAACATAAAGGTGATCTGCATGGTCGCATGTACAATGACTCAAAGGGTGTCATCCCAATGGCGGAGTTACAGCTGTTGTTCTATGCAAACTCCACTAAAGTAAATTTTTCCTCCCAGCTGCGACTGAAGTCAAGGATGCATGCTTGCAGTATATCCACGAGGGTCTGAATGGTCCTCTCAGTCTGGCCATTCGTCAGAGGATTGACGGCGGTGCTCAAATCAAGATTCATTTTGAAAGCCTCCTACAACCCTATCAATAGCCATGAAATGAAATGTGCATAATTATTGGAGACAATAGTCTATGGTACTACATGTAGCTCCAAAATCTCCTACACATAGAGGCATCCCAAACCCTCTACTGAACCCTAATCTCTGATCGGTGGGAAGTGGGATGACTTATTGAGTCAATCGACTATCACAAAAATTGAGTCATGCCTCCTGGATGTACGTGGATGTACTCTCATTATTACCATGGATATCTCATCCCACTTCAACTATAGGACCACTAAAGGCTGAACCAAGCTAGCAGGTACCTAGCGCTCCTCCATCACATGCTGACAAGTGAGGCACCGAGAGACAATCTTTTCTACTACTTTCTTCATTCCCAGACACTTGTTCTATCTTAAGAGGTGATGGTATATCTTTGACACTCCTTGATGTACCACTAGAGGAGATGTGTGTAACTCCTCCAACACTTCTTCAGGAAGTGAAATCGGTACCATGGTATGTCTTATGATGAGAATGACATGGTCCCCACCTTTAGAAAATTCATCAGGTCCATGTCTTATGGATATCTGAGCACATCATGTATCTCAGTCATCATCCCCATGCGGCGCCTCCCGGACACACTGAAGAAGTGGGTGAGTATCTGTAAGTGAATGTATAAAAGCTCCTCCATCTCAATCCACAAAGGATATCTGCAATGCGGCCATCTGCTCTATCGCCTCGGCTAACAGTTGTATATCAGACCTCCTACTGAGTGAATATTCTAAAACATTCCCCGTTCCATGATTATATATTATCTTTAAGTCATAGTCTTGGAGGAACTCATGCCAACATCTATGTCTCAGGTTCAGGTCATTCTAAGAGAAGATATAATGTGACTCTTGTGATCAGAGTAAACTATAAAGCGTTCACCCATCAGATAGTGTCTCCACATCTTCATGGAGAATACCACTACTGTTAACTTCAAGACATGGGTAGTGTAGTTCTTCTCATTCTATCTCAGTGGTTGAGAACCATATGTGATCACTGCTCACTCTTCAACTAGGACACATCTGTTTCAGGTCCCAGATGTGTCGCAGTAGACTACGTACCCTATGCCCTTCTCTAGAATCCTCTATATGGGGGAACTAGTCAGCCTCTGCCTCAGCTTACGAATGCTCAGCTGGTATTTCTTTGACCGCATGAAGGGTTTCCCCTTCTTTGTTAATTCTAAAAGTGGTGCTTTAACATAGGAGAAATCAGGTATAAATCTATGGTAGTATCAAAAAAATCCCAGGAAACTCCGTACATCTGTCACACTCTTGGGTGGATCCCATGAAATTAACACATCAATCTTCACTGGATCCACTACAACTCCAGCCTCTAATATGACATATACCAGAAAGTGAACCTCTCAGATCCAGAATTGTCACTTTTAGAGTTTACCATAAAGATGGTTCTCTCAGATTGTGTCTAGTACTACCTGCCAATGATAATAATGATCCTCCTCAGTAGTTGAGTAGATCATAATTTCATTGACAAATACTATGAAAATGTGATCAAGGTATGCCTAAAAGATTCTGTCCATGAATCCCATGAGCATTTCTAGTGTTCTGGTTATGCTGAATGAAATAACCAAGAACACGTAATGGCTCTACCGACATCTAAAAGTCCCCTTCTACACATCCTCTTCTCGTAAACTGATACGGTGATAGCCTGATCTGAGGTCTATTTTTGAGAACCACCATGCTCCCTTCAGCTGATCAAAGAGGTTTCCAATCCTCGAGAGTGGGTACTTTTTCATCATGGTTACTTGATTTAGGCGCCGATAGTTAACACAAAGTCTCAAGCACCCATCTGCCTTCTTGGCAAACAAAATCGCGACTCCCTAGGGAGAAAAACTGGGATGGATGCACCCCTTCCCCTGAACATCCACTTGCTGAACCCACAGCTCACAATGCTCTATTGGAGCCATCTGATACACTGGTGTAGATATCAGTGTCGTCCCGGGGTTCAAGTAAATGTAAAATTCCACCTCTCTATGAGGAGGTAAACCCAGAACATCATAAGGGATGACATCCACATACTGGTCCACTACTAAAGGAAAACATGTACATTCCAAATCAACCGCTCTGCGGTTAAGGCTAGCCAAATGGTGTGTAATCGGTTGTACCTCTCCTTCAGGTAAGTCCCTCCTATGATGCAAAGTTTACCTTCTCGCTGGTGAAGGTAATACTAGTCCCATTCGTGCTGACACATTGAAATTTTCATCTAATATAGTCTATTTGAGCTTGGATTTCCGATAACCAGTTCATACCCAAGATGACGTCATAAGGCCTCGATGCTACTACTAGGGTATTTTAAATGAAGCTCTTGCCTCCTATAGTAATCTCACACTACCATCACTAGTGTGTAATCATCGAATCTGCTCCCATAAGAGTATCTAGCCATTAGGATGGAGCCAATAGCTCCATCAGATACTCGGAGCACAAAACAAGGGAAGTGGAAATAAAAGAATGACTGGAACCTGTGTCTATAAATTCTATAGCTTTGGTGGAATAGACACAGATCATACATCATATCATCTCTGGAGAGACATGATCGTTGACCTCAGCAGCCTGGAGCTTTTCTATCCAATGTCCACTTGCTCCTTGTGGTTGGTGTGGACCTCCTGGTGGTGGTGGCAGTAATATCTTGAATATTCATCCACTGTCAGGTGCACAACCAGCTCCTCTTCCCTGGCCCCATACTCCATAAAGATCACCTAGATCAAGACATTGTCTCTACCTAGGTGGTCCCTCGACTGTCTTCTAATCATCCGCATAGAGGGTCAGACAGTCATGATAAATGTGTCCCTTCCCACCGCATGTGTAACATTGCCCTCTCCTGGCATGACTTGCTCTGCCTGGGGTGCCCCGCACAACCAACTCTGAATCCTCAGTTCGTCCACCTGTATTCATGGTCCTCATGGACCTCTACTACCTATATCTACTTCCAGCTATTGAATACTTCACTATGTGATTCCTGGTAGAGGTTCTTACCGCTGGTGACCACTCAGCGAAAATACTCTCCACTAAGAGGGCTCGCTCAAACACACCCTCCTGCATCGGGAAGCTGAGAGAGATCATTGAAGCCCTGATCTCTCGCCTAAGCCCCTTCTCAAAGCTAAGAGCCCCAAATAATGGGTTCTGCATCATATATGTGGAGTAGAATGAGAGGTCAGTGACCCACGCTGTGTACTGAGCCACATTCATGCTACCCGATTGCAGATGAAGCAACTCTTGTATGTGATCTATGTGAAGAGTCACTACGTCAAACTCTACCTGAAAAAGGCTATCTATGTCTTCCCAGATAAGCGTCGACTCATCATGAACATGGAGAATCATACTCCATCATTTAACTTCTTCTTTATATAGAAGGCCAACGACATGGTTTTCCATGAGGTCGGCTAGTGTCCCTACGAGTCAGAAAACTCTCACTACGGCCTCCATCCAATCCTCAGCTTCCTATTGGTCCATCTCTCCACTGAACCCGGGTGGCCTCTAGCACTGGAACTCATTGAATTCTCTCAGGAGGAGTGCACTCTAGGCTACTGGGGCCGGTGTAATTGGTGGCCTAGTGGTTAATGGTACCGCTGGTGCCTCCACTGGTGACTCTACTGGAGGAGGGCCCTACACCGAGGCCTCGTCGCATAGTGAGCTATCACTGCGTACAACTCTCGGAACCCAAGCTGGCTGTCTTTGTGGAGGAATCCTAAAATGAAACAGGTGTGCCTTGGTTAATAAGTTAAACATGGTGAGATGAAACAAGGGATCATAAAGAAAACTCTTGAAACCCAGATGCATTCATGGTTTTCATGCACTGAGTAAGAAATCAGAATTCATGGTCCTGGTGTATGTATACGTCGGCCGCCCCACCAACACTGGATTCCCAATACGAATAAACACACTCACTACACATAACACTATTGTTGTTAAAATATCAGAGTCATTTTTTCTATGGTATAACTAACTCATTTGAAACCAATTTTTCATGACCAATCTCTCAAGGCACGTGGCATGACTACCCCAAGCCCGACTTCCATAGGCCAGGGGCTATCGACTCGTACAGAATGAGTATTCCCTAAAATTGGGAAGGCATTGCCTTTATAACCTATAACACACACAACCAAGAACATAGAAATATACAAACTCATGTAAACTGAATAGTAATAAAGTGAGTACAGTAATTAAACGAGGATAGAATACAAGCCCAACAGTAATGGTAAAAGTACAACTGTATACAACACAACTGAAGAAAGAGAAAGACAGATACTGCCTCTTCCTCTGAGGTTCCTACCTGAAGGATAGGTACAGAGATCCTCCTCAGCACTCCACATCCACTTGTCTCCTCAGCGTTCTGACATGCCATATGGTCCACCTTTATGCACTGCCTAGTCGTGTTACTCTCGTCCTCTGTCAGCGTTGTTCGTCGTATACACCGAACACAGTGTGGTGCGGGCATAACCCATGCATGGTTGAGTATAACGATACTCAGTATGGACCCCATGACCCTCAAGGTCTCACAAAATCCACAAAGGATATAACACAAAGAGTGAAACTACATATAACCCTTCTTAGTTTTATTCCCATACATATTCATATGTTATCTTGTAAACCCATCTCAATCATGAGGAAAAAACACAAAGTCCAACTACAAAGCCCCCAGGCTGAACCGTTCCACAATGTAAGAAATACAATGAAGGCATATACCACACATGTATACCACACAAAGAACACCACCAAGGTATTATCATGAAGTAATCTACCACACGGGTATAGACTCATCTTACACCAGGTATAACTTAGGTATGATAGTAAGATGATTAGTTATAAAAATTGAATCATCTTACTCTCATAAGAGGAAGACCCAAAACAGATACTAAATCCTAATCAGACCCCCATAGGATCTCTATGTACTGATGCACACAAAATTACTTGGTGCTGACCCACATAGGGTCTCTCCGTGCTGACCCACACAGGATCGCTTGGTGCTGAACCGCACATGATCGCTCAGTGTTGACCCACATAGGATCGGTCAGTTCTGTCACACACAGGATCACTATAGTAGTCCGACATTGAATCCTAGTGTGGTTCCATGTGGAACCCCCAATTAAAAACCCACGAAGGATCTCTTTCTTATGTCAGTACCAGCTACTAGGTTCCCGCACATTGCTCACTTATCTCCGGGAGGGTCCGCTCCATAGGCCACTGGTCAATAATTCAACTACCACAATCTCCCATGAAGAAGTATGTAAAAGTACATCCATGTTAAAGGGGACTCAATGTAATGGTTGTTGCGTCTATTGGATGTCCAGTATATTAGTTATTAGCCATTTAGTACTGGGGGCCTGGTTGGATTCATGCTCGCTCAAACCTGACCATACCCCAATATAATGCAAAAATCAAGGGGGGTATACGCAAAGGGACTGTTTCACTTCATTATTTTCAATTCCATTGATGGGTTGTCAAATGGATGGCTGGTGCCAAAATTATGGTCCATGTAAAGTATAGGGTCGTATCTGGTCTGAGTCCAGGCCTGCCCCGTCAGACAGATCCGACCTGACCTAGCATGGGCCGAACCGGTTCAGGTCTACCAGACCCAACCAGCTGGGTTAGACCAGGACCATGGTGTGGCCAAACATGTAGTGTCTGTCCCGACAGGAAGCAAAGGCCACAGGATGCCACGAGGTAGCAGGTGGAGGCTCTTCCACGGATGGAGGCTCACCCCTGGGGGTGCATCGTGGTGGCTCAGTCGGGGTGGCTCAGCCTGGTTGGTGGTTGCAGCTTAGCGAATGGCAGTGGTGGAACGTCCCAGATGGTGGTGATGGTTCGACAAATGACTGGGGTGGCGCGGCCCGGATGACGGCAATAGTTTGACCCTGTCAGTGGCGGCGGCCCCGTGGACAACGTCGGCGTCTTGGCTCGGTTGGCAGTGTTAGGGCACCCAGGACGACGATAGCCATGGGAAGCATAGCGGGGTTGTGGGTGGCAGTGCCACGGGGAATTGTGGCCATGAGTGATGCAGTGTGGCTCAGCCAAAGAGGTGCCACAAGGGTATGGAGTTCGCGGGGCAGCGCCGACCTCGGTGTGACGCCATTGCGCCGTCTCCTTCGGCACGATCAACACGACAATTCATCACAATATTTGTGATGGGGTTGGGCCATGTTTTTTTGGCCCGTACCCTCCACATCGGGGTGGTAGCATAAGGCTCAACAAGTAAATGATGAATAATGTCATGCTTTACAACCTCCTGCAATGATTTATTCTGAAAACCACAAAAGAAATCGAGGAAGGAATATGGGAAAATATTCATAAACAAATAAACCCCCACCTTAGATTGTACGTTGATGATTGTCTACGGAAAATAAGATGATGTTGTTGGGGATAGACGGACGTCAGTGACGTCAGCATCTCCTCGATTTTTCACTTCACTGACATTGAAGGCGTTCTTCATCAACGAATGTCTCGTGGATGTAGTCAGAGTCGATGTCGGCATTCTTCGTTGGTGTTCTTCATTCAAGAGCTTTTCTCCCAAGGCTCCTTCCTCCCAATTACACCAAAATAACGTGGTAACCAAAATAATAGATTATGATATCTATTATGTCATTGGAATAATTTTCAAATTGTTTTAATTAATTAATTGATGGGTTGGATCAATTAATTATAAAGGAGAGTTAGCACAATTTAGTGGGGAAGCTCAAGTGGATTCTAACATTTAAGAGGGGAGTTCATGGGGTTTATGTCTCGTGTGGTCCACGCCATAATAACCAACATGGGTGGTTAGTCTCATGTTGTCCCCACCACCATAACCTATGTTGAGAGGTTTTAGTTCAGGTGGTCAGCACCTCTCTACATCGACATGGAAAATCCTAATGAAAAATAAAATAAATTGTTACCCAACTATTATTTTTTTATTCATTCACGAAAAACCCAAAAATTATCTTTCTATCTCAACCAACTGTCATCAAGGATAAATTCTCCTTATACGAATCACTACTGTAAATTCTATCTTTCCCAACAGTTTTAAACCATTGGGATATCCCCTGAAACCATAGGGATAGTATTTCCCAACGCTTTGACAACCCGATGGTATGTGAGGCATAGAAATAGCTCTATACTAATGGTTCCTAGAAAAATGTTAAAATATATGGTCTGAAATTAATCTATATCAATGGTTCAACTTAAAAAATTGGTATATTTATGTACCAATGGTTGATGAACGATTGGTACTGGTGTGTATACCAACGGTTTTTAGACCGTTGGTATACATTTTTTTCCAACCCGTAGTATACCAACGGTTTCAGAACCGTTGGCATACCTGTATACAAACTGTTTTAGAACTGTTGGTATACTCTGTTTTGTGTACCAATAGTTTCAGAAACATTTCCATACTCTCAGAACCGCAAGTAAACAGCCTGCATCATGCATGTGGACAGCCTGCATCTATTGTGTGGTTTTGGAAATGATAGGTGTGTTTAATGTTTGATATGTGTCTAAACTTTTGCAGGATTGATCTATAAAATTGAATCAGGTATTTAGAAAGAGCTTCTAAAAGGGATTAAATGTGAATATAGCAATGTGTTGAGTTGTGAAATTCTGAAATCTGTTTACAGAAAACTGAAAATCTAAAATATGTTTACAAAATCAAGAATTTGTGAACTATTTTTGTAACCTGTGAACTGCTCTAAATGTTTTTAGAGCATGGTTTAAAAAAATCTGAAATCGGTTTAAAAAATAAAGAACATGTGAACAGTTTTTATAACCTGTGAACTACTCTAAATATTTTTTGATCATGGTTGAATAAAATCTAAAATATGTTTACAAAATCAAAAAACCTGTTAAATATTTTTGTAACCTGTGAACTGCTCCAAAAGTATTCCATGCATGGATGCATGAATTTGTAATTTATAGGTTCAATTAATGACTTTATGATTAAAGAAGTATTTATTCCCGAATCATATCTCATGATATTTCAATGAGGTATCAAGAGAATCAAAGTTTGTGAATGTATGAATTGAAATCACTATCTTTGAGTGGTGTTGACCACACCATGCTTCAGTATGAGGTGGGGTTGACTCGTAAAATTCAAATTTGACCCATGGATCATTATCCTAAAGATTTAATTGAATTCGAATGCATTTTGTCATTTTTACGTAGGTCAGTTGTTGTTTTCACTTAAAATGATGTCCATTTTAAACAAAAGATACACACTTTGAGTGGTGTCGGACATACCGCACCTCATATTAAGGTGGGGTAGACTCATACACGTCAAAAAATGTCCCATGGATCGTTTTCCTAACGTATCAACACAATCGGAATGCATTTGTTTTGTTTTCAATATGACAGTTGTAGTTTTCACTTAAAATCATGTAAATTTAAAAAATATAGTGAGACAATTTGAGTGGTGCCGGCAACACCAGCCCTCGGATTCAGGCGGGGTAGACTCATACAAGTCACATATGACCCATGGATCGTTTTCCTAATGTTTCAATAGAATATGAATGACATTGTTCTATATTCGGTATGTAAGTTGTTGTATTCACTTAAAATGATGTCCTTTTGAAACAAAAGAGAGACACTTTGAGTGGTGCATGCCACAACACACCTTGGATTGAGGCGAAGTTGACTCGTACACATCACCTATGACCCATGGTTCATTGTCCTAAATTATAAATAGAATCCGAATGCTTTTGGTCAGTTTTACGTATGTCAATTATTTTTTTCACTTAAAATGATGTTCATTTTAAACAAAAGAGAGACACTTTGAGTGGTGTCGGCCACAACATGATTCAGATTGAGGTAGGGATGACTCATACATGTCACATATGTATCGTGGATCATTTTCCTAATGTTTAAAAAGAATCTGAATGTGTTTGGTTGTTTTTTCTTATGTTAGTTTTTGTTTTCACTTAAAATGATGTCCATTTTAAACAATAGAGAGACACTTTGAGTGGTGTCACCCACACCGCACCTCGTTTTGAGGAGGTGTTTACTCATAAACGTCTTAAATGACCCCTTGATCTTTTTCCTAAAGTATCAACACAATCTGAATTCATTTGGTTGGATTTCCATATTCTAGTTGTTGTTTACCGTTAAAATAATGTCCATTTAAAATAGAAGTAGAAAGTTTGAGTGGTGCCGGCCACACCAGCCCTCGGATTAAGGAAGGGTTGACTCGTATAAGTCAAATATGACCCATGGATAGTTTTCCTAATGTTTCAATGGAATCCGAATGCCTTTGATCGGTTTTCCGTTTTTCAGTTGTTGTATTCACTTAGAATGATATCACTTTGAAACAAAAGAGATACACCTTGAGTGGTGCCTGCCACACCACACCTCAAATTGAAGTGGGGTTGACTCATACACATCATATATTACCCATGGATCGGTGTCCTAATTTTTCAACGGAATCCAAATGCGTTTGGTCAGTTTTTTGTATGTCGATTGTTGTTTACACATAAAATGATGTTCATTTTAAACAAAAGAGAGACACTTTGAGTGGTTTCGGAAACAACTTACATCAGATTGAGGCAGGGTTGACTCGTTCATGTCAAAAATGACTCATGGATCATTGTGATAACGTATCAATACAATATGAATCTGTTTGGTCGGTTTTCCGTATGTTCGTAGTTTTTTTATTAAAAATGTTGTCCATTTCAAATAAAAGTGTGACACTTTGAGTGGTACCGGCCACATCGTGCATTGGTTTGAGGTAGAGTTGACACGTGCACATCACTTGGGCATTTTGAGTGTCTTCATGTGCAGTTTGAAGATCCCGGTGAGTCTAATCCTCTTCTTGATTCCACTTTTCGATTTGTGTTTTCACTCTTCTCTCATCTTCTTCTGATGATCTAAAACCTTTTTTTCCATTGGGATTTCGGGTGAATCATGAAGAGTGCTTAGATTGGGATGCGGGGTCGATGGAGGAGGGTTGGGGCGCTGTTGGTGGTCCACGAAATAGGGTTGGGGTTGTCAGGGGGGATATTCGTGGTCTAGGGAGGAGGGTGGGGGCTGTCCGGGGTCTAGGAAGGAGGGTGGGGGGGGGTTGTCCGGGGTCCAGGGAGGACGGTTGGGGGCTGTCTGGGGTCCAAGAAAGAGGGTGGGTAATGTATCTAAAACTCTATCTTGGTATAATAAATCGAATTTCGAGAGGACTGTGAACCACAGTGGGGTTTCAACTTAGAGTAGTGCCAAATCACAACATTACCTCAGCGTGACCACGACATGACAGTGGCGTGACTTCGGCGTGACCACGGTGTGATAACGGTGTGACCGCGGCTTGACCACGGCGTGACCGCGGTGTTACCGTAGCATGACCATGACGTGATTGCGGCATGCTGGCCCGGTCAGCAACATACGCGGGGCATCATATTCTAGCTAGGATTGAAAGGAGCGGGAGGTGGTGGGGCAACATTCTGATCGTTTCCTCCCTCCCCATTAACAATGAGTGGGTAATGCATCTAAAACTCTATCTAGGTATCAAAAATTGAATTTTGATAGGACTGCGAATCGCTGCAGGGTGTCTTTCTGGAGCAGGGCCAAATCATGGAATTACCAAGGCATGACCACGGCATGACCGCAACGTGACCACGGTGTGATCGCGACATGACTATGGTGTGACTGCGACGTGATGGCCCAGTCTGGTGACATCCGCAGGGCAGCATCTTCCGACTAAGAGCGAAGGGAGCAGGAGGAAGTGGGGTAACATTTCGGTTGTCACCTTCCTCCCATTAACTATGGGTGAGTAATGTATCTAAAATTCTATCTTGATATCATACATTGAACTCCTCCAGGACTGCGAACCGCTCTGGGGTGTCATCCTGGAGCAGGGCCAAATCACGGTGTGACCGCAGAGTGACAACGACGTGACCGGGGAGTGACCGCAGCCTGAACACGGCGTGACCCTGGCATGACCACATTGTGTTGGCCCGGTCCAGCATCATTTGCGGGGCAGCATCTTCCAACCAGGAGCGAAGGGAGTGGGAGGAAGTGGGGAAACATTTCGGTCGTCAGCTCCCTCCCCCTTAACTATGCGTGGGAAATGTATCTAAACTGTATCTAGGAATCATACATTGAATTCTAATAGAACTGCGAACCGCCATGGGGTGTTATCCTGAAGCAGATCCAAATCATGGCGTGAATGTGGCGTGACCGCAGCCTGTTGGCCCGGTCCTGCCACATCCACAGGGTAGTATCTTCCGGCGAGGATTCCAAATAAATCCTATGTAGTTGTCCTTCCCATTATAGAAACTGATCTTATGTTATAAAAAATAGACTCTTGATTCGGGATTGTGGTATGATAAAGATATATATTTTATATTCGTTGTTTTTAAAAGTACTAATATTATAAAAACATGACTTTATTTACCAAATGGAACAATTATATTAAAGAAAATTTATTCAAGATATGCAATTCAATATAATAAAGAAGAATTAAGAAAGAAGCTGAATTCAATTTAAATCATTCGTAAATTAAAGAGTCCACGATAGGGACTCTACCTCATGGTGGAACCAAGCCATCCACATCGGTTCTTGGACCTTTCTAACTAAAAGATTTTTCTCCCCCACTGGGTATACTCACCATCACACACATGCAAGGACACTTATCTAGTATGCACACACCTTCAAGGCCATGAGCATGTGCCATGGGATCCTTACACATATGCTTTTATGCTTATACCAGTCTCCACTCACCTGCGTATGCATTTTTATATATATACATGGGCACACCTAGCCCCATACTTGTATATTCATTTCCATGGATGACTATACACATAAAGGGGGAACCCAAATACATATACTAACTTACCTTTGAACACGAAAGCGAGTAACCCTAGACATCGTGACTCAAAACCAATGATCAGGGATCAACGCACTTCACAAAGAATATTAAGAACCTTAATACACATAAAGGACCCTACATAACTAGAGAAAAATCAACCAACAACATTAAATCCTTACCTCAATTGGAGAGAACCAAATCCACCTGAGCCAATACAAACCGATCCAACGCCCTACCAAAAACATTATATGGATTAAAAACATTGAAATCCACATAATATATGAGGTGCAAGACACGAAGTAATCATAGAATCTTACCTCAGATCAAAGCCAGCTGACTAAAATAATCGGAAACCTTTCTGGCCTATTTCATAGAATATAACTTCCCCCTACCCATAGAAACCAGTAGAAGACCTATGTGGCCAATTCAATAATAAAAATAAAATAAATAATAAACTAAAACATACATGTCTCATGTGACTATACATGTCACCTCCCAATATATAAGAACCACAATGCCACACGGGTCAAATCATGTTCCTGAAGAAAATGAGAAACAAATCCATAATTTAAAATGATACTATCAAAATGTACATTCCTATTAATTGATAATTAATCTTCTTATAAATGGTCTATAATTATTTTGGCTTGAGTTTCAGCTTTGTTTGGTTTTGTTCAATACAAGTTTGTTTGTGAAATTACTTGGCTACACCATTAATAAACCATCATGATAGGTTGTGGTGTAAAGTTATTGTGGAATGGAAGGATGAAAACATTATTATAAGTGATTCCAAGTAATCTTCAATGACTAAAACATCCTAGAAGAGCATAGAAAAGCTAGATCTTGATATCTCTGAGATATTGAGTAGGAAAAATTGTTAGGGATTGAATATGAATCAACATTCCTTAATCTGGAAAGTATATGTCAAATCATATGATTAATATAAGGCTTCAGGAATGAAGATATGTGATGAAGCTATGACTAATGATGTGATCATGGATCAGTCTTCTGATTTTTCTCACCTATATATTTTTGGTAAGTATGATGTCTTTGGATAATATGGTTTTACATGAACATGGTAGGGGAGTTATTTAATTCCTCATTCAGGTGGAGGGAATACATAATTTAGCAGTTAGAAGATGAAGTATATGCACCTCCATGGGTGATCAACCATTACATAAATTAATTGTTTATTTAAATAAGAATTCTTATGTATATAAAGACAGTTTTAAGAACCTAGATTTCCCATTAAACAGTAACATGATTATTCAATCATAGATTTCGAAGGGATGGATTATAACTATGTTCCATTGGAGTCATGAAGTCTGAGGACCATAAATGAATGTAAATAGATTAAAATAGTAGACCAATATATATGGTGTTCACAAGCCTCCAAGGATTAGATAAATTTTTTTAGTGATTATATAAAAATGAAATCACCCTGTCACTAGGTCTCCAAGTGGATAAGATTTTGATTGGGATAGGAGTGGTCTAACATATGTCTTATAATTTTGATGATATGTATATGGACTGGATGATGGTTTAGATCAAGTAAAATGTTCCTCAGAGGATTGGGCCTTATGTTGATAGATGTGGAAATTTTATGGCTAGTGTTTGATGATGAAATAATTATGAGGTTAGATTGGGCCTTATCTAGGTATAATACCTCGAATTCTTCCAGGACTACGAACCACTGTGGGGTGTCATCCTGGAGCAGTGCCAAATCACGGCTTGACCGTGGCGTGACCACCACATGACCACAGCGTGACAACGGCATGACCGCAGCATGACTGTGGCGTGACCGCGGCGTGACCGTGGTGTGACCGCGGTGTGACTGCGGCGTGACTGCGGCCTGACTGAGGCGTGACTGCGGTGTGTTGGACTGGTCCAACAACATCAGCAGGGTAGTATCTTCCAGCTAGGAGTGAAGGTAGAAGGAGGTGGTGGGGAAACATTCCAGCCGTCTCCTCCCTCAAGGGGGAAATAGTTTCATTTAAGAACCACATCACCCCATGTGTCAAATCATGTTCCTTCTAGAAAGGGGGAAACAGTTCCATTTAATAATCCCTTCATCTTTCATTATGTTCCTTATATATCACGTTGTTGGAAAAACCATACTAGTACACATAGCCATTTAATTTGCACCTATCATACATTAGTTGGTTGAAGATTGTGCACATAACCTAGCTAGAACCCCGCCGTGTTACACCGTGATCTGAGATTGACTTCAAAACCATGGGTATATTTAAAGAGTCAAACATCACAAAATCCAAAACCAAAATTAAGAAACAATTATAATAGGAGAGTAGGTATTGAAGGAATTAGAGGGCCTTATCTGAGGTTCAATGTTGTTGGGTTCACCAGTTCCATAACATTCTGTAAAAAATGGGGGAAATGATTAAAATGGATAGAAAATACTAATAGAGAAGAATTTATTAGATAAAATAGTGGTCTGGATGTCTTTCTTAATGAGGGAATAAAATTATTGATAATGACATACCAATTCATTAAATGTACTATTTCTTTGACCCTCTAAATTAGTTTTGTAAACAAACTTGAGTGCTCACAATCTAATTGGACTCACTCGACAAAGATTTGAATTCGGTTTAGATTTTTTCAAGCTCAAGATGTGAGTAGTGAATCCGAATTCAGTGTTATAATGACCAAATCAAGTAGTTCTTAAAGGATAATCGAACATCTAATATTTTAACATGTTATTTTTATTCAATATATGTGTATTTAATTTCAATCTCGAGCACGAATTGAAGAAAGATCTTATAATTAAAATTATGATAAGACATCTTAATCAAAACAAGTAGAGCCTAATTGAGTAGCTCGATCATCCTCGTGGTCGAGTTGGTAAATGTTTGCTTGATCACACACTAAGTATAATAAAACCATTCCATTTCACCATAACTCAAACATTCAATTAAGTTCCATTCCATTGTATAAAAACTCTCAAACATAAATAATGGTATGATGGGATTCATGGAGACATACCGATAAATAGAACCTGACCATCTCCGTGACATGTGAGGCATCTATCCACATCATCCCTGGTGAGTTTAGAGGGTTCTCTCCCACATGGAACACTGTTGAGTTTTTGTAGCATCCAGGAGCTCAGCACAAATTTTCCCATATTCAGGGACACCTATCGTGGACTATAATTACCATTGCAGATATAAAAGAAATGATCATTGGGTATAAAAACAAAAAAAAACAACAAAAATTTAATTATTTTATAGTGGAAAAAATCTAGATACCAAAAATGTAGGGAAAAATAAGACATTGCACCCATTATTGTTTTACCAATAGAAGAAGAAGCTCTCCAAATCCATGGATGAGACCTCCCAATCAGCTAATGTTAAAAGCCACCCAGATTCGATTACACCATAGCTACTCTAGGTCATGGGTGGTAGGGGCTGACCTCGACAATATTATTGACCAAGCAGGAGGAGAGGGACCGAGAGAGGGGGACGTCCCGAGGGGTGTTCGGCCATGGGGGTTCTCGCGCGCTACTGCAGAGTGGGCCGGGGGATTTCGGAGGAGGAGATTGAGCTTGGATGTCTCCAAGAGAGGGAGGCGAGGGGAATGGGGGGAACGTCGCTGGGAGATGAGAGTGGAAGGGGACGTCGTCTTCAAAGAAGGTGCTGAGAGGGGACGGGGAACATTGCCGGAGGAGAGGGAGGGGTGGGGAGGCGCAGGTGGAGGCGGAGGTCGGGAGGAGGATGAGGTCAGGGAGGGGAGGAGCACAAGGGGATGAAATGTCTCGATGGAGGGAGCCCTAATTTGGGTATAATATTCCCCAACAGTTAATAAAAATCGTGGTTAATACATCTCTTTCCCAATGGTTTTCTTAAACCGTTTGGAAAACCCAACATAAAATAGCATATGCCAACGGTTCTAGTAAACCGTTGGCATAGGTTGTTTTTCCCAATGGGTTTTCTAAACTATTAGGAACAAAGTGTTGTTATAGACTCAATTTCCAATAGTGAATACCAACTCTGTGAGATCAACTGTGCCCTCAAATTTCAATTCCATGCTCTTGTTCAAATGTTAGAAAAACAAGCTCGTATGTTTACTAAAAGTACGTGATGAAATGTTTTGAAATTGATTCTGGTACCACCGGGCCTCAAAATCATGCGCCGTCAATTTTCGCGGACTCATAAAATTCCAATATATTTTGAAAACATTACATGGAAATTATAGGTCTTTACAAAGTAGTAATTATAATTAATTACAAATAAATAGAAATAAATAGTAAAATATTGTAACAAGTAGCAGTAATTTGTAATAATAAGCACTAATTCGTAATAATTAGTTGTAATTATGAATAATTAGTCGTAATTACTGAAAATTAATGCTAATTAGTAAAAATGAGTAATAATTAGCGGTAATTTGTAATAAATATTTTTATATAGTAATAAATATCAATAAATACTAATAATTAGTAATAATTATTAATAATTAACAATATTTAGTAATATTTAGTAATAAATTGTAATAAATTGAATTAAATAATTGTAATAATTAGTAATTAGTAATAAATAATAATAATTAGTAAAAATTAGTAATAGTTAGTAATAATTAACTATAATTAGTGGTAATTTGTAATAATCAGTAGTAATTTGCTATAATTAGCAGAAAATAGTAATAATTAGTGGTAAATATTAACAAATAATGGTAATTAACAATAACTATGAATATTTAGTAATAAATAACATTAATTGGTATCAAATAGTACTTATTAGTTTTAAATAGGAATAAATATTAATAAATAATTATAAATAGATATAAATATTAAAAAATAGAAATAAATTGTAATAAATTTTAATAATTAGTAATAATTAGTTTTATATAGTAATATATAGCAATAAATAGCCATAAATTGAAAAAAATTGTAATAAATATTAATAATTAATAACAGATATTGGTATATCATAATAATTAATAATAATTAGCTTTAAATAGTAATAATTAATATTAATTAGTAGTAAATGGTAATAATTTGTAGTAAATAGCAATAATTATCCATAAATAGTAATAATTAATGGTAAACAGTAATAATCCATTACATTTAGTAGTAAATAGTAATAAAAGGATATAATTAAAAATAATTAGTAATAATTAGTAATAATTAGTAATAATTACTAGTAATTAGAGGTGATCGCATACATCACATTCTGGTCAGTAAATTTTTTTTGTGTTTTAAAATTAACAGCAAATAAAATATTTGAACTATTTTTCATTTTAAATTTTAATTGATGCAGACAAATGAAGACACAACATCTTAGAAATGGACTGAGAGTCAGGCTGAGAACCAAGATTGAATTACTGCAACATGATTTGGACAAACAACATGAATGTTGGAAACTGAGCACGTCTTTGAGAAAGTTAGAGGTTTCAGTATCGCCTCTTGACTGGCGCATATGGGACATTACGGTACCGCTACGATGTCAGTGCACAACTTGTGAGGAGCTTGTGGAGAGTCATCATCATCTACTGCACATTTTCCGGGATAGATAACATCTCATGATGAGCTTATATAGAGCATACGTAGGGTGCGGGATGAACTCCATTGGCAGGAATAACAACAGTAGGGAAAGATGTGTCGATGGCAGCTGGAGTAGCATGAGTAGAGGATCGAATACATCTAAAGAATAACACATGGTTTAGGGATGATTTTCCCTCCACCATCTTATCAAGCTCCTCCATATCCTCTAAAAGACCCTTCCCCATAATGATGTATTTACATTTTATGATAAAATAGTTGGACATAAATGTTTATATACTATAATATATTTCTATTTCTATGTATTGAGTTATTTATATTATTGTGAATATTTTATTATTTTATATTTTTATTTATTTAACTTCCTAATATTTTATTACTTTATTATTAATTCATTTTTTAGATATTTTTATTTTTAATTAATTAATTATTATTATTTTTTGAAAATGTTATTTTTTATTATTTCATTATAATTAGAATTTTGTTATTATTGTATATTTTTATATTATAGTGAATATTGAGTTTTTTAATATTTTATAATTTTTTTTATAATATTATTGTAAATTTTATTAATATTATTTTAATGATAATAATAATAATATTATTATTATTATAATATTAATACTTATATTGTTATAATTATTATTATTTTATTTTATTAATATTAATTTGTTATTTCTTTATTCATTGACATTATTTCAACAATATCATATTATTATTAATATTATTATTTTACTAAAATTTTCTAATTTTAATATGTCTATTTTTTAAATTTTTTTGGGACAAGTAGATTTTCCCAACACAACAGGGTTTTTTAAAATCTTCGAGAAGTTATTTGCGACACCATTTTCTACAACGTGGCATTTGCGATGAGACCCATCACAATAGACATTTTACGACGGGGTCCTGTCTTAAATTCCCCATCGCAAATAACTCAAATTCTAGTAGTGAGAGACTACTGTATTTTTATGGTTTACTTTGTTGGGGTGGTTGGTTGCGGCGTAGGTGCATCCCATGTGTTGAATGTTACTATGTGGGGTGAGGTGGATGTGTCGTACCAGTTTTTTAGGCTACATCCAAATTAGGGGTGGCTCCAATGTGGATTGTAGGATGTGACATAGGCCCTCCCCCAAGCTAAATTGGATCAGCCTCATGGATCTAGCTATGGACCCAAACATATGTTTTATCCAAGGATATGATATACTCCCCTCCAACTGTGTAGTGGGCAAGGTGGTCTACTATGTGGTTGTAGGCTCTGTGTTTTGGTCCTCTAATATTCAGTCTACCTATAAATACCACTAAGGTCCCTTGACCTCGTTTTCTTCCACTCCTTCCAATTGAACCCTATGCACCCACGGGTGATTTTTAATTGCATCGAATCTTGGTTTTGATAGTGATCAATCCAAACTTCTTACGTTCAAAATGTGGTGATTTCATTTAGGCTCTTTTTCTTTTATGTATGTTTACCTCCATTTTATCTCATTTCCTCTAATTCATTATTTCTATATTATGGTTTTTGATCTCTGTCACTGTAAGGGTGTTTTATTTGTTTTTTATCAAAGTGTTCCTTGGACAACTTCCTTGGGTGATTGTAGTTTCCTCTCATCATAGGTGATTTGAGTTCTATGACATTGATTCATTTACGTGCAATAAATGTTAAATATTTTAGGTATGGGATTCATTTCTTTTAATCTTTATATACAAGAAATCATAAATTGATTGTGTTATATCCCATTAGATGGTTCTGGAATTACCCTAATTAATATTAAACTAGATTAAATAATTGAATTAGTTTATGTTTAGAAATTTTATGTTGTTATTTTCAACCATGATAATGGTTTTCTTCTTATTTTACAAGATATTGTGTTATTTATTCTATGATTTTCATTGAATGTTGTGATTCTTGGTTAATCATATTGAAATTGATGAATATTCATAAAGGACATGTAACAATCCAAACTATTAAATAATGTTTTTTTCCTGAAAATGTATGTTTTACTGTGTCAAATTCATTAAATGTATATAATTATAAATTATGAAGTAAATATAAATTTTCATCTATTCTATGACCGTTGTTGAATTATGACCAATTATATATATGAACTTTGGAAACAATAATAATGTCTAAATTTTAATTATTGTTTATAAATAGAAATGAAATGGAAAAAATAATTCTAAAAGAAGAGTCGATGGCCTCTACCAGTAGATTTCTGCTATTCAAAGCCCATTTTTCGGAGCTCAGGAAAGATGTAGTGTCCCTAGGATTCACCCTGGATTTCACCCATGTCATAATTCAACATGTTATTATTTAACAAAATCTCAATTGGGAGAAGTTAAAGTTTGTAGAAATCACCCCTCAGGACATGTAATCGGAGCCACCCCAAGAGACTATCACCATTGCACACCTTACCTTTAGGTCATATACGAGTGTTATAAGTTGTTATGTATCATGGTTTAATTAATTATTCTATTTTAAATTTTTATAAATAATATTCAAATTCAATCAATTATGTTATGAGAATATTCATTCTGAAAAATATAATTACAATCTTAAATTTATTTTTTGAGTAAAATGGTACTTTTTAGAAATATGTAAATTTTTAGTTTAAATTTTTTTTGCATCAATAATGTAATGATAATTAAATTGTTTTATAAAAAAATCTCTTTTTTAATTATAAATTATGATTATATCTATTGTTTTACACAATTAATTATTATTCAATCACTTTGATAAGAAATATTGTTTTTAGAAAAAAATTGATTTTTTAATTTCAATTAATGATTTTATATTAATGAATTAATTAAATTTTGGAATAATTAAAATTATAATGAAATATAATTATTTAATTATTTTTATCACGAATAAATGTTCATATACTTTTTATGATATCAAAAGCATATTTTATTAAGGTTTGGGAAGTGTTTTTCTCAATACCCATCAATTTTTAAAAAATGCCAGTTTTATATTAAAAGTAAAAAGTCAAATATTTAAGAAATTAATTAGAAAAAATGAATATAGATTTTAGAATCAGGAAATCTAAATTATCAAAATTTGAATTTTTCATAATTTTCTACGACTTCCAAAATTTCGAGTAAAAATTTATTTTCGTATAAATATAATGTGTGTTTAATAACATCATAATGAACCAATAGTGATGAAATAAATAATATTAATGATATATTCTACCGAATACATGTTTTAAAATTAAATTAATATGATTTTATATTTTATTTATTTATTTCTTAATTCCTTAGTGAATCCTCCAAGACGTATAACATATTTAAAGATTTTAAAATAATTTCCTTTAGAGTGTGACTCGCCTCCACATAAGCAAGGAAAACAATTTCATATGTTCATCCCTAGGTCTTATAAAATAATTTTTTCCACTATATTTTTTTATAAAAAAATGGAAAAAACTATTATATGGTTTGTGGTTTTGAATATTCTAACGTGTACTGTCCAAAACCAAAATAATGATGAATTCCTCCTCCATTCCTATATAATCCCACACAAGAACCCATTAATCCTCACCCAAAATACATGAATAACGTCCACAAACATCTCTATAATCCATATAGTCCTCCCAAAGCACCCCCCATATCCCAATAAGCCTCTACAATGCCATTGGGTCCACATATCCAAACAATGGATCCTCAGTTTCCTCTTCTCCTTTCAAATTCAAGCATCTTATTTGAAAGTATTTATGGTAATATAAAATTCATAAAATGTAATTATTTTATAAAAATTCCATTAAATTCCAATTGATTTTATTTTAATTTGGGATCATTTATTCACCCCCATTTTCCATTACCTAAGCCGTCACTATAAAAAATTACGTAAGGGATTTATCTTTTCTCATTTCCATTTAAGAACATATCTTATATTAAGTTTCATAAATTCCATTTTTTACGATGGATTACGGTGTTTGATGATTAACATACTAACCATTTAATTTACAATTTATGTGATCTCCCTTTCACTCACGTTAAAAACCCCTATCACCCTTTAAGTACATCTGTTACTATGAAGAAATTCTGTATGGGGTCTTCCACCCTCAAATATTATCAAGAATTCAATTCATGTTATGTAATTCAGTTCACTTTTTAACTATGACAGGCTTTAATGTTCCATGACCACAATAATTTACTTTATATATATATATATATTATAATAACATCCTTTCATTCCCATTTATCCCAACTATGATCCGTTATGTACACTCATTACTATGGTGAAATTTCATAAGTGTTTTCCCTATTATCATTTATATTAAATCATTTATTCTATATTATGAATCCTAATTCCATTTCATATGTTCGGATATTATGTTCCATGATCCACTTAATATTCATATTATAAGTAAATGATGAGATATCCCTTTCTCTTTCATGAACAAGATTTTTAAACTTCCATATGACGGCGTTATGCTGTCAAAATTGTACTGTGATTTTCCATGATAAATTCATCGTGTAGTGAATACCATACCCATTCCTTTATAAAGATTATTAACGTTTTAAAAACATATATACTTATTTAATGGTGACATACATGTATTTATTACATATTATTTTATCATAGAAAATTATTATGTTTAATGAATACATGTTATATGATCTCTGTGGAACATTTAAACATAACATTTAAAAATTCATGAAGGGTGCACCCTGATAGCTCTCCAATTCATTGGGTATTCTTTAGTATCATCATTCAACATATTGGCATATCGATTTACCTAATGCCTTTATAGTTATTTTTCAGTCATTTTTGGATTGAGTTTTACCTGATTCCATTATGTTTATGATGTAGGGTTTTAAGTTGTTGCAACATTTCCATTACATGATTATCATGCTTTATCATTCATTTATATTCATGTTTATATTATGCCACATTGATATTAATATTTAATAACATGTATTTTATGTCTTATTTTTATTCATTACTTACTACCTTACTGGGATTTATATCTCACAACATTCATGTGATTTTTCCCAAGAAATTGCATGCAGTTGTATGTAATAAAGAGTATTATGAACATGTTAAGGCGGAATTCAATAAATATGTTGCATTTCATGTTTTAAGTTGTTTTGAAAAGTACTTAATATCCAAAGGCACTATAAATCTTGGTCATTTGTGGTTGTATTAAGTGTGATCAAATTTAATAAATCATGTATTATTTAGTAATAAGAATATGGTTGTTATAATTGGTATTAGAGCTAGGTATAGTATTTTTTGGGATTAGTATTATAAAATCAATGTGAAAACTATTATGGATAAGAGTAAGTGAAATATATTATTTGGTAATTATATAGTCATTGTTTTATCCAGAAAATAAATCCATGCTTGGATACAAACAAGTGGAGGTTGCTTTGGAAATGATGTATCTATGGGTAAAACCCAAAATCACTTCTTTTATCTAGAATCTAATTCGAATTAGTTCATGATAATGGGCCTTGCTGCACACCTAGCTTGACAGTTAGAGGGGATATTCTTTGTAAAATTCATAATAAATTCTATGAACCATTATTAATGGAACAAAATAATCCCATAAGAATACATATTTTGAAATAGATCAATGATAACCAAGATTTAATCATAGGGTATCACTGGTTAGGATATAATATTCGTATAAAATTTTACCCTTCCATGTTCAGTGTTTTCTTATTCACATTTTTATTAGCTATTTATTAAAATACCAAAATTGTATTTTCATTTTCTTAGTTAAAATACTGAATTAGGAATGCCTATAAAGCTCTTCTCTCTCTTCTCTAAGAACTATATGGAATGATTATCCTAAAGTTACGCTCAGATGAATTTGAAACTTTTTCAAATAACCATGTTACATGAAAAAACATTATTAGGCATCCAATAACTCTATTATTTCATGATTATTTCAAGTATCATGTACCATTTATTGTAGTCATTCCCTTTCAACTATATTACTATGATAAGCATGGTATGTACCGTCAAGGTATTTTAAAATTCATCTCATTATTTTAAAATGGGGAAGAAGTAAATGAGATTATAGATACTAAAAAGAGGGAGACACCAGAGTTTCCAATATGTTTCAAATTATAGATTTCTCTGATTAAGGAAATACCAAAAATGATATAACAAAAACCTATTTTGAAATATTTGAAGATGAACATGTATGTATTTTTTATAAAAAACATGTCCAAAAAGTTATTTCAATATTATATGGGAAATACCTTTTTATTGACTTATCGATCCTTCCATCGATATAAACCATGATGATGGAGGTGTTTTTGGGTAAGAATGTAGATGATTTTAAGAATATACTGAGGTACCATTTTGATGCAAGAAACTTTTATACATAAAATTAGTTGGATGAGTAAATACTAAACACCTAATTTAAAAAATTAAGGAGAATTACTCTCATCTATTTACAAATTTTATGGATGAAATTTCTGAAGGGGGGGAGAATTTAACAACCAGAACATTTGAATAATATTTTTTCCCTGAAAATTTATCATCAACTATATAACATTACAAAAAACAATATATGTATAAATTAAAATGTTAATATTAGTTTTCGACCACAATATGATTGTGGGTCGATTATCACCGAGGAACAATATTACCATTGGAGCAATAATAATTTTATCCTTTTAAATATTGTCTATAAATTGAAATGAAAATTGAAAATTAAATCATAAAGAAGATTTGATGGCATCTACGAGTAGAATTGTTGCATATGATACCCATTTGTTAGAGATTGATAAGGATGTAAAATCACAAGGCTTCATCAAATACCAAGACCAAGATGACCTTCAACATGTTAATCTTGAGTGAAATCACCTATACAAAAAGTTCATGTTAGTGGAAATCACCACTCTAACGATGTTATGAGAGCCACCTCAGTAGTCTATCACCATTGCACACATTACACTTAGGTCATATGAGGGTGTTATAAGGGGTTATGTAACAATGTATTAGTGCATAATTCTGTAATAAATTTTCATATATAAAAATCTTATTCCATAAAATCTATTCTGAGAATATATTATCATAAAAATATGATGAATTTGAGAAATTGATTTTTTGCTTTAAAATGATACATTTTAGAAATATATAAATTATTATATGAAACAAAGGTTTTTTTAATGATGTTATTATTAGTAAATATATTTATAAAAATGATTTATTTTTATTATAGATGATGATTATATATTTTTTTAACACTATATTTTATTAAGTAATTAGTTTGATTTGAATTATTATTTTATACGATAAAATATAAATTTTATTTTAAATTCCAATTAAGAAAAAAATATTTTAACGAATAATTGGAAAAAATATTATTTTAATAAAATATTATAACATAATTATTTTTATTAGGAATAAATGATCATATTATTTTCAAAAAGTAAAAAAGAATTTTTATTAAGGATTGAAAGCTGTTTTTTTCCAAACCCATTAATTTTCGATAAATGTCTGTTTCATGTTAAATGTAAAAATTCACATAATTATAAAATTATATATATTAAATAAATATTATATTTGGAATCAGGAGTCAATTATTTTCAATGGTGAATATTTCATAATTTTTTGAGATAGTAAAATTTTCAAGTAAAAATTAAATACCGTATAAATATACTGTGTGTTTTGGAACATCATAATGTCCCAATAGTGATGTAATAAATAATATAAAATGCATTTTAGATAAAATTAATGTTTTAACCTTACAATATTGTGATTTTATATATTTTTATTTATTTTATAAAGCCTTAGTGAATTCTCCATGAAATATATAATCTTTTACATTTTTGAAATAATTTCCTTCAGTGTGTGACTCAACTCCCCATAAGAAAGGGAAATTGGTTAGTATGATAGTCTAGTGTACTTTTAAAATAATTTATTTCACACCTCTTTGATACAATCCATGTTAAAAACCATGTTATGGTTTGTGGTTTTGAATATTTTATTGTGTATTTTCCAAAACCAAAATAATACACAATTTCCCCTCCTTACTTATATAAACTCAAATCTGCTCCAATTACACATCTCTAAAACACCATTAAGATCCAAAAAACTCTGATATATAATACCTAGATTCATCCAAAGTCACCCCAATCTCCCAAGATGCCTCTACCATGCTTTTGGGGCCACACATCCATGTAAGGGATCCCCACTTTCCTCTCCTCCTTTCTAATTCAAGCATCTTATTTGAAAGTAGTTCTTATAAATCCAAATGGGTATAGTTTAATACATTTATAATAAATAAATTACTATAAATTTGATTTTATTTTAATAACTAATAATTTATCCACACTCAGTTTAATCCTTTCTTAAGCCATTATAATTCTGAAATTCTGTTAGGGATTTCTCTATTCTCATTTCCATTCAAGCACATATTTTATATAATGTTTCTTAAAATACATTTTTATAAGTTTTGATTTGATGTTACATAATTTTCAAGCATTATATTTGATTTATATTGGATTATAACTCCCTTTAACTCTCACTAATCCACCTATAATTTTATATGTACACCCGTTACTATGTAGAAATTCCGTAAGTGATTTTCCACCCTCATCTTTTATCAAGAATTCCATTCATGTTATTCCTTTAAATTTTCTTTTTCCTATTCTATTATATATTTTTCAACATCACCATAAATTCCATTTTATTAATATATTATTGGATCTTCCTTTCACTATCATTAATCCCAACTATGTTCCTTTTTGTACAGATGTTACAATACTGAAATTCTATAAGGGATTTTCCCTTCTCATTTATAAACAAGTAATTCTTCTATATAATGCATATAAATTTCTTTTAATATTTTGGGATATTATGATTCATGATCTACTTAATATCCATATAATTTATAAATAAGTAGAAACACCCTTCTCTATCACTAACACAATTTATGAACATCCATATGACATCGTTATGCTACAGAAATTGATCCTCGATTTTCAATGCCCAAAACATCATGTAATGTATACCATAACCATTATTATATCAAGGGTATTAACCTTTGTAAAAATATAATCATTTCATGGCTAATTACATGTATTTATTTCACATTGCATTATCATGGAATAAATGAAAATATTGAATGAATCCATGTAATATGATCTGTGTGGCACACTTAAGCATGAGATTGAAATAACAGTGAATGGTGCACCATAATAGCACAACAATGAATTGGGTAATTTTTAGTATCATGATACTTCATGTTTGGACATGGGTTAACCTGATTTATTTATAGTACTTTTTTCCAGCATGTTGGGATAGGGATTTTCCTGATTCCATTACATTTATGATGGAATGTTTTAAGTTTTTTCCACATTTTCATGTTATTATTATCATCCTTTATCGTCACTTTATATTCATGTTCCTATTATAACCCATCGATATACCTATACACTAACATTTATTTTAATTCATTAGTTAATTCATTGATTTTTTTCTAACTAGGCTTTATTTATCCCCCTTTTCACATGTTTTCCCCAGTATATCAGAAGTAGTTTCATGTATGAAGGAATTCTATAATGTGGATTTCAATTACAATGTTGTATTTCATTTTTAAAGTTGTTATATAATCTACCTAATTCCCCATGGAACTATAAACCTTGATAATTTGTTTTTTAATTATGTGTGATATCATATAATAAGTCTTGTATTAATGTGTAATAAGAATAGTGTTGTTATAAGTCATAAAGCTGATAATGTTTTGGGGTTGGCTGATTAATTAAATAGAATGAATATTTATAAAATCTAGTGTTTCTCAGTATTTTATATTAATAAATTATATGAATGTGTTAAATTTTAAATGATTTTTTTTTCAAAGTGTCAATGGAATTGGATAATGAACTTGAAGCCAGAATGCTTATTGGTGGTAATAAAAGGCATGGTAAATGAGTTTTGTTCTATCAAAGGTATGGTGAAACCAGAATCATATGATAAATAAAATTTTTAAATAAATTAATAGCTTGTTGTATTTTATTACATAGGATGTTATATTTGTAACCTGCTCCGATTACCCAACCAGGACAAAAGTATCACTGAGAGGGGGAGTGGGTGAATCATTGATATTTTTTCGTTTAAGTTCTATTTCATAAGAAATAACCATAACCTAATGTTAAAGTTTTATATATTTATTTAGACCATGTAAAACTCATAACCTTGTGAATATAATAATTTACAAGGTTCACTACTCAACACGAGTATCTAGTCCTTGGTATGGTTTGGAAATAATCAGATATGACACAATCCACTAGAAACAACCCTTTAAATGGAATTAAATGAGTAGGATATGACCATTAACATATGTAGCATTATGTTCAAAACAATAGTGCATGTTCTTCAAGTATAATGAAATTATTTAACATAATTTTTATATCAAACATGATATGGTTTTTCTAGATCATCTATCGCAAATACGATCATTCAAATAAATTCTTCCCATTCTTACAAAAAAAATACAAGGAATGTCCTTAACATTGTAATGATACTTAATGTGATTACCAATTATAATTTCTCAATTAGGAAAATATAATCCTATCATAATTCCACTGAAATAATTTTATGATTTTTATTTAATAGTCTAAAAATAACAATAAACATTTCCCATTCTAATAATCCATCATAATACGATAACCATCTAAATACAATCTATCTATTCTTCTTCATTTTCTTATACTTTTTTCGGATAATCATTTTCAATTAAGCTCTATCTAAGAAAAATTTATTGATAGAAATACGAGCATCTATCTTGGAAGAAGAATTTATTAAAATCTGCATATCATCACACTGACATACAATGATATTCTAAACATACATTAACTAAAAGTATTTCTCTCTGTAGTTTGACCTTGGTTTGTTATTATACAAATATATAAGATAAATATTCAACATTATATATCATAAAATTGGTTTTGATTCAAGTAGTTTACTTTATATTGAACTACTTAATTATTATTTTTTGGATTCTATGTTGTATTCTCTATAGAAATATTCGTTGATTCATTGGATAATGGTGTTATTTGGAATCATATTAAAATAAATATTTTTTGGAAGGATACTTGGAATAAATTTAATAAAAGTGTCTCTATATCATATAGAGGTCACTTTTATAATTCGATAAAAATCACAATGATAAATATAAGAATAAAATAAAATATTTAGAAATAGAGTTTGAATGTAAATGGAAACATCATTATATATAGAGACAATAGTGGCATGTTTTTAAAATTTTTTTGATTAATCATCTGAAAATTTGGTTTACACGGTCATGGAAATTGTGATCATTTTAAGGTGATATGGGCAGTCATTAGAGTATGTTATAATATATTGATAATTTTCATACATATTTGAGTCTTTGTTATCAATTATTGATTCTATATATCATGAATTATTCTGGCAGAGTGATGTGGAAATTTTTTTTTCAAAATGTTTATTATACAACTATTTAAATATATTATGTGATCTTAAATTATAAGAATTCATTTAATATAAAATCTTGTATCATATTTTTAGTTTTTTGTACAAAAATAGTGTGAGGGGATGAAAATTAGTATTCGTTCCCTTTTTGTGTTTTTTTTGTGTTGTATGCACCTCGATAGGGATTCAAGGAGATTAGAGGATAAATAAAGAAAATTTGTCGGTGACACATCCATTTGATGCATGGATGTGTCATGGATTCATGGGATATGTCGAAACACATGATTCTATGGTGTGGTCTCCCAACTATTGTGTAGGGAGACTGAAAGGTGAAAAGTTGAGGTTTTAACCATTTTTGGTCTGTCTCTTCCATGGTGGTTGGTTCTAACGTAGTCCCTTCCCATGTGTCAAGCACTATGGCATGGAATGAGGTGTATGTACCTTAGTGGTTTCTTAGGCTACTACAAAATAGTGGGTTGATAAAATGTAGGATATATCCTTGCCTATAGACCCTTCATATATAAATAGTATATGCACCATGGATCCAGCATTAGATCCCAGCCACAAGATTTACTAGGGGCCATGATATTGTCTCCTCCCACTATGCAGTGGTCGAGGTGGTGTACATTGTGATCAAAGGGGTTGCGTCAAGGTCCTGTAAAAATATTGTTGCCTATAAATACCCCTAATTCCCCTGGACATGGTTTTATCCCACTACTTCCTCTATAACACTAGGAACCCAATAGTTATTTTCAATGGTAGAGATTCTCCATTTTGATAATGGTAAATCCCGAATTCCCGATTTCAATTTGTGATGATATAAGATTGTATCTTTCCATTTACTAGTTTTTTCTCTCTAGTTGATCTTGATTCCTCCCATTCCTTCTTTCCATGTTATGGAATATCATCTCCATAAGACAAATGATGTTTTCTTTAGTATTTATCCTTACAATCATGGAATTAAACCCTTGAGAGAGCGTAGTTTACTCATGATAGAGGTGATCAGAGATCCACATGTGATCAATTATATTACGAAGAATATCAATGATTTGAGTTAGGGGAGTCATTAATTCTTATATTTATTTACCTGAAGTAAAAAATTTACCAAGATTTTTTCCTTTTGATGGAGGTGTGATTAATCTATTAATATTAAACCATATTAATGAATAGAATTAATTTCTTTAGCGATTTCATGTTGTTGCTTTTCCCCAAGATAAGGGATTGCTCTTTATCTTTCTAGATAGTGTTATATATACACTATTAATTATATATAATTTTTTTATTCTTGGTTTATCATATTGAAATTTATGATTTTAGAATAATAAAATAAATATGGTAATGTTTTGTTTGTAGGAAAATGTATTAAAGAGGAAACATGTTTTACAAATCAAGTGAATCTCATAATTTGATGCTATTCAAATTTATTCAAATATACATGTTTAAATTTATGTGTTATTATATTCCTTAATGTAATTGTATAATAATATTAATGTTGTAATATTTGTTGATAATAATAAATACCATTATTAATTACTTTTTTAAATCCTTTTGTTTGTTGAAACTGAAATCTTCTATCATAGATAATATTTAAATAATGTAATTTCTCATTTTGAATTTTATTATTTATAGTACTTATATTAAAAATTTATGTTAACCCATTTAGATTCTTCTTCTATTTAAATTGCGTTTAAAACATAAAATTTATTGGTAAATATTTTACCATTTAAATATCGATTGGATTTGTGTTTCATTTTACTGCACGAGCTGATTAACATGGCCTGATAAATTTTTTTATGATGCTCGATTTGAGATGGAAACATTGATATCTTTTGTATCACCTTTTTCTTCATTTCTCACAATCGATAGATGATGTTGCCTGACCTATCCTTGCCCACCATTCAATTGAGATTTTCCATGTCCTGTTGGTTGGGTAGTACAACATCAATTTTGTGGAAGCCTTACATGTTATATGTAATTAGACATTTAGGGATCTTATGGGGGGTTCCATCACCCATGTGGCACCTATGTTCAATATATGAAACAATTATGAAAATCAACTTAATGGGAGGTTGAGTTCATCTGGTATATAGAAGTCCAGATTCATAAAAATAACACCCTCTTGCCATTGATTGTTTTTTTCTTCCCACTTGTGGTTCAACCGGCTTTATCTCTCTCCTAGTATTGATAATCAATTTTTGTGTCTTCAATATCATTGGTGTTAGTATATCATTCTCATATATGAAACTATATAGTGGCCCACCAAACCCCCCACACACCACTACTATGCAGCTCTTGGTGGAGCATGTTGGGATTCTTCGCGGTATAAGACATGAAATAATTGTTTGACTCTAGAGAACTTATGTGATCATAACATTTCAACATCATAAGAATCTATGAGATTGAACACAATAGAATTTTTTCAATGTTTTATGTGTTTAAAATAATAAATCTTTTTTGTTACAACTTATAGTGTGCAATTTCTGTTTTAGCGCTTCTATGAATTTAATTTGGATATCTTATTTACCTCTATACAGTGTAATCTATTTATGTTTTGAGAATATAATAAAAGTTTGTGTGTGGGTGGTGCTATTTATATGAAGTAGGTCCCAATGAGAATGAATCACATAAATCTTGGTGCTTTCTTTGATATCTATTCTCATTTCTTCTTCTATAATTTTTTTTGTTTCATTATTCTTACATCAACACTGTGTTTGGTTGTGTATTCATTTTAATCAAATTAAATATGATTAATCTTTAATATATAATTAAATCATATTGTTTATTCACTGGTACTTGGAATTATTTATGGGGGGTTGTGTTATGATATTACCCCCACAATAATGTTGTATCTGAGACACTCGAATAAACAATGGTGTTTGTAAAATATGATATACAATAATTTGATGGGTGAAATGATTTTAATTTGTGTCGACTAAATATAAATGTTATTATAGAAAAACATGGGATATAAGATGACCTTTTTAGAGAGAATAATCCTCATGTATATCATTCCACATATAGTGAAATAGTCACAACCTAATCAGATGTCCCTCTAGACATTTTGGGGAAAGAACATAGCTCGTTTCCATTTTCTATTGGAGATAAAGTCTTCTGGGATGTTTTTTATGAGACCTCAATAAATGGTATATGGTCTAAACATGAAAAAGTATATATGAAGAAATATTTATTTGGTATTCTACATATGAATCACAAATTATATAACACCAAGAAAGACCTTGACGAGTTTAATAAAATGTTATTAGAGCTCCCCAATATAAATTTTAATGTTTTTTTGTGAGGACCAAAAAATTATACTTTTTTATTATTTATAAATATCATAAAAACATATTATCAATTATATGGGGTATGTTAGAGATTCATTGACATTAGTGGTAGTATTGTCCGCCTTTCTTTCATGTATGTTGCATGGAAAGGCCAAGGTAAAATATAGAGATGATAATCTAAATGTGAGGGGTCATTTAGAGTTCCAAATGTAAGAGAAATGTAATCATAATAAGGGATGTAAGATTCATATACAATCATATGAACATCAGTTTAAACCCCAGTAGATGGAGGTTAACTATTACCACTATAGGAATCCTAGTAAAATTTGAACCAAATGGACTGATTTGAATTCTTGAAAAATTTCAATGGGGTCTTGTGATCATTCTCTCTTTGGAGACCAAGTATATGAATGTGTTGAGGATTTGTGTGTGTCCCAATAAAGTATTGATGTAGAGTGGGTCTTAGACATTGGATGTTCCTTCTATATGTTCTTATATAGCAGTTCCTTTTATTTTTTTGACTGAGAGTGTTGAATGAGGGGTTTTATAAGAAAAACATATAGTTGTTGCATTAAGAAAATAGGTTCTGCTAGTCTAGAGCTCTCAGAAAATTCTCTTTTCACTTTATTATATGTGATAGAAATACATATTTTATCTGACATTTTATCTCAATAGTTTTTTAAAGAAGGTGGCCCTTTGACAAATTATCAATGAAAAATTTATTAATAAAGAAGAGATTACAAGAATCTAAAAGCCAGGTTCATATTACAATATTTCAATTGTATGGGATGTAAGTTAATCAGGAGATCCTCCTTCAATGTAATGTTTTTCACATCACTATTATTTGAGATACTATATAAAACCTTATTCCCCTCTCGGTAGGTATGAGTTGCAATGCAATTGACGTCTTGGAGAGAACAGAGACAATTCATCCAGTGTGTAGTAATCATCCAAGATAGATAAATCACCCCATTATAAATGTCTAACACTATAATAGTAGAATCAATTTCAATACACATGTTGTCCAATCCTTTGTCCATGTCAAAATAGATGGCATGAATCACACTAGCATTTCAGCTTCCAGAGAGGTTTCAATACCGCAACCTCCAAAAAAGAACCCAATGATATCACTTGGTGTCTTATATGACATAGATTTTACCTTTAATATAATTTTGGCTGTGTTAGAGTATCCATGGTATATAATAGGGTTCTTAATGGATCTATTCTGAATGGGTTATATATTTTTGCTGTAAGAACAAATGTCAAGAAGTAGGGAAACACTTATGTCACAAACATTGATAGCATTATGCTTTGGCATAAGAACCTGGGACATGTGAGTGCTAAAGGTATATTGAAATTGAAAAAGAAATGGTTTTTCACTAAATTAAAACAATTAATATACCATTTTGATAAGATTATTTCATTGGTAAGTCTAAAAGAGTCATTTTTCATAGATCTAGCTTTAATACCAGTCACCCACTTTAGTATATTCACTCTGATTTGAGGGGACCTTCTAGAACTACCTCCCATCGGAGAGAATCTTAAATTATAACCTATATATATCACTTTTCATGCATAATATTGGTATATATTTTGATAAATAAATATAATTCCATTTTTGGGTTTAAAAATTGGAAGTCCCCTATTGAAAATCAATCTATGTAGAATTTAAATGATTTTCAGACTAGTAATGACCATTAATTCCAATCTTTCCCATTTATCTAGTTTTGAGAGAGTGATTTACTTTTAAATCACTAATAAATGAGACATAGTCCTCAAAAAATTGTCTAGCTGAGCATATGGATCGAACCATTCTTGAGTGAGTTCATAGAAAAATTTCCTGATCAGTTTTTCGCAAATCCTTTTAGGAAGAAGCTTTGACTTGGATAGTTTACTTTATAAATAGATGTCCCTTGTATGCCAAAAGATTTTAGACTCTTATATAATATTGGAGTAATCACCCACATCCTATGAACATGTTATGGTGTTTTCATTCACAACCCACAATCTTGTCAAGGGTGATAAACATGATCCCAAAGGTTCCAAATGAATCTCTGTAGCGTATCCTGAGGGGGTGATGGGGTTTAAGGATTGGGTAGATAAACATTTATTTCAAAAGTTAATTATTAGTTAGGATTTTGTGTTACAAGAGTTTTTTATTTCTACTGTCATACTTCCCACTAATGATAGTGTTGATCCTTCTCAGAAGAGGAATCATGAGGTTGATCCTTCAAATGATAGTTAGTTTCCTATTAAGACTCACTCTACGTATTGGGTTCCCCAATCATAGCATGAAACATATTATTGTTCTAATTCTGATGATGGAGTTCCTAGTGACGTTTAGAGTTATCAAGTTTCTCGCGATAGGTAGGGGATTGTAATTATACCGCCTCCAAGGTAAAACCATGCTAAAGTGAATTTCTTTACCTTAATTTTGATAGAAGATCTTGTCGGAGAGGATACAAAAATCACTAATCAAGATTTCAATAACACTAACACTTTGCATTTAATTTCATCTATGGAAGATGAGATGAAATCATTAATAATTATCCACACATGTTATATATTCAATAAAATAGATATTTCCATGGTGATTAGTTGTAAAAATATATATTAAACAAAACAAGACAATAATATAGGAAATAAAATAATGTTTAAATATGTACCTATAGCAAAAGGAATCCTTCAAAGAGAATGAAATGATTACTCAAAAAAAATTTCTTTAGTAAAATATTTTTCAATATTAATTTTTCTTCCATATCATACCCATTTATATTTTCATAATGAATATATGGATAAAAAATGTTTTCCTTCCTGGTGATTTAATTGTAAAATTATACATGGATCATTCTACTGGTATTGAACATGGATTTAAATATAACCATGTTTGTTTTCTCAATAAATAATTATATAGATTAAGATAAGCTTCCAGATAATTGAATAATAAGTTTGATTCTTTCATGTTATGAAATTATATCTATAGGAGATAGTTTTATGCTTGTGTATATTTTAATCTATTAAAAATCCATTCTCTATTTATTTCTACTTGTATACGAGATATTACTCATATGTTATTATATGAAATTAATCACCCTTGGTAAAATAAAACTGAATTATGATTCTTAATTACAAATTTAGGTGACTATAAAAAAATTATTTTCATGGAAATTACTAGGGATAAGAAGCACAATCTTATTTATTCATCATAATGTTCATATATCCTCAATGAGATTAAGTGGTATTGGTTTGATTCTTAGAGTCATATTAGTATTCCATTATGAAAAAATTATAAATTTTCATTATCTCAATCAAAATCCAAGGCTTTAGATATTGAATATATTAGTATAATCTCATATTCAAATATAGTGGGATGTATTATGTATGTAATGATTTTTACACAACCAAATGTTGGTTTTTCTCAATGTACATTGAGACGTTTTATGGAAAATACAATAAAAAAACATGGTCATGCTCTAAAATGATTGTTGTGGTAAATTCTTATACTTAATCACTTTCAATTTTCTATGGTAAGGGTATTAATTATTCTATATTTGTGACTTGTTATGTGGATTCATAATATGATAGATATGATTATACTATAAAATCACTAACTCGTTATGTTGTACAAAATCTGGAGTAAATGTATCAATGAAGTGAAATATGAAGTATGTGGTGACCCAATCAACCAGTGATGTTGAGTAAATAGCACTGAATGAAGTATTCAAAGAACCGTTATTTATTAGGGGTTTTATTTTTTTAACATAGTATAAGTATTTCTATTATTACTGTAAAATGTGATTCTCAATGTTCTATTTATTTGTCTAAAAAAAATTTATTCTATAGTTGGTAAAAGAATAATGTCTTTATTCATCATTTTATAGGATAAGTTATTGTATGTGTTTTTTTATTTCATTACAATCCACAATGAAGAAAACCCAATTGATAGATTGACTGGGGCTACAACATTATCCAACATCATGAATTGGTTATATATCTTGAACATGTATACACTTCAATAAAAATTAAGTCTGCTAACATGAAAAATTTTCAATTTAAAATTATGGATATTTGTTAATTTGTGTATTTATTATTCTCATATTGAAAATTGAAATCAACCCATTTAATTTTGTCTTTCATTTAAACTGTTTTAAATAAAAAAAATTATTATTAAATATTTCCTCATAATAATATCTACTAGATTTATATTTCATTTTTCCACATGAGATGATTTATGTGTCCAAATCAATTTTTTGGCTAGCTTGGTTTGGTATCCCATAATGGATATCCACATTATACCTATTTTAGTCATTTTTTTCTATAAATGAAGGTGACTTCTGTATCTATCCTAGCTATACATTGATTTGATTTGTTCCATGTTTTGCTAGGTGTGTGGTTCTATGATGGATTCATGGAGGCCACCATATGGCTGTTCAATTATTGGTTTAAAGATCTATAAGGGTGTTTCATCACCACTACACCCCTTGCATTCGATATAAGAAACAAATTTGAAAATATGTTTTTTTAGCTATGTTTATCTTGTAAACTTAGATCTATATTCCAAAAAATTGACACCCTTTCATAGCTGGTGGTTGGTATTCATCCCACTGGTGGTATTGTCTTCTTTTTTTGTATCCTTATTTTGAGAATCATTTTCCTCATATTCAATAATATTAGTGGTGGTGCAATAATCATCATCAACAGTCTCATGTGGTGGCCCGCCAAATCCCTTACATCCAATTGGCGTGTGGATAATAGTGGAGCCACTCGAGGTACTTCTCATTTGAAGATATGTGAGAATTTATTTAACATGAATTCCTAACTCAATCATCCTATTCACTAATCCAATGAATCATTAGGATCGTAAATTCATGGAAGATGAAGTGATCTGTATGCCCTTAATGTTTTCTATATTGTAGTTTTTTTAAACTTGATTCCTCCTTTATTCCTTCATCAAGTTCCCAGTTTCTGTTTTAGAAATTATTTTCATATCAATTTCTTATCTTCTTTTACTCATTACATTTTAATCTATTTTTTGAGAATATAATAAACATTCTTGTGTGGGGGGTGTTCATTCCATTCAATACATCCCAATGGGGTGGAAACACGGAAATCCTAGTGTTGAATTTATTTTATGTTTTAATTTCATCTTCTAAAACATATTTTTTTTCATTATTCCAACATAATCACTCTATTTGGATGAGTATTCATTGTAATAAAATTTATATTCATATTTTATATGTTGAACAAATCCATATTGTTTATACAGTTGTCCATGGGATTATTTTTCTTGTCACTATATTCCACCATAACTCTATAATACTTTTTACAGCTAATTACATAGGATTCCCAGAGTTGGAAACTATAATAATTGAATTGGTTAATTCATGTTATATTAAAACAGACATTTTAATAAATATAAATGATAGGGGACAAGGTTTCCAATTTTAATTTGAAGGATAAATGTCTTGGTTAGGGGATGTGAGAGAATGTTTTCATGCAAAGGATGGATGCATTGATTTTAGGTCCATGTTACCTTCTTGACTATGTTTGATTCATGGTACCTTCTGTGTAATCTAGATATGAGACCTTTTATGTGATGTAATATGAGATAGGGATGGGTGATGAGATAAGGGCAGGGAGGCCCTAATTTGTGGCAGCATTTGACACTCATGATGACAATATGTGTGGGGATATACATGAGGGTTTTGGGGATGAAAATAGAGTTTATGGAAGCCATTTTTGTTAGCATTACTCGTTGTTGTGCTCGATGATGGTATTCTGTCTCATTAATGAATCTATTTAATGGTCGGTTGATTGTGTTTCGTGTTTTACTTTCATTCCATTCCCAGCTTCTTGAGGTAGAGGGATGTGTTTGGTTACATCTCTTAATGGTATCATAGTATATTCCTAGAGTACCTATAATTATGGAATGTTTATAATTTTTAATTAATTTAGAACACATGGTTTTAGATCAATAAAGAATTAAAATTATATTGTCAATCTTAAGAATGAATGGACTCAGTTTTTATTATTCTTGGAGTGCATGGACTTCACATGGATAGTTAATGAAATATAATAAAAATAATATTTATTAATAGTTAATTAATTAATTACCATGAAGTGAGATGTTAAAAATATAATGAATTTAATAATGCGGCTTTAATTTCTTGTGATCATATAAGATATCTAGTCCTTATAAGTAGCAATTGGGTGTCATAGAGATGATAGCTACAATTGAACATAGGACTAGGTTAATGCCTATGGTTTACTCACAGGATATGATATATATAAAAATACATACATACATATATATATATATATCTTATTTTGTGATTTATTATGCTACCCCACCCATATCGGTAGGGAGAATGACACCTAGTGGACTCTGGGATGCTGTTTTCCCCCACATCTAGGTTGGCGAGGGATATATGAATAACTACACCATCTTGTCCTTTTCTCATCTCCAAAAAATAATGTGTGTGGTATGAATAGTGTTTAGTTTCTTCATATATGTGGGTATATGGATGTAATTTTTTATGGTTATTTCATGAATTTCTATCTCTGGATATAGTATCCAAAACATTATTATAGGTATGATGTGTAATGGTTGTGATGGTTTGAGGAACCAAAATATTTGTAAGGGATCTTATGGATTAGGGTATAATACCTGATGTATGATTAACATAATATGGACTATGGTGGCTCCCCAAAACAACTTGGTTACTATATATATATGTGTCATGATATGTTGAATAAATGTGATGAATGAGATGCATGTCATTATACATAGTCTAGGTTTCTTATTTCTATCATATTTTGGATAGTGATTTCCCAGGATAGTCAATATTAGGTCAATAAAACAACCTAATGAGGATATGGATGAACCGTTCCCTTATTTATTTATAATTTTAATATATGATCTCAAATGTGTGGTCATGTTTTTTGATATAGTGTTATGGATTTGAGTGGAGAATATTACTTTGTTTATGTGGTGTTCTCTTGATGTTGGTGAGTAGCATTACCTATGAGACATGTTTCTGCTTGAGATGTTAGGTTTTGATCTGGTTTTGGGCATGGATTGGATAGTGTTTTACCAATACCACATTGTATCGAGATTTTATAGTTTAACATTCTCATTTTTGAAAGAGACACTATGTCCATCGTGGTGAGTGGGACATTTGGGAAGGTCGTGCTTGTCCACTTTGTCAGCAGTCTGGTGAGATCACAACTCCAGTGGATTGTCATATTCATCATGATAGGGGAGTAAAGAATCATGAATTTAATCCAATTATAAATTATATTTAGGATGTTTTTCATGATTAAATGTTATTTTCGTAACACAAAATATATTTGGAGTTTATGATAGATTTGTTTCTAGGAGTATAGCGAGTTAGTGTTTCGTCCTAAAGAATGGAACTAGCTGAAATCATTGAGCATAAAACTAAGTTTGAGGATTTAGAAAGCTAGAGGTTTGTTTTCTTGAGTATGTAACTTTGGGGATATCCAGTGTTTTTTCCTAAGAGAGTTAATATATCATTTTGTATGTGTATGAATTATATGATGGTGAATCAGATGGTGGTAAATAACTGATAACCTCTTTCTCGAATTGATGATCTTTTTGACCAGCTATGGGATTCTTCAGTGTTCTCTATGTTTGATCTGATATCAGGGAATCATTAGATAAGGTTGATCCCTTCTGATATACCATGTATTTCCTTCATGATAATATATTATTTATATGAGTTTTTGGAAATTACATTTGGATTAACAAATTCACTAGTAGTTTTTATGGCCATAATGCACTGAATTGTTCACCAATACCTATATATGTTTTTAGATATTTTTGTTGATGAAATCGTAGTTTAATCTAAAAATCATGAATATCATGCCAAACATGATTACAAAATCTAGGGTAAAATATGCTAGAATTGGCCATACACCATGCTTTCCAAATGTCATTTGTGAATCGAAATGGATATTTTCATGGGTCACATCATCTCTGATGGATGTTTCCATTCCAAAGAAAGAATTAAGTGATCAATGTAGCTCCCAGAGTTCCCCCGATCAGAACTATACTATTTCGATAAGAATAAGTCATCACTAGTTCAGTCAAACATCCTAAAAAATTTGATAAAGAATAAGGTAATGACATTTAATGTAATACAGAAGAAAAATATTACAATTATTATACCAACTAAAGGAACCACATGATTGAACTGTAGTTCTCACATCCATAGATCATTATCAAATAATCTCTTATGTCTTAAATCTTCAATATATTTCATAATATACATATGAATGAAATGTACAATTGTCATTATAATGAAAAAAAATTACTCAAGAATAAAAACAACGTGTCACCCAAAATCAAAACCATAAAACATTGTATAATAATATCGTGTAAATAATACGATAATTGATATAAATATAAATAATCATCTAATCCTATTGTTCTATGTTCCACTAACCCCATATTTTCTTAATCATCAATTCCAACTGAGCAAACGATTAAAGATCAGGATAAGGGTTAATTGGTGCTTGGATTGGACTGATCGTATCGCAGGGTTGGGCACTAACACATGTTAGGAGATAGAGAATGGATCAGGTGACACATGTAGGGTTATGAGAATTTTGGGATTGTATCTATCAGAATGTCTAAAGACCAATAAATTCTGTGCAATATTTTTTCATAAATACATGGGAGTTTTACGAGTCTGCTTTTTCTGACTGCGCCTTATTCTGAGGCCCGGTGTTCCAGTAATCAATTTCTGATGTTTCTTCCATGTCCATTCAGTAAACATACATGTGGGATTATATATCTTTTGAACCAGTAATCAGAATTTAAATCGAAGAACTCTATTGAACTCGCAACACTGATATTTTTTTAAGGGGACCTTTACCATAGTTGCGTTTTAGCATGTTTGGAAGTTAGTGTTCTGGGATTCAAATAAAAAGTGAAAATAAATAAATGATGGCTTATTTTTATTTTAGGTGGTTAATGTCTCTTAGTGGAGGTTAGAGGTGGTGCCCACCACACCCTAACCATTCTTGGGAGGATATAACTTGGTGGGGTCCTATAAGGACCCTACCATAAACATTACTTAATCTTGAGATATTTCAAGAATACACATTGAGGATCTTTTCAGGATTAGAGTTTTAGTGAATTAGATCCTAAATCATGCATTAAATTCCCAATCTAAACATGGTGTTTACATAAAAGATAGTATTCATTTTTTTCCATCAATGGAAACATATTTAAAATAAAACATGGATTCTCTCTTGACACTTCCTTGACACTATCATCACATCATTACCTTTCCCTTGACCTGTGAAAAACATTTCAAAATCATGGGATGAGTGTAAAAAGCTCAGTAAGGGATATAAATGTACAAAATGAAAACATTATTCCATTTATGAAATCATACTTTACTAATAAAACACAATCACATTAACATACCTCATGAAATCCTATTTTTTATGAATAACACATTGAAATCATAAGACACAAAGGTAACTTGAGGCATTCATATCATTCTTACGTACGGAGTAACCATCTTGGTTATGTTTTGGAATAACCATAACTGTATATTCCCTTAAATCTCTTCAGAGAAACCTTAACGTTTAACTCCTTCGCGTTACCCACTGCATTGGAGAGATATATCGAGCTCACCCACCCATTGTTTATCACAGAACCACCTGTCTTCATAAACAATGCCCAAGAACCATAACATAATCATACCACTTAAAAAATACATAAAGAAAAAATAGTATTTCCACATTTCAATCACTATATATCCATACAACACATTGATATAATAAAAACATTATCAAAACCATTTTCAATACCAAAATAATAGAAAAGTATAAAATGGTATTTAATTTTCATTTAAAAAAATGTTATGGCTTGTAGTGGAAGCCAAAACTCAAATAATGGTCACAGCGGCAGAGAAGTCGTTGTCACCGCATACATACGACAAAAAAACATTCCCTTTTGTAGTTTAGCAAAAATAATCATATTAAAAGATTTCTTTGGAATAATCATATAAGTCCAAGTGGTTTATACACCATATAAAAGAAAGGTGTGTATAAAACAAAATATTCCTCAATGAATGGAGATTGAGATGAAGTCCCATACCTCGTATCTGACTTGAAATGATCGTTCATTAATCTCATGAATAAAAAACATCAGATAATTTCTATATTCTTAAGAACCTTTTTCAAGTTCATTGTTACTTTTATATCACTTATTACCATGTTATGAACACCATGTAATCATTTAAGACACTAATGTTTGTTTTGTCGGTATTTTGATCTAAAGTCGAAAATGGACTTCTTACACTTACATGTTGTTCATTTGGTCAAAGTTTCATTATATCCATAATGATATTCTTGATTTTGGTATCATATATATCATATATATCAAGAATATACATGTATTTATAATATTACATAACATTTAGAGGTAAGAAATGAAATGAATCGTTCATGGAAACGGTAAGCCGTACGTACGCATGGACGCTACTTTCATTTCTATTTCATATTTTATGGAATGGAATCATAATGATATAAAGGTATATTATAATTCACGTATAATATCATATATTATATAATTAACTTTATCCGTTATACATCCTGCATATGGTATTAACGAATCAAATCATTTCCAAGGGGCGGTAGTCCACACTTCCTAAAATGAAGATATCGTGTTTACCCATAATGGAAACCATAAAGGTATGCCATAAATAAAATTTACATAAGCTTAAGGAAAAAATAAACATATAATATATCATATATAGACATAGTGACATAATAATGGCCACTTTTGAAAGTGATAGATGAATATTGAACAATCATTATTTTGTGAGGCAGAAATTCGCCATCCTTGGAAACAGTAAGTTTTTTAACCATTAGACGTAGGTGTTTTTGAGTGTAGCTAGAATAATTCTTACAAAAACATCCTAGTATATTTAAGAGACTGGTTATGTTTCAAAAGAATGGATTAAAAAGATTTTAGGGGGTTGGAGAAGAAAAATAAAACAAAATATCTTTAGAGAACACTCTACCTTTGAATCGGGTAACTCCTCTTGGTTTGAACAAAATGGGTTTCTTGAAGAGCTTTCTGCCCAAGGTGAGGCTTCAATAATGAAGAGAGTGAAGTGGATAGATAAAATGAGCAGAGGTTGGCCGAGACAAAGGCTTGAGAAGTGTGGTAAATGAGGTAGAGTTTGGGGCATTTTATAAGAGGAGAGGAGGGGCATTCTTGGAAGTTCAAGAAAGGTTACATTATTTTCAAATGAGTTTCGGTTGTTAAAGGTCCAAAATTGATATATTTCTAGGATAAGGTGATAAGGGTACGAAATATTCTATTTTAATATGTTCTTTATATGTGTAATTTAAAGATTTTATTTTATCTTTTCATATTATTTAAATCATTCATTAATGAAATAATCGTTGGGTCATCATGATGTCATAAATAAATATATTTATTTAATGTCTAAAAATTATAAAAAAATTACTATGATGTATGAAATATTTTTAGCTTTCCAATTCATATTTATAGTCTAATAGATCATTTACTTAAACAAAACTAAAAATGTTTTACTCTGGTGATACATTCTTTAATGATATTCTCCATTCTTTGAAAATAAAAATAAAAAGTTTCACTTTCACCCAAATGTGATTCTATGGGGTCCCTAAGTTTATCACAAGGCATTCCATGGTAGTCCATGACACAACCAGTTGCATTAGGACACATGTTGGGTTCATTTTTTATTATTATGATATTATTTTATTATCCTTAACCATACGATTACTATTTAATTATGATAATTAAAGATAATTACCGTCGTTACTATTAATAATGTCCAAAAACAAATGAGTCTTAATTAAATAATTTGGACCCTTGGATTCTAAATATTTAATCCATTTTACCAAATTCCAAACACAGAAATTGCAATAATTAATTTAAAAATAATTCCCGTTGTCAAAACAAATTGGAGGTTTTTTTTAAATAATAACTATGAAAAGTTTCACACTTGTTTATGACCATTTCCAAAGTGAAATTAATTATAATGACCACCATTATATTAAATGGTAATAATATATTATAATTAAACTTTAAAACCAATTAAAAAGATAATATAACCATATATGTAAATTAGATAAAAAAATAGTTTTGTTTAAAATGCAGTATTCTTAACTATTCATTAAAAAATTAACATTGTCAGAAAAATAACAAAAATTCATCCAAAGTAAATTTCAATGTCCCAATCATAAATAATAAGTCTATTTTGACCAATAGAGCTTATAAAATTGTCAAAATATAGATTTAATAATTGTTTTCCATCAAAAGGCTGTAAAAAAATCCTTTAAAAATATTACTGTGTTCCATGCATAAGATTGGATTCATTATCACTTTTAAGCCCCGAAAACACCATCTAATTCATAGATAGAAATAAATGAGAAAATATATTATTCATTACTTAATTGGGATGTTACATCCTTCCCCTTTAGAAAATTGTGTCCCTGCAATTTATTTACTTATCGAATAAGTGGGGGTATTTTTCCCTCATTGCATTTTCAGATTCCCATATTGCCTCTTCAATCATGAGGTTTTTCCACAAAACCATTACCTGATTAATCACCTTATTCTGCAATACCTTCTCCCTATGGTCAAGAATTTGGACTAGTTGTTCCTCATAAGATAGATTCTCTTCTAGCTGAACTACTTCTGGACTCAAATCACGAGATGGATCTGGCATGTACTTCCTTAACATTGTGACATGAAAAACATTGTGTAACTGAGATAAACTCGGAAGTAAATCCACTCAGAATGAAACTGATCCAACTCTCTCCAGAATTTCGTATGGTCCAATGAACCTTGGACTCATCTTTCCTTTCTTACCAAATCGCATAACACTTTTCCATGGATAAACATTAAGAAAAACATGATCACCTACCTCAAAAGAGATATCCTTCCTCCTGTTGTCCACTTAACTTTTCTACCTGATCTAAGCTATTCTCATTTTTTTCTGTATCATTTGAACTTTTTCTACCAACTCTTCTACCAATTCTTGTCCCATCAACTTCCTTTCACCCACTTCATCCCAAAAAGATGTAGTTCGACACCGCTTCCCATATAATGCCTCAAATGGCGCCACCTGTATGCTGGAATGAAAGCTGTTATTATAAGAAAACTCACCCAAAGAATGATCTTGGTCCCAACATCCCTGATAATCCATTGAACAAGAATGTAGAGTATCCTACAATATGCGAATCCTTTGTTCTGACTTCCCATCTGATTGAGGATGAAAAGTTGTACTAAAATTTAATTCGGTACCCAACGACTTCTGAAGGCTCTTCCTAAAGTTAGAAGTGAAACTGGGATCACGATCAGATACAAATGAGAGGGGAAATCCATGTAACCTTACTATCTCTTTAAGATACAAATGAGAAAGATGATCTAGGGGAAAAGTATCTCGTATAGAAAGGAAATGAGAATATTTAGTCAAGTGATCAATAACAAACCAGATTAAATTATTATCTCAATGTGTCTTCGGCAATCCAACAACGAATTCCATGGATATATTTTTTTCCATTTCCACTCTGGCACTAGTAAAGGCTGTAGCATCCCCTTTGGTAACTGCTGCTCTGCTTTAATCTGTTAACAAGTCAGACACTTCACAGTAAAATCAGCAATATCTTTTTTTATTCTGTCGCACTAGTAAAACTCTTGAAGATCTCTATACATCTTAGTACTGCCAGGATGAATTGAAAACAGAGAACTATGAGCTTCACATAACAACTCTCTCTTAAACTGTGAATCACAAGGAACCCACAATCTCTTCCCAAATCTCAAAACAAAATCATTATCAATTTTAAATTCAGGAAACTTACCCTTCTGAACCAGCTCTACCTTTTTCTGCAACTCACTGTCTTCATTCTGTGCGTGCATTATTCTTTCTGATAGAGATGATCTCACTAACACCTAAAACAAAATAAAAGAATTCCATGCACCAATGACTTCTATGCCAATGTTCATCAAATCATTAATCAGTAGATCACATTCCAAACACAACATGGTTAATGAAGCATTACTTTTTCGACTCAGAGCATGAGCCACATTATTTGCTTTTCCCGGATTGTAATGGATTGTGCAATCATAATCCTTGATTAATTCCAACCATCTTCTCTATCTTATGTTCAATTCTTTCTGAGTGAATATATACTATAAACTTTTGTGATCGGTATATATTTCACACTTTACTCCATACAAATGATGCCTCCAAATTTTTAAAGAGAAAACAACATCAGGTAATTCCAAATCATCTGTAGGGTAATTTACCTCATGAGTTTTCAACTGACGTGAAGCATAAGCAATTACCTGATCATTTTGCATTAGGATGAAACCAAGTCCTTTCAATGAAGAATCACTATACAATACAAACTCACCATTTCTGGAAGGTAATTCCATAACTGGAGCATTGACCAATCTTATTTTCAATTCCTTATACCACTTTATTTGATGGCCCAATGTTTGCTAAAGTAGTTGTAAATGATTCAACAACCCCTTTCTTCTTGTAGTCTAGCTTCTTCACATCACTCGAGCTCTTTATCAGACACTCATTTGTATAGTGACCCATCACATTGCATTTGAAACATTTCATTAATTGTAAATCAAATTTGGACTTACCATCACCCTGATCTTTTTTAGTGCAGTCACGAGCCTTATGTCCCATCTTACCACATTGGTAGCACTTTCCAGAATTCAAAGGATATTCCCCTGGATGGATTTTTACACATTTATCAGAAATTGGAAACATATTTTTCTTACCATCAGACCTTTTTGAGGAATTTTTTCCTTTCTCCTGCCACCTCGGTGTCTTCTTCTTTTGGTAGAACACTTGATCATCGGAAAACTCTATTTTCACCTTCCCACCACATAGAACAAGCTTTTCATAACTTTTGAACTCATGAGAATTTAATGACCTTCGATATTTTGGCTTTAATCCTAAGTAAAAACGATTGATTTTACTATCAAGGTCTCGATAATGTTTGGAGAATACCTTGCCAAACCAGTGAACCTTTCATCATAAGCAGCCGCATAGTCTTCCTCATTCATCAATTCCAAGAATTGTTTTTCCATCCTATGTCGAACAGCCTTAGGAAAATATTTCTCAAGAAACATACCTTTGAATTCATCCCAGTCGAGAGCATCATTCTCATCAGCGACCCTGCTATTTCTAACCATCGACCACCACTGATCTGCACCACCCTCCAATCGGTAAATAGCAAGACTAACCATTTGATTGTCTGTACACCCCATTTCATCGAAAGACTTTTCTAGTGCTTTAATCCACCCATAATATAGAACAGGGTAAGATGATCCTCTGAATGATGGAGGATGTTGCCTCACAAAATGATCCACCACTAACATGTTCCTCTGCGGTTGATCTGGCTGATCTCATGCATGGATACAACCACCATTTATTGTTTGAGTCAACTGTGCCATTACTACAACAAACTGTTCAGTTCCAATTCTGACCATCTCATGATGCTGATTCGAAAGGTCATTTTCTTCTCTATGACATCCTAGCATTTCTTCCATGCTTCCTCTACAGAAAACCATTCTGAACAAACATGTCTTAGATGATGCAACATGGTAATCTTCAAATGCTATATCATTTAAATTTGACCATTAAATATTTTTAGATAATCAATTAATATAATTCTAACTCCTAAAGTTATCTAAACCGACCATTGATACCAAATATAACACCCCAGCCTTAAACATTACTTAATCTTGAGATATTTCAATAATACACATTGAGGATCTTTTCAGGATTAGTGTTTTTGAGAATTAGATCATAAATCTTGCATTACATTCCCCATCTAAACACAATGGTTACATAAAAGATAGTGTTCATTTTTTCCATCAATGGAAACATATTTAAAATAAAACATGGATTCTCTCTTGACACTTCCTTGACACTATCATCACATCAGGTACCTTTTCCTTGACCTGTGGAAAACATTTCAAAAACTTGGGATGGGCATAAATAGCTCAGTAAGGGATATAAAAGTACTAAAAGATAACATTAGTCCATGTATAAAATCATACTTTACTCCTAAAGCATAATCACTTTAACATACCTCATGAAATCCTAAGTTTTTTAAATAACTCATAGAAATCATAAGATATAAAGGTAACGTGAGGCATTCATAACATTCTTACATAGGGAGTAACCCTCTTGGATACGTTTGGAATACCCATGACAGTATATTCCCTTAAATATCTTCGGAGAAACCAAAATGTTTAACTCCTTCACGTTACCAAATGCATTGGAGAGCTATATCGAGCTCACCCGCCCATAGTTTATCACGAAACCACCTGTCTTCATAAACAATGCCCAAGAACCAATACATAATCTTACCACTTAAAATATAGATAAAGAAAACATAGAATTTCCACATTTAAATCACTATATATCAATACAAAACATTGAAATAATAAAAACATTATCAAAACCATTTTCAATACCAAAATAAAATAAAACTAAAACATGGTAATTTTCATTTAAATAAATTTATGGCATGTAGTGGAAGCCGAAACTCAAATAATGGTCACGACAGCGGAGAAGTCGTTGTCGCAGCATACGTACGCCAAATAAGACATTCCCTTTTGTAGTTCAGTAAAAAGATTCATATAAAATGATTCATTTTGAATAAACGTAAAGGTCAAATTGGTTTATACACCGTATAAATGAAAGGTCTGTATAAAACAATATATGCCCCAATGAAAGGAGATTAAGACGAAGTTCCATACCTCTTATCCGACTTGAAACGATCGTTCTATAATATCATGAATAATAAACTTGAGATAATTTCTACTTGCTTATGAACCTTTTTCATGTTCATTATTCCTTTTATATCACTTATTACCATGTCATGAACACCATGTAATCATTTAAGTTACTAATGTTTGTTTTGTTGGTATTTTGTTCTTAAATCAAAAATGGACTTCTTACACTTACGTGTTGTTCATTTGGTCAAAGGTTAATTATATCCAGAATGATATTCTTGATTACGGTATCATATATTTCATATATCTTGAATATACATGTATTTTTAATATTACATAACATTTAGAGGTAAGAAATGAAATGCACCGTTCATGGAGACGGTAAGCCGTACGTACACATGAACACTACATTCATTTCTATTTCGTATTTCATTGAATGGAATCATAGTGATATAAATTTATATTATAATTACAATATAATATAATATATAATATCATTAAATTTATCCTTTATACATCCCACATATGGTATTAACGAATCAAATCACTTTCAGGGGGTGGTAGTCCACACTTCCTAAAATGAAGATATCGTGTTTACCCAAAATGGAAACCATAAAGGTATGAAATAAATGAAAAATACAGAAGCATAAAGAAAACATTAACATATCAAATACCATATATAATCATAGTGACATAATAATTACCACCTTTTAATGTGTTAGATGAATATTGAACAATCATCATTTCGTGAGGCAGAAATTCGCAATCCACGGAAACAATATGATCTTTAACCATTAGACGTAGGTGTGTGTGAGTGTTGCTCGAATAATTCTTATAACAACAACCAATTATATTGAAAATACTGGTGTTGTTACAAAATAATGGAATAAGAAGAGTTTAGTTTGTTGGAGAAGCAAAAAAAAAAAAGAACATTAGAGAAGACTCTACCATTAAATCGGGTAACTCCTCATGGTTTGAACTAGAAGGGTTTCATGAAGAGCTCTCTGCCCAAGGTGATGCATCAATGATGAAAATAAGGATGTGGAGAGATAAAATGAGCAGAGTTTCGCCGAGTCAAAGGCTTGAGAAGTGTGGGAAATGAGGTAGAGTGGTGGGCCTTTTATAAGAGGAGAGGAGGGGCATTCTAGGAATGTCAAGAAAGGTTACATTATATTCATATAAGTTTCGGATTTTAAAGGTACCGAATTCATATATTTAGAGGATAAGGTGATAAGAGAACGAAATAAACTTTTCCAATAGGTTCATTCTATGTGTATGACTTAGATTTTACATTATCATATCATATTATTTAAATCATCTATTAATGAAATAATCAATGCGTCATCATGATGTCATAAATAAAATAATTTATTTAAGGTCTAAAAAATATAAAAGAAAATCTATGATGTAGGGAATATTTTTACCTTTCCAATTCATATTTATAGTCTAATAGATCATTTACAAAGACAAAACTAAAAATTTGTTACTCAGGTGATACATTCTTTAGTGATATTCTCCCTTCTTTAAAAATAAAAATATAAAGAGTCACTTTTACCCAAAAGTGATTACATGGGGTCCCTATGTTTGGCTCAAGTCATCGAATGGTCCTCCATGACACAACCAGTAGTATTAGGAAACATTTTGAGTTCATTTGTTATTATTATGTTATTATTTTATTATCCTTAACCACACGATTACTAATTAATCAAGATAATTAAAGATAATTACTGTTGTTACTATTCATAATTTCCAAAAACAAAAGAGTCTTAATTATATAATTTAAACACTATGATTACAAATATGTAATCCATTTTACTAAATTAAAAACACATAAATTTCAATAATTAATTTAAAAATACTTCCTGTTGTCAAAACAAATAGCATGTTTTTTTAAACAATAACTATGAAATGTTTGGCACTTGTTTGTGCCCATTTACAATGTAAAATTAATTCTAATGAACACAATTAGATTAATTGGTAAACATATATTATATTTACACTTTAAAACCAATTAAAAAAAATAATCTGACCATATATTTAAATTAGATGAAAAGGTAGTTTCGATGTAAAATGCAGTATTTTTATCTATTCATTAAAAAATGAGCATTGTTAGAAAAATACCAAAAAATCATCCAAAGTAAATTTCAATGTCCCAATCAAAATGATTAACTTTATTTTGACAAATAGAGCTTATAAAATTGTCAAAATATAGATTTAAAAAGGGTTTTCCATCAAAAGGCAGTAAAATAATCTTTTAAAATTATTAGTATGTTCCATGCTTAAGATTTGATTCATTCTCATTTTTAAACCACTAAAACACTATATAATTCATAGATAGACATAGATGAGAAAATATATAATTCATTACTTACTTGGGATGTAACAGTTCCACTAGTTTAAACCGCTATATAATCCCCATGTAACTCCCTTTTGGGGGTAGTCTATTTAACCCCCCTTGATTTTATTAAAGCCACCACTCTTCATTTAATTTGATTGAAATATCCACCATTATTCTCTAATTAAGTGTTCCAACCATATAAATTATTGAATTGAACATATATAATTTAATTAATTCTAATACTGGAAATGTTTTGAAAAACATGTCAATAATAAAATAATAGGCAGAGCCTATTATTTTAGTTTGGGGGTTTTGATGGAAACATTCATTTGGGGGAGGAAAATTGAGAGGACTTGGGAGATTCTTGGAGAAGGACATCATCTCCAATGAAGAACGACATCCTCTCTGATGAAGAACGAGGACGACGCTCGAGCCTGGGATCGATAGCATGTGTGTACCGCAACGTATGATGATGTCTTTGAATTCTCTTACCGCGACACCGTCAAGAGAACATCAAAATTAATGTAGGGTAATTTTGTATTAATAATAAATATGTAATTAAACCTTCGTTCTATATCGTATAAAATACTTTTTTGGAAAACAAAATGTTATCAAATAACGAGGAGGGTTCAGACCGCACGAACAAGGCCCAAACATCCCCTTGGTTGTTTCCATTTGAAGGCATCAGAGGTGATGTAGAATGTTCACAGTTCCATCGCACCGCGACAGAGAATAAACGTGTCCATAAGGAGCTCGACGGATGGAAGAGGAACTGTGGCCGAGAGGGCCACGACGAATGAAGAGGCGATGCGCCGTTGCGCCGCGCTGTGGAGCCGAAGGCCGCAGACATGGCGGGCCACGATTGTGGGGGACCGACACCATCGTTTCGGCTGCGTGGAGGAGGATCCAACCTACAACCAAAGGCCGCATGGTTGGAAGAACTGGTCAGCTGCATGTCGGTCTGGCTGGTGGACCGTGGTGCCCGCAGGTGCCGTGGGGAAGAGACTCTAGCTCACAGCCACGGGCTACTTGGATGGGCGAACCGGCCGGCTACTGTCGGACGGGCAGGAGGACCATGGAACCCACACACGTCGTGTGGAGCAGAACCGTGACCCCCAATGCATGCTGCATTCTTCGGATTGAATGGGCTAGCTACAACCAGTCTGACAGGGGAGAGGCGGCTTCGCCTGGCGCGGCCGGGCGAACCGGATTGGCGTGCAGCGTAGGCTGGGTCCCCAGGTGGGTTGCACCCCAACGGGCTGGGCCGAACTGAAAAGCCTAGTTAAACCCAAAAAACAAGGCCGGACCAACCCCCCATCTGGGTCGGACCCACCGATCTGAGTGGGGCCTACCCGCCAGCCCACTAGGTTTGACGGGTCGGACCCACCTTTGCTTAAATACGAATATCTCCTAGACCGCGTGTTCGATCGACGTGTTATAAATGGCACTAGGACCCTCCGTATGAGGCGGTCCTTTTGCAATACTCTATGTGAGTTTTGGACAAAATTGGAAGAAGGCAGGGTTTGGATCGTGCATAATCCAACCGGGCCCCTAGAATATAAATGCCAATAACTCTCAGACCAGGCGTCCGATTGACGCGCCATCTGTCTTGTTGGGTTCCTTATAATGAGACAGAACAATGGGATACCTCATCTATGGGCTTCGTGATATTTTATGTATTGACAATTGACTCAAGGAGTGGACCCTCCTGATTGAGCGTGGTGTGTGCGGGAACCCTTGAACTGGCTGTGACGACTCCTGTACTAGAATCCTACGTGGGATCGACAACGATGACTATTGTAATGGAATCCTATGTGGGATAGACTGTGATGACAATTGAACCATGATCCTCCATGGGTCTGACAGTTCTAACATATGTTCCTGTATCCTGTGTGGGTCCGACAGAGTAGCTGGTCCTGTATACTGTGTGGGTTCGACAGCTTAGCTCATACTGTATCCTATGGGGGTCCAACAACTTAGATGAATCAGTGACTACACGTAATTATCTATATCACTCTATGAAATATGTATACATGTGTGATCTAAGTCATGTCTTTTAACCATGATCATCATGGTGATTGACTTTACATCCCTTGTGGACTGGGTTGTGATTGGGCTCGAGAGTTGGAGTCAGACATTGACTGGTGACTTAAGTATATGTTTGATAATATACCTATGTAAGGTTGGTTGATACTTCGTGATGGTATCATTCTACTGTGGTTTATCCTTTTAGGATTCTGGGAGACAGTAGGGGGTCTCGAGGTCCCATACTGAGTATTGTTATACTCACCACTACACGGGCTTTGCCCGGACCATTTTGTGTTCTGTGCAGATGACGGACACCAGTGATCAAGGATGAGGATGAAAGACAGAGGATGCTCAGAGATGGACTAGATGGGATTTACCGCAGAGAAATGCTGTTCAAGTTCTGTACCTACCGTTCTGGTAGGATTCCACAGTGGGTGATCTGGGAGATGTTTTTCCATTTTTACTTGTACTAGTACTTGTTTTCAGTTGGGTTTGTATACTGTCCGAATTACTTTCAGCACACAATATTTTTCTATTTTAGTACTTTTTTCTTCTTCATCATGTTTTTGGACTGTGTGTGTTAAAGGTTAAAAGGAAACTCTTCCATTTTTATCAGGGATTTTCCTTTGTTGCTTATCTCTAGCCCCTAGCCTATGGAAGGCGGGCTTGGGGTAGTCACGGCATGAGCCTCGAGGATGAGTCATGATAAATTTGTATCAGGGGAGTCGGTTATACCACATAACTTTGACTCTGATTTTTTTATGGCAATAGCGTTATGTGTTTTGGGTGTGGTTATCATTTTATGGAAACCGGAGTTGGTGTGGTGACCGATGTATCCAAACCCTAACACTCTGACTTCTGATTTCCGAAATAGTGCACGAAAACAATGATTGCGTGTTTTCTTCCTTTGAAAACGTTTTCTTCATGATTACTTTGTGTCAGCTCACCAGGTATACTATTTTAACTGTGGAACACCAAATTCTTTTTAGGATGGCCCCACAAAGGCATCCATTTAGTGTTCGGATTTTCATACATGATGGTATCCCACCGAGCGACGTGGCCATGGTCCAGTGCCCCTTTATTGTAGAGGTACTAGCAGTACCACTACCCACTGGGCCACCGATACCACCTGCTCTAGTAGCAGAGAGTGCATGCTGCTTGAGTGCATTGCACGAGTTCCAGCGCCGGAGGCCGCCATGGTTCCGAGTAGATACGGACCCATAGTTACCTAAGGATTGGCTAGAGGCTGTCGTGAGAGTTTTCAGATTGTTATGGACATTGGCCGACCTCATAGTGATCCGTTCCGTGATTCTCCTGCATGCTGCAGTAGGGAGATAGTGGAGCCCGATGATCCAGGTGAATAACAAGGCATCATTACTATGGACATACTTCGAGAGTATCATCCACTTGTAGTTTGTTCCAGCCACCCTTCAAGAGTTGGGGATTTAGGAGTTACTTCATCTGTAGGAGGGAAGCATGACAGTAGCTTAGAACTCTATGAGGTTCCCAAACCTCTTGCGCAACTCCATGGATATGGTACGAGACCTATTTTCATGGCCCATACCTTCGAGTAGGGACTCAGGCATGAGATCAGGGCTTCGATGATTCCACTCAGCATCTCGACGAAGGCATGGGAGATGGAAAGAGCCCTTTTATTGGAGAGTTTTATCGCTGAGCAGTCACCAGCGGCGAGACCCACCACAGGGTGACATGTACCAGAGTCTTCTACAGCCGGTAGTAGATAGATGACACAGAGGTCTAAGAGGACTAGTCCATCATGTGGGCGGCCCCCGGATACATGATCAGTTGTGTAGGGAACATGATACAGTGCTAGCTATACGAGGAGAAGGCAGTGCTATACAAGTGGCAGGAAGGGCCATATGGCTTGTGACTACCTAACTCGCCATGTAGATGAGCAGCAGACCACAGAGGGACCTCCTAGGAAGAGGCAGAGGTTCGACTGTGGTGGTCCGCCGAGAGTAGGCGGATGTTCTATAGGATCTAGCTGAATAGAAGGTAGTGTACGACACTTCGAGGCTCTACCACCACCACCACTAGGAGGTCCGACCCGTCCACAGGGAGCTGGCGGATAGAGGCAGGCTTAGATCCAGGCAGTCATGGCCTACGACCACGACACACCTGAAATGATTTGAGGTACTATCTTTGTCTACTCTACTCTTGATATATTAATTTTAGACACATGTGCGAGTCATTATTTTGTTGACACTACCCTCGTTCGGAGCTCGGAAATTCTGACATAGTTGTTGGCTCGATCCTTACAGTTAGAGACTCATATGGGATCAGAATTGATGATTACGCACTGGTGCCGATAGTGTGAGCTTACTCTAAGAGGTGAGAGCTTCAACATGGTTCTTCTTGTTGTGATTTTGAGGCCTTATGACGTAATCATTGGTATAGATTGGTTATCCACAGTTCATGCTCAGAATGACTGTATTAGGTGCCAAGTATGGTGTATCCACATGTTTGGAAGCATGTTCACCTTAACCTGTGAGAAGGGATCATTTGCAGCGCAAAATGGACTTACCTAGTAGAGGGGGTATCCGATCAGACATTAGTTGGCCAGTCACATCCTCAGAGCGGTTGATGTGAAGAGTTTGAGTTTTCCTATTGTGGTGGATCATTACGTAGATGATTTCCCTGAAGACATTCCAAGACAATCTCCGTGTAGAGAGGTAGACTTCTACTATAAGGCCCCAGACTTAAAACTTACTTAATCTTGAATTAAATATGATAATTCACATTTAGAATCTTTTCAGGTTTAGAGTTTTAGAGAATTAGGACATAACTATTACATCTCAAAATATTACAAATTAGACACATCTACTCAGTATCCATTCATTCCACATGATAAAAACTCTTTAACAAAAGAGTCATGTCTAGTTCCATGTTTAGACAACATGACATTTCCTTGATCTCATTCTTGACCCTATTCCACTTCATGTCCTGTGAAAAACATTTCAAAAACATGGGATGGGCATAAAAAGCTTAGTAAGGGATATAAGAGTACAAATTGAAAACTATAGTCCATGTATGAAAACATACATACTCATAAAACATAATAATTTTAAAATACCTCATGAAAACATAAGTTTTATGAATAATTCATAGAAATCATAAGACATAAAGGTAACTATAGGCATTCATAACATTCTTGAATAGGGAGTAACCCTCTTGGTTATGTTTGGAATACTCATCACAGTATATTCCCTTAAATCTCTTCGGAGAAACCATAACGTTTAACTCTTTTGCTTTACCCAATGCATTGGAGAGCTATATCGGGCTCACCCGCCCTTAGTTTATCACAGAACCACCAGTCTTCATACTAATGCCTAAGAACTATAACATAATCGTATCACATAAAACATACATAAAGGAAACATAACATTTCCACATTTCAATCACAAGAGATAACATCATGATATTATAAAAACATCTAATAAAATAATTAAATCTCTATGAGAGAAAAATCCCTTTATACTTTGAAAATATTAAAAGATTCCATTTAAAAGAAATTTTAGAATCAAAGTGTCCCATACCACTTTGAAACCTTTTAAAGGGCTTTAAAACATTCATGTTCTTATAAATAAATCCTTAAAACCATTTTTAAAACATGGACATGGATGATAAATGTTTAAAAGAATAAATCTTTAAAACCATTTTCAATAACAATATAAAAACATGGTATTTATTTTTCATTTTTAAAAAGTATGGCTTGAAGCGGAAGCCAAAACTCAAATAATGGTCACGGTGGCGGAGAAGTCGTTGTCGCCGAATATGTACGAAAAAACATTCCCTTTTGTCGTTTAGTAAACACTTCGTATAAAAAGATTCCTTTTGAATAAACGTAAAAGTCAAAGGGTTTTATACACCGTATAAAAAAATGTTGTGTATAAAACAAAATATGCATCAATGAAAGAAGATTGAGAAAGATTCCCTCAAAAAGACGGTATCCTTGGATTAAGGATAAATCAATTACATAATTATGTGTGACAAATTAATACACCAAATATAAGTGTATATTAAGTGTAAAACAATCACAGGTAATTCAAACATATTCATAGAACGACATATTCAAGGAGTGGAAGTTTATCCCAAAGAATCTGAATTGGGTAAAGAAGTTCCCTTGCAAAAAAAAATTTTAACAGCCTAACGGCGTCACTTCAAAATTCAGAAAATGAGTTGATGAGAGAGAAAATGGTATCTCATCACTTGGACATAAAATTTTCATCAATAAGGATATAGAATAACATATCCCAACATAACAATATGTAAATTAAAAGACCCAAAAAAAGAAGTCTTTTAAAAAATGGAGGGTGAAAGAATCCCTTACTGATTTGGGAATATTTCAAAACATGCACCCCATGAAAGAAGGGTCATACAATGATTATGTAAATAACCATAAATGAGATTATATTACAAAAATAGTACAATAATGTTCATTACATAAACCACACAAAAGGAAATAATGGCAAATGTAGCATGAATCTCACGGGAATAAAAGTGAGATGAAACATCCCCTTTTGAAAATTCGGCAGCCTAACGGCGCCACTTAAAACTCCCAAAAATGGATTGTTGAGATCAAATAGGGTATCTCATTATATGAACATAATTGGATAGTAGCATTAATATAAAAGGACATCCTCCAACATAAGAACATGAAGCATAAAAGGAATGACATAAAAGAGAGTACTTGAAAATAAAGAGATAGGTAGGGTTCCTTACCTTCAGTCCAACCTATCTTGTTCGTTTCTTTATATTCCTGAATAATAAACTTTGGTAAATTAATAATTGCTTAAGGACCTCATTTAATATTTATTATTCAATTCATATAACAAATTATAATGTTATAATAATTATATTATTATGTTAGTTAATATCAGACGTTTTTGTCGATGTCCGGTACATGAGTCAAAAATGAACTTGTTTGAAAAGAATTGTCCATGAAGTAATAATTTCATCATCTCCAGAATATTATTAATGATTTTAATATCATATATATCCAGTATATATTCATTTTATACTATTACTTAACATTTGGAGATAATAAATGAAAGGCACCGTTCATAGAGATGGAAATCCGTACGTACGCATGAATGCTACTTTCATTTCCATTTCATACATTAATAGAATGAAAACATATTGATACATAGGTATATTATAATTACAGTAAAATATCATATATAATATTATTAACATTATCCTTTATACATCCCACATATGGCATTAACGAATCAAATCACTTTGAGGGGGCGGTAGTCCGCACTTCCTTAAATGAAGATATCGTGTTTACCCAAAATGGAGACCATGACGGAGTGCCATAAATGAAAAATACTGAAGCTTAAAGAATTAATAAACATATTATATATCATATATAAAAATAGTGACATCATAATGGCCACCTTTGAAGGTGTTATATGAGTATTGAACAATCATCGTTTCGGGAGGAAGAATTTTGCCATCCACGGAAACATTATGTTCATTAACCATTTGATGTACGTTTGTGTGAGTGTTTCTTGAATAAGTGTTATAAAAACATCCTATTATATTAAAGATACTTGATTTGTTACAAAATAAATGAATAAAAAGAGTTAAGGGGTTGGAGATGCAAAATAAAACAAATGAACACAAGAGAAAGCATTACCTTTAAAAAGTGTAACTCCTTTTGATTTGAGCCTAAAGACTTCCTTGGAAAGGATTCTTCCCAAAGTGAATCCTCTAGGATGAGGAGAGGGATGTGGAGAGAACAAATGGGCAGGGGTTGGCCGAGTCAAAGGCTTGAGGAGTGTGGGAAATGATGTATAGTTGGGGGCCTTTTATAAGAGGACAGGAGGGGCGCTTTTAGAAATCATGAAATTATTATTTTATTTTCAAAAGTGTTTCAGATTTTTAAGGTCCCACATTGATATATGTCGATGATAAGTTTATATGGGTTCTAAATAAACTCCTCCAATAGGTTTTGAACATGTGTAAGGCTTTGAGTTTTTCATTATCTTTTCATTTTATTTTAATCGCTCATTAATGAGGTAATCACTGCACCATCAAGATGTCATAAATAAATTAATTTATTTAATTTCAAAAAATTATAAAAAAACTCTCATGATGTAGGAAAGCATATTAGATTTATAGAGAGTATTTATAGTCAAAAATCTGACTAGTACAACCCCCTCTAAAAATTGTTTTAGTAAAACAATTTATGCTTGTGACATTTTTACTTTTATTTAAAAAAAAAGCATTATTGTCTTTATCTCACCAAAGTGGATCCATGGGGTCCCCTAAATCGATCCATGGGTTTCAATGGTCGGCCATTACTCAACCAATAGGGTTAGGACAAGTTTCATAGTGTTTTCATATTATAATAACATCATTTTTACCTTAAATTACACTAATTACTTCTAATCGCGATTAATGAAAAAAAGTTACTATTCACCAAAAAATTATTTTCATCCCATTGAACCACTTTTACATAATAATGACAACCATGTATGTCGGATTTTGGAAATTCAATAAACAGTAGTGGTAAACATTCATTTAACTGAAAAATCAGTTTGCTTGATCACCACTTAGTGGTTTCACTATTCATCAAAAATTGAAGTTTTTCAGAAAATTACCAAAAATTAACCGTAAGATATATTCAATATTACGATTCAAAAATGATTTTTATTTTACCTAATTCAAAGAATATAATTATAATTAATTAATTTAATAATTGACTCTCGCTGTCAAAACAAAGAGCGTGTTTTTAAGAAACAATTTATATCAAAAGATTAACATTTGTTTATGTCAAATTTCAAAGTGAAATTAATTCCAAAGTCCACCATTGGATCAAATGGTAAAAATATATTATAGTTTAACTTTAAAACCAATTCAAATGATTATCTAGTCATATAAATAAATTAGATTAAAAAGTGGTTTTGAATTAAAATACAACATTTTTCACATATTCATTAAAAATGAATTTTATCGGAAAAATAACAAAAATATACACAAATTAAATTTTGATGTCCCAATTATAATGAAGGATTTTATTTGGCCCAAAATAATGTTTAAGAGTGACCAAGACTACATTTAAAGAGGGTTCACCATCAAAAGGCACTAAATCAACCTTTTAGTGAATATTAATGTATTTTATGCTTAAAATTGAATTCTTTTCTTATTTTAGGCCTTTATCTTTTATTGGATAAATGTAAAAACATTTAAAAAACCTATATAATCATATTTTAGTTATCTCTATTCATTCCCACCAATACAATGGCTATTTGTGAACTACCATATTATTATATTATTTGTGTGCATTGTAATATTCCAACAAACAGGCATTGTTGCGTATTGGGTACGCTATCGAACTTAGCATCCCCTTTAAAGTAATTATTAATATTTATTCTCAAATATTAATAAAAAAAAGTAACATTGGTTATTTACCTAGGATGTTACATCCTTCCCCCCTTTTGGGAATTGCGTCCTCGCAATTTAAAAATTAGGCTCGGAAACTTCATTGAAAATCACACATCGAAACTTGAGTCAATAAAATAATCACATTAAAAGAAAGAAAGAGGAGTATAGAGGTCACCCGAGTTAACACATACTAGGATTCCATGTAAGAAAACATGGACATGGAAGAAAAAACAAAGGGTCATGTTCTGAGGGATAGTGATACTAAACATGTCTAGGAGTAAGTTAACCATAAAAAAATCACAATCTTGTGATGCGTTAAATGGTGTTGGGTTCCCCAGTAGGAAAAGTTAATAAACAACATTTTTGTATTAAGTTACTCTTCATTGAGGAATTTATTTTTGAGCTTAAATAAATCATAATGAACCATACTTACTTGTCACGTAGACTTTTAAATTTTACTAGATTCCTTAATCAAACTCATATTTTCTCCAAAAGATGAGTATTTAGGAAGACTTGTTCGCATTAAGAGTACTATAATCGACTTCATGAGAATCACCTAATCCATAAAAGAGAACTATACATTTCCCATATCTTTTGACAAAAACCAAAACTGAAACCAAAAGGTTAGTATGAGATCAGATAACCACCGAAGGATAACCCATTATAAAAAGGAAATCTATTCTTAATCTCCAAAATTTTTCAAACAAAACCCAATGTTCAACAAGGACCATACCATAAACAATTTTTCCATAAAATTATTCAAATAAAACCCAACTAGGATCGAAACCCAAATATTTGAAAGATTTAGTCACATAGTCTTCCAAGGTACAAATTGACAGTTATCTTCAAATAACATCAGTTTCTCTAAAAGTCTCATTTTGAAAAGTAATTATCCTAATCACATATCCTCCCTGATAGGATAATAATTTCCATAGATAACCCAAAATCAACTAACTCTAAAATCATAAAATCATCTAACTAAAAAGAATTAGTCAAACTAACCAGGGACTTCACGTAGTCCAGTGGTAGGTGATAAATACCAGTCGCACTTTGGTTGTGGGTTCGATTCCCGCAGCTTTGTCCGACGTGACGGGTTGTCACACGGTCTGCGTGTTGTCCTTTTTCCAAAATTCCAAAAATAACCCTAACATGTTTTACCCTCAATAGTTTCCTTATACCTCTCATTTCCATCCAAATTTGTTACGATCTCAACATCTTAATTCTTGAAGTCTTATTTTACCACCATAAGATAAAATAAAACGATTCCCAAAAAGAATAACAACATACCTTGATCATGGCGTCCACTCGGTTTCATCGTCATCTCGTTCACGTAAGTAGAAGTCCCATGCATTACAAAAATGATTTAGAGATCCTTAAAAATCATTTGCTTCCTCCATCCAAATACACCTTGTACAACATGGGTCATATGGGTGTTCACAGAAAAATAATTTTGGAAAATAATCATGTAGGACAGATAATTCCAAAACATCTGATAAAACATGATTTCTATAAAATAGTCGGACCGAAATTGAGTTGAAACTTTTTATTATTTGTCTTTTTAAAATACCATAAGTATATGTTGTGAGACTATATTTTAAAAGCAAATATAAATAGGTTGCGCAAGGGTCTCCTTCCTCAGCACCTTTCTTAAAATCATAATATGCTTCAAATTCATGTGATAAGGTAAAATATTTGAAAATACCTTGATAATATTTACCATTCTTGAAAATATGAGAATATTGTGAAAATAGTATTTTTCTAAATACAACCCATGATCCACGATGATAACGAGGTATAGTGGAGGTGTTTGATATCTCAAACAACTGCTTACAAGTGAGTTGCACACTAGAAAAATATTCACAATCATCCGAACATGACTTTGCAATAATTATTGTGAGCATGTCATCAGGAAGGGATAGGAATGTCGTTTGATATCCTCCACCTTCCATTTGTGACTGACTTTCCTTGATCTGTAAAATTTATAAAACAAGGATTTAACTGAGATATTAGTCATTGGGACTAACCATGTGTATAACGAAAACTCATATTCCCTAAAGTTGTCTAAACCGACCTCTGATACCAACTATAAGGCCACAGCCTTAAACATACTTAATCTTGAATTAAATAGGATAATTCACATTGAGAATCTTTTCAGGTTTAGAGTTTTAGAGAATTAGGACATAACTATTACATCTCAAAATATTACAAAGTAGTCACATCTACTCAGTATCCATTCATTCCACAAGATAAAACTCTTTAACAAAAGAGTCATGTCTAGTTCCATGTTTAGACAACATGACATTTCCATTATCGCATTTTTGACCCTATTCCACTTCATGTCCTGTGAAAAACATTTCAAAAACGTGGGATGAGCATAAAAATCTCAGTAAGGGATATAAGAGTACAAATTGAAAACGTTAGTCCATTTATGAAAACATACATACTCATAAAACATAATCAATTTAAAATACCTCATGAAATCATAAGTTTTTTGAATAATTCATAGAAATCATAAGACATAAAGGTATCTTGAGGCATTCATAACATTATTGAATAGGGAGTAAACCTCTTGGTTACATTTGGAATACCCATCACAGTATATTCCCTTAAATCTCTTCGGAGAAACCTTAACGTTTAACTCTTTCGCATTACAAAATACATTGGAGAGCTATATCGGGCTCACCCGCCCATAGTTTATCACGGAACCACCCGTCTTCATACTAATGCCCAAGAACCATAACATAATCGTATCACATAAATCATACATAAAGGAAACATAACATTTCCACATTTCAATCACAAGAGATCAAATCATGATATTATAAAAACATCTAATAAAATCATTAAATCTCTATGAGAGAAAAATACTTTTATACATTGAAAATATTAAAAGAAGACATTTAAAAGATATTTTAGAATCAAATTGTCCCATACCACTTTGAAACCTTTGAAAGGGATTTAAAACATTCATGTTCATATAAATAAATACATAAAACCATTTTTAAAACATGGACATGGATGATAAATGTTTAAAAGAATAAATATTTAAAACCATTTTCAATACCAAAATAAAATAATGGTATTTATTTTTCATTTTAAAAAAGTATGGCTTGAAGAGGAAGCCAAAAATCAAATAATGGTCACGGTGGCGGAGAAGTCGTTGTCGCCGAATACGTACGAAAAAACATTCCCGTTTGTCGTTTAGTAAATGCTTGGTATAAAAAGATTTCTTTTGAAAAAACGTAAAAGTCAAAGGTTTTTATACACCGTATTAAAGAATGTTGTGTATAAAACAAAATATGCCTCAATGAAAGAAGATTGAGACATATTCGCTCAAAAAAACGGTATCCTTGGATTAAGGATAAATCAATTACATAATTATGTGTGACAAAATAATACACCAAATATAAGTGGATATTAAGTGTAAAACAATCAGAGGTAATTCACACATATTCATAGAACGAAATATTCAAGGAGTGGATGTTTATCCCAAAGAATCATAATTGGGTAAAGAAGTTCCCTTGCAAAAAAAATTTGACAGCCTAACGGCGTCACTTCAAGATTCAGAAAATGAGTTTATGAGAGAGAAAATGGTATCTCATCATTTGGACATAAAATTTACATCAATAAGGATATAGAAGAACATATCCCAACAAAACAATATGTAAATTAAAAGACCCAACAAAAGAAGTCTTTTAAAAAATGGAGGGTGAAAGAATCCCTTACTGATTTGGGAATCTTTCGAAATGTGCACCTCATGAAAGAATGGTCATACAATGATTATGTAAATAACCATAAATGAGATTATATTACACAAAGAGTACAATAATGGGAAGTACATAAACCACACAAAAGGAAATAGTGGCAAATGTAGCATGAATCTCACGAGAATAAAAGTGAGATGAAAAATCCCCTTAAGAAAATTCGAGAGCCTAACGGCGCCACTTAAAACACCCAAAAATGGATTGTTGAGATCAAATTGGGTATCTCATCATATGAACATAATTGGACAGTAGGATTAAAATAAAATGACACTCTACAACATAAGAACATGGATCATAAAAGGAATGACATAAAAAAGAGTACTTGAAAATAAAGAGATAGGTAGGGTTCCTTACCTTTAGTCCAACTTGTCTTGTTCGTTTCTTTATATTCCTGAATAATAAACTTTGGTCAGTTAATATTTGCTTAAGGACCTCATTTAATTTTTATTATTCAATTCATATCACATATTATAATATTATAATAATTATATTATTATGTTAGTTCATATCAGACGTTTTTGTCGATGTTCGGTACATGAGTCAAAAATGAACTTGTTTGAAAAGAATTGTCCATGAAGTAATAATTACATCATCTACAGAATAGTATTAATTATTTTAATATCATATATATCAAGTATATATTCATTTTATACTATTCCATAACATTTGGAGATAAGAAATGAAAGGCACCGTTTATGGAGATGGTAATCCGTACGTATGCATTAATGCTACTTTCATTTCCATTTCATACTATAATAGAATGAAAACATATTGATACATTGGTATATTATAATTACAGTATAATATCATATATAATATTATTAACTTTATCCTTTATACATCCCACATATGGAATTAATGAATCAAATCACTTTGTTGGGGCGGTAGTCCGCACTTCCTTAAATGAAGATATCGCGTTTACCGATAATGGAGACCATGAAGGAGTTCCATAAATGAAAAATACAGAATCTTATAAAATGAATAAACATATTATATATCATATATAAAAATAGTGACATCATAATGGCCACCTTTGAAGGTGTTAGATGAGTATTGAACAATCATCGTTTCGGGAGGAAGAATTTTGCCATCCACGGAAACATTATCTTCATTAACCATTTGATGTAGGTGTGTGTGAGGGTTGCTCGAATCCTTCTTATAAAAACATCATAGTATATTTAAGATACTGGAGTTCTTACAAAATAAATGAGTAAAATGAGCTTAGGGGGTTGGAGATGCAAAATAAAGCAAATGAACACAAGAGAAAGCATTACCTTTAAAAAGTGTAACTCCTTTTGATTTGAGCCTAAAGGATTCCTTAGAAAGGATTCATCCCAAATTGAATCCTCTAGGATGAGGAGAGGGATGTGGAGAGAACAAATGGGTAGGGTTTGGCTGAGAAAAAGGCTTGAGGAGTGTGCGAAATGATGTAGAGGTGGGGTCCTTTTATAAGAGGAGAGGAGGGGCACTTTTGGAAATAATGAAATTATTATTTTATTTTCAAACGTGTTTCAGATTTTTAAGGTCCCACATTGATATATGTCGATGATAAGTTGATATGGGTTAGAAATATACTCCTTCAATAGGTTTTGAACATGTGTAAGGCTTAGAGTGTTTCATTATCTTTTCTTTTTATTTTAATCGCTCATTAATGAGGTAATCACTGCATCATCAAGATGTCATAAATAAATTAATTTATTTAATGTCAAAAATTTATAAAAAAATATCATGATGTAGGAAATATTTTTCTCTTTATAGAGAGTATTTATAGTAAAAAATATGACTAGTATAACCCCTTCTAAAAATTGTTTTAGTAAAACAATATATGCTTGTGACATTTTTACTTTTATTTTAAAAAAAAAGCATTAATGTCTTTATCTCACCCAAGTGGATCCATGGGGTCCCCTAAATCGATCCATGGGTTGTACGGGTCGGCCATTTCTCAACCAATAGGGTTAGGACAAGTGTCATAGTGTTTTCATATTATAATAACATAATTTTTACCTTAAATTACACTAATTATCTCTATTCGCGATTAATGAAAAAAAGTTACTATTCACCAAAAAATTATTTTCATCCCATTGAACCACATTTTACATACTAATGACAACAATTTATGTCGGATTTTGGAAATTCAATACACACTAGTGGTAAACTTTCATTTAACTGAAAAATCAGTTTGCTTGATCACCACTTAGTGGTTTCACTATTCATCAAAAATTGAAGTTTTTCAGAAAATTACCAAAAATTCACCCTAAGATATATTCGATATTACGAATTAAAAAATGATGTTTATTTTACCTAATTCAAAGAATATAAGTAGAACTAATTAATTTAATAATTGACTCCCGCTGTCAAAACAAATAGCATGTTTTTAAGAAACAATTAATATCAAAAGATTAACATTTGTTTATGTCAAATTTCAAAGTGAAATTAATTCCAAAGTCCACCATTGGATCAAATGGTAAAAATATATTTTAGTTTAACTTTAAAACCTATTCAAAAGATAATCTAGTCATATAAAAAAATTAGATTAAAAAGAGGCTTTGAATTAAAATACATCATTTTTCACATATTAATTAAAAATGAATTTTATCGGAAAAATAACAAAAACATACACAAAGTAAATTTTGATGTCCCAATTATAAAGAAGGATTTTTTTGGTCCAAAAGAATGTATAAGACTGACCAAAACTACATTTAAAGAGGGTTCCCCATCAAAAGGCGCTAAATCAATAGTTTAGTGAATATTAAAGTATTTTATGCTTAAAATTGAATTCTTTTCTTATTTTAAGCCTTTATCTTTTATTGGATAAATGTAAAAACATTTAACAAACATATATAATCATATTTTAGTTATCTCTATTCATTCCCACCAATATAATGGCTATTTGTGAACTACCATATTATTATATTATTGGTATGCATTGTAATATTCCAACAAAAACTGATTGTTGCGTATTGGGTACGCTATTGAACATAGAATCCCCTTTAAAGTAATTATTAATATTTATTCTCAAATATTAATAAAAAGAAAAAGTAACTTCGGTCATTTACTTGGGATGTTACATCTACACTAACCTGTATCTTGGCAAAACAATGATATCTACTCTCGTATATCGTATGGCACCTACCGAGATTAAAGAGCTACAAGTACAGTTGGAGGGTTTATAGGGTAAGGTATTTGTCTGACCCAGTGTTTCACCCTGGGCATCTCTATTTTTGATCGCCAACATGGCGGATGGGAGCTTACAACTGTGTGTCAACTACCGTCACCTGAATCAGGTGACCGTGAAGAATGAGAACCCACATCCGAGGATTGACGACCTCTTTGATCAGCTCAAGGGAGAACGATGGTTCCCAAATATAGACCTACGGTCAGGCTATCACTTTCTCATTGTTCGAGATGAGGATGTGTAGCAGAGGGACTTCAGGTGTTGGTATGCCCACTACGAGTTCTTGATTATGCCTTTCGGAGTAACCAATGCACCGTCAGTATTCATGAGTCTTATGAATAGGATATTCCAGCCTTACCACCATTGTTTTATCAAAGTCTTCATTGACTAAATACTGATTTAATCAACTAATGAGGAGGAGCACAACTACCATTTGTGGGTAATACTAAACACACATCGAGAGCAATGTATTTATGGTATGCTCTCGAAGTACTAGTTCTCGATTCAAGATATTCACTTCATAGGACACGTTATATCAGAGGATAGAGTTGCACTGTATCGCACAATGATTAGGAAGTACTTGTTTTGGAGCTACCCAGGAGTGTGATGGAGGTGCAATGTTTCTTGGGACTAGTTGGGTACTATAATTGATTTGTGCCAGAATTCTCTAGAATTGTAGCTCCGCTTTCAGCATTGACAAAGACGGGGAAACCCTTCGTGTGGTTAGATAGATGCCAACAGATCTTTCAAGAGCTGATGCAGAGGTTGATTAGTGCACACATCGTGAGGCTATGGGAGGAGGGCGTTGGGTACATAGTTTACTGCGACCCATCAGGGACCAAACTTGTGTGTGTCCTGATGTAAAATTGAGCAGTGATCACATATAGTTCACAACAATTGAGACAACACAAGAAGAACTATGATACCCCTGACATGGAGTCAGCAGTAGTGGTCTTCTCCTTGAAAATGTGCCAACCCTATCTGATGGGCGAGCATTTAACAGTCTACTCTGACCACCAGAGTCTCCGGTACATCTACACGCAGTAGGACCTGAACCTGAGAATGCAACGATGAATTGAGTTTCTCAAGGACTATGACATAGACATAGTATATATTCTGGAAAAGGGAAAATTGTAGCAGATTCTCTGAGTAGGAGATCATGCATTCAGCTACTAGGAGATGCGACAGAGCAGCTGGCAGCGTTGCATATATCCATTTTTGATAGAGATGGATTAGCCTTTCTGTAGTCTCTCGTAGTCACCACTACACTTATTGAGTGAGTCAAAGAGGCACAACGCAGCGCCATTGAGATGGAGATGTGACTTTCTTTGATACTCTCATGGTTGGAACCTGATGGTTTTTCTGAAGGTGGGGAGAACGTAATCTATTTAATAGGATGTAACATGGTGACAGTTTCACTATAGGAGGAGGTGTTGAGGGAGTTTCACACTTTCCCTCTATCGGTACATCCAAGAGTGGCAGAGATGAATCAGGACCAAATACGATAGCACTAGTGGCAGGTTATGAAGAAGGCAGTTGTAGATTTTGTCTCACGATGCTTCCCTTTTTAGCAAGTGAAGGCGGAGAACCAGGTTCTAGCAGGCTTGGTTCAGCCCATAGAAGTAAAATAGTAGAAGTGAGTCATAATATCCATGGATTTCATGATGGGACTCCCACGTACATCCATAGGACACGAATCTATCTTGGTTATTGTTGACTGACTCACCATGTCCGCCCACTTCCTACCGATCAAAGAGATGGGCTTAGTAGAGAGCATGAGATGAATCTACATACGGGAGATCGTACGGCTTAATGGGATGTTATTGACAATCGTCTCCTATCGAGATGCCTGTTTCACGTCCCTTATATTGAATGGGTTGTAGAAGGCTTTTGGGACACAACATCACCTGGGTACTATCGTCAACCAACAAATGGATGCTCAGATTAATAGGACCATTAAAACTCTCGATAATGTGCTATGTGCATGCATCCTCAACATTGGTCGTAGCTGGGAGGATCATGTTCCCTTGGTAGATTTTGCATATAACAACAACTACTCGTCTACCATCAATATGGTACCATATGAGGATCTGTACAACCGAACTTGTAGATCACCTCTGTGCTGGACTGACCTAGGGGAGTCAGCACTTGTCTGACCAGAGATGGTGTAGGCTATGATAGAGAAGGTGCAGATCATCCCAAAGCGGTTGAAGACTGCACAGAGCAGACAAAAGTCCAGTGTTGATTGGAGACAAAGACCATTGGAGTTTGATGATGGTGACCACATCTTTCTACGGGTATAACCTCGACGAAGTCTATGGATATTTTCCCATGTCGGAAAGTTGTCTATGTGATTCATTGGACCATTCCAAGTTCTTAGCAGAGTAGGCGAGGTGGCTTACCTCCGGGCTCTTCCACCTCAGTTGCACCGGGTGCACGGCGTCTTCCACGTATCTCAACTGAGTTGATACGTGCAAGACATGTCCCACATCATCGACCATGGGGATATGGACATCAATGACAAGGCGACATTCATAGAGGTTCTAGTCGAGATTGAGGATCGATAGGAGCGGGTCCTGCATGGATGGTCTTTTCCTCTGGTGCACGTTTGCCGGCAGCACATGAACCTCCAGGGGAGCACATGGGAGAGGGAGGCTTAGATGCGTACTAAGTACCCCCATTTTTTCCCTTAGTGTGTGTTTTAGATTTTGGGGACATATGTCCCTCGGGTTGGGAGAATGTTAAGAAACTAAAATTTTGTGGAATTGTTTATTAAATACATGAGAATTTAACGTGTCTGCGGTTTTTGACAGTGCCTGATTCCAAGGCCCTGTGTGCCCGGAATCAATTTCTGATGATTTTTTGGGTACACTCTATAATGTTACGTGCTAGATTTTATATCATTTTAACTAATTCTTGGAATTGAAATCCATGAACACCATTGAACTCGCAGCGCCGTTATTCTCTTAAGGGGACCTTTCCGGTAGGTTCATTTTAGCGTGTTTTAAATATAGCTTTTTGGGTTACATAAAAGAAATTAAAATAAAAATAAGTGAGGGACTATTTTCATTTTAGGAGGTTAAAATCTCTAATTGGAGAATAGAGGTGGGGCCCACCACACCATAACCTCCCATAGGAGGATATAACTAGGTGGGGTCCACTTGTTTAAAACGCCCATTGATCCCCATGTAACTCTCTTTTGGGGTAGTCTATTTAACTCCCTTGAATTTATTAAAGCCACCACTCATCATTTAATTTTGGTGAAATCTCTACATTCCTTCTCTCATTAAGTGTGTCATCCATCTAAATTATTGAATTGAACTTATTCAATTTAATTAATTCTATTTTTTTAAATCATTTGAAAATCTTGTCAACAAAAAAATAATAGGTAGAGCCAATTATTTTAGTTTGGGGATTTTGATGGAAACTTCCATTTGGCAGTGGAACATTGAAAAGACTTTGGGAGATTCTTGGAGAAGTACATAATCTTCAATGAATAATGATATCATCTCTGACGAAGAATGAGGACGACGCTCCGGCCCAGGATCGACGGCATGTGACGGGCGCGACGTATGAAGATATCTTCAAATTCTCTTCCCGTGACACGGTCAAGCCCAAATCGAAATTAATATTGTGGAATTTTTTATTAATTTTAAATATGAGATTACACCTTCGTTCTTCGTCGTATAAAATTATGGTTTGGAAAACCAAATGTTATCAAAAGGTGTGGAGGGTTCATACTACATGAACATGAACACGGCCCACCCCTCCCCTTTGTTCATTCAATTTGATGACATCAGAGGTGGTGCCAAAAGGGCGTGGTGCCATTGCACCATGCAGGGGAATAACCACGACCAAGAGGACCGTAACAGATAGAAGATGAACCGTAGCCAGGAGTTCCACGAAACATGAAGAGTCATGGCTCCGTTGCGACGCGCTATGTTGCCGAAGGCTGCGACAAGGCCGGGCCTTGGAGGTGGAGGACCGACACCATCACACTGAATGCGTGGTGGAGGATGCAGCCCGCAACCACGTGCCACTCAGTAGGATGAACCGGCCTGCCGCCTGCAAGCCAAACTGGTAGATCGCACCGCCCGTAGGCGCCGCACAGATGAGACTGCTGCCCATAACCTTGAGTCACTTGGTTGTCCGAACTGGCAGGCTACGGATGACCATGCAATAGGACCGATGCGCCCGCAGGTGCAGCACGGATTAGAACTGTGGAAAATTGTGTGGGCCACTTGGCAGGGATGAACCAGATTGCTAAGACCGGCCAGGTTGGGGAGAGTCGGCACCATTTGGCGCTGTTGGTTGAACTGAACCGGCCCGCAGTGCATGCCGGGCTCGAAGGTGGCTCGCGCCCCATCAGGCCAGGACAACCCCTCCAGTCGGGTCAGACCCTCCAAATTGGGCCGAGTCGACACCCCATCTCGGTCGGACCCAATATGCCGTGTCGGGCCGACCCGCCAACACTCAGGGATTGACGGTTCGGGCCTATCATCGCTTAAATACGAATATCTCCTATACCGCATGTCTGAACGACGCGTCGTCTATGGTACCAGGACACTCATGACAAGACAGTCATTTGAAAATACTCTATGTGAGTTTTGGACATCATTAGAAAATGGTCAGGTTTGGATCGAGCGTAAATCCAACCAGGCCCATGGAACGGAAATGGCAATAACTGTCAGACCATGCGTCCGATTGAAGTGTCGTCTATCGTATTGGTTATTTAATGATGAGATAGAGCTACAGGATACATCAAATCAGGATTTCATGATAGTTGATGTATCATCACTTGACTCAAGGAGCGGACCCTCTCGGAATCGATTGTGCTGTGTGCATAACCCTAGAACTGGCTGCGACCACTACTATATCAGAATCCTTAGTGGGTTCGACAAAGATGACTATTCTATGAGAATCCTACGTGGGTTCGAAAGCAATAACACTTGTATTAGAATCCTATGTAGGTTCGACAACGATGACTAATGTACCGGGATCCTCCGTGGGTCCGGTCGTTTTGACTTCTGTTCCTGTATCTTGTGTTGGTCCGACAGAGTACCTGGTCATGTATCCTATGTGGGTCCAACAGCATAACATATCCTATATCCTATGTGGGTCCGATAACATAGATGAATCAGTGACTAAATATGATCATATCTATCACTATACAAAATATGTATACCTATGTGAGCTAAGTCATGTCTTTCAACCAATATCATAGCGGTGATTGACAATACATTCATTGTGGATTGGACTGTGTTTGGGCTCAAGAGTTGCAATCGGATGGTGATTGGTGACATAGGTATATGTATGGGAATATACTTAAGTAGGGTTGGTTTATACTTTGTGATTGTATCTTTCTACTATGGTTTATTCATTCAGGATTCTGGGAGACCTTCGAGGGTGTCTAGGTCCCTAACTGAGTATTGTTATACTCACCCCTACACGGGTTTCACCCTCACCTTGTTGGGATCTGTGAAGATGGTGAAAAGTAGTGATCAAGGCTGAGTATGATGGAAAGAGGCTGCTCAGAGCAGGATCAGTTGGGACACGACACATGGACGAGTTGTTCGAGTTCTGTACCTACCCTTCTGGTAGGATTCCCCAACGGATGATCTGGGATCTCTTTTCCCTTTTTTACGTGTACTTGTACTTGTTGTTCAGTTGGATTTTTATATAGGGCCACTTACTTTCATCAAACCTTATTTTTCTATTTTAGTACTTATTGTCTCTTCTTCATATGTTCGGACTATGTGTGTGTTATATGTTTAAAGGCAATGGCTTCCCATTTTATCAGGGATTCCCCTTTGGTGTTAGTTTCCAGCACTTGGCCTCTGGAAGGTGGGTTTTTGGTAGTCACGCCACGTGCCCTGAGGAAGTGTCATGACAAATGGTATTAAAATTAGTGGAGGGGAATAACATTCTAAATCTACAACACTTAATGTGAAAGTAAAAATTTATAAAACTCACATGAAATAACGCATATATTTGTGTTATTTCATTATAAGAAAGTATACAGAGTGATAAAATTGCACCCGTAAAGGATTTTTCAATTTATTTAACCCTAATAATGATTCAATTATTTATAGAAATTTATTTTGAGACTAGTTCTGATCGAGATTTTTTTGTTATTCAAAAATTTTGTTAGGACCATCTTGTGTGAATATCCTCCCCAACATTCAACTTGTTAGTTTCTGATAAATCTTGTTATATAAGTTATAGATTCTTTTTGGTAGGTTAGAATACCATTTAGTGTGGATCATAATTATTTGAAGAAGATCTTTCAGGTCTCAAAAAAAATCATGAAGCTTTGAGTAGTGGAAAAACCAATGTGTGTATTTTTGGCAGTTCTTATAACACCACAATTTTGGATTTCCATAGAATGTTTGAAAAGAGGAGGAAATTAACTTTTACAACTCCTTTATAGGCTCATGCATTTCACATGAGGAATGTAGGTGTCCTAATGCGATTGAATATTCATATGTACCGATGTAATCTATTGTTGTGTGTCCCGAATATGAAGAAAGAAAGTAACACACATTATTGTATCTATGATTCTAGGAGGGTGGGATGATGATGGGCCTAGGGAGATGTGATCTTACATGGGGAAGCTATAAATACATAGGTGATACTATATGTGAATCCAATGAATGAATTTTATATGATATTGTGCTTTGTTGAGTTATAATTTTTAGCCATGATTTGTGCGGTCATCTCTCATATAGGGGTTATTCAAAAAAATAGAAACCTTATCGATGTTTTACTCAATTAATTGACCTAATGAAATAGATTTGAATGTGTGAACAATATCATATTTTATTATATTAGATATAATGACAATTCTATCAGGCCCCATTCAGGGCTGAATTCCATCTCTAGTACACGTAGACTATTATTATGTTTTAATACCCATACTACCTATCATTGAGAACATCTTTTTTTCAATGCTTCACTGATTTCTATCATTCACATGTTCACACACAATTTCCCATGAAATAATGATTCCCAATCTCAATTTTAAAAATATTAAAATTTTAATATGCAGTATTATATAATGAACATATGAAAAATTATCTTACATATTATAAACATTCAAATTAATTAAATTTAATATTACATAGTGTGAGATTGTTGTATATATCAAAATAAAGATATAGATATTAAAATTTATTCTATTGATTATTAATCATCAACATAAAAAATAATATTGAATAAAATCTACAAACTCATAACTTTACTGTCTTATATGGTCACCTCCCAACCACCAATTAATTGCAATGACCATTATAAATTATAAAAAATTTGAAAAAAAATCATTCATGATTCTATTATTTTATTTTAAATTTTTAATATTTCTATTAATATCTAATTAATTATTGATAATTTACAGGTGTTTCAATTCAAATAGACCCCTTTAATGATGGAAAAATAAAATTGGAACATGTATCATAATGATAATGAATATCAACCAGACAAAATCTAACACAAATAATATAATGTTCTGGTGAGTCAAAATGTAGGATTCCTAAAATCCATAAAAAAATTTACGACTATAATAGAATTTAACTAGGAGTACTATAATTGTTGTCAAATGAAACTGAATATAGTAGAGGAAATTAATCAAATCAAAGGGCCATAAAACATCCTTTAATCGAGAATATACAATAATTAATTTTATTTTTTACATTATAGTAGAGAAGCTAAACAAATTAAATTGTAGGAAATTAATATAATTATTTTTATATAAATGTGTTAAAATCAATTAACCTTATTAGTGGAGCTTACCCAAAAATTCACTAATATTTGTTTACTAAAGACCAACCTCCACTTGAAGAATATAATGTTACCATGTTTGGGGGAAGACTGAGTCTTCTATTTAGATGTTGGTGGGTGCGATATATGTTGGAAATGTGATAGATGATGAAGATATGTCATGGTTAGTTGAGGTGTCTACTAGAGAAGAGTGGCATTGATAGGGGAATGATGTGAGGATATAAGAGGGAGAGTAAGTAGGGAGATGATGAGGCCAACCTAACCCATCATTGTAGAAACTACATTCAAAACCATAAGAATCCAATTCTTAAAATAAAATTTCTAGATTACATGGTAGAATTGCAGAATAAGGGGGCATGATGGTCTGGTATCCATGTCCAGTAAAACAATCTATATAAATAAACTGATGTTCTAGGAAACACTTTCAAGATGATGTAAAAATGATACAACCAATTCACCCTACACATATGAGCCAAATAAGATTTTTCATTGATAAAAACAATGAAACAAGGTCAATAAGGGATGTATAGTGGAGTGATTGATGGAATAGAATGCTACTTCTTGGGATGTAGAGAAAATGGGAGAGAGGAAGATGGTTTCCAGTTTCCCCCGTGTTGGTTTCTGCCCTAGCCTTGGGGCTTCTGGAGCTCACCTTCAGGCTGACCCTACCCCCTAATATCTGCCATCATCTTCTTATGGAATTCTTGGTATTCTATAATCATTCAAATATTCTCCGATGTTTATCTCTCAAAAGTTATCATATATATAAAATATTATTTATATCTTTCATTTTGAGTTTAACCTAATTATATCGCTCAATGATGTTATCAATGTGCTTCATTTTATTGTCCATAAAATTAATTTTCAATAAATTGGACTTAATCACATGACCATGCCATTTATATCACCCTCTTTGTGGAGAAATATGTCTCTTAAATAAAACCATTTCTGGGACTTCAATTTCACACCCTAATCCTGGGCACAATGAGGGTAAAATAACACCTCTAGCCTCCCCCTCCCAATCTATAATAGTCCTCTCCTCCCCGACCACTGCTAATAGCACTAACACCCTTTAATAGTGTTAGGAACTTTTTCACCCATCCACACATCCTTTACCTTGCTTGGTTTCAAAATTGAGACCTCATCATCATGCGACAATGAATCTTTTACTCACAAATATAGATATGTTTTACATTTTATGATATATTTATATATTTTTATATATTTCATTATATTTTTATAGATATATTTATATATATTTCATTGAAATTAATTTCCTCATGTATATAAATATATTTAAATACATATATGAAATTTATTTTTCTGTATGTGTGTGTGTGTGTTTGTATGTATATATATATATGTATGTATGTATTTGAATCTATAAATATAGTTATACATATTTAAATTTATTTAAATACATTATATATAAATATTTATTTACATATATTAAAATATGTACATAAACACATATTGGTTTTTCAATACACCAACAAATATATATATATATATATAAACATCAAATATATATTAATTGTATACATATGTGTATATAAATGTTCATAAATTTGTGTTTTAAATAAAATGTATATTTTATTTTTTATTAATATAAGGTTTATATATTATGATATATATTTTATTTGTAATTTTTTTTAATTATTTACTTTTAAAAATTAAAATATTATGGATGAATATATAAAAATATGATTTTATGGATATATATTTGATTATAAAAAATTTTACATTTTGAAATGTGATAAAATATAAAATCCATAATATCAAAATGAATGTAATCCCTAGGAATAAATTTAGCCCCCCTTGAAAAAGGATAAAAATACCCCCTTAAGGTGAATGAAAATCCATCTAATGTTAAAAGATTTGGGCAACCCGCTAAAAACACATTTTTGGTGCCTTCTAATCCTTGTTTTGGCCACAAAAACATTTACAAAGGGTTTACCCAATGTCATTGGGGGTGTGCATCTTATCGCATCTTCTATTTAATATGTGGTAGAGCCCAAATAGATATCCTTATCAATATTTATGGTTCTTTTAATTTTTCCTTTTTTAAACTTCATTTAGTTAGTTTATTATTTTTTTAAAGTTTTTTATATTTATATTTTTATTAAAAGACTATTACTTAATAAAAATAAATAAATATTTATTAAAAATATATTTTAAATTATTTCATAATAATTTTTACTATATATCTTATATATCAGGATTAAATTTATGTATATTATTATCTAAAACATATTCAAAGAATATATATTATATTTAGATATTTAGATATTTATATATAACATTTAGAGATTGTTTTCCTGAAATATAACATTTATCAGAGATAGTATAAAAATCACTGATAATGGGGATATATATTAGCACTTTTAATAAATCCTTGATAAATGGGGACCCTTCAACAGTGCTAAAAAAGAACTGATAAAGGTGTACCATTATCAGTATTAAAAAGGGATTATAAAGGTGTACTTCTAACAACACTTTTTTAATTCCATTAATAGTATCTTTTATCAATTATTTTTTAGATCTTATAAATGGTGGATGCTATGTAAAACAGTTTTTGTGGTACTTTAATTAGGTATCATTAATTTAGTGAATTTATGTGGTTACTTAATTAATTGAAATCAAAATTTTTAATGGAATAGAATTATTTTTTAATAAAAAAAAATGTAAAGATATCTTTATCTGGAACACTTGATTTCACATATTGATTGACTGTATTTACCTAATATTATAATTATATTAGATAATTCAAAAAAAATATTTATTTCAACAAATTGATATACAATAAGAGTTTAAAAATACATTAACTACAAGGATTGTTCCTTCTATTTTGATATTGGTTTGTTATTATACTATCATATATGAAGTATAGACAACGTTATAAAACATAAAAAATAGTTTGGATTGAGTAGTAGACTCTAAATTAAATTCCTCATTTATTATTATTTGATTCTCTGTTTTATATTCTACTACAATAACCATGATTTCACTGGATAATGGTGTTATTATGTATCTAATTGAAATAAATATTATTAGGATGGATAATTGAATGAAAATTTATGCCATTGTATCTATAAAAATAAATGATAACTATGATAGTTGGATAAAAACATTATGATAAATAGAAGAAAATTTAAAATATTTAGAAACAGAGTTTAAATGTAAATTCGGCCATCATTATTTATATAGACAATAGTTTCTTGATTCTATAATTTTTTGATGAATCAATTAAAAATTTGTTTAAAATGGTCATTGAAATTGGGATCACTATAACGTGATATGGGGATCTAGTAGATTATTTTTTTAATATATACAAATTTTATCATTCCTATTTGAGTATATGTTATCAATTACTGAAGCTAGATATCATGAATTATTTTGGTAGAGTGATCTGTATAAAATAATAAATTTTTAAATGTGTACTATGAATCTCTTTACATATATTATGTGTTCTGAATTTCTAAAATTCACTTAATATTTTAGTAATTGTACTATTTTTTATACATATATAGTGTAAGGGATCAATCCTCATTGGCCATTCCCTTTGTGTTTTTGGGTGTTGGAGGCACATAGTGGAGGTTTCAATGAGTTTTCATGGTAAATGGTGAAATAAAGTGGGTGCCACTCCAATTTGTGGCCAGGTTATGATTTGGAGTTGTGGCTTATGCCATATTCCACGATTCTATGATTTGTTCTCCCGACTATTGAATAGGGAGGCTCCAAGGAGGAATATTGGGGAAACTATCTTCTTTTTCCTGGATGTACCATGCTTGTCGGCTATGGAGTAGGCCTATCCCCTGTGTCGAGCACTCTAGTATAGAGCGATGTGGCTATACCAGTATGGTTTTTAATGATTCGTTCAAATCATAGGTGGCATTAAGGTGGACTGTTTGTTGGTACAAATTCCCTCTAATGGGTAAAATTTGATCCGCACCGTGGATCCAATGGTGGATCAATGATGTGGGTTTTGTTAGTGGCGGTGATATGGTGTCCTTTGACCCCATAGTGGTCTACTATGTGGTCTTTGGGGCAGCAACATGTTCCTCTAAAAATATATCTGCCTAAAAACACCCATGAGGCCCTAAGACCTGGTTTCTCCCACTCTTTCTTCTTAATCCCCAGGCAAAAATGCTTCTTATCAAAGTCATTGTTTCCGCCTTTTGGACGGGTTCAATTCTGACATATCGAGTTCAATGTGTGGTGATCATAGGTAGTCTATTTTTCTATTATATAGATTTCTATCCATTTGATCTAATTTACTCCCATTACATCTTTCAATATTATTATAAATGGTCTCCATCATTATAATGGTCTTTTATTTATTCTTCAATTAATGTGTCTATGGAACAAAAACCTTGGGATATCTTAGTTTCCTCAAGGATGGGGTGGTCAGAGATCTCCAACATTGATTCATTTTCATTAAAATAATGTTGAATCTTTGAAGTAAGGTATTCATTTCTTTTCCTATTTAATTACATGTAATCATAAATTGAACATGTTTTATCCCATTTTATGGTAGTGGAAATCCCCTAATAAATATTAAAATGGATTAAATAATGACATTGGTTTATATTTAGTGATCACATGTGGTTTCATTCCAGCATGATAATTATTTTCTACTTATTTTTTTATATAGTGTGCTATTTATACTATGATTTTTATATAATGTTGTTATTCTAGGTTTATAATGTTGAAATCAATGAATCTTGGAAAACAACATAAGAGATTAATGTTTTTTTTGGCCAGCTAATGAATTGAAGAAGAGGTATAATCAACAAATATGGTGGTTCATGAATATTTATGGTAATCAAATTTATGCATGTATTCATGATTAACAGAATGTGTTATTAAATTAGGTAATGGAATTAGATAAAGAAAATTTATCTAGAATGCTTGTTGATGAAAAATAGGTTTGAATAATCAGTATTTTTCTTTGTTACGTTTGAGGAAATTGGTTGTTTATGCCAGAGATAATGTTTAAATAATTTACTTTCATGTTATCACCGATTCCTTAGGTTTTTGTATTTGGATCCTCCTGATATTACCCAAAAATTATATAAGTATTATTAAACAGAGGAGGGGGTAATCTATGATATCATTTTCATTAAATTTTTATTTTTTAGGAATCATCTGTCAACTATAATTTATGTAACAAACATGTTATGGTGATTTTTGATCATCTTTCACAATAATGATATTTCAAAAAAACACTCATTTTCTTACCCATATGATGGGAATAACTTCTTGGAAATTTTAATGAGAGTATATCTGATTTCCTAGTCTAATTCTCTTGTATTATTTCTAAAAAAATATACCTCTATTCTGATACCGCTGAACCGATTATGGGCATCTTCTTCTTTAGTAATGAAATATCAATACAATAGTCCATTTATGGTTATCCAGCATAATATGATAACCATTGGAATATGATCTATCTAATCATCATCATAATCATCATCATTATCATCATCATCATCATCATCATCATCATCATCCTCATCCTCATCCTCATCATCATATTCATCTTCTTCAGTCTGATCAACTTTTTCCATTATGATCGATCTGAAATATTCTTCATTCTCAAAATGCAGAGCTTCTCCCTTATAAGCGGAGTATTTCAAAATCTAGATTTCAAGTCATTAACTTACAAGTGTAATTTAAAAATTCATTAACAGTCAGGATTTTTCTCTCTATTTTTTCCCTGGTTTCTTATTATACAATCATATAGAATAAAATTCAACATTATTTAACTTTTGAAATATTTTTTTATCAGTAGTAGACACTAAATTTATTTCAATATTTTATATTGTTTGGATTATAAATCGAATATTATATAGTAATAAACATTGTTTCACTGAATAATGGTGTTATTATGAATCTTATTGAAATGAATATTATTTGGATGAAATGTTGGATGAAATTTTATACCAGGGTATCTATTTGAAAAAGTGGTCACTATGATAATTGGGTAAAAAATATGATAATTATAAGAATTCATTAAAATATTTAGAAATCGATTTCTATTGTAAATGGGAACATCATTATATATAGAGATTATAGTTCCATGTTTCTATAATTTTTATTATTATAATATTTAAAATAATTTTTTCATGGTCATTGAAATTGTGATCATAATATGTTGATATGGGGAGACATTAGATGATTTTACAATATATTGATCATATTTCAGGAATAATTGATTATATTTTATCAATTTTTTTTCACGATATCATAAATCATTCTAGTAGAGTCATTTGTTGAAAATAATTTTTTAAATGACTATTGTACAAATATTTTAATGTATTCTGGGATTTCAAATTCTAAAAATTCATTTAATATGAGATCTTTTGTAATTATTACTGTTTTTTTACATAAAATATATAATCATTCGATCCTTAGTGGAATTTATGTTTGTTTTTTTTGTGCGTTGGAGGAAGCTGAAAGAGGATTAAAAAATTCTAAAATTTTAATGTAGAAAAAATGTGGGGGCCCCTACCATTTGAGTCCAGGTTATGGTGTGGAGACATGGGATATGTCGTAAGATATGATTCGGTGGTTTGGTATCCTGACTATAGCGTAGTGAGGCACGATGAAGTAAAATCATGGCAACATCATTTTTAGGCCTAGATGAGCCATGGTGGTCAACTACAGTGTAGGCCCTTAGCCAGTTCTGAGCTATGCAGTGTGGAGCGAGGTGGCTGTTCCGTAGTGGCTTTTGAGGCTATAACAAATCTGGGGTGGTTCCAACATGGGATGCATGATTTAATATAGTCCCTACAGTAGATAATTAGGATAATCACCACGTATCCATTAGTGAATCGCAAAAATCAGTTTAACTAGGTCCTTTGATTTTGTCCCCTCCTTTTTTGTATTGGTATAGGTGGTATACTATGTGATTTTAGGGGATGAGTTGTAGTCCTCTAAAAATATATATTCTTATAAATATCCATGATTCTCCTAGAATTGTTTTTCTCCCACTACTTATTCTTGAACTATTGTAACCCAAGGGTTCATTACGAATGAATTTATGCACCCTTTCGATAGTGATGAATCACCGATTAAAAGTTTAATCCATGGTGATTTGTGGTAGGCTCTTTCTCTTTTCATGAAGTTTCTCTTGATTTGATCCAATTTCCTCCCATTCCTTCAGTCTATGTTATGGATGATGATAACCATAATTATAATTGAGTACTAGTTTTCGTTTATCTATACATTCATTGAATGAAATCCTTGAGATATCATATATTCGTCATGGCATTGGTGATAAGATATCAACAAATTTATCCATTCGTAGGTGAAGAATGTCGAATATTTGAGGCAGGGGAATCATATCATCTCCAAATTATTTATGTGAAATCATAAATTGACCATGGGTTATCCCATTTGGATGGTGGTATAAATAAAATAAAATATATTAACCCAGATGAATGAATGGAATTCGTTTATATATTGTGATCAAATGTTGTTGCCTTGCTCCATGAAAATCAATTTCTTCTTATTTTGAACGATAGTGTTCAATAAATATTGTTATTTTTAAATCATGGTGTTATTATTGGTTCATCATGTTGAAATTTGTGAATTTTGATAATGAACATAACACTGACAAAATTTTTTTGGTTGGATAAAGATTTAATAAAGAGAAATGTTTAACACATGCAGTGTTTTTCATTATCAAATGGTAATCAAATTGATTCAAGAATGTATTTTTAAATGAATGTGTTATTCCATGTTTTAATGGGATCAGATAATGAAATTTAATATGTAATTCTTTTTTATGATAATTAAAGTCATTATTAATATGTTTTTTTCTTCAAAACGTTTGTTGAAACTAGAATCTTATGTTGGAGATCATGTTTTAATAATTAAATAGCATATTGTTCATTTTGGTTATCTTTTATTCATATTGAAAATTGAAATTAACACATTTAAATTGTTCTTATTTATAAATTATTTTAAATAATTACATCTATAATTATATATTTTATTATTTTATTATCTTATGGTTTTTTTCATTTTCCTCAATGAGCTGATTTACATGGTTCGCTCAATTGTTTGTCCATATCGAATTGGGAACCAACCTAGCCAACCAATATATTCATATTATATGAATTTCTTTCTATTGAATGATTCTACCACCTAATATATCCTGAAAATCCATTGATTTGAGGTGACCCATGTGTTTCTGGGTTGGTAGTTCGATGTTGGCTTCGTGGAAGCCTCCCCTAGGCTGTGTAGTTAGAAGGGTGTTTTATCACACCTAAAATTCATACATAAAATATACTATATAGATATGAAAATAAACTTCTTGGGTGATCGAGTTCTTCTGGTAAATAGAGATCCAGATTCCTGAAATTGATGCCCTCTAAGCATTAGTGGGTTGTTTTCTTCCAACTGCTGGTTTGGTCTACATTTTCTCTCTCCCAATACTGATAATTGTATTCTTTGATTAAATCACACTAGTGAGAGTTCTATAATACTAATCAAAAAACTCATCATGTGTCATTCTAACCCCATGCACACCGCTGGTGTGCAACACATAGTGGTGGCTGTTGGGGATCTTCTTGGTCAAAGGTGGGTGACAATTCATCGAATCCGGAGACCTGGCATGATCATCCTACGATGAGATCAAAACAATGAAATTGGATTTGGCAGAATGGATCATGGATTTATCTAAAAACACAAACACCTATCTAGGGTTTTATCTTTTTTAAACCTATTTCTATTTGTGTTTCTTCTTCTAGTGAAAAATTCATGTCTTAGCACTTCTATGCAATTTAGTTAGCTATCTCCTTTTTTCTTTATTATGTAATCCATTTTTGTTTTTTGAATATAAAAATAGTGCATGTGTGTATGGTATTCATTCCATGAAGAAGTTGTTAAATGTACCAAATCATGTAAATCCTACTGTTTTCCTTATTTTATTTTATCATTTCTTCATCTACAATTTTTCTTGATTCGATATTCCCACTTTATCACTCTTTTTGGGTGTGTTATCCTTGTAATAAAATTCATTTTTCAATTTTTTATATTAAATTAAACTATTTTTTTCTATGTTCCCTGGAATTATTATTGATTGGAATGTATTCTGCTATTACCCCTGTAACTCCCCGACCCCAGTTACCTAGAGCCGGTGCATTATTATGTAACATTGGCATGATCAATAAAGTTCAAGTCTCGAAAGACCGATTAGTTTAGTATCCTTGGAAACACTAAATAAATTCATAAGTCTTACATTAAAACATAATGTAAAACTAAGCTACAACAACATATTGTGTTCATATCCCCTCATTATGTCCCTGCAGGTCATTCATAAAATACTTCTTAACATCCTGGAAAAATTAAAACATTGAAAGAGGTGAGGTCCGATGCTCAGTAAGGATAACAATATAGCGGAAAATTTCATAAATAAACATAAACATTTAAGGCATTATATAACTTAAACAAAAGCCTTTTAAACATGAACATCAGCATAATATGGAAATATAAAATGAAATAATTCCATTTACTCATTCACATTGATATTCTACTAGTCGAATAATCACATGCAATCTCAATAACCACATTCATACTGATGGAATCCATAATGCCAGACTATCATAACCAGGTAGCGAAGGCCTCATGCCAAGACTACAAATAAGATTTTGTCAAGGCCTTGTGCCAAGACATTAGTTTGTCTCATGAGACCTACCGATGCATCGATGAGCTATAGTGGGCTCCACCCATCACATAATAAGTCCAATGCATTCATTATATTAAAAGTTTTAAACATATCATAAACCATAACATAGTCGTATCAAATAAAACATGCATAACAATTCCACATTTCAATCAAAAGATATCAATGCAACACATTGACATAATCATAAAACCAATTTCAATACCAAAATAAAAAAAAGTAAAACATGGTATTTATTTTTCATTTTAAAAAAAGTTATGGCTTGTAGAGGAAGCCAAAAGTCAAATAATGGTCATGACGTCGGAGAAGTTGTTGTCACTGCATACGTATGATAGAAAAACAATCCCTTTTTTAGTTTAGTAAAACACATCGTATAAAAATATTTCTTTTAAATAAACGTAAAAGTCAAAGGGGTTTATACACCATATAAAATAATGTTGTGTATAAAACAAAATATGTCTCAATGAATGGAGAGTGATGCGAAGTCCCTTACCTCGTGTCTGACATGACTCGATCATTCGTTAAACTCCTAAATAATGAACTAGAGTAAATTTCTACTTGCTTAAGAATCTTTTTCTAGTTAATTATTCATTTTATATCACTTATTAACATGTTATGAACATTATTTAATTATTTACGTTAATAACAGTAGTTTTGTCGATCATTCGTACTTGAGTAAAAAATAAACTTCTTATAATTACATGTTGTTCCTGTGGTAAAATATCCTTTATATACAGAATTATATTCATGTTGTAGATATCATATATATAATATATATCCAGTATATATATGCATTTATAATATTTCATAACATTTAGAGGAATGAAATGAAATGCACTGTTCATGGAGACGATAAGCCGTACGTACGCATGAACGCTACTTTCATTTCCATTTCATATTTAATGGAATAAAATCAAAATTATATAAAGGTATATTATAATTCCATTATAATATCATATATAATATCATTTACTTTATCCTTTACACATCCCACATATGGCATTAACGAATCAAATCACTTTGAGGGGGCAGTAGTCCGCACTTCTTAAATGAAGATATCGCGTTTACCCATATTGGAAACCATAAAGTTATGACATAAATGAAAAATGCATAAGCATATGGAAAACATAAATATAATATATATCATATAAAAATATAGTGATATCACAATGGCCACCATGAAAGGTGTTAGAAGGATTTTGAACAATCATCGTTTTGTGAGGCAGAGATTCGCCATCCACGGAAACAGTATATTCCTTAACCATTAGATGTAGGTGTTTGTGAGTGTGAGTGTAGCTCGAATCCTTATTATAAAAACATCCCAGTATATTTAATATACTGGTTTTGTTACAAAATAATCAAATGAAAAAAGTTTAAGGGGTTGGAGAAGAAAAATAAAACAAAATAACATAAGAGAAGACATTACCTTAAAAAGACTAACTCTTTTGATTTCAGACCAAAGGCTTCATTGGAAAGGATTATGCCTAACGTGAGGCTTCAAAGAGTAAGAGTGGAATGTGGAGAAAAGAAATGGGAAGGGGTTGGCTAAGCCAAAGGATTGAGATGTGTGGGAAAGGTGGTAGAGGTGGGGGCCTTTTATAAGAGGATAGGAGAGGTACTCTTGGAAATTCATGAAATGTTACTTCATTTTCAAATGGGTTTCGGATTTTAGAGGACCCACATTGAAATATTTCTAAGATAAGATGATAAGGGTTCGAAATATACTCATCCAATAGGTATTTGACAATTGTATGTTTTATATTTTATATTATCATTTCATTTTATTTAAATCGTTAATTAATGGGGTAATCACTGCATCATCATGATGTAATAAATAAATTAAATTTTATAATGTTTAAAAATTATAAAAAAAATGTTATGATGTATGAAATCTTTTTAGCTTTCTAATGAATATTTATTGTCAAAAATATGAGTTGTATACCCCTTGTAAAAAATGTTTTAGTAAAACAATTCATGTTTGTGTCATTTTTAATTTTACTTTAAATAAAATGTATTAATGTCATTATTTTATCCAAGTGGAATCATGGGGTCCCACAAATTGACCCATGGTTTGTAATGGTCGTCCATGACTCATCAAATAGGGGTAGGACAAGTGTCATGGTTATTCCATTTTATTATAACATTATTTTTACCTTAAATTACACTAATTACCTCTAATCGCGATTAATGAAAAAGTTACTATTCACCAAAATATTATTTTTTCCCATTGAACCACATTTTACTTATTAATGAAAACCATGTATGTAAGATTTTTGAAATTCAATAAACATAAGTCGAAAACTTTCATTTAATCGAAAAATCAGTCTGCTTAACTAACACTTAGTGGTTTCACTATTCATCAGAAATTCAAGTTTTTCAGAACAACACCAAAAATTCACCCTAAGCATTAATTGATATTCCAATTTCAAAAATGTTGTCTATTTTACAGTATTCCTAAAATATATGTTGCATTAATTAATTTTATAATTAATCCCCGTTGTCAAAACAAATAGCATGTTTTTAAGACACAATATCAACCAAAAGATTGTCAATTATTTATGTCCAATTTCAAAGTGAAATTAATTCTAATGACCAGCATTGGATAAAATGGTAAAATTTTATTCTAGTAATACTTTAAAATCACTAAAATTCATAATATATCAATATTAATTGTTTTTATTTAAAAGGATGTTTTAGTAATTTTCACTAATATATGAAAGTTATCTGAAAAGTACCAAACATTCACCTTAGGCAAAATTCGATACTCCGAATCTATAAACGAAGTCCATTTTGAGAGATAAAATTTATAAATATTCATAAAGTAGGTATTACTATTCATAACAGCTAGTTTGATTGGTTATTGTGTGTGTTAGAACTTGAAGTTCCGTATAACACACAATATTATATTACTCAAAGAGAAGCGTACCGTGGATGTTTGGGGTGTTACATTCTCCCCTCCTTCAAATAATTTTGTCCTCGAAATTTCTAGAGAATTACTGTATAAAAATACTCAAGTGATTCTTTATCATAAGTTCCTCGGGTTTCCATGTTGCCTCTTCTATATTATGGTTCCTCCATATTACTTTTACCAGACGAGTCGTCCGGTTTCTCAGCACTTGTTCTCTCATATCAAGAATCCTGATGGGATCTTCGTAGTAAGACGTATCAGGTTCCAGTTCTAGTTCCACGTAAGTGAGTACATTTGTTGGGTTAGTCATATATTATCTCAATAGTGATAGGTATAAAACATCGTGAACTTTGGATAGACTTGGCGGCATCGCCAAACAGTAAGCTACAACCCTAATACGTTCTAGAATTTCAAAATGTCCGATGTAACTGGGACTCAATTTACCCTTCTTATCAAAACGTATAACTCCCTTCCATGGAGATAGATTCAGGAAAACATGAGCTCCCACTTGATATTCCAAATCCTTCCTTCGGTTGTCAACATAGCTCTTCTGCCTACTTTGAGCTGCTTTAATGTGGTTTTAGATTACCTTTACTTTTTCCATTGTTTCCTCCACAAGTTCAGGGCCTACAAGTTTTCATTCACCCACGTCATACCAACAGGTTGGTGTGTGACATCTATTTCCATATAACACATCATATAGTGCCATCCGAATAATTGAATGAAAGCTATTGTAATATGAAAATTCAACCAGGGGTAAATGATGATCACAAATACCCTGAAAATCAAGTGAGCATGATCTCAACATGTCTTATAAGGTTTCAATAGTCCGCTCTGATTGTCCATCTATTTGAGGGTGGTAGGCAGTGCTTAAACGAAGTTCTGTATCCATGGCCTTCTGAAGACCCATCTAGAACATTGAAGTAAAATGGGGATCACAATCATAAACAATTGATAGGGGTACTCCATGAAGTCTCAAAACTTCATTAATATATAGTCTTTCTAGACGTTCAAGTGGTAGATCTTCACATATAGCAAGAAAATGTGCTGACTTCGTAAGACGATCAACAATGACCTATATTGCATCATTCCTTCTTGGAGTATTTGGTAGTCCCATGACAAAGTCCATCATGATATTATCCCATTTCCACTCAAGTATGGGAAGAGGTTGCATGACTCATCCAGGTCGTTGCCTTCCAGCTTTCACTTGCTGAAAAACCATACATCTTGACACAAAATCAGAAATCTCCCCCTTCATGTTGTCCCACCAAATATTTTCCTTCAAATCATTATACATTTTAGTGCTCCCATGGTGTATAGAGAAATTGGAACTATGTGCATCATCCAACAATTCTCTTTTTAGATTAGGTATATTGGGAAGACAAAGTCTCTTCACAAACATTAAAATTACATCTCCATACACAAAGTCACTCAATCTCCCATCATTCACAGCATTAATCATCTTTTTAAACATTTCATCTTCGGTTTGAGAACTCTTTATCCTTTCTAGTAAAGATGGTTTGGAAACCATTTGAAAAAGTATTGATGTTTCACCTTCCATGGTGATTCATATATCCATATTTACTAGATCCATGTATATAGGATCCGTTTCAACTCTTATCTTGTTCAAAACTCTATGATCCTTTATACACAAAGCATCTTCCACCTTATTTTCCTTCCCCATGTGGTACTATATCATGCAATCATAATCCTTGAGTAGTTTAAGCCATCGCATTTGCCTCATCTTGCGTTCATTTTGTGAGAAAATATATTTCAAACTCTTATGATCAGTATATCTCTCACAGTTCTCACAATAGAGATAATGTCTCCATATCTTCAAAGAAAAGATTACAGTAGCAAACTATAGATCATGAGTAGGATAGTTTTTCTCGTGAATTTTTAGCTGTTGTGATGCATAGGCAATAACCCTATCATTCTAAATAAGGACACAACAAAATCCTCTCTTCGATGCATCACTATAAATAACGAACCCATCACTCCCCGATGGTAGAGTCAATATAGGAGAATTGACTAATCTTCTCTTCAGTTATTCAAAACATTATTCACACTCCTTTTTCCAAACATATTTAACCCCTTTACGTGTAAGCTTTGTTAATGGGTTAGCCAACTGAGAAAAATTCTGGATGAAAAGTCAATAATAAACTGCTAAACCAATAAAACTATGTACCTCAGTTTTACTCATCGGTGCTGGACATTCCTGGATTGCCTTGGTCATAGAAGGATCAACAGAGATTACATCATTGTAGATAATATGGCCAAGAAAAGAAATCTCTTGAAGCCGGAATTCACACTTGCTAAACATCCTATATAGTTCATGTTTTCTAAGAGTCTTTTGAATAATGCGCAAGTGATTTTCATGATCTTCATAGCTTTTGGAGTATATCAAAATATCATCAATAAATACCACAACAAACTCATCGAGATATTACTTGAAAACTCTATTCATTAGATCCATGAATACAGATAGTGCATTAGTCAATCAAAAAGGCATTACTGTAAACTCGTAATGCCCGTACCTAGTTCGAAATGCTGTCTTTGGAATGTCTTCCTTTTTCACACAAAACTGATCGTATCCAGATCGAAGGTCAATATTTGAAAAGTTTTTATATCAATGTAGATGGTCAAATAAATCATCATTGTGAGGTAGGACATACTTTTTCTTTATTGTTATAGCATTTATCTCCCTGTAGTCAATGCACGACCTCATAGATCCATCTTTCTTCTTATCAAAAAGGACAAGAGCTCCCAAAAGAGAAACACTAGGGAGAATAAATCCCTTATAACTCAATTACTCTAGTTGTTTCTTTAGTTCCACTAATTCCACAGTGGCTATTCTATATGGGGTCTTCGATATGGGCCTTGAACCAGGCATTAGGTCAATAGAAAACTCAACTTCTCATTCTGGAGGATGCCCAAGTAAGTCTTCTGGAAACACATCATCATATTCTCTCTCAATAGGTACATCTTCTATTTGAACATTCCCTTCCTCACTCGCAATAACTTCATTCTCTTACTCCCCAATAAGTGAATTTAGTTGAGCTACTTGGGGTGGATCTAGATAAGAATTAGGTGGTGAAGATTCTGCTATAAATATAAGTTGTTCCTTATCATCGTCGTCAAAAATCGTAACCTGTTTCTTCTTACAATAAATCTTCACATCATTGTCCCAAAGACAATACATACTGAGGATTATATAAAATTCAATCATGGGAATGACGATGAGATCAGTAGATAAAGAACATTTATTTTCTCTAATGGGAATTGATTGACAAAAATTTGTTGCAATGATATTTCCCTTAGGTGTTTTGACTGAAAACACCCTTGTTAAATCAAATTGGAAATATCTAATTTTCTTAGCAAACTGGGAAGATATGAAACATTGTGATGACCCGGAATCAAATAAAGCATTTCCTAAACATGAGGAAATCGTTAAATTACCAACCACCACGTCTCTAGGAGCTTCAACCTCAGCAGTAGTGATAGCATAAACCTGTCCATGATCCCTCAGCCTCTTCTGAGGTATGTTCCACTGACGCTTAGGACATTCATTTGCATAATGCCTCATCTCCCTGCAAATGTAGCATTGAACATCATTAGCTTCTTTCTTCCCCTTGCAATCACGATCTTGGTGGCATTTTTCACCACACTTAAAACATACTCCCATTCCTTTCAAGCAAGTACAAGGGTGTTTCATCCCACATTTACCGCAGGACTGATATTCAACTTTTCCCTTCATCCCTTTATTTTCATGCCCAGATTGATCAGAAGTTCTCTTCTTCTCTTGCTTTGCCTTAAAGTCATAAGACTTATAGAATTCCTTTTCCATCTCGATAGCGCACGATACAATATCTTCATACGATATGAAGGTTTGTGAGACTAATGCTCGATGGAGAAATGGTTTTAAACCATCAAAGAAATGATCAATCTTAAATCTTGGGTTATGTATGTAATCTGCATCATACCTTTCTAACCTTGTAATGTTATCCTCATACATTGCAACATTCTCATCCTTCTTCTGCCTCAGACTCAGAAATTGCCTTTCCATATATTCTTGATGGTCTCGAGGAATGTATATTTCTAAGAATATCTCTCTGAACTCCCTCTATTCCATACTTGAAACTTCATCATCTTTTTTTGTGTTTTGAATCAATGACCACCATTGATCCGCATCTCTAGTGAGGCGATAAAATGCCGTTATAACCTTTTCCCTTTCACTACTCCCCAAGGCATGGAATATTTTCTCATTGGAATTTATCCACTACTCAGCTACTAAGGGATTGGTAATCCCATTGAATGTTGGCGGTTGTTGCCTCATGAAGTGGTCTAACATTGATCCTACACACTGCAGCTTAGGATTCTCCATATGAGTAAGGTTATTATTCATAACCTGATTGAGTTGTCCCAGAATGGTAATTAGCTACTTAGTAATAGTTGCATCACCAGCTCGACAATAATTTTCTTGAGCAGGAGTGAAATTCATACATGGAGTGCGTGATTGATACAGTTTCTATTTCTTCCACTAGGCACCATTTCTAAACAATGTCATAAACTAGATTAGTTTATGAATCAAAATACATAATAACAAACTTGAAAACATATAACATAAATTGAAGAGTTTATAGATATAATCCATAATCATAAAAGTGTTTTCTTTGAGAAAGTATATACTCATAAACCCTTCATAATGGGTTATAAAGAAAAATGAGGATAATCCTAAGCCTATTCCCTGGGAGTGTCGTAACCAAGAGTGCATCATGGCCCGTTGTCATGCAGCAGTTCCCGTTCGATTCTAGCTCAAAGAGGTGTTTTTGGGTTTTACCCCTTTGTACATCTGTGCCAGAGCCGCCTCTACCTGCTCGTATCTAGATAAGGACATATTTCTGGGAAAACTCTCAAAATCTCTACAATACCAAATTTCTAGTATGTTTTTCTATACTAATACTCATAGACTATCTTAAATCAATGTTCTCTGATCAGAGTTTATCTAAATCTAGCTTCCATGGTTAGTACTAAACTGCCTCTGATAACAATTGTATCGCCCCGAACTCAGTTACCCAGAGCCGGTGCATTATTACGTAACATTGGCATGATCACAAAAGATCAAGTCTCTAAAGACCTATTAGTATTGTATCCCTGGAAACACTAGATACATTTATAAGTATTACATTACAACATAAAGTAAAACAAAACTACAACAACATATTTTCTTCATATACCCTCATTATTTCCCTGCAGGTCATTCATAAAATACTTCTTCACATCCTGAAAAAAATTAAAACACCGAAAGGGGCGAGCTCAGATGCTCAATAAGGATAACAATAAAGTGGAAACTTTCAAACATAAACATAAACATTTAAGGCGATGTATAACTTAAACAAGACCCTTTTAAACATTAACGTCAGCATAATATGGAAATATAAAATGAAATAATTCCATTTACTCATTCACATGGATATTCTACTAGTCGAATAATCACATTCAATCCCAATAACCACTTTCGTAATGTTGGAATGCATAAGGCTAGACTATCATAACCATGTAGCCAAGGCATCGTGCCAAGACTACAATTAAGTTTTTGTCATGGACTTGTGCCAAGACATTAGTTTGTCTCATGAGACCTACCGATGCATTGAGGAGCTATAGCGGGCACCACATGTCACATAATAATTCCATTGCATTCCTTATATGAAAAGTTTTAAACATATCATAAACCATAACATAGTCATATCACATAAAACATGCATAACATTTCTACATTTAAATCACAAGTTATCAATACAAAACATTGATATAATCAAAAAACCATTTTCAATACCAAAATAAATGAAAAGTAAAACATGGTATTTATTTTTCATTTTAAATAATGTTATGGCTTGTAGAGGAAGCCGAAATTCAAATAATGGTCAAGGCGGCGGAGAAGTCGTTGTCGCCGCATACGTATGACAGAAAAACATTCCCTTTTGTCCTTTAGTAAAAATCTTCATATAAAGATATTCCTTTTAAATAAACGTAAAAGTCATAGGGTTTTATACACTGTATAAATGAAAGTAATGTATAAAACAAAATAAGCCTCAATGAATGGAGATTGAGACAAAGTCCCATACCTCATGTCCGACATGAATCGACCGTTCTTTAACCTTATGAATAATGAACTATAGTTAATTTATACTTGATTAAGAATCTTTTTCATTTTCATTATTCATTTTATATCACTTATTACCATGTTATGAACATTATGTTATTATTTACATTAATAACGGTCGTTTTGTCGATCTTTCGTACTTGAGTCAAAAATAAACTTCTTATAATTACATGTTGTTCATTTGGTAAAATATCTTTTATATCCAGAATTATATTCATGATGTAGATATCATATATATCATATATTGTGAGTATATATATGCATTTATAATATTACATAACATTTAGAAGTATGAAATGAAATGCACCGTTCATGGAGACGGTAAGCCGTATGTACGCATGAACACTACTTTCATTTCTATTTCGTATTTAACGGAATGAAATCAAAATGACATAAAGGTATATTATAATTCCAGTATAATATCATATATAATATCATTTACTTCATCCTTTACACATCCCACACATGTCATTAACGAATCAAATCACTTTGAGGGGGTGGTAGTCCGCACTTCCGTAAATGAAGATATCGCGTTTACCCATAATGGAAATCATAAAGGTATTCCATAAATGAAAAATACAGAAGCATATGGAAAACATAAACATAATATATATCAGATAAAAATATAGTGATATCACAATGTCCACCCTGAATGGTGTTAGAAGGATTTTGAACAATCATCGTTTCGTGAGGCAGACATTCTCCATCCACGGAAACAGTGTGTTCTTTAACCATTAGATATAGGCATGGGTGAGTGTAGCTCGAATACATATTATAACAACATCCTTGTATATTGAATATATTGGTATTGTTACAAAATAAAGGAATAAAAAGAGTTTATGGGGTTGGAGAAGAAAAATAAAACAAAATAACATAAGAGAAGACATTACCTTAAAAAGAGTAACTCTTTTAATTTGAGCCCAAATGCTTTTTTGGAAGGATTCTACCCAATGTGATACTTCTAGGATTAATAGAGGGATGTGGAGAGTTGAAATGGGCAGGGTTTGGCCGAGCCAAAGGCTTTATAGGTGTGGGAATGGTGGTAGAGGTGGGGGCCTTTTATAAGAGGAGTGGAGGGGTACTCTTGGAAATTCTTGAATTGTTACTTTATTTTCAAATGGGTTCCAGATTTTAGAGGTCCCACATTGATATATTTCAAGGATAAGATGATAAGGGTTCGAAATATACTCATCCAATAGGTTTTTGACAAGTTTATGTCTTAGATTTTACCTTATCTTTTCATTTTATTTAAATAGTTAATTAATGAGGTAATCGCTGCATCATCATGAGGTCATAAATAAATTTATTTATTTAATGTCTAAAAATTATAAAAAAATTTCATGATTTAGGAAATATTTTTATATTTCTAATATATATTTCTAGACAAAATATGAGTTGTATAACCCCTTGTAAAAACTATTTTAGTAAACAATTCATGTTTGTGTCATTTTTAATTTTACTTTAAATAAAATGTATTAATGACATTATCTTACCCAAGTGGATCCATGGGGTCCCACAAATCAACCCATGGTTTGTAATGGTCGTCCATGACTCATCCAATATGGTTAGGACAAGTTTCATGGTGATTCCATATTATTATAACATTATTTTTACCTTAAATTACACTAATTACGTCTAATCGCGATTAATGAAAAAAGTTACTATTCACCAAAAAATTATTTTTATCCCATTGAACCAAATATTACTTATTAATGACTACCATGTATGTCGGATTTTCAAAATTCAATACACATAAGTAGAAAAATTTCATTTAAATGAAAAATTAGTTTGCTTAACTACCACTTTGTGGTTTCACTATTCATCAAAAATTGAAGTTTTTCATAACAATACCAAAAATTCACCCTAAGAAATAAATTATATTCCGAATTCAAAAATGATGTCTATTTTCCAAAATTACCAACATATAAGTTTCATTAATTAATTTTATAATTAATTTTTGTTGTCAGAACAAATAGCGTGTTTTTAAGAAACAATATCAATCAAAAGTTTGTCAATTGTTTATGTCTAATTTCAAAGTGAAATTAATTCTAATGACCACCATTGGATGAAATGGTAAAATTAATTCTATATATACATTAATACCACTAAAATTCATAATATATAACTATTAATTATTTTTAATAAAAACGTTGTTTTAGTAATTTTCACTAATATGTAAAAGTTATCCGAAAAGTACAAAAAATCCACCTTAGGCTAAATTCGATACTCCGAATCTAAAAATGAAATCCATTTTTAGAGATAAAATTTATAAATTTTGAAAAAGATGGTATTACTATTCTTAATGGCTAGTTTGATTGGTTATGGTGTGTGTTAGAACTCGAAGTTTCATATAACACACGCTATTGTATTATTCAAAGAGAAGCGTACCGTGGAAGTTTGGGCTCTTACAACCCCCCCCCCCCGCCAAAGTGATATTAGATCAACCAGAATAAACAATGGCATCTGTGAAATATGAAATAGAAAACATTTATGGTTATAATGATGACAATTTCTATTGATTAACAATGACATCTATACTAGTCGAACAAGGGTTGATGTATTCCCTTTTTAGACCTAATAAACACATGTATATTTTTCCACTAACGGTCAAACTTTCACAACCTATTCAAATATACTGCCTTATGTTTTTATGAAAGAACACAACTCATTAACAATTCATTTAGGTGATAATGTGTGGTTTTATAGGATACCTCAGTACATTGTATATGGTTTAAAAATGAAAACATGTATATTTAACATATTTGATTGGTTGTCTACAAATCAATCACAAATTATATTCCTTCAAGATGATTCATAGAACAAACATACAGACACACCAAGTTGAGTCCAATAAAATATTATTAGAGATCCCTAATATAAATTTTACTGCTAAAGATGAGAACCAAGAAATTATAATATTAATTTAATTATAGCGTTTATATGAACAACATATCAATTCTATAAATTATTTAAGTGATTTCATGTCTATAGAAGAAGTCAATTTTACCTTTGATTCTTATTAGTTGCGTTGAAATTTTATGGGTAAACATTAATACAAGGGTCTAAATGTGAGGGGTTATTTAGGGTCTTGAGGGAAATAGAATGGTAAAAATAGGAAGGGAAGTAAGAGTTGTATCCAATAAAATGGACATCGGTCTAAACCCAAACTGAAGGAGCTTACCTTCCACCACTATGTAAATACTTATCATATTATACACAAATGTCTAAATTGGAAATTTGAATAAACATCTAAGGAGTCTATTAATTATTCACTATTTTCCAGCCAACACTTGGAAAGTGTTGAGGTTTTTATGTGTCCCAAGATACTATTGATAACAAGTGGGTCCCAAACACATTGTGTTATTTTTATATGTGGCTGGAAAGGAGTTCCATTTCTTGTTTGACCTAGGTCATTGAATGAGAGGGTTTCATAGGAAACAACATGATATGTTGCATCTTGGTTTGAGTTTTGGTTATGCTAGAGCTCTGATACCATTCTCTTATCACATTTTTGGATGAGAGATGGGTTCTGGATTTACATTAGAATCTATTATCACTATGTTTCTTAGATCTGGGAGGTATTACATTTAAATCTAATTCTGATTGACTAAAAATATCCATGGGATACCGTACTATTATTAAACACTCATGGATAAAGGGGTTATATGTTTTGGATCAAAGTAAACACATCAAGTAGTTGGGAAACAATTATGTCACTAACAATGATTGCACTATTCATTGGGATAGGGGTCTGAGACATTGGATTACTAATGTTATAGAGATAGAGATCAAGAATGGGATGCTGACTCCTGTTACATCAAGTAACGTACCCTTTTATAAAGACTATACGATGATTAAGTCTAAAAGAGTTAGTTATCATAGATCTAGTTTTTACGTCGGTCACCCACATGATAATGTTCACTCTAATTTGTGGGGACCTTCACGGAATTCCTTCCATGGGGCTCTATCATTGTCAAATTTATAGATGAGTTTTTGAGGAAAATCTTTGATTATATTTATATAAATATATTTATTATGTTTGGGGAGTTTAAAACGTGGAAATCCTCTATATAAAATCCATCTATAAAGAAGTTAAGGGATTTGAGGACTGATAATGGACTTGAATAGATATCTACTATATTTATTATGTTTTATTCAAAGTGATGGAATTTTAATTCACCGAATGGTGAGTCATAATCCTTAGTATAATTTTCCAGATGAGCATATGAATTGTACCAATTTTGACCGGGTTTGTAATGTGATTTAATGCTCTAGCCTTCGAAAATCCTTCATGGTAGAAGCTGTCACTATGAAATATTACCTAATGAATAGGTGTACCTCATATTCCTATATTTTTTAGACTTCATTTGAATTTTAGATTAATCAAACCACATCCTATGAAAAACATAGGGTATTATTTTGCACTGCCTATGCTCGGTTAAGGATGATTAACATGATCCCGGATCCATCTTGTTCATCTTCATATGCTATCCTGAGTGTTGAAGGGGTATATGATTTTGGTAGAAAACCCTATATTTCAAAAGTGAGTTGTTTTCACAGATGTTGTGTTTCAAGAGTTTGTTCATTCTAGTGTCTAGCCTCTCACAGATAATAGTGTTAATCTTTCATAGAAAATGGATCTTGAGGTTAATATTTCAAGTGTTAGAGAGTCTATTATTGAGTCTTTTTCTACCTCTCAGGTGCCCCATTCTCATCGTACACTATAATATTGGGATGATTCTATTGATAATTTTGAGGATGGATTTCCTAGTGGCCTCATGGGTTATCATCTCACTAGGGATAGGCATTAGATGGTCATTAGACATCCTCCTATGTACTACCATGCTAGTATGGTTTCCTTTACATTAAATGTAACAATATATTCTATTGGAGAGGATCCCCAATGCTACAATTAAGTTATCAATGATAGAAAATCTAATAATTATATATCATCTATTGAGTATGAGATGAAATCCATATGAATAAACTACAATTATCCCATAGTTAATAAACCATTTACTTCCTAGGTCATTGTTGTATATTGATATATAAATCAAAAGAAGACAACACTATAGTAAATGATATTATATTTTAATCTAGACTTGTAGAAAATGAATTCCCTCATAGATAAGTAATTGATTAATCTGAAACCTTTTCTCCTATAGTAAAAATAATTCAATTATTCTTCTTCTTTATTTTTATACACATTTATATTTTCATATAAAATTTATAGATGTCAAAATTAATTTATGGAATGGTGATTCAATTGAACAATTATAAAACAAAACTCCTATTGGTTTTGAAGATAAATTTAATTCTAACCATGTTTTTTAGTTTAATAAAAAATAATACGGACTAAAATAAACTTCATGACAAATGTATAATAAGTTAGATTCATTCATGTTAGTAAATGGTTTTAGTTGGACTATGTTTGATGCATGTCTATATTTAAAATCTGTTACAAAATCCATATATTATTTAATTATATATGTGGTTGATATATTGATCAAATATAATGATATGAAATTAATCACCCATGTAAAAATGGAATTTAATTTAGCTATTGAAATGAAAGATCTAGGTTGTGGTAAGAAAATTTTAGGAATGGAAATTTTTTTGGATAAGAAGCATGATCTTAATTATTTATCTCGATATTCATATAACCATAAAATGATTAATAGGTGTTTGATTGATTCTTTGATGTTTTTTAGTGTTCCTATAGGTCAAAATATTAAATTTTCATAATCTCAGTAACCAGGGATAGGTTTGGATATTGATTATATGAGTAGAATCACTTATTCTAATGTAGTGGGAAGTATTCTGAATGGTATGATTTGTAGTCGACAAGATGTTTCTTTTTCATATCTATACATTGAACAGGTTTATGGAAAATTTCTGCAAGCCATAATAGAATAATATTTAATAGTTTTTATGTACATTTCTTCTACATCATCTCTTTCAATTTGTGATGGTAAGAAAATTAATTCAACTCAATTAGTGACTAGTTATTTGGATTCTAACTTTGATGGATATGTTGATACTAGAAAATCAATAAACTTTTATGTATTCACTATATGTCAAGTATCTATATCATGGATGTGAAATCTAAAATCAGGTGTGACCCTTTTGACCACTACAATCGGTATGCATCACTAATAGAAGTAGTCCAAGAAGCCATATGTCATAGGTGTTCGATTTCTAAACATAATATAAGTACTTATATTATTATTGAACATTGTGATTAATAATTTTCCCAATATTTGTCTAAAAATTTATTATTCCATGGTAGGTCTACGATCATAGATATTAGGATTCATTAAATTAGGCAATTCATTTAATGTGGGGCAGAGTGTTTCACTAAGATACACATAGATAAAAACCCAACTGATAGATTGAAAATTTCTAAAACATTATATAAGTTAAAAAATTTCATAGATATATTGAACAAGGATCAACTTGAGTAACATTTTTGTTCAATAACATCACCAATTTTTAATTGAAAATGACGGATATTTGTTATATAGAATAATCTTTTTTTCATATTGAAAATTTTAAATAATTAATTTAAAATTTTCTTTTATTTAAATTATTTTAAATATATTAAATTTATTATAAAATAGTTTCTCATTAAAATATCTACTGGATTTTAAATTTATATTACCAAATGAGCTAATTTATGTGGCCCACTCATTTGTTTTTCCTCCATGATTTGGGATGCCACCTTAGCTATCCACTGTATACCTATTATATTAATTTCCAGCCTACAATGGATATTTCTACATAATCTATCCTATCCATCCTTATATTTGAGTCATTTCATGTTTCATTGGGTGGGTAGTTATGTGTCAGAATAGTGGTAGCCCCCATGGATTTGTAGCTAGTTTTTTAAGGTTCTAGAAGTGGGTTTTGTCACCGCAACAACACCAACATTCTATATAAAAAATAGATATAAAATTCATATTCTTAGGTGGTTGTGTAAATTGGGTATGAATAGATCTATATTCTTGAAATTTATGCCCTTTCACTATTGGTGGTTTTATTTCTTAATGTTTGTTGTCATGCCTACTTTTTCTCACATCAAATTCTGAGAATCAGCATCCCCAGCTTCAATCTCCATAGTTGTGGTGCTATATTTCTCATTAGTGGACTCATTTGGTAGACCAGTGACCCCATACCTACTGTCGGTGCATGATTCATGGTGGAACCTATCGGGGTTCTTCCCCATTGAGGATGTGTGACCATTGATGAAATCAAGAGACTCATCATGATCATCCTACTACTACATCTAATGAATTAGTGGTATTTTTGTTCGTTGATATTGAAGTGATTTGTATGCCCGATAATTTTTCATGCGTTGTATGTTTTTCTAAAACATGATTCCTTCTGTGTTCTTCTTCTAGTGATTAGATTTTCTTTTAGCAGATATATTAATTATAGAATCTTATCTACATTTTCTATGTAAAGTGTAATATTTTTTCAACATAAAATAAAAGATCATTTGTGGGTGGTTTTCTTTCCATTCAATAGGTCCTAATGGGATTCAAGAACATAAATCATGGTTTTATCTTTTTTTCTTTTCTCGTTTCTTCTTATAGAATTTTTTTTTCACTATGACCACACCTGCACTCTATTAGGGTGTTTTTCCATTGAAATAAAATTTATTTTTCTACTTTACATACCTAATTAACCCTTAATGTTTTTCTGGTGGTCCATCGAATTATTGATAGGGGTTATTCGTCAATTAACCTGTAACACTTGTTATTGCCGATTCTATATGTTTCCCATAGTTGGAACCTATGATAATATAATTGTCTAATTCATGAAGGAATAAAAACTGAATGTTTAATAAATATAAAATTTCATAGCCATGGTTTCTAATTTTCATGTTAATACTTTATGTCTTCTGTTGTGGTTTGGAGTGCCCATTTTCATGTGAAGGATTGATGCCTTATTTTTAGGGCCATGTTTCCTTGTTGAAAATGTTTGATTCTTGTTACCTTATGTGTGATCTTTATATGATCCTTTCTATATGATGTGATATTAAACTGGGATGGATGATGAGATAGGGATTTGGAGACATGATTTTGTGGAAGTGGATAGCTGGTACAACGATGAAATTCATGGTGATATGAATCTGGATGTCAGGGATGAAACAAAATTTAATGAAACTGGTTCAATTTTGACTAACTTGTTGATGTGATGAAATCATATTTTCTTTCATTCTATGGAATCTATTTAATGGCCAGATGATTAAGTTTCCTGTTTTACCTACATTTAATACCCCAAAGATTGAGGTTGATTGATGTGTTTGGTTACATATTTCAATGGTATCTTAGGATTTTTTCATAGAGTACATGAAATTATGGAATGATTATAATTTTTAATAATTGTTTTAATTTATCAATGATTTTAGTTCATGTGGGAATGGAAATTTTATTGTAAATCATGGGAAACCGTGGACTCAGTATGATTATTCTTGTAGTGAGTGGACATTACATCGTTGGTTAATGATATATAATCAAAATAATTTTAATTAATTTTTAATTGATTAATTACTTTGAAGTGAAATAATAAAATAAAAAAATTATTTTAATATAAATCCTTTAAATTATTGTGCGCTTATAGGATATGTAATCCCTAAAAGTAGAAACATGTTGTCAAAGAGATGGTAACTATAGTTTGGTTGAGGACTGGGATAATGCGTATAGTGTGTTCATTGTCTATACTATATCATTCATGTTTTTTAATTTCTTACACTACCCCACCCATGTATATTGGTTGAATGAAAACTAGTGGACTCTGGGAGGTTGTTTTCCCTGGAATCTTGGATGGAGAGGAACATCTAACTGACTACCCCCTATAGTCTCATTCTATTCTCCTAATAATATTATGTGTTGGTATGCACGGTTGATAAATTCCCCATATATGTGTGTTGAGGGATGTAATGTGTTATGGCTATTTCACACACATGTATCACTTATATAGTATCTAATAAATTAATATATGTAAAATGTGTATGGGTTGTGATGACTTGAGGTACCATACACGATGTATGGGCTGTGATGGCTTGGGGTATATTACCTGTTGTATGATACACATTATATGTGATTTGGTGGCTCTCGAATACTGATTGGTTACTATATAGAGATGTGGCACGAGATAATGCGAATATGTGATGAAGGAGATGAATGTACAGAAAAGTTTCTCTTGTTTCTTAATACTATCTTCTTCTAGAGAGAGATGGATCAGGAAATTCAACATTAGGTAACAGTTGCAAACTTGTGGGGAAGCATAAGCGGGTTTCCCTGGTTGAATTATTATTATATTATATGATCTCAATAGAATATCTGACTTGGTGAGAGATAGCCAATGAAACAACCCGAGTTTTTATGAAACTTATTTGAAAATAATATAAATTCTAATTTATATCATTCAATGTATTAATTGAATCATTCCTTTCACATGAGAAGGACTTGGCCTATGTGACATGCAACACTGATGTTTCAACGAAACCTCATATTAATGTCTTAAATGCTTAAATTAATTAATTATAACTTGGTTCATAAAATGAGTCATATAATTGTAATAAAAAATTTTAAAAATTTTTTATAGTTATTTTATTTAAATAGAACATATATATAATGAAATATATAATTTTTTGTTTAATCCTTTAATTTTTTAAAACCCAATATTCTGCAATAATATATTTTTAATGTCCTTTTGTAAAAAATAATGAAATTAATTTTAGATATATCTAGAAATTGAATTTGAAAATGTAAATTTAAAATTTGAATATATAATTTTAATATTAGTATATGATTTTTCTTATTTTTCGGTGAATCCATATATCTGGGTGAATTGTGAAAAAAATGTTGTTCGGATTCAATACTACTTTTTCATATAAATTATTGATAAGGATAAATTATATTTTAATTTCCATAAAATTTCAATTAGATTATATTTTTATCAATCATTACAGTTTAGTTAATTTTAAAAACTTCCATAATTATATTGGATATAAAAACATAGAAAACATTTGATCATTTTTACTTTAAAAGCACACATTGTCGACCTGACTATGGGATTATATTAAATTACTGTTTTCCTCATTTGTGATTGGAATTTATAAATATGGATTCCATATTTTTAATAATATTAATTTTTAATATCATATATATTAGACATAGTTTTTTTTCAAAAATAGTAGTGATGCAATTAAAATTAATTACAATGATTAAGGTTTAATTAATAATTATATGAGAATAAACCAAAACATTAAGGACCAAAAAGACATATAAACTTATCATAAATACATTTTATGTCCATATTTATACCCTATACCATATTTTATTTATTTTTAATCAATATTGAACCACTTTAAAAAACATTCATGGTGTTAACTTCCTTTAAAATAATACAAGAGTGCAACCCCTCTTCCATTATAAAAGTCCCCATCTACTCCCAATTCCTCACACCTCTCAAGACACAATGGATCAACCAAAAATACTCCAAAGTATATCAATATAATCCTTCAATTTAGCCTTTATTTCTTCATTTTTATATATCCTACCAAGGAAACCCATTGGTGTAATCAAAAGTGAATTACCCGACTAAGAGGTAACACCCTCCATCAAACATCTTTTATTTATTTTTCTTCTCCACCCAACAAATACTCTTATTCCATGATAATATCAATACACAAGCATCCTAAACATACTAGTATGTATATATGTTAATATTTAGACCCGGAAATACACACACATTCAATGATTGGGTAACTAACATATTTTTTATGTGTAAGAGGACTACCGCCTCACTAAAATATGAATGTTCAAATTTCGTTTTTCGCCTCTCACGGTGGAAATTATGATTGAAATACTATATATATATATATTATATATATATATAATATTTATTATGTTTTTATGATTCTATAATTTGTTTACAAACACACATTTTTATATTTTACATTTTCTGTTTAAAAAATAATTTTGTCTGTGTAAGTGTAGACTTCCGCCCCCTCAAAGCAATGTGATTCATTCATAATATAAATGCAATGAGTTAAAGTTGGGAGTTCGGAATATATATGATATAAATTATATAACAAATATTGTTTAATAATTATAGAAATTAATACCCACACACACACATATATATATATTTCTCTTTCTTTCATTCAACACGATAATTAAAAAGAAACAGTGTTCACACATACAAACGACATATCATCTCCATGAATGGTGTATTGTGTTTCATAATTCTATATTACTTGATTATTTATAATAGAAATATATTATATAAAAATTATATTTATATCAAGGTTTATATTCTGGAATCATGATACAAGTATAAGGACCATCCACTAGTGCAGAAATCGTTTTTTACATCACCAATTTTTACGTCGGTTATATATAACCGACGTAACAATACGGTGAGTAGATTTTTCACGTCGGTTATTTTAATAACCGACGTTACACCAAAGCCTGGGTGGGTTTTTTACGTCGGTTATTTGGAAACCGACGTAAAAAACCCGATATCGACGCGTTTTTTACGTCGGTTATCAAATAAACGACGTAAAAAACCAAAGCGCCGAGTTTTTTTACGTCGGTTATTAAATAACCGACGTAAATAACCCCCGGGGATTTCGTTTTTTACATCGGTTATCAAATAACCGACGTAAAAAACGCGTCGATGTCGGGGTTTTTACGTCGGTTATTTGGAAACCGACGTAAAAAACCAAAGCCTGGGGGGGTTTACGTCGGTAATAAAATAACCGACGTAAAAAACCGGTAGATATCTCATTTTTTACGTCGGTTATAAAATAACCGACGTAAAAAACGAAATCCTTGGGGGGTTTTTTACGTCGGTTTTAAGATAACCGATGTTATAAAGTTAAAAAAATAGTTTATAACGTCGGTTATTATATAACCGACGTTATAAAACATTTAAAAAAATTAAAGCCCGTGGACTGTCATTTACGATTTCCCGATTGACAGTCCGCCGGCTCGTCTCTCTCTCTCGTGCGGTAAACCCTAATCGGCTCGTCGATCGACCTCCGTTAAACTCATTTTGGTTTCATTGTTTATCTTTTTCACTCTGCTCAGATTTATCATCTCAACTCGCAACATTCAAGTAAGCCTTCCATGAATTTATTTCCTTCGTTTTTGTTTCGATTCTTGATGTGCTTTTCATTCGTTTTTGAATCTCGTGGAATTTTTTGTTATTGAAAATGGTTATTATGTCCATTCAACTCGCAACATTCAACTCACAAATCGTCTCTCTCTCGCGTGGTAATTATGTCCATTCATGAATGAAATTGGACCAGGTACAATCGGTAATACCTATCCTTAAAATTTCATTCAAATTTCCTACATCATAATTGTTTTTCAAAACATTATGATTTTTAGAACTCGTAGATCAGAAAACCATCATCTGTTTTCATCTGAATTCATAAAAATATCAACTCATACCTATTACAATCAAATATTTCATTATGGACTCATGGTGAGTCTGATAATACATTCTTCTTTCAGTCATCTCCTAAAAATGATGGACCTTCATGCAAAGTGTATCTGATTTCTTGAATAGGATGGTATGTCCGATTTTCAACAAAACCAAGTGAGGTGATTTCTTTTATTATTAATAATTCATAAAAAAATTACAATACCAAAATATTATTATCATCCTTTTCAGATTTTTAATTATAAAGAAGGTAAAGGGTACTTTCTTTTCATTCTCAAGTTAAATTATATTTTTTATAAATGTCTTCTCTATCTAGGTAGAAATAATTTAACGATAATTAGATTGAATTAGGTATATTATCTTATCTTACCATCCAAACACATTTTTATGTGTTAATAATTATTATGTTTTGTAAAAACTATTATGACCCCCATTTCATTTTGGTTAGTTAATTGATCGACGAAAGTGTTATAAATGATTTGATGATCACGATTCACCCATATATATGGTTAGTCATTATGTGACATTTGCGTCCATAATATCCTTCTAATGCATTCGAAAATGCATTATATATCATAGATTAATATGGGATACAGATTGTTATACCATGCCCAATCTGTTATGTGATGTGTCTCGTAAGAAATATTATAATAAATTATTGGAAAGGTGATTAACATATCCCAATATGAGGTGAATGAAACTATGTTTTCCCTTGACATATGTTATGACTTATATGATTATTTTTTTGCCACACTCTTATGTTATTCCACATACCAATGTTGTGATCCTGTTAATAAGGTTTTTTAAATCATGTTCCCACTATCATATAAATCATGTCTTATGTTATGCTAAAATTGTTATACTTGGACTCAGGTTTTATGATCTATGATTATATAGAACTGTTTCACTTATCTTTTTGATCATTGTATGCTCTTATACCCCCATGGATATGTTTTTATGAGATTAGATATTATATTTATATATGTCATTTTTACCCATAATGAGTATCGTAAATCAAAACTTTTATTATTTTCATTCCCTATGTTATAAAAATAAGTATTATGTAGGATGATTCAAAAATTTAATCTGTGAGATGAGTTGTTTTATGTGTGAAACCCAGGCCAAGCACATATGTATTTTTTTATTAGTATTACATATATATAGTTCGACATATACTTTTTCTACATTACCATGATATTAACATTAATTTTTCTAAAGAAATATTAATGTCCTTAGATTATATATCGGATCAAAAGGATATAGTAATTCTAATATATAATCAGAATGATCAGATAATATGACAATATTATTAAACATAAAACAAATTGTCTATATTCATATTTCTAACATGACACATACGATGTATAGCTATTTGGTTTTGGGTACTTATGAAAACTACTACTACTTTCAAGATTTTGGCACTTGAAAGTGTTGAGTACTTTAGATCATAATGATTGAACAACAAGCATGAATAACACATGTTATATGCTCCATTAGTTATTCCTATATTTTAACATGTTTATTAGTATATTGGCATGAGATTATTATAAATGTGTATCATCTGATCATATTCACTTATTCCGGATAAAAATCATTTTTTTTATGTTTTATTGATGTATATTTTATTTGGAGAATAATTAGGCGTCATGGTTTTCTTTGATTCAATGAAATTTAAAACTGTTATATCTAACTATATTTTGTTTTAAAAACAATATTCAAGCATATTTTTTTAAATACCTATAGATTTGTTTTATATTTTAAATTGTTTTACATTCAAATTATGATTTTTTTCATATAAACATGTATTTGTATTATCTTAAAAATATATATTTTTTGTTGATATTTTTTATAGGTAATAATGAGTCGAAGTTGGATTACAGAACATCGAATGAGCAATGAATTTGAGGAAGGTGTTGATGCCTTTTTGGAATTTGCAAAACGAAATGTTCCAAGTAGTGACATTTTTTTCTGTCCATGCGTGAAATGTTTGAATATGAAGAAGTTGAAAAGTAGAGAGATAAAAGATCATCTGATATGTCTTGGTTTTAATCCGAGTTACAGCCCTTGGATTTGGCATGGTGAAACTGGACGGAATGTCACTGATGATGATGATTCGCAAGATGGTAACTCTGATGGAATTGAAGAAATGATTCACGATATTGTAGCAGAACAAATTGAGATAGATCCGACAGTTGCACGTCTATATGGTGATGCTGAAAAACCGTTATATCCCGGTTGTACAGATTTTACGGTTTTGTCGGCGGTGTTAAGATTGATTAACCTGAAGGAGAAGCATGGGTGGAGTGATAGAAGTTTTACAGAGCTGCTACAATTGATGAAAGACATTCTTCCATAAGATAACAATCTTCCAGATTCACATTACAAAGCCAAGAAAATATTATGCCCGATGGGATTGGTATACAATAAAATACATGCCTGTCTGAATGACTGCATTATATATAGGAAGGAATATGAATTTCTATCAGAGTTTCCAAAATGTGGGACATCATAGTATAAGGTGAAAGAAAAATCACATGGTGATGTAGAGATTACAAATCTCCCTTCAAAGGTATTTTGGTATCTTCCTATAATTAGTCATTTCAAACGTTTATTTGCTAATTCACATGATGCAAAATGTTAATATGGCATGCTGAAGAGCGAGTATGTGATGGAAAAATACATCATCCAGCTGATTGTCCACAATGGAAGAAAATTGATTCGCAGTATTCTACATTTGGAAATGAAATAAGAAATCTCAGACTAGGGTTGTGCACATATGGAATGAATCCATACCGAACACTCAGTAGCACACATAGTTCATGGCCTATTTTATTGGTAATTTACAACCTCTCTCCTGAAGTTTGTATGAAGCGCAAATATGTCATGTTGAGTACAATGATATCCGGTCCAAAGCAACCTGGTAATGATATTGATGTTTACTTGTCATCGTTGATTGATGATTTGAAACTGTTATGGGCTGATGGTATTAGGGTGTATGATTCTTATAAAATGGAATATTTTCAACTGCATATAGTGCTTCAGTTCACTATAAATGACTTCCCAGCGTATGGAAATTTGTCTGGATACAGTGTTAAAGGGCATAAAGCATGTCCAATTTGCGAACAACAAACGTCCTATTGTCAATTGCATCATGGGAGGAAAACAGTGTATGTGGGTCATCAAAAGTGTTTGCCTATGGAACACCCTTATAGAAGACTAAAAAAGGCATTTAATGGATCACAAGAATTTGATACTACTCCAAAACCATTACCCCCTGATCTGTACTTTGAGAGGGTGAAAAACCTTGATGTTACATTGGGAAAGACATAGAAATCTGGTAATGATAGACATATTTGGAAGAAAAGGTCAATTTTTTTTGAGCTACCATATTGGAGGTATCATGAAGGTAAACATAATATTGATGTCATGCTCGTAGAGAAGAATATTTGTGATTCTTTGATTAGAACATTGTTAGATATTAAAGGAATGACTAAAGATGGGTTGAATGCAAGATTAGACTTGCTATCAATGGGAATACATTTGGAGTTAGCTCCCACTCCTAAAGGAAGACGAACATTTCTTCCCCCGGCTAGTCATACATTATCGAAGAGGGAGAAAATTAGCTTCTGTCAGTGTCTTTATGATACCAAAGTGCCTCAAGGTTATTCTTCTAATGAAAATTTTTTTGTCTCATTGAAGGACTTGAAGTTGATAGGTATGAAATCACATGATTGTCATGTCATGATGCAACAAATTCTACCAGTTGCATTGCGTGGAATATTTCCCATTCATGTCAGAAAGACTATAATAAAGTTGTGTTATTTTTTCAATTCAATTTGTAACAAGGCGATTGATGTTAATGCTTTGAAAATTTTGGAAAAAGATTCAATTTTTATACTTTGTCAATTGGAAATGTATTTTCCTCCAACTTTTTTTGATATAATGGTGCATTTAATGATTCATCTGGTTCGAGAAATAAAGATTTGTGGACCTGTATATCTTCGTTGGATGTTTCCTTTTGAAAGGTATATGAAAATATTAAAGGGGTATGTTAAAAATCTATATCGACCTGAAGCCTCCATTATTTAAAAGTATATTTTTGAGGAGGTAGCAGAGTTTTGTACGTGCTACTTGGCTGCGGCGCAACACATAGGTTTGCCTCCATCTCACCATGAACGAGTTAATAATGAGGGAAAGGGGATTCGCGGCTTTAAAGTCAAATCATTGTCAGCCGAACAGATGAAGAAGTTAGAATCATACATCTTGAATAACATAACTGATGCTCAACCATATATCACATTGCATATTAATGAGTTGAAACAATGTCATCCAAAGAAGAAAGAAATGTGGATTTTGAATGAGCACAACAAAACTTTTTTGTCATGGATTAAAAAGTCTTTGCTTGGTAGATCAGATGTATCAGAGACATTAAAATGGATAGTGGGTGGTCCTTGATTAAATGTGATAACATGGTCTGGTTATGACATTAATGGTTATACATTTCATACAAAAGCTCGGGACAACAGAAGTGCAGTTCAGAATAGTGGTGTATTGGTGTTTGCAGAAGCAATGCATTTTTCGAGTGCTAAGGACAAAACCCAATTTCTGCATCAAATGCATATTATGGAGTGATTGAAGACATATGGGAGGTTGATTACTTTAAAATTAATGTTCCTGTTTTTAACTGTAAATGGTTTAACGGTAACAACAGTGTCAGACACGATGAATTTGGAATGACACTTGTTAATCTGAATAGATTGGAAGACACAGCTGATTCTTTTATAATGGCAACACATGAAAAACAAATTTTTTATGTAGTAGATCAATCAGATATGCAGTGGGCTGTTGTTTTACAAGGGAAATAATAATATGTTGGTGAGGACGAACTTGATGAATATGCTGATTTATGTGAGATCCCTACTTCCATGGAAATATTAACAGAACATAATGACGATCATGTTGAAGACATAGTTTGTGCCATAAGGAACTATCACGAGGAAGGAATTTGGGAAAACAATCCATCTGTACATTCCTAAAATTACAGGTAACATATGTTTATTTCTTGTTTACATTTATTTTTTCCATAAATGTTAGATATTGTAAGTTTTTTATTTATTAAAACATGTTTTAAAATAAAATAAGTATATGTTTTTGTTTGTTTTAAGTTTGTTTAGTTTACTTTATCATGTTTATAACCATTACATGAATTTTAAAATGCTTATTTTTGTTCACTGGCAATTACTTTACCATGTTTACAATGTTTACCGGGTTTACCATTTTTACCATTTTTACCATCTTGACAATCTTGACCATCTTTTCCACCTTTACCATTTTTAACATGCTTACCATATTACCAATGTTTACTATTATGTAACTTAGTACACTTTTCTATTTTCTGATTACAGTAGTATTAAAATATTTGAATTTGTATATTTGTTCACTGACAATTACTTTACCATGTTTGCAATGTTTACCAGGTTTACCATTTCTTCCATTTTTTACTATATTGACCATCTTGACCATCTTTGCCATCTTTACCATTGTTTAACATGCTTACCATATTACCAATTTTTACTATTATGTAACCTAGTACACTTTTCTATTTTCTGATTACAGTAGTATTAAAATATTTGAATTTGTATATTTGTGAGCGGACGTTTGTTTTTTTGATTTGAAGGATAATGACTGATCATTCAGATGATCAACCACATGATTCTGGAGAGGAGCATATTGCTGGTCATACCTATGGGGATGAACATTCACATGCTCCTATTACGTCAAAGTGTTCAAAGGTTGGTAAACGTGGGTGCACACGTTTACCAAAATTATCACTTGCCTGTACGCAGGATCAGAGGATAGTAGTTGAGTTTGATGATGATGATATTCCTAGAGGTCCGAATGCCAAAGATTTTAGGAGTTTTGTTGCAACTCTGGCTATGACCAAAGTAAGAATTCTGTATGATGATTGGAGAGGTGTGGATAAAGAGATTATCTCTCAGTTGTTGGAGACGATTTTGGTAAAATATTTTGTCATTTTTTGACCATTATTTTAATGTTTCTAGTATATATAATATGTTTAACCTCTTCTTTATCAGATGACATTTGATATTCCTGACACTAGAGGAGTGAGGAAGAAATGCTTATCGTTGGCTGCCAAGAGATGGAGGGATTTCAAATCAACCCTCTCATCTGATTTCATTTATGGTCATAGGAGTCATGACAATCCATGTCGTATATATCCTTTTATAGATAAAGACAAATGGAGATAGTTTTTTGAAAGTAGAAAAAAAGAGTCATTTCTGGTAAGGGCAATGTAAACTTTTATAAACATTCCTATATAAATGATTGTATTAATGTTTTGTTAATGATTTCTTATTATTAAATTACAGGAAACAAGGAAATCTCATCAGGAGATCCAATCTAAAAATGTATACCCTCGTAGTTTATCTCGGGGAGGGTATACATTATTGGAAGAAAAAATGATAGCGGAAAATTTTCAACAACTAAGAGCTGAGTCTTCAAGCTCTGGAGAGGTGGCCTCTCCATCCCCTCCATCTAGACATGAAAAATGGAATAGAGCTCGGAAGGGAAAAAAAGGGAAATATCTTTCGGAAGAATCGAGAATCGTAGCTGGGAGGATTGTAAGATATCTATTTAATTTATTTAAGTTAACTTGTTTCTTCATATATGTTTCAATCATTACAGAAATGTTCAATTAATTAATACAGGACTCTCTTGAGGAGCAGAGTTCAGAGGGGACATTTACAGCTACTGGGAGGGAAGATATTTTATTTGCAGCATTGGGAAGGCCCGAACATCCTGGTCGTGTAAGAGGATATCCGGCAGGTGTATCGGTAAGAAAAGTGTTTCCACGTTCTTCAACTTCTAACATTGAGGGAGTTTATAAAAAAAATAGAATCATTGGAGGATGAAGTTCAAAATATTAATGCGACAATGGAAGACAATATTAGAGAGTCGGTGCAGTCTATGTTTGCAAAAATGCAAAGACAATTTCAGACTACAGCACCCACTCCTCCACCTCCCCCTGCAGACCCCATTATTTATCCTCCACCTTCGCCAGTAGCTCCCACTCCCCCACCTCAGCCTGCGGACTCCATTTTTTATCCTACGCCTCCGCCGCAGCTTCCTACATATTGCGAGTTGTATGTTGATGATTCTCAACATCATATAGTAGCATACGGGTTGGTATATTGTATAGGAGATACAGTTCATCATCAACAATTAGAGGTAGAGAATCAGAGGGTCACTGTACAGGATATTATAGATAGATCATCTAGGGTACCAATACCTACAGATGAGGTGGCGACAGTTGGACAGAGTATCGGCCATTTTTTAGTTTGGCCATCCAGACTTCTTCGACTCATTACCATAGAGGTATGAATGTTATATCTTTTATTTTATTTTTTTATATAGTTTTTTTATCATTTGAAAACTACTATAAATCTCAATTTTTTTTTCACAGGAATACTTCAATGGTAAAGAAATACTGTATAGACAACAACAAAGACAACATGATATGACATCAGATACAGATTCCAGTGGTCCTGAAAGATTGTCAAGATATTCACATTTGTTGTTGGGTTTTTATGAGTTTCCAATGGAATCTCATGTTTTTGGACGTGAAATAATGTGGGGATTACAAAATCTGATATCATGGAGCTTGTTACTGGAGATAAGTTGGGCATCAACGTGGTGCAAATGTTTTCCATGTAAGTCTTAACACCTTTTCCCTGAGTTATATTTATTAAAAATGTATACTTATATATGTTTTGTATTAGGTATCTTTATAAAATTTGTGAGAGGAATGAACTGACAGAAGTATATGGATTCATGGACCCGTAATTGATTTCCCCTGAAGCATGTGCATTGACTGAGGAACAAAGAATGGTTTATATTTCTGAATGATTTGAAAAGAATATAATCCAACAATGTTGGATGATTCCTTTTTGTGAGAGGTATGAAACACATTTCTCTCAAAGAGTTAATTATCTTTTAACATAAAAAATCACTAACATTAAATTTCCTTTTATCAGTAATCATTGTATAAGGCCCCAGCCTTAAACCTTACTTAATCTTGAGTTATTGCAAGATTACACATTGAGGATCTTTTCGGGTTTAGAGTTTTAGAGAATTAGATCATAAAACTTGCATTACATTCCACATATAAACAAAGTGGTTACATAAAGATAGTAATCTTCATTCCCATCAATGGAAACTCATTTAAAATTAAACATGGATTATTTCTTGACACATCCTTGACTCTATCATCTTATCATGTACCTTTCCCTTGACCTGTGAAAAACATTTCAAAAACTTGGGATGAGCATAAAAACTCAGTATGGGTTATATAAAAAAACATGGAAAGGAAACATGAGTTCATATATACATAAGAATGAAATCATACTTTACCCATAAAACATAGGCACTTTAACATACCTCATAAAATCATGAATAAATCATAGAAATCAAAAGACATAAATGTAACTTGAGGCATTCATAACATTCTTACATAGGGAGTAACCCTCTTGGTTACGTTTGGAATACCCATCACAGTATATTCCCTAAAATCTCTTCGGAGAAACCTTAACGTTTCACTCCTTCGCGTTACCCAATGCATTGGAGAGCTATAACGGGCTCACCCGCCCTTAGTTTATCACGGAACCGCCCGTCTTCATAATAATGCCCAAGAACCATAACATAATCATATCACATAACATATGCATAAAGGAAACATAAAATTTCCACATTTCAATCACAAGATATCAATAAACCACATTGATATAAAAACATTATGAAAAACAATTTCAATACTAAAATAAAATAAAAGTATAACATGGTATTTATTTTTCTTTTAAAAAGAAGGTATGGCTTGTAGAGGAAGCCGAAACTCAAATAACGGTCACGACGGCGGAGAAGTCGTTGTCGCCGCATACATACGACAAAAACATTCCCTTTTGTCGTTTAGTAAACGCTTCGTATAAAAAAGATTCCTTTTGAATAAACGTAAAAGTCAAAGGGGTTTATACACCGTATAAAAGAAAGTTGTGTATAAAATAAAATATGCCTCAACGAAAGGAGATTGAGACGAAGTCCCATACCTCGTATCCGACATGACCCGACCGTTCTTTAATCTCATGAATAATAAACTTGAGTTAATCTCTACTTGCTTATGAATCTTTTTCAAGTTCATTATTCCTTTTATACCATGTTATGAACATCATGTAATCAGTTAAGTTAATAATGTTCATTTTGTCGGTATTTGGTTCTTAAGTCAAAAATAGACTTCTTACACTTACATGTTGTTAATTTGGTCAAAGGTTCATTATATACAGAATGGTATTCATGATGTAGATATCATATATGTCATATATATCCAGTACATACATGCATTTATAATATTATATAATCATTTATATGTAAGAAATGAAATGCACCGTTCATGGAGACGGTAAGCCGTACGTACGCATGAACGCTACTTCCATTTCTATTTCATATTTTTTGGAATGGAATCATAATGATATATAAGTATATTATAATTCAAGTATAATAACATATATAATATCATTAACTTTATCCTTTACACATCCCACATATGGTATTAACGAATCAAATCACTTTCAGGGGCGGTAGTCCGCACTTCCTAAAATGAAGATATCGTGTTTACCCATAATGGAAACCATAAAGGTGTGCCCAAAATGAAAAAAAACAGAAGCTTAAGGAAAACATAAACATATTATATATCATATATAAAAATAGTTACATCATAATGGCCACCTTTGAAGGTGTTAAATGAGTGTTGAACAATCATCGTTTCGGGAGGCAGAATTTCGCCATCCACGGAAACCGTATGTTCTTTAACCATTTTATGTAGTTGTGTGAGAGTTTAGCTCAAATAAATCTTATAACAACATCCTAGTATATTTAAGATACTGGTTTTGTTACAAAATAAGTAAATAAAAAGAGTTTAGTGTGTTGGAGAAGCAAAATAAAACAAATGAACATGAGAGAATGAATTACCTTTAAAAGTGTAACTCCTTTTGAGTTGAGCCTAAAGGCTTCCTTTGAAAGTATTCTGCCCAAAGAGAATCCTCTAAGATGAGGAGAGGGATGTGTAGAGAGCAAATTGGCAGGGGTTGGCCGAGCCAAAGGCTTGAAGAGTGTGTGAAATGAGGTAGAGGTGGGGGCCTTTTATAAGAGGAGAGGAGGGGCACTTTTGGAAAGTAAAGAAACATTACTTTATTTGAAAATGTGTTTCGGTTTCCAAAGGACCCACATTGATATAATTAGTGGATAAGGTGATAAGGGTTCGAAATCCACTCATCCAATTGGTTTTGGACATGTGTAGTTCATAGATTTTATATTATATTTCCATTTTATTTAAATCGTTAAATAATGATGTCATCGCTGCATCATTATTATGTCATAAATAATTTAATTTATTTAATGTCTAAAAATCATAAAAAAATACTATGATGTAGGAAATCTTTTTAGATTTCCAATTACCATTTATAATAAAACATCTGATCTTTATAACCCCATGTAAAAATTGTTTTCGTAAAACATCTCTTGTTTGTGTCATTTTTACTTTAACATTTAATAAAAAGTTATTTATGTCATTTCCAAACCAAAATGTCTCCATGGGGACCCCAAGTAGACCCATGGCTTGTATTGGTCGGCCATGACACAACCAATAAGGTTGGGACATGTGTCTAGGTCATTTCATATTATTAAAACATTATTTATACCTTAAACTACACTAATTACCACTAATCGTGATTAAGAACTTAATAAGTTACTATTCACCAAAAAATTATTTTAATCTCATTGAACCACATTTTACTTATTAATGACAACCATGTATGTCGGATTATCAAAATTCAATACACATTAGTGGTAATCTTTCATTTAACTGAAAAATCAGTTTGCTTGATTACCACTTATTGGTTTCACTATTCATCAAAAATTGAAGTTTTTCAGAAAATTACCAAAAATTCACCCTAAGCTATATTTGATATTACGAATTCAAAAATAAAGTCTATTTTAAAAAATTCAAATCATATAAGTCACATTAATTAATTTAATAATTAATTCCCGATGCCAGAGCAAATAGCGTGTTTTTACAAAACAATAAGTATCAAAAGATTGACACCAGTTTAAGTCTAATTTCAAAGTGAAATTGATTCCAATGACCACCATTGGATAAAATGGTAAAAATATGTTCTAATTTCACTTCAAAACCAATTCAAAACATAATCTAATCATATAAATAAATTAGATTAAAAAGCAGTTTTGATGTAAAATGCAGTATTTTTCACTATTCATTAAAAAATGAACGTTGTCAGAAAAATACCAAAAATTCACACAAGGTAAATTTTGATGTCCCAATCATAAAGGATAATTTTATTTTGACAAACATAGTTTATAAAATTGTCAAAATATAGATTCAAAAATGGTTTGCCATCAAAAGGCAGTAAAACAATCTTTTAAGAATATTAGTGTATTCCATGCATAAGATTGTATTTATTTTCATTTTAAGCCACTATAACACTATCTTAATCATTAATAGACATAGATAAAAATATCTATTATTGATTACTTACTTGGGATGTTACATCCTTCCCCCCTTTAGAAAATTGCGTCCCCGCAATTTATTTACTTATCAAATAAATGAGGGTACATATCCCTCATTGCATTTTCAGATTCCCATGTTGCCTCTTCAATCATGTGGTTTTTCCACATAACCTTTACCTGCTTAATCACCTTATTCCGTAACACTTGCTCCCTGTGGTCAAGAATCTGGACCGGTTGTTCCTCATATGATAAGTTCTCTTCCAGCTGAACTACCTCTGGACTCAAAACATGAGATGGATCTGGCATATACTTTCTCAACATCGAAACGTGAAAAACATTGTGTACCTGAGATAAACTCGGAGGTAAAGCCACTCGGTATGCAACTGATCCAACTCTCTCCAGAATTTCGTGTGGTCCAATGAACCTTGGAATCAACTTTCCTTTCTTACCAAATCTCATCACACTTTTCCAAGGAGAAACCTTGAGAAAAACATGATCACCTACCTCGAAAGATAGATCCTTCCTCCGGTTATCCGCATAACTCTTCTGCCTACTCTGAGCTGTTCTCATGTGCTTCTGAATCAGCTGAACTTTTTCTGCCATCTCTTCTACCAATTCTGGTCCCATCAACTTCCTTTCACCCACTTCATCCCAGAAAGCTGGAGTTCGACACCGCTTCCCATATAATTCCTGAAATGGTGCCATCTGTATACTAGAATGGAAACTGTTATTATATGATAATTCAACCAAAGAAAGATGTTGGTCCCAACTTCCCTGATAATCCATAGAACAAGCTCGTAGCATATCCTCCAAGGTCTGAATTGTTCGTTCTGACTGCCTATCTGATTGAGGATGAAAAGCTGTACTAAAATTTAATTCAGTACCCAACGACTTCTGAAGGCCTTTCCAAAAGTTAGAAGTAAACTTGGGATCACGATCCGATACAATGGAGAGAGGAACTCCATTAAACCTGACTATCTCTTTAAGATACAAACGGGAAAGTTGATCACGAGAGAAAGTATCTCGTATAGCACGGAAATGAGCAGATTTGGTCAAGCGATCAACAATAACCCAGATTGCATTATTACCTCGAGATGTCTTCGGTAATCCAACAACAAAGTCCATGGATATATTCCCCCATTTAAACTCTGGCACTGGTAAAGGCTGAAGCATCCCTTTCGGTAACTGCCGCTCTTCTTTAACCTGCTGGCAAGTCAAACACTTCACAGTAAAATCAGCAATATCTCTTTTCATTCCATCCCACCAGTAATACTCCCGCAGATCTCTATACATCTTAGTACTGCCCGGATGAACTGAAAACGGAGAACTATGAGCTTAACATAACAACTCTCTCTTCAACTGTGAATCACAAGGCACACACAATCTTTTCTCAAATCTCAAAACACAATCATTATCAATGTTGAATTCAGGAAACTTACCTTTCTGAACCAGCTCTACCTTTTTCTGCAACTCACTGTCTTCCTTCTGTGCTTTCTTGATTCTATCTGATAGAGAAGATCTCACTGATACCTGAAACAAAACAGAAGGACTTCCTGCACCAACAACTTCTATGCCAAATTTCATCAAATCGTTAACCAAAGGATTACGTTCCAAACGCAACATTGTTAATGAAGCATTACTTTTTTGACTCAAAGAATCAGCCACTTTATTTGCTTTTCCCGGATGGTAATGAATTGTACAATCATAATCATTGATTAATTCCAGCCATCTCCTTTGTCTCATGTTCAGTTATTTCTGAGTGAATATATACTTTAAACTTTTGTGATCGGTATATATTTCACACTTTACTCCATACAAATGATGCCTCCAAATTTTTAAATCAAAAAAACAGCAGCTAATTCCAAATCATGTGTAGGGTAATTTACCTCATGAGTTTTCAACTGTCGTGAAGCATAATCAATTAACTGATCATTCTGCATTAGGACGCAACCAAGTCCTTTCAATGAAGCATCACTGTATATAACAAACTCACCATTCCTGGAAGGTAGTGCCAAAACTGGAGCATTCACCAATCTTCTTTTCAATTCCTGAAAACAATCATCACATTCTTTTGTCCAGATAAACTTAACACCCTTTCGAGTTAGCTTAGTCATTGGACTAGATAACCGTGAAAAATTTCTAACAAACCTTCGGTAATAGCCTGCCAAACCATGGAATCTACGAATCTCGGTTACATTTGTGGGTCTTGGCCATTCTTCCACAACTTTTGTTTTTGCAGGATCAACAGTTATTCCATCTTTAGAAACAATGTGACCAAGGAAAGAAATTTGTTGCAACCAAAACTCACACTTGCTGAATTTCCCATACAGTTTCTTTTCTTTTAAGGTTTGCAAGATAACCCTTAAATGTTTTTCATGCTCCTCTTTACTTTTAGAAAACACCAAAATATCATCAATGAAAACCACCACAAACTTATCCAAGAACACATGGAAAATTCTATTCATTAAGTCCATGACTACAGCAGGTGCATTGGTTAGCCCAAAAGGCATTAATACAAATTCATAATGGCCATATCTCGTACGGAACGCGGTCTTCAGAATATCTACCTCCTTTACCTTCAGCTGATGGTACCCCGATCTCAAGTCAATCTTTGAAAAAAACTAAGCCCCCTAGAGATGATCAAACAAATCATCGATATGAGGCAAAGGATATTTGTTCTTAATAGTGATATTATTCAAGGCTCTATAATCAATGGAAAGTCTCATAGAAACATCCTTCTTTTTAACAAATAAAACAGGAGCACCCCATGGTGATGTGCTAGGTCTAATGAAACCTTTCTCTAATAAATCTTGCAATTGCTCCTTCAACTCTAAAAGTTCAATTTGTTCCATTCGATAAGGGGGTTTTGAAATTGGCTTAGCATCATGAACTAAGTCAACAGTAAACTCAACTTCCTGATCTGGTATTATTCCAGGCAACTCATCAGGAAAAACATCAGGATACTCATTTACCACCGGAACATCATTAATCTGAACAGTTCCTTTATTTTCAACGACGTGTGCAAGGTAACATTCATTTCCATCTTTTACAAGTTTCTCGGCCTCTTGATAATTTATCAAAAGTAAGGGTTCATTCTTGTAAACAAACTGAAAGTCTTTCTGAAAAGAAACTTCTTTATCTCTACAGTCAATCTTAGCATGGTAAATAGAGAGCCAATCCATACCCAGGATAACATCAAACTCTACTAGAGTTAGAACAATAAGGTTTGCAAGTAGGTTCTTTCCATAGATAAGGATAGGAAGATTATTATAAATTCTTTTTGCCTCAACATTCCCCCCAAGTGTTTTTACCAAAAGTTCAGGAGTCATTTTTTTGAGATGGTATTCCCATTTTACTAGAAAAGGTTTCAGAGATGAAAGAATGTGTAGACCCCGAATCAAACAACACACTGGCATAATCTGAAAAAACAAAAAAAGTACCTGATACAACTTCATTTGATGGCCCGACATCTTCTGAAGTAGTTGCAAAGGATTTCACCACCCCTTTCTGCTTGTAGCCTAACTGTTCCCATCACTCAAGCTCTTTGTCGGAAACTCATTTGCATAGTGACCCATCTCATTGCACATAAAACATTTCACTAACTGTAAATCAAATTTGTTCTTACCTTCACCATGATCCTTTTCAGTGCAATCCCGAGCCTTATGTCCCATCTTACCACATCGGTAGCACTTCCCAGAATTCAGAAGACATTCCCCAGCATGCCTTTTGCCAGATTTATCACAAATTGGAAACTTAGTTCTCTTACCATCAGACTTTTTTGAAGAATTCTTACCTTTCTCCTGCCACCTCGGTCTCTTCTTCTGCTGGTTGTTATAGAAAACTTGGTCATTGGCAAACTCCATTTCCACCTTCTCAGCACATCGAACAAGCTTTTCATAACTTTTAAACTCACGAGAATCTAATGCCCTTCGATATTTTGGCTTTAATCCTGAGTAAAAACGATTGATTTTACTATCATGGTCCCGGATAAAATTTGGAGCATACCTTGCCAATCGAGTGAACCTTTCTTTATAGGCAGCCACTATGTCTTCCTCTTGCCTCAATTCCAAGAATTTCTTTTCCATCCTAAGTCGATCATCCTTAGGAAAATACTTCTCAAGAAACATACCTTTGAATTCATCCCAGTCAAGAGCATCAATCTCATCGGCGTCCCTGATATTTTTAACCATAGACCACCACTGATCTGCTTCACCCTCCAAACGGTAAATAGCAAGACTAACCTTTTGATTGTCTGAACACCCCATGACATCAAAAATCTTCTCCAGTGCTTTAATCCACCCTTCAGCTAGCACAGGGTCAGATGATCCTCTGAATGATGGTGGATGTTGCCTCATGAAATGTTCCACCACTGACATGTTCCTCTGCGGTTGGTCTGGCTGATCTCGTGTATGGATACCACCGCCATTTATCACTTGTGTCAACTGCGCCATTACTGCAACAAACTGTTCAGTTCCAATTCCGACCATTTCTGGATGCTGATTCGGAAGGTTATTTCCTTCTGTATGCCTTCCTAGCACTGCATCCCTGTTTCCTCTGCGGAAAACCATTCTGAACAAACATGTCTTAGATGAAGCAAAATGGTAATCTTTAAATGCGATATCATTTTGAAAAAAAAATATTTTTGGATATTCATTTAATAGAATTCTAACTCCTAAAGTTATCTAAACCGACCTCTGATACCAACTATAAGGCCACAGCCTTAAACCTTACTTAATCTTGAGTTATTACAAGATTACACATTGAGAATCTTTTCGGGTTTAGAGTTTTAGATAATTAGATCATAAAACTTGCATTACATTCCACATATAAACAAAGTGGTTATATAAAGATAGTATTCTTCATTCCCATCAACAGAAACACATTTAAAATTAAACATGGATTATTTCTTGACACATCCTTGACTCTATCATCTTATCATGTACCTTTCCCTTGACCTGTGAAAAACATTTCAAAAACTTGGGATGAGCATAAAAACTCAGTATGGGTTATATAAAAAAAACATGGAAAGGAAACATGAGTTCATATATACATAAGAATGAAATCATACCTTACCAATAAAACATAGGCACTTTAACATACCTCATAAAATCATGAATAAATCATAGAAATCATAAGACATAAAGGTAACTTGAGGCATTCATAACATTCTTACGTAGGGAGTAACCCTCTTGGTTACGTTTGGAATACCCATCACAGTATATTCCCTAAAATCTCTTCGGAGAAACCTTAATGTTTCACTCCTTTGCGTTACCCAATGAATTGGAGAGCTATAACGAGCTCACCCACCCTTAGTTTATCACGGAACCACCCGTCTTCATAATAATGCCCAAGAACCATAACATAATCATATCACATAAAACATGCATAAAGGAAACATAAAATTTCCACATTTCAATCACGAGATATAAGTAAAACACATTGATATAAAAACATTATGAAAACCATTTTCAATACTAAAATAAAAGAAAAGTAAAACATGATATTTATTTTTCTTTTAAAAAGAAGGTATGGCTTGTAGAGGATGTCGAAACTCAAATAACGGTCACGACGGTGGAGAAGTCATTGTCGCCGCATACGTACGACAAAAACATTCCCTTTTGTCGTTTGGTAAACTCTTCGTATAAAAAAGATTCATTTTGAATAAACGTAAAAGTCAAAGGGGTTTATACACTGTATAAAAGAAAGTTGTGTATAAAATAAAATATGCCTCAACGAAAGGAGATTGAGACGATGTCCCATACCTCGTATCTGACTTGACCCGACCGTTCTTTAATCTCCTGAATAATAAACTTGAGTTAATCTCTACTTGCTTATGAATCTTTTTCAAGTTCATTATTCCTTTTATACCATGTTATGAACATCATGTAATCAGTTAAGTTAATAATGTTCATTTTGTCGGTATTTGGTTCTTAAGTCAAAAATAGACTTCTTACACTTACATGTTGTTAATTTGGTCAAAGGTTCATTATGTCCAGAATGATATTCATGATGTAGATATCATATATGTCATATATATCCAGTACATACATGCATTTATAATATTATATAATCATTTAGAGGTAATAAATGAAATGCATCGTTCATGGAGACGGTAAGCCGTACGTACGCATGAACGCTACTTCCATTTCTATTTCATATTTTCTGGAATGGAATCATAATGATATATAAGTATATTATAATTCCAGGATAATAACATATATAATATCATTAACTTTATCCTTTACACATCCCACATATGGTATTAACGAATCAAATCACTTTCAGGGGGCGGTAGTCCGCACATCCTAAAATGAAGATATCGTGTTTACCCATAATGGAAACCATAAAGGTGTGCCCAAAATGAAAAAAAACAGAAGCTTAAGGAAAACATAAACGTATTATATATCATATATAAAAATAGTGACATCATAATGGCCACCTTTGAAGGTGCTAAATGAGTGTTGAACAATCATCGTTTCGGGAGGCAGAATTTCGCCATCCACGGAAACCGTATGTTCATTAACCATTTGATGTAGTTGTGTGAGAGTGTAGCTCAAATAAATCTTATAAAAACATCCTAGTATATTTAAGATACTGGTGTTTTTACAAAAGAAGTAAATAAAAAGAGATTAGGGGGTTGGAGAAGCAAAATAAAACAAATGAACATGAGAGAATAAATTACCTTTAAAAGTGTAACTCCTTTTGAGTTGAGCCTAAAGGCTTCCTTTGAAAGGATTCTTCCCAATGGGAATCCTCTAGGATGAGGAGAGGGATGTGGAGAGAGCAAATTGGCAGGTGTTGGCCGAGCCAAAGGCTTGAAGAGTGTGTGAAATGAGGTAGAGGTGGGGGCCTTTTATAAGAGGAGACGAGGGGCACTTTTGGAAAGTAAAGAAACATTACTTTATTTGAAAATCTGTTTCGGTTTCAAAAGGTCCCACATTGATATAATTCTTGGATAAGGTGATAAGGGTTCGAAATACACTCATCCAATTGGTTTTGGACATGTGTAGTTCATAGATTATATATTATCATTCCATTTTATTTAAATCGTCAAATAATGATGTCATCGCTGCATCATTATTATGTCATAAATAATTTAATTTAGTTAATGTCTAAAAATCATAAAAAAAATACTATGATGTAGGAAATCTTTTTATATTTCCAATGTCTATTTATAATAAAAAATCTGATCTTTATAACCCCATGTAAAAATTGTTTTCGTAAAACATCTCTTGTTTGTGTCATTTTTACTTTAACATTTAATAAAAAGTTATTTATGTCATTTCCAAACCAAAGTGTCTCCATGGGGTCCCCAAGTAGACCCATGGCTTGTCTTGGTCGGCCATGAAACAACCAATAAGGTTGAGACATGTGTCTAGGTCATTTCATATTATTAAAGCATTATTTATACCTTAAACTACACTAATTACCACTATTCGTGATTAAGAACTTAATAAGTTACTATTCACCAAAAAAATTATTTTAATCTCATTGAACCACATTTTACTTCTTAATGAAAACCATGTATGTCGGATTTTCAAAATTCAATAAACATTAGTGGTGATCTTTCATTTAACTGAAAAATCAGTTTGCTTGATTACCACTTAGTGGTTTCACTATTCATCAAAAATTGAAGTTTTTCAGAAAATTATCAAAAATTCACCCTAAGCTATCTTTGATATTCCGAATTCAAAAATAAAGTCTATTTTACAAAATTCAAATCATATAAGTCACATTAATTAATTTAATAATTAATTCCCGCTGCCAGAGCAAATAGTGTGTTTTTACAAAACAAATAGTATCAAAAGATTGGCACAAGTTTAAGTCTAATTTCAAAGTGAAATTGATTCCAATGACCACCATTGGATAAAATGGTAAAAATATATTCTAATTTCACTTCAAAACCAAATTCAAAACATAATCTAATCATATAAATAAATTAGATTAAAAATCAGTTTTGATGTAAAATGCAGTATTTTTCACTATTCATTAAAAAATGAACATTGTCAGAAAAATACAAAAAATTCACACAAGGTAAATTTTGATGTCCCAATCATAAAGGATAAGTTTATTTTGACAAACATAGTTTATAAAATTGTCAAAATATAGATTCAAAAATGGTTTGCCATCAAAAGGCAGTAAAACAATCTTTTAAGAATATTAGTGTATTCCATGCATAAGATTGTATTTATTTTCATTTTAAGTCTCTATAACACTATCTTAATAATTAATAGACATAGATAAAAATATCTATTATTCATTACTTACTTGGGATGTTACACATTGGATGTTAGGGATTTTTTGCCCAAGGGAGAAAGCTCTTTATTGGATATGCTCTTTTCATAGTGATGTGCGGGCAAGTTTTAAGAAAATATTGGAAAAGTAAGTTTCAATTTCTCAATAGTTTTATATATTATAATGAATTTTAAATTTACCCCATTCGTATTATTTTATAACAGTGCATGGGGCTACTTTCGTAAAAACACAAAGAAAAGAAATGCAAAGATCAAATATGTAAATGCGAAGGTAAATTTCCATTTATAATTTGTACTTTTTGATTTATTACATAAAAATAATATATTGAATTTACACTCATTCAAAACAGAATTGTCATGAACAACAAGGCGTCATCGAATGCAGATATTATATCTTAAGATTTATGAATGAAATAATAACAACTAGGACAGTTGTGAATTTTCACCTGGTATGATTTCCTCTTAAACTTTGCCATAATATTTCAATTTGATTTATTCATTATACACGTTAACTATATTCTTTTTCATTTGTATCTTTTTGATGACCCTTAACCCTATACTGTTGAAGACATCAAACACGTACAAGTGGAGTGGTCAAATTATTTTACAGGATTGATTGAATTTTTGTTGTTTGTAATGTAAATTGTAATTTTGAATATTGTCGTTTTAATTGTGTATTTGGTAGTTGTTTAGGTTTGATTTAGTTTTTTTTGAAGTTGACAGTGTAAGTTTTGAATGTTATATAAGTGAATGTTTAATTTTTCTCTACTTCTTGTTTTGGTCTACTTTTGATGGTTCTTCTGGTATGGATTTGGGTCTGTGGGGGAGGGGTTCCAAGGGTGTGGGGGTGTGTTCAGTGGGGTTGGGGGTGTCCAGCGGTCTGGGAGGGCTGTCCGGTGGGGTGGGGGGACAGTCCTGGGGGGTGGCAGGGATGTCCAGGGGTGTGGGAAGCCGGTCCAGGGGTGTGGGAGTGCTGTCCAGGGGTGGGGGGGGGGGTTTTCCAAGGTTGTGGTGGGGGCTGTCAAGTGTGGTGAGGGGGTGAGGAGGTGCTGTTCAGGCGGGTGGGGGGTTGTAGAGGGGTGTTTGGGGGTGTCCGGGGGTCGGGGGGAAGTCCAGGAGTGTGGTGGGGGCTCCAATGGGGTGGGGGAGGGTTGTCCAATGGGTATACATGAGGGTGGGAGCTCCAATGGGGTTGGAGAGGGGTGTCCAGGGGGTATACATGAGGGTGAGGGCTATAACGGGATGGGGGAGGGCTGTCCACGGGGTATAAATGAGGGTGGATGCTGTCTAGTGGGTAAGTTTTATATGTTATGTATGTACATGCTTAATTTTGATGTACTTCTATTTTTTTGGTACGATTTCTTGATTTGTTTTCTGGTTGATTCTGGTGGAGAGAAGATCACTGCATTCTGTTTAAAAAAAATTGGGTTTATCACGTCGGTTATTTAATAACCGACGTGATAAAAGGTCTGAATAATGGTTTATCACATCGGTTATTTTATAACCGACGTGATAAAAGGCCTGGAGAATGGCTTATCACGTCGGTTATTTAATAACCGACGTGATACAAGGCCTGGAGAATGATTTATCAAATCGGTTATTTAATAACCGAAGTGATAAAGGGCCTGGAGATGGTTTATCACGTCGGTTATTTAATAACCGACGTGATAAAGGGCCTAGAGAATGTTTTAGCACGCCGGTTATTAAATAACCGACGTGCTAAACGGCCTGGACAATGGTTTATCACGTCGGTTATTCATTAACCGACGTGATAAACCCCCCTCCCCCGGTTTTTCACGTCGGTTTTATATGAACCGACGTGATAAACCACGCTCAGCCCGGTTTATCATGCCGGTTCATATAGAACAGACGTGATAAACCACCCTCACCCTGGTTTATCACGTCGGTTCTGTATGAACCGACGTGATAAACCCCCTCGCCCCTGTTTATCACGTCGGTTCCTAAACAACCGACGTGATAAACCATTGTCCCGACAGTTTATCACATCGGTTCTTCAATATTCGACGTGATAAACCATTCTCTAGTCCATTTATCACGTCGGTTCTCAAATAACCGACGTGATAAACCATTCTCCAGGCCCTTTATCACGTCGGTTCTAAAATAACCGACGTGATAAACATCGCGATATTATGTTTTTGACGTCGGTTTTTAAATAACCGACGTCAAAAACCTTATTTATAACGTCGTACGTATTAACTTCGGCTAGGAACCGATGTAAAAAATTAAAAATAGCCGACGTAAAAAACGATTTCTGCACTAGTGATGAAAATAACAAATTAAGACACATGTGAAGAACAATGAAATATAATCTGATGTGAATCCTAAAAATAGGATGGTTAACAAAAAGGTTATATAAGGTCATAATAAAACCATATATGTTATCATATATAAAAATATTGTTGAATAAAATAAGTATAATAAATTTATATTTATTATACAGGTGGTTTGACTGTGTATGACCTGAGTTCAGACCCATGGTAAGTGGATTTCATCTCATTATTTATTTATGTGAGATACATGTCTTGTTCACTGCTCATTCATTTTTTGTGGTATATATATTACTCATTATTTTATTTTATGTATATTATAAATAAATTTAATGGTTCTCCCAAATCCATTTTAGTATCTTAATTTCGTGGGGATTATGTTTAAAATATTTCCTCATCGGTAATATAGTTTTTTTCTCAATTTTCCTTCATAGAGACTCATGTTTTTTATACACCAAAATTCTATTTTGAGCTTTATATATATAAATTTTACATATCCTATCATGAATTTACTTTCGTTCATGAAATTTTATGTTTTAGATAATTTCATTTTTTTACATGGGAGTATAATCCCATGTAACCATGTTCGATGAGATTATTGAAACAAACTCATCTCTTTTAGAGACTATTGATAACTATGTTTCATTGTTGAAATCTTATGATCCATCTCTCAATAAAATTCCAGACATTTGTTCCCCTAGTGATTTACTAAAAATATTCATGTATTTTTACCATCTTCTTATACTTTGCTACATAATATATTTATGACTGTGTTTTTAATAAATCTGGGATTTACCCCATCTTCATTCAGAAATAAATGTTTTTTAAAAATGGATCAAAGAATATTTCACCATTCTCTTGTAATCATTTAAAGTAATTTGGACAATTTTTACTTTAACCAGTATATTCAATGGATTTATTATCACTTTCTCATCAGATAATTTTTCTAAACATTTAACCACGAAAAATTGAATGTTTTCTTAACTCATACAGAATGTATGGATATTTTTGTAATCATTTGTTTGTAGCTTAATTTGAATTTTAAGAAATGATAATTTTTTAAAAAGTATATTTTTAATGTAATTTTCATGGAAATTGGTTTTCAAAACGTTTTCCAAATATCTTATAACGTTTTAATATTATTTATGATGAAATGGTATTCAAAACTTTTTCAATTTTTATTTATATGTTTTAATAGTATTTTTAATGAAATGGATTTCCAAAAACATTCATGCTTTATTTATATGTTTTGAAATTATTTTCAATGAATTGTTTTTCAAGAAGTATTAAATAGATATTTAAATGTTATTAATGTGTTTTCAATTAAATGGTTTTCAAAATGTTTTCATTCATTCATTTCAATTTTCATAGTGTTTTCAAAGAAAAATATTATTGAAATGATTTGTAGAATATTTTTCAAGGAAAATGGATTTAAAAAATATTCCATGTCCTCAATATTGTTTTTCATTGTATTTACTATGAAAATTATTTTCAAATGGTTTTATGTATTAAAAATTCTCTTTCAATGATTAAAATATATTATCCTCAAGAATTGTCTTTAAGATATTATAAAAATTATTTCCCATCGTTCCTAACATCAATTAGTCTTGATCATGCCATTATGTGGAAATTATTCAATGTTTCCATTACTATTCATTCTCTAAATTTATTATTCTATTATTTTATGATTTTTATGAAAGTAGTTTCTCTTTCCCAAGATATACGTATTTGAATCCCTCTCCGAAGATAGACTATGATTGTCTTAGGAGTGAACCCTGACTACTAATATGGGCATGAGAGTGAACCATGAACAACAAGATTGTATGAGAAGTGAACTAATGACACAAAGATGCCCATGGGAGTAACCCATGAAATCCAAGATAGTATGGGGAGTGAACGCATACTTCCAAGATGGTCTTGGTAGTAATGGCATGGATAGAATGGAAGTCAAATTATATGACATTGTATGTTCCCTTATTCTATGTTTTATTCATATGTTATGCTTTCATGGATTATGTCCTTTATTTTCTTATGATTAATGAGTTATGACCTATAAATTACTATTCCATGATTCATATATATGATCTTTGATATGTATGGTACGATCTTCTTTTTTCATTGTCATTTTCTCATACCTATATGATTATGATTATGCTTACATATCTCCCTTGTTTAACCATATTGTGCATATATGCTCACCCTTTTCATAATTCAATTCCACTATGTAATGAATATATTTGTTATGTTTCATGTGTCTAACTAGGGTTCTATTTAGGAAAAAACTAGCAAGAGATGATGTAGCTCATTTATGTACCAATGATAATGTTTTCTTGTTTCCAAAGGATGTAGAATTGTAGGATCATATGGTATCTATTTTTATAATGTATAACTATTTGAAAATTGAAATCTATTTTTTAGGTAAGTAATGTTTGGGTTGTTATATCCATGGTGAAGTTTGATACATTGTATACCTATTTAGATGATGAGTATGATTCACTAATTGTTCATTGGGATTTAGTGTGCTTTCTTTATCATTTCTGTTAGAGGAACAGGTGAGGATCCTACTGAGTTTACAGTTATTATAACACCATATTTTTATAAAAATTTTAACTCAATTGTATAATGATTAAGATAAATCGAGATATTACAACCTTATGGTTTTGTAGGAGCTGTTTCGGCTTCATGGTCTCTGTTGAGTTTAACTTTTATGTAGTTCTAGTTTCCTTTCCACTTGATATATTTTCATATTAAATTATATGAAAACAATTGTGTTTATTTATTATTTTTTAGAATGACATTATTGGTGTATTTATCCAAACTCTCTCATTTTCATGTTTCTATTAGAGGGTAATTCATCACATTTATATGTATGATATTCCATTGGAGATAGTTTTCAACTTGGTGCCTACTAGCAGCATTACTCGGCCTATCACTACTCTCCTTGTCCAATTACCAGCCCAGGAGGGGGTACTTTTTGGGGGGAAGGGGTCATGACATACATATATGCATTAGAGTTAGATTTATCTTCCAAATTGAATGTATAATGATTATTTTAATGGAATTATTAGGGATATTGATTTCCCAATAGGGTTTCAAAGTGACTAAATTATTTTTCAATATTGAAAATGAGCAAAAAAGATTAATTAAAATGAGATACCATGAGGGATAACCAAATATTGAATTGGTTTTTGAAAAATTATAATAGTTGGACCTATTATGTAGAATAATATATTCATTTTCATTGAATAGAAACTATTTAGTTGGATGATGATGCAAGGACGATAGATCTGATGCATGAAATTGTTAATAAAATGTCATGTGGGTAGGATCCTAAAAGAAATAACATATGAAATGTTGATATTGTGAGATGTTATGTGAGTATGATATACTCTATAATACCAAATGTAGGATCGAATATGTAAACATGAGATGCTCAGATACAAGAGGGGGGGGGGGGTTGCAATGTACTTTTTAAAAAAACATTTAGAGATTTTAAAGATATTTATGTTTAATAAGGTTAAAAAATTAATTCACAAAACCGCTAAGTTCTAATAACACTCTTGATTATTAAAAAGTGATTCCAGAAATAAAACATAACAAAAGTTTAAAACAAATATGTTTCAACCTAAAATTTTATAGAATCTAACTAAATTAGAGTACACATATGAGAATGTATAAGAAGGATATAATTTCCTGAACCATACAAATGCAGCAAAAAAATTGAAACAAAATAAGTAACAGGTAGTAAATCTTTTAAATTAAAGGGAACGGTATCCAATAACATTTGATAAAGGTCCCTTGATTTATACTTTAAAGAAAGTCTCTCTTACACACAACCGGGTAAGCCCTTGATATGAAGATCGGAGTCTGTGTTTCTATCCCCTGAAGCCCTCAACTATGAGGTAGTCGACACCTATATCTTTCTATCCTCGGAATCCTTCTATTGTACATAGAAAAAATAGGAGTCACACAATGAAAATCTACACGAATCAAAGTTTGAACAAGTCATTCAAAATTTCTTCAAGAAGCCTGAGAGTTTATAAGAGACTTTCTCTCTAAAAATCAATTTCAGCATCTTGTTCGAACAGTTGTCAAAAACGTTGTCAAGTGTATTGAGCCATTTCAAATGTGTATCTATTTATAGTCATGGATTTAACGGTCGGCTCCCTCCCCCAATGATCACATTTTCCCTTGAATTTCAGAAGGGACCTGTACACGTGTCAATCTAACAACAATTAGTGAGTAACTGAAAAGCACAACATCATTTTATAACTAAACAAGTGTAATCATATCCAAAATTTGATATTTTGGAATGTAAGTAAATTTTAATATTCAGAGTCTAACCAATAATCAATTTTGGAGTCTATAGTACAAGGATATTTGGATTCTGTTTTCTAGGAATTCGAAACATGAATTCTATAGAATTATGGAATCTGAATTTCAAGAAAATTCAGAATTTGGATTCCCCCAGAATCTAGAATTATATCATAAAAAATTTGGTGTTAGAGTTCATGAGAATTTAGAGTAAAAAAATATAGATTTTCATTTCAAGAATTTTGTATTCAGAATTCATAGTTAGAACTCAGAGAAGTTCATTCCCAGAATTTGTATTCAGAATTGGATTTTGAACTCAATGAAGTTCGTACTCAGAATTTGTTTTTAGAATCAGAGGTAGAACTTTGAAAGAGTTCGTAACCAGAATTCATATTCATAATTCGGAGTAAGAACTCTTAATGAGTTCATATCCTTGAATTCATAATTAGAATTTTGTGTATGAACTCAGATATGATCATAACGAGAATTCTGAGATTTCGGATTCTAAAATAGAATGCTTCATATCTAGGTAATTATTGGAATTTGAGGTTTTTTGTTTCAATCCAAAATTTACACTTAAGAAAAATATTGATAAGCACATTGATGTCTAGGTAATAGTAGATTTCCTTAGGTACGGAAATTTTCCTTATAGAAGTAAAACAATGAGTAAAATCAGTTTTTTCATTGAAATAAGGTGTTTGTGATTTTCGAAACAGGGAGGAATGGTAAAAATCTGAATGATACATTATTTACTTATCAATCTCCCCCCGAGTTATGAAAGAATGGAAAATACATAAGGAAAACCTTATAGAGTCAACAATCTCCCCCTTTTTGGGATGGACCAATATCCTTACGAAAAACAATATAAGAACTTTGTAAAAAAAATTAGAATTTAAAATAAATCTCATCTCTCGTTTCACATTGGCAAATATTAATACAACTATCTTCCCCCTCTGGCTTTGGAACACTAAGTATCATATTCTAGATTTCTGGAATGAGATTTATCTTTTGAATATGGAATTCATTGTAATGATAACTCTCCCTTAGAGAAACTCCCCTTTACATTAGGATACTTATTATATACTTATTAATATTTTTTCCTTCTCCCCTTTATAAATATTTTTCCTTCGCCCACATTGTGATTTTCAAAAAAATCATGAGGGAATGGAAAAAAATATGGTAGCTGAAATATTTTTATAGACATCCAAAAAAACAAGCAAGTATAATTTCATTAAAATTTGGAGAATTAGAATAAGGGAAAAAATACAACAAAAGATCGGATTTGTGTTTATTATGGTTATTTTTTCTTAGGCATCAGCTTCTTCATAATTTTCTTCAGCATTTTAAGCTCTTTGTGATCCTCCACAATGTTCTTTTCTATTGTTGTGATCCTATCCTCTTGAGTCTTCAGGGACTCTGCTAGAGCCTTCAACAAGTCATCTTTCATCACATGTTTTTTCTTCAAACTCAATCCAGAGATCCCTCTCTATTCTCTAACATTGGACTATATAACTCAATTTCCCATTCAGATCATTGACATCCTAAATCCACAAATTTTGTTAAAGATTTAGGTTTTCCTAAAAGCTATTTGTAAGATTCTTGATTTTGGTGTCATTGGTATTAAAATATTCTTTAAATCATCATGAAATTGATTAATGTCTTCCAAATGTTCAACGATTTTCATAGAATAACTAGTCATTTTCTTGCATGATTTTTTGTGGGCTTCATAATTGATAAGGAAATTCTTGTGTTCGACCTCAATCTTATGACACTTATCCATCACCATTCATACAGAGTCTATCATCTGATTCATTCAATGCTAGAGCATCTAGCATCTTGATTCAATTTCTAGAAATATTGGAATGGTGCTCAGTTGATTTTTCAGCGTCTGAACAACAAAATCATGTCCTAAAGATGATGACTCCAAATCAGACATTTTTTTTGGAGATGGTTTTACCTCTAACTCTACCAGTTTCCTTTTAGAAGATACTCTAGCTTCCATCTGTCTAAAAATATCATTGGTTGGCATATAAACAACCACGTGTTTACCCTTAATGATTTTTAGAATAGCTTCTTCATCATGAGATTCATGGTCCCTCCAAGAAAATTGTAAAATTTTATCTTCATCAATTTTTTCTTTCTTAGATACATCGTGAATGTATTCTGGATGAATACAGTGAGGATTATAACTCTCTTCTTCAGATAACTTGTTTAATTCCTCTTTTTGACCCTTCTCAATAGCATCAGGAGCAGAAATTTTTGAAGATCCAGCTTGAGAAGTCCAGATTGAAAATTTCTCAGAAGAAAATTCCTTTTCATGAAAGTCATCTACATGATTTAAAAAATAAACTGTCTTTTTAGAGAATTGAGCATCCAGAACATCTTCCACAACTTCCTTCTCAACTTCCTTCTCTTTGAGTTTTCATGGGGTCATGAATTTCATTCCCAAAGTCGTAGGCAATTGCTCTACAAGGAATGATTTCAGTACATGGATTTGATAAGATTCTACTTCTTTAGCCTTTAGATGAAATTTCAAAATCTCTACCTCTGACATCTTAATATTGAGATTCTTCTCTTTGGATTTCTTCTCATGTTCTTCAGTCGCCTTTTCATTCAGTGCTTTGGCCTCTTCAGGGTCCAGGACAAACTGTGGCTCCCCTTATGTCTTGTATCACTTATCTTCTCTGCAAATTTCATCCACATCATCCAGAAAAGATTTCTGATTTTTGGAAATTGGAGGGATTTTTTTCTTTAATTCCACTTCCTTTAATTTCCTCTTCTTTAGAGCTTTTTTTTGAAGGTTTGGCTTCTTCAACATTTTTCGAAACAACGTCTACCTCATCCTCAGGTTCATCATAAAACTCACCTGACTCCTTAGAGAAACCCGCATTAATCCTCTTGAGGGTATCATCACTGGTAAGCATCACTATCAAATTCCTTGTCTTGGAACTTCAGGGGATCTTGAATGATTCAAGACACCGAACAATGCCTTATAGAGAAGGGAATGATACATAATAATATGTGCTATAAAATTCCCATTCTTGATGTTCTCTATCATAATGAGAATTTGGTACATGAGGTTCACCTTTCTTACATTTACCAAAACATTTAAGATATACATATAACTTTTCATCATGATGTCCTTATCACCATTTCTCTGTATGATGAGACCTTGAAACCATAACTGTAGAATCCGATTATTGGTAGATAGGTGGTAAATATTTTCAGTCATTACATTAGTAAGTCCAAGGCATTATAAAGCCATCACCTTGATGAAACATTGTCAAATATTCGGCAGCATGTGTGTGAGATATTCCTCTTTTCTGTCATATGAGATCCCCACCAAGCTAGCATCCTTGGTGTAAGAGAGTTTGTACATCTTTCCATAACAATTAAAAGAGAATTTTTCTCTTCCTTCTTTTTTAATGAAGCAAACTGATTCATAAAATTCTATGAGAAATCAAGATAGAAAATATCATGAGCTCTTGTCTCTGAAATGTCTACACATTCCCATCCATTTATATTGAAATTCATGGAAATAATAGAGTCATACTTCTTGAAAAAGAATTTTGTACCGACCTATCCCTGTATATTTTCCACTCTGAAATCTGCTTGATAGAGGACATTTATTGAAAAGGGACTTCTGTAAACATTCAGACTTGAGAACCTCTGATGAATTCAAAACATGCTTTTGTAGAGAGGCAGAGCTTCGACATGCACAAGCTTGAGAACGGATGTGGGACATCTTTTGGCGGTCCCCTTTTATTGGTTTTGGAGTGACGATTCAACTTCCCATTTCAATCCAAATCCTGATAATTCATCAGATATAATCTAATGGTCGAAAAGATAGTCGCAAGGATTTTTTTTTAATCTGACCTTTTGATTTTTTTAAATGAAAACATGTGGATTTAAGGAAACTAGAATTCGAGAAATTTTAGAAACAAAAGAAAATTACATCAAGTAAAATGTAATTACAAAAAAACTCAAAAAAGAATCATAACTTTAGGATTATTAGGAAGATTATTCGTACTGAGGAATATACTTGTTGAAGAACATTGGATTCCAAAACAAACTTGAATTTAAACAACTACACTATGAAAATTTCAAATTTGAATAATTCCATTAATAAAATATTAGGTCCGATGATTTTCATAACAAAAACATCAGGTCTGAAGATTTTCATTACAGAAACATTAGGTCCGTAGATTTTTATTACGAAAACTTCAGTTTTAGAGATTTTCATTGCAATAAAATTAGGTCGAAAAAAATGAAGAACTATAATATGAAAAACATGAAAAACTTCTTTATGAAAAAAATGAAAAACTTCGTTACAAAAAATATGGAAAGACATACAACGGAATGTACTCCCACTATGAAAAGAAGTTTATTATTGTTAGAAGATTGGTACAATAGGAAGTTAATTGAGGAGGATTACCTTATGTTTATCATTCCTAACGTTTGTTTAATGTATTCAAATTTATCTATGTGTAAATATTATTTGAAAATATCAGAAAGTTAATTTTTTATTCCGATAAATTGAAGAATGAAATCTCTTTTTTAGTGTGTGATCCCTAAGAATGTGATGCCTAAAATCTGTGTTTATTGCACAAGAGTGATGTGTATGGTTTTTTCTAATGGAAATGGAACTTAGGTTATCAAACAAAATTTTTGGTTTGGTAAACCTCAAGCCATAGTCTGTGAGTGTGTGTTGCATCCACAAAACTTGAGCAGAGAATCTTCCAACTGCTACATATTCAGCTTTTGTAGTGGAAAGGGATTCTAATTATTATTTCATGAAAGACCAATAAAATAATGAGTCTCCTAGGAATTTACATGTTTCAGATGTACTCTATCAATCCATTCTACATCCCCGAAAGTCAGCATCTGAAAAATGTTTTAGAATAAAATCATTTCTAGAATTATAAAAGAGTCTTAAATCCATGGTTTCCTTTATGTTGCAAAAACATCTCTTCACTGACAATAAATGGAATTCCTTTTGATTGGATTGATATCATTCACAAAAGCATACTAAAAACATTAACTATAGATGTCTAGCTGTCATGTAAAGTTGAATTCCTATCATACCTCTAAATGTTTTTGGATCTACTGGTTTCCATGCTTCATCAAGATATAGTGTGTTTGAGGTACCAATGGGTGCACTTATTAATTTATTATTTCCATATCCATACTTTTTATGAAGATCTTTAATATACTTATGTTGAGATGTATAGAGTCATTCAAGATTTTGAGATTTTTTAAAACCAAGGAAAAACGTTATCTCACCCATCATACTCATTTAAAACACAAATTTCATTAGATCCGCAAAGGAATCAGTTAAAGATTGATGAGTCAAACCAACTATAATTTCATTAACATAAATTTGTACAATCAAAAAAAAAATATCTTTCTTTATAAAAGGGTTGGATCTACATTTCACTTGACATATTTATTTTGAATCAAAAATCATGTAAGACTATATTACAAAGCTCAAGGTTCTAATTTAAGGCCATATAATGCTTTGCTAAGTATAAAAACATAATCAGGATGTTTTCTATCTTCCAATCGACGAGGATGTTCAAAAAAAACTTCCTCATGAAAATAACCATTAACGAAACCACATTTCACATCCATTTAAAAAGGTTTGAAATTGAAGAATCCTACAATGGAAAGTAAAATACAAATATATTCAAGTCTATCTACTAGAGCATAGATTTCTTCATAGTCTATTCATTATTTTTGATTATTTCCTTTAGAAACAAATCTAGCTTTATTTCTTACAATGATTCCATTTTCATCACATTTATTTCTGAAGACCCATTTTACTCCAATAACAGATGTTTTCTTAGTTATTTCATCCAATGTCTAGGCATTATTCCTTTAGAATTCATTTAGTTCCTCTTGCATGGCTTTAATCAGGTCATCATCATCCAAAGCATCATCAGTGCTTTTTGAATCTAATTGGAAATGGAAAGCAAGATGTTTTGCTTCATTTACTAAGGAGCTTCTAGTCCTTGCAGGTTGATTGACATCACCAATGATACTATCACTAGGATGATTCTTTAGAAATGACTGATTTGAGTTTTGTAAAACCTTTTCATCAACATAGAATAGGAAATCTTCTGGGGTAAATGTTTCAGTAGTATCTTCTTGAGCATTTTCTGTATCAGAAGGATTTTCTATCAAAGGTTGATAATCAGTTTCTGAAAACACATATCTGGATGTATTATAGGGTTTTTTAAAAACAAAAGGATTACATTCATCAAATTTAACATGTACTCTTTTTTCAACAGTACAAGTATTTTTTTTAACTGTATATTCCATAGATGTTGTGGAGTAGCCGAAGAAAATTCCTTCATCCAATTTTGGTGCGAATTTATATAGATTATCTTTACTATTCAGAATGAATACCTTGAAACAAAAAACCGTAAAGTAGGAAAGTCTATGTTTTCTACCATTTTATAACTCATAATGTGTGTTATTATGAAATAGTCTAATCAATACACTATTTATATTATAACAAGCAGTACTTACAGCTTCATCCTAAAAATGTTTGGATACTAAATTCTCACTCAACGTGGTTCTAGTTATCTATTGAAGAATTCTATTTCTTCTTTCAAAAACACAATTCTGTTGAGGTGTTTTGGGTGCTAAGAAGTTTTGAGTAATAACTTTTCTACAAAAAAAGATTCAAAATTAGAATTTTGATATTCTCCACCATGATCACAATGAATAGTTTTCAATGGAAGGATTTTCTAATTTATAACATGGGCTATAATACTTTTATAATAATGGTAGTCTTCATATTTATTTTTTGAAAAATAGACCCATGTAAATATAGTGTAATCATCATCCCAGACAAATACATAGTACATACCTCCAATGCTTCTATTTTGTGTTGGACCAAAAAGATCCATATGTGGAAGCTGTAATGCATCAGTAGTTGAGACTTCACCAACTGATTTGAAACTTGATTTATTATTCTTTCCATATTGACAAGGGTCACAAACGTTTGATGAATCAAATCTATTCCCTGGTAGATCATTAACTAATCTTTTCCTATAATGTTTTCATTCCTAAGGTTACAGTGACCTAACCTTATATGACATAACTGATAATGAACTTCCATTGCACTAAGGCATGGTATGTCTTGCCTCCTAAGGTCTTCTATGTTTAGTGTGTAAACATTTTCTTGCATATGGGAAGAAAGAATGAACTATTAATTGGAATTATGTACTAAGAACTTATCATTCCTAAAATTCAAAAGGAAACCTTTATCACATAATTGGATTATGCTAATGAGGTTGTGGTTAAGACCCTTTACAAATAAAACATTTGAAAGAAATTTTTTTTCAAAAAGAATGATGTTCCCTCTACCAATAATATCTCCCTTGGAATTATCATCGAAAGATATTTTTCCTTCTTTTCTCTTGATAATATTTTCAAAATTGTTTATGTTACCAGTCATATGCCGGGAACATCCACAATCCATGTACAACGAATTTCTATAGGTACATTCACAATTTTCAGGAAAATAAGAAAAAGATAGACTATTGGAATCTAAACACTTTTGGGTCCAGAATTGTTAGACAACAAAATTTTGGGTATTCACATTTGTTAAAAAAAGTTGAATGAAATCAAAGAGATTGAATATTATTCAAGGAGCTATTTTTCTTCCAGTGCCCACCACATTAACATTTAGTGCATAAAGGGAATCTTTAAAGAACAAAATAGTTGATTTTAAAAACTGGTTTTTTGTTAGTATAACCTACCCCAGTAGTGTTTACTTATGGTTTAATTTGAGAATACATCTGGTCAAAATTTTCCTTCCCAGAGGTAATGTTTTCAAGAAGCTTCTTAAGAGAAAATATTTCAGATTTCTGTCTGATGACTAAATTCGTATCCTCAATAATCATTTCCTTAGAGTTAGATTATTCCTCAAAAAACATTTATCTTTAAAATCATATTCTTATGGACTTTAGAATGTTCTTTAACAGAATTTTCTTTCTCATGGTCTTTAGAATGTTTTACTAAAAGCTCTTCCTTTTCCCTATGATCTCTAGAATGATCTGAAATCTCATTTGTAATAATTTATTCCCTAGTATTTTTCATGTCTAATTTCATAGAAATTTGACAATTTCTTTCTTCAAGTAACTTGGAAAATTTAGAAACATATTAATATAAAGGTATTTCTTCATTTTCTAAGGATGAAGTATCTTCATTAGAAGTACTATTATGGAATAGTAATTTTTATCAAGAGATAAATTTGTTAAAGCCTCTGTAGAGCATACCTTGGTCATAAGACATGTATTATGGAATGAAGTAGTTGTAATGAATCCTATATTCTTATGTTCTAATTTTTCATATTCAGAATATTCACTTTTTGAAGAGTCTCCGAAGTTATCACTCCAAGATTTATTATCTTTTAAGATTTTCTTTTGCATTGATCAATAGAATTTATTCATTTTCCATTCTTAATTCCTTTTCTTATTTTCTTTCTTAATTAAAAAATGAAAATCAGGTCTGATATGACCTTTTATTTTACATTCATAACAAGTAACTTCTTCATTTTTCTTATCTCTGTATTCTTTGTTCTTGTACTTTTTATGATGGTTCTTTTGTGGTATAATCTTGTTCATTCTCTGAGAAATATTAGCTAATTCATTCTCACACTTTTCTATGTCACTGGATTCTGACTGAATAATAAATTTCATTGTCTTTGATCTAGCTACTCTTTCTGGGGTCTTGGATTTCATATGTTTAGAAGTGGTTGTAAAAGCAGCTCCACTATTCCCATTCTTTTTTTTAACATTTTCACCATCTCTCTTCATTCTAGAGTCATCTTGAAGAAGTGTTCCAAACAACTCATCTAGAGAAATCTGAGTGACTTTCCTGTTCTCATTAATAGTTTTCCTCTTGGACTCCCATTAATTAAGAATGATATATATGATCATTTCTACAAGATCCTCATCATCTAATCATTTTGCTATCATAAATTGTAAGCTATTAACTATAGTCAAAAATCTTTGTCGTACTTTGCTAATATGTTCTCAATAATAAAAGTTAAAGATGTGGTATTTAGCTCTCAACATAGCTCTTATTGTCTCTATGACTTTAGATTTACCAAAATGTGTATCTTCAAGTTTCTTCTAGATAGTGTTTGTAGCTTCACACAATGATATTTGACTATAGATGTTCCTAATCAAGGAATATAACAATGTATTTCTAACTCTGATGTTTGCTTGATATTCTGAATTCTCTTGATTTATAATGGTTTTAAATTCCTTATCCAGAATATTATAATCTCCAATCATCATTAGATAGTTATCAACTCTATTATTGATAATAAATGTCTTTATCCTATCTCTCCAGTACTCATAATCATTTCCATAGAAAAAAGGAGGTCTGGTAGGATTTAGATTATCAATAGAGCCAACATTTAAACCAGCCATCCTTAAGATAATATTTGGCATAGAAACATGTTAGTAGTATGAGACTGTAAATAAGAGAATATATCATATGAAAAGAAAATATAGAAAAAATTGTATCTTTTATCAAAAATGAATATGAACTTTGTGATTTCGAAAAATAGATTCTGAAAAAAGTATGAATCTGGTAGTTCAATTCCGAGAATTCTCTTCTGAATCTAATCATGAGATTAATTTAGATTGAACCAAATCCTCTGATTCCAATTGTGAAATGGTATGCGAGTATGATATACTCAATAAAACCCAATGTAGGATCAAATATGTAGACTTTAGATGCTCAAATACAAATGTCTGTGTGTGTGGGGTGGGGGGGGTTAATTGTACTTTTAAAAATTATTTTGGAACTATTAAAGATAGTTATTTTTAACAATATTAAAAAAGATAATTCACAAAGCCTCTATGTTCTAATAACTTCCTTGATTCCAAAAAATTGATTCTTGAAATGAGAAATAACAACATATTACAACAACTAAGATTCTACCATAAAGCGTATAGAATATAATTAATCTGAGTACAAGTATGAGGATGTATAAGAAAGTTATACATTCCCAAACAATACAAATGTTGTATAAAACATGAAACAAAACAAGTAACAAGTAGTAAATCGTTTAACCCAATGAGAATGGTATCCAACAACTTTGTATAAAGCACCCTTGATTTATACATTCAAGAATGTGAATCATACCCACAACATGGTAATCCCTCTATATTAATATCGGAGTCTATCTTGCTATCCTCGCAAGAACTCAACTATCAGGTAGTCCACCACTTTGTAATCTTATCCCTGGAAGCCATCAATTATACACATCAACAATAAGAGTCGCACGGAGCGAATCTGCATGAAGAAAAGTTTGAACCAGTCATTCAAACACTCTGCACGAAGCCTGAGAGTTGATAAGAACCTCTCTCTCTAGAAATCACTTCAATATCCTATAAGATCAGTTTTCAAAGATCTTTTCAAGTGTATTGAGCTCTTTCAAATGAGCCCCTATTTATAGGAATGGTTTCAACAGCTGACTTCCTCCACCAATGGTCATATCTTTCTCTGAATTTCGGAGGGACATATACACGTGTCACTCAAACAATGTTTAGTGAGTAACAGAAATCAGTACATTGTTTTATAAATAAACATGTATAAGAATAACTAAAATATGATATTCATATTGAATGTAAATATGAATGTTTGGAGTCTTACCATAAATGAATTCGGGGACTATAGTACAAGGATATTAGGATACTATTTTAAAGGAATTCGGAACCCGAACTATATAGAATTCTAGAGCATGAATTTCAAGTAAATTTAGAATTTTGATTCACTAGAATTTGGAACAAGAAGTTACAAAATTCAGAATAAGAGTTCATGAGAATTCGGTGAAAAAATTAGAGATGTTTGAATCCAGAATATGTATTTAAAATTAGAAGTTAGAACTCAGTGAAGTTCTAACCTAGAATTCATATTTAGAATTCGGAGTTATAACTCAGAGAAGTTCATACAGAGTATTCATATTCCGAATTCAGAGACACCACTCTGAAAGAATTCGTAACAAGAAATTTTTTTCAGAATTCAGAGTCAGAACCCTGAAAGAGTTCGTATCTTTAATTCGTAATTAGAATTCGCTGTTAGAACTCAGACGAGTTCATAACCAGAATTTTGAGAATTTGGATTCTAAAAAAGAATGCTTCATATATAAGTAATTATAGGATTCTAGGGTTTTTGGTTTCAATTTGAATTTTTCACAAAATAAAAAAATTTATATGTACAATGAAGTCTAGGTAAGGGTTTATTTTCCTGGGTATGGATATTTTCTATATAGAAGTAAAACAATCAGTAAAATGAGTTTTTCCTTGAAATAAGGTTTTTGTGGTTTTCAAAATAAGAAGAATGGTAAAGTCAAAAGGATACCTTATTGTCTTATCAATATCCCCCGAGTTATGAAGCTATAGAAAAGTCATAAGGAAATCATTATTGACTCAACATATACTATAGAGGAAAATATATTCTATATAGTAGATCATTATTCATTGAGTTTTTTACAAATGAATGATGATGTGCTTACTGTATTATATTTTGAGTTAACTTCATATTTTAAATTATCTTCTATCATTGATTTATTTCACTTGATGGATTTGAAAAAGTAAATATAAAAATAGTTCAACATGCTATTGTTGTTATTAGAAACATTAATTCCTTTTGATTCTAAGATTTTGGACACATATTACCATTCTCGTATGTTAACTAAGAACTTATGATTCACATATGAAACCATAGATTAAGGTGAAAAATATTGTTTTTTGATTATAATAGAAACATCCCATTTAGATAATTGTATATTCTATGGATAATACAAGTAGAAATATAATTTTGGAAGTATGACTAATCAATGTTAGACTATAAGATAGGGGAAACCGATTTCTAAGTATAAAACACTTCATTGTCCACTAAATCTGATGTTTAAAATATTAATTATGTCATATAAAGTTTCTAAATTAATAAGATTTTTCAAGGAAGAAAATAAAGATAGTGATATGATAACCCACCCAACACACACTCATGCAAGTAAGGCGCTTAATCATAGGCAACCTAAACATTAATAAAGATAGTTATAATGTATGGTTTGTGTTTGTAATATATGATTTCTATTCATTTTAGAATTTGGATGTTTCCACTCACAACACATGGCCCATGGTTTTGAATCCTTATAATATCCCTCTATGGAATTATGTGAAACAAAAAATTCTGTTGCATTCCACTCTTATAGTAGTAGATAGATGTTTCGGGAATAATATTGTTGTTTACCTTCAGCAATTGATTTAGGAGTTGAATGAATATTGTGGTAGTGGTGTAATAAATTATTATTTTTAAAATAATAAAATGTTTAAACTATAGGTTATTGTAGTATATAAAATCAATGACTTCCTGACTTATAATAATTTACCAAATTTTATTATGAAATAAGAAATTTCATTCCCATGATTCCATAAAAGTAAAAATTTTATTTGGATTAATCATTGTAACAAATAGACATACATGACCAACATATTTTTTATTCCCCCTCAGAACACATTAATAAAGGAAAAAACAAATTTTATTGTTCTATTGAATTCATCACTGCAATAAAGATCGTGAAATGAGTTGATTTAATAACCTAAATTGGGATAGAAAACAATATCATTTTACACAAAATTAAGTATTTGTTAGCCTTTTCATTACCCTATATCTGTGGTGTGGTTAGAAAATACAGAATCAATTGGATGGTGAATTTTTTTTAATCTCCCTTATAATCATATTAACACATTAAGGAAGAATTTGGTTGTATTAAACATTTATATTTTTTTTGATAATATATTGGGGACCATTTTAAGTGTTTGTGGAAAATAAATGGAAAATGGGAATGCATGATGTGATTGAGAAGAAATGGATTTATAGAAACAATATAATTTATAATAGGGTGTGGGTAACAGGTAATAGAAGATAGATACCTAGAATGCGATGAGTAATAATGAAAAGTCTTTCCATTTTGAAGATGATTTTTATGCTTAATGGTTACTCTTCTAGAAAGCGTAGAAAATTCAGGACAATCACATACTAATTCAACAAGTGATTCTGAAAACAATTTTTGATTATTTATCAAGTAATGTTTTCAGCAATTTATTGAGATGTAAAATCTTGTAGTCATAGTTGTTTAAAATAAATGGAATAGTTATTTTAAAATTTTATAGGATATGATTTAAATTTTGATTTTTTCACTTATTGAAAATATTCCACCCTAATTTTTCGATGGTATGCTTCATTTAATGGTACACTTATCCATTAAACTAATTTCTACAAGTATTGAGAAATTCAAGTGGATATAACATATTTTGTGGTATTTCAATACATTAAAATGGTCTATATGTAATATAGCTCATCTAGTGGTATTAATAGCCAATGGTTATTTAATGGATGAGGGTACTATTTTTTTGTGTTGTATATTTGTGGATGTCGAATCAAAATAATTTAATCCATCAGCAATTCATGATATGATTTATAGAGAATGTACTATATTTCATGAGGAAAACACCACAAAAGTACAATCTCAATGATACACCTTGTTAAATACTATATTATTTTTGCTATTGTGTTTGTAAGTGTCTTATAATCATTGTTGTTCTCATATTACTTGTTTTTTTCATACGCAGGTTTATCATTTAATCATTAAATTATCATTTATAGTAAAAAATTAATAATATAAAATAAGATATACCTTTTTCTACTTATTATTTGATTCAACAGTCCCATTATGTATCATTTCCTGATTGGTAAAAGGATTTTGTATGTATACATGAATTTTCATTATGATTCATGTATAATAGTAATTTCATTAATAATAACTATTAATTGAATTCTGTGATTTATATATGTGCATAACATATATGAATTATGTGACCCTACAGCGATTGATAAATTTTTCCAACTATCTGATGGTCTATCATTAATTATTCACCGTTACTAATATTGAGATGATAATTCCATTCAGATTAACAATAAATATGATGATGAGAATGTGAAACAAAAAAATGTGACAATGAATGTCCATATCTAGATTTTAGTTATTAGTATGGTCAATTAAATAACATCAGTGATGTTGTATATGCATATATGTTGAAATACATAGTGTTAATGTGTAATTGTGTTGATCTAGTCCATGGAACAAATGATTCTCAATTTCAATGTACATTGGTCGAAATTAACAGTATGTTATATTGAGCTGAACAAGTTATTAACATACATTTCATTTTGGCATCACATATAAAACACATTTTCTTCCCAACCATTCCATCTAATCCCAATTGGAATGTTTCTGAGAAATTTTCACGGTGAGGGTTTTTAAATTTACTGAGATGAACCCAAGACTACATCCTTTTCTCACAACAACATGATAAATATACATTATATGAACATGAATAAGATATTAAACTATTTATATATAGAGTTAAATGATAAATGATTGATATTCATGTTTAGAAAATAGTTTATATTTTTTCACACTCATTGGTTTCAAGGATATATTTAACTGTATCACTTTTAAGAACCATTTAAATGTTTTCATTGTATTTACAATATCTTTATATGATATATTGTCTTTGTGTGTATAAATATTATTTCATTCTATGACAACATACTTTTCATCATACCATGAACCCGATCAACATTTTTCTAGAGAAGTATATACTTCTACAGGTCGACATATAAATGAATGTAAATATAGTATTACATTTGAATTAATAGTTTATCATATATATGTACATACATAAAATTTTTTAGGAAACTATTTCCAATACTAATAAACTCAAAATTTTCATCCTCTCAAATCAGTGGCCCTGGTTGTGTGATTTCATCAAGAAAATACCCTTCAAATATTATTTTATCAGACATAATGTCCCACGAGACAGGGACCCCCTTCATTACATCTCTAGTTGGTTTATATCATGAATCACACACATATATTTACATTAACTACATAAGACTAGGATTCATTACCTTAGGACGCATTACGTTGACATTTAATGGATGTTTAGTTAAGATAATCAAGTTAGTATCATAGCTATGCTTTTAAAATCAAATAAAGATTTGATAGTTTGTTTAACAAAATAATCCATGAGGTATATCCAAATATTTTTAGAAAATGTGTATGGAAACATGTTGTATAATGTGTAAATATGATAAAGGTATAGTGGAGATGGAGCATTGGGTACCAAATGTGGGTGCCCTAGACATTCTGGATAAAGTCCTGCGACGTCTTCACTTATCTTAGTGGTGTGACATGGTATCATATTGATACACCGAGGATACGATAGTAAGAATTTTTTTATTTAATATATTTCAAATAATATGTAACATTTTACATGTTTAAAATTTGAATTAATTGAATATAGGTGGTGGTGGGGTGCCATTTGGAGAATCATGTGACGCAGGAACTACCTCTTAGGCATGGGACTCATCACATGTCCTTTATTTGAAAAGATTTATTTATCATCTATATTTTTATATTTATTAAATTAAATGGTTATTTATTATATATTTATATCTTATTGGATAATAGTGGCGGGAGAAAGGAACGCTGATTGATTGAATATCAGTGTGCCTGAAATCTCAAGATTGAAATGACCCCACAGTTATTACTCTTATTGAATTTTCTTTTATTAATTAAATATACATACAAATATATATATATATACATATATTTATATGTATATATTACCCATTATCTATTTGGGGTTGAGTTAATATAGCTACTAGATGACCATTGATAACATTCCATGTTGTGGAATGATATGTTTCATCACAACAATGATTGTGATGGACATGGATACATCATGAATAAAGGAATATAGATTCCATGTTCTATAGTTTCATGTTCTTGGTATGTGTCTCCTATTATTTCTACGATGAAAAAATTGGTGAAAATTTTGAAGGCCAGATTCATGCCCCCAAGAAGGTAAATACACTACTGCAAGCTGATGTCAGAGTATGATCAGAATATATCATCCACATTGATGGTGTTGTGGATCCTATGATGGAGGCTTATACTAGATTTTTATTTATTTTTATTACATTCAATATTATTATATTTATAATATTTATATTTTTAGGTCCCTACCGTAATAGACCTATATAAAATCCATTTCTATAAAAGATGTATAAGATCTAGATGGTGTGTTTAATTTTATCTTTAGGGTTTCTCATTCAAATATAATGTCTCATTTTAGTTATTATTATTAGTAAAGTAAAAAATAAAATTTAAATTTTCATTAAAATGTAATTTTACCATGCTGTGATTCAAAACCAACTAAATACTTTTATATAGATAATAATACATAAGAAAATGATGCTTATGTATTTTTAAATTTCAATCACATGTCTTTCCAATTCTCAAAATAGTTTTTTGCAATTTAAGGAACATTTTTACATTTATTAATTTCATAAAATAAAATATTACCTCTATGGAGTAAAAAATAAGGAAGCAATATAAGAGTAGTGTGGAATCAAATGATATAGACGATCTATGTTTGACATGAAATCCCAATACAATTATATTTAAGTCATTTGACATCCATATGATTCATCAACACATTAGTCACATATCCAAATTGGTCAGTATTATCAAAAGTGGAAATTTCCCATCATATTTTGAGATAGTAAAAATAAAACTAATGGGGTTAATAAGAAGAAAATACACATAGATTTATATTAAATTTAGGGATAATAATTATTGAGTCATTTTATATATGTAGTAGTCAACTCTGCTTCCATCGAATGTTTGTGTAACTCGAAATGGTGGAAAATTGCAAGTAACATTTTATAATTTAAATAAAATTAAATATCTTCAATCGGGGGGTGATAAATTAAAAACATACATCATATTGAAGTGAGAATATAGTTTAACATTTCTCAAATCAAATGTTATATGTTTGAATCAGTCGTGTGTCAATATGATACCTAAATTTTTCGGTGAGTCTTAAGGTAAGTGTCTAGGCGTTAAATCAAGCTAAACAAGATTCGATTGGAATAAATATTTGTTGAGTGATATCTAGGTCACTTATAATCTGTATGAGTCATTAGCACATCGATCAGATCCCTGAAGTTCTCATTATGATTGAATGTCATTTATTTCTCTTGAATTTTGAGAAATGTGAAAAATCACATAATGGAGTTTAATACTAAGTAAGAACATATGTATTGATATAAAATTATTTGAGAATGATCACTATTACATTTATTATCCATAATAATCAATATGGTTTGCATCATATTTTTGTACCTCTAGATATGATGGGAAACAATGAGTAACATTATCATAATTTCAATAAAATGAAATATCCTTGAATAGGGGGGGGGGTAAAAAAATAAAACAACATTCGATTGATGAAAAAAACAAGGAGAATATTAATTTAATAATTATTAATATTGGGGAAGAAAACAAGAAAAAAATTTACGCCATGATTGATCAATATAAATTAAGGTATGTTTTGACATTAATAAATTTTTTAATAATATGAAAATATTATGGTTAAAGGTAAAAACCAACCAAGAAACATTTTATTATCATGAAATCTTAGGAAAATTATCTTTAAATGATTTAGAATCTATAGTACTTATTGTCACTTCAATCAAAAACTTTTAATTCATCGTATGGTCAAAAGTGGAATCCCACCGCCATTCAGAGTAATGTGACTTCTGATTGATTTGAAAAGCTAGAATAACATTCCTGGAATCAATTTTGATCTTTTGGAATCAACCAAAAATAAATACGACCCTTAGATTTATTAGTATGGATTATGGTATGATTTAAAATTATCAAAATTTTGATAATAATAGTCAAATAATGTTTATAGGGGTTAAAGCTGGCCAGAAAAACACCAATTTAAATGAAATTTCCGAAAAATGATATTTTAGTCATTTAAATTATATATGAATCATTAAAAAATTGATAAGATACCCATATTTCATAGTAATTTAAAATTCTGTGTTATCCCACTTATTCGTAGCATTGTGAAAAATCACATAAAATCGTTCATCATATGGTTGTTGTGGACCATAGTCTAACAATTTTTTTATTATCAAAATTTATGAACGAAGTATAGGGTTGAACAAGTTAATTTTACGGAGTGTGTAGGGGTCATTTCCACACTATTCTAATCACATATTAATATATAATATGTTTCCATAGTTATTAAAATATCACAAACATTTTGTTTTGTGTATTAATGAATGAATGAATGAATAGAATCAAAATATATATGCACAAAAAATGAATGTTAAAAATTTTACTATTCCTATGTATGAATTCCAGTTAAATCTATCATTATTTAATTTTTTTTAAAAATTATCCAATTTAATGAACAAGTTCAATATCATTTACTTGTTCACCCACTATTTTTTTGTTTGGTATGGATCCATTAATCAACTTATTAGATCCCCAAACGACAAAAAGTTATTGGATGAAAAGAGAATTTAATGGATACAATAGGGTGAGGGGGGAATTGTAACTTAAAATTATTCAAAACAAAAATAAATGATCCAATTATATAAAAATGATTAGATATATATATCATTTGATGATTAGAGTAATAAAATCTATTCTATAAACTGTCCAATGAAATATGAGTTTATCAATCTCACAAATACATTGTTAATATAATTTATAAGATATATAAGTATAAAAAAGTACCTTTTGATACACATACACCACAAGAAAATAGATAATGAATAATCAAGAAATTCAAAAGCTGATAATATTAAGAATGACTTAAAAGCTTAAAAAGAATATACTCTTTAACCATATCAGTTAAAGTAGTCAAAATAATAAACTAATGATTTCCCCAGCTTCTAGTACCTACTTTAAGGTATATATTTCCTTTCTAAAAAATCCTTCGATCTGATTCATCATAATTAGCTCCTTCTTCCAATCCCCAGAAAGGCCTTAATACAATGATCAGATTCAAGGTGACGATAGATATATCCAATTCTCAACGGAAATCTTGGAAATAATTCAAGGGAAAGGAATCCACAACCCAAGAAGGATGAAAGGGAAAAAAGGAATCTGGGACTCTATGAAATGCATTGGGCTCAAAGGGAGAAAGCCAAAGGCACACAAAGATTATTCACATTTTCCCAAACTGATGGAGACTAGATCAGCTAAGAAGGGTGGATACAAGTAAAACAAAGACCCACAGAAGGGGGAAAGTGAAGAATCTTGTAGGAATACTAAAGACAAGTAAGAAATGGTTAGGGAGTGCTTGAAGTTCATCCTATACTCCACGGAAGAAATGTTAGAAAGGGAGGTTAGAATCAACATCTCAGAAGTAGTGATTAAAAGAATTTATGAGAGAAGGTTGCAAGATGGTGTCATTGAGGAGCTAGAAGAATGGAAAGATAAACAATATGGAATCTTGGCATGGGAATTCAATCAGAGAAAAATCAACTCGGAAGAATTTATTCAGACTATAGAGAGGATGATTCCTCACCTTGAAGAGCTGATCAGCGAAGATCCAAATGTCGAGGTTATTACGCTGCAGTTGGAACTATATAGAGTAGCAAAATATAGTATCCTTACTCTTCTATTTGACCAATTTTTGATCTCTTCCAGCACGTAGGGGTATCTTGTGTGTACTATGGATTCCCATTTTTCCATAAAATGGATCATAATAAAAAAAATTAAATTTGGAGGAGGATTCGACACTATCATTCATTACCAAGAATTTCACCATTATGATGAATGGAATCTATCATTATATCCCTGGAATCCATCGATCTGATGGATCAGATTCATCATCATCCATTCCCCAAATCCCTTGACCAGTACAATGATTTGACATGCAATTACTATGGCAAATATTTCTTAATGAATTACAATCCTCTTAAGGATTCCGTATAACTTCAAATCCATGAAGTATTATAACAAATATGAATGAGGTTTCATGTATAGAAATATTTATATGATTTTAGTTTTGAATTTCATCTTCTCTAAACCATTCGAATGACCACATATTTATAAGTGATTATACAATGGTAACATTTTATAGTTAGTTAAAATGGCCTCAAACCACTTGCACATGAAATATCATAATTATCCTAATCATTAACATTAAATCTAAGGATGATTTGTCTTTGATAGTAAGAAGACATTTATATTAGCACCATTTATATGATATTATGGATTCTTTATGAAAGATATAATTATAATCTATAAAATTATAAACATTGGATTGTTTGATTGACTACACTATTGGTTTTCAATCTAATAAATTGAAAATGGGTAATTCAGATGTGTTGGTAGAAGGGTTAGTCTGGAGGTCATGAATTATTATTTTAAGATGTAACTATAAATGCTTATCAAAACACTATTTAGTCAAATGTATCCTACACACCTTTAGTCAGATTGATCAGAATGAAAAATAATAATTTTTATTTGTTTTCATTGGAAGTATTTATACATTCGATATAAAGTAACATTTTCTAAAAAACATATTTAATAACTTGGGAAATTTAATTTAATTAAACTAAATTTCTTGAGGGAGTGTTTTGGATTTACTAATCTATGTAAATGAGATGTATGAATCCGGACTTCTGACTCAAAAATCTCCAAATTTTTAGAAACACAAATCACAACACTTAAAATGAAAAAATAAAAAAAATTGAAAAAATTATATCCAATTATGCATTTATGATCATCATAGATATACCTCATATCATAACTCACCATGAGTTTATAACATCATTATAATCAGATTAAAATTATTAATTCTGTTTCTCCCACCTTAGGATAATATCTCACACATAGGATAATATCTCAATGGCTTCTCCCTTTATAATCTTCTCCAATTTTATAAATTTCTCCCCCTTTATAAATCTCAAAACCCTTTTCATTTTAAGAAATAATAGGGTAGGGATATCTCCTGAAATTTTATCAAGAGATAACATATATAATTTTTTTTATGAAATATTTAATCAGGAAAGAAATAAATGAATGAAAATACAACAACATTTAAATGGAATAAAATCAGATATATAGTTTTTGGATGAAAAATTCCTATAGATTGAATATTCATTTAAAAATGACATAAAATATAAATGAAGAGTTCAAAAAAATGTCGTTATTTATTCATCAAATTTTTAAAAATTTCCTTAATTTTCTTAAATGAAACTTGATTCATTAATGAATCTTCAACTAATGATTTAAGATTCATGATATATTAATCGATCGTTTTTTCTTCAAAATTTATTTTATTTCAACTTCCTCAAAGATCTTTTCATTTTCCTCCTTCTCTAGGAAAATCTCATTTTCACACGTTTTGAGTCTATTGTTATTTAAATCCAATCTATGAAAACTTTCATTCAATTCATTTACCTCCTCATTACGATCACCAATTTTATCATTGAAATATTCCACAAACTGATCATTATTTGAAACATTTATTGATAAATTATTAATGGTTTTTTACATTTTTAATGATAGTTTCTTTAAATATATGATCTGATTTTCATGATCCTTGAGATCAAGTTCTTCCTTTTTGATTACTTAACCAAATGATTGTTCGATCTCTTTTAAGACTTTTTCAGTTATTTAAAATATTACAAATCTACCTAAATGTGGAACATTTGTCGAGTCAATACTTTTGGTGATTATAATTTTCTTTTATGACTAATTTAAATCAATTTACATATTTCTTATATGATTGTAAGATAGGGTATCAAATCACTTATCTGTTTCAAGGTATGGAAAATATTGTCTATATCATTCTGAGAAACTATTCCTTCAATGTTTTATGAACATGATAATGCTATAGGAGAATTTGGTATGGAGGATCACACATCTGTTTTTTCTTCCTTTTCAACATTGTAATTTACATTCTATGAAAAATTGTCTTCTTCTAGTAGATAAATAATGTTCAAATCCTTATCAGATTCAACATTTTCTGAATTTTTTTGGTATTTTTTATCTTCTTCCTCAGGTTTTATGAATAATTTTCTTCTTCTTTGGATGATGATTTTTTATCTCTTAATTATTACAAATAAACAACATTATGTTATTGGGAATATAATATATTTTATGATGATGATGAATCTATTGTTTTATATTATTTTGAATCTTAATTAGTCTATGTTTCTTCTCCATCATGATCATCATCCTCCACTTCATATTCTGCCTCTTATTTTTCATCTTCTTTTCTATTGTATTTCTATTATTCTTGTTCATATTCCTCATTTTCTAATTCATTATCAAACATTATTATGAAATTATCTTATAATTTTGGGACAATGTAAAATAATATCCTTATGTAATTTTTATACATAAAAATTTTCCTAGCCTCTAATTCTAAGGATCCTTTTAATAATTGAATTGAAATATTCATACCAATTTCTCATGATGATCCTTTATTAATATAAATTTCTCTATGAAAAATATTCTAAAACTCCCATTGTATTGAGACATGAACTAGTGATCTGAAAAATAAAAAAACGTTGGACATTGAACATAATGGAGATGTATGATTATGGATCAATATATCTATGTACCGATGTGGGAAAATGTTATCCCACACTTAAATAAGCGTGACATCGATGGATAAAATTACATGAATTTCAATGGCTTAGATTAAAATTCCTTTTCTGATCTGCTGATAATCAATTAATTAATGAAATAATTTAAATTTAAATTTGAAATTATCATGTTTTTATAGAAAACATTTCCTTCGAATGAGTATCGATCAGATTTGAAACATAAATGTTTGAAAAAAAATAAATGTATTAATACTAATGGTTTAATTATACAATAATATTTATAACAAATTTAATGCATTATTTTACGAACTAATAGATGAATTCATTTTTGAGTAGAAACTTTTCATTAGTATGAGTTAACTGATCATCACGGTTTTCATAATGAATAATGTTTATCATATTGTATATAACAAAAATATTATTCATCTTTTTTTAATAATTTTTTAATTAGATAATTTTATAAAATAAATTTATATAGAAAAGATTTTATAGAATATTAAGATTATGTAATGATTTTGACTCAAAAGAATTATTGGTAAAAAAATTAGATACAATGTGTTTTAAAAATAACAAGAGAGAGAAAAAAGTATAAATTTTTTTGACTCTGAAAAAGTAAATTTAAAAACTAAAACATTATAGAAAGAAAACGTTTTTACGAAAAAAAATGTTTTAGAAACATAAATTCATATGTACTCCATATTTGAAATCGATTTCATTAATTAAAAGAGATTAATAAGAATAATTACATATGATTAATCACCAGATAAATATCACACCTAGCTTTTTTTAGTGTATTGAAATCTATCAGAATGGTGGGTTTTATTAAAAATAATAGAAAATTGTTCTTGGATTCCGATGAATTGTAAAATAATATAGACTTTACATGTGTAATCTCATCAGAAATGGTGTCTTTCAACATTTTTCATAGCCCACAAGTTATGTGATGGGTTTTTACAAAGCACAATTTCACATGTGTTATCAAAAACTATTTCAGTATTACTAAACATATTGTCATAGTCATTGACTGTTTGATGCATCTCCAATACATCTGTAGAAACAAATTCCATCTACCACTTATTTGGATTTACTTTTGGAAAGTTATACTGAGTGTAGTTTTTTACATAACCAAGAATCTAAATACTCTCCTAATAAATGACATATTCTATAAGTGCATTTCATATCCATTTTACATCCACAATGATCAGAATCTAATTTATTTTTAGCATTCTAGATTTATAGAATAATTAGAAATCCATAGTTCCCTTAAGATAAAAATAATTTATTTTTACATAATTAAGATGAGATTCTAATGGATTGGACTGATATCTAGCGTACGAGGATATTGAAAACATTAAATCCATTTGACCAATTGTTATGAAATGTATGCTACCAATCATGCCTCCAGAAGTAATTTGATCAACTAGTTTCCTAGATTTATCGAGATCTAAAGTATTGAAGAATTTATGGGGGTTGAAATACTTTTTGACTTGTTATATTGAAATTTCATAATGAGAACTTTTATATACTTATGTTGATATATAAAATCCCATTATGGTTTTCTGAAATTTCAAAACCTAGAATTCATGTTATCTCACCCACAATAGTCAGTTCAAACTCAAATTTCATAAGAGCAACAACGAAATCAATTAAATATTTATTGTTTGATCAACATATACTATTATCAACATATATTTTTAGAATCATAATTATTTTTTCTTATTTTTTATAAATAGTTCAATAATTATCTCCATTAATCATCTATTTTATAAAAAATTATCTTAACTAATCAAACCATGCTCTAGGTTATTGTTTTTGTTCATTATGTTCTTTAGTATGTAAAAAACATGTTTTTTATATTTTTTGTTTTCAAAACCTGGGGTTATTATACATAGACCTTCTGATGAAAGTATTCATTAGGGAAATCATACATCACATCCATTTGAAAAATATTAAAATTTACAAAAGATATAAAAGCTATATGTATATGGATAATTTCACTTCTTTCTATAAATGAATATTTTTTACCATAATCAATTCCCTATTGTTGATTATAATCTTTAGTAACACTTCTTTCTATATTTCAAACTATTATTCTATTTCCATCACATTTGTTCTAAAAACCCAATTTAACTCCAATTATAAAATTATCATTATGATATTCAACTAAAGACCAAACTTTTTTCATTTCAAAAGTATTAAATTCATATAAAATTTCATTAATCTAATCCTCATCACCTAAAGCCTCGTCAGGATTCATAGGATAGAAATGTGATGAAATTGATAGATTTAAAATTTCATATCTCAATGAAAATCAAGTTATAATTAGTTGTTTCAAATTCACCGATGATATTATCACTAGGATAATTCTTAATAAACAACTAACTTATTGGGTTTTCAAAATTATGATATTAAACAAAATGTTGTAAATATTCTTAATGGAAAAATTTAGAGATACATTCATTAGTTTTTTTCTCATAATAATATCATTTTTGTATAGGTTGAAAATCAGTTTTAAAAATAACATATGAAATGTAAGTTGGGGTTCTTTTAAACAAAGAATCAATTTCTTCATGACTTTAATATTTTTTTGTTTATCTAGTGGATGATAAACTAAATATTGATTTTGCAAAAACACGTTGAAGCATTTAGGGTTTGTGATTTATTTTTCCATAAATCCATCGTTGTATCACTCTTGGGGTAGTTTCATCTTAGATCCAAAATTAAACTTCTTCCACTAACTTGTGAGCTCCATAAATAACATATACATTTATACACACACATGTGATGTAAAATGGATTATACTCGTACAAAGTTTACTCTTGAGATATGTGTCAAAGATGACATATCACTTACATTCATGATATGTACTATCAACATAATGATTACACTGATTACAAGGTTTTTCTATCAAGTGTTATGGTTAATAGTATTTAGAAAAATAATTATAACATGAATCATACATGACATGAATATTTTTACATTATACAGATGTTAATTAAAGATTTATATATATATTAAAAGTCACCTCATGGTGTGTATGATCAACTTAATGACAAGACACAAGAAAATGTAGATACATTTTTGTAGTATAATAAATTAATTTTTCATTTTTCATTATTGGGTAAAATTACATGGTGTTTACAAGTCAGCTACACCTCATGTACTATTTTCATGGTCCATCAGGGATGCACATTGATCGCATCACAAATCCCTGATTTATTTCACCATTATATAACTATTTAAACACTTTTTGTGATTAAAATTTGAAATATTATCTCTAATATTACATCCCATTTGATTCAAATATTAATTTTTTTATCACCTGAAAAAAGCAAAATTATTCTAGTCTTGGGAATTTCATTGTAGGAAAAGGTTATTTGGATGGTTGGAGATGATATATAATGGAAATAGGCCAAACTTCTTGGAATCCTTATGACATATATCCACTGCTTTTCAAATTTAAAAAAATCAGTGTCTCCAGAGAGGATTTAATGTTGCGAGAAACTCCAAAATATTATATGCTACAACTTACCTGATAAATGTGAAGCCCAATTCACAATTAAAGGGGCTATCTGAACCAATCTATCCTAGGGACAGAATCTGCACAAAGTCAAAATATTTGGTTCTTTATTTCAGCCATATCGCTCACTTTCATCCTCAATTGGCCACCACCATTGCCATTGAGATAGTAATTATGATCTCCGCAAATTTTTCTCAAATATGCATGTCTAGATAAATCCATTTACTAACCCTAAACAGACACAATTTTTATCTCAAAATCTAGGTGCCCAAAACCACTTCACATTTTTACTATATATGGACACATTGGGCACCACATTTGGGTGTTCAAAAATGGAGTAAAGTGAATCCATTTTGATTTCTAGAGGTGTCATGTCATCACCTTGGTTGTTCTGGAACTTCTTTTTCTCATAGGGGGGTCTCTTGAATCAAGGATTCCTTCAAAGAAGCCTTCCTCTCATTCACATGTTATAATGGTTGTGTTCTCAAACGTAAATTATATTTTCTAATTTTGTTATTTATATTTTCTTTTATTTTGTTAAAATTTATTATTATCTTAATGTTCCTAATTGGGTTTGAAAAATGAGTAGAAATGATATAGGGTTTTATGATTTCTATCCCTTTGCACATGAAAAACGTTTCTACGATGACTACATCGCCCATGGAAGTGTAGTTCTTTTTAGTAATCGATCGATCTCTATTCTTATTCATTAATTTATTTTAAATAAATGAGATACTAAAATTTAAATAATATTAAATATTAATTTATTTCTTTATTCAAATGAAACTAATCATGCAATTGAACAATTAACACAATACATGTGAGGTCGAATATTGTAAGAATTATGAATGTGTAACATAATCGGTAATTTGAAACAACAAGGGATAAATTTGTATATTTCAATCATAATCCACAAACTAATATTTTTCTTCTTTTCATTAATGTATATGTTACTTAATTTACCCATAACTATAATCTATCCTTATGACATCAATCAATGTATGGCGCTGCGATTCTATGTTTCGAAGATATCCTAGGGTTTAATTCTCTTCATATTTTTGGTAATGTTAATTCTCATAGGGATAGAGGGTTAACAAATTACAGTATCACAATTAAGTGGATATTAAATAAAATTATAATGATTAATAATTAAATTAAGTGGTTTAGTTATATTTATTACTCCTTTTAAAATGTTTTTTAAAAAAAATCTTCTTGTTATGTCTTCTTAACTGAACTTCTTTTCCAAAATAAATAAAATGAAATAATAATCCAATATAATTATTCTAGTTTTATAATCTATAAAAAACACATTCCATTAATGATTTTTGAGTTATTTATTTTTATATTCAAAATGACTTTATAATGATGTTTTAATTAATGCCTCTTTGAGAGATGACATATGTAAACCACTATGCTGCACCTAAGTAACCCGAACTGAACATCATTTAATAGCATCCATGATTGGTACTTTCAAATTGGAACTGTTTCCATGGAGTAAGGTATTTGTTTCAACCAATTATAGGTATTTATTTTATTTTACATTTTATTCTCTTCTTCTCTTCTTTCTTCATTCTTTACGAAATCTGATTTTTTCTCTTACTCAATTATTTTCTTCATCTTATTTTCGGACCATCAACTCAAACATATCATTTTTATTATGGTCCAATTTATTTTCATATTTATTGAAAAAACTAATCTCAAAGATTTTTTAGATCTTGAAACTGAGATGGAAGATAGCCTTTGGGCTCAAATATGACATTCTCAGTCTACGGAAAGTTTCAACCTTAAAAAGGTTGGAGAATTTCTCTACTCTGGGGGTGATAAATTTTGAAACACTTCTATATCAAATATAAAACAATAGAAAATTGATGAAAGTATTGGTAATGACCTTAATTAAATTATTTGATAATTAGATACCCCTGATATTAACTATCAACCAAATATTTTTACGTAACCAAATCTAGAAATAGACGTTGAATTGAAATATTGATTAATTAAAATCTTTAAATGTTTCTATGGATTATATGGTGAGTATCCAATCAATCATTTAATGGAATTTAATGTGGATTACTCAACCCTTAAAACAAGAAATGTCTTTTAAGATCAAATAAAACAAAGTGTATTCTCATTCTCACTTGATGGATTTACAAAGGATTGGATGTATTATTTAGGACCTGAATATGTTACATGTTCGAATAACTTGAAACGTCTTTTCATGAAGAAATTTTTTCATGAATCAAGGACCACATCCTTTCGAACATGATCTCTGGGATTAATAAAGCACTAGGGTAGTCAATGTATGTGTACTAGAAACGATTATAGAAGTTTTGGGCAAGATGTCCACATCAGCTAATTATTGACAATCTACTAATACAATACATTTTTGAAGGACACACACATATGGAGAGAATCATGGTGAATGATCTTACTGAAATTGAATTGGTGGAAAGGAAACTTGTAGTTGGACGTACATAGATTGACAATATGGCACAAAACAACCAACATTTGGGCAATTGACGTACACCACATGTCAGGGGAGTACATCAGGTATGCCATTTTTCTATTGAATGTTATTTAATTAATACCATGTTGGAATAGTTGACCACTATGATGAGGTATATTTATTTGGAACAAAAAATATCCCAACCCACTCATATGAGGTCACGTGGAATCAACACTCAAACAGACCACCCAACTGACTATTTCCCCGAATTACAAGAGTCATAAGATTGTGCAGCAGTATTCCCTATGAGACCATAACAGTAACAATAACATCCACATCCAGAATAATGTATTATTTCATTTCAAAAACATATAACCAAGTGTAGAAGGATCAATCAGACATGAGGTATAGCTCTTGACAACAACAATAGTCCCCGTTTCGAAAAAACATAGATCAACCTCTTCCTTATCAGTAGGGTTTCCAAAAAACCCAATGGATATTTGAATCCGATGAATCAACAAGCCAACATCAAGGGAATCCCCCACCCAAGGTAGATTCTAACACTGATGACCTATTGAAGACAAATTTTCATAATCAATAGAATGAGTTGATGAGTCAAGGTTCGGAGCTAAGTGTGTTGAAGATAGAAATGAACCAAATTGCCACTTCCCTACATGAAATAGTAAGTAAGAACATTTTGAATTATAATTCCCAACATACTCAAAATCACATATGGAATGTTAATGCCATCAAATTGAGATGTGGGAAGAAAATTAATGATATATCTATACCTACCATCCACCGGGATTCACCTCAACTCCCAAAAAGCCTCATTCCACACCAACTGTTGAGAAACCCAGGGAGTAAGATTATGGAATTAAAAATATTGATGATATTCATTGTAAACACCTTCCTTTTCCCAATAGAGTTCTTCAAAGAAAAATATGATTGAAGAGGTGATGAATAATTAATTATTGGATACATTCAAGTGTGTAGACATTAAAATCTCATTACATGAAGAAATTAAGAAAATACCAAGGTATGAAAAAATTTTAAAATAAAATAGTACCAATAGAAGAGGGATCCTGAGAAATGAGACGATCAACCATGGAAGGAATGTGTTAGCACTCATTACACTAACTCTCGAATTGTTGAAAAACTGTAAGGGTCTGGGGACATTCCTCATCCCATGAACAATAGGGGAGTTACACTGTTCTGATTCTCTTTGTGATTTGGATGCTTTTATAATTGTAATTCCTCACTATGTATTCTCTTCCATAAAAGATTGTGAGTTGATGCTAACTAGAGTATTGGAGTAGTTGGAAAATAGAGATACAAAATATCTAGTGGGAGTCCTTGATCATGTACTTGTCTAGGTAAGAGACATGATCTTTCTAGAATATTACTACATGCATAAACTAGATGATGATAAGATAAGTTCATGTGCTCCCATTATCTTAGAAATTCCCTTCCTCAAAACTTCAATAACTATCATAAATGTTCATGAGGGTACACTTTACATGGTGTTTGGACACGAAGTTGTGATATTTAATGTAATGGACGCCATAAAGTACCCATAAGGGGTTTTTATTTTCCAAATATTTGGAAAATTATATGCACTGGTTCGAGATTGATGTCTAAGAGTACATACACACATAATTATAATTCACTGGTCTCTATTATATTTTATTTTGAAATGGATGCATAGTATGATTTTGATCATGTTCAATTTGATAATGACATGGTTGTTTAGAATGCTAATGGATTTTATGAATTATTATCAAATTTTGATGATGTTTATTCTGATACTGATGTTATTTGTGAATATATTTTAGATTATTCAATGTCACCATCCTAACATTACCCCATTCATTGGAACTCAATCCCTTTCACCAAATCTAAAATACTCGTACCTGTTTTGTGGTAGGAGAATGCCTTTTATAATTTCTAATAATTAATATTTTAAACATGAAGAAAAAATTGTGAATCTTTTGAGTGAGATCACTAAGGTAATCTGGTGGAACATGATGACATATCAGGTATTATCCCCTCCATTGGAATGCATTGGATTTTTTTGGAGGATGGGGCCAAATTGGTCAGGCATCCACGAAAGAGATAGAGTCCAACAATTTTGGAGGTTGTTCAAAGAAAGGTTCAAAAATTGTTTGAGGCAGGTATAATCATTCCCATTTCAGATTCATAGTGGGTAAGTCCTATTTAGGCTGTTCCAAGGAAAAGTGGTGTTACTGTTGTTCTAAATGATAAATATGAGTTATTTCCAATGAGGGTGCAGAACAGTAGGCATGTGTGTATTGATTATTGGAAAATAAATCAATCAGCTGCCAATGACCATTTCCCCATTCAATTTATTGATCAAATACTTGAAATAATAGCGCATAAATAACATTATTTTTCTTGGATATATTTTATTGATATTTTAAGGTTCCTATAGCTATAAGGGATCAGGATAAGACAACATTCACTTGTAAATTTGGCTCAATCTCTTATGGGAAAATGCAATTGGGACTTTTCAATGACACAGGTACCTTCCATAGGTGCATGGTGAGTATTTTTTTGGATTTTATTGAGACCATCATGGAGGTATTTAAGGTTGGTTTTATAGTGTATGGAACTTCATTTGATGATTTTTTCTATAGTTTGGAAAGGTGTTGAGTGGTTGTATTTAGAGGAATATGGTCTTGAACATTGAAAAGTTTCATTTTATGGTAGAGAATGGCATTGTCTTAAGGAATTCAGTGTCAAAACATGGGATAGAGGATGATACATATATGATAGATATTGTTTCATCCTTACCATATAATTCAGGTTTGAGTGATGTTTGATCATTCCTAGGGCATGGAGGAATTTATTGGAACTTTATAAATGATATTAGTAATGTTTCTATTCCTATGTAACAATGAAATCAAAAGGATTCTGATTTTTCCATTGATGATTCTTGTAGGAATTCTAGTGATATGATTAAGATGTGTTTGATCACTCCGTTGATCCTACGCCCCCATGATGAGAGATTTGTTTTTGAACTTATGTATGGCACCTCCAACTTCATAGTCAGAGTTGCCTTTTCTCATAGGGTGGAGGGACGTTCAAATGTTATTTCCTATGAATCTAAGACACTAGATTATTCACAATAAATATACATGACTACAGAAAAAGATATTCATACCATCTTATTTTCTATAGATAAATTTCATTACAATTTATTGGGCAGTAAATTAGTTGTTTTTTCTAACAATGAATCATTGAGGTACCTCTTGAAGAAGCCAGATGTAAAGCCCGGAAGTATCCAGTGGACACTAGTTCTTTAAGAATTTGATTATGATATAAAAGACATTAACAGGTCAGAAAACTTGGAGGTGGACCAAATGAGTAGGATTAATCACACATTAGAGGCTGACACCATGGACCCGTTTCAACTTCAGTACATTTTCCCTGATGATAATCATTGTTGCATCTCAGATATGCAGATTTACTGAACAACATTGTTGACTCTGAAATCCCTGTACAATTAGAGAAACATAAATTCCAAAAATTAATGATTGAGTCTAGATTTTATGTGTTGGATGATCCGAACCTATGGCACTTGTGTAGTAACCAATGTATTAGGAGGTGTGTTCCTAATCATGAGTTTGAGTCAATTTCAAATGTATTACATAAACATGATTGTGGTGGACACCTTGAAACCCAACAATTTAATAGGAATGTTATACCCTCTCTATTATATTGTCCTAGATTATTCGAGGAAGATCATGTGTTTTTAAAGTCATTCTCACATTGCCAACACATGTGAAACATTTCATGGAGACTTGAGATGGCGCAACAACCCATATTATTCTGTCAGATTATTGATGTGTGGGTAATCGATTTTACGGGTCCTTTTTTGAGTTTTTTTATTTATTGTACATTTTCGTCGCTACTGATTATATGAGAATATCGGTGGAGGATAAGGCCACCAGGATTGATGATTATCATATTTTACTAGACTTTGTCATGACTCAAAATTTCAGCATGTTAGGAGTAACAAATTCTATCATTAGTTATCATGGGACACACTTCTGTAATCAAAATTTGGTTTCACTCTGGAAATATTGGGTGACACAAAAAACATCAACATCATCCCACCCCTAAAAAATGGTCAGGATGTGGTTTAAAATTGGGAGTTCAAACTTATTTTGGAGAAAACTATGCAGCCAAATAGGAAGGATTGAGGAATGTGATTGGACATTCTTTTATGGGATTATTGGACATCATATAAAACTCCCATCGATATGTCCCCATTTCGATGTGTTTTTTGGAAAGCATTTCATATCCTGGTGGATGTCGAGCGTCAGGCATATTGGGCTATATAGAAATGCTACATGGATTTAGCCCATGCTGGAGTTAAAAGGATGTTGCAAATTAAATAGATTAGTAAGATTATATTATAATCAATTGAGATCTCAAGTATCTATAAGGAAATATCAAAATAAATTCAAGATAAAATGATATAGAAAAGAGAATATGAAGTTGGAGAGAAAGCACTTCTCTATAGTTCATGACTGAAGCTGATCCCTAGTATATTTCATTCTAGACTGTTAGGTCCTTATATTCTATCTAATATTTATCCTTATGATGCAGTGTAGATCATATAAGAGAACACTAGAAGGAACTTTAATGTCAAAGGGAAATTATGGACGATATACATTGAGGTTCTTCCTACCGATGAGGTTGATTTCATCACACTACATGACCCCATCCTCACTTGAGAGTATCGGGCTGTTCCTAACCCTTACAATTTTATATTATTTGTCCTATTTAATATTTTTTATTTCATATTATCATATCATATCTTGGGTTAACATTGATGATAATGTAATATTTTAAGTGTGGAAGAGGCAGCCTTTTAGTTTAGCAGTTTCAATTTTTTATCAATTTTTTTTAAAAAAATTGTGTTTTTGAAATTTTGTGGGTTTATTTTTCAATTTGTTGCTTTTTTTAATATTTTGATCTGAAATTATTATTATTACCATTTTGAAATCAATATCAATGAGTTAACCAATTATTCCATGAAAATGAGATTAAATGAATGCTGAAAATAAATTTTTTTCACGTTCAAATATTTTACAATTTCATGGAAATTACTCTGAATTTTGAATCACATGCCACATCTCACCATCTTTATATGGGAAATCACATTCCCGTGAGGCTTCTGAACCATTATTATCATATTATTTACATTTACCTCACTTCTTGAGGGAACCAAACCACGATTAATTTTACCAAAATTTGATTTATTCTTATCAAAACATGAGGGTTTAAGGTAATTGTTTTTAAATGATTGATGAATTTGTTTGGTATTAAATCCCCAAATTCATATGAATACATTTTATAACTTCCTACCTTTACCATTTAATCCTCGTATCCCCAAGAATCCATGAACAACCTATTTGGTTAGACGCATTAATAGACAATTTTCCCTATCTAACAAAATCTTGAAGTGAAATTTGATAATCTAGTTGAACTTCTATTTAGGGGATGTTATATTGTATTGTGATACCACATTATATGATACCTTGGCTGGACAATTAAATTCGAAATAATTTTTTTTCTTCCAAATAAAATCATTCTATTGAATTCTATTCCATTATATAGCTTTTATGATAAATGATGCTGGGCTTTCTAGAGATTTCACGAAAAACTATTTTTGAGAGGATTTCCATTTTTGATGTAGAAATGATGAATGCTGTAAACATTCCATTCATTTTCATGATGATGGTGCAGAATTTATTCTATGTGGAGTGAGGAGGAGAACATATTTAAGTGAAATATAGAATAACGGAATTTTTCCTCAAAAATATTCAATCACTCCACATTTAGCCTCATAATTTTTCAAATTTAAATCTGACCAAGATAATTCAATAGAGGAACCATAAAATTTACTCACTGTAATTATATTTCCTTGACTCACATTGAGTACTAATTTATCAATCCTACGTTGAACATTGTATGAGTTTGGATGAGAATGAAATTGGTTCAGAATTGACATTTGTGTGAGGAGGGAAAATGAAATTGAGGTATGTGTTTTGTGTCAATGAGGAGATAAATAAAGTGGAAATATATTGAATAATATAAACGGAGAACCTGAAATATTGGCTTTCATGTGGCATGATATATTTTGTTTCATGGGTTTTAATTGATTGATCACAATGATATATGTTTTAAATTTTTTTTTCATGCATAATTTTCAAATTGTTTTGGAATACAAGATATGATATTCTTCCCATGAGTGAAAACAGATATGTTGGAGGGTACGATCACATCACCATTCACTGCTTTATTTCACCCTTGCATTTATATTTTAAACTAGTTTTTTATTTCATATTACCAATATTTTCTCATATTTCACATCCAATGTGATTCAATTATTATATTGATATCACTATTAAAAAAATATATTATTCTTCTTTTGGTGATTTGTTTACGGTAGGAGGTGATTTGGAGGGTCGAAGATGATCCATAAGGGAAATCGGCTAAAATGTATTGAAGCCCATGTAAATCTATCCACTATTTTACACATTTCTAAAAATATGTGACACCAAATTTGAGGAAAGTTTGTGGGCCACTCCAAAACATCATGGAATGTAACTCATATCAGGAAGCCAAATCCAAATTCTCTTATTATTGGGGAAATCGGACCAATCAATCCAGGGGAAAAAATCTAAACGATGTCAAAAAGGATGGTTCAGTATTTCAGCCAAATCACACACTTACATCCTACATTGGCAGCCAACATTACCATGGTGACAGTAACGATGCTAACCTATAACTTTAAACTTTTTTACAAGTAGAGATATGTCCATTTACCAACCCAAACCTGATACACATGTGGTATCGTGAAATATGGGTGCCAAAAACATATTCCCATTTTGGATATAAATTTATACCTTGGGAACCTCATTTAGGAGTTTGACCAAGGAGTGAAGGGTTTCCATTTTGGAGTTCAAGAGGATTCCTCTCATCACCTTAGAGGTTCTGGAACTTTTTTATACTGATAGGGGGATCTCATAATGCAATTATACCTTCATCGAAGCCTTCCTTTCCTTCACATGTTGTAATGCTTCTGTTTTCATAAGAAACATATTTGTTCTTGTATTGTTTATTCTCTTTTATTATGTTTAGATCAAATTTATTCTTCACTTAATCTTACTAATGGTTTTTTAATTAATAGTATGAACTATATTTAGTTTTACCCTTTCTAATCCTTTTCACATGAAAAACGTTTCTAGGATTATTACACCGCCAGTGGAAGAGTAGTTATTATTAGTAATTGATAAACATATATCCTTCATCATTAATTTATTTTGAATTATCGAAATTATGTAATTTACATAATATTTACTACTAATTTTGTTTTTAATATAAATAAAAATAATAAAGCAATTTAATGATTAACACAATACATGCATGATTGAGATTTGTGTGAATTATGAGAGTGCAATCATATTTTGTAATTCAAAACCACAAAAGATCAATTTGTAGAGATCAGACATTATCCCTAAATTAAATTAGTCTTTATTTCTTGAATGGATATGTGACTTCATTTACCACAATCCATAATCAATACCTAGAACATCAATCAAAGAATGGTGATGCAATGGCATGTTCCGAAGATAGCATAGGGTTTAATTCTATTCATCTTTGTGGTAATGTTAATTGTTATAGGGTTTGTTGGTTAAAAAACTTAGGGATCAAAATTACGTGTATATTAATTTAAATGATAATGATTAACAAGTAAATGAATTTTTTTTAGTTAGTTTCATTTTTTATTTTAAAATATTTTCTAAAAAATCATATTCCTTTTGTGTCTTTTTAAAAGAACCCCATTTCAAGGATAAAAACAAAAAATGAAGTCTACTTCTAGAAAAATTCTTCTAATTATATAAACTATAAACAACCCTCATATTTTGAAGAATTGTGTTTGAGTTATTTAATTTTATTTTCAAGATACCTTTATAATGTTTTATTAATTACTCCCTCTTTGAGAGACAACATAGGTAAGCCACCTTACTACACCTAAATAATCCCAAACTGAATGTCGTTTGAGATGTCCCACAACAGTGCCTTTCACAGTCTTTGGGACATTGAATGTAAACCATCCCAAAGAAAAGGATAGTGTACATGGTATGTACATGGTATACATGTCATGTGGTCTCTAAGTGAGATGGTCATGAGACGTTAATCATGTAAAAAGATACATGAACAATTTATTACTAAAATATTAAACACCGTGTACAACAGTTACATGACGTGTCTTTAGGCAGTTTGTGTGCCAGATATCCCGGTGAACATGTAGTGTGAAATTAATTCTACAGCATATAACAAATTTACACTCCATGAATAAATTCTGAGTTAATTCTTGGTTCATTGATGAATAGTACACAACATGGACCTCCGAGTTACATGTCAGGTACTGCTGTTCTATCTGGAGATATTCTTTATTACCTCCATATGTGATCTTAAAATTTATTGGCTTCGCAAAATTAATCAATTTGAATATATTTATGAGAAAAGAAATAGGATTTAGTATATCTCCAAATTTTTATTTATGTAATCTTAAATAGAAATTGAAAAATGAATTACAAATTCATAAATCAATCAATGATATTTAAATAATTAGAAATAAATGTGTGACCACTCTGATACTACACTAAAGATATGGGGGAAATTGATGTGTGTGATGGGTCATGCTGTAATTCTATTTTTTTCATAATTGATAATCAATCCAATATAGACATGAAGATAATAATTTTTATAAATGGAATGGAATAAAAAAACAATGAATAAAATATCATCAGCAATGCACAAGATCATCACACATGAGCTGTAATTAATATAATCACATAAAAAATTTCCTTGTCAAATATTTAATCTTTTTAATGGATTTGAGAATATATATACATTGTATTGTCTATACATTATAGTAATCCAGAGAATATTACATCTAGCTGTGTAAGATCCCAGATTTTCTTGAGGTATGTTCTTGTTTATAATCTCGGCCACATCTTGTTATTGTTGTTAAGGTAATGTATTTTAGATATATGAGGATTTTTGATGGTGTATTTGGAGCATAGAACATGAAATAAGGGATATTTTGACTATCTTCTTCATGTTTCTTGGTTGGCACATGATTAATAGTAACCATGCGCTGAAACCATTTTATCCAAGAGGGAAGGGTGCAGAGTTTGGTAAACCATGCAAGAGGGGAGGACAAACCATGTCACCCTAGAAAGTTGAATTCTCTATGGTTGGTGCATAGTTTTTCAATCCGTGTGTAACTCCCCTGGTAACCATGTGACTCATCCCCTCTTCGATAGAGGAAGATTCACAGTTTTCGTATAGTTAGGAAATCCATGAAGCCAAACCGTTTACCCCATTGAATATGGGATTTTAACATTCCCCCACCCCCATAATTTTATATTCCTCAACCCAATGTTTCCCACATTCATCCTACTTCATCCCTTGTGATGAAACAAAAAACTCAAATTTTCCCATGAATCGATCTCCCTCATTTCTAATTCGTTTGGAATGCTGTTGGATGTGGATCAAATCCTTGAGTAATTAAAATGATCCTCTTGATTCTATTTTCTAGATTTGGTAATGTGGTTTCAAAATTCATCTTATAATTCAATAAAACCATCTATTTTCCAATGGATCATAGGTATGTGATTCAAATGGATCTCAAATACAGGTCAATGACTAATGTTAATCATGAATTAATCGTTGATTTTGGGTAGGTGGTCTAATGTAATATTCCATGGTCATGAACATTATTTGTTCTTGGGTGGATGTGATAATGGTTCTCTATTGTTTTCAATTTGATGACATTATGTGGATTTATTAAAATGGATTGATAAATGATTAATTTAACCCCTCATGAACCCCGTCGAATGCATTGAGATTGACTAGAAAAATTTAGGTACCCCCTTGAGAGTTCCAATATTCCTGAACATGGAGAATTGTAATGTTAACTATGGGGTTGACTTGAGATACTTAGAGCGCATGGTGATATTGTTTATATGTTTGTTCAGGGGGAGAAGTGATTATTGATAGCTATTCCAAGACATCGATAATGGTATAATGGTTTGTCTAGAACGATGTTAAGAGGGTTAAATGGAATATGGTGAATGTGTTTAATGACTTCTAAGATGAAAATTGAAATTAATTAATGTAATAATGCATGTGAAGTGATGAATTATGTGAAATGGGATAATGTATATAATTTTTTTACAAATTTAAATAGGTTTAGATATCAATTAAAATTGGGTTAAATGTTGTATGTATGGTGCATGGTGAATGGGTTAATGGGTTAAGACACAAAGATGATTTCAGTATTAAATGGATTGTGAATTGTGACTGTTATGTGTATTGAATAAGCATGGTCTGTGATTTGGTATATGTGGTAATTAGAAGAATAAGAATGTTCACATGGCATGGTAGAATGTGGGATATTTGATTGAGGCTACTCTAATTGTTCATGTTGGACTAAGGCTCTCAGGTCCACTCCTATGATGCATAAGGCTAGGGAGTAGGATTATGGCTCTATGCCCCTAGTAGTTTCATTGGATTAGACTACCTATTACGAGGCTCAAAGGTGAGTGTTATGTAATTATTATGAATTTTTTATCCCTATTGAGATAGAGAACTTGACATATACCTCGATGTCGGATAATAAATAAACTTTGAATGAAGTGTAAATTGTTTAAATTCCAAACATATAGTGCAAGTGATGAAAATGGTTTAAATGATTGTATGGAATAAATGGTGAAAGTTTATAAAGTGAATATTTTTAACTAATGGAGACTCATTTGTATGTTTTAATCATTCCATTTATTTAGTACTTGTATACACAGTCTATTTTAATAGGATATTTTGTAGACATAGTTGGTAATATCCTATTTTGTTTTACCCAAACCATACTCAAAACATTAATGGATCGCCAAGAAGATTTCATTATTGCAGGATTGGTCAACATGAAAGGCCACATTCTAGGGAGTTTATTTAGTATTGGGATGATAATGGATGAGGATCATGACATTGATTCATGACCCTTTTGGGGGTGTCTTCCATTAGTCCTTATTTTGGGTTTCCATCATAGTTGGAACCTTTATCATGATATGTCATATTTATCTTTTGGTTGTGGTTGTTCCATGTTTGGGAAATCGGTGGAAATGAAATTTGAAGTTTATTTTTAATTTTGTTCCTTATTTATTTTGTTAACTTCTATAGAATACTATGTTAAACATATAATTGTCACCTCACATGATCTATTATAACCTCGTTGCTTTTTCATAACCTCCAGGCTATAGGGATGCATGCTTAATGACCTGTGGTGACCAAGCACAAAGCCCGAGTTTAGTGGCATCTGGGCCGAGGAAATTAAAAAGTGTTATGAGAGTTTTTCTTTTCTGTAGTCTTATTATTATAAGATAGTGTATTGGAGGATTGGATGTGATGGGTTTTGGTGTGGAGCTCATTTTTTGGAGTAGCTAACCTATCCATGGGGGAAAGCACAAGTACCCAATGCGGGAATTATTATTCTTGATTTGTTTTGTTATAGTTTAATGATATTTCACATTGGGTGAAACAATTGTTGGGTGATGAGATTGTTTTATGATAATTTTCTCATGGATGGAATGGAACGCGTTTTTGCATACATGAATAATAAAATTCACCTAGGGATATATGTGGAATTAATCATGGTGATAACACACGTGACAGATGTGTGATATAGAAAGTCTATAATAATTTTCATATTTTTGTAAATATGAATATTGTAATGTATAATAAACATGATAAGAATGGGTAAATGGAAATATTGTGAAAAAATTGTTGATGAGTTATTATTGATGAAAGGAGGTGAATGAGATAAAATGATTGTAATAATAAATTTTGAGAAGAGAAGGTCAATTAAAATAGATAGACATTCATTGTGAATGATGAAATGGTTTAAAAATTGTGTTTAATTAAAGGATAATGATTGTGTAATTTGGTTTACACCATGCTGACCATGACCCATGATAGGGATGGTTGAGGTTAGTGTTCAATGTGAGATGATGTATGTTGGGAATAGTTCATGGAAAAGGGGTTGTCTATGGCTAGGAGAGAGAAATCTTTTAGGAAAATTTTGGATTTTTTATTTTATTGTTTTTGGGATGTGTTTCAGAATTATAGGAGTATGCCACCGAAATTCCAGGTGACGATTGGGAAATAAGATGACATAATCTAGAAAGATCCTTCAAAAGTGGATCAAGAAAACATGTTAGTTCATGTTAACATAAGAGAGGAGTAGTTTCCTGAGAACATTTGTAATTTTATGTAGATGATGGAATGGAACCCTAGGTAGGTCATTCAATGTATGTTTGAGCTAACTAGAGAGTTTCATCTACAACACCCACTGAATTTTGATGGAGAGGGTTGACCTGATGTATCTATGTTCAAGATAGAGTCCATATAAACGATTATTGGTCACTTGGAGTGTCCTCTTGAGAATACAATTGTGCTGGTGGATTACATTTTGCAAGGTAAAGAAAAGCCATTGTGGGACATTCTGGTTTATAAGCAGAAAGATGATGGAATGTCATGTAAATATTTCTAGTAACGGTTTCTTGTATATTTTTTTATGGAGAGCTTTATGTAGTAAAAGGTCGCACAATTTAGGAGGTTGACCAAGGGGTTGAATAAGGTTATGGAATACACAAGTTGTTTCACATAATTACAATAGATTATTCCATCTTTGGTAGAGGATGAGGAAACTATGGAAAGACGTTTTTAAATGCAATTATACATGATATTATATCCCATGTGAATATATTAATTTTAAAAAGAATTGATAAGGTGGTGTATCATGACCTTATTTCGGAGGGAAACCTAAAGAAGACCCCCAGTGGTGAGAATGCAGTTTTAGTTGGGCGATCAAGTGGTGTGATTTCCAATGGAAATAAACACCATTTTAAGAACATTCAATAGGGTTGTGTGGGATATAGTAATTAGATGATAGAACTAGCCCTACAGGGATTTGATCATGTTTTCTACTATATGTGTGGTAGGATTGGGAACATACCTAGTTAGTGTCCCCCACAACCAGTTGTGTACTGAGTAGAAGACATAATGGGGAATGTTAAGAGATTTTTTAGGAACCCTTGACAGATGGTAAAAGATGGAGGGATGAGGCTGATACAATGTGAATATAAGGGGTTGGTTACCCCATACCAGGCAGGTAGTTAGAGCTTTACTGGTCAGGCCAGTTGAGGTGGCGAACATAGTACTCTTGGTCATGAGAATACATATCAGTATGGTAGTGTTCACTAGTAATTCATATTTGAGCCCATGGTATGTGGGTAGGTCAACATCATATTGTTCAGTCTACACTCGTTAGTTGTGATGTTGAACCATCGACAGTTTGAGTTAGGATCCTTGTAGCTTTTATTCATATTAGTGGTTCATTCTATATAGGTTCCTCACATTATTATTTTTCATAGATTTTTTTTATGTTGGTTGTAGTGGTGGAATATTTTTAGTGTGTTCTTGTTTATTAATACACCATTAGGGATGGGGGAAGAGAATATTAGGCATTGTATGTGGTGTTCTCTAAAAGGTGGGGGGTGTCATTTCATTTAGGATGTGTTTGTTCATGAGGGGTAGGGTATTGATATGATTTAGGGAATGGATTTGATAGTGTTTTATTAGGACCATATCATCTATTTACTCAGTAGGTTAACATTGAATTCTCTGTTAAATATACACTTATGTCCATCATGGTGAATGTGAAATTCAGGCAGGCTATGTACTGCTAGTTTTTTAGTAGTTGTTTGATTTCACAAATCAAGTGTCTTGTCTTATACATGAAGATGGGGTGTAGAGTATCATATCTTTCCTCTTGTGGTGGAGCATTTTTAGTATGTGTTTCTTATGTACATATTAGGGTAGTCACCCTAAAGAGATTTCGAGTTCAGGATAGAGTTTCTACCAGGGAGATCCAATTTCTATTACATCAAATAGAATGGAAACCATTAGAACTCCAGGAGAATAAAAATAAATTTTTAGTAATTGGAAAACAATATGTTTGTTGTCCAGAGTATTTGACATTGAGGATTTCTATTATTGTTTCCAAAGAAGGCTAATGAATCATCAAGGTTGTGTGTCAATTATAGGAAGCTATATTTGATAAAAGTTAAGAACTGCTATATTCTTCTATAAATCGATGATCTTTTTTACTAATACATGTTTCCATTATTATTATTTATGATTGATATATGATCAGGGTATCATTAGCTAAGGGGGAGACCATTTCAAATACCACAAAGTGCCTTTGAGAGAAGAATTGCTTTCATTGAGTTTTTGGTAATTCCATTTGGGTTGATCAACTCTTAAATATGTTCTATTGCCCTAATGATATGAATCATTCACCTGTATGTGAACTCATTTGTAGTTGTTTTTATTGATGAAATGTTAGTGTAATCAGAAACTCATGAAGATCTTGTCAAACATATTTTCATCACCCTTAATACACTAATAGATAATAGGCTATACGCCAAGCAATACAAATATTATTTCTGAATCGATTGGGAGCATTTCATGGGTAACATCATATCTAAGGAAGGTGTGTTAGTAGACCCGAAGGAAATGAGGGTTGTTGTACCTTTGAAAAAACCAATAAAAATTTCTGATATCTATTGTTTTCAATGTTTGACCAGATATTACATATGTTTCATTGATGAATTATCTAATTTGGAATTAAAGATGTCAGGTTTGACTAAGAATGTCAACACAATTTAATGGTTTGGAGAATGTTATTTTTTTTCCTAAGTTAATGAATTTGTTAATATCAACACCTATTCCAATATTTCCCAACACATGTAAGGGGTATAATATTTTTTGTGACACATCTATTGTTGGACATGCGGTAGTGTTGATGCATAATTATTAGGTTGTGGATTATAGATCAAGTTATTTAATGGCTCACATATACCGATAATAAAAGAATTAATTCTATCTTCCCGCATGGTGATTTGATTCATATACCTGGAAGATTTGTTGAGTACATGTATTATTTTGAATTTGATCATGTCTAAATTGTGGGATAGGGGAACAGTGTTTCATATTATTGAGCTAGAAGACTCAATGTCACGTAATTTAGGAATCTATTTCTAAATGGGGGATTATGGTGATGTGTGCTAAGATGAATCTCGAGGTGCAGAATGAGAACATGAAGATGAACCATGAATTCATGGATATTAAGCTCATGATTTTAAGAATGATCAATGAAAGGAACCATGATGTTTCATATTGATTGGATTCTAGTGGGAGTCTTAATGGTGGGGAATCACCTTCTAGTTGGACTGTTAGTGATGACGAGATCATTTACGTTGGTGGTTGTGTTTTTATGCCAACATGTTTATGGTAAGTGTTGAAGTGTGGGTTCTATGCATCTAGTTTGTTAGTACATCTAGTTTATAAAAAAATTTATCATGTTATTCACAGAAAATATTGGTGTCCTTGAATGAAAAATATGTTGCATGTTTTGGGGTGTGATGCCTTACCTATCAGTAGGTGATGGCCACACATCAAGGGTCGGGTGGTTGTTACAACCTTTTCCCATAACAGAATTGAAATGAGTTGTTTTGAAGATCAATTTATTGGTAAGAATTCTGAAGAATCCACATAATAATGATGCTACATGGGTAGATGTGGATCAATTTACGATGGTATCACATTTTGTTCAAATTTGAGAGACTTTTACCGTTGATCAGTTGTGTGAATTGTATGATCTAGAAATAGTGCAGTTTCATCGATGGAGTACTAAATACTATACTAATGGATCATGATCCATGTTTTACATAAAATTTATAGTATATATTATTGAATGATAATGGAACCCATGTGTTTTTTATTATGGATTTACACTGACAAATGGATGGATAATCAGAGTATATTACATAGATACTAAAGGTTTTGTTGAGGGATTCTATCCTGGATTTGGGTTGATCATGGAAGAAGAACTTATCGATATTTGGGTTCACTTATATCAACAGTTACCAGAAAATGATTCAGATGAAACTGTTTGAGTCACACTATGGTAGACTATGTAGATCCTTGTTGTGTTTGATGGATTCAGGAAAATATTAATTGTTAGGGCCGAGTCTTGTGAAGGAGACATCAAAAATTGGATTAGTTGATTCAGAAGAAACCAAGGTTTGTTTTGGAGGCACCAAACTCTTGAGTTTCTAGTGGGTGATCATGTGTTTCTTTATGAGGCACCAAGGTTGGTTTCCTATTGGATATAAGAATAGTGAAATATATCTCCAGACACGTGGGTCGATTTGAGATTATGTAGAGGATCAGGTTGATGGCCTACAGACTGGAACTTTGACATTGGTATAGATACACGCATGATGTCTTTCATGTAGCAAAATATAGGCAATATCGCCATGTACGAACATTTTTTTTGATGTAGAGGATGTTGAGTTTGAGGATGATTCTTCAATTTAGGATCATCTAAATCTTATTGTGGATCACAGTGAGAAACACTTACAAGGCATGATTGCACCTTGGGATCGAGTTTATCAGAGTATGGAAATGTTTAAGATGAAACATAGGAGGAGGATATAGATTTTTGGGCTCAGATTCCCAATAAATTTTCTTTATAAGTTTAGTGATTCATTGGAATGCATCTGGAGGAAGATACCTTATAAGTGGGAAGGTTGAATGATCATAGACTTTCCGAACGTACAATGATTTATATGATTTGGTTAATGTCCTTTTATTGTTGTTAATGGAATTTTTCTAGTTGTATGAGGAATATCAGGGGTGTATTGAGGGATAGTGATATGAATTATGTGATATTTTTCTCTTCCTCTAAAAGTTACATTGTTGGGACATAATTATTTGTAATTGTGTATCCAAACCGTGCTATCCAAGATGAATGAGTTCATGGTTTAGAAAATTGTGCAAGAGGGGCGTCCATACCAAGTAGTCTTAGACATAGGTATACTGAATGTTTGGCACATGGGTTGTTAAACCATTAATGGATCTGTAGGAAATCATGAAACTCAGCCGTTATTTGACAGAGGCGTGTGCAAGTTTGGTGCATGGCTTGGATAATTATGCTTCCAAACTATGGGCCCTATTAAAAGTGGTAGTTTACCATAATTATCCATTAGTATATTATGTTCCAATAACAAATTAATTCATCATTATTCTTCCTCAATCCCTAGTGATGAACCGAAACACAAAAATCATCCCAACAATCAATCTACTTCATTTCTTGGCCATTTGGGGCACAATTGGCTGTGGATCAAATATTTGTGTATGTCGTACTCTCCTGTTTCTTCTCTTTTACTGATTTGGTATTATGATTTCATTCATTATATTTTACGTCCCTAAAAACAACTTTTTCCAATGGATCATAGAATGGGGATTTAAAGGGTTCTTGAATTGCGATATAGGGGTCGTGTGGTCTTCGTTACGAGAAATGTGGTCTTCACGTTATATATCGTGGTCTTGAAGATGATTTGTGCATTAGTGGATGTGCGAATGGATCATTATTTTTTTTCATTGTCTTTCTTTAAAAGGATTTGGAATAATTGTTGTCAAGATGATGAATTGATCTCCTCGGGATCAGTATGGGATCTATTGAGGTTTAATATACCGATTTGGGGCCACCCATGGGGTGTCCCAAAATTCCAGATCAAGGAAAATTTTAATGTTATGTATGGATATGAATTGGGATAATGTTGATCCTATATAGAGATATTGATATTTTAGTTGAGTTGAAAAAATGTGTTGGTCAGAGTTGATACTCAAGAGGGGTTGAATTGAGTTGCAATTAAAATTTCTATTAAAAACAATTTCTAATAAAGTCCCCCAATTTCAAAAACAAATTAAACTGTAGTGAATTTATAAAGATTATAAAGGTTCAATTAGTTTCTCAATGATTGATTAATTCTTAGCTAACTTAATATTATGATTAAATTAACTTTTGAAACTAACTTACTGGTTTACAATAAATATAAACACTTGTGAGTTTAACTATCAAAGTAGCTTTGAAAATAGATTTTGTTTCAAAGTAATAGCAGCGGAATATGAAATAAATATATATAGTATGGATATAGACTGTAATTAAAAACACAGAGAGTTAACCAAGAGGTTCAATCTCAAGCCGAGACTTAGTCCTCTCAAAAGTTTATATATAAAATGATCCACACCCTAGATCGGGGTTCAACAGTTTACAACTGTTCAGGTCCAAGACCTCTACCGCTGTTCTGCGTGGGAAAAAAAACAACAACTCAGAGTTTTCCAGGTCTCACTCGACCTCTACCACTATCCACAGTGGGTAATGAAGTGTAAAAAGGTTTGCTGAGGATTTACAGATCCTCCAGTTAAAGTTCAGGAGTCAGTGTGTGTGTTTAACATAGTAGATAACACACACAGCTCAAAATGTAGAACAAATGAATCACAGAGCAGAGATGTAGAGTTTAGAAATGGCTCCTGTGATATCAGTGTAGCTCTAGACTCTATTGGATTTGATCAGAAGTAATTCTGAGTCCTCTTCTCGTTTTTGTTTGAGAAGCAGAGTGTCGTATGCTTCAGGTCCATAGACAATGAGATGTAGTCGATGAAGTTCTTCAATGTATTTTTGTATGGACATAACTTTTCTGTGTAATCTCTTGATTTGTATCTTCTGTTCTTCTTGGTTCTTCCTTTTTTGTATCTCCTATGTATTCCTCGTTTGTTATCTAGTGTATGTTCGTCTTGCGCTCTTTTCGCCACTCTTTTTTCTACAGCAGAGTCTTCTTGTATTTATGTCACGTGCTCCGGAAGACAGAAAAGGTTTCCTTTCCGCAGGTACGAAGTACGATTCCCTGACATCCAAAAACCTATATTAGCTAATTGACAGAGCATTAAAATATACCTGATATGACCGTTGGTTAGATTAAATAAAGATAAAGATAAGGAAATTCAAATAGTTGTTTATGACTATCAATGATTCAAGTGATCGGTAGGTCATCAGCATCGGTGGCTAGACATCGGTGTGTCATTTCATCAGTATCAGTGAGTCATGATCAGTGACTCAGATTGATCAGCATCGGTGAGTCATTTTGATCAGCATCGGTCTGTCATCTGATCGGTGAGTCAGTTTGATCAGCATCAGTCTATCATCTGATCGGTGAGTCAGTTACATCAGTATCGGTGAGTCCTTTGATCGGTGGCTCATTTGCATCGGTGAGTCATTAGCATCGGTGAGTCAGATTGATCAGCATCGGTGAGTCCTTTTATCGGTGGCACATTTTCATCTGTGAGTCATTTACATCGGTGAGACCGTTCTCTTGATAATGGATCAGTGTGTCATTATCTTCTGATATGGATCGGTGCGTCCGTTGGATCGGTGCGTCCGTTGGATTGGTGCGTCTCTTGGATCGGTGCATCCGTTGTCTGTTTGATATTGATCGGTGCGTCTGTTGGATCGGTGCGTCCATTGGATCGGTAGCTCTGGCTCCATCGGTAGACTGAGTCTATCGGTAGCTCTTTTATCAGTAGCTCTTATCAGTAGCTCCATACATCGATAGCTCTGTGTCTATCGGTAGCAGTCTATACTTGCATCGGTAGCTGTCTATCAGTAGCTATCTATACTTGCATCGGTAGCTGTCTATCGGTAGCTGTCTATACTTGCATCAGTAGCTGTCTATCGGTAGTTGTCTATACTTACATCGGTAGCACCATTCAGGTCAGTGACAGTTACACTTGTAAATAAAAACATAGATAAAAACATGATAATCGATTCATTAATAGATTGATTATGTTTATGAGAAATCAAACCAGATGAAGCATCAATGATTTGTGATTATTTGTGATTATTAAAACATTGATCATAGACATGATTTCAACAATCTTCCAGAGGGATCAACAATCTCCCCCTTTTTGATAATCACAAATCTTAGTCATAAAAAAATAGAAACAATATAATATATCATCAATAAAAACATAATGAGTATAAAAAACATAAAGAGAATAAATAAAGAGAGATATAAATCTCCCCCTTAATTTAAATCTCCCCCTGAGATTAAATCTCCCATATAAATTATGCAGATTTCTCCCACTGATATATTGATCTCCCTTTGAGATATATACATCACTCTCATATACATACATCTTTATCCCCCTTAGATCTTTCTCCCATCATATAGATCTTTCTCCCCCTTAGATATATCTTTCTCCCCCTTTGGATAATCAAAAAGGAGGGAAAACATATAAGTGAAAGTAAAAGCAGTCAGCATAGAGCATAGAGAGAGAGAAAAATATTTTATAAAGTACAGAATATTACAACCAACACATTGTTCACCCTATCAAAAACAATACACAACTATATCTTGGGATACAAATGGGATTTTCCTTTGTCTTTGGGATCAATAGAGGGTAAGTTGGAAGGCTTGGAGGCAGGCTGTACTTGGAGAATATGAAAAGGTGGTAGGACAACTCTTGTAGGTGTAGGTGAAGGTGCCACAGAGAGTTGTTGTTGAAGAGCAGGAGCTGGTTGAGAAGCTTGCTGAGGGACTGGTCTTAACTGAGATAAAGCTTGAGCAACAGAGAGCTGATTTGGAGCTACATCAGATGCACTGAGAGGTTCAGAAGTAGGAAGTATAATTGCAGTGGCCTGTGCATCCAAATAGGGATTCAAAAGATGAATGAAATCCTGAATGACTTCTGCTCCATACTTCATAGCTTTCTCAAAATCATCATTTTTCTCCATGAACTGAGCCAAGGTTGGGGTAAAATCTTGCAACAGCCGAACATGAGTTTTGATGGCCTGAGTGACTGGAGGTAGTTTCAGATTCTCTGCCAAGACTTTGAAGTTTGCAGCCATCTCATGCCTTGTATAAATCTTCAACTTTCTCTTTGATCTCTTGCAGAGCCTTTTTAGCATCCACTGAATATACCATTTCCATCTTATGACTGTTATCACAGGGCTCTTTCATTTTCCTCAAAGATTCTAAATCAAGAACTTGTTGAACAGCTGCTAACTCATCATGCACAACTTCTCTTAGAGCCTCTAGCTCATGGGTAGTGATCTTTGTGACATTGGCTGTACTGGCTTGGCCAACTATTTGGGTGATCTCAGCTTTCAACATCCTCATATCAGACTTGTTGATATGTTCAATTAAATTTCTTAAAACCTCCATCATACCAGAGATGGTTGATCTGAATTCACTGGATAAAGAGACTAGGCCAGTGTGGAGATCCTTCATAGTCTGATTTAAAGAGGCTATGTGCCTTCCAATAAGCTCACCAGTATTGGCCAGGTCTGGCTTCACAGAATTTGATACTCTTTGTGAAAAGGCTTCCAAAGAATTTTTAGAAACATGTAAAGACACTTGAGTGAGGGAATTGGAAATTTCTTCTCTTACTGTATCTCTCACAGCAGCAAGCAATTCAATCGTAAAATTATCAAAATCAGCTTGAGAGATTCCGGAACCAGGCAGATTTACATCTATAAAATCAATAACAGGAACAGACCTTGCCTCACTTGGGAGGCTCCTCTTTATAGTTGCAGATTCTGACATTTCTTCTTCTTCTTCAGAATATTCTAAGCCCAGAACAGCATAACAAGGGTAGTCATCCCAAACAGCAGCACACATGGTGTATTTCGGTTTCTCATAACTTGTTGTTCCACTGATTTCCTGCACAACATCTTCACCAGTGGCACTTATTTCTTGCATAGACTGAGGTGGTTCTAGTTGAGGTACAGCAAGACCATCCATTAATCCATTATAACTATCAACAACAGCATCATCATTATCATGTCCAACATCACTCTTCTCAAATGCTTCACTGTCATACTCCTCAGTGTCAGAATCTTCTTCATCTCCAAGGATAGGTTTTGATTCAGGTAAGGCTAAGGGTGGACTGACAGGTCCAAAATCTATTCTTCTCTTGGGGTTAACTGTGTTAGGATCACTCCTATCATCAGGAGGTGACACACTTCCTTCTTCTGTCTCAGCTTATTCTTTCTCTTGGGCTTTAGTGGTCTCATCCCTTCCATCATCATCATCAGAATAAACTGGTTCCTCATCTGGTTTCAAACCAGGGTCTCTCAAACCCTTCGGCCTCGTGCCATGATCTGTGAGATTGTAGGCTGCATACAACATGTCTTCATCTGCAACCCAGCACTTCTTCCATGGATTCTAATTGATTTTCATCCTCTTGTAGATCTCTTTGTTGAGATAGAAAGTATGATTTCTTTCAGCTACTTCATCATCATCATCAATACATTCCATATTTGTGAGCATGGTAGATATCATCTTGGAATAAAATAAGGCAGTGGCTTTCTTGGATGGTTTCATCATACCGCCTATGTGCACCATCACATATCTGCATAGATTGACCTTCTCATGGGTTTTCAGAAGAAACAACAGGAACACATCCTGGAACTTTACAGCAGCAAAATCTCCACTCCTAGGGCAAAGTTGGTGCAGAATAAACTTGAATAGGAGTCTGCTTTCACCATCCAGTTCTGAAGATGTGATTCTCCTTGACTCTCTATTTCCAGTCAGAATCTCTAGAGCTAGCTCATAAGAAATGTAGTCAGTGATTGGAGGAATATTCCCAGCATAGACCTCATACCGGCCCTCATGAGGTACATTTAAGCATTCATCCCAATGCTTAGATGAGAAGGATATTTTCTTTCTTTTTACCACAGATGACATCCTAGAAGCCTCTACACCATCTAGAGTGATTTTCATATTCATGTAGAACTCATGTACCAGCTTCGGATAGTCTATACGAGAGTTGTTTGAAAACCAGTCTTTCCATCCTTGCGATTCAAAAACTTGCAGCAATAGTGACTTACTTGATAAAAGCCAGGCAGAACTGACTTCTCTTTCTATGGCAACAATCTGAGTTTCTAGGTTCGGATTTACTGATCGTTGAGAGGCACTACTCGACTCGCCTCAAGCACGCTTTGGAGGTACATGACTATCTGGTCCTTTGCTCGGTCTCTTTTGCTTAGCCATTCGAAGATTATGGGAAAAGCAGAAGTTTGAGGGTTCGAGGTAGAGGAGAAGAGAGGTTCAAAGGTTCGGCGGGAAATGAAAGGTCAAAGGTTTAGGGAAGATAAATAGCTCCGTACCATTTATTTTATAATTTAGGGTTCCCATAAAAAGTATAAAAGTAATTTACTAATTAATTACAATATAATAAAAAGTAATTGAAAATAGATCGGTTTGACAGGCCGGTGTGACAGATCAGTTTCAATGATCGGTTTCACTGATCGGTTTCACATATCGGTTTCACTGATCTGTTTCACTAATCGGTTTCACAAATCGGTTTAACTGATCGGTTTCACTGATCTATCGTACACAATTCTTGTTTAATAAACTTCATTCTTTCAGAGCATAAGGGCTTTGTGAAGATATCAGCTAATTGATGTTCAGAACTCATAAATTCTAGATAAATATCACCTTTCTTATAATGATCTCTTAGAAAGTGATGTCTGGCATCAATGTGCTTAGTCCTAGAGTGAGACACTGGGTTCTTAGATATGTTGATTGCACTAGTGTTGTCACTGTTAATTTAAACATGTTTAAAATCAAATCCATAATCCAATAAAGTGTGTTTCATCCACAGAATTTTTGCATAGAAACTACCAGCAGCTATATATTCTGCTTCAGCAGTGGATAATGCAACTGAGTTCTATATCTTACTACACCATGATACTAGGGATTTTCCAAGTAGGTGACATGTTCCAGATGTGCTCTTCCTATCTTACATACATCCAGCAAAATCAGCATCTGAATAACTAGTTAGGTCAAACGATTGTCCTTTTGGATAAAACAAACCTAAATTTACAGTATGCTTAAGATACATAAAAATCCATTTAACAGCTAGTAAGTGTGATTCTGTAGGATTAGCTTGAAATCTAGCACACATACACACACTAACCATAATATCTGGTCGACTAGCAGTAAGATAAAGTAAGCTTCCAATCATACCTCTGTAATTGGTTTGACCAACTGGTTTCCCAGTTTCATCTGCATCCAATTTACAAGTAGTACTCATAGGTATATCACTTTCGTTAATAATATGTAAACCAAAACGTTTTAGTAAATCCTTAGTATGTTTTCTTTGATTCAAAATAATTCCATTTTCATTTTGAAATACTTGAAATCCAAGAATGTATTTAAGTTCACCCATTAAACTCATTTCAAATTCATTTTGCATAATCTTTGAAAAATCAGTACATAATGAATTTTTAGAAGATCCAAAAATAATATCATCAACATAGATTTGAACTATTAAAACATCTTTTGAAATTATTTTTATAAAAAGAGTCGGATCAGCTATTCCTTTTGTAAATCCTTTTGAAATAAGAAAGTTTGAATGTCATTCATACCAAGCTCTTGGAGCTTGTTTTAAACCATATAAAGCTTTAGAATGTTTAAAAACATTGTTTCGGTGCGGATGTGTGTCGGGTTACGCTGTTCCGCCAGGACGCGTTCGCGCGTGCACCCGTCAACCCGAGGGGATGGGCGCGCAGCTTGTGGTCCCGCAGTCCCGCTTTCCAAGGGCGGGCGGCATTCGTCCCTTATTCAGGGGCGTCTGCTCCTTGATCGAAACCGGGATGATGGGATGTCGGCTCCTCCTTCCTTGGACGTCTCCTCGGAACTTTTCGCCTAATCCGGGTCTCCCTCATAGATTTAAGACATGCTCGTGAATCTCGTTCCCGGCGCCATATCTTCATGGACACCGGTTAATTACGCTGCTTCCGCCGGGACGCTCCAAGGAGTCTGGTCGGGGCAGCAACCTGCGGTGAGAAGGCCGGGTGGTTCTGGGTGCTGGGGGCGTGTCGTAACACTGCGGCTCTGCACGTCTGTCTTCCGTCCCTAATAGGGCTTCTCGAAGGCATGATGGCCTGAGGCATCCCGCACTGGGTGCGGGGAACTGTGTCACCTGAGGTTTTCCTCAGCTTCCCATGTTTAACACGGGGTATGCCGCGAGTTTAACGTCCAGCGGGGACGGCATCGGACTGATCAACACGAAAAGTGGATTAGATGACAGAACCCCTTGCGGGGAACCTCCGACGCAGGGGCCAGCGCATGGGCGGCTTCCCAAGTGACGTGGAGTGGAGTGAAGTGGCATGACCCCACCGGGATGTGGCGGCCCGGGTAAGGATCAGGATGGATGATGGAGTGAAGAGCTTGGACCCCGTAGAGGCTTCCTACGTACCGCGCGTTAGCACGGATCAAAGTCAACGTAGTTCGGGTATACAGTTTAACGTCATGCTGGACGTCGGCAAGCCGACTCCCGAAGAGGTCGAGGCCGCCGGGCGGAGGATTGAACCGAACCACCTCGCACAGAGGGGGATGGAACGGCCGGATGGATCACAGTTTCACGTCATGCTGGACGATGAAAGGAGAAATGGAAAAAGGGGCTGTGGGGAGGCACGGTGGAGATACACACGGGCAGTCTCCCACAGGGGCGGATTCATAGGTGAATCGACGCAAGCGTGAACCCTGGAGGGGTCCACTGATGGACGAACCGACGTAAATACGACCGGGACGACCAGGTGGTGGGATTGGACCTCAGGGAGGCTTCCTACGTACCCTGTTTAGAAGACAGGGATCAAAGTCCACGTAGTTCATTCTGTCAGGACTTACGCACTTGAGGCAGCCCGGATGCGGCAAAACTCAGTTGGAAGGGACTTGGACCGAAAGCAGAAGACACCTCGATCCCAGTCACACCCTCTACTGGCTTCGGCAGTGGGGAGGCGCAATGGAGATACACATGTGCAGCCTCCCACGAGAAACTAGGGGTTTGTAATACCCTTCCCCCGTAGGGAAAAGCCACTCCCATTAAATTGTCCCAAAAGCGGGACAATCCCGACATCCCTGTAGAGACGAGCGGGTGGGGGCCACGTCCAAACCGGGGGGGACCCTGCGTGCGGAGCACGGGATCAGGTTGCGGACGGTTTAACATCTTGCCGGACGAAGTACAGTTTAACGTCGTGTGTTGAGGACGAAGCGGACGGTTTAACGTCTTGCCGGACGAAGCACAGTTTAACGTCATGTGTTGAGGACGAAACACTTGGAAGTTTAACGTCTTGCAGCGCGGACGATGGGGGGCTAGGCAGTTTAGCGTCGTGCAGCTTGGACGAATGTGCAGTTTAACGTCATGCTGGATGTATGGGCATTTTAACGTCATGCTGGACGAATGCGCAGTTTAACGTCATGCGGGACGTATATGCAGTTTAACGTCATGCTGGACATATGTCCGTGTCACTTCGCGCAAGCCTGGAGGGCCGCACGGAAAGACAACGCACGGTGCGGGCACCCAGGATGAAGATCATCGGGCGCCACGCAGGCGTGTACCCTCAGGGGGTCAAGGGAGGCGACCCTGGCGGATTGCGCGCAAAAGAGGAGCTTGGCGCGCAAAACCGCGGGTCGGCGCGCAAAATGGCGGGCTGGCACGCAATTGGGCCACCTCTTCGCGCGCGGATGATTGAGATTTCGCGCACCGGGCTTCGGACAGCTCGCGGGGGCAACGGCTCATTCTCTAACGAATGTCCACTTTGAAGATGGGGGGTGCGCGCAATCGGGTTGGATTGCGCGCACCCGGGGGCAATTGCGCGCAAGAGGCTTCTTTTGAGCGCAAAGGCCTTCGGGTTGAAATTTATTCAAAGGAAAGGAGCCAAGGGGATTGCGCGCGAAAGCGGACCCCAAGGCTCTATTGCGCGAAAGAAAGGAGGTTACCTGAAGATCGGCATTGCGCGCGGAAGGGGTTGGATTGCGCGAACGAGCGATGCTTCGGATTCTGGCAACCTTCAAAACGTCGGGGGTCACCTTATATTTATAGGCAACCTCGGGCGCGGAATCTGGTCTCGGGCGCGGAATTCCCTTCGCGGGCACGGAATCAGGACCCAGCGCGCAAGGGCGCCGCGCGGGCCACGGGCGCGCAAAATAGCGCGCCGGCCCAGCGCATTGCGCGCATCCCGGGATGATTGCGCGCCGCGACTCAACTTTGCGCGCGGGCCTCTGAAATTTCGCGCAAGTCCTCCGGGCCCTCCGGAACGTGCCTCTGACTCCAAATATCACTTCTCTTTCCGCATCCGGAGCTTCGTTTGGGAACAACGGACTTTTCCTGCGTCTACAAAAGCCCCCCCTCAGAATCTGATCGGCGAGAGGTCGCAACGATCGGGTTCCGAGGGAGACGCCGGAATGCCGAAATCCTGGGCTGTGCGGGACTTAGGCGCACAAAAAGGGGCGCCGGGCGCGAAATTCGCCGCTGCGGTCGCGCAAAGAGCTTTCCGCGCAGCGCGGACCCCGGCCTCGCCTATAAATAGGGGCCCTGGGTCCCGCGTTCCGTACTCAGGCCTTCCGCGCGATAAGCTCCAACGCTCTCGTGCGCGAAATTGCCTTTTCCGGCGCGAAATTCGCCCGATCGGCGCGCAAAACCGTCCGGATTTCGCCTGTCTTTGCGCGAAAACCCGGAACTTTGCGCGACAGTCTTCCCAATTGCGCGCCGTCCACTTGGATTGCGCGCCAACCTTCAAACTTCTCTACCAGCCTCGTCTGATCCCGCACGCTTCATCCCTTAACCCGCACGACTCCCGAAACTTCTGAGATGGCCGTGCACAGAGGAAATGAGGGGGATGCCGCCACTCGCAGGGCTGAGATGGCGACGAACGAGGAGTTTTACGGAGCCAAGGAGATTGTTTCCAACAATCAATCTTTGTTCGACTTACTGACGCCGGCCCAGAAGACATATCCACTGTCGGACAACCTGCCGCTCTGGAACTTCGGCATCCTAGATGAGGTTCTGGTGCCAGGGTTCGAGATTGATGCGCCGCGGACCTGGGTGACCCGGGAGGACGAGCTTCTCCGCTATAACATCACCAACAATGGGCATCCTGCCAGGGAGACCAGACACTTGGATGTCTATGTCCTGAACCCGAGGACGCGAACCATTGATGGGGGTGAGCCTACTGTGGAGAATTCTCCAGCCCTCTACTCGAGCATATATCGCCAGAGCGTCACGGACGACACCAAGGGCTGGCTGAAGGACTGGGACTTGCGGTCTGGGGGAAACTTCACCAGTGAGTGGGCCTGGGCGTTCTGGGTACGCCACACTTGCGATCACTTCGCAGAGGAGCTGTGGTACATCGGCCTGTTCGAGGCGGTGTGGACGTCGCAGTTCCACTTCTACCAGCAGTCCGAGCTCGGGCCAGAGCTGTTCACCCGATGGTCTCCGGATACCAACACCTTCCATCTTCACCATGGGGAGGTCGGCATCGGTCTCTGGGACATCCACTGCATCGGAGGTATCCCGCTGGAGGGCTACCAATACGATGAGTTCCTGCCACCGAAGAACACCTGGGAGGACAGGTCACGGACTCCCATCCTGACCTGACATCTGCTTGACCTGGCTACGTAGCGGCTCGGGATCAAAGACTTCCAGAAGGACATAGCCTACAAGGAGTGGTTCGGCCAGTTCTTGGAGCATGACCCGGCGGTCAAGATGCCAGGCAGGGGGAAGCGGTGCCCGACCGCAGCTCAGAGGATCCGGAACGGGTCGTACTGGCGGGTCATGGAGACGGGTGACTACCGATCATGGGGGTACCGCGTCATCGAGGCCCGGGACCCAAATGTTCGGTACGCAGCGTTCCTGGCCGCCTTTCTGAGTGGGTGGCTCCTGCCAGTGCGGGACGCGAGAATGGGAGTTCGCCCGGCGACACTGGCGATGGCAGGCGCTATGGCCGCCAACAAGAGATACAACCTCGGGGTCCCAGTGCTGGCGAGGCTGTATGCCATCCTGGGACGCATCTCACGAGGGGGGTCGCCACGAAGGATCTGTGGGCCCTTTCAGTTCTTCCACGGCTGGGTGGCTGCTCACCTCGGTGGGTACACGTTTCCGAACGCCATCATTCCTCCGGGCAACGGCCTGCGACCCTCCCTGCTGAACATCGCGGGGGTCGCTCCGAAGACCCTAAGTAAGGAGGGCGTGCGGATCCGGATTGGCAATCATGCCAACTTCAACTTCAGTCTGTTCCCCACTCCCGTCGGCCAGATGATCGACAATGGGCAGGGTCCGCTGGAGCAGCATGAATACTTCCTGAACATGCGGGGCGGGGTGCTCGTGGCTCGGATCGACGGGAAGGTGATCTGCGAGCCTTACGTGCCGACCCGTTTCACCAGGCAGTTCGGGTGCCTTCAACGGATGCCGAAGAGGGTACTCACTGCTGTCCGGGAGGAGACGAACCCTGGCGTCCTTCGCCAGATGTGGCTGATGTTTGCCGCTTTCGGCTCTGGCGACGTCATCACTCTCCCTTCTACCGGGGTTGACGCAGGCTTGGAAACCGAGTATGCCGAACACTGGGCCATCGCATACCCCGAGGGGCTTCTACGGAAGCTAGTTCGGCGGCTCGAGGTTACTCGTGCGGAGACCGGGCGTCAAGGAAGGAGGCGAGGTGCCGCCACACGGGGGAGAACAGAGGCGCGCCAAACAGCGGAGCCGGCGCGGGCAGGGACTTCGGCGGCGGGCACATCGCGAGATGCCGCCACGACCTCAGCGCCCAGAGAGGGGGCACGTGCGGTGGTTGACGAGCGGCCCGGGAAGCAGGTGAGACGTCTGCTCGAACCTTCCCATGATGCGGTCTTCCCGGCGCTGTGGTCGGCCTGGATGACTCTGCGGCAGTCACTGGGGACCGACGCCATCTCGCGAAAGATACTCAGAGAAGGAATCTATCTGCCAGAGGTCGGGCGCCTCCAGATTGCCGACAGAGTGGACTTCAACCGGCAGTATGCGTATCTGACGGCCATGGACGAGTACGCGCGCCAACGTGGTCAGCGCGCAGAGCCATCCCTTCTGGTGAAGGTGATGCTCGGTCTCGAGCCCGCTCCGGAACAGATGCCGCCAGAAGAAGACGACAGTAGCAACAACTCCGAGGAAGAGGAGGAAATGGGGGAGTATGAAGGCTCCGAGGGAAGATCCCATCAGGGGAGTCCGCGGGAGAGCGGCGAGGTGGCCGGCTCTGACGACGTTGATGTCACTGAGCTCCTCGAGGTCCGCTTCTATCCCTACTCAATCTGCTTCATCCATTCTTTTATGCAGCTTCTAACCCATTTCTCCATCTTTCTCAAGAGCGCACAGATGTTGGTCAGGCGTCCTCAGCGGGAGTAGGAGGGGCGCCAGCAGGACAAGGCGGGGGCCAGGCACCCATTATTTATTTGACAAGCGCGGAAGGGCCCCCTGCTGCAACTGTTCCTGCGGCGGCCGGGATAGCGGAAGATGACGCTCTGACCTCCCGTAAGTCTCCTTACTTTACTGCTGGTGCCTGCCATTGACAATCCGTGACTAACCATGGCATGCCCCGCGCAGTGATCTCAACATTGGAGGCTCGTCAGGTTGCCGAACCCGGGCCATCTACGAGTGGACCAGTGGTGGACATGCCGCCTGCTCCGGAACAGACTTCCCAAACCGAGCCGGCCCCACCAACTGCTGATCAAGGGGCTGCGGACGTCGGCGGTGCTGCCATCAGAGAGAGGTCGGGGGCTGACGAGGGTGTCAGCGCCGCTGGGGAGAGAGAAGAAGTTCGCCCGGATGTTGGGGAACCTATCCCTCATGAGGACCTCCCAGGGGCGGACCCTGCAGCAGACCTGCTGGCTGCCTTCCCTGCCTACCGGCCTGCCGACCCCGAGGAGATGGACGACTCGGACACGGAGGCAGTCGAGGAGAGCCGGATAACGCGCCGTAGGGGGTGGAAGTGCATCCAGCGCTTCCTCAAGCGAGACCCATCGGAGTGGCTGGGGCGCATGGGATCACTTCAAACCTGGTTGCGCTTCCTGTGTGCCGGGGGAGCCGATGCTCAACGCCTCCATCTGACGGTCCGTGATTTCATGGCCGAAAAGATGCGCGAGAGCTGCCGGCGTGCCGACGTCACACAAAGTCGGGACATGTCGGAGAGCGCGCGGGCGCTCCTCGCGGCGGAGCAGGAAGTCCGGCGCCTCGGAGGGCAGGCGGTAGAGAAGGAGGCCTTCGCCGCAACGTGTACCGAGCTTGTGGAGCAACTAGCAGCCCAGCTGGTTGACGCCTAGGTACAGCTGACGGAGGCGGGCCAACAGATGGTCACAATTCAGGTCGAGCGGGAGCGTGCACAGGCCAGAATCGACGAACTGCGCGCTGCGACCGCCGACGAAGAGAGGGCACGCAGAGAGCGAGAAGCAGCTCTGGAGGCCGCCAGCCAAAGGGTAGCGGCGTTAGAAAGGCTTATCCAGCACGCTAATCCCTAGGGGCTTTGTTTTTCCACTCCCAGAACATTTGCTTCCGCTACTTTGATCCATTTGTATGAATCAATATATTTATCTGCATCTTTTGGCTTAACATGCTCAACCACAATTCGTTGTCTAGCGGGAGTGTTAACCAAGCATCAGGCATCCATAATTGGGCCTGGATTTCTGGAGAAAAGAGGGAGGTCATTCCTAGGAAAGGAGACCTCAGACCTAATCAATGTACCATCCCCCCAACCTGTTCCAACACACGAGTGGGACAATGCTAGGGGCGTTGAGATTTTATCCGAACATAGGGAAATGAGAAAGGGTGAATCGCGTGTCCCGAATCCAGACATCCACAACGGTCGGCCTTCCAGGAAATGCCCAAGACGGTAGGCGGACAGTGGATCGACCATAACAACTGCAATAGACGGACCGAAAAAGGCCATCATTCATATTGCAGGAGGCGGACCACATGTCATCATGAATACCGCTTTGGGGTTCCTTCAGACACAAGGGTGGAAATCCCGATCAACAGGGCATGCGAAGCGTGGGGCGAAGTGACAATTTGTTCGGACAGAATCCAACACTCTCAAAATTGCGCCACCGTGGGGAAAGCGTATTAGGCGGATGCACTAATCTGGCCGTGAGTCACCCCAATTCTCAGACAGCACCTCTTTGACGAGGAAACCGTCGCTTCCCATCATTGAAATGGGGCATCCCGAGCTGAATCGGGGAGAATACCACAACTGCACCACTCTACCAGAAGCCAGGCCAGACGGCCGGCGACGAGGAGGGGCGGGACTTAACGATCCCTGAGGCTGGACCCGAGTTGAGATGCACGGGCGTTCCTACGTACTCCATCAGGCTGGAGATCAAGCCACACGTAGTTCTGAGAGTGCAGTTTATCATCATGCAGGACGTAGAATCCCATTTGGGGGAGATCTTAGTTTAAGGTCTTCGAGCTCGGACCATAAGGGTAGATCTTAGTTTAAGGTCTTAGAGCTCGGACCATAAGGGCTAGATCTTAGTTTAAGGTCTTAGAGTTCAGACCATAAGGGGTAGATCTTAGTTTAAGGTCTTAGAACTCGGACCATAAGGAGAGATCTTAGTTTAAGGTCTTAGAGCTCAGACCATAAGGGGAGATCTTAGTTTAAGGTCTTATTGCTCGGACCATAAGGGGAGATCTTAGTTTAAGGTCTTAGAGCTCGGACCATAAGGGGAGATCTTAGTTTAAGGTCTTAGAGCTCGGACCATAAGGACCTCAAAGTACGCCGCATCGTGGTCATATCCCCTGGATATGCGAAGATGCACTGAGGGATAGTGTCAAGAGTGTTGAGGTTTCGCCTGGCCGGAATGGGAGGTGGAAAATGTGAATCATGCGGCCATTCATTCAAGGACTGGGGGCACCGGCGTAACGATATGGGAGTACTGCCGACCGTGGCGGAAAAGCAGCATCAATATCGCACTAACCGTTGGTGGAATGAGGCAGCAAACGTGCATCGACCGCTCAATCGTAGGATTCATATCGATTTGCTGCCCGAGGCCATTGGGGGTACCGGCCCGAGTCGGTGGGAGAGCACTGAGGCATTGTGTCCGAACCGTTCACGGGGGCTCCACCCAGGGCGTGGACGATGGGTCCGAATGAAAGGGAGCACGAAGCCTGAAAAGCGGAGGAAACCTGACCAAGCGGATCCTGACCCTCCTGGAAATAAACCAGAGTACTCTTGACACCGGTGGACCACTGCAAGGGGTCGGGGAACACGCCTTGAGGGTGATCTGAAGGCGGCGGATCCCCCAGAGAAGGGGGAATCTCTAAGAGGTGGGGGGTTGGACCCGAAGTTTCAAACATCCGGGCATTCCTACGTATCCCATAAGGATGGGAATCAAGCCGCACGTAGTTCTTGAAGCGCGGCGCAACACAATCGGGCACCAGCGCGGGGAAGAGTACGGGTCTGACCCTCGCACACAGAAGGAGCGGCATTTGATATTTCTTGTTTGTCCTTAAAGATGAATGGTTTTTCTTTGTGCGGCGACATGCCTGTGATTGAAAAATCTCTGGCGTCGCCACAATAATCAAGACACGGAAGGCATTGATGAATGGCGTGGTTATTAACCAGCGCCCAACATGAGTGCCCCCTGAGGGGAACATCATGATGCAGTGCCGTTTCTCGTCGGGCGGCCAAGACGATCACAGTTTACGGTCGTGTGGTAGGACCAGACAACACAGTTTAAGGTCGTGTGGTTCGGACCATGGGGGAATCCGCTTATCGCGGTACGGCGGACACGGCGGAGATGGGAGCATACCCAGCCTTGCGGTCACGCACGATTCCAGGAGAAGAGTCTTGGGATAGGGGCATGCGTATGTCCATCACCCGAGGGGCAGAGATGCTAGCCTCCAGATATACTGGGCCCAGGACGCGATTGTTCGGGCGACTCCTTACTCCTTATGGGGACGAGGGTCCAGCTACGCATGGCCCTTAGGGAGGATATCCGCATATATCCTTGGTGCTCAGATCATGTGAGCCTCGAACGACATCATTACCTTGGTTGGTCTGCCTAACGTGTAGAGGTGTACTGAAGGTCAGTATGAAAAGAGTGTCAAGACTCCACTACAACGCACAAAGGCGGAGTGTGATGAGGACTGCGCAACCAATGTTCAGAGCCTGAAAGAGCTGACATGGCGATCAAGGATGTTGCTGACGCATTCGCAACACAACATCTGATCGCGTCAGCCTAAGACGGGGCAAGCAAACGAGCATCGACCGCTCAATCGCAGGATTCATATCGATTTGCGGCCCAAGACCCGCCGGTAAATCGACCCGGAGCGGTAGGAGAGCGCTGAGGCATCGTACCCAAACCGCTAACGAGGATCCCTTTGGGTGAAGGCTCGAACAAGAGGAAGCGCGAGGCCTGACAAGCAACACAGGACTTGTCGGGGTTGGATCTGACACTACGAGTCATAGACCGAAGTACCCAAAACATATTAACAGATCACCGGAAAGGGTCGGAGGACTCACCCTGAGAGCAACCAAAAGAGGGCAGATCCCCGTGATCAACCAAGGGACGGGGCTGGACCTGAAACATAAGCGTCCAGGCGGTCCTACGTATCCCATAAGGATGGGAATCAAGCCATACGTAGTTCTAGAGAGGCAGTTTAACGTCATGCAGGATGATGAGGGTTGTGAGGTAGTCCCACACACGGGGGAGGCGTACGGCGCGGCCAGTAGACCGACATGAATGAGGGCATAATCCCCCGCTCACACGATACGCCTCGCACAGAAAGGAGGGGAACTTGGGCCAGAGGCCCAACGCGGGATAGAGATTCCCGGGAGATGGGGCTGGGCCTAAAACATGAATGTTCAGGCGGTCCTACGTATCCCATAAGGATGGGAATCAAGCCGCACGTAGTTCTTGAGAGGGGAAGTTTAACGTCATGCAGGACGATGAGGGAAAAAGAATGGGGGAGCAGAAGGCATCCCCAAACGTGGGGGGCGTACAACGTGGCGAGAAAACCGACGTGAATGAGGACAGAATCCCCCGCGCACACACCATACGCCACATACCCAGAGGCAACTGGACCAAGGGCCCAGGATGAGATGGAAATTCCCGAAGGATGGGGCTGGGCCTGAAACATGAATGTTCAGGCGGTCCTACGTATCCCATAAGGATGGGAATCAAGCCATACGTAGTTCTTGAGGGGCAGTTTTACGTCATGCAGGACGAATGCTGAACAGTTTAACGTCTTGTAACTCGGACGTAGTGCAGTTTAGCGTCATGCAGGACGAAGCACTTGGCATTTTAACGTCTTGCAGCGCGGACGAATGCTGAACAGTTTAACGTCTTGTAGCCTGGACGAGGTACAGTTTAACGTCATGTTGGACGAATGCTGAACAGTTTAACGTCTTGTAGCTTGGACAAATGCAGTTTAACGTCGTGCAGGACGTGGTGCAGTTTAACGTCATGCAGGACGAAGTGTAGTTTAGAGTCATGCGGGACGAAGTGCAGTTTAGCGTCATGCGGGACGAAGTGCAGTTTAGCGTCATGCGGGACGAATGAACACTCAGGCAAAGTATTTCTTGAGGAACCTAGCGTTGGTGGGAGGAGTGACACGCTCACCATCCATAGTCGCTAGGGAGTACGCGCCATTGGGATAGACCTTGTGGACAACAAAAGGTCCCTCCCACTTGGGCTCCAACTTGGGCGGCTTCCTGCCGGGGATCATCGGCGCTCTTAGGGATAGCACTAGATCGCCCTGCAGGAAGGAGCGGAGGCGAACCTTCTTATTGAAAGCTCGAGACATTCTGCTTTGATGCCTCTCCAAGTTGTGCAAAGCGCGAAGTCTATTCTCATCCAGTGCTTCCAACTCGACTAGACGGGCTTCAGCAACTCTGTCCAGCGCTTGCTGGTCGTAGACCGCAGTGCGCAAGGACAGCAACTGGATCTCGATGGGCAGGACGGCCTCAGCTCCATACACCAGGGAATAAGGGGTCATCTGGGTGGAATTGTGAGTCGTCGTCCGATAAGCCCAGAGGGCGTTGGGGAGCTTGTCCGGCCAACTCTTCTTGTTCTGACCAACCATCTTTTGCAGAATGTTAGAGAGGGTTTTGTTAAACGCCTCGATCTGTCCATTCGCCTGCGTATGATAGCGAGATGTATGGTTCGAGCGAATGTTATACTTGGCGTACACTTCTTCAACTCGGCTGCTCGGAAATTGGTTCCGTTATCCGTGAGGATAGCGTGAGGCACTCCAAATCGATAGATGATGTTGGAGGTCACGAAGTCAGCGATCGAACAGGATTTGACCTCTCTGAGCGGAATCGCCTCTGCCCATTTGGAGAAGATGTCTGTAGCGGTCAGAATGAACCGGCACTGGCGAGCTGTCGCCGGTGGGTAAGGTCCCACAACGTCCAAACCCCAGACTGCAAAGGGCCAGGAATACCTAGTGGTATGGAGAGGCTCTGGCGGCCGATGCACAAAGTTCGCATGAACCTGGCACGCATGGCACCTCCTGGCATACTCGATGCAATCATGGATCATGGAGGGCCAGAAGTATCCTAACCTCCGAATCTGGTGGGACAGCTTCGGCCCAGTCTGGTGGGCGCCGCATGAACCATCATGAACCTCTTGCATGACTCGTGGGATCTCAACTCCCTGAAGGCAACAGAGGAGAACACCATCAAATCCGCGTTTGTAGAGGATCTGCTCCAGGCCGGGACTGCTCTGGAGGACAAACTGCGATGCGCGGCGTCGAACTCGCTCATGCTCGGCCCGGTCCGATGGAAGAATGCCATGTTGGAGGTACTCAACCAAAGGCGTCCTCCAATCAGGGGCTGATCCGACTGTCATATCTGGGGTACTCGGGGCTCCGAGCATAGGGGCAACCGTGGTGAGATTACTTACCAACGGGCTGTGATCTTCTTCCGGGATAACGGGAGCGATGAGCCTGCGGCGCGTCACGCGGACGATCAGGTTGTCCTATTCGGGCTCCGCAAGTGACGCAGCAAGGCTGGCCAAAGCATCTGCTCGACCGTTCTGCGACCGGGGAACATGGACAATCTCCGGCCGAGAAGGGAACCGAGCCATCAGAAGGAGGGTGCACTCCAACAATGGCACAAGTTCCGGCTTCCTGACAACATAGTCGCCATTGATCTACTTAACGGCCAGCTCGGAGTCCCCTTTCACGCACAGACGGGGCACGTCGATCTCGAGAGCCAACTCGAGGCCGGTGATGAGGGCATGGTATTCCGCCTCATTGTTGGTACAGCCTTCCGACAACAGGAACGAGTATGGCAGCACAGCTCGCTCTGGGGTAATGAAGACGATACCCAAGCCCACTCTGTTGAGCTTAGTATTATCGAGTCTTCTACCGGTGGGGCTCCGGGAGGCACCGTCAAAGTGCATCTGCCAGCATGGATCGGCTCGATCAACCGAGAGAATGGTCTCATCAGGAAAGCCTAGATCCAGCGGCTGATCCGCGGAGGTCGGGTGAGCTGCCAGAAAGTCTGCCAATGCTTGCCCTTTGATGGCCTTCTGAGACACATACCTGATGTCGAACTGCTGGAGAATCACAGCCCACCGTGCTAGACGGCCAGTCAACTTAGGCCGGCTCAGGATATATTTCAACGGGTCTACCCGAGAAACCAACTGTACTTCATGGTGATGCAAGTAGTGCCGTAATTTCTGTACGGCAAATACGAGCACCAGGCAGCTCTTCTCGATGGGGGAATACCTAACTTCCGCATCGAGGAGCATGCGACTGAGGTAATAGATGCTATTCTCTGTTCCCTCGTTGTTCTTCTGGGCGAGAAGGGCACCCAGGGACCGTTCCAGGGCGGTCACATAAAGGACCAGCGGCTTTCCGGATACGGGCGGCATCAGGACCGGAGGTTGAAGCAGGTACTGCTTGATTTCCCCGAAAGCGGTCTGACACTCTTTATCCCATACATAGGTGGCACCTTTCTTCATGAGCCGAGAAAAGGGCTTACACTTGCCGGCCAGATTCGCGATGAATCGGCGTATATAGGCTAAGTTGCCTTGGAACCCTTGCAGTTCCCGGACGGTACCTGGGGGAGGCATCTGGCTAATCGCCCTGATTTTCTCTGGGTCGATCTCAATACCCCGGTATCTTACCACAAATCCAAGGAACTTTCCGGAGGTGACCCCAAAGGCACACTTCAACGGGTTCATCTTCAGGCAGCGAGACCGGAGGAAGCCGAACACTTTCTCAAGATCTTTGAGATGGTCCTGACGCTGGCGCGATTTGACAACCAAGTCGTCGACGTAGCATTCCACCAGTGTGCCGAGGATTGGCTTGAATATGCGGTGCATCGCCCGTTGATAGGTGGCACCTACATTCTTCAGGCCGAAGGGCATGACCCGGTAGCAAAAGGTACCTTGGGGGGCCCTGAAGGTAGTGAACTCCTCATCCTCAGGGGCCATCCGAATTTGGTTGTATCCGGAGTATCCATCCATGAAGGAGAGGGCTTGGAACCCTGCCGTGGCATCAATCAACAGCTCTTTCACTAGAAGGGGAAAATCATCCTTCGGAAAGTGGCGGTTGAGATCGCGGAAGTCGATGCAGACTCTAATCTGCCCGTTCTTCTTCCTGACCGGCACAATGTTGGCCAGCCATTTGGGGTACTGAACTTCCCTCATGAAGTTGGCTTTGATAAGCTTGTCAACTTCGGCCTCAACCATGGCACCGTGGGACAGGTGCATCTTCCTGGGAGGCTGCTTGAACCCGCGATGGTTCGCCGGGAGACCAAGGCGGTGGACGGCTACCTGAGGATCTAGCCCCGACATCTCGTCATAGCCCCAAGCGAACACATCACGGTGCTGCCTGAGAAAGTCCACGTACTGCTGCCGCTCCTCAGAGGGCATGGCGGCACTGACCAATGTGGGTCTTGGATCGGCCTCAGTTCCAAGGTTCACCTGTATTAACTCATCGACCGTGGCGGGGATGCCCTCCTCAAAGGCTGGGGGTGCGTCTTCCATATCCTCTCCACTCGGGGAGGGATCGTCCACGGGAGAGACTGCGTTGGAAACTGCATTGGGGCTACCAGATCCTGCTGGGCCACTAGTGCTGGCACGGGCGGTCGCGGCCATCTCATCAGGAGACTCGCGGACCGTCAAGACCATCGCGACGTCCAACCGGTGAATCGGGAGGACGTAAGCGTCATCCAGACTTTCCCAGGGATCGTTTGCAACAGCGACAGGCTCAACCTCACCTGCCAGGATCTGCTTATCCTTGCTATTGTAATAGTCCGCGTCCAGATAGCGGGCTTCACATGAGGCAAAAGGAGAGGAATCTCCTTGAAGCACGCCTACTCGACCATTAAGGGAGTATTTGAGGCATTGGTGGTATGACGAGGGAACCACCGCGTGAAGATGGAGCCATGGCCTGCCCATCAATGCGTTGTACGCAGTGTCCTGAGAGACAACCATGAATTCGGTGTTGGCAACCAAGTCACCGAACTGGGTCTTCAAACGTATCTTGCCGACCGGGGTTTGCTCGGTGCGATCGTACCCCTGGATCCTGAGGTCGGAGGGAATCAAGTCATCCTCAGACAACCCCAATCTCCGGAGCGTCCGAGTTGGAATCAGGTTAATCCCGGACCCCGTGTCGACAAGACAGCGCCGGACTTCAAGGCCATTGAACTGGCCAGTGACATACAGCGGACGAATGTGTCCCTGTATAGGAGGGTCTTCATCCTTACCAGAGAACGAGATAACTGCCTGACATTCGGCGTCCTCGATCGTTTCGGCGTGAAAGGCCTCTGCAGCCGCAACCTCTGTCTCAAACTGGAGGGGGCTTTTCAGGGCTTCAGCGAGTGCCTCGCGCATCTCAGATGACATGCGCAGAGCCTCAAGGATGGAGAGCCTTGCTGGGATGTCGGCCAAGTGCTTCAGAACATCATACATTTTGGCCAAGCGCGAGCCCCTGGTTGCAGGAGGTTGCTCTGCGGTTGGAAGCATGACGGGCCTTGCCGGTTGGATCGACGGCCGACTGGTACTTGGCGCATCTCGCTGTTCACTGGTCGCAGTCCGGGAAATGGTCACCGTACTGGAGTCAGGAGGCCGGGATGGACTCGTGGCAGGGCGGAGCTGGTCGCGACGCGGCTGAGGCGGTTCTGCCTGGTCCCACACCACAAACAGTGGCGGAGGCGAATCCGTCATCCCCGGATGGGGGGGCTGCGCGCGCTGAGCTCGGTTTTGAGCCTGCTGCCTAGTCTCAGTGGCGTGCACGGCCTGGCTGGAGGTACCAACGGCTGTGCCCCGGCGACTCCTGCCGTTGCGGTTCTTCCGACGGTGGCGACGACCGGGGACACTAGGGAGGTCCACCTGGTGTTCTTCAACGTCGGGAACCGATAAGGGATTTACCAGCTCGACGGTATTAACCGAAGCGTACCCAATACCATCATCGGACGAATCATCCATCACCGGGCGGATCCGAGGAGGGACCCCCATCTCCGGGGGCATGAAATCGCCGAGAGTGCGGGATAGTGGCGGAACCGGCAGGGCGCGCTCTTCCTTCTTGCGCTGCCGCCGTTTGCTCCTCTTGGAAGAGGCAGGCTGGGACGACGATGTCGAAGCAGCACCCGCAGATTCTGGGGGCTCGGGCTGATTCAAGCGCACACGGATGATTCCATGGGCACGAATGGTCGTCTTGCGGGCCATCCAGTTATTATACTTCTGGGATCCGCGGTCGGAGACCAGCTGCCATTCGTCCTCGTTGCCACTATCGTCATCTGATCCCACGAACACGCCCGCCACTTGTGCTGGAGCTGGGCCCAACCTGATTACATTGTTGTTAATCTGGTCTTGGAGCCAATCCTTAAACACATAGCACCGCTGGATGGTGTGCCCCAGGGCCCGGTGGTAGGGGGAGTAGCGGGGGTTATTCGTAAGATGTGCCTCCTCTGGCCTCCAACACTCAGGCAGTCGCACAATTCTCTGCTCCAGGGCGCTCCGGAAATAACCGGGGACCTGATCCTCATGGAATGAGTAAGTCAGGTGTCGCGGGCACCTGGGAGCGTGGTCTTGACGAGGGGCTGGAGGGGCCGGCCGAGGAGGTGGACCCTGATTATCTCGCCTGGGTTACGGCGGTACATTACGCGGAGGGGCCAACCGGTTCTGAGGCTGCCGCTGCTGGGCCGGGAACTGAGCCCGTGGAGGCGGGTTCCTATGAGGCTGTGGAGCTGGCCTCGCCGGCAGCAGCTCCAATGGCCTGGGGGCCTCTATCTGGGCGACAGCAGCGGGCTCAGCCCTGCTGACTCTCCTTGCAGGAATCATAGGAGGCAGCGGGTGTGCCTGGCTGGCCTGTTGCAGGGCTTCCTCAAGACGTTGAGCTTTGTCCGAGAGGTCCCTGAACCCTCCGGGGTAATTTTGAGTGATCAGGTAAGGGACCAGCTCGGTCTTGACGTTCCCGACGCACATTGTCAGCAACTGCTCCTGAGTCAATGGCATGTCAAGGGAATACGTGAGACCCTTCCATCGGGCGACGAAGTCCGCGACTCGCTCATCAGGCCTCTGCTTGCACTTGAAGAGGTCTGCGATACTTGTCTTCCGGGTCGTGGAACTGAACTGGTAGAGGAACTGTCTACGGAGGTCCTCCCAGCTGGTTACCGATCCGACGGGGAGCTGGCTATACCAGACAAATGCTGGCCCTTCCAGTGTCTGAACAAAGCAGCGAAGCTTAGCGGCCTCTTGCTGCGCCGGAGTCCCCAACATAGGCCCGCACCTCGAGTTGAAGTGGGCTAAATGCTGTGGCGGATCTCCAGTCCCGTTGAAGGGGGCAAAAGTGGGATTCCCGAATCCCGGAGGCGCCGGCATGTCATCCACCCATGCTGGGTAGGGCTTGCCGTCCGGTGGGATCGCCACCTGCCGAGTCTCCAAGGCTTCCAAGCGGGCAATGAGTGCCGCCATCGGATCGTCCGGACATGGGTTCCAGTCCTGGCGAGGATCTCTAACCACGAGCGCATTGCATGGCCCTTCAATCGGGTCGTCGACCGGGTCGTCGAACTCGGCGACTCGTGGGATGGCGGGCGGAGCGGCCCTTGGGGCAGCGGGAGGAATCCGAGCGGGGTCTCTCAGGTAGTCACGCCGCTCGGGAGGGTGTGGCGAAACATACCGCGCCCTCTTGCCATAGGCAATGGCCTCTCTCCTATCGGCAAACACGGCGTAATCACGGTTGCCCGGGAGAGTCTCATCGAGGAGCGGTTGTTCCAGTCCCTGCTGTCCTGGCCTGGGATCACCGTAGTCAGGCCGCCGTTCTGCAGCGCGCTCGGCGAGGAGCTGGTCAACCAGCTTCTTCTGTTCGGCGAGCTGCTGACGTAGCGTAGCCTTCTCGGGATCCTCCTCTACCCTCTGCATGGAGGCAGATGGGTCGGCGGGCTTTATGGCCTCGCTGTGCTCTTTTCCATTGCTGAAGTTTCGGCTCAACGTCAGTGCTTCAGTGGGCGCGGGGAGCCCTAGGAGGTTCCTCTGATGACGAGTAACTCTCACCGATGGATCTGACGACGGCTTGTCTTCGGGGGGGAAGCCCCCGTCAAGAAGTTCCAAGTCGTTCCCCTCTCCCGACAGGTCAGCCATATTGACTGTCTCCGTCCCTGTGGATATACCCTCAGGGCCGCCCAGTGAATCGGGCTGTCGGCGAATCACACTGAAGTGTAGGGCAGCGTACTGCCCCCATCCACGGATATACACGTGGGGAGTGGCTTCCTCGATAACTTTGCGGATTACCTGAAAACACTCAACGCATCGTTGTTGGAGGGCCTCGTGGTGCCCAAATGACCCGGGGTGCCGAACCACGGGGAGCATGGCCAGGTCAATTTGACGGCACTGCTCACGAATATCCTCCAGGTGCGCTTGACTCCCGGGGTATGGCATTTGTAGGCGGTGAAGACAGGAGCGAGTCTCCCGGAGAGTTCGGCGGAAGCATTCGAACTCATCCGGGGTGAGCGATTCGGGTGCATCAAAGCCCGGCCCTGCGACTGGCCAAAACTTCTCAGGGAAGTGGCCCTCTGCAAGGACGGTCCAGAAGCTCCACGACTCAAACTCGGGACCCAGATCTCCTTGGTCCTCTTCAATGGCTGGGAACGGACGGGGAACCGGCAGTGGTGCCGAGGCGGGCCGCCGGGCTGACGGGCTGGCAGGCGGTGAATACGGCGAACAGGCCGATTGGCCTCCATATCCCGGGCCGCCCTCTGAGGGTGGCGGTGCCCTGGCTACCACATCACGATAGGACGGGCCGGCGAGCGAACATCCTGCCGTAGCATCGGTGCTCGCCGAGGGTGCACTAGATCGTGGTTCGACCGTCGGTCCCCAGAAAAAGTCTCCGGCTTCTCCGATCGAGACGGAAGGCACTTCGGGAGGGGCCGGTACCAACCGCAAGCTTGATTCTTGGGGGTCTACCAGGCCCTCGTTACTCCGGATATACCTTCGGAGAGAAGCGGGGATCACATCGATCTCGCTCTCGGGGAGCACGAGGCTGACGTGCCGCATTCCTACCCCTGCCCTTGACCGGCGGGATTGGGGAAGGGGCTCTGTCGCCGAATCGTACTCCGCCTCTGAGTCAGAGAAGCAAACCGGTCGGATCTCCGTCCGGAATTCCGTAACATTCTTCCCTCGGCGTCGACGCCTTGCCTTCCTGCCCCTGGGTGGTTCTTCGGGGCAGGGCTGATCTCTGTCCTGGCGTCCTCCGGCCGCACTGGTGCTGGGGCCAAGAGGACTGGGAACCAAGGTGCGAGGGGCACCGGGACAGATATCAAAGGGGACGCGGGGAGAGATGATTCCGGGCAGGCCTCCGGGCCGGGATCGGAAGGTGGGATGACCCATGCCTCCTGGATCGGCCACACAGAGTAGATCCTGCCGGTGAATAGCGCTACCGCGAGGTGGTCCGCGGTGGCTACTGCCAGTGCCAGCAACCGGGAGAGTCAACCCAACCTGCCTTTGGGGCGGTCGGGGCCTCGATCCAGGTCGGGCATAGGAGTTCCCCTGCTCAGGATGCGCAGAGGCCTGGCGACTGGAGCCAGCAGTGGCTTGGGCCAATGCGGCCGCTGTTGCTAGAGCCCCAAGGTGGGCATCCTCTTCCGCTCGTGCCTGACGTTGGCGTCGGGACAGGCGAGTCGGAATGAGCGGCGCGGGCAGGTGGAGAGCCCGCTCTTCGACTGGAGAGGCCTGGCGGCGGTGTCGCCGTGGCCTGGCGGGAGTCCTTACCGTAGATCCCTGGAGCGAATCCCGGATAGGGTGATCCCAGGCATCTTCCACCTCATCCTCATAGGGAAGGGAACTGTCAGAGCGCTCCGGGGATAAACTCCCGAAGCGATTGGACGTTGAGGTAGGCAGCGGTGCCTCCCTGCGCGGCCCTCGGGGGCGGCGGTGGTGGCGAGGCGCAGCCTCCTCAAGGTCTAGGCGAGCCATTTCCCTAGTGGGGATGACTCCCTCATCCTCGTATCTCCGCACCAGGGTGTTGATCACCCTTCTCTGGAGGACCTCCGAGGGAGAGAGAGGGCGTGGTCGTCCCGCAATTGCGGCTGCTGGGACGACTGTGGAACGGGCAGAACCGCGCGGAGTAGCCGCGTCGGTGTTTCCCCTATCCCTGCTCCTGTGGGCGGGTGGCGATCGGGCACTGGATCGGGAGACCTGATTTCTGAAAGCAGGGAGAATGACCCATTAACACTGACAGGAAAAAGGAATCGACAACCAACCATTAGCGCCACGACGCCTTCCGTGGGGGGAACCCAGGCCCTCGACGTTGCGAGACGGAGTGCCTGATTTCACTTCCCCAGCCCCTGGCGGGTAAGACTGAATGCTTGGCCGGGCAACACGCCGGTCTTCCAACACCTCTGAAAGCCATCGGTCTTCGTATCGAGGAGAAGAGATTCACGTCGGGTTCACCATTTTTCTGTTTCGGTGCGGATGTGCGTCGGGTTACGCTGTTCCGCCAGGACGCGTTCGCGCGTGCACCCGTCAACCCGAGGGGATGGGCGCGCGGCTTGTGGTCCCGCAGTCCCGCTTTCCAAGGGCGGGCGGCATTCATCCCTTATTCAGGGGCGTCTGCTCCTTGATCGAAACCGGGATGATGGGATGTCGGCTCCTCCTTCCTTGGACGTCTCCTCGGAACTCGTCGCCTAATCCGGGTCTCCCTCATAGACTTAAGACATGCTCGTGAATCTCGTTCCCGGCGCCATATCTTCATGGACACCGGTTAATTACGCTGCTTCCGCCCGGATGCTCCAAGGAGTCTGGGCGGGGCAGCAACCTGCGGTGAGAAGGCCGGGTGGCTCTGGGTGCTGGGGGCGTGTCTTAACACTGCGGCTCTGCACGTCTGTCTTCCGTCCCTAATAGGGCTTCTCGAAGGCATGATGGCCTGAGGCATCCCGTACTGGGTGCGGGGAACTGTGTCACCTGAGGTTTTCCTCAGCTTCCCATGTTTAACACGGGGTATGCCGCGAGATTAACGTCCAGCGGGGACGGCATCGGACCGATCAACACGAAAAGTGGATCAGATGACAGAACCCCTTGCGGGGAACCTCCGACGCTGGGGCCAGCGCATGGGCGGCTTCCCAAGTGACGTGGAGTGGAGTGAAGTGGCATGACCCCACCGGGATGTGGCGGCCCGGGTAAGGATCAGGATGGATGATGGAGTGAAGAGCTTGGACCCCGTAGAGGCTTCCTACGTACTGCGCGTTAGCACGGATCAAAGTCAACGTAGTTCGGGTATACAGTTTAACGTCATGCTGGACGTCGGCAAGCCGACTCACGAAGAGGTCGAGGCCGCCGGGCAGAGGATTGAACCGAACCACCTCGCACAGAGGGGGATGGAACGGCCGGGTGGATCACAGTTTCACGTCATGCTGGACGATGAAAGGAGAAATGGAAAAAGGGGTTGTGGGGAGGCACAGTGGAGATACACACGGGCAGTCTCCCACAGGGGCGGATTCATAGGTGAATCGACGCAAGCGTGAACCCTGGAGGGGTCCACTGATGGACGAACCGACGTAAATACGACCGGGACGACCAGGTGGTGGGCTTGGACCTCAGGGAGGCTTCCTACATACCCTGTTTAGAAGACAGGGATCAAAGTCCACGTAGTTCATTCTGTCAGGACTTACGCACTTGAGGCAGCCCGGATGCGGCAAAGCTCAGTTGGAAGGGACTTGGACCGAAAGTAGGAGACACCTCGATCCCAGTCACACCCTCTACTGGCTTCGGCGGTGGGGGGGGGGGGGGCGCAATGGAGATACACATGTGCAGCCCTCCACAAGAAACTAGGGGTTTGTAATAGCCTGCCCCCGTAGGGAAAAGCCGCTCCCATTAAATCGTCCCTAAAGAGGGACAATCCCGACATCCCTGCAGAGACGAGCGGGTGGGGGCCACATCCAAACTGGGGGGGACCCTACGTGCGGAGCACGAGATCAGGTTGCGGACGGTTGAACGTCTTGCCGGACGAAGTACAGTTTAACGTCGTGTGTTGAGGACGAAGCGGACGGTTTAACGTCTTGCCGGACGAAGCACAGTTTAACGTCATGTGTTGAGGACGAAACACTTGGCAGTTTAACGTCTTGCAGCGCGGACGATGGGGGGCTAGGAAGTTTAGCGTCGTGCAGCTTGGACGAATGTGCAGTTTAACGTCATGCTGGACGTATGGGCAGTTTAACGTCATGCTGGACGAATGCGCAGTTTAACGTCATGCGGGACGTATATGCAGTTTAACGTCATGCTGGACATATGTCCGTGTCACTTCGCGCAAGCCTGGAGGGCCGCACGGAAAGACAACGCACGGTGCGGGCACCCAGGATGAAGATCATCGGGCGCCACGTAGGCGGGTACCCTCAGGGGGTCAAGGGAGGCGACCCTGGCGGATTGCGCGCAAAAGAGGAGCTTTGCGCGCAAAACCGCGGGTCGGCGCGCAAAATGGCGGGCTGGCGCGCAATTGGGCCAGTGCTTCGCGCGCGGATGATTGGGATTGCGCGCACCGGGCTTCGGGTAGAGCGCGGGGGCAACGGCTCATTCTCTAACGAATGGCCACTTTGAAAATGGGGGGTGCGCGCAATTGGGCTGGATTGCGCGCACCCGGGGGCAATTGCGCGCAAGAGGCTTCTTTTGCGCGCAAAGGCCTTCGGGTTGAAATTTATTGAAAGGAAAGGAGCCAAGGGGATTGCGCGCGAAGGCGAACCCCAAGGCTCTATTGCGCGAAAGAAAGGAGGTTACCTGAAGATCGACATTGCGCGCGAAAGGGGTTGGATTGCGCGAACGAGCGACGCTTCGGATTCTGGCAACCTTCAAAACGTCGGGGGTCGCCATATATTTATAGGCAACCCCGGGCGCGGAATCCGGTCTCGGGCGCGCAATTCGTTTCGCGGGCGCGGAATCAGGACACGGCACGCAAGGGAGCCGCGCAGGCGACGGGCGCGAAAAATAGCGCGCCGTCCATTGCATTGCGCGCATCCCGGGAGGATTGCGCGCCGCGACTCAACTTTGCGCGCGGTCCTCTGAAATTTCGCGCAAGTCCTCTGGGCCCTCCGGAACGTGCCTCTGACTCCAAATATCCCTTCGCTTTCCGCATCCGGAGCTTCGTTTGGGAACAACGGACTTTTCCGGCGTCTACAAACATGATTTTGAAAATGAGGATTTGAGAAACCAGGAGGATGTTCTACAAAAACATCTTCAACAATAAAACCATTTAGAAAAGCACTTTTTACATCCATTTGATATAACTTGAAATTAAGATGTGATGCATAGGCAAATAAGATCCTAATAGCCTCTAATCTAGCTACAGGTGCAAAGGTTTCTTCATAGTCAATTCTTTTTTCTTGATTGTAACCTTGTGAAACTAGCCTAGCTTTATTTCTAATGATGTTTCCAGATTCATCAACTTTGTTTGTATAAACCCATTTTGTGCCTATGGTCAAAGTGTCCTTAGGTCTTTCTTCTAATTTCCAGACTTTTTTTTCATTCAAATTGATTTAGTTCTTCTTACATAGCCATTACCCAAAATTCATCATTGATAGCATCATTGATATTTTTAGGTTCTAACTGTGAAAGAAAAGCTTGATGTTCAACCTGATTTCTTAGAGAAGCTCTAGTCTGTGTTCCTCTATCTAGATTTTTCTACAACAGCATCTAAAGGATGGTTCTTTAGAGTCCTAGTTGGTCTTGAAAAGGAAGGGCTAGAGATTTCAGATTCATCTATAGGTTGAGGTTCAACAGAATCAGGTTTTGGAGAATTTTCAAAGTTGGATGTTTTAACTATAGGTCCATTGTCTTTATCATTGAGGTTCAAACCCAAGAGATCATCTTCAAGAGAGGTTTTAGGTTCATGTGGATCAGTTTCATCAAATTTATGTGAACAGAATCTTCCACACATTTGGTTCCCTTATTGAAAACTCTATTGGCTTTACTAGAGACAGAGTAACCTAGGAAAATTCCTTCATCACAGTTGGATGCAAATATGTCAAGATTGTCTTTAGTATTAAGAACAAAGACTTTGCAGCCAAAAACTCTAAAGTAGTCAACCATAGGTTTCCTCTAGTTCCACAACTCATAAGGAGTCCTTTTAAGAACTGGTCTGATCAAGACTCTATTAATAACATATCAAGCTGTATTTACAGCTTCAGCCCAAAAGTAAATAGGTAGTTCATATTCATTTAGCATGGTTCTAGCTATTTCTTGCAGGGTTCTGTTCCTTCTTTCTACTACACCATTTTGTTGGGGTGTCCTATGGGCAGAGAAATTGTGATTATAGCCACTGTGTGAGCAGTATGATTCAAACTCATGATTTTCAAACTCACGACCATGATCACTTCTCAGGGTAATAATCTTAATAACCACTAAGGTTCTCTACAGACTTGGAATATTTAACAAAGTAATAACAAGAATCACTTTTGTGAGCTAGAACATATACCCAAGTATATCTAGAAAAGTCATCTATAAGAACATAGACATAGTGCTTCCCATTTAAACTTGAAACTCTAGAAGGTCCAAATAAATCCATGTGAACCAACTTGAGAGGATGAGAAGTTGAAACTTCTTTCTTTGATTTAAAAGAAATTTGATGTTGCTTTCCCCTTTGACAAGGATTACAAACTTTTTCTGCTGGAAATTCAAGTTTGGGTAGGTCTCTAACTAAGTTCATCCTAGAAAGTTTTCTAAGTGAATGAACATTGCAGTGTCCTAATCATCTGTGCCAAAGCCAAGACTCTTTATGAAAAGCATTTAAACAAGTAATATTCTACTTAGCTAAATAATTTAAATCAACAGCATAAACATTTTCATTTCTTAAGGCAGAAAATACTAAAACATTTTTAGAGTTAAAAACATTACAAGAAACATTTTTGAATTTAACATAAAAACCATCATCACATAATTGAGATATACTAAGAAAATTATATTTAAGACCATCAACAAATAAAACTTTAAAAATCAAAACTGAATTAGTGTTACCAATTTGGCCTAGACTGATGATTTTTCCCTTAGAGTTATCACCAAAGGTGACATGACCTCCATCAACCTTTACTAAGATCTTGAAGCATGAAAAGTCTCCTGACATATGTCTTGAACATCCACTATCCAAATACCAAGTCTTTTTACAAGAGCTTTTTAAGCAGGTTCCCTACAAAACAGATTTAGATGGAAAATGATTTTGGTACCCAGATCATCTTGGGTCCAGATAGGTTAGCCAATAACACTATAGGTACCCAAATTGGTCTAATGGGTCTCATATAATTTGTAGAATTAACATTCATTGAAAAATAAACCTTATTGGATCCATAACTATGAATATAACTGGTTGAGGCATATGAAGTTCCAGAATTATCTATCTTCCGTCCAGATTTAGGAATGAATCTAGTTTTGGCAACTTTTCTTTGTCCTGGTTGGTATCCTATACCAGTAGTGTATCTAGGTGCAACTTTCTTTCCTAGCATTTGTGTTAGTGTATTTTTTCCATTTGTGAACTTCTCTAAGTCTTTTCTGAGTTGCTCATTTGAAAGTTTCAGTTCTGTATTTTCCTTTTGTAGTTGAGCATTCTTTTCTTTTTCAATAGTGAGTTCAGTTTTAACTGTAGTGGTAAGAGCATGTTGTTTCTTTAATGACTTGTATTTATTCTTGAGTGCATTGCATGTCTCTTCCAGCATGTCACAATATTCAAAAAGTTCAGATTTTGACATGTTTTCTGAGTCAAAGTATTCTCTAGAATTGTATGAATTTAAAAAATGAGTCTCTGATGTTACCTCAGAAGTATTTGTCATGAAACACATGTTGGCCTGATTCCATTAAGAGTATGAAGATTCAGCTTCACTTGTGCTGTCTTCTGAAGCACTCTAGGTAGCCTTCATGGCTTTCTCGTACTTCTTTTCTTTGTACTCATATTTCTTTTTGAACTTCATCTTTTGACATTTTGCTTTGATATGTCCTTTTCTCTTACACTCATAACAGACTACATCATCAGTTCTGTCATTCTTCTTCCACTTACCTTGTTGATCATACTTTCCATTGTAATTTGTTTTTCTAAAGAACTTCTTTTTCCTATAATTTTTTTTGAATCTCCTAGCTATCTGAGCCATTTCTGCATCACTGTCAGATTATGAGCTTTCACTAGTTGAACTCTCATCCTCTATTTGTATTTTATCCTTCTCCTTATTCTTCAAGGCAGTAGACTTGAAAGATACAGATTTTCTTTTCAGTTCATCATCTTCTTCTTTGTTTACATTGAGCTCTTCTTCATACATCATCAACTTGCCAATAAGTTCTTTGACAGGTAGAGCATCAATGTCACATGATTCTCTGATTGAGACAGATGTGCCTCTCCATCGGTCTGGTAGACATCTCAAGTTTCTCATAACCTGTTCCTTTGCTGGAACAGCTTTTCCAAGTGAGTTCATGGTGTTGACTATCTCATTAAACCTGAGATACATGTCAGAAATAAGTTCATCAGTCTTCATTTTGAAATTATCATATTTAATAGTGTAAGTGTTTAATCTCATTTCTTTAACATTAGTTGTTCCTTCATGAGAAATAGCTAAGGTATCCCAAATTTCAAAAGCAGTTTTGCATGCAGAAATTCGATTAAACTCCCTATCTCCTAGAGCACAGTACCAGGCATTCATAGCTTTACAATTATTATTGTAAGCAGTCTTTGTAGGTTCATCCCAAGTAGATCTATCAGTAGTGGGAATTTTATATTCAGCTTCTATGGAAGTCCAAATATCAAAGCTCATAATTTCTAAGTGAATTTTTATCTTTAGCTTCCACTGAGCATAATTATTTCCATTGAAAAAAGGTGGCCGGTTAGTAGCAGCACCCTCAAGTCTATTATCCATGATTCAGAAAATTTTAAAGAGATAAAAATTTAGAAATAACAGAAATTTTAAGAACTTTAAAATACAACTATAATCACAGTTGAAAAGCAGAGTACTTTAGAAAATATTTTCCAAACTCTGATACCAAATGTTGGTCGGAGTGGAGACTCAAGAGGGGGGTGAATTGAGTTCTAATTAAAATTTCTATTAAAAACAATTTCTAATAAAGTCCCCCAATTTCAAAAACAAATTAAACTGTAGTGAATTTATACAGATTATAAAGGATCAATTAGTTTCTCAAAGATAGATTAATTCTCAGTTAACTTAATCTTATGATTAAATTAACTTTTGAAACTAACTTACTGGTTTACAATAAATATAAACACTTGCGAGTTTAACTATCAAAGTAGCTTTGAAAATAGATTTTGTTTCAAAGTAATAGCAGCGGAATATGAAATAAATATATATAGTATGGTTATAGACTGTAATTAAAAACATAGAGAGTTAACCAAGAGGTTCAGTATCAAGCCGAGACTTAGTCCTCACAAAAGTTTATATATAAAATGATCCACACCCTGGATCGGGGTTAAACAGTTTACAACTGTTCAGGTCCAAGACCTCTACCATTGTTCTGCGTGGGAAAACAAACAACAACCCAGACCTGTCTAGGTCTCACTCGACCTCTACCACTATCCACAATGGGTAATGAAGTGTAAAAAGGTTTGATGAGGATTTACAGATCCTCCAGTTAAAGTACAGGAGTCAGTGTGTGTGTTTAATACTGCAGATAACACACACTGCTCAAAATGTAGAACAAATAAATCACAGAGCAAAGATGTAGAGTTTAGAAATGGCTCTTGTGATTTCCGTGTAGCTCTGGACTCTTTTGGATTTGATCAGAAGTAATTCTGAGTCCTCTTCTCATTTTTTTTAGAAGCAGAGTGTCGTATGATTTAGGTTCATAGACAGTGAGATGTAGTCGATGAAGTTCTTCAGTGTATTTTTGTATGCACAGAACTCTTCTGTGTAATCTCTTGATATGTATCTTCTGTTCTTATTGGTTCTTCCTTTTTTGTATCTCCTCTGTATTCCTCGTGTGTTCTCTATTGTATGTTTGTCTTGCTCTCTTTTTTCCTCTCTTTTATCTGCAACAGAGCCATGTTGTATTTATGTCACGTGCTCCGGAAGACAGAAAAGGTTTCCTTTCCACAGGTACGAGGTACGGTTCCCTGACATCCAAAAACATTTATTAGCTAATTGACGGAGCATTAAAATATACCTGATATGACTATTGGATAGATTAAATAACGATAAAGATAAGGAAATTCAAATAGTTGTTTATGACTATCGAAGAGTCAAGTGATCTGTAGGTCATCAGCATCGGTGGCTAGACATCGGTGTGTCATTTCATCAGTATCAGTGAGTCATGATCAGTGACTCATATTGATCAGCATCGGTGAGTCAGTTTGATTAGCATCGGTCTGTCATCTGATCGGTGAGTCAGTTGCATCAGTATCGGTGAGTCATGTGATCGGTGGCTCATTTGCATCGGTGAGTCATTTGCATCGGTGAGTCAGATTGATCATCATCAGTGAGTCCTTTGATCGGTGGCTCATTTTCATCGGTGATTCATTTGCATCGGTGAGACTGTTCTCTTGATAATTGATCGGTGCGTCATTATCTTTTGATATGGATTGGTGCGTCCGTTGGATCGGTGCGTCCGTTGGATCGGTGCGTCCGTTGGATCGGTGCGTCCGTTGTCTGTTTGATATTGATCGGTGCGTACGTTGGATCGGTGCGTCCGTTGGATCGGTTGCTCTGGCTCCATCGGTAGACTGAGTCTATCGGTAGCTCTTTTATCAGTAGCTCTTATTAGTAGCTCCATGAATCGGTTTCTCTGTGTCTATCGGTAGCTGTCTATCGTTAGATGTCTATACTTGCATCGGTAGCTGTCTATCAATAGCTGTATATACTTGCATCGGTAGCTGTCTATCGGTAGCTGTCTATACTTACATCGGTAGCTCCATTCAGGTCAGTGACAGTTACACTTGTAAATAAAAACATAGATAAAAACATGATAACAGATTCATTAATAGATTGATTATGTTTATGAGAAATCAAACCAGATTAAGCATCAATGATTTGTGATGATTTGTGATTATTAAAACATTGATCATAGACTTGATTTCAACAATCTTCCAGAGGGCTCAACAAAATGAATATTGATAGTTGTTCCTTACCATTGATAAGGGAATAAGCTTTTCTTTAGAAAATTGTAAAGAGGGTTAAATGGAATCAGTTGAATGTGTCTAATGAATTGTGAGATTGAAATTGAAAGGAATTAGTGGAATAAAACACGTGAAATGTGTAATTATGAGAAATTGGTTAATGTATGGAAATTATTGAATATGTAAAGGGGTTGAGATATAAAAGGGAATTTTAATAAATGGTCCATGTAAGATTTTTGGTAAATGTGATAATTGTTTAGGGATGAAAGATGATTTAAGTGTTAAATGCAATGTGAATTTTGATTGTTATGGGTATTGATTATTCATAGTTTGTGATTTAGTATATGTTGTAATCAGTTGAATAACTATGAGTACATGTATTGGTCATATGTAGTGTACTAGACTAAGCCTCCACTCAAGGGTTGGGATGGAATGAGTCTCCAAACCCCACACCTAGAATGCATGGGTTTGGGAGTCTGACTAAGGTTCTAATCCCCTAAATGTTCCACTTGATGAGACTACCCAGAGCGAGGCTCCAAGGTGAGTGCGATGTATTTGTTATGAAATGATTATCCCTAGTGCGTTATGTAACATAAATTATTCCCATTGGTCTGATAATTGATTGGCATTTGACGAAGTGCCAATGATGTAATTTCTTAAACCATCGATTAAGGGATTAATATGGTTAAGGTGATTTAATGGAATAAATAATCAATGTTTTAATGTGAAAATAAATAACTTATGGAACCCAAGACTTAATTTTTTTTGTCTTTACAAGTATTTTTACTTTCATGCACTATGAGTTTAGATTGGATAATTTGTAGAAGCCATTGGAGGTGGCCTATAGAGTTGTATTGACACCATGATTGGGATACTGTTGTGTACCTGATAAAATTCATTGTTGAAGAATTGGACAAGGGAAAAAGCCTTAATGTTGGGAGTTGAGTTAGTCATTAAAGGTTAGTGGATGAGGATTAATAATAGAATGCATGACCTGTTTTGGTGGATGTCTCTATTAGACTTTATTTTGGGTGTCATTAAATTTTAGAACTGTTGCATGACAAGGAATAATAATCTTTTCATTGTGGTTGTTCTATGTTTGATAAGTTGTTGGTAATTAATTTTATTGTAATTTATCCAATGATTTTCTTATTTATAATGATATATTTTGTGGAAAACACTTCTATAGAGGGTATATTCACACTAGAAAACATATTAGACACTTGATGATTGTCTGCATGCTCTAAAATATGTGGAGGTGAGTGTGATGTCATGTTGAGACCCATCTCAGAGAAACGGTTTATGGGATTCCTGGTTGGGGAGGATACAATTGGTGATCCACATGTGTTACAAAAAATCTCTAAGAATTTTCATAGGTATCTCTAGGTTCTAGAATGAAAGATCATAAAATAATAATCATTCTCAATTGTTCACCTCGAGAATCTATTCCCAAGGATTCTTCATGTTCACTATAAATTTTAGAGTAGATGGTGGTGGAATATATCTCTCCATTATTTTGACTGTTCATGGACAAGAAGCTCTCTGGGGATTTTAATGATTCTATTTGACTATAATTGTTCACAACACTAATGAAATTGAATCTCTAGAAAATAATATAATTGGGTTTTTATACCATAATGATTAGAAATAAATAATAATACATGTGCCCCATATTATTAAATTAATCCCTCCATAACCTCAGGTCAATAGTAATAATAATATTTTTATTATTTCTTTTCAAGCATTAAACCAAAAAATTAAAGTTAAATATCATTTAATAAAATGATATTCAATATATGTTATTTCTCACAGAACATATAAACTCGATCTACCAATCCTCCAAAATATTTATTGGGCCGTAAATAGTGGCTATTTACTTAAAAAACAATTAAAACTACATTAATAAAAAATAAACAATAAATATTATATTAATTAAATAGAATATAAATATTTATTAAATATTCCTCTCACATAATATTCTATTGAATAATTAGATATGGAATATATACAACCAAGAAAACACATATAATTATTAAAACACATGTTGGAATAATATTTATTCATATTTTTTAATAGTAATTATTAATATAATATTTAATAGAGATTCTAGATACATTTAGTGTGTGATTTTCTATGCATATTTCTCAATGGCATTAGGTGAGGCACCAAAAAGACCATGATTAATGTTTGGAAACATGTGAAGGTACCTATAGATAATAAGTAAATGTTGAAAAAAAAATACCTCATATGGGTGATAACAATGTATTATAATCCCTTTATCTCGATAGCACTAATCAAGAAGGTTTCATTCTTGCATCATCAACCCATGTTCTCTATGTATCTTTCATTGAATTTTCAACAAGTAAAAATGAATATTAAACCACATAGAAATGTATTTATTTATGATATATCATTTTAGTGGAAGGGAATTAGAAATAAACATATGTAAAATAATATAAGGGAGAAGTCCCATCTTGCCTTATTTATTAATTCAATATTACTCAAGACACCCCAATCATATCCTATATCACTGCAAACATATGTCAATAACGATTCTCATCAATACAACAATGTATGAGACTTCAAATTTTCATTAATAATAATATAAAATACGTGGGATCAATACAGATATCGATAGATAGGAACATTCAACAACGCATATAAATGTGTATTTCTTTCTGGAGAGTCTTATTCACATAATATCCTACACTGGATATTAACATGAGAGAACACCATGAAAATGTACCACAAATACTTATGACTCTCCACCACTACTGGAATGATTCATTTATGTCTATAAAATGATATCATCCGGTAAGAAAAAATATATTTTCAGAATAGTATTGTCACACTTCTGGGTTCTCATCATAGAGGAGAACTGCTATGAGCATTTATTGTCTCACCTGCTCTTATGAATTATCACGTAATATGTCTCGCAAATGAATAAATATGATGTGAAAATAAGTTTACAAATAATTAAAATAATGAATAAATATTATCATGTAGTACAAGGTTGTAGGTTAAATTACACCAACACCAGATCAACCAACTCAACCAACATATAACATGTGCTTATATGATCTTCAAAACAACTGAAGATCTATCAACCGTGTGACTTTAGTGGCTTCACTATTAGTAATGTGACACTGATGCTGCAAAGAACACAATAATTCATATAAATTCAACAATATTATTATCCCTAACTCTACCTAGTATTTATCTTTGATTTTACTACCAATCTGCCTCTATTATACTTTTTCCACTAGAACGATATTGTTTTACAAGGATAATGTTTCCATAAAATTTCTACACTACCTGATATTACAGCCTATAATTTGGTTTTCTTCAATGTAATCCACCATTATTTATGTTTGATAATTACAAAAATCATGCATACAGGTTCAAACACGCCCCCTATTAGAATATATCATTGAATAATATAAAATGAAGAAATGAATTAATTCATAGTGCGACAAGAAAAAAATAATCTGACATAATTTGAAACAATTATAAAAACAAGATCTATAATTGTCTTTAAGACTTGATGGACCTATGGGAAATACAAGATCAGTAACCATTAAGATATGGTTCTATTAAAATTAATTCACTAGGCCATCTACATGAAATCGAGTTGATGATGAAGGGTGGAGATCATTTAATTTAATATAAATAGGTGGAAATGGAGGTGGTATAGATATATATGGATAAGTATAGAAGTGGAGATGACACATAATAGTATATGGATATGGTAAATGTGATAACATTATTAGAGATGCTGTAGACATGGTAAGATAATAAGAGGGAAAATAAGATGATGATGGTTGTTCGGTGGGAACAACCCGAGATGCTAAACTGAATGATGAGAAGTTAGTGTAGATGGGGTGTATTTTGATAGGTCATTGTGTTAATGTATTAGAAGGGTGGTCAAATTAGCTTTAATAGAACCCCATTTCATACCCATATTAGTAGTTTGAGTGGAATTAAACTACCTTTTAGTAGAATGTCTCTAAAAGAAATTTGATAATGAATAAGGATATGATATTAAATTTGATGTAGAAGAATTATATTTTGATTATAATACTCACTAAGGGAACTTAAGGTGGAAACCCTAGATCTCAAATCCATCGATCACTATCAAATAATAAATTTATTTTTAAATTCATCTATATCATTCTTAATCATCAAATGAATTAAATGTACATTTTTTATGAACAAACATATTAAAGAATAACAACATTGTGTAACCAAACATCAAAACAAGGTATTCTAAAATGACGAAAATAAATCCTTAATTGATAAAAATATTAATAATCATCTAATATTGAAATTCAATCCACCCCTCATCTTTGATGCAATAATCAGTTATAGATACTGAAAAAATTCGTTCGTCTATGGATAAGGGTGAACCGAGGCTCTGATCAGACCAACTGCATTACATGGTCAGGCGCCGACCCACTTCAAGAGATAAGGCAGTGATCGGGTGATGTGTGTTGGGTCATAGGAATGGATGGATTTGATCTAGAGAAATGATATTAAAATTGGGTTGGGGAAAATCATCATCAAAATCTATAGAACCTAAATAGAAAGCACACATTTTGGAATATTACATGGAAAACATCTTTATTATTGTTATTTGTATTTGAAGAGGGATGAAGAATGAGAATAATTTAAATCGACTAATTTTAAATTTATTTAATCTTATATTGGTAAATTTTAGAAAATGCCCCATCTTTTTTTGGATGGGATAGGGATTTTTATTTGATCCTCTATCAAATATCTGACAATGTTTGAACCTATATTTCTAATTTTTAAAAATAATTAAACAATTTTGGTTTCAATGTAGAGTAGATGGATTTAGGGAAGAAGTGAAGTTATAAACTGAAATGTGGTGCTGTGAAGAGGGTTTAGATTTGCCATGTCATGAAGGATTTCTCAGTAGATTCGACAATTAAGAAGAAGTGATGCAACACAGAGCTCGATGAAGAGACTAGTTTTGAAGGTTAATTTTTAGTTATTCAAACATTGCCTCAAGACCATATGGTGATCATCTCCTGCCCCACTTTTTACTTTTCCATCCATGAAAGAGATGGTTATCTGAATTATTGATTCTTTTTGGTAGGTTAGCATACAATGTTGTGTTGGTCATGAATATTTGAAGAAACTCTATCTTCTGTGGGGAATGTTTCAAGAAAATGGAAATGTTATAAATGTTTTACCCAATTATTTTTACTTATAAAATAGTTGAGAATGTGTGAACATGATTATATTTCAACTGCTAGATAGTTGACCAATTATTTCATGCCCCAATCATAGCTAGAATCTCTTTCTAGTACACCTTGACTAATGCTATGTTTTAATTGTCATGTTTCCTCTCCTAGAAAAACTATTTATTTTTTTTTCAAATCATTACCCACAACTTTCATACACTTTTTCATCTACTGAAGTCTAGTAAATATTTTTTCTTAAACCTATATTTCCAAATAATAACTTTGTAATAAAAAAAATTATATAAAAAACATATGTAAAATTCAGAAACATATTTTAAAATATTAAAATTAAATAAATTTAAAATTATTTAGTGTTTAATTATTATTTTTATCAAAATAATGAAATATGTAAAAAAATATTCTACTGAATATAAATCAATAACTGAAAAAATTATATGAAATATAATATACCCTATCATTACTTTACTATCACATCCAGTCACCTCCCATCAAGACATTGATCAAAAGAACATCTGAAAATTATTAAAAATTTAAAATAATTCTTGATTATTTTAATTTATTTTTAATTTTTTATATTTTAATAAATATTTCTATCATGATGGATAATTTAGGGGAGTTTCAATTCTTCCCCTTAATTTGAAAGTATCCTACTTAATTCAAAACTAATGTGTCGCACATTTATTGAAATTGACTAATAATACCATAATTAGTGGTCATTTCATGGGAGAAATCCTTTCCTATCGCCCCACACAGCTCGTTCCCTACCAACCATCACTGCACACCCTACCTTAACTCTCTCACCCCATACCCACCAACAGTGCACCCATCACAGCACTGAAGCCCATCACCAATATAACTTTCCACACATCATATTTCCTACCTCCCAATGACATTTATTTAGGAAAATCTCATCATCGTCACTACCCCCATTTCATCTACTCTTGATCCCCCTTTTAGTATATAGATTCGTGAGGTAAACACTATTTTCAAGAAGTATTATTGATTCATTTAATATGATATCTAATTTAGGGTTCCATCTTGTCACTCATAGATTATAGAAAAATATTTTATTTATCTATATTTAACATTATGTTCATTCATTAATTATTTGCTATGATTAAAAAAACATGATTTATATACAGTACTACAAAACCGGGTGGAATCAGGGATAAAAAGGAAATTATCAAAAATAAAAAAGGACAGATAATCATGGAGATATTTGAAGTGGGTCGATTTTATATGCGCAAAAAAAAGTGTCGATAAAGATTCCATTTATTATTGATAAAAAAGTACTGATAATCAGGGACTTTTATATGAACTATAAAAATAATTTTAAAGGTAAAAAAATAAAATTTTAATAGAATTTTTTTTACAAAATGGAGGGCGGACCACAACCCATTTATCAATGCTCGACCCCCTTATAAAAATGGCTTCCTCCCTACCTCCCTTTAATATCACTATCTCCACCCCTTTTATAGAGCTAAGGACCAGCTCACCCACCCGCACACCATTGCCTTTGATGGGCTTCGAACATGAGACATCCTCCTCATGTGACTACGACTCTTCCTCTCACCTATATTGTCATGTTTCTCATTTCATCATATATATATATATATTGTTACATTTTTATTCATATATTTAGAGATATTTAATTATATTTTTATCCATTTATGTAGATATATATATATATATATTTACTTAAATAAATATATAAATTATGTTCTAGTTGTGTGTATTTGAGTGTGTTTTTATAAATATATATATACATGTGTGTGTCTGTGTGTGTGAATCTATAAATATAATTATACATATATATATTTATTTTCAAATGTTATAAATTAATATTTATATACAGATATTAGAATATGTAGATAAACACATATATTCAATTCTATACACAATGAAATATATTTATATTTATATAATCATCATATATACATTATTTGTATATATATATGTACATAAATATTAAAATATTTTTATTTTAAATAAAGTGGATATTATTTTTTGTTCAGATAAGGTTTATATAGTGAGAAAACATATTTTATATGTAAATATTATTAATTATTTACTTTTAAAATTAATATTTTATGGGTGAATATATAATAAATTTGTATATTTTGTTATATAATTGATTATAAATAAAATTACATTGTGAAAAAATATAAAATTTCAATACCATAATTTCAATATGAATTTAATCCAAATGAATAAATTTAGTCCGCAATGGAAAAATAAAAAATACCCCCTTAAGGGAGGATGAAAATCAATCGAATTTAAAAAAAAGGGTTACACCGACTAAAAACTCAGTTTAGATGCATTTAAAACCATTTTTTGGACATAAAAAATGTGATTTTGGGATTATCTTTTGAAATTAGGGGGGTATACCCCATCACATCCTTTAATATGATATGTGGAATAGCCCAAACATACATCTATATTAACAGTGGTGGTCGTTTGATGTTCCAGTTGCATTTTCAACTTATCATAAATCTGTTACTAATTTTATTAATTTTTAAAAATTAAAATAGTTATTAAATGATTATTAGTAGATAAAAATTAAAAAATTATTAATTGAATATATATTTTATATTATTTTATAAATCCTTTTTACTGAATATCTTATATATTAAGTTAGAATTGGTATTAATCCTTATCTCAAACATATTACAAAATATAAATATTATATTTTCAAATATATTTATAATTTTTTATTAATTTAAATATATTTATAAATTGTTATATTAATATATATTTTTTAATGAATTGTAAATTTTGAAATACACACTTTATCAACACAAGTAATAGAGCCCTGATAAAGGTGTGCCTTTATCAATGTTTAAAAAAAGTGCTAATAATTGTATCCCCTTTATCAGTGCATTTGTACTAGTAATGATAATGGGATACACATCTTAAATCATTATTTTGTGGTGGAGTTATTAGGGATCCTTAAATTAGTAAATTTATGTTTTTACATGATTATATAAAATTGAATGGCTTCTATTGAAATACAATTATTTTGGAATCCAAAAAATATATATGTTAACTACATCTAGAATACTTGATTTCACCTATTGACTGAGTGTATCCATCAAATATTAAATTTCTATTAAATAATTTAATATAATCTACATTTTAGAACACTGACAAACAAGAGGATTTTAAAAAAATTATCTACGATGTTTTTTCTGTATAGTATGACCTTGATTTGTAATTATACTATCATATATGGAAACTATTTAACATTATACAACATATTTTATTTCCAACAGTAGACACTAAAATGAATTCCATATTTATTATTTTTCGGATTCTACCTTTTATGTTGAACTGAAATTACAATTTCTTAACAAGATAATGGTTTTATTATGAATCATAATGAAAAAAATATTATTATGATAGATAGTTAGAATAAAATTTATACTGGTATATCTATATGATAATGATCTCGTAATGATAAATACATAATAAACAATATGAAATGTATAAGAATAAATTTTAATATTTAGGATCCACATTAAAATTTAATTGGGTACATCTTTATATTTAAAGACAATAGTTTCATGTTTTTATTATTTTTTTGATGAATCAATTGATAAATTGTTTAACTTTGTCAATGAAGTTGGGATCATTATAAGGGGATATGGTGAGTTATTAGAGGATATTACAATATATTTGTAATTTTTTTCTAGATATATGATTCTATGTTATACATTATTGTAACCAGATTCCATGAATTATTTTGGAGGATTGATCTGTAAAAAATAACATTTTTTCGTTACTTATTATGAATCAATTTAAATATATAATAATATCTAAAAAAATAAGAATTCTTTTTATATTTGTGTAATAGTTACATCATTGTACATATATAGTTTAAGGGCTCAAAGCTCAGGGGCCCTTCACTTAATTTTTTTTGAATTTTGAGGCAATTAGAGGTGGTTTCAAGGAGTTTGGTGGATAAATGGGGGAAAGGTTAGTGCCACTTCCATTTGAGGCCAGGTTGCGACGTGGAGCCCTGGTTTGTGTCCTATGTTAGGATTCTATATTGTGGAATCCCGATTTCAGTATTGGGAGGCTAAATTTAGGAAAATTAGGTCTAGTATCTTTTTAGGATTAGCTGCAATGTGGTGGTAGGCTATGGCATAGGAACATCCCCATTTATCGAGCAGTGCAGCATGGTGTGATGTGGCAGTGATAGAGTTTTTTTGACAATACTTCCAAATCCTAGTGGTTGCAATGTAGTCTATATGCTAGGTCAGATTCCCTCTCCCGTAATAAATAAAATTCAAACCATGTATCTAGAATTGGATCCCATGAATGGGTTTTACCTGGGTGTGTGATATGGTCTCCTTCAACTGTGTAGTTGTCTAAGTACTCTACTACTTGGTTTTTAGGGCTTCACTGTGGTCCTCTAAAAATAAGTCTTCCAATAAATACATCCAATACCCCTAGCATGTGTTTTCACCACTACACTGCCTTTAACCCTGGGAACGGAAGGGTTCTTTTCATTATCCTTGTATCCCCCTTTCAATAGTTATCAATCTTGACTTTTTGAGATCCATTAGAATTGGTCACTAATAGGGTCATACTCTTTTTTAGGGATTTATTTTTGTTTCATGTTGTTTTATCCACTTCCTTCTTTCAATATTATGTTATATGATATCCATTTTTCTAGGGATAATATTTTTTACATTTATCATGGCGTTCATGGAAGAACATTGTTGGGAGATTGTAGTTTCTTCATAGAAGAGGTGATCAGAGATCCATGATATTGATTCATTCTTTTGCGAAGAATGATGAAGCTCTGAATTCTGGGATAAATTTATTCTCTTATTTGTTTACATGAAATAAAAAATATACTGTATTTTAACCCCTTGTAATGCAGTGGAATTAACATAATAAATACTAAAATGGATTACAGAATAGAATTAGATTATGTTTAGCGATGTCAAGTTGTAGCTTTCCACTGTGATAATGGATTTCTTCTTGTATTTCTAGATAGTGTTCTGTTTATAATGATCATTTTATACCATGTATTTATTCATGGTTTACCATGTTGAAATTGATGGTTTTCTATAAATCACATAAATAACATAATTTTTTATTTGTTAGATAAATAATTTATGAGGATACATTTTATACCAATCCAATGTTTCTCATAATTTGATGGAAATAAAATTGATATAGATATTCACATTTAACTGAATGTTTTATTTCATGGATTAGTTGATTTTGAAAAATAACATGATGTTTTAATGAAGTTGAATGATAAAAAATTCATAAATAATCTATATTTTCTCTTTTAAGTTTGTTTAAACTGGAAGCCTTTATCATAGAGAATGTTTAAATAATTTAATATCTTGTTGTTAATTTTGGTATTCTTTGTTTTCATAATGAAAGTTGAATGTAACCCATTTATGTTGTTCTTCAATTTATATTGTTTATAATAAAAGAAATTTATTATAAAATATTATTTATTTTAAAAATTTATTGGATTCTGGTCTCATTTTACCACATGAGCTGATTTACATCATCCGCTGAATTTTTTTGCCTACTAGATTTGGTATGGAAACATGGATATCCATTTTATACCTATTTTATTCATTTAAGGACATAAATGGATTCTTCCCCCTAATATTTCCTATCCATATATTTATTTTAGTTCTTACGCGTGATGCTAGGTGTGATGTTTAGTGTTGACTTCATGGAAACCTCCCATTGGCAGTGCAGTTAGCAAGTTAGGGCTATGGTATGGCGTTTCATCACCCATATAGAGCCTGAATTTGATATATGAAACAAATATTAAAACTATCATCTTCTGAATACAAGTTTATATGTTAAGAATAGATCAATATTACCGAAACTTGTACCCTCTCTAAGCTTGTGGTTTTCTTTCTTCATATTGGTTGTTCGGACACTTTTTCTCTCGCCCGGTATTGAGAATCTTCTTCCTTGGCTTAAATCAAACCAATGGTGGTGCTATCATCCACATTGATGAACACATACGGAGGCCTACAGACCCCCCTACATTGAACTGGGGCATGGCTCAGGGTGGAGCCTATCTGGGTTCTTTCCAGTTGCAGATGTTGCCAATATCTGGAATCTAAAGACCTACCATGATCATCCAACGATTAGATCTAACAAATAAATGGGTCCAATGTTCAAGGATAATTATGTGATATGGATGACAAAAAATTTCTCTATAGTTGTAGGTATTTCATAGACTTGATTCCATCTGTGTTACTACTTCATGTGCACAATTTCTATTTTTTCACTTCTCTGCATTAAGTTGGCAATCTACTCTACCCATGTGCATTATAATACATTTCTCTTTTGAGAATACAATAAAACTGTGTGTGTGGTTGGAGTTATTACTTTGAAATAGGTTCCAATGGGAACAATGCACATAAATCATGATGTTTATTTTGTTATATATTCTCTTTTAATCTTATTCCGTTATTTTTCACAACTTCCACATTATCTCTCTCTTTTGTTTGGTTTTCATTATAATCAAAATAATTTTTCAGTTTTTTATATTTATTTATAATATATTGATTATTTTGTGTTCCTTGGAAAATTCTTAAGGGGTTTTATTCCACTATTACTCCACAACAAACGGGTATAATATCCATATGAATAAACAATGGAGTCTTCAAAATGTGAAATAAAAACATTTGATGGGTACATAGATTTAAATTTGTGTTGATTAAAATCACAATCCCAGTACGTTCATCATGGGATGAAAGATTACCATTGTGTACCTGAAATACCTCATTTAAGTCTTTATATTGTTGGTGGAACAATTAGAACCTATTTATATGTCTATCCAAACATTTTTATGAATGCACATAGCTATTTAACCTAGTATTTATGTGATAATGTCTTGTGGGAGGTTGCATATGAGACCTTCGCATCCGATATTTGGTCTAAGCATGAAAACTATATATGAAAACATCATAAATTATTTGTCCACTTAATAAGAAAAAATTATATAACTTCATGATGCATCATGGAACCACCATCTAGATACACCTTGTTGATTTTAATAAATTATTTTTAGGGATCCCTAATATAAATTTTTTTCTCAAAGACGAGGACCCATAAATAATATTTAATATTTACTTATATATTTTATATGAACATATTATTTATTCTATGATTTATGGAAGAGATTGATAGACTTTATTGGATGATAATTGAATAATGATTTCACATGAGTAGCATAGCATGACTAATGTTAATCTTGAAGATGAGGGTATAAATGTAAAGGGGAGTTCAGAGTTTCGAGAGAAAAAAGAATGGTAAACATTGGAAGGTAAATAAGAGTCATTGCCAATCACATGAACATGACTCTAAACCCAAGCCTAAGGTGGTGACCTACTACCATTTATGAAATTCAGGGATTATTAAAAGAAAATGACATGATTTGAAATGTAGAAAACCTTTTATGGAGTCTAGTTATAAAATATAAATCCAGTCCAATGATATGAATGTGCTAAGTAGTTGTGTGTGTCTTCAGATACTCTTGATGCACAACGAGTCTTAGGCTCAGATTTTTCATTCCAAATGTGGCAAAATAATAGTTCATTTTCTTTTTTTACTAGGGGATATGAATGATACGTTTTTTTAGGAAACAACAAGAGTTTTTGCATCACCTTTAGATGTTATATTATTATAGAGATCATAGACCATTCATTTGTCACCATATTGGATGTGAGATTGGTTGTAGATTTAATCTAGAATCTAATCTCACTATGTTTGTTAGATCAGAGTGGTTTTACATTTAAGTCTGATTACATTTGTCTTATAATCTACATTGGAAATCGTATGGTTCTTAGAGGATCCTCTATGAATGAGTTATATTTTTTGGAAAGAACAACACACATCCATAATTTTGGAAACAATAGGTCATAATCAATGAAAACACTATACATTGTCATAGGTGTCTAGGACATGTGAGTGCTAAAGGAATATAGATGTTTAAAAAGAATGGGATTATCAGTCATGTTACATTATTTAATTTAACCTTTTGTGATGATTGAGTCAGGGGTTAGTCTAAAATATTCCATTTTCATAGTTACAACTTTATAGTTGGTCACCCACTTGAGTATGTTTACTCTGATTTGTGGGGAACTTCTAGGACTACCCCCCATTATGGAGGTGCTAAAATTATGACCTTTATATTTGAAAATTCATCTAAATTAAGGAATTATATTTTGAGAAATATATCAAATGGATGTGAGGTGATTAAAACAAGAAAATACTTTTTATAAAATCAATATGTGATGATGTTAATGAATTTTAGGATGAATAGTGGCCTTTAATACCAATCTACTTACTTTATCAAGTTTTGTGAAATTGAGGGAATATTAATCTAATGAATCATTAGTCATAATCATCAGTAGAATTATCTAGATGAGTGTATAAGTTTTAAAATTTTTCAAAAGGTTTCTAGCATGTTTGTATGCATGGGATTGTGCAATTTCTTTTTGGACGATGTTCCCACTATGATGGATTACATTATAAATAGGTTTCCCTCTCATGCTAACATTTTTAAACAACTTTTAAATAGTGGAGCAATAACACACCATCCTATGAACATTATAGGGTGTTTGGATTCACTACGTAAGATCATGTTAAGGATGATGAACTTGATCCCAAAGTTTTCATGTGTATCTTAAAAGGGAAAACTGAGGGGTTAAAGGGGTATAAGCTTTTGGTAGATAAACCTATCATTAATAAGTGTATTATTTTACATGTTTTTATTTTTCAAGAGTTTTTTCTTACTAGTATCCAGCCTCCCAAATTGGGTAATGTTGACCCATTTCAGAAGAGGTATTATGAGATTTATCCTACTAGATCCAGTGAGTCTCTTATAAAGACTCTTTCTACCTATCAGGTGCTCCTTTCTCATCCTGATTCATAACCATGGTCTGATTCTTGATGACACTCCTGATAATGTTGTTCCCAATGACATTAGGGGTTATTATCTAACTAGTGATTGGCATTGGAGTGTAATTGACCATATTTTTAGCTGCATCCATGTTTATATGGTTTCATTTTCCATTAATGTGGCTTCAGATCTTGGTGGAGACGATCCCAAAAGCTACAATCAACCTATCAATGATAGATACTCTACGAATTTGAATTTAGCTATAGAATGTGAGATGAAATCTTTATGAAGGAACCATACTTGGTCAATTTAGAATAAACCACATATTCCAAGGTTATTGGTTTTCAATTGATATATATATATATAATAATACAATAAAATATGAAATAAAATTAGGTTTAAATATAGAATTGTATCCAAAGGCTCCCTTAAATGTGAAGGAATTGATTAATTTGAATTTTTTTATCCGGTAGTGAAAATTTATTCAATAGAAATATTTCCTTCTTTTGTAACATATTTTATTTTCAAATAGAACCAGCATATTTTAAAAATTCATTCTTGCATTGTAATATTAATAAATAATTCTAAATGAAACATTTTACTATTTTTAAACATGAATTTAATGAAAAAAAATGTTTTTTTGAATAATAAATCATTATATGGGTTAAAATAAGATTCAAGATAATTGTATAGGAAGTGTCATTCATTAAAGTTTGAAAATTGTTTTAGTAATAGTCTGTTTGGTACATGTGTATAATTTAAATCTATTAAAAATAGATGATTTACACACATCTCTTTGTAGATGACATGTCACTCATATTTAGTGATATTAAATTAATCCCCCATGTTATAATTCAATTAGATCCAGCTTTTGAAATGAATTTTTTAGGTTTTTCTATTCAAATTATGGGCATGGAAATTTGTAGAGAAAATATTGATATGATTCGCTGTGTATCTAAGCATTCCAATATTCATAAATTTCATCATAGCTACTTGATTGATGGTTTGTATAATATTAGTGTTCTTTTAGATCAACATTTTAAACTATCATTATCTATGTGACCTTCCACAACTTCTAAGATTGAATAACTGAGTAGAATCTCATATTCTATTATAGTGGAATGTATTATGTATTCTATTATTTGTAATCAACCAGATGATTCTTTTTATATATATACTTTTATCATGTTTATGGAAAATCCTAGAAATCCACATTGGCAAGATCATAAATTTTTTTCAATGTACATTTCTTCCACCTCATCTCATTGACTTTTTCTATGGTAATAATATTAATTCATTCAATTTTGTGACAGTATATATGGATTCTTACTATGATGAAAATATTGATTATAGGAAGTCACTATCTGGTAATGTATTTACTATATGTGGAGGACCTATATTAAGGAAGCACGATATAAAATTAGATGTGACCCTATCGACAACTATATCTATGTACATAGGACTGACAGAAGTAGTCAATGAAGTCATATTTCTTAGGGGATTAATTTCTGAACAAAGTATACGTAATTCCTTGCTAGTGTTAATTGTGATTCAAAATCATTCATTTATTTTTCATAAAATATAGTGTTTCATTTTGGTTCTAAGCACATAGATACTAGGCTTCATTTTATTATAGAAGATAATGAATGTAGATAAGTGTGTGTCACTAAAATACACAAGAATGAAAATCTAGCCGATTGTTTGACTAAGGCAGAAACTATTTCAAAGTTCATGTATTAATTAGATATCTTTAACATGGATTCACATGATTAAAATTTACGTATAATAACATCACTAATTATCAATCTAAAATGGTGTATATTTTTTAATATTTGTATTCTTTTTTTCATATGGAAAATTATAATTAACAAATTCAAATTTTTCTTTCACACAAATTATTTCAAATACATGAAATTTATTGTTAAATATTTTTATACATTTTAATATATAATGAATTTTGTTTTCATTTTACCACATGAATATATTTAGAGAGAACTCATAAATTTTTGGCCTTCTTGATTTGGGATGTTATCCAAGATATCCATTATATACCAGTTATATTCATTTTTCTCTTTCAATGGATGTTACCACGTAATCTATCATGGAAATCTTTTTATTTGAGTGGTTCCATGTGTAGTTTGGTGAGAACATTGGTGTTGGATTCATGGTTTCCTCCCCATTGTTATGCAGTTAGATGGTTAAGGTTCTGGTCGGGGGCTTCACCACCCCTTCAACTCCTGCATTTGATGTACTAAACAGATATGATAATCATCCCATATGGTCATTGTGTTCATCAAATATGTAGATATCCAAATTCTTCATATTGAAACCCTCTCACCTATATTGGTTTTTTCATTCCGATGGTGGTTCGGTCTACTTTTAATCTCACCCATTATTGAGAATTGTCTTCATCAGATTCAATATCACCAGTGGTGTTGCTGTTGTTCTCATTAGAAAACACATATAGTGGCTTGTCGACATCCATACATGCCACTGGGACACTGCTCAATGTGGAGCCAATTAGGGTTCTTCCCTGTAGAAGATATGTGACCATTTCTCTAATATGGGGACATGGTGTGATTATCCTATGATGTGATCCAATGATGCAAAAGGATTGTTGTTCATGGTGATCAATGTGATCTAGATTCCTAGTCAATTTTTTCAAGGTTGTACGTATTTCTTAAACATGATTCCTTATGTGTTGGTGCTTGTAGTGTGTAGTTTCGGTTTTAGCACTTCTGTGCATTTTTGTTGCCTATCTAAATTGCCTCTGTAAATTGTAAAATGTTTTTCAGCCTCTATTAAAAGTGTATGTATGGGTGGTGTTCTTCCCATATAGTAGGTCCCAAATTTACCTAAGCACATAATTACATCTATTGCTTTTATTTTCTATTCTCTCTACTTCTTCTACAAATGTTGTTGAATCAATATTTCAACATCATCAATTTGTTTGGTTCTGTTTTCATTATAATAAATTTAACTTATATATTTTATATATTTAACTATACAATTTTTGTTTAATTACAAGTACATGGATGTATATTTGCGGTGGTTGTATTATTCAATTACCCCGTAACACTTGGTATTGATGATTCTTTAGTTTTTCATTAGATATAATGACTGATAATTGAATTGGTTAATTCAATATTGACTAAAAATCAATATTTTAATAACGATAATTGTTTTTTTCATGGATACCCATTTCCATGTGAATTATTAATGACTTCTGTTAGGGTTATGAGAGCCTATTAACATGTGAAGGATTTATAACTTTTTTAGGGCCATGTTGCATTATTAACTATGTCAATTTAATGCTACCTTTTCTGTTGTCTATATATGAGACTTTTTATGTGATGTTCGATGAAACTGGGATGGATGATGGGAAATGGTTAGGGATCCTTGACTTTTTGCAAATAGTTGACACCCATAATGGTGAGATGCATTATTATATACACGAGGTTGATAGGGATGACATCAGAGTTGATGGAATAAGTTGTAATTAGGGTAAATTGTTATTATTCTGAAATCGAATATTGATTCTTGTTAATGAATATATTTAATGGTGGAATTATTGGGTTTCTTTTTTTACCTATATTGCTTTACCTACTGCTTGAGGTATATAGATGTGTTTGGTTACATATCATAATGTTATAATTGGATGTTTTCATTCAAGACATAGAATTATGGAATTGTTATAATCTTAAATAAATATTTAAACCAAAATAATAGTTATTTTTAAAATGAAAATGTTAATGTTAATCCTGAGAAACCATGGACATAGTGGGATTATTCTATTTTTGCAAGGGCATAACATGATTGGTTAATGAAATATAATAAAAATAATGTAAATTATTATTTAATGAATAAATTAACATGAATTGAAATGTTAAAATAAAATAATGAATTTATTATAGATCCTTTAATTGCTCATGTGATTATAGGATATGTAAACCTGAGAAGTATAAGCAGGGTCTCGGAGAGACGATAGCTACAGTTGAACCTAGGACATGGTTATTTCTTATACATTGGTCATGGACTATACTATATCTTTTATGTTTTGTGATTTTATACACCAACCCATCCATTTGTGCAAATTTAATGAAACCTAGAGGACTCCAAGAGGGTGTTTTCCGCAACATCTAAATTGGAGAGGGTGAGATTACTGACTACCACCTGTGGTCTCATTCTCTTCCCCTAACAATATTATCTGTTGGTATGCACAGTTGTTAGTTTCCCATATATGTGTGTATTTGTAAATTATGAATTGTGGTTATTTCATACACATTTATTTCTTGATATAATATCCAAATGATTATTAAAGGTATGATGTGTATGTGTTCTGTGTATATGATGTACCATACTCGGTGTATGTGTTTTTATGGATTTGGATATAATACCCGATGTATGATTCACATCATACGAGCTGTGGTGTATCCTGAAAACTACATGGTAACTATATGGATATATGGAATGAGATGATGAGAAGATGTGATGAATGAAATTACTATCATGATACATTGCCCATGTGTCTTCATGCTAGCTTTTTATTGGAGAGATATATATCAGGACAAGTGATGTTATATCATAGCAGCAAACCAGTGGGGAGGTAGATGCGGGGTGTCGTTTTTGATTTTTTATTATATTATATGATCCCTCTTGGTCATTAACAATGTAAGAGGTATCCATGGTGAATATGGGTACTTAGAATACATTATTATGTGGTGATATGGTTTCACTAGTTGTTCATTATGCATTAGTATGCTTTCATTATAATTTACATTGGAGGCTCTAGGGATGATCCTACAAACTGTACAATTTTGATGACCCCACATATATATATAAATATACTTTTACTATTTAATAGAAGCAAGTTAGAGAATAAGATAAACATTATGAACATGTGGTTTTGCAAGAGATATTTTGTCTTCATGGTCACTATTGAGTGTTCCTTTTTTAAAATTAATTTTCATCATGGTTGTTTCAGTTTCGTATTGCATTACATGTATACTATTTGGATTCTTGGATCATTATAAGCATGAGTTAATTTGTGTATTTGTCTTATCTCTCCCTTCTGCATGTTTTTATTATATGATAATGCCTCACATTTATCTGTATGATATAGTCTCGTTGATAGTTTCCAACTTGGAGACTATTAGCAGTAATACTCATGTGGTCAGTATCCTCATTTTCCAATTTATAGCCCATGAGGGGTACTCTATAGGGGGGATGGGTTCATGACATAAATATATGGATAATAATTGGATTGATCTTCCAAATAGATAATCTAAAGTATATTTTAATGTAATTATAGATTTTATTGATTTCTCTATAAAAATTCAAAGTGATTATATTAGTATTCTGTGTAGAAAATGTGAAAATGGATATCAATTAACACATGATACAATGAGGGGCACCTATTCTGGATCAGGCTTCAGATAAATTATATGAGTTGTAAAATTAATCGAGAATAATATATTCATTGCAATTGAATGGGATCTATTCTTATGGGTGTTGATTCGAGGATGACTAATGTGATTTATAAAATACTTTATAATATGTTATGTGGGTTGGATCTTGAAGGAATTAGCATCCAAAATGTTGATACTAATGAGATCAGTCTATTATTTTTTGTAGATCATTTCTCAGTGGTTTTTATGAAATAAATGATGATTGATAAGCTGAATTATATTTTTATTGTAATGAATATAGTAATATTTTTCTATCATTGAGTTATTGTACTTGAAGGCTTTGAATTAGTGGTTAGACACATGGTGCAAAATGAAATTGTTGTTATTGAAAAAAGTACTTCCTATTGACGTTGTGATTATGGATACATATTCTCATGCTCGTATGTTCGCACAGAACATAGGTATCACAAGTGAGACCGTATATTCATGTTCAATCAAATGTGTGTTATTTAGAAAATAAAAATCCCATTTTGATAATTCTATAGTCTATGAATCTCTAAGTGGAATGATAATGCAGAAAATCAGCCTTATCAAGGTTAGAATATGAAAATGGGAAAACCAATTTCCATAATGAGTATGCATCACTTAACACTAAATCTAATATTGAAATATTATTTACATAAACTAACGTTTCTAAATTAAAGGGATGAATCATGGAATGAAATATGTTTATTGATATGATATCCCATCTAAAAGACTCACATTCAATGAATAAGCTTAATCTAAGGAAAACATATATTGATAAATACATTTATAATGTTTGATTTAGGTAGGTAGTAGATGATTTAAATGCACTTATGTCTTTGGTTGGTGCAACTCATAACACATTTCCCATGGTTGTAGTTCTTTATAATATTCATATATTGATTCTTATGAAAATAATTATATTTACATCCACTCTTATTGATAGACCAAGAATTCATGTGGATAATATTGATGGTTACATTTATCCATTGATTGAAAAAATGAAGGAATTTTGGGATGATGGTGTGATAACAAACAATATTTAAATGAATGAAATGTTAAATCTATAAGTTATTTAATTATATAAAATCAATGGATTCCCAAGTTATAAAAATTTTATGGTTGGATTATGATTGGTGGATTTTCATTCCTTTGACAAAATAAAAGTGAAAATTTTATATTGATTAAACAATCTTAATAATTTACATACATGAGCTAGATATGTTTTATTCCCCCATAGCACAATTTAATAAAGACCAAATTGGAATTTCATGTTTTAAAGAATTGAAACCCACATTGAATATCATGATATGTGTTAAAATAATATCAGATATAGAGAAATAAAACATTCCCATGATACATGAATGTTTATTTTTTTTACCTCTCTCACTACACACTATTTGTAGTTTGGGTAGAAAATATAGTCACAATTGCAAGGAGAAATTTTTTTTAATCTCACATACTAGAAAATTACCATATTATGGAATGATTTTGATTTCATTCTCATTGAAATTTTTTGTGATAATATATTGGGGACCATTTTGTGCATTAGTGGAAAATAAAACGACAATTTCTATTAATGATGTTAATAAAAAGAAATAGGGTTATAGAAACAATTACATATATATTTGGGGAGGGTAAGAGGGAATACATGACTGTTTTATACTATATGATGAATAAAAATTGAATTTCATTCCCTTTTTATGATTATCATGGTGCCCAATGGATACTCTTCAATAAAGGGTTCAAAATTTATGGAAATCACATGATACTTTAATAGTTGATTCTAGATACAATTTGTGATTGTTTATCAAACAATGTTTGTTAACCATTGATTAGGATGTGTTATTTTTTATAAATTTATGTTTAAAAAATCAATAAATTATTGATTTAAAATTTTTAAAAGATAGGATTTTTAATAGGATTTTTCCATTGGAGGAAATATTTCAACCCTCATTATTCAATGATATGATTTATTTGATGGTACAGTTAACCATTGATGTAATTTCTACTATTATTGTGAAATTCCGGAGGAGCTATCATGTCGAGTGGTATCTGAATACCTAAGAATGATTTATATGAAATAGATCGAATCTAGATGTATCAATAACCATTGGATATTTTATGGTTGAGTATACAACATTTTCCACTGAATATCATATGGATGTTAAAATAATATTTGATAATTAATGATAGATTCATGATTGAATAGATAGATAATGATCTAAATTTCATATGGGAAACATTAAATTGGTATACAATCATCGATTCATCCTGTTCAATAATCCACTAGTTGCATTGATTATTTAGTAAGTGTATTATCAATTGTACTATTCATCTTTTATGTGTCTTGTTTTCTTATTGAAGTAGATAATTTAAATATGTAATTATCATTTGATGGAAAAAATTTATAAGATAAAAAAGGATATGCCTTGTACTTGTGATTATTAGATTCAAGATACCCTTTATAAATTAATCCATGATTAATTCATGGATTTTGCAAGTTTAAATTCATATTAATTATGATTGAAGTATAGTAATAATTTATTTATTAAAAATAATTTAATGAAATCCTTGAAATTTATAAGTATTTAACCTATAGGAGTTAGGTGTCCATACATTGAGGGCATAATATAACCAATTAGATGACGATACATCCATATTGACTCATCATTACAAAGCTTTAGATAATAATTGATTTAAAATTGATATTAAATATGTTGATGAAAATCAAGAAACACAAAACCATTTGATATCCATATATCAATTTTGGTTGCTACTATGGTCAATTAAAATACATCGGTGATGTTTTATATCCACACAAGTTGAAATACATATCATTAAAGTGTAATTAGGTTGATCTTCTCTATGGAACTTTGGTTTCCAATTTCTGTTTACATTGGTGATGTAAAATAGTATGTTATATTCATATGAAGTAGTTAGTGACATATTTTTAATTTTGTTAACTCGTGTAAATCATTCTTACTTCATCATTTTTCTATCTAATCCAAATAGGAATGTTTCTAGGAAAATTTTAAGTCGAGGAGTGTTTTTTATTGAATGTGATAAACCTAGGACTACTGACTTTTTCACTCAAGATAGATCCACACTCTGTAGATGAATCTGAGGAAGATATTGAATATTTTATGGAGACAATTTAAGGATAAATGAAAAATTTTCATGTTTATTGAATGGTATGGTGTTTTCCAAAAACATCAGTTTAAAATATATATTTAACTGTTTAACAATTTATAAATTTTTATCTATTTTTTGGGTATTTACCTTCACTTTAGTTGATATATAGTCTATTTGTGTTTAAAAAATAATGACTTATATTACTACAGACATGTTAGAGGAACTTGAAATGGATCTACATTACTCTATAGAGGCATCGACCTCTATGGGTGGAGGTATGTATGGAATTAAATGTGTTTTTATATTTTCAATTATGATGTAAACATAAATTTTTACATCATTAAAATTATATATCATTTTTGTTTCAATAGGATATGAATAATCATCATTTTCCACTAATAGGATATGACTTGGTTGGGGGATATAACCATGAAAAGACCCTTAATATATAAGTATATGAGACATACCATCCCATGAAAGAGTGTCCCACATCCATTTTTCTCTATATGGGTCATATCATGATTGACCCACATATATTTACATTAACTAAACATGAATGGGATTCATTCCATTAGGACACATTGCATCGAATATTGAGGAATATTAAGGTAAGAGAATCATTTTTTTTATAATCTATTCTTAAAAATAAATTAAATTTATTATAATTTTTTAAGTAAAATCCTATGAGATTTATCCCCATTATGTTTCATCCATTTTCGATGGAAAATTTTGTAAAAGTTAAAATATTATAAAGGTTGAGTATCGAGGGATAAGTATGTACCCAATATGGGTGCCCTAGACATTTGGGATATAGTCCTTAGAGGTGTTCTCCCTTATCAGTGACATGTAATGGTTACATATTTGTCCACTGAGGCAATGATAGCGAACCTATTCATTTGTTGTTTAAATATTTCAATGAATTTGTTCCATTTTACATGTTTCAATTATGATTTTAATAAATGTTGGGGGGATGGCATATCTTTCCAAGAATCATGTGATGTAGGGACAACCTCACAGGCTTGGGACTCATCATGTGACCATCACGTGATGTATTTATCATTTAATTTTTTATTATTTAATATGGTTTTTTATTCCATGGTTATAACTTATTGGTTTATAGTTACGATATCAAGGTACAATGACTGATTGAATATCAGTGTGGATGATAACTCATGATTGAAATGATCTAGATGTTACAACTCTTATAGAATTTATATATACTAATTAAAAATACATTCATGTATATATATATATATATATATATATTACAAATGATATATTTGAGTCTGAGATAGAATAGCTACCCGATGACCATCGATAACATTGCGTGTAAATGGATGATATATTTCATTGCATCATTGATCATGATGGGTGTGGATATAACATGGCATATGTAATAGAGATTCCATGTACTATAGTTTCATGTGCTATCATTGTGGCTCCTTTTATTGATGGGGTTGAAAAAAGAGGTGATAGATTGGAGTCTAGATTCATTCTCCTGAGAAGATAAATACACTACATCTAGCTTATGTAAAAGCAGTATTGGATTATCTAGGGTTATGGTGTAGTGTATCCTATAGTGTAGGATTATTCTTGTTTTTTTTATTTCATTCATTATTTTTATTATTATTTGTAGGAATATACCACATCAGATATATGTAGAATCTATGGTCCAATGAGATTCATCTTATCTAGGAGTTGTGTTTAATTTTATCATTTTGAATTCGAATTTAAATTAATGGTATCATTTTTTTTAATAAATTCAAAAATCAAAATTTCATTTTCATTAAATAGATATTTTACAAAGTGGTGATTAAAAAAACTATATAAATTTTAATTTATGACAAAAATTATGAAAATATGCATCAAGTGATTTTTTATCATTAATTTCCAACACATTTCAACTGTATTGTCAAAAATAATTAGTGATATTTAAGGTACCATATTAAATTTATTATTTCCTAAAAATGACTTATTATCGATTTAGGAGTCAAAAAATGGGGAAACCCACTCGAGTTAGTGTTAAATAATAAGAGAATGATTGTACCTGATAAACATGAAATTATAGGATAATTAAGTTTTTGTAATTTAAAATCCATAAAAATCATTAAAACATGGATCAGATATCCAAATAGTTCGATATAATAAAATGTGACATTTTCCCATAGATTTGGGGTAATGTGAAAAATCCCATAAAAGGGGTTAAGAACAAGATATATAACTATTACTAACATGAAATCAAGGTATACAAATCATTAAGGCATTTTTGATTTTTATGAGTAAATGCTGCATCTATAAAAATCATGTTTCAATCGATATGATGGATAAAAAATTGTAACATTGTATAGTTATTTTAATATCACATACCTCCTATAATGGGGGTATAAAAAAAGAAAATGATATCAGGAAGATGTGAAAATCAAGAAGATCGTTCCTCAAATCATTTTGGATATGTTAGTGTCAATTATCTATCAACCTGGTTCCCATACTAATCAGTGTGGAATAAGGTAAGTGTATAGGGGCTAAAACCAACCAAATGATCATTGATTGACTTTAAATCCTTGTAATGGGATCATGAATACAATTATAATATTTAGGGATCATTGGATGATTGATCAGACACCCAAATTTCTCAAAATTATTGAATGTCATGTTTTTTTCTCAGATTTATAGTTAAGTGAAAATCACATTAAATGATTTTTTACCATGTAAACAGAGTTGGATAGAAATAATTTTTTTTGGAAAATGATCACTGAGACAATTATAATACACATGAATGAATGTTTAATACATCATATTATAGATTCTATAGATATTATGGAAAACATTGAGTGACATTGAATAGTCCAATTATACTAAAATAACACCCATGGGTGGGGTAAAAACAAGAAAATGAATTTGTATTGATGTGAAAATAAAATATAATAGTTCGTGATTCATTTTTAATCCTTTTTAATCAATCATGAAACAATTTTATTCCAAAATTGTTTAGTAAAACGTAAGGTACGATATGACAATATAAGATTTTTTGTAATAATAGATAAATCATATGGTTAAGTGTCAAAACCAACAAAATGCACTCTGATTAACATGAAATCCATGAAAAATCATTGTTATGTCATTTAAAATCTCTTGGATTGTTTGGAACATCATTCCGATTCTCAAATTTTGTAGTATGATTGCTTGTGGTATTCCCCTCCCAACTAATTTATAGTTAATTAAAAAATCGCATAAAAGTGAATAATGATAGGTGAACAGACATTTATTTATTTGAAATTGTGGTAAAATAATCACCCAATTGTTTTTTATCTATAAGAATCAATGATTGATCCATAGGATGATTGTGATTCTTAATATGATGGAAAATATTGGGAAATATGTTGTATTTTAAATAAAAAGACAAATCTACCATCTGGGATTCAAAAACAATAAAATGACATCAGATTGATCGTAAAATTTAGAATAACATTACATGAATCATTTTTTATATTTTATAATCAATGAAATATCCATATGATTCTCATATTGATCAGTATGGCTGTAGGTATGATTTGAAATTGTTAATGTTTTGGTAATAATAGACAATTCATATTTATTAGGGCTCAAACTGAACAAACAATCCCTGATTGAAATGATAATTCAGAAAAATGAAGTGTTGGTCATTAAAACCCTATATAAATTATTAACACATTGATTAGACACTGACATGTATTATAATGTTAAATATTTCCATTATCTCTTACATTTGATACTATGTGGTAAATCACATTAAAGGGGTCATCATGCTGTTTTTGCAGACCATAGTCAATTGATTTTTTAATTAAAAGAATGGAATAAATTATAGGAGAAAACAAGATCATTTTGCAAGGAGTGTGTGATATTTTATTCCCCACCATTCGAATCAAATTTTAATAATTATTTTTTTTATTAATTATTTTAATACAACAAACATTGTCTTTAGTTTTTTATGAATAAAGAAATTAATAGAATCAAAAGGTATATTCACACAACATAAATTTGAGAAATTTAAAAGATTATAAGGATGAATTTATGTAATATAAATCATTATTTATGTGTTTATAATTTTTATAATTCAATGAAAAAGTTCAATATCATCCACTTATTCACCCTCTAATGTATTCATTATCATGGATCCATGAATGTGCTTTATAGATACATAAACAATCCAACCCATATTGGATCTAATGTTTATTCAATTACTATAATAGGGGGTGAATTTTAGTATAAATATCAGACTGAAAAATTAAAAAACCTATTAAGATAATGTGATCATTCTCACAGATCATCTGATTATTTGAGTAATTAAATTAGATCCAGAAACAGTCTGATTAAACTAGAGTATATTGATATCATAGATACAATGTTAAAATAGTTTTTTAAAATGATTTGTATAAAAACTTAATTTTTAATACACATGCAAAAAAGAAAATAGATATTTTATAAACCCGGTATACAAAATCATTTAATAGTATGAATTACATAAAATAATATAAAATAATTTACTCTTTTTCCTTAAGAGGTAAGGTAGTTAGAAAACCATTCTATGGATATCCATAGTTTTCTACACCTACAATATGGTATGTATTTCCTTAATAGGAAATCCCTCTATCCGATGGATCAGAATCAACTCCATCTTCCAAAACCCCGGGAAGTCCTCAAATCAGTGATCAGATTCATATATTTCTTTCTTGACCAAGGAATCCCTCGATGTGATGATCATCATCTATCTTAATGTCCCCATAATCCCTTTCTACGATGGATCACATTCACTATCTTCTTATCCACAAAATTCATCAATTAGTACCATGGTTGGACATGTGATTACAAAAGAAAATATTTCATAAGGAAATACAGTCCTCACAAGGATTCCATAGAACGTCAACTCTCTAAAAAGTTAAAAATACTAGGAATGTGGTGTTCATGTAGAGAAATATTTATTTGAATTGAGTTCCAAATTTCATCAGCTCTTAACTATTCAAATGACCTCCTATTTATAAGCAATTTTCTAATGGTCATGTTTCTGAGTTAGTTGCAACGGTCTAAAACAGATTGCACATGACAACTCATAATGATCAGGATCTTTATCTTTCCAGTATGGATGATTAGTACATTGATAGTTTGACATCATTTAGATAATCACCATTAAAATTCTATTATTGACTACTTATTATTGATATGATTTTTTTTAACCAATTATAAACATTGAATTGTTTGATGAACTTCCTTTTATATTTTCAATCTGATAAACTAAGTAAGGGTAAGTTTAATGAATCAATACTAGGGTTTGTCTGAAGGCCATGACATTTTTTTCTACTAATATGCAACTATAACTGTTGATCAAACCAGTAGTAATTCAAATTTAATATAGACACCTTTAGTATGATTGATCGGAATGAAAAATAAATTATATTTTCTATCTTTGGAATTATTCATAGATTCACTATAATGTAATTATTTCTACAAAAAATATAATTAAACTCATGGGAAATATAAGGTAATTAAATTATTAATTTTAGGAAGTTTTTGTGATTTCCAAATCAAAGGAAACGAAATGTGAGATGTAATACTTCTAACTCAACAAACCATCCCTTTTTTGAAAGCAAAAAAACAGCACTTAAAAACAAAAAATAATAACATTGAAAAAACTTATTTTAATTTAAAATTTAAATATATTGAAAGAAATAAATAATATATTTACTCCCACATAGTTTATAACCACTTTTGAATCTGATTTAATTTATAAATTCAGATTCTCCCCCAGAAGAATAATATCTCACCCTTAGGATAATATCTCATAGGCCTATCCCATTATTAACTTCCCATGTTTTGTAATTTTCATCCTCATCATAATTTTATCCACATTTTATGTTTACAAATATAATAGGAAATTTATATATCTATAAATTTTAGAAAGAGATAAAATATGTAACAATTTTATGTGAAATAACTAATCATCCCAGAAATAAATGAAGAACAAATTATTCAGAATTAATTGGAATAAATTCAGACATAATGTTTATGGATGAAAAATTAATTCAGAGTTAACATTCAATAAAACATGTTTCAAAATATAAATCAAGAGTTGAAATAAAAAATATCATTCCTTATTCATCATCTTTTTCACAATTGCACTAATAGTCTATAATGCTTCATAATCCTTCGAAGCATCTCTAACTGATTATTTAAGATTGACAATCGTGTCCCCCATCACTTTATAAATTGAACATTATTACTTAAGTCATTCAACTTATTTAGATATATTTTTATTTTCATCCTTTATATTGAAATTATCATATCCTTACTTTCTATGTCTTCTATTTTCTAACTCTATACTATGAACGATTTGATAACAAACATTAACATCCACATTATGATCATCTGTTGTATATCTGAACTCTTCCAGAAACATCACTATATAATAAAATTCCATTGATAAATTTTCAATGGATTTTTATATTTCTAAATATGGATTCGTTACTTCTGTGAACTGGTCATCATGATCCTTGAGATCAATTTTCACATTGTTTGATCACATAACAATCTGATTGTATGATAACTTTTAAGCAGTTGTCTTTTGATAAAATGATTTCAAATCTACCTTAATGTGAACATCATATTTTTTCAAATCATTCAGTGGTTCTAATTTATCATTTATACTAATTTGAAAAAATTTAAATCTTGCTCTATGATTGTAATTTTATAGAATTTAATATCTTAATATTTTCATGGTTTTGGGAATATTCTGAAAGAGATTATGCATAACTATCCCTTCATAGTTTGATGGACCTAATAGTTATCTAGAAGAATTTGGTTTAGGGGATTCTATACATAGTTATTCTTCCTTATCAACATTGTAATTTCCTAACTTAGAATCATTTTATTCATATATTATAGTAGAAATGAAAAAATATTTATCAAATTCAATATTATTATAATTGTTCTTGGGAATTTTTAACTTCATCCCCATATTTTGATGGTGAATTTTATTCTACTTTGGATGATGAATTTTCTTCCCCAAATTCTTCCAAAATATGAATCCTTACATGATTATGAAGGTACCCGAGTTTAATATTATAACGAGTTTGAGATTTTTTTGACGATTCATCATTATAATCATATTCTTCCTCCTCTTCATGTTACTCTTCTTCTTTTTCCTATTCTTCTCCCACTTGTTTATATTTTTCTCATCCTTCTTCCTCGTATAAAAATTCATTTTCATACTATTTCATTAAATTATCTTATACTTTTAAGAAAAATTAAATCAAAATCCTTATCTTGGTTTTCTATATTAACAATCTACCAACATTGAAAAGTGATGATCCTTTTAATAATGGAATCATAAATTTCAAACCATTTTCACTAGATAAATCATTCATTATATATTAATCTATAGGAAAAATATTCTATAGTTTTCATTGTACTGGGACATGAACTGTTGACCATAAAAATGCCAAATCATTGATAAATGAACTTAATGTATTGTTAAGAGTTTGGAGAAAATTATTAGCTAACTAATAAGGGACACAGGTTTTACCACCTAAATATAGGAATGAAATCAATAATTATAATTCCATGAATTTAAATGTCAAAAATTAAAAGAAATTATTTGATCTAATGATAATGATTTAATTGATGAAAGTGTTTAAATATAATTTTGAACTCTTAATTTTTTAATAAATATTTTCATTAAAATAATTTTCAATCCAATTTGAAAAACTATTAGTTAGAAAAAATGGTATTAAAACTAAAATAATAGGTAAAAGAACATTCATAACTAATATAATGAATCATTGAAAAAACATCAATATGAATAACATCTTGAGTAGAAAAGTTTCAACTGTATGAGTCAACTGATCCTTTTTTTAATAAAAATGAATATTGATTAAGATAAATATTATAAAAAAATAATTTCTACACATTTTGTAATAATTTTTCAATTTGATATTTTAATAACAAATTTCTAGAAAGAATTATTTGTATAAGATTTTTTGGTTATAATTTTTTTTATTACAATGAATCATTTGAAATACATTTTAGATTCAAAAATTATTTATTAGAAAATTTAGCATTGAAATTATTTTAAAACATTTTTAGTCTGAAAAAGTAAATATAAAAATATTGTTTTTTAAAACTCAATGTTTAATTAAAAAATAATTTTATTAACATAAAATCAAATGTTTTGGGTGATTTGAATTTTTGAAACCATGTGGTTTCTATTCAAAAACATTTTTTCGGAACAAATCCATTTAGAAAAGCACACTTCACATCCATCTGAAAAATATTAAAATTTTTGAATGTTGTATAAGCTATAACATTATGAATAAGTTCTAGTTTTTCTACCAGCATATTGCTTTCTCTATAGTATCTTACCTCTTGTTAATTATAACAATTAATAATAATTTTATCATCATTTCTAACTATTATTCATATTTCATTACATTTGTTCCAAAAAACAATTTTGCTCCAATTTTAGAAGTATCATTAGGGCATTTTACCGAAGTCCAAACTCTTTTCCTTTCAAACTCGTTGAGTTTATATTGTATTTTTAATCCAATATTCATCACCTAAAGCCTTATCCAAATTATTAGGTTCTAATTCTAATAAAAATGATAGATGTTCAATTTCATTTTTCAATGAAATTATACTTTTAATTAGTAGATCTGCATCACCAAGGATATTATCACTAGGATGAATCTTATGTAACAACTGATTCCCTAGGTTTTCAAAAGTCTTTTCTATAGAAACATGTTGAAAATATTATTGGTGAAAAAATAGTAAATTTATTTTTTAGATGTATTCGCATGTGAAGAAAATTATAACATATGATAAAAATAGTTTTAGAAATAATATATGATGAAAGTAATTTGGGGTTGAATGAAAATAAAAGTATTATTTTCATTAATCATCTACTAATGGTTAGTTTTTCATATTGATGATAAACTAAACATTGACCAAGGAAGGAAAACCGTGAACAATTTATGGTTCATGTTTTTGTTTTCTTCTAATCAACTTATGTATCTCTCTTGTATTGGATTCATCTCAGCTCCAAAGTAGAGCTTCCTCTAATAACATGGTTGCTCCATCCATTATATATACATTTACTCAGAAACAAGAGAGGGAAAATTAAATATATAAAAGGTATAATGGTAATTCCAAACCTAACAAAATAAAAAGTAAGAATGAAAACATGCCAACAATTTAATTTTATAATCAATTTCATAAAACCAATTACATTAAATGGTCTTGTCAAGGATCGTGATCATCCACATGCATGAGATTAATTATTTATATAATAAATTGACAAATGAATTCTAATCATTATTATTTAAGATAAACCTTGATTGAATAATTAAATAATATTATTTATTTAATCAATTATTTTCTCTTAATTCACATATAAATTTATCTGAGATTCTCACCCATCATAATATTAAAAAAATTAAAAAAATTATTTAAAACTAAATATGTACATAAAACACCATTGAGAAAACATGGTGAGTACCCATCCAAACTACCCAATATATATTGTACTCATATACTGTTTACTCATTAGATATGTGTCATATACGAATTAAAAGATAATTTCAAGGTGTGTATTATCAACTTAATGATTACACTGATTACATGATTTTCCTATCACCTATTTTTATTTAAATGTACATAGAGAATAAATATAATATGATCATATTTGATATATAGATCTGAACATTATATATAAATTAATTCCAAATTATTATATATTAAAAATCATCACATGGAAAGTAGTCTCAACTTAACGACCACACACAAGAACACGTTTATACTATTCTCATTGTATATTAAATTAATATTCAATTATTCATAATTTGGTATGTGTACATGGAGTTTTCAAGATAGCTAAAGGGAGTGTAATATTTTCACCATCTATTTGAGACATTCTCTTAGGGACATGGCATGGAAAAGTTTAGAGTACATCGTGTGAACAAGGGAAAACTGATGTCTTTTCATTGAGTTACCTAGTCACAAGTCAGGTAGGCCATGTAAGAAGATATATGACCTGTCTGTGACTACAATATTACAAGATGTGAACAGTAGTTACATGGAATATAGTCCATCTGAATGTGTTCTAGAATTTCCCAATCAACACGTGATGTAAAATTAATGATACTGCATTTAATAAATATACATTCCATGAATTAATTGTGAATTAATTGTTGTTGCTTTGAACAAATGTATACGATGTGTAACTCCATGTTACAAAGCGTGTACATCGTGATATCTATCCAGATTCCTCTAGAACTCTAGGTGATATCATCAAATTTAGATCATTCATAAAATTAATCACTTTAATCATATTTTGGAGAAACTAATGATGAATACGAATATCTAACAATATGGATATAAGAATGATTATACTAAAATTGATAACTCAATTACAAATGTGTAAATCAATCAATGTTATTGAAATAATTATAAATAATTATATAACAACTCTGATACATCATTGTGGTTTGAGGTGGAACAGATTCATGTGATTGGCTATTCTCGACTTCTATTTTTTTATTAAACAACGATCAATATAATATTTACATGATGATAAACATATTGAACAATTTAATTGCATTAAATGAATAAAATGGATAAAATTCAAAGACAAGAAGACATGATCATCGCATATATTTATAATTAATTTAATCATTAAAAAAATAAAATTGTGAGATATAATTTCAAAGTTTATGTATTATAAAAAATGTTATGTTGTATTTTTCTTGTTATATGAATCAAGGGAAGATTCAATCTGGTGGTGTACGATCTGTGATTTTCTTGAGGTAAATTATTATTTATGTTTTGGTTAATGTATTCTTAATGTGGTTAATGGAATGATTGATAATTGTATGTGTAATCTCAGGTGTTTCATGGGGGTATATGACCCAAAAGAGTTATTTTCACCATCTTGTTCATGCTTCGTTGTTAGCGCATGGTTAGTTGTATCTATTCTCCCAAATCATGCTACCCAAGAAGAAGTGGTTCATGTTTTAGTAAACCAAGCAAGAGGGGAGGCCAAACCATGTAAATGTAAAGATATTAATTTTACATGGTTGGGGAAAATTTTTTTAAACCATGTGGGGCTCCATATGTAACTATGAAACTCGGCCCCTCTTGCAAAGAGGCTCATGCATGGTTAGGGTATGGTTTGGGAAACCGTACAAAAAAATCCATGTGCCCCATTAAATATTGGATTTTACAATTTCTTCTACCATGATTTTATGTTACTCACCATAATTTCGTCCTAATTCATCTCCTCTTTCCCTAGTGATGATCCTAAACAACCAAATATTCCCATTGATCGACCTCCTTAATTTTTATGCCATTTGGAAGGTCATTGGTTGTGGTTAAAAATCCATGTAATTCTCATTCCCCACATGATTCTCATTTTTGGACTAGGTCATGTGGTTTCATTATTATTTTTCTTAATCCCTAAAAACATAATTTTGTAGTGGATCATAAGTTGGTTCTTCAAAGGGTGTTTGAATTTTGATCTATTTCTATGTATACGGATGCATTCATCTCCAATTTTGGGAAAGAGGTATATAAGTTATATTCCCTTGTCATGAATGTGATTTGTGCTTATGTAGATCTGTTAATGGTTCTGTTTTATTGTCATGTTGATTTTTTTGAATATATTTGGTAAAATTGTTATTTAATGATGAATTGAACTCCTCATGATCATCGTGGGTTGCATTGAGATTTACTAGACCGATTTTGGGCCTCCCATGGGGTGTGATAATATTCTCAAACATGTAAAATTGTAATGATAACTATAGATCTGAATTTAAATAATGTGGATCCCATGATGAAAACTTTCATATGTTAGTTGAGATGGAAAAAAGTATTATTGATAGTTTTTCATAAACATTGATTATGGAATAAGGGTTTGTTTGAAATAATTTAAAGAGGATTAAATAGAATAAAGTGAATGTGTCAAATGACATGTCAAATTTATATTTAAATGTATGAATGTGATAATTCATTTTAAATAATGAATTATGTGAAATGTGTTAATGTATGGAAATTGTTGAATAAGACAAATGGGTTTAGATATGAAATGTAATTTTATTAAATTGGATATGTAAGATGTGTGGTAAATGTTTTAATGGGTAAGGGTCTAAAAATGATTTAAGTGTCAAATGGAATGTGAATTGTGAATTTAATGTGTATTTATTATTCATAGATTTATTTTTTATATAATGTAATTTGTTGAATAAGAATAGGCACATGGATTTATGGTATGTGGGATATTGGAATGATGTTCCTCCCACAGGTTTGGTGGGAATGAGGCTTTAAACCACTATCTTAGAACACTATGGTAAGGGAGTTGGATTGAGGATATAATCCCCTAATATATTCATTTGATGATACTACCTGAACTGTTACTTCATAGTGTGTATGATGTATTTGTTTTGAAATGGTTATTCCTAGTGAGATATGGAGCATAACATATTTGATTCTGTATGATAATTTATCCTATTATAATGAAGTATGAATGATGTAAATGAGTAACACAAGTATTATGTAAATGAAGGGGTTTAAGTGAATTAATGGAATAAAAGTTGAATGTTACTAAAATGAATATTTTTAACTAATTGAACCTGAGTTTTCTTTTGATTATCATTACATTAATATTTTATATTCATTCACTATATATATTTATCTTCTAACTTGTATAATCCATTTCTAGTGACCTATTGAGTTGTACTCACACCCTGCTCAGGCTACCATTGGGTAAATGAGAAGATATCTTTGTAGTTGGATTAAATAATGGAAAATTGCATGTTCCAGGGAGTTGAGTTAGGCTTGGGATGAGAATGTATGTTGATCTTGACATTCAATCAAGACCCATTTTAGTGATGTTTATATTGGTCTTTATTCTTGGGTTTCTTAACATTAGTAACTATTAGCATGAAAGGACTTATTAATCAATTGGTTTTGGTTGTACTTTATTTGGGAAATGGTTGGTAGTGAATGTTCTAGGATGTTTCATTTTTTCCTTATTTCATATGTTACCTAATGTTGCGTACTCTGTTAATGAATTTATAGTCACCATATTTGACATATTTGGCCCTCACTGCTAGTTGGCTTCTTCAATTGTATGATGATGCGTGTTTAAAGTCATGTAGGGACTCGGCTCGGAGCACATGTTTAGTGTATTTTGGGTTGAGTACATTACAATGTTTTACAAGAGAAGTATTTTTCCATGGTATTACTTTTTAGGGATTATATACTGGAGAATAGGATGTGTCTGGTTTTTTCTGATGAGATCATGTTGAGAGTACCTACACCATCAATGGGAGAAAACTAATATAACTAATGGTGGGAATTGTTCTTCATTAAATGTGTTGTTACAATTGAATGATATTTCACCATATATTGATGCACTTATAATTTTATGAGATTGTTTTATGAAATTTTTCTTATGGTTGGAATGGAAAAAGGTTGTGAATACATGCATAATTATAGGAACTTATAGATATAGATGGAATTCATTAGTATTGGCATACACAAGATGGTTGTGAGAGATAGGATGTGTAGAATTACATTCACATTCGTTAAAAAATTAAAAAAATAATTTCTAAAAAAGATGATATGAATGGAAAAATGTAAATATTGTGAAATAATCATTATTGAGTATTTGTTGAAGAAAATTTGTAAATGAGACAAAATGTTGGTTACAATAAATTGTGAGTTGATAAGGGTACTTAAATGAAATGATTTGGGCTATAAATATAGAAATGGTTTGAAAAGTGTGTATATTGAAAGACTCGTGAATGAAAATGTTGTATTACCCCATGTTGACCATGACCCATGTTAGGGATGGTTGAGGGTAGTGTAAATGTGAGATAATGTCTATTGGGACTAGTTTTTTAAAAAAGAGGTTGTTTATGGCTAGTGGAGAGCCTTCTTTTATGAGAGCTGTGGACGTTTTATGTAATGTGTTCAAAGATGTGTGATGGAATTGTTAGAATATTCCACCACAACATCATGTTCCTTATGTGAAATAAGAGGATGTCGTCATTAATTATCTTACAGAAGAGGATCAAGAAAACCCAGTGGTTATGGGTAACATAAGAGAGAATCTATTTCATGATAACTTTTCACATTTCATAGAGATGATGGAAGATGACCAAAGGCAGTTTGTGCCATGTATGATTGAGATGGCTAGGGAGTTTCTGCAATAAAAACCCACTGACTTTTGTTAAAGAGGGTGGAGTTTATGTACCTGAGTCATGGATAGACTATTTTTGTGTCAATTCATTATCACCTAGAGAATCATCCTGAGAGGACAATCATGTTGGAGGCAAACATAGATTGAGTACAGAAAGGAACAAATGGGAAATTATTGTTTAACCCTAGTAGGGTGATGGTATGTCATGGATGTATTTCCATGAAATGTTTTTGGAGAAATTTTATTCATATTATTTGTGGCAGAAATGGATGAGCATGACCCAGGGATCGATGTTGGTGATGGAATACACTACTCTTTTCCACAACATGCAACATTTTTTACAAAATTGGCAGGGGATGAGGCGGTTATTGATAGACATTTTAGTATGGAAATAAGAATTTGATTAAATCCAAATAGAATATATTAATTTTATAAAGAGTTGTGAAAGTGGGGGATCAAGACCTTATTTAGAATGGAAACCTCATGGAGACTCTTGGTGGTGGGAATGTAGTTCTATTTGTTCAATATAGTGGTGAAACATCCAATGGAAGGAGGAATTTTTTTGAGGACTTTCACTAGGTGTGTAATGAATAGAGTAGTAATAATATAGAACCATCCTCTAAAGATAGTGTTAATGTTTTCTGCTATCTATTTGGTAGGATGGGGCATATACATAGTCAGTGTCCCAGAACACTTGTTGAGTGGTGATCATTCAAAAAAATAGTGAATGTTTAGAGGTTCTGTAGGAACTCTTGACAAATAAGAAATGATGGAGTCCTAAGTCCAATGATGAGTGTATGAAGGGGGTTGGTTACCATATATCATGTAGATTTTTTTTGCTATAATGGTTTCACCTATTGAGGTTTTGGACATTGAACTCTTAGGAGAGAACATCCATATTAGTAAGGTATTAATGTTCTTGGAATTCATTCCTGAATCATGGGTAAGTTGAAATGTTAGATTCATATAATTCAGTCTTTAGTAAGAGGTAACAAGATTGTAAAATCGACTATTTGAGGTACGATCCATGTAGCTTCATTAATGTTAGTACTTTATTTGATACATGTTCCTTTCATTATTCTAATTTTTTTCAGCTTGTGGTTATGTTGGTTCTAGAGGTTGACACTTTTGTGGGGACATGATGATTTATACACCATTAGGGATGCATGAAAAGAATATTATTATAAATATGGCGTGTTCTCTTGATGTTGGTGGCCAATATTTCTAATGGGCATGTTTTTACATGAGAAGTCATGTTATGAATTGATTTTGGGAATATATTTGATATTTTTTTACTAGGATAACATCAAATAGTTCCTCTTTATGTAAAAATTCATGCCTCTTGAAATAAAATCTTATTTGAAGTGTGAAGATTGAGAAATTCAAATAGGTTATACAAGGTCAGTTTATCAGCAGCAGGGTGAGCTCACAACTCATATGGATTCTCATATTTCTTATGTTGGGTGAATATATCAACATTCATTTCCTTCAGTGGTGGATCTGTTTTTGGATGTGTTTCCAGATGATTTATCAGGTTTTATCACCAAAATATATCTTCATTTAATGATTGAGTCGATTCTAGAAGAAAATAAAATTTATATTCTGTTATATAGAATAACTCGAACAGACTTCTAGGAGAATAAAAATACATTGGAGGAAATTAAAAATGTGGTTTGTTTTCCAGAGTATATCACCTTAGGGATCTCAAATGTTGTTTTCTATGAATTCTGAATGATTATTGTGGTTGTGGGTCGATAATGGAAGCTAAATCAGATACCAGTAAGGAGCTTATACCTCATCCTCGACATGATGATATTTTTTACCAGTTTATTTTTGATTCAGTGTTTTCTATGATTGATCTAAGATCCGGATATCATTTACTAAGTGTGATACCTTTTAATATACTTTGGTCAGCCTTCAAGAGAATATGCAGTCTATATTTTGTTTTGTAATGCCATTTTGAATGACCAAATCACCAGTAATATTTATTTCCCTAATGAATAAAATATTTCATCCATACCCTGATAATTTTATTAAGGATTTTGTTGATGACATATCCATTTAGTCTAAATATAGTGACAGTCAGGACAAGCATCTTGACATCACTTGAAGTACACTAAGAGATCTTATGATATATTCCATGTTGTAATAAATTAATTTCTGAGTCAATGGCGTTAATTTCTTAAGTCACATCATCTCTTAGGATGTTTTGTTAGTGGAACCAAAGAATGTGATAGTAGTGGAAACCTTTGAACAAATGAAATATTTTTTTGATATTGTATGTTTTCTGGGATTGGATAGCTATTAATGATGGTTCATTAAGGACTTCTCTCAACTAGAAAAAACACTTTTGGGGTTAAATAAGAATTGAATCATGATTGAGTCATCTGGTAGATATAAGGATATTATCAAATAGTTTATGAATTAGTAGACAACTAGTCCAATTCTAATATTACCAAAACTAGGTATGGTTCATACATTATTTTTTGATGGATGTAGAATTGGACATGTGGCTGTGTTTCTGTAAAATGATCGGGTTGTGGCTTACGTTTCATGGTAGTTGAGGCCTCAAGAATGAAGTAACATTATGCATGAAATTGAGTTTTCCACAATGGTTTATAATTTTATGTGACAGTGACACTACTTGTTGGGATAAAAGTTTACCATGTATACTGATCATAAAATCACGATTTACTTCTTCTCTCAGCATGATTTGAATATTCATAATAAATGAGTTGTTGAGTCCAAAAATTCTTCTAACATTGATATTGTTTAAAATCTGGGAAATGGGAATAGTGTAATAGATCCATTTAGACTGATGGCTCAATGTTATTCTATTTAGGAATCTAGTAATGAATGTATGGTGATGGTGTTTTTTGTAGAGATGCATCTTGAGGTTCATAATGATCATGTGAAAAATACCCTTGCATCCAGGGAGGTTGAGTTCGCGATTTTGATCTATAGCAATGAAATTAAACATCAGGATTCATAATTTTTCCCTTCAAGGTTTAGTACTAAAATAAGTGATTCACCTTCCAATTGGTCAGTGTGGGTTGACGAGATCGTTTATGTTAATAGTAATCTTTATGTGCTAGCATTTTTGTAGGAAGTGTCGATACGTGAGTTTTTTGCATCATGGTGGGTGGTGAATCCTAGTTTGAAAAAGAGTTATCATGATCCTTATATAATGTACTGGTGGTCGTGAACAAAGAAATAGGTTAAAGGATTCAGGGAACTATACCTTAACTACTAGTTGGTGAAGGTTGAGAATCAACGATTTGGTAGCTTATTACATCCAATTCCTTTTTCCAAAAAGGAAATGTGAGGGAATAACAATTGATTTCATGGTTGGTATTCAGAGAATGTCTTAAAAGAATGATGTGAAATGGTTAGTTGTGAATTAGTCTACTATGTAGTCACATTTCTTTCCAATAAGAGAGACATTCAGCATTGATCAATTGTTTGAATTATATGATCGTGAAATACTACAGTTTTATGGAGTACCATAGAGTATATATTCTAATCATGATCCACATTTTACATTATATTTCTAATTTGGATTTCAAAAATCACTTTGTACGCAACTGTATTTGAGTATGTATTTCCACAAACAGATTAATGAAAAATCAAATCATAATTTTCATATACCAGAGGATATGTTGAGGTCTTGAGTCCTAGATTTTCATGGATCCTGGGAGAAGCACCTAGTGCTTGTTGAATTCACCTGTAACAACAATTACCAAGAAACGATTCAGATAGAACTATATGAGGTTTTCTATGGTAGACCGTATATATCCTCATTCTGTTGGATGGAGGAAGAAAATTCTAAATTATTAAGGATGCGTCTCATGTAGGCGACATAGAAACAATTTTAGATGATTCTAAAATGTATGGAAATGGGCCAAAGTAGGCAGAAGTTGTATTTGGATTGGTTTTATAGAGCTCTTGAGTTTATGGTGGGTGATCCTATGTTTCTTAATGTGTTTCCAAGGATGGGTAACCCTCTAAAACATAAATTGGGAAAGTGGGAACCCATGTATGAGGGGTTTAATTAGATTATGGATAGGATCAATTTGGTGTCATGCTGATTGGATTATCCGTAATAGTTTAGCTAAATGCATGATTTTTTTTATGTTTCACTGGTTTGGAAGCATCACCCTAGTCCATCTCAAGTGTGTGATTTGGCGGATATTGAGGTTTAGGCATATGCATCCATTGCGCAGAATCTAATTTATGTTGTGGATCTTAGGGGAAAAGCCTTGCAAGGAAAGATTGTGAGTTTTGATCTAGATTTTTTGAACTATTGAAATGGTAATGAAAAAACATGGGAGCACGAGACTGATATGTGGGCTAAGTTTATCAGTCATTTTTCCTTATAATTTTAGTAGTCTTGGTAATGTGGCTCAAGGATGAGACATTAGAAGGTGCGGAGGATTTAAGATACATGATTTTCTCATGAAACGTTATTGTTTATGTTTTGGTTCAAGAATCATTATTGTGGAGAACGGGATTTTTTCAGGATATATGATGATGGTCGAGGGTGTCTTAAGTGCTTGGGAAATGAAGAAAAGTAGATTTTTCCAATTGTGTGAATGTTGCGAGACTTTAACATAGTTAGTAGTAACGATTCTATAAAAACGTTATTTTCAAGAGGATTCCACTCATGGTTTAGTAAACCATGAAAGAGGGGAGGCCAAACAGTGTGGGAATGGACATTGGCATTCTGCATGGTTGGCACATTGTCTTTCAAACACGGTGTGGATACCCAGGAAACTGTGTGACTCAATCACTCTTGGATAGAGACCTGGGCATGGTTGGCACATATATATGAAAATTATGGGGTGAAACTATGGGCCCAATGAAAACTGCAATTTTCCAACTTTTCCCCTCAATATTTAATGTTCCTCACATGAATTTCTTCCATATTCTTCCTTGTCTAGATCTTTTGATGAACCTAAACAAAAAATCTTCACATGGATCAATATCCTTTATTTTTAGTAGTTTTTGTGTGTTGTTGGTTTCTGGTCAAAGATAAGGGTATTTCTTATGCTCCTCATCCCTTTCTTTCACAAAATTGGGATTTTGGTTTCATTGTTTGTCTTTTGAAGCCCTAAATTTTTATAGTGAATATTTGGTTGGGGGTTGAATGAGTGGCTCAATCAAAATCTAAATCTAAGGATATGTGTGAATTTATCTCCAGTTTCATGGGAGGTGGTCTATAACAAATATTTCATGGCCTTGTAGTTTATTTGTGCATGTGTGGTTGTGATAATGGTTCTTTCGTGTTGTGCATATGAATCCTTTGAATGGATTTTGTAAAATGGTTGTCTATGGGATGAATTAAAACCCTCACGATCCTTGTGGGATGAATTGTGGTTGAAAGGATTGACTTAGGGCCACCCAAGGATTGTTCCAATATTCGTGAACATGGAAAATAGTAATGTTATGTATGGAATTGACATTAGTTAAAATAGATCGCAAGGTGAACATGTTGATATATTAGATGAGTTAGAAAAGGGATTATTGAAAGTTGTTCCCAGATATAGATCATTGAATAAGGGTTTGCTTTGAATAATATATAGAGTGTTAAATAGATTAAGGTGAATGTTTCTAATGAATGATGAGATTGAAAATGAAATGTATAACTGGGATAATACATGTTAAATTATGAATTATGTAAAATGAGTTAATGTTTGGAAATTGATGAATGATAAAAATGTATTGAGACATGAAAGTAAATTAGGTTAAATGTGCTAGACATGTTGTGATGTATAATTTTTAATGGGTTAAGTACCCAAGATGATTTATGTGATAAATGGAATGTGAAATTTGATTGTAATGTGTATTGATTATGTGTGGTCTGTGATTTTGTTTATGTTGTAATTGTTTGCATAAACATGTACACATGGATTAGTGGAATGTGGGGTATTGGACTAAGGTTTCTACTGCATGTTAGGATCGAAAAAGTCTTTATACCCCATCCCTAGATTACACAGGTTTGGTAATTTGACATAGGATCTAATCCTGTAATGTTTTCATTTGAAGAGACTACCTATACTGAGGATCTAAGGATAGTTCAATGTATTTGTTATGAAATGATTATCCCAATTCAGATAGGGAACATGAAATATTCCATTATGTATGATAATTGATAGTCTTAGGCCAATGGGTAAATGTTGGAAATTTCCAACCCATGGATTATGTCATGGAATTGGGTTATGAGATTGAATGGAATAAATGATCAATGTTTCTAAAGGGAATATTATAAAATAATAGAACCAAAGTTGACTTTTTTATATCGTTCCTTTTATTTAGTACATTCATGCACTATCTATTTAGACATGAAATTTTGTGGACACTAATGGTGGTGGCCTACTGAGTTGTACTCGCACCCTTCTTAGGCTATCATTGTGTAGCAATGAAATTTCATTATTGCATTATTGAAATAGGGGAAAATAAATATTCAATAGAGTTGAGTTGTGCTGGGGATGTGGATGGCTGAGGATTCATACATGGAGTTAGTACCCATATTGGGTGATGTTTCCATGATTATTTATTTTGGGATTCATCACATTTGGCATTATAATCATGAAATGGAATATTTATCTTTTGGTTGTGGTTGTTCCATGTTTATGAAATGGTTGTAAATGCATGATATGGTTTATTGTCTATTGTTTTCCTTATTTATTATGTAAAAATTTTTGTAAATCAATGGTATTGAGGGTATAGTCTCTCTATTTTACCTCTTAGACCCTCTCTTCTTGTTGGAATCCTCTAGTTTACGGTGAGGCATGCATCACGTAATGTGTCGACCTAGCTTAGAGAACTGATTTAGTCGCTTCCAGGTCGAAGCATTACAAGATATGATCCACAACAGATCCAGAAATATCTAAATGTCTTTATAGGAATCTCAAGTTTCTATCATGGATGATTTAAATTATATAATCTTTTACCTTTGATCACATATTAAATCACTTATTAATGATTCTCCATAATCTCTTTAGATTTGTGAGTTTATGGTGGTAGATGTTTGATCTTCATTCTAAGGGATAATTCTTGGAGACTGAGCACTATAATTCTTGACATGATTCTCCCCCAATGTCTTTGTGAACAACACAACTGAAATTCAGTCTCTTAAAAAATAATATAATTTATTTTATATACAACTATGGTATGAAGGGTGCTGGAAAAGCTGGTTCCAGACCTGCTATGGCAGTGGATCCTTCTGTGGTGAGTGCTCCTGTGCAGCCTATTAAAGAGGCTGCCATTAGGAATGCACCTCAACATTTCGGGGCCTCTGCACATGGTGTGATTGATTCACACAGGCAAGCTAAGCCATCCCTCTTAGGGGCTGATGCACATGGTATAAATGCTGCACATGGGAAAAATGACCCATCCAGCACAGGTGCTGAGGCTTTTCTGCTGGGTGATGGGGATGATTTTTTGAAGGGTGCTGGAACTCTCTGGACTGATAAGGTTGATGAGACCCACTCGCATGGCCAAGCTGTTTCCAGACCTGCTAGTGCAGCGGATCCATCTGTTGTGTGTGCTCCTGTGCAGCCTTCTCAAGGGGCTGTCATTGGGATGGAACCTCAACAAGTTGAGGTCGCTGAGCATGGTGCGATTACAGCACACGGGCAAGCTGAACCACCCTTCTTAGGGGCTGATGATAATTTGCAGAGTGCTGGGGTTACTGCCCTTGTTGCTGCGAAAGGTGATGGCGCTTTGACCAGCAAGCCCGGCATTTCTGCTGATTTGCAGGGCCCAGGGAAGAAGGGAAATGGGAGGAAAGGAAAAGGAAAAACGCCTTTGGTCTCACAGGGTGGCCCCCAGACAAGGGGTAAGACTCATCCTCAATGAAAGTTTTCTTTTGGAATTGTCAAGGGCTGGGGAACCCCCAAACGGCCAGAGCCCTTTGATATTATATTATGGCCTATAAGCCTATGCTGGTTGGACTTGCTGAACCGAAACTTCTCTTCGACAAGTGGAATGGTTTTAAATGGGATTCAATGGGATATAAGTTTGTGGCACATGATAAGCATGAAATTGGGATGGATCACTTGTGGGTTTTTCGGCATGAGTCCCTATATATTACCTCTTGCTTGGAGAAGTCCCAGAGTATTCTGGTATCTGGCAGTGTTGATGACTTTGCCTTTTCAGTGTCATTTGTTTATGCATCCAACTATTATATTAGAAGGAGAGAGTTATGGGAGGAGTTTAAAGAGGTATCCAGGCGAATGGACCACTCATGGATTTCTGTGGGGGACTTTAACACAGTCTTAAGGCCTGAGGAAAAAACTGGTGGAAATTTCAATAGGGTTGCTGCTTCGGAGTTTTTCACTTGCATTGATGAGTGTAATTTGATTGAGGTTCCGATTGTTGGGGCTGAGTTCACTTGGTGTAGATACACCTGTAATGGGAGTCAAGCGAGTAAGCTTGACAGATGTTTTATTCAGATGAGTGATAATAGTGCTGCTCATGGGATCTCTGGATTTACACTTCCTAAGCATCATTCAGATCACAACATAATTATGGTTTACATTTGCACACAATCCAAAAGGTCCAGTCCTCTACCTTTCCGGTTCAATAATGGGTGGATAATGGAACCTGGATGTAGGGAAAGGGTGTTGGAAGCGTGGCGGACAGAACCAATTGGAAGTCCACTTCAGAGGTTTGCACAGAAACTGAAATTTCTCAAGGCCAGTCTTCGGGAGTGGAGCAGAAAGTCTTTCTCTAAACTTGATTCTGACATCAAGGCTGCTGAGGAGATGCTCTCGTCTATTCAGAACTGTGATCAGCAGCAGGATAATCCATCAAGAGAGGAAATTCTGGCTCTTAATAAGCTGGATGATCTTTTAATTACCAAGGAAAGGTTGACTAGGAACCAACTGAATGTTAGATGGTTAAGGGATGGAGACAGGAACTCGAAGTTTTTTAATAGGTTGCACCGGGAGAAAAGAGCACGGCAGAGGGAGAAAGCAATCAGAGTCAATGGCCAGATCTTCACTTCTGAAAATGAGATTGCTTTGGCAGTTGTGGAGCATTTCAAAGGGCTGTATTCTGATAATGGACAGGATAATACTCACAAAATGGTGGGAAATATCAACTCGTGCATTGAAGATCATGACAACGAGCTTCTTGTCATGCCCCCTTCCAAGGAGGAAATTAGAACAGCTCTTCTCTCACTAAATATTGATAGTGCCCCTGGTCCTGATGGGTTTACGAATAAATTTTTTGTGTCTTTCTGGGATGTTGTGCAGGATGATCTCACGCTGGCCATCAAGGATTTCTTTACTCACTTTTACTTTCCATATGGGATGAACTCATGCTTTATTGCCTTACTACCTAAGAAAGACAGTGCTCTTGACATTAGAGACTTTAGGCCAGTGGCTATGGGAAATACTATCCCTAAGATGATCAGCAAGATCCTTATGACTAGGCTGGGTCGAGTGGTTGGTGGCTTGATTACTGAAAATCAATTTGGATTTGTTCCTGGAAGGAATATTCAAGAGTGCCTTGTCACTGCCTCGGAAAGTGTCAATCTCATGAGAAGGAAGGTGAAAGCAGGAAACTTTGCTTTGAAGATTGATATCTCGAAGGCCTTTGACACACTTAAATGGAGCTTTCTTTTGGAAGTCCTTAAAAGATATGGCTTCTTAAATGACTTCATCAAATTGATTAACACCATTCTCTGCTCATCCAGGCTGTCCATTTTGGTTAATGGTACACCCAAGGGTTTCTTTCAGTGTACCAGAGGTGTGCGACAGGGGGACCCACTATCGGGTCTTTTGTTTGCTCTTGCTGAGGTTTACCTTAGCAGATGTATTAATGATCTGGCACATATGGGCATGTACCAGCGCATTCGGGCCGGAATGAATGATTTTGCTCCATCTCACTTGTTGTATGCTGATGATATTATGCTGTTTGGGCAGGCCTCTAGGAAGACTATCTCTTCTATTAAGGCCCTTTTCCAGCATTATGAGGAAGTGGCTGGTCAAGCGATCAACTGGGATAAATCCTTCATTGTTTTTGGCAGGGGTGTTACAAATGGGAGGCAGAGCAGGATTGTTAGATCTCTTGGGGTTAAAAAAGGATCCATCCCTTTCCAATATCTTGGCGTTCCCTTATTCTGGGGAAGGGTGAAGAGGCAGTATTTGGAAGGGATTCATTCTGGTATTCTGAACCATCTTGCTAGCTGGAAAGGGAAGGCGATGTCCATGGCTGGGAGGATCTGTCTTTTCAACTCAGTGATAACATCTAAATGTGTTTACTCTTTCTCCTTATATCGGTGGCCCATGGGTCTCATTAAAGAGTTGCAAAGTCTGATAAGGAATTTTATCTGGACAGGGTCAATCCATGAGCGCAAACTTATTACTGTTGCCTGGAAGGATTGCATCAAGCCTGTCGATTTTGGGGGTCTTGGGATCAAAGACCTCCGGAACTTTAATGATGGGCTCATTGGGAAGTTCACCTGGGGTCTAATATCCAAAGAATTTTCTGGCGATTTCTTAAGTAACCATTTCAGAGACAGGCTATTGAATGGTTACAAATACTACCTTGCTTCATCTGTTTGGGATGCTATCAAATGTTCTTTTATGCAGATTATGAATGACACGAAATGGTTGGTTTGTCGTGGTTCTAATCTCAATTGTTGGACCACAAACTGGCTTGACAGGCCACTCCAAGACATTATGGACATACCCCCTGGTGTTGGACATTTCTCCATTGCTGAATTTATCTCTAATAAACATCTTTTTGACAATATGATACCTCCTCAGGTGGATCTGGATCTTCAGGAGTATACTTTCATGGACTCTGACACATTGATATGGCAGCACAATAGGAATGGGCAATTTACCAGTCGGGAGTACTATCAGCTAGCATGTGGGGGCTCTTGTAACCCTCCGTCATGGCTCAAGAAATACAGGTCCTCTTTCATTAGGCCCTCTCGCTTCCTTACTATATGGAGGATTTGGAGGAATCGAATCCCCACTCATTACCAGCTTAAACGGTCTGGATTTTCTTTTGCATCTGCTTGTTACTTATGCATGTGCGCTGAGGAAGATGTTCAACACCTGTTTGTGGAGTGTGATTATGCCAGGCGGTTGTGGGATTATATTGGTGCTTTGTTTGGGCTACAGGTGCACTGGACAACGGTGTTAGAACTCCTAGAAGGGTTGTCCGTTTTCTGCTGTAGTGAGCAAGTGCAGAATTTCCTCCTTGTGGCCGGTGCGGCTGTTGTTGCAGCCATCTGGGCAGCTCGTAATGCTGCAGCTTTTGAAGGCAGGAAGGTGCCAATTCGGGATGGCATGATGGCGATGCATCAGGAGATTTTTGCTGCCTCAAGGATCCAATCCGGGGTGATGTCCAACACTGTTTCCGACCTGCAGATTATGCGCGCACTTGGGGTTTCTGGGCAGCCGCGGAAACCAAAAATGTGTAGGTATATTCGCTGGATTCCTCCGATCAGTCCGTGGCTTAAAGTTAATGTGGATGGGGCTGCTTCCGGTACACCAGGCCCATCGGGGTGTGGTGGTGTTTTTCGTACGTATCGTGGCTTTGTGAAAGGATGTTTTTATCACTTCACTGGCGTTGGGGTTGCTTTTGAAGCTGAATTATGGGCGATTGTTCATGCGATCAGGTATGCGGTTTTCTATAATTGGAACATGATATGGATTGAATCAGATTCCCAGCTTGCGGTCCAAGCATTACAAACACGAACGCGTAATGTGCCTTGGCGAATCCTCCCAATGTGGGTTGATTGTCTCAAACAGGTTAGTCGAATAAATCTGATTGTTTCGCATGCTTATCGAGAGGTCAATCAGGTGGCCGATGCTCTGTCCAAGAAGGCAATCATGGCGGCAGACATGCTATGGTCATTCACGATTCCTGCGTATTGCTCCTCGCTGGTGGAGGCGGATATGTGTGGTGTTTTGCACTCTCGGTTATGTAATACCCCTTTTGTCTCCTAACTCTTTCGTTTCTTTTGCTTAATAATATTTTTTGGGACCGGTTTTGGCCGGATCCTGGATTTGCGTGGTTATAAATATCACTACATTATAATCCAATAAATAAATAAATATTACATTCACTAAATTGAAAATAAATATCTATTAAATATTCCACTCATATAATATTCACACAAACAACTAGTGATAAATCATATGTGACAAATTAAACCTAAATAACTATTAAAACATGTGCATGAATAATATTATTAAAAAAATTATATAATTAATAGTGATATATTATTTAACAGATATTAGGAATAAATTGAGTGTGTGATACTCTATTCCCCTTTCATAGTGCAATAGGTGAAGTTTCCTAAAGAACAAGGATAATTTCTATAAACATGCCCAATAACCTAAATATATAAGAAGTTTATTCCACAACAAGATAAAACCTCATTCGAGAGACTAATTTGTAATATAATATTATTTATCCTAATATATCTAATAAAAATAGATGCTTGCAGCAGTCATTAACCTCTGTTCTTGGTGTCCCATTCTTTGAGTTTAGGGAAATCAAATATCACTATAGACCATACTGGCCATGGATTTATTTGGGAAATATAATTTTCATGAATACGAATGAGATATCAACATCCATTATAGAATAGAGTGGAAAATACTTTCTCATGTTATTCATTAATGTAATATTACATGTGACACACCCAATGAGTCCCACCTCAGTGTGAACATATATCAAAACAATTTCCACCAAAACATCAAAAAAAGAAAAATTATATATTCATTAATAATAATCTTCATGTCTAAGGATCAATAAAAACAACAATAGAAATGGTCATCCAATGACATATATAAATGTCTATTTCTTACTCATGGTTCTTATTATAATAATATTCTACGCTAGATATTATCAATGGATTACACCATGAGAACGGGCCTCAATGTCCCATGAGTCTCCAAACATGATATCCTTTATCATTTGTGTCTAAAAAAAGATATCATCTGGATATAGAACATATATTTTAAGAATACTGTTATGAAATTTCTGGGTTCTCATCGGAGATGATAATTGTTATGACCTTTCTGTGTGAGGCATTCTCTTAGGATATTATAACTTAATATGTCACGCATAAGAACGATAATGATGTTCTAAGAGGTTTATTAGTATTCAATACAATGAATAAATATTATAATAAATTACAATGAATATTGTTCTAGGGTAGAAACTCCAAATCAACCAACATATAATTATTTATTATATGATTGACACAACATCCCAAGATCCATCAGTCATGTGACCTTAGTTTCTTCCTAGTTAGAAAATTTATATTTTCACTAAAATGACCCTATTAATTTATATAAATAAAACAATAATGTACAATTCAATTTAATAAATTTTCATACCCATATATCCACCCATGAATTAACCTCTCATTTAATATTGACATTTTTCCTAGAGACTGGTTGCACTAGAATTGTATCATTGTACATGGATAAAGATTCCATAAAACATCTATACTACCTAATGTTTTTAGATATCAGTTGGTTGTATTCATTGTAGGACACCACTTTTAATGTTTAAACATACCAATCATCATACATTAGAGTGCACAGACATCTCCTATTAGATGATATCATTGAATAAGTTAAAAGAAAAAAGAAGAATTATTTCACAACAAAACATGAAAAAAAACAATGTGACCAAATTTGACACCCATATAATAAAATGCTAAATAAAAACATTAGGCTCAGATGTAACAATGGAATATCTGATATTAGTAACTTCCGAACGATGTAGAAATTTTGGGTGTCGAAATTGAAATTTTCATTTCTGGTTACCATGCATTACTACACATTTTTTTATTATCAAATATTATTTCTGTGGGATTCTATGCCTTGGGCCTATTTATGGGCCACTCTATCCATTGTGCTCTATTCTTGAATACAAGTACTACTAGACCTTTACTCGGCCCATATGGCCTTGGGTTGTTTCACTACCCTGTTTGGAATCTATTTTTAATCCATGAAAATAATATTTTACTGGGAATTCACATGGTCCACAAGGCCTTAGGCAATTTCACTGCACTTTATGTCCTCTATTTTTACACCAGGGGATCCAACTACCTCACCTCTTACATTCCATGGATGAACCAGGATCTGGTATCCCTAGAACCCGATGTTTCTTTTTGTGTCGATTCTACGGATATGATGATTCTCCGTCCTTTTTTATTATGCTTTCTGCATTTCAAAATCATCATGGGATATGATTCCTTCTGAATTCTTTATGATTATTTTGTTCTCCCTCATCTTGAAATGTGGAAGGTAATCTGTTTCTCCTGTTATTGAATTGCCTTTCCTTTTCCAGTCTACTATTACAATGATTGGATTGCTTCAATTTTTGGGTGTGTGGGGTTCTTTGTTCTCCTAGATTATTTTAGAAAGATAAGGATACATAATAGAGAGGAGGGCTCCAATGGACCTTTTCATTTATTATTTCTTCACCACTTCTCTAGTGAGACTTCCCAGATGAGATTCCAAGCCTTTCAAACCCCGTTGGACGACTTCATGTTCGCGATTTAATGACCCAGGTAGAGATGCATCATCTTATAGCTTCTGTTTTTCAATCATTTAATTTATATTTTTGGATTTTGAATAACATGTTATTATATTGGTTTTTTATTTTTGGGGTCCTATTAACTGGGATTCATGTTTGAGTCTGTCTGGTTTGTGGGATAATGTCTCCTCCTTTAAAAAAGATTTTATCAATGGATCTAGAGTGATGAGGTCCCTATGCCTAGATAGCTTCTCTGATACATGTGAATTGTCATTATTTTGTATTCAACTCTATTTTTATGTGTTAAAATATTATTTTGTATTATAATTAATAAATCCAAGGTGGTTTTCTGTTTTTGAGTAGGACCAAAAGGTCTGAACCACATAAATACCCAGTTTTGACTTTACTATCCGACATTATACAATTCATTATTTTTATTTTGTTATTAAATGATTTCTATAAAGTTTCATATACTTTTTATGAATTCAGTAAACCTATTATTGATATTCCAACTACTGTAATCATAGCATGTTATAATTCTTATTTTACAATGATTGTCATGTTTTAAATCAACGTGTTTGATGGTGAAAATGAATTTAATTTATGGAGTCTGAAAATTTTTGATTTATTAGTTCGAAATGGTCTTGATAATGCATTACAAATTAAGAAGAAACCCATAGTTACTGTTAATTCTGGTGGCCAGCCCACCACATCCTTTATTGATGTTGATCCTATTTTATTCATAAAGGTTCATTGTACTCTTATTTTATCACTAGATGATAATGTTTTGAATAAAGCTTCAAATAAAACCAGTTCAAAATCAATTTTACTTAAACTCAAGCAATCATATATGAATAAATAATTTCTTTGTAATTATTATAAAAATATTAATATATATAATTTTATAATATCCTAAAGATCTTCTATTAATATTAATATTGACGATTTAAATAATGTTATGTATGATTTAGTAAATATTGATATAGTGGTTATAGATTAAGATCAGGATTTAATATTTTTATCTTCTCTAGAGGAATAATATAATTTTATAAAATAATCCATGATATATGGCATGGATTCAATTACGTTAGATGAAGATATGTCGGCTGTCCTGTCCCATAATCTCCAAACACATGGTTTGAAGAAACAGATGTGTAATGATATGTGTGAAAATAAGATTAAAAATGATAAGTGTAATATGAAAAATAAGGATAGTAATGATATGTTTTTAAGGGTTTTGGGGTTTTGGTTGTGGAAATACAGACCACAAATAATATTACCATCTTAACCTATCAAATAGTGATAGAATGGACCAGACACATTTGGAATGTCATGGTCATGAAACTGTGTATGTCCGTTAGTTGTTTACAGCCCCTTTGTAAGAACTAGACATAGGTTTGGTGTTGTCCTTTTCATAGGATCCTCGGATAGGCTACACTTGTCATTGTATGGAAAATTAGTTGTGAAAAAGGGTTTTGTGGGATGGTCTACGTCGTTCAAGCTTAGGTGGAGTTTTTCTTTTATGCTTCCTATTTTCTGGTTTATTTGAATATTTTTTTCACCTGATATGATGATTATGGAATAATGAGAAAAGTTATCATTTCATCATTCATTAAATTTTACCACTGGGAAGGGTTGTTTCATTTTTAGGTATATTCATGCATGTGAATTGTGTTTCTGATAGTGTGTAATGTAATTTTTAGCAAGTTCTATTTTAATTCTGTTTCGTAGATAGATGAATTTATGTGAATGCTGTAATCGGATAGAAGTAGATGTGTGGTGTGGGAAGAACATGTTTCACTACCAGCATAATCTAGGTGATTTTCATTTTGGGTAAATATTTGTACACATAGGGTTTTTGGTTTATAAAAGTATACCCACACTACTAATAGGTTAAGGGTAGTATGTTTTTTTCAATAACACTATTAGTGATTTTATTTTATCATTAAAACAATTGAGATTTGTTTGTTTGGTTTTTAAAAATTAAAATTCTTGTTTCCTAAAACCATAAATTATTAAGTGTCTTCTAATTATTATGTAGTATTATTCAGGTGGGATGTAGTGTTTTGGGTCGCCGTGTGGGCCTCTTTGTCAACTGATTTATGTTCCAGACATCATTTACTGATGACCCTTTGTTCAGTCTATAGAGCATCATACCATTTCTATGGATCTTATATCCTATGTCTTTCCACCAAGGAAATCATCCTGCCCCACATCAAGTTTGTCGTTGATGAACCATGATTTGATATCCTGGGAACATGGTGATTGTGTTTGTTTCAAATATGATGTTCTGATTTTCCTTCACCCATTTTCCATATGCTTTCCATGTATCCTGGATTTCTCATGGTATGTTTCAACTATGCTACTTGGTGATCCTTCTAGTCTCCATCATCTTTTCACATGGCCTCACATTTGATTCCCCCATCAAGGCATCAACTTGATTCTTCCACTCCCTTATTATAGTGAGCGAGACATTTGTTTCCCAAGGTGTGTGTTATTATTAATTCATTATGGATGATTCATAGAGAAATAGAGAGAGAATGGATAGGTAGATAGAACCTATTTTGGACATTTTCTACAAAAAATATCTTCACCCCATCTAGTTTGATAATTCCCATTAGAGATTTCGAACCTTCCAAAAAACGGTGTACTAGCTCATGTTCATGATCATTTGATTTTGGTAGATCATAACCCTCTTTCGAGCTTCTGGCATTATTATGTTTTTCATTCATTATCAATCACATGCATTGTATGTTCTTATATTGTATTCTTTGAATATTGGTTCTCATGATTACATGAGCGAGTGCTTCTAGTGTAAGGGATAATGTTTCATTTTTTGCACCAGATTTCATAATTGGATTCGGTGATTAGTGGTCCTTATTCCTTGATAGATTTTTTGTTTGCAAGTGTGGTCTATATTTTCAGTTATCATATTTATATATTAAATGATTAAATTATTCATAATAATAAAGAAAATAGTGTTGGTGTTCTTATTGGGGAGCAGGATCAAAAGATCTGAATCATGTAAATACTCATGTACACACTTACATTCCTATATTTTCCATTACAATCATTCAATTGCTTTGTAAAATTATTTCTATTCTATTATGTGTCCTTTGATACATTTTAGAAAACCTATTCTGGATACCCCAACCAGATTTGTCTGTTCCAATATCTGCATTGGATCATCTGAGTTCATTAGAGTTGAAGTCAATGGAACAAAGTCATCAGATCCTAACTGGATAGTAGGAAATGAAAATAGTGTAAATATTGTAAGATATGGGGAGAAGCAGTAGAAATACTTAATAGGATATGGATATGATATAGGTGGGAACATTTCAAGAGATGACATAAACATGGTACAGTAATAAGAGGATAAATAATATGATTACAGATGAATGGGTGGGAAAATCCATGAAGGCTCAAGTGGACGTTGAAAATGTTTGGTAGATGGGGTGTCCTTTTGCAGGATAGGGTGTGAATGAGTATAACTAGTGCTCCACGTAGCTTTATGGGCACACTTGTTTAGACCCAGACTTGTTTTTGGAGAAGAATTAAACTCTAGATCAGTATAACGTCCCTTAAAAAATTGGATAATGAAAAAGGACATGGCATTAAATATAATGAAAAAGTAAAATATTAAAATTATTATACTAACTAAGGGAACCATACATGGAAACCCAAGATTGTAAATCCAAAAAACATTCTGAAATACTATCTTTATTCGAATGACATCAAAAACAATCATAATCTATATATTAATGAAATGTACACTTGTCTTAATGATAAAAAACATTTACTCAATAATAACAACAATGTGCCTCCCATGATTAAAAAAACAAAACATGGTATAATAATATCGTGTAAATTCTAATATATCTTTTATAAATATAAATATACAACTAATATGTTGATACTATATACTAACATTTACATAAAAATATCTAAAAAGTAATATCAGAGATGGAATGTGGATGTAGATTGATATATTAAATGTAATAAGAAATGTGTTATAAAATATTACTCTTCTCTAATTGTAAAGGAAAAAATGCATCTCTTTTCTCAATCCATAAGCCTGAATAATATCCAATGATCATCCATAAACTCACACAATAACTTTTAACTATCAAAATCAATGTAAATTGGGTCTGCATAAACATAGAGTGTGTATAAATTTTGAAGGATATGAACATAAATAAGGATTAACTATGGAAGAAAATGTCTAATGTTATTCTTATGTATATTAAAGGAGAGGAAAAAAATTATTCCCTTGTGATCACACATATAAAACCACTATGCAAGAGATCATATTTTGTGTAAGAGGCCACCATTGGTAGAGGAAACATGTTCATGTGTTTGAGAAAAATGCATCAAAAGAAGAGACATGTATTTGTTGGATTGGTGTAATAATGTATAAGGAACCCAAGATACGAAGGATATGGAATCTAGTAGATGAAATTTGATATGAAATCATCATAGGTGGATTTGAAAAAAATCAGCCACATTCAAGGCTTGGAAGAATAGTATAACAAAATAGATTTTTCATTTTGAAAAAAATAATCATTAACCCAAGGATGTTAGAGGTACTCCTCTTTCATTTTAAATTATTGTTAAATAATATAAATTCATTAATATTTGATGAAGGGATAAATAAAATCCATGGGTGGATTCGCCATGAGTTCTTTAAAAAGAGAATTACAAATACAAGAGTCAGTTATTAAATTAAAGTTATATATAAACATTAAATAGAAAAAATCATTTATTAAGTGTAGAATATTGTAAATTTTACCATACATTCCGAAATATATATGAATCTACATATATATTAATGAAATATTGTATTTAAAGTCTATTTTGGACTAAATCATGTTTGAAATCTAATTTATAGATTTACTAATGATGTTGGTTATTTTTTGAAACGTTACTGTGATTTAATGTAAATAACTTGTTTGTATTGTATGAGTGATTTTCAAAATACTCGGAAGCTACTTGGAAAAATAGTTCTACAAACAATGTGGTTACAATAAGTTGTATCTAAGGCTTCAAAAAATTAGCTGGAGATAAATATTGGCAAATAAAATCTACATAACCTCACTTAAAAGAATGATTCATTGCTGGGAAACTGGATGAACGGATTTCTAGTGGTGTCAACACTCTGTTAATGTTATATGATCCCCACCCATGTGTAAGTGTACTAGTAGTTCATTAAGAATCTACATATGGGAAATTTTTGATTTTCAAATAACATTAAAAGGTGTGTAAGAGTACACTAAACTAAATTAAGGTAAGCATACAATGATTTAGGCTATGCAATTGTACACTAATATCAGTAAAGGGAATATATTAATTATTATTTATAGTCATAAGACATAAATTAAATGCACAATACATTAATAAAACAACAAAATTACTCAATTAATTTATTACATAATAAATTGCTATATATTACATAAAATATTATCGGATTTATGTAAACATAGTGGATAACTAAAGTAAAACAAAAATATATGTTTTTCAACAAAATTTATTAGGAAAATTTAAAAATTATAATTGTTCTTTCCAAAATAGAAGAATGATTTGGGATTCACTAATATGATATTGAAGAAGGTCGACATCCAAATTTTTTTGAATAAGGATAGAATGCAGGAGGAGAAGAATGTCGGTCGACACTCAGGTGAGGGGTGAATAAGGCCCAGGATTGAATCTGTGAGAGTTGGAGGCCGAGGGATACGTGATAACTCCATCCCAATGGTTTTGTAAAAATAATTGGTATATCTCAATCCATAATAAATATTTTTAAAAAAAATGTATGGATAACTTGTCTTCACTTACAGTTTACATAAATTGTGGTGTAGACAGATTCATTACATTGTATACTTGCATCTAATATAAACATTGTCTTTAGATTGATGGGATAGCAAGTTTCTCCAGTAGTGTATAAATCATATTTAAAAATACTTATATATTACTTAAATGACTCACTGTATATATTTTCAACATCAGCTATTTCTCAAAAATGGAACCCTTCAATCAGTTCTAAATAAAATAGTGTCAAAAAGTTATTTTTTATCACAACATTTTTTAATTTTGATAAAAGAATAAATTATCATTGATTTTTTATATATGGCAAATGTTTATCCATATTTATTTCTTTTTTAACAATGATAAAATGTAGAGTAATATTAATTGATATTTTTGGTAGTGGATCTTATCGCAATAATTCCAAATAAATATAGTTAATAAATATATAAATGTGTCGCATGGTGGGGTGGGGATGTCCCATTCCCTGAGATGAAATTAAATATAAATCCCTTCACCTGAAAATGTTGGAATAAAATTACCAAAATGATTATTATAAATAATTTCCACTGGATTTTATATTATTTATCTCTTTTGGGTACTTAGATTTTTTTATAAATACAAAACAATATTATATATGTTCCTATTGTGAATAAAATCCCATTATTTCTTGAATCAAATTACAACTCATTTTTATTATGCAGCTGGGATTTTATATAATTAAAATCATATTAAATATTTGTATTTAAGAAATCAGTTGTCCCAACATGATTCAACCATGATATTTTTATAGTATATAATGTTACATTCAAATATAAATCCAAAAGCCTAAAATGGTGGGAATGAAATGGAAAATCCCCTGACCCGGCTTTGACATGTTATTTTAATAATAAATTGGAGAATATTAAATAACATCGAGGAATATGTCGATATGGGAATACTAATAAATAGATGAAGACTAAATTATTCGTCATTAATTGGAAATTAAATTTTTAATTTTTTATATTTTGAAATTAAATTTTTTGATTAGTATAATAATTAATGCATGTAATCTAATTATAAAAAAAATAACAGTAAATTTATCATTATAAAATTTTCTTATATATTTATAATAAATTTACTAAGTTGATACTTTTTTAATTATAACCCTTATAAATCCATATTAACCGATATAATGTGAGAAACTAAATTAAAATAATTAAGATTCAATTGGTTTTAAAAATTTTGACGACATAGTTTAATGAAATCATGGTAGAGGAACATTTATATTATGAAATATTTTTTTTAAATGATGTATTTTTGTTTCATTGATGATAGTTTATGGATAACTAATACTATAGATGATGGTAATTGGTTATTTAAATTATATATAATGATTTAAATTTATTGAAAATTCTATTGGGATAATAAAACGAGGGGTAACATATACTAAATCTACAAACACCTAAAGAGGTAGCGTGCATTTATGAATCTTACATGAAAAAATTTATCTATTTGTGTGATCTATATATAAGGAAGTAGGTGGAATGAGAAATCCACATCCAGTAAATTCAAATTTTAGTTACATGTGTTTGGTAAATTTCTGAGTATGTCATGTCTTGTTTCGAATGGGTTGTGGATTTTGATATTGATTTGATTATGTGCTGATTATTTCACTATTTCTTTTCATTGATTTCTCATTTTATAAAATAATCATTCCATTGTTGTAGCTGTGTAGATTCAACTAAATTTGACGATAAGTGTACCTCTAAACTAAAATTATGGGGTGGAAAGTCGAAAGCAGAAATTTTATATGGTTGATCCCTTTGGAAGGAAGTGAAATTAACCTAATAATAATTAAACCAGATTTATGAATGGAATTTTTTTATGTATAGTGACCATGTGTTATTTATTTTCATTGTGATAATGGATTACTTCTTATTTTTATAGATAGTTTCTACCTATACTTTCCATTCTATATAATGTTGTTATTCTTGGTATATCACGATAAAATTGGTGAATTTCGATAATGAACAGAAATACAATAATGTTTTGATGGATTGGTAAATAATTAAAGAGGTTACATATTTAAAAAATTAATTATTTCACATAATTTGATGTTAATAAAATTGATAGAAGTATTCATGGTTAACAAAATGTGTTATTCCATGTGTTAATTAAATTTGAAAATGAACATGATGTTGTAATTCTTGTTGATGATAATTAATGGCATGATTAATGATTTTTGTTCTTCCTAATGTTTGTTAAAATTGGAACCTTATGATATAGGTCATGTTTATATAATTTAATATCTTGTTATTATTTTGGATATAATAGGTTTTCAAATTGATACTGGAAATTAAACTATTTAAATTGTTATAACATTAAAATGTTATTAAATAAAATATATTTATTATTAAATTTTTACTCATTTAAATTTATGGTTTAATTTTTAATAATTTTATTGAATGAGTAGATTTACATGGCCCACATAATTTTTTGGATTTATCGATTAGGGATTTTACCTAGTCTATTCAATGTATACCTATTTTATTCATTTTTTTCATTAGTGGATATTGATGACTAATCTATCATGTCCATACTCTGATTTTAGCTATTCTATATGCTATTAGTTGGGAGTTTCGATGTTGTCTTTGTGGCAGCCTCCCCTTGGGTGTGTAGTTATCCAGCCTAGATTTTGGAAGGGATTTTCATCACCCATGTGGTACCTGAATTCGATATATGAAATGAATATGAAAATAATCGCCATGGGAAGTTGGGTTCGTATTGTAAAATGTAATCCAGATACCCAAAATTGTCGAAATCTTGTTGATTGTGGGTTTTTTCCTCAAACTGGTTATTGGTTCATCTTATTCTCTAACCTTATTCTTAAAATCATCTTACATTGCTTCAATATCAGCAGTGGTTTTGTTATTGTACTCATCGGTGGACACATCTGGTGGCCCACCGACCCCTCCCCCTAATATGCCACTAATTTCTGCTCATGGTAGAGCATGTTGGGGTTCTTTATAGTTAAAGATCATTTACCATTTCTCACATACAGAGACCTAGAATGATCATCCTATAGAATTATCTAATGTATCAGTGAGATTATTATTCTTGGATCTTGAAGTGATTTGGACTCTAGTAAATATTTCTAGGGTTGAATGTTTTTCGTAAATCTACTTCCGTCATTGTTACTACTTCTGGTGTGCAGTTTCTATTTTACCACTTCTATTATTTTATGATGGCTATCTACTTTTCCTCTATATACTCTATTCCATTTTTTTTTGATAATATAATGAATGTTCATATTTGAGTTGTGTTATTTCCCTTTAGTATGTACCAAAGGGACCCAATCCCATAAATCTTGATTTTTACTTTGTTTTTTTTATTCCCATTTCTTCTTTTGAAATTATTGTGGTATCATTATTCCCACATCATCACTCTGTTTGGGATTGTTTTCATTGTAATAAAATTCATTTTATATTATTTTATATTCAATTAATTCATATTTTTTATTTGGTGGCCTTTGGAATTAATTTTTTGGGGGGGTTGTTTTCTACTATAAGCCAACAACAAATTTGTATCAGAGATACCTGAATAAACAATTATATTTATGAAATAAGAAATATAAAAATTTATGCCTGCAAGGATTTTAATTTTGGAAAATTAAAAATTAAAACCATGTTCATTTAAAATGGGCAGCAATATTCCCTCTACGGACCTAATAAAACCCACGTATATTTTCCCACAAATGGTCAAACAGTCACTACATTTTCGGATTTCACTCCTGACATGATAGTAATAAGATGATGTTGAAGCCGATTTTTTCAATTTCTTCCATTTTTTGTCAAGAATGATTTATGATGAATGGTAAAATCCCATCACATTTTATTCTGGGAGAATATCCTGATAAAAATTGATTTCAAATGAATCAGAATCATGACCTCAAATGTATAGGACTCAAATTTTCCATTGTAATGAGAAGAAGATATATTTTGTACAACTGACTCAACTCAGGTAAAAAGTGAAATATTTCAAATCTTGTTAGAAGTAAATAGCCATCAGACTCATCTCATGGAAGAATAAAAGGAAACAGATATTATTGCAAGTAAATGTTCATTGGATTCACTATGAATTCAGAACAAATAATAGATTTTTTTGATGGATAATCATATTATACAAGACTATTATTAAATTATATGTGATAATATTTTGATAATTAATATTTTATAAAAATCATAAGTATATTGGATAAATTATGATACATGATTTTTTGAATAAAAAAATAAATAGATGGTACTAATTGACTGTAGAATATGATCACCATCTTAAACCATAGAAAACATTCAATCCCCATAAAAATAAAAATTAAACTAGTCAGACATAGAATGATCATACAAAGGATGAGGAAAAAAATAAATTATCTATAATTAAGCCAAATCCGAATAAAATGATTCCAAATTTCTTCATCATGTGGTATAAGTGTGGAACTATATTTCTTCATTATCAAGTGGGTAATGAATTGTTATATAGAAGATGTTGTGAACTTCATCAGGGTTAAGATATCAGAAGATCCACATCACTGTTGTTATGGAATAAATAACTGAATCCAAGATACATATGGACAAATATGGGTTGTGAAATATATTCAGGATACTAAATAAGGTACTACTGCAGGAATTATTTTAGTTACTATTGTAGGTATTACTCACAACTATAGTATCTAGAACAATTCATATGTTTGGGATTTTGGGAGACAAGTTAGGTCCTCAAGGCCATAATGACCATCAGACTATGAAATGTCTTCATGCCAGAAAGCCATTTGGGCCACCACAAGGCATTCAAGACACCTTAAGGTATTTGGGCTAACTCAAGGCCTTCAGGCTACATAAAAGTATGCTTAAATGGTCCAGAAGTACTCTATAATAAGTATTCTATAGATTATGAATTATATCAATGGGAATTATCTATTGTACAGACAATGGACATGGATGAAAAAGAGGGAATGATAATTTCCATAGGGAACGTCGTGTGCAAGCATGAGAAGATTAGCTGAATAGCCATGTGAAGGTGAAGGGATAACACTATGATATATTTGTTGGGGAGAGGTAGTTCCATGATGTTATAGTTAGGATGAGTTCCTATAACACCTTCAGGTCATGTAATGTCACATATCTTACAAGTCTTGTAAGGGTTCTCCTTAAACCGTTTAATGTTGTATTTCAAAAACTAAAAACAAGAAGTCCTTTAGGTAATTCATGCTAACTTGGTTAAGAGTCAAAGAAAAGAAGGATAAGTGGATCAAGAATAGATATGAAAGAAAATGATGATTATATGGTTAAGGGGTTTTTTGAAAACTAAATTTTTTGGTATTCATTTGGTATAAATCATAGTTATGAAGAAATCATGCTCAGAAATCTAGACTCGGTGATTGAAATTAGTCCGATGATTGAATATAAATTCAGAAGGATTGAAAATTTTAGAAGAATTGAGAAGATTCAATAATAGTTGACCATCTCAGAAATACATATAATATTTATGGATAACTATATAATTATGGGAATATTAATAATAGAGGATGATTTTTGGATTCCAACCAAACTCTTTAATCGATAACCTATATATGTCGATGTATTTGTACATTTTGACAGATGAACTATTCAATATAGAAGAGATATAAGATCATATTTATTAGATAGATGAATAAGTTTTCATATTAAAGTTTTTTTTCAAAATGTTTTTTATGATGTAGTTATAAGAGAAGAAACAAGATTAAAATGTTTTTTTAGCTAACAATCGTACTTTGGGATTATCATTCTCAGCATATTTTCAGACTCTCCTTATCAATCATATTGAGATGATTATTATTTCAGGTAGAGTAGTCAAATTAGTATTTATTTGTTGGTGTTCATTATTGATTAAGAAGGAGAATTGATGATGTTCTGATTCGTCGCTAGCAGACTCAGAAAATTTACTTTTTCATTTTGGTGACATTCATTATGAGATGATTTTTTTGGATGAATTGTATTTTGAGAAATCAAACTAAAAGAATCATACTCCGAAAAAATGGACTTTTTTTTTTAACAGTGTCCTGAATGTTTTTACCCTCATCTTGTTGAGAAATGGAAGAATATTGTTTTAAAATAATACCCTTTTTGAATGGAAAATAATATCATGTACAATCAATTGTTAAACAATCATTACATTACCCTCTTTGTGCAAAGAAGGTGTACACACAATTGTGGATTTTTTTCAATGTTCTCTTTCATTAGAAAGTTATATAATACTCATTATAAAACTAGGATTTCATCCTAGTCGATTTAATTATAATGGATCATTTCCAAACAATACATAGGTCATAGATATTGTAAATTATTAGTTAACCTTGTAAATGTTGTTGTTCTTGTGGATGTGTGTTTGTTTAGTTTTTAATGTGGAATTTTAATCCTCAACATGCGGTGAATATTATTTCATTTAAATGAATCTTGTAATAAAAAAGTATCACTGATTCATCCCTCCACCTCTCAGTGATACAATTACACTAACATGGCAGTTTCACGACATTTTGATGAATGCACCTAGCTTATTAACGTTATATTTTGGTGATAATGTCCACCATAAAGATTATTATGATGCTTCCACCATAGATATTTGGTTTAATTATATATAAAATATATGATAACTTCTTTAATAGGACTTATGCATAAAAATCAAAAATTATATACACTTAAGATGTGTCATTGGACCACCATCTAGGATTTCATTTATGAGTTTAATAAAATCATATTAAGGCTGGCCAAAATAAATGTTAATGATGAAGATAAGGACCAAGACATTATACTTTTAATTTTATTAGATATTTCATATGAACTTATTATCGATGTTATGATGTATGACAGAGATACTGTAAAACTATTGGATATCATGTATGCCTTGCTTTCATGTGAGTTGTGTGGATCATCTAATGTTCTTCTTGAAGCTAAGTGTATAAACAAGAGGGGTCAATTAGAGTTTATAGGGAAGAATAATGTAAAAAATAGATGGAATTAAGGATCATATCCAATCAAATGAACTAATTTGATGAATCTTTCAAAATAAAAATTTTTTGTATCAATAAAATAATGAAATACATAAAACAATTATTCTACTAATTTTCAATTTACAAACCATAAAAATAAATGAAATAATATCTATACACTCATGGATTAACTATCACATTTGTTCACCCCTACCTCTAACTTATCAGAATAACATTTATAAATTATAACAAAAATGAACAAATTCATTCTTGATAATTTTATTTTATTTGGAATTTCTTATATTGTTATCCATATTTATACCATGATAGATAATTTATTAGAGTTCCGATTCAAATAGGATCATTCAATTAAGTATAAATAATATCGAAACATGTATATGTATCAGTAGAAATCACAATCAGACAACCTCCAATAGGAATAATGGGAAGTTCTTTTGACTCGATATGTATGATGCATTAATGTCCGAAAAAACACAGCTTCTTGTAAGACTACAATAGAATTTAACCAGGAAAAATATGATCAATGATAAAATTAAATGAACATAGTGGAAAAAAATAATAAAATCAATGGTCACACCAGATCCAATATCGAAGCATATAAATGATGTAAATTCATTTTTATCATAAAGTTGAGAAGTTCAAGAAATTAAATTCTAGGAATTTAAAACAACTATATTTTTAAGAATGAGATAAAATCAATTAAGCTTATTATAAGAGATTCCATCATAATTTAATTTTTTTTATAAATACCAACTTCCATCTAAATAATATTATGTAACCGAGTTTGTGTAGGATAGATTCCTATGTTTAGATGTTGTGGGTAGGGGTACATGATGGAAAAGATGCATATGGCAAGGATGTGTAACATTTACGAGAGGTGTGTTGTCCTAGAAAAAGTGGCTTCGAATGGGGCATGATGTAGGGATTTAAGTTGTCATGGATACAAGGAGACGAAGAAGGACACCAAGACCATCATTGAATAAGGTTAATGCACCACCGTAAGATTCCAGAGCATAACGTCGAATGCTTGGAGTACAAGGAAACATCCTAGAATATCCGTGGCATGCATGTTGGGAGGCAATGGATTTTACAACAATCAATATGAAGACACAAACGCACTATGAATCAATGGAATGAAGACACACAGTTGATATAGAAAAATATACCTTCACATTGGAGCCAAATAATATTCATCATTGACAATAAAAATGTAATGACATTATCATGTTATGTTGGGAGGGGTGATGGTTGGAAGTAACTTCTGATTATATTGTTGTAGAGAAAATGCGGGGGGGGGGGTATTCTTCATTCCCCCATGTTGGATGTTTCCCTTGCATTGGGGCTCCTTGGACTTACCCTCAAGTCGTTCATGATCCCTTACAGCCACCATCATCATTATACAACATTCTTGGTGTCCTAAAACATTCTAATCTCCAACCATGTTTCTCTATCAAAAGAACATCTATTTCTATAGTCTTCTTTGTATGACAATCTCTGTGTGATTAAATTTTTTAAAGCACTCAATCATGTTTTTAATGTGTTTCATTTCATTGTATTAAAATTAATATTCAACAAATGTAACTGATTCACATGACCATGCCTTTAATTTCACCCTTTATGTGTGAAAAAATCTATAAAGAATAGAATCATTTCCCCCACATCAGTTTCATACCATCATAATGGTCCCAATTACCACATCATTATGATTGGTTGTCAATAACATTAATCATTTTTAATATTATAAATCCGTGTTTTTCCATTTTAAAAATATTTACCACCATTAATGTAGGCTTCTCATATTTAATGAACTTCATGTGAGTTGATATTTTGTGTCCCCTAAAATAGACAAACATTGTTGGGGGTAATTTCATAGATAAAAAAACCTTACCTATCACCCCTACCCTTCTAATGCCCTCATTACCCTAAGTATGCACCCTCCCCCGACTCACTCACCACCGGATGACTATCAATGCCAAGACCATAGCAACGAAGCCCATTTTCTATCCCACTTAACTTTCATCATTGATCACAAGTTCCATTAACATTGATTCAAGTTGATACTAAAATAATTTATGACCCCATTTCTACCATGCTTGATCTCTCCATTAGTATCCAAATTCACGAGGTAATCACTATTTTCAATATGTATTCCTGATTCATTGAAAAAACTATCTATTATAGGGTATTATCTTGTCAGTTATATATTCTATAAAAATTCTCTATTTTCTTCTATTTTACTATATTTTCATTCATCAATTTTGTGCTGTGATTAAAAAAGTTATATTTTCTAGGTATCCTTAATTGATTGAATTTATGTTGTTAGTTATTCCTATTGAAATGAATCTTTTCTAATGAAATATTATTATTTATTAATCGTAACAATGTTAATGTTAACTACATCTGGAATACATGATTTCAATTATTGATTATGTGTATCCGTCTAATGCTATATATCTATTAAATAATTTATCAAAATCCAAATTTCAAGACACTGAATAACAAGAGTTTTTTGAAAATACATTATCTACAAGGATATTTATATATTGTTTGATTTTTTTGTAATTATACTATCATATAATTAAAATATTCAACATGATACAAAATGAAATCATTTTAGTTCTAGTAGTACACATTAAATATATCATGTGATCTGAAATTGAAAAATTTCACATTTTATTTTTCTAATAGTTACGGTATGTTTTAAAAATTCTGTGTAGGTGCTGAGACCTATGTGTCCCTTCGCTTTGCGTGTTTTTGGTTTTGTAGCCACCAAGATGAAGTTTCGGGGATTTTTTAGGTTAAATAGGGAATAAAGGTGGGTGACATTTCTATTTGAGGCCTTGTTGTGATTTGGAGCTATGTGATTCGACATTATATATGTTTCTATGACATGGTCTCCTAGTTGCGTCGTAGGGATTCTTGAAGGAGGAAAATCAGTTATACATTTTATTTATGCCTAGTTGTGCCACAGTGGATGGCTTTGTTATAGGACAATCCATGGTTTCGTGCACTGCAGCGTGGATAGAGATGGTTGTTCTATAGTGGTTTTTGATTCTACCACCAAATCAAGGGTGATAGAAATGTATGATGTATGTTGGATCATATTCCCTACCTCCTACCTCAATAGTTCATGTACTGTGGATCTAGCAGTGAATCCCAATTGCTATTTATTTTCTAGGGATGTGATACGGTTTCCTCTAACTGTGTAGTGGTCTAATTGGTTTAATACGTGGTCTTAGGGGCAGAACATTGCCCCATTAAATATTTTCCTTTTTATAAATATCATTAATTACACGTGAATAATATATATCCCACTAGTTCAACATGAAAACTAGGCACCCAAGGGTGTTTATTGATGTCTTTGAATCCCCCATTCAATAATGATCAGTCCTGACTTCCCATGTTCTATCTATGGTGATCTATAATATGATAATCCTATTATCTATAAATTTATCTCTGTTTGAACTCATTTCATCCCATTCCTTATTTAGATATTATGGTTTTCGATCTCTGCTATTATAATGGGATTTCCATTGTTGTTTATGATAGTGTTCATGGAAAAAAATTCTTGGTAGATCGTTGTTTCCTTACGGAATTGGAGATCGGAGATCCGCAACATTAATTCATTCTCATGCAATGAATGTTGAAGCTTTGAGGTAGGGGATTCATTTATTCTCAAATTTATTTATATGAAATCATAAATTTACCATGGTTTATCCTATTGTATGTTTGTGGAATTAACCTAATAAACATTAAAATACATTACAGAATGGAATTGGATTATGTTTAGCTGTTACATGTCATTTATTTCCACCATGATAATGGTTTGCATTTATTTTTTAAAGATAGAGTTTGATTCATACATTGAATGGTATAATATGTTGACATTCATGTTTTATCATAATGAAATTGATGACATTGGGAAAATAACATAATAAAGATAATGTTTTCTTGGTTGGCTAACCATTTAAAGATGAATCATGTTTAATAAATCTAGTGATTCAGATAATTAGATGATAATAAAATTAATACAGGTATTCATATTTAGAAAAATGTTTCATGGGATGTTTCAATTGAATTGTATAAAGAACATGAAGCTAGAATGATTTTTGAGGATAATAAAATGCATTATGAATGATTTTTGTTCATCCTTATGTTGGTTGAAACTAGAAGATTATGCTAGAGAGCATGTTTTAAAAAATTAATAGATTATCCAATCTGATTGCTTAAGGTTTTCATATATTATCCTTTTGATATTACTCAACAATGATTTTAGTATCATTAAGATGGGGTGTGGTGATTTAGTGATATCTTTTTCCTTTATGATACCTTTCTTATGAAACAATTTTTTCATTAGATAAAATATTACATTATCTAGTGAAAACAAATCAAACACATATCAACATGAACATAACAATTTACAAAGATTAATACTCAATAATAGTGTCTAGACCATGGTATAGTATGGAAATAATCTGATACCACACACTCCACTAAAAAACCATCCTTTTGATTGGAATACAACTAGTAGGACATTCCCATACACTCATGTAACATCATGTTCGACACAATACTACATGTGCTTCATTTAGTATGAAATGATGTAATATAATTTTTATAACAAGCACGTTATGAAGATTCTTGATCAACATACACAAATATGATCTTTCATAAAAATTCGTCAACTTCTTACCCAAAAATGTGTACGAACATCAACAACATTATAATTATATTCAGCTGGATTCCCATTTCTGATATCTAAATATGGAAAATACAGCTCCGTCATAATACTAATCAACTAATTTTGAGCCTCTTCTTCTTCAATATAGAAATCACAGTTTTATATTCCTAATGCGATTATTCAGTCCAATATGAGAACCAATTGAATATTACAAATCTGTGAATAATAATAATAATTATTATTATTATTATTATTCTGACTGATAATCATTTTCAAGTATTCTGGATCTAAATTTTTTTGAAATGTGGAGATTTTCTCTTGTAAGTGCACATCATCAAAATCTAATATTCAAAACACTAACATAAAAGTGCAGTTTAAAAATACATCAACTGCAAGGATTTTTCTCTCTTGATTGACCATGGATTGTTATTACACAGCCTTTATGAAAAATATTGAACATTATATAAAAGTAAAAAATTTCAGGTAGTATGCACTAAATTGAATTCCTTATTTATTATTTTTTCAATTCTATGTTTTATATTCGATGAAAATAACTATTTATCACTAGATAATGTTATTATTAGGAATCATATTAAAATCAATATTTTTAGGATGAATAGTTGGATGAAATATTTTAACAAAATATCAATATGATAATGTAAAAGAATGTATAATTGGATACCACACACTATAAAAAATATAATAATAAAATAAAATATTTTGAAATAATGTTCAATTATAAGTGGGAATATCATTATAAATAGTGAAAATAGTAGCATGTTTCTATAATTTTTTTATTGATCAGTTGAAAATCAATTAATATGTTCATTGAAATTGTGATCACTATAAAATTATATGGGGTGTAATTAGAAGAGTTTATAATATATAGATAATTTTTCATACGTATTTGAGTCTTTGTTATTAATTATTGATGCTAGATATCATTAATTATTATGGTAGAGTGATCTATATAGAATAATATTTATTAGAAAATGGATACTATAAAACTATTTAAATAATTATGTGGACTACTATTCTAAAATATTAATTAATAAGAAGAATTGTGTAATTATTAATGTTTCTTGAACATAAACAGGGTCAGGGATCAATTCATAGTGGCAATTACCATTGTGGTTTTTTTGTGTTGGAAGAACCTGGAAGAGGATTCATAGAGTTTGGTGGGAAAAAGGAGAAAAGGGTTGGTTTCATTGCCATTTGATGCCAAGGTGTGGCATGGAGCCATGGTTTGAATCATATTCCAGGATTCTCTATCATGTTCTCCCGACTAGGACATAGGGAGGCTTAAAGGAGAAATATTGGGGATACAAGATTTTTAGTCATGGTTGTTCCTTGGTGGTTTTCTACAATGTAGACACTACCCTACATTTGAGAAATACGTCATCGAGTGAGGTGGCTACATCATAGTGGTTTTGAGGCTACCTCCAAATCGCGGGTTGCTGCAAAATGGGTTATAGGCTTGGTCATAGTCCCTCTCCATGAAACATTTGATATGATCCATGGATAAAACTGTGGATCCTAGACATGGGTTTTACAAAGGGTTGTGATATGGTATCCTCCTACTATATAGTTCTCTAGGAGATTTATTATTTGATCTTAGGGGTTGCATCATAGCCATCTTAAAATATGTTGGCACATAAATAAAAACAAGTCCCTTCGAACTCATTTTACCACAATCATTCATATTGAACCCTAGGAAACCAAGGGTTTTTTTCAATTTCATTGAAGCCACATTAATATATTCATGAATTCAAATTCCCAAGTATAATATATGGTGATCTAAGGTATGTTTATCCTATTTCCATGTGGTTTCCCTCATTTTGATCTTCCTTACTCTTGTTCTTTATTTCCATGTTTTGTCTGATGATATCCATCATCATAATTGTGTTTTCTACTTAATTTATCAATTCATTTGTGGAATTAAATCCTTTTTAGATCATATTATTCTCATGGTAGAGGTGATTAAGAACCGATGACATTAACTCCTTCAAGCGTAAAGAATGTTGAATCATTGAGGTAGGAGATTCGTTTCATCTTCTATTTATATATTTGAATTCGTAAATTGAACCTAGATTAACGCATTGGATGGATGTTTGATTAACCTAATAAATATTAATCCTGATTATGGAATGGAATTACTTTATGATTAGTGATAGAATTTACTTAATTTTCTCTGTGATAATGGTTTGCTTCTTCTTTTTTGTATAGTGATTTATCTATGCAATACTTTGTATAAAATGATTTTATTCTTGTATTATCATGTTGACATTTATGATTTGGATAAATATCATAAATATGATAATGTTTTTTTGGATGGATAAATAATTAAAGGGGAAACATGTTTTATAAATTTTTTGTTTCTCATAATTTTATGGGAAAAAAATTGAACCAAGTATGAATGTTTAATAGAATGTGTGATTCCATGTGATAATGAAATTAGATAAGGAACCTGAATTTCTAATTCTTTATTATGATAATATAAGGCAAGATTAATGAGTTTTGATTATCCTTTTTTTATGAAAATTAAATTCATAAGTCGTAGAGTATGATTAAATAATTTAATATCATGTTTTTACTATAGGTATTCTTTGTTTCCATCTTGAAAATTATAATTACACCATTTAAATTTTCCATCCATTTAAAATATTTTAATCACAGTAAATTTTTTATGAAATAATTGATCATTTTTATATTTTTTGGATTTTGGTAACATTATACCGCATGGGCTGATTTTCAGGCCCTCTAAATTGTATGGGATACTCACTTTGGTATTCCAACATTGATATTAACTGTATTTATAATGTCTTAATTTATGGTAGTCAGTGGATACTATCAAAAAATATATCCTAGCCATCCATTTAATTTAGTCATAACATGTTCCTCTTGGTGGGAAGTTCATTGTTGTATTTGTGGCAGCCTCCCCTTAGCTGTGTAGTTATCTGGTCAGGGGATGGGATGGGGGTTTCATCAAACATCAAGAACCTGAATTAGATATATGAAAAATATCATAAAATCATCATATTTCATAGTAGATTTTATCTAGTATGTAGAGATCTAGATTCCCTAAATTGACACCCTCTCGCTGCAATTGGTTATCTTTTTCCCCACTAGTGGATCAGTCTTCTTTTTCTCTCAACCGGTGTGGTTAATCATCCTCATCAACATCAATAATGATGGGAGATGTTATATAATCATCATTATAATCCTCAATGAACTCATATAGTGTCCCACTGACCCTCCTACAAGCCTCTGGAGTATGGCTAATGGAGGATCCTATTTGGGTTCTTCTCAATTGAAGACATGTGACCATTGCTCGAATTAGGAGACCAAACATGATCATCTTATGGTGAGAATCAAAGAACAAATGTGATTGATGTTCATAGATATTGATTTGATCTAGACATCTAGACATTTAAAAAATATTGTGACTTTTTCTTAAACATGATTTAATCTTTTTTTCTCTTTATACTATGTATTTTCTAATCTATCTCTTATATGCGTTTCAGTGGATGATCATCACTGTCTCTATACAATACATTCCATTTTTTTGAGCATCTGAGAAATGTGCATGTGTGGGTGCTGTTATTGTCATGAAATAGGTCCAAACAGAATGGAATCACATAAAAACTGGTATTTCCATTTCTTTATATTCTTTCTTCAGCTTTTACAATTGTTTTAATTGTGCTATTCCCACATCAACACTCTATTTAGGTTCATTTTCATTGTAATAAAATTATTTTTTCTATGTTGAATAGTAAATTATAAGATATTGTTTAATCAATGGTCGTTAGAATAAATTTTTAGTGGTTGTATTCCACTATTACCCCACAATAATGTGGTATTAGAGCCACATGAAAATATAATGTAATATTTAAAATGTGTAATAGAAAAATTCGACATGCTCAATTATTATAATTTTTAGAGATTAAAAATGCGAGCCTTTTTAATCCAACAAGGGACTCAATATTCCCTTTTCAGACCTATGAAACCCCATGTATGTCCTTCCACTAATGATATAATAGTCACCATCTATTCATATTTCCCTCATAACATTTTAATGATTGAACATAGTTATTAAACCTTGTATTTAGGTCAAATTGTCTTATCAGATGATGATTATGAGACATCTGCAGCCGGTATTTGGTCTAATCCGAAAAAATTGTATTTGAAATCATCATTTATTGACTATCTACATAATAATGAAAAATTATATAACTACAATATGAATCATGAATCAACCATCCTGATACACCTTGATGGGATTAATAAAATCTTCTTAGAGCACTAAAATTTTAATTTTAATGTCGATGATGAGGGGAAAAACATAATTATTCTCATTATAATAGATTGTATGTATGATCATCTTATCAATGTAATGATCAATGGAAAATATTCCTTGAAAATCGAGTAATTCAAGTCCACCTTCCTTTCAACTGAGTTTGTAGAAATGCTACTGTTAAACCTGATGTTAAGAGTCTGAATATGAGGGGTCATTCAGAGTTATAAGGGAAAAATGGTAATCATTAGAAGGTATGTAAGATTCATTTCCAATCACATGAACATTAGTCTAATCCATATCCAAAAGGGGTTACCTATTACCACTATGAAAAACACATGAATATAGGACCCAATTGAGCTGATTTGAAATCTAGAAATACGTCTATGAAATCTAGTTATCATTTTCACTTTGTCGACCAAGGATAATAAAGAGTAGAGGTTTTCTGTGTGCACTGAGATACTATTGATGTTGAGGGGGTCTTAGATATAGTATATTATTACATAATGTGAACATATATGAGTTTTGTTTCATAGAAGTTGATGAATGATAAGTTGTTATATGTAAAAAAAGTGATGTTGTGTCATGGTTAGGGGTTCTCTTATGCTAGATGACTCCAAAAATCATATTTTCACCTTATTAGTTGTGAAATGGGTTCCATATTTTCAAAAGAATATGATCTAACAAGGCGTCAAGATTATATTTGCTTTACCATTAAATATGAATCTATTTTACCAAAATTCTCCAAGGGAGATCATATGGATCATAAAGGATTTTATCATAAGGGTTCATATGTTTTGTATGGAGGAACACACATCAAGTGTTTGGGAAACACTTATGCCACTAAAAATGAAAAGTCATTTCTTTTAAAAAGGTGAGTTGTACATGTGACTGATATAGGTATTGAAAAAATGAAAAATAAAGGCATACTCTCATTGGATAAACCATACAACGTACATATTTGTGAATACTATGACTTGTGAATGTCTAAAAGTGTCTGTTTCAGATATCCATCTTTGAACATGTTCACTCACATAAGTAGGCTCACTCTGATTTGAAGGGAACTAGTAGGAATACCAACAATACTGGAGGATCATACTTTATCACTTTTATAGATGACATTTCAATTAAAGTTTGGGATTATATTTAGAGAAATAAATAATATTTCATTGAGGTGTTTAAAACCTGGAACAATTTATGTTGAATATAAAGATGTGAAGAAGATAAAGACATTTAGAAATGATAATGGTGGTGTACCCCTTTCTACTGTGTTTATCATCTTCTATGAAATTGGGGAAATTTTAATGAATAGAACCATGATTTATATTCCATACTATAATGGTCCACTTGAGCATATGAATAATGTAATTCTTACTGGGTACGTAGAATGCTTTCATGCTCGGGCTTTCCCAAATACTTAAACCAGAATCTGTCACTAGAAATGTTTGCATAATAAATATGTGTCCCATCTAAGATAATAGTTTTTAGTCTCTTATTGGTTTGTGGTTTAATCACCACCATCCTATGAACATATTAGGGTGTTAGGATGCACTTCCTACAAGCATGTTATGTTTTGTAAACATGATCCTAGAGCATTCAAGTGATTCTTTATAGTGTATATGGAGGGGTGAAGGGGTATTATATTTGAGATGATAAAACATGGTTTAAAATTTATATTATTTGATAGCATGTGGTGTTTAAAGAGTTAGTCCAAGAAAGATTCTAGCCACCTACTGATGATAGTGATGATCCTTCTCAGAAGAGGGAACATGAGGTTGATCCTCCCTGGGTTAGTGAGTCTCGTATTGAGAATCCTTCAACCACTCAGGTGTCCCAATCTCAGCATGAGCTGTAATCAATGTCCAATTCAGATGATACACCAAATTATAGGGTTCCTAGTGACCTCAGGTGTTATCTTCTCACTAGGTATAAGCAGAGGAGGGTTATTAGACCTCCTCCTCGGTACATCCATACTGATATGGTTTCTTTTTTTAAAATGTGATAGATATTGGTGGAGATGATCGATAAATCTAAAATGAATCTATCAATGATAAAAACCATTGGGATTCGTTTTTATCTATGTAAGATGCGATGAAATACCTAAAAAATAACCATTCATTGTCTATAGTCAATAAACCACCTGCATCAAGGGTGATTATTTGTAAATTGGAATATAATAAAAAATAATATAATACTATAAGAAATAAAATTATCTTTAAAGAAATAAATGTTTCTGAATACGTCCTTCAATGAGAAAAAATTTATTAATCTAATAGAAATTATCTTCTAGTTAGTCATTCTTCTATAAGAATTATTATTTCTTTTACTGTGCATTTTTATTTTAATATATAACAACTTTATGTGAAAAAAATATTCCTTAATGGTTATTAAATTGAAAAATTATACATAAAGCATCTTACTAGTTTTGAACATGAGTTTAAATTTAATTATGATTTATTTCTTATATATCATTATATGGATATAAATACGATTCTTGAAAAGGGTATATGATGTTTGATTCATCCATGATAGAAGATTTTTTCAATATGTGTCATTTTGATGCATGTGTATATTTTAATACTGTTAAAAAATCCATGCATTATTTACAGCTCTGTGTAGATTAATTGTTACTCGTATGTTGTTATATTAAATTAATTCCCAAAATTAAAATAAATTTGAATTCCTCTTTTGAAATTAATGATCTTGTATGTGCTTTGAAAAATATGGGCAAAGAAATTATTAGGCATAGAAAGCATATTCTTTGTTATATATCTCAAACATCCTACATTTTTGAAGTGATTAAGATGTATTTGTTTGATGATTTTAAACCAATTAGTGTTTCTTTAGGTTATCATTTTAAATATTATTTATCACAGAAACCAATTTCATCTTCTGATATTAATTATATGAGTAAAATCCCAAATGATAATTTAGTAGAAATTATTATGTATGTCTTGATTTAGAGTCTACCTGATGTTTCTTTTTCTATATATAAATTTATAACGATTATGGAAAATCCAGGAAAGCCACATTTTCATCCACTTAAATTGTTATTTAAGTACATTTCATCTACTTCAACTCATTCAATTTTCTATTGAAATAATATAAATTCTTCCCAATTAGTGACCGATAATGTGTATTATGACTATGCGAACAAAATTGATACTTGCAAATCACTAACTGGTTATTACTATATCGCATGTAGAGAACCAATATCCATGATGTGAAATATGAAATTAGTCGTGACCATATATACCATTGTATATATGTACATAGCACTGGCATAGGTTTTCAAAGAATCCATATGGGTTAATGGTTTTATTTCTGAACATATTATAAGTAATTCTACTATCATTGTACTTTTTGATTCTGAATATTACCTTAATTTTTCTAAAAACATACGATGCCATGGAAGGTCTATGAAAATATATATTATAATTCAATTTTTTAGAGAAGTTATTGAAATTGGAGTAGGTTGTACCACCAAGATAGACCCGGATGAAAACCCCACCGATTGTTTGACTAAGTCTGCAACATCATATAAGTTCATGAATTTCATAGATATCTTGAACTCGGATCAACATGAATAAAATTTAGGTGAAATAACATTACCAATTTGTTTTATTGAAACTTGTTGTGAGTTGTTAATTTTGGGAATCTTATTTCCATACTGAAAATATAAATTAACACCTTTAAATTGTTCATATATTTAAATTGTTATAAATAAATTCATTTTGTAATTAAATATTTTCCCATATTATTATCAACCGAATTCTGGATACCTTTTACCACATGATCTTATTTAGCTAGCATGCTCAAATGATTGGCATGGATGACTTGGTATAAAACCTTGGCTATCCACTATATACTTATACTTTTCATTTTTGCCTGTCAATGGATGTTTCCACCTAATCTATCCGGGACATATAATGATTTGAGTTATTGCATGTGTCGTTCGGTGAAATGTTGGGAATTAGATTCATGGATTCCACCCCTTGGTTGTGTAATTTTCCAGTTAATGTTCTATCAGGGGGTTCCATCACCCTTATGGTGCATGTATTCTATATTCTAAACAGATCTAAAAATCTTCTTCTTAGGTGGTCTAGTTCATCTGGTAAGTAGAGATCCTGATTCACGAAATTGTTACCCTCTTGCCGCTGGAGGTTTCATCTTATTTTCTCTCTCCAAATGTTTAGAATCATCTTAAATAGATTAAATTTCACTTGTTGAGGTGTTTTGTTCCACATCAGAAGACTCATCTCCCCCCCCCCCCCCGACATGCTGCTGGTGCACAACTCATGGTGGAGCCTATTAGGGTTCTTCCTGGATGAAGACATGTAACCATTCCTCAAATTCGGAGACCAGGTGTGATCATAATATGGAAATATTCAATGAGGTAGTGTGATTAATATAATTTGATCTTTAAGTGATATGTATACCTAAATATTTTTCTGAGCTTCTATGATTTTTATAAACCCGATTCCTTCTGTGTTTCTATGTCTATGTCGTAGATTATCACGACCCGCCCTCGGGGCCCGTGCCGTGACTACCCCAATCCCGACTTCCATAGGCAAGGGGCTGGAGACTAGCACCAAGGCATAAATTCCCACAAAAGGGAAGGCATTTCCTTTCAAAAGTAAACAACCACCACAGAGTAAGCAAGCGGAAAAGTAAACACTAAGTAAAAACAGAGTACAACTGAATGTGGAAAAGTAAATGGGACATTATACAAACCCAAACCGAAAGTAAAGTACAACTCGAAAGGAATAACAGCAAATGAAAAGTAAAAGCCGCTACACCGAGCTGTCCACTAGAAATCCCACCTAAAGGGTTGGTACAGATAGCTCCACTGCTCCTCGGGTCCCGTCGTCCGCTCCGAACACGTCTCGTCCAGTGGACCACCTCCAGGTACCGTCCTGCTTTGAAAGCCTCAGCCAAGATCAACGTTGTCCGTCGTCTGCAACCAACACAACGTAGTGCGGGCATAGCCCGTGCAGGGTTGAGTATAAGATACTCAGTAGGGCCCCGAGACCCTTGAAGGTCTCTCAAAATCCACAAAGCATAAACCACAAAGAAAGGTACAATCACGAAGTAACAACCAACACTGCTTAGGTATATGCCCATACATATACCTAAGTCATCAATTTCAAACACACTCCAACCTCCGAGCCCAAGTACAACTCAGTCCACACAGGAAAGTAAACGTATTCCACATAGGAAGCAAAACGTAATCCACACAGGATAGCACAACACAAACCACAATGGAAAGCAACAAGATTCAGCTCACACAGGTATATTTCTTCAAAGGACGATAAAGATTATCTCTGATCCATCTAAGTCGTCAGACCCACGAAGGATCGATAGATAACTAACCCCCACAAAAGACCCACACAGGATCGGGCCCACATAGGACCTGTAGGCGCTGGTTCACACAGGACTGCTGAGCGCAAAGACCCACACAGGATCGGACCCACACAGGATCGGCCCCACACAGGACATGTAGCACTGATCCACGTAGGATCGCTGAGTGTTGTAGTCGTCGTCGTCGAATCCACACAGGATCTCTATACTGTCGTCGTCGCAGTCACAGTAGCAGTAGCAGTAGTAGTCACAGTCGCAGCCAGCACTAGGGTTCCCGCACACAGCATGCTCGTTCGGAGGGTCCGCTCCATGAGCCGAGAGGCTGATACATCAACTGTCACAAAGTCCAGAGTTGATGTATCCAAAGTTCCGTATCGTCAACAGGAACTCAATGCAACAGACGGCGTGTCGATCCGACGCCCGGTCTGAGAGTTATTGGCTTTTTCGTCCTAGGGGCCCGGTTGGTTCCTAAGGAAAAACCAACCCGACCTTACTCCACCTGCGTCCAAACCTCGGGCGGAGTATGCCAAAAGATCTGTCTCACTAAGAGGAACACAACAAAGCTAACGGCACATAAATCGGACGTACGTAACTCAAGATATGAGCGTTTCCGCTCCGAGGGCCCGGTTGGTTTCGTGTACGAACCAACCCGGCCGAAATCAAAGTATTCCAAAACCCTGAGTGTAATATACCAAAACGACCGTCTCGATCCAAGGATCGCGTTGCTGCAGACGGTTCATCGATCAGAGGTCCGTAGCACATGTAATGGGCAAAAGACCGAAATCGTCTCGAAAACGGGGGGTCCGGGTCCGGGCCGACCCGGCCCTACCCCCCCTGGGTCGGCCCGAACCGGGTCGACCCGTGTCCGACCCCGCCCGGCCGGCGGAGGCGTGGCCTAGCACCGCTTCGTGTCATGCGCGGGGGGCAAGGCCCCCGCTTCTTCATGTTGGCGACGCGGCTTTTAGCCTTGCCTTTGGGGAACCGGCCCCCCTCGTGGGGGCCTGCTTTGAAAAAACCCGGGGGGCCTCCTGCCCCCCCTTAAAGAACCCCCCCCCCCCTCATAAATGGGGGGGGGGCATTTGAGATGGCCGGGGGAATTAAATTCCCCCGGTCTTTGACCTTCCGGCCGGCCACTTGGCCGGCCGGTTTTTCTTCAACGAGACCAGCAAACTGGTCCCCTTTCCGGCTTCCGACGTCGGCGGCCCGGCGAGCCGCCGGACTTCTCTTCTCGCCGCGGCCCGGAACCGGCCGCAGTGTTCATCGTCCGGCGCGGTGCGACGGCACCGCGCCTCTCCCCTGCGGTCCCGCTCCGGCCGCGTGGCCTTCGATTCCCTTCGACGCGGCGCGACGGCGTCACGTTCATGATAAACTTCCACGGCGCGACGCGACGGCGTCGCGTAAATAAGCCGGGTGATTCCCGCGTGGGGCGACGGCACCACGCCTTCTCGTTCATCCACAAGATTATATAAATAACCAAGAACAAAGGAGGGGAAATTCGGCCGTGTTTGTGCGGTCCGACCCCCCTCTCGTTAGATGATAACTCTTAAAAATTAATCACAAGATTATCATTCTAAAACCAAGAACGAGTGTAAAGAAATAAACCACATCAAACCGCTACCTTGGTTTCAAGATCGATGATGGTCAACGACCTGCGGAAGACAACGTCGCAGAGGTCGGGCGTTGCGGTAATCTTTCGTCAAAACCGATGACGAAGAGGTATGTCCGAAGAGGTACGTCGTTGGCGAATCTTCGTAAGCCGACGAAGGAAGTCCGAGGAGGAAACAGCGTTCCCTTTCGTTGACACGGAAGGCGTCGTCGATCTTCGGATACAATCGGCTACGAAGAAGAAAGGAGCGGCGTTCTTCGTCGGAGTTCGAAGGTTCTTCGTGTTCTTCGTCAAGCATGAAGAAGAAGAAGAAGAAGCTCCCAAAATGCTCTCAAGAAGGCTATGGAAATCTAACCAAATAAAATAAGTTAGAGACTTATTTTATTCACACACTTAATCAAATTGAATTTCAAAGGTTTGAAATTCAAATAAAAATAACTCCAAATTAAATAACAAGTTGTCATGTCATTTAAAGAGGGGTTAAAGGGAGTTTTGATAGAAGTTGGAAAATAGGGGTTCGTGTGGGCCCCACCACACTTAATCCTCCCAAGGGAGGTTAAGTGGATGTGGGTCCCACCGTTAACTTCCTTTGAGAGGAGTTATCCAACAAGTAAGAAAAATGAAAAGTGATCCACATTTTTTTATTTAAGTTTTTATAAATCTCCCAAAAACTAACTTTCGTCCCGCAATAAACGCAACTTCGGAAAAGGTCTCCTTAAGCGAATATCGGCGCTGCGAGTTCATGAGTGTCCTCAGATTTCAATTCCAAGCACCGGATCAAAAGTTAGAAATTCGCGCTCGTTCGTTCACTGAACGTACCCGAGCCAAACATCGGAAATTGATTCCGGGCACACCGGGCCTCGGAATCAGTTGCTGTCAGAAACCGCACTCTTGTAAAATTGCAAAGAAAATTAAGAAAAAATTTACCATTGAATTTTACGGGTCTTTACATTACTCCCACCTCAGGGCATTACGTCCTCGTAAAGATACATCAGAAACTAGGGAAACAAATGAGGGTACTGAGCACGCATCTGTGCCTCCCGCTCCCAGATGCTCTCCTGGAAATTCCCGTGCTGCCATCTGATGTGCACAAGAGGAATCGATGGCCCACATAGGACCCGCTCCTGTCGATCCTCTATCTCCACCGGGACCTCTGTAAAAGTCGCCCCATCATCAACGTCAAGCTCTCCATGGTCAATGATGTGTGTCGGGTCGTGCACGTATCTCCTCAGCTGGGATACGTGGAAGACGTCCTGCACCCGGTGCAACTGAGGTGGCAGAGCCAGGCGATAAGCCACCTCGCCAACCCTGCTGAGGACCTGGAAGGGTCCGATGAAGCGCGGAGATAACTTGCCGCCTCGGCCAAATCTCCGAATACCACGTCGAGGTGAGACCCGCAAGAAGAAGTGGTCGCCATCCCCGAACTCTAGTGGCCTCCGCCTCCTATCAGCGTATGACTTCTACAGGATCTGAGTTGTCCTCATCCGCTCCTGGATGACCTGGACCTTCTCTGTCGTGGACTGGACCATCTCTGGTCCCACCAGTGTTGACTCCCCAGGGTCTGTCCAGCACAATGGAGATATACAAGGTCGGTCGTACAACTCCTCATACGGTGCCATCCCGATGGTGGAGTGGTAGCTGTTGTTGTACGCAAACTCCACCAACGGTAGGTGGTCCTCCCAGCTACGACCAAAGTCGAGGACACATGCGCGGAGCATGTCCTCGAGAGTCTGAATGGTCCTCTCCGTCTGACCATCCGTCTGTGGGTGAAAAGCTGTGCTCAGACGTAGCTGCGTCCCGAACACCTCCTGTAACCCCTTCCAAAGCCGGGATGTAATGCGAGCATCTCGATCGGAGATGATAGATGATGGCACACCATGGAGCCGCACAATCTCCTCAACGTAGAGACGTCCCAAGCTCTCCACTGAGCCCTGCTCTCTGATGGGTAAGAAGTGTTCCGACTTGGTGATTCGGTCAACAATCACCCAGATGGAGTCGTGACCTCTGGAAGTGCGTGGAAGTCCAGTCAAAAAGTCCATAGATATGCCGTCCCACTTCCACTCCGGGACCTCCAAGGGTTGTACCAAGCCTGCTGGTAACTGATGCTCTGCCTTCACCTGCTGGCAGGTGAGGCATCGAGAAACGAACTCTTCCACTTCCTTCTTCATGCTCGGCCACCAGTGCTGTCGTCTGAGGTCCTGGTACATCTTCGCCACTCCAGGATGTACCGCCAAAGGAGAAGTGTGAAACTCTATCAGCACCTCCTCTCGCAAAGCGACTGGTACCGTGGTACGTCCTCTGAAAAGGATGTCGTGCTCTACTCCAAGGGAGAAACCATCAGGTGCCTGTCCCGAGGATATATGTGCACGTCGTGTCTCATAGTCAGCGTCCTCACGCTGTGCCTCTCTGACCCGCTGTAGTAGAGGAGGGGTGACTATGAGAGACTGGAGGAAGGCTGCTCCATCTCTATCCATGAAGGATATCTACAAAGAGGATAGCTGCAAAGATTTCTCCTTTTCCAAAAAGTGAAATCCGATCTCATCCCCTGGATGAACCACGTTCCTTGCCTAATACAGTCAATCCCGTCATGATTAGTTAATCCATGGCATGGATGACGTCGTAAGGCCTCGACACTGCTACCAAGAGATCCAAACGTTACTCTCGCCTCCAATGGTTGAGTCACACTTTCGGAATCTGTGTGTGGTCACTGGGTTTCCTCCAGTAAGAATCTCGCAAGTGAGGGTCAAGTCAACAGTTTTTAACCAGCACCTCTTAGTAAAAACAAACAAAAGACAAGAATCAAAAGTCACCAAGGCAAGTGTCTTTTATTAATTCAACTTAAAGTACAAGGAGACAAGGCAACACAAACTACAAAGCTGGAGGCATTAAGGGCAAATGCCTCTATGCCTGGAGCTAGTCCCGCACTAGTCCACCCGTTTCCGGAGCTCCATGATCATAAGCTTCAGCTGACTGAAGCTGTGCTCTCCCCTGAGATCGGGGTGGACCTCCTAGTGGTGGTGGTGGTAGAGCCCCAAAACGTCGCCCAACACCTGCTGCTCGGCCAGCCCCTCTGCCTCGTCTGCCTCCTCCCTGCGGAACGCCACGGTCAAACCTCTGCCTCTGCCTAGGTGGTTCCTCAACCGTATGCTGCTCCTCCTCATGGCGGGTCGGGCAGTCACGAGCCATGTGGCCTTGCCCGCCGTATGCATAGCACTGTCTTACACTCGAAATACTGGATCTGCGCTGTGTGCCCCGCACTGCTGAGCCAGTGTCTTGAGGTCGTCTACCTGAGGGTCTGGTCTGTCTGGACCCCTGAGTCATCCGTCGACTGCCTGCTGCAGATGACTCTGCCACGTGCCGCCCTGCGGTGGGTCTCGGCGCTGGTGTAGACTCAGCAAGGAAGCTCTCGATCAGAAGGGCCCGCTCTAGTACTCCTGTCTGAGTCGGTATGCTGAGGGAGATCAGTGATTCCCTAATCTCGTGTCTCAAACCCTGCTCGAAGGTCCGGGCCCGGAAGAATGGGTCTCATACCATGTCGTTCGAGTAGCGCGAGAGATCAGTAAATCTCGCCGAGTACTGAGCGACCGTCATGCTTCCCTGCCGCAGCTGAAGAAGCTCCTGGATACGCACCGCACGAAGGGTGGCTGGGACGAACTCCGAGCGGAAAAGGCTCTCAAAGTCCGTCCAAAGTAGAGATGCCTCATCGTGCACCTGGAGCATCAAGCTCCACCATCGTCTTGCTGCTGCGTGTAGTATGCTCGCAGCGAGGATCACCATGAGATCTGCTGGTGTCCTCACTAGCATAAACACACGTACCACTGCCTCCAGCTAGTCCTCGGCTGCCTGGGGGTCCGTCTCCCCACGAAACCTGGGCGGTCACTGGCGTTGAAACTCATGCAGTGCGCTGAGGCGACGTGCATCGTCAGCGGCTGGTGCTGGAAGCATCGGTGGCTCAGCGGGTAGAGCTACCACCGGTGCTACTGCTGACCAAGGGCCCTACACCGAGGCCTCGTCTCTCGGTGGGCTGTCGTCACACTCGACTCTCGGAACCCTAGCTGGCTGCCGTCGTGGGGCCATCCTGAAAAGGAACAGGTGCGCCACGGTCAAACAGTATACCTGGTGAGCTGACACAAAGTAATCACAAAGAAAACATTGAAACACACACGCAATCAATGTTTTCGTGCATTATATCGGAAATCAGAAGTCAGGGTCCTGGTGTACGGATACGTCGGCCGCCGCACCAACACTGGACTCCCTAGACTGATAGCCACACTCAATATGCTAAACATTATTGCTTCACATAGAAAAGATCAGAGTTCGCGGTAGAACCGAACTCCTCTGATACCAATTTGTCACGACCCGCCCTCGGGGCCCGTGCCGTGACTACCCCAAGCCCGCCTTCCATAGGCTAGGGGCTGGCGACTAGCACCAAGGCGTAAATTCCAACAAAAGGGAAGGCATTGCCTTTGAAAATTAAACAACTACCACAGAGTAAGCAAGCGGAAAAGTAAACACTAAGTAAAAACATAGTACAACTGAATGCGAAAAAGTAAATGGGCCAGTATACAAACCCAAACCGAAAGTAAAGTACAACTCGAAAGGGAAAAGAGCAACTGAAAAGTAAAAGCCGCTATACCGAGCTGTCCACTGGAAATCCCACCTGAAGGGTAGGTATAGATAGCTCCACTGCTCCTCGGGTCCCGTCATCCGCTCCGAACACGTCCCGTCCAGTGGACCACCTCCAGGTACCGTCCTACTCTGCAAGCCTCAGCCAAGATCAACGCTGTCCGTCGTCTGCAACCAACACAACGTAGTGCGGGCATAGCCCGTGCAGGGGTGAGTATAAGCTACTCAGTAGGGACCCCGAGACCCTTGAAGGTCTCTCAAAATCCACAAAGGATAAACCACAAAGAAAGGTACAATCACGAAGTAACAACCGACACTACTTAGTTATATGCCCATACATATACCTAAGTCATCAATTTCAAATACGCTCCAACCTCCGAGCCCAAGTACAACTCAGTCCACACAGGAAAGTAAACTTATTCCACACAGGAAGCAAAACGTAATCCACACAGGATAGCACAACACAAACCACAAAGGAAAGAAACAGGATTCAGCTCACACAGGTATACTTCATCAAACGACGATAAAGATGGTTTCTGATCCATCTAAGTCGCCGGACCCACGAAGGATCGATATGTAACTAACCCCCGCAAAAGACCCACACAGGATCGGGCCCACATAGGACCTGTAGGCACTGGTTCACACAGGACCGCTGAGCACAAAGACCCACACAGGATCGGACCCACACAGGATCGGGCCCACACAAGACCTGTAGCACTGATCCATGTAGGATCGCTGAGTGCTGTAGTCATCGTCGTCGAATCCACACAGGATCTCTGTACTGTCGTCGTCGCAGTCACAGTAGCAGTAGCAGTAGTAGTCACAGTCGCAGCCAGCACTAGGGTTCCCGCACACAGCAAGCTCGTTCGGAGGGTCCGCTCAATGAGCCGAGGGGCTGATACATCAACTGTCACAAAGTCCAGAGTTGATGTATCCAAAGTTCTGTATCGTCAACAGGAACTAAACGCAACAGACGGCGTGTCGATCGGACGCCCGGTCTGAGAGTTATTGGCTTTTTCGTCCCAGGAGCCCGGTTGGTTTCTAAGGAAAAACCAACCCGACCGTACTCCACCTACATCCAAAACTCGGGAGGAGTATGCCAAAAGATTCGTCTCACTAAGAGGAACACAACAAAGCTGACGGCACGTCAATCGGACGTCTGTAGCTCAAGATATGAGTGTTTCCGCTCTGAGGGCCCGGTTGGTTTCGTGTATGAACCAACCCGGCCGAACTCAAAGTATTCCGAAACCCTGAGTGTAATATACCAAAATGACCGTCTCGATCCAAGGATCGTGTTTCCGTAGACGGTTCGTCGATCGGAGGTCCGTAGCTCAATTTATGGGCAAAAGAACAAAATCGTCTCGAAAACGGGGGGTCCGGGTCCGGGCCGACCCGACCCGACCCCCACTGGGATGGCCCGAACCGGGTGGACCCGAACCAGGTCGACCCGACCCGTGTCTGACCCGGCCCGGCCGGCGGCAGCGTGGCCTAGCGCCGCATGGTGCCACGCGCGGGGGGCAAGGCCCCCGCTTCTTCATGTTGGCGGCGCGGCTTTTAGCCGCGCCATTGGAGAACCGGCCCCCCATCGTGGGGGCCTGCTTTGAGGAAAACCGGGGGGCCGCCTACCCCCCTTAAAGAACCCCCCCCCCCCCCCCCCCCCTTATAAATGGGGGGGGGGGCATTTGAGATGGCCGGGGGAATTAAATTCCCCCGGTCTTTGACCTTCCGGCCGGCCACTTGGTCGGCCGGTTTTTCTTCAACGGGACCGGCAAAACGGTCCCCTTTCCGGCTTCCGACGTCGGCGGCCCGGCGAGCCGCCTATCTTCTCGTCTCGCCGTGGCCCGGAACCGGCCGCGGTGTTCGTCGTCCGGCATGGTGTGACGGCACCGCGCCTCTCTGCCGCGGCCCCGCTCCGACCGTGGCGCCTTCGATTCCCTTCGACGGGGCGCGACGACGTCACGTTCATGATAAAATTCCACGGCGCGACGCGACGGAGTCGCGTAAATAAGCCGGGTGATTCTCGCGTGGTGTGACGGCACCACGCCTTCTCGTTCATCCAGAAGATTATATAAATAACCAAGAACAAAGGAGGGGAAATTTGGCTGTGTTTGTGTGGTCCGACCCCCCTCTCCTTAGATGATAACTCTTAAATATTTAATCACAAGATTATCATTCTAGAACCAAGAACGAGTGTAAAGAAATAAACCACATCAAACCCCTACATTGGTTTCAAGATCGATGATGGTCAACGACCCGCAGAAGACAACGTCGCGGAGGTCGGGCGTTGCGGTAATCGTTCGTCAAAACCGATGACAAAGAGGTACGTCCGAAGAGGTACGTCATTGGTGAATCTTCGTAAGCCGACCAAGGAAGTCTAAGGAGGAAGAGGCGTTCCCTTTCGTTGACACGGAAGGCGTCGTCGATCTTCGGATACAATCGTCTACGAAGAAGAAAGGAGCGGCGTTCTTCCTCGGAGTTCGAAGGTTCTTTGTGTTCTTCGTCAAGCTTGAAGAAGAAGAAGAAGAAGCTCCCAAAATGCTCTCAAGAAGGCTAGAGAAATCTAACCAAATAAAATAAGTTAGAGACTTATTTTATTCACACACTTTATCAAATTGAATTTCAACGGTTTGAAATTCAAATAAAAATAACTCCAAATTAAATAAAAAGTTGTCATGTCATTTAAAGAGGGGTTAAAGGGAGTTTTGAGAGAAGTTGGAAAGTTGGGTTTCATGTGGGCCCCACCACACTGAATCCTCCCAAGGGAGGTTAAGTGGATGTGGGTCCCACCGTTAACTTCCTTTGAGAGGAGTTAACCAACAAGTAAGAGAAATGAAAATTGATCCACATTTTTTTATTTAACTTTTTATAAATCTCCCAAAAACTAACTTTCATTCCGCAAAAAACACCACTTCGGAAAAGGTCTCCTTAAGCGAATATCGGCGCTGCGAGTTCATCGGTGTCCTCAGATTTCAATTCCGAGCACCGGATCAAAAGTTAGAAATTCCCGCTCGTTCGTTCACTGAACGTACCCGAGCCAAACATCGGAAATTGATTCTGGGCACACCGGGACACAGAATCTGCTGCCGTCAGAAACCGCGCTCTTGTAAAATTCCAAAGAAAATTAAGAAAAAATTTCCCATGAATTTTACGGGTCTTTACATAGATTTTGTTTTAGCACATCTCTGAATTTCAGTTTCCTATATTCTATTCTTTTTTAAATTGTATTCAATTTATATGTTGATTGTTCAATAAAATTTCATGTTATTGTGGTTTTATTTTAGTGTAGACAATCTCAAAGTTTCCAAAGTACATAATTCATTGTGTTTCTTTTGTTTTATGTTCTCGTTTCCTCTGCCATAATTTTTTGTGATTCTTTATTCCTACATCATCAATATATTTTTGTGTGTTTTAAATGTAATAAAATTATATATATATATATATATATATACATTTAATTATATAATTTTTTTATCTAGTGGTCCTTGGAATTATTGGTGGGGGTTTAGTCCACCATTATCCCAAAAATTACTATTATAGCGAATTTGGTTTGTTTCACATAGTTAGAATATATCGTAATTGAATTGGTTAGTTAAAAATGAAAAAACCCATTATTTAATCAATATAATTGTTTATGGAAAAGGTTTACCAATTTCATATGATGGATTACTGTATTGTATTGGGGTTGTGAGATCCTATTTTCATGTAAAGGTTATAGGCCTTGTTTTTGGGGCGAGGATTCCATCTTGACTATATTTTTTATTTATACGTTCTATGTGAACTATATATGAGCCTATTTATTTGATGTAGTAAGAAAATATTATGGATGATGAGATATGTGAAAGGAGCCTTGATATTTATGTCATTTATAATCTATCAGAAGCTGTGGAACAAAGATTAGATATCCAAATTTCTCAAAATGTTAGCTAGTCGTGTTTGTCTCTTAATGTGGGTGTTAAGTGACAAATAACACAAAAAGGATTAATACTAAGTTACCATACATTAATAAACATGATATTATATTAGAATGATCTCTAATACCTTTCCAATCTCTAGGAATGAAGGTCACATCCATCAGATTCTGGTGTCTCTATATATGATGGAAATCAAAGATTAATATTGCATAGCTTTAATAAAATTAAATATATCCCATAGGGGGGAGAACGGGAAGAAAATTAATTTCTATTGATGTTAAAATTAAGAAGAATATTCCAAGAATCATTTTTTTTCTATTTTAGTCAATCAAGAATCAATTTGATTTTGTGATTGATCTGTATAATATATAGTATGATTTAACATTATTAATTTTTTTTAATTATGGAAAAATCATATGGTTAGGGGTAGAAACTCAACAAAACAATCTCATAATAACATAAAATCCAATGACATGATATTTATGTCCATTTTAATAAATAGGATTCATTGTCACAGTAATAACATACCCAAATTTCATAGTATGGTTGAATTTGTCATCCCTCTGAATTTAGAGTTTACTAAAAACCACATAAAATGGTATAATGCTATGAGAATAAATTTTGATTGACATGAAATCAAGGGAATGTGATCACCCAGTCATTTTGGATCTATATTAATCAATTTCCATCCATCAGATGCTCATGTCGCTCAGTATGATGGAAAAAAAAGCTAATATTATATAGATTTATTAAAATGACATATCTGTCATCGGTTGTTAAAAAATGAGAAAATTACATCAGATTGACATGAAAAGATAGGATAACAATACTTGAAACATTTTTCATTTTTTGGAATCAAACAAGCATCGATATTTTACTTAGATTTATCAGTATGGATTATGCTATTAATTAACATTATTAATTTTTTTTTATAATAACAGTAAAATCATGTTAATAGGGGTTAACACTTACCAAACAAGATCGATTTGACATGAAATTTATGAAAAAAAATATATTTTATTCACATAAAAACTACATGAATCATTAGCACACTGATCAAATACCGAAATGTCATTGTTTTTTCAAATATGGCATTATCCATTACATTTGGAACAATATGAAAAATCACATATATGGGGTGATCACGCAGTTGTTTCGGACCACAATCAGTTTTTTATTAAAATCCTAGAATGATGTTTAGGAATAAACAAGATAATTTCCCAATGAGTGTATGTGGGAAGGTTATTCACTATTCTAATTACATATTTATATTTATTTTGATTTCATAATTAATAAAATAGCAGAAACATTGGGTTTTGGTTTTTACGATTGGAAAAATTAATAGAATCAAAATGTAGATGCACAAAAATGAACATGAGAAATTTAAATGGTACTAAGGATGAATTCATCTATGATCATTGATTATTTACTTTTTTATAAATCATCCAATTCAATTAACATGTTCAATATCATTCACCTCTTCATCCTCCACTATTTTCTATTGATTGTAACAAATAATATTGTAGATAGATTCTTAAATAGACAAACAATTATTGTTTCAAAAGATTATTTGATGGCTACAAGAGGGGGTGAATTATAGTTCAACAGATAAACTAAAACAAAATAAGAAACTTCTTATGTAAAAATGATCAGACTCACAGATCATCTGATGAGTATAGTACTATAATTAGATCTAGACTCTATCAAAAAAAATTATAGATTTTTGGTATCACAGACACACCAATTAAATTGTTTTTTAGAAATATAAATATAAAAAATATATTTTTAATACAAATAAATATCTAGAAAATAGACCCTATATAAATAAGAAATACAAACTATTATAATAGTATAAATTACATACAATATAATAAAAGAATTTTAACATTAACGGAAACGGTTAAGGTATTCAGAAATACATATTCAAGATATTCTTAGTTATATTATATACAATATGGTATGTATTTCTTCACTAGGAAATCCATTGATCTGATGGATCAGTATAAACTGCATCTTTCAATCCCCACGAAGACCTCGATATGACGATCTTATTCAAATCTCTCTTTCTTGACCAATAAATTATTCAATATGATGATAAAAATGTGTCTTCCTATCTCCAGAAGCACTCGATTTGGTGGATCTGATTCCACATATTCCTATCCCATGAAGCCCTTGATTATATTGATGATTGGACATTAGATTACAAATGAAAATAGTTCCTAAGGAATTACAACCCTCACCTGGATTCCATAGAACATGATCTCTCTAAATCATTACAAAGCCTATGAATTAAGTCATCATGAAGATAAATCATTTGAAAATTGAGTTGAATTTTTTTTAACTCCAACTATTACAATAACCTCACATTTATAAGTAGTTTTCCAATGGACATATTTCAAAGTGAGTTGCGATGGCCTGAGGTGGCATGGACTTGACGACTAATAAGGATCTGGATAAAATATTTTCTAACCCAGGATGATTTTTACATTCATAGTCAAATGTAATTTAGGTTAGCACCATTATAATACTATTTTTTTCTTATTATAGAAATAATTCTAAATAAATGAAATATAATTTTTTTATTGTTATTATGGTCATCATTATTGATTTTAAATATAATAAACTAAATAAGAGTTATTTTTTTGAATTGATTCTAGGGTTTGTCAGAAGGTCATGACTTTTTTCAATAATATATATCTATAATAACTGTTTAATCCACTTTTTAGTATAATTTATCATATGCACCATCAGTCCAATTTATTCGAATGAAAAATAATAGGTTTACATTTGTTTTTATTAAAATTATTTCAAGGTTTGATATAAAGTAATTTGTTCTTATGAAACATGCCAAAAATCATTGTAAATAAAAAGTTATAAAATTAGTGTTTTAATGAATTATTTTTCATTACCCAACCCATTTAATGGAAATGTAAGAAGTTAGGCTTCTTAGTAAAAAATCCCCCCCTTTTTTAGAAAGCACAAAACCCAACACCCAAAATGATTGAATAATAACATTGAAATAAATATTTTCCATTATAAATTTAAAATATTAAATTATATACCACAAATCATAACACCACTGATTTTATTACAATTTTATAAGCTGATGGAATGTATAAATTTTGATTCCCCCCACTAGGATAATATATCACCGTTAGGAAAATATGTCAAAGCATTCTCCCTTTATAAACTTCTCATATTTTATAAATTTTAAGGTCTTTATAATTTTTTCCTCTTTTTGATTTACAATAAATAATAGTTACCATATATATCCTGAAATGATTGAATTCTAAAAAATATGAAACAATTTTAGGCAACATAACTAATCATATTAGAAATAAAATAAATAACATTCGTCAAAAATTAATTGGAATACATTCATACAAAAATGTTTAGGATGAAAAAAACATTCAGATTTAACATTTATTAAAAAAATGTATCAAGATATACATTAAGAGTTCAAGTAAAAAATGTTCATTCCTTATTCATCAATGTTTTTACAGTTTCCTTCATAGTCTTAAATAAATCATGATCCTTCTAGTTTTATACAACTGATGATTTATGTTTCATGATCTGGTCCTCCATCACTTTTTTCTTATGAATTTATGACTTATGTCATTGAACATCCTTGTAGATCTTTTTATTTTCCACTTTCATAAGGATAATATCATCTTCAAACATTCCTATTATGATGTTTTCTAACACTATACTATGATCCATTTCCTTCAAAACATTAGCTCATCATTACTATCATTAGTTTTAGGCCTAAAAATATCTAAAAACATCACCGTATCCAAAACAATAGATGATAAATTATTAAAATACTTTTCATTTCAAATGAATTTTTCATTACTTCTATAAACATCCCATCATGATCATTGAGATAAATTTCATGATTGTTTAACCACATAACCATCTGATTGCATAATCTCTCATGATCCTTGGTATTTTGTTTAAAGTATATCAAATGTTTCATAATGTGAACAAATTATTCAATCACAAAATTTAGTGATTCATATTTCTCATTTAGAATATATTATATCAATCTACCCCTTGATTCTATCTTTGTAAGATATAGAATGGAATCTAATAACATTATCATGATTGAAAAATTATAGTAATAAACATTATGAGAAACGATCCCTTTATAGTGTGTTGAACCAAATATTGATTTAGGGTAATTCTATATAGAGGATTCAACATTTGTGTTTTCTTAATTCTAAACATTCTAATTTCTTTTCTGAGAAATATTTTATTATTTTCATAATTTAAAAATGTCCACTTCCTAATTAGATTGAACATTATGTGAAAACAATGATTTGTATTTTTTATATTAATCCTCATATTTTGAGTATGAATTTTCTTCTTCTTTTGATGATGATTTTTTTCCCCTAACTATTCCAGTTTTACATCCTCTTCAAATTGGAAAGGTTGAATATTTTAATAAGATGATGAGTCCAATGTTTTCATTTATTTTGGCACTTCATCATTATATGTTTCTTTTTCTTCATAACATTCTTATCACTCTTCCAATTCACCATATTAGTTGTCTTTTTATTACCAAACTAATTTATCTTCTTCCAATCCCTCCTACTCTTCTTTTCATTAATTCAAAAATTAAAGAAAAAAATTCTATTATAATTTTAGTAAAATTTAAATCAAAATTTGGATCTATTATTTGAAAACAAAAGTTCTCATAACCAACAAATCTAATGATCATTTTAATAATTGAATTGTCCATTTCATACAATTTTATCTTGATAATTCGTTCTCTATAGGATTATATATACGCAAAATCATCTAATGATTCAATTGTATAGAGACTTGAAATAGTAATCATAAAAATTAAAAAACCTTTGAAAGGTCACTTAAAAGATTGGAAAGAGACAAGATAAAAATATATAATAATCGATGAGGGACACATATTGTAACACCCACATATAGGAATGATAGTGATACTTATAACTACATTCGTTTAAATGGATAAAATTAAAAGTACTTATCATATTTATCGATCATGATTTTATTAATGATATAACATAATGTTAATTTGGAATTCATATTGTTTAAAAGAATTTATTTATTAAAATGAGTATCAATTCAATTTGAAAACATATAAGTTTAAAATGAATTATTAAAACCAAAATAATAAGTACAAATGGTAATTTATAACTAATGTAATGAATCAGTGTAAAAACCAAAATATGAATACATTTTTTAATAGATGATTTCCATCAGTATGAGTAAACTGTTATTCATCGTTTTTGTAATACACTGATTATGATAATGTTTACAACAAAAATACATTCCAAAAATTTTTAAATATTGTTTGAGTCAAATTTTTCTAAAAAAATTGATACAAAAAACAATTTATAAAATATTTTGTTTTTGGAAATTTTTTTGAAATCAAATAATCAATTTTAAAAGATTATAGAATGTTTTTAAAAAAATTATTTAAAATTAAAAGTGTACATTACTGTATATTTGAGGAAACACGGTGAGTAACCATTTTAACAACCCAATATTTATACTACTCATATAATATTTACTATTTAGATATGTGTCTTGCATGACTTATCAAAAAAAATTACTATGTTTAATATCCACATAATGATTACACTAATTACATGATTTTTATATCACGTGTATTGGATCAATATACATAGAGAATTAAATATAATATAACTGATACATGATATGAAAATCTAAACATTATAATGAAATTAATTAAGGATTAATATATATAAAAACACATTGAATGGAGTGTCTTATCAATACAATGACCACACAAAATAACATGTATATAAGGATTTCATAGAAAAATATATTAAATTTTAAATTTTTATAAATTTTAAAAAGTAAAAGATGGGTACATGCTAACTACAAAACATGTACTATTTTCACCATCTATCCAAGACACATGATTTGAGACATGGTGTGTATACTGTTCCATTTAAGGAAGATAGAATACTTGATTTTTACACCAATTACATGTGATGTGGTGTTCAGGTTACATAGTCACTAGTCAAGTAGGATGTGTACGAATAAACAAGCCCTATCATTGAATAGAATATTACATGTCGTGTATGGAAGTTACACAGTGTGTATTGCGACTGACTGTGTGCCATACTAGCCCGATAAACACATGGTAAAGAATTAAATGTACATCATCTAATAAATGTATAATCCTTGAATTAATAATAAATTAATTCATCGTTTATTGAACTCTAGTACAAGGTGTTTACCTTATACAGTGCGTACTCTTGTGGTTCTAGTGAGGTTCTTTAGCACCACCAATTGAGAATATCAAATTTATTATTTTCATAAAATTAATCAATTTGATTATACATATAAAACAATAAACATTAATAGATAGATCTCATGGTTTGGATTTAGTAATTATTGAAAATAAATTTAAAAGTAAATCACAAATGTGTAAATCAATTAATGATATTTAAATAATTATAAATAATTTTAGGATCACTCTAAAATAAATTGATTGTTTTGGGTGAAGCAGAATATGAAATGGTCATGCCAGACATTAATTTTTTCATAATCAACATTCAATCCATGATTTACCTAACAATAAACATTGTGATCAATGGAATTGAATAAAATACAAACAATGGATAAAATGCGATAAATAGAGCATATGATCGTCAAATATTATTTATAATTAATTTAGTTTAATTTAAAAATTTCCTGGTGTGTAATTATATCATTGTTTATTGATTTAAAAATCTATCTATATTGTATTGTTGTTGTTTTATTGGAATAAATGATAGATTCTCTCTAACATTGAATGATCTCGGATTTTTTTCAATGTATGTTCGAGTTTTTTTGATTATGTATTATTATTGTGGTTAATTAAATATTTTTTATTGATGTTGAAGATCAAGGGTTTCTCATCGGACTAGGACATTAATGATGGGGGATTTTGGTCATCCTATACATGTTTCATAGTTGGAACACATTTACTAGTAACTGTGCACCCAAACTATGGTAGCCAAGATGAAGGGGTGCACAAATTATTAAACTATGAAAGAGTGGATTCCATGCCATATGGGCCTTGATAAAGGCATTCAGAATGATTTTCATACAATTTTTAAATTGTGTGGGGATCCCTAGGTAATGGTGTGATTCATCCCCACTTGGATAAATGTATATGTAAGATTGGAGCTAGGTTTGGAAACTGTGCAGCCAAACTGTGAACCACATTAAAAGTTGAATTTCCTCATTTCCTCCATTGGGTTTTGATGTTAATCATAGAAATTTCTTTCAAATTCATTCCAAATAGGCCCTAGTGATTTTCTTAAGAACATAAATCATCCAATGGTTCGATCTCTTTAATTTCTATGATGTTTGGAGTGTCATTGGATGTGTTTCAAAACTCTAAGTATGTCTTATTGTTCTATTGATTTTTTTTCTGGATTAAGGATTGCAGATTCGTTCTTAATCCTCTAATTTACTAAAACACACCTTTTCTAGTGGATCTTATGATAGGGAATAAAAGGTTTCTTGATTACATAACTGATTCTATGGTTAATCATGTGTTCAACATTGTATTAAGGTAAGTGGATGTTATGTTCCATGGTCTTCGAGTTGATTTTCGCATGTCTGCTTGTGTTAATAGTTTTCTCTTATTGTTTATATGATTCGATTGCTTGGATTAGGTAAAATGGTTATCATGTGTAATAATTAAACCCCTCATGATCCCAATTATATGCTTTGAGATTTAATAGATTGATTTTGGGCCACCATGGGGTGTGGAAATATTCCAAAACATTGATATTTTTAATATTAACAATAGAGGTGACTTGTGATAAACAAGTTCCATAGTTGAAAAAGTTTACATGTTGTTTATTTAAAAAATGGAAAATTGTTTTTTGTGATTAGATTTTGATAATGGAATATGGTTTTGTTTGGAACAATGTAAATTGGGTTAAAAGGAATAAGTTTAATGTGTCTAATGAATTGTGAGACTGAAATTGAAATGAATAAATTGGATAATTCATATTAAATGATAAATTATGTGAAATGGGTTATTGTATGGTAATTGTCGAATAAGATAAATGTATTGAGATATGAATTGGAATTGGGTTAAATGGGTTATGTAAGGTGTGTGGTAAATGTGTCAATGGGTTAAGGACAATAGATGAATTATGTGTTAAATGGAATGTGAATTGTGAATATTATGTGTATTGATTATGCATGGTCTGTTATTTGGTATATATAGTAATTAGAAGAACAATAAAGTGCACATGGCTTGGTGGTATGTGGTATATGATTCTAAGGATCCTCAAAATGGGTCTGGTTGAAATATGGCACTAAACCCCACCCCTAGAATGCACATGTTAGGGAGTTGAATTTAGGCTCTAGGCGACTAATGATTTCATTTGATGAGACTATATAGACTGAGACTCCAAGGTGAGTGTGATGTATTTATTATGAAATGATTATCCCTATTGAGAATGGTAACATGAATTATTCCCTCAATTTTAATAATTGGTCATCTTAGGAGGAGGGGTAAATGATGTAAATGCCTAACCCATGGATTATGTGATTTAAATGATTCATGTGGTTGAATGGAATAAATGATGAATGTTTCTATAGTAAATATTGTTATCTAATGGATCATGATTTGTCTTTTTTTATCATTCCATTTATTGTGTACTTGCATGCACTATCTATTTTGATTTAATATTTTTCAGAAACTATTGGTGGTGTCTTACTGATATGTACTCACACCCTTCTCGGGCCACCATTGGGTACCTAAGAAGATTTCATGATTGCAGGGTTGGACAAGGGAAAAGACAATGTGCTTGGGAGTTGAACTAGGATTTTGATGATGCTATATGGTGATCAGGACATTGAGTATGGAATATTTTTTTTGGGAATTTCACATTATAATTTAATTTGTGTTTCATTAATTTTTACCACTGTTAGTGTGACATGGGATATTTATCATTTAGATGTGGTTGTACCCTCTTTCAAAAATTGTTGGTAATGAATGGTCAATTTTATTATATATTTTTTACATATTAACTATGTTACTTGAAATGGAATACTTATGTAAATAATGTATAGTCTCCTCACATGACCTATTAGACCATCACTGCTAGTTAGCAGCCTCAAGCATATATGGAGGGATGCTTATAGTCATGTGGTGACCCAAATGAGAGCATAATTTTGATAAACTCTAGGTCAGGGAAATTGAAAATTTGTATCAGAGTAGCTATTTTATGTGGTCTTACTATTTGGTTATGGTATACGAGATATTTGGATTTGTTGGGTTTTGGAAATGGGCTCAAGTTTGGAACTAGATAAAACATCCATAAAGGAAACCCAAGTATCCAGTGTTGGAATAGTTTTTCTTGGTATGTGTTGTTATATTTTAAAAGCATTTCACAATTGAGTAATGCACATTGTGTTTGATGAGATTGTTTTAAGAATGTTTTCTTGTGGCCTTAATGGAATAACTTTGTGAATGCATCCATCATTATAGGCTCTTTGGGATATATGTGGAATTCATCATGATGGGAACACATGAGATGGATGTGTGAGACATGAAGGGTTAAATGTTTTTCACATTCCTTAAAATATGAAGATACTAATTACTAATAAATATGACATCAATGGGTAAATAGAATTAATGTTAATGAATTATTAAATAATTGTTCTTAATAAAGGCGGTAAATGAGATAAAATGTTATTTATGATAAATAATGAGATGATAATGGTACATAAAAGTTAATGATTTTTATTTTTAAGGTGGTAATGGTAAAAAAATGTTATCTAATGAATTACACATGTTTGGGTAACTTGGTTTACCATATGTTCACCCTGAACCACGGTCGAGATGGTTATGGGAGTTTTTTATTGTCAAACAATGTATGTGGGAAATTTTATGTGAAAAAGTGGTAGTTTTTGGATTATGTAGAGCATCCATTTATGAAAACTATGGATGATTTATGTTATTTGTTATGAGAAGTAAATGATATAAGAATATTCCACCAAAATGATGTGTGTTGGATGGGAAATAACATGATGTCATTGAGAAATCTCCTCTGGAAGAAGAGAATGAAAACCTGATGGTTTAGGGTAACATATGAGAAGAGAAGTTTTGTCAGAACAAAACTCATTTTATGAAGATGATGGAATGTGACCTGGTGTGGGTCATGCCAATTATGGTTGATATGACTATGGAGTATCAGTCAAAACACCCTCAGCCTTTTTTTTGGAGATGGTGGACCTGATGTACCTTAGTTATGGATAGAGTACATCAAGATGATTCTTTGTCATCCAGAGACTCCTCCAGGGAAAAAAGTCATGCTTGTAGCATACATACTATAAGAGTAGGGAATATTTTAGTAGGACATTACATTTTATACAATGTAGGATATGTTTATGTCATGGAAATATCTCCTGGAAAACTTCTTCAATCATTTCTATTTTGAGACCTTGAGGTAGGAAAATGTATGATGATTGTGAGGTTGACCCATGGTTAAAAGATAATGATGAAATACTCTAGTCATTCAAAAATCTTTCAATTTTTTCTTCCAGGTTGGGGTAAGGGATGAGGAATCTATGTAAATACATTTTTGGAAGTGAATTAAAAATGTTATTAATTCCCATGTGAATTTCATAAATTTAAAATGATTTTCTAAGGTGGTGGATCAGGACTTTATTTTGGAGGAAAACATCCTGGAGTCCCCTGGTGGTGGGAATTCAGTTTCAGTTGTGTGATATAGTGGCGAGACATCCAATGGAAGGAAGATCTTTTTTGATATATTTCACCAGGGGTGGTGGATTGTGTAGTAAGAAGACAGAACTGTCCCCTAAGGGTAATGATCATGTTTTCTACTATCAATGTCTCAAGAATGGTTAATTTCATGGTCAATGTATTTGACCACCGTTTGAGGGCATTACATGCATTAGAATGGGGAACATACAGAGGTTATGCATGATCTATTGACAGATGAGAAATGATGGACTCTTGGGGTTGATGCTGAGGGTAGGTAGGGGGTTGGTTACCCTATATCAAGAATGTATTTGTACTTCCACTGGTCATACCAGTCAAGGTGGAAGATGTTGTACTCAGTGGTGAGAGAACCTATATGAGTACGGTATTGTAGATCCCAGAATGAATTCATAAGCTAATGGTAGAATAGTATGTCATCTTAATATGGTTTATTCTACACTAGGTGGGGGTGATTATGACCATTGACTGATCATGGTAAGATCCGTTTTGCTTCCATCCTTGTTAGTGCATTACTCGATACTGGTGCCTCATAATCTTTTTCTTCTTCTTAGATTTTGGTTATGTTGGGTCTTGTGGTGGAACATTTTTGTGGGGTCATGTAAATTGATACACCATTTAGGATGTGATTGGAGATGATTAGGGAGTTTCAGGGGTGGGATCTTGATGTTGGTGTGTACAATTTTCTACGGGACGTATGAGTGCTTGAGATGTCAGGTCTGGATCTTATTTTGGGCATTGACTTGATATTTTTTTACCATTACCATATTAATTTTTACCACTCTTGGTTAACATTCACATCTCTTGAAGGTGGCAGTTATGTCCAATCGGTTGAGTTGGACATTCAGGTAGGCCATGCAGGGGTAGTTTTTCTTTGTTTGGGTGAGATCACAACTCACACAGCTTGTCTTTTTCTTGATGATCAGAATATATAAGAGCATTTTATTCCTAATATGGTCGATCAGATTTAGGATGTGTTTACTTAGGAGTTCAGGGGGTTTTCACCACAAAGTGATTTCTTGTTAATGATAGAGTTGTTATCAGAAGCAGAGTCGTTTTCTATATTTTCATTTAGAATGAAACTGGAAAAACACAAGGAGCATAAAACTGAGTTCGAGGAATTGGATGAAAATAGGTTATTTTCTAGAGTGTGTCATCTTGGGGATCTATAGTTTAGTTTAAAAATATGGTTGATGGATAATTGTAATTGTGGATCGATTATAAGAATATGAATCACTTGATTGTTAAGAACTAGTACCCTCTTCCTTAAATCGATGAAATTTTCAATCAGATTGGGGTTTCATCAGTGATATCTATGATTGATATGATATCTGGTTATGAACATTTAAGGGTGAGTCCTTTTGATATATTGCAGATATACATCATTTTTAGATATGGTTTATATGGTCTTTAGGAAATTTAGTTGCGATATAACCATTCCCTAGTAGTGTTTATGAACCTAATGAACTAAATCATTCACGCATTCTGGGATTAGTTTGTAGATTCTTTTTTATTACATCTTGGTGTACTCTAAGTCTCATGATGATCATGACATAAAACATGATATCATCCTATGTACACAAAGTGATCATTGGGTATATGCCAAGGTATCCAAATGTCATTTTTGAATTGATAGGGTGAATTTCTTGGGTCACATCATATGCTATGATAGGGTGTTAGTGGACCTGAAGAAAATCTGTGAAGTTATAACATGGGAACAACCAAATATAGTTTCTAATATCCAATGTTTTCTGGGATTGGTTGGCTATTATAAAGGTTCATTGATGTCTTATTCTATTTTTCAACACTTCAATCTGGTTTGACTATGTGTTGAATCAAGATTGAATGGTCTGGGGGATGTGAAGATGTTTTTTATATTTAATGTATTAGTTTAAATCTTCACCAATTCTGCTCCTTCCCAACTGATGTAAGTTGGAATCCCTATTTGGAGATCATTTTGGTGTTGGACATGGGGATGTGTTGATGCAAAATGATCGATTTGTGGTGTATGTGTCAAGGATGTAGTGGCCTCATGATGGAAATCACACTCAGAACAATCTTGAGTTGGACACAATAGTTAATGATTTAATGTGATGGTGACAATACCTGTTTGGAGAATAGTTTACCATGTATACTAATATAAAAATCGTTAATTAAATTTTCTATAAGTGTGATTTTAATCATCGACAGTGAAGATAGGTTGACTAAATGTAGCATTTTGAATTTCGGTAGGTTTACAGTTGTGGAAAGGGGAATAATGATTCATATGATTTGAGATGTATGAAACATAATACGTTAGTTTGGAAATATTGTTCTGAATGATGTGTGATGGAGTAACTCATTGAGATGCATCTCGTGGTGTAGAATGAGAATTTGAAAAATGACCATTTCATTTGTGGTAGATGAGTTCTCACATCAGAGATGTATCAAGGAAATGAATTATGAGGTTTCAGAATCATTGCATTAAAGGAAGAGACTTAATGTTATGGAGTCACATTCACTACAAGAATACTATTCATTAGAGACCGCCAAAAGCGGTTTCTATAGTTCTTTATAGATTTCCTTGTGACCGCTTTTTGGGGATGCGGTTTTTATGTTGGTAAAAACCAACAACGACCGCCTACGGCGGCCGAAAAATGTCCATTATAAAAACAATGGTTTTCTGGTGGTATTTGGTGTTGCCGACATAGCGAGGCACTGCGGGGTGTTGTGGGATGGAACCAAAAGCTTCTCCACTAGCCATGGAGGATATACGGTGGCCGGAGAGAATCATCTACACCGACGGATGTCGATGGGTGGCTGAGAAATTTCATGAGAATGAAAGAGGACTACTCGGAGTTTTTTGGGGGTGTCCGGTTATTATAGGTGGGTGTGACAGTTTAGCAAGGGTGTCATGGAAGCGACGATGTAGCGGTTGGGGAAGCAGGGTTGCTGTTGCAGAAAATTATTGGGGAAAGAGACGATGGATGTGGGAAAAATCCCTCATTAATTAATTTCAGAATTAGCGGCGGCTTTTGGCGGTCGCTACTGATGGCTTTATCGACCACCGTTGGAGGTCGCCCTTTCCTCACAGTGAAGAAGCTCAAATTTGTGGTAGTGATTCTAGTTGGACCAATAGAGATTATGTATCATTTATGATCATGGTATTATTGTTGTGTTGGCATGTTTTTTGGAAGATTTGATACACGAGTTTTATGCATCATGGTCAGAGGTGCATCCTAGTTTGACAAACATTCATCATGATCTTTGTATATAGTATTTTTGACTAGGAATAATGAATTTTGATTCAGGTTTCATGTTGAGATTCCTTATCTATCTATTGGTGAAGGTCAATTATTAATATTTTGGTTGGTCTGTTACAACCATTTCCCATTCTAGATTAGAAATGGGGTGATGTAATGATGTAATTTATTGTATGTTTTCTGAGAATGCCACAGAACAATGTTGTGATAGGGGTAGTTGTGGATCTATTGACCATGGTGGCAAATTTTATTCGAATTTAGAGACATTATCAATTTATTAGTTGGGAGAATTTTATGATTCAGAAATATGGATAAATAAAGGAGTACCATGGACTAATGTTTTGGATCATGATCCATGTTTTACATAAAATTTTGTTGAGGGATTATAGAAATCTCTTGGTATCTTGGTTTTTTAAATATATATTTCAACCAACCAACACACATGAAATGAAAGCATACTACTTAGATACTAAAAGATATGTTGGGGGTTTGTTTCCTTGATTTTTGTGGATCCTGGGAGAAACACATAGTGAATATTAAATTCACCTAAAAAATAGACACAAATAAAAAATTCAGATATCAGTATATGAGTTGTTGTATTGTTGTTCGTGTAGATCCTCATTGAATTTGATGGAATAAAAGAATCTAAATTTTTAGGGATATGTCTTGTGTTGAAACATCAAAATTGTTTTAGTGGATTTACAAATGTATTGAAAAATATCAGAGTACATAGAGGACATTCGTGGATTAACATCAAAAACCTCGTATGTTTATGGTTGGTGATTCTGTGTTTCTTAGGGTGTCTCCAAGGTTTGGTGATGATAGATACAGAATCATGGATTGACGGAAACATGGTATATGGGTACATATCAAATTGATGATTGGATTGAGCCAATTGAGTACAGATTGGCTATTCCACAGTGGTATAGTCCCATGCATGGCATTTTTCAGGTTTCATAACATTGACAGTATCACCCTATCTCATATTTGGTGTTTACTTTTGAGGATCTTTAGCTTCTATTTGATGGTTACACTGAGGAGAATCCGATTTATATTTTTGATAATAGTGAGAATGCCTTCTGAGGAAGTAATTTTCTTTTGGAACATGTTTTTTGACAGCACGGTAATGTTTAAGAAGAAAACTTGGAGAGAGATAATGATATGTTGGCTTGATGGATTGATCAATTTTCATTAAATCTTAATTTATTCTTGGGACTACAGCTTGAGGACGAGCCCTTATATCATGGGGAGGATTTAAGATCCTATATTTGGGCAAGGTATGTTACTATTTATGTTTTGTATTATGTCTACTTATTGTTGTTAATAGAATGTTTTCTGGATGTATGATGAATCTTAGGGTGTCTCGGAGGCTTGGGATATGAATGAAAGGAAATTTTGGTCATCCAATTCACATTTCATGGTTGGCGAATGGTTAGTATTAATTGTTCACCCAAACCCTACTATCCACGTGGAAGAGATTTTTTGTTTATTAAATCATGGATGAGGGGTGTCCAAATAGTGTGGGCCAAGATAAAGCTATTCCATAACGTTAGTACACTATTTTTCAGTACATGCCGGGCCCAACATGTAACAGATTGACATAACCCCTATTTAATAGAGGCATGTGCATGGTTAGCGAATGGTTTGGAAGGCTTTGTGTCCAAACTATGGGCCCCATTAACAATGGGATTTTTCCATTTTCCCCCTCAAGATTTGATGTTCCTCAAATGAATTTCTTCCCCATTCTTTCTCCTCTAACCCTAGTAATGAACATAAGTACACAAATATTCATGTGGATCGATATCATTATTTTCTAGTCCGTTCGGACTATTGATGGTTGTGGATCGACACTACAAGTAAGTATAATGATCCTCTAGATTGTCTTTTATAGATTTGGGAATTGGGTTTCATTTTCCTTATTCTAATTCCCTAAAAATATATTTTTATAGTTAATCCTAGGTTGTTTCTTCAAAGGTTTTTTTAATCCAAATATAAGGCTACGTTTATGTGTGCACTCAACTTTAGTATCATAGTCGGATGCCTATAAATTGTGTTCGATGTTCCTAAAGTTAGTTTGTTCATGTTTGGATTTGTTAATGTTTCTCCCTTATGATGCCTTTGATTCCACTATATGTATTTCATATAATGGTTTTCTAAATGATGTATGCAACCAATCATGATCCCCATTGGATGTATTGAGGTTTAATTGACCAATTTAGTGCCACCCATGGTGTGTTCCAATATTCCCGAACACAAAAGAAATTTAGTAATATGTAAAAACATGATGAGTGATAAAGTAGATTATAAGATGAGCATGTTGATATGTTAGTTCATTTGGAAAATAAATTGTTGATATTTTTTCATACTCATTTAAAATGACATGAGGGTTTCTTTGGCACAACATAAATAGGGTTAAATGGAATAATATGAATGTGTATAAAGATTTTCGAGATTAAAATTGTAATGTATGAAGGGGATAATACATGTGAATAGATAACAAATGTGAAATTTGATAATGTATGGAAATTATTGATTATGATCAATGGGTTGAGATATAAAATAGAATTTGTATAAATGTGATATATAAGGTGTGTGGTAAATGTGTGAATGGGATAAGGACAAAGGATGATTAATGTATTAAATGTAATATGAATTTTAAATCTTATTTATTTTTATTATCGATGGCATGTGATTTGGTATATCTAGTAACTGGATGAATATGAATATTCTTATAGCTAGGTTGTATGTGGTGTATCTAACTGAGCCTCCTCCCACATGTTGGGTTGAACTGGGACTCAAAACCTAGTTTATAGAATGAACATGTTAGGGATTTTGACTGAGGCTCTAAGAACCTAATAGTTTCACATGATGAGAATACTTGGACTGAGGATCTAACATGAGTGTGACGTATTTGTTATAAAATTTTTATCCCTACTGGGAAAGGTAACATTACTAATTCCCTTATGTCTGATAATTTATTGTATTAGTCTTGATTGAAACTGATGTAAATTACTAACCCACAGATTAAGTGATGAAAATGTTTAATGTTATCCAATGGTAAAAATTATCAACATTGCTGAAGTGAATATTGTTATCTAATGTAACATGAGTTGTATATTTTTTATCATTAATTTATTTACTAATTGAATACACTATAAGTCCTAATTGGATATTTTTTTTTCATCATTTTTGGTTTCTTACTGAGTTTTACTCAGACCCTCCTTTGTCATTCATTGGGTAACGAAGAAAATTTCATTATTTCACAATTTTAAAAGGGGGAAAGCCCTATGATTGGTCGTGAAGATGGTCTTGTGATGGGAATAGATGAGGATTCAGGCACAAATATCAGACCTATATTGGGGATGATTCCATTAGTCATTGTTATGGTTTTCCTTCCCTTTTGGAACTATTAGTAACACATGGTATATTTATCATTTGGTTGTCAATATATCATGTTTGGGTAATTGTTGGTAATACAAGTTCTCGTTTATTTTCTATATTTTCCATTATTTATTTTTTTATCTATTGTGAATGTCCCTAGTAAAGAGGGTATAGTCATCATACATGACCTATTCCACCCTCATTTATAGTCATAATCCATTAGAATATAAGGAGGTATGCTTTTTGTCATGTGGTCACCCATCTACCATCATCTGTTTACTCGATTCCAGGTTAGGGACATTACCAGTGTTGCTTGAAATGTGTTCCAAAAATCTCCTAACATATTCATTGGAATATTTCAGAGATATCACAATAGATCATAATGGTTGTGTCTTTTTCTTTTGATCTCCATGATAATTGATTCCAATGGATTTACCAAAATCACTCTAGATTTGCGAGTAGATGGTGGAGGAAGATAGCTCTCCCTTCTTTGGAGTTTTCCTCGAGAGGGAACTCTCTAGGGATTGATATGATTCTCTCTGGCATTCATTATGTGCAAAAAAAATTAAATTGACTCACTTTAAATATAATATAATTGGATCTATATATTGTTATTTATATAAATAAATAATTTCATAAGTGTCCATTATTATTTATTTAATCCCTTTTGGAACCACCCGTCAAAAATAATTTTAATATTATTATTAATTCATGACTTGTGCTAAACCCATGAATTAAAAGTAAATATTATTTAATCAAATAATATCCAATATATGTTTTTTCTCATCAATCTTATTAACTTGATGTTTCATTACTATACAATAATTAGCAGGCCATAAAAATGAATATTTTCATAATTAATGTATATCATTGTATTATTTGGCAATAAATAGATAAATATTATATTGACTACATAGAAAATAAATATTTATTAAATATTACAGTCACATAATATTATCTCAAATAACCCGTGATGGAATATATGTGATCATGAAAAATGGAAAAATATTAAACCATGTGTGGGAAAAATATTTATCCCAATTTTTAGATAATTAATAATACTATATTATAAAATTGTGATTCTGGATACATTTAGAGTGTGATCCTCTATGCCACTTTCCCAGTTGCATTAGGGGAAGCAGTTTAATGGTCAAGGTTACAATATCCTCACATTCTAAGGAACCTATAGAGAAATTAGATAATATCTAAATAACCTGGTACCTCATATAGATGCTCACCATGTAATATAATCCCGTTATCATCATATCTATAATGAAGCAGGTTGAATGATGGTGTCATCAATATATGTTCTCTATGACTCTATCATTGATTTTCAGGTAAATGAACTTGCCTATAGAGTACCATGGGAATTGATTTATTAGGCTATATCATTTACATGAAAGGTCCTATGATATGGACAACTCTTGAATAACAGATGGTAAAAATACTTTATTGCATTATTTTTGAATGCAACATTACTCATGACACATCCAATGTATCCTACCTCCCTGTGAAAACAATTCTTAACTATTTTCATGAATACATAAAATTATTTGACATAAAATATTCATTAATAACAACCATAATTTCTGTGGATCAATAAAAATGTCTATTGATAGTAACATATAATTAAACACATAATTTAGGATTTCATACTAGCATGTATTTTTATCATATTATGCTAAAGTACATATTACCAAGGGCATACACCATGAGATGGTTCCCAAAATTCATATGATTCTTGACCACTAATATCTTGTATAATTTGTGTGCCTCAAATGATATCATCTGAATATAGATAATATATTTTAAGAATACTATTGTTATACTTTTGTGTTCTCATTATAGTGGATAAACACTATGAACTCTCAGTATGATAGCTTCTCTTATCATATAATCACATACTAAGTCATTCAAAAAATAATAATTATGTGATAAGATGTTTATTAATAATAAAAACATTGAATTTAGATTATCATAATGTATAAAAAATTTAGTTCTAGGACAAAAACTCTAACAAAACCAAAAAATATCTCATACTTATATAATCGGCACAACATCCCAAGATCCATCAATCATGCGAACTTAGTGGCTTCAAAATCTTGAAAGATAATCCTAATATAAAATTAACATATTAACTAATATAATACATCAATAATATAGATTTCAATGTGATGAATTTTCTTACCCATATCTCTAGACATGTTTTCTCTAGGATTTTATTACTGATATGCCTCCATGTGACTAGTTTCACAAGAATGATATCACTGTACTTTGGTAAATATTCCATAAAACTTTTTCACTACCTTGAATTATTTTCAATTGTTCGATTTTATTTATTTCAATCAATATATATGTTTTATGATTCCAATATTCACAGATAGGGGTTCACTCATATCACATATTATACGATCTCACTGAATAAGATAAATTGAAAATAAAGAGGACTTAATTCACAATACAATAAGAAAAAAATACATAATTTGAAAAAAAAAATAATAAAACATGAAGCCTTATGCTAATTAGGATAAAATTTATTTATGGGTTGTCCTGGATCAATAACCTCTGATGTATGTGTCGATTCCAATGCATGGATTAGGTAATCTAAATCCACTCAGGTAGAAGGTGTAGGAAAAAAATAATCAGATCCTAAATCGATATTATGAAATGGAGGTGGAATAGTTCTCATGGGATAATGATAGAAGGGATGGTGATACATCATTGGATATGGATATGTTAAAGATGGTAACAAATTTGGTGGTGATATAGACATTGTATGATAATAAGAGAGTAAATAAGATGATGAGGGATGCATGTGTGGGAACAACCCAAGAGGCTCATGTGTAGGATGTAATGGTGTGGTTGATGGCGTGTTTGTTGGTTGGATAGGGTGTGAACGGGTACGATGGGTTTCCATGTAGTTATAGGAGCACCCCTACTCTAACCCCTACTAGTAGGCTGATAAGAAGGCCACTATGGTTCAATCTAATATCTAATCAAAATTGAAAATGAATAATTAGATGAAATTAAATATAATGTAGAAGAAAAATATTACAATTATTATACTCACTAAGGTGACCATATGAGGATACCCTTGGTTGTAAATCCATTGATCATTATAAAATAATCTCTACCTTTTAAAATCTTCAATATCATTCATAATATACATTTGAATGAAATGTACACTTTTCATTATGATGAAAAACTTTTACTCAAGAATAAAAATTATGTGTAACACAACATTGAAAAAAATAAAACATGGTTTTATAATATCTTATAAATTCTATTATAATTTATATTAATAAAAATGTTCATCTGATCCAAAAATCAAAGAAACTATGATTTATAAAAAAGATCAAAATGTTAAAAAGTAGATGTAAACTCCATGTTATATGATATATGACATGAAATAAAAATATTTTTAGAAATAATTGATCATATCTAATTGGAATGGAAGAAAGTAATCACTTGTTTCCCCCCAAAAGTCAAAACATTATCCAATTATAATCCACTAACACAAAAAATTACTTTTGACTTCCAAAATCAATGTAGATTGGGTCTACATACACATAGAGTGTGTATACATTGTGAAGCAAGTGCACTGAAGGAAGGATTCACTAAGGCATAACAAGTCTATTGTGAGTCATATGGATATTAAAGAGGAGGAAAAGAACAAATTATGCCTTAATGATCTAACATATCACTCCACAAGGAAGGAGGTTATAGTTGGTGGAAGAGCCCTCCTTTAGATGAGGAATCATGTTGAAGGGTGAGATAAAAATGAATCAAAAGAAGAGATAAGTATTAGTTGTATTGGTCTCATAATTGTAATGGAACCACACACAATAAATATTATGAATCTCATTTAGAAAATTTGAAGATGAATAATCATAATTGGTTTTTAAAAAAAATCCACCAGCTAGGCATGGTTGAAGAGAAGAAGAAAAAAATTCAATTAACCATAAAAACAAAAGTCATTATCATGATGATCTCAGAGGTACCCATCTCCCCTTTTACATAGTTGTTAAATATGATAAAATAAGTGATTTGGGATAAAGGGGTAAATAAAATACATGGAGGGTATTCACCATGTGTGAATTAAAATGGGTATTATAAATACATGAGTGCATAATAAAATGAAATTTCATGGTAAATAGAAAGTATCACAAATCCTGAATTATGTGTAGAATATTTTGAATCTGACCATACATTCTGGAATATATATGAATCTTCAGTAATATTAATGATACAGTTTATTTTAAACTAATTTTGTAGTGATTCAGATTGTTAATCCATGTTTCAGTTTTACTAGTGAATTAAGGATATTTGGAAATCATTTCGAGTGATGTATTATAAAATACGATGTTGGTATCATCTTAGTAATTTTCAGGATTCTCAAAACCTACATATGAAATTAATTCTTTCCACAAAGTGGTTTTAAAAAGTGGTGCTAGCCACCTCCTCTCCCACATGCGCACCCTTTCATTAGTTGGGTTTCAGACCTAAGAGCTCCTCCTTATGCACCCACGACTCTTCAACTCACCTATATTGTTTTTTTTCATTTTATGATATATCTATATATATAAATATATTTCACTACATTGTTTATCCACACAGACACACACACACACACATATATATATATATAAATAAATATATAAATTTTTTTTTCTATGTGTGGCTCTATAAATACAGACATAGATATATATTTATATAGGTGTAAATCTATAAATATAATTATACATATATATATTTACTTATATATATTATATATTTAAATTTATATACATATATTAGAAAATGTAGATAAACATTTATTTGTTTGTCAATACCCTCACAAATAATCTTATATATATATAAAAAACCTATATACATTCAATGTATTTGAATATGAATATAAATATTTTACTAATTTTTATTTTAAATAAAATGAATATTATTTTTTATTTAGATATGGTTTATATGTTGATACATATATTATATATATAAATATCTTAAATAATTTATTTATAAAATTTTATTTATGGGTGAATATCTAAGAAAATATGTATATATTGTTATATATTTGATGATAAATACTAGTACAATGAGAAAAATAACAATATTTCAAAACTATAATATCAATATTAATTTAATACATTTTAATAAATTTAGACCCCACAAAAAAGGGAAAAATATCCCCTCAAAGGAGGATGAAAAGCCATCGAATGTTAAAATATTATGGTATACTAACTAAATAATCAATATTGGAGGCCTTCTAAGACTTTTTTGGCCTCTAAAAATGTGATGACAGGTTTATACTAAGTCATCAAGTCATAGATCTCATCTCAAGATTCGATTTGATATGTGGAAGAGCTCAAATAGATAAACATAACAAATGTTAAGTTCATATGAAGTTTGAGTTTCATTTTCATCATATTTTAGAACTTTTATTAATTTTTATAATTTTTAAAATTTAAAATATTAATAAATGACAATTACTTGAAAAAAATTACAAAATTATTAATTAAATATATATTCTATTTATTTCATAAGCCTTTATACAAAATATATTATATGTTAATTTTTATTTTATATTTATAATTTTCTAAAAAAATTTAAAAAAATATATGTTATATTTATATCAATATAAATATATTTATATATTTATATATATTTTTAAATATTTTTTCAAATATACCCTTTTTAGTGCTAGTAAGAAGTGTTGATAACAGGGGGAATTTATGAACATTTTTTAGCATTAATAAAGGTATCCCTTTTATGAGTAGGTTTTTACTTGCACTGTTATTGGGTAGTGTTGTGTAATACATTTTTTGTGGTAGGGTTATTTGAGATCCATAATTGAGTGAATTTATGTTCATATTTAATTATATAGAATTGTTTTTTAAAAAAATTTATTATTTTGAAATCCAAACAATGTATAAGTTAACTTCATCATGAATACTTGATTTTACGTATTGATTGAGTGTACCCCCAAAATATTATATTTCTATTAAATAATTTAACAACATCTATATTTCAAGGAAATGAAATAAAAATGAGTTTTAAAATTCATTAACCATAAGGATTTTCCTCTCTCTCTTGACATTGTATTGTTATTATACTCTCATATAAGAATAATTTTTGACATTAAAACTCGAAAAACATTTTTTTTCTAATAGTAAATAGTAAATTTAATTCATTGTTTATTATCATTTGGATTCTATGTTGTATATTACACTACAATAACATTTCATTCCCTAGAAAATTGTGTCATTATGAAGCCTATTGAAATAAATATTACTATAATGGATAGATGGAATAAATTTTATACCAGCGTATGTACATGATAAATAGATCACTATGATAAATGGGTAAAAATTTGTATGTGAAATTTATTAATATATAAAATTATTTAGAATCTGATTTCAAATGTAATTGGGGAAATCATTATATATAGTGACAAAATTTTCATGTTTCTATAATTTTTTTGAAGAATTAATTTAAACTTTTTCTTACAAAGTCATTTTAATAGGGATCAATGTAAGGTGATATGGTGAGTCATTAAAAGATTTTATATAATATTCAAAATTATTCATACATATTTGTGTCTATTTTATCAATTGTTGAAGATAGATATCTAAAATTATTTCTGTAGAGTTATCTATATAAAATAATAACATTTAAAAAAAATTCTCTACAACTATTTGAATATATAATGGGATTTAAAATTCAAAATTTCACATAATATTTGTGTAATTATTACTATTTGTTGTACATATACACTGTAAGGGATCAAACATTAGTGGTCCATCCCATTGCGTGTTTACGGTGTTGGAGGCACCTTGAAGAGCTTTCAAGGAGTTTATATGATAAATGTGGAAACAGGTGGCCGCCACTACCATTTGAAGCATGGAAGCGATGTGGAGCCCTTGGTTCTATTGTATACTAGGATTTCATGATGTGGTCTCATGGATATGTCCTATAGTTAATTGATGGATGAAAATTGAACCAACTATATTGTTAGGCATGGCTCTTCCATGGTAATTGTCGATGGCATTGGCCTTTTCCCGTTGTCGAGAATTGTTGCATGGAGTGAGGTGGATGCAATATAGTGGTATTTGAGGCCACTGTCAAATCAGGGGTGGCTACAACATGGCCTATAGGATGGGTCATAGTCCCTCCAGATGTATAAATATGATCTAAAAATGAGGTTCTAGTAGTGGATCTCAGATGTGTGTTTTAGCATGTGGTACAATATGGTCTCCTCCAACTTTGGAGTGGTCTAGGTTGTCTACTATGTGGTCATGGGGGCAGCGATGTAGTCCACTAAAAATAATTCTTCCTATAAATACACACGAGGTCCTTGGAACAAATTTTCACCCACTCCTTGTTGAACCATAGGCTCCAAAGGGTTCTTTGTAAGGATTTGAAGGTGCATTTCGATAGGGATCAATCCTGAATTTCCATGTTCAATCTATGGTGATCTCAGGATGAATCCTCCTCTTTTCTAGTGGTCTCTCTCCCTTTAAATTGTTTCAACTCATTCCATGTTTCTATTTTATGGTGGATGATCTCTATCATTATAATGGGATTTTATTTGTCATTTGTCAATGTGTTCATGTAAAAACATCTTTATGAGATCACAGTTTCCTCACGGTAGAGGATAATATTGATCATCAACAATGATTCATTCTTGAGAAAAGAATATTGAATCATTGAGGCGAGGGAATCAATAGATCTCTTATTTATTTTTATGAAATCATAAATTAACCATGTTTTATACAATTGGATGGAAGTGTAATTAACCTAATGACTGTTAAAATGGATTTAATAATGGGATTGGTCGTTATTTTGGTATTACATGTGTATTATTGACTACATGATAGTGGTTTGTTGCTTATTTTTCTAGAGAGTGTTCGATTTATTAAATTAATTGAATAAATTTTTTTATGATTGGTTTATAATGTTGGAAATGATGAATTTTGATAACAAACGTAAATCTGATATAGTTTTTTTGGTTGGATAATGAAATATGGAGGAGAAATGTTTAATAAATAACGTGTTTCTCATAATTTAATTTTATTCAAATATATGAATGTATGCATATTTAACTGAATGTGTTATTCCATGTTTTAATAGAATTGTATGAATAACTCAAATCGTGAATAATTCTTGATTATAATAAAAGGAATCAATAATGAGTTTCTTCTTCATGATGATTGTTGAAACTAGAAGCCTATGCTAGAGGTCATGTTTAAATAATTTAATACCATGTTATAGCTAATTCATAAGGTTATTTTAGTTGATCATATTGAGAATACCCAACTAGTATTTAAGAACCACTGGGAGTGGTAGTGGTGAATTAGTGATATAATTTTCTTCTATGTTTCTATTCATAAGAAACATCCTTCACCTCTAATTAAATATTTCATTCTCTGCTGAAAAAAACTGTCACATAACTAAATAAACATAATAATTTACAATGATCACTACTCAACAAAATTAAATAGGACGTGGTATGGGATTGAAATATTACAATACCACACAATCCAGTACAAAATAATCCATTTTATATGAATACAATGAGTATGATATTCCCATACACTCTTGTAACACTATGTTCAATACAATAGTGAACGTGATCCATGTGGCATGAAATGATGTAATATTTTTTTTAAACAATTTACAATTATTATTGATCAATGTTCTGAAATGTGATCTTTCCTTAATTTTCATCACTTTCATACCCAGACTCTAGAATTACCTTCATGGACATTGTAATGATACTTAATCTGATTTCCCATTTTGATTCCCAAGACTGATTCCCCATTACGAAAAATGTAACTCTTTCAGAATACCACCAAAGAAATTATGAGATTCTTCTTCTTCAGTCCAAAAATATCTAAAGGATTTCCTGGTACACTTATCAAGCCCAATATGATAACTATTGGAATATAAAGTATATCATCATCATCTTATACTGATTCATTATCATCATCTTATTCATTTTGATAAAATTTTTCATGTATGCTTTATCTAGATAAGTCTTCTCTCTAGAAATTCAGAGCTTCACGTTTAGAAGAGAAGTTGGGCAAAATCTACATTTCAACACAATCACATAAAAATGTGTTTAAAAATAAATTATCTATAAGTATTTTTCTTTATAGTTTGACCTTTTTTATTATACTATCATATAAGTTAAATATTAATCATTATATGACATTAAATTCATATTTGTTTAAATAGTATACACTAAATTTAATTCATTATTTTTTATAATTTGGATTCTAAGTTGTATATTCTACTACAATAACCATTTTTTCATTGGATAATGGATTTATTATGAATAATATAGAAATAAACATTATTATGATTTATAGTTGGATGAAATTTTACCACTGTATCTATTTGATGAAGAGGTCAAAATAATAATTGTATAAAAAATTCTATAAGAGATATAAGAATAAATTAAAATTTATAGAAATAGATTTTGAATATAATTCGGGAAATCAATATATATAGGGATAATAGTTTTAGGATTGTGTAATTTTTTTCTCAATTTAATGTTTTTTAACTTCGGTATTAAAATTTTGATCACTATAAAGTGATATGGGGTGTCATGAGAGGAAATTCTATTATATTGATAATTTTTCATTAATATCTGAATATATGTTTTTAATTATTGATTCTAAAATTTTTTAATTATTCTAGTAGAGTGATCTATATAAAATAATATTTTTCATAAATATGTGTAGTACAAAACAATTGAAATATATTATATAACCGGAAACTCCAAAAATTCATTTTGTATGCAATATTTTGTAATTGTAACTAATTTTTTTACATAAATAGTGCAAGGGATTGAAACATAGTGGACATTCCCTTTGTGTGTTTTAGGTTTTGGAGCCACCTATAGGAGGTTTAAATGATTATGGATGATAAATGAAGAAAAGGGTGGGTTCCACTACCATTTGATTCGATGTGCCAGTGTAGACACCTATGTTATGTTGTAAGATTGGTTTCAATGGTGTGGTCTCTTGACTGTGTCATTGGGAGGCTCAACGGAGAAAATTCATGCCTAATGGATTTTTAGGCATGGCTAAGTCATATTTGTTTGAGACAACATAGGTCCTTCCCCATTCTCGATCATTGTGTTATAGAGTGAAGAGGTTATATCATACTAGTTTTTTAAGCTACTACTAAATCAGTGGTGGCCGCAACATAAGTTGTAGTGTGGGTTGTAGTCCGTATCCGGGATAAAAAGTATATTAAATAATTTATCTAGAGGTGGATCAAAGACATGGGTTTTTCTTAGGGCCATGATATGGTCTACTCCAACTATTAACGGGCCTCGGTGGTCTACTATGTGATTTTAGGGCCTTTGTGGTGGTCCTCTATAAATTGTTTTCCTATAATTCCCCACAAGGACACTAGACCCAATTTTCTCCCACTACTTTTTCTTAAACCCAATGCACCAAAGGGTGCTTTTTAAATTAATTGTAACCCATTTATATAAGAAAGAATCACATAATACCTAGGTAAATCCTTGGTGATCTAATGTAGGATATTCCCCTCTTTTTTGTGGTTTCTCTACATCTGATATTGTTTCCTCTCATTCCGTTTTTCTTTATTATAGTGGATGATCTCCATCATTATAAAAGAGTTTTATTTTTTTATCAATGTGTTTATGGATCAAAATCCAAATGAGATTGTATTCTTTTTCCTAGCATAGGTTTTTAGATATCAACGACGTTGAATCATTTTCATGTGATGAATGTCGAATCATTGAGGTAAATTATTTTTTTCTCCAGCGATTATTTTACATGAAATCATAAATTATAAATGGTTTTGACCTTGGGATAGGGGTAGAATTGAACCATATTTTTTATTTTGTGCTGCTTGGAATATTTTTTTGGTGGGGAGGGTTTATTCTGCTATTACCCCACACCAAGGGTGTATTAGATCCACCAGAACAGAAAATGGCATTTGAGAAATATGAATTCATTAATTTTGATTATTATAATGATTTCAATTTATAGAAATAAAAAATTATGATCCATGTTAGTCGAAAAATCGGCTACAAGATTCCCTCTGTGATCCTAAGAACACCTTAGTAAGTCTGTCCTCTGATGATCAACAAGTAAAATTATATTTAGATGTCCCTCCTTATGTTTTGGATAAAGCACATTGCTCTTTACCATTATCTATAGGCGTTAAAGTCTTATATTATGTTTCTTATGAGACTTCATTATCTTGTATTTGGTCTTAATTTGAAAACTGTATATGAAAACAACAATAATCGGACACCTACATAATAAGCACAAATTATATTCCTTCAAGATAAATCATGGAACCCCCATTCAGACACACCAAGTTGAGTTTAATAAAATGTTATTACAACTCAAAAATATAAATTTTAATTATATTGAAGTGGACCAAGCCATCTTAATTTTAATACTTTTAGATATTTCATATGATCATAATATCGATGCAATAATTTATGTAATAGATTAATTGAATTTGGAGGAATTGATGTCTGCCTTGCTTTAACATGAGTTTCATAGGAAGGATAAGGTTAAGAATGATGCTAAGGGTCTAAATGTTAGGGGTTGTTCATTGTTTTTGAGAAAAAATGAATGTTAGACATCAGAAGATAGGTATTAGTCATAAAAAATAACACTAACATAGTCTTAAAGCCAAGACAAAGATGGTTTCCTTCTACAACAATGGGAAACCATGGCATTTTATACCAAAATGATCCAATTTCAAATCTAGAGAACTTCTGAGGAGTCTACTGATCATTCTCTCTTTTCAGACCACAATGATGAATATTTTTAGGTTTTGTGTGCGTCTAGGGATACTATTGTTATCGAGTGGGTCTTAAACTCTTGATGTCATTTCCATTTTATCATGTACAATAGTTCCTTTTCTGGGTTGACCAAGGAAGATGAGTTAGAGGTTATTATAGAAAACAACAGGAGATGTTTCATCATGGGAAGAGGTTCTGTTATTCTAGAGCTCTCAAACCATTCTCTTATCACATTATTGGATGTGAGATGTGGTCCAGATTTACACTAGAATATGATCTATGTAACTATCTTAGATCAGAGAGTTTTTTCCTATATGTCTAATTCTGGTGGTTGTAGAATCTCCAAGGAAGATCATATGGTTCTTAAAGTCTCCTTGTAGAATGGTTTAAATTATTTTTCATAGAAGACCACATGTTAAGAAATTGGAAAAACTTTATGTCACTATCAATGACAACACTATGATTTAGAAAATGTAGCTGGGACTTGTGAGTTTTAAATGTCTAGAAAAAATTACCAACAAAGATACCATCACTCATGTTACTCCATGTACCATAACCTTTTGTGAATATTGTGTCATTGATAAGTCTAAAAGGGTCAGTATTCAATTATCTAGTATTAAATTTGATCATCAACATGAGTTTGTTCACTATGATTTGTAGGAACTTGTAAAAACTACCTCTCATGGTGTAGTATCTTACGTTATCACCTTTATAGATGAGTAATATAAAAATTTATGGGTTTATATTTTATGAAATAAATATGTTGTCTTTGAGATGATTAAAACATTTAAATACATTGTAGAAAATCAATTTTTGATGAAATTAAAGGGATATGAGTAATTTTAATATCCTTGAAAAACTATATTCTTTAATTATCATGTTTTTTTAAAGCATGTGAATTTTAAAGCACAAACTAATGAGTCAAACACCTCAAAAAATGGTCTAGTTGAGTGTATGAATTTTACCATTCATGAGCTGGGTTATAGCATTCTTTCATGCTTGGGATTTCCCAATTCCTTTTGGTGTGAAGTTATCACTATGATAGTTCACATAATAAATAGGTTTCCCACATATTCTAATAGATTTAAGAGTCCCGTTAAATTGTAGAACAATCATCTCCATCATATAAACATCTGATACATTCTGGATTCACTATTTACGCTCATGCTAATGATGATAAACATGAGCTCAGAGCTATAATGTTCAAAATCATAGGTTATCCTGATGGGGTGAAGGGGAATATGTTTTGGGTATATAAACCTGGATTTCCAAAGTGTATTCTTAGCTGGGATATGGTGTTTCAATTGTCTTTTTTGTCTTGAGTCCAGCCTCCCACTAATGACAATGTTCAACCTTCTCAGAAAAGGGATATTGATGTGATCCTCTCAGTGTCATAAAGTCTTTTATTGAGAATCATTCTACCAATCATGTGACCCTTTCCTATCCTGATCCATAATCATGGTCTTATTCTGATGAGACTCTTGATGATGGTGTTCATTGTGACCATAAGTGTTATCATCTCACTAGGGATAGATAGTGGAGGTTTATTAGACCTCATCATATGTATATACATGCTAATATGGTTTCCTTTACATTAAATGTGTAAGAATCTATTAGTGTAGTGGATCCCCTTGCTATCATCATTTTGTCATCAAAAGTAACTCTAAGCATTGGATTTTAGCTATAGATGATGATAATAAATCCCTAAGAAATAACCATATAGGTTTCTTAGTAAAACATCCAACCTACTTCCAAGGTGATTGGTTGTAAATTATTACATAAAAAATGGAATGAAATATTTTAGTAAATAAATTTATTTTTAAAGATGGGCTTGTATCAATTGACTTTCATCAAAGAGAAGTAATTGATTACTCTGAAATTTTTTCTCCTGTAGTGAATCATTCTATAATATTTATTCATCATAATTTTTCATCCCATTTATATTATCATATAGATACCCAAGATGTAAAAACTACCTTCATTCCTAGATATTTAATTGAAAAATTATACATGAAGCCTCATACTGGGTTTGAACGAAAATTTTAAGCTAACCATGATATTTTTCATGTTATATCATTTTATGGATTAATGTAATTTTCTATCTATATTTTGAGTAGTTTTATGGAAAATACAAGAAATCCACAATGGAATGCTCATAAATGGTTCTTGATGTATATGTTATCTAATTTGTATGTTTAAATTTTCTATTCAAGGAAAATTAAATCTTTTGAATTAGTGGCTGGTTATATTTATTCTGAATTTTCATGAAATGATAATACACAAACCTATTATGTATTTACTGCATGTGGATGACCTATATCATGGAAGTGTAATATATAATTACTGGTGACACTCTCAACCACTAAAACCAATTACATAACAATCACAAAAGTATTCAAAGAGGCCATATTTTTGAAGGATTTAATTTTTAAACATAGTATAAGAAATTATATTATTACTATACATTGTGATTCTCAATCATACCTTTATTTGTTTAAAATATTGTATTACATTTTTGGTATATTCACATATTTATGAGGATTCATTTTGTTATAGATGTTCATGAATGTGTTTAATTGTGTCACTAAGAAGCTAAAATATTAAAAACCATCCAATAGTTTTACTACGGCTGCAACATTATCGAAGTTCATACATTGCCTATATATCATGAACTAGGATCCACTAGATAACATTTTGGTGTAATAATATAAATACTTTTCAATTCAAAATGGTATAAAATTTTTTTTTATTATTTATTTTCATATTGAAATTAACCCAATTAAATTGTTCTTCCTTTAATATTGTTTTATATAAATGAAATTTTATATTAAATAATTTTCATTTTAATATTTATTAGATTTTGGTTTCATTTTACAACATAAACTCTTTATGTGGCCTAATCAATTGTTTTCCCAAATTTATATCGGATACCACATTTTATATATACTGTATACATATTCTCTTCATTTCTATATGTCAATGGATGTTGCCACTAAATCATTCCTGACCACCAATTGATTTGAGCAATTCCATGTGATTCTGGGAGGGAAATTCGATGTTGATTTTAGGGTACCCTACGCATGGCTGTGCAGTTAGACAGTAAAGGTTCTGGTGGGGGGTATTCATCACTCATATGATCCCTTTATAAGATATGTAAAATAGATCAGAAAATAATCTTGTTTGGATGCCGAGTTCATCTGGTAAGAAGATATCTAGATTCCCAAAATTGATGCCTTATCTTCATTCCCGTTGTTGGAACCAATGATAATTGAATAAAAAATTCATGATTGAATAGACAATTATGGATTAATAATGGTAAAAGTTTTGGACATTTGATTTTCATTTTAATGTGAATTCTTAATTTATTGAGTTGGGCCAGTTAGAGGTCATTTGCATGTGAAAGATGGTTTCCTTGTTTTTAGGGGAAAGTTTCCTTTTTGACTATGTTTGTTTCCATATACCATATGTGGGACATAGATATGAGACCTTTTATGATATGTATTGTGATACTGTGATTGCTAATGAGATATGGGTCGAGAGTTTAATGTTTATGGCAGATGTTGACACCCATGATTGATGATTTAATTTGATCTCCATGATGGTGTCAAGGATGACATACGAGATGATGGAATGGGAAGAATTTTGGATTACTCATTATTGTGATAAAATCTAATATTATTTCATATTAATGAATCTAATTAATGGCTTAATGATTCAGATTCATGTTTTACCTACATTCCTTTACACACTATATTTGGTGGATTGATGTATATAGTTATATTTCATAATGGAATCTTAGGATATTTTCCTAGAGCACCTACAATTATTGTTTTGTTATCATTCTTAATTAATTTTCTCACATTGTTTTATTTCATGCTAGAATATTTATGTTAATGTCAATATAGAGAACACATGTAATAATTTAGATTATAATTGGAGTGGATGGATTTCTCAAGGATGGTTAATGAAATATAATCATAATAATGATTGTTAATAGTTAATGAGTTAAATAACTTGACATGAAATGTTAAAAGGAAAAAATTAATTTATTATAGTCCCTTTCATTTCTTTTACTTTTATAATATATCTTTTCCTTAGAAGTAGCAGTCAAATATATGAGATATGATATTTATTAATGATCATAGAACTTTGTCAATGACTATAGTGTGGTCATGGGATATAATATATCTTTCTGGATTTCTGATTCCATATGATACACCACCCATGTCAGTAGGGATAATGAATCCAAGTGGGTTATGGGATGGTGTTTTTTGCAACATCTACTTTGGAGGGGGAAAGATGACTGACAACACCCTTTGTTGTCATTCTCTTCTCTTAATAATATTATGTGCCAGTATGCATAATGGTTTGTTTCCCCATATATGTGCGTAGAGGGTTTTAGTGTCTTCTAGTTATTTCACCCACATATATCATTGGATATGGTATCCAAAGGTTTTTATTGGTATGGAATGAATTGGTGGGGATAGCTTGAGGAGCCATACTTAGTTTATGTCATGTTATTTCTTGGGGTATAATACCTGAAGTATGATACATTTCATATGGGCTATGGTGGCTTCTGAAAACAACTTGGTTAATAAAAATTATGTGGCCTAATATGATGAAAAAATTGGATAAATTAGAAGAATTTCATGTTACATAGCCAAGGATTCATCGAGCTAGATTCTTTGGGAAAGAGATGGTTTAGGATTGTAATTTTAGTTCATATAAGCGATGTAGTGGAGAAGAAAAAGTAGGGTGTCCTTTATGATTTATTATTATATTATATGATCTTTATTGTATAATTGAATTGACAAGAGATATCCATGGTGATATTGGGTACTCAATATACATATTTTGTTGATGATTTTGATTCCCTTATTTTTCATTGGGTTTATTGTGAATTCTATATATTTTGTGGGAGAGGCTCTATGGAGGATCCTACTAAGTGTACTATTATGACCATGCCACGTATAAATAAATTGTTTCTCAGGTGAGTAGGAGGATGTTGGAAGTCAACATAGATATTACTTGCTCTTTTTTTTTCAGAGCTCAATGTGATTTATGGTCTCTATTGATATTACCTATTTAGTACATTTAGTTTCCTTCCCAATATTTTTAGATTCATATCACATTACATGTACATCCATTGGTTTATTTTACATGTATGGTCATGAGATTATTAGTGTATCTATATTATCCTTCTTTTCTGAATGTTTCTCTTAGAGTGTAATGCATCAAATTTATATGGATGATATACCCTTGATGTTGGTCTCTAACTTGGGTCATACTAGAGACAAGACTTGTGAAGTCATTAGCATCCTTGTCCAATTAATGACCTTGGAGGGGTACTCTTTGGGGGGAGGGGTCATGAAAAATATATATGTTTAAGATTTGTATTATTCTTAAAAATAGAACGTCTAAAGAATATTTTGAGGTATTTATTCTGTTTATTGATTTCAATACAGGGTTTCGAAATTAAAATATTTGTATTCCATGATGAAAATGATAAAAAGTATATTAATTAATAGGAGATACTCAGAGGGAGAACCAATTCTTTAGGGGTTTCTGAATATTATTACCGTTGGACTTTTTATAGGGAATTATAAATTAATTTTTAGGGAATAGAAACTATTCAGATGGATTTTGATGAGGGTATGACAGATCTAATGCATGAAATTCTTAATTAAATTTTACGTGGGTTGAATCCCAGAGGAATTAACATCTGAAATGTTTAGACTAGTGAGATCAATCAATGCTCTCATGTATATCCTGATTCATTGAGATTTTATGAAATACTTGATGATTCACAAGATGAATGATACTTTTAGCATAATACATAATTTAAATTTTCTTTTATCAAAGAGTTATTTAACTTTAAGGCATTGAATTAATGTCCAAATGCATCATTCATGTTGTTGGTTTTGTTGATAAATGTACACCCTAGTGATGATAAGATTTTCGGGTTTTATTTATATGCTCAGAAGTTGGCAAAGATCATAGGCTACACATATGAGTCTATAGATTCATGTAAAAACTACTATATGTTGTTTAGAAAAAATACATCCCATTAATTTAATTGAATATTATGTGGATCTTCAATGTGGACAGATAATAGTGGAATTCATACTTATCAATATAATACAATAAAACAGTTTAAGTTCATAGCCATAAAGAAAATGCATCACATTACGCTAAATATGAGGATAATTATTTTATTTATTTCATCTAATGTTTCTAAATTAATGAGATTGCATGTGTAAATAAATGAGAATAGTATTAGGATAACTCACCCGGAAGACTGTATGGCAACAAAATAGCTTAATCAGAGGCACCTTGACATGTCTAAAGACAGTAATAATTACTAATTGGGGTTGGTGGGAGATGATTTCATTTCATTCAGGTATTTGGAGGGTGAAACTAATAACACATGTCACATGGTGTTGGTTCAATATAATATACCTCTATGGATTTGTATGAAACAACAATTGTTATTAGTTTCCACTATTATTGATTAACCTAGAAGTACAATGTATCATATTAATGTTTAACTTCAACCATCGATTGATGAGTTCAATGAATTTTTTGGAGATGGTATGATAACTAATAATTTTTAAAGAATGAAATATTCAAATTATATGCTATTTTATTACAAACAACCAATGATATCCTAAATTATAAAAATTTATTAAGTTGGAGAATTAATAATGAATTTTCATATCATTGACGCAATAATAGTAAAAAATTCATAAGTATTGAACACTAAAAAATTGGACATACACTAGCCACAAATGATTTATTCTACCTCAGCAGAAGTTTAGAATGACCAAATTGGAATATTATGGTTCTAGAGTAATCAATCCAACGCTAATGATCATTACCAGAGTTGAAATATTATCAGATATTGAGAAAGTAGACATTCCCTTGGTATATGAATTTTAGGATTTTCTGGCTCTTGAGTTACCCTCAATTCATGGTGTTGGTAGAAAACTTAATCATTCATGGAAGTAAAACTGTATTTTTAAATATCCCTTACAAAAAATTAACATATTAAGGCATAATGTGGATGTCAATTATGTGTATTTTTTATAATATAATGGGGACCAATTTGGGTGTTTATATAAAATTAAAGTTCAATTTTAATGCATGATTTTATTTAGAATACATGGTTTTAAGAATAAATTTTATTTATAGGTGGCTTAGTATAAAAGGGAATGGATGAAATTTTCACAGTACACGATGATTAAAATTAAATTTCATTCTATTCTGATGATGTTCATGGTTCTCGATTGCTACTATTCTTTCAAGGATTCATATTTTAGGAAATAAAATTTCAATTAAATAGTTGATTCCAAACACAATTTTTTATGATTTATCACCATGGGTTGTTAAACCAATGATTGAGATGAGAAATTTTTTTAGACATCATTTTATAAAATAATAATAAATATGTTATTTGAAATTTAACAAGAATTGATTTTACATACACTTTTTCACATGGATAAACTATTTCCAACCACATTTTTCGATGTTATTCTTCATTTGATGGAAAACATAATGATTAATGAAATTCTATTGGTACTATTCAATTCAGGTCGATGTATTCTATTGGATGTTACATGAATACATTAAAATGATTTATATGTAATAGAGATCATCCAGAAGTATCAATAGCCAATGGTCATGTTACAGATGATATTACATCATTTTGTGCTTAATATCTTATGGATGATTAAAAATATTAGTCAATACCTCCCAGATTCATGATAGGATAGATAGAGAATGAACTATATTTCAGATGAAAATATTTATGTTGTAATATATCATTCATATATATTGTCTAATAATCCATTTGTTAAACCATTTTTTTAGAATGTGCCTTACCAATTTTACTTGTCTACATTTATATGTTTTGTTTCCATATATAAGTTTACCATTTGATAATGTAATTATCATTTATATGAAACACATCAATAAGATAAAACAATATAATCCTTGTGCTAGTGATTATCATATTCAACAGTCTAATTATGCATTATTTCATGACTAGTTCAAGGCTTTTGTAGGTATAAAAACATTTTCATTACGATGGAATCTGAATAAAAAATTATTTCTTGATAATTTTTTTTTAAATTATGTGAAATATATTGGTAAATAACCTATAGAAGTAAGGTGACCCTACTCGGTCTATATAATTTTACCAACTTTATAATGGTACATATATAAAAACTCATCAATACAAAGACTTATATGATAATTCCTTTCGAATTAAAATAAAATATATTGATGACAAATGGAAAATGGCAAATTGTAAGATCAATTATCCATTAGTCAGTTTTGGTTATTACAATACTCAATGGAATTGAATCCTTGATGTTCTATATGCACCTAGAATGAAATACATATTGTTAAAGTGTGATTGTGTTGTTCCAGGCTATGGAACTAGTGATGATCAATTTTACATTATAATGGTGAATATTATTATTATGTTATGATGTGATGAATGAGTGAGTATCATACATTAAATTTTGTCATTGTTAGTATAACATGATTTCGTTACCACGTTTCTATTGATACAAATTGGAATGTATTTTGAAAATGTATAGGTAAAGAGTGTCTTCAATTGTATAAGATAAACCTTATAATATTTTCTTTTTTGATAACATATATATCAACGCATTATAGATAATCACAATGAAATTATTAAAAAAATTAGATGGATAGTTGTAGGATAAATGATCGATTTTGATGTCTAGTGAATGGTATTATTATTTTTGACACTCTTTGGTTTTAAATATATATTTAATTGTTTATCTCTTTATAATCTATTTAAATGTTTTTACTATATTTCCCATAACTTTCTATTATATATAATATATTTGTGTTAAAATATTAATTTTTTCACTGAATGTAAACATGTTAGTTGAACTGGAACCATATCCACATTATTATAAAGATGCATTTTCTTATATGGATCAAGGTATGTGTCAATGAAAATCCGTTTTTATATTTATCCACTGTGATTTCAAAATATGTATTCACATATTTGAAATTATTTATGAAATTTTTTACAATAGGATTTCACTCAACCACTTCTTCATATAGTAGGAGAGGCCTTGTTTATGGAATGTCATCATTAAAAGGCCCTTAATATATTATTTAATGAGACATAAAATCACATGGGAGAGGGGCCCCCTTCATTTAATCACCAGTTGGGTGATATAACTCATGATCCACATAGATTACTATTGACTACACATTACTAGTCTTTATTCTATGAAGACAAATTAGATCTTCTATGGAGGGATTTTCATGTAAGAGAATAATTTTATTTTCTTAGAGATTCATAAAGTAACATAAAATTGTCATAAAGTTTCATAAATAGAATAACCAAAGAATTCCCCTCAATGAGTTTCAAATGGTTTGTATAGAAATATGCTGTAAAATGTTGAAATATTATAATGGTATAGCGAAGAGGGAGCATTTGGTACCAAATGCAGGTTTCCTAAACATTCTAGATTGAGTCTCAAGAGGTGTTCTTCCACCTTAGTGGCATGACATGGTTACATATTAGTCCAATGAGGCTACAACAGTTAGCCTACATATGTTTTATATATTTTAAAGAATCTGTAACATTTTAAATGATTAAAATTTGAATAAAATGACTGCAGGGGGTATCAGAACATCATTTTGAGATTCATGTGATTCAGAGACAACCTCAGAGGCTTGGGTCTCATCACATGTCCTAGATTTGACATTATATATTTATCATTTTATTTTTATATTTTTTACTTAATATTTTATTTTTTCTACTGCTATATATTACTGGTTTATAGTTACAAGAGTATGTTACACTGATTGATAGAATATCAGTGTGGATAATAACATGAGATCAAAATGATCTCGAGGTTCTGACTCGTATAGAAAACTCATGAATTAAATAACAATTTTTAAATACTTCAATATATATACATATATATTTATATTTATATATGACACATGGATTATTTGAGAATGTGTTAACATTGCTTCTAGATAACCCTTGATAACATTCCATGTAGAGGGATGAGGTTTTTCATCGCATAATTGATCATGATGGACATGGATTTTAATTGACATGTGGAACAAAGATTACTTGTTCTACAGATTTATGTTCTATGGTTCTAGATTCTATTATTGATGGGCTGATATAACTAGTGCCATATTTTGAGGCTAGATGTATGCTAATGGGATTGTTAATACAGTACTTCTAGCTATGGGTAAAACATTATCATAATATATCATAGAGAGTGATGGTGGAAAGGATCCTATGATGTAGGTCTACAGTAAATATATTGTATAATTTTCATATAATTAGGATTATAATATATATATAATTTTTTATAGGCCCCTACTAAAATAGATGTATGTATAATCCATGGTCTTATAAGATGCCTCAGATCCATGAGGATTGATAAATTTTAACTTTATGTTTTCCCAATAAAATTGAATGTCTCATTTTATTTTCTATTTTTAGAAATGTCAAAAATAGTATTTAACATTTCATTAAATTTAATTTTGAACATGGCAGATTCAACACCACCTAAATACATTTATATTGAAAAGAAAACATAAGAAAATAACTATTGAGATATTTTTTATCTTTAAATTTCGAACACATGAGAATTGTATGCTCAAAATGGTTGGTGAAATTTAAGGATATTTTTTAATGTTAATATTTTCTAAAAATGACATATTTCTTGTTTATATATCAAAAATTTGAAAACTAACTTTGATTATTGTGAAATCGTAAGGGAATGATGATCATTGATCACTATGAATTCCTTCTATAATGATCTTTAAGTCAAATGAAATTTATAGAAATGATAAACACATCGATCTGATCTACAAATTGTTAAGAATGATCATAAGTGGATTTTGCCTCCGATTTTGAGTCAGGTAAAAAATCATATAAAAGTGTTTAAAACAAGAAAAAACACATGGATAGATATTATTTATCGGGATAAAATAATTGGGTTATTTTTTATCTTTTGTACTCAACATCTCATCTATCGAATCCTCATGTAGCTCGGTCTGACAAAAAAAAATGGTAACATTGTAGAATTTTATTAAAATGTCATATCTACCTTGGGGACATAAATTAGAAAATGACATCAGATTGATGTGAAAATATATGATAACATTCATTAAAACATTTTATATTTTTTAAAAATCAATCTGATGTCCATATAAATACCAGATTGATTAGTATGGATTATGGTAGGTTTTGAGGTGTTAATACCATCCAAACGAGCTTTAATTAACATGAAATTGTTGGAACTCAATGTTTCAGTAAATTATAATCTATATGAATCATTTTCATATCGATTAGATACCATAATTTATCTCTATGATTGAATGTCGTTATTGTCTCTTAGATTTTTAGTTATGTGAAAAATAAAATTCAAGTGTTTTATATCAATTAAAGAATGATTTGATAACATGGATTTATTGGAGAATAATCACTGATTAATTTTTGATCCATAGGAATCAATGCCTCATCGACCCGATTTTGGTTCCTCTAGATATGATGGTAATCATAGACTAACATTGTATAGTTTTATGAAGATGAAATATCTCCCAGGGGTAAAACCAGAAAATGTATTTTGATTGAATTGAAAATTAAGGATTATATTCCTTAAATCATTTTTATTTTTCTAGAATCAACCAAGAATTAATTTGATGCCAAGATTGATCTGTATAACACAAGGTTTGATTTGAAAATATTAACAATTTTTTAATAAAGTGAACATCATATGGTTAGGGGTCAAAACAATCAAAACAAAATATGATTAACATGAAATACTAAGAAATTATTTTTATGTCTTTTATAATATATAAGATTCATTTACATACTGACCAAATAACTAAAAGGATTTCTATGATGAAAAGTTGTGTCCCCCCCCCCATTATGATTAAAGTGAAAAATCATAGGAAAAGGGAAAATGCCAAGATAACACACGTTAATTACATGAAATTGTGGGTGAATGAACAACCAATTATTTTTATATAAGAAATAATTCAACATCCATCATATTCTTGTGTCACTCAGTATGATGGAAAACAATAGGTAACATGGTCTTTCTTTTTTAAAATTATATGTATCCGATTTGATTGTCAAAAATGAAAATGTGACATCAGAATGATGTAAAATGATAGGATAACATTACTTGAATCATTACTGAACCTTTAGAATCAACCAAGAATTAATATGATTCACATACTGATTAGTATGGATAAAGGTATGATTTAACATTATTAACATTTTTGTAATAATAGAAAATCAAGTATGTATTTGTTAAAACATACCAAACAAACGCTCATAGACATGAAATAACTATAAAATGATATTTAAGTCATTTAAAATGTATATGAATCATTAACACATTGATTGGATACTAAAATTTCATTGTATTTTATGAAGTTACATTATCCATTGCATTTGAGCTAAGTGGAAAATCATATAAAATTTGATATCATGCAGTTCTTCTGGACCAAAATAAAAATATTTTATTCTTAAATGATTTGAATGATGTATAGGGATAAACACGATTTTTCCTAATGAGTGTCAATGGGTTGGTTATTCACTATTCTAATCACTTGTTATTAATTCTTTTTTTTTTCTTAATTACAATGATAACATAATAATTGTGTTTTTTCATGAATGAAAAAAATAGAATGTAGATTTAAATGCATGCAAAATGAACCTGTCAATTGTAAATGTAACTAAGAATGAATTACATTGAGATCTATAATTTGATAGTTTTGTATATGTCATCAAATTTAATTAACAAGTTCTAATTCATTCTTTTATTCACCATGAGGTTTTTTATTTGGAATGAAATCACTAATATTCTTGAGAGATCCATAAATGGACAAAAAATTATTGGTTCGAAAGAGTAATTGAGGGCCACATGGGGGGGTAGCGCAAAATATAGTTTAATAATTAAACTAAAACAAAATAAAAACCCTCTTATGTGAAAATGTGTACACTCATATTTCATCAGATGATTTTTGTAATACATTTAGATCCATACACTGTATGATTAAATATGAGATTATCGGTATCACAAACACGTCGATAAATTTATTTTTTGGAAAGACCAGTATAAAAATTCCACTTTTAATACACATGAACAATATAAAATAGATCTTTGATAAACAATTAATACACTATTTGATAATAGTAAGATTGAATTTTATTCTCATAAACGAATTTTCACATTTACATTAAGAGTTAAGGAAGTTAGAAATCAGGAATAATGAAGTCCATAGTGATCAGTACATATTGTAAGGAATATCTTTCCTTGCCAGAAAATCCCAAGATCTGATGGTTCATAATTAGCTCTATTATCCAATCCCCAGAAATCCCTCGATAAAATTATTAGATTCAACTCTATCATTCTTGACTATGAAATATCATGATATGATGATCAATAATTGTCTTCTGATTCCCAAAATCTATTGATATTATGGTTCATATACACTATATTCCTATCCCTAGATGTCATTGATTAGTACAACTATAGGTCATGCGATTATAAAAGAAAATACTTCTTAAGTTTTTATAATTCTCACAAGTATTCTATATAACTTCATCTCTATAAGGGATTCTTATTAATAAAAATGAGGTGTTAATTTAGATAAATCCATAGATAACATTAGTTGAAAATTTAATCTTCTCTAATGTATTCATATGAACTCCTATTTGTTAGATATTTTCCAATGGTCATATTTCATAGTTATTTTCAATGGACTTGTCCATCCTTCACTTGACATCTCATAATGATCTTGATATTCAACATGCGTGATAAGGATGATTTGTACATTGATAGTCTGAAATAATTTAGTGTAGAAACATTATAATTTTATTATGGATTCCTTATGTGATTTAGAATTCTATTCAAATCAATTATAATATTTGGATACTCCAATGGATTTAATTATTGATTTTCAATCTGATAAAATAAATAAGGGTTAATCAGATGAATCTATAACAATGTTAGTCAGACAATCTTTACATTATTTTGGAAGTCTAAACTATAACCAATGTTTAAACCACATGTGAGTCCAAAATATCATACACACCTTAATTCTTATTTATTGGAATGAAAGATAATAATTTCATTTTTGTTTTTTCTGTAATTATATCTACGTTCGGTATAATGTAATGTTTTCTTAAAAAACATACTAAGACAGTTGGTAAATATAAAGATAGTAAGCTAGTGATTTAAGGATGTGTTTTTTATTTAAAAATATATGGAATGGAAATATAAGATGTAATACTTTTTACTAAACAATCCCCACCCCTTACAATATCACAGAACAGAACACAAACAATGAAAAAATTATAACCATGAAAAAATATATTACAACTATTTATAGAGTTATGATATTTAAAAATATACCACATATCTTATCTCCACCTCTATTTTTAACATCTTTATTATCAGATTGAAAGCATTAATTTAGTTCCCCTCTCCTGATGATAATATCTAAAAGGATTCTCCGTTTATAAACATCTCCCATTTTATAATTTTTCCCCTCTACAAATTTCAACCCAATTTGGATTAAAAAAAAGAATAGGGAAAGGACATCCCATAAAATGTTAGAAATAGGTAACATATGCCACATTTTTTTTGAAATAACTTATATATCATGAAATAAATGAATAAAAATACATCCAAATTTAATTGGAATACATTTAGACATTATGTTTTTGTATGAAAAAATTCATTCAGATTTGACATTCATTTATTTTCAATCCATATATACATCAAGAGATAAAATAAATATTGTTTGATCATTATTCATAAAATTTTTCACAATTTCGTTCATGTTTTAAATTTCATCATGGTAATTCTATACCTAGACAACCTATGATTTATAATTAAAAATATGGTCATCCATCACAGTTTTCTTATGAATTTATGACATGAGTATTTCATCATCCTCAGAGTTCTTTTTGATTTTCACATTCATAACGAAAATTTCATCTTTGAAAAATTTTGTTTCTTATATATTCTAACTATAAATTGTGAAACAAATATTTTAAAAAATTCAATTCCTCATTATGATGATCAATTTTACATTTGAACTTTTCCAAAACATCACTCTATTAGAATCATCTATTGATAAATTATCAATATATTTTTCCATTTTAAAACTTTGTTTATTTGATTTTATGAACTGATCGTCATGATAATTGAGGTAAATGTACACTTTTTTTAACAATTATCCACTTGATTTAATGATCTATTTTAATAGTTGGTCCTTTCATGGAAATATATCCAATTTTCCCTATTTTTATAAACCAATTTTGTCAATACATACAATGATGATGATTTTTCATTTAGACTATTTTGAATCAATTTACACCTTGATTATATGTTTGAAAGATAGGAAATTCAATCACATAAACTTTTCAAGGGTAGAGAAATATTGTCAAAAACCTTATAAGAAACTATCCCTTCATTTTCTGATGAACCTGATAATACTTTAGGGGAATTTTTTAATGAATATTAAAGATATGGTTTTTCTACCATCTCATCATTTTAGTTTCCTTTCTTAGAATCATTTTCTTCTATTGATAGTTTAATTTTGTAAAATTTTATACTAGATTCATTTTTATCTGAATTGTTTTTGGGATTTATTATTTTTATACACATCTTTTGATGATGACTTTTCATCTTCTTTTGATGATGATTTTTATTCCCTGATTTCTTCCACATATACATCCTCATTTGATTGAAAAGGTAGCAGAGATTATAATGATGATGAGTTTAATTTTTTCCTTTATTTTGACTCTTCATTTGTCTCTATTTATTCTACATCATTATCATCTTATTCATCTTCAGATTTGACTTCTTCTTTTTCTTCTTATTCTCTAACATCCTTGTCATATTCTCATTCCTATTCCACTTCTTCTAAATATTTCTCAAACTACAACATAAATTTCTCTTATAATTTTCAGAAAATGTAAATGAATATCCATATCTGGTTTTTAGACACATAATTTCTCCTAGCCTAGAAAAAAATGATATTTTAAATAAAAAAATCATACATTTCATACCATTTTATCTTGATTATTCTTAATCTATAGACATATCTCTGTGAAAAATCTTCTAATGTTATCATAGTCCTGAGATGTGAAATGGTGACTAGGAAAATAACAAAACATTGGACATAGCACCTAAAAGAGTGGTAAGAGTCATGAGAATAGTATCTAAGAACTAATGAGGGAAATAGGTTGTCTCACCCATATATAAGAATGGAAATTATTTCTATAATTCCATGAATTTATATGTCATATATTACATGTCGTTATATGATCTAAACATTATTAATTATTTGAAGAAATAATTTAATGGTAATTTTGGACACATAATATTTTTAAGAAAACATTACATTTGAATGATTATCAATACGATTTGAAAAAATATATGTTTGAAATCCAAAACTAATGTATTAAAACTAAAAAATTATATAAACAATAACAACAATAACTAATGTAATATATCAGTGTAAACAATAAAAGATTAATTCATTTTAAAGTAGAAATGATTCATCGGTTAGAGTAAAATAAACATCATTGTTTTTTTAATGAAATATGATTATGATAATGTTTATAAACAAATAATTTCTGTCCATTTTGTAATTATTTTTTATTCATAAAATTTGATAACAAATTTTTATACAGAAAACTTATTATAACATATTTCAATATTGGAATTTTTTGTACTTTAATGAATCATTTATAAAACATTTTAAATTCGAAGAAATTTTATAATAAAATTTGACACCAAAAAATTTCTAAGATAGTTTTTATTCCATAATAGTAAATATAAAAGCTAATATGTTTTATAAAACTGAATGTTTTAATAATAAAAAGTTATAGAATATTATAATCCTATGTGGTACCTTTTTGACGGGGATTTTATTATTCTAAGGATATTGATTATAAGAAGTAGATATGAATAATCACATCATATTGATCATTTCTATATTATCTTTAATTTATTAAAATCTATCATAAGTAAAGGGTTTAAGAAAAGTATTATCATTCCATTCCATCTGATGAATTTTAAATTAATATCCGCTTTATGTGAGTTATCTTGAAGAAAATGGTATCATATGTTTATTTTCATATAATGTGAGTGATCTTATGAATATTTAATTAGCATTATTGAACTTGTGTAATCATATAAAATATGGTATTCTTTAAAACAAAGTTCATAGTTAGTGAGTGTGTGTTTCATCTACAACACATGAGAACAACAAAATATAAATACCACATATTTGGCTTCAGTTGTCAAAAGTACTAATGAGTGTTTTTTCTTATATAACCAAGAAACTAATGATTTTTCTAATAAATGATATGTTCTTGAAGTACTTTTCTTATCCATTTTACTTCCAACATATTCACATCATGAAAAACATTTTAGTTCAAAACAATTTCTAGAAGAATAGAATAATCCTAAATCCATAGTTACCTTAAGATAAAAAATGGTCATTTTAAAACCTTAAGATGATATTATTTTGTAATGGATTGATATTTACCCTATAATCATATTGAAAATAATAAATCTGAATGAAAATGTTTTGAGTAAATTAAACATCCAATCAATCCCCTAAAAGTATATCGATCAACTAGTATCCTATATTCACCAAGATCAAAAGTATAAGAGGTTCTTATCGGAGTAATAATACTTTTAGTGTTGTCACACATGAATTTCAAAATTAAAAATTTTATATACTTATGTAGATATGTAAATGTTGCTTCTAGTATTTTGGAAAATTTTAAAACCCTAAATCTATGTTAACACACCCATCAATTTAATTTCAAACCTAGATTTCTATTCTCCCCAAAAGAATCTATTAATGATTTATTTTTTGAACAGAAAATAATTTAATCAGCATATAATTGTACGATTATATTGATTTTACTAACATCCTTTATAAGAAGAGTTGTATCTATATTCCGTTAATGATGTTTTTTTGAAAAAATAATATAGGTAACATATGATTCAATGCGCTAGTGGCATGTTTATGTCTCCGAAGTGATTTGGTAATTCTATAAATATGTTCTGAATGTTTTGTATTTTCCAAACAATGAGTAGTTATACATAAATGTTTTCCTGAACATTTATATTAATGAAAGCACAGTTCACATAAATTTGAAATATATTAAAATTTATGAATGATATAAATTCAAGAATTATGAAAATAACTTCATGTATTCAAAATTTGTTTTAGAAATAACATATGAGGATCTGTGTTGTTGTTGTTTTAATACAAAATTGTTAGTTTCATCAATAGTTTACTAATTGTTAGATTGTCCAGTGGATGATAAACATACCATTTATTATGTAGAGAAACGTCGTGAACTATTTATGTTTTTTGTTGATTTTTTTTCACCAATCCACCTCTATATCTCTCTTAGATTAGTTACTTCTCAGCTCTAAACTTGAAATTCATACAATAACATAGGAACTCCATCAATTACATATGCTTTCATTCACAAAAAAGTTAGCTAAAATTGTTTAAATATAAGAAAAAATTGGCACACAGACCCTTATATAATTTTTGGAGAGATGGAATAGAACAAAAAAATTAATAAAATAATAAATTAAATAAAACCAATTGTCTAAAATGTTATGGTCAATTCTCAAGATCATCCTCATTCATACAATGAATTATAAATTTAATAAAAATAGGATTAAATTGTAATGGTTCTTGATTATGATAAATCGCATTGAAATCATTTAATTATATTATTGAAGTAATAAATTCATTTATATTAAGTCACATATAAAATTCCTTGAGATTTTCATCCTTCATAATTTTTTATAAAATAATTAAATTTATATGAAATTAACATTGTACCAAAATATAACCCATAGACAGCATGGTGATTACCCATCCAAACTACCCAATATGTATTATACTTGTTTAAAATTTAATCTTGAGATATGTGTCACAATTGACTTATCACATACATTCATGATGCGTACTATCAATATAAATATTATATTGATTATATTTTTATCCCTATCACATTTTATTTATCATTGTACATAGTGAAAAATCTATAATATGATTCATACATGATATGAATAACCAAAAAATATACTAAAATTAAATAAACACACACACATATATATATTAAAACTCATCTCATGGTGTGTCCTATAAAATTAATGACCACACATAAGAACATGTTGATAATATTTTCCTAGTATAATAAATTAATTTTTAATTTTGTGTAATTTGGTTAAAATATATATCATGTACAAGCCAACTATATGAGATGAACTATTTTCTCCATCAATTTGAGACACACACATACTGACGTCAAGTGTAAAATGTTCCATGGAAAATGATAGAGTACAAGATGTGTACATGGTATATATATCATGTGGTACCTAAGTGTTATTGTCACCAATCAGGTAAGTAGTGTAAGAAGATACATAACCCATCAGTGACTAAAATATTACACACCATTTTCGGCAGTTACATGACATGTACAATAGCTGACCCTGTTCTAGAATGTCTTGGTTTACAAGTGTTGTAAAAATAATGGTAATGTGTGTAATAAGTATACACTCATTGAAATAATTACAAATTAATTCATCATACATTAAACACTAGTACAATGTGTGCGCCTCGTGCTTACATAGAAACTACTCTTGTATTATATGGAAAATTCCCTACCACCTCAAGATTTTATATTTGAATTTATTTCATTCATAACTTTAATGAAATTGAATATATTTTTTCAATATTATTGTATAAAATTAAGATACTACAATTTATATTTATGAATGATTTAATCGAATTTGAAAACCAAATTACTAATGTGTAAATCAATAATTTATACTCAAATAATTATCAATAATTATGTGAGGGACATAATTCAACATGAAGGTTCTAGGAACAACATGTGAATGTGTTGGGTTAGGCCAAACTTTTCTTTTTTTCCTAATCAATTATCAATCCCAGATTTACATAATGAAAAACTTTTTTATTGATTGAATTGAATAATAAAATACAATGTGTAAAACACAGAATACAGATCATAGGATCATCAAATGATATTTAAAAGTAATTTAATCAATTAATAAAACTACCATATAAGAAATTATTTTGTTTTTGATGTATCTAAAAATAGATCAACATTTTATTATCATTGTATTATATGAATCAAGGGTAGATTCTTTCTAGTTGTATAAAATCATGGTTTTTATCATGGTATATTCTTGTTTTTGTTTTTGGTCATGTATCATTATTATGGTTAATGGAATGCTTTTTTGGATGTTTGAGGACGGTCGAGGGTGTTTCAGGGACCCGAGACATGGATGAAGTGAGATTCTGTCCATCCTGGGCATTTTTCACAATTGGAGCACATTTAGTTATAAAGGTTCCCCCAAACCATACTATCCAAGAGGGAGGGGTTCATAGTTTAGTAAAACATTATAGAGGTGAGTCCAAACCATGCTGGCCATGATAGTGGTAGTCTGTATGGTTGGTGTATGGTTTTTGACTCTAACAACCCAATATTTTAAATTGGAAATTCTTTTCTTATATGTATGTCAAAATCACATTAAATCCTAACATAATTAACTACTAAGTACTATGTTACCCTTAAAACATAAGTTTTTCACTTCTATGATGTGAATTTCAAAAATCCGACATACACAGTTGTGATCAGTAAGTTATATAGAGTCTGATAAGAAAAAAATAATTTCGGGTGAATAGTAACATTACATATGATAGTATACAAATAATATTCATGTGTATGTATGATATATCAATTATTTAAAATAAGTAAACAAATGATTTAATACTCTTGATTTTAGAATAAATTATGATTTAATTAAATATTAACTTAATAATATTTAGAAACTTATTTTTGAAAAATGGACATCATTTTTGAATTCCACACATTAAAAAATGGTCGGGGTAAATTATTGAGAGTTTTCTGAAATACATGAATTTGTTATGATTATTGACATACCATATATTAAAAAATTAAGATAAATACACTAGTTATAGAGTCATGTATGATGTTCTACTAATTTAATCCCACTTTGTTTGGGATCACATGATATAATTACCATTATTGGTCATGGAATACTCACTATTCTATATCATGAGGATAAATAATAAATTAATGAGTTTTATATTAAAAAATCCCCTCTCTCCTCCACTATAAAATCCCCCTCTCACCCCCTTCAATTCAATCCTCTCAAGCCTTTTTAAATCTACAAATTCTATTAGAATACCCTCCCAACCTCTAATCCCTCATCCAGCAAGCTTTAGTCTCATAAAAAGTCCAAAAACTCTCCATCATGGAGGATCTCAAGGAAGTTGGGTTCCAGAGGTAAATTCCTCTTTTCAATTCTTTATCTTTCCTTTCAAGTTATTTTGTTTTCTTTTTCTATTACCTCTACTTATCAAAATATTGTGATGAATTCAATACCTTATATGTACTGGAATGTTTGCATGATAGTGGACAAGTTTATCATCATCTCCTCCTTTTTACCATCATTTATACGAGTTGCAATAACACTATCCGAGATGTGAAAATTTTACAAATTCAAGGGTGATAGAATTTGGATTTCTATTATCATTATCACTTCTGGTCATGAAACCATTATTTTAATAGTTGGAAAAGATTATTATATATAATATAACATATTTTTGTTTATGTTATCAATTTTTACAAATGTTATTACGTTATAATGAAAAATGAGTTCGTTGTAATCAAAACCCCCAAATTAACCGAAACAATTATCATTAATGTTCTATATGATAATTCATCCTCTTTCCATGTAACCAAGTTATAAAAATGACCAATAACACCTATTTATGTTCATAAATGATATATAATTTCAATTCTGGATATTTAAATTCATTCCACATACTTAAAAAACAAGTGAACCGAAGATGAAAATAATGAAAATGGGCACTCCAAATCGACGAAATTCGATACAATAACATAAAAATAAGAACATAAATGAACTTACCAGAATTACGATAAACTAAATCCATGTGTAATATGTTCTTACATATGTTATTAATAATTATAATTTCATATTCTCGGAGCTTATGTTCAAGATAAGAACACGTTGGGATTTAAGGTAAGGGGTTTCCAACCAAACATCCACTTTTATTCTGGTTACTTTTATTGTCTAAATTACTTGATGAATTTTTTTTCTATTACTATGTACATCTCATAAATTTTGTGTGGGTTTTATATATATGTTAATAAACAATAATCCTACCATATGTTTTGGATAGTTACGAGTTTTAAAATATGCTCTCTAAACTGTTTCCCAAAATACGAGCCTGATGCAAGGGAATTTCTCAAATTCATGTCTATTTTAATGGGAAATCAACAGTATTCTTTTTAAACCATTATTATTATTATAAAAACACTGATTTTATTTTAAAATTACTATATTACCTCACTTCGAGTTTTATAAAATGGGTTTTTTCTAAATGAAATCGTCTTTTGAAAATAAAATAGTATTTATCTCAAGAATTTCTTAATGATTTTAGATGATTATTCTTGTTTGATTCAACACTATTGTTGATCCTTATGTATTGTTGGGTTTAACCATTTAAAATATCATATACCATATTTTATTGAATGGTTTATGACTAAATTTATGGTGGATGATCTATCTTAAAACCATTCACCATATTATTCCGAATGGTTAGTGTTTATGTTCAATAATTTTGGAAAGTTAGTTAAATTTTGTACGATAGGTTCAATATGAATGTATATGTTATTTATGTATATCCCCACTCAAATGGGGAATGCATTGGACTTATTATGTGATGGGTGGGTCCTGTTATATCCCTTCAATTCCTCAGTAGGTCTCATGAGACTTGTAGACTTGGAATTGGCTGAGGCCTTTTCCAATGTGATATGGATTTTAGTCGAGGCTGGAATAATTAGATGCCTTGGCCAAGGCCATGAAAAAATGTTTCAGAATGTCTGGAATATGCACTTACCTCATTATGAAGCAAGTAATTGAATGTTCATGTGGTTATTTGACTAGTAGAATACCCATGATTATTTTTAATGGAATTATTTACTCAGCACATATACCAGCTATAATATGTTCATGTTTATTATTAAAGGTATGTTTTTTTAATTATTCACCTTGTATAATGTGTATATTACCTTCCTCTATATCACTTGCTCTTACTGAGCATTTGAGTTCACTCCTTTTTTATGATTCATTTTCTCAAGACCTGAAGAAGTAATTTATGAATGACTTTCAAGAAAATCCAGGAGAAGTGATGTTCCTAGTGAAATATTAGTGTTGTTTTCCCTTCATATTGTAATGTTAAACTTATGTATGTTACATGTTTCCAATAATACTAAGCTACTCGGTCCTTCAGGAATCATATTCAGTGTATGTATGCCAATGTAATCAAATAAGGGGCTGACTCCAGGCAACTGGGGTTGGGTACTTAATGTTGGAATTAGAGGATGTTTAGTAGAATACTTAGAAACTAGATTTAGAATACGTAGAATTAGGGAAGAGTCCCTAAGTTTGTCTTTGAGGATATACATACAATAACTTCCTAGTATTTAGTTAAGGAATAGATTATGTGGATATTTCAAGCACTATATCCCTCTCTGTATATGAGAAAGTAGAGGTGGCTCTGGCACATTTGTATCTAGGGGTAAAACCCGAAACCACTTCTTTGAGTTAGACTCTAACATGAACTTGTGCATGACAACAGGCCTTTTTGCACTATTGGATACAATACTCCCAGGGGATATGATTAGGATAATTCGCATTTTCTTTACAATTTATTATGAAGGATTTAAATGTAAAATATTCCTCAACGATATAATATATGTGATTATGGGATTGGCCAATCATACGATCTCAATTTTTTCTACCTATTTTGTTAAGTTAAGATTATAAATTATTATTCATATCCTAATCTAGTGTATACCATTATCTAGAGTTGGCGCTATGTGGAAGGAATTGGAACCGAACGAATATACGTGTCCCTAGTAGAGATTTTCCTCTGATGCAAAATAATGATGTTGAATTCGGTGCTATGACCAGTGCTGAAAAACTCATAAATATTTTGGGACAACATACTTAGGTTATGAATAATAACCCTACACGTATTGAGCATCTGGATCCACCACATGGTGGAGCTGTGCAAGATCGCTTTATGCCAAAACAGCCTCCATCATTCAATGGGACTACAAACCCATTTGTAGATGAGAAGTGGATAATTTCCATTGAGAAGATATTTAATTCATTGGAATTTAATGAATGAGAGAAGGTTGTCAAGAAAATGTATCATCTATTGGGAAATACAAATCAGTGGTGGTCATTAATCAAAAACATAATGGAGAAGGAAGAGACATAAGAGATGGAATAAAGGGATTTTAAGGAAATATTTTTGAAAAATATTTCCCTCGTGAGAAGCGAGCAGATATGGAGAGGAAATTATCGAATCTGAGCTTGGAGGATTAAAATGATTCCCTGTATGAAGCCATCTTCACAATGTTATCAAGACATGTTGTGGACTATATACAAAATCAAAGGAGCAAAATTGATCGATTCTTTGATGACCTAAACCCAATCCTCAGTCAAGAACAGGTCTCCCAATGTTTTTCAGAATTATAGGATATAATTTAAATTGTTATCATGACAGAAAAATAATTCACTATGTCTTATGACTTTAAGGGAAATAAAGAAAAGAAGAGGAGTGTTGAAAACCCTGGGAAAGGAAATAAGGAAATGAGGATGAAGGGAAGAGTTGAATTTCCACCATGTGACAATTGTGGAAGGAATCACCCAAGTGCATTCTTAAAAGGAAAAGGAGTATGCTACAAATGTGGTCCGAAAGGCCATCTTGCTGGTGATTTCAATGGGAAGAAGGTATCCAATGATGTTAAATGCTATAATTGTTATGATATTCGACACTATGTTAATTATTTTCCAAATCATCAAGGAAATATGCAATAGAAAATGCCAAGGGATCAGGGACCAGCTTATTCAATCACTATTTCATTTATATCTTCCTAGTTTTGCAGAAAATTTCAATATGCCCAATTTATTTTAATAAAGGAGTGATCAGTAAAAACTCATAGTGGATGTATCATTGCAATAAAGGAATGTCTATTAGTCCCCATCCAGACAACAAAATGTTCTCTAGTTGCTAACATTATCATTATACTAATGACTAAATTTTTATATAACTATCATTATGGATTAGCTATTAAATTATGATGCGAAGATTTATTGTAAGAAGAAAGAAGTTACAGTTTTTTAAAATGGTGTAGAATCCCTTGTCTTTAGGGTGGAAACATCACCGACTACTTCTTACCTAGAACTGCCCCCAGTAGCTCTACTGAATACAATACTTGGAGAGTACGATAAACTAATATCTATGTGAGATGAATGAAATCATCAAATTGAAGATGTTCACATACTAAAAGAGTACATTGATGTATTTCTAGAGGACTTACATATACATCCTCTATAGTGAGAAGTTGAGTTCACTATTTCTTTATGTTTTTTTGAAACACATATATCAAATACTCCCAATAGAATGGCCACTGTGGAATTAGTAGAGATGAAAAAACAACTATAGGATTTGAGTGAAAAAGAATTTATTTGACCAAGTGTTTCTCAATGGGGAGCCCCTGTTCACTTTGTCGAAAAGAAAGATGAATCCAAGAGTCTTTTCATTGACCTTTGATCCAGATATCCTCAGTTGCATGTGAGAAAGGGAGATATTCTTAAGAGAGCATTTCAGAACAGGTATGGGAATTACAAGTTTACAATGATACCTTTTGGACTAACAAATGCACCCTCTGTTTTCAAGGATTTAATAAATAGAGTTTTCAAGGAAAATCATGATAAATTTTTTGTAGTACTAATAGTTTATATCGTTGTATAATAAAAATGATATGAAGACCATGATAATAACTTTTGGGTTATTCAGAGAACTCTTAGAAGAAGTAAATTATATGGGATGTTTAGCAAGTGAGAATTCTGGCTCCAATCAGTTTCTTTTCAAGGCCATATTTTCTCTAAGGATGAAATCCTTTTCGATCCTGCAAAGAAAAATGCAATCCATGATTGGCCCATGCCAACAAACATAACTGAGGTACGCAGTTTTATTGTCTTAGGAAGTTATTATCGGTGTTTCCTTAAGAATTTTTCATGACTGGCTAACCCGCTAACCAATCTCACATGTAAAAGAGTTATGTTTGTGTGGAAAAATGAATGTTCATAATGCTTTGGTAAATTGAAAATAATATTGGTCAATGATCCAATTTTGACTCTTCCATCTAGAAGTGATAGATTTGTAATATCTAGTGAAGCATCAAAGAAAGGACAAGGTTGTGTTCTTATAAAAAAATATAATGTTATTGCTTATGTATCAAGACAATTGAAGGCTCATGAGAAAAATTATCCAAATCATGATATTTAGTTTGCTACTATAATAATTGCTCTAAAAATATGGAGGAATTATCTCTACGGAGAGAGATGTGAGATTTATATGGACCACAAGAGTTTGATAGATATTTTAACAAAAAATTAACTAAACATGAGGCAATGAAGATGGCTCGAGTTACTCCAAGATTACGATTGTTCAATACACTACCACCCAAGAAAGGCGAATAAGGTGGCAGATGCATTATGCAGGAATGATCATCGACTTCTGACTCAAATTGGGATTGAAAGATATTCTATGTCCATGGATATACTAAAGATGAATATGGGAATTGTGAACGAATTGGAAAGATCAGTCCTCTTTCAAATGACTACTAAACCCTATTTACTAGAGAAGATAAATATTTCCTAATTTGTTGATGAGAATATGCACAAGAAAATTTATGTAGTTAAGGATGGGAAACTGGTTGACTTCGTGTGTTAAGAAGGAGTTCTGAAGTTTGAGAAAATGTTATGCATTCCATCAATAACTGAGCTAAAAAGGGAACTATTAGACAATTTTCAATGTTCAATATTCACCTATACACCCAGGTTGAACCAAGATATATAGAGATCTGAAGTAACATTTTTGGTTGGAAAACATGAAGAGGGAGATTACTGATTACATGTCAAGATGTTTTGTTTGTAAATAAGTGAAGGCAAGAAGAAAACATCCTAGTGGATTCATGCAACCCCATCATATACCTATGGGAAAATGGGATGATATTACGATGGACTTTGTCATGGGGCTACCAATGTCTTCATAAAATAATTAGATGATATGGTTCATTTTTTACCTTCTCAAAGAATCTGCACATTTTCTTGCTATAAGGGATGATTTACTACTTGAAAGATTATAAAGAATATATATTCATAAAGTTATATGACTTAATGGTGTACTCTCATCAATTGTTTCTGATAGTGATCCTCGTTTTACATTATGATTCTGGAAGTGTCTTCAGAAGGCCTAGATACTGATCATCATTTGAGCACTTCCTTCCACCCAAAAACTGAGGGACAATCTAAACAGACTAATCAAACATTGGAGGACTTGTTGAGGTCACGTTCACTTGATTTTCAAGGAATGTGGGATCAGTATTTATATCTCATAGAATTTTCCTACAACAATAGCTTCCATTCAAAAATTCAGATGGCAACCTATGAAGCATTATATGGGGGGAGATGTCATACACCATCTTCCTGGGATGATGTTAGTGAATTAATGCTCATAGTCCTAGAACTTCTTGAAGAATCCATGGGAAAGGTGATGATTATCCCAAACCATATCAAAATAGCTCAAAGTAGTCAAATGAGCATTGTTGATAACCGAATAAAAGATTCGGAATTTCAATATGGTGATCACATTTTTTTAAAGGCATCTTCATGGAAGGTTATTATACAATTCGGTAAGAAGGGAAAATTAAGTGCCAGGTACCTCAGACTTTCTGAAATTTTGGACCGAATTGACGTCATAGCTTACCATTTGACAATGTCGCCATGTCTCTCCAAGGATCACAATGTGTTTTACGTCACAATGATAAGAATGTACATGCCAGAACCAATGCTTGTACTCACTTATGAAGAAGTAGAAATTGAGCTCGATCTATCTTATTTTGAAGAGCCTATCAAGATTCTTGATACTAGAGAACAAGTAGTGAGAAATCTGACAACTCGTCTGGTAATGGTTCTATGGAGGAACCATAATATGGAGGAAGCTACAAGGGAGCCTGAGGAGCTTATGTTAAAGACATACCCAAAGCACTTCATGTAATATTTTATGAATTTCATGGAAGAAATTTTTTGTAAGGAGGGGAGAATTTAATTACCCAATATTTTTAAAAGAAAATTAAATTCATATAAATATGTCATAATCACATAAAATTACAACATAATTAACTACTAATTTCTATGTGACCCTTAAAACCTATGTTTGTCACTTCTGTGATGTGAATTTCAAAAATCCAACATACACAATTTTGATCAGTATGTTATTTAGAGTCCGATAAGAAAAACAAAATTTTTGTTAATAGTAACCTTGCTTATTATAGTATATATATAATATTCAATTGTAAGTACGATATATCTATGTTTTAAAATAATCAAAAAAATATTTTAAAACTATTGTTTTTAGAATAAATTAATATTTAATTAAATATTAAATTAATAATATATAAAAAATGTATTTTTTGAAGAATGGACTTCATTTTTGGATTCTACAGGTCGAAAAATGGTAGTGGTAATTTTTTGTTATTTTTCTAAAATACTAGATTTTTTTATGAATAGTGATATACCATATATTAAAAGATAAAGATAAATACATTAATTATAGAGTCATGTGTGATTTTATTCTAACGTAATCCCACTTATTTTGGAATCACATGATACAATTACTATTCTGGGTCATGGAATACTCACTATCCCTTGTCATGAGGATAAATAATAAATTAATGAGTTTTATATTATGAAATCTCTTATCTCCTCCAATATAAAAAACCCCCTCTCACCCCAATTCCATTCACTCCTCTCAATCATTGTGCCATATCCAAATTCTATAAAAATACCCTCCCATCCTCCTTTCCGAATTATAGCAAGCTTTGGACTCATAAAAAGACCATAACCTCTCCCTTATGATGTCTATCAAGGAAGTTTGGATCAAGATGTTAATTCCTCTTTTCAATTCTTTATCATTCCTTTCAAGTTCATTTGTTTTCTTTTTCAATTACCACTCCTTATCCAAATATTGTGATGACTCCAGTAACAAATATGTACTGGAATGTTTTCATGATAGTGGAATAATTTATCATCATCTCCCCCTTTTGTCCTTCTTTTATCCTGGTAGCAAGAACACCATCTGAGATGTGTCAATTTAACACATTCAAGGAAGACTAACTTTTGATTTCTATTATCATTATAAATTCTGTTCATAAAACCATTAATGTATTGGTTGAACCAGATTATTATATATAATATAAACTATTTAATATTCTGTAATCCCATTATACAAATGGTATTATGTTATAATGAAAAAATAGTTCGTTGTAATCAAAACCCACAAATTAACCAAAACAATTATCATTAATGTTCTTATTCATAATTCATCCTCTTTATATGTAACCAAGTTATATAAATGACCAATAAAACCTTATTATGTTCATAGATAATATACAATTTCAATTTAGGGTATTTTAATTGGTTCCACATACTTAAAAACAAGTGAACCGAAGATGAAAATAAAGAAAATGAACACTCCGAAGAGACATATTTTGATACATTATCTTATCAATAAGAACATAAATGAACTAACCAAAATTATGATAAACTAAATATATGTATAATAAGTTCTTAATTAAGTTATTAATAAGTATAACTTTATATTTCATGATCTTAATATCGAGAGAGGACCACTTTTGGAGTTATGGTAAGGATTTTCCACCCGAACATCCATTTTCATCCGTCTTATTTTTATAGTCTAATTTCATTGATGAAATTATTTTTAATTGTTATGTAATTTTAATAAATTATGGGTGGGTATTCGATATATTTACCCCAAAAATAATCTTTCCTTATTTTCTGGATAGTTTCATGTTTTAGAAGAAGTTCTCAAATCATTTTCCAAAAATAAGAGCCTGATACATTGGAATTTCTCAAATTCGTATATATTTTCAAGGGCAATATATAGTCTGTGTTTGGGAACCATTATTCTTATAAAAACACTAATTTTATTATGAAATTACTATCTTACCGCACTTATGGTTTTATCAAATGTTTTTTTCCAAAATAATTCTTCTTTTGGAAATAATAGAGTATTTATCTCATTAATTGCTTAATGATTTTAGAAGATTATCCACATTTTATTCAAAAATGCTGTTGATTCTTATATATTACTGGGGTTAATCAATTACAATGTCATATAAAATATTTTATTTTATGGTTAATGACTATGTTTATTGTGGATGATCTATCCTAAAACAATTCACCATATTTTTTTTAATGGTTACTGTTTATGTTCAAAAATTAGGTAAAGTTTGATACATTTCATATGATAGTCTCAATATTAATGTATATGTTGTTTATGTTTTTCCCCCACTCAAATGAGGAATGCATTGGAGTTATTATGTGACTGGTGGGTCCCAATATAGCCCCTCGATGCATCGGTAGGTCTTATGAGAGAAGTAGACATGGAATTGGCCAAGGCCTTTCCCAATGTGATATGGATTTTGGCCGAGGCCTAAATCATAAGACGTCTTGGCCGAGGCCATGAACATTTTTTTAAAAATGTCTGAAATATGCACTTCCTTCATTATTAAGTTAGTAATTGAAATTTCATGTTGTTATTCGACATGTATAATACCCATGATTATTTTTAATGGCATTATTTACTCAGCACATATCCCTTTCATAATGTGTTCATTTTTGTTATTAAAGGCAAATGTTTTGAATTATTCACCAGGTCTAATGTTTATAATATCTTTCGCTATATTTCATACTCTTACTGTGTGTTTGTGCTCACCCATTTCTTATGTTTTATTTTCTCAGGACATGAAGAAGTAATTTATAAATGACTTCCAAGCATAATCTATGAGATGTAATGTTTCTAGTGGAATAAATTATGGTTGTTTTTACTTCTTGTTTTAATGTTAAACATATGTATGTAACTTTTTTCCAATAATACTAAACTACTCGGTCCTTCAGGATTTGTATTCCTTGTATGTATGACAATGTAATCAAATGAGGCGTCACCTCTGGGAAACTGGGGTCGGGTCTTTACATTGAAAATGTTTGGGGCTCCCCATATAAAAGCGTGACTCATCCTTGCTTGGATAAAGTAGAAACATGGTTGGAGAATAGTTTTGAAATCCATGAGGCCAAACATTATATCTCATTATAATTGGAATTTTACAATATTATCCCTTGAGATTTTAATTTTCTCATCGTAATTACTACCGCATTCTCCCCCCATAGCTCTAGTTATGAATCTAAACACTTAAATATTTACAAGGATCATTCTCCTTAATTTATTTTTTGTTTGTAGTGTCATTTGTTATAGATAAAAACACCAGGTAAGTCTTTTGATATTATTGATTCCTTTTCCTAGAGTATGTCTTGTGGTTTCATTCATCTTCTTCTGATTCCCTAACAAACATTTTCTATTGGATCTTAAGTAGGGTATTTTAAGGGTGTTTGAATGCATATCTATGGATAAGGATAAGCATGTTAAAATCTATTTTTTCATGGTACGTGGTATATAAGTTATATTCTATGGTCTTTAGGTTGATTTGTTCATGTTTTTTCGGTTAATGGTTCTATATTATTTATCATTTGATCAATTATAATGGATTTGGAAAAATGATTGGCTAAACGATATTTTTAACCCCTGATGATTCCCTTGTGATGCGTTGAGATTGACAAGACAGATTTTGGACCACCCATGGGGAGTTCCAATATTCCATAACATGGTAAATTGTAATGTTTACAATGTAATTGACTTGTGATAAATTATATCCCAAGATGGACATGTTTATATGTTAGTTGAGTTGAAAATGGATTATTTATAGTTATTCCTAGATTTGATAATGGTATAAGAGTTTGGTTTCTATAATGTGAAAAGGGTTAAATGGAAATATGTTAATGTATATATTTACTTTTTTACATTGATATTAAAATACATTAATTGGAAAATTCATGAGAAATGATGAATTATGTGAAATTGGTTAATGTATGGAAATTATTGAATATGTTAAATCAGTTGAGATATGAAATAGAATTATTTTAAATAGGCTATGTAAGGTGTGTAGTAAATGATTTAATGTTTTATGACCTAAAGAATATATATTTGATAAATGGAATGTGAATTTGAATGTTATATATATTCATTATACATGGTCTATGACTTCGAATATGTGGTAATTGGATGAATATGCTTGTCCACATGGATTGGTGTTATGTTTAAAACTGGACTGAGGTCCACCCATGGGTCTAGTTGGTCTGAGGCTCTAAACCCCACCCCATGAATACATAGGTTAGGGAGTCAGATAGATGTTCAAATCCCCAAATTTTTTCATTTAATGAGATTACATAGACTAAGACTCCATGGTGAGTGTGATGTATTTGTTAAGAAATGTTTATCCCCAGTGAGATAGGGAACATGACATATTACCTTATATCTGATAATTGATTGGTATAGTAAAATTTGTAAATGAAATAAATGCATATCCCATTGATTAAGGGACCAAATTTGTTTAACTAATTGAACATAATAAATGAAGAATGTTGCTAAAGATAATATTTTTAATTAATAGAACACGCGTTTTCTTTTTTCTTATCTATCCATTTATTTACTACATGGATGTATTATTTATTTTTAATTTATATTTTAAAGACATCATTTATGGTGGCCTACTGAGTTGTACTCACACTCTTCTCGGGCCACCATTATGTACCCATGAAGATTTCATTGTTGCATCATTGGAAATGGGAAAAGACTCTATTTTAGGGGGTCATGATGGGCTAGGTATGAGTATCTATTAGGATCTGTACATGGAGTCAGCACCCATTTTGGGAATTGATTCCATTTGTCTTCATTTTGGGCGTCCATCAGTTTTGTAACTTTTAGTATGACATGGAATATTTATCTTTTCATTCTGGTTGTACCCTATTTGGGAAACGCTTGTTATTGGATTCCATAATTTGTTATCTATCATTATCTATTCTCCTTATTTTATCAGCTATGGCATACTCTGTTGAGAAGGGTATAGTCTCCCCACAAGACATGTTAAACTCTCACAGCATGTATGTAGCATCATGAATATGGGGAGGTGCACTTATTGTCTTTTGGTGACTTATCTCCGAGATCTACATTCGTGGATTTCAGGTTGAAGACATACAAATTTTTATTAGAGAATTTATTTTTGGTGTTTTTACTATTTATAGATGGTATATGGGAGATTGTGATATGTATGTATTTAGAAATGAACTCATGTATAGGAGTAGTTAACCCATCCATGTTGGAAATTCCATGTACCCAAGGTGGGAATTCATGAAATTGATATCTGTTGTTATTGTTGAATGATATTTCACAATTGGGCGATTCACTAGTTTAGTCATGGGATTGTTTTATTTTATTATTCACATGGCTATATTGGAATGAGGTTGTTCATACATGAATCAATATAAGAACATTGGGATGTTGGGGGAATGGATCATGATGGGAACACATCTGATCGGTGTGTGAGACATGAAGTGTGGAAATCATTTCAATTTCTCAAAATATGTTGATCATAATGTCTAATGAAGATTACATTTATGGGTATATGGAAATATTTAGAATTAATGGATAATGAATTTTTCTTGATGAAAGGATGTAAATGTGAAAAAATGTGGGTTATAATAAATGGAGATATGAGAATGGTATATAAAAGAGAAAGATTTTCATTATGAATGTGGAAATGGTTTAATAGAGGTGTCTATAGAAAGACTCTTTACTATGTATGTTTTTTTACTCCATATTGAGCATACCCCACAATTGGGATGGTAAAGGGTTGTGTTCAATGTGAGACAATGTCTATTAGGAATAGTGTATACAAAAGGGTGTTGATTATGGCTATTGGAGAGCCTTATTTTATAAAATATTTGGATTTATTAAATTAGGTGTTCCATATGAGTGTTGGTTTTTTATGAATATTGCACCACAAAATTGTGTGTCGATTGGGAAATATAGTGGTTGTGGTGAAAGAGTAATCATTAGATATAAAAAATCCCTCAAGATAGTGATCAGGTTTTTTGCCCTTAGTGTAGTCAGATGGGGAACTTGTGTGGTTAGTGTTATCGAACACTTGTTTAGTGTTGAGGATGCAGAATAATGAGGCATGTGCATAGGTCTTGTAGTCACCCTTGATAGATATGAAATTATGGAGGGCTGAGGCTGATACAGAGTGCATGTAAGGGGTGGGTTACCGCATATCAGTAAGTAATTGGAGCTCTTTGGGTCATACTGGTCGAAGTGGAAAATGTGAGACCTTTGGGAGACATCATCTATATCATTGGGTAGTTTAGCACCATGAATTCAGACCAGATCCCAATAAATAAGGGTAGGTCTTCTTTATACAGTTTAGTTTACACCAAGAATTAGTGTGGATGGTCTATTGACTGTTCAAGGTATGATCCTTGATTCTTCCATGGTTGTTAGTGATTTATTCGACACATGTTCCTAAATTTCTATTATTTCTTCTCAGCTTTTGGTTATGTTGTATCTAGAGGTGTAATGTTATTGTGGGGTGTGTGTATTGATAAACTAATATTGACTTGATTAATGAATATTAGGATGTTTTAGGGATGTTCTCTAGATGTTGGTGGTTACTATTTCCCATGGGATGTGTTTGTTGTTGAGATGTCTGGCTCTAATTTGATTTTGGGAATTGATTGGGTACTATTTTACTAATATCATATCGATTGTTGTAGGTAAATTTTAACATTAAAATTTATTTTAAGAGACACATATGTCCATCGTGGTGAGCATGACATTAGAGAGGGTTATGCCGGGCCTGTTTTTCAGCTGTTGGGTCAGATTACATCTCATGTCTCTTGTCTTATGATATCAGATGGGGAGTAGAGAAACATTCATTTATTACTAAAGTAGATCAGTTTCAATATGTTTTTAGTGTGAAATTATCGTGGATGTATCCTCAAAAGGATGTTGAGTTCATGATAGAGTTATTGCTGAGATAAAAGATGGTTTCAAATCCTTCATATAGAATGAACTGTCAAAACTCAAGGAGCTTAAAACTCTATTGGAGGATTTATAAAAAAAGGTCTTTTCACCATATCATGTCACCTTTGGGATCTCCAGTGTTGTTTCCTAAAATGTTTGATATCTCATTGGGGTTTTTTTATAGAATGTAGAATCAAATGGATGTTAAGAAGTGATACCCTCTCCCTTGAATCAATGATCTTTTTGGCCCGCTAAGGGTTTCATCAGTGTTCACTAAGATTGATCTGAGATTATGGTTAAAATTATAAGGGTAATACCATTTGATATAACCCAGAAGGCCCTCATGATCATATATATATTATATGAGTTTTTGGTAATTCCATTTCAACTGACCCATTCACCAACAATGTTTATGGATCTAATAAATTGAAACGTTCATGAGTACCTGGATCAGTTTTATTTGTTTTTTTGTGATGAAATCATTGTATAACCTAGATATCATGTTGATCATTCCAAAAATCATGATATTTTCTTTATTATAATAAAAGATAATATGCTATGCAGTAATTTATCCAAAAAATTTTTCTGAATCAATATGACTCCTTTCTTGGGTCACATCATCTTTGTGAAAGGATTGTTATTTAACCCAGATAAAGTGCGAGTAGTTTTATCTTTCAAAAAATAGAATAATGTTTCTATTATCATTTATTTTATGGGTTTTTATGGATATTAACAAGGATTAGTTATGGGATACTCCCATTTAGAAACAACAATTTATAGTTTGACTAAGAATATAATATGGTTTCAATGGTCTAGTGATTGTGAGGATTTTTTTCCTGAGTTAAAGAATCAGTTTACATATGAACCAATTCTGATCCAACCCAGGTGAAAGGTTTTCCTTGTTTTATGATGAGTATGGTGTTTTACTAAGGCCAGTGTTGATAAAGAATTATCAGGTTGTGGCATACGGGTCATGGAAATTGAGGCATGATTAAATGAATTAACCTATGTAGGATCTTGAAATGGATTCAATGGTTAATGCTTTACTATGTTGGTCCCATTTCATTTTGGGAGAATAGTTTTCTGTGTATACCAATCATAAAATACATAATCACATCTCTTATTAGTGTGATCTGGATATTTGGCAGAGAAGATGGGTTAAGTACATGTATTCCATTGACATTGAGTTGTATTACACTATGAGAAATCAGTATAGTGTTGCAGATTCATTGATCCCGAAGACAAAAAAATATATAGTGTAGGAATATTATTTTTAATTGAGGATGATGGTGATTTTCAGTATGATTCAACTTGAGGTATAGAATGAGGACAAGAAGATGAATGTTGCATCATTTGTAGTTGAGTATGTGCTTCTGAGCTGGATCTAGGAAACACATCATGAGGATTATGAAGATATGGCTTTAAGGGGGGACATGAATGTGCGGAGTCACCTTCCAGTTGGAGTGTTAGTAATGACATGATCATTTATGATCATGGTTTTGAGTTTGTGCCTGCGTGTTTGTTGGATGTTTTGATGTATTAGTATTATTCATCGAGGGGGGGTGGTGCATCTCGGTTTGAAAAAACTGTATCATTATCTTCATAGATAATATTGGTGTCTAGGAATGATGAACGGGGTTACATGTTCCATGGTATGATGCCTTACCTATAAATAGGTGAAAGAAGTTCATAAAAATAATGGTGGTTTATTAAAATTAGTTACCATTCCATGATGGAAATGAGATGCTGAAATGACGGATTTCATTGTATGACTTATGAGGAATCCACAAAATAATGATGTGATATGCATAGTTGTGGATACGTTGACCATTGTGGCACATTTCATGCCAATTTGGGAGACAGTTCCCATTGATCAGTTAAGTGAATTGTATATTTTGGACATGGTCCAATTGGATGGTGTACCACAAAATATATTTTGGGGTTGTGATATATTTTTTACATCATGTTTCTAGTCGGTATTATATTTTTTTGGGAACCCATGTGTTTTTTAGTATTTATTTCTACCCACTGAAGGATGCGAAATCATAGGATAATATTCATGTATTATAGAATGTATTGAGGGTGTGGGTCCATGATTTTGGTAGATGAAGGGAAAAGAAATTTACACTTGTTGAATTCATTCATAACAACAGTTACTAGGAAATATTTACAATGAAATTGAATGATGGGTTCTATGGTAGAATGAGTAAATCCTCGTAGTGTTAGATATAGGTTAGAGAATCTGAATTTTTAGGGTCGAGTTTCTTGTAGTAGATGTCGTAATAGAATCTGTTGATTCAAAAATGTATTCAAATAGGTCAGAATAGGTAGAAATCATATGTGGATAATTCTTATATACCTCTTGAGTTTATGTTGTCTGATCATGAGTTTTTTAGGTGTCACTAAGGATGGATCAACATGAGACACAGAAATAGGTAATGTTAGTGTCTAGGTACGTCGAGCTGCTTGAGGTTTTGGAGAGGATCTGGTCGGTGGTGTACTGATTGGCTCTTCCACAGTGGTATAGTGGCATGAATGATGTTTTCAATCAGTCTACTCTTCAGCAGTATCACCATAACTCATCTCATGTGTTTGATGTTGAGGATGTTGAGGTTAAGGCTGATGCATCTTTTTTGGATTGTAGTTTGTTGTGGATCGAAGCTATGGGTATGTCTTATGCTCCTCTTGACTCTCTTTTAAGGATTAGAGAATATGGATTCACCCTTATTATTCTAAAGCATAAATTTCTCTTTTCTAGTGGATCATAGTTTGGGGCATTAAAGTGTGATTGAATCTAGATCAATGGTTATGTTTATACATGTGTTCATCTATTCATTCAATGAAGGTGGTCTCAAAGTTATATTTCATGGCCTTATAGTTGATTTTTCTCATTTGTTGTACTGTTAATGGCTCATTCATGTTGTTCATATGATTACATTCAATGGATTTTCTAAAATTGTTCGATAAATTATGAATTTAACCCTCTCATGATCTCGGTGGGATGAATTGAGTTTTACTAGACTGATTTAGGGACACCCCTATGGTGTGGAAATATTCCATAACATGGAAAATTGTAATGTTAAGTTAGTAATTGCCATGAGATAAATTAGATACCATGATTAACATGTTGGTATGTTAGTTGAGTTAGATAATGGAATATTTATAGTTGATCTTAGAATTCAAAAATTTCATAAGCGTTTTTTTTGTACAATGTAAAGAGGGTTAAATGGTATAAGTTGAATGTTTTTAATGACTTGTGATATTGAAATATAAATGCATGAATGTGGTAATAGATGTGAAATGAAGAATTATGTAAGATGGGGTAATTTGGGGAAATTACTGAATAAGTTCAGTGGGTGTGGTTTGATAGGGGATTGGTTTTAATGGGATTTGTATGGTGTATGGTAAATGATTTAATTGATTAAGGCGCAAAGAATATTTTAGAGTTAAATGGAATGTGCATTGTGAATGTTATAATTATTGGTTATTCATAGATTGTGATTTGGTATATTTGCTAATTGGATTACTAATAATGTGCACATGTCTTGGTTCTATATTTGGTAATAGTCTGAGGCTCCTTCAAAGGGACAAGTTGGAGAGAGGCTCAAAACTCCACCCATAGAATTCATGAGTTAGAGATTCAAACTAAGGCCTCGATTCCCTAATAGTCAAATTTGGTGAGACTATATGGACTAACCCTCTAATGTGACTTAGATGTATTTATTATGAAATATTAACCACTAGTGAGGTAAGGAACATGACTTATTCCAATATAGTTGATAATCATCATAATCGGCTAGAGTTTAAATGATGAAAATTACTAACCCATTGATTAAGTGAACAAATTGGTTAATGAGATAAATGGAATAAATGATTAATGATTATACATTGAATATTCTTAACTAATGTAACTCAATATATATTTTGTTTATCTTTCATTTATTTATTACATTCATGAACTATTTATTTAGAATGGTTATTTTTTAGACATCATTGGCAGTGGCCTACTATGTTTTACTCATCCCCTAAATAGGCTATCGTTGTGTAGCTGAGATGTTTTTTCAGTATTGTGTAAGGGAAACATCCTAGTGCTTGGTATATGAGTTGGGATAGAGTTGTTCATGGAGTGGGAAAAAGATATGGAGTTTGGGCCAGTTTTTGGGAATGTCTTCTTATTTTCATTATATCATGATTCCTTCACTTTTGGAACTATTAAAATTAACTTTCATATTTATCATTTGGTTTTGGTTGTACAATGTTTAAGAAATTTATGGTAATGAATGTTCTGGTTTATTGTATATTGTTTCCATTAATATTTTTTGATTTTTTTCAAACACTAGAAAAGAGGGTATAGTATCCCCATGTGATCTATTAGGCCAGCACTTCTATTCGGCATCCTATACAGTATGGGGATTCATGTTTGATGTCAGTTAGCGAACCATTTTGGAGCACCTTTTTATTGGATTTCAAGTTATGGACTTTACAAATAGTTATCCACATTTAATCCACAAATCTATGAATATTATCACATTAATCTATGGATTATGGAATGGTATATTTTAATTCCTTCGTCATTCTATTTTGATCGCCTCAAATATATTTTCTAAAGGATTCAACTTGATCTCTCAAGATTTGATAGTAGAGAGTGGATGAATATCACTCTCTATTCTTCGCAGCATTTATGGAGTGGGAGTTCTCTAGGGATTTAGATTATTATATCCAAATATAATCGTGAAGAACACAAATGAAATTGACTCTATTGAAAAATAATATAATTGGGTTTATATACCTCTAGGTTAGAAATAAATAATTTTACAAGTGACACTTATTATTTGTTTAATATTTGTGGAACCCCATGTCAATAATAACAATAACAATAATAATAATATTTCATGAAATGTTCTAAACTCACGAATTATAATTAAATATCATTTAAATATATAATATTTAATATATATTATTTCTCACCAGACCTATAAACTCAATCCACCATTCCTCCAAAAAAGTAACCATTCCATGAATAAAAAAATTATTTAATAACTAAAAATCACTACTTTATTCACTTATAAAAAAATAAATATTATATTCACTAAATAAAATTTAAATATTTATTGAATGATCTGGTCTCATAATATTCTCTCAAATAAGTGGCGATGGAATATATGTGATCAAGAAAACATAAATAATTACTAAACCATATGCGAGAATAATTTCCATTTATCTTTTTTAATAATAAATAGTAATATATTATTAAACTAAGATTCTAGATACATTTATTATGTGGTCCTCTATACCATATTCTCATTTTCATTAGGCTATATAGCCTAAAGTACAAGGATAGCATTCAAGAACACACAATGATGCTTATATAGAATGAATTTATTTTCACAACAATATAATACTTCATAAATCTAGTCACTATGTAAAATAATCCAACAATCATCCTATCTCTAATAAAGAGGATGCATGTTGTTGACATCATCCTTTGTGCTTGATGTCTCATTCATTGATTTTTTTGAAATTCAACATGATAATAGAAAACCCTGGACATGGATTTATTTATGGTATATCATATTTATGAAAGGTTGTGATATATAAAAATCCATTAATAAAAAAATGGACAAATCCATTCTCATGTTATTAATTAATGTAATATAACACATGATACAACCAACATATCCTACCTTGACACAAACATATATCAAAAATATTTTCATCAATACGTCATATTACACTACTTATAATATTAAATAATAATAATATTTAATTATATAGATCAATACACATGTCCTTAGATAGGAACATCTAATGACACAAATAAATCTGAATTTCTTAATAGAGGATATTGTTCTCAAAATATACAACATTGGATATTACCAATGGTGTACCCAATTAGAAGGTGCCTTAATGTAATATGATTCTCCACCATTGAAATATGTGTCCATAAAATGATATCATCCAGAAATATATCATATATTTTAATAATACTATGATGAAAAATATAAGTTGTCATCATGGTGGAGAACTTCTATGGCTATTCAGCGTGATGTCTGCACTTAGGATATTATCACATATAATGTCTAACAGAAGAACAATTGTGATGTGTTAAAAAGATTAATTATATTCAAAAATATGAATACTTTTTATCATAAATAACAAGGAACATGCTTATAGGACACAAAATCTAACACAAACAACATATTACTCATTCTTATATGATCACCACATATTCCCAAGATCCATAAACTATGAACCCTTAGTCACATAAATATTAGAAAAGTTATACTAACTCTATGGTGAACATGTTAATTCATATAAATACTAGAAAAATATATATTTTAATTTAATATATTTTCTTACACATATCTCATACCATGATTTCTCCTCAATTTTTTTCTGACATGCCTTCATGAGACTTGTTACACCAGAATGATATCATTCTACCTGGATAATGTTTCCTTAAAACATCCACACTATCTCTCATTTTTACCTTCCATTTGATTTCCTCCATTGAACTCAATCATTAGTTGTGTTTGAATATTACAATCTTCAAGCATATTAGTGAACCCATGTCACCTATTAGAAGATCTCTCTGAATAATATAGTAGAGAAAAAAATGAAAAATTTATTCAATGTCAAATAAGAAAAAAGTAATGTGACAGAAATAGACAAAAATATAAAAACCCTGATGTAGACTCCAAATTAGGCTTGAATGGAGATGTGGATGGATAAGGATTAATAAACTCTAATGGATGTGTCTATTCAAATGCAAGAACAAGGTCATCTGCAAGCACATGAGTAGAAGATAAAGGAACAAATACATCAGATCATAGATGGTTAGTAGGAACTTGAGGCAGTGTAGATATGGTGGGATAAGAATATAAGGGATGAGTGTATATCATAGGATATAGATATGGAATATTTGGGATCATTTGTTGAGCGATGTATAAATGTTATGAGAATAAGAGCTTATATAAGATTATGATGCCGGAATGGGAGGGAACATCCCTACAAGCTAATCTGGATGATGAAAACGTATGGTAGAATGGGTTCACATTGGTGTGTTATAGTGTCAATGGGTATGAATGGTGCTTTGTGTTTCTCTAGGATCACCCACAATCAAGCCAATACTTATAGGCTGGGTAGAAGCCAACACTTGTTCAATTGAATGTCCTTAAAAAATTTGGTAATGAATAAGGATGTGAAATTAAATGTAATGGAGAAGAAACAATTATAATTATTATACTCACTAAGGGAACTATAAGAGGAAACCCTTTCTTGAACAACCATCAATAAATATCAAATAATATCTTCTTTCACACTTTATCAATATATTTCATAATCATTATAAGATTGAAATGTTCACATTTCATTATGATGAAAAAGATTTACTCATGTATAAAAAGAATGTGTCTCGTAACATCAAAACCAAAAAACATAGTATAATAATATAATTTATATTCAATCATAATTAATATAAATAAAAATAATCACCCATTCCTAATATCAGTGAATATACAATTTATAATAATAATATCAAAAATATAATAATGGAGAAGGAATCATGTAGTTGTATGATATATGAAATGAATTAAAAGATTATTTAGCAAAATTACTCAACTCCAAATAGAATGGGAAAATGTATTACATATCTCTTTTAATTATCCTGAATAATATAAAATGATCATTCAATAAATCGAAAAATAACATTTAATTATGATATTCAACAGAAATTGTGTTTATATACATAGAGTGTGCGAAAAAATTGTAATGGGAGTGACCTTATCTATAGATTAACTATGGGATAATTAGTTTGAAATGACTCTAGCAGAAACCAATGTATACTAAAATTAGAATGTTTTTCCTAATGATCTCATATATCACACCACAGGGCAAGATGTCCAACATGGTTGAAGATCCCTCCATTGGAAAAGGAATCATTTTGAAGGTTGCATGAAAACTGCATCAAAAGAAAAGACATGTATTAGTGGGATTGGTCTCATATTGGTGGAGGAACCAGAGCCATAAAGGGTAAATAATACCATTCAGAACATTTGAAGTGGAATCCTCACAAGTGGTTCTGAGAAAAATAGTCACAAGAATGTCTTGGAGGAAGAGTACATGAAAAGATTCGGTTCATCATGAAAACCCACAATCACTAAAAAAGGATGATAGAGTTACTCATCACCCCTTTTACATTACTGTTAAATATTATATTTTGAGTCATGTTGGTTGAAGAAGCCAGTACAATCCATGGTGGGTATTCACCACGTGTGAACTAAAATGAGGATTGCAAATACAAGATTTAATGATGAAATGAAATTTCATGTGATATTTTAAATTGTACATGTCATTATGCAAGTGTAGGACATTGTGAATATAACCTCAAAAGATATAATATATATGAATATACAAAAATATTAATGATATGTTATATTTGTAGCCTATTTTAGATTAATTTGGGTTCCACATCCTTGTTTTTTTAATAATGTTTTTTATCTATTTGGAAACATTTTAAGTGACTTATTATAAATTAACATGTTCATATCATCTGAGTGATTTTCAAGATAATCGAACACTATAGGGAAACATAATTCTACCAACAATGGGGTTTTAGCACGTGGTGTATAGAGGTTCCAAAAATGAAGGGGAGATAAATATTGGCTCTCAAAATATACAATGACTCACTTGAAAGAATGATACATTTTAATGAAATTTGATGAACTTTATTGTTAGTGGTGTCAACTAGTCGTCACGTTGTATCTTCCCCACCCATGTGTAAGGGTAAGAGTGATACATTGAAGAATCCACATTATGTTCATTCTAGATTTTCAATACTTGTGTAATTGTGTGCAAAATTACACATACAAATGAGAAGCTAAGAATAAACCATTGAAGTCAATGAATGAGTATACATCTCTATGTAAATGTAACTAATGAATTATTCTATATAGTCATAGAACATAAAATAACCCCTAATATGTTAATAAAACTAAAAAATTACTACATTATTTAATTATATAATCATTTAATATATATTAACAATTAGAAATGTATTATATTGATGTAAATGTAGTGGATAACTGAATTCAAAAAATATTAATATTATAGTAACACATATTATGAAAATAATAAATATGAAAACAACAGATTATAAAATAGAAGAAGGCATTGGAAGTCACTAGTATGATGTTGAAGAATACCAAAATTAAAAAATCTCTAAATTTGGAGAGAATTATAGAGGATAAGATTGTCGGTTAGTGCTCGAGAGAGGGGAGAATAAGTCTCGCGAGTGAATCTTTGCTGGTAGGAGGATGAGGGATATGAGAACTACCACATATCCTTGCAAGGTAGTTATAACCATTATCAGTGCTATGAAAGAATCACTAATAAAAGGGGGATTGAATGTGATGTGGAAGTGTTTTCACATTCGATGTCACAACCTTTTTGTATTTTTATTGATTTTTTACACTAAATTGGTGTTTGGTTATTATATAATTGATAACTCTAGATATGTCTTACCATTCGGTGTAAAATAATAAATTTTAGATTAAATAATGTGTTTTAATGTAAATTATTGTCAATTTAAATAAGTCATAAATTAAATCAATTATATCTAATTTTAGAATTATTTTTTATTATTTTATTTTTATAATTATTCATTATAGTTACTTTTTTCAATTCATTAATTTATGTAATTAATTATTTTTAATTTATAAATAAATAACTCACCTTACTTGAAATAATTAAATTGTTGTTTTGCAATGTAATATTATTCACACTGTTAATTTACTTACTTAATTAATTAATTGGTTATTTAATTAATTAAATAATTTAAGAATGTTACTATTATTATTATTATTATTTCTTTAATTAATTTGATTATAATTTTTATAACAAATAATATCAATCTCATAAATAAAGAATGCATATTTTTATTTTTATTTTGTTTTAATAACATATTTTTTAATTATATTATATTTTTTAAAATTCTTTATTTTCATATCCATTTTAGATTTATTAATGTTTTCATTAATTAATTTTTTGTTTTTTTCATTTGTTACGGTCGTACGGTCCCCTGTTGTCATTCCATCATGGTGCATTTTCCAGCATTTTCATGCACAATTGCCATCATGACCAACTCACTTATTATCTCACCGCTTCACATTCACTATGGTAGAATTTCACAATTATTTTATGCATAAGGTGAAACAACTCCATGGGACCATTTCATCTCATATTTCAAACAACCTTCTCGCACCCACAGCTGCGGTAGCAGCCTCACGGTCTCATCGTGAACATCTACCATCATTTCAGCTTTTTACAATTCCACCATTTCAGCTCTTCATGGTGGAACTATTTTATCACGGTCTCATAGATTCCCCATAACACCGTCACCCCCACTACACCTCATCTCCTGCATCATCCCTCACTTAAAAAACACTGATGACACAACAACACCACAAATCAAGGAAATGAATATTTTCCATAGAAGCAACACATCCCATGAAACATCCCAAGTAAATAACCAATATTACTTTTTTCTTTTTATTAATATTTGTGAATAAATATTAATAATTACTTTAAAGGGTATGCTAAGTTCGATAGCGTACCCAATATGCAACAATGATTGCTGTTGAAATCTTACAATGCACACTAGTAATATAATAATATTATTTCAAATAGTAGTTCACACGTAGTTTTTGTATTGGCGGGAATGAATAAGAAATATTTTTACATTTATCCAATAAAAGATAAAGGCTTAAAATAAGAAATGAATTCAATTTTAAGCATAAATAGTTTAATATTCACTAAAATGTCGATTTATCGCCTTTTGATGGCGAACCCTCTTAAAAATAGTTTTGGTCACACCTATACTTCCTTTTGGACCAAATAAAATCCTTCTTTATAATTGGGGCATCAAAATTTACTTTGTGTATGTTTTTGTTATTTTTCCAATAAAATTCATTTTTAATGAATATGTGAAAAATGATGTATTTTAATTCAAAACCTCTTTTTAATATAATTTATTTATATGACTAGATTATCTTTTGAATTGGTTTTAAAGTGAATCTATAATATATTTTTACCATTTGATCCAATGGTGGACTTTGGAATTAATTTCACTTTGAAATTCTACATAAACAAATTTCAATCTTTAGATATAAATTGTTTCTTAAAAACACGCTATTTGTTTTGACAATGGGAGTTAATTATTAAATTAATTAATTCTACTTATATTATTTTAATTAGGTAAAATAAACCCATTTTTGAATTCGGAATATCGAATATAGCTTAGAGTGATTTTTTGGTTATTTTCTGAAAAACATCAATTTTTTATAAATAGTGAAACCACTAAGTGGTAATCAAGCCAACTGATATTTCAGTTAAATAAAAGTTCACCAATAGTGTGTATTGAATTTCCAAAATACTACATACATGGTTGTAATTAGTATGTAAAATGTGGTTCAATGGGATGAAAATAATTTTTTTTGTGAATAGTACCTTTTTTTCATTAATCGCAATTAGAGGTAATTAGTGTAATTTAAGGTAAAAATGTTGTTATTATAATATTAAAACACCATGACACATGTCCTAACCCTATTGGTTGAGTAAAGGACGACCATTACAACCCATGGGTCTATTTGGTGGGCCCCATGGAGCCACTTGGGTGAGATAAAGACATTAATGCTTTTTTTTAAAAATAAAAGGAAAAATGTCACAAGCATAAAGTGTTTTACTAAAACAATTTTTAGAAGGGGTTATACTAGTCATAATTTTAACTATAAAAACTCATTAGAAAGAAAAAAAGATTTCCTATATCATGATATTTGTTTTATAATTTTTGGACATTAAATAAATTAATTTATTTATGACATCATGATGATGAAACGATGACCTCATTAATGAACGATTATAATAAAATAAAAAGATAATGTAAAATCTAATCCTTACACATGTTAAAAACCTATTTGAGGAGTATATTTCGAACCCTTATCAACTTATCCTCGACATATATCAATTTGGAACCATTTAAATCCGAAACTCTTTTTAAAATAAAGTAGCTTTCTTTACTTACCAAAAGAGCCCCTCCTCTTCTCTTATAAAAGGCCCCCATCTCTACCTCATTTTCCACACTCCTCAAGCATTTGGATCGGCCAACCCCTGCCCATTTCATCTCTCCACATCCCTCTACTCATCCTAGAGGATTCTATTTGGGCATAATCCTTTCAAAGTAAGCCTTTAGGCTCAAATAAAAAGGAGTTACACTTTTTAAGGTAATTCATTCTCTCATGTTCATTTGTTTTATTTTGCTTCTCCAACCCCCTATACTATTTTTATTTGTTTATTTTGTAACAAAACCAGTATACTCAATATACTAGGATGTTTTTATAAGATTTATTCGAGATACACTCTCACACAACTACATCTAATGGTTAAAGAACATACGGTTTCCGTGGATGGAGAAATTCTGCCTCCCGAAACGATGATTGTTCAATACTCATCTAACACCTTCAAAGGTGGCCATTATGATGTCAGTATTTCTATATATGAAATATAATATGTTTATTGTTTCCTTAATCTTCTGTTGATTTCATTTATGTCACTCCTTTATGGTCTCCATTATGGGTAAACGCAATATCTTCATTTAAGGAAGTGCGGACTACCGCACCCTCAAAGTGATTTGATTCGTTAATACCATATATGTGACGTATAAAGGATAAAGTTAATAATATTATATATGATATTATACTTTAATTATAATATACCTATGTATCAATTTGTTTTCATTCCATTAATGTATGAAATGGAAATTAAAGTAGCGTTCATGCATACGTACGGATTACCGTCTCCATGAATGGTGCTTTTCATTTCTTATCTTCAAATGTTATGTAATAGTATAAGTTCATTTATGAAATTGATATTTATTATATATATTATATATAAATGTTTAATATCATTTTGGAATTATAATATATATATATATATATCTCAATTATTTTTAATTCCATTGATATGACAAAGAGACGGAAGTAGCGTTCATGCGTACGTATGGTCTACCGTCTCCATGAACGGTGCCTTTCATTTCTTTTTATCTCCAAATGTTATGGAATAGTATAAAATGAATATATACTGGATATATATGATTTTCAAATCATTAATACTACTCTATAGATGATGTAATTATTACTTCATGGACAATTCTTTTCAAACAAGTTCATTTTTGACCCATGTACCGAACATCGACAAAAACGACTGATATGAACTAACATAACAATATAATTATTATAACATTATAATATTTGATATGAATTGAATAATAAACATTAAAGTAGGTCCTTAAGAAATTATTAATTGACCAAAGTTTATTATTCAGTAATATAAAGAAACGAACAAGACATGTTGGACTGAAGGTAAGGAATCCTACCTATATCTTTATTTTCAAGTACTCTCCTTTATATCATTCCTTTAATGCTCCATGTTCTTCTGTTGGAGGATGTACTTTTATATTCATCCTACTGTCCAATTTATGTTAATATGACGAGATAACCTCTCTTTCTCTCATCAAAACATTTTAAGAATGTTTCAGCGACGCCGTTAGGCTGCCGAATTTTTGTAAAGGATTCATCCACTCTTCTCTTATTCAAAGCTCTATTTTCATGTCAAGTATTTTTAGTTCCTTGTTCTTATGTTGGGGCATGATATCTATGTCCATCATACTGCCCTTTTATGTTCCTATGATGAGATACCCTATCTGATCTCATCAATCGTTTTTTGGGAGTTTTAAGTGGCGCCGTTTGGCTGCCGAATTTTCATAATGGGATTTTTCATATCACTTTCATTCCCTTAAGATTCATGATACATTTGCAACTATTTCCTTTTGTGTGGTTTATGGACTGACCATTATTGTATTCTTTGTGTAATATAATCTCATTTATAGTTATTTACATAATCATTGTATGACCCTTCTTTCATGGGGTGCACGTTTCGAAAGATTCCCAAATCAGTAAGGGATTTTTCACCCTCCTCTTTTTAAAAGACATATCTTGTTAGGTATTTTAATCTTATTAAGTTGGGATGTGGTGACATATACATCCTTATTTCTGTAAATGTTATGTACATGTGATGAGATACCCTTTTTTTATCTCTCATAAACTCATTTCTGAATTTTAAAGTGACGCTGTTAGGCTATCGTCTTTTTGTACGGGAACTTCTTAACCTAATTGCATTTTCTTTGGGTTAAACCTATAATTCTTGATTATGTTGTACAATGAATATGTATGGATGAACACTGATTGTTTTACACTTAATATCCTTCTATATTGGGTGTATTTATGTTTGTCACACATAATCATGTAATTGATTTATCCTTAATCTAAGGATACCTTCTTTGTACGGGACTTCGTATCAATCTCCTTTAATTGAGGCATTATTTGTTTTATACACAACCTTATTTTATACAGTGTATAAACCTCTTTGACTTTTACATTTATTCAAAAGGAATTTTTTTATACGAATCATTTTACAAAATGAAAAATTGGAATGTTTTTATCATACATATGTGGCGACAACGAATTCTCCACCTCCGTGACCATTATTTGAGTTCCAGCTTCCTCTACAAGCCATAACTTATTTTTAAATGAAAAATAAATACCGTGTTTTACTTTTCTTTTATTTTGGTGTTGAAATTGGTTTTTCTAATGTTTTGAGTATATCAATGTGTTTTGATATCTTTTGATTGTAATGTGGAAATGTTATGTTTCCTTTATGCATGTTTTATGTGATACGATTATATTATGGTTCTTGGGCATTGTTTATGAAGACGGGTGGTTCCATGATAAACTAAGGGCAGGTGAGCCCGTTATAGCTCTCCAATGCATTGGGTAACACGAAGGAGTTAAACTTTAAGGTTTCACCGAAGAAATTTCAGGGAATATACTGTGATTGGTATTCCAAACGTAACCAAGAGGGTTACTCCCTATACAAGAATGTTATGAATGCCCCAAGTTACCTTTATGTTGCATGTTTTCTAGGAGTTATTCCTGAAACGTATGTTTTCATGTGTTATGTTAAAATGATTATGTTTTATGAGTACATATGTTTTCATACATGGACTAACGTTTTCAATTTGTACTCTTATATCCCTTACTGAGCTTTTTATGCTCATCCCAAGTTTCTGAAATGTTTTTTATAGGACATGAAGTGGGATAGAGTCAAGGATGAGATCAAGGAAGTGTCATGCTGTCTAAACATGGAACTAGACATGACTCTTTTGTTAAAGTGTTTTTATATTGTGGAAAATGTGGATACTGAGTAGATGTGTCTACTTTGTAATCTTTTGAGATGTAATAGTTACGTCCTAATTCTCTAGAACTCTAAACCTGAAAAGATTCTCCATGTGAATTATGGAAATATCTCAAGATTAATTCATGTTTATGGCTGGGGCCTTATAGTTGGTATCAGAGGTCGGTTTAGATAACATTAGAGGTTAGTGTGTTGTTTAAGCATAAGTGACAAGTTGTGTATAACAACAATGGGTAGTATATTTGATAGAGTCTTTGTTATTAGGATGAGTTTGAGATAAGTTGGATAAGAATAACATAGTGTTTATCTTCCTCTTTAATACATGATTATTTTATTTATATACTCACACTGACCTTTTTGGTTTTAGTAAATGGCTGGACCTAATAGAAACCAATGTTACAATGGGTTTTAAGGAAACTGTGGAGGTTTTCTGATAAAGAAACTGGACGAAATTGGTGATCCAATGAGGAATCTTGTGGTTGTTCTAAACCAACTGTCAAGGACTCATGATTCACCACTGGAACCATGGTGAGTTCTCTAATGCAACATGTATGAGATAACCAACTTGATGTAGAAGCTGAGGTAATAAATATAAAGGTAACCATTAGGGTTTATATGATCCTTACTTTTGAGGTAATTATGGGTTACTATATATTGTGATGGAAAATGAAATGCATGAGATAAACATGAGGTTAAAATATGTTATGGTTATTCTTGATGATTTAACTCTCTTTGGGGAATGTTTTAAAAATTATATAGTTTTGTAAAAGGGACAACACGTAGACCGTGTGACAACCCGTCGCGTCGGACAATGTTGCGGGAATCGAACCCACAACCAAAGTGAAACTGGTATTTATCGCCTACCACTGGACTACGTGATGTCCCTGGTTAGTTTGACTAATTCTTTTTAGTTAGATGGTTTTAGGAATCAATAGTATGTTTATTTTTGGGTTATCAATGGAAATGATTAATCGATCATGGAGGATATGTGATTAGGTTAGTTACTTTTCAATACGAGACTTTAAAAGAAGATGATGTTATTTTGGAGATAAATTTTAAGATATATCTTGGATGAATATGTGATTAAATCCTTCAGTGATTTGGGTTTCAATCTTAGTTTTGTTTACTTTGAATAATTTTAAGGACAGTTTGTTATCGAATGGTCTTTGTTGAACTTTGGGTTTTGTCAGGAAATTTTGGAGATTAAGAATAGATTTTCTTTTATAAAGGATTATCCATTTTGTGGATTATCTAATCTTGTACTAACCTTTTTGGTGTTTCTTAAGGTATAAAGACATGGGAAGTATATTTTTCTCTTTTGGGGATTAGGTGATTCTCAAGAAGTTGATCATATTAGTCTTATTATGAACAAGCCTTACTAAATACTCGTCCTCTGGAAAACTATGAGTTTGTGTAGGAAATCAAGTAAGAGTTGAAAGTCAACATGATAAGTAAGTAAGTTTCCTTATGTTTTAGTTAATCTCATAAATAAATTCCTCAATGAAAAGTAACTTAAAACAAAAATGTTGTCGGTTAGCTTTTCCTACATGGGAATCCCATACCATTTAACCCATCACAAGTTTCTGATTTTCTCGTTGTTAACTTTCTCTTAATCAAGTTTTCAATCACTCTCCATCAGACCTTGATGGTTTGTTTTTTCCTCCATATCCATATTTTCATGGAATCCTAGTATATGTTGTCTCGGGTGACCTTGGTACTTCTCTTTATTTCTTTTAAAGTGACAGTTTAATTGACTCCTTTTCCGATGTGGGACTTTCAATGAAGTTTCCGAGCCAAATTTGTTTTTTTTAAATTGCGAGGACACAATTCCCAAAAGGGGGGAAGGATGTAACATCCCAGGTAAATAACCAATATTAATTTTTTCTTTTTATTTATATTTGTGAATAAATATTAATAATTACTTTAAATGGTTTGCTAAGTTCGATAGCGTACCCAATACACAACAATGAGTGTTGTAGAAATCTTACAATGAACACCAGTAATATAATAATATTATTTCAAATGGTAGTTCACACGTAGCCATTGTATTGTCCGGAATGAATAATAAATGTTTTTACATTTATCCAATAAAAGATAAAGGCTTAAAATAAGAAATGAATTCAATTTTAAGCATAAATACTTTAATATTCACTAAAATGTCGATTTATCACCTTTCGATGGAGAACCCTCATTAATAATAGTTTTGGTCCCACCTATACTTTCTTTTGGACCAAATAAAATCCTTCTTTATAATTGGGGCATCAAAATTTACTTTGTGTATGTTTTTGTTATTTTTCCGATAAAATTCATTTTTAATGTATATGTGAAAAATGTTGTATTTTAATTCAAAACCTCTTTTTAATCTAATTTATTTATATGACAAGATTATCTTTTGAATTGGTTTTAAAGTGAATCTATAATATATTTTTACCATTTGACCCATGGTGGACTTTGGAATTAATTTCACCTTGAAATTCGACATAAACAAATGTCAATCTTTTGATATAAATTGTCTCTTAAAAACACGCTATTTGTTTTGACAGCGGGAGTTAATTATTAAATTAATTAATTATACTTATATTCTTTGAATTAGGTAAAATAAACATCATTTTTGAATTCGGAATATCGAATGTATCTTAGAGTTAATTTTTGGTAATTTTCTGAAAAACATCAATTTTTGATGAATAGTGAAACCACTAAGTGGTAATCAAGCAAACTGATTTTTCAGTTAAATGAAAGTTCACCACTAGTGTGTATTGAATTTCCAAAATACGACATACATGGTTGTCATTAGTATGTAAAATGTGGTTCAATGGGATGAAAATAATTTTTTGTTGAATAGTAACTTTTTTTCATTAATCGCGATTAGAGGTAATTAGTGTAATTTAAGGTAAAAATGATGTTATTATAATATGAAAACACCATGACACATGTCCTAACCCTATTGGTTGAGTAATGTCCGACCATTACAACCCATGGGTCGATTTGGGTGACCCCATGGAGCCACTTGGGTGAGATAAAGACATTAATGCTTGTTTTAAAAAAATGAAAGTAAAAATGCCACAAACATAAATTGTTTTACTTAAACAATTTTTATAAGGGGTTATACTGGTCAGAATATTGACTATAAATACTATTTAGAAAGAAAAAAATATTTCCTATATCATGATATTTGTTTTATAATTTTTGGACATTAAATAAATTAATTTATTTATGACATCATGATGATGCAACGATGACCACATTAATGAACGGTTAAAATAAAATGAAAAGATAATGTAAAATATAAGCCTTACACATGTTAAAAACCTATTGGAGGAGTATATTTAGAACCCTTATCAACTTAGACTCGATATATATCAATGTGGGACCATTTAAATCCTAGAATCATTTTAAAATAAAGTAACTTTTTTTACTTTCCAAAAGAGCCCCTCCTCTTCTCTTATAAAAGGCCCCCACCTCTACCTCATTTTCCACACTCCTCAAGCCTTTGGCTCGGCCAACCCCTGCCCATTTCCTCTCTCCACATCCCTCTCCTCATCATAGAGGATTCCATTTGGGCATAATCCTTTCAAAGGAAGCCTTTAGGCTCAAATCAATAGGAGTTACACTTTTTAAGGTAATTCATTCTTTCATGTCCATTTGTTTTATTTTGCTTCTCCAACCCTCAAAACTCTTTTTATTTATTTATTTTGTAACAAAACCTGTATACTCAATATACTAGGATGTTGTTATAAGATTTATTCGATATAGACTCTCACACAACTACATCTAATGGTTAAAGAACATACGATTTCCGTGGATGGAGAAATTTTGCCTCCCGAAACGATGATTGTTCAATACTCATCTAACACCTTAAAAGGTGGCCATTATGATGTCACTATTTCTATATATGATATATAATATGTTTATTTTTTCCTTAAGCTTCTGTTGTATTCATTTCTTCCAATCCTTTATGGTCTCTATTATGGGTAAACGTGATATCTTTATTTAAGGATGTGCAGACTACCGCCCCCTCAAAGTGATTTGATTAGTTAATACCATATATGTGACGTATAATGTATAAAGTTAATAATATTATATATGATATTATACTGTAATTATAATATACCTATGTATCAATTTGTTTTCATTCCATTAAAGTATGAAATGGAAATGAAAGTGGCCTTCATGCGTATGTAGGGATTACCGTCTCCATGAACGGTACTTTTCATTTCTTATCTTCAAAATGTTATGTAATAGTATAAGTACATTTATGAAATGGATATTTATTATATATATTATATATAAATGATTAATATAATTCTGGAATTATAATATATATATATATATCTCAATTATTTTTAATTCCATTGATATGACAAAGAGATGGAAGTAGCGTTCATGCGTATGTACGGTCTACCGTCTACATGAACAGTGAATTTCATTTCTTTTTATCTCCAAATGTTATGGAATAGTATAAAATGAATATATACTGGATATATATGATTTTCAAATCATTAATACTATTCTGGAGATGATGTAATTATTACTTCATGGACAATTCTTTTCAAACAAGTTCATTTTTGACTCATGTACCGAACATCGACAAAAACGTCTGATATGAACTAACATAATAATATAATTATTATAACATTATAATATGTGATATGAATTGAATAATATACATTAAATTATGTCCTTAATCAATTATGAATTGACCAATGTTTATTATTCAGGAATATAAAGAAATGAACCAGACAAGTTGGACTGAAGGTAAGGGAACCTACCTATCTATTTATTTTCAAGTACTCTACTTTATGTCATACCTTTAATGATCCATGTTCTTATATTGGAGGATGTACTTTAATATTCATAATACTGTCCAATTTATGTTAATATGATTATATAACCTCTATTGCTCTCATGAAATCATTTTAATAATGTTTCAGCGGCGTCGTTAGGCTGCCGAATGTTTGTAAAGGATTCATTCACTCCTCTCGTTTTCAAAGCTCTATTTTCATGTCAAGTATTTTTAGTTCCTTGTTCTTATGTTGGGGTATGATATCTATGTACATAATACTGCCCTTTTATGTTCCTATGATGATATACCCTATCTGATCTCATCAATCGTTTTTTGGGAGTTTTAAGTGGCGTCGTTAGGCTGCTGAATTTTCATATGGGGATTTTTCATCTCACTTTCATTCCCTTAAGATTCATGATACAATTTCCACTATTTCCTTTTGTGTGGTTTATGTACTGACCCTTATTGTATTATTTGTGTAATATAATCTCATTTATGGTTATTTACATAATCATTGTATGACCCTTCTTTCATGGGGTGCACGTTTCGAAAGATTCCCAAATCAGTAAGGGATTCTTTCACCCTCCTCTTTTTAAAAGACTTGTCTTGTTAGGTATTTTAATCTTTTTAAGTTGGGATGTGTTAACATATATATCCTTATATTTGTAAATTTTATGTATATGTGATGAGATACCCTTTTTTATCTCTCATCAACTCATTTCTGAATTTTAAAGTGACGCCGTTAGGCTATCAAGTTTTTATACGTGAACTTCTTAACCTAATTCCATTTTCTTTGGGTTAAACCTATACTTATTGATTATGTTGTACAATTAATATGTTTGGATGAAATCTGATTGTTTTACACTTAATATCCTTCTATATTGGGTGTATTTATATTTGTCACACATAATCATGTAATTGATTTATCCTTAATCTAAGGATACCTTCTTTGTACGGGACTTCGTCTCAATCTCCTTTCATTAAGGCATTATTTGTTTTATACACAACCTTATTTTATACGGTGTATAAACCTCTTTGACTTTTACGTTTATTAAAAAGGAATCATTTTTATACGAAGCGTTTTACCAAATGACAAATGGGAATGTTTTTATCATACGTATGCGGCGACAACGACTTCTCTGCCACCGTGACCATTATTTGAGTTTCGGCTTCCTCTACAAGCCATAACTTATTTTTAGATGAAAAATAAATACCAAGTTTTACTTTTCTTTTATTTTGGTATTGAAAATGGTTTTTATAATGTTTTGAGTATATCAATGTGTTTTGATATCTTGTGATTGTAATGTGGAAATTTTATGTTTCCTTTATGCATGTTTTATGTGATACGATTATATTATGGTTCTTGGGCATTGTTTATTTAGACGGGTCGTTCCGTGATAAACTAAGGGCAGGTGAGCCCGTTATAGCTCTCCAATGCATTGGGTAACACGAAGAAGTTAAACGTTATGGTTTCTCCGAAGAGATTTCAGGGAATATACTATGATGGGTATTCCAAACGTAACCAAGAGGGTTACTCCCTATACCAGAATGTTATGAATGCCCCAAGTTACCTTTATGTTGCATGTTTCCTATGAGTTATTCCTGAAACGTATGTTTTCATGAGGTATGTTAAAATGATTATGTTTTATGAGTAAGTATGTTTTCATACATGGACTAACGTTTTCAATTTGTACTCTTATATCCCTTACTGTGCTTTTTATGCTCATCCCAAGTTTTTGAAATGTTTTTCATAGGACATGAAGTGGGATAGAGTCAAGGATGAGATCATGGAACTGTAATGCTATCTAAACATGGAACTAGACATGACTCTTTTGTTATAGTGTTTTTATATTGAGGAAAAAGTGGATACTGAGTAGATGTGTCTACTTTGTAAACTTTTGAGATGTAATAGTTATGTCCTAATTCTCTAGAACTCTAAACCTGAAACGATTCTCCATTTGAATTCTTTAAATATCTCAAGATTAAGTCATGCATAAGTTTGGGGCCTTATAGTTGGTATCGGAGGTCGGTTTAGATAACTTTAGAGGTTAGGGTGTTGTTTAAGCATAAGTGAAAAGTTGTGTATAACAACAATGGGTAGTATATTTGATAGTGTCTTTGTTATTAGGATGAGTTTGAGATAAGTTGGATAAGAATAACATAGTGTTTATCTTCCTCTTTAATACGTGATTATTTTATTGATATACTCACACTGACCTTTTTGGTTTTAGTAAATGGTTGGACCTAACAGGAACCAATGTTACAATGGGTTTGAAGGAAACTGTGGAGGTTTTCTGATTAAGAAACTGGATGAAATTGGTGATCCAATGAGGAATCTCGTGGTTGTTCTAAACCAACTATCAAGGAGTCATGATTCACCACTGGAACCTTGGTGAGTTCTCTAATGAAACATTTATGAGAGAACAAACTCGATGTAGAAGCTCGGGTAATAAATATAAAGGTAACCATTAGGGTTTATATGATCCTTACTTTTGAGGTAAATATGGGTTACTATATATTGTGATGGAAAATGAAAGGCATGAGATAAACTTGAGATTAAAATATGTTATGGTTATTCTTGATTATTTATCTCTCTTTGGGGAATTTTTTAAGAATTATATAGTTTTGGAAATGGGACAACACACAGACCGTGTGACAACCCGTCGTGTCGGACAAAGCTGTGGGAATCGAACCCGCAACCAAAGTGCAACTGGTATTTATCACCTACCACTGGACTACATGATGTCCCTGGTTAGTTTGACTAATTCTTTTTAGTTAGATGGTTTTATGAATCAATAGTATGTTTATTTTTGGGTTATCAATCGAAATGATTAACCAATCATGGAGGATATGTGATTAGGTTAGTTACTTTTCAATACGAGACTTTAAAAGAAGATGATGATATTTTGGAGATAAATGTTAAGATATATCTTGGATGACTATGTGATTAAATCCTTCAGTGATTTGGGTTTCAATATTAGTTTTGTTTACTTTGAATAATTTTAAGGATAGTTTTTTATCGAATGGTCTTTGTTGAACTTTGGGTTTTGTCAGGAAATTTTGGAGATTAAGAATAGATTTTCTTTTATAAAGGATTATCCATTTTGTAGATTATCTAATATTGTACTACCCTTTTTGGTTTTTCTTAAGGTATAAAGACATGGGAAGTATATTGTTCTCTTTTGGGGATTAGGTGATTCTCAAGAAGTTGATCATAGTAGTATTAGTATGAACAAGTCTTCCTAAATACTCGTCCTTTGGAAAAATATGAGTTTGTGTAGGAAATCAAGTAAGAGTTGAAAGTCAACATGATAAGTAAGTATGTTTCCTTATGTTTTAGTTAAGCTCATAAATAAATTCCTCAATGAAAAGTAACATAAAACAAAAATGCTGTCGGTTAGCTTTTCCTACTGGGGAATCCCATACTATTTAACCCATCACAAGTTTGTGATTTTCTCGTTGTTAACTTTCTCATAATCATGTTTTAAATCACTCTCCATCAAACCGTGATGGTTTGTCTTTTCCTCCATATCCATATTTTCATGGAATCCTAGTATATTTTGTCTCGGGTGACCTTGGTATATCTCTTTATTTCTTTTAAAGTGACAGTTTAATTGACTCCTTTTCTGATGTGGGACTTTCAATGAAGTTTCCGAGCCAAATTTGTTTTTTTTAAATTGCGAGGATGCAATTCTCAAAAGGGGGGAAGGATGTAACATCCCAGGTAAATAACCAATATTACTTTTTTCTTTTTATTAATATTTTTAAATAAATATTAATAATACTTTAATGGGTATGCTATGTTCGATAGCGTACCCAATACGCAACAATGAGTGTTGTTGAAATCTTACAATGCACACGAGTATTATATAATAATATTATTTCAAATGGTAGTTCACACGTAGCTGTTGTATTGGCGGGAATGAATAAGAAATATTTTTACATTTATCCAATAAAATATAAAGGCTTAAAATAAGAAAAGAATTCAATTTTAAGCATAAATACTTTAATATTCACTAAAATGTCGATTTATCGTCTTTTGATGGAGAACCCTCTTTAAAAATAGTTTTGTTCACACCTATACATTCTATTGGACCAAATAAAATCCTTCTTTATAATTGGGGCATCAAAATTTACTTTGTGTATGTTTTTGTTATTTTTCCGATAAAAATGATCTTTAATGAATATGTGACAAATGTTGTATTTTAATACAAATCCTCTTTTTAATCTAATTTATTTATATGAATAGATTATCTTTTGAATTGGTTTTAAAGTGAAACTATAATATATTTTTACCATTTGACCCAATGGTGGACATTGGAATTAATTTCACTTTTAAATTCAACATAAACAAATGTCAATCTTTTGATATAAATTGTCTCTTAAAAACACGCTATTTGTTTTGACAGTGGGAGTTAATTATTAAATTAATTAATTCTACTTATATTCTTTGAATTAGGTAAAATAAACATCATTTTTGAATTCGGAATATCAAATATAACTTAGAGTGAATTTTTGTTAATTTTCTGAAAAACTTCAATTTTTGATGAATAGTGAAACCACTAAGTGGTAATCAAGCAAACTGATTTTTCAGTTAAATGAAAGTTCACCACTACTGTGTATTGAATTTCCAAAATATGACATACATGGTTGTCATTAGTTTGTAAAATGTGGTTCAATGGGATGAAAATAATTTTTTGGTGAATAGTAACTTTTTTTCATTAATCGCGATTAGAGGTAATTAGTGTAATTTAAGGTAAAAATGATGTTATTATAAAATGAAAACACCGTGACACATGTCCTAACACTATTGGTTGAGTAATGGATGACCATTAAAACCCATGGGTCTATTTGGGGGACCCCATGGAGCCACTTGTGTGAGATAAAGACATTAATGCTTTTTTTAAAAAATGAAAGTAAAAATGTCACAAGCATAAATTGTTTTACTAAAAAGAAATTAGAAGGGGTTATACTAGTAATAATTTTGACTATAAATACTCTTTAGAAATCTAAAAAGATTTGCTATATCATGATATTTGTTTTATAATTTTTGGACATTAAATAAGTTAATTTATTTATGACATCATGATGATGCAACGATGACCTCATTAATGAACGATTAAAATGAAATGAAAAGATAATGTAAACTCTAAGCCTTACACATGTTCAAAACCTATTGGAGGTGTATATTTAGAACCCTTATCGACATAGCCTCTACAGATATCAATGTGGGACCATTTAAATCTGAAAATTGTTTTAAAATAAAGTAACCTTTTTTACTTTCCAAAAGAGCCCCTCCTCTTCTCTTATAAAATGCCCCCACCTATACCTCATTATCCACACTCCTCAAGCCTTTGGCTCAGCCAAACCCTGACCATTTCCTCTCTACACATCACTCTACTCATCTTAGTGGATTCCCTTTTGTAATAATCCTTTCAAAAGAAGCCTTTAGGCTCAAATACAAAGGAGTCACACTTTTTAAGGTAATTCATTCTCTCATGTTCATTCGTTTTATTTTGTTTCTCCATCCCCCTAAACTCTTTTTATTTATTTCTTTTGTAACAACAGAAGTATCCTCAATATACTAGGATGTTGTTGTAAGATGTATTCGACATACACTCTCACACAACTACATCTAATGGTTAAAGAACATACGGTTTCCGTGGATGGAGAAATTCTTCCTCCCGAAACGATGATTGTTCAATACTCATCTAACACCTTCAAAGGTGGCCATTATGATGTCACTATTTCTATATATGATATATAATATGATTATTGTTTCCTTAATCTTCTGTTGATTTCATTTATGTCACTCCTTTATGGTCTCCATTATGGGTAAACGCGATATCTTCATTTAAGGAAGTGCGGACTACCGCCCCATCAAAATGATTTGATTCGTTAATACCATATGTGTGACGTATAAAGGATAAAGTTAATAATATTATATATGATATTATACTGTAATTATAATATACCTATATATCAATTTGTTTTCATTCCATTAAATTATGAAACGGAAATGAAAGTAGCGTTCATGCGTACGTACGGATTACCGTCTCCATGAACGGTGCTTTTCATTTCTTATCTTCAAATAATAAGTAATAGTATAAGTACATTTATGAAATGGATATTTATTATATATATAAAATTTAAATGTTTAATATAATTCTGGAATTATAATATATATATATATATATATATATATCTCAATTATTTCTAATTCCATTGATATGACAAAGAGATGGAAGTAGGGTTCATGCGTACGTACGGTCTACCGTCTCCATGAACGGTGCCTTTCATTTCTTTTTATCTCTAAATTTTATGGAATAGTATAAAATGAATATATACTGGATATATATGATTTTCAAATCATTAATACTATTCTGGAGATGATGTAATTATTACTTCATGGACAATTCTTTTCAAACAAGTTCATTTTTGACTCATGTACGGAACATCGACAAAAACGTCTGATATGAACTAACATAATAATATAATTATTATAAAATTATAATATGTGATATTAATTGAATAATACACATTAAATGAGGTCCTTGAGAAATTATTAATTGACCAAAGTTTATTATTCAGGAATATAAATAAACGAACAAGACAAGTTGGACTGAAGGTAAGGGATCCTACCTATCTCTTTATTTTCAAGTACTCTCCATTATGTCATTCCTTTAATGCTCCATGTTTTTATTTTTGAGGATATACTTTTATATTCATCCTACTGTCCAATTTATGTTAATATGATGAGATAACCTCTCTTGCTCTCATCAAATCATTTTTAGAATGTTTCAGTGGCACCGTTAGGCTGCCGAATTATTGTAAAGGATTCATTCACTCTTCTCTTTTTCAAAGCTCTATTTTCATGTCAAGTATTTTTAGTTCCTTGTTATTATGTTGGGGTATTATATCTATGTCCATAATACTGCCCTTTTATGTTCCTATGATGAGATACCCTATCTAATCTCATCAATCGTTTTTTGGGAGTTTTATGTGGCGTCGTTAGGCTGCCGAATTTTCATAAGGGGATTTTTCATCTCACTTTCATTCCCTTAAGATTCATGATACATTTGCCACTATTTCCATTTTTGTGGTTTATGTACTGCCCATTATTGTATTCTTTGTGTAATATAATCTCATCTATGGTTATTTACATAATCATTGTATGACCCTTCTTTCACGGGGTGCACGTTTCGAAAGATTCCCAATTCAGTAAGGGATTCTTTCACCCTCCTCTTTTTAAAAGACTTATCTTGTTAGGTCTTTTAATCTTCTTAAGATGAGATGTGTTAACATATATAACCTTATTTCTGTAAATGTTATGTACATGTGATTAGATACCCATTTATTATCTCTCGTCAACGCATTTCTGAATTTTAATGTGACGTCGTTAGGCTATCGACTTTTTGTAAGGGAACTTCATAACCTAATTCCATTTTCATTGGGTTAAACCTATACTTAATGATTATGTTGTACAATGAATATGTGTGGATGAACACTGATTTTTTTACACATAATATCCTTCTATATTGGGTGTATTTATATTTGTCACACATAATCATGTAATTGATTTATCCTTAATCTAAGGATACCTTCTTTGTACAGGACTTCGTCTCAATCTCCTTTCATTGAGGCATTATTTGTTTTATACACAACCTTCTTTTATACGGTGTATAAACCTCTTTGACTTTTATGTTTATTCAAAAGGAATCTTTTTTATATGAAGTGTTTTACAAAAATACAAATGGGAATGTTTTTATTGTACGTATGCGGTGACAATGACTTCTCTGCCGCCATGACCATTATTTGAGTTTCGGCTTCCTCTACAATCCATAACTTATTTTTAAATGAAAAATAAATACCAAGTTTTACTTTTCTTTTATTTTGGTATTGAAAATGGTTTTTCTAATGTTTTCAGTATATCAATGTGTTTTGATATCTTGTGATTGTAATGTGGAAATGTTATGTTTCCTTTATGCATGTTTTGTTTGATACGATTATATTATGGTTCTTGGGAATTGTTTATGAAGACGGGTGGTTCCGTGATAAACTAAGGGCGGGTGAGCCCATTATAGCTCTCCAATGCATTGGGTAACACGAAGGAGTTAAACGTTAAGGTTTATCCGAAGAGATTTCAGGGAATATACTGTGATGGGTATTCCAAACGTAACCAAGAGGGTTACTCCCTATACAAGAGTGTTATGAATGCCCCAAGTTACCTTTATGTTGCATGTTTTCTATGAGTTATTCCGGAAACTTTTCTTTTCATGAGGTATGTCAAAATGAGTATCTTTTATGAGTAAGTATGCTTTCATACATGGACTAATGTTTTCAATTTCTACTCTTATATCCCTTACTGAGCTTTTTATGCTAATCCCAAGTTTTTGAAATGTTTTTCATAGGACATGAAGTGGGATAGAGTCAAGGATGAGATCAAGGAAGTGTCATGCTGTCTAAACATGTAACTAGACATGACTCTTTTGTTAAAGTGTTTTTATATTGTTGAAAAAGTGGATACTGAGTAGATGTGTCTACTTTGTAATCTTTTGAGATGTAATAGTTATGTCCTAATACTCTAGAACTCTAAACCTCAATAGATTCTCTATGTGAATTCGTGAAATATCTCAAGATTAAGTCATGTTTAAGGCTGGGGCCTTATATCCCACCTGCAACACAAAATTGCATCAACAACAATTGTAACTACAACAAACCAGAATCAATTTCAAAATCCAAATTTTGAGAAGAAACCCAAATCTCAGCATTTCTAAACCGACCCAAAGTCATCACATCTTAGGAATGAGTTCGTCCCTCCTTGCTCCACCGCGTGATCCCCGTTCTGCTACGATTTCCCTCCTCGCTGCACCAGTCTTCCACCTACCCATCTCATCAGAGTGAGTCCCACTGCACTACCCTTGAACTACTACCACAATCCATTTGTCCTTCCATGTTGTGGCCTCACCTCCTTTTTCAGCTTAAACTACTTCCACCTCTCCAATGCGCCACACAAATAGAACCTCTCTTCATCACTTTTATTTTTTGTATTTTTTTTTATTTTTCTTATAACATATAATGTAATATATATATATTATGTGTTTTATATCATATACAATTTAATAATAATAATAGGTATATTAATAAATGTATATATTCTTAAATAAATATAATATTAATTTCTTATATATAATAATAATATATGTTATTAATTAACTAAAATAATTATTATATTAATAATAGTATTTTGTCTTTTCAAATATATATATATATTATGTAAAATATATATATATAATAATAAGTATTTTTATGTAGTGATTTATATATATATATATATATAATTACATAATTTTTTCCTTATATTTTTATCAACCTCACATGTATTTTTTCAGATGGGGGGTTTTGGCATGGCATGATACCCATTAATTCAGTTAGGAGAAACTACTCCAATGACTAGTGCTAAAGAAGTAGAACTCTAAAAGATCCATGTGGAGTCTAGAGAACACCATGGGAGAGATTCCAGAGACCTCGATTATGGGCTCTTCAACATTCATCACGGGAACTAGATCATTCATACATCGGTGATCAGGAATTCAGTGGAGGGGGGTCACAGACATCAGACGAGGGATACTACGAGATCCATCATCCATCTATAGCCATCAGACGATTCCAAGAGTCTTCACCACTACCATCAAGATTTTATTGTAGGCATCAGAGAAGCAGATCACCATTTCATTCCTCGATTAATAGTGTGGGATATCGAGGGCACTCCAGTATTGCATCCACCATCGAGGAACATGGATTAGAGCTTTCGAGAGATCAGGCAGGGAGATGAACATATTTATTTTCCATGTTCTCTAATTTTCTACAACTTATTTTGACCTGAACATCATTTATTTTATGTCCATTTTTTCACTAAATCCAACCATTATGTCTGGCTAATCTATTTTTGGGGGATAATCTGTATAGATATGATTTTTTTACTCGGATTCACGCACTGCATTTTTATTTGCTCGATCATCTCCCTCTCACTATTTGCTGGACAGTTTTTATTTCAAAACAAATAGTTTGAATGAATGCTGATATTTTTTAAATATAAATAAATTGTATTTTAATAGGAGGAGTTCGCTAACATGTGAATCATGCTGAAATGAGAGAGACATGCTGAACTCAACTGACAGTTTGAGCCCAGTGACAACTGACTTTTATCACTATTGTATAAAATGACTTTTGCAGTTGGTGAACTGTAATGGTTGTCTCATCACAAACTGACCGGATGAAAAATCTAGCAAGATTCCATAAGTCAGATTGAAATTTCATAAGTTAAAATTCATGAACAGGGCTATGCATAATCAAAATCAACTAGTGGACTTTCCCCCTAATCATCGATTGGTTTTTTTCACCACAATCTTTCTTACTGTCTTATATGCTTCTGTGCACTCACCAGTTTACCATTACATCCTCTCACAATGATTTATATCACTCCTCCCAAGTCCTACCATATTATTTCTTTTGTAATTTTTTTGTGTGTATTTTATTGTTTTTTATTAAATGACCACGCACAAAATTATGCCTCTCTATGTTTCAACCCTATCTTTCCACTGTTCTAGGTAGTATGTAGGTTATATATTTTACTTTTTCTCCTATTCCCAATGACGCGAATGCATGAAAATGTTTGCACCATTTTTGGGAAGGCCACATGAGATAAAAAACAAATGAAAAAATAAAATAAAAACCAAAAAATAAATAAATAAATAAACTAAAAAAATCTACAAAACAAAAATTGAAATTAAAAAAAAATTGTGAACCTTCTGCATTCAAACCAGCTCAATGTCTGAATACATAATACATGGTAATCCTGAAATTGGTAAGAACATCAAGGAAGTGAAAAAAACATAGAAAATATCATAATGGAAGATAACATTAATAAAAAATTGAACAATCCACTTCCTAATAATTTGACCTTCCTTGAATGATGAACCCACCTGAAAATGAGTTTGCTGAGTAGTACAGTCTTATAGATTACATTCTACCTTTGGGGTCTTGAATCTTTTAATGTATTAGACTCTATCATAGATCCATGAATTACAAAATTATAAAATCTATGCTTAGTAAGCTTCCACCCTTCAATGGAATACCTATTGAAGCCTCTCTTAACTACATTATAGCCATTTATTGTAGTTTTCAGTAGATACCACATAGGGGTATCAATGAGGAATAACTTAAAATGAGAGTGTTCCCCATTTTCCTCAAGAGAAATTCTATGTCTTGGTTTCAAAATTTTGACGAAGATATCATTGTCACTTGGTATCAAGTCAATAATCCTTTCACTATGAAATTCTATACTAGGAGGTTGACAAATGAAATTAGGCAGAAAATAAATGGATTCCTTCAAGATGAATGAGAACTATTTGATGAAGCATGGGATTGGTTTAGGGGCTTTCTTAGGTAGTGTCCAAACCATCAATGTACAACCCAATTCCTCATGGACAACATCTACAATAGTCACACCCCTATCCCCCAATCCTTGGTGGACCATTCTTCATGAAGAGACTTTTGTGATAGGACTAATAGGAGTTCAATCAAATATTTAATACCTTATCTCAAAACCCCCAACACAAATGCTCTAGGAGAAAAACAATTGTGGGAAAGGATGTTTCCCCTACTCCTCATGCTGAATCCCAATCTATTGGGTTATTTAATGAGATCACACATCATACCATTAGGGAGCAGTGCCACCACTATTGCATGATTGGGCAATCTTAAAACTACAGTACAAACTTTGATATCCTGTACAACATCATGAGACTGAAATCTTTGCATGCAATGGAACACAAATGCATACTAGGGAAGATCCTTATTCCAACACCTACTATCCAAGTTATAGGAACCGTCTGACCATGTCAGGGTGGGGGTAGGGAGTCCTCTGACCTACAGCCCCTCCTGGATTCCAACTGCCTCCTATGTAGCAACTCAAACCCCAACCCCACCCTAAGGCTGATTCAACCAACTCAAAATATACGTTGGGATACATGTTACATTAGTTGATAGGGAGGTCTGATGAACAAAAGAAAAAAAATGATAATTATAAATTTCAAATGGATGCGAGAATCAAGAACATAGAAATTCAAATGGGACAATTTTTTAGGGATACTAGTAATAGAGAAAACAGTGGGTATCATGCCACCACTAAAGCAAATCATATGGAGAATTACATGTATATGACCACTAGAATTGGTCTCAGAACATAAAAAGAGACCAGGAAAGGACCCCAAAATGCTAAATGTGAGAAACATGATGATGTTGGAAACTAAAATCTAAAAAATCCTGAATCCTGAAAACTTGAAAATACCAATAGAATCCCACCAATTCAGGTTGTTCCAGCACAGAAAACGAAATAAAATAGCTTGAAAACAATGATAATAAAAGGGAATATATTTTTTTAAGAGGAAGTTATAGAGACTCCCCCAATTGTGAATAATTTGGCCCGTACAATTCTATTCCTACAATTTTTTATGAAACCAAATAATGACAATAAAATGTTAAAATTTCTTAAAGTTGTTAAAAAGTTGAACATTGATATTCCATTCATGAAATACTTGATTTAAATCTTGTCATATCTAAAATCAATCAAGAAAATCTGTTCAATGAAGACATTTGATGAATTTTCCACCTATCTCTTAACAGAGGAGTGTAGTGCAGTCTGGCAGAATAAGACACCTCCTAAGCATCAGGAACCTGGGAGATTTTTTATCACTTGAACCTTCAGGGATTGAGTTATTATGTTTAATTGTCTGTGATTTGAGTTTTAGTATTAATTTGATTCCACTGTCACTTTTTCAGCACCTGATATTTGGAGTTACCAAACCCTCCACTGTTATGTTAGAGCTTACTGATTGGTACCTTACTACTCCAGTGAGTAGTGTCGATAATATGTTAGTGGGAGTAGGGAAACTCTTTTTTCTCTACTGACATTCATATCCTTGATATAGAGTGTGACTAGGAGGTTTCTATCAATCATGGTAGGCCCTTCCTGGCCATATGGGGTGCTCTGATTAATCTACCTATGGAGAAAACAATTTTCTATTTGGGTGAACAACAAAACTAATTTAATTTGGTTATGAAAATAAAACAATCCACCAACCCAATCTTCCCTAAATATGTGATGATAGTTTGTAATAGTAATGTTGATAAGGAGGAAGTTGATTTTTTATTAATGATAGCTGAAATCAATTGTGATCCTGAAATCACTGTAGTAACTTTCATGGGGATCAGCTCATGTAAAAAGAATGAATCTATAGACGAGTACGATGGTGATTTTTTGGAGAACCTGGATGAGTTTTTTTGAAGAACATTCATACCTAAAGAGATTAGTTTATGTTTGAGGATACTTTTTTTGGATGATCTAATGATGAGGTAGACTCTTTCTCTACTTCCTTCTTCTTGAGGTAGCATGAAGGCCTTGGGCCACCCATGCCCATGTGTCTTCCCTCAAGCAATTCACCACCCACCATTGAACTCAATCCCCTCCCTTCACATCTCAAATATAAATTTTTATGAGATAGTTCCACCCTTCCGTTGATTATATCATCCAACCTGGAGGTGAGTTAAGAGAAAAAATTTCATAGTGTTTTGAAGAAGTACAAGTTCTTCATAGGCTGGTTAATTGTTGATATCAAGGGGTTAATTCCATCCTTATGCGTGCATAAAATTCCCATGGTACTTGAGTGTAATCCTAGAGTAGATTACCATAGAATACTAAACCCAAACATGAAGGAATTTGTGAGGGAAGAAGTGAATAGGATGATTGATTCTAGAATAATTTTTCCAATTTTTGATAGCCCCTAGGTATTTCCGATCAAGGTGGTACCCAAAAAGAGTGGAGGGATAATGAAAACTAATGAAAATAATGGGAAAATCCAAACAAGTTCCATGAATAAATGGAGAGTCTATATAGACTACAAAAACATTAATGGTTCAAAAAGAAAGGATAAAATTCCGATGCCATTTTTTGGATGAAGAGTTATAGAGATTAGTATGAAATGAATTCTTATGATTTCATGAGGGTTATTTGGTAACAACCAGATTTCCATTTCACTTGAGGACAAAGATAAACCACCTTCAATTTTATATTCTGGACATTTAGATACAGACGGATTCCTATTAGCTTTTATGGTGCTCAGGACACTTTTCAAAGGTTCATGATGTAAATTTTTTTCATACATGATCTAATTTATAATTGAAGTTTTCATGGATGGTTTTTTGAGTGAATTGAAATTTAGGAATGTCTATAAAATTCTTGAACCACAATAAGAAATGTTCCGTGTGACCAACATAGTTTTAAACTGGGAAAAGTGCGAATTCATGGCCACTAAAGGCATATTTTTGGGATAACAATTTTCTATGAATTGCTTGGAGGTCAAAAAAGATAAAATTTAAGTCAATCAAATGATTCCCTCACCTAAAAATGTCAACGAAATTGGATGTTTTTAGGGTCATGATTTGTTCTACAGGAGGTTCATTAAGGACATCTCTAAGATTAATAGACCCATGTGCCCCCTTATAGTTATAGACATACCCTTTGTATTCGATGAGATATGTTTAGAGGCCTTTGATTTTCTCACGGAGAAGTCTACTAGTTCACCTATAATCACTACTCATCACAGGAAGCATTCCATTATAGTGATGTGTGATGCTAATGATTTTCCTGTAGGAGCTGTTTTGGGGTAGAGGAAGGATAGGAAACTGCATGTTATATACTATGCAATCCAGATACTTGATTATTCACTGAAGAATTAATCTACCACTAAAAAGGAGTTGGATACTATGATGTTCTCTTTGGAAAAGTTCAGTCAGTACATGATAGGATCAAGGACCATAATTTTCATAGATCATTCACCCCTAATGTACATTCTAGAAAAAAAGGACTCCATGCCTCAACTCTTGACGTGGACCTTGCAGTTACAGAATTTTAATTTATTGATTAAGGATATGTAATGGTTTGATAAGTTAGTTGTAGATCACTTGTCCAGATTTCCCAATACCCGAAGTAAGGAACTAAGAGAGATCAACACTTCATTCCTTAATGGATAGTTTTTTGCAGCCTCCATGTAGCCACCTTCTTGGTCCACAGACTTTTCCAACTTTCTAGTAGCGAGTGTAATGACCATGGACCTCTCACAAAACTAGAGAAATAGGTTTGTATCTTATTTGAAGTATTATTTTTGGGATGACCCTAATCTCTTTCGGAGATGTGTTGATGGGATTTTGAGAAGAAGTGTGGTCGATGATGAGATTTTACCTATACTTGAGAGAAGCAATTCATCATCATGGGGTGGCCTCCATGGAGGAGAAATAACTACTCCAATGGTCCTAAATGTTGGTTTCTAATAGACAACATTGTTTAATGATTCTAGGAGTCTGTTTATTGGCTGTGAGGAATGTCTTGTGTAGGGAAATGTTGGAAGAAGGCAGGAACAACCCCAGAAAGTAATTTTGGAGGTTGAAATATTTGATGTGAGGGGATTATACTTCATGGGAACATTCCCATACACTTATTTGAATGACAACATCTTTGTTTCTGTGGACTTAGTGTCAAATTTGGTTGAGGAAGAAGCTCTTCCAAACAATTCAACTGGTAGTGATGTGAAATTCATCAAGAAAAACCTATTTTTCCCATATTTGTGTTCCTTGACCGTTCATCACTAATAATGGTACTAACTTCAGGATTTGTATGTTCAAAGGTTTTATGAATAAGTATGGGTCCTCACATACGACCGACACCACATACCAACAATAGACTAGTAGGCAGGCAGAAATTTCAAATAGAGAGCACAAATAGATTCTATAGAAAATAATGTCTGGCTCTATGAAGGACTAGTCCAATAAGATAGATGAGGCCCTTTGGGCCTATAGATCTACATATAAGACTCATATTAGGATTTCACCTTATAGGATACTCTTTTATAAAAAATAACAACTACCTGTTGAGTTACAAGAATGATCATATTAGGCCGTGAATTCTCTTAACATTGATTTCAAGTCTGTTAGTGCGGGGAGACTGTTAGAGCAGAGTGAGATGGAGGACATTAGAAGAGAGTTCAATGATATTTTCCAATTTTACAAAGAGAGAACAATGGCCTTTCATGGCTCAATCATTCAAAACATAAATTTCATGCTTTGTGAGTGTGTAATGCTTTTCAATTCAAGATTGAAATTTTTGCTATAAAATTTAAATACTAATTGTTCATGATCTTGTACCATTGTTATAGCTTAGATAATTGGATATTTTTAGCTAGTTGGTGAATATAATCAACCATTCTTGGTCTATGGTAAATGATTAAATCACATCATTGAAGGGAATCCATCAATCTTGGCTGTAATATATCTATTGTAAAACTAAATTGTTTCTAGTCTAAATGAACACTATTAACTCAGTGATTCATGGGTACTAACCCATGGTTTCATAGTTGTCTTAATTTTATTTTTGTTCTTCAATAATGTTAACCCTTGAAACTTGTTCGCCAGTTTTACCTCTTGACTTCTTGATGGTACCTCATGATCTGTTGTTGTTTGAGAGAGAGATAATTGTTTCATCCAGAAACATAGAAATGAAAAATCAATGGATAAATCCACTACATCATATGGAAAACTTTTATTTCTACTCACTCCCATGGATTACATATCATGATCTTTAATATATTATATCTTATTTTAGTTATTTGAACATGCAGGTTAATGAAGAGGAGTAACGACCCAGTTCTGTTGAATAGGATCTATCTATGGATGTTAGTATTAATGTTTCAATAATTCAGGGAAGTGATGTTCTGCCTTTTTCCACTGTTGTGATTTCTTCTTAATCTTCACTTTGAATTAAATTTGTGGGACTCCCCCCTGACCTATGAACAGTGTTCTGTGTTTCCTTCTTGGGTGTAAGTTTGATAATATCTATTTCATTTAAAACGTATTTTGAGATGCATTGTGAAACTTTCTACACCATCTATTTTTCAATTTAATTATACTTCTACAACACACTAATTATAATCATGCTACTATTTGTATTGTATTGAGTTATCTTTTGTATGCTCTTAAAAATTCAAATCATGAAATTATCAAAAGGCAATACACTTGTTTCCTGGTGATGGTTGGTCGGGTTGGGTTCTTCTGTTTTTGTTTGGTTGTTGTTTTCATTTCTATCGCATTTTTATGGAAAAGAAAAATTTTGAACATTATTTCTACCCCACTATATATCCTTTTTAAGATAAAATTCCCATCTGTTTTCAAATTAATCATTCATCAGCCTTAGAATTCATCATTGTGGATAATATTGAAATTTCGTGTGTAGGAGAGATGGGTCATTCTAGTGCCATGTCAAATTCCCCCTTCTTCAACCTAACTTTGATTAAATAGTTTGTTTAAAACAAATATTCAAATGTTTTCAAAGAATTCTTCAAAATCATTCAAAAACAATTTCAAATTCTTTCATCACTTTATTGTCATTGGAAGTTCACTAATACTTCAAATGTGTCCTGGTCTGTGCGGAACTGCTCCTTGGATGATGAGAGTGGCACATTGTCCAGAACATTTAAGCATGAATTATTGATGATTACAATTGTTCACTGTCTCTATGAACCTTTCTTTGTAGGAACTGAGGATTGGAGTATGATAGGTTAGATTTTGTGGGATGATGATCATGGCATAGGTTAACATGTAGCTCTCAGTATAACCTATGGGACCCATAGTTTTTTGAAAAATAATAATATTCCATCACTTTAGAATGTCAACATGATTGATTACTAATTAATTCCTTTGTAACTGGAGTAAAATTGTCAAATGGTATCCCAAGTGAGTATTTGAGACAAGGTGTATTCGGTGCATTTATATAGAGACCTTAATCCTGATGTACATGGATATTACATTTATTCTGCGGAATACTTAATGCATTGCAAAAACATACACACAAGGACTGTAATAGTTTAGTGTCTTTGGAAACTCAGAACATAATCTTGTATTCACGGTGAAAGATTCTCAACATCTTCCATAAATATCTTCCCCTTTTGTTTTCTTACCTAATACCTTTCTTTAATTCCTAGGGAAAAGAAAATAGATAAAGGGTGATCTCAAATTCTCAGTAAAGGTAAGCATAGTGAACATAAAACAATCCATAAACATTTGAATGCAAAAACATGAACATAAAATCTAAACATCAAAATCATGACAAATGAAATAAATCATGGAAGTACCTAAGGCATAGATCATAAATAAACATTAATCACAATAAAATAGCATGGGAATAAAACATGTAATTTTGGATTCCATTAAGCACATGTTATGATTTTCATAGTAGCCAAGGCATTGCTGCCAAGACCATCTTAGTGGACAAAGTACCTTTCTGAATCGAGTTCACTCCTCGTTCCAGTCCTGTAATACTAAACTAGATTAACTTATCGTTCAAGACATGTCTATCTCATGAGAGATAGTTCTTTACCAAATGAATTGGAGGTAGATATAGGTCCCACCCATCTCATAATGAAATCATTCTTACTTGTGCCATAAAATAAACATTCATCCTTCATAATAACCCAATGAATAAAATGGGTTTCATAAACATCTTCCTATTATCACATGATCCATATAAAAGATATGGATATCATTTCATAATATCAAAAGTAAAAACATGTAAATCATAGAGACATTATTCTTGAAACATTCACTTATGTAATATTGCCATCTTTGATGGAAAATGGTTTTCATAAAACACTTGAAATGAATTCTTGAGAAAAATATCCATTCTTTGTAAAAATAATTCTCTTTTAACAAAATGCTATGAAATTTTAAAATAAATGTATTTTGTTGAAAATAGTTTTGAAATCATTTGGAAGAAGATCCATGAAAATAAGGCTTTATAAAACCATAAAACCCCTTTTTTCTGTACAAGTTAGAAAACATTCTTTTCGTACTTTTACTTGAAAAATTCAAAAAGTACCTCGTAAAAGAAAGATTTATTACGTACCATGTAGTAAAAGTCAAAAATAGATAAAAAGGAATTTAAAAATACATGAATCCATTTTTAGAAAATAGGGACATGGATGATAAATATAACCACATTAAATACTTACGAATAAACAATCTTGGATAAAAACGAGATTGGAAAAGTTATCCCTTAACTTATGTCTGATATGCTTCGTATGTATCCAAACCTCCAGTATAATAATTTAAATAATGTAAATGAATTATTACAGAATCATATTCATTGTTATGATATCATAAATGGTTCACTTATGAATTTATATTACCCATTCTTTTGTAAATTCCATGTTAATGTATAATTTTGGGTAAAATTATTTCAGTTATCGTATGCATTTGGACTTGTTGTTCATGACACTATTATTACTTATATTATGATTTACATAATTGAAAAATGTAAAACATGATATATATATATCATATATATTTAGTGTATATATATATATACTATAGATAAATGAAATGAAACACACCGTTCATGGAGACGGTAGGCCGTACTTATGCATGAACATTGTTTTCCTTTCCTTATTAACTTGAATGGAAGTAAGTAGATGACATATATATATTTATTCATAAATCTAGTATCTTTATCATGTCATATATTTCATTATTATTCATTATATATATTTTATCATGTCATATATTGACTGAGTGTATAAATCTAATCATACATTTCTATTCAATAATTTAACTAAATCAACATTTCAACACACTAACAAAAAAGTGGAGATTTAAATTTCAATAAATACAATAATGTTTCTCAATATTTGGACCATGGATTGTTATTATAAAGACATATAAGAAAAAATATTCAATATTATACAACTTAAAAAAAATTCACTAGTAGACAATAAATTGAATTCTTTATTAACTATTAGATGAATTATATGTTCTATATTCTACTTAAATAACCATTGATTCACTGGATAACAATGTGATTATAAATCATATAGAAATAAATATTATTATTATGGAGAGTTGAATAATGTTTTATACAATTGTTTCTATATGATAAAGATCTCATTATCATAATATGGGAAAATCAGTTTGAGAAGTATAAGAAAAATTAAAATATTTAGAAACCAAGTACAAATATGAAAGGGGACATCACTATATACATTGAAAATATTTTCATTCTTCTATAATTATTTTGATGACTCGGTTAATTTTTTTTGTAAAATGGTCATTGAAATGGGAATAATTATAAGGTGATATGGTGAGTTATTAGATGATTATATAATATATTTAAAAAATTCATACATATTTGAGTCATTGTTTTCAATTATTTAAGCTAGATATCATGAGTTATTTTGGAAGAGTGATCTGTATAAAATAATAATTTTTAAATTTTTACTATGGAACTATTTAAATATATTATGTGATCTATAATTTTATAAATTCAGTTAATATTTATCTAATTGTTATAGTTTGTTGTACACATACAGTGTACGAGCTAGACCCTTAGTGGCCCTTCCCATTATATGTTCTAGTGTTAGATGCACCTTGATATAGTTTCAAGGTTTTGGGGGTGGGGGATGGGAGGAAAGGTTTGGTGCAACTTCATTAGAGGCTAGGTTGAAATGCGAATCCCTCAGATATTCCGTAAGCTAGGCTACTAAGAAATGGTCTCCAGACTGCACTGTTGGCAGGCTCATAGGAGGAAAATTGTGGCTATTTAATTTTTAGTTCTTTCTATTCCATGGTTGTTGGCTACAACACAGGACCGTCCATGGTGTCGAGTGTAGTAGTGTGGCATGAGGTGGCAGCACCATAGTCGTTTTTTAGGCTACAACCAAATCATGGTGCAGCTGCAACATAGGATATAGGATATGTCATTTTCCCTCACCATCTAAAAATAGGATTTTCATCTTGTGTCTCGTATTGGATCAAATATTCTTGTTTTTTAGGTGCTACAATATAGTCTCCTCTTTCAGTGATGTTGTCTCGGTTGTCTACTAGGTGGTATAAGGGTTTGTGTTGTGGTCCTATAAAAATATGTCTTCCTATGAATAACCCCAAGGCCTTAGAACCTAATTTCTCCTAATCCTTCATATTGAACACTGGGCACCAAAGGGTGGTTTAAATAGAATTATAATTCCCCTTTTGATATGGATAAATACTGTTTTATTGAGTTTAATATATGTTGATCTCAGGTAGGATCTTTCTATTTTCTTTTAGTTTCTCACTATATTATCTGGATTACTCTCTTTACATATTTCCATATTATGGTGGATGATATAGATAATACTAATTGGTTTTTCTCTCTATTTTATATATTTTTTATATTAATTTGATGGAAATAAAATTGATGTTTGTAAGAATGATTAACTAAATGTTTTACTCCTTGTGATAATGTACTTGCATAAAGTACATGAAGCTGGAAATCATTCTGAGGATAATAAAAGGAATGATTAATGAGTAATGTTCTTCCTCAAATATTTTAATATTAATGAATATGACATAGATCATGTTTATATAATTTAATATCATTTTATACCTGATTCTTTATGTGTCATAGTTGGAAATTGATGAGATTACACAAGTAGGATTTAAAAATCACTGAGAGGGGAAGGGGTGAAATCCTGATATCTTTTTCTTTTATGTTTTCCTTATTAAGAAACAACAATTGAATCTAGTTAAATATTTCATTCAATGCATAATAAAATCCAACACATAACCGAATGAACATAAAAATTTACAAGGTTCACTACATAACAAGAGTATCTAGTATGTGGTATTGTTTCAAAATAATATGATACCACACAATCGACTAGGAAAAAATCTTTCTGTGGGGAATACAATGGGTAGGATATTACCATACACATTTATATCACTATTTTCAATATAATAGTACTTGGTATTCAATTAGAATGAAATGTTGTAGTACAATTTTTTTAACAAACAAGTTATGTTCTTCTTGATCAACATTATAAAATATTTCCTTTCAAAAAAATTCATCACTTTCTGACCTAGTAGTTGTTACGATTTTCATGGACTTTGTTATGATATTCATTCTGATTTCCAAATCCAATTACCATGTCTAGTTGGTCAATAATGAAAACATAACACTATTATAATACCACTGAAACTATTCTTGAGTTTCATCACCTTTAGTCCCCAAGTCACTATAATATTTTCCTTGACCGATTGTCTAGACCAATACGAGAAATAGCTAAATTCAATATATCACTTATTCTTCTTCTTCTATTGTTTCATAAACATTATCTTGTAAGCTAGATCTAGAAACATATTTTCTCCATAAATGAGGATTTTATCTCTTGAAATATAAGTTTATTAAAATATACATTTCATCACATTTACTTAAAAGATATGTTTAACAATTCTGTAACTACAAGGTTTGTTCTCTCTAGATTGACCTCGATTAGTTATTATAATTTAATATATTAAAAATATTTGACATTATATAACCTAATTACATCTTTTTTTATGTAGTAGACACTAAATTAAAATGTCTATTTCTTTAGTTGAATTATAAGTTATATATTTCATATAAATAACCTTTTTCACTAGATAACGTTTTTGTTATAAATCATATTGAAATCAATGTTATTTATATAGATAGTTGGATGATATTTTATACATGTGTATCTATATTATAAATAGTTCACTATGATAATTGAATAAAAAACACTACGAGAAATATTATAATATATTAAAATATTTAGAAATATGAGTTTGAATATAAATGGGAACATCATTATATATAAATTCAATATTTGAATGTTTCTATAAATTGTTTTGTTAATCAATTGAAAATTTATTTAACTTCGTCATTGAAATTTTGATATCTAAAATGTGATTTGGGGAGTCATTAGTGTCTTTTATAATATATTGATATTTCTTCAAACATAATTGAGTCTTTGTTATCAATAATGGATGCTAGATATCCTGAATTATTCTGGTAGTGTTATCTATATAAAGTAATATTTTAAAAAAATATGTACTATACAACATTTTTACTATATAATGAGATACAAAATTATAAAAAATCATTTAATATGAAATCATGTGTAATTGTAAATGATTGTTCTATAATAATAGTGTAAGGGATGGAACCATAGTGGTCATACCCTCAGCGTGTTTTGGGTGTTTGAGGAACCTAGAGGAGCTTCCAAAGAGTTTGATGTATAAATGGAGAATAAAGGTGGGTTCCACATCCATTTGATTCCAGGATACATTGTGGAGCCATGGGTTGTGTCATAGGCTAGGATTTTGTGGTTTGCAGTCCTGAATATTGCGTAGGGATGATCAATGGGGGAAAATTGTGGCTACTACCATTTTTTTCCTGGCTATATCGTGGTGGTTGTCTAAAGTGTTGGCCCTCCCCAAGTGTCCAGGGTTGTGGCGTGGAGTGAGGTGGTTGGGTTGTAGTGGTTTTTAAGGATACATAAAAAATATGGGTGGCTACAACATGGTCTACAGGAAATTCTATAGTCCCTCCCATTGATAAATTGGATAATTCTCATGGGTCATGAAATAGATCCTAGAAATATGTTTTACAAGGGATTATGATATGCTTTCCTCCCATTATGCAGTGGTCTAGGTGACCAGCTATGTAATCTTAGGGGTTGCATTGTGGTCCTCTAAAAATCATTTTTTCTATAAATACACATATGTCCCTTGGAAATTTTTTTCTCCCATTCCTTCCTATTGAACATTAGTCACACTATGGTGATTTTTGAAGGCTTTGATTTCACCTTCAATAGTGATGAATCCTTATTTCTCAAGTTCAATCTATGGTTATCTCATGTAGTCTCTTCTTACTTTCTAGTTGTTTTATCCTATTTGATCTCCTTTCCTCTCGTTCATTCTTTAACTAATGTGGAAGATTATCTACATCATTATAATTGTGTTTTTTTGAAATTTGTCATTGATTTTTTTGAATGAAAGCCTTGAAATATCAATATTTCATAATTGTTGAATAGATGATAGATCCACGACACTGATTCATTCTCGTGCATAGAATGTTGAAGCTTTGAGATAAAGGATTAGTTTCTTCACGTAATTATTTACCTCAAACCCAAAATTTACTATATTTTATCTTTTGGGGGGACTATTAATTAAAATAATAAAGAAAAAACTAGATTAAATAATTGAATTAGATTATATTTAGTGATCTCGAGTTGTTTCTTTACATCATGATAATGGTTTTCTTCTTTTTTTTCTAGATAGATCTTTGTCTATAATATTATTTATATAGAATGTTGATTTTCATGGATTATATTATTAAAATTGATTAATTATGATAAAGAACATAATATTGATTATTTTTTGTTTTTTGGATAAATAATTAATGAGTATACATGTTTAATAAATCTGTAGTTTCTCATTATTTGATGGTAGTCAAATTGATGAATGTATGACTATTTAACCAAATGTTTTATTCTATTTTACAGTGTAATTTTATAAATAAAATGAAGTTTTGATTATTTTTTATGAAAATTAATGGAATGAATAATCATTTATTTCTTCATTATGTTTTTAAATGGAATTCTTATGTCATAGATAATGTTTAAAAATAAAATAGGTTGTTGTTAATTTTGGTTTTATATTTTCGTATTTAAATTTTATATTAAACCATTTAAATTTTTCTTCTATTTAGATTTTTAAAAAACAATAAATATATTATTAATTATTTGATCATTTTAATATTTGCTGAATTTTTGTTTCATTTTACCACATGAAGTGATTTACATGGCACGTTAAATTATTTTTTCCAAATTGTTTTTTATACAAACATGTCGATATATTGTATACCTATATCTTAATTTATGGATATCAATGCATGTTTTTTACTAATATATGCTTGTTATTCATTGATTTGATCTATTCCATGTTCCACAAGGTGGTTAGTTTAAAGATAGCTTTATGGAACCATCCCCATGGATGTGTAGATAGCTGATTAGGGTTCTAGTAGGGGGTTTCATCACATTTTTTGTTCCTTCATTCGATATATCAAACATATCTGAAAATAATATTATTGTAAGGTCTATTTCATTATGTAGGAAGATGTCCAGACTCCCAAAATTGACACCCTCATTCCGTTAGTGGTTTATTTTCATCTGGTTGTTGGTTCATTTTACTTTTTCACTCCCCTAATGTTGAGTACCATCCTCCATGGATTCAATTTCAATGCTGGGGGTGTTATAATCATTATAGAATAACATATCATGTGTCCCACTTACCACCCTACATGCTACTCATGCACGGACCTTGGTGGAGCCTGTTGGGGTACTTTCCGATTAATGATGTGTTGCCAAAGACATGGTATAGTAATCCTACGGAAAGATCCTACTATGTAAATGTATCAGTGTACCTTGATCATTATTAGACTTAGAATCCAATACTTATTTCTCAGTATTTTGTTTTTCTAAATCCAATTCAATCTGTGTTGCTGCGACTAGTGCACAGTTTAAATTTTATCCCTTATGTGCATTTCAGTTGGCTGTCTACATTGGCTATGTACACTATAAAATATTATTTTTTGAGAATCTAATAAAACTATATTTTTAAGAGGTGTTCATTTCATAAAGCATGTCGCAATGGGATATAATTAAATAAATCATGGTGTCGCCTTGGATTTTTGTTATCATTTATTGTTCTACAGTTCTTGTTATTTCACTATTCACACATCAGCACACTGATTTGTTGTGTTTTCACTATAATGAAATTCATTTATATGTTTTTCATATTGAATTAATCCAAATTTCTTATTCAATGTCCCATGGAATTAATTTTTAGGGGGATGTATTCCAATATTATCCCAAAATAATGTTGTATAAGAGACACCCGAATAAATAATGGCATCTGGGAAATATAAAATAGAAACTTTTTATGTGTACAATGATTTAAATATATGTGGATTAAAAATGTGCTAAGAATTTATCCAAAAAGAGAAACATGATTCTATTTGTGGCCCAAATAAGTTCCATGTAATTCATTCAACTGATTTTCAAACAATCATAACCTATTCAGATTCCCCTCACTATGTTTTCATGAATGCGCATGGCTCTATAACCTTGTATTTTGGTGATAAAGTCTTAATGGAGGATTCATATGAGACCTATGTTGTCAGTATTTGGTCTAAACCTGAATAAACTACATATGAAAACATCATTAATCCACCTTCTACATAATATTCACAATTTAAATACCGTCAGGATTCTTCCTGGAACCACATTTCTGACTCACCATGATGAGTTTAATAAAATCTTACTATTGCTCAATGATATAAATATTAATGTGATAATGAGGATCAAGATATCATTCTTTTAATTTGTTTATATATTTTATATGAACATTTTATTGATCCAATGATGTATGGAAGATAATCCTTAAAATTATTCTATTTCATGTCCTCATTTCTTTCATGTGAGTTATGTAGAATGGAAAAGGTTAAACCTAAAGTCAAAGGTAAAAATGTGAGGGGTCATTCGGAGTTTCAAAATAAAATTAAAGGTAAACAATGTAAAGGAAGTATGAGTCATAGAAAACAATGAAAACATCAATCTTAACCTAAATGGAAGGCGGCTACATGGTTCCACTATGGAAAACATTGGCAAATTAAGCCAATATTATAAAATTTGAAATCCGTAAATGATTTTAAGGAGTGTAGGGATCATTTTCTCATGGGTGACTAAGGAAATAAAAGTGATGAGGTGTTGTGGATGTCCTAAGATTATTATGATGTCAAGTTAGAGTTAGACTAATAAAGTTTTTTACCTTAGTGCCTGCCTATGTGTTACGTTTTTTGTATGGAGAACGAAGTTGTATGAGAGTTTCTTATAGGAAACAACAAGTGATATTTCATCCTAGGTAGAGTTTCTATTCTGCTAGAGCTCTCAGACCCTTCACTTTTGAACATATTCAATGTGATATGGGTTCCAAATTTACACTAATATATGATGTCACTAGGCTTGTTAGATTATTGGAGTTTTGACATTAAATCTTATTATCATTTTCATATAATCCCCAAGGGATATCATAGTGTTCTTAATGAATCATTGATCAATTATTATTTTTGGATGGAATAACACATTCCATTCATTTGGGAAACACTTTTTTCATTGAAAATTACAACACTATAAATTTCCATTGGTGGATGGGACATGTGAGTGTAATGGTCTAGAGAAATTGGGGAATCAAGGGCTTCTCACTCAAGTTACACCATGTTACTTACCCTTCTGTGAATATTATGGCATGGGTATGTCTAAATGTTTTACATTTCATATATCCAACGTTAAAGGCAGTAACCCACATGAGTATGTTCACATTAATATATGGGGACCATCTAGAACTACTTCCCATGGTTGAGGGTCTTACATTGTCATCATTATAGATGAAGTTCCAAGGAAATTTTTGTTTTATATATAGTGAATTTAATATAATGCGTTTGAGGTATTAAAACATTGAAATACTCTATAAAAATCAATTTATAAATAATATAAAGGATTTGATTGAAAATAATGAACTTGAATACCAATCAATTGAGATTATCATGTTTAGTGAATGTGAGGGAAATTTAAATCTCGGAATCATCAGACATACTCCTCGAAATAATGGTCTAGCTGAGTGTATGAATCATACCATTGTTGAGTAGGTATGTAGAATGATTCCACTATCATGGATGCATGAATCATGTTGGGTATATGAATTCACTATAACAGTTTACATAATAAATTGACAAGCTTTCTTGATTTTGGATTCCAACATGGCCTTCCCATCAATACATATTATCTAAATTTATTGGAATAAAAGGTCATTAATGCTTAATTATTCCTATCTGTCGAATTATTTGAACCATTCCATGTGCCGCTCAGAGGTCTGTTCAGTATTGGAATCATAAAATCCTCCCATTGGATGTGAATTTATCTGGTCAGGGTTCTTTATGCTGTTTCATCACCACTATGGCACCTTCATTTTATATAAAAAACAGATATTAAAATCATCTTCTTCGGCGGTCGATTTCACCTCTAAGGTTGAGATCTAGATTTAAAAATTTCATTCCCTCACTACACTTGTTGTTTTGTTTTCATCCGGAAAGAGGTTCACTCTAATTTTTCTCTCACCCAATGATGAGAATCATCTTCTTTTGCATCAATATCACTATTGGTGGTGTTATCTTCCACATTAGTGGACTCATCTAGTGGCCTTCCAGCCCCCTATATTTCGTTGCTGCATGGATCATGGTGGATTCTACTGGGGATCAACCCGGTCGATGTTGTGTGACCATTGCTCGAATATAGTGACATGGTGTGATTATCCAACAGTGAGATCTAATGAATTTGTGGGATTGATGTTCTTGTATCATGAAGTGATTAGGATGCTTGAAAAATTGTCTTGGGTTGTCAGTTTTTCTTGAACCAGATTCCTTCTATATTGATATTTTTAGAGAATATTTTCTATTTTTATGATTATGTGCATTTCTATTTCCTATATCATTTTCCTCTATACACAATAATATATTTTTTTTGATCATCTAATAAAATTTCCTGGGTTGGAGGTTTTCATTCAATGAATTATTCCCAAAAGTGACAGAATCATATAATTTTATTTTGTTGACATTTTGTATACTCATTTCTTCTTTTGTAATTGTGGTTGTTTTATTATTCCCACCTCAGAACTCTATATGGGTGTGTTTTTATTGTAATAAAATTCATTTTTCAATTCAATATACTTAATTAAACTAGATTGTTTATTTATTATTCCTTGGAATTTTTGGTGGTATATTATACCATTACCCCAAAACACATATTATACATGATTCGTTATGATGACCATAGTTGGAAATAATGACAATTGAATTGGTTAATTCAATTTGGAATAAAAAATATTTTTTAATAAAGATAAATTGTTGATTCCAAGGTTTTCCAACTCATCTGAAAGATTAATGTTTTGTATTGGGGTTGTGAGATCTCATTTTGATTCGAAGGCTAAATGCCATGTTTTTTAGGCCATGTTTCCTTCTTGATGATATTTGTTTCTTTTACCTTATGTGTGATCTAGAAATGGGCCTTCATATTTGATGAGATATAAGAATTGGATGGATTATGAGATATGGGTTGTGAGGCTTGATCTATAATTCATATTTATTCTATAGGAATTTTTTGTACATCGATCAGACAGTCGAATTGCTCTGTATGATTGAATGTCATTTTTGTCTCGTAGATTTTGAGTTTTGGGTAAAATCATATTAAATAGATTAATACCATGAAAACACAATTGTATTTATATGAAATTATGGTTGAATAATAATTGAAAAATTACTGATCCATATGAATCAATGCCACAACCATCAGATTTTGGTGTCTCATGATATTATGGAATATAATGAGTAACATTGCCTAGTTTTATTAAAATGAAATCTCTCCCATTGTACGGGGTAAAAATGATTTAAATGACATTTAATGATGAGAAAAACTAGACGAATATTCCAGAATCATTTATAATCATTAACATGAAAAAAAAATTGATTCCTAGATTGATCAGTATAACAAAAGTTATGATTTTATGTTACTAGAAATTTCATAATAATTATAAAATCATATAGTTAGGGGTGAAACCAACCATGACATCTCTAATTAACCTGAAATCGTATGAAAATTATCATTATGCCATTTACAATCTAACAATTCATGGTCATGTCGATTAGATTCCAAAATTTCATAGTATGACAGAATGTGGCATTACACCTGAATTCAGAGTTTAATAACAAATCACATAAAAGGGAATAATGCCAAGAGAAATCACCATGATTTAAATAATATGATTGGAAAATGATCACCTAGTTTTTTTTTCAAATATAGCAATCAAATCTGCATCCATATAATTCTTTTGTTTCCCATTATTATGGAAAAAATAGGAAATATTTTATAGTTTTATTAAATTGACATATCCTCATCAATGGGTCAAAATGAGAAAATGAATTTCAAATGACATGAACAGTTGGTATAGAATTCCATACATAAATTTTGATCTTTTAGAATACGAAAAACATCTATATGATTTTCACATTTATCACTATGGATTAATGTATGATATTACATTATTAACATTTTTATAATAAAAGAAAAATCATGTTTGTAGAAGAAAAAACCAACCGAAGAAGATCCATGTGACATGAAATATGAATAAAATAATATTTTTGTAATTGAAAATATATATGAATAGTTGACATATTGATTGGAAACCAAAATTTCTCAATATGAACAAAAGTGTCGTTATCGATCTATTTTGGAGCTAAGTGACAAATCACATTAAAGGTGTGATCACCCGGTTGTTGTGGACCAGAGTTAAATTATTTTTTTGATTAATTTATTAAAAAGAATTATAAGAATGGACAAGATCATTTCACAAGGAATGTGTGTTGGAGATTTCATCACAAATTGATTCCCTTATTAATATTTATTTTTTTTAATTATTAAAATAGCACAAACATTGTGTTTTGTTTTTTTAAGAATGGAAAAAAAGAATAGAGTCGAAATGTAGATATACAAAAAATTAATTTGAGAGATTTAAATGTTCATAAGGATGAATTTTGAAGTGATATAACATTATTTAATTTTTTTCTAATTCATAAAATTGAGTGAATAAATTAAATATCATTCACCTTTTCACCCTCCACTATCTTATTTGGTATGGAACCACTAATCATATTGAATGATCCTTAAGAATAACATCAATTATTTCATCGAAAGTGTATTCGATGGCTATAAGACGGGTGTGAATTGTAGTTTAAAATTTAATATAAAACAAAACAGAAAATATCATAAGTTAAAACAAATCAGACTCATAGTCATTTGATTATACTGTAATACAATCATATTCATATATTGTCTGATTAAATTAGATTTTATATGTGTCACAAAACAATTAATATAATAGTTTTAATGAATGATAAGCATAAAAATATATATTTTTAAAAAAATGAACAATATAAAATAAGTCTTTTATAAACAAGATGTTCAAAATATTGTAACAATAAGAATTAATTGCAGGCTTATAAAATAACTCACTCACTAAACATAAGAGTTAAGTTAGTCAAAAATCCGGATTAAATATATCTATTTTTTTTATTACATACTATATTGTATGTCATTCAATAGTATAAAATCCCTTGATCGAATCGATCAGAATCATCTCCATCTCCCAATCCCTAGGAATCCCCCCATACAATGATCAGATTCAACTCAATCTATCATGAAAAAATAAATACTCGATAAGGTGATAAACACCTATCTTCTAATCCCTATAAGACCTTGATATAATGGATCAGATTCACTATATTCCTATACCTAAAATCTGTCAATTATAGCCATGATTTGATATTTCATTACAACAGAAGAAAATTAATATGGAACTACAATACTAACAAGGATTAATTTAATCATTAACTCTCTAAATAATTACAAATATTAGAAATGATGTGCTCATAAAGGGAAATCATTAAACGAGATGAGTTGGGAATTGCATCGCATCCCAATAATTCAAATAACGTCTTTTAATAGAAAATATTCTAATGATCAATTTTCTAATTTAGTTTCAATGGCCTCAAAGAGCATTCACTTGACACTCATAATGATATGGATCATCAATTTTCTAGAAAATCATTATTTTTAATTTGATAGACTGATGTCTTTTTTATTAGCACCATTAAAATTCTATTCTATATTTATTATGATAGATATAATTTTTCTCAACCCAATTATAATAATTGGATAGTACAATGACTTCAATATTGATTTTCAATCTGATAAATTTAATAGGGGTTACTCTAATGAATCAGTATATGGGTTAGTCTAAAGGTCTTGACATTTATCAGTAATATGTAACTCTAGCCAATGATTATAGCACTATTTATTCCAATGTATCACACATACCTTTGGTTTGATTGATCAGAATGAAAAATAATAAGTGAATATTTTTTCATTTTAATTATATCTATGTTTGATATAATGTCATGTCAACTAAAAAAGCATATGAAAATAGATTGGAATCATAAAGTTAATAAATTAGTGTTCTAAGGATATTTTTCTATTTCCAAAACAATGTAATGGAAATGTATAATGTAATAATTTTGACTCAAAAATCCCTCCTTTTTTAAATAGCACAAAACACAACCCTTAAAATGAATAAAATAACATTGAAATAAATGTATCCCTTTAAACATTTTTTATCTTCAAAAATATACTTCATATATTAACTCCCCCTCAATTTATAACATCATTAAAATCTAATGGAATGTATTTATTCAGTTTCTCCACCTTAGGATAGCATCTCACCATCGTGTTAATATCTCAAAGGATTTTCCCTTTACAGATTCCGCCCTTTAATAAATTTATCCCTCTATAAATTTCTCTCCATTTTTTTTTAAAAAAATAATTGGTAACGGATATCTCTAGAAATGTTAGAAATAAATAATATATTAAATTTTTTATGTAAAATAACATATCATTTCAGAAATAAAAGATGCAACATACATCCAAATATAATTTGAATACTTTCTCGCATAATGTTTTTTGGAGAGACAAGTATCTAATATTTTAAAATCATTCAATTTTATTAAAAAAATATACATGAAATGTTCAAAAAAACTATCATTAATTATTTTTCATCCTTTTAGCAATTTTATTCATTTTATTAATTTAATCATAATCATTCTAGGAAACTGAAACTGATTATTTAAGATTCCTAATATGGTCCCCCATCGATGTTTGTGCTGAATATATTACTTATGTCTTTAAAATTATTTATAGATATTTTTTGTTCTCCAATTCTCAAGAAAAATATCATCTTCCCATATTGTGAGTGTATTTGTTTCTAAATAAAATATATCTATCATTTTTTTCTAAATGTTTACTTCCTCATTAGAAACATCGGTTGTATCCCTAAACTCTTCAAAAAACATCACCCTATCAGAAACATCCATTAATAAATTATATATATATTTATAAATTTCTAAAGAATCTTTCATTACATCTATGAACTGATCATCATGATACTTGAGATAAAATTCCACATTGTTAAATCACATGACTATCTAAATATACTATTTAATTTAATCCATTGCCTTTTATATGAATGATTTTAAATATTCTATAAGGAGGAAAACTGATTCACAAAAACTTTTAGTGATTTTGATTTTCCATTTAGAATATTTAAAATCCATTTATACCTGTTTTCTATCATTGGAATTCAGGGAATTGAGTCACTTAACATTTTTAAAGTTTGGAAAATATAGTAAATGGTATTTGGAGAAACTATCCCTTCCTATATTGGTTAACATGTTAAAGAATTAGGATAATATTGTCGAGAGGATCAACATATGGTCTTTTTCCCTCCCAAAACTGTAAATTCTTTTCTGAGAAACATTTTATTCATCTGATACTTTAATAATTTCCACTTTCTTAATAAATATAACATAATTTGAGGCCTTTTATTGATATTTTTTATATTATTCCTCATCTTGTGATAATGACTCTTCATCTTCCTAGGATATTGATTTTTTTTCCCTGATTTTTCAATGTATTCATTCTTATCTGATTGTGAAGGTAGTGGATTTTATGATGATGATGATTTTTATGTTTTCATTTATTTTGACTCATCATCAGTATCTGCTTCTTCATCGTCATTATCTTCTTCTTCCACATTCTATTCCTCATTTTATTTTTCTTCTTATTCTCCCAATTCGTTCCCTATTTCTTTTTTATCTTACAATTAGTATAATTCCATCTCAATGTTTAGTATAAAATTAACTTATAATTTTTGGAAAATGTGATTAAAAATACTAATCTAGTTCTTCATCGTAAAATTTTTCCTAGCCTTGAATACTAATTATCCATTTAATAATTGAATCGTTCTGTTCATACCATGTTCTCAAAAGAATTAATTATATGTTGACTTCTGTATCTTCAAAAACTTCTAATGATTCCATTTTATTAATTCAGAAACTGGTGACCAGAAAAACTCCAAATCATTTGATAGAGAAATTAAAGTAGTGGAATAAGTCAAGAGAGAAGTATCTAATATCTAATGGGGAATACATGTTGTCCAACCCTTATATAGTTGTGACATCAACATTTAAAATTATATTAATTTCAATGAATCATATTACAAATTTTTGACAGGTATGATGATCATTATTTCATTGAATATGTAATTTTATGTTAGTTTTGAACACCTAATGTTTTTATGAAAACATTTTATTGGAATGAGTTTCAATTTGGGTATAAATCTTATATGTTTGAAAACAAAAAAATATAAGTATAAAAACTAATATAATAAGTAAAGAATTACATTTATAACTAATTAAATGAGTCACTATAAAAATAAATGAATAATACATTTTTTGGTAGAAACGTTTCATCAGTATGAGTAAAATGATCAACTTTTTTTTGTAAAAAATACTTATTATGATAATGTTTATAACATGAATACTTTCAGGACATTTTTTTATTAATTATCTAGTGTGTAATTTATATAAGAAATATTGATATAGAAACCTTTTTATAACATGTTTGGATTTTTGAAAAAAACTTGATTACAATGAATCAACTATAAAATATTTTTATTCGAAGAGTTTATAAAATAAAATATGAATACAATTTTTTTAAAAAAATTATTCTATGTACAAAAATTTAAATATAAAAATAGAATAATTTTAGAAAACTGCATGTTTTAGGAAGATAAAATGTTTTAGCTACATAAAATCAAAGGTACACCCCTTTTAAAAAGGATTTCATTAATGTAAGGATATTGGTATCTTGATGTTGATATAATTAATCAGCTAATATTAATTATTTATATATTATATTAGATGCCTTCAAATCATTCAGAACAAAAGGGTCTTTAATAAAAATAACATCAAGTTTTTTTTGTGTTCTAATGAATTATAAAATAATATCACCTTTAGGTGTATTATCATAAAGGAAATGATGTCTTATATATTTTTTATGAACACAATATTAATGTGATGGTTTTTTACATAGAACAATGGAACATTGGTTATCACACAAAAATTTAATTTTAAGAATACACATTCCATAATCGGTGAATGTGTGTTGTATATACCACAATTTATCACAACAACTTCCAACTACCACATATTTTCTTCAATTGTGTAATGTGATATTGAGGGTTGTTTCAAACTTAACCAAAAAAATAAAATCTTCTCTTATGAAATTAATTTATTTAGATTTACTTTCTTATCCATTCTTCATCAACCAAAATCAATACCTGAAAAAAATGAGACAAAATAATTTCTTGAGGAATACAATTGGGAAAAATCCAAAGTTCCCTAATGAAAATGAAAATTTTAATTTCTTGCATTGAGATGTTGTTATTTTGTATTAACCCAGTATCTAGCATATAATCATATTGAAAACATAGAATCTCGATAAGTAGAAATTGTGTAAAGTATACTTCTAATCATGCATAAAAATGTTTTTTTGATCAACTGGTTTCCAAGCTTCATCATGATCTGATGTATTGGAAATTCCAGTTGGAGTACTAATACTTTTAGTGCTTTCATATGTTAATTTATTAATAAAAAATTTTATATAATTATGATGAGAAATAATGTTCATTTTTTATGACATTTTAAAACCTAGAATTTTTTTTAACTCTTCCTTCATATTCATTTCGATGACAAATTTCATTTGATCCAAAAGGAATATGTGAAGGATTTTTTATTGACACAAATATACATTCATCAACATATATTTTTACATTAATATGGTTTTTATTAACTTATTTTATTAAAAAATTAGGATACATAGTTCTATTACATAGGTTTTTTTGAATCAAAAATCTAGTTAACTTATCATACCATGATCTAGGGGATTGTTTAAGACCATAATGTACTATGGTAGGTTTATAATCATGTTCTAGATGTTTCTTATTATCAAAACTGGTGGTTTTTTATACATGACATTTATCATAAACATATCTATTTAGGAAATCAATCTTATCTTCCATTTTCTATATATTAAAATTTAATAATGATGAAAAATCTATAAGAATATGAATAAGTTCAAGTATTTCTACTGGTGCATTGGTTTATATATAGTTTACTACCTCTTATTGATTAAAACCTATAGTAACATGTGTGGATTTATTTATAACTATTATGCCATTTTCATCAAATTTGTTTTGAAAACCTTATTTTACAATAATTATAGAAGAATCGTTATGATTCTCAACCAATGATGAAATTTTGTTTATTCTAATATCATTAATTTATCTTTCATTATATTAATTCATTCATCATCACCTAAATCATCATCAGGATTCATATGTTCTAATTCCAATAAATATTATAGATGTTTAATTTAATTTCATAATGATATTCTACTTTTATTCTGTTGATCTACATCACAAATGATATTATCACTAGGAATATTCATAAGAAAGAACTATCTTATTTGAGTTTTAAATGTTTGTTATTAAATAGTAGATTAAAAATATTCTTGATGAACATCATCAGAAATATGTTATTGAGTATTTTATCATTAGAATAACATTCTAACATAGGCTGACAATTTAGTTTATAAATAACTTCTAAAGATGTATGTTCGTGTTGTTTGAAAAAAAAACAATTTATTTCACCAACCATTTACTAATTGTTAGTTCATGTAGTGGATGATAAACTAACCATTTTCCAAGGCGGAGAACACCTTCTTCTATTTAAGGTTCATATTGTAGTTTTACACCTATCCACCGATGTATCTCCCTAGGACTGTGTAACGCCCCGACCCCAATTACCCAGAGCCGGTGCATTATTATGTAACATTGACATGATCACAAAAGATCATGTCTCGAAAGACCGATTAGTTTAGTAGCATCGGAAACACTAGATATATTTATATGTCTTAAATTACATCATAAATTGAATTAAACAACCACAAAAACTTGTCTTCACATCCCCATAGACTTTTCATGCAGGTCGGTCATAATACATTTGTCCACATCATGGGAAAAAATAAAACATTGAAAGGGGTGACCTCAAATGCTCAGTAAGGATAACAATATAGCGGAAACTTTTATAAGTAAACCTCATCATTTAAGGAAATGTATAACTAAAACAAAATCCTTATTAAACATGAAGTACAACATAATATGGCAAAGATAAATTCATATAATTCCATTTACTTACTCACATGTATATTCTACTAGTCGAATAATCACCTGAAATATCAATAACCACTTTCATAATGTTGGAATGCATAATGTTGAACTTTAATTTCTTTGTCAAGGCCTCATGCCAAGACCTAGGGGCTAACTATAACCAGAAACCAACTTGGAGTGCCTCTAATAATCGGATACCAACCCGGAGTGCCTCTAATAACCGGACACCATCCCGGAGTGCCTCTAATAACTAGACACCATCCCGGAGTGCCTCTAATAACCGGACACCATCCCAGAGGGTCTGTTGTAACCGGACCCGAACCCAGAGGGCTTACTTTTACTGGTCCCCAACCTGGAACATACTATTCCAACACATACATATAATGAAACCTTTTTCAATACCAAAATAAAAGAAAATTAAAACATGGTATTTATTTTTCATTTAAAAAACGTTATTATGGCCTGTAGAGGATGTTGAAACTCAAATAATGGTCACAGTGACGGAGAAGTCGTTGTCCCCGAATACGTACGACAAAAATACATTCCCGTTTGTCATTTAGTAAAACACTTCATATAAAAATATTCCCTTTTAATAAATGTAAAATTCAAAGGGGTTTATACACCGTATAAAAGAAATTTGTGTATAAAACAAAATATGCCTCAAGCAAAGAAAATTGAGACGAAGTCACTTACAAAAATCATATAATTGATGTGACACATAATATAGTTGATGGAATATGTATATACATTGTAATTAAACATAATTCAACATATTATATACAAAAACCATCGCACAAACAATTTTAATACCACAAAAATAATCAAGTAGGATGTTAACCCATTGAATGGAAATTGGGTTAAGAAGTTCCCTTTCCTCGTATCCGACTTGACTCAATCGTACTTTAACCTCTTGAAAAATGAACTAGAGTTAATTTCTACATGATTACGAAATGTTTTCAAGTTCATTCTTTATTTTATATCAATTATTACCACGTTATGAACATTATGTAATTATTTACGTTAATAACGGTCATTTTGTCGATATTTCGTACTTGAGTCGAAAATAAACTTCTTATAATTTCATGTTGCTCATGTGGTAAAATATCCATTATATACAGAATTATTTTCAGGACATAGATATCATATATATCATATATATCCAGTACATATATGCATTTATAATATTACATATCATTTAGAGGTAAGAAATGAAATGAACCGTTCATGGAGACGGTAAGCCGTACGTACGCATGAATGCTACTTTCATTTTATTTCATATTTAATGGAATTAAAACATAATGATATAAAGGTATATTATAATTCCATTATAAGATCATATACAATATCATTTACTTCATCCTTTACACATCCCGCTATGGCATTAACGAATCAAATCACTTTGAGGGGCTGGTAGTCCGCACTTCCTTAAATGAAGATATCACGTTTTCCCATTATGGAAACAATAAAGGTATGCCATAACTGAAAAATAAAGAAGCATATAGGAAACATAAACATAATATATATATCATATATAAATATAGTGACATCACAATGGCCACCATGGAAGGTGATAGAAATATTTTGAACAATCATCATTTCGTGAGGCAGAAATTCGCCATCCACGGAAACAATATGTTCACTAACAATTTGATGTAGTTTTGTGTGAATGTAGCTCGGATCCTTATTATAAAAACATCCTATTATATTTATTATACTGGTGTTGTTACAAAATAAAAGGATTAAATAGAGTTTAAGGGGTTGGATAAGAAAAATAAAACAAAATAACATAAGAGAAAGCATTACCTTTAAAAAGGTAACTATTTTTGATTTGAGCCCAAAGGCTTCCTTGGAAAAGATTCTGCCCAATGTGAGGCTTCTACGATTAATAGAGGGATGTGGAGAGAGAAAATGGGAAGGGGTTGGCTGAGACAAAGGCTTGAGAGGTGTGGGAAAGGTGGTAGAGTTGGGGGCCTTTTATAAGAGGATAGGAGGGGCACTATTTGAATGTAATGAAGAGTTATATTATTATAAAATGATTTTATGATTTTAAATGTCCCACAATGATATATTTCGAGGATACGGTCATAAGGGTTCGAAATAACCTCATCCAATAGGTTTGGGACAAGTGTAAGACTTAGAATTTACCTTATCTTCTTATTTTATTTAAATCGTTAATTAATGAGGTAATCGCTGCATCATCATGGTGTCATAAAACATTTCATTTATTTAATGTGTAATAATTATAAAAAAATTACCATGATATAGGAAATATTTTTATATTTATAATGAATATTTATAGTTAAGAATATGACTTGTATATCCTCTTCTAAATTTTTTTTAGTAAAACAATTCATGTTTGTGTCATTTTTACTTTAACTCTAAATAAAATGTATTAATGTCATTATCTTACACAAGTGGATTCATGGGGTCCTACAAATCAACCCATGGTTTGTAATGGTCTGTCAGGACTTATTAAATAGGGGTAGGACAAGTGTCATGCAAATTTCATTTTATTATAACATTATTTTTACCTCAAATTACACTAATTACCTCTAATCGCGATTAATGAAAAAAAGTTACTATTCACCAAAAAATTATTTTCATTCCATTGAAAAAATTTTACTTATTAATAACAACCAAGTATGTCAGATATTAAAAATTCAATACACATAAGTAGAAAACATTCATTTAAAGGAAAATCAGTTTTCTTAACTACCTCATAGTGGTTTCACCATTCATCAAAAATTGAAGTTTCTCAGAACAACACCAAAAATTCACCCTAAGAAATAATTGATATTCTGTATTCAAAAATGATGTCTATTTTGAAAAATTCATAAGATAGAAGTTACATTAAATAATTTTTTAATTAAATCCCGCTGTCAAAACAAATAGCCTATTTTTTGAAACAATTTATATCAAAATATTGAAAAATGTTTGTGTCCAATTTTAAATTAAAATTAATTCTAATAACCAAAATTTTAGAAAATTGTAATATTATATTATAATTATACTTTAAAACCTCTCAAATTCATAATATATCACTATTAATTAATTTGATTAAAAAGGATGTTTTAGTAATTTTTACTAAAATATAAAAGTTATCCAAAAAGTAAGAAATTTAGCCTTATGCTAAATTCGATACTCCGAATCTAAAAATCAAATAAATTTTGAGAGATAAAATTTATAAAATTTCAAAAAGTAGGTATTACTATTAATATTGGTTACTTTGATTGGATGCTGTGTGTTAGAACATGAGTTTGCGTACAACACATGCTGCTCTATTATTCAATGAGAAGCGTACTGTGGAAGCTTGGGGTGTTACATTCTCCCCTCCTTCAATAAATTGCTCCCTCGCAATTTATTCTCAGTATTGGAAACATGGGGTTGACATTTCAAAATATCATAGTTGAAATCCCACATCAAAAAAATGGATTAATGAGGCCTCTATTTAAAATAAAGAGTGGTAAGTATGAAGGTTGCCGAAAATAACACATACTAGAGTTCCATGTAGTAAAACATGGATATGGAAGAAATATCTATCCATCAATATCTGATGGAGAGTGGTAGAGAACATGGCTATGAAAAGGAGAACAATCACAAAGCCATATATTTGTGATGATCTAAGGTAATATCTAGTACACCGTTTTTGTTCTGCATTCCCTTTTTTGTTGAGGAATTTATTTATAAGATTGTATAAAATCATAAGGAGGTATAATTACTTTATAATTAGTGTTTTATACATTAATAAATTTCTACCACAAACACATCTTTCACTCCAAAACATAATAAAACTCAAAAATACCTGATTTATCCTAATCTTACAAGGTTCCAAATATTATCACATACCATTTAGATTAAGAAAACTATTTTTTAATAACTAGGGACGTCCTGTAGGCTAGTGGTAGGTAGTAAAGGCATGTTGTACAATGGTTGTGGGTTCGATTCCAGCAGCTTTGTCCAACACGATGGGTTATCAAACGGTCTGCGTGTTGTCCTTTTTTAAAAATCCTAAAATAACCTTTCAAACATAATCTATTATAACTTTTATAGTTATCCAAAATACCTCTTTCCATACATTCTCTAAAAGGTCTCTAAATCCAAAATCAATTGTAACATCAGATTCACCAAACAATGTAAATTTTCTCTTATTGTCGCATAATAAAAATATGATTACCTCCATAATGAAAACATCTAGTACAGTAGTAAAATCCTTATATATATCACATTATTCTTATAACCTGAATATAATCATTGAGTCCAAAAGCACCAATACATTAATTATTCTATTTCAAATGTAGTGAAAACATAATATTGGGCTTGATCCCTTGACATTTTCTGAGGTATGTTTCCAAGACCCTTAAGACATTCATTTCCATAATGCCCCATTTCCCTACAATTGTAGCATTCAACATTGATTTCCTCTTTCTTTCTGTTGCAATCACGAGCCTGGTGACCTTTCTCTCCACATTTATAAAAAACTACAATTCCTTTTAGGCATGTACTGGGGTGATTCTTCCCACAATTATCACACAATTACAAATCCTTCTTTCTCTTTTTCCCTTTATCTGTTTCTTGTTCCATCGTCCTCTTCTCCTATAGCTTTACTTTATTTTCATAAGATTTAGAGAATTACCTTTCCGTCTTGACAGCACGTCAGACAATATCTTTGTATGATGAGAATGATTGTAAGACTATTGCTTGACGAAGAAAAGTTTTTAACCCATCAATGAAACGATCAATCTTACTCTTTGGGTTATGTATATAATCATCTATGTGCCTCGATAACCTTGTAAAGTTAGCCTCATACTTTGCGACATTCTCATCCTCCTTCTTCCTCACACTCAGAAATTTCCTTTTCATATCTGCTCGATGGTCTTGAGGAATGTATTTTTCAATGAAAAGATATTTGAACTCCCAGTATTCCATACTTGATACTTCTTCATCTTCCTTTATGTTTTGAATCAGCGACCACCATTGATCAGCATCTTCAGTGAGGGGATAAACTACCATGATAACCTTTTCCTTTTCACTACTCCCCAATGCATGGAATATATTCTCAATGGTATTTATCCACTACTCATCTACTAAGGGATTTGTACTCCCATTGAATGTGGGTGGTTGTAGCATCATGAATCAGTCTAACTTTGATCCTCCTTGTTGCGGATCAGGGTACTAAATACGAGTAGGGTTATTATTCATAACCTGAGTGAGTTGTCCTAGTATGGTGATATATTGATCAGCACCAGTTGTATCACCAACTCCATTATAATTATCTTGAGTAGGAGGTAAATCCCTACATGTAGTGTGTGCATTGATACTGTTTCCATTCCTTCCACTAGGTTCCATTTCTAAACAATGGCATAAACTAGATTTGTTTATGAATCAAAATACATAATTCCATACTTGTAAAACACTTCACATAAATTGGACAATGTAATCCATAAAAATGTTTTCTTTAAGGAAGTATATACTCATAATCCCTTCATAATGGTTTGTAAAGAAAAATGAGAATAATCCTAAGCATATCCCCTGGGAGTGTCGTAACCAAGAGTGCAGAAAGGCCCATTATTGTGCACTAGTTCCCATTCAAGTCTAGCTCAAAGCGGTGTTTTTTGGTTTTACCCCTAGGTGCATCTGTGCCAGAGTCGCCTCTACCTACTCGTATCCAGACAGGGATGTATTGCTTGAAAAACTCACAAAATCTCTACAATACCAAAATTCTAGGAAGTTTTTCTAACTAATCCTCAATGTGTATCTTAGGGATATGTGCTCTAATTAGAGTTTATCTAAATTTAGCTTCCAAGGTTAGTACTAAACTGCCTCTGATACCATCTATAACGCCTCGACCCCAGTTACCGAGAGCCGGTGTATTATTACGTAACATTGGCATGATCACAAAAGATCAAGTCTCGAAAGACCGATTAGTTTAGTAGCCTTGGAAACACTAGATATATTTATATGTCTTACATTACATCATAAATTGAATTAAACTACTACAACAACTTGTCTTCACATCCTCATAGACTTTTCCTGCAGGTCAGTCATAATACATTTCTCCACATCCTGGGAAAAAATAAAACTTTGAAAGGGGTGAGCTCAAATGTTCAGTATGGATAACAATATAGCGGAAACTTTCATAAGGAAACATAAGCATTTAAGGCAATTTATAATAAAAAAACCTTATTAAACACGAACTAAAACATAATATGGAAAAGATAAAACAAAACAATGCCATTTACTTACTCACATGGATATTCTACTAGTTGAAAAATCACATGCAATATCAATAACCACTTTCCTAATGTTTGAATGCATAATGATGAACTTTAACTTCTTTTCAAGGCCTCGTGCCAAGACCTAGGGGATAACTATAATTGGATCCCAAACCATGTTCCTCTAATAAACAGACACCAACTCGGAGTGCCTCTAATAACCGGACACCATCCCGGAGTGCCTCTAATAATCGGACACCAACCCGGAGTGCCTCTAATAACAGGACACCATCCCGGAGGTTCTGTTGTAACCGGATCCCAACCCGGACGACTTTCTTTTATCGGACCCCAACCAGAAACATACTATTCCAACACATTCAAATAATGAAACCATTTTCAATAGAAAAATTAATGAAAAGTAAAACTTCGTATTTATTTTGCATTTAAATAAAACATTATTATGGCTTGTAGAGGAAGTTGATACTCAAATAATGGTCATAACGGCGGAGAAGTCGTTGTCTCCACATACGTACACCAAAAATACATTCCTGTATCTCGTTTAGTAAAACGCTTCATATATAAATATTCCATTTGAATAAATATTAAAGTCAGAGGGGATTATACACCGTATAAAAAAAATTTTGTATAAAACAAAATTTGCCTCAATGAAAGGAGATTGAGACGAAGTCACTTTCATATATCATATAATTGAAGCGACACTTAATATATTTGATGGAATATGTATATACATTGTAAGTAAACAGAATTCAACTTATTATATACAAAAACCATCGCACAAACACTTTTAATACCACATAAATAATCATGTAGGATGTTAACCCAAAGAATAGAAATTGGGTTAAGAAGTTCCCTTACCTCGTATCTGACTTGACTCGATCGTTCTTTAACCTCCTGAATAATGAACAAGAGTTAATTTTTACATGATTAAGAACCTTTTTCATGTTCATTATTCATTTTATATCACTTATTACCATGTTATTAACATTAAGTAATTATTTATGATAATAACGGTCGTTTTGTTGATCTTTCGTACTTGAGTCGAAAATAAACTTCTTATAATTGCATGTTGCTCATGTGGTAAAATATCCATTATATGCAGAATTATTTTCATGATTTATATATCATATATATCATATATATTCAGTACATATATGCATTTATAATATTACATATCATTTAAAGATAATAATTGAAATGCACCGTTCATGGAGACGGTAAGTTGTACGTACACATGAACGTTACATTCATTTATATGTTGTATTTAATTGAATGAAAACATAATGATATAAAGGTATATTATAATTCCAGTATAGTATCATATATAATATCATTTACTTCATCCTTTACACATCCCACATATGGCATTAATGAATCAAATCACTATGAGGGGGCGGTAGTCTGCACTTCCTTAAATGAAGATATCGCATTTACCCTTAATGGAAACCATAAAGGTATTCCATAAATGAAAACTACAAAAGCGTATAGAAAAAATAAACATAATATATATCATATATAAATATAGTGACATCCCAATGGACACCATGAAATGTGTTAGAAGGATTTTGAACAATCATCGTTTCGTGTGGCAGAAATTCGCTATCCATGGAAACAGTATGTTCATTAACCATTAGATGTAGGTGTGTGTGAGTGTAGCTCGAATCATTATTATAAAAACATCATAGTATATTGATGATATTGGTGTTGTTACAAAAGAAAGGAATAAAAAGATTTTATGGGGTTGGTGATGTAAAATAAAACAATATAACATAAGAGAAAGCATTACCATTAAAAGAGTAACTCTTTTTGATTTGAGACCAAAGGCTTCCTTGGAAAGGATTCTGCCCAAATTCAGTCATCTAGGAGTAATAGAGGGATGTGGAGAGAGTAAATGGTCAGGGGTTGGCTGATCCAAAGGCTTGAGAGGTGTGGGAAAGGTGATAGAGGCGGGGGTCTTTTATAAGAGGAGAGGAGGGGCACACTTGGAAAGTAATGAAATGTAATATTATTATAAAATGATTTTCAGATTTTAAAGGTCCCAAAATGATATATTTATAGGATAAGGTGATAAGGGTTCTAAATATACTCATCTAATAGGATTGGGACAAGTGTAAGACTTAGAATTTACCTTATCTTCTTATTTTATTTAAATCGTTAATTAATGAGGTAATCGATGCATCATCATGGTTTCATAAAACATTTAATTTATATAATGTCTAAAAATTATAAAAAATTACCATGATTTAGGAAATATTTTTATATTTATAATGAATATTTATAGTCATGAATCTGTTATGTATAACCCCTTCTAAATTTTTTTTTAGTAAAACAAATCATGTTTCGGTCATTTTTACTTTAACTTTAAATAAAATGTATTAATGTCATTATCATACCCATGTGGATACATGGGGTCCCAAAAATCGACCCATGGTTTGTAATGGTCGGACATGACTCATCCAATAGGGGTAGGATAAGTTTCATGGTTATTTCTTAATATTATAACATTATTTTTACTATAAATTACACTAATTACCACTAATCGCGATTAATGAAAAAAAGATACTATTCACCAAAAATATATTTTCATCCCATTGAACCACATTTTACTTATTAATGACAACCATGTATGGAATATTTTCGAAGTTAAATACACATAAGTAGAAAAAATTAATTTAAACGAATAATCAGTTTGTTTAACTACCACATAGTGGTTTCACTATTCATCAAAAATGAAGTTTTTCAGAACAACGCCAAAAATTCACCCTAAGCTATAATTGACATTCTGTATTCAATAATGATGCCTATTTTACAAAATTCATAACATAGAAGTTACATTAAATATTTTTTTTAATTAAATCCCACTGTTAAATCAAATAGCGTGTTTTTAAGAAACAATATTTATCAAAATATTGACAATTGTTTATGTCCAATTTCATTGTAAAATTAATTCTAAAGACCACCGTTTGATAAAATGGTAAAATTAAATTCTAATTATGCTTTAAAACCACTCATATTCATAATATATCACTATTAATTATTTTGATTAAAAAGGTTGTGTTATTAATTTTCACTAAAATATAAAAGTTATCTGAAATGTACCAAACATTCACCTTAGGCTAAATTCGATACTCCGAATCAAAAAATGAAGACTATTTTGAGAGATAAAATTTATATAATTTTAAAAATTAGGTATTACTATTCATATCGGCTACATTGATTGGTTGTGGTATGTTAAAACTTGAGGTTGCGTACGATACATGAAGCTCTATTATTCAAAGAGAAGTGTACCGTGGAAGCTTGGGGTGTTACAGAATGGTTCCAACTCATCTCAAAATATCAAATTACTTCATCTACATGGGAGATCCATAGATTAATTATTCTTTTCATCAAAAAAAATTGATGGAAAAAGGTTTAAATAAAATCATAAATGGTTATGTAGACCCTTATATAATCATAGGATAGATGGAATGCATGACCAAGATTTAATTTAATAATAATTTTAATGAATCAAATCATAAGCAATGGTCTGGCCTAGGATAATGATCATCCACATGAATGAATCAAATTATGAATTTAAAAAATATATCATTAAATTATTGTCGTTCCTACTTATCATTAGTCGTTCAGAAATCAATTAATTATATTTTTTTAATTAATCAATTCATTCATCATAATTCACATAAAATTTTTCTTAATATTCACATCTAATATTTTTATAAATAAATAATTGTTTTAAAAGTAATTATATACATAATTATACTTTGAAAGAAACACGGTGAGTACCCAGATGAACATTCCAATATTTGTTATGCCCATATACCCTTTGATCATGAGAAATGTTTCAGACATTATTTATCACATAATTTCTTGAAATTCACAATCATCTTAATTATTACACCGATTACATTATTTTTCTCTCGCATGTTATTGTTCATTGTATATAATGTAATAACTATAATATGACTCATAAAAGATATATAAATCGAAAAATTAAATAGAAAATAATAAATTATTGATACATATCAAAACTCTTCGATTGAAATTTCCTATCTCTTAATGACCAAACATATGAACATGTTGATAATAATTGAATAGTATAAAAATTAATTTTTTAACTTATGTAGTTGGGTAAAATTAGACGGCATGTACCAGCCAGCTACATGGTGTGCACTATTTTCACCATCTATTCAATTCACATACTTATGGTCTTGGAATATATACCATGCCAATGAAAAATTCTGAGTACATAGTGTGTACTTGGGAAACACATCCTATGGTCCTTGAGTTACTCAATCACCAGTATGGTATGCCATGTAAGAAGATTCCTGAAATGTCTATGACTAAAAGATTACACACTATGTACCATTATTAAACTCACTATATTATGGATAACTGTGTACCAGACTAGTCCTATCAACATGTGGTGTCAAATTAAAGGGACTACATTTAATTTAAGAACACTCAATTAAATAATTTCAAATTAATTATTGGATCATTGAACACCAGTACATGGCCTATACCTCTGGGTTACCAGGCGTGTACTCTTCTGTTACCCATCCAGATTCTTTAGAAACACTTAATGATATAATCGAATTTATTTCATCCATAAAATTACTCAATTATTATATATTTATGTGAAATAAATGAGGAATAAAAAAACTCACAATTTGGAATTAATAATTATTAAATGTAAATGATTACTAAATTATAAATGTGTAAATCAATCAATTGTATTTAAATATTTAAAAAATATTATGTGACTAATCTGATATCACAAATTGGTTTTAGGTAAAATATAAGTGAGTAATGGGTCATCCCCAACATTCTCTTTCCCATAATAATTGATCTATTTATAATTTTCATAAAGAGAAACATTGTGATCAATTTGATTAATAAAAAATAAACAATGGATTAAATATCATAACTATATTATGGGATCACTACTTCTGATTTATAATTAATTATTCGAGTATAAAATTATATTACAAGAAATTAGTTCATTATTGATCGATTTTACAATTGATCTTTTTTGTATTGTCATTTCATTAAATGAATCATGGGTATATTCCCTCTAGCTGTATAAGATCCCAGATTTTCTCGAGGAATGTTCTTGTTTATGTTTTGGTTTAAGTTTACTAATTGTGGTTCATGGATTTTTTTGGATGTATGTGGAATCACAGGAGTGTCTTAGTGGCTCGAGAAATGAAATAATGGAGATTTCGGCCATCATGTGAATGTTTCACTATTACCACATTTTTAGTAGTAACCATATTCCCAATCAATTCTATCTAAGAGGTAGGGGTGAATGTTTTAGTAAACCAATCAAGAGGAAAGGACAAAAAATGAAGGCCTAGATAGAGGAATACTTCAAAGTTGGTGCACATTTTTTAATACTATGTGGGGCTCCCTAGGTAGCTATCCAACTGAACCACTTGTGGATAGTGGTTGATGCATGGATGGCATAGGGTTTTGGAAAATGTGAGTCCAAACCCAAAGCTCCATTAAAATTTGTATTCCACAATTTATTCCTCTAAATATTTTTTGTTCCTCATCCTTCTTTCTTCCTCATTATCTATCATCCAGCCCTAGTGACTAACATAATCACCAGAATATTACCATGGATGGATCTTCTTTGTTCTTTTACTTTTCGAGAGTCCTTGGTTGTGAATCGAATCTCCTAGAATGTAATATTCTCTTCAAGCTTCTCTTATCATGATTAGGGAATTTGGCTTCATGATTCATTATCTAAATCCCTAAAAGCATTTTTTTAATAGATCATAGGTTATAGATTCAAAGGTATCATGAATCTATATATAACACTAAGTTTAAGCATGAGTTCATCTCTGGTTTAGGGTAGGTTTTATTCAAGTGATATTCCTAGGTCTAGAAGTTTATATTTACTTGTGTGGTTGTGTTAATGGCTCCATCTTCTTGTTAATTTAATGAATTTGAATGGATTTGTTAAAAGGGTTGTCTAAATGATGAATTGAACCCCCAAGAACCACGTGGGACACATTTAGAATGAATAGATTAATTTAAGTCCCCTCATGTTATGTTCTAATATTCCAAAACATGAAAAATTGTAATGATGACTATGGAGTTGACTTGAGTTAAATTATTTCTGAAGATGACCATATTGATATGTTTGTTAATTTAGAATTGGAATTATTGGAAATTGTGTCTGGACATTAATAATGGCATAATGGTTTGTTTGGCATAGTGTATAGAGTGTTAAATTGAATAAGGGGATTGTGTCTAATGACTTATAATATTGAGATTAAAAATCATGAATGGGATAAAACATGTGAAATTATAAACTATGTGAAATGGGTTAATATATAAAAGATGTTGAATAAGATAAATGGGTTATAATATGAGAGGGAATTGAGTTAAATGGGCCATGTATGGTCTGTGGTAATTGTGTCCATCCCTTAAGCACCAATGATTATTTATGTGTTAAATGGAGCATTAATTGTGAATGTTAGGTGTTTTGATTATGCATGTTCTATTATTTAGTATATATGGAAATTCAAAGAATAAGAATGTGAAAATGGTTTAATGTTATGTGGGTTATTAGACAGAGGCTCCACCTTCAGGTCGGGTTGGACAGAGGTTTTGTTCCCCCTTGAATGCACATATTAGGGAGTTGGATGGATGCTCTAATCCCCAAATAGTTGAATTTGACGAAACATCCTAGACTGAGACTCCAAGGTGAGTGTAGAGTATTTTTTTTTGAAATGTTTATCCCTAATGAGATAGGGAACATTACATTACTAAAATTTTGATAATTAATCATTTTAGGATGAGGTTTAAATGATGTAAATTCATAACCCGTGTATTGAGTGAAAGAAATGGTTTATGTGATTGAATGGATAAATGATGAATGTTTCTAAAGTGGATATTTTTAATTAATGTAGTTTATGTTTTCTATTGTTTATACTTATAATTATTTACAGCTTTCATGAACTATATGTATTGATTAGATATTCTATAGACACTATTGGTGATGGCCTACTGAATTGTAATCCACCCTTCTCGGAATGCCATTGTTTACTAAATAATATTTAATTATTATAGGATTAGACATGGGAAAAGGATATGTGCTAGGGATTTGAAATGTGCTTGGGAATGATCATGGATGGTGATTAGTACATGGAATCATGACCCATTTTGTAGGATGTTTCTATTAGTATTTATTTTGGGTTTCAATCGTTGTGGAACTATGGGCGTGAAATGGAATATTTCTCTTTTGGTAGTGGTTGTACCCTGTTTGGGAAATGGTTGGAATTATCGGTTCTAGTTTATTATGATTTTGTCTTATTTTTTATGTTAAATTTTGTGTCATTATTTGGTAAAGATGTTATAGTATCCCCAAATGACCTATTGGGCCCTTTCTACTAGTTGGATGCCTGTAGCACATGGGGAGGCACACATATGGTCATCTGGACACCTATAGGAGAGCACTGGTTTGGGGGTTTTGGGCTAAATACATTAGAATGTGCTATCATAGCTATTCATCACTATGGTAATACTATTTGGTGATGGTATAAAGGAGGTTAGTATGTGTTAGGTTTTTGTGGTGAGCTTCTGTTTGGTAATAGCTAACACATCCATTGGGAAAACCCAAGTACCTAGGGTGGGAATTATTGTTCTTGATATGTTTTGTTATAGTTTCATGATATTTCACAATTTGTTTATTCACTTGTTGTGTGATGAGATTGATTTATATAATTTAATCATGGATATAATAGTGTGAATTGTTTCATAAATTCATCATTAAAGGAACCTAGGGATAAATGTGGAATGCATCATGATAGAAAGACATGAGATGAGTGTGTGAGACATTAAGGGTAGAATGATTTTCACATTCCAAACAATATGAAGATTATAATGTCTAATAATGTTGATATGAATGGGTAAATTGAATGATTCTGAATGAATTTTTATGTAATTGCACAAGATGAAATGAGGAAAATGAGCTAAAATGTTGGTTATAATAAATGGTGTGATGAGAGGGGTACATAAATGTGAAGTATTTTCATTGTGATTATTTAAATAATTTAGAAAGGGTTCATGTAGAAATACTACAGATTAGGTTAGTTGGTTTATGCCATATTTACCATGACCCTCTGTATGGACAATTGATTGGAGTGTTCAAAGTGAGTTGATATCTGTTGGGAATGGTGTATGAAAATGGGGGTTTTTTGGATAGTGGAGAGCCTTCTTTTATGAAATTTTTTGATGTTTTTGTTATGTGTTAAGCGATGATTAATGGAATTATATGAATATTTCATCACAATGTCATGTAATGGTTGCGAAATAAGAGGGATGTCATTGAGAATGATCATTTGGAAGTGGAAAATTAAAACCCATTGGTTCAGGGTATCATAGGAATGAATCGTTTTTGTGAGAACATCACTCATTACATGCAGATGATGGAATGAGACCTATGGTGGGTTATTCAATATATATTTGAGCATACTTGTGGGTTTTATTTGCAACACCCAGTTCCTTTTTCTGGAGGGGGTGAACATGATGCAGCTATATTCTAGATATGGTACATCCATATTTTCTTGGTCACATAGAGACTCCTCCTGAGAAGTTAGTCATGATGGAATCTTATATGTTTTGAGGGAAGACAAATAGATGTTGGGACATTCTTTTTTAGACCCATATAGTTGATGTTATGTCATGGAAATATTTTTAGGAAAATGTTTACCAACATTTCTATTCAAAGTCCTTGAGGTATGAAAAGGCTTCACAGTATATGAGGTGACCCAGGTGATGAAGAGAGTAATGAAACAAACATGATGTTTCATTGACCTGTAATGTTTTGTTCCATATTTTTAGAGGATTAGGAAACTATTGAAATAAATTTTTAGGATGTAATTAAATATGATATTATGTATCAGGTGAATATATTATGATTCAAATGAGATTCTAAGGTGGTGGATCTTGCCCTTATATTGGATGGAAACCACATGGAGGACCCCAGGGTTGGGAATGATGTTCTAATTGTAAGATACTTTAGTGCGATGTCCAATGGAAAGAAACCCCATTTCATGAAATTTCACTATAACACCCCGATATTTTATGAGATATATTATTTTTAATTTCATTTATGTCTCTTATTGTACACCAAGATTAGTTTGTACTATACACAACACAACATTATCTACCCGTATACGCATCACTTTTCATGGCAAGTTTTACACACAATTTCATGTTTGTTTTGTAGAAATTATATTATGAAACATTAAGTATAGATATTGTTTTATGAATAAATGAAATATTTTTTAATTATGTTATACACAAAACCAAACAGAGCTTGCACTACTTGTAACCCCGACTTGGCTTTCATTACACGCAATCAAAACCGTCCTCGATACTGTGTGTAGTACGCAATACCGAGATTCAATAAACAATGATATATTATTAAAATAATATATAAACTAGCCGTTATAAATATTATTAACTGAATTTTGAATTTTATAACATTATATTTCATCATACACATTTTCAAGAATGAGGTATTAAAACAAAATCAGTTTTCGGATAAAAGAAGTATTTTTTTAAAAATATCATTTTTACCACCTTTTGATGGCGCACCCAATTTAAAAATAATTTTTGACATGTTTATAAGTTAAATTTGACAAAATAATACATATTTTTGTAATAAGGATATAAATATTTACTTTGGATAAATTTTTAATATTATTCCGATAACATTCATATTTTAATGAATAGTAAAAACACGCTATATTTTAATTAAAAACGTATTTTTTCATTGTAATAATTTATATGGTTAAATTATAATATTAAATGGGTTTAATGTATAATTAGAATATATTTTTACCATTTAATATAATTTATTTCATTAGCATTGATTTTATATTGAATTCGGAGGTTAAATCAATTCAATCTTTTGCAATGTTTTAAACAAAAACCTGTTTTATTTCAACAACAAGATTAGTTTTAATTTAATTTCTGCTACTTATTTATATTGAATATGGTTAAATTGATTCAATATTTGGATCTAGTGGGTCTAATGTCTGATAATAGGTTACATTTAATTTTTTTGACAGTATGAATTGTAACTACTGTAATTTTTATCTACTACAGTTAAAGGTAAATCGGGTAATTAAGGGTAAATATAATATTATAAAATTGTTCTAAAACCTATCAAAATCCTATTGGATGACTAAAAGTCGACCCAGATCACCTAAGGGTCTGATTGGATTCATTAAATGGAATTTTGTTCATGATAATAATTTAATTAATATCATAACCAAAGAAAGTGACAACATGTCACTTCATAAATGCTATAAGTATAATAATTTTAATTTAATGATAAACTTAATGAATCTTCCAACATGAATAATCTCCAGAAATATAATAAAATATTATACATAATGTGTTTTTATTTAGAATTTTTAGGGATTAAATAATTATCATTAAAGGTTACACAATAGTGATGTTGAAATTATTTTATGGATTGCAATATCAAATAAATGGTTTTAAAAATTTTAAAATAAATATTATATGAACTATTTAATATTATCCACGGATTTACAATATTACTATGAAATGTTAGGAAGCTATTTAATCATTTAGTTTGAATATATCCCATTTGTGGAGTTTATTTAAATTCAAATAAATAAATAGTGTCAAAATTGACACTATTGTTATTTTTTAAAAATAACATATTATTAAAATGTTTAAAAATCACAAAAAATATTTAAAAATTATAAATTGAAATTTATATAGTCGAAAATGTCATAACTTATCTAATTATGGAAAATTATCAACACAGAAGTGATTATTTATTACCATTTAAAATTTAGAATTATATTACCACAAATAAAAATAAATAGATTAAATAAGGATAAATCAAAATGATAAGGTTTAAAATAAGATCAAAACAAGTCTAAATTTTATTGGTTATTGATATTACAATCCTATCTGATCTAATATTTTAATTGAGTCATTTTTGTCTATTTTTATGTGGAGTTTGAATTTATATTAAATTAATATTTTTGAGGATTCCAAAGGAGCCCCTCTCTTTCCTTATAAAAGGGCACCTCCTCCCTCTCATCTTTACACAACATTAACCCTTCAAGCTCGGACAAACCATTCCCATCTCCCTTCTAAACTTCCCTTGAAATATTATAGAGGTCCTATTCTTCTTCAATGTCAAATATTAGTGCCCTAAGAAGAGGTTTCAAAGAGGTGTGTCGAAGAATTGGTAATATCAGTTACCGATTCCTTCAAATTTATTTCTTCTTGTACATCATCTTCTTTAGTTGTTTCATTATGCAGTAATAACATCAGTATCACTAATATAGTTATACATTATTATAAATATTATACAACCCTATTCCACCTTCTATCTATCCTACCGAAAATGAAATCACTGCTCGTGTGTACGTACAGAATATCGTCTCCACGCTGTGGTGTAATCTGTTTTCCACCACCACCATACATTGATGGGTATAACGGTGTAAATAATGACTATATGTGATTATTTTAAAGTGATATTTATTCTGAAATAGTATTCATACACATCCATACAATTCCACGATCATGGGAACGATATCATCGCTCGTGCGTATGTATGGACTACTGTCTCCACGACGCGATGAGATTCATTCGCCATGTTGACCATAAAATAAAAAATATAAAGTATATATAATAATGATGATGAAATATATGACATAATAAAGCTAATATATTTGTGTATATATATATATATGTCATCTACTAACTTCTATTCAAGTCAATAATGAAAGGAAAACAACGTTCATGCGTACGTACAGCCTACCGTCTCCATGAACGGTGGGTTTCATTCATCTATATATATATATATATATATATATATATTCTAAATATATATGAAATATAAATCATGATTTAAATTCTAGAATTATTTAAATCATGATATAAGTAATAATAATATCAAGAACAACAATTCCAAACGCGTATGATAAATGAAATGATTTTACCCAAAACGCTACCTTAGCATGGAATTTACAAAAGAACGGGTAATATAAAGTCATAAGATAACCATATATGATATAAAAAAATGAATATAATTCTTTAATAATTCAATGAAATTATTTAAATCATTAAACATGATTTTCAGATACATATTAAGGATATCAGACATAAGGTAAGGGATAACTTTTCCAATGTCGTTTTTATCCGAGATTTTGTATTTTTATGAATTTACTAGGCTTATATTTATCATCCATGTCCCTGTTTTCTAAAAATGGTCTCATGTATGTTTTAATTCCTTTTTAAAAATTTTTGACTTTTACTACATCGTATGTCAGGAATCTTTCTTTTACGAGATACTTTTTGTCTTTTCCGGCAAAAAGTACGTGAAGAATGTTTTTTAACATATATTGCATGAAAGGATTTTTATAGTTTTACAAAGCCTTATTTTCATGTAGATTCTCCAAAATATTCCATGACTATTTTCAAAAAAATACTTTCCTTTTTAAATTGCATGACATTTTGTGAAAAGAAAATGATTTTAAAGAGAAAAAGATATTTTCCTCAAGAATGGAGTTCAAATGTTTTATCAAAATTATTTTCCATCTAATATGACATTATTTCATATGTGTATTGTTTCAAGTATAATTTCTCTGTGATTTACTTGGATTCAATTTTTTTATTATGAAATGATATCCATTTCTTTTATATGGATTATGTGGTGAGGGGATGATGTTTATGAAACCAATTTTATTCATTGGGTTATTATGAATGATGTATGTTTATTTTGTGGCACAAGTAATAATGATTTTATTATGAGATTGGTGGGACCTATATCTCCCTCCTATTCATTGGGTAAAGATTTATATCTATTGAGATAGACATGGCTGGAACGGTATGTTAATCTGGTTAAGTGTTACAGGACTGGAACGAGGAGTGAACTCGATTTAGAAAGGGACTTCGTCCCCCAAGATGGTCATGGTAGCAATGCCTTGGCTACTATGGAAATCCTATCATGTGCTTAATATTGGCCACAATTACATGTTTTATTCCCATGCTATTTTATCATGATTGAAGTTCCTTTATGATATATGCCTTACGTAATTCCATGATTTATGTCTTTTCTCAAGATTTTGATGTCTAGATTTTATGTTCATGCTTTTGCATTCAAATATTTATGGATTGTTTTATGTTCTCCATTCATACCATTACTGAGCATTCGAACTCAACCTTTTTGTGTTTTCTTTTCCCCAGGTAAAAAAAATGGTTTTAGGTAAGAAAACAAAAGGGGAAGATCTATATGGGAGATGTTAAAGATCCTTCACCGTGATTAGAAGATTATATTCCATTTTTCCAAGGAACAAAACTATTACTATCCTTGTTTATCTATTTTTTTTATTTATTATGTATTCCACAAAATTAATGTAATGTCCATGTTCGTCAAGATTTGGGTCTCTACAGTTGGTATCGGAGTAAAGGTGTAGTTACCCTTGGAAACTAGGATGCGAAAACTTTAGTGTGATCACAAGGGATATTTCTAAGGTATGTCTAGGGGTGTCCCTATTGTTTAGTAATGTCCCTATGGTTTCGTATAACTATAGGTTACGGTCCTAGAATTATGTTTACAATCATGAATAACCTAGGGTGAACCTAAGTAATCAGGGATTAAAGAATGTGTGATAAGTTAGACATCCCATAATTGACTTTTTATGATTATGTGGTTCCCCGTTATTTTAAATATTTCTTACACGATGATTTCTTGTCTTAGTCAATGGAGGGATCAAGAAGGAATTTAGTTAACATTGATTCAAATGGACAAATTGGTGACCATGAGCAACGAAATTGTGTAATTCCTAGAGAAAAAGATATTGTGATTATGTTGAATCAGTCATCTCGATATATGATTGAAAAGGTGAAGTTTAGTTGTATTCCTAAGTCATAAAATAAGAGGAATATGGAATTATATGCATGTTCACATGGTGAGATTCATAGAGAAGGGAAGATTGAGATTTATAATTAAGGGATGAATAACCTTGAGGAATACCTCAAATAGAGGGGAAGATGTTATCTATGTGGAGAAAAGGGTCATAGAGTGACAGACTGTCATGGAGTTCAATGTCTTATTTGTGGAGAACATGGTCATTACCCAACTCAATGCCCAGACCTAAGAGGTTACTTCTAAATCAAAGAAGGATGTATTCCATGACGATCATTGAAGAGGTTGTATTGAAGTGTTTATGTATTGGTATACAAGAATAATGTTTCTGAGATACTTTCATGAAATATTGGAATATCTATGTATTGATTATTTCTAGTTTTTAATAATTATATGGCACATGTAACAATGAAAAGTGATAGAAATATTTTTTGAAAGTAGATGACTTGCGCATAATGAAAGGAGATAATGAGATGTTAGATAGTTTTCATGAGCTCATGACTAATATAAAGACTATATGATATCATGGTTTGTGTATATATAAATTTTGGGATTTTTGTATGTGGAAAGGGCTAACTTTTGACAGCATTTATGTTTTCACTAAGGTTCAATGGGTGTTCATTTTTCAAAAGAATACATGATTAAGGTATTCACATGTTTGGAATCTGACCAACAAGATATATCTTATGATATATGGGGGATAAGTGATGGTTTTCAAGTGCTTGTTATGTGAAATTTCACATAATCGTTTTATTTATACTATGAGATTAAACATATGTATTTTGGATAAGACTAATGATTGGAATGGATTATATTGGACATCTGATAGTATTGTTTAAGGCTATGACATTTTTTATATTATTAACGGAGTGTTATAATAGATAAGTTTCATAAAAAGAGACAAAAAATAGGATGTGTGACAACCCATCATTTCGGACAAGGTTGTGGGAAACAAACCCACAACCGAAGTGCGACACGCCTTTATCACCTACCACTGGCCTATAGGAAGTCCCTGGTTAATAGAAATTCGTTTTATTTTATTATAAAGTATGATGGTTGAAGTATAAGTTAATTTTTGGAATCGTATACGATTAACCTCACCAAAGATGGACTTATGTATATTTTATAACATTTCTTAACCTTATGTTTGAAACAGATGGAATGACCCATCATTCTATAACATGGTCTGCTAACACTTCACGAATAACAAATTCAACTTCATTTCTCTAAGAGATGAAATGGAAATTGTTCATGGAACAAACAACAGTGAAACTGTAACAAAATAAAGTATGTATTTCTTCTATTTAATATTTTTCAATTTTTGGGAAACGATATTGAAAACCAAAAATGTTGTCCTAGAGCTCTTATATCTGATTAATTAGATGGTACCTTAGATCATCACAAATTTATGGCTTTGTGATTGTTGGCACTTTCATTTCCATGTTCTCGACGACTCTCCATCAGAACATGATGGTTATATTTTTCTTCCATTTCCATATTTTCACCTATGATAACCTCTATGGAAACCCAGTGATGAGTTACATTGGGTAATCGTTACATTTTATACATTAGTTTTTAAAATTATGTTTTGGTATTCCTTTTAACGATGTGGGTTTCTATTAAAGAAACTTTTATGTATTAAACCATTTATAACCCTGACGAATTTCGAGGGAGAAATTCATTTTTAGCGGGGTAGAATGTAACACCCCGATATTTTATGAGATATATTCATTTTAATTTGTTTCGTGTCTTCTATTTTACTCCAAGATTAGTTTTTACTATACACAACACTGTATTAGCTTATCATATACGCATCACTATTCTTGGCAAATGTTACACAGAATTTCATTATTGTTTTTAGAAATTGTTCTATGCAACATTATGTTTAGAATTTGTTTAATGAATAAATGATATAATATTTAATTATGTTATATGAAACACCAAAGGTAGTTTTACTACACGCTACCCCGACTTGGCTTGCATTACACGCAATCAAAACCTTCCTCGATAGCGTGTGTAGTACGCAATACCGGGTTTCACTAAACAACAATATATTATTAAAATAATCTATAAACTAGCCATTGGGAATAGTATCAATTTAATTTTGAATTTTATAACATTATATTTCATCTTACACATTTTCAAGAATGAGGTATTATAACAAAATTAGTTTTTCGGATAAACGAAGTATTTTAAAAAAATGCAGTTTTACCGCCTTTTGATGGCGCACCCATTTTAAATCTAATTTTCACATGTTTATAAGTTTAATTTGAAAAAATAAAACTCCTTTTTGGAATCAGGATATAAAAATTTACTTCGGATAAAAATTTCATATTATTATTATAACTTTTATATTTTAATAAATAGTAAAAACACGCTATATTTTAATTAAAAACAACTTTTTTCATTGTAATAATTTATTTAGTTAAATTATAATATTTAATGGGTTTAATGTATAATTATAATATATTTTTACCATTTAATATAATGTATTTCAGTAGCATTGATTTTACATTGAATTCGTACGTTAAATCAATTCAATCTTTTGCAACGTTTTAATCAAAAACCAGTTTTCTTCCAAAAATGAGATTAATTTTAATTTAATTTTTGAAACTTCTTTTTATCAAATTTGGAAAAATGCATTCCCTATTTGGATTCAGTGGGTTCAAATTATGATAATCGGTCACATTTTTTGACATTATGAATAGTAATTACGGTAATTTTTATTTACTACAGTTAAAGCAAAATCGGGTAATTAAGGGTAAATATAATATTATAAAATTACCCTAACACCTGAGAAAATTCTATTGGATGACTTAAAGTCAACCCATATCACCTAAGGGTCGGATTTTATTCATTTAATGGACATTTTTTGATGAAAATAATTTTATTATTATTAAAACCAAAGAAAGTGACAACATGTCACTTTCTAAAATCCTCTAAGTATAATAATTTTAATTTTGTGATAATCTTAATGAATCATCTAACATGAATTGTCTCTAGAAAGCTAATAAAATGTTCTACATAATTTGTTTTTATTTATAATTTTTAAGGATTAAAAAATTATCATTAATGGTGACACAATAGTGATGTTGAAATTATTTTAAGGATTAAAAAATCAAATAAATGGTTTTAAACATATTAAGATTAATATTATAATAACTATTTAATATTATCCATGAATTTTCTAGATTACTATGACATGTTCGGAAGATATTAATCCTTTTATTTCAAATTTATCATTTCTGTGGAGTTTATTTAAATTCAAATAAATGAATAGTGTCCAAATTGAAACTATTATTATTTTATAAAAATAACATATTATTATATTGATTAAAAATCACAATAATATTTAAAAATTATACATTTAAATTTATATAGTCAACAATTTCATAAAGTATCTAATTATTGAAAATTAACAACACATATGTTATTATTTTTAACCATTTAATTTTTATAATTTTATTACCATAAATAAAATTAAATAGATTAAATAAGGATAAATCAAAATGATAAGGTTTAAAATAATATCAAAAGAAGTCTAAATTTTATTGGTTGATGGGATTACAATCCTATATCATCTAATATTATAATTGAGTCATTTTTTCTGGTTTTTGTCTGGGGTTTGAATTTATATTAAACTATTATTTTTGAGGATTCCAAACCTTCCCCTCTCCTTCCTTATAAAAGGGCACCTCATCCCTCTCATCTTTACACAACATTGAGCCTTCAAGATCGGCCAAAACCTACCCATTTCCCTTCTAAACTTCCTTATAAATATTCTAGAGGTCTTGGAATTCTTCAAAGACCAATGTTAGTGCCCTAAGAAGAGGTTTCAATGTTGCGTTTCGAAGAAGAGTTAATATCCGTTACCGATTCATTCAAATTTAATTCTTATTATACTTCCTCTTCTTTAGTTATTTCATTATTAAGTAATAACATAAGTATCACTCATATACTGATATGTTAGTATAAATATTAAACAACCCTATTCCACCTTCAATCCATCCTATGGAAAATGAAATCACCATGTGCGCGTGCGTACGTACAGAATACCGTCTCCACGCCGTGGTGTAATCTGTTTTTCACCACCACCTTACATGGATGGGTATAATGGTGTAAATAATAACTATATGTGATTATTTTAAAGTTATATTGATTCTTAAATATTATACATACAATTCCATACAATTCCACGATCATTGGAAAGATATCATCCCCCGTGCGTACGTACGGACAACCGTCTCCACAACGCGATGAGACTCATTCTCCATGTTAACCATAAAAGGATAATTATAAAGTATATATAATAATACTAATAAAATATATTACATAATAATTCTACTGGATTTGTTTATATATATATCTGTGTGTGTGTGTGTGTGTTATCTACATACATTCATTCAAGTCAATAAGGAAAGTAAAACCGCATTCATGCGTACGTACAGCCTACCGTCTCCATGAACGGTGCATTTCATTTCATTTATCTATCTATTATATATATATATATATATTCTAAATATATATGAAATATAAATCATGATTTCCAATCTAGAATTATGTAAATCATGATACAAGTAATAATAATATCAAGAACAACAAGTCCAAACGTGTACGATAAATGAAACGATTTTACCCAAAACACTACCTTAGCATGGAATTTACAAAAGAACGGGTAATATAATGTAATAAGTGAACCATATATGATATCATAACAACGAAAATGATTCTTTAATAAGTCAATGACATTATTTAAATCATTATAATGTATGTTCGTATACATACGAAGCATATCAGACATAAGGTAAGGGATAACTTTTCCAATCTCGTTTTTATCGGAGATTGTTTATTCATAAGTATTTATTGGTGTTGTATTTATCATCCATGTACCTATTTTCTAAAAATTGTCTCATGTATGTTTAAAGTCCTTTATACCCATTATTGACTTTTACTACATGGTATGTAAGGAATCTTTCTTTTACAAGGTACTTTTTGACTTTTCTGTCAAAATGTACGTGAAGAATGTTTTTTTAACATATATGGCATGAAAGGATTTTTAAATTTTTATAAATCATTATTTTCATGAAGATTCCTCCAAAATATTTCATAACTATTTTCAAAAAAATCATTTTCTTTTTAAATTTCATGAAATTTGGTGAAAAGAAAATGATTATAAAGAAAAAGGATATTTTCTTCAAGAATGGAGTTCAAACGTTTTATCAAAATTATTTTCCATATATGATGAAATTATTTCATATGTGTTTGGTTTCATGTATATTGTCTCTATGATTTACATGGTTTCACTTTTCTTATTATTAATTGATATCCAATTCTATTATATGTATTATGTGATGATGGGATGATGTTTATGAAACCCATTTTATTGGTTGGGATATTAAGAATGATGTATGATTATTTTTTGGAACAAGTAAGAATGATTTCATTATGAGATGGGTGGGACCAATATCTCCCTCCAATTCATTGGGTAATGATTTATATCTCATGAGATAGACATGGCTGGAATGGTATGTTAATCCGGTTCAGTGTTACAGGACTAGAATGTGGAGTGAACTCGATTCAGAAAGGGAATTTTTCCACTAAGATGGTCTTGGAAGCTATGCCTTGGCTCTATAGAAATCATATAATGTGTTTAATAGTTACCACAATTACATGTTTTATTCCCATGATATTTTATCAGTATTGATGTTCCATTATGATATATTCCTTACGTACATCCATGATTTATGTCTTTGCTAAAGAATTTGATGTCTAGATTTTATGTTCATGTTTTTGCATTCAAATATTTATGGATTGTTTTATGTTCTCCATGCTTACCATTACTGAGCATTCGAGATCTCCCTTTTTGTGTTTTCTTTTCCCTTGGATATAAATAATGATTTTAGGTACAAAACCAAAAGTGGAAGACCATTATGGGAGATGTTGATGATCTTTCACCATGATTAGAAGATTATATTCTTTGTTTCCAAAGACACTAAACTATTACGGTCCTTGTGTGTCTATTTTTATTATTTGTTTTGTATTCCGAAAAAGTAATGCAATGTCCATGTACGTCAAGCATTGGGTCTCTACATTCACCAAGGTAATAGTGGACATATTAGCCAGAAGACCGAACCATCCCCTCAGAGTAGTGATCATGTTATCTACTATCAGCGTGAAAATATTGTGTGCATGTGCAATCAAAGTACATGACCACCAATTGAGTTTCGAGCATGTGTTAGAACAGGGATTGTGTAGAGGTTCTATAGGAACCCATGAGTAATGGAAAATGATGGAGGCTTATTTTCGATGTCATGTACTAGGAGGTGGTTGGTTATCCTATATCGTCCATGTATTTGGAGCTCTTCTGGTTGTATTGGTCGAGTTCTTGGATGAGTAACATTAGCTGATATATTCCATATTAGCAAGGTAGTATAGACCCATGAATTCTAACAGTATCCCATGGTAGAGTAGCTTATCAGTTTTATACAGATCAATATACACCAGGATGTGGTGATCCAAGACCATTGAATGATCGATTTATGATTATTATTGCATGCATTCTTGTAATTGATTTATTTGATAGATGTGGCTCACATTATTTTGTAACTTTTCAACTATTCGTTATGTTAGGTCTATTGGTGGATTTTTTTGGGTCATGATTGTTGATACACTATTAGAGATCTGAGTAGAGGATATTAGGTAGTGTAATGGGTGTTCTCTTGATGTTGGTTGAAGTTTTTTCCTATGGGACATGATTGTGCTTGACAATTCATGTTTTTATGTGATTTTGGCCATGGATTGGATAGTGGTTTACCATGACCGTATCGATTGTTTCTAATGTAGGTTAACATTCATTTCTCTTTAAAGATACACTTATATCAACCATGGTGAGTGGGACATTCAAGTAGTCTATGCAGGGCCAGTTATCCAGTGGTTGGGTGAGGTTAAAACTCAAGGGGGTTGTATTATACCTGAGGATTGGGGAGTAGATCAAAATTTCATTACTATAATTGTGGAAATATTTGTAGATGTGTTTCCAAAAGACATATCTGGGTTGTTTCTTGAAATAGACGATGAGTTCACAATTGATTCTTTCAAGGAGTAGTGCCAGTTTCGAATCTATCATATAAAATGGAACTGGCAATACTCAAAGAGAATAAAACTCAATTGGAGGAACTGGAAAACAAGAGGTGTGTTTTCCTTCGAATGTCACCTTTGGGATCTCAATGATTTTTTTAATAATGATGATATATCATTATAGATATGTGTCAATTTTTGGAAGTTGAATATTATTATGGTTAAGAACTGATAACCTCTTCCTCAAATTGATGATCTTTTTAACTAGATAAGGGTTCATTCAAAGTTTCTAATATGGTTCTAATATCAGGATATTGTCATCTAAGGGTTAAAACTTCTAATATACTAAAGAGTACCTTTAGAATGAGTGATATTTTATATGAGTTTTTGGTAATACCTTTTGGATTGAACAATTGGCCTATCGTTTTTATCACCCTAATTAACTGAATAATTCACCCAAAACTAGATCAATTTTATTAATTTTTTTGTTGATTACATATTGGTTTACTCTAATACTCATGATGATTATAATAAACATCTTTAAATTTTCTTGACTACACTAAGAGAGCATCAGATATACACCAAGAAATAAAAGTTTTAATTCTAGATTGTTAGGATGAATTTATTGAGTCATGTCTTCTCAATGGAAGGTGTGTTAGTGGACGCAGAGAACCTGCGAGTAGTGGCATCATGGGAAACCCCCAAAAATATTTCCTATTCAAAACGTTTTCTAGGTTCTACTATCTATTACCAAAGGTTCATTAAGGACTTCTATAATTTTTAAAAAACTCTTTTTTTGTTTGACTAATAATGGCATCAGTTTTGAATGGTCTGGGGCATGTTACAATGTATTCCATGAGTTAACGAGTTAGTTGACATCTTCATGAATTCTGATCATACCTATCAATGTTAAGGGGTGCACCTTGTTTTGTGATGTGTCTGGTGTTGGACAAGGGGTAGTGTTTATGTTTAATGATTAGGTAGTGGTGTATGGGTCAAGGCAGTTGAGCTCTCCTGAAATAAGTTACCATACACACAATCATGGGTTGTCCGCAATGGTATATTCTTTAAATAGTTGGATATAAAAAAAATTTGGATAATAATTTACTAGGTATAATGATCATAATATCTGTATCTACATCTTATCTTAGATTAATTTGAAACTTCGACTGTGAATATGGGTTGAGTACATATTGACATTTGACCTTGAGATAGTTTACACTCTATAAAAGGGGGGAAACTGTTGTAGATACATTGATCTAGATGACTCAAATTAATGGTGTTTATGAATCAATTTCACCTTGGTTGATGATTAATGTGTCTACATAGATATATCTCAATGTGCAGAATGGGCACGGGTAGATGACCCTTGCATCCTTTGCAATTTGGTTCGTACTTTTAAGATTAATTCGATAAAGAAAACACAATGATTCATATTTCATGGCATTAATGGATATTCTTAAAGGTAAAGTGCCACCATCCCATTAAACCCTTAGTGATGACATATTTTTCATGTTCGTGTTGGTGTTTTTGTGAGAGAATGTTTGTAGGATGAATTGATGTGTGAGTTTTACGCGTTTATGTGGGATGTTCATCGTGTTTTGACCAAAATGTATCATGCTCTTCAATGATAGAATTGGTGACCATAAATGATGAATTAGGTTATAGGTTTCATGGTTTGATGCCATACCAATTAGTAAGTGAATGCCATGAATCAACAGTTGGGTAATTTGTTAAAACCATTTCCTTTTACAGAATAGAAATGGGACGACCTAACAATGTATTTCATCATAGGCCTTCTAAGTATTCCTCTAATGAATGATTATAAGTGGGTATTAATGGATATGGTTACCATGGTGTCTCCTTTATTGATAATTTGAGAGATATAAACCATTGAGTTTTTGTGTGAATTGTATGTTTGGGAAATAGTGTTGTTTCATGAAGTACTACAGACTATAGTTTTGGTTCGTCCTCCACATTTTAAATCTTGTATCTGGAATGGATTACTAAAAGCACTTGGTAACCATGTGTTTTTAGTATGGATTTACACACCTATATGGATAAGAAATCAGAGTATACTATTCAGGTAATAGAAAATATTTTGAGGGATTGTTACCTGGATTTTGGTGGATCATGGGAGAATCATTTAGTTCTTGTTGAATTTGCGTATATAAATAGTTACTAGGGGATGATTCAAACGTAAAAATATGACGGCTATATTATAGAATATGTAGATACTCATAGTGTTGCTTGGAGACAATAGGCAATGAATTTTTATGGGAAACTCTCATGCAGGGGACGTCAGAAATGGTTTGGTTGATTCAGAAATGTATGGATACATCACAGAGTAGGATGAAGTTGTTTGTGGATCAGTGTCATATACATGTTGTGTTTAGAGTGGGTGATCATGAGTTTCATTATGAGTGACCATGGATGGGTCATTGTTTGATTTTAAAATAGTGAAACATGTCACCCAGGTATGTGGGGTTGTTTGAGATTATGGAGAGGATCGATCTGGTAGTGTACAGATTGGCTCTTTCACAATAGTATAGTGGCATGCATGGTGTTTTTCATGTGTCACAGCTTCAGAATTATCACCCTAATCCATATCATGTATTTGATTTCGAGTATGTTGATCTTTACTACAATGTTTCCTTTTAAGATATTCTTCTTTAATATTGCATATTATCATAAGTTATACTTGATAGGAAAAATGGTGCCTTTGTTTCGAGGGTTCTGGCAGCATGTTACTGTTCACAATGAAACATGGGAGAGGGTGATAGATATGTGGGATGAGTTTCTAGATTTCTTTTCATTATTAGATTAGTGAGCCTTGGGAATGTAGCTCAAGGATGAGCCATTATATTTGGGGAGGTTGTAAGATTACAGATTTTTTCGACGCACGTAAATTTTTATGTTTCGGTTTATGTCACATTATTTTGTATAATGTAATGTTTTCTAGATATATTAAGATGATTGTGGGTGTATAAAGATAATCAGACATGAATTTTGTAATATTATGGCTATCCAATGCATGTTACATGGTTTTTTCATGGTTAGTTGTCAATGTGCCCCAAACCATGCTATCGATGTATATGGAGTTCACTATTTAGTAAATCGTAGAAGAGGGGAGGAAAAACCATTTGGGCATAGATTTAGTCATTTCGCGTAGTTTCCACTCGGTTTATCCAATCATCTATGTCCCCCTCATGAAAATGTGTGATCCTACTCTATAAGATAGAGGCATGTGCATTGTTGGTTCACACTTTGGAGAATTAGGCAGCCAAACTGTGGGACCCATTATAAGTGGGATTTTAAAATTTTTCTCCGACATGATTTTACATTACTCATGATAATTTATTCCTTATTCATCCTCTTATAGCCTTATTGGATATCATAAACTCTAAAATCATTCCATGGATAAATCTCCATCATTTCTTGTCCATTTGGAGTTTCTTTGGGTGCAGATCAATGCTACTGGTTGCTCTTATGCTCTTCTTTATTATCTTTTATGGATTATGGCTCATGGTTACATTCTTCTTCTTAAAAATCCATAAAAACTTCTTCTTCTTGTAGATCATAGGTTGGGGATTCAATGGGTTCTTGAATACAAATCTATGGTAAAGGTTATGTGTCTATTCATCAATTGATTTGAGCTTGGTGGTCTTCAAGTTATATTCAATGGTCCTGAATTAGTTTTTGTATAAGTTAGGTTGTGTTGATGCTTCTCCCTTTTATTAATTTCATTCATATGAATGTATTTGGTAAAATTGTTGTTTATATGATGACTTTAACCCTCTCCTGATCCCTGTGGGATGCATTGTGGTTGACTAGACTACATCATGGTCACTAATGGGGTATTCCAATATTCCCAAACAAGGGAAACTATAATGTTACCCATTGATTTGAATGGTGATAATGTTGATCCCAAGATGAACATGTAGATATGTTAGTTTATTTGAAAAATAAATTACTAATAATTATACCTAGAAATTAATAATTTCTGATGTGTTTTTTTAACACAATGAAAATCAGGTTAAATAGAATAAGTTGTATGTGTCTAATGAATTGTGAGATTTAAATTGAATTCCATGAATTGCTAATACATATGGAATGATGTATTATGTGAAATGGGTTAATGTATCAAATTTTTTGAATATGATAAATGGGTTGAGATACAAAAGATAATTTTGTTAAATGGGAAATGTAGGATGTGTGGTAATTCTATTAATATGTTAAGTACCAAAATATTATTGATGTGTTATCTAGAGTGTAAATAAAAAATTTTATGTTTATAGATTATACATGGTCTATGATTTTGTATATATTATAATTGGATGAAAATGAATGTGTGCATGGAGTGGTGTTATTAGTGGTATCAGAATGAGGCTCCTCCATTGGGTTAGGTTCGATTGAGGATCAAACCTCCACTCATAGAGTGGACCAGTTATGGAGTCAGATTATGGCTCTTAGCCCAAAATGGTTTCATTTGATTGGAATACCTTGACCGAGGTTCCAATGTGAGTCTGATGAATTTGTTGTGAAATGTGTATCCCTAGTGAGATAGGGAACATGACATATTATCATATATTTTATTATTGATTGGATTAGGCTAGAGTGTAAATGATTTAAATACAAAACCCATGTATTATGTGATGGAAATGGTGTAATTAATTCAATGGAAAAAATGGTCAAGGATTCTAATGTGAATATTTTGAAATAATAGAAGATGAGTTGTCTGTTGTTTTCATTTCCATTATTTTAGTTCATTGATGAATTATCTATTTAGAATAAATAATTTTCTCAACACTATTGGTGGTTGCCTACATTGTTGTACTCACACCATACTCAGGCCACCATTGGTCACATGAACAAATTAAATTATTGTTGGATTTGAGAAGGGAAAAAACCATATGATATGGAGTTGAGTTGGGCAATGGATGTACATAGTTGAGGATTCAGAATTACTGTCATGACCCATTTTCGGTGATGTTTCCATTAGTCCATATTTTTGGATTCCATTACATTTAATACCATTATCATGACATAGAATATTTATATTTGGGTCTTGGTTGTAAATAGTTTGAGAATTGTTTTTAATGAATGTTTTTAATTATTTTCTATTGTTTTCCTCATTTTTCATGTAATAAGTTGTGGAAAACTCTGGTAAATATGATATAGTCTCCCCACCTAACCTACCACTCCATCACTACTAGTCTGTATCCTCTAATGTATGGGAAGGCATGCTTGAGGTCATGTGGACACCCGGATCAGATTAATGGTTCAGTGGCTTTTGGGTGGGGACAATAAAAGCAGCGATATTTGAATGTTCCAAAAATATCTGATTTCTATCATAAGAATCTCTAGGTTCTAGAATGGTAGATCCAAACACTTGCGTTGTTCGTGTTTGGCCACCTTGAGAATCACTAAAAATGTTTCTTCTTGATCTCTCAATATTTGAAAATAAATGGTGGAGGAAGGTCGCCCATCATTCGTGGGAGCATTCATCAAGAGTGATCTCTCTATGGCTTAATATGATTCTCTCTAGCTTCCATTTTTCACAACTCAAATGAAATTGAAGCTCATAAAAAAATAATATTATTCAGTATATATAAAACTATGGTCAGAAATACATAATATCCTGAGTGCCAATTATAATTTATATAATCCATGTGAAATCACATGTCATCAATAATATCAATAAAATTATTTTTTCATGACATGCTCTAAACCCGAAAATTAAAATTAGATAACATTAAATCAAATAATATTCAATATATAGTATTTCTGATTGGACCTATAAAAATGATCCTACAATCCAGCAGAATATTTAAAAGACATTGAATATTGACTATTTATTGAATAAATAAATTTGACTACGTCATTATGAAATAAATAAATAAATATTATATTATATGAATATAAAATGAATATTTATTCATTATTCCACTCAAATAATATTTTCTTGAATAAATGGTGCTAGAGTACAAATGATAAATCAAACATGAATAATTATTTAACCAACTATGAGAAAAATATTTATTCAACTTTTAAAATAATAAATAAAAATATATAATTTAATCGTTATTATTCACACATATAGTGTGTGCTCCTTTATGACTCCTTCTCCGTGGTATTAGGAAATGTAGTCTAATGTCAAAGGTTAGCATCTGGAAACATGCCTTGGCCCCTATAGAGAAATTTTTAAATGGTGAAACAACATAAAACCACATACTTGAAGTCACTATGTAATATAGTATTTTAATCATGATATCTCAATGAATATGTTTCCATACTGTAGTCATCTACCTATGTTTATTACGTATATTTATTTGAGTTTTTAGAAATTGAGCATGATTATAGAACACTATTTCGATGGATTTATTTAGGATATATCATTTTCAGAAAATGCCATGAGATATCGACATACATTAATGATAAGAAGTGAAAAATCATTTCTCATGTAATTCATTAAGCCAATATTTCTCATGAAAAAAAATGTATCCTACCTCACCACAAACATATTCAAAAATTATTATCATCAGAACATAAAGGATTGTGACCTATAATATTCATTGATAATAATAATATCAAAGTCTAATGATCGACACACACATACAATGTTTGGAACATCGTGTGACACATATAAATGTTGATTTCTTACTGGATGTTCTTGTTATCATAATATGATAAGATGAATATTTCCATGGGAGTACAAGATCTGAAGGAATCTCAATGTCCTATGATTCCCCACGCCTGATAGCATATATAATTTGTGTCCCTGAAAAGATATCATCTAACAATAGAATATATTTTTTTATAATACTATTGTGAAACTATTTGGTTCACGTCATAGTGGATAAATTCTATTATCTTTCATTAGGACACCTAATTTTACGATAGTACCACATGCTCTGTGATGTAGATGAATAATCATGATGTGTCATGAATTTTATTAATATTTAAAACCATGATTATATATTTTCATAATTTAAGAAGATAATGGTTCAAGGACACTAATTCCTTCACAACAATCATATTACTTGTTCTTATATGATATCCACAGCTTCCCATGTTCCATCAACTATATGTCCTGAGTAGATTCAATTCTAGGAAAGATATGCTTAGACTACAAAGGACATGTCAATTTAGATAAATAAAACAAAATTATAGATATCGGTATAATAAATTTTCATACCTATATCCCCACCCATGAAATTTATATGATTTTATTACTGATATGCCTCTATGAGACTGGTTACACTAAAATGATATCATTGTCCTGCGAAAATGTTTCCGTAAAACCACTACACCGCCTGGCATTTTCACCTACAATTTTATTATCAACATTGTAATCAAAAAATATTTATGATTGACGATTCCAAGAATTACACATATGTGTGTTCCCATGTATCATTTAATAGGATCTCACTGAATAATGTAAAAGGTTAAAATTAAGAATTAATCTTTAGTAAAACTAGAAAACAATAATGTGCCATTATTTGAGAAAATTAAAAAAAACATGATGAAGATTACTCATTTGGATTGGATAGATCTTTAGACTATTCGGGATTAGTGACAATTGAATGATGTGTCTCTTCTAAAGCACGCATCAGGTCATCTGTATTCTCTAGAGTTGAAGCTGATGGAAAAAATCATCAGATTCTGGATGGATAAAAAGAAATGGAGGCATCGTAGACTCGGTGGGTTATGTATAAAAGGGATAAATATTCATCAAAGGATATAGATATGGTATATATGGAAACATTTACAGAGGTTATGTTGTTTTGATATTAGAATAAGAGGTTAATAATATAAGGATAGTGACATGGGTGGTAACAAACCTACAGGCTCAATAGGAGGATGAAATGGAACGGTAGATGGGGCTTTCGTTTGTAGGTCATGGTGTGAATTGGTAAAACAGGTGTAATATGTAGCAGTAGGAGCACCCCGTCATGGACCAATACTAGAAGGCTAGTAAAAATTCAACTCTAGTTCATTTAAAAGTCTATAAAAACATTTGATAAAGAATAATTAGATGACATTAGATTTAATGGAGACTAAAACAATTGGGAATTATTATACTCACGTAGAGAACTAGATGATGCAAACCTAGTGTTCACATTCATCGACCATTATCATATAATATCATTCTTAGATCAAAATTATTATATTTCATAATCTATATATGAATGAATTATACACATTTCATTAAGATGAATAAAATTTACTCAAGAATAACACCATTGTGTCACCCAACATCGACATCATAAAACATTGTATAATAATATCCTATAAATTATTCTATAATTTACAAAAATATAAATAATAATCCAATCCTAATATTACAAAACTGATATTTATAAAAAAAATACTGAATGAAATAAATTATTTGGAAACTCAAAGTAGTATGAAATATGAAATTCATTACAAAATTTTTTATCCAAAATTACTCTTCTCAAATTTGAATATAAAAAATGTAACAATTTCTCCCTTTCATAAGCCTGGATAACATCCAATTATCATCAAATGACTCAAAAAGAATATTTCAGCTACCAGAATCAAATTAAATTAAGTCTACATACACAGAGAGTTGGAATAAATTATAATGGATGTGCCCATAAATAAGGATTCATTAATGAAGACATAGTCAGATGTGAATCTTATAAATATTGAAGAAGTGGAAAAGAAAAAGGTACGCCTCAATGATATCACATATCAATCCACATGGAATGTAGTAAATATTGGTGGATGATCCCTCCATTGTTAGGGGAAACATGATGATGGGTGAAAGAAAAATGAATCAAAATAAATGATATGTATTAGTGGGATTAGATACATAATGGAGAATGAACCCATGCTATGTAGGATAAATTATATCATAGAGAACATTTAATTTGGAATAATTAAAAGTGGGTTTTTAAAAAAAATCCACAAGCAAGTCTTGGAGGAAGAGTAGAATAAAAAAGACCGTTCATCATGAAAAACCATAATAATTAACATGAGGGTATTATAGTTATCCATTTCCCCTTTTATATTATTGTTAAATATGATAAATTGTGTGATTTAGGTTAAATGGTTAAAAACATTCGATGTGGGGTATTCTCCATGTGTGTATTAGAATGAGAATTACGTATACAAGAGTGCATGATGAAATGAAATTTCCATATAAATCTGAAACTTCACAATTTTTAAATTATGTGTAGACAATTGTGAAGATTAATATACATACTGTAATATATATGAATCAATTGAAATAATAAATATATAGCGGATTACAAACATATTTTTGAGTGATTCATGATTCAAAACCATGTTATTGTTTCACTAATGTTTCTATTGTATTTTGATAAACATTCAAGTGATGTATTATAATGTAAAATGTTTGTATAATCTATATAATTTTACTAATAATCGAAAGATAGTTGGAAAAATAATTCTACTATTAATTTTTTTTTGAACTAGTGTCTTTTATAGGTTCATTAATTCAGGGGGAGATTAATATTGGCTCATAAAATCGATTTAGCCTCACATGATATAATGATTCATTATAGAGATATTAGATGAAATGGATTTCTACTGGTATTAAAATTCTCGTCATGTTGTTTGGTCCTCACCCATGTGTATGGGTAGGAGTAGTACATTTATGAATCTACATTACGTTCATTCAAGATATAAAATACCTATGAAAAAGTGTTTAAAATATCACTGACCTTGGTAATGGTAATCATAAAAATTTGAAGGCTATGAAAGGGTATACTGATCTATGTAATGTCAAATCATCAATAAATCATCATAATCATAGGAAATAAAATAACCCACTAATATATCAATAAATCCCAAAATATACTAATTTAATTACTTACACAATCATTTAATATATATCAAATATAAAATATATTGGATTTATGTTAATGTAGAGGATAAATAAATTAAAACAATGAATATATCCAATATAATCACATTTATTATGGAAATCATAAAAATAAAAACAGTACTCTGAAAAAGTGAATAAGGATTTGGAAGTCACATACTGATGACAAAGAAGATCAGAATAATGAATTTTATGAATTAGGAATGAATGAGGTAGGAGAATAGAGTCATTTGACATTCGAGAGAGGGAAGAATTAGGCTCATTTGGGAATAAGTGAGGGTGGGAGGCCGTAGTATATGAGGGAACACTATATATGTTTTACCCTATGAGTTTGTCTAAATAAATAGGTGAGATTTTGTGAACAAGATCATATTTCATCATGTTAGATATAATGACAAATTCCTTCATTCCACAGTCTTGGATGAATTCTATCTATAGTATAGTGGCCTAGGAAGTATTATTTATCAATCCCAATTCTAAATATAATAACATTTAAAAATGAGTTATTATAAACATATCCTTTGAAAAATTCAACTACATATTTTAAAACATTAAAATTAATTAAATTTAAAATTAATGTGTGTTAAATTCTTGTATATAAAAAAAATAATGAAATACATTAGAAAAACTATTCTAGTTAATATAAATCAATAACCCAAAAATGATAGGGAATAAATTATATCCACTCATTGCTTTATTATCACATCTAATCACCTACATGCCATCCATTGATCAGAAGGACATAAATAAATTATGATTAATTTCATATCATTCACTATTCATAATTTTATTTTATTTTGTATTTTATATATTATTATACATATTTATTTAAGGATGGATAATTTAGTAGAGATTCAATTGAAATAGGACCCTTGAATAAGGTAAAAATAAAATTGGGTCATATATGAGTATGAGAAAAATCTCAAGTGGGAAACCTCCATCAAGAACAATAAAACATTCTAGTGACTCAATTTGTAAGATAAAAAATTACGAAAATAATATGAATAATATAAGAGTGTAATAGAATAAATATAAGAAAAATATGATCAATAATAAAAGAAATCCAACATTTAAGGGACAATTATTCAAATCCAAGGGTCACATAGGATCCCTAAACCATGAATAGACAAAAACTAATTTTGTTTTTGATCATAGAGATGAAGTTAAACAAATTAAATTCATGGAATTTGAAATAACTATTTTCATTATAATGAGTATAAATAAATTATGGTTATTAAATGAGTTTCAATCAGAATATAAAAAATTTGTGTTCTGTAAAGACCAAACTCCACCTAAATAATCTGATGTTACTAAGATTGAGGAATATCGAGTCTTATGGTTAACAATTAGAGGTTGTTGTATACATTTTAAAAGAGGTATAAGATAAGGATGTGTCATGGTCAGTCAATGAGAGAAATCCTATAATGTCTGAAATTTATAAGGGCACAATGCATGGATTTAGGCGGGCAGGGAAGCATGAAGACGAGGAGGCAGTCCCATCCCTTTAATGCACTAAGTGCGTTCAAAACCATAATATTTCACAACATACCATCAAATTCCTTATGTAGAAGGAAATTTCTCAAAATAGGGGAGGCGTGCTTATCGAGTAACCATATTATGTACAATAATCTAGCTAAAGTATCTTAAAGAACTAGGAATCACTAACAAGATGACACATAGATAATACGACCAAACCTCCATACACTATGGAGACAAAGAAGATTCACCAATGACAATAGTAATTCAACAAGGTTATCATGTGATGCATGGAGGGGTGATGGATGGAACTGACTTCTTCTTCTATGGATGTAGATAAAATTGGAGAGTGGAAGAGTGCTATGAGTTGTTCCCATGTCAGTTGTTTCCCTAGCCCTGAGTCTCATGTGGTCACCCTCAGGCCTACCCTATCCACATATATCAACAATATTTTTTGTAAGGAATTATTTGTGTCCTATAAAAATAAAAATCTTCCCACATGTTTTTACTTCAAATTTTCTCCTATATCTACAATATTGTTGAATAACATTCTTAGTGAGATTCAACTATTGAAATCACATCCTGTTATTGAAATAAAAATTAATTATCAAAAATGTATCCTATTCAAAAGTCAATATCATTTTTTTCACCCTCTATGTTGACAAAAATATCTCCTAATTGAAACCTTTTCCTTGACATATATTTCACATCAGAATCATGGGCACAATGAGGGTGAAATAATAGCACTATCCTCCCCCCTAAAACAATATAATAGTTCAATCCTACCCCACTCCCTTTAATAGCTTTATCCTACCCAACTAATAAAACTGGGATCCTGGTCACCCACTTGCGTGCCCTTGCCTTTATAAGGTTTCAAACATGAGTCCTCCTCCTCATGTTCTTGTGATTCTTCTACTCGCATATATAGTTTTGTATTTCATATTATGATATATCTATATATATATATATTGTTAAATTTTTATATTCAAATATTTTTATATATTTCAATAAATTTTCTATACATATATATATAGATATTTAAATACATATAAAATTTGTCATGTGTGTGTATCAACGTGTGTCAATTGATAAATAAATCTATATGTATATTTACATATATGAGTACATCTATAAATATAATTATGCATATTTATATTTATTTACATATATTATATATTAATATATCGATATATATATAAATATAATGAATAAGTCTATAAACATATATATGCTTGTCAATACATACCGAAATATATTTACTTATATATATAATCATCATATATATGTTAATTCTATATGTATATATATATAAATATTAATAAATTTTTATTTTAAAATAAATGGATATTATATCTTATTTTGTTAAAGATTATATATTGAGAAGTACATTCTACTACAATAACATTTGCTCTACTAAACAAAGGTGTTATTATGAATGTTATTGAAAAAAATATTATTAGGATGGATAGATGGAAGAAGTTGTACACAAACATATCTATATGATAAAGTGATGACAATGTCATTTGGATAAAAATGTATGAGAAACATAATAATAAATTAAAAAAATTAGAAATGATGTTCAATTATACATGGGGAAATAGTTATATATAGAGACAACATTTTCATGTTTATATAATTTTTTTGATGAATCAATTGAATTTTTCTTAACATTGTCATTGAAATTTGGAACACCATAAGGTGGTATAGTGATTCATTATATATTTAATAATATATTTATAAATTTCAATACATATTTCTTTATATGTTATCAATTATTAAATCCAAATATCATGAATTATTTTGGTAGTGTTACCTGTATAAAAGAAGTTTTTTAAAATGTGAATTATTTAAAAATTTAAATATATTATGTGATCTATAAATCTAAAAACTCACATTATATTTGTTTAATTATTTATATTTTTTTACATATACATTTTAAAAAGTTATACATCTGTGACCCTACACATTGTGTGTTTTCTGTGTTGGAGGCACCTGAAAGAGGTTTCATGGAGTTTGTCAGGTAACTGGGGAAAATGTGGCACCACTAACATTTTAGTCCAGGTTGTGATGTGGATCAAGCGGATGTGATGTAGTCCAGGATTTTATGGTGTGATGTCCCTACTATGGAAAATGGAGCCTCGAAAGTGGAAAATTGCATTATAGTCTTTTCAGGCATTGATGTGTCGCAGTGTTTGGATGCGGCATTGGCCCATCCCTAGTGTCTAGCATTGGAGTGAGGATACTGCACCATAGTGGTTTTTGAGGATACAATGAAATAGGGGGGAAGAAATGAGGTTTGTAGATTATATCGTTGTCTCTCCTCTAACTAAAGAATAATTTTACTATGGATCGAGTATTGGATCCTAGAAATGTGATTTAGCCAGGTCTATGATATGATCTCCTATAACAATTTAGTGGTCTTTGTGGTTTACTATGTGGTCTTAGGGGTCATGTTTTGGTCCTCAAAAAATATTTCTACATTTATATTCCCCCAATGCGCCTAGACTGGGATTTTTCATAATCCTTCTTCTTAATCCTATGGCAGCCAATGATTATTTTCAAAGTCTTTGAAACCCGAATTAGATAAAGAACAATCCCAACTTCTTTAGTTCAATCTAGGGTGATCTCAATTAGGGTTTTCTTCTTTTCTATATGTTTCCTCCATTGGATCATGTTTCCTCTAGTTCCTTCATTCCAAATTTAGAGAGACGATCTACAAAATTATAATGGGGTTTTCATTTCCATTTATCTATTATTTCAAGGAACAAAATTCTTGGGAGATCACGGGTTTTTCATGGTATAGCTGATAAGAGATCTGCGACATTGATTTATTCTCATGAAAAAAATGTTGAATCTTTAAGGTAGGGGAATCATTTCGTCTTCTATTTATTTAAATGAAATCATAAATTGACCATGTGTTTTCTATTCAATTGTATTTTAATTAACCTAATAATGGGTATACCATATTAATGAATAAAATTGGTTTATGTTTAGAGATTTCTTGTTGATTCCTTCCGCCGTGAAAATGGATTGCTTCTTATTTTGATAGATAGTGCGATGTTTATAGTATGATTTGTATAGAATGTTGTTATGTTGGGTTTATCAAGTTTAAATTGATGAATTTTTATAAACAATATAAATATAATAGTGTTATTTTGGATTCATATAGAATTAATTAGGATTCATGTTTAAAAAATCTGATGTAACTTATAATTTTATGGAAATAAAATTGATGCAACTATACATGTTTAACTGAATTTGTTGTTCCATTATTAATTGAATTAGATAATGAACATGAATTTTGAATGCTTATTGATGATAATAAAATGCATTATTATTGATTTTTCTTCTTCGTTATGTTTAATAAAATAATAATAATTCACTATAGAGCATGTTTAAATAATTTAATAGCATTTCATAGGTGATTCCTTAGGTTACCGAAGATGGAACCTATTGAGATTACCCAACCAAGATTTATGTATCACTAATATGGAGAAGGGGTGAATCCGTGTTATATTTTTATTTTACGTTTTTTTACTAAGAATCAACCATCATCTTTAGTTAATGAATTCATTCTCAGTTGAAAACAAATCAAACACATAACCACATGAACAATATAATTAACAATGTTCAGTACTCAACAATAATATAAATTTCTTGGTATGGTTTTGAAATAATTTGATACCACACAATACACTAGAAAAAAAATACTTTTTGTGGAATACAATGAGTAAGACATGCCCTTACACTTGTGTTGCAAAATTTACAATACAATAATGCATGTGAAAATAATTTCAATTTTATGATGAATGGCGAACATTACTATAAATTTAAGGATGTCATTACCACATTTTTAACCTGAGTTTCATAGAAAGGATAATGATAAACCTGTTACTAAAGGGTCTAAATGTGAGAGGTCGTTTAGAGTTTCAAGGGAATAAGGAAAGCTAATCTTTATAATGGAAGTAAGAGTCATATCCAATCACCTGAATATTGGTCTAATTCAATCCCAAATTGGTTACCTGATACCACTTTGGAAAAATTCTTCATATTATTTTCCAATGACCCGATATTAAATCGGGAATTTAGCACCCATAGATTCCATGGTACGTTTACCATTAAATAATACAATAGCATGTGTTGTACACAAATTGGAGTTATAACACACCACAACCAATCAAACTAGAAGTTATGAATAGTAATACCGATTATTTAAATTTTATATGTTTTATTTTTCAAAATGAACTTCATTATTTGATTTGGAATAACTAAATTATCTTAGAGTGAATTTTTTTTATTTTTCTGAAACCATCCAATTTTTGATGAATAGTAATAAACACTAAGTTATTGTTTAAATCGACTTAATATTTAAATAATTTTTTTATTTCATTTTTATGTCAAAATAGTTACATAATACATATATAACCTCAATGTAATTTATTTTAGTCATTTTATAATATGATTTGAAATATAAAATTTTATCAAACTTTTTTACCGTATTTTACCCACTTCCTAGGGGCATTTGAAAATTTTAATGAAACCAAATTTTACCGCTTATGTGAGTTGAATTTTGAGAATCTTAGAGGCACAGTTGATATTATAATTTAAAATGTGGATGAATAAATTGAAAATAAATTTTTTTTGTATAGTATCTTATTACTTTTATTTACAGTGGTTACAAGAAAGTAGGTTAATTAAATGTAAAAATAAAATTATAATTACACTAAAACATGTCTTAATTCTATTGGATAAGTGTAATTTTACCAAAAAGAACCTTAGGAATAAACTATGATCCTTTTGGTCCAATTGGATTGGATCAGGACATTTATTATTATTTAATTTAATGAAGAGTTAAAAGTGTTAAATTCAAGTTTTCCTAACTAAAAAATTTTTAATATTGGGTTATACATAAGATAAATTCAACTATAAATATTAAATATAAATCTAATAATAATTCCTACATAAGTGTATTTTATTGATAATTTTTAGACATTCAATAATTAAATTAGTTTATGTCACAATTATGACGTAGTAATAACCCTATTAATGAAAAATTAAAATAATTGATATTATAAATATACAAATAAATGGTGTTTGATACTTTTGATGAATTACACTAATTATCTTGGATAAATTGACATATTATGGTTGAATAAAATAATTTTTTCCAAGATAACATGCTGTTCTGACTTCCAAAATAATAGTTTACTAAATAGTGTCAAAATTTACATAAATAAATTTTTAAAACAAATATTATATTATTAAATGATATAATAGTACAAAAAATATACGGTTCAATAAAATGAAATATATAATTTTTGGTATATCATTAATTAAAGACTTGAGGTTCTCTTGGAATTTTATAGTATGATAATTAAAAAATTATTATAATAGTACAAGAACGCATGGTAAAAGTCTGATTATTTAACTAAGAGTTAAATATAATAGATAAGGTTAATATAGTGACCCAAACCTGTCTAAAACATATTGGTTGAGAGAATTTCGACCCATCTCCACCGTATCCTCGAAATAAATAATTTTTTAGCCATTAGAGACTAAAAATTATTTTATTATAAAATAATATTTCAATCACTTCTTAAGGTGCACCTCACCTCTCTTATAAACGGGCACATCCCCTTCCCTCAATTCACACCTCCAAATCCATTTGTCTTGGCTAACCCATACCAAAATATCCTCCCAAATTCCCTCACTTCAGTCTATAGGCCTTAGATTGATCAGAAATTCAACCAACATAGCCCTTTTGATCAACTCAAAGCAATCAATCAATGAGAAGGTAAATATTTCATCACATCTTTCAAGTTCATATCTTCTTACACTTCCCCATTCTTTTTAGTTTCCATTATAAAATAAAAATTCTATTATCTTCTATATGATATGATGTTATTACAAAAATGGTACAACCATATTCATTATTCTATCAATCCTATGAATGACATGTCACCATAATGTTTTATTATTGAACATAATATTAAATATAACATGTTGATTATTCTTTTTATGGGATATAAAATTTATTGACAGTAAATTTTTATATCAAATGAATTATATTGACGCTGGTGCATATATATAGATTACTATCCCCATGAACCCAATTAGAATTATTCTCCATCGTAATCATTAAAGAATAATTTTCATTTTACGATTAAAATAATTTATTTGAACATAATGTCATTCTAGATATTGATCAAATACATCATATCCATATTAAACATGACTTATGTACCAAAACATATAAAGGAAAATGAATCAGTAAACATCTGAAACGATGATAATACTAAAATATTATTAACAAATCAATATTATGAGATAATATATGATATCATAGTTATTTATTGTGACTTTTATAATTTAATAAAAGTTATTTAACTATTATATTGGAGTTTAACATACCATAGACCTAATAAAATTACAAGGCAACGGTTAATTTTACAATCTCTTCATTATCCGAGGTTGTTTATATGTAATTATTTACATGGACCTATTTAACATCCACAACCATATTTCATAAAATGTATTTCAAACGTTTTTTTACTATTTCTTGGAATATGGTTTAAAATCACTTATACCATCATTTTAGTTTTTATTAAAAATTTATAAATCAAGAATTCATTAGTTTTCCAAACAAGGTACATTGCGAACATTTCAATGAAATTATGGAAAGAATGTTTTTACTTATATGGTGGCTGTGGCAATTTTATGATGTTGTAACACCTTTGAAGCTTACCATACATGATTATAAGACAATTTTAAAAATAAATGTTTTCTTTTATAATTATGTGTCTTTTAAATGATTTAAAAATAGAAATATATATTTCTCTCAAACAGTTTTGATTTCATCTATGTCAACATCCATTGATGGATTTTACATTTGTTTGATGTTGATTTATTATGATACAAACCATCCATATTGTATTGAAGGTATTGCGATATGTTTTACTATGGATGTGTTATTTTTATAAAATTCATGGTTTATGGATAAAGTATTGACATTTTGTATTCTAATTTTAATATGAATGTTTATGTTTAGTTTAATCCTTTTCATATAAGGAATGCATTGGAATTCGTAACTGACGGGTGGAGCCCACTATTTCTCCTAGATGAATCAATACGTCTCTTGAGACAAACTTGTGTCTTGGATCAAGGACATGACAAAATATTATTTTTAGTCTTGGCACAAGTCATTTAATATATGGTTATGAAGTCCGGAATTAAGCATTCCATCATAATGAATTTGTCTATTGGTATAGCATGTGATCATTTGACTAGTAGAATATCTATGTGAATAATTTAATGAAATTATTTTGATTTATAATTTCCATATTATGGTGATGTTTATGTTTAAATGGATTTTTTTTAGTCCTATACATTCCTTAAAGAATAATGCTTATTTATAAATGTTTCTGTTATATTGTATTCCTTACTGAGCATCTCAGCTCACCCCTTTCTATGTTTAATTTTTCCTAGGATGCTAAGAAGTATTTTAAGACAGACCTACAGGGTTAGTCTAAAAGATATGAATGTAGCCAATGGAGAAAATGTTGTTGTAGTTTTTCATTTCATAATTTAATGTAAAACTTATGAATGTATCAAGTATTTCCATGGCTACAGAACTAACCGGGTTTTGAGAGTTGATTTCTTGTTATCAAGCCAATGTAATCTAATATTGCAACGACTCTAGGTAACTTGGTTTGGGGAATCATATTTGGTATCATAGGATGTTTAGTACTATCTTTGGAATCTCGATTCAGAAAAACACTAATTAGAGAACATTACTCGAAGATGCACTTTGAGGATTGGTGTAGAATAACTTCTTAGAATTTTGGTAATGTAGAGATTTTTTTTATTTTCCAAGAAATAAATCCATATCTAGATATGAGAAGGTAGATTCAGCTCTATAATAGATGTACCTAAGAGTGAAAACTACAACAAGGAGTTTTGGAATTAACCTGGGGTATCCTGGAACACATCAACGGGCATTATTGCACTCTTGGTTATGACACTCATGGGGGATATTATTAGGATAATTCCATATTAATTACAAACCATTATGAATGATTTCTGAGTATATAACTCTTCAAATAAAACATTTATAGAATTTCGGATTATATCCTTAAACTTTTTTATTTCTGTTAACTCTTTTACAAGTTTGGAATTATGTATTTCTATTCAAAAACAGATCTGGAATATGACATTGTTTAGAAATGGATCCTAGTGGAAGGAATGGAAATGATATCAACTCATGTAATCCATGTATATATTTTCCTCCTAATCAAGATAATTTTAGGGGAACGGGTGATACAACATGTGTCGATCAGCTTATCACTATACTGGGACAACTCACACAGGTTATGAATAATAACTTTACCTATATAAAGCACCCTAAACCCCAATGTGGAGGATCAATGTTTGACCGCTTCATTAAAAATCAAACATTAACATTCAATGGGAATACTCTTCCTTTTCTAGTTGAGCAGTGGATATGATCCTTAGTGAAAATATTTCATGCTCTGGGGAGTAGCGAAAGAGAAATAGTATTGATGGCAATTTATAACCGCAAAGGAGATGCAGATCAATGGTGTTCATTGATTCAAAATGAAAAGGATGGTAAAGAAGTACCAAATATGTAATGGAAATAGTATAGAGGGCTCTTCATAGAAAAATACTTTCCTCGTGTCTATCAAGTGTATATAGAAAGATAATTTCTGAGGCTGGGAAAAAAGAAGGACGAGAATGCCACAAAGTATGAGGCTCTCTTTTATATGGTATCAAGGAATTCCGAAGATTATATATGTTACACAAGGATTAAGATTTGTCTATTATTTTATGGGTTAAACCCATTTTCTCCGTCAATAATTAGTATCACAATCCTTCCCATTGTAAGAATATATTCTTTCATTTTCTATCAAGGCAAAAAATGAATTCTCAATTACTAAAGACATTAAAATAAATCAAAAGAAGAAGAGATCTACTGAACACTCTAGAAATGTAAATAAGGTCATGAGGGGAAATTTTGAATATCCATCATGCGGTAAATTTGGAAAGAAACACCATGGTACTTTCCCAAAGGGAATCAGATCATGTTACTTGTGTGGTGAAAATCCCACCAAGCTCATGATTTCAAATGGAAGAAAGAGGTTGTTAATGTTGAATTCTATAAATTTAAATAAAGGGGGATTTATGAAAATGAATATCTTAAGTGCCAAGTAAACATACTTTAGAAAATTAAAAGGGACAAAGGCCAAGCTTATGTGATCACTACTGCGGAGGTTGAAGCTCTGAAAGATGAGGATGTAGGTAATTTAATAGATTCATCATGTTTAAATAAATATTTATTTGATTCTGGATCATTAAATTGTTTAATATCTTCCTAATTTGATAATAAAATTTGATATTTCCATTTTGATTTAACAAGAGTGTTGTCAGTCCAAACTTTTAAGCGATGTATCATTGCAACAAATATTTTTGAATGAGTCTCCATTAAATAATATAATCATATTTTATCTACTGAACTCATCGTCATTACCATGATTGAATTTGATGTAATCCTCTGTATGGATTGGATTTTGGACCATGATGTGAAAATTTATTGTAATAAGAATGAGGTCACAATTTTTGATGATGATGATAATAGACACATTCTTTTTAAAGCAGAAATCTCACCATCATATTCTTATCTAGATCCACCTCTTGTAGCTCTACTAATTTAAATTTTTGGGGAGGACGGAAATGAAATAACTATGGTTGAGGGAAGGAATATTCCAATAGCGTATGTATTTATTCTGTAAGAATATGTTGATGTGTTTCCAAATGATTTACCTTTACACCCTCTAGAATGAGAAATTGAGTTTTCCATTGACATAATTTTTGGTTCAAGGCCTATAATGATGACCCATTATAGAATGAACATTGTGGAATTAGTGGAGCTAAAGAAACATCTAGTGGAGTTTAGTAATAAAGTATTTATTCTCCCTACTATTTCTTTAAGGGGAGCCGCTATTGTTTTTGTAAAGAAGAAGGATGGATCTATGAGGTTGTTCATTGACTATATGGAGATCAATGCTAAAAGAATAAAGAATATGCATCCCTTACCTAGCATTGATTTTTAATTTGACCAACTTCATGGAGGTCAATATTTTAAAAGATTGAAATTCGATATGGATGTCTTGAGTTGTGTGTGATGATGGAAGAAATTCCAAATATGGAATTTCATACAAGGTACATGAATTACGAGTTTACAGTAATGCATTTTGAGCTGACTAATGCACCAACTTTTTTTATGGATCTAATGAACAGAGTTTTAAAATAATATATTGAGGATTTTTTAGTGGTTTTTATTGATTATATCATGGTATACTCAAAAATCTATGAAAATCATGAAAATCACTTCAGTATTATCCTAAAGTCTCTTAGAAGAAATGATTCATATTGGAAGATTAGCATGTCTGAATTATGGCTTCTGGAGATTTCTTTTCTTGGCCATATTGTCTCTAAGGATGGAATCTCTGTTGATCCTTCTAAGACAAAGGCATTCCAAAAATGGCCATCACCAACGAGAATAACCACAGTATGCAGTTGTATTGGTTTAGTAGGTTATTATCGGGTGTTTTGTCCAGAATTGTTCCCGATTGGCTAACCCATTAACCAAGATCACACGTATAGGGGATAAATATGTTTTAAAAAAAGAGTGTGAATAATGTTTTGATAATGTTAAGAGAAGAGTATTAAATGATCCAATCTTGAATCTACCCTTGAGAAGTGATGGGTTTGTTATTTGTAGTGATGATTCCAAGAAAGGAATTGGTTGTGTCCATATGTAGAATAATTTAGTTATTTCTTATGATTCATGGCAGCTAAAAATTTATGAACAAAACTATCCCACTAATGATCTTGAGTTAGCAGCCTTAATATTTTCTCTGATGAAATGGAGGCATTATAATTATGGTAAAAATGTTTGATTTATAATGAAAACAACAGTTTGAAGTATATTTTCTCACAAAAAGAACTCCACATGAGGCAAGGGAGATGGCTTGAACTTCTCAATGATTATGAACACACTATACAATACCCCCCGGGGTAGGAAAATAAGGTGGCAGATGCATTGAGTTGAAAAGATCATGGAGTTTTAAACAGAGGATAGTTCAAAAGGACCCTATTTTCATGGATCTAGTAAATATGGATTTGGGAGTAACCATGGAAGGTGATCAATAGTTTTTCAAATGGTTTCAAAACCATATTTACTAGAAAGGATAAAGTGTTCTCCGATAGATGACGAAGTGTTTCAAAAGATTATTAAAGCTGTGAATGATGGGAGATTGTGTGTATTTGTGTTTGAAGATGGAATTTTGAAATTTGGGAAGAGTCATTTTGTTGCCGATATACCCAATCTAGAAAGGGAATTTTTGGATGATGCTCATAGCTCCAATTTTTCTATACACCTTGGGAGCACTAAGATGTATAGATTTTTGAATGAACATTTTTGTTGGGACAACATGAAGAGAGATATTTCTAATGCTGTGTCGAGATGTAAGGTTTTGAACAAGTGAAAGCAGGAAGACAAAATCCAAGAGGATTCATGCATCCTCTCCCATACCTGATTGGAAATGGGATGAAATTATGATTGACATTGTTATGGGAAAACCAAAGACTCCTAGAAGGAATGATTCAATATAGGACATTGATGATCTTCTTACCATGTAAACACATTTTCATGCTATTAGAGATGATTACCACTTGAGCCTTTATCAATAATATATATTAATGAAGTTGTACGAAATCATGGAGTACCCCAATCATTTTTTTCTGATCGTGATCCTCGTTTTACATCATGATTTTGGAAAAATATTCATTATGCCCTAGATAATGAACTTCATTTCAGCACTACCTACCACCCTCAAGTTGATCGAAATTTAGAACAGACTATTAAAACCATAGAAGGCATGTTGAGATCCTTCTCACATGAATTTCAAGGTATGTGGGATCAGTATTTACCTCTATTATAATTTTCATACAACAATAGCTTATATTCATGTATTCAGATGGCAACATATAAAGATTTATATGGAAAGAGATGACGCACACCAACTTTTTGGGATGATGTTGGTAAAAAAACTCATAGTCCTAGAACTTGTTGAGTTAACAATGGAAAAGGTGAAGGTTATCCAAACCCATATCAAAGCAGCTCAATGTAGGCAAAAGAACTATGTCAATAACTGATGGAAGGATATCTAATTTTAGGTAGGAGATCTTGTTTTATTGAAGGTATCTCCATGGAAGGTAGTTATAGGTTTTGTTATGTAGGTTAAATTGAGTCCCATGTACATCAGACCTTTCAAAATTATGGAAAGAATAGGGGTTGTAGTGTACTATTTGGAAATGCCGCCAAGTCTCTCAAAAGTTCATGATGAGTTCCACGTATCACTATAGAGAAAATACATGCCTAACCCAACACATAAACTCACATGTGATGAAATAGAACGGGAACAAGATCATTCCTATTGTAAAAAACCATGTCATGATTCCGGATATTAGAGAACAAGTGTTACGAAACCAGATAACTCATTTGGTAAATGTTATATGGAGAAACATTAAGATGGAAGAGGCAGCATGGGAACCCGAGGAACTTATGATGATCAACCACCTGAGCCTTTTTATACAGTAATATTTTAGAAATTTTGAGGATGAAATTATTTTAAAGAGGGGAAAATTTAACACCCCATGATTCCATGGTACGTTTCCCATTAAATAATACAATCACTTCCATTGTACATAATATTGAGTTATAACACACCACAAATAATCAAACAAGCCGTTAGGAATAGTAAAACACACTTTTTCAAATATTCTAAATTTTATTTTTCAAAATGGACTTCACATTTGTATTCCGAATATCGAAATTAGATTACTGTGAATTTTTGTAATTTTTTTGAAAAAATTTAATTTTTGATTAATAGTGAAAAAACACAAAGTTATTGTTTAAAACCAATTTTTTTTAAATAATTATTTATTCTATTTATATTTATTTTATGTAATTATATATACATAATACCTATATATGTTTAATGTAATTTATTTAATACATTTTTTAATATGTTTAGATATATAAAATCGTTTTGAACATTTTTACCGTCTTTTACCCACCTCCGAGGAGCACTCAAAAATTGCATAAAACATAATTTTACTACTTCTGTGAGTTTAATTTCAAAAATCCTAGAGACACCGTTGATATCAGTATGTAAAACATGGATCAATAAGATGAAAATAATTTTTTGGCGAATAATAACTTTTCACTAGTATTTACTACGGTTAAAAATAATTAGTGTAAATAAAGGTAAAAATGATATTATAATTATCGTAACACATGTCCTAATTCTATTAGAAAAGTGAAATTCGTCCAAAAACAAGCATAGGAATAAAATATGATCATTTTGGTCCACTTGGATTAGAGGAGGACAATTATTACTATTTAATTTAAAGAAGAGTTAGAGGGGTTAAATTCAATTTTTTCTAACTAAAACAGTTTTAATATTGGGATGTGAATTAGATAAATTTAATTATAAATATTCATTATTAAGTAAAAAATTCGTCCAACATAATGGGTTTTTATTCATAATTTTTATATTATTAATATTTAAATTTATTTATGACACATTGATGATGCATTAATTATCATATTAATGAATAATTAAACTAATAGATATTATAAATATCCAAGTAAATGTAGTTTCAGACTTTTGATTAATTAAACTAATTTTCAAGAATAATATGACAAGTTATTGTTGATTCGGTGAATTTCGTTTGATGTAATCATGCTGTTAGGACTTCCAAAAAATTCAATTACTAAAAAGTGACAAAATAGACATAAATTAGATTTTAAAACAAATATTATATTATTAAATGATATAATAGTCATAAAAATATATGTTTTGGCCAAATGACATATATAATTATAGTAATATCATTAATAAACCACTTTAGGGTCCCTTAGAATTTTATAGTATGTTTATTAACCAATTATAATAATAATATATGAATACATGGTAAAAGTTAAACTATTAAACTAAGAGTTAAATCTAATAGATAATCTTAATATAGTGACTCCAAACTGTCTAAAACCTATTGGTTGAAAGTATTTAGACCCCTCTCTACCATATCCTCGAAATAAATCTTTTGGGTGCCATTAGATATCGAAAATTATTTTATTATAAAATAATTTTTCAACCTTTTTTAAGGTGCCCCTCACATCTCTTATAAAAGGGCACATCCCCTTCCCTCAATTCACACCTCCAAATTCATTTCGCTCAAACAAACCCTACACAAATATCCTCATTAATTATCACCCTTCATCCTAGAGGCTTTATTTTGATGATAAATCCAACCTAAAGAGCACCTTTGATCAACTCAAAAAGAAATCACCAGAAAATGTGGTTAATATTTCATCACCTCTTTCAAGTTCATTTCATTTTCCACATCTTCATTATTTGTTGTTTCCATTCAAAAATAATAACTACAGTATCTTATATATACTGCGATTTTATTATAAAAATTCAACAACCATATTAATTATTCTATTCATCCTATGAATGACATGTTACCATATGTGCATATGTATGACTTACCGTCTCCACATCATGGTGTAGTTGTTATTCAATAAATTATTATATGGATGGTTATATTATTGATGTATTATTGATCAAAATAATAATTATAAAATATAATTATTCTTTATATATGACACCCCATCTATTTACATAAAATTTTAATATCAAAATAATGATATTGTTGCTGGAGCGTACGTACAGATTACCGTCTCCACGAACATGATGAGATTCATTCTCCATCGTAATCATTTAAGAATAATTTTCATTTTATGATTAAAATAATGTTTAACAACTTCATATCATTCTGGATATTAATCAAATACATTATATCAATAATAAACTAGACTTATGTAACAAATCATATAATGGAAAACGAATCAGTGAAAACCTAAAAGGACAATAATACAAAAATATTATTAACAAAGCAATATTAGGAGATCATATATGATATCATATTTATTTATGTGGTTCTTTTATAATTTAATAACAATTATTTATCTATAATACAGATGGTTAACGTAACCTCAACCAAGGAAAAGTACTAGGTAAGGGAAATTTCTATAATTTCTTCTTTATCAGAGGTTGTTTATATATCGTTATCTATAGGGACCTCCTTATCATCAACATCCATGTTTCTTAAACTTTATTTCATATTTTTTTAATATTTCTTATACTATGGTATAAGTCATTTTTACCCTTGTTTTACTTCATATAAAATTCTTATAAATGAAACCTTCCGTTGTTTACCAAACAAGGTACATTACGACCTTTTCGAAAAAATTATGTAAAGAATGTTTTTTAATTATACGGCGTGTGAGGCTATTTTCCGTTGTTATGAAAACTTTGAAACTTCCCTTACAATCTTATAAGAAGATTTTCAATATAAATATTCTATTTTATAATTACATGCCTTTTAAATGATTTCAAAATAGAAAGACATATTTCTCTCAAAGGGTTTTGATTTCATCCATGTGAACATCCTTTAATAGATTTTTCACTTGTCAATGATTTATTATGATACAAATATTTCATATTGTACTGATGTTTTCGTGATATGTTTGACTGTGGATGTGTTATTTTTATACCATTCATGTTTTATGGATAAATTATTAACATTTCATATGCTTGTTTTAATATAAATGTTTATGTTATGTTTAAAACATTTCATATGAGGAATGCATTGGACTTAGTAAATGACGGGTGGTGCCCACAATAGCTCCTCGATGCATCGTTAGGTCTCATGAGAAAAACTTGTGTCTTGGAATAGGGACTTGACAAAATCTTATTTTTAGTCTTGGAAAATGTACATGAATATGTGGTTATAATGTCTGGCATTATGAATTTCTCAATATGAACATGGATATTGATATTGTATGTGATTATTCTACTTATATAATATCTATGTTAATAAGTATATGGCATTATTTTGATTTATATTATCTATTTTATGATGAATTTTAAGTTTAAGAAGCTTTTAATTTAGTCCAATACATTTCATAAAATATTGATGCTTATTTATGAATGTTTCTTTATATTGTTATCCGTACTGAGCATCTGAACTCACCCCTTTCTATGTTTTATTTTTCCCAGTATGTGAAGAATTAAATTTAGAAAGACTTGTTGGGATAGTACAACAGATATGAATGTTTCAAATGGATACAATGTTGTCGCTGTTTTTAATTTTATAATGTAATGTAAAATTTATGAATATATTTAAAACATCTATGGAAACTAATCTAATCGGTCTTTCGAGAAAAGATATTCTGGGATCGTGCCAATGTTATTTAATAATTCAGCAACTTTGGGTAACAAGGGTCGTGGCATTACATAGTAAACCTTCTAACGAGTCTAGTGATCATTCCCTTATTTTTGAACAAGTCTATGAAGGTGTTGAGATGTTGTGTTTGTCCCAAGTTACTCATGATGACATGTGGGTCTTAGAATCAAGATGTTCTTTCCATATGTTCCCTGATTAGAATTTCATTTCTTGTATTCCAAAGGGTGTTGAAGGAGATTTTGTATAGGTGACAATAAGAGATGTTGCTTCATGGGTAAAAGATATGTTATGCTAGGGCTATTACACTATTTTCTCATCACCTAATTGGTTGTGAGATGGGTTCTTGATTTACAATAGAATTTTATCCCACTAGGTGTCATATATGAGAGTGTTTTTACCTTTAAATATGATATTTGTTGTCTTAGAACCCTTATGGAAGATTTTATGTTTCATAATGTATCTCTTATGAACGGGTTTAATGTCCTATGTCCATGTTAAGGATGATAAACTTGATCCCATAGTTATCATGTGAATCATCATAGGGTATCCTGAGTGGGTGAATGGGTATAATCAATGGTTAGATAAACAAGGCATTCAAAAGTGTATCCTTATCTAGGATGTAGTGTTTTAAGAACTTTTGATGTGATTTTCTAGCATCCCACTAAGGACAATGATGATCCTTATTTGAATAGGATTCATGAGGTTGATCCTTCCATAGTTACCGAGACTCATATTGAAACTCCTTCTACCACTCGGTTTCTTCTTTATTATTGTTATCCATAATCTTGATCTAATTTAGATGATGTTCATGATGACTGAGTTACTTGTGATCTTAGGGGTTATCATCTAACAAGGGATATGTAGAAGTGGATCATTAGACATTCTCCTTGGTACAACCATACTGATATGGTTTCCTTTTCATTAAATTTTGCAGTGGATCTTGGTGGGGAGGATCCTAAAATATACAATCAAGCTATCAATGAAAAAAAGACTAATCATTAGATTTTAGATATGGATGATGAGATGAAATACTTAAGAATGAACCATACTTGGTCCAGTGTAAATAAACAAGATATATCCAAGAGAGATGGATGTAAATGGATATATATAGAAAATGTAGAATATACAATAGAAAATAAAAATAAATTTAATGCTAAACTTGTAGCCAATGGATTCCTTAAAATAGAGGTAATGGGTTACTCTAATATTTATTCTCCTGTATTGAAACATTATTCAATAGGAATTATTCTTTTTTTCCCATTTATATATTAATATACAACAACTAAATGTCAAAACTAATTTCTTTCAAGTGTTGTTGTCATTCTTTCCTTGCAGTATGTCAAAAAGAGACTAAACCATGTAAATCATGGTGGTGCATTTGTATTATGTTCTAATTTCATCATCTGTAATTGATTTTACTTTTTTATTCCAACATCATCACTCTATTTAGGCGGGTTTTCATTGTATTAATTTTCATTATTATTTTTTTGAATATTCAATTAATCCATATTGATTGATTGGGGGTCCTTGGAATTATTTTTTGGAGTGATATATTCCACCAAAACCCCATAACACATTTCGTAGTTAATTGAATACGATTACCATTGTTGTATCCTATTATAATTGATTGATTAATTAAATATGGAATATAAAAATATTGTTGTAATAATGATAAATGTTTGTGGACAAGGTTTCCCATTTTCATGTGAATGTATAATGTCTTATATTAGGGCTATGAGAGCCCATTTTCTTGTGTTGGATGGATGCCTTATTTTTATGGCCATGATTCCTTATTGACTAGGTATCTTTTTTAAAACAATATATGTGTTCTAGATATGAACCTTTTTATGTGATGTGATATGAGACATGGGTGTCTAATGAGATATAGATGGGGAGGCCTGAGTTTGTCGAAGCAGTTGATGACCATGATTGCGTGATGCATGGTGATATGTGTGAGGATGTCAAGGATGAGTCTAAAGAAGAGGGAATTATTTCATGTTAATAATACATATTTTTATGATGAAAGATGATATGATTTCTTGTTAATGAATCTGTTTAATGGCAAGATGATTATGTTTCTTGTTTTACCTATATTCCTTTTCCCACTTCTCTAGGTAGATGGAGGTGTTTTTTTACATCGCATAATGGTATATTTGGATGATCTCCATGACTATATGAAATTATTGAATGTTTATAATATATAATAAATGATTAACAAAATGGTTTTATTCCTTGGTTTAATGAAAATAATATTGTTAATCCTAAAAACCCATTATCATAGTTGGATTATTCATGGAGTACATGGACTTCACATGGATGGTTAATATAATATAATCAAAATAATGTAAATTAATAGTTAATTAATTAATTAATGTGAAGTGAAATGTTAAAAAAAATTAATCAGTTTAATATAGCTACTTCAATTGTATTTGTGTTTATAGGATATCTTGTCCCTAGATGTAGAAACCAAGTGTCCGAGAGATGATAGTTGTAGTTGTGTCTAGTACTAGGTTAATGCCTAGAGTGTGGTGATGAGATATAAAATATCATTCCTGTATCTTGATTTCATAAGCTACATTACACATGTTAGTAGGGTGAATGACTCCCAATGGAATTTGGAATGGTGTTTTTGACAACATCTATGTGGGTAGAGACAGATGGGGAACTACCCCCTCTATTCCCATTCTCTTCTCCAAACAGTAATATGTTCTAGAATTCATAGTGGTTAGTTTCTCCATATATGATTTTATAGGTTGGTAATGGCTTTTGGTTATTTCAAACACATTTATCTCAAGAAATAGTATCCAAATGATTATTATAGGTATGATGTATATGGGTTGTGATGTTTTGAGGTACCATACTTTGCGTGTGGGTTGTGATGGATCTGGGTATAATACCTGATGTATGATACACATCATATTGGCTATGGTGGCTCCAAAAAACTAATTGGTTATCATATGGAGATATGGAATGAGATTATGAGAATATTTGATGAATGAAATTTGTGTTATGATACTTATCCCAAGTGTCTTCATGCTAGCTTCTTTTGGGGAGAGATGGATTATGACATGTGATGTTAGGTCATAGCAGCATACCAGTGGGGAAGTAGAAGTGGGTTTCCCATGTTGATTTATAATTATATTATATGATATCTCTTGTATCTTTGAAATTGTGAGATATAGAAATGGCAAGGCTTTGTTCATATTATATATATTTAGGTGATGAGTTAGATTCACTTATTGGTCATTGTGATTTAGTAAGATTTCTATCTCTTTTCCACGAGAGGTTCCAAGAATGATCCTATTCAGAGTACTATTATGATCATCCCACATATATATAATTTTTTTTCAGATTAGTGGGATAATATTATAGGTCAATCTAGATATTAATAGCTTTTAGTTTTGAAGACTCTATTTGGGATTCGTGGTCTTTATTAAGTTTACATTTTTTTACTTTTTTTTCCTTCTATATTATTTTAGTTTCTAATTATTTACATTGATACTATTTGGTTTCTTATATAATTTTGAGCATGAGTTGATTGGATTAATTATCGTATCTCTCCCTTCTGGATGCTTTTATTTGTGGGTAATCCATTGTATTTATATGTATGATATTCCTTTAGTGTTAGTTTCAAACCTGGGGCCTATTGGAAGAACAACTTGTGTGATCACTATCCTCCTTGTCCAATTACTAGTCGATGATGGGTACTCTTGGTGGTGGATGGTGTCATTAAATAAATATATGGATAAGAGTTGGTTTGATTTCCATATAGAATTTCTATAATATATTTTTAGGGAATTATGCATTTTATTAATTTTAAAAAAGGTTTTTGAAGTGACAATAATAGTTTTCTTTGTAAAAAATGTGCTAACATATATCAATTCAAAAGAGATTATCTAAGGGATCACCTATTCATTAATGGGTTTCTAAAAAATTAGAATAGTTGAACATGTTATGGGGAATAATATATTCATTTATATTGATTGAAACTATTAATATTAATGTTGATGTGAAGTTGAATGATTTGATGCATGAAATTATCAATGTCATGTTATTTGGGTAGGGTCCTGAATTAATTAACCTTCGAAATGTTTATGCTGTTGAGATAAATCTGCACTCGAGATTAGATCAAGATACATTTAGTTTTTATGAAATTGTTGATAATACACAAACTGAATTATATTTTTTGTGTACTACATATTGTAAATTGTTTTTTATCATATAGTTATTACACATAAAGTATTTTATTTATTGGTCAGAAACAGCGTTCGACATATTGATCCTGTTATTGAGAAAAGTACTTCCTACTGATGTAAAATCCTAGAGTCATATTATCATGATGCTATTATGAAAAAGAAACTTGGTTTCACATATGAGGCCATATATTCATGTGTAAACAACTATTTATTGTTTAGAAAAGAAATATCCCATTTGATAATCCTGCAGTATGTGGCTCTTCCATGTGGAAAAATAAAGGTGGGAATTAGACTTATCAATGATAGAGTATGAATCAAGGGACATTGATTTCGATAAATAAGATACATCACCATCTTATAAATATGAGGTTGAAAATATTATTTATGTCATATAATCTTTCTAAATTAATGAGATGACATGGGGAAAGAAATAAGGATACTGATATGATAACCCACCCAATAGGAAACCTTTGATGGAAGGATATTAATTAGAGGCATCCAGGAATTTCTAAATATAGTAATAATGTCTTGTTGAGGTTTGTTGCATATTATTTTTATTTATTATTTTATTTGGTTTGTGAAACAAATAATACATGTCCCATGGTGTTGGTTCTATATAATATACCTCTGTGGAATTTTATGAAATAAAAATTTCAATTATTTTCCACTTTTACCGATGGAACTAGAAGTCCAGAGGATAAAATTTATGTTTACCATCTGCCATTGATTATTGATTTGAATAACTTTATGGTTGATGGTGTGATAACATGAAATTTTTAAATGAAATAAATTTTAAAACTATAGGCATCTTTTTTTAGACAATCAATGACTTGTTTAATTATAAAAATTTATCTGGTTGGATTGTGGAAGGGAAATTTTATCACCCTTGATTTAATAAATTTAAAAATTATATATGGATTAAACATTATAAAAGTCTACATATAAGATCCACATTTGTTTTCAACCCCCTCATAACATTTTCAAAGAGACCAAATTATAATTTGATGGTTCTAAAGAATTCAAACCATCACCAATGATCATGACATGAGTTGAAATATTATTAGAGATTGATAATGAGAACATTCCCATCATATATGAATTTTATGATCTGTTATGTCATTCAATACCCACAATTTTTGGTGTGGGTATAAGACACACTCATAGTTAGATGATGTAGAATATTTTTTAAATCTCCCTTAATAAAAAATTATCATATTAATTAATAATATGGATTTCAAACCCATTGAAATTTTTTAAATAATATATTGGTGACCATTTTATGTTTCATTTTAAAATAAAAGGAAAATTTCAATGTTCGATGCGATTTAGATGAAATCGGTATGAGGAAACAATTTCATTTAATGTTGGGTGAGATTAATAGGGAATATATGCATGATTCATAGTATATGATGAGTAAAAATAAAATTTCATTTTATTTTGAAGAATCTCATGTTGCCTGATGGATACTCTTTTTAAATTGTTTAAATTTTATTAAAATTACATACTACTACAGTAGTTGATTCCAATCACAATTTTTGATTGTTTATCACCGAATGAAGTTCAACCATTTATTGAGATGAGTATTTTTTTAGTCATCTTTGATTAAAATACTAATGAATGGGTGATATAATAATATTATTGAATAAAATATTACGAATTATTTAACACTTGGATAAACTATTTCCACCATTATTTTTTCATGTTATGCTTCATGTGATAGTACACATAACATTTGAAGTAATTTCTATTTGTATTGTTCAAGTCTGGTGATGTATCCTATATACTGGAATTTGAATACATTAAATTGATTTGTATGTTGTAGGGCTCATCTAGTGGATTAAAATGACATTGGTTATTTCAAGGATGATTGTACAACATCATTCATTGAATATCCTATGGATCATGAAATAAAATTATATAATACTTCTTGGATTAATGATAGGATAGATAGAGAATGGTCTATATTTTATATACTCAACATCAATGTGGTAAAATCTCATCAGTTCATCATGTTCAATAATTCATTAGTTTCTCCATTGTTATTGTAAGTGTCTTATCTCATTTACACTTCATATTTTACATGTATTTTTTATTTTAAACATTTATCATATTAATGTGTAATTATCATTTTCAGGAAACATGTTAATAAGATAAAACAAGATATTGCCTGTGCTAAAGATTATTAGATTCATTAATTTCATTATGTATCATTTCATGATTGGTTCAATGATTTTTTTTGTATTAAATGAATATTCATTATGATTGATGTATAGTAATAATTTATTTTTGAATAACTATTTATTGAATTCTATAAAATATACATGAACATAACTTATTAGAGTTAGGTGACCCTACACCGACTGAAGAATTTAACAATGTAAATTATAGTCCATCTATAGCGACTCGTCATTAAAAATCATTAGATGATAATTCACATTAGATTATTTTTTAATATGTTGATGAAATGTGATAAACATTGTACTATGACATTGGTGATCCATATGTAGATTTGTGTAATTACTATTGTCAATTGAAGTACACCACTGTTGTAATACAAGCACACATGTTAAAATAATTATTATTAAATTGAAATTGGGTTGATCAAGTCCATGGAGCTAATGATGATCCATTTCAGATTAAATTGTTGTACATTAACAGAATTTTATATAGAGATGAACGATTTAGTAACGTACTTACCATTTTTTCATCACATGTATAACATTAATTCTTCACCACCTTCTATCTTATCCAAATATGAATTTTTATATGAAAATTTCAAGGTGATGAGTGATTTTAATAGAATGAGATAAACCAGAGACTATTTATTTTTTTTTTAAAATAGCTAGATCGACACACTATAGATCAACATGAATAATATATTTTATAGTTTAGAGAGATAGTTGAAGGAAAAAATGATGGATTTTTATATTTATTGAATGGAATAAAAATTTACATGCTCTTTGTTTGTAAATATATTTTTGACAATTTAAACATTTATAAAACATTTAAAATTTTTATGTGTATTTACGATATCATTATTTGATATACAATCTTTTTTTCTTTAACTATTAGTGATTTCTATGACTACAGACTTGTTAGTAGAATTGGAACTGGGACAACATTATTCTACAAAGGCATCTACATATACTGGTTGAGGTATGTATGAATGTAATTTTTTTATATTTTCAATTAAGTGTTAAATATTTATATATATACATATTTCAAATTCTTTATCAAATTATTTTCAATAGACTTTGAATCGACCTCTTTTTCCTCTAATTTGAAAGTCCATGATTGTGGGATTTCACCATGAAAATTCCCTTGATATATCATTTAATGATACATAACATACCATGGAAGAGGTTCCCCATTATTTATTCAATATTCAGGTTATATCATACATGACCCAGATATAATTCCATTGACTACAAATTACTAGGTTTCTATACCACATGACACATTCGATAGACTGTTGAATGATGTTCAGGTAAGAGAATCATTTTAGTATCTTATAAATGGTTAAAAACACATAAATTTTTTATGTTCATTTTTCTTATATTGAATAGTATAAATGGTCTCACCAATGTGTTTAATTATTTGTGTATGAGAAAATATTTTAAAATATGGAAATATTATAATGTTTTAGTGAAGAGGGAGCCTTGTGTACCATATGTGGGTGCCCAAAACATTTTATAAAGAGTTCTGAAAGGTGTCTTCCCCTCCAGCATGATATGGTTATAAATTTGTCCACTAAGTCTACGATAGTGAGACTCTTTATTTTTGTTTTATATATTTCAAATAATGTTATCCTTTTACAAGATTCAAATTTTCATTAATAGAATGTATGTGGGGATTTCATTCTATGAATCCTGTGATGTTAGGACTACCTCACTGGATTGGGACTCATCGAATTTTTTAGATTTGAAAGGATGTATTTATCATTTAATTTTTATATCTAAAATATAATATGGTGTTTTGTTCTTAGTTAAATGTTATTGTTTTGTAGTTATGGGTGAAGGGTAAACCGAATATTGTAAAATCAGTGTGGATGATTACTCGAGATCGAAATGATATCTTGCTTATAACACTTATATAATGTTCTATTATTAATTAAAATTACTTACATATATCAATATATACATATATATGGATATTGATATATTAAAACTAATCAATTTGGGACTTAGTTAACAAAGCTTCCAGATTACCATTGGTAACATTCCATGAAGTGGGATGAGATATTGCATCACATTTGGGATTGTGATGGACGTGGCTAAAACCTAACATATAGAACAGATATTCCACATTATATATTTTCAATTACTATAGATGTGGCTCAAATTATTATTAGGATGAACCAATGGGTGATAGATTTTGATAACATATCACTCATATGAAAATATATAATAGGCTACACCATTTATAAACTTCTCCCATTTTATAAATTTATCCCTCTATAAATTTCTCCCTCTTTTTGATTTACAAAAATAAAAGTGAAGGGATATTACAAGAAATTATTGAATGAGATAACTTATGAAACATGTTTATGTGAAATAAATAATCCTCCAAGAAATAAAAGACTGAACAAACATCCAAAAATAATTGGAATACATTCAAAAATAATGTTTTTAGATGAATAATTCATTCAGATTTAAAATTAATTTAAAAAGTTATCTAAATGTAAATCAAATATTCAATAAAAAACTAACAATCTTTATTAATCATCATTTTTACAATTTCCAAAAACTCTTGAAATACAACATGATACTTCTAAAATGTGCAACTTGTGATTTATGATTCTTGATATGGTCCTCCATCACTGTTTTCTTCTGAATTTATGAATTACATCTTTCAACCTCCTCAAAGTACATTTTAATTTCCTCGTCAAAATGGAAAATTTAATCTTCACACATTCTAAGCCTATGGTTTTCTAGCTCAAAACGATGGAACATTTCAGTAAAAACTTTTAAATCCTCATTATGATCATCTATTATATATCTGAACTCATAGACAATCATCATTGTGTCTTAAAAATATGTTGATATGTTATAAAAGATTTTCCCATTTCTGTGGAATTTTTCTTTACATTTATTAATTTATCATCATGATCCTTGAGATAAAATTTAGTCTGTTCGAACACAAAACTATCCTACCGTAAAAACTCTTTTTTTTCCTTTGTCTTTTCATTGAATGACATCAAATATTCATTAATACGAACAACTGATTCAGTTAAAACATTCAATGATTTTAATTTAACATTTAGACTATTTTGAATCAATTTACACCTTGCATATATGTTTTTAATATATGGAATAAAATTTCATTACCTTTTTAAGGATTGGATAATATAGTCATAAACATTCTAAGAAAATGTCCAATCATATTTTGATGAAAATGATAATTGTTCAAGTTCAATTGTTCTAGAGAATTCTATATATGGGTTTTCGTCCATCTCAACATTGTCCTTTCCATTCATATAAACATTTGATTCTTCTAATACATCAATATTGTCCACTTCCTTATCAGATTCAACTTTATCAGAAATATTTTTTTAGGATTGTTTATCTTCTTCCTTAACTATTGATGATGGATTTTTTTCTTCTATAGATGATGATTTTTATCCACCTAATCATTTCATGTATGCATCCTTAATTAATTGAGAAGGTAGTGGTGTTCAATATTATGATGAGCCAAATGTTTTTTTTATATTTTCTCTTAATCAATTGTTGGTTCTTCTTAAACATATTCTTCTCCATCTCATTATCCTCTAATTCATTTTCTTTGTCCTCTCGGATTTCATTCTATTCGTCCCAATTCACATCCTCTTCGTCTAATTTCATCACAATATATAGAATAAAATTCTCTTATAATTTTTATTATGTTCATAAAAGTCATTATTATTTTTTATAAACAAACATTATCACATCCTTTAAAACTAATGAACCATTTAGTAATTTAATCGCACATTTCGTACCATTTTATTTTGAAAATTCATTATCTACAGACATCTCTGTGTGAAAAATATTCTAACCATTCCATTGTATAGAGACCTGAACAAATGATCATAAAAATGAAAAAACATTGGAAAATCACAAAGGAGTGGTATAGGCTAGTGAAAAAGAATCTATTAACTATTGAGGGATACAAATTGTCCCCCACCTTATATGTGAACAATAGTGATGGTCAGAATTCCCTTAATTTAAATGACTCATATTAAAATTCCTTACCTGATCTGATAATCATTAATTAATTTATGAAGTAATTTAAGGTATATTATGAACCCATAAAGTTTTAATAAAAATAATCCATTCAACGAGTATCAATCTGATTTGAAAACATATAATTTTTAAAAAAATACAATGTAATGAAACTAATATAATAAGTAAATAAGAACATTTATAACTAATGTAATGAATCAGTGTTAAAACTAAAAGTTAAATATCATTTGTAGTAGAAAAGTATCAAAAATATGAGTAAACTGATCTTATTGGACATAGTAATGAAAATTGATTATGATAATGTTTAGAAAAAAATCTTGTCTACACATTTTGTAATAAAATTAGAGTCTTAAAATGTTATAGAAAATTTAGATACAAAAATAATTTTATAACATATATTGGTTGTGAAAAAACTTTTGATTCCAAAGAATCATTTTTAAAACACATTATATATGGATTCATTTAATAAGAAAATATGGCTCTAAAATTATTTTAAAATACCCGAGTCCGAAAAATTTAATACAAAAACTAATTTTTTTAAAAACTAAATATCATATTAAAACAAAATAACTAATACAAATAAAATTTTATGCACTCCCCATTTGAAAAGGAGTTGATTAATTTAAGGAGAATGATATCCGGAAGTAGATATTAATAATCACATGATATTGGCCATTCTTATATTCTGTTTAATGTATTCAAATCTATCAGAACTATGGGGATTAGTAAAAATATCAACAAATTGTTATTATGTTCCAATTAATAGTAAAATAATATCTCCTTTACATGTGTTATCTTGAATTAAATGGTGTCTTATATCTATTTTCATAGTACATGAGTGATGTTATTCATTCTTCCTTGCGCCATGTTACTTGTGTTATTACATAAAGATTGAATTTTAGTAAAACTCATGGCATATTCAGTGAGTGTATGTTTCATCTTTCACACAAGGTCCTATCAACATCAAAATATCATATATTTAGATTTAGATGTGAAATGTTCTACTAAGTTTTGTTTCTTACATAACCACTAAACTGAATTGTTTCCTAAGAAATGAAATTTTCTTGAAGTGCTTTTATATCTATTCTACATCCACCTAAATAAACATATTGGTAAAAAAAAATTAGTTCAAAATTATTTATAGAATAATATAATAATCATAAATACATAGTTCCATTAAGATAATGAAACAATCATTCTACAACTTTAAGACGCAATTCCTTTGTATTTCCATGACATCTAGCTTATTAGTGTATTGAAAGCAATAAATCAGAACAACTATCTATAAGATAAAGTAAACATCAAATCATACCTCTAAAAGTATTTTAATCAACTGGTTTCCCTAATTCATAAAGATATAAATTATTTTTGATTCCAATGTGAGTACTAATAATTTTAGTGTTCTAATACCATAATTCCTTAAGAAGAGATTTTATATACATATGTCGAGATATAAAAGCTCTTTCTCATTTTCATAATATTTCAAAACTGACAATGTCTGTTAACTGACCCATGATGCTCATTTAGAACATAGATTTCACATGATATGAACTGTAATCTATTAAATTTTTTGGATTTCAGAAAAATATAATGTCATCAACATATATTATTACAATCATAATGTTTTTGATGACTTATTTTATAAAAATATTTATATCTGTATATAATGTAAAAAAAATTATTTTTCAAAATATATTGTTAACTTATCATACCAATCTCTAAGAGTTAATTTAAGACCATAATGTTCTTTTTCATCCTTAAAATAAATTTCTGGATGTTTTTTCACTTTATAACCAGGGGTTTTTATACAAAAACATTCTCCTAAACATATCCATTAATGAAATCACAATTCACATATATTTAAAAATTATTAAAATATAATTATTTCAAAAAAACTAAAAGAATAAAAATATGATCATGTTTTTATGTCGTTGAATATGTTTGTCTGTAGTATATCACATATTTTTTTATTATAATCTTTAGTAAGAATTTATCTTTATTTATAACTATTATGTCATTGTCATCACATTTTTTTCAAAAACCCATTTTCCCTAATTATAGAAGTGTCAATAGGTCATTCAACTAAATCGCCTGATTTATTCTAATCAAAATCATTGAGTTCATCATGAATTTAATTAATCTAGTCATCATCACCTAAAGCCTCATAAGGATTATTACATTCAAATTATTACAAAAATGATAGATTTTCAATTTCATTTCTCAAATAAATTCTAATTTTAATCAATTGATATACATGCCCAATGATATTATAACTATTATTATTATTAAGAAACAACTGACTTCTTAGGTTATCAAAACTCTATTCTACGACAAAAATTTAAATAAATTGTTGATGAAACATATCCAAAATCTATTCCAGAGCAGTTTTATCAGAATATGAACTTTTTTAGACTGGTTGAAAATCTGTTTTAAAAATAACGTTTTAAGATATAACCTGAGGTAGTTTAAATACAAAAGGATCAATTTTACCAATATTTTAATAATGTTTAGTCTATCTAGTGGATAATAATCTAAACCTAGACTAAGAGGATAAACTCAAATATCCATCTATGGTTTGTGTTACAGTTTTCCCACAATCCACATTTATATCTCTCTTTAAATGGTTTCACCTCGTCTTCAAATGGGAACTTCCTCCACTAACTTTGGAGCTCCCTCAATTACATATTCATTTATTCACACACAATTGTGGGAAAATTCATTGAGGAAAGAAAAAATTGCATTAAGACCCTTGCATTATAAGAGGAGAGAAGTCATTAATTCTAAAAATTTAATTTAATAATTTATTAAATGAAACCAATCACACGAAATGGTCTAGTATATGCTCATGATCATCGACATGCATGAAAAAATTTATGCATTTAATAAAATTATCATTCAATTATAATAGTTCTTATTTAAGATAAATAACAAAATAATCAATTGATTATATTATATAATTAATGAATTTTGTTTTCTTAATTCAAAAATAAATTTCTTTTAAATTCCCTTCTATCGTAATTTAAAAAATGCTAAATAAATTTATTTAAAATTAACTGTGTACGTAAATGTACGTTAGGGGTAAAATGATGAGTACCCATATAAACTAGAGAATAAATATTATACTCTCATACCATTAAATATTGATATATGTTTCATACATGACTTATCAAATACATTTATAAAATGTACTATCGAAATAATGATTACAATGTGTAGATTATTTTTCATTCATGTGTTATGGTTTAATATAAATTTTTAAATAACTATAATATGAAAAATGAATTATATGTTGATTTGAAAATTATACAAATATTAATAAAATATTAATATATATTAAAAAAATCACATGGTGTGTCCTATAAACATAAATTCCACTCACAAGAATATGTGGATAAGGTTTTCATATTATAATAAATTATTTTTTAATTTTACATAATTTTGTAAGAATACACATCATGTGCAAGTAAGAGACATAAAATTGACTACTTTCATTGTCAATCGAAGCCACATACTACGGGAATGGAATTTAATCCATTCCTTGGAAAACACAAGAGCACATGGTGTGTACATGTGCTATACATAATGTGTTTTCTGAGGTAAAAAGTCACCAATCAGGATGGTCGTGTCAGAAGATACATGACTCATATATGGCTAGATTATTCATCACCATGTATGGCAGTTACGTGTCATGAAATTCAGCTGGCTGTGTTCGAGACTAGCTCATTCAGCACTTGGTGTAAAATTAAAGTTACTTTGAGCAATAAATTTACACTCCATGAATTAATTATAATTTATTTATTCGTACATTGAACAGTAGTACATGAAATGCACCTCTAGGTTACATAGTGTCTACTCTTGTGTTATCTGGCCAGATTCCCCAACACCTCCAGTTGATATCATAGAATTTATTTCATTCACAAAATTAGTCATTTTTATTATATTTATCTAAAATGAAAGAGGATGAAGTGTATATCACAATTTGGATTTATGAATGATAACATTGAAGTTTAAAACTAAATTTCAAATATATAATTCAATCAATAATATTTTAATATTTATAAATAATTATTTCACTACTTTGATACAACATATAGTTTTTGTGTGCAAGAGATGTGCATGATGGGTCATAAAAAATTCATTTTGTCTTAATCAATGATCCTATATTTACATGATGATAATCATAATGATCAATTTAATTGAAAAAATATAGACTATAGATAATATGGCAGAACCAGAGGAGAAGATAATCCCATATTGTTTATAATTTATTTAATCAATTAAATAATTATTTAGGGAGATGTTCATTCACTGTGGATGGATTATATGATAGATTTACGTTGAATATTAATTATGTTATATGTATCAGGTGTATATTCCCTCTAGTGTTGTATGATTATAGAGTTTCTAATGAATGTTCTTGTTACAAATCATGTTTAAGTCTTCATATTATGGTTAATTGAATTTGATATGTATGTATGAAGAATATCAGGTGTGTCTTGTGGGATGAGGACAAGAAAGAAGGCAGATTTTAGCTATCTTGTTCTTATTTCATGGAAGGTAAACAGTTAGTAGTAACTTTATGCCCATACCTTCAATGATAAGATGAAGGGGTTCATAGTTTAGTAAACAATTCAGGAAGAGAGGAAAAACCATGCAGACCTGGACAGAGGCATTCTTTACGGTTGATGCATGGTTTCTTAAACCATGGGGGGATCTAGAGTAAACTATGTGTATTAACCCCTCATGGATATTGGTAGACACATGGTTGGCACATTGTTTGGAAAACCATGTAGCCAAACTGTGATCCCCCTTAAAAGTGGTATTTACCCCCCCCCCCCCTCAGGATTTTAAGTTCTTCACCTACATTTATACCTCATTCTTCCTCCTCCATCCCTACATAAAAATACAGTCAAACAAATCTTCCCAAAGAATAGATCTATATAATTTCAGGGAAATTTGAAGTGTGATATGTTTTGGATTAAAACACTAGGTAAGACATATGCTCATCATTCTTATATTTTATGGATTACGGATTATAGTTTCATTATTCCTCTTCTGAACCACTAATCTCCATTTTTTAGCTGATATTAGGGTGTAGTTTAAAAGGGTGCTTGAATCAATTTCAACGGATATGGTTAAGCATTTGTTCATCTCCAATTTCTATGTAGGTGGTCTAAAAGTTATGTTCCATGATATGAAGGTTGATTTGTGCGTGTTTGGTCGTGTTAATGGTTATCCATTGTTGTTCAATTGATGTATTCGAATGGATTTAGTAAAATGGTTGGGTAAACGATGAATTGAACCCCTTGTGATCCATGTGGAATGAATTTATATTAAGTAGATTTGTTTAGGGTAGCCCCTGGTGTGTGACCACATTCCCAAACCTTGAAAATTTTAATATGAACTATGGAGTTGACTTGTGATAAAATTGATCCCATGATAAACAAAATGATATGTTCGTTGAGTTGGAAAATGGATTATTCATACTAGTGACTAGACCTTGATAATTGAAAAATAGTTTATTTAGAACAATGTAGGAGGGATAAATGGATTATGGTTAATGTCTCTAATGACTTGTGAGATTTAAATTGAAATGCATGAATGGGATAATATAGGTGAAAAGATGAATTTTGTGAAAGGGGTAAATGCATGGAAATTGTTTAATACATTAAATTGGATTATATATGCTTGTAAATTGAGTTAAATGAGGTATGAAATGTGTAAAATTAGTTTTTTGATGGGATAAGGACCCATGATTATCTATGTGTTCAATGGAATGTGAGTTGTGAATAATATAAGTATTTATTATGGATGGTTTTTGATTTGATATATGTGGAAATTTTATGAATAAGAATTTTCACATAGATTTTTGGTTTGTGGGATATTGAAAAAGGACTCCTCCCATGGGTTGGTTTGGACTAATGCTCAAAACCACACCATAGTAATTCATAGGTTATGTAGACTAATTGAAAATCATAGCTCCTGACAGTTTCATTTTATGAGACCATCTAGAATAAAACTCCAAGGTGAGTTTGATGTATTTATTATGAAATGTTTATCCCTAGTGAGATAGGTAACTTTAATTATTCCCTCATCACAGATAATTTATCAATGTTGGTTGTATTGTAAATTATATGAATGGCTAACCCATGGATGATGTGATAGAAACGCTTTAATGGATTTAAAGGATAAATGGTGACATTTTCTAACGGGAATTTTGTTAACTATTGTACCCAAGATGTCTTTTGTTTAGGTTTCTATTTATTTTGTACAATAATATACTATAAATTTTGAATGTAAATTTTGTAGACACCATTAGTGGTGGAATGATGAGTTTTACCCACACACTTCTCGGGCCACCATATGGTACGAAAAAAATATTTAATTGAGGGAGGATTGGATATGGTTATAGAATTTATATTAGGGAGAGAAGTTGTGATTAGGATTAGAATAAATGAGTTTCTGAACAAGGAGTCCGAACATTTTTTGTGTTATGTCTATGATTGTTTTTATTTTTTTCAAAAAAAAATTCACTATTAGAATGACATGACATGTTTATCTTTTGGTTGTTGTTGTGCACTACATGTGAAATGGTTTCCAATGAATGTTCTACATTATTGTATATTATTTTCAAAATTTATTATGTAATCTATTGTGGAATAATCTAGTAATGAGCGTATAGTCTCCCCACATGACCTATTAGACCCTCACTTTACATCGACAGCCTCTATAATTTGGGGAGGTGCACTAAAGGTTATGTGGAGACTTGCCTTGGAGCACCTGTTTTGTGGCTTCTAGGTCGTGAACATTACAAACTTGTATTAGTGTTGTTATTTTCTATGATCCTGCTATTTGGGAATGGTATATAAGAGATGATGATGTTTTGGGTATTAATGATGAGATAGTGTTTCAGAGTATTTAACCCATCCATGTAAGAAAACCCATCTACCAAGGGTGGGAGTTGTTGTTTTGATATGTTTTGTTATAATTGAATGATATTTCACCATGTGGTAATGCACTTTCTCTATGTTGAGTTTTTTTTATATTTATCTCATTTCTATAATGGAATGAGGTTATGAATACATGAATCATTATAGGAACCTAGGGATATAGGTGGATTACCTCTTGATGGGAACATATTAGATGGATGTGTGAGATAGTTTTGGTAGAATGATTCTCTCATTTCATAAAATTTGAAGAAATTAATGTCTAAATAAAATGATGTGAATGGGTAATTGGAAGATTTTTGAAAGTATTCTTGAAAAATTGATCCTGATGAAAGGATTTAAATAAGATCAAATGTTTTTATAATAAATGTTGAGATGAAACTGGAACATAAAAGGGAATGATTTTCATTATGACTATGGAAATTGTTTTAAAAGGGTGTCTAATAAAAAACATCAGACAATATAAGCTGGTTTAATCCATGTTGATCATGAACCATTGTTGGGATTGTTGAGGGCAGTTTAAAATGTGTGATGATGTATTTTGATATTAGTTAATTAAAACATTGGATATTTATTTCTAGTTCTGAGCATTCATTTATCAAAATTGTTGGTGTTTTATGTTATGTGTTCTGAGATGTGTGTTGTAATAGTAGGAATATTCCACCACAATGTCTTGTGCTGGTTGTCAAAAAAATGGAATTCGTCAACAATTATCCTCCAGAAGTGAAGCACAAATACATTGTGGTTTATAGTAACATAAAAAAGGATAAGTATCATGATAACTTTTCTCTTTTTATGTAGATGATAAAATGGGACCATGGGTTGGTCATGCCATGTATGTTGGAGCTGACATGCGAGTTTCATCTGCAACACCTTCTGAATTTTTCTTGAGAAGGAGTATATGATATAGATGAGTTATAGATACTGTTTATCTAGATGATTCCTCTTCACATAGAGACTCTTCCTTAGAATATAATAAATTTGGAATCTTACATTTTCTAATGGAAGGAAAGCACTGGTGGTTCATTTTGGCTTATACCCAAGAGGTTGATGCTATGTCATGGAAATATTTCACAAAAATGATTCTGGAACATTTCTATTCAGAGACCTTGATGTAGGAAAAAGGTACATAGATTATGAAGTTTACCAAGGGGTTGAAGATAGTGAAGGAAGATGCAAGGCTTTTCACCGACATGAATCTTATTCATCAAACATTGGAAATGTATGAGGTGGCTATATAAAGGTTTTTTTAGGAATAAATTAAACTTGAGATTATGTCCTAGGTGAATTGCATAAGTTTTGAAATTGTTTCTATGGTGGTGGACCAGGAAGATATTTTAGAGGAAACCCATAAGTTGGAACATGGTGATGAGAAAAAATATTATTGGGTGATCCAGTGGTGCGAGATCTAGTGGTGCGAGATCCAATGTATGAATGAACTGTGTTGAGAACATTCACCAGTGTAGTGTTGGACTGAGTAGTCAAAATACATAAGTATCCCCTCAGGGTAGTGATCATGTTTTCATTTATCAATGTGGTAGGATGGGGCACAGGAATGGACAAGGTCCATGACCATGGTTGAGTTTGATCATGCAGTAGAATTGTTCTTTTGTAGTGGTTCTAACAGAACTCTCAATAGAAAATAAATGAAGGAGGGATGAGGTCAATGTTGAGTGTAGGAAGGTGTTAATTACCTTATATCAGGTAGGAAGTTGGTGTTTTACTAGTAAACCCGATTGAGGTGGTGAACATGGTACTCTTGGGAGAGGGCATCCATATCTTCAGGGCTGTACAGTTGCAGGAATTCCAACCAGAGCCCAGGGTAGAGGGGTAAGTCATCTTTATACAATTTACACAACACCCTATGTTGGTAGGCAATATAATCGACTATTTTTGGCATGATCCATGTAGCATCCATGCTTATTAGTTCGTTAATCAATATAGGTGCCTCACATTATTTTATTTATTCTCAGATTTTGGTTATATTGGGTCTACCAGTGGAAACGTTTTGTGGGGTCATATTGATTGATATCCCATTTGGGATGTGAGAAAAGAATATTAGGTACTGTAAAGGGTGTGTCCTTGAAGTTGTTGGGAACTGTTTCATTTGGTATGTGTTTATGCATGAGATTTCAGTTTTTGATTCTTTTTTCATGAATTGGATAGTGTTTTAACTATCCCATAACTATTGTTACCACATTAGGTTGACATTCATTTTTCTTATAGGAAACAATTATGTTCATCATGGTGAGTGGGACATTAGGGCATGCTATGTAGGACATGTTTTCTAGTGATTGGGTGAGCTCAGAAGTGTTGCAGCATATCTTATTCATAATGATGGAGGAGTAGATTAACATTTGTTTCCACCAATGGTGGATCAGTTTCAGGATTAGTTTTTGGAGGAATCATCGGTTTTTCACCCAAAATGGATATCATATTCAGAATATAGTTGCTGCAGGGATTACATCCAATTTCAATTATTTCATATACAATGGCACTAGAAGAAATCTAGGAACATAAAACTCATTTTGAAGAATTGCAAACAAAAAGTGGAATTTTTGACCCGAGTATGTCAGTTTGGAGATCTCAGATGTTGTTTTCTAAGAAGGACAAAAGATGTTTGTGGTTGTGTGTCGATTATAGGAAGCTGAATCAGATGATTGTTAAAAAATAATACCAACAACTTTAGATCAATAATATTATTGAAAAGGTGAGGGTTTTCTTAGTGTTATCTAATGTTGATATGATATATGGGTATCATCAGATAAGGACAAGTCGTTATGATATACAATGGGCTTCTTCTAAAGAAGATATGGTTTATCTGATTTTTTTTAATATTTCAATTTGGATTGACCAATTCATAAGTAGTGTTTAAGGACATAATAATCAAAAACTTTCGCATCTACCTAGATCAGTTTGATGTTGTTTTTGTTGATGACATCTTAGTGTATTGTGAAACTCATGATGATCATGAGAAACATCTTCAAATAATTTGGAGTAAACTAAGAGATCATATGATCTATTCCATGTGACAAAAAATGTCATTTCTGAGTCAATACAGTGCATTTATTTGGCCACATCAACTCCATGGAAGGGTTATTAGTGGAACTATATGACGTGTCATCATTTATATCTTGGGAATGACCCATGAATGTTTCTAATATCCAATTTATTTATTTTTTGGCTAATTTTTTATAATGGTTCCCTAATACATCTCCTATTAAGCAGCACCACATTCTGGTTCGACCAAGGATGAAATTAATTTTGAATGGTTTTTAGAATGTGGGGATGTTTTCCATGAGTTAGTAGTCAGTTGACACCAAAACCAATTATGATCTTACCTGATTCGGGTACGTGGCATTCCATGTCTTGTGGTGTGACTTGTGTTAGACACGGTGAAATGTTGGTGTAGAATTATTGGGTGTTCATTTATGGTTCATGGAAATTGAGGCATAATTAATGAAATTACCCTATGACTGATCTTGAGTGGGCTACTACTGTTTATTCATTAAATTTTGGGTGACACTATTTGATGGGATAATTTTTTTCCATGTATAATGATCATTAAAGACTTAATTGCATCTTTTCTTAGTGTGATTTGAATCTTCGACTATGATGATGGGTTGATTACATGAAATATTTTTACATAGAGATGGTTTACACTTTAGGATAGGGTTATAAAATTAGGGATGATTTGAGCTATAGTACAAAAATTAGGGTAGTGTAGGAATCATGTTCTGAATGGAGGATAATATAGTTGTTCTTTAAGTTGTATCTCTATGTGTAGAACTAGCATAGTTAGATGACCCTTGCATCCATGGTAGTTGATTTCATGATTCTGAGACAGTTCCACATATTATATCATTAGGATTAAGAATTTTTTTCTTTACAGAAGTGTTTTAAAGGTGGGGAGTCGCCTTCCGGTTGGACTGTTACTGATGATGGGGTTGTTTATGTTTGTAGTCATGTTGTTTTTCCAGCATGTTTGTGGGAAGTGTTGGTGTGTGAGTTTTTTGTGTTGAGGTGGTTTGTGCATCATGGTTTGACCAAAATCATTCATGATATTCATAAATAGTGTTGGTGTCTACAAATGAGGAATGCGGGTGTAGGTTTTTTTGAGCGATTCCATACCATCGAGTAGGGGAAGAGAAAGCATCAATGGATGGGTGGTTTGATACAACCATTCCACATTATATAATGGAAACTGGATGATGTACCTATGGATTGTTTGGTAGTACATTGGAGGGCCCCTTAAAAGAATGATTTGATATTGGTTGTTTTGGATATGATTTCCTTGGTGGAGCATATCCTGTTAATTTGAGAGACCTTCACTGTTGATAATTTGAATGAATTACTTGTTTAGGAAATTGTGCAGTTTCATGGATTTCATCATATAATTGTTTTGGATCATGATCCATGTTTTACATAACATTTCTGAAAATTACAAAGGAATTCACGTGTTACCTAGATGTTTTGGTACATATTTCCACCAAAAAACTAATGATAAATCAATGAATACTATTCAGGTACTAGAGGATATATTGAGGGCTAGTGTCCTAGATTTTAGTTGATCATTGAAGAAGCACATAGCACTTTCTGAATTCACCCATAGCAACAGTTACCAAGATAATATTCAACATATAATTCATTAGGATGTCTATGGTAGACCATGTTAATGCTCATTATGTTAAATGGAGGAACAATAATATGAATTGATAGCAATAAGTCTCATACAAAAGACCTTGGAATAGATTCAGTTAATATAGAAACATATGGTAACTGTTCATAGTAAGAAGTATTTGTATGTGGTTCAATGTCAAAGACCACTTGTGTTTATGGGGGATCATCATGTTTTTCATTGGGTTTCACCAATGTTGGGTCACCATCATATATAGTAATAGGGAAAGCTAGTTCGCTGGTACGTGGGTCCAATTAAGATTGTGGAGAGGATCAAGTATGTGGTGTATTGATTGGCTCTTCAATAGTGGTATAGTGGAATGCATGATGTTTTCTAACATCTCACCCCTTCTACATTATCATCATAAACCATATCATGTGTTTGAAATTGAGGATGTGTAGACTAAGTCTATTGTGTCTTTTGAGGTGCATTTAGTTCATATTGTGGATAGTAGGGTGAAATCATGGTGAGGGAATATTATTCCATTTGTATGACTTTTTTGGAATCATGGTATTGATATCAAATAAAATTAGGTGAGGAAAATAGATATCTGGGCTCAAATGATATTTGTATTGATTATACATTATCAAAGATTTTGAATATGTGATAATTGGATGAAAATACATGTGCACATGGCTTAGTGGTATTTCTGGTATAGGACTCAGTCACCTCCCATGGATTGGGTTGGAATTAGGCTCTTCTTAGGGATCAGTTTAAACTGAGGCTCTATACCCCACCCTTAAAATACATGGGTTATGGAGTTTGACGGAGGTTTTATGTGACTATTAGTTGCATTTGATTATACTACGATGTCCCAGGTACCAAGGTTAGTGTGGTGTATTTTTTCTGAAATTTTTATCCCTAGTGAGGTAGGGGACTTGAATTATTCCCTTATGTATGATAATTTATCGACTCGTTAATGAGTGTAAATTATGTAAATTACTAAACCATGGATTACATGAAAAAAATGTTTTCTGGGATTGAATTGAATTATTGATAAAAATTTCTAATATGAATATTGTTAACTAATTGAACATGAGTAGCCTTTTTTATCATGAAATGTATTTAGTACCCACATTCTCTATTTGAATATAATAGTTATTTTATAAATTTCATTGGTGGTGGCTTGTTGAGTTTTACTCACACCCTTCAAAGGTCATCATTGGGTACACAAAAAATTTCATTATTGTAGAATTGGACAAGGGAAGAATACATGTTCATGGGAATTGAGTTGGGTTTGGGATGTGCATTGATGGGGAGTATGACATGGAGTCCAGACTCATTTTTGGTGATTTTATATTTAGTGTTTATTTTGGGTCTCCTACACATTTTGTGTTGTTTGAAAGTAATGGAATATTTATCTATTGGTGGAGGTTGTACCATGATTGGGAAATGGTTGGTAATTCATGTTATAGTTTATTGACTATTTTTTCATTATTTTTTTGTTATATATTATAGAAAACGATGGTAAATAGAGTATAGTGTCCCCGTATGACCGATTAGACAATTTTTCGACTCGAAAACTTCTATCATATGGGGAGGTTCACTTGAGGTCATGTCGTGACCTATTTCGGTGCACTTGTTTATTGGATTTTAGTTTTAGGAAGTTACAACTGGTTACAAGAATGTGTTCCATAAGTATATATATGTCATCATAGTAATCTTCAGGTGCAATTGTGGAAGATCTTAACGCTAGAGTCATTCAATTTTGATCACCTCGAGAATTGATTCCAAAAGACTTTCCATGGTATCTCAGGATTTGAGAGTAGATGTAGGATGAAGATCACACTCCATTCGTTGTGGTGTTTTGGGAGTGGGAGCTCTCTTGGGATTGAGATGATCTTATTTGAATGTCATTGTGAAAAAAATAGATTTAATCCCTTGAAAAATAATATAATTTGGTTTATATACTGTTATGGTTAGAAATAAATAATTATACAAGATCCCCTTATAATTTATTTAATTACCTTGGGACCCCATGTCAATAATAATAATAATAATCATAATAATAATATCTCTTGACATTCTCCAAACCTGTGAATTAAAATTAAATACTCTTTCATCAAAAAATATTCAATATATATTATTTCTCATCGATCATATTAATTTGATATGTCTTCCCACGACAATATCTATCTATCCATAAATAATTAAAAAATTTAATATATAGATATAACTGCATTATTATCCAACAAATAATTAAATATTATATATCCAAAATTAAAAATAAATATTTATTAAATATTCCACTCACATAATATTCTATAAAATAACAGGTGTTGAAATTTTTGAGATCTATCAAACAAAAATAATTAATAAAACATGTGCGGCAAAAATATTTATTCAACTTTTTCAAAAATGAATAGTAATATATTATTTAACTGAGCCTTTGGATTCATTTAGTGTGTGATTCTCTATTCCTCTTTATAAGTGGACATAGGTGAAGCATTTTAATATCCAAGGTTAGTGTCTTGCAGTATGACAAACAATGTATAGGGAAAGAAGATACGGTTGTAACAACATAATTCCTTATACATATGCTCACCATGTAATATAATCTATTTACACAATATCAATAATCAACCCAGTTTCATGTTTGTGTCATCCTTCTATGTGGTTGATGTCACATTCATTGAATTTCAAGAAATAAAACATGCCTATAGAAAACCATGTCCATTGATTTTTTAGACTATATCATTTACATGAATGTGGTTGAGATATAAACTTTTACAAAAAAACAGAAGGGACAAATCATTTCTACATTATTCTGTAATGAAACATTGCTCGTTACACAGCCAATGTATCTTACCTCCCCATGAAAATATTTCATAAATATTTTCATCAAATTATCAAAATACATGAAATATAAATTTTTTTAATAATAACAGTTAATTATATGGATCAATACATGCACATATATATCGAAACATCCAATGACACAAATAAATTTGGATTTCTTGTTGTCGGGAATTTCTCAAATAATATCAAACTTTGGATATTACCAAGGGCGTACACAATGAGATGTCACCTCAACGTCTTATGAGTCAACACCCCTAATATCTTGTATCATGTGTGCCCCTAAAATGATATATTATTTTTATAGAACTTATATTTTAAGAATATTAATGTGACACATTTGGGTTCTCATTATAGTGGGGAACTGTTATGGCCAATCAGTGAGCTAACTACTTTTATGATAATATCAAATACTACATTGTAGATAATAGAAATCATGATGTTATATAATGTTTAATCATATTAAAACTATAAATAAATATTTTCATTATGTACACAAAAGATAGTTGTAGGACACCAACTCCAACACAACCATCATATATATCTCACTTATATGATCGCCAAAACATCCCAACATCCATCAACCTTGTGACTGTAGAATCTTCACTGTCAGGAAAGTTATACTGATGTTGCAATGAACATATTATTCATAAAAATAAACTAATATTTCAGAGATAAATTTTATAATTTTTATTTCCCATTAATCCTCTGACAAATTCTCTTTTATTTTATTTCCAATATGCTTCCAAGACAATGGTGGCACCAAAATTATATTGTTTTATAGGCCTATTGATTCCATAATACTTCTACTTCTCCCGACATTTTTATCTATCATTTGATTGTATTCATTATGATCCATTTTTTTATGTTTTATGATTAAATTATTCACTCTAATGGGATCAGCCACATCGCATATTATAATATTTCAATGAATAAGATAAATGGAAAAAAGAATAATTAATTCACAATACAATAAGAAACAAACTGACACAATTTGACACACATAAAACAAACCTGATTCAAACCACACATTAGGTTTGGATGGATCTATGTGTTTTCCTAGATTAGTAACATCTGGAGGATGTGTCTATTCAAATATATGCACTGCATCATCTGCTTTCAATAGAGTTGAAGCTGAATGAACAAAATCATCAGATCCTGGATGGATTGTATGAAATGGAGAGGAATAGACATTGTGGGATATGGATTGAAGGGATTCATATATATCATAGTATATGTCTATGATATATGTTTTAACTTTATACATTTATTGGTATTCATCCACACTCTCCCGATGCCCGACTATCTTGATGCCTATGCTTCTCCTTCCACTAGGGTTTTGTAGGTATCATCAATTTTGACTGCGCTGCATGCTACACCTAGTTTATTATTCTCTTCCTTCTCTTAATTTCTACTTCTTTCTTTATCAACATACTCATATTGATGGGGTAGATATAACATGTCAATCACTATGCCTATATTAGTATAACTCAACACATGGGACCTCCACTCTGGGTCTGTGTACTGACATCTTATATGTTTTGGGTCGGCACTGGTGTTAGTGTACAATGTCTCTCTTTTCAAGTTCCCATGTTTGAAAACCCATCATATTTCGACCTCATTTATTATTGGGGTTGATGTAGGATGTGGGAATACATGGGATTGTTCAAGAGGGGGACCGACATTGGTCTCTTATCATGCTCTTCATAAGTATTTTGGCCTTTTGGGTTTTATTGTTTTGAGATATTGAATGAGTCCTGATTGAAGATTTTATGGGCTAGTTCATACACTAGGAGTGTGTTCTATGGTGTTTTTTTGTTATTTATTTTATTAATTTGGTTTGATGGTTAATGAAGGTATGTGGTTGTTTCTCCCCCATTAATGATAAAGTGGTCTTTGGGGTTGTCCCCAACCGAGGCCTCCTCCGCTCAACTTTTCTAAAGCAGCCCAGTCCAATGCTCACTTACCAGTCATTCGTGTGTGATGGTCCTGATAGAGGTTCTTGGAAAATATCTCTAATCATTCATTGATATTTGAATAGGTGACTAGAATTTGTAGTTATCTCTTTGATGAATGATCTTATGCCTACAACAGTGAGTCATATTATCAAGGTATCGAGGCCAGTTGTCATTTTATTTTTTCGTCCTCTAATGCCTATGTCATTTGATGTATATGATGAAGGTGATGTGGATAATTGTGACAGGATTATGGACTTGTTTAATGATGATGTTGTCATTGTGGGTAGGCTCTCACATAACATTTCAGGCCTCAATTAACTAAGTGGCGAGACCTGATATTGTGTTTCTCGAATCTACGTCTTCTCAACGTACATTTTAAAAATAAAATTTATTTTTTCAATAGGGCATTATGATATTTTTTTTATTTTTTGGAATATTTGGATGGTATTTTACCTACATGAATTTTATTAAGGTTCACCCTCAACCATTTTTTTATCCAGATAATGAAATAAAAATGGATTTGGAATATATAGGTGGGATCATTTGTGGAGTTAAAATAGACATGATATGATAATAAGAGGCTAAAAAATCTGACTGTGGATGAATGGGTGGGAACAACTGTAGAGACTCAAGTGGTGGATGAAAATCTGTGGTAGATGGGGTGTCTGTTGGCGGGATTAGGCTGTGAATGGGTGTGACTGGTGATTTGTGTATCTCAATGAGAGCCCCCTCTTGAATCCATTCTAGTATGATGAGAAGAATTCAACTATGGTTCAGTATAATGTCCATAATTGTTTTTTGATAAAGAATAAAGACATGACATTTAATTAAATAGAGAAGAGAAATATTAAAATTATTATACTCACAAATGGAACCGGAGGAGGAAAACCTATCTCACACATCCACTAATAATTATTAAATAATATCTTCCCTCGATCTTCTTCAATATATTTCTTAATCAACATAATAATTAAATTTAAAAATGTGTTTATGAAGAAAATAAATTAATTAAGAAAAATAATAATGTGTCACCCTATATCAAAACCACAATACATGGTATAAGAATATAATCTATATTCTACCATAATTGATATATATACAAATAATTATCCAATCCTAATATCATATAATCAATGATATATAAGAAATTATGAAAAATTTAATAAATGATATGGAAACTCGAAGTTGTATTTTATGTGAAATGAAATACAAAATTTATTTTCCAAAATTACTCATCTATAATTTGAAAAGATAAATGTATCACTTTTCTCTTTCCATATTCCAAATTAAAATCCAATGATCATTCACTAACATAAATAGTAACCATCAAATACCAAAATCAACATAAATTGGGTCTACATATGTGTGGAGTGTGCATAAATTGTGAAGAAAGTGACCTTAAATAAAGATTCACTAAGGATATATAAGTCTAAATTTACATTTATGAATTTAAATGAAAAGGAAAATAAAAAATTACTCCTTAATGATTAGATATATCCCTCTATAAGGAAGGAGGTCAACATTGGTGGATGAGCCCTCTATTTGAAGAGGAAATGTGGTCAATGGTGTGAGAAAAATGTATGTAAATAGGAGACAATTATTAAATGGATTGGTCTCATAATTGTTAAGGAAACCAAAAAAAATTGGATAAATATTGTCATAGTGAACATTTGAAGATGAATCATCACAAGTAGATTGTTATAAAATTTCCTCTAGAAAGGCATAGAGTACGAGTATAAAAATTTTCAGTTCATCAAGGAAAAACATATTCATTAACATAATTATGTCAGAGGTACCCCTCTCCCCTTTTACTTTATTTCTAAATATAAAAAATTGAGTGATGTGGGATAATGGTGTAAATAAAATACAGGTGTTGTATTCACCATGTCTGTATTAAAATGATTTTTAAAAATTAATGTGTAAAATATGAAATGAAATTTATAGATAAAATCAGAAAAATCCTTATTTAGGTTTAGAACAGTGTGAATATGTCCATACATGATGAAATATATAAGAATATATTAAAATATTAAATACATAATTTATTTCAGGCCTATTTTATTATTATTCAGGTTTCAAACCCGAGTTTTTATTTTACTAATGATGTTAGGATATTCAAAAAAAATATTCCAGGGATTTATTATGAACTAAAATGTTGGTATCAAATCATTATTATTCGAGATACTCGGAATCTTATATTAAAAAAATAATTCTACCAACAAAGTGGTTTCTTAAATTATCACAAGGCACCAGCTCACCAGCCAGCACACCCTTTCCTTTTTTGGGTTTTGGACATTGGTCCTCATCGTCAAGCGCATGTGACTCTTCCACTCACCTTTATTGTTTTTTTTTCATTTAATGATATATCTATATATTTATATATTTTATGTTACATTGTTTTAACTATATATATATATATATATATGTATATATATATAATATGTTGTGTGTGTGTTTATGTTTTTGTGTGTGATTATAATTTCCTACTTATATATATTTTAATATATGTGTGAATCTAAAAATCTAAAAATACATATTTCAATTTTTTACATATATTACATATTAATATTTATATAAATTTATTAGAATATGTATATAACCATATATATATTTTTGAAAACAAAATAAAATATATTTATATATATAAACATCATATATACATTAATTTTATATGAATTTATATATATAAATAATCATTAATTTTTATTTTAAAGAAAATTGATGTTATTTTTTATTTAATTTGGGTTTATATATTTAGAAATATATTTTAAAATTAAATAAATTAAATTAATTATTTATAAAATCGTTTTTTATGCGGGAATATATAAAAAATATGTATATATTTTAATATATTTGATTATAAATTATAGTAAATCCTGAAAAAAAAATTAAAAATCATAAAATCAATATTAATTTTACCATAGTAATAAATTCAATCACCATGGAAAAGGAAACTCCCCCCCCCCCTCTCTTCTTAAAGGAGGCCGGAAATCCATTGAATGTTAAATAATGGGGTTACCATGAAAAAAACTCAGTTTTGAGGCATTCTAACCGTATTTTAGCATCCAAAAAAGTGAATAAGGGTTTATCATAAATCATTTGGGCATACATATCATCATAGTTTTAAATTTGATATTTGGTAAAGCCTAAATGAATACCCCGATCAATATTTATGGTTGTTCAAATTTTGAGTTGTGATTTCCACTTATTTAAGATATTTTATTTGTTTATTATTTTTTTATATTCAAATTTCTATTAAATTACTATTAATATATAAAAATTTCAAAATTGTTAACTTAAAAAATATTTTAAATTATTTCATAAGCATTTTTAACAAAATATATTATATATTAAGATTAAATTTCTATTTATCCTTATTTTAAACATATTTAAAACATATATATTTTATTTATATCAACATTAATATATTCATATATTTAAATATTAATATTTTTTTTATTAATGAAATATTTTATTTTCAAATATACCCTTTATCAGTGCTAGTAAAAAACACTAATAAAGGGGGGACGTTATCAGCTCTAATAATGGGGTTATTTTAACGATGAATTTTTTAGTGATTTTAAAAGTACCTTTTATCTGTTATTTTTTGTTATCCATCAAAATGGTATCCCATTTATCATTGTTTTTTACTATATCTGCATAAATCATTTTTTGTGGTAATGCAACTAGGGATCCTTAAATGGGTAAATTTATGTTGTTATACAATTATATTTAATTGAAACATTTCTAATGAAATTCAGTTATTTTGGAATCCTAGCAATGTATAATTTTACTATAACTGAAATACATGATTTCACATATTGATTGAATTTATATATCTAATGTTATGATTTTATAAAATAATTTAATGAAATCTACATTTTAAAAAATTGACATTAAGGAGGAGTTTAAAAATTAATTAACTTCATGTATTTTTCTCTGTAGTTTTACATTTGTATATTATTAAAATATCATATATGAAAAGTATTCCATGTTATAAAACATAAACATTATTTCAAATAGTTGACTCTAAATTGAATTCTTAATGTGTTATTATTTGGATTATATGTTGTATATTTTTCTCCAATGAAACTTTCTTCATTGGATAATGGTTTTATAATGAATCATATTTATTTTATTTGGATGTATAGTTTGACGAAATTATACACCTGTGTATCATTATAATAATGAGAAAATTATGATTATTCGATAAAAAACATTGAGAAAAATATAAATAAATTAATCTACATAGAAACCATGTTCAAATTTAAATGGGTACATAATTATATATATAGACAATAGTTTCTTGCTTCTATAATTTAATTGATGAATCAATTGAATTTTTTTTAACATGTTTATTGAAATTTGGATCACTATAAGGTGATATGATAGGTCATTAGAGGATTATATAACATATTAATAATTAGAATAAATACTTGTTGATATGTTATAAATTCTTGATGTTAGATATCATGAAATAGTTGGGTAGAATAATATCAATAATATAAATTTTAAATTTTTTTTACTATGGAAGTATTTAAATATTCTATGTCATCTAAAATTCTAAAAAATCAATTAATATTTGTGTAATTGTTACTGTTTGTTATACATAAACAATGTTTGGTTTCAAACCTCAGTGACCCTTCTCATTGTGTTTTTTCAGTGGTAGAGGAACCTAGAGGAGGTTTCAAAAAGTCTGACAGCTAAATGGGGAAAAGGTGGGATGCCAAAGCCATTTGGGGCTTGGTAGTGACACGGAGCCTTGGGTTGTGTCGTGTGCCAGGATTCTACGGTGTGGTCTCCTGACTAGAGCATAGGGAGGCTCCAAGGAGGAAAATTTGGGCTGCTATGTTTTTTAGGTATGTATGCATCGTGGTTGATGGATGCATTGTAGGCCCATCCCAAGTGTCACGTGATGTGTTGTGGATCAATGTTGTTGCACCATAGTGGTTTTTGAGGCTACCTCAAAATCGTGGGTTAATGTAGTATGGGTCATAGGCTAGGTCATAGTCTATCACATATATAAATATGATTTTCATCGTGGATCTAATATGGGATCCCATATGGGGGTTTTACCATGGGCTGTGAAATGGGCTCTTCTGACATTACAGTGGTCTAGGTGGTCTACTAAATGGTCATAGGGGTTGTGTTGTGGTACTCTAAAAATATTCCTACATAATAATACACCCAAGGCCCCTGGACTTGGTTTTCCCCCACTATTTATTCTTTAACCCCTGGCACCCAATGGTTAATTTTCAAGTCTTTAATTCCTTCTATTCATAGTTAATAATCCCTACATCTCAAGTTCAATATGTGGTGATCTCAATTCTGCTATTTCAATTTTCCAGTGGTTTATCACCATTTCATCATATTTCCCCATGTTCCTTCATTCCATATTATGGTGGATGATCTATATCATTTATATGGGATTTTATAAGATGTTTATAGATGTGTTCAAGGAAAAAAATATTTGGGAGATCATAGTTTCCTCAGAGTATATGTGATGAGACATCTGCGACATTGATTCAATCTCATGAAAATGAAGTTGAATCCTTGAGGTAGGGGATTCATTTAAGCACCTATTTATTTATGTGAAATCATAAATTGACTATCGTTTATCACATTCAATTTTATTGTAATTAACCTAATAAATAATAATTTGGAATAAATAATTGATTTTGTTTATGTTTGGTGGTCACATGTTGTTGATTTTCACCTTGATGATTAATTACTTCTTGTTTTTTAGATAGTTTTATATTTTTAATGTTGTTTTTATAGCATGGTTTTAGGCATTGTTTACGATGATGGAATTTATGAATTTGTATAAAGAACATAAAGATGGTAATGTTTTTTTGGATGGATAAATAACTAAATAGGTGGCATGTTTAACAAATCTTGTGTTTCTCATGATTAGAATGTAATCAGATTATTGAATGTATACATGTTTAAATAAATGTGTTATTCCGTGTTTTGAACCAATTGAATAAATAACATGAATATATAATGATTTTTGATGATAATAGAAGGAACTATTAATGAATTTTGTTCTTCCTATGATTTCTTGAACTAGAATCGTATTCCCGAGAGCATGTTTAAATAATTTATTATCTTCTTATAGTTGATTCCTCATGGTTTTTTTAGTTGGAACCTGTTAAGATCACCCAACAAGGATTTAATTTTCACTAAGAGGGGGAGTGGTTGGATCAGTGATATCAATTTGTTTTAATATTCCATTATAGAGAATAAAAACTCACCTCTAGTTAAATATTTCTTTCTTTTTTGAAAACAAATCAATCAAAAAACCTCATGAACATATGAAATTATAAGGTTCACTACTCAACAAGAGTATTCAGTCCTTGTTATGGTTTTGAAATAGTCTGATTCAAGACAATACAATAGAAAATAATCCATTTCTATGGATTAAAATGTCTAATACATTCTAGTACACTTGTGTAACACTATGTTCAATACAACAGTGCATGTCATTCTAGTAGCATGAAATGATGATATATAATTTTTTTTAACAAAAATGTTACGGTGCGCCATGATCATTATTAAAAGATAAGATCATTCAAAAAAATTCTTTATGAATTACGATGAATTATGTATGAACTTCCGGGAATTTGGAATGAAAATCATTCGGATTTTCCTTTCTGATTCCCAGGTCTGATTGCTCAAAATTGAAAATATATGCCCACCAGAATACCAGTGAAACAATTCTGAGATTATTATTCTTTTGTAAATAAATCTCCATAAAATTTTCTCTATCTGGTTATCCAGACTAATATGATTGCAAAATGAATATATTTAATCTCTCCTACTTATAATTCTTCACTTTTATTATAAAAAATTTCATGTACGTTCGATTTGGAAACTTATTCTCTCCTTAAATTTGGAGATTGTATCATAGAAGCTGATTTTATCAAAACCTACATTTCAACACATTGACAAACAATAGGAGTTTCAAAATACATTAAGTACAAAGAGTTTTCTCTCTAGTTTGACCTATGTTTGTTATTGTACTATCATATAATCAAAATATTCAACATTTTATTACATAAAAACATTATTTCTGGTGGTTGACAGCAAATTTATTTCCTTATTTATTATTACATAGATTATATGTCTTATATTTATGGAAATAACCCTTGATTAATTATATGATGAAATTTTATTGAATATTATTGAAATAAATATTATTAATATGGATAGTTTAAAGAACATTTATTCCAGTGTATCTATATGATAAATGGGTCCCTATAATAATTGGATAAAAACACAGTGAGAAATATAAGAATAAAATAAAATATTTTTAAAAAGAGTTCAAATGTAAATCATAGAATCATTATATATAGAGACAATATTTAGATGTTTCTATAGTTGTTTTGATTAATCAACTGAAATATTTTAACAGGATTACTAAAATATCATTCACTATATGGTGATAGGGGAGTGATTAGAAGATTTTATAATATATTGGAAAATTTTAATACATATTTGTGTCTATGTTATCTAATATTGAAGGATCTATATAAAAAAATTAAAAATTTGTACAATAAAGATTTATAAATATTCTATTTGATATGATATTATAAAAAATCATTTAATATAAAATATTCTGTAATACACAATAAAATTGATTTATTCATGTTACATGAGAGGAACCAAAGAAAGAACAAGAATTATGGGGTTCCGAAATAGTGAAGGTCAATAGAATCCGCATAAAAAGAATTCAATGTATCCATGGGGAGGGACCAAGTTCTTGAGAATCATTATAGTTTTTCAACTAGAGTGGTATAAGTCTCATATGAGTCTAACATGGTATTTCCATCATGCTATGTATCAGGGTGATCCAGGTTGTTGTTCAACAAAGCTTTACTTCTTCAAATAGTATACTCAATTGAACATTTTGTAGAAACATGGACACTAAGCACGTTAAATATGGCCATTGAATTGGTTTAAACAGTTATAATATGAACCCTATTTTGATTACATAGATTAAAACCGGTGAGATATTCTTAAGCCTCTTCCAAAAAAAATTTCTCCAACCAAAGTGATAAAAAACACCATAATCACAGAGCCTCTCACATCAAGGATCCCCCCTCCACCCCTCATCTGACCCGAATTTCATGAGCCATCTATTTTCATTTTATACCTCTAAATATGATGATTCCACCACTCCCACCAATCCAAACTTCTATTGGAAACACTGAGTGCAGAACTACTTGGGATAAGGTGACTAATGGATGGGGCTATCACACAATTCCTACAAAGTCATTTTAGATCAATTAGAATACATCTTGTCTACATCACAAGGCCCTTTCTAGTAACTACATAGACTTGATGATGAACCCCATTATGTTCTCTCCATATACACCAACATCTATCTAAAGATATATGGGAACATGTTGTTCCCTCTAAAACCATTATTTAAAGCACATTGAGACCATCAGTTGAAGAAGTCAGCACTCGAGACCCCTTCTAGAGACCACCATTTGAAACTACCAAATGCCTAACACACCATTTTTTCCCAGTTGCTATCAACAAATATATTCTTTGTGTTCTCAGTTCATTGATCCCTATAACTGATACATTTTGATGCTAGATTCACACCCAATCACATAATGTTCACTTTTGTTGGCAACACATTATGACATAATCTCCAAACTAGGATGTTGTTCATTGATAGTATTTCATTGATACAAAGCACATCACTCCACTCTAAATAATTTCATTATATCATATGTGGGTCCTCATAGGCCTTTGTCATGAAGATACCCCTTGGAGATGATGTAAGGACACATTGATCTGGCTCTAAGTTCATGATAATTTCATTAAACGTAGTCTGTTGATTTTTGACCAGAATAGCATACATAAAGCTATGGTTGGAGGAAACTAGATTAGTTGTCAACAATTTTTTGGTTAAATGAGGAAAAATTTTGGGTTCCACTATAATTTTAGGCATGGATGGATCGTGGATATATGGGTTGTGTCATAAGATTGGATTTTGTAGTGTGGTCTCCCGACTACAACATATGGAGTATTAAAGGAGGAAAATCAGTGATACCACTTTTTTAGTGCTCTTTTGCTCATCATTTTTGGATACATCATTGTCCATTTATGAGTTTCTTGTTTTGTATCATGGGGCGATGTGGCTGTGATAGAGTAGTTTTTGATGGTATTGCAAAATCGATGGTGGCTACAATTTGGGATGTAGTCAAGGCTATAGTCCCTCCCCTAAATAAATTTGATATGCACTGTTGATCTATAAGTGGATTGAAAACATGGGTTTTACCAAGGGCCTTTATATGTTCTTCTGCCACAATGTAGTGGTATTGTTGGTCTACTATGTGATATTAGGGGTTGCACCGTGATCCTCTAAAAATATTTTTTCCTATAAATAAATTTGGTGACCCTGGACTCAATTTTCTTCCACTCATTCATCTATAACCCTACACACCCAAGGATTATTTTTTAAGGCTTTGAATCCCCATTTTTATTGGTATGAATACAAAATATTCATGTTCAATATGTGGTTATATGAGGTAGTCTTTTTATCTATTCTAGAGGTTTCTATATGTATGTTCTTTTTTCCAACAATTGCATCATTACTAATTATGGGTGATGATATACATTATTCTAATGTTGTTTTATTTAGTTTTTAAAAATTTTTTCCTTGAATAACATCCATGAGAGATTTTATTTTACACATTGAAGAGGTTATCAGAGTTCTACAACATTGATTCATTCTCATGCGAAAAATGTCAAAGCATTAATGTAGGGGATTTCTTTTTATCAAATTTATTAAAATCAAATCATTAATAGGCCATAGTTTATCCATTTTGATGGATGATAAATTAATCTAATAAATATTTAACCGGATTAAATAATGGAATTATTTTATGTTTAGTGATCACATGTTGTTGCTTTCCACTATGATAATGGTTTTCTTCTTGTTTTTCAATATTAAGATCTATTTATACATTTTTTTATAGAATATTGTTATGATTGTTTTATCATGCTCAAAATTAATGAATTTGGATATAGAAAATAAATCCTATAATGTTTTTTTGGATGGAGAAATAATTAAAGAAGAAACATGTTTAACAATTCTTGTGTTTCTCATAACATGATGGTAATCAAATTGATGCAAGTATGGATGTTTAAATGAATGTGTTATTCCATGTGTTAATGGATTTGGATAAATAAATTGAATATGGAATTAATTTTCATTAAAATAAAAGGCATGATTAGTGTGTTTTGTTCTCCCTTAAGAATGTTGATACTCGAAAATAGGTCTAGGATCATGTTTAAATATTTAAATAGCTTGTTGTTAATTTGTGTAGTCATTTTTTCATACTAAAAATTAAAATCAGCCCATTTTAATTGAAATTATGTTTAATTTATTATAAATACGTGCAATTTATTATTAAATATAATAGAGTATATTTTGGTTACATTTTCATGCATGAGGGAATTTATGTGGACCGCTAAATTGTTAGGACCCCTCAATTTGGGATGCCAGCTTGGATATCCATTAAATACCTAATTACTTTATTTTGGTATTCCTTTTCTCTCAAATATTTCAGATAATTTCCTTCCTCATATTAAATCTCTCTGTTGGTGGTGCTATTTTGTGTATTAGTGAACTCATTTGGGGGCCTTCCAACCCCCCAAAACGCCACTGGTGGGCAGCTCATGGTGAAGCTTATTGGGGTTCTTCCCTGTTGAAGACTTGGGAACATTAATCGAATCTAGATATTATGAGTGATCATCCTACTACGGGATCCATTGAAGCAACGAGATATGTGTTCTCATATATTAAAGTGATCAAGACATTTGTAAATGTTTTTTGACGCTATAAATCTTTCATAAACATGATTCCTTCCATATTTCTTCTTCTAGAGTGCAATTTTTTTTGTACTTCTGTGCAATTTTGATGGGTATTTCATTTTCCTCAGAACTGTATAATATCATTATGTTCTAATAATCTAATTAATGTTCATGTGTGGGTGGTGTTCTTACCATGATGTTGGTCTCAAAAAAATATAATCATGTAAATCCTGGTGATTCATTTTATTCTGTACATGATACTTATTCTACAATTGTTGTTGATTAGCTATTTCCACATGAGAGCTCTATTTGGGTCTGTTTTCCTAATATTCAAATTAAATTTTCTATTTTTAAATTTAACTATAAAATATATGTTATTCGGGGGACTATGGAATTATATTTTTGGAGGTTTGTATTCTGATATTACCCCCACAACAGTGTTCTGTTATATCCACCCAAATAAATAATGGAAACTATGAAATATGGAATAGAAACTTTTTATTAGTGTAATGATTTTAATTTTTTGTCATTAAAAATATGAGACATGTTAGTCCAACAATGGATGTAATATAACATTTCTGTATATATTAAAACCCATGCTTTTTTTTCATTGATGGTCAACCAGTGGAAACCTACTCATATTTCCCTCTAGGATGTTTTGATGAAAGCACACAGCTCTTTAACCCTATTTATAGGTGATAAAATCCTAGTTTAGGACATTTATGAGACATTTGTAGTAGTTATTTAGCCTAAACATGAAGTAGTGTATATGAAATCATTATTATTAGGTCTTCTACCAAGGAATCACAAATTATATTCCTTCATGATACGTCGTGGAACCACAATCCATGAATACCATGACGATTTTACTAAAATGTTAATAGACCACAACAAAATAAATTTTAATATTGATGATGAGGAAGAAGCCATCATAATTTTAATTTAGTTTTATATTTCATATGAACATATTATAAATGATATGAAAATGGAAGATATTCCTTAACATTATAAGAAGTCAAGGCCCCCTTTCATTCACATGTGTTATGTAGCAATGCGATTGTTAAACCTGAATCTGAGCATATGAATGTGGGAGTTGTTTAGAGTTTTGAGGGGAAAAGAAAGTTAAACATAGGAAGTGAAGTAATATTCATATCCAATCACATGAACATTGATATAAATCCAAGATGAAGTCGGTTACCTGCTACCACTATGGGAAACCTCGGAATGTTAGACACAAATGAACAGACTTGATTTCCAGATAACCTTATATGCATTGTATTTATCATTAGATCAATTACAATAAAGGATATGAATGAATTGAGGTGTTGAGTGAGTACCAAGATACTATTGATGTTGAGTGGGTCATAGAATCGATATGTGAATTCTATATTTACATGGATATGAGTTCATTTTCATGTTTGGCAGAGGGAGTTGAAGGAGATGTTTCTATAGACCAGAGAAATAGATGTTTCAACATGGGTAGAAGTTATGTTATGCTACAGATCTAAATCAATTATAGAATCACATTATATGAGTTCTAAATGTACACCATAATTTGATATCACAATATGTATTAGATAAAAGTGGTTTCACTTTTTAATCTGATTCTTCTTGACATAGAATCTCCTAGGGTGATCGTATGATTCTTAATGGCTTTTTACTGAATGGGTTATATGTTTTGTATGGAATAACACACAACAAGAAGTTTGGGAACACTTATTTCACATAAAAAGATAGCACTATGACTTGGATTTTGTATTAGGGACATGTGAGTGCTAAAGGTCTAGAGAAATTGAAGAAGTAAGGGGTTCTTACTCAAGGTACAACATTAACATACACTTTTGTGATGACTCATTCCTGGGTATCTCTAAAAGACACTTTATTCGAAGATCCATCTTTAAATCTGGTCAACCACAGGACTATGTTAACTTTGATATTTGGGGGCCTTCTAGAATTACATTCTCTGTTGGAGCCTCTTACCTTTTTACATTTATAGTTGAATTCTCCCTGACTGTGTGGGTTCATAATTTGAGAAATAAAATCTAATTGTTTTAGGTGTTTAAATTATGGAACGCCTCACAAGATAATCATTCTATGAAGTGGTTAAATCAATAAACGAATAATAATGTCCTTGATGTCCTAACTACGGAGTTTATAATGTTTTGTGAATGTGAGGGAATTTTAATGCACTAAACCCTGAGTCATACTCTATAGTAGAATGGTCTATCTGAGCATATGAATCATACCATTCATGACTGGGTATAAAGAATTCATTCATGCTTGGGCGTTCCCAAATACTTTTGTGTGGAAGCTGTGAATACGGTAGATTGCAATATAAATAGGTGTCCCTCGTTAGCCGAAAGATTTAATTATCGTATTGAATTGTGTAGAAATCACTCCCCATACTATGAACAACTAAGGGATTCTTGATATACAGCCTACACTCATGATATGGATGGCTAACATGATCCTAGATCATTAAAGTGCATCTTAATAGGTTATGTTGAGGGGGTGATGGGGTATATGATTTTGGTAGATAAACCATGCTTTAAAATGTGTATTCTAATATAGGATATGGAGTTTCAAGATTCTGTTCTTATTAGATTCCAATCTCCAACTAATTACTATGTGGATACTTCATCGAAGTGGGATCATGAGGTTGATCCTACTATTTTTATTGAGTCTCCTATTGAGACTACTTCTACCTTTTTGGTTCCCCATTCTTATCCTCATCCATAATCATGGAATGATATTAAGGATATCCTGATGATGGAGTTCGTAGTGATGTTAGGAGTTATCACCTCAAATGTGACTGAATGAGGAAAGTCAGTAGACCCCATTTTGGGTTCATCAATGCTAATAGGGTATCTTTTTACTTAAATATGGTAGTATATCTTGTTGGATAGGATCCCCAAAGCTATAATCAAGCATTCAAAAATAGTTACACTAAGCATTGGATTTCAACTATGCTTGATGAGATGAAATAACTATTAAGGAACCAAATTTGATCATAAGTTAATAAACCACATACATCCATGGTGATTTGTTGTAAATTGACATATTAAAAATGATGGGAATTCTATGGGAAATAGGATAATTTTTCTAGATAGAAATTAAGCCAAAAAATTACACCAAAGAGAAAAAATTGATTACTCTGAATCTTTTTCTCTTGTAATGAAACATTTTTGAATAAGAATTAATGTTTTTTTCACCCATTTAAATCTTCATAAGAACATCAAGATGTTAAAACTATTTTCGTGCTTGGTTATTTAATTCAAAAAGTATATATGAAGCCTCATACTATAATTGAACATGAATTTAGAGATAACCAAGTTAGTTTTCTTAATAAATCAATATATGTATTCAAATAAGCTTCAAGACAATGGTATACATTTTTTGATTCGTTTATGTTAGAAATTGTTTTTAGTAAGAGTAAGTTAAATGAATGTATATATTTTAAATCTATCAAAAATCCATTATTTTTTTAATGGTTTACATAGACGACATGTTATACATATGAAGTGATATGATATTAACCACCCATGTTAAAATAAAATTGTATTCATTTTTTGAAATGTAAGTTCTTGGATTTGCGGACTAAATTCTCGGCCAAGAAATTATTAGGGATAAGAAGAGTAATCTTATTTATGTATATAAGCATTCATATATATGTGGAGTACATAAGTGGTATTGTTTTAATGCATTGATTCCAATTACTATTCCATTGGGTAAAAATGTTAATTTGTTTTTATCTCAGTCCCTTACCACAATATAAGAAAATTAATACATAAGTAAAATCTCATATACTATTTAGTGGGAATTGTTACGTATGATATGATTTGTACTCAATCAGATTATAATTCTACTATTTGTACATTGAGTTTTTTTATGGAAAATTCAGTCGAGCCGCATTGGGATTCCCTTAAATGTTTATTGAGGTAATTTTACTCTATATTATGTTTTTCAATTTTCAATGTTAGGAATATTATATCTATTGAATTATTGACCTGTTATGTGGATTCTAACAATCCGAGAAATGTTGATACTATGAAATCACTTCCTGCTTATGTATTTACTGAATGTGGGAGACATATAAAATGGATGTAAAATATAAAATCATTGTTTACATTCTCGATAACTACTGAAGAGTGCATGTAAGCTATAGAATTATACAAATAAGCCATATGACGTAAGGTATTTATTTCTAGACTTAGAATTAGTAATTATTTTAATAATTTACATTGTAATTCTCAATATTCCCATTATTTGTATAAAAAAATAGTTATCCATTGTAGTTCTAAGAACATAGATATTAGGATTCATTTAATTAGATATGTAATTGAATTTTGATAAGTGTGTGTCACTAAGATACACATATATGAAAACAAATAAAATTGTTTGAAAAGGGAAGAAACATTACAAAAGTTCAAGATTTAATTAAATATCAAAAACATGGATCCTCTTGAATTACATATATACTCAATAACATCACCAATTTTCAATTTAAAGTGGTGTCCATTTGTTAGTTTGGGTATTCATTGTTTTAATATTAGAAATTAAAATTAACCTATATAAAATGTTCTTTAATTTAAAATATTTTAAATACATTCTATATATTATTAAATATTTTCTAGTTTTATTATCTATTTGATTTTTTGTTTCATTTTACCACCTGATCTATTTTCTATTTCCCGCTCACTTGTTTAGAATGATTGATTTTGGATTCATCCTTTGCTATATATTGAATATGTATTCTCATCATTTCTATTTATCATTGAATATTACCGCCTAATCAATCATTTCCATCCATTTATTTGAGTTGTTCCATGTGCAGTCGGGTGGGTCGTTATTCATTGGTTTCATGGTAAACTCTCCTTGATGGTGCATTCATCAGATTAAGGTTATTGTAGGGGGTTTCAACACCCTATGGACCCTATATTAGATATACAAACAGATCTGAAAATCTTCTTCTATTATAGTAATATTCATCTGGTAAGAAGAGACCCAGATTCAAGAAATCTATTTCCTCTCAATGCTAGTGCTATGTTTTCTTCCCATTGATTGTTTGGTCTACTTTTTCTCCCACTTGGTGTTGAAAATAATAATCATTGGATTCAATCTCACTGGTGGGGGTTCTATCTTCCTCATCATCAGGCACAATTAGTGGGCCATCGAAAATTCTACACACCATTGTTGTGATGATCATGGTGGAGCCATTTAGGGTTCTTCCTAGTTGATGATGTGTTACCCTTTCTCAAATCTAATGTCCTGAAAATAATAATCCTATAATGAGATCTATGGAAGTATTAGGATTGATATTCCTTGATACTGATGTGATATAGATTCTTATAAAATAAATTGGGTTGTAAGTTATTCTCAAACTAGGTGCTTTATCTGTTTTTTCTTCTAGTGCATTGTTTCTTTTCTAGGGATTCTCTGTATTTTAGGTGCCTATATGATTTTCCTCTATAAACTGTAATTTTTGTTGTTGTTATCATATTATAAAATTTCATGTTTTGATGGTGTTATTTTTTTAGTATGTCACAATGGGATTAAATAATCTAAATCATGGCATTGAATTTGTTTTTATTCTCATTTTTTATTCTAGATTTATTTTCTATCTTCATACATGAACACTCTATTTGGGTTTGTTTTCAATGTAATAAAATTGTTTTTTATATTTTATATAAGGAATTAAACTATAGTGTTTATTTTGTGATCCATGGTGTTAATTTTTTTTAGTGGGGGTTGTACTACGCCGTTACACCATATCACATATTATTGTTGATTCATTCGGTTTCCCATAGTTGGAACCTGTGATAATTGAATTGGTTAATTGTATATATAATAAAAACAGATTTTATTATAAAGAGTAATGTTTAGGGCCATGATTTCCAATTTTCACGTGAAGGATTAATTTCTTATGTTTGGAATTTGAGAGCCTATTTGATAGTGAAGGATTGATGTCTTGTTTTTTCGCCCTTGTTGCCTCTTGGATATGTTTGTCACTTTCTACCTTCTAAGTGATCATGATATGAGTCTTTTTATGTGATGAAATTTGAGACTCATATGGATAATGAGATATGGTTGGGGATTCCACGTTTGTGGCAGTAGTTAACACCCACGATGGAAAGATAAATTGTTATATGCATGAGGGGTTCGGGGATGAATAAAGAGTTGATGGAACTAGTTAAAGTTAGGCTTACTTTTTGTTGTGATGAGAGGTGATTTTATTTCTTGTTATTGTATCTATTTAATTTATGGATGATTGGGGGGCTTAATTTTCTTACATTCCATTCCTCGCAGCATGAGGTAGATGGATGTGCTTTGTTACATCTATTAATGGTTTCCTTGGACGTTTTCCTAGTGTTCCTATAATTATGTAATAGTTATAAATTTTAATTAATGGTTAACCCATGTGTGTAGTTTATTATAGAATGAATGAGTTAATGTTAATCCAGAGAAACCATGAATGTAGTTGGATTATTCTTGAAGTACATGGACATCACTTGTATGGTTAATGAAATATGATTGAAATAATGATAATTAATAGTTAATGAATTAATTATTGTGATTTGAAATGTTAGAGGATATTAATGAAATTAATATACCTCCATTAATTTCATCTGTTCTTATAGGATATCTAGTCCATATAAGTAGAAGTTAGGTGTCTGAGAGGCAATAACTGCAGTGGGGACTAGCACTATGTTAATGCCTATATTTTATACATGAGATATAATATATTTTTCATGTTTTATGACTTCTTACGCTACTCATTCATGTCAGTAGGGAGAATGAAACCTAGTGGACTCAAGGATGGTGTTTCCCCAACAAGTACGTTTGACAGGGATAGTTGACTGACTACACCGTCTAGTCACGTTCTCTTATCCTAATAGTATTTCTTATCGGTATGCAAGGTGTATTGTTCCCCTTATTTGTGTGTAGATGGATATAATGGATTGTGGTTATTTTATACACATGTATCATGGAATCTAGTATCCAAAAGATTATTATTTGTATTCTTGCTATGGTTTTTGATTGCTTGGGGTACCGTACTCAATTTATGGGTTGTGATTGTTTGGGGTATAATATCGGATGTATGATACACCTTATATGAGCTATGGTGGCACCTAAAAACAACATTATTTCAATATGGAGATATGGCATGTGATGATGAAACATTTCGATGAATGATATTCATGCCATTATACATTTCCTAGGTGACTTCTTGATATCTTCTTTTGGAGAGAGATGGATTATGTCAAGCAATGATCGTTAATAGCAGAAAATAAGTGTGGAAGCATAAGTGGGTTTGCATTGTTGAGTTATTATTATATTATACGATCTCTCTTCTATCATTTACATGGTGATAGATAACCATTGTGATGATGGGTACATAGTATACCTATTTAGGTTATGAGTTAGTTTCAATTATTGTTCACTATAATTTAGTATGCTATCTTTACATTTTTTATTAGATGGTTTGAGGATATTTATAATGAGTGTACTATTATGATAACCCTCTATATATATAAATTTATTTCAGGTTATAGGAGAAATTTGGATATCATGAAAATATTATTAGCTTGTGATTTTTTGGTATATGATTTGTCTTCTTGGTCACTGTTGACTTTACCTTTTGGATATTTTAGTTTCCGCTCAGGTTGTTTTAGTATTGAATGAAATTACATATATAAACATGGGTTTCTTGTATCTATATAATCATGAGTTTATTGGTGTGTCATTCTTATCACCATCTTCATAATATTTCTCATATGGGTTGATCACTCATATTTATATTAATGGTATACCCTTGTTGATAGTTTCCAACCTAGGGCCTAATTTTTGTAGGACTCGGGTAGTCAATATCCTCCAAGTCCAATTACCGACCCAGGGGGGGTACTCTTAGTGGTGGAATGGATCATGACATACATATATCTATAATAGAATTATTGATCTTCCAAATATTACATCTAAATAATATTTTAATGGAATTATTAAATTTATTGATTTCAATAGATGATTTCAACGTGACTACATTAGTTTTCAATATAGAAGTTGTGATAATAGATATCGATTCACATGAGACACCATGAAGAAGAACATATTCATGATGGTTATTATAAAATATTATAAGAGTTAGACTTATTATAGTGTAAAATATATTCCTTTTCATTGAATAGAAACTACTATGATGGATATTGTAGTGGGGTTGACTACATTGATGCATGAAATACATAATGAAACGTTATTATGGTTGAATCCTGAAGGAATGAACATATGAAATGTTGACTATAATGAGATCAATCTGCACTATTTTGTGCATCATGATTATTGAGTCTTTTAACATGGAGTTATTTAACTGAGTGTCCTTGAATTAGAGGTTAGACACATCGTTCAGCATGTTGTTGGTGTTATTGAAAAACATACTTCCATATATTTCTATGATTCATAATCTTATTACCATGATCGTATGTGGGAAAAGAACATAGGTTTCACATATGATACCAAATATTCATGTGAAAACAATTTTATAATGTTTATAAATGAAACATCCAATTTATACAATTGTATAGTCAATGGCTATTGCATGTGGAAATATAATGGGAGAAATCATAATTGTCAATGACATGAGATAAAACCATGGTAACATATTGAATTAAAGAAAATAAATCACCATCCAATAAATATTATGTTGAAAATATTATTTATGTCATCTAATGTTTATAAATAATTAATATGACATGTGGAATGACATATAGATAGTGATATACGAACCCACCTGACAAACTGTATTATAAGGAAGGATATTAATCAGAGTCACCTTGACATTGTTTATGATTGTCATAATGACACACTGGGGTTAAATGAAAATCATTTCAATTAAATAATTTATTTCATTTCATAAAATCAAAACGAATGTCCCATGGAGTTGTTTCCTTGTAATATTCCTTCATGGATTTGTTTGAAACAATAATTTAAATTACATTCAATTCTTATTGATGGACCTAGATGTCGCATGTATAATATTGATGTTTACTTCAGTCCTTCATTGACAAGATGAATGAATTTCTGGGGGATAGTGCGATAACATACAATTTGTGAATGAATGAAATTTTCATACAGTAGGCTATTTTATAATAGTCAATCAATTAATTCCCAAAGTATAAAAATTTATCAGGTTAGAGTATTAAGGTTAAATTATATTTCCTTTTATTTAATAAAATTATAAATTCTATATGGATTAATCCTTTTAACAATTGATTTAAACGAGCCCCATGTGTTTTCATCCCCCTCGGGATGATTTCAATAAGATCAAATTATAATTTCATGGTTATGGAAATTTCAAACTAGAACCAAATATAATGTAAAAAGTAAAAATATTAACATATATTGAGAAAGAAAACATTACCATGGTTTTTGAATTTTAGGATTTTTTGATCATTAATTTCCCTCTATTCATGGTGTGGGTAGAAATCAAAGTCACAATTAGAAGGAGAAAAATATTTTTTTAATCACCCTTAATATAATATTACCATAATAAAGAAAAATATATATTTCATGCAAATTGAAATTTATTGTGATAATATATTGGGGACCATTTACTGTGTTGTTCGAGAATAAAAGCACAGTGTCAATGAGTGATTTGATTTAGAAGAAATTTCTTTAAGGAAAAAATTGAATTAATATTTGGGTGAGGGTAACAAGTAATACATGACTCATGCAAATTATATGATGAGTAAAAATTAAATTAAATTCCATTTTGATGATTCTCATGGTGCATGTTGGATACACTTCTAGAAATGGATGAAAATTCATGAAAAGAACATTTTACTTCCACATTTGATTCAAATAAAAATTTGTGCTTTTTTATCTCCAAATGTTGTTCAACATTTGATTGGGATTAGTAATTTTTTATGTGTAATTTTGTTAAAAATCAATGAATGAGTGATTTAAAAAGATATACATTGAAGAATATTATTTATGTTTTTTCCCATAGAGAAACTATTTCCAAGCACATTTACAAATTTTATGCATCATTTGTAGGTATACGAAACCGCTAATGTAATTTATACTCATGTTGTGAAATTAAGGTGGATTTATGCTATTTACAATTCTTTTAATTCATTAAAAATATTTATATGTAATATATCTCATCCAGTGGTAGAAATAGCCAATGGTTATTGTATGGATGAGGGTACTACATTTTGTACTAAATATATTATGTATGTGGAAACAAAATTAGAAAATCCATTTCAAATTCGTTATAGGATAGATGTATAACGAACTATATCTCACATGGAAAACATAAAATTTGTACAATCTCATCGATACATCTTATTTAATAATACATTAATTGAACTGTTTTTGAATTACATATCTTATCACAATTACTAATAAACTTTTATATGTTTGGTTTTAGATATAGAAGATAATCTTTTAACAATGTAATTATCATTTATTGGAAACAAATTAATAAGATAAAAGAATATTTCAATTGAACTAGCGATTATCATATTCAACAGTCTCATTATGAATCATTGCATGATTAGTTCAAGGCTTGTGTATGCATAAATAAATTTTAATTATGATTCAGCTATAGTAATAATATATTTCTTCATGAATATTTAATTAATTACGTGAAATATATAGTTATATAACCAATAAATGTTAGGATACCCTACATCGAAAAAAGAATTTAACATACTAGATGATAGCATATCAATAACGAATCATCATTAAAAATAGATTAATGATAATTAAATTTAGATTGACATAATATATGTTGATGAAAAAAGAGAATCATGAAACCGTGACATTGGTTATCCATCTACGGATTTTGGTTGTTACTATTGTCAATGTAATGACATCATTAATGTATTATTTGTAAACAGATTGAAATACATTTTATTAAATTGTAATTGAGGATATCCGAACTATGGAACTAATGTATTTCAATTTCAGTTTACATTGGGGAACTTTAACATTATTTTATATAGAGATTGATTTTTAGAAACCTACTATTCATTTTGGCAATGTATGAAGAACAAGATTTCATCACCACTTAGATATCTAATATATATTATAAATTTTATGTGAAAATTTAATGGTGATGAGAGATTTAAATCGAATGAGTCGAACCTAAAATATTGATTTTTTAAAACAACATCTAGATCAAAACACATTAAATCATTGTGAAGAACATATTCAGTAGTTTAGAGAGACAGCTGATGGGGAAATGTTCAATTTTCATGTCAACTGAATGTTAGGATGTTTTTAAAGATCTTTAGTTTTAAAACAATAATTAGCAATTTATCTCTTTGTAAACTATTTAGATTTTTTCTTAATTAATATCTCTTTATTTAATGTACACTCCATGTGTGTTTAGGAAATAATGCTTTTTTTATAGCTAACATGTTCGTAGAATTAGAACCATAACCACATTATTTTGGAGAGGCACCAACTTCTATTGATCGAGGTACGTATGAAAGTAAATGTTTTTCATATATTACATTATTATGTAAATAGATATAAACACATATTTTAAATTATTTATTAAATTTTTTTCAATGGGATTTGATTCACCCACTCTTACACTCATAAGAGAGGCCCTGATTGTGGGATTTCATCATGAAAAGTCCCTAGATATATCGTTTTGTGATACATTTTTTTCCATGGTAGAGGTTCCCCAATAATTTATTCATTAGTTTATTTATATCATGAAATACCCACATATATTTCCATTATGTATGCATGACTTGGATACATTCCCTAAGGATGAATTAGATCGACTATGGAGGCATGTTCAGGTAAGAGAGTCATTTTAGAATCTTTTATATGCTTTGAAGTCTTAAATTTTTTATATTATTTTTATTATATAGAATAATATTAGAGTACACATCTAATGTTTTTATTCATGTTTGTTTGTGAAAATGTTTTAAAATGTGAAAATATTAAAATGTTTGATTGAATAGGGGGAACTTCATAACAAATGTTGGTGCCCTAGACATTCTATATAGTGTCAAGAGTGTTTTTCTCCCATCTCAGTTATATAAAATGGTAATATATTTATCTATTAAGGCTATTAAAGCGATGTTGATTATTATTTTTTTATATATTTAAAATAGTGTGTAACGTTTTATAGGTTGAATTTTGAATATAATGAATGTAGTTAGTCATATTTTGTCATTCTGAGGATCAAGTGATGCAGGGACTACCTCAAAGGTTAGGGACTCAACAGGTGTCCAAGATTTTACATGATGTATTAATCATTTAATTATTATATTTATTAATTAATATGTATTTGGGAACCATAATTATATATTTTTGGTTTATAGATACACGACAAAGGTACACCGACTAATAGAATATTGGTGTGGACTATAACTCGAGATCAAAATGATCCAGATTTTATGACTCTTATATAAAGTTCTTATATTAATTAAAAATACTTTAATATATCTATATATACATATATAATTGTATTTATATATTACACATGATTAATTTGAGGAAGAGTTAAATATCTACTATATGTCCATCAATAATATTCCTTGTAGAAAGAAGAGATATTTCATCACAACATTGTTCGTGTTGGACATGGATTGAATTTGAGATATTGAACATTGATTCCATATTATATACTTTCATGTGCTAAATTTGTGGCTCCTATTGTTACTGGGATGACATAATATGTGACAAAATTTGAGGCTACATTTATGCTCCCAAGAAGGTAAATACACTACTTTTAGAAGAGGTCAGTTCACTATGGGAACATATCTTCCACGGTGATGGTGCATTAGATCAAATGATGTATATTTATTCTACATTTTTTTATTACATTCATTATTATTATCTTTATAATTTTTTTGGCCCCTACAATATCATAAGTATGTAGAATCCATGGTCATACAATATTAATTAGATCAAGGAGTTGTGTATCATTTTATCTATCTTGATTCCCATTCAAATTGAATGTATAATTTTTTTTCTATTTTTACTAAATTGGAAAATAAAATAGACATTTTCCTTAAATTTAAATTTGACCAAGTGGCATCTAAAACAAATTAAAAATATTTAGATTGATGAGAAAAATTACGAAAATAAGAATTAAGTGTTTTTTATCATTAAATAACTTAAACACGTCAACTATATTCTCAAAATAGTTTGTGCAATCTAAGGTGATTTTTTACACATATTAATTTCTTAAATTGACAAACTACCAATTTAGGTGTAAAAGTGAGGAAACCCACTTGGATTAGTGTGAATTTGTAAGAGAAAAATGATGTATGATTAACATGAATATTACTACAATGATCTTTAGGTCATTAATATTCTGTATGAATCATCAATACACCAACCAGATATCCAAATTTGTTGGTATTCCCAAAAGTTGTGTTTTCCCACAAATAATTTATTATGTGAAAATCACATGATGGGGTTTCATACCAAGTGAGCACAATTATATTGACCTAAAATCAAGTTATAAAAATTTCTGAGCCATTTTAATCTATTGGAGTCAACGTCACATCCATCTAATTATCATGCCACTCGGTATGAAGGATAAAAACCCAGTTAAATTTTAATGTCTAATTAAATGAAAATTTTCCCATCAAGTGGTCATAAATGAAAAAATGAAATTAAGATGGATAAAAATAGGTTACATTTTATAGTCTAATTAAATGAAAACATTCTCATCAAGTGGTCGTAAATGATAAAAAAGAATCTTATTGATGTGGAAATCATTGATAACATTCCTCAAAACAATTTTTGTTGTTGTGCTCAATCGTATGAAGATATGATTCCAAGATTGATCAGTACAGCATAAGGTATGTTTCATGCGGTTTAATCTAACTAGACATGCTTACATTGACATTAAATCATTAGAAAGTGATCTTTATGACATTTAAACTCTATAAGAATCATTAGTACAGTGATCACAGACATAAATTTTAAAATTTCATTGAAATTTATGTCTATCTCTAATACTTGAAGTAATGTGAAAAATCACCTAAAAGGGTTTAATATCATGTAAACACATTTATATTGACATGAAATTATTGGAGAATTATCACTAAGAATTTTATGATCTGTATGAATCAATGTTGCATCCAGAATATTCATGGGTCTCTTGATACGATGGAAGATAATTACTAAAATTTTATAGTTTTATTAAAATTAAATATGTCCAATTATGGGTAAAAACATGAAAAAAATGTTCTCTTGATGGGAAAATCAAAGAGAATATTCTTCAACTCATTTTTTGTCTTTTGGATTCAACCAAGACAATATTTTACTCCTAGTTTGATTTGTATAACTTATGTATGTATATAAAATTAATAACAATTTTGTAATGATGGTAAAATTATATAGTTACGGGCCAAACCCACCAAACAAGAGCTGATTTAGTTGAAGTCCTACAAATCATTTTTTAAATCATTTAACATATATAGGATTCATTGGATCATCAACTGGATTCAAAAATTGCTTAATAGGATTGAACGTGGCATCCCCCCAAATGTAGTGTTAATTAAAAAATCACATAAATGGTATAATTCCAAGAGAGGACACTTAGAATGACAGGAAATCACAACAGAATGATCACAAAATAACATTTAATCTAAAGGAATCAATGTTATATCCCTCAGATTCTGGTGTATCTGATTTTTATAGAAAAATAGACAACATTTTATTAATTTATTAAAATTACATATCTCCCATATGGGGGTAAAAGTAATCAAATATCTCCAGATTTTTGTGAAAATCTAAGATAATATTCCTTGAATTTTTTTAGATTTTTTGGAGTCAACATAATTTCAATATAATTCTGAAATTGATTGGTATATCTTATGTTATAATATGACATTATTATGTTTCATATAATAATAGATAAATCATGTTTGATGGGGTTAAAACCGACCAATCATGCTCTGATTGACATGAAATATCAGGGAATGAAAATTTAGTCATTTAAAATCTATATGAATCATTAACACATTTTTGTAATTTACAATTTTCCTCGTATGTTCCAATGTGGTCTTATTCCTTTCATTTGGTTCTATGTGATAAGTCACATTACAGGGGTGAACATGCAATTGTTGTGAACCACAGTCAAAAAAATATTTTTATTAAAGAATTAGAATAACGTGTAATGGTGACTATGATTTTTTCCCTAGGGGTGTGTGTTGGTATATTCTTCACTAATTTAATCACTTATAAATATTTCTTTGCTTTCATAATTATTAGAATAGGAAAACCATTTTATTTTGTTTTTTAGATGCTTGAAAATAATGAATAGAGTTAAATGTAGATGAAAATGAAATGAATGTGAGAAATGTAAATATTCACTAGGATTATTTCCTTTTATATCTATCATTATTTAATTTTTTTATTCATCCAATTCAATCAACAAGTCCAATATAATTCACATATTCACCCACCACTTTTTTATTTTGTATGGACCTACTACTTTTCTTGATATATCATTACATATAAAAATTTATTTGATTAAAAGAGTATTTTATGGATTAAATAGTGTTGAATTTAAATTATTAAATAACCTAAAATGAAATAAAAAAACTCTTAATTAAAAATGATTGGACTCCCAGATAGTCTACTAATTATAGATATACAATAAGATCTAAAGATAGTCCAATTAATTCAATATTTATTAATATCATAGGCACATCAATAAAATTGTTTTTAGGAATGATAAGTACAAAAAATAACTATTTAATACACATTTAATACATAATATAAATCTAGTACAAATAATAACTAAAAAATAATATAATATTTATAATTACATACATTTATATAAAATAGTTTCATTTTATTCTTAACATTTAATCTTATCCAAAGTCTTGATTAAACATATCCATATTTATTCATAAGTACTTTAAGAAATATATTTTCTTACATGGAAATCCCTTTATCTAATGGGTCAGAAGCATCACCATCTCCCAATCCCTAGGAATCCCTCGACATGATGATAATATTCAATTATATCATTTATGACCATAAAATCCCTAGATATGAGTACTGATTCATGTATTATTATCCCTGAAAACCCTCAATTTGATTGATCAAATTCACTATCTTCCTATCCCCTTAATCCCTTAATTAGTTCCCTAATTGGACATGTGATTATAAAAGGAAATTGTTCGTGGGGAATTACAGTCGTCAAAATTATTCCTTATAACTTCAACTCTCTAAATCATTACTAAGACTAGGAATGATGTGCAAATATTGAACAATCATTAGAAAACATGAGTTACGAATTGCATCAACTCCCAACTATTAAAATGACCTCCTATTTATAGGTGGTTTTCTAGTGGTCATATTTTAGATTTACTTGCAATGAAATCAGATAGCTTGCACTTGATAGCTCATAATGATCTAGATCATCAAAATTCTAAATAAGGATGGTTTTTTTACTTTGTTAGTTTGAGATCATTTAGATTATCAACATTACAATTCTATTTAGGATTCCTTATGAAATATAATATTCTACTCAGACTAATTATAACATTTGCATAGTTTTATGGGCTTCCTTATTGATTTTGGATCCCATAAAATGAATTAGTCTGAGTCTGATGATTTAGTAGCAGGTTTAGTCTAATGGTCATAAAATTTTATAGAAATCAAAATTCAAATGACAGGTCCAACCACTATTAAGTCCAGTGTATCATATTCACCATCATTCTGGTTGATAGGAATGAAATATAATTTGATTTTACGTCTTTCATTGGAATTGTTTCTACATTTTTTATAAAGTAATGTTTTCTAAAATAACATGCTACGATACATTGAAAATATAATTTTTGTAAATTAGTTTTTGAATAAAGTGATTTTAATTTTAAAAAATATGGAAAATAAATTTTTAGAGTAACAATTATTACCCAAAATCCCACCCCCCATATTTGAAAGTACATGACACAACACTTAAAGTGAAAAATATTAACTTTGAAAAAAAACATAAATCTATTTATAATTTTAAAATCTTAAAAGATATAACTCATATATTAACTCCACCTGAGCATTTAATTTCATGAAAATATAATAGAAAGTATTAATTTAGTCCCACCCTTAGGATAATATCTCACCATTAGGATAATATCTCAAAGGCGTGTCCAATTATAATCTTCTCCCATTTTATAAATTCCTCCCTCATTATAAATTTTTCCCACTTTTTGATTTTCAATAATTTTAGCGATGGGATATCTGCTAAAATTTCTAAAATATGTAACATATAAAAAAATATTATGATAAATAATAAATCAATCTAAAAAATAAATGAAAGAACATACATCAAAAAATAATCACAATACATTTAGAATAAATGATTTTTCAGGAAAAAATCATTCATCTTTAACATTTATTCTAAAAAAATAATTATATACATCAATAGTTAAAATAAAAAGTTTTATTATTATTCTTCAACTTTTTCAAAATTGCCTTCATTTATTAATGCATCGTTATTCTTATATGATTCATAAATTCGTTATTTAATATTAATGTTCTTTTCCTCCATAATTATATTCTAATGAATTTATGAATTAATTATTTCAAATTACTTAGAAATATTTTTACATTCCTCCTTCACAAGAAAAATCTCATCATCTTTCATTTTATATCTGATGTTTTCTATCACTATACTCTAAAAATTTTATTATAAAAATTAAATCCTCATTATGATCCTCATTTGTATCTCTGAACTCTTCCACAAACATCACCCAATTAGAAATATTTTTACATAAATTATCAATGTATTTTTGAATTTCTAAATAAGGATTATTTAATTCAATGAAAATATAATTGTGATCATTATGATACATTTACACATGTTTAGAACATTTTACCATCTGATTTCATGATCAATTTTAAGCCATTGTCTTTTCAATGAATGTTTTCAAATCATCCTTATTGTGAACAACTCATTCATTAAATCCTTTCATAGATTTTGATTTTTCATTTAGAATATTATTAATAAATTTATAACATACATCTGTGTCTGGATGATTGGGAATATAATGACATAACATTTTCTAGGATTGGAAAATATAGTAAAAACTTTTTTGAGTAACTATCCCTTCAGATTTAGATGATCCTCATAATGAATTTGATGCATTTGGTCTCCAAGATTATAATCATGGGTTTTCTTCCTTCTCAACGTTCTCCTTGAATTTATGAGATGCATTTTCTAATTTGGATAATTTAATAATGTCAACTTCCTTATCATATTCATCTTTATCTAATTCTTCTATTTGGGATTCTTTATCTTCTTCCATAAATTATGATGATGGAATTTCTTCTTCTTTGAATGGTGATTTTTCTTCCCCTAATTTATTCATTTATGTATCCTTATCTGATAGGGACGGTAGAGTATTTTATGATGTTATGAGTCTAGCATTTTTTTTCTTTTGACTCTTCATCATTCTCTATTACATCTTCTTCATCATCATCACATTCCTCTCCCTATTCCTCTTCATATTTTTCTTCTTTATCTCCCATTTTTTCTCTTATTCCCATTTCTATTTCTCTTCTTCTAATTACTTATCAAACTATAGAATAAATGTTTTTTTTTCAATTTTTGGAAAATTAAAATCAAAATCCTTATCTTTTATTTCTATATAAACATTCTCCCAGCCTTGAAACCTAATTATCCTTTTAATAATTGAAATATACTTTTCATACCATTTTATCTAGATGATTATTTGTTTTTATACTTCAATCATTGAAAAATATTATAATTCATCTAATGTATGGGGACATGAACTAGTGATGAGAATTATGCCAAAAAATTGGACATTGAATATAAAGTAGTGGTAAGATTTAGGATAAAAGTATCTGAGAACTGATGATTGTCCCAATGTTTTTTATACCTAATAGTAACACATAAAATTCCATGAATTTCAATGTCTCTATTTAAAAGTCCTTATCTGATTTTATTATCATGAATTAATTGAATAAATAATTTGATGTTAATTTTGAAATCTTAATGTTTTAATGAAATTGATATATTTTAATGAGTATTTATCTGATTTCAAAAATTGTATCATTGAAGAGAAAAAAGATTTATAAAAACTAAAAGATTAAGTAAACAAGAATATTTGTAACTAAGGAAATGAATAAATGTAAAAACTAAAATAAGAATACATTATATAGAATTATATTTTCTTCTATATGAGTAAACTATTCATTAAGGTTTCTGTAATGTAAACTGATTACGATAATGATTAAACAAAATATTGTTCAATTATTATTTTAATGATTATTGAGTTAGAAAATTTTATATCAAATTTGGATACAAGAAAACTATTTATGACATATATTGTTTTTGGAAATATTTTTTACTTCATATAATAATTTGCGAAGAATTATAGATTCAGAGAGTTTTTAAGAGAAAATATGACTAGTTTTTTTATCATAAAAAACAAAATTATTTAGTAAATCAAAAGGTTTTTTAAGCTTAAAATAATATGTACTCTTCCGTTGAAATGGATTTCATTAATTTAATGATATTTTTAATAAGAATTATATAAAAAAACCTCATATAGATCATTCCGAGATTATATTATATGTGTAAAAAAATATCAGAACTAAGGGGTATAGTAAAAATATCAACCTGATTTTCAATGTTCCTATGAATTATAAAATTAAATCTCATTTACGTGTGTGATATAGAAGGAAATGGTGTCATATGTCGATTTACATAGAACATGAGTGATGTTCTTAGTTACTACAGTTGTTTTCTCATCAGAATAAATTTATAACATATGTAGAAATTTAATATTAGAATGAAAATTTAATATGTATATTGGGGTTGTTTGAAAACAAAAATAATCTATATCATCAATCATTTACTTATGGTTATATTATCTAATGGATGATAATATAACTATCAACCTAGGGGGGGAAATTCATCCATTTTGGGTTCATGTTTCTATTTTTCTTCCTATCCACATATGTATCTCTCTTGGATTAGTTTTCCCTCTACTACAAACATCTACATCCACCACAAACATTGAAGATCCACCCATTACATACTCTTTTATTCATAAAAAATTTACGGAAAAGAGTTTATATAAAAAAATCAATAGGGAATATGACAGTTACATAAATAGAATTCATTCCAATAATTTAATTTAATAATAAATTATCTGAAACCAAATTCATGCAATTGTCTACTCTAGGCTCATGATCATACTATTACATACATCAAATTAAGCATTTAATAAAATTGTCATTCAATTATAATCACTCTTATTTAAGATAAATCATGATCGAATTTATTAATTATATTCTTTAATTAATCATTTATTTTATCATAATTCACATCTAAATTTACATAATATTTTCATCCATCATTGTTTTTAAATAATACAATAAATTTAAAATAAATTTTTTTCACCTAAATGTACCTTGGAGGAAACATGGTGACTAAACATCCAATCTACAAAAAAATTATAATTATATATTGTTTAATCATTATATATTTTTCGTTACAAAATTATCATTTATGTTAATGATCTGTACTTTAAACCTAATGATCAAACTTATTAGATGATCTTTTTGTCATGTTTTATGCATCAATATACGTCGGCAAATATCTATAATATGGATGATACATGATATGCATATCTGAACATTATACAGAAATTAATTAAACATTTATATATATTTAAACACATTTTTTGGAATGTCTCATAAAATTAAGGACCCCACACAAGAAGATGATGAAAAGGATTTCATAGAATAGTAAATTAATTATTCAATTTGTGTAATTCATTAAATATACATAGTGTGTAAAAGCCAGGTACATGGTTTTCACTACATTCACCGTGTATCTATGATACACACTTAGGGAATTCACATTTAAATGGTGACCTTGAAAAACATATAGTACATGATGTGTACATGAGATCCACATCGTGTGGTCTCTGACTTACATGGTCACCAGTTAGGTAGGTCTTGTATGAAGGTACATGACCCCTCAATGACAAAAAGATAACACATCATGTACTATGGCTTATTGTGTGCTAAACTAGCCCCGTCAAAAAAAGGTTTAAAATTAAAGGAACATCATTTAATAAATGTACACAACATTAATTAATTATGAATAAATTCATGGTTCATTAAACACCAGTACACAACGTGTACCTCCGAGTCACACATTGTGTATTCTTATGTCATTTGGCCAGATTCCTCAACACCTCCAGATGATATCTTAGAATTTATTTCATTCATAAAATTTATCAATTTGATTATATTTATGAGAAATTATATTTGGAACAATAGATTTCACAATATTCATTTATGAATGATTAAATTGAAATAGATTACTAAATTAAAAATGCGTAAATTAGTCAATGATATTTAAATAATTATAAATAATTATGTGACCTCTCTAAAACAACTTATAGGGTACAAGAGAAAAATAAATGAATGATGGGTCTTCCAATCATTTATTTCTTTCATAATAAATTATCAATCCAATATTTTGATAATGATAAACACATTGATCAATGATATTGAAAAATAAATAAACATTGGATAAAATTATGGAACCAATGCATAGGATAATCACATATTATTTATAATTAATTGAATTATATAAAAATTTACATTGTGTGTATGTCTTTCATTATTGAATTTTATGAAAAATGATCTACATTGCATTGTCTTTTCATTATAGCAATCAAGGGTAGATTACCTATAGCGTTGAAGGATCCCGTATTTTCTCAAGGTACATTCTTGTTTAAATTTGATGTTTAATCTCATAATATTGTTAATGGAATGTATTTTGGATGTATGAGCAATTTAGTTGGTGTATTGGCAGTTCTAAATATGTAAAATTGGAAATTTTTTCCATAAAATGATAGTTTTATGTTTAGCATATAGTTTGTACACCCCAAGCTTCCACGGTACGTTTCCCTTAGAATAATGCAATAGCGTGTGTTGTAGGCAGTCTCGAGTTCTAACACACAACACAACTAATTAAACTAGCTGTTATGAATAGTAATACCTACTTTTTGAAATTTTATAAATTTTATTTATCAAAATGAACTTGATTTTTGATTTAGTAATACCAAAATTAGCCTAGGGTGAATTTTTGGTATTTTTTGGATAACTCTTATATTTTGATGAACAGTGAAAATTACTAAATTTTAATTAAAAACAACTTTTTTAATCAAAATAATTAATAGTGATAAATTATGTATTTGAGTAGTTTTAAAGTATATCTAGAATATATTTTTACCATTTAATACAATTTTGATCATTGAATATAATTTCACATTTAAATCTGACATAAACATGTGTCAATGTTTTGATAGTTATTATATCTTAAAAACACGCTTTTTGTTTTGACAGCGGAAATTAATTTTAAATTAATTTCTGCCACTTCGGTGTTTTTAATTTGGAAAAATGGATTCAATATTTGGAATCAGTATTTCCAAATTGTGTAAATAGGTAACTTTTATTTTTACACATTTTGAATAATTATATCGGTAAATATTTTATTTACCATGGTTAAAGGGTAAATATGGTAAATAATAGTAACAAAATAATATTATAATAATATTAATTTACCCTAAAACGTGTCCTAACACTATTTTTTGATACATGTACGACCATGGGCATATTTGGGTCGATTTTTTTACCCCATGGTTCCACTTATATGTGATAGTGACACTTTATATTAATTAAGTCAAAGTGAATACAAAAATGACCTAAGCTTACATCTTTAAGAAGAACAAATTTTACATAGGGTTATACATGTTAGATTTACGATTATAAATATTCATTAGAAATATAAAAATATTTCCTACATAATGATATTTTATTTATAATTTTTAGACATCAAATAATTTAAATTATTAATGACACAATAATGATGCAGTGTTTACCTCATTAATAAATCATTTAAATAAATAAGATTATAATCATTAAACAATTATCCAAAACAAGTCCAAATCCTATTGGTTGATTATATTTCGACCGTGAGTCATCTTATCTTCGACTATAATGATTTTTGGACCATTATAAACCGAATATCATTATATTATAAAATAATATTTCTAGCTTTTCCTAAGGTGCCCCTCACCCCTCTAATAAAAGGGCACGCCCCCCTCTCTCTTTCTCACACATTCAAAGCCTTTTGGTTCGGCCAACCCCTGCCCAAATACTCTCCCAACTTCTCTCCCTTAATCCTAGAAGCCCTTCTTTAGCCATAAATCCATCCTAAGGAGTCCTTCTGATCAATCAAAAGGAAGAACTCGAAGAAGAGTAAACGTTTTCATCACCCTCTTTCGAATTTCATTTTTCTTCCACTTCCTCTTTATTTATTATTTCCATTCTAAAATAATAACTCCAGCATCTTATATATACTGTGATGTTATTATAAATATGGAACAACCATATTCAGTATTATTCCCATCATTTGAGTGACATGTCACCAGAAGTGCATACGTATGGCTTACCGTCTCCACGTCGTTGTGTAATTGTTATTCAAATACATTTTTATTTGATTGGGTATAATAATGAGTATAAATGATGTAAATAATTAATATGACAATATAATTATTCTATATATATGATATACCCTCCAATTATATATTATTTTAATATCAAAAGAATGATATTTTCACTCGTGCGTACGTACGGAATACCGTCTCCACGAACGCGATAAGATTCATTCCTCATCATATCCATTCAAGAATAATTTTCATTTTATGGTTAAAAATAATGTTTATAGACTTTATATTATTCTGAATATTAATAATATACAACCTAAACATTACAAACATGCTTTATGTAACCAAACATTTAAGAATAACTAATCGGTTATCACCCGAAACGACGATAATACTAAGATATTATTAAAAAAGCAATTTTAAAAGATCATATGTGATATCATATTGATGTATATGAATATTTTATAATTTAATAACAATTGTTTGACTATTATACAGGAGGTTAACATACAATCAACTAAGGACATGTTCAAGGTAAGGGTTTACTTCACAACCTCTTCATTATCCAAGGTTGTTTATACGGAAATATTTAATACAACCTCGTTATCATCCACATCCATGTTTCTTTAAAATGCCTTTCCAAACATTTTTACTATTAAATAGAAAATGGGTTAAATTCATTTATACCCTTATACGTTTTTGAATGGAATCTTTCCATCATTTTCCAAACAAGGTACTTTTTGACCTTTTTGACAAATTTAAGGTAAGAATGTTTTTTTAACTTATACGGCGGGTGCGGCTATTTTACACTATTATAACATCGTCGAAGCTTCCATTACAAGCTTATAAGAATATTTTCAAAGTAAATGTATTATTTTATAATTATGTAACTTTTAAATAATTTCAAAAAATATATATTTCTCTAAAATAGTTTTGATTTGATCTATGTCAACATCCTTTGATGGATTTTAAGCATATTTGAAGTTGACTCATTATGATACAAAACTTCCATATTGTATTTAATGTTTTGTGGTATGGTTGACTGTGGATGTGTTATTTTTATACCATTCATGTTTTATGAAGAAAGTATTTACATTTCTTATGGTAGTTTTAATACGAATGTTTATGTTATGTTAAAACCTATTCAAATGAGGAAGGCATTCGACTTAATATGTGACGGGTGGAGCTCGCTATAGCTCCTCGATTCATCGGTAGGTCTCCTGAGACAAACAAGTGTCTTGGCACGAGGCCTTGACAAAATCTTATTTGTAGACTTGGCACGAGGCCTTGGCTACGTGGCTATGATAGTCAGGAATTATGCATTCCATCATTATGAAAGTTGTTATTGATATTGCATGTGATTATTCGACTAGTAGAATATCCATGTGATTAAGTAAATGGAATTATTTTACTATACTTTTTCCATATTATGTTGAAGTTCATGTTTAATAAGGCTTTTGTTTTAGTTATGCATTGCCTTAAATGCTTATGTTTCCTTATGAAAGTTTCTCTATATTGTTATCCTTACTGAGATTTTGAGCTCACCCCTTTCAATGTTTTATTTTTCCCAGGATGTGAAGAAGTATATTATGGCTGACTTGAAAGAATAGTCAGTGAGGATATGAGTGTGGACTATGGAGACTATATTGTTGTAGTATCCATTTTTTTTATGATTTAATGTAAGACATATGAATATATATCTAGTGTTTCCAAGGCTACTAAACCAATCGGTCTTTCAAGGCCTGATCATTCTTGTGATCATGCCTATGTTATGTAATAATGTACCGACTCTGGGTAACTGGGGTCAAGGCGTTACAGTTGGTATCAGAGGATGTTTAGTACAAACCATGGATGCTAGATTTAGATAAACTCTGATTATAGCACATAGCCCTAAGATAGACTTTGAGGAGCAGTATAGAAGAACATCCTAGAATTTTGGTAAAGTAGTGATTTTGTGGGTTTTCCTAGAAATACATCCATTTCTGGATACAAGCAGGTAGAGGCAGCTCTGGCACAGATGTACCTAGGAGTGAAAACTCCGACAAGGAGTTTCGGGCTTGACCTGGGGTATCCTGGTACACGACAATAGGCCTTGCTGCACTCATGGTTACGACACTCCCGGGGGATATGCTTAGGATTTTTCACATTTTCTATACAAACCATTATGAAAGGATTAAAAGTATATAATTCCTCAAAGAAAACATTTTTATGATTATGGATTATATCCATAAACTGTAAAATTTATATTAAGTGTTTTATGAGTATGGAATTATGTATTTCGATTCATAAACTGAACTAGTTTATGTCATTGTTTAGAAATGGAACGTAGTGGAAGAAATGGAAACTGTATCAATGCATGGACTCCATGTAGGGATTTCCCTCATGTTCAAGATAATTGTGGTGGAGCTAGTGATACAACTGGTGCTGATCAGCTTCTCACCGTATTGGGACAACTCACGCAGGTTATGAATAATAACCTTACTCGTATGGAGCACCATGATCCACAACTTGGAGGATCAATGCTAGACCGTTTCATGAGGAAACAACCACCAACATTCAATGGGAGTACAAATCCCATAGTAGCTGAGCAATGGATAAATTCTTTAGAGAAAATATTTAATTCCTTGGGGAGTAGTGAAAGGGTGAAAGTTGTCATGGCAGTTTACCGCCTCACTGAATATGCCGATCAATGGTGGTCACTAATTCAAAATAAAAAGGAAGATGAAGAAGTATCAAGTATGGAATGGAGGGAGTTTAAATATATTTTCTTAGAAAAATACTTTCCTCGAGACCATCGAGAAGATATGGAAAGGCAATTTCTGAGTCTGAGGCAGAAGGATGATGAGAATGTCGCATAGTATGAGGCTAACATTGCAAGGTCAGCGAGGTATGCTGCAGATTAAATACGTAACCCAATAAGTAAGGTTGATCATTTCTTTTATGGGTTAAAACCACTTCTCTGTCGAGCATTATTCTCACAAACCTTCTCATCGTACGAAGATATTGTCTCGTGTGCGATCAAGACCGAAAAGGAATTCTCTAAGTCTTATAACTCTAAAGCGAAGCAAGAGAAGAAGAGATCTCCTGAAAACTCTAGAAATGGAAATAAGGAGAAGAAGGGAAAAGTTGAACATCCATCCTGCAGTAAATGTGGGAAGAAACACCGCGATACTTGTTTAAAGGGAACGGGAATCTGTTACAAGTGTGGGGAAAAAGGCCACCAAGCTCATAAATGAAAGGGAAAGAGAGTTGCTGTCAATGTGGAATGCTATAATTGTAGAGAGAAGGGACATTATGAAAATGAATGTCCTAAGCGTCAGGAGAACATACCTCAGAAGAGGCCAAGGGATCAAGGCCAAGCTTATTCTATCACTACTGCTGAGGTAGAAGCTCTGAAAGACGTGGTGGCAGGTAATTTAATTGTTTCCTCAAGTTTAGAAAATGCATTTTTTGATTCTGGATCATCGCATTGTTTCATATCTTCCCAGTTTTCTATGAACATTAGACATTTCTAATTTGATGTAACAAGGGAGTTGTCGGTCAAAACCCCTAAGGGAAGTATTATTGAAACAAAGTTTTGTCGATTAGTTCCCATTAGAGCACCTAAATGTTCTTTACCTGCTGATCTCATCGTCATACCCATGATTGAATTTTATATAATCATCGGCATGGATTGGCTTTCGGACTATGATGAAAAAACTTATTGTAAGAGGATAGAGGTTACGATTCTTGGTGATGATGATAAGGAACACCTTATCTTTAGAGCATAATCATCAGCACATAGTTCTTATCTACCACCACCCCCAGTATCTCAAATAAATTCAATTATTGGGGAGGAAGAGAAGGAAATTACTATGGGTGAGTAAAGGAATATTCAAATATAGGATGTACCTGTTGTGAGATAATATGTTGATGTGTTTCCGGAAGATTTATCTGGACACCCTCTAGAACGAGAAGATGAGTTTTCCATTGATTTAATTCCTGAATCAAGGCCTATATCGAAGACCCCTTATAGAATGGCCACTTTGGAATTAGTTAAACTGAAGAAACAATTAGAGGTATTGATTAATAAGGGATTTATCTGCCATAGTGTTTCTCCATGGGGATCCCCTGAACTTTATGTTAAGAAGAAAGATGGATCTATGAGGTTATGCATTGACTACAGGGAGATCAATGATATAACAATAAAGAACAAGTATCAACTACCTTGAATTGATGATTTGTTTGACCAACTGCATAGAGCTCAATACTTTTCAAAGATTGACCTTCGATCTGGATACCATCAATTGTTTGTGAAGAAGGAAGATATTCCGAAGAAATAATTTCGAACAAGGAACGGGCATTACGAGTTTACAGTAATGCCTTTTTGATTGACTAATGCACCCTATGTTTTCATGGATCTAATGAACAGAGTTTTCAAGGAATATCTTGATGACTTTGTAGTGGTATTTATTGATGATAACTTCGTATACTCCAAAAGCCACGAAGATCACGAAAATCACTTGCGCATTATCCTAAAGACTCTTAGAAGACATGAATTATATGGGAAATTTAGCAAGTGTGAATTTTAGCATCAGGAGATTTCTATTCTTGGCCATATTGTCTCTAAGGATGGAATTTATATTGATCCTTCTATGACAAGAGCAATCAAAGAATGGCCAACACTGACGAGTATAACTGAGGTACATAGTTTTTTTGGTTTAGCAGGTAATTATCGACGTTTCGTCCAGAATTTTGCCCGGTTGGCTAACCCATTAACAAAGCTCACACGTAAAGGGGTTAAATTTGTCTGGACAAAAGAGTGTGAAGAATGTTTTGAAGAACTAATGATAAGATTAGTCTATGCCCCTATATTGACTCTACCATCGGGGAATGATGGATTCGTTTTTTATAGTGATACATCAATGAAAGGACTTGGTTGTGTCCTTATGCAGAATGATAGGGTTATTGCCTATGCATCACGACAGCTAAAAATTCATGAGCAAAACTATCCTACTCATGATCTCGAGTTAGCAGTTGTGATCTTTACTTTGAAGATATGGAGACATTACCTCTATGGTGAAAATGTGAGATTTATACTGATCACAAAAGGTTGAAGTATATTTTATCACAAAAATAACTCAACATGAGGCAAAGGCGATGGCTTGAACTACTCAAGGATTATGATTGCACGATACACTACCACCCGGGGACGGAAAATAAGGTGGCAGATGCTTTGAGTAGAAAAGATCATGTAGTTTTGAACATGATGAGAGTGGAAAGGGATCCTATTTTCATGGATCTAGTGAAGATGGATATGGGAATCACCATGGAAGGTGAAACATCAAAACTTTTTCAAATGATTTCCAAACCATCATTTCTAGAAAGGGTAAAGAGTTCTCAGGCCAATGATGAGGAGTTTAAGAAGAAGATTAAAGCTGTGAATGATGGTAGATTGAGTGAATTTGTGTATGAAGTTGGAATTTTGAAATTTGGGAGGAGACATTGTGTTCCCGATATGCCTGATTTAAAGAGGGAATTGTTAGATGACGCTCATAGTTCCAATTTCTCTATACACCCTGGGAGCACCAAAATGTATAGAGATTTAAAGGAACATTTTTGGTGGGACAACATGAAGAGAGAGATTTCTGATTTTGTATCATGATGTATGGTTTGTCAACAAGTGAATGCTGGGAGGCAGCATCCTGGTGGAGTATTGTAGCCTTTTCCCATACCTGAGTGGAAATGGGATAATATTACGATGGACATTGCCATGGGACTACCAAAGACTCCTAGAAGGAATGATGCAATATGGGTCATTGTTGATCATCTTACTAAGTCAGCACATTTTCCTGCTATACGGGAGGATTTTCCACTTGAACGTCTAGCAAGACTATATATTAATGATGTTGTAAGACTTCATGGAGTACCCCTATTGATTGTTTCTGATCATGATCCCTGTTTTACTACAAGATTCTAGAAAACTCTTCAAAAGGCCTTGGATACTGAACTTCGTTTGAGCACTGCCTATCACCCTCAAACAGATGGACAATCAGAACGGACTATTCAAACCTTAGAAGACATGTTGAGATCATGCTCTCTTGACATTCAGGTTATGTGGGATCAATATTTACCACTGGTAGAATTTTCATATAACAATAGCTTCCATTCAAGCATTCAGATGGCACCTTATGAAGCGTTATACAGAAAGAGATGTCGTACACCAACCTGTTGGGATGACGTTGGTGAAAGAAATCTTGTGGGACCAGAACTGATGGAAGAAACGATGGAAAAGGTGAAGGTAATCCAAAACCACATCAAAGCAGCTCAAAGTAGGCAGAAGAGCTATGCCGATAACTGAAGAAAGGATTTGGAATTTCATGTGGGAGATCATGTTTTCCTAAAGGTATCTCCATGGAAGGGAGTTATACGTTTTGGAAAGAAGGGTAAATTGAGTCCCAGGTACATTGGACCTTTTGAAATTCTAGAACATATTGGGGCTGTAGCTTACCGTTTGGCGATACTGCCAAGTCTCTCCAAAGTTCACGATGTGTTCCACGTATCATTGGTGAGAAAATACATGTCTGACCCAGCGTATGTACTAACTTATGAGGAATTGGAACTACAACCTGATTTATCTTATTGCGAAGATCCCATCAGGATTCTTGATATGAGAGAACAAGTGCTGAGAAACCGAACAACTCGTCTGGTAAAAGTTTTATGGAGAAACCATAAGATGGAAGAGGCAACGTGGGAACCCTAGGAACTCCTGTTGAAGAACCACCCAACTCTTTTTATGCAGTAATACCCTAAAAATTGTGAGGACGTAATTATTTGAATGAGGGGAGAATGTAGCACCCCAAGCTTCCACGGTACGTTTCCCTTAGAATAATGCAATAGAGTGTGTTGTACGCAACCTCTAGTTCTAACACACACCACAACTAATTAAACTAGCCGTTATGAATAGTAATACCTACTTTTTGAAATTTTATAAATGTTATTTATCAAAATGAACATCATTTTTGAATTTGTAATATCAAAATTAGCCTAGGGTGAATTTTTGGTATTTTTCAGATAACTTTTATATTTTGATGAATAGTGAAAATTACTAAATTTTAATTAAAAACAAATTTTTTAATCAATATAATTAATAGTGATAATTTATGAATTTGAGTAGATTTTATGTATATCTATAATATATTTTTACCATATAATACAATGTTGATCATTGAATATAATTTCACATTTAAATCTGACATAAACATGTTTCAATCTTTTGATAGTTATTATATCTTAAATACACGCTTTTTGTTGTGACAGTGGGAATTAATTTTAAATTAATTTCTCCCACTTTTGTGTAATGAATTTGGAAAAATGGATTCCATATTTGGAATCAGGATATACAAATTTTGTAAATAGGTAACTTTTATTTTTACACATTTTGAATAATTACTTCGGTAAATATTTTATTTACCATCGTTAAAGGGTAAATACGGTAAATAAAGGTAACAAAATAATATTATAATAATATTAATTTACCCTAAAACGTGGCCTAACACTATTGGTTCATACATTTCCGACCATGGGCATATTTGGGTCGATTTTGGGACCCCATGGTTCCACTTATATGTGATAGTGACACTTTATATTAATTTAGTTAAAGTGAATACAAAAATGACCTAAGCTTACATCTTTTTGAAGAACAATTTTTACATTGGGTTATATATGTTAGATTTTTGATTATAAATATTAATTAGAAAGCTAAAAATATTTCCTACATAATGTTATTTTATTTATAATTTTTAGACATCAAATAATTTAAATTAGTAATGACACAATAATGATGAATTGTTTGCCTCATTAATAAATCGTTTAAATAAATAAGATTATAATGATTAAAAAATTATCCAAAACATGTCCAATTCCTATTGGATGATTATATTTCGTCCATGGGTCATCTTATATTCGACTATAATGATATTTGGACTATTATAAACCGAATATCATTATATTATAAAATAATATTTCTAACTTTTCCAAAGGTGCCCCTCACCCCTCTTATAAAAGGGCACTCCCCCTTCTCTCTTTCTCACACCTTCAAAGCCTTTTGGTTCAGCCAACCCCTGCCCAAATACTCTCCCAACTTCTCTCACTTAATCCTAAATGACCTACTTTAGTAAAATAGCCATCCTAAAGAGTCCTTTTGATCAATCAAAATGAAGAACCTGAAGAAGAGGTATTGTTTCCATCACCTTCTTTCAAATTTCATTCTTCTTCAACTTCCTCTTTATTTATTATTTCCATTCTAAAATAATAACTCTAATATCTTATATATACTGTGATGTTATTATAAATATGGAACAACCATATTCAGTATTCTACCCATCATTTGAGTGACATGTCACCATATGTGCGTACGTACGGCTTACCGTCTCCACGTCGCAGTGTATTTGTTCTTCAAATACATTATTATTTGTTTGGGTATAATAATTAGTTTAAATGATGTAAATAATTAATCTGAAATTATAAAGATTATTTATATATGATATAACATCCAATTATATATTATTTTAATATCAAAATAATGATATTTTCGCTCGTGCGTACGTATGGAATACCGTCTCCACGAACGCGATAAAATTCATTCCTCATCATATCCATTCAAGACTAATTTTCATTTTATGGATAAAAATAATGTTTCTAGATGTAATATTATTCTGAATATTAATAATATACAACCTAAACTTTACAAACATGCCTTACGTAACCAAACATTTAAGAATAACTTATCGGTTATCACCCGAAACGACGATAATACTAAGATATTATTAATAAAGCAATGTTAAAAGATCATATATGATATCATATTGATGTATAGGATTATTTTATAATTTAATAACAATGTTTTAACTATTATACAAGAGGTTAACATACAATCAACTTATCACAAGTTCAAGGTAAGGGTTTACTTCATAACCTCTTCATTATCCAAGGATGTTTATACGTAAATATCTGCTGGGACCTCGTTATCATCCACATCCTTGTTTCTTTAAAATGTCTTTCAAAACATTTTTACTATTAAATAGAAAATGGGTTAAAGTCATTTATACCCTTATACATTTTTGAAAGGAATCTTTCCGTCGTTTTCCAAACAAGGTACTTTTTGACCTTTTAGACAAATTTAAGGTAAGAATGTTTTTTTAACTTATACGGCGAGTCCGGCTATTTTTCACCGTTATAACTTCGTTGAAGCTTCCCTTACAAGTTTATAAGATTATTTTGAAACTAAATGTATTATTTTTATAATTATGTAACTTTTAAATGATATCAAAAAAGAGATATTTCTCTAAAATAGTTTTAATTTCATCTATGTTAACATCCTTTGATGGATTTTAAACTTATTTGATGTTGACTCATTATGATACAAAGCTTCCATATTGTATTTAATGTTTTGTGGGATGTTTGACTATGGATGTGTTATATTTATACCATTCATGGTTTATGAAGAAATTATTAACATTTAGAATTCTAGTTTTAATACGAATGTTTATGTTATGTTAAAACCTATTCATATGAAGAATGAATTGAACTTAATATGTGATGGGTGGAGCCCGCTATAGCTCCTCGATGCATCGGTAGGTCTCATGAGACAAAAAAGTTTCTTGGCATGAGGCCTTGACAAAATCTTATTTGTAGACCTGGCACGAGGCCTTGGCTACGTGGTTATGATAGTCTGGCATTATGCATTCCATCATTATGAAAGTGGTTATTGATATTGCATGTGATTATTCGACTAGTAGAATATCCATGTGAGTAAGTAAATGGAATTATTTTACTTTACTTTTTCCATATTATGATGAAGTTCAAGTTTAATAAGGATTTTGTTTTAGTTATACATTACCTTAAATTCTTATGTTTTCTTATGAAAGTTTCTGCTATATTATTATCCTTACTGAGCATTTGAGCTCACCCCTTTTAATGTTTTATTTTTCCCAGGATGTGAAGAAGTGTATTATGACTGACTTGTAGGAATAGTCAGTGAGGGTATGAGTGTGGACTATGGCGACTATATTGTTGTAGTTTTCATTTTTTCTATGATGTAATGTAAGACATATGAATATATAATTAGTGTTTCCAAGGCTACTAAACCAATCTGTCTTTCGAGGCCTGATCTTTCTTGTGATCATGCCAATGTAATGTAATAATGTAACGACTCTGGGTAACTGGGGTCGGGGCGTTACATAGTTATTATTAAATGAGTCCCCAACCAATTATAGCAAATAATAAGGGGTTTATAGTCTAGTAAACCTTTTAAGAGGCAAGGCAAAACAATGTGGGAATAGAAATATGAATTTTTCCTGGTTTTTTAAACCATGCGGGGATCCCCATGTACTCGTGTGAATCATCCCCTCTAGGGTAGAGAAAGATCAAGGTTGGTGCACCATTTAGAAAATTGTACGACCAAATCATTAACCTACTTAAAAGTGGTATTTTACCCTTTTATCCCTTCGAATTTTTTGTTCCTGCAACAATTTCATCCTCATTGTTCATCCAACACCCCTAATGATGAACTTAATTTACCAAATCATTCTAATGATCAATCTCTTTTGTTTTTACATCATTTGGAGTGTCTTTTTTTCTAAATCAAAACTCTAAGTAAGTCATATGCATCTCTTGCTTATCTTTTGATTATTATGAATTATGGATTCATTATACTTGTTCTGAAGCCTAACAACCCTCTTTTATATATGATATTAGGTTGTGGCCTCAAAGGGTTCCTGAATCCATAAATACGGCTATGTTTATGTTTTTTTCATCTCTCATTTCGAGGTAAGCAGTCTAGAGGTTATATTCCAAGGTCTTGTTGTTTATTTCTCCATATGTGGTGATGTTAATAGTTCTTCCATGTTTGTAATTTGATGAATTTGAATGGATTTAAATAAATGGTTTGTTACTTTAAGATTTATTCCCACATGAACCCCTTTTGATGAATTGATATTGACTTGACAGATTTATATTTATCCATTGGGTTCTGCATAATTCTCAGACATGTAAAATTTTAATGATAACTATGGAGTAGGTTTGTGAAAATGTAGACCATAATATGAACATGTTGGCATTTAGTTGCGTTAGAAATTGTATTATTGATATTTTTTCCTAGAATTTGATCATGGAATAAGGGTTTTGAGAAAAATGTAAATAGGGATAAATTGAATAAGGTGAATGTGTCTATTGACTTGTGAGATTGAAATTGAATTTCATGCATGGTCTAAAACAGGTGAAATGATCAATTACGTGAAATGGTTAAATGTATAAAAATTGTTGAATAATCTAAATTGTATGATATAAAAATGGAAATTTTGTTAAATGGTCTATGTATGTTGTTTGGAAAATTTGTTAATTGGTTAATACCCAAAGATGAATTAAGTGATTAATTGAATGTGAACTCTGAATGTTATATGTACTGATTATGCATGGTCTATGATTTGGTATATGTGGTAATTTGATGAATAAGCATGTGTACATGGCATCGATGTATGTGGGATATTCGAAGAAGGATCCTCCCATGTGTCAGGATGGATTAAGGCTCTAAACCCCACCACTGAAGTGAATGGTATAGGGATTTGGATTGGATATCTAATCCCCTAATAGTTTCATTTCATGAGACTACTTGGACTGAGACTACAAGTTGAGGTTTATGTATTTTTTATTTAATTTTTATCTCTATTAGGATAGGGAACATGAAATATTACATTATTTCAAATAATTGATTGACATGGGATGAGATAGAAATGATACAAGACCCTAACCCATGGATTATGTGATAAAAATGTGTTAAGTGATTGAATGGAATAATTGAAGAATGTTGCTAAGGTGAATATTGTTAACTACTGGTACCCATGTTTTCGTTTGTTTGTATTTCAATTTAATTAGTACATGAATGAACTATCTATTTTTATTTAATATTTTTTATACACTATTATTGGTGGTATATAGAGTTTTACTCACACCCTTTTCAGGACATTACTGTGTACCCGAGAATAATTCTTTATTGCAGGACTAGATAAGTGCAAAGGTATTATGCCAGAGATTTGAGTTGGGAATAGGGTGAGTTTGAATTAGGGTCTAGACATGGAGTGAGGTATAGTATTGGGAGATGATTCCATTAATCTTTATTTTCGGTTTCATTCATTTTTTCACATTTATAATGAAATGACATATTTATATTTTGGTTGTGGTTCACCTTATTTGGGAAATGTTTGGTAAAAAATGTTCAATTTTATATTATTTTTTTCCTTATTTATAATGTTAACAATTATGGAACACTCTGGTATAGAAGATATAGCCTCCCAACATGACCTATTAGACAATTTTAACTAGTTATCATCAACTAGTGCAAGGGTAGGTGTTCTTACAATCAAGTGGTGACCCGACTCAACGCACTAGTTTTGTGGATTCCATGTTAGTGAAATTAAAACGTGGAATTAGAGTAGTCTCTATCTTTTCTAGAACTATGTGGGGACTGTATACAAGTGATTAAAATGTTTTAGGTTTTGAAGATGTTCTTAGGATAGGGATTATATAAACGATATGGAGTGGAAAACCCATGTATCTAGGGTGGGAATTATTTTTCTTGATATGTTTTCTAACAGTATATTGATATTTCACAATTTCATGATTCACTTGTTGTGTGATGATTTTTTTTCTAATATTTTTAATGTGACTGGAATGGAATGAAGTTGTTCATACAAGAATCAATATAGTATCTTATGGATATATGTGGAATTGATCATTATGGGAGCACACGAGAAGGTTGTTTGAGACATGAAGGCTAGAATTTTTATCACATGATGTAAAATATAAAGATATTAAATTTTAATAATGATGTTATGAATGGATAAATGAAATTATATTGAGTTAATGGTTAAATAATTGTTCATGATGAAAGAAGATAAATGTACTAAAATTTTGGTTATAATAAATGTTTAAATGAAAATGGTATGTAGATGAGAACTATTTGCGTTGTGAATGAGTTAATGGATTGAAAAGGGGGTCTAATGAATGAATAATAACTGTGGAAGTTCATTTAAACCTTTTTTACCATAAACCACAGTACGGAGGGTTGATTGTAGTGTTCAAAGTGAAATGATGTCTCTTGGGGATGGTGTATAAAAAATGCTTTGTTTTTTTTCTAGGGGAGATCGTTATTTAATAAAAAATATTGAATTAAAATGTTTTATTTTATGATATGTGTGTTGGGGTTGTATGAATATTCCATCACAATGTCAGGTGCCATTTGAGAAATAATTTAGATTCATCAACAATTCTCCTTTAGAAGATGTGAAAAAACCAGATGTTTTAGGGTAACATTGAATTTGTGGAATTTTGCGAGTACGTCACTCATTTTATTTTGAGGATGGATGGGGACATGGGTGGGTCATTCCGTGTGTGTTTGATTTAACTAGGGAGTTTTAGTGGAAACACCCAATGTCTTTTTCTAGAGATGGTTGACCTGATGTGGTATTTTCTTGATAGAGTCTGTATAGAAGATTTTAGGTCAATTAGAGACTCATCCTAAAAAGAAAATCATTTTAGAAGTTTACATGTTGCGTGGATAGATAAAGCACTAGTGGAACATTCTGGAATAGACCTCGTAGTTTGATGGTACATAAAGTAAATATTTCTAGGAAAAGTTTTTAAAAGACTTCTATTCGGAGACCTTGAGATTGGAAAAGTTTGTACAGGTTATGGGGTTTACACATGGGTCAACTATAGTGATGAAATACAATAGATATTTCTCCTAATTGTAACACGTTGTTCCAAATTTGGAAGGGGATATGTCTATAGATAAAAAATTGTTTAAGACAGACTAAAAATGAGATCATGTCCTAGTAGAATGTTATATGATTAAAATAATTTCTATTATGGGGTATCAGTGTATTTTATTAGGGAATCTTCATGAACGCCCCTGGTGGTGGGCATGTAGTTCTAGGTGGGTAATCCAGTGGATGATGTTTTATCTATTTTAATCTATTTTTATAAGTGATGTAGGTTTATGGGGAATATATGATGCAGGGGTAGTATGTTTTGAGATCTAAAAGTGAATATTTTTATGTTTTTGTTTTTTACCAATGGGGTATTATAGATAAAAGCATTGGTCCAACTGAGGATAGAGAAATGTTTTTCTGGATTTATGAGAATGGAGAATGAGAAAATAAGAATGGAGTAAACAATTCAGTGTTATGAGGAAACAATCATAGCTTAGCTGAGACATCTCAATGAATTGAAAAACATGAAAACCAAATTCATTCTTCAATTTTTATTTTCTACACTGAGCATTTATCATTTGGACTTAAACTGTTTGATGATTTGTTTTTGCACATCATTTTTTGATTTTCGATGGTTCTTCATTGAATTTATCTACAAATTTTCAAAAAACACAAAGCGGTGATTATTTTAATCAAAAAATTTATTTTATAGAAGAGAGTATAGTTTTTTTTGTCAATACATACATATAAGATCATGGTAATTAAAAGTAAATGGGGCTTACTATTCATTGTGATAATATTTTTAAAGTTGTAGACATTTCCCAATGTTTTCCAAATTATTTACTTCAATAGTCTGGAGGAAGAGGTGATCATCATAGAAGGTATTACTCTAGAATCCAAAATTTTATAAATATGGTAACATTTTCTAGTTTGTGATGCTAGGGAAATTTTTTTTGAATATGGGTAGCATCTCGAACATAAACAGTGTTTCTACATGATAATGAGAAGTTTAGCACTACAACAATGTGATGTTGAGATCGATAGCTATGCGACTATGTCAAATTTATTTAATGCAATGTGAAGGGATGAGAATTGTGAGGTTTTTTTGAAAGATACAAAAATTTCATTGGAATTTCTGGAGCATTACCAATGGCCATGACAATAAATAAAATATTTCACACACTTATTTTTCGAAAAAGATCATAGAGAAAATCCGGAAACACATTGATTTCATCATGATAGGGGATATCTGTGAATCTAGTTTTCTATGAGAGCTTGATCATCATGAAAAGGATAAATAATTATTTACTATTGAAAATGATTCTATGTACATGTTATTTCATGATTATTGGGTAATCTTCATTGACTTAGTAAGCTTCATGAACGATTTTATTCAAAAAATGCAGGGATTCTTCATGATGGAGTACGATTCGGGAAGGAGATTCGTAAATCCTAGCATTGAACAATCTGTTTTCAGTGAAAACATATTTTAGAGTTCTTAAACATAGTTCTTTGGGCATGTATATTCTTTTGAAAGGAAGAGACAAAGATCTTAATGATAACACATTTAAGAAACCTTCCTATTGAAAAATAGAATTTGACTTCACTCAAAGGAGTGATCTAGTTGGAGTAAATAGAAGTGTTCCAAGGGATGAAGTGTTCTATCACTAAAAAACTTGTAAAGGATGTGTTCCTTGAATATCTTGACTATGCCTACATTTTGGTACACCAAATCTATTGAATTTTAGTAGTATTGTGTGTGACTGAATAAATATTTTCATATGCTCCTTATACTATCCCTTATTTTCTACCAAATTAAACTTGTTATGTCATATCATTGCATAAATTTTTTGAAGGTTTAACAGGATCCTACCAATGTGAGAATGAGATCCATCTCTTTAGGAAGAAAAATTGGAAACGTTGATTCACCCCTGTCCTCTCTGGGTGTTCTGTGGTCCAAGAAGTGGTATCTGATCCTTCATGTTGATGGTGTTATGTCTTCCCTTATTTTCTATCACAGAGATTTCATTTAATGATAGGGTAGCTCCCCTTTTCGATGGAAGAAACATCAAAATTTGGAAACATAGGGTGATATCTCATCTAATATATCTTTGAATGGATTTCATTTTTCTACCATAGAGGTAATTTGTGTAACTAATCCATCAGGGTTGTCTATAGATGATACAAAAAAGAAAATGCTTGATGCAGATGTTAACACACAAAATGCTCTAACTAAAGCAATTTTGGATCTGATCTATCTAACATTAATGAGTTTCACACATCCAATGTAAATGTGGTAGAAACTAGAAAATATTTATGAAGGTGAAAATAATTTGATGGAGGAAAAAATATAAGTTTGTCATAATTGTGTTGATGATCTGAAGATGAATATTTTTGAAAATAATGATACCCTCTTTATTCTAATTACTTATTTTTAGTATCAATTTCAGGGATTAGTGAAGAAATAAATGATATTTTCATTATAATGAAAATATTGAGAAAAATTCCACAACATTGTAATCTAAAAGTTTCAACCCTTGAGGAATATGTCTTTCAATGCTATCAGTTGATGGTCTACTAAGTAGTTTGGTTGCATATGATATGAGAGTGAATCCAGAGGATATAACAAGTTGTGTTACCATTGATAATACATTGGAATCCTTGAAAAAACATGATATATCATGGTCCTGTGTCATGCTATTAATGAGGTATGTAAATTTATTTTACACGTTTCCATGAAATTAAACCCTTGGCATGTTTTCATTATGATAGAGTTGGTCACATTGGATGTCATTTCTCAAGGATGTTTGGTGATGAAGAAGGTGAAGCTGAAAACACATTGAAGTCTCGGAAAGGGTTTTCTCAAATGGGAAAAGTCACATCTAGAAAGAAGCTACTGATGTTTAGTGCTACAATTTTAGGGAGAAGGGACATTAGGAAAATGAATGTCCTAATCTTTAGGGAAACCTACCTCAGAAAAGGTGAAGGGATCAAGGCCCAGCTTACGATATCACAACTTTGTTGGTAGAAGCTCTGAAAGACGTGGTGGTAAGTAATTTAATGGTTTCATCTAGTTTAGCCAATGCTTTATATGATTTTGTATCATCACATAGTTTCATATCTTCCCAGTTTTCAAAGAAAACTAGAAATTTTCAATTTCATTTATCAAGGGAGTTTCAGTTAAAACTCTAAAGGGAAGTATCGTCGCAACAAAGTTTTGTGAATCCGTTCCCATTAAAGCATATAAATGTTTTTTATCTATTGATATCATCATCATACATATGATTGAGTTTGATATAATCCTTAGTATGGATTGGATTTCGGACCATGATGTGAACATTTATTGTATGAAAAAGTAGGATACGATTTTGGATGATGGTGATAAGGAACACCTTATCTTTAGAGCATAATCGTCACTACTTAATTCTTATTTAGATCCACACCCAGTATCTCAACTAAATTCAATTATTAGGGAGAAAGAGAATGAAATATCTAGGGTTGAGGAAATGAATGATCAAATAGAGGTTGTAACTATTGTGAAATAATATGTTTGTGTTTTTTCAGAAGATTTACCTGGAAATCCTCCAGAACTAGAAATTGAGTTTTCTATTGATTTAAATCTATAATCAAGGACCATATCGAATACCCCTTATAGAATGTACACTGTGGAATTCGTGGAACTAAAGAAACAACTAGAGGAATTGAGTAATCAGGTATTTATTGGCCCTAGTGTTTCTCCAAGGGGAGCCCCTATCCTTTTTGTTAATAAGAAAGATGGATCTATGAGGTTATGTATCGACTACAAGAAGATCTATGCTATAATAATAATGAACAAGTATCCCCTACATCGCATTGATTATTTATTTGACCAACTTCATGAAGAACAATAATTCTCAATGATTGATCTTCAATCTGGATATCATCTATTGTGTGTGAAGAAGGAAGACATTCCAAAGACAACATTTCGAACCAGGTACAGGCATTATGAGTTTACAGTAAAGCCATTTGGGCTGACTAATGCACCCTCCTTTTTCATGGATCTAATTAATAGGGTTTTCAAGGAATATCTTTATGGATTTGTAGTGTTATTTATTGATGATATCTTGGGATACTAAAAATGCTATGAGGATCATGAAAATCACATGCACATTATTCTAAAACTCTTATAAGCAATGAATTATAATAGATGTTTAGCAAGAGTGAATTAGGGATTCAAGAGATTTGTTTTCTTGGTCATATTTTCCTTATGGATGGAATCTCCATTGATACTTCTATGACAACAGAAATCCTTGAATGGCCAGCACTGACAAGTATAACTACGGTACAATGTTTTATTGGTGTATCAGATTATTATCAATGTTTCCTCCAGAATATTTCCCAATTTTCTAACCGATTAACGAAGCTCACACGTAAAGGGGTTAAATTTGTTTGGAAAAAAGATTGTGAAAAATGTTTTGAAGAACTAAAGAGAAGATTAGTCAATGCTTCTATATTGACTCTACCATCGGGGAATGATGGGTTTGTTATTTATAGAGATGTTTCAAAGAAAGGACTTGGTTATATTTTTATGCAGAATGATAGGGTTATTACATATGCATCACCACAGCTGATACTTTATGAGGAAAACTATCTTACTCATGACCTGGAGTTAGATGCTTTAATCTTTGCTTAGAAGATATGGAGACATTATCTCTATGGTTAAAAATGTGATATTTATACTGATCACAAGTGTTTGAATATTATTTTCTCACAAAAAGAACTCAACATGGGGAAAAGGAGATGGCTTTATTTACCCAAGGATTATGATTTCATGATTCACTACTGCCTGGGGAAGGCAAATAAGGTGGTATATTCTTTGAGTAGAAAGGATCATGGAGTTTTGACCATGATGGGAGTTGAAATGGATCCTATATACTTGGATCTAGTAAACATGAATATAGGAATAACCATATAAGGTGAAACATCAATGTTTTTTCAAATAGATGCCATAACATATTTACTAGAGAGGATAAAATGTTCTCATATCGATGATGATAAATTTCAAAAGAAGATTAAAGCTTTGAATAAAGGGAGATTGAGTGACTTTGTGTTTGAAGAGGAATTTTGAAATTTTGTAAGAGACATTGTGTTCCTGATATAACTGATCTACAAAGAGAATTGTTGGACGATGCTCATAGTTCCAATTTTTCTATACTCCCTCGTGGCACCAAAATGTATAGAGAATTGAAGGAACATTTTTGGTGGGATTGCATGATGAGGGAGATTGCATATTTTGTGTCAATAAGAATGGTTTGTCAAAACGAGAATGATGGAAGGCAACATCCTGGAGGAGTCATGCAACCTCTTCCCATACCTGAGTGGAAATTGGATAATATTACGTTGGACATTGTCATGTGACTACCAAATAATCCTAGAAGGATGATGAAATATGGTTCATTGATAATTGTCTTACCAAGAGAACACATTTTCATGCTATAAGAGAGGATTTACCACTTGAACGTCTAGAAAAACTATATATTAATGAAGTTGTGAGACTTCGTGGAGTACTCGTATTGATTGTTTCTGATCGTGATCCCCATTTTACATTAAGATTCTAGAAGAGTCTTCAGAAGGCCTTGGATACTGAACATCATTTGAGCACCGCCTACCACTGCTAAACTGATGGAAAATCAGAATAAACTATTCAATATATAGAAGGCATGTTGATATCACGCTCACTTGACTTTCAAGGTATGTGGGATCAATAATTAGCTCTGGTAGAATTTTCCTATAACAATAGCTTCCATTCATGTATGTGGATGGCACCATTTGAAGCGTTATATGGAAAGAGATGTCACACACCAATCTGTTTGGATGATGTTGGTGAAAGAAAACTCATAGTCCCAGAACTGGTTGAGGAAATGATGGAAAAGGTGATGGTAATCCAAAACCACATCGAAGCAGCTCAAATTAAGAAGAAGAGTTAGGATGATAACTGAATGAAGGATTTGGAATTTCTAGTAGGAGATCATGTTTTCTTGAAAGTATCTCCATGGAAGTGAGTTATAAGTTTTGGTACGAAGGAAAAATTGAGTCCCAGATTCATCAAACAATTAGAAATTCTAAAACGAATTGGGGTTGTAACATATCGTTTGGAAATGCCACAAATATCTCCAATGTTCACGAAGTGTTCCACTTATCACTATTGAAAAAATAAATGCCTAACCCAACACTTGTACTCAACAATGAGAAATTAGAACTGTAACCCGATCTGTCTTATTGCGATGTTCCTATCAAGATTATTGATAAAATAAACAAGTGCTGAGAAACTGGATGATTCGTCTAGTAAATGTGCTATGGAGAAACCAAACGATGGAAGAGGCAACGTGGGAACCCGAGGAACTTATGATGATGAACAAACCGAGTCATTCTATGCATTAATTTTCTAGAAAATTTTGAGGAATAAATTATTTTAAGGAATGGATAATTTAACACAACAAGCTTCCATGGTACGCATCTCATGGAGTAATACAGTAGTGTGTGTTGTATGCAACTTTGAGTTCTAACACACACCACATCCAATCAAACTATCCATTATGAATAGTAATACCCACTTTTTAAAATTTTGTAAATTTTATCATGAAAAATGCACTTCATTATTGGATTCATAATATCAAAATTAGCTTAGAGAGAATTTTTGGTATTTTTCTAAAAACAATAAATTTTTGATGAATTGTGAAAAACACTAAGTTATAAATTAAAACTAAATTATTATTTAAATAATTATTTATTTTATTTAAATTTATTTTATGTCAACATATATACATAATACCTATATAAGTTCAATGTAATACATTGGATCTAGTTTATAATAATTATATAGATATATAAATTTTATTGAACTTTTCACCGTTATTACGAATCTAATAGGAGAATTTGCAAATTCACATAAAACATAATTTTACCTCTTTTGTTAGTGGAATTTCAAAAATCCGAGAGGCATTACTAATATCAAGGAGTAAAATGTTTTTCAATACAATAAAAATAATTTTTGGTGAATAGTAACTTTTACTTTTATTTACCCCGGTTAAAATTAAATCGGGTAATTAAGGGTAAAACCGATATTATTATTACCGTAACACATGACTTAATTTTATTGAAAAAGTATAATATGACCAAAAACTAACTTAGGAATAAAATATTAATCTCTTTGGTCCACTTGGATTAGATTAGGACATTTATTATTATTTAATTCAAAGAAGAGTTAAAAGAGTTAAAATCAATGTTTAAAAACTAAAAAAACATTAATATACTATTGTACATTAGATAAATTCTATTATAAATATTAATTAGAAATTTTAAAATGTTTCCTACATATTTTTATTTTATTAATAATTTTTAGACATTAAATAATTTAATTTATTTATAACACAATGGTGATGTTGTAATTACCTAATTAATGAAATATTAAAATAATTGATATTATAAATAACCAAATAAATGTAACTTTAGACATTTTATGAATCCCACTATTTTTAAAGGTTAATTTGTCATGTTAGGATTTATTAAATTAATTTATTTAGAATAACTAATGGTTTTAAAACATTAACAAAAATCAATTATAAAATAGTGTCTAAATTGACATAAAGGAGTATTTAAAACATATATTTTATTATTAATTTATATTCTATTCTCAAAAATCTAAGGATATTCCAAATGACATAGATAAGGTCATATATATTAATTACGAACCACTTGGGGTTATCTTGGCTTGTTATGGTATGTTTATTAACTAAATAATATAAAAATACACGGAGACTTGGTAAATGTCAAACTATTTAACTAAGAGTTAATTATAAATGATAAGTAGAATATTTTGACACAAACCTATCTAAAATCTGTTGGTTGATTGTATTTTGACCCATCCCCACCTTATCCTCAAAATAAGTCACATTGGGGACATTATAAACTGAATATGTATTTATTATAAAATAATATTTTATGTTTTTCCTAATGTACCCCTCACCCCTCTTATAAAAGGCCACTCGCCATTCTCTTAAATTCATACCTTTGATGCCTTTTGGTTTGTCCAACCCTAAAAAAATATCCTCTAAACATCCCTCACATCATCCTAGCATCCTTCCTTTAGTCTGAAAGCCAACATATGGATCCCTAATGATCAATTCAAACAGAAGATCCCGAAGAAGAGGTAACAATATCACTACCTCTTTCAAGTTCATTTCTTCTTCCACTTACTTTATCTTTTTGGTTTCCATTATAAGATAAAAACTCCAGTATATTCTGTATACTATGATGTTATTATAAATATGGTACAACTAAATTCCTTATTCTATCCATCCCTTGAATCACATGTCACCATACATGCGTACGTACGGCTTAGCGTCTCCACTTCGTGGAATAATTTTTATTCAATACATTATTATTTGGATGGGTATAATAATGTTGTGTAATTCATGTAAATAATAAAAATAACAAGATAATGATTCTGTATACATGATACACCATCCAATTATATAATATTTTAATATCAAAACAATGATATTGTCACTCGTGCGTGCTTACAGACTACCGTCTCCACGAACGTGACAAGATTTATTCTTTTTCTTATCCATTCAAGTATAATTTTAATTTGATGATTAAATATAATGTTTAAGGACACGATATTATTCTGGATATTAATAATTTACAATCTCCGGATAACAAACACAACTTATCTGACAACACATATAAAAGAAATCGAGTAAGTGATCACTCGAAACGACGATAATACTAAAATATTATTAACAAACCAAAATTATAATATCATATATAATATCATATTTATGTATATGATTATTTAATAATTTTATAAAAATGATTCAACTATTATACAAGATGTTAAAATACCATCAACAAAGGAAAAGTACAAGGTAAGGGTTTATTTCACAATCTATTCATTATCTGAGTATGTTTATACGTAATTATCTACTGGGACCGCTTTTTCATTCTCATCCATATTTCTTAAAAAAGTATTTCTAAACATTTGTACTATTTTATAGACTATGGGGTAAAGTAATTTATACCCTTTATTGAAATATTATAAGATTTTTATAATGGAATCTTTCAGTCATTTTCCAAACAAGGTCCTTTTTAACCATTTAGACAAAATTAAGGTAAGAATGTCTTTTTTAACTTATACGGTGGGTGCGGCAATTTTCAGCCATTATAAAATCACCAAAGCTTCACTTAAAATATTATATGAATATTTTCAATGTAAATGTTTTATTTTATAATTATGTTAATTTTAAAAGATTTCAAAAAAAGCGATATTTCACTCAAATATTTTTGATTTCATCTATGTCAACATACATTGATGAATTTTAAGCTTATTGGAAGTTGATTTCTTTTGATGCAAAACATCAGTATTGTATTGAAGGTTTTGTGATATGTTTGAATTTGGATTTTTTATTTTTATACCATTCATGGTTTATAGATAACGTATTGACATTTAGTATTCTAGTTTTAATAAGAAGGTTTATGTAATGTTTAAACCTATTCATATGAGGAATGCATTTGACTTAGTAAGTGATGGGTGGATCCCGCTATAGCTCATCGACGCATCGGTAGGTCTCATGATACAAACTAGTGTCTTTGCACAAGGCCTTGACAAAATATTATTTGTAGTCTTGGAACAAGGCCTTGACTATATGGTTATGATTATCTTGAATTATGAATTCCAACATTAAGAAATTGGTTATTGATATTGCATGTGATTATTCGACTGGTAGAATATCCAAGTGAATAATTAAATAGCATTATTTCAATTTTTTCTATATTATACTGAAGTTCATTTTTAATGGGATTTTGTTTTAGTTATACATTCCCTTAAATATTTATGCTTATTTATGAATGTTTCTGCAATATTATAATCCTTACTGAGTATCTGATCTCACCCCATTAAATGTTTTATTTTTTTAAGGATGTGATGAAGTATTTTATGAATGACCTGTAGGGATAGTATTAGTGGATATGAGTGTTGACTATTGAGTCATGATGTTGATGTAGTTTTTCAATTTATTATGTAATGAAAACATTATGAACGTATCTAGTGATTCCAAGGATACTAAACTAATTAGTCTTTTGAGACATGATCTTTTGTGATCATGCCAATATTTTGTAATAATGTACTGACTCTACGTAACTCGGATCGGGGTGTTATAGAAAATGAGAATTGAACTAACAATTCAATGTTAGGAATAAACAGTCAGAGATTAGCATGGATATCTTCAAAAATTCCAAAAGACAAAACCACAATACATTATTCCCCACTTATTTTCTACCATAAGAATTTCTCATGTAGACTTGGAGTGTTGGATGATTTGTTTCATGTATTTTAGGTTTTGATTATGGCCGTTAGTGCATTGAATTTATCTGCATATTGATGACAACTTCAAAGGGAGATATTATTTGATCCAGGGCTGTTTTATGAAATTTATGTATGGAAAACATGTTTTATTCAGTGGATCATTCTATATGGATGATCTTATAAAAAAAAGGCTAAACCCACTTCATTTCAGATGAATATTTTAAAGAAAATATAGAATCACTTTGATTTTATGAAGCTAGGGGAGCTCCACAAATCTGGTCTTCTATGCGATATTGGGCATCACAAAAAGACTACTCATTTCTTGACTGATTCCAGTGCTTCTATGTAATGGGTTCTCTGTGATTTTTGGGTATTCTACATTGACTCAATGTGTTTTGTGAAGGAGTTTGTTCAGTGAAGAAAGGGGTGCTTCGTGAAGTGGTGAGCTTCATGAAGGTACTTTATGAAAGCCAATTTGGAAAATTTCATTTTTATTGAACAACCCATTTAGAGTGAATCAACACATGTCTATGGTGAAATAAGATTCTTGTGAAATATAGATAAAAATGATTTAATTAAAATCATTTGAAGAATACTTTATGTTGACATACTATGTTTGACTTCTCTCAAAGTAGTGAGATAGGGGGTCAACGAAAGTGTTCTTTTGAATGTATTGAGTTATCCTTAAAAAGATGTAAATTAAGTGTGCCTATAATAGATTGATTGTGACTATATTGTTTTATTCCACATCTAGTGAATATTTTTTTAATTTGGTATGACAAAATCATTGTCAGTTTATGTTGCTTGGAGTATCCCTTAGTGGTGAACTAAGAAAAATTATTACGTCATCTCATGGCATGTATTTTTTTGACAGAAATAATAGGTTCTTACAAATGTGGGAACAAGATCCATCTCATTATGAAGAAAAAGATGGAAAAATGATTCAACCCAACACTCATAGTGTGTTTCAGGGTCCTAAAGTGCATCGCCATGAATTCAGATAAGAAGCATGTGTAGAGGGGCGGGTCAGCTTCTTACTGTTTTTCTACACCGGGAGGTGGATAGGCTGGACCATCAAATTTTTTATATATGATCCTTATAGATTCCATTATTTTTAGTTATTTATTTGATTCTGGTGCCTCGCATTAGTTTATTTTTACTATGCTTCTGGATATGTAGGGGATATCAGTGGAATATGTTTTGCTGTTCATGTTGATTGATACACTATTAAAGATGCGAGAATTGAATATTAGGTAGTGTAAAGGGTGTCCTCTTAAATTTGTTCTCTACTATTTCCTATGGGATATGTTTTTGGTTGAGTTTTTAGGTTATGATCAGATTTAGGGTATGGATTGGATAGAGTTTTTCTATGCCCATTTCAATTGTGGCTATCATTGGTTAAAATTCACATATCTTGAAGGATACACTTATTCCCATCATTGTGAATGGGATATTTGGGCATGCAATGTAGGGCTAGTATATCTTGGGTTTGCTGAGCTTCAAACTCAGTTGAAGGAATTAAAAACCAGAGCTTTTCTTGCGAGATTATTTCACCTTGGGGATCTCTAGTGTTGTTTCCTTAGAAGGATACTGGAATTTTTTAGTTGAATATCAATTGTAGGAAGCAGATTCAGATGATGGTTTAGAACTGATACCATATTCCTTCAATCGATGATCTTCTTGACTAGTGAAGGGATACTTATGTGGTCTACATGATTGATATGAGATCAGAGAATTATCTTCTAAGGATGATACATTCTAATATACCCCTGAATATCATCAGGAGAAGATATGGTTTTTATGAGTTTTTGGAAACTCTGTTTGGATTGACCAATTCACTAGAAGGGTTTATGTCTATAATGAACTGAATCATTCACCCGTACCTAGGTCAGTTTGTATTTTTTTCGTGATTACATTTTGTTGTACTATAAAACTAATGACTATCATTCGAAACATCTTCACATAATCTTGATCACTCGATAAGATCATATTCTATATTCCATGCTACGAAAATGACAGTTCAGAATTGATATGGTGCATTACGCGGGTCACATAATCTTTGAGGAAGTTGTGTTAGTGGACCCAGAGAAAGTGATAGAAGATGTATCATGGGATCAACACAATAATGTTTCTAATTATCTGATGTTTTCTAGGTTTTTTTGTCTATTATCAAGGTTCAATATGGACTTCTCATATTTGGAAACACTAGTTTTGGGTTTGACTAAGAATGAAACCACATTGGAATGGTTTGGGGCTGGGGAGGATATTTTCTAAGAGTTGAAGAATTAGTTGTAATCTACCCCTATTCTGATCTTTCCTAGCATAGGTAAGGGGTAATCCTTATTTGTTTATGTGTCCAGTGTTGCACATGTGGAATTGTGGCTGCAAAATTATTTGGTTGTGGGGTATGGGTCAAGGAAATTGATTCCTCATAAAAGAAATTAACCTATACACAAACTTTAGTTAGTTTACATTTCAATGTTTTGGAGTCACTACTTTTCCAAATAACAATTTACTATGTATAAAGATCATAATGTCCTTAATAATATTTTCTTTCAGTATTATTTAAATCTTCGACAATGAAGATGGGTTGAGTACATGAATTATTTGGACATTGAGGTTGATTACACTCTACGAAAGGGGAATATTTTTGCCGATGAATTGATATGGAATTCACAATGTTAGGTATTATAAGAATCTTGATCAGAATGGATGATGATGGAATTGTTCAATAAGGTGATTCTCAAGGTGTAGAATTAGGACAGGCAGATAACCCATTCATCCAAGGTAGTTGAGTTCATGCTTCTATGTTGTATCAAGGAATGTAAGCATACTCATTCATAATGTTTTTATTTATGGTATAGTATAAAATGTGGTGATTTACCTTTTTGGATTGACCATTAGAGATAATGGTATAATTTATACTTGTGGTCAGGTAGTTGTGCCAGAAAGTTTTTGGTTATAGTTGATGCATGTGATTTGTGTATCGTTATGGGTAGTGCATCCTAGTTTCACCAAAATGTATCAAGATCATCATAGACAGTATTGGTGGCCAAGAACTAATAAATAGGTTGCTAGTTTTTTTGTGTGATGCCATACTAGTTAATAGGTAAAGGAAAACAATCAATGGTTAGGTTGTTTGTTACAACCATTTCCCATTTCTGAATGGAAATGGGATTTAATAATTAATGATTTCATGGTAGTTCATCTGAGGACACCTCAGAAGAATGATTTGATATGATTAGTTATGGATTATTTGACCATGGTTGAAAATTTAAAGCTAATTTGAGAGACATTAAAAAAAATTATTTTGGTGAATTATATGATCGAGAAATAGTTTTGTTGAATTGAGTTCAGAACACTACATTTTTGGATCATGATCCACCATTTAAATTGTGTTTCTAATAGGTATTACAAAAAAATGGAAACCAAGTTATTTTGAGAATTTATTTCCACCCACATATGGATGGGAAACCATAGTATTCTATTCAGGTACTAGAGGATATGTCTAGGGATTGTGCCGTGGATTTTGGAGGGTTATGGGGGAAGTATATAGTACTTGATGAAATCACCTATTACAACAGTTATAAGGAAAGAAATTAGGCAAGACTATATGAGGAACTCATTGTTATGTCGTGTAGACAATCATTATGTTGGATGGTATAGTACCATCTGAATTGTTTGGGATGAGTCTTATGTAGGTGATATCGGAAAAAATTTAGTTGATTTAGAAACATATGGAAGTTTCTCTGAGTAGGCAAAAGTCATATGTGGATCTTCATTATAGAATTCCTGACGTTATAGTGGGTGAAAATTTATTTCTTTTAGTTTCTCCAAGGTTGGGTCATTTTCATAAATACAAACAAAGAAATTTGGCATCGAGGTATGTGGGGCCATTTGAGATTGTGGAGACGATCGGGCCGATGGCATACCGGTTGTTTTTTCCATAGCAGTATAGTGGAATGCATGATTTTTTCCAGGTGTCACAACATCAACTGTGTCACCCTGACACATATCATGTGTCTAATATGGATGATGTTGATCTTGAGGTTGATGCATCATTTGGGGAGCATCCAGTTCATAATGTGGATCGTAGTGATATTGCCTTGAGAGGCATGATTATAGTTTTTTGTATGAATTTTTTTGTAACATGATTACATTCAATAATAAAATTGAGAGATGGAGATAGATATATGGGATTAGTGGCCCAATCACATTAAATTAGATTTTCAGTGATGCTAGGGAACATGGCTCGAGGAAAAGTCATTTTAATGTTGGGAGGTTGTAAGATATAGAATTTTCTCAAGGTATTCTATTTTTAATGTTTTGTATTAAGTCTTCTTTTTGGTTAATGGTGTTTTTTAATGATTAATGAGGAATCTCTTGGGTTTCACAGGGGATCAAGACATGAATGAAGGGATATTGTGTCCATTCGGAGCCTGTTACATAAATGTCACATGGTAAGTAGTAATTGAGCAGTCAAACAGAGATAGCTATGTGATAGGGGTTCACAGATATGTAAACCAGGCAAGAGGGGAGGAAAACCCATGTTGCCATGGATAGAGGCATTCAACATGTATGGAGGATATTTTTTCAAACCATGTGTGGCTGCCTAGTTAATAATGTGATTCATCCACTCTAGGATAGATGGTTGCCAATAGTTGGTACATGGTTTTGAAAACTATAGGCCCCATTTAAATTGTTATATTGCCATTTTATTTTCAGTATTAAGACCCTCAACCAAATTTCTTCATCATTATTCTTCTTCTATCCCAATTGATTTAATGAAAACACACAAATCTTCCAAAGTATCAATCTCCCCATTTCTAGGTCATTTAGAGATTCATTGGTTTCAGATAGAAGATGCGGGTAAGTCATACACTCCTCTTTCTTCTCTTTTAATGATTAGGGATTGTGGTTTCATTCTTCATTATAAAAATCCCTAAAACCCCATTTTATCAACATATCATAGGTTGAAAATTACAAGAGTAATGGAGTATATATCTGAGGATATGGTTATGTGTGAGTTCATCTCTGGTTTTTGAGATAGGTGGTCTATACATTATATTCCAGGGTCTTGAAGTTGATGTGTGCATGTTGGGTGGTGTTAATGGTTATCTCTTATTTTTCATTTAATTCCATTAAATGGATTTGGTAAAATTGTGGTACAAATGAAAAATGAAACCCCTCATGATCCTTAGAGGATGCATTGAATATTACTATACTAATTTATGGGTACCCATGGTGTGTAACTATATTCTCAATCATGGGAAATTGTAAATGTTAAGTATGTAATAGACATGTGATAAAGTAGAGACCCGGATGAACATGTTGTTATGTTTGTTGAGTAGGAAAATAGATTATTGATAGTTGTTCCTAGTCTTTGATAATGGCCAATGGGTTTGCTTAGAACACTATGAAAAGGATTAAATTGAATAATTATAATGTTTCTAATGACTAGTGATATTGAAATTGAAATTCATGAATGGGATAATACACATGAAATGAGGAATTATGTGAAAGGGCATAATATATTGAAATTATTGTAGAAGTTAAATGGGTTGATATTTCAAATTGAATTGGGTTAAATTGGATATGTATGGTTTTTGGTATATTGTTTAGTGGGTTTACTCCTAATGATGATATATGTATTAAATGAAATGTGGATTGTGAATGTCATATGTGTTGATTATGTGTGGTCTATGATTTGGTATATGTTGTAATTGAATAAACAATTATGTTCACATGGATTGGTGGTATGAGGGGTATTTGGATGAGGCTCCTCCCACTGGTCTGGGTGGATTGTGGCTCTGAACCCCACCCCTATAATGCATGGGATAGCGAGTCAGACTAAAGCTCAATGACACTAATAGTTTCATTTGATGAGACCACCAGGACTACGTCTATAAGGTGAGAGTGATGTATTTTTTATGAAATGTTTATCTGTTGTGAAATAGGGAACATGACTTATTCCTTTCTGTTTGATAAATGTTTGATTTAGGTTAGAGTGTAAATGATGTAAATTCCTAACCCATGGATTAAGTGATGGAAATGATTTATGTGATCGAATAGAATAATTGATCAGTGTTGCATAAGTGAATATTGTCATATAATAGAACATGAGTTTTCTTTTGTTTATGTTTCTATTTTTTAATTGCATTCATGAACTCTCTATTTATAATGTCTATTTAATAGACAACATTGGTGGAATCTAATTTAATTTTACTCACATCCTAATCAGAATATAGTTGGGTACCCAAGAAAATTTAGTTGTTGCATAATTGGACAAGGAAAAAGCCTTATGAGAGGGAGTTGAGTGTGGATTGGGATTTTCATTTATGAGGATTTAGACATAGATCCAGGAATTATTTTTTAGATGTTTCCATTAGTCATTATTTTGGATTCCATCACATTTGTCATTATTATCATGAAAGGGGATATTTAACTTTTGGTTGTGGTTGTTACTTTTTTGGGAAATTGTTGGTAACGATTTTTATGATTTATTTTTTATTATTTCCTTATTTATTATGTTATATATTTTGAAAATCCATGTTAATGAGGGTATGGTCTCCCTTCATGACATATTAGTCCCTCACTACATGTCAGAATCCTCTAGAATATTTTGGAAGCACATTTGAGGTCAGGTGGAGACCCGTCATGGAGATCCAGTTCAGTGGACTATAGGTCTGGGATGTTACAAGCGGTGATCCACATGTTATCCAAAAATCTACGAACATTGACATTGGAATTTTTGTTTATAGCATGGAAGATCCTAATGATTGTGTCATTCTAATTGTATCACCTTGAGAATCACTTCTTTATTTTTATCCTTGATCTCCATAGATTTTAGAGTAGAAGGTGTTGGAAGATCACACTCCATTCTAGGGAATGTTTTTGAGAGAGTGAGTTCTCTAGGGATTGATATTATTATCTCTAGATGTCATTATAAAAACCCAAATGAAATTGACACTCTTTGATAATAATATATATGGGTTTATATAATGCAAATGTTAGAAATATATAATGTCTGAAGTACCTGTAATTATTTATCTAATCCTTGTGGAATCCCATGTGAATAATGATATAAATTATTTTATTATTTCATAACATGTTCTAAACAAAATAATTAAAATTAAATACCATTTAATAAATTAATATTCAATGCATATTATTTCTCCCTTTACTAATAAACTCAATCCCCCATTCCTCCAAAATAATTATCAGGTCTTGAAAATTAATAATTTATTAAATAAATTAATTGGACAAAAATTATACTATAATATGTAAATAAATATTATAATCACTGATTAGAAAATAAATATTAATTAAATACTTGGCTCACATAATATTCTCTCATATAACAGGTGATATAATATATACAATCAGGAAAACAAGAATAATTATGAAACCACAAACAAGAATAATATTTTTTCAAACCTTTAAATAATATATAGTAATTTATTATTTAACTGAGATTTTGGATACAATTAGTTTGTGATCCTCTAGGCCTCTTTCTCATTGAAATTAGGTGAAGTAACCTAATATACAAGGTTAACATCTTGAAACAAGGCAAGGATCCTATACAGAAAGAAGCTAATGGAGAATCAACATAATAGCTCATACTAGTGCTATGTGTGTAATATAATACCTTTATCATGATATCTCTAATCAAGAAGGTTTCTGGTTGACATTATCAACTTATGTGATCAATTTAGCTTTCTTTGAATATCAGAAAATCAATCATTGCTATAGAACACTATGTAAATGGATTTATTGATTTTTTTCATTAAAGGGCCTGAGATATAAAAATACATTAATGAATATAAAGGAGAATGTCATTTCCCACACTATTCATTAATGAAATATTACTCGTGACACACCCACCATATACTACATCACTATGAACATTTGTCATATAAATTTTCATCAATATATCAAATTTTGGGACTTATAATATTCATTAATAGTTTTATTAAGTTCTAATAATGAATACGCACATCCGTATATAGAAACATCTAATGACACATATAAATGTGGATTTCCAACTGGAGGGTACTTTTCTCATTATTTCATTCACCGGATATTACCAAGGGAGTAAACCCTGATTTATTTCCTCAATTCCATATGAGTATCCATCCCTGATCATATATAGTATTTCTATCCCTAAAATGATATCATCCCGCTATAGAAATTTTTTTTTAGTAATACAATTGTTAGAATTCTCGGTTCTCATCATAGTTGGGAGTAGATATAACATTTCAGTGAGACATCTGGACTTTGGATATTATCACATACCATGTCATGCAGATGAACAATCATGATGTGTTATGAAAATTATAAATATTGAAAACTATGAATACATATTATCAAAAAATACATAGAAGTTTGTTCTAGGACACTAACTCCAACACAAAAAACAATAAACTCGGTCTTTTTTTATCACCACAACTTCCCAACATCTATCTATCACATGACTATAGTTTCAACACTATCATAAAATTTAAATTGATGATACACAAAAAAAGTTAATTTATATAAATAAAATAAAAATATAGATATCAATTTAGAATTTTATCTTACCCATATATCAACCTATTCTTTCAACTTGAATTTTTTACTAATATGCCACTAGGAGATTGGTTGCAGTAGAATGATATCATTGGAGTTGTATAATGTTTCCATAAAACTTCTATAGTGCCTGAAATTTTTACAATCATTTGATTCTCTTCAATCCAGTTCTACCGTTGTTAATATTTTACTATTTGATGCATCATGCATATGTGTGCACCCACATATCCTATTATAACATCTCGCTGAATAAGATAATTGGAAAAAAATAATTAATTAAAAATATTATAAGAAAAAAATAATATGACTTAATTTAACAGGAATATAAAAAACTGGATTAAAACTGATCATAAATCACAAATGGATCATTAGTGGTTCCTAGATCAACAACCTCTAAAGTATGTTTTTACTTCAATTCATTCTTCGGATCATATTCTTGCACTAGATTTGAAGTTGAAGTTACAAAATCATTAGATCATGTATGGATAATAAGAAATTCATGGGTGTATACATGATTGAATAAGGATAGAATGTATTGGGATACAATATAGGATATGGATATCGTATAGGTGGAAACAATTCTGGAGGGGACAGAGACGTGGCATGAGAATAAGATGCTAAATAAGATGACAATGGAGGTATTGGTAAGAACAACCCTAGATACTCAATTAGAGGATGAAAAGGTGTCGTATGAAGGGTGTCCTTTGGTGGGAAAGGGTGTAGACAATTGCATTGGGAGATCTGTGTTGCTCTAAGATAAACCCCCACAGAACCATACTAATAAGAAGAGAAAATTTCAACTCTGGTTTGGTCGAATGTCCCATATAATTTTGGTAATGAATAGGAACATGAAAATAAATTTCATGAAAAATAAAATTATGTCAATTATAATACTAATTAAGGGGACTAGAGGAGGAAAACATATATCACACATCCACCAGTAATTATAAAATTATTTCTTCTTTTTATCAACTTTAATATCTACCATAATCTACATAATAATTAAATGCACACTTTTCTTTATCAGGATAAACATTTACTCAATAATAACAACAATGTTTTACCCAACATCAATACCACAAAACAAGTTATAATAATATAATATAAATTCTACAATAATTTATATAAATATAAAAAATCATACAATCCAAATATCATAGAAACTAATATTAAATAAAATATAACAAATTTAATAAAGTATAAGGAATCTCAAAGTTGTATGATATATGAAATGGAATACAAAATTTTTTAGTAAAAATAACTCACCTCTAATAGGGAAAAAAGTGTATCACTAGTCTCCTTCCATAATATAATGCTCCAACACAAGTTACCCATAGTCAGTGAATTATTACATAACATTGCCATGATCACAAGAAAGATCATGTCTCGAAAGACCGATTAGTTTAGTAGCCTTGGAAACACTAGATATATTCATAAGTCTTACATTACATCATAAAGTAAAAAAACTACAACCACATATTTTCTTCATATCTCATCATACTATCCCTACAGGTCATTCATAAATTACTTCTTCACATCCTGGGAAAAATAAAATATTCAAAGGAGTGAGCTTAGATTCTCACTAAGGATAACAATATAGAGGAAAATTTCATAAATAATCCTAAGCATTTAAGGAAATGTATAACTAAAACAAAATATTTTTAAACATCAACATAAGATTAATATGGAAAAGATTAAATGAAATAATGCCATTTACTTATTCAAATAAATATTCTACTAATCGAATAATCACATGCAATATCAATACCCACTATCATAATGAAGGAATGCATAATGCGAGACTATCATAACCATGTAGCCAAGGCCTCGTGCCAAGACTACAAATAAATTTTTTTCAAGGCCTCGTTCCAAGACACTAGTTTGTCTCATGATACCTACAGATGAATCAAGGAGATATAGCGGGCTCCACCCGTCACATATTAAGTCCAATGCATTCCTCATATGAACAGGTGTAAACATAACATAAACATTCGTATTAAAACTAGTATACGAAATGTCAATACATTCTTCATAAACCATGAATGGTACAAATATAACACATCCACAGTCCAACATACCACAAAACCTCAAAAACAATATGGATGTTTTTATCATAATGAATCAACATCGAATATGCTTAAAATCCATCAAAGGATGTTCACAGAGATGAAATCAAAACTATTAGAGAAAAATATCTCATTATTTGAAAAAATTTAAAAGCCACTTAATTATAAAATAATAAATTTACTTTAAAAATATTCTTATAAGCATGTAAGGGAAGCTTCGACGATGTTATAATGGCCGAAAATAGCTGCACCCACCGTATAAGTTAAAAAAAACATTCTTACCTTAAATTTGTCGAAAAGGTCAAAAAGTACATTGTTTGGAAAATGACAGAAAGATTCCATTCAAAAATATATAAGGGTATAAATGAAATTAACGCATTATCTATTAAATAGTAAAAATTTTGGAAAGACATTTTTAAGAAACATGGAAGTGGATGATAACGAGGTCTCAACAGATAAATACGTATAAACAATCTCGGATACGAAAGAGATTGTGAAATAAACCATCACCTTGTACTTTTCCTTAGTCGATGGTATGTTAACCTCATGTATAATATTTATAAAATTGTTATTAGATTATACAATAATCATATACATCAATATGATATCATATATTATATGTAAACATTGCATTATTAATAATAACTTAGTATTATCGTCGTTTCGGGTGATAACTAATTTTTTCTCCTTATATGTTTGGTTATGTAAGACATGTTTGTAATGGTTAGGTTGTATCATATTCATATTCAGAAAGATATTAAGTATATAAGCATTATTTTTAACCATAAAATGAAAATTAGTTTTGAATGGATACGATGGGGAATGAATCTTATCGCATTCGTGGAGTTAGTATTTTGTACGTACGCACGAGCGACAATATCATTCTTTTTATATTAAAATATAATTTGAACGCTATATCATATATAAAGAATCATTATAAAGTCATATTAATTATTTACATCATTTATACTCATTATTATACGCATACAAAGAATAATGTATTGATTAATAATTACACCACGATGTTGAGACAGTAAGCCATATGTACGCACGTATGGTGACATGTCATTCAAATGATGGGTAGAATACTGAATATGGTTGTTCAATATTTATAATAACAACACATTATATAGAATATACTAGAGTTATTATTTTATAATGGAAATAATAAACAAAGAGGAAGTGGAAGAATAAAGGAACTTGAATGAGGGTGGTGAAAATGTTACCTCTTCTTCGGGTTCCTCCTTTTGATTTGATCAAAAAGACTTTATAGGATGGCTTTATGACATATTTAGGGAGTCTAGGATGTAGGGAGAGAATTTTAGAGGTTAAGTGGGAAGTGGATGGCCTAAACAAGGGGCTTTTAAGGTGTGAGATTGAGAGAAGGGTTGTGCCCTTTTATAAGAGGGGTGAGGGGCACCTTAAGAAAAGCTAGAAATATTATTTTATAATAAATTCATATTCGGTTTCTAATGGTTCTAAAGTTATTTATTTCGAAGCTAAGTTGGGGGTGGGTCGAATGACTCTCAACCAATAGGTTTTAGACAAGTTTAGGTTACTATTTTATCCTTATCATTTAGATTTAACTCTGTTATATAATTTAACTTTTACTGGGTCTTTTTGTTTTCTGAAACTATATGGTTAATAAACATACTATAACAAGCCAAAAGAACGCCACGTAGTTCATTATTAATATATAAATCCTTATCCATGTCATGTGTCCTATCCTTAGATTTTTAGGGAAAAAATAACAATTAATAATATAATATTTGTTTAAAAAACTATTTTATGTCAATTTTGACACTATTTGGAAATTGATTTTTGTGAAACTCATAGAAAAATTATAATTTCGAACAATGTTAAGTAAATCTATAATAAAATATCATATTAACCTAGAAAATTAATTTAATTCATAAAAAGTCTCAAATTTTATTTATTTGGGTATTTTTTATATCAATTATCTTAATTCTTCACTATTATGGTAATTACAGCATCGCCATTGTGTCATATATAAATTAAATTATTTAATTTCTAACAATTATAAATAAAATACCATTATGTAGGAAATATTTTTAGCATTCTAATTAATTTTTACAAGAGAATTTATATTATGTATAACCCTGTATTAATAATCTTTTAGTAATTAAACATTGATTTTAACACTTTTAACTCTTCTTTGAATTAAATAATAATAAATGTCCTAATCTAATCCAAGTGGACCTAAATGATAATATTTTATTCCTTATGTTTTTTTGGGTCGACATAAACTTGTCCAATAGAATTAGCACATGTGTTAGGATAATATTAATATCATTTTTACCCTTAATTACCATATTTACTTTTAACTGTGGTAAATAAAAGTAAAAAGTTACTATTCACCCAACATTATTTTCATCTCATTGAACCACATTTTACTTACTGATATGAACCATGTTTCTTGGATTTTTGAAATTCCATTCACAGAAGCGGTAAAATTATTTTTTATTAAAAATTCAGTTTTTTTAAATACCACTTAGTGGTTTCACTATTCATCAAAAGATTATGTTTTTTAGAAAAAGACCAAAAATTCATCCTAATCTAATTTTGATCATGAGAATTCAAAAATGATGTCTATTTTACCAAATTTGAAACATATATATTTCATTAATTAATTTAAAATTAATTCACCTTGTTAAAACAAATAGCGTGTTTTTAAGAAACACTAACTATCAAAAGATTGATTCTTGTTTTTGTCCAATTTTAAAGTGAAATTAATTCCAATAAACAAAATTGGATTAAATGGTAAAAATAATTATAATTACACTTTAAAACAAATTAAAAAGGATATATAACCATATAAATAAATTAGATTAAAATGCACTTTTGGGAAAATACAAAATTTTCACTATTCATTAAATAATGAAATTTATCACAAAAATTCTAAAAATTTACACAATGTAAATTTTGATGTCCCCATTATAAAGAATAAATTTATTTAGTTAAATTGAATATATATGTTTCAAATATTGGATTTAAAAAGGGTTCACCATTAAAAGTTGGTAAAATTTCATTTTTGAAAAAAAATACTTCTTTTCTCTGAAAAAATGAATTTGTTCTTACCTTATGTCTAAAAAACTCATAATATGGATTCAAAATTAGAAGGATTATATAATGTTCAAAATTGAGTTAATACTATTCATAACCGCTTTTGAATGGCTAGTTTGATATGTCATGATGCACTTGAACTCGGTGTTGCATGTAGTGCATGTTATTTAATTATTTTGAAAAAATAACACACTATGAAATCTTTGGGTGTTACACATAAGCTGGAATAATATCCAATGATGGTACACTAACTCAAAAAGTTACTTTTAAATACCAGAATAAAAGTAAATAGAGTCTACATACACATAGAGTGTGCATAAATTGTTATGGAAGAACCCTTAAATAAGTATTTACTAAGGAAGAATAAGTATGAAGTGACTCATATGGAAATCAAATAAGAGGAAAAAATAAATTATGTCTTAATGATCTCCTATATAACTCAAAAGTGGATGAAGTCAATGTTGGTGGACTATCCCTCTACTGGTAGAGGAAACATGTTGATGGGTGTGTGAAAAATGTATCTATAAAAGAGACATGTATTAGTGGGATTGGCTTAATAATGGTGAAAGAACCCATGCCATGAAAAATAAATAATTTCATAGAGAACATTTGAATTGGAATCATCACAAGTTGTTTTGATAAAAAACACATCTACTAGCATGGATTCAAGTAAGAGTATAATAGAAGAGTCTGTTCATCAAGAAAAACCCCAATCATTAATAAAGGGATATCCAAGGTACCCCTCTCCCCTTTTAATTTATTGTAATGTATGATAAACTTTGTAATGTAGAATGAAGGGATAAATACAATCCTTGGGTTTATTCACCATGTGTGCATTAAAAGTAATATTACAAATACATGAGTTCCTGATGAAATTTAATTTCACGATAAATCTAAAATTTTACAAATCGGTGAATTAACTGTAGAATATTTTGAATTTGACCATACAATCAAGAATACATATGAATCTACCTAAATATTAAAGATATGGTGGATTTTAAGACAATTTTTAGTGAATATTTTTTCAAATCATTTATTTAGTTTTACTAATGATGTTCGTCTATTTAAAAAACAATTCAATTCATTTTTTATATACTAACATGTTGTTATCATATGAGTTCCTTTCAGGATACTTGGATACTACATAGAAAATTAATTCTATCAACAATTTAATTTCCAAACGTTGTATGTAGGTTTAAAAAAGAAAGGGAATATAAATATTGGCTTACAAAATCTACTTACACTCACTTGAAATATGGGTTCACTAATGAAAAATTGTAATAAATGAACTTCTAGTGGTGTCAACTAGATCTTCCAGTGGTATTTTCCACACCCTAATGTAAGGGTGTGAGAGTTCCATTGAGGAATCTAAATAAGGGTCATTCATGACTTATAATACCTATGAAATGGTTTGTAAGAATGAACTGACCTCTGTAAAGGTAAGCACTATATGATGAATTCTATTCAAGGCAATACTGATCCATGAATAGGTAGATAACTAATTATTCTATATAATGACAGGATATAAAATAAACCCCTAATATAGTAATAAAACAATCAAATTTAATCATTCATTAAATAAAAAATTGTATTAGATTTAAGTATAAGTACTGAATAACTAAATAAAAAGAACAAATATATCTACTAAAATAACATTTAATTTGAAAATAATAAAAATGATTTAAAAATTATACATTATAGAAAAAGGATTTGGAAGTAACTAATATTTTGTAAAAGAATATCGGAAGGAAAAAACTTTGAATTATTACCGAACATGGGAGGAGAAGATAGTCTTTCAGTGGTCGAGTGGATGAAGAATAAGCCTTTCCAGTAAATCATGGATAGTGGAGGGTAGTGAGAAATAAGAGAACTATATTCCAATAGTTTTAACAAATCATTGGTATATTTCAACCCATTCGAATTATTTTTTTAAAAACCATTAGTTTAAATTTTCAATACAAATGGTTTACATAAACTGTTGGTAATGACAGCTACCACCCACTATATACTCATTGTTTATATAAACCATGAGTATTGTTTCATGGAGATATAACTATTTTCCTGTAGTGTATAAAGTATATTTTGTAATATATAAATATTTATATATGATTTAAAATATTCATGATATAATTTATCAATGTTAATAAAATGCTGATAAAGGGAACCCTTAATCGGTGAAAAATAAAAAATTGACAAAAGTTATTTTTTATCACTTATTTTTGGAGTGCTGAAAATAGTATCAATTATCATTTATTATTTCTAGTGATGATAAAACATTATACTTTATGAGTGTATTTTTTTAATATTGATAAAGAGTAGTATAAAAACTGTATGATCTATGCCCATTTATCTTATTAAAAGATGACTAAATAAATACACTTAATAATCATATATGAGGGTGTGTGTGTCACGTGGTGGGGTGTGGATGCTCCATTCATTAGGATGAAACGAAAAATTAATATTTAGATCATTGGGTGGGTATAATTGTCAGAAGTGATTTGGGAGGTCAGCACACCAATGGGCCTGAATAAAAAAATGATACATTATAGATCTTTTTCCTAATGATTATCTCTTATCAAATATAATTGATTTTGGGGACATGATCATAATTCAACATCATAGAAAAATTTACAATTCCATGAGCCTCCAATAATGGCGGACTTCCACCACTAGTACATGTAGCGTTTTAATATTTTTTAATTCTCTTGTTTCCACTCCTGTAAAACATTGTTAATTTTATTTCAAAGCTTCACCCATTTTTATAATTCACTGTTCACTTCGAGAATCCCAATAAATTTGGTTTCATAAGCCCAATTTCAAAAATATTATCTTTCTAATATGCATAATTATATAATGAATATGTGTAAAATTATGCTACATATATAAAAACAATAAAATTAATTAAAATTTAAATAAATCAGTGTTAAATTATTTTATATATAAAAATAAATAAATTTATCAAAATAAATTATTCAACATGATATAAATCAATAACCCTAAATTATGATGAAATAAAATCAATCGACTCATTGCATCCCTATCACATCTTCTAACCTCCCTGCCACACATTGATTTCAAGGAAATTAATAAATTATTTAAAAATTTGAAATAATTTGTTCATCATACTTTTATTTTAATTCAAATATTTCGTTTTCTTATACATATTTATATCATTATGGAAAATTTAGAGGAATTTAATTGGGATAGGCCCCATCAATTATGAAAAATTATAATTAGAACCCATATATGAATCGAAATAATTCTCAACCAAACAACCTCCAACAAACAAACAAAAATGTTCTAGTGACATCATATGTAAGATACATAAAATCTAGTCAAAACATCACATCTGTATGATGGTAATAAAATTTATCTAAGAAAAATTTGATTGATGAAAAATTAAATTGAACATAGAAGAGTTTATTAATCAAATCAAATGGTCACAAAAGATCATTGATCAAAGACTAAACATGAACTTATTTCATTTTTAGATAATAGTCGATCTTTTAAAAAAATAAATTTGATGAATTTGAAAAAAAAAAAAAATTTAAGAATTATTTAAATTAAATTAATTTTGTTAGATAATATTCCATCAAAATTTGCAAATCATTGTTCCCTGAGGACCAAACTCTCCCTAATGAATATGATTTTACCATGTTGTAGAAAGATGGAGTCATGTTAATAGATACTGGAGGTAGGGGTATACATTAGCAGTGAGGAAAAATATGTGGATGGGTCATTTTTACATGAGGTGAGATATCCTAGAGAAGAATAGTATTGATAAGGGTGTGATATGGGGATTTATGTGGAAATGGAAGCACTGAGATAAGTAGGTCAACCCATCCTATCATTGCACATGGTGCATTCAAAATCATAAGACTCCAAAGCATAACATCAAATTCCTAGAGTACATTGCATAATCACATAAAATGAGAGGTATGCATGTCGGGTATCCATTTCTAGTACAAGGATCAAGCTAGAGGAAGTGATGCATTAGGAATCACTGGAAATACAATGCATTGATGATAAAGGCATATCACCATACATAATGGATCCAAAGCTGATTTTCCAATCACAACAAAAATGAAACGAGGTCATCAAGATACATTGGTTTGGGTGATGGATTGATCTAATGACTACTCCGAGGGTTTCATATAAAATGGGAGAGAGAAAAAGGGTTTCTGATTTCCCCCATATCGATTGTTTCTCTTGTCCTGGGGCTTGTCGGGCTCCCCAATAGGCAAACCTTATTTAATTATATCTACCATTTTATTCGTATGAAATTTTTAGTGTTCTATAAACCTTCAAATCATCAACCATGTTTATCAATATATTATTCATATATATCATCAATTGTCATTGTTTGACATTTTTGGTGAGTTTCAACTATTGAAATCAATCAATCATGTTTTCAATGTGCTTATTGCTATTGAAATATTAAATAATTTTTGTCAAATTTAACCTATTCACATGACCATTACTTTTATTTCACCATCTATTTGGAGAACAAACTCTCCAAAATTCTACCATTTCCACGATGTCAATTTGACACCCAAATCATGTACATAATGAATTCATAATTTTGATTTGTTTTCAATAACATAAATCACTGTCAATTTTATAAATGTGATTTCCATTTTTCAGTAAATATATTCCACATAATGTGAGAATCTCCCACTTGATTCATAACTAGAGAGTTGATATCATGTGTCCCTTAGCACATACAACCATCATTGGTCGTCATTGAACAAGAAAAAAACTATAACTATCACCCCCACCATGATTTTTCCCTCCCTACCCAACTGTGCACCCTCCTCCAACTATCATAACCCAAACCCACTTGTAGTGCCACCAATGAAACACCAGATCCCATCACCAATCCCTCCATTGACATAGGCCCTTCTGGTTGTGTTTTTGGGTGTTGTAGGATCCTGGAAAAGGGTGATAATTTTTTGAAGGGTAAATTGGGAAAAAGGTTGGTGACACTACCATTTGAGTTCAGGTAGCAATTTGGAGAAAAGGGATATTCCGTAAGCCAGGATTATATGGTGTGGTCACTCATTTAATGTGTAGGGAGGCTTGAAGGAAGATAATTGAGTATAATTCATTTTGAGACATGGTTGTGTTGTGGTGGTTGGTTGTGGCACAGACCAATCCCTATTCTTGAGCAATGCATCATTGAGCAAGGCGGCTGCACTATAGTTTTTTAGCTACATATAAATCGAGGGTGGCTTCAATTTGGGATTTATAATGGTTCACTCTCCCTCCCACGAGGTAAATCGGATCTGTAAAATGGATCCAACATTGAATACTAGACGTAGGTTTTACCCGAGGTTGCAATTTGGTCTCCACTGAATATATAGTGGTCTATATGGTCTTCTATGTGGTCTTGGTGTCTTCACTGTGTTCCTCAAAGAATTATCTTCATATAAATTCCACATTGGCCCCTAAAAGTATTTTTCCCCTACTTCTTACTATTAAATCCTAGGCACACAAGAGTTCTTTTTTATTGATTCGAGTCCCCCTTTTGATATGGATCTATACTAACATCTGGAGTTCAATCTATTGTAATCTCAGGTAGTCTCTTCCTCTTTAATATTGTTTTCTATCCATTTAAAATCATTTCATCTGATTCCATATTTCCAAATTATATTTTATGTTATCCATCATTCTAATGGGGGATTATTTGTCATTTATAAATGTGTTCATGGAACATGATCCTTGGGAGATCATTGTTTTCTCATGGAAGATGTTATCACAAATCAATGACATTGATTCATTCACTTGAAAATAATGTAGAATATTTGAGGTAGGGGATTAGTTTCTTCTCCAACTTATTTTCATGAAATCACAAATTTACAACCGTGTATCACTTTTTATTAAAGTTGAATTAAACAAATAAAGATAAAGCTAGATTAATTAATGGAATCAGTTTCTGTTTTGTGATCTCATTTTATTTCTATCCCCCATAATAATGGTTTGATTCTTGTCTTTCTCGATAGTGTGTATATATATTATTCATTGTATAACATGTATTTATTCTTGGTTTACCATGTTTAAATTGATGACTTTGTATAAATAACATAATGATAAAAAAAATTTGTTAGATGGATAATGAATTTAAGAGGAGGCATGTTTATCAAATTTGGTATTTCTCAAAATTTGATGGTAATCAAATTGATGCTAGTATGCTTGTTTAACTGAATCTCTTATTATATTTGTTAATAGAATTATATAAAAAACATGATTTTAGAATGATTGTTGATGATAATAAAATGCATGATTAATGAGTTTTGTTCTTCCTTATGTTTGTTGAAATAGGAGGATTATGCCAGAGAACATGATTAAATAATTTAATAGCTTGATATGGCTAATTCATTAAGTTGTCATAGTTGGATCCTATTAAGCCACCCAACTAGTAATTAAGTATCACAGAGAGGTGGAAGGTTTAATTGGTGATATCTTTGTCTTTTATGTTTCTTTTCATATGAAACATCCTTACGATCCAGATAAATATTACTTTCTCTACATAAAAAATTAAACACATAACCACATGAACATAAAAATGTAAAAGGTTCACTACCCCAGAAATGTATCTATTCCATGGTATGGTTTAGAATTAATCAGATAAAACATAATCCACTCGGAAAAAATATTTGTGTGTGGAATAAAATAGTTAGGATATTCCTCTACACTTGTGTATCACTATGTTGAATAAAATAGTGACTAAGCTTCAATTATAAAAAAATGACATAATGTGATTTTATTAACATGCATTTTACAATGATTCTTTATAAACATTATCAAATATGATATTTCAAAACAATTAATCACATTCTTACACAGAATCTAGTAATAACATCCTAGACTTTGTAATGATATTCTATCTGATTTTCCATTATGATTCCTAGGTCTTATTGTTCAATACAGAAAATATAACACTTTCAAATACCACTGAAACAATTTATATATTCTTCTTCATTAGTCCATAAATCCCAATATGATTTTCCAGTCTGATTATGTATCCCAATAAGATAACCATCTGAATATGATTTATCCATTATTATTATTATTATTTTTCTTCTTCCAGATAATCATTTTCTAGTAAGCTCAATCCAATATCATTTTTGAGCATAAAATGTGGATTATCTCTCTTGGAAGAAATGTTTATCAAAATCTACAATTGAACACAATGAGTAACAAGGGGAGTTTAAAAATACATTAAATGAATGGATTATTCAATCTAGTTTGACCATAGTTTTTTTATTATACTTTTTTATAATAAAAATATTCACCATTATATTATATAAAATAATTTTTCTTCATGTAATAGACACTAAATTGAAATCCTAATTTATTATTATATGGATTCATAGATTTATATTCTATAAAAATAACATTTGGTTCACTAGAGAATTTTTTATAAAAAATATTATTAAAATAAATATTATTATGATGGATAGTTAGAAGAAATTTTATAACTGAATTTATATATATATATATATATGATAAATAGGTCACTATAATAATTGGTTAAAATCTATGATAAATAAAAAAATATATTAAAATATTTTGAAATATAGTTTTATTAAAAATGGGAACATCGTTTTATATAGATACATTAGTTCCATGTTTCGATAAATTTTTTAATGATCAATTTAATTTTTTTTATCTTGGATGCTAAAATTTGTATCACTATAAGGTGATATGGGGATTAATTATAGGATTTCATAATATATTGAAAAAGTTTCATAAATAATTCACTGTCTGTTATAAACTATTTAGGCCTGATGTCCTGAATTTTCATAGTAGATTGATCTATATAAAATATATATTTTTATAAATGTACACTACACAACTATTTAATAATATTGTTTGATGTAAAATTATAAAAAAATCATTTAATATGGAATCATATGTAATTTTTACCGGTTTTTTTAATACAAAACATGTGTGGTGGCTCAAACCATAATGGCCCATCCCTTTTTTGGTGGTGGAGGATCCTGGATGATGTTTAATGGAGTTTGGAGGATAAATAAAGAAAATAGTTGGGATACATTACCATTTGTCCCCAGGTTGCAACGTGGAGCCATGAGTTCTGTCGTAATATAGGTTTCTATGGTTTGGTCTCCTGATTATGGTGTCGGGAGGCTCAAAAGACAATAAATGTGGCTAATTCCTTTTAGGCCAAGTTTTTCCATGGTTTTTGGCAACAACATAAGATCTTCCCTAATGTCGAGCATTATGGTGTGGAGGGTGGTGGTTGCGTCGTAGTGGCTTCTAAGGCTACAATCCAATAAAAGGTGGCTACAATGTGGGATATAGTTTTGGACGTCATTCCTCCACTTGATAAATAGGATATGAATAGCAGACTTAGTAGTGGATCATATAAATAGGTTTCACTATGGTTCATGATATGGTCTCCTCCCAATGATCAATGGTCCAGGTGGTCTAATATGTGATCTTGGGGGCTGTTTGTGGTCCTCTGAAAATATGTTTGCCAATAAATAACACTGAGGACCATTGACCATCATTTCTCCCACATCTTCTTCTTGAACTATAGGCATGCAACGGTTCTTTTTAAGACATTCAATCTCCATTTCAATAGGTATGAATCCCAAATTCTCAATTTCAATCTCTTGTAATCTATGGTTGTCTCTTCCTCTTTTCTAGTGGTTTCTCTCTATTTGATCTGGTTTCCTCCAATTCCTTCTTTCCATGTTATGTAATATGATCTCCATAATTATAATGGAGTTTTCCTTGTCATTCCTCAGTGTTTTCATGTAATTAAATCATTGATAGATCCTTATTTCCTCAGTGCTTAGGGGATTATAGATCCGCAACATTGATTCATTCTCGTGCAATGAAAGATGATGCTTTGATGTAGGGGATTTGTTTCTTCTCCAATTTATTTATTTATGTTCCTAAATTGACCATGGATTATCCCTTTGGATGGTGGTTTAATTTTTATAATAGAGATTAAACTATATTATAGAATGTAATTAGTTTATGTTTAGTGATTAGATGTTGTTTCATTAGACCACGATAATGGCTTGCTTCTTGTTTTCCTAGGTAGTGTCCTCTATATTATATGATTTGTATAGTCTATTGTTATTCATGGTTTATCATGTTGAATTTAATGAATTTAGATTATGAATATAATTATGATAATTCTTTTTTGGATCAATGAAGAATTAAAGAGGAGACTAGTTTAAAAAATATTGTGATTGCCCTAATTTGATGGTAATCTAATTGATGCAAGTATACATGCTAGACTTAATATGTTATTCTAAGTGTTAATAGTATTTTCTACTGAAAATATTGATGGAATGATCTTTTATGATAATAAAACGTGTGATCAATGGGCTTTGTTCTTACATATGGTTTTTGAAACTGGAATCTTATGTTCTATAGCACAATGAAATAATTAAATATCACGTTGTCAATTTTGGTTTTCTTTTTTCATGTTGAAAATTTAAATTATCTAAATTAAATTTATATTCAATTTATTTTTTTTATAATTAAAATTTATTATAAAATATATACACATTTTTATATCTTTTGGATTATGGTTTCATTTTATCGCATGAAAGGATTTACAAAGCCTTTCTAAATATATATCCTGCTTGATTTGGGTTGCTAACATGTATATTCATTGTATACCTATTATCATAATTTTTGGTCTTCAATGGATGCTTCCACATTATATTCATGGAAATCCATTGATTTGATCCATTTCATCTGATGTTGGGTGGGACGTTCGGCTTTGGATTTGTGGTAGCATCTACATGGCTGTGGACAAAGCTGTTTAGAGTTTTGGTAGGCCGTTTCATAACCACATTGGTGTCAGTATTCTATTTTAAAAAAATATGAAAATCATCTTCTTGGTTGGTTGATTTCATCTGGTAAATAGAGATCAATATTATTTAAATTGACTCCTTCTCACTACTAGTTGTTTTTTTTCTTCCTTATAGTGGTTCGGTCTGCTTTTTGGTCACGACCCATCCCCTGGGGCTCGTGTCGTAACTACCCCAATCTCTCCTCCCATAGGCCAGGGGCTGGTGACTAGCACCAAAGGCATAAAAACAAAATCATGGGAAGGCATTTCTTTTTAAAAAAGTAAACGCACACACAACCAGAAAACACACGGAAGTAAACACAAAGTAAAGCAGTAATAAGTGTGCTGAAAGTACAAGGGGGCCGAAAATACTAACCCCAATGGAAAGGTACAACTATAACTAAAATTAAAGTAAAACAAAAGGAAAACAGATGAAAGGTGACAAGAATCTCCTAGACCGTCCTTTGGGTTCCTACATGAAGGGCAGGTACAGATGTCCTCCTCCGCACTCCACATTTGTCTGTCTCCTCAGGGTACCGTCTCGTCCCGAGGTCCACCTCCGGGTACCGTCTCGTCGTGATGTCCACCTATGGGTACCGTCCAGCTCCTCAAGCCACTCAGCACTCCACTTTTGTCCATATCCTCCAAGTATCGTCTCGTCGAGGGGTCCACCTTCGGGTATCGTCTCGTCGTGAGGTCCACCTCTGGGTACCGTCTAGCTCCTCAAGCCTCAACCACGATCAGTGCTATCCATCATCTGCAACCAACACAACGTAGTGCGTGTAACACCCCAAGATTTCATAGTGTGTTACTTCTTCAAAATAAATCAATAACCTTCACTACACGCAACACTGAGTTCAAGCGCACCATGACTTACCAAACAAACCATTCAAAAGAATTTACGGATAGTATTAACTGAATTTTGAACTTTATATAATCCTTATAATTTTATAATCCATATTATGAGTTACTTAGACATAATGTAAGAACAAATTCATTTTTTTAGATAAAAGAAGTATTTTTCAAAAAATGCACTTTTACCGACTTTTAATAGAAACCCCTTTTTTAATCTAATATTTTAATTGTTTATATGTTCAATTTGACTAAATAAATTAATAGGGACATCATAACATTATAATATAACACCCCAAGCTTCCATGGTACGTTTCCCTTAAAATAATGCAATAGCGTGTGTTGTACGCAACCTCGAGTCCTAACACACCACAACTAATTAAACTAGCCGTTATGAATAGTAATACCTACTTTTTGAAATTTTATAAATTTAAATTATAAAAATGGACTTCATTTTTGGATTCATAATATCGAATTTATCCTAGGGTGAAAATTTGGTACTTTTCGGATAACTTTAATATTTTGATGAATAGTGAAAAATTACTAAATTTTAATAAAAAACAACTTTTTTAATCAAAAAAATTAATAGTGATAAATTATGAATTTGAGTGGTTATAAAGTATATTTAGAATATATTTTTACCATTTAATACAATGTTGGTCATCGGACATAATTTCACAGTTAAACCGGACATAAACAAATGTCAATCTTTTGATAGTTATTATATCTTAAAAATACGCTTTTTGTTTTGAAAGCGGGAATTAATTTTAAATTAATTTCTGCCACTTCTGTGTTTTGAATTTGGAAAAATGGATTCCATATTTGGAATCAGGATGTCCAAATTATGTAAATCGGTAACTTTTATTTTTACACATTTTGAATAATTACCTCGGTAAATATTTTATTTACCATTGTTAAAGGGTAAATCCGGTAAATAAGGGTAACAAAATAATATTATAATAATATTAATTTACCCTAAAACGTGTTCTAGCCATATTTTTGACACATATTCGACCATGGGTACCTTTGGGTCGATTTGGGGACCACTTTGAGCCAATTATTAATGATAATGACACTTTAGATTAATTAATTTAAGGAAAAGGCAAAAATGACATAAGCTTTTATCTTTTAGAAGAACAATTTTTACAAAGGGTTATATATGTTAGATTTTTTATTATAAATATTTATTAGAAAGCTAATACGATTTCCTACATAATGGTATTTTAGTTTTAATTTTTATACATGAAATAAGTTAATTTATTTATGACACAATGGTGATGTAGTAATTACCATAATAGTGAAAAATCAAGATAATTGATATTATAAATACCCAAATAAATACAATTTGAGACTTTCTATGAATTACACTAATTTTATAAGTTAATATGACATGTTATTATTGATTTAATTAACCTTTTTTGATCTTATAATTCGGTTATGGTTTTCACAAAAATAAATTATTGAGTAGTGTCAAAATTGACATAAATGAGTTTCTAAAACAAATATTATATTATTAATTTATATTCTATTCCTAAAAATCTAGGATTTGGCCAAATGACTCATATAATTATTGTTATATCATTAATGGACCACTTTTGGGTCTCTTTGATGTATATAGTATGTTTATTAACTATATATTATAAAAATACAAAGTTACATGGTAAGTGTTCAACTAATTAACCTAGAGTTAAAACTAAAAGGTAAGGTTAATGTAATGACCCAAACCTATCTAAAATCTATTTATTGAAAATATTTCGACCCATACTCACCTTATGATTTGAATAATCAACTTTGGAGCTATTAGAAACCGAAAATTATTTTATTATAAAATAATATTTTAAGTTTTTCCTAAAGAGCCCCTCACCCCTCTTATAAAAGGGAACTCCCCTTCTCATTAATTCACACTATCAAAGCCTTTTGGTTCGGCCAACCCCTGCTAAAATACACTATCAACATCCCTCACTTCATCCTAGAGGCCGTATTTTGATCATAAATCCATCCTAAGGATCCCTTTTGATCAAATCAAAAGGAAGAACCCGAAGAAGAGGTAATGTTTTCACCACCCTCTTTAAAGTTCCTTTCTTCTTCAACTTCTTCGTTCCATATTATTTCTATTATAAAATAATAACTCCAGTATATTATATATACTGTTATGTTATTATAATTATGGAATAAATAAATTCATTATTCTATCCATTCTTTGAATGACATGTCACCATACGTGCATACGTACGGCCTACCGTCTCCACGTCGTGGTGTAATTGTTATTTAATACACTATTATTTGGATGGGTATAATAATGATGTTTAATTCATGTAAATGATAAATATAACATGATATTGATTCTTTATATATGATATACCATCTAATTATTAATTATTTTAATATCAAAGAATGATATTTTCGCTCGTGCAGACGTACGGATTACCGTCTCCACGAAGCGATGAGATTCATTTCCAAGTTCACCATTCATCGACGATTATAAAAATATATATTACTAATAATTATGTAATATATGACATAATAATGCTACTTTAGATATATATATTTATATATATGTATTTATGTACTTACATATATCCTATTCACTTACTTCCGTTCAATACTATATGAAAACAGAAACAGCTTTTATGCGTACGTACGTACTACCGTCTCCATAAACGGTGTTTTACATTTCATATATATGTCTATTATTCATATTTATATTCTAAATATATATCATATATTTATCATGGTTTATATTCTGGATGTATTTAAATCATTATCTAAGTGATACAATCAAGAGTAACAAGTTGAAACACGTACAATAAATAAAACGATTATTACCCGAAATGTTAATTTAACATGGAAATTATTATTAAATGGGTGGTATAAAGTCATAAATGAATCATTTATGATTTCATACATATTAATATGGTTCTGGAATAATTTAATAACATACTATGATCTTCGTACAGGAGGTTAAACGTACCCTCGACTAAAAGAAAGTGCAAGGTAAGGGTTAATTCCTCAATCTCATTATTATCCAACATTGTTTCTGTGTAAGTATTTACTGGGACATTTTTATCATCCATGACCATTTTTCATAAAAATGATTTAAAAATTATGATTTTATGGATTTTCAAAGGTACCCTTTATCAAGATCATAATTTCAAATGTTTTAATGATTTATCTTTCTAAATCTTTTAAATTAATGTCCATGTTTTCAAAATGATTTTAAGGATTTAATTATATGGACATGAGTGTTTTTGAAATGATAATTCTTTTCAAAAGTTTCAAAGTGGTATGGGACACTTTGATTCAAAAATCTTTTTAAAATTACTTCCTTTATAAATGTGGGACTTTTAAATGATTTTACAAAAAGGATATTTCTCTTAAAATATTTTACTCATCATTTTCAACTATGTCAGTATCCTCTACTAGATATTATTTTGGATTGAGGTTGATTACAATATTACTTATTATATTGAATGAGTTATGATATGTTTGACTGTGGATGTGTTATTTTTATACCATTCATGGTTTATGGAGAATTTATTGACATTTCGTATGCTAGTTTTAATACGAATGTTTATGTAATGTTTAAACCTATATATATGAGGAATGTATTGGACTTAATAAGTGACGGGTGGAGCCTACTATAGCTCCTTGATGCATCGGTAGGTCTCATGAGACAACTAGACGAGGAATTGGCCGAGGCCTGTTCCCAATTTGATTTAAGGTTTTGGCCGAGACCTTAATCATTTTAAATGTCTTGGCTAAGGCCTTGACAAAATGTTTCAGAATGTCCGGCATTATACATTCCCTCATTATGAAAGTGGTTATTGATATTTCATGTGATTATTTGACTAGTAGAATATCCATGTGAGAAAGTAAATGGAATTATTTGATTTTACTTTTGCCATATTATTCTAAAGTTCATGTTCTAAAAGGCTTTCGTTTTAGTTATACATTGCCTTAAATGTTTATTCTTATTTATGAAAGTTTCTGCTATATTGCTTACCCTTACTGAGCGTTTGAGCTCACCCCTTTCTATGTTTTATTTTTCCCAGAATTCCTTGAAGTGTATTGTGATTGATATGCAGGGTTAATCCAAGGGAATAATGGAGTTTATAATGATTATTTATGTTGTTTTGTATGTCTTAAAGTGCAATGTAACATTCATGTATGTAATCTATTTTCCAGGACTGCTAAACTGATCTGTCCTTCGAGACATGACTCCTTGTAATCATGCCAATGTATTAAAATAATGCACCGACTCGGGGTAACTGGGGTTGGGGCGTTACAGTTGGTATCAGAGGAAGTTTATCAATAACCTTGGAAACAAGATTTAGATAAACTCTGATTAGAGCACATAGCCCTAAGATAGACTTTGAGGATTAGTATAGAAGAACTTCCTAAATTTGGTATTGTAGAAATTTTGGGAGTTTTCCGAGCAATACATCCCTATCTGGATACGAGCAGGTAGAGGCGGCTCTGGCACAGATTTACCTAGGTGTAAAACCCGAAAACACCGCTTTGAGCTAGACTCGAACGGGAACTGGTGCACGACAACGGGCCTTGCTGCACTCTTGGTTACGACACTCCCGGGGGATACGCTTAGGATAATTCTCATTTTATTTACAAACCATTATGAAGGGCTCATGAGTATATACTTACTCAAAGAAATCATTTTTTATGCTTATGGATTATATCCATATACTGTTCAATTTAGGTTAGGTATTTTACATGTTTGTAATTATGAATTGTGATTCATAAATTAACCTAGTGTATGACATTGTATAGAAATGGCGCCTAGTAGAAGGAATGAGAACTCCAACAATACCTATGATCCAACGAGTAAGAAGGATCATATCTTTCATTGTCTTAATCCAGAATTAAGAAGGGAAATAGTCTCCCACATACACTCATCATATGAAGGAATAATGTCATGTGTTAAGACGATAAGTAATGAATTCTCTGAGTCCTATGGATTTGATGGGAAGAAAGAGATTAAAAGGATGGAAGAGAGAAAGATGGATAATGGGAAGAAGGGAAAGCAGGATTTTCCCATATGTGATAATTTTGGAAAGAATCACCTTGGTAAATTCCTGAAGAGGATGGGAGTTTGTTATAAGTGTGGAGAAAAAGGACACAAAGTACGTGACTGCAAGGATATGAAAAGGATTTCAAATGTGCATTGCTTCATCTGCAAGGAGTTCGGACACTATGCAAATAAATGTTCAAATTATCAGACTATGCAACAAATTATGCTATTGGATAATAATCAAGTTCTGATACTACCACAGATGAAAAGGAATGACTAGTGCTCTTATGTTGTTATTTCATTTCAGTGTTGTATCAACAGTATACTGGTTATATGAATTATGGAGATAAATGAGGATTGTACTGCAGTACTATTTTATTGAGCATTTGAGATTATATGGTTCTATGAAAAGTTACTTAATAGTAAGCTACACTTTTTTTGAAAATACATGGTTTAAGGAAAGGTATTCCTTAATATGGTCCTGATATTGAGGTAGTGATTTTGGAATAAGAGGTGGTTGATTTGAATAAATTATATTGGATATTCATGACTACCTTTTTAGAGTTTACAACATTTTTGGATTGAAGGAGTATATCCATTATAATTTAAAGAATAAGGGAGTATGAACATAGTCAATATAGTTTTATGGTAAATGAATACATGATGAAAGTGTTCACATGTTATTAAGCTGCAAAAAGGATCTTCATTGTGTTTATCATCCTTATATGTTTTGGACTTGGAGAGGAGTATTTTGAATAATTCTAGTTTGAGATTATTTTTGGATATTTATAAAAAGGACAACACGCGGACCGTGTGACATCCCGTCATGTCGGACAAAGCTGTGGGAATCGAACCCACAACCATAGTGCGATTGGGATTTACCTCCTTCCACTGGACTACGTGATGTCCCTAGATTGTATAATGTTGATTTTTTTAAGGGTCTGATATGTGAATTATAAATTCATTATATTTGGGACCCTATACTGTAGCGACCCCCAAAACCGGGGTGCTTAATGAGACATGACATACTTAACATTACATCATTACAAAATTAAATATCATGTGTCATTACAATAGAAGATCGTGAGGCTCAGGATTCTGGGAAACCAGCTGCTTCTGATTAACTTCATTAGTATCAACCGTGCCTGAAAAATTTTAAAAAAAACGTAGGGTGAGCAAAAATGCCCAGTAAGGGGTTTTAAAACATTTTTAGAAAATCCTTTCTGAAAGAAAATAAAACACTTTTCTAAAACTAAAACATTATCTTTTCTTAAAACATGAAATACATTTTTCTTTGAAAACCACTTGCACAAAGAACCACATACTTGAAATGAACATTAATGTAAACATGATCAGAGTGCGCAATATAAAAAGAATAAACAATGCATAATGTTAAAATAAGGTTACTTTAATTCCAAAATAATTCTATGGCTATGTAGGGAAAACATGCATATCATGGTTCATGAGTAAAATGCAGTTCATTTAACAGTTTACCATATGAAAAACAGTTCTGGTCACATAAAGTACATTTTCATGATCATGGGAGCTTTCAACTAGGGGTTGTCCTGTTAGTTGAACAAACCCCCGGATAACCTTTATCATTACATGTAGAGGGAATGTATAATCCTGGACTTTGTCAAGAATTTTCATCATGTCCGTATAACATACTTAACGGGTCAAGGCTCACTGCCCCCCCCCCCCCCCCCGTTTCCTTTGCTCAAGCCAAGGCTAACTTTCCAAGACCGTCGCACATGATCGTCTCAGGAGACTCCTGCTTTACCCAATGCATTGGAGCGCTGTATAATTCCGGGCGCACCCGTCACATCATTCTTGTTGTGCTATATAATTCTAGGTGCACCCGTCACATGTAAGTCCGATACATCCCTCACATATCTTGACATGGCCATTCGTTCATAGGGTTTCATGCATTATTAATTAAACCCCATTTTCACATACTTATTCATTACATGAGGACAGTTTAAACGTTAAAAACATGATGACATGCATGCTAAAACTCCGTTCACATAACAAGTTACCTTGCATTTAAAAACATGGGTTTCGAGAGAATGAACATATTACATAACATTACATAACTTCATAGTACCCAATTAAAACATGGTCGTTTACACATATAATGATAAATGGATATTGAGGGTTTTTACCCAAAACTGTCTTATAAAAACTCTTTTATTAGAACTTTAAATAAACATAAGTACACACTTATGAATACATGTATGCATTTGTAAAAAAAATTCAAGGAGTCCATGTTAACCATTTTCACAAAAATCCTCATTTATCCCGAGCAGTGATAAATGAAAGTTCTCAGTTTCACAAATGAATTTGAAGTCCAACTAACCCATAAACCTCGTCATGCTTTATAAAAATTGTAAACGTGGTCACTAAGTTCATATTGAGGTATATACACATACGTGTGTGTATATACAACAATAATATACATCATTCACTTGCACAATTTTACCTATTCACCCATTTACTTAAAATATCCATTTTATAGAAGGAAAGAAAAATCATGGGGTATAAACATCGAGGAAATATTTCTTATCATCTTATAATATGTGTGTATGAAAGTATATATTTATATATAATGTATATATAAATATATAAATATTTATATAAAAACCGATTCTTGTAAAAACCCAACCGAAAATAAAACCGGACTCTTTCCTTGCTTGGAGAGGGGATGCAGTCGAGGCAAAAGGATCTGAGGGTATAAACATAGAAGGTATGCACATATATATATATATAACCCGAATATGCTTATATATATATGAAAACCGAGGTATAAAACAAAATTTTAAAAACATGGTTCTATCCTCACCAGTACGGAGAGGAGGAAGGAAATTGTAACGAGGCAAGTGAATCCAGTGGATTCCATTGTACAAATACAGCATGAATATGTATATACATAGCACATATATATATGTAAATATATAACAAAAAAACGAAACCCAAACAAGAACCACAACGAAGCTAAACTTCACCCTTACCTGTTCGACGAGGAGGAGGAGAGGAGGCGATCCAGCAAGCAAGGACCAGAAGCCGAAGAGAGAGCCGATCCTTCGGCCTTCGGTGCAACATGGGGTTTAAAAAAACGAAGAAGAATAAGAGGGAGACTTCGGGTGAGGCGAGGGGGTCGGTGTTGGCTGTGGAAAAGAGGGAACAGCTGGGCCTACATCACCGGCCTAGAGAAGAAAACGGGGCCCTACGCTACTGGTTCGATGACGCACAGGGGGAGAAGAAAAACAGCGGCGCGAGGAGGAGGAGATACCGCGGCGCGAGGTGGAAGAAAAAGCCGCGGGGAAGAAGCTGGCTGGAAAATGACGGACGGCTGGGATTAAAGGAAGATGGATCGGACGGCTCAGACACGCGCGGTGTTAAAAAAAAGCGGTCTTCATTTTTTTTCGTTGCGTTTAACATATTTTATCTATTTATTTTATTCCAACGTTTTTATCTTAAAAAACTATTATTTTATTGTTTAATTAAACCTATTTTATTATTAATTTACTATAACAAAAAGATAAATTATTAATCTGACTTTTACTATAAAATCATTGGTCCAATAAAAAAAATATAAATTAAATTAATCAAAACATGTCATTGTATAAACATATGTATATATATATATTCAATTTTAAAATACCAATAATTTTTATTGGCCTTATTATATTAAGTATATTATTTTTAAACCATTATATTTTGGAAAAATTAAAGGTTCATTTAATCAATTAATGAATGCATCGATTTGTTCATCATAATACATATTTATTTGTTCATTTATTTATTTATTTTCCCTTTGCTGAATTGCATAATAATTACGTTAATTTATAATTTGATGCAAACATTTGGATATACTCCATTAAGAGGAGAAAAGAAAATTGGTTGCTTAAAATAATTTGTGTAAACTTAAAGACGTGAGATTTGTAATTAAAACCATAATTTACTATAGTTTCCAAAATAATTAATAAGGGTCGAATTATAAGAGAAATAATATATCTATGTTGATGCAATATATATATAACTCATAAAAATTCATCCAGTTTGATATAAATAGAAAAAAAAAGTTCAATTGTTCAAATTAATCTGTATAATGGAAGAAAATAATAATATCAATTTTCACCGTTTAGAAACATGAACTAGAATTATCATTTTAGGAAAACTAAATTAACATTGATAACACTTTAAGAAATTAAAGAAAAAAAAACACAATTATCATGCCGATCTTTTTTTGGGGTGAATCATTTTATTTCAAATGGTCAAAATAAAACATCGAGTATAAGAAGGACCAATGGTCAAAATAAACCAACGGTCGAATTAATAGCCGTTTGGGGTTCAACGGTCATATTGGTGCTTATAAAAGGGTTTGGTCTCGGGTGTCCCTTACCCCATGTGACCGAAGGAGAAAAAGGAGATGGTTCGTGTGATCCCCTCGGTGCTGAGCACGATCACGGTGGCTTCATCCATCCTCATGTTTCTTATGATGGATGCTCGAAACCCGTACTTCATTCTCGGGCTCTTAGTAGTTTTAAGCAGTCTTCCCATCATTGTAATTGGGTTCTTGGTTGGGATCTTTGGTTAGTGATGTTTTATTCGTGGTGAGTTGTAATCGTCAAGGTGTTTCTTAATAAAAGAGTATTTCATTCATGCTTGTTGCTACGGTTTTTCATTTATTTTCATTTTCTTTTTATAGAAAGATGGTCCAGTTAAAGGGAAACATATCATTACGCGAAACATGAATTGTCGGGTCGTTACATCATCTCCCCCTTCAAAGAATTGCGTCCTCGCAATTCTATTCATAAAAATACAAGAAAAACACCTCGGTCGCACAACGTTACCAAAACTGAAGGCCTGACTCGGTTAATGGAACCCCTAAACTGGTACACAGCTCCGCTGTTTCCCTGACCCAGATACACATTGAGAAATAAGACTTGTACTCCTGCTCATGGACACTACACACAGGCTTCCACAGGGAGGCTTGTGCAATAAACAGCTCTGAGACGTCCGAGCGGACGAATCCCCTAGTAACCCTTCGAACTTCATCACGCTCGAGGTAGTCGAGGGGAACGACGCGATTGAGAAGGATGACGTTCAGGATCTGGAACATGTAGGCAACATTGAGGTGGCCATCCTGAGCTGCTATGAGAAAGCAAGCTCTGGCGGAGAAGTTCTGTGCCATAGAGAAACACTAAAAAAGCCCTTCATGGTATCTCCCCCTTCGCCTATAGTAGGGGAGCTGGGTGGTGGCAAGGAGGTGAATCACATGTTCATTCTCCTGACATGCGCGGAGAATTTCCGGACTATTAACTATGTCAAGAAGACGTTGACAGGACCCTCTTAGGTGGAGAAAAGAGGGAAAGTCTACCATACAAGTTCTGATCAAGATAACCTCTACTAACTCGTCAGGTAGAGACGATAGGTTCATCTGAATTTCCATCTGGAAGAAAAGGTAAACAAGAGAGGTCACTTAACAACACTAAGAAGAATGGGATCATAAACTTTTTAATTAAGAATGTTTACACATTAAAGTCTGAGTTTTCCAGATGGACACCACAAAGAGAGGCGAAACTATCTAACTCCACATACCACACACAAAATGAACATACAGGACTAAACTCATGGGAACATTTATAACACCTCCTGAGTTTAGCGTGCGGGGTGTGGAGTTGGGAAACATCGGTGTACACTTCTTGCCTAAGAGCCACATGAGTGGACTCATTTTCCAACGCTCTGAAGTCTATTAACTGGCCCCAGAAGCCGTAGTGCAGGACCTGGCACAGATAAGCTGCTCAGAGGTCTCCGGCAGCAGCAGCTTCTTGAAAAGGGTTATCAAGCATTGTGCTGAATTCCTCGCCAGTTGTAAACACTCGGAAGAGTCCTTCGTGATAACTTCCCCGACGTGCATACATGGGAAACTGGGTCATCATCATTAAGAGATAATCCATCCCTATTCCTCGGTGGAGACTAAGCACCCTAGATGAGTTTGACACATCGTATAGGTGCTTACACGTCATGCGAATTTGGGAATAATTCAGGAACTTTTCACGGCTAGCTAGAGATATAATGTTCTCTAGAGCCTCGGTAGGGAGTGACAAAAGGTCGGTAGGTACATCGGCCATCTGAAAGTTATAACATTTTTACTTAGTTAGTCTTAGTAATACATTTATATCACCTGGTTTTCCAGAGTTTCCTGAACCCATCCTCTGATAACAACTGTAGCGACCCCCAAAACCGGGGTGCTTAATGAGACATGACATACTTAACATTACATCATTACAAAAATAAATATCATGTCTCATTACAACAGAAGATCGTGAGGCTCAGGATTCTGGGAATCCAGCTACTTCTGATTAACTTCATTAGTATCAACCGTGCCTGAAAAATTTTAAACAAAACGTAGGGTGAGCAAAAATGCCCAGTAAGGGGTTTTAAAACATTTTTAGAAAATCCTTTCTGAAAGAAAATAAAACACTTTGCTAAAACTAAAACATTATCTTTTCTTAAAACATGAAATCCATTTTTCTTTGAAAACCACTTGCACAAAGAAGCACGTACTTGAAATGAACTTTAATGTAAACATGATCAGAGTGCGCAATATAAAAAGAATAAACAATGCATAATGTTAAAACTAGGTTACTTTAATTCCAAAAGAATTCTATGGCTAAGTAGGGAAAACATGCATATCATGGTTTATGAGTAAAATGCACTTCATTTAACAGTTTACCATATGAAAAACAGTTCTTGTCACATAAAGTACATTTTCATGATCATGGGAGCTTTCAACTAGGGGTTGTCCTGTTAGTTGAACAAACCCCTGGTTAACCTTTATCATTACATGTAGAGGGAATGTATAATCCTGTACTTTGTCAAGACTTTTCATCATGACCGTATAACATACTTAATGGGTCAAGGCTCACTGCCCACCCCGTTTCCTTTGCTCAAGCCAAGGCTAACTTGCCAAGACCATCGCACATGATCGTCTCATGAGACTCCTGCTTTACCCAATGCATTGGAGCGCTGTATAATTCCGGGCGCACCCATCACATCATTCTTGTTGCGCTATATAATTCCGGGCGCACCCGTCACATGTAAGTCCTATACATCCCTCACATATCTTGACATGTCCATTCATTCATAGGGTTTCATGCATTCTTAATTAAACCCCATTTTCACATACTTATTCATTACATGAGGATTGTTTAAATGTTAAAAACATGATGACATGCATGCTAAAACTCCGTTCACAGAACAAGTTACCTTGAATTTAAAAACATGGGTTTCAAGAGAATGAACATGTTACTTAACATTACATAACGTCATAGTACCCAATTAAAACATGGTCATTTACACATATAATGATAAATGGATATTGAGGGGTTTTACCCAAAACTGTCTTTTAAAAACAATTTTATTAGCACTTTAAATGAACATAAGTACACACTTATGAATACATGTATGCATTTGTAAAAAAAATTCAAGGAGTCCATGTAAACAATTTTAACAAAAATCCTCATTTATCCCGAGCAGTGATAAATGAAAGTTCTCAGTTTCACGAATGAATTTGAAGTCCAACTAACCCATAAACCTCGTCATGCTTTATAAAAATTGTAAATGTGGTCACTAAGTTCATATTGAGGTATATACACATACGTGTGTGTATACACAACGATAATATACATCATTCACTTGCACAATTTTAACTATTCACCCGTTTACTTAAAATATCCATTTTATAGAAGGAAAGAAAAATCATGGGGTATAAACATCGAGGAAATACTGCTTATCATCTTATAATCTGTGTGTATGAAAGTATATATTTATATATCATGTATATATAAATATATACATATTTATATAAAAACCGATTCTTGTAAAAACCCAACCGAAATTAAAACAGGACTCTTTCCATGCTTGGAGAGGGGATGCAGTCGAGGCAAAAGGATCCGAGGGTATAAACATAGAAGGTATGAACATATATATATATATAACCCGAATATTCTTATATATATATATGAAAACCGAGGTATAAAACAAAATTTTAAAAACATGGTTCTACCCTCACCAGTACGGAGAGGAGGAAGGAAATTGTAACGAGGCAAGTGAATCCAGTGGATTCCATTGTACAAATACAGCATGAATACGTATATACATAGCACATATATATATGTAAATATATAACAAAAAAATGAAACCCAAACAAGAACCACAACGAAGCTAAACTTCACCCTTACCTGTTCGACGAGGAGGAGGAGAGGAGGCGATCCAGCAAGCAAGGTCCAGAATCCGAAGAGAGAGTCGGTCCTTCGGCCTTCGGTGCAACAGGGGGTTTAGAAAAACGAAGAAGAAGAAGATGGAGACTTCAGGGGAGGCGAGGGGGTCGGTGTCGGCTGTGGAAAAGAGGGAACAACTGGGCCTACATCACCGGCCTAGAGAAGAAAACGGGGCCCTATGCTACTGGTTCGATGACGCACATGGGGAGAAGAAAAACAGCGGTGCGAGGAGGTCGAGATACCGCGGCGCGAGGTGGAAGAAAAAGCTGCGGGGAAGAAGCTGGCTGGAAAATAACGGACGACTGGGATTAAAGGAAGATGGATCGGACGGCTCAGACATGCGCGGTGTTAAAAAAATGCGGTCTTCGTTGTTTTTCTTTGCATTTAACATATTTTATCTATTTATTTTATTCCAACGTTTTTATCTTAAAAAACTGTTATTTAATTGTTTAATTAAACCTATTATTATTATTAATTTACTATAACAAAAAGATAAATTATTAATCTGACTTTTACTATAAAATCATTGGTCCAATAAAAAAAATATAAATTAAATTAATCAAAACATTTCATTTTATAAACATATGTGTATATATATATATATTCTATTTTAAAATAGAAATAATTTTTATTGGCCTTATTATATTAAGTATATTATTCTTAAACCATTATATTTTGGAAAAATTAAAGGTTTATTTAATCAATTAATGAAAGCATCGATTTATTCATCATAATACATATTTATTTGTTCATTTATTTATTTATTTTCCCTTTTCTGAATTTCATAATAATTACGTTAATTTATAATTTGATGCAAACATTTGGATATACTCCTTTAAGAGGAGAAAGGAAAATTGGTTTCTTAAAAGAATTTGTGTAAACTTAAAGACGCGAGATTTGTAATTAAAACCATAATTTACTATAGTTTCCAAAATAATTAATAAGGGTCGAATTATAAGAGAAATAATATATCGGAGTTGATGCAATATATATATAACTCATAAAAATTCATCCAGTTTGATATAAATAGAAAATAAAAGTTCAATTGTTCAAATTAATATGTATAATGGAAGAAAATAATAATATCAATTTTCGCCGTTTAGAAACATGAACTAGAATTATCATTTTAAGAAAACTAAATTAACATTGATAACACTTTAAGAAATTAAAGCAAAACAAAACACAATTATCATGCCGATCTTTTTTGGGGTGAATCATTTTATTTCGAAGGGTCAAAATAAAACATGGAGGATAAGAAGGACCAACGGTCAATATAAACCAACGATCGAATTAATAGCCATTTGGGGTTCAACGGTCATATTGGTGCTTATAAAAGGGTTTGGTCTCGGGTGTCCCTTACCCCAAGTGACCGAAGGAGAAAAAGGAGATGGTTCGTGTGATCCCCTTGGTGCTGAGCACGATCGCGATGGCTTCAGCCATCCTCATGTTTCTTATGTTGGATGCTCGAAACCCGTACCGCATTCTCGGGCTCTTAGTAGTTTTAAGCAGTCTTCCCACCATTGTAATTGGGTTCTTGGTTGGGGTCTTTGGTTAATGATGTTTTGATCGTGGGGAGTTGTAATCGTCAAGGTGTTTCTTAATAAAAGAGTATTTCATTCATGCTTGTTGCTACGGTTTTTCATTTATTTTCATTTTCTATTTATTGAATGATGGTCCAGTTAAAGGGAAACATATCATTACGCGAAACATGAATTCTCGGTTCGTTACATATAAGATTATGATAAATAGAGTATTTTTGAGTTATATCATCTTTTAGAGTGAAAGATGAATTTGTGGTAGAACATAGTTAAAGGATGAGACTCTACTTGTCAAGTATATATTTTTATGTTCTCGTATTCAATGTTGAAATTAATTCTTATACCTTAGTGAAGGGATATTAAAACAAAAAATGTTTTATCCTAATACCATATGGTTTGGTGAACCGATGGTATTTTAATTCATCATAGATTGATAAATTTAAGTCCCTCAATATTACACTTGTTTGTGATTGATGACCTCAATCACTACCTATAAATATTTACGTTTTTCCTCCAATTATATGTCTCTAATTATCACCAATGTTCCCCTAATCGAGATCATGATTTTGTGGTGACCCTTTCATTTCTCTTTCCACTTATTAAGACTAAATTTTATTAACACAATTTCCGATGTGGGTTTTCCAACAAAAATATTTTCTAAAATTCAACCTTTATTATCAAAGAACAATATAAAATTGTGAGGATGCAATTTATTGAAGGAGGGAAGAATGTAACACCCCATGATTTCATAGTGTGTTACTTCTTCAAAATAAATCAATAGCCTTCACTACACGCAACACTGAGTTCAAGCGCACCATGACTTACCAAACAAACCGTTCAAAGGAATTTATGAATAGTATTAACTGAATTTTGAACTTTATATAATCCTTATAATTTTAGAATCCATATTATGAGTTTCTTAGACATAATGTAAGAACAAATTCATTTTTTTAGATAAAAGAAGTATTTTTCAAAAAATGCACTTTTACCGACTTTTAATAGTAACCCCTTTTTAAATCTAATATTTTAATTTTTTATATGTTCAATTTGACTAAATAAATTAATATTAACATCATAACTTTATAATATAACACCCCATGCTTCCACGGTACGTTTCCCTTAGAATAATGCAATAGCGTGTGTTGTACGCAACCTCGAGTCCTAACACACCACAACTAATCAAACTAGCCATTATGAATAGTAATACCTACTTTTTGAAATTTTATAAATTTCATTTATCAAAATTGACTTCATTTTTGGATTCGTAATATCAAATTTAGCCTAGGGTGAAAATTTGGTACTTTTCGGATAACTTTAATATTTTGATGAATAGTGAAAAATTACTAAATTTTAATTAAAAACAACTTTTTTAATCAAAATAATTAATAGTGATAAATTATGAATTTGAGTGGTTATAAAGTATATTTATAATATATTTTTACCATTTAAAACAATGTTTGTCACTAGACATAATTTCACAGTTAAACCGGACATAAACAAATGTCAATCTTTTGATAGTTATTATATCTTAAAAACACGCTTTTTGTTTTGAAAGCGGGAATTAATTTAAAATTAATTTCTGCCACTTTTGTGTTTTGAATTTGGAAAAATGGATTCCCTATTTGGAATCAGGATGTCCAAATTATGTAAATAGGTAACTTTTTTTTACACATTTTGAATAATTACCTCGGTAAATATTTTATTTACCATGGTTAAAGGGTAAATCCGGTAAATAAGGGTAACAAAATAATATTATAATAATATTAATTTACCTTAAAACGTGTCCTAACCCTATTGGTTGATACATGTTCGACCATGGGTATCTTTGGGTCGATTTGGGGACCACTTTGAGCCAATTATTAATGATAATTACACTTTAGATTAATTAATTTAAGGAAAAGGCAAAAATGACATAAGCTTTTATCTTTTAGAAGAACAATTTTTACAAAAGGTTATATATGTTAGATTTTCGATTATAAATATTTATTAGAAATCTAAAAATATTTCCTACATAATTATATTTTATTTATAGTTTTTAGACATGAAATAGTTTAATTGATTTATGACACAATGGTGATGCAGTAATTACCATAATAGTGAAAAATCAGGATAATTGATATTATAAATACCCAAATAAATACAATTTGAGACTTTATATAAATTAAACTAATTTTATAAGTTAATATGACATGTTATTATTTATTTAATTAACCGTTTTTGAACTTATCCTTCTGTTATGATTTTCACAAAAATCAATTATTGAGTAGTGTCAAAATTGACATAAATGAGTTTCTAAAACAAATATTATAATATTAATTTATATTCTATTCCTAGAAATCTAGGATTCGGCCAAATGACTCATATATGTATTGTTATGTTATTAATGGACCACTTTGGGGTCTCTTGGATGTATATATTATGTTTATTAACTATATATTATAAAAATACAAAGTGACATGGTAAGTGTTAAACTAATTAACCTAGAGTTAAAACTAAAAGGTAAAGTTAATGTAATGACCCAAACCTATCTAAAATCTATTGGTTGAAAATATTTCGACCCATACCAACCTTATAATTTGAATAATAAACTTTTTAGCCATTAGAAACCGAAAATTATTTTATTATAAAATAATATTTTAAGTTTTTCCTAAAGAGCCCCTCACCCCTCTTATAAAAGGGAACTCCCCTTCTCATTAATTCACACTTTCAAAGCCTTTAGTTTCGGCCAAACCCTGACCAAATACACTCTCAACATCCCTCACTTCATCCTAGAGGCCTTAGTTTGATCATAAATCCATCCTGAGGATCCCTTTTGATCAAATCAAAAGGAAGAACCCGAAGAAGAGGTAATGTTTTCACCACCCTCTTTAAAGTTCCTTTCTTCTTCAACTTCTTATTTTCTTATTATTTACATTATAAAATAATAACTCCAGTATCTTTTATATACTTTGGAGATATTATAATTATGGAATAATTAAATTCATTATTATATCCATTCCTTGAATGACATGTCACCATACGTGTGTACGTACGGCCTGTCGTCTCCAAGTCGTGGTGTAATTGTTATTCAATACACTATTATTTGGATGGGTATAATAATGATGTTTAATTCATGTAAATGATAAATATAACATGATAATGATTCTTTATTAATTATATACCATCTAATTATTTATTATTTTAATATCAAAATAATGATATTTTCGCTCGTGCGTACGTACGGATTAACGTCTCCACGACGCGATGAGATTCATTTCCAAGTTCACCATTCATCGACGATTATAAAAATATATATTACTAATAATTATGTAATATATGAAATAATAATGCTACTAGAGATATATATATTTATATATATATATGTATTTATGTACTTACATATATCATATTCACTTACTTCCGTTCAATACTATATGAAAACAGAAACCGCTTTTATGCGTATGTACGTACTACCGTCTCCGTAAACGGTGTTTTCCATTTCATATATATGTCTATTATTCATATTTATATTCTAAATATATATTCTATATTTATCATGGTTTATATTCTGGATGTATTTAAATCATTATGTAAGTGATACAATCAAGAGTAACAAGTTAAAACACGTATGATAAAGAAAATGATTATTACCCGAAATGTTAATTTAACATGGAAATTATTATTAAATGGGTGGTATAAAGTCATAAATGAATCATGTATGATATCATACATATTAATATGGTTATGGTATAATTTAATAACATACTATGATCTTCATACATGATGTTAAATATACCCTCGACTAAAGGAATGTGCAAGGTAAGGGTTAATTCCTCAATCTCATTATTATCTGAGATTGTTTATGTGTAAGTATTTACTGGGACATTTTTTTCATCCATTACCATTTTTCATAAAAATGATTTCAAAATGATGATTTTATGGATTTTTAATGGTACCCTTTATCAAGATCATAATTTCAAATGTTTTAATGATTTATCTTTCTAAATCTTTTAAATTAATGTCCATGTTTTGAAATTTATTTTAAGGATTTATTGATATGGACATGAATGTTTTGAAATGATATTTCTTTTAAATAGTTTCAAAGTGTTATGGGACACTTTGATTCAAAAATCTCTTTTAAATTACTTCCTTTATAAATGTGTGACTTTTAAATGATTTTAGAAAAACGATATTTCTCTTAAAATGTTTTACTCATCATTTTCAACTATGTCAGTATCCTCTACTAGATATTATTTTGGATTGAGGTTGATTATAATATTCCTTATTGTATTGAATGAGTTATGATACGTTTGACTGTGGATGTGTTATTTTTATACCATTCATGGTTTATGGAGAAAGTATTGATATTTCGTATGCTAGTTTTAATACGAATGTTTATGTAATGTTTAAACCTATTCATATGAGGAATGTATTGGACTTAATAAGTGATGGGTGGAGCTTGCTATAGCTCCTCGATGCATCGGTGGGTCTCATGAGACAACTAGACGTGGAATTGGATGAGGCCCGTTCCCAATTTGATTTATTGTTTTGGCCGAGGCCTTAATCATTTTAGACATCTTTGTTGATGCCTTGACAAAATGTTTCAGAATGTCCAACATTATACATTCTCTCATTATGAAAGTGGTTATTGATATTTCATGTGATTATTTGACTAGTAGAATATCCATGTGAGAAATTAAATGGCATTATTTGATTTTAATTTTTCCATATTATTCTGAACTTCATGTTCTAACAAGCTTTTGTTTTAGTTATACATTTCCTTAAATGTTTATTCTTAATTATGAAAGTTTCTGTTGTATTGCTTACCCTTACTGAGCGTTTGAGCTCACCCCTTTCTATGTTTTATTTTTCCCAGAATTCCACGAAGTGTATAGTGATTGATATGCAGGGTTAATCCAAGGGAATAATGGCGTTCATAAAGATTATTTATGTTGTTTTGTATGTCTTATAGTGCAATGTAATATTCATGTGTGTAATCTATTTTCCAAGACTGCTAAACTGATCGGTCCATCGGGACTTTATTCCTTATAATCATGCCAATATATTAAAATTATGCACCTACTCTGGGTAACTGGGGTCGGGGCATTACAGTGCGGGCATAGCCCATGTAGGGGTTAGTATACTCTACTCAGTAGGGTCACCGAGAACCCCGAAGGTCTCCCAGAATCCACAAAGGATAACCACAAAGGAAAGATAACAATCACGAAGTAACATCCAACACTCCATAGATATATGCCCATACATATACCTAAGTCATCAGTTTTCAGCTCTTCTCACGAGCTCAAGTACTACGCAGTCTATAATGGAAACTACTACCAGTCCACATAGGAAACCACTACCAGTCCTCATAGAAAACCACTACAAGTCCACATATGAAACCACTACCAGTCCACACAGGAAACCACTACGAGTTCACACAGGAAACCACTACCTGTACACACAGGAAGCCACAACATGTCCACTCAGGAAACCACTACCAGTCCACACAAAAAACCACTACGAGTACACACAGGAAACCACTACTAGTCCACATAGGAAACAACTACGAGTCCATATAGGAAACCACTACCAGTCCACACAGGAAACCACTACCGGTCCACATAGGAAAATAGTACAAGTCCACACAGGAAAACACTACTAATCCACACAGGAAAACACAAGTAGTCCACAAAAGAAATAGCAGAAGTCCACACCGGAAAACAGTACTAGTCCACATTGGAATACACTACTAATCCATAAAGGAATACACTAGTTGTCCACAAAACAAAATTGTACAAGTCCACACATAAAGAATATACAAGTCCAAAAAGGAAAACACTACTAAACCACACATGAAAATGCTAGTAGTCCACACAGAAAAACATAAAAAGAAATTCATATTGATGATAATTAATGATAGCCAAGTGTCAGCTCATGCAGGTATACCACAAGAGAAGAAAGTGATTAGATGATCAGTTGTACCCACTAGATCATCTAAGCTATTGGACGCACACAGGATCGATAGGTACTAACCCCCGCAATGACCCACACAGGATCTGACCCACACAGGATCGATAGGTACTAACCCCTGCAATGACCCACACAGGATCTGACCCACACAGGATCGATAGGTACTAACCCCCACAAAGACCCACATAGGATCTGACCCACATAGGATCATTAGGTATGAACTCACGCAATGACCCACACAGGATCTGACCCACATAGGATCGATAGGTACTAACCCCCATAATGGCCAACACATGATCTGACCCACATAGGATCGATATGCACTAACCCACACAGGATCGTTGAGCAATGACCCACACAGGATCTGACCCACACAGGATCAATATGGGATGACCCACAAAGGATCGTTGAGCACAGACCCACATAGGATTTGACCCACACATGATCGGAATGCGCTGAACCACACAAGATCGCTGAGCGCTAACCCACACAGGATCTGACCCACACAAGATCGGTATGCGCTGACCCACACAAGATCGCTGAGCGCTAACCCACATAGGATAGGTAGTTGTCGCTGTCATCGTCGAACCCACGGAGGATTCCATAACGGAAGTCGATACAATCGCAGCCAGCTCTAGGGTTCCCGCACACAGAACGCTCATTCAATGAGGGTCCGCTCCATTAGCTATGCAGTCGATACATAAACTGTCACGTAGACTAGAGTTGATCTATTTCAAAGTTCCTTCATGACATTAGGAACACAACGCGACAGAAAACATGTCAATCGGACGCCCGGTCTGAGAGTTATTGGCTTTTTCTTTCTAAGGCTCGGATGGTTTTGATGTCAAAACTAACCCGACCGTACTCCAACTACTTCCAAATCTCTTGTGGAGTAATCCAAAAGGTTCTTCTCACTAAGAGGAAACCGACAGAGTTGACGGCACGATAATTGGATGTCCGGAACTCAAGATATGAGTGTTTCCGCTCTGAGGGCCTGGTTGGTTTCGTGTTCGAACCAACCTGGCCATACAAAACGTTTTCCAAAACATTGAGTATAATATTTCATCACGACCATCTCGATCAAAGGATCGCTACGCAACTGATGGTGCGTCAAACAAGAGACCATAGCCCAAGATATTGGCAAAAGACCGAAAACCATTCGAAGTGGGGGGTCTGGGCCCGGTCTGGCCCAGCCCAACCCCCCCTTGGTTGGCCCGAACCGGGTCAACGCGAACCGGGTCCGGGACCAGCCAGCTAGGGCGCAACCCAGCCCGGCTGGGCGCGGCCCAGTCCAGTCCGCGCGGAAAGCCCTAGTCCAGCCCGGGGGGGCGCGCTGGCCCGGCCAGCGGGCCAGGCAGGGGGCGTGACTCCCACCTCGTGCTCCACGGACGCGGCGCTGCCGCGTCCTTTGCTCCGCGGACGCGGCTGAAATTCGCGTCCCTCCCTGGATCCCGCGAGGAAACGGGATCCTGCTGCCGCCGCCGCCGCGGCGGGTCCTAGCCGGCGGCGCGCCGGTGCCCCACCGCCTCCTTGCGGTCGGTCGGTGCCGGCCACCGCCTCCAGCCGCCGGTGATCTCTGCGGGCCACCGGAGCCGCTCCGGTGGTCCGTTTTTGCTCCGATCTGCGCCTACGGCCATCTCAGGACCCTCTTTTCACTACGAAGGTCTTCAAACGCCAATTCGGTCCAATTTCAACGTCGACCGTCGTCCCGCGCATCAAGAACATATGAACGGTGGGTTCGGACTTGTTCGATGGTCTGCACCCACCGCGTTAGAGTTTTTAAACAAAAACCAAACATTCCTTTAAAGTATCGAGGGTATAAATATCATAAACAAATAAGTTGAATCATGAACCCTCACAAAAATGTTAAACGCCATGTCGTAGTAAAAAAAATATCATAAACAATAAACAATTCCCCTTACCTCACCAAAAGATAACGATCGTCGTCGTCGTGGGGAAGAGGTTCATAGGAATTGACGGAGTGCGCTGAGGAGGAATCGGCATCATGAGAGAAGAAAGGGCGGCGCGTCGTCGATCTTCGATGATATATCATTCATCAATGAGGGAGACGTCGTTCTTCGTCTTAGGGTGGTGTTCTTCAAAAAACTCAAGAGTTTGAAGGAGAATCCACTTTTCGCACCACGCAAGCTTCCACCCTCTTTTAATAACATAATAGGCTCACCTATTATTTTAATTACGCACGCTTGGAAACTCAAAAAAATTAAATCGCCACATTTAATAGAGGTACTGACAATTAATTGAATGAAGGGAGAAAGAAGTTTCCCATTATATAACGTGTCGTCAAACAATAAAATTTATGGAAACCTGTGGTTGACTTGGAATTAAAATGGGGGAGTGGAAAGTATCAAAATTAATGGGGTGGGCTCGTGTGAGCCCCACCTCACTAATTCCCATGAAAGATTCCACCACTTAAGTGAAATAATTTGAGGGACAAATTAATTCACTTAAAAACACAACTCACAATTTTTAAAATCTCAATTAGATAAAACACATCTCTAGAAAAGGACATCCTAAGCATTTACAGGAACTGCGGTTTCAACGGTGCCCTCAGATTTTGATTCCGAGCACCGGTTCAAAAGTTAGAAAAACCTGCTTTCTCGTTCACTGAACGTACCCGAGCTAAACTTCAGAAATTGATTCTAGGCACACCGGGCCTCGGAATCAGGTGCCGTCAAGAACTACGCACTCATAAAAACCCAATGTATATAGAAAAAAATTCATTGATTTTTTACAGGTCATTACATTACTCCCACCTTAGATCATTATGTCCCTGTAAAGATTCAAAACACACTAGGGAAAACAATGTGGTTCTGAGCATGCATCTGAGCATTCCGCTCCCATGTGCTCCCCTGGAGGTTCACGTGCTACTATTGAATGCGAACCAGAGGAACCGTCCGTCCACATAGGACCCACTCATGTCGATCCTCTATCTCCACTGAAACCTCTGTGAAAGTCGCCCTGTCATCGACGTCCAACCCCCTGTGACCAATTATGTGTGAAGGATCGTGCACGTATCTTCTCAGCTGAGATACGCGGATGACATCATGAACCCGGTGCAACTGAGGTGGTAAGGTCAAGCTATAAACCTCCTCGCCTACCTTGATGAGGAATAAAAATGTCTGTTGAACCACGAAGGTAACTTGTCGCATCAGTCACATCTTCGCAAACCTCGTCGAGGTGAGACCTGTATAAGGACGTGGTCATCATCCTTGAACTCTAGAGGCCTTCACTTCCTGATTAGAACTGGAATTAAAAACTCATGCCTCCAGGAGGGTATGGTTGACCGACTCAAGAGAGATCAGTCACACCCTCCAAGGCATGAGTTTATCCTATTGCAACGGGTTTCCTTTTCGCTGACCAAGGAGAACTGATCCAATCATGGTAGATAAACCAAAACCTTTTTTCCTAATACAGTCAACATTGGTATGAACTGTGAATCCAATCCATACTAAGACCAATGTCGTAAGGCCTCGACGCTACCAGCAAGAGGTTCCAACTGAATCTCTTTCCTCAAGTGTCAGATCACACTGTCGGAGTAAGTGTGATTATCGAGTCTCCTCCCAAAGGTATCTCCAGAAGTGAGTGTCATGTAAACAGCTTATCTGGAAACTCTAGGTCTGGGACAATATTCATGGAAGGAAAGAATGATTGGTACCTATGTTGATTGATATGGCAGCTCGTAGTACACATATACCATACCTCGAATCATTCTTAGAGCCCCTGGGTCACACTCCTTGACCGCATGCAACTACTCTCTTCCACCGCCCTTCTACTCCCTGAGCCTGGCGAGGACTACAAGGCGGGTGGTTGTAAAATGTCGAATTGTACACCACCACATGCTGCTAGAACTCGTGCAATGCGCTCTATCAGCGTGCACCATCAACTAGTTCGGCTGGTGGCATATATAGCCTAACGGGTGGTGGTGTTGTTGGTACACCACCCGAAGGTGCCAGCAAAGAAAGACAGCCCTGCACCGGAGTCTCATCGCTCAATGGGTCTTCATCGTGTACTCTATTTAGGGAACCCTAGATGGTTGTCTTCATAGCGGCATCCTAATAAGGAATAGGTGCGCTACGTTCAAAAAGTATACCTGGTGAGCTGACTCAAAGAGACCACAAAGGAAACTCTTGAAACACACACACAATCAATGTTTTTGTGCACTGAGTCAGAAATCAGAAGTCAGGGTCCTATTGTATGGATACGTCAGCCGCCGCACCAACACTGGACTCCCTGGACTGATAACCACACTCAACACCCTTAACACTATTGCATCACACATAGAAGAAATATCAGTGTCCTGAGTTCTGCGGTAGAACAGAACTCCTCTGATACCAATTTCTGACAACCCGTCCCCCAGGGCCCGTGTCGTAACTACCCCAACCCCTCCTGCCAGTGGCCAGGGGCTGGAGACTAGCACCAAAGGCATAAAAACTAGAGTATGAGAAGGCATTGAATTTTAAAAAACTAAACACACACACAACCAGAGTAGAAGCGGAAGTAAACACCATGTAAAGTAGTAACAAGTGTCCTGAAAGTAAAAGTGGGCCGGAAATACATGCCCCAATGTAAAGGTACAACTACAACTGAAAGTAAAGTACAACCAAAGGACAATAGCTGAAAGGTGACAAGCAGCTCCTGGACCGTCCTCCGGGTTCCTACCTGAAGGGTAGGTACAGATGTCCTCCCCAGCACTCCACCTCTGTCTATCTCATCCGGGTACCGTCTCGTCGCGAGGTCCACATCCTGGTACCATCTCTTCGTGAGGCCCACCTCTGTGTGTCGTCCAACTCCTCAAGCCACTCAGCACTATACATCTGTCCGTCTCCTCCGGGTAACTTCTCGTTGCGGGGTCCACCTTCAGATATCGTCTCGTCGTGAGGACCACCTCCGGGTACCATCCAGCTCCTCTAGCCTCAACCACGATCAGTGTTGTCTGTCGTCTGTAACCATGAAAACGTAGTGCAGGCATATCCCGTGCAGGGGTGAGTATACGCTACTCAGTAGGGACCTCGAGACCCCTGAATGTCTCCCAAAATACACAAAGGATAACCACAAAGGAAAGATAACAATCAACAAGTAACATCCAACACTACTTAGGTATATGCCCATACATATACCTAAGTCATCAGTTTTCATCTCTGCTCACGAGCTCAAGTACAACCCAGTCAACAAAGGAAACCACTACCAGTCCACACAGGAACCCACTACCAGTCCTCACAGGAAACCACTACAAGTCCACACAGGAAACCACTACCAGTCCACATAGGAAACCTCTACGATTGCACACAGGAAACCAATACCAGTCCATACAGGAAACCACTATGAGTCCACACAGGAAACCACTACTAGTCCACATAGGAATCCAGTACGAGTCCACACCGGAAACCACTACCAGTCCACACATGAAACCACTACAAGTCCACACAAGAAAACCACTACCAGTCCACACAGGAAACCACTACCGGTCAACATCAGAAAACAGTACAAGTCCACACAATAAAACACTACTAATCCACACATGAAAAAGGTGATAGTCCACACAGAAAAAAGTACAAGTCCACACAAGAAAACAGTACATGTCCACACCTGAAAACAATACTAATCCACACATGAAAACGCTAGAAGTCCGTACAAGAAAACTGTACAAGTCCACTCAGGAAAACAATACAATTCCACACCGTAAAACACTAATAATCCACACAGAAAAATGCTAGTAGTACACAAAGGAAAATAGTACAAGTCAATCATATTGATGATAATGATTGATAGCCAAGAGTCAGCTCACGAAGGTATGACACAAGAGAAGAAAGTGATTAGATGATCATTTGTAGCCACTGGATCATCTAAGCTGTTGGACCCACACAAGATCGATTGGTACTAACCCCCGCAATGACCAAAACAGGATATGACCCACACAGGGTCGATAGGTACTAACCCTCGCAATGACCCACACAGGATCGATAGGAACTACCCCCTGCAATGACCCACACAGGATCTGACCCACACAGGATCGATATGTACTAACCCCCACAATTACCCATATAGGATCTGACCCACACAGGATCGATAGATACTAACCCCCGGAATGACCCACACAGGATCTGACCTACACAAGATCAATAGGTACTATCCCCTGCAATGACCCACACAGGATCTTACCCACACATGATCAATATGCGCTGACCCACACAGGATCGATGAGCGCTGACCCACATAGGATCTGACCCACACAGGATCGGTATGCGCTGACCCACACAGGATCGCTGATCGCTGAACAGGATCTGACCCACACCGGATCGGTATGTGCTGACCCACACAGGATCGATGAGCACTGACACACACAGGATCTGACCCACAGAGGATCGATATGCGCTGACTGACACATGATCGCTGAGCACTGACCCACACAGGATCGGTAGTCGTTATCATCGTCATCGAACCCACGGAGGATTCCAGTACGGAAGTCGATGCAGTCATAGCCAGCTCTAGGGTTTCCGCACACAGAACGCTCATTCCGGGAGGGTCTGCTCCATGACCTAAGGATTCGATACATCAACTGTCACATAGACAAGAGTTGATGTATCCCAATGTTCCATCATGACATTAGGAACACAACGTGAGAGACGGTTCATCAATCGAACGCACGGTCTGAGAGTTATTGGCTTTTTCATACGAGGGGCCCGGTTGGTTTTTAAGACAAAACTATCCCAACCATTCTCCAACTATGTCCAATCCTTGAACGAAGTAAGCCAAAAGGCCCATCTCACTAAGAGGAAATCGACAGAGATGACGAAACATCAGTCGGACGTCCGGAACTCAAGATATGAGTGTTTTCTCTCTGAGGGCCCGGTTGGTTTCGTGTTCGATCCAACCCGGCCGTACCCAATGTTTTCCAAAACCTTGAGTATAATATACTGAAGCGACCGTCTGGATACAAGGATCTCTAAGAAACTGACAGTGCATCAAACGGACGTCCGTAGACCAAGATATTGGCAAAAGACCGAAAACAGTCCGAAGTAGGGGGTCTGGGCCCGGTCAGGCCAGGCCCAACCCCCCTAGGTCGGCCCGAACCGGGTCGTCCCGACCCGGATCTGGTTCCGGACCACTAGGGCACGGCCCGGCCCAGCTGGGCGTGGCCCATGCCAACGGGGTGCGGCCCGGTCTGGTCCGCGTGGCCCGCCTTGTACCAGCCTGGGGGGGCGCGTTGGCCCGGCCAGTAGGCCTAGCAGGGGGGCGTGACTCCCCCCTCGCGCTCCACGGACGTGGCGCTGCCGTGTCCTTTGCTCTTCGGACACTCCTGAAAGCCGCGTCCCTCCGTGGATCCCGCACAGCCATGAGATCCAGCTTCAACCATGGCGGGTCCTAGCCAGCGGCGCGCCAGGGTGCCGACGCCTCCTGTCGGCCGGCCGGGGCCGCCCACGGCCTCCGGCACCGCCCCGTCAGCGCCCCGCGCTGCGGGTGATCTCTGCGGGCCACCGTAGCTACTCCGGTGGTCCGTTTGTGCTCTTATCAGCGCCTACAGTCATCCCGGGACTCGCTCTTCACTACGACGTTCTTCAAACGCCGTTGGGGTCCAGTTTCAACATCGGTCGTCATCCCATGCATCAAGAAGAGATGAACGGTGGGTTCGGACATGTTCTAAGGTCCTCCCCCACCACGTTAGAGGTTTTAAACAAAAACCAAACATTCATTTAATGTGATGAGAGTATAAAACTCATAAACAAATAAGTTGAATCAAGAACCCACACAAAAAGGTTAAACGCCATGTCGTAGTTAAAAAAATATCATAAAAAATAATCAATTCCTCTCACCTCAAAAAAATATGACGATCGTCGACGTCGCGGAGATGAAGTTCATAGGCGTCGACGGAGTGCACCAAAGAGGATGCGGCATCACGACAGAAGAAATGGCAGCACGTCATCGCTCTTCGATGATCTGGCGTTCTTTGTCGAGTGAGACGTCGTTCTTCGTCAGAGGCCGAATTTCTTCCAAAAACTCAAGATTTTGAAAGAGAATCCACTTTTCGCACCACGCAAGCTTCTGCCCTCTTATTATAAAATAATAAGCTCACCTATTATTTTAATTACTCACGAAAGGAAACTCCCAAAAATTAAATTGCCACATTTTATAAACGTGCTGACAATTAATAGAAGGAAGGGAGAATGAAGTTTCCCATTATTTAATGTGTCATCAAACATTTAAATTTGGGGAAACCTAGGGTTGACTTAAATTAAAAAGTGGGAGTGGAAAGTTACAAAATTAATGGGGTGGGATCGTGTGGGCCCCACCTCACTAATTCCCATCAAAGATTCCACCACTTAAGTGAAATAATTTGAGGCACAAATAATTTCACTTAAAAACTCAACTCATAATTTTTAACAACTCAACACGAGCAAATGCAACTCCAGAAAAGGTCTTCCTAAGAATTTATAGGTGATGCGATTTCAATGGTGCCCTCAAATTTCGATTCTGAGTACTGGTTCAAAAGATAGAAAAACCAGCTCCCTCGTTCACTGAACGTACCCAAGATAATCTTCATTAATTGATTCTCGTCACACCGGGCCTCGGAATCAGGTTCCGTCATAAACTGCACATTCATAAAACCCCAAAGAATTTAGTAAAAAAATTCCTCGAATTTTTACGGGTCATTGCATTTTTCTCTCGACCATCATTGATAATCATTATCCTCAGAATCCATCCTAAGAGTGGTGGTGTTATCATCCTTATCTTTCAACTCATCTGGTGGCCTACTAACCCCCTACATGCCATTGGTGCACGGTTCATGGTGGAGGCTATCAGGGTTATTCTCAATGAAGATGTGTGACCACTACTCTAATACAAAAACCAGACGTGATCATCATATTTCTAAATCCAATGAAGAAATAGGTCTGGTGTTCTTATATATTGAAGTGGTCATGATTCCCAAACATTTTTCCACGGTTGCATATTTTTCTAAACCTGGATTCATTCTGTGTTTCTGCTTTTATTTTATAGTTTCAACATTAGCACTTCTTTGCTTTTTAGGTTAATATATTCTTTTCCTTGGTATAGTATAATTCATTTTTCTTTTGAACATCAAATAAACTTCTATGTTTTTGTGGTATTCCTACCATGAGTTCGGTCCCAAAGGTACCAAATCAAGTCAATCATAGTGTTTCCTTTGTTTTCCATGCTCATTTATTCATCACCAATTGTTTTTGTTTCCCAATTCCCACATCATCACTCTATTTGCATGTGATTTTATTTTAATCAAATGAATTTTTAGCTTTAGTATATTATAGAAAATAATATTTTATATTTGATTTACCTTGGAATTATTTTTGGGTGTGTATTCCACTATTACCCCACAATAATGTGTTATTAGAGCCACCGAAATAAACAATGGAATCTGTGAATTATTAAATAGAAAATTGTGACGGGTGAAATGATTTAAATTTATGGAGATTTAAAGTTTCATCACTGTTAGACCAAATGAGTCTTAAGATAACCTATTCGGACCAAGAAGCCCATCTAATGTTTTCCACTAATGGTAGAACAATCACAAACTATTCTGACGTCCCTTCCAAAATTTTGATAAAAGTACATGTCTCTTTAACCCAATATATATGTTATATAGTCCTATAAGAGGCTTCTTATAAGACCTCTATAGCTGGAATTTGATCAAAAAATTTAATAAATATTTGACAACATCTTTAATTATACATCTACATTAGAACCACAATTGATATTCCATAATGATCCATCATTGAACATTCATCCAGACAAACCTTTATCTATTTAATAAAATGTTATCAAACCTCACCAATATATATTTTATTGTTAATTTTGAGGACCAAGACATCATACATTTAATTTATGTTGATAGTTCATATGAACATCTTATCAATGTAATGATTTATGGGATATATTCCATGAAACTAGAGGAAGTAAATTCCACCTAGATTTCACCTGATTTTCATGGAATACTTGGTTTAAACAAGAAGATAATTGTGTGAATATGAGGGGTTGTTTTGTGTGTCAAGGGAATGGGAAATGTATCATAGGATGGGAAGGAAGATTCATATCCAATCACATGGGAATTATTCTAAACCCAATATGAAGCATGTTACATGATACCACTACTGAAAACCAGGGGATCTTAGACCCAAATGACACAATTTAAATTCTGGAAAAACTTCTATGGATTCAGTTGTTCATTTTTTATTTTCTAAATAACGCTATAACATTTTTGAGGTGTTCTTTGTGTCCCGAGATACTCTTGATTTTTATTGGTTCTTAGACTCAAGATTTTCTTTCCATATGTTCCCATATATGAGTTTATTTTCTTGTTTGACTAAGGGACATGATGGAGATGTTATATTGGTAACCAAAAGAGATGTCACGGTTGAGGTTATTTTATGCTAGGTCTATCAGTCAATTTCTTCATCACCTTATTGGATGTAAGATGGGATCGAGATTTACACTTGAATATGATTTCTCTAGGTGTCTTTGGTCAGAGAGTTTTTATATTTAAATCTGATTTTGGTTGCCTTAGAACCTCCAAGGGAGATTGTAGAATTATTAAACGATCCTTGATGAATGAGTTATATGTCATAGATGGAAGAATGCATGTCAAGTTGTTAGGAAACACTTGTTTCACTAACATTGATAACACTATGCTTTGGATTTGGTGCAAGTGACATGTGAGTGAGAATGATCTGGAGAAAGTATGCAATCAAGGGTTGATCAATCAAGTTACACCATGTAACATACAATTTTCTGAAGACTATTTCATGGTAAGTCTAAAAGTTCCGGTTTTCATAGATCCATCATTAGATAGGGTAACCCACTAGAGTATGTTCACTATGATTTGTGGGGACCTACTAGGATAGCCTCTCAATGTGAAGGCTCTTAATTTGTCACCTTAATAGATGTATTTTCACAGAAATTATGCTATTATATTTTATGAAATAAATCTGATGTATTTAATTTTTTTAAAACATGGATATCATCTATAAAAAATTAATTTTTGAAGATGTTAATGGATTTAAAGACTGATACTGGCCTTTAATATCTGTCTATTGGGTGTCTAATGTTTTGTTAAAGTGAGGGAATTTCATTTCACTGATCCAAGAGTCATTATCCTTAGAAAAATGTTATAGATGAGCATATGAATCAAACCATTCATAGGTGGATTCATAGCATGATTTATATCTCATGAATTCCAAAATCTTTTTGTGGAGAATATTTCACTATGATAGTTTACTTAATAAATTGGTGTGCCTCATCTGCGAACTAATTTAAGACTCCAATTGAATCATGGAGCAATCACCCCATCCTTTGTAAATCATCTGATGTTTGGATTCACTACCTATTCTCATGTTATTTATGATTATATTGACCCAAAAACTATCAAGTGAATCTTGTTTGGGTATCCTGAGGGTGTGAAGGGGTATAAGCATTGGGTTTGTATACATATATTTCAAAATAATATCTGTAATTTGGGTGTGGAATTTCAAAGAGTCTTTTCTTGCTAGAGAAAAGCCTCCCACTAATGAATGTGTGGATCCTTCTAAAAAATAATGATATTAAGGATGATTCTCCTACTGTTAGTGAGACTCGTATTTATACTCCTACCTATAAATATCTCTTTCACATCATGAGCCATAATCTTATTCAAATTCTGATGATACTGCTGAGGATGGTGTTCCATGTGACCTTATCGTTTATCAGCTCACTCAGGATTGATAGACGAGGTACATTAGACCTCCTCCTAAGTACATCCATGATGATATGGTTTCTTTTTCCTTTAATGTAGTAGAAACTTTTTGTGGAGAGGACCCCCAAATATACAATCAAGCCGTCAATGATATAAACTCTAACCATTGGATTTTAGAAAGAAAACATTAGACGAAATCACTAAGAAATAACAATACATGGTCCACGGTCGATAAAATACTTACTTCTAATGTGATTGGTTGTAAATAGATATATTAAACAAAATAATACAATAATATAAGAAATAATAATATGTTTAAATCAAGATGTGTTTCAAAATGCTTTTTTGAATGATAATGAATTAATTACTCTGAAAAATTTCTCTTGTGGTGAAACAATATTCAATAATTATTTTTATTCTTTTTCTTCACATTTATATTTCCAAATAGAAATGATAGAAGCCAAAATTTCTATTGTTCATGGTGATTAAATTGAATAATTATAAATGAATCCTCATTCTGGTTATTAACATGAATTTAATGATTAACATGTTTTTTTCTCGGTAAATCATTATATGGATTGAAATAAGCGTCAATATTGTGGAATAAGATGTTTTATTCATTCAATTCAAAAACTGCTTTCTACAAGAGTGTGTGTGATCCATGTGTATATTTTAATTCTATTAAAAATAATTCTTTGTTTACATCTCTATGTAGATGACATGTTACTCTTATGTAGTGATATAAAATTAATAACCAATGATAAAATGCAATTGAATTAAAAATTTTAAATAAATGATCTAGGATGTGATAAGAAATTCTAGGCATGAAAATTATAGAAGATAAGAAGCACAATATTCATTATGTATCTCAAAATTCCTATCTACGAAAATTGATTAAGAGGTATTAAATTGATGTGTTTAATCCTATTAGTGTTCCATTTAGACAACATTTTAAATAGTCTTTAACTCTGTCGCCGTCCAAAACATATGATATTGAATATATGAGTATAATCATGTATGTTAATGTAGTTGAAATTATTATATATGCTTTGATTTTTTCTCAATCACATCATTCTTTTTCTATATGTAATTTGATCAGGTTTTTGTAAAATCAAGGACAGCTACATTGTCATGCTCTGAAATGGTTGTTGGGATACATTTCTTCTACATCATCTCATTAAATTTTCTATGGTGACGATGATAATTTTTCGGAATTATTTACTAGTTACGTGGATTTAGACTCTACTTGAAATTTTGGAACTAGGAAATCACTATCTGATTATGTCTTTATTGCATGTGGAGGACCAATAACATTGAAGTGAGTGATGAAATATGTGGTTACCATCTGGACCACTACAGCCAAGTACATAGTACTGATAGAAGCATTCTGAGAATCTATATGGCTTATGGTTTTAATTTATTAACATAGTGTAAGTAATTAAATTATAACTGTACATTGTGATTCTCAATCATCAATTTATTTTTCTCTATATTTATTATTCAATGTAGGTTTAAGAACATATATATTAGGCTTCGTTTCATTAGAGAATTTATTGATGTTGTATAAGTGTGTGTGTCATTAAGATACACACCGATGAAAACCCAGTCAATAGTTTCACTAAGGGTACATATTTATCCTAGTTCAAGAATTACATAGAAATCATTAACATGCTCCAATTGATAATAATGTAGGTGCAACTACATCACCAATTTTTAATTGAAAATAGTGTATATTTGTTAGTTTTTGTATTATTGGGTTTCATATTGATAATTGAAATTAAACCATTTAAATTGTTATCCCAATAAAATTGTATAAAATAAATGGAATTTAATTTTAATTATTTTCTTATTTTAATCTCTGTTGGATTTTGGCATCATTTTATAGCATGGGTAGATTTACATGGCCCGCTAAATAGATTGTCCTGCATGATTTAGGATTTCATGTTGTTTATCCTCTATACACCTATTCTCTTCATTTCTGGATGTTAATAGATGTTTCTTCCTAATATATTCAATACTTCCCTTGATTTGATTTGCCCCATATTCCATTGGGTGGGAATTTTTTCATTGGATTCCGGGAATCCTCCCCTTGGTTGTAAAAATTTCCAACTAAGAGTCTATAAGGGGGTTTCATCACCATTATATCCCTTGCATTCTGGGTAAAAACGGATCTAAAAATCATATTTTTGTGAAGTTGAGTTCATCTTGTATACATAGATCCAAATTCCCAATATTTATTTCCACTCATCGCTGGAGGTTTTTTTCTTCCCATTGCTGGTTTGGTGTAATTTTTTTTGTTATTCGATGTTGATTATGTTCTTTATTGGCTTTAATATCACTGGCGGTGGTGCTATCTACCTCATCAGAAGAGTCATCTAGTGGAATTCCAACCCTCTAACCCCCCCCCCCCCCACAGGCATAGCCACACACTGCTAGTACATAGATCATGGTGGAGCCACTCAGGGTTCTTCTTAGTTGAAGTCATGTGACCATTTATCGAATTCGAAGACTTGGTGTGACCATCCTGCATTGATATCCGATTAAGTATAAATATTTATGTTCTTGGATCCTGCTGTGATCTAGAGTCCTGGAAATTTATCAGGGTTGTAGGTTTTTCAAAATCCTTATTCCGTCTCTGTTGCTACTTCTAGTGTCCAGTTTCTATTTTAGGACATCTGTTCATTGTAGTTTCCAATCTACTTTTCTAATGTACATGGTAATATATTATAGTTTTTAGAATATAATAAATGTGTATTTTTGGGGTGGTGTCCTTTCCATGAAGTAGGTCCCAAAGGTACAAAAGAACATAAATCGTGGTGTTTCCATTTTTTTCTATTCTCGTTCCTTCTTATGTAATTTTATTTAGATTTTGTATTCCCTTACCCGCACACTATTTGGGTGTGTATTATTATAATACAATTCATTTTTTTATTTTATATATTGAATTAAACGATATTGTTTATTTGGTGTTCCATTGAATTATTTTGGGGGAGTGTATTCTATAATTACACATAACACTTGTTATCACTTAGTACTTATGTATCCCATAGTTTTAAACAATGATAATTTAATTGATTAATTCAATATGGAATAAAAAAGATTTTTTAATAATGATAAATTTTTGGGGCCCTGATTTACTATTTTCATGTGTAGTCTTAATGTATTATGTTGGGGATGTGAGATCCTATTTTCATGTGAAGGCTGGATGCCTTGGTTTTAGGGTCACGTTTGTTTCTTGACTATGATTGTTAAATTCTACCATTTATGTGATCTGTATATGATTTTTTTAATTTAATGAGATATGAGACTCAGATGGTTGATGAGTGATAAGAAGTTAGGCCCATGTTTATGGCATCAAATGAAGCCAATGACGGCCAAATGCTTGGTGAAATGCATGAGGGTATTAGGGGTGATGCAATAGTTAATGGAATGTGGTAATGTTAGGATTATTTTTTATTATGCTGAAGGATAGTATGATTTCATTTTAATGAATTTATTTAATGGTTGGATGATTTTTTTTATTTTACCTAAATTCCATTCCCAACTGCTTGAGGTAGATGTATGTTTTTGGTTACATCTCTCCATGCTATAATAGGATGTTTTACATGTGAACCAGGAACTATGGAATTGTTATAATGTTTAATAAATTTTAATCATATTGATTTTGTTCTTGCTGGAATTTAAATGTTACTGTCATTCCTAAGAAACCATGGACTCAGATGGATTATTCTTGGAGTGCATTGACATCACTTAGATGATTAATGAAATAAAATCAAAATAATTTTAATTCATTGTTAATGAATAAATTAACATTAACTGATTTATTAAAAGAATATAATGAATTTCATAAATCTTCTTTAATTTCTTGTGTGATTATAGGGTATCTAGTCGTTAGAAGTAGAAGTCGGGTGTCTGAGAGAAAATAATTGTCATTGAGCCTAGGACTAGGTTAATAAATATTGTGTGGTCATGGGCTAGACTATATCATTCATGTTTTATGATTTCTTACGATACCCCACCCATTTCTCAAGGGATAATGACACTCAATGGAATCTTGGAGGGTTTTCCCCAAACATATAGGTTGGAGATGGATAAATGAATGACTACCCCCTTTGGTCTTATTCTCTTCTCCAAAAAATATTATATATCTATACTCTTGGTGGTTAGTTTGTCCAAATATTTTTGTAGAGGGTTGTAATGGATTTTGGTAATTTCAGACACATGTATCTATAGATATAGTATATAAATAATTAATATAGGTATGACATGTATGGGATCTTATGACTATAGGTACCATACTCGATGTGCAGGTTGTGATGGAAAGGGGTAAAATACCTGATATATGATATATGTCATACGGGCTGTGGTGGTTACCAAAAACTACTCAGTTTCTATATTTAGATGTTTCATCAGTTGATGAATATTTGTGATGAATTAGATTCATATAGTGATACATAGGATAGTTGTTGTCATACTAGCTTATTTTAGAGAGAGATGGATCATGGAATGTGACATTTGGCCATAGTAGTAAACTAGTGGTGAAGATGAAGCAGGTAACACTTGTTGATTTATTAGTATATTATAAAATCTATCTTGTTACTTTTACTCAGTGAGAGATAGCCATGGTGAGGCTAGGTACTTTATAACTATGTAGGTATTGAGTTATATTCACTTATTATTCAATAGGATTTATTACGGTTTCATTATCTTTTCCACGAGAGGATATGGGTGTGATCCAATTGTGTGTACTATTATGGTCACCCTATGTATATATAAATTGTTTTCATGTATGTAAGATAATGTTAGATATCAAGAATGATATTGCAGTATTGTGGTTTTGAAGGATATATTTCATCTTCATGGTTGATCTTGTACCCCCCCCCCAATATTTCATTATATGTTATCTCTTTAAATTAATTTAATAGCTTATATTGCAGACAACACCTACTTGTGTTATACGAAAGATGGAATTTCTGTGAAACAATACATTAGTATTATTATTTTTTTAAAGATAGATTGATTTATCAAATGAATATTTTGGTATGAATACTAAAAAATAATTTTTAAATGTTATTTACAGATTTTATAATGAAATTTATATGTCTTGTCAAAATAGTTATATATTTCGAAGAACGATTTTCCTAAAATTACTACTTTTTTATCTATTTTTAGAAAATAATAAAACTAATTTTAGAAACCCTTATGAATTGAATTTGGTATAATAGACATTATTTTTGGATTCATAATATCAGAATTCACTTATGCTTAATTTTTGGTATTTTTATAAAAACATTCAATTTTTGATGAATAGCTAAAATACTGCATAGTACATAAAAACCGACTTTTTTATTTAAAAAATTATTTTAAATTTTAAATTTATTAAGAAATAAAAATAGATACATAATACATATCCTAGTATAGGCTAATTCATTGAAGTCATTTTATAATAATATTATATATATATATATATATAATATTACTAATATTTTTAACTTATTTTACCCACCTTCTAGGCCTATATGAAAATTTGCATAAAACATAATCTTACCAATTATATGAATTGAATTTAAAAAAATACAAAACACATGATTCACATAATCATGTAAAATTGGGTTCAATAGGTGGAAAATTATTTTTGATTAATAGTATCTTTTGAATTATATTTACCATGGTTAAAAGTAAATAGGAAATTAAAGGTAAAAATAATATTATAATAATATAAAATTACCTTAAATCATTTTGTAATTTTAATAAATATCTTTACAAAAATAATCTTTAGAAAAATAGTTGATCCTTTTTTACTGTAACACCCCATGCTTCCATGGTACATTTCTCTTTGAATAATACAGTAGCTTGTGTTGTATGCAACTTCGAGTTCAAACACACACCACAACCAATCGAACTAGCCATTATGAATAGTAATACATACTTTTTGAAATTTTATAAATTTTATCCTTCAAAATGGACTTCATTTTTGGATTCTAAATATATAAATTATCCTAGGGTGAAATTTTGCTACTTTTCGGATAACATTTATATTTTGATGAATAGGGAAATTTAATAAATTTTAATTAAAAACAACTTTTTTAATCAAAATAATTAATAGTGATAAATTATCAATTTAAGTGTTTTTAAAGTATATTTAGAATATATTTTTTCTTTTTAATACAATTTTGGTCATTGGACATAATTTCTCATTTAAACCGGACATAAACAAGTGTCAATCTTTTGATAGTTATTATCTCTTAAAAACAGGCTTTCTGTTTTAACAACAGGAATTAATTTTAAATTAATTAATGCAACTTATATGTTTTGAATTTGGTAAAATAGACTTTATTTTTGAATTATAAATATAAAAATTATCTTACAATGAATTTTTGATATTTATCTGAAAACATTCAATTTTTAATGAATAGTGAAAAACACTATGTTATTAGTTAAAATAGTCTTTTTATTAAAATAATTATTTATTTTATTTAAATTTATTTTAGGTTAAACTATCTACATAATACCTATATAATTTCAATGTAATTCATTGAAATCAATTTATATTAACTTTAGATATATAAAAAGTTTATTGAACTTTTCACCGTCTTTTTCACACCTCCTAGGAAAATTTGCAAATTCACATAAAACATAATTTCACCGCTTCTGTGAGTGGAATTTCAAAAAATCTGAAAGACATGGTTGATATTAGTATGTAAAATGTGGTTCAATGAGATGAAAAAAATGTTTGATGAATAGTAACTTTTACTTTTATTTACCATGGTTAAAAGTAAATAGGGTAATTAATGATAAAATGATATTAATATTACCCCAACACATGTCCTAATTCTATTGGACAACTATATTTCGACCAAAAACAACCTTAGGAATAAAATATTATCATTTAGGTCCACATGGACTATATTAGGACACTTATTATTATTTAATTCAAAGAAGAGTTAAAAGAGTTAAAATCATTGTTTAATAAATAAAATATTTTTAATATAGTGTTATAAATAAGATAAATTAGATTATAAATATTCAATAGAAAGATAAAACGATTTCCTACATCATGGTATTTTATTTATAATTTTTAGACATTATATATATATATATATATATTTATGACCCAATGATGATGCAGTAATTTCCTTATTCATGAAAGAATCAAATAAATGGTATTATAAGTACTAAATTAAATATAATTTCAAATTTTTAATGACATAAACGAATTTCCTAGGTGAATATGACATGTTAGGGACGATTCAATGTATCATTTTTTAAATAACCAAGTTTTGATGACTTTCACAAAAACAAAATACCAAATAGTGTCAAAATTAACACAAATTAATATTTAAAACAAATACTATATTATTGGTTTATATAATATTTCTAAAAATGTACGATTCATCCAAAGAGCATAAATATTATCATATATGTCATTAATGATAAACTTGAGGTTTTCTTGGATGTTTAGAGTACGTTTATTAACCATATAGAGTAAGAATACAAGAAGACACGGTAAAAGATAACAATTTAACTAAGAGTTAAATCTAAAAGATAAGGATAAAATATTAACCTAAAATTGGATAAAATATATTGGTTGAGAGAATTTAGACCCATAACCATTTATGTCTCCAAATAAATTCATTTGGAACCATTATAAAACGAATAGGATTGTATAATAAATTAATACTTTAATCTTTTCCTAATGTGACCCTCACCCAGCTTATAAAAGGGCACTCACCCTTCAATCTATTTCACACTTTCTAAGCCATTTGGTTCTGCCATCCCCTACCCAAATATCCTCCTAACTTCCCTAAATTAATCCTGGAGGCCTTATAATGATCATAAATCCAACCTAAGGAGCCCTTTTGATCAAATCAAAAGGAAGAACCCAAAGAAGAGGTAACGTCTTCACCACCCTCTTTAATGTCCCTTTCTTCTTCTACTTCTTCATTCTTGTTATTTCAATTCTAAAATAATAACTCCAGTATCTTCTTTGAAGTTTGATGTTATTATAATTATGGAACATAAAAATTCATTATTCTATCCATACCTTGAATGACATGTCACCATACATGTGTACGCACGGCCTACCGTCTCCACATTGTGGTGTAATTGTAATTCAATATATTGTTATTTATAAGGGTATAATAATGATGTATAATTCATGTAAATAATAAATATAACATGATAATGATTCTTTATATATGAAATACCATCCAATTATATATTATTTTAATATCAAAATAATGATATTGTCACTCATGCGTACATACGGACTACCGTCTCCACGACGCGGTGAGATTCATTTCCATGTTCACCAATCATCGACGATTATAAAAATATTTATATTACTTATAAGTATTTAATATATGACATAATAATGCTACTGGGGATATATATATTTATATATATATATATATATAAGTATTTATGTACTTACATATATCTTATTCACTTACTTCTGTTCAATAATATATGAAAACGGAAACAGTGTTTATGCATACGTACAGACTACCATCTCCATAAATGGTGTTTTCCATTTCATATATGTTCCTATTATACATATTTATATTCTAAATATATATGATACATAAATCTTGTTTTATATTCTGGACGTATTTAAATCTTGATCGATGTGATACAATTAGGAGTAACAAGTTAAAACACGCATGATAAAGAAAGCGATTATTACCCGAAATATTAATATACCATGAAAATTATTATTAATTGGGTAGAATAAAGTCATAAATGAATAATTTATGATATCATAAATATTAATATGGTTTTGGTATAATTTAATAACATACTATAGTCTTCATACATGAGGTTAAATGTACCTTTGACTAAAGGAAAGTGCAAGGAAAGGGGTTTTCATCTCACTCCTTATTCCCGTGAGATTAATGCCATATTACCACTATTATCATTTGTGTGGTGTATGTACTGCCCATAATTTTATTCTTTTTGTAATATACATTAATTTATGTGTATTTACATATTCCATTTAAAATACCTCTTTCATGGGTTGTATGTATCATAAGTTACCAAATTGGTATGGGTTAATTCCTCAATCTCATTATTATCCGAGATTTTTTATTTGTAAGTATTTACTGGGATTTTTTATCATACTTGTCCATTTTTCATAAAAATGATTTCAAACTGAATATTATAATTATTTTTTAAATTTAATCTTTATCATGGTCATGATTTTAAATGTTTCAATGATTTGTCTTTATAATTATTTTTAATTAATTTCTATGTTTTCAAAATTATTTTAAGGATTTATTTATTTGGACATGAATGTTTGGAAATAATATTTCTTTTCAAAAGATTCAAAGTGGTATGGGACATGTTGCTTCCAAAATTTATTTAAATGACTTCTTTTTTAAATTGGAAGACTTTTAAATGTTTTCATGAAAATTTTTTATTCTTCTCAAAGAGTTTTACAAATCATTTTTATATATGTCAAAATCCATTAATGAATTTTTAAGTTTATTTGAAGTTGATTCATTATGATACAAAACTTCCATATTGTATTTAAGATTTTGTTGTATTTTTGACTATGGATGTGTTATTTTTATAACATTCATGGTTTATGGAGAAAGTAATGACATTTCGTATGCTAGTTCTAATATGAATGTTTATGTTATGTTTCAACCTTTTCATATGAGAAATGTATTGGACAAAGTATGTGATGGGTGGAGCCTGCTATATCTCCTCGATACATCGTTAGGTCTCATGAGACATCTAGATGTGTAATTGGCCAAGGACCTTTCCCAATTTGATTTATGGTCTTGGTCGAGGCCTTGAAAAAATGTTTTAGAATGTCTGGCATTATACATTCCCTCATTATGAAAATAATATTGATGGTTCATGTGGTCATTCGACTAGTAGAATGCCCATGATTATGTTTTATTATGGAATTATTTACTCATCTCATATTCCTTCCATAAATGTATTTGTGTTTATTATTGTTAAAGGCATGTGGTTTCAATTATTCACCATTCTTTATATTTATGTTATCTTATGATGTATTGTTTACCCTTATTGAGCATTTGAGCTCACCGTTTCTTATGTATTATTTTTCCCAGGATTCCATGAAGTTTATTGTAATTGATATCAAGGGTTAAGCTATGGGAATAATGGTGTTGTCAATGTACTATCTATGTTGTGTTATATTATTGAAATTGTAATGTAATGATCATGTATGTAATCTATTTTCCAAAACTACTAAAGTGAATGGTCCTTCGGGGCATGATTCCTTATAATCATGCCAATGTATTAAAATAATGCACCGACTCTGGGTATCTAGAGTCGGGGCATTACAGTGGCTATCCGAAGAATTTTAGTAATAACATTGGAAATTAGATTTAGATAATCTCTGATTAGAGCACATTACCCTAAGGTTAACTTTGAGGATTATCAAAGAAGAACATTATATAATTTTGGTAATGTAGAGATTTTGTGAGTTTTCCTAACAATAAATCTCTGTCTGGATACGAGCAGATAGAGGTGGCTCTAGCACATATGTACCTATGTGTAAATCCCAAAAGCACTGCTTTGAACTAGACTTGAACGGGAACTGGTGCACGACAACGGGCCTTGCTGCACTCTTGGTTACGACACTCCCGGGGGATATGCTTAGGATAATTAACATTTTATTTACAGACTATTATGAAAGAATTATGACTATATACATCCTCAAAGAAGACATTTTTATGATTATGGATTATATCCATAAAATGTTTTATTTATTTTATGTGTTTTTAAAGTTTGTAATTAGGTATTTCTTTTGATAAACTAATCTAGTGCATCCCATTGTTTAGAAATGGAGCCTAGTAGAAGAAATGACAACTCCGACAATACCCATGATCCATAGAGTAAGAAGGATCATATCATTCATGGTATTAATCTATAATATAGAAGGGAAATAGTCTCCCACATATTATTATCATATGAAGAAATAGTATGATGTGTTCTCTAAGTCCTAAGACTTTGAAGGGAAGCCAGAGAAGAAAAGTATGGTAGAAAGAAATATGGATAAAAGGAATAACGGAATGAAGGATTTTCCAATATGTGATAAATGTGGAATGAAACACCATGGTAAATGATTGAAGGGAAGGGGATTTTTTTAGAAGTGTGGAGAAAAAGGACACCAAGTAAGTGATTTTATGGGTAAGAAAATGTTTTCAAATGTACAATGCTTCATCTTCAAGGAGTTGGAACACAACGCCAACCAATTTCCAAATCATCAGAGTATGCACCAAATGATGTTATTGGATAATAATAATGTTATTATTCTACTGTGGAAGAAGATGAATGACTAGCATTCTTATGTTGTTTTTATGGAATTATTTTATTTGAGTATTGAATCAACAGTATACTGGTTACATGAATTATAGAGATAAATAAGGATTGTACTGTAGTACTATTTTATTGAGGATTTGAGATTATATGGTTCTATAAAAAGTGACTTAATAGTAAGTTACACTTTTTTTGAAAACACATGGTTGAAGGAAATGTAATCCTTAATTTGGTCTCAATAATGAGGTTGTGATTTTGGAATAAGAGACGGTTGATTTGAATAAATTATACTATATATTCTTGACTACCTTTTTAGAGTTTGCACATTTTTGGATAGAAGGAGTATATATAGTATTATATAATGAATAAGGGAGCATGAATGTAGTCAATATGGTTTTATGATAATTTAGGATGTTACCATCTTTTAAAATAATACGTGACGAAGGTGATCACATGTTATTACATAAAAAAAGATTCTTCATTGTGTTTACCTTCCATACAAATTTTGGACGTTGAGTTTGGACAAAAGTATTTTGGATAACAATAGCTTGAGATTATTTTTGATTCCCCTAAAAAGGACAACCTGGAGGTCGGGCGGTAACCCGTCGCGACCGGCAAGGCCGCGAGACTTGAACCCACAACCGAAGGGCGACAGGGGTGTATCACCTTCCACTGACCCACGTGATTTCCTAGATTGAATAATGTAGTTTTTGTGTTTTTATAGATGAATTATAAATTCATTTTTCATGAAAATTATACGAATAGGATAAATAGAATATTATTTTTAAGTTCAATTATCTTATAGAGTGAAAGATGTTTTTGTGGTAGAAATTAGGATGAAACTCCATTTGTCATGTACATATATATATATATATATATATATATTTCTCTTATTTTATGACGAAATTAATTCATATACTTTATTTAAGGGAATATAAAACCAAAAATGTGTTATCCTAATACCTTTTGTTTTATTGAACGGATTCTTTTTTAAATCATCATAGATTGATGAATTTAATGACATCAATTTTACACTTGTTTGTGATTGATGTCCTCAATCACTACCTATAAATATTTATGTTTTTCTTCCAATTATATGTCTCTAATTGCCACCAATGTTCTCCTAATCGAGATCATTATTTGGTGGTGACCCTTTCATTTCCCTTTTCCTCTTATTAAGACTAAATTTTATTAACCCAATTTCCGATGTGGGCTTTCCCACTAAGATATTTTCTATTTTAATCCTTTTATTTTAGAAAAAAAATTTCAAATTGCGAGGACGAAATTTATTGAAGGAGGGGATAATGTAACACCCCAAGCATCCACTGTACGTTTCTCTTTGAATAATACAGTAGCGTGTGTTGTACACAACTTCAAGTTCTAACACACACCACAACCAATTGAACTAGCCATCATTAATATTAATACATAATTTTTGAAATTTTATAAATTTTATCTTTCAAAATGGACTTCATTTTTGGATTTGGAATATATAAATTATCCTAGGGTGAATTTTTGGTACTTTTTGGATAACTTTTATATTTTGATGATTACTGAAAATTACTAAATTTTAATTAAAAACATCTTTTTTAATCAAAAAAATTAATAGTAATAAATTATTAATTTATGTGGTTTTAATGTATATTTAGAATCTATTTTTTCCATTTAATAAAATTTTGGTCATTGGTCATTATTTCACATTTAAACCGGACATAAACAAGTGTCAATCTTTTGAAAGTTATTATCTCTTAAAAACACTCTTTATGTTTTAACAATGATAATTAATTTTAAATTAATTAATGCCACTTATATGTTTTCAATTTAATAAATATGAATTCCTTTTTGAATTTTGAATATCTAAATTAGCTTAGGATGTTTTTTTGATATTTTTCTGAAAACATTCAATTTTTGATGAATAGTGAAAAACACTGAGTTATTAATTAAAACCGACTTTTTATTTAAATAATTATTTATCTTATTAAAATTTATTTTAGATTAAAATATATAAATAATACCTATATAATTTCAATGTAATTCATTGGAATCAATTTTTATTATCTTTAGATATATAAAAAGTTTATTGAACATTTCACCGTCTTTATCCACCTCCTAGGAGAATTTGCAAATTCACATAAAACATAATTTTACCGCTACTGTGAGTGGAATTTCAAAAAAAATCAAGAGCCATGTTTTATATCAGTATGTAAAATTTTGTTCAATGGGAGTAAAATAATTTTTGGTGAATAGTAACTTTTTACTTTTATTTACCACGGTTAAAAGTAGATAGAGTAATTAAGGGTAAAAATGAAATTAATATTACCCCAACACATGTCCTAATTCTATTGGACAAGTGTATTTCGGCCAAAAACAACCTTAGGAATAAAATATTATTATTTAGTTCCACATGGATTAGATTAGGACACTTATTATTTTTTAATTCAAAGAAGAGTTAAAAGAGTTAAAATCAATGTATAATAAATAAAATATTTTCAATATAAGATTATACATAAGATATATTAGATTATAAATATTAATTAGAAATCTAAATCTATTTCCTTCATCATGGTATTTTATTTATAATTTTTAGACATTATATAAATAAATATATTTATGACACAATAATGATGCAGTAATTACCTTATTCATGAAAGAATCAAATAAATGGTATTATAAATATTAAAATAAATATAATTTCAAATTTTTTATGAAATCCAAGAATTTTATAGGTGACTATGACATGTTAGGAACGATTCAATGTATCTTGTTTGATGTAACCAAGTTGTGATGACTTTCACAAAAACAAAATGCCAAATAGTGTCAAAATTGACATTAATTAATATTTAAAACAAATACTAGATTATTGGTTTATATAATATTTCTAAATATGTAAGATTCGTCCAAAGAGCATAAATATTATTATATATGTCATTAATGAGCCACTTGAGGTTTTCTTGGAAGTTTAGAGTATGTTTATTAACCATATAGAGTAATAATGCAAGAAGACACGGTAAAAGTTAACAATTTATCTAAGAGTTAAATATAAAAGATTAAGATAAAATGTTAATATAATCTTGTCTAAAATATATTGGTTGAGAGGATTTCTGCCCATAACCACCTATGGCTCAATATAAATTCATTTGGAACCATTATAAACCGAATATGATTTTATAATAAATTAATACTTTAATCTTTTCCTAAAGTGACCCTCTACCCTCTTATAAAAGGGCACTCCCCCTTCACTCTATTTCACACCATTTATGCCATTTGTTTCAACCAACCCCTGCCCAAATATCCTCCCAACATCCCTCAAGTAATCATAGAGGCCTTAGTATGATCATAAAGCCAACCTAAGGAGCCCTTTTGATCAAATCAAAAGGAAGAACCCGAAAAAGAGGTAACGTCTTCACCACCCTCTTTAAAGTCCCTTTCTTCTTCAACTTCTTCTTTCCTTGATATTTCCATTTGAAAATAATAACTCCATTATCTTCTATATACTTTGATGTTATTATTAATATGGAACAATCAAATTCATTATTCTATCCATCCCTTGAATGACATGTCACCATACGTGTGTACGCACGGCCTACCGTCTCCACGTTGTGGTGTAATTGTAATTCAATATATTATTATTTAGATGGGTATAATAATGATGTATAATTCATGTAAATAATAAATATAACATGATAATGATTCTTTATATATATAATATCATCCTATTTTATATTATTTTAATATCAAAATAATGATATTGTCGCTCGTGCGTACGTATGGACTACCGTCTCCACGACGCGATGAGATTCATTTCCATGATCACTAATCATTGATGATTATAAAAGTATATATATTACTAATAAGTATGTAATATATGACATAGTAATTATAATGGAGATATATATATATATATAAGTATTTTATTACTTACATATATCTTATTCACTTACTTCTGTTCAGTACTATATAAAAATGGAAACAGCATTTATGCGTACATACGAACTATTGTCTCCATAAACGGTGTTTTCCATTTCATATATGTGCCTATTATACATATTTATATTCTAAATATATATGATATATAAATCTTGTTTTATATTCTGGAAGTATTTAAATCATGATCTATGTGATACAATTAGGAGTAACAAGTTAAAACACACGTGATAAAGAAAGCGATTGTTACATGAAATATTAATATACCATGAAAGTTATTATTAATTGGGTAGTATATGGTCATAAATTAATAATGTATGATATCATAAATATTAATATTGTTCTTGTATAATTTAATAACATACTATATTTTTCATACAGAAGGTTAATCGTACCCTTGACTAAAGGAAAGTGCAAGGTACGGGGTTTTAATCCCACTCCTTATTCCCGTGAGATTTAAGCCATATTGCTACTATTACCTTTAGTGTGGTGTATGTACTGCCCATAATTGTATTCTTTGTGTAATAAACTTTAATTTATGTGTATTTACATATTCCTTTTATGATACCTCTTTCATGGTTTGTATGTTTTGTATGTTACCAAATTGGTACGGGTTAATTACTCAATCTCATTGTTATCTGAGATTGTTTATCTGTAAGTATTTACTAGGATTTTTTATCATACTTGTCCATTTTTCATAAAAATGATATCAAAATAAATATTTTATAGATTTTAGAAAGGTACTCTTTATCAAGATCAGAATTTTAAATGTTTTAATGATTTATCTTTCTGAATCTTTTTAATTAATTTCCATATTTTCAAAATGATTTTAAGGATTTATTTATATAGACCTGAATGTTTTGAAAAAATATTTCTTTTCAAAATTTTCAAAGTGGTATGAGACACTTTTATTCAAAAATTTATTTAAATGTCTTATTTTCTAAATTTTGTGACTTTTAAATTTTTTCATTAAAATCGGTTATTTCTCTCAAAGTGTTTTACAAATCATTTTCATCTATATCAAAATTCTTTATTGATTTTTTATTATTATTTGAAGTTGATTCATTATGATACAAAACTTCCATATTGTATTTAAGGTTTTGTGGTTTGCTTGACTGTGGATGTGTTATTTTTATACCATTCTTAGTTTATGAAGAAAGTATTGACATTTCGTATGCTAGTTCTATTACAAATGATTATGTAATGTTTCAACCATTTCATATGTGGAATGTATTGGACATAGTAAGTGATGGGTGGAGCCCGCTATAGCTCCTCGATGCATCGGTAGGCCTCATGAGACAACTAGATGTGGAATTGGCCAAGGCCCTTTCCCAATTTGATTTATGGTTTTAGCCGAGGCCTTAATCATTTTAGACGTCATGGATGAGGCCTCAAAAAAAATGTTTTAGAATGTCTGGAATTATACATTCCCTCATTATGAAAATAATATTGATGGTTCATGTGGTCATTCGACTAGTAGAATGCCCAGTATTATGTTTTATTATGGCATTATTTACTCATCTCATATTCCTACCATAAAAGTATTCATTTTTATTATTGGTAATGGCATGTGGTTTCAATTATTCACCATGATTTATATTTATGTTATCTTCCGTTGTATTGCTTACCCTTACTGAGCGTTTGAGCTCACCCCTTCTTCTATTTTAATTTTCCCAGGATTCCAAGAAGTGTGTTGTATTTGATAAGAAGGGTTACGGTATGGGAATAATGGCATTGTCAAAGCACTATCTATGTTGTGTTATATGATTGAAATTGTAATGTAAAGTTAATGTATGTAATTTATTTTCCATGACTGCTAAATTGATCGGTACTTTGGGACTTGATTTTTTGTAATCATTCCAATATATTAAAATAATGCACCAACTCTGGGTAACCAGAGTCGGGGCATTGCATTTATTCAATTGGGTTAGATTATGGAATTTATTATATTTTATTTAAAGAAGAGTCAAAAATGTTAAATATAAATTTTAATAACTAAATCAAATATAATATAGTTTTATAGTTAATCTAAATTAGACATTAAATATTAATTAGAAATCTGAATCTATTTCACACATCATGGTATTTTATTTATAATTTTTAGACATTAAATAATAAAATTTATTTATGACACAATGTTGATGCTGCAATTATCTTATTAATGAATGATTAAAATAATTGATATTATAAATATTAAAAAAAATTGTAAATTGACACATCTGATGCCATACAAGAATATTTTAGTAGAATATGAAATTTAGGCTTGATTCAATTTTTTTCAAAGTAATAAAATTGTTATGACTTTCCGAAAAAACCAAATACTAAATAGTGTCAAAATTGACATAATTGAGTTTTTAAAACAAATAAAATTTTATTAAATGATATAATATTCCTAAAAACCTAAAATTACTCCATAGGACATAATGAATATTAGATATATCATTAATGAACCACTATAGGTTATATTTCAATTTTATAGTCTGTTTATTAACCATATAGTGTAAGAATACCAGAAGACTTGCTAAGAGTTAAACTATTTACCTAATGGTTAAATCAAAATGATATGCTTAATATGGTGACATTGGAAATTCTAAAATATATCAGTTGAGATTATTTTGACCCTTCCCCTCCTTATATTTGAAATAAATCAATTTTGACATATTATAAAATGAATATATTTTTGTTATAAAATAATATATCAATGTTTTCAAAAACTACCCCCACCACTCTTATAAAAGGGTACATCCCCTCCTCTTAAATTCACAGCTCCAAAGCCATTTTTCTCAGACATACCCTACTGAAATATCCTTCATACTATCCTCACTTCAATCTAGTTTACATACTTTGAGCAGAAAGGCAACCTTTTGAGACCTTTTGGTCAAATAAAAAGGAAATACATGAAAAAGTGGTGATTATTTTATCACATCTTAAAACGTTTTTTCTTCTTATACATCCTCTTTCTTAGTTGATTACATAATAAAATAATAAATCTAGTTAATTCTACATTCTGATATGTTATAATAAATTCTCTAATACAATATTCATTATTCTATACATCTTATCAATGACAATGTCACTATGCGTGTGTACGTACAACTTACCGTCTCCATGTCGTGTTGTAGTTTGTTATTCAACACTATATTACTTGGATGGGTATAATATTGAGATTAATTAATTTAAACAATTAATATATCATAATAATTATTATTTGTATATAATATTACATCCATTTAAACATTGATTCACCCTCAATTGAATGATATTGTCATTCGTGAGTACGTACGACTTACCATCTCCACGATGCTATGAGATTCATCTTCAATGATCACCCTTCAAGAATTTTTATAAAAATATATAGGTTGGATAATTATGAAGTTTATGAAAAAGTATTTCTTATGTAATAATATAAATTTATGTAGATAAATATATTTCATTTACATACTTCCATACTATATGATAAGAAAACAGAAACAACGTTCATTCATACGTACAAACTTCCGTCTCCATGAATGGTGTTTCCGTTTCATATATGTATCCATTATAAAAAATTATATTCTTAATATATATGATATAGAAATAATGTTTTATATTTTGGAAATATGTAAATCATGATCTATGTTATACAATCAAGAATAACAATTTAAAACATGTACGATAAAAAATGATATTATAACCCAAAATGTTACTTTAACATGGAAATTATTATTAAATATGTATTATAATGTAATACAATAATGATATATGATGTCATAAATATTAATATGGTTCTGTTATATTTTAATGTCATGCAATGGCCCGTGTTGTAACTACCCCAAGCCCTCCTCCCATAGGCCAGGGGCTGGTGACTAGCACCAAAGGTGTAAAAACCGATGTATGGGATGGAATTTCATTTTAAATAAGTAAATGCACACACAACCAGAGTACAAGTGGAAGTAAACACAATGTAAAGCAGTAACAAGGGTGCTGAAAGTACAAGGGGGCTAGAAATACAAGCCCCAATGGAAAGGTACAACTATAACTGAATGTAAAGTACAACTAAAGGACAATAGCAAAAAGGTGACAAGTAGCTCATGGAGCATCCTTCGGGTTCCTACTTGAAGGGTAGGTACATATGTCCTCCTTTGCACTACACATCTATCTGTCTCCTCAGGGTATCTTCTCGTCGTGAGGTCCACCTCTGGGTACCATCTCATCGTGATGTCCTCCTCTGGGTATCGTCCTGCTCCTCAAGCCACTCATCACTCCATGTTTGTCCATCTCCTCCGAGTATCGTCTCATCATGGGGTCCACCTTCGGGTATCGTCTTGTTGTGAGGTCCACCTCCGGGTACCATCCATATCCTCAATCCTCAACCACGATTAGTGATATCCGTTGTCTGAAACCAACACAACGTAGTGCTGGCATAGCCAGTGCAGGGGTTAGTAAACGCTACTCAGTAGGGACCCCGAGACCCCCGAAGGTCTCCCAGAATCCACAAAGGATAACCAAAAGGAAAGATAACAATCAGGAAGTAACATCCAACACTACATAGGTATATGCCCATACATATACCTAAGTCATCAATTTTCAGCTCTGCTCACGAGTTCATGTAAAACCCAATCCACACAAGAAACCACTACCAGTCCACACAGGAAACCACTACCAGTCCTCACAGAAAACCACAACAAGTCCACACAAGAAACCACTACCAGTCCACACAGAAAACCACTACGATTTCACATAGGAAACCACTACCAATACACATAGGAAAACACTACGGGTCCACCCAGGAAACCACTACCAGTCCACACAATAAACCACTATGAGTCCACATAGGAAACAACTACTAGTCCACACAAGAAACCACTATGAGTCCACACAAAAAACCACTACCTGTCCACACAACAAACCACTACCAGTCCACACATGAAAATAGTACAAGTCCACACAGGAAAACACTACTAATCCACACAGAAAAACACTAGTAGTCCACATAGGAAACAGTACAAGACAATACAGGAAAACTGTACCAATCCACATAGGAATACACTACTAATCCAAATTGAGAAACACTAGTAGTCCACACAAGAAAACAGTACAAGTCCACATAGGAAAACAGTATAAGACCACACATGAAAACACTACTTATCCACACATGAAAAATCTAGTAGTCCACACAGGAAAACAGTACAAGACATTCATATTGATGATAATGATTGATAGCCAAGCGTTAGCTCATGCAGGTATGCCACAAGAGAAGAACGTGGTTAGATGATCGGTTGTAACCTCTAGATCATCTAATCTATTGGACCCACACAGGATCGATTGGTACTCACCCCCGCAATGACCCACAAAGGTTCTGACCCACACCGGATTGATATGTACTAACCCCCACAATGACCCACACAGGATCTGGCCCAAACATGATCGATAGGTACTAACCCCCACAAAGACACACACAGAATTTTACCCACAAAAAATCATTAGGTACTAACCCCCGTAATGACCCACACAGGATCTGACCCACACACGATCGATAGGTACTGAGACCTGCAATGACCACCACAGGATCTGACCCACGTAGGATCGATATGCACTGACCTACATAGCATCACTGAGCACTGACCCACACAGTATCTGACCCACACATGGTCAGTATGCACTGACCCACATAGGATCGCTGAGCGCTGACCCACACAGGATCGGTATGTGCTCACCCACATAGGATCGCTGAGCGCTGACCCACACAGGATCTGACCCACACTGGATCATTATGCGCTAACCCACACAGGATCGCTTAGCGCTGACCCACACAGGATAGGTAGTATTCATCGTCTTCATCGAACCCACGGAGGATTCTTGAACGGAAGTCGATGCACTTGCAGCCAGCTCTAGGGTTCCCTCACACAGAACGCTCATTCCGGGAGGGTCCTCCCCACGAGCTATGGAGTAGATATATAAAGTATCAGGTAGACTAGAGTTGATGTATTCCAAAGTTCTGTCACGACATTAGGAACACAACGCGACATACAGCGCGTCAATCGGACGCCCGGTATGAGAGTTTTTGGCTTTTTCGTTCCAGGGCCCGGTTGGTTTTGAAGTCAAAACTAATCGGACTGTACTCCAACTACGTCCAAACCTCGTGAGGAGTAAGCCAAAAGGTCAGTCTCACTAAGAGGAAACCTAAAGAGTTGACGACACATCAATCGAACATCCGGAACTCAAGATATGAGCGTTTCGGCTCCGAGGGCCCGGTTGGTTTGTGTTCGAACCAACCCGGCCGTACAAAACGTTTTCCAAAACCTTGAGTATAATATACCAAAATGACCGTCTCAATCCATTAATCACTATGAAATTGATGGTGCGTCAAATAGGGGTCCCTAGCCCAAGAAATCGGCAAAAGACCGAAAACCGTCTGAAGTGGGGGGTTTGGGCCCGGTCTGGCCCAGCCCAACACCCCTGGGTCAGCCCGAACCGGGTCGACCTGACCCAGGCCTGGGTCTGGCCCACTAGGGCATGGCCCAGACTGGCTGGGCACGGCCTGGTCCTGTCCGCGCGGCCCGCCCTGGTTCATCCCGGGGGGGGGGGGGGGGGACTCCCCCATCGTGCTCCACGGATGCGGCGCTGCCAAGTCCTTTGCTCCGTGGATGCGGCCTAAAGCCACGTCCCTTCTTGGATCCCGTGCGATGTGGGATCTAGCTGTTGTTGCCGTCGTGGCAGGTCCTAGCCGGAGGCACGCCGGTGCGCCGCCGCCTCCAGCCGCCGGTGATCTCCGCAAGCCACCGGAGCCGCTCCAGTGGTCCTTTTTTGCTCTGGTCTGCACCTACGGCCATCCCGGGACTCACTCTTCACAGCGACGGTCTTCAAACGTCGTTGTGGTCTAGTTCCATCTTAGGCCGTCGTCATGCGCATCAAGAATATATGAACGGTGGGTTAGGACTTGTTCCAAGGTCTACACCCACCGCGTTAGAGTTTTTAAACAAAAACCAAAAATTCTTTTAAATTTCCGAGGTTATAAAACTCATAAACAAATAAGTTGAATCAATAACCCTCACAAAAAGGTTAAACGCCACGCCGTAGTAAAAAAAATCTCATAAGAAATAAACAATTCCCCTTACCTCACCAAAAGATGACGAGCATCGACGTCGTGGGAAAATGGTTCGTAGGCGTTAACGGAGTGTGCCAATAAGGAAGCGGTGTCATGAGAGAAGAAAGGGAGGCGCGTCGTTTCTCTTCTATGATCCGGCGTTCTTCGTCGAGTGAGACGTCGTTCTTCGTCGGAGGGCGGCGTTCTTCCAAAAACTCATGAGTTTGAAGGAGATTCCTCTTTTCCCACAATGCAAGTGTAACATCCCAGGAAAATTAAGAATAAATGATTTTCATATTTATTAATATTTGTGAATTAAATATTAATTTTAGTTGAAAAGGGTTTCTATGTTCGATAGTGTACCCGATACGCAACAACAGGGTTCTTTGGAATCTTACGTTGCACTCAAATAATATAATTTTATTATTTTAAAAGGTCGTTAAATCCTAGCCGTTGTATTCGGGGGAATGAACAAAACTAACTACAATATGATTATACATGTAATAACATTGGTCCAATAAATGTTAGAGGATTAAGATGTGAATGAATCTAATTTTAAGCATAATTTACATTAAAAGGTCGATTTACCGCCTTTTAATGGCGAACCCCTTTTAAATCCAGTTTTCGTCACTTTAATACATTATATATGACCAAAAAAATTCCTTCTTTATAATGGGGAAATCAAAATTTACTTTTGGTATTTTTTTGGTATTTCTCTGATAAAGTTCAATTTTTAATGAATAATGGAAAATAATGTATTTTAATTCAGATGTGCCTTTTAATCTAATTTATTAATATGGATAAATTATCATTTTAATTGGTCTTAAAGTTAAATTAAAATATATTTTTACCATTTAATCCAATGTTGGTCATTGGAGTTAATTTCACTTTCAAATTGGATATAAACAAATATCAATCTTTTGATAGTTATTGTTTCTTAAAAACACGCTATTTGTTTTGACAGCGGGAATTAATTTTAAATTAATTTATGCCACTTATTTGTTTTGATTTTGGAAAAATGGATTCCATATTTGTAATCAGGAGGCCCAAATTGTATAAATAGGTAACTTTTATTTTTAGACTTTTTAAATATTTACTTCAGTAATTATTTTATTAACCGTAGTTAAAGGGTAAATCGGGTAAATAAGGGTAAACAAATAATATTATAATAATTACCTTTACACTTGTCCAAACCTTATTTTATGAGTCATTTCCGACCATTAAAAACCATGGGTCGATTTATGGGACCCCATGGAGCCACTTGGTTGAGAAAGTGACATTAATGCCTTTTATTTAAAGTAAAAGTAAAAATGACACTAACATAAATTGTTTTACTAAAACAATTTTTAGATGGGGTTATACAAGTCATATATTTGACTATAAATACTCTTTATAAAGCTAAAACGATTTCTTACATCATGATATTTTTTTTATAATTTGTAAACATTATATAAATTAATTTATTTATGACATCATGATGATGCAACGATTACCTCATTAATGAACGGTTTAAATAAAATGAAATGATAATATAAACTCTAAGACCTACCCTTGTCCAAAAACTATTGGATGGGTATATTTCGAACCCTAATCATCTTAGTCTCAATATATATTAATGTGGGACCTTTAAAATCCGAAAAACTTTTGAAAATAAAATAATAGTTTCATGATATCCAAAAGTGCCCTTTTCTCCTCTTATAAAAGGCCCCCACCTCTACCTCATTTCCCACAATACTCAAGCCTTTGGATCGGCAAACCCCTGCCCATTTACTCTCTCCACATCAATCTCCTCATCCTAGAGGATTCACTTTGGGCAGAATCTATTCCAATGAATCCTTTGGGCTCAAATCAAAAAGAGTTACACTTTTAAAGGTAATTCTTTCTCTCATGTTCATTTGTTTTATTTTTCTTCTCCAAACCCCTAAACTATTTTTATTTATTTCTTTTGTAACAACACAAGTATATTCAATATTCTAGTGTTTTGTAATAATAAGTATTCGAGCTACACTCACACACACCTACATCTAATGGTTAATGAACATAATGTTTCTGTGGATGGCGAAATTCTGCCTCCCGAAACGATGATTGTTCAATACTCATCGAACACCTTCAAAGGTGTCCATTATGATGTCACTATTTTTATATATGATATATAATATGTTTATTCATTCCTTAAGCTTCTGTATTTTTCATTTATGGAATACCATTATGGTTTCCATTATGGGTAAACACGGTATCTTCATTTTAGGAAGTGCGGACTACCGCCCCCTGAAAGTGATTTGATTCGTTAATACCATATGTGGGATGTATAAAGGATAAAGTTAATTATATTATATATGATATTATACTGGAATTATAATACACCTTTATATCATTATGATTCTATTCCATAAAATACAAAATAGAAATGGATGTAGAGTTCATGCGTACGTACGACTTACCGTCTCCATTAATGGTGCATTTCATTTCTTACCTCTAAATATTTTGTAATATTATAAATAAATGTATATACTGAATATATATGATATATATGTTATCCAAATCATGAATATCATTCTGTATATAATGAACCTTTGACCAAATGAACAACATGTAAATGTAAGAAGTCCATTTTTTTGACTTAAGAACCAAATACCGACAAAATGAACATTATTAACGTAAATGATTACATGGTGTTAACATGGTATAAAAGGAATAATGAACTTGAAAAAGGTTCTTATGCAAGTTGATATTAACTGAATTTTATTATTCAGGAGATTTAAGAACGGTCAGGTCAAGTCGAATATGAGGTATGGGATTTCGTCTCAATCTCCTTTCGTTGAGGCATATTTTGTTTTATACACATCCTTCATTTATACGGTGTATAAACCCATTTGACATTTACATTTTTCCAAAAAGAATCTTTTTTATACGAAGCGTTTTACTAAACGACAAAAAAGAATGTTTTTCTATCGTACGTATGCGGCGACAATGACTTTTCTGCCGCCGTGAGTATTATTTGATCTTTGGCTTCCTCAGCAAGTCATAATATTTTTAAAAGTAAATAAATATCATATACACTTTTATGTATTATGGTACTGAAAATGTATTCTATAATGAAAATTTTATGTTTCCTTTATGCATGTTTTATGTGATATGATTATATTATGGTTCTTGGGCATTGTTTATGAAGACGGGTGGTTCCGTGATAAACTAAGGGTGGGTGAGCCCGATATAGCTCACCAATGAATTGGGTAACATGACGGAGGTAAACATGAATGTTTCTCCTAAGAGATTTAGGGAATATACTGTGATGGGTATTCCAAACATAACCAAGAGGTTTACTCCCTATGTAAGAATGTTATGAATTCCTCAAGTTACCTTTATGTCATATGATTTCTATGAGTTATTCATAAAACTTATGATTTCATGAGGTATGTTAAAGTGATTGTGTTTAATGAGTAAAGTATGTTTTCATACATGGACTAATGTTTTCATTTTGTACTTTTTTATCCCTTACTGATATTTTATGCTCATCCCAAGCTTTTGAAATGTTTTCACAGGTCAAGGGAAAGGTACATGATGTGATGATAGTGTCAAGGAAGTGTCAAGATTGAATCCATGTTTTTTTAGTACTGTTTCTGTTGATGAGAAAAATGAATACTATCTTTTATGTAACCACCTTACTTAAAAGTGGGATGTAATGTATGTTTTGTGATCTAATTCTCTAAAACTCTATACCCAAAAAGATTCTCAATGTGTATTCGTGAAATAACTCAAGATTAAGTAATGTTTAAGGCTGGGGCATTATAGTTGGTATCATAGGTCGGTTTAGACAACTTTAGGAGTTAGAAAAAAAGTTAAATTTTATGTCCCTAAATTAATTTATGGTATGATTGAAATGATATATCATTTAACGATTACCATGTTGCTTTGCCTAAGATATTTCTGTGATCAGAATGGTTTTCTGCAAAGGAAACAGTGAAGCTATGTTGGGAAGACATCATGAGGAAGACAACCTTCTGAATCAGCATCCTGAGATGGTTGGAATTGGAACTGAACAGTTTGTTGCTGTAATGGTGTAGTTGACTCAAGCGATAAATGGTGGTGGTATCCATGCACGAGATCAGCCAGATCAACCGCAGAGAAACATGTCAGCGGTGGAACATTTCATGAGGCAACATCCTCCATCATTCAGAGGATCATCTGACCCTGTTCTAGCTGAAGGGTGGATTAAAGAACTGGAGAATATTTTTGATGTCATGGGTGTTCAGACAATCAAAAGGCTAGTCTTGCTATTTACTGTTTGGAGGGTGAGGCAGATCAGTGGTGGTTGATGGTTAAAAATATCAGGGATGCTGATGAGATTGATGCTCTCAAATGGGATGAATTCAAAGGTATGTTTCTTGAAAAATATTTCCCTAAGGCTGTTCAACTTAGGATGGAAAAACAATTCTTGGAATTGAGGCAAGAGGAAGACTCAGTGGCTACTTATGAAGAAAGGTTCACTCGTTTGGAAAGGTATACTCCATACTTTATCTGAGACCTTGATAGTAAAGTCAATCGTTTTTACACAGGATTAAAGCCAAAATATCGAAGGGAATTAGCTTCTCATGATTTCAAAAGTTATGAAAAGCTTGTTCGATGTGCTGAGAAGGTGGAAATGGAGTTTGCCGATGATCAAGTGTTCTATAACCACCAACAGAAGAAGAGACCGAGGTGGCAGGAGAAGGGGAATAATTCTTCAAAAAAAGTTTGATGGTAAGAAAACTAAGATTCCAATTTGTGATAAGTGTGGTAAAAGGCATCCTGGGGAATGTCTTTTGAATTCTGGAAAGTGCTACCGATGTGGTAAGATGGGACATAGGGCTCGTGACTGCACTAAAAAGAATCAATGTGATGGTAAGGCAAAATTTGATTTACAGTTAGTGAAATGTTTCAAGTGCAATGAGATGGGTCACTATGAAAATGAGTATTCGACAAAGAGCTCGAGTGATGTGAAACAGTTAGACTACAAGCATAAAGGGGTGGTGAAATGCTTTGCAACTACTTCAGCAGATTTTGGGCCATCAAATGAAGTGGTATCAGGTACTTTGTTTGTTTTTTCAGATTATGCCAGTGTGTTGTTTGATTCAGGGTCTACACATTCTTTTATCTCTGAAAACTTTTCTAGTAAATTGAGAATACCATCTCAAGAAATGACTCCTGAACTGGTGGTAAAAACACCTGGGGGAAATGTTGATGCAAAAAGAATTTATAAGAACCTTCCTATACTTATCCATGGAAAGAACCTACTTGCAAACCATATTGTTCTACCTCTAGTAGAGTTTGATGTTATCCTGGGTATGGATTGGCTTTCTGTTTATCATGCTAAGATTGACTGCAGAGCTAAAGGGGTTTCTTTTCAGAATGATTTTCAGTTTGTATACAAAAATGAGCCCTTGCTATTGATAACATATCAAGAGGCTGAGAAACTAGTAAAAGATAGAAATGAATGTTACCTTGCACATATTGTTGAAAACAAAGGAGTTGTTCAGATTAATGATGTGCCAGTGGTAAATGAGTACCTTGATGTTTTTCCTGATGAGTTTCCCAGTATTATACATGATCGAGAAGTTGAATTTACTGTTGACTTAGTTCCTGATGCTAAGCCAATTTCAAATCCCCCTTATCGAATGGCTCAAATTGAACTTTTGGAGTTAAAGAAGCAATTACAGGAATTATTAGAGAATGGATTCATTCAACCTAGCACATCACCATGGGGTGCTCCTGTTTTATTTATTAAAAAGAAAGATGATTCAATGAGACTTTGCATTGATTATAGAGCCTTTAAAAACATCACTGTTAAGAACAAATATCCTTTGCCTCATATCGATGATTTGTTTGATCAGCTCTAGGGAGCTCAGTATTTTTCGAAGATTGACTTGAGGTCGGGGTACCATCAGTTGAAAGTAAAAGAAGTGGATGTTCCTAAGACTACTTTTTGTAATAGATATGGCCATTATGAATTTGTAGTCATGCCTTTTGGGCTAACTAATGCTCCTGTTGTATTCATGGACCTTAGGAATAGAATTTTCCATGAGTTATTGGATAGGTTTGTGGTCGTTTTCATTGATGATATTTTGGTGTTTTCTAAAAGTAAAGAGGAGCATGAATGTCATTTAAGGGTTGTTTTGAAAACCTTAAAAGAAAATAAATTGTATGGGAAATTTAGCTAGTGTGAGTTTTGGTTGAAAAAATTTTATTTCCTTGGTCACATTATTTCAAAAGATGGGATAACTGTTGATCCTGAAAAAACAAAAGTTATTGAATAATTTCCAAGACCCACAAATGTAACCAAGATTCATAGTTTTCTTGGTTTGGAACAGTATTACAGAAGGTTTGTTAGAAATTTTTCACGGTTATCTAGTCCTGTCACGACCCGACCTCGGGGCCCGTGCCGTGACTACCCCAAGCCCGCCTTCCATAGGCCAGGGGCTGGCGACTAGCACCAAGGCGTAAAATCCCGGTAAACAGGGAAGGCATTGCCTTTATAAGTAACAACCACCACAGAGTCAGCAAGCGGAAAGTAACTACAAGTGCAGAAAAGTAAAGGGGGCCGGAATACAAGCCCAACTGAAAGTACAACTGAAAAAGTAAAGAACAGCAACTGAAGAGAAGACGGCGGCCTCGCGTCGTCCACTGGCAATCCCACCTGAAGGGTGGGTACAGATAGCCTCCAGGCTCCTCGGGTCCCACGTCCGCTCCGAGAACGTCCCGCCCAGTGGTCCACCTCCAGGTACCGTCCTGCTCCACGCCCAACCGAGATCAGCGCTGTCCGTCGTCTGCATCCAACACATCAAGGTGCGGGCATAGCCCGTGCAGGGGTGAGTATAAGCTACTCAGTAAGGACCCCGAGACCCCCGAAGGTCTCCCAAAATCCACAAAGGATATAGCACAAAAGAAAGATGCAATCACGAAGTAACATCTGACTTGACCTAGGTATATGCCCATACATATACCTAAGTCCCCAATTCTAGCTCTGCTCACGAGCTCAAGAACAACTCAATCCACGCAGGAAAGCAAGACTCAAATCCACAAGGAGAGTAAACAGTAAATCCACAAAGGATAGTTCAACACAAACCACAAAGGAGAGTAACATAAGATTCAGCTCAACCAGGTATACTTTTTCAGATGACGTCAAAGATGATCACTGATCCATCTAAGTCGTCGGACCCACGAAGGATCGATAGGTACTAACCCTCGCAAAAGACCCACACAGGATCGGGCTCACACAGAACCTGTAGGCAGTGGCTCACACAGAACCGGTAGTAAGGACCCACATAGGATCGGGCTCACATAGAACCTGTAGCACTGATCCACGTAGGATCGCTGAGTGCAGTAGTCGGTGCAGTCCACTGAGGATCTCTGCACAGTCGTCGCCGCAGTCCACGAAGGATCTCTGCTCTGCCGTCGTCGTAGTCCACGGAGGATCTCTGCTCTGTCGTCGAAGTCACAGCCAGCGCTAGGGTTCCCGCACACAGCGAGCTCGTTAGGGAGGGTCCGCTCCACGAGCCGAGAGGCTGATACATCAACTGACACATAGTCCGAAGTTGATGTATCCAAAAGTTCCGTATCGACAACAGGATCTCAACGCAACAGACGACGCGTCAATCGGACGCCCATTCTGAGAGTTATTGACATTTTCGTCCCAGGGGCCCGGTTGGTTTTTAGGGCAAAACCAACCCGACCGTACTCCGCCTGTATCCGATCCTCGGGCGGAGTATGCCAAAAGTTCCGTCTCACTTAGAGGAAACTACCACAGCTGACGGTACGTCGATCGGACGTCCGTAGCTCAAGTTATGAGCGTTTCCGCTCCGAGGGCCCGGTTGGTTTCGTGTACGAACCAACCCGGCCGAACCCAAAGTCTTCCGAAACCTTGATTATAATATACCGAAACGACCGTATCGATCCAAGGATCGCGTAGCCGCTGACGGTTCGTCAATCGGAGGTCTCAGGCCCAAGATATGGGCAAACGACCGAAGAAGGCCCGAAAACGGGGGTTCTGGGCCCGGGGCGACCCGGCCCGAACCACCCCTGGGTCGGCCGAACCAGGTCGACCCGAACCGGGTCGGCCCGGCTAGGCCGGGTCCGGTCCGGCCTGGGCGCGGCCCGGCCGACCGGACCGGCCGGCTCGGCTTCGGCGGCGCGGCCGAAGAAACCGCCGCGGGTTTGACCCGCGGCTTGGAGGAACGCGGCCCGCGCGGGCCGCGTGCTGGGTGGCCGGACCGCGGACGCGGTCCGGCGGTTCGCCGCCGCCGCAGCTCGGCCGCGGCGGAGTTTCCGGCGGCGCACCAGGCGCCGCCGCCGCCGCCTTCCGCGGGCCGCCGGAGTTGCTCCGGTGGCCCGTTTTGCCTCCCGTCTGCGCCATTGCTCCTCCCGGGGGCCGATCTTCACTGCAGGATCAACGGATCGCCCTTGCCGCACGGTTCGTCGTCGTCCACCAAATCCGCACAACAAAAGATCGGCGGAGGGTTGCCGGGTCTTGTTCGTTAGATCCGCACCCTCCGCGTTAGTCATAAACAACGGGAGGAAAAGAAAATAATCAACAACAATTTTAATTAAATTAAAATTGTTCGGAGATCAGGTTCTTTATTTTAAAAGAATAAACACGGGAAATAAAATATTCCAACATCCTTTACCTTGTCGTCGTCGGACGTGAGGTCGTCGCGGAATCGCTCGTCGCGGAAGGAGGGGATCGTCGCGTCGTTGCGGAGGAGAAGTTCGTCGCACCGCGGGAAAAACGTCGCGCCGACGATCTCCGGATCAAGATCAAACGGATTTAATTAATTTAAATCCGTTGATATCGAATTATAAAAAGGGGAGAATTAGAAGATTCGATTCTCACCTTTAACCGCTGATCGTAGGTCCGCCGCGGAAGAAGAGGCGCCGTAGAAGAAGAAGGAGAAGGTCGCGGAAAAGTGTGTTGACGTCGCGGATCGTGCGTCGTCGAATTCCGGTTCCAGCGTTCTTCGCGTTCTTCGCGTTCTTCGCGTTCTTCGCGTTCTTCGCGGGGAGAGTGGAGGTTTAGAGGATCTCGCACAACAGGAGGATCCTCCAAAATAGACAAGTTTGTCTATTTTATTATTTTGCCAACAAACGCAAAACGCGTAAGTAACGACCCATTAAATTCGTTGAATTAATTCAACGAATGAAACAGCCCATTTAATTCACGAAATAAACTGCCCAATTAAATGGTCTGTTAAGAAATAAAAGAAAACGCGTCGGTTGACTTTTCAGTTACTTTGACGGGTTTTCGCGGGTGCGTTACTTAGCGAAAGAAACGGCTGGGCTCGTGCGGGCCCTGCCTCACAAATATCCTACCAAGAGGGTAGGATATTTCCGGATAGCACCCTATCCGCTTTAACTCAGTTCAAGTGGCTTCCAAGTGACTTCCAAGCAGCTTAAGTGAAATAAAATAAAGTTGTCGCACAAATTTTATTTTATTTCTGTCTTAAAGCCCCAAAATTTAAAAACCACGTCTGAGCAAACGCAACTCCGGAAGAGGCGTTTCTAAGCAAATACCGGCGCTGCGATTTCATCGGTGCCCTCAGAATTCGATTCCGGGCACCGGTTCAAAAGATAGAAAAACCCGCTCGTCCGTTCACTGAACGTACCCGAGCCAAACTTCGGAAATTGATTCCGGGCACACCGGGCCTCGGAATCAGGTGCCGTCTGAAGCTGCGCTCTTGTAAAATTCCAAAGAAAATTAAGAAAAAAATTTCCTTGAAATTTGCGGGTCTTCACATTACTCCCACCTCAGGGCTTTACGTCCCCGTAAAGATACATCAAAAACTAGGGGAACAAATGGGGGTACTGAGCACGCATCTGAGCCTCCCGCTCCCAAGTGCTCTCCTGGAGGTTCCCGTGCTGCCATCTGACGCGCACAAGAGGAATCGACCGCCCACGTAGGACCCGCTCCTGTCGATCCTCGATCTCCACTGGGACCTCCGCAAAAGTCGCCCCATCGTCCACGTCCAGCTCCCCAAAGTCGATTATGTGCGTCGGGTCGTGCACGTATCTCCTCAGCTGAGACACGTGGAAGACGTCGTGCACCCGGTGCAACTGAGGTGGTAGAGCCAGGCGATAAGCCACCTCTCCTATCCTGTTGAGGACCTGGAAAGGCCCGATGAAGCGTGGAGACAACTTGCCGCCTCGGCCAAATCTCCGTAAACCACGTCGAGGTGAGACACACAAAAAGACGTGGTCACCATCCTCGAACTCTAGTGGCCTCCGCCTCCTGTCGACATACGACTTCTGCCGGCTCTGAGCTGTCCTCATCCTCTCCTGGATGATCTGGACCTTCTCTGTCGTGGCTCGGACCATCTCTGGTCCCACGAGTGCTGACTCCCCAGGGTCTGTCCAGCACAACGGTGATCTGCAGGGTCTACCGTACAACGCCTCGTATGGTTCCATCCCGATGGTGGAGTGGTAGCTGTTGTTGTACGCGAACTCCACCAAGGGTAGGTGGTCCTCCCAGCTGCGACCAAAGTCGAGAACATATGCACGGAGCATGTCCTCGAGTGTCTGTATGGTCCTCTCCGTATGACCATCCGTCTGAGGGTGGAAGGCTGTGCTCAGATGGAGCCGCGTCCCGAACGCCTCCTGCAACCCCTTCCAAAGCCGGGAAGTGAAACGAGCATCTAGATCGGAGACGATAGACGATGGCACACCGTGAATCCGTACGATCTCCTGGACGTAAAGACGTCCCAAGCTCTCCACTGAGCCCTGCTCTCTGATGGGTAAGAAGTGTGCCGACTTGGTGAGTCGGTCGACAATCACCCAAATGGAGTCGTGACCTCTGGAAGTGCGTGGAAGTCCAGTCACGAAGTCCATAGATATGCCATCCCACTTCCACTCCGGGACCTCCAAGGGCTGTACCAAGCTTGCTGGTACCTGATGCTCTGCCTTCACCTGCTGGCAGGTGAGGCATCGTGAAACGAACTCTGCCACAGCTTTCTTCATGCCCAGCCACCAGTGCTGTCGTCTGAGATCCGGGTACATCTTCGCCACTCCGGGATGCACCGCCAAGGGAGAAGTGTGAAACTTTCTCAGCACCTCCTCTCGTAAAGCGACTGGTACGAAGGTACGTCCTCTGAAAAGGATGTCGTGCTCTGCTCCAAGGGAGAAACCATCAGGCGCCTGACCTGAGGATATCAGTGCACGCCGGGTCTCACAGTCAGCGTCCCCACGCTGAGCCTCTCTGACCCGCTGTAGAAGTGGAGGAGAGACTGTGAGAGACTGAAGAAAGGATGCTCCGTCTCTATCCACGAAGGATATATGTATGGAGGCTAGCTGCTCTGTCGCCTCCTCAAGTAGCTGAATGCCCATCCTCCTGCTGAGGGCATCGGCTACCACGTTCCCCTTCCCAGGAGTATAGACTATCTCAAAGTCATAGTCCTGGAGGAACTCAAGCCATCTCCGCTGTCTCAGGTTCAGGTCCTTCTGAGAGAAGATATACCTGAGACTCTGGTGGTCAGAAAAGACTGTGAAGCGCTCGCCCATCAGATAGTGCCGCCAAGTCTTCAGAGCGAAGACCACTGCTGCTAACTCCAGGTCATGTGTGGCGTAGTTCTGCTCATGCGGCCTCAACTGACGTGATCCGTAGGCGATCACGGCCCGCTCCTGTATCAGGACGCAACCGAGTCCAGTCCCTGATGCGTCGCAGTAAACTATGTATCCAACTCCCTCCTCAGGCAACCTCAAGATAGGTGCGCTGGTCAACCTCTGCCTCAGCTCCTGGAAGCTCTGCTGGCATCTGTCTAACCACACGAAGGGTTTCCCCTTCTTCGTCAACGCTGAGAGTGGTGCCGCAACTCTGGAGAAGTCTGGAACGAATCTCCGATAGTATCCGGCTAGGCCCAAGAAGCTCTGCACCTCCGTCACGCTCCTGGGTGGCTCCCAAGCTAGCACTGCCTCGATCTTCGCGGGATCCACTGCAACTCCCACCTCAGAGATGACGTGCCCCAAGAAGTGGACCTCACGTAACCAGAACTGGCACTTTGAGGGCTTTCCATAAAGCTGGTGCTCTCGGAGCGTGTCTAGCACAACTCGCAGGTGGTAGGCATGCTCCTCCTCAGTCGTCGAGTATACCAAAATGTCGTCAATGAAGACCACGACAAATCGGTCGAGGTATGGCTGGAAGATCCTGTTCATGAGGCTCATGAACACTGCTGGAGCATTGTTTATGCCGAACGGCATAACCAAGAACTCATAATGGCCATACCGACACCTGAAGGCCGTCTTCTGCACGTCCTCGTCTCGAACTCTGAGCTGATGATAGCCTGACCGGAGGTCTATCTTCGAGAACCACCGCGCTCCCTTGAGCTGATCGAAGAGGTCATCAATCCGAGGCAGCGGATACTTGTTCCTCACTGTCACCTGGTTCAGGCGACGATAGTCGACACACAGTCGCAAGCTCCGGTCCGCCTTCTTGGCGAACAAAATCGGGGAAGCCCAGGGTGAAACACTGGGTCGGATAAACCCCTTGCTCTGCAAGTCCTCCAACTGTACCCGCAGCTCCCGAAGCTCGGCAGGGGCCATCCGATATGCTGGAGTAGATATCGGGGCTGTCCCGGGGTACAAGTCGATGTAAAAGTCTACCTCTCTACGAGGAGGTAGCCCTGGAACGTCGTCGGGAAAGACGACCACGTACTGGTCCACCACTGCAGGAAAAGCTGGACTCCGCACGTCCAATGCTCCTAGGATGAGGCTAGCCAATTGATTAGAGATGGGCTGCACTCTCCTCTGCGGAAGTCCATCCTGTGCTGCAAAGGTTCCCTTCTCGCCGGTGAAGGTAAACCTGCTCCAGTCGGTGCGAACACATCGCACCTTCCGCCTAAAACAGTCGATCTGGGCATGAACCGTGGATAGCCAATCCATGCCCAAGATTACGTCGTAAGGCTTCGACGCCGCTACAAGGAGATCCCAGCCGAAGCTCTCGCCTACTAGAGTAAGCTCACACTGCCGGCACCAGTGTGTAATCGTCGAGTCTGCTCCCGTAGGAGTCTCTAGCCGTAAGGATCGAGCCAACGGCTCAGTCGGAATCTCTGAGCTCCGAACAAGGGCAGAGGCTATGAAAGAGTGACTCGCTCCTGTGTCTATAAGTACTGCAGCAATGGTGGAATAGACACAGATCGTACCTCGAATCATCTCTGGCATGTCGGGGTCGTAGGCCTCCACTGCCTGGAGCTGGGCCTGTCCCTGCCCGCCAGCTCCCTGTGGTCGAGGTGGCCCTCCTGGTGGTGGTGGGGGTAGAGCCTGGAAGCGTCGCCCACCACCCGTTGCTCGGCCAGCTCCTCTGCCTCGTCCGCCTCCTCCCTGCGGACCGCCACGGTCGACCCTCTGCCTCTGCTTGGGTGGCCCCTCCACCGTCTGATGCTCCTCTGATCGGCGAGTCGGGCAGTCACGTCCCATGTGACCCTGCCCGCCACAGGAGTAGCACAGCCTGCCTCTCGGAAGGCTGGCACTCCGCTGTGTGCCCCGCACTGTTGAGCCGGTGTCCTGAGGCCGTCTGCATGGGGGTCTGGTCTGCCTGGACCCGAGAGTCATCCGTCGGCTACCTGCTGCCGAAGACTCAGCTACCTGCAGCCCTGCGCTAGGTCTCACCGCTGAAGAAGGCTCTGCCTGGAAGCTCTCGATCAGGAGGGCTCGCTCCAGCACTCCTGCCTGGGTCGGAATGCTGAGGGAGATCAGTGACGCCCGAATCTCCTGCCGCAAGCCCTGCTCGAAGGTCCGGGCCCGGAAGAAGGGGTACCGTACCATGTCGGTCGAGTAGCGAGATAGGTCAGTGAACCTCGCCGCGTACTGAGCGACCGTCATGCTGCCCTGGCGCAGCTGGAGAAGCTCCTGGATGCGCACTGTTCGGAGGGTGGCCAGGACGAACTCAGAGCGGAAGAGGCTCTCGAAGTCCGTCCAGAGCAAGGATGCCTCATCGTGAACCTGGAGCATCAAGCTCCACCATCGTCCTGCCGCCGCCTGCAGGAGGCTCGCCGCGAGAATCACCATGAGATCCGTTGGTGTCCTCACTAGCCTAAAGATCCGTACCACCGCCTCTAGCCAGTCCTCGGCGGCCTGGGGGTCCGCCTCACCGCGAAACCTGGGCGGTCGCTGGCTCTAAAACTCATGCAGTGCCCTGAGGCGACGTGCATCGTCAGCGTCTGGTACTGGTAGCATCGGTGGCTCGGCGGGTAAAGCTACCGCCGGTGCCACTGCTGGAAAAGGGCCCTGCACCGAGGCCTCGTCGCTCGGTGGGCTGCCGTCGCGCCCTACACTCGGAACCCTAGCTGGCTGTCGTCGCGGGGCCATCCTGAAAAGGAGAACAAGAGCAACACAGTCAGAACAGTATACCTGGTGAGCTGGCACAAGTAATCACAAGGAAAACCTGAGAATTTCATAAAGCAGATCAGTATACCCGGTGAGCTGACACAAGTAATCCCGAAGAAGACTTGAAACACACACGCAATCAATCTTTCATGCATTAAGTCTGAAATCAGGAGTCAGGGTCCTGGTGTACGGATACGTCGGCCGCCGCACCAACACTGGGCTCCCTGAACTGATAACCACACTGAATACACTAAACACTATTGCTTCATATAGAAAGAAAAGACGATCAGAGTCTGCGGTAGAACCGACCACCTCTGATACCAATTTGTCACGACCCGACCTCGGGGCCTGTGCCGTGACTACCCCAAGCCCGCCTTCCATAGGCCAGGGGCTGGCGACTAGCACCAAGGCGTAAAATCCCGGTAAACAGGGAAGGCATTGCCTTTATAAGTAACAACCACCACAGAGTCAGCAAGCGGAAAGTAACTACAAGTGAAGAAAAGTAAAGGGGGCCGGAATACAAGCCCAACTGAAAGTACAACTGAAAAAGTAAATAACAGCAACTGAAGAGAAGATGGCGGCCTCGCGTCGTCCACTGGAAATCCCACCTGAAGGGTGGGTACAGATAGCCTCCAGGCTCCTCGGGTCCCACGTGCGCTCCGAGCACGTCCCGCCCAGTGGTCCACCTCCAGGTACCGTCCTGCTCCACGCCCAACCGAGATCAGCGCTGTTCGTCGTCTGCATCCAACACATCAAGGTGCGGGCATAGCCCGTGCAGGGGTGAGTATAAGCTACTCAGTAAGGACCCCGAGACCCCCGAAGGTCTCCCGAAATCCACAAAGGATATAGCACAAAAGAAAGATGCAATAACGAAGTAACATCTGACTCGACTTAGGTATATACCCATACATATACCTAAGTCCCCAATTATAGCTCTGCTCACGAGCTCAAGAACAACTCAATCCATGCAGGAAAGCAAGACTCAAATCCACAAGGAGAGTAAACAGTAAATCCACAAAGGATAGTTCAACACAAACCACAAAGGAGAGTAACATAAGATTCAGCTCAACCAGGTATATTTTTTCAGATGACGTCAAAGATGATCCCTGATCCATCTAAGTCGTCGGACCCACGAAGGATCGATAGGTACTAACCCCCGCAAAAGACCCACACAGGATCGGGCTCACACAGAACTTGTAGGCAGTGGCTCACACAGAACCGGTAGTAAGGACCCACATAGGATCGGGCTCACACAGAACCTGTAGCACTGATCCACGTAGGATCGCTGAGTGCAGTAGTCGACGCAGTCCACTGCGGATCTCTGCACAGTCGTCGCCGCAGTCCACGAAGGATCTCTGCTCTGCCGTCGTCGCAGTCCACGGAGGATCTCTGCTCTGTCGTCGAAGTCACAGCCAGCGCTAGGGTTCCCGCACACAGAGAGCTCTTTAGGGAGGGTCCGCTCCACGAGCCGAGAGGCTGATACATCAACTGACACGTAGTCCGAAGTTGATGTATCCAAAAGTTCCGTATCGACAACAGGATCTCAACGCAACAGACGGCGCGTCAATCGGACGCCCGGTCTGAGAGTTATTGGCATTTTCGTCCCAGGGGCCCGGTTGGTTTTTAGGGAAAAACCAACCCGACTGTACTCCACCTGTATCCGATCCTCGGGCGGAGTATGCCAAAAGTTCCGTCTCACTTAGAGGAAACTACCACAGCTGACGGTACGTCGATCGGACGTCCGTAGCTCAAGTTATGAGCGTTTCCGCTCCGAGGGCCCGGTTGGTTTCGTGTACGAACCAACCCGGCCGAACCCAAAGTCTTCCGAAACCTTGAGTATAATATAACGAAACGCCCGTATCGATCCAAGGATCACGTAGCCGCTGACGGTTCGTCAATCGGAGGTCTCAGGCCCAAGATATGGTCAAAAGACCGAAGAAGGCCCGAAAACGGGGGTTCTGGGCTCGGGGCGACCCGGCCCGAACCACCCCCGGGTTGGCCGGACCGGGTCGACCCGAACCGGGTCGGCCCGGCCGACCGGACCGGCCGGCTCGGCTTCGGCCGCGCGGCCGAAGAAACCGCCGCGGGTTTGACCCGCGGCTTGGAGGAACGCGGCCCGCGCGGGCCGCGTGCTGGGTGGCCGGACCGCGGACGCGGTCCAGCGGTTCGCCCCCACCGCGGCTCGGCCGCGGCGGAGTTTCCGGCGGTGCGCCGGGCGCCGCCGCCTCCGGTCGCCGGCGCCGCCGCCTTCCGCGGGCCGCCGGAGTTGCTCCGGTGGCCCGTTTTGCCTCTCGTCTGCGCCATTGCTCCTCCCGGGGGCCGATCTTCACTGCAGGATCAACGGATCGCCCTTGCCGCACGGTTCGTCGTCGTCCGCCAAATCCGCACAACAAAAGATCGGCAGAGGGTTGCCGGGTCTTGTTCGTTAGATCCGCACCCTCCGCGTTAGTCATAAACAACGGGAGGAAAAGAAAATAATCAACAACAATTTTAATTAAATTAAAATTGTTCGGAGATCAGGTTCTTTATTTTAAAAGAATAAACACGGGGAATAAAATATTCCAACATCCCTTACCTTGTCATCGTCGGACGTGAGGTCGTCGCGGAATCGCTCGTCGCGGAAGGAGGGGATCGTCGCGTCGTTGCGGAGGAGACGTTCGTCGCACCGCGGGAAAAACGTCGCGCCGACGATCTCCGGATCAAGATCAAACGGATTTAATTAATTTAAATCCGTTGATATCGAATTATAAAAAGGGGAGAATTAGAAGATTCGATTCTCACCTTTAACCGCTGATCGTAGGTCCGCCGCGGAAGAAGAGGCGCCGTAGAAGAAGAAGGAGAAGGTCGCGGAAAAGTGTGTTGACGTCGTGGATCGTGCGTCGTCGAATTCCGGTTCCGGCGTTCTTCGCGTTCTTCGCGTTCTTCGCGTTCTTCGCGGGGGGAGTGGAGGTTTAGAGGATCTCGCACAACAGGAGGATCCTCCAAAATAGACAAGTTTGTCTATTTTATTATTTTGCCAACAAACCCAAAACGCGTAAGTAACGACCCATTAAATTCGTTGAATTATTTCAACGAATGAAACAGCCCATTTAATTCACGAAATAAACTGCCCAATTAAATGGTCTGTTAAGAAAAAAAAGAAAACGCGTCGGTTGACTTTTCAGTTACTTTGATGGGTTTTCGCGGGTGCATTACTTAGCGAAAGAAACGGCGGGGCTCGTGCGGGCCCTGCCTCACAAATATCCTACCAAGAGGGTAGGATATTTCCGGATAGCACCCTATCCGCTTTAACTCAGTTCAAGTGGCTTCCAAGTGACTTCCAAGCAGCTTAAGTGAAATAAAATAAAGTTGTCGCACAAATTTTATTTTATTTCTGTCTTAAAGCCCCAAAATTTAAAAACCATGTCTGAGCAAACGCAACTCCGGAAGAGGCGTTTCTAAGCAAATACCGGCGCTGCGATTTCATTGGTGCCCTCAGGATTCGATTCCGGGCACCGGTTCAAAAGATAGAAAAACCCGCTCGTCCGTTCACTGAACGTACCCGAGCCAAACTTCGGAAATTGATTCCGGGCACACCGGGCCTCGGAATCAGGTGCCTTCTGAAGCTGCGCTCTTGTAAAATTCCAAAGAAAATTAAGAAAAAAATTTCCTTGAAATTTGCGGGTCTTTACAAGTCCAATGACTAAGCTAACTCGGAAGGGTGTTAAATTTATCTGGACAATAGAATGTGATGATTGTTTTCAAGAATTGAAAAGAAGATTGGTTAATGCTCCAGTTTCAGCACTACCTTCCAAAAATGGTGAGTTTTTTACCTACAACGATGCTTCATTGAAGGGACTTGGTTGCGTCATAATGAAGAATGATCAGGTAATTGCTTATTCTTCACGTCAGTTGAAAACACATGAGATAAACTACCCTACACATGATTTGGAATTAGCTGCTGTTGTTTTTTCCTTAAAAATTTGGAGGCATCATTTGTATGGAGTAAAGTGTGAAATATATTCTGATCACAAAAGTTTAAAGTATATATTCACTCGAAATAAATGAACATGAGACAGAGGAGATGGTTGGAATTAATCATGGATTATGATTGTACGATTCATTACCATCCGGGAAAAGCAAATAAAGTGGCTGATGCTCTGAGTTGAAAAAGTAATGCTTCATTAACCATGTTTTATCTGGATTGTGATCCTTTGGTTAAGGATTTGATGAACTTTGGCATAGATTTTGTTGGTTCAGGGAATTCTTCTGTTTTGTTTCTGGTGTCAGTGAGATCATCTCTATCAGACAGAATAATGCATGCACAGAAAGAAGACAGTGAGCTGTAGAAAAAAGTAGAGCTAGTTCAGAAGGGTAAGTTTCCTGAATTCAACATTGATAATGATTGTGTTTTGAGATTCGGGAAGAGATTGTGTGTGCCTTGTGATTCACAGTTGAAGAATGAGTTGTTATGTGAAGCTCATAGTTCTCCGTTTTCAGTTCTTCCTGGAAGTTCTAAGATGTGTAGAGATCTTCGGGAGTATTACTGGTGGGATGGAATGAAAAGAGATATTGATGGTTTTACTGTGAAGTGTCTGACTTGTCAACAGGTTAAAGCAGAGCGGCAGTTACCGAAGGGGATGCTACAGCCTTTACCAGTGCCAGAGTGGAAATGGGTGAATATATCCATGGAATTCATTGTTGAATTGCCGAAAACACCTAGAGGTAATAATGCAATCTGGGTTATTGTTGATCGCTTGACTAAGTCTGCTCATTTCCTTGCTATGCGAGATACTTTTTCCCTAGATCAACATTCTCATTTGTATCTTAAAGAGATAGTCAGGTTACATGGAGTTCCCCTCTCCATTGTATCTTATCATGATCCAAGGTTTACTACTAACTTTTGGAAAAGCCTTCAGATGTCTTTGGGTACTGAATTAAATTTTAGTACAGCATTTCATCCTCAATCAGATGGGCAGTAAGAACGAACGATTCAGACATTGGAGGATATGCTACGTGCTTGTTCGATAGATTATCAGGGAAGTTGGGACCAACATCTTTCTTTGGTTGAGTTTTCTTATAATAACAGTTTTCATTCTAGAATACAGATGGAACCATTTGAGGCATTATATGGAAAACAGTGTCGAACTCCAGCTTTTTGGGATGAAGTGGGAGAAAGGAAGTTGATGGGACCAGAATTAGTAGACGAGTTGGCAGCAAAAGTTCAGCTGATACAGAGACACATGAGAACAGCTAAGAGCAGGAAGAAAAGTTATACAGACAACAGGAGGAAGGATCTCTCTTTTGAGGTAGGTGATCATGTTTTTCTCAAAGTTTCTCCATGGAAAAGTGTAATGCGATTTGGTAAGAATGGAAAGTTGAGTCCAAGGTTCATTGGACTGTACAAAATTCTGGAGAGAGTTGGATCAGTTGCATACCGAGTGGCTTTACCTCCGAGTTTATCCCAGGTACACAATGTTTTTCATGTTTCGATGCTAAGAAAGTACATTCCAGATCCATATCATGTTTTGAGTCCAGAGGTAGTTCACCTGGAAGAGAATCTATCTTACGAGGAACAACTGGTCCAGATTCTTGACCAAAGGGTACAGATATTGCAGAATAAGGTGATTCATCAGGTAAAGGTTTTGGGGAAAAACCACATGATTGAAGAGGCAACGTGGGAATCTGAAAATGGTATGAGGGATAAATACCCCCACTTAATTTGATAAGTGAATAAAAATTGCGAGGACGCAATTTCCAAAAGGGGAAAAAATGCAACATCCCGGGAAAATTAAGAATAAATGATTTTCATATTTATTAATATTTGTGAATTAAATATTAATTTTAGTTAAAAAGGGTTGCTATGTTCGATAGCGTACCCAATACGCAACAACGGGTTTCTTTGGAATCTTACGTTGCACTCAAATAATATAATATTATTATTTTAAAAGGTCGTTAAATACTAGTTTTTGTATTGGTGGGAATGAAGAAAACTAACTACAATATGATTATACATGTATTTACATTGGTCCAATAAATGTTAGAGGATTAAGATGTGAATGAATCTAATTTTAAGCATAATTACATTAAAAGGTCGATTTACCGCCTTTTAATGGATAACCCCTTTTAAATATAGTTTTGGTCACTTTAATACATTATATATGACCAAATAAAATCCTTCTTTATAATGGGGACATCAAAATTTACTTTGGGTAATTTTTTGGTATTTTTCTGATAAAGTTAAATTTTTAATGAATAGTGGAAAATAATGTATTTTAATTCAAATGTGCCTTTTAATATAATTTATTAATATGGATAGATTATCTTTTTAATTGGTCTTAAAGTTAAATTCAAATATATTTTTACCATTTAATCCAATGTTGGTCATTGGAGTTAATTTCACTTTCAAATTGGATATAAACAAGTATCAATCTTTTGATAGTTATTGTTTCTTAAAAACAGGCTATTTGTTTTGACAGCGATAATTAATTTTAAATTTATTTATTCCACTTATGTGTTTTGATTTTGGAAAAATGGATTCCATATTTGGAATCAGGAGGCCCAAATTGTGTAAATAGGTAACTTTTATTTTTAGACTTTTTAAATATTTACTTCAGTAATTATTTTATTTACCGTGGTTAAAGGGAAAATTGGGTAAATAAGGGTAAACAAATAATATTATAATAATTACCTTTACACTTGTCCAAACCTTATTGGATGAGTCATGGCCGACCATTAAAAACCATAGGTCGATTTATGGGACCCCATGGAGCCACTTGGTTGAGAAAGTGACATTAATTCCTTTTTATTTAAAGTAAAAGTAAAAAATGACATTAACATAAATTTTTTTACTAAAACAATTTTTAGATGGGGTTATACAAGTCATATTTTTTACTATAAATACTCTTTAGAAAGATAAAATGATTTCCTACATCATGATAGTTTTTTTATAATTTGTAAACATTATATAAATAATTTATTTATGACATCATGATGATGCAACGATTACCTCATTAATGAACGATTTAAATAAAATGAAAAGATAATATAAACTCTAATCCCTAACCTTGTCCAAAAACTACTTAATGGGTATATTTCGAACTCTTATCATATTAGTCTCGAAATATATCAATGTGGGACCTTTAAAATCCGAAAAACTTTGGAAAATAAAATAATAGTTTCATGATTTCCAAAAGTTCCCTTTCTCCTCTTATAAAAGGCCCCCACCTCTACCTCATTTCCCACACTCCTCAAGCCTTTGGCTCAGCCAACCCCTACCCATTTACTCTCTCCACATCCCTCTCCTCATACTAGAGGACTGACTTTGGGCAGAATCTATTCCAAGGAAGCCTTTGGGCTCAAATCAAAAAGAGTTACACTTTTAAAGGTAATTCTTTCTCTCATGTTCATTTGTTTTATTTTGCTTCTCCAACATCCTAAACTCTTTTTATTTATTTCTTTTGTAAAAACACCAGTATATTCAATATACTAGGATGTTGGTATAATAATTATTCTAGATACACTCACACAAACCTACATCTAATGGTTAATGAACATAATGTTTCCGTGGATGGCGAAATTTTGCCTCCCGAAACGATGATTGTTCAATACTCATCGAACACCTTCATAGGTGGCCATTATGATGTCACTATTTTTATATATGATATATAATATTTTTATTCATTTCTTAAGCTTCTGTATTTTTCATTTATGTAATACCATTATGGTTTCCATTATGGGTAAACACGATATCTTCATTTTAGGAAGTGCGGACTACCGCCCCCTGAAAGTGATTTGATTCGTTAATACCATATGTGGGATGTATAAAGGATAAAGTTAATTATATTATATATGATATTATACTGAAATTATAATATACCTTTATATCATTATTATTTCATTCCATAAAATACGAAATAGAAATGGAAGTAGAGTTCATGCGTACGTACGACTTACTGTCTCCATGAATGGTGCATTTCATTTCTTACCTTTAACTGTTTTGTAATATTATAAATAAATGTATATGCTGAATATATATGATATATATGTTATCCAAATCATGAATATAATTCTTTATATAAATAACCTTTTACCAAATGAACAAAATGAAAATGTAAGAAGTCCATTTTTTTTACTTAAGAACCAAATACCGACAAAATGAACATTATTAAAGTAAATGATTACATGGTGTTAACATGGTATAATAGGAATAATGAACTTGAAAAAGGTTATTAAGAAAGTTGAAATTAACTGGATTTTATTATTCAGGAGATTAAAGAATGGTCAGGTCAATTCGAATATGAGGTATGGGATTTTGTCTCAATCTCCTTTCGTTGAGGCATATTTTGTTTTATACACATCCTTCTTTTATTCGGTGTATAAACACCTTTAAAATTTACATTTTTTGAAAAGGAATATTTTTTATATGAAGCGTTTTACTAAACGACAAAAAAGAATGTTTTTCTATCGTACGTAAGCGGCAACAATGACTTTTCCGCCGCCATGACTATTATTTGATCTTTGGCTTCCTCAACAAGCCGTAATATTTTTAAAAGTAAATAAATATCATATACACTTTTATGTATTTTGGTATTGAAAATGGTTTCGATAATGTAAATTTTATGTTTCCTTTATGCATGTTTTATGTGATACGATTATATTATGGTTCTTGGGCATTGTTTATGAAGACGGGTGGTTCCGTGATAAACTAAGGGCGGGTGAGCCCGATATAGCTCACCAATGCATTGGGTAACATGACGGAGGTAAACATGAATGTTTCTCTTAAGAGATTTAGGAAATATATTGTGATGGGTATTCCAAACGTAACCAAGAGGGTTACTCCCTATGTAAGAATGTTATGAATTCCTCAAGTTACCTTTATGTCATATGATTTCTATAAGTTATTCATAAAACTTATGATTTCATGAGGTATGTTAAATTGATTGTGATTCATGAGTAAAGTATGTTTTCATACATGGACTAATTTTTTCATTTTGTACTTTTTTATCCCTTACTGAGATTTTTATTCTCATCCCAGGTTTTTGAAATGTTTTCACAAGTCAAGGGAAAGGTACATGATGTGATGATAGTGTCAAGGAAGTGTCAATATTGAATCCATGTTTTTTTAGTAGAGTTTCCATTGATGAGAAAAATGAATACTATCTTTTATGTATCCACCTTGCCTAAAAGTGGGATGTAATGTATGTTTTATGATCTAATTCTCTAAAACTATAAACTTGAAAAGATTCTCAATGTGTATTCGTGAAATAACTCAAGATTAAGTAATGTTTAAGGCTGGGGCCTTATAGTTGGTATCAGAGGTCGGTTTAGAAAACTTTAGTAGTTAGAAAAAAAAGTTAAATTTTATGTCCCTAAACTAATTTATGGTATGATTGAAATGATGTAGTATTTAATGATTACCATGTTGCTTCACCTAAGATATTTCTATGATCATAATGGTTTTCCGCAGAGGAAACAGGGCAGCTATATTGGGAAGAAATCATGAGGAAGACAACCTTCTGAATCAGCATCCTGAGACGGTTGGAATTGGAACTGAACAGTTTGTTACTGTAATGGATCAGTTGACTCATGAGATAAATGGTGGTGGTATCCATGCATGAGATCAGCCAGATCAACCGCAGAGAAACATGTCAGCGGTGGAACATTTCATGATGCAACATCCTCCATCATTCAGAAGATCATCTGACCATGTGCTAGCTGAAGGGTGGATTAAAGAACTGGAGAAGTTTTTTGATGTCATGGGGTGTTCAGACCATCAAAATTCTAGTCTTTCCATTTAACGTTTAGAGGGTGAGGCAGATCAGTGGTGGTTGATGGTTACAAATATCAGGGACGCTGATGAGATTGATGCTCTCGACTGGGATGAATTCAAAGGTATGTTTCTTGAGAAATATTTTCCTAAGGCTGTTCGACTTAGGATGGAAAAACAATTCTTGGAATTGAGGCAAGAGGAAGACTCAGTGGCTACTTATGAAGAAAGGTTCACTCGTTTGGCAAGGTATGCTTCATACTTTAACCGAGACCTTGATAGTAAAATCAATATTTTTTACTCAGGATTAAAGCCAAAATATCGAAAGGCATTAGATTCTTGTGAGTTAAAAAGTTATGAAAAGCTTGTTCGATGTGCTGAGAAGGTGGAAATGGAGTTTTCCGATGATCAAGTGTTCTATAACCACCAACAGAAGAAGAGACTGAGGTGGCAGGAGAAGGGGAATAATTCTTCAAAAAACGTTTGATGGTAAGAAAACTAAGTTTCCAATTTGTGATAAGTGTGGTAAAAGGAATCCTGGGGAATGTCTTTTGAATTCTGGAAAGTGCTACCGATGTGGTAAGATGGGACATAGGGCTCGTGACTGCACTAAAAAGAATCAAGGTTATGGTAAGGCAAAATTTGATTTACAGTTAGTGAAATGTTTCAAGTGCAATGATATGGGTCACTATGCAAATGAGTATTTGAGAAAGAGCTCGAGTGATGTGAAGCAGTTAGACTACAAGCATAAAGGGGTGGTGAAATCCTTTGCAACTACTTCAGCAGATTTTGGGCCATCAAATGAAGTGGTATCAGGTACTTTGTTTGTTTTTTCAGATTATGCCAGTGTGTTGTTTGATTCAGGGTTTACACATTCTTTCATCTCTGAAAACATTTCTAGTAAATTGAGAATACCTTCTCAAGAAATGACTCTTGAACTGGTGGTAAAAAAAACTAGGGGAAATGTTGATGCAAAAAGAATTTATAAGAAACTTCCTATACTTATCCAAGGAAAGAACCTACTTGCAAACCTTATTGTTCTACCTCTAGTAGAGTTTGATGTTATCCTGGGTATGGATTGGCTTTCTGTTTATCATGCTAAGATTGATTTCAGAGCTAAAGGGGTTTCTTTTCAAAATGATTTTCAGTTTGTATACAAAAATGAACCCTTTCTATTGATAACATATCAAGAGGCTGAGAAACTAGTAAAAGATGGAAATGAATGTTACCTTGCACATATTGTTGAAAAAAAGGAGTTGTTCAGATTAATGATGTGCTAGTGGTAAATGAGTACCTTGATGTTTTTCCTGATGAGTTGCCTAGTATTATACATGATCGTGAAGTTGAATTTACTATTGACTTAGTTCCTGGTGCTAAGCTAATTTCAAATCCCCCTTATCGAATGGCTCAAATTGAACTTTTGGAGTTAAAGAAGCAATTACAGGAATTATAAGAGAATGGATTCATTTGACCTAGCACATCACCATGGGGTGCTCCTTTTTTATTTGTTAAAAAGAAATATGGTTCAATGAGACTTTGCATTGATTATAGAGCCTTGAATAACATCACTGTTAAGAACAAATATCATTTGCCTCATATCGATGATTTGTTTGATCAGCTCTAGGGAGCTCAGTATTTTTCGAAGATTGACTTGAGGTCGGGGTACCATCAGTTGAAAGTAAAAGAAGTAGACGTTCCAAAGACTTCTTTTCGTAATAGATATGGGCAATATGAATTTGTAGTTATGCCTTTTGAGCAAACCAATGCACCTGTTGTATTCATGGACCTTAGGAATAGAATTTTCCATGAGTTCTTGGATAAGTTTGTGGTCGTTTTCATTGATGATATTTTGGTGTTTTCTAAAAGTAAAGAGGAGCATGAAAGTCATTTAAGGGTTGTTTTGAAAACCTTAAAAGAAAATAAATTGTATGGGAAATTTAGCTAGTGTGAGTTTTGGTTGCAAAAAATTTCTTTCCTTGGTCACATTATTTCTAAAGATGGGATAACTGTTGATCCTGCAAAAACAAAAGTTGTCGAACAATGGCCAAGACCCACAAATGTAACCGAGATTCGTAGTTTTCTTGGTTTGGCAGGCTATTACCGAAGGTTTTTTAGAAATTTTTCACGATTATCTAGTCCAATGACTAAGCTAACTCGGAAGGGTGTTGAATTTACCTGGACAATTGAATGTGATGATTGTTTTCAGGAATTGAAAAGAGGATTGGTTAATGCTCAAGTTTCGGCACTACCTTCCAAAAATGGTGAGTTTGTTATCTAAAGAAATGCTTCATTGAAGGGACTTGGTTGCGTCCTAATGTAGAATGATCAGTTAATTACTTATGCTTCACGTTAGTTGAAAACACATGAGGTAAACTACCCTACACATGATTTGGAATTAGTTTCTATTGTTTTTGCCTTAAAAATATGGAGGCATCATTTGTATGGAGTAAAGTGTGAAATATATTCTGATCAAAAAAGTCTAAAGTATATATTAACTCAGAAAGAATTGAACATGAGACAGAGGAGATGGTTGGAATTAATCAAGGATTATGATTTCACGATTCATTACCATCCGGGAAAAGAAAATAAAGTGGCTGATGCTCTGAGTCGAAAAAGTAATGCTTCATTAACCATGGTTTGTCTGGAATGTGATCCTTTGGTTAAGGATTTGATGAACTTTGGCATAGAAGTTGTTGGTGCAGGGAATTCTTCTGTTTTGTTTCAGGTGTCAGTGATATCATCTCTATCAGACAGCATAATGCATGCACATAAAGAAGAAAGTGAGCTATAGAAAAAGGTAGAGCTGTTTCAGAAGGGTAAGTTTCCTGAATTCAACATTGATAATGATTGTGTTTTGAGATTCGGGAAGAGATTGTGTGTGCCTTGTGATTCACAGTTGTAGAATGAGTTGTTATGTGAAGCTCATAATTCTCCGTTTTCAGTTCATCCTGGCAGTTCTAAGATGTGTATAGATCTTCGGGAGTATTACTGGTGGGATGGAATAAAAAGATATATTGTTGGTTTTACTGTGAAGTGTCTCACTTGTCAACAGGTTAAAGTAGACTGGTATTTACCGAAGGGGATTCTATAGCTTTTACCAATGCCAGAGTGGAAATGGGAGAATATATCCATGGAATTCGTTGTTGGATTGTCGAAGACACCTAGAGGTAATAATGCAATCTGGGTTATGGTTGATCGCTTGACTAAGTCTACCCTTTTTTTTGCTATGCGAGATAATTTTTCCCTAGATCAACATTCTCATTTGTATCTTAAAGAGATAGTAAGGTTACATGGATTTCCCCTCTCCATTGTATCTGATCATGATCTAAGTTTTACTTCTAACTTTTGGATAGGCCTTCAGAAGTCTTTGGGTACTGAATTAAATTTTAGTACAGCTTTTCATCCTCAATCAGATGGGAAGTCAGAACGAACGATTCAGACATTGGAGGATATGCTACGTGCTTGTTCGATAGATTATCAGGGATGTTGGGACCAACATCATTCTTTGGTTGAGTATTCATATAATAACAGTTTTCATTCTAGCATACAGATGGAACCATTTGAGGCATTATATGGAAAACGGTGTCGAACTCCATATTTTTGGGATGAAGTGGGAGAAAGGAAGGTAATGGGACCAGAATTAGTAGAATAGTTGGCAGCAAAAGTTCAGCTGATACAGAGACACATGAGAACATCTAAGAGTAGGAAGAAAAGTTATGAAGACAACAGGAGAAAGGATCTCTCTTTTGAGGTAGGTGATCTTGTTTTTCTCAAAGTTTCTCCATGGAAAAGTGTAATGCGATTTGGTAAGAATGGAAAGTTGAGGCCAAGGTTCATTGGACTGTATGAAATTCTGGAGAGAGTTGGATCAGTTGCATACCGAGTGTCTTTACCTCCGAGTTTATCCCAGGTACACAATGTTTTTCATGTTTCGATGCTAAGAAAATACATTCCAGATCCATCTCATGTTTTGAGTCCAGAGGTAGATCAGCTGGAAGAGAATCTATTGTACGAGAACAACTGGTCCAGATTCATGACCACAGGGAGAAGATATTGTGGAATAAGGTGATTCATCAGGTAAAGGTTTTGGGGAAAAACCACATGATTGAAGAGGCAACGTGTCAATCTGAAAATTCTACAAGGGATAAATACCCTCACTTAATTTGATAAGTGAATAAAAATTGTGAGGATGCAATTTCCAAAAGGGAGAAAAGATGTAACATCCTAGGAAAATTAAGAATAAATGATTTTCATATTTATTAATATTTATGAATTAAATATTAATTTTAGTTTAAAAGGGTTTCTATGTTCGATAGCGTACCCAATACGCAACAACGGGTTTCTTTGAAATCTTACATTGCACTCAAATAATATAATATTATTATTTTAAAAGGTCGTTAAATCCTAGCTGTTGTATTGGTGGGAATGAACAAAACAAACTACAAAATGATTATACATGTATTTACATTGGTCCAATAAATGTTAGAGGATTAAGATGTGAATGAATCTAATTTTAAGCATAATTTAAATTAAAAGGTCGATTTACCACCTTTTAAAGGCGAACCCCTTTGAAATCTAGTTTTGGTCACTTTAATACATTATATATGACCAAATAAAATCCTTCTTTATAATGGGGACATCAAAATATACTTTGGGTAATTTTTTGGTATTTTTTTGATAAAGTTCAATTTTTAATGAATAGTGAAAAATAATGTATTTTAATTCAAATGTGTCTTTTAATATAATTTATTAATATGGTTAGATTATATTTTTAATTGGTCTTAAAGTTAAATTAAAATATATTTTTACCATTTAATCCAAGGCTGTTCATTGGAGTTAATTTCACTTTCAAATTGGATATAAACAAGTATCAATCTTTTGATAGTTTTTGTTTCATAAAAACACGCTATTTATTTTGACAGCGGGAATTAATTTTAAATTAATTTATGCCACTTATGTGTTTTGATTTTGGAAAAATGGATTCCATATTTGGAATCATGAGGCCCAAATTGTTTAAATAGGTAACTTTTATTTTTAGACTTTTTAAATATTTACTTCAGTAAATATTTTATTTACAGTGGTTAAAGGGTAAATCGGGTAAACAAGGGTAAACAAATAATAGTTTAATAATTACCTTAACACTTGTCCAAACCTTATTGTATGAGTCATGGACGACCATTACAAACCATGGGTCGATTTGTGGGACCCCATGGAGCCACTTGGTTTAGAAAGTGACATTAAAGCCTTTTATTTAAAGTAAAAGTAAAAATGTCACTAACATAAATTGTTTTACTAAAACAATTTTTAGATGGGGTTATAAAAGTTATACGTTTGACTATAAATACTCTTGACAAATATAAAAATATTTCCTACATCATCATATTTGTTTTATAATTTTTAGACTTTAAATAAATTAATGTATTTATGACATCATGATGATGCAACGATTACCTCATTAATGAACGGTTTAAATAAAATGAAAAGATAATATGAAATTTAAGCCATACCCTTGTCCAAAAACTATTGGATGGGTATTTTTCGAACCCTTATCCTCTTAGGCTAGAAATATATCAATGTGGGACCTTTAAAATCCGAAACACTTTTGAAAATAATATAATAGTTTCATGATTTCCAAAAGTGCCCTCCTCTCTTCTTATAAAAGGCCCCCATATCTACCTCATTTCCCACACTCCTCAAGCCTTTGGGTCGGCCAACCCCTGCCCATTTACTCTCTCGACATCCCTCTCCTCATCATAGAGGATTTACTTTGGGCAGAATCTATTCCATGAAGCCTTTGTGCTCAAATAAAAAAGAGTTACACTTTTAAAGGTAATTCTCTCTCTCATGTTCATTTATTTTATTTTTCATCTCCAACCCCCAAAACACTTTTTATTTATTTCTTTTGTAACAACACCAGTATCTTAAATATACTAGTATTTTTTTATAATATGTATTCGAGCTACACTCACACACACCTACATCTAATGGTTAGTGAACATAATGTTTCCGTGGATGGCGAAATTATGCCTCCCGAAACTATGATTGTTCAATACTCATCTATCTCCTTCAAAGGTGGCCATTATGATGTCACTATTTTTATATATGATATATAATATGTTTATCCATTGCTTAAGCTTCTTTATTTTTCATTTATGGCATACCATTATGGTTTCCATTATGGGTAAACACGATATCTTCATTTTAGGAAGTGCGGACTACTGCCCCCTGAAAGTGATTTGATTCGTTAATACCATATGGGGGATGTATAAAGGATAAAGTTAATTATATTATATATGATATTATACTGGAATAATAATATACCTTTATATCATTATGATTCCATTCCATAAAATACGAAATAGAAATGGATGTACCGTTCATGCGTACGTACGGCTTACCGTCTCCATGAATGGTGCATTTCATTTCTTACCTCTAAATGTTATGTAATATTATAAATACATGTATATGCTGAATATATATGATATATATGTTATCCAAATCATGAATATAATTCTGGATATAATGAACCTTTGACCAAATGAACAACATGTAAATGTAAGAAGTCCATTTTTTGACTTAAGAACCAAATACCGACAAAATGAACATTATTAACGTAAATGATTACATGGTGTTAACATGGTATAAAAGGAATAATGCACTTGAAAAAGGTTCTTAAGAAAGTTGAGATTAACTGAATTTTATTATTCATGAGATTAAAGAATGGTCAAGTCAAGTCGGATACGAGATATGTGATTTCGTCTCAATCTCCTTTCGTTGAGGCATATTTTGTTTTATACACATCCTTCTTTTATACGGTGTATAAACCCCTTTGACATTTATGTTTTTCCAAAAGGAATATTTTTTATATGAAGAGTTTTACTAAACGTCAAAAAAGAATGTTTTTCTATCATACCTAAGCGGCGACAAAGACTTCTCCACCGCTGTGAGTATTATTTGATCTTTGGCTTCCTCAACAAGCCATAATATTTTTAAAAGTAAATAAATATCATATACTCTTTTATGTATTTTGGTATTGAAAATGGTTTCGATAATGGAAATTTTATGTTTCCTTTATGTATATTTTATGTGAAAGGATTATATTATGGTTCATGGGCATTGTTTATGAAGACGGGTGGTTCTGTGATAAACTAAGGGCAGATGAGCCCGATATAGCTCTCCAATGCATTGGGTAACGTGACAGAGGTAAACGTGAATGTTTCTCCTAATAGATTTAGGGAATATACTATGATGGGTATTCCAAACGTAACCAAGAGGGTTAATCCCTATGTAAGAATGTTATGAATGCCTCAAGTTACCTTTATGTCGTAGGATTTCTATGAGTTATTCATAAAACTTATGATTTCAAGAGGTATATTAAAGGGATTGTGTTTCATGAGTAAAGTATGTTTTCATACATGGACTAATGTTTTCATTTTGTACTTTTGTATCCCTTACTGAGCTTTTTATGTTCATCCCATTTTTTGAAATGTTTTCACAGGTCAAGGGAAAGGTACATGATGTGATGATAGTGTCAAGGAAGTGTCAAGATTGAATCCATGTTTTTTAGTAGTGTTTACATTGATGAGAAAAATGAATACTATCTTTTATGTAACCACCTTGCTTAAAAGTGGGATGTAATGTATGTTTTATGATCTAATTTTCTAAAACCCTAAACCCGAAATGATTCTCAATGTGTATTCTTGAAATAACTCAAGATTAAGTAATGTTTAAAGCTGGGGCCTTATAGCAAGCTTCCACCCTCTTTTAATAAAATAATAGGCTCACCTATTATTTTAATTACGCATGCAAGGAAACTCCCAAAAATTAAATGGCCACATTTAATAGAGGTGCAGACAATTAATCGAAGGATGGGAGAAGGATGTTTCCCATTATTTAACGTGTCGTGAAACAATTAGATTTAGGGAAACCCGGGGTTGACATGCAATTAAAAAGGGGGAGTGGAAAGTATCAAAATTAATGGGGTGGGCACATGTGGGCCCCACCTCACTAATTCCCATTCCAGATTCTACCAATTAAGTAAAATAATTTGAGGCACAAATTATTTTACATAAAAACACATCTCACAATTTTTAAAAACTCAACATGAGAAAACACAACTCCAGAAAAGGTCTTCCTATGCATTTACCAGTGCTGCGGTTTCAACAGTGCCACCAGATTTTGATTCTGGGCACCGGTTCAAATGTTAGAAAAACATGATTGCTCGTTCACTGAATGTACCTGAGCTAAACTTTAGAAATTTATTCCGGGCACACCGGGCCTCGGAATCAGGTGCCGTCAGAAACTCCATAACCATAAAAACAAAAATAATTTAGAAAAAACTTTCTTTGAATTTTTACAGGTCATTATATCACTCCCACCTCAGGTATTTATGTCCCTGTAAAGCTTCAAAACACACTAGGGAAAATAAAGTGGTACTGAGCATGCATCTGAGCATTCCGCTCCCATGTGCTCCCCTGGAGGTTCACGTGATACTAGTGAAAGTGCACCAGAGGATTCGTTTGTCCACAAAGGACCCTCTCCTGTCGATCCTCGATCTCCACTGAAACCTCCTTGAAAGTCGCCATGTCATCGACGTCCAACCCCCTGTGATCGATGATGTGTGAAGGATCATGCACGTATCTTCTCAACTGAGATATGTGGATGACATCATGCACCCGGTGCAACTAAGGTGGTAAGGTTAATCTGTAAACCACCTCGCCTATATTGCTAAGGACCAAAAATGTCTATTGAACCTCAGAGGTAACTTGTCGCCTCGGCCACATCTTCGCAAACCTCGTCGAGGTGAGACCCTTATAAGGATGTGGTCGTCATCCTTGAACTCTAGAGGGCTTCACTTCCAGTATAAAACTGAATCTCAAAACTCCTGATGCCACGAGGGTAAGGTTGACCGACTCAAGAGCGATCAGTCACACCCTCTAAGGCATGAGATTATCCTGCTACTAGGTGTTTCCTTTTCACTGACCAAGGAGAATGGATCCCATAATTGTAGATAAACCACAATCTTTTTTCCTAATACAATCAACCTGGGTATGAACTGTGAATCCAATCCATGCCCAGACCAACGTCGTAAGGCCTCAAAGCTACAACCAAGAGGTACCAACTGAAACTCCTGCCTCAAGGGTCAGATCACACTGTCGGCGTAAGTGTGATTATCGAGTCTCCTCCCAAAGGTATCTCCAGATGTGAGGGTCATGTCAACGGCTTAACCGGAAACTCTAGGTCTGGGACAAGATTCGTGGAAGGAAAGATTGATTGGTACCTATGTCTATTGATATGGATGCTCAAATTACAGATAGACCATACCTCAAATCATTCTTAGAGCCCCTGGGTCACACTCCTTGACAGCATGATACTACTCTCTTCCCCCGCCCTTCTACTCCCTGAGCCTGGCGGGGACTACAAGGCGGGTGGTTGTAACATGTCGAAATGTACACCACCACATGCTGCTATAACTCATGCAATGTGCTCTGTCAGCGTGAACCATCAACTAGTTCGGTTGGTGGAATATAAAGCCTAACAGGTGGTGGTGTTGCTGGTACACCACCCGAAGGTGCCAACAAAGAAAGAGGGCCCTGCACCGGAGTCTCATTGCTTAGTGGGACATCATCGAGTACTCTCTTTCGGGAACCCTAGCTGGCTGTCTTCGCAGCAGCATCCTGATAAGGAACAGGTGCGCTATGGTCAAAAAGTCTACCTGGTGATCTGACTCAAAGAGATCACAAAGGAAACTCTTGAAACACACACAAAATTAATGTTTTTGTGCACTGAGTCGGAAATAAGAAGTCATGGTCCTGGTGTATGGATACGTCTACCGCTGCACCAACACTGGACTCCCTGGACTAATAACCACACTCAACACCCTTAACACTATTGCTTCACACATAGAAGAAAGATCAGAGTCATAAGTTTTGCGGTAGAACCGAACTCCTCTGATACCAATTTGTTACGACCCGTCTTCTGGGGCCCGTGTCGTAACTACCCCAACCCCTCCTCCCTATGGCCAGGGGCTGGTGACTAGCACTAAAGGCATAGAAAGTGAAGTATGGGAAGGCATTGCCTTTTAAAAAAGTAAATGCACACACAACTAGAGTAGAAGCGGAAGTAAACACCAAGTAAAGTCGTAACAAGTGTGCTGAAAGTAAAAGTGGGCCGGAAATACATACCCCAATGGAAAGGTACAACTACAACTGAAAGTATAGTACAACCAAAGGACAACAGCTGAAAGGTGACAAGTAGCTCCTAGACCGTCCTCCGGGTTCCAACCTGAAGGGTAGGTACATATGTCCTCCCCAGCACTCCACGTCCGTCCGTCTCCTCTGGGTACCGTCTCATCGTGAGGTCCACCTCCGGGTACAATCCAGCTCCTCAACCCATTCAGCACTCCACGTCAGTCCGTCTCGTCTAGGTACAGTCTCGTCGTGGGGTCCACCTTCAAGAACCGTCTCGTCATGAGGTCCACCTCCGGGTACCGTCCAGCCCCTCAAGCCTCAACCACGATCAGTGCTATCCGTCGTCTACAACCAACACAACGTAGTACGGGCATAGCCCGTGTAGGGGTGAGTATACGCTACTCAGTAGGGACCCTGAGACCCCCGAAGGTCTCCCAGAATCCACAAAGGATAAACAACAAGGAAAGATAACAATCAAGAAGTAGAATCCAACACTACTTAGGTATATGCCCACACATATACCCAAGTCATCAGTTTTCATCTCTTCTCACGAGCTCTAGTACAACCCAGTCCACATAGGAAACCACTACCAGTCCACACATGAATCCACTACCAGTCCTCACAAGAAACCACTACAAGTCCACACAATAAACCACTACCAGTCCACATAGGAAACCACTACGATTGAACATAGGAAACCACTACCAGTCCACATAGGAAACCACTATGAGTCAACATTGGAAACCACTACCAGTCCACAGAGGAAACAACTACGAGTCCACACAGAAAACCACTACTAGTCCACACATGAATCCACTACGAGTCCACACATGAAACCACTACCAGTCCACACAAGAAACCACTACCGGTCTACACAGGAAAACAGTACAAGTGCACACAAGAAAACACTAATAATCCACACAGGAAAACGCTAGTAGTCCACACAGGAAACAGTACAAGTCCACACAGGAAAACAGTACAAGCCCACACAGGAAAACACTACTAATCCACATAGGAAAACACTAGTAGTCCGTACAAGAAAACAGTATAAGTCCACTCAGAAAAACAGTACAAGTCCACCAAGTAAAACACTACTAATCCACATAGGAAAATGCTAGTAGTCCACACAGGAAAACAGGGCAAGTAAATCATATTGATGATAATGATTGATATCCAAGATTCATCTCTAGCAGGTATGCCACAAGAGAAGAAAGTGATTAGATGATCAGTTTTAGCCATTGGATCATCTAAGCTATTGGACCCACATAGGATCGATTGGTACTAACCCCCGCAATGACCAACAAAGGATCTGACCAACACAAGATCGATAGGTACTAACCCCCACAATGACCTTCACTGGATCTGACCCACACATGATCGATAGGTACTAACCCCCACAATGACACGCATAGGATCTGACCCACACAGGATTGATATATACTAACCCCCGCAATGACCCACATAGGATCTGACCCACACAGGATCGATAGATACTAACCCCCGCAATGACCCACACAGGATCTGACCCACACAGGATCGATAGGTAATATCCCCCCACAATGACCAACATAGGATCTGACCCACATAGGATCGATATGCGCTGACCCCCACAGGATCATTGAGCACTGACCCACACAGGATCGGTATGCGCTGACCCACACAAGATCGCTAAGCACTGGCCAACACAGGATCTGACCCACACAGGATCAGTATGCGCTGACCCACACAGGATCGTTGAGCGCTGACCCACACAGGATCTGACCCGCATAAGATCGTTATACACTGACCGACAAAAAATTGCTGAGCACTGACCCACACAGGATCGGTAGTCGTCATCGTCGTCATCGAACCCATGGAGGATTCCAGTACGGAAGTCGATGAAATCACAGCTAGCTCTAGGGTTCCCGCACACAACACGCTCATTCTAGGAGGGTCCTCTCCATGAGCTAAGGATTCGATACATCAAATGTCACATAGAACAGAGTTGATGTATCACAAAGTTCTGTCATGACATTAGGAACACAATGCGACAGATGGCGCGTCAATCGGACACTTGGTCTGAGAGTTATTGGCTTTTTCGCTCCAGGGGCCCGGTTGGTTTTTAAGTGAAAACTATCCCGACCATTCTCCAAACATGTCCAATCCTCGAGCGAAGTAATCCAAAAGGTCCATCTCACTAAGAGGAAACCGATAGAGATGACGACACGTCAATCGGACGTCCGGAACTCAAGATATGAGCATTTTCGCTCCAAGGGCCCGGTTGGTTTCGTGATCGAACCAACCTGGCCATACCCAAAGTTTTCAAAAACCTTGAGTATAATATATTGAAATGAACTTCTCGATCCAAGTATCTCTACGCAACTGACGGTGCGTCAAACAGATGTACCTAGCATATGATATGGGCAAAAGACCCAAAACAGTCCGAAGTGGGGGGTCTGGGCCCGGTCCGGCCCGGCCCAACCCCCCTGGGTCGGCCCGAACCTGGTCGACCCAACCCGGATCTGGTTCCGGCGCTCTAGTGTGTGGCCCGGCCCAGCAAGACGTGGCCCGGACCAGTGGGGCGTGGCCCAGTCCGCTCCGCGCAGCCCGCCCCGTTCCAGCCTTGGGGGGGCGCGCTGGCCCGACCAGTGGGTCGAGCAGGGGGGGCGTGACTCCCCCCTAGCGCTCCCCGGACGCGGAGCTGCTGCATCCCTTGCTCCATGGACGCGCCTGAAAGCCACGTCCCTCTATGGATCCCGCAGGACTGCGGGATCCAGCTTCAGCCGAGGCGGGTCCTAGCCGGCGGCGCGCTGGGGCGCCGCCGCCTCCTGGCGGCCGGCTGGGGCCGCCCACAGCCTCCGGCGTCGCTGCGCCAGCGCCCCACGCCGCCGTTGATCTTCGCGGACCATCGTAGCTGCTCTGGTGGTCTGTTTTTTCTCATGTCTGCTCCTGTGGCCATCCCTGGACTCGCTCTTCACTATGACGGTCTTCAAACACCGTTGCGGTCCAGTTTCAACGTCGGTTGTCATCCCGTGCATCAAGATGATTTGAACGGTGTGTTCGGACTTGTTCGAAGGTCCGCACCCACCGCGTTAGAGGATTTAAACAAAAACCAAACATTCATCTAAAGTGTCGAGGGTATAAAACTCATAAACAAATAATTTGAATCAGCAACCCTCACAAAAAGGTTAAACGCCATGCTGTAGTAAAAAATCTCATAAGAAATAAACAATTCCCCTCACCTCAACAAAAGATGATGATCGTCGATGTCACGGGGAAGAGGTTCATAGGCATCGACGGAGTGCACCGAGGAGGAAGCGACATCACGAGAGAAGAAATGGTGGCACATCATCTCTCTTCGATGATCTAGCATTCTTTGTCGAGGGAAATATCGTTCTCCATCAGAGGGCAGAGATCTTCCAAAAACTCAAGAGTTTGAAAGATGATCCTCTTTTCGCACCACGCAAGCTTCTTCCCTCTTATAATAAAATAATAAGCTCAGCTATTATTTTAATTACACACACAAGGAAACTCCCAAAAATTAAATTGCCACATTTAATAAATGTGTTGACAATTAATCGAAGGAAGGTAGAAGGAAGTTTCCCATTATTTAACGTGTCGTCAAACAATTAATTTTAGGGAAACCTGGGGTTGACTTGAAATTAAAAAGGGTGGGTGGAAAGTTACAAAATTAATGGGGTGGGCTTGTGTGGGCCTGACCACACTAATTCACATGAAAGATTCCACCACTTACATGAAATAATACGAGGTATAAATAATTTCACTTAAAAACACAACACATAATTTTTAACAACTCAACATGAGAAAACACAACTCCAGAAAAGGTCTTCCTAAGAATTTACCAGCGCTGCGGTTTCGACGGTGCCCTCAGATTTCGATTCTGAGCACCGGTTCAAAAGTTATAAAAACTTTCTCCCTCTTTCACTAAACGTACCCGAGCTAAACTTCAGAAATTGATTCCGGGCACACCGGGCCTCTGAATCAGGTGCCGTCAGAAACTGCACACTCATAAAAAACCCAAAGAATTTAGAAAAAAACATTTCCTCTAATTTTTACGTGTTATTAAATTTTTCTCTCGACCAACATTGATAATAATTATCCTCAAAATCAATTCTGAGAGTGGTGGTCTTATCATCTTTATCATTCAACTCATCTGGTGGCCAACTAACCCCCTACATGCCATTGGTTCACGGTTCATGGTGGAGGCTATTGGGGTTCTTCTCAATGAAGATGTGTGACCACTACTCTAATACAAAAAAACCTGGTGTGATCATCGTATTTCTAGATCCAATGATGAAATAGGTCTTGTGTCCTTATATATTGAAGTGGTCTTGATGCCCGAACATTTTTCCAAGGTTGCATGTTTTTATAAACCTGGATTCATTCTGTGTTTCTGCTTTTATTTTATAGTTTCAACATTAGCACTTCTGCACTTTTTAGGTTAATATATTCTTTTCCTTGGTACACTATAATTAATTTTTCTTTTGAACATCAAATAAACTTCTATGTTTTTGTGGTATTCCTATCATGAATTCGATCCCAAAGGTACCAAATCAAGTCAAGCATAGTGTTTCCATTGTTTTCCATTCACATTTATTCATCTCCAATTGTATTTGTTTCTCTATTCCCGCATCAACACTCTATTTGAATGTGTTTTCATTTTAATAAAATTCATTTTTATGTTTTGTATATTATAGAAAATCATATTTTATATTCTATTTACCTTGGAATTATTTTTGGGTGTGTATTCTACTATTACCCTACAATAATGTGGTATTAGAGACACCGAAATAAAAAATGGAATCTATGAAATATTAAATAGATAATTGTGATGGGTGAAATGATTTAAATTTATGGAGTTTTAAAGTTTCATCACTGTTAGACCAAATGGGTCTTAAGATACCTTATTCGGACCTAGAATCCCATCTAATGTTTTCCACTAATGGTAAAACAATCACAAACTATTCTGATGTCCCTTCCTAAATTTTGATAAAAGTACATATCTCTTTAACCCTTTATATAAGTTATATATTCCTACAAGAGGATTCTTATAGGACCTCTATAGCTGGTATTTGAACAAATATTTAAAAAAAAAATTGACAACCTCTTTAATTATCCATCTACATTAGAACCACAATTGATATTCCACAGAGATTTCACCTGATTTGCATTGAATGCTAGGTTTAAACATGAAGATAATTGTGTGAATATGAGGGTTTGTTTTGTGTTTCAATGGAAAGAGAAATGTATAATAGGATGGGAAGGACGATTCATATCCAATCATATGGGAATTATTCTAAACCCAATATGAAGCATGTTACCTGATACCACTATGGAAAACCAGGGGATATTAGACCCAAATGACACAATTTAAATTCTAGAAAAACTTATATGGATTTAGTTGTTCATTTTTTATTTTCTAAATAATTCTATTACATTTTTTGAGGTGTTCTTTGTGTCCCGAGATACTCTTGATTTTGAGTGGTTCTCAGAATCAAGATGTTCTTTCCATATGTTCCCAGATATGAGTTTATTTTCTTGTTTGACTAAGGGAATTGATGGAGATGTTATATTGGTAACAAAAAGATTTGTTATGTCACGATTGAGGTTATTTTATGCTAGGTCTCTCAGTCCATTTCTTCATCACCTTATTGGATGTAATATGGGATCTAGATTTACACTTGAATCTGATTTCTCTAGGTGTCTTTGGTCAGAGAGTTTTTACTTTTACATCTGATTTTTGTTGCCTTTGAATCTCCAAGGGAGATTGTTGAATTCTTAAACGTTCCTTAATGAATGGGTTATATTTCATAGATGGAATAACGCATGTCAATTAGTTGGAAAACAATTGTTTCACTGACATTGATAAGACTATGCATTGGATTTGCTGCATGTGACATGTGAATGAGAATGATCTGGAGAAAGTAAGCAATCAAGGGTTGATCAATCAAGTTACACCATGTAACATAAAATTTTCTGAAGACTATTTCATGGTAAGTCTAAAAGTTCCGGTTTTCATAGATCCATCATTAGATAGGGTAACCCGCTATAGTATGTTCACTATGATTTGTGGGGACCAACTAGGATTTCCTCTCAATGTGAAAGCTCTTACTTTGTCACCTTTATAAGTGGATTTTCATAGAAATTATGGTATTATATTTTAATAAATAAATCATATGTATTTATGTTTTTTAAAACATGGATATCATCTATAAAAAATCAATTTTTGAAGATGTAAATGGATTTTAAGACGGATATTGTCCTTTAATATCCATCTATTGGGCATCTAATGTTTTGTGAAAGTGAGGGAATTTCATTGCACCGATCCATGAGACATTATCCTCAGAAAAATGTTATAGATGAGCATATGAATAATACCGTTCATAGGTGTAATCATAGCATGATTTCTATCTCATGAATTCCAAAATCTGTTTGGGGAGAATATTTCACTATAATAGTTTACATAATAAATTGGTGTGCCTCATCTGCGAACTAATTTAAGACTCCAATAGAATCATGGAGCAATCACCCCATCCTATGTAAATCATCTCGTGTTTGGATTCACTACCTATGCTCATGTTATTTATGATAATATTGACCCAAAAACTATCAAGTGAATCTTGATTGGGTATCCTGATGGTGTGAAGGGGTATAAGCATTGGGTTTATATACCTATCTTTCAAAAGAATATTCTTAATTTGGTTGTGGTGTTTCAAAGAGTTTGTTCTTGCTAGAGTAAAGCCTCCCACTTATTAATGTGTGGATCCTTCTCAAAATAATGATATTAAGGTTGATCCTCCAAGTGTTAGTGAGACTCTTATTTATACTCTTTCTACCAATGAATATCTCTTTCACATCATGGGCAATAATCTTATTCAAATTCTGATGATACTGCTAAGGATGGAGTTCCATGTGACCTTATCATTTATCAACTCACTAAGGATAGATAGACGAGGTACATTAGACCTCCTTTTAAGTACATCCATGATGATATGGTTTCTTTTGCCTTTAATGTAGTAGAAATTTTTTTGGAGAGGACCCCCAAATCTACAATCAACCTGTCAATGATATAAACTCTAACCATTGCATATTAGCAATGAATCATTAGATGAAATAACTAAGAAATAACAATACATGGTCCACAGACGATAAATTACTTACTTCTAATGTGATTGGTTGTAAATTGATATATTAAACAAAATAATACAATACTATATGAAATAAAAATATTTTTAAATCAAGACGTGTATCCAAATTCTTTCTTGAATGATAATGAATTAATTACTCTGAAAAATTTCTCTTGTTGTGAAAGAATATTCAATAATTATTTTTATTTTTTCCTTCCCATTTATATTTCCAAATAGAAAAGATAGAAGCCAAATTTCTATCATTCATGGTTATTTAATTGAATAATTATAAATGAATCCTCATACTGGTTATTAACATGAATTTAAAGATGACCACGTTTTTTTCTTAGTAAATCATTATATGGATTAAAATAATCCTCAATATTGTAGAATAAGAAGTCTTATTCATTCAATTCAAAAACAGGTTTCTACAATAGTATGTCTAATGCATGTGTATATTTTAATTCTATTAAAAAATTCTTTGTTTACAACTCTATGTAGATGACATGTTACTATTATGTTGTGATATGAAATTAATAACCAATGATAAAATGCAATTGAATTAAAAGTTTTAAATAAATGATCTTGGATGTGATAAGAAAATTCAAGGCATGAAAATTATAGAAGATAAGAAGCACAATATTCATTATGTATCTCAAAATTATTATATACAAAAATTGATTAAGAGGTATTAAATTGATGTGTTTAATCCTATCATTGTTCCATTTAGACGCCATTTTAAATATCCTTTAACTCTATTGCCATCCAAAACTTATGATATTGAATATATGAGAATAATTGTGTATGTTAATGTAGTGGAAAGTATTATATATGCTATGATTTTTTCTCAATCACATCATTCTTTTTCTATATTTAATTTGATCAGGTTTATGTAAAATCAAGGAAAGCTACATTGTCAGGCTCTGAAATGGTTGTCGAGATACATTTCATCTACATCATCTCATTATATTTTCTATGGTGAGAACGATAATTTTTCGGAATTATTTACTCGGTACGTGGATTTAGACTCTACTAGAAATTTTGGTACTAGGAAATCACTATCTGATTATGTCTTTATTGCATGTGGAGGACCAATAACATTGATGTGAATGATGAAATATGTGGTTACCATATGGAGAACTACAGCCAAGTACATAGTTCTAATAGAAGCATTCCGAGATTCTATATGGCTTATGGTTTTAATTTATTAACATAGTATACGTAATTAAATTATAACTGTACATTGTGATTCTCAATCATCAATTTATTTTTCCCTATATTTATTATTCCATGTAGGTTTAAGAACATATATATTAGGCTTCATTTCATTAGAGAATTTATTGATGTTGTATAAGTGTGTGTGTCATTAAGATACACACCGATGAAAACCTAGTCAATAGTTTCACTAAGGGTACAAATTTATCCTAGTTCAAGAATTACATAGATATCATTAACATGCTCCAATTGATTATAATGTAGGTGTAATAAAATCACCAATTATTAATTGAAAATATTGTATATTTGTTAGTTTGTGTATTATTGGTTTTCATAATGATAATTGAAATTAAACCATTTAAATTGTTCCCCCAATAAAATTGTCTAAAATAAATGGAATTTAATTTTAATTATTTTCTTATTTTAATATCTGTTGGATTTTGGCATCATTTTATAGCATGGGGAGATTTGCGTGGCTCGATGAATTGTTTGTCCTGCATGTTTTAGGATTTCTTGCAGGTTATCCTCTATACACCTATTATCTTCATTTATGGATGTTAATGGATGTTTCTTCCTAATCTATTCAATCCTTCCATTGATTTGATTTTCTCTATATGCCAATGGGTGGGAATTTTGGCATTGTATTCCCGGAATCCTCCCCTTGGTTGTACAAATTTCCAATGAAGAGTCTCTAAGGGGGTTTCATCACCATTATATCCCTTGCATTCTGGGTAAAAAATAGATCTAAAAATCATCTTCTTATGATGTTGAGTTCATCTAGTATACATAGATCCAAATTCTCAAAATTTATTCACGCTCATCACTGGAGGTTTTTTTCTTCCCGTTGCTTGTTTGGTGTAATTTTTTTTTGTTATTCGATGTTGATTATGTTTCTTATTGGATTTAATATCACTAGAGGTGGTGCTATCTCCCTCATCAGAAGACTCATCTGGTGGCCTTCCAACCCTCTAACCCCCCCCCCCCCACAGTACTAGCCACACACTGTTGGTACATAGATCATGGTGGAGCCCCTCGGGGTTCTTCCTAGTTGAAGTCATGTGACCATTTCTCGAATTTGAAGACATGGTGAGACCATCCTACATTGATATCCAATTAGGTATAAATATTTATGTTCTTGGATCTTGATGTGATCTCAAGTCCTAGAAATTTATCTGGGTTGTAGGTTTTTCATAATCCTTATTCTGTCTCTGTTGCTACTTCTAGTGTCCAGTTTCTATTTTAGGACATATGTTCATTGAAGTATCCAATCTACTTTGCTAATGTACATGGTAATATATTATAGTTTTTAGAATATAATAAATGTGTATTTTTTGGGTGGTGTCCTTTCCATGAAGTAGGTCCAAATGGTACCAAAGAACATAAATCGTGGTGTTTCCCTTTTTTTCTATTCTCGTTTTTTCTTATGTAATTTTATTTAGATTTGGTATTCCCTCACCCGCACACTATTTGGGTGTGTTTCATTATAATTCAATTAATTTTTTTATTTTATATATTTAATTAAACTATATTGTTTATTTGGTGTTCCATTGAATTATTTTGGGAGAGTGTATTCTATAATTACTTATAACACTTTTTTTGCTTATTCCTTTAGTATCCCAACGTTTTAAAGAATGATAATTGAATTGATTAATTCAATTTGGAAAAAAATGATTTTTTAATAATGATAAATGTTTGGGGCCCTGATTTCCTATTTTGATGTGAAGTCTTAATGTATTATGTTGGATGATTCTTTTTATTTTACCTAAATTCCATTCCCAACTGGTTGAGGTAGATGTATGTTTATGGTTACATCTTTCCATGATATAATATGATGTTTTACATGTGTACCTAGAACTATGGAATGGTTATAATGTTTAATAAATTTTAATCTTATTGATTTTGTACTTGGTGGAATTGAAATGTTACTGTCAATCCTAAGAATCAATGGACTCAAACGGATTATTCTTGGAGTGCATTGACATCACTTAGATGATTAATGAAATATAATAAAAATAATTTTAATTCAATGTTAATGAATAAATTAACATTATATGATATATTAAAAGAATATAATGAATTTCATAAATCTCCTTTAATTTCATGTGTGATTACAGGGTATCTAGTCCTTTGTAGTAGCAGTAGGGTGTCTGAGAGAAAATAATTGTCGTTGAGCCTAGTACTAGGTTAATAAATATTGTGTGGTCATGGGATAGACTATATCATTCATGTTTTATGATTTCTTATGATACCCCACCCATTTCTCAAGGGATAATGACACTCAATGGAATCTTGTAGGGTTTTCCCCAAACATATAGGTTGGAGATGGATAAATGAATGACTACCCCCTCTGGTCTTATTCTTTTCTCTTAACAAAATTTTATATATGTACTCTTGGTGGTTAGTTTGTCCAAATATTTGTGTAGATGGTTGTAATGGCCTTTGGTAATTTCACACACATGTATCTATAGATATAGTATATAAATAATTAATATATGAATGACATGTATGGGATCTGATGACTATATGTACCATAATCGATGTGTAGGTTGTGATGGAAAGGGGTAAAATACCTGATATATGATATACGTCATACGGGCTGTGGTGGTTACCAAAAAATACTCAGTTTCTATTTTTAGATGTTTCATCAGATGATGAAAATTTGTGATGAATTAGATATATGTAGTGATATATAGGATAGTTGTCTTCATACTAGCTTATTTTAGAGAGAGATGGCTCATGGCATGTGACATTTGGCCATAGTAGTAAACTAGTGGAGAAGAGGAAGCAGGGTGCACTTGTTCATTTATTAGTATATTATATAATATATCTTGTTACATTTACTCAGTTAGGGATAGCCTTGGTGAGGCTAGGTACTTTATAACTATGTAGTTATTGAGTTATATTCACTTATTTTTCATTAGGATTTATTACGGTTTCATTATCTTTTCCATGAGAGGCTCTGGGTATGATCCTATTGTGTGTACTATTATTGTCACCCTATGTATATATAAATTGTTTTCATGTATGTAAGATAATGTTAGATATCATGAACGAAATTGAAGTATCGTGGTTTTGAAGGATATATTTCATCTTCATGGTCAATATTGTACCCCCCCCCCCCATAATATTTCATAATATGTTATCTCTTTAAATTAATTTAATATCTTATATTGGAGACAACACCGACTTGTGTTATAAGCAAGTTGGAGTTTCTGTGAAACAATACATTAGTTTAATAATTTTTTAAAAATAGAATTATTTATCAAATGAATATTTTGGTATGAATAGTAAAAAATAATTTTTAAATTTTATTTATAGATTTTATAATGAAATTTATATGTTTTGTCAAAATAGTTATATATTTTGAAGAACGATTTTCCCAAAATAACTACATCTTATGTCTCTTTTTAGACAATAATAGAATTAATTTTAGAAACTCTTAAGAATTTAATTTGGTAAAATAGACTTTATTTTTGAATTCATAATATCAGAATTCACTTATGCTTAATTTTTGGTAGTTTTATAAAAACATTCAATTTTTGATGAATAGTTAAAATACTGCATATTACATAAAAACCGACACTTTTATTTAAATAATTATTTTAAATTTTAAATTTATTTAGAAGTAAAAAAAGATACATAATACATATATTAGTCTAGCCTAATTCATTGGAGTCATTTTATAATAATATTATATATATATAAATTTATTAATCTTTTTAACGTATTTTGCACACCTTCTAGACCTATATGAAAATTTGCATAAAACATAATCTTTCCACTTCTATGAATGGAATTTAAAAAATAAAAAACACATTATTCACAACATAAAGTAAAATTGGGTTCAATAGGTGAAAATTATTTTTGATTAATAGTATCTTTTGAATTATATTTACCACGGTTAAAAGTAAATAGGATAATAAAGGTAAAAATAATATTATAATAATATAAAATTGCCTCAAATCATTTTCTAATTCTATTAAATAAGTTTGTTTTGTCCAAAAAATCCTTAGAAATACAATTAATCCACTTTTATTGTAACACCCCAAGCTTCCATGGTCCGTTTCTCTTTTAATAATACAGTAGCGTGTGTTTAATGCAACTTTGAGTTCTAACACACACCACAACCAATCGAACTAGCCGTTATGAATAGTAATACATACTTTTTGAAATTTTATAAATTTTATCTTTCAAAATGGACTTCATTTTTGGAATTGTAATATATAAAATATCCTAGGGTGAAATTTTGGTACTTTTCGGATAACATTTATATTTTAATGAATAGTGAAAATTACTAAATTTTAATTAAAAACAACTTTTTTAATCAAAATACTTAATAGTGATAAATTATCAATTTAACTAGATTTAAAGAATATTTAGAATATATTTTTACCATTTAATACAATGTTGGTCATTGAACATAATTTCACACTTAAACCGGACATAAACAAGTGTTAATCTTTTGATAGTTATTATCTCTTAAAAACACGCCTTCTATTTTAACAACGGGAATTAATTTTAAATTAATTAATGAAACTTATATGTTTTGAATTTGGTAAAATAGAAATCAATTTTGAATTATAAATATCAAAATTAGCTTAGGATGAATTTTTGGTATTTTTCTGAAAACATTCAATTTTTTATGAATAGGGAAAAACACTAAGTTATTAGTTAAAATCGTCTTTTTATTAAAGTAATTATTTATCATATTTTAATATTTTCTAGGTTAAAATATATACATAATACCTATATAATTTCAATGTAAATTATTAGAATCAATTTATATTGACTTTAGATATATAAAGTTTTTTTTGAACTTTTCACCGTCTTTTTCACACCTCCTAGGAGAATTTGCAAATTCACATAAAACATAATTTTACCACTTCTGTGAGTGGACTTTCAAAAAAATTGAGAGACACGGTTGATATCAGTATGTAAAATGTGGTTCATTGAGGTGAAAATAATTTTGGGTGAATAGTAACTTTTTACTTTTATTTACCACGGTTAAAATAAAATAGGGTAATTAACGGTAAAATGATATTAATATTACCCCAACACATGTCCTAATTCTATTGGACAACATTATTTCGACCAAAAACAACAATAAGAATAAAATATTATCATTTAGGTCCACATGGATTGGATTAGGACACTTATTATTATTTAATTTAAAGAAGAGTTAAAAGAGTTAAAATTAATGTTTAATAACTAAAATATTATTAATATAGTGTTATAGATAAGATAAATTAGATTATAAATATTTATTAGAAATATAAAAATATTTCCTACATCATCTTATTTTATTTATAATTTTTAAACATTATATAAATATATATATTTATGACCCAATAATGATGCAGTAATTTCCTCATTCAAGAAAGAATCAAATAAATGATATTATAAGTATTAATATAAATATAATTTCAAATTTTTTATGACATACACGAATTTTCTAGGTGACTATGACATGTTAGGGACGATTCAATGTATCTTGTTTGAAGTAACCAAGTTGTGATGACTTTCACAAAAACAAAATACCAAATAGTGTCAATATTGAATCAAATTAATATTTAATACAAATACTATATTATTGGTTTATATAATATTTCTAAAAATGTAAGATTCTTCCAAAAAGCATAAATATTATTATATATGTCATTAATGATCCACTTGAGGTTTTATTGGATGTTTTGAGTAGGTTTATTAACCATATAGTGTAAGAATACAAGAAGACGTGGTAAAAGTTAACAATTTAACTAAGAGTTAAATCTAAAAGATAAGGATAAAATATTAACCTAAACTTGGCTAAAATATATTGTTTGAGAGAATTTAGAACCATAACCACCTAAGGATAGAAATAAAATCATTTGGAAAAATTATAAAATAAATATGATTGTATAATAAATTAATACTTTAATCTTTTCCTAATGTGACCCTCACACCGCTTATAAAAGGGCACTCACCCTTCACTATATTTCACACCTTCTATGCCATTTGGTTCTTCCAACCCCTACCCAAATATCCTCCCAATTTCCCTCACTTAATCCTAGAGGCCTTAGTATGATCATAAAGCCAACCTACGTAGCCCTTTTGATCAAATCAAAAGTAAGAACCCAAAAAAGAGGTAGCGTCTTCACCACCATCTTTAATGTCCCTTTCTTCTTCAACATCTTCATTCCTTTTTATTTCCGTTATAAAATAATAACTCTAGTATATTCCCTATACTGTGATTTTATTATAACTATGGAACAAACAAATTCATTATTCTATCCATACCTTGAATGACATGTCACCATACGTGCGTACGTACGACCTACCGTCTCCACGTTGTGGTGTAATAGTTATTCAATATATTATTATTTAGAAGGGTATAACAATGATGTATAATTCATGTAAATAATAAATATTACATGATAATGATTCTGTCTTTATGAAATACCATCCAATTATATATTATTTTAATATCAAAATAATGATATTTGTCGCTTGTGTGTACGTACGGACTACCGTCTCCACGACGCGATGAGATTCATTTCCATGTTCACCAATCACCGACGATTATAAAAATATTTATATTACTTATAAGTATGTAATATATGACATAATAATGTGACTGGAGATATATATATTTATATATATATATAATTATTTATGTACTTACATATATCTTATTCACTTACTTCCGTTCAATAATATATGAAAAAGGAAACAGAATTTATGCGTACGTATGGACTACCATCTCCATAAATGGTGTTTTCCATTTCATATATGTACTTGTTATACATATTTATATTATAAATATATATTATATATAAATCTTGTTTTATATTCTGGAAGTATTTAAATCTTGATAGATGTGATACAATTAGGAGTAACAAGATAAAACATGCATGATAAAGAAAGCGATTATTAACCAGAATATTAATATACCATGAAAATTATTATTAATTGGGTAGAATAAAGTCATAAAGGAATAATGTATGATATCATAAATATTAACATGGTTTTGGTATAATATAATAACATAATATAGTCTTCATACAAGAGGTTAAACGTACCTTCGACTAAAGGAAAGTGCAAGGAAAGGGGTTTTCATCTCACTCCTTATTCCTGTGAGATTCAAGCCATATTGCCACTATTATCATTTGTGTGGTGTATGTACTTCCCATAATTGTATTCTTTGTGTAATATACATCAATTTATGTGTATTTACATATTTCTTTTAAAATAAATCTTTCATGGGTTGTATGTTTCGTAAGTTACCAAATTGGTATGGGTTAATTCCTTAATCTCATTATTATCAGAGATTGTTTATTTGTAAGTATTTACTGGGATTTTTTTATCATTCTTGTCCATTTTTCATAAAAATTATTTCAAAATGAATATTCTAAAGATTTTTGAAAGGTAACCTTTATCATGATCAGAATTTTAAATGTTTTAAATATTTATCTTTATAAATCTTTTTAATTAATTTCCATGTCTTCAAAATTATTTTAAGGATTTATTTATTTGGAAATGAATGTTTTGAAATAATATTTCTATTTAAAAGTTTCAAAGTGGTATGGGACAGGTTGGTTCAAAAATTTATTTAAATGACTTGTTTTTTAAATTGGATGACTTTTAAATGTTTTAATGAAAATTGGTTATTTTTCTCAAAGAGTTTTACAAATCATTTTTATATATGTCAAAATCCCTTAATGAATTTTTCAGTTTATTCGAAATTGATTCATTATGATACAAAACTTCCATATTGTATTTACAATTTTGTGCTATGTTTGATTGTGGATGTTTTATTTTTATACCATTCATGGTTTATGGAGAATGTATTGACATTTCGTATGCTAGTTCTAATACGAATGTTTATGTTATGTTTCAATATTTTCATATGAAGAATGTATTGGACATAGTAAGTGACGAGTGGAGCCCGCTATAGCTCCTCGATACATCGGTAGGTCTCATGAGACATCTAGATGTGGAATTGGCCAAGGCCATTTCCCAATTTGATTTATGGTTATGGCTGAGGCATTAATCATTTTAGACGTCTTGGTCGTGGCCTTGAAAAAATGTTTTAGAATGTCTGGAAATATACATTCCCTCATTATAAAAATAATATTGATGGTTCATGTGGTCATTCGACTAGTAGAATGCTCGTGATTATGTTTTATTGTGGCATTATTTACTCATCTCATATTCCTTCCATAAATGTTTTTGTGTTTATTATTGGTAAAGGCATATGGTTTCAATTATTCACCATGCTTTATATTTATTTTATCTTTTGATGTATTGTTCACCCTTAATGAGCATTTGAGCTCACCCCTTCTTATGTTTTATTTTTCCCAGGATTCCAAGAAGTGTATTGTAATTGATAAGAAGGGTTAAAATATGGGAATAATGGTGTTGTCAAAGCACTATCTATGTTGTGTTATATTATTGAAATTGTAATGTAATGTTCAAGTATGTAATCTATTTTCCAAAACTGCTAAACGTATCGGTCCTTCGAGACATGATTCCTTATAATCATGCCAATGTATTAAAATAAGGCACTGACTCTGGGTAACGAGAGTCGGGGCGTTACAGTTGCTATCCGAAGAAGTTTGGCAATATCCTTGGAAACTAGATTTAGATAATCTCTGATTAGAGCACATTACCCTAAGATTAACTTTGAGGATTATCATAGAATAACTTTCTATGATTTTGGTAATGTAGAGATTTTGTGAGTTTTCCTAACAATACATCTCTGTCCGGATACGAGCAGGTAGAGGCAGCTCTGGCACAGATGTTCCTAGGGGTAAATCCCAAAAACACTGCTTCGAACTTAACTCGAACGGGAACCGGTGCACGACAATGGGCCTTGCTGCACTCTTGGTTACGACACTCCCAGGGGATATTTTTAGGATAATTAAAATTTTATTTACAAACTATTATGAAAGAATTATGAGTATATACTTCTTCAAATAATACATTTTTATGATTATGGATTATATCCATAAAATGTTTAATATATGTTAAGGGTTTTTCTAGTTTTTAATTAGGTATTTCTATTGATAAACTAATCTAGTGCATGCCATTGTTTAGAAATGGAGCCTAGTAGAATGATTGATAACTCTGACAATACACATGATCCATATAATAAGAAGGATCATATCATTCATGGGATTAAGCTAGAATTTAGAGGGGAAATTGTCCCCCACATATTATCATCATATAAAGAAATAGTATGATGTGTTCTCTGAGTCCTAAGACTTTGAAGGGAAGACCGAGAAGAAAAGGATGGTAGAACGAAATATAGATAAAAGGAATAAGGGAAAGAAGGATTTTCCAATATGTGATAAATGTGGAATGAATCCCTGTGGTAAATGCTTGAAGGGAATGGGAGTTTGTTATAAGTGTGGAGAAAAAGGACACCAAGTACATGATTTCATGGGTAAGAAAATGTTTTCAAATGTACAATGCTTCATCTTCAAGGAGTTGGAACACTATGCAAACCAATGTCCAAATCATCAGAGTATGAGCCAAATGATGTTATTGGATAATAATAAAGTTATGATACTACCTTGGAAGAAGAGGAATGACTAGAAATATTATGTTGTTATTATGGAATTATTTTATTTGAGTGTTGTATCAACAGTATACTGGTTACATGAATTATGGAGATAAATAAGGATTGTACTACAGTGCTATTTTAGTGAGGATTTGAGATTAGATGGTTCTAAAAAAAGTGACTTTATAGTAAGTTACACTTTTTTTTAAAATACATAGTTGAAGGAAAGGTAATTTTTAATATGGTCCCAATACTGAGGAAGTGATTTTCGAATAACAGATGGTTGATTTGAATAAATTATATTATACAATCTTGACTACCATTTTAGAGTTTACAACATTTTTGTATAGAAGAAGTATATCTAGTATTATATAAATAATAAGGGAGAATGAATGTATTCAATATGGTTTTATGGTAATTCAGGATGTTACCATGTTTTAAAATAATACGTGACAATGGTGCTCACATGTTATTACATATAAAAAGGTTCTTCATTGTGTTTACCTTCCATACAAATTTTGGACTGTGAGTTTGGACAAAATTATTCTGGATAAGACTAGTTTTAGATTATTTTTGATTTCCCTAAAAAGGACAACCCGGAGGTCGGGCGGCAACCCGTCGCGATGGGCAAGGTCGGGAGACTTGAACCCACAACCGAAGGGTGAAAAAGGTGTATCACCATTAGATGACACATGTGATGTCCTAGATTGAATAATGTAGTTTTTTTGTTTTTTTAGATGAATTATAAATTCATTTTTCATGAACATTATATGAACTGGATAAATAGAATATTATTTTTAAGTTCAATTATATTTTAGAGTGAAAGATGTTTTTGTGGTAAAAATTAGGATGAAACTCTACTTTTCAAGTACATATATATATATATATATTTCAATTATTTTATGAAGAAATTAATTCATATACTTTATTGAAGGGATATTAAAACCAAAAATGTGTTATCCTAATACCTTATGTTTTGTTTAATGGATGCTTTTTTAAATCATCATAGATTGATGAATTTAATCACCTCAATTTTACACTTGTTTGTTATTGATAACCTCAATCACTACCTATAAATATTTATGTTTTTCCTCCAATTATATGTCTGAAATTGCCACCATTGTTCTCCTAATTGAGATCATTATTTGGTGGGGACCCTTTCATTTCCCTTCTCATCTTATTAAGACTAAATTTTATTAACCCAATATCCGATGTGGGCTTTCCCAGAAAGATATTTTCTATTTTCATCCTTTTATTTTCGACAAACAATTTCAAATTTCAAGGACACAATTTATTGAAGGAGGGGAGAATGTAACACCCCCTGCATGCAAGGTACATTTCTCTTTGAATAATACAGTAGCGTGTGTTGTACGCAACTTCGAGTTCTCACACACACCACAACCAATCGAACTAGTGGTCATTAATAGTAATACATACATTTTAAAATTTTATAAATTTTATCTTTCAAAATGGACTTCATTTTTGGATTCGGAATATATAAATTATCCTAGGGTGAATTTTTGGTACATTTCGGATAACTTTAATATTTTGATGATTACTGAAAATGACTAAATTTTAATTAAAAACAACTTTTTTAATCAAAAAAATTAATAGTAATAAATTATGAATTTAGGTGGATTTAAATTATATTTAGAATCTATTTTTACCATTTTATACAATGTCGGTCATTGTACATAATTTCACATTTAAACCGGACATAAACAAGTGTTAATCTTTTGATAGTTATTATCTCTTAAAAACAAGCTTTTTGTTTTAACAACGATAATTAATTTTAAATTAATTAATTCCACTTCTATGTTTTTAATTTGGTAAAATAGAATTAATTTTTGAATTTTTAAATCAAAATTATCTTAGGATGTTTTTTTGGTATTTTTCTGAAAACATTCAATTTTTGATGAATAGTAAAAAACACTGGATTATTAGTTAAAACCGACTTATTATTTAAATAATTATTTATTTTATTAAAAAAAATTATCTTAGAATATATACATAATACCTATATAATTTCATTTTAATTCATTGGAATCAATTTATATTAACTTTAGATATATAAAAATTTTATTGAACTTTTCACTGTCTTCATCCACCTCCTAGGAGAATTTGCAAATTCACATAAAACATAATTTTACCGCTACTGTGAGTGGAATTTCAATAATATTGGAGTGACACGGTTGATATCAGTAAGTAAAATGTTGTTCAATGGGATGAAAATAATTTTTGGTGAATAGTAACTTTTTACTTTTTTTTACCACGGTTAAAAGTAAATAGAATAATTATGGGTAAATATGATATTAATATTACCCCAAAACATGTCCTAATTCTATTGTACAAGTGTATTTCGACCAAAAACAACCTTAGGAGTAAAATATTATTATTTAGGTCCACATGTATTAGATTAGGACACTTATTATTATTTAAATCAAAGAAGAGTTAAAAGTGTTAAAATCAATGTTTAATAACTAAAAATTTTTTAATATAAGGTAATACATAAGATAAATTAGATTATAAATATTCATTAGAAATCTATAAATATTTTCTTCAACATGTTATTTTATTTATAATTTTTAAACATTATATAAATAAATATATTTATGACACAATAATGATGTAGTAATTACCTTATTCATGAAAGAATCAAATAAATGGTATTATAAATATTAAAATAAATAAAATTTCAAAGTTTTTATGAGATCCACGAATTTTTTAGGTGAATATGACATGTTTGGGATGATTCAATATATGGTGTTCGATGTAACCATGTTGTGATGACATTCACAAAAACAAAATGCCAAATAGTGTCAAAATTGATATAAATTAATATTTAAAACAAATACTATATTATTAGTTTATATAATATTTCTAAATATGTAATATTAGTCCAAAGAGCATAAATATTTTTATATATGTCATTAATGAGCCACTTTAGGTTTTCATGGATGTTTAGAGTAAGTTAATTAACCATATAGAGTAAGAATACAAGAAGACGCGGTAAAAGTTAACAATTTATCTACGAGTTAAATCTAAAAGATAAGGATAAAATGTTAACCTAAACTTGTCTAAAATATATTCTTTGAGAGTATTTCGACCCATAACCACCTAAGTCTCGAAATAAATTCATTTGGAACAATTATAAACCGAATATGATTGTATAATAAATTAATGCTTTAATCTTTTCCTAAAGTGACCCTCCCCCCTCTTATAAAAGGGCACTCCTCCTTCACTCAATTTCACACATTATATGCCATTTGTTTCGGCCAAACCCTACCCAAATATCCTCCCAACTTCACTAAAGTAATAATTGAGGCCTTAGTATGATCAGAAAGCCATCCTAAGGAGCCCTTTTGATCAAATCAAAAGGAAGAACCCGAAGAAGAGGTAACGTCTTCACCACCCACTTTAAAGTCCATTTCTTCTTCAACTTCTTCTTTCCTTGTTATTTCCATTAGAAAATAATAACTCCAGTATCTTCTATATACTGTGATGTTATTATAAATATGGAACAATCAAATTCATTATTCTATCCATCCCTTTAATGACATGTCACCATACGTTCTTACGTACGGCCTACCGTCTCCACGTTGTGGTGTAATTGTAATTCAATATATTATTATTTAGATGGGTATAATAATGATGTATAATTCATGTAAATAATAAATATAACATGATAATTATTCTTTATATATATAATCCCATACAATTATATATTATTTTAATATCAAAAGAATGATATTGTTGCTCATGCGTACGTACGGACTACCGTCTCCACGACGCGATGAGATTCATTTCCATGATCACCAATCATCGATGATTATAAAATTATATATATTACTAATAAATATGTTGTATATGGTATAATAATGCTACTGGAGATATATATATATATTTATATATATAAGTATTTTATTACTTACATATATCTTATTCACTTACTTCCGTTCAATACTATATAAAAATGGAAACAACATTTATGCGTTCGTATGAACTACCGTCTCCATAAACGGTGTTTTCCATTTCATATATGTGCCTATTATACATATTTATATTCTAAATTTATATGATATATAAATCTTGTTTTATATTCTAGAAGTATTTAAATCGTGTTCTATGTGATACAATTAGGAGTAACAAGTTAAAACACGCATGATAAAGAAAGCGATTATTACATGAAATATTAAGATACCCTGAAAATTATTATAAATTTGGTAGTATAAAGTCATAAATGAATAATGTATGATATCATAAATATTAATATGGTTCTTGTATAATTTAATAACATACTATATTATTCATACAGGAGGTTAAACGTACCCTCGACTAAAGAAAAGTGCAAGGTAAGGGGTTTTAATCTCACTCCTTATTCCCGTGAGATTCATGCCATATTGCTATTATTACCATTAGTGTGGTGTAAGTACGGCCAATAATTGAATTTTTTGTGTAATACACTTTAATTTATGTTTATTTACATATTCCTTTTATGATACCTCTTTCATGGTTTGTATGTTTTGTATGTTACCAAATTGGTACGGGTTAATTACTCAATCTCATTATTATCCGACATAGTTTTTGTGTATGTATTTACTTGGATTTTTTTATCATACTTGTCCATTTTTCATAAAAATGATTTCAAAATGAATATTTTAACGATTTTCGAAAGGTACTCTTTATCATGATCAGAATTATAAATATTTTAAAGATTTATCTTTCTAAATCTTTTTAATTAATTTCCATGTTTTCAAAATGATTCTAAGGATTTTTTTTATATGAACATGAATGTTTTGAAATAATATTTCTTTTCAAAAGTTTCAAAGTGGTATGAGACACTTTGATTCAAAAATGTATTTAAATGACTTCTTTTCTAAATTGTGTGGCTTTTAAATTTTTTCATTAAAATGGGTTATTTCTCTCAAAGTGTTTTACAAATCATTTTAATCTATGTCAAAATCCTTTAATGGATTTTTATGCTTATTTGAAGTTGATTCATTATGATACAAAACTTCCATATTGTATTTACGGTTTTGTGGTATGTTTGACTGTGGTTGTGTTATTTTTATACCATTCATGGTTTATGAAGAAAGTATTGACATTTCGTATGCTAGTTCTAATATGAATGTTTATGTTATGTTTCAACCATTTCATATGAGGAATGTATTGGTCATAGTAAGTGATGGGTGGAGCCCGCTATAGCTTCTCGATGCACCGAAAGGTCTCATGAGACAACTAGATGTGGAATTGTCCCAGGCCCTTTCCCAATTTGATTTATGGTTTTGGCCGAGGCCTTAATCATTTTAGACGTCATGGCCGAGGCCTTGAAAAAATGTTTTAGAATGTCTGGCATTATACATTCCCGCATTATGAAAATAATATTGATGGTTCATGTGGTCATTAGACTAGTAGAATGCCCATGATTATGTTTTATTATGGAATTATTTTCTCATCTGATATTTCAACAATAAAAGTATTCATGTTTATTATTGGTAAAGGCATGTGCTTTCAATTATTCTCCATGCTTTATATTTATGTTATCTTCCGATGTATTCCTTACCCTTACTAAGTGTTTAAGCTCACCCCTTCTTATGTTTTATTTTTACCAGGATTCAAAGAAGTGTATTGTTATTGATAAGAAGGGTTGCACTATGGGAATAATGGAGTTGTCAAAACACTATCTATGTTGTGTTATATGATTGAAATTATAATGTAAAGTTCATGTATGTAATATATTTTCAATGACTGCAAAACTTATCGGTACATTGGGAATTGATTCCTTGAAATCATACCAATGTTTTAAAATAATGAACCGACTCTGGGTAACCAGAGTTGGGGCATTACATTTATTCACTTGGGTTAGATTAGGGAAGTTATTATATTTTATTTAAAGAAGAGTCAAAAGTGTTAACTTTAAATTTTAATAACTAAATCAAATATAATATAGTTATATACTTAAGCTAATTTATACTTAATATTAATTAGAAATCTGAATCTATTACACAAATAATAGTATTTTATTTATAATTTTTACACATTAAATAATTAAATTTATTTATGACACAATGTTGATGCCGCAATTAACTTATTAATTAATTATTAAAATAATTGATATTATAAATATTAAAAAAATTGTAAATTGACACATCTGATGCCATACAATAATTTTTTAGTAGAATATGACATTTAGGCTTGATTCAATTTTTTTCAATGTAGTCAAATTGTTATGACTTTCCCCAAAAACAAAATACTAAATACTGTCAAAATTGACAAAAATAAGTTTTTAAATCAAATAATATTTTATTAAATGATATAATACTCCAAAAAACCTAAAATTACTCCAAAGAACATAAATAATACTAGATATATCATTAATGAACCACTATAGGTTATATTGAAATTTTATAGTCTGTTTATTAAACATATAGTGTAAGAATACCAGAAGACTTGCTAAGAGTTAAACTATTTACCTAATGGTTAAATCAAAATGATATGCTTAATATGATGACATTGAAAAGTCTACAATATATCAGTTGAGATTATTTTGACCCTTCCCCACCTTATCTTTGATATAAATCCATTTTGACCTCTTATAAACTGAATATAATTTTGTAATAAAATAATATATCAAACTTTTCAAAAACTACCCCCACCACTCTTATAAAAGGGTGCATCCCCTCCTCTTAAATTCACAGCTCCAAAGCCATTTTTCTTAGACAAACCCGACTGAAATATCCTTCAATCTATCCTCACTTCAACCTACTATCCTTACTTTGAGTATAAAGGAAACCTATTGAGACCTTTTGTTCAAATCAAAAGGAAATACATGAAAAAGAGGTATTTATTTTATCAGCTCTTAAAAAAAAATTTTGTTCTTATAAATCCTATTTCTTAGTTGATTACATACTAAAATAATAACCCTAGTTAAGTATACATTCTGATATGTTATAATAAATTCTCCACTACCATATTCATTATTCTATCCATCTTATCAATGACAAAGTCACCATGCGTGCGTACGTACAACTTATCGTCTCCACATCGTGTTGTAGTTTGTTATTCAACACTATATTACATGGATGGGTATAATATTGAGTTTAATTAATTTAAACAATTAATATATCATAATAATGATTATTTATATATAATATAACATCCATTTAAACATTTATTCTCCCTCAATTGAATGATATTGTCACTTGTGCGTACGTATGGCTTACCATCTCCACGATGCTATGAGATTCATCTTCAATGATCACCCTTCAAGAATTTTTATAAACATATATAGGTTGGATAATTATGAAGTCTATGAAAATAAATTTCTAATGTAAGAAAATATATTTATGTATATAAATATATTTCATTTACATACTTCCATACAATATGATAAGAAAACAGAAACAACGTTCATTCATACGTACGAACTTCTGTCTCCATGAATGGTGTTTCCATTTCATATATGTATCTGTTATAAAAATTTATATTCTTAATATATATGATATATAAATAATTCTTTATATTTTGGAAAATTTAAATCAATATCTATGTTATACAATCAAGAATAACAATTTAAAACATGTACGATAAAGAATGAGATTATAACCCAAAATGTTACTTTAACATGGAAATTATTGTTAAATAAGTAGTATAATGTAATAAAATAATGATATATGATGTCATAAATATTAATATGGTTCTGTTATATTTTAATTTCATGCAATGGTCACTATACAGAAGGTTAAATATACCCTTGACTAAACAAAATTACAAGGTATGAGTTAATTCCTCAATCTCATTATTATTAGAGACTGTTTATGTGTATGTATTTACTAGAAAGTATTTATAATCCTTGAACATGATTAAAATAAATATTTTTAGAAGGAATATTTTATGGTTTTGTGGAAGGGAATCTTTAGCAAGAACATCATTTTAATTGTTTTAATGATTTATTTTTTTAAATAGTTTTTATTAATGTCTATGTTTTCAAAATAATTTAAATGATTTATTTATATGGATATAATTACTTAAAAATTTTATTTACTATAAAAATTTTCAATTTTTTAAGGGACACTTTCATTCAAAAATATCTTTGAAATAACTTCCATAATAAATGTTTGACTTTTAAATGATTTCAGAAAAAGGGATACTTATGTCAACGAGTTTTACTAATAATTCCCAACAATGTCAACATACATTACTGGATATTATTAATGAATGAGGATGATTTATTATAATACAGTCTTCCATATTGTATTTAATTAGATATGATATGTTTGACTATGGATGTGTTATATTTATTCCATTTATGTTTTGTTGTTAAAATATTCACATTTCATATGATAGTTTTAATTGAATGTTTGTGTTATTTTTCAAAATTTTCATATGAGGAATTCATTGGACTTAGTAAGTGATGGGAGGGTCCCACTATTTCTATTCGATCATCAGTAGGTCAATGAGACAAAATAGTGCCTTGGAACAAGGCCTTGACAGAATTTATATTTAGGTTCTTGGAAAGAGCCCTTGACTCTGCGGTTAATATTTCCAACATTATGCATTCAATCATTATGAGATTAGTTATTAATGTTACATGTGATTATTTCACTAGTATAATATCCATGTGATTAAGTAAATTGTATTATTTCATTTATATTTTCCATATTATGCTGATGTTTATGATTAATGAGCTTGTATTTCAATTTTATACCTTTCTATAAATGTTTATGATTATTACTGATAGATTTTTCTAAATTGTTTATCCTTACTAAGCATTTTATCCCACCCATTTCCTATGTATTATTTCCCCAGTATGATAAGAATTGTATTATGATTTATATATAGGATTAAGCAAGGAGAATAATGGAGTTCTCATAGTATTATCTATGTTTTCTTTTAGGTTGGAAATTGTAATGAAAAGTTCTTGTATGTTCTCTACTTTCCATGATAGCTAAACTGATCGGTCCTTCAAGATGTGAATCTTTGTAATCATGCCAATGTATTAAAATAATGCACCAACTCTTGGCAAATTGGGGTCGGGGGATTAAATTTGTATTTAGAGTAATTTTAGGAACAACTATGGAAATAGATTTAGATAAACTCTGATTTTGAAACATGACCCTATGATAGACTATGAGGATTGGTATAGAAAAACATGAATTTTTTTTGATAATGTTGATTTTATGGGGGATTTCCATGATATATATCATTGTCTGGATACTACCAGTGGACATAGTTTTGGCAGAAATGTACCTGGGAGTGAAAACTCCAACATGGATTTTCGATCATGACCAGGGTATCCCGGTACACGACAATGAGTCTTACTGCACACTTGGTTTGAAACTCCCTAGGGTTATGTTTAGGATAATTCCCATTTTTGTTACAAACCATTATGACAGATTTATGAGTAAATATTTCAGCAACGAATCCATTTATAGGATTTTGATACTAGATGTTTGAAAATATTCAATTAATGTTGAGAATTTTTCTTCTTTTTAGATTATATATTATTATATTTTTTTACTGACTGTATGTCATCATTTAAAAATGGAACCCAATAAAAGGACTGAGAACTCTAGCAATACGCAAGATCAAAATAGTAAGAAGGATCACATCTTTTATGTTATTAACCAAACATTTAGAGTGGAAAGATGATTCCATATATTATCATCTTATAAAGAAATAGTATCATGTGTTAATAAGATAAGTAATTAATTCTTTGAGTCTAATGGATTTTAATAGATGTAAGTGAAGAAGGTGATGGAAGAGAAAAATATGGATAAATCGATAAAGTGAAAGAATGATTTTTCCTCATGAAATAACTATGAAACGAATCACCTTGGTAAATGCATGAAGGGAAAGGGAGTTTGTTATACGTGTGGGAAACAATTACAACAAGTATGTGATTTTAAGGGTATGAAAAAGGATTCCAATGTACAATTCTTCATCTGCAATGAGTTGGGACACAATTGGAATCAATTTCCAAATCATCAAATTATACCCCAAATGATTCTATTTGATTATAATCATGTTATGATACTACCACAGATGAAGAGGAATGATTATTTATCTAATGTTGTTATTAATGAATTGTGTCATTTGAGTTTTGTATTAATGATTTATAAGTTATAAGAGAAATAGTTTATATAAGGATGGTACTACAGTACTATTTCATTATGTATTTTTTATTGTGTGGTACTAGAGAAATTAACACAATATCAGGTTAAATGTTTTCAGAAATATATGGTTGAGAGAAATATAAACCTTAAAATATTTATGAGGATGAGGTAATGATTTTAGAATAAGATATAATTGAGTTGGATAATGTATATTGGATATTATTGACTACCTTGGAACTAATTCATATTTATTTATTCCATAGTTATTGGAGATTACACCATTTTCAGATTTATGGAGATTATCCAGTATTGTAAGTTTTGTAGAAGGAATAATGAAGCACAAACCTACTAAAATAAATATTTATTGAAATTCAGGTTGTTTCCATATTTTAATACAACCAATGTCTAAGGTATTCAAATGTTTTTATGTGATATAAGATATATTCATTATGTTGTTTTGACCTTCCGTATTAATTTTTGGACTGTGAGTTTGGACACAATTATTTTGGATAAGTTTAAGTGTTGTAATTGTGTATGTTAAAAACTTGATACTTTGATTGTGGTTAAAGTAAGATATTTAGGATAATTTGACCAATCATTTTGGTTTTTAGTAAATATTTATAGGACTAAGTGAATATTTGTGGACATTATGATTTATCAAATGTGCTTTAGGCGTAAAAAACCATTTTGAACATTCATTTCCAAGTGTAAAGGATGAAGTCAAAATAGGTCGATGCACAACCAAATGATGAGTTTATTATTATGATAGGTAATAAAATCAAGTATTTTTTCATGATTTCATAAATTCATATTAAATTAACCCCACTTATACCAAAAAATATCATCTAATAAAATTATCATAATACATTATGTTTTGTTGAACTGATGATACTTTAAATCATCATACATTTATTGGTTCAAGGCAGTCAATTATACATTTATTGTTTCATTTTTTGTGATTGATGACCTCAATAACTTCATATAAATATTTAGGTTTTTACTCCAATTATGTGTCTCTAATTTCCACCAATGTTCTCTTATTTTAAATCATGATTTGGTAGTGACATTTTCATTTCTTTTTTCCTCTTATTAAGACTAAAATATATTAACACTATTTCTAATGTGGGTTTCCACAAAGGTATTTTTTATTTTCAACCTTTTATTTTCGAAGAACTATTTCAAATTTAGAGGAAACAATTTATTGTATTGTGGAGAATGTAACAACCCAAGAATTCATATTATGTTATCTTTTTAATGTATTTTAATAGCTTATATTGCATGAAACACCGAGTTTTCTTGTGTTATATGAAAGATTGAGTTTCGACGAAACAACACATTAGTATTATAATTATTTAAATGACATATCTATTTATCAATTAGATATTTTGATATTAATAGTAGAAAATAAATTTTAAATGTTATTTATAGTCTTTATAATGAAATGTCTCAATTTTGTTAAAATAGTTATATATTTTGGAAAACAATTTTCTTAAAATAACTACATATTATTTCCTCTGTGAACAATAAAAAAATTAATTTTATACACTCCTAAGAATTAAATTTTGTAAAAATTACTTAATTTTAGAAATCATAATATTAAAATTATATTTGGATAATTTTTTTGAATTTTTCTGAAAACATTCAATTTTTTAAAAATACTGAAAAATACTACAAAGTACATAAAAACCGACATTTTAATTTACATAATTATTTTTATATTAAATTTGTTTTAATATAAAAATAGATATATAATACCTATATTATTATAATGTAATTCATTGGTGTCATTTTATAATAATATTAGATATATAATATTTTTGGTACATTTTATCAACTTTTACCAACTCTCTAGCCACACGTTCAAATTTGCATAAAACATAATTTTTCAACATTTGAGTATTGAATTTAAAAAATACGAGATACATTATTAAAATATGTATAAAATATGTGGTTCAATAGGATGAAAATAATTTTTGGTGAATTGTAACTTTTGAATTTTATTTTCCACAGTTAAAAGTAAATAAAGCAATTAAAGGTAAAAAATATTATAATAATTTAAAAATACCACAATAGAGGACCTACTTCAATTAGATAAGTTTTTAAAAAAATCATCCTTATAAAAAAAATATTTTCTTTTATATTTACTTGGGTTAGATTATGACATTTCTTATATTTTATTAAAAGATGAGTTAAAAGTGTTAAATTAAATTTTTAATAACTAAACCATTTTTAATATAGTGTTATAAATGAGATAAATTATAAAATAAATATTTATTAGAAATATTTAAATATTTCCTACATCATAGTATTTTATTTATAATATATAGATATGAACTAATTAAATTAATTTATGACACAATGAGGATGTAGTAATTAACTTATTAATGAATGATTAAAATAATGGATATTATAAATATTAATAAAAATGTGAATTGAATCTTCTAATTCCATCCCCGAATTTAATAGTTAAATATGACATTTTATGGTTCATTAAATGTATTTTTTCTAATTGATCAATTTGTTATGACATTCACAAGAAAACTAATTACTAAATAGTGTCAAAATTGAGATAAATGAGTTCTTAAAAAAATATTATTTTATTAAATGATATAATATTTCTAAAAAAACACATAAAAGAAGTTAAATAATGTTAGATAAGTCATTAATTAACCAGTTTATTTTCTCTTGGAATTTTATAGTTTGTTTATTAACCATATAGTGTAAGAATATAAGAAAGCATGGTAATAGTTAAATTGTTTGACTAAGGGTTAAATATAAATGATAAGGTCAATATTATGACCTAAACATATAAAAAAACTATTTTCGGAGGGTATTTAGACCCATACCCAACCTTATACTCTAAATAATCCATTTGGATCAATTATAAACCGAAAATAATTTAGTAATAAAATAATATTTCAAGATTTTCCACAAGTGCCCCTCACCTCTCTTATAAAAGGGTACTTCCCCTTTCCTTGAATTCGCACCTCCAAATCCGTTTCACTAGACCAAACCCAAATCCAATAACCTCTCAAATACCCTCATTTTAAAATAGAGGACTTACATTGATCATAAAGACATCCTATGTAGCCATTTTCTTGAAATCAAAAGGAAACACCCTCAGAAGATGTAATTATTTTATCACATCTTTCAATGTTTTTTTCTACTACTTCCTCTTTATTTGTTGTTACCATAACATAATAATAAATATAGTACCTTCTACATGATGATATGTTATAATAAATATTGTACAACCATATTCAATTTTTCGATCCATCCTATGAACGACAAAGTCACCATCCGTGCGTAGGTACGGCTTATCGTCTCCACGTCGTGGTGTAGTTTGTTAATCAACACTAAATTACATGGATTTGTATAATAATCAGTATAATTATTTTAAATAATGAATATATCATGATATTGATTATTTATATATAAAATAACTTCCAATTAAACACCATTTCACCCCCAATCTAATGATATTGTCACTCGTGTGTACGTATGGCTAGCTGTCTCCATAACGCGATGAGATTTATCTACAATGATCCCCCTTCAAGTATTTTTAATAATATATATATTGATTAATTATAAGGTATATGAAATAATATTTCTACTATAATTATATATAGTTTTTTACATTAATATATATCATTTACTTACTTTTATACTATATGATATGAAAATGGAAACATCATTCATGTGTACGTACGGACTACTTTGTATTTCCCTTTCTTATATCTATCTATTATACATATTTATATTCTGAATATAAAAGATATATAAATAATTTTTTATATTCTGGATGTATTTAAATCAATTTCTATGTGATACGATAAAGAATAACATGTTAAAACTGTATGATAAAGAAAGTGATTATTACCTGAAATGTTACATTAAGACTGAAATTATATTTTAATTGGTAGTATAATGTAAAAAATAAATCATATATGATATCATAAATATTAATGTGGTTCTGGTATAATTTAATAACATACTAGGGTTATTATACAAGAGGTTCAATATACCCTCAACTAATGGAAAGTACAAGGGGAGGGTTAATTCCTCAATCTCATTATTATCTGAGATCGTTTACGTGTAAGTATTTACAGGGGAATATTTATAATCAATGTCTATGTTTCATAAAAATGTTTCAAAATGGAATATTTTAAGGTTTTTTGGAAGGGAATATTTATCAAGATCATCATACATATTGTTTTATTGAATTATTTTGCTGTCTTTTTTGTTTAATTCCCATGTTTTCAAAATTATTTTAATGATTTATTTATATGGACATGATTGTTGTAAAATGTTAATTCATTTCAAAAGGATCAAAGTAGTATGGTACACATTGATTCAAAAATATGTTTAAATAACTTCCTTTTTTAATGTGTTTCTATTAATTTATTGCAGAAAAAAGGGATATTTCTCTCAATGAGATTTACTAGCCATTTCCAACTATGTAAAAAACATTACGAGATATTTTTTATTGAGGTTGATTTATTAAAATACATTCATCTCTATTGTATTTACTGATATATGATATTTTTGAAAGGGGTGTACTATTTTTATATCATTTATGTTTTATTGTTATTGTATTTCCATTTTGTATGCTTGTTTTGATACAAATGTTTATGTTAAATTTTAAAAAATTTAAATGAAGAACGCATTGGACTTTGTAAGTGATGGTCGGGCCCAATATGGCACATCGATTCATCAGTAGTTCTCATGAGAAAAACAGATGTCTTGGCATAGGTCCTTGATAGAATATATATTTAGGGTCTTGGCACGAGGCCTTGGCTTTGTTGTAAAGATGTATAACCTTATTCATTCCATCATTATGACATTATTTTTAATGTTACATGTGATTATTCAACTAGTAGATCATCCATGTGAATATGTAAATATAATTATTTTATTTAGATTTTATATATTATTCTAATGTTTATGTTTAGAGGGATTGTATTTTAATTTTATACTTTTCGTTAATAGTTTATTATTATTTATGATAGATTATGATTTATTGTGTATCCTTACATAACATTTGAGCACACTCATTATTATTCTTTATTTTCCTTAGATAACAAGAATTGTATTATAATTTATATGTAGGTTTAATATAGGGGAATAATTTTGTTCTAAAAGAAGTATCTATGTTGTGTTTTATGTTAGAAATTGTAATATCAAGTTCATGTATATAATATATTTTCTAAGACTGAAAAATTGATCGGTCCATTGGGACTTGATTCCTTGTTATCATTCCAATGTATTAAAATAATGCACCATCTCTAGGATAACTAGGGTCAGGGCATTACAACTATTGATTTTGGATTTTTTATAATTTTAGTTTCCTTCCTTGTTTTTTTAGTTTCACAGGGCATTAAATGTATATACATAGGTTTATTTTATTCTTTTAAGCATGAGTTGATTAGTGAATCTCTCTTATATATCTCTTTTTAATGTTTTTATTATAGGTTAATTCCTCATATTTATATGTATGATATTCCCTTGGTGTTATTTACCAACCTGGGGCCTACTGGTGGTAGGAATTTGGTGGTCACTGTCCTCCTTGTCTAATTATCATCCCAAGAGGTGTACTCATTGGAGGGAGGGGTATGAAAAAAATTTATGGATAAGAGCTGGATTTATCTTCCAAATAGAATGTCGAAATAATTTTAGATTGTAAATTTGCATTTTAATTATATCTCTAGGGGATTAAAAAGTGACAATATGAATTATCAGTGTAGAATATTTTCAAACAGATATCAGTTCACATATGATACTATGATGGATAACATATTCTTGAATGGGTTTGTGAAAAATTATAAGACTTGTAATTGTTATGGGGAATAATAAATTCAATTTACTTTAATATAAACTATTTAGATGGATATTGATGTGATAATTTATGATCTAATGCATGAAATTCATAACGAAATATTTTATGGGTTGGACCCTGAACAAATTAGAATCTGAAATGTTGATATTAGTGAGATAAAATAGAACTCTAGTGTATATCATGATTTATTGAGATTTTATGAAATATATGATGACACACAAATGGAATTATATTTTTTATGTACTAATTATAGTAAATTGTATTTTATCATAGAGTTATTTCATATTAAGGCTTTGAAATCATTGTTATGCACATCATGGAAATAGTTTTTGGTGTTCTTGATAAAGTATTTCGTATTAATGCTACAATTTTGGATTCATATTACCATGCTCATAAGTTGACAAAGAACAAAGGTTTCACATATGATACCATAAAGTCTTGTGAAAACAATATAATATTATTTATAAAAGAAGCAACCCATCTGGATATTTGAATAGTCGATTTTACTTCTAAGAGGAATGATATTGGGGGGAAATTAGAAATAGGAAAGTTAGACTATGAAATAGGGAATATCAATATCTCTAAAAAATATTCATCACTTTCCACTAATTCTGAGGTTGAAAATATTTTTTCTGTCATATAAAGTTTCTAAATTAATAATATTAATTGTGATAAAAATAAGGTTAGTGATATGATAACCTACCCAACATACTCTCTTGAAAGAATAGAGCTTAATCAAGGTAACCTTGACTTCTCTAAAGATAGTCAAAATTTCTGATTGGGGTTTATTGCAAATTAATTTAATAAATTCGACTCCTTGGTTGGTGCAACTCATAACACAGGTCCCATGTTGTTGGTTCCCAATAATTATCATTTTCCGATTTTTATGAATCAACAATTTCTATTAATTTCCAAACTTATTTATTTTCCTAGAATTCTAGGGGATACTATTGATTTTTACCTTCACCAATTATTGAAGAGTTGAATGAATTTTTAGGTGATGGTGAGATAACATAAGATTCTGAAATGAATGAAATTCTCATTCTCTTGTAAATTTTATTATATGCAGTCAATGACTTCCCAACTTATAAAAATTTATCATCTTCAAGTATGACAGGTGAATTCTTCTTATCATTGTCTAAATAAAATTAAAAATTCCGTATTCATTGAACATTATGAAAAATTGACATACATGTGCAACATAGATTTTATTCCCCATAAAATTATTTTAAGAAAGACAAATTTTGAATATTATGGTTCTAATGAATATAATGCATCACCAAAGATCATGACATGAGTTGAAATATTACTATTGTTTGGGAAATAAAACATCACCATGGTATTTGAATTTTTATAATAGTTGGATCTTCCATTTCTTTCTTTTCATGGTGTGGGTAGAAAATAAAATCACAATTCAAAGGAGAAATTATTTTTTAATATTCTTACTAGAAAATAAACATATTAAGGAATTATTTGGACGAAATTTACAATGAATTTAATGTTTTGATAATATACTTGGGACTACTTTGGGTGTCGGTGGAAAATAAAAGGATAATGTCAATTCATGGTATGATTTTGATGAAATGGGTTTAAGGAAACAAGGTCATTTATAGTTGGCTAATGGTAACATGGAATACAGGACTGATTCAATGTATATGATTCATAAAATGATATTTCCTTAAATTATGAAGATTTACATGGCTCCTATAGGACACTCTTCTAAAAATATTTGAAAATGATGATAATCACATACTAGATCAATAGTTGATTCCAATCAGAATTTTTTTATTTATTAACCAATGTTGTTAACCATTTGTTGATATGGGTAATCATTAAGACATATTTGTTTAATAAAATAAATAAATGAGTGATTTAAAAAAATTGGACAGGATTTTACCTACATTTTTTCACATGTAGAAACTACTTCCACACTAATTTTTAGATGTTATGGTTCATCTGGTGATATTTGAATACATTTAAATGTAATATTTTTAATAGATCTCATCCAGAGGTCTCAATTTCCAATAGTTTTGTGATATATGAGTTTACTAGATTTTGTGCTGAATATCATATAGATATTGAAAAAAAATTAGATAATCCCACTCATATTCCTGATTGGATAGATAGTGAATGAACTATACTTTGTATTGACAACATCGAAGTGGTACAATCTCATCAATCCCTATTTTTCAGTACTCCATTAGCTGCATTGTTGTTGTATAAGTGTATAATCAATTTTATTTTTCATCCTCTACAAGTTTTGTTTCCATATATATTCTTACCATTTATCAATGGAACTATCATTTAAATAAAAAACATAAATTATATAAAACAATATATTCTTTATCTTAGTGATTATTAGATTCAATCATCCCGTTATGCATCATTTTATTAGTGGTTAAAATCATTTTTATGTATAAATTCATTTTCATTATGATTTAAGTATAGTACTAATTTCATTCTAAAGAACAATTTATGAAATTCCATGAAATATATAGGTACATAAACTATAGAAGTTAGGTGACCCTACAACTATTGGACAATTTGACCAACAAGTTGATAGTGTATCTATAATGACTAATCATTTAAATGCTTTAGATGATAATATCTTTTGGATACACATTAAATATGTTGATGAAAAATGGGAAACATAAAACTGTGACATTTATTATCCATCTATCGATATTTTTTACTATGGTCAATTTAAATACATAATTGATTTTTTATATGCACATAGATTTAAATACATATCATTAAACTGTAATTGAGTTGATCTAGTCTATGGAACTATAGTTAATCAATTTTAGTTAACATTTTTGAACATTAAATATATGAAATTTATAGATGAATGAGTTAGTAACATACTTTTCAATTTGGAATTCAATGTAGAACATGTTTTATTAACAAAATTGTAATCTAATGCAGATAGAAAAGATTCTATGAATATTTCATGGAATTAAAAAAATTTCATTGAATGAGGTTAACCAAATTCTATTTTTTCAATAGTAATATCAACACACAGTGGATAAATTTTATGATAATATAAAATAGTTTTCATAGATAGTTTAAGGAGAAATGATCGATTTTCATGCCTAGTTAATGTTATTTCATTATTCATGATCCTTGTTTTTAAATCTATTTTTAACTATTTAACTCATTATAAACCATTTAAATGTGTTTTTTATTTTTGGTCACATTATTAGAAGTCATTGTCACATTGATCAAATTCCATAATTTCTCTTTGTGACTAAATGTTGTGTTAATCTCGTGGATTTTTAGTTAAGTGTAATATCGCATAAAATGGTTTAATACCATTTAAACACACTTTGATTGACTTTAAATTACGATAGAATGATCACTGAGAAATTATTGATCCGTAGGAATCAATGCCATAGTCCCCAGATTAGGGTGTCTTCAAATATGATGGAAACAAATTAGTAACATTTCATAGTATTATTAAAACGAAATATCTCCCATTGAGGGGTAAAAAAACAAGAAAACGACATTCAAATTATTTGAAAAAACATGTAGAATATTACTTGAATGATTTTTAATCATTTTGAATCAACAAGTCATCCATTTCATTCCTAGATAGATCAATATTACATAATGTATGATTTTATATTATTAACATTATTTAATAATGGGAAAATAATATGATTTGGGTTCAAAATCAAACAAATGATCTATAATTAACCTGAAATCCTGGGAAAATTATATTTATGTGATTTACAATTTATATGATTCATTGGATCACCATTTGGATTCCTGAATTTTATATTATGATCGAAAGTGTCATCTCCCCCCCCCCCAATTTATATTTATGTCAAAAATCACCTAAATGTGAGTGAGACGAAGAGAACACACATGAATTGACCAGAAATGAGGGTGAATGATCACCTATACATTTTTCATCAAAAGGATTCAACACCACATCCAACAGATGCATGTTTCAGTCAGTATGATGTAAAAAAATAGGTAACATTTATTGGTTTTATTAAAACGGCATATATCCCATTTGAGAGTCAAAATAAAAAAATCACATTTTTTGGATTTGAAAGGCTAGGATAACCTTCCATGAATTTTTTTAATCTTTTAGAATGAACCAATCTTCAATATGAAGCTCATATTGATCGATATGGCCTCAGGTATGATTTTAAATTATTCATTTTTTTATAATTACAGACAAATCATGTTTGTGGGGGTTAAAACTAGCCAAACATGCTCCGATTTACATTAAATATCTATAAAATGATATTTTAGTCATTTATAATCAACATGAATAATTAACACATAGATCAGATAGCCAAATATCATAGTATGTATAAAACGGGATTTACCCCTCTCATTTGGATCTATGTGACAAATCACAAAGAAGGGGATTCAAATGATTGTTGCAGACCATATTTAAACAATTTTCCTCTAAACCATTAATGATGTATTGGGACGAACCAGATCCTTTCCCAAGGGGTGTGTGTGAGTCGGTTCATCACTATTCTAATCACTTATTCATATTTCATTTTTCTTTTTAATAGTTAAAATAAAACAAACGTTGTGTTTTTTTTTGAGTTCAAATAGAATCAAAATATAAATGCACCAAAAATGAATGTGACAAATTTCAATGTTAATAATGATGAATTCCAGTGAGATCTAGCATTATTTAATTTTTTCTAAATCATCAAATTCAATGAACAAGTTAAATATAATTCACCAATTCATCTTCCACTATTTTCCATGGTATATAACCACTAATCTGCTTGAGTTATCCTTAAATAGACCCACAGTTATTGAATCAAAATATTATTTGATGGATATAAGAGGGGGATGAATTATACATTATAAATTATACTAAAAAATCTATCAAACCTTTTTTGTATAAAACATCAGACTCACATATCATATGATGATTAGAGTAATACAATTAGATCAATATATTGTACGATAAAATCTATGTTTATCTGTATCACAAAAACAACAAGAAAATAGTGTATTATAATGATATGTAAAAAATAAATTTTTAATACACATGAAAAACAGAAAATATATATTCTAAAAAATAAAAACAAAATATTATAATGTTAATAATTACATACAAGTTTAAAAAATAATTTTCCCTTATTTCAACAAAATTCATGTTGTGTCTTTTTCATAGGTAGGTGGTCTGATTTGATCGCACATTGAATGGGTAGTGTATCCTTTATATGTTGTGAAGGATGTGTGACAGTTGTTTGGTCCTAATGGGTGATTGCAAGGGGTTATGTGTTTGTGAAATCAGACCACATATGGTACAATGTCCTCAGATGATCCCAAATGGGATTATTCACAGACCCAAAAACACCAAACGACCATTTTATCCATGATTCAATAACAATAATTCTAAAGGTGCATGCTTGTAGGAGTATTTGCAAAACAACCCTTAAGGACACCATTTGATAAGATAATGGGTGGTTGGGCTCCTCAAACCCTTTTGGGGAGAATTATTTACTACTCTTGGAATATCATATAGATTTATGTAATGTCTATATGTTCTTTAATTGTAACATACCAGGTAAATAAAGAATAATACATGATCATATTTATTAATATTTTTGAATTAAATATTAATTTTATTTTGAATGGGTTGCTATGTTTGATAGCGTACCTGATACGCAACAATGAGTTTCTTTGAAATCTTACATTACACGCTAATAATATAATAATATTATTTCAAATGGTAGTTAACACTAGCCGTTGTACTGGCGTGAATGAATAGAAATAACTAAAATACGAATATATGTGTTCATTAAATGTTTCTACATTTATCCAATAAAATATAAAAGCTTAAAATAAGAAAAGAATTCAATTTTAAGCATAAATACTTTAATATTCACTAAAAAGCTGATTTATCTCCTTTTGATGGTGAAGCCTCTTTAAATATATTTTTGGTCACTCTTATACATTCTTTTGGACCAAATAAAATCCTTCTTTATAATTGGGACATCAAAATTTACTTTGTGTATGTTTTTGTTATGTTTCCGATAAAATTCATTTTTTTTGAATAAGTGGAAAATGTTGTATTTTAATTCAAAACCTCTTTTAATATAATTTTTTTATATGATTAGATTATCTTTTTAATTGGTTTTAAACTGAAACCATAAAATATTTTTACCATTTAATACAATGGTGGACTTTGGAATTGATTTCACTTTGATTTTGGACATAAACAAATGTCAATCTTTTGATATATATTGTTTCGTAAAAACATGCTATTTGTTTTGACAGCGGGAGTTAATTATTAAATTAATTAATTCTAATTATATTCTTTGAATTAGGTAATATAAACATCATTTTTGAATTCTGAATATCGAATATATCTTAGAGTGAATTTTTGATAATTTTCTGAAAAACATCAATTTTTGGTGAATAGTGAAACCACTAAGTGGTAATCAAGCAAACTAATTTTTCAGTTAAATGATAGTTTACCACTAATGTGCATTGAATTTCGAAAATCCAACATACATGGTTGTCATTAGTAAGTAAAATGTGGTTAAATGGGATGAAAATAATTTTTTGGTGAATAATAACTTTTTTTCATTAATCGTGATTAGAGGTAATTAGTGTAAATTAAGGTAAAAATGATATTATAAAAATGTGAAAACACCATGAAACTTGTCCTACCCATATTGTATGCGTAATGGACGACCAATAAAACCCATGGGTCGAATTAAAGGACACCATGGAGCCATTTGAGTGGGATAATGACCTTAATGCTTTCTTTTTAAAATTAAGGTGAAAATGACATTAACATAATTTGTTTTACTAAAACAATTTTTATAAGGGGTTATACTAATCATCTTTTTGACTATAAATACTCTTTAGAAATATAATAATCTTTACTACATCATGATATTTTTGTTATAAATTTTAGACATTAAATAAATTCATTTAATTATGACATCTTGATGATGCAACGATGACCTCATTAATGAAATGTTTAAAATAAAATGGAAAGATAATATAAAATCTAATACCTACACTTGTCCAAAAACTATTGGATGGGTATATTTCGTATACTTATCATCTTATATTAGAATTATACTAATTTGGGACCTTAAAAAGTCGAAACACATTTGAAAATAAAATAATTGTTTCTTGTTTTCCAAAAGTGCCCCTCCTCTCCTCTTATAAAAGGCCCCCACCTCTACCTCATTTTCCACACTCCTCAAGCCTTTGGCTCGGCCATCCCCTAACCATTTACTCTCTCTACATCCCTCTACTCATCCTAGAGGATTACCTTTGGGCAGAATCCTTTCAAAGGAATCCTTTAGGCTCAAATAAAAAGGAGTTACACTTTTAAAGGTAATTCGTTCTCTCATGTTCATTTGTTTTATTTTGCTTCTCCAACACCCTAAAATCTTTTTGATTATTTCTTTTGTAACAACACCTGTATATTAAATATACTAGGATGTTGTTATAAGATGTATTCTAGCTACACTCTCACACAACTACATCTAATGGTTAAAGAACATACGGTTTCCGTGGATGGCGAAATTCTGCCTCCTGAAACGATGATTGTTCAATACTCATTCAACACCTTCAATGGTGGCCATTATGATGTCCCTATTTTTATATATTATATATAATATGTTTATTAATTCTTTAAGCTTCTGTATTTTTCATTTATGGCATGCCATTACAGTTTCCATTATGGGTAAACACGATATCTTCATTTTAGGAAGTGCGGACTACCGCCCCCTGAAAGTGATTTGATTCGTTAATACCATATGTGGGATGTGTAAAGGATAAAGATAATGATATTATATATGTTATTATACTGTAATTATAATATATCCTTATATAATTATGATTTCGTTCCATAAAATACGAAATACAAATGGAAGTAGAGTTCATGCGTACGTACGGCTTACCGTCTCCATGAACGGTGCATTTCATTTCTTACCTCTAAATGTGATGTAATATTATAAATACATATGTATTCTGAATATAGATGATATATATGTTATCCAAATCATTTCTGGATATAATGAACCTTTAACCAAATGAACAACATGTAAGTGTAAGAAGTCTATTTTTGACTTAAGAACCAAATACCGACAAAATGAACAATATTAACATAAATGAATACATGATGTTCATTACATGGTATAAAAGGAATAATGAAAATAAAAAAGGTTCTTAATCAAGTAGAGATTAACTCAATTATATTATTCAGGAGATTAAAGAATGGTCGGGTCAAGTCGGATACAAGGTATGGGACTTCGTCTCAATCTCCTTTCATTGAGGCATAATTTGTTTTATACACAACATTCGTTTATACGATGTATAAACCTCTTTGACTTTTACATTTATACAAAAGGAATCTTTTTATAGGGAGTGTTTTACAAAATGACAAATGGGAATGTTTTTATCGTACGTATGCGGTGACAACGACTTCTCCGCCGCCGTGACCATTATTTGAGTTTCGGCATCCTCTACAAGCTATAACTTATTTTTAAATGAAAGATAAATACCAAGTTTTACTTTTCTTTTATTTTAGTATTGAAAATGGTTTTTCTAATGTTTTGATTATATCAATGTGTTTTGATATCTTGTGATTGTAATGTGGAAATCTTATGTTTCCTTTATGCATGTTTTATGTGATATAATTATATTATGGTTCTTGGGCATTGTTTATGAAGACGGGTGGTTCCTTGCTAAACTAAGGGCGAGTGAGCCCATTATAGCTCTCCAATGCATTGGGTAACACGAAGGAGTTAAACGTTAAGGTTTTCTCCGAAGAGATTTCAGGGAATATACTATGATGGGTATTCCAAACGTAACCAAGAGGGTTACACCCTATGCAAGAATGTTATGAATGCCCCAAGTTACCTTTATGTCGTATGTTTTCTATGATTTATTCATAAAACTTATGATTTCATGAGGTATGTTAAAGTGATTGTGTTTTATGAGTTAAGTAAGTTTTCATACATGGACTAATGTTTTCATTTTGTACTTTTATATCCCTTAATGAGCTTTTTATGCTCATCCCATGTTTTTGAAATGTTTTTCACAGGTCAAGGGAAAGGTACGTGGTGTGATGATTGTGTCAAAGAAGTGTCAAGAAAGAATAAATGTTTTTTTGAAGTGTTTCCGATGTTGGGAATTTAATACTATCTTTTGTGTAACCACCTTGCTTAAGAGAGGGATGTAATGCATGATTTATGACCTAATTCTCTAAAACTCTAAACCTGAAAAGATTCTCCATGTGTATTCTTGAAATATCTCAAGATTAAGTCATGTTTATGGCTGGGTCCTTATATTAATACATGGTTCAATAACAAGCAAGTGTTCTACTAAAACCCTTGGTATTGAAGATCATCACGGATATACATGGGTCTGACATTACTGAGACCACACTATCTTAAGCCATTTGATTGGTCACTCTTGAGATTATCACCATCTACGGGGACAAGAGGCGATGTGATATAGGGATTCAACCCTTGATATAGGCATTCTACATATCCTCATGATAGGAATCAGAATCGTGGTAGTTTAGTGCCACATAACTGGAAACACCTCCATTTAAGGTCATCCAATGAGGACCATCCACAAAGTTTATCCTCATGCATAAAGGACCTCTAAGAAGAATATTCCAAATCAGGACTTGGTGTGGGACATAAACAAAAGTGGACTTAGGGACCCATAAGAGATATCTCCAACAAGGGGGATATGAACCTATAAATGATATGTCTTGAAGATCATTAGGGTAGATTTGGGTGTCAGATTTGGACCTCGAGGGAACATCATATGTATCCCAATTAGTGCGGAATAAAAGCCATTGTAGTTCATCTTTAGTTAGGACATACATCCCTAAGGGTGTCCAGTGTGGTGGAATGATATCCAGGGATTTTGTAGAGGTGATTTCCATTCAAGGGAACATTGTTTTGGTATACAACGTAGAGGAGGTTGTCCTAAAAGGATCACATCAGGGATTATTCTTAGAGAGGATGAACTAGTGAGATTGGGGGACATATTGGGACTGACTATTAAAGATACTATCCTTTGATCATGGGCCTTAAATAGGTATCCTATGTATCCTAGTCAGTGTATGAATCATATTTCTCATAGTTAATTTCTTTGTGGTGGGAATGTTGTAATCATCGAAAACCTCTAAACCCATGTGAGTTGTGCTCGGTGTGAGAAACAAGAGTAATAACTGGATCTGAAAAAACACACACTTTCATTCCCCATTGATGGATAAGGTGGAGTAAATGGTGGTAGAGGATGGAGTGATTCCCTAATGGGAGAGAGAGAGGGAGAGAAATAGGGACATGGTTGTGCCCATCTCTCCCATGTTGATATCATGGAATGTCACATCTACCATTCTATCTGGATGTGTTTCAAGGCCAAAACTAAGAAGAGAAATATCACAACCTCCTGAATGAAAATTTTGGGACTTACTCTAATGTATTTCCCTTGAGTCAGCTCTAAAATGTAGGTAGGTGTTCATCCTCATGAATATAAATGCATGTGTGATCTTATTTTTTGACATTTCTCCAAGTGAAAGGTAAAGGCCAATGATTAACCTTGATCCCTAGAATTGGGAGGTACATGTGAGTATCCAATTGTTGGAAACTGAGCTACCAAATGAATGTAAACATAGAAAAAAAATTCAGGACCAAACGATTTTGAGGATTACCCACAAATCTCCACTTACTGTGGGAATTTAATGTCATAGGGCCACACTAGTGTGATCAATGATTTGATCATATGGGTCTGGTGGATATTGAAGAGTTTCTGGCATAATGCTAGTGGAATGATTCTTGGAGGGGCTAGGGAGAACATTATGGGAATGGAAGGAATTGATTATAACTATAATATAGAATGAAAAAGGACATCCCAATCTACATACCACATTTTCATGCCGTGTGGGGGTTTTACCAAATAGTGTACTATTATGCGAGTGGTTGAGTCATCCACTTACTAATGTGATATGTGGACCTCGGTGGGATCTTCATAGAATTTTTCTATGTTGAATGGGTTTCTATCCACATTGCATGGTTCTATGCGGTGTTGAGCTCCATCCAAGAAGTGATTCACTAAGCGGTGTAAGGATTCGTCCACATAGCGATGTGGTATGTGGGATGTCGTATTGAAAGAGTGGAATTATGCATGTCATTCATGGGAATCTCATATTCAAATGAAATATGGTTCACAATTCACCAATTGGTTTGTAGTCTATATTTATTATTATATTCCATTATTTTTTATGGTATGTGGTGGGTTTATACATAATTGTAATCGTTTGTGGGTCCATACATTGTAGATCATTTTCCTTCAATGTCCAAACATCCATCATTTCTTCATATGTGCCTATTTTTTCTCATGTATCCCCCTTCATACCCCTTTGTGAACCATTTAAAATGTTCCAGTGAAGCTTTATCTATGAGCACATGGCACCCTTTGTGTAATCTTATGGATATATTAATTATCCCATGGATTACTCAGTCAACAAAGGATTGTAGGGGCCAGGGTTCACAGGGGGCCTCTTGTATCATGTCATCCATGAACAACTCGGTTCACAGGGTTGTTTTACAGGGAGGTCTTCTCTTTTGGTGAATTATATGGTTCGATGGGCAATGCTTTGTGGGCCAACATTTCATAGGCTTGTCTGTGATCCATCGGTTCATGGTGTGTTCCCTCTACAGATCATTCCTGGAATCCAGTACAAAAACCACATTGGGTCCTTTTCTAAATTATTATTTCTTCAAAATTCATCTCATATACTTCCATAAAACATGTATCCATTCATTTTTTGACCATGTAGGAGTATTTTGCATCCCATTAACATATTTTCAGAACACTACAAATTACCGTATCATAATGGGGTTAGATTCGAATGACTAGGAGGATATTACAATGTAGAATGAAATCCTAGTGTTAAGTGGTTTTTGTGGATGAAAGGTTGACCTATATGGGTACCCCACCTATATATTGTGGGGAACATGTAATTTTTCATTTACATGTTTTCTCAAAAACAATCTCTTAACTTTCTCTCGACCACACTTTCTTTCACGTACAAGTTTCGTCAAAAAATACATCAACTGATAACCATTCTTTGAACATCATGAACTGTAAACTCTTCACATTTTCCTTCATCTACAAACCAGCCTTTGAATCCACCGACCAAATAGTATAACATTAAAATGTAATTTTGAATTTCCATGAAGTAAGATGCAATGAAGATCATCTGTCTAGAAAACTGAGCCTCAAATCAAAGAACTAAACATTAACTTTCCAAATTTATCATTAAAATAATTCAATTGAAAACATTTAATATCTTTGTGGCAAAGATAGGTACGTGGATATCACATTCCGTGAACTAGTTGACCACTAGCCAATACATCGCGGGCCAACACTTCATGGGGTATTTTGAAAACAATTAGTTCATGGGGAATTCCATCTGTGAACCATCCCCATGTTTTTGTACAAGAAGAAGGAATTTTATAGACTTATTTTTGATCATGTCCATTTTTAAGTCTTGTTCCATAGGATTTTATTATACTGACCACTTTTGTGGCCTTTTCATGCTGATTGAAATGGCTCTTCCTATGATGTCATTGGAGGTGATGAAGAGGAGGTCAACTATGGTTGAAAAAACTGAAGATTTCTTTTTCTCTTACATCATTCCTCAAGAGGGTTCCCTTAGAGACCTCATTTCCCCAGATCTTATAGATTAGCCATTATCATTCCCATTTCCACTTTATAACTTCATCCTTCAATATGTTTCTCCTTCAACGTTGGCCAATAAAAAGATCCATATAATTTATCTTGAGCCATCCTAAGGGAATGATTGGTTAAATATTTTATTGAAGAATAAATCATAGCTTATGTTACTCGGGTGAATGTGTTCATAATGAAGTGATCTGTGTGGACTCAGGGTAACTTCTTCCACCAGATCACTTACTTGGAATCGGTAATCCAGATGTACACATCAATTATAAATATTTCATAAGATAATCCCAATGGAGGGTGGAGCTCAAAATGGGATCTTTTATCTAGATGATGCTTCTCTAATGAATGGGTATAGCCTTTATGGGTTAACCAACTCTACCTAGAGTATCCTAACCTGTTGAATGACATAAATCTACATCAAGTAGCATGTGATTCCTAGTTCACAATCTACTCCTTAAGAGATATTCTTCTATATATATATAGCCATTTGGGTTCGAGCACCAACACCTTCCACTTATCACATGCAGAGGTGGGTATCAACTTATGGTACATCCATCAATGTGGAAGGATTCCCATTCTAGGAAATATATAGGGTAAATTTCCTCTGAGGGCCAAAACATTGTAAAATACTGACGGGGTGTCTAAATTATTGAAGAATGTTTTGATCATGGAAGAGGGACTGCCCAGTCATCCTATCTATGCTTTCACTATCTTCTCATTCAAGGATTGGGTAGGGTTGTTCATGATGGTATGTGGATCAGAGTCTGATGTCCACCGATGTTGAACTCATCCGATGTAGAAATCACTGGAAATCCCATGACCGTATAGTGTTTCCCTTTATGTTTGTCAGTATTCCATCTGGGGATATGAAATTAGATCATTTGTATCACCAGAACTCAAATTAGAAAGATTCAATTTTATGTCTCTGAGTTGATAGATTTTTTCCTCTTATAATGTATACAACGATGGTAGAGTTTGTAACTAAATTATGGTGGACACACTAGAAGAGGGACATCCCCTTAATCTAGTTGTCCCAACCCCTGTATGAAAATATGATTTTATTGGGGTAGATATTGGAATAGAGGCCCCCACATCATCTAAGTGGACCCATTCAATTTTTGTATGTCTAGATAGTAGATCACTCCCTGATTACAAATTTCCACATATCTTGTCGGTTCTTCATTCTATCATTCACCCAACTCTCTACAACAATTTTTGGTTCACCCAAAATTTTCGTGAATTGGAGATGTCGATGGACTATTGAGTTATGCTTTTCGGTTATCCTTCATGCCTTACTCCATACCCCATGTAATAGTGATGGATGATTGGAGGGGTCTCCCAAAAGAACACTCTTATATCATTGCACTTTGCGTTAATGTTTTGATTTTCTATAAAGATAGAGTAACTATTTATGATCTATATACCCCTTATAGGTATTCAAGGGAATTTGGGTGCTGCAACAGATTACATCCCATCCTACTACATGTTTTAATGGAGAATCTCATCCCTTAATCGTTCACCAATTATGGCTGAGGATAACCTGGGAGACCACCAGTATAGAGGTTCTTAATTCTCCTATGGTTGCTTCAAATTTTATTCATCATTGCAATATGCCCAACTATGGATGTATCACTATCCAAATGGGATGTCTTCAAAACTGGTTTTATGAGTTCAGAGACCAATTGTCATTTACAGTCATTCCACAACTGTGTCGGTTGTTCCATCTTCTCCTCAATCCTTGATAAGTAGGTGTTATGTTCTCCACAGCATGAATTTAGATGTGAATTCATCTTCAAGGCCTATATATGTGGATTGAGAATCATATTCGGTACCTTTAACAGATATGGCTGGTGGTCCTTCCAAATCCATCCTATATGGGGCATCACCGTACATTCTTGAAGATAATGTCGATCTCCAGTGCTTTTCCCCAAAGATTGAACCATATACTAAAGGTATGACCCTCACATTTGGGTGTCTTAATAAACTCCACATATGATGGTCTCTCCTACCTTGATGGTTCTTCCCGATTACATACCAATCATGATTGAAGGGTGGGACCAATGTCCTCGTATTATTAGGAAACATCGGGCTATGCAGTAGTAGGCATCGCTTCATCTTTGGCCATTTCCATGGAAACTCACTTATCAAAATTTCCTAATCAAATGGTTTCCTTATAATTAATTGCAATTTAATTGGGACTGGAGATCATTGATAACTGATGTCTACAGCTTGTCATACATAAAATTGTCCTTGCAAGGGAGAATAGTGGTTCTTTTCCGGAAAATATTTTCAAATTAAATTCCTCACATTATCATATAAAATCATTTCGATATGTTTCCATGGAATTGAATCATCTGGTGGTTGAGGATTCGTATCCTCATGGCCAAGTGATCGCTCAAACTGAATAGCTGTGAGAGGCGAGGATCACATGGCCATATTGAAGGAGCATCTAGAATCATCAAGATGAAATAATGATTTCATTATATATACGTTGTGGGACATAAAAGTCATTATGAAATGATTGATCACGATAGTAGATGTTGAATCTAATAAATGGTTTGTTTTAGAGAAATCCCTTGATGATGAATGTCATAAGATTATTAACCAGTTGGAAAGAGTGAGTTTGGACTTATTTAATCTTTTGGGTTTTCTGATGTCACTGTCATTTTGACACCAGGGGGAGACTCCAAATTACTGAGTTTCCTCCCATTTCCATTGAAGAAAAACATATTTATTGTTTTAGGGGTCTTCTTTCTTCAACTCTTTATGTGTTACCTACCAATTCCACATTTTCATTAACAATTTCCCATAGATATTGATATGAATCATGATCATGGATTAGTTAATTAAAATAATAAAATAATGATCTATTTTTTCATTTGTCCAAGGGATCAACGATCATTGTTTAAATAATAATAGGGTTATATGGAAGACCCTAAATTTTTTTCCTCTTTTCTGTTATTACCTTATTTTTTCCTTGAACCCATTTAATTGTTGTCTTAGCGGGTATAACATGACATTTTCTTAGTCCATCCTTTGTGGGATTTCATCCTAACAAGATTTGTGACTCATTTGACTATTTGATTGCTCCATATTTTTCCAAAACCATATAGGTTGTAGGTTCAGAAGCTGGTACACGACTTTTTTCCAAGACATCCTCTGAGGGTTTTCCTCCAAGTGAGTTTTCTGTCTCTTTCAATGGTAGTTTATATTCATGAAAATTGGACATATCATCACTAATGATTTTGGTCAAACATCTTTTAACAATAAATTTGTTTATTGTGAAACAACATTGACCATGATTCGTGAGTCGGTGACCCCAATTTAGTATTCATTTTTCGAGGGTGTCATAGTAAATTTCAATCTTGGATACAGTAATTTTCATGATCCTTCATTTTTTGATTTTTTTTGATTTGGAATATGATATGGGGAATATAATCCATGGGTCATACAAAATCACAAATATTCTCTCATAGAGATGACTTTTTCTTTAACAAGAAGGCCTATTTTTGGGAAACATATGCAGAGTCATTGGTGAATTGTATGCATATTGAAATAAAGGAGTCTACAAAACCCTAGAATTTCATTTTTGATGGACACTAAAATTAAAGGGGTTTGGATTTGATACATTTTTTATGACCATAGTGGGTGAACTAGGATGTATGAGAGTAATAGGGTCATTGATATCATATTTTTTGAGAAACTTCTCCCACGTGAATTTGGATCTTGTAAAAGAGGGTTTAAATGTGGGGTAGTTTAACATTGTACAACTGGGACATTTAAGAATCGATATTCTAATGTAATTTCACTTTATCCAAGGAAGAAATTATTTTTCATGTCCATGATTGTTATTCAAAAAATGATCTTCATCCTCATACCTGAAAGAGGGAGAGGGGATTAACTATGATCCAGGGGTTTTTTATAAACAGAAGTGGGGTGAGATGTAAACATCATATGGTGATACGGTTGTAGTAGAAGCCCCTCAATAAGAATAATTTTATGTTGGATGACATGCTATTTTTTTGGGAAACATATGCAATGTCGTAGGAGCTTTTGTAAAAAGTAATTAAAAGGTGTCTTCAAGACACTAGCCTTCCATATATGATGTCCATGGGTGATTAAGAGGATTTAGAACATTCAGAACCTAAAGTGTGATCTATGAAGAGGGGGTTCCATAACATAAAGATGGGAAATTTCATGCAAAAAATAACCAAGGATATATCGGGGCATCTTGAATATACAAGTTTGAATATGTCCCTTATACGGGTTTGACCCTTATGTCGGAAATATGGTGGCATATTGTTTCATTTTACCTATATGTGGATCCATTTCATAGGTATGGGTGGGGAATTTGTACACAGGGTTCCCATAAGGTGGGACTCACACTGGTCTTTCTGGTGAGGATTTATTTCACACAAATAAAAACAAAGGGAAAATACCATTTTGTATGTTTAGACCCAAGAGTTCTCATTTTCCACTATGTATCATGATATTATGATGTAATGCGATTTGGAAATCGGTATAAGATTCCTAATTAACGAGAGAATAATCAAGCCATGATGTTTAGACACACCCAAACAAGGTCTAGGTAGAATTTTTTAACCATGATTCTGAGGGATCACGGATCAGATGGAATGGTGTGGGGAATAGAATCTAGTGGACATATGGAGATTAGAAAAGTCTTTAATGGGGAAAAAATTCCTTTTATTGAATAGATGTTTTTGTTGGAAATGTATGAAGAGTTTCCAGGGCATTATATTCATAGTCAAGAATATGTGACTATAGGACACTGACCATCCGATTATAATAGCTATGGATGATTATGAATATACTAGGTTACTCGAAGAATATAGTATGATAGATGGATATTGTATATATAAACAAATTTTCAACATATGGAATGTGATTTCCTAAGAAATCAGAATCTCTCCCTACATATATCTGACTTCTACATATGGTGTGGAATTTCATTTCCATTAGTAATACATATCTCATTTCTATATATCCAGGTTTCCTTAAATTAGTCTTTGTTTTTATGTCTATTTTATACCCAAAGGAAAATGTATTCTGGCAATCCATGTGGTACCTTGTAGTTCACTATAATACGGTTAGGACTTTGGGTCCCCCATATGTGAGGGGGAGGAATCAAACGAGCCTTTAATGACATGATACTGGGAAAAATGTTCTGTTTTATTATCTATTATTCTATGGGGAATCCACAGAAATACTTCTTCGTACCCTGTGAGCCATGATTGGTGTTAGAAATAATGATAAGAACATGGTTTCAATCCATCTCTTAGAGATGGCACAATCGAAGATGGGATCATTTCAAGATCAAGGTGTTCTATAGTTTATCACTAGGGTGACATCAATTCAGTTTGACATTCTATGGAATGGATGCAAATTAGACCTGTGTGAAATAAGGGAAATGTGATTTCTCCTGAGATAGTCCAATGAATAGGGCATATTCGGGAGTTCTCTTCATTTATGTAGTTCACGTGATGATGATGGGAAAATTCAATTATTTCTATAGTCAAGCTTCACTCATATAACATATGTAACACAACACATCCTACAAAATAAAAATCAAGACACAAGTGGTTCTTCAATAATCTTTCCCTGTGTAAGTTGAACCCATAAACAAGGTGCATTATGGTGATGCTAGGCAAGGATAGGAATCCATGTGTCGATGTGTATTTTTTGAGTACTGTAATCAAGGCATACATAGTTATTAAGACACAACATGGTGGATACCCAATTTTGGATGTAATTGATTTAGATCCGAGTATATTGTCATGTTGTATAGATTAATTTCATGTAGCTAAGACATCTATGGACTTCTATTTTAACAACATGTGGTAAAGAACAGGTTGAATCGATGTGAAAGTGATCGATATAAAGAATAAATGGTGTTTATGTCTTCTATAAAGGACATTAGTAGCACAGTTTAATTTTTGTTTTGGGGACAATTTTTCATCGAAATAATGAGTAAATATGGATTAATCAGGTCAGCATATTTGGGGATACCCTGAACATGAGTGAGGGTGGAGAGTGTAAACCCTAATTCTGAGCGTTCATTGATCAGTTTAAATAATGTGGGGCTTGGAAGCTGGTGGGCATATGGAGATAGAAAAATTCTTTCTTGAGGATGAATTTGGCTTTGGGTGACGGGACCTTTTTCTAGGAATCATATGAAGAGCCACCATGAAATTTTATTCATTGTTATGAAAAGGTGTTTCAAGACATCTACTCTTCATATCTGATGGTCATGGATGATTATGAGAATCTGATATTTATTTGGGCATGGAGATCGATGAATGGAAATGATTTTTCTGGGTACACAAGAAATATTTAGACTGTTATTACATATAAATTATGGAATCCCCCACCCATATTTGACACATATTTATAGGGTAATTATTATTTGACACTTCCTTTTTATTAGATTCATGATTTGAAATCATCTACATGGGCTTGCAAATCACATTTGAGAATTTTTGGGGCATTTCATTAGATCGACATGGTAACACAATGATGGATAGGGGCTTTTTTACCCTAAATAATTTGATGTATCTCATCCTAGGATTCATAGGACTAGGTGCATCAATATACATTGTATCTAGGAGAACCTATCCAGTTGCTACTCTATGACTTTCCCTGAGTAAGTCCATCCTATACATAGGGGAGGGACAACATTATTTTCCTAGACAATTGTGGCTTGTATGGGATGTCGGATTTTGGCCTCACTATGTATCCTGTAGGGGTAGTAATCAATCCAAATGTAGGTCTTGATAGAAAATCCCTGCATAGGTCTTTCTCGTATAGAGGTAATGGGACATTTCAGTTGGAATTGCAGCTGGACCCAGATGTGGGATCTGGTCCTCACATCGTATCTATCCAGGGTGGGAATCAAGCCTTATGTCATTCTAGCAATATCCTTACTATATAGGTCTAGTCAATATATTTGTAAGGGTAATTTTAAAAAATTATTTCAATGTTAGATTCTTATCATACTCTTCGATTATTTTTCCATGTAGGGAAACCCTTACCCCATTTCCTAAGATCATGTTAGTACTACTCAGTGTGAGAAACAATGAATGAAAATGAATTCCACCACAGTGTAGGTGCAACATAGGTAATGACCGAGGAATTTTGTGTCATGTGATTATAGGAACAATATCTAGTCTTGAGGAATCACAATGTATCTCTTGATGAATGGGTATCAATCCATACATAGTCTTGTAATATGATCTATTAACTAGTATGTTTTGTGCATGAGAAAGGGGTATTTTTCTCAAAAATAGGTCACACTTTGGTGTGGGATCCAAGGTTCACTATGTATCTAATGGTGATGGTATTTAATCACCATATATTTCTAGAAATATGTACATATATATGTTTACTCTATTTTTAAGGAGGGGGAGGCATTTTTCTATAAATTGTACCATAACAGGGATATAGAATCTAGGTGCTACTAGATATCTCATGATGACTATTATAGATATCTATGTAGTTATAGAAATATCCTACATGTATGGGTCTAGTCCCTTCACAAGGAGGGTGTTCATTTTCTTTATTTAGGGAATATGTACCATACTATGGAATCTGAGAATCACTTTGTACCCTATGATGATAGGATTCAAGCCATATGTAGTTCTAGAAATCCCTATACCAGTTGGACCCATGCACAAGGAGGGAGAAAGTTTTTCTGAATGTGGTGGCTGGGATATGATCTAGAATCCAGAATATAATATGTATCTTGAAAGGGCAGGAATAAATCCACATATATTTTTTAGATAGAGGGTTCCCATGTGGATCTGACTCTTTCAATGGAACTGGGGAATTCCATCTTCATATGCCACATAACATACTCAGGTGAAGTTAATTATTGATTGAAACAAAATTATACCATACAATTTTATGTCATGTATCTTGGACACTTTGACCATGCAGTTTTATGTCTTGTGGTAAGGATGTCATTATCTTGCAGTTTTACATCATTCAGACAGGATGTAGATTCTTAGCCATTTAGTATCGTGCATCATGGATGCCAATACTTTTGGATATATGAAATATTTATTCAATAATCATTCATTTTTAGGAGCCATGATGAGGAATCCATACATTTAATTTAAGGTATATGCTCTGTTGGAATATACCTTGTATATGACATATGGTCCTTCGCATTTTAGATCCAATTATGGTGGTTTCATCCTACAAATTCTTAGGTTTCATAGAGCCAACACCATTCCAATTTTGAAGAATTATTGACAGATAACATATTTTTTGAATTCTCATGTGATCTGATTCTAGTAGACTTCCAAATATTGCAATGTATGCAACCTTTTCTCATCCAATTTCTCCTACTCATCATCCAAATTTTTGGGCAACTCATCTATGAATATTTGACCACAGAAAGTGGCACAGATTAATGGAAACTAATCACCAATGGGTAGAACTACCTCTATCCCTTATAATAATGTGAATGTGATAGCTTGGGTGGTAGTGCGGGTCATGGTCTACAAGTCCCAAAATGTCTGGAGGAGCTTGTCTGGAAAATATTTTTTGTCGTTGTATACCATTCTCAATATAATGATTTATAAGGTCTTTTTGAAATCCTCTAGTTATATATTTTCTACTAAATATTAGTGGGATTAATGGTTGTTGTGATACCATACTCATGATATATCTTTTACAACATAAAAGATTTGAAATTTGTGCCATTTCCTATCAGTATTTCAGGAGGGACACCAAATGAGGTAATGATGTTGGCTTTCACAAATCATACAAAGATTCTTTCCTACACCTCTTTAATTATAAAAAATTCTTCCCATTAAGAAAAGAATTCATTTTCAATGAGAATAAACAAGAATTTTTTGGATGTGGATGGAGGATATGTTCCCCTGATGTCCATTCCTCATATATAAAATTTCAAGAAGTACCTGGATCTATGAAGTAACTCTTCGGTTTTGTAGATGAAGTTGTCATGAACATGACACGAATGACACATCAAAGTGCATGTGGTGAAATTCTTGTATCATGGTCGGACAATAGTATCAACACCTTTGAATTTGATGGCAATTCATAGATACTAATTGTTTTTCCCCACATGTTCTGACATGAACTTCTATTATGACAGTAGTAGTCTCTTCTCCATCAATTCTCCTAATAAGGACTTGATCAAGGACTCTCTTATAGAGAAACATTTGTTGGTTTGTTCCATCATACTGAAAAATTTGACCACTTGCCTTCTGATATATTCTCTACCATCCCTATATTGTTGGAGTTCTCCCCTTCAGAGGTAATTTCCAATGGGATTAATTTAGAGTGTGGTATAACCATAAGGATGAGGTATGGAGATAATCATGTTGATCTCATCCATTTTGGCCTCAATGAATAGTAAGACCATCTGATGATGGGAAATGCTTATGAATGTTTAATCACTGTCTAGGTTAACAAAGGATGGTGATACATTTCCCAAAACATATTCTTGTGAATTCTGGGACTGAAGGACATAGGTAAATGTTAGTTCTAATAAGAATTATTAAATAAATTCCCATAAATTTTTAATTAAATGGGTTAATTCTTCTTTCTTGATGTCTGAGTCGCCATTAAATTTCTTGATGACCAGTTATGAGTCTCCTGTCACCTTTATTTACATAGTTTTTTCTACAAGGGGCAACTCTAGGCCTACACTATGGGCCAGGAATTCAACTTCATAATTTGTGATCCCTTCTTATAGTAAGAAGAAGTAAGGATAGACAGCCTTTTTAGGGGATATGAGTATAAATTTCATACCCACTATATCAAACATGCAGTCTCCCATCCTATTTTTTGTCTGTCTTCTGGATGTGACATCAAAAAACATTTCCCATATTTGATAACCCTCTTGCACATAGAAAAATTCTTCTTCTTGAAGTTTACTATCTAGTAAAGTAACTTCTGCTGAATAGTGCCCTGCCAAGAAATCTGCTAGTTCCTAGCCATTGATGGATTTCTGAGGCACGAACTATATGTCAATATGCCACTGGATGAAATCCCACCATGACAAGGGTCCAGTTAACCTCAGATGACTGATGATATACTCGAGTGGATTTCAATGAGACACTAGGTGGACCTTGTGGTGTTGCAGATAGTTCCTCAATATCAAGACCACATAGATTAGGTCCAATCATCTCTTATCGATATTAATGTTGTGAGTCTCATTATCAATCATGATCTAGAAATGAATATAGAGACTATTTTCTCTATCAGCTTCATTCATTCTCATGGAGAAGGAATCTAGTGATCGCTCCAAGGTAGTCACAAATAAATTTAGTGGTATTCCATTGAATGAAAACATTAGAACATATTGGATTAGAAGATATTTCATGAGATTTTCAAATGCTTCCTAATAATAATAAGTCCACTAATATGATAACCCCTTTCTCATCAACCTGCAGAAAGGAAAATATTTACCTACATAGTTGTCCATGAAGTGCTGAGTATTTGCCGATATACTGAGATACCTCTCAAATCAATGAGATGGAGAGGTGGGGGCATGCCATGGACGGATTATTCCTTCTTGGGATTGAATTTTATTTCATGATGTCATACAATGAAATCAAATAATTTTCATGAGGTAATGCTGAATGAAAATTACAAGGGGTTCATTTTGAGACTATGTTGTTGTAGTTTATTATAGATAGTCTCAAGATCATGAGATGGTCCAAGAAGTATTGTGATTTAACCACAATTTCAACAACATAGAACATATAAAATCTTCCAATGAGTGGTTTGAAAATGAAATGCATGGCACATTGTTATGTGGTGCTATATTTTTTTATATCGAATGCCATCACCTTGTAATACAATACTCCATAGGTGTTTTGATGGTAGTAGATTCCTCATCTTCATCGCCTATTCAGATTTGGTTATATCCTGAATATCCATACATTCCTATTTTTATTCATGATAGGAAATAAAATGCACAGAAAAAATAGGACACTGTGCATCCTGAATAATGTTGGATCTAATGAGTTTATGAACATCAGCATCCATTTTGGCAGCATGTGTCATGTGTGTCCTTATAGAAGATTTCATGTAACCATGGTGGACTTCTGGCGGGCCCATGTTGTGAGTGTACACCTCAGAATCAATACATATCATTTCTATATTATCCCATGTAGAAAATCATGATTCATCTTCATGAATGAGGTGTATACCTCCTTTTATTCATAATACCTGGACACACTAATCATAGTTGGTCTGAGTTCTTATTGAGTCCTCATGATTATTTCCTTGAGTATTTCATTTATGATATAGACACCTTCTTTAAATTCTGAAGGGGAGTCTCTATGGTATTATTCATCATCCCCATCCATATCTTCCCCCTGATCTCATTCTTCATCTGATGGGGAATCAATTTTTTAGTTGAACTCTTTAGAGTGAAGAGAAGAGTCGGAAATTTGATGTTCGGAGAATAAAATAATATCCTTTGTAAGGAATTGTAGTAGTTAATCTTCTAGAGTGGGTGGAAGAAGGGTTGGAGGAGTATTTACATCTTCATTATGTGATGATACATCTTTTACAACCTCAGGGAATGGGGAATAGATTTTCTGGATCCCTTAAGTTGAATTGAGGGCATTTTTATCTTGGTATTCATCGTCGTCTTGGTGGTCAGTTGACTTTTTTACATTATCAACATCAATGGAAATGATTAATAGCATAATATCTATGGAATATGTTTCTGAACTTGTGTTCATTCACTCGACTGGATTGATGGGAAGTATGTACTCTTCAGTAAGCTGCATGGGGGGTTTGTGGGGATCATTTCCAAACCATTTGGTTTGGTGACCGATTCAATACCATCAGTTAAAGATCACTTCCATTATCTCTCTTATAATACTACAACAATGTAGTGTGACTCGCCTAATTTAAATGGGGATTTATCATCATGTATTATTCCACTCTACCCCTTAGTAAAATATTTGACGCACTGATAGTATGATGAGGGAATTTTTTCTTGTTGGGGTAGCCAAGGCCTTCCTAGAATGACATTGAAGGTTGTATTTTTCTTAACCACCAAATACTCAGGGTCTTTTGAGGGGTCTCCAAACTGAGTTTTTTGATAGATTTGGTTCTTCATATTTTTATCAATTTTTTTCTAGACTAGAATAAATGTGGCACAGGGTGTCTGACTATCCTCATTAAAGGCCATTCGACAAAGTGTTCACATTGGTATGAGATTAAATCCGGATCCATTCTAGATGAATACATTATAGATATTGATGTCATTTATCATTCGAGACACGTATGGGGTTTTATTTTTCCATTGAATGATTGTGTCTTCATCTTGATCCATTATGGAAACAATACTCTAGAATTCTGTAGGGCTGGTCTCTGTATGATAGACATCGCTAGTGTCTACTTAATCATAATAACTATTAGGGACTTAGTAAATATTTGATGAATGATTACCTGGATATAATTATAGTATCAGGGAATCTATTCTTGTTAACATTTCAAGTAATAAGGTATGCTACATAAAAAATATCATATTTCTAATCTAATGTAAGGAACTTCCTAGCATGAGGATGCTCTTTCACAGATGCATTAAGGGCTTGAAAAATGGAGGTAGATAGACTGACCTAGAGGATAGCATTATATGCTGCTTTTGGGCTTTCGGAGTTTGTCTAGGTAGGGCTGCCTAAAAGCCTTGGATGATTAGACATTTATGACTCCTCTGATTAATACTCCAGGATAATTAGTCCAGAATTTTTTCCTTTGGGAGAATAGAAATACTCATGCTCATATTTTTTCCATGGGAGGGATTTTCCATGAGTTTTTGAAACATTAACTATTAGTGATGGGGTGTGTTTGGTAATTTGACTGATGCCAAGACCATGTCTCCCTTGGAACCATTAGAAAATGTGGTCTCTTCATCTCGCACCTTAGCTGGATGCTATAAATTTGGGTTTGTAACCATATTCTTCATCAGATAAGGTGTCCATTAAGTGGATGATATTAATGGAGCTGAAGAACAGTTCTCCATCAGTTGATGATTCAACCTAGATTAGTTATTCAAAAGGTGATTTTTGGTGTGGATGTGCCCATGCTTTCAGATCTAATGGTAATAAATCTGAAAGTGTCATTTCCAACGTTGTCCTAGGTGCAGGTTCACCATCATACACCTTCTTTCTACCTTTTTTATCAGACTATTTTTGTACGTCTACACCATAGAGGATTGTTATGCCAAAGAATATGGATTTTCTATATCAGGAGATGTTGGTGGAATTATTGGTTACATCAATTGTTCATGGATCATGACATAAGAATTGTTGACTATTTTCGGCATGATTCGACTATTGAATTTCTGATCCTTTTTGTTGGTGATTATTTTCCACTACACACAATCATTCGGGTCTATGGTAGAATCATATTCAACTTCTACCGGTGGTGGTCCTAGAATGACCTATCTAATGTCAAATATCTTTTTCATGAGTTCCTTAAATAAATAATTCTCCTATATGGTGTGTCCAAGTATCATATGGAAGGGAAAATAATTTGGCTGGTCATCAAGATCTACTTCATCAACTCTCTTTGGATATCATATCAAACCATGTTGTAATTCATTGTAGATACAGTGTAGCCATGAATTTGGTCATATCATAATGAATAATATTTATTTTTCCATTCATCAAATTTATTCCTCATGGTTCCCATTATCTTGTATTGAGAATATGCGGTTGGGTATTGGTATCCAGGGGGACCTAAATAATTCAGTGGAGGCATTGCAGTTGGGGCTGGTGCTGGGGTGGCTTAATCATGAATGAAGTTACATCATATGTTCCCATAAATTATCTTGGGGATGGTGGTGTTGACTAGGAATTGTTATTAGTTCATTGTAAGGAATATTCTATCCATTGGTAAATGGTGGAGATATCCTAAAACCCAATGGTTTACTTCATCAAAATGAATGGTGTTCGCAACTCATCACAGAAGTTGTCGATGCAGCCAGAATGTACCTCATTATGGTGGATTGTCTAGTTCAAGGTTGCATTCCGACCTTTGCATTTAGAAATTATGTCTAAAACCCTCTCATTATGTAACGATTTGAAGTAAATAAGGTCACTAACCATTTTCCTTGGCAAGGTTGAACTGAACTAGAAGAGGAACTATAGCCAGAGATCCTCCAACCCTATAATTGTTTTTTTGGCCAACTGGTGTACCACACGAAGGTCGAACCATAAAGAGATTTCACGATGTATATGAGCATCACATATTCTTGTTTCTCTATGATTCCCATAATGGGATCATATTAAGATTTATAGTGCATAAAATACTATTTATGGGTCCCCATGAACCATAAAACACTAAGAATATGGGCTTCCTAAAGCATGGTAGTAGTGACCCTGTGGTATTTACTATTCCTTGATACATAACCTATAGAACTTGATCATGGGAATGTACAAGAGGGAGAATCATTGGATGTGTCGGCTCTACGGGTCCATTTAAAGGATACCTGGCAGGGGGTATCCTCTTTGGATTCACCAGTGTGGGTTCTGACAATTTCCATAGTATATAGAAATCATTGTATCCTTCTCGGTATGGATTCAAAAAAATTAATGGTCCTGGGGATGTACTAGATGATCATTCAGGTTTGGTCTCATTTACAAGGATTAGCCGGCATGGTAGAGGCACCTCTGTTGGAATTAGATCCTGTCACTTTACTTGAGGGCCATACCTAGTGAAATATCCTCTTGAACATAGCACAACATTGATTCACCTAACCACATTCATTTCTTCCACCTATCAGAAGAATCACTCCTCAAGTGTGGCAAAAATCATTTTTCGGGGGAGGAGGTGGTGGGTCGTGTATGGCCTTGGATTCATTGTTTTCCTTTTGGTAGATTTTTTTGGGAGTAAATGGAAGATTGGATTAGGGTGTACCAAGATTTCTGGTAGCTCTTTGGATCTAGGTATGCAAACCATCGGGTTTAGAGTGGGTCGCCTCTTAGAGGGAACAATCTATTCCATGTTATTCAAGATTTGTATTGTTTTCAATGGGTTATATATGATTTATTTCCATGAAATTCACTAATTCATATTGTATTGGTGATGGAGTGCTAGGTGTCGAATGGTAGGAGAGCTTTTTTTCTCTATTGGATCTTTTCCTTCTATTTCATGATCCATTTTGAGTTTCTGGTTAAAGAGTGTCTCAATGGGAGACTCAGTATGACCTTGATGTATGCTTCCGTCCCATGGGACATGAGTCACAAGACTGGATGGACGAGGTGACATCTATACATGGCATCTTCCATAGAAGGGAAAATACTGATTTTCAGTAGGTGGGTATCTGAGGTAAAAATGTCTCAATCCCTACAGGTTGGGGTTGCTCCCATTCTTGTGACGTTGTGCCACGGACTAGATGTAACAACCCAAACTGTTATCAATGATATTTATTCATCCTAATAATAATTTATTATAGAATAAAGAACCTAAAATAAAAAATATATCATGAAAAAATCTATAAAAATGATGAACTAATAATATAAGATGTGTTTCTAGATGTTAAGAATCTTATAGGGATGAAAGAGTAAATTTCACCTACGAATAGTAATATGGACCTTGTAAATAGTAAACCGACCAAATGAATAATTTCATCATCAATGAAAGTATATATAAAATTTATGCATATTATAAATAATAATATTATGTAATTATATCATAAAATAAGTAAGTAAATAATTTAAAAATTATTAATTAAATGTTGGTATTTTTATTAAGTAGGAAATACTTAATTACAATTTTATGTTTAAAATAAAAATTAAATGAATAATTATTTTTAATAAAATGTGTTCATAAATTAATAATTTTATGTCTTATGGTTTTAATATAATTATATTAGACCTCAAGTAATTTTTCAATGCATTTTAAAATCACTTTTATTTTTAAATTATGTATTTATCAAATTATTTTTTATTTTAGTTAAAATTAAAATTAATCATATTTATAAAATTATTTAATAAAAAGGAGCTTCATTTTATAATTTTACATGTTTAAAATTATTTATAGTTATTTTATGAGATTTTTCTGAAATACTTCATTTTTGTGAATAGTGAAATATGATAATTTACAAAATAAGAAAAATACATGAATTATAGAGTTGTGGATGATATTCTGCTTATGTATGCACTGTTGGTGAGAAGTCACATGTTCATGTTACTATATGTAGTCATGGAATCATAACTATTTCTTGTCTGTAAGGATATTAAAAACTAGTGAATTAAATATTATGAAAACCCTCCTCCCCTCCACTATAAATACAACCCCTCACACTCTCATTTACTCAAACCTCTCATGAATCAAGAACCATCCAAATTCTACCCAAACCTCTTACCTAGTCCCTAGTCCACGTCTAGGATATCTTGGACTCTTCAAAAAAACCACTTTCCAACAGATATTCTCAAGTAGGAGAGATTTAAGAGGTAAAATGTTCTTCCTTTCACTTTTATTTTCTTTAAATTTCATCTCCTTTTTTTATCCTCGCATCACCTATCATCATAAAAACATAATTATAAACACTATTACCTTACATATTCTGTAATTATACAATTATAATTAATGATCCATCATTACACTCCTCTATCAGTCTCTTTTATTTTAAAGATGATATCATTTCTCGTGATGTGTCAACTTACCAACATCCTAGGTGATGTACTTTCATTTTCCTTTAACGCCTTCAAGGATATCAATAAAACCATTAAAATTTAAACACATATTGTTATATTTATGTTAATATCATATTTATGTTCTGGAACTAACTTATTTACATTACACTAAATGATAAAATAAAACATCTTTGTTGTGATCGAAGAACAGAAAAAAATAAGCATAATCAATCATCATTATCATTTTTCTAATGATACATCCTCATAGTATAAAAAATAATTATAAGATCAATAATACCACTATAATTTCACTAATAATATATATAATAACAATTCATGTTTTAAGCCTCATTTTACACAAACTCCCATTCACGAATACAAGTGAACCGTTCATGAAAACTATGAAAATGAAGTCTCCTGAAAAATGAATTTATTCTCCATAACATATCCAAATGCCCATAAATGAACATAATATGATTATAATGAATAAAAATACTATATAAAAGGTTATGGAATTTATAATTAATGAATCTACTATGATTATAGAGGACATTAAACTGATGAAATCATTGAGATACAAGGTAAAGAGAAATTATCGAACCCAACTCTCTTTCTTAGTGTTTTCTCTATTCAACCCATTTTCAGTATGGATATGCCATTAAAATCACGTTTTCACCATTATATTTCCTATTTTATGATATAGCTATTTTATAATTGAGGTTATGAGAAACCAAATGATTTCCAAAAGAATAATTCTTTCAAATAAACACAACATTTTTACTCCTCAAAGATTGTATGTTGTTAACTCATGGTTCTTTGTTATATATCCAGAATGTTATTACCTATTTATTTCAGAACACAATGTTTAGGAATTTATGCTATATGAAAATAAACACATTCCATTCCTTGGTTTATTTTATGTTCATGTTTGACATATGTTCAGTGTTTCTTGTAATGATAATTTAAAATCTATGCTAAGACCAGTGCACCCAAAAATATACAGCACTATTATGAATTCGTTAATGTGAAAAATATCATGAGTTAATTTTAATTATGTGTTAACATGGTGCTATATTTGTTCACAAATATGTGTGGTAGTTGACCACTAGAACATGATGTTTCATTTTTATTAATTCCCACAATGTATTAATTTATCTAATGATTCCCCTCATGATTATATTGTTATGATTTTTCCCACCCCATGATATATTGGTTCATGTTTTTATCCATACTCTTTCAAGGATTTTATCTCACCCCTATTTGATGTATATACTCTGGTGACTACATGTACTGAAGTTATGTTAGGGGACAATTAGAATCTAGAGATGAAGTAATTAAATAAATGTTTTTGTTTCATGTTGTAAATGTTATGTATGATCCTTTTTTTCCCAAGACACTAAACCATTAGATCCTGGTCATGTAATGAAATTATGTTTGTCTGAAAATGATGTAATAAAAATGTGAGGAAACATTAGTGTGTCCCAACTAGATTTTCTGGTCTTACGGGTTCATTAGGAGTTAATGATTTCCCATGCTTTTTAGGATGGGGCTAATCCCAAATTGTGGAAATTTTTGCTTCTATTTATTCCTTCCTTATCTCTCACATTCCTATTCAAGTGTCGATCAGCCATTGAAATGGGTCTTCATGTGAATTATTTGCTTATAAGTACCTGATCATTTCCTGTTGATTGGATTACCATAGAAGGGAGGCATGTTAGATGTTCTCAGTTTCCTAGATCAAGAGATTCTCAATGGATATCTTTCATCAGGCCTGACACTTTTGAGGCATACTGAATGATGCTTATTGTTGATAATTCATCCTTCCCTAAGTAGATACTTTATTTGCCTGCTGTCTAGGGAAAATTTCATTGTAGGACTTAATTTCTGATGTGTTCTACTGGACATCGCATGGGGTGATGTGTTGATCTCTATGTTCTCCTCACCCCAAGATATGAACGTCAGATGGGGCATCACAAATAGAGAAACAAAACTTTTGTAGCACATGGAGGCATTCCATTTATAGAAAATTCTTTTGTCACTCTAATTGTGGTCTTCATGTATATGAGAGGGCGTCAAAATCAATTTTATGGAGAATCTCTCCAAATATATTTATATGGGATGCATACCCATCATAGAGAAATAATTTTTTCTTTTGTTGGAAGAGAGTAATACGTATATTTGGATGAATTTAATGTAGGAATTACATTTAAAAATATCATCGGTTTTTCAGCTAAGAAGTGGTTGTGGGAAAATCATAACTGGGAGGTCACCACTAGATAATATTATTCTTATGAGAAACATATCCTTTTTTTCTTCTTCAAGAGAATCTTATACCTTTTTTGTCCAATTTGAACGATTCTTAATGATTTTTTCCATGAATTGGGGCTATTTAGATCCACATTGATTTATGATCGGCATGGGGTGGTTATGATGATGAGTGTTTCCATAGAACCTCTTTCTACTGTGAAATGAAATAACATATTGTGGAAAAAGTATGTAATATGTCAGAATCCATCATTCTATGTGACTAAACATAGGATGTATTTCTCACATTTGGCTGAGTAAGGGGTTTACCTTCTTACGAGTGTGAATCCGGACTATGGGGAGGACCATTATAGTTGGTGATACATTGTTGAGGGATACAATTACAACTTATTGTTCAATAACGGGGAGTGTCCCTATGGTGCATTCCCTAGGGAGGGCCTTTTGGGTAGACTGTTGGAGGGGGCATACCTTCTTAATTATTATCTTCATTGAGGAAAGGACCTTCCTAATGAATACTATAATGAAGGGTCTACCGTTATAGCTTGATTTTTGGATGTATGGAGATTTCACATAGTGATATCCTTAGAGATGATGTTCAGGATGAACTACATTGAAGTATGGACCTTCTCATTTCTTGATATCACTATGTGGAGGGCCTTTGTACTGACTTTCCTTATGACAAGGACAACCTTGAGGTCATGATGTCTGAATAAAGGGAGAATAATTTCATTAATGTAAACCCAATGGAGGACCATCAGGACAGACCACAGTAAGAGGAGTACCTTCTTGTTCTGTGATCTTCAAGTTAATGGGAGGTTTTCCATGACACTCATTAGGAGATATGATCTCGTGATTGATCATTTTGGACCATAGATTAATCCTCCTTAAGTTTTATGGGGAGTACCAACAGAGCATTTGTTGTTAATACTATGTGGAGGGCCTTCACAAATTCAATTGTCACTACCATAATTTGTTAATGAATCTACATGATCTCATTACACTATTGATAGACGTTTTATGGTGTCAAGAACATCAGCTTTCAGTAGAGAAGAATCAAGAATATGCTCTACATTTCTCAGTTACTTTAAGAGTGTTTAATTTATAGGTTATTGGGGAAAACAAGGGCCTCCGGCTATTGGTAATGGCTTTCTTATATGGGACATGATTTGGATGGTTCCTGTGATGTTTCCAAGATAAGACGATGGGAATCTTGAGTTCTGTTAAGGATATATGACTTTACTAGAGTGGATAACACCATTGACCGATGTCCCCTAGTAGGAATGGGTATTTGTTCCTGATCTGGTTGTCCTTGAATCATGGAATATAGCCATTATCCCTCATGAACTAGAGATGGGATAAAAAACTACTCAGGAGTTACCATCCTCTTTTGTAGATGAGCCACTCCATTTGGAGAGACCGAATCATGGGCCTAGTTTCTCACCTTTGTCACTGGTGCAATAATGTCTTGATAGATATGGATAATATATTATGGAATAGACATATGATCCACCTTTATCTCCATGATTCACTAGTATACGTCTTTGGCTGGAATATGTATTAATTATCCTTCCAAAAGCATATGAGGAGTTGGTTCATACTCTATACCTCCATATCAAAGACCAATAAGAATGATTTCAATAATAGGGTTCATGCACAAATAGAGCAAAAAAATCTCCCAAAAAGGAGATCACCCAACACATCAAGATTGAGCTCTAACCAAGAAGGTTAAGAAATACGATACTAAATGAATATGGGGTCTGATAGATAGGTATTATCCTATATGTTATAGGATTCTGATATCATTGTATGGATAAGTGATATAAGACCTTGATTTGGTGAGATATAACATAAAACAATCCTTGGTCAGTTGGATTGGGTTGTGTTGTGTGATTTTAAAAAGGGTATAGACATTACTATAGTGGATGTTGTTAGATAGATATTAATTTCATGGATATGTCCATGATGTTTTGTGTCATGACTTGACCTATAGGGACCCTACATGGGACACTAGTAAGCTGAGAGTTACACCAATTGTTCACCCCCAAAAGTTGAAGGGCTATAAACAAGAACAGAGTAAGAATATCAATACAGTGGATGGCATTATCTTATTGTACGTGAACAGACACAACACACACTCAACTCCATGAAATACTGCATTGGAATAATAAAATAAAACCACTCGGTGTAAAAAATTCATGTAGCATCATCTAGGAAATACATCAGAATGAGAAAGATAAATATCTAGGAAAAGAAAATGGTAAAATACAAGCCTAACCAAGAAGAAGGAATGCAAGTCCCAATCTAGAAACAACTGAAAGAGAAACGTGGAGGAGTTCCTAACTCAATATCCCTATGTATGACCCCCAAACATGGTCAGTGCATCCACTTACATCTATGTTCCACAGATACTAGTTCACTAAGGACAACATCTACCAGTTTTCTAGAAATGAAAATTTTCATTCATGCAAATTCGGTGCTGTTGTGAGTATAGACATACATAGTAAGGCACCATGAAAAACAAGTGGGAAATAGTATCATATAATAGTCAGATCAACAAATATGTAAAAGTGTTGAACCCTATGGGAAATTATTATTTAAATAATCACAAATCATTATTATTTCTATTTATAAGTAAATTTATTCACCTATTAAATCTGTTCTAAATATGGTTATATATGTTTAATCATGTCTACATATGTTTATCTATGGTTATTTATGGTTTTCTATTTACCTGGATGTGTTCTGGATTGAACGGGCACTTGGTGCATATTTCATGTTTTGACTCACCATTAGTTATCTTCTTGAGTCACCAATGATGAATGGTCGCACTGATGAGAGTGGTCGCACCAATGAGAATGGTTACACTAATGAAGGATGGTCGCACTGATGAGAACAGTCGCACTGATGAGAGCAGTCGCACCGTTGTGAATGGTCGCACCGATGAAGAACAGTCGCACCGATGAAGAATGGTCACACCGATGTAGAATGGTCATGCTGATCAAATGACCTACCGAAACCGATGCTAATCAAATGACCTACGGAAACCGATGCTGATCAAATGAACTTCCTAAACCGATGCTGATCAAATGACCTGCCAAAACCTATGATGATCAAATGACCTATCAAAACTGATGCTGATCAAATGACCTACCAAAACCAATGAAGATTCAAATGAATCATAGATCTCATGACACGCCGATAGTCATGAAAACTGTTTGAACTTTCTACTAACCCTTATTAATTACAACAGTCATATTTGCTTAGTTAAATGCTCCTGCTATTAATTAATGTTGGTTGTTGGATTATAGGAAACCATACCTAGTACCTGTAAAAAGGTAATCATTCTTTTTTCCAAATCTCAAGGAATTAAAAGGAATATCTATAGTAAAAAAGAGCTGAATGAATATAAAGAAAAACACATGAAAGAAGGTGCACGTGTTTGAAGTCCCACAGAACACAAGGAGAACATGAAGAAGACATATAAAAACCCGAGTGCAGGAAGGAGATCCTTCACCTAGAACAAACACAAATACCAGTAGATGTGTCTTTCTGAAAATCATATGCACAAATCTAAATAGTTGTAGCTGAGAAGAACAATGATACTCTATTTTGAGTCATCCTCACCAGAATGGACTTGACTTCCATCTGCAACATCAAAATGAGTCTAGACCATATCTTTAAATACACAAAGCTTTCTAAATTATATTATTGTCTCTGTTTTATCCCTTTGATTAACTTTCTATTCAGTTTGTCTGTACATCTGTCTACACTAGATACACATTGTCTCCTGAGATGAACTAGAGGATATTAAATCCTCACACCAAACATTCTAAACCTTCTTGTATCCCATTGTGAGTTGTGGAAGAGGTCAAGTGTGACATGGAAATCCAGAGAGTTTTGACTTTTGTTTAAACCACGTAGAACTATCGTAGAGGTCATAAGACCTGAACAGTCTCTGTAATGTTCTTTTACCCGATCCAGGGTGTGGATCAAATTTATATTAATTGTTTGAGAGTACTCTGTCTTTGCTTAAGACTGAACCCCTTGGTTATATCTGTTGTGAATCTTAGATTAAGTTAAATGTATATTTTATATATATATATATTTCATATTCCTTTTATATTTACATTGAAATACAAATTTATTTTAAATTTACTCGGACAGTTAAATTAGCAAGTGTTTGTAACTTTTGTAAATCAGTAGATTAGTTTCAAAAGCAAATTTAATCCTCAAATTAAATTTACTGAGACCTAATCAATCTTTTGAAAATCTATGTGATCCTTTACAGAATTAAAAATACAATAAATTTTAACTTGTTTTTAAATAGGTGGATTTTAATAAAAATATTCTACAGAAATTTTTAATTGGAACTCAATTCACCCCACCCCCCTCTTGAGTATCCACTCCAACCAACATTTGGTGTTAGAGGTTGTTATTTTTAATGATTATTGAATATTCTATTTTTCAACTATGATTTTTGTTGTATCTTAAAGATCATAAATTTTTGTTATTTATAAATTTCATCTCGTAAAATATATTTTCTAAAATATAGTAATGGATAATAGATTAGAAGGTGCTGCTACCAACAGGCCAACTTTCATCAATGGTACAAATTATGCTCAGTGGAAACGTAAAATGAAAATTCACTTAGAGAATATGGGATTCCACATCTGAACTGCTATAGAAACTCAATATACGATTTCAGACAGTAAGAGAACTACTTGGGATGAACCTACTAAAACTTTTTATAAAAATAACTGTAAAGAAATGAATGCCATGTATTGTTCTTTAGGCGATGAAGAATTTAATCGTATATCTACATGAAAAAACTGCTTATGAGATTTGGTATACCTTGGGTGTTTCTCATGAAGGAACAACCAATGTTAATGAAATGAGATTAAACACTTACATTATTAAATATGATAATTTTAAAATGAAGTCTGATGAACCTATTTATGACATGTATCTCAGGTTCAATGAGATTTTCAACACCATGAGTTCAATTGGAAATTTTGTTCTTGTAAAAGAACAGATCATGAGGATATTAATATTATTATTGGACAAACGGAGAGGCACATATGTTTCAATTAGAGAATCCTGTGATATTGGTGCTTTACCTATTAAGGAATTAATTGGTAAGATTATGATGTATGAAGAAGAACTTAAATTAAATATGGAAGAAGATGATGAACCAAGGTAGAAGTTAGTAACCTTCAAGACATATGCTTCAAAGAATAATGATAAAGGGAATATTCACATAACTTCAGAAAGCTCAACAGGTGAATGTTTAGTTTCTGAAAGTGATGCAGAGATGGATCAAATTGCCATGAGATTTATGAAGTTCTATAGGAAGAAGAAATTCTACAATAAATCAAACTACAATAGTAAATATGACAACAAAGGTCACTGGATGAAATATTGGAAGAATTATGATAAGAATGATTTGATTGTTTGTAATGAATGAAAAAGGAAAGGACACTTTAAGGCTGACTATTCAAAGTTAATGTTCAAAAAGAAATATGACTACAATGAAAATAATAACAAGAATGCAATAAAAGAAACCTGGATTGCTTTAGATGACACTTCAGGTGATTATGATTCTACTAAGGTTGAAGACTCTCACAAGTCTAACATGTGTTTTATGAAAAACACATATAAGGTAACACTGGACACTCCTGATTTAAATTTATATTATTCTAGAGTTGGTTCTGATTCTAAATTTGAAAAAATGTCTAGTGAGGAATTATTTTAATATTGTAATATTCTAGAAGAAACCTATAATAAATTAATGGAAAAATATAAAACCTTGAAGAAACAGCATGCTTTGACCAAATCTGTTAAATCTTCCCCTGAAATAGAGAATGAAAAGAGTGCTCAATTACTTAAGGAAAATATTGAACTGAAAATATCTATTGAGAAATTGAGGAAGGTCATAGAAAAGTTCACTAATGGAAAATACACACTTACAAAAATGTTAGGTAAACAAGTGGCACTAAAATATACCACTGGAATTGGCTATCTGCCTGGACATAGAAACATTACTAAAGCTAGATTAATTTCAAAATCTGGACAGAATGATGCTAGTTCTGGTTCTAGAAATTCATATGCTTTAACTCATTATTCACATTTATATAGATCAAATAATGTTTATATTTCAAAATCTATTGATTCTATAGAATATATGAGACCCATGAGACAAATCTGGTTACCTATGGTTGTGCCTGCTAACCTGTCTGGACCCAAGGAAATTATGGAACCAGAATCATCTTTTGTTCAAACCTGTTTTGTAGGAATATTGCATGAAATGTTACCATAAGAAGGTATGGTACATGTATAGTGGATGTTCAAGACATATGACTGGAGATTACTCATGATTCAAGAGTTTAATCAAAGATGATGGAGGCCATGTCACCTTTCGTGATAATTTAAAAGGGAAAATCATCACCCTATTCCAGAATGGTAACACTGATTCAGTATTAATTTCCAAAGTATTATTTTTTGATGGAGTTAAGTATAATATGTTATGTATTTATCAATTTTTTGAATATGGTTTCAACGTTAAATTTGAAAATGATTCTTGTAATGTTCTTAATTCTAAAAATATTTTTGTATTATCTGCTTTGAGAAATGAAAATATTTATGTTGTTGATTTGAATTACATGGCTAAACAAAATGTTACGTGCTTTAATGCTTTTCATAAAGAGTCTTGGCATTGGAACAGAATATTAGGACACTGCAACATTTACTCACTTAGAAAATTGACTAGGAAGAACATAGTTAAAGACCTACCCAAACTTGAATTCCAAACTAATAAGGTTTGTAATCCCTATCAAAAGGGAAAGAAACTTAATGTTTAATTCAAATTAAATAATGATGTTTCAACATCTCAACCTCTTGAGTTGGTTAACATGGACTTGTTTGGACCTTCTAGACTTTCTTGTTTAAATGGGAAGAACTATGTCTATGTCTTATTAGATGAATTTCTAGATATACTTGGGTATAATTCTTAGCTCACAAAAGTGAATCTTGTTCTTATTTTTTAAAATACTCCAAGCCTATAGAATCTTTAATGGACTTATGATTAAGAACCCAAGAAGTGACCATGATTGTGAGTTTGAAAATCATGAGTTTGAATCATACATCTCACACAATGGCTATAATCACAACTTTTCTGCCCCTAGGACACCTCAGCAGAATTGTGTAGTTGAAAGAAGAAATAGAACCCTTCAAGAAATTCCATGAACTATGCTAAATGAATAAGACCTGCCTATTTATTTATTTGCTAAAGCTGTAAATATAGCTTGTTACATTATCAATAGAGTATTTACTGGACCTATTTTTAAGAAATCCCTTGATGAACTGTGGAATATTAGGAAACCTAATATTAGTTACTTCAGAGTCTTTGGTTGAAAAGTCAATATTTTTAATACTATGAATAATATAGACAAATTTTCATCCAAGAGTGTTGAAAGAATATTTTTAGGAAATTAAATTACTAGCAACGCCTATAGAGTTTTTAACAAGTGAACAAAGTTTGTTGAAGAATATGTTCACATCAAATTAGATTAAACTGATCCACATGAACCTAAATAATCTCTTGAAAATCTTGAAGAAGATTTTTTTGTTCTGGACCTTAATGATAAAATAAATGAACCTGTTGTAATGACAAATAGCTCTAGAAATGTTCTAGAACCTACGTGTGATGAATCTGATCCTAGAGAAGAACCTGAAATTTCTAGTCCCACCTTTACGAGATCTCTTAGGATTCTAAAGAATCATACTTTAAATATTTTTGTTGGTAATCATGAAAGAGGGACGCAGACTAAAGCTTCTCTATGAAATCAGGTTGAACATCAATACTTTCATTCAAAGCTAGAACCTAAAAATATCAATGATGAAATCAATGATGAATTTTGGGTAATGGATATTCAAGAAGTGTTAAATCAATTTGAAAGAGACAAAGTCTGGGAATTAATAGACAGACCTAAGGACACCTGGACCATATGCACTAAATGGGTTTTTAGAAATAAGGTTGATGAATAATGAAATATTGTTAGAAACAATGAAAGGTTAGTTTCAGAAGGGTATAGTCAAGAGGAAGTAATAGACTATGAATAAACCTTTGCACATGTAGCTAGATTTGAATCCATTAGGATCTTACTATCTTATCATGCTCATTTTAATTTCATGTTATATCAAATGGATCTCAAAAGTGCTTTTATAAATGAATTTATAATTGAAGATGTTGTTGTTGAACATCCACCTGGATTTACAAACTACTAATTTCAAAATCATGTTTTTAAAGCTTTCTAAAGCTTTGTATGGTTTAAAATAGGCTCCAAGAGCATGTTTTGATAGACTTACTAATTTTATTATTTCTAATGGTTTTACTAAAGGAATTTCATATTTCACAGTTTTTATTTAAAATAATTTCTGAAGATATTTTGATTGTTCAAATCTATGTGGATGATATTATCATTAGATCTTCAAAAAATTCATTATGTACGGACTTTTCAATAATTAGGCTAAATGAATTTGAAATAAGTTTAATGGGAGAACTCAGGTTTTTTCTTGGTTTTCAAATTTTTCAAAAGAAATATGGTATTATCGTAAATCAATGTAAATATACAAAGGATCTTTTGAAATATTTTGGTTTGGATAGTAATAAGGGAAGTGATACACTTATGAGTACCAACTGTAAGTTGGACGATGATGAAACTGGGAAATCATTTGATCAAACCAATTATAGAGGTATGATTGGAATAATTTTTTACATTACTTCTAGTCGACCAGATATCTTGTTTAGTGTATGCATGTGTGCAAGATCTCAAGCTAATCCTAAAGAATCTCATTTACTTGCTGTTAAAATAACTGTCAAATATCTCAATCATACTACCAATTAAGGTTTGTTTTATCCAAAAAGAAAATCCTTTGACTTAATGAGTTGTTCAGATGTTGAATCTTCTAGTTGCAAGTTAGATAGGAATAACACATCAAGAACACGTCATTTTTTGGGAAAGTCCATGTTATCTTGGTGTAGTAAGAAATAGAACAATGTTGCATTGTCTACAGCTGAAGCAGAATATAATGTTGGTGGTAGTTGTTGTGCACAGATTCTGTGGATGAAACACACTTTATTGGACTATGGATATCAATTTAGATATGTGTCTATAAATTGTGATAACAGTAATGAAATTTGTATCTCTAAGAATCATGTGTCGATATCAGGACCAATCACATTGATGTCAGACATAACTTTTTGAGAGATCATTGTCAAAAGAGTGATATTTCATTAAAATTTAATGACACTGAACATCAATTAGTCGATATCTTCACAAACCCTTGAGCTCAGAATGGTTAAATTTTATTAAGAAAGAATTCGGTATGATCGATTAGTAAAACTGATCAGTAAAACCGATCAGTGAAACCAATCAGTAAAACCGATCAGTGACATAAATCAGTGAAACTGATCAGTGAAACCGATCAGTGAATCTATTTAGTTAAACCGATCAGTGAAACCGATATTTTGCTACCATTTGTGTCTTGTATGTTTAACACATTCAATGTTTATCAAAATGACGTTGTATTACTTAATCGATATTATATTTAGTATTGTGACCCTAAATGATAAATTTAATGACCCACAACTATTTATTTTCCCAAGAACTATGACTTTGTATCTCCCACCGAACCGTACATTTTTTGAAACATGAACCACATGAACCTATCGAACATTTTTGAATTCTTCAAACCATTCAAACCTCTCATACCTCAAAATGTAAAAGAAAAAGTGAAAATGAGGGGAGTCTAAAGGTTCATCTCCTGTGAAACCCGAATGAGAAGAATCAAGCAGCACTACTCAAAGGTCAGTAAGCCCAGAGTTAGAAACTAGAGTGGTTACAACTGAAAAGGATGTAATCTCCGAATGGGTGTTAACAAGTAAGTATTCACTATTGTAATTATTGGAAAGGAATGGATGGAAAGACTAGTTCTGTGATAATAACCGAGTCTACTACCCAAAGTTTGTGCATGAGTTTTATCAGAACATAACTATTGTATTGTATGGAGCAGAAGCTGGAAGACTGTCTTCAGTGGTCAAATAGAAAAAGATATCTTTTTTATCAAATCAATTGGATGAGTGTTTGGGAGTACCTCATAAAGGTAGATATGAAGACTATTCTGGAAATATTCTTCCTACCATTGAATATTTTTCTTATGAACTTGCTCTGGAGATGGTGACTAGAAATTATAAATCCAGAAAAATAACAGCAATTGAGTTAGATGGTGAAAGTGGAATTTTGATTAAATATATTCAGCACCAAATCTGTCCCAGAATTAGTGATTTTGTTGTTATGAAATATCAGGATGTTTTTGTGTTGTTTTAAGTGCTAAATGATGAGAAGATAAACTTGTGTAGATATTTTACTATCCATATTAATGAGATGGTGATGCCATCCAAGAAAGCTACAACCTTGTTCTATTCCAAGAAAATCAATGCTATGTTAATGTTTTTGGGATATTGTGAAGATGAAGATGAGTGTATCTCATCCTGTAGTAGTTTTTTTATTAACAATAATATCTTCAATAGAATTAAAATCAACTGGAATCCATGGAAGAAGGCATGGGTTGCTGATGAAGATAATTTGTATGACTCTATTAATCCTTCTGTCCATCCTATGAGACCAAGGGGGATGAGAGATCCTGTTTTTAAACCTTATGAAGAAGTGTTTAATTCTAATGAGGACGTGGAGATAGAAGTTCCTAAGGAAACTGGAGAGTTAGGTAAGAATGGTATAGGGGATGTTGAGGCATATGATGATGTGGATACTAAAAAATATCATGAGTCACCTCCTAATGACAGAAGTGATCCTAATACAGTAAGTCCTAAGAAAAGAAGAATGGAATTTGGACCAGCTAGTCCACCTCTCATGTTACTGGAGTTAGAACCTCTTCTCTGTGAAGATGAAGAAGCTGAAATTGAAGAATCAAATTCTGAGGAGTATGATTCCAGTAGCAAAGTTATTACTAATGAAACATCAGTAAATAATGACAAAAATGATGTTGAAAATGGTGATTATGGTGATGATGATGATGGAAATGGTGACGATGGTGTAGATAATGATGGTAATAATGATGGTGGTGATGATGAATATACTACTAGTCGACCTGTAGATGGTCAAAATGTGATCCAAGATGATCCACAACAACAGCAAGTTGAAGAAGAAGTTGTTCCTGGCACTGAAAAACAATGCAGACAGTGATTGATGTAGGTGAAGAAATCTCACATGAAAATTCTAGAAAAGATGATTATGTAAATTACCAATATACCTCTTGTAAAGATGCATGGGAGGAACACCCATGATTTGTTGTTCTTGTTCTGGATTATTCAGAGGAAGAAGAATACGGGGTGCACCATGCAAGGTCAAGCCTCTCAGTTAAGGCTAGACTAGTTGCTGAGAATGTTCCAGTGGCAGCAGAAAGACCTGGTCCTTTATTTTCTCGATCGGATTTAGAAAAATTTAAATATGAGTTTCTCCATGCAGTTAGAGAGATAATGAAAGAGAAATTATCTAATTCTCCTACTCCTACTCCTATGAACATATCTGAGGCTGCTATAGATTCTATAACTCAATGAGTAGTATGTATTATCAACCCAGACATGTGCAATACTGGTGAAATGATTAGCAGGAACATTAACTCTCTAAATAAAGCTCTCAAGGATTTAGGCAATGAATTATTTTCTCTATCAGGAGAATTTAGATCAACCATCACTGGTATGATGGAAGTTATGAGGAATTTAATAGAACATTTGAAGAAGTCAGATTTGAGAATGTTGAAGGATGAAATTACTCAGATTGTTGGTTAAGCTAGATCCTCAAAAGAGACCAAGATTACTGGACCTGAGATCAATGATTTAATGGATGTTATAAAAGAAGAGTTAGTTGCACTTGGACTGATTTTGGATTTGGACTCATTGAAAAAGATGAATGAAAATAATGATCATATTCATAAGATGGTGAAGCTTTATTCAGCTAATTCTGCTCAGGCTCAGAAAGATATCAAAGTAAAGGTGGATCACTATTTCTCTAAAATCTATACCAAGCATGGGATGAACAATCTGTTTAAAGTCCTGGATGACAATTTGAGGCTTCTTCCAGTCACTCAAGCCTTTTAAGCTCAGGTAATGTAGTTGAAGGATTTTACACCCACTCTAGATAGATTCATGCCCAACAAAGATGATTTTGAAAAGGCCATGAAATATGGTGGTGAAGTCATTCAAGATTCTATCAATGTACTCAAACCCTATCTTAATGTGAAAGTTATGGAAATAGTGTTTCCTAATACTGAACATCTTAGTCCATCCGGTGTTACTCCAGGTCAATTTTCAGTTTCTCAAGCTCTCTCCAATATTCGTCCAGTCATTTAATAGCTGCCTTCAACAAGATCTTTTACTCAACCACAAGTGACTTTAGCACCCACTCTACTTCTAGCCCGAGCTGTCCTTCTACCTCTCTCCATCCGGCCATATCAACCTTCCACCAAGCCACCCTATGTCCCATCCGTTCCTCCATCTTCCAAAGGAAATGCTCCTCTGCATCCCAAGAAGCAGCCATGCCTGTCATTTTTTATAGGGTGTATTTTATGTGATTCTTACTCTGGTACCGTTTTTCAGTGGTTATTTCAATGGAACTTTTTACTATTTCCCTCTCTGCTGTTTTTTTATAATCCCAAAGGGGGTGAACAGACAAACAATTAGACTAAATGAAGTAAGGGGTAGAAATGATGACTACATAAATGATGACTACTTATATAAATGAATACATAGTTAAAATTCTTTATATATAGAGGGGAGCTCTTTGTATTCTGATGCTATGTTGATATACTCTCACATTGTTTATGATCTGATGCACTTTCTGATGATCTGTTTATCTTTGATTATATATATTTTCTACATTGGGGGAGCATATTGAATGTTAAATCCTTCCTCTATTTTCTTTTATGCCCTAGATTTGTGATTATCAAAAAGGGGGAGATTGATGAACCATCTGTGAAATGGTTATTTTAATAATCAAACATCATTATTATTTCTATTTATAAGTAAATTTTGTCACCTATTCATTCTATTATAAATATGGTTATATATGTTTAATCAAGTATATATATGTTTATCTATGATTATTTATGGTTTTCTATTTACCTGGAAGTGTTCTAGATTGAACGGAAACATGGTGTGTATTTCATGTTTTTGACTCACCGATAGTTATCTTTTTGAGTCACCCAGGACGAACGGTCGCACTAATGAGAATAGTCGCATCGATGATAACGGTATCATCGATGATAATGGTCACATCGATGAAGAATGGTGGCACCGATGAGAATGGTCACACCGATGAGAATAGTCGCATCGTTGAGAACGGTCGCACCAATGAATAATGGTCAAACCGATGAAGAACGGTCACACAGATGTAGAACGGTCGTGATGATCAAATGACCTACCAAAACAGATGTTGATCAAATGACCTACCAAAACTGAGGTTGATCAAATGAACTATCAAATATAATGCTGATCAAATGACCTACCGAAACTGATGCTGATCAAAAAATCTTCTGAAATCGATGCTGATCAAATGACCTACCGAAACCGATGCTGATCAAATGACCTACCGAAACCTATGCTGATCAAAGGACCTACCAAAATTGATGCTAATAAAATGACCTACCGAAACCAATGCAGATTCAAATGACTCACCAATCTCCTGAATCACTGATAGTCCTGAAAACTGATTGAACATTCTACTAACCCTTATTAATTCCAACAATCATATTTTCTTAGTTAAATTCACCTTCTATTAATTAATGTTGGTTGTTGGATGTCAGAAAACCATACCTCATACCTATAAAAAGTTATTCCTTCTTTTTCCATATCTCGAAGAATAAAAAGGAAGATATTCTATAAAAAGGAAGAGCTGGACTAATAGAATGACAAAGACACAATAGAAGGTGCATGTGTATGAAGTCCCATGGAACACCAAAAGAACTTGAAGAACATCTGTAAAAATCAAAGATCCTGAAACAGATCCTTTACATAGAACAAACACAAAGACTAGTTGTTGTGTCTTACTGAAAATAATTTTCACAAGTTTAAATAGTTGTAGTTGAGAAAATCAATGATACTCTGTTTTGAGTCATCATCACCAAAATGGACTTGACTTCCATATCCAACATCAAAATGAGTCCAGTGCATATCAGCAAATACACAATGATTTCTAAACACTATTATTTTCTTTGTTATATCCCTTTGCTTAACTTTCTGTGTAGTGTTTGAGTAAATTTGTCTATTCTAGATACACATTTTCTTATGAGCTGTACTAGAGGTTATTAAATCCTCACACCAAACATTATATACCTTATTGTATCCCACTGTGAGTTATGGAAGAGTTCAAGTGTGACCTGGATAGCCTCAGAGTTGTTGCTTTGGTTTTTCCCATGTAGAACTGTGGTAGAGGTCTTAGGACCTGAACAGTCTCTGTACTGTTGTTTTCCCTGATCCAGTGTGTGGATAAAATTTATATAAATTGTTTGAGAAGGCTAAGTCTTGGATTGAGACTAAACCTCTTGGTTATATCTGATGTGCATCTTAGATTAGGTTTAAATTATATTATTTTTTTGTATTATTTTTCTATTTACTTTGAAGTACAAATTTATTTTCATGTTACACTATCAGTTAAATTGTCAAGTGTTTATAACTTTTGTAAATCATTAGATTGGTTTCAAAAGATAATTTAATACTCAGATTAAATTACATGAGACCTAATCAATCTTTTGAGAATCTAATTGATCCTTTACAGATTTAAAAATTCACTATAGTTAAACTTGTTGAGGTAAGGGGGATTTTGTTAAGCCAAAAAGGTTTTCCTTATTGACTTTTCTATTCTTACTTATCTAAAGATTAACCTAGTTTTGAAAATCACAAACATGGTTTTTAAAATCTCACTTTCGGAACCTTAAACAAATTTATTTTTTCCTTATCTAAGAAAAATTTTCTTAAGGATATTTCCGTAATTATAATTTTCCTATACTTATAGTAATTCTGCCTAAGTATAAAATCTGGAACCTTAACAAAACATTCGGAACCATGTAATACCATGATATGTAGCGTTCTGTTTTCTGGACAGGAACTGTTACGATGTTCCAATCCGAATTCTGGTTACAAACTTTAACAATGTTCCAATCCGAATTCTGGTTACGATCTGTAACAAAGTTCCAATACGAATTCTGGTTACGAACTTTAATAATGTTCCAATCCTAATTCTGGTTACGAACTTTAATAATGTTCCAATCCAAATTCTGGTTATGAACTTTAATAAAGTTCTGATCCGAATTCTGGATACGAACTCTAACAAAGTTCTATTCCAAATTCTGGATACTGAATTCTGTTATAGTTTAATTCCGAACTTCTACAGAATTCTGGTTACGAATTCTTACCAAAACAGAATCCGAATATCATCTTATTATACATTCTGAATTTCAGTTTTGTTAGGTTACGAACTATTTTATAAGGTTACGAAATATTATTTTTCTTACATTACGAACTATAGTTTTTCTTACGCTTATAAAACGATGTCGTACTTTCTGTTATAACAAAACGATGTCGTACCTTCTGTTTCAAAACTAACCGTTGGTTAAGCCGCATGTGTACAGGTCCCTCTAAGTTTCAAGGGAAATATGACCATTGGAGTAGATGCTGCTTCGCCTATAAATAGAGCCCATTTGAAAAGCTCAAAATCATCATTTTTGATCTCACTACAACTACGACGAAGTGCTGTTGAAGTGATTCTAGAGTTAGAGGCTCGTATAAACTCTCAAGATTCTTGCGGATCCAATCTTCATATCGAGGGCTTCCGGGGATAGGTAGATAGAGGTTTCCGACTACCTAAAAGTTCGAGGGCTTGCGGGGATAGCAAGAAATATACCGATCTTCGGATTGAGGGCTTACCAGGGTGTTGGTAAGACAGACTTTCTTGGAAGTATAAACCAAGGGATACCTTTATTCAAGGTTGTTGAATACCCTTCTCTTTGGGTTAAAAGATTTATCGATTGGTTACTTTCTTTGTAACTTTTCTTTTCCGCTGCATTTTATAGTGTAAGGAAAATATATCTTGTATTTCCTTACATACTCTGATATTTTGATTCTATACGCTTTAAGGTAGAATCAGATCTTTGTAAACTTCAGTTTACATTTTAGTTAAGAGGTTTTGTGAATTAAGTTTGTTTAACATTGTTAAGCAATAAAACTTTCCTTATCTAAGGAAATTTTAAAGAATACAATTCACCCCCCCCCCCTCTTTTATTGTGAGCATATCACACGCATTCCGATCCTACAAAACTTGTTTCAAATTGGGGGATTTTAATAGAAATATTTTAATTGAAATTTTTAATTGGAACTCAATTCCCCCCCCCCCCCTCTTGAGTATCCACTCTGACCAACAAAAAGATTGATAAGAATCTAAACCATATATATGATTATAATGAAATTTTAATCTCTATATAAAATCGAAACATAGGATATGGACACATGGTTACAAAAGACATATATAGGGACCAATTGTCCCAAGCACATGTAAAATATAAGAAAAAGATTAAAAAGAATACTCACTTTGGATGAACTGATACATGAACCATATCCACTAATCATTTCCCATTAATGTACTATACTTGTTACCCTCTCCATCTTTATCACTACTTCCTTCTACTGTTACCTATAAGACAATTATATTGAATATTAATCAATATTGTATATTTATATTCAAAAATAAAATCAATAATTTTTTGTGAACTAAATGATGTTGATGTTGTTTTATTTATCTTCTCGTAACTAGTCATCACAAGAAACCCCTATTTTCCTGCAAATTCCCTTAGATGGGGATGGTTCCAAACCCATACCGCACACTCGACTAGGATTCTCCTTCCCAAGGACTTTACCAACTTGGTAATCCTGGGAGAGTAAGTAGGATGGTGTGGGATTTACATCCCATAGTTCTTTAATTTTTGACTTATAAATCAAATATCAATCATATTATAAGTAATATATATTAAAATAGTGAAAACTGATAATAAGTTGTCATAATGAAAAGATGAATTCATACCCCAACTTCATTGGCAGGATCATCAATAAAACTCCCATCTGATTTTAAATGATCATTCGACCACACTTTTGTTTGGGATTCATTATAGACTAAAATCTGTGACTATATTAAAAAACCATAAATCCATAATTTAATATATTTCACATATAACATTATTAAATAAATATGAAATAAAATGATAATATTACCAAAGTTAATTGGCTTCTAGAAAATTTTATTTACCCCATAGTATGGGTATAACGCTTCCTCCCTGGCATTTCTATCATTTAATGAAAGAAAAATACGTTCAGAACTTATATTTAAAAAAATCATGGATAACAAAAATCAAAATGATAACAGAGGCACTGTAATAACAATCAAAATATACATACAAATAATAATTAGTGACTGTACAAATGTCATAAGTGATTGATAAAATTATGGATAACTGCACATAAAATCATTTTCTCCTTTAATAATGTCTATTTTCTACTCCATCCTTACTTCATCTACTTTACCAACTCATGAAAAATTCATATTTTCAATATCATAATGGACATATAAGTCTGCTTACTTTTGTTGATGGGATTCAATTATAGAGGTTAAATCATCCACTTGATCATCCATATCATACAAGTCTCTTTATTTTATGTGAGAAACTACAATCCAGCCTTCATCCAAGACATCTTTCCAATAATATGTTGTTTCTGCTTACAATGAAAAGATATTGAGATCTTTTATTTCATGTTCACCAACAACTATCAAGTGAGAGAAGATCACAGTAGTAATTTTCAAGGAATCACTTTTAACACCCTTGATAATATCCACCCTATTTCATTTGAATAATATAATAGAAAAATGAATGTGGTAGATTAATTATATAATATCTGTCAACATTCTGTAGTATTCCATATTATCAAATGTAAATATTCCACTATAATTTGTTTTCAAACCCTCTTTCCGATCAACTGTATGGAATCTAAATCCATTCACATCATAAGTATCGAACATTCTAACCTGTTATAGAGGACCTCGAGCAAGAACCAACAAATATTATGGAAACTCTTCTCATGTATCAGCATTCATGATCTGAAAAAATTAATATACATTATTAGATTTACAAAATATATTTATCAACCTAATATCCATATATATTGAAATATTTATGAACTTACATATCATGCATACCATTCTTCAAGGTCTTTATGAACAAGTTTTTTTATCTTTCTCATTTGAAGTTCATCATCTCATTGGTATCTTTGTTTGTATCCCCAACTCTTCAATAAATTGATCTTCAATTTCACTACTTATACCCATATATCGATGTGCCTATAATAATTGCATTTCTTTTACTGTAAAATATCACCTCTTCCAATCCTATTAGCCAATAGAAATATGAATTTTTGATTTCCCATGTAACTCTTATTGAGTCGATGTGTAATAAACATGTACAAATTGATTGAATCATGTCTCAATACCTTCCAAGTATCTATAACAAAATATAGGACACTACTCTTCCGAATAGACTTACGAAATAGAGCCTTTAGGATGATATTTATTTTTCACATATGATTACAAATTCCCAAGATATCTTTGAAATAAGATTTAAAAAAACATAATTTTCTATTCAATGATATTTAATGAATTTTTTTCTGAAATGATAAAAATATAAATAAAATTCCTATCAATTGGATACATCCATCGATAATGTAATGGGCCACCAAATGTAGCTACCTCATAGTTAAATGCATTATGATAGTGAAGAATATGGTGGAAAGATCATCTCCATTGAAAAAAAAGTGTCATTAAGAATCTCTTCAGTTGTGTATCGAGATGAAATGGATTTGGAGATTTCTCACATAGTTGTATAAAATATTTATAGACTTTGAGTACAATAGTAGTAACCTATTCAGGTAATAATGTAGAAAATGACAATGGAAGTAACAAATGTGACAAAATATGTGAATCATGGCTTTTCAATCCAAGTAAAATATTAATCCTTAAGTCAGTAGTCCTTGAGATGTAACTTATATACCCATCAAATACCTCCACATGTTTTAAAAATCAATGAAATGTATCTTTGACATATTTTTCACTGTAAAAATTTTCGGAGAATACTTTCTATTCTCATAAATCTTGAGATCTCACATTATGTTCATTGCTATTAAGTATTTATGAGCATTAAGATTATCTTTCGACATTCCATGCTCATTATGTAATGTGAAGATCAAATTTTCATAAAGATTCTTCTCAATATATATCATATCAAGATTATTCCACATAAATTAAATTCCAAATACATATGTTTGAAGAATATAGATTTTTTCATCCAATGTTGTGTTCCGATTTATCACGATGATGCACTTTGAACTCATTTCCCACTATCTTTTAGATGATGAACCTTCACCAATTCTACTTCATCATTTCCATGTTTTTCCCATATTTCAGAAGTTGTTAACAACTTTGGAGGTGGTCTACTAATAATGAAACCATTGAATTTTTACTTCTTTAGCTAAAATCATTGAGAAGCATCGATAAATCATTGATGAAACCTGAAACTCCATTTTCTATTATGAGGTAGTCATTCGTGCTAAAAATTAATGTCACAAATTGGAAAAGGCAAACCAATATAATTGTTCTACCCATCTAAATTCCCATGTCAAGGGAAGTTACTAATTGTCCACATTAGAGAAGCTTGCATTTTAAATATTGTTCTATATGATTCATCAAATTTCTGTACATCGTTGCTACATATCCTCTGTAATTATTCAATTAAAGGCTACAAGTATACATAAATATCATTTAAAATAATTTATTTTAGAAGAATAATCATAGAAATGATAAAATTTGTTTCATGTATACACATCCACAATAAAATATTATAATGGATTAAAACAACCAGCCAAATTCTATAAATGGTACTCAATGACACAAATCAGTTGAATGCATTGTTCGTCAATCCCAATTGAACATTCCTAAGATCGGATGAGAAATCAAGATGTAAAGAATTAAATCTATTCCATTATGTTGAATCCCTTGTATGTCACATTAATAAATAATTGTTATTATCTGTAGAATGACACTTCAGGTCTTTTGTGGTTTTCGATGACATGAATAATCTTTGCAATCGACGATTTAAATGAAAGTTACACAAAACCATTTTAGGTGTGTTCATTTCCATCTTCATCATGATACAGTGTTGATTCAGACTTCCAACATCACCCATAGACATCCATCTAGAAGAAGAAAATTCATTGCTATTCTGTCTTCTTGAATCCACTCTCAAATAATGAATACAATCATTGGGACATTAATGATTTTTTTTACAATTTAGACCATGATTGTAAAAAACATCTTTCATATCATAAAATGACTCAGGGAATATTCCTCGTAAAATGCATCAAAAAAAATTCCAATATCATGTACATCGGGATATTTGTAATTCCACATAGGCATTTGATGTGGCACAACTTTAGTAGAAAAAATGTTTTGAATATTTCAAATATCCAGTATACAAATCTTTATTACAATCATCAAAAAATCCATTAAAAGAATCTATCTTCTCGGTGATGTTTTATCTTACATTAGTCTCCATAGAATCAAGATGATGATCCAATGATATGTTAAAATAATTATCTGGTTTTCCAACAGTCTCAAAAACATCTCTTTTCATGTTGATTTTTTATAGCACCCTCAACATGTTGTTATGATATGCTTTGAGGTTGGTGTTGGTATAAGGCCCCAGCCTTAAACATGACTTAATCTTGAGATATTTCAAGAATACACATGGAGAATCTTTTCAGGTTTATAGTTATAGAGAATTAGGACATAACTATTATATCTCAAAAGATTACAAATTAGAGACATCTACTCAGTATCCATTTTTTCACAAGATAAAAACTATAACAAAAGAGTCATGTCTAGTTCCATGTTTAGACAGCATGACATTTCCTTGATCTCATCCTGGACCCTATTCCACTTCATTCCCTATGAAAATCATTTCAAAAACTTGGGATGAGCATAAAAAGCTCAGTAAGGGATATAAAAGTACAAATTGAAAACATTAGTCCATGTATGAAAACATACTTACTCATAAAACATAATCATTTTAACATACCTCTTTAAATCATAATTTTTATGAATAACTCATAGAAAATCATAAGACATAAAGGTAACTTGGGGCATTCATAACATTCTGGCATAGGGAGAAACCCTCTTGGTTACGTTTGGAATACCCATCACAGTATATTCCCTGAAATCTCTTCGGAGAAAACCATAACGTTTAACTCCTTCGTGTTACCCAATTCATTGGAGAGCTATAACGGGATCACCCGCCCATATTTTATCACGGAACCACCTGTCTTCTTAAGCAATGCCCAAGAACCATAATATAATCATATCACATAAAACATGCATAAAGGAAACATAACATTTCCACAATATAATCACAATATATCAAAACACATTGATATAATAAAAACAATTGAAAACCCATTTTCCAAACCTAAATAAAAGAAAAATAAAACCTGGTTTTTATTTTTCATTTAAAAATAAGTTATGGCTTGTAGAGGAAGCCGAAACTCAAATAATGGTCACGGCGGCGTAGAAGTCGATGTCGCCACATACGTACGATAAAAACATTCACATTTGTCATTTTGTAAAACACTCCGTATAAAAAGATTCATTTTGTATAAATGTAAAATCCAAGGGGTTTATACACCATATAAAATAAGGTTGTGTATAAAACAAATAATGCCTCAATGAAAGGAGATTGAGACGAAGTCCCGTACAAAGTCAGTATCCTTAGATTAAGAATAAATCAATTACCTGATTATGTGTGACAAATATAAATACACCCAATATAGAAGGATATTAAGTGTAAAACAATCAGAGTTCATCCACACATATTCATTGTACAACATAATCAAGAAGTATAGGTTTAACCCAATGAAAATGAAATTAGGTTAAGAATTTCCCTTACAAAAATTTGACAGCCTAACGGCGTCACATTAAAATTCAGAAATGAGTTGATGAGAGATAAAAAAGGGTATCTCATTACATGTACATAACATTTATTTAAATAAGGATATATATGTTAACACATCCCAACATAAGAAGATTAAAAGACCTAACAAGATAAGTCTTTTAAAAAGAGGAGGGAGGAAGAATCCCTTACTTATTTGGGAATCTTTCGAAATGTACACCCCATGAAATAAGGGACATACAATGAAGTTGTAAATACCTATAGATGAGAGTATGTTACACAAATAGTATATTAATGGGTAGTACATACACCACACAAAAGCAAATAGTGGCTAATGTAGCATGAATCCCTTAGGAATAAAAGTGAGATGAAAAATCCCCTTATGAAAATTCAGCAGCCTAACGGCGCCACTTAAAACTCCCAAAAATGGATTGATTAGATAAAATAAGGTATCTCATCATATGAACATAAAATTACAGTATTATGTACATAGATATCATACCCCAACATAAGAACAAGGAACTAAAAATACTTGGCATGAAAATAGAGATTGAAAATGAGAAGAATGAATTCTTTACAAAAATTCGGCAGCCTAACGGTGCCACTGAAACATTATTAAAATGAATTGATGAGAGAATGAGAGGTTATCTCATCATATTAACACAAATTGGACAGTAGAATGAATATAAAAGGTCATCCTCCAACATAATAACATGGAGCATAAAATAAATGATATGAAAGAGAGTACTTGAAAATAAAGAGATAGGTAGGATCCCTTACCTTCAGTCCTACTTGTCTTGTTAGTTTCTTTATACTCCTGAATAATAAACTTTGGTCAATTAATAATTGCTTAAGGACCTCATTTAATGTTTATTATTCAATTTATATCACATATTATAATGTTATAATAATTATATTATTATGTTAGTTCATATCAGATGTTTTTGTCGATGTTCGGTACGTGAGACAAAAATGAACCTGTTTGAAGTGAATTGTCCATGAAGTAATAATTACATCATCTCCATAATATTATCAATGATCTGAATATCATATATATCCATTATATATTCAATTTATACTATTCCATAGCATTTGGAGGTAAAAATAAATGAAAGGCGTCGTTCATGGAGACGGTAGACCGTACGTACGCATGAACGCTACTTTCATTTCCATTTTATATTTTAATGGAATGAAAACATATTGATAAAAACATATATTATAAATACAGTATAATATCATATAAAATATTATCAGCTTTATCCTTTATACATCCTACATATGGCATTAACGAATCAAATCACTTTGAGGGGGTGGTAGTCCGCACTTCCTTAAATGAAGATATCGTGTTTACCCATAATGGAGACCATAAAGGAGTGCCATAAATGAAATATACAGAAGCTTAAAGAATTAATAAACATATTATATATCATATATTAAAATAGTGACATCATAATGGCCACATTTGAAGGTGTTAGATGAGTATTGAACAATCATCGTTTCGGGAGGCAGAATTTCGCCAACCACGGAAACTGTATGTTCTTTAACCATTAGATGTAGTTGTGTGAGAGTGTAGCTTGAATACATCTTATAAAAACATCCTAGTATATTGAGGATACTGGTGTTGTCACAAAAGAAATAAATAAAAATAGTTTATGGGGTTGGAGAAGAAAAATAAAACAAATGAACATGAGAGAATGAATTACCTTTAAAAGTGTAACTCCTTTTGATTTAAGCCTAAAGGCTTCCTTTGAATGGATTATGCCCAAATGGAATCCTCTAGGATGAGGAGAGGGTTGTGGAGAGAGTAAATGGGCAGGTTTTGGCCGAGCCAAAGGCTTGAGGAGTGTGGAAAATGAGGTAGAGTTGGGGGCCTTTTATAAGAGGAGAGGAGGGGCTCTTTTGGAAATCATAAAAGTTATATTATTATGAAATTCCTTTTCGGATTTTTGAGGTCCCACAAAGATATATTTCGAGGATAAGGTTATAAGGGTTGGAAATAAACTCCTCCAATAGGTTTGGAACATGTTTAAGGCTTAGAGTTTACATTATATACTCATTTTATTTTAATCATTCATTTAGGAGGTAAACACTGCATCATCATGGTGTCATAAATAATTTAATTTATGTAATCTTTAAAAATTCTAAAAAAATTACCATGATGTCGGATATAGTTTTATATTTCCAATGAATATTTATAGTCAAAAATATGATTAGTATAACCCCTTTTAAAAAATGTATTTGTAAAACAATTTATGTTAGTGTCATTTTTACCTTTATTTTTAAAAAAACATTAATGTATTTATCTCACACAAGTGGCTCCATAGGGTCTCCCAAATCGCCCCATGGGTTGTAATGGTTGGCCATTACTCAACCAATAGGGTTAGGATATGTGTCATGGTTTTTTAATATTATAATAACATCATTTTTACCATAAATTACACTAATTACCACTAATAGCGATTAATGAAAAAAAGTTACTATTCACCAAAAAATTATTTTCATCCCATTGAACCAAATTTTACATACTAATTACAACCATGTATGTCAGATTTTGGAAATTCAATACACACTAGTGGTAAACATTCATTTAACTGAAAAATCAGTTTGCTTGATTTCCACTTAGTGGTTTCACTATTCATCAAAAATTGAAGTTTTTCGGAAAATTACCAAAAAATCACTCTAAGATATATTCAATATTCCAAATTCAAAAATGATGTTTATTTTACCTAATTCAAAAAAATATAAGTATAATTAAATAATTTAATGATTAACTCCCACTGTCAAAACAAATAGCGTGTTTTTAAGAGACAATTTATTTCAAAAGATTGACATTTGTTTATGTCGAATTTCAAAGTGAAATTAATTCCAAAGTCCACCATTGGATCAAATGGTAAAAATATATTATAGTTTCGCTTTAAATCCAATTCAAAAGATAATCTAGTCATATAAATAAATTAGATTAAAAAGAGGTTTTCAATTAAAATACAACATTTTTCACATATTCATTAAAAATGAATTTTATCGGAAAAATAACAAGAACATACACAAAGTAAATTTTGAAGCCCCAATTATAAAGAAGGATTTTATTTGGTCCAAAAGAATGTATAGGTGTGACCAAAATTATTTTTAAAGAGTGTTCGCCATCAAAAGGCGATAAATCGAAATTTTAGTGAATATTAAAGTATTTATGCTTAAAATTGAATTCTTTTCTTATTTTATGCCTTTATATTTTATTTGCTAAATGTAAAAACATTTCTTATTCATTCCCTCCAATAAAACGGCTACGTGTGAACTACCATTTTAAATAATATTATTATATTATTGGTGTGCATTGTAAGATTTCAACAAAACTCATTGTTGCGTATTGGGTACGCTATCGAACTTAGAATACCCTTTAAAGTAATTATTAATATTTATTCACAAATATTAATAAAAAGAAAAAAGTAATATTGGTTATTTACCTGAGATGTTACATCCTTCCCCCCTTTTGGGAATTGCGTCCTCGCAATTTAAAAAAACAAATTGGGCTCATTGAAAGTCCCACATCGGAAAAGGAGTCAATTAAACTATCACTTTAAAAGAAATAAAGAGAAGTACAAAGGTCACCCGAGACATCATATACTAGTATTCCATGAAAATATGGATATGGAAGAAAAAACAAATGGTCATGTTCTGAGGGAGAGTGATAGAAAACATGATTAGGAGAAAGTTAACAACAAGAAAATCACAAACATGTGATGGGTTAAACGGTATTGGATTCCCCATTAGGAAAAGCTAACAGACAACATTTTTGTTCTAAGTTACTTATCATTGTGGAATATATTAATGAGCTTAACTAAAACATGAGGAAACATACTTACTTACCATGTTGACTTTCAACTCTTGCTTGATTCCTGACACAAACTCATATTTTTTCAAAGGACGAGTATTTAGGAAGGCTTGTTCATACTAAGACTACTATGATCAACTTCTTGAGAATCACCTAATCCCCAAAAGAGAACAATATACTTCCCATGTCTTTATACCTTAACCAAAACAAAAAAGGTTAGTCCAGGATTAGATAATCCACAAAATGAATCATCCTTTATAAAAATAAAATCTATTCTTAATCTCCAAAATTTCCTGACAAAACCCAAAGTTCAACAAAGACAATTCAATAACAAATTGTCCTTAAAATTATTCAAAATAAACCAAACTAAGATTGAAACCCAAATCACTGAAGGATTTAATTACATAGTCATCCAAGATATATCTTAACATTTATCTCCAAAATAACATCATCTTCTTTTAATGTCTCGTATTGAAAAGTAACTAACCCAATCAAATATCCTCCATGATCGGTTAATCATTTCCATTGATAACCCAAAAATAAACTTACTATTGATTCATAAAACCATCTAACTAAAAAGAATTAGTCAAACTAAACAGGGACTTCATGTAGCCCAGTGGTAGGCGATAAATACCCGTTGCACCTTGGTTGTGGGTTTGATTCCCGCAGTTTTGTCCGACGCGACGTGTTGTCACACGGTCTGCGTGTTGTCCTTTTTCCAAAACTATATAATCCTTAACACATTCCCCAAAGAGAGATAAATAATCAAGAATAACCATAACATATTTTAACCTCAAGTTCATCTCATGCCTTTCATTTTTCATCACAATATATAATAACCCATAATTACCTCAAAAGTAAGGATCATATAAACCCTAATGGCTACCTTTATAATTATTACCTGAGCTTCTACATCGAGTTGGTTTTCTCATACATGATTCATTAGAGAACTCACCATGTTTCAAGTGGTGAATCATGGCTCCTTGATAGTTGCTTTACAAAAACCACAAGATTCCTCAATGGATCACCCATTTCATCCAGTTTCTTAATTAGAAAACCTCCTCAGTTTCCTTCAAACCCATTGTCACATTGGTTCCTGTTAGGTCCAGCCATTTACTAAAACCAAAAAGGTCACTGTGATTATATCAACATAATAATCATTTATTAAAGAGGAAGATAAACACTATGTTATTCTTATCCAACTTATCTCAAACTCATTCTAATAACAATGACTCTATCAAATATACTACCCATTGTTGTTATACACAACTTGCCACTTATGCTTAAACAATACCCTAACCTCAAAAGTTATCTAAACCGACAACTGATACCAACTATAAGTCCCCAGCCTTAAACATTACTTAATCGTGAGATATTTCAAGAATACACATGGAGAATCTTTTCAGGTTTATAGTTATAGAGAATTAGGACATAACTATTACATCTCAACAGATTACAAAGTAGAGACATCTACTCAGTATCCATTTTTTTCACAATATAAAAACTCTAACAAAAGAGTCATGTTTAGTTCCATGTTTAGACAGCATGACATTTCCTTGATCTCATCCTGGACCCTATTCCACTTCATGCCCTGTGAAAATCATTTCAAAAACTTGGGATGAGCATAAAAATCTCGGTAAGGGATATAAAAGTACAAATTGAAAACATTAGTCCATGTATGAAAAAATACTTACTCATAAAACATAATCATTTTAACATACCTCTTGAAATCATATGTTTTATGAATAACTCATATAAAATCATAAGACATAAAGGTAGCTTGGGGTATTCATAACATTCTTGCATAGGGAGTAACCCTTTTGGTTATGTTTGGAATACCCATCAGAGTATATTCCCTGAAATCTCTTTGGAGAAAACCTTAATGTTTAACTCCTTCGTGTTACCCAATGCATTGGAGAGCTATAAAGGGCTCACCCGCCCATAGTTTATCACGGAACCACCCGTCTTCATAAGCAATGCCCAAAAACCATAATATAATCGTATCACATAAAACATGCATAAAGGAAACATAACATTTCCACATTACAATCAAAATATATAAAAACACATTGATATAATCAAAACATTTGAAAACCCATTTTCCAAAACAAAATAAAAGGAAAATAAAACTTGGTATTTATTTTTCATTTAAAAATAAGTTATGGCTTGTAGAGGAAGCCGAAACTCAAATAATGGTCACGACGGCGGAGAAGTCGTTGTCGCCGCACACATACGATAAAAACATTCCCATTTGTCATTTTGTAAAACACTCTATATAAAAAGATTCCTTTTGTATAAATGTAAAATTCAAGGGGTTTATACACCGTATAAAATAAGGTTGTGAATAAAACAAATAATGCCTCAATGAAAGGAGATTGAGACGAAGTCCAGTACAAAGTCGGTATCCTTAGATTAAGGATAAATCAATTACCTGATTATGTGTGAAAAATATAAATACACCCAATATAGAAGGATATTAAGTGTAAAACAATCATAGTTCATCCACACATATTCATTGTACAACATAATCAAGAAGTATAGGTTTAACCCAATGAAAATGAAATTAGGTTAAGAAGTTCCCTTACAAAAAGTTGACAGCCTAACGGCGTCACATTAAAATTCAGAAATGAGTTGATGAGAGATAAAAAAGGGCATCTCATCACATGTACATAACATTTATTTAAATAAGGATATATATGTTAACACATCCCAACATAAGAAGATTAAAAGACCTAACAAGATAAGTCTTTTAAAAAGAGGAGGGTGGAAGAATCCCTTACTGATTTTGGAATCTTTCAAAATGTACAGCCCATGAAATAAGGGACATGCAATGAAGTTGTAAATACCCATAGATGAGAGTATATTACACAAATAGTATAGTAATGGGCAGTACATACACCACACAAAAGCAAATAGTGGCTAATGTAGCATGAATCTCTTAGGAATAAAAGTGAGATGAAAAATCCCCTTATGAAAATTCGACAGCCTTACGGTGCCACTTAAAACTCCCAAAAATGGATTGATTAGATCAAATAAGGTATCTCATCATATGAACACAAAAGTACAGTATTATGGACATAGATATCATACCCCAACATAATAACAAATAACTAAAAATACTTGGCATGAAAATAGAGGTTGAAAATGAGAAGAATGAATTCTTTACAAAAATTCGGCATCCTAACAGCGCCACTGAAACATTATTAAAATGAATTGATGAGAGAATGAGAGGTTATCTCATCATATTAACACAAATTGGACAGTAGGATGAATATAAAAGGACATACACCAACATAAGAACATGGACCTTAAAAGAAATGATATGAAAGAGAGTACTTGAAAATAAAGAGATAGGTAGGATCCCTTACCTTCAGTCCAACTTGTTTTGTTCGTTTCTTTATACTTCTGAATAATAAACTTTGGTCAATTAATAATTGCTTAAGGGCCTCAATTAATTTTTATTATTCAATTTATATCACATATTATAATGTTATAATAATTATATTATTATGTTAGTTCATATCAGAAGTTTTTGTCGATGTTCGGTACATGAGTCAAAAATGAACCTGTTTGAAGTGAATTGTCCATGAAGTAATAATTACATCATATCCAGAATAGTATAAATGATCTTAATATCATATATATCCAGTATATATTCATTTTATACTATTCCATAACATTTGGAGGTAAAAAGAAATGAATGGCACCGTTCATGGAGACGGTAGACCGTACGTACGCATGAACACTACTTTCATTTCCATTTCATATTTTAATGGAATGAAAACATATTGATAAATACATATATTATAAATATAGTATAATATAATATAAAATATTATTAACTTTATCCTTTATACGTCCCACATATGGCATTAATGAATCAAATCACTTTGAGGGGGCGGTAGTCCGCACTTCCTTAAATGAAGATATCGTGTTTACCCATAATGGAGACCATAAAGGAGTGCCATAAATAAAAAAAAAGCTTAAAGAATTAATAAACATATTATATATCATATATAAAAATAGTGGCATCATAATGGCCACCTTTGAAGGTGTTAGATGTGTATTGAACAATCATCGTTTCGGGAGGTAGAATTTTTCCATCCACGGAAACCGTATGTTCTTTAACCATTAGATGTAGTTGTGTGAGAGTGTAGCTCGAATACATCTTATAAAAACACCCTAGTATATTTAGGATACTGGTTTTGTCACAAAAGAAGTAAATAAAAATAGTTTAGGGGGTTGGATAAGCAAAATAAAACAAATGAACATGAGAGAATGAATTACCTTTAAAAGTGTAACTTATTTTGATTTGAGCCTAAAGGCTTCCTTTGAATGGATTATGCCCAAATGGAATCCTCTAGGATGAGGAGAGGGATGTGGAGAGAGTAAATGGGCAGGTTTTGGCCGAGACAAAGGCTTGAGGAGTGTGAAAAATGAGGTAGAGGTGGGGGCCTTTTATAAGAGTAGAGGAGGGGCTCTTTTGGAAATCATAAAAGTTATATTATTATGAAATGCCTTTCCAGATTTTTGAGGTCCCACAAAGCTATATTTCGAGTATAAGGTTATAAGGGTTCGAAATAAACTCCTCCAATAGGTTTTTAACATTTGTAAGGCTTAGATTTTACATTATCTACTCATTTTATTTTAATCGTTCATTTATGAGCTAACACTGCGTCATCATGGTGTCATAAATAATTTAATTTATGTAATCTTTAAAAATTATAAAAAAAATTACCATGATGCAGGAAATCGTTTTAGATTTACAAAGAATATTTATAGTAAAACCTCTGATTAGTATAACCCCTTCTAAAAAATGTATTTGTAAAACAATTTATGTTAGTGTCATTTTTACCTTTATTTTTAAAAAACATTAATGTCTTTATCTCACACAAGTGGCTCCATGGGGTCCCCCAAATCGACCCATGGGTTTTAATGGTCGGCCATTACTCAACAAATAGGGTTAGGACATGTGTCATGGTGTTTTAATATTATAATAACATCATTTTTACCATAAATTACACTAATTACCACTAATCGCGATTAATGAAAAAAAGTTACTATTCACCAAAAAATTATTTTCATCCCATTGAACCACATTTTACATACTAATGACAACCATGTATGTCAGATTTTGGAAATTCAATACACACTAGTGGTAAACATTCATTTAACTGAAAAATCAGTTTGCTTGATTACCACTTAGTGGTTTCACTATTCATCAAAAATTGAAGTTTTTTAGAAAATTACCAAAAATTCACTCTAAGCTATATTCGATATTCCGAATTCAAAAATGATGTTTATTTTTACCTAAATCAAAGAATATAAGTAGAATTAAATAATTTAATAATTAACTCCCACTTTCAAAACAAATATTGTGTTTTTAAGAAACAATTTATTTCAAAAGATTGACATTTGTTTATGTCGAATTTCAAAGTGAAATTAATTCCAAAGTCCACCATTGGATCAAATGGTAAAAATATATTATAGTTTCACTTTAAAACCAATTCAAAAGATAATATAGTCATATAAATAAATTATATTAAAAAGTGGTTTTGAATTAAAATAAAACATTTTTCACATATTCATTAAAAATGAATTTTATCGGAAAAATAACAAGAACATACACAAAGTAAATTTTGATGCCCCAATTATAAAGAAGGATTTTATTTGGTCCAAAATAATGTATAGGTGTGACCAAAACTATTTTTAAAGAGGGTTCGCCATCAAAAGGTGATAAATCGACATTTTAGTGAATATTAAAGTATTTATGCTTAAAATTGAATTCTTTTCATATTTTATGCCTTTATCTTTTATTGGATAAATGTAAAAACATTTCTTATTCATTCCTGCCAATACAACGGCTACGTGTTAACTACCATTTGAAATAATATTATTATATTATTGGTGTGCATTGTAAGATTTCAACAAAACTCATTGTTGTGTATTGGGTACGCTATCGAACTTAGCATTCCCTTTAAAGTAATTATTAATATTTATTCACAAATATTAATAAAAAGAAAAAAGTAATATTGGTTATTTACCTGGGATGTTACAGTTGGTGTCTTGCAATTCAAAATGCATCATTTATATGGTTTTTGATATCATTTTTCCATTATCAGTGAATTTGGGAGAACATTCTATGGATAGTCATGAGTGGTAAAAATTTATGTAATGATCGATTCTCTATGACAAATCGAACAAAAATATAGAGGAGGGAATTTATTTAATATCAAGTGTTCATAAACTTCATCATCATTCAACCATATTCTAAATTTACCTTTAAGACATGGAATCTAATTATCCAATCAACAGATCGATTGGACATTGAAAATCAACAAACATCTCGAAACCCTTGGCATAAAGAGGTGTGTTCCTCGGTAATGTGATACAGCTTTTATCCGTATATATCACAATGTGTCTATACATTATTAAAAAAATTAAAACAGATAAGTATTACTAAATAGGAAAATATATACATATATACTAGTTAAAAAAATATGAATATGTTAAATAATGTTTTCTTATATAAACACATATGGTTAATAAAGATTCATTTTAAAAATAGTAATTGGAATCCATAAAGTATATTTGTGATGAAAATGACTTCTAAATGTGTTAAATTTTACATTTTCAAAACATCAGGAAACCCAAGAGAAAAAATAAATGTTGAAATCCATTTATAATAAAAATATTCTATTAAGAACACATTGATAATAGTATCATAATACAATGTCAATAATTTATTAGAGGACCAGCATGATGTAAGAAATGCAAATTATGTTGAGTATGATCCTGACTTCATGGGACATGCTAATGAGGAGTTTAGGTGAGTAATGAACCATTCTAAAGATGAAAACATGAGTTCATGAAATTAATGTAATTCTAATAATCTAGTAACTATAATGAGTTTCCAGGTACCACCTGCATAATGATCCTTAGACAATATAAATTAAAAATGTTTTACTACATCCATTTCTCACTCACTACTTAAGAAAATTGAAACTATTTCACAAAAATATATTCAACCATATATAAATCTGAAGTAGCGTAATTGAGGTGGATCAATGTTGAATGAATAATTTGAAATATTATTCTTGAGTATAATTGTAAGGTAAATTCAATTTCACTACACAAATATACATTTAAATATACATAATCACATAACCCATAAGAGTTGATATTACTCATCAAACCACCTCCTCTCCATTCTTAATTATTTATGGAAACTGATTAACAATAGAATAATAATAATAAATAGGTAACAAGTAATATACATTATTTTGACACTAAAAAATTTCCTCAAATTCATCCAACCCTGCTTTTAAATGGAACCAGAATCCATATATTGTACTTTTTACCATGATGGACCTTTCTATCAATTTTTTATGTCAAACCCCATCTTCTATAGGAAGAGATATACATATATATATATATACATATCAATATCTATGTGTGTGTTTCTATAATAATCCTTTCTAAGAGACTGTACCTTACCATGTGATAGTATTTCTTTAATATAATTTTTATGTAGATGGCCTCATCTTCTCATAGGAAGGAATTATATGTTTATCATTCTTGCTTTGGAGGCCTCATAATTTCATATGATAAAAATATTTATGTGTAACAAATATATATTAGTAATCATATACATATATGTAATCCTTCTTCTATAGAAGGTCATCCCTTTTCATATGGTGGAACTTGATATACATATAGATATACCTCTATGTCTATCTAGTATATAGGCTTCATGATAAACCCTATAATATTATTCCCAAATGTTTTATATGATTTTTATAACAAAATCAAGGTTATACATGTGAAATTTAAAATAATGAAACATATGGTAATCACAGAAAAATATATTAATGATAGAGAAACACAATGTTTTCCAAATTTACATACTCAAAATTCGTTACACCATTAAAATAGACATGATTCATATCAAAACAATAAAAATTCCACATATTAAACAATTTGAAATGTTTAATATCCAAAAAAACTACGATTATTATTTTTCATATAAAAAAACATGCTCTAGAGGAAAACATTATGCACCTTCATCATGCACAATATAATATATTCTATCATCCATTTATTTCCATGCCTAATAAACAATATACTTGTGAAGTTCATTTAATTTTAGAATGAGACATTTCAATCAAACTATAAATACTAGGAAACAACTATGCCAATACAAAACCCCACACATAATTCACATAAAAATGTCATGATCCCACATCACACATCCTCACCACACCCACGATCATCACACAACTGTATCACATTTAATCAAACATCATTCCTCATTCCAGCATACCATTTTTTTACTGAACAACACACTCTAACCCAAACCTTATTACCACCACTAATGGTAAAATCTCCACAGGGACAACATAAAGCACAAAAAATGCATCAATCAAATAAATATATAAATTATATTTCATCATTCACAATACCACAATTCAAAATGAAAAAAAAAATTAATTCATTATATTTAATAATTATTATGATTTTTATTTTGATGTAAATATAGATTCCCATCAAAATAATTACCATATACATTTATATGATATAAAACTTTTATTTAGACTATTTTGAAATAGTTAATAGATGCATGGTTTTGAAATTATAACTATCACATACTAAATTAATACTCTCAAAAAAAAATTAGAAACATTATTAAGAAAAAATAATTCCATTTTCAATATCATGAAAATTAGTGATTTATTCTGAATAAAGAAAATCTCATTAAATTTGGATTTGAAAAATTCATTAACCTATTACACCAACACATAGTTTCTAAAATATTGATGAAAAAAGTATAAATTTTCAATATATTTAGTAAACATGAAGTATGGTGAATCCCCTACCATGATTAGATGTTCATGGTGAACTATGATTGAAGAATAATAATTGGGTGATCAAACATGATCATGGTCAAAGGGAAAAATAAAAGATTCTAACCATGGTATGAGAAACCCAACCTCAATCATATCTTATTCCAAAATAGTGGGGTTCACATGAATGAACATCCCAACAAAATAGAAAATTATAGAGAAAATTGGTAGAAAATGTACCATGATTAATGGGTATATGTTTTTAGATGATCAAATATTATAGAAGTAAAAATTTAAATGATCAAAGAGAATGAGGGGAGGTGTGGTGAGGGACCATTGGAGAGGTGTAGAGAGGGGAGGTGAGGCCTAAGACTGGCGGGGACACGCGACAAGATTAGGGATTCAGGGGGTCGCGGGGGATGGTGGAGTTGTGGTCAGGGGTGAAGTGATGGGTTTAGGGAAAAATAATTGTTTTATTATTGGTTTCTAATAAACCACTGATAAATTATTTAAAAAATTCAGTGGTATATTAAACCACTATTAAACACTAATTTTGGTATAATTTTGTGAAACCCCTTATTCTGGATATATGTTCAACCATTTCCTCAATATTCAAAGGCTTGGAACCTTTTAAAAAATTAAATTGAAGAATTATATAAAATTTAATTATTTAAAATCACTATGAGACAACATGGGGATTTGTGTTCACATAAGAGACATTACCATTTCGATGTATCCATCTAGGGACAGAGAAAATTATGATCAAAAAAAGAACGAGATGTTTCATCCTTTATGACCTTTAATGAATAAATCGAATTGAACCTCCAAGAATCATGGGTGCTCGATACACTAGTGTTTAATGGGACAACCAATGCCTTATATGCATCAAATCTCTCCTTTTTGAGGATGTTAGGGGTATTGTACCTTGGTCTGGCCTTAACCAAATATCCCACGACACTTACACATATAGTCATAGGTAGCAGAATTCCATCTCTGTAGATTTGTGATCCCTGAATAAAATAATTATCCCAGCACCGACTCGTGCTGCCCATTCCCACCTTTCTCTAGCCAACTTCACCTTTCATGCTCATGTGGCCCATACATATAGCTATCATGCATCTTCCTGGAGGATTCTTCACGCTGCCAGCCACATCGACCACTGTAGATGTAGAGACGCAAATCTTGACGTACATGGACATTACATTACTTTTTTGGAATACATAACAAAAACCAACTCTCAAGGATCGTAATAGTTTATTATCTTTGGAAACTCAGGACATAATATTTTATTCATGGTGAAAGATCTTCAACATCTCCTGTAACAATCTTCCCCTTTTGTTTTCTTACCTAAAACCTTTCTTTATATCTTGGTAAAAAGAAAACATAATAAGTGTGAACTCAAATGCTCTGTAAGGGTAATCATATAGAACATAAAAAAATCCATAAACATTTGAATGAAAAAAAACACGAACATAAAATCTAAAAATAAAAATCATGAGCAATAACATAAATCTTGGAATTATGTATCAAATATATCATAAAGGAACATCAATCATGATAAAATAGAATGGTAATAAAACATGTTATTGTGGAAAACCAATAAGCACATGATATGATTTCCACAGTATCCAAGGCATTGCTGCCAAGACCATCTTAGTGCAAAAAGTCTCTTTTGGAATCGAGTTCACTCCTCGTTCCAGTATTGTATCACTGAACCGGTGTAACGTACTGTTTCATCCATGTTTATCACATGATATATAAATCTTTACCCAATGCATTGGAGGGAGATATAGGTCCCAACCATCTCATAAAAAATCCTTTTTTTGTGCCACAAAATAAACATACATCATTCATAATAACTCAATGAATCAAATGGGTTTCATAAATATCATCCCATAATAAAATAATCCATATAAAAGAAATGGATATCATTTCATCATAAGAAAAATCAAACCATGTAAATAATAGAAACATTATTCTTGAAACATAAACATACTTAATAATGTCATCTTAGATGGAAAGTAGTTTTGATAAAACACATGAAATGAATTCTTGAGGAAAATATCCTTTCTTCTTTAAAATCATTTTCTTTTAACAAAATGCCATGAAATTTTAAAAGAAAAAGATTTTGATAAAAATATTAATGAAAACATAAAGAATAAACTTCATGAAAATTATGAATTATGAAACCGTAAAAATCTGGTCATTCCTTATAAGTTAAAAAAACATTATCCTCGTACATTTTCTGGAAAAGTAAAAAACTTCATCGTATGATAAAAAAAAGATCCATTACATACGATGTAGTAAAAGTCAAAAGTTGTTAAAAATAAATTTAAACATACATGAATCCATTTTTAGAAGATAAGGACATAGATGATAAATAAAACCCCAGTAAATACTTACAAATAAACAATCTCAGATAAAAATATGATTGGAAAAGTTATCCCTTACCTTAGGTCTGATATGATTCATACGTATCCAAACCTCCTTTATAATGGTTTAAATAATATCATTGACTTATTAAAGAATCATATTCATTGTTATGATATCATATATGGTTCAATTATGACAATATATCACCCGTTCTTTTGTAAATTCCATGTTAAAACAACGTTTTGGGTAAAATTGTTTTATTGATTGTACATTTTTGGACTTGTTGTTTATGATAACATTATTACTTTTATCGTTATTTACATACTTCCATAATTTAAATAATAATTTATATATCATATATATTAATTATATATATATAATAGATAGATAAATGAAATGAAATACACTGATCATGGAGACGGTAGATCGTATGTACGCATGAACATTGTTTCCTTTTCATTATTGACAGGAATGGATGTAAGTAGAAGACATATATATAAATATACATAAATAAATTTTCTTTATAATGTCATGTATTTCATTATTATTCATTATATATACTTTATAATCATTCTTGAATGGTTACCATGGAGAATGAATCCCACCGCGTCGTGGAGACGGTAATCCGTACATACGCACGAGCGATGATATCGTTCCCATAATTATTGAATTGGAGTGGATGACATAATATCTCAGAATAATTATGATGTTATTGTACCTATATATAGTTATTCATTACAACATTATACCCATCCATGTAAGGTGGAGGTGAAAAATAGATTACACCACGGCGTGGAGACGGTATTCGTACGTACGCATGCGCGGTGATTTCATTTTCTGTAGGATGGATGAAAGGTGAAATGGGGTTGTTTAATATTTCAAATAACATATCAGTATGTTATTTATACTTATGTTATTACTTTATAATGAGACAACATAAGAAGAAGATGTTGAATAAGAAACAAAACTTGAACGAATCAGTAGAAGCGATTACTAGTTCTTCGACGCACCTCTTTTAAGCTTCCTCTTAAGGCACTAGAGTTGTACTTTTGAGGAGACCAGAACATCAATATTGTTTCTAAGGAAGTTGAGAAGGGAAATTGGCAGGGTTTTTCCAAACATGAAAGCTCAAAATTTTGTAAACAAAAGAGGGAGGAGGTGCCCTTTTATAAGGGAGGAGAGGAGAACCTTAGAAAAAACATAAAATATTATTTTATAATAAAGTCATATTCAACTTATAATGGCTCCAAAGTGACATATTTAGAAGATAATGTGGGGATGAGTAGAAATAATCTCAACTAATAGGTTTTAGATAATTTTAGGTTACTATTTTAACCTTATCATTTTTATTTGACTCTAAGTTAAATAATTTAAATCTTACTGTGTCTTCTTGTTTTCTTATACAATTTGGTTAATAAACATACTATAACAAGCCAAACGAACCCCATGTGGTTCATTATTAATATATATATAACCATAGCAAAGTCATTTTTCCAAACATTAGATTTTTAGGAATAAAATAACAATTAATTTTATAATATTGGTTTTAAAAACTATTTTATGTCAATTTTGACACTATTTGGTAATTGATTTTTGTGAATATCATAACAGCAAGATTAGTTAGAAATAGGTAAATTAATTATATACTAACATATCATATTAACCTAATAAAATTATCAGAATTCATAAAAAGTCTCAAATTACATTTATTTGGGTATTTATAGCATAAATTATGTTAATATTTCATTAATAAGGTAATTACTGCATCATCATTATGTCAAAAATAAATTAAATTATTTAATGTATTAAAATTATAAATAAAATACCATTATTTGGGAAATCTTTTTATCTTTATAATTAATATTTATAGTCGAATTTGTCTTATGTATTACCCTATATTAAAAATGGTTTAGTTATTAAAAATTGATTTTAAATATTTTATCTCTTCTTTAAATAAAATAATAATAAATGTCTCAATCTGATAAAAGTGTACCTAAAGGGTAATATTTTATTCATAAGGTTGTTTTTGGTCTAATTATACTTATCCAATAGAATTATGAAATGTTTTAGGGTGATAATAATATCATTTTTACCCATAGTTTCCCTATTTACTTTTAACTGTTGTAAATAAAAGTAAAAAGTTACGATTCCCCAACAAATATTTTTATCTAATTGAACCACATTTTACTCAATGATATTAACCGTGTCTCTTGGATTTTCGAAATTCTACTCATAGAAGCGGTAAAATTATGTTTTATGTAAATTTTCAAATTCTCTTATGAGGTGGGTAAAAGACGGTGAAAAGTTCAATAAAATTTTTATATATCTAAAATTATTATAAAATGACTCCAATGAATTACATTGAACTTATATAGGTATTATGTATCAATAATTAAATTATTATTTAAATAAAAAGTCGGTTTTTAAATAGTAGCCCCTTGCTTTCACTATTCATCAAAAATTGAATGTTTTCAGAAAAAATACCAAAAAATTACCCTAGAAATATTTCGATATTCCTAATAAAAAAATGAAGTCCATTTTGAAAGATAAAATTTATAAAATTTTAAAAAGTGGGTATTTCTATTCATAACAGCTAGTTTATATAATATTTTAATAACATATCGTTGTTTAGTGAAACTAGGAATTGCGTACAACACATGCTATCGTGGAAGGTTGTGATTGCATGTAATGAAAGCCAAGTCAGGGTTGTGTGTAGTGAACGATTCCTTTGATGTTTCATATAATAGAATCTAACCATATTTCATTTATACATTGAATGTATATATAAATATATATACACACTCAATGTTGTGTATAATAACGTCTATGAAACGAACTTGAAATTGTGTGTAACACGGTCCAAGAATATTGTTGCCTATACTACAAGATAATACGGTGCTGCATATAGCACATGATAATCTTGGTGTAGCATAAAACACAATACATCAAATAAATTAAAAATAATACTTCTCATAAGATCTCGGGGTGTTACATTCTGCCCCCCATAAAATGGCTATCGCCCTCGAAATTCGTTGGGGTTTTAAATCATTTACTACATGAAAGTTTCATTCATTGAATCCCACATCGTAAAAAGGAATACTAAATGATTATTTTAAAAAGGAGCATTAGAAACAAAATGAATACCCAATGTAACTCATCCCTGGGATTACTCATAGGAGATTATAGGTGAAAATTGTGTATATGGAATAGAAATCTAACCATCATGTTTAGATGAAGAGTGGTAAAGAACATGGCTATGAAAATCCAGTAATCATGAAGCCATAAATTTGTGATGATCTAAGGTACCATTTGATTCTTCAGATATGAGGGCACTAGGACAACATTTTTGGTTTTCAATATCATTACCCTAATGATGAATAATTAAAATAAATACTTACTTGATTTTGGTACAATCATAATGTAGTTTGTGCCTTGATCAATTTCCACTTCATCTCATAAAAAATGAAATTGAATTTGTATCCCATGAAGTATTAGTAGATCATGTGATAGAATGATAGGTCATTCCATCTATCTCAAACATAAGGTTTAAAAAAATTATAAGTCCACATTATGGTGAGATTAGTCATATATAGTCCCAAAAATGGACTTATACATCATCTATCATAGCGCTTAATTAAATAAAACTACTTTATACTAACCAATGACTTCATGTAGGCCAATGGTATGTGATAAAGGCCTGTCACACTTTGGTTTTCCGTTTGAATCTGCATCCTTGTCTTACGCGACGGGTTGTCACCCATCCTATGGGTTTTCCTTTTTCTAAAACTATACTATTATAACATTCCAAAAATAATATCAAAAATATATAGACTTAATCAATACTATCTTATGTCTAACTTAATCTATCCCAATCTTTAGGCTTACCCAAACTCACTGTATGAGGAAACAGATTGATAGAGAGGTCATCTACCAAGCATGTGAATACCTTCATTTATCCCCATATATCATAAGATATGTCTAGTTAGTCACATTCCAAAATTTCGTATTCCTTAATCATGTATTCTCTTGAAAAATGAATACCCATTGAACCTTAGTGATAACATGAATGATGTTAAAGGTTAACTCTTTCCACATACCAAAATTCCGAAAATTCTATATACTCAAACCATGATATCACTTAGTCTATTTATCAATTATTAGCTCATGAATAATATAAAACATATTATTTTCTCCTTATCCATTCATTATGCGCATATCATCTACTTTCCAAAACTATTTCAATCACATTTCATGGTTACTTGTACAATATAATTATAGAAAACCACAATAAACCATTAAATAGATATTCCAATGTTCTACAATACTATAAATGAGATTCCACAACATTTTTTGTGAATCCCTTCACATAAACACACAATCATTCCACCACATCATTGTCATAATCAACACTTCTATGAGTGATCGCATGTGACTTCCCTTTTCCATTTCCTTAAGAGGTTGTTGATGTCGATCATTATTAACCATTGGATTAGGGCATTGGTCAGCATAATGCCATGTTTCCTTGTAAATGTAGCATTGATGTATTCGTGAAGCATTCTCTATAATCTTTTCTTGATTAAAATCATTAGCCACCTTTTTCCTATTACTTCGACACTAAACTGCACGATGACCTTCTTTTCCACACTTAAAACATTTTCTAGTACCATTTATACAGTCTCCACCATGCTTCATTCCACACTTTGAGCATAAAGAAACATTCATCTTATTTTCACCATTGTTCATTGATTTCTCCTTGAACTCCATTTTCATTTCTTCTAAAAACCATGAGATGGATATGTAACACCAACTTCATATTCTAACATGATAGAACAACACACAATTTCTTCATAGCTACTGATGTCTCATATCGCTAATGCCTTTCGGAGACTTTTTTTTAAGACACTGAAGAATCGATCTACTTTAATTTCAGGTTGGATGATAAATCCAGATGCATACCCTACAAGCCTTGTAAACTTCTCCTCGTATATACCAACAGATTCATTATCCTTTTACTGAAGCTCAAGGAACTCCTTTTTCCATATTTGTTCGATGAATACAAGGGAAGTACTTATTGTAACATAAGTTCCTGAACTCATCCCATTCCATGGATTAAATTTCATCTTGGGGAATTGTATTCAAAATTACAGTCTACCAATGGTCTGCTTCACCATCTAACCGGTAAATAGTAAAAATGAATTTTTCATGTTCTAAATAGAGAAGTATCAAATATATCTTTTCAATGGTACTAATCCATTGTTCAGTAATAAGTGGATCAGAAGACCCCCTAAAAGAAGGTTGATGTTGAATCATGAAGGACTCAATAGAATATTGTTCCTTTCTCTCCTCATTTTGAAGTCCAGAATGATTCATAGCTTGTGTTAGTATAGCAATAAGATATTTCACTATATCTCCCATACCATTAGATTGTTCAGGAGGAAATCATTTCATTGTCTATTACATTGATCAACACAGTTTCTTCGGGTTCCAGCCATCGTGTAAAACCCAAAAAGAACAGTGTGAGAGGCAAAAATCATGCTAGGAAAACAACATAATAAAAGGAAATTACATTCAATATATAACATCTTAGGTTTAATTCTAAGATCGTTACGGTAATTCTAGTACTATAACTTATACGTATACATATCCTTAGGGACATCCCTAGACATACCTTATAAATGTCTCTAGGGATTTCCCTATAGTTTTCGCATCCTATTTTTCAAAGGATAACTAAACCTTTCCTCTGATACCAACTGTAGAGACCCAAAGCTTGAGGTACATGGAAATTACATTACTTTTTCAGAATACTAAATACATAAAAAAAAACAAACACTTAAGGATTTTAATAGTTTAGTGTCTTTGGAAACTCGAAACGTAGTCTTCTAATCATGGTAAATGATCTTTAACATCTCCCATAAAGATCTTCCCCTTTTGTTTTCTTACCTAAAACCATTTAGTATATCCTGGTGAAAAGAAAACAAAAAAATGGTGATCTAAAATTCTCTATAAGGGTAAACATAGAAAACATAAAACAATCCATAAACATTTGAATGCCAAAAAAACATGAACATAAAATATAAACATCAAAATCTTGAGCAAAGACATAAATTTTGGAAGTAGGTAAGGCATATATCATAAAGGCTCATCAATTATGATAAAATAGAATGGTAAAAAACATGTATTTTTTGAAAATCATTAAGAACATGATATTATTTCCATAGTACCCAAGGAATTGCTTCCAAGACTTTCTTAGTGGGAAAATCCCCTTTCGGAATCGAGTTCACTACTTGTTCCAGTCTTGTATCACTAAACTGGATAAAATTACAGTTCCATCCATGTTTATCTCATGAGATATAAATATTTACCCAATGCATTGGAATGATATATAGGTCACACCCATATCATACTGGACTCATTCTTTCATGTGCCACAAAATTAAAATTCATCGTTCATAATATCCCAACGAATTAAATGGGTTTCATAAACATCATCCCATCATAACATAATCAATATAAAATAAATGGATAGCATTTAATCATAAGAAATGTAAAACCATGTAAATAATAGATACATTATACTTGAAACATAAACATACTTAATAATGTCATCTGAGATGTAAAATAGTTTTGATAAAACATTTGAAATAAATTCTTGAGAAAAATATCCTTTCGTCTTCAAAATCATTTTCTTTTCACAAAATTCCATGAAATGTTAAAAGGAAAGTATTTTTTTGAAAATATTTATGCAATAATGTATTAGAAGCTTCCTGAAAATTAGGCGTTATGAAACTATAAAAATCCATTCATGCCATATAAGATAAAAAACATTATCCTCGTACTTTTTGCAGAAAATTCAAAAATTACCCTGTATGGTAAAAAAAGAAAGATTCATTAAATACCATGTAGTAAAAGTCAAGAATGGGTAAAAAGGACTTTAAAAATACATTAAACCAATTTATAAAATAGGTACATGGATGATAAATATAACCCCAGAAAATACTTATGAATAAACTGTCTCAGATAAAAGAAAGATTAGAAAAGTTATCCTTTTCCTTAGGTCTGATATGCTTTGTACGTATCTGAACCTCCTGTATAATGATTTAAATAATTTCATTGAATTATTACAGAATCATATTCATTTTTATGATATCATATATGGTTCACTTATGACATTATATTTCCCGTTCTTTTGTAAATTCCATGTTAAAGCAGCATTTTCGGAAAATCATTTTATTTATCATACATGTTTGGACTTGTTGTTCGTGATATTATTATTAATTATATCATGGTTTAAATATTCCAGAATTTAAATCATGATTTATATATCATATATATTCAGTATATATATATAATAGATAGGTTAATGAAATGGAATATACTGTTTTTGGAGACGGTAGACCATATATACGCATGAATGTTGTTTTCCATTCCTTATTGTCATGAATGGAAGTAAGTAGATGACATATATATATATATATATATATATATCTAGTAACTTTATCATGTCATATATTTTATTATTATTCATTATATATTCATTATAATCATTCATGAATTCTTAACATGGAGAATGAATCACATCGTGTTGTGGAGACGGTAATCCGTACGTACGCACGAGCGATGGCATCGTTTCGATAGTTATTGAATTGGAGTGGATGAAATAATATCTTAGAATCATTATGATGTTATAGTAACTATATATAGTTTTTCTTTACACTATTATACCAATCAAATTAAGGTGGTGGTGGAAAACAGATTACACCACTGCGTGGAGACGTTATTCAGTACATACATACGCGGGGTGATTTTGTTTTCTGTAGGATGGATAGAAGGTTGTAGCACAGGAAACAATCTTCCCCAAAAAATGTTCCAAATGCATCCGTACACGATCTAAAATCGTATTCAATTTCGTAAGCTTGGATTTGATAGATTTTAGGGCCCAAACTGAGCTACGGATTAGGATTTATGGACATTTGAAGTTGGGCTGGAAAACTGGTTCGCAAAGCCCATTCGCGAAGCAATGAGGCGGGATGCCACGCGAACCCGTCTGACATTCGCGAACCCACCGTGAAGCAGAGGAGGTGGTAAGCTCCGCGAACCCCTTTGACGTTTGCGAACCCGCCGCGATGTAGAGGAGGCGGTAAGCTCGACGAACCCCTTTGACGTTCGCGAACCTACCGCGAAGTAGAGGAGGCGGCAAGCTCCGCGAACAAATTTGACGTTCACGAGGCCGTCGCGAAGCAACTGAAGCCCCCTTCGCGCCGCGTGAGCTTTGCTTCGCGGTGCCCCTTGACTATAAATACCTAGCTCTCTCCACTTCTCCGGATGGCCACTTCACCCCTTTGAGGGACAATTCGCCCCTTGGGTGGCCGAGATCCCGGTTCGCGGAGCTCCGCCTTCCTTTCTGAAAGCGGCTCCGCGAGCAGCTTCCTTTACGTTGCTGCTCCGTGATGATGCTCCATGACCAGCTTCCTTCGTGTTGCTGCTCCGTGAGCCAATGCTCTGCGAGACCATGCTCCGCGAGACCAAGCTCTGTGAGTCCATGATCCGCGAGTCCATGCTCCGCGAGTCCATGCTCCGCGAGTCCATGCTCTGCGATTCTATGCTCTGCGATGTTGCTCCGTGAGACCCCATGCCCCCCGAGCACCTTTTCTCCATGAAGTTACATCACGAAGACTTATCCTTTGTGAGGCTCCTACCTCCGCGCCCACCGGTCCATACCTCGGGGGCTGTGGTCCCGGCTATTCGGGCTGGTCCCTTTGCTACCATAACAGACCCCCATGAAAAATGGAGAGTCGCACCGCGAACTTCTCAGGCCGGGGTGTCAGGATTTTCCATTGCGCCCCTATGCGCACCAACCTTCCACCTATGGAACACCATGATTTGAGATACTCCTCCACACATCATGAAGCACCTTGATTTGACCTACTCCTCTTGGATTCATTCTCATGTCATGAGTTGAGATTCTCATCACCAATTCCCTGAGTACATTGAGATGAACTATTCCTCAGGCAACTCCTCCAAACCCAATCACATGACTCCTATGCTAGGTTGAACCAGAAAGGGCCTCCCTTGCGTCAGACCCGACACCAATCATTACTAGGAACCTTATGCCATCAGTCCTACCTAAATGACTCTAAACTGTAGTCCTTCCTATGTCCCAAACAAAGGACGCCTCTCGCCCAATACGAGAGATGCCTCATTCTTCTAGCATGAGATGCCAGTAGTCCATTCTACATGACTCTAAACTGTAGTATTCTCCCTATGATCCAAACATAGGATGCCTCTCTCCCAATATGAGATATGCCTCATGCTCCTAGCAAGAGATGCCAGTAGTCCAATCTACATGACTTTAAACAGTTGTATTCTCCCTATGACCCGAACATAGGATGCCTCTTGCTCTAAATAAGAGATGCCTCATACTCCTAGCATGAGAGGCCAATAGTCCTACCTACATGACTCTAAACTATAGTGATCCTTATATTCCAATCATAGGATGCCTCTCCCCCAATATGAGAGTTTCCTTATGCTCCAAGCATGAGATGCCAGTAGTCCTGCCTACATGACTCTAAACTGTAGTTCTCCCTATGACCCGAACATAGGATGCCTCTTGCTCTAAACAAGAGATGCCTCATGCTCCTAGCATGACATGCCAGTAGTCCTATCTACATGACTTTAAACTGTAGTATTCTCCCTATGACCTGAACATAGGAAGCCTCTTTCTCTAAACAAGAGATGCCTCATGCTCCTAGCATGAGAGGCCAATAGTCCTGCCTACATGACTACAAACTGTAGTGAACCCTATGATCCAATCATAGGATGCCTCTCACCCAATACAAGAGATGCCTCATGCTCTTAGTCTGAGATGACAATAGTCCTATCTACATGACTTTAAATTGTAGTATTCACCCTATGCTCCAAACATAGGATGCCTCTCGCCCAATAAGAGAGATGCCTCATGCTCCAAGAAGTAGATGTTAGTAGTCCATTCTACATGACTCTAAACTGTAGTACACCCTATGCTCCATACATAGGATACCTCTCACCCAATACGATAGATGCCTTATGCTTCTAGAAAGAGATGCCAACAGTCCTACCTACATGACTCTAAACTGTAGTACACCCTATTTTCCAACCATAGCATGCCTCTTGTTCAAAATAAGAGATGCCTTATGCTCCAAACATGAGATTCAAAATGCCATGATAACAGTGGTGTAATTCCAATGCCCCTTGGCATTATCCCGCTTGTGCACCAGCGCATAGGTGAATGCCTCAACCCACCAGTGAGTTGGGATGCCCTCATGGCTAGACATGTGGAAGACTTTATGGGAAGCATCCTAGCATAAGCCCCATTCACCAGTGATGCTCCATAGTGGCACCCGGGAAACTTCCTAGAATAAGCCCCATTCACCAGTGTCGCTCCATAGCGGCACCCGGGCAGACCCTAGCGTATGCCCCATCCACCATTGTCTCTCCATAGCGGCACCCGGGCAGCTTCCTAGTATAAGCCCCATCCACCATTGTCGCTCCATAGCGGCACCATAGCATCTTCCTTGCATAAGCCCCATTCCCGATTTCCACCTCCTCCTGCGGTATGCCGTCATTAAGCAAACTACACGGACTATGATTCCCTACCACGGGGGTCCATAAGAATCCTCCACGAGGTTCAAGCCCACCACAGTTAGACCCCCTGGATCCTCGTTCACGTCGGACTTCTGGCGTCCTAAGCGAACTACGTGGACTTTGAATCCCTTCCATGTGGATACGTAAGAAGCCTCCATGAGGTTCAATCCCACCACCATTGGACCCCATAGGTCCTCCACATCGGCCTTCCGGCTTCCTAAGTGAACTACATAGACTTTGATTCCCTGCCAATAGGATACGTAGGAAGCCTACATGAGGTTCAAGCCACCACCTGGTGGTTCCGGTCACATTCACGTCAGTTCTTCCACCACCTGGTCATCCCGACTCCCTCATGTCGATTCACCAGCACCTAGGGCAGCCACCTCAGTGTGAGCCCCTACCACCTCCTGCGGAAGGTTTCACCCATTCACCTCCTCCGTTCTCCTCCACTGCGCTTCGTCGCACCCTGGGCCTCCATCCTGGAGTAAGTCCCAGCACCGAGGGACACCTAACGCGTAAGCCACTCCTCGTTTCCCATGGACGCACCCTTCGAGACGTGATCATCAGGTCCCTGCAGCCTATTGTTTCTCACACCGAGCATGACTCACGTGAGCTTAGAGTGAGCACTGGTCGTGACCCCCACCTTTGTCCAGCATGACGTTAAACTATATGGTGAACTACGGGGACTTTAATCCATGTCAAGCCATGGTACATAGGAAGCCTTCATGATGTTCAAGCCCACCACTCGGTCATTTATTCACGTCGAGTCCTACTTTCGTTCGGCAAGACATTAAGCTGTCCGCTTCGTCTAGAATGGCGTTAAACTGTATACTTCGTCCATCATGACATTAAACTATATACTTTGTCCAGCAAGACATTAAACCGTCCGTTTCATCCCTCATGACGTATAACTGTTCACCTTCGTCCAGCAAGACGTTAAACTGTATACCTTGTCCGACAAGATGTTAAACTTTTCGCTTCGTCCAGCATGACGTTAAACTGTATACTTCGTCCGGAAAGACATTAAACCATCTGTTTTGTCCCTCATGACGTAAAACTTTTCACCTTCATCCCTCATGACGTTAAGCTACTCACCCTCATCCGGAAAGACGTTAAATCGTCCGCTTCGTCCCTCATGATGTTAAACTATTCACCCTCATCCTGCAAGATGTTAAACCATCTGCTTCATCCCCCATGACGTTAAACTGTTCACCCTCATCCAGCAAGATGTTAAACTATACACCTGAACTATGTGGTCTTTGATACGTGCTATGCATAGTACGTAGGAAGCCTCCATGAGGTTCAAGTCCACCACCAGTGGACCCCCTGGGTCCACTATCACGTCGGTTCTCCAACCACTTGGTCATTCCGGTCACATTCACGCCGATTCTCCCACCACTTGGTCATTCCGGTCGCCTTGACGTCGGCATTCCGACGCTCAACCTATTTTGGGTTGTCTCAGTGCATAAGCCCCATTCAATCAGAACTACGAGGTCTTTGATCCATGAAATGTAGGGTACATAGGTAGCTTTTATGAGGTTCAAGCCCACCATTTGTGGACCCCTTGGGTTCACCTCGACGTCGGCCTTCCGGCGTTCGATCCATTGTGGGTCGTCTCAGTGCGTAAGCCCCATTCCATTCAAACTACGTGAGCATTCATTCCCCGCCACGGGGATACGTAGGAAGTCTCTCCCAGACTCAAGTTCATCTTTCATGTCTCATCCTGATCTCTCCCTCGAGCCTATGTGTCTCGGGAAGGTCATACCACAACTCAGAGGTTCCACTTCCTCTGGGTCCCATCCATGCGTCCACTCTCACGGGCCAGCTCCACAAGTGTCCCACCATCCCATCGAACTATGCGGACATTGATTACCTGCCACGGGGATATGTAGGATGTCTGTCTGAGGCTCAAGACCAACACTACCGTCACCTCCATGATGGTCCCATTTCATTCCCCCTCTATTTTATGCAATCCTACACCATCCATCCTGATTTCTACCTGGGCCGCCACATCCCGGTGGGATCGTGTCCTCCACCTTCCATGCTGCTCCTAATAGTACATAGGCCGTTATCCATGCGTATGCCCCAGTATGTCTCCGGGTCGTTGTCCTCTGTGTACACCCTGATTCATCAACCCTTTGAACTACATGGGTTTTGATCCCTGTTGTATACATGGGGTACGTAGAAAGCCTCCATGAGGTTCAATCCCAGCCAATGGTAAACCATGGTGTTTTTCATTCTAGGGTGCACACTCATTGATCCGCCCTTAGTGGTGTTCAGACCAACCATTTGTTGGATCTGAATCTACAGATTATACACAAGAGGGGGGTGAATTGTGTCTTTTCAAATTATCACGATCTCTTCGACTAAACAAGTATTGTCCACTATGCTTTAACAGAATAAAATATGCAGCGGAAAAAGTAAAAGCATGAACAAAAGGATGTATAGTGGTTCGGGGAATAGAAGGCCCCTAATCCACTCCACCAATGCTCAGATCCACGAGATTGGCGATTTTCACTATCTGGTCCTCTTTTCCACAGACCTGTCTAAAACTGAGTACAGGCAGTTGACACCTTTACAAACTTTAGGCTAACATAGCCCTCTGGATGAAACATGAACCTACACAGCTTAAAACGAGAAGCTGGTTACTCATAATAAATGAGTTTCAATAAAGAAAACTTTTCCAGTTGATCTCCACAATCGCAACAGAAAGAGATTGACAGTAGATAGATCATCATCTTTAGAAATATTGATCTGTAAGCCAAAACAGTTCTGAGTCGATCCAGTTGCAATAGATATAAAGTTAAAGTTCACAACTTCAGTAGTAGTAAATTCACAACAGATAATCGATGTAGAATACTTGAATCTTTTTACAAGATCGTTCCTCTTATTAAATAAAAGTTTGACGCTTATCATTAATCAGCAGAATTGAACGCCTTCACACAGTCTCTGTTTTTCATCTGTTGATGGAAAGATAGATTTTATTTTCTTCCTTTTTTGTTTCGTCTCACGCACTTGACTGTATATCTGTATCTTCTAGTGTTTTCTAGAGAAAAAATATATAGAACAATCTCACAAAATATCCAGCACATTTAGTTCCATAAAAATCGCCTTCTCATTCACGATATTCAAAAAATAATTGAATTATCAGAGCAGTTGTAACTCCCCTGAAGAATCGGCATAAAAAGTTCCATTTAAATCGATTTTTAAACTGCTGAGAATACGTCTTTCAATCAGTCAAAGTCGTACTTTAAATATAACTTTAGAATCGGCTTGAAATCCGCCTAACAATCTGCTTGTTGACCGTTGTAAAAGAAATATCCCAACGCCAAACGTAAGGTTGAGACGTGGCCTCAAACGTAAGGTTCATTTCATAATCTCAAACGTAAGCTTCAGAACGTAGGGTTCATTTCAAATGTAGGGTTGATTTCAAACGTAGGGTTGATCATCCATACATTCCAAACACACAAACGTAGGGTTCCTTCCTAACGTAAGGTTCTTCTTCCATACTTTTCCAAACAACGTAAGGTTCATTAACCATACGTTTCAAATAACGTAAGGTTCATTAACCATACGTTTCAAATAACGTAAGTTTCATTAACCATACGTTTCCTTTAACACAAAAAGTAATATTTTCATCCATACATTACGTTTGTCAATGTAGGGTATGAACAGTGTTTCCAGCACGCGCTAAAACCGATTCCGTGCCACAGTGATTCCAACACGCGCTAAAACTGATTCCATGCCACAGTGATTCCAACACGCGCTAAAACTGATTCCGTGCCACAGTGATCCCAGCACGCGCTAAAACTAATTTCGCGCACTACAGTGTTTCCAGAATGCACTAAAACTGATTTCCAAATAAATGAAGTATGAATTCCCGTTATATCAATAATAAAATAAATAAATAAATTCCTGCAAAATACTAAATGAAATAATTAGAAGATAATTAAGGGTATTTGTGAGCATCAAAATTATCATAAAGAGAAAGAGTATTATTCCAAAAAATCTCCCCCTTTAAATAACATTATTTTGTATTGTTGAAAACAATACATTTCTCAACAATCTCCCCCTTTTTGATGATCACAAAACCCATAAAATAATAGAACTAAGTTAATTGCAATTTTCATTGTAAAAATAGTTACATAAAATTTTAGATTTTGAGAGGATAAAACAATATTTAATTACTTGTAAAATGACTTGTAAAATAAAATTTCTCCCCCATAAAATAAATATTTAGCAGTATGTATATCCAAAACCTCCATATATCCAAATCTCCCCAAGGGAAAAAAACTTAGATAAATGTAAAAGTTATATGTAAATGTTGTGTTTATCCAAATTCTCCCCCTTTTTGTGATATCAAAAAGAATGAAAAATCATGGAATTTAACACATTTAATATTGCACTGAACTAAAAAGTAAATGCTATAATAAACTGTTTTAAGAATAAGTGAATCTAATATACTGGCATATTGAAATCATAAAACAGTAAATAACAAAACGAGAAAGAATTAGGAAAATAATATTCATTCAAAAACAGTAATAAATATATGACAGTGATATACATAGGAATCAAGGTTTTTTGGACAAGGCAGGGAAAAAGGTGACTATCTCCTCTGAATTGCAGTCTTGATCTCTGTAAACTGTTCTCTGAGTCTCTTCATCATCCCATCTCCCAGCTTGATGATGAGATCTCTGTTCTCTTGAGTCATATGGATATCTTCAATTAGATTAATTCTGAAAAACGCATGCATTATTTCCTCTTTTTCAACAAAAACTATCCGCTTCTCTGACAACTGATTCAAAAGAATCATGATCGGTTGCTCTCCAGATGTCAATTGATCCACTAAGAACTTCTAATTATCCAGCAATACTGACAAAGGAGCACTATTACATTGAAGATCGTGTAATCTTTCACTCATGTTGCTCATTGCTGCTGTAATTGCTTGAAATCGTCGAATTAAATTAGGTGAAGTACCTGATCCACTAACAGTACTATTTGCAACAGATGCAAATTGATTCTCCATGAAGAGCTTTAAGTCAGACAAATCAGACTTCTTTACCATCTCCGATTTTATCTTATCAGCTGCATTTAGCGTATCATCTTTAAACATATCACCTTCTTGTCTCGAAACTATACACTCCTTCAGCTTCTGAAATTTCAACTGTTCTAGGGTCAAGGCATTCTTGAGATTGACATTCTCAAATTCTAACTGAGATATTTTTCTGTACAGCTCTGCAACTTCATCTTTTCTTGAATCAGAGGCACCCTGTGCTTGATTCACATGTCTAAATTCGGGTTGATGCAGCAGTGCAAGCGGTAATGAATCTGTATCTGATTGTTCTTTTTCCTTATCCTGACAAGGTTGATCCATTGAACTATATTTTGAAGCTTGAAACTCTTCTACTGAAAAATATTCCTGAATTACCTCTGTATGAGCTTCAGAAGTATGCTCACCGCGAACGCCTGCATCACTTCCAGTGGATTTTCAAGAACAATTTCTTCAGGTAATTCTTGAGGATGGGCCACTTCTTCACCAGGCACTGCCTCCTTAATTTGTTCTTGTTGAAGTACAACTTCAACAGCCGCAGCAACAGATTGAGTTTCCCTATGAGTTTCTTCTTGAGCTGTTGATTCCTCTATTGGTGTTGTGTTTTCAACAACAGCCTCTCTTACAAAAACATAAGAAAATGTGAGCTCAGTTGATTTCATAGTAGGGGAAACAATCTCTTCATCAATAGACCTTTTTCTTCATGATTGAAGTCCTTCTTCACTTCTCTCTACCTAAACTTCTTCCATGTCAAACCGAATTCTTCTTGAAACATTACTCACTCTGGATTCTGCTTGTCCCTCCTTGGACTTAGCCAGTTGAGCCTGTGCACTCTCTGAGTCTTCCTCAGCTCCTACAGGTAAAACTTTTCCTTTAATGGTGCTCCAGAAGTATCCAATTTTTCTTAGGGTTCCAGCATTGAAGACATTGTTGTGATGACATTTCACCCCAGCATCCACCAGTCTTATCATTCCTCTCTTGATCAATAAAAGCGAGATAAATCTTCCATAAGGGAAAATGGTCATCCTAGATTCACTCTGAAAGCAATAATTTAAATATCTTATCATGAATCGTGTGAAATTAAACTTAATGTCACACATTAGAAGGTACATTACATACATGTCAGGGTATAAGATTTTCTCCATCTCAGCCATCCTTGGTGCTATTCCAGTCTAAACAAACTTGACCAAAATCTTTTGATCTGGCTCCAAATCCTTGATAAACATTTTCTTTATAACTTTGGTTCCAAACAGAAAAGACATGATATCCTCAGATTTGTGCACAGAATCCCCAATATTCCATAAATCAAAATGAAAAACTCCTTCATGAGGGTAGTTAAGAATCTGGCCGATCTCTACAGACGAGATTGAAAAGTCCCTATCTTCTATTTGAGCCAATAAACTATCCTCTGTATCTCCAAGACTGAACTGAACAGTTCTAAAGAAATGTTGCATTTATACCTCATATAAAAACTCAGAACTTTCACTACTGAAAGTCTGTTCTAGATTCTGAAAAGATAACACTTGCTTCAACAATAAATTTGTTTCAAACAACCATCCTAAATCAATAACTTTACCTTGCAAGATTTTTCGACCAACCATCTTAGGTTTATTTGCAGCACTGCTCTCGGATTCATCTGCATGCTTAGTCTTTGCCATTTCTAAGACAATTTCTGAAGGTTCGTAAGACATAGGGTTTGAAGATTCAGAAAAAGGGTTTCGAAGTTGAAGAGCGGTTTTTAGGTTTTCGAAAGGGTTTCTGTTAAGGTGAAGCGGGATAGAAGTCGAAACGGCTCTGATAGCCTTGATTCCTGTGTAATCACTAATCATTACTTTTATTTAAAATAAATAAAATTACTTACAGCGGGAAAGAAAAATATTAAACAGAATTAAAAAACAGAATAACATTTTATAAAAAAAATAGAAACTATTTAAAAAAGAATAAACCTAACTCCCCCTTAATAAATTCAAACCTTTCAGTGGGAAGTGGTTTAGTAAAAATATATGCTAATTGATTTTCTGTATTTATAAATTCTAAGAATATATCCTTTTTAAACACATGATCTCTTAAAAAATGATGTCTTATATCAATGTGCTTAGTTCTAGAATGACTAATGGGATTTTTTGAAATATTAATTGCACTAGTATTATCACATAAAATAGGAGTATTACTAAAATTCAATCCAAAGTCCATAAGAGTGTTTTTCATCCACAATAATTGTGCACAGCAACTACTAGCAGACACATATTCTGCCTCGGCTGTTGATAGGGAAACTGAGTGTTGTTTCTTACTAGACCATGACACTAAATAATTTTCTAAAAAGTGACATGTTCCTGATATACTCTTCCTATCTAATCAACAACTTACAAAGTCAGCATCTGAGTATCAAATCAAATTAAAATCAGTGGTTTTTGGATAAAGCAGAGATTGATAAATAGTTCCTTTTAAATATCTAAAAATTCTTTTTACAGCAGTTAAATGGGATTCTTTGGGATTTGATTAAAATCTAGCACAAAGACATATTGAATACATTATATCTGGTCTACTAGCAGTAAGATATAAAAAACTACCAATCATACCTCTATATAACTTATTGTCCACTGATTTCCCAGTTTCATCCAAATCATGTTTTATATTAGTACACATAGGAGTTGTAAATGGCGTGCTGTTTTCAAGTCCAAATTTCTTAAGTAAATCAGTAATGTATTTGCATTGATTTAAAACATTTCCAAAAACTTTTTGAAATATTTGAAGACCCAAAAAGAAATTTAATTCTCCCATCATACTCATTTCAAATTCTTCTTGCATTAATTCTGAAAATTCATGACAAGGAATTTTATTAGTTGATCCAAAAATTACATCATCAACATAAATTTGAACCAACAAAACATTATTTTTCACAGTTTTCTTAAAGATTGTTGGATCTTCCAATCCAATTGTGAAATCATTTTTCAAATGAAAAGAACTTAATCTTTCATACCAAGCTCTAGGTGCTTGTTTAAGGCCATAAAGAGCTTTAGTAAGTTTGAAAACAGAATCTGGTTTTTGAGAATTTTCAAAACCTGGAGGTTTCTCAACATAATCTTCCTCCATTAAATAACCATTTAAAAAGGCAGATTTAACATCCATCTGAAATAATTTAAAATTCATATAAGATGCATAGGCTAAAATAATTCTAATGGCTTCTAACCCAGCTACAGGTGAAAAAGTCTCATCCTAATCTATTCCTTCGTCTTGATTATATCCTTTATCTACTAATCTTGCTTTATTTCTAGTTATTATGCCTTGATCATCCTGTTTATTCCTAAAGACCCATTTGGTTCCTATTACTGGATAATCCTGTGGTCTTTCAACTAACTCCCAAACCTTATTTCTTTTGAACTGGTTCAATTCATCTTGCATTGCTATTACCCAGCTATCATTATCTAAGGCTTCTTCTATAGTCTTAGGTTCTTGTTGGGACAGGAAGGCAGAGAATTCCACTAGGTTTCCAAGGTTTCTTCTTGTTTGAATACCAGTCTCTAAGTCACCTATCACATATTCTAAAGGGTTATTCTTTAAGGTTCTAGATTGTCTAGTTAAAACATTCAAAGGTTCTTCAGTATCATGTTCTTCTGAACAGGACTGAATTTCTTTTTTATCTTTTTCAAAATCATCCTTTAAATTCTCAAGTCTCATATTATCATTAGAATCAGGTTCATCTATTTGATCTATTCTTTTCTCAAAGGGATCAGATTCATCAAATTTCACATGAACTGATTCTTCAACAATCCTTGACTTTTTATTATAGACTCTATAAGCTTTGGAGGTAGCAGAATATCCTAAGAAAATACCTTCATCAGATTTTGGATCAAATTTACCAAGATTATATTTGGTATTCAAGATGTAATCTTTGCATCCAAAAACTTTAATGTAATTTACTTTAGGTTTTCTGTTATTCCATATTTCATAGGGTGTCTTTTTCAAAATAGGTCTTATTAAAACTCTATTAATTATATAACAAGCTATATTTACAGCTTCTGCCCAGAAATATATAGGGAGGCTATATTCATTCAACATAGTTATATCCATTTCTTGAATTGTTCTATTTCTTCTTTCTACAATCCCATTATGTTGAGATGTTCTTGGTGCAGAGAAAGTATGTTTAATACCCATGTTTGAGCAAATGGAATTGAATTCTTGATTCTCAAATTCTCCACCATGATCACTTCTTAATGAGATTATATTAAAACCTTTTTCATTTTGAATAGTTTTGCAGAAACTTTCAAATAAATTAAAAACTTCACTTTTAAATTTCAAAAAGAAAATCCAAGTAAATCTAGAATAATCATCAACTAAGACATAAACATATAATTTACCAGCTAAAATTGCTACTCTTGAAGGTCCAAACAAATCCATATGAATAAGTTCTAGAGGCTTAGTTGTAGCAACTTTATTAACAGATTTCAATGATGACTTGTGTTGCTTGCCAAGTTGACATGCATCACAAAATCTGTCATTTTCAAATTTGAGACTAGGAAAATCAGAAACTAGATGTTTCTTAGATAATTTATGTAAAGCATATATATTTCAATGACTAAGTCTCCTATGCCAGATCGAGGATTCACTTACTTTTGCAGTTAAGCAGTTTACTTGCTGTTTACACAAGGAATATAAATCCAAAGTATAAACATTAATAGTTCTCGGTGCTCTAAATGTAAACAGTTTATCTTTAGAAATAGTACAACTATTGTTAGTAAAATCAACAATGTATCCATCATCACAGAGTTGAGAGATACTTATCAGATTGTGTTTTAACCCTTGTACATAAATTACATTGTTGATTGAGACTGTCTTTAGATCTCCAACTGTTCCAATGCCAATAATCTTTCCTTTGGCATTGTCACCAAATGTGACAAGTCCTCCTTCCTTTCGAGTAAGTGAAGAAAAATTAGCTGAATTTCCACTCATGTTTCTTGAGCAGCCACTATCCATGTACCATATTTCTTTTCTACTTTGGTGACCTTCTTCCTGCAAAGTCATTCAAACAAATTGCTTTGGTACCCATATTTTTTTGGGTCCAGGAGTGTTAGCTAGCAGTGATCTGGGTATCCAGATTTTCTTTGTTTTCTTAAAATTGCTTAAATAATATATATCACTTGAAATGTAGGATTTTTTAATACCACATATTTGAGGTTGTCTTAGAAAACAATTTTTAGCTATATATTCCTTTGTTCCACAAAAGTTACAGATAACCTTTTTAGTGCTAGGAATAAAATAATTTTTATATAACTTAGGTTTTTCTCCTTTACTGCCAATTCCAAATCATTCCTTTTTAATTATAGTTTTTCTAAGTATTTCATTTAATGTGTTTTCTCCTTTTGTAAAATATAATGCATCTTTTTTGTAAGATTCTACTTCATCCTGCAGTGTTTTTATTTTTGATTCAAAATTAGTGTTAACAGAATTGTATTTGTCAGTTAATTCCTTATGTTGTTTTAGCAATGTATTTCTTTCATCTGAAACTGTTTTATGCATGTTCTTTATGGATTTATATTTTTTAAATAATGAGTCATATCTTTCTTCAAGCATATTACAGTAAGCTGCAAGTTTTCTATTTGAGTAGCTTGATTCAGAATTTGATTCATTATTTGAGTTAGAGGAGTAATATGAGTGTACCTCATCAGTTTCAGCCATGAAACACATATTTTCTTTTAGATTTACTTCCTCTTTCTCTGAGCTTGATTCAAAAGACCTACTAGAGTCTTCAGAAACACTCCAAGTAGTTTTCATAGATTTTTTGTCATTCTGCTCATAGTCATTTCTTTTGAAGAATTTCTTCTTCTTTGCATCTTTCAATTTTGGACAATCTGGTCTGATATGTCCCATATTTTTTCATTCATAACATCTCACTTCCTTACTTTCTTTCTTAAAGGATTTCTTGAAGTCTTTCTTCTTACTGTAGAACTTTCTGAATTTTCTGGCTAGCTGGGCCAGTTCTTCATCTGAATTTGATGAATCAGAACTTTCTGATTTAGCACTGACTTCTCTGTTCTTCATCTTTCTATTCTTTTTTAGGGAAGTTACATTCAAAGCAGTATCTTCCTTTTTGATGTAGACTTAATGTTAATTTGCCTCATCTTGCATTTCAGCTTCGTACATCATCAATGTACCAATCAGCTCTCTCATAGTTAGATCCTTGACAGAATTTGATTGTCTGATTGCTGCAGAAATTCCATTCCATCGAGTAGGAAGTACTCTCAGTACTTTTAATGCTTGATCAGCCTGCTTGATAGGTTCCCCCAGAGCTGTTATATTATTGACAATTTCTATCAATCTCCCATTCATCTGAGTTATGATTTCTCCTTCAATCATTCTGAAAGTATCAAATTTTAACTTAGTAGTTGCATATCTCATTTGTCTCACATTATCTGTTCCTTCATATGCCACAGCTATTGTTTTCTACATTTCATATGCAGTCGGGCTTTGAGACACTCTATTAAATTCATACGGTCCTAGACCACAGATGATTGCATTCATATCTTTTGAATTCATATCATACTCACCCTCTGTAGCAGCACTCCATGTATCAGGATTTTCAGGAATTTCATAAGGAGTTGGAATCTTTGAATAGACGTTATATCCGAGATTTATCAGATATATAATCATGCGTGATTTCCAGCAACCATAATTATCTCCATTAAAATATGGTGCTCTGACCATTGACATTCCCTCTCTTGTATCAACCATGATACCTCTTTGTAAAATCTTTAAATACTTCTAGCTTGATAAGGCTTTAGCAAAAAGAAGCTCCTCCTATGATACCAATTGTTGGATCTGAATCTACAGATTATACACAAGAGGGGGGTGAATTGTGTCTTTTCAAATTATCACGATCTCTTTGACTAAACAAGTTCTGTCCACTATGCATTAACAGAATAAAATATGCAGTGGAAAAAGTAAAAGCATGAACAAAAGGATGTATAGTGGTTCGGGGAACAGAAGGCCCCTTGTCAACTCCACCAACGCTCAAATCCATGAGCTTGGCAATCCATGAGCTTGGCGATTTTTACTATCTGGTCCTCTTTTCAACAGACCTGTCTACAACTGAGTACAGGCAGTTGACACCTTTACAAACTTTAGGCTAACACATCCCTATGGTTCAAACATGAACCTATACAGCTTAAAACGAGAAGTTGGTTACTCAGAATAAAAGAGTTTCAATAAAGAATACTTTTCTAGTTGATCTCCATAATCGCAACAGAAAGCGATTGACAGTAGATAGATCGTCGACTTCAGAAATATTGATCTGTAAGCCAAAACAGTTCTGAGTTGATCCAGTTGCAATAGATATAAAGATAAAGTTCACAAATTCAGTAGCAGTAGATTCACAACAGATAATCGATGTAGAATACGTGAATCTTTTAACAAGATCTTTCTTCTTCATAAATAAAAGTTTGAATCTTCTCCTTAATCATCAGAATTGAACGCCTTCACACAGTCTCTATTTTTCATCTGTTGATGGAAAGATAGATTTTTGTTTTCTTCCTTTTTTGTTTCGTCTCATGCACTTGACTGTATATCTGTATCTTCTGGTGTTTTCTAGAGAAAACATATATTGAACAATCTCACAAAATCTCCATCACATTTAGTTCCATAACAATCGCCTTCTGATTCGCGATATTCAAAAAATAATTGTATTATCAGAGTAGTTGTAACTCCCCTGAAGAATCGGCATAAAAAGATCAATTTAAATCGATTTTTAAACTGCTGAGGAAACGTCTTTGAATCAATCAAAGTCGTATTTTAAATATAACTTTAGAATCGGATTTAAATCCGCCTAACAATCCGCTTGTTGACCGTTGTAAAAGAAATATCCCGACGCCAAACGTAAGGTTGAGACGTGGCCTCAAATGTAAGGTTCATTTCATGATCTCAAACGTAAGCTTCAGAACATAGGGTTCATTTCAAACGTTGGGTTGATTTCAAACGTAGGGTTGATCATCCATACTTTCCAAACACACAAACGTAGGGTTCCTTCCTAACGTAAGGTTATTCTTCCATACTTTTCCAAACAACGTAAGGTTCATTAACCATACATTTCAAATAACGTAAGGTTCATTAACCATACGTTTCCTTTAACTCAAAAATTAAGCTTTTCATCCATACGTTACATTTGTCAACGTATGGTATGAACAGTGTTTCCAGCACACGCTAAAACTGATTCCGTGCCACAGTGATTCCAACACGCGCTAAAACTGATTTCGTGCCACAGTGATTCCAACATGCGCTAAAACTGATTCCATGCCACAGTGATTCCAGCACGCGCTAAAACTGATTTCGCACACTACAGTGTTTCCAGAATGCGCTAAAACTGATTTCTGAATAAATGAAGTATGAATTTCTGTTATATCAATAATAAAATAAATAAATAAATTCCTGCAAAATACTAAAGGAAATAATTAGAAGATAATTAAGGGTATTTGTGAGCATCAAAATTATCATAAAGAGACAGATTATTATTCCAAATAATCTCCCCCTTTAAATAAAATTATTTTGTATTGTTGAAAATAGTACATTGCTCAACACCATTGTGGTGTGAAGTTTCACCTCCAAGGGGCACACCACTTCGGATCCGTCCTCATCGGACATTCAGATCCATCCATCTACCTGGTGTTCCCTCCTTGGGATGTGCCAATCTGATCCGTCTCTATGGGACGTTCTGATCACTCTTATTCTGTCTCCGCAAGACATTAAACTCACAGCCTACCTCATGATAATCATGAGATGCCTGAGGAAAACCTCAGAAGAAATTCCTATGGCGTAACCGTCTTCGCAAGATGTTAAACATGATGCATACCCCATGTTAAACATGGGAATCTGAGGAAAGCCTCAGAGACATGCCTATGGCATACGAATTCCCCGCGTTCGATGTGGGAGGCATCGGGTTCCACACCCTTCAGATACCCTCTCACGAGGAGGAATACAGTTCCCCTAATGTCCACGCACCTAGAGATGCCTCGACATTTCTGATGTTGTCGTCTACACTGACCGAAGGTTTCTACCACGTCAAGACCCCATGGAATGTCTTGACGGAAGTGGTGTAATTAACCGGTGTCCATGAAGATATGGCACCTGGAATGAGATTCATGAACAACGTGTTAAATTTATGAGGGGGACCTGGACTAGGTGACGAGCTCTGAGGAGGGATCCTCAGAAGGAAGAACCGACATCCCATCATCCCGATTTCGATCAAGGAGCAGACGTCCCTGAACAAGGAACGGGTCCCTCCCGCCTTTGGAAAGTGGGAATGTGGGGCAACAGAGCCACGCGGCCTCCACGGACGGACACATGCGCCCTGACGAAAGCATCAGAAACAAAGGAGTAGTGGTCTTGTTTCATATTTATAATAACATATATGTATATTAAAGAAACTTATATTATTACTTTATAATGAGTCAACTAAAGAAGAATAAGTTGATGAAGAATGAAAACATGAATGAATTGGTAGAAGGGATTTCCTCTTCTTCGACGCACCTCTTTTAAGCATCATCTTAAGGCAATAGAGTTGGTCTTTTGAGGAGACTAGAACCTCTATATTATTTCTTGGGAAGTTGAGAAGGTAAATTGTCATGGGTTGGCCTAACATGAAAGATCAAAATATTGTAATGAGAAGACAGAGGAGGTTCCATTTTATAATGGAGTGGAGGGGCACCTTAGGAAAAACATAAAATATTATTTTATAATAAAGTCATATTCTGTTTATAATGGCTCCAAAGTGACTTATATCATAGATAATGTTGGTATGAGTCGAACTCCTCTCAACCAATAGGTTTTGGACAAGTTTAGGTTACTATTTTAACCTTATCATTTAGATTTAACTCTAAGTAAAATAATTTAACTTTTACTGTGTCTTCTTGATTTCTTACACTTTATTGTTAATAAACATACTATAACAAGCCAAACGAACCCCAAGTGGTTCATTATTAAGATATATAACTTTAGAAAAGTCATTTGGCCGAACCATATATTTTTACGAATAGAATAACAAATAATAATATAATATTTGTTTTAAAAACTATTTTATGTCAATTTTGACATAATTCAGTAGTTGATTTTTGTGAAAATCATAACAGCATGATTAGTTCAAAAACAGTTAATTAGATAAATTCTAACATGTCCAATTAACATAAAACAATTATTGTAATTTATCAAAAGTGTCAAATTACATTTATTTGTGTATTTATCACATCAATTATGTTAATATTTCATTAATAAGGTAATTACTCCATCATCATTGTGTCATAAATAAATTAAATTATTTAAAGACTAAAAATTATAAATAAAATATCATTATGTAGGAAATAAATTTATCTATCTAATGAATTTTTATAGGTAAATTTATCTTATGTATATCCCTATATTAAAAATGTTTTAGTTGTTAAACTTTGATTTTAACTATTTTAACTCTTCTTTAATAAAAATAATAATATATGTCCTAATATAATTCAAGTGGACCTAAAGGGTAATATTTTATTACTATGGTTGTTTTTGGCCGAATTACACTTATCCAATAGAATTAGTACATGTGTTAGGTTGATAATAATATCATTTTTACACATAATTACCCTATTTACTTTTAACCGTGGTAAATAAAAGTAAAAAGTTAATATTCACCAAAAATTATTTTTATCATATTGAACAACATATTAATCCTTGATATTAACAATGTCTCTCAGATTTTTAAAATTCCTCTCACACAAGCGGTAACATTATGTTTTATATATATTTTCGAATTCTCATAGGAGGTGGGTAAAAGACGGTGAAAAATTCAATAAATTTTTTATATATCTAAAATTATTATAAAATGACTCTAATGAATTACATTGAACATATATAGGTATTATGTATGAATTAAAAAATAATTATTTAAATAAAATTTTGGTTTTTATATAGTAACCTAGTGTTTTCACTATTATCAAAAATTGAAGGTTTTCAGAAAAAATACCATAAAATTCACCAATGGATAATTTTGATATTCCGAATCCAAAAATGATGTCCATTTTGAATGATAAAATTAATAAAATTTTAAAAAGTGGGTATTACTATTCATAAAATCTATTTTATATAATATTTTAATAAAATACCGTTGTTTAGTGACACTCGGTATTGTAAACAACACACGCTATCATGAAAGGTAGAGGTTGCATGTCATGAAAGCCAAGTTAGGGTTGTGTGTAGTGAATGATTCCTTTGCTATTGCGTATAATATAATCTAACCATATTTCATTTATACATTTAATATATATATACACACACTCAATGTTGCGTAGAATAACTTCTATCAAACGAACTTTAAATTGGGTGTAACACGTTCAATGAATAGTGTTGCATATATTGCAAGCTAATACGGTGTTATGTATTGCACAATATAATTTTGGTGTAGAATACAACACAAGACATCAAATAAATTATAAATAATACTTCTCATAAAATCTCTGGGTGTTATAGTAGATATGCATACTGCCACAGAAAATGCACCACTAAGGTCGTCCGCACCATGCCCTGTCGCAGCGATGACATTCATAAGTTTTGTATTCATCATGAATGTTAATTTATGCATTACACCCTAATTAATGTTCATGTTTTCCATATATGTGATGAATCATTATTTTATGATATATACTTTACATGGCATATGATTCCCTCATGTTATACCCGTAAATCTATTGTATATGTTCTCACAAATACTAATAAAAATACTATAAATATATTTATTATATTTATAATAATAAATTTTTTTATATATAAATCCTTTTAAAATATATTTATTTATAATTATAATTATAACTCAATATATATATTTATTTCAATAATTATAAAAATATAATAGATACATCGATTGTATATATACAGTTATATAAAAATATTTATTAATATATTTATTTAATCTTGTAATAATAAATTTATATATATACGTGAATATTTAGAAAATCATAATAAATATATTTATTATAATTATAATTTTATAAATATATATAATTAAATAAATATATTTATAAATATATTTTTTCCTTATATATATATTTATTTAAATAATTTAAAACATTTAATAAATATATTAATTATATATATATATAAATTTATAAATATAATATTGATATTTATTATAATTTTATAATTATTTAAATGATCATATATTTATTTAAAACTATAACTATAAATTTATATATTTATATTACTCAAAAGATTCAAGAGACAGGTGATCCCGCACCAAATATTTTATTAGAAAAGTAAAAATAATAGAGAAAATATAAAATAGGGCAGATAGGGTCCAACATTGGAAAACCCTCATCCAGATAAGAAAATTACACATCAATAAAAGGACCATTATCATGACCCAAATAATTACCTTCATCAACAGATTCCCACTCTAACTATGAGCTTTTGTGATTGAAGAGAACATGGTAATTCTCCCAGAGCTATTTCTACTCCAGCGCAATCCTTTTAGAAGGTGGCTTGGTAGACACATGCCCACACCCATCAGCCCAATCAACACAACCACATCCTCTTCCATGATTTTTTGGATGAAAACCCCACTGCCATGATGTAACATGATAATAAGCCCCTCACAGCTTATCCCTCTCCAATAGGGTGAAGATTCTCCCTGATTAGATGCAATGAAAAAAGCATACCCTTCCATCCATAAGAAGTCATGTTTTGTTCAATGGATAATTGCATGCCACCTTCTTCTTGAATAACATCTTCAAGCATCTCCAAGTCATGTAAATCAGCATCAACATCAACATGAAAATGTTCACTATCATCTGAACCATTCTTTGAATCTAATGTAATATTTTTCTTTGATGTCACCAGCACGTCCTCAAAACCGTGGACCATAACCATGGGGAAACTATATCCAAACACTTGAACAGAAGATCCAAGATCACTATGCACTTAATTCTAGTGTCCACCACTCCCATACATGCCATCCATACCATGAACCGAAGAACCTGCATCAGCAATCCCTATATTAGATATTAGTGCATCCATAAAATAGAGGTATTATCCAACAAGGTTCTGGTTCTCTTTCTATATCACTTCTTGATCATTATGCATCTCCTAAATATCTAACCAATTAGAAAAGAAAACTACATATCCCAATAATATTTTGTGCATCCATACACCCCTTTCCATGTTTCCAGATTCCTTTTTTAGAAACCCACACATCACCACAGGACACATTCCTAATATGATCTGGGTGATTTGACAAGTCTATTTCATTCATATCTACTTTACTTCATTAATGAGCAGTGACGCACCCCTTCTTTTCACACATTTCATAGGATAACTTCCTTCAATAAGAATCCATAAAGTGACCAATATCCAAACACAACTCAAAAAACAACATTTTCTTTTTATACTCAACATCAATGAAAATATCATCAGTAGGAGTGGAAATAAAAACCTTCCCAATCCTGGTGAAGAGATGGTCAATCTCCCCCAAAAACCTGGAAAAGTGACCAAAGTGCACCCACTTCATCTCATTATCAATTTAATTTGGAGTCCCAGTTTCCTGAGCAATGTCATGATGAATAATTGGGTGCCATAGGAACTATTTGAGTCTGTGAAGATGAATCCAAACCTATTCATATGCATTACTCACTAGAGAAACATTGAATTCCAAAGACTACTCAAGTAAATGTATCCAACCAGGCTTTAAAATCAGATAACCAATCCTCCATACATGATTCATCTCCTCATAAAAAATAATAATTGATGTGAAAAACACCCTAGCAAGGTTATCACACCTCTACCCAAATAATCGCCTAAATAATGAAATCGGAAGGTTTAGCTCATCAAACATCAATGAATTTTCCCCCATAGGAAACGTATTCATGAAATATTGGATGTTTTCCCCGATTTCAATCCACTCGTTGAAAGACACTAGATCCTCCCCAATATGGTCCATCAATCACTTTCAAACAATTTTCCAAATACCATAATCCATTTAGGTTGTCATGTTTATTCTAACACCGACATCCATAGTGGACACATCCCCACCACATCCAAACAATTCTAGTCAATGAACATTCAAAGAAAGTGCATCCAATGAATTCACAATAGTTGGATCCAACATAGGTAAATAAGAAAACACACCAAAACCATGTCATCCTGGTAAAACTGAAGTTGTTAGATCCACTAAATCTACCATTCAATTATCAAAACCCATAGATCGATGCACACTAGCCATATCCCTTCCAGATCCAGGAAAACCCAAAGCAGATCAAGAAGGAAAATCTAGAACTCAACACTCCTCACCAGCTTCATGATCCAAACTATATGGATAATTTTGGACCAAATCTATCCAAAAGAGTTGTTCTAAGGTAGTGTTGGGGTTCTGCGAAGACATTGATTTCTTTTATATTTAAAGAATTTTGTTTAAAATTCAAGATTCTTCCATTGTGAATCTGTTAGCATGAGATACAAGAGATATCTCATGAAATATTTTTGAGATATATTTCCAAATATCCATTTCAAACAAGATATGTAGCATATGAGAGCCTATAAAATGGAAGGCAATGAATCAAGGAAGGAGGCGATTTTTATGGTGCACAAAAACTCAAGTAGATCATATACTTGGGTGATAGTTACTTGGTAGGAGCATTAGTGAGTGGCGGTAAATTGGTTTTTACATCAAGGTTTTGAAATGACACTTAGGGTTAAATATTATTATTCAAGGGAGGACCTTCTTTCATGGAATACTGTTAGAGAGCCGACGGGAGGCGTATCAGGGTGTGTCATTTCACGTAGGATTTCCTACATTGTATTTGAAATTTATGTCTCATGTTTTAAATGATTTTATTTTTGCTCTCTGATTCATTGTTGATTTCATAGAGTTTCATTGCAGTTTTTTAATCCTCTATAAGGAGGGTATTTCATGATATAATCTATGTCCTCATTAATTATTCTACTATTTGGTTTTTCTCTTTTATTTAATTGGTGATTATCATAGTTATTATTTTCAAAACTGAGTTTTATTTTTTGTTCAATCTACTTCTAACCCAACAGATGGTATCAATGGGAGGTTCTTCATGTTTCATGATGATTAAATACAATTTATTCACACCATGGTATTTCTTCCCACATTGAAAATTTTAATGAGAAAAATGGTTTTACACATTGGGAGAAATGAATTAAAAATATTCAGGTCTATAAGAGGATAGTGAAGGTGTTGAATATAAAATCTGATAAATTAGGGAAGATGAGAAATGGTGATTGATAACATATGAGAGAGTATGTTAAATGCATGATCCAAATGTATTTAGGTGCCAATACACTATCGAAGGTGATGAATCTGATAGATCTTGAAGAGATCCAGGTGAAGCTTAAAAGCGGGTATAAATCAAAAATCCTCCAAATAGCTTTTATATCAGAAAAATGGTTGTATCATTTATAAAGGTTAGAGAATAACAATTTTGATAACCAAATAGAAGAGTTCACCAAGCATCTAGTGGAGCTCTATTCAATGGTGAAAAATATCTATGATAAGGGTAATGTAGTGCCTAATGATATGGAAGAAGAATAAGAAAAGGCTTTTCTTCTTCTGGGTTTGTTACTATATTCATATGATAATATCATCACCACATTTCAATTCGATTAAGACAAACTGGTGTTGAATGATGTGATTTCATCATTGTTGATTTATGATATTTGATAAAAAACAAATAATGTTGATTCATCAAGTAATTTTTGTACATTGGTTATGGAAGATGGACATCTTAATTAGAGAGGTCGATCAAAGACAACACAAATGGTCAAGTTATTCTTTTTCAATAGGGAGGGTCATATGTAGAGATAATAAAATGAATTGAAAAATCATAAAGATGAAAAGAAGGCACATCAAACTGACTGTGAGGATATAGGTGTATGTCTTATTCAGGGTGAGGGTGATTTTCTTTTAGTTAGCAATGATTTTCATAGGTTATATTGATACAATTAATGGGTGTTTGATTTAGCAACATTGTTCCATATTACACTGAATAGGTATTTATATTCTTCATATGAAGAATTATACTTTGGTATTTTGAATATGGGAAATGGAGATTCAACTGATGTAATTGGTGTAGGTGATACTTTTATCACTATGAATGCACATTGTGTGCAGATGTTGAGGGATGTGTGGTATGTTCCTAATATATTCCAAAACAATTATCCACTTCTACTCATGATAATGATGGGTTTAAGAGTTTGTTTGTTAGTGTAAAATGGTCCATGTCTAGAGGATCGATGGTTTATGCTTGAGGAAGAATAGATGAAACACATTATAAGATGGATTTAATGGAGTGTAGTGATGTTGGGAGTTCAGTTGTGAAGGGTAATTTTTCATATTTTGGCATAGGTGATCATCATGCATGGGTCGAGGACCATTGACTAAGCTGAAGTATGTTTGGAAGCCAAAGCATTTCCAGTCAGGTGTTTCATGTCTTACACCTATTTATTTTTCATCACAAAGTGAAACTAGTGATGAATGAATGAAAATTAATTACTATGGTGATGCATTCAGTGTTTTGGACTACTCAGAAGATGTTGACTAGAGGGAGAAGTAAATTCCTATATGTGCTCTAGATTATGTGAAGACCACAATTATGGGGGATCCAGATATTGTTGATATTGGTAGTGCTTGTGTGGACTTGGTTTTGAAAAATAATTCAGTATTTTGATTTATTTTTTAGGGTTATATTTTAGGTTTTCATTATATATATAAATATGGGATGTCATATTTTCTACAGAGGTTTTTGGTTGGTGTGACACCAACTATTTTTCTATCCAACTATGTTATTTGGATCTGAGCTACTTATTCTATGGGCTAAAGGAGGGGATTTTTATGGTTTATCCCACACATTAATATCTATTAAATTTAAAGAAATAGTTTTTTGTGAAAATCAAGATCCTTCTACTGTGAATCTTCTAACATGACATACAAGAGATTTCTCATGAAAATGTTTTTGATATTTTTTTAGATATCCGTTCAAAACAATATATGAGGCACCTAGAAGCCTATATAAGTGGAGTCAGCAATTCAATGAAGGAGATGATTTTTGTGGTGCATAGAAACCCAAGGAGAATAGATTCATGGGTGAAATTTTCTACCAATGGGCAGCATTGAGCATCGGTAAACTAGGTTTTACAACGAGGAGATGCAACAAAACCACGTGTTCGCGATTAATCATGGATGGGTGATGTTTTTTCATGGACTATTATCTGAGAGGATATTGGAGGATTATTGAGGAATGGTTTTTCACAGATTTTTTCTATGTTGTATTTGAAATTCAAGTCCTAGGAATTACATGGATTTCTTTATACTCTCTAATTCATATTGAATTTTATCCGAGTTTCCTTGTGGTTTTTTATTCCATAATAAGGAGGGTTTCCATGTTAAAATATATTTCAACAATTATTATTCTACTACATGGTTATTTTCTTCCCTTATTTTTGATATTATGACAATTATTGTAGTCAAAACAGAGTTTTATTCTATGTTCGACCCACTTCTGACCCAATAGGTTGTGTAGAAAGGGAGCCTCTCTCTTATCATGATTTTGGCCAAAATCTTGCAAAAATCTCCCAAAGTGGATATGATGAAATAATCATTCATTATCTGATGATTGTTGTATGTCGTATATCCCATGGTATGACTATATATAGTAGAGGAGTTTTGGAGGTAGGTGATGTATTCACAAATGATATGATGAATAGTTCTGAGGCCATACAACAAGAGCGGTTGAGAAGACCGTCATGGAGTAGAGAGCATGGGTAGATCTGATGACATACAATGAATTATGGATTGGTTTCTATTAGTGGTCGATGAAGAACCCATTTTATCCCCTCCCATAAGCAAGGCCATAAATCAGATGTTGAAGCAGGGTGACTATATATTTATTGGTAGTACTGTTTGAGATACAACCAATAGTGATCATATGTGGATCATGTTCTACGATGCTTATGGCATAATGGCTTCCAGAGGGATGGTATGGGGCTTGTATGGTTATAGGGGTGGGGAACAAGTTGTTTGAATTATGTATTGGATCTGACCTAGGATCTCGTTGGAGGGATCTGTTGACGGAGTGGCTATGTTGGCATTCCAGCTGGTTTTGTGGTTGATCGATCTTAGTTTCTTTGGAAGACGACAATTGATAGTGATGTTAATGGCAGTGAAAGGATAGAAATTGGTTAAAGAGGATGTCTAAGTCAATGAAATTGGATGTTGAGATGACCTAGATTCACTTAGGATGAGATAAATCCAATGGACATGCTATATGTAGAAAGATAGGATGGCTATTGAGAGAGGTATGGTTACCGATAGGATGTTGGGACGGTCGACCATTTGGTATGGATTTTATGATGAATGGCCATGCAGATAGATATGGGCTTACTACACTTGAGGATGAGTTCAGGTATTTTTATTTCTTACTGTGGTTTATCTTTGTAGATGGGATGATGGTTGTGGGACACCCTACAGTGGTATGGGACACTGGTAAGGGCATAGAACTCAACTACCATGAATTGTCGATGGCATGAGATGTTGAAGGTGAATTGTACTGCAAATGAAATGATGTTACTAATACCTCAAAGGATGGACATTTGGGGTGTCCTTAATCCTTGGATTGATGATGCTGATGGGAATGTCAAAACCCCCAATGCAAATAATGTTCATGTTGATTAACTCCAGTGGTGTGTTGTCGGTGAGCCTCATTGATGCGGTCAAATGCACAAGATCCTCTGAGCCAGCAGTTGTCATTCAGGACATTGTTTCCTTAATAGTGTGGTGTTTATGGGAATTTGGTCAATTTTATATGGGCCATATTCCTTTATTTGGGTCTTCTAATAGTTTTTCTTGTGGTGTGTTGGTCACATTCATTTTTGGTGGCATTTCAAGTGTCATGTTCTTTGAATCTTCTATAATTTGATTTTATTCAACAATTATTAAGGTCATGCTCGCTCTGTTCCTGAACATTCATAATAATGATAACCCATTATCATAACTAAATCGACGATGAAAAAGACATGATTTAGCGTCACTATATTTTATAGTGATTATAATGGAATGTTTAATTATTTCTTCTTTTCATTGATAAATGGGTACCTTTATCAATGATAAAAAAGCACCGATAGATGTCTTTTTTATCAGTTCTTTATATTTTAGCACTGATAAAATTATCATTTGTCAGCACTTCAAAAAAGAGCATATAAAATCCTTACATGTTTTTATAAATTTAAACCTAGTAGATCAACTTTCTTCTCGGGCCTCAATGTTTTGTAGAAGTCGAGATCTGCCTTTATCACTGCCACCTCTGCCTCTGCCTCTACCTCTGCCTTTTTCATTGCCTCCTCCACCTTCACCACCATTTCCCCCTTCTCAACTAACCCCACCATATTTTTCCCCACCTCTACCTCTACCTTCCCATCCACAAATGTCTCCTACTCCTCCATCTCCACCTTTGCCACCTCTTACCCTGCCTCGCCTCTACAACCACCTCATCAGTAACCTCCACCTCTTCCTCTGCAACCTTTTTCCCCAACCTGGCCATTAATACCTCCAACTCCACCTCAACCTATGATTACTTTTCCCCCACAACCACCTCTCCTACCCCCTTCCTCTTCTCCAATGTCACCTCCTCCACTTCCCCCCTCCCCCTTATTTGTTATCCCTACCTCCACCTTCATTATTCCCATGTTCACCGCTACTGATGCACCCACCCCCACAGTCGCTTCCCCCATGATCCCTACCATCGAACTAAAGTTCCAAAGAGTATAAATTATTTGTATATATAGATTTTATTTTTGCAGATAAATTTATATTATTCATAGAATCACTAAAATTTGAAAGATATAATCAATGATTTCTATGATAATAGAGGTATGTGATTTAGATTTTAGGTTGACAATGTAATATTGATTAATAACCTTTTTCCTATACATAGAATTGTCTCTTATATGATTAGTGGTTAATTAAATACTACTTACTATGATCGATGGAATTGTTTTATATTGTATTTTTTGATAATCAGTGATGGTGATTGATATTATAGAACGTTGTTGAAGAATAATTGATGGTGGTTTATTTTATTGGATACCGAAAGAATTATGAAAATATATCCATTATTTGAAAGAGGAATCATGTAAATGAAAATGTTTCCAATAGGTTTAAATATTTATTTGTCATGATTGGGTTTTTTAAAGAGTTTGAGCAGTTTTTGAATGAGTTAGAGATTTCTGAGAGGCATAATAGCAATCTCCATATCATGGTGGATTTAAACACCCAATATAACCCCAAATTATGTGAGATTAACTTCATACTCAGATCATACTTGATAAAATCATTGAAATAATTGTCCATATTGCGAACATGAACAATTATATTCCCCTTATATATGATCTCAATCTATGCAAGTGTTCAACATCTAAGAACTATATGTGGCCACATTCATGCTCCAATGGGATATTTATTGATTCCATGATTTCCTATCTTTGGGATGACCATAAATTTAACTATTATACTATTTTCCCAAATCATTTAAACTTTAATAGTGCATTATATTATAATTCTTGGATGTTTTTCTATAATATCCTATTTTAGAACAAAGAATTGTGTTTTGTGTTTGGAAAAGAATATTTTTGAATGTAAAATGATTTTATATTGAGTGAGATGATTTTAAAACTACATTTATTATGGAATAAAAAGAATTTTAATTATTTTGAATTTTTTTAAATATGGGTTCTATTCTATATTCATTTTTAGTAGGATTTTTTGTAATTAAAATTAAAAGGGGATTTTGATAAATGTATTATTTTTTTAAACAATGTGTGAAAATTTCTTTATAAGAAGGAATTTATATAATTTTAGATGTATGATATGTGGTTAATTTCATTAAAAATTTGATAACATTTTTTGAATTTGTGGAAATGATATAATATGACAATGATGAATTTAATTTTTTATAATTTGGATATTTTTCAAAGTGTGAATGTATATATATATTTATTTTATTAATTATTTATATTACTAAATAAAATTGGATGGATATTAACAAATAATGGATGAATGTCAATCATCTGACACAAGAGTATGATGATGGATTGAAAGAGGATATCATGTTTAAAAAAGATCATTCATTTGACCATTATCAAATCCATTATTCATGTTTAAACTATCTTTATTAAAGGGAAATTAGTTAAGAGGAGTTGTAAGAACACTTGATCTATCACAGATGTTATCAATGTTATAAATGTTGGAAAAACCTGGGGAAATGAAAATGTAGCTAGTGGTTGGGATTGTAGTGCATTATATGGAAAATATGACATGATTTCATGCATAGACAATATAGAAGACCATGTCGAGGATCGGATTATAGATGTCAATAATGATGAAGACCATATTGAGTAAATGACAAATAATTTTGATGGTGAATATTGTGATTGCCTACAATTTTTTGAGAAGATAAGAAGTTGTGAAAAGAAACCATTGTATGCCGGTTGAACTAAATGTATAGTATTTTCAGCCATAATGTAGTTGTTCAATTTTAATGTGGGAAATTGATGGAGTGAAACTAGTTTTATAGAACTGAATACTCTCTTGAATGACATGGTCCCACAAAATAATGAAGACTCAATCTGAACATACGATGCCAAACAAATGCAACCCTCTCTGGGTATGATCTCTAAAAGAATGTATTCATTCCCAAATGACTGTATTTTTCTTCGCAATGACAACAAATAACTTACAGAATACACAAATTATGGTGCATCTCTATACATGAATGATGATTCTTGTAACACACCAAGCTTTCACGGTACATTTTTCCTGGAATAATACAATAGATTACGTTGTAAGCAATTTTTAGTTCTAGCACACCAAGACCAATTAAACTAGCCGTTTAAAAATTATTTACAAATAGTAATACACACTTTTTGAAAATTTATATATTTAATTTTTCAAATTGGACTTCATTTTTGGATATTAAATATGAAAATTAGCTTTGGATGAATTTTTGGTATTTTTCTGAAAAAAAAAATCCCTATTTGATTAATAATGAAAAACACTCCGTTATTGTTTAAATTCCGCAATTTATTTAAATAATTATTTTTTAATTTAACTTTATTTTTAAGTAAAAATAGATACATAATACCTATATTAGTCTAATTTAGTTCATTGGAGTCATTTTATAATAAATTTATATATATATATATATATATATATATATATAATTTTATTGAACTTTTTAATATCTTCTACCAACCTTCTAGGAACATTTGAAAATTTTCATAAAATGTAATTTTACCACCACTGTGAATTGAATTTCAAAATTCTAACAAACACGGTTGTCATCATTATTTTAAATGTGGTTAAATGGTATGAAAATAAATTTTGGTGAGTAGTAACTTTGGAATTTATTTACCACTATTAAAAGTAAATATGGTAATTAAAGGTAAAAAATAATAATATAATTACCCCACCACATGTCCTAATTCTATTGGATAAGTGTATTTAGAGAAAAATAAACCTTAGTATAATAATAAGATCCTTTTGGATCCATTTTGGTTATATAATGAAATTTATTATGTTTTATTTAAAGAAGCGTAAATGTGTTAAATTCAAATTTTATTAAATAAACCAATTTTAATATAGGATAATACATAAGATAAATTCAACTATAAATATTCATTATAAATATAGAAATATTTCCTTCATAAATATATTTAATTTATAATTTTAAGACATTAAATAATTAAATTTATATATGCCACAATGATGATGCAGTAACTTCTTTATTAATGAATGATTAAAATAATTGATATTATAAATATAAAAATAAATGTAAATTGAAACATTATATTCCATCTACGTATTTTATAGGTGAATATGACATGTTTTTTATTATTTATTTTTATTTTTTTGAATTAATAAATTTGTTATGAAATTCACAATGACCAAATACTAAATATTGTCAAAATTGACATAAATAAGTTTTTAAAACAAATACTATTTTATTAGATGATATAATATTCCAAAAAAAAGATTCCAAAAAAAGAATTAGAAAGGCTATATATTTCAATAATGAACCACTTAATGTTCATTTGGAATTTTATAGTATGTTTATTAAGCATTTAATATAAAAATACAAGAAAACATGGTAAATGTTAAACTATTTATATAAGAGTTGAATCTAAAAGATATGGTTAATATGGTGACCTAAACTTCTATAAAACCTATTGGATGAGAGGATTCTAACCCATCCGAACATTATCCTCTAAATAAATCAATTTGGATCTATTAGAGACCTAAAAGCATTTTATAATAAATTAATATTTCAAACTTTTCCTAAAGTTCCCCTTACCTCTATTATAAAAGGGTACTTCCCCATCTCTTATTTTTACACCTCCAAATCCATTTTGCTCAGCCAACCAATGCTCAAATCTCACAACAAATACCCCCACTTCAACATTGATTCCTTTATTAGATCTAAAAAGAAACATATGAAGCACTTTTGTTCAAATCAAAAATAACCCAAAGAAGAGACAATTATTTCATCACCTCTTTCAAAGTTATTTTCTTCTTCCCCTTCCGCTTTATTTGTTGTTTCCATACCACAATAATAACTCCAGTACCTTATACATACTGAAATGTCATTAAAAATATGTCACAACCATATTCATTATTTTATCCATCCTATGAATGACAAAGTCACCATACGTGCATACGTACGACTTACCATATCCACGTCGTGGTGTAGTTTGTTATTCAACACTCCATTATTTGGATGGGTATAATAATGATTATTATTGATGTAAATAATAAATATAACATATTAATGATTATTAATATTTAATATACCATCCAACGATATATTATTTAAAAATCAATATAATGGTATTGTCTCTCATGCTTACGTACGACTTACCGTCTCCATGACGCGATAAGATTTCATTCCCCATTTTAACCATTCAAGAATAAGATTAATATGATTATTTTGAATAATTATAAATAACATAATATCATTCAGGATATGAATTAAATACATATTATAAATAAAAAAATGACATATGTTACAAATCATATAAAGGTAAATGAATCAGTTAATAGCCGAAACAATAATTCTACTAAAATATTTTTAGTAAAGCTATTTTAGAAGACCATATATGATATCATATTTATGTAAGTGCTAACTATATAATTTAATAACAATGATTTAACCATTATACTATAGGTTAGCATACCCTCGACTAAAGAAAAGTACTAGGTAATGGTTAATTTTAACAATCACATTATTATCCAAGGTTGTTTATTCGTGAGTATCTACCAGAACATATTTATCATCCACAATAGTGTTTCATAAAACTTTATTTCAAAACATTTTTACTATTACATTGAATATGGGTTAAAGTCACGTATACCCTTGTTTTACTTTTTATAAAATGTTTTAAAAGGAATATTTCCATCTTTTTCCAAACAAGGTACTTTATGACCTTAACAAAAAAATGTTCAATGAATGTTTTTTTAACTTATATGGCATGTGAGGCTTTTTTACACCATTATAAAACCATTTAAGCTTCCCTTAAAATATTAAAAAATATTTTCAAAATAAATGTTTCATTTAATTTTAAATGAATTCAAAGAATAATGAGATATTTCACTCAAATAGTATTTGGATTGATTTCGTCATTGTCAACATCCTTTGTTGGATTTTACACTTGTTCAAAGTTGATTTATGAAGATTCAATCAAACATATTGTATTGAAGGTTTTGTGATATGTTTTAATATGGATGTACTATTTTTGTACCATTCATTGTTTATGCATAATGTATTTCCATTTCTTATACTTGTTTTAATATGAATGTTTATGTTATGTTTCAACCAGTTCATATGGGGAATGCATTGGACGAAGTATGTGATGGGTGGGGCCCTCTATAGCCTCTCGATGCTTCGGTAGGTCTCATGAGACAAATTAGTGTCTTGGCACATGGCCATGAAAAAAAATTTATTTTTACTCTTGGCATGAGGCCTTGAATAACTAGTTATTATGTCTCATTTTGTGCATTCCATCATTATGAAATTTGTAATTCATATTCTATGTGATTATTTGACTTGTCGAATATCCAAGTGAAAAAGTAAATGGAATTTATTTGATTTATCATTTCCATATTATTATGATGTTTAAATTTAAAAGGATTGTGTTTCAGTCTTATACATTTCCTTAAATGTATATAGGTATTTATGATATTTTCACTATATTGGTATACTTATTGAGCATCTAATCTCACCCATTTTGTATTTGTTATTCTTCCCAGGATGCGACGTTTTATTTTATAATTGACCTGAAGGGATAGGTTAAGGGATAAGAGTGTGTGTAAAAGAGGCAAAATTTTGTTTATTTTTATTCTATAATGTAATGTAAAACTTATGTATGTATCTATTACTTCCAAGGATAATAAATTTACCAGTCTTTCAGGACTTGATCTATTTTGATCATGAAAATGTTATGTAATAATGCACCGAATATGGGTAATTGGGGTCGAGACATTATAGTTAGTATCAGAATAATTTTAGTACCAACCATGGAAACTAGATTTAGAAAAACTCTGATTAGAGAACATTACACTAAGATAAACACTGAGTATTAATATATATGGGCTTCCCTATAATTTTGGTAATGAAGAAATTTTGTGATTCATCAAAGAATTAAATCCCTGTTAGGATACCACAAGTGTATGTGCTTCTATCACAGATGTACCTAGGAGTGAAAACTCTAACAAGGAGTTTCGGGCTAGACCTGGGCTATCCTTGTACAAAACAATGGGCCATACAGCTCACCTTGTTTGACACTCCCAGGAGATATTCCTAGGTTAATTTAAATATTATTTACTAACCATTATGAAGAATTTATGAGTAAATACTTCCCCAATGAAAAAAATTTTGGATTATGGATTATAAGTATAAACTGTCCAATAAATTTTAGGTATTTAACATGTTTGAAATTATGTATTGTGATTCATAAACTAATCTTCTGAATGTAATTATTTAAAAATGGATCATAATGGATGTAATGGAAACTATATCAATGTACATAAGGAATGTAGGAATTCCCCTCCTAGTAAAGATAATTATAGTGGAGCCGGTGATGAATCTGGTGTTCGTCAGCTAATAACCATATTGGGACAACTCACTTAGGTTATGAATAATAACCTTACATGTGTGGAACACCCTTATCCACAATGAGGAGGATCAATGTTATACCATATCATGAGGCAACAATCACCAAAATTTAATTGTAATGAAAATACATCTATAGATAAGCAATGGATACGTTCCTTAGAGAAATTATTTCCTGCTTTAGAGTGTTGTTAAAGAGAAAAGGTTGTCATGGTAGTTTATCGCCTCATAGAAGATGCAGATCAATGGTGGTCATTCATTCAATACACAATGGAGGATGAAGAAGTATCAAATATTGAATGGAGGGTATTTAAAGAGATTTCATTAGAAAAATACATTCCTCAAGAACATCGAGAAGATATAGAAAGTCGATTTTTCAGTCTCAGGAAAAAGGGGGATGAGAATGTCGCAAAGTATGAGGCCAACATTACAAAGTTGTAAAGGAATTTTGTAGATTATATATATAACCTATGAAGTAATATTGATTGATTTTTTTATGGGTTAAAACCATTTCTATGTCGACCATTATTCTCACCATACTTCTCGTCATATGAATATATAGTTTCATGTGCTATCAAGATAGAAATGGAATTCTCTAATTATTATACCTTAAAGAGAAGAAAGAGAAGAAAAGATCTTCTAAACATTCTAGAAAATGTAATATAGGGAAAAATGGGATTGTTGACTTTCCACCCAGTAGTAAATGTCGGAAGAAACACCCCAGTACTTGTCTGAAGGGGATGGGAGTTTATTAAAAGTGTAGAGAAAAGGCCACCATGATTTTGATTGAAATGGAATAAAATAGTTTGTAAATGTTTAATGTTACAATTATAGAGAAATGGGGCATTATGAAAATGAATTTAAATATTGTGAAGGAAACTAATCTCCGAAAAGGCCAAGGAAGAATGGTCCATATTTTACGATTACTACTACTTAGGATGATGTTCCTAATGATGTGGTGGTAGGTACATTAAATGTTTTATTAAAATTAGGCAATGCTTTAATGGATTATGGATCACCACATTCTTTTTTATCTTCCTAGTTTTCCATGAAAATTATATATTTTCAATTTGGATTAACATGGGTGTTGTCAATCAAAACATTTAAGGGAAGATTAATTTCCACCATGATTTTTCAATTAGTAACCATTATGGCATATAAACGTTCCTTATCTGCTAACCTTGTTGTAATACCCATGATTGAATATGTTATAATCCTCAGAGTGGATTGTCATTCGGAACATGATGAAAACATTTCTTGTAAAAAGAATGAGGTTAGAATTTATGTTGATGATAAGGAATACCTAATATTTAGAGAAGAAACATCACCATTGGATTCTCATCTAGATCTACCCCCAGTAGCTCTACTAAATTCAATTATTGGAAAGGAAGGGAGGGAAATATCTAAGGGTGAGGAAAAGAATGTTCAAATGGGGGTGTACCTATAATGCAAGAAAATTTTTGTTGTGTTTCCAGATAATTTATCTGGACATCCTCCAGAATTAGAAATTGAGATTCCATTGACTTAATTCATGGTTCAAGGCCATATCAAAGACCCCGTATTGAATGGATACTATGGAATTTGTGGAACTAAATAATCAACTAGAGTAATTGAGTAATAAATGATTTATTCACACTAGTGTTTCTCCATTGGGAGCCCCTGTTATTTTTGTTAATAAAAAAGATTGATCTATGAGCTTGTGAATTGACTATAGGGAGATCCGTGCTATGATAATAAATATCAAGTATCCCCTACCTCACACTGATGATTAATTTGATCAAATTCATGGTGATCAACATTTTTCAATGATTTAACTTTGATCTGGATTCCATTAGTTGAGTGTGAAAAAGGAAGACATTCAAAAGACATCTTTTCAAACCAGGTATGGAAATTACCAGTTTACAGTAATGCTTTTTGGACTAAATAATGCACCCTCTATTTTTCTATATCTAATGAATATTTTTTTCATGGAATATCTTGATGAATTTGTAGTTCTATTTATATATGATATCTCTGTATACTCTAAAATATACGAATATCATGTATATCACTTGCACACTATTCTGAAGACTAATAAAATAAATAAATTATATGGGATGTTTAGCAAGTGTGTATTTTGGCTTTAGGAAATTTCTCTTTTTGGACATATTATCTCTAAAGATGGAATCTATGTGGACCCATCAAAGACAAGAGAAATCCATGAATTTCCCACACCGATGAGTATAACTGATGTACGTAGTTTTATTGGATTAGATGGTTATTATCAATATTTCATCCAAAAACATTCACGATTGTCTATCCAATTAACCAAGATCACACGTAAAGGGTTAAATTTCTCTAAATATATTAAGACACGATCTCTATGGTGAAAATTGTGAGATATATACTGATCACAAGAGTTTGAAGTATATTTTCTCACAGAAAGAACTCAACATGAGGAAAAGGCGATGGCTTGAACTACTCAATGGTTATGATTGCAAAATACACTACAACCAAGGGAAGGCAAATAAAGTGTTCGATTCTTTATGAATAAATATTCATGGAGTTCTATACAAGATGACAGTTGAAAGGGATCTTATATTCATGGATCTAGTAAATATGGATATGTGAATAATATTGGAAGGTGAAACATTAATACTTTTTCAAATGGTTGTTGTACCATCTATACTAAGAGGTTTAAAAAGATCTCAAACATATGATGAGGAGTTTCAAAATAAAAATAATGCTTTGAATGATGGGATATTGATTGACTACGTATGTGAAGACTGAATTTTGAAATTTGGGAAAAGGATTTGTGGTCCTAATATACCTAATCTAATAGTTTAAATTTTTGTTGATGCTCATAGCTCCAATTACTCTATACACCTTGGTAGCACTAAGATGTATAGATATTTGAAGGAACTTTTTTTGTGTGACAACAGGAAGAGGGAGATTGTTTATTATGTGTCAAGATGTATCATTTTCCTATAGGAGAAAGATGGAAGAAAAAATTGTAGAGGACTCATGAAACCTTTTCGCAAACCTGATTGGAAATGGGATTTTATTACAATGTAATTTTCCATTGTGACATCCCAATTATCCACGATATGTTTCTTTTTGAATAATACGATAACATGTGATTTACGCAACACCAAGTTCAAGCATACCATGACCTATAAAACATGCCCTTTTAAAAGAGTTTATGAATAGCAATAAACACATTTTGAATTTAATATATATCCCATAAAATTTTAACATCCATTATAATTGTTTCAAAGACATAATATGAATACAAATTCAATTTATCAATAAAAAAAGTATTTTTCAAAAAAATATTGTGTTTCCGCCTTTTATTGCGTATCAATTTCAAATGAAATATTTGAAACTTTAATATATACAATTTGATGAAAGTAAATTAATAGTTAGAATTGGGACATAAAAAATTTAGTTTGGATAAATTTTTGGTAATTTTTTGATAACCTTAATATTTGGTGAATAGTGAAAAGTACAATATTATAATTAAAAACAACTTTTTTAATCAAAATAATTTAAAGTGTTAAATTATATATATGAGTGATTTTAATGTATCAATAGATTATATATTTATAATTTAATATAATTTAGTTCATTTTATATAATTTCACATTTAAATTGTACATAAACACAGGTCAATACTTTGATAGTTTTTACTTCTTAAAAACCTGATTTTTGGTTTCAAAAACGGGAAATAATTTTCATTTAATTTCTGCAACTTCTTTGTTGTGAATTTGAAAAAATATATTTCATATTTGGAATCAGGTGGTGAAATTTTTTAAATAGGTAACTTTTATTTTAAGACATTATGAATAGTTACTTCGGTAAATATTTTACTTATCATGGTTAAATGTTAAATCTGGTAAATAAGGGTAAAAAATAAAATTATAATAATATTAAATTACCCAAACCTATGTTCTAGCACTATTTTGTGATACATGTTCGATCATGGGTATCCTTGGGTCTATTTTGGGACCCCATGGAGCCACATGGGCGTGATAATGGAATTTTATATTAATTAATTTAAAATAAAGACAAAAATAACATAAGCATTAACTTTTAGTAAAACATTTTTATATGGGGTTATAAAATTTATATATTAGAATATAAATATTCATGTGAAACATAAAAATATTTTCTACATCATGATATTTTATTTATAATTTTTTGTAAAAAATTAAATTTATTTTTGTATAACACAATAATGTTGTAGTATTTTCCTAATTAATTAAAGAATCAAAACAAATTATATTATAAATGTTAATAAATATAATATGAATGTTTTGATGCCATAAATACATTTTATAGGTTAATATGTCATTTTTGGGTTGATTAACTATATTTTTTTGAAGTAATCAAGTTTTTGTTGTCGTTCACAAAAACCAAAAACTATATAGTGTCAAAATTGACATAAATGAGTTTTTAAATAAAATACTATATTATTAAATGATATAATATTTTTACAAATATATGGTTTGGCCAAAAGCCAAATATAATGATATATATATCATTAATGAGTCTCTTGGGGTACTATTGGAATTCTAAAGTTTGTTTATTAACAAATTATAAGAATAATAGAAGAAGGCATGGTAAAAGATAAATTATTTAACTAAGACTTAAAAATAAAAGATAAGTTCAATATGGTGACCTAAACTTGTCTAAAACCTATTGGTTGAGAATATTTATACCCATACCAACCTTATCACAAAAATAAATCCATTTTCATTTATTATAAATAGAAAATTATTTTATAATAAAATAATATTTCAATATTTTCCTAAAGTGAACCCCGCCTCTCTTATAAAATGGTACTTCCACTTATCTCAAAATCACACCTCCAAATACATTTTTCTAAGCCAAAACCATCTAATATATCCTAAAAACTACCCTCACTTCAATCTATAGGCCATACATTGATCATAAATTCAACCTAAGGATCCCTTTTATTCAAATTAGAAAGAAAAACCCGAAGAAGAGGTAATTACTTAATAACTGATGGCAATGTTCTTTTCTTCTTCCACATCATCATTATTTGTTTTTTTTATAAAAAAATAATTAATATTTTACCTTATACACACTTTTATTTTATTACATATACGGTACACCTATATTTATTATTACATCCATCCTATTAATGATAATGCCACCATTCGTGAGTACTTACAGCTTACCGTCTCCACGTCGTGGTGTAGTTTGTTATTCAAAACATCATTATTTGGATGGGTATAATATTTAGTATAATTGATGTAAATAATAAATATAACATTATAATGATTCTTTATAAATAATATACCATCAAATTACATACAATTTCACAGTCAACAGAATGATATTGTCACTCATGTGTACATACGGCTTACCATCTCCATGACGTGTTGATATTTCATTCCACATTGTAGCCATTCAAGAAAAAATTTCATTTGATTATTAAAAATAATAATTAAGAACTCTATATAATTAATTATATGAATATAATATATTCTATCCATACCAAACATGACTAATGTAGCACAACATATAAAGGAAAACGAATCAGTTAACACCTGAAATAATGTTACTACTGAAATATTATAAGAAAATAAATATTAAAAGATCATATATGATATCATATTTATGTATATGGTTCTATTATAATTTCATAACAATTTTTTCACAATTATAAAAGAGTATAAAGTATAATTGACTAAGGAAAATTAAAATGTAAGTAGTTTTCATCTCACTTTTTATTCTCGTGAGATTCATGCTATATTTTCCACTATTTCCATTTGTGTGGTGTATGTGATACCGATGATTGTATTATATGTGAATTATAAATTAATTTATGTGTATTTAAATCTTCATTGTATAAACCTTCTTTCATGGGGTGTATGTTTCATATGTTAGTAAATTGGTAAGAAAATTTCTAATTTCAATTTCTACTAAATGGGTTTTACTTATACATCATTGATTATTTTACACCATGATTATGTGTGGAATAACTATATATATATTTATGTACTAATTTCCTCTCCACTTGTGGATATACATTTGATACACATTATCACTCCACTGATAAATTCTCATGTCATTTATTTGAACTTGATAAAGGTAATCTTAACACTATTTGCATTCATTGAGTTAAAAATCATTATCATTGGTTTTGTTTTTACAAGAATATATGGGAATGACCTATGATTGATTTAAATTAAATATCCAATCATATTTAGTGTATTTAAATTTTTCACACATAATTATGTCATTAATATATCCTTGATCTATGTATATGATCTTTATAAGGTATTTAGTCGCAATTAACATTCTATTGACACTTCTTTGTAATTATGCGCAAATTCACTTATATATGGTATTTACACTACCCTTTGAAATATTATATCAATAATCACTTTATTATCATTATATTATAATGTTTTTATTAATGTTATTCAACAATTATTTGTATTCAATCGTCTTTCATTTGGTTAGGAACTCTTTAACTAAAATATCATTTTAAATGTTTAAATGATTTATTCTTCTAAATCATTCTCATTAATGTCCATGCTTTAAAAATATTTTTATAGATTTATTTATATAGAAATGATTTTTTTTAAATTAAAATACCCTTCAAATGTTTTAAATTGGTATGGGACACTTTAATTAAAAAAATATTTTTTATATTGCTTCTTTGATAAATACTATGATTTTTTAATGTTTCCAAGACATAGGGGATATTTATCTCAAATAGTTTTACTGGTTATTTTCATCTATTTGAATAACCATAATTGTATTTTGTTCTTGATTGAGGTTTATTTATTATAATACAACATTCCATATTGTATTTAATGAGTTATGTTTGACTGTGGATGTGTTATTCTTTTACCATTCATGGTTTATTGTTAAAATATTTACATTTCGTATGCAAGTTTTAATAAAAATGTTTATAATATGTTTCAACATTTTCATATATGGAATGCATTGAACATATTATGTGATGGGTGGAGCCCACTATATCTCCGAGATACATCGGTAGGTCTCATGAGATAGACAAGTGTCTTGAACAAGGCCTTGAAAAATTCTTATTTGTAGTCTTGGAATGAGGCCTTGACTCTGCGGTTATGATTATCAACATTATGAATTCCATCATTATGAAATTAGCTAATGATATTACATATTATTATTCAACTAGTACAGTATCCACGTGAATTATTAAATGGAATTATTTGATTTATCTTTTCCATATTATGATGATGTTTACGTTTAAAAGGCTATTGTTTTATTCTTATATAATGTTTTCAATGTTTATGCTTATTTATAAAAGTATCTGCTAAATTATTTACATTTACTAAGCATCTGATCTCACCACATTCTTATTTTTTCTATTCCTATTATTCCATGAAGTTTATTATGATTGATATGTAGGGTTAAGATAAAATTAATAATGGCATTCTCAAAGAACTATCTATGCTATATTTTATGTTTGAAATTGTAATTTGAAGTTCATGTATGTAATCAATTTACAATATTGCTAAATGGATTGGTCTTTCGAGACATGATTCCTTGTAATCATTCCAATGTATTAAAATAATGCACCTGCTCTGGGATTCTGGGGTTGGGGCATTACAGTTGGTATTATGGGATGTTTATAAATATCAATGGAAACTAGATTTAGGACAACTCTGATTATAGAACATTACCCTAAGATAGACATTGATGATTTGTATAGAAGAATATCCAAAGTTTTTGGAAATGTAGATATTGTTTGGGTTTTCAAAGCAATACATCCCCTTATGGATACGAGAAAGTAGAGGAGGCTCTAGTACTGATGTACCTAGGAGTAAAAACTCTGACATGGAGTTTCGGGCGTGACTTGTGGTATCCTGTTATAAGACAATGGGACTTGCTACACTCTTAGTTACAACACACCCAGGGTATATGCATAGTATAATTCATGATTTATTTAAAAACCCAATTTGCAGGATTTTAATATAAGATTAGAATAAAAACATTGGTTAATCATAAGGTGTTTTATGATTGAAAATAATGTGTCATGATATTCTCTAAATTATTTAATGACATTTTTTACTCACGATATGATTTCTTGTTTTAGTTAATGGCTGGATTCCAAGGAAATCATAGTAACATTTAACATGACGTAAACATTGGGAACAGTGGTGGAAATAGTCATCTATGTTGAATTTTTTTAGGCGTAAAAGATATAATGTTCATGCCAAATCAGGTTTCCAAAAAATATGTTTAACAACATATACATTAACCGGCTCCCGAACAGAATAAAGAATAGAACGACGGGGAATGATAACAACCCCAGCATTGGAGAACATGGGTTAAAGAATTATTAATTTCTATCATAAAGGAAACATGGATGGATATATTGAGGAAAGTGTCTTATTGGAACAAGGAAATTCTTTATGTGTGGGAAAAAAGGACATAACAATTTCCAAGAAAAATTTAAGGGTACTATGGAAGAAAATAAAAATGATCCTAAGAATCCATTTACAATCATTTTTTATAAATATAGTTGACCTGGTCTTTACCACAGTCAATTCCCTATTCTCTAGGATATGTTCTAGTTTAAGGAAGCTGCTATGTTGAAATAAATGGATGGTGAAATGTTTAAATGTATTAATGCGCTTTGTCGATAGGAATACATTGGAAGACTTTTCCCTTGTGTGTGTAACCCTACAGTTTGTTATGTGAAAATTCAATTTGTTGAATAATTCTCATTTATTTTGTGGATATAGTTATAAAGAACAATTTGGGTTTATATTATCCATGAATTAGTGGAAATTACATGTTATAATGTTTTGGGATGAAAATGGGATGTATGAGATTAAATTTGTGGTTAAAATATGTTATGGTTATTTTGAAGAATTTAACTCATTTTTTGGTAATTCAATAAAATAATATAGTTTTTTTAAAAGGACAAAAATCAGAACCTATGATAGTATGTTATTTCAGAAAATGCTGCGAGAATAGAACGCACAACCAAAGTGTGGCTGGGATTTATCACCTACCACTGGACTACGTGAAGTCCCCAGTTTATATGACTAATTATTTTTTGTTAAATTATTTTATGGGTCAAGAATATGTTGATCTTGGAAACTTATGATTTCTCAAATGGATATCTTTAGTATAGAAAAATTATATGGTGATTAAGTCGTAAATTTTATTTTTGAAGATTTTCACTCTATTGGGAAAACTACATGCCTAAAAAAATTAGAAGACTATCAAGTTTTCATTTGAGGAGTAATAGTGAATTTTTATTTTGGGAGAATATATGATTTCATTGATGACTTATTGAGATTTGGGATATTTATGGAAATTATTAACCTATCATATTGAATATGTGATTAGGATAATTACTTTTAATTATGTAAATTTAACAGTATTCGATGTTATTTAGAAATAAATGTTATTATTTTTCATGGAAGGCTATGTGATCAAGTCGTTTTGAATTTTGTCTTTCAATAATAGTTTAGATTATTTTGAAGAATATTGAGGAAAAGATTTAATTATATGGTCTTTGTTGAATATTGTGTATTGTTTGTTTAGTTTTAAAGATTAAGGGAAGTATTTATTCCTATAAAGGATTAACCTTTTAGGGGGTCATCTAATATAGTACTAACCCTTTGGGTTTTGGTTAATGTCTAAAGAGAAGGGAATTATATAGTTCACCTTTCTGGATTATGTGATTATCTATAAGTAGATTCTAGTGCTTCAGGTGTGACCAATTCATCTTGAATACACATATTTTAATGAAAAGACCAGTTTGTGGTAGTTGATGAAACTCTACATATAAATTATGTTACTTCTTTGTTTTCTTATTAGATTATTTAAATTAATTCTAAAACAATAGGAAAAGGATCATCAAACCCAAAAAAATTTCTAGCACATTCTTTTATGATGAATCAAATGGACCCTTAGATCATCATAGATTTATAGATTTCGGATTGATAAATTTCTCCTAATAATATTCTCTATCACCCTCCATAAAAACATGATTGTTTATTTTCTCTTCCATATCCATGTTTTCTTACATGGAACCCTAGTGTGTGTTATTTCTGGTAATATCCATACTTAGCATTATTTTAATATAGGGGCCTCATTTATCCATTTTTCGATGTGGGGTTTCAACTAAGATATTTTAAAATGTCAAACCCCTTTGTTTTCAATACAATGTTTAAATTGTGAGTTTGAAATTTGTTGAAGGAGGGGAGAATGTAACACCCCAAGCTTCTATGGTACATTTCTCTTTGAATAATATGATAACGTTCAATGTACACAACAACATGTTCAAGCGCACCATGACCTATGAAACTAGCTGTTTTCAAAGTGTTTATGAATATTAATAACCACATTTTAAATTATATATATATCCCATATAAATTTAACACCCATTATTTTTTTACAATGACATAATAAGAAGAAAAATTAAATTTTTTGATAAAAGAAATATTTTTTTCAAAAAAATACAATATTTTCCACCTTTTAATGGTGAACCCTTATTAAATCCAATATTTTATAATTTCATATATTCAATTTGATGAAATTTAATTTTCTTTTTTTATAATTGGTACATAAAGATTTTTTTTGGATAAATGTTTTGTACTTTTATGATAACTGTCATAATTTGATGAATTGTAGAAATTACTAAATTTTAATTAAAAATAGTGTTTTAATCGAAATAAATTAATGTGTTTAATTATAAAATTGTGTGATTTTAAAGTATCATTATATTATATTTTTATCATATAATATAATTTTGGTCATTTGATGTAATTTCCCATTTAAATTGTACATAATCACATGTTAATCTTTTGATAGTTTTTGCTTCTTAAAAACCCACTTTTTGGTTTCAACAACGGGAATTAATTTTGGATTAATTGTTGCAACTTCTTTGTTTTGAATTTGGAAAAATGGATTTCATATTTTGAATCATGTTGTTTAAATTTTTTAAGTAGGTAACTTTTATTTCAAGACATTACAAATAGTTACTTCGGTAAATATTTAACTTTCCATGGTTTAAAGGTAAATCAGGTAAATAAGGGTAACAAATAATATTATATAATATTAAATTACCCTAACACATGTTCTAACCCTATTGGCTGATACATGTCCATCCATGACAATCCATGGGTCAATTTTTGGACTGAATGTAGCCACATTGAAGTGATAATGACATTTTATGTTAATTAATTTAAAGTGATGATAAAAATTATATTAGGATGTATATTTTAGTAAAACCTTTTTATAAGGTATTATATAAATGAAATCTTCAACTATAAATATTCATTTTAATGATAAAAAATTTTCCTACATAATGATATTTTATTTATAATTTTTAGACATAAAATATATATATTTGTGTATTACAGAATAATGATGTGGTATTCTCTTTATTAATAAAAGAATAAAATAAATCATATTATAAATATTAAAATCAATTTTATTTGAATGTTTTGATGAAGTAAACGAATTATATATGTTAATATGACATTTTATTTTTGATTAAATGTATGTTTTTATAATTAATAATGTTCTTTTGACTTTCACAATACCCAAATACTAAATAGTGTCAAAATTGACATAACTATGTTTTTAAAAAAATATACTTAAATTGTATAATATTCCTAAAAATATCAGGTTCACCCAAAATAATAAAACAATTATATATGTGTCATTTATGAACCACTTGGTGTTCTCTTGGAATTTCATAATATATTTATTAACCCATTATTATAACAATACATGAAGACATGGTAAAAGATAAACTATTTAACTAAGAGTCAAAACTAAATGATAGGGTTATTATGGTCATCTAAACTTATCTAAAACCTATTGGATTATATTACGTAGACCCATAACTACCTTATAATATAAATAAATTCATTTGATCCATTATAAACCGAAAATTATTTTATAATAAAATAATATTTCATGCATTTCCTAAAGTGACCCTCACATCTCTTATAAAAAGGTTATTCCCCTTCTCGCAAAATCACACCTCCAACCCCTTTTTTCTCCTCCCAAATGTGTTCTTATATCCTCTAATATACCCTCAATTTATCCTAAAGTCCACTTATTTATCAAAAAACCATCCTAAGGAGCACTTTTGATCAAATCAAAAGGAAGAACTCAAAAAAGAGGTAATTAAATTATCACATCTTTCAAAGTTCTTTTCTTCTTCCACTTCCTCTTTATTTGTTTTCTTCGATACCAAAATAATAACTCCATTACATTATACTTTCATTAATTTTATTATAAAAATTTTCCAACAATATTCATTATTCCATCTATCCTAGGAATGACAATGTCACCGTACATGCGTACATATGACTTACCGTCTCCATGAAGTGGTGTGGTTTTTTTTCAAAACATCATTATTTGGATGGGTATAACAATTAGTATAATTGACATAAATAATATATATAACATTTTATTTATTATGTATATATAATATAACATCCAATTACATAAAATTTCACCGTCAATAGAATGATATTGTCCCTCATGCGTACGTACGGCTAACCGTCTCCACGAAGCGATGACATTTCAATTCCCATCGTATCAATTCAAGAATAATTTTCATTTGATGATTAAAAATAATGTTTAAGAATTTGATATCATTATGTATATGAATTTAATATATCTTATTCATAACAAACATGACTTACATAAAAAAACATATAATGGAAAACAAATCAGTTAACAGCCCAAATCATGATACTACTGAAATATTACAAAAAAAGCAATATTAAAAGATCATATATGATATAATATTTATGTATATGGTTATTGTATAATTTAATAACAACTGTTTCACCATTATACTCGATGATAACGTACCCTCTACTAAGGAAAAGTATAATGTAATGGGTTTTAATCTCACTTTTTATTCCCTTGAGATTCAGGCTATATTTTCCACTATTTTATTTTTGTATGGTGTATACGCTACCCATGACAGTATTCTTTGTGTATTATAATTTAATATATGGTTATTTACATCTTCATTGTATACCACTTATTTTATGGGGTGTATGTTTTTTATGTCACCAAATTGGTATGGGAATTTCTATTTTCAATTTCCACTCAATGGGTTTTATGCATACTTCATTGATTATTTAACTCCAATATTATTTGTGGAATCACTATTTCTTTATTTATGTATTAATATCCACTCCCCTTGTGTGGATTTACTTTTGATAAAAATTCTCCCTCAATTGATAAATTCTCGTGTCATTTATATAACTTGATAAGGGTAATCTTAACTCAATTTCCATTCATTTAGTTAAACATCCAAGTCATTGGTTTTATTTTGACAAGAATATGTGTGAATTCCCTATGAATGATTTACACTAAATATCCAATAATATTTAGTGTAGTTATATTTTTCACCCATAATTATATCATTGATTTGTCCTTAATCTATGGATACTGTCTTTATAAGGGATTTTTTCTCAATTTACATTACATTGAGACATCATTGTTATTATGTGCCAATTCACTTATATCTGGTGTATATACTGTCCTTTGATATATTATATCCTGAATACCTTTATTATCATGGAATTATAAAGTATTTATTAATTCTGTTCCTCAATTATTTGTATTCATGTATCTCTCATTTTGTTAGTAACTCTTTAAGTAAAATATCATTTTAAATGTTTTAATGGTTTATTCTTATAAATACTTCTCATTGATTTCCATGTTTTAAAAATGGTTTTAAGGAATTATTTATATGGACATGAATGTTTTTATATTAAAATTCCTTTAAAACATTTATAAGTTGTACGGGAAACTTTGATTCAGAAATCTTTTTTAAATGACTTCTTTGATAAATAGTGTGACTTTTAAATGTTTTGAAGAAAAAGTTGACATTTATCTAAAATAGTTTTACTTATTATTTTAATCTATGTCAATATCCATCATTGTATTTAATTCTTCATTGAGGTTGGTTTATTATAATACAATATTCCATGTTGTATTTAATGGGATATATTAGACTGTGGATGTGCAATTCTTATACCATTCATTGTTTATGGTTAAAATATTGACATTTCATATGCTAGTTTTAATTTGAATGTTTATATTATGTTTCAAAATTTTTATTAGAGGAATGCATTGGACTTATTAAGTAATAGGTGGAGCCCTCTATAGATCCTTGATGAATCAGTAGGTCTCATGAGACAAATACTGTGTTAGCACAAGGCCTTGACAAAATCTTATTTGTAGTCTTTGCATGAGGCCTTGACTATGTGGTTATGATGTCTGGTATTAGGCATTCCATCAATATGAAATTAGATATTGATATTTCATGTGAATATTCGACTAGTAGAATATCCATGTGAAATAATAAAATGAATTATTAGATTTTTCTTTTCAATATTATGATGATGTTTATGTTTAAATGTCTTGTGTTTTATTCTTATACATTGCATTCATTGTGTATTCTTATTTATGTAAGATTTCAGTAAATTATTTACCCTTACTGAGCATCTGATCTCACCCCAATATTATGTTTTATTTTTTTAGGATTCCAAGAACTGTATTATGATTGATATATAGGGTTATGATAAATGGAATAATGGAATTCTCAAAGAACTATTTATGCCGTATTTTATGTTTGAAATTGTAATGTGATGTTCATGTATGTAATTTATTTCGAAAACTGCTAAATTGATCGGTACTTGGGGACTTGATTCCTTGTAATCATGCCAATGTATTAAAATAATGCACCGGATCTCAGCTTCTAGTGTCACAGGCTTATAGTCATGTGGATACCAAACACTCCTAGATAGAATGATTCAAAATAGGTCACTGTTGATCGTCTTAGAATGTCAGCACATTTTTCTACTATAAGAGAATATTTACCACTTGAACGTTTTGAATGACTATATATTAATGAATTTGTAATAGTTCATGTTGTAACCTTATCGATTGTTTCTGATCATGATCCCCGTTTTACATCATGATTCTTTAAAAGTATTCAGAAAGCCTTGGATATTGAATGTCATTTACCACATCCTACCACAATCAAACTAATGGACAATCAGAATAGCCTATTAAAACCTTAGAAGACATGTTGTGATCTTTCTCACATGACTTTCAACTTATGTGGGATCAGTATTTACATCTAGTAGAATATTCCTTTTACAATATCTTCTATTCAAGTATTCTGATGGCACTATATGAAGCCTTATATAGAAAGATATGTCACACACCAACTTGTTGGGATGATTTTGGTGAAAGAAAAATTTTATGCCAAGAACATGTTGAGGAAACAATAGAAAAGGTGATGGTTATCCAAACACACATCAAAGAAACTCCCAGTAGGAAAAAAATGATGATAATCGAAAGAAGGATTTGGACTTTTAGGTAGGAGATCATGTTTTAAAGAAGGTATATCCCTGGAAGGGTGTTATAAAATTCAGTAAAAAGGGTTAATTAATTCTCATGTACATCAGATCTTTTGAAATTCTAGAACAAATTGGATTTCTAGCTACCATTTGGAAATGCCTCCAAGTCTCTCCAAACATCATGATGTGCTCCACATATCGTTGTTGAGAAAATACCTACCTGACCTAATGCATGTACTAACCTATGATGAAATAGAATTGGAACTTGATATATCATATAGTGAAGATCATATTATAATTCTTGATATTAGAGGACAAGTGTTTAGAACCTGGAACACTCGTCTTGTAAAAGTTATCAGGAAAACCCATAAAATGGAAGAGGCAATGTGGGAACCAAAGGAACATATAATGAAGAACCCCCTAAATATTTTTATGCAGTAATATTCTAGAAATTTAAAGGGTGAAATTATATGAATTAGGGAGAAATGTAACACGCCAATCTTCCATGGTACATTTCTCTTTAAATAATACAATTGCTTGCACTGTACGCTACATCGAAACTCAACGACCAATCAAACAAGTCGTTTAAAAAGTAGTTATGAAAAGTAATACCCACTTTTGGAAATTTTATAAATTTTAATATTTAAATTGTACTTCATTTTTGGATTCATAATATCAAAATTATCTTAGGGTGAATTTTTTGTATTTTTCTGAATACTAAATATGTCTTATGAATAGTGAAAACCACAGCGTTATTATTTAACACTGACATTTTATTTAAATGATTATTTTATAATTTAAATTTATTTTAACGTCAAAATATATAAATAATACCTATAATAGTCTAATTTAGTTCATTAGAGTTTTTTTATAATAAAATTAGACAAATAAATTTTTATTGACCTCTTTAACGCCTTTTACCCACCTTCTAGGCATATTTGAAAATTTGCATAAAATGTAATTTTAATGCCTTTTTGAATTGAATTTCAAAAATCCAACAGATACAGTTTTCATCAGTAATTAAATTGTGGCTCAATATGATGAAAATAATTTTTGGTGAGTAGTATCTTTTGAAATTTATTTCTACAGTTTAAAGTACAGAGGGTAAATGAAGGTAAAATTAATATAATAATTACCCCCAACACATGTCTTAATTCTATTCAATATTTTAATTTTGACCTAAATCAACCTTAATTAAATAGTACTATCCTTTTTGATCCATTTGGGTAGGATTGGGACATTTATTATATTTTATTTAAAGAAGTGTTAAATGTGTCAAATTCTAATTTTATTAAGTATACCATTTTTAATATAAGGATATACCTAAGATAAATTCAACTATAAATATTCATTAGAAATATAAATATATTTCATTCATCATTATATTTTAGTTATAATTTTTATTTTTTAGATAATTATATTTATATATGACACAATGATGATGTTGTAATTGCCTTATTATTGAAAGATTAAAATAATTGATATTATAAATATGAAAATAAATGTAAATTGAAGCTTCTGATTCCATCCACGAATTTTCTATGTTTATATGACATTTTATGGATGATTCAATGTATTTTTTCTAACTATTTAAGTTTTTATGACTTTTACAATAAAACCAAATACTAAATAGTGTCAAAATTTGCCTAAATTAGTTTTTAAAGAAAATTATATTTTATTAAACGATATAATATTTCTAAAAATCTAATATTTTGAGAATGAACATAGATAAAGTTATATATTTCAATAATTAAAAACTTATGGTTCCTATGGTATTTTATAGTATGTTTACCAACAATGTAATATAAAAATACAAGAACACATGGTAAATGTTAAACTATTTAACTTAGAGTTAAATCTAAAAGATAAGGTTACTATAGTGACCAAAACATGGCTAAAACCTATTGTTTGAAAGGTTTTAGACTCATCCCCACCATATACATGAAATAAATCCATTTGGAGATTTTAGAAACCAAAAATAATTTTATAATAATGTAGTATTTCAAACTCCTTCTAAAGTGCCTTTCACCTCTCTTAAAAAAGGGTACTTCCCCTTCTCTTAAATTCACACATCCAAATCCTTTTGGATCGATCCAACCATGCTCAAATATCCTCCAAACTACCATAAAATCAACATATAGGACATAAATTGATCTGAAATCCAACCAAAGGAGTCCTTATTTTCAAATCAAAAGGAAGAACCTGATAAATATACAATTATTTCATCACCTCTTTCAAAATTCTTTTCTTCTTCCACATCCTCTTTCATTGTTTTTTCCATACAAAAATAATAACTCCAATACCTTATACTTAATTATATGTAATTATAAATATGGTTCAACCATATTCATTATTCTATCCATCCTATGAATGAAAAAATTCACCATATGTGCATACTTACGTCTTATCGTCTCCGTGTCGTGGTGTAGTTTGTTATTCAACACTTCTTTTTTTGGATGTTTATAATAATGAGTATAATTAATGAAAATAATAGATATCACATGTTAAATATTCTGTATATATAATATAACCATCCAATTACATATTATTTCACCATTAATATAATGATATTGGCTCTCGTGCGTACGTACGGCCTACCGTCTCCACGACACGATGAGATTTGATTCTCCATCATAACCATTCCATAATAATTTTAATTTGATGATTAATAATATTTTTTTGAGAAGATAATGTCATTCTGAATATGAATCAAATAGATCCTATCTATAACAAACATGACTTACAGAAACAAACATATAAAGGAAAATGAATCATTTAACACCCGAAACAATAATACTACTAAAATATTATTAACAAAGAAATATTAGAGGATCATATATGATATCATATTTCTGTATGATGTTCCTGTATAATTTGATAACAATTATTTAACCATTATACAGGAGGTTAAGGTACACATGACTAAGTAAGATTACAAGTAAATGTTTAATTTTTATAATCTATTTATTATCTGAGGTAGTTTACACGTGAGCATCTACTAGGAACACATTATCATCCACATCTTTCTTTCTTAAAAATGTATTTCAAAACATTCATAATAATTCCTAGACTATTGGTTAAAGTAACATGTACCCTTTTATGACTTTTTATTAAAAAAAATTGAAATGAATCTTTCTGTCATTTTCCAAACAAGGTACTTTATGACCATTTCAACAAATTAAGTAATGAATGTTTTTTAATTTATACGGATGGTGTGACTATTTTTCGCCATTATAACCAATTTGATGCTTCCCTTACAAGATTATAAGAATATTTTTAAAATAAATGTTTTCATTAATATTAATTGAATTCAAATAAGAATGATATATTTCACTCAAATAGTGTTTGGATTGATTTCATCTATGTCAACAAACTTTGTTAGATTTTACGCTTGTTTGAATTTGATTTATTAAGATACAATAATCTATATATTATTGATGGTTTTGTGATATGTTTGAATGTGGATCTGCAATATTTATACAATTCATGGTTTTTTGGTAAAAGTATTAACATTTCGTATGCTTTTTTTAATATGAATGTTTATGTTTTGTTTCAACCATTTCATATAAGGAATGCATTGGACATAGTAAGTGACTGGAGGGGCCTGCTTTATCCCCTCTATGAATTGGTAAGTCTTATGAGACGAATTAGTGTTTGGGAACAAGGCCTTGAAAAAAAATTATTTTTACTCTTGGCACGAGGACTTGACTGTGTGGTTATGATATCTGGATTATAAATTCCATCATTATGAAATTGGTAATTGAAATTACATGTGACTGTTTGATTAGTAGATTATCCATGTGAAAAAGTAAATCAAATTTATTTTATTTATCATTGCCATAATTTTTTGATGTTTATGTTTAAAAGTCTTGTATTTTAGTCTTATACTTTTCCATAAATTTATATGATTATTTATGATAGTTTCTACTATGTTGTTATCCTTACTGAAAATCTGAGCTCACCCCTTTCTTGTGATTTATTTTTTCCAATATGCGAAGAAGTATTTTATGATTGAAATGAAGGGATATGCTATGAAATATGATTGTGTAAAAAGGATACAAAAGGTTGTTTATTTTCATTTATTAATGTAAATTAAAACTTATTTTTGAATCTAGTACTTTCAAGTCTTCAAAACTGATCAGTCTTTTGGTACATGATCTCTTGTGATCATGCTAATGTTATGTAATAACGTATCAACTATGGGTAACTGGGGTCAGGACATTATAGTTGGTATCATAAGAATTTTAGAACAATACTTGGAAACTATATTTAGAAAAACATTTATTAGATAACATTACCCTAAGATAATCTTTGAGGATTATTATAGAAGGACTTCCCAATTATTTTTGTAATGTAATGATTTTGTGTGTTTTCCAATAAATACATCCATGTCTGGATACTACAAGTGGCCACGGTTCTGGAAATGAAGTACTTAGGATTGAAAAAAATTAACAAGGTGTTTCAGGATTGACCTAGGGTATCTTGGTACACAACAACAAGCCTTACTGTGAACCCAATTTGACAATCATGAGGGATATTCTTAGGATAATTCACATTTTCATTAAAATCCATTATTAAAGATTAATGAGTAAATAGCTCCCCAATGAAATCCTTTTTATGATTATGGAATAAATGAATATATTTATTATTTTATGTTACGTATTTAATATTATTTGTATTATGTATTGTGATTGATAAACTAATCAAGTGTTTGTAGTTGTTTAAAAAAGGAGCCTAGTGGAAGGAATGAAAATTGTATCAATGCACGTAATCCATGTAGGTATTTCCCTCCAACTCATGATAATTATATTGGAGTTGTTGATGAATTTGGTGTTCATCATCTGATAACCATACTGGGACAACTCACTCAGGTTATGAATAATAACCATACCTATATGGAGCACCCAGATCCCCTGAGTGGAGGATCAATGTCAGGTCGCTTCATTAGGAAACAACCACCAACATTCAATGGGACTAAAAATCCATTTTTGCTAAACAAAAGATAAGTTCCTTAGAGAAACTATTTTAGTCTTTGGGGAGTATCAAATGGGAAAAGGTTTTCATGGAATTTTATCACCTCCCCAGAGATTCATATTAATAATGGTCATTAATTTAAAACAAAAAGGGGATGAAGTTGTATCAAATATAGAATGGAAGGATATAAAAGAAATTTTCATAGACAAATAGATTCATCATGAACATCAATTGGATATGGAATGTAAATTTATGAGTCTGAGGAAAAAGGAGGATGAGAATGTCGTAATGTATGAGGATAACATTACAAGGTTGGCAAAGAATGTTGCATATTATATATGTAACCCAAGAAGTAAGATTGATAAATTATTTTATGGATTAAAACCATTTCTCGGTCGAGCATTAGTCTCACAATCTTTATAATCGTACAGAGATATAGTCTCATGTGCTATCAAGATAGAAAATTAAATCTCTAAGTATTATTAATTTAAAGAGAAGTAAGAGATGAATAGATTTTTTGAACATTCTAGAAAAGGAAATAAGGAGAATAAGGAGAAAGTTTACCTTCCACCCATTATTTAATGTGGGAAGAAACACCCTGGTACTTTCATAAAGGGGATGGGAGTTTGTTACAAGTTTGGAAAAAAAGGCCGACAATATCATGATTGCAAGAAAGTGAAAGAGGATATCAATTTTGAATGCTACAATCTTAGTGAATAGCAGCATTATGTAAGTGAATTTCCTATGTGTCAAGGATCCTTACCTCAAAAAAGTACAAGGGAGTAAGGAAAATATTATTCGATCACTACTGCTAAGGGTGAAGTTCCCAATGATGTTGTGGAATGTACAATAATCATTTCTTCAAAATTAAGAAATGATTTATTTTATTCAGGATCATTCCATTCATTTATATTTTCCTATTTTTCCAAGAAAATTATATATTTACAATTTCACTTACCAAGGGAGTTATCAATCAAAACTCTTTGGGGAAGTATCATTGCATCATATTTTTGTCAATAAGATGCCATTATAGAATATAAACATGATTTATCTGCTGATCTTATTTTCATACCCATTATTGAATTTGATATAATCCTCAGCATGGATTGGATATTGGACCATGGTGTGAAAATTTATTGTAATAAGAAGGAGGTTACATTTTTTTGATGATGATAAGGAATATATTATGATTAGAGAAGAAACATCACGATATGATTCTCATTTAGATCCACTGCTAGTACCTCTACTAAATTTTATTATTTTGGAATTCGAGAGTTAAATAGTTAGGGGTGATGAAAAGATTGCTCCAACTATGGATGTACATATTGTGCAAGAATATATTGATGTGTTTCTAGATGATTTACCTAGAAATCCTACCAAATTATAATTTTAGTTTTCTATTGAATTAATTCATGGTTCCCAACCCATATCAATGACATATTATTGAATGGAAACTATGGAATTAGTGGAACTATATAAAAAATAGAGGAATTGTGTAATAAAAGATTTATTCTCCCTAGTGTTTCTCCATGGGGAGCCCCTATTCTTTTTGTTAAGAAGAATGATGGATCTAAGAGGTTGTGCATTGACTATTGGGAGGTCAATGCTATAAAAATAAATAAAAAGTATCCCCTACCACTCACTGATGATTTATATGATCATCTTCATGGAGCTCAATTTTTTTCAAATATTGACCTTCGATCTGGATACCATCATTTCTACGCGAAAATAGAAGACATTCCAAAGACAGCATTTTGATACACATACAGGCATTATGAGTTTAAAGTAATGCCTTTTGGACTGACTAATGCACCCTCTATTTTACTAGATCTGATTAATAGAGTTATCAAGGAATATCTTGATGACTTTGTAGTTGTATTTATTTATTATATCTCGGTATACTCTAAAAACTAATAAGATCATGAAAATTACATACGCAATATTCTAAAGTCTCTCAGAAGAAACGAATTATATGGGAAGTTTAACAAGTGAAAATTCTGGCTATAGGAAATTTCTTTTTATGAAATTATTATCTTTAAGGATTAAATCCCTGCTGAAACGTCAAGGACAAGGGCAATCCAAGAATTTACAGCACTGACGAGTTTAACTGAGGTACACAGTTTTATTGGATTAGCAGGTTATTACCAGCATATCGTTTATGTAATTTCTTTTAAGCCTCATGTTGTTATGTTGGGGGTGTTATTTTATATTCATATTACTATCCTTTTTATGTTAATATGATGAGATACCCGCTCTTTCTCTCATCATTTCATTTTATGATTGTTTAAGTGGTTCCATTAGGCTGCCGAATTTTTGTAAGGGATTCTTTCACTCTTCCTATTTTCAAAGTACTACTTTCATGTCCATTATTTCAAGTTCTTTTATTCCATGTTGGGTAATGATCTATATATTCATCATATTGTCCTTTTATTTTCACATGTTGAGAGTCTATATTTAATCTCATCAATTCATTTTTTTGATGTTTTATGTGACGTCGTTAGGATGCTTAATGTTTCATAAGAGAAATCTTATTTTTTTTCTTCCTTTCTAGTTTTTCATTTAAGATGGTATGTCCTTAAATATTCATTAATATGTTTTTATATACATTATATTCTAGCCCTCTACTATTTTATCGATGATTTATGAGGGGGTGACCCATGTCCCCTCTCTTTTGAATGTTTTATAAAACCCTGCAACATAGCTGTCATGCTGCCGAATTTTTGTCTAAAAATGTCTCTCCCTTTTTTCAAATTATTATTTATATGTGAATTCTCAAATCTCATTATTCTATAGGGTTATTCGGATATATATCAAAATGTTATATTTTAAATTCTGTGATTTACATACATGAGACCATCTTTCTTTTTCTGTGTGTTTAAAGTTACATAAAGATCGTGTCATTAACGCAGTTTTTAAATTGATATGACATTGAAATGAAACTCATTTCTTTTATTCTATATAGGTTATTTATGAAATTATTGATGATGATATATGTGGCGCACATGATAATAATTTAAATTAAGGTTTTTCTTTAATAGAGCTCTAATGCATTGGGTAAAGACTTAATCTATAGAGATGACCATTTAAACAATACCTTGGTGAATAACATTGGTAAATTTGTAATGACACCTTGGGGATGAACCTTGGTGATATAGAAATGATTTTCTAAGTCAAATGTTATAGCCACATCTTCATGAAATTAAACACGGTATTTTTATTATGATATTCCTAGTGATATCTTTCTCATGCATTTATTTATCATGACTTTATTGATGTATCTCAAGTTCACATGTAAAATGTTTCTCTTGATTCCCTTACTGGGCCTTCTGCTCACCCTTTCCATTGATGTATGCTCCCAGGTTACGAGATGTTGTAATGAACATAGTATGAACAATTAATAAGACTTTAACGTGTTTAAGAAGAATGTTTTATATTGTTTTCATGTATTATGTTCCTGATTTCCAAGATACTAGACTTTAAAGATCCTCTGTATGTAAAATGTAATTAAAAGTTATGTATTAATAAAGAGGGATGCTATAGCTGATATCAAAGGATAGTTTAGTTATTTTTGGAAATTAGGATATGAAAACATTTGGAAGAACCCTATATAAAAAATTAAATATAGGAAATATTTCTGGTAATTTGGAGAGTTTTGATTAAGTGATTTATCAAACAAATACATCCCAGTCTGGAAACGAGCTGGTAGAGGTGGCTCTGGAATAGATGTATATAGGGGTAAAACCCAAAAACACCACTTTGAGATAGGCTCAAACGGGGACTGGTAAATGACAAAGAGCCTTGTTGCACTTTTGGTTATGACACTCCCAGAGGATATGTTAGTTTAATCCAATCTTTTTATGAATCATTATGAAACAATTATAGAAAATTTTAATTTTCTAAGCATGTTGTCTTAAGAAATAAAGTCCTTTTTAGTTAAAATCTTCATAAATGAAATAAGTTTTCCATGAAGTATTTATTATTTTAGAAAATGTCCCCGTCATCTAGGAATACGTTGAAGTATTTCCTGAGGAGTTTCTTGGACGTCCCCCAGAAAGAGTGGTAGAGTTCTCCATTGAACTCTTACCTGGATCTCATACGATTTCAAAGACCCCCTAAAGGATGGAAAATGTAGAGCTAGAGTAATTAAAGAAACAACACAATGATCTATTGCATAATGGGTTTATCTGACCAAGTGTGTCTCCTTTGGTATCACCAGTTCTCTTTGTGAAGAAGAATGATGGATCAATGTACCTATGCAATGATTATAGAGAACTGAATGGGATCATAGTAAATAAAAAATACTATCTTCCAAGAATTGATGACTTATTTGACCAACATCGTGGGACTCAATTCTTCATTAAGAATGATCTTCGTTCTAGTTATCATAAATTAAGGGTGAAGAATGATGATATTCCAAAAACTGCCTTCCAATCAAGATATAAGAATTATTAGTTTGTTGTTATGCCCTTCGGACTGACTAATGCACCATTGATTTTTATAGATCAAGAATATTTTGATTTTTGAAACCTATGTTTTATCAAATGGATATCATTTGTATAAGAGAATGATTAAGTGATTAAATGATAATGGTTATTTTGGATGATGTTTTCTATTTTGGAGTACTATTTACCTAAGAGAAATAAAATTCTACAAGATATAAATTGTGGAGGAATGGTAGAATTTTTTGGTGAGAATTTATGTATTTATTGTGGACATATGGTGATTTGGGTTATTTCTGGAAACTGATGAACCTAGAATAAAGAATATTTGAATAGGTTAATTAAATATTAGTATGAGACTTTAATAGTAGTAGATGTTATTTGGAGATAAATTTTACGATTTATTGGGGAAGACTATGTGATTTAATCCTTCTGAGTTATGGGTTCCAAACTTACTTTGGATTATTCTGACGAATTTTGAGGATGGTTGTGTATTGAATGGTCTTTCTGGAACTTTGGGTACATTTATTGAGTTTTGGATATTAATAGACATATTTCTTTTGATAAAGGATTAACCTTTTTGGGGATTATATGATCTCATAAAAACAATTATAGTTTTACTTAATGACTAATGTCAAGGGAAGAATATAGTTTTTCTTTTCTGGATTATGTGATTCTCTAGAAGATCATTCTTGTACCCTAGATGAGACCAACTCTTTTTGAATGCTCATTATTTGGAGAAAAAATTAGTCTTGGTGGAAACATATTAAGGTATGAAAATCTACTTAAATGTAAGTATATTTCCTTAAGTTTTTATTTTATGTAGTAAATGAAGTCCTCAAAATTATGAAAAGGAATGTAAAACAAAAATGTTGTTGTTTTACATTTCTTACTGGATAATCAAAGACCATTTAACACATCTTATGTTTGTGATCTTCTTGTGGTTAATTTTCTCTTAATCATGTTTTCTATTACTCTCAATCAGAATATGACCCTTTGTTTTCTCTTCCATATCCATGTTTTCCTACATGGTATCCTAGTATGGGTTAACTCTGGTGACCATTGTACTTCCCTTTCATTCTTTTAATGTAATAGTTTTACTGACTTTTTTTCCAATGTTGGACTTTCAACAAAATTTCCAAGCCTAATTTTAAAATTTCAAGGACGCAATTTATTATGGGGGGAAGATTATAACAGCCCAAAAGTTTGAATAAATTTTTTTCCTAACATTGTGTGTTATTTTATTTTATACTCAACAAAACATTTTAATATAATGAAATTAGTATAATTAAAATAAGACCATTGGGTTTCGACTGTTATATGACCATTGGTCAATATGACTGTTGGAAACTAAATGTTGTGATTATTTTCTAAAAATACATGTGAACATGATTAATTAATATAGAAAGATGATTTTATGGCCCCATCCAGTAATCTTGGGCAAATCGAAGCCTATCTGATAGAACAGGAGAAGGAGGTAGCACCATTGGGCATTACTCTAGACCAAACCCAAAATAAACATCATCGTGTGATGTTGGAACGGAATTGTCGTCGCGAGAAGTTCATGATGATAGAAATCACTACTTGGGAAATGTTGGTCGAGCCGCCACAAGAATCTACCACCCTAGCACACTATACTCTTAGGTCCTTTGCTGGTTCTATAAGGGGCTATGTAACAAGACCATAATTGCATTGTGTAATCATTTGATTTATATAAAAATTGTGATTTCTTCTTGTGGTAATGTTTTTGAATTTTCAAATGTCCGGATAAATATATTATGCATATTATTGTTGAATTTTAGAAAAATGTTTTTTTAGAAATATTTATGTAAACCTTGAATAATTAATTATGTGCAATGATTTTCAAACAATGGTCTTATACAGTTACATTCATTATGAAATTTAGAGTCTAATAAGATCAACTTAATTATCGATGAATATTAAATTATGTATAGTGATTTTACGCTTATGATTAGTGATGTCATCAAATTGATAAAGTAACCTCAGTTAATAATGTATTAATATAATCTAGGCACCTTCATTAAGTATTCTGATTCAATAAAATAGGTAAATAACTATTTCAGAAAATATTGGTAAAGTATTTGTTTTTTGGGTGAATGGTGTTTTTTATTTAAAAATAAATTTAAAAATATTTCAAAAATTAATTTAATAAAATGGAGTTTATTTTTGAAATCAAATCACCAATATTATGTTAAGGATTATTATTGTGATTTTTCTGAAACAGTTGAATTTTATCTGAATAGTGCTTTTATTTACAAATTAAATTAAAAATATTTAAAAAATTATTTTCATAAAATGGATTCCATTTTTGAAATCAGAGCGTTGATATTTGGTTAAGGTGAATTTTTTGGATTTTTCTGAGAAAGTAGAATTTTCACTGAATAGTGAAAATACGTTTTCTAAGTTTCGAGTGTTTAATGACAACATTAAGGATGTAATAATTATGAAATAATTATGGTCTACTTATGAATAGTATGATAAGGTATTAGGGGTCCCATGTGGCCAATACCATGGGAAAATACCATGGGAAAGCCCATGGTTTTTCCAATATCACAGATGAGGTGTCCCTTGGCATATTAATGCTTTGTATCCTCAATTCTTCTATAAATACCAAGCCCTTCCCTCATACATTTCACTCCCAACTCTCCCACAACGAAGCTCTGGTCTCATTACCATCTATGTAATCCTCCCTAAGAACCCACAAGCCCTCATGGTCCCGACCGTCGAGTTTTAAGAGTTACATTTTAAGTTAAGGGATCCTACCTCTCACATTCTTTTGAAGTGCTCTCATTTATGCCATTTCGTGTAAGCCCCATGTTCTTAGGTTGGGGGTGTTCTTTTATATTCATATTTCTGTCCTTTTCATGTTCATATGATGATATTCTCCTTCTTTCTCTCATCATTTCATTTTATGAATGTTTATGTGGCGTGCTTAGAGTGCCAAATTTTTCATAAGAGAAATCTTATTTTTGTCTTCCATTCATGTTTTTCATTTCATATGGTATTTCATTCAAATTTCAACACCATGTTCATATATCCATTATATTCTGCCCCTAAACTATTTTATGGATAATTTATGAGTGGTTGACCCATGTCTTCTCTTTTTTCAATGTTTTTTAAAACCCTGCAACATAGTCGTTATGCTGCCGAATTTTTGTCTCAAAATGTCTCTCTCTTTTTCTCAAATTCTATTATTTTATAACGTGAATACTCAAAACTATTTATTATACTGGGGTATTCACATATATATCAATATTTTATACTTTCTATTCTATAATTTACATACATGAGACCTGCTTTCCTTTTCCGTGGGTTTAAAGTTACATAACGATCATGTCTTCAAAGAAGTTTTTAAAATGTTATGACTATGAAATGAAACTGATTTATATTATTCTATATGGGTTATTTATGAAATTATTGATGATTATATATGTGGCTCACATTATTATAAAGTCAAATTAAATGTGCGCCCTGATATCTCTACAATGCATTGTGTAAAGACTTAATCTCTAGAGATGACAATTTTAATGATACCTTGGTGAATAACCATGGTAAATTTTTAATTGCACCTTGGGGATGGACCCTGGTGATATGGAAATGATTTTCTAAGATAAATGTTGTAGCCACATCTTCAAGTTATGAAACATATTATTTTTATTGTGATATGCCTCATGATCACTTTCTCATGCCTTAAAGTTATTTATCATGACTTTTTTGATGTATCTCAATTTCACATGTAAAATGTTTCTCTTGTTTCCCTTACTGGGCCTTCTGCTCACCCTTTTCTTTGATGTATGCCCCCAGGTTATGAGATGCTATAATGAACTTATGATGAACAATGATGAATCCTTTCAAGTGTTTAAGAATAATGTTTTATATAGTTTTCATGTATTATGTTCTTTATTTCCAAGACACTAGACTTTAAAGAACCTCTATATGTAAAATGTAATGAAAATATATGTTTTAAAAAGGCGGGATGCTATACCTATGAAGAAACAGAAATTGAACCTCATCTGGCTTATTGCGAAGATCTTATCAGATATCATGATACCATAGAATAATTTTTGAGAAAACGGACTACATGTCTGGTTAAAGTCATTTGGAAAAACCATAAAATGGAAGAGGCAACGTGGGAACTTGATAAACATATGATGAACCCCCCCCCCCCCGAATATTTTGAGGTAATAATATTATAGAAATTTCTAGAAATAAATTATTTGAAGGGGTAATAATGAAACACTCTAATCTTCAACAATAAGTTTCTATTTGTATAATAAAATAGATTTTGTTGTACGCAACTTCTAGTTCTATCACACCATGAACAATCAAACTCGTTTTTTAAAAAGTAGTTATGAATAGTAATTCCCATTTTTTTAAATTTTTTAAATATTATTTTTCATAATGGAATTCTTGATAGACTCGGAATATCCAAATTGGATTCAGGTGATATTTTAGTATTTTTATGAAAACATAATATTTTTGATGAATTGTGAAAAAAACAGCGTTATTGTTTAAAACTGGCTTTTTAGTTAATTGCTTATTTGTTAATTTAAATCTATTTTAAAAAAAATTGATACATACTACCAATATTAGCCTAATTTTTTTCATTGGAGTCATTTTATAATAAGATTAGATATATAATCTATTATTGAACTTTTTAACGCCTTTTACCCACCTTCTAGGCACATTTTCAAATTTGCATAAAATGTAATTTTACTACCTCTATCAATTGAATTTCAAAAATCCAACAGAAACAGTTTTCATCCTTAAGTAAAATGTGGTTCAATAGAATGAAAATAATTTTGGTGAACAATAACTTTTGAATTTTATTGGCCACGATTAAAAGTAAATATGGTAATTAAAGGTAAATATAACATTATAATTACCCCAAAAAATGTACTAATTATATTGAATAAGTTTATATTGATAAAAATCAACCCGGGGACAAAAATAAGATCCTTTATGATCCATTTGGGTTAGATTAGGAAATTTATTATTTATTATTTAATGAAGCGTTACAAGTGATACATTCAAATTTTATTAACTAATCCATTATTAATATATGGTTATACATAATATAAATTCAACTAAAAATATTAATTATAAATATAAAAATATTTCATTCATTGTGATATTTTATTTATAATTTTCAGATATTATATAATTAAATTTATATATGATAGAATGATGATGCAGTAATTACCTTGTGATGAAAGATTAAATTAATTTATATTATAAATATTAAGATAAATATAAATTGGAACATTTGATGCCATCCAGAAATTTTATAGTTTAATATGACATGTTTGGAATTATTCAATGTATTTTTTAGAACTAATCAAGTTGTTATGACTTTCACAATAAAAAAACTACTAAATAGTGTAAAAATTGACATAAATATGTTTTTAAAACAAATACTATTTTATTAAATGATATAATATTCCTAAAAATATGATATTAAATAAAAGTTCATAGATAAGGTTATATATTTCATTAATGAACCACATGAGGTTTGTATGTCATTTTATAGTATGTTTATTCACAATGTAATATAAAAATATAAGAAATAATGGTAATTGTTAAAATATTTAACTAAGAGTTAAATATAAAAGATAAGGTAAATATGGTGACCTAAACATCTCTACAACCTATTGGTTGATATTTTTTAGACCCATACCAACCTTTTCCTCTAAATAAATCCATTAGGAGCTATTATAAAACGAAAATCATTTTATAATAAATTAATATTTCAAACTTTTCATAAAGTTCCCCTCACCTCACTTACAAAACGGTACTTCCCCTTCTCTTAAATTCACACCTACAAAGCCTTTTGGATCATCCGACACATGCTAAAATCACCTCCAAACTACCCTAAATTCAACATAGATTCATTAAGTTGATCTATAAGCCAATATATGGGTCCCTTCTATTCAAATAAAAAGGAAGAACTTGAAGAAGAGGTAATTATTTCATCACCTCTTTCAATATAATATTCTTCTTCCACATCCCCTTTCTTTGTTGTCTCCATACCAAAATAGTAAATCCAGTAAATTATATATAATTAGATTTTATTTTAAATATGGTACTACCATATTCATTATTCTATCCATCCTATAAATGACAAAGTCACCATACGTGCGTATTTACGGCTTACCGTCTCAACGTCATGGTGTATTTTGTTATTCAACACATCGTTATTTGGATGGGAATAATTTTGAGTATAATTGAAGTAAATAATTTATATAACTTCTTTATTATTCCCAATATATAATGTTCCATCCAACTACATATGATTTCACAATCAATAGAATGATATTGTCTCTCGTGTGTGTGTACGGTTTACCATCTCCACGACGCAATGAGATTGAATTCTCCATCACAACCATTCACGAATAATTTTAATATAACGATTAACAATAATTTGTAAGAACTTAATAACATTTTTGATATTAATCTAATACATCCTATCCATACCAAACATGACTTACATAAAAAATATATAAAGGAAAATGAATCAGTTGATACTTGAAACAATAAAAATACTGAAATATTATTAACAAATAAATATTACAGGATCATATCTGATATCATATTTATGTATGTGGATCCTTTATAATTTAATAAAATTGATTTAACCATTATACCGTAGGTTAACGTACCATCGACTAAGGAAGAGTACAAGGTAAGGGTTAATGTTTACAATCTCTTTATTATATGAGATTGTTTGTATGTGAGTATCTACTGGGACCTCTTTATCATCAACATCTTTGTTTCTTAAAAATGTATTTCAAATTTTTTTAACTATTTACTATAATATGGGTAAATTTCACTTATACCCTTATTTGAAATTTTATAATATGTTTTGAAAGGAATATTTCCGTCTTTTTTCATACAAGGTACTTTATTACCTTTTCATCATATTAAAGAATGGATGGTTTTTTAACTTATACTATGGGAGAAGCTATTTTTTACACTTATAACATGTTCTAAGATTCACATACAATATTAAAAGATTATTAATAAAATAAATGTTTTCTTTACTATTAAATTAATTCGAAGAAAAAAGAGATATATCACTGAAATAGTTTTTGGTTTTATTTCTTCTATGCCAACATCCACTGTTGTATTTTAAGATTGTTCGAAGTTTATTTATTAATATATGATCATACATATTGTATTAAATGATTTTTGATATGTTTGATTGTGTATGTGCTATTTTTGTACCATTCATGGTTTATGGTTAAAGTATTATCATTTTGTATTCTAGTTTTAAGATGAATTTTTTTGTTATGTTTCATCCTTCTCATATGAGGAATGCATTAGACATAGTAAGTGACGGGCAGGTCCAGCTCTAGCCTCTCGATGCATCGGTAGGTCTCGTGAGACAAATTAGTGTCTTGGATAAAGGACATGACCAAATTTTTATTTTTACTCTTGGAATGAGTCCTTTACTATGTGGTTATGATGTTTGGCATTATGCATTACATCATTATGACATTTGTAATTGAAATTACGTGTGATTATTTGACTAGTATCGTATCCATGTTAATATGTAAATAGAATTTATTTGATTTATCATTTCCATATTATGATTATGTTTAAGTTTAAAAGGATTGTGTTTGAGACTTATACATTTACTTAAATGTTTATTCTTATTTGTGATTATTTCTTCAATATGGTTATCCTCACTAATCATTTGAGCTCAACCCATTATTATGGTTTATTTTTACCAGGATGCGAAGAAGTATATTGTGATTGACATATAGTGATAGGTTGTGGTATATGAGTGTGTTCAAAGAATAAAAAATGTTGTTTATTTTAATTTCATAATGTAATGTAAAACATGTATTTGTATCTAGTACTTCCAAGGATACTAAAGTGATCAGTCTTTAGGGACATGATCTCTTGTGATCATGCCATGGTATTTAATAATGTTCCGACTCTGGGTAACTAGAGTCGGGGTGTTAGAGTTGGTCTCAAAGAATTTTTAGTACAAAGAATGGAATCTAAATTTAGAATAATTCGGATTAAATAAAATTACACTATGATAAATCATTAGGATTTGTATAGAGGGATCCCCTATAATTTTGGTAAGGTAGATATTTTGTTAGTTTCCAAACAAATAAATCCTGATCTAGATACTACATGTGGATGTGGTTCTGGAACATAGGTATGTAGGAGTGAAAACTCTAACAATCATTTTCTGAGCTAAACATGGGGTATCCTAGTAAATGGAAACAAGACTTACTACAAACCTGGTTTAACACTATTGGGGATATTCTTTTGATATTTCACATATTCATTAAAAACAATTATGAAGGATTTATGAGTAAATACTTCCCCAATGAAAACATTTTTATGGTCATGGATTATTTCAATAAATTTTTCAATTTATATTTGTTATTTAACATGTTTCGAATTATGTATTGTGATTCATAAACTAATCATGTGTATGCCATTGTTTAGAAATGAAGCCTAATATAAGGAATGGAACCCATATCAATGCATGCAATCCATGTATGGATTTCCCTCATATACAAGATAATTATAGTGGATTTGCTGAGAAATTGGTGCTGATCAGTTTATAACTGTACTGGGAAAACTTTCTCTGGTTATGAATAATAACCTTACCCGTATGGAGCACCCTGATCCACAATTCAGATTATCAATGTTAGATCGCTTCATGTGGAAACAACCACAACAATTACATGGGAATACAAATCCATTTGTACATGAGAAATTGATATGTTCCTTAGATAAATATATTTCATGCTTTGGGAGTAGCGAAATGGAAAAGGTTGTTATGGTAGTTTATCGCCTCACAGGATATGTAGATAAATGGTGTTCATTAAATAAAAACACAAAGGAGGATGAATAAGTGTCAAATATGGAATTGAGGGAGCTTAAAGATATTTTTATATAAAAATTCATTCATCGTCAATATAATGTGGATATGGAAAGGCAATTTCTGAGTCTGAGGCATAAGGTGGATGAGAATGTCTCAATGTATAAAGATAACATTACAAGGAGAGCAAGGCATGCTTTAAATTATATATGTAACCCAGTAAGTAAGATTGATCGATTCATTGATGGGTTATAACCATTTCTCCATCAATAATTAATCTCACAATCCTTCTCGTTGTATGAATATATAGTCCCATGTGCTATCAGAATAGAAAATGAATTCACTATTTCTTATAACTTTAAAGCGAATAAAGAGAAGAAGAGATCTACTAAACATTCTAAAAAATTAAATAAGGGGATGAATGGGAATGTTGACTTTCCAACCAGTAGTAAATGTGGGAAGAAACGCCCTGGTACATTCCTGAAGGGGATGTGAGTTTGTTACAAGTGTGAAGAAAAAGGCCACCAAGCTAATGATTTCAAGTGAAATAAAGAGGTTGTCAATGTTTAATGCTACAATTTTAGAGAAATGGGGAAGTATGAAAATGAATTTCCTATGTTCCAAGGATGATTTCCTCAGAATCAGACAAGGGAGAAAGGCCAATATTATGTTATCACTACGGATGAGCTTGAATTTTTTAATGATGTTGTTGTAGGTACATTAATCATTTCCTCAAAATAAGGCAATGATTTATTTGATTATAGATCATCACATTCTTTAATATGTTCATATTTTTCCATGAAAATTAGATATTTTCAATTTGACTTAACATGGGAGTTTTCAATCAAAACTCCAAAGGGAAGTATCACTTCAACAACATTTTTTTAATCAGTTATCATTATAGAATATAAACATGGTTCATCTTATGATCTTATTATCATACACAAGATTGAATTTGATATAATCCTTAGCATGGATTGGCAGTCGGAGCATGAAGCCAAAATTTATTATAAGAAGAAGGAGGTCAAAATTCGTTATGATGATAAAGAATACATTATCTTTAGAAGAAAAATTTCACTATCTAATTCTCATCTAGATCCACCCCCAACTTCTCTACAAAATTCTATAATTGGAGAGGTAGGGACACAAATAGCTATGGGTGAGGGAAATGAATGTTATCATTGGGTATGTACCTATTGTGCATGAAAAAATTGATGTGTTTCTAGAGGATTTACCTAGACATCCTCCAGAATGTGAATTTGAGTTATCTATAGACTTGATTACTGGTTCAAGGCCCATATCGAAGACTCCTTATAGAATTGATGTGATGCAATTAGTGGAACTAACTAAACAACTAGAGGAATTCAGTAATAAAGGATTTATTCACCCCAATGATTCTCCATTGGGAGCCCCTAATCATTTTCTTAACAAGAAAGATGGATCTATGAGGTTGTGCATTGACTCTTGGGGGATCAATGCTATAAAAATAAATAACATGTATCCCCTACTCCACAGTGATTATTTATTTGATCAACATCATGGAGCTGAATCTCTTTTAAGGATTGACCTTCGATTTGGATACTATCAGTTGTGCGTTAAAAAGGATGACATTCCAAAGACAGCATTTCGCACCAGGTATGGGAATTACAATTTTATAGTAATGCCATTTGGATTGACTAATGTGCCATATGTTTTTCTATATCTAATGAATAGAGTTTTCAAGGAATATCTTGATGACTTGGTAGTGTTATTAATTGATGATATCTTGGTATAATCTAAAATCTATGAGGATCATGAAAATTACTTGGGCACTATATAACGACTCTTAGAATAAATAAATTATATGAGATTTTTATGTAGTGAAAATTTTATCTTCATGAAATTTCATTTCTTGGTCATATTGTCTCTAAGGATGGAATCTCTGTTGACCCTTCAAAGAAAAGAGAAATCCAGGAATTTCCAGCACTGACGAGTATAACTGAGGTACACAGTTTTATTGGTTTAGCATGTTATTATCTGTATTTCATCAAGAATTCTTCCCGATTGGATAACCCATTAACCATGATCACAAGTAATGTGGATAAATTTTATTGGAAAAAAAGTGTGAAAAATGTTTTTATGAATTTGAGAGAAGAATAGCCAATTCTCTTATCTTGACTCTACCATCGTGGAATGATGGGTTTGTTATTTATAGTGAGGATTCAAAGAAAGGACTTGGTTGTGTCCTTATGCATAACCGTAGAGTTATTGTCTATGCATTGCGGCCTCTAAAAACTCATGAACAAAACTATCCTACTCATCATCTTGAGTTAGAACCTGTAATATTTTCCTTAGTGAAATTGAGACACTATCTTTATGGTAAAAAAATGTGAGATATATATTGATCACATGAGTTTGCAGTAATTTTCTCATAAAAATAACACAACATGAGGAAAACGAAATGGCTCAAACTACTCCAGGATTATGATTTTACTATACACTACCACCCTGTGAAGGAAAATACAGTGGAAAATGCTTTGAGTAGAAATGATTATAGAGTTTTGAACAATATCAGAGTTGAAAGGGATCCTATTTTCATGGATCTAGTAAATATAGATATGGGAGTAATCATGGAATGTGAAACATGGATACTTTTTCAAATGGTTTCAAATCATATTTACTCAAAACGATAAAATGTTCTTAAACTGATGGTGAGGTGTTTCAAAAGAAAATTAATGTTGTGAATGATGGGAGATTGATTGAATTCATATATGAAGATTGAATTTTGAAATTTGGGAAAAGAATTTTTGTTCCCGATATACCTTATCAACAAAGTTAATTTTTGGATGATGCTCATAGCTCTAATTTCTCTATACACCCTGGTATCACTATGATATAAGAGATTAGAAGGAGCATTTTTCTTGGGACATCATGAAGGGGGAGATTGTTGATTATGTCAAGATGTATCATTATCCAATCGGAGATGGTAGGAAGACAACATCCAAGAGGATTCATGCAACCTCTTCAAATACCAGAGTGGAAATGAGATGATATTATGATGGACTTTTTCATGGGGCTACCAAAGTCTCCTAAAAGGAATAATGCAAGATGGATCATTATTGATCATCTTTCCATGTCAGCACATATTCTTTCTAAAAGATTAGATTTACCACTTGAACCTTTAGCAAGACTATATATTAGTGATGTTGTAAGACATCATGGGGTACCATTATCAATTGTTTCTTATCGTGATCCCCATTTTACATCAAGATTCTAAAAAAGTGATTAGAAATCCTTTGATACTGAAAATTGTTTGAGCACTTCCTAACACCCTCAAAATGATGGACAATCAGAATGGACTATTAAATCATTAGATGAAATGTTCTTATCTTGCTCATATGATATTCAAGGTATGTTGGATAGGTCTTTACCTCTGGTAGAATATTCTTATAATAATAGATTCAATTCAAGATTTCAGATGGAACCATATGAAGTATTATATGGAATGTGATGTTGCACACTATCTTGTTGGGATGATGTTCGTGAAAGAAAACTCATTGGCTGAGAACTTATTGAAGAAACAATGGGAAAGGTGATGATTATCCAAACCCACATCAATGCATCTCAAAGTAGGAAAAATAGCTATGTCGATAACTGAAGGAAGGATTTCGAATTTTAGGTAATAGATCATGTTATAATGAAGGTATCTCTAAATAAATGTGTTATACGATTTGATAAGAAGGGTAAATTAAGTACCAAGTACATCAGATCTTTTGAAACTCTAGAACAAATTAGAGTTGTAGATTACTATTTGGAAATACCGCCAAGCCTCTCTAAAGTTCATGATGTGTTCTATCTCTCACAATTAAAAAATACATGCCTGAAACAATGCATGTACTCACCAATGAAGAAATATAATTGTAACATGATATGTCTTATTGCGAAGAGCCTATAAGAATTCTTGATAAAAGAGAACAGTTATTGAAAAACAAGACAACTAATCTGGTAAAATTTATTTGGAAAAACCAAAAAATGGAAGAAGCAATGTGGGATCCGGAAGAACAAATGACGAAGAACCCCCCAATTCATTTTATGTAGTAATATTGTAGAAATTATGAGGGAAAAAACTATTTGAAGGAGGGAATAATGTAACACCCCAATCTTCCACAGTACATTTCTCTTTGAATAATAAAATAGTTTTTGTTGTACACAACATCGATTTCTAGCACACCACAATCAATCAAAATATCAGTTTAAAAAGTAGTTATGAAGAGTAATACACAATTTTTGAAATTTTATAAATTTTATTATTCCAATTGGACTTCATTTTTGGATTCAGAATATCAAAATTATCTTAGGGTGAATTTTTGATATTTTTCGGAAAACATTGTATTTTTGATGAATAGTTAAAAAGACTGTGTTATTTTATAAAAACTACCTTTTTAATTAAATGATTATTTATTAATTTAAATTAATTAAAAAGTAAAATAAATTAATTATACTTTTATTAGTCCAATTTAGTTCATTGAAGTCATTTTATAGTAATTTTAGATATATAAACTTTATTGAACTTTTTTGACGCCTTTTACTCCCCTTCTAGGCACATTTGCAAATCTGCATAAAATATTATTTTCCATCTTCTATAAATTGAATTTAGAAAAATCTTATATACATGGTTTTCATTAGTAAGTAAAATGTGGTTCAATAGGATGAAAATAATAGTTTGGTGAACAGTACCTTTTAATTTTAATTACCATAGTTAAAAGTGAATAAAGTAATTAAAGGTAAAAATAATACTATAATTACTCCAACACATGTACTAATTCTATTGAATAAGTGTATTTTAGAAAATCAAACATAGTAAAAAAATAAGATCCTTTTTTATCCATTTGGGTAAGATTATAACATTTATTATATTTTATTTATAGAATTGTTAAAAGTGTTAAATTCCAATTTTATTAAATAAACCATTTTTCATATAGTTTTATACTTAAGATAAAATCAATTATAAATATTCGCTATAAATGAAATAATATTTTCTTCATCATTATATTTTATTTATAATTTTTGGACATTAATTAATTAAATTTATATATGAAACAATGATAAAGGTGTAATTACCTTATTATTGAACGATTGAAATAATTGATATTATAAATATTATAATAAATGTAAATTTAAACTTTTGATGTCATCCAGAAATTTTATAAGTCAATATGAAATGTTAGGGATGATTCAATTATTTTTTTTCAAAGTAATAAATTTTTTATAACCTTAACAAAAAACCAAATACTTAATAGTTTAAATATTGACATAAATTAGTTTTTAAAACAAATTCTATTTTATTCAATGATATAATATTCCAAAAAACCTAAGATTTGTCCAAAGTAAATATATCATGTTATATATTTCAATAATGAATCACTTGAGGTTCTTCTATCATTTTATAGTATGTTTATTAACAATTTAATATAAAAATACAATAATACATTGTAAATGTTAAACTATTTAACTAAAAGTTAAATCTAAATAATAAGGTTAATATGGGGACCTAAACATTCCTAAAACATATTGGTTTAGAAGATTTCAACCCATACTCACCTTATCCTCTAAATAAATCCATTTGAATATATTATAAAATGAAATTTATATTATAATAAATTAATATTTCAGTCTTTTCCCAAGGTTCCCCTCACATCTCTTATAAAAGGGTACTTATACTTCTCTAAAATTCACACCACCAATGCCTTTTGTCTCAGCCAAACCATGCCCAAATCCCCTATAAACTACCATAACTTAAACATAGAGTCCATACATTGATCAGAAGGCTATCCTAAGGTGCACTTTTGTTCCAATAAAAAGTAAGAACATGATGAAGAGGTAATTATTTCATCACCTCTTTCAAAGATCATTTCTTCTTCCACATCCTATTTCTTAATTGTTTATATAAAAATAATAATACCTACAGTACCATATTCATACTGAGATGTTATTATAAATATTTTAGAACAATATTTAGTAATCTATCCATCCTATTAATGACATAGTCACTATACGTGTGTGCGTACGGCTTACTATCTCCACGTCGTGGTGAAGTTTGTTATTCAACACATCATTATTTCGATGAGTATATTAATGAGTATAATCTATATAAATAATAAATATAAAATATTAATGATTATTTATATATAATTTACCATCCATCTACATATTATTTTACCATCAATAGAATGATATTTTCTCTCATGCGTATGTCTGGTTTACCGTCTCTACGACGCGATGAGATATTATTCCCCATCATAACCATTAAACAATAAATTGCATTTGATGATTAAGAATAATTTTTAAGAAATGAATGTCAATCTGGATTTGAATCGAATACATTTTTCCATAACAAACATGACTTACGTAATAAATCATATAAAGGAAAACGAATCTCTTAACACCAAAGACAATAATACTACTGAAATATTATTAAAGAAGTAATATTAGAGTATCATATATGATATCATATTAATGTATGTGGTTCCTGTATAATTTAATAACAATGATTTAACCATTATATATGAGGTTAATGTACCCTCGACTAAGGAATAATACAATGTAAGGGTTAATTTTTACAATATTTTTGTTATATGAGGTTGTTTATACTTGAGTATCTACTAGGTCCTCTTTATCTTCCACGTCCGTGTTTCTTAAAAATTTATTTCAAAACATTTATACTATTTCGTAGACTATGGGTTAAAGTCACTTATACCCTTGTTTTAAATTTTATAAAATATTTTTAAAGATATCATTCTTTCATTTTCCAAACAAGGTACTTTGTGACATTTTTGAAAAATTAAGAAAAGAATGTTTTTTTATCTTATATATTAGGTGCAGTTGTTTTTCACCATTATAACACCTTTGAAGCTTCCCATTAAATGAATTCGAAGAAGAATGAGATATTTCTCTCAAATAGTTTTTTTATTGATTTCATCTATGTTAACATCCTTTGATTGATTTTACGCTTGTTTGAAGTTGATATATTAAGATACAATCTTCCATATTGTATTGATGGTTTTGTGAAATGTTTTACTATGGATGTGATATTTTTATTACATTCATGGTTTAAGGGTAAAATATTAACATTTCATATTCTATTTTTAATAAAAAAAATTATTTTATTCTTCATCCTTTTTATATTTGGAATGCATTGGATGTAGTAAGTGATGGGCAGGGCCCGCTATAGCCCCTCAATTCATCGGTAGGTCTCATGAGACAAATTAGTGTCTTGGAACAAGGCCTTGAAAAAAAATTATTTTTAGTATCAGCACAAGACCTTGACTATGTGGATATAATGTCCAACATTATGCATTCCATAATTATGAAATTACTTATTGATATATCATGTGATCATTCAACTAGTAGAAAATCCCTATGAATAAGTTAATGGCATTTATTTGATTGATCTTTTCTATATTATTCTAATGTTGAAGTTTAAAAGGATTATGTTTTAGTCTTATAAATTTTCTTAGATGTTTATACTTATTTATGATTGTTTCTGCAATATTGATATCCTTACTAAGAATTTGAGCTCAACCGTTTCTGATGTTTTATTTTTCCCAATATGTGATGATGTATTTTATTATTGACCTGCAGGGATAGGCTAAGGGATATAAGAGTGTTAAAAGGAGACAAAATGTTCTTAATTTTCATTTCATTGTGTATTTTCAAACATATGTATGTATCTAGTACTTCCTAGGATACTAAAGTGATATGTATTTCTATATTTGATAACTTGTGATCATGACAATGTTATATAATAATGCTCCGACTCTAGGTAACTAGGGGCAATGCATTATAATTCTAGTCCTACAAATGTTTTATGGTATATTCTAATCATTCCAAGAATTAGGTGCTTATATATAAGTGAGTATACTAGAAAGAAATTGATGTGGAATGTAGATACCAGAATTAGATATGGGAAATTATGTCACTCGAAAGAATCTCTTATGTGGAAGAGAATTGATCATGAGTATCTTGAATTTGAAAACAAATTAAGGAACCTTCGTATTGCATTATCTACATATGTATTGAATTCTTTTGGTTTTCAAAGAATCACTCACAGTACATGACCGGTTCTGTTGGTAATCTATTTCTTAAAACCATGGTTATGCATGAAACAAAAATACATCTTCTAATCTATGTTTATATCTGGAAAAAATCAACTAAGTAATGATATTGATGTTTATTTGGCTCCATTGATCAAGGATTTGAAATTATTATGGGATTGAGGTGTTAAATTTTATGATTCATATATAAATGAAAATTTCACATTGGAAACCATGTTGTATGGTATGATAAATGACTTTTCTACATATGGAAATTTGACAGAATATATCATTAAAGGAACTTTGCGGTATCCAATTTATAAAAAAGTTAAATGGTCATTTAGGATGAAACATTCATTGAAACCCATGTTTCTATGACATCATAGATTTCTACCCCGAGGGAACAAGTAATGATCTTGGACGACATCATTTCATTGATCTTCAAAAGAATGTACAACACCATCTTTACTAACAGGTGATCAACTATTTGATAATGTAAATGATTTGGGCACTGATTTCAGTAGACCATTTAAAAAAACCTTACAAAAACCAGTTGGAAAAATGGATCAATATTTTTTGAATAACCCAAATGCAATGGTATGTACATCCGACATTTTCGTTATGTTATTCATATTGAAATAAATGTGATAGTTTCATCAGTACGTTGCTAAATGCACCCATAAAATCAAAGGATAGAAATAAATCTATGATGGACATGGTTGATATGGGAATATGAGAAGAGTTGACACCTATATTGGGTGAAGAACAAAATTTTCTTCACTAACTTCTTACACTCTCTCCAGGAATGAGAGATATCAGTTTTGAAACATCTTGAATCACGTAAAGGTTCCAATGGGGTATTTATAACATATCACGAACATCATGTCAATGATATATTTAATGTTAAAGTGTCTAACACACTAGTGCAGAAAACGTTATTTACGTCGGTTATTTTTTGTTTTTTACATCGGTTTTTAGCTGACGTTAATACGAACGACGTTATAAATAATGTTTTTTACGTCGGTTATTCAAAACCCGACGTAAAAAATGTAAGATCACGGTATTTATCACATCGGTTAATTAATAACCGACGTGAAAAAAGGGAGGTGGAGGTTTATGACGGCGGATATATAATAACCGTTGTGATAAACCAGGGGGGTCGTTAGCACGTCGGTTATGACAGAACCGACGTGGTAAACACGTACGGGGGGTTTTATCTCATCGATAATTCAATAACCAACATGATAAACCCCTGGTAAAGGGTTTAGCACGTCTGTTATATAATAATCGACGTGGTCAACAAGCCTGGCAGGGTTTTTTCACGTTGGTTATGTAATAACCGACGTGAAAAACCATTTCCCAGGCCTTTTATCACGTCGGTTGTTTTAGAAACGACGTGATAAACCATGCCACACGTGTTTATCACGTCAGTTTTAAAAACAACTGACGTGATAAACCCCTCCCGATTTATTTATCACGTCGGTTATAAAATAAGTGATGTAAAAGTCAGTTTTTTTTTGAAATAGAATGTTGTCCTCTACTCTCCCCCAGAAGTAACCAGAAACCAAATAAGCAATTCATACCACAAAAACAGATGGGGATCAAAACAAGAACCAAAAAAACAGATGGGGGTCCAAACAAGAACTAAAGCAAATTTAAGCATTTACATTGATAACATTTAAAACTTACCCCACTTGACAGCCCCCATTCACACCCATGGACTGCCCCCGACCCCTTGGACAGCCCCGAACACCACGAGACAACCCCCCACCATCTTGTATACCCCCCACACCCTGGACAGCCCTCCCCTACCCCATTGGAGCCCCCACCACACCCCTGGACTGCCCCCGACCCCTTAGATATCCCCAAACACCCCTGGATAGCCCCAAACACCCTGTGACAACCCCCCACCCTCATGTATACCCCCCACACCCTGGACAGCCCTCTCACACACCATTGGAGCCTCCACTCACACCCATGGACTACCCCCCGACCCCCTGGAAGGCCCCAAACACCCCGGGACAGCCCCAAACACCACGGGACAACCCCCCCCCCCCCCCCCCACCCTCATTTATACCCCCCCCCCCACACACCACCGGGAAACCCTCCCAGACCCCTGGACACCCCCCAAGCCCACCAAACACCCACACCCTCAACTAGACCCCCCCCCCCAAACCCTAGCCAGCCCCCACCACACCCCTGGACTGCCCCCCGACCACTTGGACAGCCCCAAACACCCCTAGACAGCCCCAAACACCCCGGGAAAGCCCCCCCCCCCACCTTCATTTATACCCCCCAACACCACCGGACAGCCCTCCCAGACCAGAATCTAGACTAGAAAAACCATCATAAGTAGACCAAAACAAGAAGTAGAGCAAAATTAAACATTCACATATATAACATTCAAAACTTACACTGTCAACTTCAAAAAAAACTAAATCCAACCTAAATGACTAACAAATACACAATTATAATGACAATATTCAAAATTACATTTTACATTACAAACAACTAAAATTCAATCAAACCTTTAAAATAATTTGACCACTCCACTTGTAAGTGTTTGATGTCTTCAGCAGTATAGGGTTGAGGGTCATCCAAAAGCTACAAATGAAAAGGATAGTAGTCAACGTGTATAATGACTAAATGAAATTAAAAAATTATGAGAATGTTTAAGAGGAAATATTACCAGGTCAAAATTCACAACATTCCCAGTTGTTATTATTTCATACATGAATCTTAACATGTAATATCCGCATTCGATGATGACTTGTTGTTCATGAAAATTATTTTTGAATGAGTGTAAATTCAATATATTATTTTTATGTAATAAATCAAAAGGTACAAATTATAAATGTATATTTACCTTCACATGTACATATTTGATCTTTGCATTCTTTTTCATTGCGTTTTTTCGAAAGAGGACCCATGCCCTGTTAGAAAATAATACGAATGGGGTAAATTTAAAATTCATTATAATATATAAAACTATTGAGAAATTGAAACTTAAATTTCCAATATCTTCTTAAAACATTCCAGCACATCATCATGGACCGAGCATATCCAATAAAGTGCTTTCTCCCTTGGGCAAAAAACCCCTAACATCCAATGATCACTGATAAAAGGAAATTTAACATTAGTGGTTTTTTATGTTAAAAAATAATTAACTATTTGAGTGAGATGTGTTTCACACCTCTCACAAAAAAGGCATCATCCAACATTGTGTGATTATATTCCTTTCAAGTCTTTCAGCAATATAAATAATTCTTTGTTCCTCATCCAATGCACATGCTTCAGGGGAAATCAATTGTGGGTCCATGAATCCATATACATATGTCAGCTCATTCCTCTCACAAATTTTATAAAGATACCTAATACAAAACAGACATAAGTATACATTTTTAATAAATATAACGTAAGGAAAAGGTGTTAAGACTTACATGGTAAAAATTTTCACCACATTGATGCCCAACTTATCTCTAGTAACAAGCTCCATGATATCAGTTTTCATAATCCCCACACTTATTTCACATCCACAAACATGAGCTTCCATTGGAAACTCATAATGATCCACCAACAAATTTCTATATCTTGACAATCTGTCAAGACAGCTAGTATCTGCATCTGATGTCATAGCTATTTGTCTTTGTTGTTGTCTATACAGTATTTCTTTACCTTTTAAGTATTACTGTAAAAATAAATTGAAAAATATAATAGTTTTCAAATGATAAAACAACTTTAATAAAAATATAAAATAAAATTTATAACACCGTACCTCAATGGTAATGAGTTGAAGATGTCTGGATGGCCAATGTAAAAAATGGCCGATACTATGTCCAACTATTGTCACCTCATCCATAGGTAATGGTATCTGAGCTGAGCTATCTATAATATCCTGTACAGTGACCCTCTGATTCTCTACCTCTAATTGTTGATGATGAATTGTATCTTCTATAAAATATGCAATCCCATATACAACTATATGATGTTGATGATCATCAACATACAACTCGCAATAAGTAGGAAGCTGCAGTGGAGGAGTAGGATAAAAAATGGGGTCTGCAGGCTGAGGTGGGGGAGTGGGAGTTACTGGGGGAGGTGGAGGAGTAGGAGTTGCAGCCTGAAATTGTCTTTGCAAGTCTGCAAACATAGACTGCACTGATACTCTAATCTTGTCCTCCATTGTCAAATTAATATTATGGACTTCAGCCTCCAAGGATTCAATTTTTATTATAAACCCCTTCAATGTTAGAGGTTGAAGAACGTGGAAACACTTTTCTTACCAATGAACCTACCAGATATCCTCTTACACGATCAGGATGTTCAGGCATTCCCAATGCCACAGATAAAATATATTCCCTCCCAGTAGGTGTAAATGTCCCCTATGAACTCTACTCCTCAAGAGAGTCCTTTATTAATTAATTGAATAGTTTTGTAATGATTGAAATTATATGACGAAAATAGTTGACTTAAATAAATAAAATAGATATCTTACAATCCTCTCATCTACGACTCTCGATTCTTCCGAATGATATTGCCCTTTTTTCCCTTTCGAGTTCTCTTCCATTTTTCATGTCTAGATGGAGGGGGTGGAGGGGCCACCTCTCCAGTGCTTGAAGACTCATCTCTTAGTTGATGAAATTTTCCCACCATCATTTGTTCTTCCCATAATGCATACCCTCCCCGAGATAAATTATGAGGGTATACATTTTTAGATTGGATCTCTTGATGAGCTTTCCTTTTTTTCTATAAATTAAGAATAAGAAATCATTAACAAACCAATAATAAGATCATTTATATAAGAAATCTTATAAAAGTTTACATTGCCCTTACCAAAAATGATTCATTTCTTCTACTTTCAAAAAATTGCCTCCATGTGTCTTCATCTATAAAAGGATATATACGACATGGATTGTCATGACTCTTATGACCATAAATGAAATCAGATGAGATGGTTGATTTGAAATCTCTCCATCTCCTTGCAGCTAACAATAATCATTTCTTCCTGACTCCTCCAGTGTCAAGAATATCAAATGTCATCTGATAAAGAAGAGGTTAAACATATTATATAAAGTAGAAACATTTAAAGAATAGAAAAACAATAGAAAAATATCATACCAAAATGGTCTCCCACAACTGAGAGATTATCGCTTTATCCACACTTCTCCATTCATCATACAGAATGCTTACATTGCTCTTAACTTGAGTTGCTACAATACTCTTAAAATCTTTAGCATTTAGACCGCTAGGAATCTCATCACCATCAAACTCCACGACTATCCTCTGATCCTGCATATGGGAAAGTTCTAATTTTGGTAAACGTTTGCACCCACGCTTACCAACCTTTGAACTCCTTGTCGTAATAGTAGCATGTGAATGTTCCTCCCCAGAGGTACGACCAATATGCTCATCTCCAGAATCATGTGGTTGATAAACTGATTGATCTGTCATTATCCTTCAAATCAAAAAAACAAACATTAGTTCACAAATATACAAATTAAATATTGTAATACTACTGTAATCAAAAAATAGAAATGTGTACTAAGTAATGTAATAGTAAACATTGGTAATATGGTAAGAATTTTAAACAATGGTAAAGATGGTCTAGATGGTCAAGATAGTCAAGATGGTAAACATGGTAAAAAAGGTAAACACGGTAAACCTGGTAAACATGGTAAACTAATTGTCACTAAACAAAAAAATCAGATAGAGAAAATCAAATCATATTGAAAATAAAAAATTAGATAGAGAAAATCACAATGTAAAGCCAATCATCATGGAACCCCCCCCCCCCCCCCACCCCACCCCTCCGAGACACCACACCCCACCCCCTACCTCCTTGGACACCCCCCTAGACACCCCCAACCCTCTGGACAGCCCCCCACCCCCCGGACGACCCCCAAAACCCTTTGGAGAGGCCTCCACCCCCTTGGACAGCCCCCCACACCCACCCACCCACCACCTTGGACACCCCCATGGACACCCCTCAACTCTATGGACATCCCCCCACTCCTCTAGAAAGCACCCCCCACCACTCTTGGACAACACCCCCCACCCCCTACCCCCTTGGATACCCCCCCTGGACACCCTCAACCCTCTAGATAGCCCCCCACCCCTCTAGAAAGCACCCCACCCCTCCTGGACACCACCCCCACCCCTACACCCTTGGACACCCCCTGGACACCCCCCAACCCTCTGGACAGCCCCAACCCCTCTAGAAAGCACTCCCCCCCACCACCCACCCCTCCTGGACACCACCCCCACCCCCTACCCTCTTGGACACCCCCTGGACACCCCCTACCCTCTGGACCGCCCCCACCCCTCTAGAAAGCACACCCACACCTCCTGGACACCACCCCCACCCCCTTGGACAACCCCCACACCCACCCACCCACCACCTTGGACACCCCCCAACCCTATGGACAGCCCCCCACCCCTCTTTGACACCACCCCCACCCCCCCTACCCCCTTGAACACCCCCCATGGACACCCCCCCCCCAACCCTCTAGACAGCCCCCCGCCCCTCTAGAAAGCACCCCTACCTCCTACCCCCTTGGACACCCCCTACCCTCTGGACAGCCCCCCACCCCTATAGAAAGCACCTCCCACCCCTCCTAGACACCACCCCCACCCCTACCCCCTTGGACACCCCCTAGACACCCCCCCCCCCCCCCCAACCCTATGGACAGCCCCCCACCCCTCTAGAAAGCACCACCCCACCCCTCCTGGACACCACCCCCCACATCCTACCCCCTTGGACACCCCCCTGGACACCCCCCAACACTCTATACAGCCCCCCCCCCCCACCCCTCTAGAAAGCACCCCCACCCCTCCTGGACACCACCCCCCACCCCCATGGACAGCCCCCCACACCCACCCACCCACCACCTTGGACATCCCCCTGGACACCCCCCAACCCTATGGACAGCCACCCACCCCTCTAGAAAGCACCCCCACCCCTCTTGGACACCACCCCCTACCCCCTTGGACACCCCCCTGGACACCCCCCAACCCTCTGGATAGCCCCCACCCCTCTAGAAAGCACCCCCCCCCCCCCCCCACCCCTCCTAGACACCACCCCCCACATCCTACCGCCTTGGACACCCCCTGGACACCCCCAACCCTGTGGACAGCCCCCTACCCCTCTAGAAACCACCCCCACCCCTCCTGGACACCACCCCCACCCCCTTGGACAACCCCCCACACCCACCCACCCACCACCTTGGACACCCCCCACCCCTCTAGAAAGCACCCCCACCCCTCCTGGACACCACCCCTACCCGCTTGGACACCACCCTGGAAACCCCCCCCCCCCCCCAACCTTCTGGACAGCCCCCCACCACTCTAGAAAGCGCCCCCACCCCTCCTGGACACCACCCCCCACCCCCTTGGACACCCCCCCTAGACCCCCCCCCCCCAACCCTCAGGACAGCCCTCCACCCCTCTAGAAAGCACCCCCACCCCTCCTGGACACCACCCCTTACCCCTTGGACACCCCCCTGGACACCCCCCAACCCTCTGGACAGCCCCCCACCCCACTAGAAAGCAACCCCACACCTCTAGGAACCCCCCCCCCCCCACATCCTACCCCCTTGGACACCCCCATGGACACCCCCCAACCCTCTAGACAGCCCCCACCCCTCTAGAAAGCACCCCCCCCCCCCCCCACTACCCCCTTGGACACACCCTGGACACCCCCAACCCTCTGGAAAGCCCCCCACCCCTCTAGAAAGCACCCCCACCCCTCCTAGACACCACCCCCTACCCCCTTGGACACCACACTGGACACCCCCCAACCCTCTGGACAGCCCCCCACCCCTCTAGAAAGCACCACCCCACCCCTCCTAGACACCACCCCCCACAACCTACTCCCTTGGACCCCCCTGGACACCCCCCCCCCCCCACACACACACTCTGGATATATAGCATCTCGCCTTTTTTATAACATAAACTTTCATTACATTACACAAAACTGAGGATCTTTAAGGTCTAGTGTCTTGGAAACCAGGAACAAAATACATGAAAGCAACAAAAATCATTCTTCTTAAACACTTGAAAGGTTTCTCCTTAAGTTCATCCTAGGTTCATTACTGCATCTCATAACCTGGGGACATACATCAAGAGAAAGGGTGAGCAGAAGGCCCAGTAAGGGAAACAAGAGGAACATTTTACATGTGAACTTGATATACTTCAATAAGGACATGAAAAGAACTTTAAGGCATGAGAAAGAAATCATGAGGCATTTCATAATAAAAATAACATTTTTCATAACATGAAGATGTGGCTACAACATTTAACATAGACAATCATGAACATATCACCAAGGTCCATCCCCAAGGTGTCATTTGAAATTTACCAAGGTTATTCACCAAGGTATCGTGAAAATTGTAATCTATAGTGGTTACATCATTACCCAATGCATTGGAGCGCTATCAGGGCGCACCCTTAAATTTTCCTTTATTATCATGTGATCCACATATATCATCATCAAACATTTCATAAATAACCCACATAGCATAAAATAAATGTGTTTCATTTCATAATCATAACGTTTTAAAAACTGCTTTAAAGACATGATCTTTACGTCACTTTAAACCCACGATAAGGGAAAGTGGGTCTCATGTATGTAAATCCCAGAATTTAAATTGGAACATTTTGATATATATGTGAATACCCTTGTAGAAATAAGAGCTTTGTGTATTCAATTTATAACATAAAATAATTTTTGAGAAAAGAGAGAGGCATTTTGAGACGAAAATTCTGCAGCATAACGGCTATGTTTCGGTGGTTTTAGAAACATTGAAAAGAGAGGGGACATGGGTCACCCACTCATAAATGATCCATAAAACAGTAGGGGAACGGAATAATAAGGATATATGGACATGGTAATGAAATTTGTAGTACATACCATTTTAAATGAAAAACATGGAAGGAAGACAAAAATTAGATTTCTCTTATGAAAATTCGACAGCCTTACGGCGTCACTTAACTTCAAAAAAATGATTTGACAAGATCAAATAGGGTCCCTAATCATATGCTCATAAGAGATCATTATGATAGATATAGAGATCATACCCCCATCATAAAAAAGGATCTTGAAAGACTTGAAATGAAAATCGAACTTGAAAAATGAGAAGGGTGAAAGAATCCCTTAAAAATCCGGCAGCCTAACGGCGTCACTTAAACTTTCATAAAATGAAATGATGAGAGTAAGAGAGGATATCTCATCATATAAACATGAAAAGGGCAGTATGAGTAATATAAAAGAACATCCTCTCACATTAGAACATGTAGCATAAAAGGAATGACATAAAAGAGATTACATGAAAAGAAAGAGAGAGGTCGGATCCCTTACCTTAAAACGTGACTCTTGAAACTCAAAGTTTTGGACATTGAGGGCTTGGGGGCACCTTGGAAGGACTCCTTGGAAGGTAAGAAGACCATAACTTCGTTGGGGGAGAGTTGGGAGTGGAAACTAAAGGAGGAAAGGGTGGGTATTTATAGGGAAAGTGAGGGGACAAGGCATTAATGGCCAAGGGACACCTCACATGTGCTTTTCTCAAACCCATGTGCTCTCCCTTGGCATTTATCATGGAGTTAGGCCACATGGGGCCCCCAAAACAATAATTCATCACCCTTGGCCGGCCAACCCTTGAAATATTTCATGACATCATCATGACAAAGTTATGATGTCATTAAACATACCGAAACCCTAAAACTGTATTTTTACTATTCACTGAAAATTCAACTTTCTCAGAAAAATCCCAAAATTTCACCTTAACCAAATATCAATGCTCTGATTTCAAAAATTAAATCCATTTTATAAAAATAATTTTCTAAATATTTTTAATTTAATTTTTAAATAAAAACACTATTCATCGAAAATTCATTTTTTTCAGAAAAAACCCCAAAAATTACCATAACATAATATCGATGCTCTGAGTTCAAAAATAAAGTCATTTTTATAAAAATAATTTTCTAATTATTTTTAATTAAATTTTAAATTAAAAAACACTATTCATCCGAAAAAACTAATACTTGAATAATAATTTATGAAACCGTTATTTACCCATTTTATTGAATCACATTACTTAATCTAGGTGTCTAAATTATATTAAAACTTTCTTTCAGTGAAATTACTAATCCATTGGGTCACATTACTAATCCTAAGCTTAAAATCACTATTCATAATTTACTATTCATCAAAAATTAAGTTGATCTTATTAGACTCCAAATTCCTTATTGAATACTTTTGTAGAAGACCATTTTTTGAAAATCATTACACATCATTAGTTATTTAGGGTTTACATAATTATTTTAAAATATCCTTTTTTCGAAATTCATCAATAAAATACATTCTAAAATTATCCAGACATTTGAAATTTCACAAACATCACTAAAGGAAGAAATCTCAATTCATTCGTCCCAAAGGATTACACAAAGAAGCTAGGGTCTCATCACATAGCCCCTTATAACACCGGCATATGACCTAAGTGTAAGGTGTGCTATGGTGAGAGAATCTGAGGGAGGCTCAGATAACATTGCCCTAGTAGTAATCTCTACTAACTTGAACTTCTCCCGTAGGCATTTCCATTCAAGCTTGACATGCTGGAGTTCGGCTTGGGCTTGGTCCAAAGCGAAGCCCACAGATTCTACCTCCTTCCCAAGCTCTGATAAGTGGGCTTCATAAGGTTCAAGTCTACTGGATGAAGCCATCGAATCCTCTTTCTACATTAACCATTAACATCTAATTAAATCAATAAGAGTAAGTTAAAATACTACTCAAAAAGATTGGGTCGTTACATTCTTCCCCCCTTAAGAAATTTCGTCCCCGAAATTTATACTTGAGGCCTAGTCGAAAAGGTGAGGGTACTTTTGCTTCATCGTTTCCTCAGGCTCCCAAGTCGCTTCTTCATACTTATGATTCCTCCACAACACTTTCACAAGGTGGGTAGTCTTGTTTCGTAGAACCTTGTCTCTACGGACCAAGATCTCCACTGGCTGCTCCTCATAAGAGAGGTCATGTTCAAGTTGTACCACCTCTGGGTTCAGTACATGCGAAGGGTCGGGTATGTACTTCCTCAAGAGAGGTACATGGAAGACATCATGAACTTGAGCTAGGTTCGGTGGAAGTGCTAGATGATAGGCCACTGCTCCTATGCGATCAAGGATTTCATAGGGGCCAATGTACCTAGGGCTGAGCTTCCCTTTCTTCCCAAACCGCATGACTCTCTTCCATGGAGAAATTCGAAGGAAGACTTTGTCACCAACACCAAACTCCAAGTCCCTTCGACGATTGTCAGCATAGCTCTTCTGCCGACTCTGATAAGCCTTTATGTGTTGTTGGATGGCATGAACCTGTTCCGTGATCTCTTGCACGAGATCAGGCCCAAGAAGCTTCCTCTCACCAGTTTCATCCCAACAAGTAGGAGTTCTACACCGCTTTCCATACAGAGCTTCATAGGGTGCCATCTGAATACTCGCATGGAAGCTGTTGTTATAGGAGAACTCCACTAATGGGAGGTGTTGATACCATCCACCTTTAAATTCCATTGAGCATAATCTCAACATGTCTTCGAGTGTCTGAATAGTCCTTTCAGATTGGCCATCAGTTTGAGGATGATAGGCCGTACTAAAATTCAATTCAGTATTCAGAGCATGTTGAAGACTTATCCAGAATTTTGATGTGAATCTTGGGTCACGATCAGATACGATGGATAGTGGTACCCCATGCAGCCTTACCACTTCCTTCACGTATATCTTGGAAAGCTGATCCAGAGAGAAATCTTCCTGAATAGAGATAAAATGGGCTGTCTTGGTGAGACGGTCGAGAATAACCCATATCGCATTGTTTCCTTTGGATGTTTTTGGGAGACCAGTTACAAAGTCCATGGTGATATTATCCCACTTCCATACTGGTATGGGTAGCGGTTGTAATACCCCCTTAGGAAGTTTTCTTTCTGCCTTTACTTGCTGACACACCAGGCACCTTGTAGTGTAATCAGCAATCTCCCTCTTCATGTTATCCCACCAATAATGATCACGAAGGTCTCTATACATCTTAGTGCTTCCCGGATGTATAGAGAAAGTAGAGCTATGAGCTTCATCCATCAGTTCTTTCTTTATCTCCGGAATAGATGGAACACATAGTCTTGTACGAAATTTCAACACACCTTCTTGATCAATATTGAAATCAGGGAACTTCCCATCCTTTACAGCCTCAAACTTCTCCTTCAGAAAAGGATCTTCTTTTTGAGCCTTCTTGATCTTTTCTAGTAATGAAGGTTGAGAAATCATTTGGGATAGGGTTGATGATGTCCCTTTCCTTATAATTCCCATGTCCAGTTTTACTAGATCTTTAATCAAGGGATCTCCCAGGATCCTCATTGTTGCCAGAACAACAGGATCTTTCCGGCTTAACGCATCCGCGACTTTGTTTGCTCTTCCAGGGTGATAATGAATTGAACAATCATAGTCTTTAATAAGCTCCAACCATCTCCTTTGTCTCATGTTCAATTCTTTCTGAGTGAAAATATACTTTAGACTTTGGTGGTCAGTGTATATATCACATTTCTCCCCATAAAGATAGTGCCTCCATATCTTTAGAGCAAAAACAACTGCCGCCAGCTCTAGATCATGCGTAGGATAATTCTGCTCATGAATCTTCAACTGTCGAGATTCATAAGCAATTACTTTGTCATTTGGAATGAGGACGCACCCAAGCCCTTTTAGAGATGCATCGCTAAAAATAACGAATCCTTCTTTGATAGAGGGTAGTGTTAACACTGGTGCAGTAACCAATCTCTTCTTCAGCTCTTGGAAACTTTCCTCGCATTCCTTTGTCCAGATGAACTTAACCCCTTTTCGAGTCAACTTGGTTAGTGGATTAGAAAGCCGTGAAAAGTTTTTCACAAACCTCCTATAATATCCCGCTAAACCAAGGAAACTACGAATCTCGGTTGCTGTTGTGGGTTGAGGCCACTCCTCCACAACCATTGTCTTTGCGGGGTAACCGAGATTCCTTCATTGGTTACGATGTGCCCCAAGAAAGCCACCTGTTGTAACCAAAACTCACACTTTCTGAACTTTCCAAAGAGCCTCTCCTTCCGTAGAGTTTTCAAAATAACCCTGAGATGATCTTCATGCTCCTCACGGCTTTTTGAATATATCAAAATATCATCAATAAAAACTACCACAAAGTTATCAAGGTAGTCCTTAAAGACTCTATTCATCAAATCCATGAAAATAGCAGGAGCATTAGTCAAGCTGAAAGGCATAACAGTAAACTCATAATGCCCATATCTTGATCGGAAGGCAGTCTTTGGAATATCTTCCTTCTTCACCCTCAGTTGATGATAACCAGATCGAAGGTCAATCTTAGAGAAGAATTGAGCCCCGCGAAATTGGTCAAATAAATCATCAATTCTTGGAAGAGGATATATGTTCTTCACTGTGATCCCGTTTAGTTCTCTATAATCAATGCATAGCCACATTGATCCATCATTCTTCTTTACAAAGAGAACTAGTGCTCCCCAAGGAGACACACTCGGTCAGATAAACCCCTTCTCCAACAAGTCTTGGAGTTGTTTCTTTAACTCTTCTAGCTCCACATTTTCCATTCTATACGGAGTCTTTGATATCGGTTGAGACCCAGGTACGAGTTCAATGGAGAACTCTACCTCTCTTTCTGGGGGAGGTCCAGGTAACTCCTCAGGAAATACATCCATGTATTCCTGAACAATCTGGACATCTTCAATTTGTATGCTCCCTTTCCCGTCTTCCTCACCACTGATTAACTCAATAAAGAAAGCTATAGGAGGTGCTTCTAGATAGGGATCAGTTCGGGATATCTCTCCTCAGAAGATAACTGTAGGTTGTTCATTCAAGACTACTAATATTTCCTTACTTCTGCATTTGATCTTAGCATTATACTTTGAGAGCCAGTCCATCCCTAGTATAATGTCGAATTCCATCATGGGAATGACTACTAGATTTGCGATAAGATTGTGCTCACCAAAGTAAACACTAGAGTATCTAAATACTTTTGATGCAAGGATAATCCCACTTGGAGTCTTGACTGACAACTCTACCTCTAGAAGTTCAGGGATTGATTCTATATTCCTTGCAAACTTGGAGGAAATAAAGGAATGCGTAGAACCAGAATCAAATAAAGTACTTGCTAGTTTTGAGAGGACAACAAGAGTACCTGCTACCACATCGTTTGGAACTTCAACTTCAGTTGTTGTGAGAGCGAAAGCACGACCTTGCTCCCTTGGCCTCGGCTGAGGTTGATGGTGATTCCCCTCCACCGCCCCCGGATTTGGACATTGATTAGCAAAGTGCCCAAGCTGTCCACACTTGAAGCATGTGACTTCGGGTAGGGCCAGAACCATCTTTCCTCTGTCGTTAGTGTTGGTAAGTTGAGGCTTCACATCACTACGACAATTCCGAGAAATATTGCCTTCTTTTCCACACCTATATCACATACCAATTCCGATCAAGCAGTTCCCCGAATGCTTCTTCCCATATTTATTGCATGTGGCATGTTGCATATGCTTTCTGTTGTACCTCTCGTACCCCTCGTGGTTTAATTTTCATGATCACAATCACTCTCTTATTTATCTAATCTTGTTTTAAGTGTTTTTGGATGTTAGGCATGATTTCAGGTTGCCAAGGAATTGGGCCAAGAAAGCCAGAAGGAAAAAGTGGATTGATTTCAGTCCACCGGCCAACCGGCGGATGACCACCGGCCAGCTGGTGGAGTCTTGACAGAAGGCATCCCCTCTGTCCAGACCACCGGCCAACCGGTGTCCCATCACCGGCCAGCCGGTGGAACCCAGACAGAAGGAACACCTACTGTCTCACCACCGGCCAACCGGTGGCCTCCTCACCGGCCAGCCGGTGGTGCCTGGGAAGAAGGCCTCTCCCTTTTCCAAAGCACCGGCCAACCGGTGGCCAAGCACCGGTCAGCCGGTGGAGCCAGTCAAACTAGCCGTTGGGCTTTGACCAGCCTGCTCCCAAGGGCTCCGAAGACTTTTCCAACGGCTCCGAAGACCCCGAACGGCCATATAAGGGTTCCCCCTCTATAAATAATGGACTAGGAAGCCCCGGAACAATAGTGGAACTATAACCAAGCCAACAGAAGCCAACAGACACAATTTTCATCATTTGGCAAACCTCCGGCGGATTCCTTCAAGGAACCTCAATTGCTCCAACCCATTTCCACATCCAAGGAGCATCACCATAGAAGCTTGGGAGCGCTCTTCATCAAATCCAATCAATCCATTGGCGCCCAATACTTCTCCACATTACGGTTTTTCTTGTTTTATTATTTTTAGCATCAATTTGGGTTTGTGCCTACAAACCCCTCTTTCTCTAATCATCCATTTGTTTGGGTTTTCACACCACCTTCAAGGTGTGAAGAGGTTATTCAAGCCTTCCCTTTAAAAGGATTGAGTCCTAGGTGAGCTAGCCTTCACCGGTAAGAAGGCTAGTGGGTTCTTGCTCAACCATTAAAAGTAAGCTGTAATAGGTTCTAGACTACCTTAAAGTCTAGTGGGTTTCTTGCTAAAACCATTAAAAAGAAAGCGGTAGTAAATCTCTCAACGGTTGAGTTGGGAGCGGAGACGTAGGATTTGTTTTAAGCCGAACTCTGTTATCAAGTTTTGTGTCTTGCCTCTTTTTTTCCACTGCACTTTTTACTTTGATTTTAAAATGTTAATTATTTTTTAAAAGGCAATTCACCCCCCTCTTTCCATCACTCTCCGACCCAACAATTGGTATCAGAGGCAAAATTTGAGTAATACCCTAACTGGTTTCAAATTCAAGATCCTTTGTGATGGCTTAAACTTCTTTCGCCCCCGAAGGCTATTCTTTGGGCCGTGCTCCATTCTTTGATGGAACCGACTATACTTATTGGAAAACCCGCATGACCACTTTTCATAGAAGCATTGGTTATCCTATTTATAAAATTTTCATGCATGGTTATTCTCTTTCTTCTCCCGATGAATCCAAATGGACTCAGGCCGATATTAAAGATTTCGAGCTTGATGGAAAATCCATGAACGCTCTTCATTGCGTCCTTGATCGTAATGAATTCAATCGAGTTTCCACATGCACTTCATCTCATGAAATCGGGAAACTATTGGAGGTTACCCATGAGGGGACCAACAAAGTTAAGGATACTCGATTGGATATGTACCATCAAGATTTTGAGTCTTTTACCATGCATCCATCTGAAAATATAACTGAAATGTTTACACGTTTTACTGATGTTTGCAATGGGAGAAAGTCCCTTGGTGATGATGTGTCTGCAGAAACGATGGTCTAGAAGATCCTTTGGATCTTACCAAGAACATGGGAACCGAAAGTCACGGCAATCCAAGAAGCAAAAGACATCAAGAACATGCCGGTCTTAGAGCTCATCGGATCCCTCATGACCTACGAGATCACCATGAGGAGGCAAGCTGAAAAGGAAGGCAAACCGATCAAAGTTCCAAAGAACATCACCTTCAAAGTTCAAAAAGAAGAAAGCTCCTCCTCCTCATCGTCTTCCTCTTCAAGCGGCGATTCAGAAATGGAGAATATTTCCCGCAAAATGCACAAATTCATGAAGAAGCACAAGAAGAAGAAATCCTGCAAGGCTCAACCCAACGAAAAATCCGAGCCCGAGGTAACATGTTACAGGTGTGACAAGAAAGGCCATTACAAGCCCGATTGTCCACTCAACAAGAAAAAGGCCAAGCAAAAGGAAAAGAAGAAGGCATTCAAGGCCACATGGAGTGATAGATCCACATCATCCTCCTCCTCCTCCTCAAGTGACAATGGTAAAAAATGCCTAATGGAATTTCATGAGGTATCCTCTTCCGACTCTTCATCCTCTAGTTCTTCAAATTCTTTCAATCATTTATCTTATGAGGATCTCCAACATGCTAGAGATCAATTGGAGGAAGGTTTTCACGAACATTCTTCCAAATTTATTGCTTTAAAAAAGAAATTCAAAATTCTTTCTTCCGAAAAGGATCAACTTCTCAAAGAGAAGGAGGAGTTGTCCCTGAAGATCCAAAACCTTCCCGATGTTGATTCTATGGAATTAACAATCAAGGATTTAAGGGAATCCCTAGCTAAGTTCACCGAAGGTGAACATAACCTTTCGAACCTCCTTGGTTCCCAATGCATATCTAGAACCACCCAAGGGCTTGGCTATTCCAAGCAAGCTTCCTCTTCCCATGCTCCTACTATTTTTGTAAGGGGGAGCTCCCAATATAAATTTTGCAACTATTGTAAAAAACTCGGGCACTTAATTTATGAGTGCAATTGCAAAAATGCCCGGTATGGAAGGCCCAAAACCATTTCCTTTAATAATGAATTTCATAGGAGAAGACCCGCCACTAGACAAGTATGGATTGAAAAATCCCTTTTAGCGAGTCTCACCGGACCAAAATTTGTCTCGGTTCTAAAATCCTCTCCCCAGTGATTTGTTGTTTTTATTTAGGGGGAGTTAGGATCGTTTAAGCCTTTTTGCTTTATTTTCAAAACTTTCATTTCAAAACATTCATTTCAAAACCTTCAATTCAAAACCTTCAATTCAAAACTTTCAATTCAAAACTTTCAATTCAAATATCAAAAATTTCAATTGGTTTAAAAACTCTATCTTGTTTTTCAACCTTTCCCTCAATCAAGTTTTATGCCCCGTGCTATTTTGATAACCACAAAGGGGGAGAAATTTTTGGTTGATTGGGGGAGAAATCTTTCTCTCATACTTAGCTTTACTTTTCAATTTTTCCTTTAAATCATGCCTTTCATTTCAGTCTTTTACATTGCTTGTTTTGGTGATTGTGATCATCAAAATAGGGGGAGATTGTTGTACCTCTCGTACCCCTATTGGTTTAATTTTCATGATCACAATCACTCTCTTATTTATCTAATCTTGTTTTAAGTGTTTTTGGATGATAGGCATGATTTCAGGTTGCCAAGGAATTGGGCCAAGAAATCCATAAGGCAAAAGTGGACTGATTTCAGTCCACCGGCCAACCGGTGGATGACAACCGGCCAGCCGGTGGAGTCTTGAAAGAAGGCATCCCCTCTGTCCAGACCATCGGCCAACCGGTGTCCCATCACCGGCCAACCGGTGGAACCCAGACAGAAGGAACACCTACTGTCTCACCACCGGCCAACCGGTGGCCTCCTCACCGGCCAGCCGGTGGTGCCTGGGCAGAAGGCCTCTCCCTTTTCCAAAGCACCGTCCAACCGGTGGCCAAGCACCGGTCAACCGGTGGAGCCAGTCAAACTAGACGTTGGGCTTTGACCAGCCTGCTCCCAACGGCTACGAAGACTTTTCCAAAGGCTCTGAAGACCCCGAACGGCCATATGAGGGTTCCCCCTCTATAAATAAAGGACTAGGAAGCCCCGGAACAATAGTGGAACTATAACCAATCCAACGGAAGCCAACGTACACATTTTTCATCATTTGGAAAACCTCCGGCGGATTCCTTCAAGGAACCTCAATTTCTCCAACCCATTTCCACATCCAAGGAGCATCACCATAGAAGCTTGGGAGCGCTCTTCATCAACTCCAATCAATCCATTGGCACCCAAGAGTTCTCCACATTACGGTTTTTCTTGTTTTATTATTTTGAGCATCAATTTGGGTTTGTTCCTACAAACCCCTCTTTCTCTCATCTTCCTTTTGTTTTGGTTTTCACACCACCTTCAAGGTGTGAAGAGGTTAGTCAAGCCTTCCCATTAAAAGGCTTGAGTCATAGGTGAGCTAGCCTTCACCTGTAAGAAGGCTAGTGGGTTCTTGCTCAACCATTAAAAGCAAGCTGTAATAGGTTCTAAACTACCTTAAAGTCTAGTGGGTTTCTTGCTAAAACCATTAAAAAGAAAGCGGTAGTAAATCTCTCAACGGTTGAGTTGGGAGCGGAGACGTAGGCTTTGGTTTAAGCCGAACTCCGTTATCAAGTTTTGTGTCTTGCCTCTTTTTTTTTCGCTGCACTTTTTACTTTGATTTTAAATTGTTAATTATTTTTTAAAAGGCAATTCACCCCCCTCTTGCCATCACTCTTTGACCCAACACTTTCCACCTCTTTCCTGATCAAAAATTCTTCCTAGGCTTGGTTCTAGAGTTCTTTTCTTCTCATTAGATTTGTGAGACCACTGTGTCTCCCCAAACTCTAGTTCAACCTTCATAGCACTTCGAACTATTTCTTCATAGCTATCGTAGTCCCTGTTGGCTAGATTCTTCTGCAGATGAGGTCGTAGTCCACCAAAGAATCTATCAACCTTCCCATTAGGGTCCATGACAAAGCTTGAGGTATAACGGGAAAGCTTTGTGAAGTTCATCTCATAGGTTCCAACAGATTTGTTCTCCTTCTGCTTCAGCTCGAGAAACTCTTTCTCCATTTTCGTTCTCATGGAACGAGGGAAATACTTGTTAAAGAAAATTCCCTGAAATTCTTCCCACTCCATAGCTTCCATCTCTCCCCGTGGCTTCGTGTTTTTGATCAGTGACCACCACTGATCAGCTTCTCCCTCTAGGTGGTAAACAGCAAGGGTGACTTTTTATTGTTCTGAACAATGAAGTACAGAAAAGATCTTTTCAATGGAGCTTATCCATTGTTCTGCAACCAATGGGTCAGTAGATCCACTGAATTTTGGTGGTCGTTGACGCATGAAGGACTCAACAAAAAGTTGTTCCCTTCGCGGTGAGGTCGGCCTCTCAACTTGATTCAAGTTATTACTCATAACTTGAGTCAGTTGGTTCATCATTCGCATGAATGTTTCCATTCCGTCTTCCATCGGAGGGCCGTCAGCACATGGTGCATTGCGGTCACCATCGGCACGATTCCTCCTATTGCACGCCATTTTGTAAAAGAATAAAACCTTAGTAAGAAACTTATTTCATTTATGGATCTTTTAACTAAGACTTCATGCTTAGACAATTACACTTTTCTATAATTCCTTCATAATGATTCATAAAAAGCTTATGATTAACCAAACATATCCCCCGGGAGTGTCGTAACCAAGAGTGCAGCAAGGCCCATTATCGTGCACCAGTTCCCGTTCGAGTCTAGCTCAAAGCGGTGTTTTCGGGTTTTACCCCTATATACATCTGTGCCAGAGCCGCCTCTACCTGCTCGTATCCAGACAGGGATGTATTTGTTTGATAAACCACTTACTCAATACTTACCAAAATACCAGGAAGTTTTCCTATGTTTAAACTTTTCTATGGGGGTCTTCCTAAAGTTTTTATATCCTAATTTCCACAAATAACTAAACCATCCTTTGATACCAGCTATAGCATCCCGCCTTTTTTATAACATAAACTTTCATTACATTACACAAAACTGAGGATCTTTAAGGTCTAGTGTCTTGGAAACCAGGAACAAAATACATGAAAGCAACATAAATCATTCTTCTTAAACACTTGAAAGGCTTCTCTTTAAGTTCATCCTAGGTTCATTACTGCATCTCATAACCTGGGGACATACATCAGGAGAAAGGGTGAGCAGAAGGCCCAATAAGGGAAACAAGAGGAACATTTTACATGTGAACTTGATATACTTCAATAAGGACATGAAAAGAACTTTAAGGCATGAGAAAGAAATCATGAGGCATTTCATAATAAAAATAACATTTTTCATAACTTGAAGATGTGGCTGCATCATTTAACATAGACAATCATGAACATATCACCAAGGTCCATCCCCAAGGTGTCATTTGAAAATTACCAAGGTTATTCACCAAGGTATCGTGAAAATTGTAATCTCTAGTGGTTACATCTTTACCCAATGCATTGGAGCGCTATCAGGGTGCACCCTTAAATTTGCCTTTATTATCATGTGATCCACATATATCATCATCAAAAATTTCATAAATAACCCACATAGCATAAAATAAATGGGTTTCATTTCATAATCATAACGTTTTAAAAACTGCTTTAAAGACATGATCTTTACATCACTTTAAACCCACGATAAGGGAAAGTGGGTCTCATGTATGTAAATCCCAGAATTTAAAATGGAACATTTTGATATATATGTGAATACCCTTTTATAAATAAGAGATTTTTGTATTCACTTTATAACATAAAATAATTTTTGAGAAAAGAGAGAGGCATTTTGAGACGAAAATTCTGTAGCATAACGGCTATGTTTCGGTGGTTTTAGAAACATTGAAAAGAGAGGGGACATGGGTCACCCACTAATAAATGATCCATAAAACAGTAGGGGAACGGAATAAGAAGGATATATGAACATGGTAATGAAATTTGGAGGACATACCATTTGAAATGAAAAACATGGAAGGAAGACAAAAATTAGATTTCTCTTATGAAAATTCGGCAGCCTTACGGCGTCACTTAACATCAAAAAAAATGATTTGACAAGATCAAATAGGGTCCCTCATCATATGATCATAAGAGATCAGTATGATAGATATAGAGATAATACCCCATCATAAAAAAGGAACTTGAAAGACTTGAAATGAAAATCGAACTTGAAAAATGAGAAGGGTGAAAGAATCCCTTAAAAATTCGGCAGCCTAACGGCGTCACTTAAACTTTCATAAAATGAAATGATGAGAGTAAGAGGGGATCTCTCATCATATAAACATGAAAAGGGAATTAAGAGGAATATAACATAACATCCTCTCACATAAGAACATGTAGCATAAAAGGAATTACATAAAAGAAATTACATGAAAAGAAAGAGAGAGGTCGGATCCCTTACCTTAAAACGTGACTCTTGAAACTCAAAGTTTTGGACCATGAGGGCTTGGGGCACCTTGGGAGAACTCCTTGGAAGGTAAGAAGACCAGAACTTCGTTGGGGAGAGTTGGGAGTGAAAACTAACGGAGGGAAGGGTGGGTATTTATAAGGAAAGTGACGGGACAAGGCATTAATGGCCAAGGGACTCCTCACATGTGCTTTTCTCAAACCCATGTGCTCTCCCTTGGCATTTATCATGGAGTTAGGCCACATGGGGCCGCCAAAACAATAATTCATCACCCATGGCCGGACAACCCTTGAAATATCTCATGACATCATCATGACACAGTTATGATGTCATTAAACATACCGAAACCCTAAAACTGTATTTTTACTATTCACTGAAAATTCAACTTTCTCAGAAAAATCCCAAAATTTCACCTTAACCAAATATCAATGCACTGATTTCAAAAATGAAATCCATTTTATAAAAATAATTTTCTAAATATTTTTAATTTAATTTTTAAATAAAAACACTATTCATCGAAAATTCATTTTTTTCAGAAAAAACCCCAAAAATTACCATAACATAATATCGATGCTATGAGTTCAAAAATAAAGTCATTTTTATAAAAATAATTTTCTAATTATTTTTAATTAATTTTTTAATTAAAAAAACACTATTCATCCGAAAAAACTAATACTTGAATAATAATTTATGAAATCGTAATTTACCCATTTTATTGAATCACATTACTTAATCTAGGTGTCTAAATTATATTAAAACTTTCTTTGAGTGAAATTACTAATCCATTTGGTCACATTACTAATCCTAAGCTTAAAATCACTATTCATAATTTACTATTCATCAAAAATTAAGTTGATCTTATTAGACTCCAAATACCTTTCTGAACACTTTTGTAGAAGACCATTTTTTGAAAATCATTACACATCATTAGTTATTTAGGGTTTACATAATTATTTTAAAATATCCTTTTTTCGAAATTCATCAATAAAATACATTCTAAAATTATCTGGACATTTGAAATTTCACAAACATCACTAAAGGAAGAAATCTCAATTCATTCGTCCCAAAGGATTACACAAAGATGCTAGTGTCTCGTCACATAGCCCCTTATAACACCGGCATATGACCTAAGTGTAAGGTGTGCTATGGTGAGAGAATCTGAGGGAGGCTCAGATAACATTGCCCTAGTAGTAATCTCTACTAACTTGAACTTCTCCTGTAGGCGTTTCCATTCAAGCTTGACACGCTGGAGTTCGGCTTGGGCTTGGTCCAAAGCGAAGCCCACAGATGCTACCTCCTTCCCAAGCTCTGATAAGTGGGCTTCATAAGTTTCAAGTCTACTAGATGAAGCCATCGACTCCTCTTTCTACATTAACCATTAACATCTTATTAAATCAATAAGAGTAAGTTAATATACTACTCAAAAAGATTGGGTTGTTACAGGATAGCCCCCGCCCCTCTAGAAAGCACCCCCAGCCCTCCTGGACACCACCCCCACCCCCTTGGACAGCCCCCCACACCCACCCACCCACCACCTTGGACACCCCCTAGACACCCCCAACCCTATGGACAGCCCCCCACCCCTCTAGAAAGCACCCCCACCCCTCTTGGACACCACCCCCTGCCCCCTTGGACACCCCCTGGACACCCCCCAACCCTCTGGATAGCCCCCACCCCTCTAGAATGCACCCCCACCCCTCCTGAACACCACCCCCCACATCCTACCCCCTTGGAAACCCTCCTTAGACACCCCCAACCCTCTAGACAGCCCCCCCACCCCTCTAGAAAGCACCCCTCACCCCTCCTGGACACCACCCCCTACCCCCTTGGACACCCCCCTGGACACCCCCCAACCCTCTGGACAGCCCCCCACCCCACTATAAAGCAACCCCACCCCTCCTGGACACCACCCCCCACATCCTACCCCCTTGGACACCCCCTTGGGCACCCCCTGGACACCCCCAACCCTCTGGACAGCCCCCACCCCTCTAGAAAGAACCCCCCACCCCCCACCCCCTTGGACACCCCCTGGACACCACCCAACCCTCTGGACAGCCCCCCCCCCCCCACCCCTCTAGAAAGCACCCTCACCCCTCCTAGACACCACCCCCTTCCCCCTTCGACACCCCCTGGACACCCCCCAACCCTCTAGATAGCCCCCCGCCCCTCTAGAAAGCACCACCCCAACCCTCCTGGATACCACCCCTCACATCCTACCTCCATGGACACCCCCCCCCCAACACTCTGGACAGCCCCCACCCCTCTAAAAAGCACCCCCACCCCTCCTGGACACCACCCCTACCCCCTTGGACGGCCCCCACACCCACCCACCCACCACCTTGGACACCCCCCTGGACACCCCCAACCCTATGGACAACCCCCCCCCCCCCCCCCTCTAGAAAGCACCCCCACCCCACTTGGACACCACCCCTACCCCCTTAGACACCGCCTGGACACCCCCAACCCGCTGGAAAGCCCCCACCCCTCTAGAAAGCACCCCCACCCCTCCTGGACACCACCCCCCACATCCTACCACCTTGGAAACCCCCCTGGACACCCCCCCCCCAACCCCCTGGACATCCCCCCACCCCTCTAGAAATCACCCCCTCCCCTCTTGGACACCAACCCCCACCCCCTTGGACAACTCCCCACACCCACCCACCCACCACCTTGGACACCCCCCTAGACACCCCCCAACCCTATGGACAGCCCCCCACCCCTCTAGAAAGCACCCCCACCCCCCACCCTCCTGGGCACCGCCCCCACCCCTACCCACTTGGACACCCCCATCCCTCGGGACAGCCCCCACCGCTCTGGAAAGCACCCCCACCCCTTCTGGACACCCCCCCCCCCCCCCACCCCCTTGGACACCCCCCTGGACACCCCCCCAACCCTCTGGACAGCCCCCCACCCCTCTAGAAAGCACCCCCACCCCTCCTGGACACCACCCCTACCCCCTTGGACACCCCACTGGACACCCCCAACCCTCTAGACAGCCCCCCCACCACACTAGAAAGCAACACCACCCCTCCTGGACACCACCCCCCACATCCTACCCCGTTGGACACCCCCCTGTATACCCCCCAAACCTATGGACAGCCCCCCACCCCTCTAGAAATCACCCCCACCCCTCCTGGACACCACCCCCACCCCCTTGGATAGCCCCCCACACCCACCCACCCACCAACATGGACACCCCCAGGACACCCCCCCCCCCCAACCCTATGGACAGCCCCCACAGCCCTCTAGAAAGCATCCCCACCCCTCCTGGGCACCACCCCCCACACCCCTACCCCCTTGGACACCCCCCTGGACACCCCCAACCCTCTGGACAGCCCCCACCCCTCTAGAAAGCACCCCCACCTCTCCTGGACACCACCCCCACCCCTACACCCTTGGACACCCCTAGACACCCCAACCCTCTGGACACCCCCCCCCCCCCCACCCCCTGGACAGCCCCCGACCCCTCCATGACACCACCCCCCACCCCCTACCTCCTTGGACACCCCCCTGGACACCCCTCAACCCTCTGGACAGCCGCCCACCCCTCTAGAATGCACCCCAACCCCTTCGGGACACCACCCCCACCCCCGTGGACAACCCCCCACACCCACCCACCCACCACCTTGGACACCCCCCCTGGAAACCCCCCAACCTTATGGACAGTCCCCCACCCCTCTAGAAAGCTCCCCCACCCCTCATGGACACCCCCCACCCCTCCCCCCTACCCTCGTGGACACCCCATTGGACACCCCCCAACCCTCTGGACAGCCCCCCACCGCTCTAGAACGCACCCCCACCCCTCCTGGACACCACCCCTTACCCCCTTGGACACCCCCCTTGGACACCCCCCAACCCTCTGGACAGCCCCCCACCCCTCTAAAAATCACCCCCCACCCCTCCTGGACACCACCCCCTACCCCCTTGGACACCCCCTCGACACCCCCCCAACCCTATGGACAGCCCCCACCCCTCTAGAAAGCACCCCCACCCCTCCTAGACACCACCCCCACCCCCTTGGACAGCCCCCCACACCCACCCACCCACCACCATGGACACCCCCCAACCCTATGGACAGCCCCCCCACCCCTCTAGAAAGCACCCCCTCCCCTCCTGGACCCCCCCCCCCCCACCCCCTTGGACACCCCCCGGAACACCCCCAACCCTCTGGACAGCCCCCCACTCCTCTAGAAAGAACCCCCCACCCCTCCTGGACACCACCCCCACTCCTTGCCCCCTTGGACACCCCCTGGACACCCCCAACCCTCTGGACAGCTCCCCCACCCCCTGGACAGCCCCCCACCCCTCATGGAAACCACCCCCCACTTCCTACCCCCTTGGACACACCCCTGGACACCCCCAACCCTCTCATAAGAATATGAGAAAACAAGATATGGGAGAAATATCAAATTATAAAAAATTGAACAATTAGAGTGGTACATAATCCCTGATAACAAGACACTTATTCCCAAAATCAAAAATATAAAATTTAATATTGTTCATGAAACATGAGACAATAAAAACCATTCATAGAGAATACTCATAGGAATAAAGATACCTATTTCATTGAACTGAATCATAACAGTAATCTACAACACTAATGTAAGAGTATAAATTATAAAATCATAGAGTAGAAATCACTAAAAATTTACCATAACAAGGTGGAGTAGACAAAACTCCTATATACCATACTAGAGTATACATGAATAACTAATTTTCATAAATAGAGTGGAGTAGGATTCACTACTCGATTCCGATAAACATAGTGGAGTAGGATTCACTACCTAATTCCTATAAACCATGTGGAAAACTATCATGTAATAATTATCAATGTATAGAGATCATAAATAATCATTTCTTAGAATCATATAATATGATATTTATAATTAACCAATGAATAAGATAGATCTTATAGACACAAACTGTCTCGGGGATTTATTATACCCAAACTGTCTCGGGAATTTATTGATAACGATGAAAAAGTAGTGAAATAATAAAAGTAGTGAATATTGTGAGTCGATCTAATAGATCTAGGGATGATAAATAAGATTATGCTGCTAAAATGAGGTAAAAGGGTTCTCAATCGAAGAATCTTACCTAGTTTCAACAAAAAAAATCGCAAAACGTAATATAGACTATCCGCAAAAAAAACGAACGAAATAAATTCCTGGGAGGCTTACCTGAGTGTTGCGAGTTTAAATGATAGATCCGAGGAGAGTAAAGATGAAAAACGATGATCGCAAAATGAGTTTAATGCAATGAAATCGATGAGTCGATTAGGGTTTACCACGCTAGAGAGACGAGTCGCGGACTGTCGAATGAAAAATCATAAATGACAATCCACAGGGCTGTTAATTTTTTAAATGGTTTATAACGTCGTTTATTTGTTAACTGACGTTATAAACTGGTTTTTACATTTATAACATCGGTTATTATAATAACTGAAGTTATAAATGTACCAGATATGGCTTTTATTACCTCGGTTGTCAGATATCCGATGTGAAAAAGTCCTTGTGTTGGTTTTTTACGTCGGTTACATCAGGAATCACTGTTTTTGACGTCGGTTATTGCACAACTGATGTAAAAACTTTATGCGGATTGTTTTGTTATGTCGGTTTAATAACCAACGTCAAAATGGCATCAAAAGCCGCGTTTTTTTACGTCGGTTAATTAATAACCGACGTAAAAATCTTCTGCGGATTCTTTTGTTACATCGGTTATCGAATAACCGACGTCAAAAAGACCTCAACAGCCACGTTTTTTACGTTGGTTATTGTATAACCGACATAAAAAATGAGTATATATCTCATTTTTTACGTCGGTTATTAAATAACAGACGTAAACACGCCCGCGCTTCTGTTTTTTCCGTCGGTTAATTTATAACCGACGAAAAAAACGAAGGCGCGCGATTTGTAACGTCGTTAATTAAAATAACCGACGTTAAAAATTTACTTATCGCATTTTTTACGTCGGTTATTTTATAACCGACGTAAAAAATGGTGACGTAAATAACGTTTTCTGCACTAGTGACATCACATGAATGTCATTATTTGATAAATGATCTAGTTCGTACTATGTTACATTGTAGTTTTCCAATGAATGTCCATCTAACATTAACCATGATCTGTTTCTTCTTCAAAGCTATATTGATCAGAGTTATAGACCCACCAAAATTACTATGGATCGGGAAATTGTCATCATATTATGTGAATTGAAATATTCATTCGGCCAATATTCTTTGATATGATGGTTCACATGGGTATAGAAATTCGACTATGTGGTCAAGTGCATTATAGATGGATGTAGCCCATTGAAAGAGAAATTTTTTACTGTGATTCATAAGTCATTTGGGACGTGTATGAAGTAGTCGCACATCAAACCGATGCTTGATGTGACCGGTATGACCCAAAATGCGTGTTTCCAGTTTGAAATGACATTTTATTAAAAAAACAACATGCATACTGAAATCTACGCCTACTTATTCTGATTGATTTTATATTTTAGGACAATGATTCACGATTCATTTGTGCCATGTATGAGTCAACCGCCCCTCAATATGGCGCACGGTATGATAGGTATTTCTGAAAGTGTGACTTTTTATTTAAATTTGAGATTAATTAAGGTAAAAAGAAAAAGTTACATACTAAAAACCGATCAGACACATTTGTATTGTTTTGATACTTTATGAAAACGATCCATGAGTCATTTATGACTTGTAGGATTCAATCATACCTCAAAATAATACATGGTGCGAACAATATAACTTCAAGTGTGTCTTTTTTTATTAAATATTGAAATGTTATAAATATATTCTTTTATATTAATGCATAATTTATTTTATTATTGTATAACTAACATAATATTTGTTTTCTTATATAGGAAGAATCTTTTTTTCGAGTTGAGATGATTTTTTCGGCAATTGCTACTATCAGTGGACATTTTTGAGAGGGGATCATGGGTGTCAAAAGATGAAACATTAATGTTTTTTAATATTTCAAATCTTGATGATGGGATTTCCTTGTTTGAACAGAAACTTTGTGCTTTTTATGTTTTTTCATTCATTTTTCAATATATTTTTGTTGGAGTAGATTTGCCTAGCTATTGGACCATTCAGAGATACATATTTTTTTTGAAATTACATGTTTTTAATGTATTTAATGGTTTTTTTGGGTGTGTTGTTATATTAAAAACACAATACAGGCAGTTAGACATTTATCAGTGCTGTTTTCAGCACTGATAAAGGGGGTCCTTTATCAGCACTACGATTAGCAGAGCTTTTTTAGCACTATTACAAGCAATTTTGTGTGCTGTGAAAGGGCATATGTGTAGTGGTGGGGAGAACTCTATCCCATTTTTTTACAAATCATTGGCATATCTGAACCCATATCAATGATTTTTTTAAAACTATTAGGATAACTTGTATATACCAATGGCTTATATAAACCATTGGTATAGACAGATTGAAGCCACTCTATACTCCTAATTTATATTAACCATGAGTATAGATGTGTGGGGATAACCATATTTTCCAGTAGTGTATAAATCATATTTAATAATATATAAATATATATATAAATTATATCATTCACGTTATACTTTATCAATGTTAAATAAAATGCTGAAAATGGGAACCCTTTATCAGTGCTAAATAAAACAGTAAAAAAAATTCTATTTTATCACTAGTTTCTTTAACATAGATAAAAGTGTCATTTATCATCAATTTTTGACAGCTGTTATAAAACATTATAAATTATTAGTGATTTTTTAAGAGTGGCAAAGAGTAGCATTAAAAATTGTGAGATATGTGGTGGTGAATCTTTTGAAAAAGTCTAAATGAATATAGTTAATAAATATATAAATGTGTCACGTGGTGGGGTGGGGCGGCGCCATGCTACCAGATGCAACAAAATATAAATCCCTACACCCGAATAGGTGGGAATGAAATTCAAGCAATGATGTTTATAAATAATTTCCACATGTTTTTCTATTATTTCCCATATTTTCGGAACTTGGATAATGATTTTTATAAATACCCGCAATATAATTTATATTCATGATATGAATCCAATCCTATTCATTCGGGAATCGAACGACAACTGGTTTTTATAAAGCAGTTTGGATTTTAAAGGATTAAAATCGTAGTATATATATATATTCTGATATGGGAAGGAGTTCGCCGGCTTCATTCAACCATGATTTTTAAGAGAATACAATGTTACTATGAAATATAAATCCCTACAACTCAAAAGGTGGGAATGAAATGGGAAATCCCACGCCCTGCCTACGACCAGTTATTTTAAAAATAAATTAGAGAATATCAAATCACATCAGGGAATTTCCGATTATGGGAATAATAATAAATACATGTAAATTCAATGTACGTTTATTTAATTTACAATTGTCTTTTTTATTTTTTATAATATTAAATTAAAACCTTTTGAATGGAATAATGATATATACTTGTAAACTAAATTTAAAAATATAATAGTATACATATCGTTATAACATGTTATTATATATTTATAAAAAACGTTTTAAAATTAAAAAATTATAAATTATAACCACGAAAAATACATATTAACTAATATCAAGTGAGTGACTCAATTAACTTTATTTAGATTGAAATAATTTTAAATCATTCAGCCACGTAGTTTAATGATATCAAGTGAGTAGCTCAATTATATGATGTAATAATTTTGTTATTTAAATGATGAATTTAAGTGTCATTGAAGATAGTGGATGGATAAACAATAATATAAATGATGATAATCGATTATTTTAATTATATTTAATGATTTACATTTATTGAAAATTCCAGTGGGAAAACGTGTTTTTACGGTGCAAGACCATCTGGTTATTCCACCTATTTCATGAAGTCTACATCTCTTTTCATTTTTTCAAATAATTATAATTATTAATATATTTAATGGTTTCCAAATGTTGTTTTGCTAAAATAGAAAACTATTATATTTTAATATATTTCTATATATTTATTTATACTTAAAATTATATATATATATATACATATTAATATGTTTAAATAATATATTTATTATAACAATATATTTATCTAAATATATCTATATTTGTTTACAAATATTTGTATATATTTATAAATATATATATATATTTAATTATATATACTAGAAATATAATAACAAATAAAAATTTAATTATAGTTGTAATTATGATTATAAATATATATATTTATAATTATATGCAAATATTTATGCTTATAATTATAAATAAATATTGATATATTTAAATAATTATAAGTTTATAATAAATATACTAATTATATATATTAATATATTTATAAATATAATATAGATATTTATTATAATGTTCTAATTATCTAAATAAATATATATTTATTAATAAGAATGACTATAAATATATACATTTTTTATGATAAATATCTATATTGTATTTATAATTATATAGAAATATATTTTTAATTTATTTATTATATGTAATAAGAAATATAAAAAAATATTTTTATTAGAATTATAATTATAAATAAATAGATATGTATATTTTAAAAATCATAACATTTTAATAAATATATTTATATAAATATTTTTATAAATATATGCAAATATTTATAAATAGATTCATGTATTTATAATTATTATAATTAATATAAATAATATATTTATATATGTGTGTAAACAATTATAAAATTATAATAAACGTACTTATATAATTGAAAATTATCTTTTTAATGTTCTCTAATTTTAAATTAAAAAGTTTTGAAAGAAATAATAACAAAAACATGTGAACTAAATTTAAAAAATATAATAGTATATATATCGGTATAATATGTTCATATATATTTAATAGAAACGTTTGATATTAAAACTTTTCAATCTATAACCGGGATAAATAGATATAAATTAACATCAAGTGACTGACTCAATTAAATTAATATAGATTCAAATAATTTTAAAATTTTCAATGGCATATTTTAATGATATCAAGTGACTGACTAGTCAATTATATATAACAATAGTGTTATTTTAAATGATGGATTTCATTGTCATTGAGGAAACTGGAAGGATAAGCAGTAATATAAATGATGATAATTGGTTATTTTAATTATATTTAATGATTTAATTTTTTTGAAAATCACATTTGGGAAATGGTCTTTTATCGGATTTTTTTTTTACGTTTTAAAAAAAAATATTTTCCAGAAAACGATTCCGGCAAAAAAAAATTTAAAAATGCACCTTAAAGTCGGCATCCTGGATGCCGCCTTTGCATTTCGGGGGCAAGGCGGCATCCGCGATGCCGCCTTTGCACTGCGGGTGAAAGGCGGCATCCGCGATGCCGCATTTCTCCTAAGAAAATATTTTTTTTGAAAATTTTTATTTTTTGTTTTGTTTTGTTTATATATATATATATATATATAAACAAAACAAAAAATTTCAGCAGAATTTCTCTACTATTAAAGATCCAGCGCTACAGCCATTACAGCAGTCTGGATTCTGACAGAAACTCTTACCCAAGCCTCCCTCTTATAAGAGGGTTTGCCCTGAAAATCATTCTGCATTTTCGATGTGGGATTCAGGTTCTACCTTTACTGCGCAGTAAATTCTGCATTTCCGATGTGGGATTCTGTTTCAAGTACGTGACTTTGAAATACAATAAAATATAAACTATAAGGACAATATAAATGAAATTTTAAACATTTATTAAAAATATAATAAATAGTTGAAAACAAAAAGAATTTCCTCAAAAATGTTGACGAAAAATAATCTATAACCTTTCAAAACCGCCTACTTGAAACTTAAAAATGTTTCAAATACGTGAATTTGAAAAACTGTCAAATGTAAACTATAAACCGAAAATAATTGAAACTTTAAGAATTGATTAAACATATAATAAATAGTTGAAAACAAAAGAAATTTCCAAAAAAATGTTGATGAAAAGTAATTTATAAGCTTTCAAAACCGCATACTTGAAACTTAAAATTTTTCAAGTGTGTGAATTGGAAAGACCATAAAACATAAAATAGAAGACCAATATAAATGAAATGTTAAAATTTGATTAAAAATATAAGAAATAGTTGAAAACAAAAGCAATTTCCAAAAAAAATTTAATGAAAAATAATTTATAAGCTTTCAAAACCGCCTACTTGAAACTTAAAAATGTTTCAAGTACGTGACATTGAAAGATTATAATTATATTACCAATTAACTAATTAATTATTATATAATTAATAGTTATATTAATAATTAACTAATTAGTTATTATATAAGTAATAATTAATGAGTAATAATTAATAATTAATAATTTAATGAATAGTTATAATTAATATTTATATTACTAATTAACTAATTAATAATTACTAATTACTTATTAATAATTATTAATTACTAATTACTAATTATAATGAATAATTATAATAAATATTTATATTACTAATTAACTAATTAATAATTAATAATTACTAATTAATTAGTTATAATTATTAATTATATTTCTAATTAACTAAATATTTATTATATATGTAATAATTATATTACTAATTAATTATTATATAATTAATGATAATATTACCAATTAACTAATTAATTATGACATATTTAATTATTAATAATTACTAATTAATAATTAAAAATTATACTGAATAAATGTAATTAAGAATTATATTACTAATTTACTGATTAATTATTATATAATTAATAATTATATAACTAATGAACTAACTAACTATTATATAATTAATTATTAATAATTAATAATTAATAATTATAATGACTAATTGTAATTAATATTTATATTACTAATTAATAATTAATAATTTATAATTACTAATTACTAATTACTAATTACTAATTACTAATTACTAATTAATAATTATAATGAATAAATGTAATTAAAAATTATATTACTATTTTAGTAATTTATTATTATATAATTAATAATAATATTACAAATTAACTAACAAATTTTTATATAATTAATTATTATTAATTACTAATTAATAATTATAATTAAAAATCATATTACAAATTTACTAATTAATTATTATAATGAATAATTATAATTAAAAATCATATTACAAATTCACTAATTAATTATTATATAATTAATAATAAAATTATTAATTAACTAATTAATTATTACATAATTATCTATTAATAATTACTAATTAATAATTATAATTACTTATTATAATTAATTATCTTATTTATAATTAACTAATTAATTATTATATAATTAATAATGATATTACTAATTAAATAATTATTTATTATATAGTTAATAATTATATAATTAATCATTATATTACTAATTAATTATTATATAAATAATAAATAATAATTAATAGTTATAATGAATAATTATAATGAATAAATATATTACTAATTAACTACTTATTTATTATATAAATATTTTTAATAATTACTAATGAATATTTATAATGAATAATTATATTACTAATTAACTATTATATAATTAATTATTAATAATATTAATTTAATAGTTAAATAAATTATTATATGTTCAATCCATGTTTTAACTTTAAATTATATCGGTCTTATAGTTTATATTTTAGTCTTTCAAAATCGCATACTTTAATCATTTTAAGTTTCATGTAGGTGGTTTTGAAAGCTTATAAATTATTTTTCATTAACATTTTTTACGAAATTCTTTTTATTTTCAACTATTTGTTATATATTTAATCCGTGTTTTATATTTCATTTATATCGGTCTTATAGTTTATATTTTATAGGCTTTCAAAGTCACGTGCTTGAAACATTTTTAAGTTTCATGTTGGTCGTTTTGAAAGCTTATAAATTATATTTCATAAATATTTTTTACGAATTTTTTTTTATTTTCAAATATTTGTTTTATGTTTAATTCATGTATTAAGTTTCATTTATATTGATCTTATAATTTATATTTTATAAACTTTCAAAATCACATGCTTGAAACTTCTTATGTTTAAAGTAAGTGGTTTTGTAAGCTTATAAATTATTTTTTATCATCAGTTTTTATGATTTTGTTTTTATTTTCAACTATTTTTTATATGTTTAATCCATGTTTTAAGTTTCATTTATATTGGCCTTATAGTTTATATTTTATAGTCTTTCAAAGTCACGTACTTGAAACAGAATCCCACATCGGAAATGCAGAATGTTCTGTGCAGGAAATGAAGAACCAGAATCCCACATCGGAAATGCAGAATGATTTCCAGGGTAAGCTCTCTTATAAAAAGGAGCCCTGGGTGAGAGCTTCTGTCAGAATCCAGATTGCTGTAATGGCAGTACTGTTGGATTTTAAATTGCGGATAAATTCTGCTGAAAATTTTATTTTTGTTTTTTTTGTTTTGTTTTGTTTATATATATATATATATATAAACCAAACAAAACAAAAAATAAATATAAATTCTAGAAAAAATATTTTTTTTCTGTTTTAGGGGAAAGGCGGCATCTAGGATGCCGCCTTTGTGGCGTATTTTCGGAAAAAATTTTAACCTAGCCTGTTTTTAAAAAATATTTTTTTAAAAAAAATTATTTTAAAAAAAATCCTCTTTTATCATTCCACTTGCTGCTTTAGGTAGCCTCCTCCCCTGCACGTCTATGGGGATCCGCGGAGTCCTCGCAAAGCCAGCCACCGATCTTACCCGGGTCAAAGACTCCAATCCCTAACTCTGACCAACAGCGGCACACCACGTGCTCCCAGCTCCTGCCGCCCTAATCCGCCACGCCTACTCAAAAAACGCTGACCGCGTCCCTGGGTCGGGCACCGACCAGCGTCGGGAGATTGGGCAGTGATCGGGCGACGCGTGTCGGTCGGTGAAGGGGAAGCATCCTCCGGCACCAAAAGAGAAAGCGCGCAGGAAGCTTACTGCTTGGAAAAACGTATTAGACTGGTATATAAGTAGGGAGGGGGAAGGAGAAGTGGATGCACTTCGCTTTTACCACTCCTTGATGCTCCCAATGCACCGAAGCAATCCCGATGATGCGTGTCTAGAATTGGAAGACAGAAGGTGTGGCACATTGCTGTAGCTATTTTTCCAATGGAATGGATTATGGTGGGTGTGTTCAGTACTGTAGATGGGAACATGAATTTTTTTTTTTTACGTTTTTTTAAAAAAAAATATTTTCCAGAAAATGATTCCGGCAAAAAAAAATTTAAAAACGCACCTTAAAGTCGGCATCCCGGATGCCGCCTTTGCATTTCGGGGGCAAGGCGGCATCCGCGATGCCGCCTTTCTCCTAGGAAAATTTATTTTTTGAAAATTCTTATTTTTATTTTTTTTATTTTGTTTTGTTTATATATATATATATATATATAAACAAAACAAAAAATTTCAGCAGAATTTTTCTGCTATTAAAGATCCAGCGCTACAGCCATTACAACAGTCTGGATTCTGACAGAAACTCTTACCCAGGCCTCCCTTTTATAAGAGGGTTTTCCCTGAAAATCATTCTGCATTTTCGATTTGAGATTCAGGTTCTACCTTTAGTGCGTAGTACATTCTGCATTTCCGATGTGGGATTCTGTTTCAAGTATGTGACTTTGAAATACAATAAAATATAAACTATAAGGCCAATATAAATGAAATTTTAAACATTGATTAAACATATAATAAATAGTTGAAAACAAAAAGAATTTCCTCAAAAATGTTGACGAAAAATAATCTATAACCTTTCAAAACCGCCTACTTGAAACTTAAAAATGTTTCAAATACGTGAATTTGAAAGACTGTAAAATGTAAACTATGAACCGAATATAATTGAAACATTAAACATTGATTAAGCATATAATAAATAGTTGAAAACAAAAGAAATTTCCAAAAAAATGTTTATGAAAAGTAATTTATAAGCTTTCAAAACCGCATACTTAAAACTTAAAATTTTTCAAGTGTGTGAATTGGAAAGACCAAAAAACATAAAATAGAAGACCAATATAAATGAAACGTTAAAAATTGATTAAACATATAAGAAATAGTTGAAAACAAAAGCAATTTCCAAAAAAAAATTAATGAAAAATAATTTATAAGCTTTCAAAACCGCCTACTTGAAGCTTAAAAATGTTTCAAGTACGTGACTTTAAAAGATTATAATTATATTACTAATTAACTAATTAATTATTATATAATTAATAGTTATATTAATAATTAACTAATTAGTTATTATATAAGTAATAAATAATGAGTAATAATTAATAATTAATAATTTAATGAATAGTTATAATTAATATTTATATTACTAATTATCTAATTAATAATTACTAATTACTTATTAATAATTATTAATTACTAGTTACTAATTATAATGAATAATTATAATAAATATTTATATTACTAATTAACTAATTTATAATTAATAATTACTAATTAATTAGTTATAATTATTAATTATATTTCTAATTAACTAAATATTTATTATATATGTAATAATTATATTACTAATTAATTATTATATAATTAATGATAATATTACCAATTAACTAATTAATTATGACATATTTAATTATTAATAATTACTAATTAATAATTAAAAATTATACTGAATAAATGTAATTAAAAATTATATTACTAATTTACTAATTAATTGTTATATAATTAATAATTATATAATTAATGAACTAAAAAACTATTATATAATTAATTATTAATAATTAATAATTAATAATTATAATGAATAATTGTAATTAATATTTATATTACTAAATAATAATTAATAGTTACTAATTACTAATTACTAATTACTAATTACTAATTACTAATTACTAATTAATAATTATAATGAATAAATGTAATTAAAAATTATATTACTATTTTAGTAATTTATTATTATATAATTAATAATAATATTACAAATTAACTAACTAATTTTTATATAATTAATTATTATTAATTACTAATTAATAATTATAATTAAAAATCATATTACAAATTTACTAATTAATTATTATAATGAATAATTATAATTAAAAATCATATTACAAATTCACTAATTAATTATTATATAATTAATAATATTATTATTAATTAACTAATTAATTTTTACATAATTATCTATTAATAATTACTAATTAATAATTATACTTACTTATTATAATTAATTATCTTATTTATAATTATCTAATTAATTATTATATAATTAATAATGATATTACTAATTAAATAATTATTTATTATATAGTTAATAATTATATAATTAATCATTTTATTACTAATTAAGTATTATATAAATAATAAATAATAATTAATAGTTATAATGAATAATTATAATGAATAAATATATTACTAATTAACTACTTATTTATTATATAATAATTTTTAATAATTACTAATGAATAATTATAATGAATAATTATATTACTAATTAACTATTATATAATTAATTATTAGTAATATTAATTTAATAGTTAAATAAATTATTATATGTTTAATCCATGTTTTAACATTAAATTATATCGGTCTTATAGTTTATATTTTAGTCTTTCAAACCCGCATACTTTAATCATTTTAAGTTTCAAGTAGGTGGTTCTGAAAGCTTATAAATTATTTTTCATTAAATTTTTTTACGAAATTCTTTTTATTTTCAACTATTTGTTATATGTTTAATCCGTGTTTTATATTTCATTTATATCGGTCTTATAGTTTATATTTTATAGGCTTTCAAAGTCACGTGCTTGAAACATTTTTAAGTTTCATGTTGGTCCTTTTGAAAGCTTATAAATTATTTTTTACGAAATTTTTTTTTTCAAATATTTGTTTTATGTTTAATTCATGTATTAAGTTTCATTTATATTGATCTTATAATTTATATTTTATAAGCTTTCAAAATCACATACTTGAAACTTATTATGTTTAAAGTAAGTGGTTTTGTAAGCTTATAAATTATTTTTTATCATCATTTTTTATGATTTTTTTTTTGTTTTCAACTATTTTTTATATGTTTAATCCATGTTTTAAGTTTCATTTATATTGGCCTTATAGTTTATATTTTATAGTCTTTCAAAGTCACGTACATGAAACAGAATCCCACATCGGAAATGCAGAATGTTCTGTGCAGGAAATGGAGAACCAGAATCCCACATCGGAAATGCAGAATGATTTACAGGGTAAGATCTTTTATAAAAAGGAGCCCTGGGTGAGAGCTTCTTTCAGAATCCAGATTGCTGTAATGGCAGTACTACTGGATTTTAAATTGCGGATAAATTCTGCTGAAAATTTTATATTTGTTTTTTTTGTTTTGTTTTGTTTATATATATATATATAAACAAAACAAAACAAAAAATAAATATAAATATTAATTCTAGAAAAAATAATTTTTTTCTGTTTCAGGGGAAATGCGGCATCTAGGATGCCGCCTTTGTGGCGTATTTTCGGAAATTTTTTTAACCTACCCTGTTTTTAAAAAATATTTTCTAAAAAAAATCATTTTAAAAAAAATCCTCTTTTATCATTCCACCTTCTGCTTTAGGTAGCCTCCTCCCCAGCACGTCTATGGGGATCCTCGGAGTCCTCGCAAAGCCAACCACCGATCTTACCCGGGTCAAAGCCTCCAATCCCTAACTCTGACGAACAGCGGCACGCCACGTGCTCCCAGCTCCTGCCGCCCTAATCCGCTGCGCCTACTCAACAAACGCTGACCGCGTCCCCGGGTCGGGCACCGACCAGCGTCGGGAGATTGGGCAGTGATCGGGCGACGCGTGTCGGTCGGTGAATGGGAAGCGTCCTCCGGCACCAAAAGAGAAAGCGCGGAGGAAGCTTACTGCTTGGAAAAACGTATTAGACTGGTATATAAGTAGGGAGGGGGAAGGAGAAGTGGATGCAGTTCGCTTTTACCACTCCTTGATGCTCCCAATGCACCGAAGCAATCCCAAGGATGCGTGTCTAGAATTGGAAGACAGAAGGTGTGGCACATTGCTGTAGCTCTGTTTCCAATGGAATGGAATATGGTGGGTGGGTTCAGTATTGTAGATGGGAACAGGATTTTTTTTTTATGTTTTAAAAAAAAAAATTTCCAGAAAACGATTCCGGCAAAAAAAAATTTAAAAACGCACCTTAAAGTCGGCATCCCGGATGCCGGCTTTGCATTTCGGGGGCAATGCGGCATCCGCGATGCCGCCTTTGCACAACAAAACAAAAAATTTCAGCAGAATTTCTCTGCTATTAAAGATCCAGGTGTACAGCCATTACAGCAGTCTGGATTCTGACAGAAACTCTTACCCAGGCCTCCCTTTTATAAGAGGGTTTGCCCTGAAAATCATTCTGCATTTTCGATGTGGGGTTCAGGTTCTACCTTTACTGCGCAGTACATTCTGCATTTCCGATGTGGGATTCTGTTTCAAGTACGTGACTTTGAAATACAATAAAATATAAACTATAAGGCCAATATAAATGAAATTTTAAAAATTGATTAAACATATAATAAATAGTTGAAAACAAAATGAATTTCCTCAAAAATGTTGACGAAAAATAATCTATAACCTTTCAAAACCGCCTACTTGAAACTTAAAAATGTTTCAACTACGTGAATTTGAAAGACTGTAAAATGTAAACTATAAACCAAATGTAATTGAAACATTAAACATTGATTAAACATATAATAAATAGTTGAAAACAAAATAAATTTCCAAAAAAATGTTGATGAAAAGTAATTTATAAGCTTTCAAAACCGCATACTTGAAACTTAAAATTTTTCAAATGTGTGAATTGGAAAGACCATAAAACATAAAATAGAAAACCAATATAAATGAAACGTTAAACATTGATTAAACATATAAGAAATAGTTGAAAACAAAAGCAATTTCCAAAAAAAAATTAATGAAAAATAATTTATAAGCTTTCAAAACCGCCTACTTGAAACTTAAAAATGTTTCAAGTACGTGACTTTGAAAGATTATAATTATATTACTAATTAACTAATTAATTATTTTATAATTAATAGTTATATTAATAAATAACTAATTAGTTATTATATAAGTAATAATTTATGAGTAATAATTAATAATTAATAATTTAATGAATAGTTATAATTAATATTTATATTACTAATTAACTAATTAATAATTACTAATTACTTATTAATAATTATTAATTACTAATTACTAATTATAATGAATAATTATAATAAATATTTATATTACTAATTAACTAATTAATAATTAATAATTACTAATTAATTAGTTATAATTATTAATTATATTTCTAATTAACTAAATATTTATTATATATGTAATAATTATATTACTAATTAATTATTATATAATTAATGATAATATTACCAATTAACTAATTAATTATGACATATTTAATTATTAATAATTACTAATTAATAATTAAAAATTATACTAAATAAATGTAGTTAAATATTATATTACTAATTTACTAATTAATTGTTATATAATTAATAATTATATAACTAATGAACTAACTAACTATTATATAATTAATTATTAATAATTAATAATTAATAATTATAATGACTAATTGTAATTAAAATTTATATTACTAATTAATAATTAATAATTACTAATTACTAATTACTAATTACTAAATACTAATTAATAATTATAATGAATAAATGTAATTAAAAATTATATTACTATTTTAGTAATTTATTATTATAAAATTAATAATAATATTACAAATTATCCAACTAATTTTTATATAATTAATTATTATTAATTTCTAATTAATAATTATAATTAAAAATCATATTACAAATTTACTAATTAATTATTATAATGAATAATTATAATTAAAAATCATATTACAAATTCACTAATTAATTATTATATAATTAATAATAATATTATTAATTAACTAATTAATTTTTACATAATTATCTATTAATAATTACTAATTAATAATTATAATTACTTATTATAATTAATTATCTTATTTATTAATTATTATATAATTAATAATGATATTACTAATTAAATAATTGTTTATTATATAGTTAATAATTATATAATTAATCATTATATTACTAATTAAGTATTATATAAATAATAAATAATAATTAATTGTTATAATGAATAATTATAATGAATAAATATATTACTAATTAACTACTTATTTATTATATAATAATTTTTAATAATTACTAATGAATAATTATAATGAATAATTATATTACTAATTAACTATTATATAATTAATTATTAATAATATTAATTTAATAGTTAAATAAATTATTATATGTTTAATCCATGTTTTAATTTTAAATTATATCGGTCTTATAGTTTATATTTTAGTCTTTCAAAACCGCATACATTAATCATTTTATGTTTCAAGTAGGTGGTTTTGAAAGCTTATAAATTATTTTTCATTAACATTTTTTGTGAAATTCTTTTTATTTTCAACTATTTGTTATATGTTTAATCAGTGTTTTATATTTCATTTATATCGGTCTTATAGTTTATATTTTATAGGCTTTCAAAGTCACGTGCTTGAAACATTTTTAAGTTTCATGTTTGTCGTTTTGAAAGATTATAAATTATATTTCATCAATATTTTTTACGAAATTTTTTTTATTTTCAAATATTTGTTTTATGTTTAATTCATGTATTAAGTTTCATTTATATTGATCTTATAATTTATATTTTATAAGCTTTCAAAATCACATGCTTGAAACTTCTTAGGTTTAAACTAAGTGGTTTTGTAAGCTTATAAATTATTTTTTATCATCATTTTTTATGATTATGTTTTTTTTCAACTATTTTTTATATGTTTAATCCATCTTTTATGTTTCATTTATATTGGCCTTATAGTTTATATTTTATAGTCTTTCAAAGTCGCGTACTTGAAACAGAATCCCACATCGGAAATGCAGAATGTTCTGTGTAGGAAATGGAGAACCAGAATCCCACATCGGAAATGCAGAATGATTTCCAGGGTAAGATCTCTTATAAAAAGGAGCCCTGGGTGAGAGCTTCTGTCAGAATCCAGATTGCTGAAATGGCAGTACTGCTGGATTTTAAATTGCCGATAAATTCAGCTGAAAATTTTATTTTTGTTTTTTTGTTTTGTTTTGTCTGTATATATATATATATATGTATGTATATAAACAAAACAAAACAAAAAATAAATCTAAATTCTAGAAAAAATATTTTCTTTTCTGTTTTAGGGGAAAGGCGGCATCTAGGATGCCGCCTTTGTGGCGTATTTTCGGAAAATTTTTTAACCTAGCCTGTTTTTAAAAAATATTTTAAAAAAAAAATATTTTAAAAAAAAATCCTCTTTTATCATTCCACCTGCTGCTTTAGGTAGCCTCCTCCCCAGCACGTCTATGGGGATCCGCGGAGTCCTCGCAAAGCCAGCCACCGATCTTACCCGGGTCAAAGCCTCCAATCCCTAACTCTGACCAACAGCGGCACGTCACGTGCTCCCAGCTCCTGCCGCCCTAATCCACTGCGCCTACTCAACAAATGCTGACCGCGTCCCCGGGTCAGGCACCGACCAGCGTCGGGAGATTGGGCAGTGATCGGGTGACGCATGTCGGTCGGTGAAGGGGAAGCATCCTCCGGCACCAAAAGAGAAAGCGCGCAGGAAGCTTACTGCTTGGAAAAACGTATTAGACTGGTATATAAGTAGGGAGGGGTAAGGAGAAGCGGATGCACTTCGCTTTTACCACTCCTTGATGCTCCAAATGCACCGAAGCAATCCCGAGGATGCGTGTCTGGAATTGGAAGACAGAAGGTGTGGCACATTGCTGTAGCTCTGTTTCCAATGGAATGGATTATGGTGGGTGGGTTCAGTATTGTAGATGGGAACAGGATTTTCTTTTTTTACGTTTTAAAAAATATATATTTTCCAGAAAACGATTCCGGCAAAAAAATTTCAAAAACGCACCTTAAAGTCGGCATCCCGGATGCCGCCTTTTCATTTCGGGGGCAAGGCGGCACCCGCGATGTCGCCTTTGCACAACAAAACAAAAAATTTCAGCAGAATTTCTCTGCTTTTAAAGATCCAGCGCTACAGCCATTACAGCAGTCTGGATTCTGACAGAAACTCTTACCCAGGCCTCCCTTTTATAAGAAGGTTTGCCCTGAAAATTATTCTGCATTTTCGATGTGGGATTCAGGTTCTACCTTTACTGCGCAGTACATTCTGCATTTCCGATGTGGGATTCTCTTTCAAGTACGTGACTTTGAAATACAATAAAATATAAACTATAAGGCCAATATAAATGAAATTTTAAACATTGATTAAACATATAATAAATAGTTGAAAACAAAGAGAATGTCCTCAAAAATGTTGACGACAAATAATCTATAACCTTTCAAAACCGCCTACTTGAAACTTAAAAATATTTCAAATACGTGAATTTGAAAGACTGTAAAATGTAAACTATAAACCGAATGTAATTGAAACTTTAAACATTGATTAAACATATAATAAATAGTTGAAAACAAAAGAAATTTCCAAAAAAATGTTGATGAAAAGTAATTTATAAGCTTTCAAAACCGCATACATGAAACTTAAAATTTTTCAAGTGTGTGAATTGGAAAGACCATAAAACATAAAATAGAAGACCAATATAAATGAAACGTTAAACATTGATTAAACATATAAGAAATAGTTGAAAACAAAAGCAATTTCCAAAAAAAATTAATGAAAAACAATTTATAAGCTTTCAAAACCGCCTACTTGAAACTTAAAAATGTTTCAAGTACGTGACTTTGAAAGATTATAATTATATTACTAATTAACTAATTAATTATTTTATAATTAATAGTTATATTAATAATTAACTAATTAGTTATTATATAAGTAATAATTAATGAGTAATAATTAATAATTAATAATTTAATGAATAGTTATAATTAATATTTATATTACTAATTAACTAATTAATAATTAATAATTACTTATTAATAATTATTAATTACTATTTAATATTTATAATGAATAATTATAATAAATATTTATATTACTAATTAACTAATTAATAATTAATAATTACTAATTAATTAGTTATAATTATTAATTATATTTCTAATAATTAAATATTTATTATATATGTAATAATTATATTACAAATTAATTATTATATAATTAATGATAATATTACCAATTAACTAATTAATTATGAAATATTTAATTATTAATAATTACTAATTAATAATTAAAAATTATACTGAATAAATGTAATTAAAAATTATATTACTAATTTACTAATTAATTGTTATATAATTAATAATTATATAACTAATGAACTAACTAACTATTATATCATTAATTATTAATAATTAAAAATTAATAATTACTAATTACTAATTATTAATTACTAATTAATAATTATAATGAATAAATGTAATTAAAAATTATATTACTATTTTAGTAATTTATTATTATATAATTAATAATAATATTACAAATTAACTAACTAATTTTTATATAATTAATTATTATTAATTACTAATTAATAATTATAATTAAAAATCATATTACAAATTTACTAATTAATTATTATAATGAATAATTATAATTAAAAATCATATTACAAATTCACTAATTAATTATTATATAATTAATAATATTATTATTAATTAACTAATTTTTTTTACATAATTATCTATTAATAATTACTAATTAATAATTATAATAACTTATTATAATTAATTATCTTATTTATAATTAACTAATTAATTATTATATAATTAATAATGATATTACTAATTAAATAATTATTTATTATATAGTTAATAATTATATAATTAATCATTATATTACTAATTAAGTATTATATAAATAATAATTAATAATTAATAGTTATAATGAATAATTATAATGAATAAATATATTATTAATTAACTACTTATTTATTATATAATAATTTTTAATAATTACTAATGAATAATTATAATGAATAATTATATTACTAATTAACTATTATATAATTAATTATTAATAATATTAATTTAATAGTTAAATAAATTATTATATGTTTAATCCATGTTTTAACATTAAATTATATCGGTCTTATAGTTTATATTTTAGTCTTTCAAAACCGCATACTTTAATCATTTTAAGTTTCAAGTAGGTGGTTTTGAAAGCTTATAAATTATTTTTCATTAACATTTTTTACGAAATTCTTTTTATCTTCAACTATTTGTTATATGTTTAATCTGTGTTTTATATTTCATTTATATCGGTCTTATAGTTTATATTTTATAGGCTTTCAAAGTCACGTGCTTGAAACATTTTTAAGTTTCATGTTGGTCGTTTTGAAAGCTTATAAATTATATTTCATCAATATTTTCTACGAATTTTTTTTTATTTTCAAATATTTGTTTTATGTTTAATTCATGTATTAAGTTTCATTTATATTGATCTTATAATTTATATTTTATAAGCTTTCAAAATCACATGCTTGAAACTTCTTATGTTTAAAGTAAGTGGTTTTGTAAGCTTATAAATTATTTTTTATCATCATTTTTTATGATTTTGTTTTTGTTTTCAACTATTTTTTATATGTTTAATCCATTATTAAGTTTCATTTATATTGGCCTTATAGTTTATATTTTATAGTCTTTCAAAGCCACGTACTTGAAACAGAATCCCACATCGGAAATGCAGAATATTCTGTGCAGGAAATGGAGAACCAGAATCCCACATCAGAAATGCAGAATGATTTTTCCAGGGTAAGCTCTCTTATAAAAAGGAGCCCTGGGTGAGAGCTTCTATCAGAATCCATATTGCTGTAATGGCAGTACAACTGGATTTTAAATTGCGGATAAATTCTGTTGAAATTTTTTTTTTGTTTTTTTTTGTTTTGTTTTGTTTATATATATATATATATAAACAAAAAAAAACAAAAAATAAATATAAATATAAATATAAATTCTAGAAAAAATATTTTTTTTTCTGTTTTAGGGGAAAGGCGGCATCTAGGATGCCGCCTTTGTTGCGTATTTTCGGAAAACATTTTAACCTAGCCTGTTTTTAAAAAATAGTTTTTTTAAAAAAAATTATTTTAAAAAAAATCCTCTTTTATCATTCCACCTGCTGCTTTAGGTAGCCTCCTCCCCAGCACGTCTATGGGGATCCGCGGAGTCCTCGCAAAGCCAACCACCGATCTTACCCGGGTCAAAGCCTCCAATCCCTAACTCTGACCAACAGCGGCATGCCACATGCTCCCAGCTCCTGCCGCCCTAATCCGCCGTGCCTACTCAACAAACGCTGACCGCGTCCCCGGGTCGGGCACCGACCAGCGTCGGGAGATTGGGCAGTGATCGGGCGACGCGTGTCGGTCGGTGAAGGGGAACCGTCCTCCGGCACCAAAAGAGAAAGCGCGCAGGAAGCTTACTGCTTGGAAAAACGTATTAGACTGGTATATAAGTAGGGAGGGGGAAGGAGAAGCGGATGCACTTCGCTTTTACCACTCCTTGATGCTCCCAATGCACCGAAACAATCCCGAGGATGTGTGTCTGGAATTGGAAGACATAAGGCGTGGCACATTGGTGTAGCTCTGTTTCCAATGGAATGGATTATGGTGGGTGGGTTCAGTATTGTAGATGGGAACAGGATTTGTTTTTTACGTTTTTAAAAAAAAATATTTTCCAGAAAATGATTCCGGCAAAAAAAAATTTAAAAATGCACCTTAAAGTCGGCATCCCGGATGCCGCCTTTGCATTTCGGGGGCAAGACGGCATCCGCGATGCCGCCTTTGCACATCAAAACAAAAAATTTCCGCAGAATTTCTCTACTATTAAAGATCCAGCGCTATAGCCATTATAGCAGTCTGGATTCTGACAGAAACTCTTACCCAGGCATCCCTTTTATAAGAGGGTTTGCCCTGAAAATCATTCTGCATTTTCGATGTGGGATTCAGGTTCTACCTTTACTGCGCAGAACATTGGGCATTTCCGATGTGGGATTCTGTTTCAAGTACGTGACTTTGAAATAAAATAAAATATAAACTATAAGGCCAATATAAATGAAATTTTAAACATTGATTAAACATATAATAAATAGTTGAAAACAAAAAGAATTTCCTCAAAAATGTTGACGAAAAATAATCTATAACCTTTCAAAACCGCCTACTTGAAACTTAAAAATGTTTCAAATACGTGAATTTGAATGACTGTAAAATGTAAACTATAAACCGAATGTAATTGAAACATTAAACATTGATTAAATATATAATAAATAGTTGAAAACAAAAGAAATTTCCAAAAAAATGTTGATGAAAAGTAATTTATAAGCTTTCAAAACCGCATACTTGAAACTTAAAATTTTTCAAATGTGTGAATTGGAAAGACCATAAAACATAAAATAGAAGACCAATATAAATGAAACGTTAAACATTGATTAAACATATAAGAAATAGTTGAAAACAAAAGCAATTTCCAAAAAAAATTTAATGAAAAATAATTTATAAGCTTTCAAAACCGCCTACTTGAAACTTAAAAATGTTTCAAGTACGTGACTTTGAAAGATTATAATTATATTACTAATTAACTAATTAATTGTTATATAACTAATAGTTATATTAATAATTTACTAATTAGTTATTATATAATTAATAATTAATGAGTAATAATTAATAAATAATAATTTAATGAATAGTTATAATTAATATTTATATTACTAATTAACTAATTAATAATTACTAATTACTTATTAATAATTATTAATTACTAATTACTAATTATAATGAATAATTATAATAAATATTTATATTACTAATTAACTAATTAATAATTACTAATTACCAATTAATTAGTTATAATTAATAATTATATTTCTAATTAACTAAATATTTATTATATATGTAATAATTATATTACTAATTAATTATTATATAATTAATGATAATATTACCAATTAACTAATTAATTATGACATATTTAATTATTAATAATTACTAATTAATAATTAAAAATTATACTCAATAAATGTAGTTAAAAATTATATTACTAATTTACTAATTAATCGTTATATAATTAATAATTATATAACTAATGAACTAACTAACTATTATATCATTAATTATTAATAATTAATAATTAATAATTATAATGACTAATTGTAATTAATATTTATATTACTAATTAATAATTAATAATTAATAATTACTAATTACTAATTACTAATTACCAATTAATAATTATAATGAATAAATGTAATTAAAAATTATATTACTATTTTAGTAATTTATTATTATATAATTAATAATCATATTACAAATTAACTAACTAATTTTTATATAATTAATTATTATTAATTACTAATTAATAATTATAATTAAAAATCATATTACAAATTTACTAATTAATTATTATAATGAATAATTATAATTAAAAATCATATTACAAATTCACTAATTAATTATTATATAATTAATAATAATATTATTAATTAACTAATTAATTTTTACATAATTATCTATTAATAATTACTAATTAATAATTATAATTACTTATTATAATTAATTATCTTATTTATAATTAACTAATTAATTATTATATAATTAATAATGATATTACTAATTAAATAATTATTTATTATATAGTTAATAATTATATAATTAATCATTATATTACTAATTAAGTATTATATAAATAATAAATAATAATTAATAGTTATAATGAATAATTATAATGAATAAATATATTACTAATTAACTACTTATTTATTATATAATAATTTTTAATAATTACTAATGAATAATTATAATGAATAATTATATTACTAATTAACTATTATATAATTAATTATTAATAATATTAATTTAATAGATAAATAAATTATTATATGTTTAATCCATGTTTTAACTTTAAATTATATCGGTCTTATAGTTTATATTTTAGTCTTTCAAAACCGCATACTTTAATCATTTTAAGTTTCAAGTAGGTGGTTTTGAAAGCTTATAAATTATTTTTCATTAACATTTTTTATGAAATTCTTTTTATTTTCAACTATTTGTTATATGTTTAATCCGTGTTTTATATTTCATTTATATCGGTCTTATAGTTTATATTTTATAGGCTTTCAAAGTCACGTGCTTGAAGCATTTTTATGTTTCATGTTGGTCGTTTTGAAAGCTTATAAATTATATTTCATCAATATTTTTTACGAAATTTTTTTTATTTTCAAATATTTGTTTTATGTTTAATTCATGTATTAAGTTTCATTTATATTGATCTTATAATTTATATTTTATAAGCTTTCAAAATCACATGGTTGAAACTTCTTATGTTTAAAGTAAGTGGTTTTGTAAGCTTATAAATTATTTTTTATCATCATTTTTTATGATTTTGTTTTTTTTCAACTATTTTTTATATGTTTAATCCATGTTTTATGTTTCATTTATATTGGCCTTATAGTTTATATTTTATAGTCTTTCAAAGTCACGTACTTGAAACAGAATCCCACATCGGAAATGCAGAATGTTCTGTGCAGCAAATGGAGAACCAAAATCCCACATCGGAAATGCAGAATGATTTCCAGGGTAAGCTCTCTTATAAAAAGGAGCCCTGGGTGAGAGCTTCTGTCAGAATCCAGATTGCTGTAATGGCAGTACTGCTGGATTTTAAATTGCGGATAAATTCTGCTGAAAATTTTATTTTTGTTTTTTTGTTTTGTTTTGTTTATATATATATATATATAAACAAAACAAAACAAAAAATAAATATAAATATAAATTCTAGAAAAAATATTTTTTTTCTGTTTTAGGGGAAAGGCGGCATCTAGGATGCTGCCTTTCACCCGAGCCCAAAGGCGGCATCTAGGATGCCGCCTTTGTGGGGTATTTTCGGAAATTTTTTTAACCTAGCCTGTTTTTAAAAAATATTTTTTAAAAAAAATTATTTAAAAAAAAATCCTCTTTTATCATTCCACCTGCTGCTTTAGGTAGCCTCCTCCCCAGCACGTCTATGGGGATCCGCGGAGTCCTCGCAAAGCCATCCACCAATCTTACCCGGGTCAAAGCCTCCAATCCCTAACTCTGACCAACAGTGGCACGCCACGTGCTCCCAACTCCTGCCGCCCTAATCCGCCGCGCCTACTCAACAAACGCTGACCGCGTCCCCGGGTCGGGCACCGACTAGCGTCGGGAGATTGGGCAGTGATCGGGCGACGCATGTCGGTCGGTGAAGGGGAAGCGTCCTCCGGCACCAAAAGAGAAAGCGTGCAGGAAGCTTACTGCTTGGAAAAACGTATTAGACTGGTATATAAGTAGGGGGGAAGGAGAAGCGGATGCACTTCGCTTTTACCACTCCATGATGCTCCCAATGCACCGAAGCAATCCATAGGATGCGTGTCTGGAATTGGAAGACAGAAGGTGTGGCACATTGTTGTAGCCTTGTTTCCAATGGAATGGATTGTGGTGGGTGGGTTCAGTATTGTAGATGGGAACATGATTTTTTTTTTTACGTTTTTTTAAAAAATATTTTCCAGAAAACGATTCCGGCAAAAAAAAATTAAAAAACGCACCTTAAAGTCGGCATTCCGGATGCCGCCTTTTCATTTCGGGGGAAAGGCGGCATCCGCGATGCCGCCTTTCTCCTAAGAAATTTGTTTTTTGAAAATTTTTATTTTTATTTTTTGTTTTGTTTTGTTTTGTTTATATATATAAACAAAACAAAAAATTTCAGCAGAATTTCTCTACTATTAAAGATCCAGCGCTACAGCCATTACAGCAGTCTAGATTCTGACAGAAACTCTTACCCAGGCCTCCCTTTTATAAGAGGGTTTGCCCTTAAAATCATTCTGCATTTTCGATGTGGGATTCAGGTTCTACCTTTACTGCGTAGTAAATTCTGCATTTCCGATGTGGGATTCTGTTTCAAGTACGTGACTTTGAAATATAATAAAATATAAACTATAATGCCAATATAAATGAAATTTTAAACATTGATTAAACATATAATAAATAGTTGAAAACAAAAAGAATTTCCTCAAATATGTTGACGAAAAATAATCTATAACCTTTCAAACCCGCCAACTTGAAACATAAAAATGTTTCAAATACGTGAATTTGAAAGACTGTAAAATGTAAACTATAAACTGAATATAATTGAAACATTAAACATTGATTAAACATATAATAAATAGTTGAAAACGAAAGAAATTTCCAAAAAAATGTTGATGAAAAGTAATTTATAAGCTTTCAAAACCGCATACTTGAAACTTAAATTTTTTCAAGTGTGTGAATTGGAAAGACCATAAAACATAAAATAGAAGACCAATATAAATGAAACGTTAAACAATGATTAAACATATAAGAAATAGTTGAAAACAAAATCAATTTCCAAAAAAAAATTAATGAAAAATAATTTATAAGCTTTCAAAACCGCCTACTTGAAACTTAAAAATGTTTCAAGTACGTGACTTTGAAAGATTATAATTATATTAATAATTAACTAATTAATTATTATATAATTAATAGTTATATTAATAATTAACTAATTAGTTATTATATAAGTAATAATTAATGAGTAATAATTAATAATTAATAATTTAATGAATAGTTATAATTAATATTTATATTACTAATTAACTAATTAATAATTACTAATTACTTATTAATAATTATTAATTACTAATTACTAATTATAATGAATAATTATAATAAATATTTATATTACTAATTAACTAATTAATAATTACTAATTACTAATTAATTAGTTATAATTATTAATTATATTTCTAATTAACTAAATATTTATTATATATGTAATAATTATATTACTAATTAATTATTATATAATTAATGATAATATTACCAATTAACTAATTAATTAAGACATATTTAATTATTAATAATTACTAATTAATAATTAAAAATTATACTGAATAAATGTAATTAAAAATTATATTACTAATTTACTAATTAATTGTTATATAATTAATAATTATATAACTAATGAAATAACTAACTATTATATAATTAATTATTAATAATTAATAATTAATAATTATATTGACTAATTGTAATTAATATTTATATTACTAATTAATAATTAATAATTAATAATTACTAATTACTAATTACTAATTACTAATTAATAATTATAATGAATAAATGTAATTAAAAATTATATTACTATTTTAGTAATTTATTATTATATAATTAATAATAATATTACAAATTAACTAACTAATTTTTATATAATTAATTATTATTAATTACTAATTAATAATTATAATTAAAAATCATATTACAAATTTACTAATTAATTATTATAATGAATAATTATAATTAAAAATCATATTACAAATTCACTAATTAATTATTATATAATTAATAATAATATTATTAATTAACTAATTAATTTTTACATAATTATCTATTAATAATTACTAATTAATAATTATAATTACTTATTATAATTAATTATCTTATTTATAATTAACTAATTAATTATTATATAATTAATAATGATATTACTAATTAAATAATTATTTATTATATAGTTAATAATTATATAATTAATCATTATATTACTAATTAAGTATTATATAAATAATAAATAATAATTAATAGTTATAATGAATAATTATAACGAATAAATATATTACTAATTAACTACGTATTTATTATATAATAATTTTTAATAATTACTAATGAATAATTATAATGAATAATTATATTACTAATTAACTATTATATAATTAATTATTAATAATATTAATTTAATAGTTAAATAAATTATTATATGTTTAATCCATGTTTTAACTTTAAATTATATCGGTCTTATAGTTTATATTTTAGTCTTTCAAAACCGCATACTTTAATCATTTTAAGTTTCAAGTAGGTGGTTTTGAAAGCTTATAAATTATTTTTCATTAACATTTTTTACGAAATTCTTTTTATTTTCAACTATTTGTTATATGTTTAATCCGTGTTTTATATTTCATTTATATCGGTCTTATAGTTTATATTTTATAGGCTTTCAAAGTCACGTGCTTGAAACATTTTTAAGTTTCATGTTGGTCGTTTTGAAAGCTTATAAATTATATTTCATCAATATTTTTTACGAAATTTTTTTTATTCTCAAATATTTGTTTTATGTTTAATTCATGTATTAAGTTTCATTTATATTGATCTTATAATTTATATTTTATAAGGTTTCAAAATAACATGCTAGAAACTTTTTATGTTTAAAGTAAGTGGTTTTGTAAGCTTATAAATTATTTTTTATCATCATTTTTTATGTTTTTGTTTTTGTTTTCAACTATTTTTTATATGTTTAATCCATGTTTTAAGTTTCATTTATATTGGCCTTATAGTTTATATTTTATAGTCTTTCAAAGTCACGTACTTGAAATAGAATCCCACATCGGAAATGCAGAATGTTCTGTTTAGGAAATGGAGAACCAGAATCCCACATCGGAAATGTAGAATGATTTCCAGGGTATGCTCTCTTATAAAAAGGAGCTCTGGGTGAGAGCTTCTGTCAGAATCCATATAGCTGTAATGGCAGTACTGCTGGATTTTAAATTGCGGATAAATTCTGCTGAAAATTTTATTTTTGTTTTTTTTGTTTTGTTTTGTTTATATATATATATATATAAACAAAACAAAAAAAATAAATATAAATATAAATTCTAGAAAAAATATTTTCTTTTTCTGTTTTAGGGGAAAGGCGGCATCTAGGATGCCGCCTTTGTGGCGTATTTTCGGAAATTTTTTTAACCTAACCTGTTTTTAGAAAATATTTTTTTAAAAAAAAATTATTTTAAAAAAAATTCCTCTTTTATCATTCCACCTGCTGCTTTAGGTAGCCTCCTCCCCAGCACGTCTATGGGGATCCGCGGAGTCCTCGCAAAGCCAGCCACCGATCTTACCCGGGTCAAAGCCTCCAATCCCTAACTCCGACTAACAGCGGCACGCAACGTGCTCCCAGCTCCTGCCGCCCTAATCCGTCGCGCCTACTCAACAAACGCTGACCGCGTCCCCGGGTCGGGCACCGACCAGCGTCGGGAGATTGGGCAGTGATCGGGCGACGCGTGTTGGTGGGTGAAGGGGAAGCATCCTCCGGCACCAAAAGAGAAAGCACGCAGGAAGCTTACTGCTTGGAAAAACGTATTAGACTGGTATATATGTAGGGAGGGGGAAGGAGAAGCGGATGCACTTCGCTTTTACCACTCCTTGATGCTTCCAATGCATCGAAGCAATCCCGAGGATGCGTGTCTGGAATAGGAAGACAGAAGGTGTGGAACATTGCTGTAGCTCTGTTTCCAATGGAATGGAATATGGTGGGTGGGTTCAGTATTGTAGATGGGAACAAGATTTTTTTTTACGTTTAAAAAAAATATATTTTCCAGAAAACGATTCCGGCAAAAAAAAATTTTAAAAACGCACCTTAAAGTCGGCATCCCGGATGCCGCCTTTGCATTTCAGGGGCATGGTGGCATCCGCGATGCCGCCTTTGCACTGCGGGTGAAAGGAGGCATCCGCGATGCCGCCTTTCTCCTAAGAAAATATTTTTTTTGAATTTTTTTTATTTTGTTTTGTTTTGTTTTGTTTATATATATATATATATATATTAACAAAACCAAAAATTTCAGCAGAATTTATCTGCTATTAAAGATCCAGCGCTACAGCCATTAGAGCAGTCTGGATTCTGACAGAAACTCTTACCCAGGCCTCCCTTTTATAAGAGGGTTTGCCCTGAAAATCATTTTGCATTTTCGATGTGGGATTCAGGTTCTACCTTTACTACGCAGTACATTCTGCATTTCCGATGTGGGATTCTGTTTCATGTACGTGACTTTGAAATACAATAAAATATAAACTATAAGGCCAATATAAATGAAATTTTAAACATTGATTAAACATATAATAAATAGTTGAAAACAAAAAGAATTTCCTCAAAAATGGTGACGAAAAATAATCTATAACCTTTCAAAACTGCCTACTTGAAACTTAAAAATGTTTCAAATACGTGAATTTGAAATTCTGTAAAATGTAAACTATAAACCGAATATAATTGAAACATTAAACATTGATTAAACATATAATAAATAGTTGAAAACAAAAGAAATTTCCAAAAAATGTTGATGAAAAGTAATTTATAAGCTTTCAAAACCGCATACTTGAAACTTAAAATTTTTCAAGTGTGTGAATTGGAAAGACCATAAAACATAAAATAGAAGACCAATATAAATGAAACGTTAATCATTGATTAAACATATAAGAAATAGTTGAAAAAAAAAGCAATTTCCAAAATAAATTAATGAAAAATAATTTATAAGCTTTCAAAACCGCCTACTTGAAACTTAAAAATGTTCCAAGTACATGACTTTGAAAGATTATAATTATATTACTAATTAACTAATTAATTATTATATAATTAATAGTTATATTAATAATTAACTAAATATTTATTATATAAGTAATAATTAATGAGTAATAATTAAAAATTAATAATTTAATGAATAGTTATAATTAATATTTATATTACTAATTAACTAATTAATAATTACTAATTACTTATTAATAATTATTAATTACTAATTACTAATTATAATGAATAATTATAATAAATATTTATATTACTAATTAACTAATTAATAATTAATAATTACTAATTAATTAGTTATAATTATTAATTATATTTCTAATTAACTAAATATTTATTATATATGTAATAATTATATTACTAATTAATTATTATATAATTACTGATAATATTACCAATTAACTAATTAATTATGACATATTTAATTATTAATAATTACTAATTAATAATTAAAAATTATACTGAATAAATGTAATTAAAAATTATATTACTAATTTACTAATTAATTGTTATATAATTAATAATTATATAACTAATGAACTAACTAACTATTATATAATTAATTATTAATAATTAATAATTAATAATTATAATGACTAATTGTAATTAATATTTATATTTCTAATTAATAATTAATAATTAATAATTACTAATTACTAATTACTAATTACTAATTAATAATTATAATGAATAAATGTAATTAAAAATTATATTACTATTTTAGTAATTTATTATTATATAATTAATAATAATATTAAAAATTAACTAACTAATTTTTATATATTAATTATTATTAATTACTAATTAATAATTATAATTAAAAATCATATTACAAATTTACTAATTAATTATTATAATGGATAATTATAATTAAAAATCATATTACAAATTCACTAATTAATTATTATATAATTAATAATAATATTATTAATTAACTAATTAATTTTTACATAATTATCTATTAATAATTACTAATTAATAATTATAATTACTTATTATAATTAATTATCTTATTTATAATTAACTACTTAATTATTATATAATTAATAATGATATTACTAATTAAATAATTATTTATTATATAGTTAATAATTATATAATTAATCATTATATTACTAATTAAGTATTATATAAATAATAATTAATAATTAATAGTTATAATGAATAATTATAATGAATAAATATATTACTAATTAACTACTTATTTATTATATAATAATTTTTAATAATTACTAATGAATAATTATATTACTAATTAACTATTATATAATTAATTATTAGTAATATTAATTTAATAGTTAAATAAATTATTATATATTTAATCCATGTTATAACTTTAAATTATATCGGTCTTATAGTTTATATTTTAGTCTTTCAAAACCGCATACTTTAATCATTTTAAGTTTCAAGTAGGTGGTTCTGAAAGCTTATAAATTATTTTTCATTAACATTTTTTACGAAATTCTTTTTATTTTCAACTATTTGTTATATGTTTAATCCGTGTTTTATATTTCATTTATATTGGTCTTATAGTTTATATTTTATAGGCTTTCAAAGTCACGTGCTTGAAACATTTCTAAGTTTCATGTTGGTCGTTTTGAAAGCTTATAAATTATATTTCATCAATATTTTTTACGAAATATTTTTTATTTTCAAATATTTGTTTTATGTTTAATTCATGTATTAAGTTTCATTTATATTAATCTTATAATTTATATTTTATAAGCTTTCAAAATCACATGCATGAAACTTCTAATGTTTAAAGTAAGTGGTTTTGTAAGCTTATAAATTATTATTTATCATCATTTTTTATGATTTTGTTTTTGTTTTCAACTATTTTTTATATGTTTAATCCATGTTTTAAGTTTCATTTATATTGGCCTTATAGTTTATATTTTATAGTCTTTCAAAGTCACGTACTTGAAACAGAATCCCACATCGGAAATACAGAATGTTCTGTGCAGGAAATGGAGAACCAGAATCCCACATCGGAAAGGCAGAATGATTTCCAGGGTAAGCTCTCTTATAAAAAGAAGCCCTGGGTGAGAGCTTCTGTCAGAATCCAGATTGCTGTAATGGAAGTACTGCTGGATTTTTAATTGCGGATAAATTCTCCTGAAAATTTTATTTTTGTTTTTTTTGTTTTGTTTTGATTATATATATATATATAAAAACAAAACAAAAAATAAAAAGAAAAATAAATATAAATTCTAGAAATAATATTTTTTTTCTATTTTAGGGGAACGGCGGCATCTAGGATGCCGCCTTTCACCCGAGCCCAAAGGCGGCATCTAGGATGCCGCCTTTGTGGCGTATTTTCAGAAAATTTTTTAACCTAGCCTGTTTTTAAAAAAATTATTTAAAAAAAAAATCCTCTTTTATCATTCCACCTGCTGCTTTAGGTAGCCTCCTCCCCAGCACGTTTATGGGGATCCGCGGAGTCCCCGCAAAGCCAGCCACCGATCTTACCCGGGTCAAAGCCTCCAATCCCGAACTCTGACCAACAGCGGCACGCCACGTGCTCCCAGCTCCTGCCGCCCTAATCCGCCGCGCCTACTCAACAAACGCTGACCGCGTCCCCGGGTCGGGCACCGACCAGCGTCGGGAGATTGGGCAGTGATCGGACGATGCGTGTCGGTCGGTGAAGGGGAAGCGTCCTCCGGCACCAAAAGAGAAAGCGCACGGGAAGCTTACTGCTTGGAAAAACGTATTAGACTGGTATATAAGTAGGGAGGGGGAAGGAGAAGCGGATGCACTTCGCTTTTACCACTCCTTGATGCTCCCAAAGCACCGAAGCAATCCCGAGGATGCGTGTCTGGAATTGGAAGACAGAAGGTGTGGCACATTTCTGTAGCTCTGTTTCCAATGGAATGGATTATGGTGGGTGGGTTCAGTATTGTAGATGGGAACAGGATTTTTTTTTACGTTTAAAAAAAAAAAATTCCAGAAAACGATTCCGGCAAAAAAAATTTAAAAACCCACCTTAAAGTCGGCATCCCGGATGCCGCCTTTGCATTTCGGGGGCAAGGCGGCATCCGCGATGCCGCCTTTCTCCTAAGAAAATATTTTTTTTGAAAATTTTTATTTTTGTTTTGTTTTGTTTTGTTTATATATATATATATATATATATATATAAACAAAACAAAAAATTTCAGCAGAATTTCTCTGTTATTAATGATCCAGCGCTACAGCCATTACAGCAGTCTGGATTCTGACAGAAACTCTTACCCAGGCCTCCCTTTTATAAGAGGGTTCGCCCTGAAAATCATTCTGCATTTTCGATGTGGGATTCAGGTTCTACCTTTACTGCGCAGTACATTCTGCATTTTCGATGTGGGATTCTGGTTCAAATACGTGACTTTGAAAAACAATAAAATATAAACTATAATTCTTATATAAATGAAATTTTAAACTTTGATTAAACATATAATAAATAGTTGAAAACAAAAATAATTTCCTCAGAAATGTTGACGAAAAATAATCTATAACCTTTCAAAACCGCCTACTTGAAACTTAAAAATGTTTCAAATACGTGAATTTGAAAGACTGTAAAATGTAAACTATAAACCGAATATAATTGAAACTTTAAACATTGATTAAGCATATAATAAATAGTTGAAAACAAAAGAAATTTCCAAAAAAAATGTTGATGAAAAGTAATTTATAAGCATTCAAAACCGCATACTTGAAACTTAAAAGTTTTCAAGTGTGTGAATTGGAAAGACCATAAAACATAAAATAGATGACCAATATAAATTAAACGTTAAACATTGATTAATCATATAAGAAATAGTTGAAAACAAAAGCAATTTCCAAAAAAATTTAATGAAAAATAATTTATAAGCTTTCAAAACCGCCTACTTGAAACTTAAAAATGTTTCAAGTACGTGACTTTGAAAGATTATAATTATATTACTAATTAACTAATTAATTATTATATAATTAATAGTTATATTAATAATTAACTAATTAGTTATTATATAAGTAATAATTAATGAGTAATAATTAATAATTAATAATTTAATGAATAGTTATAATTAATATTTATATTACTAATTAACTAATTAATAATTACTAATTACTTATTAATAATTATTAATTACTAATTACTAATTATAATGAATAATTATAATTAATATTTATATTACTAATTAACTAATTAATAATTAATAATTACTAATTAATTAGTTATAATTATTAATTATATTTCTAATTAACTAAATATTTATTATATATGTAATAATTATATTACTAATTAATTATTATATAATTAATGATAATATTACCAATTAACTAATTAATTATGACATATTTAATTATTAATAATTACTAATTAATAATTAAAAATTATACTGAATAAATATAATTAAAAATTATATTACTAATTTACTAATTAATTGTTATATAATTAATAATTATATAACTAATGAACTAACTAACTATTATATAATTAATTATTAATAATTAATAATTAATAATTATAATGACTAATTGTAATTAATATTTATATTACTAATTAATAATTAATAATTAATAATTAATAATTACTAATTACTAATTACTAATTAATAATTATAATGAATAAATGTAATTAAAAATTATATTACTATTTTAGTAATTTATTACTATATAATTAATAATAATATTACAAATTAACTAACTAATTTTTATATAATTAATTATTATTAATTACTAATTAATAATTATAATTAAAAATCATATTACAAATTTACTAATTAATTATTATAATGAATAATTATAATTAAAAATCATATTACAAATTCACTAATTAATTATTATATAATTAATAATAATATTATTAATTAACTAATTAATTTTTACATAATTATCTATTAATAATTACTAATTAATAATCATAATTACTTATTATAATTAATTATCTTATTTATAATTAACTAATTAATTATTATATAATTAATAATGATATTACTAATTAAATAATTATTTATTATATAGTTAATAATTATATAATTAATCGTTATATTACTAATTAAGTATTATATAAATAATAAATAATAATTAATAGTTATAATGAATAATTATAATGAATAAATATATTACTAATTAACTACTTATTTATTATATAATAATTTTTAATAATTACTAATGAATAATTATAATGAATAATTATATTATTAATTAATTATTATATAATTAATTATTAGTAATATTAATTTAATAGTTAAATAAATTATTATATGTTTAATCCATGTTTTAACTTTAAATTATATCGGCCTTATAGTTTATATTTTAGTCTTTCAAAACCGCATACTTTAATCATTTTAAGTTTCAAGTAGGTGGTTTTGAAAGCTTATAAATTATTTTTCATTAACATTTTTTACGAAATTCTTTTTATTTTCAACTCTTTGTTATATGTTTAATCCGTGTTTTATATTTCATTTATATCGGTCTTATAGTTTATATTTTATAGGCTTTCAAAGTCACGTGCTAGAAACATTTTTAAGTTTCATGTTGGTCGTTTTGAAAGCTTATAAATTATATTTCATCAATTTTTTTTATGAATTTTTTTTTATTTTCAAATATTTGTTTTATGTTTAATTCATGTATTAAGTTTCATTTATATTGATGTTATAATTTATATTTTATAAGCTTTCAAAATCACATGCTTGAAACTTCTTATGATTAGAGTAAGTGGTTTTGTAAGCTTATAAATTATTTTTTATCATCATTTTTTATGATTTTGTTTTTGTTTTCAACTATTTTTTATATGTTTAATCCATGTTTTAAGTTTCATTTATATTGGCCTTATAGTTTATATTTTATAGTCTTTCAAAGTCACGTACTTGAAACAGAATCCCACATCGGAAATGCAGAATGTTCTGTGCAGGAAATGAAGAACCAGAATCCCACATCGGAAATGCAGAATGATTTCCAGGGTAATCTCTCTTATAAAAAGGAGCCCTGGGTGAGAGCTTCTGTCAGAATCCAGATTGTTGTAATGGCAGTACTGCTGGATTTTAAATTGCGGATAAATTATGCTGAAAATTTTATTTTTGTTTTTTTTTTGTTTTGTTTTGTTTATATATATAAATATATATATAAACAAAACAAAACAAAAAATAAATATAAATATAAATTCTAGAAAAAATATTTTTTTTCTGTTTTAGGGGAAAGGCGGCATCTAGGATGCCGCCTTTTTTTGGCGTATTTTCGGAAAATTTTTTAACCTAGCCTGTTTTTAAAAAATATTTTTTAAAAAAAAATTATTTTAAAAAAAATCCTCTTTTATCATTCCACCTGCTGCTTTAGGTAGCCTCCTCCCCAGCACGTCTATGGGGATCCGCGTAGTCCTCGCAAAGCTAACCACCGATCTTACCCGGGTCAAAGCCTCCAATCCCTAACTCTGACCAACAGCGGCATGCCACGTGCTCCGAGCTCCTGCCGCCCTAATCCGCCGCGCCTACTCAACAAACGCTGACTGCGTCCCCGGGTCGGGCACCGACCAACGTCGGGAGATTGGACAGTGATCGGGCGACGCGTGTCGGTCGGTGAAGGGGAAGCATCCTCCGGCACCAAAAGAGAAAGCGCGCAGGAAGCTTACTGCTTAGAAAAACGTATTAGACTGGTATATAAGTAGGGAGGGGGAAGGAGAAATGGATGCACTTCGCTTTTACCACTCCTTGATGCTCCCATTGCACCGAAGCAATCTCGAGGATGCGTGTCTGGAATTGGAAGACAGAAGGTGTGGCACATTTCTGTAGCTCTGTTTCCAATGGAATGGATTATGGTGGGTGGGTTCAGTATTTTAGATGGGAATAGGATTTTTTTTATTACGTTTTTTAAAAAAAATATTTTCCAGAAAACGATTCCGGCAAAAAAAAATTTAAAAACACACCTTAAAGTCGGCATCCCGGATGCCGGCTTTGCATTTCGTGGGCAAGGCGGCATCCGCGATGCCGCCTTTCTTCTAAGAAAATATTTTTTTTGAAAATTTTTATTTTTATTTTTTGTTTTGTTTTGTTTTGTTTATATATATAAACAAAACAAAAAATTTCAGCAGAATTTCTCTGCTATTAAAGATCCAGCGCTACAGCCATTACATCAGTCTAGATTCTGACAGAAACTGTTACCCAGGCCTCCCTTTTATAAGAGGGTTTGCCCTGAAAATCATTCTGCATTAACGATGTGGGATTCAGGTTCTACCTTTACTGCGCAGTACATTCTGCATTTCCGATGTGGGATTCTGTTTCATGTATGTGACTTTGAAATACAATAAAATATAAACTATAAGGAAAATATAAATGAAATTTTAAAAATTGATTAAACATATAATAAATAGTTGAAAACAAAAAGAATTTCCTCAAAAATGTTGACGAAAAATAATCTATAACCTTTTAAAACCGCCTACTTGAAACCTAAAAATGTTTCAAATACGTGAATTTGAAAGACTGTAAAATGTAAACTATAAAACGAATATAATTGAAACATTAAACATTGATTAAACATATAATAAATAGTTGAAAACAAAAGAAATTTCCAAAAAATGTTGATGAAAAGTAATTTATAAGCTTTCAAAACCGCATACTTGAAACTTAAAATTTTTCAAGTGTGTGAATTGGAAAGACCATAAAACATAAAATAGAAGACCAATATAAATGAAACGTTAAACATTGATTAAACATATAAGAAATAGTTGAAAACAAAAGCAATTTCCAAAAAAAAATTAATGAAAAATAATTTATAAGCTTTCAAAACCGCCTACTTGAAACTTAAAAATGTTTCAAGTACGTGACTTTGAAAGATTATAATTATATTAATAATTAACTAATTAATTATTATATAATTAATAGTTATATTAATAATTAACTAATTAGTTATTAAATAAGTAATAATTAATGAGTAATAATTAATAATTAATGATTTAATGAATAGTTATAATTAATATTTATATTACTAGTTAACTAATTAATAATTACTAATTACTTATTAATAATTATTAATTACTAATTACTAATTATAATGAATAATTATAATAAATATTTATATTACTAATTAACTAATTAATAATTACTAATTACTAATTAATTAGTTATAATTATTAATTATATTTATAATTAACTAAATATTTATTATATATGTAATAATTATATTACTAATTAATTATTATATAATTAGTGATAATATTACCAATTAACTAATTAATTATGACATATTTAATTATTAAAAATTACTAATTAATAATTAAAAAATATAATGAATAAATGTAATTAAAAATTATATTACTAATTTACTAATTAATTGTTATATAATTAATAATTATATAACTAATGAACTAACTAACTATTATATAATTAATTATTAATAATTAATAATTAATAATTATAATGACTAATTGTAATTAATATTTATATTACTAATTAATAATTAATAATTAATAATTACTAATTACTAATTACTAATTACTAATTAATAATTATAATGAATAAATGTAATTATAAATTATATTACTATTTTAGTAATTTATTATTATATAATTAATAATAATATTACAAATTAACTAACTAATTTTTATATAATTAATTATTATTAATTACTAATTAATAATTATAATTAAAAATCATATTACAAATTTACTAATTAATTATTATAATGAATAATTATAATTAAAAATCATATTACAAATTCACTAATTAATTATTATATAATTAATAATAATATTATTATTTAACTAATTAATTTTTACATAATTATCTATTAATAATTACTAATTAATAATTATAATTACTTATTATAATTACTTATCTTATTTATAATTAACTAATTAATTATTATATAATTAATAATGATATTACTAATTAAATAATTATTTATTATATAGTTAATAATTATATAATTAATCATTATATTACTAATTAAGTATTATATAAATAATAAATAATAATTAATAGTTATAATGAATAATTATAATGAATAAATATATTACTAATTAACTACTTATTTATTATATAATAATTTTTAATAATTACTAATGAATAATTATAATGAATAATTATATTACTAATTAACTATTATATAATTAATTATTAATAATATTAATTTAATAGTTAAATAAATTATTATATGTTTAATCCATGTTTTAACTTTAAATTATATCGGTCTTATAATTTATATTTTAGTCTTTCAAAACAGCATACTTTAATCATTTTAAGTTTCAAGTAGGTGGTTTTGAAAGCTTATAAATTATTTTTCATTAACATTTTTTACGAAATTTTTTTTATTTTCAACTATTTGTTATATGTTTAGTCCGTGTTTTATATTTCATTTATATCGGCCTTATAGTTTATATTTTATAGGCTTTCAAAGTCACGTGCTTGAAACATTTTTAAGTTTCATGTTGGTCGTTTTGAAATCTTATAAATTATATTTCATCAATATTTTTTACGAAATTTTTTTTATTTTCAAATATTTGTTTTATGTTTAATTCATGTATTAATTTTCATTCATATTGATCTTATAATTTATATTTTATAAGCTTTCAAAATCACATGCTTGAAACTTCTTATGTTTAAAGTAAGTGGTTTTGTAAGCTTATAAATTATTTTTTATCATCATTTTTTATGATTTTGTTTTTGTTTTCAACTATTTTCTATATGTTTAATCCATGTTTTAAGTTTCATTTATATTGGCCTTATAGTTTATATTTTATAGTCTTTCAAAGTCACGTACTTGAAACAGAATCCCACATCGGAAATACATAATGTTCTGTACAGGAAATGGAGAACCAGAATCCCACATCGGAAATGCAAAATGATTTCAGGGTAAGCTCTCTTATAAAAAGGAGCCCTGGGTGAGAGATTCTGTCAGAATCCAGATTGTTGTAATGGCAGTACTGCTGGATTTTAAATTGCGGATAAATTCTGCTAAAAATTTTATTTTTGTTTTTTTTTGTTTTGTTTTGTTTATATATATATATAAACAAAACAAAACAAAAAATAAATATAAATATAAATTCTAGAAAAAATATTTTTTTCTGTTTTAGGGGAAAGGCGGCATCTAAGATGCCGCCTTTGTGGCGTATTTTCGGAAATTTTTTTAACCTAGCCTGTTTTTAAAAAATATTTTTTAAAAAAAAATTATTTTAAAAAAAATCCTCTTTTATCATTCCACCTGCTGCTTTAGGTAGCCTCCTCCCCAGCACGTCTATGGGGATCCGCGGAGTCCTCACAAAGCCAGCCACCGATCTTACCCGGGTCAAAGCCTCAAATCCCTAACACTGACCAACAGCGGCACGCCACGTGCTCCCAGCTCCTGCCGCCCTAATCCGCCGGGCCTACTCAACAAACGCTGACCGCGTCCCCGGGTCGGGCACCGACTAGCGTCGGGAGATTGGGCAGTGAGCGGGCGACGCCTGTCGGTCGGTGAAGGGGAAGCGTCCTCCGGCACCAAAAGAGAAAGCGCGCAGGAAGCTTACTGCTTGGAAAAACCTATTAGACTGGTATATAAGTAGGGAGGGGGAAGGAGAAGCGGATGCACTTCGCTTTTACCACTCCTTGATGCTCCCAATGCACCGAAGCAATCCCAAGGATGCGTGTCTGGAATTGGAAGACAGTGTTGGGGAGAATCCTGATTCTGGACCGAAAATTGCTTGCCAAAAATATCGTGAGAAACCCATCGAAATATGGAAGCAATATGAGCAGAATAACTAAATCAGCACGCATGTTTTTAACGTGGAAAACCCAAAAGGGAAAAACCACGGGACCTAGTCCAAAAAAGAGGATCCACTAAAATAGATAAGTACACGGTAGAGACTCCCCCAAAAATAAAAGGGATCTCAAAAGTAATACTCAAGAATAAAATAGTGAATCATAGTCGGAAAGCAGATGCAGTCTGAAGCCAGCCTAAAACAAAGAACGCAGCCCGTAAAAGAAACCCAAATAGATCTGACCGTGAAAGCAGGAGATTGATGCCCGAACAAAATGTGCAGATGAAAAAGCACCGGGATCGGATCAAAAACCACCGCAGATGAAAGTCGATCAAATCAGAGTAGTTCCGAAGGTTGCAGAACTTAAAACCGCTGGGTAAAATCATAACTGCACTGCGCCGAAGATTGCGAGGAGAGCTGCACACCCCTAAAAGGTATCCTGTCACAATGTAGATCCACCGTCGATGTCACGTTTGTCATGGATGACGACCCACACGGACTACCGCAACCGCATCAGACCCTTTCCTCTTGTTCTCGGTGGACTACATCTTGAGCAACTCTCTCTTTTTTTCTCCACCAGTTGCTTCCCCTTTTATAGGCTCTCATATGCCGCATATCTTGATTGAAATGGAAATCTGATAATATATCTCAAGGAAAAAAGATATCACAAGATCTCTTGTATCACATTCTAGCAGATACACATGCAGCCAAATCTAAAAGATATGTCATATCCAAAAAACATATCTTATCTCAAATCTAGAGACACCCACATGCGGTCAACAACTGTTATTCCATCCATTAATAATGAGAATTAAATATCCATTAATGTTGGGAGAAAATCCCCAATTAATGTTGAGATAAATCTCTCCATTAATAATTTTCTCTCTCATCATAAATGTGATGAATCCCAACAATCTCCCCCTTCAGCACATTAATGAATGAAAATATCCAACAAACCCAATTGGAAAGAAAAAGATCAGTATCACATCAATCATCATCATCTGCAGAAAATATGACGACGTCCATTTGCACTTCTGATAAAAAAAATCAGCTCCCCCTGCAAAAGAAATCCAGACACAGAAGTCTTCGTCATATCTGAATCTGCACCACCAATACCAGAATTAACAATATCTGGCTCCCCCATAATTGTGATCTCCACATAATCTGGAACATCTTTCTCAACCTTCTTTTCAAAGCATATTCTGCCTCACGCACGTGTCGTCGATCCTCTCTAAAACATCCAAAATTCTCACCACAAATTGCAAGCCCGAACCATCACCTTTGATACCACTTGTTGGGGAGAATCCTGATTCTGGACCGAAAATTGCTTGCCAAAAATATCGTGAGAAACCCATCGAAATATGGAAGCGATATGAGCAGAATAACTAAATCAGCACGCAAGTTTTTTAACGTGGAAAACCCAAAAGGTAAAAACCACGGGACCTAGTCCAGAAAAGAGGATCCACTAAAATAGATAAGTACACGGTAGAGACTCCCCCGAAAATAAAAGGGATCTCAAAAGTAATACTCAAGAATAAAATAGTGAATCATAGTCGGAAAGCAGATGCAGTCTGAAGCCATCCTAAAACAAAGAACGCAGCCCGTAAAAGAAACCCAAATAGATCTGACCGTGAAAGCAGGAGATTGATGCCTGAACAAAAGGTGCAGATGAAAAAGCACCGGGATCGGATCAAAAACCATCGCAGATGAAAGTCGATCAAATCAGAGTAGTTCCGAAGGTTGCAGAACTTAAAACCGCTGGGTAAAATCTTAACTGCACTGCGCCGAAGATTGCGAGGAGAGCTGCACACCCCTAAAAGGTATCCTGTCACAATGTAGATCCACCGTCGATGTCACGTTCGTCATGGATGACGACCCACACGGACTACCGCAACCGCAGCAGACCCTTTCCTCTTGTTCTCGGTGGACTACATCTTGAGCAACTCTCTCTCTTTTTTTCTCCACCAGTTGCTTCCCCTTTTATAGGCTCTCATATGCCGCATATCTTGATTGAAATGGAAATCTGATAATATATCTCAAGGAAAAAAGATATCACAAGATCTATTGTATCACATCCTAGCAGATACACATGCAGCCAAATCTAAAAGATATGTCATATCCAAAAAACATATCTTATCTCAAATCTAGAGACACCCACATGCGGTCAACAACTGTTATTCCATCCATTAATAATGAGAATTAAATATCCATTAATGTTGGGAGAAAATCCCCAATTAATGTTGAGATAAATCTCTCCATTAATAATTTTCTCTCTCATCATAAATGTGATGAATCCCAACAATCTCCCCCTTCATCACATTAATGAATGAAAATATCCAACAAACCCAATTGGAAAGAAAAAGATCAGTATCACATCAATCATCATCATCTACAGAAAATATGACGACGTCCATTTGCACTTCTGATAAAAAAAATCAGCTCCCCCTGCAAAAGAAATCCAGACACAGAAGTCTTCGTCATATCTGAATCTGCACCACCAATACCAGAATTAACAATATCTGGATCCCCCATAATTGTGATCTCCACATAATCTGGAACATCTTTCTCAACCTGCTTTTCAAAGCATATTCTGCCTCACGCACGCGTCGTCGATCCTCTCTAAAACATCCAAAATTCTCACCACAAATTGCAAGCCCGAACCATCACCTTTGATACCACTTGTTGGGGAGAATCCTGATTCTGGACCGAAAATTGCTTGCCAAAAATATCGTGAGAAACCCATCGAAATATGGAAGCGATATGAGCAGAATAACTAAATCAGCACGCAAGTTTTTTAACGTGGAAAACCCAAAAGGGAAAAACCACGGGACCTAGTTCAGAAAAGAGGATCCACTAAAATAGATAAGTACACGGTAGAGACTCCCCCAAAAATAAAAGGGATCTCAAAAGTAATACTCAAGAATAAAATAGTGAATCATAGTCGGAAAGCAGATGCAGTCTGAAGCCAGCCTAAAACAAATAACACAGCCCGTAAAAGAAACCCAAATAGATCTGACCGTGAAAGCAGGAGATTGATGCCCAAACAAAAGGTGTAGATGAAAAAGCACCGGGATCGGATCAAAAACCACCGCAGATGAAAGTCGATCAAATCAGAGTAGTTCCGAAGGATGCAGAACATAAAACCGCTGGGTAAAATCTTAACTGCACTGCGCCGAAGATTGCGAGGAGAGCTGCACACCCCTAAAAGGTATCCTGTCACAATGTAGATCCACCATCGATGTCACGTTCGTCATGGATGACGACCCACACGGACTACCGCAACCGCAGCAGACCCTTTCCTCTTGTTCTCGGTGGACTACATCTTGAGCAACTCTCTCTCTTTTTTTCTCCACCAGTTGCTTCCCCTTTTATAGGCTCTCATATGCCGCATATCTTGATTGAAATGGAAATCTGATAATATATCTCAAGGAAAAAAGATATCACAAGATCTCTTGTATCACATCCTAGCAGATACACATGCAGCCAAATCTAAAAGATATGTCATATCCAAAAAACATATCTTATATCAAATCTAGAGACACCCACATGCGGTCAACAACTGTTATTCCATCCATTAATAATGAGAATTAAATATCCATTAATGTTGGGAGAAAATCCCCAATTAATGTTGAGATAAATCTCTACATTAATAATTTTCTCTCTCATCATAAATGTGATGAATCCCAACAGACAGAAGGTGTGGCACATTGCTGTAGCTCTGTTTCCAATGGAATGGATTATGGTGGGTGGGTTCAGTATTGTAGATGGGAACAGGATTTTTTTTTACGTTTTTTAAAAAAAAAATTTTCCAGAAAACTATTCCGGCAAAAAAAAATTTAAAAACGCACCTTAAAGTCGGCATCCCGGATGCCGCCTTTGCATTTCGGGGGCAAGGCAGCATCCGCGATGCCGCCTTTCTCCTAAGAAAATATTTTTTTTGAAAATTTTTATTTTTATTTTTTGTTTTGTTTTGTTTTGTTTATATATATAAACAAAACAAAAAATTTCAGCAGAATTTCTCTGCTATTAAAGATCCAGCGCTACAGCCATTACAGCAGTCTGGATTCTGATAGAAACTCTTACCCAGGCCTCCCTTTTATAAGAGGGTTTGCCCTGAAAATCATTCTGACATTTTCGATGTGGGATTCAGGTTCTACCTTTAATGCGCAGTACATTCTGCATTTCCGATGTGGGATTCTGTTTCAAGTACGTGACTTTGAAATACAATAAAATATAAACTATAAGGCCAATATAAATGAAATTTTAAACATTGATTAAACATATAATAAATAGTTGAAAACAAAAAGAATTTCCTCAAAAATGTTGACGAAAAATAATCTATAACCTTTCAAAACCGCCTACTTGAAACTTAAAAATATTTCAAATACGTGAATTTGAAAGACTGTAAAATGTAAACTATAAACCGAATATAATTGAAACTTTAAGCATTGATTAAACATATAATAAATAGTTGAAAACAAAAGAAATTTCCAAAAAAATGTTGATGAAAAGTAATTTATAAGCTTTCAAAACCGCATACTTGAAACTTAAAATTTTTCAAGTGTGTGAATTGGAAAGACCATAAAACATAAAATAGAAGACCAATATAAATGAAACGTTAAATATTGATTAAACATATAAGAAATAGTTGAAAACAAAATCAATTTCCAAAAAAAATTAATGAAAAATAATTTATAAGCTTTCAAAACCGCCTACTTGAAACTTAAAAATGTTTCAAGTACGTGACTTTGAAAGATTATAATTATATTACTAATTAACTAATTATTTATTATATAATTAATAGTTATATTAATAGTTAACTAATTAGTTATTATATAAGTAATAATTAATGAGTAATAATAAATAATTAATAATTTAATGAATAGTTATAATTAATATTTATATTACTAATTAACTAATTAATAATTACTAATTACTTATTAATAATTATTAATTACTAATTACTAATTATAATGAATAATTATAATAAATATTTATATTACTAATTAACTAATTAATAATTACGAATTACTAATTAATTAGTTATAATTATTAATTATATTTCTAATTAACTAAATATTTATTATATATGTAATAATTATATTACTAATTAATTATTATATAATTAATGATAATATTACCAATTAACTAATTAATTATGACATATTTAATTATTAATAATTACTAATTAATAATTAAAAATTATACTGAATAAATGTAATTAAAAATTATATTACTAATTTACTAATTAATTGTTATATAATTAATAATTATATAACTAATGAACTAACTAACTATTATATAATTAATAATTAATAATTAATAATTAATAATTATAATGACTAATTGTAATTAATATTTATATTACTAATTAATAATTAATAATTAATAATTACTAATTACTAATTACTAATTACTAATTAATAATTATAATGAATAAATGTAATTAAAAATTATATTACTATTTTAGTAATTTATTATTATATAATTAATAATAATATTACAAATTAACTAACTAATTTTTATATAATTAATTATAATTAATTACTAATTAATAATTATAATTAAAAATCATATTACAAATTTACTAATTAATTATTATAATGAATAATTATAATTAAAAATCATATTACAAATTCACTAATTAATTATTATATAATTAATAATAATATTATTAATTAACTAATTAATTTTTACATAATTATCTATTAATAATTACTAATTAATAACTATAATTACTTATTATAATTAATTATCTTATTTATAATTAACTAATTAATTATTATATAATTAATAATGATATTACTAATTAAATAATTATTTACTATATAGTTAATAATTATATAATTAATCATTATATTACTAATTAAGTATTATATAAATAATAAATAATAATTAATAGTTATAATGAATAATTATAATGAATAAATATATGACTAATTACCTACTTATTTATTATATAATAATTTTTATTAATTACTAATGAATAATTATAATGAATAATTATATTACTAATTAACTATTATATAATTAATTATTAATAATATTAATTTAATAGTTAAATAAATTATTATATGTTTAATCCATGTTTTAACTTTAAATTATATCGGTCTTATAGTTTATATTTTAGTCTTTCAAAACCGCATACTTTAATCATTTTAAGTTTCATGTAGGTCGTTTTGAAAGCTTATAAATTATTTTTCATTAACATTTTTTACGAAATTCTTTTTATTTTCAACTATTTGTTATATGTTTAATCCGTGTTTTATATTTCATTTATATCGGTATTATAGTTTATATTTTATAGGCTTTCAAAGTCACGTGCTTGAAACATTTTTAAGTTTCATGTTGGTCGTTTTGAAAGCTTATAAATTATATTTCATCAATATTTTTTACGAATTTTTTTTTATTTTCAAATATTTGTTTTATGTTTAATTCATGTATTAAGTTTCATTTATATTGATCTTATAATTTATATTTTATAAGCTTTCAAAATCACATGCTTGAAACTTCTTATGTTTAATGTAAGTGGTTTTGTAAGCTTATAAATTATTTTTTATCATCATTTTTTTATGATTTTGTTTTTGTTTTCAACTATTTTTTATATGTTTAATCCATGTTTTAAGTTTCATTTATATTGGCCTTATAGTTTATATTTTATAGTCTTTCAAAGTCACGTACTTGAAACAGAATCCCACATCGGAAATGCAGAATGTTCTGTGCAGGAAATGGAGAACCAGAAACCCACATCGGAAATGCAGAATGATTTACAGGGTAAGCTCTCTTATAAAAAGGAGCCCTGGGTGAGAGCTTCTGTCAGAATCCAGATTGTTGTAATGGCAGTACTGCTGGATTTTAAATTGCGGATAAATTCTGCTGAAAATTTTATTTTTGTTTTTTTTGTTCTGTTTTGTTTATATATATATATAAACAAAACAAAACAAAAAATAAATATAAATATAAATTCTAGAAAAAATATTTTTTTTTCTCTTTTAGGGGAAAGGCGGCATCTAGGATGCCGCCTTTCACCCGAGCCCAAAGGCAGCATCTAGGATGTCGCCTTTGTGGCGTATTTTCGGAATTTTTTTTAACCTAGCCTGTTTTTAAAAAATATTTTTTAAAAAAAATTTATTTTAAAAAAAAATCCATGGGAACATTGTTTTTATGTCTTATTCAACCTTTGTTTCACTGGAAATAGAGCGACGGCAACGTGCCACACCTTCTAGGTGGTCTACATTGTGGTCTTAGGGGGTGGGTCGTGGTCCTCTATATACCTGTTTCGATATAAATAACACAGAGGCCCCTCGAATGCTTGTCAATGATAATAAAAAGTATGATTAATGTTTTTTTGTTGTTCCTTATGTTTGTTGAAACCATGTGATGCTTGGTTTCGGCTTTGGCATCGTGTCAGCACCCCCATGGCTATGCAGTTAGCTGGTTACGGTTTTGGAAGGGTGTTTCATCACCACGGTGGCTCCTACATTCGATATCTGAGGGCGGCTGAGTTCATCTGGTAAGCAGAGATCCAGATTGCTGAAATTGACGCCCCTATCATCGCTGATGGTTTCTTTTCATCTCGCTCGTTGGTCGGTCTGCTTTTTCTCTCGCCCGGTGTTGAGAGTCATCTTTCTCATCTTCAGTCTCGCCTGTGGTGGTGCTATCATCCTCATCGGACTCATTGGGTGGCCGCCTCCCCCCCTACACGCCGCTGTAGCGCGGCTCATGCTGGAGCTTGTCGGGGTTCTTCCTGGTTGAAGACATGTGACCATTGAGGGTTGTAAGCTTTTCTTAAACATGATTCTGTCTGTGTTGCTGCTTCAAGTGCGCAGTTTCTGATTTAGCGCTTGTGTGCATTTCAATTGGCTATCTGCTTTCCCTCGGTACACTGTAATCCGTTTTTGTATTATACATATTATTAGTTTTTTAGTGTTATGGAACCAGTAAATATAAATGATATTAAATAATAAGAAAAAATTAGTTCACCACCGTCCGAAAACCACAAAAAATAAGGGAAATGATTATCTCTAACGTCTTATTTAATGATTCGTCCTCACCCCAATTAACCAAATTAATTATATAAACATTTAATTTTCTCGAAGATCATTAATAACGTATAACATCAATTCTTGATATTTATTTCCATTTCACATTATCTTCCGTACATGCATACAAGTGAACCAATCGTGAAAATAAGAAAACTAACACTTCTGAATGAAGAAATTGAATCTCATAACTCATCAAAAAAATCCCTTAATATTCATTGAGAAATGGATATTTCAAAATTAAAATGTTAGTTTTCCATGTTTTTTTCAGTTTCCATGCAAATTTATATGTTATTATTATTATTATAGTTTTTTGCGTATATGTTTTTGGGGCTGCTTTGTTCCCGGACCTCCGTTTCGGCCTTCTGCATCACGGGGCTTCTTTTGGAATGTGGGATTCTGGTTTTTTGGGTTGCTCGGGCTTGCAGTTTCTTAGCAAGCCTTGCCAACTCGATGTCGGGTTGGCGATCCACCAGTCTCACCTCATCCTGGCCGGTGATGTTTTGAAATCCTTATGTCCTGGATCGCAGATTTGTGTTGCTCAGTTTTTTTATCCGTTGTCCCCATCTACTTTGTGCATGTCGCGTCTCCTGTTTGCTACGAGATTTATTTCATCCTCCTGGTTTCTCAAGCCTTTCGCTCATCCGCTGGATGCTGTGTGTATGCCTCGTTTGTTACACCAATCAAGGCATCCCCTAAATCATGTGTTTACATCAATGTTTTGGTGCTGGATGTCTTTATCCGGTGAGGAAGTTCATTGTCTTCATCCTGTGATCCCAAGAGGACCGACAGAAGCCATCCTGCTGTTCTGAGACCCACCACCTACACGACCCCATCTTGACCCTGTTTCGATGATTCTCGGTGTAGTACTCATTTCATGCGAATTTTGTAGAGGCAGCTTATGATTCCAAAACCATCCACCCTAGCATAGATGTGTGATCTTCAGTGCCTTTTGCTGCGGGGCCACTCTTTACCTTATGTTTAGTCTTTCGGTTGTATGTTCATGGTTTCTTTGCCGGATTGGTTCACCGAGTCCAAGTTGCATGTGTGAGTCCATCCAGTTTGAGGTCGTTCTTTGCTAACTCAATACCAAATTTCACTACAATCTCTTGGGGTGAAGAGGTTTTGGTTCTCGTATAGTTTCTTTGATCGGTGTGTGTAGTCTTTTTTTTCACTTCTCTACTTGTATGTGCTTTGTTGATTTCATTTTACATAATTATAAGAAAGAATGCTGTGGTGTTTTTACTGTGGAGTAGGACCCAATGGTCTGAACCATGTAAATACATGAGTTATGTTTACCTTCTATCATTTTTGTTTTCTATTCTTCCACTTTGTTAATAAAACGCCTTATATTCTGTTCAGTTTACTTCGAGCAAATCATTATAAACTATACCATTTCCACAAAAAAATTAATAAAATTATACTAAATCAAATTCATATAGAATAGGTTCTAAACTAATTTGTCAATGAATCTAATTTCATTATCTCGGATGTTTTGTACATCGGTATGTCGGTATCAAACATAAGGTAAGGGTTTTCCCATCTCTCCTTCATTTCTGTGAGATATGTATTTTTCACCACTATATCTTGTGTGTAGTATATGTCTACTTCCATTTTTTGTAAAATTTCATGAATCTCTTTATCTTCATGATATTAAATATCTAATTCGATGATCCTTTTTTTCATGGGGAATATGGATCTATTGTGTGCACAGACTTAAGGGATTCTTCCGGATCCTTTATTTTTCATCCGAGTTATCCTTTATCTCTCTTTACCACAATGTAATCCTTCATTTTTTTGTTCAATTCTTCAAAATTCTATGTATATGATTCAAACCCATGTATCCAGATAAGTGAATCATTTATTCTTCTCGAAATACATGTTTTATATGGATTCCGTTTCAATTCCTCCAGATATTCAATCCCAATTATTGGAACTACCCAATTTCATACACATATTCAAGTACCACCCATAATCTGTTTTAAGCTACCAATATTTTTTTTAAAACCCTCATTTTATAAGGAAACACAACAAGATTCATATCTAGTTTTATACAAACAATTAGGTCTTTTCTATTTTAAATAATTTATAATATTTTCCTTAAACATCATTAAAGTGGCTTATTTCTAATGTTTCTAAAACACTCATTTTATGTTTTTTTCTATTATTGTGGCTTTCAACTCCTTCTATGTCCCGGGTCCCACTGTTGTGGCGGAGGGTCGGGCTTTGATTACAGGTCTCCACGTTTGCAGAGAGTAGGGTCTTGTGGTGGTTGAAATTGTGTCAGACTCCGAAACTCTACTGAAGATGGTTCAAGGAAGGTATGATTTGCCATGGGACCTGATTTACATTATCAGAAGATATGTCCAAGGAATTTCTTCTGGACACATCATCTACCATAGATGCATGGAGAATAATTTTTTTGCAGGCGCCCTTGCAAGCCTCAGTCTCCCAGATGAGGGAGTTATCATCTTTGACGATTTGTGTTCTCTTCCACTGGGGTGTTAGGTTTTTGCGATGAATGATTCCCTTGGCTTACATTATTTCCGACCCCCTTGAGGGCCCATTGTAACAAAGGTACAAGGCCATTCCTTGAAGATAATTAAAAAGTACTTTTCAGTCAGTCACTTTAGGTAGAAATCATTTATGCCTCAAAAAAATAATTTCACTTATCTTATCTTTTATTTTCTGGGATATACATGTTTATAATCAGATTTTATGACAAATAAAAATGATTTTTCCAAAATAAATCTTCCTTGCAATGTAAAAAAACGTTACATCTCTCAAAAAATCTTCTATGATTTTATTATATTATTTTCAACTCTGGTTTTGAATTAAACATTTCAAAATTGTATGAGAAACTTTGATTTAATATTATATTTTTAAATCTATTATTCTATACACGGGGAATGCATTGGAGTTAGTATGTGATGGGTGGGGCCTACTATATCCCCTCGATGCATTGGTTGGTTTAATGAGACGAAATCAGTTGATGACAAACCCTTCACATTTATTTCCAAATAGTTTTATATTTTTAGTAGGATAGATCATTACACAAATTAGATTGGTTTCCACAAAACATTATCTTTCATGAGGATAGATCGTGATAGTAACTATCTAGAAGATATAGCATGATACTGCAGACGTCCAACATTATGCATTCCATCAATAATATTATTCCATGAGATTATTTGATTTGTTAGAACATCCATGGTTATGTTTATTTATCATGTAATTATTTATATGGCGTTATTTATTCAGATTTTATTCCTACTATATTATGTATAATATTATGTTATAATGGAATGTGATTTTAATTATTCACCTTCCCTTCTCTTCTATGTTTATGATAGCTTCCGATGTATTACTTACCCTTACCGAGCATTTGAGAACACCCCTTTCTAATGTTTTATTTTTTACAGGATGCGAAGATGTATATTACCAGTGACATTAGGCATAATCTAGGAGTTCATGAGTGTTTCATTTGAATTATCTCTGTTGTTTTTTCATTCAATGTTGTAATTTATCAATAATATTTGTATCTAGTTTTTCAAATGTAATAAACTATTTGGTACTTTTGTATGAGAACACATGTTCATAGAACCAATGTAATATTGTATGTCACCATACTTGGGATAATGGGGTCAGGGTCTTTTTAAATTTTATATAAATGTACTGTTATCCTACGACCAGAACAAAATAGTATAGGTTGTTGACACCTTAGAAGGCTTTGATAGGGAATTTTGGGTCATTTATAGGGAATCAAAATTTCCATAGATTAGTACAAGAATCTGAAACCCCACTAAAAATGATTACAAGTGGTCCAAACTTCATCATAAAATAGATGAGATGATATTTTTTTAATAGTGGTCCATCTCATAGTTGTAGCAGCAACTGATAGATGTATATGATTTTTAATAATGAAAAATAATAGAAAAATAATCTTTAATTCCTCACATGATTATTCATCATCTTCCTTAATCAGTAGAAAATAATATATTTTTTCATTGGAACAAGCCTTCCTCTTTTTTTTATTCCCATAGAGATAGAATACAAATATACAAATTATTTCAATCCCCACTTCAAAATGATGAATAGTAATTTTCAAGAACATTTTCTTCACAAGAATTATCATGTCTCCACCCTTTTTCATTTATTTTTTACATGTTATATTTATATATATAAAAAATAAATATCTAGCAGTAATAGTAGCTCTACTTCATTTGAATACTCAAAATAAATCCATAAAATTTATTTCATAAATACCATCATAAAAATAACAGCATCATTAGCGCTTTATTCCAATATAATAAATATCTAAAAATCATTCAAAAAAATTTAAATAACTCATCTAATTATTTCTGTAGCAAATATACAATGTTGAATACTTACTTATTTTATGAATCTAAAAAAGATCCTTTAAAATCACTAAAAAAATCTAAAAATGTTGTCGTATCACCTTTTGGATAATTTGAATATTTTAAATTTTAATTGCAATCCTTCCATTTTTATAAAGATATTATTTAGAGACAAGAGAGATTTCTTGAGGTTCATATCCATTCTGTTCAAGATAGACTCTTTTTTCATCACGAATCACACCACATCTCGATTTTATCATAATATCTCCACAAGACATCTCACATACTCATCTGTTGTGATAAATTTTTATTCCATATTTCAATTAATGCAGATCGAAGTTCAATCATTCATGTCTTCCAACTTGTTTGAATATTCATGGTAGTGATATGAATTATCCATGTTGAGCGATATCTACATGAATCATTATCAACATGATTTATAGATAACATAAAGAAGATGTATTTGGTTTTTTATAGTGATATTTTACAACATCAAATGTGGTATCCACCTCTACTTACCCATTCTAACATTTCTATATACAATAGAACATAATACATGATGAAGACATCGTCTATCATTTCAGCGTACAGTGGGGACTCATGAATGTTGTTACTTCATTTCAGACTAAGAATTCACATGAAATTTTCATATCCCTTATAACATGCATCATCATGTAATATGAAATTATACAACAGTTCATAATCTTCATATTTTGACACACCACTCCGGTTCTTGTTGGAAGAAGTTTTCTCTCAAGCATTCAGCATACAAGCCACACATGAGATCAAAAACCATGTGCTTGAATTTTTGTTTTGATGTCTTATGGAAAATCGATAAATCTAAGAATATTTTATTGAAGATCCATGTTGAGGTGCAGACTCCTAAAGAGTTTCATTTTCTCCAAAATTTCACTTTTCAGACGTCATATGGTACCAATGTTGAAGAGTTATTTCTAATGTTGAAACATTTACCAACACACTACAACATTATATACTTGTTCCATGCAACCACCATCCATTATTTCTATAGTTTTATCCAACTCATGTTTACATGGAATTAATATAGAATGTTTATTAGGCATAAGATTCACATTCCACAAGTATTAGCAGCATGAATAACTTCAATGCAGTAGGAGAAATAATAGATCATTTTCCTACGGAACATAGGGATAATTTTAACGTTGGGTAGAATTTTGGAATGTTTTGATAACAAAAAAGGGGTTCTTTTAAAGAAGTGTATTTTTAACATCCAACATATTGTTAATGTACCATAATTTTATATTAAAATTATGGAATCCAAAAGTAGTGTATGTATCAATTGATTCTAATGTAGAGTGGATGAATTGTACTTTTGAACCAACATAGGGGTAAAATATGATCCACATACCATTACAAACATCACAAATTTTTCAGAGGCTCTTAACATAGAATTCAATATTTGGAATAAAATATTATTTTAAGGAAATATTTTGGTCTTCCCTACAGTTTAATAAGAAAATCAATACAACTTCTATAGCTCCTGATATATTTGAAATATAAAGGAAACACTATTCTAGATAAACTATAGTTTATTAAAATCATCATTGATCTTTGAATAATTTATTTACATCAAAAATTACTTTTCATAATTCGTTGCAAAATAAATAAATAAAGATAAAATTCAGGTAATTACATCTCACTATGATTCACAAGATTCTAATATCTATAGCACACAATGAAAATGAAATATGATAGTTTTTCAAATATATATACCATAGAGTTTCAAAACTATCACAACAACTTTAATGATTATTTAGAGAAACAAAATAACATGTTCAGAAATCCACATAAACTAATTTAGTTTATATAAATCAATTATATATCAAAAAAACAAGAACTACATAAATATATTCATTTTATATTGATATATAATAAAAATATAGTGTTTACATTATACTGATAAAAATGAAATGTCACCTAAACAGTCTGTAACAGCTTCAGTGAATTTTTACACATTCGAATCAAATTAATTTTATTTCAACAAAATTCATATAAAATGAAGATACTATTCAAATATTTCCAATGGAACAAAATATATTATAATCTAATAACTATTTATTCAAATTTAAAATAAATACAGTGACATACTAAATCTGAATGAACTCAAACGAATTTATTTTCAAACAAATAATGATGGGTTAATGTAATTATGAAAACAAAACAAAGATGAGAATAAAAATCAGCCACTCAACATGAGAAACCTGGTAGAAATAAAAACTAGTAGTGCTTCCTATTATAGATTTAACTTCACTTTAATATCAATGGATTGCACTCCTATAATTGGATATTTATTTACATTAATGCAAGGCTGTGAGATTAATTCACATGTGAGGCATGATTATTTTTGGAGGAGAATGGTCTGGTGATTTTCATCAATTTTGTTAAGTATTTGAATATGAGACATACAATCATTTTTAAGAATCTTCTTAAAAATATTGAAAATTTATTTAATTACATATGAGGGAAATTGATTATGTTTGGGGGAATTTTATGTGACATTTTTATTAATGTTTTTCATCTCTTTTTATGACTTAAATGTGTTTTGAATGTAAAAATGTGTTTTTAATGGATAATTACTGAATACTTGTTAAAATCAAGGTAAATTGTCGCTCTTTTAAATTTTTTTTAAAAAAATCATTGTTTTGTTTCCCTAAATTTTAAAAGATATTTTTTTTAATTTCTATATATATTTTAATGGTCAAACATTTCATGGATATTCCATGAAAGTATTTTTTTCATGTGATTTTTATGAGGTTTTGATTTGAAAAATAATTCTTTCATTATTCCATGATGAAATTCATAACATCTTGTTTTTGGAATACATTTGATTTTCTAGAATCGAATTTGAAGTTGGAATTGGTGTTTTTATTTTAAAAATTAATATTTAAGATGAATACTAATTGAAATAAATTATAGATTGTTTTTAAGTGTTCCAGATTTTTGAAATAATTTTTTTATTTCTATGATTTCATCCTTATATTATTGATTGTGGAATTTAATTTTATCTGATAATAATAAATATTATTTTTTAACAAACATTTCTATATTTTTTTACTCATTTTTTATTTAAGTCGTGAATTTTGGAATATGTTTTTATTAGGACCTATGGTGGGAATTTAGTAAATGTTTGAAGAAACTGTTCTTTGGTTGGATTGATCATAAGTGAAAATGGAATAAATGTACATTGAGGAAAAATGATTTCCTGTATTCCCAAAAAAATGTAAAATGGTTCGTGTGATCATAGAAAAAAAACCAAATTGATGTTGTTGTGTTGAGATAATCTTGAAAATTTTCAAAACCACTGTTCCATGGTATGGAGTTCCTATAAAGATAATACTGATGGTTGACTGTTCGTTAAAAATATTGCAAACTCTACGAACAACCATAACAATGAATCCACTCAAATTACTCCCTAAGAGACCAATAAAAGGGATTTTAGGTTAGCATAGAGAGATTTTTAGAAAACACCTCCATCGACCATGATACAAAAATCTGGTCGACAATATTACATATTTACAATCAAACATAAGGGAATATTTTCATAAGGGATGGAGAGACCATGATGTTTTCTAATTAACCACAATGAGGATTTCGAGCTACTATGCCTAAATATTTGAAAACTCTATGATCGATCATGCTAAGCTGTTATAGTGACTGTGAGTAGAAATAGGATTGACTGTAGATGAACTATTTTGACCACACACATTAATTATATGAATAAAAAAAAGAGATAAATCTCTTGATGAATCATGTGAATGTGGAAATTTATCATAGAAGGAAGTTGTGACACCGACCAATCCCAACTGACAAAGCCTGAACAATCCTTGCATGTGGAAGATGACATTATTAGACTGGAGGCTTGGTGATATTGAATGCTAATTTGAGACACATGCCTTAATTAAGTCCCTCAAGCATGATGAATTACTCAATTTGTATCATGGATGGAAATATCAAACCAACCATTCAATCATAACAAAAGACACAATGCCCACACGATGATGACTACTAACCAAAAACGTCGTTTCCCAAGACTGATGATTTTCAAATATATCTCTATTTGAAGTGGACCCAGTTCCCATGAATTTTCATGTTTATGATTCTAGAGATACTCTTGATCTATTTACTGAAGAATCCGAACTTGAAGGGACCCACAATACCAGGCATGGTGGGAAGAATCCCTCGTGAACATGACTCACCTATTCTGATAACTAAATACATCACATGTGGTGGATGATTTGGACATATTGATATCTGATGAATAAATATGAGACCACTATAAATATAAAATCTTATCTAAATATGTCGAACATGATCCATTGAAGAATAGTGAAATGAAAATTGATGTGCAAAAATTGGAAATGAGTTGTCATCGTTGTAAAAATATAGTGAGTTGTGCCTTTGTTTTTGGGAACGATGGCAAGTGAGGAATGCACAAATGAACACAAAAGTGAGTTCATAGTGGTAGTAATTTTCATTCATACAAAAAAATATAGAAAAATCAATTTGGATTTGTAGGGACAAGAAACTATGTGCATAAAAATTAAATTATGATGATGGTTATTTTTGACATGGAAAACCCTAATGAGAAAAACAACATGAAGTTGTACAAAAAGATTAATATACTATTAATCAAGAGTGTAATTATGAGATTCCCAAATATTACTAGGATCTCAAAAATAGCACTATGACAGAATATATAATCAATGGAAGAATGTAGATGCATTCTAAATGCAACATGAAACAAAGAACACAACGTGATAAATAAACCAAATAAATCTGACCACGTAAAGTAGATTTTCATAGTTTGAATAATTTTTTTAGAAGAAGACATCATGATTGGATAAAATACCACTATTGTTGAAAGAGAATTAGTTCAAAATAATTTCATTGGTTGCAGATCTGAAAATCACTGAGTAAAACCCTAACTGCACTGTGATGCTTGAGAAAAAAAGATTGGCACCAAAAGAGTCATAAAAAATATTCCCTTATGGAATTCCATAACTCCACTCATGTTATGTATAAATTTTGTTATTTTTTTAAATGTAATTATTGGTCTCCACATGTGGAGGACCAAAACAAGCCCCCCTCCAACTCAAGTGGGGATCACAGTCAACCCTGCAAATAGTCGAAAAGTCTGAAAGTAACCTTTGGGTAATATATTGGTCAACATGTTTGACCCATTATAATATTTTTAGATCCTCTCATGTTAAAAATATATTTTAAAAAGTACATCATGGATCTAATGATATCAAACATCGATATTTTTGTACTAGTCATGACAAATGGAATTATTTCCCAAACAAATTGCAAACTGACTGTCACAAAATAAAACATACTTATACTAATTTATATTGAGCTCTCAAATAAAAGTTTTCATCCACAATATTTATTTTCATTCCTCTGAATATGCAATAAAATATGACTTAGTTATAGATAATGCAACAGAACTCTACAATCTAGACTACCAAGATAGATCTGCCCTTGCAAAAAGGGATCAAATAACCTGAAGAAGACTTTCAAGAATCCATATGTCCTCATATATATATAAATTTGGAAACCCAAAAAGTATATGTCCCCACTACTAAAAAAAATATCATATTAGTAATTACCAAAATGATATTGAAATATAGACATCACTCCTCTAAAATTATCTCTACCAAGATTAGATAGAAAAGGAATAACCACACCAACTACATATGTTATATCATGTCTGTACCATACCATCACATACATAAAATAGGCAATGGTAGATGAATAGGGTATGTGTTGTATCTCCTCTCTCTCCATACCAGTAGAAGGTTACTGGCTTCAAATGAGCATAATGTTTAAATAATGGGGGGTACTATTTATGTGTTCACTTTCCATAGAAAATATCTGAAGAACCACTCTAATATATCTATCCTAAGACAAACATAACAACTTGGATATTTTTGTCATGGGAGATTGACCTGCCAAGAATCCTCCAAGATGGCCCGATGTCTTACAGTGCAAAAGACTGTAAATGTTCTTCTTCAATCATTCAATTTTAGAAGCATCATCACCAACAATGAGTATATCATCAACAGAAATCCATAGTATAATAAATTCATCATCATTAAAAGTCTGAACATAACATAATGATCAGAAGATGTTTTCCAAAAACTCAAATGGAAAATAATATATTCTATTTTCATATAGCTCTATCCTGGAGCATTCTTCAGAACATACAAAATCATCTTTAACCATTAGATAGAGTTTTCTTTATCTATTTTAACAAAACCCTTTTGTATCTCCATATAAATCTCCTCCTATAAACCTAAATAGAGAAAAATTTCCATCCCACTCATATGCTAAATATGTAGATCAAATCTAGTAGTAAAACCAAGAACAACGTTAAGGGAAGACATTTTAACGATAGGTGATAAAATATCATAAAAATCAATACATTTCTTCTAACTAGAGCCATTAACAACAAAACATTCCTCGTATTATTGTAAATAAGTAGATTATTCATTTTTAATCTGATAGAAAAATTGATGTTGAAATATCACATAGTTGTAGGAAGCTTCAACAACTCAAAATATGTTTTTTTAGTAATTATCTCATCTCTCCATCCATTATTACAACCTATCTACCATTCTAATCACATTCCATCACCACATAAAAATATTCAGTTTTCCCCTATAAACAAGGACCACATAATCAAAATGTGAATACCAAGTGGAAATAGTTCAATGCTAAGATAATCTCCAATGTGGAACAACAAGTTCATTAATAAATCTCGGAACTTGTTCATCAACAAAAAAAGTGTATCATAAACATCAACACCATCCTGTTCACCCTAAACATCATTTTGGACATTAACACGATAATCAGAATCAACAGTATGAGGTTAATGTGACTCAGAGTCTTGTTCAGGAATAAAAATTCCACAAACAATTAGAGAAATAGATTTTTCAACTTTTTCAAAGTATGAAATAATATGATCCTCAAAAATATCATACAATGTGTCATTAGAAGTTTCCTAAAAGTTGGATTACAGGAGCATTTACCAAAATCATCCATTCTATAACCAATAAAAATACATCTTCATGACTTACCATCCGCCTTTGATCTCTCATCTCTATGCACATGGAAAAAAAATCTTATAACGAAAAACATGTTTTTGATTATTGTTTATCTCTTTTCCAAACCAAAACATGTCAGGTGTGTTAGTATGCAAATAAAATGTGGGTGATAAATTGATAATATATACAAAAGTAAATAATGCCTCACCCCAAAAAATTATAGGTAACTTTTTTTTAAAGAAAATATTCAAATCTTTAAACAAAATTCCTATTTTTCTTCTCATCTGCACCATTTTGATATGGTGTCTTATGAGGCCTCTTTTGATACCTAATACCTTCTTTCCTATAATACTGATCAAACCCAGCACAATAATTACACCAATTTTCAGTGAGAATACATTTCAATTTCATACCATATTTTCAATCTGCTAAAACATGAAAATTATTAAAAGGCTGAACACCTAATGTTTTTCATTCAAAACATAAACCCAATGTTTAAATAATTATTCATCAATAAAAATCACAAAAAAAATTCCACCCCTAAAATTCTTAGTCCTTAAATAACCATTACTTAATGAATGTACTTATTCGAGTACCTACGACTTTATGTGAATATGATGACTACTCAAACTCACTCTACTCATTTTTACCGCCATTTAGTGATTTCACATGTCGAATTTGACACCCTTAATTCCTAGAATAAAATTTTCTCATATCCAAAAACCAATCCCCTTCTCACTATTGTGGCTAAGCCTCTTGTTTCATAAAATGAAAGACACCCTACACTCAAAGTCATAAGAAGTATCATATGAAATAGAAGCTCTAGTACAGTACAAACATTATTAATTATTTCCTAAATCCACAATCATGAAACTGATAAAAATATTCCATTTTACATCTCCAATGATTTGATAAAAAAATTCATGATGAAAAATTATACAAATAATATTCATATGAACCTCACGCAAAAGTCAAACATTCCTCAAAATCAGTGGTGACTCATGAATGTTGTTACTTCATTTCAGACTAAGCATGCACATGAAATTTTCATATCCCTTATAACATGCATCATCATGTAATATGAAATTATACAACAGTTCATAATCTTCATATTTTGACACACCACTCCGGTTTTTGTTGGAAGAAGTTTTCTCTCAACCATTCAGCATACAACCCACACTTGAGATCAAAAACCATGTGCTTGATTTTTTTGATGTCTTATGGAAAATCGAGAAATATAAGAATATTTTATTAAAGATCCATGTTGAGGTGCAGACTCCTATAGAGTTTTATTTTCTCCAAAATTTCTCTTTTCAGACGTCATATGGTACCAATGATGAAGAGTTATTTCTAATGTTGAAACATTTACCAACACACTACAACATTATATACTTGTTCCGTGCGACTACCATCCATTATTTCTATATTTTTATCCAACTCATGTTTACATGGAATTAATATAGAATGTTTATTAGGCATAAGCTTCACATTCCACAAGTATTAGAAGCATGAATAACTTCAATGCAGTAGGAGAAATAATAGATCATTTTCCTACGGAACGTAGGGATCATTTTAACGTTGGGTAGAATTTCTGAATGTTTTGATAACAAACAAGGAGTTCTTTTAAAGAAGTGTATTTTTCACATCCAACATATTGTTAATGTACCATAATTTTATATTAAAATTATTGAATCCAAAAGTAGTGTATGTATCTATTGATTCTAATGTAGAGTGGATGAATTGTACTTTTGAACCAACATAGGGGTAAATTATGATCCACATACCATTAAAAACATCACAAATTTTTCAGAGGCTCTTAACATTGAATTCAATATTTGGAATAAAAGTATTATTTTAAGGAAATATTTAGTTCTTCCCTACAGTTTAATAAGAAACTCAATACAACTTCTATAGCTCCTGATATATTTGAAATATAAAGGAAACACTATTCTAGATAAACTATAGTTTATTAAAATCATCATTGATCTTTGAATAATTTATTTACATCAAAAAGTACTTTTCATAATTACATGTAATATAAATAAATAAAGATAAAATTCTTGTAATTAAATCTCACTATGATTCACATGATTCTAATATCTATAGCACACAATGAAAATGAAATATGATAGTTTTTCAAATATATAGACCATAAAGTTTCTAAACTGTCGCAACAACTTTAATGATTATTTAGAGAAACAAAATAATATGTTCAAAATTCCACATAAACTAATTTAGTTTATATAAATCAATTATATATCAAAAAACACAATAACTACATCAATATATTCATTTTATATTGATATATAATAAAAATAGAGTGTTTACATTATACTGATAAAAATGAAATGTCACCTAAACAGTTTGTAATAGCTTCAATGAATTTTTACACATTCGAATCAAATTAATTTTCTTTCAACAAAATTCATATAAAATTAAGATTCTATTCAAATATTTCCAATGGAACAAAATATATAATAATCTAATAACTATTTATTCAAATTTAAAATAAATACAGTGACATACTAAATTTGAATGAACTCAAACGAATTTATTTTCAAACAAATAATGATGGGTTAATGTAATTATGAAAAAAACAAAGATGAGAATAAAAAATAGCCACTCAACATGAGAAACCTGGTAGAAATAAAAACTAGTAGTGCTTCCTATTATAGATTTAACTCCACTTGAATATCAATGGATTGCACTCCTATAATTGGATATTTATATACATTAATGTAAGGCTGTGAGATTAATTCACATGTGAGGCATGATTATTTTTGGAGGAGAATGGTCTGGTGATTTTCATCAATTTTGTTATGTATTCAAATATGAGACATATAATCATTTTTAAGAATCTTCTTAAAAATATTGAAAATTAATTTAATTACATATGAGGGAAATTGATTATGTTTGGGGGAAATTGATGTGACATTTTTATTAATGTCTTTCATCTCTTTTTATGACTTAAATGTGTTTTGAATGTAAAAATTTGTTTTTAATGGATAATTATTGAATACATGTTAAAATCAAGGTAAATTGTCGCTCTTTTAAATTTTTTTAAAAAATCATTATTTTGGTTCCCTAAATTTTAAAAGATATTTTTTTAATTTCTATATATATTTTAATGGTCAACCATTTCAGGGATATTCCATGAAAGTATTGTTTTCATGTTATTTTTATGATGTTTTGATTGGAAAAATAATTCTTTAATTATTCCATGATGAAATTCATAACATCTTGTTTTTGGAATACATTTGATTTTCTAGAATCGAATTTGAAATTGGAATTGGTGTTTTTATTTTAAAAATTAATATTTAAGATGAATAATAATTGAAATAAATTATAGATTGTTTTTAAGTGTTCCAGATTTTTGAAATAATTTTTTTATTTCTATGATTTCATCTTTATATTATTGATTGTGGAATTTAATTTTATCTGATAATAATAAATATCATTTTTAACAAACATTTCTATATTTTTTACTCATTTTTTATTTAAGTCGTGAATTTTGGAATATGTTTTTATTAGGACCTATGGTGGGAATTTAGTAAATGTTTGAAGAAACTATTCTTTGGTTGGATTGATCATAAGTGAAAATGGAATAAATGTACATTGAGGAAAAATGATTGCCTGTATTCCCAAAAAAATGCAAAAGGGTTCGAGTTAACATAGAAAAAAACCAAATTGGATTTTTTGTGTTGAGATAATCATGATAATTTTGAAAACCACTGTGCCATGGTATGGAGTGCCTATAAAGATAATATTGATGGTTAACCGTTTGTTAAAAATATTGCAAACTCTACGAACAACCATAACAATGAATCCACTCAAATTACTCCCTAAGAGACCAATAGAAGGGATTTTAGGTTAGCATAGAGAGATTTTTAGAAAAAACCTCCATCGACCATGATACAAAAATATGGTCGACAATATTACATATTTACAATCAAAAATAAGGGAAGATTTGCATAAGGGATGGAGAGACCATGATGTTTTCTAATTAACCACAATGAGGATTTCGAGCTGCTATGCCTAAATATTTAAAAACTCTATGATCGATCATGCTAAGCTGTTAGAGTGACTGTGAGTAGAAATAGGATTGAGTGTAGATGAACTATTTTGACCACAAACATTAATTATATAAAGAAAAAAAAGAGATAAATCTCTTGATGAATCATGTGAATGTGGAAATTTATCATAGAAGGAGGTTGCGACACCGACCAAGCCCAACTGACGAAGCTTGAACAATCCTTGCATGTGGTAGATGGCATTATTAGATTGGAGGCTTGGTGATATTGAATGATAATTTGAGACACATGCCTTAATTAAGTCCCTCAAGCATGATGATTTACTCAATTTGTATCATGGATGGAAATATCAAACCATCCATTCAATGATAACAAAAGACACAATGCCCACACGATGATGACTACTAACCAACAACGTCGTTTCCCAAGACTGATGATTTTCAAATATATCTCTATTTGAAGTGGACCCAGTTCCCATGAATTTTCTAGTTGATGATTCTAGAGATATTCTTGATCTATTTACTGAAGAATCAGAACTTGAAGGGACCCACAATACCAGGCATGGTGGGAAGGATCCCTCATGAACATGACTCACCTATTCTGATAACTAAATACATCACATGCGGTGGATGATTTGGAAATATTGATATCTGATGAATAAATATGAGACCAATATAAATATAAAATCTTATCTAAATATGTCAAACATGATCAATTGAAGAATAGTGAAATGAAAATTGATGTGCAAAAATTGGAAATGAGTTGTCATGGTTGTAAAAATATAGTGAGTTGTGCCTTTGTTTTTGGGAACGATGGCAAGAGAAGAATGCACAAATGAACACAAAAGTGAGTTCATAGTGGTAGTAATTTTCATTCATACAAAAAAATATAGAAAAATCAATTTGGATTTGTAGGGACAAGAAACTATGTGCATAAAAATTAAATTATGATGATGGTTATTTTTGACATGGAAAACCCTAATGAGAAAAACAACATGAAGTAGTAAAAAAAGATTAATATACTATTAATCAGGAGTATAATTTTGAGATTCCCAAATATTACTAGGATCTCAAAAATAGCACTATGACAGAATATAGAATCAATGGAAGAATGTAGATGCATTATAAATGCAACATGAAACAAAGAACACAACGTGATAAATAAACCAAATAAATCTGACCACGTAAAGTAAATTTTCATAGTTTGAATAATTTTTTTAGAACAAAACATCATGATTGGATAAAATAACACTATAGTTGAAAGAGAATCAGTTCAAAATAATTTCATTGGTTGCAGATCTGAAAATCACTGAGTAAAACCCTAACTGCACTGTGATGCTTGAGAAAAAAATATTGGCACCGAAAAAGTCATAAAAAATATTCCCTAATGGAATTCCATAACTCCACTCATGTTATGTACAATTTTTGTTATTTTTTTAAATGTAATTATTGGTCTCCACATGAGGAGGACCAAAACAAGCCCCCCTCCAACTCAAGTGGGGATCACCATCAACCCTGCAAATAGTCGAAAAGTCTCAAAGTAACCTCTGGGTAATATATTGGTCAACATGTTTGACCCATTATAATATTTTTAGATCTTCTCATGTTAAAAATATATTTGAAAAAGGACATCATGGATCTAATGATATCGAACATCTATATTTTTGTACTAGTCATGACAAATGGAATTATTTCCCAAAAAATTGCACACTGACTGTCACAAAATAAAACATACTTATCCTAATTTATATTGAGCTCTCCAATAAAAGTTTTAGTCCACAATATTTATTTTCATTCCTATGAATATGAAATAAAATATGACTTAGTTATAGATAATGCAACACAACTCTACAATCTAGACTACCAAGATAGATCTCCCCTTGCAAAAGGGATCAAATAACCTGAAGAAGTCTTTCATGAATCCATATGTCCTCATATATATATAAATTTGGAAACCCAAAAAGTATAGGTCCCCACTACTAAAAAACAATATCATATTAGTAATTACCACAATGATATTGAAATATAGACATCACTCATCTAAAATTATCTCTACCTAGATTAGATTGAAAAGGAATGACCACACCAACTACATATGTTATATCATGTCTGTACCATACCATCACATACATAAATTGGCAATGGTAGATGAATAGGGTATGTGTTGTATCTCCTCTCTCTCCATACCAGTAGAAGGTTACTGGCTTGAAACGAGCATAATGTTTAAAAAATGAGGGGTACTATTTATGTTTTCACTTTCCATAGAAAATATCTGAAGAACCTCTCTAATATATCGATCCTAAGACAACCACAACATCTTGGATATTTTTGTCATGGAAGATTGACATGCCAAGAATCCTCCAAGCTGGCCCGATGTCTAACAGTGCAAAAGACTTTAAGAGTTCTTCTTCAATCATTCAATTTTAGAAGCATCATCACCAACAATGAGTATATCATCAACAGAAATCCATAGTATAATAAATTCATCATCATTAAAAGTCTGAACATAACATAATGATCAGAAGATGTTTTCCAAAAACACAAATGGAAAATAATATATTCTATTTTCATATAGCTCTGTCCTGGAGCATTCTTCAGAACATACAAAATCATCTTTAACCATTAGATAGAGTTTTCTTTATCTATTTTAACAAAACCCTTTTGTTTCTCCATATAAATCTCCTCCTATAATCCTAAATAGAGAAAAATTTCCATCCCATTCATATGCTAAATATGTGGATCAAATCTAGTTGTGAAACCAAGAACAACCTTAAGGGAAGACATTTTAACGATAGGTGATAAAATATCATAAAAATCAATACATTTCTTCTAACTAGAGCCATTAACAAGAAAACATTCCTCGTATTATTGTAAATAAGTATATTATTCATTTTTAATCTGATGAAAAAATTGATGTTGAAATATCACATAGCTGTAGGAAGCTTCAACAACTCAAAATATGGGTTTTCAGTAATGATATCATATCTCCATCCATTATTACAACCTATCTACCATTCTAATCACATTCCATCACCACATAAAAATATTCAGTTTTCCTTTATAAACAAGGACCACATACTCAAAATGTGAATACCAAGTGGAAATAGTTCAATGATAAGATAATCTCCAAAGTGGAACGACAAGTTCATTAATAAATCTCAGATCTTGTTCATCAACAAAAAAAGTGTATCATAAACATCAACACCAACCTGTTCACCCTAAACATCATTGTGGGCATTAACACGATAATCAGAATCAACAATATGAGGTTAATGTGACTCAGAGGCTTGATAAGGAATAAAAATTCCACAAACAATTAGAGAAATAGATTTTTCACCATTTTCAACGTATGAAATAATATGATCCTCCAAAATATCATACAATGTATCATGAGAAGTTTCTTAAAAGTTGGATTACAGGACCATTTACCAAAATCATCCATTCTATAACCAATAAAAATATATCTTCATGTCTTACCATCTGCCTTTGATCTCTCATCTCTATGCACATGGGAAAAAATCTTATAACGAAAAACATGTTTTTGATTATTGTTTATCTCTTTTCCAAACCAAAACATGTCAGGTGTGTAAGTATGAAAAGAAAATGTGGGTGATAAATTGATAATATATTCAAAAGTAAATAATGCCTCACCCCAAAAAATTATATATAACTTTTCTTTTTAAAGAAAATATTCAAATCTTTAAACAAAATTCCTATTTTTCTTCTCATATGCACCATTTTGATATGGGTCTTATGAGGCCTCTTTTGATACCTAATACCTTCTTTCCTACAATACTGATCAAACCCAGCACAATAATTACACCAATTGTCAGTGAGAATACATTTCAATTTCTTACCAGATTTTCAATCCTCTAAAACATGAAAATGATTAAAAGGCTGAACACCTAATGTTTTTCATTCAAAACATAAACCCAATGTTTAAGTAATTATTCATCAATAAAAATCACAAAAAAAATTCCACCCCTAAAATTTTTAGTCCTCAAAGAACCATTACTTAATGAATGTACTTATTCGAGTACCTACGACTTTATGTGAAAATGATGACTACTCAAACTCAATCTACTCATTTTTACCGCCATTTAGTGATTTCACATGTCGAATTTGACACCATTAATTCCTAGAAGAAAATTTTCTCATATCCAAAAACCAAGCCCCTTCTCACTATTGTGGCTAAGCCTCTTGTTCCATAAAATGAAAGACACCCTGCACTCAACGTCACAAGAAGTATCATATGAAATAGAAGCTCTAGTACAGTACAAACATTATTAATTCTTTCCTAAATCCACAATCATGGAACCGATAAAAATATTCCATTTTCCATCTCCAATGATTTGATAAAAAAAATTCATGAAGAAAAATTATACAAATAAGATTCATATGAACCTCACGCACAAGTCAAATATTCCTCAAAATCATCTTAATTCTTATGCTTCTCTCTAAACAAGTATTCTTGATACCAACAACATTCGCATGATCATCTTTAAAATCCTAAAATTAACTAGGATGTAATATGTAAAAAAATCCTTCCTCGATGTCATGTGAAATAATGAATAAATTTCAACAACCCAACAAGAACCATCTGGAGGAATATTAATAGAGTTATAAACAATAATAAGACCACCCCTGTAGCGGTGACAATATGATCATCTCCATCACCATTTTTTGATGATTTTACTTCCTTATCATTCACCTTTTTAGATTATAGGATAAATTATTAACATTTCCATTATTACCATAATTAGGAAATTCAAATTATCTCGTCATTGACATGGATTTTCTTCTACCTTTTCTCTTTTCTCAATTGCTCTGTCCCTAATTCATTTCCTAATTTCTCAATCATTCCTCTATGACCAAATGATCTGAAGAAGATCTATCATGATTACTTCTCTTAACAACATCATTCAAAATAACATATTTAACAAAACTAAATGTCACAACATGATCCGGAACATAACTAGTTAGAGTAAAATGAAAAATCACCAAAGAATTGGGTAATGTATTATGAAACCAAATAACTAAAACCACATCTTCAAAAGTAATTCCAAGACTAGAAAATTGATCAAAAAAAACTTTAAATTTACTCAAATAGTCAGAAATATATTTACTTTATTTATAATTCAATTTCATTAACATTTTTAGGGGAAAAATTATGTTTTCTTGTCTTAAAAGTATAGGTTATCTCAATATTATACCATGAATTTCTATCAAGAGATATGTTGATGATATGATTCATTGAATTTTCATCAACCCAATGGAAAATTAAACCACAAACCATCTCATGCTCAAACTCTCATTCTTCATCTGATATTCTTTATGTATTCTCTGTAATAAACACCGTAAGATTCATTTTCATGAAAAAGATCATATTCTATATTTTTAATTGCCACATGTGGTTGTTGGTACCATTCAATAAAATAATCCAACTATAATTTACATCCATAATTTTTTAAAACAAAAACAAAAATATGATAATAGATGTTGAAAATGCTGGAAAGCGATGAATGCACAAATGATCAAAAAAGCGAACATGCAATGTTAATAAATTTCAAACAAGATTGTAAAATTAAATAATATGCATAGTGACCAATAAATAGTTATAGAAAAATAAAATGATGTTGCCAAAAATTTTACCAAGGAAACACTTAAAGGGAAACACCGCTATACCTAGTCCAAAAAGAAGAATATACTAATAATAAAGAGTAAAATATTGGGACTACCAAATATGAGTGAGATCTAAAAAATAATACCCTAACATAGTAACAGAAGAAAGGAAGGAAGAAGATTCAGTCTGAAAGATTTCTGAAACAATGAATGAATCCTGATGAAAAAATACAAATATATATAACCATGTAAAAAAGATGTTCATTGTTCAAAAAAATGTTTTAGAATAAAAAATCAGGATCAGATAAATTTCCACCATAGATAAAAGATAATCTTATTAGAAAAATTCCACTGATTGAAGATCAGAAAATCATTTGGTCAAACCTTTACTGCAATACATATCCTGAGAGAAGAAGAGCTACATCACCCAAGATTCCTAAAATTTCTACATATGGAAGTCCATAACTACTCCCATCTTACAAATCATTTTTTTATTTTTTATTTAATTTTAAATGTAACGTGGAGTCTCCTTGTGAGGGGGGCCCAAAATTAGTCTTGTTGATGAAGATCCTATTCTTATGATGATGCAGGGATTAATCATAGCTAACCCAATGAAGATCATACATGATTCAAGAAAGTTGTAGGAGACATTTATGTTTACTATTGGGTTTTCATATGAGTACAAGTGACGTATTGAAGATAAAATGGGGCCCCACATATAATCATAATTTCGACTGAGAGATAGTGATAATGTGCATTCCAGGTGCTCATTGAATGCCTAAAAAAACATGCAAGATATTAAAAAACCAATGATGAAAATTAATGTATTTTCCAATGTCGTTTTATGAAAGGATCAACATTTTCAATATAGAAGGATATTAGGGATCTATTGATGAACTACGACCAAGTAATCATGGATATTCGAATGTGGTGTTAATAAGAATCTATAACGATATTACTCAAGCTTTTTTATCTTTATAAAGGTGAATATTAAGGTAAATATAACCTATAGAAAGGATAGACTATCCGACATTGTACCACAGTCCATGGAAAGGAAACTGGGTTACACTTCCCAAGGAACAGAAAATGTATTAGGGCTTGTGGGACCCAAACTACAACTAGGAGATGAAAAATAAAATAAAGAGTATCTGGGGACTACCAGGAGAAATGATACTTTCCCAAATTTGAAAATATCATTGTAGTGACAGCTTTTCATTTTTCTATTTTTCAAGAGAAATTATTAAAATAGTAGTTTCAATCAATGGTAATGGAGATCAGGGAAACTAATTAAAGATTCTAGAGATTCCAAGAATTGAACTTTATATATGGAGATCATCTGAAAATGAAATCATGGTTGTTGATATTTTGGAATATCAAGAAGAATGCATTCAGTTAGAGATGGTTAAGCTCATGTAAGTTGAGGATGAAGATGTATAGTGAAATCCTCACCATGTGGATTCCATTGAATAAAGATCAAATCTTATTTCTATGAGTTTATAATGATGTAAGGATTGAGCTCATGTATTATGGATGAATATTCTAGAGATGAAGGGATAATATCTAGAGATAGGAGGCAACCTTGTATCCCTGGATAATAGGAGAACCATCTCCATCCATAACACTATCCACCTACATTCACACCCACTAATTTTATCAAAAACAATTCAGTATTTCATTCTATGATCTTTGATCATCCTTCTTCTAAGCAACTAAATGTGATGTAGGATCAGAGGCTGGAGAACACACCCAATCAAACACACTTGGTGGTTGAGCTATAGAACTAGGATGATCACTATATAGAAGTTTCCTAACCTCTTCACTATTCATTATACCATTATTTTTAGATTATTTTAATGAGCTATATTATTGTTTCTTTTGGAATGAGTAGTTGATTAATTTATGGATCAGATCGTATGGACTGATTGATTTTCATTTTCCAATTCATAAATTTATGTAAATCTAAGAGGTATTTTTTATTTTAGTCTGAGACCTCAATTTATCTATCCATGTGAGAACCATTTCACTCTATCCCACATACTGATGGGTGAAAGGTAGAGTTTATTTTCCCATTATGACCATAACCGATGTACTTTCTAGAAGATGCAGTGGTAAAACATTTTCCATGAGAAACCTACATCATCTCGGGATTGGCTAGAAATAATAGTTCTCAAGATATATATCTAGAGTGGGATATTTATGTAACTATAATTAACAATTTATTTCCTAAACAATTATCTTCAAAACCTATTTCATTGATTCAGGAAAGGGTAGAAAAAATTCTATCAATATCATCTTGTACAATTACACTAACTTGATTGAGTCTCTGGTCTCAGTCACTTTAGTTTCTTCATCTCTTTCCCACACCCTCTTCCATCACTTCTCATTCACATCATATCATCACTTTTACCTCTATTCCTATTTTTTGTTTGGTTTTGGATGTTTTTTTATTTTTATTTGGTTTCTACGACTTCACAATCTCTATGGTTCATCATCGTCTTCCACCATACTAGTGTAAGTCGATATATAAATAATTAGTTTGATCATCCTCAATATAATGACAACCATCAAACATGGTTTGTGAATGGTTAGAAAAGTATTCTGACCTAACCCTTAATTTTTCCCACACATGATCCTTGAACCAAGATTATACATGAACTAATTTCATTTTTATATCAGAGTGGAGAAGAAGATCATCAAATTGAATTCTTTGAATTTTACATAACAATTTTTATAAGAATTATATAAAATCAATAAAGCATATTAGAGGTGCTTCCATCAAAATTTAGAAATATGTGTTTGTTGAAGACCAACAACAAAATAAAGTATGTAACCTTATAGAGTGTGGGGAATATGGAGTCATGTGTTTTGCAATCGGGGGTTGGGTTTTACATAGGAAAAGAGTTAGAAGATGAGAATGGGTCACAATTAGGTGAGGTGAGCTGTCCGAGCAATGTGTGGAATTGAAAAGGGAGTGATGTAGGGATTTAGGCATGCGAGGAAGTAGAGAGACGAGGAGGAAAATACAACCCATCAGTGCCCAAGGCATGTTCAACAACAGAAGACACCAGAGAATAATGTTGAATTCTAGGAGTCTAAGGAAGCATCACAAAACAGTGGAGGCATACCTATCGGGCATCCATGGCCAATATAATAATCAATCCTAACACCTTGAAGAACATGGAATCTCTAGAAAGAGGATTCACAGATGGTACAACCATATCAACCATCATATTAGAGCCAATAAATATTCTTTGAAGAAAAAATTAACAACGAGGTCGTCAAGGGACATATGAAGGGGAGATGGTTGGAACCGATTGATTCTTCGTGGCTTGTTGGAAAAATTGGAGTGTGTAAGAGGGATGCCGGTTTTCCCACATGTGGGTTTTTCCCTTGCCCTCGAGCTCATGGGGCTCAGCCTAGGATATACCTATTCATTTATATCTACTCTATTCTTTGTATCAAATTCATGGCTAGAGCATAATAATCCTACCATTCTTGAGTGAGTTCAAAATAATCTTTAGTGATCAGGTTTTCCAAAATCATTTGTGGAAGAATCTTTCATTTTTATATTTTACATAATAAATTGGTGTCTATAATCTTCTAAAAGATTTAAGACTCCTACTTAATGGTGGAGTAATCACGCCCATCCTATGAACATCTTATGGTTTTTGGATGCACTGTCTACAATCATGTTAAGGAATATAAACAAGAGACCAGAGCTTTCATTTGAATATTCAATGGGTATCCTGAGGGAGTGAAGGGGTATAAGGTTTTGGTAGATAAACATGGCATTCAAATGTGTATTATTAGTCAAGATATTGTGTTTCAAGAGTTTTTTCCAAGTAGATTATTACCCCCCACTAATGGCAGTGTTGATACATCTCAGAAGACTGATCTTGAGGTTGAATATCTATGTGTTAGTGAGTCTCCTATTGAGACTCCATCTACCTATCAGGTTCCCCTTTAACACCTTAAATCATAATCGTGGTCTGTTTTTGAAGATAATTCTAATGATAAAGTTCTTAGTTACTATAGGGGTAATCATATCACTTGGGATAGGCAGGGGAGGGTAATTATACCTCCTATAAGGTACAATCATGCGAATATGGGTTTCTTTACTTTAAATGTTGTAGCAGATCCTGGTGGAGAGGATCCCCAAACCATTAATCAAGCTGTCAAAAACATTAACTCTATGTATTGGATTTCAGCTATGAAAGATGAGATAAAATCATTAACAAATATACACACATGGTCCATAGTCAATAAAAAACCAATTTCCAAGGTTATTGGTTGTAAATTGATATATAAAATAAAATAATACAATACTGTAGGAAAAAAATTAACTTTAAATTTTGAATTTTATGCCAAGGATTCTTTCAAAGAGAAGTAATTGATTACTCTGAGTACTTTTCTCCTATAGTGAAAAATTATTCAATGATATTTCTTATTTATTTTTCAACCCATTTTTATTTTCATAATGAATAGATGGATGTCAAAACTGAATTTTTTCATGGTGATTTAAATAAAAATTATACAAGAATCCTCCTATTGGGTTTGAAATTTTTTTAAATCTAACCATGTTTGTTTTCTTAATAAGTCATTATATGGATTATAATAAGGTCTAATATACTTGTATAATATTTTTTATTTATTCATTTTATAAAATGGATTCTATAGGAGTTAGATTGATGTATGTGTATATTATAAATCTATTAAAAATCCATGATTTACTTAATTCTCTATGTAGATGACATTTTACTCATATGTAGTTATACGAAATTAATCACCCATTCTAAATGAAATTAAATAATGATTTTGAAATGAATGATATAGACCATTATAAAGAAATTATTGGAATGGACATTATTATGGATTAGAAGAATATGAATATTTATGTATCAAAATGATCTTATATGCATAAAGTGATTAAGAGGTATTTGTTTGATTCATTTAATACTATTTGTGTTCCTCTGGGGAAATATTTTAATGTGTCTTTATCTAAGTCACATACCAAATAATAGGTTATTGAATATATTAGTAGAATCCTATATGCTATGGTAGTGGGTAGTATTATGCATGTCATGATTTGTATTGGACTGCATGTTTCATTTTCTACATGTACTTTGAGTAGCTTTACTGAAAATCCAATAAAGAATCATCAAAATGTTCTTAAATGGTCATTGAGGTAAATTTTTATACATAATCTCTTTCAATTTTCTATTGTAAGATTATAAATTATTCTGAGTTAGTGACTGGTTATATGGATTCTTACTATGCAATAAATGATGATACTAGGAAATCAATAAAAGGTTATGTATTTACTTCCTATGGAGGACCTTTATCATTAACGTGAAATAAGAAATCAGTGGTGACCCTCTCTACCACTGCAACCAAGTACATATCACTTACATAATTATTCAAATATTCCATATGGATTAAGGGTTTTATTTATGAATTTAATATATGTAATTATATAAATACTGTACACTATGATTCTCAATCATTCCATTATTTTTCTAAAAATCCAGTATTCCATGGCATGTATAAGAACATAGGTATTATTTTACATTTTATTAGAGATGTTATTAAATGTGGAGAAGTGTGTGTCACTATGATACAAACAGATGAATACTCGACCGATAGTTTGACTAAGGTTACAACATTATCAAAGTTCAAGCATTCCTTAGATATCATGAATATTTCTACACAAAATTAATATTTAGGTGCAATAAAATCACCAATTTTCAACTGAAAAAGTACTAGATTTTTTAAATTTTGGTATTAATTGTTTTCATATTGAACATTTACATCAACCCATTTTATTTGATTCATTCATTTAAATTGTTTAAAATAAATAAAATTCCATTATAATAATATTTTCATTTAAATATCTGCTTTATTTCGGTTTTATTTTACCACATGAGTGATTTATGTTTCCTTATCAATTGTTTGGCCATATGGATTAGGGATTCCACCTTGGATTTCCACTTTATACCTATTCTCTTAATTTTTGGCCAACAATGTATGTTTCTACATTATTTGTCCAAGATATCCATTAATTTGAGTCGTTTAATGTGTTGTTGGGTGGGTAGTCTGGTGTTGGATTCATGGCGGCATCCACATGGATATGTAGTTAGGTCGTTAAGGTTCTAGAAGGGGGTTTCATCACATCTTGGACCCCTATATAAATTATAAAAAATACATCAAAAAAATAAAATTATATATATCCACGATCATCTGGTAAGAAGAGATCCATATCCAAAAATTAACGCCCACTCCCAATTGGTGGTTTGTTTTCTTCTTGTTGGTGGTTCTGTATACTTTCTCTGAATCCCTGTGTTAAGAATGGTATTCCCCATGTTCAATCATACTAGTGGTGGTGCTATCATCCTCATCAGTGGACTCATATGGTGGTCTGCCATCCCCCTTACACACCAATGCAGTGCAGATCATGGTGGATCCTCTCAGGGTTATTCTAGATTGAGGGCATGTTACCATTGTTCGAATCTAAGGAGGTATAATGATCATCCTATGGAGATATCCAATAATGAAACGTGATAAAAATTCTTAATCATGAAGTGACCTGGGAACCCATACATTTTTCAAGGTTTTATGTTTTCATTAAACACGATTTCTTCTATATTGCTTCTTCTAGTGCCTACATTTTGTTTTAGAACTTCTATGCATTTTATTTTCCTCTCTTGTTTTCATCAATACATTGAACAATGTTTTTGTTTTGAGAGTATAAAAAAATTTATTATTTGGGTGGTGTTATTTCCATGTGGTATGTATCAAAGGGGCTGAATCACAAAAATCATGGGTTTGCCATTATTTTATATTCTCATTCGTTCATCTACAATTTTTTTTTCACTATTAACACATTAACACTCTATTTGGGTGTGTTTTTATTGTAATCAAATCCATTTTTCTATTTTATATATTGAATTAAATCATTTTGTTTATTCAGTGGTCCGTGGAATTATTTTTGGGGGTTTTATCGTGCCATTACCCCATAACAATTACTATAATTGATTTATTAGTTTCCCCATAGTTGGATCCTATGATAACTAAATTGGTAAATTCAATATTGAATAAGAACATATTTTTTAACAAAGATAAATGTTTGGGGCCAAGGTTACCCATTTTCATGTGAATTCTTAATGTCTTGTTTTGGGGATGTGAGAGCTCGTTTTCATGTAAAGGATGGATGTATTGATTTTAGGGACATGATTACTTATTGAATAGGATTTATTATTGGTTCCTTATGTATGATCTAGATATGAGAATTTTTTACAAAGAGATATGAGATGGGGATGGCTGCTGAGATAAGGGTTGGGAGGCCCAAATTTGTGGTTGTAGTTGACATCCATGACGGCGAGTTGCATGGTGATATGCATGAAGGTGTTGTGGATGACACATGAGTTGATAGAATTAGTTGATGTTATGATTACTCATTTTTGTGCTGAAATCTGATATTCATACTTATTAATTAGTCTTTTTAACGGTCAGATTATTGGTTTTTTAATTTCACCTTCATTCCTATCCCCGATGCTTCCTGTAGATTGATGTGTTTGGTTACATCTCTTAATTCTATCATAGTATGTTCCGAGAGAACCTATAATTATGGAATGGTTTTAATTTTTAATAAATTTATAACACGTGGTTATAGTTCTTGCTGGAGTGAAAATGATAATCATAATACTAAGAATCCATAGACTCGGTTGGATTATTCATGGAGTGTATGGACTTCACTTGGTTGTTTAATGAAATATAATCAAAATAATAATAATTAATTGTTAATGAATCCATAGCTCTCATGTAGTGTATATTTTTGTAAAAATGTGACTTTATAGATGTTTTATCCAATGTGTTGATCAGATTAAATAGCTAAGATTGTGTGAACATGATCATATTTGAACAAATAAGATCGAAGACGAATTATTTCAGGCCCTAATCAGGGCTTAATCCATCTCTAATACACATAGACTCATATTATATTTAAATTTTTATGTTACATCTCTTGAAAATCCTCTTTATTTTTTTTTTTCAAAGCTTCAATCATTTCAATCATTCCCTTGTTCACTTATAGTGGCCCAATAAATATTGTTTCTCAAGGGAAATTTTCAAAATATTAATTTTTTAATATGAATTGTTATATAATGTACATATTCCAAATTCTGGTACATATTTTTAAACATTAAAATTATTTAAATATTATAAAAATGAGTTTGAAATTAATATATCTATCAAAATAATGAAAGAGATAAAAATATGGTTATATTGAATTTAAATCAATAAACTAAAAAATAAGATGAAATAAAATCTATCCAATCATAGATTTACTATCTCATATAATAACCTATATGCCACTCATTAATTATAATGACATTTATAAACTATAATTTTTTTAATGATTCATTCTTGATAATTTTATTTTATTTAAAATTTCTTAAATTGTTATATAGATTTATATAATGGTGGATTATTTAGATGAGTTACAATTCAAACAGGCCCCTTTAATTATGTAAAACTAAAATTGAATCACGTATCATTATTAGAAGAAATCTCAACCAAGGAACCTCCAACATGCACAATAAAAAGATCTGGTGAGTTGAAATGTAAGATGCCTAAAATTCAGACAAAAAATTAATTTTGTAAGACTATAATAGTGTTATACACAGAAAAATATGATCGATTATAAATTAAATTGAATATAGAAGAGGAAATTAATCAAATCAAAGGGTCACACAATATCATTAAAATGATATAATACATGACCTAATTTAATTTTTCGATTACAGTGGATAATTTTAATAAATTAAATAATTGGAATATAAAATTACTAATTTTATAAGAATGAGGTAAAATCGATTAACATTATTCTAGGATATTCTATAAAAAAATCACCAAAATGTGTTTACAGAAGACGTTCCTCCACCTGAAGAATATGATGTTACAAAATTATCAGATGATTGAGTCTTGTGCTCTGTTGTCCGTGGTAGTAAAATACATTACAAAAGTGGAAGAATATGAGGATGGGTCACAATTATATGAGGTGAGATGTCCTAGTGAAGAGTGGTGTTGATAGAGGAATGATATAGGGATTTAGAAGGGAGAGGAAGCATGGAGATGATGAGGCTGACCCATCTTGTCATTTCATAAGGAATGTTCACAACTATAAGACTCTAGAGTATAAAATAAAATTGTTGGAGTTCAATGTAGAATTTTTGAATAAGGGAGGGCTGTTTGTTGGGAATCAATGGACAATAAAAAATCAAGCTAAAGACCCAAATTCTCTTGTAAACACCGAAATGATGACACAAAAATGATTCAACCAAATCAACTGACATAGTTGAGCGAAAGTATATTATTCAATGACAACAAAAATGCAGCAATTCCATCAAGATACATATAGAGTCCTGATGGTAGGAACTGAATGATACATTAAGGATTTCAGAGAAAATGTGAGAGAGGATGAGGGTTTCCGGTTTCCCCCATATCGGTTGTTGCACAAGCTTAGGGGCTCGCACTCAGGATGACCATATTAACTTTTATCTACCATCATATTTGTATGAAATTCTTGTTATTCTATAAACAAACAAATATTCACCCATGATTATATTTCAAATGTTATCTGAGATCTAAAATACTTTTTAGATATAATTTATGGTGAGTTTCCATTATTGATAGCACTCAGTCGTGATTTTAATGTGCTTCATGTTGTAGATAATAATATTAGTTTTCCACAAATTTAACCATTTCATATGACCATTTTATTTATTTCACTCTCTAAAATGGAGAAAAATATCTCTTAAATATAACCATTTACTAGATGTAAATTTCGCACCCTAATCATGTGAACAATGTTGGTGAAATGGCACTACAAACGTCCCTCTCCCCCTTTATAGTAGTGCTTGCCTCCCCCATCACCTTTAATACCACTAACCTCACTTTAATATTGTTAAGAACTTTATAACCTGTTGAGATGACCATTATATTGTTGGAATTCATAATTGAGACGTCATACTTGTGCGCCCACGACTCTTCCACTCACAAATTTTGTTTTGTTTTTCCTTTTATTATATATCTATATATTTATGTATTTTTTTTAGATTTTAATCCATATATTTATATATATCTCATTAAAAAATTTATCCATATATATATATATATATATTTAAATTCATATATAAAATTTATTTGGTCTGTGTGTGTCTTTATAAACACATACATATGTTTATTTATATATGTATGTGAATCTATAAATATAATTATACGTATTTATATATATTTACTTATATAATATATTAATATTTATATACAAATATTAGAAAATGTACATAAACATATATATGTTTTTCAATACAAACATATATATATATATACATCTTATATACATTAATTGTATATGTATATGTATGTAAATATTCATACATTTGTATATTAAATAAAATGGATATTTTGTATTTGAATTAGATAAGGTTTATATATTATGAAATTTATTTTATATGTAAATATGTTTAATTATTTATTTATAAAATTTATTTTTTGTCAGGGAACATATAAAAAATATAAATTAATTGTTATATATTTAATTAAAAAACTATAATACATTGTGAAAAATGAGAAAATTACCAAAACCATAATATCAATATGAACGTAATCCCTAGTAATAAATTCATTCCAAATTCAAAAATGAAAAAATAACCCATTAATGGAGGCATAAAGTCCATAAAATGTTAAAAATTGGTGTATCTCCACTAAAAACTCGTTTTATGTGTTTTCTGATCCAATTTTGTCCAAACAACATGTGATGATTGGTTTGACCAAAGACATTGTGGTGCAGATCTCATCGCATTCTTAAATGTGATATATGGTAGATCCTAAATGATCATTCGTCTCAAAAGTTATGGTCTATTGAAGTTTGAGATTCATTTTAACATACTTTTTATCTTTTATTAATTTTTTAGTTTTTTTATATTCAAATATTTATTACATCACTATTAATCAATAAAAATTATGAAATTATTAATTAAAAACATATTTTAAATTATTTTATAATCCTTTTAACTCAATATCTTATATATTTTGTTGAAATTTAATTTTATCCTCATCTAAATCATATTCATAAAATATATATTATTTTTATACATTTATATATTATTTTTGCTGATCTGGTTTTTTAAAATATACACTTTATCAGTGCTACTAAAAAAACAATAATAAGGGGGAGGGATTTATGATCACTTTTTAAAAAGTACTGATAAATGGGCCTCTATAACATTGATAAAAACACTGATAAAGGAGTGCCTTTATCGGTGCTAAAAAAGGGTCGATAAAGGGGTACTTTTATAGTTATTTTTTATAACACTATTAAAAGTATCTTTTATCATTTATTTTTGTTAGTGATGATAAAGGTATCTCCTTTATCAGAACATTTTTACTAGTGATGAAAAATGGAAGCTCTTTGTAATACAGTTTTTGTGGTTGTTCTATTAGAGATCATTAATTGAGTGAATTTATGTGGTTACATAATTATACTAAATTTAATATTTCTAATGGAATACATTTATTTTATAATCCAAACAATGTATATGTTAACTACATCCAGAGTACCTAATTTGACATATTTATTGAGTGTATCCAACAAATCATATATTTCTATTAGATAATTCAATAAAATAAACATTTCAACACATTGACATACAATAGTTGTTTAAAAAACATCCACTACAAGGATGTTTCTCTCTTTTTTGACCTTGATTTTTTATTATAAATTCATATAAGAATAATATAAAACATTATAAAACATAAAATCATTTTTGTTCTAGTATTAGAAACTTAATTGAAATCCTTATTTATTATTATCTGGATTCTAATTTGTATTTTCTACTAAAATAACTATTGTTTCACTATATAATGATAATTATGAATCTTATTAAAATAATTATTATTAGGATGGATAGTTGAAATAAATTTTATTCCAATGTATCTATTTTAAAAATATATCACAATGATAATTGTGTAAACATATTATGATAAATATATAAAAATTTAAAATATTTTTAAACAAAGTTCAATTGTTAATGGGGACATCATTACATATAGAGGCAATAGTTTCATGATTCTCTAATTCTTGTATGAATCAATTGAAAATTTGTTTTACGTGGTCATTAAAATTGGGATCACTATAAGGTGATATGGTGAGTCATTAGAGGATTATATAATATATAAATATTTTTTCATACATAATTGAGTCTATCTTATCAATTATTAAATCAAGCTATCATGAATTATTTTTAATTAGTGATCTATATCAAAAAAATAATTTTTTTAATGCGTACTATGAAACTACATATATATATATATAATGTGTTCTAAATTACTAAAACCCCACATTATATTTTTGTAATTGTTACTATTTTATGGACATATTTAGTGTAAGGGATCAAACCTCAGTGACCCTTCCCTTTGTGTGTTTTGGGTGTCGGAGGCACCTAGGGGAGGTTTTATGGTGTTTGGATGGTAAATGGAGAAAAACTGTGGGTGCCACACCCATTTGTTGCTAGGTTGTGATGTGGAGCCGTGTGTTGTACCAAAATCCCGGAGTCATTGATGTGGTCTCCTAACTATAGAATAGAGAGGATCGAAGGAGGAAAATTTGGGAAACTATCTTTTTAGGCCTAGCTATGCCATAATGTTTGGCCATGATATATGTGCATCCCTATTGTCGAGGGCTCTTGCATGATGCGAGGTGGCTACAACATAGTGTTTTTTGAGTCTTATACCAAATCGAGGATGGCTTTGATGTGGACTATAGTTTGGTTCATAGTCCCCCCACCTGGCTATATATGATCCTCAATATGGATCCAATATTGGATCCATGATGTGGGATTTACTAGGGGCTATGATATGGTCCCCTATGAGAGTGAAGTGGTCTAGGTGGTCTACTACATGGTCTTAGGGGCTGCGATGTGGTCCTTTAAAAATCAATGTATTTAAAAAATATCACAAGGCTCCTGAATCTATTTTTCTCCCACTCCTTCCTCTTGAACCATATGCATGCAAGGGTTCTCTTCGAAGGTTTTGACGACCGTTTCGATGGGGATCAATACGTACATCCTGAGTTCATTTTTTAGTGATCTTAGGTAGGTTCTTCTTTTTTTTATAGAGGATTCTCACTATTTAATAAACTTTTGTCTCATTCCTTCATTCCATATTATTATGGACAATCTCCATAATTCAACTATTGTTTTATTTTTTCATTTATCAATGCGTCAATGCAACAACATCATTGGGAGATCGTAGTTTCCTCAATGTAGAGGTGATCAAAGATCTATGACATTGATTCGTTATCTTCACAATAATGTTGAAGCTTTGATGTAGGGGATTCATTTAATTTACAATTTATTTGTATATAATCATAAATTGACCGTGGTTTATCACTTTTCATGGAAGTGGAATTAGCCCAATAAATATTAAACTGGATTAAATAATGTAATTGGTTTATGTTTAGTGATTGCATGTTGTTGCTTTCTACCATGATAACTGTTTTATACCTTTTTATCTATATAGTGTGTTATTTATAATATTAATTTTATATCATGTTTTTATTCATGGTTTATCATTTTTAAATTGATCAATTTTTAAAATGAACCTAAATTGGATAATGTTTTGTTGGTTGGCTAAAAAATAAGTGAGGAGGCACATTACACAAATAATGTTTTTCTCAAAATTTGATGGTATTCAAATTGATTTAAGTATGGATGAATAATTGAATGTGTTATTCAATGTGGTATTGGAATTCAAAAATAAATGAATATATAATGCTTGTTTATGATGAAAAAGGGCTCAATTAATGAGTATGGTTTATCCTTATGTTTGTTGAAACAATATGCTTATGCTAGATAGTAGGATTAAATAATTTAATAGCTTGTTATCAGTCATTTGTTAGGGTGTAGTAGTTGGAACCTATTTATATTACCCAACCAATATTTAGGTATTACCAAGAGGGGTAGGGGGTGAATCTATTATATATTTTTCTTTTATGTTTTATTTGGTATGAATCTACCTTCACCTCTGGTTAAATATTTCATTCTTAGCTGAAAACAAATAATATACATCACCACATGAACATAATAATTTTCAAGGTTCACTACTCAAAAACTATATCTAGTCCATGGTATGTTTTGGAAATAATCTAATACCTCAATATCCACTAGGAAAAAATCCTTTTTTTGAATACAATGAGTAGGATATTCCCTTACACTAATGTAGGATAATGTTCATTATAATAGTTGATGTGCCTCATGTGTCACGAAATGATGTTATATAATTTTGGTAACAAACATGTTATGGTTCTTTTATATCAAAATTCAAAATTTTAATATTTCAAAAAAAATCACTTTTTTACCACAAAGCTGGAAAGAACTTCATGTAATGTTTAATGATACATAATATAATCTCCCTACTCTATCCCGAACTCATATTTTTGAATATGAAAAATATAACTCTATTAGAACACCACTGAAACAAATATGAGCTTCTTTTTCTTTAATCCAAATATATCAATAAAAATTTCTGTGTCTGATTATACAAACTAATACAATAACCATCTAAATATGATCTATCTCTTATTCTTCTTCTTCTTATTATTCTTCTTCTACTTCTTCTTCTTCGGTCAGATTAAAATATTCAAGTAATACTAATATAGAAAATTCTTCTTTCTTGAAATGAAGAGGTTTGAACATGGAATATGAGTTTATAAAAATATACATATCAACACACTATCTTTCATAAGGAGTTTACAAATACAATATCTTCAAAAATTGTTATCTCTATTTTTTTGGATGGTTATTATAATATCATATAAGAAAAATATCCAAAAATATATAACTTTTAACAAATTATTGTTCATGTAATAGTCAATATATTAAATTCAATAATTATTATTATTTGGATTTTATGTTTTATATTTTATATTAATAACCTTTGTTTCACTTTATAATGGTGTTATTATTAATCTTATTGAAATAAATATTATTATGATTGATAGTTGGACGAAATTTTTTACCAGCATTTCTCATTGATAAAGTGACCACTATGATAATTTTAAAACAATTATGATAAATATAAGAAAGAATTAAAATATTTAGAAATAGAGATTTAATATAAATGGGGACATCATTATATAAAGGGACAATAGATTCATGTTACTATATTTTTTTGATTAATTAGTTTAAAATTTGTGTAACATGGTCATTGAAATTATGATCACTATAATGTGAAATGGGGAGACATTATAGGATTTTATAGTATAATAATATGTTTTCATATATAGTTGTGTCTATTTTAACAATTATTGAGTCCAAATATCCTAAATTATTCTAGAAGAGTTATTTTTAGAAAATAATATTTTTTTTAAATGTATTCTATAAAACTATTTATATGTATTATAGGGTATGAAATTATAAAAATTTATTTAATATGAAATCTTGTGTACTTGTTATAGTTTTTTGTACATAAGTAGTATATGGGTTTAAACCATTGTGGAATTTCCATATGTTTGTTTTGTGTGTTGGAAGCACTTGGAGGAGGTTTTAAGGATTTTTGATGATAAATGAAGAAAAAAGGTGGGTGCCACGACCATTTGAGGCTAGGTTGCGGCATGGATCCATGGATTTTGTCGTATGATATGCATATATAGTGTGGTATCATGACTATAAAGTTAAGAAAAGCATGGATACTTCATTTTTAGGCCTATATATGCCGTGGTGGTTGGCTATAGTGTATCCCCTTCTTTGGTGTCAAGCTCTTGGTGTGGAGTGAGGTGGTTGTGCCATAGTAGTTTTTGAGGCTACAACCAAATAAGTGGTGGTCGGAACATGGATTGTAGGCTAGGTTGTAGTCCCTACCCAAGATAATTATTATATGAACCATGGATCTAGATGTGGTTCTGAGACATCATTTTTTTGATGGAATATTTTATTGTCCCTTCCAACTGTGTCGTGGTCTAGGTGGTCTACAATGTGATCTTTGGGTTTACATTGTGGACCTTTAAAAATATATTTTCTTGTAAATACCCCAAGGCCCCTGGACCTGGTTGTCTCCCACTACATCCTCTTGAACTATAGGCACCGAAGGGTTCTCTTTGAAATCATTCATTCCACCTATTGATAGGGATGAATCCAAAATTCAGAGTTCAATCCATTCTGATATGAGGAAGGCACTTCCTCTTTTCTAGAAGTTTCTATCCAACGGTTATTGTTTCATCCCATTACTTCTCTCAATGTTATAGCACATTATATCAATAATAATAATGGAGTCTTATTTTTCATTTATCAATATATTCATGGAATTAATTCCTTGAGAGATCATAGTTTCCTCACGATATATGTGACTAGAGCATATAAAAACTAATAAATTATTGGGTGAAAAATGTCGAAGATTTGAGGTAGGGAATTCATTTCATCACTAATATATTTATGTAAAATAATAAATTAACCATGGATTATACCTTTTTATTTTGGTGGAATTAACACAATAAATATTAAACTAGATTAAATAATGGATTTAGTTTATGTTTATTGATCTCATGTTGTTGCTTTGTTAAATGATAATGGCTTTCTTCATGATTTTCTATATAGTGTACTATCTATACTATGCTTTGTATAGCATGGTGTTATTCTTGGTTTTTTCATGTTGAAATTAATGAATTTTAATAAGGAACATAAGTCCTATAATGTTTTTTTTTTGGTTTGATAAAAAATTAATGTGGATTAATGTTTAACACAAATGATGTTTCTCATAATTTGATGGTAATCAAATTGATGCATGTTTTCATGTTTAACTGAATGTGTTAAACCATGTTTTAATGGAATTTGACATAGATCCTAAAGTTGGAATTCTTGTTGATGATAGTAAAATTCATGATTAATGAGTTTTTTCTTCTTTAAGATTATTGAAACTAAAAGGTTATGACACAAAGCATGAATAAATAATTTAATAGCGTGTTGTTAATTTGAGTTTTTGTTTTTCTTATTGAAAATTTAAATAAACACATTGAAATTTTTCATCTATTTTAATTTTTTTAAATATTCTCAATTTATAATTTAATAGTTTCTTATTTTATTATTTTATGGATTTTGGTTTCATTTTACTCCATGAGATGATTTATGTACCCCTTTCAATTTTTGGGCCTGCTAGATTTGGGATTCCAATTTGGATATCCACTATATAAATATTCTATTAATTTATAGATGTTGATGGATGTTTCAACCTAATATATTCTGGTCATCCATCAGTTCGGTTTAGGCTTCATGGTATCCTCCCTTTGGTTGTCCAGTTAGCTGGTTAGGGTTCATGAAGGGAGTTTCGTCACACCTAAAGTTACAACATTCAATATATGAAAACGATATGAAAATAATATTCTTGGGAGGTCGATTTCATCTGGTAAGCAGAGATCCAGATTCCCAAAATTGTTTCCCTCACTGTTTGCGGTTTGTTTTTTTCTAGCTGGTGGATTAGTTTGCCTTTCTCTCAAATGGTTTTGAGAATTGTCTTCCTTGGATTAAATATCAATGGTGAGGGTGATATCATCTTCATATAAATACTCATTAGTTGGGCTTCAGACCCCCTACACACTTCGGGTGTGCGGCTTATAGTAGATCATGTCGGGGTTCTTCCTGGTCAAAGACATGTGACCATTTCTTGAATCTGGAGACCTGCAACGATCATCCTATAGTGAGATCCAACAAAAAAATTCTATCACAATTATTGGATATTGAATTGATTTAGACAGCTAGAAATTTTTTCGGGGTTGTATGTTTTTTTAAACTCAATTCATTATGTGTTTCTACTTATAGTGCACAGTTTCAGTTTTAGGACATCTTTACATTTCAGTTAGCTATATTCCTTGCCTATGTACTCTCTAATCCATTTTTATTTTAATAATGTAATAAAATTTAACATGTGTCTGGTAAACATTATATTAATAGAGTCCTAAATGGACCAAAACATGTAAATCCTTGTGTTTCCTTTGCTTTCTGGCATGATTTCTTCAACTTCAGTTTTTGTTGATTAATAATTCCATCTTCAGCATGCTGTTTTGGAGTTATTTCATTGTAATAAAGTTTATTTTTATGATTTTTAAATTGAATTAAACAATATTGTTTATTCTTTGGTCCTCAGAATTTTTTTGAGGGGGGGGGGAGTTTTTCAATTACCCCACAAAAAGGTGGATTCAGAGCCACCCAAATAAACAATGGCATCAGTGAAATATTAGATTAAAACTTTGATGGGTGCAATGATTTTAATTTGTGGTAATTAATAATGAGTTACTTATTAGTTTAACTAGGGATTCATTATTTCAATTTTAGACCTAGTATACCACATGTATGTTTTTCCACTGATGGTCAAACTGTCACAACATATTCAAATGTACCACCAAATGTTTTTTTTATGAAAGAGAATAACATATTAACATTGTATTTAGGTGATAAATTGAAGTTTCTTAGGAGGCCTCTACAAGTGGTATATTGTAAAAACATGAAATCCTTATATGATAACATTTTTAATTGGTTGTCCACTTAAGAAGCACAAATTATATATGTTCCTGATGAGTCATAAAACCAACTTCTAGACACACCATGATGAGTTCTATAAAATCATATTGGAGATCCCAATATAAATTTTAATGATGAATATGAGGGCCAATCCATCATACTGTTAATATTTTAGATAATTCATCTAAATAACTAATCAATTCTATGATTTGTGGAAGAGATTACTTGACATTAGTTGATGTCAAGTTTGAATTTATTTCAAGTGAGTTGTGTAGAAAGGATTTGGTTAAACATGAAGATGAGGGTCTCAATGTGAGTGATCGTTTGGAGTTTTGACGTTAAAATAAAGGTAAAAACAGGAAGGGAAGTAAAATATGTATCCTGTCAAATGAACATCAATCTAAACCCAAGACCAATTTGAAATATGAAAAAACCATATAAGTAGTCTAGTGATCACTCTCTCTTTGCCGATCAAGGCTATGAAATGCTAAGGTTTTATGTGTGTACCAGGATACTCATCATAATAAGTGGGTATTATACACAATTTATTCATTCCATATTTGATTTGATTGGAGTTCTGATTCTTGTTTGACTGAGGGAGATGAATGGGATTTTTTTGTTGGCAACAACATGAGATGTTGCATCATGGGTAGATGTTTAGTTATTCTAGAGCTCCCATACCATTCTTTATTATATTATTGGATGTGATATGGGTTCTATATTTTCACCATAATCTAATCTCATTAGGTGTCTTAGATCAGAGAGGTTTTATCTTTAAATCTGATTCTGGATGTCTTAGAATCTTTAAGGTAGATCGTACAGTTTTTAAATTCTCTATTCAAAATGGGTTATAAGTTATGGATGGATGTAAACATTTCAAGAGGTTGGGAAACACTCATCTCACTAATAATGACATCACTATTCATTGGTATAGGGGGTTGAGACATGTGATTGTTAAAGGTCTAGAGAAATTGAGCAAGCAAGGGATGATCACTCAATTTAAACCAAGCATCTTAGCCTATTATAAAGACCATATCTTATGTAATTATAAAAGAACCAGTTTTTAGAGACTGAGCATTAAAGTAGGTCACCCACATTATTATGGTCACTCTAATTTGTGTGGACCTTCTAGGACTACCTTCCATGTAGGATACACTTACATTTTCTCATTTGTTGATGATTTTTCAAGGTATGTGTTTTTTTTATATTTTTAGAAATATATTTGATGTCTTTGAGTTGTTTAAAACATGTATATCCACTATATAAAATAAATCTATGAAGAAGTTAAAGGTTTTTAGGACTAATAATGGCCTTGAATACATATCTACTGTGTTTATCATGTTTTGTGAAAGTGATGGAATTTTAAATCAAATAATAATGAGTTATAATACTCAGTAGAATGGTCTTTTGAGAATATGAATCGTACCATTCTTGAGTGGGTTCATAGAATGATTTCATTTTTAGACATTACAAAATACTTTTGGGTAGATTCTTTCACTATGTAAGTTTAATTAATAAATAGGTGTACCTCATCTTATAATAGATTTAAGACTCTTACTGAATTTCTGAGTAATCATACCCCATAATATGAACAACATATGGTATTTGTATGCATTTCCTAGGTTCATGTTAGGGAAGGTAAAATTATTCCATGAGCTATCATGTGCATATTCATAGGGTATCTTGAGGGGGTGAATGAGTATAATCATTTGTTATAAAAAACTAGATTTCAAACCTGTATTCTTAGCTAGGATGTGGTGTTTCATGAGGCTTTTATTTCTAGAGTCTATCCTCCCACTGATGAAAATGTTGATCCTTCTTAGAAGAGGGATCTTGAGGTTGATCCTCCCAATGTTAGGGAGTCTCCTATTCAGACTCAGTCTACCTCTCAGGTTCCCCACACTAATCCTACAACATAATATTAGAATGAATCTGATGATACTCTTGATGATAGAGTTTCTTTTGACCGTAGGGTTTATCATCTCACTAGGGATTGGAAGAGGATGGTCATTATACCTTCTTCCATGGTACTACCTTGCTCATATGGTTTCCTTTTCCTTAAATGTGGCAGCAGATCTTGATATAGAGGATCCCAAAGCTATAATTAATCTATCAATGACAAAAAATATAATCAATGGATATCATCTATTGATGATGCGATGAAATCCCTAAGAAAGAACCATAAATTTCCCATAGGTATTAATGCTCCTACATCCATGGTGATAGGTTTTAAATTGATATATAAAACAAAATAAGACAATACTGTAGGAAATTAATTTAATTTTAAATATAGTCATGTAGAAAAATAATTCCTTCAAAGAAAATAAATGATTACTCTTAATCATTTTATCTTATAGGGAGAAATAAATCAATAACAATTCTTCTTTATTTGGATACCGATTTAGAATTTCATATTGAAAATCTTGATGTCAAAACTAATTTATGGAATGGTAAATAAATTGAAAGATTATACATCATTCCTCATAATAGTTTTTATGATGAATTTATTGGTAACCATGTTTTCATACTTATTAAATAATTATATGGATTAAAACAATTTTCAAGACAATGGTATACGAAGTTTGATTCATTCGTGTTACAAAGTGGTTTATATTGAATTATGTTTTATGAATGAGTATATTTTAAATCTATTGAAAAATCCATTCTTAATTTAATGATCTATGGGGACGACCAGTTACTCATATGTAGTGATATGTAATTAATCACCCATGTTAAAATGAAGTGAAATTTAGCCCTTTAAATGAATGATCTTTGCTATGATAAGAAAATTACAAGGATAGAGATTATTAGGGATAAAAAGCATAATATTTTGTTTTTTATCTCATCATTCTTATATCCATAAAGAGATTAAGAGCAGTTTGTTTGATGATTTGATGCATGTTAATTATCTTTTAGGTCTACATTTTATATTTTCCTTATCTCAATCACCATCTATTTCATTAGATATTGAATATATGAGAACAATCACATATTCTAATTTAGTGGAAAGTATTTTGTATTCTTTGATTTGTAGAATCACTAATATACACACAGATGAAAACATGATCGATAGTTTGACTAAGGCAGAAACATTATCCATGTTCAAGCATTGATTAGATATCTTGACCCTATATCCACATTAATAACATTTAGGCTCAATAACATCACCAATATTCAATTGAAAATGGTGGAGATTTGTTAATATGGGTATTACTTGTTTTCATATTGAAAATTGTAATTATCCCATTTAAATTTATTATGTATTTAAATTGTTTTAAATACATGAAATTTATTTTTATATAATTCCATATTTTAATATCTACTGGTTTTTGTTTTGGTTTTACTATGTAATCTAATTTATGTGGCCAACTCAGTTGTTTTCCCTATATGATTTGGGTTTCCACCTTAGATATCTACAATATAACCTATCTTCATTTAATTCCATAAATGTTGCTGCCTAATATATCCTAGAAAACCATTTATTTGAGTCGTTCTATGTTCAGCTGGGCGAGTAGTCAGGTGATGGATTCATGGTAGCCCCCCCATGGCTATGCAATTAGTCATTTAAGGTTTTGGAATATGGTTTGATCACCCCTAAAACACCTACATTTTATAGACAAAACTTATTTGAAAATAATCTTCTTAGGTGGTTTAGTTAATTTTATATATAGAGATATTGATTCTTGAAATTGATTCCCTCTCACCGTTGGTAGCTCATTTTCTCCTCGTTGGTGGTTTGACCTACTTTTTCTCTAGTTGAATATTGATACTCGCATTCCTCAGTGTCAATATTACTTGTGGTGGTGCTATTTTCATCATTAGTGGTCACATTTGTTGGCCTGCTGACCCCCTACGTGTCGCTGGTGCGCGATTCATGGTGGAACCAAGGAGGGTTCTTCTTAGTTGAGGTTGTGGGACCATTAATAAAATATAGAGACATAGCATTATAAACCTCCAACGAGATTGAAAGAACTAGTGGGATTAATATTCTTGAATCTTGAAGTGATCTGGATGTCCAAAAATTTTCTTGGGTTGTATGTTTTTCTTAATCATGATTCCTTCAATGTTGCTGCTTCTAAAGATCAGTTTCTACTTTAACAGTTCTATTCATTTTAGTTTCCAATATAATTTTCCTATGTACACTATAATTTATATTTTTTAACATATAATAAATTTTCATGTATGGGTTTTTTTATTTCCATTCAGTAGGTCCCAAAAAAATCCCCTAAATCATGGTTTTAACATTCCTTTCTATTATCATTTAATATTTTTCAATTATTGTTTTTATCTATTCCCACATCAACACTCTGTTTGGGTGTGTTTTAATTGAAATAAAATTAATTTTTATATTATATATATAAATATAAATAACATATATTGTTTATTTAGTGGTCCAAGGAATTATTTGTGTGTGTGTGTGGGGGGGGGTTATTCATCTATTACTCCATAAAACATACGATAACTGATTATTTAGGGTGCCCATAGATGTAACCTTTGATAATTTAATTGGTTATTTCATGATGGAATTAAAACAACTTTTTTAATAAAAAAAATGTTTCGATCCATGGTTTAAAATTTTTATTTGAAGGATTAATCTATAGTGTTGGGTTTTTGAGAGCCTGTTTGTATGTGAAGGATGGATACCTTGTTTTTAGGACCCTATTTTCTTCTTTATTATGATTGTTTCTTCTTACCTTCTATGTGATCTAGATATGAGATTTTTTTTGTGTTGTGATATGAGACTAGGATAGATGAAGTGATATGGGTAGGGATTCTAGAGTTTATGGATGTAGATGTCACCCATGACAATGAGATGGATGGTGATATGCATGAGGACATCAACGATGACACAATAGTTGATTAAACTGGTTGGTGATAAGCTTACTTGATTTTGAGTTGAAATCTAATTTTCATTCTTGTTAAGGTATCTATTTAATGACCCAATTATGGGGTGGCTTGTTTTACCTACACTATATTCCTTACTAATTGAGAAAGATGTATGTGTTTGGTTACATCATTCAATGGTTTCATAGGATGTTTTCCTAGAGTATATGAAATTATGGAATGGTTATAATATTTATTAAATGTTTAACATTTGGTTTTTGTTCATGATAGAATGAAAATGTTAATGTTAATCACAAGAAACCATGGACTCAGTATAATTATTCTTGGAGTGCATGGAATTAATGTGGATGGTTTGGGAAATATAATTGAAATAATATTAATTAATAGTTAATGAATTAATTAATGTGAAGTGAAATTTAAAAAGAAAAGAATGAATTTAATATAGCTTCTTTAATTTCATTGGATATTCTAGGATATCTAGTCCCTATAATTAGTACCCTAGTGTTTGAGAGATTATATATGTAGTTGAACCTAGGAGTAGGTTAATGCATATACTGTGTTCATGGTCTATACTATATCATTCATGTTTTGTGATTTCTCAAACTACTTCAACCATCTTGCTTGGGTGAATGACACCCAGTGGACTCTGGGAGAGTTTTTTCATTAGAATCAAGTTTGGCAACGAACAGATCACTGACTACCCCCTCTGTTATCATTCTATCTCTTAATTGTATTATGTGTGAGTATGAATGGATTCTTGTTACACTATATATTTGTGTAGAGGATAGTAATGGATTGTTGTTATTTCACACACATGTATCTCAGGATATAGTATCCAATTAATTATTACAGGTATGATGTGTATGGGAGTAATAACATGAGGTACCTTACACGATGTATGGGATTTTATGTCTGGGGCTATAATACCTGATGTATGATACACACCACATGGGTTGTGGAGGATACTGAAAACTACATGGTTACTATATAGAAATGTCACATGAGATGATGAGAAGATGTAATGAACGGGATGCATGTCCTAAAAATTATACAATGTGTCTTAATGATAGCTTCATTTGGAGAGATATGGATCAAGAAATGCAACATTAGGTCATAGTAGAAAACCATTGGGAAAGCAGAAGTAGGGTTACCTTGTTTATTTATTATTATATTATATGATATCTCTTGCATTATTTACATGGAGAGAGATAGCCATTGAAGCACCCAAAATGTTTATGGATATTTTTTCAAATAATTTAAATTTTCATTTATATCTTTCAATGAACATTTTCAAAGATTCCTTTCACAAGGAATGGACTTGGAGTAAGTTACACAAAACACCTATGTTTCTAAGAAACATCATTTTAATGTTAGAAATAATTATATGAATTCATTATAACTTTTTTGTTTAAATTATGTATATATTTGAAATAACTAATTTTAAAATATTTTTAGTGGTTTTATATAAATAAAATCAATTTATAATGAATGATATAATTTTGAATAATGTTTTTTTATTTTTAAAAATACCATTTTCTCGAATACACCACTTTTAATTTACTTTTTTGAAAAATAATAAAAATAAATATATACACATTTAGATATTTATTTTGATTATATGAGTTTTATTTTTTAATTTATAATTTTAAAATTAGATTATAAAATAATTTTTTGTATTTTTTTGAGAAAATTCATATTTTGGGGAACAAAGAAAAATACAGGATTTGAATAAAAAACTACTTTTTCATCTAATTTTTTGATAAGGATAAATTTTAGTTTAATTTGGTATAAAATTTTAATTTGGTTATATTTTTATCATTTTATCCAAATTATTTAATTGGAACCACTTTCACATTGAAATTGGATATAAAAACATAGAAAAGATTTGGTAATTTTTAATTTAAAAAATAGCATTGGCGACCCAACTACGAGATTATGTTTAAATTAATTTCTACTCGTTTTGTGATTAGAATTTAGAAAGATGGATTTAATATTTGGAATGAGAAAAATTTTTAATATATAATAAGGTCAACATTGTTTTTACCAAAATTTTTATTGATACAAATAAAATTAATTAAAATGATTACGGTTAAATTAATCACAATGTGGGACTAAACCATAACATTAAGGACCAAAATGACCTATACATATTTCATAAATCAATTGGAAGGAAATATTTCAATCGTATACCCACATTTATTTAATTTTAATCATTATTTAACCACTATCAATAATAAAACCTATGTGGGGTTCCTTTCCGTTAAAATAATACAAGAGTGCCACCCCTCCTCCATTATAAAAGGCTGCCTCTACTCCAACTTGTTCACACCTCTCAAGACACATTGGGTTGAATGTTTTTTCCTATGTAGCTCTCCATAATCCCTATCATTATCTTCTAAACCTAAATTGGGTAGAAATCCTTCCAAAAAAACCATTTGGTTAAACCAAAAAAGAGTTACCCGAGTAAGAGGTAAGACCCTCCCTCAAACTTCATTCATTATATTATTTCTAAACTCCCTAAAATATTACTATTACATGATAATATAACAACAATAGTGTAATAAATATATTATAATGTTTTTATGTTATGAGTTATACTTTAATATACATGCACATACTTCCATTTTGTAATGAACAAACTGTTTATGTGTAGGTGGACTACTTTATTTCAGAACGATGATTGTCAATTTTCCTTTACCGCTTATCTTAGTGGGAATTAGTATGGAAAAAATTTATATATTTTATATATAATATATATTATATATTTAAGATTTTAAAATTATTTTACAATAAAAAATCATTATAATTTAAATTTTTTGTTAATACGATAATTTCGTTTGAGTAAGTGTAGACTACTGCCCCATCAAAGAAATGTTATTAATTCATAAACTACATGAAATGTATTAAGGATATATATAGTGTATAGATATGACATAATAAATCTAATTTCATATTGTTATATATATATATATATATATCTTTGACTTTATTTTTTCAACACGACAATTTAAGAGAAATAGAGTTCACTCATTTGACATGCTATGTCCATGAATGATGTATTACATTTAATACATTGATATTATATGAATAATAATAACAATAATATAAAAAATATAAAATATATTTATATCATGTATTAATATTTGGAATCATGTTATAATTATAAGTTCCAATGATATAACAAATTAAGACACATGCGAAGAGAAAAGAGAATATTATCCGAAGTGAAACCTCAACATTGGATGGTTAGCAAGTAGGTAATATAAGGTCATAATAAAATCATATATTGTATAATATATAAGAATATGGTTCTATAAATATTTATAAAAAATTTATTTTATTATATAGGTGTTTTGAATGAGTATGATGAGTGTTAAGATACAATGTAGAAAGATTTCATCTCATATTTTATTTCAGTGAGATACATATCAGGTTCATCACTCATTCATTTTGTGTGGTGTATGTAATAACACTGATTGATTTCAATGTATTTTAAAATTAAATTAATATTTTTTCACATATACATTTTATGATCTTTCTTTTATGGGGTTTATGTTTCAAAAGCTACCAAATCGCGAAATTTGTTTTCTCTAAATTATCCTTCCTTGAAACACATGTTTTGTTATGAACCTAAATTATAATTTTAGGACTACATAAATATATTTTACATGTTATATAATGAATTTACATTCATTCATGAAATTATATGATTAATTTATTTTTTTTCTTACATGGAGTGTTTCATCCAATGTATCTATGTGGTAATAGTTTATTGAAACAATCTCATCAGTTTTAGAGACTATTTGTGATTATGTTTCATTGATGAAATAATGTGATCAAAATTCCAAAAAAATCATTACTTTTATTACCCTATAGTTACTCTATATATATTCATGTATTGGTACCATATTTTTACTCATTGGTTGATAATATTGTTATGAATGTTTTTTAATAAATCCAAGCATTACCCTCTCTTCATTTAGAAATCCATGTTTCCTAAAAACGGATTAAAGAATATTGTACCATTCTCTTATAATAATTAAATGTATGTTTGACCCTTTTTCTCCTTTTCCAGTATCTTCAATGTAATATTACTGTCTCTTTCCAAAAAAAAAATTTCTAAACTTTTTACCATGAAAAAGGAAATGATCTTTTTAACTTGTAGTACATGTACATATTTCCTTACCATCATTTCTTTAAATCATAATTTGAATTTTTAAAAGGTTAATTTTTTAGAAAATATTATTTTAAATGAAATATCAGGGAAATTTGTTTTCAAATAGTTTTCAAGGTATCTTTATAATTTTTAAAATTATTTTAAAAGAAATGGTTTTCAAAACATGTTCATGATTTCTTTATAAGATTCATAGTATTTTCAATGAAATGGAATTCAAAACGTTATCATTATTTATTTATATCTTTTCAAATTATTTTAAATGAAAATGTTTTCAAAAAGTTTTCAATATATATTTACATGTTTTCAACGTATTTTCAATGAAATGGTTTTCAAAAAAATCAATATTTCATTTATTTATTCAATATGTTTTCAAATAAATCTATTTTTAAAATGTTTTGATGCATATTATTCGAGGAAGAAGGTTTTCCAAATGATTTCAATTCTTTCATAAATGTTTTTGTGAAAAAGACAATGAAAATTATTTTCAAATGGATTTTTGTATTAAGAATATTTTTTAATGAACTAATTATACTAAGATGGCCATGGGAGTGAACCATGAGTACCATGATGGTATGGGGAGTGAAAACATACTACCAAGATAGTATTTCTATTAGTACATTGGATACTATGGAAATCATATTATATGTTTAGTTTTTTTTTCAAAATTCTACGTTTTATTCTAATGTGATGCTTTCATGGATTATGTTATTTCTTTCCTTACAATTCATGTCTTATAAATTTTCAATCATTTTTCCCTGATTCATCAATATGATCTTTGATATGAATGATATAATCTTTTTCTATCATGGTGTTGTTCTCAAACCTATATTTTTATTATTATTCCTACTTATCTCGCTTATTTTACCTTGCTGAGATAATGAGCTCGCCCATTTTATTATACATTTCCCTTAGGCTGTGAAGATGTGTATTATGCATGATGTGTCATAGAAGGCTGCTAGTTAGAAAGAACCTAGTGGGAGATGATGTATCTCATTTATGTACAACATTTTATATTTCCATGAATTCAAATGGGAGTAGACTAGTATAGACATTAGGTATCTATTTTTATAATCTTTTAACCATTCCAAAAAAGTAATGTAGTTTTTATTTATATCAATATTGGGTTGTTATAGACACGATGAGGCTACATAATTAGAATACAAATTTAGGTGATGATTAAGTTTCACTTATTGTTAATTGGGATTTAGTATGCTTTCATTATCATTTTCATTATAAGAATAATGGATTATCCTACTGAGTGTATAGTTATTATAAAACAACTTATATATAATAATTTCAGGTCAATGAAATAATGTTGAAGATAAAGATACATATTACAAGACAAAAATTTTTTAGGAGCTGTTTGGGATTCATGGTCACTACTGAGTTTACGTTTTCATTACTTTTCGATTCCTTCCATATTTTTTTTGTTTTGTATGACATTATATGTACAAACTGGGGTTTATTTTATCATTATGAGAATGATTTGATTGGTGTATCCTTCCTATATCTACAATTTTCATGCTTCACTTTGATGGTAATGACTCAAATTTATATGTATGATATAACATTAGTTCTAGTTTCTAACCTGGTGCCTACTACCTATAGGACGTGTGTTTTTATTATCATCCTTTTCCAATTACCATCCCAGGAGGGGTACTATTTGGGGGAGAGGGTAATGACATACATATATGATTAAGAGTTGGATTAATCTTACAAATTAAATTTATAATTAATATTTTGATGGAATTATTATGGGTATATATTTTACTAGCAGATTTCAAAGTTACTATATTAGTTACCCATTCTGTAAATGTGAAAATAGAGGTTAATTTACCTAAGATTTCAAAAGGGAACGTATATGAATGAATCGGGTTTTGAAAAATTATGATAAATGGAAATGATTTGGGGAATAATTTATTAATTATCATTGAATAAAAACTATTAAGATAGATGATGATGTAAGGATAAATTATTTGATGCAAAAAATGACGTTATGTGGGTTGGATCCTGAAGGAATTTAAATCCTAAATGTTGATACTAGTGAGGTCTATCTTAGAATGGGTTAGTGAGGTCTATCTTAGAATGGGTGTAAATCATGAGCCATTGAGTTTTTATAACAAACATGTCGATGGAAAGACTGAATTATATTTTTAGTTTACCTATTATAGTATATTATCTTCTATTATGGACTTATTTCACCTGAAGGATTCCAATCAACGGTTAGAAATGTAGTTCAACATGCTATTACTGTTATTAAAAAAAGCACATCTTACTGATTCTACAATCTTGTAGTATTATTAACATATGTGTAAGTTGACAAAGAACATAGGTTTCACATATAAGACCATAGATTCATGTGAAAACAAAAATATATTGTTTAGAAAGGAAACTTCCCTTTGGGATAATTGTATATTCAGTGGATCCTCCATGTAGAAATATAATGGGGGATATCAGACTTATCAATGACAGACTATGAAACTAGGGAAACACATTTTTGTGAAGAAAAAACATCACAATCCACTAAATCTGATGTCGAAATATTGTTTATGTCATCTATTATTTCTAAATTAATGAGATTACACATGGAATAAAATAAGGATAATGATATTATAACCCAGCAGATGGACTTTAATGCATAGAAAGAGATTAATCAGTGGCACCCTGACTTTGATAATGATATTCTCAATATATGATTGGGGTTGGTACCCGATTATTTAAATTCATTTTGGTATTTGGTTGGTGCCACTCATAAAACATGGAGCATGGTGTTGTGTCTGTATAATCTCCCTCTGTGACATTTTATGAAACATAAATTTCTATTAATTACAACATTTATAGTAGGGAATAGAAGTCCAAAGGATAATATTGATGGTTAATTCAGCCATTTATTTTTGAGTTGAATGAAATTTGGGGAGATTGGGTGATTTCATACTATTTTTAAAAGAATTTAATGTTTAAACTATAGGTTATTTTATTATAGACAATAAATTAATTCATGACATATAATAATTTATCATGTTGGATTATGAAAGGGGAAATTTCATTCCCTTGATACCATAAAAGTAAATATTCTATATGGATGAAAAATTGTAAAAAATCAAGATAGATGAGCCACATATGTTTTTTTCCCCGTCAGCACATATTCAGAATGAAAAAAAAATAAGAATTTTATAGTTCAATTGAATTCACCACAACATCGAAGATCATGACACGTGTTGAAATAATTTTAGATATTGAGAAGAAAAACAATCCATTTTTTTATAAATTTGATGATTTTTTGGCTGTTTCATTACCCCTTATTCATTGTGTGGGTAGAAAATACAGTCTCAATTGGATGGAGAAAAATATGTGTAAATATAACAAACTAGAAAATTAACATATTAAAGAATAATATGGATGCATTAAACATTGATTTTTTGGATAATATACCGAGGACCATTTTTGGTGTCATTAGATAATAAGAGGACAATTTCAAAGGATGATGTGATTGATAAGAAATGGGTTTATGGAAACAAAAACACTTACAATTGGGTTTTTGTAACAGGTAATAAAAGATTTATATATAGTATATGATGAGTAAAAATTTCATTTCATTTCATTCTGAATATTTCCTTGGAGAATGATGGTTACTCTTCTAGAAACGGCCAAAAATTCATGACAATCACATAGTACATCAACAATTGATTCTAATAACAATTTTGTTTGTTTATGAACCACTAGTGTTAAACCAATGATTGAGATATGTAATATTTTAGATATATTTTTTTAAATTTCAATGAATTAGTGATATAAAAATTTTATAGGATAGGATTTTACTTATGGGTTTTCATTTGGTGGAACTATTTCCACCTTCCTTTTTACATGTTTTTCTTCATTTGACGGTACACATATCCATTGATGTAATTACTACCGGTATTGTAAAATTCAGTTGCAATTATCCTATTTACTGGTATTATGATACATTAAAATGATAAAATAACTCAACCAAATGTATTAATATCTGATGTTTATTTGATGGATGATAGTACTACTATCTGTGCTGAATATCATATTGATGTTGAATAAAATTTAGATAATGCATTAGATCATTGATCGTGATGGACGTGGATATGACATGACACTTGTAATAGAGATTACATGTTCTATAGTGTCATGTACTAAGGTCGTGGCTCCTATTATGTCTAGGATGACATAAGGGGTGACAAATGTTTTGGCTAGATGCATGCTCCTGAGAAGGTAAATACACTGCTGCTAGATGAGGTCAGAGTACTATTGAAATATATCATCCACATTGACGGTGTAGGGGATTCTATGATGCAGGTTTATACAAGATTATTTATTTATTTATTATTATTACAATTGTTATTACAATATTTTTTTTATTTTTTGTAGGTACATACTACAAAAATACTTTGTAGAAGTCATTGTCAGAAAAGACATATCAGATATAGAAGGTTGGTTTCATTTTATCTTTTTGGCTTCCTATTCATATTGAATGTCTCATTTTAGATTTTATTTTTATTTAATTCACAAATAAAATTTCCATTTTCATTATGATGAAAATTTTCCTTGTGGTGATTCAAAACCAACAATATAATTTTATATTAATGGGAAAACATAATGAAAAAACCATTTTGTGATTTATTTATCTTTAAATTTCAAACACATGTTATGTGCATGTTCAAAATAATTTCTACATTTTAAGGAAAATTTTAAAATTTTATTATTTTAAAATGACATATTACCACTAAGGAATCAAAAATGAGGAAACACACTAAGATATGTGTGGAATCATTAGATAATTACGATCTTCGATTAACATGAAATCCAGGTATAATGATATTTAAGTCATTTAAAATCCATAGTAGTCATAAACACATCAGTCAAATATCCAAATTGTTTAGTATGATAAAAAGTGTAATTTTCCACTAATATTTGAGCTAAAAAAAATTACATTAATGGTTTTAATAATAAGAAAACACTATTGGATTGACATTAAATAGAGTGATAAATATAATTGGGACTTTTTGATTTGTAGGAGTCAACGCCAAAACCATCGAATTCTTGTGTCACTAAAAAAGGAAGAAAAAATCTGGTAACACAATATAGTTTTAAAAAATTGAAATATCTACAATCAGGGTGTGAGAAATGAGAAAAAGACATCACATTGATGTGAAAATCTAGGAGAACATTCCTCAAATTGTTTGTGATATGTTCGAATCAATAGTGTGTAAATATAATTCCTAGATTCATCACTATGACTTATGGTAAGTTTCATGGTGATAAATCAAACTAAATAAGATTTTGTTGACATGAAATATTTGTATATCCATCATGAATTCATTTATAAAATATTGGAATCCATAGAATATCGATCAGACACCAGAATTGCTCAGTATGATTGAAAGACATGTTTGTCTCTCAGATTTAGTGGAATGCGAAAAATCACATAAGAGTGTTTAATAACAAGTAAACCCACATGGATTTACATTAAATTATGGTAGAATGACCACATATACATTCTTTAATTGTAGGAATCAATTTTGAATCCATCGTATTATGTTGCCTCTAGATATTATGGGAAACAATGAGTAACATTTCATTGTTTTATTGAAATGAAATATCTCTCGTGGGGGGGGGGGGGGGGTAAACAATAAAATGACTTTGTATTGATGGAAAAGTCAAGGAAAATATTAACTTAATAATTTTTAATCTTTGGGAATAAACTAACCATCAATTTTATTCTATGATTTATTAGTATAACGTAAGGTATGATTTGTAATTTTGAGATTTTTTGTAATAATGATAAAGCCATATTGTTGGGGGTCAAAACCAACAAAACAAGCTTTGATAAACATGAAATCACAGGAAAAGGATCATTATGTCATTTAAAATCTATATTATTCATTGGAACTTCAATTAGATACCCTAATTGCATAGTATGATCGAAAGTGGAATCCCCCTTGAATTTAGAGTTTTGTGACTTTTTATTGGTGTGAAATTATATTATAACATTCCTTGAATCATTTTAGATATTTTGTAAACAGCCAAAAAATAATACGAAGCATGATTTATCAGAATGGCATATGGTTTGATTAGACATTATTATCAATTTTTTAAGAATAGAAAAATCATGTTTTTAAGGGTTAAAGCTGACCAAACAAACACTCACTTAAAATTAAAATTCTAGAAAATGATATTTTCGTCATTTAAAATCTATTTGAATCATTTACCGATGGATCAGATACCCAAATTTCACAATAAATTCAATAGTTTTTTTATCCCTCGCATTTTCAGTAAAGATACAAATCACATAAAAACAATCATCGTGTAGTTTCTGTGGACCGTAGTCAAACATTTTTTTTGTTAAAAGCTATGTGTGAAGTATACCATTGAACAAGATCATTTTTCAAGGAGTGTGTGTGGGTTAGTTCCTCAATATTCTAATCAATTTCTAATATTTTTCTTGTTTTCTATGTTATTACAATACCTCAAACATTGTGTATTGTTTTTTAATGAATAAAAAAAGAATAGAATCAAAATATTGATGCACACAAAATTAATTTGAGAAATGTAACTGTTCCTAAGGATGAATTCTAAGGATATATATAATTATTTAATTTTTTTTCTAAATTATCCAATTCTATGAACAAGTTCAATATCATTCACCAATTCAGCATCTGATTGTTTCATTGGTATATAGCCATTAATCTGCTTTCGAGATCCTCAAAAAAACATAAAATTATTAGATAGAAAGATAATTTGATGGCTATAAGTGGGGGAGGGGGAGATTTGTATGTTGAAAATTATATTAAACCAAGATGAAAAACCTCTTATGTGAAAATTATTAAACATATAGATCATCTGATGATTAGAGTAATGAAATCTGTTCATGAATCGATCCCATTAAATCTGAGTATATCGGTATTAAAGGCTCAAAGATAAAATAATTTTTTTGGAAGATAAGTATATAAAAAAACTTTTTAATACACATGCACCACTGAAAATAGATCTTGTATAAACACGATTTAGAAAATCATTCAATATTAAGAATGAATTAAAATATTATAAAAGAATATTCAATTTACACTTATGAGTTATGGTAGTCAGAAAACATGACTATAGATATCCACATTTTCCAGTACATATAATATGGTATGTCTTTCGTTACTATAAAAATGCATCTATCTAATGGATCTGAATTAGTGTCGTTTTCTAATCCCTATGAAGCACTCAATTCAATGATCAGATTTAGTTCTATCTTTCATGACCATAAAATCCCCTTATATATTGATTGAAATCTCTCTTACTATCCTTAATAGCCCATTATTCAATTGATAAGATTCGTCATCATCCAATCCCAAAATCCCTCGATGAGTTCCATGATTGGACATGTAATTACTAAAGAAAATAGTTCTTATGGAATTACAATCCATATAAGGATTCCTTATAACATCAAATAACTAAAGTGTTATAATGACTAGGAATGACGTGTTCATGCAGATAAATCATTATATGACTTTAGTATCGAATTTCATCAGCTCCGAACTACTCAAATGACCTCTAATTTATATTTTATTATATAATGGTAATATTTCATTGTTAGTTAAAATAGACACAAAAACATTCACTTGACATCTCATAATGATATGGATCTTTAACGTCCCAGCTAAGGATGATTAGAACTTTCATAGTCTGAAGAAATTCAGATGAGCACCATTAAAATGATATTATGGATTCCTTGATATATCAAAAAAATTATAATACTTGATTAGTTTTATGGACTTCCTTATTGATTCTCAGTCCAATAATCTTATTAAGGGTATTCCTGAGGAATTTGTACCAGGGTTAGTATGATGGTCTTGACATATTTCTATAGGGTGTGTCGGTAACTACTAATAAAAGAACTATCTATTCAAATGTATCATACACACCTTTAGTCTAATTTACTAAAAGTAAAAATAATAATATTTGATTTGTTTTATTGGAATTATTTCTACATTATGAATAATTTAATTTTTTCTATAAAAACATTGTTATACACTGGGGAAATTTAATGTTAGTAAACCAGTGTTTGAAGGGAGTGTTTGTGATTTCATAAACTGAGGAAAGAAAATATAAGAAGTAAAACTTATGACTCAACAATTATCCATTTTTTCGAAATAAAAAAACACAACACATAAAATGAAAAAAAGAAAAACTTTGAAAAAAATTTATAGCCCAAAAATATTTAAGATCTTCAAAGATATATCACATATCTTAACAATCCATGAATTTTTAACATCTTTATAAATATATGGAAATGAATATTTAATTTTATCTCCCATTAGGATAATATCTCTCCCTTTTGATAATATCTCAAAGGCTTGTCACTTTATAAACATCTCCACTTTTATAATTTTTCCCTCTTTATTAATTTCATCACCTTTTTCATTTAAAAAAAGAAAAAGGATGGGATATGTCCTGAAATTTTAGAAGGAGAAAACATTGGTAACAATTTTATTTGAAATAACTAGTAATCAATGAAATAAAATAATGACAATACAAATAAAAATAATTTCAGTTCATTCATATGTACATTTTTGGATGAAAAATTCATTTATATTTAACATTTATTTTAAAAATTCTTGAAAATATTCATTAAGAGTTCAAATAAAAAATTTCATTCTTTATTCACCAAATATTTCAAAATTGAAATCTTTTTCTTAAATGTTTCATGATTCTTCTATGTATCTTTCACGGATGATTTAAGATTCACGATCTAGTCCTCGATAATTTTTGTCTTCATAATTTATAGTCCTTTATCTTCCTCAGTGAATTTTTTATTTTCCTCCATCACTATGAAAATCACATCTTTTCATGTTATGAGAATATTATTTTCTAAATCTAATGTATGAACCACTTGTTTCAATAAATTTACATCCTTATTACGATCATCAATTGTATCATTTAACTATTACAAATACTTCACACTATCAGAAACATCCAATGATAAATTATTAATGGATTTTCTATTTCAAGCGGTAGTTTACATAATTTTATGATCTGATCATCATGATCTTGAAGATCAATTTCCACATTGTTTTGGAACTGGAACATCAGATTGTATGATCTCTTTTACGCCATTTCCTTTTAATTGAAAGTCTTCAAATCTTTTTTAATGCGGATAATTGATCTAGTCAAAAAATTTGGTGATTCTAATTTTCCATTAAGAATATTTTAAATCAATTTAAAAGTTAGTTATATTTTTATATGATTGGGAATAGAATCACATAACCATTTCATGGTTTGTAAAATATAGCCCAAATCATTCTAAGAAACTATCCCTTCAATGATTGAGGAACATGATAAGAATTTAAGATCATTTTTTCACGAGGATTCCACATCTGTGTTTTCCTCATTATCAACATTGTAATTCCATTGCAATGAAAAATTTACGTCTTCTAATACATTAATAATGTTCACTTACTTATCAAATTTAACTTCATCTAAAACTATATTTGGGATTTTTTCTGTTATTCCTCATATTTTTTTGATGTCTCATCTTCCTCTTTGGATGAAGATTTTTCATCCCTTAATTCTTCCATATCTACATCCTTATCTGATTGGGAAGGTAGCAGAGTTGAAGATGATGAAGATTCTGAGGTTTTATTTTATTTTGACTCTTCATTAGTAAATAATTATTAATCATTAACATCATCATCATCATCATCATCTTCTTCTTACTCCCCCTCTTCACTTTCTTCTTCATCACCCACTTCTTTCTCTACTTCCTATTCCTCTTCCTCATTTTCAAATTCCCGATGAAACTATAGCATACAATTATATTATATTTTCATGAAAATTTAAATCAAAATCCATATTTGAATTTTCTACATAAACTTTCTCTCAAATATTATTACTAATGATCCTTTTAATAATTGAATTTTATTTTTCATACCATTTTATCTCGATTATCCTTTCTCTAGTGACTTCCCTCTATGAAAATATTCAAAAAAAATTATTGTACTGAGACTTGAACTGACAATCAGACAAATAATTTATTTTGGAATAAGAACATAATGGAGGATTATGATTTAAGAAAAAAGTATCTAAGAACCAATGTGGGAAAAAAAATTTCCCACCCTCATATAGTCATTACATGGATGGTTATAAATACATGAATTTGAAGGGCTTAGATTAAAAGTCATTATCTGATATGATGATCAAGGAATAATCGAAGAAATAATTTAAAGTTGATTTTGAAATATTAATGTTTTTATAAAAACCTTTAATTAGAATGAGTATCAATATGATTTTAAAACATTAATGTTTGCAAAAAACTATTAAAAATAAAAGAGTAAGTAATCAAGAACATTTCTAACAAATATAATTAATCAGTGTAAAAACTAAAAGTAGAATATCCTTTGGAGTATAAAAGTTTCATTATTATGAGTTAACTAATATACTTAGTATTTTAAATGAAAATTTATTATGATAATTCTTTCAACAAAAAATATTATTCAACCATTTTATAATAAATTTTTAATACTAAAATTTAAAAAATATTGATATATAAAACATTTTATAACATATATATTTTTTGGAAAAAATTATAATCCAATGAATCATTGGAAAACATTTTAGATTTAAATATTTGTAGAAAAAAATATGAGACTAAAAATTTTTTAGAATGTTTTTGATTCTGTAAAAGTAAACCTAAAAACTAAAATATTATAGATAAAAGAATTTTTTAGGAAAAAAAGGTTTTATAAACTTATAATCACATGTACACACAATTTTAAATATATTTAATTTATGTAAGGTGATTGATAAGAGGAATTACCAATGATTAATCACCTGATATTGATCCTTCCTAACTTCTGTTTAATGTGATCAAATCTATCAAAAATTTGGTTTTTCAAAAAAATATCACAATATTGTTCTTGGTTTCTAAATAATTTTTAGTAATATCTCCTTTACATGTGTGATATATATGTAAATAGAGTATTATATCTATTTTCATTGCACACAAGTGATATGATGGTTTTAACACAATGAAATTTTCCTTGTGTTATGAAAAAAAATAGTTTTACTAAAACAAATGACATAGAAAGTGAGTGTGTGTTTTATCTCCATCACTTGATAACAATAAAATCCTAATACCTCTTATTTAGATTTAGTTTTTGAATGTTCTATTGAGTTTTATTTATTATATAACTAAGAAACAAAAGCTTCTCATACAAAATGATTGATTCTAGAAGTACTCATCCAATCCATTTAACATCCCCCAAATGTTTTCAACTAATTTTTTTATAGATGAAAATTATTTATAGAATAATTGAATTATCCAAAATCTATAGTTCTCTTATGATAACATTAAATTATTTTTACATCATTAAGATGAGATTCTATCGGATTGGATTGATATATAGCATATAAGTATCTTGAAAACATCAAATCTAGACGAATAGCTGGTACATAAAGTAAGTTACCAATCAAACCTCTAAAAGTCTTTTGATCATCTGGTTTCCGGGATTTATCAAGAATTATATTAATTGAAGTATTTAATGGTAGTTTTAATACATTTAGTTAATAAGTACTTTTATATAATTTTGTTGATATATAAAATTTAATTCTAGTATCTCTAAAATTTGAAAATATGGAATGTATTTTAACTCACCCATAATTCTCATTTAAAACTAAGATTTCATAATATCCATAAAGGAATCTATTTAATAATTTTTATTTTAACCAAATATAATTTTGTCAACATATGTTTGTTCAATCTTAATGTTTTTATTAACTTATTTTATAAAAATATTTTGATCCATACCTCCCTTAAAAAGTTATTTTATATCAAAATCCACTTTAAATATCACACCTAGATCTCGGGGATTTTTTATGTCCATAAAGATCTTTGATATGTTTTTAAACATGATCTGAATTTTTTTCTATTTTCAAAACAAGTGGTTTGTTATTCATAAACATTCTCTTGAACATATACATTAAGGAAAGAATACATCACATCCATTTGAAATATATTAAAATTTATGAATGCTGTATAATCAATAAATATATGAATAATTTCAAGTCTTGATATCTGTAAATAAGTTTTTCATTAGTTTATTACCTATTGTTGATTATGACATTTAGTAACAAGTCTTTATTTATTGAAAATGATTACACCAATTCCATCACATTTTGTTCTGAAAACCCCACATTACTTCAATTATAGATGTATCATTAGGACATTAAACAAAAGTCCAATCTTTTTTCCTTCAAAAAACCTTGATTTCATATTTCATTTAATTAATCCAATACTCATCACCTAAACCTCATTATGATTATTTATTTTTATTTGTTTTGATATTGATTTATGTCGAATTTCATTTCTCAATGAAATTATATTTCTAATAACTTGATCTAAATCACCAATGATATTATCACTTGTATAATTCTTAAGAAACAACATAATTCTGGGATTTTCTAAATTATTAAATTGAATAATTGGATGAAAATATTCTTAATGAATAATATCAAGGATAAATTCTTGGTTATTTTCTCATAGGAAGAACATTCAAGTATAGTTTTAAAATCAATTTTAAAAATATCATATGAATATTTATGTTGGGGTTCATTAAAAAAAGATCATCCTCTTCAAGAGTTTACTAATGATTTGTTTATCTGTAAGTTGTTAAACTAACTATTCATAGAGGGAAAAAATACCGTGAAACATTTATGGTTCAGGTTGTAGTTTTCCATATATCCAATTATGTATATTTTTTGGATTTTTATCTTATTGAATCCAAAATTCAACTTCCTCAACTAACATGGGAGATCCATCCATTATATATGATTTTATTCACACCCAAGTGATGGAAACTAGTTTATACTCATACACTATTTACTATTGTGGTATGTTTCATACTTGACATATCACATACTTTCATGATGTGTACAACCAACTTAATGATTACACTGATTACATAATCTTATATCATGTGTTATGGTTCATTGTATTTAGAGAAATAACTATAATATGACGCATACATGATATACATATTTGATCATTATAATGAAATTAATTAAAAATTTATATATATTAAAACTCATGTCATGGTGTGTACTATCAACTCAATGACCACACACAAGAACATTTTAATAATATTTTCATAGTATAATAAAATAATTTTTAATTTTGTGTAATTTGGTAAAAGTACATAGTGTATACAATCTAGCTACACCTCATGTACTATTTTCACATTCTATCAGATATGTACGCATAGGGATTTGGAATTTAAACCATCCCATGGAAAAATTTAGAGTGCACAGTGTGTATATGTGATACATGTCATGTGGTCTCTAACTGACACTTTCATGATTCATTTTGGTTGTGTAAGAAGATACATGACCCGTATATGACTAAAAGATTACAAACCATGTATAATAGTTACACGACATGTACTGCAACTGACTATGTGCCAGACTATCCCAGTCAACAAATGGTGTAAAATTAAATGTGCGACATTTAATAAATGTACACACTTTGATTTAATTCTGAACTAATTATTGGTGTATTTAACAATAGTACATGGCGTGTACCTTAGGTTTACATGGTCTGTACTCTTGTGATATCTATCCAAATTCCTCATTACCTCAATATGTGATCATCAAATTTAGTTAATTCACAGAAAATGTTTTTAATATATTTAAGAGAAATGAAAGATGAAGAAGAATATCTGTGAATTTGTTTTTATGAATGATTAAATTGAAATCGAAAACTAAATTCAAAATGCTTTAATCAAACTCTGATATTTAAATAATTTTAAAAAATTATGTGACGAATCTGATACAAATTTTCAGGGTATGGGGGAATCATAAGTGTGCAATTGGTCATGATAAAATTTTCATTTTGTTGTAATTATTGATTAGGCAATGATTTTCATGAAGATAACCATTGTGATCAATGGAATTTAAAAAAAGAACAATGGATAAAACATTGGAACTAGAGGACAAGATCATCAAACTGTATTTATAATTAATTTAATTAATTAAAAAATTTCTTTGTGAGAAATTTGTTTTTTAATGGATTTGATAGTAGATTTATGTTCTATTGTCCTTACATTATAATAATCAAGGGAATATTCTCTATAGTGGTTTATGATTCCGGATTTTCTCAAGGTAGGTTCTTATTTATGTTTTTGTTCATGTCTCTTTATAATGGTAAATGAAATGTTTTTAGATATATGTTGAAGATATAGGGTTTATTGGAAGCTTGGAACATTAAAGATGGGATATTTTGGACTTCTTTTTTATTTTTCTTGGAAGGAGAATGGTTTGTAGTAACCATGCACCCAAACCATGTTATCCAAGAGGGAACAATGGATATTTTAGTAAACCATACAAGAGGGGAGGCCATACAATGTAGGCCTAGACAGATAAATTCATTATGGTTGGTGCATAGTTTTTCAAACTGTGTGTAGCTCCCCAGGTATCCATTTTACATAGCACCTATTGGATAGAAACACATTCATGGTCAACAAATGGTTTGTAAAATTATGCAATCAAACCATGCACCCCACTAAAAGTGGGAATTTACCACTTTACCCCATAACATTATAAGTTCCTCGCCAAAATTTCTTCCACATTCTTCCTCATCCAGCCCTAGTGATTCTCCTAAACACACAAATCATCCCAAGGATTTGTCTCCATTATTTCTAGTCAGTTAGGTGTTACACTAACTGTTGATCGAATCACCAAGTAAGTCATATGCTCCTCTTGCTTCTATTTTATTTATTAGGGCTTTTGGATTCATAATTCTTCTACCAAATCCCTAAAAACATCCTTTTCCAATTTGATCTTAGGTTGGGTATTGAAATGGTGATTTAATATATATCTATGGATAAGGATATGTGGGAATTAATCTTCGATTTTGGGTAGGTAATCTACAGGTAATATTCCATGGTGTTGATGTTTATTTTGTGCTTGTATGGTTGTGCTAATGGTTATTCCTTATTTTCCATTTGATGAATTTGAAGGTATTTATTAAAATGGTTGGATAAATGACGAAATTAAACCCTCATGAATCTTGGGGAGTGCATTGAGATTTACTAGACCAATTTAGGCCCACCCTTGGTGTGTGACAATATTCCCAAACAAGGAAAATTGTGATGTTTTCTATGGTGTTAACTTGTGATATGTAGAGCCCAAGATTAACATGATGATATTTTAGTTGAGTTGGAGAAAGGTTTATTGATAGTTGTGACAAGGATTTGATAATGGAAAAAGGGTTAGTTTGGAACAACGTTAAGAGGGTTAAATTAAATAAGGGTAATGTGTAAAATGACATGTGAGATTGGAATTTAAATGCATTGATGGGATAATAAATGTGAAATGAAGAATTATGTGAAATTGGTTAATGTATATAAATTACAAAATAAATAAAATGGGTTGATATATAAAAGTGAATTGGGGTAAATGATCGATGTAATGTGTGTGGGAAATGTGTTAATGGGTTAAGGGAAAAGGTTGATTAAGTATTAAATGGAATGTGAATTGAGAATGTTATGTGTATTGATTATGCATGGAATATGATTTGGTATATGTTGTGATTAGATTTATAAGTATTTTCACATGGCTCTATAATAAATGGGATATTTGACTGAGGCTCCCACTATTGTTTAGGCTGGCCTGAGGTTCTAAGCCTTACTCCAAGAATGCATAAGTTAGGGAGTCATATAGACACTCTAAGCTCATAACAGTTTCATTTGATTAAATTACCTGGCCATATACTCGAAGGAGAGTGTGATGTATTTTTTACAAAAGGTTTATCCCTAGTGATATAGGTAACATGACTTATACCCCTATGTCTAATAATTGATCAGTTTAGAAAGATGTTTAAATGGTGTAAATTCCAAACCACGGAGTAAGGGTCAGGATTGGTTAAAATTATTGTATGGAATAAATGATGAAGTTTTATAAATTGAATATTGTTAATTTATGGAACATTAGTTTTATTTTTAAATACTCCATTTTTTAGTACATGTATACACAATCTATTTTGACTTGATATTTATTAGACATCATTGGTGGTGGCCTACTAATTTTTACTTACACACTGCTCGAACCGCTATTGGGTACCCGAGCAGATTTCATTATTGTAGGATTGGTCAAGTGAAAAGGACATGTGCTAGGGAGTTTAGTTGGGCTTGGGAAAAGAACAACTGAGGATCTATACCTAGAGTCAGGAACCATTTTGGGGGACATTTCCATAAGTATTTATTTTGGGATTCCATCACATTTGGCATTGTTAGTATGACATGGCCTATTTATCACTTGTTTTTGGTAATACCTATTTTGTTTAATGGGTGTAAATGAATGTTCTAGTTTATTATATATTTTGTTTCTTATTTATTATGTTACCTACTGCATAATAATACATGAAAGAAGGTATAGTCTTCTCACATGATCTATTAGACCCTCGCTATTAGCAGATTGCCTCTAGTGTACGGGGAGGCATGTTTAAGGTCATGTGGTGACCCTGCAAGGAATACGGGTTTTGTGGCATCCGAGCCTAGGACATTACAAAGTGAAATGAGAATAGTTATTTTCTATGGTTTTACTATTTTGGGATGGTATATTGGAGATTAAGATGTGTTGGGTTTTCGTGATGAGCTCATGATAGAGAGTATCTAACCCATCCTTTGGGGAAAACCCATGTACCCTTGGTGGAAAGTGTGATTCTTGATATGTGTTGTTTCCATTGAATGATATTTCACAATTGGGTGACACACTTGTTGTTTGATGGGACTGTTTTATGATATTTTTGAAAAGGTTGGAATGGAAAATGTTTCTGCATGCATACATCATTATATGAACCTAAAGATGTATGTATAATTTATCCTGATGGGAACACCAGAGATGGATGTGTGAGATAGGAAGGGAATTATGCATTTTAAATACCTTAAAATAAAAAGAATATAATGTCTAATAAAGATGATATGAATTGGTAAATGGAAATATTTTGAATGAATGGTTAATGAATTGTTCATAATGAAACGAGGAAAATGATTTTAAATTATTGTTATAATAAATGATGAAATGTGAAGGGTACTTAAAATAGAAAAAATTTCATTGTGAAAGAGGAAATGGTTTAAGAAGGTTGTCTAATAATAGAATCATGACTGTGTCAGTTTTTTTACACCTTGTTGAACATTACCCATGGTAGGGATGGTTTATGGTTGTGTCAAAAGTGAGATGATGTCTAATGGGAATAGTGAATGAAAAAGGGGATGTTTATGGCTAGGGGAGAGCCTTATCTTATGAATATTGTGGATGTTTTATGTTATGTGATCTAAGATGTGTGTTGGCATGGTAGGAATACACCACTATAAAGCCACGTGATGGTTGGGAAACAAGAGGACATCATCGAGAAATCTCCTCTAGAAGAGAGAAAGAAAACCTAGTGGTTCAGGGTAACATATGAGAGAAGAAATTTCCTAAGAACTTTTTCTAATTTTAAGAAGATGATTGAAATGGACACATTGTGGGTCATTACATGTAGGTTTGAGCTCACTTTCTTGTTTCAGCTGTAACACAATATGATTTTTTTGGTGAGGGTGGACTTAATGAATCTGAGTTCATGATAAAGTCCATATAGATGATTTTTGGTCACATATTGAATACTCTTGAGAAGAATGTAATGTTGGTTGATTACATATTGCGAAGGATGGAAAATCATTGGTGTCCCATTAACATTTAGACCTACCAAGATGATGGTATGTCATGAAAATATTTCCAGAAAACGTTTGATGAATATTTCTATACAAAGACCTTGATATAGAAAAAGGATGTGTAGTTTATGAGGTAGACACAGGGGTCGAAGGTGGTGATTGAATATTCGAGTTGTTTCACTAACATATTACAGTTTATTCAAACATTGGTAGAGGATAAGGCCTCTATGAAAAGGAATTATTAAGATGAAATAAATTATGAGATTATGCCCCAAGTAAGCATATACATTTTAAAAAGAGTTACTGATGTGGTGCATCAAACTCTTATTTTGGATTGAAACCTCCATGATACCACTAGTGGTAGGAATGCATTTCAAGTTGGGTGGTCCAGTGGTGTGATTTTGAATGGAAAGTAACACCATTTAAATAACATTCAATAGGGAGGTGGTGGATAGATTATTTAGAATACAAAACCATCCCCTTGGTGTTATGATCAGGTTTTCTATTATCTGTGTGGTATGATGGGGCACATACATGGTCAGTATCTCCTATCACATGTTGTGTACCGAGCATGCAACATAATGGGGAATGTGAAGACGTTTTTATAACACCCTTAATGATGAGAAATGATGGATGGATGAGGGTAATATTGAGTGCAGACAGGGGCTTGGTTTCCATATATCTGGTAGGCAGTTGGAGCTCTACTGGTCATACATGATGAAGTGGTGGACATGGTACTCTAGGGAATGATATTCCATATCAGTAGGGTTCTGCAAAACTATGAATTCATATTGAAGCACATGGTATATTGGTAGGTCAACATCATATAGATCAGTCTACACTAGGTAGTGGGGATGCTGGACCATTGATTGTTCAAGGTATGATCCTTGTCGCTTCCATGTTTGTTAGTTCATTGTACGATACAATTTCCTCACATTCATATATTTTCTCCTAGCCCGTGGTTATGTTGGCTATAATGGTGGAACATATTTGTGGGTGCATGTCAATTGATACACCATTAGGGATTAAAAAAGAGAATATTAGGCATTGTATGTGGTGTGTTATTGAGGTTGGTGAGTGTCATTTATTATGGGATGTTTTTTTCTTGAGATGCCAAGTGTTTATTTGATTTTGGGAATGAATTGGATAGTATTTTATTAACACAATATCATCTATTTCCTAAAGAGGTTAACATTTATATCCCTATAAAGATAGAATTATGTCCATCATGGTTAGTGTGACATTTAAGAAGGCCATGTAGGGATAGTTTTTAGTTGTTGGGTGAGATCCTAACTCAAGTGGCTTTGTCATAAACATGATGATGGGGAGTAGTGAAGCTTGTATTTACATTTGTGGTGGATTATTTTAATGATGTGTTTCCAATGGACTTCCAAGTGTTTTCTCCTAAAAGAGGTGTTGATTTCATGATAGAGTAACTATTGGTGATAGAATGAGTTTCTCTTTAGTCGTATAAAATTGAACTGGTTGAACTCCAGGAGTTTAAAAATCAATTTTTGGAATTGGATAACAAGAGGTTTTTTATCTCAAGTATGTCACATTTGGGATATCCTATGTTGTTTCCAAAAAGGCTGATTGGTCATTATGGTGTTGTGTTAATTATGGGAATCTTTATGAGATGACAGTTAAGAACTGATACCCTCTACATCAAATCAATGATCTTTTTGACTAACTAAGGTTTTATTCATTGTTATATATGATTTGTTTGAGATTATCGTATCATCTGCTAACAATGATACCTAATGATATTCCATAGATTTCCATCAGGAGAAGATATGGTTTCTATGAGTTTTTGCTAATGCCATTTGGATTGAACATTTCACCAATAGTGTCTATGGACATAATGTTCTGAATCATTCACATGTACCTGAATCCTTTTTTAGTTTTTTTGAGGACATATAGGTGTACTCTATAACTCATAAAGATCACACAAAACATCTTAAAATAATCCTCAGTACACTAATAGATCATATTATATATGAAAAAAAATTGAATTATAATTTCTATATCAATAGGGTTCATTTAATAGGTCACATCACCTCTGAGGAAGGTATGTTAGTGTACCCCGTGGTTTTGCGAGCAGTTGTATCATAGCAACTACCATAGAATTTTTCTGATATTTGTTATTTTTTTGGGCTTGTCTGGCTATTACTGAAGGATCATTGAGGACTTCTCACATTTGGAAACAATGACTTTGGGTTTGACTAAGAATGGAATCATGATTTAATGATTTGTGGAATGTGAGGATTTTTTCAAAGAGTTAATGAATTAGTTAGCATCAAAACGAATTCTGATATTACCCAACCCAAGTACGATGTATACAATGTTTTTTATGATTCTAGTGTTGTAATTGGGGTTGTGATTATGTATAAGGATTTGTTATGGAGTAGGGGTCATGGTAGTTAAAGCCTCTTTTATAGTGATAATAAAATCCTTAATTATATATTCTCTAATTGTTATTAGAATCTTCAACAGTGATGATGGGTTGAGAACCTATATTATTTTGACTTTGAGCTAGTTTACATTCTAGGAAAGGAGAATGTTATATCAGTTAATTTGATACAGAATAATCAATGTTAGGTGGTTTAGAAATATAGTTCTGAATGGAGGATTATGTTAATGTTTTTTAAGATGCATCTCAAGGTGAAACATGAGCATCTGAAGATGACCTGTGATTCCTTGCCTATTATACTGTCTCTTCTCAAATGGATCAAGTAAAGGAAACATGAGGATTCATAATGACTGGCTTTTTGTGGTTGTTATAATGGTTGGGATTTACCTTTTGGTTGGACAATTATTATATATGGGATCATTTTTGTTCATGGTTGTCTTGTTGTGAGAGCTTGTTTGTGGGAAGAGTTGATGTGCGAGTTCTGTGCATCGAGGTTGGAAGTGAATAATAGTATCCCCACATTGTTGACTAGTATTAATAGAATGTATTTGTGTCCAGGAATGAAGAAATAGGCTGCATGTTTTGTGGTGTGATGCCTTACCTGTCATTAGGTGATGGCCAAGCAAAAATTGTAAGGTAGTTTCTTACAACCATTTCCCATTCTAAAATGAAAATGGGTTGAAATATTGATGAATTGTTTGGTTGGTATTTTGAGTAATCCTTATAATAACGTTTCATAATGGGTGTTTTTGTTTAAATTGTCCACAATGGAAAATTTCTTTACAAACCTTTGATAATTTTGGTGAATTTTATGTTTGGGAGATAATGCAGTTTCAGGGATGGAGTATTGAAGAAAATAGTTCTAGATCATGATCCTTGTTTTACATCATGTTTATACAATGGATTATATAAATAACTTGGTACCCATGTGTTTTTGAGTATGGATTCTGCCCAAAAATGGATTATTAATTGGAGTATACAATTTATGTACAAGAGGATTTGTTAAGGGATTGTGTGTTGCATTTTGGTGGATCATGGGATAAGAACTTTTCTCTTGTTGGATTCAAATTAAACAAAATTTACCAGACAATGATTTAGATGTAACTATATGAGGAACTCTAGGGTAGACTGTGTATATCCTCATTATGTTGGATAGAGTTAGGATATTCAAAATTGTTAGGGTTGATTCTAGTACAAGAGACATCAAAACATGATTAGTTGATTCAGAATCATGTGGAATTGGCTTATATTATGATGAATTTTTATGAGGAATGATTTCCTAGAAACTCTTGAGTTTATGGTGGGAGTTATATTTTTTATTTAGTTTTCACCATGGTTGGGTTATAATTCGAAATAGAAACATGGAATGTTAGTCCCAAACACGTGGGTCCATTTGAGATTGTGGAGAGGATCGGGTCGATGGCATACCGATTGGATCTTACATAGTGGTATAGTAGCATGCATGATTTTTTTCATGTGTCAAAATATCTACAATATCACCCTAGAAGAACTCATGTGTTTTGTAACACCCCAAGATTTCATAGTGTGTTACTTCTTCAAAATAAATCAATAACTTTCACTACATGCAACACCGAGTTCAAGTGCACCATGACATACCAAACAAGCCGGATGTAACATCCTAGGTAAATAAAGAATAAGATATTTTCATATTTATTAATATTTGTGAATTAAATATTAATTTTAGATTAAAGGGGTCGCTATGTTCGATAGCGTACCCGATACGCAACAACGAGTTTCTTTGAAATCTTACGTCGTACACTAATAATATAATATTATTATTTTAAATGGTCATTAACTCCTAGACATTGTATTTGCAGACTGAACAAAACTAACTACAATATGATTATACATGTATTTACAAGTTAGAGGCTTAAAATGTGAATGAATCTAATTTTAAGCATAATTTACATTAAAAGGCTGATTTACCGCCTTTTAATGGTGAACCCTTTTTAAATCTAGTTTTGGTCACTTTAATACATTATATATGAACAAATAAAATCATTATTTAGAATGGGGACCTCAAAATTTACTTTGGGTAATTTTTTTGTATTTTTCTGATAAAGTTCATTTTTTATGAATAGTGAAAAATTACTAAATTCTAATTAAAAACAAATTTTTTAATCAAAATAATTAATGGTGATAAATTATGAAATTGATAGATTTTGAAGTAAATTTCGAATATATTTTTACCATTTAATACAATGTTGGTCATTGGACATAATTTCACAATTAAATTAGACATAAACAAGTGTCAATCTTTTGATAGTTATTTTATCCTAAAAACACGCCTTTTGTTTTGACAACGGGAATTAATTTTAAATTAATTTCTGCCACTTCTATGTTTTGAATTTGGAAAAATGGATTCCATATTTAGAATCAGGATGTCCAAATTGTCTAAATATGTATCTTTTACTTTTACACATTTTGAATAATTACTTCGGTAAATATTTTATTTACCATGGTTAAGGGAAAATCCAGTAAATAAGGGTATCAAAATAATATTATAATAATATTATTTTACCCTAAAACATGTCCTAACCTTATTGGGGGACACATACCCGACCATGGGCATCCTTGGGTCGATTTGGGGACCCCTTGGAGCCACTTGTATGTGGTAGGGACACATTATATTAATAAAGTTAAAATAAAAATAAAAATGACATAAGCTTACATCTTTTAGAAGAACAATTTTAAAGTAGGGTTATACATGTTGGATTTTCGATTATAAATATTCATTAGAAATATAAAAATATTTCCTACATAATTATATTTTATTTATAATTTATAGACATCAAATAATTTAAATTATTAATGACACAATAATGATGCAATGTTTACCTCATTAATAAATCATTTAAATAAATAAGATTATAATGATTAAAATATTTTCTAAAACCTGTCCAATTCCTATTGGTTGATTTTATTTCGAATATGAGTCATCTTATCTTCTACCTCAATGATTTGTGGACCATTATAAACCGAATGTCATTATATTATAAAGTAATAATTTCACTCTTTCCTAAAGAGCCCCTCCTCTCCCTTATAAAAGGAGACCACTTCTACTCATTTCCTCACACCTCTCAAGCCACTTGGCTCATCCAAACTCTGCCACACTAAGCTCCCTACATCCCTCTCCTACCTCTAGAAGCCTTACCTTAGTCAGAAGACACTTCTAGAAGACCTTTGGTTCAAACCAAAGGAAGTTACCCAAATTAAAGGTAATGGTTTCTCTTAAGTTGTTTTCATTTATTTTGCTTCTCCAACCCCTAAACTCTTTTTATTTCATTTTTTTGTAACAACACCAGTATCCTCAATATACTAGGATTTTGTTATAAGAAGGATTCGAACTACACCTACACAAACCTCCATCTAATGGATGAAGAACATAATGTTTCTGTGATGGCAAACAAACGCCTCACGAAACGATGATTGTTCAATTACATCTTACCACCTCTCATGGTGGCCATTATGATGGAACTATAATTAAATATGATATTAATGATATATATTTTTTATATAAGCTTATGTAATTCCATTTTATATCATACCATTATTTGTTTCATGTTGTATATACATATGACAATTTCATTTGAGGAAGTGCGGACTACCGCCCCCTTAAAATGATATGACTTCTTCATACCATACATGTAACGTATAAAGGATGGTGTTAATGAACTTAAGTAACATATATAAAATATTATATTATACTGGAATTATAATATACCTATGTATCATTTTGTTTTAATTCCATTAAAGTAAGAAATAGAAATGAAAGTAGCGTTCATGCGTACGTACGGCTTACCGTCTCTATGAACGGTGCATTTCATTTCTTACCTCTAAATGTTATGTACTATTATAAATACATGTATATAATGGATATATATGATATATATGATATATAAATCATGAATACCATTCTTGATATGATGAACTATTGACCACATGGACAACATGTAATTATAAGAAGTCCATTTTGAATCAAGTACCAAATATCGACAAAATAAACGTTATTAACTTAAATGTTTACATAAAAGTTATAACATGGTAATAATTGATATAAAAGGAATAATAAACTTGAAAAAGGTTCTTAATAAAGTAGAAATTAACTTTAGTTTATTATTTAGGATATTAAAGAAGGAACGGGTCAAGTTGGACATGAGTTAAGGGATTTTCATCTCATTACTTACTCCTATGAGATTCATGCCATATTGCCACTATTACCTTTTGTGTGGTGTATGTACTGCCCATAATTGTATTCTTTGTGTAATATAATTTAATTTATGTGTATTTAAATATTCCTTTTATGATACCTCTTTCGTGGGTTGTATGTTTCGAATGTTACCAAATTGGTAAGGGTTTACTTCACAATCTCTTCCTTATCTGAGGTTGTTTATACGTATTTATCTACTGGGACCTCGTTATCATCCACATCCATGTTTCTTAAAAATTTCTTTCAAAATTTTATTACTATTAAATAGAAAATGGGTTAAAGTCATTTATACCCCTATACGTTTTTGAAAGAAATCTTTCCGTCGTTTTCCAAACAATGTACTTTTTGAGCATTTTGACAAATTTAAGATAAGAATGTTTTTTTAAATTATACGGCAGGTGCGGCTATTTTCCGCCATTATAACTTCGTCGAAGCTTCCCTTAAAAGATTATAAAGATATTTTTAAAGTAAATGTATTATTTTATAATTATGTGACTTTTAAATGATTTCAAAAAAAAGATACTTCTCTCAATTAGTTTTGATTTCATCTATGTCAACATCCTTTGATGGATTTTAAGATTATTTGAAGTAGATTTATTATGATACAAAACATCCATATTTTACTGAAGGTTTTGTGATATGTTTGACTGTGGATGATTTATTATTATGTCACTCATGGTTTATGTTTAATGTGTTGAAATTTCATAAGTTATTTTTAATCCGAATGTTTATGTTATATTTCAAACTTTTCTTCAGATGAATATGTTGAAAAAGTATGTTCTGGGTTGGGGAAAGGTAAAAGTAAGCCCTCCAGGTTGGGGACTGGTTAAAGTAAGCTCTCCAAGTTAGGTACTGGTAAAGTAAGCTCTCCAGTTTGGTCTCCGGTTATTAAAGGTACTCTGGGTTGGTGTCTGTTCATTAGAGGCACTCCGGGTTGGTGTCCTGTTATTAGAGGCACTCCGGGTTGGGTTCTGGTTATAAGTAAGCCCTGGTTCATGGGATGAGGCCTAGAAAAAGAAATTAAAGTTCAGAATTATGCATTCCCTTAATATGAAAGTTGTTAGTGATGTTGCATGTGATTATTCGACTAGTAGAATGTCCATGTGAGTAAGTAAATGGCATCATTTCATTTAATCTTTTCCATATTGTGCTGAAGTTCAAGTTTAAAATGGCTTTTGTTTTAGTTACACATTGCCTTAAATGTTTATGTTTATTTATGAATGTTTCCGTTGTACTATTATCCTTACTGAGAATATGAGCTCACCCTTTTCAATGTTTTATTTTTCCCAGGATCCCAAGAAGTGTATTGTGATTCATATGCAGTGTTTAGCCAAGAGAATAATTAGATTCTAGAAGCACTATCTATGTTGTATTCTATGATTGAAATTGTAATGTAAAGTTCATGTATGTAATCTATTTTCCAAGACTGCTAAACTGATCGGTCCTTCGGGACGTGATTCCTTGTAACCATGCCAATGTATTAAAATAATGCACCGACTCTGGGTAACTGGGGTCAGTGCATTACAGTTGGTATCAGAGGAAGTTTAGCAATAACCTTGGAAACTAGATTTAGATAAACTCTGATTAGATCACATAGCCCTAAGATAGACTTTGAGTATTAGTATAGAAGAACTTTCTAGAATTTTGGTATTGTAGAAATTTTGTGAGTTTTCTGAGCAATACATCCCTGTCTGGATATGAGCAGGTAGAGGTGGCTCTGGCACAGATGTACCTAGGGGTAAAACCCGAAAACACCGCTTTATGCTAGACTCGAACGAGAACTGGTGCACGACAATGGGCCTTTCCGCACTCTTGGTTACGACACTCCCGGGGGTATGCATAGGATTATTCTCATTTTCTTTACAAACCATTATGAATGGTTTATAAGTATATACTTCCTGAAAGAAAACATTTTTATGATTATGGATTATATCCATAAATTGTACAATTTATGTTAAGTGTTTTATGAGTATGGAATTATGTATTTTGATTCATAAACTGATCTAGTTTATTCCATTATTTAGAAATGGCGCCCAGTAGAAGGAATGTGGACTCCAACAATACGTTTGATCCAAAGAATAAGAAGGATCATATCTTTCAGGGTATTGAGCCTTCATTTAGAAGGGAAATAGTCTCCCATGTATTATTGTCATATGAAAAGATAGTATCATGTGTTGATAAGATAAGTAAAGAGTTTATTGAGTCCTATGGCTTCGAAGGGAAGCAAGAGAAGAAAAGGATGAAAGAGAGAAAGATGGATAAAGGGAAGAGGGAAAAGAATAATTTTCCCATATGTGGTAATTGTGGGAAGAAACAACTTGTTACTTTTATGAAGGGAATGTGAGTGTGTTATAAGTGTGGGAAAAAAGGACAGCATGTTCGTGATTGCAAGGGAAAGAAAAAGGTTTCAAATATACAATGATTTATTTACAAGGAGTGGGGACACTACAAAAATCAATGTTCAAATCATCAGACTATGCGGAAAATGATGCTATTGGATAATAATCAAGTAATGATACTACCACTGATGAAAAGGAATGACTAGTGATCTTATGTTGTTATTTCATTTGTGTGTTGTATCAATAGTATACTGGTTACATGAATTATGGAGATAAATAAGGATTGTAATGCAATACTATTTTATTGAGGATTTGAGATTTTATGGTTCTAAGAAAAGTGACATAATAGTAAGCTACACATTTTTTTTTGAAAATACATGGTTAAAGGAAAGGTATTCCTTAATATGGTCATGATATTGAGCTAGTGATTTTGGAATAAGAGATGGTTTATTTGAATAAATTATATTGGATATTCTTGACTACCTTTTTGGAGTTTACAATGTTTTTGGAAAGAAGGAGCATATCCATTATTCTATATGGAATAAGGGTGAATGAATGTAGTCAATATGGTTTTATGGTTCTTGAGGATGTTACCATGATTTAAAAGAATACATGATGAAATTTTTCACATGTTATTACACGGAAAAAGGATCTTCATTGTGTTTACCTTCTTTAAAAATTTTGGACTTGGATAGAATTATTTTGTATAATTCTAGTTTGAGATTCTTTTTGGATATTTATAAAAAGGACAACACACAATCCGTGTGACATCCCATCGCGTCGGACAAGGATGTGGGAATCAAACCCACAACCATAGTGCGATTGGGATTTGCCACCTTCCACTGGACTACGTGAATTCCCTGGATTTTATAATGTTGATTATTTTTTTAAGGGGTCTGATATGTGAATTATAAATTTATTATATTTGGGACCCTATATGATTAGGATAAATAGAGTATTTTTGAATTGTATTATCTTTTAGAGTGAAAGATGAATTTGTGGTAGAACTTAGTTAAAGGATGAGACTCTACTTGTCAAGTATATATTTTTCTTTTTCTCTTATTCAATGATGAAATTAATTCTTATACCTTAGTGAAGGGATCTTAAAACAAAAAATGTGTTATCATATGTCTTGTTGAACCGATGGTATCTTAAATCATCATAGATTGATGATTCTAAGTCCCTCAATTTTACACTTGTTTGTGATTGATGACATCAATCACTACCTATAAATATTTATGTTTTTCCTCAAATTATATGTCTCTAATTTCCACCGATTCTCTCCTAATTGAGATCATAATTTGGTGGTGACCCTTTCATTTCTCTTTTCCTCTTATTAAGACTAAATTTTATTAACACAATTTTCGATGTGGGTTTTCCCACAAAGATATTTTCTAAAATTCAACCTTTATTTTTGAAGAACAATATCAAATAGCAAGGACGCAATTTATTGAAGGAGGGAAGAATGTAACACCCCAAGATTTCATAGTGGGTTACTTCTTCAAAATAAATCAATAACTTTCACTACATGCAACACCAAGTTCAAGTGCACCATGACATACCAAACAAGCCGGATGTAACATCCTAGGTAAATAAAGAATAAGAGATTTTCATATTTATTAATATTTGTGAATTAAATATTAATTTTAGTTTAAAGGGGTCGCTATGTTCGATAGCGTACCCGATACACAACAACGGGTTTCATTGAAATCTTACGTCGTACACTAATAATATAATATTATTATTTTAAATGATCATTACCTCCTATACGTTGTATTGTCGAACTGAAAAAAACTAACTACAATATGATTATACATGTATTTACAAGGTAGAGGCTTAAAATGTGAATGAATCTAATTTTAAGCATAATTTACATTAAAAGGCCGATTTACCGCCTTTTAATGGCGAACCCTTTTTAAATCTAGTTTTGGTAACTTTAATACATTATATATGAACAAATAAAATCATTATTTATAATGGGGACCTCAAAATTTACTTTGGGCAATTTTTTGGTATTTTTCTGATAAAGTTCATTTTTTTATGAATAGTGAAAAATTACTAAATTCTAATTAAAAACAAATTTTTTAATCAAAATAATTAATGGTTATAAATTATGAAATTGAAAGATTTTGAAGTATATTTAGAATATATTTTTACCATTTAATCCAATTTTGGTCATTGGACATAATTTCACAATTAAATTAGACATAAAAAAGTGTCAATCTTTTGATAGTTATTTTATCCTAAAAACACGCCTTTTGTTTGGACAGTGGGAATTAATTTTAAATTAATTTCTGCCACTTCTGTGTTTTGAATTTGTAAAAATGGATTCCATATTTAGAATTAAGATTTCCAAATTGTCTAAATAGGTATCTTTTATTTTTACACATTTTGAATAATTACTTCGGTAAGTATTTTATTTACCATGGTTAAGGGAAAATCTGGTAAATAAGGGTAACAAAATAATATTATAATAATATTAATTTACCCTAAAACGTGTCTTAACCTTATTGGGGGACACATAAACGACCATGGGCATCCTTGGGTCGATTTTGGGTCCCCTTGGAGCCACTTTTATGTGGTAGGGACACATTATATTAATAATGTTAAAATAAAAAAAATGGAAAAAGCTTACATCTTTTAGAAGAACAATTTTTACATAGGGTTATACATGTTGGATTTTCAATTATAAATATTCATCAGAAATATAAAAATATTAGCTACATAATGATATTTTATTTATAATTTTTAGAAATCAAATAATTTAAATTATTAATGACACAATAATGATGCAATGTTTACCTCATTAATAAATCATTTAAATAAATAAGATTATAATGATTAAAATATTATATAAAACCTGTCTAATTCCTGTTGGTTGATTTTATTTCAAATAAGAGTCATCTTATATTTTACCTCAATGATTTTTGGATCATTATAAACCGAATATCATTATATTATAAAGTAATAATTTCACTCATTCCTAAAGAGCCCCTCCTCTCCCTTATAAAAGGAGACCACTTCTACTCATTTCCTCACACCTCTCAAGCCACTTGGATCATCAAAACTCTGACCAACTAAGCTCCCTACATACCTCCCCTCCCCTTAGAAGCCTTACCTTAGGCAGAAAACACTTCAATAAGCCCTTTGGTTCAAACCAAAGGAAGTTACCCAAATTAAAGGTAATGGTTTCTCTTAAGTTGTTTTCATTTATTTTTCTTATCCAACCCCTAAACTCATTTTATTTCATTTTTTTTGTAACAACAACAGTATCCTCAATATACTAGGAATTTGTTATAAGAAGGATTCGAACTACACTTACACACACCTCCATCTAATGGATGAAGAACATAATGTTTTTGTGATGGCAAACAAACGCCTCACGAAACGATGATTGTTCAATTACATCTTACCACCTCTCATGGTGGCCATTATGATGGAACTGTAATTAAATATGATATTAATGATATATATTTTATATATAAGCTTCTTTAATTCCATTTTATATCATACCATTATTCGTTTCATGTTGTATATACATACGATAATTTCATTTGAGGAAGTGCAGACTACCGCCCCCTTAAAATGATATGACTTCTTCATACCATACATGGAACGTATAAAGGATGGTGTTAATGAACTTAAGTAGAATATATAAAATATTATATTATACTGGAATTATAATATATACCTATGTATCATTTTGTTTTAATTCCATTAAAGTAAGAAATAGAAATTAAAGTAGCATTCATGCGTACGTACGACTTACCGTCTCCATGAACGGTGCATTTCATTTCTTACCTCTAAATGTTATGTACTATTATAAATACATGTATATACTAGATATATATGATATATATGATATATAAATCATGAATAGCATTCTAGATATGATGAACTATTGACCACATGGACAACATGTAATTATAAGAAGTTCATTTTGACCCAAGTACCAAATATCGACAAAATAAACGTTATTAACTTAAATGTTTACATAATGGTTATAACATGGTAATAATTGATATAAAAGGAATAATAAACTTGAAAAAGGTTCTTAATCAAGTAGAAATTAACTTTAGTTTATTATTCAGGATATTAAAGAAGGAACGGGTCAAGTTGGACACAAGGTAAGGGATTTTCATCTCATTACTTATTCCTGTGAGATTCATGCCATATTGCCACTATTACCTTTTGTGTGGTGTATGTACGGCCCATAATTGTATTATTTGTTTAATACACTTTAATTTATGTGTATTTACATATTCTTTTTATGATACCTCTTTCGTGGGTTGTATGTTTCGAATGTAACCAAATTGGTAAGGGTTTACTTCACAATCTCTTCCATACCAAGGTTGTTTATACGTATTTGTCTACTGGGACCTCGTTATCATCCACATCCATGTTTCATAAAAATGTCTTTCAAAACATTTTAAATATTAAATAGAAAATGGGTTAAAGTCATTTATACCCCTATACGTTTTTGAAAGGAATCTTTCCGTCGTTTTCCAAACAATGTACTTTTTGACCATTTTGACAAATTTAAGATAAGAATGTTTTTTTAACTTATACGGAGGGTGCTGCTATTTTCCTTCATTATAACTTCGTCGAAGCTTCCCTTACAAGCTTATAAGGATATTTTTAATGTAAATTTATTATTTTATAATTATGTGACTTTTAAATGATTTCAAAAAAATATATACTTCTATCAATTAGTTTTGATTTCATCTATGTCAACATCCTTTGATGGATTTTAAGCTTATTTGAAGTTGATTTATTATGATACAAAACATCAACATTTTACTGAAGGTTTTTTGATATGTTTGACTATGGATGAGTTATTCTTATGTCACTCATGGTTTATGTTTAAAGTGTTGACATTTCAGAAGTTATTTTTAATCCGAATGTTTATGTTATATTTCAAACTTTTCTTCAGATGAATGTGTTGAACAAGTATGTTCTGGGTTGGGGGCCGGTAAAAGTAATCCCTCGAGGTTGGGGACTGGTTAAAGTAAGCCCTCCTGGTTAGGGACTGGAAAAAGTAATCCCTCCGGTTTGGTCTCCAGTTATTAGAGGTACTCCGGGTTGGTGTCCGGTTATTAGAGGCACTCCGGGTTGGTGTCCGGTTATTAGAGGCACTCTGAGTTGGGTTCCGGTTAGAAGTAACCCCTAGGTCTTGGGATGAGGCCTAGACAAAGAAATTAACATTTAGCATTATGCATTCCTTTAATATGAAAGTTGTTAGTGATATTGCATGTGATTATTCGACTAGTAGAATGTCCATGTGAGTAAGTAAATGGAATCATTTCATTTAATCTTTCCCATATTGTGCTGAAGTTCATGTTTAAAATGGATTTTGTTTTAGTTACACATTTCCTTAAATGTTTATGTTTATTTATGAAAGTTTCCGCTGTACTATTATCCTTACTGAGCATCTGAGCTCTCCCTTTTCAATGTTTTATTTTTACCAGGATCCCAAGAAGTGTATTGTGATTCATATGTAGGGTTTAGCCAAGGGAATAATGGCATTCTCGAAGCACTATCTATGTTGTATTCTATGATTGAAATTGTAATGTAAAGTTCATTTATGTAATCTATTTTCCAAGACTGCTAAATTGATCGGTCCTTCGGGACGTGATTCCTTGTAACCATGCCAATTATTTAAATAATGCACCGACTCTGTGTAACTGGGGTCGGGGCATTACATGTTTTATGTTGAGGATGTTTTGTTTGAGGAATATGAATCCATTTAGGATCATCCAGTTCGTATTGTGGATCACAGTGAGAAATCCTTGTGAGGTGAGACTATGCCTTTGGTTCGAGTTATTTACCATCATGGTAATGTTTAGGAAGAATCATGGGAGAGGGATAAAGATATGTTGGTCCATTGTCCTGGTCACTTTTCTTTATATGTTTAGGGATTCTCGGGAATGATGGATGAGGAATATCCATTATAAGAGGGAATGTTGTATGACCCTAGTTATTATTAAGGTACTTTAATGTTTATGATTTTGATTAAGTCTCCTTGTTATGGTAAATGTAATGTTTTATGGATGTATGAAGAGGCTCATGGGTGTATTGGGGGATTGATACGTGAATTAAGGGGTGTTCTGGCCACCCTATACAGTTTCATTGGTGTCACATAATTAGTGGTAACTATGTGCCCAAACCGTGCAAGCCATGTAAAATGAGTTCATGGTTTAGGAAATCGTGCTAGAGGGGTAGAAAAACTGTGTAGGCTTGGACATAGGTATTAAGAATGGTTGGTGCATTGTTTTTACAAATGTTCTTGTCTTCATAGGTAACTATGCGAATCAACCACTGCTCAATAGAGGCATGTTCAGGGTTATCACATGGTTTGTAAAATAATGCAGCCAAACAATGGGCCCCATTAAAAGTGTCATTTTACAAATTTTCCCATTGTATTTTAATTTAAAAACCCAAATTTCTTCCTCATTCTACTTCCACCAGCCCTGGTGATGAACCTAGACACCCAAATCATCCCAATGATCAATATAATTCTCTTCTAGGCCGTTTGGAGTGTCATTTGAGGTGGATCAAAGCTACTTGTAAATATTACTCTCATATTGCTTCTCCTTTATAGATTCGGTCTTGAGGTTTCACTCTTCTTATTTTGAATCCCTAAACCCTCCCATTCTAATATGTCTTAGGTTGGTGATTTAAAGGGTGCTGGAATCGAGATATAAGACTGTTGTTATGTGTGAGATCATTGTTGGTTTCAAGGTAGGTGTTATACAAGGTGAATACCATGGTTTTAAAGTTTGTTTTGTGCTTTTGTGTTTGTGTTAATTGTTATATCATTTTTTTCATTTGATTACATTGAATGGATTTGGTAATGTTTTTGGATTTATGAAGAATTGAACCCCTCATTATCATTGCGGGATTCAGTGAGGATGACTAGACTAATTTTGGGCCACCCATGGGGTGTTTTAAAAATCCTGATCATCGAAAACATTAATGTTATGTATGGAATTTAATTGTGATAATGTATAGATAAAATGAAAATGTTGATATGTAAGTTCAGTTGGAAAAGGAATTATTTATTATTGTGACTAGACTTTGATGGTGGCACAAGGGTTTCTTAAATAGAATGTATAGGGGGTTAAATTGGATCATGTGGCTATGTATAACGACTTGTGAGATTGAAATTGAAATGAATGAATGGGATAACACATGTTAAATGTTTAATTATGTGAAATTGGTTAAGGTATGGAAAATATCGAATAAGTCAAATGGTTTGAGATATGAAAGGTTATTGGTATAAATGGGTTACGTACGGTTTTGGTATATGTGTTAATGGATTAAGGGAAAAGATCATTTAACTGTTAAATGGAATGAGAATTTTGAATGTTATTTTTATTGATTATTCATGGTCTATGATTTGGTTTATGTGTTAATTGGATGAATAATAATGTGTACATGTATTTGAGGAATGAGGGGTATGGGATTGAGGATCCTTTCATGGGTTGGGTTGGAATGACACTCTAAAACCTACCCCTATATTTCATAGATTAGGGAGTCGGGCTGAGGATCTAAGACCATAATAGTTTCCGTTGATGATAAATTCAAGACTGAGGATTCATGGTGAGTGTGATGTATATATTATGAAATTTTTATCCCTATTGAGATAGGGAACTGAACTTATTCCCATTTATCTGATAATTGATTGTCTTAGGATAGAGTGTAAATGATGTAAATTCTTAACAGATGGATTAATTTCTGAAAATGGATGAAGTGATTGAAAGGAATAAATGATCAATAATTTTAATGTGAACATTTTTAACTAAAAAAAGCCAATTTTTTTATTGTTTATATTTACATTTATTTAGTACATTTAGGCACTATGAGATGATAATGGACATTTTGTAATCACCAATGGTGGTGTGATACTGATGCACACCTATAGTGGGATGTGAAAAAACCAAGTATTTATAAGTTAAAATATAATATAGTGGTTATCATAGGTTGTCTCTGGATGAGGAGTGCACACAAAATTGTTTGTCACATTTTATTTAGGGAAAACGTTGGGTGTTTTTAAATTTTTTTGTTTTAAAATCAAGGGGAGAAACGAAATAAAAAGAAGAAATTAAGAAAAATATTCAACAAAAAAATGGAATGAATGTGATTTAAAATCTATTTTATAATATGGGTGATCAGGTTTGGGTCAGTTTTATAATTGCAATGCTATCCTTGTTCCATTTTATTCAATCCTCTTCCACTATGTTGATTTATGTGAGATTCAACAATTTTTTTTAACTCACTTCTTTGGTTAAATGGTTAATATAATAATAGAATTTAAGAAAATTATAGCCTCGTCTAATATCTTTTTGGTATGCGATAGAGTTTTATGGATAACCACAATTATCTTAGGCAATTCCCAATCGGGTATTGTTTATCCCAAATAATAATGAATACTCACCACCCCTCCCACACATACTAGAGATCGCCAAGAACATCCACACTACACCCTGATTTTATTCTATCGAACATAGACCAGATCCTAATAGAGGGAGAAAAATGTTCAATTACCAAAGAAATAATAACAACTGAATATAAAATCGAATATTGATCACATAAAATAATAAATTTGGTTTTATGAATTTGAAAACAAATTCATAGAAGAGATAGAGTTTTTATTCAATAAAAAGTATGAACTCAAAGAATTAAAAATATAAAACCTTCCCAACCCCAATCATCTCATATTTTTATCCCACCTTGGTAAGTGTAATTGAGATTAAAGTGGATGAAAAAGTCAGTATGGAACTTGAAGAACAAAAGAGAGAAATGATGAACTCAAAAATAAATCCTCCAGAATCTGTTTGCCATAATTTTGTTTGGTTCTGTCCCCTACTAGATGAATGTGTCTGAGGTACCTTATTATAGAATATTGAGAATGGAGTTGTCCATCTACCCTAAAAATATAAAAGACATTGGAAATGTGGAAAGGATGTTATTACCGCCTAAATGGTTGTGACCTTTCCTGTCTGCCAAACACTATTCCACCAACCCTTCTTTGAGCATTGAATTGGTGGAATTAGTGAATGAATTAATTCATGATATTTTGTGATACTCTGACCCTTCAAGTAAAATTTCTTACAAAGCTATATCCATTGCAATTGGAGGCCGGTGGTCTATGATATACTTCATTGAATTAGTCATAGTCTATTATGCCGTTCAGAAAAACTTTTCACATTGATAGAAATTGTTGGGATTGTAGAAATTTGAATTGGATCTTGTCACAAGAGAAACCAATGTAAAAAACTGACATATAAATCCTAAAAAAATAAATAACTCAATTTGGTTCACAAGATTAAATGTTATTCCCAAAACATATAAGGTTCATAAAACTGAATATTTCCAGATTTGACCAATTTTGATATTCAAGCTCAAAACATACGAAAAATTAGAAAATTATGTAAATAATCTCAAATTAATTAATTAGAAGGGATCAAATAATTTAAAAAACTATTAATTATTATGGAAATAATATCTCTGTCAATTCCCCCACACTTATCACTTGGACTCCTGGACAAGAAAAACCCAAAATCAAATCATAGTAAATTTAAAACACATATCCATGAGATCCACTAATTTAACACCAATAAACAAAAGATAACATGCCTCCTAAAACACTATTATATAGAGTTATTCATTTTAGATCATTAAATATATTTCCTCTTCATATCTTCTCTCATGCACACAAAACACTTACCACACTTTCATTTTCTCACATCACAAATATTTCAATTTTTTTGTAATGTCTTTCTCATCCAATACTCATCCAAGGGTCACCAAAGGTTTGGTAAATTCTGACATATCCACTCGATGTGATTCATGGAAATATGTTTATCATGAGGAAATAATAGGGTTGATTGATGGATTTAGGATGGTAGGATTTTGATGTGAATAATGACTAAGGTAGAATAAGGTGGGCGAGGCTTTTTTTGAAGAAAAATTGAATTACTCTAATTTTTTCTCAAGTGTAGTCTCCTCCTCCCTCCCCGTAGTAGTAAATCATGTCCATCTACATGAAAAATCAGTGAAATTTTACAACATTAATAAATTTAGAAGAAAAATTTTCAATCATCTCAACCATGATTTTTCTTGAATGTTCCTGATAGGAACAACTATTTTTTTCATTGGAAGCTTCCGATAGGGCACAACTTCTCATACAAAATGATATATTTTTTCTGCAACAGTCACATCTCTTTAATTTTTTATTTTCTTCCCAATGAATCCCAAAATGAGGTAGCAAAACATAAGTCAACCTCATCCAACACATAATTTCAACTAGATCAATCAATTTCACTTTAACAGCTGGTTTGATAGGGAATATTGGATTCTAATGTGGTTAACCTAACATGTTGTTCCAGGCTTCTATGGGATACCAGGATTAAATGTTTACGGTGGGACATTATGAAAAGGATTATCTGGAAAAGGTGGATTTAAAATAAAATAAATTCCTCAACCATTTAAAACAAATGAACCTCAAACCCTCATGTTTTAAGAGGATTAAGTCAAATTCTTCCTACATCAAGCCTGGAATTGATCTCTCAAGAAGTGAGGTGAATGAAAAGAATATGAAAATTAAGTTTAGAAGCCTCACAAGTATGTGATTTCAAATATATGGACAGTGAGATGTGGCATGAGATTTTAAATTGTGAGTACTTTTCATGACATTCATAACGAATTGAACGTGAAACAAAGTCATTTTCAGCATTCATTTAAGCTCAGTTTCATGGAATAAATTGTTTCACTCATAGAAATGGGTTTTGGAAATACAAATGAGAATCATTTTAGCTCTATAGTTTTAGAAACAAGAAAAATATGAAAATGAAACACACATATTGACTAAAAATGTTTTTTTGTTAAATAAGAAAACATACAACAAATGAAAATCCTAACTACAAAGGTTTCATACCCAACACTTAAATGATGCAATGTACTAAATGAATTAAATTGGATTAAACATGTAAGATGATTTTAAATTGACTCACAATAAGAAAGAAGGTGTTAAGGAGAGGTACAACCTGATGGATTTATTGATAAATAGGTTGGAGGAGTGTTATCTCCTCCACTGGATCTGATGGCATGGTCCCAAGGAATTTCTTCAACCCATGCCCATTAACAGTGAATGTCTTCATTTCTTGATCCTTAATAATCTGCATATAACCAAATGGATTTACATGAGTAACTATAAATGGACCCTCCCATATAGAACATGGTTTTCCTGGCATTATCTTGAGTCTTCAGTAGAATAATAGCACTATGTCTCTAGGATGGATGTTTTTTGGTTGGATTAGCTTGTAATGAGAAATTCTTGTTCTCTCTTTGTAAATCATGGAGTTTTCAAAATCTTCCCTTATAATCTCTTCTAGCTCCTGAAACTGTAATCTTCTCTCCATCCCAACGTTTTCAAGATCCAAATTTATCTTCCTCATAGCCCAGTATTCCTTTTGTTCCAATTCCACAGGTAGGTGACAATTTTTCCCATTAATTAATTTATATGGACTCATTCCAATTGGGGTTTTTTAGGCTATCCTGTAAGTCCATAATGTATCTTCCAACCTTTGGCTCAATCCTTCCTATTTGGATTAATTGTCTTTTCCAAAATTCAATTGATTTCCCTATTGGACTTTTCAGCTTGTCTATTCGTCTGTGGATGATAGGTAGTTGATGTTTTATGATGCACCCAATATTTTATCAGGAAAGACTCCATTATACTATAACAAAAATTAGACCCTTGATCACTAATTATTTCTCTAGGAAATCCCAAACTACACAATATGTTAGACATAAAAAATCATAAACAACTTTAGAATCGTCAGTCTTTGTGGCTTTTGCTTCCACCCATTTTGAATCATAATCAACTGCAAGAAAGTTATAATAATTTCTAAATGACATTGGGAAAGGGACCATAAACGCATCTTCCCATTCATAATAAATTTCAAAAAAATTAAGTGGTTTTTGTGGAATTTCTTTTCACTTTGAAATATTTCCAGAAATCTGACATTTTTCACACCTTTTACAAAATTAATGACCAACTTTAAAAAGGGTGGTCCAATAAATTCCAGATTATAAAACCTTCATTGCTGTCCATTGAGGTCCAAAGTGGCCTCTAAAATCTAATGTGTGACAAAACTCAAAGATATAATTAAGTTCACATTCATGAAAACATTTTAATATTACAGGGTCATTGAAAATCTTCTAATGAAATGGATCATCCCAAATATAATATCTTGATTCAGATTTCATCTTTTGAATTTGGTGGGAATTTAAATGAGATGGGATTTGAGATGTCACTAGATAATTGACCATATTGGTATACCATGGAACTTCATTGTTTATGGTGTAGAGTTTTTCACGAAGACGCTCATAATTAAGTGGGGTTTGGTTTGGAATTTCACATTCATCAGTGTGGGGTAGTCAACATAGATGATCGACAACCTGATTTTGAGTTCCCTTTTTATCATTAATTTCCAAATTGAACTCTTGCCAGAGTAGTATCCATCTTACTAGACTTGGATTTGCATTCGCCTTCTTCATTAAATACCTCAGAGCTGCATGATCAGAAAAAACAACAACTTTACTACCAAGAAGATATGATCAGAATTTATATAGTGAAAAGACAATTACAAGGAACTCCTTCTCAGTGGTTGAGTAATTGATTTGTGTGGTATCCAATGTCCGTGATGAATAAGATATTACTTGAGGGTTTTTTCAATTCATTGTGATAGATCTTCTCCCACTGTTTGGTTGGATGCAACAAAAATCAACTCACAAGGGTAATCCCAGTTGGGTGGTTTCATTATTGGAGGTGTGATCAACCAATTCATCAGTCCATAAAATGACTTCTTGCAAGCATAATTAATATTAAAGTCAGATTCCTTAGTAATCTTGATAGAGGGAGAGATATCTAACTAAAATCTTTGATGAATCTTCAGTAAAATCCTGCATGTCCTAAAAATGATCTAAAATGTTTAAAACAAGTTCGATATGGAATGGAATTTATTACGTCAACTTTTGATTTATCAACCTCAATCCCCTTTTAGGGAAATTATGTTCCCAAAACTATTCCCTTTTCAACCATGAAATGAAAATTTTCAAAATTGAAGAAAATAATCTTTTCAATGCTTGTTTTCAAAACTTTTTTCAAATTTTTTAAGAATTGATCAAATGAATTACTAAAAACTGTGAAATCATCAAGAAATACCTCCAGGAAGTCCTTAATATGATCTGATAAATTACTCACTATACACCATTGAAATAATCCTGAGGCATTACATAGCCTGAAAGGAATTATTTTTTAGGCAAATGTACCATATGGATAGGTGAAGGTTGTCTTCTACTGGTCTACTGGTGCGATTGGTACCTGAATGTGTCATGAGAATCCATCTAAAAAATAGTAGTGGGTTTTTATAGCTAACCTTTCTAGAATTTGATCGATGAATGGAATGGGGAAGTGTTCTTTTCTGGTAACTTGATTTAACTTCCTGTAATCTATACACACTCTCCATCTATTTTTTACTCTCATTGGGATCAATTGATATATTTAATTTTTGAGTTTTGTTAGGAAAGTTTTCTTTGGGACTACATTAATGGGGCTAACCCACTAAGATTCATGTAATGAGTAAATGATGTCAACTGCTAGAAATTTCTTTATCTCTTTACTGAAAACCTCTATGATTGTGGTATTGATCATCTCTATGGTTTTCTAACTAGTTGGGAATCACTTTATAAAAATATTCTATGAGAACAGACCTTGGGATTGATTATAGGTATATCACCTAAACTCTATCCAATAGCTTGGACATTTCTTTTGAGTAGGTCAATTAGAATTTCATATTGTTAATGTGATATGTTATTGGATATTATTACTGGAAATTTCTCTCTTTCCATTAGGTAAGCGTACTTCAAATAACATGGTAATATCTTAAGATCAAGACATGGGGGTTGTTCAGGGGATGACATTAAATTAAGGTTTCCTGTTACTAAGGCTGGAATCTCTGGTATCATCCCATATTCTTTTAATAAATCATAAAAAATTCAGATTATACCTCATCCTCTAACATGAGATTAGGATTTTCAGGTTCTTGGAAATTAGAATTTTCAAATGAAGAATGTTCTCCTAATGATAAAAAGTCAAGAAGCATACCTGAATCTTCAATTGGTTCTATACCTTCTTCATGAGAGATCTCCTAAAGTTATTTATTATTGGAAGGATGATTCATTGCATCAAGAATGTTGAAGTGTATTGTACTATCTCCATGTGGCATTGTGAGTGTTCCATCATGGTCATTGAGGATAGTCCTTGCTATTTTTAGGAATTGAATCCCTAGTATGATGGGAGAGTGGCATGGTGCTCTGTCTTCTTCCCTAGCGAGGACATAAAAGTCTTCTGGAAAGAACAATCAACATACTCCAATGAGTACATCATCTATATCTCCAGATGGAAAAATGGTGGATATGTTTTCTAATTGGACCACAACTCAAGATGGTTTTAATATTCATATCTACAAGGATGACAATACTGACTGGCGAATAACATTTATTGAAGCTCCTAGATCACATAGTGCGTCAATAAAATTTAAATAAACAATAGTTCAAGGAATAGAGAATGTACCAAGATCATGGAATTTATTTTATCATTGGTGTGATCAGTGCTGAGACACTTCTTCTTATACTAATTCTCTCATTTTCATCTAGTCGACTTCTTTTTGTGCATAGCTCCTTCAAAAATATTTCATGCTTAGGGATTTTTTTGATGGAATCTAGTAGTGGGATATTTATGTCAACTTTCTGAATGGTTTCTTGAATTTCTTGTTGAATTCAATCTTCTTCAGCCATATTTTACCCAACTAATGTATATGGGAATGTTTCTTGGATATCCTTTTTCTCCATTTGTTGTTTTTGAAAAGGTGTTTCTGTCATTTCCTTCCCAAACCTAATTGTTTCATCTTTTTTGTTTTAGTCCACTTCTTTTGGATGGATTTGTTGTACATAATTAGGTTTCCTAGAATCATTATCTTCACTTTGTTCAGGTGCATGAGCTCTTTTCCACTTCACGTTGTAATGACGCACACACTTTCCATGGGATTTAAAACTATTTGTGATGGGAGTTTGCCTTGATTTTTGTACAAAATATCCATAAGGATGTTAAATTTATTATATATATTTTTCACTTTCTTCATTAGATCATTAATCTCTATTTCATGGTGGTTGTTATGAGAACTTGTTAAAGGTTGTTCATATGGTTTCTACTTGTATGGTTGTTTATAGGGTTATTGAAATGATGGAAGGTTTTGGTATTGAAACTCCAAGAATGAATGTTGATTTTGGTATTGATTATGAAAAATTGGTCTATCCTAATTATATCTAAATTCATATCCTTTTTGGGGGTGACATGGTTGATTTTACTAGGATTGTCTTTATTGATATGTAGCATCACAATTTTTAGTTCCCTGTACTTCTGGACATTGATCAGTGTAATGATAACTAGAAGATCATAAACCACACACCTTATTTGGGCCTTGTTGTTCCGTCTCTTTGTTCACAGAATGTTGTATCATCACACTAGTCATTTCATTAAGTGTTGCTCCAGGTAAGGATGAGGATAAATAAGAAGTTCTTAACTCATGGATACCTCTAGTTCTTGTTCCTCCAGTTTCAAATTGCTATGAGTTTTTCACAATATTCTCAATCAGGCCTCTGACATCTGCTGGTGACATGTCGATCAAGGCTCCTACAGATGAGGCATCTAGTAAATTTTGATCATTATATCCATGGTAAAAGAACACAAGAAATTGGTTCTCTTATATTTCTTGGTGTGGGAAGCTTGAACAGAGGTTCTTGAAACATTCCCAGTATTCGTAGAGAGTCTCTCTAGTTGATTGATGCAAGACATAAATCATATTTTTTATTGATGTGCTCCTGAATGTTTGGATGAATCTCTGCAAGAAGAGTTTTTTGAGATATTACCAATCATTTATCTCCCCAGGTTGGAGATTATACATCCATTCTTTTTTTCTACTCCCTCAAGTGAGAAAGGGAATTCCCCCACTATACTTTCTATTCAATGACTCCTCAGCGTTTGAAGCTAGAATAGACATAGGTGAACTCTTGGATGTTTTGATTTTGGTCTTCACCAGCAAGACCAAGAATGTTCAGTAGTACATGAATCAAATTAATTCATAGTTCAAAATCATTTTCTATTTAAGGGATAGTGATTTGGTTATTTTGATTTGAAAATTGAGGTGCACAGAGATCAAGCAGAGTTTGATTGGGATTATCATCCATTATTGACGGTTCAGCGAGATCGCTGGAATTATCACATTAATTCGTGAGGTGTATTTATTCAAACTCACTTTGATTTTTTTTCTCAATTGGGTTATTTTACGATCAATTTCATTATCAAATTCAATTAAAGGGTTATTTGAACAATGGTTCATTGAAGATTTTTTTTAGTTTCTTTGTGTTTTGAGGAACTTCCTCCCCAGAAATAGTGCCAAGTTTTATGAACACCTGTTGTGGGATGTAGAAAAAGAAAGTATTTACTAAGATAAAATATACTATAGTGGTTAACCATGGTTGTCTCCTGACAAGGAGTGCACAAAAAATAGTTTTTCACTTTTTATTTAGAGAAAATGTTGGGTGTTTTTGAAATTGTTTGGTTTTAAAATCAATGTGAGAAATGAAACAAAAAGAAGAAATTGAGAAAAATATTCAAGACAAAAATGGAATGAAAGCGATTTAAATAAAAATTTATGAGATGGGAGATCACGTTGGGGTTAGTTTTATAATTTCAATTCTATACTTGTTCAATTTTATTCAATCCTCTTATACTAAGTTTATTTAAGTGACATTTAACAATTTGTTTCAACTCACTTTTTTGGATAAATGTTTAATATAAGAATTGAATTTAACAAAACTATATTTTTGTCTAATATCCATTTGGTATTCGATAGAGTTGTAGTGAATAAACCCAATTATATTAGGCAATTCCATATCAGGTATTGCTTATCCCAAATAATCATGAATAATCACAACCCCTCCCACACGCACTGGCGATCACCAAGTACATCACCACTATTCCCAAATCTTATTATATCGAATATAGAACTGAATCAAATATAGGGAGAAAAATTTTCATTTATAAATGAAATAATAACAACAAAATATAAAATATAATACGATCGCATAAGATAATAAATTTCGATTTTAGAATTTGAAAACAACTTCACAGAAGAGATATATTTTTTATTCAATAAAATGTAAGAACTCAAAGCTTTAAAAATATAAAACCATCCCTCCCCAAATCATCGTATATTTTTACCCCACCATGGTAAGGGTAATTGAGATGAAATGGGAAGAAAAAGGCATTATGGATCTTTCAGAACAAAAGAGTGAAATGAAGAACTCAAAAATAAATACTTTGGAATCTATCTGCCAGATGATCGCTTCAGTTATATCTTCCCCTGGCCGAATGAGGATGAGGTACATTCTTTTAGAATGATTGCAATGGAGTTATACATCTACCCTAAACATATCAGTGCCATTGGAGCCGTGTCAAGGATGTTATTGATGCCTAAATGGAAGATACATTTCATGGCCGCCAAATACTATTCCACTAACCCTTTTTTGACCATTACATTGGCGGTATTAATAAATAAATTTTTTCCTGAAATTTTGTGATAATCTGAACCTTCTAGAATGATACTGAAAATAGCTAAAACCACTGAATTTGGAGGCCAGTGGTATAAGATATACTCTATTGAATAATTCATATTCCATTCTACTTTCAATAAAAACTTTTCACATTGATTGAAATTGATGGGCATGTAGAAATTCGAATTGGAACTTTTCCAAAAAAAAACATATGTAGAAAATAGACATATACAACCTAAAAAAATAAATCACTCAATTTGGTTCAAAATATTAAATGTTATTACCAAAACACATAAGGTTCATAAAATTGTACATTTCCAGATATGACCAATTTTAATTTTTAAGCTCAAAACATACCAAAAATTAGAAAATAATGTAAATAAGCTCATATTAATTAATTTGAAGGGATTTATTCATTTAAAAACATATTAATTATTACAAAAATACTTTCTCTATCAGACACTATGTTTTACTCACACCCTATATTGGCTACAGTGTGGTACCCGAGAATATTTCATTACGAATAACTTGACAATGGAAAAATCCTTAATCTAGAGAGTTGAGTCGGTCTTGAGATTTGAATGGATTAGGATTCGGAATTAGAGTCAAGAACTATTTAGGGGGATGTCTCTGGTAGACTTTATTTTGGGTTTCCTTCACTTTTGGAACGGTTAGCATGACATGGATTATTTTTCATTTGGTTGTGGTTGTTCTATGTTTGAGAAGCTGTTGGTAATATAGGTTCTATTTAATTATCTAATTTATTCTTATTTATAGTGTAATATATTGCAGAAAACTCTAGTAAATAGGATATATTCTCATCATGTGACCTATTAGACCATCGTTTCTAGTCAGCATCCTCTAACATATGGGGAGGTACAATTGAGGTCGCGGGGAAACCTTGCTCAAAGCACCGGTTTAGATGATTTTGGGCTAAGGAGGTTAGCATTTATGATCGTCACATGTTACAAAAATTCATTAACATTATCATAAGAATATCCAAGATATAGTGTGAAAGATCCATACACTTTCATAATTCTCTTTTCATCACCTCATGAATCGCTTCCAATGGATTCTCCATGGTTACAATAAATTTGAGATTAGATGGTGGTGGAAGATCACAGTCTATTCATGGGAGAATATTTGAACATGGAGCTCTCTAGGTCTTGAGATGATTCTATCCACACGTAATTGTGCACAACACAAAGGAAATAGACTCTATTGAAAAATAATATAACAGTGTTTATATACCACTATAGTTATAAATATATAATCACACAAATCTCCTTATTGTTTATTTAATCCCTCCAGAACCTCATGTCCATAAAAATAAAAATAATAAAAATAATGATAATAATAATAATAATAATAATTCATGACATTCACTAAACCCACAAATTAAAAGTAAATATAATTTAATAAAATAATATTTAATATATTTTATTTCCAATAAGACCAATAAGCTCAATCTTCCAATAATCCAAAATACTTATTGGTCCTTAAAAAATGACTATTTATTTAATAAATAACAATCACTACATTATTCACTAGTAAATAAATGAATTTTATATTCACTAAATAGAAAATAAATATTTATTAAATATTCCGCCCACATAATATACTTTTGAATAGCTAGTTATGGAATATATATGATCAACCAAATAGATATAATTATTTAACCATATATGAGAATAACATTTATTCAACTTTTAAAATAATAAATAGTAATATATTATTTAATAGAGATTCATGATACATTTATTGTGTGATCCTCTATGATTCATTCCTAGTGGAATTAAGTGACGAATCCTAATGTCCATGACTAATGTTTGGAATCACATGATGACACATATAGAGAAAGAAGTTAATTTCACTAGAAAGGAATACCTCACATGGGTTCCACTATATATTATAACCCATTTATCCTTATATCACTAATCTATAAGGTTGCATGCTGGCATCATCAACCAATGTTCATGATATCTCATTTATTGATTTTCAAAAAAGTAAACATGCATATTAAACACCATGAACACAGATTTATTTAGGATATATAATTTTCATGAAATGAACATAAAAATCAACTTCTGTCAAATAATAAAAAGGAGAAATCCATTCTTGCGTTATCAATTAATGAAATATTACTCATGATGCACCCAACATATCCAAGATCACTACAAATATATGTCATAATGATTTCCATCAACGTAAAAAAATATGTGACTTTTGATTTTCATTAATAATAATATTAAATTCGAAGGTTCAATACAGACAACAATAAATTGGAACATCTAACGGCACATATTAGTGTAGATTTTCTTCTGGCGGGTCTTGTTCTCATAATATCCTACATAGGATATTACAGAGAGAGTACAACATGAGAAATTAATTCAATGTCCAATGAGTCTCCACCCATTCCCTCATGTATCATTAGTAGATTTAAAATAATATAATCCAGCTATAGAACATATTATTTATGAATAGTATTGTGACACTTCTTAGTTCTCATCAAAATGGATAACTGTTATGACCTTTTAGTGCAACACCTACACTAAAAAATTATCACATACTCTTTCATGTAGATTAACAATCATGTTGTTATAATATTTTTATTAATATTAATAATAACAAATAAATATAATACTAAAGTACACAAAATTTGGTTCTAGGAAACCAACACCTACACAACAAACATATAACTTGTGATTATTTAATCTTCATAACTTTCCAACATCTATTAACCATACGAATTTAGTGGCTTCACTATAACAAATGTTAAAATGATGAAACAATGCACATGTTAATACATATATAATTCAACAATAATATATATATATATATCAATTTAATAAATATTCTTTCCCATATCTCTACCCATGATTTCTCTTCGATTTTATTTCCAATATGCCTCTATGAGACTGGTTTTACAGGAATGATATTGTGGTAATTGGCTAAAAATTCCAGAAAATTTCAACACTGATTGACATTTGTACTTATCATTTGGTTTTCTTCATTTTAATCCACCATTATTTTTTTGATTATTACAATCATCATTCATACGGGTGAATGTATGTATCCATTTATAATATATAACTAAAAAACAAAATGGAAAAATAAATTAATTTACAGTAAAAAAAAATAATGTGTCATAATTTGACACCCTTATAAAAAACACGATACAGAATTCTCATTAGGATTGGAAGGATCTATGTGATATACAGGATCAATAACCACTGAGTTATATGTTTGTCCCAATTCATGCATTGGGTCATCCTCATGCACTAGAGTTGAAGTTTAAGGAAGGAAATCATAAAATACTAGATGGATAGTTGGAAATAGAGGTGGTATAGACATGGTGGGATAAGGATAGAAATGATGAGGATTCATCATAGAATATGGATATGATAAAGGTGGGAACATTTTTGAGGATGATGAGACATGGTCTGAGAATAAGAGAGTAATTAAGAAGATGATGGGGCATGGGTGGGAACAACCCTAGAGGCTCAACTAGAGGTTGAGATGTTTTAATAGACAAGGCATTCGTTGGCAGGTCTATGTGTGAATGGGTAAGATGGGTGCTCCAACTAGCTTTTGGAGTACCCCCACTTAGATCCAAATAAGTAGACTGAGAAGAATTCAACTCCCTTTTAGTCGAACGTCACTAGTAATATTAAATAAAGACTAACAACAAGAAATTATATTTAATGAAGAGGAAAAATATTACAATTTCTATACTCTCTAAGGGAACTGATGGAGGAAACCCTAGCTCCCACATCAATTTATCACTATCAAATAATCTCTTTCAATGAACTTCTTCAACATCATTAATAATATTCTTAAAAATTAAATGTATATTTGTATTTATAATGGAAAAAAATTATTCATGAATAAAAAAATTGTGTCACCCAACATCAAAACATCGTATAATAATAGCACGAAAATTATGCCATAATTGTTTTAAATATAAATAACAATCTCATCCTAACATGCCACATGCCTCTTGTACCTACATCCCTAATCAGTCGTTCCGACTCCACAAACGCTTTTAGTTCTAGATAAGGGTGAACTGAGGATCTGATTGATCCAACTGCATTATAGGGCCAGGCACCAACCCATGTCAATGGATAGGGATGTGATATAGTGATGTGTTTAGGGATGGGGGAATTCTTGGATTGGATCTCGAACAATGATATTAAAAATGGGGGGAGGGGTGGGGAAAATCAACTTCTAAATTCCGTCACCTAAAGAGAAATAAGGAATTTAGGAATCTCACATGAAAAAACGTATATTATTTTTGATATTTCTATATAAAGTGGTATGGTGAATGAGAAAATATAATATGTTTTATTTAAAATTTATGGTATATGATTTTGTTAAATTTTTTAGTATGTTTCCCTTTTTATGGATGGAATGATACTTTTTATATGATTCTATGATGATCATTAGACTGAGTTTGAACTTAGATTTATAATTTTCTAAAATAATAATTCTATTTTTGTTGCAGTGCAGAGTTGATGGATTTAGGGATTATGTGTTGTTCTAAACAGAAATGTGGGGTGGTGTAAAGAGAGTTTATATTTGGTCGGTGATGATGGATTTGTCATTCGATTCGACCCATATAAAGGAGCTATTCATCATAGAGCTCAATGAATATACTGGTTCTAATATAGAATTTTTAGTTATTAAAACATTTCTTCAGGACCTTCTAGCTAGCGTCTCCTCTACTAAATTCAACTGGTCCATCCATGAAAGAGATGGTTATCTAATCTCTCGATTCTTTTTGGAAGGGTAGAATACTATGATTTTTGGATCATTATGATTTAATGTATCTCTTTCTCTTGATGGGAATATTTATGAAAATTGAATCTCTATAGATGTTTTACACGATGAGTTCCATTGAAAAAATTGGTGGGAATGTGTGAACATGATAATATTTTAATATCATTGATATATGAACAAATCCTTCAGGCCCCAATCATTATTGAATTCCATTTCTGGTAAACAAAAACACATGTTTTGTTTCAATTCACATGTTTCCTCTCTTGGAAAACCTCTTTATTTTTTATCAATTCATAACCTGTGACCACCTAAAATTTCATTTATAAAAATTCCTCTTGATCTAATTTAATGTATTATTATGGTTATATAAAATTTTATCTTCATTGGTTTTATGTTTTGGGATTTTAAAATACTATTATGAATTGTAACAGTTGCTAATATATCCATTGAACGTTGATCAAATGATTTGTATAAACATTGGTCATTAACAAATCCAATTTACTCAATCAAACGAATTGATGTCCTCAACCAGTATATTTACCCCATACAAAGCCCATTTGTCAGAGCTCATAATGGAGGAAGCTTTATTTGGCTTCGCTCTTGACCCATCGCAAGCCGAGCTTGAATAGGTTATGCTTGAGCAGAACCAACTACATAAGAAGTGTAATTTTATAGAGATTACCACCCGAGCATTGTTATCTGAGCCACCCCATGTGTCTTTCACCATTGCACACCATACCCATAGGTCTTATGCTGGTTCTATAATGAGTTATGTTACAATAACTGAGAACTATGACAATGTATATTATTTTTGTATAAATAATGTGCATTCATATTATTATTGTTACATTGTAAATACTTTTTAAAGAAAAAATAGTATTTTTAGTTAATATTCAACTAAGAAATAAATATTGATGAATAAATGGAATTCTGAATTGAATAATATTTTAATAAAATATTATTATAATAAAATTAATTTTTATTAAATATAAATGACCATATAATTTTATGACTGCAATTGTAATTTTTATTTCTGTTTGAAAGGTATTTTTGTTAAAACCTAGGAATTTTCGATAAATGTCAGTTTTTTTTAAAATGTATAAATTCAAATATATAGAAAATTATTTAGAAAAAAATGAATATTATTTTTGTAATCAGGATGTCAAAATTATTCAATGGAGAATTTTTCCTAATTTTCCAAGACAGTCGATTTTTTGGGTAAAAATTAAATATCGTTTATATATATAATGTGTTTTATGACATCATAATGACCAAATAGTGATGTAATAAAATACTATGAACATTATTTTTGGACAATATATATTTTCCCATTAAGATAATGTGATTTTATATTTTTTGTATTTTTTTACAAATCATTAGTTGACCCTTCAAGGATTATATAACATTTTGTATTTATTAAATTTTTTTCCTTGAGAGTTTGACTCACATACACATAATAAACCATATTATTTTAAGAATATTGGCCATTTCCCTTATAAAATATTGTTTCTAACTCCATTTTTTCAAAAACAATGGGAAAAAACACGGCATGTGTTGTGGTTCTGATTAGTTTAATGTGAGGCATCCCAAACCTTAATAATAATGAATTCCCTCTCCTTTCCAATATAATCCCACCCATGCATCCACTTCCACATCTCTAAATTCCATTGATTGACCAACACATACAATCCCCTCTCTAGGTCATCCCAAGGTTCTCCATGCTCCCATGAATCCTCTCTCAGGCCTCTCACAAGACATTGGGATCACACTTCCTTCTAAGGGATGTCTTCCTCTCCCATTTTTGTTTAATTTTATTTAAGTTGCATGCCCTATTGTTCTCAATTAAAAATGTAGGGGTGTTATTTCAAACCTCTCCCATACTATCCTAATTAGGTTTTGATGATGGGATACCCCTTTCTCTCTCATTAATGCCTCCCATGTACACCTATTACCATGCCGAAATTCCTTGGGGGGATTTCTCTATCCACTTTACATCCAAGTAATTATTTTTTATTATGCATATTCATTCCATTACATTTATTGGGAAATGAATATATATGACCCCCTTACTGTCAATTTCATATATATATGATCAGATACAATTTTATCTCTCATCAAGCATTTTGATGAATCCTTATGTCACACTGTCATGCTGCTGAAATTGCACCGAGTTTTTCCAAGCCATGATCATTGTGTAGTAAATACCATACCCATGTATCTATCAAGGGTATTCACATTTATGAACATATATATAATGAATTTTATTTTCATGTATTTATTTATCATTAATTAATCATGAAATAACTTATTTTTTTGATTGATTCCATGTTATATGATCCATGTGGCACACTTATGCATGAAATGATTTGTTTAAGAATGGTGCGCCCTGATAGTGCTCCAATGAATTAGGTAACATATAGTATTATGATATGTCATGTGAAATTGGAGTTGAAACATTCTAATTCATGTGAAACATCGTTTTATGTTGTGCATCATGTGAAATGAGGGTTTACTCATGCTTCATGTAAAATGATCCTTGGTTTATGCTAATTCCATGTTAATTGTTGTTGCCACATTTCCATGTTATGACTATCATGCATTATCATGATTTATGTTCATGTTTATCTTGTGCTCCATTGATATTACTATTGTCTATCATCTATTTCATTCCTCATGTTATTCCATGTTTTTTTATATACTGGGATTTATAGCTCATCCTTTCTTATGAATGTCCTCAGGTTATCCCATTCAATGCAAAGTACGAGGGATTGTAGTGGTCATGTAAATGATGTTTTGAATAAATATGTTGTATTTCATGTTTTAAGTTGTTATGTAATGATCATAATACCCATTGACACTACACCTATCTATCTTCTATTTTGTATCAAGTGAAGAGTTAATATAATAAATTAGGTTTAAATATGTAATAAAAATGTGGGTTATTATAGTTGGTATTAGAGAATAGGTTTAGTTATTTTAGGGACTAGGATTATAAAACCCTAGCGAAGACATAGAGACTAGAATATGTAATATAAAAACATCCTTATGTACCCGGGATTATTGATTAAGTGTTTTATCATGAAAATACATCCCTGTTTGGATATGACTAGGTAGAGGCGGCTCTGGCATAGATGTATCCTTGGGGTAAAACCCGAAAACACCACTTTAAGCTAGAATCGAACAAGAATGGGTGAATGACAGTGGGCCTTGTTTCACTCTTGGAAATGAAACTCCCGGGGGATATGCTTTGGTAAATTCACAAGCTTATTATGATCCCTTATTAAGGGAGTGAAAAAATGCCCCTAAGAAAATATGTTAGATTGTAGATCATGAATAGCATAGATTGAATCCTAAGGATTCATATGATAAGGAAATACAATTTATTTATAAGTCAACAATTTTATCCTTGTATTTCCTTTATATTTTACCCTAAAATTTCCTTTTATTCCTGCCAATGACCAGTAATATGAGGACTCGGGATAAGAATCGATGTGAAGATCAAAGTAATGACTGTGCTAAGGAGCTGCCCAATCTGATGGGAGTGGAAATCTAGAACATTTTCACACTTATCTCTTAGTTAAATAAATATTTGAATAGAAAAATGGTCAAGAGGAACGTTCAACACCCCATGAGAAAGAAAAATTCTCTATTGAGCTCTTCATGAGACAATGGGCTCCTACTTTTAAAGGATCATTTGATCCCTCAATCACTTAACAATAGATCAACTCAATTAAAAAGATATTCTCCATCATTCAATGATTTGAAAAAGAGAAGGTTATCTTGGATTATTATCATATGGAGGTTGATGGTTATCAATGGGGATGTTGATAAAAAGTGATGCATGGAGAGGAGATCGAGGCATTGGAATTGAAGGATTTTAGGAAGATTTTTTGATAAATATTTTCTACGCATTATCCGACATAAGATGGAAAGGGACTTCTTTGACCACATGAAAAAAGATGATGAATCTATCAGAGTGTACAAGGAAAACATTACAAGGATTGAATGATATGCCCCTGGCTTTGTCGTTAACCCAAAATTCAAGGTTGACTGCTTCATTGGTGGGCTAAAACCTATCCTACGGAAAGAGTTGGCGATCCAAGACATTGACAGATATAAGGGAACATTCCGATGTGCCCTCAAGGTTGAATTGGAGATCAGAGAATCTTTGGGGTATCATGAGGATAATATGTGAAATGTGGACTTCAATGTTGGCAGTCCATTAGATAAATCCATCAATGCTAAGAATATCAAACACCCCACATGCCAATGTAGAGGAAAGATGCACCACAGAAATTCCCCGAAGGGGATAAAGAAATGATTTAGGTGTGGAAGAGAAGGGCACCTAATTGTTAATTATCCTCATGAAAAACCCAGGAATGAAACAGATGAGAGAAAATATCCGTTCAAACCTCAATGTGTTGTTCATTTCTAAAACAGAAAATGACCGAGGCATCATGAAAATCAGTGCCCTAATCCAATGGTTTTCGGAGGCAACCAATAACCACTAAAAATGAAAGGGAGAGCTTTTTCCATCACTACCACCGAAGCGATCCTCAACAATAAAGTGGTGATAGGTACGCGGTTTATTAATTCCTGAATAGGGAACAAACATTCTGATTTAGGTTCTACTGATTATTTAATATCCCAAAAGTTTTGTAGAATAATCCCTAAACCACCATAAAACAATGAAGTAAAGATGTCGGTGAGTAAAGAAAATGGGGAAATCACTTCATCCTCAGAAAATAACTCCTCCCCTGTCATAATTTGTGGATTGAAATTTTTGGGGAACCACATCATACTACATCTGGTGGAATTTGATGCAAATATTGGCATGGATTGGATTTCTTTATATAGGCCAACATAAATTACCGTGAGAGGGAAATCACTCTCCATGTGGAGAATCGACTACCGATTCTTTACAAGTGCAAGGAGGAAGATGAATCTTTTTAGCTCTTTTGTCACATGTGTGGATATTAATGCTACATGAGCACACATATCTAGCTCAGATGATTGAGTCTAAGGGGGATACCATCCATGAAGACATTCCTATTGTGAGGGAATTTGACGAAGTGTTTCCTAAGGAATTGCATGGTCTTCCTCCTAGAAGAGATTTTGAATTCTCAATTGATCTTATACCTAGGGAGTTTCCAATATCTTATAATCCTTATAGAATGACTATTTTGGAGGTTGAGGTGCTGAAGAAACAACTATAGAAGAGTCTGAATAAAGGGATTATACACCAAAGTGATTCACCATGGGGTGCACTATTCCTATTCGTTATGAAGAAAGAATGGTTAATGTGCCTTTTCATCGATTATCGCGATCTTAACAAAATCATGATAAATAACAATTAACCTCTCCCATGAATCGAGTACTTGTTCGATCAGCTACGTGGAGCACAATACATATCCAAGGTGGATTTGCAGTTGGGATATTATCAAATATTGGTGAAGAAGGAAGATATCCCCAAGACTTCATTTCATATAAAATAAGGGCACTATGAAATCATAGTAATGCCTTTTGGACTCACTAATTCTCCAGAAATATTCATGGACTAGATTAATAGAGTGTTTAGGGATTACCTCAACCAATTTGTGGTTGTCTTTATTTATGATATTCTAATGTACTCCAAATCCAATGAGTATCATGAGGAGCATCTATGAACTATACTAGAGACCTTGCGGAAGGAAAATCACTATTCAATGTACCACAAGTGGGAGTTCTGGTTAAAGGAGGTCTCATTCTTGGGCCATATCATCACATGAAATTGGATATATGTGGATACCTCCAAAACAGATGCAATTGAGTGATGGTTGAGGCTATCATCGGTAATAGATATATGTAGATTCTTGGGGTTAGCTGGATATTATTGATGGTTTGTGAGAAATTTCTCACGATTTTCCAACCCACATACCAAGCTAACTCAGAAGGGAGTTATATTTTCATGGAGTGATGAATGCGAATAAATCTTCAAGGAGTTAAAAATAAGGCTTATCACTATGACCGTTCTCACTTTACCCACATGTGGGGAACATTTTATGGTATTCAGTGATTCTTTGAAGAAGGGTATGGGCTGTGTGTTTATGAAAAATGACAAAGTCATTTCCTATCCTTCAAGGAAATTGAATGTTCATGAGTAGAATTTTCCATAACATGATTTGGAGTTGGTTACGGTGATCTTTTCTTTAAAAATTTGGCAGATTTATCTTTTTGGATAGATGTGTGAAATTAGATATGGTCCATAAAATCATCAAGTATATATTAACACAGAACGAATTGAACATGCGACAATGAAGATGGTTAGAGCAGATCAAAGACTACGACTGGTGAATCCATTACCACCTTGGGAAAGATAACAAGGTAGAATATTATATATGTAGAAAGTACCAAATGATTCAATCACTAATGATAATTTAGAAGAATCCAATCTTCTTAGATTCTTTGAAAATAGACATGATAATTATAAAGAAGGGAACATCATCAATCCTTTCACAAATGATTTCTCAACAGCCTCTTTTTGAAATGTAAAAGGATGCTAAAAATGAATTATGTGAGGATTTAGAAGAAAGTGAAAGATATATGAAAAGGGAAATCCTTTGAGTTTAATGTTAATTAAGAATGAATTGTGAGATTTGGGAAAAGACTATGTGTTCCATCATTACCATAGATGATGAAGGAACTTTAGGATGATGCACATATATCAGATCTCTCTATTCAACCAGAAAACACAAAGATGTATTCAGATCTCCAAGGGAATTATTGTGGGATAATATGAAGAAAAATATCACTATATATACAAAAATGTTCCTTGTGTGTCAACAAGTAATGGCAGGGAAGAAGAAGTCTAAGGGGATGATGCAATCATTTCCCATACCAGCATTGAAATGGGAGAACATCACCATGGACATTGTCACCCGACATTCGAAGTCATCTAAAGGACAAAATGCAATATGAGTTATTGTGTATCATCTTACAAAGTCTGTACACTTTATTGCAATTTTGGAGGATTCTAATTAGGATCAACTAGAACAAATATATATCATGGAAGTGGTAAGGATTCATGGAGTACCACTATCTATTGTATCTTATTGAGATCCAATATTCACCTCTATGTTTTGGAAATGTCTTAAATATGTTCTAGATACTGAGCTGAACATTAGTACTTCTTATAATACTCAAACTGATGGCCAATCTGATCGGACAATCTGATCACTTGAGGACATGTTGGGATTGTACTGAATGGACTTCACAGTAGGATGTGATCATTATATTACTCTAATTGAGTTCTCTTATAACAACAGTTTCCACACGAGAATCTGAATGAAAATTTATGAAGCCCTATATGGGAAGAGGGGAAGAACACCGACATGTTGGGATGATGTCGGTGAGCATAAGCTACTTGGACCAAAAATTGTCAATGAAATGGTGGAGAAGGGGAAACCATTTAGCATCATATCAAGGTATCCCGGAGTCGACAGAATAGTTATGCATATAAATGTCAATGGTGGAGATTAGGAACTTGGAGAACCTTTGAGATTCTTGATCGTGTTGGGGCTGTGGCCTATCGACTAGCACATCCATCTACCATTTCCATAGTACATGATGACTTTCATGTATACCTCTTAAGGACGTACATACCAGACCCTTCACATATACTCTATTAAGAAGTAGTACAAATAGAGGATGTTCTTTCTTACGAGGAGCAACCAGTGAAGATTTTAGATCGTAGAGAAACAATTATACTAAATAATACAACTCCCCTCATCATGGTGTTGTGGTGAAACCACACGTTTGAAATGATACATGGGAATCATAGGATGTGATGAAGCAAAGTAACCCACATCTATTTTAGTGTGGGAGAAGGAAAATTCTAAGGTGAAAATTCTTAAGTGGGGAATATTATAACGACCCAACATTCATTAATGAGAATTTCTCTTGATCTGATTAAATGTCTTTTTAAGGTTATATAAAATGTGAACTTTATTGGTTTTATGTTTGTAGATTTTAAAATACCATTATGAATTGTGACCATTACTAATATATCCATTTTACAGTGATCACATGATTAGTATAATTATATGGATTTAATAAATCCAATTAACTCATACAAATGATGTGATTAACTCATCCAGTAGACTTTCCCCATACGAAGCCCAGATGGTTGAGTTCAGAAAGGAGGTGGTGTCATTGGGCTTCACTCTTGACCATCCGAAGCCAATCTTGACACATTAAGCCTGAGCGGAACCGACTATGAGATAAGGGGACGTTAATATAGATTACCACCCAAGCGATGTTATCCGAGCCACCCCAATAGTCTATCATCATTGCATACCTTACCCTTTCGTCTTATGCAGGTGTTATAAGGGGTTATTTAACAACACTCTTGCACTATGACTATGTACATTTATTTGTATAAATATTGTGCATTCATTTTTTTATTGTTAGATTGTAAATTGTCTTTAATTAAAAAATAGAATTTCTAGTTAATATTCCACTAAGAAATATATTTTGATGTATTAATGTATTTTTGAATTAAAAAATATATTAATAAAATAATGTTATAATTAAATATTTTTTAAATTATTGATTATCATACACTTTTATGAATGAAATTTTAATTTTTATTTATGTTTGAAAGTTGTTTTTGTCAAAACCCATGAATTTTCGACAAATGTGAGTTTTTATTTTAAAAGTATAAATTCACATATTTAAAAAATTATTTAGATAAAATGAATATTATTTTTGGAATCTGGATGTAGAAAATATCCAATGGTGAATTATTCATAATTTTCCGAGACATTCGATTTTTTTGGTAAAAATTAAATACCGTTTAAATAATAATGAATTCTTTCCCCTTTCCTATATAAACCCAACCAATATTCCACTTTCTATTCACTCAAATGCTTTAGATTCCGACCAACCCCAATCGTAATATGTCTACAATCCTCCCAAGGTGCCCCATATTCTCAATAATTCTCTCTCAAGTCTCTCCAAAACCTTTGGGATCACACGTCCATGTAATATATTTCTCCCTTTCTCATTTTCGTCTAATTTTCTTTATGTTGTTATGCCCTTGTTTTCAATTAAACATATTGGGGTATGATTTCAAAACTCTCCCATACTATTCTATTTATTTTTGGATGATGGTAGACCCGTTTATCTCTCATTAATTCCTCCCATGTACACCTGTTACAATGACGAAATTCATTGGGGGGGATTTCTCTCCCCTCTTTTACATCCAACTAATTATTTTGAAGTATGCAAATAAATTCCATTAAATTTGTTGGGAAATGTATATATATGACACCATAATATCCAGTTAATGTATATATTATGTGAAACCATTTTCTATATCATCAATCATTTTCATAAATCCTTTTGTCACGCCGTTATGTAGCCGAAATTGTACCGCTTTTTTTCAAGCCAAGATAATTGTGTTCTGAATACCATACCCAAGTATCAATCAAGTGTATTTACCATTATGAACATATACATATTGATTGTTAATTTCATGTATTTATTCCAAAGTAATAAATCTTTTAATAGATAATGATGTTGATTGATTCCTTTTTATATGATCCATGTGGCACACTTATACATGAAATGAAATTTTTAAGAAGGATTCGCCCAGATAGTACTCTAATGCATTTGGTAAAGTATAGTATTATGATTCATCAAGTGAAATGGGTGTTGACTCATGCTAATTAAAGTGAAACTAGGTTTTACTGGTGCTTCATTTTCAATGAGGGTTTACTCATGCTCCTTGTGCAATGATCCTTGGCTCATGCTAATTCCATGTTAAATGTTGTTGCCACATTTCCATGTTTTGATTATCATGATATATCATGACATTATGTTCATGTTTATCTTGTTCTCTATTGATATGGTTATTTTATATCATTTATATTATTTCTAATGTTATTTTATGTTTATTCCTTTACTGGGCTTTATAGCTCACCCTTTTCTATTACATTTCCTCAGGTTATCCCATGCAATGTTATGTAAAAGAGAATGTCGTGATCATGTAAAGGATGTTTGGAATAAACATGTTGTATATCATGTTTTATGTTGTTATGTATTTATCCTAAACCCAAGATACACTTGTCCTTTCAATCTTACATGCTTTATCAAGTAAATAGTTCATGTAATAAAATAGGTTTAAGTGTGTAATAAAATGTTGGGTTGTTATATAACCCACTTATATCATTCACTTTTTCACTTACTCTAGTCGAGGAAAAATTGTTTGGTCAAGCACAATTATCAAAATTTTATCTTCGTATTATGAATTATTATATATGGAACATATTTAAAATTATGCCACAAATTCTAAAACATTCAAATTAAATAAATTCACCCTTATTTAGTGTTAAATATTTGTATCTTTTAAAATAAATAAATACATAAAAAATCTTCTACTGAATATAAATGAACAACCTAAAAAATCTAATGAAATAAAGTCTACCCACTAATTTCTTTAATATCACATCTGGTCACCTCCCCTCCACCATTGATCCAAAGGACATTTATAAATTATAAAAAATTTAAAATAATTCTTTCTTGATAATTTTATTTTGTTAGGAAATTTTTATATTGTTATAAATATTTCTATAATGATGTATAATTTTGAGGAGTTATAATTCTCCCCCTTATGGGGAGATTATCCAAATTAATTCACTACTATAGTGATGATCTATTACAGCCCTTAACATAGGTGACAATAATTGGTAGTCATTACACTGAAAACATTACCTTTACTATCTCCCCACCCTACTCGTTCCCTCCCTAATCTGACTTCACACCCTCTCCTAACACCCTCACCCACAACCCACCATTGTTTCAACCATCGTAATGCCGAAGCCCATAACCAATACAATTTTCCCAGCATAATAGATCCCGCTTTCCACTAACTTTAATTTAGGCCTACCCCACTAGCATCACATCCCCCATATCCTCTAATCACGATCCACCCATTAGTCTCTATATTCATTAAGTAAACACTATATTCAATATGTATTATTGATTCATTGAAAAATATATTTATTTTAGGGTTCCAAATGGTTTCCTGTTGTTATAGGAAAATTTATTATTTGAATCTCTTTTAGCTTATGTTCCTTAACCAATTTTTTCCTCTGAATAAAAAAACAGCATTTATTTACACTACTACAAAACTGGGTTTTATCAATGCTAAATAAAAGAAATGATAAAAGGGGCCTTTTATGAGCACTTGATAAAGCAATGATAATGGTCAAAAAATAAAATTTTAAAAGAATAACTTTTCTAAAAACCAGAGGGTGGACCACGCCAATATTATTAGCGCTTCACACCCTTATAACAACACTCTCCTCCCAACCTTCCATTAATATCACTAACTACCACCTTTTAATAGTACAAGGCTCCAGCTCACCTGCCTGTGCACCCATTCCCTTACTGGGTTTCGAAAATCAGACCTCCTCCTCATCTTCATGCATCACTTCCGCTCACCTATAATGTGTTTTTCTCATTTTATGATATATATATATATTGTTACATTTTTAACCATATATTTATATATTTTTCATTAAATGTTTTATCCATATATATATTTGAATTCATATATAAAATCATTTTGTGGGTTTGTGTATTTGTGTGTGTATTTATAAATAAATTAATATATATATATTTATACACATGTGTGAAGCAATAAATATAATTATACAAATTTATATTTATTTTCATATATTATATATATATATATATATATTCGAATATGTAGATGAACCAACATTAGTTTGTCAACTCACACACAAATATGTATATATATATTAATTTCATAACTATATTAATCGTATATATATATGTGTACATAAATTTTAATACATTAGTATTTTAAATAAAATGGATATTATTTTTTATTTATATAAGGTTTATATAGATAGAAATATATTTTATTTATAAATATGATTAATTTTTTTTAAAAAAATACATTTTTATGACTGAATAAATAAAAATTATGTATATATTGATAAATATTTGAGTATAAATAATATTACATTGTGAAAACAGATAAATTTCGAAACCATAACATCAATATTAACGTAATACCATGGAATAAATTTATCCATAATGATAAATGGAAAAATTCCCCATTTAGGGAGGCTGAAAAACAGTCAAATGATAAAACATTAGGGTAACCCAACAAAAAAACTATTTTGGAGGCATTATGAACATTTTTAGTCACAAAAAATGAGATGTATGGATTATAATAGGCCATTGGCATGTAGATCTAATCACATGATTTTATTTGTTTTGGGGTAGAGGCCAAACAGACTCCCGAATCAATAGTTATGGCCATTTTAAGTTCAAGTTACATTTTCAACATATTTATGATCTTTTGTTAATTTTTTATTAATTTTTTATCTTTTAAATTTTTATTAAATGACTATTACTACATAAAACTTGCAAATCTTTTAATTGACGATATATTTTAAATTAATTCATAACCTTTTTTACTAAATATCTTATGTTTTAGGTATAAATTTGTATTTATCCTTATCAAAACATATATAAAAAATATATACTAAATTTATATAATTATATATATATAAATATAAATATATTAATATATTAATTTTTTAAAAGAAATGTATTATTTGAAATATGCCCATTATCAGCACTAGTATAAAAGCATTAATAAAGTTATCCAATTTATCAGTGCTTTTTTACTAGTCATGATAAAGTGTGGATATTTGTAAATCTTTTTCAATGGAAGTGTTTTTAGGGATACCTCATTTAGAGAATTTATTAATTTATATAATTATATTTAATTAGAAGATACAATTATTTTCGAATCAAAACAATGTATAAGATCACAACATCCTGAATACTTGATTTCATGTATTGATTCTGTGTATCCCTATAATCTTATATTTATATTAAATATTTTTACAATATCTACTTATTAAAACAATGACTTACTAGAGGTGATTGAAATACATTAACTACGATGATTTCTCTCTCTATTTTGAGATTGGTTTGTTATTATACTATCATATATGAAAAATATTCAACATTCTACAACAGAATTTTTCATCATTATATTAAATACTAAATTGAATACCTTATTTAGTATTATTTGGATTATAAAATGTATATTCAACATCAACAACCTTTGATTCACTGTATAATTGTTTAATTATGAATCTTATTGAAATAAATATTATTAGGATAGATTGTTCGAATACATTTTATACTATTATATCAATATGATAATGAGATTTCAATGATAAGTAGATAAAAACAGTATGAAAATTATGAGAATAAATTAAATTTTTTTTGAACTGAGTTCAAATGTAATTGGTGACTTCATTATATATTGATACAATATTTTATTTTTTATATAAAATTTTTATGAATCAATTGAAAATTTGGTGAACATGTTCATTGAAATTAGGATCCTTATAAGGTGATATGATGAGTTATTAGAGTATTTTATAACATATTCATAATTTTTCATACATATTAGTGTCTATGTAATTAATTATTGATGTTAGATATCATGAATTATTTTGGTAGAGTGATCTGTATAAAATAATATTTATTAAATGTATATTATGAAACTATTTAAATATATAATGAGATCAAAATTCAAATAATTCGCTTAATATTTGTGTAATTGTTACCATTTTCTGTACATATATAGTGTAAGGGATAAAACCTCAGTGTCCTTTCTCAGTATCTATTTTGGGTTTTGAAGAACTTGGAGGTGGTTTCAATGAGTTTTGAGGGTAAATTTGGAAACAGGTTTAGTGCCATTAACATTTTAGGCCAGGTTTTGATGGGGATCCATGGGTTTTATCATAGGTTAGGCTTCTACATAGTGGTATCCCAACTTCAGAATAGGGAGGATCGAAGGAGGAATATCATGGATACAATATTTTTAGGCTTGGTTGCACCATGTTGGTTGGCTGAGGCCTAGGGGCATCCCTGTTGTCGAGTGACGCAACGTGGAGATAGGTGGCTGTGACGTAGTGGTTTTATATGATACATCCAAATTAGGGAGGATAATATGTATTCTATAGGCTATTTTAGATTCCATACTCCATGCTAAATAGTATTAACACTATGGTTCTTAAATTGGATCCCAGACGTAGGTTTTACCAGGGGATGTGATATGGTATCCTCCAACTGTACAGTAGTCTATCTGGTCTACTACATGGTTTTAGGGAATGCGATGTGGTCCCCTAATAATATACCTTCCTATAATCTCATCTAAGATACCTAGACCATGTTTTCTTTCCCACATTTCTCTAGAATCCTAGGAACCCCAGGGTCCTTTTCAAAGTCTTTGATTCCACCTATCAATAGGTATCAATCCCGACTTTTCGAGTTAAATTGCTTGTAATCTTATGTTGGGCCATCCTCTTTGATTGGGATTTCAATCATTTTGATCTCATTTCCTCCCCTTTTTTCATTCCGTATTATGGTGGATAATCTCCATTATTATAATTTTGATTTCTTTATCATTTATCAATGCTTTACTGTAACATAATCATTGGGATATCGTAGTTTCTTTATGGAAGAGCTTATCATAGATCTGTGAGATTAATTCATTCTTATACGAAGAATGCCGAAGAATTGAGGTTGGGGATAATTTTATTCACCTATTTATATACATGAAATCATATATTAAAATTGTTTTATTTCCTTTGATAATAGTGGAATTTACCAAATGAAAAATAAAATGGATTAGAAAATGGAATTAGTTTTTGTTTAGCGATCACATGTTGTAGCTTTCCACCGTGATAATGGTTTTCTTCTTGTATTTCTAGATATTGTTTTATTTATAATGTTAGTTTTATAGAACATTGTTATTCATGGTTTATCATGTTGAAATTAATTATTTTTTGATAAATAAAATAAATCCAATAATGTTTTGTTAGTGAGATAAAGAATCAAAGAGGAGACATGTTTAACAAATCTGGTGTTAATCATAATTTGATGGAAATAAAATTGATGCAATTACGCATGTTTAAATGTATATTTTTTCCATGTTTTAGTTTAATTTGATTAATTACATGATTTTGGGATGATTTTTTAAAATAATGAAAGGAATGAATAATGAATTTTTTCTTCCTTATGTTTTTTAAACTAGAAGCTTATATCATAGAGAATGTTTAAATAATTTAATAGCTTGTTGTTAATTATGATATTCTTTATTTTCATATTTAAAATTGAAATTAACCCATTTAAATTGTTCATAAATTTATAATGTCTTAAATACATAAATTTATTATTAATGATTTTCACATTTAAATATATGACATATTTTTATTCCATTTTACCACATGAGCTAATTAATGTGGCCCACTCATTTTTTGGCCAAATCAATTTGGGCTGCTGACTTGCAAATAAAATTTATTATTATTATCATCATTTATCTACATATATGGATTCTTCAACCTAATCTATCATGTACGTCCATTGATTTGATCTGTTCCATGTGCTGCTAGGTGGGAGGTTCGGTGTTGTCTTTAGGGCAGCCTCCCCTTGGCGGTGCTATTATTTTGTTAGGGGTTTGGTAGGATATTTCATAACCCATATAGAACCTACATTCTATATTTGAAACAAATATAGATGTTCTTTAAAAGAAAATTTCATATGGTAGTAATAGATCCATATTACCGAAATTGATTCACTCTCATTGATGGTGATTTTTTTCTTCACCATGATGGTTTGGTCACCTTTTTCTCTCATCTAGTGTTGAGAATCATCTTCCGTGGTTTCAATATTCCTAGTCGTGGTGCTATCATCCTCATTGGTGATAACATATGGTGGATTGCCAACCCCCATCACACCACATGTGAATGGCTCATAATGGATCCTGCAGGGTTCTTCCTAGTTGAAGATGTGTGACCATAGAATGTATCTGAAGACCTAACATGATCATCATACTATTACATCCAATGAATCAATGGGATCAATGTTCGTGGATATTGAAGTGATATGGATTCCTAGATATTTTTATGGAGTATTAAGTATTTCATAAACCCCATTCCATCTAGGTTGCTGCTTCTAGTGAAAAATATCTATTTTAGCGCTCCTTTGTATTTTAGTTGGCTATCTACATTGCCTACGTGCACCATAATATGTTTTTGTTTTGAGAATATAATAAAAGTGTGTTTGTGGGTGTTGTTTGTGCCTTCTATTAAGTCCCAATGGGACCATATTACATAAATTATGGTGTTTCCTTTTTTATTCACATTTAATATTCTATAGTTTTGTTTCACTATTCCACCATCAACACTCTGTTTGGTGGTGTTTATATTGTAATTAAATTACTTTTACAATTTTGTATATTTAATTAAACCATATTTTTATTTAGTAGTCCTTGGACTTATTTTTTGGGGGTTTTATTTGGAAATTACCCCATACAAATGTTGTATAAGAGCCACCCAAATAAACAATACAGTCTTTCAAATATGAAATTGACAAATTTGATGGATGGATTGATTTAAATTTGAGATGATTATAAATTTGAGCCATGTTATATCAACATGGGATGAAAGAATCCCTTTGCTGACCTAGGAACCCTCATGTATGTCTTCGCATTAATGGTGAATGAATCAAAACCTATTCATTCATCCCTCCCAACATTTTGTTCAAAGCATAAAGCCCTTTATCCTACTATTTAAGTTTGAAAGTCCAATCCAAGGATTATTATGATACCTCCACATCAGATATTTGGTCTAATCTTAAATTTATTATGAAAAAAATCTTCACGTAGTTTTCTACATAAGAAGAATAAATTGTATACCATCATGATGCATCATTTATCCACCATCTAGACACACATTGATAATTTTAATAAAATCTTTTTCATGATCCATAATATAAAATATAATGTCAAAGATTATGACCCCTCCATCATAATTTTAATTTAATTAGATAGTTCATTTGAACATTTTAATAATAATATGATGTATTAAAGAGATTCCTTGAATTTTTAGATGATACATCCACCTATCATTCACATGAGTTTCGTTTCAAGGCTATGGTTTAAAATGAATATGAGGATGTAAATGTGAAGGGGTGTTCGGAGTTTCAAGTGAAAAAGAAAGGTAAACATTCTAAGGGAAGGAAAATTCCTATCCAATCACATGAACATTATTCTAAACCCAAGCCGAAGGAGGTTACCATCCACCACTATGGGAAACCTGGTTATATTAGACACAAATAACCAGATTTGAAATCTGGAAAACCTTCTTTTCGGTCTAGTGATAATTACTCTTTACTAACAAAGGATATGAAAGTGCAACGTGCTTTGTCTGTCTTGATATAATATTGAATCACAATGGGCCTTGTCTTATGATGTTTTTTTCCAAATGTTCCTGAATAAGAGTTGATTTTATTGTATGATTGGGGGAGATGTAAGATAGGTTGTTATAGGAAACAACATGTGTTGTTGCATCATGGGTTGATGTTCTATTATGATAGGTATCTCAATCCATTATCTTGTCAACATATTAATGTGATATGGGTTCATGATTTACCCAAGAATTTGTTCTCACTAGGTGTCCTAGATCTGAGAGGGTTTACATTTAAATCAGATTTTGATTGTCTTAGAATATCTGAGGGAGATCGTACGGTACTTAAAGTCTCCTTGATAAATGTGTTATATGTTTTGGATAGAACAAAACATTTAATTATTTTGGGAATCACAAGGTCCCTATCAATGTAAACTCTGCTTTTGAATAGGTCACTAGGATATGTGAGTGATGAAGGTCTTGAGAAATTCAGCAAGAAAGGGATTCTCACTCATGTTACACTATGCAACATATCATTTTTTGAACTTAGTATCAAGGGTAAGTCTAAATGTTTTAGTTTTCATTGTTACAACTTTAAAGGATGTAACCATATAAAGTATGTTCACGTTGAAATTTGGGGACTTTCTAGGACTGCCTCACATGGTGGAGGATCTTACATTGACACCTTTATAGAAGGATTTTCAAGGAAATTCATTTTTTATAATTGATAAATAATTTTGATATCATTGAGTTGCTTAAAACATGGCAAGCCTCAGTATAAAATCTGTATGTGATGAATTTAATTAATTTGGGGACTGATAGTGGTCTTGAATACCAGTCTGCTGAGTTTGTCATGATTTTTAAAATTTAGGTAATTTTAAAATAACAAACCTAGAGTCGTAATAAATAGTAGATTTTTCTATATGAAAGAATAAATGGTATGATTCTTGAGTAGGTTCGTAGCCTGATTTCATGCTTGGAATTTTTCCAAATCATATTGGGAAGAAGATATCACTATGATAGTTTACATAATATGTAGGTTTCACACATCTATCAATTGATTTAAGAATCCAATTAAATTGTGGAGCAATAACAACCCATCCAGTGAACATCATAGGGAGTTTTGATGCAATTCCAATGATCCTGTTAGTGATGATAAAATTGATCCTAGAGCATTCACGTGAATCATCATAGGGTATACTGAGGGAGTGATGAGGTATATGCTTTGGGTAGATAAACCTCCCTTTCAAAAGTGTATTATTACATAGGTTGTGATGTTTCATGAGTCTATTATTTCTAGTATCCAACCTACCTCCCATGATATTGTTGATCCTTCTCATATGTGGGATCTTGAGGTTTATCCTACAAGTGTTAATGAGTCTTCTATATAGACCCCTTCTACCTAACAGTTGACCCTTTCTCATACTGAGGCATAATTTTAGTTGGATTCTTATGACACTCAAGATAATTGAGTTCCTAGTGACATTAGGGATTATCATCATACTAGAGATATGAAGAGGAGGGTCATTAGACCTCTTCCTAGGTACATACACGTTGATATGGTTGCCTCAACATTAAATGTGGAAACATATCTTGATAGAGTGGTTCCCCCAAAGCTACAATCAATCTATCAAAGATAGAAGCACTATGAATTTTAATTTAGCTATGGAATAAGATATGAAATCACTATGAAAGAAACATATGGGGTCCATTATCAGGAAACCAACAACATCTAATGTTATTTATTGTTAATTGATATATAAATAAAAATAAGAAAAATACTATATGAAATAAAATTATATTTAAAGGTAGAATTGTAGCTGAAGGCTTCCTTCAAAGAGAAGGAACTGATTACTCTAAAATTATTTCTCTTGTAGTGAAATAGTATTAAATAATTTCATTTTCTATTTCTAACCATTAATATTTTCATATTGAAATGTTAGATGTCAAAGTAGATTACATTTATGGCCATTTTATTGAAAATTTCTACATGTCGACTCTTATTGCTTTTGAACAAGAATTTTAAGCGAACCAAGATTTTATTCTTGATAAATAGTTTCATGGATGAAAAAGCTTCAAGACAATTTTATAAGAAGTTTGATTCATTCATATTAGAAAATGGTTTTAACAAGAGCATGTTTGATGCATGTGTATATTTTAAATCTGTTAAAAAATTGATGATTAATTTACATCTCATTGTAGATGACATGTCTGTCATATGTTGTGAAACGAAATTAATCTCCCATGTTAACATGAAATTGAATTCATCTTTGGAAATGAAATATCTAGGCTATGCAATGGAAATTTAGGGCAAGGAAATTTTTAGTGATAGGAAGTATAAGATTCATTATGTATCTCAACATTCTTATATGATTAATGTTCTTCAGAGTTACTTATTTGATGGTTTGAATCCTGTTAGTGTTCCCTTAGGTCAACATTTTAAATTATCTTTATCTAAGTCAGATTCCAAAACTTCTGATATTAAATTAATGAGTATAATCATATACTCTAATATAGTGAAATGTATTATGTATTCCATGATTCGTAGTTGACCATATGTTTCTTTCTCTATCAATACATTGATCATGTTTATGGAAAATCTAGGAATGCCACATTGGCATACTCTAAAATGGATATCGATGTACATTTATTCTACTTCTTCTCATTTAATGTATATATGTTATGTATATTAATTCTTTTGAATTAATTATTGGTTATGTGGATTCATACTATACTAGAAATATTGATACTATGAAATCACTAACTGGTTATGTCTATATTACATGTGAAGGACCTATATAATGGACATCCAATTTGAAACCAGTGGTGACCATTTCAACGAATGCATTCAAGTATATAGCATTGATAGTAGTAGTCAAAGATTCCATATGTCTTAAGGGATTAATTTCTAATCATAGTATAAGTGATTCGGTTATTAGTGTACATTGTGATTCTCCATCTGCACTTTATTTTTATAAATTTTTTAATTTATTGGTTGGTCTGAGAACATAGATATTTTATGTCGTTTTATTATAAAAGTTATTTAAATTGGATCTGTGTGTGTTACTAAAATACACATTAAAGAAAACCTAGCTGATTGTTTGACTAAGGCTGTAACAATTTCCTCATTAATGTATTTCATAGATATCTTGAACAAGGCTTCCCATGAATTATATTTCAGTGAAATAAAATAACAAAATTTCAATTTAAAATGGTGGAGATTTTTTAATTTGGTTATTCTTTATTTTCATATGAAAAATTTAATATTCAAAATTTTCATCCATTTAAATTTATTTCAAGACATGAAAAATATTATTAAATATTTTCTCATTTTAATATTTGATGGATTATATTTTTATTTTAACACATGAGTTTATTTACGTGGCCCTCTCCTTTTTTTGGAATTCTTGATTTGGGATTACACCTTGGATATCCATTGTATATATATTATTTTCATTATTTTCCATCAATTTATGTTGCCACCTAATCTATCCTGACAATCCTTTGATTTGAGTTGTTCCATGGGCAGTTGGGTAGGATCATTGTTGTTGGATTAATAGAATCTTCCTCGTGCCTATGTAGTTATAAATTTAAGGTTACGGTAGTGGGTTTAATCACCTATATGGCACCTGGATTAAGTGAACAAAATAGTTATGAAATCATCTTCTAAGGATGTTGAGGTCATCAAATAAATAGAGATCAAGATTTCAGAAATTGATGACCTCTCGCAAGTAGAGGTTTTTTAATTCCCTATGGTGGTTAAGTATACTTTTGATCTCATTATTTATTGAGAATCATATTCATTATCTTCAATCTCACTAGTGGTTATGCCATTTTTCTCATCAGAAAACGCATCTGGTGTCTTTCTGACTCCCCTACATGCCATTAGGGTGATGGTCATAGTGGAGCCAATTTGCATTCTTCCCATTTGAAGATGTGTTACCATTTATGGAATCTGGAGAACTATAGAGATCATCCTATTATGTGATCCAATGATGTATATGGATTGATGTTCTTGGATATTAAATTGATTTGGATGCCTAGAAATTTTTCTATGGTTGTAAGGTTTTCTTAAAACAGATTTCTTTTTTTTATGGGTGCTTCTAGTGTGTAGTTTCAATTTTAGCACTTCAATGCATTTCAGTTGCCTATCTTCATTGACTCCCTACAATAAAATATTTGTTCATAATCTAATAAATGTGTGTGTGTGGGTGGTGTCATTTCTATGTAGTCGGTCCCAAAGTGACCAGTGCACATAAATCCTATGGATGTTTTTGTTTACGATTATCATTTCATATTCTTCCATTGTTATTTGGATATTCCCACATCATTACATTGTTTGTGTGTGTTTTCATTGTAATAAAATTTATTTTTATATTATATATGTTTTATTAAAACAAACTATTTGTTTTTTGGTCCTTGGAATTATTTTTGGAGTAGTTGTATAACGCCATTACACCATAAGAATTTTTATAGATGATTTGTTATGTCTTTAAAATTTATAACCATTGATAATTGAATTGGTTAATTAAATATAGAATAGAAACCAATTTTTTAATAAATAAAATTGTTTTGGCCCATGTCTAACCACTTTAATTTTAAGGATTAATGCCTTTTGATGGTGTTGTGGGAGCCAGTTTTTAATTGAAGGATGAATTCCTTGTTTTTAGGAGAATGTTGTGTTCTTGATTATGTTAATATCATGCTACCTTTTTTTATTTGGATATGAGCCTTTTTATGGGATGTGATTTGAGAATGGTATTACTAATGAAATATGGGAAGGGAGTCCATAGTTTGTGGTAATAGTTGACATCTGCGATGGTGAGATACATTGTGATATGCATGCTAGTGTCAGTAATGAAAAAAGATATGATGGAATAGGTCGAAGTTAGGCTTAATCATTATTGTGATGATATATGATATTCATTCATGTTAATGAATATGTTTAATGGTGAAATTATTGTGTTTCTTGTTTTAATTACATTCCATTCCCAACTATTTGAGGTAGATGGATGTGTTTTGTTTAATTCTTGTAATGGTAGTTTAGGTTGTTTTCATTGAGTACCTAGAAGTATTATATGGTTATAAATATTAATAAATTTTTATCCCATGATTTTAGTTCTTTAGGTAATGAAAATGTTTCCATTAATACTAATAAATTATGAAAATAGTTGGAGTATTCGTGGATTGCATGGAATTCACTTTGATGGTTAATGAAATATAATCAAAATAATGTTAATAAATAGTTAATTAACAAAATAAATATTTTTGTAGTGTTAAAAGAAAATAACTAATTTTATATATCTCCTTTTATTGCTTCTGTGGTTACAGGATCTCTCAACGTGATAAATAGCATTTAGGTGTCTGGAAGACGATAGCTATTGTTGAGCCTATGACTTGGTTATGACTATATTGTGGTCATGGGAAATAATATATTATCAAAATTGTGTGATTTATTAAACAATCCATCCATGTTCGTAGAGTTAATGACAACCAATGGACTCTGGTAGTGTATTTTCCCCGACAACTAAATTAGAGAGGGTGAGATGGCTGACTACACCATCTAGTATCGTTCTCTTCTCCTAATTATATTATCTTCTTATATTCATGGTGTCTAGTTTCCCCATAAATGTTTTTAAAGGGATTAAGGGATTGTGGTTATATCAGACTCATGTATCTATGGTTATATTATCTAAAGTATTATTATAGGAATGATTTGTAAGGGTGGTGATTCATTGAGGTTCCATACACGGTGCATGGGTTTTGATGGCTAGGGGTATAATACTTGATGTATGATACAAATCATACCAGTTGTGGGGGATCATTAATACAACATGGTTACTAAGGAGATGTGTCAAGATATATTGAAAAGGTGTGATTAATGACATGAATTTTATGATACCTTGTCCATGTGTCATCATGCTAGCTTCTTTTTGAGAGAGATGTATCAGGACATGTGTTGTTTGGTCATAGCATCAAACAATTGGTGAAGTACATGTGGGGTGCCCTTGATGATTTTTTACTATATTATATAATCCCACATGTATCTTTGATATGGTAAGAGGTAGCCTTCATGAGGCTAGGTACTTAATATAACTATTTATGAAAGGAGTTAGTTTCACCTATTGTTCAATATGATTTGGTATGATTTCTTTTTCTTTTCATGAGAGGCTCTAGAGAAGATCCTACAGAGTGTAACATTAAGATGATTCCACATATATATAATCTTTTTTCAGGTCAGTAGGAGTATGTTGGAGATCAAGGTAAATATTTTTGGCTTGTCATTGTTCTGGATCTGTTTGGATTTCATGGACACTGTTGAGTTTACCTTTTTTGTTCTTTCAGTTTCCTTCCATATTTTTTTTTAAATTTGTATGAAATTACTTGTATACTATTTGGTTTCTTTTATCATTATGAGCATGAGTTGATTTGTGTATCTTTATTATATCTCTATTTTGTATGTTCCTATAATAGGGTAATGCCTCACATTTATATGTATTATATACCCTTAGTGCTAGTTTCCAACCAAGGGCCTATTCCCAACATAAATTAGGTGGTCACTATTCTCCACATCCTATTAGCAGCCTAAAAGGTGTACTCATCAAGGGGGAGAGGGAAATGAAATACATATATGTAACACCCCAAGATTTCATAGTGTGTTACTTCATCAAAATAAATCAATAACTTTCACTACACGCAACACCGAGTTCAAGCGCACCATGACTTACCAAACAAGCCGTTCAAAAGAAGTTATGAATAATATTAACTGAATTTTGAACTTTATATAATCCTTATAATTTTATAATCCATATTATGAGTTTCTTAGACATTATGTAAGAACAAATTCATTTTTTTTAGAAAAAAGAAGTATTTTTCAAAAATGCACTTTTACCGACTTTTAATGGTGAACTCTTTTTAAATCCAATATTTTAAACTTTTATATATTCAATTTAACTAAATAAATTAATTCTTTAGAATAGGGACAACAGAAATTTAGAATGTAACACCCCATGCTTCCACGGTATGTTTCCCTTAGAATAATGCAATAGTGTGTGTTGTACGCAATCTTGAGTTCCAACACACCACAACTAATTAAACTAGCTGTTATGAATAGTAATACATACATTTTGAAATTTTATAAATATTATCTTTCAAAATGGACTTCATTTTTGGATTTGTAGTATCAAATTTATCCTAAGGTGAATTTTTTGTATTTTTCAGATAAATTTGATATTTTGATGAATAGTGAAAATTACTAAATGTTAATTAAAAACAACATTTTTAATCAAAATAATTAATAGTTATAAATTATGAATTTGAGTGATTTTGAAGTATATTTAGAATATATTTTTACAATTTAATACTATGTTGGTCATTTGACATAATTTCACAATTAAATTGGACATAAACAAGTGTCAATCTTTTGATAGTTATTATATCTTAAAAACACACTTTTTGTTTTGACAGCGGGAATTAATTTTAAATTAATTTCTGCCAGTTCTGTGTTTTGAATTTAGAAAAATTGATTCCATATTTGGAATCAAGATTTCCAAATTTTGTAAATTGGTAACTTTTATTTTAACACATTTTGAATAATTACTTCGGTAAATATTTTATTTACCATGGTTAATGGGTAAATCCGGTAAATAAGGGTAACAAAATAAGATTATAATAATACTAAATTACACTAAAACGTGCCCTAACCTTATTGGTGGACACATATCCGACCATGGGCATCCATGAGTCGATTTTGGGACCCCATGGATCCACTTATATGTGATAGTGACATTTTATATTAATTAAGTTATGGTGAATACAAAAATGACATAAGCTTATATCTTTTAGAAAAACAATTTTTACATAGGGTTATATATTCTAGAAATTCGATTATAAATATTAATTAGAAATATAAAAAGATTTCCTACATTATAGTATTTTTTTAAAATTTTTAGACATCAAATAATTTAAATTATTAATGACACAATAATGATGCAATGTTTACCTCATTAATAAATCATTTAAATAAATAAGATTATAATGCTTAAAATATTATTTTAACCTGTACAATTCCTATTGTTTGATTATATTTCGACCGTGATTCATTTTATCTTCGACTATAATGATTTTGGGACCATTAGAAACTAAATATCATTATATTATAAAATAATATTTTCACTCATTCCTAACGTAACCCTCCTCTCCCCTATAAAAAGACCCCACTTATATGCAATTCCTCACACCTCTCAAGCCATTTGGATCATCCAAGCTCTGCCCAATGACACTCCCTACATACCTCTACTCTACCTAGAATCCGCACCTTAGGAAGAAGACACTTCAAGAAGTTCTTTGGTTCAATCCAAAGGAAGTTTCCCAAATTAAAGGTAATGGTTTCTCTTAAGGCGTTTTCTTTTATTTTGCTTCTCCAACCCCTAAACTCTTTTTATTTCCTTTATTTTGTAACAACACCAGTATCCTCAATATACAAAGATGTTGTTATAAGATGTATTAGAACTACACTTACACACACCTCCATCTAATGGATGAAGAACATAATGTTTCTGTGGATGACAAACTAACGCCTCATGAAACGATGATTGTTCAATTACATCTTACCACCTCTCATGGTGGCCATTATGATCGAAATGTATTTATATATGATATATATTATGTTTATTATTTCCTTATGCTTCGGTAATTACCAATTATATCAAGCCTTTATGGTTTCCATATTGGGTAAATACGATAATCTCATTAGAGGAAGTGCGGACTACCGCCCCCTCAAAGTGATGTGATTCGTTAATCCCCTATGTGGGATGTATAAAGGATAGAGTTAATTATATTATATATTATATTATACTATAATTATAATATAACTATGTATAATTTTTATTTAATTCCATTAAAGTAAGAAGTAGAAATGAAAGTAGCGTTCATGCGTACGTACGACTTACCGTCTCCATGAACGGTGCATTTCATATCGTACCTCTAAATGTTATTTACTATTATAAATACATGTATATACTGGAAATATATGATATATATGATATCTAAATCATGAATACCATTTTGGATATGATGAAATATTGACCACATGGACAATGTGTAATTATAAAAAGTCCATTTTGACTCAAGTACCAAATATCAACAAAATAAACGTTATTAACTTAAATGTTTACATAATGTTTATAACAAGGTAATAATTTATATAAAGGGAATAATAAACTAGAAAAAGGTTCTTAAGCATGTAGAAATTAACATTAGTTTATTATTCAGGATATTAAAGAAGGAACGCGTCAAGTTGGACATGAGGTAAGGAATTTTCATCTCATTACTTCTTCTTGTGAGATTCATGCCATATTGCCACTATTACCTTTTGTGTGGTGTATGTACTTCCAATAATTGTATTCTTTATGTAATACACTTTAATTTATGAATATTTACATATTCCATTTATGATACCTCTTTCATGGGTTGTATGTTTCGAAAGTTACCAAATTGGTAAGGGTTTACTTCACAATCTCTTCCTTATCCGAGGTTGTTTATACGTATTTATCTACTGGGAACTCATTATCATCCACATCCATGTTTCTTAAAAATGTCTTTCAAAAAAATTTTACTATTAAATAGAAAATGGGTTAATGTCATTTATACCCTTTTACGTTTTTGAAAGGAATCTTTCCGTCATTTTCCAAACAAGGTACTTTTTGTCCTTTTCGACAAATTTAAGGTAAGAATGTTTTTTTTAACTTATACGGCGGGTGCGGCTATTTTCGGCCATTATAACTTCGTCGAAGCTTCCCTTACAAGATTATAAGAATATTTTAAAATTGAATGTATTATTTTATAATTATGTGACTTTAAAAATGATATAAAAAAGATATATTTCTCTAAAATAGTTTTGATTTCATCTATGTCAACATCCTTTGATGGATTTTAAGCTTATTTGAAGTTGATTTATTATGATACAAAACATCCATATTTTATTGAAGGTTTTGTGATATGTTTGACTGTATATGAGTTATTCTTATGTCACTCATGGTTTGTGTTTAAAGTATTGACATTTCATAAGTTATTTTTAATCTGAATGTTTATGTTATATTTCAACCTTTCCTTCAGATGAATGTGTTGGACAAGTATGTTCTGGGTTGGGGACCGATAAAAGTAAGCCCTCCGGTTTGGTCTCCAGTTATTAGAGGTACCCCGGTTTGGTCTCCGGTTATTAGAGGCACTCTGGATTGGTTTCCGGTTATTAGAGGCACTCCGGGTTGGTGTCCGGTTATTAGAGGAACTTCGGGTTGGCGTCCAGTTATTAGAGGCACTCCGGGTTGGGTTCCGGTTACAGTTAGCCTCTAGGTATTAAGGCGAGGCCTTGACAAAGAAATTAAAGTTTAGAATTATGCATTCCCTTAATATGAAAGTGGTTATTGATATTGCATGTGATTATTCGACTAGTAGAATATCCATGTGAGTAAGTAAATGGCATCATTTCATTTAATCTTTTCCACATTATGTTGAAATTCATGTTTAAAAGGATTTTGTTTTATTTATACATTTCCTTAAATGTTTATATTTTTTTATGAAAGTTTCCACTGTACAATTATCCTTACTGAGCATCTGAGCTCACCCCTTTTAATGTTTTATTTTTCCCAAGATCCCAAGAAGTGTATTGTGATTCATATGCAGGGTTATGCCAAGGGAATAATGGCGTTCTTAAAGCACTATCTATGTTGTATTCTATGATTACAATTGTAATGTAATGTTCATGTATGTAATCTATTTTCCAAGACTGCTAAACTGATCTGTCTTTCAGGACTTGATTCCTTGTAATCATGCCAATGTATTAAAATAATGCACCGACTTTGGGTAACTGGGGTCGGGGCGTTACTATTGGTATCAGAGGAAGTTTAGCAACAACCTTGGAAACTAGATTTAGATAAACTCTGATTAGAGCACATATCCCTAAGATAGAATTTGAAGATTAGTATAGGATAACTTCCTAGAATTTTGGTATTGTAGAGATTTTGTGAGTTTTCCGAGCAATACATCCCTGTCTGGATACGAGCAGGTAGAGTCGGCTCTGGCACAGATGTACCTAGGGGTAAAACCCGAAAACACCGCTTTGAGCTAGACTCGAACAGGAACTGGTGCACAACAATGGGCCTTGCTGCACTCTTGGTTATGAAACTCCCAGGGGATTTTCTTAGGATAATTACCATTTTATTTACAAACCATTATGAAGGGCTCATGAGTATATACTTACTCAAAGAAAATATTTTTTATGCTTATGGATTATATCCATAAACTGTTCAATTTACATTAGGTATTTTAAATGTTTGGAATTATGAATTGTAATTCATAAATTGACCTAGTGTATGCCATTATATAGAAATGGCGCCCATTAGAAGGAATGAGAACTCCAGCAATACCTATGATCCAACATGTAAGAAGGATCATATCTTTCGCGGTCTTAAGAAAGAATTAAGAAAGGGAAATAGTCTCCCATATACACTCATAATATGAAGAAATAATGTCATGTGTTAAGAAGATATGTAAAGAATTCTCTGAGTCCTATGGACTTGAAGGGAAGAATGAGATGAAAAGGATGGAAGTGGGAAAAATGCATAAACGGAAGAAGGGAAAGAAGGATTTTCCTATATGTGATAATTGTGGAAAGAATCACCTTGGTAAATGCCAGAAGGGAATGGGAGTTTGTTATAAGTGTGGAGAAAAAGGACACAAAGTACGTGACTACAAAGGCAAGAAAAAGGTTTCAAATGTAAAATGCTTCATCTGCAAGGAGTTGGGACACCACACGAACCAATGTCCAAATCATCAGAGTATGCCCCAAATGATGCTGTTGGATAAAAATAAAGTTATGATTCTACCACATATGAAGAGGAATGATTAGAGTTTTTATGGTGTTATTAAAGGATTATGTCATTTGAGTGTTGTAACAAAAATGTACTGGTTAATATAATTATGGATTATATATGGATTTTACTGCAGTACTATTTTGAGATCGTGTGGAACCAAGAAAAGCGGCTCAATAGCAGGTTAAATTTTTTGAAAATATATGGTTGAGAGAAAGATAAAACATAATATGGTTCTAATAATGAGGTACTGATTCTGGAATAAGAGATGGTTGATTTAAAAAAAATTATATTGGATATTCTTGACTACCTTGAAACTGATTAATGATTTCTATTCCCATCATTGTAAAAGTTCACAACATTTTTCGATAGAAGATGTGTATCCAGTATTCTATAAGGAGTAAAGGAGCACGAATGTAATTAATAAGGTTTTTTGGTAATACAGGATGAGCAGTATTTCAAAAAAATACATGATGAAGGTGTTCACATGTTATTACGTAGGAAAAAGGGTCTTCCTTGTGTTTACCTTCCTTACAAATTTTGGACTGTGAGTTTGGACAGAAGTATTGTGGATAATTCTAGTTTGAGATTATTTTGGATTTCCATAAAACGGACAACCCGAAGGTCAGGCGGCAACCCATCGCATCCGGCAAAGCCACGTGACTTGAACCCACAACCGAATGGCAAAAAGGGTGTATCACCTACCACTGACCCACGTTATGTCCTCGATTGAATAATTTAGTATTTTTACCTTTCTTCTAGATGAATTATAAATTCATTTTTCTTGAACCCTATATGAATAGGATAAATAGAATATTGTTTTTATGTATTATTATCTTTTAGAGTAAAAGATGTGTTTGTGGTAGAACTAAGTTAAAGGACCGGACTCTACTTGTCAACTATGTATTTTTCTTCTTCTCGTATTCAATGTTGAAATTAATTCTTATACCTTAGTGAAGGGATCTTAAAACAAAGAATGTGTTATCCTAATACCATATGTTTTGTTGAACCAATGGTATTTTAAATCATCATAGATTGATGAATTTAAGTAACTGAATTTTACACTTGTTTGTGATTGATGACCTCAATCACTACCTATAAATATTTACGTTTTTCCTCCAATTATGCATCTCTAATTGCCACCAATGTTCTCCAAATCGAGATCATGATTTGGTGGTGACCCTTTTATTTCTCTTTTCTTCTTATTAAGACTAAATTTTATTAATACAATTTCCGATGTGGGTTTTCCCACAAAGATATTTTCTAAAATTCAACCTTTATTTTCAATGAACAATATCAAATTGTGAGGATGCAATTTATTAAAGGAGGGAAGAATGTAACACCCCAAGATATCATAGTGTGCTACTTCTTCAAAATAAATCAATAACATTCGCTACACGGAACACCGAGTTCAAGCGCACCATGACTTATCAAACAAGATGTTCAAAAGAAGTTATAAATAGTATTAACTAAATTTTAAACTTTATATAATACTTATAATTTTAGAATCCATATTATGATTTTCGTAGACATAATGTAAGAACAAATTCATTTTTTTTAGATAAAAGAAGTATTTTTCAAAAATGCACTTTTACCGACTTTTAATGGTGAACCCTTTTTAAATCCAATATTTTAAACTTTTATATATTCAATTTGACTAAATAAATTAATTATTTAGAATAGGGATATCAAAATTTTTGAATGTAACACCCCAAGCTTCCATGGTACGTTTCCCTTAGAATAATGCAATAACGTGTGTTGTACGAATCTTGAGTTCTAACACACCACAACTAATTAAACTAGCAGTTATGAATAGTAATACCTACTTTTTGAAATATTATAAATGTTATCTTTAAAATGGAATTCATTTTTGGATTCTTAGTATCGAATTTAGCCTATGGTGAAATTTTGGTATTTTTAGGACAAATTTTATATTTTGATGAATAGTAAAAATTACTAAATTTTAATTAAAAACACCTTTTTTAATAAAAATAATTAATAGTGATAAATTATGAATTTGAGTGATTTTTAAGTATATTTAGAATATATTTTTACCATTTAATACAATTTTGGTCATTGGACATAATTTCACAATTAAATTGGACATAAACAAGTGTCAATCTTTTGATAGTTATTATATCTTAAAAACACGTTTTTTGTTTTCACAGCGGGAATTAATTTTAAAATAATTTCTGACACTTATGTGTTTTGAATTTGGAAAAATGGATTCCATATTTGGAATCAGGATGTCCAAATTGTGTAAATAGGTAACTTTTATTTTTACTCATTTTGAATAATTATTTCGGTAAATATTTTATTTACCATGGTTAATGGGTAAATCCGGTAAATAAGGGTAACAAAACAATATTATAATAATACTAAATTACCCTAAAACGTGCCCTAACCTTATTGGTGGACACATATCCGACCATGGGCATCCTTGGGTCGATTTTGGGACCCCATGGATCCGCTTATATGTGATAGTGACATTTTATATTAATTAAGTTAAAGTGAATACAAAAATGACATAAGCTTATATCTTTTAGAAAAACAATTTTTACAAAGGGTTATATATGTTGTATTTTAGATTATAAATATTCATTAGAAAGATCAAACGATTTCATACATTATTGTATTTATTTTTATAATTTTTAGACATCAAATAATTTAAATTATTAATGACACAATAATGATGCAATGTTTACCTCATTAATAAATCATTTAAATAAATAAGATTATAATGATTAAAATATTATATAAAACCTGTCCAATTCCTATTGTTTGATTATATTTCGACCATGAGTCATCTTATCTTCCACTATAATGATTTTGGGACCATTAGAAACCGACAATCCTTATTTTATAAAATAATATTTTCACTCTTTCCTAAAGAGCCCCTCCTCTCCCATATAACAAGAGACCACTTCTATGCAATTCCTCACACCTCTCATGCCATTTGGCTCTTCCAAGATCTTCCCAATTACACTCCCTACATCCCTCTCCTCCCCCTAGAATCATCACCTTAGGTAGAAGACATTTCAAGAAGTCCTTTTGTTCAAACAAAAGGAAGTTACCCAAATTAAATGTAACGGTTTCTCTTAAGTTGTTTTCTTTTATTTTGCTTCTCCAACCCCTAAACTCTTTTTCTTTCCTTTATTTTGTAAAAACACAAGTATCATCAATTTACAATCATGTTGTTATAAGAAGGATTAGAACTACACTTACACACACCTCCATCTAATGGATGAAGAACATAATGTTTCTGTGGATGACAAACTAACACCTCACGAATCGATGATTGTTCAATTACATCTTACCACCTCTCATGGATGCCATTATGATTGAAATGTATTTATATATGATATATATTATGTTTATTATTTCCTTATTCTTCTTTAATTCCCAATTATATCAAGAATTTATGGTTTCTATAGTGGGTAAATACGATAATCTCATTAGAGGAAGTGCGGACTACCGCCCCGTCAAAGTGATGTGATTCGTTAATCCCCTATGTGGTATGTATAAAGGATAGAGTTAATTATATTATATATGATATTATACTGGAATTATAATAAACCTATGTATCATTTTTTTTTAATTCCATTAAAGTAAGAAATATAAATGAACGTAGCGTTCATGCGTACGTACAGGTTATCGGCTCCATGAACGGTGCATTTAATTTCATACCTCTAAATGTTATGTACTATTATAAATACATGTATATACTGGATATATATGATATATATGATATCTAAATCACTAATACCATTCTGGATATGATTAACTATTGACCACACAGACAACGTGTAATTATAAAAATTCCATTTTGACTCAATTACCAAATATCGACAAAATAAATGTTATTAAATTAAATGTTTACATAATGTTTATAACATGGTAATAATTGATATAAAATGAATAATAAACTTGAAAAAGGTTCTTATGCAAATATAAATTAACTTTAGTTTATTATTCAGGATATTAAAGAAGGAACAGGTCAAGTTGGACACAAGCTAAGGAATTTTCATCTCATTACTTGTTCCTGTGAGATTCATGCCATAATGCCACTATTACCTTTTGTGTGGTGTATGTACTATACATGATTTTATTCTTGGTGTAATACACTTTTATTTATGTATATTTACATATTCCTTTTATAAAACCTCTTTCATGGGTTGTATGTTTTGAAAGTTACCAAATTGGTAAGGGTTTACTTGACAGTGTCTTCCTTATCCGAGGTTGTTTATACGTATTTATATGTTGGGACCTCGTTATCACCCACATCCATGTTTCTAAAAAAAGTAATTCAAAACATTTTTACTATTAAATAGAAAATGGGTAAAAGTCATTTATACCCTATTACATTTTTGAAAGGAATATTTCCGTCGTTTTCCAAACAAGGTACTTTTTGACCTTTTCGAAAAATTTAAGGTAAGAATGTTTTTTTAACTTATACAGCAGATGCGGCTATTTTCATCTGTTATAACTTCGTCACAGATTCCCTTACAAGCATATAAGAATATTTTCAAATTGAATGTATTATTGTATAATTATGTGACTTTTAAAATGATTTAAAAAAAGATATATTTCTCTAAAATAGTTTTGCTTTCATCTATGTCAACATCCTTTGATGGATTTTAAGCTTATTTGAAGTTGATTTATTATAATACAATACATCCATATTTTCTTGAAGGTTTTGTGATATTATTGACTTTGGATGAGTTATGCATATGTCACTCATGGTTTATGTTCAAAGTATTGACATTTCATAAGTTATTTTTAATCCGAATGTTTATGTTATATTTAAAAGTTTCCTACAGATAAATGTGTTGGACATGTATGTTCCAGGTTGGGGACCGGTAAAAGTAAGACCTCCGGTATGGTCTTTGGTTATTAGAGGGACCCCGGTTTGGTCTCTGGTTATTATAGGCCCTCCGGGTTGGTGTCCGGTTATTAGAGGCACTTCGGGTTGGTGTCCAGTTATTAGAGGCACTCCGGGATGGTGTCTGGTTATTAGAGGCACTCCGGGTTGGGTTCCGGTTACAGTTAGCCCCTAGGTCTTGGGATGAGGCCTTGACAATGAAATTAAAGTTCAGCATTATGCATTCTCTTAATATGAAAGTGGTTATGGATATTTCATGTGATTATTCGACTAGTAGAATATCCATGTGAGTAAGTAAATGACATCATTTCATTTAATATTTGCCACATTATATTGAAATTCAAGTTTAAAAGGATTTTGTTTTAGTTATACATTTCCTTAAATATTTATATTTTTTTATGAAATTTTCTGCTGTACTATTATCCTTACTGAGCATCTGAGCTCACCCCTTACAATGTTTTATTTTTTCCAGGATCCCAAGAAGTGTATTGTGATTCATATGCAGGGTTAAGCCAAGGCAATAATGGCGTTCTCAAAGCACTATCAATGTTGTACTCTATGATTGAAATTGTAATGTAATGTTCATGTATGTAATCTATTTTACAAGACTGCTAAACTGATCGGTCCTTCGGGAAATGATTCCTTGAAATCATGCCAATGTATTAAAATAATGCACCGACTCTGGGTAACTCGGGTCGGGGCGTTACAGTTGGTATCAGAGGAAGTTTAGAAATAACCTTGGAAACTAGATTTAGATAAACTCTGATTAGAGCACATAGCCCTAAGATAGAATTTGAGGATTAGTATAGGAGAACTTCCCAGAATTTTGGTATTGTAGAGATTTTGTGAGTTTTCCGAGCAATACATCCCTGTCTGGATACGAGCAGGAAGAGGCGGCTCTGGCACATATGTACCTAGGGTTAAAACCCAAAAACACCGCTTTGAGCTAGACTCGTATGGGAACTGGTGCATGATAACGGGCCTTGATGCCCTCATGGTTACGACACTCCCAGGGGATTTTCTTAGGATAATTCTCATTTTATTTACAAACCATTATGAAGGGCTCATGAGTATATATTTACTCATCGAAAACATTTTTTTTCTTATGGATTATATCCATTAACTGTTCAATTTACATTAGGTATTTTACATGTTTGGAATTATGAATTGTAATTCATAAATTGACCTAGTGTATGCCATTGTATAGAAATGGCACCCAGTAGAAGGAATGAGAACTCCAGCAATACCTATGATCCAACGAGTAAGAAGGATCACATCTTTCGTTTTCTTAAGCCAGAATTAATAATGGAAATAGTCTCCCACGTACTCTCATAATATGAATAAATAATGTCATGTGTTAAGAAGATAAGTAAAGAATAATTTGAGTCCTATGGATTTGAAGGGATGAAAGAGATGAAAAGGATGGAAGAGGGAAACATGGATAAAGGGAAGAAGGGAAAGAAGTATTTTCCCATATGTGATAATTGTGGATAGAATCACCTTGGTAAATTCCTGAAGGGAATCAGAGTTTGTTATAAGTGTGGAGAAAAAGGACACAAAGTACGTGACTGTAAGGGAAATAAAAAGGTTTCAAATGTAAAATGCTTCATCTTCAATGTGTTGGGACACTACGCGAACCAATGTCCAAATCAAGCGAGTATGCCACAAATGATGCTATTGGATAATAATAATGTTATGATACTACCACATATGAAGAGGAATGATTAGAGTTCTTATGGTGTTATTAAAGGATTATGTCATTTGAGTGTTGTATCAACAATGTACTGGTTAATATAATTATGGATTATATAAGGATTGTACTGCAGTACTATTTTGAGAACGTGTGGAACCAAGAAAAGTGGCTCAATAGCTGGTTAAATTATTGGAAAATAAATGGTTGAGAGAAAGATAAAACATAATATGGTTCTGATAATGAGGTAGTGATTCTGGAATAAGAGATGGTTGATTTAAAAAAATTATATTGTATATTCTTCACTACCTTGAAACTGATTAATGATTTCTATTCCCATCATTGTAAAAGTCCACAACATTTTTGGATAGAAGATGTATATCCAGTATTCTATAAGGATTAAAGAAGCTTGAATGTAATTAATAAGGTTTTGTGGTAATGCAGGATGAGTAGTATTTTAAAAAAATACATGATGAAGGCGTTCACATGTTATTACATAGGAAAAAGGATATTCATTGTGTTTACCTTCCTTATAAATTTTGGACTGTGAGTTTGGAAAAAAGTATTATGGATAATTCTAGTTTGAAATTATTTTGGATTTCCATAAAAAGGACAACCCGAAGGTCGGGCAGCAACCCGTCGCGTTCGGCAAGGCCGCGAGACTTGAACCCACAACCGAAGGGCGACAAGGGTGTATCACCTACCACTGACCCACGTTATGTCCTCAATTGAATAATGTAGTATTTTTATCTTTATTCTAGATGAATTATAAATTCATTTTTCTTGAACCCTATACGAATAGAATAAATATAATATTATTTTTAAGTTTTATTATCTTTTAGAGTAAAAGATGTGTTTGTGGTAGAACTTAGTTAAAGGACCAGACTCTACTTGTCAACAATTCATTTTTCTTCTTCTCTTGTTCAATGATGAAATTAATTCTTATACCTTAGTGAAGGGATCTTAAAACAAAAAACGTGTTATCCTAATACCATATGTTTTGTTGAACCGATGGTATTTTAAATCATCATAGATTGATGAATTTAAGTCCCTCAATTTTACACTTGTTTTTGATTGATGACCTCAATCACTACCTATAAATATTTACCTTTTTCCTCCAATTATACGTCTCTAATTTCCACAAATGTTCTCCTAATCGAGATCATGATTTGGTGGTGACCATTTCATTTCTCTTTTCTTCTTATTAGGACTAAATTTTATTAACACAATTTCCGATGTGGGTTTTCCCACAAAGATATTTTCTAGAATTCAACCTTTATTTTCAAAGAACAATATAAAATTGCGAGGATGCAATTTATTGATGGAGGGAAGAATGTCACACCCCAAGATTTCATAGTGTCTTACTTCTTCAAAATAAATCAATAACTTTCACTACACGCAACACCGAGTTCAAGCGAACCATGACTTACCAAACAAGCCGTTCAAAAGAAGTTATGAATAATATTAACTGAATTTTGAACTTTATATAATACTTGTAACTTTAGAATCCATATTATGAGTTTCTTAGAAATAATGTAAGAAAAAATTTATTTTTTTCAGATAAAATAAGTATTTTTCAAAAATGCACTTTTACCGACTTTTAATGGTGAACCCTTTTTAAATCCAATATTTTAAACTTTTATATATTAAAATTGACTAAATCAATTAATTATTTAGAATATTGAGAGAAAAAATTTAGAATGTAACACCTCAAGATTCCACGATACGTTTTCCTCAGAATAATGCAATAGCGTGTGTTGTACGCAATCTTGAGTTCTAACACACCACAACTAATTAAACTAGCCGTTATGATTAGTAATACCTACTTTTTGAAATTTTATAAATCTTATCTTTCAAAATGGACTTCATTTTTGGATTTTTCATATCGAATTTAGCCTAAGGTGTAATTTTGGTATTTTTCGGATAAATTTTATATTTTGATGAATAGTGAAAATTACTAAATTTTAATTAAAAACAAATTTTTTAATCAAAATAATTAATAGTGATAATTTATGAATTTGAGTGATTTTGAAGTATATTCAGAATATATTTTTACCATTTAATACAATGTTGGTCACTGGACAAAATTTCACAATTAAATTGGAAATAAACAAGTGTCAATCTTTTGATAGTTATTATATCATAAAAACACGCTTTTTTGTTTTGACAGCTGGAATTAATTTTAAATTAATTTCTGCCACTTCGGTGTTTTGAATTTGGAAAAATGGATTCCATATTTGGAATCAAGATGTCCAAATTGTATAAATAGGTAACTTTTATTTTTACACATTTTGAATAATTACTTCGGTAAATATTTTATTTACCATGGTTAATGGGTAAATCCGGTAAATAAGGGTAACAAAATAATATTATAACAGTACTAAATTACCCTAAAACCTTCCCTAACCTTATTAGTGGACACATATCCGACCATGGGCATCCTTGGGTCGATTTTGGGACCCCATGGATCCACTTATATGTGATAGTGACATTTTATATTAATTAAGTTAAAGTGAATACAAAAATGACATAAGCTTATATCTTTTAGAAAAACAATTTTTACATAGGGTTATATATGTTGTATTTTCTATTATAAATATTCATTATAATTACCAAAAGATTTCCTACATTATAGTATTTTTTTTATAATTTTTAGACATCAAATAATTTAAATTATTAATGACACAATAATGATGCAATGTTTACCTCATTAATAAATCATTTAAATAAATAAGATTATAATGATTATAATATTATCTAAAACCTGTCCAATTCTTATTGGTTGATTATATTTCGACCACGAGTCATCTTATCTTCGACTATAATGATTTTGGGACCATTAGAAACCGAATATCACTATATTATAAAATAATATTTTTCACTCATTCCTAAAGAGCCCCTCCTCTGCCCTATAAAAAAGAGACCACTTCTATGAAATTCCTCACACCTCTCAAGCCATTTGGCTCATCCAATCTCTGCCCAATTACACTCCCTACATCCCTCTCCTCCCTCTATAATCCTCAACTTAGGTATAAAACACTTCAAGAAGTCCTTTGGTTCAAACCAAAGGAAGTTACCCAAATTAAATGTAATTGTTTCTCTAAAGTTGTTTACTTTTATTTTGCTTTTCCAACCCCTAAACGCTTTTTATTTCCTTTATTTTTTAACAACACCAGTATCCTCAATATTCAAGGATGTTGTAATAAGAAGTATTAGAACTACACTTACACACACCTCCATCTAATGGATGAAGAACATAATGCTTCTGTGGATGGAAAACTAAAGCCTCACGAAACGATGATAGTTCAATTACATCTTACCGCCTCTCATGGTGGCCATTATGATGGAAATGTATTTATATATGATATATATTATGTTTATTATTTTCTGATGCTTCTTTAATTCTCAATTATATCAAGCATTTATGGTTTCCATAGTGGGTAAATACGATAATCTCATTAGAGGAAGTGCGGACTACCTCCCCCTCAAACTGATGTGATTCGTTAATCCCCTATGTGGGATGTATAAACGATAGAGTTAATTATATTATATATGATATTATACTGGAATTATAATATACCTATGTATCATTTTGTTTTAATTCCATTAATTTAATAAATATAAATGAAAGTAGCGTTCATGCGTACGTACGGCTTGCCGGCTCCATGAACGGTGCATTTCATTTCGTACCTCTAAATGTTATTTAATATTATAAATACATGTATATACTGTATATATATGATATATATGATATCCAAATCATGAATAACATTCTGTATATGATGAAATATTGACCACATGGATAACGGGTAATTATAAAAAGTCCATTTTGACTCAAGTACCAAATATCGACAAAATAAACGTTATTATCTTAAATATTTACATAATGTTTATAACATGGTAATAATTGATATAAAAGTAATAATAAAATTGAAAAAGGTTCTTAATCAAGTATAAATTAACATTAGTTTATTATTCAGGATTTTAAAGAAGGAACGGGTCATGTTGGACACAAGGTAAGGAATTTTCATCTCATTACTTATTCCTGTGAGATTCATGCCATATTGACATTATTACCTTTTGTGTGGTGTATGTAATACTCATAATTATATTCCTGATGTAATACACTTTAATTTATGTATATTTACATATTCCTTTTATGAAACCTCTTTCATGGGTTGTATGTTTCTAAAGTTACCAAATTCGTAAGGGTTTACTTCACAATCTCTTCCTTATCCGAGGTTGTTTATACGTATTTATCTGTTGGGAACTTGTTATCACCCACATCCATGTTTCTAAAAAAAGTCATTAAAAACATTTTTACAATTAAATAGAAAATGGGTAAAATTCATTTATACCCTATTACATTTTTGAAATAAATCTTTCCGTCGTTTTCCAAACAAGGTACATTTTGACCTTTTTGACAAATTTAAGGTAAGAATATTTTTTTAACTTATACGGCGGTTGCGGCTATTTTCTTCCCTTATAACTTCATCAAAGCTTCCCATACAAGCATATAAGAATATTTTCAAATTGAATGTATTATTTTATAATTATGTGACATTTAAAATGATTTTAAAAAAAGAAATATTTCTCTAAAATAGTTTTGATTTCATCTATGTCAACATCCTTTGATGGATTTTAAGCTTATTTGAAGTTGATTTATTATGATACAAAACATCCATATTTTATTGAAGGTTTTGTGATATGTTTGTTTATGGATGAGTTATTCTTATGTCACTCATGGTTTATGTTTAAAGTATTGACATTTCATATGTTATTTTTAATCTGAATGTTTATGTTATATTTCAAACTTTCCTTCAGATGAATGTGTTGGACAAGTATGTTCCGGGTTGGGGACCAGTAAAAGTAAGTCCACCGGTTTGGTCTTCGGTTATTAGAGGCACCCCGGTTTGGTCTCCTGTTATTAGAGGCCCTCCTGGTTGGTGTTTGGTTATTAGAGGCACTCCGGTTTTGTGTCCGGTTATTAGAGGTACTCCGGGTTGGTGTCCGGTTATTAGAGGCACTCCGAGTTGGGTTCCGGTTACAGTTTGCCCCTAGGTTTTGGGACGAGGCCTTGACAAACAAATTAAAGTTCATCATTTTTCATTCCCTTAATATGAAAGTGGTTATTGATATTGCATGTGATTATTCGACTAGTAGAATATCAATGTGAGTAAGTAAATGGAATCATTTCATTTAATCATTGCCACATTATGTTGAAATTCAAGTTTAAAAGGCTTTTGTTTTTGTTATACATTTCCATAAATGTTTATATTTTTTATGAAAGTTTCTGTTGTACTATTATCCATACTGAGCATCTGAGCTCACCCATTTCAATGTTTTATTTTTCCCAGGATCCCAAGAAGTGTATTGTGATTCATATGCAGGGTTAAGACAAGGGAATAATGGCGTTATCAAAGCACTATCTATGTTGTATTCTATGATTGAAATTGTAATGGAATGTTCATGTATGTAATCTATTTTCCAAGACTGCTAAACTGATCGGTCCTTCGGGACATGATTCCTTGTAATCATGCCAATGTATTAAAATAATGCACCGACTCTGGGTAACCGGGGTCGGGGCATTACAGTTGGTATCAGAGGAAGTTTAGAAATAACCTTGGAAACTAGATTTAGATAAACTCTGATTAGAGCACATAGCCCTAAGATAGAATTTGAGGATTAGTATAGGAGAAATTTCCAGAATTTTGGTATAGTAGAGATTTTGTGAGTTTTCCGAGCAATTCATCCCTGTCTGGATACGAGCAGGTAGAGGCGGCTCTGGCACAGAAAAACCTACGGGTAAAACCCGAAAACACCGCTTTGAGCTAGACTTGAACGAGAACTAGTGCACGACAACGGGCCTTGCTGCACTCTTAGTTACGACACTTCCGGGGGATTTTCTTAGGATAATTCTCATTTTATTTACAAACCATTATGAAGGGATCATGAGTATATAATTACTCAAAGAAAATATTTTTTATTCTTATGGATTATATCCAAAAACTGTTCAATTTACATTAGTTAGTTTACATGTTTGGAATTGTGAATTGTAATTTATAAATTGACCTAGTGTATGCCATTGTATAGAAATGGCACCCAGTAGAAGGAATGTGAACTCCAGTAATACCTATGATCCAATGAGTAAGAAGGATCATATCATTCGTTATCTTAAGCCAGAATTAAGAAGGGAAATAGTCTTCCACATACTCTCATCATATGAATAAATAATGTCATGTGTTAAGAAGATAAGTAAAGAATTCTCTAAGTCCTATGGATTTGAAGGGAAGAAAGAGATGAAAAGGACGGTAGATGGAAAGATGGATAAATGGAAGAAGGGAAAGAAGGATTTTACCATATGTGATAATTGTGGAAAGAATCACCTTGGTAAATGCCTGAAGGGAATGAGAGTTTGTAATAAGTGTGGAGAAAAAGGACACAATGTACTTGACTGCAAGGGTAAGAAAAAGGTTTCTAATGTATAATGATTCATCTACAAGGAGTTGGGACACTACGCGAACCAATGTCCAAATCATCTGAGTATGCCCCAAATGAAGCTATTGGATAATAAAAAAGTTATGATACTACCACAGATGAAGAGGAATGATTAGAGTTCTTATGGTTTTATTAAAGGATTATGTCATTTGAGTGTTGTATCAACAATGTACTGGTTAATATAATTATGGATTACATAAGGATTGTACTGCAGTACTATTTTGAGATCGTGTGGAACCAAGAAAGGTGGCTCAATAGCAGGTTAAATTTTTGGAAAATATATGGTTGAGAGAAAGATAAAACATAATATGGTTCTGATAATGAGGTAGTGATTCTGGAATAAGAGATGGTTGATTTAAAAAAAATTATATTGTATATTCTTGACTACCTTGAAACTGATTAATGATTTCTATTCCCATCATTGTAAAAGTTCACAAAATTTTTGGATAGAAGATGTATATCCAGTATTCTATATGGATTAAAGGAGAATGAATGTAATTAATAAGGTTTTGTGGTAATGCAGGAAGAGAAGTATTTTAGAAAAAATACATGATGAAGGTGTTCACATGTTATTACGTAGGAAAAAGGATCTTCATTGTGTTTACCTTCCTTAAAAATTTTGGAATGTGAGTTTGGACAGAAGTATTATGGATAATTCTAGTTTGTGATTATTTTGGATTTCCATAAAAAGGACAACCCGAAAGTCGGGCGGCAACCCGTCGCGTCCGGCAAGGCCACGAGACTTGAACCCACAACCGAAGGGCGACAAGGGTGTATTACCTACCATTGACCCACGTTATGTCCTCGATTGAATAATGTAGTATTTTTATCTTTCTTCTAGATGAATTATAAATTCATTTTTCTTGAACCCTATACGAATAGGATAAATATAATATTATTTTTAAGTTCTATTAACTTTTAGAGTAAAAGATGTTTTTGTGGTAGAACTTAGTTAAAGGACCAGACTCTACTTGTCAACACTGTATTTTTCTTCTTCTATTATTCAATGATGAAATTAATTCTTATACCTTAGTGAAGGGATCTTAAAACAAAAAATGTGTTGTCCTAATACCATATGTTTTGTCGAACCGATGGTATTTTAAATCATCATAGATTGATGAATTTAAGTCCCTCAATTTTACACTTGTTTGTGATTGATGACCTCAATCACTACCTTTAAATATTTACCTTTTTCCTCCAATTATACATCTCTAATTGCCACAAATGTTCTCCTAATCGAGATCATGATTTGGTGGTGACCCTTTCATTTCTCTTTTCTTCGTATTAAGACTAAATTTTACTGACACAATTTCCGATGTGGGTTTTCCCACAAAGATATTTTCTAAAATTCATCCTTTATTTTCAAAGAACAATATCAAATTGCGAGGACAGAATTTATTGAAGGAGGGAAGAATTTCAAACCCCAAGATTTCACAGTGTCTTACTTCTTCAAAATAAATCAATAACTTTCACTACACGCAACACCGAGTTCAAGCGCACCATGACTTACCAAAAAAGCCGTTCAAAAGAAGTTATGAATAGTATTAACTGAATTTTGAACTTTGTATAATCCTTATAATTTTAGAATCCATATTATGAGTTTCTTAGACATAATTTAAGAAAAAAATTCATTTTTTTCAGATAAAATAAGTATTTTTCAAAAATGCACTTTTACCGACTTTTAATGATGAACCCTTTTTAAATCCAATATTTTAAACATTTATATATTAAATTTGACTAAATAAATTAATTATTTAGAATAGTGACAGATAAAATTTAGAATGTAACACCTCAATCTTCCATGGTACATTTCCCTTAGAATAGTGCAATAGCGTGTGTTGTATGCAATCTTGAGTTCTAACACACCACAAGTAATTAAACTAGCCGTTATGAATAGTAATAACTACTTTTTGAAATTTTATAAATCTTATCTTTCAAAATGGAATTCATTTTTGTATTTGTCATATCGAATTTATCCTAAGGTGGAATTTTGGTATTTTTCTGATAAATTTTATATTTTGATGAATAGTGAAAATTACTAAATTTTAATTAAAAACAACTTTTTTAATCAAAATAATTAATAGTGATAAATTATGAATTTGAGTGATTTTGAAGTATACTTATAATATATTTTTACCATTTAATACAATGTTGGTCACTGGACATAATTTCACAATTAAATTGGAAATAAAAAAGTGTCAATCTTTTAATAGTTATTATATCATAAAAACACGCTTTTTTGTTTTGATAGCGGGAATTAATTTTAAATTAATTTCTGCCACTTCTGTGTTTTTAATTTGGAAAAATTGATTCGATATTTGGAATCAGGATTTCCAAATTGTGTAAATAGGTTACTTTTATTTTTACATATTTTGAATAATTACTTCGGTAAATATTTTATTTACCATGGTTAATGGGTAAATACGGTAAATAAGGGTAACAGAATAATATTATAACAATACTAAATTACCCTAAAACGTGCCTTAACCTTATTTGTGGACACATATCCGACCATGGAAATTTTTGGGTCGATTTTGGGACCCCATGGATCCACTTATATGTGATAGTGACATTTTATATTAATTACGTTAATGTGAATACAAAAATGACATAAGCTTATATCTTTTAGAAAAACAATTTTTACATAGGGTTATATATGTTGGATTTTCGATTATAAATATTCATTAGAATGATAAAAATATTTCCTACATTATAGTATTTTTTTATAATTTTTAGACATCAAATAATTTATATTATTAATGACACAATAATGATGCAATGTTTACCTCATTAATAAATCATTTAAATAAATAATATTATAATGATTATAATATTATCTAAAACCTGTCCAATTCTTATTGGTTGATTATATTTTGACCATGAGTCATTTTATCTTCGACTATAATGATTTTGGGACCATTAGAAACCGAATATCACTATATTATAAAATAATATTTTCACTCATTTCTAAAGAGCCCGTCCTCTCCCCTATAAAAAGAGACCACTTCTATGAAATTCCTCACACCTATCAAGCCATTTGGCTCGTCCAAGCTCTGCCCAATTACACTCCCTACATCCATATACTCCCCCTATAATCCTCAGCTTAGGCATAAGACACTTCAAGAAGTCCTTTGGTTCAATCCAAAGGTTGTTACCCAAATTGAAGGTAATTCTTTCTCTTAACTTGTTTACTTTTATTTTGCTTTTCCAACCCCTAAACGCTTTTGTTTTCCTTTCTTTTGTAACAACACCTGTATCCTAAATATACAAGGATGTTGTTATAATAAGTATTAGAAATAAACTTACACACACCTCCATCTAATGGATGAAGAACATAATGTTTCTGTGGATGGAAAACTAATGCCTCACGAAACGATGATAGTTCAATTACATCTTACCACCTCTCATGGTGGACATTATGATGGAAATGTATTTATATATGATATATATTATGTTTATTATTTTCTTATGCTTCTGTACTTCCCAATTATATCAATCATTTATTGTTTCCATAGTGGGTAAATACGATAATCTCATTAGAGGAAGTGCGGACTATCGCCCCCTAAAAGTGATGTGATTCGTTAATCCCCTATGTGGGATGTATAAAGGATAGAGTTAATTATATTATATATTATATTATACTGGAATTATAATAAACCTATGTATCATTTTGTTTTAATTCCATTAAAGTAATAAATATAAATGAAAGTAGCGTTCATGCGTACGTACGACTTACCGGCTCCATGAACGGTGCAATTCATTTCGTACCTCTAAATGTTATGTACTATTATAAATACATGTATATACTGGATATATATGATATATATGATACCTAAATCATTAATACCATTCTGGATATGATGAACTATTGACCACATGGACAACGTGTAATTATAAAAAGTCCATTTTGACTCAAGTACCAAATATCGACCAAATAAATGTTATTAACTTAAATGTTTACATAATGTTTATAACATGGTAATAATTGATATAAAAGGAATAATAAACTTGAAAAAGGTTCTTAAGCAAGTATATATTAACTTTAGTTTATTATTCAGTATATTAAAGAAGGAACGGGTCATGTTGGACACGAGATAAGGAATTTTCATCTCATTACTTATTCCTGCGAGATTCATGCCATATTGCCACTATTATTTTTTGTGTGGTGTATGTACTACACCTAATTGTATTCTTGGTGTAATAAACTTTAATTTATGTATATTTACATATTCCTTTTATGAAACCTCTTTCATGGGTTGTATGTTTCAAAAGTTACCAAATTGGTAAGGGTTTACTTCACAATCTCTTCCTTATCCGAGGTTGTTTATACGTATTTATCTGCTGGGACATCGTTATTACCGACATCCATGTTTCTAAAGAAATTCATTCAAAACATTTTTACTATTAAATAGAAAATGGGTAAAATTCATTTATACCCTATTACATTTTTGAATGGAATCTTTCTGTCGTTTTCCAAAAAAGGTTCTTTTTGACCTTTTCGACAAATTTAAGGTAAAAATGTTTTTTTAACTTATACGGCAGGTGCGACTATTTTCTTCCATTATAACTTCGTCGAAGCTTCCCATACAAGCATATAAGAATATTTTCAAATTGAATGTATTATTTTATAATTATGTGACATTTAAAATGATTTTAAAAAAAGAAAAATTTCTCTAAAATTGTTTTGATTTCATCTATGTCAACATCCTTTGATGGATTTTAAACTTTTTTGAAGTTGATTTATTATGATACAAAACATCCATATTTTATTGAAGTTTTTGTGATATGTTTGAATGTGGATGAGTTATTCTTATGTCACTCATGGTTTATGTTTAAAGTATTGACATTTCATAAGTTATTTTTAATCCAAATGATTATGTTATATTTGAACCTTTCCTTCAGATGAATGTGTTGGACAAGTATGTTCTGGGTTGGGGACCGGTAAAAGTAAGCCCTCCGGTTTGGTCTCCGGTTATTAGAGGTACCCCGGTTTGGTCTCCGGTTATTAGAGGCCCTTCGGGTTGGTGTATGGTTATTAGAGGCACTCCGGGTTTGTGTCCGGTTATTAGAGGCACTCCGGGTTGGTGTCCGGTTATTAGAGGCACTCCGGGTTGGGTTCCGGTTACAGTTAGCCCCTAGGTTTTGGGATGAGGCCTTGACAATGAAATTAAAGTTCATCATTATGCATTCCCTTAATATGAAAGTGGTTATTGATATTGCATGAGATTATTAGACTAGTAGAATATCCACGTGAGTAAGTAAATGACATCATTTCATTTAATCATTGCCACATTATGTGGAAATTCATGTTTAAAAGGCTTTTTTTTAGTTATACATTTCCATAAATGTTTATATTTTTTTTATGAAAGCTTCCGCTGTACTATTATCTATACTGAGCATCTGAGCTCACCCATTTCAATGTTTTATTTTTCCCAGGATCCCAAGAAGTGTATTGTGATTCATATGAAGGGTTAATCCAAGGTAATAATGGAGTTCTCAAAGCACTATCTATGTTGTATTCTATGATTGAAATTGTAATGTAATGTTAATGTATGTAATATATTTTCCAAGACTACTAAACTGATCGGTCCTTCGGGACATGATACCTTGTAATTATGCCAATGTATTAAAATAATACACTGACTCTAGGTAATCGGGGTCGGGGCGTTACAGTTGGTATCAAAGGAATTTTAGAAATAAACTTGGAAACTAGATTTAGATATATACTCTGATTAGAGCACATAGCCCTAAGATAGAATTTGAGGATTAGTATAGGATAACTTCCTAGAATTTTGGTATTGTAGAGATTTTGTGAGTTTTCCAAGCAATTCATCCCTATCTGGATACGAGCAGGTAGAGGCGGCTCTGGCACAGATGTACCTACATGTAAAACCCAAAAACACCACTTTGAGCTAGACTCGAATGAGAACTGGTGCACGACAATGGGCCATGCTGCACTCTTAGTTACGACACTTCTGGGGGATTTTCTTAGGATAATTCTCATTTTATTTACAAACCATTATGATGGGCTCATGAGTATACACTTACTCAAAGAAAATATTTTTTATGCTTATGGATTATATCCATAAACTTTTCAATTTACATTAGGTATTTTACATGTTTGGAATTATGAATTGTAATTCATAAATTGACCTAGTGTATGTCATTGTATAGAAATGGCACCCAGTAGTAGGAATGAGAACTCCAGCAATACCTATGATCCAATGAGTAAGAAGGATCATATCATTAGTGGTCTTAAGCCAGAATTAAGAAGGGAAATAGTCTCCTACATACTCTCATCATATGAAGAAATAATGTCATGTGTGAAGAAGATAAGTAAACAATTCTCTGAGTCCTATGGATTTGAAGGGAAGAAAGAGATGAAAAGGATGGAAGAGGGAAAGATAGATAAAGGGAAGAAGGGAAAGATGGATTTTACCATATGTGATAATTGTGGAAAGAATCACCTTGGTAAATGCCTGAAGGGAATGGGAGTTTGTTATAAGTGTGGAGAAAAAGGACACAAAGTACATGACTACAAGGGCAAGAAAAAGGTTTCAAATGTATAATCATTCATCTACAAGGAGTTGGGACACTATGCGAACCAATGTCGAAATCATCCGAGTATGCCCCAAATGAAGCTATTGGATAATAAAAAAGTTATGATACTACCACAGATGAAGAGGAATGATTAGAGTTCTTATGGTGTTATTAAAGGATTATGTCATTTTAGTGTTGTATCAACAATGTACTGGTTAATATAATTATGGATTATATAAGGATTGTACTGCAGTACTATTTTAAGATCGTGTGGAACCAAGAAAAGTGGCTTCATAGTAGGTTAAATTTTTGGAAAATATATGGTTGAGAGAAAGATAAAACATAATATGGTTTTGATAATGAGATAGTGATTCTGGAATAAGAGATGGTTGATTAAAAAAAACTTATATTGGATATTATTGACTACCTTGAAATTGATTAATGATTTCTATTCCCATCATTGTAAAAGTTCACAATATTTTTGGATAGAAGATGTATATCCAGTATTCTATAAGGAGTAAAGAAGCATTAATGTAATTAATAAGGTTTTGTGGTAATTCAGGATGAGCAGTTTTTTAAAAAAATACATGATGAAGGTGTTCACATGTTATTACGTAGGAAAAAGGATCTTCATTGTGTTTAATTTCCATACAAATTTTGGACTGTGAGTTTGGACAGAAGTTTTATGTATAATTCTTGTTTGAGATTTTTTTTGGATTTCCATAAAAAGGACAACTCGAAGGTCGGGAGGCAACCCGTCGCATCCGGCAAGGCCGCGAGACATGAACCCACAACCGAAGGGCGACAAGGGTGTATCACCTACCACTGACCCACGTTATGTCCTCGATTGAATAATGTAGTATTTTTATCTTTCTTCTAGATGAATTATAAATTCATTTTTCTTGAACCCTATACGAATAGGATAAATATAATATTATTTTTATGTTCTATTATCTTTTAGAGTAAAAGATGTGTTTGTGGTAGAACATAGTTAAAGGACCGGACTCTACTTGTCAACTATGTATTTTTTATTCTTCTCTTATTCAATGATGAAATTAATTCTTATACCTTAGTGAAGGGATCTTAAAACCAAAAATGTGTTATCCTAATACCATATGTTTTGTTGAACTGATGGTATTTTAAATCATCATAGATTGATGAATTTAATTCCCTCAATTTTACACTTGTTTGTGATTGATGACCTCAATCACTACCTATAAATATTTACATTTTTCCTCCAATTATACGTCTCTAATTTCCACCAATGTTCTTCTAATCGAGATCATGATTTGGTGGTAACCCTTTCATTTCACTTTTCTTCATATTAAGACTAAATTTTATTAACAAAATTTCAGATGTGGGTTTTCCCACAAAGATATTTTCTAAAATTCAACCTTTATTTTCAAAGAACAATATCAAATTACGAGGATGCAATTTATTGCAGAAGGGAAAAATTTAACACCCCAAGATTTCATAGTGTCTTACTTCTTCAAAATAAATCAATAACTTTCACTACACGCAACACCGAGTTCAAGCGCACCATGACTTACCAAATAAGCCGTTCAAAAGAAGTTATGAATAGTATTAACTGAATTTTGAACTTTATATAATATTTACAATTTTAGAATCCATATTATTAGTTTCTTAGACATAATGTAAGATCAAATTCATTTTTTTCAGATAACAGAAGTATTTTTCAAAAATGCACTTTTACCGACTTTTAATGGTGAACCCTTTTGAAATCCAATATTTTAAACTTTTATATATTCAATTTGACTAAATAAATTAATTATTTATAATAGGGACAGAAAAAATTTATAATTTAACACCCCAAGCTTCCATTGTACGTTTCCCTTAGAATAATGCAATAGCGTGTGTTGTACGCAATCTTGAGTTCTAACACACCACAACTAATTAAACTATCTGTTATGAATAGTAATACCTACTTTTTAAAATTTTATAAATTTTATATTTCAAAATGGACTTCATATTTGGATGCATAGTATCGAATTTATCCTAAGGTGAAATTTTGGTATTTTTCAGATAAAATTTTATATTTTGATGAATAGTGAAAATTACTAAATTATAATTAAAAACAACTTTTTTAATCAAAATAATTAATAGCGATAAATTATGAATTTGAGTGATTTTGAAGTATATTTAGAATATATTTTTAACATTTAATACAATGTTGGTCATTGGACATAATTTCACAATTAAATTGGACATAAACAAGTGTCAATCTTTTGATAATTATTATATCATAAAAACACGCTTTTTGTTTTGACAGCGGGAATTAATTTTAAATTAATTTCTGCCACTTCTGGGTTTTGAATTTGGAAAAATGGATTCTATATTTGGAATCAGGATTTCCAATTTGTGTAAATAGGTAACTTTTATTTTTACACATTTTGAATAATTATTTCGGTAAATATTTTATTTACCATGGTTAATGGGTAAATCCGGTAAATAAGGGTAACAAAATAATATTATAATAATACTAAATTACCATAAAACGTTCCATAACCTTATTGGTGGACACATATCCGACCATGGGAATCCTTGCGTCGATTTTGGGACCCCATTGATCCACTTATATGTGATAGTGACATTTTATATTAATTAAGTTAAAGTGAATACAAAAATGACATAAGCTTATATAATTTAGAAAGACAATTGTTACATAAGGTTATATATGTTGGATTTTCGATTATAAATATTCATTAGAAATAGAAAAATATTTCCTACATTAAAGTATTTTTTTTATAATTTTTAGTCATCAAATAATTTAAATTAATAATGACACAATAATGATGCAATGTTTACCTCATTAAAAAATCATTTAAATTAATAAGATTTTAATGATTAAAATATTATCTAAAACCGGTCCAATTCCTATTGGTTGATTATATTTCAACCATGAGGCATCTTATCTTCGACTATAATGATATTGGCACCATTAAAAACCGAATATAATTATATTATAAAATAATATTTTCACTCTTTCCTAAAGAGCCCCTCCTCTCCCCTATAAAAAGAGACCACTTCTATGAAATTAATCACACCTCTCAAGCCATTTTTCTCGTCCAAGATCTGCCCAATTACACTCCCTAAATCCCTCTCCTCCCCCTAGAATCCTCACCTTAGGCAGAAGACACTTCAAGAAGTCCTTTGGTTCAAACCAAAGGAAGTTACCCAAATTAAAGGTAATGGTTTCTATTAAGTTGTTTTCTTTTATTTTGCTTCTCCAACCCCTAAAATCTTTTTATTTCATTTTTTTGTAACAACACCAGTATCCTCAATATATAAGGATGTTTTTATAAGAAGTATTAGAACTACACTTACACACACCTCCATCTAATGGATGAATAACATAATGTTTCTGTGGATGGCAAGCTAACGCCTCACGAAACGATGATTGTTCAATTACATCTTACCGCCTCTCATGGTGGCCATTATTATGGAAATATATTTATATATGATATATATTATGTTTATTAATTCCTTATGATTCTGTAATTCCCAATTATATCCAGAATTTATTGTTTCCATAGTGGGTAAATATGATAATTCCATTAGAGGAAGTGCGGACTACCACCCCCTCAAAGTGATGTGATTCGTTAATCCCCTATGTGGGATGTATAAAGGATAGGGTTAATTATATTATATATGATACTATACTGGAATTATAATATACTTATGTATCATTTTTTATTAATTCCATTAAAGTAAGAAATAGAAATGAAAGTAGCGTTCATCCGTACGTACGGCTCACCGGCTCCATGAACGGTGCATTTAATTTCGTACCTCTAAATGTTATGTACTATTATAAATACATGTATATACTGAATATATATGATATATATGATATCTAAATCATGAATACCATTCTGGATATGATGAACTATTGACCACATGGACAACATGTAATTATAAAAAGTCCATTTTGACTCAAGTACCAAATATCAACAAAATAAATGTTAATAACTTAAATGTTTACATAATGTTTATAACATGGTAATAATTGATATAAAAGGAATAATAAACTTGAAAAAGGTTCTTAAGCAAGTATAAATTAACTTCAGTTTATTATTCAGGATATTAAAGAAGTAACGGGTCAAGTTGGACACGAGGTAAGGAATTTTCATCTCATTACTTATTCCTGTGAGATTCATGCCATATTGCCACTATTACCTTTTGTGTGGTGTATGTACTGCCCATAATTGTATTCTTTGTGTAATAAACTTTAATTTATGTACATTTACATATTCCTTTTATGATACCTTTTTCATGGGTTGTATGTTTCAAATGTTACCAATTTGGTAAGGGTTTACTTCACAATCTTTTCCTTATCCGAGGTTGTTTATACGTATTTATCTGTTGGGACCTCGTTATCACCCCCATCCATGTTTCTTAAAAATTTCTTTCAATTTTTTTTACTATTAAATAGAAAATGGGTAAAATTCATTTATTCCATATTACGTTTTTGAAAGAAATCTTTCTTCCGTTTTCCAAACAAGGCACTTTTTGACCTTTTCGACAAATATTTGGTAAGAATGTTTTTTTTAACTTATACGGCGGGTGTGGCTATTTTCTGCCGTTATAACTTTGTAAAAGATTCCCTTACAAGCTTATAAGAATATTTTCAAATTGAATGTATTATTTTATAATTATCTGACTTTTAAAATGATTTAAAAAAATGATATATTTCTCTAAAATAGTTTTGATTTCATCTATGTCAACATCCTTTGATCGATTTTAAGATTATTTGAAGTTGATTTAATATGATAGAAAACATCCATATTTTATTGAAGGTTTTTTGATATGTTTGACAGTGGATGAGTTATTTTAATGTCACTCATGGTTTATGTTTAAAGTATGGACATTTCATAAGTTATTTTTAATACGAATGTTTATGTTATATTTCAACATTTACATCAGATGAATGTGTTGGACAAGTATGTTCCGGGTTGGGGACGGGTAAACGTAAGCTGTCCGGTTTGGTCTCCGGTTATTAGAGGTACCCCGGTTTGGTCTCCGGTTATTAGAGGCCCTCCGGGTTGGTGTCCGGTTATTAGAGGCACTCCGGGATGGTGTCCGGTTATTAGAGGCACTCCGGGTTGGTGTCCGGTTATTAGAGGCACTCCGGGTTAGGTTTCGGTTACAGTTAGCCCCTAGGTCTTGGGACGCGGCCTTGACAAAGAAATTAAAGTTCAGCATTATGCATTCCTTTAATATGAAAGTGGTTATTGATATTTCATGTGATTATCCGACTAGTAGAATATCCATGTGAGTAAGTAAATGGCATCATTTCATTTAATCATTGCCACATTGTGCTGAAATTCAAGTTTAAAAGGCTTTAGTTTTAGTTATACATTGCCTTAAATGTTTATATTTTTTTAATGAAATTTTCCGCTATACTATTATCCTTACTGAGTATCTGAGCTCACCTCTTTCAATGTTTTATTTTTCCCAGGATCCAAAGATGTGTATTGTGATTCGTATGCAGGGTTAAGCCAAGGAAATAATGGCATTCTCAAAGCACTATCTATGTTGTATTCTTTGATTGAAATTGTAATGTAATGTTCATGTATGTAATCTATTTTCCAAGACTGCTAAACTGATCGGTCCTTCGGGACATGATTCCTTGTAATCATGCCAATTTATTAAAATAATGCACCGACTCTAGGTAACTGGGGACGGGGCGTTACAATATATAGATAAGAGTTGGATTGATCTTCAAAATAGAGCATCTAATGAATATTTTAATGTAATTATGGAGTTTATTTATTTAACTAAAAAATTTCAAATTGATTATATTAGTTTTCTGGGAAAAACAAATATACAAACAGACATCAATTCACATGAGATACTATGAGGGGGAACCTATTCGTGAATGGGAATCTGAAAAATTATAAAATTTGTAGTTTTTTGGGTGAATAATATATTTATTATCATTGAATAGAAACTATTCATATGGATGTAGATGCATGGATGACTATTGTGACATATGAAATGATTAATGAAATGTTATATTAGTTGGATCCTAAAGGAATTAACATCCAAAATGATGAGACTTTCGAGATCAATCTATTTATTAAAGTAGATCATGACTCATAGTGTTTTTATGAAATACATGATGATTAAAAAAGTGTATTATATTTTTAGTTTAATACTTATAATATTTTTTTTCTATCATGGATTCATTTTACATGAAGGTATTGAATTTGAGGTTGGACACATTGTTCAACATGCAGTTGGGGTTGTTGAAAAATGTACTTGTTGATATTGCAAAGATTCCATATTCATATTACCATGATCGCAAGTTAAAAAAGAATATAGGTTTCACATATGAGACCATTGATTCATGTGAAGACGAATGTATATATTTTTAGAGAAGAAACATCCCATTTTGATAATTCTATAGTATCTCATTATCCTAGTGGAATGATAATGGAGAAAATTTGACTTATTAATGTCAGACTATGAAATAGGGGAAACTGATTTCTATAAATAAAATGCATCAAATACCAGTAAATCTATGGTTGAAATGTAATTTAAATCATCTAATGCTTCTAAAATAATGGCATGAAACATGTAAATAAATAATGATTGGGATATGATATCCCATCCCATAGACTCACTTTCAACGAATAAGCTTAATCATAGGTACCATAACATTGATAAAGACATTAAAAATGTATTGTTGAGGTTGGTAGAAGATTATTTAAATTCATTCAGGTCTTTTGTTGGTACAACTCATAACACAATTCCCATAGTGCTAGTTTTTTATAATCTTGTTCCATTGATTTTTATGATACAATAATTAATATTACCTTACTTTATTATTGGTATACCTGTATGTCTCATGGATAATATTAATGTTTACATTCATCCATTTATTTATGAGGTGAATTAATTTTGGGGTGACTGTGTGATATCATTAAATTTAGAAATTTTAAAACTATAGGTTAATTTATTATAGAATATATATTGATTCACATCATCTAATAAACTATCTAGTTGGAGTATGAATGTTTAGTCTTCATTCCATTGATGTAATAAAAGTAAAAATTCTGTATGTATTAATCATTTTAAAAAAAATTGGCGTACGTTATCCACCTTTATTTTCTTCCCCCTTAGCACATCTTTAGAAAGACCAAATTTTAATTTGATGTTTACGGATAATTCATCCATGCACCAATGATTATAAAAGGAGTTAAAATAATATGAGATATTTAGAAATATTACATTCCCATGGTACATGAAATTTAGGATTTTATGGTTCTTTCATTAACCACTATTTGTGGTGGAGGTAGAAAACATAGTGACAATTAGAATAAGAAAAATATTTTTTAATCTCCATAATTAGAAAATTAACATATTAAAGAATAAACTAGATTTCAGAAACATAGAATTTTTTTGAATATATATCAAGAACCATTTTTGTGTCTCTGGAAAATTAAATGACAATGTTAATGAATAACATGATTTCGAAGTAATGGGTATAATGAAAAAATTGCATTTATTTTTCGGTGAGGGTAAGAGGGAATAGATGATTATTACACAGTATATGATGAATAATAATGACAATTATTTCCCTTTTTATGATGATATAGTGCCTGAAGGATACTCTTCTAGAAAGGGTTGAAAATTCATGATAATTACATACTACTTCAACAATTGATTCCAGTCACAAATTGGGATTTTTATAACCAAATGCTAGTTATCCATAGATTGAGAAGAGTAGTTTATGAGACATATTTGTTTTAAAAAGTAATAAATGATTGATTTGATGATTTTACAGGATTGTATTTTTCTTACACCTTTTCACTTGTAGTAATTATTTCCTCAATCATTTTACAATGTTATTATTTATTTGATGCTACAAAAAACCAATGAATTAATTGCAATTGGTATTGTGAAATTCATGTGGATATATCCTAATCAGTGGTATTTAAATACATTAAAACGAATTATATATAATAGATCCCATCCATAGGTATCAATAACCATTGGTTTTTATGGATGAGTGTATAACTTTTGTGATTTATATCATATGGATGTTAAAATAAAATTTGATAATTAATCTTAGATTCATGGTAGAAAAGATATAGAATGAACTATATTTAATATGGATAAAAACAATGTAACAACCCGATATTTTATGAGATATATTATTTTTAATTTCTTTGATGTCTTCTATTGTACACAAATATTAGTTTGTACACTACGCAACACTGTATTAGCTTGCAGTATATGCAACACTATTCTTGGCAAGTGTTACACACCATTTCATGTTTGTTTTATAGAAATTATTCTAAAAAACATTATGTATAGATTTTGTTCAATGAATAAATGAAATAAATTTTTTTTATGTTATATGAAACACCAAAGGGATCTTGCACTACACGCAACCCTGACATGGCTTGCATTAAACACAATCGTGACCTTCCTCGATAGCATGTGTAGTACGCAATTTCGGGTTTCACTAAAAAACGATATATTATTAAAAGAATATATAATCTAGCCATTATGAATAGTAATAACCATTTTTGAAATGTTATCATTCAAAATGGACTTTATTTTTGGATTCAGAATATCGAAATTATCCTAGGTTGATGTTTTGGTATTTTTCTAAAAACAATCAATTTTTGATGAATTGTGAAAACACGGGGTTACTATTTAAAAACTGACTTTTTATATTAATAATAATGTATTTTATTTAAATTTATTTTAGGTAAAAATAGATACATTATACCTATATAATTTCAATGTAATTCATTGGAGTCATTTTATAATAATTTTAGATATATAAAAATTTTATTGAACTTTTCCCCGTCTTTTACCCACCTCCTTGGAGATTTTTCAAATTTACATAAAACATAATTTTACCGCTTCTGTGAGTGGAATTTCAAAATTCCGAGAGACACAGTTGATATTAGTATGTAAAATGTGGTTCAATGAGATGAAAATAAATTTTGGTGAATAGTAACTTTTTACTTTTATTTAACACTATTAAAAGTAAATAGGGTAATTAAAGGTAAAAATGATATTATTATTACCCTAACATATGTTATAATTCTATTGGATAAGTGTAGTTTGAAAAAAAACAACCTAAAGAATATAATATGATCATTTAGGTCCACTTGGATTAGATTTGGACATTTATTATTATTTAATTCAAAGAAGAGTTAAAAGAGTGAAAATCAATGTTTAGTAAGTAAAACATTTTTAATATATGGTTATGCATAAGATAAATTCATCTATAAATATTAATTAGAAATACAAAAATATTTCCTACATAATGGTATTTTATTTGTAATTTTTAGACATTAAAATATTTAATTTATTTATCACACAATGATGATGCAGTAATTACACTATTAATGAAATATTAACATAATTGATGTTATAAATACCTAAATAAATGTAATTTGAGACATTTTATGAATTCCACTAATTTCAAAGATTAATATGACATGTTATTATTGATTTAAATATCTTTTTTTGAACTTATCATTCGGTTATGAGTTTCAAAAAAATCAAGTACCAAATAGTGTCAAAATTGACATAAAATATTTTTTAAAACAAGTATTATATTATTATTTGTTATTTTATTCCTAAAAATATATGCTTCGGCCAAATGACATAGATAAGGATATATATATTAATAATGGACCACTTGGGGTTCGTTTGTCTTGTTATTGTAAGTTTATTAACCATATAGTGTAAGAAAACAAAAAGACACGGTAAAAGTTAAATTATTTAACAAAGAGTTAAATCTAAATGATAAGGATAAAATTGTAACCTAAACTTGTCTAAAACCTATTGATTTAGAGGATTTCGACCCATCCCCATCTTATCTTTTAAATAAATCAATTTGGAGCTATTAATAACTGAATATGACTTTATTATAAAGTAATATTTTATGTTTTCCTAAGGTGCCCCTCTTCACCTTTATAAAAGGGATCCTCCTCCCTCTTCACATTACACAAATTTGAGCCTCCCAACTCGACCAACCCCTGACAAAATCTCTTCTCCACTTCCTCAGAGAAATCCTAGAGGTCTTGGTCTTCTTCAAAGGCCTTCTTTAGTGCCCTAAGAGGAGGTTAAGAAGAGGCACATCAAAGAAGAGGTAATATCCATTACCGATCCTTTCCAATATCATTCTTCTTCAACTCTTTCTTCTTTAGTTGCTTCATTATAAATTAATAACATAAGTATATATAATATACTGATATGTTATTATAAATATTAAACAACACTATTCACCTTATATCCATCCTACGGAAAACGAATTCACCGCGCGTGCGTACGTCCGGAATACCCTCTCCACGTCGTGGTGTAATCTGTTTTTCCACCACCACCTAACATGGATGGGTATACTGGTGTAAAGAATAACTATATATGGTAATTATAACATCATACTGATTCTAATATACTATATCATCCAATCCAATTCAATTTTATAATTATGGGAACGATATCATCTCTCGTGTGTACGTACGGACAACCGTCTCCAAGATGCGATGACATTCATTCTCCAAGTTAGCCATTAAAGAATGATTATAAAGTATATATAATGAATAATAATAAAATATATGACATGACAAATCTACTAGATTTATATATATATATATGTGTGTGTGTCATCTACTTACTTCCATTCAAGTTAATAAGGAAAGGAAAACATCGTTCATGCGTACGTACGGCCTACCGTCTCCATGAACGGTGTGTGTCATTTCATTTATCTATCTATTATATATATATATATATTGAATGTATATGATATATAAATAATGTTTTACATTTTGGATGTAAGTAAATCATGATATAAGTGATAATAATATCAAGAACAAAAAATCCAATAGCATATGATAAATGAAACGATTTTACCCAAAACGCTTCTTTAACATGGAATTTACAAAAGAATGGGTAATATAAAGTAATAAGTGAACCATATATGATATCATAACAATTAATATGTTTCTATAATAAGTAAATAACATTATTTAAATTATTATACAGGATGTCTGGATACATACGAAGCATATCAGACCTAAGGTAAGGGATAACTATTCCTACCTCGTTCTTATCCGATATTGTTTATTCGTAAGTTTTTACGGGGGTTATTGTTATCATCCATGTTACTATTTTCTAAAAATGATTTCATGTATGTTTAAAGTAATTTTTACCCATTTTTGACTTTAACCACATGGTATGTAAGGAATCGTTCTTTAACGAGGTACTTTTTTACTTTTCCGGAAAAAGTACAAGAAGAATGTTTTTTAAGTTATACAGCATGTAAGGATTTTTACCATTTTATAAAGCCTTATTTTCATGAAGATTACTCAAAATTATTTCATGACTATTTTATAAAAAAATCATTTTATTTTAAAATTGCATGACATTTTTTGAAAAGAAAATGATTTTAACGAAGAAAGGATATTTTCCTCATGATTTCTTTTCAAGTGTTTTATCCAAACCATTTACCATCTAAGATGACATTATTTCATATGTGTATTGTTTCATGTATAATGTCTCTATTATTTACATGGATTCACTTTTATTATTATGAAATGATATCCATTTCTTTTATATGGATTATGAGATGATGGGATGATGTTTATGAAACCCGTTCTATTTGTTGGGTTATTATGAATGATGTTTGTTTATTTTGTGACACAAGTAATAATGATTTCATTAAGAGATGGGTGGGAACTATATCTTCCTCCAATTCATTGGGTAATGATTTATATCTCATGAGATAGACATGGATAGAATGGTATGTTAATCCGGTTCAGTATTTCAGGACTGGAACGAGGAGTAAACTCGATTCAGAAAGGGAATTTGTCCACTAAGATGTTCTTGGCAATAATGCCTTGGCTACAATGGAAATCATATCATGTGCTTAAAGTTTTTCCACAATTACATGTTTTCTTCCCATTCTATTTTATCATGATTGATGTTCCATTATGATATATTCCTTACTTACTTCCATGATTTATGTCTTTGCCCAAGATTTTGATATCTAGATTTTATGTTCGTGTTTTTGCATTCAAATATTTATTGATTGTTTTATGATATTTATGTTTACCCTTACTGAGCATTTGAGATCTCCCTTTTTATGTTTTCTTTTTCCCAGGATATAAAGAAAGGTTTTAGGTAAGAAGAAAAAGAGGAAGGTCCTTATGGGATATGTTGAAGATCTTTCACCATGATTAGAAGATCTTGTCCCAAGTTCCCAAAGAAACTAAACTATTATGATCCTTGAGTGTTGGTTTTTGTTGTGTATATTGTCTTCCGCAAATGTAATGTAATGTCCATGTACATCATGCTTTGGGTCTCTAAAGTTGGTATCAGAGGAAAGTTTTATTTTACCTTTGGAAACTAGGACGTGAAAACATTAGTGAGATCCCTAGAGATATTTCTAGGGTATGTCTTGGGATGTCCCTATGGTTTAGTAATGTCCCTAATCATTAGTATAAATATAGGTTATAGTCCTAGAATTATGTTTGAGATCATGAATAACCTAGGGTGAACCTATGCTATCATATGTTAAAGAAGGTGTCATAAGTTATACATCCTATAAGTTACTTTTTATGATTATTTGGTTCCTTGTTATTTTAACTGTTTCTTACACAATGGTTTCTGGTTTTAGTTAATGGAGGCAACCAGAAGGAATTTAGTTGACACTGAATCTGGTGGGAAAATTGGTGACTATGAGCAGTGAAATTGCGTAATACCTAGAGAGAAAGATATTATGATTATGCCGAATTAGACATTGTGATATATGATTAACAAGGTGAACATTAGTGGTATTCCCAATTCATAAAAAAAGAGGAAGATGGACTTTTATGCATGTTTGCATGTTGAGGGGAATAATGAATGGAAGATTGAGGTTTCTAAATAAGGGAAGAAGAACCATGATGAATACATCATATGGAGGGGATTATATTATCTGTGTAGAGAGAAGGGTCATAGAGTGATAGACTATTATGGAGTTCAATGTCTTATCTGTGGAGAACATGGGCATTACCCAACTCAATGCCCTACCTAAGAGGTTACTTCTAAATAAAGGAAGGACTTATTCCATAAAAAACATTGGAGAGGATGGTTTGAAGTGTTTATGTATTTGTATTAATGAATACCGTAGTTGAGGTACTTTTATGGTATATTTGAATACCTATATATTGGTCCATTGTGGTTTTCCATAAGAATAAGGCATCGGTAACCAGGAAATGTGATTGAAATATTTTTGGAAAGTAGATGATATCCGCATAATGAAGGGATAAAAAGAATAATAATATGATTGATGGTATTCATGAGCTCATGACTAATATAAGGACACAGTGATATAGTGGTTTGAGTATATATAAATTTTTGGATTTTGGTATGTGGAAAGAGTTAACTGTTACAGAATTTATGTTTTCATTAATGTTAAATGGGTATTCATTTTTCATGAGAATACATAATTAAGGTATTCACATGTCTGTAATGTGACCAACAAGATATATCTTATGATATATGGGGGAAAAATGATGGTATTCACGTGCTTGTTATGTGACATTTGAAATAATAATTTTCTTTATACTATGAGATTGGACATATGTATTTTGGATAAGCATAAAGATTGGAACGGATTATGATGGACATTCGAAATTATTGTTTAAGGGTATAACATTTTTTGATATTATTGCTGGAATTTTATAGTAGTATAGTTTTAGAAAAAGGGACAACCAATAGGATGTGTGAAAACCCGTCACGTCGGACAGGGAAGTGGGAATCAAACCTACAACCGAAGTGCGATAGGCCTTTATCACCTACCACTGGCTTACAGGAAGTCCCTGGTTAGTAGAAACTATTTTTATTATATTAAAAAGTATGATATATGAATTTAAGTCCATTTTAGGATCTATATACGATTAACCTCACCATACAATGACTTTTGTATTTGATAACTTTTGCGAACCTTTTCTTTGATACAGATGGAATGACCCATCATTCTATCACATGATCTGCTAACACATCAAGAATGACAAATTCAACTTCATTCCTTTAAGAGATGAAGTGGAAATAGTTCAAGGCACAAACAACAGTGAAATTGTAACAAAATCATGTAAGTATTTCATCTATTTCAAAATTTTCAACATTAGGGAAAGGATATTGAAAACCAAAAATGTTGTCCTAGTGCTCTTATATCTGATGAATCCGATGGTACCTTAGATCATCACAAATTTATGGCTTTGTGATTTTTGGATTTTTCATAGCTATATTCTCTACCACTCTCCCTCAGAACAAGATGGTTAGCTTTCTCTTCCATATCCATATTTTAACCTATGTGGAAACCCAATGATAAGTTAATTTGGGTAACCGTTACGTTTCATACTTTAGTTTTTAAAGTTATGTTTTGGTATTCCTTTTTATGATGTAGGTTTCGATTAAGGAAACTTTCAAGTTGTAGACCATTTATAACTCTGACGAATTTCGAGGGCAAAATTCATTTTAAGTGGGGTAGAATGTAACACCCCAATATTTTTTGAGATATACTATTTTTAATTTCTTTGATGTCTTCTATTGTACACAAAAATTAGTTTGTACTATACGCAACACCGTATTAGCTTGCATTATATGCAACAATATTCTTGGAAACTATTACACACAATTTCATATTTGTTTAGTAGAAATTATTCTACGCAACATTAAGTATAGATTTTGTTCAATGCATAAATGAAATAAGTTTTATTATGTTATATACAACACCAAAGGGAGATTTCACTACACACAACCCTGACTTGGCTTGCATTAAATGCAATCGCAACCTTCCTCGATAGCATGTGTAGTACGCAATACCAGGTTTCACTAAACCATGATATATTATTAAAATAAAATAAAATCTAGCCATTATGAATAGTAATAACCATTTTTTAAAATTTTATCTTTCAAAATGGACTTCATTTTTGGATTCAAAATATCGAAATTAGCCTAAGGTGTATTTTTGGTATTTTTATGAAAACTTTCATTTTTTGATGAATAGTGAAAACACGAGGTTACTATTTAAAAACTGACTTTTTATTTTAACAATTATTTATTTTATTTAAATTTATTTTAGGTAAAAATAGATACTTAATACTTATATATGTTCAATGTAATTCATTTTAGTTATTTTATAATAATTTTAGATATATTAAAATTTTACTGAACTTTTCACCATCTTTTACCCACCTCCTAGGAGATTTTTCAAATTTACATAAAACATAATTTTACCGCTTCTGTGAGTGGAATTTCAGAAATCCAAGAGACATGGTTGATATCCGTAAGTAAAATGTGGTTCAATGAGATGAAAATAAATTTTGGTGAATAGTAACTTTTTACTTTTATTTACCACGGTTAAAAGTAAATCGGGTAATTAAGTGTAAAAATGATATTATTATTACCCTAAAACATGTCCTATTTATATTTTATAAGTGTAATTCGACCAATAAACAACATTTGGAATATAATATGATCATTTAGGTCAACATGGATTAAATTAGGACAATTATTGTTATTTAATTCAAAGAAGAGTTTAAAGAGTGAAAATAAAAGTTTAGTAAGTAAATCATTTATAATATATGGTTATACAAATAATAAATTCAACTATAAATATTTATTAGAAATATAAAAATATTTCCTACATAATGGTATTTTATTTATAATGTTTAGACATTAATTTATTTAATTTATTTATCACACAATGATGATGCAGTAATTACACTATTAATGAAATATTAACATAATTGATGATATAAATACCATAATAAATGTAATTTGAGACTTTTTATGAATTAAAATAATTTTATAGATTAACATGACATGTTATTATTGATTTAATTAACTTTATTTTAACTTATCATTCTGTTATGATTTTCAAAAAAATCAAATACCAAATAGTGTCAAAATTGATATAAAATTGTTTTTAAAACAAATATTATATTATTAATTGTTATTTTATTCATAAAAATATATGGTTTGGAAAAATGACTTAGATAAGGATATATATGTTAATAATGGACCACTTGGTGTTCGTTTTTCTTGTTATAGTAAGTTTAATAACCATATAGTGTAAGAAAACAAAAAGACACGGTAAAAGTTAAATTATTTAACATAGAGTTAAATCTAAATGATAAGGATTAAATTGTAACCTAAACTTGTCTAAAACCGATTAGTTGAGAGGATTTAAAGCCATCCCCACCTTAGCTTTAAAATAAATCAATTAGAAGCTATTAAAAACCGAATATGACTTTATTATAAAATATTATTTTATGTTTTCTTAAGGTGCCCCTCTCCTCCCTTATAAAAGGGAACCTCCTACCTCTTCACATTACACATATTTGAGACTTCAATATCTGCCAAACCATGCCAAAATCTCTTATCCACTTCCTCAGAAACATCCTAGAGGTCCTGGTCTTCTTCAAATACCTTCTTTAGTGCCCTAAGAGGAGGTTAAGAAGAGGCGCGTCAAAAAAGAGGTATTATCCATTACCGATCCTTTCCAATTTCATTCTTCTTAACTACTAATTCTTTATATGTTTCATTATAAAGTAATAAAATCAGTATATATAAAATACCGATATGTTGTGATGAATATGAAACAACCCTATTTCACCATCTATCCATCCTACGAAAAACGAAATCACCGCGTGTGTGTACGTATGGAATACCGTCTCCACGCCGTGGTGTAATCTATTTTTCCACCACCACCTAACATGGATGGGTATAATGGTGTAAATAATAACTAAATATATTAATTATAACATCATACTAATTCTAAGATACTATATCATCCAATCCAATTTAATTCAATAATTATGGGAACAATATCATCTCTCGTGCGTACGTACGGACTACCGTCTCCTCAAAGCGATGAGATTCATTCTCCATATTAACCATTAAACAATGATTATAAAGTATATATAATGAATTATAATGAAATACATGACATGATAAATCTACTAGATTTTTGTATATAGATTTTTGTGTCATCTACTTACTATCATTCAAGTAAATAAAGAAAGGAAAACATCGTATATGCGTACGTACGGCCTACCGTCTCCATGAACGGTGTGTTTCATTTCATTAATCTATCTATTATATATATATATATACTGAATATATATGATATATAAATCATCTTTTAAATCCAGGAAGTAATTAAATCATGATATAAGTGAAAATAATATCAAGAACAACAAGTCCAAACGCATACGTTAAATGAAACGATTTTACCCAAAACGCTTCTTTAACATGGAATTTACAAATGAAGGGGCAATATAAAGTCATAAGTGAACCATATAAGATATCCTAACAATTAATATGATTCTGTAATAAGTCAATAACATTATTTAAATCATTATACAGGAGGTCCGGATACGTACGAAGCATATCAGACCTAAGGTTAGGGATAACTATTCCAATCTCGTTCTTATCTGAGATTGTTTATTCTTAAGTTTTTACTGAGGTTATTGTTATCATCCATGTACCTATTTTCTAAAAATGTTTTCATGTATGTTTAAAGTCAGTTTTACCCATTTTTGACTTTTACTACATGGTATGTAATGAATCATTCTTTTACAAGGTACTTTTTGACTTTTCCAGCAAAAGTACAAGAAGAATGTTTTTTTAACTTATACGGCATGAATGGATTTTAAAGGTTTTATAAAGCCTTATTTTCATGAATATTTCTCAAAATTATTTCATGACTATTTTCAAAAATATCCTTTTTTTAAAATTGCATGAAATTTTGTGAAAAGAAAATAATTTTAAAGTAGAAAAGATATTTTCCTCAAGATTTCATTTCAAGTGTTTTATCCAAACCATTTACCATCTACGATGACATTATTTCATATGTGTATTGTTTCAAGTATAATGTCTCTAAGATTTCCAGGGTTTAACTTTTCTTATTATTAAATGATATCCATTTCTTTTATATTGACTATGAGATGATGGGATGATGATTATGAAACCCATTTTATTCGTTGCGTTATTATGAATGATGTTTGTTTATTTTGTGGCACAAGTAAGAATGATTTCATTATGAGATAGGTGGGACCTATATCTCCCACCAATGCATTGGGTAAAGATTTATATCTCATGAGATATACATGGATGGAACGGTAAGTTAACCCGTTTCAGTATTACAGGACTGGAACATGGAGTGAACTCGATTCAGAAAGGGACTTTGTCCACTAAGATGGTATTGGCAGTGATTCCATGGATACTATGGAAATAATATCATGTGCTTAATGTTTTTCCAAAATTACATGTTTTATTCCCATTCTATTTTATCATGATTGATGTTTCATTATGTTATATGCCTTACATACTTCCATGAATTATGTCTTTGCCAATGATTTTGATGTCTAGATATTATGTTTAAGTTTTTGCATTAAAATGTTTATGGATTTTTTATGATCTTTATGTTTACCCTTAATGAGCATTTGAGCTCACCCTTTTAATGTTTTATTTTCCCCACGATATAATTAAAGCTTTTAGGTAAGAAAAAAAAGCAGAAGCTCCTTATGGGAGATGTTGATGATCTTTCACCACGATTAGAAGATTTTGCTCCATGTTTCCAAAGACACTAAACTATTATGATACATGAGTGTTGGTTTTTGTTATGTATTAAGTTTTCCGAAAAAGTAATGTAATGTCCATGTACTTCATGCTTTGGGTCTCTACAATCTAAGTGGTACAATCTCATCGATATATCATTTTCAATACTCTATTTGTTTCATTATTGTTTCAGTAAGCATCTTATCTCTTTTACTGCTCAACATTTATGGGTATTGTTTTCATATAGAATTAGATCACTAAAACAAGGAATTACAATTTCCAAGAAAAAATTAATAATTCAATAAATGATATTCCTTGGACTAGTGATTATCAGATTCAAGAGTCCCATTATGCATCATTTCATGATTTGCTGACGTATTTTGTACATATAAATTCATTTTCATTATTATTGAAGTATAGTACTAAATTATTTCTACAGAAATATTTAATTAATTCCATGAAATTTATAGGTGCATAACCTATAGGATTTAGGTGAACCTACACTGATTGAAGAAATTATACAACTAACTAATAATACATCTATAATGTCTAATCATTACAAATATTTAAATTATAATGCATTTAAGATTCACATCAAATATTTTTATTAAAAAATAGAAACACAAAACCAAGACATTGGTAATCCAGCTGTCAGTTTTTATAATTAAATGTTCTATTGAAATACATCATTGATGTTATATATACACATAGGATGAAATAGATATCGTTAATGTTTAATTGGGTTGACATAGTCTGTGTAACTACATTAGATCAATTTCAGTTTACATTGGTGATGTTTAACAAAATATTAAATAGATATGAAGTAGTTAGTGACATACTTTTCATTTTCCCAATATTAGTACAAAATGTTTTCTTCAACACATTTCAATATAATCCAAATAGTAATTTTCAATGAATATTTCAATGCAAGGAGTGTTTTTATTAAATGATATGTACATAAGACTATTTTTTATCTAGATATTTCAACACAATTTAGATCAACTTGAAGAATATATTAAACATTTTAGAGAGCCAACTGATGTATAAATGGATGATTTTAATGTATAGTTAAAGGTATGATATTTTTCACAAACATTGGTTATAAATGTATTTTTAAGTATTTAAAATTGTATAAACAGTTTCATTTTTTTATTTACATTATATTTTTTTATATATAGTATATGTGTGTTCCACAATTACTTATTTATATGACTATTGAAATTTTAGAGGAACTGGAACAAGATCCACATTATTGAAGACAGCCATATACTTCTATGTGTTGATGTGTGTATGGAATTAAATGTGTTTCTATATTTAAAATTAAGAGTTAAACACATATTTGAACATAATTAAAATAATGTATGAAAATTTTTTATCTATAATATTTGTATAAGAATCATTTTCCTCTCATAGGAGAGGACATAATTATGATATTTAATTTTGAAAAGACCCTTTTTATACCAGTTTATGAGACATACCATACTGTGAGAAAGGGTCCAACATCATTTTTTTCTAGTTGGGTCATATCATGCATGACACACAAATATTTCCACTAACTACACATGACTTGCATTCATTCCCTTAGAGATCATTACATCCACTATGGAAGAATGTTAAAGTAAGAGAATCATTTTAGTTTCATAGATATGCTTAAAAACAATTAATTTTTTGATATTTTATTCTCATGTAGAATAATATGGTAGTTTTCCCCATTGATTTTAATCTAGTGTGTATGAAAAAATATTGTTAAATGTTTAAATATTATAAAGGTAGAGTGAAGAGGGAGCACTAGGTACCAAATATGGGTGCCCTAGACATTATGGATAGTGACCCGAGAAGTGTTGTCCCATATTAGTGGCATTAAATTCCTATATATTGATCCACTGAGGTCATAAAAGTTGGCCTACATATTTTTGGTCGATATATTTCAGTAAATGTGTATCATTTTAATAGTTAGAAATTTAAAATAATTAAATGTATGTGGGGGGACATGTCACAATGAGAATCATGTGATCCAAGGACTACCTCATAGTATTGGGACTCATCATGTGTCCCACATTTTAAATGATCTATTTTTCATTTATTTTTTTTATTTTTTATTTAATATATTTTTTTATTCAATAGTTATATCTTATTGGTTTATAGATATAGAATCAAGGATCACCGACTGATAGAATATCAGTGTAGATGATGACTTGGGATTGAAATGATCTTGAAGTTAAAATTCATATAGAAATTTCTACTATTATTAAAAAATAGTTACATATATCAATATTTGTTTTGATATATATATATAACACATGATCTACTTTAGTCTGAGTAAAAATAGATTCCACATGACAGTCAATAACATTACATATAGAGGGATGCGATATTTTATCACATCATTGCTCATGACGGGCACTAATATAACATGACACATGTAATAGAGATTCCACATTCTATAATTTCATGTTGTAACACCCCATGATTTCATATTACATTATCTATTCAATGTAATTCAATAACTTGCGCTATACAGAACACTTAGTTTCAGTGCACCATGACTTACCATACTAGCTGTTCAAAAAGCAAGTATGAATATTATTAACTGAATATTGATGTTTATTTACTCAATATAATTTTAGAATCCATATAAATAAATTCTATGACATAATTTAAGAACAAATCCATTTTTTTCAAATAATTGAAGTATTTTAAAAAAAAAGGAATTTTACTGTATTTTAATGGAGAACCATTTTTAAATCCTTTATTTGAAACTTTTATAAATATAATATTACAAAAAAAATTATTTAAAAATGAGAAAAATAAAATTTACATTGGATGAAATTTTTGTATTTATCTGATAGTGCTCTTTTATTTATTGGATAGTAAGAAATAATGTATTTTAATTTAAAATGGCCTTTTAATTTAATTTATTTATATGATTATATTATATTTTTAATTGGATATAAAGTGTAATTCAATTATATTTTTTCCATTTAATCCAATGTTGGTCATTGAATGTTATTTCACTTTAAAATCAAACATAAAGAAGTGTCAATGTTTTGATAGTTGTTATTTCATAAAAACATGATTTTAGTGTTAAAAACGTGAATTAATTGTAAAGACCCGTAAATTTAAAGGAAATTTTTTTCTTAAATTCTTTGAGATTTTACGAGGACACAGTTTCTGAAGGCATCTGATTTGAAGGCCCAGTGTGGCCGAAATCAATTTCTGAAGTTTAGGTTGGGTATGTTCAGTGAACGAATGAGTAGGTTTTTCTATCATTTGAACCGGTGCTCGGAATTGAAATCTGAGGGCACCGATGAATCCACAACACCGATAATTTCTTAAGAGGACCTTTACCAAAGATGCCTTCGCTCGTGAGGAGATGTTAAAAAATGTGTTTTAAATGAAAATGAATATAATTGTGGAACCATTTTATTTCTATTTCTATGGTGGTTTTATCCTACATGGAAAAGTTAGGATGGGACTTACTAGCATCCAAACTACCCATGTGAGGATAAATACAATGTGGGACCCACACGAGCCCCAACCGTTCACATTCCGTAACTCCTTAACTCCATTGTAATCCAATGTTAATTACATGGGAACTCTCCCTTTAAACTTGACAGCTTCAAAAAATTAATGAGTAACTCTTCCTCTCCCCTCTCTCCCTCATTAAAACTTGCCAACCTATCAAATAATTAAATATACATCTCAGGGTTTAATTAATTAAGTGAATTGTAATTTGAATTTTGTATTTTGAAATTCATGGAATGTTTAATTAAAATAAGGGGAGGCCTTATTTTAATTAGGATGGTTGTTGTGTGGGAATTTTTGGGAGAACTCTTGTGAGGATTGGAGGATTCCTCCTTTGTCAAAGAAGATCATCCTCAACGAAGAACATCGACTCTTCAATGAAGAACGACTCGACAACCCCGGTTTCTCCATCCTCTTGTTCCTCTGTGACAAGGGAGGAGACACTGACATTAGAACTCTCCAATGACGCTCAATAAACTTCTTCTCCCTCTGATAAAAGAGGAGAAGTCTTTTCCTTGGGTGGACACCGATGTCGACGAAAATGATGCCATCATCTGAGGTGCTTGACAACATCGAACATCTTTTTGAGGTTGGGGTTTATTCAAGAAAGTTGATGTTTATGTACACTGTTCTTATTGGAGATCGTTGATAAATATGGCCTATTGCTATCGATTTACACTGAAGGTGGGGGCCAAATGAACACGGCCCGACAACTCTCCATTGTTCTCGTTTATTATTTTAGATTTGGAAAATGATGGTTGAGGAAGAACAACGTCGTCACATGGTTGTGCGGGAAGAACCGCGACCAGCTACATGGGTCGCTTCAGTGGAAGAATGGTCATGCCCGTTAGTCGGCCGGGCGAAGTGGAGCCCCGACACCAGGAGGGCGTCGCGTTAGAAGACCGGACGACCTATCAGCCAGCCGAGCGGTGCTGGACAGCGGCGCTAGGAGGGCCCCATGCTGGTGGACCGGTGGCTGGCTCATGCGGACTGCGTGTGCCGAAGACCGCCCAATTTGGGGAGGGGCAGCGCCTCCTGGCGTTGCCCGTTTGGAAAACCAAGGGGCCCCCCACGAACCTGCTCGGCTTTGGCCGAGCTACTCGGCCAGCCGACCGAGCGAGCCAGGTCGCGCGCCCTGCCGAGATGGGCCGCACCGGGAAAAGCCTATCCAGACCATGATGGGCCGAGACGAGGCCATCCGGGCTACGCTGGGTAGGTTCGAGCCCAGTCGAGTCGTGCCGGGCTGGGCCGCACTGGGCAGCACCTGGTGGGGCCGGGGCACTTTGGCCAGGCCGCACCACTTTGGGCCAGACTGCGCCACATAGTGCAGGGACGCACTCTTTCAGGACGAGTATTTTATTTCATTGGATTAGTCTGACACCCCTGCTGAGTCGGACCCATCAAAGAGGGTCATCCCGACCCATCGGCCCACTACGCTAAACGTTCCAGGCCGGTTAATCACTTTAACATAAATAACAAAAAGACCGTGCGTCCGATCGATGTGCCATCTGTAGCACTAGGACCCTTTCGATGAGACAGTTCATTTTTGTTACTATAAGTGAGTTTTTGATGACTATGGATATCGGCTGTGTTAGAAACGAGCGTATTTCTAACTGGGCCCCTGGAATAGAAAAGCCGTTATCTCTCAGACTGGGCGTCCGATTGACGCGCCATCTATCGCGTTGAGTTCCTACTAACAAGATAGAACAGTGGGATACATCAAACCTAGACTTTGTGATAGTTGATGTATCGACACTGCTTGCCTCGTGGAGTGGACCCTCCTGGAATCGAGCATGCTTTTTGAAGGGACCCTGGTTGTGACTGTGACGACGACGACGACTGTGCTTGGATCCTTTGTGGGTTCAACAATGATGACTACCATAATGGAATTCTCCATGGGTTCGATGGAAATGACTATTGTTCCTATATCTTATGTGAGTCTGGTAGTATTGACGTCTGTACTTGTATCCTGTGTGGGTCCAATAGAGTAGCTGGTCTTGTATCCTGTGTGGGTCCGACTACTTGGCTGGTCTTGTATCATGTGTGGGTCCGACAGCCTAGATGAATAAGTGGTTACATTTGATCATCTCTATCGCTATACAAAAGATGTATACTTGTGTGAGATGAGTCTTGAATTTCAATCATTATCATCTATATGATTGACTTGTTTCCTCTGTGGACTGGGTTGTGCCTTCCACTGTGGATTGGGTTGTACTTGGGCTCTTGAGTTGGAGTCGAACATGAATTGATGGCTTAGGTATATGTTTGAGAATATACCTAAGTAGAGCTGGTTGATACTTCATGTTTGTATATTTCTTTTGTGGTTTATCCTTTGTGGATTTTGGGAGACCATCGGGGGTCTCAGGGTACCAATTTAGTAATGTATACTCATCCCTGCACGAGCTATGTCGACACTACGTTATACAGGAAGCAGACGACGAACAACGATGATCGTGGTTGAGGCTTGTGGAGAGGGATGGTATCCGAAGGTGGTATATCAGGTGGGACGAACACGGAGTGGGGGACGAATTTGAGGAGCTCATAACACCATCTATACCCAACCTTCAGGTGGGGTATCTGGAGGATGTCTCAGTGGTTGCTGCTTCACATTTTCAGCAGTTGTACTTTACATTTCCCAGTTGTACTATACATTCAGGTGGGTTTGTATATTAGCCCATTTACATTCCAACACTTACTTTTGTACTCAGTTTACATAGTGTTTACTTCATCTTGCTTACTTTTTTGTGTTTGTTTTCTTATATAAAAGAAAATGTCTTCTCTTTTATTGGGATTTATGCCTTTGGTGCTACTCGCTTGCCCTTGGCCTATGGAAGGCGGGCATGGGGTAGTCTCGGCATGAACCCTGAGGATGGGTCGTGACAAATTATTATCATAGAAGTCAGTTCTACCACAAAACACAGGACTCTGATAATTTCTTCTATGTGAATCAAAAGTGTTTAGGGTATTGAGTGTGGTTATAAGTCCAGGGAGTCCAGTGTTGGGGCGGTGGCCAATGTATCGATACTTCAGGACCCTGACTTATGATTTTGGACTAAGTGCACAAAAACATTGATTGCATGTGTGTTTAAAAAGTTTTCATTGTGATTAATTTGTGTCAGATCACTAGGTATACTGTTTGACCATGGCACACCTGTTTCTTTTCAAAAAGGTCCCACAAAGGTAGCCAACTAGGGTACCCAGTTACATGTGAGATGACATCCCACCGAGCGACGAGGCCTTAGTGCAGGGCTAGATTAAAATGGAGGCACTGGCGGTACCTCTACCTACCGAGCAACCGATTCCACTAGCCCCAGCAGCGGAGAGTGCACGTCACCTGAGTGTGCAGGACGTGTTTCAGTGTTAGAGGCTACACAGGTTCTGCTGAGAGATGGACCCATAAGGAGCCAAGGATTGGCTGGAGGTTATAGTCCAAGTCTTCAGATTAGTAGGGACACCAGCTAATCTTATAGTGACCCTTAAGGTGAGTCTTATGCATGCAACAATAGGTAGATGGTGGAGAATATTACTCCAGGTGCATGATGAGGCATCTATACATTGGATGGACTTCGAGATCCTATTTCTTTCAGAGTTCTTTCCAGCCACCCTCCGTGTGGTGCACATCCATGAGTTACTACAGCTACGACAGGGCAGCATGACAGTCGCCCAGTACTCGGCTAGGTTTACCGACCTCTCGACTTACTTCATCAACATGGTACTGAAACCATTCCTCAGGGCCCGAACCTTCAAGCATGGACTGACGCATGAGATCAGAGCTTCGACGATTAAAATCAGCATTTCGACGTGGGAAGGGGTGTTGGAGTGACCCCAATTAGTGGAGAGTATTCTCGCTGAGCAGCCACCACCATCGTGGCCCACTGTAGGACGACACAGAGCAGGGTCTTCTACAGCTACTAGTCAACAGATGTTGTAGGGTTCCAAGTGGACCAGGCCGTCAAGAGGGAGACCTCAGGATTCAGGCTCGACTGTGCGGGGCACACGACATATAGCTAGCCTTATGTGGAGCAGACAGTGCTATGCATACGGCGATCAGGGCAATATGGCTCTTGATTTCCTGACTCTCTATGTAGAGGAGCATCTGACAGTTGAGGGACCACTAAGGCAGAGGAAGAGGTTTGACGATGGTGGTCCGTAGTGAGCAGGAGGATGAGGTAGAGGAGCTGACCGAGCAGCAGGTGGTGGACGACAGTTCGAGCATCTACAACCACCACCACCTGGAGGTCCACCTCGACCACAGGGAGCTTGCGGACATATGAAGGCTCATCTTTATATAGTGGAGGCTTATGACCACGACACACCTGATATTATTCAAGGTACTATCTATATCTACTCCACCCTTGCTGCAGTTCTTATAGACACAGGAGTGAGTCATTCTTTCATTGTCGCTGCCCTTGTTCGGAGGTCGGAGATTCTGACAAAGCTGTCAGCTCAAATCTTATGGCTAGAGACTTCTCTGTGAGCAGACTCGATGATTATGCACTTGTACTGATAGTGTGAGCTTACACTAGGAGGCGAGAGCTTCGGCTGGGATCTTCTTGTTGCGGTGTTGAGGCCATACAATGTCATCTTGGTCATGGATTTGTTATCTACAGTACATGATTAGATCGACTATAATATGAGCAATGTGTGGTGTGTCCACACAGTTGGGAGCAGGTTCACCTTCATCAGCGAGAAGGAAGACTTTGCAGCGTAGGATGGACTAATGCAGAGGAGAGGACAACCGATCACCCATCAGCGGACTAGTCTCATCCTAGGATAAGTAGATGTGCGAAGTCCGAGTTTTCCTGTTGTGGGGGATCATTATGCAGATGTTTTTCCTGATGACATTCTAGGACAACCTCCTCTGAGAGAGGTAGACTTTTATATTGACCTGTACCTCGGGTCAGCCTCGATATATACTCCATTATATCTGATGGATCCCACTGAGCTTTGTGAGCTTCTTGTATAGCTGGAGGACTTGCAGGGTAAGGGATTCATCTGACCCAGTGTTTCACCCTAGGCTTCCCTGATTCTATTCTCCAATAAGGTGGATGGGAGCTTGCGACTATGTGTCGACTACCATCGCCTCAACCAGGTGACCGTGAAGAACATGTATCCACTTTCGAGGATTGATGACCTCTTTGACTAGCTCAAGGGAGAACGATGGTTATCAAAGATAGTTTTTAGGTGTAACATCCCAGGTAAATGACGAATAAGACATATTTCATATTTATTAATATTCGTGAATTAAATATTAATTTTAGTTTAAATGGGTTGCTATGTTCGATAGCGTACCCGATACGCAACAACATGTTTCTTTGGAATCTTACGTTGCACACTAATAATATAATATTATTATTTTAAATGGTCATTAAAACCTAACCATTGTAATGGAGGGACTGAACAAAACTAACTACAATATTATTATACATGTACTTACAAGTTATAGGCTTAAAATGTGAATGAATCTAATTTTAAGAATAATTTACAATAAAATGCTGATTTACCGCCTTCTAATGGTGAACCCTTTTTAAATCTAGTTTTGGCCACTTTAATACATTATATATGAACAATTAAAATCTTTTATTATAATGGGGACATCAAAATTTACTTTGGGTAATTTATTGGTATTTTTTTCTGATAAAGTTCATTTTTTTATGAATAGTGAAAAATATTTTATTTTAATTCAAATGTGCCTTTTAATCTAATTTATTTATATGGATAGATTATCTTTTTAATTTTTATTAAAGTGAAATTGAAATATATTTTTAACATTTAATCCAATTTTGGTCATTGGAGTTAATTTCTCTTTGAATTTGGACTTAAACAAGTGTCAATCTTTTGATAGTTATTGTTTCTTAAAAACATGCTATTTGTTTTTATAACGGGAGTTAATTTTAAAATTAATTAATGCCACTTCTATGTCTTGAATTTGAAAAAATGGACATCATTTTTGAATTCGGAATATCAAATATTTCTTAGGCTGAATTTTTTGTATTTTTTCAGAAAAACTTCACTATTTGATGAATAGTGAAACCACTTAGTAGCAGTTAAAACTGAATTTTTCATTTAAATGAAATTTTACCACTTATGTGAATTGAATTTCAAAAATCCGAAATACATGGTTGTTATTAGTTACTAAATGTGGTTCAATAAGATGAAAATATTTTTTGGTGAATAGTAACTTTTGACTTTTATTTACCGCGGTTAAAGGTAAATAGGGTAATTCAAGGTTAAAAGAATATTGTAATAATTCAAAATTACCTTAACACTTGTCCAAACATTATTGATTGAGTAATTAACTACCATGGGCTTTTTTGGGTCGATTTTGGGACCCCCTTGATCCACTTAGGAGTGAAAATGACAATTTAGATAAATTAATTTAATGTAAAGAGAAAATTGACATTAACAAAAATCTTTTAGTAATTAATTTTTAAATGGTGTTATAAAAGTCCTATTTTCGACTATAAATATTAATTGGAAATATAAAAAGATTTCCTACATCATGGTAATTGTTTTATAATTTTGATACATTAAATAAATTAAATTTTATATGACACAATAATGATGCAGTATTTACCTCATTATGAAATCATTTAAATAAATAATATTATAATGACTAAAATATTATCCAAAACCTGTCCAATTTATATTGGTTGATTATATTTCGATCATGGGTCATCTTATTTTTGACTATAATGATTATTAGTCAATTAGAAACCGAATATCATTATATTATAAAAAAATATTTTCACTCTTTCCTAAAGAGCCCCTCCTCTCCCCTATAAAAAGTGACCAGTTATATGCTACACCTCACACCTCTCAAGCCATTTGTCTCATCCAACCTCTGAAAAAATAATCTCCCTACATCACTCTCCTCCTCTTATAAGCCCTACCTTAGGCATAAGTCACTTTAAGAAGTCCCTTGGTACAAACCAAATTGAGTTACCCAAATTAAATGTAATGATTTCTCTTAAATTGTTTTCTTTTATTTTGCTTCTCCAACACCTAAAATATTTTTATTTTCTTTCTTTTGTAACAATACTAGTATCCTCAATATACTAGAATGTTTTTATAATAATTATTCGTACTACACTTACACAAACCTTCATCTAATGGATGATGAACATAATGTTCTTGTGGATGGCAAACTAACGCCTCACGAAACGATGATTGTTCAATTACATCTTACCACCACTCATGGTGGATATTATATTGGAACTGTATTTATATATGATATATATTATGTTTATGATTTACTTATGCTTCTGTACTTCCCAATTATATCATTACATTATAGTTTTTATAGTGGGTAAATATGATAATCTCATTAGAAGATGTGCAGAATACCGCCCCCTCAAAGTGATGTGATTCGTTAATGCCCTATGTGGGATGTGTAAAGGATAGAGTTAATTATATAATATATGATATTATAATGGAATTATAATATACCTATGTATTTTTATGTTTTAATTCCATTAATGTATGAAATATAAATGAAAGTAGCGTTCATGCATACGTACGGCTTACCGTCTCCATGAACGGTGCATTTCATTTCGTACCTCTAAATGTTATGTACTTTTTTAAATACATGTATATACTGGATATATATGATATATATGATATCTAAATAATGAATACCATTATGGATATGATGAACTATTTACCTCATGGACAACGTGTAATTAAAAAAAGTCCATTTTGACTCAAGTACCAAATATCGAGAAAACAAACTTTATTAACATAAATGTTTACATAATGTTTATAACATGGAAATAATTTATATAAATGGAATAATAAACTTAAAAAAGGTTGTTAAGAAAATATAATTTAACTTTAGTTTATTATTCCGGATATTAAAGAACGAACGGGTCAAGTTGGACACGAGATAAGGGACTTCGTCTCAATCTAATTTCATTGAGGCATATTTTGTTTTAATACACGACTTTATTTTATACGTTGTATAAACACCCTTGTCTTTTCAATGGGAATATTTTTCTACGAAGTGTTATACAAAATGACAAAAAAGAATGTTTTTTTACATAAGCGGTGACAATGATATTTCCACCACCGTGAGTATTATTTGATCCTTGGCTTCCTTAACAAGCAGGAATGTTCTTAAAAGGAATAATAAAAACCATATACTCTTTTTACGTATTTTGGTATTAAACATGATTTTGAGAATGGATTTATTGTTTCAATATCTTGAAATGATATTTTATTATAGCAATGTGAAATTTTATCTTTCCTTTATGCTTATGTTATGTGTTATGATCATGTTAGGGTTCTTGGGCATTATTTACGTATACGGGTGGTTCCGTGATAAACCTAGGGTAGGTGAGCACCAGATAGCTCTCCAATGCATTGGGGTAACGTAATGGAGGTAAAGATGAATGTTTCTCCTTAGAAATTTAGGGAATATATTGTTATGGGTATTCCAAATTAACTCCCTATGTGGCTGTTATAGCTACAATGTCAGTATGATATGGAAGCCAAAAGTTACCTTTATGATTTATGATTTCTATGTGTCTTTCATAAATCTTATGATTTCATGTGGTAAGTAAAAGATTTCATGTTTTGAATGTATTTATGAACAAATGTTTTCATTATTTCTTTTTGTAACCCTTACTGAGCTTTTTATGCTCATCCCAAGTTTGAAATATTTTCACAAGACTTAAAGATGAATAGGGTCAAGGATGGGATCAAGGAAAAGTAATGTTGTATAAAACATGGAACTAGATATGACTCTTTTTTTTAAAGAGTTCATGTTTTGTAAAACAAAATATGGAAACTATGTAGAAATGTCATCTTTGAAATTTTTTTGAGATGTAATGTATGTTTTATGCCTGATTCTCTAAAACACTAAACCTAAAAAGAACCTCAATGTGAATTATTCATTTAATTCAATATTAAGCAACGTTTAAGGCCGAATCCTTATAGTTGGTATAAGAGATCCGTTTAGGTAACTTAAGGAGTTAGGGTATTGTTAAATTAATATCCACAAAGTAATTTATGTTAATATTGATATTATATTGCATTTATAGATTACCATGTTGCTTCGCCTAAGATATTTCTTTGTTCAGAATGGTTTTACGTAGTGGAAACAGGGCAGCTATGTTGGGACAACATCAGTAGGAAGAAAACATTCCTAATCACCAACCTGAAATGGTCAAAATCGGAACCGAACAGTTTATTATAGTGATGACACAGTTGACTCTGGCTATAAATGGTAGTGGTATCCATGTAAGAGATCAGCCAGTTCAACCACAGAGGAACATGTCAGTAGTTGAGCATTTCATGAGGCAACATCCCCCATCATTTAGAGGATCATATGATCTAGTGCTAGCTGAAGGGTGGATTGAAGCACTGGATAAGATTTTTGATGTCATGGGTTGTTCAGAACATCAAAAGGTATGTCTTTCTATTTACCGTTTTGTAGGTGAAGCTGATCAGTGGTGGTTGATGGTGAGAAATATTAGGGATAGTGAGGAGATTGATACTCTTGATTGGGATGAATTCAAAGGTATGTTTCTTGAGATATATTTTCCTAATGTGGTTCATCATAGAATGGAAAAACAATTCTTGGAATTGAGGTAGGAGGATGACTTGGTGGCTGCTTATGAAGACAAATTCACTCGACTGGCAAGGTATGCTCCAAATTTCATACGAGATCTTGATAGTAAAATCAACCCTTTTTACTCAGGATTAAAGCCAAATTATCGAAGGGATTTAGCTTCTCATGAGTTCAAAAGTTATGAAAAACTTGTTTGTTGTGTGGAGAAGGTGGAAATGGAGTTTTCTGATGATCAGGTATTCATTGACAAACATCAAAATAAGTGGCCGAGGTGGAAGGCGAAAGGAAGGAACTCTTCAAAAAAGTCTGATGGTAAGAAACTTAAATTTACAGTTTGTGAAAATTGTGGAAAAAATCATGCTGCGAATGTCTTTTGAATTCTGTTAAGTGCTACTGATGTGGTAATATGGGACAAAAGGCTCGTAATTACACTGAAAAAGATCAGAATAATGGTAAGACAAAATCTGATTTACAATCAGTAAGATGTTTTAAGTGCAATGAAATGGGTCATTATGCAAATGAGTGTCCAACAATGAACTCAACCAAATGAAAGCAGCCAGACTTCAAGCAGAAAGGGGTGGCGAAATCCTTTTCAACTACTTCAGCAGATGTTGGGCCATCAAATGAAGTTGTATCAGGTACAATGTTTGTTTGTTCAGATTATGCCAATGTGTTATTTGATTCAGGGTCTACACACTCATTCATTTCTGATATGTTTTATAGTAAATTGGGAATTCCATCTCATGATATGAATACTAAAATTATGGTAAAAACACCTGGAGGGAATGTTGAGACAAAAATAAAACATAAGAACATTCTTATCCTTGTGTGCGGAATGAATCTACATGCAAATCTTATTGTTTTACCACTAGTAGAGTTTGATGTTATTCTAGGCATGGATTGGCTTTCTATTTATCATGCTAAGATTGAATACAGAGATAAAGAAGTTTCTTTTCAGTATTATTATTAGTTTTATACAAATATGAACCCTTGATGTTGATAACATATCATGAATCTATGAAACCAGTAAAAGATGGGAATGAATGTTACCTTGCACATATAGTTGAATACAAAGGAACTGTTCAGATTAATGATGTTCTAGTGGTAAATATGTACCTTGATGTTTTTATTGTGAGTTGCCTAGTATTATACCAGATCTGAATTTTTAATTTACTATTGACTTAGTTCCTGATGCTAATCCAATTTCAAAACACCCTTATCGAATGGCTCAAATTGATCTTTTAGATTTAAAGTAGAAATTGCAGGAATTATTAGCTAATGGTTTCATTCGACCTAGCACATCACTATGGGGTGCTCCTGTCTTGTTTGTTAAAAATAAATATGGTTCAATGAAACATTGCATTGATTATAGAGCATTGAATAACTTCACTATTAAGAATAAGTATCCTTTTCCTCATATCGATGATTTGTTTGATCAGCTCCATGGAGCTCAGTATTTTTCAGAGATTGACCTGAGGTCGGGGTACCATCAGTTGAAAGTAAAAGAAGTAGATGTTCAAAAGATTGTGTTTCATACTAGATATGGCCATTAGGGATTTGTAGTTATGCCTTTTGGGTTAACCAATGCACCTGTTGTATTCATGGATCTTATAAAAAGAATTTTCCGGGAGATCTTGGATAGGTTTGTGGTTGTGTTCATTGATGATATTTTTGTTTATTCTAAAAGTAATGAGGAGCATGAAATTCATTTATGGGTTGTCTTGCAAACCTTAAAGGAAAATAAATTGTTTGGGAAATTCCACAAGAGTGAGTTTTGGTTACAACACATTTCTTTCCTTGGTCACATTATTTAAAAAAAATGTCATAACTATTGATCCTGCTAAAACAAAAGTTGTTGAAGAATGGCCAAGACACACAAATATAACCGAGATCCATAGTTTTCATGGTTTGGCAGGTTATTACTGGAGGATTCATGAAACTTTTGCACGGTTATCTAGTCCAATGACTAATTTAACTTGAAAATATGTTTAGTTTAACTAGAGAAAATAATGTAATGATGGTTTTTAGGAATTGAAAAGAAGATTGGTTAATGCTCCAGTTTTGGCACTGCCTTCCAGAAATGGTGAGTTTGTTATCTACAGTGATGCTTCGTTGAAAGGACTGGGTTGTTTACTAATGCAGAATGATCAGGTAATTTCTTAAGCTTCACGTCAGTTGAAACCACATGAGGTAAATTACCCTACACATTATTTGGAATTAGCTGCTATTGTTTTTTGCTTTAAAAATTTGGAGGCATCATTTGTGTGGAGAAAAATGTGAAATATATACTGATCACAAAAGTTTGATGTATATATCCACTCAGAAGGAATTAAACATGAGATAGAGGGGATGGTTGGAATTAATCAAGGATTATGATTGCATGATCCATTACTATCTGAGAAAAGAAAATAAGGTGGCTGATGCTCTGAGTCAAAAAAGTAATGCTTCATTAGCCATGTTACATTTGGAACGAGATCCTTTGGTTTTTGATTTGATGAAATTTGGCATTGAAGTTGTTGGTGCAGGGAATTCTTCTGTTTTGTTTTAGGTGTCAGCGAGATCATCTCTATCAGACTAAATAAAGCAAGTGCAGAATGATGAATGTGAGTTGCAGAAAAAGGTAGAGTTGGTTCAGAAGGGTAATTTGCCTGATTTTAAAGTTGATAATGATTGTGTTTTGAGATTTGTAAAGAGATTATGTGTGCCTTGTGATCCAAAGTTGATGAATGAGTTGTTATGTAAAGCTCATAGTTCCCCATTATCAGTTCATCCTAGCAGTAATAAGATGTACAGTGATCTTCGTGAGTATTACTGGTGGGATGGAATGAAAAGAGATGTTGCTGATTTTACTCTAAAGTGTTTGAGTTCTCAGCAGGTTAAAGTAGAGCGACAGTTACCGAAAGGAATGCTTCAGATTTTACCAGTGCCTGAATGCAAATGGGAAAACATATCCATGGACTTCATTGTGGGATTACCAAAGACATCTCGAGGTAATAATGTAGTCTGGGATATAGTTGATCGATTGTCTAAATCTGCTCATTTCCTTCCTATTAAGGATACTTTTCTTCTAGATCAACTTTCTTGGTTGTATGTTAAAGAGATATTCATGTTGCATGGATTTCCCCTCTCCATTGTATTTGTTCGTCATCACAGGTTCAATTCTATATTTTGGAAAGGCCTTCAAAAATCTATGGGTACTGAATTAAATTTAATACAACATTTCATCCTCAATCAGATGGTCAATCAGAACGTACAATTCAGACTTTGGAGGATATGTTACGTGCTTGCTCGATGGACTACCAGGTAATTTGGGACCAACATCATTCTTTCATTGAATTTTCATATAATAAAAGTTTTCATTCCAGTATATAGATGGCTCCATTTGAGGAATTATATGGAAAGCATTGTTGAACTCCAGCTTTTTGGGATGAAGTAGGTGAAAGGAAGCTGATGGGACCAGAATTGGTAGAAGAGATGGTAGAGAAATTTTAGTTGATTCAAAAGCACATGAGAACATCTCACAGCAGACATAAAAGTTATGCAGATAACCGGAGGAATGATATTTCTTTTGAGGTTGGTGATCATGTCTTTCTCAAAGTTTCTCCTTGGAAAAGTGTGATGTGTTTTGGTAAGAAGGGAAAGTTGAGTCCGAGGTAAATTGGACCTTATGAAATTCTAGAGAAAGTTGGGTCAGTTGCGTAGAAAGTGGCTTTACGTCCAGGTTTATCCCAAGTACACAATGTTTTTCATGTTTGGATGTTGAGAAAGTATATGCCAGATCCCTCTCATGTTTTTAGTCTAAAGGTAGTTCAGTTGGAAGAGAATCTATTTTATGAATAACAACCTGTCCAGATTCTTGATCGTAATGAGAAGGTGTTTCGGAATAAGGTAATTCACCAGGTAAAGGTTTTGTGGAAAACCATATGGTTGAAGAGGCAACGTGGGAATCTAAAAATGCTATGAGAGAAAAATACCCCCACTTATTTTGATAAGTGAATAAAAATTGCGAGGATGAAATTTCCAAAAGGGGGGAAGGATGTAACATCCCAGGTAAATGAAGGATAAGTCATATTTCATATTTATTAATATTTGTGAATTAAATATTAATTCTAGTTTAAAGGGGTTGCTATGTTCGATAGCGTACCCAATACGCAACAACGGGGTTCTATGGAATCTTACGTTGCACACTAATAGTATATTATTATTATTTTAAATGGACATTAACTTCTAGCCATGGTAATGGCGGGATTGAACAAAACTAACTAAAATATGATTATACATGTATCTAGAAGTTAGAGGATTAAAATGTTAATGAATCTAATTTTAAGCATAATTTACATTAAAAGGTCGACTTACTGCCTTTTAATGGTGAACCCTTTTAAAATGTAGTTTTGGTCACTCTAATACATTATATATTAACAAATAAAAACTTTCTTTAGAATGGGGACATCAAAATTTACTTTGGGTAATTTTTGGGTATTTGTTTCTGATAAAGTTATTTTTTTATGAATAGTGAGAAATATTGTATTTTAATTCAAATGTTCCTTTTAATCAAATTTCTTGATATGGATAGATTATCATTTTAATTGGTCTTAAAGTGAAATTGAAATATATTTTTACCATTTAATCCAATGTTGGTCATTGGAGTTAATTTTTATTTGAATTTGGACTAAACAAGTGTCAATATTTTGATAGTTATTGCCCGAATGGCCCGAAGGCCTTATTTTTTATTTTATTATTGATAATCCCTTTTTAAGGGTTCAATGGGAACCCGTACATGACCCATAGGCCCAAGGCACAAGGCCTGACAAACCCGCAATACATAACCCGAAGGCCCAGAGGCATACCATGCCCAATACCTGACCCGTAGGCCCAACCCACTTGAACTACCCCTCCCCAGCTACCTGCATCATTGATCACCTAGCACCCCACCTTGAATTTCTGATCGGCTATCATTGCCCCGTACAAAGCTGCACGGTGCCTAGTCCTGATGGTGGCTGCCATACCCTCTCATTCTTCCAATCTGGTTAGCTCTGCATCTGGTGGCTGTTATTCCTGTTGCTCTAATCTTCTTCTGGGGCATGTTCTATGTGGACTTGGCCTCTCATGGTCTACATGACCCGAAGGCCCTATGGCCCAAAGGACTTTGATGAACCGAAGGCCCTGGAAACTTGTAGCCCCAAACCGGTGGCCCGTAGGCCAAAATCGGGTTAATAGATCCAGCTGCTACAGTACCGAACAATAACTGCTACAGTAGTACCACAATACTGCCACAGTACTGCTACAGTACTACTACAGTACCCCCGGAAATTCGCCTCTACCCGGTTTTGAACCCGGGTCTCTTGGATGCCAAGCAGGAGCCCTTACAACTCGGGTACGAGCTCGTTGGCTTTTTAATAGTTATTGTTTCATAAAAACATGCTATTTGTTTTGATAACAGGAATTAATATTAAAATTAATTAATTCCACTTCTAGGTTTTGAATTTTGAAAAATGGACATCATTTTTGAATTTGGAATATCAAATATTTCTTAGGCTAAATTTTAAATATTTTTTGGAAAAACTTCAATTTTTGATGAATAGTGAAACCACATAGTGGTAGTAAAAAACTGACTTTTTCATTTAAATGAAATTTTACCACTTCTGTGAATTGAATTTCAAAAATCTGACATAAATGGTTGTTATTTGTTAGTAACATATGTTTCAATAAGTTGAAAATAATTTTTGGTGAATAGTAACTTTTGACTTTTATTTGCCGCGGTTAAAGGTAATAGGGTAATTCAAGGTTAAAAAATATTATAATAATTCAAAATTACCTTAACATTTGTCCAAACATTATTGGTTGAGTCATTAACGGCAATGGGCATCTTTGGGTCAATTTTGGGTCCCCATTGATCCACTTTGGTGTGAAAATGACAATTTAGATAAATTAATTAATGTAAAGAGAAAATTGACATTAACAAAAATCTTTTAGTAATTAATTTTTATATGGTGTTATTAAATTCCTATTTTCGACTATAAATATTAAACGAAAAGCTAAAAATATTTCCAACATCATGGTATTTTTTTTATAATTTTCAGACATCAAATAAATTAAATTATATATGACACAATAATGATGCAGTCTTTACCTCATTAATAAATCATTTAAATAAAAAGATTATAATGATTAAAATATTATCCAAAACCTGTCCAATTATTATTAGTTGATTATATTTCGACCATGAGTCATCATATCATTGAATATAATGATTTTTGGACCATTAGAAACCGAATATCATTATATTATAAAATAATATTTACTCTCTTTCCTAAAGAGCCCCTCCTCTCCCCTATAAAAAGAGACCACTTCTATGCAACTCCTCACACCTCTCAAGCCATTTGGTTCATCCAAACTCTGCCCAAATAATCTCTCTACATCCATCACCTCCTCTTATAAGTCTTAACTTATTCAGAATTCACTTTAAGAAGTACTTTGGTACAAACCAAAGTGAGTTACCCAAATTAAATGTAACGATTTCTCTTAAATTTTTTTATTTTGCTTCTCCAACCCCTAAAATCTTTTTATTTTCATTAATTTGTATCAAAAACAGTATCCTCAATATACTAGGATGTTGTTATAAGAAATATTCAAACTACACTTACACAATCTTCCATCTAATGGATGAAGAACATAATGTTTCTGTGGATGGAAAACTAATGTCTCACGAAACGATTATTGTCAATTACATCTTACCGCCTCTCATGGTGGCCATTTTGATGGAACTGTATTTATATATGATATATATTATATTTATTATTTCATTATTCTTCTGTAATTCCCAATTATATCAAGACTTTTTTGTTTCCTTAGTGGGTAAATACGATAATCTCATTAGAGGAAGTGCGGACTACCGCCCCCTCAAAGTGATGTGATTCTTTAATTCCCTATTTGAGATGTATAAAGGATAGGGTTAATTATATTATATATGATATTATACTGGAATTATATTAGTCTTATGTATCATTATGTTTTAATACCATTAAAGTGAGAAATAGAAATGAAAGTAGCGTTCATGAGTACGTATGGCTTACCGTCTCCATGAACGGTGCATTTCATTTCTTACCTCTAAATGTTATGTACTATTATAAATACATGTATATACTGGTTATATACTATTTATATGATATCTAAATAATGAGTCCCATTCTAGATATAATGGACTATTGACCACATGGACAACATGTAATTATAAGATTCTCATTTTGAATCAAGTACCAAATATCGACAAAACAAACATTATTGACTTAAATGTTTACATAATGTTTATAACATGAAATTAATTGATATTAAAGGAATAATAAACATGAAAAAGTTTCTTAAGTAAGTAGAATTTTATTTTAGTTTATTATACACCATATTAAAGAATGAACGGGTCAAGTTGGATACGTGGTAAGGGACTTCGTCTCAATCTTTTTTCATTGAGGCATATTTTGTTTTAATACATGACTTTATTTTATATGCTGTATAAACACCCTTGTCTTTTCAAAGGGAATATTTTTCTACGAAGTGTTTTACAAAACGAGAAAAAATAATGTGTTTTTACGTAAGCGGTGACAACGACCTTTCCACCGCCATGAGTATTATTTTATCTTTGGCTTCCTTAACAAGCTGGAATATTCTTAAAAGGAAAAATAAATACCTTATACTCTTTTTACATATTTTGGTATTGAAAATGATTTTGAGAATGGATTTATTGTTTCAATATATTGAAATGATATTTTATTATTGCAATGTGGAAATGTTAGCTTTACATTATGCATATGTTATGTGTTATGATCATGTTATGGTTCTTGGGCATTATTTACGTATACGGGTAATTCCATGATAAACCTAGGGCGGGTGAGCCTGAGATAGCTCTCTAATGCATTGGGTTACATAACACAGGTAAACGTGAATGTTTCCCCTAAGAGGTTTAGGGAAAATACTATGATGGTTATTCCAATGTAACTCCCTATGTTGATGTGATAGCTACAATGTAAGTATGATATGGATTCCACAAGTTACCTTTATGATTTATGATTTCTATTTGTCTTTCATAAATCTTATGATTTCATGAGGTATGTAAAAGATTTCATTTTTTGAATGTATTTATGAAAAAATGTTTTCATTCTTTGTTTTGTAACCCTTACTTAACTTTTTATGCTCATCCCATGTTTGAAATGTTTTCACATGACTTAAAGATGAATAGGGTCAAGGATGGGATCAAGAAAAAGTCATGAAGTATAAAACATGGAACTAGACATGACTCTTTTATTCAAGAGTTCATGTTTTGTAAAAAAAAATATATGGAAACTATGTAGAAATGTCTACTTTGTAATTTTTTTGAGATGTAATGTATGTTTTGTGCCTAAATCTCTAAAACTCTAAACCTGAAAAGATTCTCAATGTGAATTTTTCATTTAATTCAATATTAAGCAAGGTTTATGGTCAGGTCCTTATATCAGGTCAGGCTATCATCCGCTCAGAGTTCGAGATGAGGATGTGAAAAAGATGGCCATCGGGTTTCGGTATGGAAATTATGAATGCTTGGATATACCTTTCTGTGTAAACAATGCTTCAGCAGTGTTCATGAGTCTCATGAACATGATCTTACATCCTTATCTCAATAGATTTTTCATAGTATTCATCAACGACATACTGATTTACTCGACTACTATGGAGGAGCACACCAACAACTTGCGTGTTGTTCTGGACACACTCTGAGAGCACCAGCTTAATGGTAAGCTCTCGAACTGTCAATTTTGGATTCAAGAGGTTCACTTCATGGGGCATGTCATCTCTAAGGAAGGAGTTGTAGTGGATCATGCGATGATTGAGGTAGTACATGCTTGGGAGCCACCCAGGAGTGTGACAGAGGTGCAGAGTTTCCTTGGTATAGCTGGGTACAATAAGAGATTTCTTCCAGACTTCTCTTAAGTTGCATCACCACTTTCATCTTTGACGAAGAAGGGGAAACCCTTTGTGTGGTCAGATAGATGTCAGCAGAGCTACCAAGAGGTGAGAAAGTGATTGACCAGTGCACCCATCTTGAGGATACCAGAGGATGTAGTAGGGTACGTTGTTTACTGAGATGCATCAGGGACTGGACTCGGGTGAGTCTTGATGACGGAGGGAGCAGTGATCGCTGACGGTTCATGGCAGCTAAGGCAGAACAAGCTGAACTACGCTACCCATGACTGGAGTTAACAGTAGTGGTATTCACCCTAAAGATGTAGCAGCACTATCTGATGGGAAAGCTCTTTACTGTCTATTCAGACCGCTAGATCCTTATGTACATCTTCTCGTAGAAGGACCATAACCTGATACAATGGAGTTGGCTCGAGTTCCTCTAGGACTTTGACTTTGAGATAGACTATAATCATGGGAAGGGGAACATAGTAGCTGATGCTCTCAGTAGGAGATTGGGTATTCAACTACTTGGAGATGCGACAACACAGTTAGACACATTGTAGATATCATTTGTGGATAGAGATGGAGCAGCATTTCTACAGTCACTCACAGTCACCCCTCCACTACTTCATCGGGTAAGAGAGGCATAACAAGGAGATGTTGAATGTGAGACATGATGTGCTCAGATTTCCACAGGGCTGTCACCTGATGGATTTTCTGTTGGAGGAGAGCACAAAATCCTCTTCCGGGGACGTACTATTGTACCAGTGGCACTACAAGAGGAGGTTATGAGGGAGTTTCACACTTCCCCTTTGGAGGTACATCCAGGAGTATCAATGATGTACTAGGATCTCAGACGACAGCACTGGTGGCCAGGTATGAAGAAGGTTGTGGCAGAGTTCGTTTCACGATGCCTCACCTGCTAGCAGGTGAAGGCGGAGCACCAGGTCCCAACCGAATTGGTACACCCCTTAGAGGTCCCAGAGTGTATGTGGGACATGATATCCATAGATTTCATTATAGGGATTCCATGTACTTCCAGAGAAAACGACTCCATCTGGGTGATTTTCGACCAACTAACCAAGTAATCCCACTTCCTACATAGCATAGAGCAGGGCTCAGCGGAGAGCTTGGGAGGACACATTGTTCAGGAGAGCATATGGATTCATAGTATGCCATTGGATATTGTCTTCGCTCGAGATTCTCGCTTTACATCCCAGCTTTATAAGGGATTGGAGGAGGTGTTTCGGACGCAAGTATACCTGAGCACTGCCATTCATCCTCAGACTAATGGCCAGACCAAGAGGACCATTATGACACTTGAGGACTTGCTCCGTGCATGTGTCATTGACTTTGTTCGCATCTCGTAGGGTCACCTACCATTGGTAGAGATTGCGTTCAACAACAGCTACCACTCCACCATCGGGATGGCACCATACAAGGCATTGTATGACAGACCATGTAGATCACATCTGTTCTTGACAAACCCTGGGGAGTCAACACTCATAGGACCAGAGATGGTTCAGGCTATGATAGAGAAGGTGCAGATCATCCAAGAGCAGATGACGACTGCACAGAGTAGATAGACGTCCTATGCAGATAGGAGGCGGAGACCACTGGAGTACGAGAATGGAGACCACGTATTCTTACAGGTCTCACCTTCATGTGGATTACATAGATTTTTCCGGGGCCGAATGTTTTCTCCGTGCTTCATCGAACCATTCCAAGTCCTCAGTAGGGTAGGTGAGATGACTTACCGCCTATCCCTTCCACCTCAGTTGCACCGGGAGCATGACACCTTCCACGTATCTCAGCTGAGGAGATACGTGCATGACCCGAAACATATCATTGATCACGGGGTGCTGGACATCGATAATGGGGGGACGTTTTTGGAGGTTCCAGTGCAGATGGAGGATATACAAGAGTGAGTCCTACATGGATGATTGATTTCTCTGGTGCGCATTTGTTGGCTGCATGAGAACCTCTAGAAGAGCACATGGGAGTGGTAGGCTCAGATGCCTGCTCAGTACCCTAATTTGTTTTCCTAGTTTTTGATGTTGCATTACGAAGACTTAAATCCTTGAGGTGGGAGAAATGTAATGACTTGTACATTTCAAGGGAATTTTTTTCATAAATTCTTGGGGATTTTACGAGTACGCAGTTTCTGACAGCACTTGATTCTGAAGCCCGGTGTGCCCAGAATCAATTTCCGTAGTTTAGCTCGGGTATGTTTAGTGAACGAACGAGCATGTTTTTCTATCATTTCAACTGGTGCTCGGATTGAAATCTGAGGGCACCGATTAAATCGCAATGAACGTAATTTCATAATATGACCTTTACTGAAGATGCATTTGCTCGGGAGGAGATGTTAAAAAAACATGGTTTAAATGAAAAGTGAATAAAATTGTGGTACAATTTTATTTCTATTTCTAAGGAGGTTTTATCCTACATGGAGATGTTAGGATGGACCTACTAGCATCCTAAGTACCCATGTGAGGATAAATTTAAGGTGGGGCCCACATGAGCCCCATCTTTTCACATTCCATAACTCCTTAACTCCTTTTAACACCCATGTTTATTACATGGAAACTCCCCCTTTAAACTTGAAATCTTCTATAAATTAATGAGAAACTCTTCCTCTCCCCTCTCCCCCTCATTAAAACTTGCCAACCTATCACTTAATTAATTAGAAAACTCATAGTTTAATTAATTAAGTGAATTTGAATTTGAATTTTTTATTTAGAAATTCTTGGAAAGTTTAATTTAAATAAGGTGTGGCCTTAATTTAATTAGGTTGGTTGTTGTGTGGGAATTTTTGGGAGAACTCATGTGAAGAAAAGTGGATTCTTCATTTGTTGAAGAAGATCATCCTCAACGGATAACATCGACACTTCAATGAAGATCTACTCGATGACCCCAGTTTCTCCATCCTGTTATTCCTCCATGGAAAAAGAGGAGACACTGACGCAGGAACTCTCCAATGACACACAATCATCTTCCTATATCATTGATAAAAGAGGAGACGTCTTTTCCTCGGGTGCACACTGACGACGACAGAAACGATGCCATCATCCACAGTGCTTGACAACTGTGAACTTCATTATGATGTTGGGGTTTATTCTTGAAAGTGTATGTTTACATACCCTGTTCTTATTGGAGATCGTTGATAAATTTGGCCGATTTCTATCATTTAACGTAAAGGGTACATGCTGAACGAACACTGCCTGACAACTCTCTGTTGTTCACGTTTTTATTATAGAATTGGAAATTGATGGTGGAGGAAGCACAAAATTTTCATGCCAGTTGTGCGGGAAGAACTATGGTCCGTTACACGGGATTCTTCGTTAGAAGAATCGGTCGGCTAGTTGGCTAGCTGGGTGATGAGGAGCCAAGATGCCAGGAGTGCGCCGCGTTAGAAGAAAGGCTAGCCCATCAGACGGTCGAGCGGTGCTAGACTACGGTGTTAGGAGGGTGCTGCACTAGAGGACCGGTGGCCTGCCCATGCGGGCCGCGTGTGCAGATGACCGGCCTGTATAGCCATCCAGTTTGGGGAAGGACGGCGCAGCCTGGCGCTGTCGGTGCGGAAATCCCAGGGGGCCGTCCCCCCACCCCACAGAACCCGCTCGACATCGGACGAGCACCCCTTTCCGCGTGCCCCGCCGAGCGGGGCCACGCCGAGCCAAGCCCAGCTGGGCCGCGCCGGCCCTGGGCGAGCCGGGCCAAGCCGGGCCGGGCCGTGTCCCGCCGGGCCGCGCCGCGCAACGACATGCCATGCCTCCCCGGGCCGGGCCGTGCCACTTCGGGCCGGGCCGCACCACTTCTAGTCGTGTCGCACCCCTTCAGGCCAAGTAGTGTATTTCTTCAGACCGGTCCGACACCCCTACTAGGTCGTACACGTCAAACGAGGTCAACCCGACCCGTCGTCTCACAGGGCTAAATGGGCCAGGCCTATTAATCACTTAAACGGGAATAACATAATGACCTTGCTTCCGATCGATGCTCCATCGACGGCACTAGGACCCTTTCGACGAGATGTTTCTTTCGTGTAACTCTATGTGTGTTTTGGACGATTATGTATATCGGCTGGGTTAGAAATGAGCGTATTTCTAATAGAGCCCTTGGAACTTAAAAGCCATTATCTCTCAGATTGGGTGTCTGATTGACGCTCCGTCTATTCTATTGAGATTCTACTGATGAGATGGAACATTGGGATACATAAAACCTGGACATCATGATAGTTGATGTATCGACTCCCCATGACTCATGGAGTGGACCCTCCTGGAATCGGGCGTGCAGTTTGCGAGAACCCTAGAGTTGACTACGACTATGACGATGACAACGACTATTCTTGGATCCTCTATGGGTTTGACAACAACGACTAGAAAACTAGAATCCTTTTTTGGTTCAATGGAGATGAATACTATTATTGTATCCTATGTGGGTCCGACAGTATTGACCTCTATACTTGTATCCTGTGTGGGTCCGGCAGAGTAGCAGGTCTTGTATCCTGAGTGAGTCCGCCAGCTTGGCTGGTCATGTATCCTTTGTGGGTCCGACAGCCTAGATGAATCATTGGTAACATTAGATCATCTCCATCGCTATACAAAAGATGTATACCCCTGTGAGTTGAGTATTAAATTTCAATCATTATCATCGATATGAGTGACTTGCTTTCCTGTGTGGACTTGGTTGTGCATTCCTGTGTGGACTGGGTTGTACTTGGACTGTTGAGTTGGAGTCGAACTGGAATTTACGACTTATGTATATATATCTGCATATACCTAAGTAGAGTTTTTTGATACATCGTGTGTGTATCATTCCTTTTGGGTTTATCCTTTGTTGATTTTGGGAGACCATCAGGGGTCTCGGGGTACCTACTGTGTATCGTAAACTCATCCCTGCAAGGGCTATGCCAACACTACATTGCGCTAGTTGCAGACGACGGACATCGATGATCGTGGTTGAGGCTTGTGGAGTGGGACGATATCCGGAGGTAGAAAATCAGGCGATACATACACAGAGCAGATGGAGGGATTCGAGGTGCTGAGGATACCATCTATTCCCACCCTTCAGGTAGAGAATCTGGAGGATGTCTCAGTGAATGATGCTTTACATTTTCAGCTGTTGTATTTCACTTTTCTCAGTTGTACTGTACTTTCAGTTGGGTTTGTATACTAGCCCATTTAATTTCCAGCACTTACTTTTGTACTCAATTTACTTAGTGTTTACTTCAGCTAGCGTACTCTGTTGTGTGTGTTTTCTTATATAAAGGCAATGCCTACCCTTTTTTCGGGATTTATGCCTTTGGTGCTAGTCACCAGTCCCTGGCCGATGGAAGGCGTGCTTGTAGTAGTCACGGCACGGGCCCCGAGGACGGGTCATGACATTAATTATAAATTAATTAATTGATATTATATGTTTTTAATTTTTTAAAATAGACAAATTTTCGGATTTGTAATATCAACTATTTTCGAGGCTGATTTTTTTTGTATTTTTCTAAAAATCATAAATTTTTTATGAATAGTGAAACCATTGAGTAGTAGATAAAAATATACTTCTTCATTTAAATGAATTTTTACCACATCTGTTAATTTAATTTCGAAAATATGACATACATGGTTGTTATTAGTAAATAAAATTTGGTTCAATATGTTGAAAAGAATTTTTGGCGAATAGTAACTTTGGACTTTTATTTAACGTGGTTAATGATAAATATGGTAATTCAAGGTAAAACGAAAATTATAATAATGCACTATTACCTTAACACTTTTCATAACCATATTGTATTAGTCAAGGATGACCATGGGAATATTTGGGATGATTTAGAGACCCCATGGAGACACTTAAGAATAATAATGACACATTATTTTAATTAATGTAAAGGAAAATATTACATAAACAAACATCTTTTAGTAAATTAATTTTTACATGGGGTTATATACATTATCTCTTCAACTGTAAATATTATTTTGAAAGCTAATACTATTTCCTACATCATGTTATGTTTTTATAATTTTTAGAAATCAAATGAATAAAATTATTTATGACATAATAATGATGCAGTGTTTACAACATAAATAAATTATTTAAAGAAATAAGATTATAAATATTAAAATTACATCAAAAACCAGTTGAATTATTATTGGATGATTTTATTTCAACCATGAGTCATCTTTTTTCTACTTTAATTAGTTTTTGACCTTTTCTGAAAATAATTATATAATAATATAATGTTTTCACACTTTCCTAAAGAGCCCATCCCCTTAATAAAAAAACCTTAATTATAACACATTCCTCACACCTCTCAAGCCCCTTGGCTCATCCAAACCCTGCCCAAATAAGCACTCATGATCTCTATCATCCTCTTATAAGGGTTAACTTATGCATAACACCCATAAGGAAGGCATTTTGGTTCAAACCAAAGAGAGTCACCCGAATAAAATGTATCTATTTTCCTTATATTCTTTTCTTTTCATTTACTTCTAGAACCCCTTAAATATTTTTATTCCATTATTGTATAACAAAATTCGTAAACTAAATATACTAGTATGTTTTTATGAGAAGGATTTTATCTATACCTACACACACCTCCATCTAATTTCTAAGGAACACACTGTTTATGTGGATGAAAAACTAACCACTCACAAAACATTGATTGTTCAATTATCTTCTACCGCCTCTCAGTATGGTCATCATGATGAAAATGTATTTATATATGATATAGAATATGTTTATGTTTTCTTTATTCTTCTATATTTTTCATTTTTAGCATACCTTTATGGTTTCCATAATGGGTAAATGCGATAATTGCATTTGAGGAAGTGCAGACTACCACCCCCTTAAAGTAATATGACTCATTCATGCAATACGTTCATTGTATAAAGGATGGAGTTACTGATAATATATAATATATTATACTGGAATCATATATACCTATGTATCATTATGTATTCATTACATTAAAATACTAAATAGAAATTAAAGTAGCATTCTTGTGTACGTATGACTTACAGGTTATAAATACATATATATACTAGATATACAGAATATATACAATATCTAAATCATGAATATCATTCTTAGAAAAATTACATTTTACCACACAGACAACATGTAATTATAAAAAGTTTACATTTGACTCAAGTACCAAATATCATCAAAAAACCAATATTAAATTAAATGACTTTGTAATTGTTATAACGTACTAATAAGTGATATAAAATAAATAATAATTTTGATGAAGGTTATGAATCAAGTAAAAATTAAAATTAGTTTGTTATTCAAGAGATTAATGAACAAACGGGTCAAGTCAGACAAGAGGTAAGGGGTTTCATATCCCAATTTTAATTCCGTGACATTTCCATTGATCACCACTTATTGTTTGCATGTGGTGTAATGTGTAATGACATTTGATATATATTACCCTGATTCTCATTATATTCATGGTAATCTATGATTTATTTTGTGGTAATAAAATTTTGGTCATATGACTCGATTGATTACAATGAAGTAAGAGGTTTTCCTATCACTTTTTATTCTAGTGAGATTCATGCTATATTGGCCACTATTTCCTTTTTATGGTTGATGTAGTGCCCATGATTGTATTCAATGTGTAATATATTTTAATTTATTTTTATTTACATATTCAATGTATGATACATCTTTCATAGGATGTATGTTTCGTAAGTTACCAAATCAGTAATGGAATTTCAAATTCCAAATTCCACTCAATGGGCTTTATGCATACTTCATTAATTATTTTACTCTATGATTATGAATGGGAATCACTATTTATTATTCATCTATTAATTTCAACTCCCCTTTGTGTAGATATACTTCTGATACACATAATCACTTCATTGACAAATTCATAATTCACCAATATGAACATGAAAAGTGTAATATTAACTTAATATCCATTCATTGAGTTAAACATCGAAGTCTTTGGTATTTTTGATACAATAATATTTGTGAATATAATACGATTGATTTACATTGAATATCCAATAATATTGAGTGTATTTATATTTTTCACACATAATTATTTAATTTATTTATCCATAACCTAAGGATACCATCTTTATAATGAATTTCATATCAATTTATATTATATTGAGATTTTTTTGTTGTTATTCACCAATTGACTTTTTTATGGTGTATATTCTTTACTTTGACACACTATATCATGAATACCTTTTTTCTAATGATATTAAAATGTTTTTTTTACCTTAATTATTGTAATTTAAATGTCTCTCATTTGTTTAGGAACTCTTACTAAAATATAATTTTAAATGTTTTAATGATTTATTCTTCGAAATCATTCTAATTAATGTCCATGTTTATAAATGGTTTTGTGTATTTATTTATATGGTCATTAATGAATTAAAATTAAAATTTATTATAAATTTTTAAAAAATTTAAGTGAAACATTGATTCAAAAATATGTGTTTAACAACTTCTCAATTAATAGTGAGACTTTAAAATGTTTTCACGAAAAATGGTATATTTCTCTTTAGTAATTTTACTAACTATTTTCGTCTATATCAATATCCATAATTGTATTTGATTATTTATTGAGGATGATTTATTATAATAAAATCTACCATATTGTATTGAATGAGTTATGTTTGACAGTGGATGTACTATTTTATGCCATTCATAGTTTCCGGTTAATGTATTGACATTTTGATTTCCAGTTTTAATATGAAATCTTAGATTCTGCTTCACCGATTTTATATAAGGAATGAATTGAAAATATTAAGTGACGGGTGGAGCCTTCTATAGCTCCTTGATCCATCGATAGTTCTCGTGAGAGAAACTACTGTCTTGGAACAAGGCCTTGAAAAAATTATTATTTTTAGTCATTGCACGGGGCCTTGGAAATGTGGTTATGATGTCTGACATTATGCATTCCATAATTACGAAATTAGCTATTGATATTAAATGTTCTTATTTGACTAGTAAAATATACATGTTAATAAGTAAATAGAATTATTTGATTTATCTTTTCATTATTATGCTGATGTTTAATTTTTAAAGGCTTTTGTTTTTTTTCTTATTGTTTGGCGAAAAAGTTTATACTTATTTATGATGGTTTTTACTATATTATAATCCTTACTATGAATCTGACCTCACCCCTTTCTATGTTTTATTTTTCCCAAGATGTGAAGATGTAAATTATGATTATCCTTCAAGGATAGGCCAAGAATATGAGTGTGTTCAAGGGGGATAGAAGGTCATTTTTTTATTTCGTGATGTAATGTAAAACTTACGTATGTATCTAGTATTTCCAAGGCTACTATACAGATCGGTCATTGAAGACATTATTCATTGTATCATGCCAATGTTATCTAATAACGTACCAACTCTGGGTAACTAGGGCCAGGGCGTTTCAGTTGATATCTGAAAAAGTTTAGTACAATCCTTGGAAGCTATATTTAAAAAAAATCTGATTAGAAAACAATACCCTAAGACTGTATTTGAGGATTAGTATAGAATAATATATATTTTTTGGTAAAGTAATTATTATGTGAATTTTACAAGAAATACATCCACATCTGGATACGAGCAGGTAAATTCAGCTCTAGCACAGATGTACCTTTGAGTGAGAACTCTAAAAAGGAGTTTCGGTCTTGACCTGAGGTATCCTGGTACATGAAAACAGGCCATGCTGTACACTTGGTTACGACACTCCCAAGGGGATATGATTAGGATAATTAACATTTTCTTTACAAACCTATTTGAATGATTTTTATATATGAAGAGAATAAATTTCCATGGTTAATCCTAAGGTGTTTTAGATTGAAAATAAGGTGTCATGATATTCTCTAAATGAATTTATTAATATTGTAACTAATACAATGTTTCTGGTTTTAGTCAATGGATGAATTCCGTGGAAGTCATTGTAACATTGAACATGATTTACAAGGAGTGAACATTGGTGTAAATGAGAAACAAACTGGATTGTTGATAGGAATAAATAATATCTTGGTCATTCTAAATCAGTTTTCAAAAATATAATCAACAACATATATATTAACCAACTTATGGACTCAACAATGAAGAGAAAGGTGGTGAATGAAAAGATCTCTTGTAGTGGAGACCATGGAAAAAAGAAAGCTCGTTTTCCGTCATGCATGAAATCAGGGAGGAGACACCCATGAATGTTTCTCAATGGAACAAAGAAAATCATTATCTATGGGAATAAAGGACATAATTTAAACAATTTTCAAGGAAAAATGAGGTGTACTATGAAAGAAAATAAAACTAATCCCAATAATCCATTTATAGTCATTTCCCATAAATGTAGGAGATCTTGTCATTACCTGAGTCAGTGCCCTATTCTATTAGATAACATCTTGGTCATGTAATATCCTACATGGAAAAAAATGGATTGAGAAATGTTTAAAAGTATTTGTGCTATTCGTTGATGGGATTACTTTAGAATACTTATCTATTGTATATGTAACCCTACTTTTTGTTATGTGACAATACAGTTCGAAGAAGAATTATATTTTCTTTTGTGAATATAGTCATAAATATCCATTTGGGTTTATATGTTCTTGGAATTTGATCCAATTATAGGATATTAATTTTTAAGATTAAAATGCGAGGTATGCGATATCATTTGTGGGTAAATTATGATATGGTTATTTTTAAGAATTTATCTCCTTTGGAGAATGTTATAAATTATATTTTTTTTAAAAAAAGAGAACACACATACCATGTGACATCCCGTCATGTGGATAAAGCTGTGGGAATCGAACCCACAACTAATGTGCGATTTGGTTTTATCACCTACCACTAAACTATGTGAAATCCTTGGTTAGTGTGACTTATTATTTTTAGTAAAACGATTTTATTTATCATTAATAAGTTGATTTGGAACCTTAAGTTTTATCAAGTAGATATCTTTAGTGTAAGAATATTATTTGGTTATTAAGTGATAAAAGTTATTTTGGAAGACGTTCGCTCTGTTGGGAACACTATATGACTAAGGAAAATAGAATACTATGGTATTTATAATGATGAATAAATTGGGTTCATTATCTATGTTTTTATTGCATATTTATAGATATTTGGGTTATTTATGGATATGATTAACCTATCATTATGCATATGTGGTTAGGTTAATTATTTTTATGAATGCTACTTTAAGAGTAGTCGTTTTTATTTGGAGATACAATTTATCTTTGAAGACTATGTAAGAATATTCTTCTGAGATTTTGGTTTCAATATTAGTGTGGATTATATTAAATGATTTTGTGGAAAATTTTTTATTGAATGGTATTTATTGAACTTTGTGTATTTTTGGTTTAATTTTAGAAATTAAGATTAGTATTTCTTTCTCTAAAAGATTATCCTTTTTGGGGATCACCTGATCTTGTACAAACCATTTTGGTTTTTGTAAATCCTTAATGAAAAGGGAAATATATAGTTCATCCTTTGTGGATTATTTGATTTTCTATAAGTTGATTCTTGTGCTTTAGGTGTTACCAAGACATCTTGAATATTCATCGTTTGGAGTGAAAGATGAGTTTTTTGTAGGAATTAGTGGATTGATGAAACCATACTTGTCAAGTATATATTTTTCCCATATTATATGAATAAATTAATTCTTAATCTTTAGTAAAGATATCTTAAAACCAAAAATATATCATTCTAAAGCTTTATGTTTTGTTAACCGATGATATTTTAAATCATCATATATTGATCACTTGGAGGACCTCAATTTTTCAATAGTTTGTGATTGATGACCTCAATCCCTCCTTATAAATATTTATGTTTTCAATCCAATTATGTGTCTCTAATTTAGACCTACTCTCATAATCAAGATCATAATTTGGTGGTGACATTTTCATTTCCCTTCCCCTCTTATAAAGACTAATTTTTATTTACCCAATTTCTGATGTGGGTTTTCCACAAAGGTATTTTCTATATTTAACTGTTTATTTTTAAGAACAATTTAAAAAATGCAAGGATTCAGTTTATTAAATAATGGGAGAATGTAACACCCCATGATTTCATGTTACATTATCTCTTCGATGTAATTCAATAACTTGCGCTATACAGAACACTGAGTTCGAGCGCACCACGACATAGAAAACTTGCTGTTCAAAATAAGGTTTTGATTAATATTAACTGAATTTTGAATTTTATATAATACATATAATATTAGAATCTATTTTAGGTATTTGTTAGACATAATATAGTAAAAAATACATTTTTTCAAATAAAATATTTTTTTTTGTGAAAATGCAATTTTACTGCATTTTAATGCAAAACCATTTTTAAATGCTTGATTTGAAAAATTTATAAATTACATTTTCCAAAATAAAATTATTCTTTAGAATTGGAAAATTAAAATTTACTTTTGATGGAATTTTTGTATTTCTCTAAAAATATACATTTTTTAATGAATAGTGATAAATACTGTATTTTAATTCAAAACTGCCATTTAGACTAATTTATTTATTTGGTTGGATTATATTTTTAATTGATTTTAAAGTGTATTTAGATTATATTTTTTCCATTTAATTTAATTTTGGTCATTTGATGTAATTTCACATTGAAATTTAACATAAACAAGTGTCAATATTTTGATAGTTATTATTTGTTAAAAGCACACATTTTGGATTGAGAATGAAATTATTTTTAAATTAATTAATGAAACTTATATGTTTTTAATTTGGTAAAATAGACATCATTTTTGAATTTTTAATATCAAATATATCTTACGCTGAATTTTTGGTATTTTAATGAAAAAAATAATTTTTTGATGAATAGTTAAAACACTAAGTAGTAGTTAAAAACTGACTTCTTCATTTAAATGAAATGTTACCTCATATGTGAATTGATTATCAAAAATATGAAATACATGGTTGTTTTTAGTATGTAAAATTTTGTTCAATAAGATGAAAATAATTTTTGGTGAATAGAATCTTTTGACTTTTTTTACCGAGGTTAAAGGAAAATAGTGTAATTCAAGGTAAAAAGATTATTATAATAATAAAAATTACCTTAAGACTTGTCTTATCATTATTGAACGAGTAATGGCCGACCATGGAAATATTTTAGTCGATTTTTGAACCACATGGAGCCACTTAAGAATGATAATGACTTATTATTTTAATTATCATTAAGTAACGGCAAAAATGACTTAAACAATCATCTTTTAGTAAATTAATATTACATGATGTTATTTAATTAATATCTTCGACTATAAATATTATTTTTAAAGATAAAAAGATTTTCTACATCATTTAATTTTGTTTATAAAATTTTGACATCAAATAAATAAAATTATTCATGACACAATAATGACGCAGTGTTTACCTCATTAAAAAATGATTTAAACAAATAATATTATTAATATTAAAATAACATAAAAAACCTATCCAATTGTTATTGGATGATTTTATTTCAACCATGAGTCATCGTATCTTTGACATTAATTTGTGTTGGACATTTATTAAAAGAAAATTATTATAAAATAATATAATATTTTCACACTTTCCTAAAGAGCCCCTCCTCTCCCTTATAGAACGACCTCACTTATAACCCATTCCTCACTCCTCTAAAGCACCTTGGCTCATCCAAAACTATCCAATATAATCACTAAAGATACCTCTCCTCCTCCTAGAAGCCTTACCTATTGTAGAAGGAACTATAAGAAGTTCTTTGGGTTCAAACCAAAGGGAGTTACCCACATTAAAGGTAACAATTTCTCTTAAATTCTATTATTTTATTTTACTTCTCCAACCCCACAAATAATTTTATTCCTTTATTTTATAAAAAAACCAGTATCATTAATATTCTAGGATGTGTTTATGAGAAGGATTTGATTTATAATTACACACATCTCCATCTAATGGGTAAATAACATACTCTTTCAATGGATGTTAAACTAACACATCACAAAAAGATGATTGTTCAATTATCTACAACTGCTTCTCATAGTGGCCATTAAGATAGCATTGTATTTTTATATGAAATATAATATGTTTATTTCTTTTTTATGTTAATTTATTTTTCATTTATATCATACCATTATGGTTTCCATAATAGTTAAATGTGATAATTTTATTTGAGGAAGTGCGAACAACCGCCCCCTCAAAATGATATAACTCGTTCATGCCATACGTGGAACATATAAAGGATGGAGTTACTAAAATTATATATTATATTATACTGAAATTATAATATACCGATGTATAATTATGTATTCATTCCATTAAAATAATAAATAGAAATGAAAGTAGTGTTCATGCGTACGTACAACTTACCGTCTCCATGAAAGGTGCATTAGATATCTTATCTTGAGATGTTACTGTAACGCCCTGACCCCAGTTATCCAGAGCCGGTGAATTATTACATAACATTGGAATGATCACAAAATATCATGTCTCGAAAGAAAGATTAGTTTAGTAGCCTTGGATACACTAGATACATTCATAAGCCTTACATTACAACATAAAGTAAAACAAAACTACAACAACATTTTGTCTTCATATCCCCTCATTATGTCCCCGTAGGTCATTCATAAAATACGTTTTCACGTCCTAGATAAATTAAAACATTGAAAGGGGTGACCTAAGATTCTCAGTAATGATAACAATATAGCGGAAACATTCATAAATAAACATAAACATTTAAGTCAATGTAAAACTTAAACAAAAGCATTTTAAACCTGAACTTCAGCATAATATGGAAATATAAAATGAAATAATTCCATTTACTCATTCACATGGATATTCTACTAGTCTAATAATCACATTCAATCTCAATAACCACTTTCATGATGTTGGAATGCATAATGCCAGACTATCATAACCACGTAGCCAAGGCCTCGTGCCAAGACTACAAATAAGATTTTGTCAAGGCCTTTTCCCAAGACACTAGTTTTTCTCATGAGACCGACCTATGAATCGAGGAGCTATAGCGGGCTCCACCCATCACATAATAAGTCCAATGCATTCCTTATATGAAAAGGTTTAGACATATCATAAACCATAACATAGTCATATCACATAAAACATGCATAACATTTCCACATTTCAATCACAAGATATCAATGCAACAAAATGATATAATCAATACATTTTCAAAACCATTTTCAATACCAAAATAAAAGAAAAGTAAAACTTGGTATTTATTTTTCATTTTAAAAAAAGTTATGGTGTGTAGAGGAAGCCGAAAGTCAAATAATGGTCACGGCGGTGGAGGAGTCATTGTCGCCGCATACGCATGACAGAAAAACATTCCCTTTGGTCGTTTAGTATAACGCTTCGTATAAAAATATTACTTGTAAATAAATGTAAATGTCAAAGGGGATTATACACCGTATAAAATAATGTTGTGTATAAAACAAAATATGACTAAATGAATGGAGATTGAGATGAAGTCCCTTACCTCATGTCCGACATGACTAGATCATTCTTTAACCTCCTGAATAATAAACTAGAGTAAATTTCTACTTTCTTAAGAATATTTTTCAAGTTCATTCTTCATTTTATATCACTTATTACAATGTTATGAACATTATGTAATTATTTACGTTAATAACGGTCGTTTTGTCGATCTTTCGTACTTGAGTCAAAAATAAACTTCTTATAATTACATGTTGTTCATATGGTAAAATATCTTTTATATCAAGAATTATATTCATGTTTTAGATATCATATATATCATATATATCCAGTATACATATGCATTTATAATTTTACATAACATTTAGAGGTAAGAAATGAAATGCACCGTTCATGGAGACGGTAAGCCGTACGTACACATGAACACTAATTTCATTTCTATTTCGTATTTAATGGAATGAAATCTTAATGATATAAAGGTATATTATAATTTCTGTATAATATCATATATAATATCATTTACATCATCCATTATACATCCAACATATGGCATTAACGTATCAAATCACTTTGAGGGGGCGGTAGTCCGCACTTACTTAAATGGAGATATCACGTTTACCCATAATGGAATCCATAAAGGTATTACATAAATGAAAAATACTGATCCTTATGGAAAACATAAACATAATATATATCATATAAAAATATGGTGATATCACAATGGCCACAACGAAAGGTGTTAGAAGGATTTTTTACAATCATCGTTTCGTGAGGCAGAAATTCGCCATCCACGGAAACAGTATGTTCTATAACCATTAGATGTAGGTGTGTGTTAGTGTAGCCCGAATCCTTATTTTAACAACATCCTAGTATATTAAAGATACTGGTTTGGTCACAAAATAAAGGAATAAAAAGAGTTTAAGGGTTTGGATAAGAAAAATAAAACAAAATAACATAAGAGAAGACATTACCTTAAAAAGAGTAACTCTTTTGATTTGAGCCCGAAGGCTTATTTGTAAAGGATTATGACCAAAGTAAGGCTTCTAGGAGTAAGAGAGGGATGGGGAGAGAGTAAATGGTCTGGGGTTGGCCAATTCAAAGGCTTGAGAGGTGTGGGAAAGGTGGTAGAGGTGTGGGCCTTTTATAAGAGGAGAGGAGGGGTACTCTTGGAAATTTTTGAAATGTTACATTATTTTCAAATGGGTTTCAGATTTTAGAGGTCCCACATTGATATATTTCTGGGATAAGATGATAAGGGTTTGAAATATACTCATCCATTAGGTTTTTGACAAATTAAAGTCTTAGATGTTACATTATCTTTTCATTTTATTTAAATCGTTAATTAATGAGGTAATCGCTGCATTATAATGACGTCGAAAATAAATTAATTTATTTAATATATAAAAATTTTAAAATACATTCATGATGTATGAAATATTTTTATATATCTAATGAATATTTATAGTGAAACATATGAGTATTATAACACCTTGTAAAAATTGTTTTAGTAAAACAATTCATGTTTGTGTCATTTTTACTTTTACTTTAAATAAAATGTATTAATGTCATTATCTTACCAAAGTGGCTCCATGGGGTCCCAAAAATCGACATGTGGTTTGTAATGGTCGTAAATGACTCATCCAATAGGGTTAGGAAAAGTGTCATGGTGATTCCATATTATTATAACATTATTTTTACATTAAATTACACTAATTACCTCTAATGACGATTAATTAAAAATTACTGTTCACCAAAAAATTATTTTTATCCCATTGAACCACATTTTACTTATTAATGACAACCATGTATGTTGGATTTTCAAAATTCAATACACATAAGTAGAAAACTTTCATTTAAACGAAAAATCAGTTTTCTTAACTACCACTTAGTGATTTCACTATTCAAAAAAATTTAATTTTTTCAGAACAACCCCAAAAAATCACCCTAAGCAATAAATGATATTTCGAATTCAAAACTGATGTCTATTTTAAAATTTCCCAGAAAATAAGTTGCATTAATTAATTTTATAATTAAGTCCCGTTGTCAAAACAAATAGAGTGTTTTTAAGAAACAATATCAATCAAAAGTTTGTCAATTGTTGATTTCCAATTTCAATATGAAATTAATTCTAATGACCACCATTGGATAAAATGGTAAAATTATATTCTTGTTATACTGTTAAACCACTCAAATTCATAATATATCACTGTTAATTATTTTTATTAAAAATGTTGTTTTACTAAATTTCACAAAAATATAAAAGTTATCCGAAAAGTACCAATCTTTCACCTTAGGCTAAATTCGATACTCCGAATCTAAAAATGAAGTCCATTTTGAGAGATAAAATTTATAAATTTTCAAAAATTAAGTATTACTATTCATAACTGCTAGTTTGATTGGCTATGGTGTGTGTTAGAACTTGAAGTTGTGTATAACACATGCTACTGTATTATTCAAAGAGAAGCGTACCGTGGAAGTTTGGGGTGTTACATTATCCCCTCCATCAAATAATTTTGTCCTCGAAATTTGAAAATTTTCTTCGAAAATAAAAGGTGGAAAATAGAAAATACCTTTGTGGAAAAACCATATCGGAAATAGGTTCAATAAAATTTAGTTTTAATAAGAGGGAAATGGAAATGATAAAGTCACCACCAAATTAGGGTTTCAAATAGGAGAACATTGGTGGCAATTATAGACACATAATTAGAGGAAAAACATAAATATTTATAGGGAGTGATTGAGGTCATCATTCACAAACAAGTGGAAAATTGAGGCCCTCAAATCCATCAATCTATGATGATTTAAAACACCATTGGTTCAACAAAACATAAGGTATTAAGATAACAAATTTTTGATTTTAAGATCCATTTAAGAATTAATTTATCCATAGAATAAGAGGAAAAGTATATATGTATATATATAATTGACAAGTAGAGTTTCATCTTTCAACTAATTCCTACAACAAACTCATCTTTCACTCTAAAAGATTTCAAAAAAAATATAATCTATTTATACTAATCTTATAGGGTTCCAAAAATAATGAATATTTAATTCACATTTCAGACCCTTTTTTTAAAAAAAACAACTTTATACAATCCAAGGACTTCACATAGTCTAGTGGTAGGAGAAAAATCTTAATCGCACTTTGGTTGTGGGTTCGATTCCCACAGCATTTTCCGACACGATGGGTTGTCACATGGTTTGCGTGTTGTCTTTTTATAAAAATCCAAAAATAACCGTTCAAACTTAATCTATTCTAACCTTTATAGTTATTCAAAATACCTCTATCCAGACATTCTCTAAAAGGTCTCTAAATTCCAAAATCAATTGTAACATCAGATTCCCCAATCAACGTAAAGTTTCTCTTATTGTCACATAATAAAAATTTGATTACCTTCATCATATTAAAACAATAATGAAAACAACAAGTACTATAGTATAATAAAATTATTCTTATAACCAGAATATAATCCTTGAGTCTAAAAACACCAATTCATTAATTATTCCGCTTCAACTGTAGTAACAATATAAGATTGGCGTTGATCCCTTGAGATTTTCTAAGGTAATATTCCATGACGCTTAGGACATTCATTTTCATAATGCCACATTTCCCTATAATTGTAGCATTAAACATTGATAGCCTCTTTCATTCCCTTGCAATCACGAGCCTGGTAACCTTTTTCTCCATATTTATTAAAAACTCCCATTCTTTTTAGGCAAGTACCAGGGTGATTCTTCCGACAATTATCACATAATGGAAAATCCTTCTTTCCCTTTTTCCCTTTATATGTCTCTTGTTCCACCGTTCTCATCTTCTCTTGCTTTACTTTATTTTCATAAGATTTATATAATTCCTTTTCTGTCATGATAGCACACGAGACTATATCTTCATACGATGAGAAAGATTGTAAGACTAATTATTGACGAAGAAAATGTTTTAAACCATCAAAGAAATGATCAATATTACTCCTTCGGTTACGTATATAATCTACTTCATGCCTCGCTAACCTTGTAAAGTTAGACTCATACTTTGCGACATTCTCATCCTCCTTCTGCCTCAGACAAAAAAATTGTCTTTCCATATCTGCTTGATGGTCTCGAGGAAAGTATTTTTCTAAGAAAGTCTCTTGGAACTCCCTCCATTCAATACTTGATACTTCTTCATCTTCTTTTGTATTTTGAATTAGTGACCACCATTTATAAGCATCTCCAGTGAGGCGGTAAACTGCCAGGATAAACTTACCATTTCACCACTCCCCAAGGCATGGAATATTTTCTCTAATGAATTTATCCACTGCTCAGAAACTAAGGTATTGGTAATACCATTGAATGTTTGTGGTTGTAGCCTCATGAAGCGGTCTAACATTGATCCTCCATGCTGCGGATCAGTGTGCTCCATACGAGTAAGTTTATTATTCATAACCTATGTGAGTTGTCCCAGTACGGTAATTAGTTGTTCAGCAATAGTTGCATAACTAGCTCCACTATAATTATCTTGTGCAGGAGGGAAATCCCTACATGGATTGCGTTCATTGATGCAATTTCCATTTCTTTCACTAGGCGCCATTTCTAACCAATGTCATAAACTAGATTAGTTTATGAATCAAAATACATAATAACAAACATGAAAACACATAACATAAATTGAACAGTTTATGGATATAATCCATAATCATTAAAGTGTTTTCTTTGAGGAAGTATATACTCATAAACCCTTCATAATGGTTTGTAATGAAAAATGTGGATAATCCTAAGCATATCCCTCAGGAGTGTCATAAGCAAGAGTGCACCAAGGCCCGTTGTTGTGCACAAATTCCTGTTTGAGTCTAGCTCAAAGCTGTGTTTTTGGGTTTTACACCTAGGTATATTTGTGCCAGAGCCGCCTCTACCTGCTCGTATCCAGACAAGGACATATTGCTAAGAAAACTCAAAATATCACTACAATACCAAAATTATTGGATGTTTTTCTATACTAATCCTCAAATTCTATCTTAAGGATATGTGCTCTAATAAGAGTTTATCTAAATCTAGATTCCAAGGTTAGTACTAAACTACCTCTGATACCAACTGTAATGCCCCAACCCTAGTTACCCAGTGCTGGTGCATTATTACGTAACATTGGCATGATCACAAAAGATCAAGTCTCGAAAGACTGGTTAGTTTAGTAGCCTTGGAAACACTAGATACATTCATAAGTCTTGCATTACAACATAAAGTAAAACAAAACTACAACAACATATTGTCTTCATATCCTCTCATTATGTCCCTGCAGGCCATTCATAAAATACTTCTTCACATTTTGGAAAAATTAAAACATTGAAAGAGGTGGGCTCAGATGCTCAGTAAGGATAAAAATATAACGGAAACATTCAGAAATAAATATAAAAATTTAAGGCAATGTATAACTTAAACAAAATCCTTTAAAACCTGAACATCAGCATAATATGGCAATATAAAATGAAATAATTCCATTTACTCATTCACATGGATATTCTACTTGTCGAATAATCAAATTCAATCTCAATAACCACTTTCATAATGTTGTAAGGCATAATTCCAGACTATCATAACCACGTAGAGAAGGCCTCGTGCCAAGACTACAAATAAAATTTTGTCAAGGCCTTGTGTCAAGACACTAGTTTGTATCATGAGACCTACCGATGCATCGAGGATCTATAGTGGGCTCCACCCGTCACATAATAAGTCCAATGCATTCCTTATATGAAAAGATTTAAACATATCATAAACCATAACATAGTCATATCACATAAAACATGCATAACATTTCCAATTTCAATCACAAGATCTCAATGCAACACATTAATATAATCAAAAAAAATTCGAAACCATTTTCAATACCAAAATAAAAGAAAAGTAAAACATGGTATTTATTTTTCATTTTAAAAAAAGTTATGGCTTGTAGAGGAAGTTGAAAGTCAAATAATGGTCACGGAGTTGGAGAAGTCATTGTCGCCGCATACGTATGACAGAAAAACATTCCCTTTTGTCATTTAGTATAAAGCATTGTATAAAAAGATTCCATTTAAATAAATGTAAAAGTCAAAGGGGTTTATACACCGTATAAAAGAATGTTGTGTATAAAACAAAATATACCTCAATGAATGGAGATTGAGACGAAGTCCCTTACCTTGTGTCCGACTTGACTCGATCATTCTTTAACCTCATAAATAATGAACTAGAGTTAATTTCTACTTGATTAAGATTCTTTTTCAAGTTCATTATTCATTTTATATCACTTATTACCATGTTATGAAAATTATATAATTATTTACGTTAATAATGGTCGTTTTGTCGATCTTTCGTACTTGAGTCAAAAATAAACTTCTTATAATTACATGTTTTTCATGTGGTAAAATAACTTTTATATCCAGAATTATATTCATGATGTAGATATCATATATATCATATATATCCAGTATATAGAAGCATTTATAATATTACATAACATTTAGAGGTAAGAAATGAAATGCACCGTTCATGGAGACGGTAAGCCGTACGTACGCATGAACGCTACTTCCATTTCTATTTAGTATTTAACGGAATGAAATAATAATTATATAAAAGTATATTATAATTCCAGTATAATATGATATATGATATCATTTACTTCATCCTTTACACATCCCACATATGGCATTAACGAATCAAATCACATTGAGGGGGCAGTAGTCCGCACTTCCTTAAATGAAGATATCACGTTTACCCATAATGGAAACCATAATGGTATGCCATAAATGAAAAATAAAGAACCATATGGAAAACATAAACATAATATATATCATATAAAAATATACTGATATCACAATTGCCACCCTGAAAGGTGTTAGATGGATTTTGAACAATCATCGTTTCGTGAGGCAGAAATTCGCCATCCACAAAAACAGTATGTTCTTTAACCATTAGATGTAGGTGTGTGTGAGTGTATATCGAATACTTATTATAAAAACATACTAGTATATTGAAGATACTGTTTTTGTTACAAGATAAAGTAATAAAATGATTTTAAGGGGTTGGAGAAACAAAATAAAACAAAATAACATAAGAGAAGACACTACCTTAAAAAGAGTAACTATTGTGATTTGAGACCAAAGGCTTATTTGGAAAGGATTCTTCCCAAAGTGAGGCTTCTAGGAGTAAGAGTGGGATTTGGAGTGAGGTAATGGGCAGGGGTTTTCTGAACCAAAAGCTTGAGAGGTGTGGGAAAGGTGGTAGTGGTGGGGGCCTTTTATAAGAGGCGATGAGGGGTACTCTTGGAAATTCTTGAAATGTTACATTGTTTCAAATGGGTTTCGGATTTTAGAGGTCCCACATTGATATATTTCGGGGATAAGATGATAAGGGTTCAAAATATTCTAATCCAATAGGTTTTTTACAAGTGTAAGTGTCAGATTTTACATTATCTTTTCATTTTATTTTAATCATTAATTAATGAGGTAATTGCTGCATCATCATGATTTCATAAATAAATTAATTTATTTAATGTTTAAAAATTATAAAAAAATGTCATAATGTATGAAATATTTTTAGCTTTCTATTTAATATTTATTGTCAAAAATATGAGTTGTATAACCCTTGTAAAAATTGTTTTAGTAAATCAATTCATGTTTGTTTCATTTTTTACTTTTACTTTAAATAAAATGTATTAATGTCATTATCTTACCCAAGTGGCTCCATGGGGTCCCACAAATCGACCCATGGTTTGTAATGGACGGCCATGACTCATACAATAGGGGTAGGACATGCGTCATGGGGATTCCATATTATTATAACATTATTTTTACCTTAAATTACACTAATTACCTCTAATCGCGATTAATGAAAAAGTTACTATTCAAAAAAAATTATTTTTATCCCATTGAACCACATTTTACTTATTAATGACAACCATGTATGTTGGATTTTAGAAATTCAATACACATAAGTAGAAAACTTTCATTTAAACGAAAAATCAGTTTGCTTAACCACCACTTAGTGGTTTCACTATTCATCAAAAATTGATGTTTTTCAGAACAACACCAAAAATTCACCCTAAGCAATAATTGATATTCCGAATTAAAAAATGATGTATACTTTACAAAATTCCCAACATATATGTTGCATTAATTAATTTTATAATTAATTTCTGTTGTCAAAACAAATAGCATGTTTTTAAGAAACAATATCAATCAAAAGTTTGTCAATTGTTTATGTCCAATTTTAATGTGAAATTAATTCTAATGACCACCGTTGGATAAAATGGTAAAATTATATTCTAGTTATACTTTAAAACCACTCAAATTCATAATATATCACTATTAATTATTTTTATTAAAAGGTTGTTTTAGTACTTTCCACTATAATATAAAAGTTATCCGAAAAGTACCAAACATTCACCATAGGCTAAATTCGATACTCCGAATCTAAAAATGAATTCCATTTTGAGAGATAAAATTTATAAATTTTCAAAAATTAGGTATTACTATTCATAATAGTTAGTTTTATTGGTTATGGTGTGTGATTGAACTCGAAGTTGTGTATAACACATGCTACTGTATTATTCAAAGAGAAGATTACCGTGGAAGTTTGGGGTGTTACAGTTATTTACTATTATAAATAATTATATATAGTGGATATATAAAATATATATGATATCTTAATCCTTTATATCATTTGGGAGATAATGTACTTTTGACAACATGGATAACATGTAATTATAAGATGTTTTTTTGACTCAAGTACCAAATATCAACAAAATGCCTGTTATTAACATAAATCAGTACATAATGGTTATAACGTACTAATAAGTTATAAAAAAAATTAAAATGGATCCAAACCAAATATAAATTATCTTTAGTTTGTTATTAAGGAGATTAAAGAATGTATGTGTGAAGTCCGACATGAGGTATGGGGTTTCTTATCTCACATTTAATTCGATGTGATTTCCATTGTTCACCACTTATTTATTACATGAATTGTATTGTGTACTTACATTTGATATATATTATTATGATTTTCTTTATATTCATGGTATTCTATGATTCATTTCTGGTTATTAACTTTTGGTCATACGAATCGATTGATTACAATTAGGTAAGTGGTTTTCATCTCACTTTTTATTCCTGTGAGATTCATGCTATATTGGAACTTATTTCCTTTGTGTGGTGTATGTACTAACCATGATTGTATTCATGGTGTAATATAATTTAATTTAATGGTATTTACATCTTTAATGTATGATAATACTTTCATGGGGTGTATGTTTCATATGTTACAAAATCGATAAAGGATTTTCAAATTTAATTTTCCACACATTGGGCTTTATGCATATTAATTGATTATTTTGCTCAAAGATTATGTGTGGAATCACTATTTATTATTTAGGTATTAATTTCCACTCCCCTTTGTGTGGACATACATTTTATAAAAAAAATCACTCCACTGATTAATTCTCTAGTCATCGATATGAACTTGATAAGTGTAATCTTAACTCAATTTCCATTCATTGAGTTAAACATCCAAGTCATTGGTATTTGTTGTTACATGAATATGTATGAATATCCTATGATTGATTTACATTGAATATCCAATAATATTGAGTGTATTTATAATTTTCACACATAATTATTTCATTGATTTATCCTTGACATAAGGATACAATATTTATACTGGATTTCATCTCAATTTACATTCTATTGAGACTTCTTTGTGGTTATTCACCAATTCACTTTAATATTGTGTACATACTGTACTTTTATAGAAAATATCACGAATACCATAATTCTCATGATATTATAAAGTATTGATTATGTCAATTATTGGTATTCAAATGTCTCTCATTTTGTAAAGAAATCTAACGAAAATATCATTTTAAATGTTTTAATGATTTATTCTTCTAATTATTTCTCATTAATGTCTATGTTTTAAAAATGTCTTTGAGGATTTATTTATTTGGGATTGAATGTTTTAAAATTAAAATTAATTTTAAATGATTTAATGTGGTATGGCACACTTTGATTCAAAAATAATTTTTTAACAACTTCTTGATAAATAAAGAGACTTGTAAATGTTTTCAAGAAAAATGGATATATCTCTTAAATTGTATTACTAAATATTTTCATCTATGTCAATATCCATAATTGTATTTTATTCTTTATTGAGGTTGATTTATTATTATAAAATATTCCATATTGTATTTAATGAGTTGTGTTTGACTGTGTAAGTGCGATTTTTATGTCATTTATAGTTTGTGGTTAAAGTATTGACATTTCGTATACTAGTTTTAATACCAATGTTTAGATAATGTTTCACCCATTTCATATGAAGAATGAACTGGACTTATTATGTGATGGGTGGAGCCCTATATAGCTTCTAGATGCATCAGTTAGTGTCATGAGACAAACTAGTGTCTTCGAAAAAGGCCATGACAAAATCCTTATTTGTAGTCTTGGCACGAAGCCTTGAATATGTGGTTATGATGTCCAACATTACGCATTCCATCATTATGAAATTATTGATTGATATTATGTGTGATTATTAGACTATAATATCCATGTGAATATGTAAATGTATTTAATTGATTTATCTTTTCTATATTATGCAGAAGTTTAATTTTAAAAGGCTTTTGTTTTAGTCCTATAGATTGTCGTTAATGATTATGTTTATTTATGAAAGATTCCACTATATTGTTATCCTTACTGAGCATCTGAGCTCACCCATTTCTATGTTTTATTTTTACTTGGATGTGAAGAAGAATAGTATTATTAACCCACATGGATTGGCCAAGGATATGAGTGTTTTCAAGGAGGAAACAATGTCGTTTTTAATTATTTCATGATGGAATGTAAAACTTATGTATGTATCTAGTATTTCCAAGTTTAATAAAATGACCGGTCTTTCAAGACATGATTCCTTTTATCAAGAAAATGTTATGTACTAATGCACCGACTTTGGGTAATTATTGCTGGGGTGTTACACATGTGCTATTGTTGTTGATCATTTTATTGCTAGGATGACAAAGTAGGTGACATATTTTTAGTCTAGATGCACTCTTCTTAGTTGATTAATACAATTCATCTAGGTTTATTAGAGGACTATTGGATTATCCAGGGTGATGGAGCATGGGATTTTATAGAGTAGGTTTATACGAGTTTTTTTGTTTATTTTTGTTACATTAATTATTATTTTTTATTTTTAAGGCTTTTACTCTAACATACATATGTATAATACATTGTCCAACAAGATGCATCTGATCCCAAAGATGTGTTTCATTTTGTCATTCTAGATTCCTATTCAGAATGAATGTATCATTTTATTTGTTAGTTTTTAATAAATCCAGTAATAAAAATTTATATTTCATTAAAATGAAATTTTAACAAGAGGCCTTTCAAGACCAACAATATACAGTTATATTGATGAGAAAAATTACGAAAATAACCATAAAGTGATCTTTCTCTTTACATTTCTATCACTTGTCAATTGTATGTTCAAAATAGTTATTGAAATTTAAGATACTTTATTACATTTAATATATTATTAGAATGACTTATTACTGGTTTAGGAGTAAAAAATGGGGAAAAACACTTGAATTATTATGAAAATTAAGATAATTATGACATATGATTGACATGAAATTCTATTACAATTACCATTATGTAATTTAAAATCTATATGTATCATTAACATGTCAATTAGTTATCCAAATTGGATGATATGATCGAAAGTGTAATTTTGGCCTTATATTTTATGTTCAGTGAAAAATCACATAAAGGGGGTTTATACCAGGAAAAAAACATAGATTGATATTAAATCAAGTGATACAAATAACTGAGTCATTTTTTATCTTTAGGAGTAAATGTCGCATCCATCGAATGCTCTTGTCACTCGGTATGCTAGAAAATAATCTGTAACATTGTATAGTTCTATTAAAATGACATATCTCCCATCAAGGGGGTCAATAATGAGTAAACTTCATCATAATTATGTGAAAAATCTTGGTGAACATTCCTAAAATCATTATTACTATGTTGTAGTCAATGACGAGTCATCCTAAAGCCCATTTTGATCAGTATGTATTAAGGTATGTGTATAGGGGTTAAAACCAACCAAAAAAAATTTATTGATAATAAATATTTGGAAAATTATCTATAGGTCATTTATAATCTATAAGAATCATTGTCACAATGATTAGATAAATGAATTTCTCAGAATTATTTAATGTCATGTTTGTCTCTTATATTTTTATTTATGTGGAAAATCACAGAAAATGGTTTAATAACATGTAAACACAATGGGATTGACATGAAATTATAGGATAATGATTACTAAGGAAATTATAATCTATTTGAATCAATGCTGCATCAAATAGATTCTAGTGTCTCTAGATATGATTGAAAACAGTGAGTAATGTTGAATAATTTTATTATACTGAAATATCTCCCATGGGGGTGGGTGGTAAAACACGAAAATGAACTTCTATCGATGTAGAAATCAAGAAGAGTATTACATGTATCATTTTAAATATTTTTTAGTCAACCATTGAACAATTGGATTCCATGATTGATCAGTATAACATAAGGTTTGATTTGAAGGTATTAACATTTCTGTAATAATGGAAAAATCCAATGGTTACGGGTCAAAACCATCCAAATGAGAACTGATTGACATAAATTTTTAGTGAAATTATGACTATATCATTTACAATCTATAGGATTTTTGGGAACATCAATTGAATTCACGATTTTGTTAGTATGATTGAAAGTAGTCCCCCCTCCAATTAAGTGTTAAGTAAAAACTCACAGAAATTTGTATAATAGTAATAGAATACACATGGATTGAAATGATGTGATGTGAGAATGATCACCTAATAAATTTTTAACTACAAGAATAAATGATGTGTAACACCTCATTTTCTATGGTATGTTTCCCATAGAATAATGCAATAACGTGTGTTGTACGCAACCTTGAGTTCTAACACAACACAACTAATCAAACTAGCCGTTATGAATAGTAATACCCACTTTTTGAAATTTTATAAATCTTATTTATCAAAATGGACTTCATTTTTGGATTCTGAATATCGAAATTAGCCTAGGGTGAATTATTGGAATTTTTCTGAAAAATAAAATTTTTTGTTGAATAGTGAAACCACTAAGTGCTAGTTAAAAAAACTGAATTTTTCATAAAACATATTTTTACCGCTTCTTTGAATGTAATTTCAAATATCTGAGTGACACGGTTAATATCAGTAAGTAAAATGTGGTTCAATGAGATGAAAATAATTTTTGGTGAATAGTAACTTTTTACTTTTATTAACCATGGTTAAAAGTAAATAGTGTAATTAAAAGTAAGAATGATATTATTTTTACCCTAACACATGACCTAATTCTATTGGATATGAATAATTCGACCAAAAACAACGTTAGGAATATAATATGAACCTCTTTGGTCCACGTGGATTAGATTAGGACATTTATTATTATTTAATTCAAAGAAGAGTTAAAAGTGTTAAAATCAATGATTAATAAATAAAATATTTTTAATATAGGGTTACACATAAGATAAAGTAGATTATAAATATTCATTATAAATACAAAAATATTTCATACATAATGATATTTTCTTTATAATTTTTACACATTAAATAATTTAATTTATTTATGACACAATGGTGATGCAGTAATTACCATAATAGTGAAAAATTAATATAATAGATATTATAAATACCCAAATAAATATAATTTGAGACTTTTTATAAATTACACTAATTTTCTAGGAAAATATGACTTGTTAGTATTTATTTAATTAACTTTTTTCTAAGTAATCATTCTGTTATGAGTTTCAAAAAAATCAATTTTCCAATTATTGTCAAAAATGACATAAAAGAGTTTTTTAAAAAAATATTATATAATTAATTGATATTCTATTCCTAAAAATATATGGATCGGACAAACAGCTTAAATATTATTATATATTACATAAATTAATCACTTGAGGTTCTCTTGGATGATTATAGTATGCTTATTAACCATATAATATAAAAATACAAAGAGACATAGTAAAAGTGAAACTAATTAACTAAGAGTTAATACATAAAGATAAGGTTAATTTAGTGAGACAAACATGTCTAAATTCAATTGGTTGAGTTGTTTTCAACCCATGCCCACCATATCTTCAAAATAAATTACTTTTAATCCATTAGAAACCAAATATGAATTTATTATAAAATAATATTTCAAGCTTTTCCTAAGGTGCCTCTCACCCCTCTTATAAAAGGGAACTCCACCTTCTCTCAATCTCACACCTTCAAAGCAATTTTGCTTGGCCAAAATCTTCCCAATTATCCTCTCAACTTCTATCTATTAATCCTAGAATCCATCCTTTAGTCAAAAAGCAATCCTATGGAGTCCTATTGATCAAATCAAAAGGAAGAACCCAAAGAAGAGGTAACATTTTCACCACCCTCTTTTAAGTTCCTTTCTTCTTCCACTTCCTCTTTGTTTATTATTTCCATTATAAAAATAAAAACTCTAGTATCTTCTATATACTATGATGTTATTATATATATGGTACAACCATATTCAGTATTCTACACATCATTTGGATGACATTTCACCATACGTGCGTATGTACGGCATACCGTCTCCACGTCGTGGTGTAATCGTTATTCAATAAATTATTATTTGTATGGGTATAACAATGAGTATAAATGATTTAAATAATTAATATAACATTATAATGATTCTGTATATATGATATACCATTCAATTATATTTTAATATCAAAATAATGATATTGTCACTCGTGCGTACGTACGGAATACTGTCTCCACGAACGCGATAAGATTCATTCCCCATCATATCTTTTCAAGAATAATTTTACATTGATAGTTAAAAATAATGTTAATAGAATTAATATCATTCTGAATATGAATAAGATACAACCTATCCATTACAAACATGTCCTATGTAACCAAACATATAAGGAGAACGAATCGGTTATCACCGGAAACGACGATAATACTAAGATATTATTAATAATGAAATGTTAAAAGATCATATATGATATCATATTGATGTATATGATTATTGTATAATTTAATAACAATGTTTTAAATATTATACAGGAGGTTAAAATTCCATCGACTAAGGAAAAGAACAAGGTAAGGGTTTACTTCACAATCTCTTCCTTATCCGAAGTTGTTTATTCATATTTATCTACTGGGACACGTTATCATCCACATCCATGTATCTTAAAAATTTATTTCAAAACATTTTTTTATTATTCAATAGAAAATGGGTTAAATTCATTTATACCCTCATACGTTTTGGAAAGGAATCTTTCCTTCATTTTCCAAACAAGGTACTTTTTGACCTTTTTGACAAATTTAGGGTAAGAAAGATTTTTTTAACTTATACAGCGGGTGCGACTATTTTCTGCCGTTATAACTTCGTCGAAGCTTCCCTTACAAGCTTATAAGAATATTTTCAAAGTAATGGTTTTCTTTTATAATTATGTGACTTTTAAATGATTTCAGATTGGAGATATTACTCTCAAATAGTTTTGATTCCATCCATGTTAACATCCTTTGATGGATTATAAGCTTATTTGAAGTTGATTTATTATGATAAAAAACATCCATATTGTATTGAATCTTTTGTCATATGTTTGACTGTGGATGTGTTATTTCATACCATTTAGGTTTTATGGATTTTTTATTGTCATTTCATAAGCTAGTTTCAAATATGAATGTTTATGTTATGTTTATGCCTTTTCATATGAAGAATTCATTGGACTTAGTAAGTGATGGGTGGAGCCCGCTATAGCTCCTCGATGCATCGATAGGTCTCATTAGACAAACTAGTGTCTTGGCACAAGGCCTTGACAAAATTTTATTTGTAGTCTTGGCACAAGGCCTTGACTATGTGGTTATGATAGGCTTACGTTATGAATTCCATTATTATGAAAGTGGTTATTGATATTTCATGTGATTATTCGACTAGTAAGATATCCATGTGAGTAAGTAAATGAAATTATTTGATTTTATCTTTTCAATATTTTGTTGTAGTTCAAGTTTAATAAGGATTCTGTTTTAGTTATACATTGCCTTTAATGATTATGTTTGCTTATGAAAGATTCTGCTATATTATTATCCATACTGAGCATTTGAGCACACCCCTTTCAATGTTTTATTTTTCCCAGGATGTGGAGAAGTGTATTATGACTGACTTGCAGGAATAGTCTATGGGGATGTGAAGACAAGTTGTTGTTGTAGTTTTATTCAATTTATGATGTAATACAAGACATATGAATATATCTACTGTTTCCAAGGCTACTAAACAAATCGGTCTTTCGAGATTTGATCCATTGTGATCATGCCAATTATGTAACAATGCACCGACTCTGGGTAACTAGGGATGGGGTGTTACAGTTGGTATCAGAGAATATTTAGTTCAATCCTTGGAAACTAGATTTATATAAACTATGATTAGAACACATATCCCTATGATATACTTTGAGGATCAGTATAGATGAATTTCCTAGATTTTTGGTATTGTAGAGATTTTGTGAGTTTTCCAAGCAATACATCCCTGTCTGGATATGAGCAGGTTGAGTCGACTTTGGCACAGATGTACCTAGGTGTAATACCTGAAAACACCGCATTAAGCTAGACTCAAACGAGAACTGGTGCACGGAAACGGGCCTTTCCGCACTCTTGGTTACGAAACTCTCGGGGGATATGCTTAGGATAATTCTAATTTTCATTACAAAAAATTATGAAGGTTTATGAGTATATACTTCCTCAAAGAAAACATTTTTTATGCTTATGGATTATATCCAAATATTGTACAATTTATGTTATGTGTTTTATGAGTATGCAATTATGTATTTCGATTCATAAACTAATCTTGTTTATTCCATTGTTTCGAAATGGTGCCTAGTGGAAGAAATGGAAATCATATCAATTCACGGACTCCATATAGATATTTCCCTCCTTCTCAAGATAATTATTGTAGAGCTGGTGATACAACTGGTGCTGATCAGCTTGTTACTATACTGGGACTCCTCACTCAGGTTAGGAATAATAACATTACTCGTATAGAGCACCCTGATCCGCAGCATGGAGGATCAATGTTATATCGCTTCATGAGACAACAACCACCAGCTTTTAATGGGGGTATAGATCCACAAGTAACTGAGCAATGGACCAATTCCTTAGAGAAAACATTCCACACTTTGAGGTGTAGCGAAAGTGAAAAAGTTGTTATGGCAGTTTATCGTCTCACTGGAGATGCTGACCAATGGTGGTCATTGATTCAAAATACAAAGGATGATGAAGAGATATCAAGTATGGAATGGAGTGAGCTAAATGAAATTTTCTTAGAAAAATACTTTCCTCATGGGCATCGAGCAGATATGGAAAGACAGTTTCTCAATCTGAGGCAAAAGGAGGATGAGAATGTTGCAAAGTATGAGGCTAACATTACAAGGATAGAAAGACATGCAACTGATTATATACATAACCCAAGAAGTAAGATTGTTCTTTTCATTTACGGGATAAAACCATTTATCCTTGAGCTTTAGTATCACAATCCTTCTCTTCATACGAAGACATTGTCTCATGTGCTATCAAGATAGAAAATGAATTCTCTATGTTTTATGACTTTAATGCAAAGTAGGAGAAGAATAGATCTCTTGATAACTCTCGAAATGGAAATAAGGTGAAGACGGGAAAAGTTGAATATCCATCCTGTCGTAAATGTGGGAAGAAACTCCCTGGTACTTGCTTGAAGGGAATGAGAGTCTATTACTTGTGTGGTGAAAAAGGCCACCATGCTCGTGATTGAAGGGGATGAATGAAGCTACTGATGTTCAATGCTACAATTTCATGGAGATGGGAAATTATGAAAATTAATGTCCAATGCATCAGGGAAACTAACCTTAGAAGAATCCAAGGGATCAAGGCCAGGCTTATGCTATCACTACTGCTGAGGTAGAAGCTCTGAAAGATGTGGTGGCAGGTAATTTAATGGTTTCCTCAATTTTAGAAAATGCATTATTGGATTCTGGATCATCGAATTGTTTCATATCTTCCCATTTTCCTAAGAAAATTAGATATTTCCAATTCTATTTAACGAGAGAGTTGTCAGTCAAAACCCCTAAGGTAAGTATCATTGCTATAAAGTTCTGTGGATCTGTTCCCATTAGGTCATATAAATGTTCTTTATCTAATGATCTCGTCGTCATACCCATGACTGAATTTGATAATATCCTCAGTATGGATTGGCTTTCGGACCATGATGCTAAAATTTATTGTTAGAAGAAAAAGGTTATGATTTTTGATGATGATGATAAGGAACACCTTATCTTTTGAGCAGAATCGTCACCACCTAATTCATATCTAGATTCACCCCAGTAGCTCAAATAAATTCAATTATCAGGGAGGAAGAGAAGGAAATAACTAGGTGTGAGGAAAGGAATATTCAAATAGAGGATGCACCTATTGTGAGAGAATATGTTGATGTGTTTTCAGAAAATTTACCTGGACATCTTCCAAAACGTGAAATTGAGTATTCCAATGATTTAATTCATCGTTCAAGGCCCATATCGAAGACCCCTTATAGAATGGACACTGTGGAATTCGTTGAACAAAAGAAACAACTAGAGGAACTGAGTAATAAAGGATTAATTCTCCCTAGTGTTTCTCTATGGGGAGCCCCTGTCCATTTTGTTAAGAAGAAAGATGGATCTATGAGGTTGTGCATTGACTACAGAGAGATCAATGATAAAACAATAAAGAACAAGTATCCACTATCTCGCATTGATTATTTGTTTGACCAACTGCATGGTGCTCAATAAATTTCCAAGATTGACCTTCGATCTGGATACCATTAGTTGTGTGTGAAGAAGGAAGACATTCCGAAGACAACATTTCGAACAAGGTATGGGCATTACGAGTTTACAATAATGCCTTTTGGATTGACTAATTCCCCCTTTGTATTCGTGGATATAATGAATAGTATTTTCAAGGAGTATCTCGATGATTTTGAGGTGGTATTTATTGGTGATATCTTGGAATACTCCAAATTCTACGAAGATCATGAAAATCACCTGAACATTATCTTGAAAACTCTTAAAAGACATGAATTATATGGGATGTGTAGCAAGTGTTAATTCTGGCTTCAGGAGATTTCTTTTCTAGGCCATATTGTCTCTAAGGATGGGATCTCTGTTGATACTTCTAAAACCAAGGCAATCCATGAAGGGCTAGCACTGTCACGACACGCCCTCGGGGCCCGTGCCGTGACTACCCCAAGCTCGCCTTCCATAGGCCAGGGGCTGGCGACTAGCACCAAGGCGTAAATTCCAACAAAAGGGAAGGCATTGCCTTTGAAAAGTAAACAACCACCACAGAGTAAGAAAGCGGAAAAGTAAACACTAAGTAAAAACAGAGTACAACTGAATGCGGAAATGTAAATGGGCCAGTATACAAACTCAAACCGAAAGTAAAGTACAACTCGAAAGGGAAAACAGCAACTGAAAAGTAAAAGCCGCTACACTGAGCTGTCCACTGGAAATCCCACCTGAAGGGTAGGTACAGATAGCTCCACTGCTCCTCAGGTCCCGTCGTCCGCTCCGAACACGTTCCGTCCAGTGGACCACCTCCAGGTACCGTCCTGCTCTGCAAGCCTCAGCAAAGATCAACGCTGTCCGTCGTCTGCAACCAACACAACGTAGTGTGGGCATAGCCCATGTAGGGGTGAGTATAAGCTACTCAGTAGGGACCCCGAGACCCTTTAAGGTCTCTCAAAATCCACAAAGGATAAACCACAAGGAAAGGTACAATCACGAAGTAACAACCGACACTTCTTAGGTATATGCCCATACATATAACTAAGTCATGAATTTCAAATATGCTCCAACCTCCGAGCCCAAGTACAACTCAGTCCACACAGGAAAGTAAACGTATTCCACACAGGAAAGCAAAACGTAATCCACACAGGATAGCACAACACAATCCACACAGGAAAGCAACAGAATTCAGCTCACACAGGTATACTTCTTCAAAGGACGATAAAGATGATCTCTGATCCATCTAAGTCGTCGAACCCACGAAGGATCGATAGGTAACTAACCCCCGCAAAAGACCCACATAGGATCGGGCCCACATAGGACCTGTAGGCGCTGGTTCACACAGGACCGCTGAGCGCAAAGACCCACACAGGATCAGACCCAAACAGGATCGGGCCCACACAGGACCTATAGCACTGATCCACGTAGGATCGCTGAGTGTTGTAGTCGTCGTCGTCGAATCCACACATGATCTCTGTACTGTCGTCATCGCAGTCACAGTAGCAGTAGCAGTAGAAGTAGTAGTCACAGTCGCAGCCAGCACTAGTGTTCCCGCACACAGCAAGCTCGTTCGGAGGGTCCGCTCCACGAGCCGAGAGGCTGATACATCAACTGTCACAAAGTCCAGAGTTGATGTATCCAAAGGTCCGTATCGTCAACAGGAACTCAACGCAACAGACGGCGTGTCGATCGGACGCCCGGTCTGAGAGTTATTGGCTTTTTCGTCCTAGGGGCCCGGTTGGTTTCTAAGGCAAAACAAACCCGACCGTACTCCACCTGCGTCCAAACCTCGGGCGGAGTATGCCAAAAGATCCGTCTCACTAAGAGGAACACAACAAAGCTGACGGCACGTCAATCGGACATCCGTAGCTCAAGATATGAGGGTTTCCGCTCTGAGGGCCCGGTTGGTTTCGTGTACGATCCAACCCGTCCGAACTCAAAGTATTCCGAAACCCTGAGTGTAATATACCAAAACGACCGCCTAGATCCAAGGATCGCGTTGCCGCAGACGGTTCGTCGATCGGAGGTCCGTAGCTCAAGTTATGAGAAAAAGACCGAAATCGTCTCGAAAACGGGGGGTCCGGGTCCGGGCCGACCCGGCCCGACCCCCGCTGGGTCGGCCCGACCGGCGCGGCGGTGCGGCCCGGCCGGTGGCGGCGCGGCCTGGCGCCGCTTGGTGCCACGCGCGGGGGGCAAGGCCCCCGCTTCTTCATGTTGGCGGCGCGGCTTTTAGCCACGCCTTTGGAGAACCGGCCCCCCCTCGTGGGGGCCTGCTTTGAGGAAAACCGGGGGGCCGCCTGCCCCCCTTAAAGAAACTGCCACCCCCTCATAAATGGGGGGGGGGGGCATTTGTGATGGTCGGGGGAATTAAATTCCCCCGGTCTTTGACCTTCCGGCCGGCCGCTTGGCCGGCCGGTTTTTCTTCAACGGGATCGGAAAACCGGTCCCCTTTCCGGCTTCCGACGCCGGTGGCCCGGTGAGCCGCCGGTCTTCTCGTCTCGCCGCGGCCCGGAACCGGCCGCGGTGTTCGTCGTCCGGCTCGGTGCGACGGCACCGCGCCTCTCCGCCGCGGCCCCGCTCCGGCCGCGTCGCCTTCAATTCCCTTCGACGCGGTGCGACGGCGTCACGTTCATGATAAACTTCCACGGCGCGACGCGACGGCGTCGCGTAAATAAGCCGGGCGATTCCCGCGTGGTGCGACGGCACCACGCCTTCTCGTTCATCCACAAGATTATATAAATAACCAAGAACAAAGGAGGGGAAATTCGGCCGTGTTTGTGCGGTCTGACCCCCCTCTCGTTAGATGATAACTCTTAAATATTTAATCACAAGATTATCATTCTAGAACCAAGAACGAGTGTAAATAAATAAACCACATCAAACCCCTACCTTGGTTTCTAGATCGATGATGGTCAATGACCCGCGGAAGACAACGTCGCAGAGGTCGGGCGTTGCGTTAATCGTTCGTCAAAACCGATGATGAAGAGGTACGTATGAAGAGGTATGTCCTTGGCGAATCTTCGTAAGCCGACGAAGGAAGTCCGAGGAGGAAACGGCGTTCCCTTTCATTGACACAGAAGGCGTCGTCGATCTTCGTATACAATCAGCTACGAAGAAGAAAGGAGCGACGTTCTTCGTCGGAGTTCGAAGGTTCTTCGTGTTCTTCGTCAGGCTTGAAGAAGAAGAAGAAGAAGCTCCCAGAATCCTCTCAAGAAGGCTAGAGAGTTCTAACCAAATAAAATAAGATAGAGTCTTATTTTATTCACAAACTTAACAAAATTGAATTTCAAAGGTTTGAAATTCAAATAAAATAACTCCAAATTAAATAACAAGTTGTCATGTCATTTAAATAGGGGTTAAATGAGTTTTGAGAGGAGATGGAAAGTTGGGTTTTGTGTGGGCCCCACCACACTTAATCCTCCCAAGGGAGGTTAAGTGGATGTGGGTCCCACCGTTAACTTCCTTTGAGAGGAGTTAACCAACAAGTAAGAAAAATAAAAAGTGTTCCACATTTTTATTTAACTTTTTATAATTCTCCCAAAAACTAACTTTCGTCCCGTATTAAACGCAACATCGGAAAAGGTCTCATTAAGAGAATATCAGCGCTGCGAGTTCATCGGTGTCCTCGGATTTCAATTCCGAGCACCGGATCAAAAGTTAGAAAAACCCACTCGTTCGTTCACTGAACGTACCCGAGCCAAACTTCGGAAATTGATTCCGGGCACACCGGGCCTCGGAATCAGGTACCGTCAGAAACCGCGCTCTTGTAAAATTCCAAAGAAAATTAAGAAAAAATTTCCCTTGAATTTTACGGGTCTTTACATTACTCCCACCTCAGAGCTTTACATCCCCGTAAAGATACATCAAAAACTAGGGAAACAAATGAGGGTACTGAGCACACATCTGAGCCTCCCGCTCCCATGTGCTCTCCGGGAGATTCCCGTGCTGCCATCTGATGCGCACAAGAAGAATCGATCGCCCACGTAGGACCCGCTCCTGTCGATCCCCTATCTCCACTGGGACCTCCATAAAAGTCGCCCCATCTTCAACGTCAAGCTCCCCATGGTCAATGATGTGCGTCGAGTCGTGCACGTATCTCCTCAGCTGAGATACGTGGAAGACGTCGTGCACCCGGTGCAACTGAGGTGGCAGAGCCAGGCGATAAGCCACCTCGCCAACCCTGTTGAGGACCTGGAAGGGTCCGATGAAGCGTGAAGATAACTTTCCGCCTCAGCCAAATCTCCGAATACCACGTCGAGGTGAGACCCGCAAGAAGACGTGGTCGCCATCCTCAAACTCTAGTGGCCTCCGCCTCCTGTCAGCGTATGACTTCTGCCGGCTCTGAGCTGTCCTCATCCGCTCCTGGATGACCTGGACCTTCTCTGTCGTGGCCTGGACCATCTCCGGTCCCACCAGTGCTGACTCCCCAGGGTCTGTCTAGCACAAAAGAGATCTATAAGGTCGGCCGTACAACGCCTCGTACGGTTCCATCCTGATGGTGGAGTGGTAGCTGTTGTTGTACGCAAACTCCACCAAGGGTAGGTGGTCCTCCCAGCTACGACCAAAGTCGAGGACACATGCGCGGAGCATGTCCTCGAGAGTCTGAATGGTCCTCTCCATCTGACCATCTGTCTGAGGGTGAAAGGCTGTGCTAAGACGTAGCTGCATCCCGAACGCCTCATGTAACCCCTTCCAAAGCCGGGAAGTAAAGAGAGCATCTCGATCGGAGATGATAGATGATGGAACACCGTGGAGCCGCACGATCTTCTGAACGTAGAGACGTCCCATGCTCTCCACTGAGCCCTGCTCTCTGATGGGTAAGAAGTGTGCCGACTTGGTGAGTCGGTCAACAATCACCCAGATGGATTCGTGACCTCTGGAAGTGCGTGGAAGTCCAGTCACGAAGTCCATAAATATGCCGTCCCACTTCCACTCCGGAACCTCCAAGGGCTGTACCAAGCCTGCCAGTACCTGATGCTCTGCCTTCACCTGCTAGAAGGTGAGGCATCGAGAAACGAACTCTCCTACTGCCTTCTTCATGCCTGGCCACCAGTGCTGTCGTCTGAGGTCCTGGTACAGCTTCACCACTCTAGGATGTACCGCCAAAGGAGAAGTGTGAAACTCTCTCAGCACCTCCTCTTGCAAAGCGACTAGTACCATGGTACGTCCTCTGAAAAGGATGTCGTGCTCTGCTCCAAGGGAGAAACCATCAGGTGCCTGTCCCGAGGATATCTGTGCACGTCGTGTATCACAGTCAGCGTCCTCACGCTGTGCCTCTCTGACCCGCTGTAGTAGTGGAGGGGTGACTGTGAGAGACTTGAGGAAGGCTGCTCCATCTCTATCCATGAAGGATATCTGTAAAGAGGCTAGCTGCTCTGTCGCCTCCTCAAGTAGCTGAATGCCCGTCCTCTTGCTGAGGGCATCTGCTACCACGTTCCCCTTCCCAGGAGTATAGACTTTCTCAAAGTCATAGTCCTGGAGGAACTCGAGCCATCGCCGCTGTCTCAGGTTCAGGTCCTTCTGCGAGAAGATATACCTGAGACTCTGATGATCGGAAAAGACTGTAAAGCGCTCGCCCATCAGATAGTGTTGCCATGTCTTCAGAGCAAAGACCACTGCTGCTAACTCCAGGTCATGGGTAGCGTAGTTCTTCTCATGCAGCCTCAACTGACGTAATCCATAGGCGATCACTGCCCGCTCCTGCATCAGAACGCATCCGAGTCCGGTCCCTGATGCATCGCAGTAGACTACGTACCCTACTCCTTCCTCTAGAAACCTCAAGATAGGTGCGCTTGTCAATCTCTATCTCAGCTCCTGGAAGCTCTGCTGACATCTTTCTGACCACACGAAGGGTTTCCCCTTCTTCTTCAAAGCTGTGAGTGGTGCTGCAACTCTAGAGAAGTCCGGAACGAATCTCCGATAGTACCCAGCTAATCCCAAGAAACTCCGAACCTCAGTCACGCTCCTGGGTGGCTCCCAAGCTAACACAACCTCGATCTTCGTAGGATCCACTACAACTCCCGCCTCAGAGATAACATGTCCCAAGAAGTGCACCTCACGTATCCAGAACTGGCACTTCGAGAGCATACCATAAAGTTGGTGCTCTCGGAGTGTGTCTAGTACAACTCGCAAGTGATAGGCGTGCTCCTCCTCAGTCGTCGAGTTAATCAGAATGTCGTCGATAAAGACCACGACAAAATGATAGAGGTATGGCTGAAAGATCCTGTTCATTAGAGCCATGAACACTGCTGGAGCATTGGTTACACTGAAAGGCATAACCAAGAACTCATAGTGGCCATACCGACATCTGAAGGCCGTCTTCTGCACATCCTCGTCTCTGACTCTGAGCTGATGATAGCCTAACCTGAGGTCTGTCTTCGAGAACCACCGTGCTCCCTTGAGCTGATCAAAGAGGTCATCAATCCTCGGTAGCAGATACTTGTTCCTCAATGTCACCTAGTTCAGGCGACGATAGTCAACACAAAGTCGCAAGCTCCCGTCCGCCTTCTTGGCAAACAATATCGAGGAAGCCCAGGGTGAAACACTGGGTCGGATGAACCCCTTGCCCTGCAAGTCCTCCAACTGTACCCGTATCTCTCGAAGCTCGGCGGGGGCCATCCGATATGCTGGAGTGGATATCGGGGCTGTCCCGGGGTACAAGTCAACATAAAAGTCTACCTCTCTGCGAGGAGGTAGCCCTGGAATGTCGTCGGGAAAAACGTCCACAAACGGATCCACCACTGCCGGAAAACCAGGACTCCGCACGTCAACTGCTCCAAGGATGAGGCTAGCCAACTGATGAGTGATGGGCTGTCCTCTCCTCCACGGAAGTCCATCCTGTGCTGTTAAGGCTCCCTTCTTGCCGGTGAAGGTGAACCTGCTCCCGTCGGTGCGTACACATCACACCTTGCGCCTAAAACAGTCAATCTGTGCATGGACCGTAGATAGCCAATCCATTCCCAAGATGACGTCGTAAGGCCTCGATGCTGCTACAAGAAGATCCCAGATGAAGCTCTCTCCTCCTAGAGTAAGCTCACACTACTGGCACCAGTGCGTAATCGTTGAGTCTGCTCTCGTAGGAGTCTCTAGCCGTAAGGATCGAGCCAACGGCTCTGTCGGAATCTCCGAGCTCCGAAAAAGGGCAGCGGCTATGAAAGAGTGACTCACTCCTGTGTCTATAAGAACTGCAGCAAGGTTGGAAAAGACACAGATAGTACCTAGAATCATCTCAGGTGCACTGTGGTCGTAGGCCTCTACTGCCTGGAGCTGTGCTAGTCTCTGCCCACCAGCTCCCTGTGGTCGGGGTGGACCTCCTGGTGGTGGTGGTGGCAGAGCCTCAAAGCGTCGCCCACCACCGGCTGCTCGTCCAGCTCCTCTGCCTCGTCCGCCTCCTCCCTGCGGACCGCCACGGTCGACCCTCTGCCTCTGCCTCGGTGGTCCCTCAACTGTCTGATGCTCCTCGGCACGGCGGGTCGGGCAGTCACGAGCCATGTGGCCCTGCCCGCCGCACGAGTAGCACTATCTGCCTCTCGAAAGACTCGCACCTCACTGTGTGCCCCGCACTGCTGAGCCAGTGTCCTGAGGTCGTCTGCCTGAGGGTCTGGTCTGTCTAGACCCCTGAGTCATCCGTCGACTGCCTGCTGCGGAAGACTCTGCCACGTACCGCCCTGCGGTGGGTCTCGGCGCTGGTGTAGACTCAGCAAGGAAGCTCTCGATGAAAAGGGCCCGCTCCAGTACTCCTGTCTGAGTCGGTATGCTGAGGGAGATCAGTGATGCCCTGATATCATGTCTCAAACCCTACTCGAAGGTCCGGGCTCGGAAGAATGGGTCTCGTACCATGTCAGTCGAGTAGCGCGAGAGATCAGTAAATCTCACTGAGTACTGAGCGACCGTCATGCTGCCCTACCGCAGCTGAAGAACCTCTTGGATACGCACCGCACGAAGGGTGGATGGGACGAACTCTGAGTGGAAAAGGATCTCAAAGTCCGTCCAAAGTAGAGATGCCTCATCGTGCATCTGGAGCATCAAGCTCCACCATCGTCCTGCTGCTGCGTGTAGTAGGCTCGCAGCGAGAATCACCATGAGGTCTGCTGGTGTCCTCACTAGCCTAAACACACGTACTACTGCCTCCAGCCAGTCCTCAACTGCCTGGGGATCCCTCTCCCTGCGAAACCTGGGTGGTCGCTGGCGCTGAAACTCATGCAGTGCGCTGAGGCGACGTGCATCGTCAGCGGCTGGCGCTGGAAGCATCGGGGGCTCGGCGGGTAGTGCTACCGCCGGTGCCACTGCTGACAAAGGGCCCTGTACTGAGGCCTAGTCGCTCGGTGGGCTGTCGTCACACTCGACTCTCGGAACCCTAGCTGGCTGCCGTCGTGGGGCCATCCTGAAAAGGAAACAGGTGCGCCACGGTCAGAACAATATACCTGGTGAGCTAATATAAAGTAATCACAAAGAAAAATTTGAAACACACACGCAATCAATGTTTTCGTGCATTAAGTCGGAAATCAGAACTCAGGGTCCTGGTGTACGGATACGTCGGCCGCTGCACCAACACTGGACTCCCTGGACTGATAACCACAATCAATACGCTAAACATTATTGCTTCACATAGAAAAGATCAGAGTTCGCGGTAGAACCGAACTCCTATGATACTAATTTGTCATGACCCACCCTCGAGGCCCGTGCCGTGACTACCCCAAGCCCGCCTTCCATAGGCCAGGGGTTGGCGACTAGCACCCAGGCGTAAATTCCAACAAAAGGGATGGCATTGCCTTTGAAAAGTAAACAACCACCACAGAGTAAGCAAGCGGAAAAGTAAACACTAAGTAAAAACAGAGTACAACTGAATGCGGAAAAGTAAATGGGCCAGTATACAAACCCAAACCGAAAGTAAAGTACAACTCGAAAGGGAAAACAGCAACTGAAAAGTAAAAGCCGCTACACCGAGCTGTCCACAGGAAATCCCACCTGAAGGGTAGGTACAGATAGCTCCACTGCTCCTCGGGTCCCGTCGTCCGCTTCGAACACGTCCCGTCCAGTGGACCACCTCTAGGTACCGTCCTGCTCTGCAAGCCTCAGCCAAGATCAATGTTGTCCTTCGTCTATAACCAACACAATGTAGTGCGGGCATAGCCCGTGCAGGGGTGAGTATAAGCTACTCAGTAGGGACCCCGAGACCCTTGAAGGTCTCTCAAAATCCACAAAGGATAAACCACAAAGAAAGGTACAATCACGAAGTAACAACCGACACTGCTTAGGTATATTCCCATACATATACCTAAGTCATCAATTTCAAATACGCTCCAACCTCCGAGCCCAAGTACAACTCAGTCCACACAGGAAAGTAAACGTATTCCACACAGGAAAGCAAAACGTAATCCACACAGGATAGCACAACACAATCCACACAGGAAAGCAACAGGATTCAGCTCACACAGGTATACTTCTTCAAAGGATGATAAAGATGATCTCTGGTCCATCTAAGTCGTCGGACCCACGAAGGATTGATAGGTAACTAACCCCCGCAAAATACCCACACAGGATCAGGCCCACATAGGACCTGTAGGCGCTGGTTCACACAGGACTGCTGAGCGCAAAGACCCACACAGGATCGGACCCACACAGGATCGGGCCCACACAGGACATGTAGCACTGATCCACGTAGGATCGCTGAGTGCTGTAGTCGTCGTCGTCGAATCCACACAGGATCTCTATACTGTCGTCGTCACAGTCACAGTAGCAGTAGCAGTAGCAGTAGTAGTCACAGTGGCAGCCAGCACTAGGGTTCCCGCACATAGCAAGCTCGTTCGGAGGGTCCACTCCACGAGCCGAGAGGCTGATACATCAACTGTCACAAATTCCAGAGTTGATGTATCCAAAGTTCCGTATCGTCAACAGGAACTCAATGCAACAGACGGCGTGTCGATCGGACGCCCGGTCTGAGAGTTATTGGCCTTTTCGTCCCAGGGGCCCGGTTGGTTTCTAAGGCAAAACCAACCCGACCGTACTCCACCTGCGTCCAAACCTCGGGCGGATTATGCCAAAAGATCCGTCTCACTAATAGGAACACAACAAAGCTGACGGCACATCAATCGGACGTCCGTAGCTCAAGATATGAGCGTTTCCGCTCCGAGGGCCCGGTTGGTTTCGTGTACGAACCAACCCGGCCGAATTCAAAGTATTCCGAAACCCTAAGTGTGATATACCAAAACGACCATCTCGATCCAAGGATCGCGTTGCCGCAGATGGTTCGTCGATCGGAGGTCCGTAGCTCATGTTATGGGCAAAAGACCGAAATCGTCTCGAAAACGGGGGGTCCGGGTCCGGGCCGACCCGGCCCGACCCCCACCCCCCCTGGGTCGGCCCGAACCGGGTCGACCCGACCCGGGTCCGACCCTGCCCGGCCGGCGGCGGTCCGGCGCGGGCCGGCGCGGTAGCGCGGTCCAGCGCGGCGGCGTGGCCCGGCCGGCGGCGGCGCGGCCTGACGCTGCTTGGTGCCACGCGCGGGGGGCAAGGCCCCCGCTTCTTCATGTTGGCGGCGCGGCTTTTAGCCGCGCCTTTGGAGAACCGGCCCCCCCTCATGGGGGCCAGCTTTGAGGAAAACCGGGGGGCCGCCTGCCCCCCTTAAAGAAACCGCCCCCCCTCATAAATGGGGGGGGGCATTTGTGATGGCCGGGGGAATTAAATTCCCCCGGTCTTTGACCTTCCGGCCGGCCACTTGGCCGGCCGGTTTTTCTTAAACGGGACCGGAAAACCGGTCCCCTTTCCGGCTTCCGACGCTGGCGGCCCGGCGAGCCGCCGGTCTTCTCGTCTCGCCGCGGCCCGGAACCGGCCGCAGTGTTCGTCGTCCGGCGCGGTGCGATGGCACCGCGCCTCTCCGCCGCGGCCCCGCTCCGGCTACGGCGCCTTTGATTCCCTTCGACGCGGCATGACGGCGTCGCGTTCATGATAAACTTCCACGGTGCGACGCGACGGCGTCGCGTAAATAAGCCGGGCAATTCCCGCGTGGTGCGATGGCACCACGCCTTCTCGTTCATCCACAAGATTATATAAATAACCAAGAACAAAGGAGGGGAAATTCGGCCGTGTTTGTGCGGTCCGACCCCCCTCTCGTTAGATGATAACTCTTATATATTTAATCACAATATTATCATTCTAGAACCAAGAACGAGTGTAAAGAAATAAACCACATCAAACCCCTACCTTGGTTTCAAGATCGATGATGGTCAACGACCCGCGGAAGACAACGTCGCGGAGGTCGGGCGTTGCGGTAATCGTTCGTCAAAACCGATGACGAAGAGGTACGTCCGAAGAGGTACGTCGTTGGCGAATCTTCTTAAGCCGACGAAGGAAGTCCGAGGAGGAAGCGGCGTTCCCTTTCGTTGACACGAAAGGTGTCGTCGATCTTCGGATACAATCGGCTACGAAGAAGAAAGGAGCGGCGTTCTTCGTCGGAGTTCGAAGGTTCTTCGTGTTCTTCGTCAAGCTTGAAGAAGAAGAATAAGAAGCTCCCAAAATCCTCTCAAGAAGGCTAGAGAGTTCTAACCAAATAAAATAAGATAGAGTCTTATTTTATTCACAAACTTAACAAAATTGAATTTCAAAGGTTTGAAATTCAAATAAAATAACTCCAAATTAAATAACAAGTTGTCATGTCATTTAAAGAGGGGTTAAAGGAGTTTTGAGAGGAGATGGAAAGTTGGGTTTCGTGTGGGCCCCACCACACTTAATCCTCCCAAGGGAGGTTAAGTGGATGTGCTTCCCACCGTTAACTTCCTTTGAGAGGAGTTAACCAACAAGTAAGAAAAATAAAAAGTGTTCCACATTTTTATTTAACGTTTTATAATTCTCCCCAAAACTAACTTTCGTCCCACAATAAACGCAACTTTGGAAAAGGTCTCCTTAAGAGAATATCAGCGCTGCGAGTTCATCGGTGTCCTCAGATTTCAATTCCGAGCACCGGATCAAAAGTTAGAAAAACCCGCTCGTTCGTTCACTGAACGTACCCGAGCCAAACTTCGGAAATTGATTCCGGGCACACCGGACCTCGGAATCAGGTGCCGTCAGAAACCGCGCTCTTGTAAAATTCCAAAGAAAATCAAGAAAAAATTTCCCTTGAATTTTACGGGTCTTTACAAGCACCGACGAGTATAAGTGAGGTACGCAGTTTTATTGGTTCAGTAGGTTATTATTGACATTTCAACCAAATTTTTGCTCGATTGGCTAACCCATTAACAAACCTCACACGTAAAGGGGTTAAATTTGTCTGGACACAAGAGTGTTAAGAATTTTTTGAAGAACTGATGAGAAGATTAGTCAATGCTCTTATATTGACTCTACCATCAGGGAATGATGGGTTCATTATTTATAGTGATGCATCGAAGAAAGGACATGGTTGTGTCCTTATGAAGAATGATAGCGTTTTTGCCTATGCATCACGACAGCTAAAAATTCACGAGCAAAACTATCCTACTCATAATCTCGAGTTAGCAGTTATGATCTTTAATTTGATGATATGGAGACACTACCTCTATGGTGAAAAATGTGAGATTTATACTCATCACAAAATTTTAAAGTATATTTTCTAACAAAAATAACTCAACATGAGGCAAAGGAAAAGGCTTGAACTACACTAGGATTATGATTGCATGGTACACTACCACCTGGGGAAGGCAAATAAGGTGGAAGATGCTTTTAGTAGAAAGGATCATGGAGTCTTGAACATGATGAGAGTGGAAAGGGATCCTATTTTCATGTATCTAGTAATAATGGATATGGGAATCACCATGGAAGGTGAAACATCAAAACATTTTCATATGGTTGCCAAAACATAATTACTAGAAAACATAAAGAGTTCTTAGGCCGATGATGAAGAGTTTAAAAAGAAGATTAAAGCTGTGAATGATGGGAGATTGAGTGACTTTGTGTATGAAGATGGAATTTTGAAATTTGGGGGGAGACTTTCTGTTCTCGATATACCTCATTTAAAGAGATAATTGTTGGATGATGCTCATAGTTCCAATTTTTCTATACACCCTGGGTGCACCAAAATGTATAGAGATTTGGGGGAACATTTTTGGTGGGACAACATGAAGAGGGAGATTTATGATTTTTGTCAAGAAGTATGGTTTGTCAACAAGTGAATGCTGGAAGGCAATAGCCTAGAAGAGTCATGCAACCTCTTCCCATACCTGAGTAGAAAAGGGATAACATTACGATGGACATTGTCATGGGACTACCAAAGACTCCTAGAAGGAACGATGAAATATGGGTCATTGTTGATCGTCATATGAAGTCATCACATTTTCTTGCTATAAGGGAGGATTTACCACTTGAACGTCTAGCAGGACTATATATTAATGAAGTTGTGAGACTTCATGGAGTACCACTATCGATTGTTTCTAATCGTGATCCCCATTTCACATCAAGATTGAAGAGAAGTCTTCAGAAGGCCTTGGATACCGATATTCATTTGAGAACTGCCTATCACCCTCAAATAGATGGATAAATAGAGCAAAATATTTAAACCTTAAAAGATATGTTGAGATCCTGATCACTTGACTTTCAGAGTATGTGCGATTAATATATACCAATGGTAGATTTTTCCTATAACAATAGCTTCCATTCAAGTATTCAAATGGCACTATATGAGGCGTTATAAGGAAAGAGATGTCGGACACCAACCTGTTGGGATGATGTTGGTGAAAGAAAACTTGTAGGCCCGGAACATGTTGAGGAAATGATGGAAAAGGGGAATGTAATCCAAACCCACATCAAAGCAGCTCAAAGTAGGCATACGAGCTATGCCGATAATCGAAGGAAGGATTTGGAATTTCAGGTTGGTGATCATGTTTTACTAAAGGTATCTCCATGGAAGGGAGTTATACGTTTCGGTAAGAAGGGTAATGTGAGTCCCAGGTACATTGGACCATTCAAAATTCTAGAACAAATTGGGGCTTTAGCTTACCGCTTGGCAATGCCACCAAGTCTCTCCAATGTTCATGATGTGTTCCACGTATCACTGTTGAGAAAATAGATGCCTGACCCAATGCATGTACTGACCTATGAGGAATTGGAACTGAAACCCGATTTGTCTTATTGCGAAGAGCCCGTCCGGATCCTTGACACCCGAGAGTAAGTGCTGAAAACCCGGACTACTTGTCTGGTAAAAGTCCTATGGAGAAACCATAAAATTGAAGAGGAAACGTGGGATCCCGAGTAACATATGATAAAGAACCACCAGAGTCTTTTTATGCAGTAATACCATAGAAATTTCGAGGACACAATTCTTTGATGGTGGGGAGAATGTAACACCCCAAGCTTCCACAGTACGTTTCCCTTATAATAATGCAATAGCGTGTGTTGTACGCATCCTCGAGTTCTAACACACCACAACTAATCAAACTAGCTGTTATGAATAGTAATACCCACTTTTTTGGAAATTTTATAAATCTTATTTATCAAAATGGACTTCATTTTTGGATCCAGAATATCAAAATTAGCCTAGGGTGAATTTTTGGTATTTTTCTGAAAAACATCATTTTTTGATGAATTGTGAAACCACTAAGTGGTAGTTAAAAAAACTAAATTATTCATAAACCTAATTTTACTAGTTTTGTGAATGGAATTTCAAAAATCCTAGAGACACAGTTAATATCAGTAATCAAAATTTGGTTCAATGAGATGAAAATAATTTTTCATGAATAGTAACTTTTTTAATTTTATTTATCACAGTTAAAAGTAAATAGTGTAATTAAAGGTAAGAATGATATAATTTTTACCCTGACACATGTCCTAATTCTAAAGGATAAGTATAATTCGACCAAAAAAAACCTTCGTAATAATATATGAACCTCTTTGGTCCACTTAGATTATATTAGGACATTTATGTTTATTTAAATCAAAGAAGAGTTAATAGAGTTAAAATCAATGATTAATAAATAAAATATTTTTAATATTGGGATACACTTAAGATAAATTCGATTATAAATATTCATTAGAAAGATAAATAGATTTTCTATATAATTATATTTTATTTATAATTTTTAAACATTAAATAATTTAATTTATTTATGACACAATGGTGATGCTGTAATTACCATAATTGTAAAAAATTAAGAAAATTGATATTATAAATACCCAAATAAATATAATTTGAGACATTTCATAAATTCCACTAATTTTCTATTTTAATATTACATGTTATAATTGATTTAATTAAACTTTTTTGAAGTAATCATTCTATTATAATTTTCAAAAAAATCAATTTTCCAAATAGTGTCAAAATTGACATAAAAGAGTTTCTAAAAAAAATATTTTATTATTAATTAATATTCTATTTCTAAAAATCTATTTTTCACCCAAAGGGCTTACATATTATTATATATGACATTAAATAACCACTTGTGGTTCTCTTGGATGTTAATATTAAGTTTATTAATCATATATTATATAAATAAAAAGAGACATTGTAAAAGTGAAACTAATTAACTAAGAGTTAATACATAATGATAAGGTTAATTTAGTGACCCAAACCAGTATAAATCCTATTGTTTGAGTTATTTTCCACCCATACCCATATTATCCTTGAAATAAATCACTTTGGAGTGATTAGAAACTGAATATGAATTTATTATAAAATAATATTTCTACCTTTTCCTATGGTGCCCCTCACCCCTCTTATAAAAGGGCACTCCGCCTTCTCTCAATCTCACACCTTCAAAGCAATTTTTTTTGGCCAACCTCTACCCAATTATCCACTCAACGTTTCCCCTTAATCCTATAATCCCTCCTTTAGTCATAAAGGCATCCTATGGAGTCCTTTTGATCAAATCAAAAGGAAGAACCCAATGAAGAGGTAACATTTTCACCACCCTCTTTTAAGTTCCTTTCTTCTTCCACTTCCTCTTTGTTTATTATTTCTATTCTAAAATAATAACTCCAGTATCTTCTATATATTGTGATATCATTATAAATATGGTACAACCATATTCAGTATTATACCCATCATTTGGATGACATGTCACCATATGTGCGTATGTATGGCTTACCGTCCCCACGTCGTGGTGTAATTGTTATTTGATAAATTATTATTTGAATGGGTATAACAATGAGTATAAATGATATAAATAATTAATATTACATTATAATGATTATGTATATATGATATAGCATTCAATTATATTTTAATATCAAAATAATGATATTGTCGCTCGTGCGTACGTACGGAATACTGTCTCCACGAACGCGATAATATTCATTCCATGTCATATCATTTCAAGACTAATTTTACTTTGATAGTTAAAAATAATGTATGTAGAATTAATATCATTCTGAATTTGAATAAGGTACTGTCTATCCATTACAAACATGTCGTACGTAACCAAACATATAAGGAGAACGAATCGGTTATCACCGGAAACGACGATAATACTAAGATATAATTAATAATGAAATGTTAAAAGATCATATATGATATCATATTGTTGTATATGATTATTGAATAATTAAATAACAATGTTTTAACTATTATACAAGAGGTTAACATACCATCGACTAAGTAAAAGTACAAGGTAAGGGTTTACTTCACAATCTCCTCCTTATCCGAAGTTGTTTATACGTATTTATCTACTTGGACACGTTATCATCCACATCCATGTATCTTAAAATTTTCTTTCAAAACATTTTTTTTCTATTCAGTAGATAATGGGTTAAAGTCATTTATACCCTAATACGTTTTGGAATGGAATCTTTCATTCATTTTCCAAACAAGGTAATTTTTGACCTTTTCGACAAATTTATGGTAAGAAAGCTTTTTTTAACCTATATTGCGGGTGCGACTATTTTCTGCCGTTATAACTTCGTCGAAGCTTCCTTTACAAGATTATAAGAATATTTTCAAAGTAATGGTTTTATTTTATAATTATGTGACTTTTAAATGATTTCAGATAGGAGATATTTCTCTCAAATAGTTTTGATTCCATCCATGTTAACATCCTTTGATGGATTTTAAGCTTATTTGATGTTGATTTATTATGATACAAAACATACATATTGTATTGAAGATTTTGTCATATGTTTGATTGTGGATGTGTTATTTCATTCCATTTATGGTTTATGGATTATGTATTGACATTTCATATGCTAGTTTCAAATATGAATTTTTATGTTATGTTTATACCTTTTTATATGAGGAATTCATTGGACTTAGTAAGTGACAGGTGGATCCCGCTATAGCTCCTCGATGCATCAGTAGGTCTCATGAGACAAACTAGTGTCTTGGAACAAGGCCTTGACAAAATGTTATTTGTAGTCTTGGCACAAGGCCTTGACTATGTGGTTATGATAGTCTGACATTTTTCATTCCTTTATTATGAATGTGGTTATTCATATTGCTTGTGATTATTCGACTAGTAGGATATCCATGTGTGTAAGTAAATGGAATTATTTGATTTTATCATTTCAATATTATGTTGTAGTTCATGTTTAATATGGATTCTGTTTTAGTTATACATTTCCTTTAATGTTTATGTTTACTTATGAATGTTTCTGCTATATTGTTATCCTTACTAAGCATTTGATCTCACCCCTTTCAATGTTTTATTTTTCCCATGGTGTGAATAAGTGTATTATGACTGACTTGCAGAAATAGTCTATGGGGATGTGAAGACAAGTTGTTGTTGTTGTTTTATTAAATTTATGATATAATGTAAGACATATGAATATATGTAGTGTTTCCAAGGCTACTAAACCAATCAGTCTTTCGAGATTTGATCCTTTTTGATCATGCCAATTATTTAATAATGCACCGACTTTGGGAAACTGGTATCAGGGTGTTACTTGATGGACCCATAAGATTATTTTATGATGGAAAACAAAAAGATACGTTTTATAGTTTTATTAAAATGAAATATCTTCCGTCATGGGGTATAAAAAATGACATCAGATTAATCTGTAGTTCTGGAATAAAATTCCTTGAATCATTTTTTATCATTTATAATCATGGATACTAAAATATGATGATCATATTTATCAGTATAGTTTAAGGTATTATTTTAAATTATTAATTTTTTTATAATAATACAAAAATCATGTATACTAGGGAGAAAACTGACCAAACATGCTCCTTTTAAAATTAAATATCTAGAAAATGAAATTTTAGTCATTTAAAATCTAGAAAAATCATTAATAGATTAATAGTACACTTACATTGCTCAGTATCTTCAAATGTGTCATTATCCATAACCATTTCAGTGAAGGAATAAATCACATAAAATGGTTCATCGTGCTGTTTTTACCTACCATAGTCAAGTGATTTTATTTTTTAAAATCATGGAATAATGTTTTGGGTTGAACACAGTTATTTCCCATGGAGTGTGTGTGGATTCTTTCCTCATTATTCTAACCACTTATTAATACATATATTGTTTTCTGAATTATTTAAATTGCACAAACATTGTGTTTTGTTTTCTATAAATGATAAAATAATAGTATCAAAAAGTATACTTAAAAAAATGAATGTGAAAAAATTTAAATGTTCCTATGGATTAATTAACATGAAATATTTCATTATTTTCATTTTATAAAAATCATTCAATTGAGATAAAAAGTTAAATATCATTCACCTATTCACCCTCCAATGTTTTATTTGGCATTAAAACACTAATATTCTTGAGAGATCCTTAAACTGACAAACACTTATTAGATGGAAAGTGTATTTAATGTCTACAATAGGGGGTGAATTGTAGTTCAAAAATTAGAATAAAAAAATACAAAACCTCTTTTTTAAAAGTGATCAGACTCACATGTCATCTGATGAATGCAGTAATAAAAACAAATCTAGAAATAGTCTGATTAAGTCTTAGTTTATTAGTATCACAATCACACTGATAAAATATTATATTAGATATTTATCTATAAAAAAATTTCTATTTACATCACATGATCAACATAAAATAGTTATTTTATAAACATGAAATAAAAAGTATTATAATAGTAAGAATGAATTAAATATATATAAAACAATTTACCCATTATTTTCAGGACTTAAGGTTGTCCAAATTATGGACTAAGGATATAAAATGTTTTCTGTACCTACTATATGGTATATATTTCCTTAATAAGAAATCCCTCAATCCAATAAATCAGAATCTGCTCTGTCTTTCAATCCCCAGGAATCCCTTAATATGGTGGTCTGATTCAAATATTCCTTTCTGGACTAATAAATACCAAGATATGATGATCTTAATATGTCTTCATATCCCTTCAATCCCTCGATCTAATGGACCACTTTCACCATCATCTAATTAGTAGAATCCTTTGATCATTCTCGTGATTGGACATAAGATTACATAATAAAATAATTCATAAGGAATTACAATCCTATCTTGGATTCCTTAGAACATCAACTCTCTAAATAATTAAAATGACTATGAATGAGGTGCGAATTCATAGAAAACTTTGGATGAATTGACCTGTAAATTGAATAAGATCCTAAAAATTCTTATAACCTCATATTTATAGGCAACATTGAAAAGATCATATTTCTGAGTTAGTTGAAACAGTCTCAAACACCTTTCACTAGATAGATCATAATTATATGGATCTTTTACTTTTATGCAAAGGATGATTTGTACATTGATATTCTGACTTCAATTATAATTGAACCATTAAAATTATATTATTTAATCATTTTGATTGATATGATTTTATTAAAATCAATTATAAACATTATATAGTTGTTTGGACTTCATTATTGATTTTCAATCAGATAAACCGTATAAGGATATGTTTGATGAATTAATACAAGGGTTAGTCCCACAGTCATTCCCTTTTTCAATAATATGTATGTCGAACCGCTGATCAAACCACTATTTAGCCAAATGTATCATACTCACCTTCAGTTCAATTGATCAAAATGAAAAAATATAATTTAATATTTTACTTTATTGGAATTTTTTATATGAAATATATAATGCAATGTTTTCTACAAATATATTCTAATATTATGTGGAAATATAAAGTTAAAAAATTAATGTTTTATATAAGTATTTTTGATTTCAAAAACAAATGAATAGAAATATAATATGTATGAAATATAACTCAGCAATCCTCCCCTTTTTGAAAAAAAATCCAAGAAGCTATAATAGGACATATTCATCATTCATAGAAACTCAAATATAAATGGATAAATGGTTTGGATACTCTCTGTTCAATGAATTATATTATAACACACGTCTATCGTGAAGCAAACCAACGTGTCGATTTCCTTGAAAATATGGGATCATATAGGGATTCTATAACATATCATTCCATTATACCATATGAGATTCTTTCTATTCATCAAAGAGATATGTTTAAAATTCATTCCTTTCAACACTTGTAACCCTTTTTCATTTTAATTATATGAAAACACATTGCTTACTTTTCTAATTAAATAACAATGGAAAAAAACTTATTACCCTTTAAAATTTTTTGATCTTCAAATATATACCTATTATATTTACTCCCCATGTTCTTATAACATCTTTTTAATCCTATGAAAATTATTAATTTTTCTTATCCCTGTTTAGGATAATATCTCACCCTTAGGATAATATATAAATGGATTCTCCCTTTATAAAGTTCTCCCCTATTATAAATTACTCCCACATTGTAGACTTCCCCACCATTTTTATTTACATAAAAAATATGGTATGGGTATATTCTGAAATGATAGAAATAGACATCATATGTAACAATTTTATGTGAAATAACTAATCATCCAAGGAATAAATAAAAAAACATAAATAAAAAATTAATTGGAATAAATTCAGACATAATGTTTTTGGATGAAAAATTCATTTATATTTAATATACATTCTAAAAAGGATACAAAATATAATTCATGATTTAAAATAAAAAAATCATAATTTATTCATCAACATTTTCACAATTAAATTACTTATTTTAAATGCATCATGATCCATATAAGCCTCTGTAACAGAAGATGTAAGATTCATGATCTTTTCCTCCATCACCTTTTTCATTTAAATTTATGACTTATGTCATTAAAAATAATTAAAGAACATTTTATTTCCCTCCTTCATAATGAAAGTATCATCTCCACATGTTATGAGTATTAAAATTTTTAACTCTAAATTGCGAACCATTTCATTCTGAACCATTACAACATCATTAATATAATTAGTTGTATGTCTAAAATCTTCCCTGAATATTAGTCTATCATAAACATCCATTGAAATTTTTTGATGTTTTTTTCAATATAAATGAAATTTTCATCACATCAATGAACTGATCATCACGTTCTTTGATATCACATTTCACTTTGTTTGAAAACATTACCATCTGATTGTCTGATATCTTTTAATCCTTTTCCTTTTCCTTTATTCATTTCAATTATACATTAATATGAACAAATTATTTAGTCCAAATATTTATTAGGACTAATTTTTCATTTAAACTGTTTTGAATAAATTTATACCTTGCTTTTATTTTTAGAATATAGGCAATTTAATAACATAACCTTTTCAAGGGTTAGAAAATATTTTCAAAAACATTCTAAGTAACAGTCTCATCAAAGTGTGATGAACCTAAAAAAGAATTAAAAGAATTTAGTATGGAGGATTCATAATCTTGGTTTTCTTCCTTATCAACACTGAAATTTCCTTTTATTGAATCTTTTTATTCTTATAATACATAAAAAAATGTCCACCTCTTTATCAGATTCAACATTATTAGAAGATTTTATTTGGGATTTTCTATCATCTTCATCAGCTTAAAATGAAGAATTTTCTTCATCTTTTGATAATGACTTATCTTCACCTAATTCATCAAATTCTGAATCTATATTTGATTAGGAAGGTAGTTGATATCAATTTTATGTTGATTTCGATGTTGTATTGTTTTTGGACTATTAATCATTATATATTTATTCCTCCTCATCATCTTCTCCCTTCTTTTCCTATTCCTCTTATTTTCTTCTTTTTCTTCCAATTATTTCTATTCTTCTCATTACTATTCCTCTTATTCTAATTAATTCTCAAAAGTTACATAAAATTCAGTTATACATTCCGAAAAAGTAAATTAAAATCCTTAGCTAGTTTTTCTACAGAAACATTCTCCCTTCCATGAAATGTGATGATCCTTTTAAAAATTGAATTGTAAATTTTTTACCATTTTATCTTGATGATTTTTTCAGTGCACCTATCACTCTATTGAAAATCTTCTAATATTTCCATTCTACAGAGACATGAACTAGTGACCAGTGAAAAGAGAAAATGTTGGACAATGAACTTAAAGGAGTGGTATGAGTTAAGAGCAGAAAATTATAGAACTGAGGAGGGACATTGACTGTCCCACCCATATATATGAATGAAAATACTGTTAGAATTCCATGCATTTCGATGTCTAAAAATAAAATTCATCATTTGATCTAATTATCATGAATTTATTTTTGAAAAAATCTAAATATAATTTTAGAAACAATTTTTTTATGAAATTGTTTCATTGGAATGAGTATCTACCAAATATGAAAGAATATAAGTTTGAAAAATATTTATTAAAACCAAAACAATAGGTAAAAAAAATATTTATAACTAATGTAATGAATCAGTGTATAAACAATAATAAGAATAACATTTGGAGTAGAAATGTTCCATTGGTATGAGTAATCTGTTATTCTTGGTTATTTTACCGAATTCTGATTATGATAAAGATTATAACACAAATAATTTCTAAACATTTTGTTAAAAATTTTATGTCTAAAAATGTTAAGAAAAAAATTTGATAACGAAATAATTTTATAACAAATTTTAGTTATAAAAAAATTATCGATTGCAATGAATCATTTTTAAAACAGTTTATATTTGAAGAGGTTTTATAAGAAAAATTGAACCCAAATTTTTTTAAAATTTTTTTGAGTCTGAAAAATTTTATATAAAAAATCTTTTTTAAAACTGAATGTTTTATTTAAAAAAGGATTTATAATCATAAAACCTTATGTTTTGGAATTATAATATTTTCAAAAATAGGGATTTACTATACATAATCTATTTTCATAATCATATCAAATATGGAAAGAACAATTCACATATATTTGAAAAATATTAAAATTTAAGAATGCTACAAAAGATAGAAATTAATGAATAAGTTCAATTCGGGATGCCACAATATTGTTTTCTCAATAGTATACTGTATCTTTTTAATTACAACCCTTATTATTAAGTCTACCTTTATTTGTAACTATTATACAATTTTCATTACATTTGTTCCAAAGAACCATTTTTCGCTAATTATAGAGGTATCACTACAATGTTAAACTGATGTACAAAATATTTTCCTTTCAAAATCATTGAGTTTATACTGCATTGATTTAATCTAATCCACATCACCTAAAAACTAATTAGGATTATGAGGTTTGAATTTTGATAAAAATGAATGATGTTAAATTTCCATTTTCTAATAAAATATAGTTTTAATCAGTTGATGTACATCACCAATGGTATAATCACTAGGATGATTCTTAAGAAAAAATAGATTTCTTGGGTTTCTAAAAGAATTTTGTAGAGAAATAGGATGAAAATATTCTTCATGGAAAAAAAAATTAATTATATTATTCAGTTATTTTCTAATATGAAAAACTTTCTAACATATTATGAATATCAATTTTAGAAATATCATCTAATGATATAAGTTTGTGTAGTATAAAAACAAAAGGATTAGTTTCATTAATCCATTAATAATGGTGGGTTTTTCTTGTGGATGATAAAAAAACTGTTTACCATGGGACAAAACAACACGAACCCTTTGTGGTTCATTATGTTGTTTTCTACCTGTCGACCTATGTATCTCTCATGGATTGGTTTCATCTTTTCTCTAATGTTGGGCTTCCTCCAATATCATGAGAGCTTCATCTATTATATATGATTTTATTTACAGACAAGTGAAGGAAAATTGATTACAAAAAAGAAACAATGGGAATGCTGACCCTTATATAATAATATGGGAGATGGAAGACAAGCCAAAATCATAATTTTATAACCAATTTAATGAAACCAATCATATTCAAGGGTCTAGTCTAGGCTCATGATCACCCAAATGCATGCGATGAATTATGAATTTAATAAAATTAGCATTCAATTCTAATAATTATTAATTATGATAAATCATAATCAAAGAAATTAATTTTATAATTTAATTAATCATTTTTTTCTTAATTAACTTCTACATTTATATGACATTCTCATCTATCAAAATTTTTAAAATATGAAATAAATTTATTTAAAACTAACTATATACATAAATGTACCATTAACGAAACATGGAGAGTACCAATCCAAATTGCCCAATATGTAATATATTCGTATACAATTTACTCTTTAGATAGGTGTCATATACAACTTATTAAATACTTTTTGGGAATGTACTACCAACTTAATGATTACACTGATTATAAGATTTTTCTATAACATGTTATGCATTAATGTTTGTAGATAAATAACTATAATATTGATCATATATGATAATCCTATATGATCATTATATAGATATTACATAATTATTTGTATCTATTAACAATAATCACATGTCATGTCCTATAATCTTAATGACCACACAAAAGAACATGTTGATTCCATTTTCATAGTATATTTATTTAATTATCAATTTTTCAAAATTTGGTACAAGAACACAAAGTTTACATGATAGATAATGTTTCTATACTGTTATCACCATCTATCTGACACATGTTCATAGGACATGGAGTGAAAACCTTTCCATATAAAAAGATAGAGTACCTGGTGTAAATATGGGAACATGTCATGTGGTGTGTGTTTAAATAGGTCACCAGTCAGGTAGGCAGTGGACGAAGATACCTGACATGTTTATGACTAAAATGTTACAAGTAGTGTAGGGCAGTTACATGACCTGTACATCTATTGAATTTGTTCCATATTAGCCGGTCAACACATGGTGTAAAATTAAAGATAATTCTTTTAATAAATACACATTCATTGAATTAATTTTTGTTGCATTGAATAGTAGTACACACCGGGTACCACCAGGATACAGAGCATGTACTCTGATGTTATCCATTCATATTAAACAGAAACACTAGATGAGATCTTCAAATTTATTTCATTCATAAAATTAATCAATTTGATTATATTAATTAACAATAAATTGGATGAAGAAGATGTAAAGCGATGGATATAATAATGATTAATGTAAAATTTAAAACTAAATTAAAAATGAGAAAATCAATAAATTATATTTTAAAAATTATAAATTATTTTGTGATTTCTTTGATACAACATTTATGTTTCAGGTGAAAAACATGCACTTGTGGGGTCATTCCCAACATTTATTTTATTATACTTAATGATTTATATAATATTTACTTGATGATAAACATACTGATCAATGGAATTGAATAAAAAAATTGATAATGGATAAAAAGATGAAACAAGAGGACATGATCACCACAAATTATATATAACTATTATAACCAAATAAATATATCCTTGTGAGAAATTATTTATTTTTTTAAGGATCTAAAAAAAGATATATGTTGATTTTTTGTTTTTTTATATGAATCAAGACCAGATTCTCTCATGCATTATAGGATACCTGATTTTCATGTGGTACATTCTTGTTTATTTTTTGGTTAAATTCTATTTATTTTGATTAATGGAATATTTTATGAATTTATGTGGATGATCAGGGGTGTCTTGGGGGAATAGGACACAAAAATATAGATTTTTTCTATATTGTGAATGTTTTATTATTGGAACATGGTTAGTAGTGACCATGTACAGAAACCATAATAGTCAATATGAAAGGGTTCACTGTTTAGTAAACCATGCATGATGGGAGGTCAAACCATGCTACCCTAGATTTAGAAACTCTGCTTGTTTGGGGCACAGTTTGTTAAGCTGTGTTAGACTCCAAATGTAACTATGCAACTCAACCACTATTTCATAGAGGCTAATGCATTGTTAGGGAATGGTTTGGACAACCTTACATCCAAACCATTCACCCCATTAAATGTTGGATTTTTCCATTCACCCCTCATGATTTTATGTTCTTCACTATAATTTATTCCTATTTCTTCCTCCTCTTTCCCTAGTGATGAAACTCAACACCAAAATCTTCATATGGATATTTCTACTTCATATCTAAGTTGTTTGGAGTGTTGTTGGTTGTGGATCAAAGAATCAGGGAAATTTCATTCTTCACATACTTCTCATTTTTGGATTAGAGATTCTGGTTTCATTCTGCTTCTTCTAAATCCCTAAAAACATCATTTTTTAATGGATCATAGGTTTGGTCTTCCAATAATGTTTGAATTGAGATTTAAATCCAAGCTAGAGAATGAATTCATCTATGGTATTGGGTATGTGTTCTATAAGTTATATCCATGGTTTTGAAGTTGATTTGATTATGTGTGGTTGTGTTAATGGTTCTATATTGTAGTTAATTTTATTGATGTTAATGGATTTAGTAAAATGGTTATCTAAATGAAGAATGGAACACCTCTTGTTCACTATGGCGTACATTGAGAGTTACTAGACTGATTATGGGCCTCCCAAGGGGTGTGGGAATATTACCAAACATGGAAAATTGTAATGTTAACTATATATATGACATTTGATAATGTATATCCCATTATGAACTTGCTAAAATGTTATTGGAGTTTCAAAAGGGAGTATTGATAGTTTTTCATAAAAATTGATAAATTAATAAAGGGTTTTTTGGAACAATGTAAAGAGGGGTAAATGGAATATGTTCAATGTGTCTAATGACTTGTGATATTGAAAATGAAATGTACAAATGAGATAATACATGTGAAATAATGAATTATTTGAAATGGTTTAATGTATGTAAATTGTTGAATAATATAAATTGGTTGAGATATAAAAGGTAATTTGGTTAAATAGGCTTTGTAATATGTGTGGTAAATGTCATAATGGGTTAGGTCCCAACAATGATTTATGTGTTAAATGGAATGTGAATTGTGAATGTTTTGTGTATTGATTATGCATGGGCTTTAATTTTTTATAGGATGAAATTGGATAAATAATCATGTGAACATGGATTGGTAGTATGTGGGACATTGGACTAAGGATCATAAAAAGGGTCAGGTTGGAATGAGTCTCTAAACGACATAGGTATAATGTAAAAATAAGGTAATTAGATCGAGTCTTTAAGCCCCTAACAGTTGCTTTTGATGAGACTACCTAAAATGTGACTTAAATGTGAGTGTTAAGTATTTGTTTTGAATTGTTTATACATAGTGAGATATGGAAATGAATTATTACCATAGGTATGTATGTTTATCATCAAATGCCAAAGCCTAATTTATCTAAATGCCTAACTTAAGGATTAACAGAAGAAAATTGATTAATTAATTTAATGGAATAAATGATTAATGTTTCTAACGGAAATATTGTTAACCAGTGGAACTAGATTTGTTTTTTGATTATTTTTTCATTTATATAGTACCTATATGCACTAAATATTTTGACTAGATAACTTGTATACACCATTTGTAGTGTCTTATTGAGTTTTAATCACATCCTGCTTAGGCTTCTATTGGTTAACCTATCTTATTTCAATGTTTCATGATTAGGCAAGGGAAAAGGCCATGTGTTAGGGGCTTGAGTTGTGCTTTGTATGAGCATAGATGTGGTTCTATAATTACAGTTAACACTCATTTTGATGGATTTTTCTGTTAGTCATTTTTTGGGTTTCCTTAACATTGGGAACTTTTAGCATGACATGGCATATTTATATTTTGGTTGTGGTTATACCTAGTTTGGTAAATGCTTGGTATTAAATGTGCTAGTTTGTTGAATTTTTCCCTTCATTCATATGTTACATAATGTGGTGTACTCTGGTAAGGAATTTATAGTCTCCCCACATTATCTATTTGACCCTCACTACTAGATGGAATTGTCTCGTGTATGAGGATGTGTGCTTAATGTCATGTAGAAACTCAGCTCAAAGCACCAGTTTAGTGGATTCTATGTTGAGGACATTACAATGATATATGAGTTCAGTTCTTGTCTTTTGTATTACTATTAATGGATGGTATACAGAAGATTAGGATGGTTCATGTTTTGGTGTTGAGCTCGTGTGGAGAGTACCTAACCCATCCATGGGGGAAAACCCAAGTAATTATAGTAGCAATTGTAGTTCATTAAATGTGTTATTACAATTGAATGATATTTAACTATAGGTTGATGCAAAAATTGTTTGATGAGATTGTTTAATGATATTTTTTAGCTTGGTGGGAATGGAATGAGTTTTTTAATACATGAATAATTATATGCACCTATGGATATAGATGGAATGCATAATGATGGGCACACACGAGAAGGATGTATGAGATCAGAAGCATAGAATTATTGTCACATTCCATAAAATATGAAGAAAGAATGTCTACTAAAGATGATATGAATTGATAAAATTAAATATTGTGAATGAATGATTAATGAATTGTTCTTGATTAAAGGTGGTAAATGAGATGAAATGTCAGTTATAATAAATGTTTAGATTATAACGGTACATAAATGAAAATAATTTGTGTTTTGAATATGTAAATGGTTTAAAAAGGGTGTCTAGTGAACTACTAGTGACTGTGAATGTTGGTTTACCCCATGTCGACAATGACCCATGGTAGGGATGTTTCAGTGTGGTGTTCAGAGAATGATGATTTCTATTGGGAATAGTGTTTACAAAAGGGGTTGTTTAGGGGTAGTGGAGAGAATTTTCATTGAAAATTGGTGGGGTTTTATGTAATGTGTTCTAGGATGCGTGCTGGCATTGTAGAAATATGGAACAACAATGTCGTGTGCTAGTTGGGATATAAGAGGATTTGTGAATAATTAACCTCCAGATGTTGATCATGACAACCCAGTTGTTCTGGGTAACATAGGAGGTGAGATATTTCATGAGAACATTGCTAATTTAATAGAGATGATGGAACAAGACCATGTGCGGGTAATGCCTTGTATGTTTGTGATGACTAGGGGTTTCAGCTATAGAAACCTCTAACTTTTTTTGGAGAGGGTGGAACTTACGTAGCTGTGTAATGGATAGTGTCCGTGTAGAAAATTCTTGGACACTTAGAGTCTCATCATTAGAATACAGTCAGGATGGAGGCTTATATATTGTGAGGAAAGGAAAAGCGTTGGTGGGACATTCATGTTTAGACCCAGAAGGTTGATGGTATGTCATTTAAATATTTCCAATAAATGATTTTGGAGAATTTTTATTTGTAGTCCTTGATGTAGAAGAAAACGATGGTATACAGATGTTTTTTCCCCGACATGCAATTTTTTTTAGCTTTGGTAGGGGATGAGGTGTCTATGGAAAGAAATTTGTAGGATTTAAATAACCATGAGATTATATCCCAGGTGAATATATTAATTTTAAAAATATTTGATGAGGTGGTGGATTAGGCCCTTATTTTGGAGGTAAACCTCAAGGTGGCCCTTAGTGGTGGACATGAAGTTACAATTATGGGATCCAGTGGTGAAATGACCAATGGAAGGAAGAACAATTTAAGGATTTTCACTAAGGTGGTGGTGGGTAGTGTAGTTTGTAGATAGAACCAGCCTCTTCGGACTTTGATAAATCTTTATAATATCTGGGTGGAAGGAAGGGGCACATGCATGGTCAGTGTCCCCGACCACCGATTGAGTGACGAGCATAAGAAATAATGGGGAATGTGAAGAGGTTCTATAGTAACCCTCTAAAAATATGATTTGAGGGAGGTATGAGGCCAATGATGAGTGTAGGTAGGGGGTTTGTTACCCTAAATCAGGCAGGCAGTTAGAGCACTACTGGTCACACTAGTGGAGGAGGATTATGTGGTAATCTAGGGTGAAAGCAACCATATGAGTACGGTAGTGAAGTTTTTTTAATTAAGGCCTCATACATAGGTAGAGGGCTAGGTTAGATTAATATATTTCAATCAAAACTAGGATGTGTCAAGGTGGGACCATCAACTGTTTGACGTACGATCCTTGTAGCTTCTAATCCTATTTGTACTTTATTAAATATAGGTTCCTTGCATTATTTTATTTCTACTCAGCTCATGGTTATGTTGGGTCTAGCAGTGGAATGTTTTTGTGGAGTCATTTTGATTGATAGAACATTAGGGATGCAAAAAAATAATATTAATCAATGTAAGGGGTGTTCTCTTGAAATGAATGGCCACCGTTTTGTAGTGGAAATGTTTGTAATTAAGATGTCTAGTTATTATTTGATTTTTGGGAATGGATTAGATAGTGTTATTCCGAACCCATTTACACTATTTACTCCATAGGTTGTCATTAACATCTATTGAAAAAAACTTATGCCAATTTTGGATATTGGGACATTTTATCAGGCCGTACAGGGCCAGTATGTCAGCGGTTGGGTGAGATGACAACTCAAGTGGCTTGTATTATGATTGATTATGGGAGAATATATGAACATGCATTTACTCTTGTGGTGGATTAGATTTTAGATGTTTTTCCTAAGGATTTATTTGGGTTGTTTAAGAAAATATATTTTCGTTTCATGATATAGTTAATGCTTGGAGAAAATCCAATATATTTTCTATTGTATAAAATGGAACCAACAAAACAAAAGGACATTAAAACTCAGTTGGAGGAATTCCAAAACAAGTGGTATATTCACCTAATTATGTATTCTTGGGGGATCTCCAATGTTAATTACAAATAATGAAGATAGATAATTATGGTTGTGTGTTGAATATGGAAGCTTAATCAAAGGACAATTTAGAACTGATATCCTCATCATTAAATTCATGATCTATTGAACTAGCATAGTGTTACTTCTGTGTTTTCTATGTCTGATTCGAGATCTTTATATCCTCAACTAAGGGAGAAACCATTTGATATTCATCAGAAAAACATTAAGAGAATAAATTGTTTATAATGGGGTTTTAAAGCCATTGGGATTGAAATATTCACTAGTAGTGTTTATGGCCCTAATGAACATAATATTTCAACCTACCTAGGTCATTCTGTAGTTGTTTGTGTTGATTACATCTTACTGTATTCTAAAACTCATGAAAATAATCTGAATTATCTTAACAACATCTTGAGTGCACTATGAGAGCATAGGATATACACCAAGCTATCCAAAATTAATTTCTTAGTCGATAGAGTGCATGTATTTGGTCACATAATCTCAATGGAAGGTGTGTTAGTTGATCCATTTAAAGTGAGAGTAGTTATAACATATGAAAAACCAATGAATGATTCAAATATTTGACATTTTCTAGGATTATCCATCTATTACTGATGGTTCATTAAGGACTACTCCCATTTAGAGATAACGCATTCAGGTTTGACTAAGATTTGAATCATGTATGAATGGTCTGGAACAAGTGAGGATGTTTTCCATGAGTTAAAGAATCAGTTTACATCAAGAATATTTCAAATCATATCTGAACTAGGTATGGGGTATACCTTGTTTTGTGATGTGTCAGGAGTTGGAATTGTTCATTGTTTATTTAGAATGATCAGGCTATGAAATATGGCTAAAGGTAGTTGGGGACTCAAGAAATAAATTACATTATGCATGATATTATGTTGGAAACAAGGATTTATGATTTTTAGTGTGGGTGAATCTACTTTTTGTGAGAAATGTTTACCATGTATACTGATCATAAAATATTCATTTACATCTTCTGTCAGCATGATTTGAAAATTTAGATGAAAATATGGGTTGAGTACATTAATTATTTTGACTTTGTGATTCTATATACCACATGACATGTCACGACCCGCCCTCGGGGTCTGTGCCGTGACTACCCCAAGCCCGCCTTCCATAGGCCAGGGGCTGGCGACTAGCACCAAGGCGTAAATCCCGGTAAAAAGGGAAGGCATTGCCTTTGAAAAGTAAACACACACCACAGAGTAAACAAGCGGAAAGTAAACACTAAGCAAGCAGAGTACAACTGAAAGTGCGGAAAAGTAAATGGGCCAGTATACAAACCCAAACTGAAAGTAAAGTACAACTCGAAAAGGGAAAAACAGCAACTGAAAAGTAAAAGCCGCTACTCCGAGCTGTCCACTGGAAATCCCACCTGAAGGGTGGGTACAGATAGCTCCTCTGCTCCACGGGTCCCACCGTCCGCTCCGTGCACGTCTCACCCAGTGGTCCACCTCCGGGTACCGTCCCGCTCTGCAAGCCTCAGCTAAGGTCAACGTTGTCTGTCGTCTGCAACCAACACAACGTAGTGCGGGCGAAGCCCGTGCAGGGGTGAGTATAAGCTACTCAGTAGGGACCCCGAGACCCCTGAAGGTCTCTCAAATCCACAAAGGATAAACCACGAAGAAAAGTATATTCATGAAGTAACAACCGACTCTGCTTAGGTATATGCCCATACATATACCTAAGTCATCAATTAAAATACGCTCCAACCTCCGAGCCCAAGTACCACTCAGTCCACGCAGGAAAGTATACGTATTCCACATAGGAAAGCAAAACATAATCCACGCAGGATTGCACAACATAATCCACACAGGAAAGCAACAGGATTCAGCTCACACAGGTATACTTCTTCAAGGACGATAAAGATGATCACTGATCCATCTAAGTCGTCGGACCCACGAAGGATCGATAGTTAACTAACCCCCGCAGAAGACCCACACAGGATCGGGCTCACACAGAACCTGTAGGCGCTGGCTCACACAGAACCGCTGAGCGCAAGGACCCACACAGGATCGGGCCCACACAGGACCTGTAGCACTGATCCACGTAGGATCGCTGAGTGCTGAAGTCGTCGTCGTCGAATCCACATAGGATCTCTATACTGTCGTCGTCAAATCCACACAGGATCTCTGTACTGTCGTCGTCGCAGTCACAGTAGCAGTCGTAGCAGTAGAACAGTCGCAGCCAGCACTAGGGTTCCCGCACACAGCAAACTCGTACGGAGGGTCCGCTCCACGAGCCGAGAGGCTGATACATCAACTGTCACGAAGACCGAAGTTGATGTATCCAAAAGTTCCGTATCGTCAACAGGAACTCAACGTAACAGACGGCGCGTCGATCGGACGCCCGGTCTGAGAGTTATTGGCATTTTCGTCTCCGGGGCCCGGTTGGTTTTTAAGGCAAAACCAACCCGACCGTACTCCACCTGCGTCCAAACCTCGGGCGGAGTATGCCAAAAGATCCTTCTCACTAAGAGGAACACAACGCGACTGACGGCGCGTCAATCGGGCGTCCGTAGCTCAAGATATGAGCGTTTCCGCTCCGAAGGCCCGGTTGGTTTCGTGAACGAACCAACCCGGCCGAACGCAAAGTAAACCGAAACCTTGAGTGCGATATACCGAAACGACCGTCTCGATCCAAGGATCGCGTTGCCGCAGACGGTTCGTCATTCGGAGGTCCGAGGCTCAAGTTATGAGCCAAAAACCAAAACTGGTTCGAAACGGGGGGGTCCGGGTCCGGGCCGACCCGGCCCGACCCCCCCCCCCCCCCCCCTGGGCGGCACGGTGGCCGGCGGCGGACGGCGGCGGACGGCGGCGGCGGGCGGCGGCGGCGGCGGACGGCGGCGGCGGGCGGCGGCGGCGGCGGACGGCGGCGGCGGGCGGCGGCGGCGGCGGACGGCGGCGGCGGGCGGCGGCGGCGGGCGGCGGCGGCGGCGGGCCGCAGCGGCGGCGCCTGGCGCCGCACGTGGGGCTGCGCACGCGGGGGCTAAGCCCCGCGGTTCTTCAAAGTGGCGCGGCCTTTGTGCCGCGCCGGTTCTTTTAAAACCGCCCCCCCCCCCCTCACGTGGGGGGGCCTGCTGGTGCCGAACCAAGGGGGCGGCTGCCCCCTTCCCTCAAGAACCGCCCCCCTCATTAAGAGGGGGGTTTTGTTGAACCGGCCGGGGGATTTATTCCCCCGGTTTTATGTCATCCGGCCGGCCAGCTGGCCGGCCGGTTTTTACCAACGGGACCGGAAATTCCGGTCCCGCCTTCGACTTCCGACGCCGGCGGCCCGGCCGCCGGTCTCCTCTTCCGCCGCGGCCCGGAACCGGCCGCGGTCTTCTCGTCCCGCCGCGGCCCGGAACCGACCGCGATGTTCGTCGTCCGGCGCGGTGCGACGGCACCGCGCCCCTTTGCCGTACTTTGATTCTTTTCAACGCGGCGCGACGGCGTCGCGTTCTTGAAGATTTTTCCTTGACGTAGCGCGACGGCGCCGCGTAAATTATTTGTACGATCATCCGCGTGGTGCGACGGCACCACGCCACTTGCTTCCACCCGCATGAATAAACATAAACGATGGAGGGGGGTTCGGCCGTGTTCATGCGGTCCGGCCCCCCTCGCGTTAACAATAACACTTATATAAAAAATTTAAATGTCTCACGTAGACATGCGATCCATGAGCAAGAAAAGAAATAAGGAAACCAAAATGAAATCAACAACCCCTACCTCGGGTTTAAGATTCGAAGATTCGTCTACGTTCCGCGGAAGACGGCGTCGCGGAGGTCGGGCGTCGCGGTCGTCGTTCGTCAAATCCGTTGACGAAGAGATATGCCCGAAGAGACACGTCGTTGGCGGATCTTCGTTTGCCGACGAAGAAGGTCCGAGGAGGAAGCGGCGTTCCCTCTTGTTGACACCGAGGACGAAGAAGAGAGGCGATCGTTCTTCGTCGGAGTTTGAGCGTTCTTCGTCAGAGCTTGAAGATGAAGAGGAGCTCTCAAAATGACAAACAAAGAACTCAAAATAAAATAAGACTACCTCTTATTTTATTAACACATAACACAAAAGAATTTCAAAGTTTGAAATTCAAAATGACTTAACTCCCATAATTAATTAAGAGTAACTTAAGCCAATAAAGAGGGGGTTAAGGGAATTTGAAAAGTCTAGGGGTTCGTGTGGGCCCCACCACACTTAATCCTCCCAAGGGAGGTTAAGTGGGTGTGGGTCCCACTTCCAACCCCCTTAGGTAGGTTTTTAACAAACTAAAAATAAAATTTGTCATACACAAATTTTATTTAACCCAACTGAAAACCCCAAAACTTAACTTTCAACCCGCAACAAACGCAACTCCCGAAAAGGTCTCGTTAAGAGAATATCGGCGCTGCGAGTTCATCGGTGCCCTCGGATTTCAATTCCGAGCACCGGATCAAAAGTTAGGAATTCCCGCTCGTTCATTCACTGAACGTACCCGAGCCAAACTTCGGAAATTAATTCCGGGCACTCCGGGCCTCGGAATCAGGTTCCGTCTGAAACCGCGCTCTTGTAAAATTCTAAAGAAAATTAAGAAAAAAATTCCCTTGAATTTTACGGGTCTTTACATTACTCCCACATCAGGGCTTTACGTCCCCGTAAAGATACAACAAAAACTAGGGAAACAAATGAGGGTACTGAGCACGCATCTGAGCCTCCCGCTCCCATGTGCTCTCCTGGAGATTCCCGTGCTGCCATCTGATGCGCACAAGAGGAATCGATCGCCCACGCAGGACCCGCTCCTGTCAATCCTCTATCTCCACCGGGACCTCCGTAAAAGTCGCCCCATCGTCAACGTCAAGCTCCCCATGGTCAATGATGTGCGTCGGGTCATGCACGTATCTCCTCAGCTGGGATACGTGGAAGACGTCGTGCACCCGGTGCAACTGAGGTGGTAGAGCCAGGCGATAAGCCACCTCGCCAATCCTGCTGAGAATCTGGAAGGGTCCGATGAAGCGCGGAGATAACTTGCCGCCTCGGCCAAATCTCCGAATACCACGTCGAGGTGAGACCCGCAAGAAGACGTGGTCGCCATCCTCGAACTCCAGTGGCCTCCGTCTCCTGTCAGCGTATGACTTCTGCCGGCTCTGAGCTGTCCTCATCCGCTCCTGGATGACCTGGACCTTCTCTGACGTGGCCTGGACCATCTCCGGTCCCACCAGTGCTGACTCCCCAGGGTCTGTCCAGCACAAAGGAGATCTACATGGTCGGTCGTACAACGCCTCGTACGGTGCCATCCCGATGGTGGAGTGGTAGCTGTTGTTGTACGCGAACTCTACCAAAGGTAGGTGGTCCTCCCAGCTACGACCAAAGTCAAGGACACATGCGCGGAGCATGTCCTCGAGAGTATGAATGGTCCTCTCCGTCTGACCATCCGTCTGAGGGTGAAAAGCTGTGCTAAGACGTAGCTGCGTACCGAACGCCTCCTGTAACCCCTTCCAAAGCCGGGAAGTAAAGTAGGCATCTCGATCGGAAACGATAGATGATGGCACGCCGTGGAGCCGCACAATCTCCTGAACTTAGAGACGTCCCAAGCTCTCTACTGAGCCCTGCTCTCTGATGGGTAAAAAGTGTGCCGACTTGGTGAGTCGGTCAACAATCACCCAAATGGAGTCGTGACCTCTGGAAGTGCGTGGAAGTCCAGTCACGAAGTCCATAGATATGCCGTCCCACTTCCACTCCGGAACCTCCAAGGGCTGTACCAAGCCTGCTGGTACCTGATGCTCTGCCTTCACCTGCTGACAGGTGAGGCATCGAGAAACGAACTCTGCTACAGCTTTCTTCATGCCCGGCCACCAGTGATGTCGTCTGAGATCCTGGTACATCTTCGCCACTCTAGGATGTACCGCCAAAGGAGAGGTATGAAACTCTCTCAGCACTTCCTCTCGCAAAGCTACTGGTACCATGGCACGTCCTCTGAAAAGGATGTCGTGCTCTACTCCAAGGGAGAAACCATCAGGTGCCTGTCCCGAGGATATCTGTGCACGCCGTGTCTCACAGTCAGCGTCCCCATGCTGTGCCTCCCTGACTCGCTGCAGTAGTGGAGGAGTGAGTGTGAGAGACTGAAGAAAGGCTGCTCCGTCTCTATCCACGAAGGATATCTGCAAAGAGGCTAGCTACTCTGTTTCCTCCTCAAGTAGCTGAATGCCCGTCCTCCTGCTGAGGGCATCGGCTACTACGTTCCCCTTCCCAGGAGTATAGACTATCTCAAAGTCATAGTCCTGGAGGAACTCGAGCCATCGTCACTGTCTCAGGTTCAGGTCCTTCTGCGAGAAGATATACCTGAGACTCTGATGATCGGAAAAGACTGTAAAGCGCTCGCCCATCAGATAGTGTCGCCATGTCTTCAGAGCGAAGACCACTGCTGCTAACTCCAGGTCATGGGTAGCGTAGTTCTGCTCATGCGGCCTCAACTGTCGTGATCCATAGGCGATCACTGCCCGCCCCTGCATCAGAACACATCTGAGTCCGGTCCCTGATGCATCGCAGTAGACTACGTACCCTACTCCCTCCTCAGGCAACCTCAAGATAGGTGCGCTAGTCAATCTCTGTCTCAGCTCCTGGAAGCTCTGCTGACATCTGTCTGACCACATGAAGGGTTTCCCTTTCTTCTTCAAAGCTGTGAGTGATGCCGCAACTCTGGAGAAGTTCGGCACAAATCTCCGATAGTATCCAGCTAGTCCCAAGAAACTCCGAACCTCAGTCACGCTCCTGGGTGGCTCCCATGCTAACACAGCCTCAATATTCGCGGGATCCACTGCAACTCCCGCCTCAGAGATAACGTGTCCCAAAAAGTGGACCTCACGTATCCATAACTGGCACTTCGAGAGCTTACTATAAAGCTGGTGCTCTCGGAGTGTGTCAAGGACAACTCGCAAGTGATAGGCGTGCTCCTCCTCTGTCGTAGAGTAAATCAGAATGTCGTCGATGAAGACCACGACAAACCGATCGAGGTATGGATGAAAGATCCTGTTCATGAGAGCCATGAACACTGCTGGAGCATTGGTTACACCGAAAGGCATAACCAAGAACTCATAGTGGCCATACCGACATCTGAAGGCCGTCTTCTGCACATCCTCGTCTCTGACTCTGAGCTGATGATAGCCTGACCTGAGGTCTATCTTCGAGAACCACCGTGCTCCCTTGAGCTGATCAAAGAGGTCATCAATCCTCGGTAGCGGATACTTGTTCCTCACTGTCACCTGGTTCAGGCGACGATAGTCAACACAAAGTCGTAAGCTCCCGTCCGCCTTCTTGGCGAACAATATCGGGGAAGCCCAGGGTGAAACACTGGGTCGGATGAACCCCTTGCCCTGCAAGTCCTCCAACTGTACCCGTAGCTCTCGAAGCTCATCGGGGGCCATCCGATATGCTGGAGTGGATATCGGGGCTGTCCCGGGGTACAAGTCAATATAAAAGTCTACCTCTCTGTGAGGAGGTATCCCTGGAACATCGTCGGGAAAAACGTCCGCAAACTGATCCACCACTGCAGGAAAACCAGGACTCCGCACGTCAACTGCTCCAAGGATAAGGCTAGCCAACTGATGAGTGATGGCATGTCCTCTCCTCCGCTGAAGTCCATCCTGTGCTGCTAAGGCTCCCTTCTCGCCGGTGAAAGTGAACCTGCTCCCGTCGGTGCGTACACATCGCACCTTGCGCCTAAAATAGTCGATCTGGGCATGAACCGTGGATAGCCAATCCATGCCCAAGATGACGTCGTAAGGCCTCGACGCCGCTACAAGGAGATCCCAGCCAAAGCTCTCGCCTCCTAGAGTAAGCTCACACTGCCGGCACCAGTGCGTAATCGTCGAGTCTGCTCCCGTAGGAGTCTCTAGCCGTAAGGATCGAGCCAACGGCTCTGTCGGAATCTCCGAGCTCCGAACAAGGGCAGCGGCTATGAAAGAATGACTCGCTCCTGTGTCTATAAGAACTGAAGCAAGGGTGGAATAGACATAGATAGTACCTCGAATTATCTCGGGTGCGCCGTGGTCGTAGGCCTCTGCTGCCTGGAGCTGTGCCTGTCGCTTCCCGCCAGCTCCCTGTGGTCGGGGTGGACCTCCTGGTGGTAGTGGTGGTAGAGCCTCAAAGCGTCGGCCACCACCAGCTGCCCGTCCAGCTCCTCTGCCTCGTCCGCCTCCTCCCTGCGGACCGCCACGGTCGACCCTCTGCCTCTGCCTCGGTGGTCCATCAACTGACTGCTGCTCCTCGGCACGGCGGGTCGGGCAGTCGCGAGCCATGTGGCCCTGCCCGCCGCACGAGTAGCACTGTCTGCCTCTCGTAAGACTGGCTCCGCGCTGTGTGCCCCGCACTGCTGAGCCAGTGCCCTGAGGTCGTCTGCCTGAAGGTCTGGTCTGTCTGGACCCCTGAGTCATCCGTCGACTGACTGCTGCAGATGACTCTGCCACGTGCCGCCCTGCGGTGGGTCTCTGTGCTGGTGTAGACTCAGCAAGGAAGCTCTCGATCAGAAGGGCCCGCTCCAGTACTCCTGTCTGAGTCGGTATGCTGAGAGAGATCAGCGATGCCCTGATCTCGTGTCTCAAACCCTGCTCGAAGGTCCGGGCCCGGAAGAATGGGTCTCGTACCATGTCGGTCGAGTAGCGCGAGAGATCGGTAAATCTCGCCGAGTACTGAGCGACCGTCATGCTGCCCTGCCGCAGCTGTAGAAGCTCCTGGATACGCACCACACGAAGGGTGGCTGGGACGAACTCCGAGCGGAAGAGGCTCTCAAAGTCCGTCCAAAGTAGGGATGCCTCATCGTGCACCTGGAGCATCAGGCTCCACCATCGTCCTGCTGCTGCGTGTAGTAGGCTCGCAGCGAGGATCACCATGAGGTCTGCTGGTGTCCTCACTAGCCTAAACACTCGAACCACTGCCTCCAGCCAGTCCTCTGCTGCCTGGGGATCCGTCTCCCCGCGAAACCTGGGTGGTCGCTGGCGCTGAAACTCATGCAGTGCACTGAGGCGATGTGCATCGTCAGCGGCTGCTGCTGGAAGCATCGGGGGCTCGGCGGGTAAAGCTACCGCCGGTGCCACTACTGAAAAAGGGCCCTGCACCGAGGCCTCGTCGCTCGGTGGGCTGTCGTCTCGCTCAACTCTCGGAACCCTAGCTGGCTGCCGTCGTGGGGCCATCCTGAAAAGGAAACAGGTGCGCCACGGTTAGAACAGTATACCTGGTGAGCTGATATAAGTAATCACAAAGAAAACTTTGAAACACACACGCAATTAATGTTTTCGTGCATTAAGTCGGAAATCAGAAGTCAGGGTCCTGGTGTACGGATACGTCGGCCGCCGCACCAACACTGGACTCCCTGGACTGATAACCACACTCAATACGCTAAACATTATTGCTTCACATAGAAAAGATCAGAGTTCGCGGTAGAACCGAACTCCTTTGATACCAATTTGTCACGACCCGCCCTCGGGGTCCGTGCCGTGACTACCCCAAGCCCGCCTTCCATAGGCCAGGGGCTGGCGACTAGCACCAAGGCGTAAATCCCGGTAAAAAGGAAAGGCATTGCCTTTGAAAAGTAAACACACACCACAGAGTAAACAAGCGGAAAGTAAACACTAAGCAAGCAGAGTACAACTGAAAGTGCGGAAAAGTAAATGGGCCAGTATACAAACCCAAACTGAAAGGAAAGTACAACTCGAAAAGGGAAAAATAGCAACTGAAAAGTAAAAGCCGCTACTCCGAGCTGTCCACTGGAAATCCCACCTGAAGGGTGGGTACAGATAGCTCCTCTGCTCCACGGGTCCCACCGTCCGCTCCGTGCACGTCTCACCCAGTGGTCCACCTCCGGGTACCGTCCCGCTCTGCAAGCCTCAGCTAAGGTCAACGCTGTCCGTCGTCTGCAACCAACACAACGTAGTGCGGGCGAAGCCCGTGCAGGGGTGAGTATAAGCTACTCAGTAGGGACCCCGAGACCCCTGAAGGTCTCTCAAATCCACAAAGGATAAACCACGAAGAAAAGTATATTCACGAAGTAACAACCGACTCTGCTTAGGTATATGCCCATACATATACCTAAGTCATCAATTAAAATACGCTCCAACCTCCGAGCCCAAGTACCACTCAGTCCACGCAGGAATGTATACGTATTCCACATAGGAAAGCAAAACATAATCCACGCAGGATTGCACAACATAATCCACACAGGAAAGCAACAGGATTCAGCTCACACAGGTATACTTCTTCAAGGACGATAAAGATGATCACTGATCCATCTAAGTCGTCGGACCCACGAAGGATCGATAGATAACTAACCCCCGCAGAATACCCACACAGGATCGGGCTCACACAGAACCTGTAGGCGCTGGCTCACACAGAACCGCTGAGCGCAAGGACCCACACAGGATCGGGCCCACACAGGACCTGTAGCACTGATCCACGTAGGATCGCTGAGTGCTGAAGTCGTCGTCGTCGAATCCACATAGGATCTCTGTACTGTCGTCGTCAAATCCACACAGGATCACTGTACTGTCGTCGTCGCAGTCACAGTAGCAGTCGTAGCAGTAGAACAGTCGCAGCCAGCACTAGGGTTCCCGCACACAGCAAACTCGTACGGAGGGTCCGCTCCACGAGCCGAGAGGCTGATACATCAACTGTCACGAAGACCGAAGTTGATGTATCCAAAAGTTCCGTATCGTCAACAGGAACTCAACGTAACAGACGGCGCGTCGATCGGACGCCCGGTCTGAGAGTTATTGGCATTTTCGTCTCCGGGGCCCGGTTGGTTTTTAAGGCAAAACCAACCCGACCGTACTCCACCTGCGTCCAAACCTCGGGCGGAGTATGCCAAAAGATCTGTCTCACTAAGAGGAACACAACGCGACTGACGGCGCGTCAATCGGACGTCCGTAGCTCAAGATATGAGCGTTTCCGCTCCGAAGGCCCGGTTGGTTTCGTGAACGAACCAACCCGGCCGAAGTCAAAGTAAACCGAAACCTTGAGTGCGATATACCGAAACGACCGTCTCGATCCAAGGATCGCGTTGCCGCAGACGGTTCTTCATTCGGAGGTCCGAGGCTCAAGTTATGAGCCAAAAACCAAAACTGGTTCGAAACGGGGGGGGGGGGTCCGGGTCCGGGCCGACCCGGCCCGACCCCCCCCCCCCTGGGCGGCACGGCGGCCGGCGGCAGCAGCCGGCGGCGGCGGCCGGCGGCGGCGGACGGCGGCAGCGGGCGGCGGCGGCGGCGGACGGCGGCGGTGGGCGGCGGCGGCGGCCGGCGGCGGCGGCGGGCTGCGGCGGCGGCGCGCCGCGGCGGCGGCGCCTGGCGCCGCACGTGGGGCTGTGCACGCGGGGGCTAAGCCCCGCGGTTCTTCAAAGTGGCGCGGCCTTTGTGCCGCGCCGGTTCTTTTAAAACCGCTCCCCCTCACGTGGGGGGGCCTGCTGGCGCCGAACCAAGGGGGCGGCTGCCCCCTTCCCTCAAGAACCGCCCCCCTCATTAAGAGGGGGGGTTTGTTGAACCGGCCGGGGGATTTATTCCCCCGGTTTTATGTCATCCGGCCGGCCAGCTGGCCGGCCGGTTTTTACCAACGGGACCGGAAATTCCGGTCCCGCCTTCGACTTCCGACGCCGGCGGCCCGGCCGCCGGTCTCCTCTTCCGCCGCGGCCCGGAACCGGCCGCGGTCTTCTCGTCCCGCCGCGGCCCGGAACCGGCCGCGGTGTTCGTCGTCCGGCGCGGTGCGACGGCACCGCGCCCCTTTGCCGTACTTTGATTCTTTTCAACGCGGCGCGACGGCGTCGCGTTCTTGAAGATTTTTCCTTGACGTAGCGCGACGGCGCCGCGTAAATTATTTGTACGATCATCCGCGTGGTGCGACGGCACCACGCCACTTGCTTCCACCCGTATGAATAAACATAAACGATGGAGGGGGGTTCGGCCGTGTTCGTGCGGTCCGGCCCCCCTCGCGTTAACAATAACACTTATATAAAAAATTTAAATGTCTCACGTAGACATGCGATCCACGAGCAAGAAAAGAAATAAGGAAACCAAAATGAAATCAACAACCCCTACCTCGGGTTTAAGATTCGAAGATTCGTCTACGTTCCGCGGAAGACGGCGTCGCGGAGGTCGGGCGTCACGGTCGTCGTTCGTCAAATCCGTTGACGAAGAGATATTCCCTAAGAGACACGTCGTTGGCGGATCTTCGTTTGCCGACGAAGAAGGTCCGAGGAGGAAGCGGCGTTCCCTCTTGTTGACACCGAGGACGAAGAAGAGATGCGATCGTTCTTCGTCGGAGTTTGAGCGTTCTTCGTCAGAGCTTGAAGATGAAGAGGAGCTCTCAAAATGACAAACAAAGAACTCAAAATAAAATAAGACTACCTCTTATTTTATTAACACATAACACAAAAGAATTTCAAAGTTTGAAATTCAAAAAGACTTAACTCCCATAATTAATTAAGAGTAACTTAAGCCAATAAAGAGGGGGTTAAGGGAATTTGAAAAGTCTAGGGGTTCGTGTGGGCCCCACCACACTTAATCCTCCCAAGGGAGGTTAAGTGGGTGTGGGTCCCACTTCCAACCCCCTTAGGTAGGTTTTTAACAAACTAAAAATAAAATTTGTCTTACACAAATTTTATTTAACCCAACTGAAAACCCCAAAACTTAACTTTCAACCCGCAACAAACGCAACTCCCGAAAAGGTCTCGTTAAGCGAATATCGGCGCTGCGAGTTCATCGGTGCCCTCGAATTTCAATTCCGAGCACCGGATCAAAAGTTAGGAATTCCCGCTCGTTCGTTCACTGAACGTACCCGAGCCAAACTTCGGAAATTAATTCCGGGCACTCCGGGCCTCGGAATCAGGTGCCGTCTGAAACCGCGCTCTTGTAAAATTCTAAAGAAAATTAAGAAAAAAATTTCCCTTGAATTTTACGGGTCTTTACATGACATGGGAATAGTGTTATAGATTTATTTAGCGAGAAGAATAAATTTTAGGATATTTAGGAATCTATCACTTAATGGATGATGATTTCATAATTCAAAGAGATGCAGATTATGGCGAAGAATGATCATGGAAAAATGTACATTGCATCCATGGTAGATGATATTTGATCATATGATCCAGATCATTGAATTCCCACATGAGGATACAAAATATTTCACATTAAGGGTCATTATTGAATGTGTGGAGTCACCATCTAGTAAGACCATTAGGGTTGAAAGGATCATTTATGTTCATAGTCATCTTATTGTGCTAGCATGATGGTGGGAAGTGTTGATATGCAGGTTTTCTACATCATTGTTGGAGGTGCATCATGGTCATACCAAAATTTATCATGGTCTTCATTGAATGTTATTTTAGAAAAGAATGATGAAATAGGTTAAAGAATTCATGGGGTTATGCCTTACCTTTCAGTAGAAGAAGGTAGATTATCGATGGTTGGGTGGTTTTCTATAACCATTTTCTATTCAAAAATGGAATTGTGATGAGGTAACAATTGATTTAATGGTTGGTTTTCATAGTATGACCTAAAATAATGATGCAGTATGGGTAGTTGTGAATGAGACAACCATGGTGGGACATTTCATTCTAATTGGATAGACATTCACCACTGAACAATTGGATGAATTGTATGTTCAGGAAATAGTGCAGTTGTATGGAGTATCAAAAAATATAGTTTCTGATCATGATCCATGTTTTAAATCATGTTTCAAGAATTATTACAAAATGTGTATGGCTCCCACAGAATAACGGAAAATAAAATATTACAATTAAGGTACTAGAGGATATGTTGAGGGATTTAGACATGGGTTTTGATGGATCTTTGGAGAAGCACATTGTGCTTGTTGAATTCACCTATAACAACAATTACTATGTAAAGAATCAGATGGAACTATATGAGGCCGTCAATGTTAGACCATGTATATACTCATTGAGTTGGAAGGAGGTAGGAGAATATACATTTTTTGGGATGAGTATCAGGCAGGAAAAATTGGATCATGATTAGTTGATTAAAAAATGTATGGAAATGAATCATAGTAGGCATAATACTATGTGTATTGGTGTCACAGACCTCTTGAGTTTGTGGTCGGTGATCACGAGTCTCTTTGGGGGTCTCCAAGGATGGTTAACCCTCGAATACAGAAACATGTAATGTTGGAAACTAGGTAAGCGGGGCCATTTGAGAATAATGAGAGGATCAACCCAGTGGCATACTGATTGACTCTTCCACAATCGTATAGTGGCATGTATTTTGTTTTTTATGTGTCATGAAATTGGAAACATCACCATAACCCATATCATGTGTTTGATTTTTTGGATGTTGAGATTTAGGTCGATGCATCATTTGAGTAGAATCTAGTTTATATAGTGGATCACGGTGAGAAAGCCTTGTGATGAAAAACTATGCATTTAGATCGATTTTTTTGCACCATGGAAATGATAAAGAAGAAACATGGTAGATGGATTATAAAATTTGGGATTAGTGGCACAAATAATTATATTTAGATGTGTAGTGATTCATGGGAATGTGGGTCTAGGATTATCCATTAAAATATGGGATGGTTGTATGATCCCAGATTATCACAATGAACATTCATGTTTATATTTTCTGTTCAAGACTTTTAATTTTGGTTAAAAGAATTTTATTTCTGGTTTTATGATAGAGATTGGGGGTGTCTTAGGGGATGGGGAATGAATGAAGGGAGATTTATCCCATAATGTTCATGTTACATGATTGGGACATGGTTAGTATTAACCCTTAAACCGAGATGTTCTTTCCATGAGGAAGGTGTTATTAGTTTATTAAACCATGAAATAGGGGAGGCCAAACAGTGTGGGCCATGAAATAGGCTTTCTGGATGGTTGGAACATTAATTGACTAACCATGTGTGGATTCCTAGGTAACTATTTTACTCCATCCATCATGGACAGAGGCATGGGCTTGGTTGGTAAACAGGTCTGAAAATAGCGTGGCTAAACTATGGGCCGCATTAAAAGTGGGATTTTCCAATTTTTACACATCATGAATTTATTTTTCTCTGATAAATTACTTATATATTCCTCATAATTCCTCCCTTTTTATGAAGCTATACACCAAAATTCCCAAGGATCAATATCTTTCAATTTAAATATTTTTAGAGTGTTGTTGGTTTCATATCAAAGAAATGGGTATGTCTTATGTTCCTCATGACTAACTTTTATGAAAGTTTGTTTCTTGTAACATTCTTCTACGTCCGATACCATAACAACTATTTTTATAATGGATCATAGATTGGTTCTTTGAAGTACCCATGAATCTATATCTAATGATATTTATACGTGTGCATTCATCTCTAGTTTTGATGGAGGTGGTCTACAACATATATTCTATGGTTTTGAAGTTGATTTGTGCACGTGTGGTAATTTCAATGGTTCTCTACTATTGTAAACATATTCCTTTTAATGGATTTGGTAAAATGGTAATCTATGTGATGAATTGAAACCCTCATTATCCATGACAGATGAATTGAGGTTGAAAGGATCGATTTAGGGCCACTCAATGGTTGTTCCAATAATCCTAATCATTTAAAATTGTAATATTAAGTATGGAATTGACATGTTATATAGTAGATCCAAATATGAACATGTTGATATATTAGTTGAGTTGGAAAAGGTATTAATGATTTTTTTGACTAGAATTTAATAATGAAACAAGGGTTTGTTTGGAAAAATGTAAATATTGTTAAAAGGATTAAGGTGATTGTGTCTAATGACATATGAGATTTAAATTGAAATGTACGAATGTTATAAATCATGTTATATGATGAATTAGGTGAAATTTGTTAATGTATGGAAATTGTTGATTGAGTTAAATGTATAGAGATACAAATGGAAATTAGGTTAAATGGGATATGTATGGTGTGTGGTAAATATTTTAATGGGGTATGTCCCCATGATGATTTAAGTGATTAATAGAATTTGAATTTTGTTTGTTATGTGAATTAATTATGAATGGTCTATAATTTGGTATAGGTGGTAACTAGACGAATACTCATTTACAAATGGCTTAGTGGTATGTGTGGTATTGGACTCTAGCTTCTCCCATAGGTTAGGATGGACTGGGGCTTTAATCCCCTCCCCTAGAATTCATAGGTTTGGTAATAGAACTCAGGGTCTAATCTCATAAGGGTTACATTTAGTGGGACTAGATAGAGTGAGGCTCCCTAGTGAGTGAGTTGTTTTTGTTATGAAACGTTTATCCATATTGAGATAAAGAACTTGACTTATTACCTTATGCTTGATTATTGATAGGACAAGTATAAAGTGTAAATTTTGTAATTTATAACCCATGGATTATGGAATGGAAATAGTTTAATGGATTGAATGGAATAAATGATCCAAGATTCTTAAGAGAATATTGTTAACTTATAGAACCCAAGTTGACTTCTTTTTCAATAACTCCTTTTATTTAGTACATTCAAGAACTACCTATTTAGATTTGATATTTTTGTGGACACCGTTGGTGGTGTCCTGCTGAGTTGTAATAACACCCTTCTCAGGCCTCCATTGGGGAGCTATGAAAATTTCATTATTGAAGTATTGAAAAATGGGAAAAGGAATGTGATATAAAGTGAATTTGTGCATAGGATGTGAATGGATGATTATTTAAACATGGAATGATGAAACCTTTTGGGATATTTTTCAAATAATATTTATTTTGGGATTCTGTACATTTGAAACTATTAGCATAAAATGGAATATTTATGTTTGGTATTTCTTACATGTTTTAGAAATGTGCGGTAATGAATGTTATGGTTTATTATCTATTGTTTTAATTATTTATTATGTAATATTTTGTGGAAAACTCTTTTGAAAAGGGGATAGTCTCCCCATGGGACCTATTAGACCCTGGCTTCTAGTTATCATTCTCTAGTATACAGTGAAAGAGTGCTTGAGGTCATGTGGAGACCCAACATGGACCATTGATATAGTGGTTTCCATGTTAGGTACGTTACAAGCGGTTGTCCACACATATTCTAAAAGACACTTAATGTATTCATAGGAATATTCTACTTCTATCATGGAAGATATAACAACTTTCATCATTCAATTTTTATCGCCTTGAAAATCACTTCTAAACGATTCTCCATGATCTCTCATGATTTTAGAGTAGATCTTGGATTAATATTTCTCAACATTCAAGTGAGTATTCATCGAGAGGGATCTCTCTAGGGCTTTATGTGATTCTCTCCGGTAGTCGTCGAGCCCAACACAAATGAAAGCGTCTCTAATGAAAAATAATATAATTATGTTTATATACCACTATGGTTGAAAATAAATAATTACTTCGGTGACCCTTAGTATTTATTTAATCCACATGGAACTCCATGTCAATAATAATAATAATAGAAATATTTCATGAAATGTGCTAAACATGTGAATTAAAAATATATATCTTTTTATCAATTAATATTCAATATATACTATTTCTCACTGGACCTATAAAATCGATCCACCGTTACTAAAAAATATTTATAAGTCCATGAATAATTAATTTTTATTTAATAAATAAATATCGCTAAATTATTATAATATAAATAAATACATAAATATTATATTAACTAAATAAAAAATTAAATATTTATTAAATATTCCTCTAACGTAGTATTTTATCAAACAATTGGTGATAGAATATATGTGATAAAGAAAACATGAATAAGAATAAAAACATGTGTGAGAATATAGTCTGTTAAAATATATATATAATTAATAGTGATATGTTGTTTAAGTGAGATTATAGATACATTTAGTATATGAACCTCTTTTCCACTTTCTTAGAGGAATTAGATGAAGCTTCATACAATACCAGGTTTACATCTGGAAACATGCCACATATCCTAAATAAAAAGGATTTAATTCCACAAAAACATAATACCTCATACAGGAGATCACTGTGTAATATAATCTCTTTACCATGATATCTTTAATCAACCAGGTTGAGTACTAGCATCATCAACCTGTGTTCTCGAAGACACATTCCATGAATTTAGGGAAATCAATCATGACTATAGAACAAAATAGACATGGATTTATTTTGGTTATACCATTTTAATGAAATAAAATGAGATATAAAAATCAATTAATGAATTGAAGGGACAGTTCCTCTATCATGTTATTCATTAAATCAATATTAGTCATGACATGCTGAATGTATCCCACCTCACTGTGAACATATGTAAAAAAAATTTCAATCAATACCTAAAAATAATCAAAATTTATTATTTGTTAATAATATTATTAAATTATAAGGAAAAATAATAACATATGTATAAAGGAACATCCAATGACACATATAAATGTGGATTTCCTACTAGCATGTCTTATTATAACTGTATCCTACGCTAGATATCACCAAAGGAGTACACCATGAGAAGGTGTCACAATGGAATATGTGTCTCCCCCTTGGAATCCAAAATCATTTGTTTCCCTCAAATGATATTATTTGGCTATAGAAAATATATTTTAATTATACTATTGTGACACTTCTGGGGTCTCATCATAGTAGAGAACTGTTTTGACCTTTTAGTTTGACACCTGATATTTGGATATTATCACACACTAGGTAATGGAAAATAAAAATCATGACATTATAACAATTTTTTTTAATATTAAAAACTATGAATACATATTATCATAATGTACACAAAATATGGTTCTAGGATAGAAACTCCAAAACTACCAACATATAATTTTTTTCTAATATGATATCAACTACATCTGATGATCCATTAATCGTGCACCCTTAGTTGCATCACTATCATGAAATTTAAATATCTGTTGCATTGAACATGGTAATTTATATTAATGAAAAATAATATATATTAGAATTTAATAAATTTTCATACCCATATATCCACCAACACATTCTCTTTGATTTTATTACTGATATTACCCCATGACACTGGTTTCATTATAATGATATCATTGTACGTGGATAAAGTTACCCATTCATGCTTCCTATCACAAATTTCAGAGGATTTGTTTCAATCGTGATGATTCGTGATCCTTATATTATCCCTTAGTCTAAAGTGAGCCCCCATCTATTTTTCCTTTTAATGAATCCCCTTTACTTTTCTACTCCATTATCTCACCGATTTGATCATTTCAGTTTTTTGGGTGTGTGTGGTTCCTCGTTCCTGTTTTCTGATTTAGAGATATATAGAGACATCATAAATATAGAGAGGGAACCTCTAGTGGAACTTTTATTTGAATATTTCTACACCCCATACATTTTGAGGCTTTTTGGTTGAGTGTTTCATCACTTTGGTCTTCGATGGACCGCTTGATGATCATGATCATATGACCTGGGCTATGATGCATCATCTAAAAAGCATATGATATTGTAAGCATTTTATTCTTATTTAGATCTCATGAACTTAATGTTATTAATTTTATTTTTTCTTCTTTTTTAGGTATGATTATCGAGGGTTTCATGCATGAGTCTATCTGGTTCAATGGAGAACGTCGTGTTCTTTATTCCATATTTCATCACTAGCTCTGGTGTGATAAGGTCCCTATGCTTAGATAGCATCATTGATCCAAGTGCATGGTATATATTTACTTTTCATCACTATTTTTACATGTTATCATGGAATGTTTCATAGTAATAATGAATTCAGTGGGGGGTATTCTTAGTATGGAGAAGGATAAAAATCTCTGAATCACTTAAATACTCAGATTCAACATTAACATATTACATTTTCCCTTCTATTCTTTGACAATTGTTGTTAAGTAATTTCTATTATGTTGCATTTACTTCAAATAAATTCTGTAAACCTATTATCGATAACCCCAAAAGCGGTATGAGGAAATGTAATAATTTTTATTTGTAAATTTTTTTCATGTTTTAAAACGAAATTTTTGATGGTGAAAATGACTTTAATTGGTGTAGAGTGAAAGTGTGTTCTTCATTAGTTTTCAATGGTCTCTCTAATGATTTACATGGTAACTAAGAACCCATAGTTATGATCACTATTTATTGACATTCCACCACTTCCTTTTTAATGTTGATCCTAGTATACTCGTAAGGTCTCATTGTACTCTTCTACTTACACTATAAGATATATTTTTTCATAAATTTTCACATGAATCAACTACTAAACCTATTTGGATTAAATCCAAGCACTTTTATATGAATAAATACTTTCATGGGAATTTATATTTAAATATTCAGATATATAATTTTAAAATGGCCCCCCCTTCTCTTTTGTGTAGGTTCATATTGTCTATTAAACAATGTTTTGAATGATTTAGTTAATATTGATACATTGGTTAAAAAATAAGTTCATTATTTAATATTGTTATATTATCATCATGATTATTTTAATTTTCTAAATGGCCCCATTATATATTCTAGGGATTCCAGTATATTATAAGAAGATAAGTTGGATGTCCAAAACTGTAACATTCAAACCCATTGATTGTAGGAAGAAATGGGTAGTTTTAAGAGTGAACCTAATATCATGTATACTAAGGGTAATATGAAAAATAATGGAAGGATATATAAGAATCAGTTTCAGGTTTTATAGTTTTTTGAGTGCTGAAATACCGACCATGTTAAATGTTAAAATCTTAACATAAAATATATATATAGTTTGGCCTAGACACATGTGGCATGTCCCGGTTATGAAACTGTGTGATTCCTTTAGTTGTTTGTATCACCTTCATTAGGACTAGAAATAGGATTTTTGTAGTATTTTTCAGGAGATCCTAGCGCTATATCAACATGTCGTAGTAGGTGAACTCGGTTGGGATAAAGGGTTTTGTGATATGGTCTATGTTGTTCTAGCTTAGGTAGACTTTTTCTTGTATTCATTCTATTTTTTATTGCTTTGAATATTATTTTATCCTAATTTTATTTTTATGGAATTATGAGAATTGTTTTGTTTTCATAATTCACTATATTTCCCCCCTAGAAATGGTTATGTCATTTTCTAGTATTTTCATCAGTGGATTTGTGTTTCCAATAGTGTATATGGTAATTTATAGTAAGATATGTTTTAATGTGGTTTCCTAGATAGCTTAATTTATGAGCATGTGGCATTTAGTTCTAAGTAGATTTATAGTGTGGGTAGAACATGTTCTAGTACCGGCATATGCAAGGTGAGATTCATGCGGGGTTAATATTTGAAGACATTGGGGTTTCAATTTATGAAAATATGCCAACACCACTTATAAGTTATGGGTATTTTTTTTGAAAGAACGCCATCAATGTTTTTACATTAATATTTAAAAGGTGTAGATTGGATAATTTTTTCTTTCAAAAACAATTTTTTTGTTTCAAATTTCCAGAAATTATTAAGTACTTTTTTATTTAATGAAATATTATGTATGTGGGCTGCTGTGTTCTAGATCTCTGTGTTGGCCTCTCTGTTCATTGGGCTCTATTCGTGACAGCCTGTGCTGATAGGCCATTGCTTAGTCTGGGGAGTGTTGGGGTGTTTCTATGGATCATAAGGCCCATTTTTCCACCTTGGTGTTCTTCGTGACTCGCCTCATGCTGGATGTTTATGAACAATGATCTGATAGCCATTAAAATCATTGTTTGTGTTTGATTATTTTCCACAGTTTTGATTTTTCACCACTCTTTTTCCCCATGCTTTTCACATGTCCAAAACATCATGGGTCTATTGCAATCATGCTGCTTCTTGATCCTTCTTTTCACCCTCATCTTGTGTCATAGACCCATGTTTTTTGCTCCTTCCATGGATTCACCTCTCATTTTTCTGCTCCATTATTATAGAAATTTTGGCATTTATTTTTCCTGGATTCTATCATTCATTGTTTTTTTCATCAGATTTTGAGAGGGAGAGGGAGATAACAAATATGGTGGGGGAACCTCAAAGGGAATTATTCTTTATCAAAATTTTCTCCAATGCCAGGTCAACACTTCGTAGTGGAGAATTAGATCCTGACAAACATTTGTGGACCACATGGTGTTCAAGATCATTTAACTTCGGTAGAGCTATACACTCTTATGAGCTTCTGGTTTTGTAATATTTTTTGTTCTTTTTACAACACTTGAATTGTGTGTTCTTATTTGTTTTTTTGTTTTTTGGTTTTGTTCTTGGGGTTGTGTGTGTGTGTCCATCTAGTTTGAGGGAGAACATTTCCTTCGTTGAGCCATATTTCATCCTCGGTGTAAGGACCCGAACCCAGTTTCCTAGAGGTGGTACCTTATTTTATTACATTGGAATATAAACAAGGAATATGTATCCCATAGGAACATGTAGTTTAGTAGATTTTGAAAAATATATATATATGTCCAACATTACATCGAGAATGGAAATACTACACTAATTTATTTCATTAGAAACATCCATAACTCCTTGATTATGCATGCAAGTCACTCATAACTAACTTCTTCATTTAAAGTGAAAATGAAACATAATAAAGGGGTGAGATCAAATGATCAGTAAGAGTATGAAATACTTTGGATGATATCACTAATATAAACATTATGCATGGTGAATAATTGAAAACACATACCTTTACAAATAATAAACATGAACGCATTATGTTAGGAAAATGAGATAAGTTAATAATTCCCACATAATCATGGGTATTATACTATTCAAATTACCACATGAACAAGAAATTAATAGCTTCATAATGAGTAAGTGCTTATTCCAGACATTCTGAAACATATTTTCAAGGTGGCGATGAAGATGTCTAAAAATCCTTAAGGCCTCGACTAAAACCATATCTCCAACTGGGTAAGACCTCGTCCCAGTCCATGTATAATTGTCTCATTAGAGCTACTGATGCACTAAGGGGCTATAGTGGGCCGCACGCATAATATAATAATTATTATTCATTCCTCATATGATTGGGGATAATCATAAACAACAAATAAATTCATATTGAAACTAACAAATAAAATGTGAATAACATTCCCAGAACATTAAGATTAAACATTAACTATTCGATGAAAATTGGTGAATGATTTTAGGATAGAATATCCACACTCATACTATTCATAAAACATCTAATTAAATATGGTAGATGATATCATAAAATATAAATCCCAATAATACATAATAATCAATAATTGACTTGAAATAGATGAAAAAACTCTTATAAAATCATTGAGTAATTTTTGATATAAAAATATTTTAATTTGAAAAGAATAGTTTTATTGAAAAAGTCATTTTATAAAACTAGAAATAATTTAAGATATAATTTTCCTAATAAAATTAGTGATTTTAAAATTTAATGGTTGCTAATTTTTTTTTATAGAATTCCCTAGAAAATAGGAAAGGATTTGACAAATTTCCTTGAATCGGGATTGTATTTCGGAATTGAATGTTCCATTCTAAAAATCATGGATCCCAATAAATTAAGGATGTATTATGGTTGGTAGACATATATATAACTAACAAACTTAATTTATGATGAGTACATTAGAATTCATTATAATTTAATTGATGTAATTAGACTATAAGTGTAACCCAAATGAAAATAGAGTTTCGGGTGTAAAACCCTTACCTTAAGTCTGAATCTGTTCGGCTCATGAACATAAGTTATTGGAATATGAAATTAGGCTTATTAATCACTTATTTCCTAACATATGGACATTAATTTTTTTTATCATATTTATGTATATTTCATTTATGTCTTTATTGATAAGTAATAATATTGAATTCCATCGTTCTTGAGTCTTTGTTTTCTAGATTTTCATAATGGGATACCTTGTTTTTAGGTAATGGATTTCATGTGGAATGGATGTAAATCTACAAAATTGAAATTTAATATTATTTATGAATAGACATAAGTGTTAATGGTCATTTATATCATTTGGATACATGTAATGAGGATGAATCATTAGATGAAATATTAATGATTTTCACATAGACTATTTTAACAGTATTTTTATTATTAGGAACTAGTTTAGTAATAAAATTTAATAATTTGTATGTATACAGGTAACTGAATTTTAATTAGCTATAATACATATATTATTGTATTTTTCATCCAAAAAAAATTGTTTTATGACCATTAATGATGGAGAAACTGAAGGAAAAAACTTCGTCACCACATAGGTTATAAATTGTAACTTCACAGACGTTGATTTCGCTTTAATAGAAAAGGTACACAATAAGAATATTGATGATTTTTTTCCATCCAGATGATATAATTGCAGTATATATATGATAATGGTGATAAAATGGTAATTTGGAAAGAGGATTTGTGTTAAGGATAACAAAATAAGATATATTGAAATGAAACTAAATGAAAAAAGGTGCTTTACCTCTTGAAATTACCTCCTTGAGAACCTCTTTAAGGGAAGTGATTTTGGTATTTTTGAAATTATAAGAGTATATTGGACGTGAGGAGTGACTATGGATGGTTATATTGGAAGAAAATTTCTGAGCATCAAGGCTTAGAGGAGTTATGAGAAGTGGGAGTGATGTGGGTTTTATAGTGGAAGAGAGGAGTGAATTTTGAATATTTTAACAATTAATTTGTTATTTCACTCATGAAAACCAATAGAGCAGTTTAATGTGACACCTAATAGTAATAAGTGAATGTGAGTTCCAACCATTTGTCATTGAAAAACACATGAGATCATAAATAGTGTATTTTACTGATAATTTGTATTTACAATATTTCACTATTCATTAAAAATAAATGAATATCAGAAAAATCCCAAAAATTTACCCCAACCGTTTTTTGATGTGTAGAATTCAAAACAAAACACAATTTTTTAAAAATAATTTTCTAAATAGTTTTAATATTGTTTTTATATAAAATCGTAGTATATTTAAAAAATGTCAATTTTAATAGTATAATTAGTTTTATATCACATTGAATAAATAATTACGATCTCATTTATTATTACCTTAGGAAAATAAAATAATATCATTATTGACTATTCATAATAGTCATATTACTATTCATATTACTATTCATAAGAGTATTTTAATATTCACTAAATATCTTGATTGTTCTATCATAATCCCAATGTCTTACTGATCACAACACTAGTTGACAGTTTTTCAAAACAAAAAAACTGTTAAGGCAAAGTTGTCTTTAAATGATAGATTATAAAATGTATTGTTTTTTAATGAAATAGTGTTTCATTCATTCAATATTTAATTCCAAAACCTTGGGGTGTTACATTTTTCCTTCCTTACTAAAATATTATCCTCGAAATTCACAAAATGTTACCTAAAAATATTCGGGTTTGTCTTCAACATAAGCTGATAAGGATCCCATGTTGCCTCATCGATTTTTTGATTTCTCCAAAGTACCATTACTAGATGAGTAATCTAATTCATCATATCTTGTTCTTTAGTGTCTAGAATCTGGATAGGATCTTCACAGTAAGATAGGTCAGTTTCCAACACTATACCTTTAGAAGTGAGGACATGTGTTTGTTCTGGCATGTACGTTCTCAACAATGCGACATGAAATACATTGTGTACCATGGAATGTTTAGGAAGCATAGCCAAACGATATGAATCATTTACAATCCTCTCCAAAATTCAAAAATGCTCAATGTACCTTGGGCTTAGTTTCCCTTTCCATCAAAATGTTAATATTCCCTTCCATGGATTTACTTTCAAGAAAACATGATCTCCCAATTAAAAATCCAGATCCTTCATTTGATTATCGGATTATTTTTTTTTACATTGTAATGTTTGGATATGGTCTTGAGTATTCTTTTCCATCACTGTTGTTTTTTGCACAAGATCTTGGCCCACAAACTTCCTTTCACCAACTTCATCCCAACATGTTGGCGTACAATATCTCATCATATACAATGATTCATATTGTGCAATATAGAAAATTTAATTGAAAATATTATTGTAGGAAACTCTACTAAAGGTAAATATTAATCCCACATACCTTGAAATTCATGTGGACATGACATCAAAATTTCCTCTAATGTTTGCATTGTCCTCTCAGATTTCTCATTAGTTTGTGGGTGGTAAGAAATACTCGATTGTAGTTCAGTATGCAAAGCAATCTAAATAAATTTCTTGAATTTAAATGTAAACCATAGGTCACAATCAGACACAATTGAGAGAGTTTCGCCATGGATTCTCACAAATCCATTTATATAGAGTCTTTCTAAGTGCTCTAGTGGAAAATCATCTCTTATAGAGAGGAATTGTGCATATTTTGTAAGTTAATCCTCAATTAGCAATATATAATCATTAATCCTTGGAGTTTTGGGTAATCTAGTGAAACAATCCATGGTGATATCGTGTCATTTCTATGATCAAATATGTAGAGGTTTCATGGCTCATTTTGGAAGTTTCCTTTTATCCTACACTTATTGACTGACTAAACATATTAATACATAATCCAATATTTCCCTCTTCGTGTTATCCCACCAGAAATGTTCCTTCAAATCATTATACATTTTAGTGCCACTAGTAATATGGAGAAATTAGAACTATAGGCATCATCCAATAAATCTATTTTTAACTCAGGTACCACTGGAACACAAATCGTCTTCTGATATTTTAGAACACCATATTCATAGACAATGTTATCCATCTTCCCATCATTCACAGTTATAATTTTCTTTTGATTGTTCTTGTCTTCTGGATGATATTATTTATTTATTTATAAAAATTATTATTGGGAAACCATTTGAAAATGTAATTATTTTCACCTTCATTGATAATTCCCATGTCCATCCTTACTAGATCTATGTACAAAAGATTCATTTCAATCCTCATTTTGTTGAGAACTCAATGATCCTTCCTGCTAAATGAATCTGATACCTTGTTTTCTTTCATAGGGAGGTAGTGTATGGTACAATCAAAATTCTTCAGTAGTTCGATCCATCCCCTTTTCCTCATGTTGAATTCGATTTGTGAGATTATATATTTCAGACTCTTGTGATCTATATATATCTCAAACTGTTTTTCCAAAGAGATAATTTATCTATATCTTCAGAGAAATAATTTCCCCCGGTAACTAAATATAATTAGTTGAATAGTTTTGTTAACGAATGTTTAACATCCATGATTCATAGTCAATAAATCTCTCATTATGTTTAAGGACACAACAAAAAAACTTTCTTTGATGAATTGCTAAAGATGACAAACCCATCATTCCACGATGACAGGGTTATTATATGAGAATTAACAATCCTCCTATTTAATTCATAGAAATAGTCTATACATTATTTTTTCCATAAGATCATAAATCCATTACATGTAAGCTTGGTCATTGGGTTTGATAAATGGGAAATGTTCTGAATGAAATACAGATAATAACCTTCTAAACCAATAAAACTGTGTACCTCATTTTTGTTCGTTGGACTAAGCCATTCTTGCACATCCTTTTTCATTGAAGGATCAATAATTATTCTATCTATAGATTCAATGTGCCCTATAATGGAAATAGATTGGATCCAAAATTCACACCTGACAAACATCCCATATAATTCATTACTTTTAAGAGTTTTTTGAGTAGTGTACAAATGATATTCATGATCCTCGTAACATTTGGATTATACCAAGATATCATAAATAAATACCACCACTAATTCATCAAGATATTTACTTAAATCTCTATTCATTATATACATGAAAATATAGGGTTCATTAGTTAGTCCAAAAGGCATTACATTAAACTCATAATGCCAATACCTGGTTCGAAATGTTGTTTTTAGAATGTCTTCCTTCTTCATAAGAAACTGTTGATATCCAAATTGAAAATAATTCTTCATAAAACATAGGAATCTATGAATTTGATCAAATAAATCATAAATGAGGGGTAGGGTGTACTTGTTATTTATTTTTATAGCATTGATCTCTCAGTATCCAATCAATAACCTCATAGACACATATTTATTCTTAACAAAAAGAACAGGGGCTCCTCATGGAGAAACACTACGGAGAATAAATCATTTATCACTCAATTATCTAGTTATTTATTCTGTTACACTAACTCCATAGGGGCTATTATATAATAGGTCTTTGATATGGGCCTTGATCCAATAATTAATTCAATGGAAAAATAAAATTTTCACACATGAGAATGTCTACTTAAATCCAATGGGATGATGTAAACCTATTCTTGCACAATAGGTACATCCTCTATCTTTAAATTCCCTTCATCACCCATAGTTATTACATTAACTTCATCCCGAATAATTTAATTCATTAGATATACGGGGGGTATATATAAATGAAAATTAGATGCTGATGCATCTTCTATAAAGATAATGGCATTCACATCACCCTAAAAAATTTATCCTACATCTTGTTGCTATAAATTTTAGCACCATTGTTCAAAAGATAATCCATACCATGGATTATATAAAAGTTAATTATAGGGATGAAAATATAATCACCATATAAAGAACAGTTATATGACCTAATGGGGACTACCTGACTCTACATTGTTGCAATAACACTATAATTAATTGTTTTTACTGACAACATCCTTAATAAATCCAATTGGTAATATCTAATTTTCATTGCAAACTGTGATGATATGTAAAAAATGTGATGATCCAAAATCAAATAAATTATTGGATATGTTTGAGGAAACAATTAATGTACCTTCCACCACATCATTAGGAACATAAATATCTTTGGTTGTGATTGCATAAGCTTGTCCCTATTCCAATGGCCATTTCTATAGCATGATTTCATTTTCACATTTGAAATAATTAGCATAGTTTCTCATATCCTAATAATTATAACACTAAACATTATTGGATTATTTCTTCCCCTAATAATAACAAAGAAATATGGCCATTATGTCCACATTTGTAGCATACTCCTTTTCTTTTTAAACAGGCCCCATGTTGTTTCCTTCCACAATTATCACCAGGTGGAAATTCAACTCTTCCCTTATTCCCCATTTCCCTACTTCATTTTATAGAGTATTCAGAAACCCAATTCTTCTCTTGCATTCCCATATAGTTATAAGACATAGATAATTATTTTTCTATCTTGATAGCACATGAAAATATATCTAAATATGATAAAAAAATTCAAAGACCAGAACCCATTGGAGAAATGGATTAATGCCACCAAAGAATTGATCAATTTTTCTCATCATATTTCGTATGTTGTCCACAACATGCCTTGCTATCCTTGCAATGCATGCATCAAAATTTTCAATATTCTTATCTTTCTTTTGCTTCAAATTCAAAAACATCATGTCCATATAATCTCGTTGTTCACAAAGAATGTATTTATCTAGGAACATTTCGTTAAACTCCCTCCATTATATATCTTCAATCTTTTCCTCCTCCTTTGTGTTGTGGATTAATGACCACCACTAATCTTAATCCTCCAATAGATTATAAACTAACATGATGAACATCTCATTTTGTCACATCTTAATGTGAGAAATATCATCTCAAGGAAACTTATCCACTAATAATCTATAAATGGATATTTATTCCCATTTAATGATCGAGGTTGTTGTGACTTAAAGTGATCTGCCAAAGCTCCTCCATGTGGTAGATCTAGATGCTCAATATGGGTAAGGTTATTATTTATAACTTTGGAATTTTTTCTTAGAATAGTTATAAGTGGCTCCATGCCATTTGCAGCTTCAGAGGCATCATAATTTTCTTGCATCAGAGGGAAATCCCTACCTGGAATACCTGTGTTCAGGCAGTTTCCATTTCATCCCCTAGACGCCATTTTTAGATAATGTAATAAATAATATTTGGTTATGAATCAATATGTATAATCTTAACTTAGAAAAAAATACTTAACATAAAAGGAAATTCTATGAATGACTAACCACATAATAAAAAAATTGTTTCTTTGAGGAAAAAATTACATTTCAATCCTTTAGAATGGATTGTAAGGAAAATTTGAATTATTCTATTAATATACCCCAGGAGTGTCAGACCAGGTATAGAGTAAGTCCTGTTGTCATGTACTAGGATTCCCCGGGTCTGGCCAGAAACACCGCGTCAGATTTTTCACTCCTAGGTACATCTAGGCCAAACCACCTCAACTTGTAATATCCATATGGGTGTGTATTTTCTAGAAAGATCTATATAAACAATTCCATACATAAATATCAAGATGTTCTTGTATGCTTATCCTCAAAGACTATCATTGTATTTGTTCCATAATCTACATTTTTTTAAATCTATTTTCCAGGATTTCATCTAAATTTTCACTGATACAAACTTTAAGGACCTGAACCAGTTTCCCAGAACCATTTCCTTATTTTTTACATTGGAATATAAACATGTAACATGTATCCTGATGTACCATGTAGTTTAGCATATTTTGGAAACAAGATACATATATAAGGTCATCCCTAAATCATGAAAGGAAATATAACACTACGTTATTTTATTAGAAATATCCATGCCTCCTAGATTTTGTGTGCAAGTCACTCAAAACTAACTTTTTCATATAATAGGAAAATGAAACATAAGAATTTGGTGAGCTCAAATGCTCAGTAAGAATAAGAAATATAGTGGATGATAAAATAAACATAAACATTAGGTATGTTGAATAAAATAAAATGCATGACTTTATAAATAATAAACATGAACACATTATAGAAAGAATATGAGATATGTAAATAATGCCAATATAATAATGGGTATTATACTAATATAATAACCAGATGAACTTGAAATTAATAGAATCATCATGATGGAATTGCATATGATGGAAATTATATAACATATTTTCATGGCCTTGGCTAAGAAAAGTAAAAATGAATAAGGCATCGACCAAATCCATATCTTAAATTGGGCAAGACCTCGCCCAATTCCACATCAATTAATCTCATGAGAAGTACCGATGCATAAAGGGGATATAGACAGCCCCACCCATCACATAATAAGTCAAATTAATTCCTCATATGAGTGGGGATAAACATAAAAAACAAATACATTCATATAGTAACTAACATATGAAATCTAAATAACATTCTCCGATTATTAAGCATAAACTCAAACCATTCGATGAAAATTGGTTATTGGTTTTAGGATAGCATATAAAAAATAATAGTAGTCATATAAAATACAATTAAATATGGTAGATGATATCATTAAATAGTAGTACAAATAATACAAAATAATCAACAAGATTTTTGAAATAGATTAAAATACTCTAATAAAATCATTGACTAATCCTTGAGATAAAAACACATTTAATTTTTTAATTAAGTGTTTTTTTCAAAAATTTCTTATATTATACTAGAAATAAATGCAGATATATAATTAAGAATAAAATTAGTGATTTTATAATGATAATTTTTTCTAAAAAATTTTATTGAGTTCCCATGAAAATTGGTATGAATGTGAGAAATTCACTTGAATCGGGCTTGTATTTCAAAAATATTTTTGAATGTTCCTTTTAAAAATTGTTTCACCACATAAAATAAGGAAGTATTTTGGTTGGAAAACATATATAGAACAATTTGACAGATTTCATAATGAGTACATCATAATACTTAATAATTTCATTGATGTAATTAGATAATAAATTTAAACAGAATGAAAATGATGGTTCGAGTGAAAAACCCTTACCACAAGTCTGAATCTATTCTGCACTTGAACACAAGGTCATAGAATATGAAATTAGACTTAGTAATAACTAATTTAAAAAAATATTATACATGTATTTAGTTAATCATTATTCTGATATGTTCATTTATGTCCTTATTGATAAGTTATTATATTGAATTCCTTCATTCCGAAGTGTTCGTTTTCTTGATTTTCATCAGCAGTTCACTTGTTTTTCTGTAATGGAGTTCATATGGATTTAATGTAAATCAACAGAATTTAAATTAAATATTATTTATGAACATCTAGAATTGTTAATTTTTATTTCTATCATTTGGGTACATGGAAATAGGAAGAATCATTAGATGAAATATTAATGACATTCAATTTGAATATTTTGGAGGTATTTTGGTAATTATGAACTAGTTTGGTCATTAGATTTAATATTATTTATTTATATTGGTTACTAAATATGAATTTTGATATAATACATATATTATAGTCTGGTTCAACCATAAAAATGGTTTCATGATGGGTAATGAATGAGAAATTTAAGAACAAATCATTGTCTTCAAGGATGTTTATAATTTTGAACGTCATGGGCATTTATTTCGTTTATAAAATAAAATGGGGAGAGTAAGAATATTGGTGATGATTCTTAAATTAACATGATATAATTCTAATATTTATTTGATACTAGTGTTTTCATGGACATTTTGATAGAGGAGTTTTGAATAGGATAAAAAAGAATATAAATTTAAATGAAACTAAATGAAAAAGAAGGGTGCTTTACCTTTTCAAATAACTTCTTTGAGAACCTCCTTAAGGGAAGGGGCATTGGTCTTTTGGAAAGAACAAGATCATCAGAGATGAGAGGATTAAAAAGGGAAGGATATTTCGGAAGAATGATGTGTATATCTAAAGCATAGAGGAGTCAATGGAAGGGATAGTGATAGGTGGTTGTTATAGTGGAGGAGAGATGTGAATTTTGAATTTTTAATCATTATTTTATTATTTCCCTAATGACAAACAACGTCATCATTTGTGTAACCCCTAATAGTAATAAGTGCATGTGAGTTCGAATCAAATGTCCTTGAATCAGTCATGTGGTCATAAATAGTCTATTTAACTAATAATTTGTAGATATGGTATTTTACCGTATTTCACTATTCATCCAAAATTCAAGAATATCATGAAAATCCCAAAAATTCACCCGAACCATTTTTAGACTTTTAAAATTCTAAAAATGAACTCCATATTTCAAAAATAATTTTTAAATATTATTAATATATTTTTAAATAAAATCTTAGTGGATTTAAAAAATAATAATTTAAAAGGATAATTAGTTTTATATCACACTAAAAAACTAATTAAGATGTCATTATATTATTACCTTATGAAAATAAAATAATATAATTTTTACTATTCATATGGGTAATATTTTTTCCATATTACTATTCATAATTATATATTACTATTCACAAAAAAAATTCTAATTTGATCAGTCAGACTCCAAATGAAATACTGATCACAACTCTAGAAGACTATTTTTTCAAATTCAAATGATTGTAGATGCAATGTAGTGTTTAGAAGATAGATTATAAAATGTGTTATTTTGTAGGTACTTGGTGTTTCAGGCATTCAATATTTAATTTCAAAACCTTAGGGTGTTATAACTAGCTCTTGAGTGGTGAGGTCCCTATGTCTGGATATATTATTTGTTCAGCATGTGTGGTATGTCATTACTCTTTCATCTATATTTACATGCATGTCTCCCATTTTTATAATAATAATGAAAATTTAGGTGATGTTCTTACCATGGAGTGGGACAAAATGGAATGAAACATGTATATACTTGTGTAGATAATTACCATACTGTATTTTCTATTCAGAACTTTTGAATTTTCTATAAAATGATTTCAATTCTATTTCATTTAAAATAATAGTATTTTGTAATCCTACTCTCAATACCCCAACAACATGTGTCTAATCTGATGCATGCACTGGGTCATCTGTGTGCACTAGAGTTGAAGATGAACGACCAATATGATCAAATCCTATATTGATAGTTTAAAATGGATGTAGGGTAAATATAGTTAGATAAGGATAGATGGGATGGGGATAAATCATAGGATATGAATATGGTGTAGGTGGGAAGATTTATGGAGATGACATTGACATGGTACATTAATAAAAGGATACATAAGATGATTATGGAGGAATGTGAGGGAAAAACCCAGAAGGCTCAAGTGGAATATGAAAATGGTTGGAAGATGGGCTGTCTGTTGGTATGTCTGGGTGTGAATGTGTATGATAGATAATCTGTGTAGCTTTATGATCACAATCTCTTAGACCAAAACTAGTAGGTTGAGAATAATTCAACCCTGGTTTAGTTGATCATCCTTAAAAAATTTGATAATGTTTAAGGACATAACATTGAATATAATGCTTAAGAAAAATATTAAAATTACTATACTCACGAAGGGAACCAGAGGAGGCCACCGTAGATTGTTCATTCATAGTATCAACAAAAATGAAATGTACACTTGTCTTTATGATAAAAAAATTCTACTCAATAAAAATATCAATGTGTCAACCAACATTAAAACTAGAACACATGGACTAATAAAATATTATAAATTCTACTATAGTTGACATAAAGATAAAAATTCCACCAATAATAATATCATTGAAATTAATATTAAAATAAAAATATCTAAAATTTTATAAAGGATATGGATGCTCGAAGTTGTATGATATATGAAATGTAATACAAATTTTACTCATCTCAAACAAGAATGGAAAAATTTATCACCTATCTCTATCCGTAATATAGAATAAATTCCAATGATCGTCCAGTAACTCACAATGTATCTTTTAACTACCAAAATAAATATTATTTTGTTTTATATACTCATAGAGTGTGCATAAATTGTGAATGATGTTGCCTTAAATAAGGATTCAGTAAGGACGAATAAGTCTAAAGTGAATCTTTTGAATATCAAAGATGAGGAAAATCACCAATTATAAGTTAATTATCTCACATATCAATAGACTAGCTAGGAGGACAATGTTTGTGTAAGAGCCCTCCACTGGTAGAGGAAACATGTTCCTAGGTGGGAAATAAAGTATCAAAATAATAGAAAAGTATTAATGGGATTGGTATCATAATGGTGATGGAACCCTGGAAAATAATGATAATGAATGTCATAGATGACATTTGAATTGAAATCAACAGAAGTGGTGTTGGGAAAAAAATCACCTAGTTTCATGACATAGAGGAAGAGTAGAAGAAAACAGTTTGTTGCTCAATAGAAACCATAATCATTATCATGAGGATGTAATAGTTACTTCTCTCCCATTTTACTTTATTGTTAAAAATGTAAAATTGAGAAATGTTGGATGAAGCGTTATATAAAATTTAAGTGCTATATTCTCCATGTTTTCATTAAAAGGATAATTACAAATACAATAGTTTGTAATGAAATGAAATTCTTAGAGAAATACTAAATTTAACAAATCATTAATTAAGTGTAGAACATTGAAAATTTGACAATAAATTATGGAATATTTATGAATCTATGGATATATTGAAGATAAAATGGATTTAATGCGTATTTTAGAATGAATTGAATATGAAATCAAGGATATAGTTTTACTAACGATTTTTGGATATATGGGGAAATGATTGAGTGATTTATTGTAAAAGAACATGTTGTTTTCATCTGAGTGATTTTCAGGATACATAGATGCTATATCGAATAAAATTCAACCAATAAAATGTTTTCAAGAAGTTGCATTTAAATGTTCAAAAAATCTGGTGAAGATATGTATGGTATTGTAAAATATACTTAGCCTCACATAACAGAATGATTCATTATATAGAAATTAAAAGAAATGTTTTACTAGTGTTTTCAACTAGCTTCTAAATCTGCATCTTCCTCACCAATTTGTATGTGTAAGAGTAGTCCATTGATGAATATAAATAATGGAAATTCATAATTTTCATTACCCGTGTAATGGTGCGTAATTGTACACTAGGCTATGTAATGGTTAGTCTAAAATGTTCAATTCTATGTAAGGGTACACTAATCTATATAAAGGTAACACATGAATTATTATATATAATTATAGGAGATAAAATAACTCCATAATTCATTAATGAAACAATCATGTTACTCAAATAATTTATTACATAATCAATTATTATTTATAAAAAATATAGGATTTATCCTAATGTAGTGGATAATAAAATTAATGAAACAAATATACCTCTTACAATCACATTTATTACGAAAATATAAAAATGAAATCAATAGAATAAAAAATAGAAGAAGGATTTGGGAGTCACAACTATGATGTTGAATATCGGTTGGAACCAAAAAATATCTAAATTTGGAGTGAATATAGGAAGAGAAGAGGGAAAGTCGACACACAGGTGATGGGTGAATAAGTCATGCAAGTGAATTAGGGAGGGTGGGAGGCCAAGGGGTAAGAGAGTACACTATCCCATTGATTTTTAACAAATTGTCGGTATATCTAAACAAATAAAAATGATTTTTTAGAACCTTTTAGGATAACATGTGTACACCAACAGTTAACATCAATCACGGAATAGATAGATTCCATACATTATATACTAATAGTTGATACAAACCATGACTATCAATGTGTGTTGATAACACTATTTTTTGGTAGTGTGTAAATCATAATAAGAAATATATAAATATTTTTATATGAATTAGATTATTCATGATATATACTATCATAATTAATTTTTTTTGAAAAATATAACCTTTTAATCAGCAGTAAATAAATTATTGTCAATATTTATTTTTTATCACTAGTTTTAAGAATGCTGAAAAAGTGTAATCAAACATTGAATTTTTTATAGTGATAAATGTTTTTCATTTTTTTTTTGTTTTTTAACAGTGAGAGAAAATAGAGTTGAAAAAATTGATATTTTTGGTAGCGGATATTATAAAAATAAAGATAAATAAATATAGTTAATAAATATATTAATGTGTCACGTGGTGGGGTGAGGAGGCCCAATTCAAGGGTATGTAATGAAATATATATCCCTAATCTTGAAAATGTTGGAAGGAAATTCCCATAGTTATTTTAATGAATAATTTCCATAATTTTTCGTTTATTTCAATATTTTGGTACTCGTATAATGTTTTTATAAATACCTAAAAATTAATTTATATTCCTATTTGGAAATAAATCCCATTCATTCCACAATTGAACTGCAACTCAGTTTTATTATGTAGTGGGTTTTTTTATAATTAAAAGCATTGAAAATATATCTTGTTGGGGAAGGAGTTAGCACAACATTATTCAATTGTGATTTTTTAGAGAAATTAATGTTACATTGATATATAAATTCATACACCTGATATAGTCATAATGAATTGGGAAATCCCATGACTCGCTTCTAACTAGTTATTTTAAAAACAAATTAGAGAATATTAAATCCCATCGGGGAATATGTGTTTATGGAAATAATAATAAATAATTAAAAAATATTATGTTTATTGAAAATAAAATCATAGTTTAAATTTTGTATAATTTTATCTTAATATTTCATCAATGGAATTATAATAAATACATGGAATGTAAAATTCAAAAATATAATTTTAAATATATCATTATAAAATTTTTCTTATATATTTATAAATAATTTTTTAACATTAAATATTTTTAAATTATAATTTTAATAAACAGTTAGCGACTGATCTCAAGTGAGTAACTGAATTAAATTAATTTATATTCATTTAATTGTAAAAATGTTGACAACACAGTTTAATGAAATCAAGTGAGTGGCTCAATTATATGATATAATATTTTTCTTATTTTAAATGATGGATTTAAGATTCATTGATGATAGTGGATAGATAAATAATAATAAAAATGATGATAATATGATATTTCAATTAAATTAAAAGATTTACAATTTTTGAAATTTCCAGTTGGATTATAAAGGAAGTGGAAGCATCTTGTAAATCTAAAAACACTTAAATTGATTGCAAACATGCAGGAAGCATACATGAAAAAATGTATCAGTTTATGTGATTACTATATAAGGATGGAGGGGGAATGAGAAAACAATATTCATCTAATTCAAAATTTATGTCACCTGAGTTTGGTAAAATTGTGAGAATGTCATCTGTTATTTCATATGGGTTGGTGATTTTGATTTTGATTTGATTCTGTGTTGATTATTTAGCTATCATCAAACTTGTATTTATCATATTCAAAAATTATCATTCCATTGTTGTTGATGTGTAATATCAATGTATTTAGGGAAGAAGATAGATTCTAACATTTAATCAGGGGGTGAGAAGTGGAAATCATATATGGATCATGTTTTATCCCTTAGGATGCTAGTGAAATTAACATAATAAAGATTATACCAGATTAACTATTGTAATTAGTTTATATTAAGTGATAATGTGTTGTTTATTTGCACTGAGATAATGGATTGATTATAATTTTATGGATTGTTTTCTAACAATAATAATCTTTGTATAGCATGTTTCTTATTCTGGGAATATAATGTTGAAATTGATTGATTTGGATAAAGTTCCAAAAGTAGATAATGTTTTGTCTGTTTGATAAATAATTAAAGGGGGGATATGTTTAACAAATCCAGTGTTTCTCATAATTTGATGGTGATTAAATTGATGAAGTATTCATATTCAACTAAATGTGTTCTTCCACGTGTTATAGGAATGGGAAAAAACATGATGTTTCAATTATAGTTGATGTTAATAAAAGTCATGATGAATGAGTTTTGTTCTTCCTTATGGTTGTAGAAACTGGAAGCTTATGACATAGATCATCATTAAATAATTTATTAGCTTGTTGTTAATTTTGATATTATATGTTTTCATTTTGAAAATAGAAATTAATCCATTTAAATTGTTCTTTAATTACAATTGTATTAAATTCATACAATATATTGTAATATATTTACACATTTTTATATCTTCTAGAGTTTTACATTTTTTTATCATAGGAGTTGATTTGCATGGCTTGCTCAATTGTTTGGATCTCTCAATTTGGGATTCCACCTTATCTATTCCCCATATAGCTATTATCATTAATTTTGGCCATCAGTGGTTGTTTCCACCGAATCTATCATGGCCATCCATTTACTAGAGATGTTTTTTTATGATGTTGGATGAGTAGTTCGACATTGGCTTTTTGGGAGACTCCCCTTGGCTGTGTAGTTAGTCAAGTTGGATATTGGTAGGTGGTTTCATCACCAATGTGATACCTACATTAGATATACGAAACAAATATGAAAATCATCCTCCTGGGTAGTTGAGTTAATATAGTAAGAATAGGTCCAGATTCTTGAAATTGACGCCCTCTCTTCACTGGTGGGTTTTTTCATCACACTGTTGGTCCAACATTCTTTTTCTCTTGCCTTGGGTATAGAATCATTTGTCTTGGCCTCAATATCACCATTGGTGGTGTTATTTTCCTCCACGTTCGACTCATCTCATGACCCACCGACCCCCTACATGCAAATAGTATGTGGCATAGGGTGGATCATGTTAGGGTTCTTCACAGTTGATGATGTGTCAAAATTACTCGAATCCATGGACATGGAATGATAATTCTACGGAAAGATCCAATGTAACCATTAGATTGGTATTCATGGATATTGAAGTGATTGGAATCCTAGAAATCGTTCTAGGGTTGAATATTTCTTCTTAAACCTGCTTCTTTCTTTAATGCTACTTCTAGTGCGCAGTTCTGTTTTACCTCATCTATGCATTTAAGTTGGTTATCTTATATTCCTCTATACAATGTAATGTGCTATTTATTTTGAGAATATAATGATGGTGTATGTTTTGGTGGAGTTATTTCAATGTTGTAGGACCCAAAGGGACCCAGGCACGTTAATCCAGATGTTTCCTTTGATTTTCGCATTTATTCTTATGAAATTATTGTTGGTTTTCTATACCCATATCATAACACTATTTGTGTTTGTTTGCATTGTAATAAAATTTATTTTTCTATTTTTTATTTTGAAAGAACCATATTGTTTATTTAGGGGTCCTTTGGAATTGATTTGGGGTAAATGTATTATGTTATTAACGAAAAAAATGTTGTATCAGATCCACCCGAATAAACAATGAAGACTGTGAAATATGAAATAGTAAAATGTAATGGTTGCAATGACTGTATTTTTTGGAAAAAAAATATGAGATCTTTTTTCATCAAAAAGGGATGAAAGATGCTCTTTTCATACCTAAGAACCCCCATGTATGTCTGATCACTGATGGCTAAACAGTCACAACCTATTAAGATGTCCCTCGCGAAGCCTTAAGACTAATCTGATTGTGAAGCTAATTTTTTACAGTGATTTCGTTATTTGTCAAGGATGTTTTATGATTAATGGGAAAATAATATAACTTTGTATTTTTTGTGAAAATTGTTCTAGCCATTGTTTTCCAAAATATCAGACTCATGTATTCAAATGTATAGGACTCAGTTTTTCCATCGTAATGAGAAGAAGTTATATGATGGTCATTAGACTCACCTTAGATCCGGAATGAAATAGAATACATATTTATATAAGTAAATGTTCATCAGACTCACCTATAGTCCATAATGAATTTCAATAAATCACACGGGAAGTAAACGATCATGAGATTCACTCTGAATTTAGTAAAAAGAAGTGATTATTTTGATGGAGAATCAATGTCTCCATGATTATGATTAATTTAAATGTGATGAATCTTTTCTAGTTAGACTTTTATACAAACCGTATGTTGATTGGTGAACTTGTGATACAAGCATGTTTGATTAATGGGAGAAAGAGATGGTACAGATTGACTATAGAATTTAATCACCATCGTACACTATCAAAAACATTCATACCCAGAAATATAATACCAAGACTATTCATATATATAAAAATCATACATAGTATTAGGAGAAATGAAAGAATCCAGAATTATTCCAAAGTAGATGAAAATGTTTTCAAATGTCTCCATCAAGTTTTTCAAGTGTTTAATTACGTTCTTTACCTATCATGTGGATCCTGAATTAAGATGAAGAATATGTTTTAAAATTTAACTTGGTAAAGATATCACAATATCACCATCCCATTTTTTGAGGACCTGACATTTGAATCCATGAGACTTGAGATCAAATATGGGTGGAGAAATATTTTTGGGGTACGGTAGTAGTTACTGTAGCAGGAACTATGAAAGATACTATAGCAAGTACTTCTCAATACTATATTATTGATAACTATTAATCTGTTTAGGATATCAGTCCACTAGTTATTTACTCAAGGCCTTCAAGAACATCAGGCCTTATACATCCTTCATGCTAGTAAGGATTTCGGGCCACCTCAAGGACTTCAGGCCACCTTAAGGCCATCGGGCCACCTCAAGGCATTTTGGCCACATTAAATTGTGTTTAAAAGGGCTAGAGATACTTTACATGGAGTAGATTATAGATGAGGATTCAGAGAAAATATTATTCATTATAGTAGAGATATAAAATTTGGATGAAATATAGGGTATGGTAATTGCCATCAGGACTAGGCTCTGCAAGCATAAGAATCATTGCTGAATTTCCATGCATAGGTGGAGAGCTAACATCATGATGTAGACACTAGGGAGGGGGTATTCAATGTTGTTATAGAAAATATTATTTCCTCTCAATCCCTAGAGTCATGTAATGTTACAAATCGTATGGGACATGTAACAGTTCCCCATAAACCAATAAAAGTGGGATTTTCAAAAATGAATAATGGATGGCCTTTGGGCAATTCAAGCTAAACCGATCAATGGAAGAAGAAAATATATACTGGTTGTTTGATTATATAATCCTAGTATGGGCTATCTCAGGAGATATTTTTACTTCTATTTCATTCTTTTAAGGTTATATTTTTTAACACTATTTCAGATATTGGTTTTCCACAATGGTATTTTCTATTTTCAACCTTTTATTTTTGAAGAACATTTTTAAATTTCGATGATGAAATTTATTGAAGGAGGGGAGAATGTAACACCCCTTTCTTCCACGATACGCTTCTCTTTCAATAATGGAATAGCTTGAATTGTACAAATGTTCGTGATTCTAACACACCGCAACCAATCAAAGTAGCTTTTATGAACAGTAATACCCATTTTTTGAAATTTAATAAATTTTATTACTCAAATTGGACTTCATTTATGGATTTGTAACATCAAAATTAGCCTAAGTAGAATTTTTGGTATTTTTCTCAGAACTTCCAATTTTTGATTAATAATGAAAAATACTAAACCTTAAATAAAAACAACTTATTTAATAAAAATAATTTATAGTGATAAAAAATACTATTGAGCGGTTTTAATGAATAATGAGAATATATTTTTACCATTTTATCCAATGATGGTCATTATAATTAATTTACTTTGAAATTGTATATAAACAATTGTCAATCATTTGATTGATATTGTTTCTTAAAAACACGTTATTTATTTTGACAACATGAATTAATTATAAAATTAATTAATGCAACATATATGTTTTGAATTTTTTAAAATAGACATCATTTTTGAATTTGGAATATCAATTTTAGATTGGGGCGAATTCTTAGTATTGTTCTGAAAAACATCAATTTTTGATGAATTTTAAAACCACTATGTGGTAGTTAAAAAAACTGATTTTCATTTAAATGAAACATTACTAATTATATGAATTTAATTTCAAAAATACAACATACATGGTTGTCATTATTATGTAAAATTTGGTTCAATGGGATTACAATAATATTTGGTGAATTGTATCGTTTATTTTTTATTAACTGCGATTAGAGGTAATTAGAGTAATTTAGGGTTAAAATAATATTATAAGAATATAAAAATATCTTAACACATGTCCTACTCTTATTGGATGAGTCATGGACGACTGAGAAAAACAATGGGATGATTTGTGTGACCCCATGGAGCCACATTGGTAAGATAATGACAATAATACCTCTTATTTAAAGTAAAAATAAAATTGTCACAAACATGTATTGTTTGACTAAAATAATTTTTACAAGGGGTTATACAAGTTATATTTTTGACTATAAATATTCTTTGGAAATCCAAAAAATATTTCCTACAACATGGTATTTCTTTATAATTTTTTTAAAATAAATTGATTTATTTATTTATGACACCATGATGATGTAGTGATTACCTCATTAATGAACGATTTAAATAAAATGAAAAGATAAGGTAAAATATAAGCATTACACTTGCTTAAAGAATATTAGACGTGTGTATTGAGAACCCGTATCACCATATCCTCTAAATATATCATTTTGGGACCTTTAAAATCCGAAAATCATTTCATAATAAATTAACTTTTCAATCTTTCCAAAAGACCCCCTCCTCTCCTCTTATAAAAGCCCCCCCTCTACTACCATCTTATTCACACCATCTAAACAATTTGGCTCAGCCAACCTCTGCCCAAATACTATCTCAACTTCCCTCTCTCACTCTTATAAGCCTTACATTGGGTAGAAGTCTTCGCAAAGAAGCCTTTGTCTCAAATCATAGAGTTACCCAATTCTAATGTAATGTCTTCTCTTATGTTCTGTTGTTTTATTTTGCTTCTCCAACACCTTAAACCCTTTTCATTCCATTATTTTGAAACAACACCAGTATATTAAATATAAAATGATGTTTTTATGAGAAGGATTAGATTTACACTAACAATCACCACCTTCTAATTGTTAAGGAACATATTGTTTCTGTGGGTGGTGAATTACTGCCCACAAAACGATAATTGTTCAATCTTTTTTTAAAACCTTTCATGGTGGCCATTAATATGTCAATATATTTATATATGATATATATTAAATTTATGTTTTCCTTATGCTTCTGTATTTTTCATTTATGACATACCTTTATTATTTCCATTATGGGAAAACACGATAATTTCATTTTAGGATGTGTGGACTACCACCCCCTAAAAGTGATTTGAATCGTTAATGCCATATGTGGGACATATAAAGGAAGGAGTTAAATGATATTATATATCATATTGTCTTGGAATTATAATATACCTTTATATAATTATGATTTAATTCCATTATGTTTGAAATAAAAATTAAAGTAGCGTTCATGTGTACTTACGGATTACCGTCTCCATGAGTGATGCGTTTCATTTCTTACCTCTAAATATTATGTAATATTATAAATGATTCTATATACTGGATATTTATGATATATATGATATATATGATATATATGACATATATGATATCTATATCATTTATATAATTATAATGATAGTGGATATTTTTCCACATAAACAACTTGTAATTATAAGATGTAAATTTTTGACTCAAGTACAAAAGATCAGCAAAATGACCATTATTAACATAAATTACTACATAATGTTCATAAATTGGTAATAAGTGATTTTAAAGGAATAATGAACTAAAAATTGTTCTTAAGAAAGTATAGTTTACCTCTAGTTTTTTGTTCAGGAGATCAAAGAACGACCGAGTCAAGTCGGACACGAGGTAAGGGTTAATTCTACAACCTCTTCATTATTCAAGGTTGTTTATATGTAAATATCTATTCGGACCACTTGATCATCCACGTCCATGTTTTGTAAAAATTTCTTTCAAAACATTTTTACTATCTATTAAAAAATGGGTTAAATTCATTTATAACCTTATTTTACCTTATACATTTTTGAAAAGAATCATTTCATCATTTTCCAAAGAAGGGACTTTAGGACATTTTCGACAAAATTATGGTAAGAATGACTTTTTTATATTATATGGCGGGTGCAGCTATTTTCATCCATTATAAAATCATTGAAGCATCCCTTACAATATTATAAGAATAATTTCAATTTAAATGTTTTCTTTTACAATTATGTGACTTTTAAATGATTTTAAAAAAATTATTTTTCTTAAATAGTTTTGATTTCATCTATGTCAACATCCTTTCATAAATTTTTAACTTATGTGAAGTTGATTTATTATGATTCAAAACCTCCATATTATATTGATGGTTTTGTGATATGTTTGATTGTGGATGTTTTATTTTTATATCATTCATGGTTTATGGAGAATGTATTGACATTTGTTAAGCTTGTTTTAATAAGAATGGTTATGTTATGTTTAAACCTGTTCGTATGAGAAATGCATTGGACATAATAGGTGACGGGTGGAGCCTGCTATATCACTTTGACGCATCAGTAGGTCTCATGATACAAACTAGTGTCTTGACACATGGCATTGGCAAAATCTAATTTGTAGTTTTGGCATAAGGACTTGACTATGTGGTTATGATAGTATGAAATTATGCATTCCATAAATATGAATGTGATTATTTATAAATCATGTGATTATTCTACTAGAAGAATATCTATGGGAATGATTAAATGTAATAATTTAAATTTATTTTTTATATACTATGTTTAATTTCATGTTTAGAAGGCTTTTTCGTTAGTTATATATTGCCTTAAATGTTGATGCATATTTATAAAAGTTTATGCTATTTTGTTATCCTTACTAAGCATCTGAGCTCAATCTTTTCTATGTATTATTTTTCCTAGTATGTGAAGAAGTATTTTATGACTGACCTGGAGGGATAGTGTGAGGGTATATATATGTGTGGACTATGGAGAATATATTGTTGTAGTTTTTCACTTTATGATGTAATGTAAGACTTATGAATGTATCAGGTGTTTCCCAGGTTACTAAACTAATCAGTATTTTGAGACTTGACCTTTTGTGATCTTACCAATGTTATGTAATAATGCACCGACTCTGGGTAACAAGGGTCGAGGCGTTACAGTTGGTATCGGAGAAAGTTTAGTACTATCCTTGGAATCTAGATTTAGATAAACTCTAATTAGAGCATATATCCCTAAGATAGGCTTTGAGGATTAGTATAGAAGAACATCCTAAAATATATATATTGTACAAATTTTGTGTGTTTTCCGAGAAATATATTCTTTTCTGGATACGAGCTGGTAGAGGAGGCTTGGGCACAGATGTACCTAGGGGTAAAACCCGAAAACACCTCTTTGAGATAGACTCCAACGGGAACTGGTGCACGACAATGGGACTTGCTGCACTCTTGGTTACGATACTCCTGGGGAATATGCTTAGGATAATTCTCATTTTCATTACAAATAATTATGAAGGGTTTATCAGTATATACTTCCTCAAAGAAAACATTATTTATGACTATGGATTATATCCATAAATATTTCAATTTATGTAAAGTGTTTAACAAGTATGGAATTATGTATTTTGATTCATCAAGTGTTCTATTTTATGCCATTGTTTTGAAATGGTGTCTAGTGGAAGAAATGGAAACTATATCAATGCACTCACCCCATGTAGGGATTTCCATCATACTCAAGATAATTTTAGTGGAGCTGGTGATACAACTGGTGCTAATCAGCTCCTCATCATACAGGGACAACTCAATCACATTATTAATAATAAACTTACTCGTATGGAAAACCCTGATCCTCAATGTGGAGGATCAATGATAGACCACTTAATGAGGCAACAACCACCAACATTTAATGGGTTAAAAATCCATTAGTAGCTGAGAAATGGATAAATTCCCTAGAGAAAATATTTCAGGCTTTAGAGAGTAGTGATAGGGAAAAAGTTTCATTGTCAGTTTACCACCTCACTAGAGATGCTTAACAATGGTGGTTATTGATTCAAAATATAATGTAAGATGAATAAGTATCATGTTTGGAATGGAGAGAGTTCAAAGGGATTTTCATAGAAAAATATGTTCCTCTTGACCATCTAGTTGTTATGGAAAGATAATTTCTGAGTCTAAGGAAAAAAGAGGACGCGAATGTTGTAATGTATGAGTCTAACATTTCAAGGTTATCAAGACATGATGTAGATTATATACATAACCCAAGAAGTAATATTGATCGTTTCTTTGATGGGTTAAAACCGTTTCTCCATCGAACTTTAGTATCACTATCCTTCTCACCGTATGAAGATTTTATCTCGTGACCTATCAAGACAGAAAAATAATTCTCTATGTCTTATGATAAAAATGTAAAGTAAGAGAAGAAGAGAACGGTGGAGAAAAATATAGATAAAGGTAAAAAGGGAAAGAAGGATTTTCCATTATTTGATAATTGTGGTAATATCACCTCGGTAATTGCCTAAAAGGAATGGGAGTTAGTTATAAATGTAGAGAAAAAGGTCACCTGACTCGTGATTACAAGGGAATGAAAGAGGTTGTCATTGTTGAATGCTACATTTGTAGTGATGTGGGGCATTATGCAAATGAACTCCCTAAGTGCCAAGGAAAAATACCTCATAAAATTCCTTGGGAGCAAGGCCAAGCATATTCTATTCCTATAGATGATGTTGAATAATTATTGTATTTGTGTTTTTGGACTCATGATCTATATTATGGTTATAAGGAAAATGTTATATATTTAATGATTGTACTTAGTACTTGTTTTTTTCATTAAGGTTTTAATACGATGCAAGAAATCATATTTTTATTATTTTACAATAAGAGATACTTTACTTTGTTTGAGGAAACTGATGTTACAATTGATTTTGTAATTTATATAAATTTTAGAGAGAGTCTGGACAGCAGTATATTGGATAACTATAATGGTTGGAATGGATTAAGTTGAACTTCAGATAGCATTGTTTATGGTTAAAACATTTCTGATGATTAGTTTTGGAATATTATAATACTATAGTTTTAGGAAAAGGAAAACCTGTAGGATGGGGGATAACCCGTCATGTAATACAAAGCTACGGGAATATAACCCAAAACCATAGTGCGACTGGCCTTTATTTCCTACCACTAGCCTACAGGAAGTTCCTGATTATTAAAAAATAGTTTTCCTCATCTAAATGGCATGTGTTAATATATTGAACCTTTTACAATGACGATAGATATAATATTTTTGAGTTTTATTTCTTTTTGGAGTGAAAGATGGGTTTATGGTAAAAAATTATTAAAAAATGAAAGTCTACATGACAAGTAAGTATATTTCCTTACATTCTAAGTAAATCTCCTAAACAAATTCCTCAACTATATGAAAGGTATCTTAAAAAGAAATGTTGTCGGTTAACTTTTCCAACTGGGGAATCAATGACCATTTAACCAATCAAAACATTGTGATTTTCTTGTAGATAACATTCTCCTAATCCTATTTTCTATAACTCTCCATCAGACCCTGATTGTTTGTTTCTCTTCAATATCCATGTTTTCATAGAATCATAGTTTTAGTTATCTCGAGTGACCATTGTACTTCTCTTTCTTTCTTTAAAAGTTCTATTTTTATTGAGCGTGGGAAGAACGTAACACCCCAAGCATCCACGATACACTTCTCTTTCCATAATGCAATATCTTTCATTGTATGCAAGTTCAAGATTCTAACACCCAGTGACCAATCAATGTAGCTGTAATTAATAGAAATTCCTACATTTTGAAATTTTATAACTTTATTTTCTAAATTGGACTTCTTTTTTTGGATTCGGAATATCAAATTTAGCCATAGTTGAATTTTTGGTATTAATCTGAGAACATCCAATTTTTGATGAATGGTGAAAACTACTAAACTTTAATTAAAAACATATTTTTTAATTAAAATAATTTATATTGATAAATTATATTATTACGTGGTTTTAAAGTAAAATTATAATATATTTTTACCATTTTATCCAATTTTGGTCATTAGAATTAATGTCACATTGAAATTGGACATAAACAATTGTCAATCTTTAGATTGATTTTTTGAATTAAAAACATGCTATTTGTTTTCACAATGGGAATTAATTGAAAAATTAATTAATAAAACATATATGTTTTGAATTTTGTAAAATAGTCATCATTTTGGAATTTGGAATATTAATTATAAGTTGGGGTGAATTTTTGGAATTGTTCTGAAAAACTTCAATTTTTGATGAATCGTGAAACCACTAAGTGGTAGTTAAAAAAACTAATTTTTCTTTTAAATGAATCCTTACAACTTCAATGAATTAAATATAAAGAATAGAACATACAAGTTTGTCATTATCATGTGAATGTTTGTTCAATGGGATGAACATAATTTTTGGTGAATAGTGAATTTGGAGTACTACTAACCGCGATTAGGGGTAATTAGGGTAATTTAAGGTAAAAATGATATTATAAAAATATAAAAATATCTTGACACATTTACTACTCTTATTAGATGAGTCGTGGCTGACCCAGATAGACCATGAGACAATTTTCGGGACCCCATGGAGCCACTTGGGTAACATAATGACATTAATGCCATTTATTTAATGTCAAAATAAAAATGTCACAATAAAGTATTTTTTTACTAAAATAATTTTTACAAGGGGTTATACAAGATATCTTTTAGAATAAAAATAATTATTTGAAACCTAAATTATTTCCGACATCATGGTATTTTATTATAATTTTTAGACATTAAATAAATAAATTTATTTATGAATCCATGATGATGCAGTGATTACCTCATTAATGAAAGATTTAAATAAAATGAAAAGATAAGCTAAAATCTAAGACATACACTTGTCTAAAGCCTATTGGATGGGTGGATTTCGAACCCTCATCAACTTATCCTCGAAATACATCATTCTTGGACCTTTAAAATCTGAAAGTCATTTCATAATAAAGTAACATTTCAATCTTTCCAAAAAAGCATTTTCTCTCTCTTATAAAAGGCCCCCAACTCTACCACATTATTCAAACCTTCAAAGCCATTTGGATCAGCCAACATATACCCACATATTATCTCAAATTCCTTCTCTTACTCTGAAATGCCTCACTTTTTGCATAAGTCTTCTAAAGGAAGCCTTTGTCTCAAATCAAAAAGAGTTACCCGATTTTAAAGTAATGTCTTATCTTTTGTTCTTTTGTTTTTTTTGCTTCTCCAACCCCTTAAAACCTTTTTATTCAATTATATTGTAAAAACAATATTATATTAAATATACTAGGATGTTTCTATATGAAGGATTTGATTTAAACTCACACACACCTCCGTCTAATGGTCAAAGAACATACTGTTTATGTTGGTGGAAAATTACTACCTCACAAAACGATGACTGTTCAATATTCTTTTAAAACAATTCATAGGGGCCATTAAGATGTCACTATAAATATATATATATTATATATATTATAAATATTTTTTTCTTATACTTCTGTATTTTTCATTTATGGCATACCATTATGGTTTCAATTATGGGTAAACACGATAATTTCATTTTAGGATGTGCAGACAACTGCCCCCTCAATGTGATTTGAATCGTTAATACCATATGTGGGACGTATAAAGAAAGGTGTTAAATGATATTATATATCATATTATATTAGAATTATTATATACCTTTATATCATCAAGATTTCATTTCATTAAATTTTAAATAGAAATGAAAGTAGTGTTCATAGGTACGTACGGCTTACCATCTTCAGGAACAGTGCATTTAATTTCTTACCTATAAATGTTATATAATATTATAAATTAATATATATATATATATAATGGATATGTATGATATATATGATATCTATATCATGAATTTAATTATTGAGATAATGGATATTTTACAACATGAACAACTTGTAATTATAAGAAGTTTATTGTTGACTCTAGTACCAAAGATCGACAAAACGATCGTTATTAACATAAACTATTACATAATGTTCTTAAAATGGTAATAAGTTATATAATAGGAATAATGAACTTGATAAAGGTTCTTAATCTTCTATAGATTAACTCTAGTTTATTTTTCAGGAGATTAAATAACGATCGACTCAAGTCGGACACGAGGTAAGGGTTAATTCTACAACTTCTTCATTATTAAAGGTTGATTATATGTAATTATCTACGAGGACATCTTTATCATCCACATCCATGTTTCAGAAATATGTCTTTCAAAACATTTTTACTATTTATTAGACAATGGGTTAATTTCATTTTTATAATTATTTGACCTTATACGTTTTTAATGGAATCTTTCCGTCATTTTCCAAACAAGGTACTTTTTGACCATTTCGCTAAAATAAAGGTAAGAATGTCTTTTTTTAACTTATACAGAGTGTGCGGCTATTTTCGACCATTATAAAATCATTGAAGCTTCCCTTACATTATTATAAGAATATTTTCATTGTAAATGTTTTATTTTACTATTATGTGAGTTTTAAATGATTTAAAAAAAGATATTTCTATCAAATAGTTTTGATTTCATCTATGTCATCATCCTTTGATGGATTTTAAGATTATTTGAAATTGCTTTATTATGATTCAAAACATCCAAATTTTATTGAAGGATTTGTGATATGGTTGACTATGGAAGTGTTATTTTTATACCATTCATGGTTTATGGAGAATGTATTGACATTTTGTATGCTAGTTTTAATACGAATTTTTTTGTTATGTTTAAACCTGTTCATATGAGGAATGCATTGGACTTAATAAGTGACGGGTGGAGCCCACTATATCTCCTCGATGCATCGATAGGTATCATGAGACAAACTAGTTTCTTGGAAGAAGTCCTTGATGAAATCTAATTTGTTGTATTGGCACAAGTCCTTGACTATTTGGTTATGATAGTCTGGCATTATGCCTTCCATCATTATGAATGTGGTTATTGATATTGCATGTTATTATTTGACTAGTAGAATATCTATGAGAATAAGTAATGGCATTATTTCATTTAATTTTTGCCATACTATGTTGATGTTCATGTTTAAATGGATTTTTCATTTGTTATACGATGCCTTAAATATTGATTCATATTTATAAAAGTTTTAGCTATTTTGTTATCCTTATTGAGCATCTGAGCTCACCCCTTTCTATGTTTATTTTTTCCATGATGTGAAGTGGTATTTTATGACTGACCTATAGGGATAGTCTGTGGGGATATGAGTGTGGACTATATAGACTGTTTTGTTGTAGTTTTTCACTTTATTATGTATTGTAAGACTTATAAATGTATCTACTGTTTCCAAGGCTACTAAACTAATAATCCTTTTGAGACATGATCTTTTGGGATCATGACAATGTTATTTAATAATGCACCGACTCTGGGTAACCAGGGTTTGGGCATTAAAATTCATGTAAAAATATTCCATTTGAATGAAAATAAATGTCAAAAAGGTTTATTAAACAACTAATAAATGATGGTTGGATATACATTTAAGTATTCCTCAACAAAAGGAGATTGAGATGAAGTCCCTTACAAAGATGGTATCCTTTGATTAAGGATAAATCGATTACATAAATATGTGTAAAAATATAAATACACCCAATATAATTGGATATTAAGTGTAAAACAAAAAGAATTCATCGACAAATATTTATAGTATGACATAATCAAGAAATAAAGGTTTAACCCAATGAATTGAAATTGGGTTAAGAAGTTCCCTTATAGAAATTCAACAGCCGAACAGCGTCAAATTAAAATTCAGAAAATGAGTTTATGACAGATAAAAAGGGTATATAATCACTTGGACATTTATTTAAAAGCAATATGGAAATATTAGAACATATCCCAACATTAAGAAGATGTAAATTAAAAGACCTAACAAAAATAAGTCTTTTAAAAAGAGGAATGTGAAAGGTTCCTTTACCAATTTTGGTAACTTTCGAAACATAAACCTCCTGAAAGATGTACAATACAATGTTGATGTAAATACCCATGAACAGATGTATATTACACAAAGAATGGAATAATGGGAATTATATACATCACCCAAAAAAAATGCGGACAAATATACCATGAATGTCACGAGAATAAATAATGACATTAAAACCCCTTACCTCATTGTAATAAATCAATTCATATACACCAAAAGATAATAACAACCACATGAATCCAATAACATCATAATATAAATATAATCATGATAATATATATATCAAATGTATGTACACAATTCACCACATGTAATAAATAATTGGTTAACAATGGAAATATCCTGGAAATAATTGTGAGATAAGAAATCCACTTACCTCAAGTCCGACTTGTCTTGTTCGTTACTTTATATTACTGAATTATAAACATTTGCCAATTTATAATTTCTTAAGGACATAAATTAATGTTTATTATTAAATTAATATCACATATTATCATGTTCTAATTATTAGTTAATTATTTGATTTCATATCATAAATTTTTTCGATGTTCGGTACATGAGTCAACAATGAAATTGTTTGAAGGGAATTGACCATTTAGTTATAAGTACATCAACTCCAGAATTTTTTTCATGAATTAAATGTCATATATATCTAGTATATATGTATTCAATAATATTCCATTATTTTTGGAGATACTAAATGAAATGTACCGTTCATGGAGACGGTAAGCCGTATGTGCCCATTAATGAAACATTCATTTTTTTGTCATATTAATGAGCATTAAAACTAAATTAGACATAGATATATTAAAATTATAGTAAAATATATATGTTATATAGGTAACATATGTTAATTAATTACATTATTTATAAATTCCATGTTTGGTATGAACGAGTCACATCATTTGAGGGGGCGGTTGTCCACACTTCCTCATATGAAATTATCGCATTTGCACAACATACAATGAATAAAGGTTTGTTTTAAATATAAAATAAAGAGGAATTGAGAGAAAATAAATATAATATATGTCATATATAAATATATTTAAATCATAATTTCCACCATTGATGGTGTTAAAAGAATATTGGAAAATCATCGTTTCGTGAGGCAGTAATTCGCCACCCACAGAAACAGTATGTTCTTTAACCATTAGACGGACGTGTGTGTAAGTGTTGGTATAATCATTATCATAACAACATCCTAGTATATTTAGGATACTGGTGTTATTATGGGTTCAAATAATAATAAGATAGTGGTGAGTGAAGATGGAAAATAAAAGAAAGAAACTCGAGAGAGGACATTACCTCTAAATAGTTTAACCCATTTTGATTTGATCCAAAGGCTTCCATGGAATGACTTATGCCCAATTTGAGGATTCTCGGAGTAGTATAGGGATGTGGAGAGATAATATGAGAATAGTTTGGATGAGCCAAGGGCTTGTGATGTGTGGGTAAGTGGGTAGAGGTGGGGGACTTTTATAAGAGGGAGGAGGGTCACTTTTGGAGAGTCTTGAAATGAGACATAATAATAAAATGATTTTCGGATTTTAGAGGTCCCACAATGATTTATTTACAGGATTAAGTGATAAGGGTTAGAAATAAAATAATACAATTGGTTTTTGTCAAGTGTAAGTCTTAGATTTTACCTTATATTTTAATTTTATTTTAATTATTCATTACTGATGTAATCACTCCATTATCATGGTGTCATAAATAAATTTATTTATATAATGTCTAAAAATATTTTTAAAATAAAATAATGTAGGAAATATTTTTAGCTATCTAATAACTATTTATAGTTTATGTGATAATTTATGTTTACAAATGTAAAATTGTTTTACTATAAGAAACATTGTTATATATTTGTTCTTTTTTAAAAATAATGTCAGAAATGTCACTATCACACCCGTTTTAATCTAAGGGCACTTAATTTTGGAAAATATCATCCCATGGTCGACCATGACATAAAAAAGAGGATTTGGACATATTTTGGGGCCATTTTATATTATTATGATATTATTTTATTACCCTTAACTACCCGATTACAAATTAATCACGATAATTAATGATAATTACCGTCGTTACTATTCATAATGTCCAAAACAAAAGATTACTAATTAAATAATATAGATCTTATGATTCCAAATATGTAATCCATTTTACCAAATAACAATCACAGAAATTGCAGTAATTAATTAAAAAATAATTCCCGTTACCAAAACCAATGACATGTTTTTAAGAATTAAAATTTATCAGAATATTGATTGTTTTTACATCCAATTGAAAGCTAAAATTTATTCAAATTAACAAAATTGTATTAAGTTATAAAAACATAATTCAATTAAAATTTAAAAATAATTAAAACAAAAATGTAACTATATAATTAAATTAGATGAAAAAGCAGTTTTGATGTCAAATGTAGTATTTTTCACTATTCATTAAAAATGATCAGTTTTCAGAAAAGAACAAAACATCTATCCAAAGTAAATATAAGATTCCAAATTCATAAATTACATCAATTTTACCAAATTCAAAACATATAAGTTTCATTAATTAATTTTATAATTAATTCATGCTTGTAAAATAAATTGCATATTTTTAAGAAATAATATCTATCAAAAGATTGAAACTTGTTTATGTCCAATTTCATTATGAAATTAATTTCAATGATCACAATTGGATTAAATGGTAAAAATATATTTAAACTAAATTTTAAAACCAATTAAAAAGATAATCTATCCATATAAATAAATTAGAATAAAAGGAGGTTTTGAATTAAAATACAACATTTTCACTATTAAAAAATGAACTTTATCAGAAAAAAACAAGAATTTACACTAAGTAAAATTTGATGTCCTGATTATAAAGAAAGATTTAATTTTGACGAATATAATATATAAAATTGGAAAAAATTCGTTTTTGAAAAAGGTTTGACCATCAAAAGGCAGTTAATCGATGTTTTAAATAATATTATAATATTTATTTTTAAATTAGGATTAATTTTCATTTTATGACTCTATTATTTATTGGGAAATTGTTAAAATATTTAACCAAACTTATATAATAATTATTTAGTTAGTTATGTTCATTACCTCCATTACAACGGTTAGGCATTAACTACCAATTAAAATAATATTATTATATTATTAGTGTGCAATGTTAGATTTCAAAGAAACTCGTTGTTGCGTATTGGGTACACCATCGAACATAGATTTCCCTTTAAAGTAATATTAACATTTTGTTCAAAAATATAACTAAATATGAAAATGTCATATTCTTTATTTACCATGTATGTTTTATTTTGGTTTAAACCTAGTAGGTTGATGGTATGTCATGGAACTAATTCTTAGGAACTTTTTTAGATTTCTATTTGGAGACCCTGAGGTAGGATAAGCCTATGTAGTTTATGTGGTGATCCTATTGGTCGAAGATAACGATGGAATACACTAGTTGTTTAAATGTCTTGAAAAATTTTGTTCCAGCATTGTAAAAGGATGAGGCAGGTATTGAAAGATGTTTTTAGAGTTTTGTTAAACATGGGATTAAGTCTATGATGAATATAATTATTATAAAAAGAGTTAATGAGGTGGTGGATAATTCCCTTATTTAAGAGGGAATCTAAAAATAGGCCCCAAATAGTGTGAATACAGTTAGAATTCGATAATTATGTTTTGAATATTTCAATCGAAAGAAGTGTACATTGGAGAACATTTACTAAGGTGGTGGTGGAAAGAGTAATCAGATCACAGAAGTATCACCTCAGGATAGTAGTCATTATTTCATCCATTAGTCTAGGAGGATGGGGCACATGTGTGGTTGGTGTACCCGAACACTAGTTTACTATTGAGTATGCTATAGAACCGGGAATGTGCATAGGTTCTATAGAAACGCTCGATAGACAGTTACTAATGGAAGGTTGAGGCTGGTGATGAGTGCAGATAGAGGGTTGGTTACCCAATATCAGGAAAGCAGTTCGAGCTCTACTGGTCGTACGAGTTGACATGGAAGATGTGGTACGTTGGGGAGATATCATTTTTATTATAGGTTAGTGTGAAGGACCATGAATTCATAATATATTTTAAATTAGAGGGGCATGTTAGCTTCATACTTTTTATTTTACAATAAGAGGAGGTGTGGTCGACCCATCAATTGTTCGAGGTATGATCCTTTTATCTTCCATGCCTGTTAATGCTTTATTCGATATAGGTTCCTGACATTCTATTAATTTGTATCATCTTTTGGTTATGTAGGGTATAGTGGTGGAATATTTTTGAGAGTTCAATCGATTGATATAGTGTTAGGGATGTGTGAAATGAATATTAGGATGTTTAAGGGGTGTGCTCTTGAAGTTGGTGGATAACCATTCCTATAGGATGTGTTTATTCTTGAGATAACAAGTTCTAATTTGATTTTGGGGATTGATTGTTTAATATTTTACTAAGTCCATATAAACTATTAATGTAATAGGATAACATTAATATCTTCTTATGTAGACACTTATGTCCATCCTGGTTAGTTGGATATTTGATCCGGCCATACAGGGACAATTTTTCAGCAGTTGGGTGAGATCACAACTCAAGTGGCTTACCTGATGCTTCATGATGGAGGTGTAAAGTATCTTGTATTTCATCTTATAGTGGATCATCATTATGATGTCTTTCCTATGGAATTATTATGGGTGGAACCATAATGGGATGTTGAGTTCACTATAGAGTTATAGTTTGGAGCATAACTAATTTACATTCACCCATATTGAATGGACCTTCAAAACTCTTGGAGCATAAAACTCTATTAGAGGATTTGTAAAACAAGAGTTCTATTCACATGAGTATGTTACCGTGGGGATCTCTATTGATGTATCCTAATAAGGATGATGAATCATTGTGGTTGTGTGTCGATTTTTTGAAGCCGAATCAGATGACAGTTAAGAACAAAAACCCTCTTCCATGATTCAATGATCTTTGTTGAATTGATAAGGGTTGAATCAGTGTTCACTAAAATTTATTTACGATGAGGGTATCATTATCAAAGGGTACGACCTATTGATATACCACATATAGACTTTAGGAGAAGATATAGTTTATATGATTTTTTTGAAATTCCATTTGGATTGATTAATTCACCCAAAGGGTATATGTAACTAATAAACATAATCATTCATGAGTACCTGGATCTGTTTGTAGTTGTCTTTGTTGATGAAATCTTGGTGTACTCTACAATTCATGACGTTCATGAAAAAATCTAGATATTTTATTTTGTAAAACATGATAAAATAATCTATACACCATGCTATCCAAATGTAATTTAGGAATTGATATGGTGTATTTCAATGTCCCATCATCTTTAATAAAGGCGAGTAAGTGTACCTAGAGAAGGTGCGAGTAGTTGAATCTTTGGAAAAAAAGAAGAATGATTCTAATCTATGATGTTTTTTTGGATTGGATGAATATTAAAAAAAATTATTAAGGGTTTCTCCCATTATAATACACAAATTTCCGGACTGACTATGAATGTAATCTAGTTGAAATGATATAGGGCATGTGAGGATGATTTCCCATAGTTAATGAATTAGTTGGCATCCACACCAATTTTGATCATATCCAGATAATGTGTATACCTAGTTTTATGATATGTATGGTGTTTAATGGGGGATTTTTGATGTTATGTTATCATGTTGTGGCATATGGGTCAAGGAAATTGAGGCCTAAGGCAAGAAATAAATCTATACGAGATCTTGAGTTGGTTTTAATGGATTCTGCATTAAAGTGTAGGTGATAATACATAATCGGAGAATAGTTTACCATGTATAATAATCGTAAAATAATTAATTACACAATCTATTACTGTTTTTTGAATCATTGGATTTGTAGATGGAATGAGTACAAGTAGTCATTTGACATAGAGCTCGTTTACACTCTGGGAAAAAGGTATATTGCTTCAGATTCTTGGATCCACGAGACTAAAAAATATATAGTTTAAGAATATTATTCAAAATGGAGGATGATAGTGTTGTTCACTGAGATGCATCATGATGTTTAAAATAAGGACAAGAAGATGACTGTTTCATACATTGTAGTTGAGTTTAGGCTTTTGAGCTGGATCAAAGAATGTTATCCAGAATATTTATAATGTTTGGATTTAGGGGGGGGGGTGACGTAAATATGTGGTGTAACCTTCATGTTGGACTGTTAATGATGATTTCGTTTATGTTTGTGGTCATGTGATTGTGGCTACATGTTTTTAGGAAAAGTTTATGTGTGACTTTTATGCATCGAGGTGGGTGATGCATCTTTTTTTGACTAAAATGTATAATGATCTTCACAGATAGTATTGGGAGCTTGGAATGTGCAACGAGGTTGTAGGTTTCATGGCGTAATTCCTTACATGTCAATAGGTGAAGGCCGAGCATCAAAACTTTGGTGGATTGTTACAGTCATTTCCTATTCCATGATAGAAAGGGGATGACAAAATAATGGATTTTGTGGTAGGTCATTAGTGGAATCCTCAAAAGAATGATGTGAAATGGGTAGATGTGGATTAGTTGACCATGGATGCATATGTCATAATAATTTGTGAGTCACTGACCATTGATCAGTTCAGTGAATTGTATGTCTCGTAAATAATTTAGTTGGTTGGGGTACCATAGACTATAGTTTCACCTTATGATATTCATTTTACATCACGTTTCTATAAGGTATTATTGAACATTTTTGGAACCCAAGTGTGTTTTAGAATTTATTTTCACCCTCAGATGAATGGGAAATAATATGATAATATTCATGTACTAGATTATATATTTAGGAATTGTGTCAATGATTTTGGTGGATCATGAGAAAAGCCAATAGAAAATGTTTATTTCACCTATAATAACAGTTACCAAGAAATGGTTCTGATGAAATTGTTTTAGGATATCAATGGTAGAATACGTAGATACTCATTGTGTTGGATAGTGGTATGTGAATCTGAATTTCTAGGAATGAGTCATATGTAGTCGATGTCAATAGTGGTTCAATTAATTTAGAAACATATAAAAAAGATCAAGGTAAAAATATTTCATATGTTGATCGATGTCAAAGACAACTTGAGTCTATGGTGGTTGATCATGTGTTTCTTTAGGTGTTTCAAAGGTTGGTTCACTATCGGATGTAGAAACCAGGATTTTTGGTTCCCAAGTATATGGGGGGTTTTTTGAGACTATGGAGAGGATTGGGTCAGTGGTATACCTATTGGCTCATCCACAGTGGTATAGTGGCATGAATGATGTTTTTTCATGTGTCATAGCATCAACAGTATTACCATAACTCATCTCATGTGTTTGATGTCAAGGATGTTTTGGTTAAAGAAGATGCTTTGTTTTTGGATTGTATTTTTTTGTGTATTGAATCTATGAGTATTTCATATCCTCATATTTTTTTCCTTTAATTGATAAGGGAGTGAGACTTCAATCATCTTTTTATGAATCCTAAAACATTGTTTTTCAAGTTGATATTAGGTTGGGTATTCTAGGGGTGCTTGAATCCAGAACATAGGCTATGTTTAAGCATGTGTTTTTCTCTTGATTCGAATAAGGTAGTCTACAAGTTATATTTCTTTGTCTTGAAGTGGATTTCTTCATGTTTTGTTGTGTTAATGGTTCTCTCTTTTGTTCCTATGATTCTATTTAGTGGATTTTGTAAAATGGTAGGATAAATTATGAATTAATCCCCTCATGATCCGTGTGGGATGAATTGATGTTGACAAGACCAATTTATGTCCACCCATGGGGTGTGACAATATTCCTGAACATTTACAATCACACCGTTAATTATGGAATTGACTTGTGATAAATTAGTTTCCAAGAATAACATGATTATAAGTTAGTTGATTTGGATAATGGATTTTTGATAGTTGTAATTAGACTTTGAAAATTTCATAAGGGTTTGTTAGGGAGTAATTAAAATAGGGTTAAATAGAATATGTTGAATGTTTCTATTGACATGTGAGATTGAAATTGAAATGCATGAATGGGCTGATACAAGAGAAATGTTGAATTATGTGAAATGGGTTAATGTAAAGCAATTATTAAATCACTTAAATGGGTGGAGGTATGAAAGTGTTTTCGGATTAATGGGCTATATATGGTGTATGGTAAATGTGTAAAAGGGTTAAGGCCCAATGATGACATTATAGTTAAATGGAATGTGAATTGTGAATGTTATGTTTATTGATTATTCAAGGTTTGTGATTAGGTATATTTGTTAATTAGATGAATAAAATAGAGAACATGTCTTGTTGGTATGTGGGGTATTGGACTGAGGGGCGTCCCAAAGGCCATGATATATGTAATATCTAATCCCCACCCCTATAATTACTGGGATTGGGAGTCAAACTAAGGCTCTAATCCCCTAATGGTTTCATTTGATGAGTCAATATTAACGGTGCTACCAAGGTGAGTCTATTGTATTTTTTTATGAAATGTTTATCACTTGTGAGATAGGGAAATTAAAAAAGTCATTTATGTATAATAATTGATAATATTATGATGGGGTGTAAATTATGTAAGTTAATAACCCTTGGATTTATTGAATAAGGTGGGTTATGTGATCAAATCGAATAAATGATCAATGTTTTTACTATGAATATTATTAACTAATGGAACTCATGTTTTCTTTTGTTTATCATTCAATTTATTTAGTATATTCATGTGGTATCTATTTAGACTAGATATTTTGTAAACAACATTGGTGAGGGCAAACAATGTTTTACTCACACACTACTCAGGATGCCATTGCCTACCCAAAAAAATTGATTTTTGTAGCGTTGGGTAGTGTAAAAATCATTGTTCTAGGAAACTGTGTAGCGAATGGATTAAGGATGGATGGTGATTCATAAAATGAGTTAGGACCTAATTTAGGTAATGTTTCCATTTGTCTTTATTTTGTAATTCCTTAAATTTTGGCACTGTTAAAATGACATTTCATATTTATATTTGTGTTATGATTGTACAATGTTTTGGAAATTGATTGTAATTAATTTATTGGATTATTGTCTATTTTTTCCTTATTTGTATTGTTTAATCTTGTGAAAAACACTAGAAAAGTTGTTATAGTATCCCCACATGACCTGTTAATCGATAACTGCTAGACAACATAATATAGAGATTGGGGATGCATGCCTGAGGATGGGTGGTGAACCAGCTAGGAGAACCAATTTAGTGGCTTTTGGGAGAGGGACATTTGAAGGGGTGATCCACACGTGTTGCAAGAATCTATGAACATCAACATATTAATCACTAGGGGATGGAGTGGTTGATTTTAATGCATGATTTATCCTCTTATGATCACTTCACGGATTGATTCTATGGGAATATCCCTTATCTCCCTTTATTTGATATTAGATTGTGGGAGAAAATCATTCTCCATTCATGGGAGGTTTCAAGGAGTTGTTTCTCTTTAGAGAATGAGAAGATTCTCTCCGTCTATCATTGTGAACAAAAAAAATTAAATTGAATATCATGAAAAATAATATAATTAGTTTTATATATAGCTTGGTTGGAAATATGTAATTGAAGAAGTTTCACTTATTATTTATTTCATCCTCATAGAACCCCATCTTAGTAATAATATTAATAATATTATTATTTTTTGACATATGATAAAACCATGAATTTAAAATAAATATCAATTAATCAAATAATATTTAATACATATTATTTCTCAATGGACCTATAAACATGATCTAACATTCCTCCACAATATTTATCATTCCTTGAATAATTCATACTTTCTAAGAAATAAATGTCACATCATTATTCTCCAATAAAAATATATATATTATTTTCATTAATTTAAAAAATTAATTTTTAAATATTCTGCTCAAATAAATTCTCTATGATAAGGGGTGATGGAATATATGAGATTGAGAAAACATAAATAATTAATAAACCATATATGAGAATAGTATTCATTCAACTTTTTAAATAATAATTAGTAATACATTTTTTAACTATGATTCCAGATACATTTAGTGTGTAATCTTTTATTCCTCCTTCACAATGGTATCAAGAGAACAAACCTAGAGTCCATAGTTAGCATCTGGAAACGCTCCAAGACACCAATATAGAAATATGTTAGTGTCACAACAACATAATACGTCATATATCAACTCACATTGAAATATAATTCCATAATCATGATATCTCTAATCAATCGGGTTGTATGATGATGACATCAACCAATGTGATCGACGACCCCTACATTGAAGTTATGGAATTTGAACAATACTATAAAAAATCATGATCATGGATTTATTTACGCTATATAATTTTAATGAAAGGTCCTGAGATATAAATTTCCATTAAGGTAAAAAAATTTCAAATACTTTCTCTCATTATTCATTAATTCAATATTTCTCATGATGCACACAAGATATCCTACCTCGCCGTAAATATATATCATAATGATTTTCATCAATACATCAAAGTACAAAAATTATACTATATATTAATAATAATGTTAAATTCTATAGATCAATACACATGTATGTATATTGGAACAACTAAGGACACATATAAAAATAAATTTACTACTGGAAGATATTTTTCTCAAAATACCATACACCAGATATTTCGTATAAAGTAAACCATGAGAAGGTACCTCAATGTCCTAGGATTCTCCTCCCTTGAAAACCTGCATCATTTCTACCTCAAATGATATCATCCAGAAATAGAACATATATTTTATGAATCATATTGTGACACTTCTAGATTTTCATCATAGTAGAGAACTCATATGACCATTCAGGGCGACGACTGCTCTTAAGATATTTTCACATACTATGTCACCCATATGATCAATCATGAGGTGTTAATAAGTTTACTAATATTAAAAAATATGAATACATATCATCATAAAGTAGATTGAAATTTGTTCTAGGACACAAACCCCAACACAAAAAACATATAACTCGTGATTTTATGATCACCACATCTTCCCCAGATGCATCAACCATGAGACCTTAGAAGCATAACTATGAAGAATGCTAAACTAAAACTGCAATGATCCTGATTATTCATATAAATACAACAATAATATAGATTTCATTTTTATAAAATATATTACCCATATCTCGACCCATGATTTCTCCATTATTTGTTTTCTAATATTCTTCAATGAGACAGGTTGCACCATAATAATATTGTTTTACATGGATAATGCATCCATAAAACTTCTACACTATCTAGAATTTTTACCTACCATTTTATTTCCTTCATTGTAATCCTCTATAATTTATGATTTAATATTACAAGATTCACACATAAGAGTGATACCATGTCACCTAATAGATTATATCACTTAAAAAGATAATAGAAAAAATTAACTCAATGTACAATTTGAATAAAAAATAATGTGACAAAAATTTGAAAACATAAAAAAACACGATGAAAACTCGACATTAGGCTCAGATGGATATCAAGGTGGTCTAAGATCAGTATTGGATGAAGTATGTGTCTATTCCAATGCTTACAACAAGTCATCGTCATGCTCTAGAGCTGTAGATGTATGATCAATGTCATCTTATCCAAGATGGATAGTAGGAAATGTAGGTTATGTAGACATGGTGGGATAATGATCAATGGGGGGGCAGGTGCATCATAGGATATTGTTATGGTATAGGTGGGAACATTTATGGGGGTGACATAAACATGGTATGACAATAAGAGTCAATATAAGATGATGAGGAGGAATAGGTGGGATCAACCTTGGAAGGTAAATTGGAGTATGAAAATGTTTGGTAGAATGGGGTTATGTGTGTGGGTCAGGTTGTCAGTGGGTATGATAGCTGCTCTATGATTCCCTAAAAACACCCCCACACAAAACCATACTAGTAGTATAAGAATAAGTCAACACTATTTTAGTTGAATTTACCTAAAAAAATTGATAATGAATATGGATATGACATTAAATGTAATGATGATTAAAAATATAACAACTATTATACTCACCATGGGAACCAAGTGAGGAAACCCAAGCTCACACATCCATTGATCAATATCAAATAATTTCATCCCTAAAAAATATTAAATATATTTTATAATATGTATAAAAATTAAATTTACACTTGTCTTTATGATGAAAAACATTTACATAAGAATAAAAACATTCTCTCCCGCAACATCAAAACCACAAAAATTGTATAATAATAAAATTTAAATTAAACCATAAATGATATAAATATAAATAATCATCCAATTTTAATATCATAAAATCTTATATTTATAAAAAAATATCAAAACATTAATAAAGTAGATGGATAATTGAAGAAGTATGATATATGAAATGCAATAATGTTTTTTTAGAAAAATTACTCATCTCTAATTGGAAAGGAAAAAAATTTATCACTTATCACATTTCATAAGCCTGAATAATATACAGTGTTCATCCACTAACTCAACTAATAACATTAAACTACCAAAATAATAGTAACTTGGGTATACATACACATAGAGTGTTCATAGATTGTGCAGGAGGTTCCCTTAAATAAGGATTCACTAATGAATAATAAGTTTGAAGTAACTTTAATTGATATCAATGAAGGGGAAAAGCACAATGTATGACATAATGTTCTCAAATATACCTCCACATGAAAATATATAAATGTTTGTGGAAGAGCCTTCCATTTTCAAGGGATACATGTAGAAGAGTGTTAGAAAACAATATCAAAAGAAGAAACATGTATTAGTGATATTGGCCTCTTAATGGTCAAGGAAACCAAGCCCTAAAGGATACATAATCTCATAGGGAACATTTGAAGAGGATTATTCAAAAAAAATGAAAAAATATATACTATAATGTCTTAGAGGAATATTAAAAAATAAGAGTCGGTTCATCATCAAAAAAAAATCACTAACATGATGATGTTAGTGGTACCCCTCTCTACTATTATTATATTATTAAATATGATAAATTGAGTGATTTAGGATATATAGGTAAATAAAATCCCTAGGGGAATTTACCATGTGTGAATTAAAATGAGTATTAGAAAAACATAATTTAATGATGAAATAATATTTCTAGTGATATTTGAAATTGAAAAAAATCATGAATTGAGTGTAGAAAATTGTAAATTTTACAATACTAGATGGAATATATATGAATCTAGTGATATTTTAATGATATAGTGGATTTCATTCATATTTTAAAGTGATTCAGGTTTCAAATCCATGTTTTATTTTTACTAATGACATTCAGCAATATGGAAAATATTCTATTTGATTTATTATAAACTATCATGTTGGTATCCTCTGATGGATTTTGATGATATTCTAATGATATATTGAAAAATAATTCTACAAAAAAACTAGTTTCAACAAGAGGTGTCTAGAGGTTCAACAAATCAGCGAGTGATAAATATTTGCTCATAAAATATACTATGTATCACTAGAATGTATGATTCATTTTAACGAAATTGGATTTATCAGATTGCAAGTGGTTTCAACTATCTCATTAGGTGTTATGTCCCCCAACCATGTGTATGGATATAAGAAGCACATTGAATAATATATGTAAGGGTCATTAATGATGTGAAATACCTATGTAATAGTGTTTATGAGTACTGTTACCTATGTGAATGTAAGTATAAAAAAATGAAGTCTATGAAAGGTTATTCTAATCTATGTAAAGGTAAATAATGAATTATTCTATATAATCGTAGGACATAATATAAAACCTAATACATTAATAAAACAAACAATTTACTAAATTATTTAATTCAATAACCATTTAATATATATTAATAATTAAAATTGTATTGTATTCATGTAAAATTTATGGATAAAAAAAATAAAATAACTAATATAACTATTACAATCACATTTTCTATAAAAATTATAATAATGAAACAATATTCTATAAAAGAGAAGAATGATTTGGATGTCACTATTATGATGTCGATGAATATCAGAAGTAAAAAAATATAAATTAGGTGAGAATGCAGGAGGAGAAAATTATTGGTCAGTTCTTGGGAGTGGGGAGAATAAGGCTCATGAGTGAGTCAGGGATGGTAGGATGTCATGGGATATGATAAAAACCATTGATCAATATAAGGGAAATGACATTATATAGCAGTGGTATGAAAAATATCCTAATAAAAGGTGCATTTATGAGCATGATCTGAGTGCGCTGATAAATCTACAAATGATCAATGTGAAAAATTTCACATATAATTTGTACATGTTGATCAGTTCTTTTTTATAACTGATAAATAATCTCTTTATTAGAAGTAATGTCAAAATTGATAAAAAGTTTTTAATAAATAATATTACTAATTAATTTAAAATCATTAAATTTATATTCAAAAATAATTTTTATTTATATTCATTAATAAGAAATTTATGTTTATATTTGGATGTTTTATGATCCGATCATACTCGGTCAATAAAATTAATTAATGAAAATAAATCCTAAATAGTGGTACAAAGATGTGGCACATGTTCCACCAATCACAAGGTGGAATACCACACTTTCCACAAGGCAACCATATCAAAAGTTCGAGAGAAAATGAAAAGATCCATCGGTTTGGCCTAATTGATCAAAACCCAATGGACCATAATTTAGTAGCAAGGAGGCTCACTCTATAATCCCCATGGACCATGAAAATAATTTAAAATAATCCCAAAAAGTGAAATGACACAAATTCATTTGTGTGTCCACCACACTGTTATGCCAGTATGACTGACGAACTCCGTCCATCAGTACAAATGATGCACCACGCGGGACCCACCACTACTATCCAACACCATCCTGTGTATACTAGGGTCATTATCAATCCTCCCCCAAATAGTGGTCTTCCTGGATCCCACATCCCAAGGCCTCACTACCAGAAAGAAAACCAAGAAGGCCTCTCCTAATCATAGGATCACTCCTACATCAATAGCCAATCTAAGATGACAGCCATCATGATGGAAAGAAACATGATGGTCTTCTGATGCCGCTTTATACCATCAACCCCAGTTCCTCATATTCTTCGATGGGAAGGTAACAAGATCATTGTGAAGGACCACGATATCATAATAGATCCTCTAGGATCCCACAGATTGAAGAGCCCCATCACTGTTTCATACCAAAACATGGCTCTATGATGATCCCCACCATCGTGGAGGACCCCACCACCGCGTCCCAGGTCATCAAAAGCAGTCATAATCTACACCCTAACTACAACTCCACTGAGATCCATCAATCTAAAACATTCACCATGACATGTGCATCTTGAGGCCAAATCAAACATGAGACCATCTTCATCCTGAGTAAATCAGCATTCTGTTTTCCCTGAAATAGCAGTCCTTGACTAATTTTCACTCAACCAATCCTTCTAAGACCAAAATCCACTAGTAACCCAATCACCAAATGGGGAACACCTCAGTTACTTATTTTAAGAGACAAAATTATGAACTTCAGGACCGTTGTGTGCACAACGAAGGGAAAATAGCTCGTTCTGTCCAACCTACTCTAAGGGGATTTGATCATCACTGCACATGTTCGATTTGAAGTTATCAACATGATTTCCATAGAATGAAATAGATAGAATTTATCTTCTTGACAGAGAAGAAATTCCAACACCGAAAAAATAAATTTATATAATTAATATATATTTTTGATAATTCAAATATATATATATATATATATATATATAACCATTAAATTAAATTATTTATGAGATTACAATTAAAAAATATTATATATTTAAAAAATTAAATGATTAAGATAAATTATATTAAATAATAACTATATTTATTATATGAATAATTATTTATTTCTATATATATTTATAATTATGTATTTATAATTAGATATTTATAATTAGTTATTTAAAATTATATATAAATATTTTTTAAATAGATTTATTTATAATTATAATTATATATATATAATTTTTGAATGTAATATCTGTTTCAATTGTATTTGGTCAATTTATATATTGATACATGAGTATAATTGATGTTCATATGTGATGTATTCATCATGATTGTTCATTTATACATTACACCCTCATTACATTTCAAGTTGTCCATATATGGGATGACACATTTTTTATGATTTATATGTTACTAGGTATGTGATTCATTCATGTTATGCCAATAAATATATTATATATGTTCTAATATATACCTCTAAAATTAAAATAAATGAATTTAAATTATAAATATATTTATTTATAATTATAATTGTAAATATATATATATATTTGAATAATTATAAAATTAAAATAGATAGATCTATTATATATATAATTTAAAAGATATATTTATAAATATATTATATTAATATTATGATTGTAAATAAATACACCTATATAGATATATGTAAATAATTAAAAAATTATAATATATTTATTTATTATACTTATAAGGTTATATAAATATATGATTAAATAAATATAATTTCAAATATTTGTATTATTTATTTTCATTATAGAAAGTATCCTCATTTCATTTTTTGAAAGTGTTTAATCAGTAATTAGACTTTTCAATGTTGTTTGCAATTAATGGATTATGTTATTTTACTTATCTGTAGAATTATATGTTTTGGTTTCATTATTGTTTTTCTAAAATTCAAAACTAATTTATTGTAATGTATTTCTATATATGTATTTGTAATATAATTATATACATATTAATATATATATTCAATTTATTAAATATAATTTTAAAATTATTTAAATATATTTATATTTAGTTGAATTATAATTATAAATATTTTTATTCATTTCTAAATATACATTAATTTTTAAACATTATAAGTATAATAAGTATTATAGTTATATGATATACAGTGTGAACAGTGGATTAAAACCCATCGTTCTATAAATTTACTAGAAGAATGAAAAGCACATGCAATAGATATGGTTAGAAATATAGTAGAAATACTGCACATACAAAGCCATTAAGAAATAAAGGTTCAGACAATGGTCACAATCCAATAGTATTGACACCCCTACCTCGAGAGCCACCCCGACCATTCGAATGTCTACCTCTCTTCCAGTTTTTAGGGGACATCCAAGATTCCTAAAGGTCATCAATATTTGATGAGACTTCTTCATGAGTCTCGTTCCCCCAATGAGAAAATATTTTTAAATAAAGAGTTCATCATGATTTGTACCATCCTTCAAATTAGTAATTCCACATTTCATGATAGTTTTAACACCAAAACATTCTTCTCTATGAGAATTTCCAAATTATTCATTGAGATAATCGTTTCTCTTGGACGTATTAAGAATGTTAATCAAACCAGGAGAGGGGTCCATTCCCATTATCATGGGATAAAATTGGTTATCCACATTTTCAGCTCGAGCATCATACTCACACAAAAGTTAAACTCTACCTCCACCGCTACCTCCACCGTTGCCTATGCCTCCTCGTTCCCCACCACCTCCACTGCCTCTAGCTCTGACTCTGTATCTACCTCCAAATCAACATCAACCAACACTTCCACCTCCACCACTGCCTTCACCTTGAGAAACTCTGCCTTTTCCTTCACCTATGTTTCCTTTGTCTCTGCCTCTGCCTAGACTGCCTAGATATCCTCCACTACCTCTACTGCCTCCTCCTTGACCTCCTATACCACCACCTCTACTTACCGCTTCTCTTCTACCCATGTCTACACTGTACTTGCCTCATTCTCTACCTCCCTCCTACTCTACCTCCTCAACCTCAACCTCTACCACCTCCCACCCCACCCTAGCCTACATTGCATCATTTTCCTTTTCCCCCTCCACTGCCTCTACCTTCGCTACCCCACCCCCTTCTCTACTACCTACACATCCACTTCACCAAACCTCGTATCCACTGCCTCTGCCTACGCCTCCTCTACCACAATAGTTGCTTCCAGGTGACCCTATGTTCTAAAAAGTCATGATTATATACATATATATATATATATATTAATTTTGATTATTAATTTATGTTATTCTGGGAAGTAATAAGATTTGGAGTGATATAATTAATGATTTCTTGGAAAATATAGTTATGTGTTCTAGATTTTAGTTTGATATTGAAATATTGATTTATTCCCCCTTTCCAATACTTATAATTGTCTCATATATGATTAGTGGTTAATAAAATAATCCTCTCAATGATTAATAGCCGTGTTGAATATTCTATTTATTGAAAATCATTTATGTTGTTTGATATTATCAAATTTTGTTAATTAATAATTGAATATGACCAAATTTATGGGATAAAAAATGAATTATGAAAAGATATACACTCATTTGAAGAGGTATTCATGCCTATGAAAATGTTTCCTAGAAGATTTTATATTTTTTGCAATGATTTACATAATAATGTGTTAGAGAAGTTTTAGAATGATTTAGAGATTTATGAGAAGCAAAATGGTCAACTCTATATCATGGTGGATTTAAACAGCATATATAACTCCCAATTAAGTGTGATTACTTTCTTATTCTGGTCATCCTTAATGAGATCATTTAAATAGTTAGACATCATTTGAATTTGACCTATTATATTGTCCTTGTGTATGATCCCAATCTATGTATATGTTCTATTTCATATAACTTTTTATTGCTAGATTCATGTTCCAATGGGATATATATTGATTCCAGGATTTCTTATCATTATAATAAGAATAAATTTCACTTATATACTATTTTCCGAAATAATTTAAAAATTTATCGAACATTATATACCAATTCATGTATGTTTTTCAATAATAACATATTTTTTACATAAAATCATTTTTTTGTTTTGAAAAGAATAAATTTGAATGGAAAATGAAATATTATTATGTCAGATGATTTGAAAACCAAATTTTTGGTGGAATGAAAATTATTTTAATGGTTTTAAAATGTTTTATAAATGGGTTCTATTCTATTGTCTATTTTGTAAAGGATTTTTGGTATTTAAATTAAAAGGTGATTTTTAGAAATGTATTAATTTTGGATAACATGTGTGAATATTTACTTATAAGAACGAATTTATTTAATTTTAAATTGTTTAGATATCTTTGATATAGTTATGAAAAATTAGAAAATATTTTTTGACTGTGTGGAATCAACTTTAGAGGATAAAGTTGAATTTCATTTTAAATAATTTGGATGTTTGTAATGTGTTAAGGTATTTGAATATATATTTTATTAAATACTAATAATACCAAATAAAATAGTATTGATATGAATATTGAATGGATAGATGTCAATCATCATAGAAAAGAGTATGAATATGGAGTAAAAGAGTTCATCTTGTTTATAAAATTCATGCATATGACCACTCTGAAATCCATTGTCATTGTTAACACTATTGTAATTCAAGAGTAATTAGTCTAGAGTAGTTGGAAGAACACTTGATATATCATGGAATAGATAAATGTTATAAATTTTTAAATAAACATGGGGAAAGGAGAATATTGCTAGTGGTTAGGATATCATTGAATTTTGGGATCATCTGATATGATTACAAGTGTGTAAAATGAATAAGATTGTATTGAAGATGTGGATAAAATTGTTAATAATGCTGAAAATATTATTGAGGATATGACAAGGAATGTTGTAGAATAACATTGTGATTTCCCAAAATTGTTTGAGAAGGTAATGGGTTGTGAAAAATGCCATTTTATGATGGTTTCACTAAATATACATCATTTTTTACCATACAAAAGCTTTATTATTTGAATAGAGGAAATGAATGGAGTGACGCTAGTTTTACAGAACTACTTACTATCTTGAATCACAAGATCCTAGTAGATAATAAGCACCCTAGAAGAACATACAACACAAAATGAATGTAGGACTCGATGGGTATGATCTCTAAAAGAATAAATCTGTATCCCAATGGTTGTGTACTATTTATGAATGACCCAAAATAACATATATAATACCCAAAGTGTTGTTGTTCATCACACATGAATGATGAATCTGGTACTAAAAATTTTTTATGGTGCATTCCAACCATACTCTGTTTTAGGCGCCTCTATGTATGTGGGGAGACTATAAGGCAACTGATGTGGTATACAGATACAAGAATTAATGATTGGAAACTTTGTCAACCGAAAAACTCTCTTTAGTCAAAGTGAATTGATCATGAGTATACTGAATTAGGAAACAATCCTAGAAACCTTTTTCTTATATTATTTGTAGATTTAGTGATTCTATTGGGATTTCAATGTAGAACACACAATATTTGGCTTGTTGTGTTGATAAATTGTCACTATCCACCATGTATATACATATGAAAAAAATAAATCATTTTATCTATGAAAATATCAGGACCAAAAAAATCGAGAAATGATATTGATGTTTTTTTGGATCCACCGATAAATGATTTGAAATTATTATGTTATTAATGTGTTACGTTGTATGATGAATACATAAATGATGAATTCATGTTGATAGTCATGTTGTATGGGCTGATAAATTACATTCTGCCTTATGGAAATTTGATTGGATATAATATTAAATGAACTATAGGGTTCCCGATTTCCGAACAAGGTTCATAGTCGATTATGTAGAGCCGTTCATCTAAAACAATGTATCTAGGATCTGATAGATTTCTACACCGACGACATATGTTCCGATATTAGATAACATAATTTGATTGAAGTTCAAAAGACTGTACAACACCATCTCCAATAACACGTGATCAGCTATTTGAGAAATCAAATGATATGGAATGTGATTTTGTTAAACCATTTTGGAGTAACCATATGCGAATTGGTTGTAAAAATAGGCCTTTTTTTGAATTACCATGTGGGATTTATCAATACGTTAGACATTTTTGTTGTACCTCTCGAACCCCTCAAGGTTTTATTTTCATGATCACAATCACCCTCATATTTATCTAATCCTCTTTCAAGTGTTTCTGGATTGATAGGAATCAAATCAGGTGGCCAAGGAATTGGGCCAAGCAAGCTTAAGTGGCAAAGGAACACAAGTGGACTGAAAATCAGTCCACCGGTCAACCGGTGGCTTCACCACCGGTCGGCCGGTGGACCCTGGGAAGGATGCTGAGCCACTGCCATCTCACCGGCCAACCGATGGCCAAGCACCGGCCAGCCGGTGGCACCCAGAATGAACAGGGTTTGCTACTGCCTCACCACCGGCCAGCCGGTGGCTCTGGCACCGGTCGACCGGTAGAGCCTGGACCAGAATTCTCAGCCACTGTCAAGGCACCGGCCAGCCGGTGGCCCTGTACCGGCCAGCCGGTGGACACAGTCAAACTAGCCGTTGGGCTGTTGACCAGTCTGCCCACTTGGCTCCCAACGGCTCTTTTAGCCTCACCAACGGCTCCGAAGCCTCCCCAAGGGTTCCTAGCCTATAAATAAAGGCCAAGGAAGCCCCGGACAACCACCGGAACATATACGAAGCCAACGGACATATTTTGGATCAATTGGCCAACCTCCGGCGGACTTCCTCAAAGGAACCCACCTAGCTCCAACAACTTCCACATCCAAGGAGCTCCTTCAAAGAAGCTTGGAAGCGGCCTTCAACATCTCCAATCAATCAAAGGCGCCCAAGACTTCCTCAAATACGGTTTTTCTTGTATTTATTATTTTGAGCTTTAAAATTGGGTTTGTGCCTACAAACCCCAAACTCTTTCTCATCTCCTCTTTCTTTTGGGTTTCACATCACCACTAAGGTGTGAAGAGGTTGTCAAGCTTTCCTTTAAATAGCTTGAGACATAGGTGAGCTATCCTTCACCTATAAGAAGGATAGTGGGTTCTTGCTAAACCATTAAAAGCAAGTGGGTTCTTGCTAAACCATTTCAAAAGCAAGCTGTAATAGGTCCTAGTGCTACCTCAAAGCCTAGTGGGTTTCTTGCTAAAACCATTGAGAAGCAAGCGGTAGGAATCTCTCAACGGTTGAGTTGGGAGCGGAGACGTAGGCCGGGTTTTGGCCGAACTCCGTTATCAATTTCTTGTGTGATTGCCTCTTTATTTCCGCTGCACTTTCAACTTTGATTTTAATTTGTTAATCATTTTTTAAAAGGCAATTCACCCCCCCTCTTGCCATCATTCCCTCGCTTTTCTTCCGCCCAACAATTGGTATCAGAGGAACCTTTGAGTAATTCCTTAACCCGGTTTCAAAGTTAAGATCTTTTTTATTTTGTTTTTGATGGCATCTACCTCTTTCGCCCCCGAGGGCTACTCTTTGGGTCGGGCTCCATTTTTTGATGGGACCGACTATAATTATTGGAAAACCCGCATGACTACTTTTCTTAGAAGTATAGGGTATCCCATTTATAAAATTGTCATGCAAGGTTACACTTTGTCTACCCCCGATGAATCCAAATGGACCCCCGCCGATATTAGGAATTTTGAGCTTGATGGCAAAGCCATGAACGCTCTCCATTGCGGCTTAGATAGAAATGAGTTCAATCGAGTGTCTACTTGCACCTCCTCACATGAAATTTGGAAACTTTTAGAAGTAACTCATGAGGGCACTAACAAAGTTAAGGACACTCGGTTAGACATGTATAGACAAGATTTTGAAAGCTTTACTATGCATTCTTCCGAATCTATTACCGATATGTTTACACGCTTCACTGACATTTGCAATGGAAGGAAATCTCTTGGTGATGATGTTTCAGCCGAGACGATGGTCAAGAAGATCTTATGGGTCCTTCCGAGCTCATGGGCACCAAAGGTGACAGCGATCCAAGAAGCTAAGGACGTCAAAAATATGCCGGTCGAGGAGCTCATCGTATCCCTAATGACCTACGAGATCACAATGAGGAGGCAAGCTCAAAAGGAGGGCACACCAATCAAGACACCAAAGAACATGGCCCTCAAGGTACAAAAAGAAGTAAGCTCCTCCTCATCCTCTTCCTCCTCATCTTCATCATCTTCAAGCGGCGACTCGGAAATGGAGAATCTCGCCCGCCAAATGCAAAAATTCATGAAGAAGCACAAGAAGAAGAAGAAATCTCGCAAGGCGCGAAAGCAAGAACCCACCGCAAGATCCGAGCCCAAGGTAAAATGCTACGGGTGCGGCGAAAAGGGCCATTACAAGCCCGATTGCCCACTCAACAAGAAACGGGCCACGGAAAAGGAGAAAGGAAAGAAAAAAGTCCTCAAGGCGACATGGAGTGACACCTCCTCCTCCTCCTCCTCCTCAAGCGATCAAGGTACAAAATGCCTAATGGCATTCCATGAGGTAACATCTTCCGATTCCTCTTCCTCATGTTCTTCAAATTCCAATTCTTTAAATCATCTTTCTTATGAAGAACTCTCATTTGCTAGAGACCAATTAGAAAAAGGTTTTCATGAACTATCTTCAAAATTTGTTGCTTTGAAAAAGTCTTTCAAAAAACTCTCCTCCGAAAAAGAACAACTTCTCAAAGAGAAGGAGGAGATGTCCCTTAAAATCCAAAATTTTCCAAATGTTGATTCCATGGAATCAACCATCAAAGACCTTAGGGAGACCCTTGCTAAGTTCACCCAAGGGGAACAAAATTTGAACAATTTTCTTGGTTCCCAACGTATATCTAGAACCACCCAAGGGTTAGGATATACCAACCAAGCTTCCTCCTCCCATGCACCCACTATTTTTGTAAGGGGGAGCTCCGATTTTAAATTTTGTAATTATTGCAAAAAACCCGGGCACATGATATATGAATGTAATTGCAAAAACGCCCGGTATGGTAGGCCCAAATCGATTTTCTATTCGGATGAATTCTATAGGAGAAGACCCGCCATGAGACAAGTATGGATTGAAAAATCCCTCTTAGCGAGTCTCTCCGGGGCTAAAATCATCTCTTTCCAAAATCCCTCTCCCCGGTGACTTTTTGTTTTTATTTAGGGGGAGTTAGGATCTTTTAAGCTTTTTTGTTATTTCAAAATTTTCGATTCCAACTTTTAGTTTCAACTCTTGGTTTCAAAATTTTCAATTCAAAATTTTCTATTCAATTTTTGATCCAAAACTTTCAATTCAAACTGTTATTCAATTTTCATTTCAAAATTTTCAACAATTGGTATTATTGTCAATTGGTTTAAAATCTTGTTTTTCAAATATTTCCCTCAATCAAGTTTTATGCCCCCCTCTATTTTGATAATCACAAAGGGGGAGAAATTTCTTGATTGATTGGGGGAGAATCCTTTTCATCATGGTTAAGCATTTCCTTTCAATTTTAGTATTTTTCATTGTTTGTTTTGGTGATTGTGATCATCAAAATAGGGGGAGATTGTTGTACCTCTCGAACCCCTCAAGGTTTTATTTTCATGATCACAATCACCCTCATATTTATCTAATCCTCTTTCAAGTGTTTTTGGATTGATAGGAATCAAATCAGGTGGCCAAGGAATTGGGCCAAGCAAGCTTAAGTGGAAAAGTAACACAAGTGGACTGAAAATCAGTCCACCGGTCAACCGGTGGCTTCACCACCGGTCGGCCGGTGGACCCTGGGAAGGATGCTGAGCCACTGCCATCTCACCGGCCAACCGGTGGCCAAGCACCGGCCAGCCGGTGGCACCCAGAATGAACAGGGTTTGCTACTGCCTCACCACCGGCCAGCCGGTGGCTCTGGCACCGGTCGACCGGTAGAGCCTGGACCATAATTCTCAGCCACTGTCAAGGCACCGGCCAGCCGGTGGCCCTGTACCGGCCAGCCGGTGGACACAGTCAAACTAGCCGTTGGGCTGTTGACCAGCCTGCCCACTTGGCTCCCAACGGCTCTTTTAGCCTCACCAACGGCTCCGAAGCCTCCCCAAGGGTTCCTAGCCTATAAATAAAGGCCAAGGAAGCCCCGGACAACCACCGGAACATATACGAAGCCAACGGACATATTTTGGATCAATTGGCCAACCTCCGGCGGACTTCCTCAAAGGAACCCACCTAGCTCCAACAACTTCCACATCCAAGGAGCTCCTTCAAAGAAGCTTGGAAGCGGCCTTCAACATCTCCAATCAATCAAAGGCACCCAAGACTTCCTCAAATACGGTTTTTCTTGTATTTATTATTTTGAGCTTTAAAATTGGGTTTGTGCCTACAAACCCCAAACTCTTTCTCATCTCCTCTTTCTTTTGGGTTTCACATCACCACTAAGGTGTGAAGAGGTTGTCAAGCTTTCCTTTAAATAGCTTGAGACATAGGTGAGCTATCCTTCACCTGTAAGAAGGATAGTGGGTTCTTGCTAAACCATTAAAAGCAAGTGGGTTCTTGCTAAACCATTTCAAAAGCAAGCTGTAATAGGTCCTAGTGCTACCTCAAAGCCTAGTGGGTTTCTTGCTAAAACCATTGAAAAGCAAGCGGTAGGAATCTCTCAACGGTTGAGTTGGGAGCGGAGACGTAGGCCGGGTTTTGGCCGAACTCCGTTATCAATTTCTTGTGTGATTGCCTCTTTATTTCCGCTGCACTTTCAACTTTGATTTTAATTTGTTAATCATTTTTTAAAAGGCAATTCACCCCCCCTCTTGCCATCATTCCCTCGCTTTTCTTCCGCCCAACAATTTTCATGATGTTTATCATCTTAAATAAACAGTATGTGATATTATCATCTACATGTTTCTAAATTCTCCTAAAAAATAATGAATGGAATTAAGGCATTGTTGGGAATGGTTAATAAGGGAATATAAGAAAAAATTCTCCTCCATCTACATACAGTATTTCTAGGAGGGATAGATATTAGTTATCCAACATCTTGAATGACGTCAACATTCTCAAGGGGTATTCGTTGAATATAAATAACACTGTTTCAATGACCGATTTAATGTTAATGTTTCTAAAATCACATAAATTTCATGTTTTGATGAAAGATATAATTCTAATATATTTACATTGACTATTTCTTATGAATGTTTTTAAAATATTAATGAAGCACCAGTTCTTATTCAATGATATATGTAGCCAAGTTATCTACCCGGTGAAAATTCCGACTATGAAAATATAAATTTTCATTATATTATATGAATTGGAAATGATCATCCGGCAAAGAAAATTTATATTATTATTAATTTGATGGTTCACATGGTGAGAGAGATTCTACTATGTGGTCCTGTACACTATAGATTAATGTAGCCTAATTAATTGTGTTTGATGATTATGAAAGAATACATCAAAAATCAAAATTTGATAGAGGGATGTATTGTAGAGAAATATATTGTTGAAGATGTCATTGAATTTTGAACCGAATACCTATCATGTGTTAAAATCAATTAAATACCGAAATCACAACTGATTGTGTAGATTGTGGGTGATGGAATTTCTAGTAGATATATTTTCACAATCAATATTATATATTGATATTACCCATCTATTACATTTTGACTAATAGTTTGGAGGTTTCAATATATGTTAAAACCCAAAAATAAATTCTTAGGACTTTGAATAAAGATGGGGTTAAAATATTGATATCAAATACCCATAATCATTAGTTTATTTAAGGGTTTTGGGAAAATACTTTTGAAGAATAATATGAAAATCAAGATTCAATTTTTGAACAACTCTGATGGATATCGGGAGAACCAAGTGTGTATATATTATCATATTGTAGTTATGTAATTAACATGTATATAATCTATATAAATAAACAAGATGAAAAAATTAACATGAAATATAATAGTGTTAAACTTGTAGCTAAAGCTATAGATGTTTCAGGTACTAAGTGTACAAATATAGTTTACACGAATATGTCATACTTTTGTATCATAAAATAAATATGGGAGTTAGATTATACTACATTCTAAGTGTGTATTTTTAATGAGTGTTTTTTTTATAATAGGAGTGCTTTAAAAATAGAGAAATTGGGATTCATGAAAGATGATTTCTGTAAGGAAGAGTACAAAGAAAAACTAGATAAAATTGAATCACATGCATTACTTGTGTTTTATGTTTCATATCCCACAAATAAATTGTGGTCAATTGTTCTGTTATAGATCACAACTATTGATGTTTCAGATGAAAATTCTACTGGGAATAACACTTTCATTAGGACATCACAATAATTTCACATCGGTCCCAAAAGAGATGACATTTTGTATGTTATAGGGTACAAAATAAAGGGATTTAGCTAGTTGATTGAGGGGTAAAATCTCATCACCCATTTAAAAAAGTGAGTTAGAGAATCAAGTTGTATTTTTATTGAAATATACATGGTGTTACCTCTAATTATTATCATTCCATTTCCACATGTATGTAATCTTAATTAAAAGTAAATCCACCCCACTAGATAATAACTGAGATCATGTTACATAAACAAACTAGCACCCCAAAAGATTTATTTTAAATGTTAATTACAATTTCATTTGAAATATTTATTAATCCATTGTGAATTATATTTTTTTAGTAATAATATGACTGTAAAAAAGACTCATAGTCAAAATACAATATATAATTTCATAGAAATGAATTTGAAAAATACATGAGGGCAGAATGTACAGAAAAAGCAATAGATGTGACATCCATATAAATAATTGATTTTGATCATGAAAGATTCAACTTTGAGGATAAATCCTAAAAAATACAAATAGTGAAATGTGTCAAAAATACATACAACAATCATGAAATATTTAATTCCTACTAATTATTATTTTAATTTTTTCATCATTTTTTCTTCTATTTTTATGTTAATTTCCATATCATTTTTATTAAGAACTTATTTGGTTTTGTTCTTAAATCTTTATGATTTCCATTTCTTTTGTATGTTGAGCTTCCAATACTACATAAAATGAATGTAATTTAGTAGGGAAACCATTACCATTGAACACCAGAATAATGGATAGAGCTCATGATTTCATTGCGATGAAATCTCATGATATAATGGTATCTATAGCATCCTCCACTCACCTAGTTTTCAATAATGAGATTTTTTTTTCTTCTATGGTAATTGACATTATATATATTGTTGTAGTTTTATGGTGAAATAAAATTTAAATCATGATAACATTGACATTTATTGTTTGTTTGGAGACATTGTGATGTGTATGAATCAATATCACCTCCATCTGACACACGGTGTAATAGTTATGACTCCAATTACTTCTTCCAATTTAAAATTGACATTAATTCCTAAAATAATAGAAATCGACATACTCAAAAATGATAAAACCTATTCAGAATTTTTTGATAATTCAATATACATCAATGTGTGTATTTTGTTTTTAAAAAAAATCATTAACTTTGATAAAACGTCCAAGTGACATAAGGAAAACTGAGAAAAAATTTCAGATTATATTGATACTATAAGAAAACAATCCATTAGTCCTTTTATGTTTAGGACTAAAACCCATGTGAATTTGATGTACGGTGTGATTGGTATGACTAAAACTGACTGTTAACATTTTAAAATTTATATTTTTAGTTCCAAATGTGTAAGACATTCAAATCCATGAAACCATTCTCTAATTTCATGATAATTTAGGATAACTATTTATATTTCATTGTTAATGGGTATGAAGTTTTATAACACCAAACTGATGAACAATGAGATCAATATTACCCAAAATGTGTGTTTATAGTTTGAAATGTCATTTAACTAGAAATACACCACATACATCCTGAGAAATGAGAAAAAACATTATGATTATGGTAATAAATTTTCAAAATGATCCATGAGTCATCTATGATGTGTATGAATCAACCCCACCTCAATCTGAAACGTGTTGTGACCTATATGACTAAACGCTCCCATTATCAGTTTAAAATTTTCATTTTAGTTCAAAATGTATCACTCACTTGAAACCAAGAAAGCAGACATTGATTTTAGGGATAATTTAGCATAGTCATTGATACCTCATTTCAGATGTGTATGATGTTATATCACATCAAAATAATGTACGATAAGACTGGTACGATTAAAAATGTATTTTTCTTGTTTTGAATGAAATTTCATTAATTGAACATTACTAGCATTCTTGAATATGATAAAACACATTTGAATTGTTTTGATACTTTTGTAAAAATATAGATGAGTTATCATTAACGTGTATGAGTCAATCACACCTCAATACGATGCAAGGTGTTACCGAAATGAATTGAGGTGTGTCTTTTTATTTAAAATATACATATTTTTGGTAAAAAGAATAAGTGATACCCAAAAATATGAGTAAAATCATTTTTATTGTTTTCATACTTTAGGAAAACGATCCATGAGTCATTTTTCATGTTTAAGACTCAACCCGAACTCAGTGCAATGCATGGTGTGATCAATATAACTAAAAGTGTTTGTTATCAGTTTAAAATTGATATTTTATTCCAAAAAGATTCACTCACTAAAAACCAATAATGTATTCTCTGATAATTCTAATAACTTATGATTTTGATTCATAAAACATTCTTCTATGTGTATAAAGTAGTCTCACCTCAAACCAATGCACGATGCAAACAAGGTGACTCAAAATGCATGTTTCCAGTTAGAAATGACATTTTAGTTAAAAAGATTGATTCTCATACTAAAAAATAAAAATAAACATTTTTATTGTTTTAATATTTTATAAAAATAATCCATGAGTCATTCATTACGTGTTTGAGTCAACCCAACCTTAATCCATTTCATATCTAGAACAGAAAAACAAAAAGATTCCTTTATCAGTTTAAAATTTAGAGTTTATTTCAAAATGTTTGACTCATTGAAATCCAGGAAAATTAAATCTAATTGTACTGATAATTTTGTACATAAATTCATTAGTCATTTTTGATTTGTATGAAATAGTGTCACAAAATATCGACTCACAATGCAATCGGTATGACTCAAAATGCGTTTTTCCAATTTTGAATGACATTTAAGTAAAAAAACACGAATTGCATACTTAAAACAAAGAAATTAAATCTAGATTGTTTTGATACATTGGGAAATCAATTCATGATTCATTTGTGATTTGTAGAATTCAATCATACCTCAATACAATGTACGATGTGAGATTTTTGCCTCTATGTGTGTATTTTTATTTAAAATTGTCAATAATGTTGGTAAAAAGAACAAGTGACATATTGAAAAACAATAAAAATTCTTTCGTATTGTTTTTAAATTTTTTAACAATGATCCTTGAGTCATTTTTGTCATGTATTACTTAACACAACCTCAATTCAATGCATGGTATGATCTGTATGACTAAAAGTGTTTGTATTCATTTTAATATTAACAATTTATTTCAAAATGTGTCATTGACTAAAAAAAACATGACACAATTTTCTTGACAATATAGGACATTGATTCATAATTCATTTGTGATGATTATGAAGTCGTGTCCCATCAAACCGAAGTATGATGCATCCGATATGACTCAAAATGTGTGTTTCCAGTTTGAAATGATATTTTTGTAAAAAAACACAACTAACATACTGATAAATTAGAAGACACAACATGATTGTTTTTATACATTATGAAGTCTATGTATGATTCATTTTTTATGTGTTAGAGTTAATCAAACCTCAATACGACGCACTGAGTAACCGATATGTCTCCAAGTGTTTATTATTATTCAAAATTGACATTAATTTACTTAAAAAGAACAATTGAAATAGTGAAAACCCAGAAAATGCATTCAGATTGTTTTGATGCTTTAGGAAAATTGTACCCAGTCACTATTAATTTTTAAGAATCAACAATACCTCAATCTTATGCATGGTTTGATCGGTATGACTAAAAGTATCTGTTATCAGTTTAAAATTGGAATTTTTGTTCAAAATGTGTCAGTCCCTAAAAACCATGAAAATATGGTGTGATTGTCTTTATAATTTTGGGAAAAAATTCATATGTCTTATTGGACATGTTTGATGTAGTCTCGCATTAAACAAACACAACATATGACTGGTAAGATTCAAAATGTGTTTTTCTAGTTCAAAATGACATTTGAGTAAAAAACACAACTGGAATATTGAAAAATGAGAAAACACATTCCAATAGTTTATATACTTTAAAAAACAATCCATGTGTCATTTTTGATGTATAAGAGTCAAACAAACCTCAATAAAACACATAGAGTGACCCGTAAGACTTCAAGTGTGTCTTTCTATTTAAAAATGTCATCAATTTTTATAAAAAGAACATGTGACATACGAAAAACCAAGAAATCAAATCTGGATTGTTTTGAATCTTGTGTAAAATGATCCAAGAGTCATTTGTGACGTGTAGGAATCATCCCCAACTCATTCTGATGCTTGGTATGAAATTTATAACTCCATGTGGGACTTTTTTTATTATTAAATATAGATATTTTATTAATGTACTCATTCAAATTATGGTTTTATTAATTTCATTATAGTATTACTAACATAGTACATTTTCTTATAATGGAAGATTTTTTTTCTTGCGTTGAGATTCATTTTTCAATAATTGATACTCTGTGTGGACATTTTTGAGAGGGGATCACAAGCGCCAAAAGATAAAACATTATTATTTTTTAATTTTTTTTGATAATTTTAAAATTTAATTATAGAAAACATTTTTTGAAAATTATATTGCTAGGTTTTTTGGTATATACCATGTGTGGACATTTTTGTATTCATGTAGTTTGATTAAATTTATATAGAATTGTTTGAAATTATATTTCTTTTTTGAAATTATAGGTTTCTTTTGGTTGAGTTTTTATTTTAACATCATATTTAATGCAACTAGTCCTTTATAAGAACAATTTAGAGTACTGATAAAGGGATTCATTTATATGTTTTTTAGTGATGATAAAGTACCCCCTTTATCAGTGCATTTTTATTGTTGAGAAATGGGAACACCCTTTACCAGCACTATGTCTAACAATTCTATTTTAACGCTTGTAAAAAAACATTGCACCGAGTTAAAGGACATATCTCCAGTTTTAGTGAGAAATCTATTCCAATTGATTTTGAAAAATACATGATATATCTCAATTCAAACCAATGATTTTTTAAAACCCATTAAGATAACATGCCGATACAAATTTTTTAGATAAACCATTGTTATATATAATTTCCATCCCCTGTATACTGAAGGTTTATATAAACAATGTTTGTTAATTCATGGGGATAGTTCCATTTTCCAGTTTTTTATAAATCATATTTAAAAATATATAAATATTTATAAATTAATTATTTTATTCACAACATCAATTATCATTGTTATAAAAAATATAGATAAGTGTATCCTTTTATTAATGAAAAATAAATCATTTTGAAAAAGTTATTTTTTATCACTACTTTTTTGAACACGGATAAAAGAATAATTTATAATCAATTATTGATATCAGTGAAAAAATGTTATCCTTTATTGGTTTTTTCTTAACAGTGAAGATGTGCAGTGTTAAAAATTGTGTGATCTAAGGAAGTGTATCTAATAATAAAAGGATGAATAAATATTGTTCATAAATATATAAATGTGTCACATGGGGGGTGGGGAAGTGCAATTCAATAGGATGCAATGAAATGAACATCCCTTCACCCGAAATGGTGGGAATGAAATTCCCACAATGATTTCCATAAATAATTTCATCATGTTTTTCTATTATGTCTTTTGATTTTGGATCTTAGATAATGATTTTTATAAATACCCACAAAATAATTTATATTCATGTTATGAATGAAATCTCATTATTTCTAGAATCGAACTGAAACTAATCGTTATAACTGAGGTGGGATTATATGTATTAAAATCATCATAAATATATGTTATTATGGGAAGTATTTCACCCAACACAATTCTAAAAAAATTGTTTAAGATATTTATATGTTAAATAGAAATATAAATCCCCACGCCTTAAAACAATTGAATAAAATAAGAAGTCCCATGCACCACCTTGGACCCGTTATTTTGAACATAAATTGGAGAATATTAAATTACATTGGAGAAAAGGTGATTATTGGAAAAAAATTAAATACACTTAAAAATAAATTATGTTAATTTCATTTACTATTTACTTTTAACTTCTTAAAATTTTTAAATTAAAATGTTTTGAATGAAATAATAATAAATACAAGATAACTAAATTTAAAAAATATAATTGTATATATATCACTATAACATAATCTTATATATATATATATATATTTGATTTTTGTTAAAAAAATTAAATGAAACCCCTTATAATACTTATTAACTAATATCAAGTGTCTGACCTAATTATGCTAGTGTATATTTCAATAATTTTAAAATTTTCAATGGCATAGTTTAATGATATCAAGTGAGTGGCACAATTATATGATGTAATACGTTAGTTATTTTAAATGAGGCATTACAGTTCCATTGATGACATTAGATGGAAAAGGAATAATATAAATTAAAATAATTGTTTATTTTAATTGTATTTATTGATTACATTCATTAAAAATTATAGTGGGAAAATCGGGGGAGGGGAAGCTTCTTCTAAATCCAAATCACCTAAAGAGAATGAACACATTTAGGATGGTTTCTGGGCTAAATATATCAATTTTTGTAATTTTTGTATAAATTGTTTGGGGTTTTTATTATTTAATTATGTGTATATTATTTAAATGATTATGAACTTGGTTATCTCATTTTCTGAAATAACCATGTGTTTGTTTTTTCAGTGTAGAGTCGGTGACATTAGGGAAGAAGTGAAATTCTAAATTGAAATGCGGGTGTGCTAGAATGGTTTTGATTTGAGAGGGAATGAAGGTTTTTTAATTTATTAGAATCATAATAAAAATACATTAATCACATATCTCAAACTAGAAGGTTTCCCACATTTTTATTGCTCAATTTTATGAGGGATGGTCGATGAGGGGCCTATGTGAAGGTCATCTTCCATTAGAAGCTGTAAATAAAAAGATGATAATATAAGTGACACCATGGGATGGAATATGGTGGGGTGTATTTAGTACTGTACATGGGATGAATGTTTTTATCACTTATTCAACATTTATTTCATTAGAAACAAATCAAAAACAATGTGTGACAACATCTAGGTGGTCTACTATGTTTTCTTAAGGGATGCACTGCGATCCTCTAAAAATTGTTTTCCTATAAATACCTATGATACCCCTAGGCATGAATTCCTCTAACTCCAACCTATTTAACCCTAGGCCCTGAGGGATTATTTTAAAAGGAATTGAACCCACATTAATTACATATGGCACCCATATTTCTTCGTTCAATCCACGGTGATCTGAGGCAGGCTCTTCCTCTTTTTTAGCGGGTTCTCTCTATTTGATCTCATTTCCCCCATTCCTTCATTCCATGTTATGGAAGATGATAACATTAATTATAATAATGTTTTCTTTTTTAGGTTGTCAAATAAATAATGGAATTAAGTCCCAGATATCATAGTTTCCAAATAATATAGGTGGTCATTGATCAGTGCCATTGATTCATTATCATGTGAAGAATGTCAATGCATTGAGGTAGATTGTTCATTTATTATCTGATTTATTTACGTGAAATCCAAAATTGACCATGTTTTATCAATTTTTATAGTGTTGAAATTAATATTATAATGAATAATGTGGATTAAATAATGGAATTACTTTATGTTTATCAATCATGTGTTGTTGCTTTGCGCTGTGATAATTGGTTGCTTCATTATTTTCAAAATAGTGTCCTATCTATATTATGATATCTAAGAATGTTCATATTATTATTTTATCATGCTGAAATAATGAATTTGGATAGAGAACATAAATCCAATATTGTTTTTTTGGTTGGATAGGAAAGTAAATAGGACATGTGTTTAACAAATCCGATGTTTCTCATAATTTTATGTTAATCAAATTGAAGAAAGTATGCTTGTTTAACTGAAAGTGTTATTCCATGTGTTTGTGGAATTAGACAAATAACAATAATATGGAATGATTATTTATTATAATAATAGGAATGACTATGGAATTTTTTCATCCTTATTTTTTTTTAAACTAGAAACATTTGACGTAGAGCATGTTTAAATATTTTAATAGCTTGTTGTTAATTTTGGTATTCTTTGATTCCATATTGAAAATTTAAATTAACCCATATAGGTTGTTCTTCCATTTAATCTTTTCCAATATCTAAAATTTATTATTAAATATTTGTTCATTTTAATATATTTTGGATTTGGGATTCATTTTAATGCTGGAAGATATTTATGTTTCCCGCTCAATTGTTTGGCTTGCTCGATTTGTGATGCAACCATGTATATATGTTGAATTAAAATTATCATCATTTTAAGTCATTGATGGATGATTCTACATAATATATCAAGTTCATCCATTGATTTTTACCATTCCATGTGATTCATGGAGTGTAGTTCGGTGTTGGATATGTGGCAGCCTCCCCTTGGCTGTGTAGTTAGCCAGTTATTGTTCTGTAATGGTTTCAGTACACCTTCAGTGCCTAAAATTGACATATTAAATATATCATAAAATAACCTTTATAGTAATTCATGTTCATTTTCTCTTAAGAGATATAGATTCTTAAAATTGACACCCTCTCGTCACTTGTGGTTTGTTTTCTTCCCGTTGGTGGTTCAAAGTTTTTTTATCTTGCTATGTGCTATAAATCGTCTACCATGGATTCAATATTAAATGTGGTGGTGTTATTTTACTCATCTTAAGACACATCTGGATTCCCTCCGACCCCCTACATGCCTCTAATGCACGACACATAGTGGAGCCTATGGGGGTTCATCCTGGTTGAAGATGTGTGACCATTTCTCAAATCTAGAGACATAGTTTGATCATCTAATGATGATACCCAGAAAATTAGTGAAATTAGTTCTCATGGATCTTGAGGTGATCTGGACACTTAGATGGCAAGCTAATTTTCCTCCATACAATGCTATCCATTTTTTGAGAATCTAATAAATGTTCATATATGGGTGTTGTTCTTACCATTAAGTAGGTCCCAAATGGAATCTATGACATATATCCTGATCTTTCCTTTTATATTATATTCTCTTTTCATATTTTCCAATTGTTTCGTTTTTTCTATTACCACATTAGCACTCAATTTTGAAGTGTTTTAAATCTAAAAAAATACTATTTTATGGTTTGAATATTGAATCAATAAATTATTTTTATTTGGTATTCAATGGAATTATTTTTTATTGGTTTTATTCCACTATTACCCCCACAAGAATGTGGTTTCAGTGGCACCTGAATTAACAATTACATCTGTGAAATTTGAAATCGTAAAATTGATGGCTGCAATAATTTTAATTTAAGGAGGTTAAAAATGAGAAGCTCTATCATCCAGAAATGGTTGATATATTCTAATTTCCAACCTATGAAACCCCATGTAAGACTATCCATTGATGGTAAAAAACATAACTTATTTATATTTCCCACCTGATGTTTTGATGAAATAACATAACTCTTTAACCTAGCCTTTTTGTGTTAATGTCCCACTGGAGTTTCCCTAAGTGAACTCCGTAGTCAGTATTAGTCTAAAATTGAGAACCAATACATGAAAAAATCATTAATTGATAATCTATATAAGGAAAACAAATCATATTCCATCAATATTCATCAAATAACCACCAACTAGAAAAAATGATGTGTTTAATAAAATATGAATAGATATCCCCAATATAAATTTTATTGTTGAATATATGGACTAATTCATTCTATTTTTAAATTCATTATATAGTTTATAGAAAATATTAATGATTCCATGGTTTATAAAAGATATTCCTTAACCTTATAGGATGTCAAGTCCTATTTCCAATCATATGAGTTATGTATCAAGGCTATGGTAAAACATGAATTCAAGGGTCTGAATGTGAGGCATCGTTCATTTTTTTGAGTGAAGAAGAATGATAAACATAATAAAGGATGATAGGGATGAAGAAAATAACATGAAATAACTCATTTTTTCTATCAAAAACTATTTTATTTATCAAAATAATGAAATTCCTTTATAAATTATTCTACTAAATAATGTTCAATATCTCAAAAACATCGATGAAACAAAATCTATCCACTCCTTTCTTTAAAATTCCATATGTTCACATCACCACCACAAATTGACCACAAGGACTTTTATAAACAAAAAATTGAAATAATTCAATTTTTATAATTTTATTTTATTTGGAATTTTTTAATATTGTTATACAAATTTATATCATGATGGATAATATAGATTCTATTCAATACAATAATTCCCCTTCAGTTAGTCAAAATTAAAAGTGTAACATGTATTAGTAATAGAAGAAATATCAACCGAACAAACTCCAACATGAGCACTAATAATTTATGGTGTCACTATATCTAAGATTCATAAAATACAGAAAAAATATGACTTATTTGTGCCTGTAAAGTAATTTAACCCATAGAAATATGAATGATGACAATGAAATATTAATTACTAATATGAAATTAATCAAATGAATGTGTCACACAAGACACTTGAACCAAGCATAGATATGATCTAATTTCATTTTTAGATCAGAGTAGAGATGTTCAACAAATTCCAATCATGGAATTTGACATAACAATTTTTATAAGAATGAGTTAAAATAAAATAATATTTTTAGAGTAGATTCAAACAAAATACAAACAATCTTTGTTAACTAAAGAACAACATATTGTTGAAAAATTTGATGCCACTGAGTTTGGGGATGATGGGGTCTAGTGATTAGCTGCCAAATGTAGGGGTGTATGTTGGAAAAGAAAATGAAGATGAGGATGGGTCATGGTTAGGTGATGCGAGTTTTCCTAGTGAAGAGTGGAATTGACATGGGAACGATGCATGGATTTAGATCGGAAAGGAAGTAGGTAGATAAGGTAGAATTAAAAACTCCTCACTGGAAAAGACGCATTCACCACAATAAGATTCAACAAGCTGACGTTGAATTCCTGGAGTACAAGGTAGCATCACAGAATTGGGGAGGGGTGTCAGTATGGAAATCTTGGAGAGTACAATAATCCAGACGATGACCTTGAAGCTCTAAGAATAACAAAAAGACACCAAATCCACCTATACAGTAGAGACAATAAAAATATGTCCATGTAAACAACATTACATTGAGTACATCAAGATTTTAAGGGTGGGTGATGGTTGGAACTAATTGTTGGTTATAGTGTTGTTGTTAAAATGGGATAGAGGTTGAGGGTTTCTAGTTCCACCATTTGGTTGTTACCCTAGCCCCAGGGCTTGTTGGGATTCCCTCGAGCCGACCCCACTCACTCATATCTACCATCTTCTTTTTACGACATTATTGGTGTCCTATAAACAATCAAATCAACAACTAGGTTATTCTTAAAAATGATCACGTATATCTACAATCATCTTGTATGACATTCTAGGTGAGTTTCTATTATTAGAAGAACTCAATCAAGTTTTCAATGTTCTTAATGTTGTTGAATATGAAATTAATTTTCAAAAAATGTATCATATTCACATTACAATGCCCATTATTTCGTGCTTTATGCGATGAATAATATCTCATAAAAAAATTATTTTCACAACATTAATTTCAATCCCTAATCAAGGACACAATGATCTCATCATTTGGAATTTTTTAATAACATAAATCATTGTGAATATTAAAAATATTATTTTCCCATTTTCAATAAAATTATTTACCATTATGTTATCTTCTCACACTTGTTAAACTACTAGAGAGTTTATATTTTGTGGACCATGACATAGACAACTATATTTTTCAGTATTTAAACTGAAGAAACCCATTCCTATCACCCCCACCATGCTCATTCACTCCCTACCCTTACTGTGCACCCTCCCCTGAATCCATCACACCCTTCCCACCAATGGTTCCACCAATATAGAACCAGAGACCATTGCTAATCCCTCATACCTTTCATAACATGTCACACATTCTATTTTCATTGATGTAGGCTGATCGAACCATTATGGCCAACCCCATTTCCACCACGTCTGATTCCTGCATCAGCCTCTAGAGATGTGAGGTAAACCCTATTTTTTTTGTATTCACGATTCATTTAAAAAACACTATATTAGGGTTCCATCTTTTCACCCATAGATTCTTGACAAAACATTAATTTCCCTATCTTTCACAATTATTTCCTTAAACATTTTTGTTCTAGGATTAAAAAATGGATTTATTTTTTAGGGATCCATATTTGAGTAAATTTATTTGGTTATTTAGAAATATGGAACTGTAAATTTTCTAATTAAATTAATTTATTTTTGGTTCCAAATGATGTATAAGTTTACTAAATCTCGAATACATGATTTCATGTATGGATTGAGTGTATAAATCATATCATATAATTATATTTAATATTTCAAAAAAAATCTATATTTCAACACAACAACGTACAGGTGGTAAAAAAAATACATTAACAAAATGGATTTTTCAATTTAGTTTGACCTTTATTTGTTATTGTACTATCATATAAGAATGATAATCATTTATATACAAATTAAAAAACAAATATATTCCATTAGTAGACACTAAATTTATTTATTTCTTTACTATTATTTGTATTATAAGTTGTATATTCTACTAAAATAACCTTTTACTCACTCGATACTTATGTTTTAATGAATCTCATTGAAATAAATATTATTAGGATGTATACAAGAAGGATATTTTATACCATCATATATATTTGATAAATAGATCCCTATGATAATTTTATAATAATGGTATAAGTAATATAAGAATAAATTAAAATATTTAGATACTGAGTTCAAATATAAATGGTTACATCATTATATATAACGACAATATTCCCATGTTTCTTTATATTTTTTACGACTTAGTTGAAAATTTGTTGACATTTTTTATTTAAATTGGAATCATTATAAAGTCATATGATGTGTTATTATAATATTTTATATTATATTCATATTTTCTTATAAACATTTGAGTCTATGTTTTCAATTATTTAAGCAAGATATGATGAATTATTTTGGTAGTGTGATATGTAAAAATAATTTTTTTTAAATGTGTATTATGAAAATATTTAATAATATTATGTGATTTATAATTCTAAAAATTCAGTAAATATATTTTGTAATACTTTTTATTTGTTTTACATATACAGTGTACAAGATAGAACCTCAGTGGACCATCCATTTATATGTTTTTGGTGGTGGAGGCAACTCAAGATGGTTTCATGGATTTTGGAGTGTAAATTGGGGAAATTGCAGGTGGAACAACCATTTGAGGCTAGGTTGAAAGGTGGAGCCATGTGATATTCCATATGCCAGGCTGCTATGAAATGGTATCTCGATTGAGGTATAGAGAGGATCAAATGGGGAAAATTATAGCTAATATCATTTTTGGCCTCACTGTGATGTGTTTGTTGGTTGTGGTGTAGGCCCTTTTATGGTGTCGAGCACTACAATAAGGAGTGAGGTGGAAACACTGTAGTGGTTTTTTAGGCAACATCTATATCAGGGGGGTTTTAATGCCCCGACCCCAAAAGCCCAGAGTTGGTGAATTATTTTAATACAATGGCATTATTAGAAGGATCCTAGTCTGGAATGTCTGATGAGTTTAGTAGTCATTGAAAATATATTAGATACATGAATGTTACATTACACATTAGAAAATAATAAACAACATAAATGATCCTTTTAGAATGGCATTAATCCCCTAGTATTACCATTCTTATCAATAATAATACATTTCTTGGAATCCTAGTAAAATAAATCATAAGAAAGGGGTGAGATCAAATGCTCAATTAGGAAAACAATATAGCAGAAACTTTTCCAAAATAGCATAAATATTTAAGGTAATGTATAAAACTAAAACAGAAGCCTTTTAAACACAAACTTCATGATAATAAGGAAAATATTAATCAAATAATTCAATTTACTTATTCACATGGATATTATACTAGTAGAATAATCATAAGCAATATATATATTCAATTTCATAATGATATAATCAAAAATTCCCGAAATCATAACCACATAGTCATGGCCTTGTACCAAGATTAAAAATAAGGTTTTGTCAAGGCCTTGTTCCATGAAACTAGTTTGTCTCATAAGACCTATCGATACATCATAGAGATATTGTGGGCTCCATCCATCACAAACTATGTCCAATGCATTCCACATATGAATACGTTTAATCCAAACATAAACATTCATATTAAAACTATCATACTAAATGTCAATACATTATCTATAAAACATGAATGGTATAAAACAACACGTCCACAGTAAAACATTTTACAAAACATTCAATAAAATATGGAATAAATATATCATAATAAATCAACCCTGGTCAAGAATAATACCACGTAAATAATGTGGACATAGTTGAAAATGATCATTAAAAATCTTTGATAGAAATATCCATCGTTAATGAAAACATCTATAAATCACATAATTTATAAAGGAATTCATTTAAAATATTATTTTTAATAAATTTTTCCCATACCACATTGATACTATTGAAAGGATTTAACATTTTAAAACCTTCAGGTCCATACAAATAAATCTTAAAACAATTTTGAAAACATAGTAAATAATGAGAATAGTTTAAAGGAAAAAATATTGAAAACATTTTAAAATGATCTGTTAGTAAAAATTCCCTTAAAATATTTCCTTTGAAAAATATTTTATGAAACAAGGACCTATATAATAATGATTTATTAGTATATATTATATAAAAAACCTCGTATAATAAAGAGATTATGAAATTTCCCTTTACCATGTATCTGACTTGACCCGTTCGTTATTTAATATCCTGAATTACAATATAAATTTAATTTATACATGATTCAAAACATTTTTTAAATTTATTATTTCTTTTATATTACATATTATAGTTTGATAAGCTTTATGTACTCATTTAAGTTAATAATGGTCATTTTGTTGATATTTGGTACTAGAGTAAAACGTAAACTTCTTAGAATTACATGATGTTCATGTGGTCAAAAGTACGTTTTCTCCAGAATGATATTCATGATTTAGATATCTTATATATATTATATATCTAGTATATATATGTATTTATAACAGTACATAACATTAGCAGATAATGAAGGAAATGCACCATTCATGGAGACTGTAAGCCATAGGTACGCATGAATGCTACTTTCATTTTTTGTTCGCATTTTAATTGAATGAATACATAATGAAAAATAGGTATATTATAATTCTAGTATAATTTCATATAAAATTTTAATAAAACCATCTTTTATACATTTCACTTATGGCATATACGAGTCATATCATTTTAAGGGGGTGGTATTCCGCACTTTTTTCAAGTTAAATTATTGCATTTACCCATTATGGAAACCATAAAAGTATGCTATAAATGAAAAATACACAATAATAAAAAAATTAAAAATATAATATATATAACTTATAAATATAGTTTCATCTTAATGGCCACCATAATAGGTTGTAGGTGATAATTGAACTGTCATAGTTTCGTGAGGTAGTAGTTTGTTGTTCACAGAAACAATATATTCTTTCAAAGTAGATGGAGGTGTGTAACTGTAGCTCAAATTAATCTCATAACAACAACATAGAATATTTAGTATAATGATGTTGTTTTAATGAATGTATTAAAATGATTTTAGGGGGTTGGCGAAGTAAAATTAAAGAAGAGATCTTTAGGGAAGACATTACTTTAAAATTGGGAAACTCCCTTCGGTTTCATCCAAAAGGACTTCTTCAAGTGCCTTTTTCATAAGGTAATGATTCTTGGTGTAAGGGAGGGATCTTTAGAGCTTTTTTGAGAAGTGGTTTGATGATCCAAGGGGATTTATAGGTGTGAGGAATGGGTTAGATGTTAGGGCTTTTTATAAGGGTAGGAGGGGCTCTATTGGAATGTGTTAAAATATTATATTATTATATAAAGGTATTCAGTTTCTAAAGGTCCAAAAATAATTAAAGTGGAAGATAAGATGACTCATTGTTGAAATAAAATCATTCAATAATAATTGGATATGTTTTGGATGTTATTTAAATCTATATAATATAATTTATATAATTCAATTATTAATGAGGGAAACAGTGCATCATTATTGTGTCATAAATAATTTTATTTATTTAATGTATAAAAATTATAAAAAAATTACCATGATATAAGAAATATTTTTAGCTTCCAATGAAATATTTATAGTCAAAGATATAACTTATATAACCCCATGTAAAAATTAATTTACTAAAGAATTTTGTTTATGTCATTTTTTCAATTACATTCATTTAATTAAAATAGATATTCATTATCACCCTTAAGTGGATCCACGGGGATTAAAAATTGGACCCAATGACGCCCATGCTTAGCCATGAGTCATCCAATAAGGTTAGGTCAATTGTTAAGATAATTTTTTCTTATTATAATATTTTTTACCTTTAATTCCTTTATTTTCTTTTAACTATGGTAAATAAAATTCAAATGTTTCTATTCAAAAAATTATTTTATCTTATTTAACGAAATTTTACTTAATAATAACAACCATGTTTTGTTGGATTTTCGAAATTGAGTTAACAGGAAGGTGACGGCGGCGCTCGGGAAAACCGATGCTTCTCCCCTGAAGGTGACGACGGCGCTCAAGGCTCCCGCTCCTCCCCCTTCTACGGGGGAGGCGGCTTCGCCTTCACTCGCGAGAGTAGGGTTGCCTTTTCGGCCCTTCTCTAACCCTAATTTCCTCCCTTAATTCCCGAAAGTGTCAGTCTGTCCCAAAGTTCTGGCTCTCCTTGATGGATTCCCTAACCTGCAGCTCTTGCCTTCTGAGTTCATGGAGCCTTCGGTGCTCCTCAATCTCACCCTGATTTCCCGCTTCAAGCAGAGGAGACCTTCAGTTGACACATTCGATAGGTTCGTGCTCTCCTCTTGGGATCTCCAAGAGACGGCGGTTGTTGTTTTAATGGATAGACAACACATAATGATCCGTTTTGAATCAGAGGAAGTCCTTATCACTGCCTGGTCATCGGCCCCTCGCAGCTGCAACGAGAGTCGTTTCTTCCTCTTGCGCTGGTCTTTTGATTTTCATATGGATCGGGATCCTCCCTCGACGGCGGTTTGGGTAAGCTTTCCTAACCTTACCTTACCCTTTCAAAATCCGTCTATTATTAGATTACTGGGTAATCTCGTTGGGAGATTTCATTGCACGGATAGCAGAACGAAGGCTGTTTGCCATTCGGTTAATCCACGGGTCTGTATTGAAGTTGATGCATCTCGGATGCATTTCGATTATATTTGGATTACCATAGAAGAGGAGTATCGTTGCAAGCAAAGGGTTATTTATGAAAATTGGGTTGATTTTTTTCCTTCCTGTAATCGTTTGGGTCACCCTCTTGCGGTTTGCCGAAGGAGACCTGCTACGCAGGTAGAGGCACGGAGGGAGGAAGGTAGAAAAGATAATGGTTCTGTAGTCTTCGGGGGGGATGTCTCAGTTCATAGGGTGCAAGACCTGGTTAGTGGTGGAAGGAATCAACCGCTGGGTCTGTTGGAGCAGGAGTCTTTGGAGGGAGTTCGCAAGGAACCTGAACATCGTGCTTAAGGTCTGGCAAATGAAGCATTGAATATTAACCCAATGGTGTCTGATGTTTTTAGAAGGCTGAGACACGATTTGGAGGGCCTTCTAGGTAGGGGTCGCGGAAGGAGGAAGACATCTCTCGTGAGGAGAGGATTGAAGAATCTCAAAGGAATGGAACTGTAGAAGAGATTGCTCAACTTGCTGAAGGAGTAGGGGTGGTGCCTGCTACGGAGCTGACCAGCTCAGTCAGGATCCGAGAGGATGGAGGTCCTGCTCTTCCGGTGGAACCTAATTTGCAGTTGAGCAGGTTTGATTGTCTTGTAGAAGATGACTTGGTCGCTGATTAGGTGGAAGTTCTCTCTGGAGGTGTGGATGAGGGCGACAAAGAGCATCCAGTGTATGAAGGGGGGGCCCGAGAGGAGGCCTCTGTGCTGGTGAAAGAGATACCCAGTCGGGATGTTGGTAACTTGAAAAGGAAAGTGGAGGTAACTAAGACAGGGGCAGAGGGGGAGGAGAAGGACCCTCCTGAAGACATTGGATATGAAGTCAGTGTTGGGAGTTAATTGATTTAAAATTTAAATAATGAGGAGAGATAAAATATTAATGGTTGGATTTTCCCAACATTAATGAAGAGTTAATTCCAATATTAATTGGTGGAATTAATAATGGAATAATGAATGTTGACCGCATTTATTGGAGATATGGGCTGTGTGTCTATATAAGAGGAAGCGGTAGCATGTTTTGGAGTGTGGGCTGACAATGATGTAGCCACCAAGAGAGAGCGGCGAAGGGGTTGCCGCGTTTGCGGTAACCGATACGAAGCGAAGATGGTGCGAATGAAGAAGAGGTGATGACGCCGACGATGATGGCGTGTCAACGACGACGATGATCGAAGACGCCGACGATGACGGTGCCATGTATCGAAAGTCCTCTTGGTTGCGGAGATCAAGCGGCGTGTCCCGGTTGCGATGATCGGCGGTACGAACAAAATGGTATGTTCATGGGTGCGTTGTAAAAATGCCTTCGGGTGTGGTGTGGAAATCCTTCGGGTGAGTATGTGTAAAATTCCTTCGGGTGTGATGTGTAAAATTCCTTCGGGTGATAAAAATCCTTCGGGTGAAATCTTCTCTCCTCTTGTGTGTTTCTGCAACGACGACTTCCGCTGCGGCGCCGGGGTCCGAGCCCCAACAGTGGTATCAGAGGGATTGGTTAAAGTGTTCGGTTGCAGAACATGGTGACAGGCATCTGGTGGAATTAATAATGGAATAATGAATGTTGACCGCATTTATTGGAGATATGGGCTGTGTGTCTATATAAGAGGAAGCGGTAGCATGTTTTGGAGTGTGGGCTGACAATGATGTAGCCACCAAGAGAGAGCGGCGAAGGGGTTGCCGCGTTTGCGGTAACCGATACGAAGCGAAGATGGTGCGAATGAAGAAGAGGTGATGACGCCGACGATGATGGCGTGTCAACGACGACGATGATCGAAGACGCCGACGATGACGGTGCCATGTATCGAAAGTCCTCTTGGTTGCGGAGATCAAGCGGCGTGTCCCGGTTGCGATGATCGGCGGTACGAACAAAATGGTATGTTCATGGGTGTCGTGTGTCGAGTGAAAAATGCCTTCGGGTGTGGTGATGTAAAATTCCTTCGGGTGTGATGTGTAAAATTCCTTCGGGTGATAAAAATCCTTCGGGTGAAATCTTCTCTCCTCTCATGTGTTTCTGCAACGACGACTTCCGCTGCGGCGCCGGGCTCCGCGCCCCAACAGTCAGGTGTCTAGCGGTGATTGAATGCAACACACCTGGTGTGGGGAAGGACAAAAACAAGGGATTCAAAGAACCGGTGTCAGGAAATCTTTTTGGAAGGAGGGGGTCTTCATCTGAGGGTGATAAAGAAAATCTGAATGTTTTTGCCTCTCGTTCCTTTAGTGATATAATTCAAGGGGGGAAAATGAAGATGAACGAAGATGTTGGATTGCTGTCGGCCTTGCCACGGAGAAAAGCAAGAAAGGATTATTCTAATCTGCTGCGCCCGACGATTACCAGAGCTTCTACCAAGCGTGATCACAGGGTGATTCTAGCTTTCAAAAAAGACAGCATTTCCATACAACCGAACCTGGAGCAGCACTTTCCGGATCAGATGAGGAGTCGGGTCCAAGGCGACAATCTCTGGAGACAATACAAACCAGCTTCTGAATATGAATCGGCCACTGCGGAGGAGGAATCATGTGTTGGGTGTGGGGATGAATATGGGTACTATGATTATTAGTTGTTGGGATGGTTGTTTTTGTTGTTTGTTCTGGTGGTTTTTTACTGTTGGCTTTGTTTATAGTGCTCTTGTGCGGTTATGTTCCATGGTTTCTCACTTTTCCTTAAAAGTATTTTGAAATAAAAAAAATTAAGTTTCAGTCAGTCATTTAACAGAAGCAGTAGAAATTAATTTAAATGAAAAAGTCATATTTTTATCAACTACATAGTGGTTTCCCTATTCATCAAAAATTAATGTTTTTCAGAAAAATAATAAAAAATTACCCAACCTATTTTTGATATTATGAATTCAAAAATAATGTCTATTTGTCCAAATTCAAAAAATTGAATTTTCAATTTTTTAATTTAAAATTAATTTCCATTTTCGAAACCAAAATGCTGGTGTTTTAATAAGTAAACACTATCAAAATGTTGTCATCTGTTTATGTCAAATTTCAATGTGAAATAACATATAATGACCAATATTTTATTAAATTATGAAAATATAGACTAATTATACTTTCAAATCATTCAAATGTATAATTGATCATTATAAATTATATTGATGAAAAAAATTGTTTTTAATTAAAATTTATAATTTTTTACTACTAACTCATATATAAAAGATATATGAAAAACACCCAAAAAATTAGATAGAAATATTTTATGTCAGGATTCTAAAGAATATTATTTTTTCAAATTTAATAAATAATAGTGTAAAATATTGGATTTAAAAATGGTTCACCATTAAAAGGCTGTAAAATTGCATATTTTTAAAAATTGTTCTTTTATCTAAAAAATGAATCTGTTCATATATTATTTCTATGAAACACATAATATGGATGTTAAAATTATATATAATATATAAAATTCAAAATACACTTAATAATATTCATAACCGATTTTGAACTACTAGTTTGGTAAGTCTTCGTGTGCCTGAACTGGGTGTTGCGTATAGCGCATGTTATTGAATTACATTAAAGAAATAAATTACTATGAATTATTTGTGTGTTACATTCTCCCCTCCATCAATAAATTGTGTCCTTGCAATTTGAAATTGTACTTTGAAAATAAATTATTTAAAATAGAAAAATACCCTTGTGGAAAACCCACATGAGAAATTGGGATAATAAAATATAATATTAATAAAAGGGAATGAGAAATGAATAAGTCATGACCAAATTGTTATCTCAATTATGAGAACATTCGGGGATATTAGAGACACATAATTTGAGGAAAATTGTAAATATTTATTATGAGTGATTGAGATCTTCAATTACAAACAAGTGTAAAATTGAGGGCCTCCAATCCATCAATCTATGATGATTTATAATATCGTTGGTTCAATAAAACAAAAAGTATTAGCATAACACAATTTTTTTTGAAGATTCCTTCCCTAATGTTTAAGAATTAATTTATTCATAAAATAAGAGGGAAAAAATATACATGACAAGTATAGTTTCATTCATCAATTAATTCCTACCTCAAAATAAAATTTCACTCAAATAGATAATAGAATTAAATAATATTTTATTTCATCTAATCATATAGTGTTCCATAAATAAAGAATTTCTTAATTAATTTGTCAGACTATTTTAAAAAATATATTATAAAATCCACGACTTCACGTTGGCTAGTGGTTGGTGATACTCCCTCGTCGTCCATTGGTTGTGGGTTTAAGTATCGATGCCTTTCTGGAGGCGACAGTTTGTCACCCGACCTCCGGGTTGTCCTTTTTATAACAATCCAAAAAAAAAATTAAAAAAATTCATTAACCTTAAAAATATTATTCAATTTCAATCTTAAATTCATTCCAACCATTAGACTTATACAAAATACTTCTGTCCAAACTCATTCTCCAAAATTTATAAGGAACAAAAACACAATGAATATCTTTTTTTCCATGTAATAACATGTGAACACATTCATCATGTATTCTTTTTAAACACTATAACCCCCTAAATTACCATAAAACCTTATTGATTACATTTATACTCCATTATTCCTTATAGAATAATCAATATACTCATTCTATCCCAAAATGTTGTAAATTCCAACAGTAATAAAATATATAAATCATTAATCTATTTCAAGGTTTTCATGGATATCCAATATAATTTTTCCAAATCAATCATATATTATTCCAAAATTTCTACCAATATATCAGATCCATATTATGGATTATCTTTCTACTAACAATATATTTTAAAAAATAATTATCTTCTAATGGGTGACATTTCATGGTTCCACACAATCACACATCGTTAATTGAAAAGAACTATAGTCCAATCCTTATAAATTCTATAATTATTACAGTATGTACATCATTAATACAATACTCAAATGACACAATAAATTATTAACAAAATAAAAACCATAATCCTTCTTCATTGTATTTTAGTAGTATCATAATTTGATCATTATCCAATAGTAGCATTTATGGTAACTCAGATGATTAGGACATTGATTCGCGTTGTGTACCAACTCCATACAGATGAATCATTATACTTTTGAAACTTTTTTCTTACCCTTGAAACCAGGTACATGTTGTAATTTTTCTCCAAACATATAATAAACTCTCATTCCCTTCATGAATTTACCAAGGAGATTCATTCCACAGTTATCACATGTGGGAAAATCCTTCATTCCCATCATTCATTTATCCACCGTTATCTCTTATATACTTTTCTTCTCTTTCATCAATTCAAATCCATAGGACTCATTGAAATCTTTACTTATCTTATTAACACATGATACTATTTGTTCATATGATGAGAATACATGAGAGACTGTTTCCCTTATAAATCCTGGCTTAATACCATGACTGATATGATACATCTTAAATTTTCGATCATATGTATTACTTGAATTCTCATTCCTTCTACTAGGTGTCATTTATAAACAGTGGAATACATTAGGTTAGTTTATGAATTACAATGAATAATTCCAAACATGTAAAATACTTAACGTAAATTTAAATATTATGCATATAATATATAATCATAAAATGTTTTCCTTGAGGAAGTATTTACTCCTAAATCCTTCATAATGGCTTGTAATGAAAATGTAAAATATCCTAAGAATATCCCCAAGGAGTTTCGTAACCAGGAGTGAAGTAAGGCCTGCTGTCATGTTCCATGATACCCAGGGTCAATCCTGAAACTCCTTGTTGATGATTTCACTCCTTGGTACATCTGTGCTTGAGCTTCCTTTACCTGTTCGTATCTAGACATGGATGTATTCCTTAGAAAATACACAAAATCTCTACATTAAAAAAATTCTGGGATGTTATTTTTTACTAATCTCCAAAGTCTATCATAGGGTAATGTTGGCTAATCGGCGTTTATCAAAATCAATTTCCATGGTTGTTGCTAAACTTATTCTGATACCAAATGTAATGCCCTGTCCCCAGAATCCCAGAGTCAGTACATCATTTTAATACATTGGAATTATTTCAAGGAATCATGTCCCGAAAGATCGATCAATTTAGTAGTTTTGGAAAATAGATTACATACATAAATGTTACATTACACATTAGAAACTAAAACACATCGTAAATGATCCATTGAGAATTCCATTAATCTCCAAGCATAACCCTTCTTATCAATCATTATACACATCTTGGAATCCTTGGAAAATATAACATAAGAAACAGGTGAGATCCAATGCTCATTAAGGATAACAATATAGCGAAATCATTCACAAATCATAATAAACATTTAAGGAAATGTATTAAACTAATACAGAAACCTTTTAAACTTAAACATCCGCATAATATGGAAAAGATAAATCAAAAAATTCTATTAACTAAATTACATGTATATTATACTAGAAAAATTATCACATTCAATATCCATGGTCAATTTCATAATGATGTAACACATACTTCCAGACATCATAACAACATAGTCAAGGCCTTGTTCCAAGACTACATATATGATTTTTTCATGTCCTTGTTCCATGACACTAGTTTGCTTCATTAGACATACTGATGCATCAAGGAGCTGTATTGGGCTCTACCCATCATTTACTGAGTTCAATACATTCACCATTTGAAAAGGTTTAAGCATAACATAAACATTTTTATTAAAACTAGCATATGAAATGTCAATACATTATCTCGAAATAATGAATGGTATAAAAATAAAACATCCACTATCAAAAATATCTAAAACCCTTCAATACAATATAGATGATTTGTATCATAATAAATTAACCCTCATCAAGAATAATATCCTATAATTGATGTTGATGTAGTTGAAAATGATCAGTAAAAATATTTGAGAGAAATATAGCTATTTCATGAAATCATTTAAAAGTCCCATAATTTATAAAGGAAGTCATTTAAAAGATATTTTTTAATCTAAGGGTCCCATTTTACATTGATACATATGAATGGAATTAACATTTTGAAACATTCATGTCCATACAAATAAATCCATAAAACCAATTTGAAAACCTGGACATTAATGAGAAAGGTTTCGAAGAATAAATATTTAAACCATTTTATAATGATCTATTAGTAAAAATTACCTTAATAATTTTCCCTTTTAAAAAATATATATGAAACAAGAAAATGGATAATAAATATGTCCCAGTAGAAACTTATGTAAAAACAACATTAGATAATAAAGAGATTGTGAAAGTAACCATTACCTTGTATCCTAATTGACCCGTTCATTCTTTAATCTCATGAATAAAAAACTAAAGATAATTTATAATTGCATCAGAAACTTTTTCAAATTTAATATTTCTTCTATATTACATATTAGAATGTTATAATCATTATGTACTCATTTATGTTAATAACGGTGGTTTTGTTGATATTTGGTACTTGAGTCAAAAGTAAATTTCTTATAATTACATGATGTCAATTTGGTCAAAAGTACATTATCTACCAAATGATATACATGATTTATATATCATAAATATCTTATATATGTAGTATATATATGTATTTATAATAGTTCATAACATTTGGAGATAAAAAATGAAATGCACCGTTCATGGAGACGGTAAGCCCTACGTACGCAAGAACGGTACATTCATTTCTTGTTCATATTTTAATTGAATGAAAACGTAATTACCCATAAGTAAATTATAATTCCACTATATTATCATATATAATTTTATTAACTCCATCCTTTATACATTCTACGTATGTCACAAATGAATCATATCATTTTGAGGGGGTGGTAGTCCAAACATTCTCAAATGAAATTATTGTATTTACCTATTATGGAAACCATAAATGTATGATATAAATGAAAAATAAGTAATAATTAAAACAATATATTTATAATATATCTAACATATAAATATAATTCCATCTTAATGGCCACCATTATAGGTTTTAGGTGATAATTGAATAGTCATCGTTTCGTGAGACAGTAGTTTGTCATCCAGAGAAACAATATGTTCTTTCCCATTAGATAAAGGTCTGTTTAATTGTAGCTAGAATCAATATCATCAAAACAACATAGAATATTTAAGAGAATGTTTTTTTTCTAAATTAAAGTAATTAAATTATTTTAGGGGGTTGGAGAAGTAAAATTATAGAATAGAACTTTAGGGAAGACATTACCGTAAAATTGGGTAACTCCCTTTGCTTTCAACAAAAAGGACTTATTTAAGTGCCTTTTGCCTAAGGTATTGATTATAGATATAGGGGAGGGGTATTTAGATATTTTTTGAGAAGTGTTTGGACTATCCAAGGGGATTTATAGGCGTGAGAAATGGGTTAGATGTTAGGGCTTTTTATAAGGGGAGGAGGGGCTCTTTTGGAATGTGTGAAAATATTATTTAGGATAATGGTGTTGTTATCACATTTACCCATTATGGGAACCACAAAGTTATTCTATAAATGAAAAATAAATAAGCATAGAGACAATATAACTATTATAAATATAACATATAAATAAATTTCAATCTCAATGGCCACCATAAGAGTCAGTAGAAGATACTTGCACAATCATCGTTTTGTGTGGCAGTAGGTTGTCGTCCAGAGAAACAATATGTTCTTTTCCGATTAGATGGAGATGTGTGTAAGTGTATCTCTAATAAATCTCATAACATCAACTAATATTGTTTATCATACTGGTTTTGTTATAAATGAAATTAATATAACGTGTTTAGGGGGTTGGAGAAGTAACATAAAAGAAGAGAATTTTAGGGAAAATGTTACCTCAAAATTGGGTAACTCACTTTGGGTTGATCCAAAATGATTTATTGAAGTTCCTTATGAAAAAGGTAATGCTTATAAGATGAATGGACGTATCATGAGAGATTATTTCAGTAAATATTGGATGATGAAAGGGGCTTGAGAGTTGTGAGGAATGGGTTATAAGTGAGCGCCTTTTATAAGGGACAAGAGGGGCCTTTTAGGAACCAGTGAAAATATATTTTAATTATATAATGATTTTCGGTTTATAAAGTTGAAATACTAGTTTATGTCTACGATTAGATGACTCAATGTCGAAATAGAATCATCCAATAAAATGTTTTCAGGTTAGGGATGTTATTTTAATCATTATAATCTTCTTTATTTAAATCATTTATTAATGTGGTAAACACTGCATTATTATTGTGTCATAAATAAAATTATTTATTTGTTGTCTAAAAATTATAAAAAAATACTATGATGTAGGAAATATTTTTAGATTTCAAAATAAAATTTATAGTCAATGAGATAACTTATATATCCCAATGTAAATATTAATTTAATAAATGATATTATTTTATGTCAGTTTTGCCTTTACTTTAAGTTAATTAGAATTACGTGTCCTTATCACACATAAGTGACTCCATGGGGTTCCAAAATAGACACAAATATTCCCATGGTCGGCCATGACTCATATAATAAGGGTAGGACAAGTGTTATGGTAATTGTGTATAATTATAATATATCATTACCTTAAATAATCCTATTAACTTTTCAACGTGGTAAATAAAAGTCAAAAGTTACTATTTACAAAAAGAAATTTCATATTATTGTACATAAATTTACATACTAATAACAACCATGTTTGTCATATTTTTGAAATTCAATTCACTAAAGTGGAAAAATTTCATTTAAATGTAAAAGTCAGATATCTATCTACTACTTAGTGGTTTCACTATTCATCTAAAATTGATGTATTTAGAAAAATACTAAATATTTACCCTAATATAATTTGAATATTATGAATTCAAAAATGTAGTCTATTTGACAAAATTAAAAAAATATATGTTGCATTTATTAATTTAAAAATAACTTCCATTGTCAAAACTAAGAAACAAGTTTTAAAAAAAATAAAAACTATAAAATGATTGACATATGTTTATGTCAAATTTAAATGTGAAGTTACTTATAATGACCAACATTGTATTAAATGAGAAAAATATATTCTAGTTATAATTTCAAACCAATAATATTTATAATTTTACACTATGAATTATTTTGATTAAAAAAGTTGGTTTGAATTAAAATTTAGTAGTTTTTCATTATTCACCCAAATATGAATGTTATCAGAAAAACAATAAAAAAGTTATCTAATAATACTTTTTATGTCCCAAATCAATTGAAAAAGATTATTTTGTCAAATTGAATATATGAAAGTGTCATATATTGTATTTAAAAATGGTTTTCATTTAAATGGTTGTAAAATTGCATTTACTGAAAAATAGTTCCATTATCAGAAAAAATGAATTTGTTCTTATATTCTGTCTAATAAACACATAATATTGATGTAAAAATTATATGGAATATATTAAATTCAAAATATAGTTAATACTATTCATAACTGCATTTGAATGGCTTCTTTGGTAAGTTGTGGTGCGCTTGAACTTGGTGTTGCTTATAGAGAAAGTTATTTAATTACATTGAAGAAATAACGTACTATTAAATCATAGGATGTTTCAGGGGTGGCTGTAATGTGGGCTGTAGGATAGGTCCCTTTCCCTCCCCTGGAAAAATAGGATATTTATTGTGGGTTTAGCAGTGGATCCTATATGCAGGTTTTTAAGGGGTACAAAATGTTCTCCTCTTCCGTGGGAATTGTCTAGGTGATCTGCTGCATGTTCTTAAAAGCTTACTTGTGGACTTCTGTATATATGTCTACCAATAAATACCACCAATACCCTTAGAACCAATTTTCTCCCACCGCTTCATATTTGGCCCCTGGGACCGGATGGTGATTTTCAAATAATTTGAATCTCCCATTCTAAAGGGATCAATCCTGACATCCCAAGTTTAATATATTCTGATCTCAGGTAGGTTCTTCCTAATTTATATTGGTTTCTCATAGAGTGTAATAGTTTCTTCTCATTACCTTTTCCATATTATGGTGGATGATCTCCAACATTCTAGTGGGGTTTTCACTCTGCATGATCTTGGGTTTCTAAAACATTTATGGTAATAAAATTGATGCATGTATGGATGCTTAAATTAATGTGTTATTCAATGTGTTAACAGAATTGGATAACGAAATTGAAGATGAAGTGTTTGATGATTAAAATATAAGGCCAGATTAATGAATATTTCTCTCCATCATGTTTTTTGAAACCCAAATCTTATGAAAAATATAATTTGAATCTAATTTAATATCATTTTATTAGGGATTTCATGGGATGTTGTAGTTAGATTATTTTCATATTACCCAACCAGGATTTTATTATCACTATGGGGGGATGGGGTCAATGAGTGATTTCTTTTTTATTTATGTTTCCTTTCTTAATAAACAACCTTAAAAAATGGTTAAATATTTCTCTCTATTCTCCAAAAAATCAAATAGACTACCAAATGAACATAAAAATTTACAAGTTCGACTACTAAACAAGAGTATCTAGTTTTTGTTATGGTTTGGAAATAATCTGATACCACACAATCCACTTAAAAAAAATCCTTTTGTGGGGAATATAATGAGTTCGATATTTCCATACCCTTTTGTAGAATTATGATAAATACAATAGTACATGTTATTCATGTCGCTTGAAATGTTGTAATAAATGTATCTAGGAAAACATGTTATGATTATTCTTGATAAACATTCACAAATATGATCTTTCAAAAAATGTATTCACATTCCTTTCTAGAAGATGGTATGATCTTCTTGGACTTTGTAATGATACTCATTATGATTTCCCAATCCAATTACCAATTCTGATTGGTCAATATAAAAAACATAATTGAATAACAATACCACTAAAACAATTAAGAGTTTCATATCCATTACTCCATAACTCTCTATAAGAATTTCATATCCTAATTTTCCATCCCAATACGATAACCCTCAAAATATGATCTATCTATTCTTAATCATATTCTTATTCATTATCTTCTTCAGTTTGATAAACTTTTTCATGTATGCTCGATCCGAAAACATATTCATGCAATAAATGAGGAGCTTCTCTTTTGGAAGATGAATTTATCAAAATCATCATTACATTGCATTGACTTACATGTTATGTTTAAAAATATATTAAATACAAGGATTGTTCTCTAAATATTGACCTTGGTTTGTTATTATACAATCATATATGAAAATGTTTTAACATTATATAACCTAGAAAAACATTTTGATCATGTATTAGACCATACATTAAATTCATTATTTTATTTAATTGAATTATACATTGTTTCTTCCATAGAAATATCCTTTGTTTCACTGAATAAAAATGTTATTATGGTTATTATTGAAATAAATATTATTTTGCAAAATAGTTGGATGGAATTTAATACCATCGTATCTAGATGATAAAGAGGTCATAATGATAATAGGATAAAAAACTACGAGAAATATATGAACAAATTTTAAAATTTCAAAAAATGATATTGAATGTAAATGGGAACATTATTATATAGAGACAAATATTTTTCATGTTTCTGATATTATTTAGTTAATGAATTTAATTTTTTTTAACATGGTCATTGAAATTTTGATCACTATAAGGTGATATGGGGAGTCATCAGAGGATTTTAAAAAATATGGATAATTTTTCTTACTTATTTGATTTCATTTTTTCAATTATTAGTGCTATATATACTAAATTATTAAGGTGTAGTGATCAGTATAAAATAATATTTTAATGAAATGTGTACTAAAAAACTATTTAAATATATTATGTGATATGAAATTCTATAAAATCATTTAATATAAAATCCTATGTAATTGTTATTGTTTTTGGTACATAAACAATATAAGGGATCAAATCTTACTTGCCATTCCCTCTTTGTGTTTTTGGACATTGAGGTAGATGGAGGAGCTTTCAAGTAGTTTGATTGATAAATGGAGAATAATAGTGTGTTCCACTTTTATATGATGTTGGGTTGATGTGTGGAGACTTGGGATGTGGGGTCGGCGAGGCTTCATGGTGTGGTCTCCCACTTGCGACATAGGGAGGCTCGAAGGAGGAAAATTTGGGTTACTGACATTTTAGGATTGGATGTTTCATAGGGGTTGACTAAAGGGTAGGCCCATCTCCAGTGTCAAGGGTTTCACTATTGAGTGAGGAGGTTGTTTCATAGTCATATTTTTGGGTACTTTAAAATTTTAAGAGGCTAAAATATGAGCTAAAGGCTGTTCCATAGTCATACCACTAGAAAAAATGGGATAAGCACTATGGATCTAGCAATGGATCATAGACATTGGTATTTTCTATGGGTCTTTATATGGTTTCCAACAACTATGATGTGGTCTAGGAGGCCAACTATGTGATTTAGGGGTTGCGTTGTGGTCCTATAAAATTTGTTTTTTCTATAAATATCATAGAGACCATTGGACTTGGTTTTCTCCCACTCATTCCAATTGAACAATAGTCGCCATATGGTGATATTAAAGGTTTTGATGCCCCTTTAAATATGAATGAATCATAATTTCCCAAGATCAATTTATATTGATATGATGTAGGCTCTTTCTCTTTTCTAGTAGTTTATCTATGTTTGATCTCCATTTCTCCCGTGAATTTTTACATATTTTTGAAAATTATCTTTATCATTCTAATGGAGTTTTATTTATTGATTATCAATTAGATTGTGAATGAATTCCTTGAGAGATTGTTTATTCCTAATGGTATAGGATATTATGTATCCATGACACTGATTCATTCTCATGAAAATAATGTCATTAAATTGATGTAGATTATTTTTTATTATCAGATTTAGTTACCTAAAATCCTAAATTGACCATGGTTTATACTTTTAATGGAGGTGGAATTAACCTTATATAGATTAAATTAGATTAAATAATGTAATTAGTTTATGTTTCGTGATCGCATGTTGTTTCTTCACAACATGAAAATGGTTTTCTTCTTGTTTTGCAAGGTAGTGTTCTTTCTATACAAAGATTTTTATATCATGTTGTTACGCATGGTATATGTCGTTGAAATTGATGATTTTGAAAAAGTAACATTATTTTGAAAATGTTTCATTGCTTGGATAAAAAAATAAAGAGGGGACATGATTAACACATATGGTGTTTCAAATAATGTTGATGGTAATCAAATTGATGAATTAATGCATGTATAACTGAATCTATTAATCCATGCATTAATGGAATTTGATAATGTTCATTAATATTGAATTCTTATTGATGATAAAAAAGGCTTGATTACTGAGTTTAGTTCTTCCATATTTATTTCAAATGGGAAACATATGTCATAGTGTAGTTTAGATAATTAAATAGCATGCCGTGTAGTTCTGTTTTCATTGATTTAATATTGAAAATTGATATTAACCATAAAATTTTTTCATTCATTTAAATTGTTTTAATTGAATTCAATTTAATGTTTAAAATTTTATTATTTTAATGTCAGTGGGATTTTGGTTCATTTTACGGCAAGAAATGATTTATGTGGCCCACTCAATTGTTTGGCCAACTAGTTTTTGGTTACCAATATGGCTATATGTTGTTTACCTATTTTATTAATTTCTAGAAATCAATGAGTGTTTTTTCCTAATCATTCATGGATATCTATTGAATTGATCTGTTCCATGTGATACTGGGTGGAAAGTTCGGTGTTGGCTTCATTACAGCCTACCCTTGGCTGTGTAGTTAGCCAATTTGGTTTTCGACAGGGGGTTTCAACTCCTTCGTGGTGACTTCATTTCATATAAGAAATAGATCTGAAAATCATATTCTTGGATGGTCGAGTTCATCAGGTAAGAGGAGAACCAGATTCCTGAATTTGACACCCTCTCACCATTAGTGGTTTGGTATTATTTTTCTCTATGTCGATGTTGAGAATCATATTCCCTAGCTCCAATTCCACTAGTGGTGGTGATATCATCATCGTTATAAAACTCATTTAGTGGCCCCCAACCATCCTACAGGCCACTAATTGAAAAATCATGGTCCAGCCTGTTGGGGATCTTCTTCATTAAAGATGTGGGACCATTTCATGAATCTGGAGACATGGTATGATCATCTTTTGACAATATCTAATGATGAAATATCATAAGCATTCTATTATAATGATGTGATATGGACGCCTAATTTTTTTATTCCGGGGATGTACGTTTTTTATAACTGATTTTATCTATGTTGCTGCATCTACTGCACAGTTTTTATTTTAGTGCTTCTATGCATTTCTGGTGGCTATCTTCTTTGCCTATCTGCATTATAATTTGATTTGTTTTGAAAATCTAATAACTAAATATGTTTGTTGAGAGTTTTTGTGATGATGAAATTCCCAATGGGACTAAGTAACATAAATCCTAGTGTTGCCTTTGTTTTTTGTTATCATTTCTTCTTCTACAACTATTGTTGTTTCACTACTACCACATCAACACCCTGATTGGTAATTTTTTCATTGTAATATAATTCATTCATAAGTTTTTTTATATTGAATAAGACATATTTTTATTATATGGTCCTTGGAATTTATTTTTAGGGGGTCTTATTACTCTATTACCCTATCTCAAAGTTTAATGAGAGCCACCTCAATAATAAATGGAGTCCAAAAAATATGAAATAAAAAATATGATGGGTGAAATGACTTAAACATATGGTGATTATAAATTCCTGCCTTTTCAGTCCATCTAGGGAAACATTTTTCCCTTGTAGGACCTAGTAAACCCCAAGAATGTATGACCACTAATGGTTAAATGATCACAACCTTTTTATATGTTCCTCCCGGCATTTTGATGAATGATTATGGCCCTCAAACCTTGTATTTACGGGATAAAGTCCAAAAGGAGGTTTCTTATGGTACCAATATAGCTAGTATTTGGTCTAAATAGGAGAGACTCTATTATACAACATCCTTAATCGGTCATCTACATAACAATCACAACATAAATACCTCCATGATGAATCAATGATCCACATTCCCAAAAGTCCTTGACGAGTTTAATAAAATCATATTAGAGATCCAAAATATATGTCTAAATTTTGAAAAAGAGGTACTATCCATCTTATATATAATTTATATAAATATTTCTTATCAATTTTTTTGATGCCATGATGTATGTATCATATTACATGACATTATAGGATTTTAAGTCCACATTTATATCACGTGAGTTGCGTAGAAAGTAAAATATTAAACTATACATCAAGGGTTAGAATGCAAGGGTTCATTTAGAGTTTCAAATGAAAAGGAAATCCAAACCTATGAAACAAATTAAGAGTCATATCCAATCACACGAACATCATTATAAGCCTATGCCAAAGTAGTTTACCAGCTACAACTGTGAGAATCTTGGGAATATTACACCCAAATTACTTAATTTAAAATCAGAAAAACCTTGTAAAGAGTCGAGGGGTAATTTTCTCTTAACTGACCCAGGCTTTTAAAAGTCATGAGGTGTTGTGTCTGTACTCAGATTCTATTGATGTTGGGTGGGTCTGAGACTGATTTTGTTCTTTTCATATGTGACGAGATATGAGTTCTTTTTTTGACCTTTGAAGTTGAAGGGGAGGTTGTAATATGCAACAATAAGAGATGTTTTATAATTGGTAGGGTATCTATTAAGGTATATCACTCTGAAAATTTTCCTTTCACATTATTCAATGTGATATTGGTTCCATATTTACATTAGAATCAGATCTCAGTTGATTTTTTAGACTAGATCAGATTTATCATTAAATTCGATTCTAGTTTTCATTGAATATCCATGCTAGATTGAAGTATTATTAAAGGATCTTAGTTGGGTTATATGTTTTGGATGTAATAACACATTCAATGAATTGGGTAGAACCTTATGTCATTAGAAATGATAACAATATACTTTTTCATAGGTGGATATGATGTGAGAACAAATGGTCTAGAGAAATTGAGAAAGTAAGGATTCTCACCCAAGTCGCACCAAGTTACATACCCTTTTCTGAATATTGTGTCATTGGAAATTCTAACAAATGTTTGTTTTCATAGATCTGACTATAATTGTTGTAACCTAATTGATTATGTTTACTCTGATTTATGGGTATCTTCTATGACTAACACCCATAGTGGAGGATCTTACATTGTCAATGAGATATATGAATTTTAATGGAAATTCTAGGTTTAGTTTTTGAGAAAGAAATATGATGTCTTTGAGGTATTAAAAATTGAATGTCCTCTGTAGAAAATCAATCTTTGATCAAATTAAAGGCTTTAATAGAAAATAATGGCTTTGTATACTTGTCAATTTTGTTTATCACATTTTTTGAAAATGTGGGAAATTTAAATCGTCAAACCATGAGTCATACTACTCAGCACAATAGTTTTGATGAGTGTATGAATCATACCATTCATGAGTGGGTATGAACCATGATTTCTTACACTGGCTTACCCAAATCATGTTGGGAGGAATCTTTCAATATGACAGTTTAATTAATAAATTGTTTACTTTGTTTGATTTGGGATTCCACCATGCCTATCCCTTGTATACCAATTCTCTTCATTTATGGCCATCAATGAAAATTTTCACCAAGTATATCTTAGCCATCCAATGATTTGAACCATTCCATGTGTCATTGGGTGGTCTGCTAGGAATCGTATTAATGGAATTCTCACCTTGGATATGTATTTATCTACTGAATATTATCAAAGGTGTTTCATCCCCCCTTTGGCTGCTTCATAATATAAACAAAAGATATCTAAAAATAATATTTTTAGGTGGTCGAGTTCATATGAAATGAAGAGATCCAAATATCTTAAATAAATTCCATCTCCCCACTGTTGGATTGTTTTCTTCCAGATGGTTGTTTGTTCTAACATTCCCTCACCCGATGTTGATTATCGTCTTTGTTGGCATCAATATCACATGTGGTGGTGTTATATTCTACATTAGTGTACTCATCTGGTGGCAAGCCGACCCCTACAAGCCACTAGTGCATGGATTATGGTGAAGGCTATCAGGGTTCTTCTTAGTCGAAGATGTGGGACCACTTCTCATTTATAGAGAATTGGTGTGCTGATCATATACTGAGATCCAATGAAACAACAAGAATAATGTTCTTGGATCCTGAACTGATTTGTATTATTTAAAATTTATCCAATGTTGTATGATTTTCATAAACCCAATTCCTTCTATATTAATACTTTTAGAGAAGTGTTTATGGTTTTGAAATTCCATGCATTTCAATTTCCTATCTCATTTTCCTCTTTACAATATAATTGTTTTGACTATATAATAAAATTTCATGTGTTGGTTGTCTTCATACCTTGTAGTGTGTCCCAATCGGATTGAAGCACAAAAATTATTTTGTTGTCTTTTCTTTTTCTGTTATAATTTATTCTTTTGTAATTGTTGTTGTTTCACTATTCCCACATTTGAACAACATTAGGGTGTGTTTAAATAATATTCAAATTTACTTTTCTAATTTATATGTTGAGATAAACTGTATTGTTTATTAAGAGGTCCTTGGAATTGTTAGGGGGCTGTATTCCACCATTACCCCATAAACCTAGTTATTTCATATTTTGTAAGTTGATCATAGTTGGAACCTATGATAATTGAATTTGTGAAATCAACATGGAATAAAAAAAAATATTTTTTAATAATGATAAATGTTTGAGTCTCATGTTTCTCATTTTCATCTGATGGCTTAATGTCTTGTGTTGGGGTTGTGATATATTGTTTTCATGTGAAGGAAGAATAACATGTTTTAGGGCCATGTTAACTTATTGATGATGATTATTTCATTCTACCTTTTGAATGATCTAGATATTTGAAGTGATATAAGACTATTATAAGTGATGAGAAATGGATGGGGAGGCTTTATCATTATGTCATGTATAAACTATTGTAATTATTGGAACATCGATCAGACATATTAATTTCTCTGTATCATTGAATGACAATTTTTATCAGTGAATTGGAGTTAATTGTAAAATAACCTAAGGAGTTTAATATCAAGTGAACAAAATTAGATTATTATGAATATTTGTGTGAATGATCACTAGGACATTTCTGATCCTTATGAATCTATGCTGCATCCATCAGATTGAATTATATCAAGGTACAGTTTAATACATTGACTAAAATTTCATTGTTTTATTAAAAGTATATATCTACTTTTGCGGAGGGAGGGGTGGGGGTTAAAAAAAATAAAATTACTTTTTGTTGATGTGAAAATCATGGAGAATTTTCCTTAAGTCATTTTATAATCTTTGAAATTAACCTATAATCTATTTGTTTCCCAATGTGATCAGTATAACATAACGTATGATTATACATTAATAACATTTATGTAATAATGGGAAATTCATATAGTTAGAGGTCAAAACCAAACAAGAATGCTCTGATTAACATGAAATCCTATGAAAATGATCGTTATTTTCTTAAAATTCTATACGATTCATGGTCACATCAATTGGATAAACAAATTTAATAGAATGATCAAAATTTTCATTTCCCCATGAATTCATAGTTTGTTGAAAAATCACATATAATTGAATAATGCCAAGAGAACACACTAGGATTGAAATGATATAATGGGAGGATGATGACCTAGTTTTTTGATCTAAATAAATCAACGACACATACATCATATTCTCATGTTTCATAGTTTGATGCAATACAACATGTAGCATTTCATAGTTTTTTTAAAATGACATATCTTCCATCTGGGGGTCAAAATGGGAAAATTAATTCAATATGATTTGACCAGACAAGATAAATTCAACAAATCATTTGTAATCTTTTGGAATCAACCAATCATCAGTATGATGCACAAACATAATGTTATGTCTTAAGTAATGATTTTAAATTATTATTTTTTATATAATATTATACATATCATCCTTGTAGTAGTTAAAACCAACCAAAGAAGCACTAATTGACATGAAATAAGAGTAAAATGATATTTTTGACATTTAATATATATATATATATGAATCATTAACAAATTGATTGGATACCCAAATTTCACAGTAAGATAAAATGTGGAATTATCCCTCGCTCATGGATCTAAGTGAAAAATCACATTAAAGCGGTGATCACACAGTAGTTGCAGACAAATGTTAATCAAATTTTTATTAAAATTATGAAATTAAGTATACATATGAAAAATATCATTTCCCATGGAGCATGTGTTGGATAGATCATAAATATTTTAATCACTTATTAATAATTTTATTGTTTTATTAAATTTTCAAAAAGCAAAAACATTACATTTTTTATGAATAAAATAATGAAATGATTAAAAATGTAGATGCACACAGGATTAAGGTGGGAAATGTAAATGTTAATAAGGATGAATTCCACTGAGATATATCAGTATTTTATTTTTTTCTATATCATCCAATTTAATGAACAATTTCACTGTCATTCACCTTTTCCCCCTCAACTGTTTTCTATGGTATAAAACCACAAATAGGCATGAATGTTCCTAAAAAAATATAAAATTATTGGATTGAAAGAGTATTCGATATCATTAATAGGTTATTGAATTGTAGTTCAAAAATTAAACTAAATCAAAATAAAAAACCTATTATGCAAAATGATCAGACTTAGAGATCATTTTATAATTAGTGTAATTCAATAAGATCCATTTTTTGATTAAATTAGAATTTATTGATATCACAGACATGCTGATATAATAGTTTGTTAGAAAGATATGTATAAGAAATAAATTTTAATACACATGAACAATTGAAAATATATCTTGTATAAATTTTAAATACAATATATTGTAATAGTTTTAATCAATGACATGATTATAAAATAATTTACTCTTTAACCTTAAGTGTTAAAGAAGTTATATATCTTGAGTTAATTTATACACTATTATTAATACACACTATAAGGAATGCCATTATGTTCTAGGAATTCCTTAAATCCAAAGGATCAAAATCTGCTCCATCTTCCAGTCCCTAGGAAACACCTGATACACTATTCTGATTCAAATCTATATTTTATGATGAAGAAATCCATCTATATGGATATTGATGATTGTCGTCATATCCCAAGAAGACCTTGATCCAAAGGATTAGACTCACTGTCATCCTACACCTAAAATCCCTCAATTCGAAACATGATTGGATATGTGTTTGCAAAGAAAATAATTCTTATGTAATAACAATCCTCACAACGATTCCTTTGAACATCAACTCTCTAAATTATATCACAGAGTCTGAATGAGGTGGTAATAGAGGGGATAATTAAATGACATCAGTTGCAAACTGCATCAACTCTTAACTTTATAAATGGCTTACTATTTATAGACAATTTTATAATGTTCATATTTTTGAGTTTATTGAAATGGACTCAAATTTCATGCACTTGACAGCTCATAAAGATCAAGCTTTTCAATTTTCTACCTAGGGATGACTTTTTTATATTGATATAATTCTATAATTTTGATTATACTCATTAAAATGCTTCTCTATATTCATTATGATAGATATAATTCTATTCAATCCAATTATAATCATTGGATATTCTGATAGACTTTTTGATTTTCAATCCTATAAACAGAATAAGGGTTACACTGATGAATTGGTACGTGGGATTGTCGGATGGTATTGATATTTTTTAGTAAAACATAAATCTAACAACAAATTAAAAAACTAGTTAGTTGAATGTATCATACACACCTTTGGTCTGATTGATCAGAATAGAAAATAATATGTCAATATTTGGATTCATATAATTATTTCTTTGTTTTATATAATGTCATGTTTTCAACAAAAATATACTAAAACACTTAGGAAATATAATGTTAGAATATTTGTGTTCTAAATAAGATATTGTGATTTAAAAAACAATGGAATGGAAATATATGATGTAAGACAATTGACTCAACAATCACCCACTTTGTGGAAATCAAAAAACAGAACACCTTAATTAAAAAAACATTGAGAATATGTTATATCCCCTTAAACTATTATGATTTTCAAAGATATATTTCCTATCATAACTCTACCTATGTTTATAACATCATTGTAATCAGATGGAATGTATTTATTTAATTTCTCTACCATTATTATAATATCACACCCTTATGATAATATCTCATAGGATTATCCCTTTTTAAACAATTCCCCATTATAAATTTCTCCATATTTATAAATTTATAGAATTTTTTATTAAAAAATACTAAAAGGTAATGTATGTCTCTTGAAATTTTTGGAAGATATAATATATTAAAAAATATTATGTGAAATAACAAATCATCCAAGTAATGAATGAATGAACATAAATAAAAAATTAATTAGAATACCTACAAAAATATTGTATTGGATGAAAATTTCATTCATAAATTTCATTCATTTAATTTTTTTTCAAAATATACATAAATAGATCAAATAAAAATTTTTCATTCACTATTTATCAACTTTTTTAACATTTTCCTTCATTTTAAAAAATTCATCTAGATCCTTGTATGAAAATACAACTGTTGATTTAAGATTCATGATCTGGTCAACTATCATTGTTTTATTTCTGATTATATAACATACTTCTTTCAAATTCCTTATAGATATTTTTTTCCACCATTACTAGAAAAATATCATCTTCATATGTTCTGAGTCTAATGTTTTCTAACAGTAATCTATGAATCATTTCTTTCAAAACATTTACTTCATTGGTACGTTAATCAGTTGTATCTCTTAACTCATCCAAAAACATCACTCTATCAGAAACATATGTTAACTAATTATCCAATGATATATCCATTATTTAAAAAAGTATATTTACTTCTATGGACAAATATTCATGATCCTGGAGATCAATTACAATTTTTTTTTGACTTAACCATCTAATTGTATAATCTATTTTAAGACATTGTCTTTATTTTAATGATTTAAAATCATCATTAATGAGAGAAAATAATTCACACAAAGTTTTAGTTTTTAAAATTTTTCATTTATACAATTTTGATCAATTTATAAATATCATATATGTTTTTATGATAGAGAATTGAAAAAATTATCCATTTTAAGGTTCAAAAAATATAGTCAAAAGTATTTGGAGAAAAAATCCTTTCATTGTTTGATGAACGCGATATATCATTATGAGATTTTGGTCTAGAGGATCTATATCTGGTTTTTCTACCTTCTCAACATTGTAATTACCTTTCTGAGAACCACTTCCATATTTTGATAATATTATAATATCCATGTAGTTGTCAATTCAACATTATCATATACTTTTGATTAGTATTTTTGACTAATTCCTTTTCTTTTGAAGATGAATCTTATCCATTTTTGTATATTGATTATTATTCTACTAATTAATTCTAGTCAGTATCATTATAATATTTTGAAGGTATTGGAGTTTAAAATTATGATGAGACTGATGTTTTCTTTTCATTTGTCTCTTCATTAGTATCTATTTCTTCATCATCATCATCATCTTCCTCTTTCTTTTCCTCATCTTATTTTTCATCTTCGTCACCCACTTCATTCTTAACATCATGTTCCTCTTAAACTTATTCTAATTCCTTTCCAATGTGTGGTATAAAATTAGCTTATAATTTTGGTAACATGTAAATAAAAATAATTTTATTGTTTTTTAGAACAAACATTCTCACATCTTGGAAAAAAATGATCATTTTAAAAATTGAACCATACATATCATACCATGTTTTGTAAACAATTCCTCTCTGTAGACTTCTATCTCTGCAAAAATATTCCAAATCAGCCATCATACTGAGACATTATTCAGCGATTAGAAAAATTCCAAAACATTGGAAAGAGAAATTAAAGGTGTGGTACGAGTCAAGAGAAATGTATATAAAAACTGATAAGGGAAACAATAAATCCCAAAATTATATTTTCATGACATCGACAGTCAGATTTCCAAGAATTTCAATGGTTCAGATTAAACGTCATTATATTATCTAATGATCAAAAATTATTTTATGATGTTATTTATATTTAAATTTTATCTCTTAATGTTTTTAAGAAACAATTTCATTGAAATGAGTATAAATCCGATTGGGAAACGAATAATTTTTAGAACAAAAAAGATGGTTTAAAATTAAATTAATATGTAATGAAAAACATTTATAACTAATATTATAAGTCACTTTGTTAACTAAAATAATAATATATTTTTAGTAGAAAATTTTCATCAGTATGACTAAACTGATCATCTTTGTTTTTTGTAAAAGAAAATTTATTATGATAATGTTTATATCAAAAAAAAGTTCTGGAAATTTTTTATTAAATTTATAGTCTTAAAAATTTATTTAAAATTTTGATACAGTGAAAATTTTATAGCATGTTGTAGTTCTCAATAAATTTTTTACTCCAAAGAATCATTTGTAATTTATTTTAGATTCGAGGTGTTTTTTTAAGGAAATATAACTCAAGGAAATTTAAAAAATATTTACCCCAACAAATTAAATATTAATACTAAATAATAGAACAAAACTATAAATTTTATGAAGAAAAAGGATTTTGAAACCTAAAATCATATATACCCCCTCTAAAAATATTTCATTAATTTATGGATATTGATAAAAAGAAGTTGATTTGATTAACAACCTAATATTTATTTTTGTAATATTTTTTTTATGCTTTCAAATCTAACGAAACTAAGGGGTTTATAAAAAGATTATCATGTTGTTATTTTGTTTTAATGAATTGTAAAATAATAAATCCTTTATGTGTGTGATCATGGAAGAAATTGTATCTTATTTATATTTTATTAACATAAAAGTAATGTGATTGGTTTTTTACATAGCGCAGTGACACTTGTGTAATCAAACAAAATATGAGATTTAGGTAAACTCAGTCATAATTATTGAATGTGGGTTGAATCTACAACACTTGAGAAAAACAAATTCCAACTACCACATAATTTTCTTCAATATTGGAATGTGATAATGTGTGTTTTTTCTTACATAAACAAGAAAATTAAAGCTTCTCTTATGAAATAAATGTCATAAAAATTATTTTTTATCCATTATACAACCTCCAAAAGCAGTATCGGAAAAATGTTTTAGTAAAAAATATTTTCTACATAAAGAGAATAAACCTAAATCCATAGTTCCATAATGATAATGAAAAACTTTTTTTATACCTTTATAATAGATTCTTTTATATTCACCCGATATCTAGAAAAGAAGCATATTGAGAAAATCAAATTTAGAAAACTAGATTTTAGATAAAGTAAACATCCAATAATATCTATTAAATTATTTTGATCAAATGGTTTCCGAATTGCATCATGATCTAATGTATTGGAGGTTCCAATTGGATTACTAAAACTTTTAGTGTCATAATAACAGATTATATTATGAAGAACAATTTATATTCTTATTTTGAGATATTAAAGTTCCTTCAGGTCATTATTAAATTTCAAAAACTAGAATGCTTGTTTACTCACCCATCATAATCAATTCAAACTCAGATATCATTATATTCTCAAAAGAATATGTTAATGGTATTTTTTTGAAACAAATATAATTTTATGAATATATATTTGTAAAATAATAATGATATTATGCAACTATTTTATAAAAATATTGGGAAATGCAGCTCAATTAAAAAAGTAGTTTGGTATCAAAAATCTAATTAACTTATCATACAACATTGTAGGGGATTTTTTTGTCCAAAAAGTGCATTATTATGTTTATAAACATGATCTACATGTTTTTTATTTCCAGAACCAGGGGGTTGTTATAGATAAACATTCTTCTAAAAATATCTATTAAATAAATCACACCTCACATCAATTTTATGTATATTAAATTTTTAAGAATGATTCAAAAGCATGAAGTATATGAATATGTTCATGTCTTTTTACTAGTGCATTTATTTCCCAAGAGAGTATTCCCTCTTATTGATTATCACCTTTCCATATATGTCTCAGTTTATTTCTAACTGTTATTCAATTTTCATCACATTTCTTCTAAAACAAATATTTTCCCCACATATAGATGTATCTATAGGATTTTCAACCAAATTCTAAAATATAACCCTTTCAATCTTATTATGTTCATCGTAAATTGCATTAATCCAGTTATCATAAAAAAAAGCCTAATTTGGATTCTTAGGTTCGAATTACGAAGAAAATGAACGATTTTTAATTTCATTCTCAACGAAATTCGAGTTCTATTCATTTAATATACTTCAAGAATGGTATTATCAATATTATGATTCTTAAGAAGAAACTAACTTATTGTGTTTTTAAATGTTTGTTCATCAATAGTTTGTTAAAAATATTCCTGATGAACAACATCAAAAATTTATTCAAGAGTTTTTTTTCATAAGAATAAATTTCTATCATAGGTTGAAAATCATTTTTAGAAATAACATACCAAGATGTAAGTTGGAGTTTTTTATAACAAAAGAATCAATTTCACATACATTTTACTAATTGTCAGTTCATCTTTAGAATGATAAAATATCTATAGAATGAGGGAGAAAACACCTTGAATAATTTTTGGTTCATTTCATAGTTTTCCACCAATCCACTATATCTATTTTATTGGTTTCCTCTTAGTTCCAAACTTGAAATTCCTCCACTAACATCGCATCTCGATCCATTATATAAGATTTTATCAATCAAAAGTGATTGAAAATGGTTTAAATAAAAGAAATAATGGGTATGTAGACCCATACATAATTATAGGATAGATGGCATTCATGCCAACAATTTAATTTAATAATAAAATTAATGAAACAAGGTACATTCAATGGTCTGGTCTAGGCTCGGGATTATCCACATCCATGAAACTAATTATATAGTTACTAAAATCCACATTAAAGTTTTTTCATGCTTTCATATGCAAAATATCACATGAAAATATCAATTATATATCTTAATTAATTAATAAATTTATATTACATAACATCTAAATTTCCTTGAGAACCTTATCAATCACAATTTAGAGAAAATTATTTTATTTTAACTATGTAAATAAATTTACCTTGGAAGAAACATGGTGAGTACCCATCTAAAATACCAAATATGTGTTATAATCATATACCATTTACTGTTAAGATATATTACATATACTACATATCACAAACTTTCATGATGCACACAATCAATTTAGTTATGTCATAGGTTTTGCATCATTGTATGTAATGAAATAACTATAATATTACTCATATATGATATGACGATCCAAACATTATATAGATATTTATTAAAAATTTATACATATTAATACCCATTTCCTTGAATTTACTATATTCATAATGACCACACCCATGTACATATTGATAAGATTTGCATAGAATAATAAATTAATTTATACATTTTCATAATTTGGTAAATGTAGATGACATGTACAAGCCAGCTACACGGTGTGTACTATTTTAACAGTCTATCCAAGACACACACTTATTGATGTGGTGTGTATACTGTACCATGTAAAATTTTAGAGTACATGTTTTGTACACTGGAAAAATATCTAATGGTATTTGAGTTACACAATCACCCATCATTTTGCCAGTGTAATAAGACACCTGAATTATTTATGACAAAAATATTACTCACCATGTATGGTATACAAACAACATGTATTCTAAACGAATGTGTACCAGACTAGACTAATAATCATGTTGTGTAAAATTAATGGTTCATCATGTAATAAATGTACACTCCATGAAATAATTTCTAATGATTTCTTTTTGCATTAAACACTAGTACATGACATATAACTCTTTGTTACATGGTGTCTACTATTGTGTTATCCGTACAAATACCTCAAAACCTCTAATTGATATCATTGAATTTATTTCATTTAGAATACTAATCAATTTTATTAGATTTACAATAATTGAAAGAGGATGAAAAAATAACACCATATTATTTTAATAATGTTTAATTAGAAGTTGAAATAAAACATCAAATGTGTAAATAAATATATGGTATTTAAATAATTATAAATAATTATGTGAAATCTATGATAAATATAAAAGGTTATGAGTGCAAACAACTGTTAAATGGGTCATTCCCATCTTTTAGCATTTTCATAATCACTGATCAACCCATGATATTCATGGTAGTAAACATATTGTTCAATGTAATTTAATAAAAAATTGATTTAATTCTAGAACAAGATTAAAAGAACATTACATATTAATTATAACTAATGAAATTAAATTAAATAATTTTGTTTTTAGAATTTTTTTCATTTTTGATCAATATAACTATAGATCTATGTTGTAATTTAATTGTGTTATAATAATAACGGGCATATTCCCTCTAGCGGTGTATGATTTCAGATTTTTTCAAGGTAAAATACTTTTTATGTTTTTATTATTTATATTATTTTGGTTAATGGAATGTTTTTTAGATAAATGGGGAATCCTGGGGGTGTCTCATGGGATCTAGAAATGAAATAAATGATAATTTGGACATCATGTGCACGATTCACTCTTAGATACCATTTAGTAGTAACCATTTGACCAAACGCTGCTAGCTAAGAGGACATGTTGCACGGTTGAGTAAACCATGAAAGAGAGGTGGCCAATGCTTTCTTGTCTAGATATATACATTCTGTATAGTTGTTGCTTGATTTTTTTAGAATGGGTGGGCACCATAGGTAACTGTATGACTAAACCCCTCTTGGATAGAGGCAGATGCCTGGTTGGTATAGGGTTTATGTTACTCTGAGGAAAAACCATATTCCCTAGTAATAGTTGTATTTCAGAATTACCCCCCCTCAATTTTTTATGTTCCTCACCCATATTTATTCCTCATTCTTTCTCCTCTATCCATATAGAAGAATATCCACACCCAAATATTGCCATTGATTGATCTCCTTTGTTTATAGTCAATTTCGAGTGTCCTTGGTTGTGGATCAAAACTCCTAGAATGTTGTATGCTCCTCTTCCTATATTTTCATGAATAGGGATTGTGGTTTCATTATTCTTTTTCTAATGCCAGTAAGAAAATATTTTTCAAGAAAATCATAGGTCGACGGTTCATTGTGTGCTTGAATCTAGATATAACACAAAGGATAAGCATTTGTTCATCTCTAGTTTAAGAGTGTTTCATGGCCCACTTGCCACATGGTGTACCCCTCATGGTCTGCCAATGTGATAAAAGCTATAGTGACCCCCATGTCTCACCTTTAGTTGGCTATAGGTTGGAGACTGGCATCGAGTGTATAGAAAACACACAAATGGGAGGAATTACCCTCTAAGAGAACACATGAAGAAGATAGAGACACGATAGACAACAACCAACTCGATCTTAGGCTGCAATATAAAAGAAATCCAATGAACACATATGTAACATCATGATAAACAACTACAATTAGAATGGAAAACTGCAAGTACAGAAGAATGTAAAGAACAATAATCACCAGGAAGCCTGAATAACTCATTCAACCCCAAGATATTAGTACCAACGTAATCTCCAACATACTGCAAGTGAACGAAAAAGTAGTTTATATATATGTAGGGAGATTATAACAGTATACTATATAGGATCCTCCTCGGAGCCTCTAGTGAAAAAGTAATTAAATCATGATAAAGCACAATGATCCACAATTGATGCTATCTTATCAGCTAAACAAGTATACTATGTTCCCATCCTCACTATATCTAATCTCACTAGATATCTCATACAAGAGTATATAATATGATTATTTATAACAAGGTTACCCTGGTATTACTTCCCCATAGGTTTCCCTCTTTTCCAAAGTGTAGAATGTCTGATATATATCTCTTAAAAAATTAATCCCCCCAGACACCTGGGTGATGCACCACAATAAGCACCTCATGCAGCACAACAACCTCATCCACAAAACCAACATAACCAGTTAGTTTCATGTACCCACCAATGCTCATATAATATGTATCATATGTCAAGCATTAAACCACACGACATTATACCCCATACACTGAGTAAGGATCCTCAATCCATAAGAGCCTATACATGTTACATCAATATTAGTACAAATGAAATTATAACCGGAATATATATGTGAGGATAACCATAATACATTACATCCATGTACATACATATTTGTAGAAAACTAACTGATGTGTCTACTAGCACAATTAACTACCAATAGAAGAGATCATATCCAAAGGGGGCGGTTATCCATCCATCCTCTCACCAAAATGTCTTGGAAAACACCCCCCTGGGCTCAAATGCCGTAGGCAATCATTTTACCAAACTAAAGGGGTAGTGTAGTATATAAAAACAAAAAAACTGATTAATATACTATATCTCAAAACCACACCATGTGCATAACCTAGTCTTAGACGCAAATGCATCTAACATCTATTGGACACCCGACAGTCACTACTAAAACTTAGTATCCAATAAGCACAAAACAATTTAAAGAGTTTTATTTTATTACCTCATTCCTTTTTATAAGTTTCACTTTACAGAAATTAGTTCATTTAACATTAAGTAGACAATAAATATTCCAAATTACATTTTATTACCATTTCAACCAAGATCTACAATTCTATTAAATTTCAACCTCACCATGGCATTCTACAAGCTCCAACCCTGAGGGTTAACATCATTTATTTAATTATTTATTAATATAATTATACATTCCATTATTCACAAGAAGTATAGAAAATTATGATCATCTAAAAAACACAAGTGGACTCTACAAGGTGACTACATGAACTACATATAATGTCTTTTCCACCTACAGTAGGATCATAGACCCATCCTCCATCAACAAGGTAAACCGAGAAAGCATGCGGAATACCTTGTGCGTCTTCACCCATTTTGAAAGGAGGGTTTTCAAGACCATATACCTTGAGTATTTGGGATGGTAAAGTAGATAAACAACCAAAATGATTTATTATGCATAAAATAGTTCATATCAAGACTATTTTACCACCTATGGTGCCCTCCCTGACACCCATATGAATAGATTTATTGAACTCGCCACTCTATCCATCAACTACTACCACATCCAATGGGCCTCCCCAACCACACAAATCAAAATAGCCATATAGGCTCACATCCCAAAACAAGGAGAAGGAAAAAAACATTATATCAACTAGGATCAATGACCTTAACCAAGGAATATATCCTTTGATGAAAATGAGCAGTAATGGCTCCAAGAAAAATGCTACGGGCCTTTACAAGAAAGAGGGTAAATCAAAACCCTTCTAGGAATTATATTTTATCAAATATATGATTCATTAATCCTTCTAGAGTTAATTGATTGATTAATTTTAAGTCACTTCTATGGAAAACCTAAATAGTAAGCTAATAAAAATTAACTATATAGTTAATTTCCATGCCTTTTATTCAAAATCAGCAATAATAAACATGCCTTTGGATCATCAATTAATTCAATTATACATGCTTATAACAAAACAACAAATTTTATTTACATGCCTATTTTATCTTCATCAAATTATTATAAGTAATTCAATTTTACACTATTTACCAAATTCTATCAATAATTATAAGCTAAACATGACAATCATAAATATCACACAATCTATCAAAACAAGAGGCAATAAAATACGATCAAAAAAACATATTAATCAGCTTAAAATTTTTATTATGTTAATTTCATTGTGATATTGTGGGATAATATATGATAACTCTATTGTTTCATGTAAATTAATATATAATCAATGAATACCCTACCTTAAAAGGTTTCAAATGATCTTTGAACGAGAACAGTCCAACAAAAAAGATCACAATCACCTCTAATGGAGGACTACATCCACATGAGGATCTAAAGACCCCATCACACTATACAACACCCAATAAATTTCCATTTTTAATATGGAGATAGCATGAATTTATAGTTCAAGGAGAAATAGAAAGGGAAAAACCAACAATAATGACAATAAATCGTACCTTATATCGAAGATAGATAAAAAATTCTTGGTTTCACCAAAATAGGGGGTGTACATGAAGCAGGAAGAAACTATAGGGAAGATATGATCCAATGATACAAAACTATGAATGAATAATATATGATGGTAGGAATGGATTTAGTGTCTCATAGTAGGGGACACGGAGAATGAAAAAGGGAGGATGATATCTTGTTCTATTATATGATTTAACAGATTAGTGGTTTATGATATAATGGATTTTACATTAAAATCGGATCATATTAAACAACACAGTTTAACCATATAATGGAATCCCAAACCATATGAAAATATATAGGGGTGTCATGGGCATTTAATAGGCCTTAAATACCTCAAAACAAGGATTTAAATGCATTTTTTATCAAAGAAAAAATTAAACGGGTGAAACTGGGAAATTTGGAAAACAACTCCTGAAATTTGAAAAAGGAAATGAAACAGTTCTAGAAATACTGTAGAATCTAAATTTGGGACACACTGTAGACACACCATTATTTTACACTATACTCTCACCGTTCCGAAAAAATGTAGACCTACATTTCATGAAACACTATAGACTCACTATTTTGGAAACACTGTAGACATACCATTTTGGAAACAGTGTAGACCTACCATTAAATGTCGCATCATTCTATAAATACTTTATACTCTCAATTTTGGAAACACTTTAGACTCACTACTATTGAAAGACTATAGACTAACCATTCTGGGAACACTGTTCATAGAACAAGAAAATTAGGAAATGTGTTGGGGATGGGTCCCCTTGACATACATGAACACTTCAAACAACAGTTTTCAGCAAGGTAATTGACTAGATAAGTCAAATCCATTACAATAGGTGTTCTTCAAGTTATATTCCATGGTTTTGAAGTTCTTTTGTTAATGTGGGGTTTTGATAATGGATCCCTATTATAGTTCATTTGATGACATTTAATTGATTTGATAAAATGGTTTTCGAAATGATGTTTTGAACCCCACTTAAACTCTGTTGGATGAATAGAGAATATATAGACTAATTTAGGAAACCCCATGGGGTGTTCTATTATTTCCCAACCTGGAAAATTGTAATTTTAAATATAGAGTTGACTTTTGTTAAAGTATATCCCATGATGAACATGTTGATATGTTTTTTGAGTTAAAAAATTTGATTATTTATTGTTGTATGTAAACATTAATAATGGCATAAGGGTTTTTTTGGAACAATGTGAATAGTATTAAATTAAAATCATTTAATGAGAATAATGTCTTGTGAAACTGAAATTAAAATGCATATATGGGAAAATAAATGTAAAATGATGAATTATGTGAATTGGGTTAATGTATATAACTTGTTGAATAACATAAATGGTTTATGATATGAAAGGAAATTAGGTTAACTGGGCTATTTATGGTGTGTGGTAAATGATTCCATGGTTTAAGGACTAATGGTTATTTATGTGGTAAATGTAATGTTAGTTGTTAATGTTATGTGTATTGATTATGCACGATCATTGATTTGGTATATATGTTAATGGGGTGAATAAGAATGTGCACATGGTTTGGTGGTATGTGGGGTATTAGATTGTGGCTCCACCCTTAGGTCGGGTTGGACTGAGGCTCTAAACCCAATCCCAAGAATTCAGGTCTTATGGATTCAGATTGAGTCTCTAAGCCCATAATAGTTTCATTTGATAAATCTACATGGACTCATACTCCCAGGTGAGTGTGACATATTTGTTATGAACCGTTTATCCCTAGTTATATAGGAAGTTGACTTATTTCCATTGTTTGATAATTGATCTTCATAGGATGAGCTGTAAATGATTTAAATTCCTTACCCATTTATTATGTGAAATAAATGGTTTATGTGATTGAATATAATAAATTATGAAATTTGCTAAAGTGAATATTTCCATGTAATGGAACACGAATAGTCTATTGTTTATGCTTCCTTTTATTTAGTACACACATGAACTATCTTTTTTGATTAGATTTTTTTTAGATACTAATGTTTTAGGCCTGTTAGGATTTACTCACACAATTCTCAGACCGCCATTGGGTACTAGATCATATTAAATTGTTGAAATACTGGACAAGGCCAAATACCATGTGCATGGGAGTTGAGTTGGGATTGGGATGTGCATCGATGAGGATATGTACATCGTGTCAGGATCCATTTTGGGATATGTTTCTGTAAGTCATCAATTTTGGTTTCCATCACTTTTGGAACTTTTATCATGACGTGGAATATTTATCATTTGGTTATGGTTGTACCCTATTTGGGAAATGGTTGGAAACGTTTGTTCTAGTTTATTATATATTTTTTTTATAATTCATATGTTAAATGATGTTCGATTATTCAGTAAAGATTGTATAGTGAGTCCACATGACCTATTGGACACTTTATAGTAGATGGAATCCTACAAACATATGGGGTGTCACACTCAAGCTCATGTAAAAACCCCACTCAATGCACTGGTTTAGGGGATTCTGGGTCTATGAAATAGCAATGTGCCATCAGAGGTATTTTTTTATATGGTATTACTATTTGGGGATGGTATATTAGAGATTAGGATGTGTTATGTTTTGGCGGCAATCTTGTGTTTAGGAGTATCTAACCCATCCATTGGGGGAAACCCAAGCACCTAGGGAGGTAATTGTTGTTCCCGATATGTGTTGTTATTGTTGACCGATATTTCATCATTGGGTGGTGCACTTATTGTATGATGACATTGGTTTAGGACATTTTTCATGAGATTAGAATCGATTGAGTTTGTGCATACACTCATCATTATTGGAACCTAGGGATATATGTGGAATGAATCATGAGGGGAAGACATGAGATGGATGTGTGAGATATTATGGGTAAAATGATTTACACATTCCATAAAATATGAAGAAGGTAATGCCAAATAAAAATGATATGCATTGGTACATGGAAAACTTTTTATAGAATTGTTGAAGAATTTTTCTTGATGAATAGAGTGAAATGAGAAAAAATGTTTGTTATAATAAATACTGAGATTATAAGGTCACATATTAGGTTTCAATTTATGTGGTGAATGTCAAAATCATTTAAAAATGTTGTCTAATAAAATAATCATGACCGTGTACGTTGGTTATTCTTATTTTGACTGTAACCCATGGATTGGAAGGTTGAGGGGCCTATTAAATGTGAGATAATGATTTTTGGGAATGGTGTGTGAAATGTGGGGTTTTTATTTATTGTGGATAGCCTTATTTTTATGAAAACTAGGGATGTTTTATGTTATGTGTTCAGAGATGTGTGTTTTATTTGTTGGAATATGCCTTCATAATGTCATGTTATTGTTGTGAAATATGAGGACTTTATCGATAATGGTCCTCTGGAAGCGGAGGAAGAAAAACATGTGGATAAGGTAAACATTAGAGAGAATCTATTTCATGAGAAAATTACTCATTTTTTAACAGATGATGGAACGAGAAGTAGGTCGGGTTGTTCCATTTATCTTTTACCAGACTAGGGAGATTCAGTTGTTACAACCTCTTCTTTTCCAGAGAGGGTGAACATGATGTAGCTGATTTATGGATAGAGACATTCTAGTTGATTCTTGTCCACATAGAGACTCCTCTTAAGAAGAGAGTCACGGTGTCATCATACATGTTGTGAGGGTAGACAATGAGCTAGTAGAATATTCTAGTTGAGACCTAGCTGGATAATGGTATGCCATGAATGTATTTTTTAGTAAATGTTTCTGGATCATTTCTATTTGGAGACCTTGATGTAGGGAAATGTTTCGTAGTTTATGTGGTTGACCCAGGGGTTGAAGAGAGTTTTGATATAGACAAGTTGTTTGATGGACGTGTAATTTTTTGTTCCATTTATTATGGTATATGGAAACTCAGGAAAAAAATTTAGGATGCAATTAATGATGTGATTAAATCTCAGGTGAATATCAAATGTCTAAAATGAGTTTCTTTGGTGGTAGATCCTACCATTATTTTAGAGGGAATCCTAAAGAAGGCCCCCAGGGGTGGGAATGATATTTCAGTTGTTTGAGTGAGTAGTGATACAACCAATGGAATGAAACATATTTTCAATAACATTCACTTGGGTGGTAGTGGTTAGATTATTCAGAAGAAAGAACCACCACCTCAATGTACTCATCATGTTTTCTAATATTAGTTTGGCAGGACGAGGTACAGGTATGGTCAATGAACCTACTAACCAATTGAGTTTCGAGGATGTAGTAGAATGGGGGATGTGAAAAGGTTATGTAGGGACACTTAAATGATGATAAATGATTGAGGGTTGAGGATGATGTAGCATGCACGCATGGGGTTGGTTACCCCATATTAGAAAAGTTGTGGGAGCTCTAATAATCGTACTAATCATGGTTGATGATGATATTCTTTGGGATGATAGATTCCATATCAACATGGTAGTATAACCCTAGGAATATCTAACTGAATCCCAGGGTAGTGGAGCATGTTAGTTTCAAAGAGTTCAATATACACCAGGTGGTGGCGATCCTAGACCATCGACTGATCGATTTAAAAAACTTGTCTCTTCTGTTTTTGTTAGTGCTATATTTGACATAGGATCCTTGAATTCTTTTATTTAAACTCAACTTGAGATTATGTTTGGTTTAGAAGTGGAATGATTTTTTGGGGTCATGTCGATGGATACACTATTAGTGATTTGAGCTGAGAATATTTGGCAGTGTTAGTGGTGTTCCCCCGACGATGGTTGGTGTCATATTTTATGAAAAATGTTTGTTCTTGGAATTTTTCATTTTGATATAATTTTGGGAATAGATTGGGTAGTGTTTTACCACGACCATATTGTCAGTTTACACTATATATTAACATTCACATATCTTGATCTAGACACTTCTATCCATCATTGTTAGTGTGACTATAACATCCCAGGTAAATAACCAATGTTACTTTTTCTTTTTATTAATATTTGAGAATAAATATTAATAATTACTTTAATGGGGATGCTAAGTTCGATAGCGTACCCAATACGCAACAATGAGTTTTTGTTGGAATATTAAAATGCACACCAATAATATAATAATATGGTAGTTCACAAATAGCCATTGTATTGGTGGGAATGAATAGAGATAACTAAAATATGATTATATATGTTTGTTAAATGTTTTTACATTTATCCAATAAAAGATAAAGGCTTAAAATAAGAAAAGAATTCAATTTTAAGCATAAAATACTTTAATATTCACAAAAAGGTTGATTTAGCACCTTTTGATGGAGAACACTCTTTAAATGTAGTTTTGGTCACTCTTATACATTCTTTTGGACAAAATAAAATCCTTCTTTATAATTGGGACATAAAAATTTACTTTTTCTATGTTTTTGTTATTTTTCCGATAAAATTCATTTTTAATCAATATGTGAAAAATGTTGTATTTTAATTCAAAACCACTTTTTAATCTAATTTATTTATATGACTAGATTATCTTTTGAATTGGTTTTAAAGTGAAACTATAATATATTTTTACCATTTTATCCAATGGTGGACTTTGGAATTAATTTCACTTTGAAATTTGACATAAACAAATGTTAATCTTTTGATATAAATTGTTTCTTAAAAACACACTATTTGTTTTGATAGCGGGAGTCAATTATTAAATTAATTAATTCTACTTATATTATTTGAATTAGTTAAAATAAACATCATTTTTGAATTACTAATATCAAATATATCTTAGGGTGAATTTTTGGTAATTTTCTGAAAAACTTCAATTTTTGATGAATAGTGAAACCAATAAGTGGTGATCAAGCAAACTGATTTTTCAGTTAAATGAAATTTTACCACTAGTGTGTATTGAATTTCCAAAATCCGACATACATGGATGTTATTAGTATGTAAAATGTGGTTCAATGGGATGAAAATAATTTATTGGTGAATAGTAACTTTTTTTCATTAATCGCAATTAGAGGTAATTAGTGTAATTTAAGGTAAAAATGATGTTATTATAATATGAAAACACTATGACACTTGTCCTAACCCTATTGGTTGAGTAATGGACGACCATTACAACCCATGGATCGATTTAGGGGACCCCATGGGTCCACTTGGGTGAGATAAAGACATTAATGATTTTTTTTAAAATAAAAGTAAAAATGTCACAAGCATAAATTGTTTTATTAAAGCAATTTTTAAAAGGGGTTATACTAGTCATAGTTTTGACTATAAATACTCTATAGAAAGATAAAAAGATTTCCTACATCATGATATTTTGTTTTATAATTTTTTGACATTAAATAAATTAATTTATATATGACATCTTGATGATGCAGTGATTACCTCATTAATGAGCGATTAAAATAAAATGAAAATATAATGAAAATATCTAAGCCTTACACATGTTCAAAACCTATTGGAGGAGTATATTTCGAACCCATATCAACTTAGCATCGACATATATCAATGTGGGACCTTAAAAATCCAAAACACGTTTGAAAATAAAATAATAATTTCATGATTTCCAAAAAGTGCCCCTCCTCTCCTCTTATAAAAGGCCCCCACCTCTACCTCATTTTCCACACTCCTCAAGCCTTTGGCTCGGCCAACCCCTGCCCATTTGTTCTCTAAAAACCCCTCTCCTCATCCTAGAGGATTCACTTTGGGCAGAATCCTTTCCAAGGAAGCCTTTAGGCTCAAATCAAAAGGAGTTACACTCTTTAAAGGTAATGCTTTCTCTTGTGTTCATTTGTTTTATTTTGCATCTACAACCCCCTAAAATCTTTTTATTAATTTATTTTGTAACATCTCTAGTATATTAAATATACTAGGATGTTTTTATAAGAAGGATTCGAGCAACACTTACACACACCTATATCAAATGGTTAATGAACATAATGTTTCCGTGGATGGCGAAATTCTTCCTCCCGAAATGATGATTGTTCAATATTCATCTAACACCTTCAAAGGTGGCCATTATGATGTCACTATTTTTATATATGATATATAATATGTTTATTCATTCTTTAAGCTTCTATATTTTTCATTTGTGGCACTCCTTCATGGTCTCCATTGTGGGTAATCGCGATATCTTCATTTAAGGAAGTGCGGACTACCGCCCTCTCAAAGTGATTTGATTCGATAATGCCATATGTGGGATGTATAAAGGATAAAGTTAATAATATTATATATAATATTATACTATAATTATAATATACCTATGTATCAATATGTTTTCATTCTATTAAAGTATGAAATGGAAATGAAAGTAGCATTCATGCGTACGTGCAGATTACCGTCTCCATGAATGGTGCCTTTCATTTCTTATCTCCAAATGTTATGTAATAGTATAAAATGAATATATACTGGATATATATGATATTAAAATTATTAATACTATTCTGGAGATGATGTAATTATTACTTCATGGACAATTCTTGTCAAACAAGTTTAATTTTGACTCATGTACCAAACATCGACAAAAACGTCTGATATGAACTAACATAATAATATAATTATTATAACATTATAATATGTGATATGAATTGAATAATAAACATTAAAGGATGTCCTTAAGCAATTATTAATTGACCAAAGTTTATTATTCAGGAATATAAAGAAACGAACAAGACAAGTTGGACTGAAGGTAAGGAACCCGACCTATCTCTTTATTTTCAAGTACTCTCTTTTATGTAATTCCTTTTATACTCCATGTTCTTATGTTGGAGGATGTCCTTTTATATTAATCATACTGTCCAATTATGTTCATATGATGAGATACCCTATTTTATCTCAACAATCCATTTTTGGGAGTTTTAAGTGGCACCGTTAGGCTGCCGAATTTTCATAAGGGGATTTTTCATCTCACTTTTATTCCTGTGAGATTCATGCTACATTTGCCACTATTTCCTTTTGTGTGGTTTATGTACTGACCATTATTGTAAAATTTGTGTAATATAATCTCATTTATGGTTATTTACATAATCATTGTATGACCCTTCTTTCATGGGGTGCACGTTTCGAAAGATTCCCAAATCAGTAAGGGATTCTTTCACCCTCCATTTTTTAAAAGACTTCTTTTGTTGGGTCTTTTAATTTACATATTGTTATGTTGGGATATGTTCTTATATATCCTTATTGATGTAAATTTTATGTCCAAGTGATGAGATACCATTTTCTCTCTCATCAACTCATTTTCTGAATTTTGAAGTGACGTCGTTAGGCTGTCGAATTTTTTTTGCAAGGGAACTTCTTTACCCAATTTTGATTCTTTGGGATAAACATCCACTCCATGAATATGTCATTCTATGAATATGTGTGAATTACCTATGATTGTTTTACACTTAATATCCACTTATATTTTGTGTATTATTTTGTCACACATAATTATGTATTTGATTTATCCTTAATCCAAGGATACCGTCTTTTTGAGGGAATCTATCTCAATCTTCTTTCATTGAGGCATATTTTGTTTTATACACAACATTCTTTTATAAGGTGTATAAAAACCTTTTACTTTTACGTTTATTCAAAAGGAATCTTTTCATACGAAGCATTTACTAAATGAAAAAAGGGAATTTTTTTTCGTACGTATTCGGCGACAACGAATTCTCCGCCGCCGTGACCATTATTTGAGTTTTGGCTTCCTCTTCAAGCCATACTTTTTTAAAATGAAAAATAAATACCATGCTTTTATCTTGGTATTGAAAATGGTTTTAAAGAATTATTCTTTTAAACATTTATCATCCATGTCCATGTTTTAAAAATGGTTTTAAGGATTTATTTATATGAACATGAATGTTTTAAAGCCCTTTCAAAGGTTTCAAAGTGGTATGGGACACTTTGATTCTAAAATCTATTTTAAATGTCTTCTTTTAATATTTTCAAAGTATAAAGGGATTTTTCTCTCATAGAGATTTAATGATTTTATTATATGTTTTTATAATATCATGATGTGATCTTTCGTGATTGAAATGTGGAAATGTTATGTTTCCTTTATGTATGTTTTATGTGATACGATTATGTTATGGTTCTTGGGCATTAGTATGAAGACGGGTGTTTCCGTGATAAACTAAGGGCTAGTGAGCCCGATATATCTCTCCAATGCATTGGGTAATATGAAGGAGTTAAACGTTAAGGTTTCTCCGAAGAGATTTAAAGGAATATACTGTGATGGGTATTCTAAACGTAACCAAGAGGGTTACTCCCTATTCAAGAATGTTATGATGCCTCAATTTACCTTTATGTCTTATGATTTCTATGAATTATTCATAAAACTTATGATTTCATGAGGTATTTTAAAATGATTATGTTTTATGAGTAATTATGTTTTCATACATGAATTAACGTTTTCAATTTGTACTCTTATATCCCTTACTGAGCTTTTTATGCTCATCCCAAGTTTTTGAAATGTTTTTCATAGGACATGAAGTGGAATAGGGTCAAGAATGAGATCAAGGAAATGTCATGCTGTATAAACATGGAACTAGACATGACTCTTTTGTTAAATAGTTTTTATCTTGTGGAAAGAATGGATACTGAGTAGATGTGTCTACTTTTTAATATTTTGAGATGTAATAGTTATGTCCTAATTCTCTAAAACTCTAAACCTGAAAAGATTCTCAATGTGAATTATACTATTTAATTCATCTTTAAGTAAGTTTTAAGGCCGAGGCCTTATAGTTGGTATCAGAGGTCGGTTTAGACAACTTTAGGGAATAGGAGTTTTCGTTATACACATGGTTAGTCCCAATGACTAATATCTCAGTTAAATCCTTGTTTTATAACTTTTACAGATCAAGGAAATTCAGTCACAAATGGAAGGAGGAGGATCTCAAATGACATTCTTATCCCTTCCTGATGACATGCTCACAATAATTATTGCAAAGTCGTGTTCGGATGATTGTGAATCTTTTTCTAGTGTGCAACTCACTTGCAAGAAGTTGTTTGAGATATCAAACACCTCCACTATACCTCGTTATCATCGTGGATCATGGGTTGTATTTTGAAAAATACCATTTTCACAATATTCTCATATTTTCAAGAAAGGTAAATATTATCAAGGTATTTTCAAATATTTTACATTATCACAAGAATTTGAAGCATATTATGATTTTAAGAATGGTGATGAGGAAGGAGAACCTTGAGAAACCTATTTATATTTGCTTTTAAAATATAGTCTCACAACATATACTTATGGTATTTTAAAAGGACTAATAATAGAAAGTTTCAACTCAATTTCGGTCCGACTATTTTATAGAAATCATGTTTTATCAGATGTTTTGGAATTATATGTCCTACATGATTATTTTCCAAAACTATTTTTCTGTGAACACCCATATGACCCATGTTGTACGAGGTGTATTTGGATGGAGTAAGAAAATGATTTTGAAGGATCTCTAAATCATTGTTGTAATGCATTGGACTTCTACCTACGTGAACAAGATGACGATGAAACCGAGTGGACGCCATGATCAAGGTATGTTGTTATTCTTTTTGGGAATCCTTTTATTTTATCTTATGGTGGTAAAATAAGACTTCAAGAATTAAGATGTTGAGATTGTAACAAATTTGGATGAAAATGAGAGGTATAAGGAAACTATTGAGGGTAAAACATGTTAGGGTTATTTTTGGAGTTTTTGAAAAAGGACAACACGCAGACCCTGTGACAACCCGTCGCGTCGGACAAAGCTGTGGGAATCGAACCCACAACCAAAGTGCGACTGGTATTTATCGCCTACCACTGGACTACGTGAAGTCCCTGGTTAGCTTGAATAATTATTTTTAGTTAGATGATTTTATGATTTAAGAGTAAGTTGATTTTGGGTTATCTATGGAAATTATTATCCTATCAGGGAGGATATGTGATTAGGATAATTACTTTTCAAAATGAGACTTTGAGAGAAACTAATGTTTTTTGAAGATAAGTGTTAATTTATACCTTGGAAGAATATGTGACTATATCTTTCAAATATTTGGGTTTCGATCTTAGTTGGGTTTACTTTGAAGAATTTTATGGACAAATTGTTTATAGAATGGTCCTTGTTTAACTTTGGGTTTTGTTTGACAAGTTTTGGAGATTAAGAATAGATTTTCTTTTTATAAAGGGTTATCCTTCTGTGGATTATCTGATCTCATACTAACCTTTTTGGTTTCAGTTTTGGTTTTTGTCTAATGATATGGGAAATGTATAGTTCTCTATTGTGGATTAGGTGATTCTCAAGAAGTTGATTATAGTACTCTTAATGCGAACAAGTCTTCCTAAATACCCATCTTTTGGAGAAAATATGAGTTTGATTAAGGAATCTAGTAAAAGTTAAAAGTCTATGTGACAAGTAAGTATGTTTCATTATGATTTTGTTAAGCTCAAAAATAAATTCCTCAATGATGAGTAACTTAAAACAAAAATGTTGTTTATTAACTTTTCCTACTGGGGAACCCAACACCGTTTAACCCATCATAAGTTTGTGATTTTTTTATGGTTAACTTTCTCCTAGACATGTTTACTATCACTATCCCTCAGAACATGACCCTTTGTTTTTTCTTCCATGTCCATGTTTTCTTACATTGAATCCTAGTATGGGTTAACCCGGGTGACCTCTATACTCCTCTTTCTTTCTTTTAAAGTGATTATTTTATTGACTCATGTTTTGATGTGGGATTTTCAATGAAGTTTCCGAGCCTAATTTTTAAATTGCGAGGACACAATTCCCAAAAGGGAGGAAGGATGTAACATCCCAGGTAAATAAACAATGTTACCTTTTCTATTTATTAATATTTGAGAATAAATATTAATAATTACTTTAAAGGGGATGCTATGTTCGATAGCGTACCCAATATGTAACAATGAGTTTTTGTTGGAATATTACAATGCACAACAATAATATAATAATATGGTAGTTCACAAATAGCCATTATATTGGTGGGAATGAATAGAGATAACTAAAATATGATTATATATGTTTGTTAAATGTTTTTACATTTATCCAATATAAGATAAAGGCTTAAAATAAGAAAAGAATTCAATTTTAAGCATAAAATACATTAATATTCACTAAAAGGATGATTTAGTGCCTTTTGATGGCGAACCCTCCTTAAATTTAGTTTTGGTCACTCTTATACATTCTTTTGGACCAAATAGAATCATTATTTATAATTGGGACATCAAAATTTACTTTGTGTATGTTTTTGTTATTTTTCCGATAAAATTCATTTTTAATGAATATGTGAAAAATGTTGTATTTTAATTCAAAACCTATTTTTAATCTAATTTATTTATATGACTAGATTATATTTTGAATTGTATTTAAAGTGAAAATATAATATATTTTTACCATTTGATCCAATGGTGGACTTTGGGATTAATTTCACTTTGAAATTTGACATAAACAAATGTTAATCTTTTGATATAAATTGTTTCTTAAAAACATGCTATTTGTTTTGACAGCGGGAGTCAATTATTAAATTAATTAATTCTACTTATATTCTTTGAATTAGGTAAAATAAACATCATTTTTGAATTCATAATATGGAATATATCTTAGGGTGAATTTTTTGTAATTTTCTGAAAAATATCAATTTTTGATGAATAGTGAAACCACTAAGTGGTGATCAAGCAAACTGATTTTTCAGTTAAATGAAAGTTTACCACTAGTGTGTATTGAATTTCCAAAATCCGACATACATGGTTGTCATTATTATGTAAAATGTGGTTCAATGGGATGAAAATAATTTTTTGGTGAATAGTAACTTTTTTTCATTAATCATGATTAGAGGTAATTAGTGTAATTTAAGATACAAATGATGTTATTATAATATGAAAACACTATGACACTTGTCCTAACCATATTTTTTGAGTAATGGCCGACCCTTACAACCCATGGATCGATTTAGGGGACCCCATGGATCCACTTGGGTGAGATAAAGACATTAATTCTTTTTTTTTAAATAAAAGTAAAAATGTCACAAGCATAAATTGTTTTACTAAAACAATTTTTAGAAGTGGTTATACTAGTAATATGTTTGACTATAAATACTCTATAGAAATCTAAAAAGATTTCCTACATCATGATATTTTTTTTATAATTTTTTGACATTAAATAAATTAATTTATTTATGACATCTCGATGATGCAGTGATTACCTCATTAATGAGCGATTAAAATAAAATGAAAATATAATGAAACAATCTAAGCCTTACACATGTTCAAAACCTATTGGAGGAGTATATTTCGAACTCATATCAACTTATCATCGACACATATCAATGTGGGACCTTAAAAATCCGAAACACTTTTGAAAATAAAATAATAATTTCATGATTTCCAAAAGTTCCCCTCCTCTCCTCTTATAAAACGCCCCCACCTCTACCTCATTTCCCACACTCCTCAAGCCTTTGTCTCGGCCAACCCTTGCCCATTTGTTCTCTCCACATCCCTCACCTCATCTTAGAGGATTCACTTTGGGAAGAATCCTTTCCAAGGAAGCCTTTAGGCTCAAATCAAAAGGAGTTACACTTTTTAAAGGTAATGCTTTCTCTTGTGTTCATTTGTTTTATTTTGCATCTCCAACCCCCTAAAATCTTTTTATTCATTTATTTTGTAACAACTCCAATATCTTCAATATACTAGGATGTTTCCATAATAAGGATTCGAGCAACACTCACACACACCTACATCAAATGGTTAATGAACATAATGTTTCTGTGGATGGCGAAATTCTTCTCCCGAAACGATGATTGTTCAATACTCATCTAACACCTTCAAAGGTGGCCATTATGATGTCACTATTTTTATATATGATATATAATATGTTTATTCATTATTTAAGCTTCTGTATTTTTCATTTATGGCACTCCTTCACTGTATCCATTATGGGTAAACGCGATATCTTCATTTAAGGATGTGCGGACTACCGCTCCCTTAAAGTGATTTGATTCGTTAATGCCATATGTGGGATGTATAAAGGATAAAGTTAATAATATTATATATGGTATTATACTGTAATTATAATATACCTATGTATCAATATGTTTTCATTCTATTAAAGTATGAAATGGAAATGAAAGTAGCATTCATGCGTACGTACAGATTACCGTCTCCATGAACGGTGCCTTTCATTTCATATCTCCAAATGTTATGGAATAGTATAAAATGAATATATACGGTATATATATGATATTAAAATCATTAATATTATTCTGGAGATGATGCAATTATTAATTCATGGACAATTATTTTCAAACAAGTTCATTTTTGACTCATGTACCGAACATCGACAAAAACGTCTGATATGAACTAACACAATAAAATAATTATTATAACATTATAATATGTGATATGAATTGAATAATAAAAATTAAAGGAGGTACTTAAGCAATTATTAATTGACCAAAGTTTATTATTCAGGAATATAAAGAAACGAACAAGACAAGATGGACTGAAGGTAAGGAACCCTACCTATCCCTTTATTTTCAAGTACTCTATTTTATGTCATTCCTTTTATGCTCCATGTTCTTATGTTGGAGGATGTACTTTTATATTAATCCTACTGCCCAATTATGTTCATTTGATGAGATACCCTATTTGATCTCAACAATCCATTTTTGGGAGTTTTAAGTGGCGCCGTTAGGCTGCCGAATTTTCATAAGGGGATTTTTCATCTCACTTTTATTCCCGTGAGATTCATGCTACATTTGCCACTATTTCCTTTTGTGTGGTTTATGTACTGCCCATTATTGTACTCTTTGTGTAATATAATCTCATTTATGGTAATTTACATAATCATTGTATGATCCTTCTTTCATTGGGGCATGTTTCGAAAGATTCCCAAATCAGTAAGGGATTCTTTCACCCTCCATTTTTTAAAAGACTTCTTTTGTTGGGTCTTTTAATTTACATATTTTTATGTTGGGATATGTTCTTATATATCCTTATTGATGTAAATTTTATGTCCAAGTGATGAGATACCATTTTCTCTCTCATCAACTCATTTTCTGAATTTTGAAGTGACGCTGTTAGGCTGTCGAATTGTTTTTGCAAGGGAACTTCTTTACCCAATTCTAATTCTTTGGGATAAACTTCCACTCCTTGAATATGTCGTTCTATGAATATTTTTGAATTACCTCTGATTGTTTTACACTTAATATCCACTTATATTTGGTGTATTATTTTGTCACACATAATTATGTAATTGATTTATCCTTAATCCAAGGATATCGTCTTTTTGAGGGAATCTGTCTCAATCTTCTTTCATTGAGGCATATTTTATTTTATACACAACATTCTTTTATACGGTGTATAAAACCCTTTGACTTTTACATTTATTCAAAAGTAATCTTTTTATACGAAGCGTTTACTAAACGACAAAAGGGAATGTTTTTTCGTATGTATTCGGCGACAACGACTTCTCCACCACCATGACCATTATTTGAGTTTTGGCTTCCTCTTCAAGCCATACTTTTTTAAAATGAAAAATAAATACCATGCTTTTATTTTGGTATTGAAAATGGTTTTAAAGATTTATTCTTTTAAACATTTATCATCCATGTCCATGTTTTAAAAATGGTTTTAAGGATTTATTTATATGAACATGAATGTTTTAAAGACCTTTCAAAGGTTTCAAAGTGGTATGGGACACTTTGATTCTAAAATCTCTTTTAAATGTCTTATTTTAATATTTTCAAAGTATAAAGGGATTTTTCTCTCATAGAGATTTAATGATTTTATTAGATGTTTTTATAATATCATGATGTGATCTCTTTTGATTGAAATGTGGAAATGTTATGATTCCTTTATGTATGTTTTATGTGATACGATTATGTTATGGTTCTTGGGCATTAGTATGAAGATATGTGGTTCCGTGATAAACTAAGGGTGGGTGAGCCCGATATAGCTCTCCATTGCATTGGGTAATGTGAAGGAGTTAAATGTTATGGTTTCTCCGAAGAGATTTAAGGGAATATACTGTGATGGGTATTCCAAACGTAACCAATAGGGTTACTCCCTATTAAAGAAGGTTATGAATGCCTCAAGATACCTTTATGTCTTATGATTTCGATGAATTATTAATAAAACTTATGATTTCATGAGTTATTTTAAAATGATTATGTTTTATGAGTAAGTATGTTTTTATACATGGACTAACGTTTTCAATTTGTACTCTTATATCCCTTAATAAGCTTTTTATGCCCACCACAAGTTTTTGAAATGTTTTTCGCAGGACATGAAGTGGAATAGGGTCAAGAATGAGATCATGGAAATGTCATGCTGTATAATCATGAAACTAGACATGACTCTTTTGTTAATGAGTTTTTATCTTGTGGAAAGAATGGATACTGAGTAGATGAGTCTACTTTGTAATATTTTGAGATGTAATAGTTATTTCCTAATTCTCTAAAACTCTAAACCTGAAAAGATTTTCAATGTGAATTATCCTATTTAATTCAAGATTATGTATGTTTTAAGGCCGGGGCCTTATAGTTTGTATCAGAGGTCGGTTTAGACAACTTTAGGGAATAGGAGTTTTCGTTATACACATGGTTAGTCCCAATGACTAATATCTCAGTTAAATCCTTGTTTTATAACTTTTACAGATCAAGGAATGTCAGTCACAAATGGAAGGAGGAGGATCTCAAACGACATTCCTATCCCTTCCTGATGACATGCTCACAATAATTATTGCAAAGTTGTGTTTGGATGATTGTGAATCTTTTTCAAGTGTGCAACTCACTTGCAAGCAGTTGTTTGAGATATCAAACACCTCCACTAAACCTCGTTATCATCGCGGATCATGGGTTGTATTTAGGAAAATATTATTTGCATAATATTCTCATATTTTCAAGAAAGGTAAATATTATCAAGGTATTTTCAAATATTTTACCTTATCACAAGAATTTGAAGCATATTATGATTTTAAGAAAGGTGTCGAGGAAGGAGACCCTTGCGCAACCTATTTATATTTGCTTTTAAAATATAGTCTCACAACATATACTTATGGTATTTTAAAAGGACCGATAATAGAAAGTTTCAACTCAATTTCGGTCTGACTATTTTATAGAAATCATGTTTTATCAGATGTTTTGGAATTATATGTCTTACATGATTATTTTCCAAAACTATTTTTCTGTGAACACCCATATGACCCATGTTGTACGAGGTGTATTTGGATGGAGGAAGCAAATGATTTTGAAGGATCTCTAAATCATTGTTGTAATGCATGGGACTTCTACCTACGTGAACAAGATGACAATGAAACCGAGTGGACGCCATGATCAAGGTATGTTGTTATTCTTTTTTTGAATCGTTTTATTTTATCTTATGGTGGTAAAATAAGTCTTCAAGAATTAAGATGTTGAGATCGTAACAAATTTGGATGAAAATGAGAGGTATAAGGAAACTATTGAGGGTAAAACATGTTAGGGTTATTTTTTGAGTTTTGGAAAAAGGAAAACACGCAGACCGTGTGACAACCCGTTGCGTCGGACAAAGCTGCGGGAATCGAACCCACAACCAAAGTGCGACTGGTATTTATCGCCTACCACTGGACTACGTGAAGTCCCTGGTTAGTTTGACTAATTCTTTTTAGTTAGATGATTTTATGATTTAAGAGTAAGTTTATTTTGGGTTATCTATGGAAATTATTATCCTATTAGGGAGGATATGTGATTAGGATAATTACTTTTCAAAATGAGACTTTTAGAGCAACTGATATTATTTGAAGATAAGTGTTAATTTGTACCTTGGAAGACTATGTGACTAAATATTTCTAATATTTGGGTTTCAATCTTAGTTGTGTTTACTTTGAAGAATTTTATGGACAAATTGTTTATGGAATGGTCCTTGTTGAACTTTGGGTTTTGTTTGACAAATTTTGGAGATTAATAATATATTTTCTTTTTATAAAGGGTTATACTTCTGTGGATTATCTGATCTCATACTAACCTTTTTGGTTTCGGTTTTGGTTTTTGTCTAAAGATATGGGAAATGTATAGTTCTCTTTTGTGGATTAGGTGATTCTCAAGAAGTTGATTATAGTACTCCTAATGCGAACAAGTCTTCCTAAATACTCATCTTTTGGAGAAAATATGAGTTTGATTAAGGAATCTAGTAAATGTTAAAAGTATACGTGACAAGTAAGTATGCTTCATTATGATTTAGTTAAGCTCAAAAATAAATTCCTCAATGAGGAGTAACTTAAAACAAAAATGTTTTTTATTAACTTTTCCTACTAGGGAACCCAACACCGTTTAACCCATCACTAGTTTGTGATTTTTTATGGTTAACTTTCTCCTAGACATGTTTACTATCACTATCCCTCAGAACATGACCCTTTGTTTTTTCTTCCATGTCCATGTTTTCTTACATGGAATCCTAGAATGGGTTAACTCGGGTGACCTCTATACTCCTCTTTCTTTCTTAAAAAGTGATTATTTTATTGACTCATGTTTCGATGTGGGATTTTCAATGAAGTTTCCGAGCCTAATTTTTAAATTGCGAGGACGCAATTCCCAAAAGGGGGGAAGGATGTAACATCCCAGGTAAATAACCAATGTTACGTTTTCTTTATATTAATATTTGAGAATAAATATTAATAATTACTTTAAAGGGGATGCTATGTTCGATAACGTACCCAATACGCAACAATGAGTTTTTGTTGGAATATTATAATGCACACCAGTAATATAATAATATGGTAGTTCACAAATAGCCATTGTATTGGTGGTAATGAATAGAGATAACTAAAATATGATTATATATGTTTGTTAAATGTTTTTACATTTATCCAATAAAAGATAAAGGCTTAAAATAAGAAAAGAATTCAATTTTAAGCATAAAATACTTTAATATTCACTAAAAGGTTGATTTAGTGCCTTTTGATGGAGAACCCTCTTTAAAAGTAGTTTTTGTCACTCTTATACATTCTTTTGGGCCAAATAAAATCCTTCTTTATAATTGGGACATCAAAATTTATTTTGTGTATGTTTTTGTTATTTTTCCGATAAAATTCATTTTTAATGAATATGTGGAAAATGTTGTATTCTAATTCAAAACCTCTTTTTAATCTAATTTATTTATATGACTAGATTATCTTTTGAATTGGTTTTAAAGTGAAACTATAATATATTTTTACCATTTGATCCAATGGTGGACTTTGGAATTAATTTCACTTTGAAATTTGACATAAACAAATGTTAATCTTTTGATATAAATTGTTTCTTAAAAACACACTATTTGTTTTGATAACGGGAGTCAATTATTAAATTAATTAATTCTACTTATATTCTTTGAATTAGGTAAAATAAACATAATTTTTGAATTCGTAATATCGAATATATCTTAGAGTGAATTTTTGGTAATTTTCTGAAAAACATCAATTTTTGATGAATAGTGAAACCACTAAGTGGTGATCAAGCAAACTGATTTTTCAGTTAAATGAAAGTTTACCACTAGTCAGTATTGAATTTCCAAAATCCGACATACATGGTTTTCATTAGTATGTAAAATGTGGTTCAATGGGATGAAAATAATTTTTTGGTGAATAGTAACTTTTTTTCATTAATCGCGATTAGAGGTAATTAGTGTAATATAAGGTAAAAATGATGTTATTATAATATGAGAACACTATGACACTTGTCCGAACCCTATTGGATGAGTAATGACCGACCATTAAAACCCATGGATCGATTTAGGGGACCCCATGGATCCACTTGGGTGAGATAAAGACATTAATGCTTTTTTTTAAAATAAAAGTAAAAATGTCACAAGCATAAATTGTTTTACTAAAACAATTTTTAGAAGGGTTATACTAGACATATTTTTGACTATAAATACTCTCTATAAAGTTAAAAAGATTTCCTACATCATGATATTTGTTTTATAATTTTTTGACATTAAATAAATTTATTTATTTATGACATCTTGATGATGTAGTGATTTCCTCATTAATGAGCGATTAAAATAAAATGAAAAGATAATGAAAACATCTAAGCATTACACATGATCAAAACCTATTTGAGGAGTATATTTCGAACCCATATCAACTTATCATCGACATATATCAATGTGGGACCTTAAAAATCTGAAACACTTTTGAAAATAAAATAATAATTTCATGATTTCCAAAAGTTCCCTTCCTCTCCTCTTATAAAAGGCCCCCACCTCTACCTCATTTCCCACACTACTCAAGCCTTTGGCTCGGCCAAACCCTTCCCATTTGTTCTCTCCACATCCCTATCCTCATCCTAGAGGATTCAATTTTGGCAGAATCATTTCCAAGGAAGCCTTTATGCTCAAATCAAAAGGAGTTACACTTTTTAATGGTAATGCTTTCTCTTGTGTTCATTTGTTTTATTTTGCATCTCCAGCCCCCTAAACTATTTTTATTCATTTATTTTGTAACAACTCCAGTATCTTCAATAAACTAGGATGTTGTTATAATAAGGATTCGAGCAACACTCACACACACCTACATCAAATGGTTAATGAACATTATGTTTCCGTGGATGGCGAAATTCATCCTCCCGAAACGATGATTATTCAATACTCATCTAACACCTTCAATGGTGGCCATTATGATGTCACTATTTTTATATATGATATATAATATGTTTATTCATTCTTTAAGCTTCTGTACATTTCATTTATGGCACTCCTTCATGGTCTCCATTATGGGTAAATGTGATATCTTCATTTAAGGAAGTGCGGACTACCGCCCCCTCAAAGTGATTTGATTCGTTAATGCCATATGTGGGATGTATAAAGGATAAAGATAATAATATTATATATGATATTATACTGTAATTATAATATACCTATGTATCAATATGTTTTCATTCTATTAAAGTATGAAATGGAAATGAAAGTAGCATTCATGCGTACGTACGGATTACCGTCTCCATGAACGGTGCCTTTCATTTCTTATCTCCAAATGTTATGGAATAGTATAAATTTAATATATACTGGATATATATTATATTAAAATCATCAATACTATTCTGTAGATGATGTAATTATTACTTCATGGACAATTCTTTTCAAACTAGTTCATTTTTGACTCATGTACCGAACATCGACAAAAACTTCTGTTATGAACTAACATAATAATATAATTATTATAACATTATAATATGTGATATGAATTTAATAATAAAAATTAAAGGAGGTCCTTAAGAAATTATTAATTGACCAATGTTTATTATTCAGGAATATAAAGAAATGAACAAGACAAGTTGGACTGAAGGTAAGGAACCCTACCTATCTCTTTATTTTCAAGTACTCTCTTTTATGTCATTCCTTTTATGCTCCACGTTCTTATGTTGGAGGATGGCCTTTTATATTAATCCTACTGTCCAATTATGTTCATATTATGAGATACCCTATTTGATCTCAACAATCCATTTTTGGGAGTTTTAAGTGGCGCCGTTAAGCTGCCGAATTTTCATAAGGGGATTTTCATCTCACTTTTATTCCCATGAGATTCATGCTACATTTGCCACTATTTCCTTTTGTGTGGTTTATTTACTGCCCATTATTGTAATATTTGTGTAATATAATCTCATTTATGGTTATTTACATAATAATTGTATGACCCTTCTTTCATGGGGTGCATGTTTCGAAAGATTCCCAAATCAGTAAGGGATTCTTTCACCCTCCATTTTTTAAAAGACTTATTTTTTTGGGTCTTTTAATTTACATATTGTTATGTTGGGATATGTTCTTCTATATCCTTATTGATGTAAATTTTATGTCCAAGTTATGAGATACCATTTTCTCTCTCATCAACTCATTTTCTGAATTTTGAAGTGACGCCGTTAGGCTGTCGAAATTTTTTTGCAAGGGAACTTCTTTACCCAATTCTGATTCTTTGGGATAAACTTCCACTCCTTGAATATGTCGTTCTATGAATATGTGTGAATTACCTCTGATTGTTTTACACTTAATATCCACTTATATTTGGTGTATTATTTTGTCACACATAATTATGTAATTGATTTATCCTTAATCCAAGGATACCATCTTTTTGGGGGAATATGTCTCAATCTTCTTTCATTGAGGCATATTTTTTTTATACACAACATTCTTTTATACGGTGTATAAAACCCTTTGACTTTTACATTTATTCAAAAGGAATCATTTTATACGAAGCGTTTACTAAACGAAAAAAGGGAATGTTTTTTCGTACGTATTCGGCGACAACGACTTCTCCGCCGCCGTGACAATTATTTGAGTTTTGGCTTCCTCTTCAAGCCATAATTTTTTAAAATGAAAAATAAATACCATGATTTTATTTTGGTATGGAAAATGGGTTTAAATATTTATTCTTTTAAACATTTATCATCCATGTCCATGTTTTAAAAATGGTTTTAAGGATTTATTTATATGAACATGAATGTTTTAAAGCCCTTTCAAAGGTTTCAAAGTGGTATGGGACACTTTGATTCTATAATATCTTTTAAATGTCTTCTTTTAATATTTTCAAAGTATAAAGGGATTTTTCTCTCATAGAGATTTAATGATTTTATTAGATGTTTTTATAGTATCATGATGTGATCTTTTGTGATTGAAATGTGGAAATGTTATGTTTCCATTATGTATGTTTTATGTGATACGATTATGTTATGGTTCTTGGGCATTAGTATGAAGACGGGTGGTTCCGTGATAAACTAAGGGCGGGTGAACCCGATATAGCTCTCCAATGCATTGGGTAATGCGAAGGAGTTAAACGTTATGGTTTCTCTGAAGAGATTTAAGGGAATATACTGTGATGGGTATTCCAAACGTAACCAAGAGGGTTACTCCCTATTCAAGAATGTTATGAATTCCTCAAGTTACCTTTATGTCTTATGATTTCTATGAATTATTCATAAAACTTATGATTTCATGAGGTATTTTAAAATGATTATGTTTTATGAGTAAGTATGTTTTCATACATGGACTAACGTTTTCAATTTGTACTCTTATATCCATTACTGAGCTTTTTATGCTCATCCCAAGTTTTTGAAATGTTTTTCATAGGACATGAAGTGGAATAGGGTCAAGAATGAGATCAAGGAAATTTCATGTTGTCTAAACATGGAACTAGACATGACTCTTTTGTTAAAGAGTTTTTATCTTGTGGAAAGAATGGATACTGAGTAGATGAGTCTACTTTGTAATATTTTGAGATGTAATTGTTATGTCCTAATTCTCTAAAACTCTATACCTGAAAAGATTCTCAATCTGAATTATCCTATTTAATTCAAGATTAAGTAAGTTTTACGGCCGGGGCCTTATAGTGACATTCAAGTTGGCCATGTTGTGTAAGTTATTAAGTGGATGGGTGATCTCACAACTCAAGTGGATTGTATTATGCTTGATGATTTGGGAGTAAAGAAGATTTTCATTACTCTGGTTGTAGATATGTTTCAAGATTTCTTCCAAAGGACTTCTTAGGGTTGTTTCTTTAATGATATGCAATCTTCATGATAGAGTTGTTGTGGGGAGTAGAGTAATTTTGATACGTTTGTAGAGAATAACACTGATAGAACTCAAGAAGCATAAACATCTATTGAAGGAATTGGAAAACAAGAGGTTTGTTCACTTGAGTATGTGACCATTGGGATATCTAGGTTCGTTTCCTACAAAGGCTGATAGATCATTATGACTACATGTATATTATACGAAGATGAATGAGATGATGTTTAAGAATTTATACCATCTTCCTCAAATACATGATATTACTCACTAGATAAGGTTTGATTCAGTGTTCTATAATTTGGGTTATTGATATGAGTATTATCATATAAATGTGGGAACTTATAATATACCACATATTACATTCATAATTAGTTATTGTTTAAATGATTTTTTGGTAATTACCTTTGTATTGGCCAATTTAACAGTAGTACATATCGCCCTAATGAATTTATTCTTTCACCCATACCATGATCAATTTTTATTATATTTATTTGATTACATCTAGGTGTACTCTACAACTCTTGATAACCATTCCAAATACCATGAAAATTTCTAGATTACACTATGACAACATAGTCTATTTAGGAAGATATCCAAATTAAATTTCTGGATTGTTAGGGTGCATTTCAAGAGTAACATCTTCTCTAAGGAATCCATATTAGTGGACCTAGTTAAAGTGTGAGATATTTTATCTTCATAAAAACCCAAATTTTTTTCTTAAATCCAATTTTTTGGTTCATCCAGTTATTAACAAATCTTATTCTGGACTTAACGCATTTCAAAACAACGCTATTGGGTTTATCTTAGAAGGAAATCTTGTTTTAATGGTTTGGGGCATGTGATTATGTTTTCAAAGATTAATATTATTAGTTGACATCATCGCCAATTACGATCTTACCAATCCAAGGTAAGTGGCATACCATGTATTGTGATGTGTAAGGTGTTGGTATTTGGGTAGCATTGATGAAAAATGAATAGGTTGGGTCGTATGAGTTAAGGCAGTTGATGCCTAATGAATGAAATACCTAGAAATACAATCTGATGTATCCTACAATGGTTAATACTTTATACTGTTGTCCAGAATACTATTCTGGATAACAATTTACAATGTATAGTGATCAAAAATTCATTAATTACATCTTCTCTCAGTGAGATTTGAATATTTGACAGTGAATATTTGATGAGTACATGCAATCATTTGAAAATGAGCTGCTTTACAATTTGGTAAAGATGAATTGTGTTGTAGATGATTTGTGCTAGAATATTCAAATTGTGGCAGTTTATGTATCATGTTAGGAATAGTTGATGGTAGCGTTATTCACTTAGATGCATAAAATGGTTTAAAATGGCCATGGGAATATGACCATCATATCATTTTTAGTTGGGTTCATACATCTAATCCGGATTAATGATAAATAACAAGAGGATTCATAATGTTTTTCATTATTGATTTTTCATAATGGTGGATAGTCTCTATCTATTTAGACCCGTAGATATGAAATATCTTACATGTTCACTGTGGTGTTTTTGTGACAACATGTTTTCTAAAAGAGTTGATGTGAGAGTTTTATACATCAAGGTGGGCGGTTCATCCTGTTTTGAACTAAATTTATCATGATATATTTACATAGTATTGGTGCCCTACAATGAAGAATGAGGATCAGGTTTCATGGTGTGATGCCATTACTGTCAGTTGGAGAATGTCGAGCATCAATTGTTGGGTGATTTTTATAGCCATTTACGATTCTAGAATGTAATTGGGATGACATAACAATGGATTTCATGATAGGAATTCTATGGATGCTCTGAATAATGATTTTATATGGCTATTTGTGGATCTTCTGATAATAGTGGCACATTACAGGCCAATTTGAGAGACCATCAATGTTGATATGTTGGGTGAATTGTATGTTTGGGAAATTGTGCAGTTTTATATAGTACTTCACACTATAGTTTTGGATCATGATCCACATTTTACATCACGTTTCTAGAATGGACTACCTAAAGAAAAAAGGTAACTTGGTATTTTGAGTATGGATACCGACCCCCAAATGGACGATAAATCATATGATAATATTCAGTTACTAGTGGATATGTTTCGTTTTTGTGTCCAGGATTTTGGTGGTTCATGGAAGAATAATTTAGTTCTTATTAAATTAACTTATATCTATAGTTATTAGGTGATGATTCATAATGAAATATATTAGGCTCTCTATTGTAGACCATGTAGATCATAATTCTTTTGGATTAAGACAAGAGAAAATGAATTCATATGGTTACCTATCATGTAAGATAGGTCATATAATGTTCGGTTTATTCTGAAACATATAGAAACGTCTCATGGTAGTATGAAGTTGTATATGGATTGTTTTCATATAGCAGTTGAGCTTATAGTTGGTGGTCATGTGTATAGATTGGCTCTTCAATATTAGTATAGTTGTATGGATGATGTTTTCATGTGTCAAATCTTTATATGTATCCCCCTAACCCATATCATGTGATTGATATCAAGTATGTTGATCTTGTGAAAAATGTGCCCATTAAAGAGAATCTAGTTGTTATTGTAGATTTTAGAATTAATGCCCTGTGTGGAAAGACAGTTCCTTTGGTTCGAGTGTTTTAGTAGCATAGTACTATTCAGGAAGGAACATGGGAGAGGGAGAAAAAAATTTGGGTTCAGTTTCTTGACTTCTTTTCTTTAGAAGACCAGTGATTCTGGGGAATGCAACTAGAGGACAAGCCATTATATGTTGCAGAGGTTGTCTGATTTCAGAATATCACAAGGTACATTCTTGTTTTAGATTTTTTTGTCTCATAATTGTTATTAATGGAATGTTTTCAAGATGTATAAGAATGTTCATGGGTGTCTTGGGGTATTCATACATTTAAGAAGGAAGATTATGACAATCCAATGCATTTTTCATGGTTTGTGTAGGGTTTGTAGACTATGTGCACCCAAACCATGCTATCCTAGAGGGAGGAGTTCATGGTTTTGTAAACCAAGAAAGTGTGGAGGCCAAACTCTTCAGGTCTAGATTAAGGCATTTTTCAGGGTGTTCACACTGTTTGTCAATGAATGTCTGGCTCCATGTGAAACTTTGTGTTCCTATCCTCTTGGAAAAAGGCATGAGCACGATTGGATCACAATTGGGAACACTGTACGACTAATCCATGTGACCATAAAATGTGGGATTTTACCATTTACCCCTCCAGATTTTATGATATTCAACATAATGTTTTTTAGAATCATATTCCTCCAAACCTAGTGGTTAACCTAAAATCCAAAAGCATTCCACAGATCGATATCATATGTTTCTTTGCCATTTGTTGTGTCATCATTTGTGGATCGAAGCTACGAGTTTCCCTTATTCTCCATGTGCTTCTATTTTATGTATTAGTTCTTTTGGTTTCATTCTACTTCTCACAATCCCCAAAAACACTTTTACTAGTGGTTATTAAGTTACAGATTAAAAGGGTTCGTGAATCAAAATCTATTGATAAGTTGATGTGTGTATTCATCTCTAGTTTCAAGGTAGGTGATATACAAGTTATATTCCATCATCAGAAATTTTTTTTACCTGTGTGGTTGTGTTAAGGTATAATCATTTTTAATAATAAGATTTATATTAAAGTATTTGTTAAAAATGGTTGTCTAAATGATGAATTGACCTCTCCTGATCCCTATGGGATGCGTTGAGGATGACTAGACTGACATATGGCCATGCGTGGGATGTTCCAACATTCCTAAACATGGGAAATTGTAATGTTATGTATTTAATTGTCTTGTGAAATTATAGAGACCAAGATGAACATGTTGATATGTTAGTTGATTTGGAAAATAGATTATTGATAACTGTACCTTGACATTGATAGTTGTAGTTGGGTTTGTATAGCACAATGTAATGTGGGTTATATGGAATAAGTTGAATGCACCTAACTACATTTGAGATTGAAATTGAAATACAAGAATTGTATAATCAATGTGAAATGATGTATTACGCCAAATGGGTTATGGTACAAAAATTATTGAATAAGTTAAATGGGTTGAGATATGAAAGTGAATTTGGTTAAATGCTCTATATATTGTGTGTGCCAAAGGTGTTAATGGGTAAAGGCCCAAATATGATTTAAGTGTTAAATGGAATTGGAATTTTAAATGTTATGTGAATTGATTATGAAAAGTCAATGATTTGTTAAATGTGGTAATTGGATGAATAAACGTGTGTTCATGGATTTGTGGTATGTGGGTATCAGAACGAGGCTCCTACAACGTGTTAAGTTGAACTGAGGCTCTAAACACTACCACATGAATGAAACAGTTATGGAGACAGACTATGGCTCTAGACCCATTTTGGTTACATTTGATGAGACTATGTAGACCAAGTCTCAATGGTGAGTGTGATGTATTTTTTGTGAAATGTTAATCCCATGTGAGGTAGGGAACATAATTTATTCCCTTATATCTGACAATTGATCGGATAGTGCTAGAGTATAAATGATATAAAATCCCAACCAATGGATTAATTGATGGAAATGTAGTATGTCCTCCAACGGCCTGATGGCCTTTAATTTTTTAATTATATGATAAATCCCCCTTTTATGGGATGAAGGGGGTGGAAACTGATAGACATCATGGTCATAGGACAATTACATTCAATTGATTCATAGAGTAAAAACATCATGAAAACATTGAACTGATCCTCCCTAGCATTTGAACATGAAGAATCTCTCCACCATTGAAATACTAACTGGGATGAAAGTGCCATTTTTCAATGCACAAGCCTGATCTGAGTGTTGATGCCATACCCACTAAAGCAACCAAATCCAAAAAACATTGCAATAATGATGCTCCAACTCAAGAAAATCTTTTATAGTCCTTTTATTATGACATATGGATCACAAACATCCCACCTAAGAACAAAAAACCATTCAATAAGAGAGAACCACCATGTTACAACCCTAAAAACTAGGTCCAAATGGTGTCGTTCCACCAATTAAACACATAATACTCTGATACGATTATGAGAGCAACCCACTGATAAAAAATTTCATGCCAAACCAGCATAACACGAACATATAAAATGAAAATAAAGATTAGAAAACCACATATAAACACTGATGTAGGACCCTCCTCATTTGAGTCATTATAAATCCATCCTCGAGCCACCAGAAGCATGACGAGGGCATCACATGGTCGTACCAACCTGAACCAAGAATCCAGACTCACCGGACCACCCATTTGAGAGAAATGATGTGATAGAGATGTTAGACCACAATGGGACTCACTAGAAGCATGACGACATGGTCAATCAGGGACAGTCCTAGTAGGTCAGAGCCATGGTGGGACACGACGAGCCGAGCAGAAGCTGGTATAGTGTCGAACCACATCAAAGTGAATACATCGCCAACGCTCGCAAATGATTCACTATGAAATGTCAATGCCGAGACACACTGAGCGGAAGATGGAGCATCGCCGATCCACTTCAGTCCTTGTAGGTCGGGCCACACCGAGCCGAGCAGATGCTAGAGCATCACCAAACCACACACTGCCAATCCTCGCCATAGCTTTGTTGCACTACGGACACACAAAGCCACATCGAGTCAGATCCAACCCAGACGAGGCCGAATTGAGACCAAATGAAACCGAAGGGAGAATGATAAATGATTCCTAAAGAAACCCTAGCCATCGTTGAATGTGAGAGAGATGTCACTCAGGGGACAAAGGGTTCTAATGTGATTAGTATTAAATAATAGAACTCGTATTGAATATATATTATTTCTGTCCAGACCTATAAAATTGATCCACCATTCCACCACAGTATTTAATAGTCCATGAATAATGATTTTTAATTTAATAAGTAAACAAAACTACATTATACTATTATAAATAATTAAATATTATATTTTTTAAATAGAAGATAATCATTTAGTATATATTATGCTCAAATATTATTCTCTTGAATAACTAGTGATAGAGTATATATGAACAATCAAACATGAATAATTATTAACACTTATATGGGAATAATATTTATTCAACATAAAAAAATAAAAAATAAAAATATATTATTTAACATATATTATAGATACATTTACTATGTTACCCTTTATGGATACTTCATAATGGTATTTGGTGAACCAGTCTAATGTTTATGGTTTGAATATAGAAATTTTAAATGGAACCTATAGAGAAATATGTTAATGGAGAAACAACATAATACCACATAAATGTTATCACTATGTAATATATTATATTTATCACAATATCCCAAATCAAGATGTTTCCATGCATGACTCATCAACCTTTGTGTTCTATGTCTCTTACATTGAATTTATTGAAATCTAACGTGCCAATAAAACACTATGGCCATGGATATTTTTAAGATAAAAATTTTATATAAAAGTTTCTAAGATATCATCATCCCATAAATAATAGAATGAAAAAATCTTTTCTAATGTTATGCAGAAATAAAATATTACCCATTAATTACAAAATATATCTTACCTTACCATAAATATATTCCCTACTATTTTCATTAATACATCAATGTATATGACTTATATTATTCATTAATAATAATAATAATAAAGTCTATATATCGATACACATGTCCATATATTGTAACATCCAATGACAAATATAAATATGGATTTTCTACTAGAAGGGCTTGTTATATAATATACTACACTCGAAATTACCAAGGGAGTACACCATGGGAATCTGCCTCAAAGTCCTAGGAGTCTCCAACCCGGATAGCATGTATCATTTCTATGCCTAAAATGATATCATCTAACTATATATTATATAATATTAGAATATTATTGTGACACTTTTGGGTTTTCATCATAGTGGAGAACTGTTATAACCTATCATCGTGACACCTGGTCTTAAGATATTATCACATGCTATTTCAGGTTGATGAACAATCATGATATGTTATGTAAGTTATTAATATTTAAAACCATGAATAAAATTTATCATAATGTACAATTATCTTGGTTCTATGACATAAACTCCATCGTAACCAACATTAAAGTCGTTAGTTTATGGTCTCCACAACATCCCAAGATCCATCAACCGTGCAACCTTAGTAGCTTCACAATTGACATTGTTAAACTATAAGTACAAAGAAAATGTTAATTCATATAAATACAACATTTATTTTGATATCAGTTTAGTAAAGATTCTTTCCTATATCTACACCCATACATTCTCCTTTATTTTATTACAGATATGCTCCAAGGATATTGGTTTCACTAAAATTATATCATTGTACTTGGATAATGTTTCCTTTAAACCTCTACATCGCCTAGAATTTTTTCCGATCATTTTATTATTGTCATTGTAATCAAATATAATATATGTTTTAATATTCCAAGATTCACACATATTAGATCACCCACATCACCTATAAGTATATTTCATTGAATAATATAAAAGCTAAAAATGAAAAGAATTAATTCACAGGGAAACTATAAAAAAATATGGTGACATAATTTGAAAAACATATAGGAAAAAATGATCAAGAATAGTATTACAAATCTGATAAATCTATGGGATGTACTATATAAGTATACGTGGAAGTATGTGTCTATACCAATGCATACACTGGGTCATCTGGATGAACTATATTTGAAGCTGATGGAAGAAAATCTTCAAATCATGGATGGATAGAAGGAATTGGAGGCAGCATAGAAATGGAGGGTTAAGGAAAGAATGGATGAGGATTTATCCTAGGATATGAATATGGTTTCAGGGGATACATTTACAGAGGTTAAGTAGTTATGGTATTATGATACGAAGCTAAATAAATAATTTTGGAGGCATGAATGGAAACAACCATGGAGGCCATGTTGAGGGTGAAAAGGTGTAGTAGATAGGGTTTGAATTGGTAGTTCAGGATGCGAACAGTTACAATGGGTGTTCTGTTTAGATCTCGGTGAACCCCACTCAAACCCAGACGAGTAGGTTAAGAATATATCAAATGTATTTTAGTAGAACGTCTATAAAAACATTTCATATAAAATAAGTACATGACAATAATGGTAATGGAGAAAAAAATATTAGAATTATTGTACTCACTATGTGAACCAGTGGATGAAACCCCATATTTCACATCCTTTGATCATTATAAAATAATATATTCCATCGATAAACATTAATATATTTCATAATATGCATAATAAGGAAATGTACACATGTCATTACGGTGAATAACATTTAATCAATAATAAATTCAATGTGTCTCCCAACATCAAAACCATAAAAACGGTATAATAAAATCAAGTAAATTATACATTAATTAATTTAATTACAAATAATCATCCAATAAAAATATTATAAAACATATATTTATAATTAAATATCCAAAATTTAATAATGTAGTTGGAAGCTCTATGTTGAGTGATAAAAGAAATAAAATACCAAATTTGTTATTCTAAATTTCATATCTAAAATGTTGATGTAAAAAATCTTATCACTTGTCTTCTTCCATAAGACTAAATACCAACCAATGATCATTAACTAACATAAAAAGTAACTTTTAACTTCCAAAATAAATGTAAATCAGGTCTACATAAACAAAGAGTGTGAATAAATTTTGAACAATGGGCCATTAAACAAGGATTCACTATGGAAGAATAAGTCTGATGTGACTCTTATCCATATCAATGAAGAGGAAAAGAAACAAGTATTCCTTAATGTTATCACATATCTCTCTAAAAGTTAGGTGGAAACTTTTTCGGAATATCCCTCAAGTGGATGAGTAAACTTGTTGAAGGGTGAATGAAAATTGTATCAAAAGTTGAGACAAGTATTAGTGGGATTGGTCACATAATGTTGATGGATCCCCAGAAAAGAAACATTTAGAACATCAAAGAGAAAATTTAATGTTGAATCATCATATGTTGTTTTGAAAAAAAATATAGCCACTAACATGTCTTAGATGAAGATTTTAAGAAATTATTTTGTTCATTAAGAAAAACCATAATAATTAAAATTAGGATATCAGTGTTACCAAATTCCCCATTTAATTTGTTATTAAGTATGCTAAATTGAGTGATTTAGGATGAAGGGATAAATTCTGTACATTGGAGGGGGGGTATTCACCATGTGTGTATTAAAATGAGCATTACATATACAATATTGTGTGATGAAATGAAATATCTAGATAAATTTGAAACGTAAAATATTATGAATTATGTGTAGAGCATTTGGAATTTGAAAACACATGCTGGAAAATATATAAATCAACCAAAATATTAAATATATAGTAGATTTCAAGCCTATTTTTGAGTGATTTAGGTTTCGAATCCATGATTTAGTTTTACAAATGATGTTAAGGTATTTGTTAAACCATTCATGTGATTGTTTATAAACTAATATGTTTTCATTATCTCTGTGCTTTTACAGATAATATAAAGAAACATGGAAAAATAATTCTACAAACAATGTATTTTCATAAAGTAGAATCTAGAGATTAAATAATTGAAAGGGAGATAAACATTGGGTCATAAAATATAATTACCCTCTCACTTGAATGAATGATTCATTATAGAGAAATTGGAAGAAATGAATTTATAGTGATATCATAATTCTCTTTATTTGTTATGTTCATCACACATCTATAATTGTAGGATAATTCCATTGAATAATCTATAGTAGGTTCATTACATATTTTCAATAACTATGTAATGTTGTGTAATATTACACTGTCCTATATAAAGGTTATCATTAAAAGATGAAATCTATATAAGGGTATACTGATCTATTGAAAGGAAAATCACGAATTATTTTATATAATAATAGGACATAAAATAACTACTAAATAATTAATAAAGAAGAAACATTACTACATTAATGAATTACATAATCATTTCATATATATCACAAAATATTTAATTTGGATTTATTTTAAAGAAGTGGGTAACTAAATTAAATCAACAAATATATATATTAAAATCACATTTAATTTCGAAATCATAATAATAAAAATAGTTTTCAGAAAAATAGATGATGGATGTTGATATACCTAATATGATTTTGAAGAAGATAGACATACAAAATATCTTAATTAGGAGAGAATGAGGGAGGAGAATAGAGTTAGATGATGATTAGGTGAGGGAATAATAAGGATCTCTAGTGAATCAGAGAGGGTGGGAGGATGAGGGAAATGAGAAAACACTATAGACATTTTATTGAATGAGAATTTATAATGAAATACCTGAGATTTTGTGAAAATGAACATATTTCTACATGTTACAATGATAGACCAATTCCTTCACCCCCAATTTTGGATTAATTCGATCTCTAGTATAGTGGCCGAGTAAATATTATTTTTCAGGCCCAATTTAAAAAATATTTGCTTTGTAATACGAATTATTATATAAAAAACATATTTAAAATTCATTTACATATATTAAAAATTTAAAAGAAAATTTAAAATTAATGAGTGTTAAATTATTGTATCTATAAAAATAAATAAATACTTTAAAAAATTATTATACTAAATATAAATCAATAACCAAAAGAATGAGATAAAATAAAATATATCCACTCATTGCTTTACTATCACATCCAATCACCTTGTTGCCACCCATTGATCTCGAGACCATTATAAATTATGAAAATTTTCAAATAAATTATTCTTGATAATTTTTTAAATTGAATATTTTATATTATTTTTCAGATTTATATAATGATTTTTAATTTAGATGATGTTCAATTCAAATAGGACCCGTGAATTGTTTAAAAATAAATTTTGAACATGTATCAGTATTAGGAAAAATCATAATTGGGAAAACTCCGTCACACACAATAAAAGGTTATGGGGGATTAATGTGTAATATTCATAAAATTAGACAAAATATTACTTCAATAAGACAGTAATGGAGTTTAACCCAGAAAAATATGATAAATGATAAATAAAATTGAATAAAGAAGAGGAAATTAATCAAATCTGAGGGTCAAATAGGAGCCTTGAACCTAGAATAGACAAGAAATTATATCATTTTGTTATCATAGTGGAGAAGATAAAAAAGTAAATTCTAGTAATTTGATATAACTATTTATATTATAAGGTGTTAAAATAAATTATAGTTATTAGGGGAGCTTCAATCAAAATTCATAAATCAATGTTCACTAATGTCCAACCTCCACCTGATGAATCTGATGTTACATTGTAAGGGGAAGATAGAGTCCTATGTTTAACTATCTTAGGTAGGGGTGTATGATGGAAAATAGGAAAAAATGAGGAAGGTTTTTGGTCAGGTTAGGTGAGATATTCTAGAAATGAGTGGAATTGGATGGGGCGCAATGTAGTGATTTTGGTAGGAGTGTAAGTAGGTAGACAAGGAGGTAGACCCAACATGTCATTGCACAAGGTGCTTTAACCACAATATGATTCCATAGCATAACATCAAATTCCTAGAATACAAGTAAGAATCCCAAAACAGGGGAGGCATGCCAATCGGTTTTCCGTGTCCAGTACAATAACCAGTCAAAATTTCCCTGAAAAACTAGGAATAACAAGCATGATGAAACCCAGATGATAAGACGAAATCAACCTACACAGTGGAGACAAAATAGATTCACCTTTGAGAAAAACAATTCAATGAGTTTATCAAGTTATGTATGAAGGGTTGATGGGTGAAACTAACTTATGCATCAATGGATGTAGATAAAAGGAAGAGAGGAAGAGGGCTGTTGGGTATACCCATGTATGTTGTTTCTCTTTCCCCGGTTCTAGTCGTTATCACCCTAGGGTAACCCTATTATCTTATATAAACCATATTATTTGTACTAAATTTTTGGTGTTCTATAAACATTCAAATATTCACCCATTTTTATCTTTCAAACGTTCTCTATTATATATAATCCTCTTTGTGTGATATTTGTGGTGATATTCATCTATTGAAATCATTCAATCATGTTTACAATGTAATTCATGTTATTGGGAAAAAAATTAATTTTCAACAAGTTTAACCTATTCAAATGACCATTTCATTTCTTTCACCCTCTATGTGGAGAATAATATCTCCTAACTAAAACAATTTCCATGAAATCAATTTCACATTCTATTCATGGGAACAATGAGGGTGAAATAATGGCACTATCTGCCCCTACCCCTTTACAACTGTTCTAGCCTCCCTCACCCCAATTAATAGTTTTAACCTACAACACATAATAATGCTCAACACTTTCCCTCTAGACTGTTTTCGTATTCATTTGTAGGGTTTCAAACATGACACCACCTCCTCAGGCGCTTATGACTCTTACAGTAAAATATATATTGTTTTTTTCATTTTAAGATCTATCTATATGTTTATGTAAATATCATTACATTTTTCTACCCATATATTAATTATTATATCATTATATTTTTTATCCACATATATATATAGTTATTTAAATACATATATACTTTTTTTCATGTGTCTGTGTTTGTGTGTGTGTGTGTGTGTTTATAAAGACACACACACATATTTTTATATATATGTGTACATATATAAATATAATTATTCCAATTTATGATTATTTAAATAATTTATATAATAATATATATATATATATGAATATGTCGATAAACATATATTTATTTTTCAGAAGACACACAACAATATTAACATATATCTTCAACCATCATATATAGATTAATTGTATATGTATATGTATATAAATATTCATAAAATTGTATTTTATATAAAATGGGCTTTATTATTTATTTATATAAGGTATATATATTGAGAAATATATCATATATGTAAATATGTGTAATTATTTATTTATAAAATTAAATTTTTGTGGGTGAATATATATAAAGAATATATATTATTACATATTGAGTTCTAAATAAAAGTACATTTTAAAAAATTAGAAAATTTTAAAACCATAACCGTAAGATGAATGTAATATCTAAGAAAAAAATAGTCAACATTAAAAAGGAAAAAAAGACCCCCTTCAAGGTGGATGAAAATCCATCAAATGATACAAAATTAGTGTACCACGATTAAAAATTCAGTTTGGGAGGAATTATGGGTCTTTTTTGAACAAAAATGTGATTAAGGGTTTACACTATGTAATTATGGTGTAGATCTAATTGAATTGTTCTTTTTTTGATTTGTGGTAGAGCCCAATCGGACACCCAGATCAAATGATATGGCTATTTGATGTTCCTGTAGTATTTTCAACTTATTGTAAATCTTTCTTTTGATTTTTTGTTTATATTATATTTAAATTATTATTAAAATACTATTAATGAATAATAATTAAAAAATTATTAATTAAAACAATATATTAAATTATTTAATAATTTTTCATTGATAAGTATCTTATATATCAAATTTTTATTCTTATTTATCATTATCTAAAAAATATTTAATAAATATATATTATATTTATATAAAAATAAATATATTTATATATATAAATAATATTTTTAATGAATATAATTGTTTAAATGAACTAATTATCTGCACAATTAAAAAAATGCTGATAATGGGTGGTCTTTATCAGTGCTTTAAAAATAGAACTGCTAAATGGATCCCTTTAACAATAGTAATAAAATTGATAATAAAAGAATAAATTTACCTATGTTAAAAAAATTGATAAAGGTATCCCCTTTATAAATTTGTTTTTCTTTCAATGATAATGGGTAGTGTTGTGTAATGTAGATTTTGTGGTAATGTTGTTAGGGATCCTTGGTTGAGTGAATTTATGATGTTATATAATAATATTAAATTGAAAATATAAAAATAAAATAAAATTATTTTGGAATCAAAACAATGTATAAGTCAAATACGGCTAGAATACAATATTTCAAATATTTATTAAGTGTATCCTTTTAGTCTTATATTTCTATTAAAATATATAACAAAATATTTATTTCAATACAATGACATATAAAAGAAATTTAAATATACATTAACTACTATGATTGTATTATCAGGTTTTTCCTTGATTTGTTATTACACTATCATATAAAAAATATATTTAACATTAAACATCATAAAAACATATTTTTCTTATATTAGACAGTAAAAAAAATTCCTTATTTATTAATATCTGGATTATAAGATTTATTTTCTACTATAATAACTTGGATTCACTAGATAATGGTTTTATTATGAATCATATTGAATAACAATTTTTAGGATGGATAGTTGGAGGAAACGTTATCCCATTTTTTCCATATTATAAATAGATCACTGTCTTAATAGGAGAAAAAATATTATGAGAAACATGAAAATGAATTAAAATATTTAGAAACTGAGTTCAAATGTACATAAGGACATTATTATATATAGAGACAATAGTTTCATGATTATTTAACATTTTTGACGAATCAAATGAATTTATTTTCACATGGTCATCGAAATTTGGATCACCATAATGTGATATGGTGAGTCATTAGATTATTAAATAATATATTAATAAATTTTCAAACATATTTTTGTCTATTATATCAATAATTGAAGCCATAGTTCATTAATTATTTTTGTTGAGTGACCTATTCAAATGATTATTTTTTAAATGTGTACTATGCGACAGTTTAAATATATTATATTATCTAGAATTCAAAAAAACCACATTATATTTTTTCAATTATTACTTCTTGTTTTTCATATACATTGTAAGGTCTCATTCTTCGGTTACAATTCCCTTTTTGTGTTTTTGGTGTTGGAGGTACCTGGAGGACGATTCCTGGAGTTTGGAGGGAATATGTGGAAAAGGAGGGTACAACTACCATTCCAGTCCCGGTTGTGAAGTGGATCCATGGGATGTTCCCTAGGCTAGGCTTCCATGACATGGTCTCCGGACTACAGCATAGGTTGCCTCGAAGGTGGAAAATCAGGTCTACTATCTTTTTACACATAGTTGCGCCATAGTTGTTGGATGCAACATAGGCCCATCCCCAGTGTTGAATGTTGTGGCATTGAGCAAGGAGGGTACACTATTGTGGTTTTTGAGGATACCGAAAAATATGCGTGTGGAATCAACAAGGTTTTTAGAACATGTCATATTCCCACACCCCTAACTAAAGATGATTTTCACTGTGGATCTAGTATTAAATTCTAGATGTAGGTTTTACCAGGGTAAATCATATGGTCTCCTCTAAATATGTAGTTGTATAGGTGGTCCACTAAGTGGTCTTAAGTGTTTTTTAGTGGTCCTCAAAATATTTTTCTCCATATAAATAACCCCAAGAACACTTGATCATGCTTTCTCCCACAAATAATTCATGAAACCGTGGATCCCAAGTTTTATTTTTGATGTCTATGATGCCCCCCTTCGATTCGGATCAATCATGACTTCTTGAGTTCAATCTATAGTTATTTTTAGTAGGCTCTTCCATTTTTCTTGTTGTTTCTCTTCATTTGATCTAGTTTCCTCCAGTTCCATTTTTCAAAATATATATTGATGATATCCATCATTTTAATGGGGATTTATAGGGAATTTTTCATTGAGTAAATGGAACCACATCCATGGGGGATCGCAGTTTCCACATGGAATTGGTGATCAAAGATCTACGACATTGATTTATTCTCATTTAAAGAATATTGAAGCATTAGGAAAGTGGAATCCTTTCTTCTCCGATTTATTTACATGAAATAACAAATTGACTATTATTATCCCAATTTATGGTAGTTTAATTAACCTAATAATTAATAAACAATATTAATTATTGGTATTTGATTATGTTTAGCGACTTCATGTTGTTTCTTTCCTCCATGATAATGGTTTTTTTGTTTTTATAGAGTGTTTGATTTTTATAGTATGGTTAGTATAGAATGTTAATAATTGTGGTTTATCAGGTTGAAATTAATGACATTGGATATTGAACAGAAATCTGATAATATATTTTGGGTTTTATAGAGACTTAATAAGGAGGAATTTTTAACAAATTTGGTGTTTCTCATAATTTATGGCAATCAAATTCAAACAAGTATATAGTTTTAACTGAATATGTTATTCCATTTATTAATGGAATTTGATAAAGAACATGAATATGGAATACTTTTTGATTATAATAAAAGGCACTATTAATGAGTTTTGTTCTTAATTATTTTTGTTAAAACTATAACCTTATACCAGGGAGCAGGATTATCTAATTTAATAGATATTTATAGTTGATTACATAGATTAACATTATTGGAACCTATTGAGATAAACCAACTGGGATTTCAGTATCACTGAGATGGAGATGGGGTGAAGAAGTGTTATATTTTATATTTTATGTTTCCTTTATTGAGAAACATCCTATGCCTCCATTTAATGATTTCTTTCTTAGCAGTAAAAAAATCAAACACAAAACCACATGAACATACAATGTTAACTACTCAACGAGAGTATATAATCCTTGGTATGGTTTGGAAATAAAATAATAATACACAATATATTGGAATGAATTTATTTTTTGTGGAATACAATGAGTAAGATATTCCCTTACACTTGTGTATCAATATTTTCAATACAATTAAGCATGTGCTTCAGGGAGCACAAAATGACGTATTATAATTTTTGTAACAAATATGCTATGGTTCTTAGTGATAAAATTTCACAAATTTGATCATTCAAAAAAATTGTTCATTATCTTTCCCAAATGCATGTATGAATTTCCTAGACTCTTTAGTTATACTTGTTCTAATTTCCTAGTATTATTCCCACGTCTGATTACTCAATAAAAAAAATATAATTCTATAAAAATACAAATGAAACAATTTAGAACTTTTTATTCTTTAGTCACGAAAACCTCAATATGATTTTCCTTGTCTGATTATGTAGCCCGATGTGATAACCAGTTGAATAAAATAACAATCTGTATATGATCATTCACATCATCTTCTTCTTCAATCAAATATACTTTTTTATGTAAGCTCGATCTGAAAACTACTTCTAGCTAAAAATGTGGATATTCTATCTTGGAAGAGGAGTTTATCAAAATCAACCTCTCAACACAATGACATAAAATATTAATTTAAAATTATATAAACTATAAGTATTATTATATCTTGTAAGACCATGGTTTGTTTTTATACTATTATATAAGAAAAGTATTCATCATTATATTACATAATGAACATTTTTTGTCAAGTAATATACATTAAATTGAGTAAATTATTTATTATTATTTGTTTTATGAGTTGTATATTCTATTGAAAGAACCTGTGTTTCATTGGATAATGGAGTTACTGTATATCAAATTGAAAAAAATAATATTAGGATGGATAGTTGGAGGTAATGTTATACCATCATATATATATGATAAGGAGGTTGGTATAATAATTGGATAAAAAACACTATGAGAAATATATGAATAAATTAAAATATTTATAAACAGTGTTCCAATGTAAATGTGAACATCATTATATATAGAGACAATAGATTCATATTTCTATAATTTTTTGTTTCATCAATTGACAATTTGATTAACAAGGTCATTGAAATTTTGATCACAATATTGTGATATGAGGATTCATTAGAGTATTATGTAACATATTGAAAAATTATCATACATATTTGAGTATATTTTCTCAATTATTTATTATAGATATACTAAATTATTCAGGTAGTGTGATATGTATAAAATAAATATTTATTAATTTTAAAGTATGACAATTTAAATATATTATGTGATATGATATTATAACAAGTCATTTAATATGAAATCCTGGGTAAAGTTTACTAATTTTTCAAATAAAATTATTAAGGGATCAAAACTTATAAGACCATACATTTGATTGTTTTGGTTGTCGGATGCACCTGGAGGATGTTTTAAGGAGTTTGAAGGACAAATAAAGAAAAATGTGTCCTCCGCTCTCTTTTTAGGATAGTTTATGACGTAGAGCCATGTTTTGTGTCATATGTTAGTATTCTGTAGTGTAGTCTCTCGGCTGCAGTGAATGAAGGCTCAAAAGTGGAAAATCAGGGTTAGTACTTTTTTAGGGCTGGCTAAGGTGTGGTGGTTGGCAATAGGCCGTTCCCTTTCCTGTTGTTCAGTGTTGTGGTATGGAGTAGAGTGGATGAGAAGTAGTGGTTTTTGAAGCTAAGACCAAATAGGGGTGGCTACAACATGGGATAAAGATAGGGATGTCGTTCCCACCATAGATATATATGATTGGAACTATGGATCAAATCCTGGGTCCTAGACACAATATTCACCCGGGGTTGTTATATAGACACCTCCCACTGTGTAGTGGTATATGTGTTCTACTATGAGACAATTGGGGCTGCATCCTGGTCCTCTAAATATTGATTTGACTTCAAATACACTATTAGACCCTAGACATGATTTTTTCCAACTACTGATTCATCAACTCTAGGCACCCAAGGTTTATTTTTAATGGCTCAAAATCCACAATTCAATAGGGTAGAATCCCAAATTATCGAGTTCAATTCATAGTGATCTATTGTCGGATCCCCTTTTCTAGTAGTTCCTCTCAATTTGATCTTGTTTCATTTTATTCCTTCTTTCCATGTTATGGAATATCATATCCATCATTACAATAGATTTTCATTTTCAATTATAAATGATTTCATGGAACAACATCCTTGAGAGATCATAGTTTCTTCATTGGAGGGGTGATCATAATACCCTGTCATTGAATCATTCTCAAGCGATGAATTCTCTTAAGTTGAGGTAGGGGATTCATTTCTTATCCTATTTATTTACTTGAACTGATAAATTGATCATGTTTTATCTCATTTCATGGAAGTGTAATTAAAATAATAAATATTAAACCATATTAAATAATGGAAATAGTTTGTGTTTAGTGGTCAGAAGTTGTTTATTTTCACCATGATAATGCATTTCTTCTTGTTTTTCTAGATAATGTTCTATATATAAACATTTTTGTATTTTGAAATAAATTAATTTGGATAATGAAACTAAATTTTCACATGTTTTTTGTTGGATGGAAAAATAAATAATGAAGATACATGTCTAAAAAGACTAGTATTTCTCATAATTTGATAGTAATAAAATTGGAGTAGATTTTCATCTTTAACTTTTTATGTTATTCTACGTGTTAATGAAATCGGATAAAGAAAATGAAGCTGGAGTTTTTTTGATAATAATAAAATCCATGATTAATGAGTTCTGTTAATCCATATGTTTATTGAAACTATAAGGCTCGGTCGTATAGTGTGTTTAAATAATTTAATAGTTTTTTAATATTTAAAATCGTTATTTTCATATTGGAAATTAAAAATAACCCATCGCCGGTGTGAAACCCATGTGGATCTTATCAGGGTTCTTCCCGTTTGAATATGTGTGAACATTTCGCAAATAAAGAGACCTGGCATGATCATCCTATAGCCAGATCCCAAAGAGAAATAGGATCGATTATCTGGGATCTTGATGTGATTAGAACACATATACATATATTTTGGGTTGTATGTTTTTCTTAATCTTGACTCCATCTATGTTTCATCTTATATTGTAAAAAAAATTTGGCACTTATATGCATTTCAGTTTACTAGATTCTTTTCATGTATACAATTTAATTCATTTTTCTGAGAATCTAATTAACTAATTTGGCGGGTGGGTTGTTTCCATGAGTTGGTATCAAAGGGATTGTAGCTTATAAATTCTGTTTTTCCATTTTGTTTCTGTTCTTGTTTCTTCAACTACAATAGTTGTTGTTTTTCAATTCCCATAGAGCACTTTGTTTGGGTGTTCTTTCATGGTAATCAAATTCAATTTTTTGTTTGTCATATTTAATTAAATCATAATTTTTATTTGGTGCTCCTTGTAATTAACAGGGGAAGGGGGGGTTTATTTCACTATTACACCACAACAAAGTGGTATCAGAGCCACCTGAATAAACAGTGGCATATGAAAAATATGAAATAGAGTTATTTTTAGGGGTGAGATGATTTTAATTTGTAAGGATTAAAAATCATGGCCATGTTAAACCAAAAATGGATGAAATATGCTCCATACATACCTATGAAACCCCAAGTATGTATCTCCAAAGATAGTAAAATAGTAACTACCAACTCATACATCCCCCCCAGAATTTGGTTAAATGTAAATATATCATTAATCCTATATTTAGGGGATGACGTCTTGCAAGAGGTTACTTGTGAGACATCCATAGCAAGTATTTGGTCTAAACAAGAAAAATCATATAAAAAAACATCTATAATTGTTCATCTATATATGAATCAAAACTTATATACCTTGAAGATGCATTATCGAAACAACCATCTAGAAAAACCTTTATGAGTTTAATAAAATAGTTTTAAGGATTTCAAATATAAAATTTAGTGTTGAATATGAGGTAAAATCCATCATACAATTAAATAATGTAGACAATTCATATAAAAATCTTATAATTTCTATAATGTATGGAAGAGATTCCTGGACATTAGAGGATGTCAGGTCCAACATTAATTCACGTCAGATACATTGCAAGGATATAGTCAAACCTGAAGCCAAGGGTATGAATGTGAGGGGATATTCAAGGTTTCATTGTAAAAAAATGATAAACATAAAAAGGGATGTAAGATTCATATCCAATCACATTAAAATTTGACTAAACCAAAGTTAAAAGAAGTTATGTACTAAAACTATGGAAAACCAATGAATATTAGCCCATAATGAACTGATTTTAAATCTCCATAACATTCCAAGGAGTTAAGTTCTCATTTCCTCTTTGGTAATGATGTATATTAATAGGTTGAGGTGTTGATTGTGTCCTGAGATACTCTTGATTCCTTGTGGGTATTAGACTCATGATGTGATTTCCAATTTTACCTTCATAGCAGTTCCATTCCTTGTTTGACTGGAGGTGTTGAAGGAGATTTAGGTATAGGAAATGACAAGAGAAATTGCTTCATTGGTAAAGATTCTATTATGAAAGAGTTATTAGACCATTCTGTTTTCCCCATGTTTGATGTGCGGTGGGTTCTTGATTTACACTAGAATTTTATCTCTCTACGAGTCTTAAATGATGGTGGTTTTACATTTAAATCTGAATGTTGTTGTCTTAGAATCAATAAGGAATATTGTGTTGTTTTTACAGGATCCATGATGAATGGGTTATAATTTATAAATGGGATAACACATGTTATGTATTTTAGAATAACTTATATCACTAACAATTAAAACACTATGCTTTAGTGTAGGTGTAGGGATATGTGAGTGCTAAATGTCAGGTGAAATTTAGTAGGAATGGGATGATAAATAATGTTAAACTAGGTAATATACTATTTTGTGGAGACTATGTAATTAGTATGTCTAAAAGAGTATGGTTTCATCGATCCATCATTAATGGGACTCACCCACTTGAGTTTGTTCACTATGATTTATGGGTACCTGCTTGGACGGCCTCCAATTGTGGAGGCTCTTACATTGTATGATTTATAGATAACTATTCAAGGAGAGACAGGGATTATATTTTTGATAAATAAATCTCACATATTTGAGGGGATTAAAGTTTTTAATTCCATTGTTTTAAATAATAATGTGAAGAAGTAAAAGTTCTTGATGCCTTATAAAAAACATAATACCTATCTATTGAGTTTATTAAATTTTGTGAATGTGAGGTATTTATAAAGCAATGAACTATGATTCATACTCCTTGGTATAATTGTCTAGAATAGAATACAAATCGTACGATGTCTCAGTCAATTTGTAGCATTCATTCATGCTTGATATTTTGAAAATCCTTTTGTGATGATGCTATCAATAGGGAATTTTACATAATAAATAGGTGTCCCTCATATTCAAACAAATTTTAAGGCATCAACAGAGATATGGAGAAATCACTCCATTATATAAACATCTTAGGGTGTTTGGATGCATAGCCAATGGTCATGTTAAGGAAGAAAAAAATGATCACATAGCTATCAAGTGAATCTTATTAGGGTATCATTTGGGGGTTAAGGTGTATATGATTTTGGTAGATAGACATGGTTTTCAAAAGTGTATGCTTATCTAGGATGTGGTGTTTCAAGATATGTTATTTCTATAGTCCAGCCTCCCTGTGATGATAGTGTGGATCCTTTTCAGGAGAGGTATCTTGAGGTTAATCCTCCTAGTGTTACTAAATCACTTATTGACACTCGTTCAGCCTCTCAGGTCTTTCTATCTCATACTAATTCATAATATTGTTCTGATTCTAAAGATACTCATAATGATAATGTTCATTTTGGAATTATGGGTTATCAAATATATTGGTATATGTAGAAGTGGGTCATTAAAGCTACTCATTGGAACAACCATAATGATATGGTTTCCTTTTCATTAAATATTGTAGTTGATCTTTGTGGATAAGTTCCTCAAATCTACAATCAAGATAAAATGACAAAAACACTAGAACTGAATTTTAGTTATGAAAGATGAGAGAAAATCCCTAAGAAAGAACCATACATGATCCATAGTAAATAAACAACCTACATCCAAGGGAATTTGTTGTAAATTGACATATAAAACAAAATATAAAAATACTACATGAAATGAAATTATGTGTAATGTTAGACTTGTATCTAAATGATTTATTCAAAGAGAAGTAATTAATATCTCTAAAACTTTTATCCAATAGTGAAACATTCTTTAATTGGAATTATTCTCTCTTTTATTCCCATTTAGATTTTAATATAGAAGAACTATACGTAAATACTGGTTTATTGCATGTATGGGTGTTGTTCTTTCTGTGCAGCAAGTAACAGACAGACTAAATCATGTAAATCCTAGTATTTCCTTTGTTTTTTATTCATGTGTCTTCGACTATAATTATTTTCCTTTCTCCATTCCATCAAAAACACACTTTCAGGGTCTTTTTTAATTGTAATCAAATTCGTTTTGTATTATTGTATATTTAATTAAACCATTTTTTTATTTGGTACATGAAATTATTTCTAAGAGATTTATATTCAACCAATACCACATAATCCTTAATATAGTTGATTACGTAGGATTCAAAATGTTGGAAACTATGATAATAAAATTGGATAATTCAATATGGAATAAAAACAATTTTTTTAATAAAGACAAATTTTAAGAACCAAGGTTTCACAATTTCATGTGAAGGTTTAATGTCTTGTGTTGTGTCTATGAGAGCCAATTTGCATGTAAAGGCTGGCTGCCTTGTTTTTGGGATATGATTCCTTCATGACAATGTTTATTTCTTGATACATTCTATGTGTTCTATATATGAGAAAATTTATGTGATTTGATATGATACTAGGATTGATAAATAGATATGCGTGGGGAGGCTTTGTTTTTGGAAGCAATTGATTCCTATGATGGTGAGAATGAACGGTGACACGCAAGAGGATTTCTGGGATTAAACCAGAGTTGATGGACTGTTTTTAAGTTAGCCTTACTCATTGTTTTTATGAAAGAAAATAGACATTATTGTTAACGAATCTATTAAATGGGTAGATGATTTGGTTTCTTGTTTTACCTATATTTCATTTACCACTACTAGAGGTAGATGGGTGTGTTTGGATACATCTATTAATGTTATATTAGGATGTTCTCATATAGTATATGTAATTATTGAATGTTTATAATGTTTAATTAATTGTTAACCCTTGGGTATAGTTCATGATAGAATGAAAAATGATAATGTTAAACATTATAATAAATTGATTTGGTTGGATTTTTCTTGGAGTAAATTGACATCACATTGATGGTAAATGAATGAAAACCTAAATAATGGTAATTAATATTTGATAAATTTTGTTAATGATAAGTGAAATGTTGAAATAAATGAATTAATTTAATATATAACAATTAATGACTTGCATTCTTATAGGATATCTAGTCCCTTGAAGTAGAAACATAGTGTCCAAGGAATGATATCTGTTGATGTGTATATGACTAGGTTAATTCCTATAGTGTGGTCACGAGAAATACAATATATTTCATCTATTATGATTTCATAAGTTACCCCACACATTTTGGTAGGGAGAATGAATCCTAGTGTACTTTGAGAGGGTGTTTTTGTAACACCCCAAGATTTCATAGTGTGTTACTTCTTCAAAATAAATCAATGACTTTCACTACACACAACACTGAGTTCAAGTGCACCATGACTTACCAAACAAGCCGGATGTCACATACAAGGTAAATAAAGAATAATAGATTTTCATATTTATTAATATTTGTGAATTAAATATTAATTTTAGTTTAAAGGGCTCGCTATGTTCGATAGCGTATCCGATACACAACAACGGGTTTCTTTGAAATCTTACGTCGTACACTAATAATATAATATTATTATTTTAAATGGTCGTTAACTCCTTGAAATTGTATTTGAGGACTGAACAAAACTAAATACAATATGATTATACATATATTTACAATATAGAGGCTTAAAATGTGAATGAATCTAATTTTAAGCATAATTTACATTAAAAGGTCGATTTACCGCCTTTTAATGGAGAACCCTTTTTAAATATAGTTTTGGTCACTTTAATACATTATATATGAACAAATAAAATCATTCTTTAGAATGGGGATATCAAAATTTATTTTGGGTAATGTTTTGGTATTTTTCTGATAAAGTTCATTTTTTATGAATAGTGAAAAATTACTAAATTCTAATTAAAAACAACTTTTTTAATCAAAATAATTAATGGTTATAAATTATGAAATTGATTGATTTTGAAGTATATTTAGAATATGTTTTTACCATTTAATACAATGTTGGTCATTGGACATAATTTCACAATTAAATTAGACATAAACAAGTGTCAATCTTTTGATAGTTATTTTATCCTAAAAACACGCTTTTTGTTTTGACAGCGGGAATTAATTTTAAATTAATTTCTGCCACTTCTATGTTTTAAATTTGGAATAATGGATTCCATATTTAGAATCAGGATGTATAAATTTTCTAAATAGGTAACTTTTATTTTTACACATTTTGAATAATTACTTCGGTAAATATTTTAGTTACCATGGTTAGGGGTAAATCCGGTAAATAAGGGTGACAAAATAATATAATAATAATATTAATTTACCCTAAAACGTGTCTCAACCATATTTGTGGACACATACCCGACCATGGGCATCCTTGGGTCGTTTTGGGACCCCTTGGAGCCACTTTTATGTGGTAGGGACACATTATATTAATAAAGATAAAATAAAAATAAAAATGGCATAAGCTTACATCTTTTAGAAGAACAATTTTTACATAGGGTTATACATGTTGGATTTTTGATTATAAATATTCATTAAAAAGCTAAAAAGAGTTCCTACATAATGATATTTTATTTATAACTTTTATACATCAAATAATTTAAATTATTAATGACACAATAATGATGCAATGTTTACCTCATTAATAAATCATTTAAATAAATAAGAATATAAGGATTAAAATATTATCTAAAACCTGTCCAATTCCTATTGGTTGATTTTATTTCGAATATGAGTCATCTTATCCTCGACCTCAATTATTTTTGGACCATTATAAACCGAATATCATTATATTATAAAGTAATAATTTCACTCATTCCTAAAGAGCCCCTCCTCTCCCTTATAAAAGGAGACCACTTATACTCATTTCCTCACACATCTCAAGCCACTTGGCTCGTCCAAACTCTACACAACTAAGCTCCCAACATCCCTCTCCTCCCCATATAAGCCTTACCTTAGGCAGAAGAAACTTCAAGAAGCCCTTTGGTTCAAACCAAAGGAAGTTACCCAAATTAAAGGTAATGGTTTCTCTTAAGTTGTTTTCATTTATTTTGCTTCTCCAACCCCTAAACTCTTTTTATATCATTTTTTTGTAACACAACCAGTATTCTCAATATACTAGTATGTTGTTATAAGAAGGATTAGAACTACACTTACACACACCTCCATCTAATGGATGAATAACATAATGTTTTTGTGATGGAAAACGAATGCCTCACGAAACGATGATTGTTCAACTACATCTTACCACCTCTCATGGTGGCCATTATGATGGAACTGTAATTAAATATGATATTAATGATATATATTTTATATATAATCTTCTGTAATTCCATTTTATATCACACCATTATTGGTTTCATGTTGTATATACATACGATAATTTCATTTGAGGAAGTACGAACTACCGCCCCCTTAAAATGATATGACTCGTTCATACCATACATGGAACATATAAAGGATGGTGTTAATGAACATAAGTAACATATATAAAATATTATATTATACTATAATTATAATATACCTATTTATCATTTTGTTTTAATTCCATTAAAGTAAGAAATAGAAATGAAAGTAGCGTTCATGCGTACGTACGGCTTACCGTCTCCATGAACGGTGCATTTCATTTCTTACCTCTAAATTTTCTGTACTATTATAAATACATGTATATACTGAATATATATGATATATATGATATATAAATCATGAATACCATTCTGGATATGATGAACTATTGACCACATGGACAACGTGTAATTATAAGAAGTCCATTTTGACTATAGTACCAAATATCGACAAAATAAACGTTATTAACTTAAATGTTTACATAATGGTTATAACATGGAAATAATTGATATAAAAGGAATAATAAACTTGAAAAAGGTTATTAATCAAGTATAAATTATCTTTAGTTTATTATTCAGGATATTAAAGAAGGAACGGGTCAAGTTGGACACGAGGTAAGGGATTTTCATCTCACTCCTTATTTTCGTGAGATTCTAGCCATATTGCCACTATTACCTTTTGTGTGGTGTATGTACTGACCATAATTGTATTATTTGTGTAATACACTTTAGTTTATGTGTATTTACATAATCATTTTATGACACTTCTTTCATTTGGTGTATGTATCGTAAGTCACCAAATTGGTAAGGGTCAATTTTACAATCTCATTATTATCCGAGGTTGTTTTTACATAAGTATCTACTTGGACATATTTATTATCCATGTCCCTGTTTCATAAAAGAGTCTTCAAAGGGATTCTTTCTATGGGAACATTTACTAAAACATCATTTTAAAGGTTTTAAATATTTATTCTTCTAAATCAGTCTCATTTATGTCCATGTTTCAAAATGGTTTTTAAGGATTTATTTATATGAATATGATAGTTTTAAAAATGTTAATTCCTTTAAAAAGTTTCAAAGTGGTATGAGACACTTTGATTCAAAAATGTATTTAAATGTCTTCCTTTCTAAATCGTGTAACTTTCAAATGTTTTCATGAAAGAGGGATATTTCTCTCAATGATTTTTACAAAACATTTTCATCTATGTCAACATCCTTTGATGGATTTTAAGATTATTTGAAGTTGATTTATTATGATACAAAACATCCATATTGTAATGAATTTTTGGGATATATTTGACTGTGAATGTGCCATTTATATAGAATTCATTGTTTATGGGTAAAGTATTGACATTTCGTATGCTAGTTCTAATAAGAATGTTTATGTTATATTTCAATATTTACTTCAGATGAATGTGTTGGACAAGTATGTACCAGGTTGGGGACTGGTTAAAGTAAGCCCTCCAGGTTGGGGACTGGTTAAAGTAAGCCCTCAAGGTTGGGGACTGGTTAATGTAAGCCCTCCAGGTTGGGGACTGGTTAAAGTTTTCCCTCCAGGTTAGGGACTGGTAAAAGTAAGCCCTCGGGTTTGGTCTCCGGTTATTAGAGGCACCCCGGGTTGGTGTCCGGTTATTAGAGGCACTCCGGGTTGGGTTCTAGTTAGAACTAACCCATAGGTCTTGGGATGAGGCCTAGACAATGAAATTAAAGTTCATCATTATGCATTCCCTTAATATGAAAGTTGTTAGTGATATTGCATGTGATTATTCAACTAGTAGAATGTCCATGTGAGTAAGTAAATGGCATCATTTCATTTAATCTTTGCCATATTGTTCTGAAGTTCAAGTTTAAAATGGATTTTGTTTTAGTTACACATTGCCTTAAATGTTTATGTTTATTTATGAATGTTTCCGCTGTAATATTATCCTTACTGAGCATCTGATCTCACCCTTTTCAATGTTTTATTTTTCCCAGGATCCCAAGAAGTGTATTGTGATTCATATACAGGGTTTAGCCAAGGGAATAATGGAATTCTCGAAGCACTATCTATGTTGCATTCTATTATTGAAATTGTAATATAAAGTTCATGTATGTAATCTATTTTCCAATACTGCTAAACTGATTGGTCCTTCGGGACGTGATTCCTTGTAACCATGCCAATGTATTAAAATAATGCACCAACTCTGGGTAACTGGGGTCGGGGCGTTACAGTTGGTATCGGAGAAAGTTTAGCAATAACCTTGGAAACTAGATTTAGATAAACTCTGATTAGATCACATATCCCTAAGATAGACTTTGAGGATTAGTATAGAAGAACTTTCTAGAATTTTGGTATTGTAGAAATTTTGTGAGTTTTCTGAGCAATACATCCCTCTCTGGATACGAGCAGGTAGAGGTGGCTCTGGCACAGATGTACCTAGGGGTAAAACCCAAAAACACCGCTTTGAGCTAGACTAGAACGAGAACTGGTGCACGACAACGGGCCTTGCTGCACTCTTGGTTACGACACTCCCGGGAGATATGCTTAGGATTACTCTCATTTTCATTACAAACCATTATGAAGGGTTTATAAGTATATACTTCCTCAAAGAAAACATTTTTATGATTATGGATTATATCCATAAATTGTACAATTTATGTTAAGTGTTTTATGAGTATGGAATTATATATTTTGATTCATAAACTGATCTAGTTTATGCCATTGTTTAGAAATGGCACCCAGTAGAAGGAACGTGGACTCCAACAATACGTTTGATCCAATGAATAAGAAGGAACTTATCATTCAGGGTATTGAGCCATCATTTAGAAGGGAAATAGTCTCCCATGTATTATTGTCATATGAAAAGATAGTATCATGTGTTGATAAGATAAGTAAAGAGTTCATTGAGTCCTATGGCTTCGAAGGGATGCAAGAGAATAAAAAGATGAAAGAGAGAAAGATGGATAAAGGGAAAAGGGAAAAGAAGAATTTTCCCATATGTGGTAATTGTGGGATGAAACACCTTGGAACTTTCTTGAAGAGAATGTGAGTGTGTTATAAGTGTGGAGAAAAAGGACACCACGTTCGTGATTGTGAGGGAAAGAAAAAGGTTTCAAATATAGAATGCTTCATCGGCAAGGAGTGGGGACACTACGCAAATCAATGTTCAAAGGATAATAATCATGTAATGATACTACCACTGATGAAAAGGAATGACTGGTGCTCTTATGTTGTTATTTCATTTGAGTGTTGTATCAATAGTATACTGGTTACATGAATTATGGAGATAAATAAGGATTGTACTACAGTACTATTTTATTGAGGATTTGAGATTATATGGTTCTAAGAAAAGTGACATAATAGTAAGATACACTTTTTTTTGAAAATACATGGTTGATGGAAAGGTATTCCTTAATATGGTCCTGATATTGAGGTAGTGATTTTGGAATAAGAGATGGTTGATTTGAATAAATCATATTGGATATTCTTGACTACCTTTTTGGAGTTTACAATGTTTTTGGATAGAAGGAGAATATCCATTATTCTATAAGGAATAAGGGAGCATGAATTTAGTCAATATGGTTTTATGGTACTTCAGGATGTTACCATGATTTAAAAGAATACATGATGAAAGTGTTCACATGTTATTACACGGAAAAAATGATCTTCATTGTGTTTAACTTCTTTAAAATTTTTGGACTTGGATAGAAGTATTTTGGATAATTCTAGTTTGATATTATTTTTGGATATTTTTTAAAAGGACAACATGAAGACCGTGTGACATCCCGTTGCGTCGGACAAGGCTGTGGGAATCGAACCCACAACCATAGTGCGATTGGGATTTACCGCCTCCCACTGGACTATGTGAAGTCCCTATATATTATAATGTTGATTCTTTTTTTAAGGGGTATGATATGTGAATTATAAATTCATTATATTTGGGACCCAATATGATTAGGATAAATGGAGTATTTTTGAATTGTATTATCTTTTAGAGTGAAAGATGAATTTGTGGTAGAACTTAGTTAAAGGATGAGACTCTACATGTCAAGTATATATTTTTATTCTTCTCTTATTCAATGATGAAATTAATTCTTATACCTTAGTCAAGGGATCTTAAAACAAAAAATGTGTTATCATATGTTTTGTTTAACCGATGGTATCTTAAATCATCATAGATTGATGAATCTAGGTCCCTCAATTTTACACTTGTTTGTGATTGATGACATCAATCACTACCTATAAATATTTATGTTTTTCCTCAAATTATATGTCTCTAATTTCCACCAATGTTCTCATAATCGAGATCATAATTTGGTGGTGACCCTTTCATTTCTCTGTTCCTCTTAGTAAGACTAAATTTTATTAACACAATTTCCGATGTGGGTTTTCCCACAATGATATTTTCTAAACTTCAACCTTTATTTTCTAAGAACAATATCAATTTAAGAGGACGCAATTTATTGAAGGAGGGAAGAATGTAACACCCCAAGATTTCATAGTGTGTTACTTCTTCAAAATAAATCAATAACTTTCACTACACGCAACACCGAGTTCAAGTGCACCATGAATTACCAAACAAGCTGGATGTAACATCCTAGGTAAATAAAGAATAAGATATTTTCATATTTATTAATATTTGTGAATTAAATATTAATTTTAGTTTTAAGGGGTCGCTATGTTCGATAGTGTACCCGTTACGCAACAACAAGTTTCTTTGAAATCTTACGTCGTACACTAATAATATAATATTATTATTTTAAATAGTCGTTAACACCTAGCCGTTGTATTGGTGGACTAAACAAAACTAACTACAATATTATTATACATGTATTTACATGTTAGAGGCATAAAATGTGAATGAATCTAATTTTAAGCATAATTTACATTAAAAGGCCGATTTACCACCTTTTAATGGTGAACCCTTTTTAAATCTAGTTTTGGTAACTTTAATGCATTATATATGAACAAATAAAATCATTCTTTAGAATGGGGAAATCAAAATTTACTTTGGGTAATTTTTTGGTATTTTTCTGATAATGTTCATTTTTTATGAATAGTGAAAAATTACTAAATTCTAATTAAAAACAACTTTTTTAATCAAAATATTTAATGGTGATAAATTATGAAATTGACTGATTTTGAAGTATATTTAGAATATATTTTTACCATTTAATACAATGTTGGTCATTGGACATAATTTCACAATTAAATTAGACATAAACAAGTGTCAATCTTTTGATTGTTATTTTATCCTAAAAACACGCTTTTTGTTTTGACAGCGGGAATTAATTTTAAATTAATTTCTACCACTTCTGTGTTTTGAATTTGAAAAAATGGATTCCATATTTAGAGTCATGATTTCCAAATTGTCTAAATAGGTAACTTTTATTTTTACACATTTTGAATAATTACTTCGGTAAATATTTTATTTACCTTGGTTAAGGGTAAATCCGGTAAATAAGGGTAACAAAATAATATTATAATAATATTAATTTACCATAAAACGTCTCCTAACCTTATTGTTGGACACATACCCGACCATGGGCATCCTTGGTTCGATTTTGGGAGCCCTTGGAGCCACTTGTATGTGGTAGGGACACATTATATTAATAAAGTTAAAATTAAAAAAAATCGCATAAGCATACATCTTTTAGAAGAAAACTTTTTACATAGGGTTATACATGTTAGAGTTTCGATTAAAAATATTAATTAGAAATCTAAAAAGATTTCCTACATAATGATATTTTATTTATAAATTTTAGACATCAAATAATTCAAATTATTAATGACACAATAATGATGCAATATTTACCTCATTAATAAATCATTTAAATAAATAAGATTATAATGATTAAAATATTATCTAAAACCTATCCAATTCCTATTGGTTGATTTTACTTCGAATATGAGTCATCTTATCTTCGATCTCAATGATTTTTGGACCATTATAAACCGAATAGCATTATATTATAATGTAATAATTTCACTCTTTCCTAAAGATCCCCTCCTCTCCCTTATAAAAGGAGACCACTTCTACTCATTTCCTCACACCTCTCAAGCCACTTGTCTCGTCCAAACTCTATCCAAATAAGCTCCCTACACCCCTCTCCTCCCCCTAGAAGCCTTAACTTAGGCAGAAGACACTTCAAGCAGCCCTTTGGTTCAAACCAAAGGAAGTTACCCAAATTAAAGGTAATGGTTTCTCTTAAGTTGTTTTCATTTATTTTGCTTCTCCAACCCCTAAAATCTTTTTATTTCATTTTTTTGTAACAACACCAGTATCATCAATATACTAGGATGTTTTTATAAGAAGGATTAGAACTACACTTACACACACCTCCATCTAATGGATGAAGAACATAATGTTTCTGTGATGGAAAACGAACGCCTCACGAAACGATGATTGTTCAATTACATCTTACCACCACTCATGGTGGCCATTATGATGGAAATATAATTAAATACGATATTAATGATATATATTTTATATATAATCTTCTGTAATTCCATTTTATATCATACCATTAGTCGTTTCATGTTGTATATATATACAATAATTTCATTTGAGGAAGTGCGGACTACCGGCCCCTTAAAATGATATGACTCGTTCATACCATACATGGAACGTATAAAGGATGGTGTTAATGAAATTAAGTAACATATATAAAATATTATATTATACTGTAATTATAATATACCTATGTATCATTTTGTTTTAATTCCATTAATGTAAGAAATAGAAATGAAAGTAGCGTTCATGCGTACGTACGGCTTACCGTCTCCATGAACGGTGCATTTCATTTCTTACCTCTAAATGTTATGTACTATTATAAATACATGTATTTACTGGATATATATGATATATATGACATATAAATCATGAATACCACTCTGGATATTATGAACTATTGACCACATGGACAACGTGTAATTATAAGAAGTCCATTTTGACTCAAGTACCAAATATCGACAAAATAAACGTTACTAACTTAAATGTTTAAATAATGGTTATAACATGGTAATAATTGATATAAAAGGATTAATAAACTTGAAAAAGGTTCTTAAGAAAGTATAAATTAACTTTAGTTTATTATTCAGGATATTAAAGAAGGAACGGGTTATGTTGGATACGAGGTAAGGGATTTTCATCTCACTCCTTATTTCCATGAGATTCAGGCCATATTGCCACTATTACCTTTTTTGTTGTGTATGTACTGACCATAATTGTATTCTTTGTGTAATACACATTAGTTTATGTGTATTTACATACTCATTTTATGACACTTATTTCAATTGGTGTATGTATCGTAAGTCACCAAATTGGTAAGGGTCAATTTTACAATCTCATTATTATCCGAGGTTGTTTTTACATAAGTATCTACTGGGAAATATTTATTATCCATGTCCATGTTTCATAAAACAGTCTTAAAAGGTATTATTTCTAAGGTAACTTTTACTAAAACATCATTTTAAATGTTTTAAATATTTATTCTTCTAAATCAGTCTCATTTATGTCCATGTTTTCAAAATGGGTTTTAAGGATTTATTTATGTGAACATGAATGTTTTAAAAATGTTAATTCTTTTAAAACGTTTCAAAGTGGTATGTGACACTTTGATTCAGAAATGTATTTAAATTTCTTCCTTCCTAAATCATGTAACTTTCAAATGTTTTCATGAAAAAGGGATATTTCTCTCAATGATTTTTAGAAAACATTTTCATCTATGTCAACATCCTTTGATGGATTTTAAGATTATTTGAAGTTGATTTATTATGATACACAACTTCTATATTGTAATGAAGATTTGTGATATATTTGACTATGGATGTGCCATTTATATATCATTCATGGTTTATGGGTAAAGTATTGACATTTTGTATGCTAGTTCTAATAAGAATGTTTATGTTATATTTCAACCTTTACATCAGATGAATGTGATGGACAAGTATGTACCAGGTTGGGGACTGGTTAAAGTAATCCCTCTAGGTTGGGGACTGGTTAAAGTAAGCCCTCCAGGTTGGGGACTGGTTAAAGTAAGCCCTCCAGGTTAGGGACTGGTAAAAGTAAGCCCCCCGGTTTGGTCTCCGGTTATTAGAGGCACCCCAGGTTGGTGTCTGGTTATTAGAGGCACTCCGGGTTGGGTTTTGGTTATAAGTAACCACTAGGTCTTGGGATGAGGCCTAGATAATGAAATTAAAGTTCAGCATTATGCATTCCCTTAATACGAAAGTAGTTAGTGATATTGCATGTGATTATTCGACTAGTAGAATGTCCATGTGAGTAAGTAAATGACATCATTTCATTTAATCTTTTCCATATTGTGCTGATGTTCATGTTTAAAATGGCTTTTGTTTTAGTTACACATTGCCTTAAATGTTTATGTTTATTTATGAAAGTTTCCGCAGTACTATTATCCTTACTGAGCATCTGAGCTCACCCTTTTCAATGTTTTATTTTTCCCAGGATCCCAAGAAGTGTATTGTGCTTCATATGCAGGGTTTAGCCAAGGGAATAATGGCATTCTTGAAGCACTATCTATGTTGTATTCTATGATTGAAATTGTAATGTAAATTTCATTTATGTAATCTATTTTCCAAGACTGCTAAACTGATCAGTCCTTCGGGGCGTGATTCCTTATAACCATGCCAATGTATTAAAATAATGCACTGACTCTTGGTAACTGGGGTCGGGGCGTTACAGTTTTCCACAACATCTATGTTTGAGAGGGGATGGGGAATAACTACCACATTTGGTCATGTTCTCTTCTAGTAGCAGTAATATGTTCTGGAATGCATAGTGGTTAGTTTTCTCATATATGTGTGTAGAGGTATAAAATGGCTTGCGGTTATTTTACACACATGTATATCAAGATATAGTATCAAAATGATTATTATATTTTGCTTTTATATGGGTTGTGATATCTTGAGGAACCACAATTGGTGTATGGGTTCTGATGGATCGAGGAATATTATCGGATGCATGATACACTACATATGGGGTGTGGTGCCTCCCAAAAACAACTTGGTTACTATATGGAGATGTGGAATGAGATTTTGAGATGATCTGATGAATGAGATGCATGTCATGATACTTATCCCAAGTATCTTCGTGTTGGATTTTATTGGAGAGAGATGGCTTAAGAAATGCGATATTATGTCATAGAATAAAACCAATGGGGAAGAAGAAGAAGGTTTCCATTATTGATTTATTATTATATTATATGACCACTCATGTATCCTGGATATGGTGAGACATAGAAATGGTGGGAATGGGTACATAGAATATGTATTTAAGTGATTAGTTAGTTTTTTTTATTATTCATTGGGATTTAGTATTTTTTTCTATATCTTTTTCTTGAGAGGCTATGTGGAAGATCCTACTGAGTGTACAATTATGATCACCTGACATATATAAAAACTTATTTTCAGGTCAGTTGGATCATGTTCAAGATTAAGATATTTATTACTTGGTTGTGGTTTTGTAGTGGCTTTTTGGGCTTCATGGCCATTATGGAGTTTACCCCATTTTGTACATTTAGTTTCCTTCTAAAATATTTTAGTATTATAAGACATAACATGTATACTCATGGGATCCATTTATCATTATAAGCATGTGTTGATTGGGTTATTTATATTATCTCTATCTTCTTGATGTTCCTCTTAGTGGGAAATGCCTCGTATTTATAAGTATGATATACCTCAGGTGCTTGATTCCATCTTGGGGCCTATTGGTGGTATGACATGAGTAGACACTATCATGGTAGTCCAATTACTGGTCAAAAAGGGGTACACATTTAGGTGGGGGTTTAATGAAATACATATATGAATAAGAGGTGGATTTATCATCCATATAGAATATGTAAAATATATTTTTAGGTAATTATGTAGTTTATTAATTTCTGTAGAGGATTTTAATGTGACTATATTATATTCCATGTACAATATTTGAAAACAGATATCAAGTTAGATGAGAAACTGTAAGGGAACACATATTCTTGAATGGGTTTCATAAAAATAATTACTGTTGAACAAGTTATGGGGAATAATATATTCATTTGTACTGAATTGAAAATATCAATATGGATGCCAATTTGAGGATGAATGATTTGTTTCATGAAATTATCAATAAAAGGTTATATGGGATGGATCCTAAATGAATTAACATCCAAAATGTTGATACTAGTGAGATAAATCTAAACTCTGGTGTAGATCATGATTCATTGAGTTTTTTTTGAAATACATGATAATGAACAAACTGAATTATATTTTTTGTGTACCACTTATAGTAAAATGTCTATTATCATGATGGAACAACACATTGTGTCTTTGAATCAGTGGTCAGGCACATCATTCAACATGTTGTCGGTGTTATTGAAAAAAAAATTCCTTCTGATGTTAAGATTAATGATATATATTACAATGCTCGTAAGTTAACAAAGAATATAGGATCCACAAAAGAGGACATATACTAATGTGTAAACAAGTATATTTTGTTTATAAAAGTAAAATCCCATTTGGATAATCACATATTATAGGGATATTCCATGTGGATAGATTATGGGGGAAATCAAACTTATCAAAGATTGTCTATGAAATATGGGAAATCGAATGCCATAATGAATATGCATCACAATCAACTTAATATGAGTTTTATTGTTTTATAAATGTCATCTATGCTTTCTAAATAAATAATATGACATGTGGTACGAAATAAGGATATCGATATGCTGACCGACATGATAGGATATCTTCCATAGAATGTTCTTAATGAGAGGCATCTTGGATTTTCTAAATATAGTCATAATGTTTGATTGGGGTTTGTTGTAGATGATTTTCATTCATTTAGGTCATAGGATGGTGAAACTCATAACACATGGCCAATGTCATTGGTTTCATATAATATTGAATCATTAAATTTTATGAAACAACAATTTCAATTACTTTCCTCTCTTATTTAATGAACTAGTAGTATAAGGGATAATATTGACGTTTATAATTAGCCATTGATTGGTGTTTTAATCGACTTTTATGATTATCATGTAATAACATACAATTTTTAAATGAAAAAATTGATAACCTGTAGGATATTATTTTATATACAATTTATGACTTTTTGAATTACATATGTTTTTCATGTTGGAGAATGAATATTAAATTCTCTCTCCCTTGATGTAATAAATGTAAAAATTCAATATGGATTAATCCTTGTAAGAAATTGGAACACATGAACCACAAATGCATTCTTCCCCATCATCACAAGTTCAAAAATTCAAAATTAGAATTTTATGTTTCTAGAGAATTCAATCCAATACAAATGATCATGACATGAGTTAAAATATTATCAGAAATTGTGAACAAAAACATTCCCATTATATTTGAATTTTATGATTTGATGTCTCTTTCATTTCTCGCTATTTGTGGAGTGGGTTGAAAACATTGACACGATTGAATGATGTAATATATTTTTTTAATCTCCCTTATTAGTAAATTAACATTTTAACGAATAATAAGGATGACAATACCAATGAATATTTTTCGATAATATGTTGGGTACCATTTTTGGAATTAGTGGAAAATAAAACGACAATGTCAATGAATGATGAAATTTATGATAAATGAGATTAAAGAGATAATTTCATTTACTATTGGAAGAGGGTAATGGGGAATACATACATGATGAAAATTATATGACGAGTAAAAATGTAATTTATTTTTATTTTTATGATTATCATGGTTTGTAACGGATTCTCATCAGAATGGGTTTAAAATTATTGAAAATCAAAAACTAAATCAATAGTTGATTCCAAAGACAAAATTTGAATGTTTATCACCCAATGATTTACAACCATTGTTTTAGATGAGTAATATTTTAATCATCTATTTTTAAAATATCAATGAATGAGTGATATAATTTTTTTGAGGATACGATTTTACTTAAGCTTTTTCAATTAGATAAACTATTTCCACCATCATTTTTCGATGTTGTGCTTAATTTGATGGTACACATAACAATTGATGTAATTACTACTGGTATTTTTATATTGAGGTGGATTTATCCAATTGAGTGGTATTTGAACACAATAAAATGATTTTTATGTAAGAGAGCTCATCATTATGTATAAATTACCACTGGTTATTTGATGTATGATTGTACTACTTATTTAAATTAATGTATTATGGATCTTGATATAAAATTTGATAATTCCTATTGGAATCATGATAGGATAGGTAGAGAAGGAATTATATATCATATAGACTCCATCAATTTGGTACAATCTCATTATATTATCTTATTCAATACTCATATAGTTTCACTATTTTTTTAGTAAGTGTTATATCACATTTAATCATCAAATTTTACATGTTTTGTTTTCATATAGAAGGGTATAATATAAATGTGGAATTATCATTTTAAATAAACACATTAATTATTTAATAGAAGAAATTCCATGTTCTAGTGATTACCAGATTCAATAGTCTCATTATGAATAATTTCATGATTCATTCAAGGATTTTTTTAGTATAAATGAATTTTCATTATGATTGAATTATTGTAATAATTTATTTCTACATTAATATTTATTTAATTCTATAAATTAGACATGAACAAACGCAATAGGATTTAGGTGACCCAACACCTACTGATGAATTTATCAAACTATCTGACAATCACTCTATAATATCTCATCAATACAAATCATTGGATGATAATTTAGTTTACATTCACATTAAATATGTTGATGAAAATTGGGATAATTATAACATGGACATTAGTAATCCATTTTTAAATTTTTGTAATTAAAATGGTCAACTGAAAGACACCATTGATGTTATATTAGCACATTTTATAGAAAAATTATTGTAAAAGTGTAATTTGGATGATCTGGTCCACAGAACTAATGATGATTGATTTTAGTATAAATTGTGAGATTTAAAAAAATTATATATAGATATGAATGATTTGGTAACATATATGTCATTTTTTAACCTTATGCCGAACACATTTTCTCTTCCACCGTGTTATCAATTCCAAATTGGAATGTTTATTTGATAATGTCAAGGTGAGATGTTTTTTTAATTGAATGATATGAACCTGAGACTATTGATTTTTTTACAATATATTCATCAACACACTATTGATAAATATGAAGAAGTTATTTAATAGTTTAGAGATACAGTTGAATGAAAAATGATCAATTTTCTATATTACTGAAAAGTATCATATATTTCATGCGATTTGTTTTTAAACCAATTTTTTAAAGTTTTACTATTTATAACCAATTTAAAATTTTAATGTGTATTTACTTTCTCTTTAGTTGATATATAGTCCTTTTTTATTTAACAATTAATTCATTATATGACTTCACACATGTCTGTGGAACTAGAATTGGATCCACATAATTCTATTGAGGCTTTTACTTATATGGGTTGATGTATGTATAAATGTTATTATTTTTATATTTTTATTTAAGAGTAAAACCTATATATATACACACAACATTCGAATTATTTATGAATTTTATTTAAACAGGATTTGACTCAACCACGTCTTCCTCTAATTGGATAGGATCTATTTTTTAGGATTTCATCATGACAAGACCCCTAAATTATCATTTAATTAGACATATCATCCCATGAAAGAGGTCCCCTATTAATTTATTCTCAAGTTGGGTTAAATAAAACAAGTCACACATTTATTTACATTGACTATAAATTGCTCAGATTCATTCCATCAGGATATCGTAGATTTTCTATGGAGGAATTTATGGTAAGAGAATAATTTTAATTTGTAGATATGCATAAAAATAAACAAATTTATGATAATTTTTTCTCATGAAAAATAATCTCATTGATCTCCCCAACGAGTATCATATATTCAGTATGAAAAAAATGTTGGAAAATGTGGAAATATAAAATTTTTTTTAAGAGGGAGGATTAGGTAAAAAATTTGGGTTCCCTAAACATTCCTGGATGTGGCCTGAGAGGTGTATTCACATATCAATGGTAGGACATTTTTCTATATTGGTCCACTGAGGGTATTATAGTGAGCCTCATAATGTTTGGTTTATATATTTCTTAAATGTATAACATTTTAGAGGTTTCAAATGTGAATTTATATAATGTCGTTGGCACCAGAATATCATTCAATGAATCAAGTAATATAGGGACTACCTCACAGGATTGTGACTCATCACATATCCTTGATTTTAAATAACGTACATATCATTTAATTTTTATATTTAAAATTTAATATGGGTTTTTTTCATAGTTATATCATATTGGTTGATAATTATGGGAGAATGTTACACCTACTAATAGAATATCAATGTGGATGATAACTCAAGTTTGAAATGATATTAATGATACAACCCTTATGTCAAGTTCTTTTACTAATTAAAAATTCTTACATATATCAACATATACATATATATTAATACTTATCTATTTCACATGATCTATTTGTGGTTATTACAATCGATAAATTCCCATGTAGAGCATTGAGATATTTCAGCACATCATTGATCGTAATGGACTTGGATGAAACATGACAAATGGAAAAGAGATTCCCCATTATATAGTTTTATATTCTATGTATGTGGATCATGTTAGTGCTAGGAAGACTGAAAGGGTTAATGTTTTAGAGGCTTGATTACATTTAAATGAATCCAAAAACCCTTTATACATTTATGATCTTCAATGATATACATTATATGCTAACTAACCCTATGTTTATAACATTAGTATAATATTTTTGAAAGTATTAATTTAGTATATCCAACATATGATAATATCCCACCCTTGGGATAATATCTCATAGGATTTTATAATTTTAAAATTCTCCCCTTTTATAAATTTCTACCTCTTTATAAATTTCTCCCCCTTTTTTATTAATAAAAAGAAAATGGTTGGGATATCTCATGAAATTTTAAAAAGAGATATCATATATAATAATTTTATGTGAAATAACTTATCATCCAAGAAAAAAACATACGTTAAAAATTATTCAGAATACATTCAGATAGAATTTATATGGATGAGAAATTAATTCAAATTTAAAATTCATTCCAAAAATGAATCAGAATATAAAAAAGGTGTTAAAATAAAAAAACACCATTGTATATTCATCAATTGATTCACAAATTCCTTGATATTATTAAATTCATAATGATCCAAAAAACATTGTAAAAAATGATGATTTAAGAATCTTGATCATGTTCTCCATCACATTTTGATTATGAATTTTTGAATTAAGTCTTATAACATCCATAGAGAAGTTATTATTTTCATACTTCACACTGAAAATCTCATCTTCGCACATTTCAATTCTAATATTTGTAACTATAAACTGTGAATCATTTATTTCAAAATATTTTCTTCCCTAGTTCAATCATCAGTTATATCTCTAAACTCTTCGAAAAAACATCACTATATCAGAAAAATATGTTGTTAAATAATGAAAGGATTTTTCCTTTTGTAAATTTTTTTATTATTCTTCTAGTAATTGATCATCATGAGCCTTGAGATAAATTTCACATTTTCCAAACACATAACTACTTGATTGTACAATTTCTTTAATGTGTTTGTATTTTCATTGAATGATTTAAAATATTACTTAATGTGAACAATTGATTCAATCAAAACATCCAGCGATACAAATATTTCATTTAGACTAATATGAATCAATGTTTCTCTTTTCTTCTATGATTGGAAGACAAGGAATGGAATATGTTACCCTTTTAATGGTTTGGAAAATATAGTCATAAATATTCTAATTAAAGATCCCATTAGAGTTTGATGAACGTGGTAAGGCTTTTAGGATCATTTGGTCCCAAAAGATTCTATATATGGTTCTTCTTCCTTCTCAGCCTTGTCATCTATATTCCGAGAAACATTTTAATCTTATGATACATCAATAAAGTTCACATACTTATCAAATTCAACTTTATCAAAAACATTTTTTGGGATTGTTTATCTTCCTCCTCAATAATTGAGGATGACTTTTCAACTTTTTGGATGATGATTTTTCAACCACTAATTCGTCTATGGGTGCTTCATTATTTTATTGTGATGTTAGTAGAGTTTAATATTATGATGAGTGTGTTGTTTTATTTTCATTTTACACTTATTCATTTTTTTCTTCTCAATCATTATCTTCTCCCTCTTCCTATTCCTATTATTCATTTTCATCTTCTTCTCCGACTTCATTATCTTCTTCAGTTTCTAGTTCAACATCTTCTAATTACTTCTCAAAATGTAGAATAAAATCATATTATTATTTTTTGAAAATTTAAATAAAAATCCTTATCTAGTTTTTTAAAACAATAATTATCCCATTATTTAAAACCAATGATCTTTTTATTAGTTGAATCATTAATTTCATACCATTTTTTTATGATTCATTTCTTATAAATGTCACTCTGTAAAAGGATATACTAACATTTGTATTGTACAATGACATGAATCAACGATTTTAAAAATGAAAAAACACTGGAAAAACAATTAATGGAGTGGTACGTGCCAGATGAAAAAAATATAAGAACTGACGTGGGACACATGTTTTACCACCCCTATATATGTATGATAGTTATGGTTAGAATTCAATGAATTTAAATGGAAAATATTAGATGTCCTTATCTAATCTGAAAATGATGAATTTATTGAAGAAGAAATTCAAAGTAATTTCCGAACTCATAACATATTTAGAAAACGTTTTATTGGAATGAGTAATAATACCATTTAAAATCTTATTATTATTAAAACAAAAAAACTTATTAAAACTAAAATATTAATAAAAAACAATTTTTACTATTGTAATTAATTAGTGTAAAACTATAAAGATGAATAAAATTTGGAGTACAAATGTTTCATTAAAATAATTAAATTAATCTTCTTTGTTTTTTAATGAAAATATAATTTGATAAATTTTATTAAACAATTATCGTCTAAAATTTTTCCTTACTTTTTTAGTCTGAATTTTTTATAAAAACATTTAATATAGAAAATATTTTAAAACATATTTTGGTTCTATAAAAAATTATAAATTGAAAGAACCATTTGTAAATCATTAAATAATTTGATCTTTTTTATATGAATATATGGCACTAAAAACATAAAAAATATTCTAGCCTAGAAATGTAAATATTAAAACAAAAACATTTTTGAAATATGAATGTTTTAAAAAAAAGGTTTAGGAAACATAAAATCATATTTAATAACGCATTGAAAAAGATTTAATTAATATAAAGAGATTAATAACATGAATTATATATGAATAATAACGTGATATAGAACATTCCTAGCTTCTATTTAATGTATTCAAACCTATTAGAACTAAGGGGTTTAGTAAAAATATCACAAGTTGATATTGTGTTCCAATGAATTGTAAATGAATTTCTTTTTTACATGTGGGATCATGAAGGAAATGGCGTCTTATATATATTTTCCAAGCACAAAAGTGACGTTATTGATTTTTACCTAGTTCAGTTGTACTTTGTAATCACAAAAAGATTGATTTTTATTAAAACCCATTCCAAGTTAGTGACTTTGTACTGCATCTACAACACATGGTAATAACAACTTCTAACTACCATGTAATAGGATTTTGTTATGTAATGTTATACTAAGTGTATTTTTTTAAATAACTAATAAACTAAATCCTTTTTGATGAAATTACATATTCTGTAATTACATTCCTACGAATTATAGATCCACATAAATCAATATCTGAAAAATATTTTAGATAAAAATCAGTTATATAAGAATAGTGTATGACAAAATCCATAGTTCCATTATGAAAATGAAATAATCATTTTACATCATCAAGATAACATTTTTTCGATTGTCTTGATATCTATCATATTAGTATATTGAAATCATTAAATATGGAAAACTAACTGTTATGTAAAGTAATCATCTAATAATATATCTAAATGTATTTTTAAAATATTCTTTCCCATCTGCATCTAGATATAGTTTATTTGAGGGTCCATTGTGAGTACTAATACTTTTACAATTCTCATACCTAAATTCCATAAAAGAAGATTTTATATACATATGTCGATTTATAAAATTTCCTTATGGATTTTATAAAATTTTCAAACCTAGTATATATGACAACTCACCTCTAATACTCATTCCATATTTAGATTTCATAAGATCTGTATTGGAATTTTTTAAATATTTTTTATCTGAACCAAATATAATGTCATCGAAATAAATTTTTACAACCACAATTTTTTTATTGACTCATTTTTTAAAAATTTTTTTATTTTTATATCCCTTAACAAATTTTGATATGTAAAAAAATATAGTTATCTTGTCTTACCAAACTATAGGGTCTAGTTTAAGACCATACTTTACTTTGTTATGTATATAAACATGTTTTGGATGTTTTGAATTTTTAGAAGTAATGTGTTTTTATACCCAAAATTTCTCTTTAACAAGTTCATTATGGAAAGAAGACATTATATCCATTTTAAAAAATATTAAAATATAACTTTTATTAAAAAACAAGAAGTATACAGAATAAGTTCATTTTTTTCTACCAGTACAAATGATTATCCATAGTCTATTCCCTCTTTTTGATTACAACCGTTGGTATGAATTCTAGATTTATTTCAAACTATTATATAATTTGCATCAAAAAAATTTCTGAAAAACACATTGTACTCTAATTAAAGAAGTATCATTTGAAAATTCAACCAAAGCCCATAATTTGTTCCAATAAAACTCATTGATCTCATCTTGAGTAATATTACTCTAATCCTTATCACCTAAATCCTCCTTAGTATTCTTACATTCAAGTTATTATAAAAATGATAGATGTTCAATTTAATTTCTAAATTAAATTCTAGTTTTAATCAGTTGATCTACATCAACGGAGATATTACAACTAGGAATATTCTTATGAAACAAGCAACTTATTAGGTTTCCAAAACACTATTCTTCAATAACAATATTAAAATATTTTCTATCAAAAATTTAAAAATGATATTCCTATGTATTTTAATAATAATAACAGCTTTCTCACATAGGATGAAAATTAGTTTTCGAAATAACATCTGAATATATATGTTGGGGATGTTTGAAAACAAAAGGATCTATTTAATACAGATTTTTCTAATGGTTAGTCTACTAGTGGATGATAAAATAACTTTTGACTGAGAGTAAAAACAACGTGAACAATTTATGGTCCTTGTTGTAGTTTTACACGAATCAACCTAAATATCACTCTTGGATTGGTTTCGTCTCGGTTCCATATAGGAACATCCATCACTAACACGGGCTCTTCATCCATTATATATTATTTTTAGGGATAATAGTTTACATAAAAGAAACAATGGGAATGAATATACTTACATTATAAGTGTAGAGAAGACATGCCTACTGAAAAATTGATTTAATAATAAATTTTATGAAACCAATCAAAAGAAATGGTACTGTCTATAATCATGATCATCGACATGGATGAAATAAAATTATTCATTTAAAAAAACAATAATTAATTTATAATAGTTTTTATTTATGAGAAATCACAATCGAAAAAATAATTTTATTCTTTAACGAATTAATTATTTTTTCAAATTCACATCAACATTTCCTTGATATTCTCTTCCATCATAATTTTTAAAAAAATTAATAAATTTAATTAAAATTAACTATGTACATAAATGTACATTGAATGTAACAGGATGTGTACCCATATGATCTACCAGATATGTATTACACTCACATACCATTAAATCTTTAGATATGTTTCTTACATTAATTATCGCATACATTTATGACATGTATTATCAACTTACCAATTAGAATGATTAGAGGATTTTTCTATCATGTATTATGTTTCAATATACGTAGTTAAATAAGTATAATATTACCCATACATGATATGTAGATCTAAATATTATGAAAATATTAATAAAATACTCTTATATATTAAAACTCATCATCTGGTGTGTCATATAAACTTAATGACCACACACATGAACATATTGATAATGTTTTCATAGTATAATAAATTAATTTTTTATTTTCAATAATTTGGTAAACCTACAAGGCATGTACAATCCAGCTACAAGCTATTGACTATTTTCACTCTCTATCTAAGGTACGTGCCTAGGGACTTGGGAAATAAACTACGACTTGGAAAATATTATAGTACATGTTGTGTACATGAGGGACATGTCATCTATAATCCTAGTTCAACAGTCACCAGTCTGGTAGGCCATGTAAGAAGATACATGACCCATCTATGACTAAAATATTACAGAACATGTACAACAGTTACATGGTGTTTAATTCAGGTGAATATATTCCAGACTATCCCATTAAACACTTGGTTAAAAATTAATGTTACACTGTGTAATAAATTTACATTCCATGAATTAGTTATGATTTAATTCATGGATCATGGAACACTAGTTCATGGCATGTACCACATGGTCACATATTGTGTTCTCTTGTGTTATCTAGTGAGATTCCTCAGCACCATCCGATGAGATCATCTGAATTAATTTCATACATATAATTAGTCAATTTGATTATATTTGTGATAAATGAAAGTGGATGATGAAGATATCACAATTTGTATTTATGAACGATTACATTGAAATTGAAAACTAAATAACAAATGTGTAAATTACTAAATGATATAAAAAAATTATAAATAATTATGTTACTGATTCAATACAGATTGTTGGTTTTGTGCACAATAAAAGTGTGTGATGGGTAATGACCAAAATTTCTTTTGGTCTTAATCAATTATAAATACAATTTTTACATGAGGATAATCATTATGATCAATGTAATTGAATAAAAACAGAAAATAGATCAAATGAAAGAACCAAAGAAGATGATCATCACATATTATTTATAATTAATTTATTATTTTAAATAATTACCTAGTGAGAACTTATTTCAATTTTGATGGATTTGACAACAGATCTACATTGTATTGTCATTTTATTATAAGAACAGATGGTATATTCACTCTAGTATTGTATGATTTATTAGATTCTCGAGGTATGTTCTTGTTGAAAATTTTGTTTAAGTCTCTTTATTATGGTTAATATATATTTTTTGGATGTGTGAGGAAGATCATGGTTGTCTCATGGGCACGAGACATGAAATATGGGAGATTCTGGATATCCTGTGCATGTTTCCTGGCTAGAACATGGTATGTAGTAACCATATGGAGAAATCATTCTAGTTAAGAGGACAGGGTGCACTATTTATTAAAAAATTCAAGAGGGGAGCCCAACCCATGTAGGGCTAAAAAGGCATTATATACTATTCGAACATGGTTTTATAATCAATGGGGAACTCCCCAGGTAATAGTATGACTCATCACCTCTTGGATAGTGGTAGATGCATGGTTATTTGTAGTTTGGAAAACCACGTAGCCAAACTGTGCTCCATATTAAAAGTGGCATTTTACAATTCCCCCCAACCCCCATGGGATTTTTTGTGCCTCACCTAAATTTATTCCTCATTCTTCCCTATTGATCCATAGTGACAATCCAAGGCACTAAAATCATCCCATGAATACATTTACATCATTTCTATGTTGTTTGTAGTGTCAAGATTTGTGGATCAGAACTCCATGTATGCCTTATACTCCTCATTCTGTTATTTTATAGATTATGGATTCTAGTTTCATTCTTCATCTTCCAAAACCCTAAACCCCCTTTTTATAGTGGATCATATGTTTTATCTTCAATGGTTCATGAATTCTAATATATGGTTATGTATGAACATATGTTCTTCTCCAGTTTTGAGGTAAGTGATCTAGTAGTTATGTTCCAAGATCTTGAAGTTGGTTTCTGCCTACATGGTTATGTTAATGGTTCTACCATGTTGTTCATTTTATCTATTTTATGGGATATCACAAAATGGTTTCCTAAATGATTAATCGAAACCCTCATTATCATTGTGGTATTAATTGAGATTGTCTAGACTGGTTTATGGCCTACCATGGGGTGTGACAGTATTCCCAATCATGGAAAATTAATGGATAACTATATAGTTGACTTGTGGTAGTGTAGAACCCATGAAGAACTTGTTAATTTGTTAGTTGAGTTGGAAAAAGGGATTAATCAAACATGTTCCTAGACAATTGATAATGGAAAATAAGGGATTATTTGTAATAATGTAAACATGGTTAAATGGAATAAGGTTTATGTGTTTATTGACTTGTTATATTTAAATTAAAATTCCTGAATTGTATAATATATGTTAAATGGTGAATTTATTGAAATGGTTTATGCATGGAAATTGTTGAGTTAGTTAAATGGGTTGAGATATGAAATGGATGTTGGTTTAATGGGCTATTTAAGGTGTGTGATAAATTTTCTCATGGGTTAAAGGCCAAATATTATTTATGTGTTAAAAATAATGTGAATTGTGAATGTTATGTGTAGTGATTATGCATGATTTCCGATTTGGTATATGTGGTAAGAAGATGAATAATAATTTTAACTTGGCTTTATGGTATATGAAATATTGGAAAAATGAACCTCCAATGGGTTGTGTTGGAGTGAGGCTATAAACTCCACACCATTAATGCCTGCTTTATGATGTCAGATTCAGTATCATTTATCTTAATAGTTTCATTTAATGAGAATTCATGGACTGAAACATTATGTTTAGTGTGATGTATTTATTATGAAACTATTATCTCTTGTGAGATAGGGAACATGAATTAAACCCTTAGGACTGGAAATTTGATGATGTAGGTCACATGATAAATGATGTGAATAACTAACCTATGGATTATGTGATTGAAATGGTTTAATTGATTTAAAAGAATATACTATTACATTTTATTAATTGAATATTGTTGAATAACGAAACTTGAGTTTTATTTTGGTTTTATTTCAATTTATTATGTTCTTTCATATACTATATATTTTGACCGGATATTTTATAGACACCATTGGTAGTGGAATACTGAGTTGTACTCACTCTTTGTTTGGGCCACCATTGGATACTAGATAGGATTTCATTGTTGCTATATTAAATAAGGGAAAAGGACATGTGATAGGGAGTTGCGTTGGGCCTGCGATGAGCATAGAGGAGGATACAGACATAGAGAACAAACATTTTTTGTGGATGTTTCGATTAGTTTTTATATTTGGGTTAATTCACATTTGAAACGATTAGCATGGAATGACATGACATATTTATCTTTTGGTTCTCATTGTTCCCAACATGGGAAACAGCTGGTAATGAATGTTCTTAATTATTGTCAATTATTTTTCTTATTTATTTTTTTATCAGTTGAGGCATACTATATTAAAGAGGGTATAGTCTCAAAACATGACCTATTAGACCCTCACTTTACATCATCAGCCTCTAGAATATGGGGAGGCCCACTTATGTTCATGGGAAGGCTCATCTTAGAGAACCAGTTTAGTGGATTTGGGGTTGGGAAGATTACGAAGTGGTATCATAGTAGTTGTTTTCAATTTTTGTACTATTTGGTGATGGTATATGTGAGGTTATGATATATCGAGTATTGTAAATGAGATCATGTTTGGGAGTATCTAACCCATCCATTGATGAAACACTATGTACCCTGGGTGAGAATTATTATTTTTAAATGTGTTGTTATTGTTGAATGATATTTCACCAGAGGTGAACCACAAGTATGTGATGAGATTATTTTATGTAATTTTTCATGGGGACAAAATGGAATGAGGTTGTTCATACATGAATCATTATTTTCTCCTAAAAATGTAGGTGGAAGGTATCCTGATGGGATCTTATAAGATGGATGTATGAGACAAGATGAGAAGAATGATATCACTTTCAATAAAATACGAATAATGTAATTTCTAATCAAGATGATATGAATGTGTAATTAAAAATATTTTTGGAAGAATGGTAGATGAATTGAACATGAATAATGGATTTATATGATCCCAAATGATTGTTATAAAAAATAGTGAGATGAAAATGGTACTTAAATATAACTATTTTCATTATGAATGTTGAAATTGGTCAGAAGGATGACTAACAAAACACTCATGAATATGTATGTTTTTTTACCCCAAGTTGATCATGACCCACAATAGGGATGGTTGGGGGTAATTTATTATGAAGGATGATGAATTATTGTAATAGTGTATGAAAAAAGTTGTTGTTTATGTCTATTGGTGAGATTTTATTTATGAAAAATATTGATGTTTTATATTATGGGTTACGATATGAGTGTTGGAATTGTCTGAATATTCCACCACAACATCCTGTGCGGGTTTGGCAAAAAATGGACATCATCGAAAAGGATCCTCCAGGTACGGGACAAGAAATCTTAGTGTTTTAGGGTAACATAATAGATGATCTGTTTCATGATAACATCATACTATTTCTGATGATTATGGAACAAGACCTGGGGTAGGTCATGCCAATTATGTTTGAGCTAACAAGGGACTATAATCTATAACACCCTCCAACTTTTTCTGGAGAAGGTGTAGCAGTTTTAGCTGAGTTCTAGATAGATTCCATATATATGATTCCTCATTAATTAGATAATCATCTTTAGAAGATCATCATGTTGGAATCATAAATGTTGAGTGGGAAGGCAAAGCACTGGTGGTTCATTCTAGTTTATTCTCTGGCGTCTAATGGAATGTAATTGAAATATTTCCAAAAAACTGTTTCTAGAATATATCTATACAGATACCTTGAGGTAGGAAAATGTTGTGCAGTTTATGAGGTTGACCTAGGGGTTGATGATAATGATGGAAAATGTATGTTTTTTCAACGCATTTCATCATTCTCTTCTAGCATTAGAAGGGTATGTGGAGTCCATGGAAAGCTGTTTTTTGGATGGAATTAAACATGACATTATGTCCAAGGTGAATAACTTATGTTTAGAAATAGTTACTAAGGTAGTTTATTATACCCTTATTTTGGAGGAAACCCATAATGATTCCCCTTATCGCGAGAAAACAATTATAGTTAGGCGATTCTGTAGTGTGACATCCAATGGGTGGAAGCACCATTTTGCGAACATTCACTAGGGAAGTGGTGGAAAGATAGTCAGAACACATAACCATCCTCTCAGGGTAGTGATCCAGTTCTTTTATATTAGTGTGGAAGGACGAGGAACATGAATAATTAGTTTCCTTAACAATCAGCTGACAGAAGGCATGTAGAAAATGGGGCTTGTGAAAAGGGTCTATAGAAACCCTGAATAGATGAGAAATTAATATGGGAAGAGGCCAATGTTGAGTAAAAGAAGGGAGTTTGTTACCCCATATTGGGCAGGTAGTAGGAGCATTACTAGTCATAACGATTGAGGTGGAAGATGTGATACACTGGGGAGAGAGCATCAATATATGTTGGGTAGTGTAGTTACGAGAATCCATTCAAGAACCCATGGTAGTGTGGTAGGCCAACTTCACATTGTTTAGATTAAAATATGAGGTGGGGAGGCAGAATCATCGACTATTTGAGGTATGATCCTTCTATATTCCATTCTTATTAATTTATTAATCGATATAGGAACCTCACATTATATTATATATTCATTGATTTTGTTTGAATTGGGTCTTGAATTGGAACATTTTTTGGGGGTCATGATGACTAATACATAGATTGGGATGTGGGCAGAGAATATTAGTCAGTGTAAAGTGCGATCCTCAAAGTTGTTGGGTATTGTTTCTTATGGGATGTGTTTGGGATTGAGATATCCAGTTTTGAAATGATTTTTTTCGAGACTGGATAGTGTTTTAATAGTCCCATATTAACTGTTACCACTATAGGTTGACATTCATATCTCCAAAAGAATACCCTTATATCCATCGTGATGAGTGGGGAATTCGTGTAGGACAGACATGACTAGATTTCATGTGGTCGGGTGAGATCACAATTCATGTATATTGTCTTACGCATGATGAAGGTGGAGAAGATAAAATTTTCATTCCTCCTATGGTGAATAAATTTCAGGACATGTTTCTTAAGGAAAACTACGAGTTATCACTCAAAAGTGATATCTTTTTCATGATAGATTTGTTGTTGAGAGTAGTGATAATTTCTATTCTAATATATAAAATGGCCACGTGAATACTCTAGGATCATAAAACACTCCTTAATTAATTATAATACAAGAGGATCTTTTCACCAGAGTATGTCACATTGGGGATCTCATGTTTTGTTTTCTAATATGGATAACAAATAAATTGGTTTTTGTGTCTATTATAGGATGTTGAATCAGATGATGGTTAATAAAATTCCTATTTTCTCAAATCAATGTAATTTTTGACAAGATCAGGGTATCAATAGTGTTTTCTAAGATTAATACGAGATCAGGGTATCATTATCTATGTTTGAAACATTCTGATAAACCCCGAAATTCCTTCAGGAGATAATATTTCTTATATGAGTTTTTTAATCCAATTTTTATTTACGAATTCACTAGTAGTGTTTATGGACCTAACAAACCAAATCGTTCACCCGTACATGGATCAGTTTGAATATTTTTTTGTTGATGACATCATGGCGTACTCTAAAACTAATAAAGATCAATCAAAACATATTTAAATTGTCCTGTGTACACTATGATAGGATATGATATACTCCAAGAAATACTAATTTCATTACTGAATTGATAAAGTGAATTTCAAGGGTCACATCGACTATAAGGAATGTTTGTTAATGGACCTGAATAAAGTATGATCATTCATATATTGGAAAAAACCCATGAATGATTCTTATATACTATGTTTTTAGGGTTTGTGTAGCTATCACAAAAGGGAAAATAATACTTCTCTTATTTATTAGCCCCCCATTTTTAGATTGACCAAGAACGGATTCAATTATAATTGATCTGGGTAATTTGAGGATTTTTTCGAAGAGTTAAATTATCAGTTGACATCAATAGGAATTCTGATTTTCCCTGACCGATGTTAGTGGTATACCTTGTTTTGTGGTTTGTTTTTTGTTGGACTTGGAGAAGTGTTGATGTTGAATTATTGGGTTATCATTTGATGGTCCATGATGTTTAGTCCTCAGGAAATAAATTACCCAATTCATGATCTTGAGTTTTATGAAATGGAATATATTTTAAATTGTTGGTGACATTAGTTTTTGGGAGAATGGTTTACTATGAATAACGATCATCAAATCCTTAATTACATCTTCTCACTGTGTGATTTGAATCGTTGGATTTGAAGAAGGGATGAGTAAATGTAGTATTTTGACATTGATATGGTTTACAATCTAGGTTAAGAGAATACTATTGGAGATGATTTGGTCTGAAAGACACAAGGATTGGTAGTTTAGGAATATAGTTCTGAATAGTGTATTATAGAGTTGTTCAATGAGATGGATCATTATGTGTAGATTGAGAAAATACAGATGACCCTTGCATCCTTGGATGTTGACTTGATGATTCTAAGATAAATCAAGGAAGGTTAGCATGCAGATTCAATATTTTATTCTTTATGTGATAGTCTTAGAGGTGGGGATTCATGATCTGCATGGATCATTAGAGATGACATGATCATTTATCTCTATGGTTGGGTTCTTTTGCGAGCATTTTTTTGGAAGAGTTGATGTGCTTGTTTTTTGTGTCGAGGTCGTCAATTCATCATGGATTTAAAAAAATGTATCATGATCTTCATATAAGGTATTACTATCTTTGAATAAAGAATGTGGTTGTAGGTTTCATGGAGAGATGCCTTACCTTTTAGTAGGTGAAGGGAAACCATCAATTGCTGGGTTGTTTGCTACAACCATTTACCATTCCCTATTTGAAATGGGATGACGTAACTATGGATTTTGATGTAGGACATCTGGGGAGCCCTTAAAATAATTAAGTGATATGGGTAGTTTCCGATCACTTTTACATGGTTGAACATTTCTTTCAAATTTGAAAGACATTAACCATTGATCGGTTAGGTGAATTGTTTCTTCAGGAAATATTTTAGTTGCCTGGATTATCGCATACAATAGTTTTCGATAATGATCCATGTTTTACATCGTATTTCTAGAAGGTATTACATAATTTCCTAGTTATCATGGTGTTTTTGAGTACATATTTCCGGCCACATATAGTTAGGAAATCTTATAATATTATTTAGTTATTAGAAGTGATGTTGAGGGCTTATGTCTTAGATATTGGTTGATCCTAGAAGAAACACATAGTTCTAGATGAATTCACCTATAACAACTGTTACCAATTGTGTATTAAAAATGAAATTATTGAGGATCTCTATGGTTGAATGTATGGATACTAATTTAGTTTAATGAGGTCCGAAGAATCTAAATTTTTAGGGATGAGTCTCATACAATTGTCATTGGAATAGGTTTAGATGATTCATAAATGTATGGTAATAGGATAGAGTAGGTAGAAGTTGTATGTGGTTCGACGTCAAAGACCTCAGGAGTTTATATTGGTAGATTGTGTGTTCCTTTGGGTGTCAATTAGGTTGTGTCACCATCTTATACAAAAATAGGGAATTTTAGTACCAATGTATGTGGTTCCATTTGAGACAATAGAGATGATCGAGGTAGTGGTATATCAATTGGCTCTTTCAATACGGTATTGTTGCATGAATAATTATTTTCACATGTCAAAATGTGGACAATATCACTATAATACATCTCATGTGTTTTGCATTGAGAATTTTGATCATGATTCTAATGAGTCCATTAACGAGCATCGTGTTCATAATGTGGATGGTGGTGAGAATTCATGGAAAAGTAAGATAATGTCTTTGGTTCTAGTTTTTTAGCATCATTGTAATGTTCAAGAAGAAAAATGGGAATGGAATATATAAATGTGGACTTATTGGCCTGATAGATTTTTTTTCAAAGTTTAGTGATTCTAGGTAATGTGGTTTTAGGATGAACTGATATAAGGTAGGGCGGTTGTAAGACACCATATTTCCTTTGGGTAGATTCTTGTTAATTTTTTCATTTAAGTCTCATTATTGGGGTTAATGGAATGTTTTCAAGATATATGAGGAAACTCATAGGTGTCTCAGGAGATTTGGAAAATATTGAAGGGAAATTTTGTCTATCCATTGCATATTACACACATGGTAAATGGCAAGTAGATCCCAGGCCCCCAAACCATGATATCCTAGAGGATGGGATTCATAGTTTTTTTAACCATGAAATAGGGGTGAAAATACCCTGTGGGATTGAACAGAAGCAATTCCACATGGTTGGTGCACTGTTTTTCAAACCGTACGGGGAACCCAAAGAAATTTTGAAACTCATCCCCTCTTGGACAGAGACAAACACATAGTTGGCGCATGGTTTGGAAGACCATGGGGCCAAATATTGGGATCCATTAAAAGTGGTATTTTATCATTTCCCAGATCAGTATTATTAGTTCCACACATGAATTTCTTCTTCATTTTTCCTCCAATAGTCATAGTGATGATCCTAAAAACACAAATCTTCCCAAGGATCAATGTCATTAATTTCTTGAACATTTTGAGGGGATTAGATTGCAGAACGAAGTCACATGTCTTACACTTTTCATGCTTCTATATTAATGATTGGGGTCAATGGATTCATTATTTATCATTTAAATCCCTAAAACACTATATTTTTAGTGGATCATTGGTCGTGCCTTCAAAGGGTTATTTATTCCAGATCTAATGCTATGGTTAAGCATGTATTCATCTATGGTTTGGAGTTAGGAGGTCTATAAGTTATATTCTATGGAATAAATGTTGGTTTTTTCTTCTGTGGCTGTGTTAATGGTTCTCTCTTGTTGTGAACTTGAATCCATTGAATGGATTTGGCAAATATTTTTGTTAAATTATTAATTGAGGCCCACATGATCCCTATAGAATGCAATGAGGTTTACTTGAATGATTTATGTCCACCCATGGAGTGTTTTATTATTCTTAATCATTTAAATTTGTTATTATATTTTTGGAACTGACATGTGATAATGTATATCCCCTGATTAACATATCAATATGATAGTTGAGTTGGAAAAGTGATTATTTATAGTTGTGCATAGACATTGACAATGACTTATGTGATTTTTTGTCATAATGTAACAATAGTTAAATGGAATTAGGTGAATGTGTACAATGACATGTGATATTGAAATTTAAATTAAGGAATTTCTTATTATATATGAAATGATGAATTCTGTGAAATGGGTTAATGTGTGATTTTTTTTGAATTAGTTAAATGGGTTCAGATATGAATGGGAATTAGGATAAGTGGGATATTTAATTTTTTTTGGTAAATGTGTTAATGGTATAAGGTGAAAAGATTATTTAAGTGATAAATGGAGAGTGAATTGTGAATTTTATGTGTATCAATTATACATGGTCTATTATTTTCTATATGTGGTAATGGGATGAAAATTCATGTGCACATGAAATAGTGGTATGCATGGTATTGGACCGAGGATCCTATAATGGATTGGGTTTGACATAGGCTCCTCCCATGGATTAGGTTATACTGAGGCTCTAAACACCATTATTAGAATTAACAGGTCACGAATTTTGAATGAGACTCTAATCCCCTAATAGTTTCATTTGACGAAACTACTTCGACTGAGTCTCCAAGGTTAGTATAATGTATTTTTATGTAATGTATATGCCTGGTGAGATAGGGATCTTGATCTATTACCTTATGTTTGATAATTGATCATCTTATGTCATATGTTAAATGATTTAAATTTGTAACCCATGTATTACATGAAAAAGATGGTTTAAGTGACTGAATTTAATTAATGATCAATGATTATAATGGGAATATTTTAACTAATGTCACCGGAGTTTTATTTTTCATCATGAAATTTATTTTGAAATTTCATGCACTATTTTTTTAGATTAGATATTTTTTAATCACCGTTTTTGGTGAACTACTGAGTTTTAATCACACACTACTCGGGCCATCATTGTTCCCCCAAGAAAATGTCATTACTGAGGAATTAGACAAGGAAAGAATCTATGTGATTGGGAGTTTAATTGGGAATGTGATGTGCATAGAAGAGTAGTGGGACTTATATTATGAACCCACATTAGGGGATTTTTTTATTAGACTTTATTTTTGGGATTTGATACATTTGGCACTATTATCATGTTATGTAAATTTATTCTCTTGGTTGTGGTTTATGATGTTTTGTAAATGGATGGTAATATATGTTAGTGTTTATTTTCTATTTTATTCCTTATTTATTTTGTTATGTATTATGGAAAACTCTATAAAATAGGTTTTATTATCCCTACATTACCTCTTAGAAAATATTTTCACTTCGGAATACTCTAGAATATACAGATGTGTCCCTGCTATCTTGTGGAGACCTATCTCTGTGCGGAGGACAATTGGATTTCAAGTCAAGGATGATATAATTAGAGTGGGAAATGTGTTCCATAAATCACTAAACATCATCATAGAAATCATTGGCTACTAGTGTTAAAGATCCAAATTCTTAGCTTGTTCACCTTTGATCATCATGAGAATTTATTCCAATGTATTTTCCATGGTCTCTAATGATTTTAGAGTAGTTAGTGGAGGAAGATCTCTCCCCATTCATTGTAGGGGTCTTGGAGAGGGTGCTCCTTAGGGCTTGAGATGATCCTCTCTTACTATAATTGTGAAAAACACAAATTAAAATTACTTTATTGAAACATCATATAATTGAGTTTATATACCATTATGGATTGAAATAAATAATTAAACAATTTCCCTTAAATATTAATTAAATCCCCTTGGAACCCCATGTTAATAATAATAGTAATATTATTATTATTTTTTCTTGAAATGTGTTAAACCTGTGAATTTAAATTATATAATAATTAATGAAAAAATATACAATATATGTTATTTCATATCAATCCTATAAATTGATTCTAAATTCCACAAAAATATTTATCAGGCCATGAATAATGACTATTTATTTTATAAATTAATACCACTTCATTATTCTCTAATAAATAAATAAATTTTATATTCATTAAATAGAAATTAAATATTCATTAAGAATTCTGCTCAGATTATATTCTCTCAGATAACTGGTAACTAAATATAAATGATCAATAATACACAAATAATTATCAAACCAGAGGTGAAAATAATATTTATTCATATTTTTAATTAATAAAGTGTAATATATTATTTAACTATTATTTTTGATACATTAGGTGGTTTATCCTCTATATCCCTTTCTATGTGGCATTATTTGAAATGGTTTAAAGTCCAAATATAGCACCTCACAACATTATAAGGTTCATAGAGGAAAATAACAAAATGTTGCAATAAAATAATTCCTTATATGAATTCTCACTACGTAATATAATATATTTATTGTGATATTCGTAATCAAGCGGGTTTCATGTTGGTGTTGTCCATCTATGTGGTTGATGTATCCTCCTATGAATTTACAGAAAGTGAACATTCCTATATAACACCATTTCCATGGATTTATTTTAGATATATCATTTCCATGAATGGGGCTATGAAATATTATTCTAATATAGAATAGAAGGTACAAATACATTCTCACATTATTCATCAATGAAACATTCCTTGTGATTCACCCAACATATTACACCTCTCTACGAACAAATATCATTATAATTTTCATCAAATTATCAATGTACTTGAATTATAATATTCATTAACAATAAAATTAAAGTCAAAGGATCAATACAAACATCTGTTGGTATGAACAACCAATGACACATATAAATTTGGATTTCTTATAGGTGGATCTTTTTCTCATAATATCCTACATTGGATATTACCGTAGGCCTATAACATGAGAATGTGCCTCAATTTTCTATTAGTCTACACCCCGAATAGCATAATTCATTTGTGCTCCTAAAATGATATCATCAGCCTATAGAACATATATATGATGAATATTATTGTGAAACTTCTATGTTTTCATTATATTGAAGAAATGCTTAGAATTTTCAGTTCAACAACTACTCTTATGATATTATCATATACTATGTCACACCAATGAACACTCATGATGTGCTCATATTTTTAATAATATTCAAAAATATGAATAAATAGTATCATAATGTAAATAGAATTAAGTTCTAGGGCATCATCTTCATCACAACCAACATATATATCATGCATATATGATTACCGTAACTTCCCAATATCCATCAATTGAAAGACCATAGATGATTCACTATCAGAATCATTAAACTGATAGTTCAATGAACATATTAATTCATATAAATAAGATAATAATATATATACCTATTTAATAAATTTTCTTACCCATATCTCCCCCCATCAATTCACTACAATTATATTACTTATATACCTCCATGAAAATGGTTTCACCAGAATTATATCATTGTACATGGATTAAGATTCCATAATACTTCTACTTTTCCAAGAATTTTAATCTATCAATTGATTTTCATCATTATAATCCACAATTATTTATGTTAGATGATTCCATGATTTAATCATATGGGAACTCCCAGGTTGTTTATTATAAGAGAAAACATAATACGACAATAGGAAAAAATGATGTATTAATTCACAATACTGCAATAAAAAAATAATTTCACATAATTTGAAACACATATAAAAAACCTCTTCTAGACTAATTATTTGGTCTGGATGGATCTATGTATAGTTCAAGTGTATTATCCTTTGAAGGATGTGTCTATTCCAATGTATGTATGGGGTCACCAACATGAACCATCGTTGAAGTTGAAGGAACAAATTCATCTTCTCCTATATGGATTGTATGAAATAAAGGGCGAATACACGTGGTGGGATATAGATTGAAGGAATGGGTATACAAAATAGTATATAAATACAGTATATATTGTAACATGATCATTTTAAGGGGATCCCCTCACACTCGCCCGATGCCCGACGTTCTCGATAACTATGCTTCTCCTACTCCTAGGGTTTCATAAGTCTGATCGACTGTGACTCTGATCTGTGCTACACCTAGTTTTTTCTTCTCTTCCTCTCATTCCATCTACTTATTTGCTTCTCCAATTACTCATCTTGCTGGTGTGGATATCACATGTTGATCACTTTCCATATTTCTATCTAGCTGAGCACATTGGACCTCAACTCGGAGTCTGTGTACAGACATCTTAGACGTCATGGGTTAGTGCATGAGATAGTGTCCAATTTCTCTCTTCTCCACGTCCCTTACTAGCCAACCAATTCAGGTTTGACCCCGTTATTGGTTTGGATTGTTACAGGCTGTGGGAAAACTTGGGATTATGATGGATGGAGATAAAAAATGGTCAATGCTCATTCTCTTCAGCAGTCATCTGGCCTTATTGCATTTGTTTGTTTTGATTTACTGAATGATGCATGATTTGTGTTTTTATTGGTTGGTTCATACTCTAGGAAAATGATTTATTATATTTTTTCATCCATATTTGTTCATTTGTTCAATTATTAATGGTTGTATGCAGTTGTTTCTCCTCGATTAATGATTATGTGGTCTCCAGCATGATCCACAACCGAGGCCACCTCTGGTCAACTTTTTATTCGAGTCCTAGTCCATTGATCGATTTCTAGTCCATTAGGGTTGATGGAATTGATGAAGGTTCAAAAATATGTGATAAGATTTGTATCTGGTCCTTGAGAAGGTGATTTGAATTTGTAGTAATCAATTCATTGAAGGATCTATAGTCCATAACGGGGAGTCGTGTTCTCAGTGTGCAAAGGCTTGAGGGTGTTTTCTTTTTTCAGCCTACGATGATGACCCCACATGGAGTAGAGGATTATATTGTCTAGGAAGATGGTGACAGGCCAATGAAATTGGTGATTTTTGGCACCATCAATATAGATACGATCTGAATATACTTTTTTGGCCTTGATCAACATAGTAGAGTAACCATATTTTGTGTTTTTTTAATCAAGGATTCCTCACAGCATAGTTTGAAATTCATGCCTTTTTTTCATTGGTGAGTTATGATGTTTATATGATTTTGTAGTATTTTTGGATGGTATTTTATCTACTTGAAATTTTTTTATTGTTCACACTCAGTCATAAAAAGTGTTTTAAAATAATTAAATATTATGGTTTTGGAAGCGATAAGTTGGAATATTTTTAGACGAAATAGAGATCTGATATGACAAGAAGAGGCTAAAAAAGCTTATTATGGAGGAATGGTTGGGAACAACCATACATGTTCAACAGAAGGATTAAAATGTGTGTTAAATTAGGTGTTTGTTGGTGGTTTATGGTGTGAACGTGTATTACGGGTGATCTGTGTAGCTCCAAGAGAACCCCCTCTCAGACCCACACTAGTAGGCTGAGAATAATTCAACATAAGTTCAGTATAATGAACATAATTTTTTTAATGAATGAAGATCTCACATTTAATTTAATGGTGATGAAAAATATTACATTAATTATACTCACTAAGGGAACTGAAGGAAGAAACCCTAGCTCACACATCCATAAATCATTATCAAATAATCTCTTCCGTCAAACTTCTACAATATATTCCAAAATAAACATAATAATGAAATTTACACTACTCTTTAAGATGAAAAACATTTAATCAAGAATAACAGCAATGTTCCACCCAACTTCAAAAACATAAAACATGGAATAATAATATAATGTAAATTCTACCATAATTTATATAAATATAAATAATCATCCAATCTTAATATCCTAGAATAAATGATTTATTAAAAAATATCCATAATGAAATAAAGTATATGGATGCTAAATGTTTAATTATATGAGAAATTAAATACAAAAATTATTTGAAAAAATTTCACATCTCAAAAGGGAAAAGAAAAATGTATCACTTTTCTACTTTAATAACATCTAATAATATCCAATGATCATACATTAACTAAACAGTAACTTTCAAATTCCAAAATCATATTAAATTGGGTCTACAAACACATAGAGTATGCATAAATTATGAAGGAAGTGCACTCAAATAATGTTTCACTATGGAAATATAAGACTAAAGTTATTTTAATGAATATAAAATAAGAGGAAAAGAAGAAATTATTCGTTAACGATATCACATTAAAAAACAAAAGGCAAGATGTCAATGATGGTGGAAGAACCCACCATTAGAAGGGGAAACACATTGAAGGGTGCGAGAAAATGTATCTAAATAAGAGACAAGTATTAGGGGGAATGTTATCATAATGCAGATGGAACACTAGAAATGAAGGATAAATATTCTCATAGGGTCTATTTTATGTTTAATCAGCACAAGTGGTTTTGAAAAAATAGCCACTAGCAAGTTTTGGTGGAAGAGTATAAAAAATGTTAGTTCATCAAGGAAAAACTGAGTCATTAACATAATGATGTCATTGGTACCCTATTCACCTTTTAATTTATTGATAAATACGATAAATTTAGTGATGTGGGATGAAGGGTTAAATTCAATCCATGAGACTTACTGACCATGTGTGCATTAGAATGAGTATTTCAAATAATAGAGTTCATGATAAGATGTAATTTCTTGTTAAATCAAAAATTTAAAAAATAATACGTTATGATTATAACATTGTGAATTTTTCGATAAATGATGGAATGTATATGAATCTACTGAAATATTAATGATATAGTAGTTATCATGCCTATTCTGTAGTGCATCGCTCTTCCAATCCACATTTTAGTTTCACTAATGATGTTTGGATACTCGGTAAATCATTAGTGCTATTTATTATAAAATTAAATGGTGGTATCATTTGATTTATATTTAGTATACTTGGAAACTACATGGAAAAATAATTCAACCAACAATGTGTTTTCCAAATGTGGTTCTAGGCACCTTATCACCGACCTGCATGCCTTTTCCTTTAATGTGTTTTAAATATGTTTTGTTACATTAATATATATATATATATATATATATATATATATATATATATATATATATTGTTGACACTACTTAGGAAGACAACGGACTATGAAGGTGGCGATGGAATGTTTTCCAAATTCCAAGATAATGCGTGATGAAATAAAATGAAAGACACCATTTAAACCAAGACATCCACGACCATGCTACATGGTGACCCTCCATGGAAGGATTTGTCCAAGACACATACATGGCTGACCAGTGCAGAGGGGAATCACATTAGACCATAACTATCAATTTGATTCTAGCCACCCCCCTCCTTGCCTATAATTGGACCATTGGGATCCACATTTCGGGATGAAAAATATTAATAGACTCTTTGAAGCTCCCATTTCATAGATCTTTTGCCCAGATCCCTCAAATTGTCTGAGGTAGCTCTCTAAAAGCACAAGAAAAAAGAAAATTAAATGGGATAAGCATGTTATGAAAGGTATTCAACATTTTAAATAGGCTTGGATTCCATTTGTGAAATATTTCTCTATCATTAATCCAAAAATGTGTGGTACACATGCGTGGAACAACTACGTAACATACATGCACAATGTACATATACAAAACACTACCGCGATATACATATGATCTAGAGCTTTGGATAAGTCCTTCGTATCAGCAAAAATACCATCTTTTATGAAACCTATGTAATGTTATATCCTTCCATGGTTCCCCTATCTAAAAGGGACTATGTTCAAACCTCCATCAAAACCTCCTGACTCATCTATCATTTGGGAAGGGCACATTAGTGTGTCTCTTATTTGGGTTTGTATATCGATAGTCAAAGGTTTCCCATATTCATTTCAAAATTGGGTATGGATTCATGGAGCATATATGGGTTTGTATATCTTCAGTCACATGGAATTTTCACCCAAAAACATTGTTGGGATGTTATTGCTTTGTACGAATAGGGATTGGGCCTTGAAACCTCCCTTATCAATGACCAAAAACATCAGGTCTCTAGTATGGAAGGTACTGTTTACAACTGTTTGAAAAGAATCCCTCCCCTACCAGGATCCACATTGGCAGCCATCTAGGAGTAATCCCTATAACTTTTCTGGCAAGAGGTAGCATCAATGCTTCTCCTCTATTCTTCATTTCTAAATACCAATGGGGGAGATTAGAACATGGTCTTTCATTAACATGTCCCTTTCACTCTGAGATTTTTCACCATGGGGCATCCATCTGGGTGTAATTCCCTGACATGCATGCCAACTTGCATTTATTTGGACCCTAGTCCAATGTAAATAGAATAGAGGGAAGACTCATAGGATGACCCACTTCCAATGTAGCCTGAACCCTCATCCACCGTCGCCCCACAGGCTATCCATTCTCCAACAGCGAAGGAGGAAAAATGTGTTTTTTATTGTTGAATCTTTTAGATTCTCTTATTTCTCACTCCGTGCATGGCCCATATGTGCATAGAGATTCATGATGATTACATCATTTTTACCAATAGTCATGGTTAATGAACTACGAGAACCTTGATTCTCACTATAATTAGGATATGTATGAAACCTTTTTAGGGTCTGAGATCATTGTATATGATTTTCAATAATCTAACTCATGTTTTCTTAATCTAGGCATCATACATTGGAATAATCCAAAAATTAATCCCCGAATATATCTAGGAATCCTTTTGTGGAAGTAATCCCAAAATCATTCTTCTCAATGGACTATAATCTCCTAAAAGACTCCGAATGAAATATGAGAACACATATTTCCACCATAATTAGGATACGTAGGAAGCCTTCTCATGGCCCGAGCTCAATGTATATCCTATTCAATAACCCAACTCTAATTCCCTTAATCCAAGAATCCTCCATAGGAATAAGCCCCAAATTTATCCCCCCATATAAACAAGGCATCCTTTTGATGATGTAAGACCAAACTCATTTCCCTCAAAAGACAATACTCTTCTATGAGACCCTGAATGATCTAAGAGAACTTATATTCCCACCATAATATTGATACGTAAGAAGCCTTCTCAACTCCTGAGCTAAATGGATATATTTATCCGAAATCCAACTATAATTCCCTTAATCTGGGCATCCTTTTTAGAAATATGCTACAAACTAAACCCCCAACACATCATGGTGTCCTTTTTAAAAAGTATGACCAAACTCATTTTCAAGAAAAGGACTATTCTCTCCCATGAGATTCTAATAAAACTATGTGGTACTTTATTCCCATCCATATGGGATACATATAAATCCCCTAGGAGGTTAAAACCCAACACTTCCTAATCTACCATGTTCTCATGAGGCCATATTCCCAACATGGTATAATCTTTCTTGGAAAATCATATTATTTCCAAGCTCCAGAGGTTATTTAGCCATAATTCCAACAACCATGATTTGACTAAGAACATTTTGCTTATATGTATTTTCCACATGACATTAAAATGTATGGTATGGTACTATTCATCAGACTTTAAAAGGTATGATGTGTCCCATTAAGAATAACTGAACTATGAGGGTTCTGATTCCATTCACAAGGATATGTAGGTAACCAATTTCAGGGGTACAATCCTAATATCAAAGAAAACCTTCATCAACCTGGTTGAAAATAAATCCCACAGAGCCCCAATGAGTGGCTTAAAAACTAGTATCATAATAATCATGATTAATATAATCTCTATATATTATATGAGATGATACCACTAGTAGAGAAACGTGAATTCAAACAGATAATTCTAGATTCGAAACATGTTATTAAGTGATTGAAATTTCCAATGGAAAATTGAGTTATACTATTGAAAACATGGTCATTCTATTCAGGAATTAGAGTGTGGTTTTTGTTTGTTGTCAATCCTCAGTGGAATTTCGGAATGTTTGCCAGCAAAGCGATCATACAGAACAAGCAGATAACTGTATTGATGGTGGCACCGTTTTTCAGTGTTAGCCAAAAAATTTTGGCCCCAAAATTGACAAATGGAGAAAAGTGGTTTTGGAATATAGAATTTCATGATGTTGACATGAAGTAGAGGAAACTAGCGTGCCTTGAATTTTTCAAGATCAGAACATGAAAATATGGCAATGGGAGAAGGGTGCCCAAGTATTATGTTTGGTCACACATGTGACTTTCGCAGCAGAGACTTGCGCGCCGAGGGAATCCTTGTGTGCCATCGCATAGGGTATCCAAATTCTTATAAATATAGGTCAACCACTCCTCATTCAGTAAAATGTTTGAAACATAGAGAAATTCAGAGATCCTATCACACAAGTATATTGGTCGCGCAAGAGGATGTGTGGTCGTGCATGTAGAAGTTGCGCGATAGTTGTTTGCTGATCATCCAAGGTGGTTTGGGTGAAAAAGGGTATTAGTAAACCAATTTTGGATTTGGGGAGTGATGTGTTGCACATGTGGTTTTCTGACACTAGAACTAGGATTTTAATAAGTACAATAGTTGTCCTTTGTGCGCAAAAACCGGTTTTGGTGGAAAAGAATGTGAGTTGCGCAAGTTTGAAGTTGAAATATCAAGTGTTGTGCTAGTAGTAGTGGTGAACTTGTGAGCCGTAATTAAAAAATGCATGATGGGCTTGGAGAAGAACACCAGGTGTGGAAGAAGTATGTAAGTCTTTCTGGGGATACGCGAAAGCTGAATGTTTGCCCGATACCTTCGGGGGCAAAGTGAGATTAGTATTCGGGTGGATGTTAGACTTCAACAGGGAATCTATATACAACAGAGGATCTATTCATTTGGGAAGATGAGGAGAACTTCACGTCTATAAACTTACAGGGACTTCACCAAAGGCAGTGAGCAAGGGAGAGTCAACAAGAATGACCTGAGGGACGCAGTAGGCTATCCTTGAACAGTTGTATAGATAGTGAGCCTGGGACAGATTGACCGTTCTCAAACCATTGTAATCCACAAAGAGTAAAAAATAGTGGAATTTGGTACGACTGATAACATGTCAGTTTATACTCATTTGATGTAGCCCTTAGTGGTGAACCATGTAAAAAAGTGAAGTGTTATCTCATTTCATGTGAATGTTTTATTTATTCTCATATCCATCATACAGGTAAAACTAGTTATACCAACGTGGGAACAAGATCCATCTATTCAAAAGAAAAATATGGCACCCTATTTCTCCCCTCCCCTTTCAGGGTGTCTCGGGGACCTTCATGTGGTATCAGAGGGAGGTTTCTGGTGTTTGATATATTTTATACTGCTATGTAAAATTCAACTACTGTTAGGGGAGTTACCCTCTTTGATGGAAATAATTTTTATATATGGAAGAACAGAATGAGATCTCATCTAATATCCCTTGAAATGGATGTTCTTTTTTTTGTACAATGAAAGATATACATGTTACTAATCCAATAGTGCTGGCTATGACTAAAGGAGATAAGAAAATTCTTGATGCAGATCTTGAAGCACAAAATGCTCTCACGAAATCACTTTCTAATCAGATCTATCTAAAAGTGATGAGTTGAACCTTAGCAATGTCCATGTGGTATTAACATAAAAATATTTATGAAGGGTATATCAATGTGAAGGAGGGGAAACTAAATGATATGGACAATAGGTTTGATGATCTGAATTTGCATCCAGATGAAAATGAAAATTGCTTCTTCAATCGAATTACTGAAGTGGATAGTTAAATTCAGGGTATAAGTGAAGAATGCCAAGGCATAGAAATTGTGATGAAAATATTAAGAAGGCTTCCACCCCTTTACAATGAAAAGATTTTAGCCCTTGAGGAAATATATAATTCCAATCATTCTCCTGATAATCTACTGAGCAGCCTGGTGGCATATGAAATGATGGTCAAACAAGAAGATTCTATGACTCGAGTGAGAAAGGAAATGGCATTCAAAGCCATTGAGAAATTGAAAATCTCAAAAGATATTAGTGGTGAATATGATGAGAAAAAGAATTTCTTTCTCTCGTTGCAATGATGTTCGAGAAGGGAAAAGAAAATCTCAAATTGACGTTTCCTCTAGCTTGATTTTGTTGTTGAAAAGTTGGTCTCATTGATTCTCAGTGTTCATGAATGATCGATTATGAAAATAAAGATTTTGAAAAGATTGAGAAGCCTCAGAAAACGTTTTTTAAAAGGGGAGACTTTAAATCCAGAATGAATGTACCAAAGAATAGTTTTGTCTGTAATGAGGAAGACGATGATAATGAATTCTGTGATGAAGAAGAACCAGATTTAAAAACTAGGAACAATGCTTCCATGATGGCCACTATTGAAAAATCAGAAGATTGTGGAGGATAAAATCAGTTGAAAACTTCTGAAGATCTCGAGCTGCAACTTAAGGATGATGTTAGTAAGCTTAAGATTAAATGTAAGAGTTGCAATAAGTGGAAATAAATTATAGAAGAATCAACTAAATATGTTGATCAACATGAAGCTGATATTGAACGAATAGAATAATTGGTCAATGTACTGTCTAAAATAATTGAAAGCAATGATGATGTAGTGGATCTAAAGCTGAGAATTGAAGAGCAGGCAAAATTCATCAATGACCTCACCTCTAATATAGAGGAAATGTCCATGACTACTGATCGTCTCAAGGCGGAATTTGATTCTATTAGGAGTAAATGTGAAAAATATTTAGTTTCAAATGAATCAAAGAATAAAATATAGTATGGATGGTTCTCATATGCAGAGCTGTTGGAGAGAGAAAAACATGTCTCTAATAGAGTTGATGAGATTTTAAATGATCAATGACCTGCCTGCATGGGAAATGGTGGAATTGGTTGTGAGGCAGAATCATCAAATGTTGAAAATAATGGTGACCAAAATAAAGTCAAGCTATAAGTGGGTTGTAACACCCCAATCATCCACGATTCACTTCTCATTCAATATTGAAATAGCTTGCATTATAGGCATGTTCGAGATTCTAATACGACACGACCAATCAAAGTAGCCATTATGAATAATAATACACTCCTTTTGAATTATATAAATTTTATATTTCAAAATGGACTTCATTTTTGGGTTATGAATATCAAAATTCGCCTATGTTGATTTTTTGGTATTTTTCTAAGAACATCAAATTTTTGATGAATAGTGAAAATACCTAAAAAGAACATTTTTAATAAAAATAATTTATAGTGATAAATTATAATATTGAGTGGTTATAAAGAATAATTAGAATATACATTTACCATTTTATCCAGTTTCAGTTATTATAATTAATTTTACATTAATATTGGACATAAACAATTGTCAATCTTTTGATAGATATTGTTTCTTAAAAACACGATATTGGTTTTGATAGTGGGGATTAACTATATAATTTATTAATGAAACTTCTATGTTTTGAATTTGGTAAAATGGAAATCATTTTTGAATTCGGAATATCAAATATAGCATAAGGTGAATTTTTGGTATTTTTCTGATAATGTTCAATTTTAATGAATAGTGAAAATGTTATATTTTAATTCCAAAATACCTTTTCATCCAGTTTATTTATATAATTAGATTGTCATTTTAATTGGCTTTAAAGTATAATTGAATTATGTTATTATAAATTAATATAATGTTGTTCATTGGATGCAATTTCACATTTCAATTGGACGTAAAAACAAGTCAATATTTTGATAGATTTTACTTGTTAAAAACCCGTCTTTGATTTTGACAACGGGAATTATTTTTAAATTAATTTCTACTATTTCTGTGTTTGGAATTTGGTACAATAGATTCCATATTTGGAATCAGTATGTCCAAATTATGTAATTAATACTCTTATGTTTTGGGACATTATGAATAGTAACTATGACAATTATCATTAATTAACATGATTAATTAGTAATCGGGATGTTAAGGGTAATAAAATAATAACATAAAAATAAAAAAGGAACCAAACATGTGTCCTAATTCTATTGGTGGTTTCATGGACGACCATCAGATTTCTTGTTCCAAAATAGAGGCCCTATTGAATCACTTTTGTCAGATGGTGACATTTTATCATTTTATTTTTTATTGAAAGGAAAATATAAAAAAAGTATGTAACACCTAAGTAATATAATATTAATTTTGTATAATAAATGAACTATTAGACTATAAATAGTCATTGTAATGATAAAAATATTTTCTACATAATGTTAATTATTTATAATTTTTAGACATTAAATAAATAAATTTATTTTTGACACCATGATGATGTAGTGATTACCTCATTAATGAACGATTTAAATAAAATTAAAAGGTAAGGAAATATCTAAGTCATAAACTTTCCTAAAGCCTATTGGATGGGTGGATTTAGAACCATTATCACCTTCTCCTCGAAATATATCATTGTGGGACATTTAAAATCTGAAAATCATTTCATAATAATGTAACATTTCATGACTTTCCAAGAGTTCCCCTCCTCCCTCTTATAAAATGCCTCCACCTCTACCACATTATTCACACCATAAAATACATTTGGCTCATCAAAATCTACCCAAATACACTCTTACAGTTCCTCCCTTCATCCTATAAGGCTTAACATAGGCTGAAATTTTATCAAGATTCGCTTTTGGTACAAACAAAGGGGAGTTACCCGATTTAAAGGTAATGTCTTCTATTATGTTCTTTGGTTTTATTTTTCTTCTCCAACCCCCTAAAATATTTTTATTAATTTCATTTGTAAAAACACCAGTATCCTCAATATACATGTATGTTTTTATGAGATATATTCGAAATACAATTACACACACTTCCATCTAATTGTTAAATAACATACTGTTTATATGGTTGACGAATTATTGCCTCATGAAACGATGATTGTTCAATATTCATTTAATACCTCTCATGGTGGCCATTAAGATGTCACTATATTTATATATGATATATATAATGTTTATGTTTTATTTATGATTCTGTATTTTTCATTTATGGCATACCATTATTATTTCCATTATGGGTTAACGCAATAATTTCATTTTAGGAAGTGCAGACTACCGCCCCCACAATGTGATTTTAATCATTAATGCCATATGTGGGAAATATAAAGGTCGGAATTAAAGATTTTATATATGATATTATAGATCAATTATAATATACCCTTATATCATTATGATTTCATTCCATATGAAATTGAAATTAAAGTAGCATTCATGCGTACATACGGCTAACCGTCTCCATGAATGGTGCATTTCAATTCTTACCTCTAAACATTATGTAATATTATAAATGCATGTATATACTAGATATATATGATATATATGATATCTATATCATGAATATAATTCTAGAGATATTGGATATATTACCACATGAACATCATGTAATTATAAGAAGTTTATTGTCGACTCATGTACCAAAGATCGAAAAAACGACCGTTATTGACATAAATGATTACATAATGTTCATAACATAGTAATAAGTGATGTAAAAGGAATAATGAACTTGAAAAAGGTTCTTAAGAAAATTAAAATTAACTATAGTTTATTATTAAGGATATTAAAGAATGATCGAGTCAAGTTGGTCACGAGGTAATGGTTATTTCTACAACCTCTTCATTATTCAAGGTTATTCTTATGTAATTATCTACTGGGATCTATTTATCCTCTGAATCCATGTTTTATAAAAATGTAATTCAAAATATTTTTTACTATTTATTAAAAAATGGTTTAATGTCATTTATACTCTTATTTTACCTTATACATTTTTGAAAGGAATCCTTCCGTCATTTTCCACACAAGGGACATTTTGAACTTTTAGACAAAATTCAGGTAAGAATGAATTTTTTATCTTATACGGTTGGTGAAGATATTTTACACCGTTATAAAACCATTGAAGATTCCCTTAAAATATTATAAGAATATTTTCCATGAAAATGTTTTCTTTTACAATTATGTTACTTTTAAATGATTTCAAAAAAGAATATTTATCATAAATAGTTTTGATTTCATCTTTATCAACATCCATTGATAGATTTTATGATTATTTGAAGTTGATTTATTATGATTCAAAATATCCATATTGTATTTATGGTTTTTGTGATATGTGACTGTGGATGTGGTATTTTTATATCATTCATGGTTTATAGAGAATGTATTGACATTTCGTACGCTAGTTTTAATACGAATGTTTATGTTATGTTTAATCATGTTTATATGAGGAATGTATTGGACTTAATAGGTGACAGGTGGAGTCCAATATAGCTTCTAGATGCATTGGTATATATCATGAGACAAACTAGTGTCTTGGCGGAAGGCCTTGAGAAAATCTTATTTGTAGTCTTGGAACAATTCCTTGACTATGTGGTTATGATAGTCTTTCTTTATGCATTCCATCATTAAGAAAGTGGTTATTGATATTGCATGTGATTATTCGACAAGTAGAATATCCACGCGAATAAGTAAATAGAAATATTTCATTTTATCTTTGCAATATTATGTTGGATTTCATGTTTATAAGGCTTTTGTTTTAGGTATTCATTACCTTAAATGATTATACTTTTTTATGAAAGATTCTGCTTTATTGTTGTCCTTACTTAGCATCTGAGCTCACCCCTTTTAATGTTTTATGTGTTCCTAGGATGTGAAGAAGTATTTAATGAAGGAACTGCTGGGATTGTATGAGGGGATATAGAAACTATATCAATTCATGAACTCCATGTAGGGATTTCCCTCTTGCTCAAGATAATTATAGAAGAGCTGGTGATACAACTAGTGCTGATCAGCTTATCACCATACTGGGACAACTCACTCAGGTTATGAACAATAACATTAATCGTATGGAGAACCCTGATCCGCAACATGAAGGATCAATGTTATACCTCTTCATGAGGCAACAACCACCAATATTTAATGGGGCTACAAATCCATTACTAGGTGAGCTGTGGATAAATTCCCTAGAGAAAATATTTCAGGCTTTAGGGAGTAGTAAAAGGAAAAAAGTTCAAATGGCAGTTTACAGGCTCACTGGAGATGATGATCAATGGTAGTCATTGATTCAAAATACAATGGAATATAAAGAAGAATCATGTATGGAATGGAGAAAGTTTAAAGAGATTTTCATAGAAAAACACTTTCATCATGACCATCGACTAGATATGGAAATACAATTTCTGAGTCTAAGGGAAAAGGAGGACGAGAATGTTACAAAGTATGAGTTTAACATTACAAGGTTAGCGTGGCATGCTGTAGATTATATACGTAACCCAAGATGTAAGATGGAACGTTTTATTGATTGGTTAAAACCATTTCTCCACTGATCTTTAGAATCACAATCCTTCTCATCGTACAAAGATATTTTCTCATGTGCTATCAAGAAAGAAGAGAATTCCTCTATAACTTATGACAACAAAGTAAAGCAAGAGAGGAAGAGAACAGTGGAGCCAGAGACAGATAATGTGAAAAAGCGAAAGAAGGATTTTTCATTATGTGATAATTATGGCAAGAAACACCCCGGTACATTCCTAAAAGGAATGGGATATTGTTACAATTTTGGAGAAAAAGTTCACCAGACTCGTGATTGCAAGGGAATTAAAGTGGATGTCAAAGTTGAATTCTATAATTGTAGTTAAATGGGGAATTATGCAAATTAATTCCCTAAGCGCCAAGGAAACATACCTCTGAAAAGGCCAAAGGAGAAAGACCATGCTTATGTTGTTACGACAGATGAAGTTGAATAATTATTTTATTTTTTTCTTTGGACTCAAGAACAATATTATGGTTATAAGAATAATTTAATATATATAAGGATTGTAATACAATATTTGTTGCTTTCATTAAGGATTTAATATAATTAAAGAAATAAGATTTTAAAATGTGACAATAAGTGAATCTTTACTTTGTAACACCCCAAGCATCCATGATACTGTTCTCTTTAAATAATGCAGTTGCTTGCATTGTACGCAAGTTCGAGATTCTAACACACCAAGACCCATCAATGTTGCTGTTAAGAATAGTAATACCCACTTTTTGATTTATATAAATTTTATATTTCAAAATGGAAATCATTTTTGGATCCTGAATATCGAAATTATCCTAAGTTGAATTTTTTGTATTTTTCTGAGAACATCCAATTTTCATTGAATAGTGAAAAATACTTAAAAAAAACTTTTTTAATAAAAATAATTCATAGTGATAAATTATAATTCTGAGTGGTTATAAAGTATAATTATAATATTCATTTACCATTTTATCCAATGGTGGTGATTAGAATTAATTTCACTTTGAAATTAGACATAAACAATTGGCAATCATTTGATAGATATTGTTTTTTTAAAAACACGCTATTTGTTTTGACAACGAGGATTAACTATATAATTTATTAATGAAACTTCTATGTTTTGAATTTGGTGAAATAGAAATCATATTTAAATTTGGAATATCAAATATAGCATATGTTTACTTTTTGGTTTTTTTCTGATGATGTTCATTTTTAATTAATAGTGAAAACTTTTGTATTTTAATTCTAAACTGACTTTTCATCCAATTTATTTATATATATAGATTGTCATTTTTATGGTTTTAAAATATATTTGAATTATGTTTTTATCAATTAATACATTTTTGTTCATTGGAGGTAATTTCACATTTCAATTGCTTGTAAAAACAAGCCAATCGTTTGACAGATTTCACTTCTTAAAAACCCGTCTTTGGTTTTGAAAACGGAAATTATTTTTAAATTAATTACTACAATTTCTATTTTTGGAATTTGGAACAATAGATTCTATATTTGGAATTAATAGGTAAAAATTATGAAATTAAGACTTTTGTTTTTGGAAATAATGAATAGTAAAGACGACAATTATCTTTAATTTACATGATTAATTAGTAATTTTGTAGTTATGGGTTCTAGTATAATATCATAAAAATAAAAAAAGACCCAAACATGTGTCCTGATGCTATTTTTGGTGACATGGCTGACCATGGAATGCCTTTTTCCAAATTAGGGACCCCATGGAATCACTTTTTTGTGATAGTGATATATTATCATTTTATTTTTGAAAGAATGGAAAATATTGTAGGACACCGGGACACCCTGAGAGGGGAGGGGTGAATCAGGGTGTCAAACTTTTCTTTTAAAGTTATGGATCATGTTCCAATATTGGTAGGAACTTGTTAAACCTATATGATGGATAAAAATAGAAACCAATCATTCACAAGAAGAGAGACAACACAACACTTTTTACTTGTTCACCACTAAAGGCTACATCCAAGGAGCATACATCGACTGGTTGTCGGTCGTACCAAATTTCACTAAACTTCACTAGTTATGGATACCAAGATTCGGTCATGGTCACTCTATCCCAGGATCCCTACCTTTACAAAAGGTTTAGAGAAAGCTCAGAGTGTCCCTCAGGTCACTCCTAATGACTCTCCCTGGCTCGCTGCCCTTAGTGAAGTCACACTCAGTTTATAGACGTGAAGGTCTCATCATCATTGCACAAGAATGCATCCTATTTTTTATGTAGATGCTCTGTTGAAGTCCAATTATCACTAGTAGAAAAAAATCACATTGCATCGAAGGTATGAGGAAATCTTCCACCTTTCGTGCAGCTTCAAAAAGATCGGAGGGCTTTAGCAATACATGGCGCGCAAGTCCAGTCCATCGCACAGGTTTCAAAGACGGCGCGCAAGTTATAACTGGTGCGCAAGTCCTCCTCCAACACATGTGAGACACATACCTCTTCGACCTTAAACATCTGTGACCCAAATTCTTCTTCACATAAACCGATTTTGAACACAACAGCCACCTATCATGCTACTCCAATTATGGCGTGTTGGCATCAACAACCAACCAGCGTGATTGTGCCTTCCCAGCTCAAAAAATCCTTAGACGTGCAGTCAACAACCACCGCACAACATCTACTTGGGCTTCCCAACAACCACCTACATAGCTCAACCACCATCTCAACAGGAGCTCAAAAAGTCTCCATGACTTTAACATCGTACAAAATGAAGAGGGGTGGTCCTCTATTTATAGGCAAACAAGACAACCTATGAGGTGGCACGCAAGTCCCCCTTTGGCACGTAGGTTATGATGCACAACTCATCTCCCCTTGCCTCCTTCGTGCAACTCACTTGTGCAACCCAACCAAAACCTGCACGACCCTCTTTTCTATGGCATATTTTGATGTTCTGATCAAGAAGAATAATAGGCGCGCAAGTTTCCAGACGTCCTAGGTACCGGCACGCATGTCCCTTCATGGCGCACATGTCACATGCGCGACCACACAAATACCTGTTAGAACCTTATCCCATTGTCATTTTTTCACGTTCTGATCTTGAAAAACTCTAGGCATGCATGTTCCTTATAATTCAAGTGCACGGTGCGCAAGTCTCATTGCCAAAAACACTTTTAACAATTTGACGATTTTCAGGCCCAAAAATTTAGCAAACACTGATAAACATTTCCATCTTCAATACTGTTTTATTCTTGAACATTATGATCACTTTTCTAGTACACCATCTGAACTTCTACTGAGGACTGTCAAAAAACATAATCCAAAAACATATTCATGCATAGATGACCATGCTTCAAACAAATATAACAAAATTATATAACACCTATGTAAAATAATTTTAATTTTGTCTACATAAATGATCTCTTAGACTATAAATAGTCATTGGAAAGATAAAAATATTTCCTACATCATGGTATTTGTTTTATTATTTTTAGACAATAAATAAAAAAATTTATTTTTGACATTATGATGATGTAGTGATTACCTCATTAATAAATGATTTAAATAAAATGAAAAGGTAAGGTACAATCTAAGACATACACTTGCATAAAGCCTATTGGATGGGTGGAATTTGAACCCTTATCACCTTATCCTATAAATATATCATTGTGGGACCATTAAAATCTGAAAATAATTTCATAATAAATTATCATTTCCTGACTTTCCAAGAGTGCCCCTCCTCCCTCTTATAAAAGGCCCCAACCTCTACTACCGTATTCACACCATCATAGCCATTTGGCTCAGCCAAACTCTGCCCAAATACCCTCTAAACTTTCCCACTTCATCCTATAATCCTTACCATAGGCAGAAATCACTTCAAGAATCCATTTTTGTTCAATCCAAAGGGAGTTATCCGATTTAAATGTAATGTCTTCTATTATGTTCTTTTGTTTTATTTTTCTTCTCCAACCCCATAAACTCTTTATATTCATTTATTTTGTAACAAAACCACTATCCTAAATATACGTGGATGTTGTTATGAGAAGTATTGAACTACAGTTACACACATCTCCATCTATTGTTTGAAGAAGACACAGTTTTGGTGCTTGACGAATTACTACCTCACGAAACAATGATTTTTCATTCTTTTTTAATTCTTCTAATGGTGGCCATTAAGAGGTCACTGTATTTATATATGATATATATTATGTTTATGTTTTCTTTATTCTTCTATATTTTTCATTTATATCATACCTTTATGATTTCCATTATGGTAAATGAGATAATTTCATTTTAGAAAATGTGGACTACCACCCCCTCAATGTTATTTGAATATTTGATTCCACATGTGGGACGTATAGATGATAGATTTAATAATGATATATATAATATTATACTGAAATTATAATAAACCTCTATATCATTATGATTTCATTACATAATAAATAGAAATGAAAGTAGCGTTCATGCGCACGTATGGCTTACCGTCTCCTTGAATGATGCATTTTATTTCATACTTCTAAATGTTATGTAATTAAATGGTATGTGTTAATATTTTGAACCTTATTAAATGAGGAAAAATAGAATATTTTTGAGTTCTATTACCTTTTGGAGTGAAAAATGTGTTTGTGATTTTCATGTTGCTACTCTCCATCAGACATTGATGGTTTATTTCTCCTCCATATCCATGTTTTCATAGAATCATAGTATGGGCTATCTCAGGTGGCTTTTTTTACTTCTCATTCTTTCTTTTTAAGTTATATTTTTTTATTCTATTTCCAATATGGGTTTTCCACAAAGGTATTTTCTATTTTCATCCTTTTATTTTTGAAGAAAAATTTTTAATACAGAGGATGCATTTTATTGAAGGAGGGTAGAATGTAACACCCCATTAATCCATGATACAGTTCTCTTTCAGTAATGTAGTAGCTTGCATTGTACGCAAGTTCGATATTCTAACACCCTACAACCATTCAAATTAGCCGTTATGAATAGTAATACCCACTTTTTGAATTATATAAATTTTATATTTAAAAATTGATTAAATTTTAGGATTTTAAATATTGAAATTATCCTAAGATGAATTTTTGGTATTTTTCTGAGAACATCCAATTTTCAATGAATTGTAAAAATACTTAAAATCATCTTTTTTAATCAAAATAATTTATAGTGATAAATTATAATATTGAGTTGTTTTAATGTATAATTAAAATATACATTTACAATTTTATAAAATTATGGTTATTGGAATTAATTTAACTTTGAAATTAGATATAAACAATTGTAAATCTTTTGATAGATATTGTTTCTTAAAAACACGCTCTTTGTTTTGACAGCGAGGATTAACTATATAATTTTTTTATTAATATTATATGTTTTGAATTTGAAAAAATGGAAATAATTTTTAAATATTGAATTTCAAAAATAGCATAGGGTTATTTTTTGGTATTTTTCTAATAATGTTTATTTTTAACGAATAGTGGAAAATATTGTATTTTAATTCAAAATTGCCTTTTCATCCAATTCATTTATATAGTAATATTGTCATTTTAATTGGTTTTAAAGTATAATTGAATTATGTTTTTATCAATTAATATAATTTTTCTTCATTGTATGTAATTTCACGTTTCAATTGGATGTATAAACAAGTTAATCTTTTGATAGATTTTACTTATTAAAAACCCGTCTTTGGTTCTGACAACAAGAATTATTTTTAAATTAATTACTGAAATTTCTATGTTTGGAATTTTGTAAAATAGATTCCATATTTGGAATCATAAGGTCCAAATTTTGTAATTATGACTATTTTGTTTTTGGACATTATGAATAGTAATGACGACAATCATCTTTAATTAACATGATTAATTAGTAATCAGGTTGTTATGTGTAAAACAATAATATTATAAAAATACAAAAAGACCCCAAAATGTGTCCTAATGATATTGGTGGTGTCATGGACGACCATGGGAAGCCCTGTGACAAAAATACGGACCACATGGTATCACTTTTGCGTGATATTGACATTTTATAATTTTATTTTTTAAAGAAAGGAAAATATTACAAATGTTTGTAAAACTTATCTAAAACAATTTTAATTTTGTCTACATAAATGATATCTTAGACTATAAATAATCATTGGAATGATAACAAAATTTCCTAAATCATGGTATTTGTTTTATAATTTTTAGACATTAAATAAATATATTTATTTATGACACCATGCTGATGCATTGATTGACTCATTAATGAACGATTTAAATTAAAAAAGATAATGTAAAATCTAAGACATACATTTGTATAAAGACTATTGGTTGGGAGGATTTAAAACCCTTATCACCTTACCCATGAAATATATCATTGTGGGTCCTTTATAATCCGAAAATCATTTCATAATTCAGTAACATTTCATGACATTCTAAGAGTGCCCCTCCTCCCTCTTATAAAAGGCCCCTCATCTACAACATTATTCACACCTTCAATGCCATTTGGATCGTCCAAACACAACCCAAATACCCTCTCAACATTCCTCCCTTCATCCTAGAATCCTTAACATAGGCAGAAAGCTTTTCGAGAAACCCTTTTGGTTCAAACCATTGGGAGTTACCCGATTTAAATGTAATGTATTCTCTTATGTTATTTTGTTTTATTTTGATTCTCCAACCCTCTAAACTATTTTTATTAATTTATTTTGTAACAAAATCATTATACTCAATATAATTGGATGTTTTTATGAGATGTATTCGAACTACACTTTAACTAACCTCCATCAAATGGTTAAAGAATATATAGTTTCTGTGGGTGGCGAATTACCGTCTCATGAAACGATGATTATTAAATATTCTATTAACACCTCTCAACGTGTCCATTAAGATGTCACTGTATTTATATATTATATATATTATGATTATGTTCTACTTATTCTTTGGTATTTAACATTTTTAGCATACATTTATGATTTCAATTATGGGTTAATGCGATAATTTTATTTTAGGAAGTGTGGACTACCGCACCCTCAAAGGGATTTAAATCATTAATTCCATATGTGGGATGTATAAAGGATGGAGTTAATGATATTATATATTATATTATACTGTAATTATAATATAAATTTATATCATTATGATTTCATTCCACATGAAATAGAAATGAAAATAGTGTTTATGTGTACATACGACTTACCGTCTCCATGAACGCTGCATTTCATTTCATACCTATAAATGTTATGTAATATTATAAATGCATGTATATACTGGATATATATGATATATATTATATCTAAATCTTGAATATAATTTTGGAGATAATGGATATTTTACGACATGGACAACTTGTAATTATAAGAAGTTTATTGTTAACTCATGTACCAAAGATCGACAAAACGACCCTTATTAACTTAAATGATTACATAATGTTCATAATATGGTAATAAGTGATGAAAAAGGAATAATGAACATGAATATGTTTCTTAAGTAAATAGAAATTAAATATAGTTTATTATTCAGGAGAGTAATGAATGATCAAGTCAAGTCAGACATGATGTAAAGGTTTATTCTACAACATCTTCATCATTCAACGTTGTTCTTATGTAATTATCTTCTCGGACATCATTATCATCCACATCCATGTTTCATAAAAATGTATTTCAAGACAATTTTATACTATTTAATAGAAAATTGGTTAAATTCATTTTTACCCTTATTTGACTTTATACGTTTTTGAATGGAATCATTCCGTCATTATCCAAACAAGGTACATTTTGACAATTTCAGAAACAATTATGGTAAGAATGTATTTTTTATATTATATGGAGTGTGTGGCTATTTTCCATGGTTATAAAATATTTGAAGCTTCCATTATATTCTTATAAGAATATTTTCAATGTAACTGTTTTCTTTTACAATTATGTGACTTTTAAGTGATTAAAAAAAGTTATTTCTCTCAATAGTTTTGATTTCATCTATGTAAACATTCTTTGATGGATTTTAAGATTATTTGAATTTGATTTATTATTATTCAAAACATCCATATAGTATTGATGATTTTGTGATATTTTTGACTATGGATGTGTTAATTTTGACCATTCAATATTTATGGAGAAAGTATTGACATTTCGTATGCTAGTTTTAATATGAATGTTTATGTTATTATTAAACATGTTAATATGAAGAATGCATCAGACATTATAAGTGACGGGTGGATCCCACTATAGCTCTTCGATGCATCATTAGGTCTCATGAGACAAGCTAGTGTCTTGGCACAAGGCCTTGACAAAATCATATTTGTAGTCTTGGAACAAGGCCTTAATTATGTGGTTATGATAGTCTAGCAATATTCATTACATCATTATGAAAGTGGTAATTGATATTGCATGTGATTATTCGACTTGTATAATAATTATGAGAATATGTAAATGGAATTATTTCATTTTATCTATTCCATATTATGTTGGAGTTCATGTTTAAAATTCTTTAGTTTTAGTTATACATTGCATTAAATGTTTCTGTTTATTTATGAATGTTTTCACTATATTGTTATCCTTACTGAGCATCTGAACTCAACCCTTTCAATGTTTTAATTTTTCCCATGATGTGAAGAAGTATTTTTTGAATTACCTGTAGGGATATTATGAGGGGATATGAAGAAAAGATATTGTTGTTTTTTTCCCATAATGATGTAATTTAAGGCTTATGAATACTTCTAGTGTTTCTAAGGATAATAAAATAATCGGTCTTTCGAGACTTGATCTTTTGTGATCATGTAAATATTATGTAATTATGCACCGAATTTGGGAATTTGGGGACCGGGCGTTACTTGGGTGATGTGGGAAAGTCTTCTGAAGTGTAGAAACAGAAACCCCGAATTCAATATGAAGGAAAAAAAGAAGATTAACCTTGAGCCTCATGTAAAAATGATCCCTCATACATTTATCCCACAGAAGAATGAATGAGGATAAATAGAAGTGAGAAGACATTTCCTTTCATGAAGTGTTAGTTCTGTGGATATTTGGACCATACCATGTCTTATTACAAAGAGACACGAAGCTATCTGAATGGAGAAGATATAGGAGTTCAATAGAGGAGAACAAATTGATATACTAATACTTTTAGAAGAAACAACATCATATGGATATTGTTATCGGTCTTCTATCATTGGTCATAATTCTGTCAATTGAAGGCAGAGAAGGGGAATTGACACCTCATACCAATATTCAAGCCACGTCGTGTCTTGTTAGCAAGACAATGTTTCTCTTTCAAACTGGGTTTCTCCTATCAAAGAATATTTTGACTATGAAGAACCTAGTTACACAGAATAGATAATTGAGAGGCCATTAGTGAACTATACTCAATCCAATGTCTAATGGAAATAAAGGAAGAAAATTGAGAAATACTTCCTTGTAGAGGTGGCCCTCAAAGCTACAAAATGCAACAATACATGGATTCTGGATAGCAGTTTGTTCATATCATATGATAGTTAATGTTGGCCTATTAATGGATATAAATTAGAAGTTTGATTGTATAGTATGATTTGGTAATGATGGAGATCTGAAAATCAACAGCAGTGGATTACTGAATTAGCTAATTGAGAGCTAAAGAAGACTGAAGTCCTTTATTTAGATGACCAATATAATAATCTACTCATTGTGAGAAAACTCTGTGACATAGAACATATAGTTACTTTTAATAAGAAAGGATTCACTATCATGGGAATGACAAGAAATTCACTTATGAAAGGATGCATAATAGAAGGAAACATGTATCAGGATGATAGTAATGAAAATGGTTGTTTCATGACTGTTGATGATGATAACAATTTGTGCCATCAGAGACTAGGACACATCAATCAGCAATTCATGGAGGAAATATCAAAATTGAGGATTGTCATGTACATTCCACACCTGAAGCGTGAGCGTGAAAAGTCTTGTGATTCTTGAATTCGTGGGAAGCTGGTTTGTAGTTTATATTAGACAAAGTAGAAAAGAGCATACCATCTTCTTGATCTAATTCATACAGATGTATGAGGGCCAATAAATGTTGCCAGAACTCATGAAGAAAGGTAATTTTTCATTTTCATAGATGATTATAGTAGAATGTCATGTGTAATTGTCATTCATAGGAAACGTCGTGTGCTTGACTATGTGAAAACATATCGGCAAATCATTGATTATGATATTGGACGAACTATCAATGTGTTGTGATCTAAAATGAAATAGAATACACATCCATTGAATTTGAAAATTACATGGAGAAGCATGGGATACAAACTGAGGTAGATGCTGTGATAACTCCACAATAAAATGGAGTTGTTGAATGTTGGAATCGACAGGTGAACGTCATGCCATTAACTATGCTGATTGAGAGTTGTATTCCATGACACTACTGAAATGAGGATGTTCAAGCTGCAGTATATATTCAAAATCAAACAGGACATCCTATGGGTGAGACGAAGAAACCATATTAATTGAGGCATGGAAGGAAACCCTCTTTGAAATACTTTCGTGTTTTTGTAAATAAATGTTTCATTAGTAACTAAGAAAGAAATCAAGGGAAGTATGCTAACAATGCAGATGAAGGAGTTTTCCTCGGATAATCATTGATCATCAAAGACAACAGGTGTTTCAACAAGAGATTAAGAAGGATTGTGGAAAGCACTGATGTAAGGATAATTAAAGAGAAAACCACAAATGCTTCAAGGAAGCCATATGCTCATATGACAGAATCTGAGGAAGAAATTAAACGTGGAGAAAATAGAAATATAGAAATACAGGAAGCTGTAAAAAACCCTCAGTAGTAACATCATGATGTTTACTCAGATGATGAATTTGAAAAAGAAATTGTGGCTGTAGATAATGCAACTGAACCACACAGGAGAAATAGTAGAGCTTAGATTGATCCATCTAACAAAATTGGGGACAAGAGCACAGCCACACAAACAAGGATGATGAGAAATAACACAAAATATGTATTTCTGTCAGTTCTGGAGCCATCCTCAATTGATGAAGCTGCAACAGATGAATCCTGGTGAAATCCTTGAATGAAGAGTTAGATCATATTAACAAGTATCAGACATGGGATCTTGTCTAGAGACCCAAAGGGCACAATGTGATTGGTACAAAAATGTATCTTCAATAATATGTTAGATGAGCATGGAAGTGTTATAGGAAACAAGGCATGACTGGTATTTAAAGAATACTCCCATATTGAATGAATTGGTGTTGAAGAAACCTTTGCTAATGTGGCAATACTGGAGTAAAACTAGCTTTTTCTTGCCATGGTAGTCGAAAGGGGATATAAAGTAAGTCAAATGGATGTCAAGACAACTTTTTCGAATGGTGTACTCGAAGAAGAAGTCTACATCAAACAACTAGTGGGTTTTTTTCATGATATTGATGAAACAAAGGTATGAAAACTAAATAAAGCACTATATAGTTTGATGTGGGTACCACGAGCATGGTATTACCAGATGGACTCGTATATCAAGAGGTTGGAATTCAAAAGAGGAGGAGTATACCACAATCTATATGTGATGAATTATCCAAAAGATCAGTTCATGGTTCTAGTCTATGATGGTGACATTATATTTTGTGGTAGCAGGCAGAAATCAGTGGATGAATTTTCCAATAACATGAAATCAGAAATTAAAATGTATATGAATGGGGAGCTAACATATTTCGTGGGACAATGAGTGATTCAAAGGTACGATTACACTTTCATTTCTCACGAATAGTATGCAAGAGAGCTGCTGAAGAAGTTTGATATGCAAGATTCCTAACCAATATCAACTCAAATTGCAGTTGGAACCAGACTTTGAAAAATGAATATGGGGAATCTATAGACCCCACTACGTACGAAAGGATAATTGGGAGCCTACTGTACATAACATCGATATGGCTAGATATTGTCATTGCAACCTGTCTAGTATCTCGGTTTCAGTGTAATCCAAAGGAGAAACATATGACAGCAGTAAAAATAATCATGAGGTATATTCAATGTACTAAAAATTGTTTCTTATACTTTGTTGCAGGAAGAAACAATGAATTATAAGCATTTTCTAATGCTGATAGGGATGGAGATGTAATGGACAGAATGTCCACCAGTGGTGGAGCATTCTCTATTTGGAATAAATGTGTTGTCTTGTAGAGCAAGAAACAAGAACGTACTTCTCTTAGCACTGCTGAAGCTGAGTATATCTCTGCACAAAGGCATACACTCAAGTACAATGAATGAAGCAATAACTAACAGATATTCATGACTAGGTGAAGAAACCAATGGTAATTTACTATGATAACAAGAGCACAATTGATCTTACAATGAATCTTTTTCACCATTTTTGTACAAAACTTATTGAAAACTAGTATCACATTATAAAATAAAAAGTTGAGAAAGGAGTGATTAGAATGGATCATGTGGGAACTGATGAGCAATTTGCTGATATGCTGACCATGCCACTATCTGCAGCAAAGTTTTAGAAGCATCGTTTGAACCCTGGTGTTCAGCCACCTCTTAGTGCATAAGGTGGTTACACAATACCCCTCTCCCCAATTATGATAATTGTTTTTAAATAGTTTATGGATGCAATGTAGTTTTTGGGGGAGATACTATCCTAGGAGAGTGTGGTTTGAGCTGAACAATGAACAATTACCAGTCTTTGGGTTTATTATCAATGGAGGAGAAAAGAATAAATTCAGGCATGTAATGATTTTGTGACACATTGTGAATTCAGTGGCAGTGATAGGATGGGAAGGAATACATTGGACGGGAACCCAATTCAACCTTACTCTCTTGTTTTATACACAAGCCATTATTCACATATACTTAGATTGTTGGCTGAGTTGATTTTTGCATTTGTGGTTTGCCTTTGGCTAGTGCTCTATAGAATTTATTTACTAATTGCCAATATTCCCATAGTGTGAGATTGTTGGAACCATGGTCATTCTATGCATGAATTGGATAATGGTTTGAGTTTTTTGTCAATCCACAAGGGGTTTTGTTTGTTTTCAATCCTCAGGTGTTGTTCATAATGTTTCTCCCATGTTTGGATTTGGGGATGGATGAGTCACGCAGGTTGTTTGGTGACACATTCTTGCCATGATTTGAAGAAGTGCGACAATTGTCCATTGCACGCCAAAACTGGTTCGGGTGAAAAAGAATGTGAATCACACAAGATTGAGGTTAAAAACATAACTGACATGAAGCTATTAGAGGTGAACTTGGGTGTTTTATTTAAAACATGTCTATTGGACCTGGAGAAGTGCACCATGTGTGGTTGATGTACACCAGTCATTCTGGGGCTATACGAATGCTGAATGTTTTCCTGATACCATCATTGCAAAGTGAGATTAATCTGCATGTGGAAGTTGGACTTCAACAGAGCATCAACATACAACAGTGGATGTATTCATTAGCAATTTTGAAGAGACCTTCACATCTATAAAATGAGTGGGACTTCACTATAGTCGGTGAGCCCGGGGGAGTCAACGAGTGTGACCCGAGGGCCATAGTAGGCTATCCTTGAACAGTTGTAAATTCAGTGAGCATGGGACAGAGTGAATTTTCAAAAACCTCTATAATCCACAATGATTAAGGTATAGTGGAATTTGGTATGACCAAAAACCTGTCAGCATATTCTCCTTGGACGTATCCCTTAGTGGTGAACCATGTAAAAAGTGTTGTGTTATCTTTTTGCACATGAATGTTTTATTTATTCTGATATCCATTATAGAGGTTAAACTATTTTCTACCATCATGGGAACAAGATATACTAGTTCAAAGGAAACATTTGACACTGAGATTCACCAATCCCACCTCAGAGTGTCCCGGGGTCCTTCAAATACCCTGTGAATTAATAAGGATTCATGAAATTATCATTATAATGAGTTCCCTGAAGTAGATAATTGTTCCCCCAAAAGGATATGATGAGCCCAACCGCTCATCCTCTCAACCAATGCATATTATTATATATCATATAGTTCAAACGTAAAAAACACCTACCTTTGGAATGTATTGCCATTTTTGATAAACAATTGTTGTTTTTTAGATTCCAGGAATAATTACAATGGAAACATCCTAGAAACAGTTATTCATAAATTGGAACATATGATTGAAGGACATACAGAACATAAATTTTGAACCCAACGTGAATCCTTAACCTATTTAATATTTTTACACACTTGTTAGGACCCTATTAATTGAAAAAGGATGTCCAGAAAATGGAATAAATCATTCATGTATCCATTCATAAGATGTCACATTAATGGTCTCTATTGTTGTTTTCATGTTTTTCCTAGAACTCCCTTCAGTCCAAAATGGATTTTTTCAAGATGACATCTATGATATTTCTGATCGCATCTCAAGATAGATCCCCATACATGGAAAGGATATCATCCACCCCCCAGTTTCTTCAACGGTGTGTCTCCAATGTGTTGGTAAAGAAGTACCATCATCATGGTAGAATCCCATCATTGGAAGCTTCCTAATAGGCCATCCAGGTTGATAACAATCCTTGATTGTCCCAAAAACGATGAATAATGATCAAGTCTCAAATGGTGCCAACCATTATCTTCTACATTTTTGCACACTTATACCTAGAATGAAAAAACCAGTCCCTCCCATACTACAAGGAGGAGGATCAAGAGGTAACTCATGGCCTAAATTCACAGATACAGGTATCCTTCCTGAGGATCGCCACAAAAAATTGCCTCCAGAAAAATCACATGGTAGTGAACCCCCAACATGATGGGGGTGTTGTCATTATACATTCGGCTCATGTACCATAGACTCGAGAAATCAAGATGAACCACCATTGACAAAGTCCAGTCAATAGAGAGTAGTTTCTCACTTTTTTCCCCTCTGGAAATGTCCATTAACCCAACATGATGGAAAACAACAAGCGGGCACATGCACCTGTCCATCTTAATTCTGCTATCTTGAAGACAAATCTTGAAGGGACCCACTAGTATTGCTAGGAAAATTTGGCGGGGTTTGATGAATAGTAATGTTGACAAGTTTATAAAGTAACCGACAATAATAAGGGTTGTCTGACTATATTTAAAGAATCCCACCAATCAAATGTGGTGGAAACAGGTGAATAGAAACATACACCTTCCGTCATTCACCAATTCTTCTAGAAGCCTTGTATTATAGTATTTAAGTGTGTTCATCAAACATGTTTGATGGAAAACAACCATTAGGCACATACACCGACTAACATTCATCAAGAATTCCAATAGTCAAATTTGGCTGTGTACATAGAAGTCATTCAGGAATCTCCTAGGACAAATATAGTGCAGACTCAACTCTCTGCCCCTATAAATGAGTACTATCAGTATGCATTGATAGGAAAAGGAGTACTTGAGTAGAAACATACACTTTCCCCTGATAACTAGTTCTCTTAGAATGATTCCACAACTATGTGTAAGAGAGAATCCAAGAACAAATCTCATCAAACATGGTAGGAAAATCAATAGCCAAGCTGTAATATTGCTCTTCTTAGTGCTAGAGTTCTTGAGGCCTTCAGAAATGTATCTATTGCAGCTCAGGATCCTACAATCTAATTATAGAATTATGGGAGTGGTAATAGAAATTCTGGGCTTCTCTTTCAGAAACTTCTAAATGAAGGCTTGATTCATGAAAAATTAATCAATCTGTAGAGTCTACCTCTGAATGAGATTCATGAAAACACGTAGTGTGGCACGAATTCCAATGAGCTAGAGGATATATCACATAATTTATTCCACCGTTATGGACGTCCTTATGATATAATTCACTGTGAATTTCCTCTATATAGTAGTATTTTACATTTTCAGGTTAATTATATAATTGACAATGTTGTGATGATAAATCCCATTTATCTTGATGCACATTCCAAAACAAGGACAGTAATTTCTGATGCCTCACCATTAATGAGTGAAATACGTTCTGAACCACGAGGCATCTTAAGGGAAAAGTCTTTATCCGAACCTCCCTCGGGATATTTGTCATAAAATTGGGGTTTCGTCACTTTGGTCATTCCAACTGGAGAAAATTTTAATTAAAGATGATGATGATATGTTAATCATGAGAAATGAACTAGATAAAGGGGAAATACCATTCATGTTCTTGCCATTGGAGAATTATCAATATAAATTTCTAGAATTGATTGAATAAGATTGCATTATTATTGTCTACCTCAATATATGGAATACTCTTCATCATTCAAAAACCAATGTGTTACCAAAATATGAATAACAATATCATGTAATGGTAATAAGAAGGGTTGATACACTAATTTGATATTGAATCTCTCTCATTTACCCACCATCCAATGGATGAAGAGTAGTAGAGCGCCCTTCAACATAGAAGAATTAATGCTCAATAGAGGCTATTCCAATTAATTTCTAACACACCATCTGTTGTTCATATCCCATGGAGCATTCCATTTCACTGCACTCCACAGTCAGAAAAACAAAAAAAAAGGTTGACTCAAGAAAAGTTGTTGCCCATGGCATGATACAATCAACAAATTTCACATGTAATCAATTTTATGATCATGAATGGGGCCCAACAAGATCTCATCATATCCATCCCCAAAAATGGAGGCTATTGAGACAATGATGAATCAAGCATATAAGAATATTCTGTTGGAACCATGGTCATATTTGCATGTTTTAGAGATTGTTTTGTGTTTTTTGTCAATCCTCACTGCAAGTTCAGAATGTTCACCAGCAGAGTGATCTGACAGTTCAAGGAGAAAATAGTATTGATGGTGGCGCCGTTTTCCAGTGTTTGCCAAATTTTTGTGCCTGAAAATTGTCAAATGAAGAAATGTGGATTTTTGCAAACAGACCTGTGCACCATATACATGAAGATATGGAAACTTGTGGGCCAGATGGTTTTCAAGATCAGAACATCTTTTTATGGAAAATGGATAAGGGTTGCACAAGTTATGGGTTGGTCACGCAAGTGACCTGCACGCCGATTATGGGCTTGCGCGCCAATGCCTTGTTGGTTTGGAATCATGCACACCTGTTGTTCATCATGTTCAGGACATCAAAATATGGCTATGGAAATAAGGTCATGCAAGTATTGGTGGTGTTGCACATGTGACCTATGCATCGTGAAAGAATACTTGCACACCGATGCCTTGGAAGCTTCAGAACTTACGCTCCTATGGTTATTCATGATCATAAGATTAAAATATGGAAGAGGAAGGAGGTTCGCGCATGTTTGGTTTTAGGTCGCGGATGTGTTTTGAAGGGAATGAGACCTGTGCGCCGAGACTGGCGCAACGTAGGGAGACTTGCGCGCCACCACATAGGTAGTCCAATTTTCCTATAAATATAGGTTGACCCCTCCTCATTTGGAATAAAGTTCAAAACTAAGAGAAAATCAGAGCTCCTGTCTCGCAGGTGAAGAGTCGCGCAAGTTGTGGTGCGTCGTGCAAGTATAAGATGCGCGACAAGTGTGTGACCTGTGCATTAGTGTTGGAAGATGCTCACCGGTGGTTGGTTGCATGTACAAGGAGATTTGGGCGAGAAGGTAAGGTAGTCACGCATGATAGAAGTTGAGGACGACATTGTCGCACAGGTGGTTTGGTGGTACCTGCACTCTAGTGTGGACTTGCGTGGCGGATACTTGCACATCGTTTTTGGACCTACGCGCGAGTCTTAGAGAAGCGCGCTAGGTGAGGTTTTTGGTATTCCGGACATCTAGAAGCTACTCGGCATCTAGAATATTTCCCGATACCTTCGGAGCACTGTGGAATTGGTGTACGAGTGAATATTGGACTTCAACAGAGCATCTACATTCAACAGAGGATGAATTCTTTTGCAATGATGAAAAGACCTTCACGTCTATAAACTGAGTGTGACTTCACCAAGGGTAGTGAGCCCGGGGGAGTCAACAGGAGTGACCTGAGGAATGCAGTGAGCTACCCCTGAACAATTGTATAGGTATTGAGCCTGGGACAAAGTGATTGTACCCAAACCTTTGTAATCTACAACTAGTGAAGATTAGTGGAATTTAGTACGACTGACAACCTGTCGGCATATGCTCCTTGGACGTAGCCCTTAGTGGTGAACCATGTAAAAAGTGCAGTGTCTTCTCGGTGCATGTGAATGTTTTCTTTCTAATCATATTCATCATATAGGTTCAACAAGTTCCTACCAATGTGGGAACAAGATCTATCACTTTAAAAGAAAAAAGTTGTCACCCTGATTCACCCCTCCCCTCTTAGGGTGTCCCGGGGACCTTCATATTAAGTAGTCTTCTTACTTATGGGATGTTCCCCCATCAAATTACACAATTATCTGAAATAACACACTAATGTTTGAAGGTGATTTGTGTGGTTATCTAATAATGCATCAAGTTAAACTCTGAACAAATTTTTTTAATATCAGTAGACCAGCAGTGAAGCTATAAGTAATAGAAGTTCAAGAACCACCATAACTTGCAGGGATGTGGGCTGGTTTAAATCAACATTTCAATACAATAAAAAATGTTCAATGGTTTGAAAAAAACGAATAGTAACATCCCCATCCCTGAAGGCTAGGGGACCTTTCACATTTAAAATCCCCTCCTCAGTAGAAGTTAGGTTTCTTCTAATTAAGAAAGAAGACATAAGGAGATAGCACAACTGATCTATTCGGGGATTTTATTTAGGTAACTGTTTGAAAAAAAATTCTTGAGAGTTCAACATATAGGAGAATAGAGACTCTTAAAAAATACAAAAGTAGATGATCTTATAAAAATATTGACAGAATTCTATAATTTAATTATTCATCAGTAAATGTTATTAATAACATTTCATAAGATCCTCCATTATATGATTATCATTTAGGTGAATCTGTAGATGAAGTTATAATCCATAATATGGTATACACTAAATAAAATAAAAAAGGTGTATGTACCCAAAATCAGAGGAATTACCAAAATTTATGTATACCCTTAGATAACAAACTCTCACCCTTCCAAAACACATCTAATAAATAAAAAAGTAAATGTCTTATTACATGTCACTTTTACAAAAGATAAGGTCAATACCATTCACTTGATGATATATTTAAATAGCAAGAATAGGAGTTGAGAGAGTGGAAAATAATTAATACAGAGTTACTTCAAAGCAGCATTTATTCTAGAAATACTCCTTATCCAGATCCTCATCTTGCACATCCTATGAGATATCCTCAACAAAGAGGACATGTGGAAACTTCAAATGCAGATACTGAATTCCCATAATTGACTACACAACCAAGGAATGTTCAAAAACATCTTTATGGGCCCGTTATCATGGGTTATCCAAGGAAAATACCACAAGTGCCATCACCAATGGATTTACTGGTTATTACACAAGTTCCAGTGCCAGCAGCAATACCATTACAAGTCCCAACTCATCCAGATATAATACGTGTTATTATGATCCCAATTGAGGCATAAAAACATGATTGTAAGCTATAGAAGAATGGTGTCTACTAGTTCATCCATAAAATAAAGATTACCCTAAATTAGTAAATCTAATCCCTGCCCCACTGAATTTTGTGAATACTATATTCCAAATATTTAATGGGTTCAGAGGACCAAAACAAAATTTAACAAATTTTGTTTCAAATTGTGCCCCATGATGGGGACTCCTCAACAACAATAAGCTGTAAAGATCAGGTGTTTTGTACAGTGATTACAAGAAATATCTTTTTATTGTACACATGTTTGCAATACCGATCAATTACTGAATGGGAACATCTCCGCAATAAATTCATTCTTCAATTCAGCTCAATGCTTCCAAAAAAATTAGTTTTTGATCTCACAAATTGCATAAAAAGTTAAAATTAAAGAGTTTCTGATTTCATTGATCGGCGGAAAGGATTTACATATTTCTTAAATATGGCACTCCCTCAAGAAGCGTTTCTACCAATTTTCATGGAAAATTTCTGTGATGAGTTACACACACCATTGATCCCTATGAAATAAATAAGAGCGTTTCGAGACATCACATCAGTTTCCAAAAAGGTTGAATATTCCATTATGGAATACAAGGATTAAACTCTTGTAATTCCATCATCTCCTAGAAGGAGAATAGGGAATGAAGAGGCGGCTACAGTCACACTCAAGTCAGAACATGTACCATCTTCCACTTCAAAACCTTCGTCATATCAATGATCTCCTCCTATCGAATGTAAATAGAAATGATTGACTCTTGATGATGATAAAAGTGATCAAATGATGAAACCATTTGAAGAATTAATGGAAAATCATTATTCATTCCGAAATGGAAAGGTTCCTAGTTACTTATTCTTATTTTTGGAAAATAAACTAGTTTAGTGGACAAGGTCGAAGTAACAAAACAAAGAAGGATATGAGGATCTTTATAATTATTTTCCCATTCACCAGATGTTGGGAAATCCCATTCAGTAGTGTTGTGTTTTGAAGGATCTCCTACAAAAAATGGTTGACTCTGGAAATGTATAATTGAAATGTTCATTAGCCCATATAGCATGTAATATTGCTATTGATACAGAGGAATTAGGCGAATGGAAAGAACTCAAAAGTAGAAAATGTTTAGTAACATGATGATTGGATGGTAAGAAAAATGGTCAACTGAAATCCTGAAATTTTACAAACACTGTTGAATCAACCAATTATGTCTTATAATACATCGGCAACATCAAAAAAACCTTCATCAAATGATCATCATTCAAAAGGAAAATACTTAAATAAGAAACATGATCATAAGGTTAAAGAGCATTCAGAGTATGAAGAGATCATGTCAAGGCCAATGTTATAATTGAATCTTTAAGATTTCTTTCCATCTGCTTCGAAATCCTAGGAACTTCCCTAACAAAAGGAACAACCAGAACTGACATGACAAGCAGAATCATCATCAGATGAAAAATTGATACTTTGTTCTGTCAACGTTTTCCACATAATGGATCCATATGGAAATGGTGATTCTAATTATAATGAGCCAGATTTCCCAATACCTAAATGGGGAACTAGAGGACGAGGACAAGGATGATGATACATGCGAATACATGGGAATTATAGATTCCACTATTTTAACTCTACCCTTACTCGAACCATATATATGGAAAAAACTTATGGAAGAGCCCTTCGGTGGGCTCACCAAGAGCATGGATTTTATTCTGTGCATGACAGGTTCAATCCAAATGTGATTATTTTGGAGGACCTATTAGAAGATACAAAATCTTCTTCTAAACAAGTAGATAGATGTAGTCATTCTAATCTACCAAAAATAGAAGTATTTCTAGTTTCTACTATGACTCAGTGTCCAACAACATATGGAAAATCAACATCCAAGGCACCAGTAAAGCCACATTTCTATGTTGGGAAAAGCAGACCTCTTGACCAAAAGTATGAGGTTATGAAATAGTTGGACCATGTAACCTTCAAGTAGTCAATTCGTCATTCCTGGAATCTATCGAACGATCTTCAAGAAGCACTTATTGGGGCTTTGTCGAGTCCTCAAGAGTTTGAAACTGAAGTTGATGATGCTGAGGTTTACCGTATAGATAATAATGATGCATAATGCTATGTAGTTTTATCCATTATATAATATGATGAAGATGATATTGTGTGTGGACATATCAGACCTTTGTACATACCTAGAAGATTAAATGATATAGACATCCATCTAACCCTCATTAATAATGGATCAAGAGTCAACCTCATTCCTGTTCATACACTCCTTCAATTTAGACTCATTGAATCTGACTTATATCATTCTACCATAAGGATTCACGGTTATGATAAGAATTACCAAGAACCTCTAGGAAATATTACACTTAGAACTCAGTTTGGATATCTTGAATCAAATTCAGACTTCATGGTTGTTCGTTAGGACACATCCTTCAATATTCTTCCTGGAAGGCCTTGGCAACATCAGCATGATTCCATACCATTATCATACCACCAATGTCTCAAATAATGTTTTGATGGTCATATTTGGAAACTGTATAGAGACAAGTCTATGTTCAAAACATATGAATCTCAATACATTGAGACATAATTTTCTCACATGAAGGGAACGAGGTCCATGGCAAAGGAGGTAACAAGAATCGATGCTCCCAATGGTTTGGAAAAGATTCCAGAAAATCCATTATTACATTTTGAGTACAGATTATGTGGTACCTATCAGTCAAATTATGAGGTTAAACTAAAATCTAAGCACCTACCTAGTGAATTCCTTAATGTCAATTGAAGAAATTGAGACTGACAGAAAGAGAGAAACTATTGATCCGCGAAGCTGGGATTAAAGCATAAATGGAGATGTATTCATTTCATCCATTAAACTAATACAAGACTCAACATAATCAATCAGAATAGAAGATGTTTTGGAAATTCTAAATGAAGACAAGGATTTGATTCCCAATTCATCAACTCGTTTTTATTTCCCTTAGAAGACCCATCATTATCAGTAGGGTCAAAAATCCTGTCTTCTTCTTTACGGTGTTCAAATATTGACTACTCTTGTAATTATGAATGTTTATCATCCTCATTTTCTATAAAAGTGAAAATCTAAGAAGTAACATGTAATTATGAAGAAGAGGATGATCATAGGGATGGTCTCCTTGCATTTTAGGAAGGTGTCTCTTCAACTGTGGATGACCTTAGATAAATATATCTGGGTATAGAATAAGATCAAATCCCCATTATAATTAATACAGGCAATACTATTAAAGAAAAAGTGTTGTATAATTCATTTATAAAGAAAAATAGAGATATATTTTCTTGAAATTATACATAATCTCTAAGGCTAAATCTTAATTTTTCCACGCATCATTTGGTTTTACCATAAGAACATTGAGGATTCAAACATAAAACCAGAATAACACAATCAACTCATGCCTCTTAAATTGAAGCTGATATTGATAAGACTATATGTGATAACATTTTTAGGAAGGATCTTTATCCAAAATGGCTCACCTACATTTTTCAGTTTAAAACGAATAATGGGAAAATAAGAGTTTTCATTGATTCCAGAGATCTTAATCGGTAATGTACTAATGATGAATTTCCAGTTTTGATCACAGAGATTTTAATTGATGAAAAATGTGGCTATGAGGCGCCTTCATTCATGGATGGATACTATTGGTATAATCAAATCCATATGTTCCAAGGCGATAAATAATCTATCGCTTTAGAGCACCTAATGGTGTGTTTTTTATCTGGTAATGCTCATTGGGATAATGAATGCATGGGAAACATATCAATGTTCCAGGCACTATATCATTAAACTCATATTAGGGAATATTGATGAATTTTATGTTGTTAATTTTTTGGTAAAATCAAGACAATGATCCAGTTATTTGGCTGATCTAGAGATCATATTCTAGAATCAACGACAACACAATTTGAAGATGAACCCCTTGAAATGTGCTTTTCGGGTAACCTCAGGAAGGTTATTTGGATTTGTTGTATTCCATTGTGGTATCAAAGTTGATCCTACGAAAACAATGTCAATAATTGGAATTTCACCTCTATGAAAATTGAATGAATTAAGAGGACTCGAAGGAAACATGTCCCATATACGGTGATTTATCACCAATTTGGATGGAAAGTGTTTTTCATTCACCATATTAGTGAAGAAGGGAGTCACCTATCAATGGACTGATGATTTCCATGAAGAATTTGAAACCATCATGAAAATTCTTTTAAGCCCACCTGTATTAATGCCCCCTTTTGAAAGAAGAACACTTATTCATTATGATTCTTCTCTAGAGTGATAATTTGGTGCCTTCAATGACCAAAATAATGATACTGGGAATGCAAACAACATTTATTATCTCAGTAAAACTATTCTTCATGATGAAACTCGACATGGAATTATTTAAAAGTTCTACATTGCATTAATTTTTTCAGTAAAGAAATTGAGGCACTTCTTGAAACATCAAGAGGTCTAATTTGTGTCACTCAACAAGCCACTCAAATTTATCAACAGTCGTCCATGGCTTACAGGGTGTCTGGAACGGTTGGAAGTTATTTTGAAACAGCTTGATATCCAGTTTATGCCTCAAAAGGCAATAAAAGTACAAGCTTTGGTAGACTTCCTTGATGATCATCCATCAACAAAAGTTATATCACTAAATACATAAATTCCAGATGATGTAGTCTTTTCTATTAATGAAAATTACCAAACATGGGAACTTTACATTGATGGTACCTCAAGATGTACAACATGGAAGTAAATGGAGTACCCTAAACTCAAAATATTTGGGTAATGAATTTATCCCATATTTCCAAATAGGGAAGTGTTACCTTATTCCTTCTTATTCTTAGATGGTGGTACCATCAATGAGGTAGAATATCATTTAATAAACACAGGATAAGAATTGTAACATCAGGTGTAAGTGAATCATTTAAAAGTGATGGTTGATTTAGAGTTGTAATCAAACAAATGAATGGTGAATATTCTCTAAGAAAATAATAGATAGTCACTTTTTGTGATTATGTGATATGGTTATTAATTTATGGATTATATAAAATATTCATAATTTTTAATAAATATTTGATTTTATGTTATCAATTATTGATGGTATATATCCTGAATTATTATAGTAGATAGATCTGTATAAACTAATATTTTTCATAAATTTGTATTATGTAACTATTTGAATATAATTTGTCTTGTAATATTCAAAAAAATTAATTAATATTTGTGTAATTTTTAATTTTTTTTATACATATACAATGGTAGTGATAAAATATAATGGGCCCTTCCCATTGTAAGTTTTGTGTGTTGGAGGAATCTAGAGATTGTTTCAAGGAGTTTAGAGGTTAAATGGGGAAACGGTGGGTGTCACTGCCATTTGAGTCTAGGTAGAGAAATGGATCCATGGGAAATGATGTATGCTAGGATTTGACAATGTTGTATCGAAGTGGGATCATATGGATACACAATAAAGGAAATCTAGGGCTATTGTCTTTTTTGGTCTTTCTACATCATTATGGTTGTATCTGTTGTAGGCCCATCACCAGTGTCAAGCACTGTATTGTAAAGAAATGTGGCTGCTCTATAGTGGTTTGTGAGGAGTCCTCCCAATCATGGGTAGCTATAGTGTGGGTTTTAGTCTATATAATATTTCCCTTTTTTAATAGAATCATCACCAAGGATCCAATTTTGGATCCCATATGTGTGTTTTATAAGGGGTTGTTATATGGTATCCTCTTACTCTGTAGTGGAATATGTGGTCTACAACATGGTCATAGGGGTTGCGTTGTGGTCCTCTAAAAATATGTCTACAAATTAATACACCAAAGGCACATGGACTCTGTTTTCTCCCACTCATTAGTCTTGAACCCTTGTTACCAAATGGTAATTTAAGAAGGATTGGAGGCCTTATTTTTATAGTCATCAAACAAAAAATGCATAGTTCAATATGTTGTAATCTCAATATTTCTAATCCTCTTTTTTAGAGGTTTATCACGATTTCGTCTTATTTCTTCATGATCCTTCTATCAATATTAATGGAGATGATATATATATTTTATATTGGGTTTTATTGGTAATTTATTAATTCATTCATGGAAAAACAACATTAGGGGATCATAGTTTCCTCACAGCACATTTGATTATACATCTATGACATTGATTCATTCTCATGAAAATAATGTCAAAGCTTTGAGGTAGGGAATTAATTTAATATCCTATTTATTTACTTGAAACCATTAATTTCCTGTGTTTTATCACTTTGTGTGTTAGTTTAATTAACCAAATAAATATTAAAATGTATTAATGAATTGAATTGGTTTAATTTTAGTTATCTCAATTTGATTCATTCCATGATGATAAGTGATTGCCTCATGTTTTTCTAGATAGTCGGAATTTTTTAGTATTCATTTTATAGCATGTTGTTATTCTTGTTTAATAACGTTTCAATTTTTGAGTTTGGATAATGAACATACTTATGATAATGTTTTTCTAGTTGGATAGAGAATTAAAGAGGTGGCATGCTTAACAAATTCGTTCTTTCTCATTATTTAATATTAATCAAATTGATGCATGTATGCATGTTAAAATAATATTGTTATTTGATGTGTTAATGGAATTGGATAATGAAATTGAACCTAGAATCATTTTGGATGACAATAATAGTCATGAATAATGAATTTTGTTCATCCTTAATATTATTGAATTAGATGCTTATTTTATAGAGCATGTTTAAATAATTTACTATCTCATTATGGTCAATCTCTTAGGTTTTTGTAGTTGGAACCTATTGATATCACCAAAATAGAATTTAATTATCACTGAATGGGGGAAGGGGTGAATCAGTTATATCTATTTCGTTTAGGTCTCCATTCATAAGAAACAACCATCAGCTCTAGTTATAGTTTTTTGTTTCAGCTGAAAACATATCAAACACATAATAACATGAACATTAGTATTTATATGGATGGCTATGGAACACAAGTAGTTAGTCCTTATTATGGTTTTGAAATAATCTGATAACACATAATCCACAAGAAAAAAATTTTCTATAGAATTCAATGAGTAGGCCATGCCCTTACACTCATATAACACAATGATCAATAAAAGAGTGCATGTGATTCATGTATAGACAAATTATGTAATATATGTTATGTAAAAAACATGTTATGGTGATTCCTGATCATCATTTAGTAATACGATCTTACAAAAAAAATTCTTCACTTTCTTACATAGATGCTTGTAAGAACATCTAGGACATATATATGATACTCAATATGATTTTCCATTCTAATTCCCATGTTTGATTTCTCAAAATGTATAATATATTTCTATCAGAATACCATTGAATCATTTATTAGATTATTATTCTTTAGTAAAAAAATTGAAATAACTATTTTCCTGGTCTGATTATCTATCGCATTAAGATATAATTAAAAATATAATCTGTCTATTCTTCTTATTCTTCCTCAATTTTCTAATAAATGTTTTCACCCATGATCAATGCGGAACAAATGCATGCCGTAAATGTGAATAAGAACTCATAGAATATGAGTGTATCAAAATCTACATTTTAATACACTGGCATGCATGTGGAGTTTAAAAAAATTAACAGAAATGATTTTTCTCCCTAGTTTCACATTGGGGTTTTATTATACGATAATATAAGTAAAATATTCAACATTATATTATGTAAAAATAATTTTTGTTCAAGTGGTAGACACTAAATTTAATATATTCATTATTATTAATTGGATTGTATATTTTAAATTTATTGAAATAAAATTTGATTCATTGGACAATGGAATTATTAGGTATATTATTGAAATTATTATTATTAGGAAGGATAGCTGGAGAAATTTTATATTAGTGTATATATATGATAAATAAGTCAATATAATAATTGGATAAAAATAATATGAGAAATATAAGAAAAAATTAATATATGTAGAAACATAGATCGAATGTAAATGAGAAATTTATTATTTATAGTGAAAACAAGTTCATATTTCTATAATTTTATTGATTAATAATCTGAATTTTTTTATCATGGGTATTGAAATTTTGATTAATATAACATGATATGGGGATTTATTCCATAATTTTATAATATATTGGTAATTTTTCAGAAATTTTTGAATCTATGATATTAATTATTGAGAACAGATATCGTAAATTTATCTTGTAAATTGATCTATATAAAACAAATTTTAAAAAAAAATTAATTATAAAACTATATAAATTTTATATGTGATATGATATTATAAATATTTATTTAATATGAATTTTTTTGAAATACAAATAAAAATATTTTTATTAACTTATTCAGGGTACATGAGAGAAATAAAATAATGAACATGAATCATGGGGTTATAAAATAGTGAAGGCTAAGAGTTTTCACACGTACCAGATTCAATGCATTTGGGGGGAGGAACCCAGTGTTTGAGAAGCATGAAAGCTGTTCTTATAGAGTTTCATAGTAATCGTGGATGTCTACAACAATAGTGCCTTCAATACATTTATGAGTGATATCCATGTGGTTTTTCAGAAGCTCTTTACATCTTCGAACAATATACTCTATATACCATGGTGTAGAACCACATACACTAAATGCATTATTTATGCCAATTGAATTGATTTCAACCACTGCAAGATGGATAATATTCTGATTACATAGATTATAAATAGTGGGAATATTCTGTGGATCAGTCTGAAGTGAATTTCTACAACTAAAGTGATCAAAAATGCCATATCCAAATAGCCTATCACATCTTAGATCACCCTTACACCCATCATCTAACCTGAATTGAGGGATCCATCACTGTTCATTATATCCCCTCGAGATGATGATTCTAATACACCCACCTACCCAGACTTCTATTGGAATCACTAAGGGCTGATGTGATTGGGATAAGGTAACAAATATATGGGACAGTCACACAACTCAATCAGATTTGGGAATGATTAATTAGAATACTTCTAGTCTTTGCCACATGGATCATTGCAGTTCCTGAATATCCCTAGTGACAAACACCATTATGTTCACTCTAGATATACCAACATCTAGCTGAAAATTTAAGGTCACATTGTTTTCACTCCGGAACATTATTTTCAGTACCCTAAAACCACTAGCTAATGAAGTCATCACTTGAGTCGTCTTACAGAGACCATCCCATGATACTTCAAAACACCCGCCACATAATTTATTTCCAGTCACTATCAAAAAAGATATTCTTAGTGTTCTCATTTTATTTCTCCCTACAAAAGATACATTTCATTGCTAGATTAACACCCAAGTTCATAAGGATCACATCATTTGGAAACAAAATATGTCACACATAAAATACTAGGATGTTAATCTTTGATGGTATTTCACTGAACCATAGAACATTAATCCACTCCAACCTGTTACATTCCTTCATCAATATGTCATTATATGACTTGGTTGAGAATTTTCCCAATGTAGATCGTGTGATGACATATCGATCCGGCTGTGAGTTCATGACAATAGCATCAAATGTAGTTCAATGATATCTATAAAAAGGAATATATGAATCTATTTTTGGAGGAACCTAGATGAGGATTCAAGGAGTTTAATGGATAAATGATGAAAAGAGGTGGGTGCCACAACAATTTGAGGCCAGGGTGTGGTGTGAATCCTTAGGTTGTGTCATAAACAAGGCATATCTGGTATGGTCTCCTGACTATAGTGTAGGGAGACTTGAAGGAGGAAAATCCGTGCTACTTATTTTTATTCCTATTTTTTCCTTCGTTTTTGAATACAATGTTTTCCTTTTCCATGTGTTGATTATTGAATTATGGTGTGATGTGGATATGGCCTAGTAGTATTTGAGGGAATTGTCGAGTCGAGGGTGGCTGCAATGTGAGTTTTATTTAGGGATGCAGTCCCCCTTGAATAAATAGAATATGAACTGTAGATCTTTATGTGGTTCCCAAACATGGGATTTACCATGGGATGCAATATATTTTCACTTACTATGTAGTTGTATCCGTGGTATACTGTGTGATGGTATGGGTTGCATCATGGTACATGAGAAATCAGTTTGCCTATAAATACTCTCAATAACACTAGACATTGTTTTCTCCCACACTTTTTTCAAGGAACATATACAGCTAAGGGTTCATTTTTAAGGATTTGAATCCCCCTTTTGATTGGGATGAATACTAAATTAAGGAGTTCAATATGTGGTGACATGAGGTAGGCTCTTCCTCTTTTCTAGTGGGTTCTCTCCGTTTGATCTCTTCTCCTCCCATTATTTCATTCTTAATTATGGTAGTTGAAATCCATCATTTAAATTGAGTTTAATTTTTTTCATTATCTCTAGGATCTTGGAATGAAATACTTGAGATATTTTAGTTTCCAAAGGCAAGTGGTTATCAGAGATCTACGACATTGAATCCTTCTTTTGTGAATAACGTCAATGCTTTGAGGATTGGGATTCATTTATAATCCTATTTATTAACATAAAATCATAAAATGAACATATTTTCATCCATATGTACGGAATTAAAATTAAAATAATAAATATTAAATTGTATTTAAAATGGAATTAGTTTATGATTATTTATCGCATGTTGTTTCTTTACACAATGATAAGAGTTTATTTCTTGTTTTCCAATATAATGTTTTATCTACACTAAAAAAATATATAGAATGTTGTTATGTTTTGATTATCATGATGAAATTGATGAATTTTGATAAATAACATAAATCATATAATGTTTTATTGTTGGATAAATAATTAAAGAGGATACATGATTAACAAATCTCGTGTTTCTCATAATTTTAGGGTAATCAAAATGATGCAAGTATTAATTTTTAACTGAATGTTTTATTCCATATGTTAATGTAATAATGTAAATAACATGAAGATATAGTTCATTTTTATAAAAATAAAATGCATGATTATTGAGTTTTGATCTCCCTTAAGCATGTTGATACTGGATGATTAGGTTTTAGTTTAGGTTTTAATAATTTAATATCTAGTTGTTAATTTGGGTATTTTTTGTTCATATTTATAAAATTGAATATAACCCAATTAATTTTTTTTTTCAATTTAAATTGATTAAAATAAATTCAATTTATTATTAAATATTGTTTCATTTTATTATATTCTAGATATTTGATTCCTTATGTAGCATGAGAGAATTTACATGGCCCACTCAATTGTTAGGTCTTCTCGATTTGGGATTCCAACATGGATACCGGTTGTATACCTATTATGTTCATTTTGGACTGATTTTTTTCTAACCTAGTATTGAGAATAATATTCCTTAGCTTCAATCTCCCAGATGGTGGTGGTATTATCCTCATTAATGAACTCATTTGGTGGCCCGCCGATCCCCTATAAGCCATATGTGGGAAGCTCATAGTGTATCCTATCGGGGTTCTTACGGGTTGAAAATATGTGACCATTACATGAATCAAGATACCTGGTATGATCATCCAATGGAATGATCCAACAATTAAATGAGATACGTGTTCTCGAATTATGATGTGATTTGGATACCCAAATTATTTTTTGAGGTTGTATCTTTTTCAAAAACTTGATTCCCTCGGTGTTGGTTCTTCTTCTGTGTAGTTTCTGTTTTATCACTTATCACCATTTTAAATGGCAATATCTTTTGAATCATCCCTATCTAATACATTTTTTCTCTGACCATGTAATATAATTTCATATGAGCATGGTGATATTTCAATGCATTAGATCACAAAGAGAGAGAATCACGTATATCATGGTGTTGTATTTTTTTTTCTGTTCATGTTTCTTCTTATACAATTGTTGTTGTTTCACTATTCATATATCATCACTATATTTGGGTGTCTTTTCATTGAAATCAAATTACATTATTTATTTTTAATGTTTAATTAAAGCATATTGTTTATTCAACGGTCTCTGGAATTATTTTCAGTGAGGTTTTTATTCAAATATTACCCCCCACAACAAAGTGGTATCAGAGCCACCCAAATAAATAATTCAATCAATGAAATATTAAATAGAAAATTTTTATTGGTGTAATGATTTTATTATGTGCTGATTAAAAATTTAAGCCATGTTAGTCTAACAAGGGGTGAATGATTCCATTTATGTTCATATGAATGCCTAAGTAAGTTTATGAACTAATGGAAAAACAGTGAGAACCTATTAATATTTCCCTCCTAATGTTTTGATGGAAGACCGTAGCTCATTAACCTTGTCTATATCAATTAATGTTCATTTGCAAGTCATTTCTGAGACCTTTGTAGCCATTATATATTCTATACCTGAAAATGTGTTTATGAAATCATCTTTAAAAGGTCACCTACATAAGAAGCACAATTATATACCATCATTATATGTCGTGGAAACATAATCTAGAAACAACATTATGAGTTTAATAAAAATGATTTTTGACCTCAAAAAAAAATTTAATATTAAATATGAGTACCAAGAAATTATACATTTAATTTAGTTTTAGACATTATATGAGAATCTTATCAATTATATGATGTATTGAAGATATTCTGTGACATTTGATGAAGTCATGTCCATCATACATTTAGATGAGTTTTTTAGCAAGGATATGGTTAAACCTGAAGCTAAAGGTTTTAATGAGAGGGGTTGTTCAGATTTTTGAAGAAAAAATATTCATAAACATAGGAAGGTAAGTCAGAGTCATAACCAATCACATGAATGTTGGTCTAAATCCAAGCCTACTGAGTTAACCTACTACCACTATGTGAAGCCAAGTCATACTAGACAAAAATAAAATAATAGGAAATCTGGAAAACAGTCTAAGGAGTCTACTTATCATTCTCCCTATCCCAAAAAAGGATATGAAATTGATGAGGTGTTTTTTGTGTCCTAGGATTCTATTGATTCCTAGAGTGTCATATAATCAAGATGTTCATTCCATATCATTAAGGATATGAGTTCTTTTCTTTTTTGAATGAATTATTTTTAGGAGTTTTTTTATTGGAAACAAAAAGAGGTGGTGTTTCATGGGTAGATGTTTTGATATTCTAGATCTCTCAATACATTATCTTTTAACAATATAGTATGTGAGATGGGTTCTAAATATACACCATAATTTGATCTCATTATGCGTTTATATCAAAGATTTTTTACCATTAAATATGATTCAGTTTGACCTATAATCTCTAAGAAAGATCTTACAGTTCTTAAAGGCCCCATAATGAATGAGTTATATATTTCGAATGAAAAAACGAACATCATGTAGTTGGGAAACACTTATGTCACTAAAAATGACAATACTATGAATTTTCATTGGAATATGAGACATGTGAGTGAAAATGGTCTAGAGAAATTGATGAAACTAGGGATGCATACTCATGTTACACCAATCATCAAAGACTTTTATAAATACTATGCCATGGGAAAGTCTAAAAGAGATAGTTTTAGTAGATGCATATCTAAATCTTTTAACCCAATTTACTATGTTCACTCAAATATTTGGGGATCCTCTATGACTACCTCCTATGGTGGAGGCACGTATTGTTTTACCATTATAGTTGAATTTTCAAGGAATTTATGGGTTAATATTTTTAGAAAAAAATTTATTCTTTTTAGGTGTTCAAAACATGGAATGACTTGACACAAAATAAATCAAAGAAGAATTTAAATGAATCAAAGACTAATATTGTCTTTGAAGACCTGTTTACTGAGTTTATCATTTTTTATGAATGTGATGGATTTTCAAAGCACCGAATCCGGATTCATACTCCATAGCAGAATGGTTTAGCTGAGTCTTTGAATAAAACCAATCAAGAAAAGGTTATTTGGATTCTTTTATGCATAATAATTCCAAAATTCTTTTGTGTATAATCTTTCACTATGGTAGTATAAATAATAAATAGTTATCTCTCATTTGAAAAAATTTAATTCTCATATTGAATAGTGGATAATTAACTCCACATCCTATAAACATTTAAGGTTTTTTGATGTGTTTCATACGCTCATGATACGGATGATTAATATGATCCTAGAGTAATCATGTTCACCTTCATAGGGTATATTAAGTGGGTTAAGGGGTATACGATTTTTATAGATAAACCATGATTTTGAAATTGAATTGTTATCCAGGATATGGTATTTCATGATTATTTTCATACTAGAGTCCATCCTCCCATTAATGATAGTGATGAAACTTTTTAGATGTGGAATCAAGAGGTTGATCCTCCATGTTTTAGTGAATCTTTTATTGTGACTCCATCTACCACCCTAGTTCCCTTTTCTTATCCAAATCCATAATCATGTCCTGATTCTAATGATACTCTTGATGATGGAGTCCCTAGTGACCATAGGAGTTATCTCCAGAAAAATTATTGAATTAGGAGTGTCATTGGACCTCCTCATTGGTACATCCCTGCTAATAGGGTTTACATTGCCTTAAATTAGGAATCATGTCTTGGTGGATAGGATCCCCAATTCTGATATTAATAATTCAATAATAGAAACTCTGAGCATTGGATTTCATCTATGGTAGAAGAGATGAAATCCATAATAAGGAATTATACTTGGTCTATAGTCAATAATACTCCTACTTTTAAGGTTATTAGTTGTAAATTTATTTATAATAAAAAAGAAGACAATTTTGATGGAATGAAAATTATGTTCATGATAGAAATGTAGCCAAATTATTCTTTCAATGAGAAGGAATTGATTACTCTGAAATGTTTTTTCATGTTGTGAAACATTAATCATTATGAATTATTATATTTTTCTTCCTATTTATATTTTCATATAGAACATCTAAATGATAAATCCATTTTCATGAAAGGTGATTTAATTGAAAAATTATATATGAAGCATCCTACAAGTTTTGATCATTAATTTAATGATAACCATGCTTTTTTATAATAAATCATTATATGGATTAAAATAAGATTTAAGGAAATTTTATAATTTTTTTATTCAATTAAGTTATAAAATTGTTTTAATAAGATTAATTTTGATGCATTTATATATTTAAATCTATCAAAAAAATTCATTCAATATTAACTAATGTACATAGATGACATGTTACTCATATGTAGTGATATAAAATTAATTACCCATGTTAATATAGAAATGAATTCAGTTTTGGAAATGAAATGTCTTGGTTATCCTTAGAAAATTATCAGCATATAAATTATTATGGATAAAAAACATAAGATTAATTATGTATCTCAATGATCCTATATCATTAGAGTGGTCAAGTGGTATTTATTTAATGATTTAATTACTATTAATTTTAATATAGGTCAAAATTTTAAATTAGCCTTATCTCAGCGACCTACAACATATTTTGATATTTAATAAATGCGTATAAATTCATTTTCTAATTTAGTGGGATGTATTATTTATGCTATGTTTTTTACCCGACCATATGTTACTTTTTATATCATTAAATTGAGTTGGTTTATGGAAAATAATGGATAGAAAATTTACAATGTCCTTGAATGGTTGTTGAGTTAAATTTTCTCTACTGCATATCTTTAATTTTTCTATGGAAGAATGTTAATTCATTTGAATTAGTGACTGGTTATATGGCTTCTTACTATACTATATATTTTGATACAAGGTAAAAAAAACTGTTTATTTCATCACGGAATGTGGATGACCTATATCATGGAAGTGGAATATACAATCAATGGTGACCAAATGAACCACCACATCTGAGCACATTTCACTAATATAAGAACTCAAATAAGCCATATAGGTTAAGGGTTTGATTTCATAACATAGTATAAGTAAATATATTATTAATTTACAATGTGATTCTCAATATACCATTTTATGTTTCTATATATTTTTTATTCCATGGTAGTCCTAATAACATTGATATTAGTCGTTATATTAATAGACATGTTTTTGAAGGAGGATATCTGGGTTCCACTGACATACATAATGATGAAATCTTTTCAAATAGTTTTACTAAGGTATAAACTTTTCACAACTACTTACATTACTTAAATATAATTATCATGGTTCCACTTAGATTATATGTAGGTCCCAAAAAATCACCAATTTTCAATTAAAATTAGTGGAGATTTGTTAGTTTGGTTATTCTTTATTTTCATATTGAAAATTGAAATTAATTAATTTAAATTGTTCTTCCATTTCTGTTATTTTAATTACATGAAAATTATTATTAAATATTTCTACATTTTAATATCTTATTGAATTTCGATTCATTTTATCACTTTATCTAATTTAAGTGGCATATTCAATTGTTTGGCATGCATAATTAGATATTCCACCTTTGCTATATGTGGTATATATATTTTCTTCAATTCTAGTCACTAATGGATGGTACTACGTAATCTACCATAGCCATCCATTTATTTGAACTATTACATGTGTCTTTGGGTGTGAAGTTATGCATTGAATTCATTGCACCCTCCCATTGGTTTTGCAGTTAGACGGTTAAGGTTTTATTAGGGGGGTTCATCACCCTGCGGCCCCAACATTTGATATACAAAACAAATATAACTATAATATTCTTATGCAGTCAATTTATTCTTGAATGTTGAGATCAATTTTCCTTAAATTGAAGTCCTTTTTATGTTGGTGTATTGTTTTCATCCTATTGGTGGTTTTGTGTAATTTTTCTCATCCATGGTGTTGCCAATCATCTTCCTCAGATTCAAAATATCAGGTGGTGGTTATATCTTATATAACATAATACTCATCAAGAGGCCCACCAACCCCCCGACACATTCTTGATCTGCAGATCACGGAGAAGCCTCTTAGGGTTCTTCATAGTTGAATATGTGCTACCCTTACTCAAATCCAGAGACCTTGAATTGTCATCCTACAAAGAGATGCAATGAAGCATCGAGATTGATGTTCTTGTTTATGGACTTGATCTATATACCCAATTTTTTTTCGTGTTGTATGATTTTCATAAACCAGATTCATTTTGTATTTCTTCTTCCTGTACAAAGTTTCTCTTTAATGTGTTATAGGAATTTCAGTTGCATACATGGTTTGACTCTATATACTGTAATTTGTTTCTGTTATTAGAATCTAATAAATTTTCATTTATGGGAGGTTTTATTTCTGTGCAGTATATCCCTAAAAGATTGAAACATTTAAATCATTGATTTTATTTTTTTTTTCAATTCTAATTTGAAATTAATAAAAACAAATCATTATTAAACCATCATCACTCTATTTGGGTTTTTTTCGATGTAATAAAATCCGTTTTTCAATTTTATATATTGAATTAAATCATATTGTTTATTTTATGGTCTATATAGTTAATCTTTTTTTGGGAGTTCTATTATGTTGTTACACCATAACACTTATTATAGATGATTCCATTGGTTTCCCATAAATATACACTATGATAATTGTATTGATTAATTCAATATGGAATAAGAACTTATTTTTTAATAATGATAAATGTTTGGTGCCACTATTACCCATGTTCAGGTGAAGGTTTAATAAGATATGTTAGAAATGTTATATAAAATTTGCACGTAAAGGCTGGATGCCTTGTTTTTAGGCCCATGTTCCCCTCATGACTATGTTTGTTACATTTTACCTTTTATGTGATTTTTTAAGTGATGAAAAATGATAATCAGATTGCTAATGAGATATTGGTGGGGAGGCCGAAGTTTGTGGTAGTAGTAGATGCCCATGACAGTGTGATGCTTACTTATATGCATGAGGGTGTTGGGGTTTGAAACAAGAGTTGATGTAACTGGTTGAAGTTAGGTGTTGTTTTATTTTATGATGAATGATGATTTTCATTCTTGTTAAGGGATCAATTTAATCGATAGATTATTGGGTTTCTTTTTTTAACTACATTATTTTCCCCGCAGCATGAAGTAGATGGATGAATTTTGTTAAATCTATTAATGGGAGCATAAAATTTTTTCCTAGTTTACCAATAATTATAGAATGAATATAATGTTTAATAAACGTTCGAACCATGATTTTATTAAATACTAGAATGAAAATGTTAATTTTATTCTAGAGAAACCATGGATGTAGTTTGAGTATTCATGGAGTGCATGGACTTCACATGGATGGAGAATGAAATATAAATAAAATAATGTTTACAAAAAGTTAATGAATGAAATAATTTGAAATGAAATGTTAATATAAATTATTAAATTTAAAATACCTCCTTTGTAACACCGCATGTAACACCCCAAGATTTCATAGTGTGTTACTTCTTCAAAATAAATCAATAACCTTCACTACACGCAACACTGAGTTCAAGCGCACCATGACTTACCAAACAAACCGTTCAAAAGAAGTTATGAATATTATTAACTGAATTTTTAGCTTTATATAATCCTTATAATTTTAGAATCCATATTGTGAGTTTCTTAGACATAATGTAAGAACAAATTCATTTTTTTAGATAAAAGAAGTTTTTTTCAAAAAATGCACTTTTACCGACTTTTAATAGTAACCCCTTTTTAAATCTAATATTTTAATCTTTTATATGTTCAATTTGACTAAATAAATTAATAGGGACATCAAAACATTATAATATAACACCCCAATCTTCCACGGTACGTTTCCCTTAGAATAATGCAATAGTGTGTGTTGTACGCAACCTCGAGTCCTAACACACCACAACTAATGAAACTAGCTGTTTTGAATAGTAATACCTACTTTTTGAAATTTTATAAATTTCATTTATCAAAATGGACTTTATTTTTGGATTCGGAATATCGAATTTAGCATAGGGTGAAAATTTGGTACTTTTCGGATAACTTTAATATTTTGATGAATAGTGAAAAATTACTAAATTTTAATTAAAAACAACTTTTTCAATCAAAATAATTAATAGTGATAAAATATTAATTTTAGTGGTTATAAATTATATTTAGAATATATTTTTACCATTTAATACAATTTTGGTCATTGGATATAATTTCACAGTTAAACCGGACATAAACAAATTTCAATCTTTTGATAGTTATTATATCTAAAAAACACACTTTTTGTTTTGAAAGAAGGAATTAATTTTAAATTAATTTCTGCCACTTCTGTGTTTTGAATTTGGAAAAATGGATTCCATATTTGGAATCAGGATGCCCAAATTATGTAAATAGGTAACTTTTATTTTTACACATTTTGAATAATTACCTCGGTAAATATTTTATTTATCATGGTTAAAGGGTAAATCCGGTAAATAAGGGTAACAAAATAATAATATAATAATAATAAATTACCTTAAAACGTATCCTAACCCTATTGGTTGATACATTTTCGACCATGGGTATCGTTGGGTTGATTTGGGGACCACTTTGAGCCAATTATTAATGATAATGACACATTAGATTAATTAATTTAAGGAAAAGGCAAAAATGACATAAGCATTTATCTTTTAGAAGAACAATTTTTACGAAGGGTAATATATGTTAGCTTTTCGATTATAAATATTTATTAGAAAGCTATAACAATTTCCTACATAATTATATTTTATTTATAATTTTTATACATGATATAATTTAATTTAATTATGACACAATGGTGATGCAGTAATTACCATAATAGTGAAAAATCAGGATAATTGATATTATAAATACCCAAATAAATACAATTAGAGACTTTATATGAATTAAACTATTTTTATAAGTTAATATGAAATGTTATTATTGATTTAATTAAACGTTTTTGAACTTTTCATTCTGTTATGATTTTCACAAAAATCAATTATTGAGTAGTGTCAAAATTGACATAAATGAGTTTCTAAAACAAATATTATATTATTAATTTATATTCTATTCCTAAAAATCTATGATTCAGAAAAATGACCCATATAATTATTTTTATTCCATTAATGGACCACTTTGGGGTCGCTTGGATGTATATAGTAAGTTTATTAATTATATATTATAAAAATACAATGTGACATGGTAAGTGTTAAACTAATTAACCTAGAGTTAAAACTAAAAGGTAAGGTTAATGTAAAAACCCAAACCTATCTAAAATCTATTGGCTGAAAGGATTTCGACCCATACCCGCCTTATAATTTTAATAATCAACTTTGGAGCCATTATAAATGGAAAATGATATTATTATAAAATAATATTTTAAGTTTTTCCTAAAGAGCCCCTCACCCCTCTTATAAAAGGGCACTCCACCTTCTCATTAATTCACACTTTCAAAGCCTTTTGGTTAGGACAACCGCTGCCCAAATAAACTCTCAACATCCCTCAATTCTACCTAGTGGACTTAGTTTGATCAGAAAGCCATCCTAGGGATCCCTTTTGATCAAATCAAAAGGAAGAACCCGAAGAAGAGGTAATGTTTTCACCACCCACTTTAAAGTTCCTTTCTTCTTCAACTTCTTCTTTCCTTATTATTTCCATTATAAAATAATAAATCCAGTATCTTTTATATACTGGTATGTTATTATAATTATGGAATAAAGAAATTCCTTATTCTATCTATTCCTTGAATGACATGTCACCATACGTGCGTACGTACAGTCTACCGTCTCCACGTCATGGTGTAATTGTTATTCAATACACTATTATTTCGATGGGTATAATAATGATGTTTAATTCATGTAACTGATAAATATAACATGATAATTATTCTGTATATATGATATACCATCTAATTATTTATTATTTTAATATCAAAAGAATGATATTTTCGCTCGTGCGTACGTACGGATTGCCGTCTCCACGACGCGATGAGATTCATTTCCAAGTTCACCATTCATCGATGATTATAAAAATATATATTACTAATAAGTATGTAATATATGACATAATAATGCTACTTGAGATATATATATTTATATATATAAGTATTTATGTACTTACATATATCTTATTCACTTACTTCCCTTCAATACTATATGAAAATAGAAACAGCGTTTATGCGTACGTACGGACTACCGTCTCCATAAACGATGTTTTCTATTTCTTATATATGTCTATTATTCATATTTATATTCTAAATATATATTATATATTTATCATGGTTTATATTCTGGAAGTATTTAAATCATTATCTATGTGATACAATCAAGAGTAACAAGTTAAAACACATACGATAAAGAAAACGATTATTACCTGAAATGTTAATTTAACATGGAAATTATTATTTAATGGGTAGTATAAAGTCATAAATGAATCATGTATGATATCATACATATTAATATGGTTCTGGTATAATTTAATAACATACTACAATCTTCGTATAGGAGGTTAAACGTACCCTCAACTAAAGGAAAGTGCAAGGTAAGGGATAATTCCTCAATCTCATTATTATCTGAGATTGTTTATGTGTAAGTATTTACTGGGACATTTTTATCATCCATGATCATTTTTAATAAAAATGATTTTAAAATGAAGATTTTATGGATTTTGAAAGGTACTCTTTATCAAGATCAAAATTTCAAATGTTTTAAAGATTTATCTTTCTAAATCTTTTAAATTAATGTCCATATTTTCAAAATGATTTTAAGGATTTATTTATATGGACATGCATGTTTTGAAATGATAATTCTTTTCAAAAGTTTCAATGTGGTATGGGACAATTTGATTCAAAAATCTCTTTTAAATTACTTCTTTTATAAATGTGTGACTTTTTAATGATTTTACAAAAAGTATATTTCTCTTAAAATGTTTTACTCATCATTTTCAACTATTTCAGTATCCTCTACTAGATATTATTTTGGATTGAGGTTGATTACAATATTCCTTATTGTATTGAATGAGTTATGATATGTTTGACTGTGGATGTGTTATTTTTATACCATTCATGATTTATGGAGAAAGTATTGACATTTCGTATGCTAGTTTTAATACGAATGTTTATGTAATGTTTAAACCTTCTCATATGAGGAATGTATTTGACTTAGTAAGTGACGGGTGTAGCCCGCTATAGCTCCTTGATGCATCGGTACGTCTAATGAGACAACTAGACGTGGAATTGGCCGAGGCCCTTTCCCAATTTAATTTATGGTTTTGGCCGAGGCCTTAATCATTTTAGACTTCTTGGCCGAGGCCTTGGCAAAATGTTTTAGAATGTCCAGCATTATACATTCCCTCATTATGAAAGTGATTATTGATATTTCATGTCACGACCCGTCCTTGGGGCCCGTGCCGTGACTACACCAAGCTCGTCTTCCATAGGCCAGGGGCTGGCGACTAGCACCAAGGCATAAATCCCAACAAGAAGGGAAGGCATTGCCTTTGGAAAGTAAACAAGCACCATAGAGTAACCAAGCGGAAAGTAAACACTAAGTAGAAACTGTAACAAGCTGTGCTGAAAGTAAAAGGGGCCGGAAATACAAGCCCAACTGTAAAGTACAACTGAAGGGAAAAACAGCAACTGAAAAGTAAAAGCCGCTACTCCGAGATGTCCACTAGGAAATCCCACCTGAAGGGTGGGTACAGATAGCTCCACTGCTCCTCGGGTCCTGTCGTCCGCCCCGAGCACGTCCGCCCAGTGGTCCTCCTCCAGGTACCGTCCTGCTCCGCACACCTCCACCACGATCAGCGCTGTCCGTCGCCTGCAACCAGCACAACATAGTGCAGGCATAGCCCATGCAGGGGTGAGTATAATCTACTCAGTAGGGACCCCAAGACCCCCGAAGGTCTCCCGAAATCTACAAAGGATAAACAACAAAGGGAAGATGCAATCACAAAGTAACATCCGACTCTGCCTAGGTATATGCCCATACATATACCTAAGTCACCAATTCTCATTCAACTCCAACACCCGAGCCCAAGCACAACTCAGTCCACACAGGAATGCAAACGTAAACCCACATAGGATAGCACAAAACGATCCATAAAGGAAGGTAAATAGTAAATCCACACAGGAAGCTCAACACAATCCACAAAGGAGAGTAAACAGTAAATCCACACAGGAAGCTCAACAAAATCCACATTGGAAAGTAAAATAGGATTTAGCTCACACAGGTATACTTCTTCGGATGACGATAAAGATGATCACTGATCCATCTAAGTCGTCGGACCCACAAAGGATCGATAGGTACTAACCCCCGCAATGCCCACACAGTAACGGGCCCACGCAAGACCTGTAGATTACCCCCCGCAAAGACCCACATAGGATCGGGCCCACGCAGGACCTGTAGATAACCCCCGCAAAGATCCACACAGGATCGGGCCCACGCAGGACCTCTAGATAACCCCCGCAAAGACCCACACAGGATCGGGCCCATGCATGACCTGTAGATAACCCCCCGCAAAGACCCACACAGGATCGGGCCCACGCAGGACCTGTAGCACTGATCCACATAGGATCGCTGAGTGCAGTAGTCGTCGCAGTCCACTGAGGATCTCTGCACAGTCGTCGTCACAGTCCACTGAGGATCTCTGCATAGTCGTCGCGGTCCACTGAGGATCTCCGCACTGTCGTCGTCGCATTCCACTGAGGATCTCTGCACCGTCATCGTTGCCACAGCTAGCACTAGGGTTCCCGCACACACCAAGCTCGTTTCGGAGGGTCCGCTCCATGAGCACGTAGTCCGAAGTTGATGTATCCAAAATTTCTGTATCGTCAAGAGGAACTCAATGTCGCAGACGGCGCGTCAATCGGACGCCCGGTCTGAGAGTTATTGGCATTTTCGTCCCAGGGGCCCGGTTAGTTTTTAAGGCAAAACCAACTCGACCGCACTCCACCTGCGTCCAAAACTCGGGCAGAGTATGCCAAAAGATCCGTCTCACTTAGTGGAATCTACCAAAGCTGACGGCACGTCAATCGGACGTCCGTAGCTCAAGATATGAGGGTTTCCGCTCCGAGGGCCTGGTTGGCTTCGTGTACGAACCAACCTGGCTGAACACAAAGTTCTTAGAAACCTTGAGTGTAATATACCGAAACGACCGTCTCGATCCAAGGATCGTGTTGCCACTGACGGCTCAACAAGTGGAGGCCCATAGCTCATGTTACGAGCTTTTGACCGAAAACAGTCCGAAACGGGGGGTCCGGGTCCGGGCCGACCCGACCCGACCCCCCCTAGGTCGGCCCAAACCGGTTCGACCCGAACCGGGTCGACCCGACACGGGTCAGACCCGGTGGACCCGGCCCGGCCCGGCCAGGACCGGTCCGGCTCGGCCGGGGCTGGTCCGGCTCGGCTCGGCCGAGTGGCCGAGCGGCCGACGCGGGGCGAGCCGCCGCCCCGCGTGACACCCCCGCGGCACCCGCGGGGTGTCGGCCAGACAACCGGACGCGGCTGAACCCGCATCCCGGTTGACGCGGGGGGGGGGGGGGGCGCCGCCCCCCGCGGGGTGTCAGCCCATCGCCCGGTCCGCGCGGCTGCGGACCCGCGGGCGCCGCCGCCGCGGTCGGTGTCGCGTCGGGCTCATCGGGCGGCGCGCTGGGCGCCACCACCTCCAGCCGCCAGTGCCGCCTTGCCGGCGACCCGCGCCGGTGCCGGCTTCCGCGGGCTGCCGGAGTCGCTCCGGTGGCCCGTTTTCCTTCCCGTCTGTGCTGCTGCTCCTCCCGTGACTCATTCTTCACTGCGGGATCATCAAACTTCCGTTGCGGCACGTTCCATCGTCGCCCGCCGAATCCGCACAAAAACAAAGAACGACAGAGGGTCGTCGGGCCGTGTTCATTTGGCCCGCACCCTCCACGTTAGAAAAAAAAGACAACGGGAGGAATAAAGTTCAACACATGAACACATATCCGAAAACAATTTCTTTCTCTAGTGGAACAAAAATTGTTTTATTAAATGGGTTCCTGAATTTGAACGGAAACGACAAGGGAAAAAGAGGCATTTCCAAGAAATAAAACCCCTACCTCGTAGTCGTCGCACCTGAGCGTTCTTCACGGAATTGCTCGTCGTGGAAAGGCGTCACGTCGTCGTAGAACCCATCGTTGAGTCAGCGAACTCAAGCAGCCGATCGAAGATCCGTCGTGGAGGAAGAGACGTCGCAGATGAACGTTGCAGGAAGGGAACGTCGGCATCGCAGATCACGGCGTCGCGTCGTCGATTTCTGGGATCAGCGTTCTTCGCGTTCTTCGCGTTCTTCGCGTTCTTCGCGGAGGAGGATGAAGGTTCAAGGATCCTCTCTCAATGAGTAATCCTCCAAAAGATAGGTTGTTCTTATTTTATTATTATGCCAACAAACGAAAACAGGTAAGTAACGACCCATCAATTCGTTGAATTAATTCAACGAAAGAAGCAACCCATTTAATTCACGAAATAAACCGCCCAGTTAAATGGTCTGTTAAGAATTTAAGAAAATGCGTCAGTTGACTTTCATGATGACGGGTTTTCGCGGGTGCGTTACTTAGTAGAAAGAAACGGCGGGGCTCGTGCGGGCCCCACCTCACAAATATCCTACCAAGGGGGTAGGATATTTCTGGATAACACTCTATCCGCTTTAACTCAGTTTAAGCCTCTTTTAAGTGGATTCAAGTGGCTTCCAAGTGGCTTAAGTGAAATAAGATAAAGTTGTCGTAAAATTATTTTATTTATCAACTTTAAGACCGAAAATTAAAAACCACACCCGAGCAAACGCAACTCCGGAAGAGGCGTTTCTAAGCAAATACCGGCGCTGCGAATTCATCGGTGCCTTCATAATTCCATTCCGGGCACCGGTTAAAATGTTAGAAAAACCCGCTCGTCCGTTCACTGAACTTACCCGAGCCAAGCTTTGGAAAATGATTCCGGGCACACTGGGCCTCGGAATCAGGTGTCGTCTAAAGCTGCGCTCTTGTAAAATTCCAAAGAAAATTAAAAAAAAATTTCTTGAAATTTACGGGTCTTTACATTACTCCCACCTCAAATCTTTACATCCCTGTAAAGATACATCATAAACAGGGAAACAAATGGGGGTACTGAGCACGCATTTGAGCCTCCTGCTCCCAAGTGCTCTCCTGGAGGTTCCCGTGCTTCCATCTGATGCACACAAGAGGTATCGACCATCCACATAGGACCCGCTCCTGTCGATCCTCGATCTCCACTGGGACCTCCGCAAAAGTCGCCCCATCATCCACGTCCAGCTCCCCATAGTCAATGATATGCGTCAGATCGTGCACATATCTCCTCAGCTGAGATACGTGGAAGACGACGTGCACCCGGTGCAACTGAGGTGGTAGAGACATACGATAAGCCACCTCTCCTATCCTACTGAGGACTTGGAAAGGTCCGATGAAGCGTGGAGACAACTTGCCGCCTCGGCAAAATCTCCGTATTCCACGTCGAGGTGAGACACGCAAGAAGACGTGGTCGCCATCCTCGAACTCTAGTGGCCTCCGCCTCCTATCAGCATATGACTTCTGCTGGCTCTGAGCGGTCCTCATCCCCTCCTGGATGACCTGGACCTTCTCTGTCATCGCTCGGACAATCTCTGGTCTCACAAGTGCTGACTCCTTGGGGTCTGTCCAGCACAAAGGAGATCTACAAGGCCTACCGTACAATGCCTCGTATGGTTCCATCCCGGTGGTGGAGTGGTAGCTGTTGTTGTACGCGAACTCCACCAAGGGTAGGTGGTCCTCCCAGCTGCGACCAAAGTCGAGGACACATGCACGGAGCATGTCCTCAAGAGTCTGAATGGTCTTCTCCGTCTGACCATCCGTTTGAGGGTGAAAGGCGGTGCTCAGACGTAGCCGCGTCCCGAACGCCTCCTGCAACCCCTTCCAAAGCCGGGAAGTAAAGAGAGAGTCTCGATCGGAGACAATAGTCTATGGCACACTGTGAAGCCATACAATCTCCTGGACGTAGAGACGCCCCAAGCTCTCCAGGGAGCCCTACTCTCGGATGGGTAAGAAGTGTGTCGACTTGGTGAGTCGGTCAACAATCACCCAAATGGAGTCGTGACCTCTGGAAGTACGTGGAAGTCCAGTCATGAAGTCCATAGATATGCCATCCCACTTCCACTCCGGGACCTCCAAAGGCTGTACCAAGCCTGCTGGTACCTGATGCTCTGCCTTCACCTGCTGGTAGGTGAGGCACCGGGAAACGAACTCTGCCATAGCCTTCTTCATGCCCGGCCACCAGTGCTGTCGCCTAAGGTCCTGATACATCTTTGCCACTCCAGGATGTACCGCCAAAGGAGATGTGTGAAACTCTCTCAGTACCTCCTCTTCTATGGCGACTGGTACCAAGGTACGTCCTCTGAAAAGGACATCGTGCTCTGCTCCAAGGGAGAATCCATCAGGTGCCTGTCCCGAGGATATATGTGCACGCCGTGTCTCACAGTCAGCGTCCCCACGCTGTGCCTCTCTGATCCGCTGTAAAAGTGGAGGAGAGACTGTGAGAGACTGAATGAAGGCTACTCCGTCTCTATCCATGAAGGATATCCGCAAGGCAGCGAGCTGCTCTGTCACCTCCTCAAGCAGCTGAATGCCTGTCCTCCTGCTGAGGGCATCGGCTACTACGTTCCCCTTCCCAGGAGTATATACTATCTCAAAGTTATAGTCCTGGAGGAACTCGAGCCATTGCCGTTGTCTCAAGTTCAGGTCCTTCTAAGAGAAGATGTACCTGAGACTCTGGTGGTCAGAAAAACTGTAAAGCGCTCGCCCATCAGATAGTGCCGCCATGTCATCAGAGCGAAGACCACTGCTGCTAACTCCAGGTCATGAGTGGCGTAGTTCTGCTCATGCGACCTCAACTAACATGATCCATAAGCAATCACAGCCCGCTCCTGTATCAGGACACACCCGTGTCCGGTCCTTGATGCATCGCAGTAGACTACGTATCCATCTCCCTCCTAAGGCAACATCAAGATAGGTGCGTTGGTCAATCTCTGTCTTAGCTCCTGAAAGCTCTGCTGCCACCTATCTGTCCACACGAAAGGTTTCCCCTTCTTCGTTAAGGCTGAGAGTGGCGTCGCAACTTTGGAGAAGTCCGGCATGAATCTACGATAGTATCCGGCTAGACCCAAGAAGCTCCGCACCTCTGTCACGCTTTTGGGTGGCTCCCAGGCTAGCACCGCCTCGATCATTGCGGGATCCACTGCAAATCCCGCCTCAGAAACGACGTGCCCCAAGAAGTGGACCTCACGCAACCAAAACTGGCACTTCGAGAGCTTTCCATAAAGCTGGTGCTCTCAGAGTGTGTCTAGTACAACCCACAAGTGGTAGGCGTGCTCCTCCTCCATGGTCGAGTACACCAAAATGTCGTCGATGAAGACCACGAAAAATCGGTCGAGGTATGGCTAGAAGATCCTGTTTATGAGGCTCATGAACACTGCTGTAGCATTGGTTACGCCAAATGGCATAACCAAGAACTCATAGTGGCCATACCGACACCTGAAGGCCGTCTTCTGCACGTCCTCGTCTCGAACTCTGAGCTGATGATAGCCTGACCGGAAGTCTATCTTCGAGAACCACCGTGCTCCCTTGAGCTGATTGAAGAGGTCATCAATCCTTGGTAGCGGATACTTGTTCCTCACTATCACCTGGTTCAGGCGACGATAGTCGACACACAGTCACAAACTCCCATCCGCCTTCTTGGCGAACAATATCGGGGAAGCCCAGGGTGAAACACTGGGTCGGATGAATCCCTTGCCCTGCAAGTCCTCCAACTGTACCCGTAGCTCACGAAGCTCAGCGGGGGCCATCCGATATGATAGATTCGAAATAGGGGCTGTCCTGGGGTACATGTCAATATAAAATTCAACCTCTTTGCGAGGAGGTAGCCCGGGAACGTCGTCGGGAAAGACGCCCGCGTACTGATCCACCACTGCAGGAAGACTAGGACTCCGCACGTCCACTGCTCCTAGGATGAGACTAGCCAACTGATGAGTGATGGGCTGTACTCTCCTCTACGGAAGTCCATCCTATGCTGCAAAGGCTCCCTTCTCACCGGTGAAGGTGAACCTGCTCCCGTCGGTGCGCACACACGCACCTTGCGCCTACTACAGTCAATCTGAGCATGGACTGTAGATAACCAATCCATACCCAAGATGACATCGTAAGGCCTCGACGCCGCTACCAGAAGATCCCAGCCGAAGCTCTCACCTCCTAGAGTAAGCTCACACTGCCGGCACCAGTGCATAATCGTTGAGTCTGCTCCCGTAGGAGTCTCTAGCCGTAAGGATCGAGCCAACGGCTCCGTCGGAATCTCTGAGCTCCGAACAAGGGCAGTGGCTATGAATGAGTTACTCGCTCCTGTGTCTATAGCTACTGCAGCAAGGGTGGAATACACACAGATTGTAACTCAAATCATCTCTTGTGCGCCGTGGTCGTAGGCCTCCGCTGCCTAGAGTTGTGCCTGTCTCTGCCCGCCAGCTCCCTGTGGTCGGGGTGGCCCTCCTGGTGGTGGTGGTGGAAGAGCCTCAAAGCGTCGCCCACCACCTGCTACTCGGCCAGCTCCCCTGCCTTGTCCACCTCCTCTATGCGGACCGCCACGGTCGACCCTCTACCTCTTCCTGGGTGGCCCCTACACCGTCTGCTGCTCCATGGTATGGCAGGTCGGGCAGTCACGAGCCATGTGGCCCTACCCGCCGCACTCGTAGCATTGTCTGCCTCTCGAAAGGCTTGCTCCGCGCTGTGTGCCCCGCACTGCTGAGCCCGTGTCCTGAGGCCATCTACGAGAGGGTATGGTCTTCCTGGACCCCTGAGTCATCCGTTGGCTACCTGCTTCCGAAGACTCCGCTACCTGTCGCCCTGCGGTAGGTCTCGCTGTGGACTCATCCAGAAAGCTCTCGATCAGAAGGGCTCACTCTAGTACCCCTTCCTGGGTCGGGATGCTGAGGGAGATCAGAGATGCCCTTGATCTCGTGTCTCAAACCCTGCTCAAAGGTCCGGGCCTGGAAGAAGGGGTCCCGTACCATGTCGGTCGAGTAGCGAGAGAGTTCAGTGAACCTTCCCGCGTACTGGGAGACCGTCAAGCTACCCTGCCGCAGCTGGAGGATCTCCTGAATGCGCACCGCACGAAGGGTGGCCAGGATGAACTCTGAGTGGAAGAGGCTCTCGAAGTCCGCCCAGAGAATAGATGTCTCATCGTTCACCTGGAACATGAAGATCCACCATCGGCCTGCTGCCGCGTACAGAAGGCTCGCCGTGAGGATCACCGTGAGGTCTGCTGGTGTCCTCACTAACCGGAAAACTCGAACAACCGCCTCCAGCCAGTCCTCGGCTGCCTAGGGGTCCGCCTCCCCACGAAACCTGGGTGGTCGCTGGCGTTGGAACTCGTGCAGAGCTCCAAGGCGACGAGCATCGTCAGCAGCCAGTGCTGGAAGCATTGGGGGCTCGGCGGGTAAAGGTACTGCCGGTGCCTCTGCTGTCAACGAGCCCGGTACCGAGGCCTCGTCACTCGGCGGGCTGTCGTCACGCCCTACTCTCAGAACCCTAGCTGGCTGTCGTCGCGGGGACATCTTGAAAAGGAGAACAAGTGCACCACGGTCAGAACAGTATACCTGGTGAGCTGACACAAGTAATCACAAAGAAAACTTGATACACAGATGCAATCAATGTTCTCGTGTATTAAGTCGGAAATCAGAAGTCAGGGCCCTGGTGTACGGATACGTCAGCCGCCGCACCAACACTGGACTCCCTGGACTGATAACCACACTCCATACGCTAAACACTATTGCTTCACATAGAAGAAAGTTTAGAGTCTGCGGTAGGACCGACCACCTCTGATACCGATTTGTCACTACCCGTCCTCGGGGCCCGTGTCGTGACTACCCCAAGGCCTCCTTCCATAGGCCAGGGGCTGGCGACTAGCACCAAGGCGTAAATCCCAACAAGAAGGGAAGGCATTGCCTTTGGAAAGTAAACAAGCACCACAGCGTAAGCATGCGGAAAGTAAACACTAAGTAGAAACTGTAACAAGCTGTGCTGAAAGTAAAAGGGGCCGGAAATACAAGCCCAACTGTAAAGTACAACTGAAGTGAAAAATAGCAACTGAAAAGTAAAAGCCGCTACTCCGAGACGTCCACTGGGAAATCCCACCTGAAGGGTGGGTACAGATAGCTCCACTGCTCCTCGGGTCCTACCATCCGCCCCGAGCACGTCCGCCCAGTAGTCCTCCTCCAGGTACCGTCCTGCTCCGCACACCTCCAACACGATCAGTGCTGTCCGTCGTCTGCAACCAACACAATGTAGTGCGGGTATAGCCCGTGCAGGGGTGAGTATAAGCTACTCAGTAGGGACCCCGAGACCCCCGAAGGTCTCCCGAAATCCAAAAAGGATAAAAAACAAAGGGAAGATGCAATCACGAAGTAACATCCGACTCTACTTAGGTATATGCCCATACATATACCTAAGTCACCAATTCTCGTTCAGCTCCAACACTCAAGCCCAAGCACAACCCAGTCAGCACAAGAAAGCAAACGTAAACCCACACAGGATAGCACAAAACGATCCACAAAGGAAGGTAAACATTAAATCCACACAGGAAGCTCAACACAATCCACAAAGGAGAGTAAACAGTAAATCCACACAGGAAGCTCAACACAATCCACAATGGAAAGTAAAACAGGATTCAGCTCACACAAGTATACTTCTTCGGATGATGATAAAGATGATCACTGATCCATCTAAGTCGTCGGACCCACAAAGGATCGATAGGTAATAACCCCCGCAAAGTCCCACACAGGATCAGGCCCACGCAGGACCTATAGATAACCCCTGCAAAGACCCACACAGGATCGGGCCCACGCAGGACCTGTAGATAACCCCCCGCAAAGACACACACATGATCGGGCCCACGCAGGACCTGTAGCACTGATCCACATAGGATCGCTGAGTGCAGTAGTCGTCGCAGTCCACTGAGGATCTCTGCACAGTTGTCGTCGCAGTCCACTAAGGATCTCTGCACAGTTGTTGCGGTCCACTGAGGATCTCTGCAATGTCGTCGTCGCAGTCCACTGAGGATCTCTACACCGTCGTCGTTGCCACAGCCAGCACTAGGGTTCCCGCACACAGCAAGCTCGTTTCGGAGGGTCCGCTCCACGATTCTAAAGGCTGATACATCAACTAACACGTAGTCCGAAGTTGATGTATCCAAAAGTTCCGTATCGTCAACAGGAACTCAACATCGCAGACGGCGCGTCAATCAGACGCTCGGTCTGAGAGTTATTGGCATTTTCGTCCCAGGGGCCCGGTTAGTTTTTAAGGCAAAACCAACCCGACCACACTCCACCTGCATCCAAACCTCGGGCGGAGTATTCCAAAAGATCCGTCTCTCTTATTGGAATCTACCAAAGCTGACGACACGTCAATCGGACGTCCGTAGCTCAAGATATGAGTGTTTCCGCTCCGAGGGCCCGGTTGGCTTCGTGTACGAACCAACCCGGCTGAACCCAAAGTTCTCCAAAACTTTGAGTGTAATATACCGAAACGACCGTCTCGATCCAAGGATCGTGTTGCCGCTAACGGCTCATCAAACGGAGGCCTGTAGCTCATGTTACGGGCATTTGACAGAAAATGGTCTGAAATGGGGGGTCCGGGTCCGACCCGGTCGGCCCGGCCCGACCCAACCCGGTCCAGCTCGGCTCGGCCGAGTGGCCGAGCGGCCGACGCGGGGTGAGCCGCCGCCCCGCGTGACACCCCTGCGGTACCCGCGGGGTGTCGGCCGGACAACCGGACGCGGCTGAAGCCGCGTCCCGGATGATGCGGGGGGGTGCCGCCGCCCCCCGCGTGACACCCCCGCGGCACCCGCGGGGTGTCAGCCCGGTGCCCGGTCTGCGCGGCCGCGGACCCGCGGGCGCCACCGCCGCGGTCGGTGCCGCGGCGGGCTCATCCGGCAGTGCTCCGGGTGCCGCTGCCTCCGGCCGCCGGCGCCGCCTTGCCGGCGACCCGCGCCGGTGCCGACTTCCGCGGGCCGCTGGAGTCGCTCCGGTGGCCTGTTTTCCTTCATGTCTGCACCGCTACTCCTCCCGGGACTCATTCTTCACTACGGGATCATCAAACTTCTGTTGCGGCACGTTCCGTCGTCGCCCGCTGAATCCGCACAAAAATGAAGAACGACGGAGGGTCGCCGGGCCGTGTTCGTTTGGCCCGCACCCTCCGCGTTAGAAAAAAAGACAACGGGAGGAATAAAGTTCAACACATGAACGCATATCCGAAATCAATTTTTTTCTCTAATGGAACAAAAATTGTTTTATTAAACGGGGTCCTCAATTTGAACGGAAACGACAAGGGAAAAAGAGGCATTTCCAAGAAATAAAACCCCTACCTCGTAGTCGTCGTGCGTGAGCGTTCTTCATGGAATTGCTCATCGTGGAAGGGCGTCACGTCGTCGTAGAACCCGACGTTGAGTCGGCGAACTCAAGCAGCCGATCGAAGATCCGTCGCGGAGGAAGAGACGTTGCAGAAGAACGTTGTAGGAAGGGAACGTCGGCGTCGCGGATCACGGCGTCGCGTCGTCGATTTTCAGGTTCAGCGTTCTTCGCATTCTTCCTGTTCTTCGCGTTCTTCGCGAAGGAGGATGAAGGTTCAAGGATCCTCTCTCAATGAGTAATCCTCCAAAAGATAGGTTGGTCTTATTTTATTATTATGCCAACAAATGAAAACGGGTAAGTAACGACCCATCAATTCGTTGAATTAATTCAACGAAAGAAACAACCCATTTAATTCACGAAATAAACCGCCCAATTAAATGGTCGGTTAATAATTTAAGAAAACGCATCAGTTGACATTCAGGATGATGGGTTTTCAGGGGTGCGTAACTTAGCGGAAAGAAATGGCGGGGCTCATGCGGGCCCCACCTCACAAATATCCTACCAAGGGGGTAGGATATTTCTGGATAACACTCTATCCGCTTTAACTCAGTTTAAGCCTCTTTTAAGTGGCCTCAAGTGGATTCCAAGTGGCTTAAGTGAAATAAAATAAAGTTGTCATAAAATTATTTTATTTCTCAACTTTAAGCTCAAAAATTAAAAACCACACCCGCGAAAACGCAACTCCATAAGAGGCGTTACTAAGAAAATATCGGCGCTTCAAATTCATCAGTGCCCTCAGAATTCCATTCCGGGCACCAGTTCAAAAGTTAGAAAAACCCGCTCGTCCGTTCACTGAACGTACCCGAGCCAAACTTCGGAAAATGATCCCGGGCACACCGGGCCTCGGAATCAGGTGCCGTCTGAAGCTGCGCTCTTGTAAAATTCCAAAGAAAATTAAAAAAACATTTCCTTGAAATTTATGGGTTTTTACATTTCATATGATTATTCGACTAGTAGAATATCCATGTGAGTAAGTAAATGACATTATTTGATTTTATCATTGCCATATTATGTTGAAGTTCAAGTTTAAAAGGCTTTTGTTTTAGTTATACATTGCCTTTAATGTTTATGTTTACTTATGAAAGTTTCCGCTGTATTGTTATCATTACTAAGCATCTGAGCTCACCCCTTTCAATGTTTTATTTTTTTCCAGGATCCCAAGAAGTGTATTGTGATTGATATGCATGGTTAAGCCAAGGGAATAATGGCGTTATCAAAGCACTATCTATGTTGTATTCTATGATTAAAATTGTAATGTAAAGTTCATGTATGTAATCTATTTTCCAAGACTGCTAAACTGATCGGTCCTTCGGGAATTGATTCATAGTAATCATGCCAATGTATTAAAATAATGCACCGACTCTGGGTAACTGGGGTCGGGGAGTTACAGTTGGTATCAGAGGAAGTTTAGAAATAACCTTGGAAACTAGATTTAGATAAACTTTGATTAGAGTACATAGCCCTAAGTTAGACTATGAGGATTAGTATAGAAGAACATCCTAGAATTTTGGTATTGTAGAGATTTTGTGAGTTTTCCGAGCAATACATCTCTGTCTGGATACGAGCAGGTAGAGGCGGCTCTGGCACAGATGTACGTAGGGGTAAAACCTGAAAACACCGCTTTGAGCTAGACTCGAACGGGAACTGGTGCACGACAATGGGCCATACTGCACTCTTGGTTATGACACTCCCGGGGGATATGCTTAGGATATTTCTCATTTTATTTACAAACCATTATGAAGGGCTCACGAGTATATACATACTCAAAGAAAACATTATTTATGCTTATGGATTATATCCATAAACTTTCCAATTTACGTTAGGTATTTTACATGTTTGGAATTTTGAATTGTGATTCATAAATTGACCCAGTGTATGCCATTGTATATAAATGGCGCCTAGTAGAACGAATGAGAACTCCAGCAATACCTATGATCCAATGAGTAAGAAGGATCATATCTTTCATGGCCTTAAGACAGAATTAAGAAGGGAAATAGTCTCCCACATACTCTCATCATATGACAGAATAATGTCATGTGTTAAGAAGATAAGTAAAGAAATCTCTGAGTCCTATGGATTTGAAGGGAAGAAAGAGATTAAAAGGATGGAACAGAGAAAGATGGATAAAGGGAAGAAGGGAAAGAAGGATTTTCCAATATGTGATAATTGTTGAAAAAATTACCTTGGTAAATGCCTGAAGAGAATGGAAGTTTGTTATAAGTGTGGAGAAAAAGGACACAAAGTACCTGACTGCAAGGATATGAAAAAGATTTCAAATGTGAAATGATTCATCTGGAAGGAGTTCGTACACTACACAAATCTATTTTCAAATCATCAAATTATACGACAAATGATGCTATTGGATAATAATCAGGTTATGATACTACCACAGATGAAAAGGAATGACTAGTGCTCTTATGTTGTTATTTCATTTGAGTGTTGTATCAACAGTATACTGGTTATATGAATTATGGAGATAAATAAGGATTGAACTGCAGTACTATTTTATTATGTATTTGAGATTATATGGTTCTAAGAAAAGTGACATAATAGTAAGCTACATTTTTTGAAGGAAAGTTAATCCTTAATATGGTCTCGATAATGAGGTAGTGATTTTGGAATAAGAGAGGGTTGATTTGAATAAATTATATTGGATATTCTTGACTACCATTTTGAGTTTACAACATTTTTTGATATAAGGAGTATATCCAATATCCTATAAGGAATATGGGAGCATGAATGTAATCAATAAGGTTTTATTGTAATTCAGGGTGTTGTCGTGTTTTAAAAGAATACAAGATGAAGGTATTCACATGTTATTACAAAAAAGGGATCTTCAATGTGTTTAAATTCATTATAAATTTTGGATTGTGAGTATGGACGGTAGTATTTTGGAAAAGTCTAAAGGTTGGAATAGATTATGTTTGAAAAGTTATTTTTTTTTGGATTTTTATAAAAGGACAACACGCACACCGTGTGACATCCCGTCGTGTCGGACAAAGCTGTGGGAATCGAACCCAAAACCATAGTGCGATTGGGATTTACTGCCTTCCACTGGACTTCGTGAAGTCCCTGGATGGTATAATGTTGATTCTTTTTTTTAAAGGGTCTGATATGTGAATTATAAATTCATTATATTTGGGACCCTATACGATTATGATAATAAATAGAGTATTTTTGAGTTGTATCGTCTTTTAGAGTGAAAGATGAATTTTTGGTAGAACTTAGTTAAAAGATGAGACTCTACTTGTCAAGTATATATTTTTCTTCTTCTCTTATTCAATGATGAAATTAATTCTTATACCTTAGTAAAGGGATCTTAAAACAAAAAAAACGTGTTATCCTAATACCATATGTTTTGTTGAACTGATGGTATCTTAAATCATCATAGATTGATGAATTTAAGTCCCTCAATTTTACACTTGTTTGTGATTGATGACATCAATCACTACCTATAAATATTTACATTTTTACTCCAATTATACGTCTCTAATTACCACCAATGCTCTCTTAATCGAGATCATGATTTGGTGGTGACCCTTTCATTTCTCTTTTCCTCTTATTAAGACTAAATTTTATTAACAAAATTTCCGATGTGGGTTTTCCCACAAAGATATTTTCTAAAATTCAACCTTTATTTTCAAAGAATAATAAAAAATTGCGAGGATGAAATTTATTTAAGGAGGGAAGAATGTAACACCTCAATATTTCATAGTGTGTTACTTCTTCAAAATAAATCAATAACCTTCACTACACGCAACACTGAGTTCAAGCGCACCATGTCTTACCAAACAAACCATTCAAAAGAAGTTATGAATAGTATTAACTGAATTTTGAACTTTATATAATCCTTATAATTTTAGAATCCATATGATGAGTTTCTTAGGCATAATGTAAGAATAAATTCATTTTTTTAGATAAAAGAAGTATTTTTCAAAAAATGCACATTTACCGACTTTTAATAGTAACCCCTTTTTAAATCTAATATTTTAATCTTTTATATGTTCAATTTGACTAAATAAATTAACAGGGACATCATATCTTTATAATATAACACCCCAAGCTTCCACGGTACGTTTCCCTTAGAATAATGCAGTAGCGTGTGTTGTACGCAACCTCAAGTCCTAACACACCACAACTAATCAAACTAGCCGTTATGAATAGTAATACCTACTTTTTGAAATTTTATAAATTTAATTTATCAAAATGGACTTCATTTTTGGATTCGTAATATCAAATTTAGGCTAGGTTGAAAATTTGGTACTTTTCGGATAACTTTAATATTTTGATGAATAGTGAAAAATTACTAAATTTTAATTAAAAACAACTTTTTTAATCAAAATAATTAATATTGATAAATTATGAATTTGAGTGGTTATAAAGTATATTTAGAATATATTTTTACCATTTAATACAATTTTTTTCATTGGACATAATTTCACAGTTAAACCAGACATAAACAAATGTCAATCTTTTGATTGTTATTATATATTAAAAACACGCTTTTTGTTTTGAAAGCGGGAATTAATTTTAAATTAATTTCTGCCACTTATGTGTTTTGAATTTGGAAAAATGGATTCCATATTTGGAATCAGGATGTCAAAATTATGTAAATAGGTAACTTTTATTTTTACACATTTTGAATAATTACCTCAGTAAATATTTTATTTACCATGGTTAAAGTGTAAATCCGGTAAATAAGGGTAGAAAAATAATATTATAATAATATTAATTTACCCTAAAACGTGTCCTAACCCTATTGGTTGATACATGTTAGACCATGGGTATCTTTGGGTCGATTTGGGGACCACTTTGAGCCAATGATTAATGATAATGACACTTTAGATTAATTAATTTAAGGAAACGGGAAAAATGACATAAGATTTTATCTTTTAGAAGAAATTTTTTTACAAAGGGTTATATATGTTCGATATTCAATTATAAATATTTATTATAAATCTAAAATGATTTCCTACATAATTATATTTTATTTATAATTTGTAGACATGAAATAATTTAATTTATTTATGACACAATGGTGATGCAGTAATTACCATAATAGTGAAAAATCAGGATAATTGATATTATAAATACCCAAATAAATACAATTTGAGACTTTATATGAATTATAATAATTTTATAAGTTAATATGAAATGTTATTATTGATTTAATTAACCTTTTTTGAACTTATCATTCTGTTATGATTTTCACAAAAATCAATTATTTAGTAGTGTCAAAAATGACATAAATGAGTTTCTAAAACAAATATTATATTATTAATTTATATTCTATTCCTAAAAATATAGGATTCGGACAAATGACTCATATAATTATTTTTATATCATTAATGGACCACTTTGGGGTCTCTTGGATTTACATAGTAAGTTTATTAACTATATATTATAAAAATACAAAGTGACATGGTAAGTGTTAAACTAATTAACCTAGAGTTAAAACTAAAAGGTAAGGTTAATGTACTGACCCAGACCTGTCTAAAATCTATTTGTTGAAAGTATTTCGACCCATACCCACCTTATAATTTGAATAATCAACTTTTAAGCCATTAGAAACCAAAAAATATTTTATTATAAAATAATATTTTATGTTTTTCATAAAGAGCCCCTCACCCCTCTTATAAAAGGTCACTCCCCCTTCTCATTAATTCACACTTTCAAAGCCTTTTGGATCTAAAAACCCCTACCCAAATACACTCTCAACATCCCTCACTTCAACCTAGAGCCCTTAGTTTGATCAGAAATCCATTTTATGGATCCCTTTTGATCAAATCAAAAGGAAGAACCCGAAGAAGAGGTAATGTTTTCACCACCCACTTTAAAGTTCCTTTCTTCTTCAACTTTTTCTTTCCATATTATTTACATTATAAAATAATAAATACAGTATCTTTTATATACTGTGATTTTATTATAATTATGGAATAAAGAAATTCTTTATTCTATCCATTCCTTGAATGACATGTCACCGTACGTGCGTACCTACGACCTACCGTCTACACGTCGTGGTGTAATTGTTATTCAATACACTATTATTTGGATGGGTATAATAATGATGTTTAATTCATGTAAATGATAAATATAACATGAAATTTATTCTGTATATATGATATACGATCTAATTATTTATTATTTTAATATCAAAAGACTGATATTTTCGCTCGAGCGTACGTACGGATTACCGTCTCCACGACGCGATGAGATTCATTTCCAAGTTCACCATTCATCGACTATTATAAAAATATATATTACTAATAAGTATGTAATATATGAAATAATAATGCTACTTGAGATATATATATTTATATATATTAGTATTTATGTACTTACATATATCTTATTCACTTACTTCCGTTCAATACTATATGAAAACAGAAACAACGTTTATGAGTACGTACGGACTACCGTCTCCATAAATAGTGTTTTCTATTTCTTATATATGTCTATTATTTATATTTATATTATAAATATATATTATATATTTATCATGGTTTATATTCTGTAAGTATTTAAATCATTATCTATGTGATACAATCAAGAGTAACAAGTTAAAACACATACGATAAGGAAAACGATTATTACCCAAAATGTTAATTTAACATGGAAATTATTATTAAATGGGTAGTATAAAGTCTTAAATGAATCATGTATGATATCATACATATTAATATGATTCTGTTATAATTTAATAACATACTACAATCTTCGTACATGAGGTTAAACGTACCCTCGACTAAAGGAAAGTGCAAGGTAAGTGTTAATTCCTCAATCTCATTATTATCCGAGATTGTTTATTTCTAAGTATTTACTGGGACATTGTTATCATCCATGACCATTTTTAATAAAAATGATTTCAAAAAGAAGATTTTATGTATTTTGAAAGGTACTCTTTATCAAGATCATAATTTCAAATGTTTTAATGATTTATCCTTCTAAATATTTTAAATTAATGTCCATTTTTTCAAAATGATTTAAATGATTTATTTATATGAACATGAATGTTTTGAAATGATAATTCTTTTCAAAAGTTTCAAAGTGGTATGGGACACTTTGATTCAAAAATCTCTTTTAAATTACTTCCTTTATAAATGTGTGACTTGTAAATGATTTTACAAAAAGGATATTTCTCATAAAATGTTTTACTCATCATTTTCAACTATGTCAGTATCCTCTACTAGATATTATTTTGGATTGAGGTTGATTACAATATTCCTTATTGTATTGAATGAGTTATGATATGTTTGACTGTGGATGTGTTATTTTTATACCATTCATTGTTTATGGAGAAATTATTGACATTTCATATGCTAGTTTTAATACGAATGTTTATGTAATGTTTAAACCTTTTCATATGAGGAATGTATTGGACTTAGTAAGTGACGGGTGGCGCCCGCTATAGATCCTCGATGCATTGGTAGGTCTCATGAGACAACTAGACGTGGAATTGGCCGAGGCCCTTTCTCAATTTGATTTTGGTTTTGGCCGAGGCCTTAATCATTTTAGACGTCTTGGCTGAGGCCTTGACAAAATGTTTCAGAATGTCCTGCATTATACATTCCCTCATTATAAAAGTGATTATTGATATTTCATATGATTATTCGACTAGTAGAATATCCATGTGAGTAAGTAAATGGCATTATTTGATTTTATCTTTTCCATATTATGTTGAAGTTCAAGTTTAAAAGGCTTTTGTTTTAGTTATACATTGCCTCAAATGATTATGTTTACTTATGAAAGTTTCTGCTGTATTATTATCCTTACTGAGCATCTGAGCTCACCCCTTTCAATGTTTTATTTTTTTCAAGGATCCCAAGAAGTGTATTGTGATTGATATGCAAGGTTAAGACAAGGGAATAATGGAGTTATCAAAGCACTATCGATGTTGTATTCTATGATTGAAATTGTATTGTAATGTTCATGTATGTTATCTATTTTCCAAGACTGCTAAACTGGTCGGTCCTTCGGGACTTGATTCCTTGTAATCATGCCAATGTATTAAAATAATGCACCGACTCTGGGTAACTGGGGTCGGGGCATTACACCGCAAGCATCCACAGTACGGTTCTCATTGAATAATACAGTAGTGTGTGTTATACGCAACTTCGAGTTCTAACACACACCATAACTAATCAAACTAGACGTTATGAATAGTAATACCTACTTTTTGAAATTTTATAAATCTTATCTCCCAAAATGGACTTCTTTTTTAGATTCAGAGAATCTAATTTAGCCTAAGGTGAATGTTTGGCACTTTTGGATAACCTTTATATTTTTGTGAAAATTACTAAATTTTAATTAAACACAACATTTTTAATCAAAATAATTAATAGTGATATATTATGAATTTGAGTGGTTTTAAAGTATAATTAGAATATAATTTTACCACTTTATCCAATGGTGGTCATTAGAATTAATTTCACTTTGAAATTGGACAAAAACAAGTGACAATCTTTTGATTGATATTGTTTCTTAAAAACACGCTATTTGTTATGAAAACAGAAATTAATTCTAAAATTAATTAATGCAGGTTATATGTTAGGAATTTTTTAAAATAGACATCATTTTAGGATTTGTAATATCAATTATATCTTAGAGTGATGTTTTGGTGTTGTTCTGAAAAACATCAATTTTTGATGAATAGTGAAACCAATAAGTGGTAGTTAAAAACTGATTTCATGTTTAAATGAAAATTTACCACTTCTAAAAATTGTATTTATAAAATCCAACATACATGGTTGTCATTAGTAAGTAAAATGAGGTTCAATGGGATGAAAATAATTTTTTGGTGAATAGTATTTTTTTTAATCGCGATTAGAGGTAATTAGTGTAATTTAAGCTAAAAATAATGTCATAATAATATGGAATCACCATGAAACATGTCCTACACATATTAGATGTGTCATGGCCGACCATGAAAATCCATGGGTCAACTTGGGGACCCCATGGAGCCACTTGGGTGAGAAAAGGACATTATTAACTTTTTATTTACTGTTAAAATAAAAATGTCACAAGCTTGAATTGTTTAACTAAAAAAAATTTTACAAGGGGTTATACAACTCATATTTTTGACTATAAATATTCATTAGAAAGCTAAAAAGATTTACTACATCATGATAATTTTTTTAGACATTAAATAAGTTCATTTATTTATGACACTAGGATGATGCAGTGATTACCTCATTAATTAACGATTTAAATAAAATAAAAACATAATGTAAACTCTAAGACATACACTTGTCTAAAGCCTATTAGGTGAGTATATTTCGAATCCTTATTAACTTATCCTCTAAATATATTATTGTGGGACCTTTAAAATCCTAAAATCATTTCATAATAATGTAACATTTCATGACATTCCAAGAGTGCCCCTCCCCTCTTCTTATAAAAGGCCCCCAACACTACCATCTTATTCACACCAAAAAAGCCTTTTGGATTGGACAAACCCAACTCATTTCCTCTCTCCACATCCCTCTCTTACTTCTAGAAGCCTCACATTGGGCATAATCCTTTCCAAGGAAGACTTTGGGATCAAATCAAAAGAAGTTACCCGATTATAAGGTAGTGTCTTCTCTTACGTTATTATGTTCTATTTTTGTTCTCCAACCCATTAAGCTCTTTTTTTCCAATATTTTGTAACAAAATCAGTATATTCAATATACTAGGATGTTTTTATAAAAAGGACTCGAGCTACACTCATACACATCTACATATAATGGTTAAAGAACATACTGTTTCCGTGGATGGCGAATTTCTGCCTCACGAAACGATGATTGTCCAAAATCATTCTAACACCTTTGATGGTGGCCATTGTGATGTCACTATATTTATATATGATATATATTATTTTTATGTTTTCCACATGATATTGTATTTATCATTTATTTCATACCATTATGGTTTCCATTATGGGTAAACGCGATAATTTCTTTTTAGGAAGTGCAGACTACCGCCCTCTCAAAGTTATTTGATTCGTTAACGCCATATGTGAGATGTGAAAAGGATGATGTAAATGATATTATATATTATATTATACTATAATAATAATATAACATTATATCATTATGATTTCAGTCCATTAAATATGAAATATAAATGAAAGTAGTGTTCATGCGTACGTACGGCTGACCGTCTCCATGAACGGTGAATTTCATTTCATACCTCTAAATGATATGTAATTTTATAAATTCATATATATACAGGATATATATGATATATATGATATCTACATCATGAAAATAATCCTGGATATAATGGATATTTTACCACATGAAAAAAATGTAATTATAAGAAGTTTATTTTTGACTCAAGTACAAAAGATCAACAAAACGACCGTTATTAACCTAAATAATTAAATAATGGTCATAACATGGTAATAAGTGATAAAAAATGAATAATGAACATGAAAAAGTTTCTTAAGCAAGTATAATTAACTCTATTTCATTATTCAAGAGGTTAATGAACGATCGAGTCATGTTGGATATGAGGTAAGGGAACTTCTTAACCCAATATCCATTCTTTGGGTTAATATCCTACTTACAAATTATGTCTTGATATTATTATGTCCTATCTTGTATTTGTACATTCTTTATGTGTACTTAGAGTGAATAAAAATAATTGATCTATTTTACTTAAAAATGATCATTGTAAGGGACTTCATCTCAATCTCTTTTCATTGAGGCAAAATTCGTTTTATATAAAACATTCTTTTATATGGTGTATAAACCCCTTTGACTTGTAAATTTTTTCAAAAGGAATCTTTTTATACGATGCGTTTTACTAAACGCCAAAAGGGAATGTTTTTCTATCTTACGTATGCGGCAACAACGACATCTCCATTTCCATGACCATTATTTGACTTTTGGCTTCCTCTACAAGCCATAACATTTTATAAAATGAAAATTTAATACAAAGTTTTACTTTTCATTTATTTTGGTATTGAAAATGGTATTGAAAATGTTTTGATTATATCAATGTGTTGCATTGATACCCCTTGATTAGAATGTGGAAATGTTATGCATGTTTTATGTGAAACGACTATGTTATGGTTTATGATATGTTTAAACCTTTTCATATAAGGAATGCATTGGACTTATTATGTGACGGGTGGAGCCCGCTATACCTCCTAGATGCATCGGTAGGTCTCATGAGACAAACTAGTGTCTTGGTACAAGGCCATGAGAAAATCTTACTGAGCATCTAAAAGGGTTTAAACATATCATAAACCATAAATGTTTCAGTTATACATTGCCTTAAATGTTTATGTTTACTTATGAAAGCTTCCGCTATATTGTTATCCTTATTGAGAATCTGAGCTCACCCCTTTCAATGTTTTAATTTTTCTAGGATTTGAAGAAGTATTTTATGAATGACCTGTAGGGATATTATGAGGGGATATGAAGACAAGATGTTGTTGTAGTTTTTTACTTTATGATGTAATGTAAGACTTATGAATGCATCTAGTGTTTCCAAGGATACTAAACTAATCAGTCTTTCGAGACTTGATATTTTGTGATCATGGAAATGTTACTTAATAATGCACCGGCTCTGGGTAACTGGGGTCGGGGAATTACATCCTTTATTTTTCCGTGTTCATATGGGATATCAAGTCCTTAGATGTTGCAGTGGGGTTTCTGAGAGGTTATTGCTACAATTGAGCCAAAAACGAGGTTAAAGACTATAGTTTTTTCATATGATACATTATATATTTCATGTTTTGTGACTCTTTCACTACCTAGAAATGTTTATAGGTATAATGACACACAATTGACCCCATGATCATGTTTCCCCAAAAAAATAGGTTGGAGAGGGATATATGACTGGCTACCCCCTCTAGTCAGGTTGGTTTCTCCTAATTGTATTTTGTATCAGTATGAATTGTGGTTTCTATCCATGAATAAGTGTTTAGAATGATGTAATGGATTGTGGTTATTTTATAAACATGTATCATGGAAAATAGTATCCAAATGATTATTATTGGTATGAATTATATGGGATGTGATGGCTGGAGGTACCATACTTAGGGTATGCGATGTGATGGCTTTGGGTATAATACTAGATGTATGAGACACACCATACACGTTATGGTTGCTCCTAAAAACTAATTTGTTTCAATATGAAGATGTGTTATGAGAAGTTGAAATGTTCTGAAAAATATGATGTATGTCATTATTCATTTCCTAGGTTTATTCATGATAGCTTATTTTAGAGAGAGATGGGTTTGGTTAAGAGTTGTTGGGTCATAGCAGCACGCCAATGTTGACGAATATGTGGGGTTACCTAGTTGATTTATAATAATATTATACTATATATCTTATATCACAGTAATTTTAAGAGATATCCAAGGTTATTATGGGTACATAGTATACCTATTTTGGTGATGAGTTAGTTTAACTTGTTGTTCATTGGGATTTATCATGATATCTATATCTTAATCATTAGATTCTCTATAGAGGGTCCTACTGAATTTAGTATTATGATCACCCCGCATATATATAAATTATTTTTTAGGTTACTAGGATATATTTTAATATAAATCTACATATTACTAGATTTTGGTTTTGTTGGAGATGTTCTGGCTTCATGGTCACTATTGAGTTTACCTTTTTGGATCATTTAGTATCCCCACCAGCTATTTTAGTTTTACTTGAAATTACATGTATACACTTGGGATTCTATTATATATATGATTTTGAGTTGATTGGAGTATCTTTCCTACAAATCTCATTTTAATATTTCTCAATGATGGTAATGCCTCACATATATATTTATGATATACCCTTTGTTCTAGTTTTAATCGTAGGCCCTACTGGTTGTATGACTTGGGTAGTCACTGACATCCTTATCCCATTTCCAACCCAGGAGGGGTACTCAATTAGGGTGTGGGGGGGGGGAATCATGAAAAAATATAAGGATAATAGTTGTTTTGATTTTCCAAATAGATCAACTAATAAATATTTTTATGGAATTATTTAGTTTATATATTTAACTAGAGGATTTGAAGGAGACTATATTAGTTGTCCCTGTAGAAAATGTGAAAATTAGTTTAAAAAAACATGATAATCAAGATGGGAGACCCAATTGTTGAAGGGGTTTCTAAAACTTTGTATGTGTTAGACTAATTATAGGGTATAATATATTCATTTTCATTCAATAGAAACTATTAGGATGGATGTTGATGTTGGGATGACTGTTCTAATGCATTAAATGCATAATGAAATGTTATATGTGTTGGATCAATAAAGAATTGACATCTGAAATGTTGAGACTAACAAGATCAATCTACACTATGGTGTAGATCATGATTATTGATTTTTTAAGAAATTAATTATGATGCACCTACTAAATTATATTTTTAGTGTACTGCATATTTAATTTTGTCTTTTATAATGAATTTATTTAACTATATGTCTTTGAATTAGTGGTCCGACACATTTTCCGAAATAATGTTGGTGTTATTTCAAAAACAACTTCCTTCTAAGGAAATGATTCCATTTTTATATTACCATATTCTGATGTTGGAAAACAATAAAGGATTCTCTAATGAGACCATAGATTCATGTGAATTCAATTGTGTGGTGTTTAGAAATGAAAATTCAGATATGGGTAATTGAATAGTTTATGGATCTTCTATGTGTAACGGTAATATGAGATATCATAATTATCAATGCTAGACAATGAAACTATGGTAACTAATTTCAGTAAGGAAATAAAATCAACTTTCAATATATTTTTGGTTAAAAATATTATTTATTTCATCTAATGTTTCTTAAATAATGAGATGGAAAGTATAATTAAATATGGATAGTGATATGCTATCCCAACTAATAGACACTCTTGCATGGATGGTGGTTAATCAGAGGAACCCCGACTTTTGTAATGATATTCATAATGCATCATTGGGGTTTTCAACAGAAATTTAAAATTCATTCACGTTTTGGTTGGTGAAAATCATAAAACATGTCATATGGTGATTGATCCGTATAATCATCCATCCTGGCATTGTAAGACATTATGATTTTAATTACCTTCAACCCTTATTGATGAGACTAGATAATCTAGGCCTAATATTGACAAGTAAATTATCCATTGATTGATGAGATGATTTTTTTTTGTTATGGTGTGATAACATACTATTTTGTAATTAGTGAAATATTCAGACAGTAGGGTATTTTTTATTGGCAATCAATGTCTTCAAGAATTATAAAAATTTATCTCAATTGAGTGTAAATAGTAAATTTTATTTTCTTTGATGTAATGAATTTATAAAATCAATACAGATTTTACATTTAAAAAATGGACGTATATGATCCACATGTTTTTTCTTCCCCATCAAAACATGTTCAATTTTGTTTTTTTAAATTTTATAGTTTTCGTGAATTCCACCCTGCACCAAAGATAATGAAAAAAGTTGAAATATTACCAGATATTGAGAAATAAAACACTCCAATGGTATATGAAATTTTGGATTTTTTGGCCTCTTTCATTTATCTATATTTATGGTATAGGTAGAAATAAAAATCATATTTACAGGGACAAAAATAATTTTTAATCTCTGTTACTAAAAATTGAAACAATAAAAATATATCTTGATTTCATTCAAATTGAAATTTTTTGTTATAATATTTTGGGGTCCATTTCGTGTTTTAGTGGAAAATGAAAGGACAATGTCAATGCATGGAATGAATTAGATGAAACGGGTCTATAGAAACAATTTAATTTATATTTGGGTGAGTGTAACATGTAATACATGCCTCTTAAACAATATTTGATGAGTAAAAATGAAATTTCATTCCATTTTAAAGATGCTCATGATAACTATTGGATACTCTTCTAGAAATGGTTGAAAATTAATGACAATGACATACTACATCAACAGTTGAATCCAATCATAATTTTTTATTTTCAAATTCCCTATGTTGTTCGACCATTTATTGATATTATTAATGTTTAGACTAATTTAGTGTACAAATCAATGAATAAGTGATTTAAAAATTTTGCAGGATCAGATTTTTACTTATACATTTCCATTAAAGAAACTATTTCTACTCCAATTTTTCAAATTTATGCTTCATTTGATGGTACACATAACAATTGAATAATTTTTACTCATATTGTGAAAATTATTTGGATTTATCATATTTTGTGGAATTTTAATACGTTAAAAGAAATTATTTGTAATAGTGCTCATCCAGAGGAATCGATAGACTATGTTTATTTGATGGATGGATGTACTACATTTTGTGCTGAATATCATATGGTTGTTTGAAAAATATTTGATGATCCCTTTTTTATTCAGGACCTGATAGATATATAATGAACTATATTTCATGTGGAAAATATCAATGTTGTAAAATCTCATCGATACACCTTATTTAATAAACCATTAGTTTCACATTTTTTGTAGTATGTGTCTTATCACTTTTATTATTCAACTTTTACATGTCATGTCTATTTATAGAATATGATAATTTAAATTGGTAATTATAATTTATAGCAAACAAAATTAATAAGATAAAACAATATTTCCCTAGTGCTCTTGATTAACATATTCAATAGTCGCATTATGCATCATTTCATGATTGATTTAAGGCTTTTTTATGTTTAAAAGAATTTTCATTATGATTAAACTATAGTAATAATTTCTTTATGAATAACTACTTAATGATTTTCATGAAATATATTGGTATATAACATTTATAATCTTTATAACCCTACATCGATAAGATTATATTACCAACTAGCTGACATCCCATCTATTACAAATCATTATTACAAATATTTAGAAGATAATGCCTTTTATATTCACATTAAGTATATTAATGACAATAGTAAAACACAAAACTATGAAACGGGTTATTCATATATCAATTTTGGTTATAATTATAGTCAATTAAAACACATATTTGATGTTTTATATGTACACATGTTGAAATACTTATTATTAATTTGTAATTGGGTTGATCTAGTCTATGGAACTAAGGTTAATCAATTTCAGTTTACATTGGTGAGAATTAATAGTATGTAATATAGAGATGGATGAGTTAGTAACATAATTTGTTATTTTTTCATCATAAGTAGATCATGATTTCTTCACCACCATGCTATCTAATATAAATTGTAATGTTTCTATTAAAATGTAATGGAGAAGAGTGTTTTTAATTGAATGAGATGAACATGAAAATATATTTCTTTTCACAACTGCTAGATCAACACATTGAATATCAATTTGATGAAGATATTAAAAAATTTAGAGAGATAGTTTAAGGGGAAATGATCAATTTTCATGTGTATTGGAAGATATGATGTTTTTCATGGTATTTGGGTTTAAAACTGTTATTAATTATTTCACACTTTATAAACAGTTTTAATTTTTCTTATTTATTATCTCATTCATTGATATATACTATATATTTGGTCAACTAATAATGATTTTTATAACTAGAATCATTTTAGAATATACAGATCCAAAACTACGTTATTCTAGATAGGCATCTACTTCTATGGGTTGCGATATGTATGAAATTACAAGATTTATTATATTATTAATTAAGTGTTAAAAATATGTATACACATATTTCCAATTATTTATGAATTTGTTTCAATATTATTTGACACAACCTCTTCTAACACTCAAATGAGAGGCCCTAATTGTGGTATTTCATCATGACAAGACTCTTGATTTTCCATTTTATGAGAAATAACATACCATGAGAGAGGGTCCTCCATTTTATGTTTCCCAGTAGTGTTATGTCATGGATGACCCACATAGATTTCAGTTGACTACACATGATTGATATTCATTCCCACAGGATGCATTAGATCATCTATTGAGGCATTTTCAGGAATTAGATTCATTATAGCTTCATATCTGTTCTTCAAAGTCATAAATTCCTTATAAAATTGTTTCATATATGGAATAAATAAATAGTTCTACGAAATGAGTTTCGTCTTTTTTCATGAATAACTTTTTTACATGTAGAAATATTATAATGGTGATTGAAGAGTGGGAACTTGGTAACAAATGTTGGTGCCCTAGACATTCAATAAATGGTTGAAAATTCATGACAATGACATACTACATCAACAGTTGAATCCAATCATAATTTTTTATTTTCAAATTCCCTATGTTGTTCGACCATTTATTGAGATTATTAATGTTTAGACTAATTTAGTGTACAAATCAATGAATAAGTGATTTAAAAATTTTGCAGGATCAGATTTTTACTTATACATTTCCATTAAAGAAACTATTTCTACTCCAATTTTTCAAATTTATGCTTCATTTGATGGTACACATAACAATTGAAATAATTTGTACTCATATTGTTCAAATTAGTTGGATTTATCATATTTTGTGGAATTTTAATACGTTAAAATAAATTATTTGCAATAGTGCTCATCCAGAGGAATCGATAGGCTATGTTTATTTGATGGATGGGTGTACTACATTTTGTGCTGAATATCTTATGGTTGTTTGAAAAATTTTTTATGATCCCTTTTTTATTCAGGACCTGATTGATATATAATGAACTATATTTCATGTGGAAAATATCAATGTTGTAAAATCTCATCGATACACCTTATTTAATAATCCATTAGTTGCACATTTTTTGTAGTATGTGTCTTATAACTTTTATTATTCAACTTTTACATGTCATGTCTATTTATAGAATATGCTAATTTAAATTGGTAATTATAATTTATAGCAAACAAAATTAATAAGATAAAACAATATTTCCCTAGTTCTCTTGATTAACATATTCAACAGTCGCATTTTGCATCATTTCATTATTGATTTAAGGCTTTTTTATGTTTAAAAGAATTTTCATTATGATTAAACTATAGTAATAATTTATTTATGAATAACTACTTAATGATTTTCATGAAATATATAGGTATATAACATTTATAATCTTTATAACCCTACATCGATAAGATTATATTACCAACTAGCTGACATCCCATCTATTACAACTCATAATTACAAATATTTAGAAGATAATGCCTTTTAGATTCACATTAAATATATTAATGACAAAAATGAAACACAAAACTATGACACGAGTTATTCATATATCAATTTTGGTTATAATTATAGTCAATTAAAACACATAATTGATGTTTTATATGTACACATGTTGAAATACTTATTATTAATTTGTAATTGGGTTGATCTAGTCTATGGAACTAAGGTTAATCAATTTCAGTTTACATTGGTGAGAATTAATAGTATGTAATATAGAGATGGATGTGTTAGTAACATAATTTGTTATTTTTTCATCACAAGTAGATCATTATTTCTTCACCACCATGCTATCTAATATAAATTGTAATGTTTCTATTAAAAAGTAATAGAGAAGAGTGTTTTTAATTGAATGAGATGAACATGAAAATATTTTTTTTCACAACTGCTAGATCAACACATTGAATATCAATTTGATGAAGATATTAAAAAATTTAGAGAGATAGTTGAAGGGGAAATGATCAATTTTCATGTGTATTGGAAGATATGATGTTTTTCATGGTATTTGGGTTTAAAACTATTATTAATTATTTCACACTTTATAAATAGTTTTAATTTTTCTTATTTATTATCTCATTCATTGATATATACTATATATTTGGTCAACTAATAATGATTTTAATAACTAGAATCATTTTAGAACATATAGATCCAAAACTACATTATTCTAGATAGGCATCTACTTCAATGGGTTGTGATATGTATGAAATTACAGGATTTATTATATTATCAATTAAGTGTTAAAATTATGTATACACATATTTCCAATTATTTATGAATTTTTTTCAATATTATTTGACACAACCTATTCTATCACTCAAATGAGAGGCCCTAATTGTGGTATTTCATCATTACAAGACTCTTGATTTACCATTTTATGAGAAATAACATCCCATGAGAGAGGGTCCCCCATTTTAAGTTTCCCAGTAGTGTTATGTCATGGATGACCCACATAGATTTCAGTTGACTACACATGATTGAGATTCATTCCCACAGGATGCATTAGATCATCTATTGAGGTATTTTCAGGAATTAGATTAATTTTAGCTTCATATCTATTCTTCTAAGTCATAAATTCCTTATAAAATTGTTTCATATATGGAATAAATAAATAGTTCTACCAAATGAGTTTCGTCTTTTTTCTATGAATAACTTTTTTACATGTAGAAATATTATAATGGTTGATTGAAGAGTGGGAACTTGGTAACAAATGTTGGTGCCCTAGACATTCTAGATAGAGTCTATAGATGTTTTATCCCATATTAGTGGTGTGAAATGGTGACATATTGGTCTTATAAGTCTAGGAAATGATCAGGCATGCCTGTCTCTTGAACATCTATGTAATGTGGTTTTGTGTTCTAGAGTCATATCATATTAGATTATAGACACAAGAGTGGGGTACACTGACTGATAGAATATCGATCTGGATAATGACACGAGATCAAAATGATCCATGGGATATGAATCTATTATAGAAAGTACTACTATTAATTAATAATACATATATATATCTATATATTCAAATATATATATATATATATATATTACACGCGATTTATTTTTGGTTATGCTAACAAAGTATCCAGATGACCATCGATAACATTCTATGTAAAGAGATGAAATATTTCAAACCATCACTGATCGTGATGAAAATGGATATAATATGACATATGGAACATAGATTTCAGGTTCTATGGTTTCATGTGCTAAGGATGAGGCATATTTTATTACTAGGATGACATAATGGGTTGAAAATTTGGAGGCAATATTCATGCTCCCGAGAACGTAAATACACTACTGCTGACTGAGGTCAATGCACTATAGGAACATTTCTTCCTGGGTGAGTTTGTAAGGGATCCTATGATCCACATTTATACAATATTTTTTTTATATTCACTGTAATTATTTTTCTTATTTTTATTTATTGTAGGCCCCTACCACAACAGTCATATCTATAATTGATGATCCTATAAGATTCATTAGATCCATGAGGTGTGTTTCATTTAATCATCTTAGATTGCCATCCAAATTGAATGAATCAATTTTTCCCTATTTTTACATAATTGGAAAATAAAATTTACATTTTCATTAATATAAAATTTTACCAAGTTGTGATTCAAAACCAACTAAATATATTTCTGAGATTTAGAAGACATAAGAAAATAACCATTCAGTGTTTTATTATATTTAAATTTCAAAAAATGTCAATTATATTATAATATATGGGAAATATATGGTTCTTTGTTAGGAATTTTATTTTTAAAAAATAACTTATTACCAATTTAAGAGTAAAAATTGAGGAAGCACACATGGATTACTATGAAATTATAAGAGATCGATGATCTCCTATTAAAATGAAATCATAGAAAAATGATATTTATGTCATTTATATTCCATTGGAATCATCAACACATCAATCCGATATCCATATTGGATGGTATGATCAAAAGTGTTGTCTTCCCACATATTCGTAATTAAGTGAAATATCAAATAATGTGTGTCCATACCAAGAAATAAAAGTTGTCTCGACATCATATCGAGGGATAAAAATCAAGGAGTCATTTATGATCTATAGGGGTCAATGTTACTTACATATAATTCTCCTTCCACTAGTTATTATAGATATAATATAGTGACATGTATAGTCATATAAAAATGAAATCAATCCCATCCATTGTTAAAAAATGAGAAAACAACATCACATTGATGTGGAAATATTTGAAAACATTCATTAAATATATTTTGATTTTTTGGAATCAATTGCATGTCAATTCAATTCCTATATTTATATGAATGGATTAAGGAAATTTTATATGGGTAAAAACCAACCAATGTTATCTTACTGAAATTAAATATTTGAAAAGTGAATAATATGTCATTTAAATTCTAGAGTAATAATTTGTACAATGATCAGAAATTTGAATTTCATTGTATTATTGATGGTTATGTCTATCTCTAAAATTTATTGTTTAGTGTAAAATCAAATAAAAGGGTTTAATTCCTCGTAAAGACACATGGATTGACATGGAATTATTGGAGAATTATCACTATGAAATTTTTTTTCCGTAGGAATCAATGTTGTATCCATCATATTTGGGGGTACCCTAATACGATGGAAAATAATGTGAAACATTGTACATGTTTTTAAAATCAAATATATCCCATGGGGGGTAAAAATAAGAAAACAATGTTGTATTGATGTTAAAATAAATGAGAATATGCCATGAATTTTTTTGAATCATGATGAATTAACAATGATTCAATTTGATTCTTAGATTGATCTGCCTAACATATATTGTAATTTTACATTATTAACAATTTTGTAATAATGGTAAAATCATATGGTTTGGGGTAAAAACAAACCATATGAGATCTGATTAACATGACTTCATAAGGAACATTTGATAAATCAAATCAAATCTATATTACTCATTTAAACATCAAATAGATACATGAATTGCATTGTCTGATCAAAAGTGGAACCCCACTGAATGTAGATTTAAGTAAAAAACCACATAAAGGGAATAATGCCTAGAGAACAAACATCAATTGATAGGAAATAATTGAAGAACAATCACAAAATCATTTTTGTTCTAATGGAATGAATTCCGCATCCATCGGTTTCTTCTGTAACTGTGTATGATAGAAAATATTATGTATAATTTTATAGTTTCATTAGAATGACATATCTCCCATCAGGGGCATCAAAATTATCAAATGACTTCAGATTGATATCGAATAGTTGGATAACAATTATTTTTGACATTTTTAATTTTTTATAAAAACAAATAATCATTATTTTCCTCAAATTGATTGGTATAGATTATGTTATGATTTTACAATATTAACATTTTTATAATAATTGAATATTCTTGTTTGATGGGATTAAAATTGACTAAATAAGCTCGGATTGACTTTAAATATAAGGAAAATGATATTTTATTAATTTAAAATCTATATGAATCATTAACACATGTTTTAAATTCCAAAATTTCGTAGTATGTTCAAAAGTTGTGTTATTCCTTGCATTTGGAGCTAATTGAAAAATCACATTAAAGGAGTGAATTTGTGATTTTTGTGAACTACAGTGAAACAAATATTTTTATAAGTTTCGATGGTTTAATAGGGATGAAAAAATAATTTCTCAAGGGGTGTGTGTTGGTTTGTACATCACTATTCTAATTACTTATTAAAATTTACATTGTTCTCTTAATTATTAAAATATCACAAGAATTGTTTTTATTTTTTTGCGAATGAAACAATAATAGAATCTAAATGTATATGCCAACAAAAGGAATGTGATAAATTAAAATATTCCTAAGGATAAATTTATTTAAAACTATCATTATTTAATTTTTTATTTCGTCCAATTGAATGTAAATGTCCAATATGATTCTCTTATTATTCCAACACTTTTTTATTTGATACAGAAATACTAATTTTCTTGAGATATCTTAAAAATATAAATTATTGGTTCGAAAGTGTATTCGATGGCTATAGGAGGGGATGAATTTACATTATAAATTAAAATAAAACAAATTACATAACCTCTTATGTAAAAATGACAAGACTCATAGATCATCTCATGATTAGTGTAATACAATCATATCCAGAGACTGTCTGATTAAATAAATTTTTATAGGTATCATAGATATAATTATTTAATAATTTTTTTGAAACGATAAGTTTATAAAATAAACTTTTAATACACATGAACAACCACATATATATCTTGTATAAATAACAAAGACAAAAAATTTATAATAGTAATAATAACTTAAATGTTTATAAAATACTTTTATCGTTATCCTTTCAAGATAAGATAGTCAGATTACCTGATAAAATATATCCACAGTTTTTAGTAATAGCTATAAGGAATGTCCTTCGTTACAAGTAAATCCCTCAGTCCGGGGGGTTAGAATCATCACTATCTTCCATTACCAAGGAATCAATCGACATGATGATAAGATTCCACTCAATCATTTTTTACCTTGAAACTCCTTGATATGATGATCCATGAGTTTATTATTATCCCAAAAAACACTTGATCTGATGGATCAGATTCATTATCTTCATATCCATAGAAGCCCTCAATCAGTATCGTTATTGGACATTCGATTATAAAAGAAAATTGTCTTTAAAGAATTATTAGCCTAAAATTTCTTCCATAGAACATTATCTCTATAAATAATTACAAATACAATGAATGAGGTGTTCATATAGATAAATCATTAGAAAACATGAGTTGTGAATTACATCCCCTCTAAATTATTAGAATTACCTGTATTTTATAGGAAAATTTCCAATGGACATATTCCAGATTTAGTTGCAACGATATTTAATATAATACACATAACAAATCAAAATGTTCAGAATCATCAATTGATTGACGTAGAAGTCCAATGTATAATATTGATATTTAAATTAATCAATTGATTGGATAGATGAATGAATTTTGTGGTGATGGTGTGAAAATGTATGATTTTGAAATGAATGAAATGTTAAAACTATAGGTTATTGTGTTATAGAAAACCAATGGATTCCAATGTTATACAAATTTTTCTTTTGGAATATTAAAGCTGAATTTTCTATCCTTTGATAAAATAAAAGTGAAAATTTTATATAGATTAATCATTGTTAAAAATGCACATTCATGAGCAACATATTTTTTCTTCCCTCTCAGCATAAGGTCATAAAGACTAATTTATAATATAATGATTCTAAAGAATTCAACCCAGCACCAAAGATCATGACATGAGTTAAAATAAAATCAGAGATTGAGATAGAAATCATTCACATGGTTAATGATTTTTTGGATTTGTTGTCTCTCTCATTACCCACTATTCATACCGTGGGTAGAAAACACAGCCACAATTGGAAGGTGAAGAATATTTTTTTAATATCTTATATTACAGAATTATCATTTGTTTTATTAATTTGGATTTCATGCACATTGATTTTTTTGATAATATACTAGTGCCCATTTTTTGTGTTAGTGGAATATAAATTGACACTGTCAATGAATGACGTGATTTAGAAGAAATGGGTTTTTGTAAAAATTTACATTTACAATTGGGTGATGGTAATAAGGAATACGTGACTGCTTCATAGTATATGATGAGAAAAATGAAATTTATTTCCCTTTTATCGATTATCATAGTGCTGGATGGATACTCTTCTATAAAAGGGGGATTATTTTTGGCATTCACATACTACATTAATAGCTGATTCATGTCACATTTTTTTATTTCATATTGACCAATGTGGGTTAACAATTAATTAAGATGAGTAATTTTTTAGACATTTTGTTTAAAAAATATATAAAGGATCGATTTAAAAATTTTACATGATAAGATTTTGCATACACTTTTTGACATTGAAAAACTATTTCCACCCTCAATTTTGAATGTTATGATTTATTTTAAGGTACACTTAACCATAGAAGTAATTTATATATCTATTGTTCAATTTACGTCATATATTCTATTGTGTGGTATCTGAATACATTAAAATTATTTATATGCAATAGAGATCATCCATAGGTATCAATAACCATTTGATATTTTGTGAATGAGTGGACAACATTTTCTGTTGAATATATTATGGATGTTAAAATTAAATTTGATAAATCATTCGAGATTCATTATACATTAGATATATAATTATATATATTTTATATGTACAATATCTAATTGGTATAATATCATCGATACATCTTGCTCAATACTCCATTAGTTTCATTTTTATTTTAGTAAGTGTCATATAACTTTTTCTGTTAAAAATTTATGTGTTTTCTTTTCATATTGAAGTATATCATTTAAATATGGAATTATCATTTGTAGGATAAAAAATTAATAGTTAAAACAAGATATTCCTTGTACTAGTGATTATTAGATTCATGAGTACCATTATGCATCATTTAATTATTATCTCATGTATTTTGAATGTATAAATTCATATTCCTTATTATTGAATTATTTTACAAATTTCATTCTTCAAAATTATTTATTTAATTCAGTGAAATATATATTTTCATAAAAAATAGAAGTTAGTTGACCCAACACAGACTGAAGAATTTAAGAAACTAGCTGATGGTCTATCTATAATGAATCATAATTTCAAAGAATAAGATTACAATGCATTTAATATTAAAACTAAATATGTTGAAGAAAAACACAAAATAAAAAACCATGACTTTGATTATTCATTGACCGATTTTTTTATTAAAATGGTCAATTAAAAGTCATTATTAATTTTGTATACACACACAAACACACACGTTGAAATACATATCCTTAATGTGTAATTGGTTTGATCTAGTATGCGGAACAATGGTTGATTAATTTCAGTTTAAATTTGTGATGTTTGATAGTATGTTATATATAGATGAAGTAGTTAGTGAATTAATATTCAATTTTTTAATGCAATAACAAGACATTTTCTACACCACCATTCTTTCAAGTTCATTCATGAATGATTATATGATAATTTCAAGGTGAGAAGTGTTTTTCATTGAGTTAGATGAACATGGGACTACTGACTTTTTTTCACACCCACTATATCTACACACAGTAGATCATTGTGAAGAAGATATTAAATATTTTGGAGAGACATTTCATGGATAGATTATTGAATTCCATGTTTGTTGAAATGTATTATATTTTCCCCAAACATTAGTTTTAGTGATTTTTAACTATTTACCTCATTATAAAAAAATTAATTGTTTTTTGTATTTTTATTCTCATTATTTAATATATAGACTATTTGTTCATAATAATTAATGAATTATATGACAATAGATATGTTAGAGGATCATCAACTGGTTCCACATTATTCTAGAGATGCATGTACTTCAATACGTTGCGTTATGTATGTAATTAGACGTGATTATATATTTTTAATTATGGGTTAAACTTATATATGCACCATCATTCCAATTATTTATGAAATTATTTTAAATTGGATTTGAATATGCCTCTTCTTACACTAATATGTGAGGCTATGGTTGGGAGTTTTAACCATGAAATGACCCTTGATATATCATTTAATGATTCATACCATCACATGAGAAAGGGTCCCACTTCATTTATTCTCCAGATGGGTCATATAATGCATTAATGACATAAATATCCATTATATACACTTGACTTAGATTTATCTCTTTAGGAGACATTACATCGACTATAGAATAATGATAAGGTAAGAGATTCATTTTAGATTCATAAATATGCTTAAAATGGAATAAAATTTGTGGAAATTTAATTTTATTAAGTAGAATAATATGAGAGTTCATTCAATTGAATTCAGTCTAGATTAAATGGAATTTTTTTGTAAAATGTGGAAATATTATAAAGGCAGAGTAATGAGGTAGAACTGGGTACCAAATATGGGTATCTTATACATTTTGGATAGAGTAATGAGAGGTGTTCTCCCATAACAATGTCATGACATGGTTACATATTGGTCCACATAAGCTATGACAGTGAGCCTAATTATTTTTGGATTATATATTCAAATGAATGTTTAACATTATAAAAGTTTTAAATTTGAATTAATTAAATACTCTTTGGGTAGACACATCATTTTGAGAATAATGGGATGCATGGAATACCTCACAGGCTTGGGACACATCATCTGTCCGATGTTGGACTCAATTTTTGTATTATTTAATTTAGTATTTATTATATAATATTATTTTCTAATATATGATTATATATTATTGGATTTTAGTTATTGGATCAAGGTAAACTAAATGATAGAATGTTGGTGTGGATGATAACTCAAGATTGAGATGATCTTGATGTTACAACCCTTATAGAATTTTTGATATTAATTAACAAAACATATATATATCTATATATATTACACATGATCGTTTCGTGTTTGATTTAGAATATCTTCCAGATAAAAATCGATAACATTCCATGTAATGGGATGGGATATTTCATCACAACATTGATCAGGATGAGCATGGATATAAAATTACATATGGAATACAGATTCCATGTTTTATAATATCATATGCAAAGGTTGTGGGTCATTTTATTTCTAGGATGACAAAAAAGGTTACATAATTTGGGGTTAAATGTATTCTACCAAGAAGATAAATACATAACATTTAGCATAGGTAAGAGCACTATTGGAATATTTGGGTTGATAGTGATTATTATTATTTTATTCATCAGCAATAATAGAAAAATGTAGAATACAGGGTCCTATAAGGTTCATATGATATAGGAGGTGTATTTCATTATATCTTTTTGGTTTCCCCTTCAAAATGAATGTGTAAGTAAATATATTATTTTTTTATAAAGTCACAAAACAAATTCTCATTTTAATTAAAATGATATTTGACCATGTGGTGATTCAAAACCAAATATATACATTTATATTGATGAGAAAAATTACAAAAATAACCATTATGTGATTTTTATCGATAAATTTCTAAAACATGTCAATTGTATGATCAATATAGTTGGTGAAATTTAAAGTACATTATTACATTTATTATCATTTTAAAATTACATATTACCGGTTCGGTATTATAAATTTGGGAAACATACCTAAATTAATGATAAATCATAAGAGAAATATTATATCTAATTAACATTAAATGACCTGATAATGATCTTGCGGTTATTAAAAATCTATAAGAATCACTAATTAATCAATCAAATATCCAAGTTGGTCGATATGATCTAAAGTGTCCTTTTCCGTTAGAGTTGGAGTTATGTGAAGAGTCACATTAAATTTGTAATAACATGAAAAAAAACTTGTATTGACATGAAATAATGGGATAGAAATAATTGATTCATTTTTGATCTGTAGAAGTCAACACTGCGTCCATCGAATGCTCGTGTCACTCGATAGGAAGAAAAAAATTTGTAACATTGCATAGTTTTTTTAAATGAAAGATAAGCCATAATGGGTGTTTGGAATGAGAAAAATATATAATAGTTATTTGAAAATCATGGTGAACATTACTCAAATCATTTTTATATGTTAGAGTCAATCATGTGTCAATCTGATGCCGAGATTGATCTGTATGGCTTATGGTAACTGTATAAAAGATAAAACCAACAAATGATCTATGATTTTCCAAATATATATATATAGGGATCTATTTTGGATTTATATTATATAGGAATAAATGTACTATTGATCATATATAGAATTTCTCAGAATGATTAAATGTCATGATTGCCTGTGTGATTTTTTGGTTAATTGAAAAATCACATAACCCAGATTAATAGAATGTAAAAAAACATGGATTGACCTGAAATTTTTGAAGACTAATAACTAATAAAATTCTAATCCATAGTAATTATTTTCATATCCATTAGATTCTATTTTATCCAGATATTATTGAAATCTATGAGTAACATTGCATAGTTTTATTAAACTAAAATATCTCCTCGGGTTTAAAAAATAAGAAAATAAATTTGTATCAATGTGAAAAACAAGGAGAATGTACCCTGATTCATTTTTAATCATTTTTAATCCACCATGTAACAATTTTAGGCCCATATGAATCAGTATAACCTATGGTATGATTTGTAAATATTAACATATCTATAATAGTGGGAAAATCAGATAGTTAGTGGTCAAAACCAACCAAATGAGATCTGATTAACGTGAAATCCTATGAAAATGATCATTATGTTTATTAAACATTTTAGGATTCTATTGAACATCGATATGTTATTAATTCCATTCTATGATTGAAAGTGACATCCCATCTAATTTAGAACTAAGTAAAAAATCACATAAATGTGAATAATGACAACTAAACACACATGGATTCAAATGAAATCATAGTATAATGATCAACTAATAATTTTTTATCTATAAGAATCAATTTTAGGTCCATCAGATGATTCTGTTTCTTATTATGATTGAAAATAATGTATAAAATTTTATAGTTTTATTAAAATGACATATCTGATGTCAAGGAGGTTGGGGGGGGGGTGTTCAAAAACAATTAAATATCCTCAGATTTATGGGAAAATATGGAATAAAATTCCATGAATAATTTTTAATCTTTTATAATAAATGAAATAACTATATGACTCTCATATTGATTAGTATAGCTTACGATATGATTTGAAATAGTTTTAGTTTTTTAATAAAAGACAAATCATGTTTATTGTGTTTAAAACTAACCAAATAAGATCCGATTGAAAAGAAATATCTGTAAAATGAAAATTTAGTAATTTAAAATCATTATGAATCATTGACACATGGAATAGACACTAAAATTTCATAGAATGTTCAAAAGTGTCATTATCCCTTACATTTGTCGATAGGAGACAAATCACTTAAAATGGGTTATCAATCGAATGTTGCGGACCATAGTCAATGATTTTTTTATTATAATATTAGAATGAAGTGTAGAGATGAAAAAAATCATTTCCCAATGACTGTGTGTGGATTCGTGCCATAATATTCAAATCACTAGTTAATACATCATTTTCTTTCTTAATTATCAAAATACCACAAACATTGTGATTTGTTTTTTATGAATGATACAAAACAATAGAATCAAAATCTAATAAAAAAAATAAATATGAGTAATTTAAATGTTCCTAAGTGTAAATTTATGTGAGTTATATCTTTATTTACTTGTTTATAGATTATTAAATTCAATTAAAAAGATCAATATCATTCACCTAATCACACTACAATGTTTTCATTAGCATGAAACCTCGAATATGCTTGATTTATCTATAAACAGACAAACCCTTATTGGATCACAAGTTAATTCAATGGTTTCAATAGGGAAGAATTGTAGTTTAAAAATTAGACTAAAAAAAACTTATTATGTAATAGTGATCACACTAAAAAATCATCTGATGAATATAATAATTAAAACATCTCCAAGAATTGTATGATTAAATTAATGTTCATTAGTATCATAGAATCAATTCTAAAATTGATTGGTAGAATGATATGCATAAAGAAGTAATATTAAATACACATGCACAAAAAATATATAATGTATCGACATGATATAGAAATATTATAATAGAAATAATGATATAAAATAATATAAAATAATTTATTCTTAATCATTAAGAGTTAAGGTAGCCAAAAATACAAACTAAGTATATCCTTAGTTTTCAGTATCCATTATATGGTATATCATTCCTTACCTAGAAATCCCTCAATTCGATGGTTCAAAATCATCTTTATCTTCCAATCCTCCTGAAACCATCAATAACATGATCAGATTCAAATTTTCCTTTATTCTCCTAGAAATCCATCGATGTTATGATCTTCATATGTCATCCTATCCTCGGAATCCCTGGATACAGTGGATAACAATCAATATCTACATATCCATCTAAGCCATCAATTAGTACCATGATTGGGCATCTGATTACAGATGAAAATAGTTCATAAGGAATTGCCATCCCCAAAATGATTCATTAGAACGACAACTATCTAAATAATTAGAAATAATAGGATTAAAGTGTAAATGGAAGGAAATATTTTGATTACCTGAGTTTCAAATTGAATCAGATCCAAACTATTCAAATGGACTCCTATTTATAGATAATTTTTATGGTCATATTTTTGAGTTAGTTTCAATGGTGTCAAATAGATTTCACATGACATATCATAATGATTTGGGTCATTAAATTGATAGATAATGATGATATGTACATTGATAGTCTCACATCATTTGGATGTGAAAAATTTTCAATGAAACAATGTATTCCTTATGATTGATATAATTCTAATAAAACAATTATTAACATTTGATAGTTTGATAGACATCCTTATTAATTTTCAATCTGATAAACTAATTTATGATATGTTTGATTAATCAATACGAGGGTTATTGTGTTGATCTTGACTTTTTTATAGTATGATGTAACTCTAACCACAGATCAAAAAAATAGTATGTCTAATGTATCAAACACACCTTTAGTCTGATTGATCATAATGAAAAATAATAATTTTATACTTTCCTTCATTGGATTAATTTATATGTTTAGTATACTGTATTATTTTATACAATACTATACTAAAACTCATGGGAAATATAAATTTATTAAAATACTTTTTTAATGATATTTTTTTATTTCTAAATGCAAGGAATGGAAATGTAATATGTCCAAATTCTAACTCAACAATCCATCCCTTTTTGAAAACCAAAAAACACAACACTTAAAATAAAAAAATTATAACAATAAAAAAACATATTTCCCTTAAAACATTTATGAACTTCAATGATATACATCATATATTTAATCACCCTTAGTTAATAACCTTTTTTTATTCTGATGTAAAGAATTAAATCAATTTCTACCCACATAAGATAATATCTCACCCTTCAGATAATATCACATAGGCTTCTCAAATTACAAACTTCTACCCTTTTATAAATATCTACCTCATTATAAATTTCTCCTCCTTTAATATTTTAAAAAATAATAGAGAATTTATATATCATGATATATTATAAAGATATAACATAAGTAACAATTTTATGTGAAATAACTAATCATCCATGAAATAAAAGAAAAATCAATTAATACAAAATTAATTTGAATAAATTCATTCATAAGGAATTTGGTTGAAAAATTCATTCATAGTTATCATTAATTCAAAAAATGATTCAAAATATACATCAAGGGATTAAATAAAAAAACTTCATTCTTTAGTCATAAACTTTTTTAAAATTTAATTCATATTTTTAAATGAATCGTGATTGTACTAATACTTTGCAAGTGAGTTTTTTACGATTCAAGATCTTGTCCACAATCACCTTTTACTTTTCTATTTATTTCTTATGTCATTCAACATCATCAGGGGAATTTTTATATTCTTCACTCATATGGAAAATATCATCTACAAACCAACTTAGTATTCTATTTTCTATCACTAAAATATGAACCATTTCTTTAGAAATATTTATTTCTTCATAATGATCATTAGATGTATATAAGAACACATCCGCAAACTTCACTCTATAATAAATATCAAATGGTATTTTATGAAAAGATTTTTTCACCTCTAAATATGTTTTTATAAATTTTTTAATTGATCATCAAGAACCTAGAGATAAAATTTTACTTTTTTGAACACTTAACCATCTGATTTTATGATATATGTTAACCCTTTTTCTTTCATTAAATGATTTTAATTCTATATTAATGTGAACAACGGATTCAGTCGAAACATTCAAATATTATGATTTGTCATTTACACTTTATGGAATAATTTTTTAAATTGATTCAATGATCAGATGACATAGAATTTTATAAATTAACATCTTCATCGTTTGGGAAATATTCTCAAAACAATTCTGTGTAACTATCCCTTTAGAGTATGATAGAACTGATAATACTTTTGGAGCTTTGGAATGGGGGATTCTATATCTGGGTTTTCTTACTTATCAATAGTGTAATTTCCATTCTATGGAATATTTTCTTCATATAGAACTTCAAAAATGACCAAATATTTATCAGAATAAATATTCTTAGATGTTTTTTTGGAATTTTTTCTTCATCCATGTCTTTTGGTGTTGAATTTAATTCTTCAATGGATGATGAATTTTCATCCCCATGTTCTTTCCAAATATGAAACCCTATCTGATTATGAGGCCACCCAAGATTAATATTATGATGATTCTGAAGTTTTGTTTGAATTTGACTTTTCATCATTATATATGTCTTCATCATAATCATCTTCTTTCTCCTCTTCCTATTCCACTTCTTCTTTTTCTTCTTCATCTCCCAATTCTTTCTCTTCTTGGAATTTTTCTTCTACTTATTCCAAATTAATATAAAAAAGATTCATGAAAGTATCATATTCTTTCAGGAAAAGTATATCAAAATCCTTATCTTGTTTTTCTAAATAAACATTATCTCATCCTTGAAAACTAATTATCCTATTAATAATTAAATTGTAATATTCTTACAATTTTCTCTTTATGATTCATTTTTAGTACACATATATATAGTAAATATATTCTAATGATTCCATTGTACTATTACATGAACTGGTGACATGAAATATATAAAAATGTTGGATAATGAACATAAAAGAGTAGTAATTGTTAAGAGAAAATTATTAGATAATTGACAAGGGACACAGTTTTTACCACCCATATAGAGGAATGAACGAAATAATTAGAATTACATGAATTTAAATGGTTATAATTAAAATTCGTTATATGATCTGATGATCATGAATTAATTGATGAATGAATTTAAATATAATTTTGAACTTTTAAGGTTTTTAAGAATTATTTTCAGGGGATAGAGTATCAATCTGATTTGACAACCTATATGATTGAAAAACAATTAGTATAACTAAATGAATAGTTAATAAAGAAAATTTATAACTAATGTAACAGAACAATGTAGAAACTATAAAAGAATACTTTTAGATTATAAATGTTTAATTGACATGATTAAACTGATCTTCGTTGTCATTAAAAATAATACTGATTAGGAAAAATTTTATTAAAAAAATATTCTCAAAATATTTTCTAAATTTTTTACTAAGAATGTTGAATAACAATTTATGATAAAGTGTAATATTTATAAAATATTGTGGTTTTTTTATTTTTATTTTAATGAATAATTTGTAAAAAATATACGCGCGAAATGGTTTTGATAATTAAATTTTTCTATCCAAATATTATAATATATTTTTCTATCAGAAAAAGTTAATATAAAAACAAAATTTATTTAAATGTGAATGTTTTATTAAAAAATTATTTTCTAAAAATATGATAATATGTTCTAGATGTTTTTTATATTACATACTAGTGGGTTTCCATTCATAATCTTTTTTCTATAACCTATCCATTATGGAAATCACAATTCTTATCCAAATAAAAAATATTAAAATTTTAGAATGATGAAAAAGCTACTTGTTTTTGAATAAGTTCATGTATTTATAAAAGTGCATAGGTCTCTCTTTTGTATCATACATCTTGTTAATTATAATCATTAGTAATAATTCTATCATTATTTCTAACTATTATTCCATTTTCATTAGATTTTATCTGAAAAATCCATTTTGCTCCGATTTAAGAAGTATCCTTAAGACGTTAAACTAATGTCCAAACTCATTTCCTTTCAACATCATTGAGTTATATTATATTTATTTTATACAATATTCATAACCTAAAGCCTCATCAGGATTCATAGTTTCTAATTTTGGTAAAAATAATAGATGTTCAATTTTATTTTTCCAATAAATTATAATTCTAATCAGTTGATCTACATCACCAATGATATTATCACATGGATGATTATTAAGAAAAAAAATATTTTCTACGTTTTCAAAAGTATTTTCTTCTTAAATAGATTAAAATTAATCTTAATGAATAACAACATAAATATATTTTTGAGTAGTTTTCCCATATGAAGAACATTCTAACATTGGATGAAAAACAGTTTTATAAATAATATATGAATATGTATATTGCGTTAGTTTGAAAAAAGGAATAGTTTTATTTATCCTCTAATAATGGTTAGATTATCATGTTGATGATAAACTAACTATTTATTGAGGGGAAAAACAATTTCAACCATTTATGGTTCATGTTCTAATTTTCTGCCCATCCACATATGTATCACTCTTGTATTGGTTTCATCACAACTCCAATATAGAGATTCTTCCACTAACATTGGAGCTCCATCCATTATATAAACATTTATTCACACATAATTGAGGGAAAATGTTTTACATAAAAGAATAAATAGGCATACCTAACCTTACAAAATAAGAGTATATATGGAAAAAATTTCATTAATTTAATTTTATAATCATTTTAATGATACCTATCACATTCAAATGTCTAGTCTTGGATCATGATCATTCATATGAATGTGATGAAATATATATTTAATAAAATTATCAATAAATTCTCATCCATATTATTTACGATAAATTGTTATCGAATAAATAAGTAATATTATTTTATTAGTCAATTATTTTATATTAATTGACATATAAATTTATCTGAGAATCCCATCCATCATAATTTAAAAAATATTAAATAAATTTATTTAAAAGTAACCATATGCATAAATGTAACTTGGAGGGAACATGGTGTGTTTCCATAAAAATTACACTATATGTATTATTCTAATTTAATGTTTACTATTTAGATTTGTGTACTATATGACTATTAAGATACTTTCATGGTGTGTACTATCAACTTAATGATTACTCTGATTACATTATTTTTAGTCACCTACCTTTCTTTGAAATACATAGTTAAATAACTATAAAATGTCTGACATATGATATGTAGATATGAACTCTATATAAAGATTAATTCAAAAAATTTATATTTTAAAATTCATCACATGTAATGTCCTATCAACATAATTACCAGACAAAATAACATGTTGCCAATATTTTCATAAAATATAAAATTAAATTTTAATTATTCCTAAATTGGTAAACATACACAAAGTTTACAAGCCATAAATTGGATGTGTAATATATTTACCATCCATATAAGATATTCATGTCGGGAATTGGAATAAAAAACAGGCCATGGATAATGTTAGAGTACATGGTGTGTTCAAGGGATACATGGTGTGTGTTCTCCAAGTTACTTGGTCATCAGTCGGGTTGGACATGTATGAATATACATGACCCATCTGTGACTAAAATATAACATGATGTGAATGGTAGTTACATATTGTGTACTCCAGATTACTATGTGACAAACTATACCAATCAATGAATGGTGTGAAATTAATTGTACTTCATTTAATAAATTTACATTCCTTTAATTAATTCTTAATTAATTCTTGATGCATTTAACACCAGTACACGACGTTTACCTCTATGTTATAGGGCGTGTACTCCAATTTTATCCATCCAAATGCCTCAGCAACATAAGATGTTTTCTTCAACTTTATTTCAAACATAAAATTAATCAATTTGATTATATTAAGGAGAAACTAATGAAGAAACATCATATATAACAATTAGTATAGAAGAATGATTAATCTATAATTGAAAACTAAATTAAAAATTCCAAAATCAACCAATGATATTTTACTAATTATAAATAATTATGTTACCACTCATATACACGATTTAGGTCCTTGGAATAAATAGATGTAGGCGATGGGTCTTAAAAATCTTCTATTTTTATTATAATCAAAGGTCAATATAATATTTACCTGATGATAAACATATAGATCAATGGAATTGAATAAAATTTAGACAACGAATAAAATGACAAAACAAGAGAACATGATTATCACAAATTATTTAAATTTAATTTAAACAATTAAATAATAATCTTTTGATATAATATTTCATTGTTTCTTTATCTGACACAAGATATATGTTGAATTTTGGTTTTTTATATTAATCAAGGAGAGATTCCCTATAATAGGGTATGATCCCTAATTTTCCCAAAGTACATTCTTGATAATGTTTTTGTTAAAGACTTCAATTTTTTTAATGGAATGTTTTATGAATGTATGTGGATGCTAGGGAGTGAGTGAGGGAATAAGACACAAAAAGATAAATTGAACCCATCCTGTGCATGATTCCTTGTTGGCGGATGGTCAATAGTATCCATATGCCCAAACCTTGCTAGCCAATAGAATGAGTGGCACTTTTTTTTAAACCACGAAAGACCGGAGGCCAATCCATGCCATCATGGTAAGATGAATTCATCCTGTTTGGTCAAAAATTTGTTAAACCACATTGGGATCCCCATGTAACTGTGCGACTCATCCCCTCTTGTATAGATGTTAATTAATTTATATGGAATGTATTGGAATACCATATAGCCAAACAATGCATTCCATTAAATGTGGGATTTTACCATTCACCCCTCTTAATTTTATTATCATCCACATAATTTCATTATCATTCTTCATCAACTAGACAAAGTGAGGATCCTAAACTACCAAATCATTCCATTGATCAATCAACTTCATATCTATTCCATTTAGAGTTTCATTCATTGTAGATCAAAACAATAGGTAATTTTCATTCCCTAGTATCATCTCATTTTTGTAATAGGGGTTGTGGTTTATTTGGTCTTCTTCTGAAGCCCAAAACAATCATTTTCATGTGGATCATAAGTTGGGTCTTAAAAGGTTGTTTGAATATATATCTAAGGCAATGTTTAATTATGGATTCATCTCTGATTTTAGATATGTGGTATATAAGATATATTCTATGGGCTTGATGTTGATATGTTCATGTGTGGTTGTGTTAATGGTTCTATTTTTCTTTTAATAAGATTTATTTTAATATATTTGGTAAAATTATTATCTAAATGATGAACTGAACTACTAATGATTCATGTAGGATGCATTGAAATGTACTAGACTGATTTTTGGCATTCCCTTGGGTGTGAAAATGATCCCAAAAATGGAAAATTGCAATGATAACTATGGATTTGAATTGTGATAAGTTCGATCCCATGTTTAACATGTTCATAGGTTAGTTGAGCTGGAAAAGGGGTTATTAATAGTTTTTCATAAACAATGATATTGGTATAAGGGGTTGTTTTTCACAATGTAAAAATGGTTAAATGGAATAAGGTGAACGTGTCAATTGAATTGTTATATTGAAAATAAAATGTTAAAATATGATAAAAAAGAGAGATAATGAATTATGTGAAAGGGGTCAATGAATATAAATTGTTGAAAATGATAAATGGGTTGAGATATAAAATGGAATTGGATTAAATTATCTATATATGATGTGTGGTAAATGTGTTAACGGGTTATGGCATGAAGATGATTAGTGCGTTAAATGGAATGTTAATTGTTACTGTTATGTTTATTGACTATGCATGACCATTGATTTATTATATAAGGTAGTTAGATGAATATGTAAGTGCACATGTATTGGTGGAATTTGGTATATTGGACTGAGGCTCCTCCCACATGTCGGGTTGGAATGAGCCTATAAAAACACCATTATTATGATGGTGAAAGGGAGTGGGATTGAGGCTCTAAGACCCTAATAGTTTCATTTTAGGAGACAATCAGAATTGAGACATAATTGTGAGCATGATTTATTTGTTTTTAAGTGTTAAATCCTAGTCAGATATGGAACCTAAATTATTCCTTTATGTATATCAATTTACCAACATATGCTGGATATAAAATGATTTAAATGCTTAACCAAATGATTATGTGAATGAATTGGTTTAAGTGATTGAATGAAATAATTGATGACAAAAATTAAAGTGAATATTGTTAACTAATTTAACTTCAATTGTCTTTTTGTTATCATTAAATTTATTTAGTATTTTCATGCACAATATATTTTGACTGGAAAACATGTATACACTATTTTTGATGACATATTGAGTTGCACTCACACCCTACCCGGGCTGTCATTGGGTACCCGAGACAATTTCAATGTTGTAGGATTGGACAAGGGAAAATGACATGTGCTTGGGAGTTGAGTTAGGATCGATATAAGTATGGATGATGATCTAGACAATTAGTCAAGTCCCATTTCAGTGATGTTTTTATTATTATTTTTTCCGGGTATTCAAAATAATGGGAACTATAAGCATGAGATGGAATATTAGCCTTTTGGTTGTGATTGTCCTCGGTTTGGGAAATGGTTGGTAATGGATGTTCAAGTTTGTTTTATTTTTTCATTATTTCCTAGGTTACCTAATGTGGAATACTATAGTAATGTTTTTTGAGTCTCACCACATGACATATTTGACCATATTTTCAAGTTAGAATCCTCTAGTTTACGGGGATACATGCTTAAAGACATGTGGAGTCTCAGCTCGGAGGAATAGTTTGGTGTCTTTTGGGAAAAAAAACATACAAATTTTTAAAATAGACGTTATTTACTATGATGTTACTATTTTGGGATGGTATATGGAAGTATAGGTTGTTTTTGGTTTTGGTGACGATCTTGTGGTTGGATTATCTAACCCCATAATGGGGGAAAGCCCAATTAATATTGGTTGGAATATATTTTCTTTAAATGTGTTGTTACAATTGAATTATATTTCACCATTGGAGGATGAAATTAATATTTTGTGAGATTTATTTTTGATATTTGTTCTCATTGTTTGAATGGAATGAGGTTGTTCATCAATGCATCGTTATAAAAACCTATGTATTTAGATTGAATTCATCATGATGGGAACACATGAGATGGTTTTGTGAGATAAGATGGGTAGAATTATTTTCACATTCCTTTAAATATGAAGAATTTAATGACTAATAAATATGATAGGGAAGGATAAATTTAAACATTGATAAATAATTATTATAAAATAGTTGTTGATAAAAGGAGGAAAATTAGATAAAATGTCAGTTTAATAAATTGTGAAATGATAATAGTAATAAAATGAAAATTATTTGTGCTATTAATGTTGAAATATTTTTATAATGGGATTTAATGAATTAATCGTTACTGTGAATGTTGGTTTACCCCAGGATCACCATGACCCATTGAATGGATGGATTGGGGTAGTGATCAACATGAGATGAATGTCTATTAGGAAGAGCGTTTAAAAAAGGGGTTGTCTATGGCTAGTGGAGAGACTTCTTTTATAAAAATTTTCAATGTTTTATGTAATGTGTTCTAATGTTTGTTTTGGAATTGTTGGAATATGAAACCACAACATTATGTTCCATTATTAAATAAGAAGATGTCATAAAAAATGCTCCTCTAGATGTGGAGCATGAAAACTCAGTGGTTCTGGGTATCATAGGTCATATTTTATTTCATGATAACATTTCTCATTTTATACATTTGATGGAATAGAACCTAGGTTGGGTTGGGCTAATTATTATTTTGATGGATAGATAGTTTCGATAAAAAAACCATAGTCATTTTTTGGAGAGGGTGGACTTGATGTAGCTGAGTTACGGATAAAGTCCATTGAGACAATTCTTGGAATCTTAGATGATCATCCGGAGAATACAATCATGTTGGAGGATTACTTAGTTTGAGGATAGGAAAATCTCTAGTGGGACATTATTTTTCAGACCCATAATGCAGATGGTATGTAATCGAAGTATTTCTACAAAATGTTTCTGGAGCATGTTTATCCATAAGGAAGAAAATGTTGAGAAATTTATGAGTTTTACCTTTGGGTTGATGTGTGTGATGGAAAAAAATAGTTTTTCCCTAACCATCAATGTTTTTACAACATTTAAATGGGATGAGTTAGCTATGGAATATCATTTTTGGATGGAAATAACCATGTGATTATGTCCCATGTGAATATATTAATTTTAAATATAGTTATGGACATTGTGGATCAATCCTGTATTTCCGAAGGAAACCAAAAGGAAGCCCATTGTGGTGGGAATGATTTTCTAACTGTGAAATCTAGTTTTGGAAATCCATTTGAACAAGGAATAGTTTTGAGGACATTCACTAGATTGTTAGAGGATAGAGTAGTTAGAAGACAGAATGAGCCTCTCAGGATAGTGTTAAGGTTTTCTGCAATCTGAATGGCAGGATGTGGAACATAAGTTGTCAATGTCTCTGACCACCAGTTGAGTATTGAGCATGCAACAAATGGGTAATGTAAAGAGGTTTTATAGGAACTCTAAAAAAATACTAAATAATTGAGGGATAAGTCTAACAAGTGTAGAAAGGGCGTTGGATTCCCTACATTAGGAAGACAATTAGAGCACAACTGGTTGCACCTATTGATGGGGAGGACATGGTACTATAGGGTGAGATCATCCATATCAATAGGGTATTAATGTTCTATAAATTCAGATGGATAATTTGTTAAAAGGGTAGGTTAGAATCATATAATCTAGTCTACACTAGGTGGTGTCAAGTCTAGACTATCAAATGCTTAAGGTACGATCATTGTATCTTCTATTATTGGTAGTACATTATTCGATACAAGTTCCATGCATTATTTTATTATTTTTCTCATATTGTGGTTATGTTAGTTCTAGTGGTGAAACATTTTGGTGGGGTCATGTTTATTGATATACCATTAAGGATGAAATCATAAAATATTAAGAAATATAATAGGTGTTCTCTAGAAGTTGGTGGCCATCGTCACTTATGGGATATGTTTTTACACAATATGTAAAGTTATGATTTGTTTTTGGGAATGGATTTGATAGTGTTTTACTATTCCCACATCAAATATTTCATCCAGAGTATAACATTCACGTCTCATGAAAATGACACTCAAGTCACTTTTGGTGTTTGGGACATTTGAGAAGTCCATACAAGGCCAGTTTGTCAGCAGCCAGTTGAGATTACAACTCAAGTGGCTTCTCATACTCTTGATGATGTCTATATATATCAACATTCATTTCGTCCTCTGGTGGATCACTTTCTGGATTTGTTTCCCATGGAATTATCATAGTAGTTTTCCAAAATATATTTTCATTTCAATATAGAGTTGATGCTGAGAGAAAATACAATTTCTATTCAATCATAAATAATAGTACCAACAGACCTCTAGGAGATTAAAACTCACTTGTAAGAATTGGAAAAAACAATTGGTTTTTATCCTGGAGTATGTCACCGTAGGGATCTCTAATGCTATTTCCTAATAATTCAAAAAGACCAATGTGGTAGTGTGTTAAATATTAAATCTAAATCAGATGAAAGTTAAGAACTGATACCTTAATATCAAATTGCTGATCATGTTTACAAGCTAAGTGTTAATTCAATGTATTCCATGATATCAATATGATCAAGATATCATCAGCTATGGGTGAGAATTTTTTATATACATTGAACATCATTTAGTGGAAGATATGGTTTATATGAGGATTTGGTGATGCATTTTGGATTGATCAATTCACAAGTAGTGTTTATGGCCCTATTTAAAAGAATATTTCACCCGTACCTAGATCATATTATTGTTGTTTTTGTTGATGACATATTTTTGTAGTCTAAATCTCATTAGGATCATTCCAAACAACATGACATCATCCAATGTAAACTAAGAGAGCATAGGTTATATGCCAAGATATCATAAATTAATTTTATAGTCGATGGCATGAATTTACTAGGTCACATCATCTCCGAAGAAGGTGTGGTAGTGGTCCCACAGAAAGAAAGAGTAGTTGTATCTTGGGAACAACCAAATATTTTTTTATAATATTTTATGTATTCTAGGATTGTTCAGCTATTACTAATGGTTCATTAATTAGATATTCCATTAGGTAGAAACATAGGTAAAATTGACTAAGAATAGAATCATGTTTTAATGGTCTGGTGCATTTGAGGATGTTTTTTGTAGAGAAAAAGATTCAATTAACATATGGACCAATTCTAATATTACGAGCACTAGGAACGGGGCATAACATATTTTGGGATACGTCCAGTGTTGGACATGTAGTAGTGTTAATGTAGAATGATTAGGTTGTGGAATACAATTAAAATTAGTTGAGGCCTCTTGATTGAAAATTCATTATACATGATATTGAGTTGGCAACTATGATTTATGATTTTATGAGTTGGTGAAAATACTAATTGGGAGAATGGTTTACCATGTATACTGATCATTAAATCATGAATTACATCTTCTCTCAACATGATTTGAATCATCATAATATATGAGGGTTGAGTACATGAATTATTTTGTGATTGAGATTGATTACAATCTGGTAAATGGGAATAGTGTTATAGATCCGTTTAGCCAGAAGACTCAATAGTATGCTATTTACGAATCTATTTTTGAATTTATTATGATGAAGTTGTTTTTAGAGATGAATATTGTGATGCAAAATGATCATGGGATAATGACCCTTGCATCCAGGGAAGTTGAGTTCATAATTAAGAGCCAGATCAAGGAAATTCAACATGAGAATTCATAATTTCTCTCTTTAAGGTTCAGTCTAAAATGTGGTGAGTCACCTTCCAGATGAAATGTTAGGGTTTACAGGATCATTTATGTTCATGGTAATCTTGGCGTGATGACATGATTTTTGGATGAGTTTATATGCTAGTTTTTTTATCATGGTGGGTTGTGTAATCTTGTTTGAAAAAAATTTATCATGAAGTTCATAGATAGTATTTGTGTCCAAGAAATAAGAAAGAGGTTAAAGGACTCCTGGCACGATACTATACCTATCAGTTGGTGTAGGAAGAGAATCAATGATTGGGTTGTTTAATAGAACCATTTCCTATTCTTAAATGGAAATGTGAGGAAGTAATAATTGATTTCATGGAAGGTCTTTGGAGAATGACTTTGAAGAATGATGTGATATGGTTAGTTGTTAATCACTAAACCAGGGTGGCGCATTTATTTCCAATTATAGAGAAATTCACGAATGATCAATTGGATTAATTGTATGTTTGGGGAATAGGGATGTTTTATGCAGTGCTTCAGAATATAGTTTCCGATCATTATCCAAATTATACATCAGTTTTCTAGAAAAGATAACAAAAAGCGTATGATATCTAAGTGTTTTTTAGTATGAATTTACACCCACATACGAACGAGAAACCAAATTATACTATTCAGGTACTAGAGGATATGTTTTGGACTAGAGTCCCATATTTTGATGGATCATAGGAGATGCACTTAGTTCTTGTTGAATTCACCTGTAACAATAGTTACCTAGAGTTTATTTTGATGGAACCCTATAATTAATTATAGGGTAGATCCTTTATATTCTCATTGTGTTGGATGGTGGAAAGATAATCTAAATTATTAGGGTTGAGTCTCATGAGTTGGTTGATGATGTATGTGGATTTTTTTCATTGACCTATTGTGTTTGTAGATGTTGATCATGTGTTTCATTGGGTGCACTATGTATGTGAAACCATCAAATACTGAATTAGGGAACGATGGAATTCATGTATAAGGGGTTGATTGAGATTATGGAGAGGACCAAATTGGTGGCATACCGATTGGCTCATCCACAATGGTATAATGGAATGCATGATGTTTTTATGTGTCACATCCTAGGTTGTATCACCCAAACCCATATCATGTGTTTGATTCCGAGGATTTTGAGCTTCATTCCAATGCATCTATTAAGGAGAATCTAGTTTATATTGTGGATCCCAGTGGGAAATCCTTGTAATTAAAGAATGTGCTTTTGATCCAATTTTTTGGGAACTATGGTATTGTTCATTGAGAAACATGGGAGTGTGGGACATATATGTGGGCTTAGTGGCCTGACCAATATTCTTTTATATGTTTAGTGATCTTGGGATTGTGCCTCAAGGCTGAACCATTATAAGGTGGTGAGGTTTTACGATCAGAAATTTTCTCATGGAATGTTGTTGTTTATGTTTTGGTTCAAGACTACTTATTGTGGTTAATAGAATTATTTTATGGATATATATTATGACGCTTAGGGGTGTCTCAGGGGCTCAGGAAATGAAGGAAGGGAGATTTTTCCATTTTATTAATGTTACTTGATTGGCACATTGTTATTAGTTACCCTTCTCCCAATCTTTTCATTCCAATTGGAAGGCATTCATGGTTTAGTAATCCATGAAATAGTGGAGGCCAAACATTGTGGGCCTAGACAATGAAATTCTTTCCGGTTGGTGCTTGGTTTTTATAACCATGTGTGGATACCCAGGTCATAGTTTGACACAATACCTCTTGTATAGAGGCATGTAAATGGATGACACACAATATTGAAAATTGTGAATCCAAAATTTGGCCCACATTAAAAGTGTTATATACCGATCTCCCATCAATATTTTTTGTTTCTCACTTTAATTTCATCCATATTCTTTCTCTTCTATCCCTAGTGATGATATTAACCCACACATATTTTTATGTATCAGTATTCGATGTTTCATGAACATTAGAGTGTTGTTTGTTATGGATCAACGCTCAGTGTATGAATTATGCGCCTCATGCCTCTCTTTTATAGATTATGGCTTCTTGTTTGATTCTTCTTCTTTCAAAAACCTAAACACTCATTTTCCAATGCATATTTGGTTGGGGATTTAGAGAGTGCTTTAATACATATCATATTCTATGGATAAGTCTGTATTCATCTCCGATTTCAAGGTAGGTGGTCTATAACTTATATTACATGGTCTAGTAGATGATTTGTGCATGTATGGTTGTGTCAATTTTTCTCTGTTGGTCTCTATTGGATTCCATTGAGTAGATTTGGTAAAATGGTTGTCTTAGTGATGAATTCCAACCCACATGTGGAATGATTTGTGGTTGAAAAGACTGATTTAGGGCTACCCAAGGGTTGTTCCAATATTCCTAAATGTGGAAAAATCTAATGTTAAGTATGGAATTGGGTTGTGAAAAATTATAACACAAGATGAACATGTTGATATATTTGTTGATTTGTAAAATTGATTATTGATAGTTGTGCTAAGATGTTGATAATGGAACATAGGTTTGTTTGTAACAATGTAAAGAGTGTTAAATGGAATAATTTGAATTTGGCTAATAGCTTATGAGATTTAAATTGAAATGTATAAATGGAATAATACATGTAAAATTATGAATTATGTGAAATGGGATAATGTATGGAAATTTTTGAATGAGTTTAATGGAATGAGATATGAATGTAAATGATGTTAAATGGATTTTTTAAGGGGTTTGGTAAATTTTTTAATGGATTACGTCCACATGATGATTTATGTGATGAATTGAATGTTAAATTTTATTGATATGTGTATTGATTATTCGTCATCTGTGATTTGGTATATGTGGTAAGTTGATGAATAAGCATGCTCACATGGATTAGTGGTATTTTGGGTATCTCAACAAGTCTTATCCCACATCTATGGATAAATATTGACTTTAAAACCCACTACAAGATTGCATAGGTTAGGTATTTGGACTAAGGAACAATTTCCATATTTCTTGAATTTGATGAGACTAGCTAGGTTGAGTCTCCAAGGTGAGTTCAATGTACTTGTTAGAAAATTATTATCCCTATTGAGATAGGAAAATTTAATTATTCCCTTATGTCTAATAATTGATAGGCTTAGGCCTGAGTATAAATGATGTAAATTTATAACCGATGGATTATGTGACCGAATTGTATTAATAGATTTAATGAAATTAACAATAAAAGTTTCTAAATTAAATATCGTAAAATAAAAGAAACCAATATGTCTTTTTTATTTAGTTCCTATTATTTATTACCTTCATGCACTATAAATTTAGACAGGATATTATGTGTACACTACAGGTGGTGGCCTACTGAGTTTAAATAACACCCTTCTATGGTTTCCATTGGGTACCTAAATGAATATCATTACTATATGATTAAAAAAAGGAAAACGTTATATGGTATGGAGTTGAGTTAGACTTGGGATGTGCAAGTTTGAGGATTCAGACATTGATCCAAGACAATTGTGGTGGGAATTTTTCATGGTTTTTATTTTGGGATTCATTCACCTTGGACATTGTCATCATGACCTATTAGACCCCCTATTATAGTTGGAATCCTCTTGAATATGGTGAGGCATGCTTGAGGTCATATGGAGGCCCCAGAAGGAGCACTGATTTAATGGATTCCATGCCAGGGAATTTATAAGATATGATCCACATGTCTTCCAGAAATATCTAAAAGTATTCATATGAATCTTCAGTTTATAGAATAGATGATATAAATTATAGCATCATTCACTTTTGATCAGCTTTAATTTCGTTTCTAAATGACTCCCCTTGATCTCTCCTCATTTTAGAGTAGATGGTGGAGGGTGATTGCTATTCATTCTTGGGACAATTCTTAGAGAGGGAGCTCTCTAGGGCTTTAGATGATTCACTCTACCGTTCTTGAGAGCTACAGAAATTAAATTGAATCTCCTGAAAACTAATTTAATTGGGTTTATACTACACTATGATAATAAATAAATAATTACATAGGTTCCCCTTATTATTTATTTAATCTATGTGGAACACCATGCCAATAATAATAATAATTACAATATTTCATGACATAAGATAATCCTATGAATTAAAAATAAATATAATTTAGTCAAATAATATTCATTATATTTTTTTATAAGACCAATAAATACGATCCTCTATTCCTAATATTTTATTATTTGGACATGGATAATGACTATTTATTTAATAAATAAATATCACCACATTATTCTCCAAAAAAATTAATATTATATTCAATCTTTTGAAAATAAATATCTATTTATTATTCCACTCACATGATTTTCTCTCAAACAACTAGTGAAACAATATATGTGATAAAGGAAAAATTAATAACTATTAAAACATGAGTGAGAATAATATTAATTAAATAATTTAAATAATGAATAGTGATATATTATTTAAATGAGATTCAGGATACATTGAGTTTTTGATCCTCAGTAACTCTTTCAAAGTGGTATTAGGTGTTCCTGCCTAAAGACCATGGATAACGTATGGAAACACGGAAAGGAACCTAATGACAAATAAGTTAATTACACAACTACATAATACCTCATACGGAAGATCACTGTGTAATATATTCCCTTTACCATAATATCTCTAGAGAAATGGTCGCATCCTAGTGTCATCAACATAAGTTCTCTATGTCTCTTTCATTAAATTTATGGAAATCAAACATGACTGTAGAAGACAGTGGCCGTGGATTTATTTTTTGATATATAATTTTCCTGAAATATCACGAGATATCAACATCTATTAAAGAACAAATTGGAAAAATAATTTCTCATCTTATTAATTAATTAAATATTACATGAAATGCACAAAAATAATCCCACCTCAATGTGAACATATATTAAAACAATTTCCATAAATACATCGAAATAAAATGATTTGAAAATTCATTAATAATAATCTTAAACTCTATTTATCAATAAAAAATACAAACAATGAGGCATCCAATGACACATATACTTGTTGATGTCTTAATATCGGGTCTTATTCATATAATATCCAACACTCGATATTATCAAATAAGTACACCATGAGAAGGGGGATCAATGTCCTATAAGTCTCAAACCTCGATATCCTATATCATATGTTGCCCAAATGATATCATATTTCTATAGAACTTATATATTAATAATAAAATGGTGAAAATTCTAGGTTCTCATCATAGTGGAGAACTATTATGACCTTTCAATGTGACACCTTCTCTTAGGATATTAGAAAATCATATGTCACATAGATGAACAATAATGATTTTCTAAGAAGTTTATTAATATTAAAAACTATGAATACATATTTTCATAAATTTAATAGAATACGGTCGTTGGACAAAAAATCCAACACTACCAACATATAATCTATTCTTATATGATTTCAACCAAATACCAAGATCCATCAATCATGTGACCTTAGATTCTTCAGTGTCAGGAAATATAAATTTACGGTACCAAAAACATATTAATTTATATAAATAAACCAATAATATAGATTTAAATTTAAAACATTTTGAAAACCATATATCCAACCTTGAATTCTTTTTTATTTTATTATTGATATTCCTCATTGAGGCTGGTCACTCTAGAATTATATCATTGTTCTTGGATATAATTTTCTTAAAATATTTACACCAGCTATCATTTTTAGGTATCATTTTATTATATTCATTGTAATTCGCCATTTTTTATGATTACCAATTCCAAGATTCACACATACGATTGCACCAACATCACCCATTATATGATATCACTGAATAAGATAAAAGGAAAAAATATGATTTAATTCAGAGTAAATGAAGAAAAAAAATAATCTGATAGAATTTGAAACACTTATAAAAAATAATGAAGAAAACACATTAGGATCTAATGGATCTGTGGGATTTTTGGGAATAATAACATCTAATAGATGTTAAAATTTAGGGTTTCAAAATAAATATTTTTCATTAATGGATTCCATGTATTATTAAATTTAATTTTTTTATTTTTATTCAATATTATTTCTATAGAATTATTTGTTTTGGGCCTCTGTGTGGGACACTCTATTCACGTTGGTCTGTACTAGAAAACGTCTACTACGGGACCTCAGATTAGTCCAATGGCCCTTGATCTATTTCACTGTCTTGTGTGGTAGTTGTTTTTACACCACAGTGATCCACCTAACTCGCCTCATACATTCTAATGAGGAACCATGATCTGATAGCCTTGGAACCTGGGGTTTTTGTCTATTTCAATTATGCTAAGCTATTGTGTCAGAACTATTTTTTTTCTTACACTTTCCACAATCCCCAAATTTCACATGTTCTATTTCATTCATGAGGGATCATGAAACTTTTATTCTCCCACATAATGTAGTGAGTCCCCTAGTATATTGTCCAAGTTAAGGAATAACCTTTCCTCTTCCCCTCCATTATTACAATGATTCGATTGTTTCATTTTTTGGGTGTGTTTGGTTCTTTGTTCACAGCGGTTGATTCAGAGAGATAGATACATATAATAAAAAGTGTGGGGGAACCTATAGTGGACCTTTTCTTTCATTATTTTCACAATGATTTCTTCAGTGAGACTTCTCAAATGGGTGTTCGAGCGTTTCAAACTTTGGTGGACCGCTTCATGTTTAAGATCATATGACCTGTATAGAGCTGCAACCTTTTGAAGGTGATGGTTTTTAAATATTTTTTTTATCTATTTATGGATCTTGAGTCAAATGTTAATATTTTTTATTTTATTTTTTGGGTCTAATTTTTGTGGATTCATGTTAATGTTTGTCCAGTTTGAGTTAGAATGTCACCCTCTTTAAGAAATAATTCATCACTGGCTCTAGAATGATGAGGTCCCCATGCCTAGATAGACACTATTGTCCATGTGCATGGTCATTATTTACTAATAGTTTCTATTGTTATGAATTTTATTTATATTTTGTAAAATAATAACGGAAACCATGGTGGTGTTCTTGTTTTTGAGTAGGACCAATAGGTTTGAACCATGTAAATACTCAGGTTCAACATTACTATTTGACAATTTCCCTTCCATTTTTTTATTTTATTATTTAATGATTTCTATTATATTTCATATACTATGATTGAATTAAGTAAACCTATAATCAATTACCCATATGGGGATATCAGATCATGTGATCTTTTTTATTTTACAATGATTTTCATGTTTGAAATAGAAATGATTGACGATGAAAAAGGATTTTAATTTGTGTAGAGTGAAAATGTGTAATTTAATAGTTTACAATGGTCATTATAATGCATTACATTGTTAAAAAAATCCAGTTGTTACTGTCACTACCGATGACCATCCCACCACATTGATTGTTGATGTTCATCATAGTATATGCTTAAAGGCACACTATACTCTTCTGTTATCACTAGAATATAATGTTTTTTATAAATTTTTTCATGAAACAACTGCTAAATCTATTTATAATAAACATGAGGACCTGTATATATAGAAATTGATTATTGAATATTTATATAAAAATATACAATTATAGAATCCAAAAATGTCCCCTAGATCTTCTGTGCATGTTCATATTGACGATTTAAACAATAATTTTTATGATTTAGTTTGTATTGATATAGTTGTTTTAGATTATGATCAATATATTATTTTGTTATCTTATCTAGATGATTCTTTTCATTTTCAAAAAGACTCCATGATATATGATAGGGATTCCATTATGTTTGTTGAATAAAAGTCAGTTATTCTGTCCCATGATCTTCAAACACATTGTTTCAAGGAAGAGATGGGCAGTGTTAAGAGTGATCCTCAGATTATGTATAGTAAGGGTCATATGATACATAAAGATTGGAATGATAAGTATTGTTTTAACTTCTTCTGGCCTTTTGACTGTGGAGATATATACACCATAAAATGTAACCATATTAACCAATGATATAGATATATTATAGAACAATCACATTTGGAATGTCCTAATCATGTAACAATGTATGTCCTTTATTTGTTTTTATCCCCTTTGATAGAACTGTACAAAGGTTAAGTGTTGTCTTTTTCTATGGATCAGAGTATTGGATCCACATTCATTTGTAGGGGATATTGGTTGGTGAAAAGGGATTTGTATGATGGTTTAAATTTTCATCCTTAGGTGGAGTTTTTCTCGCATTCTTCATGTTTTCTAGTTGATGATAATAGTGTTTTATATCAATATGATCAATATGGAATAATGAACATTGTTTTCATTTCATCATTCTATTTATTTTACCACTAGGAAGGGTTGTTTCATTTCCAGGTATATTCATGCTTGGGATTTGTGATTCTGATAGTGTATAAGGTAATTCTTAGTAAGCTCTACATTAATTTGGTATATTAGATAGCTTAATTTATGAGCATGTTGTAATCTGTTAGAAGAATATTTGTAGTGTGGGTGGAACATGTTCCAATACTTATAAATATAGGTGATTTTCATGCTGGGTAAATGATGGTAGACATATGGTTTTTGGTTTAAGAAAATATATTCACATTATGGATTTGTTAAGTGTAGTAATTTTTTTTCAAGAACACTATTAGTGTTTTTATTTTAATATTGAAATTGTTGAGATTTGTTAGTTTGATTTTTAAAAATTAATATTATTGTTTCCTATTAACATGAATTATTATGTGTTTTATTATTATTATCCAATATTATTTATGTGGAATGTTGTTTTATGGGTCTCCATGTGGGCCTCTTTGTTCAATGGGATTTTTTCTAGACTACTTTTTCTTCTAGGCATTTGTTTTGTCTGTGGAACATTGGGATATTTTACAAGAGCGTCTAGACTATGTTTTACAACACATAGAATCATCTAACTATTATAATGATGAACGTTGATGAACAATTATCTCTTGGCCCTAGAACTCTGTTTTTTATAATTCAATTATTCTGTTAAGACTTTCTGCCGCCAATTTTCCCAATGCTTTCCATGTTCCCCAGATTTTACAGGGTCTATTTGAAATATTATAATTTGTGATCCGTCTATTCACCCTCATATTATTCACCTAAACCCATGACTATTACATCTATCAAGGAATAACCTCGCTTTCCACTCCATTATTATAGTGATTCAACCGTTTATTTTTCATGGTGTGTGTGGTTCTTCATTAGTGCTTGTTTATTCATAGAGACATAGAGGGAGAATAGAGAGGTAGATAGAACCCTCAATGGAAATCTTTATACAAAATTTTTTCACCCCTTCTAGATTGAGTTTTTCTAGTAGAGATTTTGAACCTTCTATACTTCATTAAACCACTTCATGTTCATGATCATTTGACATAGGCAGAGAGAAACACTCTTTTGAGCTTCTTGTTTTTTTATATTTTTCATTACTTTTCTAGAACATTGATTTAGTGTTGTTAATTTTTTTTACCGACTGGTTCTAAAGTTTACGTGTGTGAGTCCATCTAGTAATAGGGAGAACATCGCCTCCTTGGATCCATATTTCATCAATGTATCTAGAGTGGAAAGGACTTTATTTCAAGATATATTCTTTAGTTTTTGTGTGTGGTCTTTATTTTTTGTTCTCGCTATTTATATATTATCTGTTGAAATTAATCATAATAATAACGATAAATTTGTTTGTGTTATTACTGTGGAGTACGATCAAATGGTGTGATGCAAGGAAATACTCGTGTACATATTTACCTTCCTGTATTTTCCATTATGATCTTTCAATAAATGTTATAAAATGATTTCTTTTCTATTTCAAATAAATGGAAAAAAATTATTAAACCTGTTCTCGATACCCCAATAGAATGTTCCAATTATAATACATACACTGGGATATCTTATTGCATTATAGTTGAAGTCAATGGATCAAAATCATCAGATCCGATATGGATTGTTGGAAATGGAAGTTGTGTAAATATAGTCAGGTTTGGATAGAAGGGGTGGGGATATTTCATAGCATATGGATATGGTATTTGTGGGAACATTTTTGGTGATTACATAGACATGATTGAATAATAAGTGGACATATAAGATGGTATTGGACGAACGGGTGGGAATAGGCTTGAATGTTCTAGTGGAGGATGACAATACGTTGAAGATGGGGTGTCCATTTGCTGGAAACTATGTGAATGAGTATAATGGGTTCCCTATGTAGCATCAGGTGAACCCTCTTTTGGACTCACACTATTAGATTGAGAATAATTATACTCTGGTTCAGTCGAATGTCGATAAAAAGTTTGATAATAAATAAGGACATGACATTGAATATAATGAAGAAGTAAAATATTAAAATTATTATACTCACTGTGTGAACCATAGGAGGAATCCTTAGACTGCACATACCTCAACCATTATCAAACACTTTCCTTATTATAAATTCATTAATTTCATTCATAATCAAAATATGAATGTAATGTACACTTGTCTTTATGATAAAAAAATTTTAGTCAATAATAACAACAATGTGACACCCATCATTTAAAACAAATAACATGTTTTAATAATATCAGTTAAATTATTATATAATTTATATAAATATTAATTTTCAACCAAAATTAATATCATTGAAGAAAATATTTAGATAAACATATCTAATATGTAATAATGTAGTTTGAATTTCCATGTTGTATGATATATGAAATGTAATAAAAAATTTGTTATAAAATACTACTAATATCTAATTGGAAATGAAAAAATGTATCACTTTTCTCTATCCCTAAGCCTTAATAATATCCAATTAATAGCCACTAACTCATACAATTACAATTACTACCAAAATTTATGTAAATTGTCTTTATATACACATATAGTGTGCTTATATTGTGATGGAAGTGACCATAAATAAGGATTCACTGATTAATAATATGACTGAAGTGTCTCTTATTGATATTAAAAAATAGTTAAAGAAGTATCTATTTCTTAATGATCTCACATATCAATCCACTATTCAAGTGGTATGATTTGAGGGAAGATACCTCGATTGGTATAGGAATCATATTGATGGCTGTGAGACAAATGTATGAAAAGAAGAGACTTGTATTAGTTAGATTGGTCTCTTAATAGTCATGGAACCCTATATAAGAAGGATAAAGAATCTTAGAGATATCGTTTGATGTGAAATAATCATAATTGGTTAAAAAAATTAGCCACATTCTAGTCTTGGAGGAAGAGTATTAGAAAATGTATCATTCATTGAGAAAAACCATAATCAATAATATAAGGATGTAAGAGGTACTACTGCCTAATTTTACATTATTCATAAATATTATAAATTGATTGATGTTGGATGAAAGGGTAAATACAATCCATGGCGGGTATTCACCTTGTGTTCATTAAAATGATCATTTCAATTACAATATTTTTTTATGAAATGAAATTCCATTTCCAATATTATATTTCACAAATCATTAATTAATTGTAGAATATTGTAAATTTGTCCATAAATTATAGAATATATATAAATATAATTGTATATTAAAGAAAAAGTATATTTGAAACATATTTTTGATTTATTAATTTTTGAAATCCAATATGTTGTATTACTAATGTTGTTTGGATTTTTGGGGAAATATTTAGGTTATTTATTATAAACTAACATGTTGGTATCGTCTGAGAGATTTCTATGATACTCAGATGCTACATGGAAAAATAATTATAACAACAATGTGGTTCTAATAAATAGTAAGGGCTGAAAAAATAATATATAGATAAATATTGGATCATAAAATCTACATAACCTAACCTGATAGAATGATTCATTATATAGAAATTAAATGAAATTGATTTCTAGTGGTGTTAAAGAAATCTAAATGTTGTATGATATTAAACCATGTGTAAGGGTAAGTGTAGTCAATTAAAAAATCTATATAAGGGAAATTGATTATTTTTAATACTCCTTAATGGTTTGTAAGAATACAATGACCTATATTAAGGTAAGAATAAAAACTATATGTTCAAGGGTAAACTAATCTATGAAAAGGTAGTAGATTAATTATACTATATAACATAGGAAATAAAATAAACACCTAGTAAATTAATAAAACAAAAAAAATTACTCATCTAATTACATACATATTCTAAAACCAAATATTAAAAAAATTATTAGATTTATGTAAATTTAGTGGATAACTAAATAAAAACAAAACATTTATTTTTTTCTATCATATTTATTAGTAAAATATAAAAATTAAAACAATAGTTTACAAAAGTGATGAAGGATTTTAAATTCTCTAATATATTGTTGATGAAGGTCGAAATAAAGATTCTATGAATTATGAGATAACATAGGAGTAGGGAGTCAGTCAACACTCAGGTGAGGGGTGAACAAGGTGCACGAGTGAATCAGGTTGGGTGAGAGGCTGAGGGATCTAAGGGAACTCAAACCCAATGGTTTTATTAAAAATTGTTTCTATATCTCAACCCATAACAACAATTTTTTAAAAACCATTTGGATAATGTGTCAATACCCATGGTTTACTTAAATCATGGTATAGACCGATTCCATCCATTATATACTCACATTTTATACAAACTGTGACTATTGATGCATGGGGAGAACACCATTTTTCAGCAGTGAATAAAATATATTTAAAAATATATTAATATTTATATATGAATTAAATTATTCATTGTATATATTTTCAAAATTAATTTTTATATTGATAAATGGAACCCTTTAATAAGTGCTAAACAAAATTGTGTCAAAAAGTTATGTTTTCACAATTTTTTTGGATGATAATAGAAGTATCATTTATCATTGATTTTTTTAGCAGTGATACGAGTTTATCCTTTGTTAGTGTTTTTAACAATGAAAAAACGTAGAGTTAAAATTTTTGATATGTGTGGTAGTGGATATTATCAAAATAAGGCTAAATAAATATAATTAATAAGTAAATAAATGTTTCACATGGATGGGTGGGGATGCGCCATGCAATGAAATGAAATTAAATATAAATTCATATACCATATGAGGTAGGAGTGAAATACCCACAGTGATTATTATAAATAATTTCTATATGTTTTTATATTATTTATATATTAAGGGTACACGGATAATGTTTTTTGAAAATATCGAAAAAATAATTTATAATGAAGTTGTGAATAGAATTCTATTCTTTCAAGAATTGAACTGCAACTCGTTTTTATTATGTTGTTGTGATTTTATAAAATTAAAATCAAAGTAAATATATATTGTTATGGAATGTGATATCCCAACATGAATCAACCATGATATTTTTAGAGAATATTATTTTACATTGAAATATATATCCCTACACCTAAAATGGTGGGAAAGAAATGGCGAACCCCATGCCCCACCATCGACATGTAATTTTAAAAATAAATTGGAGAATATTAAATAACAACATGGAATATTTCGGTATTGGAATGATAATAAATAAAGGAAAACTAAATTATGTTTATTTAATTTAAAATTATCTTCTAAATTTTTTATAAATTTAAATTACTATTATCCTGAATAGAAGAATAATAAATACAAGAAAACTAATTATTTAAAATATATTGGTAAATATATCATTATAACATTTTGTAAAAGATTTATAAAAAATGTACTATGTTAAATCATTTTAAATTATAACTCTTAGAAATTCATATTAACTGATAACAAAAGTGAAACACAATTTAAATGATTTTTATTCAATTAATTTTATAATTTTAAATGATATTTTCTTATGATATCATGTGAGTTGGTCATTTTTATGATGACATATTTTTATATTATTTTAAATGATTTATGTAAGGGTCATCAATGATAGTGGATGGATATCCAAGAATATAAATGTTGCTAATTAGTAATTTAAATTATATATATTTATATACATTTATTGCAAAATCTAGTGGGATAATTAGAGTAGGGAAAGCCTATTTGACATCTGCAAACACATAAAGAGATAGCGTGAATTTTGGAAGCTTACTTGAAAATCATATCTATTTGTGTGATTGTTGTATAAGGAGGTAAGGGGAACAAGAAAACACCATCTCGATAATTCAAAATATATGTTAACTGTGTTTTTTAAACATTCAAGTATATCGTCTCTAGGTTAAGATGGGTTAGGGATTTTGACTTTTATTTTATTTTTTGTGGATTATTTGATAGTTTCTAAACATGAAGTTTACATTTTTTATAATAATCATTCAATTATTTTTCTAGTGTAGAGTCAATGTATTTAGGGAAGAAGTGAACCTCTAAACTAAAATGATGTAGTGAGAAGTGGAAATCATAAATTTACCATGGTTTTTCCATTAGTATGGTAGTGAAATTAACCTAATAAATATTAATATAGAATAACAAATGGAATTAGTTTATGTCTAGAAATCATGAGTTGTTGATTTGAATAGTGATAATGGATTACATATTATTTTTAAATATAGGTTTTTATATATACTATATGATTTTTATAGAATGTTGTTGTTCTTGGTATATCATGTTGAAATTTATGAATTTGGATAAAGAACAAAAGTCCGATAATGTTTAGTTGGATCGATAAATAAATATAAAGGATACATGTTTTAAAAATCTGATGTTTCACATAATTTGATTGTAATAAAATTGATGAATGTATGGTTTTTAAACAAAATGTTTTCTTCCAGGAGTTAATGGAATTGGATAATAAACATGAAGTTGTAATTATTTTTTATTATAATAAAAGGCAAGATTAATGAGTTTTGTGCTTCCTTAAATTTCTTGAAACTGGATGCTTATGATATAGGTCATGATTAAATAATTTTAAAACTTGTTGTTAATTTGGATATTAATTTTTTAATATTTAAAATTTAAATTAAACAATTTAACATTTTATATCATCAAAATGGTACTAAATAAAAGAAATTTATTAATTAATATTTACTCATTTTAATATCAGCTAGATTTTTGCATCATTTTTCTGTATGAGTTTATTTACCTGCTAGCGAATATTGTTTGGATTTCAAGATCTTTGTTCCACCTTTTCAATCCACTATATAACTATTCTCTTTATTTTTTTTTCAATAGTGGATATTGACACATAATCTGTCATGTCCATACATTTGTTTTAGTTGTTCCTTATGCTGTAGTGTGGGTAGTTCGACGTAGTCGTTGTGGCCTCCTCCCTAGGGTTGTGAAGCTAGCCAGCTAGGATTCTGGTATAGTGTTTTTTCACCCTTATGGTACCAAAATTGGATATATGAAACAAATATAAAATAATCTTCTTCTGCAGTTGAATTCATATTGTAAGAAGTGATCCAAATTCCCAAAATTGACGACCTCATGTCTTGGGTGGGTGTTTTTCTCCCCACTGATGGTTAAGACTTCTTTTTCTATCTTCCAATTCATAAAATCATCTTCCATGTATTCACTATGTCTAGTGGTTGTGTTGTTTTCATAATCGGTGGACTCATCTGGTGTCCCACTGACCCCTTACATGCCACTAGTTTGCAGATTATGGTGGAGCATGTTGGGGTTCTTCCCTATAAACAATGTGTTTCCATTTCTCAAATCCTAAGACCAATAATGATCCTCCAATGGAAAGATCCAATGTAGCAGTGAAATCTTTATTCATGGATCTTGAAGTCATATGTACTCCTATAAATATGTTTGTGGTGATTTTTTTTAAATTCAGCTTCCTTCATTATTAATGCTTCTAATGCATAGTTTCTATTTTACGACTTCTGTGCATTTATGTTGGCTATATTATTTTCCTAGATAATATTTAATCCATTTTTGGTATTAAAATATAATTATAAATCATGATTTAGTGTTGTTATTTCCTTGCAGTAGGCCCCCAAGGTATCCAATCCAATAAATCCTTATGTTTCCATTGTTTTCTATTGACATTTCCTCTTCTGAAATTGTTTGTTGTTTTGTTCTTGCCAAAACATCAATCTATTTGGGTTTTTTTCATTGTAATTATTTTTATTTTATTTTATTATATTGATATAATTTATATTTTTAATTCGGCGGTCCATTGAATAAATTTGGTGGGGTGTATTTTTCTATTACCCAACATAAATGTGGTATCAGAGCCACCCAAAAAAACAATGACATTTGTGAAATATGAAATAGTTAAATTTGATGGTTGTAATGATTTTAATTTTTGGATAATAAAAATTATAGCCATGTTCATCCAAAATGTGTGGAAATATACCCTCTTATGTCCTAAGAAATACCAAGTTAGTTTTTGCATAGATGGTCAAACAGTCACAACCTATTTAGATGTCCTTCCTGATATGTTATAATGAGCTGATTGTGAAGCAGATTGTTTTCAAGTGCGTCTGTTTGTTGTCAATGATGTTTTATTATCAAAGGGAATATCACATCACATTTTATTTTGGGTGAATATCATGGTAAACATTTTTTTCAAATGAATTTGACTCATGTCTTCAAATATATCCTACTTAGTTTTTCAATTATAATGATATAAATATATATGATAGTAAATAGACATAGAGAAAGTCCAGAATAAAATATAACACATCTTGATAGAAGTAAATGGCAATTAGAGTCATCTTGGGTCAGAATGATAGGAATAAAATCATTCTCAAAGTAAATGGTCTGTAGATTTACTCTGAATTCAGTGAAAATAACTAATTGTTATAATGGAGAAATAGAGTCCTCATGCCTATGATTAATTTAAATGTGATGATTCATTTCTAATTAGTTTTATATAAAAATAATAATTTGATTGGATAAGTTGTGATACAACAATAACTGATGAAAGGGGGAATGAGATGGTACATATTGATTATATCATCTCATCACCATCGTACACATTAGAAAACATTCATACACAGTAAAATAATACATAACCTAATCATACATAGAATGATCATATTTTGGATGAGGATAAATTAAAGAAGATGGAATTAATCCAAAGATGAAGAAAATTATTTCCAATGACATCATCAAGTGGTACATGTGTTGAATTACTTTTCAAAATTATCAAGAGGATCAATAATTATTATGAATATGATGTTGAAAAGTTCAAATTTGTGAATAGATCACAAGATCCTCAAACTTGTTTTGTGGACTCGACATGTGAATGCAAGGGAGCTAAGATCAAATCTGGGTATAGAACTATTTTTCGGATACTGTAGCAGGTACTACAGTCGGAACTATAGTTGTTACTATTGCAGGCACTACTCGGTACTATAACATCAAGAACTATTGACATGATTTGGATTTTTGGATACCATTTAGGTTCTCAAGTCCTTCACGACCTTTGGTCCATGCAAAATCATCATCCCAGTCAGGATTTTGTGAATCCTCAAGGAATTCAAGACACTATAGATATTCAGAAAACCTCATGACCATGAGGCCACATAAAATTGGGATTAAATGGACCATATATACTCTATAAGGAGTAGTCTATGTCTTATAAATCAGAGAAATGTGCATTCTCGATCATAGATCTAATGTATTTGGAAGAAAGAGAGGTATTGTTAGTTGTATAGGGACCATCATATGATAGCATTAGAAGCTTAAACAAATAACCATGTTAAGGTGAATGGATAACACCATGGTTTAGATGCTGTAGAGGGGTAGTTCAATGTAGTAATAGTAAATATGAGTTCCTATAATCCCTTTAGGTCATGTTGTGTCAGAAATATTACAAGACTTATAATGGTTACCCAGAAAATGCTTTAATGTGGGATTTTCAGAAAAAAGATGGTGTTTGGTCTATTTAGGCAAAATAGGTTGAGAGATAAAGAAAATACAAATAAGTAGTTCAAGAATATGGATAATGAAAATTAATGATTATATTTTCAATTGTTTTTTTATAAAATAAAAATTTTGGTTTTATTAAATTTTTTAATTGCTTTTTCTGAAGAAAGTATGCTCAGAAATCCAGACTCTGTAATTGAAATAAGAGCAATTATTGAATTGAAATTCATATGATGGAGTTAATATTGTAGAAGAATCGAGATGAATCAAATAGAGATGAAAATGTCATAAATTCATATATTATTTAAGGATAATTTTATATTAATGTGAAATTTCATAATCAATAATGATTTTTTGATTCCTAAAAAAGACATCCATGGGTCGCCTATATATATGGAAGTACATTATACATTTTTAATGCTGCTCAATTCACAATAGGAGAGAGAGAAGTTCATGGATATTTGAGAGAAGAAGAATTTTTCTTATTGAACCTTTTTTAAATTTTTTTTGATGAGGTACTGATAGGAGAGAAAACAAGAATAAATTTTTATTGTTGATAATTTTACTCAAGGATTATCATACTCAGCTGATTATCCGATTATTCTTACCAATCATATTCAGTTGATTATTGTTTCTTGCTATGTAATCATATCATTATTTCTGTAATGGGTTTTTAGAATGAGGAAGAATGGGAATAGAAGTGGTTCTGATTCATCTCTACTAGCCTCTGAAAATTTTACATTTTGTTTTAGTGAGAATAATTACAAGAATAAATGTTTTGAAATAATCATACTTCGATGAATCGGGCTGGTAGATACATACGTATGAAAATAGGACTAAGTTTTCTTTAAAAAAATCTATGATGTTTTTACCATCATCTGGGTGAGAAATTTATGATTTTGATTTAAAATAATACACCTTTTGAATCTAAAATAATAACATATACCATGAATTATTAAACAATCATTGTATAACCCAATTTGTGCAAACAAGGTTTACACACACTTTTGGATTTTTGAAATGTTTTATATGATCAAAAAGGAATATCACACCCGTTATAATGACCTGATTGTTTAATAGTCGATTTTATGGTATTAAATCATTTCCTAACCATATGTAGGAAATATATATTCTTATTTATTAGTGAAACTTGTAAATATTTTTTTACATGGATGTTTGTTTGATTAGTTTTTAGTAGGGAATTGAAATCATTAACAAAAGGTTATGTTTGTTTCATTTTAGTGAAACTTAAAATTTTAGCATCAATTCAACCCTAACCCTCTTAGTGATTCAATTACACTAACTGGGTATGTCCATGAAATTTTGATAATATCACATAGCCCATTAAAAAAATTTCGGTGATAATGTCTTTCTAGAGGATACATAAAATACCTACACATCCAATATTTGGTATAGACATGAAAAAATATATATGAAAACATATTTAAATGGAATTATACATATAAAGAACAAATTATATACCACTAAGATTCATCATGGAACCACCATATAGACATACCATGACTAGTTTTATAAAATCTTATTAGTGATCACCAATATAAATTTTAATGATGAAGATGAGGACAAAGACATCATACATTTAATTTAGTTAGATACATCATTTTAACATCTTTTCGACTCAATTATGTGTGATTAATATAAATTAAAATTTGTGGATTTCATGTCTTCCATATATTCATGTGAGTTGCCTTGCCATTATAAGGTTCTACATGAAGTGAAATGTCTAAATGTGAGCATTCATTCATGGTATTTAGGGAAGAAGAATGTTAAACAAATGATGGAAAGTAAGGATTATATCTAATCACATTAAATAATTAGATGTGTTAATACAAATAAAAATATACATTATCTATAAAATAATGAAATTCCAAAAAAATATAGTACATATAAATCAATATCCCAAAAGTTGAAATTAAATAATATGTATCCACTAATGGCTTTACTATCACATCTGGTCTCCCCCCAACTGTTGGTCAGAAATACAATTATAAAATCTTAAAAAATTTAAATATTTTATTATTGATAATTATATTTTACATGAAATATCAAATAATATTATACATAATTATATCATGATGGATAATTTAGAAGCATTCTAATTCATAGAGGCCCCATTATTTACGTAAAAATAATATCAGAAAATTTATAAATATCAGAATAAATCTCAATGGGAAAACTGACAACATGAATAATAAGATGTTCTGGTGACACGATAGGTATGATGCACTAATGAAGGAAAACAAAACTTTTGTAAGACTTTAACAGAATTTAACAAGGAATAATACGATCAATAATAAATTTAATTGAACATAGAGGGAATAATGAATCGAATCAATGGGTCACACGAGATCCTTTAAACAAGAATATAAATGATGTAAAATCATTTTTAGCATAGAGTGGTGAAGTATAAAAAATTAATTTCTCTTAATTGAAAACAACAATTTTTATAAGAATGAGTTAAAGTCAATTAATCTTATTATTGGATCATCCATCGAAATTTACAATTCTGTGTTTGATGAACACCATCCACGAAATGAATAATTTGGTGTTACTGAGTTTTCAGAAGATAGAGACATGGGTTAAGATGTTGGTGGTAGGGTGATATGTTGGAAAAGAGGCACAAGGTTAGTATGGGTCACAGTTTGGTGAGGTGAGTTATCCTATATATCGTTTCATTGATAGGGACACGATGCATGGATTTAGGTGAGTATGGATGAAATGATATGACGATGGAAACCCAACCTATCATTGCACATGGTTCATTAACCACCATAAGATTCTCGATAATAACATCGAATTCATCGAGTACAAGGAAGAATCCCAAAATAGGGGAAGCATTCTTATCTGGAAACATTGGATTGTAGAACAATCCATTCAAAAAATCCAAATCACTAGGAATCACTAGAAAGACAACACAAAATTGATATAAACAAATTACCCTACACAATGAAACTATTGCAGATTCATCTTTGATAATAGACATTAAATGACATAATCTCATGATGTAGGGAGGGGAGATTATTGGAACTGACTTCTGATTCTAGTGTTGTAGTGAAAATTGGATGGAGGAAGTGTGATTCTAGTTCTACCATGTCAGTTGTTTCCATAGACTCCAGGCCCATGGGGATCTCCCTCGAGTCAGCCAAGTTCCCTTATATCTACCATATTATTTGTACAACATTCATGTTGTCCATTAAACATTAATATATTCACCAATGTTTATCTTTTTAATTTTCAACTATATCTATAGTCTCTATTTTATGAAATTCTTGGTGATTTTTAATTATTGAAAGCACATAATCATGTTTTCAATTTATTGCATGTTATTGAAAATAGAAATAATTTTCCAAAAATTTAACTGATTCACATGATAATGTCTTTTATTTCACCATTTATATGGAGAAAAAAATATCCAAAATAAAATGATTTCCACAACATCAATTTCTCACCCTAATAATGGGCACAATGATCTCATCATTACAATTGGTCATCAATAACATAACTCATTTTCAATATTATAAATAAGAGTTTTTCCATTTCAATAATTTTATAACCTTTAATATGAGCCTCTCCTATTTAATTAACTTCTAGAAAGATGTAGTTTTGTGTACCTTGACACAAACGACCATTGTTGGTTGTCATTTCACTGAAAAAATAACTATAACACACACCCTTCTCATGACCTCCCTACACTCATTATTCACCCTCCCATAAATCACTCACTACCTACCCATCGTTGCTCCAACACCGGATCACCAAAGACCATTTCATGTTCCACTAACTAGGCATCATAAATAACACCTTCTCTTTCAATTGATGCAAGTCGATTAGACAATCATTTTCATCCCCATTTCATCCATGCTTGTTCTCTCCGTTGGTATCCAAATTCATGAGGTAAACCCTATTTCCAATAAGTAATAATTATTAATTTAAAAAAAATCAATATATTATGGTTCCATCATATCATATTTAGATTATAGATAATATTCTATTTTCCTCAATTTCACTGTATTTTCATTCATCAATTTTGGACTATGATTAAAAAAACAAGGATTTTTTTATTAGGGATCCTTAATTGAGTGAATTTAGGTTGTTATTTAACTATATCTAATTGAATATTTTCTCTTCAAATAATATTATTTTTGAATCCTAAATTTTTTTAATTTAATTTCATCTGGAATATATGATTTCAATTATTGTTTGAGGGTATCCATCTAATCATATATTTCTATTAAATAATTTTTCATTATATACATTTCAACACACTAACATAGAATATGAGTTTAAAAATACATTAACTACATGGATTTTTATATATAGATTGACCTTGGTTTCTTATTGTACTGTTATATAAGAGATATATTCATCATTATAAAAATTTAAAAAACATTTCTAGAAGTAGACACTAAATTGTATTCCATATTTATTATTATTTTAATTCTAGGTTTTATATCCTACTATAGTGCTATTTTCATCCATAGGATTTGGTGTTATTATGAATTATATTGAAATAATGGTTATTAGGATGAATAGATGGATAAAATTGTGTACACGCATATCTAGAAGATAAGGATCTTTCTATGAGAATTTAATAAAAAAAAGTATGAGAAATATAATAATAAATTAAAATATTTAGAAACCACTTTCAAATGTACATGTATACATCATTATATATAGAGACAATAGTTTCATGATTCTACAAATTTTTTTGATGAATCAATTAAAAATTTGTTAAACAAGGTAATTGATATTGGGATCACTATAAAGTTGTATGGTGAGTCATTAGTGGATATTATACTATAATCATAAATTTCCAAAAAAAACATGAGTCTATGTTATTAATTATTAAAGCTGGATATCCTAAATTATTTTGGTAGAGTGATATTTATAAAATTCTATTTTTAAATGTGTAATAAGAATCTATTAAAAAATATCATGTGATCAAAAATTCTAAAAATTCACATAATAATTTTTAAATTATTACTATTTTTTAAACATATAGTGTGTAATGGTTCATAACTCAGTGGTCCTTCACTTTGTGTGTTTCTAGTTTTTAAAACTCCTAGACGAGGTTTCGTTTTTTTAGGGTAAGTGGGGTATAATGTTGGGTGACATTTTTTATTTGAGGACATGTTGCGAAGTGGAGTTGTGGGGTTTTTCAATATAAAAGCTTCTATGACATGGTCTCCAAGCTGTGTCATAGAGAGGCTCAAAGGGGGAATATTGGAGTTACATTATTTTAGGCCTAGCCCAACCATGATAGTTTGAGGGATTGTAGGACCATCAATTGTGTCAAGCACTATGGAGTGGTTAGTGGTGGCTACACTATAGTGTTTTTTGAGGAAACTACTAAATCAGGGGTTGTTGTAATGCAGGATATAGGATAGTTCATATTCACTCCCCTAGATGAATAGGATCTTCATATGGATCCAACAATGAAACTCAAATGCGACTTTTACCAGGGGCAGATATATGGTTTCCTCTAACTCATTAGTTGTATAAGTGGTCTACCATATGGTCGAAGGGTATAAATTGTAGTCTTCTAATAATATCTCTACAAATAAATACCCATAATTCGACAAAAACTAGTTTTCTCCTACTCCTTACACTTGAACCCTAGGCACCCAACAATTATTTTTGATTTCACAGAAGCACCCTTTCTATAAAGATCTATCCTGAATTCCCTTGTTCAATCGGTGGTGATGTAAGGTGCGATCTTCCACATTTAGAGAGTTATCTTTCTATTTGATCTCGTTTCATCACATTCCTTTTATAGATTTTATGATTGATGATATTACTTATTCTTATGTGGTTTTGGTGTTTTTTATGACCGTGTTAATGGAAAACCATTCATGGTATATTGTTGTTTTCTAATAGAAGATGTGATCATAGATATGTGACATTGACTCATTCTCATGAAAATATGGTTGATTATTTGAGGTAGTGAACTCATTTGTTCTCTTTTTTATTTGTAGAAAATATTAAATTGACCATGTTTTATCCTTTGGATGGTAGTATAATAGGAATGATAATGATTAATGTTGATTATAGAATGGAATTGGGTTTTTAGCAGTCACATGTTATTTCATTCCACCATGATATTGGTTTTCTATATAAATTTCTATATAGTGTGCGTTTTATACTATGATTTGTATAACATGATTATATTCTTATTTTATCATGTGAAAATTGATGAATATTAATAAATAACATTATGTCAACAATTTTTTCTTGGTGGGATAAACAATTAAAGAGAAGCCATGTTAAATAAATCTCGTGTTTTAGTGAATTTAAAGGAAGTCAAATTGATGCAATTATTCATATTTAAATAAATGTTTTATTGCATGTTTTAATTGAATTGGATAGAGAACATGAAACAAGAATGATTTCTGAATATAAGAAAAGGAATTATTAAATAGTTTGGTTCTTCCATAAGCTTGTTGAAATTGGAATATTATAATCAAGAACATTTTTAATGAATTTAATATATTTCCATAGCGGATTCCTTAAGGTTTTCATAGTTAGAACCATTTTGGATTGCACTACCAGAATTTTAGTATCATTTAGATGGGTTGGGGGTGATTCAGGGATATCATTTTCCTTTATGTTTCCTTTCTTATGACACAAAATTCTAATCGACTATAATATTTCTTTCTGTACTAAAAAAAATAAAACACATATCCACATGAACATGACAATTTAGAAGGTACACTACTCAATAATTGTTTATAGACAATGGTATTGTATGGAAATATTATAATACCACACAATCCACTAGAAAATAAACCTTTTTCTGGAATACAACTATTAAGATATTACATTACATGCAGTAGAATTATGTTGAACACAGTAGTGCATATGCTTCATGTATAATGAAATGATGTAATATAATTTTTACAACAAACAAGTTACGATACTTTTTGGTCAGCATACACAAATTTTATCATTCATAACCATTCATCAATTTCATACCCAAATGTCCGTAATGAAATCATGTACATTGTATTGATAATCAGTTGGATTCCCATTTTTGATTTCTCAAAATGGGAAATATAACTCCGTCAGAATACCGCAAAAACAATTCTGATCTTCTTCTTCTTCAGCCTAAAAATTTCAATAACATTTCCCCAATATGATTATTCAGTCAAATATGACAACCTGTGGGATTTGATCTATCTATTATTATTATTATTATTCATCTTCTTCTTCTTCTTCTTCTATCTGATAATCATTTTCATGTATTCTTGATCTGATATCCCTTTTCTGCTAGAAATGTAGATCTTCTCTATTGGAAGTGGAGTTTATCAAAATATACATTTCAACACAATTACTAATAATTGGAGTTTAAATATATAGTAACTTCATGGATTGATCTCTCTATATTGACCTTGGTTTGTTCTTATAGTATCATTTAAGAAAAATATTGAACATTATATAACATGAAAAACATTTCCTTATAGTAGAAGACAATAAATTGAATTCGTTATTTATTATTATTTGGATTCCAAGTTGTACATTATATATAAATAACCATTTTTGAATGTATAATTCTATTATTATGAATCTTATTGAAATAAATATTCTTAGGATGGATAGTTGGAAGAAATGTTATACCATTATATCAATATGATTAAGTGGTACATTGTCAAATTGAATGAAAACATTATGAAAAATATTAGAATAAATTAAAATATTTATAAATATAGTTTGATTGTAAATGGGAACATCGCTAAAAAGAGATAAAATATCTTCATGATTCTTTCATTTTTTTATTAATCAATTGAATGTTTTTTAACATCAACATTCAAATTTTTGATCACAATATGGTGATATGGGGAGTAATTTGAGGAATTTATAATATATTAATAATATTTAAAAGATGTTTGAGTATATTTTATAAATTAATGAGGATATATGTCATTAATTATTCTGGTAGAATAACCTTAATAAAATAACAATTTTTAAAAATATGTAATATAAAACCATTTAAATATATTATGTCATATAAAATTCTATCAATTCAATTAATAATATATATGTTGTAACTGTTAATGTAATTTAAACATAATCATTGTCAGGGATCAAACCTTACCGGGCCTTCCCTCTGTGGTTTTTTGGTGTTGGAGGCACTTGGAGGATCTTACAAGGAGTTTGGATGATATATGGAGAATATGGCGGGTTTCACTACATTGAGGCCTCGATGTGGCATGAATGCATTTTTTGCATAGTATGCTAGGATTCAATGTCATGGTCTTCGGACTACAACATAGGATGGCTCGATGGATGAAATTATGGGATAATACCATTTTAGACATGTATTTCCCTTGGTGGTGGGATACAATGTTAGATATTCCCTGGCGTCGAGCACTACGTCATAGAGTGAGGTGGATGCATCGTAGTGGTTTTGGAGGCTACTACCAAACCAGGGGTAGCTACAAAGTGGATTATTTGCTAGGTTGTAGACCCTACCCTTGATATATAATATATGAACCAGGGATCTTGCTGTGGATCCTAGAAATGTGTTTTACCATGGGTCGTGATATGATCTTCCCCTACTGTGCGGTGGTCTTGGAGTTGTACTGTTTAATCGTAGGGGCTACGTCATGGTCCTCTAAAAATCTGTTGGCATATAAATTACCCAGAGTCTCCTAGACCAAATTTTACCACAGTCTATCCTCTTGAACCCAAGGAACCATAGTTTATTTTCAAAATCATTAAATCTCTAGTTATGTAGGCCAGAATCCCAATGACTCAAGTACAACTTGTGGTTATTAGAGGTAGGGTCTTCTTATTTCCTAGTGGTTTCTCTCATTTTGATCTCCCTTCCTCTCTCTCCTTGTTTCCATGTTATTCCAAATGATCTCCATCATTATAATGGAATTTTCTATGTCAATTATCAATGAATTTGTGGAATTAAATCCATGAGAGATCATAGTATTCTCATAGAATATTTGATTAAAGACCCATGAAATCGACTCATTATGATGTAAATAATGTTGAATATGTGAGGTAGGGGATTTTTTTCTTCTTCTATTTATATATCTGAAATCAAAAAATTTCCCTAATTTATCCCTTTATATGGCATTTAAATTATCCTAATAAATATTTAACTTGATTTCAGAATAGAATTAGTTTATGTTTAGTGATTGTATGTTTTTTCTTTTCTCCATGATGATGATTTTTTCTTGTTTTTCTATATATTTTTGAATCAATACCTTACATTATAAAATATTTTTTATTCTTGGATTGTCATGTTGAAATTTATGACTTGGATAAATAAAATAAACATGTTAATGTTTTGTTAGTTGGATAAATATATAAAAGGGAGACAGATATAACAAATTTAGTGTTTCTCCTAATTTGATGGAAATCCAATTGATGAAAGTATGCAAGTTAAAATAATGTTTTGTTCTATTGTTTTGGTGGAATTTGATAAGTAAAATGGATTTTTAATTCACGTTGATGATAATTTATGAAAATATTAATTATATTTGATATTCCATAGATTTTTTGAATTTAGATTCATATGTCATATAATATATTTAAATAATTTAATTGATTGTTGTAAATATTGAAATTAATTATATTTATATTCAATATTTAAATTAAATCATTTAAATTTCCCTTCAATTAATTTAGTTAAATTAAATGATATTTAATTTAAAATATTTTCGAATTTCAATATTTTATGGATTTTGTTTTCTTTTTACAACATGCGGTAAATTGCATGGCCCGCTCAATTTTTTAGCCTGCTCAATCTGGGATGTCAACATGGATATTAACTATATAGATATTGTCATCATTTTTGGTAAAAAAATGTATAATATCAACTAATATATCCGAAAAATCAATTCATTTGAGTCGTTACATGTGCCACTGGGTGGGAATTTCCCCGTTGGCTTCGTGGAAACCTCCCATTGGCTATGTTGTTTGTTGTTCATGTTTCTTGCTGTTAGTTTCATCAAACATGAGGCACATGAATTCAATATATAAAATAAATATGATAATAATATTATTGGATATTATATTCTATAATGTATGTAGAGATCTAGGATTCTGAAATTGTCACCCTCTCATTGTTGTTGGATTGCTTTCTCTCCATGGGTGGTTCAACCTTATTTTTCTCTCAACAAGTGTTCTTAATCATCTTACTCATATTAAATAGTGATGGGGGCCTTTATATCATCCTGATAAAGCTCTTATTTCATCTATTTTAAAATACAATAAAATATTTATAATCCCATCATATAGTTATTTTATTGGGAATTGTCAAATAATTATATTTTTGTGTTATTTTGAGCCTAAATGAAAAAAATGTCCTAACTATGAAATTTTAACAATTTTTCTCATATGGTTATTTTGGTCATTTCTTATAAAACATATTTACAAATATATATTGTAAAATTTTATTTGAATACTTATATTATATCCTTCAATATTTTCTTCTAAACCATGGGTAGATTAGTGAATTTAGTGGTTTTAAAATCAATGAAATTGATGATTTTTCCGGTAGGACTATGTGGACCCTACCATAGTAACAGAAACTCAGTGATGGATACACACTATCAAATGATATTATTCTACTTGGAGAAGTAAATGTATTCCACGGTGCATTGACACATTTAGTTTTAGGGAGTTTGGAATCTATTATGGTGGCTATTGAATAAAATATATTTGAAGGAACCATCCTGGAACCTGCATTCAAAAAAACAAACTGCTAATGAAAAATTTCTATCTACAATGTATGGTGAACAATTAATCAGAACATTGAAGAGTGAACTTAAAATAGATTTATAAAAAAATTATGATGGGGGTACAATCATGAATCTGAAATTGAATAGGTCAACCAAGAAAAAACTAATTGAGGATTCAATCTGTCTACAAAAGGATAGGGGCGCCTACCTCTTATATCAGTCCATTCATCAACACACAATCCATAACAAAGGGAATTACATTGAATGGGGATGTGAAATAATAGGTAAATTCCCTTAAATAATTATTCCATGATATTATAACTCCATTTGGTGGTGGGAAACTGATATCTGAAGACAATTCCCCTTTTGAGTTTTTTGTTTTCATTGTAAAATATTTTCTCATAAACTATCCTTGAACTTATTTGCATGGATGAATGAGACCTCTTTCTATCATGTTATCAATTTATTCTAATTTATTCTATATTTTTTATGATGAAATATTATTATTGTGGTTTCCCTCATGGTTTAAATTTCATTGGTGAGGTCTCTCCTTTTAGCACGATGAGTACAACATGTTTTGGTTACTCGGAGGTATTCGCATAATCAGAGCACTTTCATATGAACATAGTTACCCATGTATGAGGTTTAAATATGGTATATAGATAATTTAGGTATAATCATTTAGGTCTTAATGTATAAATTGGATAATTTAATTGAATGATATTCATAAACAATGATAAAGGGTGTGTCCAATGATCAACGTTTGTCCACCACTTCTATCTTCAGCTTGATCTTTCCATCTAGGGTTACATTGGTATTATAATTTATAATATAGATTTAATATTTCACATTGATTTAATATTAATAATAAAGTTCCCCCATATATATTAGATAAGATACTTTTATATTAGTTAAATTAAAACATGACAATAGAAAATATCATGCCTGTAAGCGGCCACATTATGATCGACACTAGGGTGTGCCACTATGGTACTTTTAAAGGATAATAAGAAATTAATTGTATAGTGAAAAGTGACTGAAAATCCCTACGATCAATTTAGTATTGTAGTATGTATAACAGTATGTCATGCAGGTGACCTGAGTTCGATCCCCTGCTATAGCACCAAAATGATGGTAGGGATTTTCGGTACCTTTTTCTTATTCAATTAATTTCTCATTATATTATTAATGTACAATAGTGTCACACCCAAGGCTCGATCATAAAAAGGCCACTTACACACACTATATTTTATTTTGTCGATTTTTAATTTAATAAATATTTAAAAGTTTATCTAATATATATGTGGGGATTTTTATGATGAAATTTAGATTAAAATGAAAAATTAAATCCACATTATCAACTAATATACCAAAGCAATCATAGATAGAAAGAACAAGCTAAAGATAGTAGTGGTGGACAAACATTGATCATTGGACACTCACATTATCGTTTTTTATGAATATATTTCAATTGAATTATCCTTTTATACCTTAATAACTCAATGTATACATCTAAATTATAAATATATCATATTGAAACCTCATACATGTGTGTCGATCTTCTTATGAAATTGTTCTGATTACCCAAAGATGTTAGTGTTTCCAAAATAGGTTGAAATCATTTTGCTCAAAGGGGAGACATCTCCAAATTAATTAAGACCGTGAGGGAAACACCATTAAATTCCTTTTATTATAAAATTTATATAATAATTTTGAAGAAATGAAAACACTATAGAAAAAGAACTCCTTCATTCATGCAAAAAAGTTCTAGGATAGTTAAAGAAGAAATATTTTACAATGGAAATATAAACTGAAAATGGAAAATGACTTTGGATCTCTGTAACCAATAACCACTTGGAGTTATTCCTTCATGGAGTGATTAAATCATGGAATACACATTTTATTTCCCTTTCTCTCGGAAGAAAATTCCCTTTTTTGTGAATGGTGTGTTGATGAATGGAATGATTTGAGAGGTAGTAGGTCCTCTCCTTTTATAGGCAGATTTAATCTGCAAACCATTGTCACATGGATGACCTAATAATTGACCGATACAGGAATGGAATCATTCATAAATGTTGTTCATAATTATTTTTTCCATCCCCCCATTATATTTTAAATTAATTGTTCATTTTATGTATGAGTTATGAATTTTTCATTTGCGATTTCATTTTTTGAATGTAGGTTCTAAGAAGAATATTTAAAATATGTCATTAAATGCACCCCATAATGAATTCCAAACTCAATGAAATTATATTTTTTAATGGAAAGTGAATTCCTTTTTCATCTCCAAGTTGAATCACCTCATTTGGATGTGTGTAGGCCATATTTGGTTGATGTTACGATGGTAGGGTCCATGTACTCAGAACAAAAAAATAATCAACATCATTTATTTGATTAGGCCACTAGATGCTCCAATCATCCCCTTGTACAGAATATTGTTTCAAAGGAAATATAATTTTTTTAAAAAAAATTATAATCGCAATATTTTCAAATATATTTTATGAAATGTGACCAAAATAGCTCTATGATAAAGATTTATTAAAATTGCAGATTTAGGCCATTTTTTCATTTCGGCTCAATGTAACACAAATTCCTAAATATGTAACAATTTCCCTTTAAATAAAAGTATGTTGGGTTCATAAAAATTTAATTATAGTATACAATAATTGAAAATATAAGCATTTTCAATCTTCTAAAATTAAGAATTGCACTCCTGAGCAATTATCGTATATTCAAATCAAAATTCACATGAAAATCAAAAATTTGGAAACATCCACAATCATATCAAAAACCTAATTTCGTCACATATATTTTATGAATAACTATTTCCAACCCATTTCATTCTATGAATTTAAATTTCCTCTTCCTCATAAATCCATCTATGTACCAATCACAACCTAACTCACATAGATCTTTTTGTCACTTTTCACTTATGAGAATATAATTATAGAGTGAAGATAATACTTGGAAATTTACATGTATAACTCTATGCTTTGGAAAATTCACATTTCTACCCAACAAGAATCATGAAAATGAGTTCAATCATGACCGTATTCATTAAATGATCAAATGATTCGTTGGATTTTGGTTGGTGGGAAACTGATTAAAATAACATGGCATGAAATACGAGTATTGACTCATAAGTATAATGAAATAGTAATAATCTGAAACCACAAGAAAATTCCTCACTCAATCCTCCTTGATAATGTGAAACACGACAATACATTTTTCATTTACATGGGTCACAAGCCAATCAATTATATCAAGGAGTTATATCCTACATGTTCTCCCCATTACTATCTTTATATATTTTTTGTAAATATCTTGAAACGTTCAACATTAATTTCATTTGTTATATTTTTTATGCTCCAGAAAGGCACACCATGTCATTTCTTTTATTTTTTTTTATTGAGAACCAAATGAATCAAATCAGAAAATATGAAATGATGACTCATGCATAATTATTTCATTCTCTATTGCCCAAATTATTGACGTACTACTCAAAAACCCATCAATGATACAAATAAAAATGATCCCAAATGTAATTACCTTCCCCCACACTAAAACATGATATATCCATGAAATAGAATAAAAAGAATTGGTAGGTAAGGATTAATAATCTTGTAATGTGGCCTTAACCTATAAGTCAATTCATGGCTTGTAAGGGATACAAAAGGATAACTATAAATGTAGGTCTCAAGATAATTTGTGGAAAGAAAATGGATTGAATCAATAATAATAAAATCATTCCATGATATCTAAATCATCAAAAGGGAAAAATAAAACATTATGGACCTGAGACAATGTTTATATTTCCCTCAAAAATATATGGGAATTAATATGAATATGTTAAATTTTTTTAGAATACCTCATGGGATGTGAATTTTTTTTGAGTCAGTGTTTCAGGGGCATGGGATTCAAAAATAATTTATACTAATTAATATAGATGAAAATCCAATCCATGGTAAAATTTTTTGACATCAGCAATCATTTAAAATTCATTTTGTTTTTCAAAAAGCAATTGAATTTTCTCAAAATCAATTAAGACATGAAAAGTGAGCAGAATATTCATTAAATCTCAAGGATCCTAAAAAAATGAAAATATGAAAGAACACAAAAACAACTAATAATGTTTAAACTCACCCACACATAAATTTCACTACCCTTTAAATCATCTCGACAAATTATAAATAATTGTAGAAAAACTAATGAGAAGAAATGACAGAACATGAATTTATTTTTCAAAATCACCATTGAATTAAGAACATATATGATACCACCTATTCCTAAAATGAAATATATAATGAAATTATATATTAAAATAATAATAAATAAATAAAATGTTGAATGATAGTGATAATTCTTTGTTTGAATCATAGGAGGGTGCTAGGATTTTACAGCCCCTAGTTAAGAAATTATAGTGGGATAACCCCAATCCGAAGGTGGATGAAGTTTTATTTTTATAAAACACCACAAATTATTTCTCATGAAATATATTAGTCAATTCCATAAGTGAGACCCCCCAATGTATATATGAATGACCCCAACCCCCAGAATAGATGAAGGATATAATTTCAGTTGCTGAGGGGGAGGGAAAAGGATGTAGGGGTGCTCCTTTTTTTTAACTGGAGGAGTGGTGTCCGCCAGTGGAATAGGTAGTTCAATAGGACATGCATTATCCTCTCATTTATGATATTCAATTAATTCATCTTTAATTTCTACTATTGTTCCATCATACTCATTTGAACTATTGTATAACTTGAATGGATCCTCCATTCTCTCCTCATCTAGAGCAAATAAATCTTATTCTACATCCATAGCATATAGTAGTGGTGCTGATTCATCAAATTCATACTATGGGATATTAGATTGAAATTCACAATTAAATGAGTTTTAATTAATTGAATGCTCAGAAATCAAAAAATTTAGAAACAAAAACCTTTTTCAAAAATATAGCAGCTGGGAATGAATTTGTTCGAGTGGAAAATGGACTTTCATGTTTTTCCTTCATCCTATTATTTTTTTTTCTTTAAAGTTAGGTGGAACAAGATCTTAATTCAAATTATATTTTCTTCTTTTCCATTCCATCCATTATACATTATCTTCATCAAATCGGACATTCAGTGTTGTCATCATCTTGTTTTCTTTTTCCATCATTTTGGAATTCTCTTGAATTATCAAAGAATTTTCTTCCAATTAATATTCATTTTGATGAATTTAAATCTTCAATGTATCATCCCTACTAGTCTCAAAATAAAATTTATCAATAGGCTAATAATTATATTAGTTTTTATAAAAATCAATATTGGCTGATGAAATGAATGATATGCAACAAAGATCATTTTTTTCTTTTTGATTTTGTTTATTAAAAACAGTATGTATAAGCTCCTAGAATCCCCCAAAATAGATCGAAATTGATTGTAGGTATTTTAAATCACTTTTACTATTCAATTAATTTCTTATTTTCCTATGTATGTACCATAATGGCATACCTTATGGTCGATCATAAGGAGGCCGCTTACATGCATTGTATATTCTATTTTCACTTTATTATTTATCTAATATAAAACTAAATTATGTTATATATATTGGGGTATTTTGATTATGATAAATAAATAAAAATAAAATTTTAAATCTACCTTAGCAATTAAAATACTAATGAAAACAATATTAGAAAGAACAAGCTAATGATAGTAGAGGTTAACAAACGTTGATCGTTGGACACTCACATTATCATTGTTTTGGAATATCATTCAATTAAATTATCCAATTTATTCCACAATACATCATTGTATACATCTAAATTATCTGTACACCATATTGAAACATCATATGTGGATGCCGATCTTCTTATGAAAGTGTTCTAATTCCCCGAAGACCTCAGAGTAACGAAAACAGGTTGGACTCATAATACTCAAAAGATAGACCATGCTAAATAAATTTATACCATGAGGGAAACCATATTAAATTCATTATTATATAATAAATCTATAATAAATTAGAATAAATTTAAAATAATAAATAATGAGACCTCATTCATTTAGGAAAAAAAGTTCCAGGATAGTTTAATAGAAAATAATTTCAATAAACACACAAACTTAAAAGGGAAAATGTCTTCAGATCACTACCGCCCACAACTAGTTAGAGTTATCCATTAATTTTATGATTACATAATGTAATAATCATTTTATTTTATTTTCTCTCTAATGCCAATTCCCTTTGTGATAGATGGTGTGTTGTTGAAGGGAATTTTTGGGATGTAGGAGATCCTCTCCATTTATAAGAAGATGTCATCCTCAAACCATTATTGCATGGTTGACCAATTAATTGAATAATTTATGCAGGGTTCCCAACATAAATGTTGTTCATAAATATATTTGTCACACACCCTAAAACTGTTAGATTAATTGGACATCGTGTGATGGTGTTATAAATTTGTTTCTATGAACGCATGTTCCATGAATGTTTTTTCATATATATGTCTTTAAATAGACCACTTAATGTAATAAAAAAACCATAAAATTAATGGTGTAAATTAAAACTGTAGTCCTATTTCATCTCCAAGTGGAAGAATATAATTTGTAGGTGTGTAGCTGGCACTGTGTTTCCATTACGATGGTACGGTCCACGCAGTCCGCCTGAAAAAATCTTCAAATTCATTTATATTTTAGGAAAATAGATGATTTAATCACCCCTAGTCTAGAAGAAAATGTTGAAAGAAATAAAATAATAATTAAAAAAATAATAGAAAATTTCGGAAATAAATATTATGATAAATGACGAAGAAACCACTTTGATAAAAATATGTTAAAATTCTATATTTATGCCATTTTTTTATTAGGGCTCAAAATAACACAAAAACATAAATATGTAACAATTTACTAATAAATAACTCTATATTGGGTTGAAAAACATTTAATAATTGTTTAAAATATGTTAATATATGAGCTTTATCACATCCTCATTGGTGAACTCGTCTATTGGCCCACGACCCTCCTACACATCACTAGTGTGCGACACATGGTGGATCCTATCAGGGTTCTTCTCGGATGAAGATGTGTTACCATTGCTCGAATCTGAAGACCCAACATGATAATCCTATAGTGAGAGACAATTAAGAAATGTTTTTGATGTTCTTCGATATTGATTTGATCTTGAAACCATGATATTATTCCTGGATTTTATTTTTTTCCCAAACCATATTATATATGTGTTTCTGGAACTTGTGTGTTGTTTCTGTTTTAGCAAATCTATGCATTTTAGATGGCTATAATAATTGTATATATATAACTTTATCCATTTTTTTAGAATCTATAAAATGTGAATGTGTGGGTGGTGTTATTTTCATTCAATTGTTCGGAAAGGGATTGAAGCACATAGGTGATTGTGATTCCATTACCTCTTATTCCCGTTTCATCTTCTAAAAGTGTTGATGTTGTGCTATTCAATAATAAATAATCTCTTTGGGAGTTTTTCATTTTAATTGAATTAATTTTTCTATTTTGAATATAAAAATAATCCAAAATATTTATTCGATGGTCCCTGTAATTATTTTTTTGGAGTGTGTATCACACTGTTAACCCAAAATAATGTTGTTTCAGAGACGCACAAATAAAAAATGGCATCTCTAAAATATGAAATAGAAATATTTGATGTGTTAAATTATTTTAATTTATTGTGTTTAATAATCTGATGATTGTTAGTCCAATAAGGGAAGAAAGATTCCATTTGTAGCCTTATGAAACACCAAGTATGTCTTTCCACTTATAGTCGAATAGTCAAATCCTATTCATATGTACCTTTAGACATTTTGATGAAATCACATAGATCATTAACAATGTATTTAGGTGAGAAAGTATTATGGTAGGTTGATTATGAGACATCCAAAGGTAGTGCATGATCTAATCTTGAAAAAATGTATAAGAAAACATCTTTAATTGTATTTATACACAATAGTCACAAATTATATACCTTTATGATGCATCATAGAATAACCATCCCAACACACCTTGATGGATTTAACAAATTCTTATTAGTGCTCTCCAATATGAATATTAATGTTGATGATGAGTACTAAGTCATTGTTCATTTAATTTAATTTCATATTTCTTATGATCATCTTATCAATGGAATGATGTTGGTGATGATTCATTAACATTAAAGGATGTTAAGTCCATTTTTATTTCACATGAGTTATGTAAAATGGTTGTGGTTAAACCTGAATCTAAGAGTCTAAATATGAAGGGTCATTATGTGTTTTGAAAAACAAATTAAATGTAATTATTTGAAGGGATATAAGAGTCCTATCCAGTCACATAATCATCAGTCTAATCCTAATTCAATGGAGGATACCTACTACCACATAGGGAAAACTTGGCATATAAGAGCCAAATGACCTAATTTAAAATCTTTAAAATCTTATAAGGATTCTAGTGATATTTCTCTATTTGTCTACCATGTCTATAAAAGGATATAGGTTCTGGGTGTGTCTTGAGATACTCTTGATGCAATGTGGGTCATCCACCCAGGATGTTCTTTCCATATGTTCCTAGATATGTGTTGTTTTTCTTTCTTGTCTGAGGTAGTTGAAAGATATGTGGTTGTTGGAAAGAACATGAGGTGTTGCATCACGAGCAGATTTTTTGTTATGACTGATCTCTTAAACAATTATATTGTCACCTTATTAGATGTGAGATGGGATCTAGATTTACACCAGAATATGATCTAACAAGGAGTCAAGATTAGATTTGGTTTAAAATTAAATATTTTTCTGATTTTCTTTAAATTATAAAATTAGAACATATGGGTCTTAAAGGATTTTAGAATAATGGGTAATATTTTTTGGATGTAAGAACACACTTCAATTAGTTGAGAAACACTTATGTCACTAACAATTAAAACACATTCTATTGGCATTGGTTACTGGGACATGTGAGTTCTAAAGGTATAGATAAAATGAAAAATAAAGGGATACTCTTGTAGGTTACACCAAAAAATTACCCTTTATTGAAGGCTATGTCATGGGAAATTCTAAAAGAGTTAGTCATTATAGACCCATCATTGAGTTTGGACACCCACATAATTATGTTTATTCTTATTTGTAGGGACCATATAGGAATACCTCATATGCTGGTGGTTCTTACTTTACCACCTTTATAGATCAATTTTCAACGAAATTTTATGTCTATATTTTTAGAAATAAATAAGATGTCATTGAGGTTTGTAAAACATTAAACGATTTTATTGAAAAAAAATCTTTGAAGAAGTTAAAGTCTTTAAGGAATGACAATGTCCTTGAATACATATCTACTTAGTTTATCATGTGTTCTTAATGTGAGGGAATTTAAAGCATTGAACCATCTATCATAATCCATATAAGAATAGTCTATCTAAGAATATAAAGCATTCCATTCATTAGTGAGTATGTATCATTCTTTCTTGCTCTGCCATTCATCATCATTGTTAATTTTTTTTATTAGAAAACAATTTTATGGAAAAAATTGAGAAACCACATGTTCAACAAGGGACAATACTAAAGCAGATATAGGCATTATTGAAATCCATATTAAAACTACTAGAAGCAACCTCCTGAAATTATTTCCAAGACAATCCTAATACCATTATATCTTCTTCAGTTTTGAAAGTCTCTTTGAATTGGGAAGCTAGATTGTCCCACACTTGCAAGAACTCTGCCACTAGTATCTTTTTCTCATAGAATCCTCTGGTCCTAATTAAATGTTATTTATCAATCCAATCTCCAAGATCCCTACCTACCTCAACATAAATTAGTCTCTCATTCATACTTTGTGCATCCTATTTAGAAGAATGAATGATCAAAACCTTCTCCAGCATCTCTTCTTTAGAGTGCATAAGAAGGTCCCATGATTTCTCCATGGGCACAACATCAACAACCTGTTGCAAATCCACCGAAATTGGAAAAGGAGATTCGACAATTTCAGCCTCCTTGCCTGATAGCCCATGTTGTCCTTCCTTGGGTGAAAGAGAAAGATGAAAGGGAACCACGTCCCCTGCTTGTTGATTCCCCTCCCCTTAATGGCCCCTCACCAACCCGACATCAGCTCCTTGAGGAGCTGCCAATGTTATAGAGCTACCTTCTGCCATAAAGGGCTTTTTGGAATGCCCATGGGACTCGGAGTCTCCCACCAACTGGACCTCCTTGTCTTCCACTGTCCGAATCTCATGAACCTTTGGAATTCTATCTTTTTTAGCAAATCGAGTCTCCATCGGCTTTAGAAGATGGGAATAGTCATTATGCCCCTTTGATTTCAGCTTCCAGGAAACAATGCATTTCCCTGGGTCCCTGGTATCATCATTACCTTTCTTCTTTCTTAGATTATGCACTACTGCTCAATCCCCACCTAAAACATTCTCATCCTCGAGATGTCAATCCCCATCAGATTCAGTTCCAAATAGACAAATAGAGTTTCCATCAATCCCTCCCTCATTACTCAATCTATCAAAAGGGTTGCTCAAATTGAGACCTTCCAAGGCCTTCCTCATTTCTTGTCCAGGATCCGCCTGCGTACTTACAGTATATGGTGTCTGTTCCATCTTTTGGGTATCCAGAGTCTTCTTCTTGCCAAATGAAGGGGTCACCCATTTTGAGGTATTAATACTCCCTTCTTGCACAATAGTGGCATAGGTTTAATGATTAGAGGCCACATATCCCTTAGACTTTGGAACATCCACACCGGGAGACTCCACCGGAGATTGGGGATTGTCCATGTATTTATCAGAAATAGCTACAGTCATTGCACTAGTTATTGAATCACCTGGTATAGAAGAGTCCCTAGGAGGAGTCACCAGATCTCTTTTTAGCCTGTTGAAAATTCCAGAAACACTTGGTTCATGAGGTATAACCCTCTCTAGTTTTTTCTTCTCTAACCCCCCCGAACCCGACTTGTTTTCTGCCATTCCTGTGACTTGACCCAGGCCCTCACAACCATCACCATATCATTCACCAAACTAAACCAGACACATTCCATCATCCCCAGATTCATGCAAATCCAAAGTCGTTCCCTGATAGCCCAACCTTCACCTACAGCCCATTGAGACATGTCTCAGCTTCTTGCACAAGACGAAATAATCACACTAAGACTCAAAGAAAACATGCTACTTATATCTGAATTCTTTACCCACTGCAACCCAAAAGGACTCAACTAGAGCCTTTGATACATACACTTCCACACACACATGGAGAGAAATGGGATGGCACAATGCCCTAGTTCTACTATCAGTACAAGGAAATCACCCTACCAAATTACCAAGAATACAAAAAATTGAGGTAGTTTGGAAAGGGAGAGGCAGTTCTGGAAATCTTACCCAAATCGCCAGGGTGGGAGAGTCATGTTTCATGTGATGGTCATATGACCATTTGAAGAGGAAAAATCGAGCACCATCGCAGGTTCGGGGAGCTCTCAACCAGGCATGAACCATGTCTTCTTCGAAGGGGAACTATATCATAACATGTCTGGAGTCGAGGACACCAACTGAAGACCGCTCACGCAAACCCCATGATTCGAGGATGCAGAGATCGAAGAAATCCACCGATGGTCGGTGCCTGCTGAAATGAGCTATCAGGGTGAAGTGTAGTAGAGCAGATGCCTCAGTGAATTTGGATGTTGAGATCGGTAGAAGGTGGAGGACTTCGAAACATTCTATAACTTTCAGGCTAAGGGAAATCTGAGAAAAGAAGGGAATGAAATCAGGGTTCGAAAAGGGGAAAATGGGAGGAGCTTAGACATTTGATAGAGGAGACGGAGGACCCTTCCCCACTGAAGGGGGAGGGGCCGGAGCGGGCCTCATCGGCGCCGCCTAGGGCATGGGAGCCTGCTGCGTCGCCCGAGCACGAGGAGCCTTCCTCGGCCATTCCTATGTCCTTTTAGCAGAATATATCACTAGTATTGTATACATAATAAATACTTGTCCCTCCTAGTACAATAGTTTTAAGACTCATATTTAATTATGGTGGAATCACTACAATCCTATGAACATCGTAGGGTGTTTAGATGAAGTACCTACAATCATGTTATGGACGATGAACTTGATCCTAGATATTTCAAGTCCATCTTTATATGGTATACTGATGGGTGAAGTGGTAAAATCATTGTGAAGATATAAAAATCATTAAAAAATATATAAATATCATGGATATGGGGTTTCAAGAGTCTACTCTTGGATTATTCCAACCTCCCACCGATGAATGTATTAATACTTCTCAGATGTGAGATCATGAATTTGATCCTCCCAGTGTTGTTAATTCTACTATTGATACCCCTTCTACAACTCATGTTCCCTATCCAAGAGGGATATATCATCAGGGTCTCATTCATATGATATTAATAATTAGGAAGTTCTTACTGACCATAGGATTTATCATCTGACAATGTACATTCCTAGAAGGGTCGTTAGACCTCCCCCTCATTACATCCATACTGATATGGTTTCCTTTTTTAAAATTTGATAGTAGATATTGTTGGTTATAATACCTAATTATAAAATCTAGCTATCAATGATAGAAACTCTAATAACTGGTTTTTATCTATAGAAGATGTGATAAAATGCCTAACAAATAACCATAATTGGTTCTTTTTCAAAAAACCACCATCAAGAAGGGTGATAAGTTATAAATTGATATATAATACAAAAGAAGATAATATTAAAGTAAATAATATAATGCTTAACTAAAGACTTTTAAGAAATTACCTTCATTAAAAAGAATTAATTTATTAATCCAAAAAAAATTTCCCATAGGGACACATTCTTCTATAGGAAATATTCTTTATTTTACTACCCATTTTGATTTTCATATATGACAACTAGATGTCAAAATACCTTTTATTCAAGGTGATTCAATTGAAAATTTATACATGAATCCGCATACATGTTTTGATCTTGAATTTAATGTTCACAATGATAATTTTCATAATCAATCACTATATGGATTTAAATAAGATTCATGATAAAGGTATAAGACGTTTGAATCATTTATTTTAGAAAAAATTTCAGTAGGTGTCATTTTTATTCATGTGTATATTATAATTATGATAAAACATTCATGCTTTTTTTACTGCTCAACGCAGATTACTCATTACACATATGTAGGGATATGAAATTAATTCCCCATGTTAATATGAAATAGAATTAATCATTTTAAATGAATTATCTTGGATGTTCTATGAAAATTATGGGAATGAAAATTTTTAGTGATATGAAGCATCAAATTCGTTATGTATCTCATCCTTCTTATTTCGTTAAGATTTATAATTTGTATTTGTTTGATGATATAATTCTTGTTTGTGTTTCTTTAAGTCCTCATTTTAAATTTTATTAACCCTAAACACCTACCACATCATCTCTTATTAAATTTATGAGTAGATTCCCATATTTTAATGTAGTAGAAAGTATATTGTATGCTATGATTTATAGTCAATGGGATGTTTCTTTTTCTATAATTAAATATAGAAGGATTATAGGAAATCTATGAATGCCCCATTTAAATCCACATAAATGGTTATTTAAGTAAATTTGTTTTACATCAACTCTTTCAATTTTCTATTGTATTAATTTTAATTATTTAATATTAGTGACTGTTATGTTGATTCTGACTATGAAAAAAAAATTATACTAGAAAATAAATAACTGTTAATTTTTAGGATGCATGTGGGGGACCTATATCATTGATGTGTAATGTGAAATTTGTGGTGAACCCATAGTCTCATTAAGCTATGTACATAACACAAATTTAAGATGTTAAGGAATTCATATTGATTAATGGTTTGATTTGTCAACTTAGTATAAGTAATTTTACTAATATTTTGTATTGTGATAGTCTAAATTCTATTTATTTATCTAATAATTTATTATTCCATGATAGGTATAAGAAAATAGAAATTATGATTCATTTTATTAGAGAAGTTATTGAAATTGTAGTGGTGTGTATCACTATGATACAAAAAATGAAAACTCCAACAATAGGTTGACTAAGGCTCCATCATTAAATAAGTTTAAGAATTTCTTAGATATCATGAAATTAGATCATCTTTAATATAATTTAATAACAATAACATTTCCCATTTTTAATTGAAATTTGTGTTAATTTGTAAATTTGTGTATTCTAGATTTCATATTAAAAAAATAAAATTACCCGATTTAAATTGTTCTTCTATTTAAATTGTTTTAAATGAATATAATATATTATAAAATATTTTCTTGATTTAATATCAACTGAATTTTATTTTCATTTTACCAAATGAGATAATTTAGGTGGACCAATCAAATATTTACCATGGTTCAATCGGGTTTCCACCTTCTCTATCCATCGTATACTTATAATTATCATTTCTGGATGTTAATGGATATTGACACCTAATCAATCCTGGACATCCATTGATTTGAGCTATTCTTTGTGCCACTAGGTGGAATTGTTGGGATTGGCTCCATGGAATCCACCCATTGGATATGTAATTAGTCAGTTAATGTTATTACATTTGGATCCATCACCCATATGGTTCTTTATTATATATAAAATAGATATAAAAATCATCTTCTTAAGTGGTCGAGTTCATCTGGTATGTAGAGATCATGATTTCTGAAGTTACTGCCCTCTCTCCACTGGTGGTTTAGTCTAAATATTATCTTGAACAATTTTGACAATCATTTTCATTTTCATCAATATCCCTTATGGTGGATCTTACATTCACAACAACATACACTTCTAGTTCCCCCCCTGACATGATGCAGGTGCATGACTCATGGTGGAGCCTATTAGGGTCCTTCATAGTTTAAGACATGTAACCATTTCTTGAATATGAAGACATGGTGTGATTGACCAATGGAAAAATCCAATTATGTTGTATGATCAATTTTATTAGATATTTATTTTATATGGATGCCCGATCATTTTAAAATGCTTGTATGTTTTTCTTTAACATGATTCTTTCTGTGTAAAAACTTTTAAGCCGTAGTTTCTATTCTAGTGCTTCTGTACATTTATGTTGCTAATCTGCTTCACCTTTGTATATTGTAATCAATTTATTTGTTGAGTATTTAATATAATTTCATTTAAGGGAGGTGTTATTTTAGGGTAGCTGATCCCAATGGGACTGAAGCACATAAATCCTTGTGTTGCCATTGTTTTATGTTCTCCATTCTTCTTCTATAATTGTTGGTGCTTCTCTATTATCACATAAATAATATATTATCTATTTTTTTGTAATAAAATTCTTTTTTTCTATTTTATATATTTAATTCTTCAATATGTTTTACCCAATGGTCCTTGAAATTATTGTGGAGGGGTGGTTGTATTCCACCATTAGCCCATAAAGACTATTAAAGCTGATTCCTTTGGTTTCCCATAGTTGGAACCTATGGTAATTTAATTGGAAAATTTATGATGGAAAAAACTTGTTATATAATTAATGTAATTGTGTATGTCCAAGGATACACATTTTTATATTTAGGATAATTGTACCGTGTTAGGCTTGGGAGATCCCATCTGCAAAATGCCTTGTTTTTTGGGCCATGTTTCCTTCTTGCCATTAATTGTTTCTTTCTACAATATGTGTGACCTATATTTGAGCCTTTATATGTGATTTAGTATGATACTAGGATGTATATTGTGATATGGGTAAAGAGGATATGTCTTTATTTAATTTATATTCATTAGGAATCTTTGTAACATCGATAAAATACCAGAATTTCTCAGTATGATTGACAGTCATGTCTGTCTCTCTAAGATTGAGTTAAGTGACAAATCACATAAATAATATTAATAAAATGGATTAAATCTTGTTTAAAAATGAAATGATTGTAGAATGATATGTATCAATTTGATAATCTATTAGAATCATTGTCACATCCATAATATTCATGCGTCTCTATATATGATGGAAAATCATGAGTAACATTACCCAATTTTATTAAAATTAAATGTCTCCCATGCGGGGGGGGGGGGGGGGGGTGTAAAAACAAGAAAATGACGTTATATTGAATTGAAAATCATGGATTATATTCCTTTAAGAAATTTTATCCTTTTGGTGTCAATGAAGAATAAATTTCATTTTGAGATTGATATGTATATCTTTTCTTGTGATTTAACATTATTAAAGTTTTCGTAACGATGGAAAATTTATATATATAGGGGTAAAAACCAATAAAAAGAGCTCTAATTAAAAACAAATCCTTGTAAGGTGATCTTCATGTCATTTAAAAAATATTTGATTATTTGTCTCATTGATTGGGTACCTGAATTAATTCGTATGTTTGTCCATGAATTTAGAGTTATTTGAAAAATCACATAAAAAGAAATAATCCTACGAGAATAATATTTTATAGACCTGAAATCATTGGAGAGTGATCACCCAATAATTTTTGATCTATATTAATAAATTTTTCATACATCAAGTGCTCATGTTGCTCAGTATGATGGAAAAAAATATGTTAACATATTCTAATTTTATTTAAATGACATATCTTCCATCGGTGTTGAAAAATGAGAGAAGAACATCGAGATGACATGAAAATATTTAATAACATACCTTGAATCATTTATCACTTTCTGAAAACAACTAGACATAAATTATATGCTAATATTAATCAGTATGAATTAATTTATGATTTGACATTATTTATTTTATTTATAATAACATACAAATCATGTTTATAGGGGTGTATACTAACAAAACATGATCTAATTGTCATGAAATATCATTAAAATGATATTTTAGTAATTTAAAATATTTTTGAAACATTAAAAAATTTATTGGATACCCAAATTTCAAGAAGGTTCAAAATTGGTGTTATACCATGCATATGGAACAAAGTGAAAAATCACAAAAAATAGGTGATTGCGCGGTTTTTGCATTCCACAAAAGAATATTTTTTTTTATTAAAATCAGAGAATGATTTTTAGAGATAAACAAGATCATTTCCCATAGAGAGTATGTGGGTTTTTTCATCACAATTCTAATCACATATTTATATTTATTTTTATTTCATAATTTTTAAAATTCCAAAAACAATGTGTTTTCTTTTTTATGAATGCAAGAAATAATAGAATCAAAATATAGATTTCCAAAAATTGAATGAGAGAAATGTAAATCATCCAAAGGATAAATTCATAGGAGATGTATCATTTGTTTTCATAAACCATCCAATTAAATGAACATGTTAAATATCATTCACATATTCACCCTCCACTAATTTCGTCGGTATGTAACAACAAATCATCTTCAATGATTCTTAAATAGAACAACAATTATTGTGTCAAAAGAGTATTTTATGGCTACAAGAGGGGGGTATATTGTTGATTAAAAAACAATATAACACCAAATGAAAAACTTCTTATGTAAAAATGGTCAGACTCACATACTCTTTGATGTTTTGAGAAATATAATCAGATCTCCATATTGTTTGATTAAATTAGAGATTATTGGTATGTCAAACACACCAATAAAATTATGGATGGTCTTATTCAACTCAATCTTCCAGGACCTAGAAATCCCTCAATAAGATCATTGACAACTACCTTATTATAAGGCCCCAGCCTTGAACCTTACATAATCTCGAGTTATCACAAAATTACACGTTGAGGATCTTTTCAGGTTTAGAGTTTTAGAGAATTAGATCTTAAAACATGCATTACAACCCACATTTAAACAAAGTGGTTACAATAAAAGATATTATTCTTTTTTCCCATCAATGGAAACATATTGAAAATAAAACATGGATTCTTTTTTGACACATCCTTGACTCTATCATCTTATCATTTACTTTTCCCTTGACCTGTGAAAAACATTTCAAAAACTTGGGATCAGCATAAAAACTCAGTATGGGTTATAAAAAAAACATGGAAGCGAAACATGAGTTCATATATACATAAGAATTAAATCATACTTTACCCATAAAACATAGGAACTTTAACATACCTCATAAAATCATGAATAAATCATAAAAACCATAAGACATAAAGGTAACTTGAGGCATTCATAACATTCTTACGTAGGGAGTAACCCTCTTGGTTACGTTTGGAATACCCATCACAGTATATTACCTAAATCTCTTCAGAGAAACCTTAACGTTTCACTCCTTCATGTTACCTAATGCATTGGAGAGCTATAACGGGCTCACCCGCCCTTAGTTTATCACGGAACCACCCGTCTTCATAATAATTCCCATGAACCATAACATAATTCGTATCACATAAAACATGCATAAAGAAAACATAAAATTTCCACATTTCAATCATGAGATATCAATACAACACATTAATATAATAAAAATATTATGAAAACCATTTTCAATACCAAAGTAAAACATGGTATTTATTTTTCATTAAAAAAAGGGTATGGCTTGTAGAGGAAGCCGGAACTCAAATAATGGTCACGACGGCGGAGAAGTCGTTGTCACCGCATACGTATGACAAGAAAAACATTCCCTTTTGTTTTTTAGTAAAACGCTTCGTATAAAAAAGATTCCTTTTGAATAAGCATAAAACTAAAAGGGGTTCATACACCATATAAAAGAAGGTTGTGTATAAAATAAAATATGCCTCAATGAAAGGAGATTGAGACGAAGTCCCATACCTCGTATCCGACTTGACCCGACCGTTCTTTAATCTCCTGAATAATAAACTTGAGTTAATCTCTACATTCTTAAAAACCTATTTCAAGTTCATTATTACTTTTATACCATGTTATGAACATCATGTAATCATTTAAGTTAATAATGTTCATTTTGTCGGTATTTGGTTCATAAGTCAAAATTAGACTTCTTACACTTACATGTTGTTAATTTGGTCAAAGGTTCGTTATATCCATAATGATATTAATGATTTGGATAACATATATATCTTATATTTTCAGCATATACATGTATTTATAATATTACATCACATTTAGAGGTAAGAAATGAAATGCACCGTTCATGGAGACGGTAAGCCGTACGTACGCATGAACGCTACTTCCATTTCTATTTCGTATTTTCTAGAATGGAATCATAATGATATAAGAGTATATTATAATTCCATATATAATATCATTAACATTATCCATTACACATCCCATATATGGTATTAACGAATCAAATCACTTTCAGGGGGCGGTAGTCCGCACTTCCTAAAAAGAAGATATCGTGTTTACCCATAATGGAAACAATAATGGTATGCCATAAATGAAAAATACATAATATTAGGGAAAGAATAAACATATTATATATAATATATAAAAATAGTGACAACATAATGGCCACCTTTGAAGGTGTTAAATGAGTATTGAACAATCATCGTTTCGGGAGGCAGAATTTCACCACCCACGGAAACCGTATGTTCTTTAACCATTTGATGTAGTTGTGTGAGAGTGTATCTAAAATAAATCTTATAACAACATCCTAGTATATTGAATATACTCGTGTTGTTACAAAAGAAGTAAATAAAAAGAGTTTATTGGGTTGAAGAAGAAAAATAAAACAAATGAACATGAGAGAATGGATTACCTTTAAAAGTGTAACTCCTATTGATTTGAGCCTAAGGCTTCCTTTGAAAGGATTCTGCCCAACGGAAATCCCCTAGGATGAGGATAGGGATATGGAGAGAGTAAATGGGAAGGTTATGACCGAGCCAAAGGCTTGAGGAGTGTGGGAAATGAGGTAGAGGTGGGGGCCTTTTATAAGAGGAGAGGAGGGGCACTTTTGGAAATCATGAAACTATTATTTTATTTTAAAAAGTGTTTCGAATTTTTATGGTCCCACATTAATATATTTCTAGGATAAGATGATAAGGCTTGAAAATATACCCATCCAATAGTTTTTTGACAAGTGTAGGTTTTATATTTTATATTATCTTTTCATTTTATTTAAACTGTTCATTAAAGAGGTAATCGTTCCATCATCATTATGTCATAATTAAATTAATATATTTAATGTCAAAAACTTATAACAAAAATATCATGATGTCGGAAATATTATTATCTTTCCAATGAGTATTTATAGTCAAAAATAAGATTAGTATAACCCCTTCTAAAAATTGTTTTAGTAAAACAATTTATGTTAGTGTCATTTTTACCTTTATTTAAAAAAATCATTAAAGTCCTTATCTCACCCATGTGGCTCCATGGGGTCCCCTAAATCGACCCATGGGTTTTCTTGGTATTCCATGACTCATCCAATAGTGGTAGGACAAGTGTCATGGTGTATTCATATTTTTATAATATCATTTTTTCCTAAAATTACACTAATTACCTCTAATCGCGATTAATGAAAAAAATACTATTCACCAAAAAATTATTTTAATCCCATTGAACCACATTTTACATAATAATTACAACCATGTATGTCGGATTTTCAAAATTCAATACACATTAGTGGTAAACTTTCATTTAACTGAAAAATCAGTTTTCTTGATTACCACTTAGTGGTTTCACTATTTATCAAAAATTGGAGTTTTCAGAAAATTACCAAAAATTCACTCTAAGCTATATTCGATATTCTGAATTCAAAAATGATGTTTATATTACCTAATTTAAAGAATATAAGTAGAATTAATTAATTTAATAATTAACTCCCGCTGTCAAAACAAATAGCGTGTTTTTAAGAAATAATATATACCAAAAGATTGATATTTTTTTATGTCGAATTTCAAAGTGAAATTAATTCCAAAGTCCACCATTGAATCAAACAGTAAAAATATTTTATGGTTTCACTTTAAAAACAATTCAAAAGATAATCTAATCATATAAATAAATTAGATTAAAAGAGGTTTTGAATTAAAATACAACATTTTTCACTAATTCATAAAAAATGAACTTTATCGGAAGAATAACACAAACATACACAAAGTAAATTTTGATGTCCCATTTCAAAAGAAGGGCTTTATTTAGTCCAAAAGAATGTATAAGAGTAACCGAAACTATATTTAAAGAGGGTTCGCCATCAAAAGGCGATAAATCGACCCTTTATTGAATAAGAGAGTATTTATGCTTAAAATTGAATTCCATTATTATTTTAAGCCTTTATCTTTTATTGGATAAATGTAAAAACATATAAATTCATATTTTAGTTATTTCTATTCATTCCCACCAGTAAAACGGCTATGTGTTAACTACCATTTGAAATAATATTATTATATTATTAGCGTGTAACGTAAGATTTCAAAGAAACTCATTGTTGCGTATCGGGTACGCTATCGAACATAGAAACCCATTCAAAAATAAAATTAATATTTAATTCAAAAATATTAATAAATATGAATGTCTTATTCTTTATTTACCTGGGATGTTACATCCTTCCCCCCTTTTGGAAATTGCGTCCTCGCTATTTTATTCACTTATTGAATAAGTGGGTGTATTTAGCCCTAATTGCATTTTCAGATTCCCATGATGCTTCTTCAATCATGTGGTTTTTCCAAAAAACCTTTACCTAATGAATCACTTTATTCCGTAACACTTGCTCCCTGTGGTCAAGAATCTGTACCGGTTTTTCCTCATAAGATAGGTTCTCTTCCAACTGAACTACCTCTGGACTCAAAATATGAGATGGATCTGGCATGTACTTCCTTAACATGGAAACATGAAAAACATTGTGTACCTGAGATAAGCTCGGAGGTAAAGCCACTCGGTATGAAACTGATCCAACTCTCTACAGAATTTCATATGGTCCAATAAACCTTGGACTCAGCTTTCCTTTCTTACCAAATCACATCACACTCTTCCATGGTGAAACTTTGAGAAAAACATGATCACCTACCTCAAAAGAGAGATCCTTCCTCCTGTTGTCTGCATAACTCTTCTGCCTGCTCTGAGTTGTTCTCATGTGTCTCTGAATCAACTGAACTTTTTCTACCATCTCTTCTACCAACTCTGGTCCCATCAGCTTCCTTTCCCCTACTTCATCCCAAAAAGTTAGAGTTCGACACCGTTTGCCATATAATGCCTCAAATGGTGCCATCTGTATACTGGAATGAAAACTGTTATTATATGAAAACTCAAACAAAGAAATATGTTTGTCCCAAATTCCATGATAATCCATTGAACAAACATGTAACAAATCCTCCAATGTCTGAATCGTTCATTCTGAATTCCCATCTGACTGAGGTTGAAAAGTTGTACTAAAATTTAATTCAGTACCCAAAGACTTTTGAAGGCCTTTCCAAAAGTTAGAAGTAAACCTTGGATCACGATCAGATACAATGGAGAGGGGAACTCCATGTAACCTTCCTATCTCATTAAGATACAAATGAGAAAGTTGATCTAGGGAAAAAGTATCTCGTATAGCAAGGAAATGACCAGACTTAGTCAAGCGATCAACAATAACCCAGATTGAATTATTACCTCTAGGTGTCTTCGGTAATCCAACAACGAAGTCCATTGATATATTCTCCCATTTCCACTCTGGTACTAGTAATGGTTGATGCATCCCTTTCGATAACTTCCGCTCTACTTTAACCTGCTGACAAGACAAACACTTCACAGTAAAATCAGCAATATCTCTTTTCATTCCATCCCACCAGTAATACTCCTGCAGATCTCTGTACATCTTAGTACTGCCAGGATGAACTGAAAACGGAGAACTATGAGCTTCACATAACATCTCTCTCTTCAACTGTGAGTCGCAAGGCACACACAATCTCTTCCAAAATCTCAAAACACAATCATTATCAATGTTGAATTCAGGCAACTTACCCTTCTGAACCAGCTCAACCTTTTTCTGCAACCCACTGTCTTCTTTCTGTTCTTGCTTTATTCTGTGTGATAGAGATGATCTCACTGACACCTAAAACAAGACAGATGAATTCCCTGCACCAACAACTTCTATGAAAAAGTTCATCAAATCCTTAACCAAAGGATCACATTCCAAACGCAACATGGTTAATGAAGCATTACCCTTTCGACACAGAGCATCAGCCACTTTATTTGCTTTTCCCGGATGTTAATGAATCGTGCAATCATAATCCTTGATTAATTCCAACCATCTCCTCTGTCTCATGTTCAATTATTTCTGAGTGAATATATACTTTATAATTTTGTGATCAGTATATATTCCACACTTTACTCCATACAAATGATGCCTCCAAATTTTTAAGGCAGAAACAACAACAGCTAATTCCAAATCATGTGTAGGGTAATTTACCTCATGAGTTTTCAACTGATGTGAAGCATAAGCAATTACCTGATCATTCTGCATTAGGACGCAACCAAGTCCCTTTAATGAAGCATCACTGTAGATAACAAACTCACCATTCCTGAAAGGTAATGCCAAAACTGGAGCATTCACCAATCTTCTTTTCAATTCCTGAAAACAATCATTAAATTCTTTTGTCCAGATAAATTTAGCACCCTTCCAAGTTAACTTAGTCATTGGACTAGATAACCATGAAAAATTTCTAACAAACCTTCTATAATAGCCCGCCAAACCAAGGAAACTACGAATCTCGGTTACATTTGTGGTCTTGGCCATTCTTTAACAACTTTTGTTTTAGCAGGATCAACAGTTATGCCATCTTTTGAAACAATGTGACCAAGGAAAGAAATTTGTTGTAACCAAAACTCACACTTTCTGAATTTTCCATATAGTTTCTTTTCTTTTAAGGTTTGCAAGATAACCCTTACATGACTTTGATGCTCCTCTTTAATTTTAGAAAACACCAAAATATCATCAATGAAAACAACCACAAACTTATCCAAGAACTCATGGAAAATTCTATTCATAAGGTCCATGAATACAGCAGGTGCATTGGTTAACCCAAAAGTCCTAACTACAAATTCATAATGGCCATATCTAGTATGGAACACAGTCTTCGGAACGTCTTCTTCTTTTACTTTCAATTGATGGTGCCCCGGCCTCAAGTCAATCTTCGAAAAATACTGAGCTCCATGGAGATGATCAAACAAATCATCAATATGAGGCAAAGGATACTTGTTCTTAACAGTAATATTATGCAAGGCTCTATAATCAATGCAATGTCTCATAGAACCATCTTTCTTTTTAACAAATAAAAAAAGAGCACCCCATGGTGATGTGCTAGGTCGGATGAAACCTTTCTCTAATAAATCTTGTAATTTCTCCTTCAACTCTAAAAGTTCAATTTGAGCCATTCAATAAGGTGGTTTTGAAATTGGCTTAGCATCAGGAACTAAGTAAACAGTAAATTCAACTTCCTGATCCGGTATTATTCCAGGCAACTTATTAGGAAAAACATCAGGATACTCTTTTACCACTGGCATATCATTAATTTTAATAGTTCCCTTGTTTTCAACAATGTGTGCAAGGTAACATTCATTTCCATATTTTATATGTTTCGCGGCCTCTTGATATGTTATCAATAGTAAGGGTTTATTCTTGTACACAAACTGAATGTATTTCTGAAAAGAAACTTCTTTAGATCTACAGTCAATCTTAGTATGGTAAATTGAGAGCCAATCCATACCCAGGATAACATCAAACTCTACTAGAGGTAAAACAATAAGGTTTGCAAGTAGGTTCTTTCCACAGATAAGGATAGGAAGATTCTTATAAATCCTTTTTGCCTCAAAATTCCCCCCAGGTGTTTTTACCACAAGTTCAGGAGTCATTTCTTGAGATGGTATTCCCATTTTACTAGAAAAGTTTTCAGAGATGAATGAATGTGTAGACCTCGAATCAAACAACACACTGGCATAATCTGAAAAAACAAACAATGTACCTAATACGACTTCATTTGATGGCCCGACATCTGCTGAAGTAGTTGCAAAGGATTTCACCACCCTTTTCTGCTTGTAGTCTAACTACTTCCAATCACTCAAGCTCTTTTTTGGACACTCATTTGCATAGTGACCCATCTCATTGCACTTAAAACATTTTACTAACTGTAAATCAAATTTGGTCTTACCATCACCCTGATATTTTCCAGTGCAATCACGAGCCTTATGTCCCATCTTCCCACATCGGTAGCACTCTACAGAATTCAGAAGATACTCCCCAGCATGCCATTTACCACAATTATCACAAAATGGAAACTTAGTTTTCTTACCATCAGACTTTTTTGATGAATTCTTTCCTTTCTCCTGCCACCTCGGTCTCTTCTTTTGCTGGTTGTTGTAGAACACTTGATCATCGGAAAACTCCATTTCCACCATCTCAGCACATCGAACAAGCTTTTCATAACTTTTGAACTCACGAGAAGCTAAAGCCCTTCAATATTTTGGCTTTAATCTTGAGTAAAAATGATTGATTTTACTATCAAGGTCTCGAATAAAATTTGGAGCATACCTTGCCAATAGAGTGAACCTTTCTTCATAGGTAGCCACTGAGTCTTCCTCTTGCCTCAATTCCAAGAATTGTTTTTCCATCCTAAGTCGAACAACCATAGGAAAATACTTCTCAAGAAACATACCTTTGAATTCATCCCAGTCGAGAGCATCAATCTCATCAGCGACCCTGATATTTTTAACCATCGACCACCACTGATATGCTTCACCCTCCAAACGGTAAATAGAAAGACTAACCTTTTGATTATCAGAACACCTCATGACATCGAAAATCTTCTCTAGTGCTTTAATCCACCCTTCAGCTAGCGCAGGGTCAGATGATCCTTTGAATTATGGGGGATGTTGCCTCATGAAATGTTCCACGGCTGACATGTTCCTTTGCGGTTGATCTGGCTAATCTCGTGCATATATACCACCACCATTTATCGCTTGAGTCAACTGTGCCATTACTGCAACAAACTGTTCAGTTCCAATTCCGACCATCTCAGGATGCAGGTTCAGAAGGTTATTTCCTTCCGTATGCCTTCCTAGCACTGCTTCCCTTTTTCCTCTGCGGAAAACCATTCTGAACAAACATATCTTAGATAAAGAAACATGGTAATCTTTAAATGCTATATCATTTCAATTTGACCATAAAAAAACTTTTGGATAATCATTTCATAGAATTCTAACTCCTAAAGTTATCTAAACCGACCTCTGATACCAACTATAAGGCCCCTACCTTAAACCTTACATAATCTTGAGTTATCACAAGATTACATGTTGAGGATCTATTCAGGTTTAGAGTTTTAGAGAATTATATCATAAAACATGCATTACAACCCACATTTAATCAAAGTGGTTACAATATAAGATAGTATTATTTTTTCCCATCAATGGAAACATATTGAAAATAAAACATGGATTCTTTCCTGACACATCCTTAACTCTATCATCTTATCATGTACTTTTCCCTTGACCTGTGAAAAACATTTCAAAAACTTGGGATGAGCAAAAAAACTCATTATGGGTTATAAAAAAAACATAGAAGAGAAACATGAGTTCATATATAAATAAGAATGAAATCATAATTTACCCATAAAACATAGGCACTTTAACATACCTCATAAAATCATGAATAAATCATAGAAACCATAAGACATAAAGGTAAATTGAGGCATTCATAACATTCTTACGTAGGGAGTAACCCTCTTGGTTACGTTTGGAATATCCATCATAGTATATTCCATAAATCTCTTCGGAGAAACCTTAAAATTTCACTCCTTCGTGTTACCCAATGCATTGGAGAGTTATAACGGGCTCACCCGCCCTTAGTTTATCACAGAACCACCCGTCTTCATAATAATGCCCAAGAACCATAACATAATTCGTTTCACATAAAACATGAATAAAGAAAACATAAAATTTCCACATTTCAATCATGAGATATCAATACAACACATTGATATAATAAAAACATTATGAAAACCATTTTCAATACCAATGTAAAACATTGTATTTATTTTTCATTTAAAAAAAGGGTATGGCTTGTAGAGGAAGCCGAAACTCAAATAATGGTCACGACGGCGGAGAAGTCATTGTCGCCGCATACGTATGACAAGAAAAACATTCCCTTTTGTCATTTAGTAAAATGCTTCATATAAAAAAGATTCCTTTTGAATAAGCGTAAAAGTCAAAGGGGTTCATACACCGTATAAAAGATGGTTGTGTATAAAATAAAATATGCCTCATTGAAAGGAGATTGAGACGAAGTCCCATACCTTTTATCCGACATGACCCGACCGTTCTTTAATCTCCTGAATAATAAACTTCAGTTAATCTATACTTTCTTAAGAACCTTTTTCAAGTTCATTATTCCTTTTATACCATGTTATTAACATCATGTAATCATTTAATTTAATAATGTTCTTTTTGTCGGTATATGGTTCTTAAGTCAAAAATAGACTTCTTACACTTACATGTTGTTAATTTGGTCAAAGGTTCATTATATCCATAATTATATTAATGATTTGGATAACATATATATCATATATATTCAGCATATACCTGTATTTATAATATTACATCACATTTAGAGGTAAGAAATGAAATGCACCGTTCATGGAGACGGTAAGCCGTACGTACGCATGAACACTAATTCCATTTCTATTTCGTATTTTCTAGAATGGAATCATAATGATATAAGATTATATTATAATTCCATATATAATATCATTAACTTTATCCATTACACATCCCACATATGGTATTAACGAATCAAATCACTTTCAGGGGGCGGTAGTCTGCATTTCCTAAAATGAAGATATCGTGTTTACCCATAATGGAAACAATAATGGTATGCCATAAATGAAAAATAAAGAATCTTAGGGAAGTAATAATCATATTATATATCATATATAAAAATATTGGCAACATAATGGCCACCTTTGAAGGTGTTAAATGTGTATTGACCAATCATCGTTTCGGGAGGCAAAATTTCGCCATCCACGGAAACCGTATGTTCTTTAACCATTTAATGTAGTTGTGTGAGAGTGTAGCTCGAATAAATATTATAAAAACATCCTAGTATATTGAAGATACTTGTGTTGTTACAAAATATGTAAATAATAAGATTTTATGGGGTTGGAGAAGCAAAATAAAACAAATGAACATGAGAAAATGAATTACCTTCAAAAGTGTAACTCCTTTTGAATTGAGCCTAAGGCTTCTTTTGAAAGGATTCTGCCAAAAGGGAATCCTCTAGGATGAGTAGAGGGATGTGGAGAGAGTTAATGAGCAGGGGATGGCCGAGACAAAGGCTTTAGGTGTGTGGGAAATGAGGTAGAGGTGGGGGCCTTTTATAAGAGGAGAGGAGGGGCACTTTTGGAAATCATGAAACTATTATTTTATTTTCAAAAGTGTCTCAAATTTTTAAGGTCACAAATTGATATATTTCAAGGATAAAATTCTAAGGCTTAGAAATATACCCATCCAATAGTTTTTTGACAAGTGTAGGTTTTATAGTTTATATTATCTTTTCATTTTATTTAAACCGTTCATTAATGAGGTAATCATTCCATCATCATGATGTCATAATTAAATTAATTTATGTAATGTCCAAAAATTATAACAAAACTATCATGATGTTGGAAATCTTTTTATCTTTCCAAAGAGTATTTATAGTCAAAAATCTGATTAGTATAACTTCTTCTAAAAATTGTTTCAGTAAAACAATTTTTGTTAGTGTCATTTTTACCTTTATTTTAAAAAAAGCATTAAAGTCATTATCTCACCCAAGAGGCTCCTTGGGGTCCACTAAATCGACCCATGGGTTGTCTTGGTCATCCATGACTCATCCAATATGAGTAGGACAAGTTTCATGGTGTTTTTATATTTTTATAATATCATTTTTTCCTTAAATTACACTAATTACCTCTAATCGCGATTAATGAAAAAAAATTACTATTCACCAAAAAATTATTTTCATCCCATTGAACCAAATTTTACATACTAATGACAACCATGTATGTCGGATTTTCAAAATTCAATAAAAATTTGTGGTAAACTTTCATTTTACTGAAAAATCAGTTTGCTTGATTACCACGTAGTGGTTTCACTATTTATCAAAAATAGGAGTTTTTTAGAAAATTACCAAAAATTCACTCTAAGATATATTCGATATTCCGAATTCAAAAATGATGTTTATATTTCCTAATTTAAAGTATATAAGTAGAATTAATTAATTTAATAATTAACTCCCGCTGTCAAAACAAATAGTGTGTTTTTAAAAAACAATATATACCAAAAGATTGATATTTGTTTATGTCGAATTTCAAAGTGAAATTAATTCCAAAGTCCACCATTTAATCAAATAGTAAAAATATATTATGGTTTCACTTTAAAAACAATTCAAAAGATAATCTAATCATATAAATAAATTAGATTAAAAGAGGTTTTGAATTAAAATACAACATTTTTCACTTATTCATAAGAAATGAACTTTATCGGAAGAATAACAAAAACATACACAAAGTAAATTTTGATGTCCCATTTCAAAAGAAGGGAATTATTTAGTCCAAAAGAATGTATAAGAGTGACCAGAACTATATTTAATGAGGTTTCGCCAACAGAAGGTGAAAAATCGACCCTTTATTGAATAATAGAGTAGTAATGCTTAAAATTGAATTCCTTTCTTATTTTAAGCCTTTATCTTTTATTGGATAAATGTACAAACATATAAATTCGTATTTTAGTTATTTATATTCATTCCCGCCAGTACAATAGCTACGTATTAACTACCATTTGAAATAATATTATTATATTATTAGCACGTAACGTAAGATTTCAAAGAAACTCATTGTTGCGTATCGGGTACGCTATCGAACATAGAAACCCCTTCAAAAATAAAATTAATATTTAATTCAAAAATATTAATAAATATAAATGTCTTATTCTTTATTTACCTGGGATGTTACACTTATAATCACTAGAAGCACTTGATCTGGTGGATCATATTACACAAATTCATATCCCTAGAATACCTTGATTAGTATGATGATTGGGCATTAGATTACAAAACACTATTAGTTCATAAGGAATCACAACCCTTACTTGGATTTCTTAGATCTTCATCTCTCTAATGCATTTCAATGCCTATAAATTAGGTGTTCATGCAGATAAATCATTAGATGACATGATTTTTAAATTCTATCAACTCCCAACTACTCTAATAACATCTTATTTATAGGTTACTTCCAATGGTGATATTTTATATTTAGTTGCAACGACCTCATGAAGCGTGCACTTGACAACTAATAGAGATCTGGATCATAAATTTTCTAGCTAAGGCTGATTTGTACGTTGAAAGACCAATGTAATTTTGGACAACACAATTATATTGATAAAATGGATTTCGTAATATAGAAATAATTCTAATTAAATAAATTATAATTTTTTTATTGTATAATGTACTATCTTATTAATTTTAATACCAATAAATAGAATAATATTTATTTTGAGGAATCAGTAGTCAGGTTAGTTCGACGGACATGAAATTTTTTAGTAAGATAAAGATATAACCAATTTTAAATCCACTAGCTAATCCAATGTATCTAATGAACCTTCAATCCAATTTATCGGAATGAAAAATAAAATGTTTCTATTCATTTTAATTAAAAGTATATCTACAATTTATATAAAGTACTTTTTATTAAGAAAATGATAAAACACCTTGTAAATATAAAAATATAAAATTACTTTTTTAAGGATTTGTTTTTGATTTCTAAAGAAATGAATGAAATTTAAGAAGTCAGGATCTTGACTAAACAATACCACCTTTGTAGAAAGCACAAAACAGAACACCTAAAATGAAAAATAATAACTTTGAAAAAAAATATTTCCCTTTAAAATTTTAATATATTCAATAATATACATCATATAATAACTCACCTAATTTTATTACAACATTATAATCCATTGGAAAGTATCAATTTTCTTTCTCCCCCATTAAGATAATATTTCACCCGTAGGATAATATATCAAAGAATTATCCCTTTATAAACGTCCCCCATTTTATAAAATTCACCATAATTTTTAATTTTCTCCCCCTTTTGAATTTACAAAATTAATAGGTAAGGGATATATCATGAAATTATTTAATGATATAAAATATGAAAGAGTATTAGGTGAAACAACTAATTAGATGAGAAATAAAATATAGAACATATAACTACACTTATTAGTAATATATTTCGACATAAATTGTTTTGATGATAAATTCATTCATATTTGATTGTAATTCAAAAAAAATTGAAAATATATATGAAGTGGTAATGTAAAAAATGTTCAAACCTTATTCACCATCAATTTCAAAATTGCATTCATTGTCTTAAATGAATTAGTAGCCATTTAATCCTCTTCTACTGATGATTTAAGATACATGATCTTGTCCTCCATTATAGTTTTCTCTTCAATTTATTATGTAAATATTTAAACAAACTTAGAGGTATTTTTATTTTCCTCTATCATAAGGAAAATATAATCTTTACACATTCTGATTATGTTGTTTTCTTACACTAAACTATGATCCATTAATTAAAAACATTTCAACATCAATACGATCATTAGTTTTATATCTAAACTCTTCCATACACATCACCATATATAAAAAATTTATTGATAATTTATAAAAAGATTATTTCATTTCTAAAAAATGTTTCCATACTTTTACAAAATTATCATAATTGTCCTTCAGATCAATTTCATTTTTTTTATCCAGCTAGCCTCCTGATTTTATGATCTCTTTTAATCCATTGAATTTTCATTGAAATATTTAAAATTTCCTTTAATGTGAACAAATTATTCAGTCAAAAAATTTAGTCATTCAGCTTTTTCATTTAGAATGTTTTGAATCTATTTACCCCTTTCATATAAGATTGGAATATATAGGATGGAAACGATTAAAATTTTAATGGATTAGAAAAAATAGTTGAAAAAATTATGAGAAACTATCCCTTTAGAAATTTATGATCCTTATAGATATGTTATATAAATCAGCTTACAGGATTCTACAATGGTTTTTTCTTCTTTGTAAACATTGTAATTTTCCTACTACAAATAATATCTTATTTTGGAACATTAATAATGTACACATCCTTATCAGATTCAACTTTATCATAATCATTTGTTTGGGATTGTTTTTTTATTCCTCATCATTTGATGAAGTGTTTTATTCTTCATTAAATGATGATTTTCATCCCCTAACTCTTCAAATACAAGATCCTTATATAATTGGGAACAGAGCATATTGGAATAAGTTTATGGGGCTGATGTTTTCGATAATTTTGAATCTTATTAATTCTCCATTTCTTCTACATCATAATCTTCTTATCACTCTTCATATTTTTCTTAATATTTTTATTCGACTTCCCAATCTACATTATCATCATCACTTCCATCCTCTTCTTCTATTTTCTAGGAAAAATATAGCATTAAATTATATTATAATTTTAGTAAAATTAAAATGAAAATATTTATATGGATTATATAAAAACACATTCTCATTACCATGAAATATAATGATCCTATTAATAATTTAATTATACTTTTCATAAAATTTTCTCTTGATAATTATTTCAATATAGGCATCTATTTGTGAAAAATCATATAAATATTTCATTGTACCGAGACTTGGACTAGTGACCAAAAAAATTCCAACACATTGGATATATCACCTATAAGAGTGGTAAAAATCTAGAATATAATATATGAGAACCAATTAGGCACAAATGTTGTCCCACCATCATATAGTCATGATAGTGATAGCAATAATTCCATTAGTTTTAATGGATCAAATTAAAAGTACTTATCTTATCTAATGATCATGAATTAATTAATGAAATAATTAAATGTTATTTTTGAATTCGTAAAATTTTTTAGGATTATTTTTTTTGGAATGAGTGTCAATTGTATTTGAAAACACATACGTTTAAAATTTTTTTTAGAATGACAAGAGTAAGTAAACATGTTCAATTATAACTAATATAATGAATTAATGTAAAAAAATTATACATTTTTTGGAATATAAACGTTTCATCGATACAAGTAAACATTTATTCTTGGTTTTCTAAACAAAACTGATTACAATAATCTTTATAACAAAAATGAATTCATAAAATTTTTATATCGTTTTTGAGTTAAAAATTATTTTAGAGTGTTTTCATACAAAATGCATAATATAACATATATTGGTTTGGGAATATTATTTGACTTCTTACTACAAATGTAAAACATTTTATAAAAGAAGAGTTTTTTTAACAAAATATGAATTTGGAAAAAATTTACAATGCTTTTGATCCTTAATAAGTAATGAAAAAATAAATTTTTAAAAAACATTGAATAATTTGAGAAACTAAATGTTTTAAAAAATTAAATTCATATGTACTCCCTCTTGGGAAAGTATTTAATTAATGTAAAGTCAAGGATAACAAGAAGTAGATGTGAATAATCAGCTAATATTGATTATTCCATGATTTTGTTTAATGAATTAAATTAAATTAGAACTAATGGGATTAGAAAAAATATTAGCATGTTGTTATGGAATTCTAATAAATATTAAAATAATATCTCTTTTAAATGTGTGGTCTCAATGGAAATGATTTCCTAAATCTACTTTCTAGCACATATGTGATATTCTGTGTTTTTACACAACACAATGGAACTTGTTTTAAGAAACAAAATTTTAATTTTACTAAAACTTATGCCATATTCATTAATTCAATGTTGTATATACAATAAGTGAGTATCACAACATCCAGCTACACAATCTTTGTATTCTGTTGTGGAATGTGCTACTATGTTTTGATTCTTTCATAACCATGAAACTGATGTTTCTCCGTGGAATATTTTTTCTAGAAGTACTTTTCATGTCCATTCAACATCCACCAAAATCATCAGTTAAAAAAACTGGGATGAATAATCATATATATAAAAATTGAATAAGCCATAATATATATCCCCCTTATGAAAAAAATGTTTTTAAACATTATGATGATATTATTTTTGATTGGATTTATTTCTAGCATTAAATAAAACTCAAAACCATATATCTGGATGACTAGATATTAAGTAAAGTAAAGAAACCATCATATCTCTAAACGTATTTAGATCAAATGGTTTCCCAACTTTATCAAGATATAAAGTGTTAGAGGTTCACGTGGGAGTACTAATACATATAGAGTAGTCATAAATGAATTTCATTATAAGAAATGTTATTTAATTCTGGTGAGATATAAAAGCTACTTATTGTTTTTTTCATAATTTTAAAACCAATAATGAATGTCAAGTCACCCATGATACTCATTTCATAATCAAATTTTATAAGATCCACAAAAGAATATATTATATATTTGTGAGTTTTACCAAAGATAAATCCATAAACATATATTTATACTATATTAATGTTTTTGAAAACATCTTTTATAAAAATCATTAGACCTGTAACTCCATTAATAATTTTTTTATAAAAAAAATCTAGTTAACTTATCATACAAAGATGTAGGGGCTTGTTTAGGTCCATAAATTTCTTCGGTGTGATTAAATACATGTTCTTTATGTTTTTTATTTTTTTAAACTGTTGGATGTTATATATAAACATTCACCCAAACTTATACATTAATGAAGGAACACTTCACATCAAATTTATAAATATAAAAATTTATGAATGTTGAAAAATCCAGAATTATAAAAATAAATTCACGTATTTCTACCAGTGAGTATGTTTCTCCATATTATATTTTCTCTTGTTGATTATAAGCATTATTAATAATTGTAGAAATATTTCTTACTATTATTCCATTTTCATCAAATTTGTACTGAAAAAAATCAATTTTACCCTAATTAGAAATGTATCATTAGAACGTTCAACCAATTTTTCAAACAATATTCCATTTAAACTCATTGAGATCATATTTTTTTTATCTAATCCAATCTTCATAATTGAAATCTTTATCAGGACTCTTTTTTTCAAAATGTGACAAAAATGATAGATGATTAATTTCATTTCTCAATGAAATTCATGTTCATTGTATTTGATCGACATCACCAATGAAATTATCAGAAGGAATATTCTTAAGAAACAATTATCTTCTTGGGTTTTCAAAATACTATTCTTCAACAATAGTTTGTAATGATTCATATTGATAAACATTAGAAATATATTATTAAGTTGTTTTGAACGATCTCTAATTCTTCCTCTTTTACTTTCAGCTTACCTATCATGTGATAATTTTGGTTTTTATCATTTTCAGGAGACTTCATTACATTTTCAAGATCCTTATCAAGTTATTCTTTATAATTGGCTTGATTGGATGCTAAGGAAGATTCATCTTCCATCTTTTTGTTAAGCTTCTCTAGCCTTCTGATCTTCCATAAGCATTCTTTCAATTCTTATTTCAGATACATCTCAAGCCGAGTTTCTTCTTCTTCTGAGCTGCTGATTTCAAAATCTTCATCATTCACTATTGTAATTAATGTATTTTCCACACCATGATCAACTGATTTTTTTGGATTCAACATCACTTTATTAATCTTCTTCATATATAGATAGAAGATCTTTCTCTTAGATTTTAAGAACATCTCTTCTTTCCATGACTTTCCTTTACCACCCTGCTTCTTCCATAACATTCTTGGATTTTTTATTCTTCATCACTATCTTCATCATTCTCCCATTGAGGAATGTTATCCGGAATGTGGCCAATGCCTCCACATTAAAAACACTTCAAGGGAAGTTTTCCCTTCTATTAACTTGTGCCTATTTTAACATTTTTTGAAAACAAGGATAAAATATCATTAAGATTTTTACATAACTCACTTTCATAGTTAAAGTCACCACCATCTTCTTCAATAATGAACATCTTAGACTTTTCCTTCTTTATGTATTTGAAGGATAATTCTCTATTAACATTTATCTTGGTCTTCACTGCCTTTCCCGTCTCATCTTGTAAGTGATGAGTGTGCTGTGTAAATCATCAAGAGATAGAGTCTCTGAGTCTCTGTCTACAAATGAGGATACCTTCACCTCGAGTTTATCAGGATGAATCCTCAAGATATTATCCACCATAGTAGAGTCTTTCAGATCTTCCCCATGACATCTGATGGTAATAACAGAATCGTTTACCATGGTGAAGAAATCCCAAACAGATTCATGCTCTTCCATCTTCATGTCTTCATACATAAATCTCTAGATTTGAAGTTTTTCCTTATTGGCTTTTGTATTGACTTCCTATATTTTTCCTATTTTTCCTATATATGTTTGGCTGTAGCCACTCCTTTTACTCCGAATAATTAACTTTCAGAAAGTGAACATAATATATCATTTTTGGCTCTTCCATCATTCTCATGAAACTTATTGTCAACAGGTGTTAGTGGAACATTGACATCAATGGGGGGAAACCTAGCTGTTACAACTTCAAGAACTTCATAACTAATCGACATGAGATACAGTAGCATTCTATCTTTCCAGATGTGATAGTTATTTCCATCGAATACCTGAATTACTTTACTGTTAACACAATTTAGATTCTCCATCAGCAAGGAAAACAATGGTACCTCCCTCTGATATAGCTTGTAAAGACCCAAATAGAGTAATAAACCACTGAGAGGGGGGGGGGGTGAATCAGTGGTACCCATTTTTCATTTATGTTTCCTTGATGTTGAGAACAACCCTTGTCTCCTGTTAATGGTATAATTCCCTACTAACAATCAAAGAAGAACACATCCAAAGGAACACAACAATTTACAAATTTCACTATTCAATAAGAATAGATACAACCTTGGTATGGTTGGAAACAATCCATCACCATACAATCCAATAAGAAACAAATACTTGGATTAGAATGAGTAGGATATACCCTTACACTCGTGATGCTCTGTGAAACAATCACTCCAGTGCATGTGCATCCTCTTAGCACAATAGGGAAATGTCTTTTTCCTGTAACAACTTATGTTACCTTCTCTTCCATTCAAATACCCAAGTGTAAGCATGTTCAGTACAAATCTTTACTTCCTTAACCAGAAGGGAGGTATGGACTCCTTGGACTTGAGATGGATTAGTTACAATCTGAAATGTTTTTTTCGAATTTCCATTCTGAATTCCAACCCTGAATTCTTCTTCACTCCGAACTTCTTCTGTTCGAACTTCTTTAGTCTGAACATCTTCAGTCTGAACTTCTTTAGTCAGAACATCTTCTTCACGACGAATTCTTCAATTTGAGTCTACCTGATTCTGAGAAACTCAATATGGTGTCAACCAGTATCAAACTGTTGTTACGATTGAAACATAAATGAAACTATCATTGGAAAACACTTCATTTTCACTCTAGATTGTTAGAGCATATCTCTCTACTTTTCAATCAATCCATACTTTTCTCTATATCTCCTTTTATAGGTGATCCAGTGTGTGATTAGTGAGGAAAACAAAATATTTTCCCACTCAATTGAATTCACCCAAATCATAATTTCTCCGCAAATCTCAGATTAATTAAGACTTCGTCAATGCTTCTAGAATATCCTAGAATCTTCTTCTAGTTCTCTTGATTTCGAGCTTTGGACAATTCCGGATTTAACTTTTTTACACATGCTTCTCGATATCACATTCTTGGATCAACCCATCTATATTTATGTCATCATATTCTCTGATCCAACCTTTCTGATTCTCGGCATCACTTTCAATTCTTAGCATGACTCATCACTGCTTCTTCGGTATGATACTATTTCAACTCTTGGGATGCCTCTTCATCACTTCTTGGAATAACTTTTCATTGCTTCCTTGGTATGAAAAATTCTTCATTCTTGAAATGACTTATGGTTCTCAGAACGACTTCACCAATTCTAATCATAAATCCACACATCGGGTTACGATCATCAGGTTCATGTAGTTGACTCCGAACTCTATTATTCCGAAATTCTGACTCAGCAAGTTTACTCCAAACATTGTCATTCCAAACATCTAACTCAGCATGTTGACTCCGAACATTGTCATTCAAAACATTAGACTTAGCAAGTTGACTCCAAACATTTTCATTCCGAACATCTCACTACAAAATTCGTCATTAGCAAGTCGATTCTGAACATTGTCGTTCCTAAATTCCGACTCAGCATGTCGACTCTGAAATTTTGATTGTAGTAACGACATCACCGGATTCTCGTTATGACTTCTCGAACCAACTTTTGCTTGCATTGTGAATAAATTCATATACACACAAAATACAGTTACAAAACAGCCAAAAATCATCACAATTGGGGTATTAACATCTCCTATCAACCAAATTTCAAGAAAAATCAATTTCCCGGATCTGAACATCTCAATTTCAAGATCCGCAATTTCCCAGTTCTGCACATCTCAACTTTCAGACTCTGAATTTCAGACTCCGATTTCATCGAACACCAGGTTCCAAAAGTTCAACAATCTTGGTTCCAAATCATTAAACTCCCAGCTTCTGAATTCCTAACACCAGTTGCAGAGTTTGTGGTTCCGAATATTGAAACTCCCAGCTTCCGAATTCTTTGTTTCCAATCATCAAACTCCCAGCGCCTGAATTCATAGAAAATCAAGGTGTCTTTCTTTTATGAAAACTTCTTCCAGATCAAAAACGACAATCTATGCTAACCATCCCTTCCTTCAGCATGGTCCTAAAAGTTGGGATATCGTATTTTCCACAGGGTTTTGGTGATTATTGTTCATCAACATTGATTCATTCCCAAGAAATAATATAGAAGCATTGAGGTGCTGGATTAATTTATTCTCCTATTTGATTACACAAAATCATTAAATAACCATGTTTTATAGCTTTTTATGGAATTTTAATTATCATAATGATTATTTAAATGGAATATTGATTGGTACTGGTTTAGGTATATGGATTGTATGTTGTTTCTTTACACCGTGATAGTGGTTTTCTTCTTGTTTCTCAATATAGTTTTCTATTTTTACAATTATTTTTATAAAAAGTTTTTATGAATGGTTTATCATGTTTAAAATTAAGTATTTGGATAAAAAACAAATATACAATAGTTTTTTAGGATAATGAAATTAGAAGGAGAAATTTTTACCAAATATAATGTCTCTAATAAATTCATTTTAATCAAATTAATGAATGTATGAAAACCTAGCTGAATGTTTTATTTGATATATTAATTGAATATGATAAAGAATATAAATCTAGAATGCATGTTGATGAAAATAAAAGGAATGATTAATGTGTTTTGTTATTCTGTATGTTTTTTGAAACTGAAAGCCTATACCGGAAGTCTATATTAAACAATTTCATAGCTTGTTATAACTGATTCTATAGATTTTTGTAGTCAGAACTTGTTGAGATTACCCAAATATGATTTATGTACCACTGGTAGTTGTAGCAGTGAATCAATTATATCATTTTCCTTTATGTTTCAGTTCTTAAGAATCAACCATAACCTCTGGTTATATATTTCTTACAATGCTAAAAATAATTTAACATATAACCACCTAAACATAAGAATTTACATGTTTCAATACTAAAAAATGAATCTAGACCTTGGTATGGATTTTATATAATCCAATACCACACAATAAACTAGAAAACAATCCTTTTGTGTTGAATAAAATGAGTATGATATTCCCATATAGTTTTGTAACACTAAGTTCAATACAATAATGAATGAGATCCAAGTAGCACAACATGATGTAATATATTTTTTGTAATAAACATTTTCAATTTTCACAAATATGGTCATTCATTAAAATTCATCACATTTATATCCAGACTATATAATGAACCTCATGGAAATTGTAATGATACTCATTCAGTTTTCCTAATCCTTTTCCCAGGTTTGATTTCTCTTTATGGAAGATATAACCATGTCACAATACCAATAAAATAATTATGATATACTTCTTTTCATTCTAGAAATGTCAATATGATTTCCCGGTCCATATATCTCGCCCAATATGATACCATTATGAACATAATTTATATCTTCTGCTTCTTTATATTTATCATCAACATCTTCTATATGATAAAAATTTTCAAGTAATCTTGATCTAGATTCATCTTCTTTCTACAAATACAGAGCGGCTATTTTCAAAGAGGAGTTTGACATTGTATATATTTCTACACACTAATAGAACAAAAGGTGTTTAAAAATACATTAACTACAGGTTTTTTCTCTCTAGTCGGACCTTGGATTTTTATTATACTATCATGTAAGAAATATATTAAACAACATATAACATGAAAATCAATTTTCATCATTTAGTAGACATTTAAATTAATTCCATATCAATTTTTTTTTGTATTCTATGTTTTATATTCTAGACCAATAACATTAGTTTCATTGGATAATTTTTTTTATGAATATTATTGAAATAAATATTATTAGGATTGATAGTTGAAAGAAATTTTACTAATGTATATATATGATGAAGATGTAAAAATGATAAATGGATAAAAAACATTTTGAAATATAAAAATAAATTAAAATATTTAGAAAAAGATATCAAAAATTATTTGTAACATCATTATATATAGGGACAATAGTTTCATGTTTCTATAATATTTTTAATAATTTGAAATTTTTTGACATGTTCTTTGAAATTTTGATCACTATAATGTGATATGTGGAGTAATTAGAGGATTTTATAATATATTGATAAATTTTCAATCATATTTGAGTCTATGATACTAGTTATTGAGGATATATATTAATAATTAGCATGGTAGAGTGATCTGTGTAAAATAATATTTTAATTAAAAATCTATACATTGAAAATATTTAAATATAGTATGTGGCCAAAAATTATAAAAATATATTTAATATGGAATCTTTGGTAATTTTTACGATTTTTATTACATAAATTGTGTAATTGATTGAATTTTAGTGGCCCTTCCCTTTGCGCGTTTTAGGTGTTGGAGCCCCATAGTGGAGGGTTAAAGTGTTTTAGATGATAAATGAATAAACAATTTGCGTTCCGTTTCCATTTGATATGAGGTTGTAGTCTGGAACCATTTTTAATGCCATCAAATTGGAATTCATGGCTTGGTCTCCTGACAATGGCATTGGGAGGCTCAATTGAGGAAGAGCAGGTCTACTACATTTTTAGGTCTGCCTATTTCATGGAGATGGGATAAAAAATAGGCCCTTCTATGGTTTCGATCATAGTGGTATGGATTGAGGTGGTTTTTTTGTACTGGTTATTGGGGATACTTCCGAATTGGGGTCCCAGTAACATGGGTTTTAGGGTCGGTTGTAATCCATACCCAGGATAAAAAGGATATGCATCGTTGATCTAGGAGTGGATCATAGATATGGGTTTTACCAGGGGCCATGATATGGTCATCTCCAGCTGTTCAGTGGTCTAGGTGGTCTACTATGTGATATTACGGGTTGTGTCCTTGTCCTCTAGAAAACTATTTTCCTATAAAGACCCTCAAGGGTACTGGACTCAGTTTTCTCCAACTCCTTTATGTAAAACTATAGTCTCTTCCTATTTTCTTATTGTTTATCTCCATTTGATATTGTTTCCTCCCTTTCCTATTTTCCATGTTTTGGTGGATGATCCCCATCATTCTTATGTAGTTTTATTTGTGGTTTTTAAATGTGTTAATGGAACAAAATCCAATAGATATTGTATTTTTCTCAGGGCATATGTTTTTAGATATCAACAACATTGATTCATTCTCATTCAATGAATGATGAATATTGGAGGTAGTGTATTTTTATCTTATATGATTTATTTGCATGAAATTTTAAATTGATCATGTTTTATCCCTTTGGATAGTGGTGGAAACAAACCAAATTTTTTATTCGGTGGTTCTTGGATTTATTGGGAGGGGGGTTATTTTGCTATTAACCGAGGCCAAAGTGGAATCATATGTACCTGAATAAACAATTCCTTCTGTGAAATATGAATTACAAAATTTTTATCTGTATAATGATTTCAATTATTGGAAAATAAAAATATGATCCATGTTATTCAAAGAATGGTCTGTAAGATTCTCTTTGTGAACCCATGAAACCCAATGTATGTCTCCTCTAATGGTCAAAAATTGACATCCTATACAAATATTCCTCCTCACATTTTGGAGAAATCAGATTTCACATTAACATTATCTATATGTGATAAGGTTATGAATGGTGTTTCTTATGAGACCTCTATAACTAGTATTTGTGCTAAAAATGTAAATTTTTATTTGAAATCATAAATAATTGATCACTTACATAGTAAGAACAAATTATATACCATCATGGTAGTTTATGGAAACACAATCCATACACACCTTGATGAGTTTAATATAATGTTAATAAAACTTGAAAATATAGACAGTAATTCAAAAGGAGAGGACCAAGACATAATACATTTAAAATATCTTGATAGTTCATATGAACATTATATAATATCTAGAATTTATGTAAGAGATTCATTGAATTTAGAAGAATTAAATTTCAACTTGGTATAACATTAGATTGATATAAAGGATATGTTTAAGAATGAAGATAATGGTATGAATGTGTTGGTTCATTCAATGTTTTTGTGGAAAACTAATTTTAAACATAGAAAGGTATGTAGAATTAATATACAATCACACAATCATTTCCTTAAACCAATGCTGAAGAAGCATTCCAACTACCACTACAAGAAACCTTGGCATATTAGACCAAAATGATCCAATTTGAAATATGGAAAAACTTCTAAGTATTTTAGTGATAATTCCATTTATTCCAACAATGTTAATTTTTTTTATAGTTTTGTGTGTGTAAAGGGTTACTCTTGATGCTCAGTGGGTCTTAAATTCATGATATCCTTTCCATATGTTACTGGATAAGAGTTATGTTTCTTGTTTTCCTGAGGGAGTTGAAGGAGAGGTTTGTATATGCAACAAAAAGAGATGTTTAATGATGTGCAGTGGTTATCTTATGTCGGGGATCCCAGAAAATTAAATTATAACCATATTTGAAGTGATATGGGTTTTAGATTTTCACCAAAATATGATAATAGTCGCCATCGTAGATTAGAGAGGTTTTTCATTTAAATCTAATTATGGGTGTCTTAGAATTTCCACGGGAGACCTTATTGTTCAGAAAGACTACTCACTGAATTTTTTATATGTTTTGGATAGAATACCTCATGTTATATTGTAGGGAAACAGTTATGTAACTAAAAATGAAGACACTATACTTTGTCATATGTGGTTGGTCATTATATTGTTGAAGGTCTTGAATAATTTATCAAGAAAGGGATCCTAAGTCAAGATACAACATGTAATGTACAATTTTGTGAAGAATCTATTAGGGTAGGTCAAAAAGAGTCAGTTTTAAATGATCCAGTTCTAATGTTGTTGAGACACTTGAGTATGTTCACTATGAATTGTAGGGACCCATTAAATCTACCAACCATGGTGGAGGCTCCTCTATTTTCACCTTTACATATGAATAATAAAGGAATTCATGGGTTTATATATATTTGAAATAAATCTATGGTAATTGAGTTGTTTAAACCTTATATATACATGGTAAAAAATCATTTTTTGATGAAATTAAAAGTACTTAATTAATATTAGTTTCCTCAAATTCCTATCTCTTGATTTTATATTGTTTTTTTAAGTCAGTGAATTTTAAAGCACTGAATCATGAGTCGTACTCCATAGAATAATGGTCTAACTGAGCATCTGAATAGTACAATTATTTAGTGGGTTCATTTAATTCTTTCATGCATGGGATTTCCCAAATCCATATGGGAGGATGTTATCACTACGAAAGATTATATAAAAAATAGTTTCTCCTCAAATGCCCATAGATATAAGATTCCTATTGAAATATTGATTAATCTCCCACATCTTATGAACATCTAATTTTTTTAGATGAACATAATACACTCTTACTAAAAATTATAAAATTGAGCTCAGAGCTATAAAACTCATATTTATTGCGTATCACGATGGGGTGATGGTGAATAAGATTTGGGTAGATAAACATAGATAGAAAAGGTGTATTCTCAGTTGGGATAATGTGATTCAATTGACTTTTTTTCTACTGTCTATCCACCAACTAATTATAGTGTTGATCCTTCTCAGAAGAGGTATCGTGATGTTGATCCTCTTAGTGTTAGTGAGTCTCCTATTGATTCTCCTTATACAACTCAGGTGCCCCTTTCTCAGCATGATCCGTAATCATGTTTTGATTCTTAGGACACGCCTGTTGATGGAGTTCCTAGTGACCATAGGATCTATGAACTCACTAGTGATTTATAAGGGATGTACATTAGTCCTATTCCAAGGTATATCAATTATAATATGGTTTCCATTAACATAAATGTTTTCGTATCTCTTTCTATGTAGGATCCCCATGCTACCATCATTATATCAATAAAAGAAACTCTTTACATTGGATTTCAACTATGGATGATGAAAATAAATACCTAAGAAAGAATCATACTTGTTTTTAGAAACAAAACCCACCCACTTCCATTGTGAGAGGTTGTATATTAATATATAAAACATGGGGGAAAATATTTTAGAAAATTGAATTATGTTCATAGCTGGACGTGGAGACAATGACTTCCATCAAAGAGAAGAAAATGATTACTTGGAAATGTTTTTTTATAGTTGAATGTTATCTAACAAGAATTATTAATCTTTTTCTTCCAATTTGGAAATTCTTATAGATCCAATATATGTGAAAATTATTTCATTCCTAGTCATTTAATTGAAAATATATACATGAATCCTCCTACTGGTATTGAACATGAATTTAAATCTAACCATGTAATTTATTTTTAATTATTTCTATGGATTAAAATAATTTTCTTTTAATAACTTGAGTAGTTTTATATAATAACTAGCAAATACAAATTTGAAATCACATAAATGGTTTGTGAGGTATATTTCATATATATTATAATTTTATATTTTCTATGGTAGGAATATTAATTCTTCATAATTAGTGAATTGTTATATGGATTCTGACTATATGGGAAATGTTGATACACTAACTTTTTATGTATTTACATCATGTAGAAGACCTATATCATTGAAGTGTAATATATAATTAGTGGTGACCATCTCGACCACTATAACCCAGTACATAAAATTGACAAAAGTATTCAAAAATACTATATCTTTTTAGGGTTAGATTTATAAATTTAATATAAATAATTATTTTATTACTATACATTGTGACTCTCAATCATACCTTTATATATTTAAATATTTAGTATTTAATTATAGATCTATGCACATAGATTTTTGGCTTTATTTTATTATACAAGTTATAAATATGTTGAATTGTTTCATTAAGATTCAAATTGATGAAAATTCAACTAATAGCTAGACTAAGTATGAAACATTATCCACGTTCAAGAATTACCTTGATCTCATGATCAAGGATCACCTTGATAACATTTTGGTGAAATAACAGAAATAATATTCAATTAAAAAATATGTTGATTTGTTTTTGTGTGTATTAATAATTTTCATACTGATGATTGAAATGAACCAATATAAATTGTTCTTCAATTAATATCATTTTAAATAAATTCAAGTTGTTATTAAATATTTTTAATATAAATATCTGCTAGATTTTGGTTTTATTTTACTACATGCAAAGATTTATGTGATATGATCAATTTTTTTCTATACAATATTTCATATGACACATTTTCTATATCCACTATACATATTATCATAATTTCTAGATGTAAATGGATGATTACAACAAATTTATCCCGACCATTCATTAATATGAGCCATTCCCTGTGTTTCTAGGGGGAAATTAGATTTTGGTTTTAGGGAAGTCTTTACTTGGTTGAGTAGTTATTCAGTTATGGTTTTTTCTCGGGCTTTCATCAACCCTATGAACCATTCATTAGATATGTGAAACAGATCTAAAAGTAATTTTTTTAGGCGATCAAGATCATTTGTTATGAAGATATATAGATTCCCAAAATTGGTAGCCACCCATCACTGCACGTAGTTGGAACCTATGACAATTGAAATGGTAAACTAAAATGAAATAAAAAATGATTGTTTAATAATGATATATATTTGGGAACAAGGATGGCCATTTTAATGTGAACCCATAATGTAACGGCCCGACCACAGTTACCCAGAGTCGGTTCATTATTACATAATTGGCATGATCACAAAGGATCAAATCTCGAAAGAACGATTGGTTTAGTAGCCATGGAAACACTAGATATATTCATATGTCTTACATTAAACCATAAATTGAATAAAACAACAACATAAACATGTCTTCACATCCCAATAGACTATTCCTGCAAGTCAGTCATAATTCACTTCTTCACATCCTGGGAAAAATAAAACATTAAAAGGGGTGAGCTCAAATGCTGAGTAAGGAAAACAATATAGCAGAAACTTTCATAAGTAAACATAAACATTTAAGGCAATGTATATCTAAAATAAAAGCCTTATTAAACATGAACGTTAGCCTAATATAGAAAATAGAAAATCAAATAATTCCATTTTCTTAATCACATGGTTATTCTACTAGTCGAATAATCACAAGCAATATCAATAACCACTTTCATAATAAGGGAATGCATAATGCCAGACTATCATAACCACATAGTCAAGGACTTGTGCCAAGACTACAAATAAGAGTTTTTCAAGGGCTTGTACCACGACACTAGTTTGTCTAATTAGACATACCGAAGCATCGAGGAGCTATAGCGGGCTCTAACCGTCACATACTAATCCAATTCATTCCTCATATGAAAAGATATAAACATAACATAAGCATTCGTATTTGAAACTAGCATACAGAATGTCAATACTTAATCCATAAAACATGAAAGGTATGAAATAAATGATCCAAAATCAAACATAACACAAAACCTTCAATACAATATGGATGTTTTGTATCATAATAAATCAACTACAAATAAGCTTACAATCCATCAAAGGATGTTGACATGGATGTAATCAAAACTATTTGAGAGAAATATCTCCTTTTTGAAATCATTTAAAAGTTACATAATTATAAAATAATTCCTTTTAATTCAAAATTTTATTATAATATTGTATGGGAAGCTTCGGCAATGTTATTATGGAGGAAAATAGCCACAATAGCCGTATATGTTAAAAAAACATTCTTACCTTAAATTTTTCGAAAAGGGTAAAAAGTACCTTGTTTTGAAAATGACAAAATGATTCCATTCCAAAACGTATGAGGGTATAAATGACTTTAACCCATTTTCTATTGAATAGTAAAAAATATTTTGAATGAAATTTTTATGAAACATGGATGTGGATGGTAACGTATCCCAGTAGATAAATACGTATAAAATACCTCGGATAAGGAAGAGATTGTGAAGTAAACCCTTACCTTGTACTTTTCCATAGTCGATGGTATTTTAACCTCCTGTATAATAGTTAAAACATTTTTATTAAATTATACATTAATAATATACATCAATATGATATCATATATTATCTTTTAACATTGCGTTATTAATAATATCTTAGTATTATCATCGTTTCGGGTGATAACCGATTCGTTCTCCTTATATGTTTGGTTAGGTAAGACTTGTTTGTAATGAATATCTTGTATATTATTCATATTAATAATTATATTAAGTCTATAAACATTATTTTTAACCATCAAATGAAAATTATTCTTGAATTGATACAATGTGGAATGAATCTTATCACGTTCATGGAGACGATATTCCGTATGTACGCACACTCGAAAATATAGTTCATTAGATATTAAAATATAATTGAATGGTATAAAATATATACCGAACCATTATAATGTCATATTAATTATTTATATCATTTATACTCATTGTTATTCCCATACAAATAATAATGTATTGAATAATAATTACACCACGACGTGGAGACGGTAAGCTGTACGTACGCACGTATGGTGACATGTCATCTAAATGATGGTTAGAATACTGAATATGGATGTATCATATTTATTATAACATCACATTATATAGAATATACTGGAGTTATTATTTTAGAATTGAAATAATAAACAAAGAGGAAGTGGAAGAAGAAAGGAACTTGAAAGAGGGTGGTGAAAACGCTACACCTTCTTCGGGATCTTCATTTTGATTTCATCAAAAGGTATCCTTAAAATGGATTTATGACTAAAGTAGGGCTTATAAGACAAAGGTATATGTGTTAAAAGGATAATTGGGAAGAGGTTGGCTGATCCAAATGGCATTGAATGTGTGAGATTGAGAGAAGAGGGAGTGCCCTTTTTTAAGAGGGGTGAGGGGCACCTTAGGAAAAGATAGAAATATTATTTTATAATAAATTCATATTCCGTTTCTAACGGCTCCAAAGTGATTTATTTCGAGGATAAGGTGAGTATGGGTCTAATATAGCGCAACCAATAGAATTTAGACAGGTTTGGGTCACTAAATATACCTTATCTTTAAGTATTAACTCTAAGTTAATTAGTTTCTCTTTTACTATGTCTCTATGTATTTTTGTATTATATAGTTAATAAATATACAATAAACATCCAAGAGAACTCAAGTGGAACATTAATGTCATATATAATAATATTTAAGCACTTTTACTAATCCTTACATTTTTAGGAAAATAATATCAATTAATAATATAATATTTGTTTTAAAAATTCTTTATTGTCAATTTTGACAATATTGTGAAAATTGATTTTTTTTAAATCATAAAATAATGATTACTTCGAACAAAGTTAATTAAATCAATACTAGCATGTCATATTAACATAAAAAATTAGTGGAATTTATATAAAGTCTCAAATTATATTTATTTGTGTATTAATAATATCAATTATCATAATTTTTCACTATTCTGGTAATTACTGCATCACCATTGTGTCATAAAGAAATTAAATTATATAATGTCTAAAAATTATAAATAAAATACAACTATGTAGGAAATAATTTTATCTTTCTAATGAATATTTATAATCGGATTTATATTATGTTGAAACCTATATTAAAAATGTTTTAGTTATTAATATTTGTTTTTAACTCTTTTAACTCTTCTTTGAATTAAATAATGATAAATGTCCTAATTTAATCCAAGTGGACCAAAGAGGTTCATATTTTATTCCAAAGGCTGTTTTTGGTCGAATTATGCTTATCCAATAGAATTAGGACATGTTTCAGGGTAATAATAATATCATCCTTACCTTTAATTACCTTATTTACATTTAACCGTGGTAAATAAAAGTAAAAAGTTACTATTCACAAAAAATTATATTCCTCTCATTGAACCAAATTTTACATACTGATATTAACCGTGTATTTAGGAGTTTTAAAATTCCATTCACAGAAGAGGTAAAAATAATTTTTATGAAAAATTCTATTTTTTTTAACTACCACTTAGGGGTTTTACTATTCATCAAAAAATGAAGTTTTTCAGAAAAATACCAAATATTCACCCTATTTTTATTTCGATATTATGAATGAAAAAATGAATTCAATTTTGATAAATAAAATTTATAAAATTTTAAAAAGTGGGTATTACTATTCATAACGGCTAGTTTGATTAGTTGTGGTGTGATAGAACTCGAGGTTGTGTACAACACAGTCTATTGCATTATTCTATGCGAAACGTATCTTGGAAGCTTGGGGTGTTACATTCTCCTCTCCTTCAAATAATTGCATCCTCACAATTTATTCAGTATTACTGCATAAAAAGTCTCTGGAGGTTCTTCATCATAAGTTTCTAAGGTTCCCACGTTGCCTCTTCCATCTTATGGTTTCTCAATAGAACTTCTACCACATGAGTCGTCCGGTTTCATAGCACATGATCTTGGGTGTCAAGGATCCTGATGGGCTCTTCGCAATAAGAAAGATCGGGTTCCAATTCCAATTCCACATAGGTCAGTACATGCATTCGGCCAGGAATGTATTTTCCCAACAGTGATACGTGGAACACATCGTGAACTATGGAGAGACTTGGCGGCATTTCCAAACGATAAGCTACAACCCCAATTCATTCTAGAATTTCAAAAGGTCCGATGTACCTGGGACTCAATTTACCCTTCTTACCAAAATGTATAACTCCCTTCCATGTAGATACCTTTAAGAAAACATGATCACCGAATTAAAATTCCAAATACTTCCTTTGATTATATGCATTTCTCTTAACCCTACTTTGAGCTGCTTTGATGTAGGTTGGGGTCACCTTCACCTTTTCAATCGTTCCCTCAACAATTTCCAAGCCTAAAAGATTTCGTTCACCAACATCCTCCGAACAGGTTGGTGTGAAACATCTCTTTCTTCATAACGCCTCATATGGTGCCATCTGAATACTTGAATGGAAGTTATTGTTATAGGAAAATTCTACCAGAGGTAAATATTGATCCCGCATACCCTAAAAGTCATGTGAGTAGGATCTCAACACAACTTTTAATGTTTCAATAGTTTGTTCTAATTGTCCATCTGTTTGAGGGTGGTAGGTAGTGCTCAAACGATGTTTAGTATCCAAGGCCTTCTGAAGACTTTTCCAGAATCATGATGTGAAACGAGGATCACGATCAGAAACAATTGTTAGTGGTACACCATGATGTCTCACAACTTCATTACTATATAGTCTTTCTAGACATTAAAGTGGTAAATCCTCCCTTATATCATGAAAATGTTCTGAACTGGTAAAACGATCAACAATGACCAATATTAAATCAATCCTTCTGGAGGTCATTGGAAGTCCCATGACAAAGTCCATCGTAATGTTATCCCATTTCCACTCAGGTATGGGAATAAGTTGCATGACTCCTCCAGGCTGTTTCCTTCCAGCTTTCACTTGTTGACAAACCATACATCATGACACAAAATCAGAAATCTCCCTCTTCATGTTGTCCCAAAAAAAAAATGTTCCTTCAAATCTCTATACATTATGGTGGTCCCAATGTGTATAGAGAAATTGGAACTATGAGCATCATCCAACAATTCTCTCTATAAATCAGGTATATCGGGAACACAAAGTCTCCTCCCAAATTTTAAAATTCCATCTTCATACACAAAGTTACAAAATCTCCCATCATTCACAGATTCAATATTCTTTTTAAACTCTTCATCATCGACCTGATAACACTTTATCCATTCTAGTAATTATGGTTTGTCAACCAGTTGAAAATATTTTGATGTTTCACCTTCCATGGTGATTCCCATATCCATCATTACTAGATCCATGAAATTATGATCCCTTTCCACTATCATCATGTTCAAAACTCCATGATACATTCTAATCAAAACATCTTCCACCTTATTTGTCTTCCCTAGGTGGTAGTGAATCATGCAAACATAATCCTTGAGTAGTTCAATCCATCACCTTTGCCTCATGTTGAGTTTTTTTTTTGAGAAAGTATACTTCAAACTCGTGTGATCAGTATAAATCTGATATTTTTCACCATAGAGGTATTGTCTCTATATCTTCAAAGCAGTGATCATAGCTGATAAATCGAGATCATGAGTATGATAGTTTTTGTCATTATTTTTTAGCTGTCGTAATGCATAGGAAAAAACCCTATCATTCTGCATAAGGACCCAACCTAGTCCTTTCATCGATGCATTACTATAAATAACGAACCCATCATTCCCTGATGGTAGAGTCAATATAAGAGCATTGATTAATCTTATCTTAAATTTTTCGAAACATTATTCAAAATATTTTGTCTAGACAAATTTAACCCCTTTACGTGTGAGCTTCATTAATGGGTTTGCCAATCAGGCAAAATTCTGGGCGAAACATCGATAATAACCTACTAAACAAATAAAACTGTGTACCTCAATTATACACATTAGTGCTGGATATTCTTGAATTTCCTTGGTCTTAGAAGGTCTAACAGAGATCCCATCCTTAGAGACAATATGTCCATGAAAGGAAATCTCATGAATCCAGAATTCACACTTCCTAAACATCCCACATAATTCATGTCTTATAAGATTCTTCAGGATAATGCACTATTGATTTTCAGGATGTTCATAGCGTTTGTAGTATACCAAGATATCATCAATAAATACCACCACAAAATCATCGAGATACTCCTTGAAAACTATTTTCATTAGATCCATGAATATAGAGGGGGCATTAGTCAGTCCAAAATGCATTACTGTAAACTCGTAATGCCCATACCTTGTTCGAAATGCTGTCTTCGGAATGTCTTCCTTCTTCAAAAAAAACTGATGGTATCCGAATAAATGGTCAATATTTTAAATGTATTGAGCTTCATGCAGTTGGACAAAAAAATCATCAATGCGAGGTAGGGGATACTTTTTTTTATTGTTATAGAATTGATCTCTCTGTAGTCAATGCACAACCTCATAGATCCACCTTTCTTCTTAACAACATGGACATGGTCTCCCCATGGAGAAACACTAGGGAGAATAAATCCTTTATTACTCAGTTCCTCTCATTGTTTCTTTAGTTCAACTAATTCCACAGTTTCCATTCTATAAGGGGTCTTCGATATGTTCCTTGAACCATGAATTAAATCAATGGAAAACTCAATTTCTCATTCGGGAAGATGTCCTTGTAAATCTACTAGAATCAAATCAAAATATTCTTTCACAAAAGTAAATCCTCTATTTGAATATTCCATTCCTCACCAACAATTATTTCATTCTCTTACTCCCCGATAATTGAATTTAGTTGAGCCACTGGTGGTGGAGATATTAAAGAATCAGGTGGTGATGATTCTGCTCTAATGATAACGTGTTCCTTATCATCATCATAAAAAATTGTATCCTCCTCCTTCATAGAATAATGTTTCGCATCATCTTCCGAAATCCAATCCATTCTGAGGATTATATCAAATTCAGTCATGTGTATGAATACTAGATCAGCAGATAAAAAAAATTTATATTCCCTAATGGGAACGGATCCACAAAACTTTGTAGCAATGATACTTCCCCTAGGGGTTTTGACTGACAACACTTTTATTAAATCAAAATAGAAATATAATAATTTTCATAGCAAACTGGGATGATATAAAACAATGCGATGATCCAGAATCAAATAATGCATTTGCTAAACTTGAGGAAACCATTAAATTACCTGCCACCACATCTTTCAGAGCTTCTACCCCAGCGGTAGTGATAGCATAAGCCTGACCTTGATCCCTTGGCCTCATCTGAGGTATGATTCCCTGATGCTTAGGACATTCATTTTCATAATGTCCTATCTCCCTGCAATTTTGCACTGAACATCAATAGCATCCTTCTTCCCCTTGCAATCACGAGCTTGGCAGCCTTTTTGAACACACTTGTAATAGACTCCCATTCCCATCAAGCAAGTACCAGGGTGCTTCATCCCACATTTACTGCAGGATGGATATTCAACTTTTTCTTTCTTCCCCTTATTTCCGTTTCCAGAGTGATGAGAAGATCTCTTCTTCTCCATCTTTTCTTTAAAGTCATAAGACTTAGATTATTTTTTTTCCATCTTGATAGCACATGAGATAATGTCTTCGTATGAAGCAAAGCATTGTGATACTAAAGCTCGACGGAGAAATGGGTTTAACCCATCAATGAAACAACAAATATTACTTCTTGGGTTACTTATATAATCTTCTACATGCCTTTTTATCCTTATAACATTAGCCTCATACTTTTCAACATTTTCATCCTCTTTTTGCCTCAGATTGAAAAACTGCCTTTCCATATCTGCTCGATGGTCATTAAAAAAGAATTTTTCTATGAAAATTTTGTAAAACTCCCTCCATTACATACTTGATAACTCTTCATCGTCCTTTTTATTTTGAATCAATAACCACCATTGATCAACATCTCCAGTGAGGCGGTAAACTGCCATGACATCCTTTTCTCTTTCTCTACACCACAAGGCGTGGAATATTTTCTCTCAATTAATTGATCCACTTCTCAGCTACTAGTAGGATTGTACCCCCATTAAAAGTTAGTGGTTTTTGCCTCATGAAGAGATCTATCATTGATCATACACGCTATGGATCAAGGTGATCCATACAAGTAAGGTTATTATTCATAACCTGAGTGAGTTGTCCCAGTATAGTAAGAAGTTGATCAGCACCAGTTGTATCAACAACTCCATAATAATTATCTTGAGCATGAGGGAAATTTCTACATTGAGTTCGTGCGTTGATACATTTTCCATTTATTCCACTAGGTGCCATTTCTAAACAATGGCATAAAATAGATAAGTTTATTAATCGAAATACATAATTCTATACTCATAAAACACATAACATAAATTGAACGGTATATGGATATAATATATAATAATAAAAAATGTCTTTTTGAAAAATTATATAGTCATATCCCTTCATAATGGTTTGTAAATAAAATGAAAATTATCCTAAGCATATCCCCCACGAGTGTTGTAACCAAGAGTGTAGCAAGGCCCGTTGTTGTGGACTAGTTCCCATTCCAGTCTATCTCAAAGAGGTGTTTTTGGGTTTTACCCCTAGGTACATATGTGCCAGAGCCACCTCTACCTTCTCGTATCCAGATATGGATGTATTGCTCGGAAAACATACAAAATCTCTACAATAACAAAATTCTAGGAAGTTATTCTACACTAATACCCAAAGTCTATCTTAGGGAAATGTTCTCTAATCAAATTTTATATAAATCTAGATTCCAAGGTTTGTACTAAACTTCCTCTGATACAAACTGTAACCCCCAACTATAGTTACCCAGAGTTGGTGCATTATTATATAATTGGCATGATCACAAAGGATCAAATCTTGAAAGACCGATTGGTTGAGTAGAATTGGAAACACATGATATATTCATAGGTCTTACATTACATCATAAATTGAATAAAACCACAACAACAACTTGTCTTTACATCCCCATAGACTATTCTTGAAATTCAATCAAAATACACTTCTTCACCTCCTCGAAAAAATAAAACATTGAAAGGGGTGAGCTCAAATGCTCAGTAAGGAAAACAATATAGTGGAAACATTCATAAGTAAACATAAACATTTAAGGCAATGTATAAATAAAACAATAGACTTATTAAACTTGATCTTTCGCATAATATGGCAAATATAAAATCAAATAATTCCATTTACTAACTCACAAGGTTATTCTACAAGTCTAATAATCACATGAAATATCAATAACCACGTTCTTAATAAGGGAATGCATAATGCCAAACTATCATAACCACATAGTCAAGGCATTGTTTAATGAATACAAATAAGATTTTGTCAAGGCCTTGTTCAAAGCCACTATTTTGTCTAATGAGACTTACTGATGCATCGAGGATCTATAGAGGGCTCCACCTGTCACTTACTAAGTCCAATGCATTCCTCATATGAAAAGGTATAAACATAACATAAACATTCATATTTGAAACTAGTATAAGAAATGTCAATACATAATCCATAAACCATGAATGGTATGAAATAACACATCGACAGTCAAACATATCACAAATCCTTCAATACAATATGTATGTTTTCTATCATAATAAATAAACATAAAATAAGATTAAAAGCCATCAAAGTATGTTGACATGGATGTAATCAAAACTATTTTAGAGAAATATATCCTTTTTGAAATCATTTAAAAGTCACATAATTATAAAAGAAAACATTTAATTTGAAAATATTCTTATAAGCTTGTAAGGGAAGCTTCGACGAAGTTATAACGGCAGAAAATAGCCGTAGAAGACATATAAATTAAAAAATACATTCTTACCATAAATTTGTCAAAAAGGTCAAAAAGTACCTTGTTTGGAAAATGACAGAAAGATTCCTTTCCAAAATGTATGAGGGTATAAATGACTTTAACCCATTGTCTATTGAATAGTAAAAAAATGTTTTGAAAGGCATTTTTAAGAAACATGGATGTGGATGATAGCGTATCCCAGTAGATAAATACATATAAACAATCTCGGATAAGGAATAGATTGTGAAGTAAACCATTATCTTTTACATTTCCTTAGTTGATGGTATGTTAACCGCATTTTTAATAGTTAAAACCTTGTTATGAAATTATAAAATAATTATATAAATCAATATGATATCATATATGATCTTTTAACCTTGCTTTATTAATAATATCTTAGTATTATCATCGTTTCGGGTGATAAACGCTTCGTTATCCATATATGTTTGGTTACGTAAGACTTGTTCGTAATGGATAGGTTGTTTCTTATTCATATTTATAATGATATTAAGTCAATAAATATTATTTTTAACCATCAAATAAAAATTAGTCTTGAATGGATATGATGTGGAATGAATCTTATCGTGTTCATGGAGACGGTATTCCCTACGTACGCACGAGCGACAATATCATTCTTTTGTTATTAAAATATAATTGAATGGAATATCATATATATAAAATAATTATAATTTCATATTAATTATTTAAATCATTTATAATCATTGTTATATCCATACAAAAAAATGTATTGAATAACATTTACACAATGATATGGAGACGGTAAGCCGTACGTATGCACGTATGTTGACATGTTATCCAAATGATGGGTAGAATACTGAATATGGTTGTACCATATTTATAATAACATCACAATATATATTATATAATAGAGTTTTTATTTTATATTGGAAAAAATAATCTCAGAGGAAGTGGAAGAAGAAAGGAACTTGAATGAGGGTGGTGAAAATGATACCTCTTCTTCGGGTTCTTCCTTTTGATTTGATCAAAAGGACTCCATAGGATGGATTTATGACTAAAGTTGGGATTCTAGGATGAAGGGAGAGAAGTTTAGAGGATAATTGGTCAGTGGTTGGCCATTCCAAATGGCTTTGAAGGTGTGATATTGAGAGAAGAAGGAGTTCCCTTTTATAAGAGGGGTGAGGGGACCTTAGGAAAAGCTAGAAATATTATTTTATAATAAATTCATATTCAGTTTCTAATGGCTCCATAGTGAATTATTTCTAGTATAATGTAGGGATGGGTCTAAAACAAATCAACAAATAGGATTTAGACAGGTTTGAATCACTAAATTAACCTTATCTTTAAGTATTAACTATTAGTTAAATAGTTTCACTTTTACTATGTCACATTGTATTTTTATATTATATGGTTAACAAACATACTATAAACATCCAATAAAACCTCAAGTGGTTCAATAATTTCATATATAATAATATTTATTCCCTTTTGCAGAACCTTATATTTTTAGTAATAGAATATCAATTAATAATATAATATATGTTTTAAAAATTCTTTTATGTCATTTTTGTCACTATTTGAAAAATTAATTTTATTGAAAATTATAACATAATGATTACTTTGAACAAAGTTAATTAATTCAATAATAAGATGTCATATAAAACTATAAAATTAGTGGAATTTATAGGACGTCTCAAATTATATTTATTTTGGTATTTATAATATTAATTATCTTAATTTTTCAATATTATGGTTATTACTGCATCACCATTGTGTCATAAATAAAATAAATTATATAATGTCCCTAACTTATAAATAAAATATTATTATGTAGGAAATCAATTTATCTTTTTAATGAATATTTATAATATAATTTATCTTTTATGTAACCATATATTAATAATGTTTTAGTTTTTAATCATTGATTTTAACTCTTTTAACTCTTCATTGAATTAAATAATAATAAATCTCCTAATCTAATCCAAGTGGACCAAAGAAGTTCATATTTTATTCCTAATGTTGTTTTTGGCATAATTATTCTTATCCAATAGAATTAGGACATTTGTTAGGGTAAAAATAATATCATTCTTACATTTAATTACACTATTTACTTTTAATCGAGGTAAATAAAAGTAAAAAGTCACTAATCACAAAAAATTATTTTCAACACATTGAACCACATTTTATATACCGATATTAACCATGTCCCTCGGTTTTTTGAAATTCCATTCACAGAAGTGCTAAAATTAATTTTTATGAGAAATTCAGGTTTTTAACTACACTTAGTGGTTTCACTATTCATCAAAAAATGATGTTTTTCAGAAATATAACGAAAATTCACCCTAGTCTAATTTCGATATTCTGAATCCAAAAATGAAGTCCATTTTGATAAATAAGATTTATAAAATGTCAAAAAGTTGGTATTACTATTCATGACGACTAGATTGATTAGTTGTGGTGTGTTAGCACTCGAGGTCGCGTATATCACATGTTATTGCATTGTTCTAAGTGAAGCGTACCATGGAAGCTTGCGATGTTAAACATAATCAATTGTGATGGGATTTTGACAAGTCAATTTCATGTGATGGTTGACTGCCTTATTTTTAGGGCCACATTTCCTTTTTTGATTATGTTTGTTTCTTTATTCCATATGTGTGACCTATATATGACCCTTTTTATACTGGTTTAAATGAGACAGTGATGGATAATGAGATATGGATGGGGAGTCCTATGTTTGGGGCAGTAGTTGACACCCATTATGGGATATGCATGGTGATATGCATGAGGGTGTCATGAATGAAACAAGAGTTGATGGAATGGTATAATGTTAGGTTTATGAGTTGTAATGATGAAATATTATATGATTTATTATTAATGAATCTATTTAATGGTCAGGTGATTTTGATGCATGTTTTACAGACCTTCCTTTCCCCACTACTTGAGGATGATGTATTAGTATTTTTGCATCACATAATGGTAGCTAATGATATTTTCCTAGATTATGTAGAATTATTGATTGGTAATAACGTTTAATAAATGAATATCCCATGGTTTAAGTTCATTATAGAATTGAAATGTTAATGTTAATCATGTAAAATAATGGACACATTAGGATTATTCTTGTATTTCATAAACATCAAATTGATGGATAATGAAATATAAACAAAATAATATAAATTTATAGTCAATTAATTAATTAATATGAAGTGAAATGATAGAAGAAAAGAATTAATTCAGTTAATATCCATTAATTTCTTGTCTTCATATCGAATATGTTGTATGTAGAACCAGCATTCTGGTTTCTGATAGATGATACCCATTACCAATCCTAGGACTAAGTTAATTCCTATGTTGTGGTTGTGGTCGATACCATATCTTTGATATTTTTTGATTCCTTATGCTACACCACACATGGACGTAGGTATAATGAAACCCAGTGGACTCTGGGAGGGTGTATTACCAAATATATAGGTTGTCCTTTGGTCTCATTATCATCTCCTAATAATACTATGTGCCGGTATGCATAGTGGTTAATTTCAAGATATATGTGTAGAGGGATATAAATTTTTTTGGGTATTTCACTCACATATATCTTTGGATATATTATCCAATGGGTTTTATTGTTATTATGTCTATGGGTTCGGAGGGTTTGAGGTACCATACTCGATGTACAGCTTGTGATTTCCTGGCGTGTAATACCTAATATATGATACATGTCACTCGAGATATGGTGGATCTTGAAAACTACATGATTACAATACAAATTTGTGTCATGATATGATAAAAATATGTGACAAATTAGTTGTATTTCATGAAACATAGCCCATGTAACTTCTAATTAGCTTTTTTTGAGAGAGATGCCTCTAGATGTGTGATGTTATATCATATAGTCAAACTACTGTGGAAGTGAAAGTAGTGTTTTCAATATGATTTATTATTTTATCATATAATCTCTCTTGTATCAATGACTTGATCAGAGGTAGTCGTGGTGAGAATGGGTACATAGTATACCTATTTACATGATATTTTAGTTTCCTTTATTGTTTATTGGTGTTATTATGATTTCACTATCTTTTGCATGAGAGGCTCTGGGGAGGATCCTAGTAAGTGTACTATTATGATAACCCCATGTATATATAAATTTTTTTTGTTTAGTAAGAGAAAGTTGGATGACAACCAAGATATTATATCTTGGGTTTTTTCGAAACAATTTTGGATTCATGGTTTCTATTGAGATTACATTTTTTAACTTTTAATTTTTTTCTCTGTTGTTTTAGTTTCATATGACATTACATGTATACCGTTGGGTTTCTTTAATCATGATGGTAATGAGTTTAATAATGTATCTCTATTATCTCTCTCTTCTTCAAGTATCTCTTAAATGGTAATGGATCACATTTATATGTATGATATACCCTTATATAGAATTCTAATGTAGGGCCCACTTGCAGTAGGACTCATGTGGTCAATATCCTTCTTGTCCAATTACCGACCAAGGAGTGGTACTCTTTGGGGGTAGGGTGTCATGAAAAATATATATGAATATGATTTGTATTTATCTTCAATGTAGAACATCTAAAGAATATTTTGAGGAAATTATGTAGATAATTAATATCAATAGAGGGTTTTAAGATGACTATATTTGGTTTCCATGTAGAAAATAGGAAAGTAGATATATATTTACTTTAGATAATCTGATGGGGAAAATGTTATTGTCGGGGTTTCTAAAAAATTATAAGAGATATACTTTTTATATTGAATTATAAATTTATTTTTTTGTGAACAGAAACTATTCATATTGATGTTAATGAGTGGATGACAAATATGATGCATGAAATGATACGTGGTTTCGATCCTACAGGAATTAACATCTGAAATTTAGATACTAGTGAGGTCAATCTACACTCTCATGTAGATCTTGATTCCTAGAGATTTTATGAAATACTAGATGATTCCGTAGATGAATTAAATTTTTATAATACTACTTAATGTGATTTTTTATGAATGAGTTATTTCACATTAAGGATTTGAAGTAATGTCCCAACACACAGTTCAAATGTTCATCAAGTTATCGAAAAAAATACAACCTTGTGATGCTATGATTCTTAAGTTATATTACGATGATTTTATGATGGAAAAGAACATAGGCTTCACATATGATGCCATAGATTCATGTGAAAACTATTTTATTCTTTGAAAACTATCTTCCAATTCAGATAATTGAATATCATATGTCTCTTCCATGTACAGTGATATTGGGGGAAATCATACTTATCAATGTATGACAATAAAACAATAGAATTGTATGTCTATAATGAAAATTCATCACTTTCTACTTAACATGATGTGGATAATATTATTTTTTATATCTAATATTTTTAAATTAATGAGATGATATGTAGAAGTAAATAAGGATAGTGATATGCTAACTCACCCAGAAGACAATCTTATAATGAACAATAATAATCAGAGGCACCCTGACATTTCTAATGATAGTTATATTGACTAATTGGGGTGGGTAGAATATGATTTAAATACGTTTAGGTATTTGTTTTGTGCAAATAATAACACATTTCCCATGTTGTTGTTTCTATATAATATTACTCTTTGTATTTTTATGAAACAACAATTTCTTTCACATTCAATTCATATTGATAAACCGAGAAGTGCAAGGGATAATATTTTTTTTACCATCAGACATTGATTGATGAGTTGAATGAATTTTTGGGAGATTGTGTCATAACATATGATTTTTAAATGAAATAAATTTTCAAACTGTAGCTTATTTTATTATAGACAATCAATGAATTCTTGAATTATGAAATTTTATAAAATTAGATAATGAAATGTCAATTTTCATTCCCTTGATGAAATAATAGTGAAAATTCCATATGAATTGAACACTAAGAAAGGACACACACGAGCCACATATGTTTTATTCCCACTAAGAAGATGTTCAAAAAGACCAAATTGGAATTTTTTGGTTCTAGAGAAATCATCCGAACAAAAAGTTCATTACATGACTCGAAATATTATCAAATATTGAGAAAGTAATCATTCCCATGGTATATGAATATTAGGATTTTTTGGCACGTTCATTACCCTCTATTCATGGTACTCGTAGAAAAAACTGTCATAATTGGAATAAGAAAATTATTCTATAAATACACTTCTCTAGATTATACATTATTAAAGAATAATTTGGATTTCATATATATTGAATTATTTGTGAAAAAATATTAGGGACCATTTTGGCCATCGATGGAAAATAAGAGTACAATGTAAATGCATGATGTGATTTAGAGGAAATTGGTTTATGGAATCAATTTTATTCACTGTTGGGTGTGAATAATGGAGAATTCAAGCATTCATCACATTATATGATGACAATAAATTACATTTCATTCCATTTGATGATGCTCATGGTGCATGATGGCTACACTTCTATAAGTGGTTGGAAATTATAGACAATAAACTTATAATTCAATAGTTGATTCCAATCACATTTCATTCACCCAATATTGTTCAAACATTGATTAATATTGGTAATTATTTTACTTATCGTTTTATAAATAATAAATTAATGAGTTATTTAAAAATATAACCTGATATGATTTAACATACTCTTTTTTTCACTTGAAAAAACTATTTCTGACCTCATTTATCGATTTTATTATTCATTTTATTGTACACAAAAGAATTAATGTAATTTTTATTAGTAGTGGTCAATTACGGTGAATTTATTCTTTTTAGTGGTAATTGAATTCAATAAGATGATTTATATATAATTGAGCTCAGCTATAGGTATCAATAAACAATTATTATTTAATGGATGAGATTACTACATATTGTGTTGAATATCATATTGTTGATGAAAAAAATTAGAAAATACCTCAAGGATTCATGATTGTATAGATAGAGGACGGAATATATTTCGTATGGAAGACATAAAATTTGTACAATATCATTGATACATCTTGTCCAATACTAAATTCAATGCACTGGTTTTGTAGTACGTGTCTTATGACATTTACTTGTTAATTTTTATAGAGTTTTTTGTCATATAGAAGTTTATCATTTAAGAATATATTTATCATTTATAGGAAGAACATTATTAAAATATAATTATAATCTATGTACTAGTGATTATGAAATTCAATAGACCCATTATGAATTATTTAATGGTTGGTTCTATGCTTATGTATGTGTAAATTCATTTACATAGCGATTCATGTATAGTAATAATTTATTTCATCATAACTATTTATTTAATTCCAGGATATTTATAGTTAAATATCCTATAAGAGTTAGGTGACCCTACCCCAACTGAATATGTTTACCAACTAGAAGATGGTCCATATATAACGACTAATATTACAAGGACAGAGATGATAATTACGTTCGATTTCACATGAAATCTGTTGATGATAATTGAAAAATGAAAAACCGTGACATCAGTCATCCATCTACCCATTTTAGTTATTACTGTTGTTAATTGAAAGGATTCATTTATGTTGTATATGCAAAAATATTGAAATACATATTTTTAATGTGTAATTGGGTTGATGCAGTCAGTGGAACTAAAGATGATCAATTTCAGTTTACATCGGTTCTTATTTAAAAATATGCTATATTGAGATTAATGAGTTTGTAACAATCTCGAATTTTTTTCATTGAATGTAGAACATGTTTTATTCACCACCACTCCATATTATCAAAGTTGTAATGTTTATGTGAAAATTTATAGGGGAAGTGTGTTTTTAATTGAAAAAAATAATCCTAATATTATTGCAATTTTTTATAACATCTAGATCAACATATTATACATAAACATGATAAAAATATTAAATTATTTAGAGGGATAATCGAAGGTGATGTTCTGGATTCTCATGTCTATTGAATGGTATGATGTTTTTCACAGTCTATTTTTTAAATCTACTTTTAATTGTTAAACTCATTATAAACAATTTAAATGTTTTTTTATTTTCATTATATTTATTTTATATATTGTCTATTTCTGTTATTCTATTAATTAATTCTATGAATGTAGAAATGTTTGTGGAACTAGAACCATATCCACATTATTTTGGATTGGTTACTACTTATATGGCTCAGGGGATGTATCAATGTGAATGTGTTTTTATATTTATCAGTTAACAGTTAAAAATATGTATTGACATATTTCCAATTATTTATGATTTTTTTAATGTGAATTGATTCAAACACTTCTTCCTCTCATAAGAGAAGCCCTTTCTGTGAGATTTAATCATGAAAAGACCCTTGCGATATTATTTTATATGGCATACCTTCCCCTTGGAGAAGGTCCTACTTCATTTCTTCCCATGTTGGGTCATATCATGTGTGAAGATCATAGATTACCATTGACTACATGTCACTAGTCTTTATTCCCTTAAGACACATTAGATCTTCTAGGGTGGGATGTTCATGTATTAGAATCAATGTATTTTCATAGCCATGCATATAAACACTTAAATTTGAGATAATTTTCTCTAAAATTGAGTAGTGTGAGAGTTCTCCCCAATGAGTTTCAAATGTTATTTATGAAGAAATGTTGTATAATGTGGAAATATTATAAAGTTATAGTGGTGAGGGAGAATTGAGTACCAAATTTGGTTTCCATAGACATTCTACATAGTGTCCCAAGAGGTGTTCTCTCATCTTAGTTGCATATAATGGTTTTATATTGGTCTAATGATGCTGCGATAGTGAGGATGCTTATTTTTTAATATATTTAAAATAATGTGTAACATTTTAAATAATTAAAATTTTAATTAATCGAATGTAGGTGGTAAAATCACATCAATTCGAGATTCACGTGATGCATCGATAACCTAATAGGCTTGTGAATCCGGACATGTCCTAGATTTGACATGATATATTTATCATTTCATTTTTATATTTATAATTTAATAGTTTTTGTGTTATATAGTCATATATTATTATTTTTATAGTTAGAAAAGTATGGTACATCGACTTATAGAATATCAATGTGGATGATAACATGTTATTAAAATGATCCCGAGGTTATGACTCGTATAAAAAATTTGTTTATTAAATAACAATAGACAAATATTTATATAAATATACATATTTATTTGTAATTTTATATTACACAAGATCTATTTAAGGATAAGATAACATAGATTCTAGACAACAATTGTTATCTTTCCATGTAGTGTGGTGAGGTATTTCATCACATCATTGATTATGATGGACATGGATCTAACTTAAAATATGGAACATACACTCCTTGTTCTATAGTTTTATGTGATAAGGATGTGGCTCATGTTATTGCAGGGAAGACATAAAGAGTATCAATTTTTGAGGATAGAAGCATGCTTTTGGGAAGGTAAATACTCTAAATCTCGCTGAGGTCATAAGATAATGAGAATATAATATCCAAGGTGATAGTGCAAGGGATCAAATTATTTGTGTTTAGGGTAAATATTTTGATTATTTTTATTACATATAGTATTATTATATATTTTTTTAAAGGACCTACTGCAAGAGATGTTAAACAATCCATGGTCCTACTAGATGCATCAGATACATGTTGTGTTCTAATTTTAACATTAAGTATTCCCATTCAAATTGAATGTCTCATTTTATATTGTATTTGAAGTAAATTTAAAAATAAAATTTTCATTTTGAATAAAATTAAATTTTACCATGTTGTGATTTGTAACCACCAAAATACATTTATATTGATGAGAAAATATAAGAAAATAACTGTTATGTTATTTTTAATCTTTAAACATCAAAGGCATTTTAATTTTATGCTAAAAATATTCGGTGAAAATTAATGTCATTATTTACATTTTATATTTTTATAATATGACTTCTTTCTAGTATAGCTGTCAAAATTTTAAAACACATATGGGTTATTCTGAAATCATAGGAGAAGGAAGATCACTTATTTGCAGAAATTAATTGGATAATGACAATTAAGTGATTTAAAATACATAGAAATCATAAAAAAAACATATCAAATATAAAAGTGTGTCAGTATGATTATAATTGTGTTTTAACGATATATTTGGAGTAAACTAAAAAAATCAAATAATTGGGGGTTAAAATAATAAATCACACTTTTATTGATATGAAATCTATGGATAAAATATTAGGTTTTTTTTGATCTATTGGAGTCTACATCTCAATCATCGAATCCTCATGTTGCTCGGTCTGACAAAAAACAATTGGTAACATTATAGAGATTTATTAATATAAGATCATGTTGATGTGAAAATATATGATAGCAATCCCCAAATCATTTGGGTTTATTTTGGAATCATTACAATGTCCACATGATTCCTAAACTGATTTGTATATACTATGGTAAGTGACGTCATGTTAATTACATCCAAACGAGCATTGATTTTATTTAAATTGTTGGAAAGTGACATTTATGTCCTTTATAATTTTTATGAAACACTGTCACATTGATGAGATAACCTAATTTCTCTTTATAATTTAAATCCATGATTGTCTTTCGTATTTTAAATTACATGACAAATAAAATTAATCTGTCTAATACAAATTAAATACACTTTTATTGAAATGAATTTATGGGAGAATGATCACTATGAAAGTTTCTTCCCTTGGATTCAATGGTGTATCCACCAGATTTGGGTGCCTCTAGATATGACGGTAAACAATTACAGGCATTGTATAGTATAATTAGAATGAAATATATCCCATTGGGGAGGGGGTAAAAATATAAAATGCATTTAGATTGAAGTAAGAGAAGAATAATTTTCATTGATTAATCTTTAATATTTTTCAATCAACCAAGAATCAATTTTATGCTCATATTTATCTATGTTAGATAAGGTATCATTTGACATTATTAGCATTTTTGTAATAATGATAAAATATTAGGGATAGGGGTTAAAACAAACCAAATGAGCTCTAATTTGCATGAAATCCTAGGAAGTGATTTTTATATTAGTTATATACTATAGGATTCAATTACATGCATACCAGATACATGACTGTCTTGTTATGATCATGTGTGGTGTCCCCCCCCCCCCAATGATTGATTTAGTTGAAAAATCACATGAACTGGAATAAAGCAAAGAGAACACACTGGGATTGGCAAGAAATTTTGGGTGAATGATTAATCGGTCATTTATTATCTATATGAATCAATGTTGAATCCTTCAGATTCATGTTTCACTTAGTATGATGTATAACAATATGTGAGATCATATTGTTTTATTAAAATTCAAATACTCAATCGGCGTTTCAAAAATGATTGAATGACATTGAATTGGTGTGAGAAGATAGGATAAAATTACACGAATCTATTATGAACCTTTAGAATCAACCAAACATCAATAAGATTCTAATACAATTTGAAATGAATTAGGTTATGATTTTTCATAGTAAACATATTTATAAAAATAGAAAAATCATATATGTATGGGATAAAACCAACAAAACAAGCTCTCATTGAAATGCAATAGCTGGAAAAGGATATTTATGTCATTTAAAATCTCTATGAATCATTAACACATTGATTTCATACAAAATTTTATATGTATGTTCCAAAGTGATATTATATAATTCATTTGGTGCTATGTGACAAATCACAAAAAAATGGGTGATCACAATGTTGTTGCAGGGCACATGAAAAGAAATTTTTTTAAACGATTAGAATGATGTATAGGGACGAACAAGATCTTTTCCCAAGGAGTTTTTTTGGTTGGTTCTTCACTATTCAAATCAGTTGTTAATATTTATTTTCCTCATGTTGATTCTAATTTCTATAGTATGGCTTGCGATTTCATTATTATTCATCAGATGCACTAATACCCTGTTTTCTAGTGGATCATAGGTAGGGGATTTTAAGGGCGCTTGAATTCAGATCAAAGGATAAGGTTATTTGTGTGAGCATCCCATGTTTAATGTTAGGTGGTCAATATGTTATATTCCATGATATTGAAGTTGATTTATTCTTGTGTTATCATGTTAATGGTTCTCTCTTATTTTTCATTTGATGAATTTGAATGGATATTTTAAAATTATTGGATAAATGATATTTTTAACCCCTCATAACCCCATTTAGAGCATTGATATTGAAAATACCCATTTAGGACTACCCATGGGGAGTTCATCTATTCATAAACATGGAAATTTTTAATGTTTACTATGAGGATGACTAGCAACAGGTTAGGTCCCAATATGAACATTGTGATATGTTAGTTTATTTAGAAAAGTAATTATTTATTGTTGTGTCCAGACTATGAGAATGGAAAAAGGAATTGTTTCGAACAATGTAAAAAGGGATACATGGAATTATGTGAATGTTTCTAATGACCTTTTAGATTGAAATTAAAATACATGAATGTGATAATACATGTGAATGATGAATTATATGAACTGATTTAATGTATGGGGATTGTTGAATTAATTAAATGGGTTGAGATATGAAATATAATTGGGTTATATAGGCTATGTAAGAAGTTTGGTAAATGTGTTATTATGTAAAGACCCAAAGATGACTTCAATGATAATGAAATTTGAAAAGTAAATGTTATATGTATTCATTAGGCATGTTTGGTGACTTGTAATAGGTGGTAATTGGATGAAATTGATTTTGCTCATGGCTTGGGGGTATGTGGGAAATTGGACTAAGCATCCTCCTATGGGTCGGGTCGGACTGAGGCTCTAATTCCAAACATATGAATGAAAGGGTCAGGGAGTCAGATTGAGGCATTAATCCTCCACGGGTTGCATTTGATGATAATACAAAGACTAAGACTCCCAGGTGAGTTTGATGTATTTGTTTAGAAATTTTTATCACTGTGAGATAGGGAACATGTCATATTCCCTTATATCCAGTAATTGATGAGTATAGTCATATTTAAAACTGATGTAAATGCCTAACATAGGGATTTTTTGAATGAAACTGATTTGTTGATTGAATAGAGTAAATGTTGAATGTTTCTAAAGATAATATTGTTAATTACTGGAAAAAAATTTATCTTTTTTGTTTATCAATCCATTTATTTAGTACATGAATACATTATATGTTTTATGTAGATATTCATTATACAAAGTTGGTGGGGTCCTACTTAGTTGTACACACACTATTCTCGTGCCAACATTGTTTAACCATGAATATTTAATTGTAGCAAGATTGGACATGGGAAAAGTCCCTATGTTAGGGAGTCATGATGGTCTTGGAATGAGAATTGATCATAATCTGGAAATGGAGTCGGGGCCAATTTTGTGGGATGTTTCCATTAGTCATTATTTTGGGTTTATTTCACTTTTTCATTGTTAGAAAGACATGGAATATTTAATTTTTGGTTGTGGTTTCACCCTATTAGGGAAATGGTTGATATTTAATGCTCTAGTTTATTTTATACTGTATTCCATAGTTTTTTATTTACTATGACATACTCTGGGGAATAGCGTATAGTGTCCCTACATGACTGGTTAAACACTCACTGCTAGTCATTAGCATCTAGCATATGAGGATGTTTACATAAGGTCTTATGGTGACCAGACTCAAAGCTCTAGTTTTGTGGTTTTCTATTTGGGAATGTTAAAAATTGGTATTAGAGAAATTCTTTTTGGTGGGTTTACTATTTAGGTGTGGAATATGGGAGATTATGATATGACTATATTTGGAAATTAACTATTGTTTGGGATATTCCAACACATCCATAAGTGAAATCCCATGTACCCAAGGCGGGAATTGTTGTTCTTGGTATGTATTGTCAATGTTGAAAGATATTTCACCATCGAGTGATTCACTAGTTGTGTGACGATATTTCATTTTTATATTTATCTCATGTTTGGATTGTAATGAGGATGTGAATACATGAATCAATATAAAGTGAATCTTGAGGGGAACACATGAGATAATTTTGTGATATAGGAAGGGTAGAATGATTTTCAATTTCATAAAATATGATGAACATAATGTTTAATAATGACAACATGAATTAGTGAATAGATATATTGTGAAACAATTTTTAATGAATTCTGATTGAAGAAATTTGGTAAATGAGATAAAATTGTAGTTAAAATAAATGGTGAGATAAGAATGGTACATAAAATTGAATGATTTTCATTCAGAATGTGAAAATGGATTAAAAAGGGAATCAAATGAAACACTTGTGACTCTGTACATTGGTTTACCACATGTTTTCCATGACCTATAGTTTGGATGTTTTACTATAGTCTTCAACATGAGACGATGACTGTTTGGAATAGTGTATGCAAAAGGGGGTTGTTTATTCATTGTTGAGAGCCATATTTTATGAAAATATTGATGTTTTATGTAATTTGGTCTAAGATGAATGTTGGTATTGTAGGAATATGCCACCAGAACATTTTGTGCCGATTGTGGATATGAAGACCCCTTCAATAATGCTCTTCCAGATGTACAGTCTGAAAACCTGGTGGTCTGGGGTAACATAAAATATGAGTTATTTTGTGAGAACTTTTTATATTCAATATAGAAGATGAAACAAGTCCAAGGGTTGGTCTTACCAATTATGTTTGAGCTGACTAGGAATTTCTAGTTTGAACACCCTCTTAATTTTTCATAAGAGGATGGACCCAATGCAGCTATGTTCTGGATTGGTTCATCCATAATATTATTGATCACATAAAGACTCCTCATGGGAATACAATCAAGATGGCTAATTACATGTCTTGATGAAAGGAAAATCATTGGATGGACATTCTGGTTTATCCCTAGTAGGATGATTGTTTTTCATGGATATATTTTCATATGAAGTTTCTAAAACATTTCTATTTGAAGATGTTGAGGTAAGAAATGGAATTATTGTTTTTATGGTTGACTCATGGGTCGAATATAGTGATTTAATATATCATTTGTTTCACCGAATTGAAAAAAAATTGTTACAATATTGGAAAAGGATGAGACATATATGGAAAAATGTATTTAGGATTTTGATAAATATGAGATTATGTTCTATGTGAATATCATAATATTAAATAGAGATGCGGAGGTTGTGGATCATGCCCTTATTTCAGAGGGAAGCATCATGAAGCCCCCCCCGTGGTGGGAATTGTGTTCTACATGGGTGGTCCAGTTGTTTGATATCCAATGGAAGTATGTTCCATATTGAGAACATTCACATAGGTGGTGGTGGAATGAGTATTCTGATGATAGAACCAGCGGCTCATGACAGTGATAAGGTTTCGTCCCTCAGTGTTGGAGGATGGGGAATATGTGTGGTCAATGTACCAGACTACTAGTTTTGTGTCGGTCACTCCATAAAATGGTGCATGTTTATAGGTCTTGTAGGAACACTTGATAGATGAGAAATTATCACTACTGGAATATAGACCTATACCCACGGTTTTTTATAAAACTATGGGCATAGGGGTGCCCTATACCCACGTTTTAAGAAAACCGTGGGTATATGTATAGTGTGGGAACCTATTCCCATGGTTTTGGAAAACCATGGGTATAGGTCACCGGTACCCACAGTTTTAGAAAAGCCATGGGGATAGAGTTTTTTTCGAAGACCTATACCCATGGTTTTGTAGAACCGTGGGTATAGGTATTTATTTCAAAGACTATCGCCACGGTATTTCCAAAACCGTGGGGATAAAATTTTTTTTGATGGCCTATACCCACAGTTTTGTAAAACCATGGGGATAGATTTTGGCGGAAAAAAAGGCACGGGAAAACCAAAATAAGTTGGCGGGAAAATTTATACTGACGATTTGAATTAATATATATAAGTTGATAGAAATTTTTATACAAAATAAATCGACAACTTGTTGGTAATGTGTTCCAGCATATATTACTGTGGTTGTGGTATCGAATCCTGCTAGCTTATATTTTTTTAATAAGGCACAAGGATTAGTATATTATGAAAAATACAGATTTGTATTTGCATATTCGAGTCATCCTGGTTGGTAACTTTGTTGTGCGTCGAAGTTGTCCACTCCTTGCGGCGCGGGTTCGATTCCAACCTCCTGCATTTTTCTATTTTAAGTGGTTTAAATATAATATATATACATTGATTTATGATTATAAAATATAATATATATACCTTGATTTATGATTATATATCAAATAAATCCGCTGCCCGGTTGGTCGTTCAGTTCTTCCCCTATATGAGGCGGCACTGGAGTGCTGGGTTCGAAACCTGGTTCCTTCAAAAAAATTTGGATTAAAATACCTCATGGTTGAAACCGTGGGGTCTGTTGTGTGCCACGCTGTATAGCCGCGTGGCACACTTTGACCCCCCTATACCAAAGGTTCTACCAAACCGTGGGTATAGGTCAAGACCCCTATAGCGACGTCGTTCCAGCCTACAGTTCCCAAAACCGTGGTTATAAGACGTTTTTCCAGTAGTGTATGGAGAGTTTAGGCATATGTTTAGAGCCAGTAGGGGATAGAATCCACATATCATTATGTAGTTGGATATCATTTGGTCATACTAGTTTATATTGAAGATGTGTTACCTTAGTGCGACACCATCTATATAATTGTTTAGTTATGCACCATAAATTCATACCAGAGCCCATGGTGGAAGGGTAAGTCAGTTCTATACATTATAGTTTACACCAATAGTATGTGTGGATGTTCCATCAACAATTCGATGCATGGTCCTTTAACTTCTTTTATTTTTAGTGATTTATCTTATACATGTTCCTCACATTCATTATTTATTCTCAGCTAGTGATTTTATTGTCTCTAGTAGTAGAATGCTTTTTTGGGGTAAGTCGATTGATACACTAATTGGGATATGAGTAAAGAATATTAGGAAGTGTAAGGGGTATTCTCTTGATGTCAGTGGGTTCCATTTCCCATGGGTTGTATTTTTTCTTAAGATGTCAGGTTATAATTTTATTTTGTGAAATGATTAGGTAATGTTTTAGCAATATCATATTGATTTGTGTATCCCTTTCATTACATTCAAGTATATTTTAGGAGACACTTATGTCCAAAATAGTGAGTGGGAAATTTGAGAAGCTTGTTTAGGTCCAACTTGTCATTGGTTTTGTGAGATTACAACTCACGTGGTATGACATATGCTTGCTGATAGGTGAGTAAGGCAGCCTGTATTTCATCATGTGGTGGATCAGTTTTAAGATGTGTTTCATTGGAAATTCTAATGGTTGGCACCTTAAAGAAATTTTGAGTTCACAAAATTGTTACTTCTGAGAGAAGATCTAGATTCTATTTAGACATATAGAATAGACCATGAAAACTCCATGAGCATAAAACTCTATTGTAGGATTTGGAAAATAAGAGGGAAGTTCACCTAATTATGTGTTAATGGGTATATCTAATGTTGTTTCGTAATAGGTTTGAAAAATCACCGGTATTTTTGTATAATATAGGAAGATGAATCGAATGACCATTAAGATCTGATACCCTCTTCCTTGAATAGATGTTCTTTTCGACCAGATAAGTGTTGAATTAATGCCTTATATGATTCATCTGATATTTGGGTATTATTATCTAAGGTTAAGAACATTTTTTATACCCTATAAGGGATTTAGGAAAATATTTAGTATATATGAGTGCTGGGTAACACATGTGGAATGACCAATTCACCAATAGTGTTTATGGATCTAGTAAAATGAATCGTTCATGTGTACATGGATCAGTTTGTCGTGGTTTCTTGGATGAATTCATTATGTACCCTAAATATTGAGATGATTATTCCAAACATCATGATACATTCTTGAGTAGAATATTATAGAATATTCTACATAGTAATCTATCCAAATTTTATTTTTGAATCGATTTGGTGCATTTACTGGGTCACATCATCATTGAGGAAGGATTTTTAGTTGATCTAGATAATATGCAAGCATATTTATTTTCAAAAAAAAGTCAAAGAATGCTTCTAATATCATTAATTATTTATGTTGGATATATATTCCAATGGTTTCATTAATGGCGTCTAAAATTGGGAAACACCACATTGTTGTTTTACTATGAATACAATCTAGATGTAATGGTCTATAGAATTTGAGGATTTTTTCCACGGTTTAAAGAATTACTTGACATACACACCAATTCTAATCCAACCCATGTAATTGGTATAACTTATTTTGTGATGGGTACATTGGTGTACTAAGGGCAGTGTTGATGATGAATTATTAGGGTGTGGCATACAGTCAAGGCAATTGAGGCTTGATGAAAGGAATAAACCTATGAGGGATCTTGAGATGGGTGCAATGGTCAATGCTTTAATGTATTGGTGAAAATAATTATTGGGAATAAATATACCATGTATACTAATAATAAAATAATTAATCACATATTTTATTAGTGTGATTCAACTTTTTTGTAGCAGAGATGGGTTGATTAAATATATAATTTTGACATTTTTCTGGTTGACCCTGTAATAAATAGTTGTAGTGGTGGCATGATTGTTTATGATTGTGGTTGTGTGTTTGTTCTTTCATGACAAAAGAAAGAGTTGATGTTTTAATTTTATACATCATGGTGGGAGTTGAATCCTAGTCTGACCAAAATCAATCATTATAAAAATAGATAATATTGGTGTTAAGAAATGAAGAAAGAGGAAATTGGTTTCACGGAATGATGCATTACATGTCAATAAGTGAAGGATGAGAATTGAAATTCTTGTGGTTTTTTTACAATATGTTTTCTTTAAATGATTGAAATGGGATGATGAAATAATGGATTTCATGGTAGGTCTTCTAAGGAATCCATAGAATAATGAAGTGATATGGGTAGTTGTGGATAATTTGACCGTAGTCGCACATTTATTTCCAATATGAAAGGCTTTGAATGTTGTTTAGTTTAGTGATTTGTTTGTTTGGGAAATAGTTCTGTTGGTTTGGGTACCATAGAGTATAGTATGAGCTCATGATCTACATTTTACATCATCTATCTTGAAGGTATTAATGAAATTTTTTAGGTACCCACGTATTTCTTAGTATTGATTTACACCCATGGATAGATGGGAAATCATAGGATAATATTCATGTACTATAGGATATGATGAGGGCTTGAGTCTCTGATTTTGGTGGATCATTGGAGAAGTAATTGTCACATGTTGAATTCACCTATAACAGCAATTAATATGAAATGTTTTTGATTAAATTGTATGAGGGGTTCTATGGTAGAATGTGTAGATCCTCATTGTTATGTATAGAGGTAGGTGAATTGTAGTTGTTAGGGTCGAGTCTTGTGTAGTAGATGTCAGAATAGGTTCATTTGATTCAGAAACGTGTGGAAACATGACAAAATATATAGAAGTAATATTCAGATCAATGTTAAAGACCACTTTTGTATATGGTGTATGATCATGTGTAGTATTATTTTTCATCAAGGATGGTTCACCATTAGATACAGAAATGACGAATGTTGTTTTCTAGGTACGTTAGGTTGTTTGGTACTGTGGAGAGGATCGGGTCAGTGGTGTACCAATTGGAACTTCTATAGTGGTATTGTGGAATGAATGATGCTTTACATGTGTAACATTTTAAGCATTATAACCCTATCCCATCACATGTATTTGATGTTATGGAAGGTTAGGTTAAGGGTGATGCATATATTTGGAGTGTAGTTGGTTGTGGATCGAAGATATAGGTATGAATTATGCTCCTATTGTATCTCTTTCACGGATTAGGGATTGTGGCTTCATAGTTCTTATTATTAATCATGAACCCCAATATTTCATGTGCATCATAAGTTTTGGCAAAAAAGTGTTCTTGAATCTAGGTCAACGGATATGTTTAAGCTTGTGTTCATCATTGATTTTGATGAGGTATGCCTTAAAGCTATATTCCATGGTCTTAAAATTGACTTGTGCATGCATGGTTGGGTAAATGGTTTTCTCCTATTTTTCATATGATTCATTTGAATATATTTTATAAAATATTTGGATAAATGATTAATTAATCCCATCATGATCCCTATGGGATGAATTGATTTTGACTACACCGATTTAGGTCCACCCATGGAGTGTGCCAATATTCCTGAACACAAAATAAAATTTACTTTTAATTATAGAAATGACTCGTGATAATGTATATACAATGATTAAAATCATGATATGTTAGTTGAGATGGGAAATTGCTTATTTATATTTGTGCCTAGACATTAAAAACAGAATAAGGGTAATTTTTTCATAATATTAAGATGGTTAAGTGGAATAAGTTAAATTATTCAAAAGACCAGTGCGATTGAAATTGAAATGAATGAATTGGGAATTCATGTCAAATGATATATGATTTTAAATGGGTTAATGTATGGAAATTATTCAATATGTTAAGTGTGTTGAGGTGTGAATAGTGATTGAGTTTAATGCGATATGTATAGTGTATAATAAATTTGTTAATGGGTTAAGGCCATATGATGATTTCTGTGTTCAATAGAAATTAGTTTGTGAATGTTATGTGTATTGATTACGAATTGATTGTGATTTATTATATTTGGTAATTGGATGAATAATAATGTTCAAAAAGATTTGTGGTATATTTTTTTATTAGACTGAGGCTCCTCCTAGGGGTCAATTTAGACATCTGATCTAATCCACACACCATGAATTCATATGTTAGGGAGTCAATCGAAGTCTACAATATCCTAATTGTTGCACTAGATGAGACTACTGCACTGAGTCTACAATTTGTGTCGAAAGTATATATTATGAAATATTTATCTCTAGTGATATAGGGAACTTGAATTACTCCCTTATGGATGATAATTGATCATATTAGGCCAGAGTCTAAATGATGAAAATTACTATCCCATGGATTACATGAAAAAAATGGAGTATGTGTCAAATGGTATAAAGGATCAAAGATTATATAATTAATATCGTTGACTAATGGAACTATAGTTGTTTTTTAATAATCTTTCCATTTGTTTATTACATTAATGTGCTATCTATTTAGAATAGATATTTTGTAGACATCATTGGTGGAAGACTATTAATTTTTAATCACCATACACAGGCTTCCATAGTGTACCTGAGAAAATTTATTTATTTCAGGATGGGGTAAGGGAAAAAACCTTGTTTTTGGTAGCAGAGTTGGGCTTGGGTTGTGCATAAATGAGCATTCTGATATGGATTTTTGGCCTTTTTTTCTAGAATATCTCTTTTTGTACTTATATTGGGATTCCATCAATTTTGGGACTATTAGAATTACACGACATATTTATCATTTGTTTTTGGTTTTACAATGTATAAGAAATTGTCTATAATGAATTCTTTAGATTATTGTCTATTTTCCATTATTTTTCAGTAATGTTTTGCGAAAAAAAGGAAATGAGTGTATAGTTTCCCCACATGAACTATTAGGCCATCACTTTTTGTTGGCTTATAAAAGTGAATGGGGATGTGCTCATGAGGTCAGGTGGTGAACCAGCTCGACGTAATGGTTAATTATCATTCTTATTAGGGAGAATACAAGCAGTGATCAAAACGTGTTCCACAAATCTCCGAATGTCATCACATGAATCATATGGTTATGTGGAGGTATATTCTAATTAATGTGACATTATCTTTAGATAGCCTTGAAAAAAACATATAAAAATATCTCCATGATAATGGTAGATTTTATATTAGACTGTTGAGAAAGATAACTCTCCAATATTGGGAGCATTCTTGGAGTGGGAGATCTCTAGGGCTTGGGATGATTCTCTCAAAAAATCATTGTGAACAACAAAAATGAATTTGACTCCATTGAAAAATATTATAATTGGGTTTATATACTGTTTGGTTAAGATTTAATAATTTCACATGTGCCCATTATTATTTATTTAATCCCTGCAGAACGACATGTCAATAAAAATAATAATTATAATATTAGTATTTCTTGTCATGTGCTAAGCCCCCTGATTAAAATTAAATACCATTTAATTATATATTAATTATTATATATTATTTCTTACAAGACATAAAAAACCGATCCATTATTCATCCATAATAATTATTATTCCTTAAATAATAACTGTTTCTTTAATAAATAAATATCACTGTATTTTTCGGTAATAAATAAATAAATTTTATATTCAATAAATGGAAAATAAATATTTAGTAAATTTTCCCTTCACATAATATTCTACTTAATATGTTGTGATGGAATATATGTGGTCACGAAAACATATATAATTACAAATCCATATGACAGAATAATTTAAATTTATCTTTTTAATAATTAATTTTCATATATTATATAACTAATATTCTCAATACATTGTGTGTGTGATCCTCTAGGACACATTCTCAGCAGCGTTAGGATATATAGCCTATTTTCCATTGTTATCATTTGGAAACATGAAATGAAACCAATATAGAAATAAATTATTTCCACAAAAAAATAATACCTCATAATTCAACTCACTGTGTAATAAAATACCATAATCATGATATCTATACTATAGAAGGTTCCATGCTGGAGACATCAACCTATGTGCTTGATGTCTCTTATATTGAATTTTTTAAACTAAACATGACTATAGAACACCATGGCCATGGATTTATTTATGATAAATCATTTTAATAAAATTTCATGAGATATAAAAACCAATTAATGAAAAAAAGGGAAAAATCATTTCTCGTGTTATTCATTAATTGAATATTACTCATAATGTATCCAATGTATCCTACTTCAACACGAACATAAATCATAAATAATTTAAGCAATACATCAAATTACACAAATTATCATTTTCTTTAATAATAATATTATATTTTATGGATCAATACACTTGTTTATAGATAGGAACATCTAATGACACATATATATGTATATACTAATGGAGGACCTTGTTCTCAAAATATCCTATATTGGATATTACCAATGGAGGACCCCATGAGAAGGTGCCTCAATGTCACATGATTCTCCACCATTGATAGCCTGTAAAATATGTGTCCATAAAATGATGTCATCTACCAGTTGAACATATATTTTATAAATACTATTTTTAAACTTCTTTGATCTCATCATAGTTGAGAATTTCTATGACCATTTAGTGTGATGCCTTCTCATAGGATATTATCACATACTATGTCATGCAAAAGAACAATAATGATGTGTTAATAAGTTTATTAATATTCAAAAATATGAATAAAAATTATCATATATTACAAAGATCATGGTTCTAGGACACCAACTCTAACACATCCAATATATTACAAATGTTTATATGATCTCAATAACATCCCAAGATCCATAAGTGTTGCACCCTTAGAAGATTCACTAGCAGGAAAGTTAAACTGATACTAAAAAGAACATATTAATTCATATAAAAACAATAATAATATTTATTTCAATTTAATATATTTTCTTACCCATATCTCTTCCCATGCTTTCTTTTTTATTTTATTACTGATATGCCTCCATGCAACTGGTTCTACCCGAATGATATTGTTGTACACGGATAATTTTTCCTTAAATTTTTTACACTATTAAGAATTTTTACCTACCATTTGATTACGTCCTTGAAATCCACCAGTAGTTATGTTTGAAGATTACAATCATCATTTATATTAGTGAACCCAGGTCACCTATTAGAAGATATCACTAAATATGATAATATGGGAAAAATTGATTATTAATTCAATGTATATCAAGAAAAAAAAAATGACATAAATTGAAAAACATATAAAAAATCTGATGAAAACTCTTCATTTGGATCGTATGGATCTATTGGTTTTCCTGGATCAGTAACAACTTAAGGATGTGTCAATTCCAATGCATGAACGAAGTCATCTGCATTCCCTACAACTGATGATGAAGGAACAAATTCATCCAATCCTGGATGGACAGTAGGGAATAGACGTAGTGTAAATTTGGGGGGATAAAAATATAATGAATGGGGGTACATCAAAGGATATAGTTATGGTATATGAGGGATCATTTCTGTGGATGACGTAGAAATTGTATGAGAATAAGACGCTATGTGATGATGATTCAAGCATGGGTTGGAGAAACTATAACAGCTCAAGTGGAGGATGAAAAGGTGTTTTAAAATGGTTTCACATTGGTGTTTCTAGGTGTGAATGGGTATGACACATGCTATGTGTTTCTCTAGGATCACCACCGTTCAAACAAAAACTAGTACAATGATAAAGAGTCAACACTAGTTTAATTGAATGTCCATAATAAAAATTTTATAATGAATAGGGATATTATATTAAATATAACATAAAAGAAAAATATTATAATTATTATACTCACTATGGGAAAAAGATGAGGCAACCCAAGGTCTCACAACCCTTAATCAATGTCAAATAAAATCTTCATTCAAACATCTTCAATATCATTCATAATCTGTATAAGAATGAAATGCACACTTATCTTTATGATGAAAAACATTTAATCAAGAATAAAAATAATGTGTCATGAAATATCAAAACCCCAATCCCTGGTACAGTAATATCACTTAAATACTACCATAATTGATATACATATAAAAATTAATCAAATCCTAAATTCATATAAAATTGGATTTATAAATAAAAATACCCTAAATGTAATAAAGGTGATTAATGTCTATCGTTTTATGATATATGAAATGAAATACAAGATCTGTTAGCAAAAGAACTCATCTATAATTGGAAAAGATTTTTTTTTTACTTCTCTAATTCCATTAGCCTAAATAATTTCCAATGATCATAAACTAAATCAATCAATAACTTTTATCTACGATAATCATCATAAATTGGATCTACACACAGAGAGTGTGCATAAATTGTGAAGGAATTGACTATATATAAGGATTAACTATGGTAGAATAAGTTTGATGTGACTCTAATGGATATCAAAGAATTGGAAAATAACAATGTATTCCTTAATGATATCACATATTACTTCACAAAAAATGATGTCCAAGTTGTTGAATGATCCGCCCATTGGAAAAGGAAACTTGATAAAGGGTTCTTGAAAACTGTATTAAAAGAAGAGACAAGTATTAATTGTATTGGTCTTATAATGATTATGGAGCCCATGAAATGATGGATAAATAATCCCATAGAGAACATTTTATGTGGAATAATCCCAAGTGGTTTTAAAAAAAATAGTCACTAGAAAGGCTTGGACGAAGAGTTCAAGAAAATAGTCTGTTTATAATAAAAACCCACAGTCACTATCATAAGGATGTCATAAGTAACCCTCACACTTTATACATTATTGATAAATATGATAAATTGAGTGATGTAGGATTAAATGTTAAATAAAATCCACTTGTGGTATTCACCAAGTGTTCATTACATAGAGGATTACATATATAAGGGCTAATTATAAAATGAAATTTCTTGTGAAATTTTAAATTTTTATTTCATTAATTAAGTCTGGAACATTGTGAATTTGACAAAACATGTTGAAATGTATATGAATATTCAATATTATTAATGATATAGTGGATTTATATCCTATGCTAGAATGATTCTGGTTTCAAATCCCAATATTAGTTTTTCTAATGACGATCGGATATTTAGAGAACCTTCATTGTGATTTATTATAAACTAACTTTTTGGTACCATCTTATTGATTTTCAAGAAACATGGACGCTAAATGGAAAATTAATTATAACAAAAAAGTGTCTTCAACATGTGGTGTCTAGTGGTTAAATATATCAATGGGAGATAAATATTGGATCATAAAATATTCATATACTCACTTGAATGAATGATTAATTTTAATGAAATTAGATTAAATTGATTTTTAGTTGTGTCAACTAGTTCTTCAAGGTGTATGTTCCCCACCCTTGTGTAAGGGTAGGAGTAGTACATTGAAGAATATACATAATGGTAATTAATGATGTTCAATAATTTTTTAATGGTGTTTTAGATTACACATACCTATGTGAAGGTAATTATAAACCATTGAAGTCTATGAATCTGTATACTACTCAATGTAAATAAGTCTCATGAATAATTATATATAATCATATGACATAAAATAACACCTAATAAGAGATTAAAACAAAAAAAAATTAAAAATTATTAAATTACATAATGAATTAATATATAATGAAAATTGAAAATGTATTAGATTTATTTAAAATTTGTGGATAAAAAACGAAAATAAAAATTATGTTTATTATAATCAAATTTATTATGAAAATAAAAAAAAAATGAAAACAGTACACATTAAAAGAGAGGATGGATTGAGAAGTCACTAATTTGATGTTGAATAAGATCACAATTTAAAAATCTCTAAATTAGAAGAGAATCCAGAAGGAGAAGATTGTCGGTCAGTGCTCAGGTGATGGGAGAATAAGTCTTGCGAGGGAATCAGGGATTGTATGTGTTCTAGGGAGATGAACACTACCACAGAACAGTTAAAGGGCAGTGCCAACTGTTATCGGGGCTATGTAAAATGCACTAATAATAGAGGGAATTTAAATTTAAAAATATTGTTTATTTATATTCATTATAGAAATAAACAAATGTTTATTGAAGGAAGGATTATTATCTGATCATTCTCGAACACACAAAATTATTAAAGAAAATAAATCATAAACAATGTTATATATATGTGAAACTAGTGACACCAATCAAAGGGTGGAAGACCACACTGACCAAAAGACAACAAGAGAGAAATATAAGGAAAAAAGAATATATCCATCAGTTATCCAAAATGATCACAAACTCAAAGGAAAATTATTATGAAACCTGAATGATCTCTCTATAATCCCCAAGGCACATTAGGAAAATCAATAGTAATCCCATAAGATAAATGTCCCAATTTCCTTTTTTTGTGCACCACACAATTAGGCCTATATAACAAACACACCATCTACCGTCACATAGGTTGCACCACACCTCATCCAAATCAAATTATTTTTCAAAACAGCCAATACAAAACACCCCCAGGTGACCTGGGGATAGGAAGGAATGAAATAGTGCAAACCAAGGGAATCCCCTCTAAGTACATTAACGCACTCTGGATTCAAACTACTGATAGGGAGACGAGAAGTGTAGATGGATCTCTAAACCGCCAAGGAAGCCAAATGATCTACTACCTTATTACCCTCATGCCATGTGTGAGACACCTCGATATTAGGACTAAGAAGAGCTATTCATTTTCTAACAATGTAAGAAACAGTCCATGGGGGAAAACTGATTCCATGCATGGCGTCTTGAAGAATCCTAGAATCTGTCTCCGCACTGGTTACATCCAACATCTCCTGACTATAGAGGGAATGCACCGTGAGCATGGACATAGCCTCAGCCAAGAGAGATGTTCCCTTTCCAATGAAGGACATGAATGCCATAACCACCTCCCCTCTGGAGATATGGACTATGCTCCCACCTTTCGTCACACCCATAGCGCAGGACTCGTCAGTATTCAACTTCAAGCCAGAACCAGGGTGCTTCCAGCTTACCCAGTTTCCTTGTTGGGCGACCCGAGTAGGAGAAGCCAAGGATCTACAGGATTGTGGCCTGTTGATCATTAGTCTTCTCGCAAATAGTTTTCATTTTGGATCCCAAATACCAAGGGGACACTTCCGGAATGATTGCCCATAAGGCTTCTCTAAATCGTCGACCCACTCCTACATCATAGCCCTATTCAATCTAACTTCCATCATGCTGACAAGCAGCCCAATGTTCATCCAATGCCACTCCATACCATCCACCTCAGTTCATCTTAGTCTTCATTTAAAAAGAAACTAGACCATGGTGTGGGATAATAAGATCACAATTGATTTTTTGTGATCCCAAAGCCTGAAGATCCACATCACAATTGCCAACAAAAACATGGATCCATCATGACTTCTCCATCATAGAGGACCCCATTTTTGTGAACCAAGACATCAAAATATGCCATCAACTACACCAAAACAACAAATCCACTATGATACGTTAATCTGAAACTTTCACCAGGACTAGTGCATCTTGAGGCCAAAACGAACCATATACCATCTTCAACCTAAGGAACTCAGTGGTGCATATGCAAGAAACTAGCCGTCAACATATGATTCATAGTCATCCAAGCCTTCTTTGAAAAATATCCACCAGTAACCCCATCACTAAATGGGGGAACACCTCCATTCATTTTTATGGAAATTATAATGAAATTCATACAAATTTTGGGCACAATAATGGGAAAATAGCTCAATGTGTGCAACCACCTCCAATGGGATTTGTTCATCAGCACATATGCTCGATTTGACACAATCATTGTGATTTTCATAGAAGGAAGAATATATACTCTTTATAGAGAAGCAATCCGAAGACCTAGAAAAAACATGTTTATAATTATTATATATTTATTAATAATTCAAATATTTATATATAAACATAAAAAACATATTTAAAAAATTATAATTAAATAATTATATTATTAAATAATTAAATAATTATATAATTACATGATTATAATAAATATTTTGAAATAATAAATATATTTATTATATTAATTATTAAATATTGATAATTATGTATTTATAAATATAATTTAAAATTAGATATAAATAATTTTTTTATAAATTAATTTTTAATATATATATTTACTATTATATATATATATTTGTTTCCAATGATTCTAGTCAATAAATATATTGATGCATGAGTATAATTGTTGTTCATATGTTAGGTTTTCATTATGAATGTTAATTTATACATTACACTCATTAATTTTCTTGTCATCCATATATGTGATGACTCATTTATTATGAATTATACATAACTAGGTACATGATTCATTCATGTTATACCAATAAATCTATTAAATAGGTTTTTATATATACTTATAAAATGACAATAAATTAATTTAAATATTAATTTTATTTATTATATTTTTAATTATTAATTTTTTAGTTATATAGAAATACTTTTTAAATATATTTATTTATTATTATATTTATAACTATATATATATTTGAATAATTTTTAAATTAAAATATATTCATTTATTATAAATATATATTATATATATTTTCTAACAAATATATTTATTTAATCATATAATTATATATATATATATATAATTAAAAAATTGTAATAAATATATTTATTATACTTACAGTGTAATAAATATATGTGATTAAATAAATTGTTTTATAAATTTTTGTCCATATTTTTATTAAATCAAGTTTCCTCATTTCATGTTCGAAAATTGTCAAATCACTAATTTTACATTTCAACTGTTTTTCCATTTAATTGAATATGTTCTATTTCTTTGTGGTCATATGATGTGACTTCATTTCAATAAAATTTTCCATTAATAAGAACATTTTATATTGTAATGTATTTCAATTTATTTATTTGTAGTTATATATATATATATAGATAAATTAATATATTTATTATAATATAAATTAATTTATAATTATATATATTTATTTATAATTACAATTATATATATTTTTATATATTTATAAATATCCATATATATTTTTAATTATATTTATTTAATTAAATATATTTTTAACATTATAAGTATTATAAATATATTTGTTATATGATAAATAGTCTAAACAATGGATTAAAACCAATGCTTATAGAATTTTATTGAAAAAAACATATGAAAACGAATGGTGAGAACGAGATTAGAAACATGGTATAGACAAATCAATATAGAAGAAAATGTTCATGAAGGTCACCATCCTAAATGTCTGACATAGCAACCTAAAGAGCAACCCTGGCCTTTCAGATTTCTACCTCTCTTCCATTTCATAGGGCTAACAATGTTACATCAAGGTCATCTATCTGTTATGAGACTTCTTCATGAGTTTCATTTCCATCCGTTAAATAGTATTTTTAAATCAGTACACTATCTTGACATATACGATCCTTCAAATCAATAGTTCCACATTCCATGATAGGCACTTGAGGATTGATCTCTAGAAGAATTTCCCAATTCCTCAGGGAATTAATCCCTTCACTTGGACCTATTAATAATTCATAAACAAACAAAGCTAGTGCCCCATTCCATAATCATGTGAGACAGTTGTCTCTCGACATGTTCCTCTCAGCTAGATTTATCTATATCTTCATAAATCTAATTAAATTGGTGATCCCAATAAGATAATCCCTAAATGATGACCCCTTGGCATGACCTATCTGAGTGACAATAGCCTAGGTTAATTTTTATCTCAAAAATGTGTCGAGCCTTATGTATATCCAAGGTGACCAATTTATTGTGAATATTCTCTTGTGTATCAGTGGTATAAGACCACTACTCTAAAGGAATTGGGTTACCATTAGAGTTTTCTTCCAAATACATATCCCTAGAAACATTGTGAACCATGGAATGTTTCTTGGGTAACTCCTTACCCACATTTGAGGTGGCATAATGCATTCCATGGCCAGGCTGTGAGGAAGTCCCCACCTGCTTCAACTATATTTTTCGAACAATCTCACAATCAAAAACATCATGCACTCATACAAGTCGAAAATGAAAAATGCTCTGATAGAATCATATTCATAATCATTTTCTATGCTCTCACCATTATCCATCAATGTGGTGCAATCATGTAGACTATTCATCATATTCACATCTCCAATGAATATAGAAAAATGACCCAATTCTCATGCAATAATGTTGTTTTTAATCCTTTTATGTTCATTTATAGAAATAAATATTTAGAATTAAAATTTTAAATATAAGTATGTTATTATTTATTATCAACTAAAATATTTTAAAAAATAAATATTTATTTATAGACATGATTATTATATATATATATATATAAATAGATACAGATATTTAAACTTATAATTATAAATAAATATCAATTTATTTTAATAGTTAATAATTTATTAAAAATATATTAATTAAAAATATTTATATATTTATAATTAAAATATATATATTTAATATATATTTTATAATTTTTTTTAAAAAAATATTTATGAACAATTATAACAATAAATTTATGTATTTATAATAATAATAAATATCTATATTATATTTTTAAAAATATAAATATATATTATTAATTCATTTATTATATATAACTAAAAATATAATAATTATGTTTATTATAATTATAATTACAAATAAATATATATATAGGTATAATAAATATATTTATAATGGATATAATTTTATAAATATATATAGTTATAGAAAAATATTTATAATTTTATAAAATTATTTATACATATATACAAATATTTATAATTATATGTATAAATAATATATATATTTAAATGTATATAATTATAAAAATATAATAAATATATTTATTATAATTATAATTATAGTAAATATATTTATTATAATTTTATAAATATAAATAATATATAGATAATTGGATTTTACCAATACTAATATAGTAATGATAAAGACAAAATTTATTAGTGCTATATTTTTTGAGTCAATAATTAAATGTTTTATCATCTCGTTTTTTGTGCTAATAATGGGGTACATTTATAACCTCTTAAAAATAATTGATAAATGTTGGGTTTTTCAGAGATTTATATATTTGATTTTATAAAAAAAGGATTTTTTAAAAATCCCTGATAAACCCCTATAATTTTTTTTATAAATTGTACCCTAGTTGATGCACTCTTTGCTCGAGCATCCATCTTTCATGAAAGTCGAACTCTACCCCCACCGCTGCAGCCACCTCCACCTCTGCCTCCACCTCTTCCTCTGCCTAAAGTGCCACTTCATCTCCCTTCCATGTGCCTCCACCTCTATGACTGCCTATGCATGTGCCTTCACCACACCCCCTCAGACTCCCACACCCCCTCTCCCACCACCACCTCAACCTCCTCTACCTCCGACTCCACATCCCCCTTCTCTGATACCCACAACTTTGATAACCTCACCTTTGGATTTTCCTCCCCATCTTCCTCTACCCCCTCCAACTCTGCCTCTAGTTTCATAATCCCTGCACCAACCTACTATCATTTTCTGCCTCTATATCACCCCTGCCTCTAACCCCGTAACCCCACCCCTTCTCTAATAACTACTTCTACAATCCCCCAACCCCCTACCTCACTACACCCACCTCTACCTCTGTTGTACACATATCTGTCATTGCCGCTTCCCCTGTCGCTACCTCCGCTACCCCAACCATCCCATCAACATGACCTAATGTTCCATATGGCCTTAATTATTTTTTCATATAGATATTAATTTTTTATATAAATAAATTTTATTCATGGAAGTACAAATATTTTTGGAGATATATATTATGATTCATTGTAATATAGAGGTATTTGATTTATATTTTAGGTGTGAATTGCAATATTGATGAATTACCTTTTTCCAAGACCAAGAATTGTCTCATATTTGATTAGTGGTTAATTAAATACCCATCTCAATGATTTATGGTTCTGTTGAATATGGAATTTTTGAATATAAATGATGATGCTTGATATAATTGAATGTAATTGAAGAATAATTCATGATGACTGATTTTATGCGATACCAAATTATTTATGAAAATATATCCATTAATTGAAATATATATTCATGTAAATGGAAAATATTCCCAGAGTATTCTATATTTTTTAGGATTTTTTTAAATAGTTGGAGCCATTTTAGAATGATTTTGATGTTTTAAGAATTACAGTAGTCATCTCTATATCATGGTAGATTGAAAAATCTTATATAACTCCCTATTATGTGCAATTTCATGCATATTATGATCATCCTTGAAAATATATTTAATATAATTAGACATTGTGTGGTGTTGATCTATTATATTCCCCTTGGTATGATCCAAATTTGCGTATAAGTTAAATTTCATAGAACTATATTTTTCCATATTCATGTTTATATGGTATATAAATAGATTCCCTGAATTATTATCATTATCATCCCAATAAATTTCAAAATTATACTTTATTCTCCATCCATTTAAAAATTTATATAGTGTTATATTAAAAATAATGTATTATTTTCAATAACATCATGTTTTTGTACATAAAATAACTTTTAGGGTTTGAATTAGAATATTTTGGAATAGTAAATGTGATTTTTTTTGATTGAGTTGATTTTAAAAACAAAACATTGATGGAATGAATATAAATTTTATGTTTGTCATATTTTTTTAATATGGGTTCTATTTCTTTTTATTATTATTAGGAAATTATGGTGTTGTAATTAAAAGGGGATTTTGAGAAATGCATTAATTTTTGAGGCAATGTGTGAAAATTTAATTACAAGAAGTTATTTATTTAATTTGAATACGTTGAGATATGGTAGATTTAATTATGAAAAATTATAAAAGGTGTTTTGAATTTTTGGAAAAAAATTTAGTTGAAAATGAAGAATTTAGTTTTAAATAATTTGGATTGTTTATAAAAAGTGAATGTATTTGTGTATTTAATTTATTAAATACTAATAATACCAAATAAAATTGGATGGATATGAATAAAGAAAGGCTGGATGAAAATTCTCTGAAAAAAGATAATGTTGATAGAGTGGAAGAGTTTATCAATTTTACAAAAGATCAAGAAAATTACCCCACTCATATCCATTTTCATTGTTTACACTATTTTTATTCAAGTTTAATTAGACTAGACAAGTTTTAAGAACACTCTAGATCTCAATGAATATATCAAAGTTTTAAATTTTGGAACAAAAATGGGTAAAAATAGAATGTAGGTAGTACCTAGGATAAAAAATCATTTTGTGGATAATATGATATGATTAAATTTGTGAAAAATAAATAATATTGTATTGAAGATGAGATTCCAATTGTCAGCGATGATTAATATCATATTGACAAAATGACAAGGACAGTTTTAGATGAACATTTTGATTTCACAAAATTGTTTGAGAAGTCAAAGAGTTATTCAATGATTCCAATTGTATGATAGTTTCTCCAAATATATAGCATTTTCAACCATACTAATACTGTTAAAATTGAAGGTAAGAAATATACATAGTGACACTAGTTTTATAGAACTACTTACTCTCTTTAATGATATTCTCGCAGATAATAATTAGATCATGAGTCAAACATACGATTCCAAATTAATGCTACACTTGATTGGTATGATCACTAAAAGAATACATGAATACATGAATTACTGTTTAATATTTCACAAGGAAAAATATTACATATAGAATGATAAACTTGTGGTGATTCTTAAATAATAATGATGAATCTAGTCTTACGTAAATTGTATGGTACTTTCCAATCATTCCATGGTCTTATGCCTCTATTTATGTAGGGAGAGTATTGAGAAATCGATGTGGCATTAAGATATATTAATTATATATGAGAAACTATATCATCCAGAAAACTCACCTCAGTTGAAGGTAATTGATCATTAGTATCCTAAATTTTGAAATGCGGTGATAAACCATTATCTTTTATATCTATAGTTAGAGGGAATATTTTGGTATTTCAAATAAGAACTCATAGTACCTGGCTAGTTGTGTTGGTATATTATAATTTTCCCCAATGTGTTTTCATAAAACAAATATACATAATGTTATCTATGCTTATATGAGAATCCAAATAATTAGAAAATTGTATTGAGGTTTATTTTTCTATATTTATTTATTATTTTAAATTAAAATGGGATTTAGGTATTATGTAGTATGTAGCATACGTAAATTATGATTTATCTATCAGAGTCATATTTCATGAGATAATAAATTAAATTCCTCCATATGGAAATTTGTTAGGATATATAATGAATGGAACACAAGGGTGTCCTATTTGAGAACAAGGTACATAATCAATTATGTAGATACATTCATCAAAAACCATGATTACTGGATATCGTAGTATTCTACCACAATGACATAGGTACTAATCATGGACGACATAATTCGATGGATGTTAAGAAGAGTGTATAACCACATCTCCACTAATAGTTGATCAATTGGTTTTTAATGTCAAAGATGTTTAATGTTCATTCGGTAGACTATTTTTGAAAAACCATATGAATCCTTTTTGGAAAAAGAGATTAAAATTATTCATATTTCTATGCTAGATTAATCAGTACGTCAGGAAGTTTCTTGATCTTATTCATGTTTATGAAAATGTATTGGATATTATCATATACATGTTTCTAAATTCACAACGAAAAACAATTGATGGAATTAAGGTTAGTTTTAAAATGGTTAATAATGGAATATTTGATGAGTTAGTGATATGGAATGGTGAAAAACAATCATTTCCTCCTCCAGATTCTTACACACATACTAGGCTAGAGAGATATCATTTTTTCAACATCATGAATGATGTAAAAATTATTTTGGGTTACTCATTTATAGTCAATAACATCCTTTCAATGTCCGAATTTATGTTAATGTTTCTAAAATTATATGACCTCCCTGTTTTTTTAATGATGAAATTCCAATATATTTTCCTTACATATTTCCCAAGAATAGTTTTTATACATTTACAAAGACATATTTATACTTCAAAGATATATATAGCAATGTTATAAACATATCAAAATAGTTGTCTATGGAACAATAAATTGTTTTCATATTATATGAATTTGAAATGTTATTACTATAATAATTCATTGATATGATTGTAAATATGATGGTTCACATGGTGAGATAGATTCAACAATTTGGTCCTATTCCATATAAATTTGTTTACCCTAATGAATTGTATATGATCATTTTTAATGGGTATGTCAAAAATCAATATTCATGATGGGTAGTATTTATGGGTGATATATTTGTGAGGAATTCATTGAATTTTGTGCCAAATACACATGCAATGTTAAAATTATTATTTTTCCATAATCTTGTCACACTACGTAAATTTTGGGTAAAAATAATATCTAAAAAATATATTATCACAATCAATATTTTATATCGAGAGTTTCCCACATTTAAATTTTTTCTAATTGTTTGTAGGTTTCTGTATATGTTGGAACACAAATAATAAATTCTTAGGCATTTGAATCCATCAACTGTTAAAATATGGTACTTGAATACAAATAATCAATTGTTCATAGGATTTTTTAATGATATTATTTTTGAAGAGTAATATGAAAATCCATATTCAATTTTAGAACGACATATATGAATATTCTTAGGACCTTGTTTTTATGTATTATCATACAATTTTATGTAATTAATGTCTAAAATATTTTTAGAAATGAACATGATTATAACTGTATCATGAAAAGAATAGATTTACCCTTGTTGATGAAGAAATTATTATTTATGGTAATAGGATAGAAATACTACTTAAACTAATATGTCTGACATTGGAATCATCAAACAAATATTATAGTTGTAGTATACATCATTACCGGTGCTTAATTTTAAATTAATGTGTGTTGAAAACTTGAGTGATGATAAAATGATGAATTTGGATTCATGAAAGTTTATTTTAATAAGGGAGGGTACAAAGACAAAATATTTATAATGCAATAATAGGTAGTGAATGTATTTTATGTTACAGGTCCAACAAATCAAAATTGGTAAATTGTTCTATTATCTATCAAAACCATTGATTGGAAGGATGAACATTTTATTGAAAATGACTCTTTAATTGAGATATAGCAATGATTTCACAGTGGTCCCAAAATAGATAACATTTTGAATGTAATAGGATACCACAATGAATGGATTTAGATAGTCTAATGATCAGTAATATCCCTTCTCTATTTTTAAAAATGGAGTTCAATAATTCAGAAATATTTTTATTGAAATATACATCGTGTTACCTCATGTTATTATATGTTCACTGCTCCATTTATGTACTTTAATGTAAATGTTTGTCCACTTCTATATATAATGATACATGTCATGTTACATAAACAATATAGTACCACCAAAGTGGTATTTTAGTAGATAATTACTATTTCATTTGAAATATTTGTTAACACATTGTGAATTATATATTTTTTGTAATACTGCGACTATAAAAAAGACACATATTCCCAATATGATATATATTTTCTTAGAAACGAATGGGATATATACATGATGATAGAATGTAGAGAAATAACATTGAGAAGTGACATCTATAGATATAATAGGCTTTTAAACATCGTTGTTTCATTTATTATTTTTATGTATTACTTACATATTAAATTTTTTATAATATAGGTTGATTCTTTATTTTTAGTTTGGGTGGTGTGTTTGATGATGTTCAAGATCACTGGATATTGGGATTTGAGGCTTCTACTAAGAAAATAAAAATAATGAAAAGTGTCAAGAATATATACAATAATCAGGAAACAATGAATTCAAACTAAATATTTAATTAATTTTATCATCGTTTTATCTTCTATTGGTATGTAAATTTCCATATCTTTTTTATTAAACAATTATATTGCGTTCTTCATACATATTTATTCTTTCCATATCTTTTTTTGATGATCTTCTAAAATATCATTTATTAGATGTTATTTAGTAGAAAATCCATTTCTATTGAAAACCAAAAGAGTGGGTTAAACTCATGTGATTATTACGGTTACTTCTCATGATATAATAGGAATTAGAACTTCCTCCACTATTCGGGATTTCATTAATGAAAATGGTTTTTGCACAAAGAGAACTGAGCCAATATGTAGAGTTGTAGTTTGATAGGGATATACAATTTATATAATGACTACATTGACAGTTACAGTTTTTTCTAAGACATTGGGACGTGTAGTAATCAGTCGCACCTCAATTCGAATCAAAATATAATATCTTCGAGTCCAACTTTTTTATTTTGATTTAAAAGTGAAATTAATTTTCGAAAAAAGGCAACTGACACACTCAAAACTGTAAAAAACAATTTGTAATGTTTTTATAATTTAATATAACTCTTTGTGTGTCATTTTAATTATAGTTTAAATTAATTTAGATAAGGATAATAAATCAAATTATGAAAACCAAGAAAACAAATTTGGATAGTTTTCATACATTTGAAAAACATCTTGAGTCACATGTGATGTGTAGGACTCAACCACACCTAGATCTGATGCAATGTGCGACCAATATGATTATAAGTGTGTGTTATCAATTTCAAAATGATATTTTTGTTCATATTGTGTCGCTCAATTAAAAACAAGAAATCACACTATGATTTTCTCTATAAATTATTAGTGAAATTCATAATACATTATTGACATATATGATGTAGTAATGGATCAAACCAACACATTATGTGACTGTTATGACTAAAAATGTGTGTTTTTAGTTGAGAATGACATTTGAGTAAAAAGTAACAGTTGGAACTTTGAAAAAAGTGAAAAAAAACATTGATTCACAATGTGACTTATATAATTCAATGTGTGACTATTTTATTAAATATTGATATTTTATTAATTTATTCTAGCATATTAATGTCTAATTTAGTCCCTTATAATATTAAAAACATAATATGTTTTTCATATATTAGCTGAGTCGTTTTCTTATTTTGAGATGAAATTTTCGACAACTAATACCTCTAGTGGACATTTTTGAGAGGGGATGATGTGCACCAAAATATGAAACATTTTTTTAAATGTTTGTTACATAATTGTATAATTTCTTTATATAAAAAATTGATTCAAATGTATATAGGTCGTTTTTCTATGTACCATGGGTGGTCATTTTTTTATTCTTGGTTTCTCATTTAATGTATATAACATTGTTTGAAATTAGATGTTCTTTCTTAAATTATAGATTTTAGCTGGGTGTGATTTTTTATTAATAACATATTAGTGGATTATATGTCGTTATAAAAACTATTTAGAGAACTGATAAATGAAATCCCTTATTAGTCCTTTTTAACACTGATTAAGGAACCCCCTTTTCAGTTCTTTTTTAGTATTGAGAAATGCGAACCTCCTTTACCTGTGTGGCGACTTTCAATTCTTTTTTAATTATATTAAAAGAAATTTTGCTCCCTGTTAAAGGGAATATCTGCAGTAGAAGTAGTATAGAACTCTATATCAATGGAATTTTAAAAATAATTGGTATATCTAAATCCATACCAAATATCATTTAAAAACCATTGTAATTACTTGTCAATACCATTGTTTTACATAAAAACTTACTTTAAGAAGATTTCATCCACTTTATACTGACAGTTTATATAATCCTTGAGTATAGATGCATGAGGATAACCACATTTTCCATTAGAGTATTATTCATAATTTTAATTATATAAATCTTTATATATGAATTAAATTATTTGCAGTATCATTTATCAATTATAAGAAATAATGATCCAGGGAACCCTTAAGCTGTGCTAAATAAAATGTTGCCAAATTTGTTTTATGACTTAATTATTGACCATTTAAAAGAGAATTATTTATAATAGATTTATTTCAGAGGTGGTAAAATATTATCCTTTAATAGTTTTTTACAGTGAGAAAGATAATGGTTAAAACTTTCGAGATCTATGGAATTATGTCAAATAATTAAAGGCTACATAAATATAGTTAATAAATATATAAATGTGTCCCATGGTGGGGTGGGGAGGCACAATGCAATGGGATACAAGGAAATGTAAAGTTGTTCACCTAAAATGGGGGGAATGAAATTCCTGAAATGATTTTTTAAATAATTTCAATGGTTTTTTATTATTTCTTTCGATTTGGGTTCTTAGATAATGATTTTTATAAATCCCAACAAAATAATTTTTAATCCATTTATGACTGAAATCACATTCATTCAAGAATCGAATTACAACACATTTTTTATAAATGATGTGGGATTTTATGTACTCAAAATAATAGTAAATATATGTTATTATGAGAAGGAACTCACCCATCATGACTCAACAGTTATTTTTTAAGTGAATACAATGTTAAATTAAAATATAAATACCCACACATGAAAACATTGAATGAAATAAGAACTCCCATGAACCCCCTTGGAAAAAAAATATTAAACATAAATTAAAGAATATTAAATTCCATTATGGAATATGTGATTATGGGAATAATAATAAATAATAGTTAATTTATTTCATTTCTGATTATCTTTTATCGTATGTATAATTTTAAATTACAATATTTTGAATGGAATAATGATATATAAATTGAAACAAAATTTAAAAAATATAATGGTATATATACCATTATAACATGTTCTTATATTTTTATAAAATTTTATTTATGTTAAAACATATTAAATTATATCCCTGATTAAAACATATTAACAAAAAACATGTGAGTGACTCAATTAAAATAATTTAGTTTCAAATAATTTTTTTTAATGATATCATGTTAATGTATTAATTGAGTGATCTAATATTTTAATTAATTTATTTGATGTATATTACTATGATTGATGATATTTGATGGAAAAAAATAATAAATATGACGATAATTGGCTATATAAATTAAATTTAATGATTTACTTTTGTTAAAATTTTTGTGGGAATATTGGTGGTGGCGACGCATCTTCTAAATTTCTAGCACCTAAATAGAATGAACAAATTTAGGAAAATTACATGGAAAGGCATAGTTATTTCTGAAAATTCTATAATTGAAGGTGGGGATTTTGATTTGATTATTTTTGGATTTTTTTTCAAATTTTGATCATGGATTTTATATTTTCCAGAAATAATCATTCCATTGTTATTTCATTGTAGTGTTGATGGATTTAGGGAAGAAGTGGAATTATCAATTTAAATGTTGGTGGAAAAATATGATTTTAATTTTGGATTCCATGAAGAATTACACAATCTATAAGACCTTGAAAAAATAATAAAATTCATCACAAATCTCTACCTAGAAGTTTTCCCACATTCTTGTGGCTCTATTCCCAGGACTGATGGATGATGTGGGGCCCAAACAGAGGAGATCTACAATTGGGAAGATTTGAATACAAATATGATTTTATAAGTGAGTCCATGGAACAAATTATGGTGGGGTGGGTTCGGTATTTTACATTTGATGATTGTTTTTTTTCTTGTTAAACATTTGTATCACTAGAAATAGAGTTACAACATTGTGAGACACCTTATATTTGGTCTACAATGTAGTCTTTGGGGATCCACCATGGTCATATAAAAACAAGTTTTCCTATAAATACCTATAAATAAATGGACATGGTTCTCTCCCACTCCATCGACATGAACTGTAAGAACTATGTGTTCTTTTGGAAGGCATTCAATCCAACATACAATATGGAGGAATCTAGAAATCTTGCGTTCACTCCATAGTGATCTAAGGTTGGATATTCCAATTTTCATGGGGTTTCTCTCTGTTTGATCTTGTATCCTCTCATTAAATCATTAAATGTTAAATAAGATGATATTAATAATTATAATGAAGTTTTCTCTTTTCATTTAGAAAAGCAATAATAAAAAAAGATCCATTATAGATCATAGTTTCATCACATCAGAGGTGGTCAGAGATCTGCACCATTGATTCATTCTCATGCAAAGAATGTCAATGGTTTGAGGTAGATGGTTCATTTCATATCTATTTTTTAGGTGAAATAATAAATAAGAATGGCTTATCCAAATGTATTGATGTTGAATAACATAATAATTATTAATGTATATTAAATAATGGAATTAGATTCTGTTTAGTGATCAAATGTTTTTTCTTTGCACATTTATGATGGTTTTCATCTTGTTTTAAAAAATAGTGGTCTCTCTAGAAAATACTTTATATATAATGTTCATATTCATAAATTATCATTTCGAAATTATCAATTTGGATAAATAACATAATTTCCATAATGTTTTTCTTGTTGGATAAGAAATTAAAGACGACACTTGTTTAACAAATCTGGTGTTCAAAATAATTTGATGGTATTCAAATTAATGTAGGAATGCTTGTTTAAATGAATGTGTTATTCCATGCATTAATGGAATTAGATAAATAACATGATTCTATAATACTTGTTTGTAGTAATAAAAGGAATGATTAGTGAGTTTTGTACATCTTTTTGTTTTATGAATCTAGAAAATTATGACATAGAGCATGTTTAAATAGTAAAATATCGTGTTGTTAATTTTATTTGTAACGCCCCGACCCCAGCTACCCAGAGTCGGCGCATTACTTCGTAACATTGGCATGATCACAAGAAAGATCAAATCTCGAAAGACCGATTGGTTTAGTAGCCTTAGAAACACTAGATATATTCATAGGTTTTACATTACATCATAAAATGAAAAACTACTACAACAACATAAAGTCTCCATAATCCACACTCATATCCCCACATAATATCCCTGCAGGTCATTCATAATTTACTTCTTCACTTCCTGGGAAAAATAAAACATATAAAAGGGGTGAGCTCAAATGCCCAGTAAGGATAACAAAATAGCGGAAACTTTCATAAATAAGAATAAACTTTTAAGGCAATGTATAACTGAAACAAAAGCCTTTCAAACATGAACTTTCAACATGGTATGGCATAAATAAAATGAAATAATGCCATTTACTTATTCACATGGATATTCTACTAATCGAATAATCACATGCAAAAATCAATAACCACTTTCATAATGTTGGAATGCATAATGCCAGACTATCATAACCACATAGTCAAGGCCTCGTGCCAAGACTACAAATAATATTTTGTCAAGGCCTTGTGCCAAGACACTAGTTTGTCTCATGAGACCTACCGATGCATCGAGGAGCTATAGCGGGCTCCACCCATCACTTACTAAGTCCAATGCATTCCCATATGAAAAGGTTTAAACATAACATAAACATTCATATTAAAACTAGCATATGAAATGTCAATACTTTCACCATAAACAATGAATGGTATAAAAATAGCACATCCACAGTCAAACATATCACAAAACCTTCAATACAATATAGAAGTTTTGTATCATAATAAATCAACTTCAAATAATCTTAAAATCCATCAAAGGATGTTGACATAGATGAAATCAATTTTTTTTTTAAAGAAATATCTCCTTTTATTTTGAAATAATTTAAGATCCATATAAAATAAAACATTTTCTTTGAAAATATTCTTATAAGCTTGTATGGAAAGCTTTGAAGATTTTATAACGGCGTAAAATAACCGCACCCGCCGTATAAGTTAAAAAAAACATTCTTACCTCAATTTTGTCGAAAAGGTTAAAAAGGACCTTGTTTTGAAAACGACGGAAAGATTCCTTTATAAACCTCTTATAAAAAGTCAAAAAAGGGTATAAATGACTTTAACCCATATTCTTGTAAATAGTAAAAATGTTTTGAAATACATTTTTAAGAAACATGGATGTGGATGATAAAGATATCCCAGTAGATTATTACGTATAAACAACCTCGGATAATGAAGAGATTGTGAAATAACCCTTACCTTGTACTTTTCCTTTGTTGGGGTCGGTTAAACTCCTGTATAATGGTGAAATAATTTTTATTAAATTATACAAGAATCATATACATTAATATGATATCATATATGATCTTTTAACATTGCTTTAATAATATCTTAGTATTATCGTCGTTTCAGGTGATAATCGATTCGTTCTTCTTAAATGTTTGGTTACGTAAGACATGTTTGTAATGGATAGATTAAATCTTATTCATAATCAGAATGATATTAACATTATTTTTAACCCTAAAATGATAATAAGACTTGAATGGATACGATGGAGGATGGATCTCACCGCGTTCGTGGAGACGGTAGTCCGTACGTACGCACGAACGCTACTTCCATTTAATTTTTATTTTAAAAGAATTGAATCCAAATGATACATAGGTATATTACTATTCCAGTATAATATAATATTTTATATATGTTACTTATGTTCATTAACACCATCCTTTATACGTTCCATGTGTGGTATGAACGAGTCATATCATTTTAAGGGGGCGGTAGTCCGCACTTCCTCAAATGAAATTATCATATGTATATACAACATGAAACGAATAATGGTATGAAATAAAATGGAATTACAGAAGCTTATATATAAAATATATATCATTAATATCATATTTAATTACAGTGCCATCATAATGGCCACCATGAGAGGCGGTAAGATGTATTTGAACAATCATCGTTTCGTGAGGCGTTAGTTTGCCATCCACAGAAACATTATGTTCATCATCCATTAGATGGAGTTGTGTGTATTTGTAGTTTTAATCCTTCTTATAACAACATACTAGTATATTGAGGATACTGGTGTTGTTACAAAAGAAAGGAAATAAAAAGAGTTTGGGGGTTGGAGAAGCAAAATAAAGGAAAATAATTTAAGAGAAATCGTTACCTTTAATTTAGGTAACTCACTTTGGTTGGAACCAAAAGACTTCTTGAAATGATTTCTGCCTAAGGGGAAGCTTCAAGGAGGAGGATAGGGATGTGGGGAGCTTAGTTGGGCAGAGTTTGGACGAGCCAAGTGGCTTGAGAGGTGTGAGGAATGAGTAGAAGTGGTCTCCTTTTATAAGGGAGAAGAGGGGCTCTTTAGGAAAGAGTGAAAGTATTACTTTATAATATAATTATATTCGGTTTATAATGGTCCAAAAATCATTTAGGTCGAAGATAAGATGACTAATATTCTAAATAACATCAACCAATAAGAATTGGACAGGTTTTAGATAATATTTTAATCATTATAATCTTATTTATTTAAATGATTTATTAATGAGGTAAACATTGCATCATTATTGTGTCATTAATAATTTAAATTATTTTATGTCTAAAAATTATAAATAAATAATCATTATGTAGGAAATCTTTTTATCTTTCTAATGAATATTTATAATCTAAAATCAAACATGTATAACCCTATGTAAAAATTGTTCTTCTAAAAGATGTAAGCTTATGCCATTTTTATTTTTATTTTAACTTTATTAATATAAGGTGTCCCTACCACATACAAGTGGCTCCAAGGGGTCCCCAAATTGACCCAAGGATGCTCATGGTCGGGTATGTTTCCACCAATAAGGTTAGGACACGTTTTAGGGTAATTTTGTATTATTATAATATTATTTTTTAACCCTTATTTACCGGATTTACCCTTAACCATGGTAAATAAAATATTTACCGCAGTAATTATTCAAAATGTCTAAAAATAAAAGTTACCTATTTACAAAATTTGAACATCCTGATTCCAAATATGGAATCCATTTTTCTAAATTCAAAACACAGAAGTGGCAGAAATTAATTTAAAATTAATTCCCGCTGTCAAAACAAAAAGCGTGTTTTTAAGAGATAATAACTATCAAAAGATTGACACTTGTTTATGTTCGGTTTAATTGTAAAATTATGTCTAATGACCAACATTATATTAAATTGTAAAAATATATTCTAAATATACTTTAAAACCACTCAAATTCATAATTTATTACTATTAATTATTTTGATTAAAAAAGTTGTTTTTAATTAAAATTTAGTAATTTTCACTATTCATCAAAATATGAAAGTTATCCGAAAAATACCAAAATTTCACCTTAGGCTAAATTCGATATTCCAAAACCAAAAATGAAGTCCATTTCAAAATATAAAATATATATAATTTCAAAATTTAGGTATTACTATTCATAACGGCTGGTTGTGGTGTGTGTTAAAACTCGACGTTGCGTACAACACACGCTACTGTTTTATTCAAAGGAAAGCGTACCGTGGAAGCTTGGGATGTTTCATTCTAAATTTTTTGATGTCTCCATTTAGTCAAAAAGCTTAAAATATTGTATTTAAAAAGGTTTCACTATCAAAAGTTGATAAAAGTGCAATACTGAAAATGAATCTGTTCTTGCATTATGACTAAGAAACTCATAATATGGATTCTAAAATTATAAGGATTATATAAAGTTAAAAATGTAGTTAATGCTATTCATGACCTCTTTTAATGGCTTTTTTTTTGGTAAGTCATGGTGCAATTGAACTCGGTGTTGCGTGTAGTGCAAGTTATTAAATTATTTTGAAGAAATAACACACTATGAAATCTTGGGGTGTTACATTCTCCCCTCCTTCAATAAATTGCGTCCTCGCAATTTGAAATTGTTCTTCGAAAATAAAAGGTTGAAAATAGATAATATATTTGTGGGAAAACCCACATCGGAAATTGGGTTACTAAAATTTAGTCTTAATATGAGGAAAAGAGAAATGAAAGGGTCACCACCAAATTATGATCTTGATTAGGAGAACATTGGTGGCAATTAGAGACATATAATCGGAGGAAAAACGTAAATATTTATAGGTATTGATTGAGGTCATCAATCACAAACAAGTGTATAATTGAGGTCCTTAAACTCATCAATCTATGATGATTTGAAGTACCATCGGTTCAACAAAATATAGGGTATTGGGATAACACATTTTTGACGTTTCAAAATATCTTAGTTGAAATCCCACATCGAAAAATGAATTAACGTGGCCTCTATTTAAAATAAAGAGTCGAAAGTATGAAGATTACCGAAAATAACACATACTAGTGTTCCATGTAAGAAAATATGGATATGGAAGAAAAATCTAACCATCAATTATCTGATGGAGAGTGGTAGAGAACATGGCTATGAAAAGGCCAACAATCCCAAAGCCATAAATTTGTTATGATTTAAGGTACCATCTAGGACAACATTTTTGTTCTAAGTTTCTATTATTAATGTTGAGGAATTTATTTATGAGATTGGATAAGATAATAAGGAGATATACTTACATTATAATTATAATTTTACCCATTAATAAATTTCTACCACAAACTCATCTTTCATTCTAAAAGATAATAGAACGTAATTTTTTTTTTCTATTTATACTATTCGTACAGGGTTCCAAAATAAATGAATTATAATTCATCTACCAGATCTTTTAAAAAAAACTACATTATTTAATTCAGGACATCTCGTGGGACAGTGGTAGGTGATACACCCTTGTCGTCCTTCGGTTGCGGGTTCAAGTCTCGCAGCCTTGCCGGACGCGACGGGTTTCCGCCCGACCTCCGGGTTGTCCTTTTATGGAAATCCAAAATAATCCAAACTAGAACTATCCAAAATACTTCTATCCATACTCACAGTCCAACATTTATAAGTAAGGTAAACATAATGTATACCCTTTTTACCCCGTAATAGCATATGAATACCTTCATCATGTATTCTTTTAATACACCGAAACATCCTGAATTACCATATTCCTTATTGATTACATTCATGCTCCCTTATTCCATATAGAAAGTTGGATATACTTCATTAATCCAAAAATGTTTTAAACCCCAACAATGATGGAATATACAAATCATTAATCAGTTCCAGGGTAGTCAAGAATATCCAATATAATTTATCCAAAACAATCACATATTATTCCAAAATCACTACCTCAGTATCAGAACTATATTATGATTTATCATTCTCTCAACCATATATTTTCCAAAAATTTATCCTACTATTGATTCACTTTTCTTTGTTCCACACAATCTCAAGTCCTTAATGAAATAGTACTGCAATACAATCCTTATATACTCCATAATTATTATAACAAGTACATTGTTGATACAACACTCAATTGACATAATCAACATAAGAACTCTAATCATTCCTCTTCATATGTGGTAGTATCATAACTTGATTATTATCCAATAACATCATTTGCGGCATAGTCTGATGACTGGGACATAGGCTTGCGTAGTGTCCAAACTCCTTGCAAATGAAGCATTGTACATTTGAAACCATTTTCTTACCCTTGCAGTCACGTACTTTGTACCCTTTTCCTCCACACTTATAACAAACTCCCATTCCTTTCAGGCAAGTTCCGGTGTGTTTCTTTCCACAGTTACCACATATGAGAAAATTCTTCTTTTCCCTCTTCCCTTTATCCATATTTCTCTCTTCCATCCTTTTCTTCTCTTGCTTCCCTTCAAAGCCATAAGACTCAGTAAACTCTTTACTTATCTTATCAACACATGATATTATTTCTTCATATGATGATAATACATGGGAGACTATTTCTCTTATAAATTCTAGCTTAAGACCATGAAAGATATCATCCTTCCTTCTCTTTGAATCATGTGTATTTCTGGAGTTCTCATTCCTTCTACTGGGCACCATTTCTATACCATGGCATAAACTAGATCAGTTTATGAATCAAAACACATAATCCCATACTTATAAAACACTTAACATAAATTGAACTATTTATGGATATAATCCATAATCATAAAAATGTTTTCTTTGAGGAAGTATATACTCATAAACCCTTCATAATGATTTGTAAAGAAAATGAGAGTTATCCTAAGCATATCCCCCGGGAGTGTCGTAACCAAGAGTGCAACAAGGCCCGTTGTCGTCCACCAGTTCCCGTTCGAGTCTAGCTCAAAGAGGTGTTTTAGGGTTTTACCCCTAGGTACATCTGTGCCAGAGCCGCCTCTACCTGCTCGTATCCAGACAGGGATTTATTGCTCGGAAAACTCACAAAATCTCTACAATACCAAAATTCTAGGAAGCTCTTCTATACTAATCCTCAAAGTTCATCTTAGGTCTACGTGCTCTAATCAGAGTTTATCTAAATCTAGCTTCCACGGTTTGTACTAAACTTCATCTGATACCAACTGTAACGCCCTGACCCCAGCTACCCAGAGTCGGTGCATTACTTCGTAACATTGGCATGATCACAAGAAAGATCAAATCTCGAAAGACCGATTGGTTTAGTATCCTTGGAAACACTAGATATATTCATAGGTTTTACATTACATCATAAAATGAAAAACTACTACAACAACATAAAGTCTCCATAATCCACACTCATATCCCCACATAATATCCCTGCAGGTCATTCATAATTTACTTCTTCACTTCCTGGGAAAAATAAAACATATAAAAGGGGTGAGCTCAAATGCCCAGTAAGGATAACAAAATAGCGGAAACATTCATAAATAAGAATAAACTTTTAAGGAAATGTATAACTAAAACAAAAGCCTTTCAAACATAAACTTTCAACATGGTATGGCATAAATAAAATGAAATAATGCCATTTACTTATTCACATGGATATTCTACTAATCGAATAATCACATGCAAAAATCAATAACCACTTTCATAATGTTGGAATGCATAATGCCAGACTATCATAACCACATAGTCAAGGCCTCGTGCCAAGACTACAAATAATATTTTTTCAAGGCCTTGTGCCAAGACACTAGTTTGTCTCATGAGACCTACTGATGCATCGAGGAGCTATAGCGGGCTCCACCCATCACTTACTAAGTCCAATGCATTCCCATATGAAAAGGTTTAAACATAACATAAACATTCATATTGAAACTAGCATATGAAATGTCAATACTATCACCATAAACTATGAATGGTATAAAAATAGCACATCCATAGTCAAACATATCACAAAACCTTCAATACAATATAGAAGTTTTGTCTCATAATAAATCAACTTCAAATAATCTTAAAATCCATCAAAGGATGTTGACATAGATGAAATCAATTTTTTTTTAAAGAAATATCTCCTTTTATTTTGAAATAATTTAAGATCCATATAAAATAAAACATTTTCTTTGAAAATATTCTTATAAGCTTGTAAGGAAAGCTTTGAAGATTTTATAACGGCGTAAAATAACCGCACCCGCCGTATAAGTTAAAAAAAACATTCTTACCTCAATTCTGTCGAAAAGGTTAAAAAGGACCTTGTTTTGAAAACGACGGAAAGATTCCTTTATAAACCTCTTATAAAAAGTCAAACAAGGGTATAAATGACTTTAACCCATATTCTTGTAAATAGTAATTTTTTTTTGAAATACATTTTTAAGAAACATGGATGTGGATGATAAAGATATCCCAGTAGATTATTACGTATAAACAACCTCGGATAATGAAGAGATTGTGAAATAACCCTTACCTTGTACTTTTCCTTTGTTGGGGTCGGTTAACCTCCTGTATAATGGTGAAATAATTGTTATTAAATTATACAAGAATCATATACATTAATATGATATCATATATGATCTTTTAACATTGCTTTAATAATATCTTAGTATTATCGTCGTTTCAGGTGATAATCGATTCGTTCTTCTTAAATGTTTGGTTACATAAGACATGTTTGTAATGGATAGATTAAATCTTATTCATAATCAGAATGATATTAACATTATTTTTAACCCTAAAATGAGAATAAGACTTGAATGGATACGATGGAGGATGGATCTCACCGCGTTCGTGGAGACGGTAGTCCGTACGTACGCACGAACGCTACTTCCATTTAATTTTTATTTTAAAAGAATTGAATCCAAATGATACATAGGTATATTAATATTCCAGTATAATATAATATTTTATATATGTTACTTAAATTCATTAACACCATCCTTTATACGTTCCATGTGTGGTATGAACGAGTCATATCATTTTAAGGGGGCGGTAGTCCGCACTTCCTCAAATGAAATTATCGTATGTATATACAACATGAAACGAATAATGGTATGAAATAAAATGGAATTACAGAAGCTTATATATAAAATATATATCATTAATATCATATTTAATTACAGTGCCATCATAATGGCCACCATGAGAGGCGGTAAGATGTATTTGAACAATCATCGTTTCGTGAGGCGTTAGTTTTCCATCCACAGAAACATTATGTTCATCATCCATTAGATGGAGTTGTGTGTATGTGTAGTTTGAATCCTTCTTATAACAACATCCTAGTATATTTAGGATACTGGTGTTGTTACAAAAGAAAGGAAATAAAAAGAGTTTGGGGGTTGGAGAAGCAAAATAAAGGAAAATAATTTAAGAGAAATCGTTACCTTTAATTTAGGTAACTCACTTTGGTTGGAACCAAAGGACTTCTTGAAATGATTTCTGCCTAAGGGGAAGCTTCAAGGAGGAGTAGAGGGATGTGGGGAGCTTATTTGGGCAGAGTTTGGACGAGCCAAGTGGCTTGAGAGGTGTGAGGAATGAGTAGAAGTGGTCTCCTTTTATAAGGGAGAAGAGGGGCTCTTTAGGAAAGAGTGAAAGTATTACTTTATAATATAATTATATTCGGTTTATAATGGTCCAAAAATCATTGAGGTCGCAGATAAGATGACTAATATTCTAAATAACATCAACCAATAAGAATTGGACAGGTTTTAGATAATATTTTAATCATTATAATCTTATTTATTTAAATGATTTATTAATGAGGTAAACATTGCATCATTATTGTGTCATTAATAATTTAAATTATTTGATGTCTAAAAATTATAAATAAAATATAATTATGTAGGAAATCTTATTATCTTTCTAATGAATATTTATAATCTAAAATCCAACATGTATAACCCTATGTAAAAATTGTTCTTCTAAAAGATGTAAGCTTATGCCATTTTTATTTTTATTTTAACTTTATTAATATAAAGTGTCCCTACCACATACAAGTGGCTCCAAGGGGTCCCCAAATTGACCCAAGGATGCTCAGGGTCGGGTATGTGTCCGCCAATAAGGTTAGGACACGTTTTAGGGTAATTTTGTATTATTATAATATTATTTTTTAACCCTTATTTACCGGATTTACCCTTAACCATGGTAAATAAAATATTACCGCAGTAATTATTCAAAATTTCTAAAAATAAAAGTTACCTATTTACACAATTTGAACATCCTGATTCCAAATATGGAATCCATTTTTCTAAATTCAAAACACAGAAGTGGCAGAAATTAATTTAAAATTAATTCCCGCTGTCAAAACAAAAAGCGTGTTTTTAGGAGATAATAACTATCAAAAGATTGACACTTGTTTATGTTAGGTTTAATTGTAAAATTATGTCTAATGACCAACATTATATTAAATTGTAAAAATATATTCTAAATATACTTTAAAACCACTAAAATTCATAATTTATCACTATTAATTATTTTGATTAAAAAAGTTGTTTTTAATTAAAATTTAGTAATTTTCACTATTCATCAAAATATGAAAGTTATCCGAAAAGTACCAAAATTTCACCATAGGCTAAATTCGATATTCCGAAACCAAAAATGAAGTCCATTTCAAAATATAAAATATATATAATTTCAAAATTTAGGTATTACTATTCATAACGGCTGGTTGTGGTGTGTGTTAAAACTCGACGTTGGGTACAACACACGCTACTGTTTTATTCAAAGGAAAGCGTACCGTGGAAGCTTGGGATGTTTCAGTCTAAATTTTTTGATGTCTCCATTTAGTCAAAAAGCTTAAAATATTGTATTTAAAAAGGTTTCACTATCAAAAGTTTATAAAAGTGCAATACTGAAAATGAATCTATTCTTGCATTATGACTAAGAAACTCATAATATGGATTCTAAAATTATAAGGATTATATAAAGTTAAAAATGTATTTAATGCTATTCATGACCTCTTTTAATGGCTTTTTTTTGGTAAGTCATGGTGCAATTGAACTCGGTGTTGCGTGTAGTGCAAGTTATTGAATTATTTTGAAGAAATAACACACTATGAAATCTTGGGGTGTTACATTATTATTATTTTTTCCATATTGAAATTTAAAATTAACCCATTAAAATTGAATAATATATATTCCATTTATTTATAAATATATGATCATTTTAATATAGGTTTTATTTTGGATTCATTTTATTAAAGGAGCTTATTTATCTTGAATTCTCAATTATTTGGATTGCTCACATTGGGATTCCACCTTGGATATCTGATGTATACGTATTCTCTTCATTTTTGGTCGTCTGATGAAGCTTCAACGCAATATATCATGGTCATCCATGTAGTTTTACAATTTCATGTGTTTCTTGGTTGTCATTTCGGTGTCGGATTCATTGAATCCTCCCATGGGCAGTGCGGTTATCCAGTTATGGTTCTAAACGAGGCTTTATCACTCTCTAGGAACCAACAATTGATATTTGAAATTGATCTAAAAATAATCTTCTTGTTTGGTCTAAATTGATTATCTCTCATCACTGGTGGTTTGTTTCCTTCTAGCTGGTAGTTTGGTTTTTTCTCTCTATAATTTTGCTATGAATCGTCTCCCACTACTTAAATATTGTTGGTGGTGGTGTCAATTTCCTCATCTATAGACTAATCTGGTGGCATGCCAACCCCTTACCTGTCTCTAGTGCATTACTCATGGTGAATCCTATTGGGGTACATCTTGGATGAAGACATGTGGCCTTCTCTCGAATATATAGACATGGTATGCATCCAACGACAAGGTCCTTCAAATTAGTGAAATTACTATTTTTGTCTCTTGAAGTGGTCAGGACCCTGTGATAATATTATGGGGAATTATATTTTTCTATAGACTATATACTTCTATGTTGTGACTTCTAGAGTGCACATTCTATTTTAGAGATTCTGTGCATTTCTGTTGGATATCATCATAGCCTCACTAAACTATAATCAGTTTTATAGCATCTAATAATTGTTCATTTATGTGTGGTGGTATATCCATGACGTATGACCCAAAGGGAACCATGGACATATATACTGATTTTTCCTTTGGTTTTCTATTATTTTTCACTTCTGTTATTATTGTTGTTTCACTATTGACATATCAATACTCTGTTTGGGTGTGTTTTCATTCTAATAAAATTCAATTATTTGGTTTGTATGTATTATTAATCCATATAGTTTATTCATTGGATGTTGGAAATAATTTTTACTGGTTATATTCCCATATTACCCCACATCAGTGTGGTATTATAGTAACCCAAATAAACAATTACTTCTGAAAAAATGAAATAGAAAATTTTGATGGATGCAATGATATTAATTTGTGGTGATTAAAAATGAGGAAACTATTAGTGAATCAAGGGGTGCAAGATGCCCTTTTTGGTCCTACAAAACCCCACATAAGATAGTCCACTGATTTTCAAACAATCACATCATTTTCATTTGTCCTACTTAATGTTTTGATGAATGAACATATCTCCCTATCCATACATTCATGTGATAAAGTCCCACAAGGGGTTCCTTATAAGACCTCTGCAACCAATATTTTGTCTAAAATGAAATAATGGTATATGAAAACATCTTTATTCAGTCATCTACATAAGGAGGAAAAATTATATACCTTCAATATATTTCATAGAACCACTATCCAAACACACCATGAATAGTTTAAAAAGACATATTACAGATATACAATATTAATTTTAATGCGGAAAATGTTGAAAAAGGAAACATACTATTAATTTAATTAGATAGTTTATATGAACATCTTATATATGAAATGGTGTATGATAGGGATTCCCTAACATTACAGGATGTCAAGTCATCCTTTCTTTCATGGGAGTTTTGTAGAAATGGTATGGTTAAACATGAATCCATGGATCTTATTACTAGGATTCATTCGGAGAGTCTAAAGAATAAGTATGGTAAATATTGGAAAGGATTTGAGTGTCGTATGCAATCACATGAAATAATTAATTTTATCAATCAAAATAACATATATGTTGCATCTAGAAAAATAACTAAATACAAAAAAAATGTATTCTACTTAATATAAATCTATATCCCAAAAATTGATATGAAATAAATTCTATCGACACATTTGTTTTCTATCACACACGATAAACTACCCTCCACCAATTTATCACAAGGACCATTAAAAACTATAAAGAAATTGAAAACATTTGTTCTGTAAACTTTTATTCTATTTTTTATTTATTAAATTGTTATACCAATTTATAAACTGATGTAAAATATAGAGGAGTTACAATTCAAATATGCGCCATCAATTATGTAAAATTAAAACATGAACATGTGTTAGTAATTGAAGAAATCTAAACTAGTCATCATCCAACTCACACAATAAAAAAATTTAGTGACTAGATATTTATGATGCATAAATGAAAAACACATTAATTATTTAAAAAAATAAAAGAATTTAATAATGATAAACATGATTGATGATAAAAGAAATTGAATAAAAAAGAAGAAATTAATCAAATCAAATGGTCACAAAAGAGATTTTATCCAAACATAGATCTAAACTAATTTAATATTTATATATGTGTGTATAATTTCAATAAATTCAATACTAGTAATTTGTTAGAAATATTTTTATAATAATGTGTCAAAATCAATTATGCTAATTAAATGATTTTCCATCAAAATACAAAAATCTGTGTTTACTAAAGACCGACATTCAATTCATGAATTTTATGTCACTATGTTCGGGGAAGATGGAGTCATTTGTTTACTTCTCATAGGTGGGGTATAGTTTGGGAAAGATGTAAAAGGCAAGGACGAGTAAAATTTGGCTGGGGAGAGATGTTCTAGTGATGAGTTGAATTGATCGGGGTGTGATGTGAGGATTTAGGTGGGAATGGAATTAGGGATATGAGGTGGAATACCCATCCTTTCATTGTAGAATGTAAGTTGGCCACCATAAGATTGCATAGCATAACGTCTAATGACTTGAGTACGAGGAAGAATCATATAACATAGAACGTGTTCTAGTTGGGAATCCATAGTGGGTACAACCATCACGATGATGTCCCTGAAGAACTAGGAATCACTAGAAAGATGACATACTAATGCATCAACCAAATCACCATAAAAAGTGGATCCAATGAAAATATTATTATGATGGATAGAATAGACTACTGGTAATACTGTCATAGAGAAAATGGGAGAGAGGAAGAGGGCTTCCAGTCCCCCACTGTTTCGGTTGTTTCCCTATCACAGCAGATTACGAGGCATTCCCTCTGGATGGCCTTGTTCACCTATATCAACTATCGTATTTGTATGACATTCTTGGTGTCCAATAAAAATTCACATCAGCACCCATGATTCTCTTTAAGATGTTCATTTATATTTTCAATATTCATTGTATGACATTGAAGGTGAGTTTAATCAGTTGGAAGCACTCAATCATGTTTTCAATGTACATTTTGTAATTAGAGACTAAATTACACTTCAAGAAATTTAACGTATTCACATAATCGTGACTTTTATTTTACAGTTTTTTTGGGGAATAATAAATCATAAATTCAATCATTTCCACAACATTAATGTCACACCCTAATCATGGAAAAAATTATTTCATCATTTACATTTGATATCAATAATGTAAATCAATGTCAATATTATAAATGTGATTTTCCCTTTTTCAAAAAATTTTCTCCCCATAATGTGATCTTCTCCCACGTATTGATGTACTTGATAGTTGATCATTTCCATCCATTGACATAGACCACCATCGTTGGTAGTAGTTACACTAACAAAAATCCATGCCTATCACCCCCACCATGCGCATTCCCTCCCTGCCCTTACAACACACCATCCCCAGAATCCCTCAACCCCTACCCACCACTGGTGTTTCCACTATAGCATCATATCCTATTTCCAATCCTACTTATCATGCATCACATATCCCACATTCCATTTTCATTGATCCAGGCCGATCCCACCATCATGGACACTAACATTTCATATATGCTTGATCCCTCAATTAGTCACCAGATTCATTATGTAAACAGAATTTGTGATTTGTATTCTGGATTCATTGAATAAAACATTAATTTTGGTTTCTATCATGGCAAAAATAGATTCTACAAAAAATGCATCTTTTTCACAATATGTTCATTTATCAATTTTGTGATAAGATTAAAAAACGAAGATTTATTTATTAGAGATCCTCAATTGAGTTAATTTATCAGGTTATTCAATTATATAAAATTTAAAATTTTCAAATTAATTATAATTACATTGGATCCCTAACAATGTATATATTAACTAAATTTGGAAAACATTATTTCACGTGTGGATTGAGGGTATCCAACTAATATTAAATTTCTATTCAATAACATAACAATTCTACATTTCAACACACTGACATACTAGTGGAGAATTAACATACATTACCTACTATACTTTTTTTCTCCATAGATTGACCTTGGTTAGTTATTATACTATCATATAAAAAAAATTCAACATTATAGAACATAATTTTTTTTATTCTACTAGTAGACACTAAATTGTATTCTTTTTTTATTTTTATTTGTATTATATGTTGTATTCCTTACTGAAAAATCCATTTAATCACATGATAATGGTGTTATTATGAATCTTATTGAAATAAATATTATTAGGATGGAAAATTGAATGAAATTTTATATCATCATATCTTCATGATAAGGACATCAATATCATAATTTGAGGAAAAAAGTATAATAAATATAAGAATAAATTAAAATATTTAGAAACTAAGTTCAAATATAAAAGGGAACATCAAAATATATAGAGACAATAGTTTTATGCTTGTATTGTTTTTTGATGACTTAGTTGAATATTTCATTAAAATGGTCATTGAAATTTGAATCATTATATGGTTATGTGGTGAGTTATTAGATGATTTTATAATATATTCATAATTTTTTATATAGATTTCAGTCTACGTTTTTAATTATTTATGCTATATATCTTGAATTGTTTTGGTTGAGTGATCTATAGATAATTTTTTTTTAAAATTTGTACCACACAACTATTTAAATATATTATGTGATCTATAATTCTAAACATTTTGTTAATATTTTTCTAATTGTTAATATTTTTTGTACATATGTATTCTATGGGTTTGAACCTCAGTGAACCTTCACTTTATGATTTTTTTGTGTTATAGGAACCTTGATATGGTTTCAAGTATTTTGGAATAAAATTTGGGGGGGAGGTAGCAGCCACTTTTATTTGTGTCTATTTTTAAATGTGGAACCATGGGATATGACATACACTAGGATACAACAACATGGTCTCCTAACAGTATTGGATGGAGCCTCTATGGAGAAAAATTGTGGCTATAGACTTTTTAGGCCTATCTATGCTGTGGTTTTTGGCTGCAGCATAGGACCATCCTCAGTGTCGATCACTACATCGTGGAGAGACGTGGAATCACTGTTGTTGTTTTTAGGATATATGAATATTGGGGTGTGGATGCAACATGGGATATAGGATAGGTTATTGTCCCTCACCTTGGTAAAATAGGATTTTCATCATGTGTTAAGTAGTGGATCCTTGAATTGGGATTTATTAGGTGCTATGATCTGGTATTCTCTGACTGTGAAGTTATCGATGTGTTCTACTACATGGTCTTGGGGGATGCGTTTTGGTCTGTTAAAAATTTTCCTTCATATAAATACCCCAAAGACCATGGAATCTTCTTTCTGCCACTCCTTCTTATAAAACCATGGGCACCAATGTCTACTTTACATAGAATATGAATCCCCATACTGTTATAATTTAATGATTACATCTCAATTTTAATATATGTTGATCTCAGGTAGACTCTTCTTATTTTCCTAAGGGTTCTCTCTATTTGATCATGTTTCCTCTTATTCATTCATTCCACACTATGGTGGATGATCTCCAACATTAAAATAAGTGTTTCTATATATTTGATAATTTGTTTCAAAAAATATTATCCTAATGAAATTTATTCATGAATGCATGTTTAAATTAATGTGTTATTCCATGTAATAATGTAATTGGATAACGAACAAGAAGCTCGAATTCTTGCAGATGATAATAAAGGTCTTGATAATTTATTATTCTTTTTCTTCATGTTTGATAAAACTGAAATCTTATTACAAAGATCATGTTTATATAATTTAATATCATTATAAACTTGATTGCTTATGTATTTTTAGTTGGAACATGTTGAGATTATAAAACTATGATTTAAGTATAACTATGTGGGGAAGGTGTGAATATTTGATATCTTTTTCTTAAATGTTTCCTTTCATAAGAATGAACCTTTGACTCTGGTAAAATATTTATTTTTAGGATGAAAAAACTCAAACACATAACAACATGAACAAAAGAAATACAAGGTTCACTACTAAACAAGAGTATCTAATTTGTGGTATGGTTTGAAAATAATCTAATACCACACATTCAACTAGAAAAAAATTCTTTTGTTGTAAATACAATCGGAATGATATTCCCTCAAACTTGGGTAGCACTATGTTCAAGAAAATAGTATATGTGATTCATGTAGCATGAAATGATGTAATACAATTTCTTTAAAAAACATGTTAATATTCTTCATGATTATCATTCACAAATATGATATTTCAAAAAAAAATCCTCACATTCATACCAAAATGATTGTATGAATTTTATTAACATTGTGTAAGGATAATCATTCATATTTCCCAACACAATTCCGAAATATTATTTCTCAATATATAAGATATAACTCTATTAAAATACCCCTAAAATAATTATACATTTGTTCTCCTTAAGTCATTAAATCTAAATAACATTTTCCATGTATGATTATCCAGACCAATACGATATCCAATTAAATATAAACTATATCTTCATTTTTTATTCATCTTATTATTGATAAAAATAGTAATGTAAACTCGACCGAAAAACATCTTCTTTATAGAAATGAGGAGCTTGTCTCTCGGAAGAGGAGCTTATCGAAATATACATTTCATCACATTAACATAGAAAATAAGATTAAAAATAAATTACCTACAAGGATTTTTATCCCTAGTTTGACCTTGGGATTTCATTATAAAATCATATAGGAATTATATTTAACCATATATAACATATCAAAATATTTTTTCAAGTATTAGACACAAAATTAAATTAATTTTTTTATTTGGAATCTAATTTGAAAATTCCATAGCAATAACCTTTATTTCATTTCATAACAGTTTTATTATTAATCTTATTGATGTAAATATTAATAAGATAGATTGTTGGATAATATTTTATACCAGTGTGTATATATGATTAGGAGGTCACTATGATAATTGGATAATAAACAATGAGAAATATAAGAATAAATTAATATATTTAGAAACAGATTTCGATAGTAAATGGTAACATAATTATATATAGAGTCAATAGTTTCATGTTTCAATAATTTTTTAAGTTAATCAATTGAAAGGTTTTTTAAGATGGTATTTGAAATAGTTATCTATATAAGGTGACAAGGGGATTCATTGGAGTATTTTATAATATTTTTAGAATTTTTTATACATATTTGAGTCCATGTTATTAATTATTGGGGCTAGATATCCTGAATTATTTTGAAAGGGTAATCTATATAAAATAATATATATCTAAATATATGTAATATATGACTATTTAAATATATTATGTGATATGAAATTTAAAAAAAATCATTTAATATGAATTCCATTGTAATTGTAACTATTTGTTGTACAAAAAAAAGCCAATGGGATTAGAACTCGATGGTCATTCCCTCTATCTATTTGGGGTGATTGAGGTACCTATATGATCATTCATGAAGTTATATGTATAAATGGAAAATAAAGGTGGGTTCCACTACCATTTTATTCGAGGTTACTGTGTGGAACCATGAGTTGTGTGATACCCTAGGATTCTATGGTGTGGTTTTCTAACTATGGTGTAGGGATTCTCAATGGAAATTAAATTGGGGATACATACTTTTTATTTCTAGCTATATCATTTTGGTTCTCAAAAGTGTAGGCCCTTCCCCAGTGTCGAGTGTTGTTGCATGGAATGAGGTGGTTGTGTCATTCTGGTTTTTGAGGGTACTTCCAAATTGGGTGTGGCTAAAAAATGGGATATAGGCTAGGCCATTGTCCCTCCCATAGATAAATGTAAAAGAACATTAGAACATGCCATGGATCATAGTCAAGGGTTATACAATGGTTCATGATATGATTTCCTCCCACTATGTAGGGGTCTAGGCGGCGCACTATGTGATCATAGAGGTTGCGTCATGGTCCTATAAAAATTTGTGTTCCTATAACTATTCGTAAGGCCCTTGGATTAAGTTTTATCCCACTACTTCCTAATAAACATTAGTATATTTGTGGTTATTTTTGATGGAATTGAGTCCCTCTATCAATAGTGAAGAGTCATAATTTATCATGTTCAATCTACGGTGATCTAAGGTAGGCTCTTCCTCTTTTCTGGAGGTTTCTCTTTATTTGATCTCTTTTCCTACAATTTCTTCTCTTATTTATTGTGCAAGATTACCTATTTCATTCAAATGGAGTTTTTTTCATTTATAATTGAGTACTTGGATTGAAATACATGAGATATCATTGTTTCCTAATGATATAAGAGATGATAGGTATGTAACAATGATTCATTCTCACGAAATGAATGTCGAAACTTTGAATTAAATGATTCATTTCTTCTATGATTTATTTGCCTAAAATGTGAAATTCACCATGTTTTAGCATTTTTATGGATGTGGAATTAAGATGATATTGATTAATCAAAATTAAAAAATAAAGTATGTTTATTATTAGTGATCACATTTTGTTTCTTTTCATCGTGATAATGGTTGTCTTCTTATATTATTTAATAGTTCCCTATCTACACTATTATTTGTATAGAATATTTTTATCCATGGTATATCTTGTTGAAATTGACGAATTTTGATAAATAACATATTTTAGATAATATTAATTTTTTGGATAGGGAATTAAAGATGTGACATATTTAACAAATATTACGTTCATTAGAATTTGATGGCAATCAAGTTGATGAATGTATGCAAGTTTAAATGAATGTGGTATTCCATGTGATTATAGAATTTGTTTAAAAACATGAATCTATTATGCATATTGATGATAATAATTGGAATGTTTATGGATTTTAGTTCGTGATTATTTTTTTTAATGGGAAGCTTAACTAGTAGAGAATTCTAAAATAATTAAATAGCTTCTTATTATATTGGGTTTTCATTATTTTCATTTTGAAAATAAAAATTTATTAATTAATATTGTTCTTATATTTAATGTTTTTTAAATTGATGATTTTTGTAAATAATTATTTTATCTATTTAATATATTTTGGATATTGGATTCATTTTACCGGATGAGTTGATTTACGTTGAATGCTCAATTGTTTGGCCAACTAGATTTAGGATTCCAACTTGGCAATCTGATGTATAAAAATTCGCATCATTTTTGGAAATCAATGGATGTTTTTTTATTAATATATGATGGTCATCCATTAATCTAACCTATTACATGTACTAATTGGTGGGATGATCAGTGTTGTCTATATGGAAGCCACCCCTTGGATGTGTAGTTATCTGGTTATGGTTCTGGAAGGGGGATTCACCATCTTTGTGGTTCCTTTATTCAATATACAAAACAATATAAAAACATAATATTATAAGGTTGAGTTCATCGTATATGAAGGGATCTAGATTTCCAAAACTAAAACCCTCTTCCAATTAGTGGTTTATTTTCTTCATACTGGAATTATTTATGTTTTTTCCCTCTCCCAATGATGATATTCATCTTTCATGGATTCAATGTCGTAGGTGGTGGTTCTATCATCTTATGATGAAAACATATATAGGGTCCCTCTAACCACCTTACATTTAATTATTGCATGACACATGGTGGATCGTGATGTGGACATCCCGATTGAAGATGTGTTACTACTACTCAAATCTAGTGACCTGACATGATCATCCTACAGAAAGATACAATAAAGAAACATGATCAGTGTTCAATTATTTTAATGTGAAATGGAAACAAAGACGTTTTTTCAGGGTTGTTTTTTTTTCTAAATGCAATTCCATCTATGTTTCTTCTTTTAGTTTTCAGTTTCTATTTTAGTGCTTCTAGGAATTTCAGATGATTGTCTACATTTCCTTTTTACACTATATTATTGGCTATATTGAGACGCTAATAAATGTGTAGCCAAGGGAGGTTTTCTATTCATGCATCATTTCCCAATGGGATAGAATCACATAAATATTGATGTTTTCATAGTTTTTGTTCTCATTTTTTCTAATACAAATATTGCTATTTCGCTATTCACACCTTCGCACTCTCATACGATGATTTTTAATTAATAAATTCATTTTTATTTTTTGTACATTCAATTAAACCATATTGTTTTTTCACTTTTCAATGTAAATAATTATAAGGGGATTGTATTCATATATTTCTACAAAACAATGTGGTATTTGAGCCACCCAAACACCCAATGGTGTATAGAAAATATGAAAGTTAAAATTTCATGCGTCCAATGATTTTAATTTTTGGAGATTGAAACATTGAGAACAGTTAGTCCAATAACGGAAACATGATTTCCTTTGTGAACCTAACAAGCCCCTAGTAATTTTCTTCACTGATGGTAAAACAATCATAACATATTATGATGTCCCTACAAATGTTCTGATAAATACACATGGATCAATAACTTTGTATTTATGTGATAATGTCCTAAATGAGGATTCATATAAGACCTCTACAGCTAGTATTTAGTCTGAACATAAAATACGGCATTTGAAAACATTATTATGTGACATTATACTTATGATTAATTATTTAAATACTTTCCAGATTCATCATCGAACCTCTTTCCTAACACATCATAATGATTTTAATAATATATTATTATATCTCTACTATATAATGATTAATGATGAAGATGAGGAACAATCCATAATAATTTTAATTTATTTATATATTTCATATGATAATTATATTGATCATATGATTTAATGAGATATTCATTGAGTTTAGTGGATGTAAAGTCATACATTATTTCACTAGAGTTGTGTAGAAAGAAAATTGTTAAACCTCTAGTCGATGGAAAAATTATAGTGGGCGTTCTTAGTTTCAAAATAAAATGAATTGTTGAAACAGGAAAGGATGTAACAATAATATCCAATCATGAAAACATCAGTCATAATCTATTATGAATGTGGTTACATGCTTGAACTATGGGAAACCGTTGCATATTATTCCTGTATTTTATAATTTCAAATCTGGAAATGATACTAAGCAGTCTAGGGATCATTTTCTATGTGTTAACAATGGAAATAAAAGTGATGAGTTGTTGTGTCTGTCTTGAGAGACTCTGGATGTTGACTGGATCATAGAATAATGATGTTATTTCCATATGTGCTTGAATATGTGTTACTAATTTTGTACGACTGTGGGAGATGAATGATATGTTGTCTTAGGAAAAAAAATTATGTGGTTCAACATGGGTAGTGTTTCTGTTAGTCTATAGCTCATATACCATTCTTTTTTTCAATTTATTCGATGTGAGATGGGAGTCAGATTTTCTCCGGAATATGAGATCACATGGTGTCTTATATTACATTGGTTTTAAAATTAAATATTATTATTGTTTTCATTGAATCTATTTGGATACCATAGTGTTCTAAATGGATATTTCCTTGGTTATATGTTTTGGATTCAATAACACATGCACAGAATCTAGGAAACATTTATGTGACTTGCAATTACAACACTATACATTTTCAGAGGTGGATGAGACATGTGTTCTGTAATGGTCTAGAAAAATTGTTTAAATAATGACTTCTCACTCAAGATACAACATTTTAATAAAAGTTTTGTGAAGATTGTTTCATGTGTATGTCTAAATTATCAGTTTTAATTGATCCAACATTAAATGTGTTAACCCAATTGAGTATGCTCACTCTATGTTATGTAAAACAACTAGGAATACCTTCCATTGTGGAGGATCTTACATTGTCAACATTATAGATGATTCTTCATGAAAAATAAGAATTTAATTTTTATGAATTAACTATGAATCCTTTGAGATATTGAATCATAAAAATTATGATTATATAATCAACATATGAGGAAGCTAAAAGCATTGAGGGATAGTAATGACCTTTAATACATATCTAATGAGTTTATCATGTTTTTGGTAAGTGAAGAAAATTGAAAGCTATGAATCCTGAGACATAATCCTCAGAATAATGGTATAGCTGTGGGTATGAATCTTACCATTCTTGAGAAGGATTATAGAATGATCACTTGATCAGGATTTCCCAATTCATTCTTTATATAAGCATTCACTATGATAGTTCACTTAGTAATTTTTTTTTCTTACATGATTTTGTATTCAACCATTTCCATACACAATATAACTCTTCTATTAATTTATGGACATCAATAGAAGTTGTCGCATAATGTTTTCCAGCCATCCACTGATTTGAACCCTTCCTTATGTTGTATGGAGGTTTTTTCGATATTGGATTCATGGAACCCTCCCCTTGGATTTGAAGTTATCTGTTAGGATTTTTCACGAGTTATCATAATCCATATGATGCCTACATTTTATATAGAAAAAAGATTTGAAAATAATATTTTTATATGGACGTGTTCATCTAGAAGGTAGTGATACAAATTTCCAAATTTGATTCACTCTCCCAACTTATGGTTCATTTTCTTTATACTAGATGTTAAATCTACTTTTTCACTCAACTGATGTTGCAAATCATCCACTTTGAAATAAATATCACCGGTTGTGGTGTTATCTAAAAACATTAGTGGATGGATTTGGTTTCCTTTCAACCCTCTACATGTCGTTTGGGAATGGATTATCATGGATCCTAGAAGGGTTGTTCAGAGTTGATGATGTGTGACCATTTCTCGAATATAGAAACATGGTGTTATCATCCTGTGGCGATATCCAATGATAATGCGGGATAAATGATATTGTGTCTTGATGTGATTTCGATTCATGAAAATTTTTCTAGGGTTGTAGTTTTTACTTGAACCAGATTCCTTCTATTTTTCTCATTTTATAGCATAGTTTCTATTTTATGGATTATGAGCATTTATGATTCCTATCTGCATTGCCTCTATACAGAAAAATATATTTTTTGTGCATCTAAAAATTGATATTGGGGGGGGGGAGGGTGGTGTTCTCTCCAAGCAGTATTCCCAAAAGGGATTGAATCACATAAATTCTGGTGTTTACTTTTTAATGTTCTCATTTCTTCTTTTGTAATTGTTGTTGTTTCAATATTCATACATCATCACTCCATATGATTGTGTTTTCATTATTATAAAATTCATTTTTCTATTTTATATGTCGAATTAAACCATATTGTTTATTCAGTAGTACATGGAATTATTTAGGGGGGGTTGTTCTGTCATTACCCCATAACAATTATAATAGATGATTCCTTAGGTTGAACATAGATGGATCCTACTATAAATGAATTGGTTAATTCAAGATGGAATATGAAATTGTTTTTTAATAATGTAAAAATTTGAAGTCCCTGGATTCCCATTTTATTCTGAAGGATTAATGTTTTTTTGGGGTTGTGATATCTTATTTTCATGTGATGTATTGATGTCTTTTTTTGGTACATGTGTCCTTCTTGATGAAGTTTTATTTATTCTACATATTGTGTGATCAAGAAATTATCCTTTTTATGTGATGTTTTATAATTCTCGGATGGATAATGAAATATGTGTGTGGATCCATGATCTATAAGTCATTTATAATATATATATATATTATTGTTACATCAATAAGACGCTCGAATTGCTCAGTATGACTGAATTTCATTTTTTCTCTCAGATTTAGAGTTAAGTGAAAAAACAAATAAAATGGATTAATACCATGTAAACACAATTAGATTTATATGGAATAATAGGAGAATGATGACTGAGACATTTCTCATTCATATGAATCAATTCCACATACATCATATTATGGTTTCTTAGGATAATATGGAATACAATGTGTAACATTGAATAGTTTTATTAAAATGAAATCACTCCCATTTCATGGGGGGTGGGTAAAAACAAGAAAATGAATTTGGGATGATGTGAAAATCAAAGAATATATACCTTGAATCAAATTAAATCTTTCAAATGAACAAAGCATCAATTTGATTAAAAAATTTCTTAGTATAACATAAGTTATGATTTGACATTATTAAAAAGTTTATAATAATGGGAAAATTATATAGATATGGGTTAAAACCATCATTCAAGCATTAATTAACGTGAAATTCTAGAAAAATAATCATTATGTCATTTACAATCTATAAAATTAATGGTCACATTCCTTGGATAGCCAAATTAATTAATATTCTCAAAAGTGTCATTTCACATGAATTCAAAGTTATGTGACAAATCAAATAAATGGAAATAATGCCATGATACTCACATGGATAGAAATTAAATCATGGGAGAATTATCACCGAGTTTTTTTGATCTATATTAATCAGCACCGCGTTGAACAAAAGCTTGTGGTTCTATGTCTGAGGGAAAACAACTCCTAGAATTTTATAGTTTTATTAGAATTACATATCTCATATTGGGGGTAAAAAGGTGTTAATGAATATGATATTAAGTGAATATCAAGGATAAAATTATTTAAATTTTTTTTCATCTTTTGGAATAAAAAACATCAATATGATGCTAACATTTATTTTTATGGGTTATGGTATGATATGACATTATTAACTTCTTTATAATAATAGTCAAATTCTATTTGTAGTAGTTAGAACCATGCAATGAATTTATGATTGACATGGAATATGAATAAAATGATTATTCAGTCAATTAAAATATATAATAATCATGAACACATTTATTGGATACCCAAATTGATCACTATGTGCTAAATTGGAATTATCCATTTCATTTAAGGCTATGTGACAAATTTCATTAAATGGGTGAACACACGGTTGTTGCGATCCACCAATTAATGATTTTTTATTAAAATATTTAAATGATGTATAGGTATGAACATGATTGTTACGATGGATCATGTGTTGGATAGTTATTCACTATTCTATTAACTTATAAATACTTATTTTTTTTCATAATTAATTAAATAGCACAAACATTTTGTTTTGTTTTTTATAAATGATAAAAATTAATAGAATAAAAATGTAGATGCACACAAAATGAATATGAGAAATGAAAATGTTTCTAAGGATGAATTCCATTGATATTTATCATTATTTGTTTTAAAATCATCCAATTGAATGAACATGTTCAATATCATTCACCTTTTCATCCACCACTATTTTCTTAGGTATAGAACCACTAATCAGTTTGAATAATCCTTAAAAATGGAAAAACATATTGCATCAAAGTGTATTCGATGGCTATAAGAGGGGCGTAAATTGTAGATTAAAATTTAAAATAAAACAAAATAAAAAACCTCTTAATTAAAAATGGTAATACTCACATATCATTTGATTATTATAAAAATACAATCAGATCTAGATATTATCCTATTAAATTAGATTTTATTTGTATCATAGAAACATTGATATAATAGTTTTTTAGAAACATAATAAAATAAATAAATTTAAATTCACATGAATAATAAAAAATATATCTTGTATAAACAAGAAAAAAAATATTTTAAAAGAAGAATTAATTACAGGCTTATAAAAGAATTTAAGTAATAACTTTAAATGATGGGTTAGTCATAAATCATGATTAATGTTATCCATTATATTAATTACCAACTCTATGGTATGTCTATACATACTAAGAAATACTTTGATCAAATAGATCAGAATTATCTCACTAATCAAACCCCTGGGAATCCCTTTATATAATGATCAGATTCATCTCTATCATTATTGACAATGAAATCCCTCAATATGGGAATCAAAACCAATCATCCTATCCGTATAATGCCTCGATTCAATGGATCAAATTCACCACCTTCAAATACCTAGAATCTATCAATCAAAGACGTGATTGAATATTCCATTACAAATATAAATAATTCTTAAGGATTTACATTCCTCAATGGATTCCATTGAACATAAACTCTGTAAATAATTACAATGACTAGAAAATAGGTTCTCACAAAGGGAAGTCATTAGATGACATGATTTGAAAATTCTAGTAGATTTTAACTATTCAAATGGCCTTATATTGATAGACAATTTTCTAATGTCTATATTCCGGATTTATTTGCAATGGAAAAAAATAACATGAACATGAAAACTCATAATGATATGGATCTTATATTTTCATTCAATGGATGGTTTTGGCATTAATAGACTAATTTTATTTTCATTACCACCATTACAATTCTATTTTTTATTCATTATAATGAATATAATTCTTCTATATCCAAATATAAAAATTGGACTATCCAATGATCTTCCATATTGATTCTCAATCCAATAAACTGAATAGGGGTTACTTTGATGAATCAGTACTTGGGTTAGTCCAAAAGTCATTACATTTTTTAGTATCATCATAATGACCACAGAGAAGAACATATTGATAAGATTTTCATATCATAATTAATTTATTTTTAAATTTGTTAATTTTGTGAAAGTAGACACCATGTAAAACCAGCTACACGTTTTGTACTATTTTCACCATATATCCATTACACACACATATAGATATGGTGTGTATACGATGCCATGGAAAATGTTAGAGTACACAGAGTTTACATGTGATATACATTGTCTGGTCTCTGAGTTACGTAATCACCATTCAGGTAGGCTGGGTATGAAGATGCATGAAATGTCTATGACTAAAAGTTTACACACCATGTATGATCGTTAAATTTTCTATATTTTAGATGACCTTGTAGTAGACTAGGCATATCAACTTATCGTATAAAATTAAATGTACATAATATAATAAATGTACATTGCATGAAATAATTTATACTTAATTCTCGGTGCATTGAACTCTATTACACAACCTATTCCTCGGGGTTACACAATTTATAATCTTTTTCTACCCATCCGGAGACCTTATAACATTCAAATGATATCATTTTTTTATTTCCGTTAGAAAATTAGTAAATTTAATTATATTTATGATAAATAAAAGAGGAAGAAAAAAATATCACTATTTTTATTTAATAATGAATAAATTATTATTGAATACTAAATTACAAATGTGTAAATAATTCAATGGTCACGAAGTAATTATAAAGAATTATGTGGCTGCTCTGATTCAATTAATAGGTTCTAGTTCAAATAGAAGCGTGTAATGGGTTGTGCGTAAAATTTCATTTTTTCATAATAAATGATACATCCAATATTTACCTAATGATAAACATTGGGATAAATGGAATTTAATTAAAAAAATTATTAAATATCATAACTATATTAAATTATCATTACATGTAATTTATAACTAATTTAAACAATTAAAAAAAATATATCTCGGGAAATTATTTCATTATCGATCTAATTAACAACAGATGTATGAGTTACGATCATAGAGTAATAGAAATCAAGGGCATGTTCTCTCTAGCGGTGTAAGATCCTAGATTTTTTTAAGGTATGTTATTGTTTATATTTTTTTTATGTCACTTAATTGTATTTAATGGAATGATTATTGGATGTACGAGGATGCTTGGTGGTGTCATAGGGTCTCGAGAAATTAAAAAATGATTTTTTTTCAATCATGTGAATGGTTCACTCTTGCCACCCATTTATTATTAACCATATGACCTAACCATAATATCTAAGAGGATGTTGTGACTGGTATAGTAAACCATTCAAGAGGGGAGGAAGAAGAATGATGGCATAGATAGAAGAATTCTACACAGTTGGTGCATGTTTTTTTAGAATATGTGGGGCACCCTAGGTTGTTGTCCAACTCATCCCTTCTTGGATAAAGGAAGGTGCATGGTTGGCATAAGGTTTACAAAACTCTGAGGCCAAACCCGAATCCACATTAAAAGTGGTATTTCACATTTTTCCACCGGAATATTTATTTTTTCCCACCCAAATTTTTTCATCATTATTACTCCTCCATCCCTAGTGATGAACATAAACACCCAAATATTCATAAGGATTAATCTTCTTTGTTACTAGTCTATTTGGAGTGTTCTTGATTGTGGATCAAAAATCCTAGAAATTCATATGCTCCCATATCTATTTTTTCTAGATTTGGGAATGGTTATTCATTATTCTTCTTATAAATACCTAAATACTTCTTTTTCTATAAGACCATTGAATGGGAATTCAAACAGTGATTGATTCTATAAGTAACATTATGGATAAGCATGAGATCATCTTTGCATTAGGTATAGTGTACATATATTTATATTCCTAGTTCTTGATGTTTGTTTTTGAATGTTTGGTTGTGTTAATGACTCCCTCTTATTGATTATTTTATGGGTTTGTTAAAATGATTGTTTAAATGATGAATTGAACCCCTCCTGAACTGTGTTGGTTGAATTGATAACTAATTAACTAATTTACGGCCACCCATGGGGTGTTCTAATATTCTCTAACATGAATAATTGTATTTTTGAATATGGAGTTGGCTTGTGTTAACGTATATACCACTATGCACATGTTGATATGTTTGTTGAGTTTCATAAGGAGTTGTTGACAATTGTGTCTAGACGTTGATAATGGAATTAGCGTTTGATTGGAACAAAGTGATGTGTGTCTAATTGAATAAGGTAAATGTATCTAATGACTTATGAGATTGAAATTAAAATTCAGGAATGGGATATAACATGTGAAAATATGAATTATGTGAAAATTTTAATGTTTAGAACTTGTTGAATATTTTAAATGGGTTTTGATATGAATGGGAATTAGGTTAAATGGGGTACATATGGTGTGTGGTAAATGTGTCCACCAGTTTACAGACAATGATGATTTAATTATTAAATGGAACATGAATTGTGAATGTAATGTGTATTGATTATTCATGTTATTTTATTTGGTATATATGGTAATTAAAATAATAAGACTGTTATCATGTTTTGGTGTTATGGGTGATGTTATACTGAGGCTCTACCCATGATGGTTGGGTAGGACCGAGGAACTATAACCCACCTCTATAATGCAATGATAAGGGAGTTAGATTCAGGCTCTATGTCCCAAATAGATTCATTTGATGAAACATCCTAGACCGAGACTCCATGGTGAGTGTAAAGTATTTATTATGTAATTTTTATCCATAGTTAGATATTGATCATTATATATTCCCAAATGTATAATAAGTTATATTGATAGGATGAGGTTTAAATGATATATATTTATACCCCATGTATTAATTGAAAAAAATGGATTATATGATTGAATGGAACAAATGATGAATGATAGTAATGTGAATATGGACAACTAATGAAAATTGAGTTCTATTTTATTACCCAATATATAATTTAGTACATTAATGAAGCATCAGTTTTGATTTGTTATTTGGTATCACTATTGGTGTTGGCCTGCTGGCTTGTAATCACACCCTTCTCGGCCCACCGTTGGGTATTAGTGCATATTTATTATTGCTAGTTCGGCGATGGTAAATGGCCATGTGGTAGGGAGTTGAGTTGGGATCCAGATGAGAATGGATGGGGATCTGTATAGAGAGTCAGGACCAGTTGCAGGTGATGTTTCTATTAGAATTTTATTTGTGTCTCCATCACATTTGGATATATTAGCAAGACATGATATATTTATATTTTTGTTGTGGTTGTACCCTATTTGGGAAAGGGTTGTAAATGTATGTTCTAGATTATTATATTTTTTTCTTATATTTTATGTTACATTATGTGTTATTATTTGGTAAAGAAGGTATAGAATGCCTACAAGACAGATTTGGCACATGTTACTTGTTGGAATCCAGTAGCATATTGGGAGGCACACTTAATGTCATGGGGAATCCTGACATAGAGCAATTGTTTAGGGGCTTCTGGGTCAAGGACATTACAAATTTCTATCATTGGTATTATTTAATATGGCCTTACTATATGGGTATGGAATATGGGTGATTATGATGTTTTAGGTTTTGGTGATGAGAATATTATTGGGAGTAGCTATGCCCATCAATGGGGGGAAACACAAGTACTTGGGTTGTGAATTTTTATTCTTGATTTGGGTTGTTATATTTTAATTACATTTCAACGTTGGGTGATGTACTTATTATGTGATGAGATTGTTTTATGATATATTACTCATGGACAAAATAGAGTGAGTTTGTGCATACATTAATTATTATAGCCACCTAGGGATATAGGTGGAATGCATCAGGATGGTAAGACATGAGATGGATGTGTGTGACATTAAGGGTAAATGATATTCGTATTCTATAAAGGTTGGGGAAGAGGCATCATTTTATTATTTAACAAGTGAATGACCTCTTTTAACTGTGTAGAGGGAGACCCATTACATAGCCCAAAGGCCTAGTGGGCTTGTATCCCCTTACAGAGCCTATAGGCCCAATTTGTTGGCCTAATTTCCATACTTGTAAATAGTAACCCGACTGCTACAATACCACACAATACCGCCGCTGCTACAGTGCACTACCGCCGCTGTAGTTCCAGTAGATCTACAGTACCCGCCACTACTATAGTACTGCTAGTGTAACATGGGCCAATGGGTTTTGAACCCCCATTATTAATAATTTCACATGATTATTATAGGTAAATGATCTAAAATTTAGGTTTTAATAAGTGACGAGATGTGAGGGTTACATAAAAGAGATGGATTTTAATCCAGAATATGTAAACCATTTAAAATGGATACCTGATGAAATAATCATGACTCTGTATGTTAGTTCTCAACAGTTTTACCATGACCCTATATATGGATTATTAAAGGGCTTGTTAAACATTAGTTGATGTATGTTGGAAATATTGTACAAAAAATTGGGTTTTATGGATAGTGGAGTTACATCATTTATAAATAATCTTGATATTTTATGTTATGTATTCTATGATGTGTGTTAGAATTGTTTTAATATGCCCCACCAATGTTGTGTGCTGGTTGGGAAATAATAGGAAGCCATCGAGAATGATCCTTCAAATCTAGAGAAAGAAAATCTTGATGTTTAGGTTATCATATAAGAGAATCGGTTTCGTGAGAACATATCTCGTTTTATAGAGATAATGGAATGAGAGCTATGACATGTTGTGACATGAGTATTTGACATGACTAGGAGGTTTCAGTTGCAACAACCTCTTCATTTTTCTAGAGAGGGTGAACTTGTTTTTGTTGAGTTCATGATAGTGTTCGTCCAGATGATTACTGGCCACATAGAGAAACATCATGATAATGCAATCAGGTTGGAAACATATATTTTGTGGGGGAAGGAAATGATATTTGTGGGAAATTATTCTTTCTATCAATCTGGATGATGTAATGTCATGGAAATAATTTCAAGAACGTTTTGAGGATCATTTCTATTCAGAGATTGTGAGGAATGAAAAGTATTCACAGATAATGAGGTGGACTTAGTGGTTGAAGAGAGTGATGAAACAAACATGTTCTTTCACTGACCTGTAATGTTTGGTTCCATCTATACAAGAGATGAAGAAACTATAAAAATACATTTTTTGGATTGAATTAAAGATGATATTATGTATGAGGTGGATATCTGGAGTTTCTATATAGATTCTAAGATGGTGGATATGGCCCTCATTTTTCATGTAATCCTCATAGTGTCCATTGAAGTTGGGCATGATATTATAGTTGGACGATCCAGTGGTGCGATGTCTAATATAAAGAAATACCATTTCATGAACATTTACGAGGGAGATTGTGGACATATTAGTAACATGATTGAACTATCCCCTCAATGTAGTGATAATTAATTCTACCACGATGGGGTACATGTTCAATCATATTCACTGACAACTAGTTGTGTGTCGAGTATGCGGTAGAATGTTGAATTTGTCGAGGGTTTGGAGTAACCCTCAACTAAAGGGAAATGATGGAAGTTTAAGGATGATTTCGAGTTCATGGAGGAGGTTGGTTACCCTATATCAAGAGGGAAGTTGGAGCTATGTAGGGATTACTAGATGAGGTGGAAGATGAGGAAATTTGAATGACATATTCCATATCATCAGTTGTTTGGTGATCTCACAACTAAAGTGGGTTCTCTTATGATTGATGATTGGGGAGTAGATCATTTTTCATTACTCCGGTTTTAGATAGGTTTTATGATGTTTTTCTAGAGTACCTATCGATGTTGTTGGTTGAAATACATGATGAGTTCATGATAGTTTTGTTGAAGGGAATAGAGACAGTTTCTATTCCATCATATATTATTGAACTGCTTGAACACCAGGAACATAAAACTCAGTTGGATTAATTGGAAAACAAGAGATTTGATTGGACATGTATATTAAATTTGGGTTCTATAGGGTTTTTTCCTAAGAATGAAGGGAGATCAATATGGATATATGTCAATTATAGTATGTTGAATTAGATGATGATTATGAATTAATAACCTCTTCATAAAATCGATGATCTTTTTGACCATCAAATGGTTTATTCAGTGTTCTATAATATTGATCTATGATCATGGTATTATCAACTATGTTTGAATCCTTTTAATATACAATAGAATTTTTTAAAATGATTTATAGTCTTTATGTGTTTTTGGTAATGAAATTTTGATAGACCAATTGATCTGCATTGATTATAACCCAAATTAACCAAATAATTCTCCCAAACCTAGATCAATATTTTTTTTATTACATATTGATGTACACTAAAACTCATGATGATCACTACAAATATCTTTAAAAGTTTATGAGTACACTATGAGGGAATAATATATATTCCATGCGATAAAAATATAAATTCTGAATTGATATCGTGAATTTCATGAATCACATCATCTCTAAGGAATGTGTGTTAGTGGACACAAAGAATGTGAGAGAATTATTATCTTGGGAACAACCCAAAAATGTTTCTAATACCGAAAGTTCTCCATGTTCAATAATATATTACAAAATGTTAACTAATTATTCTCTCATTTAGAAACAACACTTTTGGTTATGACTATGAATGTAATTAATTTTGAATGTTTTGGAGCATGTGTGGATGTATAAAAAGATTTAATGAATTAGTTGAAATATTCATCAATTATAATATTACCTGACCATAGTAAGAGGTAAACCAGGTTTTGTGATGTTTTTGGTGTTGGACATGGGGTAGTGTTGGTGTAGAATGATTAAGAAGTGGCGTATGGGTCACGACAGTTATGGTCTCATGAAAGAAATTACCAAAAAAACAATCCTGAGTTGTCCAAAATGATTTATGCTTCAAAAAGACAGAAATACTACTTTTTTGGGAACTATAAACTATGTATAATAATCAAAAAATCCTTAACAACATCTTCTCTAAGTGTGATTAGAATCGTCGGTGTGATGATGGGTTGAGTACATGATGAGTTTTTTACATTGACCAAGTTTACACACTCTGAATGTGGAATAGTGTTGCAAATACATTGACCTAGTTGACTAAAATTATGGATGTTATGGAATATATTTATGAATGGGGGATGATGGAGTTTTTCACATAGATGTATCTCAAGGTACTGAATGAGAATTGGAAGATGATAGTATTATCATTGTAAATTGGGTATGTGCTTCTAAGATGAATCAGGGAAAGTAAACATAAGGATTCATAAAGTTTAGATTTAAGGGGTATTCATTATGGTAGAGAGTCAACATCCATTAAGACCCTTAGTGATGTCATATTATCATGTTCATGGTAGTTATTTTTGTGCTAGCATGTTTGTAAGAATAGTTAATGTGTGTATTTTATGCATCGTTGAAGGAAGCTCTTCCTATTTTAATCAAAATTTATCATGATATTAATAGTTTGTAATGGAGAAAATGAAGAAATAGGTTGTATGATTTGCAACTTGATGTGTTAACTATCATTGATTGAATGTAAAGAATCAATAGTTGGGAGGTTTGTTAAAACCATTCCCCATTCTGGAATGTTAATTAGATGACATAAAAATTGATTTCATTATATTCCTTCAATGGATACCTCTGAAGAATTATTTGACATGGTTGGTCATGGATCAATTTACAATGTTCGAATGTTTCATGGAAATTTGAGTGAAATTTAACACCGAGTTGTTTGATGAATTGTATGTTCTAGAAATAGTGCAGTTGCATGGAGTACTGTTGACTATTGTTTCGGTTCCTCATCCAAAATTTCCATCATGTTTCTAGAATGGATTATCTAAATCACTTGTTGACAAGGTCTTTTGAGTATGGATTTCCAAACACAAATGGATTAGAAATATGAGTATATTATTCCATTAATATAGTATATGTTGTTGGCTTCTGTCCTGGAATTTTTTGGATCATTAGAGAATCATTTAGTGCTTATTGAATTCACCTATATAAATAGTTACATGGACATAATTTATATGTAAATATATGATTCTCTCTATGATATAACAAGTACATCCTCACAGAGTATGTTGGAGGCAATATAAAAAGAATTTTTAGGACCATCTAACTTGTAGGAGAAGTCGGGAATGTCACGACCCGTCCTCGGGGCCCGTGCCGTGACTACCCCAAGCCCGCCTTCCATAGGCCAGGGGCTGGCGACTAGCACCAAGGCGTAAAATCCCAGTAAACAGGGAAGGCATTGCCTTTATAAGTAACAACCACACAGAGTCAGCAAGCGGAAAGTAAAGTGCAGAAAAGTAAAGGGGCCGGAAATACAAGCCCAACTGTAAAGTACAACTGAAAAGAAAAAGAACAGCAACTGAAGAAAAGACGGCGGCCTCGTGTCGTCCACTGGCAATCCCACCTGAAGGGTGGGTACAGATAGCCTCCAGGCTCCTCGGGTCCCACGTCCGCTCCGAGCACGTCCCGCCCAGTGGTCCACCTCCAGGTACCGTCCTGCTCCACGCCCCAACCGTGATCAGCGCTGTCCGTCGTCTGCAACCAACACAACAAGGTGCGGGCATAGCCCGTGCAGGGGTGAGTACAACTACTCAGTAAGGACCCCGAGACCCCCGAAGGTCTCTCGAAATCCACAAAGGATATAGCACAAAAGAAAGATGCAATCACGAAGTAACATCTGACTCGACTTAGGTATATGCCCATACATATACCTAAGTCCCCAATTCTAGCTCTGCTCACGAGCTCAAGAACAACTCAATCCACAAAGGAAAGCAAGACCCAAATCCACAAAGGAGAGTAAACAGTAAATCCACAAAGGATGGTTCAACACAATCCACAAAGGAGAGTAACATAAGATTCAGCTCAACCAGGTATACTTTTTCAGATGACGTCAAAGACGATCACTGATCCGTCTCAGTCGTCGGACCCACGAAGGATCGATAGGTACTAACCCCCGCAAAAAGACCCACGTAGGATCGGGCTCACACAGAACCTGTAGGCAGTGGCTCACACAGAACCGGTAGTAAGGACCCACGGAGGATCGGGCTCACACAGAACCTGAAGCACTGATCCACGTGGGATCGCTGAGTGCAGTAGTCGACGCAGTCCACTGAGGATCTCTGCACAGTCGTCGCCGCAGTCCACGAAGGATCTCTGCTCTGCCATCGTCGCAGTCCACGGAGGATCTCTGCTCTGCCGTCGTCGCAGTCCACGGAGGATCTCTGCTCTGCCGTCGTCGCAGTCCACGGAGGATCTCTGCTCTGTCGTCGAGGTCACAGCCAGCGCTAGGGTTCCCGCACGTAGCGAGCTCGTTTAGGAGGGTCCGCTCCACGAGCCGAGGGGCTGATACATCAACTGACACGTAGTCCGAAGTTGATGTATCCAAAAGTTCCGTATCGACAACAGGATCTCAACGCGACAGACGGCGCGTCAATCGGACGCCCGGTCTGAGAGTTATTGGCATTTTCGTCCCAGGGGCCCGGTTGGTTTTTAGGGCAAAACCAACCCGACCGTACTCCGCCTGTATCCGATCCTCGGGCGGAGTATGCCAAAAGTTCCGTCTCACTTAGAGGAAACCACCACAGCTGACGGTACGTCGTTCGGACGTCCGTAGCTCAAGTTATGAGCGTTTCCGCTCCGAGGGCCCGGTTGGCTTCGTGTACGAACCAACCCGGCCGAACCCAAAGTCTTCCGAAACCTTGAGTATAATATACCGAAACGACCGTCTCGATCCATGGATCGCGTAGCCGCTGACGGTTCGTCAATCGGAGGTCCCAGGCCCAAGATATGGGCGAAAGACCGTAGAGGGCCCGAAACGGGGGTACTGGGCCCGGGGCGACCCGGCCCGAACCCCCCCCCTGGGGTCGGCCGAACCGGGTCGGCCCGAACCGGGTCGGCCCGACCCGGCCCGAACCGGCTCGGCCGGGTCCGGTCCGGCCTGGGCGCGGCCCGGCCGACCGGACCGGCCGGCTCGGTCTTCGGCCGCGCGGCCGAAGAGCCGCCGCCGCGGGGTTGAACCCGCGGCTTGAGAGAAACCGCGGCCCCGCGGGGGGCCGCCTGTCACGCGGACGCGGCCGGGCCGCCGCGTCCGTCCCGGTTCCGCGCGGCCGCGGAACCGGCTGCCGCCGCCGCCGCGGCTTCAGCCGCGGCGGAAGGTTTCCACGGCGGCGCGCCTGGCGCCGCCGCCTCCGGTCGCCGGCGCCGCCGCGCCGGCGACCCGCGCCGCCGCCTCCTTCCGCGGGCCGCCGGAGATGCTCCGGTGGCCCGATTTCTTTCCCGTCTGCGCCGATGCTCCTCCCGGGGGACGATCTTCACTGCGGAGCCAACAAATTGCCCTTGCCGCACGGTTTGTCGACGTCCGCCAAATCCGCACAACCAAAATAGATCGGCGGAGGGTTGCCGGGTCTTGTTCGTTAGACCCGCACCCTCCGCGTTAGTCATAATCCACGGGAGGAACAATAAAACAATCAACAACAATTTTAAATGTTAAAATTGTTCGAAGGTCATGCTTCTTTACTTTAAAAGAAATAAATCACGGGAAGGAAAATATTCCAATCAACCCTTACTTTATCGTCGTCGTCGGAATTGCTCGTCGCGGAAGATGGAGATCGCCGCGTCGTCGCGGAATCGCTCGTCGCGTCGCCAATCTCCGGATCAAGATCAACGGATTTAATTAGTTTAAATCCGTTGATATTGAAATTAAAAAGGGAGAAGAAAAGATCTGATTCTCACCTTTGTTGCCGAACGAGGGTCGGCCGCGGAAGAAGAGGCGTCGCCGAAGAACGTCGCGGGTAGATCTCGTCGACGTCGCAGATCTTGGTGTGCGTCGTCGAATTCCGGTCGCCGGCGTTCTTCGCGTTCTTCGCGTTCTTCGCGTTCTTCGCGTTCTTCGCGTTCTTCGCGTTCTTCGCGGAGAGGGTGGAGGAACGAAGATTCTCTCAAATCCTTTCCAAGGATTTTTATGTTGGTCTTATTTTATAAACATGCCAACACGAAACCGGTTAAGAAACGATCCATCAATTCGTTGAATTAATTCAACGAAAGAAACGACCCATTTAATTCACGAAGAAACAGTTCATTTAATTCACGAAATAAACCGCCCAATTAAATGGTCTGTTAAGAATTAAAGAAAACGCGTCGGTTGACTTTTCAGTTACTTTGACGGGTTTTCGCGGGTGCGTTACTTAGCGAAAGAAACGGCGGGGCTCGTGCGGGTCCCACCGCACAAATATCCTACCAAGGGGTAGGATATTTCTGGATAGCATCCTATCCAGTTCAACTCAGTTCAAGCCGTCTTTAAGTGACTTCAAGTGGCTTCCAAGCAGCTTAAGTGAAATAAAATAAAGTTGTCGCACAAACTTTATTTTATTTCTGACTTAAAGCCGTAAAATTTAAAAACCACGTCTGAGCAAACGCAACTCCGGAAGAGGCGTTTCTAAGAAAATACCGGCGCTGCGATTTCATCGGTGCCCTCAGAATTCGATTCCGGGCACCGGTTCAAAAGATAGAAAAACCCGCTCGTCCGTTCACTGAACGTACCCGAGCCAAACTTCGGAAATTGATTCCGGGCACACCGGGCCTCGGAATCAGGTGCCGTCTGAAGCTGCGTTCTTGTAAAATTCCAAAGAAAATTAAGAAAAAAATTTCCTTGAAATTTGCGGGTCTTTACATTACTCCCACCTCAGGGCTTTACGTCCCCGTAAAGATACATCAAAACTAGGGGAACAAATGGGGGTACTGAGCACGCATCTGAGCCTCCCGCTCCCAAGTGCTCTCCTGGAGGTTCCCGTGCTGCCATCTGACGCGCACAAGAGGAATCGACCGCCCACGTAGGACCCGCTCCTGTCGATCCTCGATCTCCACTGGAACCTCCGCAAAAGTCGCCCCATCGTCCACGTCCAGCTCCCCAAAGTCGATGATGTGCGTCGGGTCGTGCACGTATCTCCTCAGCTGAGACACGTGGAAGACGTCGTGCACCCGGTGCAACTGAGGTGGTAGAGCCAGGCGATAAGCCACCTCTCCTATCCTGCTGAGGACCTGGAAAGGCCCGATGAAGCGGGGAGACAGCTTGCCGCCTCGGCCAAATCTCCGTAAACCACGTCGAGGTGAGACACGCAAAAAGACGTGGTTGCCATCCTCGAACTCTAGTGGCCTCCGCCTCCTGTCAGCATATGACTTCTGCCGGCTCTGAGCTGTCCTCATCCTCTCCTGGATGATTTGGACCTTCTCTGTCGTGGCTCGGACCATCTCTGGTCCCACGAGTGCTGACTCCCCAGGGTCTGTCCAGCACAACGGTGATCTGCAGGGTCTGCCGTACAACGCCTCGTATGGTGCCATCCCGATGGTGGAGTGGTAGCTGTTGTTGTACGCAAACTCCACCAAGGGTAGGTGGTCCTCCCAGCTGCGACCAAAGTCGAGAACACATGCACGGAGCATGTCCTCGAGTGTCTGTATGGTCCTCTCCGTCTGTCCATCCGTCTGAGGGTGGAAGGCTGTGCTCAGATGGAGCCGCGTCCCGAACGCCTCCTGCAACCCCTTCCAAAGCCTGGAAGTGAAACGAGCATCTCGATCGGAGACGATAGACGATGGCACACCGTGAAGCCGTACGATCTCCTGGACGTAAAGACGTCCCAAGCTCTCTACTGAGCCCTGCTCTCTGATGGGTAAGAAGTGTGCCGACTTGGTGAGTCGGTCGACAATCACCCAAATGGAGTCGTGACCTCTGGAAGTGCGTGGAAGTCCAGTCACGAAGTCCATAGATATGCCGTCCCACTTCCACTCCGGGACCTCCAAGGGCTGTACCAAACCTGCTGGTACCTGGTGCTCTGCCTTCACCTGCTGGCAGGTGAGGCATCGTGAAACGAACTCTGCCACAGCTTTCTTCATACCCGGCCACCAGTGCTGTCGCCTGAGATCCTGGTACATCTTCGCCACTCCGGGATGTACCGCCAAGGGAGAAGTGTGAAACTCTCTCAGCACCTCCTCTCGTAAAGCGACTGGTACGAAGGTACGTCCTCTGAAAAGGATGTCGTGCTCTGCTCCAAGGGAGAAACCATCAGGCGCCTGACCTGAGGATATCAGTGCACGCCGGGTCTCACAGTCAGCGTCCCCACGCTGAGCCTCTCTGACCCGCTGTAGAAGTGGAGGAGAGACTGTGAGAGACTGAAGAAAGGCTGTTCCGTCTCTATCCACGAAGGATATCTGCAAGGAGGCTAGCTGCTCCGTCGCCTCCTCAAGCAGCTGAATGCCCGTCCTCCTGCTGAGGGCATCGGCTACCACGTTCCCCTTCCCAGGAGTATAGACTATCTCAAAGTCATAGTCCTGGAGGAACTCAAGCCATCTCCGCTGTCTCAGGTTCAGGTCCTTCTGAGAGAAGATATACCTAAGACTCTGGTGGTCAGAAAAGACTGTGAAGCGCTCGCCCATCAGATAGTGCCGCCAAGTCTTCAGAGCGAAGACCACTGCTGCTAACTCCAGGTCATGAGTGGCGTAGTTCTGCTCATGCGGCCTCAACTGACGTGATCCGTAGGCGATCACGGCCCGCTCCTGCATCAGGACGCACCCGAGTCCAGTCCCTGATGCGTCGCAGTAAACTACGTACCCAACTCCCTCCTCAGGCAACCTCAAGATAGGTGCGCTGGTCAATCTCTGTCTCAGCTCCTGGAAGCTCTGCTGACATCTGTCTGACCACACGAAGGGTTTCCCCTTCTTCGTCAAGGCTGAGAGTGGTGCTGCAACTCTGGAGAAGTCTGGCACGAATCTCCGATAGTATCCCGCTAGGCCCAAGAAGCTCCGCACCTCTGTCACGCTCTTGGGTGGCTCCCAAGCTAGCACTGCCTCGATCTTCGCGGGATCCACTGCAACTCCCGCCTCAGAAATGACGTGCCCCAAGAAATGGACCTCACGTAACCAGAACTGGCATTTTGAGAGCTTGCCATAAAGCTGGTGCTCTCGGAGTGTGTCTAGCACAACTCGCAGGTGGTAGGCATGCTCCTCCTCAGTCGTCGAGTATACCAAAATGTCGTCAATGAAGACAACGACAAATCGGTCGAGGTATGGCTGGAAGATCCTGTTCATGAGGCTCATGAACACCGCTGGAGCATTGGTTACGCCGAACGGCATAACCAAGAACTCATAATGGCCATACCGACACCTGAAGGCCGTCTTCTGCACGTCCTCGTCTCGAACTCTGAGCTGATGATAGCCTGACCGGAGGTCTATCTTCGAGAACCACCGCGCTCCCTTGAGCTGATCGAAGAGGTCATCAATCCGTGGCAGCGGATACTTGTTCCTCACTGTCACCTGGTTCAGGCGACGATAGTCGACACAAAGTCGCAAGTTCCCGTCCGCCTTTTTGGCGAACAAAATCGGGGAAGCCCAGGGTGAAACACTGGGTCGGATAAACCCCTTGCTCTGCAAGTCCTCCAACTGTACCCGCAGCTCTCGAAGCTCGGCGGGGGCCATCCGATATGCTGGAGTAGATATCGGGGCTGTCCCGGGGTACAAGTCGATGTAAAAGTCTACCTCTCTACGAGGAGGTAGCCCTGGAACGTCGTCGGGAAAGACGTCCACGTACTGGTCCACCACTGCAGGAAAAGCCGGACTCCGCACGTCCACTGCTCCTAGGATGAGGCTAGCCAACTGATGTGAGATGGGCTGCACTCTCCTCCGCGGAAGTCCATCCTGTGCTGCAAAGGTTCCCTTCTCGCCGGTGAAGGTAAACCTGCTCCCGTCGGTACGAACACATCGTACCTTGCGCCTAAAACAGTCGATCTGGGCATGAACCGTGGATAGCCAATCCATGCCCAAGATGACGTCGTAAGGCCTCGACGCCGCTACAAGGAGATCCCAGCCGAAGCTCTCGCCTCCTAGAGTAAGCTCACACTGCCGGCACCAGTGCGTAATCGTCGAGTCTGCTCCCGTAGGAGTCTCTAGCCGTAAGGATCGAGCCAACGGCTCAGTCGGAATCTCCGAGCTCCGAACAAGGGCAGAGGCTATGAAAGAGTGACTCGCTCCTGTGTCTATAAGTACTGCAGCAAGGGTGGAATAGACACAGATCGTACCTCGAATCATCTCTGGCATGTCGGGGTCGTAGGCCTCCACTGCCTGGAGCTGGGCCTGTCCCTGCCCGCCGGCTCCCTGTGGTCGAGGTGGCCCTCCTGGTGGTGGTGGGGGTAGAGCCTGAAAGCGTCGCCCACCACCCGCTGCTCGGCCAGCTCCTCGGCCTCGTCCGCCTCCTCCCTGCGGACCGCCACGGTCGACCCTCTGCCTCTGCCTGGGTGGCCCCTCCACCGTCTGCTGCTCCTCTGATCGGCGAGTCGGGCAGTCACGAGCCATGTGACCCTGCCCGCCGCAAGAGTAGCACAGCCTGCCTCTCGAAAGGCTGGCACTCCGCTGTGTGCCTCGTACTGCTGAGCCGGTGTCCTGAGGCCGTCTACGTGGGGGTCTGGTCTGCCTGGACCCGTGAGTCATCCGTCGGCTACCTGCTGCCGAAGACTCAGCTACCTGCCGCCCTGCGCTAGGTCTCGCCGCTGAAGAAGGCTCTGCCAGGAAGCTCTCGATCAGGAGGGCTCGCTCCAGCACTCCTGCCTGGGTCGGAATGCTGAGGGAGATCAGCGACGCACGAATCTCCTGTCGCAAGCCCTGCTCGAAGGTCCGGGCCCGGAAGAAGGGGTCCCGTACCATGTCGGTCGAGTAGCGAGATAGGTCCGTGAACCTCGCCGCATACTGAGCGACCGTCATGCTGCCCTGGCGCAGCTGGAGAAGCTCCTGGATGCGCACCGCTCGGAGGGTGGCCGGGACGAACTCAGAGCGGAAGAGGCTCTCGAAGTCCGTCCAGAGCAGGGATGCCTCATCGTGAACCTGGAGCATCAGGCTCCACCATCGTCCTGCCGCCGCCTGCAGGAGGCTCGCTGCGAGGATCACCATGAGATCCGCTGGTGTCCTCACTAGCCTGAAGATCCGTACCACCGCCTCTAGCCAGTCCTCGGCGGCCTGGGGGTCCGCCTCACCGCGAAACCTGGGCGGTCGCTGGCTCTGAAACTCGTGCAGTGCCCTGAGGCGACGTGCATCGTCGGCGTCTGGTACTGGAAGCATCGGTGGCTCGGCGGGTAAGGCTACCGCCGGTGCCACTGCTGGCAAAGGGCCCTGCACCGAGGCCTCGTCGCTCGGTGGGCTGCCGTCGCGCCCTACACTCGGAACCCTAGCTGGCAGTCGTCGCGGGGCCATCCTGAAAAGGAGAACAAGAGCACCACAGTCAGAACAGTATACCTGGTGAGCTGGCACAAGTAATCACAAGGAAAACTTGAGACTTTCATAAAGCAGATCAGTATACCCGGTGAGCTGACATAAGTAATCACAAAGAAAACTTGAAACACACACGCAATCAATGTTTTCATGCATTAAGTCGGAAATCAGGAGTCAGGGTCCTGGTGTACGGATACGTCGGCCGCCGCACCAACACTGGGCTCCCTGAACTGATAACCACACTCAATACACTAAACACTATTGCTTCACATAGAAAGAAAGGACGATCAGAGTCTGCGGTAGAACCGACCGCCTTTGATACCAATTTGTCACGACCCGTCCTCGGGGCCCGTGCCGTGACTACCCCAAGCCCGCCTTCCATAGGCCAGGGGCTGGCGACTAGCACCAAGGCGTAAAATCCCAGTAAACAGGGAAGGCATTGCCTTTATAAGTAACAACCACACAGAGTCAGCAAGCGGAAAGTAAAGTGCAGAAAAGTAAAGGGGCCGGAAATACAAGCCCAACTGTAAAGTACAACTGAAAAGAAAAAGAACAGCAACTGAAGAAAAGACGGCGGCCTCGTGTCGTCCACTGGCAATCCCACCTGAAGGGTGGGTACAGATAGCCTCCAGGCTCCTCGGGTCCCACGTCCGCTCCGAGCACGTCCCGCCCAGTGGTCCACCTCCAGGTACCGTCCTGCTCCACGCCCCAACCGTGATCAGCGCTGTCCGTCGTCTGCAACCAACACAACAAGGTGCGGGCATAGCCCGTGCAGGGGTGAGTACAACTACTCAGTAAGGACCCCGAGACCCCCGAAGGTCTCTCGAAATCCACAAAGGATATAGCACAAAAGAAAGATGCAATCACGAAGTAACATCTGACTCGACTTAGGTATATGCCCATACATATACCTAAGTCCCCAATTCTAGCTCTGCTCACGAGCTCAAGAACAACTCAATCCACAAAGGAAAGCAAGACCCAAATCCACAAAGGAGAGTAAACAGTAAATCCACAAAGGATGGTTCAACACAATCCACAAAGGAGAGTAACATAAGATTCAGCTCAACCAGGTATACTTTTTCAGATGACGTCAAAGACGATCACTGATCCGTCTCAGTCGTCGGACCCACGAAGGATCGATAGGTACTAACCCCCGCAAAAAGACCCACGTAGGATCGGGCTCACACAGAACCTGTAGGCAGTGGCTCACACAGAACCGGTAGTAAGGACCCACGGAGGATCGGGCTCACACAGAACCTGAAGCACTGATCCACGTGGGATCGCTGAGTGCAGTAGTCGACGCAGTCCACTGAGGATCTCTGCACAGTCGTCGCCGCAGTCCACGAAGGATCTCTGCTCTGCCATCGTCGCAGTCCACGGAGGATCTCTGCTCTGCCGTCGTCGCAGTCCACGGAGGATCTCTGCTCTGCCGTCGTCGCAGTCCACGGAGGATCTCTGCTCTGTCGTCGAGGTCACAGCCAGCGCTAGGGTTCCCGCACGTAGCGAGCTCGTTTAGGAGGGTCCGCTCCACGAGCCGAGGGGCTGATACATCAACTGACACGTAGTCCGAAGTTGATGTATCCAAAAGTTCCGTATCGACAACAGGATCTCAACGCGACAGACGGCGCGTCAATCGGACGCCCGGTCTGAGAGTTATTGGCATTTTCGTCCCAGGGGCCCGGTTGGTTTTTAGGGCAAAACCAACCAGACCGTACTCCGCCTGTATCCGATCCTCGGGCGGAGTATGCCAAAAGTTCCGTCTCACTTAGAGGAAACCACCACAGCTGACGGTACGTCGTTCGGACGTCCGTAGCTCAAGTTATGAGCGTTTCCGCTCCGAGGGCCCGGTTGGCTTCGTGTACGAACCAACCCGGCCGAACCCAAAGTCTTCCGAAACCTTGAGTATAATATACCGAAACGACCGTCTCGATCCATGGATCGCGTAGCCGCTGACGGTTCGTCAATCGGAGGTCCCAGGCCCAAGATATGGGCGAAAGACCGTAGAGGGCCCGAAACGGGGGTACTGGGCCCGGGGCGACCCGGCCCGAACCCCCCCCCTGGGGTCGGCCGAACCGGGTCGGCCCGAACCGGGTCGGCCCGACCCGGCCCGAACCGGCTCGGCCGGGTCCGGTCCGGCCTGGGCGCGGCCCGGCCGACCGGACCGGCCGGCTCGGTCTTCGGCCGCGCGGCCGAAGAGCCGCCGCCGCGGGGTTGAACCCGCGGCTTGAGAGAAACCGCGGCCCCGCGGGGGGCCGCCTGTCACGCGGACGCGGCCGGGCCGCCGCGTCCGTCCCGGTTCCGCGCGGCCGCGGAACCGGCTGCCGCCGCCGCCGCGGCTTCAGCCGCGGCGGAAGGTTTCCACGGCGGCGCGCCTGGCGCCGCCGCCTCCGGTCGCCGGCGCCGCCGCGCCGGCGACCCGCGCCGCCGCCTCCTTCCGCGGGCCGCCGGAGATGCTCCGGTGGCCCGATTTCTTTCCCGTCTGCGCCGATGCTCCTCCCGGGGGACGATCTTCACTGCGGAGCCAACAAATTGCCCTTGCCGCACGGTTTGTCGACGTCCGCCAAATCCGCACAACCAAAATAGATCGGCGGAGGGTTGCCGGGTCTTGTTCGTTAGACCCGCACCCTCCGCGTTAGTCATAATCCACGGGAGGAACAATAAAACAATCAACAACAATTTTAAATGTTAAAATTGTTCGAAGGTCATGCTTCTTTACTTTAAAAGAAATAAATCACGGGAAGGAAAATATTCCAATCAACCCTTACTTTATCGTCGTCGTCGGAATTGCTCGTCGCGGAAGATGGAGATCGCCGCGTCGTCGCGGAATCGCTCGTCGCGTCGCCAATCTCCGGATCAAGATCAACGGATTTAATTAGTTTAAATCCGTTGATATTGAAATTAAAAAGGGAGAAGAAAAGATCTGATTCTCACCTTTGTTGCCGAATGAGGGTCGGCCGCGGAAGAAGAGGCGTCGCCGAAGAACGTCGCGGGTAGATCTCGTCGACGTCGCAGATCTTGGTGTGCGTCGTCGAATTCCGGTCGCCGGCGTTCTTCGCGTTCTTCGCGTTCTTCGCGTTCTTCGCGTTCTTCGCGTTCTTCGCGTTCTTCGCGGAGAGGGTGGAGGAACGAAGATTCTCTCAAATCCTTTCCAAGGATTTTTATGTTGGTCTTATTTTATAAACATGCCAACACGAAACCGGTTAAGAAACGATCCATCAATTCGTTGAATTAATTCAACGAAAGAAACGACCCATTTAATTCACGAAGAAACAGTCCATTTAATTCACGAAATAAACCGCCCAATTAAATGGTCTGTTAAGAATTAAAGAAAACGCGTCGGTTGACTTTTCAGTTACTTTGACGGGTTTTCGCGGGTGCGTTACTTAGCGAAAGAAACGGCGGGGCTCGTGCGGGTCCCACCGCACAAATATCCTACCAAGGGGTAGGATATTTCTGGATAGCATCCTATCCAGTTCAACTCAGTTCAAGCCGTCTTTAAGTGACTTCAAGTGGCTTCCAAGCAGCTTAAGTGAAATAAAATAAAGTTGTCGCACAAACTTTATTTTATTTCTGACTTAAAGCCGTAAAATTTAAAAACCACGTCTGAGCAAACGCAACTCCGGAAGAGGCGTTTCTAAGCAAATACCGGCGCTGCGATTTCATCGGTGCCCTCAGAATTCGATTCCGGGCACCGGTTCAAAAGATAGAAAAACCCGCTCGTCCGTTCACTGAACGTACCCGAGCCAAACTTCGGAAATTGATTCCGGGCACACCGGGCCTCGGAATCAGGTGCCGTCTGAAGCTGCGTTCTTGTAAAATTCCAAAGAAAATTAAGAAAAAAATTTCCTTGAAATTTGCGGGTCTTTACAGGGAATATGTTTTTTTGATTCTGAAACGTAGAGAAAAATCACAGAGTAGGATGAATTGGAATGTGGATCAGTGACATATACCTCATGGGTTTAGAGTGGGTGATCGTGTGTTTCTTTGGTTGTCAACATGGTTGGGTCACCGTTTGATATAGAAATAAGAAATGTTGGCAACCAACTACATGGGGATATTTGAGATTGTGGATTTGATCGGTCTGGTGGTGTAATAATTGGCTCTTCCACAATAGTATAGTGGAATGCACGATTTTTTTCATATGTCACAACAACAAAATTATCACACTAACCAATATAATTTTGTTGATATAAAGGATTTTGAGCTTTATTCTATTGTGTTTTTAGGTTAATATTCATCATATTATAGATTGTTGTAATAAAGCATTGGGAGGCAAGATGTTGTCTTTGGTTCGAGTGGTTTGTAGCATGGTACTATTCAGAACGAAACATTAGAGAGGGTAACAAATATGTGGGCTGTGTTTCATGATCTTTTTTCATTAGAAGATCAGTGATGCATGAGAATGTTGAGCAAGGATGAGCCATTTTACGTTGCAAATGATGTAAGATTAGATATTTACTCTGGGTATGTTCATGTTTATGATTTTGTTTATGTCATCTTATTGTGATTAATTGATTGTTATATAAATTAAAGAGGATGTCTGTGGGTTTATCATGGGCTTTTTACATGAATGATGGTTGATTATGGCCATTTAACTCATGTTTCACTATTGTTTATTGTTAGTAGCCAATGTGCCCCAAACAATTCTATCCACCAGAATGGAGTAAAAGGTTTAGTAAACCACGGAAGAGGGGAGGAAAAACCATTTGATCTTGGGTATAAGAGTTTTTTGGGGTTTCTAGATAGTTTTTCTAACCATGTATGGATCCCAAAGAATCCATGCGATCCTTCACTCATTGATAGAGGCATGTGTATGGTTGGTGCACAATTTGAAAAATTGTGCGACAAAACCATATGCCCCATTACATATGGGATTTTACCCTTTCTCCGCTCATGATTTTGAGCTCCTCACCAGAATTTAATCCTCATTAATTGTCCTATATCCAAATTTCTGAACCTATACTCTGAAATAATTTCCTAGATCGTTCTCTTTTATTTCAAGGGATTTTGGTGTTTTTTTGGTTTCCGATCAATGATACGGGTAACTGTTATACTCCAATTTCATCTCTTTTATAGATTATGTTATGTGGTTTAATTATTATTCATCAAAATATCTATATCCATGTTCTCCATGTTGATCATAGGATGGGGATTTAATGTGTTCTTGAATCCAAATATGAGGCTATGGTTATGTTTGTTTTCCTCTATGGTTTTGAGGTACGTGTTATACAAGTTATATTCCATTATCATGAATTTGATTTGTACATGGGTGGTTGTATTAATTATTATACCTCTTTGTCCAATTAATTCCTTTGAATGGATTTCTTCAAATTGCTGCTTAAATAATGAATTGAACCCCTCCCGATCCCCATGGGATAAATCGAGGGTGACTAGAGTGAATTAAGGAAACCCATGAGGGGTTCCATTATTCCCAAACATGGATTATTATAATGATAAGTATTTAATTGAATAATGATATTGTATAAACCAAGATGAACATGATGATATTCTAGTTGATTTGGAAAATATATTTTTGATTACTCTACCATGAAATTGGAAAATTCTTAACGGATTTATAGAGTAATGTAAAGTGGGTTAAATGGAATAAGTTTAATGTGTCTAATGACTTGTGAAAATAAAATTAAAAAACATGAATGGGCTAATACATGTTAAATTATGTATTATTAGAAATGGAATAATGTATGGAAATGGTTGAATGTGATATATCGGTTGATGTATGAATGTTAATTTGGTTTAATGAGATATGTATTGTGTGTGGTAAATGTGTTAATGGGTTAAGGTAAAAATACGATTTATGTGTTAATTGAGTTAAGAGATTTAAAATTTATATGTATTGATTATTGATTGTCTGTGATTTGGTATGTGTTTTAATTAATGAATAAGCATGTGTTCATGGATTGGTGGTATGTGGGGTATCAGAATGAGTGCCCTCCAACGGGATAGGTTAGATTGAGGCTCTAAACCCCAACCCTTGAATGGAAAAATTATGAAGTCAGACTAAGGCTCTAAGAACAAAATGATTTAATTTTATGAGGTTACTAGGATCGATGCTCCATGGTGAGTCCAAATAATATGTTATGAAATGTTTATCCATAACGAGATAAGGAAAATGTCTTATTCCTATTTATTTGATAATTGATCAACTTAGGCCAGAGTGTTAATGATATAAATTCCCATCAAATAGATTTAGTGATGGAAATATTATAAGCGATTGAATGGATTAAATGATCTAATATTCTAATGTGAATATTGTTAACTACTTGAACAGTAGTTTTCATTCATTTTTATTTCCATTTATATTGTACTTTATTGAACTATCTATTTAGACTATAAATTTTCTAGACACCATTAGTGGTTTCTTACTAAGTTGCAATCACACCAATTGAGTAAATGTGCTAATTTCATTACTGTGGGAATGTATAACAAAAAAAGTCCCAGGATAGGGAGTTGAGTTGGGCTTGGGATGTACGTGGATGAGGATTCAGACCTGGATTAATAAGGCATTTTGGTTTATTTTTCAATTAGTATTTTTTTCATAAATGTTGTAACTATTATCATGACATAGAATATTTATGTCTTGGTTTTTTTTGTAACATGTTTGTGAAGTGGTTGGTAATGCATGTTCTGGTTTTCTGTTTATATTTTCCAATTTTATTTTGTAATATGTGGTGGAAAAATAATGTAAAGATAGTATACTCTCCCCACGTTACCCATTATACCCTCATAGCTAGTCGACATCCTTTGACATATGGGGAGGTGTGATTGAGGCCATGTGGGACAACATGAAGAGTGATATTGATGATTTTGTGTCGATATGTATGGCTTGTCAGCATCTGAATGATAGAAGACAACATCCTAGAGGAGTCACACAACCTATTCCTACACCTTTGTGGATATGGTATGATATTACGATGGACTTTTTCATTGGAATACCAATGACTCATAGAAGGAATTTTGTAATATTTTGTCATTGTTGATCGTCTTACCAAGTCAGTAATTTTTTTTGGTATAATTGATGATATAACTCTTGAAATTTTAGCAAGAATATATATTAATGATGTTTTTAGTCTATTAATAGTACTCTTATCTATTGTTTATGATCGTGAACCTAGTATTATATCATGACTGTAGATAATTATATAGAAATACCTTGATATTGAACTTTGTTTGAGGACTTCCTACCACCCTAAAACTGATTGACAATAAGAACAGACTATTAAATAATTATAAGACATGTTTAGATCTTTATCACTTGACATTCAAGTTATGAGGGATCATTATTTACCTCTGGTAGAATTTTCCTATAACAATAGTTTCCAATCATGGATTAAGATGGAACCATATAATAAGTTTCATGGAAATAGACATTGCACACCAACTTGTAGTGATGATGTTGGTGAAATAAAACATATAGGACCAGAACATGTCGATGAAACAACGGAAATGTGAAGTTTATCCAAATCCACATCAATGCATCTAAATGTAAGAAAAAGAGCTATGCTGATAACAGAAGGAAGGATTTAGAATTTCAGGTTGGAGATCATGTTTTCTAGAAGGTATCTCCATGGAAAGGTGTAATGAATTTTTGTATGAAGGGAAAATTGAGTCACAAGTACATCGGACCTTTAGAAATTATAGAATGAATTGGGGTTGTAGCTTACCATTTGAAAATGACACCATGTCTCTCCAAAGTCCGTTATGGGTTCCACATATCACTATTGAGAAAATACATGCCTAACCCAACACATGTACTAACCTACGATGAGATATAATTGGAACCTGATATCTCTTATTGTAAAGAGCCTATTAAGAATCTTGATACTGGAGAACTGGTGTTGAGAAACCAGACGAATTTTCTTTTAAAAGTCTTATGGAGAAACCATAAGATGGAATCGGTGACGTGGGAACCCGGGGAACATATGATGAAGAACAACCCACATATTTTTATGCGGTAATATTATTGAAAATTCAAGGATGAAATTATTTGGAGGGAATAATTTAACACCCCAAGCATCCACGGTACACTTCTATTTAAATAATACAATATCTTCTGTTGTGTGAAAATTCGAGCCCCAAGACATCACAACCAATCAATCTAACAGTTATGAATAACAATATTTTTTTTAAAATTTTTTAAAATTTAATTGTCTGAATGGACTTCAAATTTTAATTCAGAATATCCATATTGTATTAGGGTAAAGTTTTGGTATTTTTCTGAAATCATTCATTGTTGGAAGAATAGTTAAATGCACTGAGTTGTGGTTTAGAAATGATATTTTATGTAAATGATTATTTATTTTTTTAAAATATAATTTTTGTAAAACTAGATTCATAATACCTATATAATTTCAATGTAATTTTTTGGAGTCATTTAATAATAAATTTAGATATATAAAATTTATTGATCATTTTTCCCTCTTTTACACTCTTCGTAGGAGCATTTGCAAATTTCCAAAAAATATAATTTTACCACTTCTGTAAATTGAATTTCAAAAATCCAAGTGACACAGTTGACATATGTATGTAAAATTTGGTTCAATAAGATGAATATAATTTTGACAATAGTATCATTTGACTTTCATATACCACAGTTAATAGTAAATAGGGTAAATAAATGAAAAAATATTATTATAAATACCCTATTTCATGTCTTAATTCAATTGGATAACTCTAATTTGACCAATGACATTTTTAGGATTAAAATATTATCCTCTTTGGTCCACTTGAATTAGATTAGGACATTTATTATTTTTAAATTTAAAGAAGAGTTAAATATGTTCAATTCATGTTTTCATAAATTATTTTTTAAATAAATGGTTATATATAAGATAAATTATAATATAAATATTCATTATAAAGATAAATTGATTTCCTAAATAATTTTATTTTATATATAATTTTTAGATATTTAATATTTAAATTTAATTATGACACAATGATGATACAATAATTTCCTTATTAATGAAAAATTAATATAATTGATAAGATTAATATCTAAATAAATGTATTTTGAATGTTTTGATGAATTCCACTAATTTTATAGGTTAATATGACTTGTTAGGGTTGATTAAATGATTGTTTTCGATGTAAACATGCTATTTTGACATTAATAAAATCAAAATACCAAATAGTGTCAAAATTGTCAAAAAAGATCATTTAAAACAAATATTCTATTATTAAATGATATAATAGTCCAAATACTCTTAGGATCGGCCAAATGACATACATACATATATATATATATCATCAATGATCAACTTGGGGTTCACATGGCATTTTATAGTATGTTTGTTATCCAATTTTTATAAAAATACAAGTATACATTATAAAAGGTAAACTATTTAACTAAGAGTTAATCCTAAAACATAATTATAATATGGTTACCAAAACCTATTTTAAACTTATTTTTTTGGTGGTTTTAGACTAATCCCCATAATATACATTAATTAAATCATTTTGGAGCCATTATAAACTGAAAATTATTTTATTATAAAATAACATTTCAATATATACATAATGTTCCCCTCATCTCCCTTATAAAATGATATTTCCCTTCTCTCAAATTCACATATCCAAAGCCATTTGTATAGGCCCAACCCAAACCAAAAAACCTACCAACTGACCTCAATTCAACTTATAGGGCTTTTCTGATCATAAATACAACCTATGTATTCCTTTTTGAAGTGCTCAGATCAGTGTGAATCACTGAGAGGGGGAGGGGGTGAATCAGTGATCCTTTAAAACATTTTACTAATTGATTCTTTATCAATTAAACCTCTATGGCTGGTTAAAGCCTCAATCCACTCTTCTTGTATCTCTCAACCTTTCTTCGAATGCTGTAGTAAAGTTAAAGGCACAGGACACAATGATTTACAATGTTCGACACCAAAGGCATATGTCCTTGCCATGTTATTTAAACTCCCCAACATGGTTTCTCCATTATAATATGTTAGTATTACAATGGTAGATACAGAGTCCCAATATATCTCTCCTGATTCCCAAAGGAGGGTATTTATACTGCATCTCACAGTGTTACCAGGGTGCCACTGGCCTGCTCCAGAATCCCACTCAAGACTTCTTCTGCCCTGAGTCTCATAGAGGGCTTCTCATGGCTCCTTGAGTCACACGAGCAGCTCTTCTTCACTTCAAGATCTTCAAGTATCTTCAATAGCCTAGGATAAAGGCTTCTGCCCTTGCTCTGTTCCTCTGATCACTTGAGGTGAACATGACTCCTCTTCTTGCTTAGGCATTATATCATTCTTCTAAGGATGACCTGGCCACTCTCTTGAAGAATCTTCAACAGCCTCTAATAAGGTCTGTTGGTCTTTCTCAAAACATATAATCACTTCTGTTGATCAAGCACTTATCAATCTACTGAAAACTCAGACAAATAATCTCTTTGACTTCAGTCTGGCTTTAGTCTGACTTCAAAACAACTTCACGCACTGAGTGCATGGCATCTCTGTTTATTCATGCACTGATTGCATGGCATCTCAAATAATCTTCAAGAACTCTTTGATCATGGAAAACTAAAATTCACACAAGTAGATTCAATCTTGTTCACTTGTGCACATGCATGCATGAAAGCATGCACTCCCCTTTTCTTCATGGTGTGATAAACTCTCAAAGGGTGTAGTCCATTTAAGCACACACCCTCTCACTTTCTTCACACACATTGTTTTTTTGTTTACAGACTTAAATGTGTGTTGTAATTTAGTGTGGTTATCCTCATTCTTCTTCTTATAAGTGTATACACATCACTTTTCACACACTTAGGCCTTGACCTACTTGTTCTTGTTTTCATGCACAACTTCTTTGTTCACTTTGCAAACACAAGGCTTGGCCTTCCTCTTCTTCTGGCACACACACTTTAGTGTAGTGGCCTCGCTATTCTTGCACACACAAATTCCCATAGGGTGTTCTTCAATTTGGCACACACACAAGGTATGGTCTCAGCCAACTTGTTCATTCATTGCACACACTACTTGGTGTAGTGGCCTTCACATCACACACACAAGAGTGGGGTCTTCTCTACCTGAGCCCTTGCCTTAGTGAAGGCGCGCAAGGGTGCACTGGACGTTTCTTATTCTCCCACTACCGCGTAGGTCCACATGGGGAAACACGCGGCGCGTAGGGTGCAACGACACCGAGTTGCACGGGGTGCAACACTGCAGGCACGCTGGTGCTCCTGCAGCGCAGGTGTGAAAGCACTGCTGGCGCTTCCTCCTGCCACGCAAGTATGCGGGCGGTGAATGTGCCAACACTGAGCACACAAGTATGCGGCTCGGGTCCTTCCTGCTGCACAAGGGAGGCACGCAGGGGACTTTCCCTTCACCTCTTTCATGTAGGGGTTTCCCAAAAGGATCATCTCAAAGCTAAGGGGAGCTCCATGCTTCTTCGCCGCGCAAAGGCGTTGTACGGAGGAATACTTCGCGAGGCTTCACAGCTCCACGGGACTTCACAATTTTTTAGCAAGCAACACCGATGTCTCAGCCTCCCTTTTTATAGGTGAGGAGAGCCTCTGTAATCTATGGGATACAACACTTGAATCACCGAGAATTTCTGGTTTTCGAGTTTTTCTAAATCATGATATTATCCTCTATTTCACACAAGTTCCATTATTTTCTCCTCCTTCACGTGCATGTGATTTCGAACGCATGCAGGGCCTATGTTTAAAGACTTGAAGCACAAAAACACCATGGCGTGGCCTCACACCTTCGTTTGCTTTGGCCACATCCGAATTTCCTCACTATTGTGCATGTATGCTTTGTTCTTGCATGGATGTGTTCGTTACGACAAGACAAACACCTTGGACACTTTACTTTCAACAGTGATGTCCGAGAACTCAAAATCCATCGTGCGGGTGGACTCTGGTTCGACGGAGGCACGATAGGAAGCCTCGGCTGAGCTCGAGGTAGGGGACGACTCGTGAGCCATTGGACCGGGTGATTAAATGATCTCGAACGGCCTGAAGTAGATCGCGGTTCGCAGGATGGATCGTGCGGTCGAGATCTGGTGCACGATCGGACGGACGACTCAGATTAGATCCCATTTTAAAAACCGCATCCCACATCGAACTCGAGCGAGGATTTTCCGCGGATTATCAAAGACCTCCTCGCTTCCCAGCCTCAATTGGACTTCCAACCCTTACGGTGTAGCCTCACACTATGTTCTCTCTGCGGGCGCGCTCTTGCGCCCTCCTCTGCTCCTCTCGGGCGCACCGATGGCGCCCACTATGCTTCCTCGGGCGCGCATCCTCGCTCCCTCGCTGCGCAGGCCTGGCTCACCTGTGTGGCCCCAGGCTTACACACGGCCCAACCTCTGCCTCAGGGTGTGCCCTAGCCTTTAGAGTTTCCTTGAGCGCGGTTGACCCTTGGGTCCCGCATGTGCTCGAGGTGAGGACCCTCGTCTAGCCTCCTTGGTGGCTTATTTTTTTCGAAGTAAAACACTAATTACTTTGTATAAACACAAAGTAACCAAGTGTAAATGCCAGATTCCACACTCCATTATCTTCTCCATCTTCTAGAATTCTTCCATTCTTTTCAACATGTATTCATCACTTAGGAATGGAATTCCCGAAGGTTCTTCATCAACCGATTCTTCTTAATCAAACAATTCTTCTGCATTCTTCATTGATCCAATCAGAGATCAAATTAGATCTTCTTCTAATTAACATGCATTAAGTGATAGTGCATGGAATTCATTAAACCACTTCATTCAATTAAAACTTGTGGATGGATCATCTTCATCTCCTCATGCATTGTGAAGACAATGCATGGTCTCCAAACATATTTGTGACATTGTATCATCTTCATAAAAGTTCTTTGAACTTAATGATCACCTCAAAAATCGTCAGATGTACATGGAGAATGTTTCAACCAAAACATCCTATGCCACATAGTGAATCTCCTAACTGACATGCCTCTAAGTTCCATGGTCATTCTCCATTAATCACCATCACCATCACATCATTTTTCATTCACATATTGACACTCCTTGTCATCCATTCATTCCTTGACAACAACATACCTCATTGACAACAAATGCAACACAGTGCACTTCAATCTCCACCTTTGTATTTGTTTTCAATACATTAGAGAACATATGAATGGGTCAATATGTGTGCCAATATTTTCTCCCCCTTATTGGAAATCAAATGCAAAGGTGTGGTTTGGTTCTCTTCAAAATTTCACTTCATCCCTTTGAATAACATTTTCTTGAAAATCACTAAGAGAGGGATGATGTCATATGTTCTCTTTAACAAAGAACCTTTAGTAAATCATCTATAATTCTACATGGGCTAACCCGGTGTAGAAAACAAGAGTGATGTAACCAAGGAACTCAATGTTGTCAACAATTCACTGTACATGTGAGATCATGCTTCAATGGGTTGAAAATTTTCAGATATATCAATGAATTGCTAAATTCTGCACATACTTCACCAAACTCATTAGAAAGTTTAGGTTAAATGATAAAGATCCCCCTTTCATCCTATTGAATTCAATAAATACTCCCCCATTAATTGTCATTATGAATACAATTAAGAAACAAGGGAAGAAAGAATGATTGGAATACCTTCAGCTTTTCACAAGATGATATGTATCTCAAAATACAATCTTCTTCAGATTTTCTCCCCCTCAAGGGGTGCACTCCATTCTAGTCAAACCATTATCCAGTTGAGAATGATCATCATCTTCAATTCCCTCCAATGTTAACACATTTAAATACCAGTGATTAGGGAATAAGATGGAACCTCCTTGGTTCATCAATGTGAACAACAAGGTTGAGAAGATTCTCTCAACCGAGATGACCCATTTTCTCCATTTTTCAAACATGAACATTTGATCATCAATGATGCTTGTGATGGTGTAGATCTCAACACCACTTAAACGTCTTTTTGTGTGACTCCTCTCATTCTTGGTGCCTTCTGAGAACTAGAGTCTCTAGGTGCAATCTTCATTCTTTTCAAGAATTCATTCTGAGCTGGAATAAGTGTCTTGCATTTATTACTAGTATGTCCAGCTTGATTGCACCTCACACACAGAACATCATCTTCATGTGAAATCTTCTGTTTCCCTTTTTCCTTATCTATTTCCAGTACTTCATCTTCATCTCTTTGCAGTTCTCTAGCAAGTATCAACTGATTAGGCAATATGACTAGCATGTCATTTGAATGTGTGGCCTCAGTTCTGAATATTCCACATTGTTCTTTTGATTTTGTTAAGCTACATTTCTTAGGAAACTTGTTTTCAATCAATCCCTTCTTCTTCTTTTGGATTTATTGTCCTTTAGAGTACAGTCTTCCTCTATTGATTTCCATGGCTTGTTTACAAAGATCCATGGTATGACCTTTCTTTCCACAGTAGAAGCCTTTCTTCTTGGTGGTCCTTCTGGATACATCACCCGTCTTGGATTTGGAATCTAAGGACTTCACTTCATTTTTCAAAATCTTCTTGGCAGAATTTTCCACTTTCTTCAACATGCATCACAAGGATACTTTTTCGGCCAGGTTCTGTGATCATTTGTTCTTTCCAACTTTAAATACATTCGGAGATTGGCATGTATCAGTTTTGTGACGACTTTTGCAAGCGTGCCAGATTTTATCAAGTGATCCAAATATATTTTAAGTAAATAGATGTTTCTGGACCTATGGATGTTGCTTCTTTCCTTCTGGCATGCTCCCACTTGGCATGGGATTCCTTTGTGCTTTAAAGTTTAGAGGATTGTAAAAACAATCTGTTGCACACTTCCCATACCTATTACAACACCAACATTGACCCACAAATCTTGACTTCATGTGTCCTTCTTGTTGTTGGGTATTTTTCTTGACTTGTTGTGTTGCTTCAGGAGAGCTCTGTTTCTTCATCTTCTTCAACCATACTTGTTTGGAGTCTTTATTCCATCCTACACTTTTTGTGGAGACACAATTAGAAGCATCAGTACATGATGGGATGGATGGTACCTTCTTCTTAGAAGATGCTGCCCTTTTATTGTAGGATGTCCTACTTTTGGAATCATCCATCTCTAAGCACATTTGAGTGGCAACATTCCTACTTCCAGTTTACTGGGAGGTATCAGAATTGGGTGATTGCCAGTTTTTCAATATCACCTCCAGTTCTAAACACTTCATGTTGAGGGAGTTCTTCTCATCCTCAACCAATCTTAGCCTACCGTCCCAATTTTCTTTCAGCACTTTTATCTGGTCATCATGCACCTTCTTTAATTCAAGTAATGGATTGTCAAGATCTTTCACCATTTTGACTTTTTCTTCCAGTTGAGAATATTTGACAACCATTGACACTCTATTCATCTTTTCAAGTGCATGGAAAACTTCTTTGCCCACAATCTTAAATAATTCATTCTCAGAAAGGCTTATTTGCAATTCTTTAGCAGTATCTTCATATCATTCATTGCAAAGGGAAACTGTTTCATCTTTAGCCATCACCAGCTTTCTGAGAGTGTTGGTTATGCAAACCCTTTTCACCAATTGATATTCCAATGCATTGGCATATTCTTGTAGCTGTAATTTGTCTTCATGAAGATCATATATACCTATAGTAAAACACATTTCCACTTCCATGGGGACTGTCTTCTTAAGATATTTGAGTGCACATAGAAAATCATTCTGTGTTCCAAATTCATCACAGCTAGAGCAGGCTTCATCAGAAGAATGATAAAAGGAATTGTCATCTGATGTGACTTTCACATTTCGTTCCATAGAAGGAGTTTCTCTAATTGCAGCAACATTCATCTTCATCTTGTTTACCTGTTTCTTCATTCTATTTTTCGGAGTCTTGGCTGATATATCTATTTGAGGGTATTCACTCACATCCTCAAATTTGCACTTGATAAAGACTCCCTTGGATCTTGTATAGGTAACCTTCACTCTGATAAAAATTGAAGTGCCCAGATCAGTGTGAGTCACTGAGAGGGGGAGGGGGTGAATCAGTTATCCTTCAAAACTTTTTATTAATTTATTCATTATCAATTAAACCTTTATGGCTGGTTAAAGCCTCGATCCACTCTTCTTGTATCTCTCATCCTTTCTTCGAATGATGTAGTAAATGTAAAGGCACAGAACACAACGATTTACAAGGTTCGACACCAAAGGCCTACATCCATGCCATGTTGGTTAAAATCCCCAACATGGTTTCTCCATTATAATCTGTTAGTATTACAATGGTCGATACAGAGTCCCATTGTATCTCTCCTAAGTCCCATACGAGGGTCATTATACTACGTCTCACAGTGTTACCAAAGTCCCACTGGCCTGCTCTAGAATCCCACTGAAGACTTCTTCCACCCTGAGTCTCACAGGGGGCTTCTCCTGGCTCGTCGAGTCACATGAGAACCTCTTCTTCACTTCAAGCTCTTCAAGTATCTTCAATAGCCTGGGATAAAGGCTGCTGGCCTTGCTCTCTTCCTCTGATCACATGAGGTGAACATGACTCCTCTTCTTGATCAGGCATTATTGCCTTCTTCTATGGATGACATGGCCACTCTCTTCAAGAATCATCAACAACCTCTGATAAGGTCTGTTGGTATTTCTCAAAACTTCTGATCACTTATCTTGATCAGGATCTTCTCAATCTACTGAAGACTCAAACAAATAATCTCTTTGACTTTAGTTTGGCTTCAGTCTGACTTCAAAACAGCTTCATGCACTGAGTGCATGGCATCTCTGTTTCTTCATGCACTGATTGCATGGATTCTCAAATAATCTTCAAGAACTCTTGGATCTTGGACAACTCAAATGCACACAAGCAGATTCAAACTTGTTCACATGTGCACGTGCATGCATGCAAGCATGCACACCCCTTTTCCTCTTGATGTGGTAAACCCTCAAATGGTGTAGTCTCTTTAAGCACACACCTTCTCACATTCTTCAAACACATTGTTTTTTTGTTTACAGACTTAATTGTGTGTTGTAATTTAGTGTGGGTATCCTCTTTCTTCTTCTTCTAAGTGTTTACACTTCACTTCTCACACACTTAGGCTTCGACCTACTTGTTCTTGTTTGCACACACAACTTCTTTGTTCACATTGCAAACACACGGTGTGGCCTTCTTCTTCTTCCTGAACACACACATTATTGTAGTGGCCTTCCATTTCTTGCACACACAAATGCCCGTAGTGTGTTCTTCAATTTGGAACATACACAAGGTATGGTCTCGGCCAACTTGTTCTTTCATTGCAAACACTACTTGGTGTAGTGTCCTTCACTTCACACACACAAGAGTGTGGTCTTCTCCACTCAAGCCACTGCCTTAGTGAAGGCGAGAAAGGGTGCACTTGCCACTTCTTCTTCTCCCACTATAGTGTAGGTGCACTTGGTGCAAGACGTGGCGCGCATGGTGCATGGTCACCGAGTCGTGTGATGTGCAACACTGCGGGCGTGCAGGTGCTACTGCCGTGCAGGTGTGAAAGCACTGCGGGCGCTTCCTCCTGGCGTGAAAGAATGTGGGAAGTGAGGGTGCCAACCCTGAGAATGCAAGTATGCGGCTTGGGTCCATCCTGCCGCGCAAGGGAGGCACATAGGGGACTTTCCCTTCACCTCTTCCGCGTAGGGGTTGCGCAAATGGATCCTCTTGGAGCTAAGGGGAGCTCCGGGCTTGTTCGCCACGCAAAGCTCCATGAGACTTCACAATTTTTCAGCAAGCGGCACTGAGGTCTCGACCTCTCTTTTTATAGGCGAGGAGTGCCTCTGTCATCCGCGGGATATAACACTTCAATCCCCGAAAATTTCGGGTTTTCAAGATTTTCTAAATCATGATATTATCCTCTGTTTCACGCGTGTTCCATTCTTTTATCCTCCTTCATGTGCATATGTTTTCGAACGCATGAATGTCCTCTATTTAAACATGTGGAGCACATAAACACCATGGCGTGGCCTTGGACCTTCCTTTGCTTCGACCACATCCGAATTTCCTCACTCCTGTGCATTCATGCATTTTTCATGCATGGATGAGTTTGTTACGATGAGACAAACACCATAGAATCTTTACATTCAGAAATGGTGGTCGGGAACTCAAAATAAATCGTGCGGGTGGCCTCTAGTTCGATGGAGGCATGCGAGGAAGCCTCGATGGTCCTCGAGGTATGGGATGACTCGCAAGCCGTTGGATCAGGCAATTAAATGATCTCGAATGACCTTGATTAGATCGTGGATCACGGGATGGATCGTGCTGTCGAGATCTAGCGGGCGATCGGACAGACGACTTAGATTAGATCCCTGTTTAAAAAACACGTCCCACATCGAACTGGAGCACGGATTTTCCGTGGCTTATCAAAGACCTCCACGCTTCCCATCATCAATTGAACTTCCAACCCTCACAGTTCCGCCCTACACCTTGTTCTCTCTACGGGTGTGCCCTAGCCTTGAGGGTTCCCTTGAGCGTGGTTGACCCAAGGGTCCCGCATGTGATCGAGGTGAGGACCCTCGGCTGGCCTCTTTGGTGGCTTATTTTTTGGTAAGTAAAACACTAAGTACATTGTAAAAACACAAAGTAACCAAGTGTATAATGCCAAATGCCACTCTCCTTTCTCTTCACCATCTTCTAGAATTCCTCCATTCTAATCAACATGTATTCATCACATAGGAATGGTGTTCCCAAAGGTTCTTCATCAACTGATTCACTTGAATCAAAAAATTCTTCAAAATTATTCATTGATCCAATCAGATATCAAATTGGACCATCTTCTAATTCACATGCACAAAGTCATAGTGCATGGACTTCATTAAACCACTTAATCCAGTTAGAACTTGTGTATGGTTCATCTTCATCTCCGCATGCATTGTGAATATAATGTGTGGTCTTCAAACATTGTTGTGACATTATATAATCTTCATACATGTTCTTTGACCTTAAATATCAGCTCAACAATCGTCTGATGTACATGGAGAATGTTTCAACCACAACATCCTATGCCACTTAGTGAATCTCATAAGTGACATGCCTCTAAGTTTCATGGCCATTCTCCATTCATCACCATGACCATCACATTCATTTTCATTGACATATTGACACTCCTTGTCATCCATTCATTGCTTGACAACAACATACCTCATTGCCAAAAAATGAAACATAGTGCAATTCAATATGCCCCTTTGTATTTGCTGGAAATACATTAGAGCACATATGAATGGGTCAATATGTGTGCCAAAATTTTCTCCCCCATATTGGAAATCAAATGCAAAGGTGTGGTGTGGTTCTCTTCGAAATTTCACTTCTTCCCTTGGAATATCATTTTCATGAAAATCACTAAGAGAGGGATGATGTCACATGTTTTCTTTAGCAAAAAACCTTTAGTAAATCATCTCTAAGTCTACTTGGGATATCCCGGTGTAGAAAACAAGAGTGATGTAACCAAGGAACTCAATGCTGTCAACAAATCATTGTACATGTGAGATCATGCTTCAAGGGGTTTAAATTTTTTCAGATATATCAATGAATTGCTAAATCCTTCACATACTTCACCGAACTCATTAGAATGTTTAGGTGCAATGATACAGCTCCCCCTTTCATCCAATTAACTTCAATAAATACTCCCCCTTAATGGTCATGATGAATAAAATTAAGAAATAAGGTATGAAAGTAGGATTGGAATACCTTCAGCTATTCACAAGATGATATGTATCTCAAAATACCATCTTTTTTAGATTTGCTCCCCCACAAGGGGTGCACTCCATTCTGTCCAAACCATTATCCAGTTGAGAATGATCATTATCCTCAATTCCCTAAAATGTTAGAACATTTAAATACCAGTGATTAGGGAATAAGATGGAACCTCCTTGGTTCATCAATGTGAACAACAAGGTTGAGAAGATTCACTCAACCGAGATGTCCCATTTTATCCATTCTTCACACTTTCACATTTGATCTTCAATGATGTTTGTGTTGGTGTGGATCTCAACACCTCTTCAACATCTTTGTGTGTGAATCCTCTCTTTCTAGGTGCCTTCTGAGCACTAGAGTCTCCTGGTGAAATCTTCATTTTTTGAAGAATTATTTTTGAGATGGAATAAGTGTCTTGAATTTATTACTAGTATGTCCAGCATGATTGCACCTCCAACACAGAACTTCATCTTCATGTGAAATATTCTGTTTCCCTTTTTCCTTAGCTATTCCCAGTACTTCATCTTCTGCTCTGGGCAGTTCACTGGCATGTTGCAACTGATTAGACCATATGACTAACATGTCATTTGGAAGTGTGGCCTCAGTTCTGGATATTCCACATGGTAGTTTTGATGCTGTTAAGGTACCTTTATTAGGCAACTTGTTTTCAATCAATCCCTTCTTCATCTTCTGGATTGATTGTTATTTTGAGTCCATTTTGCCTATATTGAATTCCATGGCTTGTTTACAATGATCCATGGTTTGACCTTTCTTTCCATAGTAGAAGAATTTCTTCTTGGTGGTCCTCCGGGATACATAACCCTTCTTGGATTTGGAATCCAAGGACTTCTCTTCATTTTTCAAAATCATCTTGGGAGCATTTTCCACTTTCTTCTGCTTGCTTCCCAAGGATACTTTTTCAGCCAAGTTCTGTGATCTTTTCTTCTTTCTAGATTTGGATACATTCGGAGATTGACATGTATCAATTTCGTGGCAACTTTGGCAAGCATCCCAGATGTTATCACGTAATTCATATCTATTTTCGGTAAACATATTTTTCTGGACCTGTGGATGTTGCTTCTTTCCATCTAGTTTTCTCCCACTTGGCATGGGCTTCTTTTTTGCTTTAACATTTATTGGAATTTACCAACAATCTGTTGCACAATGCCCATACCTGTTACAACACCAACATTGACCCGCAAATCATGACTTCTTGAGTCCTTCTTGTTGTTGTGTATTTTTCTTGACTTGCTGTGTTGCTTCATGAGAGCTCTATTTCAACATCTTATTCATCGATACTTGTTTGGAGTCATTCTTCCATCCTACACTTTTTGTGGAAACGCAATCATAAGAATTAGTATCAGATGGGATGGATGGTACCTTCTTCTTAGAAGATGCTGCCCTTTTATTGGAGGATGTCTTGCTTTTAGAATCATCCATCTCTGAGTACATTTGAGTTGAAAAATTTCTACTTCCAGCTAACTGGGAGGTATCAGCTTTGGGTGATTTCTGGTTTTTCAATATCACCTATAGTTCTAAACACATCATGTTGAGGGAGTTCTTCTCATCCTCAACCAATCTTAGCCTACCTTCCCAATTTTCTTTCATCTCTTTTATCTGGCCATCAGACACCTTCTTTAATTCAAACAATGAATTGTCAAGCTCTTTCACCCTTTTTACATTGTCTTCAAGTTGAGCATCATTGACAACCATTGACACTCGATGCATCTTTTATAGTGCATGGAAAATTTCTTTGACCGCAGTCTTAAAGAATTCTTTCTCAGAAAGGATTCTTTGCAATTCTTCAGCAGTATCTTCATATCTTTCATTTAAAAGGGAAACTGTTTCATATTTAGCCTTCACCAGCTTTCTGAGAGTGTGGGTTATGCCAACCCTTTTCGCCAATTGATCTTCCACTGAATTGGATTCTTATTTTAGCAGTAATTTTTCTTCTTGAAGATCAAGGATTCTTGTTGTAATGCACATTGCCACTTCTTTGGGGACTGTCTTCTGAAGATATTTGAGTGCACTTAGAAGATAATTCTGTGTTCCAACTTCATCACAGATAGATCAGGCATCATAAGAAGAATGATAAATGGAATTGTCATCTGATGTGACTTTCACATTTGTTCTATAGAAGGAGTTTCTCAGATTGCAACAACCTTCTTCTTCATCTTCTCTGCATGTTTCTTCATTTTTTTATTTTGAGTCTTGGCAGATATCTCCATTTGAGGGCATTCACTCACATCCTCCAATCTGCATTTGATAAAGACACCCTTGGATCTTTTAGAGGTAACCTTCGCTCTGATACCAATTGAAGTGCCTAGATCAGTGTGAATCACTGAGAGAGGGAGGGGGAGAATCAGTGATCCTTTAAAACATTTTACTAATTGATACATTATCAATTAATCCTCTGTGGATGGTTAAAGCCTGGATCCACTCTTATTGTATCTCTCAACCTTTCTTATAATGATTCAGTAAATGTAAAGTCACATGACACAAAGATTTACAAGGTTCGGCACCAAAGGCCAACATCCTTGCCATGTTGGTTAAACTCCACAACATGGTTTCTCCATTATAATATGTTAGTATTACAATGGTCGATACAGAGTCTCACTGTATCTCTCCTAAGTCCCATATGAGGGTCTTTATACTGCGTCTCAAAGTGTTTCAAGAGTCCCACTGGCCTGCTCCAGAATCCCATTGAAGACTTCTTCTGCCCTGAGTCACACAAGGGAATTCTCATGGCTCCTCGAGTTAGATGTGCAGCACTACATCACTTCAAGCTATTCAAGTATCTTCAACAGCCTGGGATAAAGGCTGCCGGCTTTACTCTCTTCCTCTGATCACTTGAGGTGAACATGACTCATCTTCTTGCGCAGGCTTTATCTCCTTCTTCTAAGGATGCCCTGTCCTCTCTCTCTTCAAGAATCTTCAATAGCCTCTGGCAAGGTCTGTTGGTCTTGTTGAAAACTTTTGATCACTTCTGTTGATCATGCTCTTCTAAATCAACTGAAAATCAGGAAAATAATCAATTTGACTTCATTTTGGCTTCAGTCTGACTTCAAAACATCTTCATGCACTAATTGCATGGCATCTCTGTTTCATCATGCACTGATTGCATGGCTTCTCAAATAATCTTCAAGAACTCTTGGATCTTGGACAACTCAAATGCACAGAAGCAGATTCAAACTTGTTCACGTGTGCACGTGCATGCATGCAAGCATGCACTCCCATTTTTTCATGGTGTGATGAAACCTCAATGAATGTAGTCTCTTTATGCACACACCTTCTCACTTTCTTCACACACATTGTTTTTTTGTTTACACACTTAAATGTGTGTTGTACATTAGTGTGGGTATCCACTTTATTCTTCTTCTAAGTGTATACGCTTCACTTTGCACACACGTAGGCTTCGACCTACTTGTTCTTGTATGCACTCACAACTTCTTTGTTCACTTTGCAAACAAAGGCTTGGCCTTCCTCTTCTTATTGAACACACACTTTAGTGTAGTTTCCTTCCTCTTCTTGCACACACAAATTCCCGTAGGGTGTTCTTCAATTTAGAACACACTCAAGGTATGGTCTCAGACAACTTTTTCATTCTTTACACACAGTACTTGGTGTAGTGGCCTTCACTTCACACACAAAAGAGTGTGGTCTTCTCCACCTGAGCCCCTGCCTTAGTGATGGCGCGCAAGGGTGCACTGGACACTTCTTCTTCTCCCTGGTGCACTTGGTGCAACAAGCGGTGCACAGGGTGAAAGGGAACCAAGTCGCGTGGGGTGCAACCCTGCGGGCGCACAGGTGTGAAAGCACCGCGAGTGCTTCCTCTTGCCGCCCAAGTATGCAGGCAGTGAGGGTGCCAACCCTGAGCACGCAAGTATGTGGCTCGAGTCCTTCCTGCCGAGCAAGGGAGGCACGCATGGGACTTTACATTCACATCTTTCGCGCAGGGGTTGCGCGAAAGGATCCTCTCGGTGCTAAGGGGAGCTCCAGACTTCTACTTCGCAAAAAGGGGTTGCGTGGAGGAATACTTCGCGAGGCTTCACAGCTCCACGGGACATCACAATTTTTCAGCAAGCGGCACCGAGGTCTCAGCCTCTCTTTTTATAAGTGAGGAGAGCCTCTGTCATCTGCGGGATATAACACTTGAATCCCCGAGAATTTCGGGTTTTCATGATTTTCTAAATCTTGATATTATCCTCTATTTCACGCGGGTTCTATTCTTTTCTCCTCCTTCACGTGCTTGCGTGTTTGAACGCATGCATGAACTCTGTTTAAAGACATGAAGCACATAAACACCATGGCATGGCCTCACACCTTCATTTTCTTCGGCCAGGTCCGAATTTCCTCACTGCTGTGCATGCATGCATTTTTATTGCATGGATGAGTTCGTTACAATGAGATGAACAACTTGGACACTTTACTTTCAGAAATGGTGGCCAGGAACTCAAAATCCATCGTGTTGGTGGCCTCTGGTTCGACGGAGGCACGCGGGGAAGCCTCAACTGAGCTCAAGGTAGGGAATGACTCGTGAGCCGTTGGATTGGGTGATTAAACGATCTCGAACGGCCTAGATTATATCACGGTTCGCGGGATGGATCGTGCGGTCGAGATCTGGCATGCGATCGGACAGACGGCTCAGATTAGATCCTGGTTTAAAAACTGCGTCCCCCATCGAACTAGAGTGCAGATTTTCCACGGCTTATCAAAGGCCACTGCGCTTCCCAGCCTCAATTGACCTTCCCACTCTCACGGTTCTGCCTCGCACCGTGTTCTCTCTGTGGGCACGCTCTTGCGGCCACCTCTGCTCCTCTCGGGCACGCCACGGGCGCCCAGTATGCTTCTTCGGGAGAGCATCCTCACGCCCATGCTACACAGGCCTGACTCCCCTGCGTGGCCCCGGGCTTACACGTGGCCCGACCCCGGCCTTAGGGTGTGCCCTAGCATTGAGGGTTCCCTTGAGCACAGTTGACCCTCGGGTCCCACATGTGCTCGAGGTGAGGACCCTCGGCTGGCCTCCTTGGTGGCTTATTTTTTTCTAAGCAAAACACTAAGTAATTTGTATAAAAACAAAGTAACCAGGTTTAAAATTCAAAATTCCACACTTCATTATATTCTCCATCTTCTAGAATTCCTCCATTCTCTTCAACATGTATTCATCACATAAGAATGGAATTCCCGAAGGTTCTTCATCATCCGATTCTCCTAAATCAAAAAATTCTTCAACATTATTTATTGATTCAATTAGTGATCAAATTGGATCATCTTCTAATTCACATGCACTAAGTGATAGTGCATGGACTTCATTAAAGCACTTCATCCACTTAGAACTTGTGGATGGATCATCTTCATCTCCTCGTGCATTGTGAAGACAATGCATGGTCTTCAAACATTGTTGTGACATTGTATCATCTTCATACTAGTTCTTTGAAATTAAATATTAGCTCAGGAATCGTCAGATGTACATGGAGAATGTTTCAACCACAACATCCTTTGCCACTTAGTGAATCTCCTAAGTTAAATTCCTCTAAGTTCGATGGCCATTCTCTATTCATCACCATCAACATCACATCCTTTGTCATTCACATATTGACACTCCATGTCATCCATTCATTCCTTGACAACAACATACCTCATTGAAAACAAATGCAACCAAGTGCACTTCACTTTTGATCCAATCAAAAGGAATCACCCAAAGAAGATGTAAATATTTCATCACCTCTTTCATGTTATATTTTTTTCCACATCCTATTTCTTTGTTATTTCAATTATAATATAATATATAATTTATCTTCTATATAATTTGATTTTATAAAAAAATGGTATAACCATATTCATTATTCTATCCATCCTATCAATGGCATATCACCATACGTGCATAAGTACAACTTAACGTCTCCACGTCATGGTGTAGTTGTAATTCAACACATTAATTTATAGATGGGTTTAATAATTATTTATTATTGATTTAAATAATAAATATAACATGTCAATGATTTTATATATATGCTATAACAAATATTTACATTATATTCCCTAATAAATATAATGATATTGTCACTCATGTGTACGTACAGATTACCATCTCCATGAACGCGATGATATTCATTCCCCACTGTATTCATTTAAGAATAATACCCATTTAATGAATAAAATATTATTTAACGAAATTAATATCATTATGGATATTAATAAAATACATCTTAACCATATGAAAAATGACTTATGTAACCGAACATATAAAGTAAAATGAATCTGTTAACACCCGAAACAACGATAATACTAAAAATATTTATGAAAGAAATTTCAGGAGATCATATATAATATCATAATTATGAATGTTGTTCTCTTATTATTTAATAAAATGATTTAACTATTATATAAAATGTTAACGTGCCCTCTTCTAAAGAAATGTACAAGGTAAGGGTTGATTTCATAATCTCTTTATTATCTGAGGTTGTTTTTACGTAATTATCTACTGGGACATCCTTATCATTCGCAACTGTGTTTTGTTAAAAACGAATATCAATTTTTTCCTTTTTTCTAGACTACGGGTTAAGGTCATTTATACACTTTTTTGAATTTATAAAAATTTCATAAAGGAATATTTCCATCATTTTCCAAACAATGTACATTACAACCTTTTCAACCATGTTAAGGAAAGACTGTTTTTTTAACTTTTATGGCTGGTGTCGCTAATTTCTGCTGTTATAACCCCTTCAAATCTTCCCATACATGGTTATATGAATATTTCCAAAATAAATGTTTTCTTTTATAACTACGTCACTTTTAAATGATTTCAAAATATAAATATATATTTCTTTCAAATAGATTTTATTTCACACATTTTAAAATCCTTTGAAGGATTTAAAATCTGTTTGAAGTTGATTTATTATAAAATCAATCAAATTGTATTCAAGTTTTTATGATATTTTTGACTATAGAAGTGTTATTTTTATACAATTATGGTATATGGATAATGTATTGACATTCTGTATGCTAGTTTTAAAACAAAATGATTATTTCAGGTTTAAAACATTTCATACAAGGAATGCATTGGATATAGTAAATAATGGGTGGGGCCCTCTATAGCTCTTAGATGCATCAGTAGGTCTCACGAGACAAACTAGTGTCCTGTCACAAGGCCTTGAAAAAATTTTATTTGTAGTCTATGAATAAGGCCTTGACTACGTGGTTATGATGTCTTGAATTTTTCATTCCATCATTATGAATTTTCCTATTGATATTGCATGTGATTATTCGACTAGTAGAATATCCTTGTGAATAAGTAAATGTCATTATTTTTATTCAAATTTTCCATATTACAATAATGTTTCATTTTAAAAGCCTTTTTCTAGTATTATACATTGCTTTAAATGATTATGTTTATATATGATGCTTCATCTATATTGGTCTCCTTACTCATCATTTGAGCTCACAACTTTCATTGTATTATTATTACAAAGATGAGAAGAAGTATTTTATGGTTAACCTAATGAGAAAAGATAAGGGATATATGTGTGTTCAAATGGGACAAAATTTTGTTGTTGTTTTTATCTCATGGAGTAATGCAAAACTTATGTATGTATCTAGTACTTCTAAGGCAAATAGACTAATCGATCTTCTGAGACCTGATTCATTGAATCATTACAATGTTTTTTAACAATGCATCGACTCTGAGTAAATGATTTCAAGAAGTAACACGATGAGTAAAAATGTAATTTTAGTCTATTTTGATTATTCTCATTGTGCATCTTAGATTTCCTTCTAGAAAGGGATGAAAATTCATTAAAATCACATACTAATTGAACAATTGATTACATTCACAATTTTTGATTGTTTATCTCAAAATTTTATTGATCCTTCTATGGTGATAAGTAATTTTTTGTGACTAATTTTGTTAAAAATTCAATGAATGGGTGATTTAAAATTTTTAAAGGATAGGATTTTGCCTATTATTTTTACCATGGAGAAACTATTTCCCCACTCACATTTCAATGTTATGCTTCATTTGACGGTACATATATCCATTGAATTAAATTATACTTTTATTGTGAAATATAGGTGGACGTATCCTATTGAGTGGTATAAGAATACAATAAAAATATTTATATATAAAAGAGATTATCATGTAGTATTAATAGCTAATGGTTATTTTTTGGATTAGTTTACTACTTTTTGTACTAAAAATTATATGGATGTTGAAACAATATTAGATAATCAATTTTGGATTAATGATTGGATAGATAGATAATGAACTATATTTCATATGGACAACATCAAATTTATATAATCTCTTTTATACATCATGTTTAATACTCAATTAGTTGCACTGTTTTTGGAAATCTTGTCTTATAACTTTTAATATTCAACTTTTACATATCATGATTACATATATAAGATGATAATTTTAACATGTCATTATCATATATTTAAATCAAATTAATTTTATTTATTAAAATTTCCCTTGTAGTAGTGATTATCAAATTCAATAGTCTCATTATGCATCATTTCATGATTAGTTCATAGATTTTGTATCCATAAATAAAATTTCATTTTGATTAATCTATATTAAAAAATTATTTCTTCATTAATATTTAATGAATTCCCTGAAAAATATATGTATATAACCAGTAAAAGTCAGGTGACCCTACATTGAATATAGAATTTAACCAACTAGAAGACAACCTATCTACAACGACTCATCATTACGAATAGTTAGATGATAATACCTATTAGATTAACATTATATATGTTGATGACACAAGTGGAACATAAAACTATGATATTTTTTATTAATATTTATATTTTGATTATTACTATTGTTAATTTAATGTCATAATTTCTATTTTATATAAAATAAGTTGAAATACATATTTTTTAAGTGTAATTTTGTTGATCCAGTCATTGGAACTAATGTGGATCAATTTCAGTTTACATTGTGGAACAATACATATATTGTATATTTAAATGGATGAGTTACTAACATACATTTAATTTTTTCATTTCATGTTGACACAATTTCATCACAACATTTTGACCTAATATAAATTTTAAATTTTTTGTGACAATGTCATATTGAGGAGTGTTTTTAATTGATTGAGATGAGATTCATGATACAGATTTTTTCAAAATCGCTATATCAACACAGTGTAGATCAGCATGAATATGATATTCAATAGTTTAGTGAGAAAAATGAAGGTGAAATGATCAATTTTAATGTCTAGTAAATTGTATAATGTTTTTCAGGGTCATTGTTTTTAAAACTATTATAAACTATTTATCTCTGTCTAAAATGTTTAAATATTTTTTACCGTCTCTTTAATGGATATATACTCTATGTGTTTACATCTATTAATGCTTTTTATGACAGCTGTAATGTAAGTATAACTGGAGCCATTATGACATTATTCTAGAGGGGAATCTACTTAAATGGGTTGAGGTATGTAAGAAAGCGATCTTTTATATATTTTCAATAATGATTTAAATATATATATATATATATACATATTTGAAATTATTTATTAAATAATTTTCAATATGATTCGACTCATCCACTTCTTAAACTCATAAGAGAGTTCCTAGTTGTGGGGTTTCAACATGACAAGAACTTTGATATATCATTTAATGATACATTTCATCTCATTGGAGAGTTTCCTCCATCTTTTAATCACTAGTTATTTTATATATCGGATGAACCACATAGATTCTTACTTACTACAAATAACTGTGATTCATTCCCTTCAAATTACTTAGATCGACAACGGAGGAATGTTCATGTTTGAGAGTCAATTTAGATTCTAAAATATTATTTAAAGACTTAAATTTGTGATAATTGTTTTTCTAATATACAATAATGTATGATTACTCAACCAATGAGTTTCTTCTTTTGTGTATGAGAAAATTTTTAAATATGTTGACATATATAAATGGATGATTTAAGAGGGGCACTTCATACCAATTATGGGTTCCCTAGACACTCTGGATAGAGTCCATAGAGGTTTTCTTCCAACATAGTTTTCTGAAATGGTTGAATATTGGTCTACTATGGATATTTTTGTTAGATTTATTTTTTATGGTTTACATATTGAAATGAATGTGTAACATTATAAAAATATGAAATTCGAATTAATTAAATTTAGGTGGTGGTAGTGTATCATTATGAGAATCAAGTTATGCAGAGACTACCTCAAATGCCTGGGACTCAACTGATGTGCTAGACTTGACATGATGTATTTATAATTTATTTTTTATATTTATTATTTAATATGGTTTTGTGTTCAGTAGTTATATCTTACTAGTTTATAGATACCAGAGCAATGTACACAAACAGATAGAATATCATTGTGGATATTAACTCGAGATCGAAATGATCTAGAGGTTATGAATATTATTGAATTTTTTAGTATTAATTAACAATACTTACATATATATTTATATTTATATATTACACATGGTTTATTTGATACCGAGTTAATATTGCAACCAGATGACCATTGATAACATTCCATGTATTTGGATGAGATATTTCATCACAACATAGATCATGATGAACATTAATATAATTTTACATATGTAATAGATATTCTATATTCTGTAATTTCATGTTCTAAGGTTGTGTCTCCTATTGTTATTGGGATGAAACAATGGTGGACAAATTTGGAAGCATGATTCATGATCCTGAGATGGTAAATACAGAATTGATATCTATGTTCAGTGTACTATGGGAACACATCTTCTTGGGTGATGGTGTAGTGAATACCATGATGTATATTTTTACTACTTTTTTATTAAATTAATTAATTTTATTATTATAACATTTATTTTTATAAGACCATACAAAAAAATAAGAATGTAGAATCCATGGTCCTACAAGATCCATCAGATCAAGGAGGTGTGTTTCATTTTATATTTATGGATTCTCATTCAAATTGAATTTCTCAATTTATATTCTATTTTTACATAATTGTAAAATATATTTTTCAATTTTATTAAAATAATATTTGACCATGAATCAATTCAAAACCAAATAAATATAATTATATTGATGTGAAAATTTACTAAAATTACAATTAAGTGATTTTTTTCTTTAAATATCAAAAACATGTCAACTATATTAACTGAATAGATGGTGCAACATAAGGTTATTTTTTCCACTTATTAATTTCTTAAATTGACTTATTACCAGTTTAAGAGTATAAAATTTGGATGGAAACATGGATTAGTGTGAAATCATAAGAGAATGATGATGTTCAATTAACATTGAATCTGAGTAAAATGATCTTTATGTCGTTTATATTCTGTAGGAATCACCAACACATCGATCATATATCCAAATTGGTTTGTTTGATCAAATGTGGTGTTTTACAAAATATTAGTAAATAAGTGAAAATTCACATAAAGGGGTTTCATACCAAGAGAAAATAGATATATTGACATAAAAGTTAGTTATAAAACACTGTGAGTCATTTTTGATCATTATGAATCATCATCACATCCATATAATGCTCATGCCACTATGTATGATATATAATAACTTGTGACATTGTATAGTCTTATTAAATGTCATTTCTACCATCATTGGGTAATAAATGAGAAAACGAAATCATATTGTTGTGGAAATATTAGAAAAAAATCCTCAAATCATTTTTAATTTGTCAGAATCAATCACATGCCAATTTGATGCCCAAAATAATCAGGACTATTTAAGTTAAGTGTCTAGGGATTAAAACCAACCAAATGTGCTTTTTTTGTCATTATAAATTTAGAAATTGTTATCTAGGTCATTTATTTTCTATAAGAATCAAGGTAACAATGATCAAATACCTGAATTACTTAGGGTCATTGAATGTCATGTCTATCTATAAAATATGGAGTTGATTGAAATGACTTAAAATGATTTAATACCAAGTAAAAAAATTTACATGATATTTTTTCATAATAATCACATAGAAATTTCAAATCTATTGGAGTCAATGTTGTATCCATCATATTATTTAGTATCCTGATACAATGGAATATAATGAGTATCATTGTATAGTATTATTAAAATTAAAAATCTCCCATGGTTTAAAAACAAGAAAACAACGTTGTCTCGATGTGAATATCCATGAGAATATTCCTTGAATAATTTTTAATCAATTAGAATCAATCAGGAATAAATTTTACATCAATATTGATCAGCATAACATGTGTAATGATTTTAAATTACTATCATTTTATTAATAATGGTAAAATAATATGGTTAGTGGTGAAAACTAACAAAAATAGATTTGATTATGTTGAAATCCTATGAAACAATTTTTTAATAATTTTAAATCTATAGGATTCAATGGAGAATCGACTGGATTTCCAAATTTTTTTGGCTAACCGGAAGTGGCATCCCCCTTGAATGTGGAGTTAAATGAAAAAATCACATAAATGGAATAATGTAATTAAAATACACTAGGATAGATAAGAAATCATAACCTAATGATCACAAAGTCATTTTTATCTAATGGAATCAACTCCTTATCCATCTGATTCTCATTTCTACTTGTATGATGGAAAATAATAGACAACATTTAATAGTTTTATTAAAATGACATATCTCACATAAGTGGTCAAAATGATCAAATGATGTTGGATTGAACAGAAAATATTGGTTAACATTCCTTGAATCGTTTTTTATGTTTTGGAATCAACAAAACATCAATATGAATCTCAAATTGATTGGTATGGATTATGTAATGATTTGAAAATATTATATTTTTTATAATTATAGTCAAATATAGTATGTTGGGGTTAGAACCAGCCAAACAATATTTTACTGACATGAAATGTCAGGAAAAAATATAATTTAGTCATTCAAGTGTATATGAATCATTTACACAATGTTTAAATTCATAAAATTCCAATTATGTTCCTTGGTTGTGTAATTCCTTGCAAATGGTAATATGTGACAAATCACATAAAAGGGGAGAACATGAGATTGTTTCAAACCAAAATCAATCAAATTTACTTATTAAAATATTAGAATAAAGTATACGGTTGATTCAGATCTTTTCCCAATGAGTGAGAAATGGCATGTTCTTCACTATTCTACTCACTTATTAATATTTTTTTTCATAATTACAAAAAAAAACACGTGAATTGTATTTAGATTATTTAATGAATAAAAATAAGTCAATATGTAGATGTATAAAAACGGAATGTGATAAATTTAAATATTCATAAGGATGAATTCCATTGAGATATATCATTATTTTTTAATCATCCAAATCAATGAAAACTTATAATAACATTCACCTATTCGCCCTCTAATTTTTTCTTGGATATGGAACTACTAATTATAATGAGAAATCCCAGAACAAAATTAAAACAATTGTTTTATTGAAATAGTTTCTGATTGAAAAAAGTGGGGGTAAATTTAGTTTATAAAATAACAAAATTTAAAATAAAAAACATCTATATTAAAAATGATAAGAATCACAAATCGTCTATTGATTATAATAATACAATCAGATATAGGGACTTTTCGATTAATTCAATATTTAGCCGTATCACAGACAAACAGATAAAATAGTTTGCTGGAACAATTATTATAATGAATAAAATTTTAATTCACATGAAAAACATAAGATTTATATTTTATAAATAATAAATAAAAATTAAATTTATATTATCATTGAATTCTATTTTTATAATACAATTTACTCATAAACTTCTGAGTGAAGCTAGTCAACATTCGTGAATAATCATATCCAATGTTTTTAGTAACTATTATATGGAATGCCTTTCCATACCTAGAAATCCCTCGATCGGATGGGTTAGAATCATCACTATCATTCAATACCCTAGAATCACATGACAAGATGATAAGATTATACTCTATTTTTCTTGACCATGAGATCTCTAGATTTAATGATCTATTCATGTCTTAATATCCCTCAAATCCATTAGTCTAATTGATCAGATTAACTATATTGATATCCCCTATAGCCCATGATCATTTCCAGGATTAGACATGTGATTATAAAAGTAAATTGTTCTGGGGGAATTACAATTTTTATAATGATTCCTTATAACTTCATCTCTCTAAATAATTAAAAATAATATTAATGAGATGTTAATACATAGTAATCAATAGATAACATGGGTTAATAATTACATCAGCTCTCAAATATTAAAATGACCTCCTATTAATTTATGGTTTTCTAATGGTCATAATTTAGAGTTAGTTGCAATGACCTCAAATAGCTTGCATCTGACAACTCAAAATGATATGGTTCTTTTCCTTTCTAGCTAAAGATTATTTCAAATTTGATAGTTTGATATCACTAAAATTATCACAATTTCAATTGACATTATTATTCCCTATGATATATAAAATTCTATTCAAACATATTGTAAAAAGATTATCAGTTAATGCACTTCTTTAGTGATTTCAAATCCAATATAATGAAAAAGGGATAGTATGATGAATCGGTACAATGGTTAGTCTGATAGTCGAGAGTATTTTTATTATGTCTTAACTATAACAAAATATCAAACCACTATTAAGTCCATTATATCGTATGCACCTTCATTCTGATTGATCAGAATGTATTATAATATGTTTATATTTTATTCATTTGATTTATTTCTACTTTTTTTAATAATCGAATGTTTTCTTCAAAAACATACTATGAAATTTTCGAAATAAAGTTACTAAGTTGGTTTTTTAATATTTTTTTATTAATTTTCAAAACTACATAAAACAAATGTATTAATTAAGACTTATCACCGAACAATGCCCCCTATTTCGGAATGGTCAAAACACAACACATAATGTGATAATATATTTATATTTAAAATAACATAAATCTTGTTATACATTAATGATCATCAAATATATACCCCATATCTCAACTCCACTAGAGTTTATAACGTCATTAAAATTTGATAGAATGTATTAATTTTTTCTGCACCGTAGGAGAATATCTCACCCATATGATAATATATCAAATCCATGAACCATTTTATTCTTCTACAGTTTTATAAATTCATTCTTCTTTATAAATTCAAACACGTTTTTGAAATTTCAAAATAATATGAAGGGTATATTATGTGAAATTTTAGAAATAGGTAAAATAAGAAATAATTTTATGTTAAATAACTAATAATCCAATACATAAATGAACGAACATTCATCAAAAACTATTTGAATTACATTTAGAAAAAATATTTTTGGATGAAAAATTCATTCAGCTTTAAAATTCCAGGAGAACAAAAAATCAATATATAGATCAATAGCTCAAATAAAAATTTTCATTTTTTATTCATCAACTTTATCACAACTTTTTTCATTTTCATAAATGCATCATTATTCTTCTAATCCCTTGAAAGAGATTATTTCAAATTAATTATCTAGTCCTCCATCAATGTTTTCTTTGGAATTTATGAATTATCTATTTCAAATTCCCCAAATAAAATTTTATTTTCCTCTATTATAAGAAACATATCATCTTCATATGTCTGGAGTCTATTATTTCATATATCTATACATAGAACTATTTCGTTTAAACAAATTTCCTCCTCATTATGATCCTTAATTGTATCTCTGAACTCTTCATAGAATATCACTCTAAATAGCTATTTATAAATTATCAATTGATTTTTACATTTCTAAATAAGGTCTATTTACTTCCATAAACATATAATGATGAAAATTGTGAATAATTTTCACTTTTTTGAACATTAAACCATCTGATTTTACAATCTCTTTTAAGACATTCCCTTTTCATGTAAGGATTTCAAATAATCCTTATTAAGAATAATTTTTTATGGTGAAAATTTTAATGATTTTGATTTTTTAGACTAGTAATTTTACACCACATTTATTAGTTTGGATGATCTAGAATGGAGTCCTATAAGATTTTCATGGTTTTGAAAATAAACAAAAAAACATTCTGAGTAACTATCCCTTCATAGATTGTTGATCCTAATAAATAATATAAAGTATTTGTTCTAAAAGACTCTAAACCTAGTTTATCATCCTTATCAGTATCCTCAATGGCTTTCTAAGAAACATTTTCTTATTTTGATATCTTAATAATTTCCACTTTTTTATCATATACATATTTATCTAAAAAATTTTAATGGATTGTTTTATTCTTCCATAGATTTTGATGAAGACATTTCTTCATCATTGAATGATGATTATTCTACCCCAAATTTCCCAATTCTGAATCCTTTTCTGAATGGGAAGCCAATGGATTTCATTATTATTATGAGTCTGGAGTTTCATTTCTTTTAACTCTTCATCATTCCCTATTTCATCATTTTCATCAAAATGTATATCTTTTTCCTAGTCCATTTCTTATTTTTCTTCTAATTTTTATACTTTTTTCCCTTCTTCTCATTTATCTTCCTCTTCTTCTAATTCCTTCCCAAACTACAACAGAAAATTTTATTTTAATATTTGGAAAATTTAAATCAATATCTATAACATTTTTTATAGAAACATTATCCCAGCCTTGAAACCTAATTATCCTTTAAATAGTTGAATTTTACATTTAATACCATTTTCCCACCATGATTATTTCTCTGTGAACTTCTCCCTATGAAAAATATTATCAATTTTCCAATGTAAGAGGACATGATCCAATTATTAAAAAAATGAAAAAACAGAGGAAATAACACTTAATTGATTGGTAAGAGTCAATAGAAATGTATTTGAGAACTGATGTGGTACATAGTGCATCACAATGTAATAATGTAAGGATAGTAACACTTAGAATTCAATTAATTTCTAAGGCATTGAATTAAATTCTTTATCTGATTTGATGATCAATAATTAATTGTATATATGATTGGAATTTAATGTTTATCTCTTAATGTTTTGAATTAAATGATTCATTTTAATATGTATCAATCAAAATTTAAAAAATATAAGTTTGAAAAAGAAAAAATTATGATAACTGAATGAATAAGAAAAATATAATATATTATAACTAATGAAGTAAAGTGGAGTAAAACTAAAATAAGAAATCCTTTTATAGTAGAAATCTATCTTCGGTATGAGAAATCTAATTTTCAGGGTTTTATTATGGAATACACATTATGATAATGTTAATAATAAAAAAATATACTGATCATTTTGTAACAATTTTTTAGTTGGAAATTTCATATGATATTTTCATATAGAAAACCTTTTATAACATATTTCATTTTTGGTAATATCTTTGAATCCAAAGAATCATTTGTATATCATTTTTGTGTAAGAGATATTTTAAGATAAAATATGACTCAAAAAATATTTATATTTTTTAAAAATAAAATAATTTGGAAAGAAAACGGTTTAGATGATTTAAATCATATATACTACCCATTTCAAAAAGAGTTAATTAATGCGTGTGGATTGATAATAAAAATTATATACAAATTTTGAACTCATATTGATCATTCGTAGCTTATGTTTAATGTATTGCATTCTATCTGAACTAATGTGTCTATTAAAAATATTAATAAGTTGTTTTAGCATTCAAATGAATTAGAAAAGAATATATCTTTTCCATCTGTGATCTTGAAAAAAAATTGCGCCATCTGTCTATTTACATTGCACATAAGTGATGTGATGAGTTATTACATAGTGTAATGGAACTTGTGTTATCAGAAAAAATTTATTCCTTAGTAAAAAAATTAGGTCATAGTCAGTGAGTCTGTGTTGAATCTACCACATTTGTTCACAACGTCATCCAACTACCACATGTTTGTCTTCAATATTAGAATTTGAATCATAGGGGTTTAACATAAAAATTCACGATACTTGAGCTTCTCTTATGATATGATATGTTCGAGAAGTAATTTTACAGTCCATTTTGAATCCACCAAAATTAGCATCTAAAAAACATAGTTCAAAATAATTTATAGATAAATAGAATAATCCTAAATCCATAGTTCCATTATGATATGAAAAAAATCTTTTTATTGCATTGTGATGAGATTATCTTTGATTGGAATGATATATAGCATATATTCAAATGAACAAATTAAATATGGGTTGATGGATGTTGACTAATGTAAAAAACCAATAATAACAATAAATGTCTTTATATCAACTCCATTCCTAGCATTATCATGATCATACGTATTGGAAGTTCCAATGGAGGTACTACTACTATTAGTGATATCATACTTGAATTTATTAAGATTGAATATTATATAATTATGTCTAGATATTGAGGTTCATTTTGGTTTTTTGGTAATTTTAAAACATGTAATGTATTTTAACCAACACATCATACTAATTCCTAACTCATATTTCAGAATAACTTATAAGGAATATATAAATAATTTTTAGTAGAAAAAAAATTAATTTCAAAAAAATATATCTGTAAAATTAGAAATTATTTATTATTTTTTTTCAAAAATATGGATCTATAAATCCATTAAAATTGTTTTTTTAACAAAAATCCATCAAACATTTCATATTACAGTCTATGCACTTGTTTAAGTCCATAAATAACTTTGGTATACGCATAAAAAAATTCTAGAAGTTTTATATTTTTAATGATAGGGATTGTTATACATAAATTTTTCATAAACATATATATTAACTAATGAACACCTCACATAAATTTGAAATATAATTAAATTTAATAATTATGCAAATTCTAGAATTATTCGAATAAGTTCATGTCTTGATAATGGTGGATATGGTATTCAATATATTAATACCTATTTGTGATTATAACCATTAGTAACAAGTTTAGATTTAATTATTACAATTTTACAATTTTCATCACATTTGTTCAAAAAAACCATTTCACTCTAATTATTGATGTTTCATTAGGATGCTCAACCAGTGTCCATTATCTTTTCCATTCAAACTCATTGAGTTTATATGGAATTTCATTAATCGATTACTCGTCATCTAAAGATTCATTTTGATTCAAAGTAGAGAATTTTCATAAAAATTACTGATGTTCAATTTCATTTTTAATGACATTATAGGTCTAATCGAATAATCTAGATCACCAATGATATTATCACTATGTAGATTCTTAGTAAGCAACTAACTCCTTGGGATTTTAATTGTCTGTAAATTACCAATATGATGAAATCATTTTTGATGAAAAACATCAGAAATATGATCTTGAGATGTTTTCTCAGTTGAATATATTACAATCATAGTTTGAAAATTAGTAATAGAAATAAAATTTGGTAATGTAAGATGGGATTTTTTGAAAAGAAAAAAATCAGTTTCATCGAGCTTTTAATTATGGTTATTTTAAATAGTGGTTGATAAAGTGCCAATTGAATGTGTGGAAAAAATCATTGAAATTGTTTTGGTTCATGTTGCTATTTTAATCTAATCAACTTTTGTATCTCTCTTGGATTAGTTCTTACTCATCTCCAAACATGAACATCCACCACAAATTTGGTAGATCCAACTAATACATATGCGTTAATTCACACCCAAGTGAGTCAAAATGGATTACATGAATGAATGAACAGGCATGCAAACACTTAAATAATAAGTAGATATATGGAATTAATGCCAACAATTTAATTTAATAATATATTTTCTGAAATAAATTTCATGAAAAGTTCTAGTCAAGACTCATGATAATCAAAAAGTATGCAACAAATTATGAATTTAATAAAATTATGATTCAATTTAAATTATTCTTATTTATGATAAATCATGTCCGAATGAATTAATTATATTATTTAAATAATAATTTATTTTATCTTAATTCGAAAATATATTTCATTATTAATCTCATACTTCATAGTTTTATAAAAATAAATTTAATTTATATAATATTAATTGAGTACCTATATGTACCATGGAGGAAAAACGATTAGTAACCATCCAGACTACCAAATATGTATTATAATAATATAATTTTTCCCATCATATATATGTCATACACAAATTATCATATTATTTAATGAAGTATACTATCATCTTAATGATTACACTGATTACAAAAAAAAATTCACGTGTTATTCATCAATATAAAAAGATTAATAACTATAATATGACTCATTCATGATATCCATATCTATACATTGTACATAAAATAATTATATATATATATATATATATATTAAAATGCGTCGCATGGAATGTCAATAAAAATTAAATACCACAACCAAAAACCTTATGATTATGTTTCCATGGTATAATAAATTAATTTTTATTTTTTTGTAATTTTATAAAAATGCACATTGTGTACAAGCTAGCTACATGGTGTTCTCTACATTCAACATCTATCAAATACATCCACATGGAGAATTGTCATGTAATCGTTGACCTCGAAAAAGATAGAATACGTGATGTGTACATGGGCTACATGTCCTATTGTCTCTGACATACATGGTCACCAGTCAGGTAGGCCGTGTATTAAGATACATGACCCATCTATAAATAAATGATTATAGACAATGTAGTCTAGATGATTTTGTTATAGACTATCCCAGTCAAAACCTAGTGTTAAATTAACGCAACTTCATGTAATAAATGTACACTCATTTTATTAATTAAAATTTAATTTTTTCTTCATTAAACACTAGTAAAATACGTGTACCTCCATGAAACATGGTTTGTACTATTATGTTACGCGGTCAGATTCCTCCACACCTCCAGATGTGATCAACAAATTTTTTTCTATCATAAAATTTGGCCATTTGATTATATTTTTGTGAAATGATACTAGAATATGTATATTTCAAATTTTCATTCATGAAATATTTAAGTGAAATATAATACTAAATTTAAAATTCCTAAAACAGTGAATGATATTTATATAATTATAAAAAATTATTCGACCGTCTCGAAACAACATGGAGGTTCCTAGTGAAATAGAAGCATGTGATGTCTCTTTCCCAACATTTCATTTTTTTCATAATAAATTACGAATCAAATATTTATAAGAATATAATCATTTTCATCATTAAAATTTTATAATAAATTGACAATGTATTAAATATCATAACCAGAGCACAATATAATCACATAATATTAATTATTAATTTAGTCAATTATAAAATTACAATGTGAGAGTGATTTTCATTTTTGGAGGTTCTAAAAATAGAAATACGTTGTATTGTTGTTTCATTGTAGGAATCAAAGTTATATTCCCTATAATGATGAAGGATCATAGTTTTCTTCAAGGTACCTTCTTGTTTAATTTAGGGTTTTAGTCTTCGGCATATGGTTAATGGAATTTTTTGAGGAGGTATAATGAATATTGTGGTGTATTGGGAACTCGGGATATGAATGATATGTGATTTTATGTATCATAAAATTGTTGTTTGGTTTGTGTATAGTTATCAGTAATTATGCCACAAAACCATGCTTTCCAAGAGGAAGGGGTTCATTGTTTTTTAAACCTTGTTTGATTCAATGTTAATCTATATGGGCCAAGAAAGAGGCATTTTTCATGAGTTGTCAAAATATCTAAGGATCCACAGGTAATCCTATCACTCAACCCCTCATAGATAGAGGTATATGAATTGTAATTCCCCGAACCCAGTTACCCAGAGTCGGTGCATTATTACATAACATTGTCATGATCACAAGAAAGATCAAATCTCGAAAGACCGATTGGTTTCGTAGCCTTGGAAACACTAGATATATTCATAAGTTTTACATTAAATCAATAAAATGAAAACTAAACAAATATAGTCTCCATGGTCCACACTCATATCCCCACTGAATATTCCTTCAAGTCAGTCATAATACACTTCTTCACATCCTGGGAAAAATAAAACATTGAAAGGGGTGATCTCAAAAGCTCAGTAAGGATAACAATATGGCAGAAACATTCATAAGGAAACATAAGCATTTAAGGCAATGTATAAATAAAACAAAAGCCTTATTAAACTATAACTTCAGCATAATATGGAAAAAGTAAAATCAAATAATTCCATTTACTTACTCACATGGATATTCTACTTATCGAATAATCACATGAAATATCAATAACCACGTTCATATTATGGGAATGCATAATGCCAGACTATCATAACCAGATAGTCAAGGCCTTTTTCCAAGACTACAAATAAGATTTTGTCAAGGCCTTGTGCCAAGACACTAGTTTGTCTCATGAGACCTACCAATGCATCGATGAGCTATAGCAGGCTTCACCCGTCACATATTAAGTCCAATGCATTCCTCATATGAATAGGTTTTAACATAACATAATCATTCGTATAAAAACTAGCATACGAAATGTCAACACTTTCTTCATAAACCATGAATGGTATAAAAATAACATATCCACAGTCAAACATACCTCAAAACATTAAAAACAATATGAAAGTTTTTCATCATAATGAAACAATTTCAAATAAGCTTAAAATCCATCGAAGGATGTTGACATAGATAAATCAGAACAATTTGAGAGAAATATCTCCTTTGTGAAATCTTTTAACAGTCACATAATTATAAAATAAAACCTTTACTTTGAAAATATTCTTATAAGCTTTTAAGGGAAGCTTTGATGAAGTTACAACGGTGGAAAATAGCCGCACCCGCCGTATAAGTTAAAAAAACATTCTTATCTTAAATTTGTCGAAAAGGTCAAAAAGTACCTTGTTTGGAAAATGACGGAATGATTTCTATAAAAAACTTAAAATGGTATAAATGACTTTAAGCCATTTTCTATTATATAGTAAAAATATTTTAAATGGAATTTTTAAGAACATGGATGTGGATGATAACGAGGTCCCCATAGATAATTACGAATAATCAAACTCGGATAAGGAAGAGATTGTGAAGTAAACCCTTACCTTGTACTTTTCCATAGTAGATGGTATGTTAACCTCTTTTATAATAGTTAAAACATTGTTTTTAAATTATACAAGAATCATATATATTAATATGATATCATATATGATCTTTTAACATTGCTTTATTCATAATATCTTAGTATTATCTTCATTTCGGGTGATAACTGATTCATTCTCCATATATGTTTGGTTATATAAGACATGTTTGTAATGGATAGGTTTTATCTTATTAATATATAGAATTATATAATGTCTATAATCATTATTTTTAACCATCAAATGAAAATTATTCTGGAATGGATATGATGGGGAATGAATCTTATCGCGTTCGTGGAGACGGCATTCCATACGTACGCACGAGCGAAAATATCATTATTTCAATATTAAAATAATATATAATTGGATGGTATATCATATAGAAAGAATAATTATCATGTTATATTTATTATTTACATGAATTATACATCATTATTATACCCGTATAAATAATAATATATTGAATAACAATTACACCACAACGTGGAGACGGTAAGCCGTACGTACGCACATATGGTGACATGTCATTCAAATGATGGGTATAATACTAAATATGGTTGTGATATATTTATAATAACATCAAATTATATGGAATATACTGGAGTTATTATTTTATAATGGAAATAATAAACAAAAAGGAAGTGTAAGATGAAAGGAACTTTAAAAAGAGTGGTGAAAACCTTACCTCTTCTTCGGGTTCTACCTTTTGATTTGATCAAAAGGACTCCTTAAAATGGCTTTCTGATCAAACTAAGGCCTTTAGGTTGAAGTGAGGGAAGCTGGGAGAGTATTTGGGTCGGGGTTGGCCGAACCAAATGGCTTGAGAGGTGTGAGTAATTGGATAGAAGTGGTCACCTTTTATAAGGGAAAGGAGGGGCTCTTTAGGAAAGAGTGAAAATATTATTTTATAATATAATGATATTCGGTTTGTAATGGTCCAAAAATCACTGAGGAAGAATATAAGATGACTCATATTCGAAATAAAATTAACCAATAAGAATTGGAAAGTTTTTAGATAATATTTTATTCACTATAATCTTCTTTTTTAAAAGATTTATTAATGAGGTAAACATTACATCATTATTGTGTCATTAATAATTTAACGTATTTGATGTCTAAAAATTCAAAGAAAAATACTATAATGTATAAAATTAATTTATCTTTCTAATGAATATTTATAATCAAAAATCCAACATATATAACCCTATGTAAAAATTGTTCTTCTAAAGGATATAAGCTTTTGTCAATTTTGTGTTTATTTTAACTTTATTAATATAAAGTGTCCCTACCAATTAAATGTGGCTCCATGGGGTCCCAAAATAGACCCAAGGATGATAGTGGTCTGGTATGTGTCCACCAATATGGTTAGGACACGTTTTAGGGTAATTTATTATTATTATAATTTTATTTTGTTACCCTTATTTACCGGATTTACCCTTTAACCATAGTAAATAAAATATTTACTGAAGTAATTATTCAAAATGTGTAAAAATAAAAGTTAACTATTTACATAATTTGGACATCCTAATTCCAAATATGGAATCCATTTTTCTAAATTCAAAACACAGAAGTGACAGAAATTAATTTAAAATTAATTTCCGCTGTCAAAACCAAAAGTGTGTTTTTAAGATATAATAACTATCAAAAGATTGACACTTGTTTATGTCCAATTTAATTGTGAAATTATTTCCAATGACCAACATTGTATTAAATGATAAAAATCTATTCAAATATACTTTAAAATCACTCAAATTCATAATTTATCACTATTAATTATTTTGATTAAAAAACTTGTTTTTAATTAAAATTTAGTAATTTTCACTATTCATCAAATATAAAATTTAACTGAAAAATACCAAAATTTCACCTAAGGATAAATTCGATACTATGAATACAAATATTAAGTTCATTTTGAAAGATAAGATTTATAAAATTTCAAAAAGTAGGTATTACTATTCATAACAGCTAGTTTAATTAGTTGTGGTGTGTTAGAACTCAAGATTGCGTACAACACCTACTATTGCATTATTCTAAGGGAAACGTATCGTGGAAGCTTGGGGTGTTACATTCTCCCCTCCTTCAAATAATTGCTTCCTCGCAATTTCTCATGTATTACTGCATAAAAAGACTCGGGTGGTTTTTCATCATATGTTCTTTGGGTTCCCACGTTGCCTCTTCCATCTTATGGTTTCTCCACAGAACTTTTACCTGACGAGTCGTCGGGTTTCTCAGCACTTGCTCTCAGGTGTCAGGATCCTGATGGCCTCTTGGCAATATGACAGATCGGGTTCTAGTTCTAATTCCTCATAGGTCAGTACATTCGTTGGGTTAGGCATGTATTTTCTAAGCAGTGAAACGTGGAATACATCGTGAACTTTGGAGAGACTTGGCGGCATTGCCAAACGGTAAGCTACAGCCCCAATATGATCTAGAATTTCAAAAGGTCCTATATACCTGGGTCTCAATTTACCTTTCTTACCAAAACGTATAACTCCCTTCCATGGAAATACCATTATGAAAACATTATTTCCCTCCTGGAACTCCAAATCATTCCTTCAGTTATCGTCACAGCTCTTCTGCCTACTTTGAGAAGCATTGATGTGGTTTTAGATTACCTTCACCTTTCCATCGTTTCTTCCACCAGTTCTGGTCCAACAAGTTTTCTTTCACCAACGTCATCTCAAAACGCTGGTGTGCGACATCTCTTTCCATATAACGCTTCATATGGTGCCATCTGAATGCTTGTATGGAAGCTATTGTTATAGGAAAATTCCACCAGTGGTAAATATTGATCCCACATACCCTGAAAGTCAAGTGAGTATGATCTCAACATGTCTTCTATGTTTTGAATAGTTCATTCGGATTTTCCATCTATTTGGGGGTGGTAGGAAGTGCTCAAATGAAGTTCAGTATCCAAGGCCTTCTGAAGACTTTTCCCAAATCTTGAAGTACAACGGGGATCAAGATCAGAAACAATCGATAGGGGTACTCCATGAAGTCTCACAACATCATTAATATATAGTCTTACTAGACGTTCAAGTGTTAAATCCTCCCTTATAGCTAGAAAATGTGCTGACTTAGTATGACGATCAACAATGACCCATATTGAATCATTATTTCTAGGAGTCTTTGGTATTCCCATGAAAAAGTCCATCGTAATATTATCACATTTCAACTCAGGTAGGGAAGATGTTGCAATACTCCACTGGGATGTTGCCTTCCAGCTTTAACTTGATGACAAACAATACATCTTGACAAAAAATCAGCAATCTCCCTCTTCATGTTGTCCCACAAAAAATGTTCCTTTAAATCTCTATACATTTTGGTGCTCCCATGGTGTATAGAGAAATTGGAACTATGAGAATCATCCAACAATTCCCACTTTAAATCAGTTATATCGGGAACACATAGTCTCCTCACAAATTTCATAATTCCATCTTCATACACAAAGTCACTCAATCTCCCATCATTCACAGCATTAATCTTCTTTTTATACTCTTCATCATCGGCCTGAGAAATCTTTATCCTTTCTAGTAAATATGGTTTCACAACCATTTGAAAAAGTTTTGATGTTTCACCTTCCATGGTGATTCCCATATCCATCTTTACTAGATCCATGAAAATAGGACCCCTTTCAACTCTCATAATGTTCAAAACTCCATGATCCTTTCTACTCAAAGCATCTTCCACCTTATTTGCCTTCCTCGGGTGGTAGTGTATCATGAAATCATAATCCTTGAGTAGTGCAAGCCATATCCTTTGCCTCATGTTGAGTTCTTTCTGTTAGAAAATATACTTCAAACTCTTGTGATCGGTATATATCTCAAATTTTTTACCATAGAGATAATGTATCCATATCATCAAAGCAATGATTATAGCAGCTAACTCAATATTATGAGTATTATAGTTTTGCTCATGAATTGTTAGCTATCATGATGCATAGGCAATAACCCTATCATTCAGCATAAGGACACAACCAAGTCCTTTCTCGATGCATGACTATAAATAACGAACCCATCATTCCCCGATGGTAGTGTCAATACAGGAGCATTGACTAATCTTCTCATTAGATCATCGAAACATTATTCACACTCTTTTGTCCAAACAAATACAACCCCTTTACGTGTGAGCTTCGTTAATGGGTTAGCCAATCGGGGAAAATTCAGGATGAAACGTCGATAATAACCTGTTAAACCAATAAAACTACATTCCTCAGTTATACTCATCGGTGATGGCTATTCTTGGATTGCCTTGGTCATAGATGGATCAACAGATATTCCATATTTGGAGACAATTGTCCATGAAATGAAATCTCTTGAAGCCAGAATTCACATTTTCTAAACTTCCCATATAATTCATGTCTTCTAAGAGTCTTTAGGATAATGAGCAAGTGATTTTCGTGATTTTCATGGCTTTTGAAGTATACTAAGATATCATCAATAAATACCAATACAAAGTCATCAAGATGTTCCTTGAAAACATTGTTCATTAGATCCATGAAAATAGAGGGTGCATTAGTCAATCCAGAAGACATTACTGTAAACTCGTAATGCCCGTACCTTGTTCGAAATGCTGTCTTCGGAATGTATTCCTTCTTCACACACAACTGATGGTATCCAGATCGAAGGTCAATCATTGAAAAGTATTGAGCTCTATGAAGTTAGTCAAACAAATCATCAATGCGAGGTAGGGGAAACTTGTTTTTTATTATTATAGTATTGATCTCTCTATAGTCAATGCACAACCTCATAGATCCATCTTTCTTCTTAATAAAAATAACATGAGCTCCCCATGGAGAAAAACTAGGGCGAATAAATCCCTCATTACTCAATTACTCTAGTTGTTTCTTTAGTTCAAATAATTCCACTGTGGCCATTCTATACGGGGTCTTTGATATAGGCCTTGATCCAGGAATTAAATCAATGGAAAACTCAACTTCTCTTTCGGGAGGATGTCTAGGTAAATATTCCGGTAACATATCAACATATTCTCTCACAATAGGAACATCCGATAATTTGAATATTCTTTTCCTCACCAGTAGTAATTTCATTCTCTTACTCCCCAATTATTGAATTTAGTTGAGCTACTGGGGGTGAATCTAGATAAGAATTAGGTTGCGACGATTCTGATCTAATGATAAGATGTTAGTTATCATCATCATCATGAATCATAACCTCCCTCTTATTATAATAAATCTTTGCATCATGGTCTGAAAGTCAATCCATACCGAGGATTATATCAAATTCAGTCATGGGTATGACGATGAGATCAGCAGATAAAGAACATTTATATGCCCTAAGGGGAACATATCCACAGAACTTTGTAGCAATGATACTTCCATTAGGGGGTTTGACTGAAAACTCTCTTGTTAAATCAAATTGGAAATATCTAATTTTCTTAGAAAACTGGGAAGATATGAATCATTGCGATGATCCAGAATCAAATAATTCATTTTTAAAACTTGAGGAAACCATTAAATTACCTGCCACCACGTCTTTTGGAACTTCTACCTCAGCTGTAGTGATAGCATAAGCTTGGCCTTGATCCCTTGGCCTCTTCTGAGGTATGTTCCCCAAACTCTTAGGATATACATTTGCATTATTTCCCATTTCCCTGCAACTGTATCACTGAACATTGGCAGCTTCTTTCTTCCCTTTGCAATATCGAGCTTTGTGGCCTTTCTCACCACAATTTTAATAGACTCCCATTCACTTCAAACATGTACCATGGTGATTCTTCCCACAATTACTGCATGATGGATGTTCTACTTTTCCTTTCTTCTCCTTATTTCCGTTTCTAGAGTTTACAACAGATCTCTTCTTATCCTGCTTCGCTTTAATGACATAAGACTTAGAGAATTCCTTTTCCGTCTTTATCGCACACGAGACAATATCGTCATTCGACGAGAAGGTTTGTGAGACTAATGCTTGATGGAGAAATGGTTTTACCCATCAAAGAAACGATCAACCTTACTTCTTGGGTTACGTATGTAATCTGCAACATACCTTTCTAACCTTGTAAAGTTAGCCTCATACTTTGTTACATTCTCATCTTCCTTCTGCCTCAGACTCAGAAATTGCCTTTCCATATATGCTCGATGGTCTTGAGGAAAGTATTTTTCTAAGAATAGTTCCTTGAACTCCCGCCATTCCATATTTGATATTTCATTATCTTCCTTCGAGTTTTGAATCAGTGACCACCATTGATCGGAATCTCCAGTGATGCGGTAGACTGCCATGACAGCTTTCTCCCTTTCGCTACTCCCCAAGGCATGAAATATTTTCTCTAAGGAGTTTATCCGTTGCTCAGCTACTAATGGATTTGTACCCCCATTGAACGTTGGTGGTTGTTGCCTCAAAAAACGGTCTAGCATTGATCCTCCACGTTGTGGATTAGGGTGCTCCATATGAGTAAGGTTATTATTCATAACCTGAGAGTGTTGTCCCAATATAGTGAGAGGATGATCCGCACCAGTTGTATCACCAGCTCCACTATAATTATCTTGAGCAGGAGGGAAATCCCTACATGGAGTCCATGCATTGATACGGTTTCCATTTCGTCTACTAGGTGCCATTTCTAAATAATGGCATAAACTAGATTAGTTTATGAATCGAAATACATAATTCCATACTCATAAAACAGTTAACATAAATTGTACAGTAAATGGATATAATCCATAATCATAAGAAATGTATTCTTTAAGGAAGTATATACTCACAACCCTTCATAATGACTTGTAAAGAAAATGAGAATAATCCTAAGCATTTCCCACGGGAGTGTCGTAACCAAGAGTGCAGCAAGCCCCTTTGTCATGTACAAGGATACCGCGGGTCAAGCCCGAAACTCCTTGTCAGAGTTTTCACTCCTAGGTATATCTGTGCCAGAGCCGCCTCTACCTGCTCGTATCTAGAAAGGGATGTATTGCTCGGAAAATAGACAAAATATCTACTTTAACAAAATTCTAGGATGTTCTTCTATACTAATCCTCAAAGTATATCTTAGGGATATGTGCTCTAATCAGAGTTTATCTAAATCTAGCTTCCAAGGTTTGTACTAAACATCCTCTGATACCAACTATAACGCCCCAACCCCAGTTACCCAGCGTCGGTGCATTATTACATAACATTGGCATGATCACAAGAAAGATCAAATCTCAAAATACCTATTGGTTTAGTAGCCTTTGAAACACTAGATATATTCATAAGTTTTACAGTACATGAATAAAATGAAAACTACAACGATATAGTCTCCATGGTCCACACTCATATCACCACTGACTATTCCTGCAAGTCAGTCAAAATACACTTCTTCACATCCTTGGAAAAATAAAACATTGAATGGGGTGAGCTCAAATGCTCAGTAAGGATAACAATATAGCCGAAACTTTCATAAGGAAACATATGAATTTAAGGCAATGTATAACAAAAACAAATGCCATATTAAACTTGAACTTCAACATAATATGGAAAAAGTAAAATCAAATAATGCCATTTACATAATCACATGGATATAATACTAATCAAATTATCACATACAATATCAATAACCACTTTCATATTAAGGGAATGCATAACGCCAGACTATCATAACAACATAGTCAAGGCCTTGTGCTAGGAATACAAATAAGATTTTTTCAAGGCCTTGTGCCAAGACACTAGTTTGTCTCATGAGACCGACCAATTCATCGAGGAGCTATAGCGGGATCCACCCGTCACATATTATGTCCAATGCATTCCTCATATGAATAGGTTTTAACATAACATAAACATTCATTTAAAAACTAGAATATGAAATGTCAATACTTTCTTCATAAACAATGGATGGTATAAAAATAACACATCCACAGTCAAAAATACCACAAAACTTTAAATACAATATTGATGTTTTGTATCGTAATGAAACAAATTTAAATAAGCTTACAATCCATCGAAGGACGTTGACATAGATAAAATCAAAACAAATTGAGAGAAATATCTCCTTTTTGAAATAATTTATAATTCACATAATTATAAAATAAATCCTTTAATTTGAAAATATTCTTATAAGATTGTAATGGAAGCTTTGATGAAGTTACAAAGGTGGAAAATATCCGCACCAGCCGTATAAGTTAAAAAAACATTCTTATCTTAAATTTGTCGAAATGGTCAAAAAGTACATTGTTTGGAAGACGATGGAATGATTCTTTTCAAAAACATAAAAGGGTATAAATGACTTTAATAAATTTTCTATTAAATAGTAAACATGTTTTGAAAGGCATTTTTAAGAACATGGATGTGGATGATAACGAGGTCCGAGTAGAATAAACAAACTCGGATAAGGAAGAGATTCTGAAGTAAACCCTTACCTTGTACTTTTCCTCAGTAGATGGTATGTTAACCTCCTGTATAATAGTTAAAAAATTGTTATTAAATTATACAAGAATCATATATATTAATATGATATCATATATGATCTTTTAACATTGCTTTATTAATAATATCTTAGTATTATCGTCGTTCCGGGTGATAACCGATTCATTCTCCTTTTATGTTTGGTTATGTAAGAAATGTTTGTAATTAATAGGTTGTATATTATTAATATACAGAATTATATTAAGTCTATAAACATTATTTTTAACCATCAAATTAAAATTAGTATTGAATGTATACGATGGGGAATGAATATTATCGCGTTCGTGGAGACGGTATTCCGTACATACGCACGAGTGAAAATATCATTCATTTAATATTAAAATAATATCTAATTGGATGTTATATCATATAGAAAGAATCATTATCATGTTATATTTATTATTTACATGAATTATCCATCATTATTATACCCGTATAAATAATAATATATTGAATAACAATTACACAACAACGTGGAGACGGTAAGCCGTACGTACGCAAGTATGGTGACATGTCATTCAAATGACGGGTAGAGTACTGAATATGGTTGTGATATATTTATAATAACATAAAATTATATCAAAGATACTGGAGTTATTATTTTAGAATGGAAATAATAAACAATGAGGAAGTAGAAGAACAAAGGAACTTTAAAAAGAGTGGTGAAAACGTTACCTCTTCTTCGGGTACTTCTGTTTGATTTGATCAAACGGACTCCATAGGATGGATTTCTGATCAAACTAAGGCATATAAGTTGATGTGATGGATGTTGGGAGAGAAGTTGGGCAGGGTTTGGCCGAACCAAAAGGCTTCAGAGGTGTGAGGAATTGGTTAGAAGTGGTCTCCTTTTATAAGGGAGAGGAGGGGCTCAATATGAAAGAGTGAAAATATTATTTTATAATATAATTATATTCGGTTTATAATGGTCCCAAAATCATTGAGGTCGAAGATAAGATGACTCATATTCGAAATGAAATCAACCAATAGGAATTGTACAAGTTTTATATAATATTGTAATCATTATAATCTTATTTATTTAAATGATTTATTAATGAGGTAAACATTGCAACATTATTGTGTCATTAATAATTTAAATTATATGATGTCTAAAAATTCTAAGAAAAATAATTTAATTTAGGAAATCTTTATTTATTTCTAATGAATATTTATAATAAAAAATCCAACATATATAACCCTAGGTAAAAATTGTTCTTCTAGAAGATATAAGCTTTTGTCAATTTTGTGTTTATTTTAACTTTATTAATATAAAGTGTCCCTACCAATTACATGTGGCTCCATGGGGTCCCAAAATCGACCCAATGATGCCCATGGTCGGGTATGTGTCCACCAATATGGTTATGACACGTTTTAGGGTAATAAATTATTATTATAATATTATTTTGTTACCCTTATTTACCGGATTTACCCTTTAACCATATTAAATAAAATATTTACTGAAGTAATTATTCAAAATGTGTAAAAATAAAAGTTACCTATTTACATAATTTGGAAATCCTGATTCCAAATATGGAATCCATTTTTCCAAATTCAAAACACATAAGTATTATAAATTAATTTAAAATTAATTCCCGCTGTCAAAACAAAAAGCGTGTTTTTAAGATATAATAACTATCAAAAGATTGACACTTGTTTATGTCCAATTCAATTGTGAAATTACGTCCAATGACCAAAATTGTATTAAATGATAAAAATATATTCTAAATGTACTTTTAAATCACTCAAATTCATAATTTATCACTATTAATAATTTTTATTAAAAAAGTTGTTTTTAATTAAAATTTAGTAATTTTCACTATTCATCAAATATAAAATTTAACCAAAAAAACCAAAATTTAACGTTAGGCTAAATTCGATACTACAAATCCAAAAATGAAGTCCATTTTGAGAGATAAGATTTATAAAATTTCAAAAAGTAGGTATTACTATTCATAACGGCTATTTTAATTAGTTGTGGTGTGTTAGAACTCAAGATTGCGTACAACACATGCTATTACATTATTCTAAGGGTAACTTAACGAGGAAGCTTGGGGTGTTACATGAATGGTTGGAAAACCATTTGGAAATGTATGTGGCCAAACTGTGCACCCTATTAAAAGTTGTATTTTACCATTTTTATCCAATGGGATTTTAGTACCTCAAAATAATTTCTTCCTTAATCATCATCCAAGTGCACTAATAATGAACATAAAATCCCAAATCATTCTTGAGGATCGATATTTAATGTTTATAGGTCATTTGGTGTGACTTTGATAGTAGTTGAAAACTATGTGTATGTCTTATGAACAACATTCATCACATTTTCAATTTATGACTTATGGATTCATTCTACTTCATCTGAAGCCTAAAAAACCTCTTTTATTGTTTATATAGGGATAAATCCTCAAAGGGTTCTTGAATTAATAAATAATACTGTTATTAAGTGCTTTACATCTCTTTTTTGTGGTAATTTTTATATATGTTGTATTCCATGGTCATGGGTTTATTTTTTAATCTGTGGTTGTGTTGACGGTTCATTCAGTTTTTTCATTGGATTCATTCTAATGGATTTGTAAAAATGGTTGTTTAAATGATAAATTGATTCCCTCGTGATCCCCTTTGGTTAATTGATATATACTAGAGTAATTTAGAGCCATCCACAGGGAGTTCAAATATTCCCGAAAACAAATATTTTAATGATAACTATGGGGTTGATTTGTGAAAAAGTGGAGCCCAATATGAACATGTTGACATATTAGTTGAGCTACAAAAGGGATTATTGATAGTTGTTACTATAATTTGATGATGAGAATTTTGATTGGAAATAATGGAACGATGGATAAATTGAATAAGGTTAATGTGTCTAATGATGAGTGAGATTGAAATTAAATACATGAATGGAATATAAAATGTGAAATGATGAATTATGAAAATTGGGTAAATGTATTGAAATTGATGACGAAGTAAAATGGGTTGAGATATAAATAGAAATTGGGTTAAATGGGCTATATATGGTGTTTGGTAAAATTGTTAATCTGTTATGACCCAAGGATTATTTTTGTGATAAATTGAATTTGAATTGTGACTGCTATGTGTATTGATTATGCAAGGTCTATGATTATGTATATGTGGTAAATGGATGAATAAGCATGTGCACATGGCTTGGTATTATGCGTGATTTTTTATTAGGGATACTCTCATGTGATGAGTTGTACTGAGGCTCTATAAACCACCCCTATAATTCATGGGATATGGAATAATATTGGGTATCTAATCCCCTAATTGTTTCATTTAATGAGACTAATAGGATTTAAAATCCAATGTGTTTTTACATATTTTTTAAAAAATGATTATCCCTAGTAATATAGGGAACATTAATTAATCCATTGATTCTATTAAATGATATACTTTGTATGAGATGTAAATTATGTAAATCTCTAACCCATGTATTATGTGATAGAAATTGATTCAGTGGTTGAATGGAATAAATGATTAATGTTGATAATGTGAATATTGTTAATGAATAAAACTTGTGTTTAATATTGTTTAAGATTACATTTATTAATAAATGAATGAAGTTTCTATTTTGATTTAATATTGTGCAGAGACTATTGGTGGTGGCCTAAGAAGTGGTACTCAAACCCTACGCATGACATTGTAGGGTACCTGAGTATATTTCATTATTGTAGGATTGGAAAAGAGGAAAGGACTTAGGCCAGTGAGTTGAGTAGTGTTTAAGAAGATCAAAGATGAGGATCTGGACATGGATCCAGGAACCAAAATGAGGAATGTTTCTATTACACTTTATTTTTTATTTCATTCTTTTTTAACTATTATCATGAAATGGGATATTTAACTTTTGGTTGTGGTTGCACCCTATTTTCAAAATGGTTGGTAATGAATGTTTTACATTATTTTCTAATTTTTTATATTTCCTATGTTATCTATTTTGGAAAACAATAGTAAAGAAGCTATAGTCTCCCATCATGACCTATTAAACCATCACAACTAGTTAGCATCCACTATCATAACAATGTGTCTGCATAAAATTATATAGTTACACGATCCGAGCACCAATTTATTGGATACCTGGTTGGTGAAATTAAAATGTGGTATAAGGGACGACATTTTCATTAGTATTACTATTTATGTGATGCATTCTGGATATTAGGATGTGTTTGGTTTTGGTGATGTGCTCAGGATGTTGGGTCGAAAATGCTTCCAATGGAGAAAACACATGTATCTTGTGTGCGAATTATTGTTCTTGATAAGTGTTTTACATTAGATTTTTAATTCCCCATTGTGTTATTCACTTGTTGTGTAAAAGAGTTATTTTTATTATATTTGGAATGCAGATTGAATGGAAGGAGATTGTGCATACATGTATCAATATATAAACCTAGGAATACATGAGGAATTCATAATTATAGAAGCACATAAGAAGGTTGTGTGAAACATGAAGTGTGGATTGTTTATCACATTCGTAAAAATATAAAGATAGTAATTTATAATAATGATTCAATAAATGGATAAATGAAATCATTTTGAATGAATTGTTAAAAATTTCATATTGATTAATGGAGGAAAAATTATTAAAATGTTTGTTATAATAAATGTTCAAATGAAATGGGTACATAAAAGGGAAATATTTTGATTTTCAATGTGTAAATGGATTAAAAAGTATTTCTAATGAATGACTCATTATTGTTTAAGTTAGTTTCACCCTTGATAACAATGAACCATGGTAGGGTGGGATTTGGGTTGTGTTTAATGTGAGATGGCCTCGGTTGGAGATGGTGTATGAAAATGGGTTATTTATGGCCAGTAGATATCGTTATTTTATAATAAATAACAACGATTTATATAATTTGTTATGAGATGTCCGTTTGGTTTGTAGTAATCTGGCACCAGAACATCGAATTCCAGTTCGGAAATAAAATGTTGTCATCGAGAATTCTCTTTCGAATGTGAATCTTAAAACCTATGGTTCATGCTAACATTATAGTGGAGGTGTTCTCTGAGAACATCAATAATTTTATGTAGTTGATGGAATGGGACTAGGCCAAGTCATGACAAGTATGTTTGAGCTAACTTGGTTATTTCTAAGGAAACACCCTATGACCTTTTTTAGAGAGGGTGGACCTAATGCATTTGTGTTCTAGATAGAGTCCATCTATACGATTCTTCATCACTTAGAGACTCTTTCTGAAAAGATAGTCATGTTGCTGGCTTACATGTTGCGAGGATAGGCAATGAACTGTTAGAACATTCTGGACTACACCCAGAATGTTGATGGAATATAATGAAAATATTGGGATGAAATGTTTCTAAAACACTTCTATTTGGATACCTTGATATAGGAAAAAAATTTGCAGTATATGAAGATGACCCAGGGGTCGACGAAAGTGATAAAATACACTAGTTATTTCTCCTACATGAAACATTTTTTTCCAGATCTGGCAGGGGATGAGGCGGCTATAATAACTATACCAAAGCCTCTAGAAATGATATGTAGTTAATTTATTTTTTCTATTGAGTGATAAATGAGGATAGATAGATATTAGAATACATGTTCTAATATAAAATGACAATTATATTGGTATCTGGGTCATACGATGTCATATAATGAAGAGGTAAAGAGATATTTGTATAGGGATGAGTGTGTAATTTAATAAAGGAGAATAAATACATAACAAAATTCTTATAGAAATAATAATATCTATGGATAATGTTTTCATTGTTATAACTAGGTCTATAATGTTATTCATTAAAGGTAGAGGAATGATATGATCAATACATATATAACTTAGAGAAAATTAAATATTTTTCATCCAAATGGTGTAACTATTACAAACCATATTTCTTTTATTGAATAATATTATTATTATGACCATCTTCATAGGTGGAATATATAATTTATTGGGAATATTTATCCATTACTCTAACTAATATTTCATTGATTGATTAAAATAAACTTGAAAAATGTTACATTGTAGAAGTATCCCTCATTAATAGAAAGACAAACAACACCTAGACTATTGATATTGGATTGAAATACCATATGATTGGAAATTTTAACTTATTAAAAAATGTAAGGAAATGTTTTTTAAATGGTATGTTTTTTGTAATGATGGTGATTTAATGATCAATGGAAGTGGAAGTATAGATCTTTTTAATAGCGAGCTTATAAAAATTATTTTTCATTATTTGGACGATCTGTGTGACAATCATCATATTGTGAGTAAACACTTGGACTCAAGACTTATATTAAAATTCAATAAAAAAAGTTTCACTATAAAAGTAATGTTAGGAAGTTATTTAATGAAAGGTTGTATAATAGATGGCAATTTATACTAGGTTAATAATAGATTGAATATTTTCTACAAAAATGAAGAAGAAGAAAATAACATTTCATACTAGAGATCAGTGAACATTAATAAAAAGGAAAAGGAAAAGACATCTAAGATGATTATTGTCATGTATATTTATAATATGAATCCTAAATCAGAAAGGCTTATGATTCCTCAATATGAGGAATATTAGTTTCTAGTTCATATCGGTCAAAGAAGAAAAGGGCATATAATCATCATGATCTCATTCATACAGATGTATGCGGGATGATAATTGTTGCTGGAATGCATATAGATAGGTACATTATTCTTTTAATTGCTGATTATTTTGGAATGGAATGTTTGATTGTTATATGTAGGAAATAAAAATTTATTTATTTCATGAAAACATATCACTGAATCGTCAAGGATGAAACTGGACAAACAATAAAAATTATGTTGTCTATTAATAGAGGTGAATACACATCAATGAATTTTGAAAAATACCTATAGAATCAGGGTATAATACATCGGGTGGAATGTGTGTGAACCTGAGAAAATTGATTTTTTGAGTGCAGGAATCATCATGTGAATAATATTGTTAGAACTATGATGATTGAGATTCATATCCCATGAAATTATTAAAAAGAGTACTTTCAAGTTATAGTGAATATTAAAAATTAAATAGAGATTTATATTGGTGAAAACATGTCATTGTATGGGTAGTGACATTTTATAAATCACTATTGGAAATTTTTAAGGGTTTTTAGTAGAAAATGATTAATCACAAACAAAAAAGGGAATTGAGGAATATTTGGTGATGTGGCAGAAAAAAAATTCATAAAAAATTCATTGAATATCAAAGTCAACAAATATATCAATAATCGTCTTGTAAGGATTTTTGAAGGTAGGGATGCTCATATAATTGAAGTTAAGGCTACAATAAACATTAGGGGATCTTCTACGGATGTTATTGAAGATATATAAGAATGTGGAATTGGAACATATTCAAATAAAAAAGTAGAGAACAGAGTAAAATACATTCACAGGTAACTGCATGATGATTATTTATAGGAATAATCATAAGAGGAAACCAAGACTAAATAAAAATCTTCATAACCACATAGCAGAAATTGAAGAGTGGAAATTTATACATGCATCAACATTGGGGATTGGAAAACACCCATACAGATTAGAATAATGAGTAATAATGATCAATATGCCTTTCAATAATTTTTTAACCGTGTTAATTTAATGAATCTGCGAAGGATGAATCATTGTTTAAATCCATGATTTAAGAGTTAGACCATATCGACAAGAATCAATCATGTGATTAGTCCAGACACCAAAAAAATCACAATGTTATCAAAATGAATGGTATCTTTAAGAAAAAATATGACGTGATTTGTAATGTGATCATAAATACGACATGATGGATGTGTAACATATATTCATGGATTAGAGGTGAGGATATTGAAGAATCATTTTCTCATGTGGTAATACATGAGTCAAACAGACTTTTTTATTCCATTTAAATTTAGTGTGGAAACAATGTGTTTCAAGTGGATATCAAAACATCCTTCTTATATGGTGTTCTTGTATAATATGTCAACATTGAACCACCATTTATTTTTCCACATAGTAACGATGAGATAAATTTGTTAAAAACAAAGAAGGATCATTATGTTATAAAAAAGGCACCACAAGAATGGTGTTAATGATTGGATTTAATTCTAAGGATGATAATGATTAAAACAGTATGAATGGATCACAGTATATATGTGAAATATACATAAAATGTTCATTTATTGGTTTTAGTAAATATAGGTGATATTATATTTGGTGTAAACATACAAGGATGAGTGGATGAATTATCCAATCACATGAAATCAGAATTTGAAATGTCTATGACTGGGTAACTAATTTATTTCATGGGACTATAACAGATTCAGGGAATGTCTATACTTTTATTTATCATGAGATCTTTTCAATGGAGTTTTTGAATAATATCATTATGCATGACTCCATTCCAATGTCTACTTCAATTGTTGTTGGGAAAAAACTGGGAATCCTGGATGATTTGAAATCTTTTGATCCCATTATATTCTGTAGAATCATATGAAAGATAATGTACTTGATAGTGACCTGGCTAGATATTGCCTTTGCAATATACTAAGTGGATCAATTTCAATGTAATCCTATTGAAGAACATATATCTGTAGTGAGAAGAATCACAAGGTACACTCTAGGTACTCAGAATTGAGGATTATAATTTTCTATTGGAAGATATAGTGGACTATAGGCCGTTTATAAAGAATAATGGGAATTTGATGTTGTGGATAATAATTTAAAACATTGTTGAGTGATGATTATTGGAATGAAATGTATTATATAGTTGAGTAAGAACAATGAAAGTACATATCTTCATACTATAGCGGCAAATTATATCTCTTCTACAATGTTGTGCATGGAACTACATTTAATGAAGCAAAAAATGAATGATATTAGTGATGAGGTGAAATTTCCAATGGTGATTCACAGGGAAAACAAGTGATAATTTGATCTTATGAAGAATCATGTTAATCATTCAATTATGAAACATGTTGAAAATAAATATCACATTTTCAAATAAATAGTTGAACATCGTATGATTAATGTAGATTATGTTGGAATTTATGATCATGTGGATGAAAAAATGACCAATCAATTTCCAGAACATGTCTCTAAGTTGAATTGTTTGTAATTCAATGTTCATCCCCCATTTAGTGCATGTGGAGATTATTAGTTACCTGCTCTCCCCAATTGTTTTAACAGTATTGAACTATTTATGGAATTGATGCAGAATTATAGGAGTGATATGATCCTTGGGGATTATGTTTTGAGATCTACAAATCAAAATTAGTCTTTTTTGGATTATTACCAATTAGAGAGAATGCATAAATTCATTGGTACAAAGGATGGTATAGAAATGTTTTTTTTAAAATTTTAGGAGATTTGAGAAAAGAAAATTAAGAATTAAACAATCAATTTAGTGTTATGTGGAAATAGTCAAAGCTTAGCTTGTACATATTTATGCATTACAAAACAAAAAAATCTAACTAATTCTACCCCAATTATTTCCTACTCTAATAATTTCTCATGTAGACTTAATGTTTTGGATGTTTTGTTTCTTATATTACATGTTTTCATAGTTGTTGGTGCTGTATTGAATTTATTTTCATATCGTTAACAAACATAATGGGGGGATTGTTGGATCCAAGAATGATCTATAAGGGAAATTGAGTTATGGTTTTTTTGTTTTAAATCATTATATAGAAGATAAATGAGTTTTTATGGAATGGGACTATAAAGTTTTTTCTGACAACAGTTTTGAAGGTGGTGTCATTTCCCAGTGTTTTGAAAATGTGTTGGATCAATATTCATGAAAAATAAATGAGCATTGTGAAATGTATTTTCCTAGAATAAAAAATTCATTAATACTATAAATTCATGGATTTTTTGATTCCTTGGATTATGTTTGTTAATAGGAGGGGCATCACGAATAGAGACACTATTTCTATGAGATTATAAGATGTTCAGCATCATGACATCATTGTTTGGTGATGGAGATCTCTACAAATATGTCAAATTTTGTAGAAGCGTTGTTAAGTGAGGATCATCATGAAATTGTTTATAAAATATTTGGCAAATGGGTTTAATTAATTGGAGGATTGTGATTGACCGAAATTATAAATATAATTTTATAATAACTTCATTTCAAATGAATAGTTTAGAGTAAATACAGAAGCTCATTGATTTCATGATGCTAGGGGAGCTCCATAAATATGGAATTATATGCAAGCTAGAGCATCGAAAAAATGCTAATCATGTCTTGATTGATTCCAATGCATCTATGTAATGGTCAATTTGTTATAAAGAGATATTCTATAATGACTCGTTATGTTTTATGAAAGATTTTGTTCAGTAAAGGTGGGGGTTCTTCCTGAATGATTGAGTTGAAGGATCTTTGTGAAATGTAGTTATGAACATTCTATTTTTAGTGAGAAGAGCATTTAGAGTGCATAAACTCAAGTATATGTTGAAATCAGAGTCTCGTTCTATATGAAGAGAAAGACATTAATTCTCTCCAGTGGAAAAAATCATCATATTGATAAACTGAGTTTGAATTCTCTGAAAGTAGTGTTCTTGGGCGAGTTAAGAGAAGTGTTCTAATGGATGTTGTGAGATATCCATATGAACATGCAAATTTAATGTTCTTGGGATAGTGTAATTATGCCTAAATTATTTTACTTCACATCATTTAAATATTAGTTGAATTTTGTATGATCGAATCATTGCTAGTGTATTCTCCTTATACTAGTCCTTAGTGGTGAACCTAATTAAATTATTATTTCATTTCTTTGCATGTATTTTTTTGACATAATTAATTGGTCCCAAAAAAAAATTGTGAACCAGTTACATACCTATAATAAAAAATGTTAGGCACCCAGATTCACCCATCCCCTCCCTAGTTGTTAAATGGTATTAATGTTCAGCACCATGAATTCAAATTGTAGCCAAGGGTAGATGTACAGGTCAGCTTCAAACTGTTCATCTACATCGGGTTGTGGAAATGCTAGACCATTGACTGTTTGAGGTATTATCATTATATATTCCATTCTTTTTAGTTCATTATTTGATTTTGTTACCTCACATTATTTTATTTATACTCAGTTTGTGGTTATGTTGGGTCAAGAGGCGGAATATTTTTGTTGGTTCATGAGGATTGATACATTATTAGAGATGATTGTATAGAATATTAGGTAGTGTAAGCGGTTTCCCCCATGATGTTGTTTTATACTATTTGCAATGTGATGTGTTTTTGTTGAGATTTTGGGTTTTGATCAATTTTTTTGTATGGATTTGATATAGTTTTACATTTCCCATATCAAATGTTATTTCCATTGGATAACATTAATGTTTCAAGAAGGATACACATTTTTCCATCATGGTGAGGGGGATAGTTGGGAAAGCCATGCATAGACATTATGTCTGTGGTTGGTGTGATCCCAACTCAGTTTGATGAATTAGAAAACAAGAGGTTTTCTAGCCTGATAATTTCACATTGGGTATCAACGGTGTTGTTTCCTAAGAAGGCTGACAGATCATTGCTATTGTATATTCATTGATAAAGATGAATCAGAGAATGATTAAGAACATATATCCTATCCCTTAAATCGATGATCTCCATGACGTGTTAAGGGATGCGTCATTGTCATTCATGATTGATATGAGATCTGGACATCATCATCTATGTTTTAGACCCTCTAATATACCATTGAATTCATTCCGGAGATGATATTATTTATATAGGTTTTTGTCATTTTTTTTGAATTGACCAATTAACTAGAAAGGTTTTTGTCCATAATGAACCAAATCATTCACCCATACTGATCTCAGATTATTGTATTTTTTCTTAATTTTGTTGTTCTCTAAAACTCATTTCTATCATGAATATAATCTTAATGTCATCATGTGTACACTATTATAGAATATTCTGTAATACACGGTATTCAAATGGCATTTTGGAATCAATATAGTGCATTTCATGGGTCACATCATCTATAAGGAAGTTGTGTTAGTATACCTATAGAATTTGATAGAAGATGTAGATTGGGATAAACACAATAATTTCTCTAAAATATAATGTTTTCTATGTTTGGAATGTTATTACTATGGTTCATTAATGACTCCCATTATTTGGACACACTTGTTTTGTGTTTTACTAAGAATGAATCAATGTTGGAACGGTCTGGGGCATGTGAGGATCTATTCAAATAGTTAAAAAATCAGAAGACATCTACAACTATTCTGATCATAAAATGCCCATGTAAGGGGTATACATTATTTTTTTATGCGTCCAGTGTTTCACATGGGGAATTGTTGTTGTAGAATTATTTGGTTGTTGTGTATGAGTCAGGTAAATTGGTATCTCATAACATAAATTGCCCTATATATGATAATGAGTTGTCATAACTGTTTTGTTATTCAATGTGTTGGAGACACAACTTCTTATAGATTTTTTTTGTTTATAGTGTTCATTATTACATTAATAATATCATATCACACCATGATTTTAATCATCGACAATGAAGATGGGTTGAGTGCATGCAGCCTTTAGATATTGAGCTAGTTTAAACACTTGGAACGGGTAATTGATTTGCAAATGCATTGATATAGAATAATCAATGTTTGGTAGTTAAATAATCATGTTCAGAATGGATGATTTTGGAATTTTTCAGAAAGTTGTGTATCGAGGTGTAGAATGAGGATGGGAAGAAGACGCTTTCATCCATGGATGTTGCATTAATGATTTTGAGTTGTATCATAGAAAGGAAGTATAAATATTCTGAATGTTTTCCTTTGAGAGAGAGTCTATAATGTGCTGAGTCACCATCTGGTTGGACTATTATTGAGGATCTTATTGATTATATTCAGGGTCAGGTTATTTTTTAGGCATGTTTGTGGGAATATTTGATTCATAAAATATATGTATCTATATGGGTAGTGCATCCTTGTTCGACAAAATGTGTCATAATCATAACAGGTAGTATTTTTGGCCAAGAATGAATAAAAAGGATTGTCATATTTTTTGTGTGATACCATACCAGTCAATAGTGGAAGGTCAAGCATCAGTGGATTTGAGGTTTTTACAACCATTTCCAATTAAATAAAATAAATGAGATTTAATAATGAAGGATTTCTTGGTAGTTCATCATAGGAAGCCTCAATAGAATGGAAAAATATGATTATTTGTGAATTAGTTGACATTGGTGGAATATTTATATCTAATTTGAGAGAATTTATCAATTGACCAGTTGGGTGAATTATATGTTCTAGAAATAGTGTTGTTTCATGGAGTACCGCATGGTAGAATTTGGAATAATGATCAACAATTTACATTGTGTTTCAAGAAGATATTACAGAAACAGTTTGGCAACCATGTGTTTTTGAGATTGTGTTTCTATAAAAATATTTATTGGAAATCATAGTATACTATTTATGTTCTAGGGGCTATGTCTAGGGATTGTGTCTTTGATTTTGATGGATTATGGAAGAAGCATATAGTGCTTGTTGAAAGAACCTTTAAAAATAGTTACAGGGGAAAAATTCAGATGAGACTATATGAGGAGCTCTATGGAAGGCCATGTAGACCCTCATTATTTTGGATGGTGGTAGGACAATATGATTTTTTAGTGATGAGTCACATGTAGGTGATGTCAGAACATGTTCAGTTGATTTAGAAATTTATTGTAGTTTCCCGGAGAAAGAAAAATTCACATGTGGATTATTGATGTAGAAATATTGAGTATATGGGGATGATCATTTATTTCATCTAGTGTCTCCATGGTTGGGTAACCATTAGATGTATAAACTGTGAAATCTAGCACCCATGTACGTGGGTCCATTTGTGATTTTGAAGACGATCGGCCCAGTGGCATACCGATTTTCTCTTCCACATTGGTATAGTAGAATGCCCGACGTTTTCTATGTTTCACATCTTCCACTGTAACACCCTGACTCATATCATGTGTATTATGTCGAGGATGATGATCTTGAGGCTGGTGCATCATTTGGGGAGCATCCTGTTCATATTGTGGATCGTAGTAAGATATCCTTGAAAGCTATGATTGTACCCTTGGTTAGTTTATTTTAGAATCATGATGATTTAAAATATATAAATTGAGAGAGGTATATATATTCGTGGGCTTAGTGTCGTAATAAAATTTCATTATAATTTCAATGATGCTTAGAAATGCCTCTCAAAGGAAAGTCAATATAAGTTGGGGAGGTTGTATGATCAAGAATGTTCTCGAGGAGTGCAATTTTTTATGTTTTAGTTTATGTATCCTTATTGTTGTTAATTGAATTTTTGATAGATGAAAGGGGAATCCTAGGGGTGTCATGTGGGATCAATACATGAATGAAGGGAGATTTTGGGAATCGAGTTCATGTTGTAAAATTAGAACATGGTTAGTTGTAATTGTGAACTCAAACCATGATAGCTAATGGGAAGCGATTCATAGATTAGTAAACCATGGATAAGGGGAGTAAAAAATAAGTGGTCCTGAATAGAGGAATTCCACATAAATGGGGGATGTTAATTCAAACCTTTTGTGGCACCCTATTTAACCATGTGATTTATCCCCTCTTGGATTGATTCATGCACATTGTTTGGGTATGGTTTTGAAAACCGTGGGGTCAATTAAATTTGATAGATTATAATTATTATTCTCAGTATTAATATCCTTAACAAAATTTCTTCATCATTATTCATCCTCCAGCCCAAGTGATGTAAAAAAACACCCAAATCATCCCATGGAAGAATCTCATTCATTTCAAGGCCATTTGGAGACACATTAGTTTTGGATTTAAGCTACGAGTAAGCCTTACGGTACTAATGCTTATCATTTTAGGATTACGGATTTTGGTTTCATTATTCATCATATAAATACCTAAAAACTTATTTCTAAAATGGATCATTTGTTTGGAATTAAAAGGGCTATTGAATCTACATCTAAGGATAATGTTATTGGTGAGTTCATCTCTGGTTTTGAGATTGATGGTCTACATGTTATATTCCATGGTCTTGAAGTTGATTTTTGCATGTGTGGTTCTGTTAATGGTCCTCTGTTATTGTGCATTTAATACCTTTGATTGGATTTTGTTAAAATATTTTTCTAAATGATGAATTAAATCCCCCATGATCCTTATAGTATGAATTAAGGTTTTTTGTACTAATTTATGGCTACCCATGTTTCGTACCAACAATCCCAAATATGGGAAATTGTAAAAGTTATGTATGAAATTGAATTGTGACATTGTAGTGCCCAAGATGAACATGTTTATATCATAGTATAGTAGGAACATAGATTATTGATAGTTGTTCCTAGACATTGATAATGGCTTAATGGTTTGTTTGGAACACTACAAAGAGTGTTAAATGGAATATGTTTAATGTTCAAAATGACTACTAAGTGTGAAATTAAAATTCATGAATGGGATAATACACATGAAATGATGAATTTTGTTTAATCAATTATTGTGTGGAAAATTATGTATAATTAAAATGGGTTGATATATGAATGGAAATTGGGTTAAATTGGCTATTTATGGTTTGTGGTTAATTTTTTAATGGGTTAAGGAATAAAGATGAATAAAGTGTTAAATGTAATAAGAATTTTGAATGTCATGTGTATTGATTATGAATGGTTTACAATTTGGTATATGTGGTTATTGGATGAATAACCATGTGCAGATGGATTCGGGGTATGTGGGGTATTGGCCTGTGGTTCCTCCCACATGTCAGGATGGATTGTGGCACTAAACTCCACCCCTAGATTTCATTGGTTAGTTAGTCAAACAATGCTCGAAGACACTAATAGTTAAATTTGATGTGACTTCCTAGATTATGTCTCCATGGTGAGTGTGATATATTTGTTATGAAATTTTTATCTATTTTGTGACAGGGAACCTAACATATTACTTTATGTTTGATAATTGATTGATTTCGATTGGATTGTAAATTATGTAAATTCCTAACCCAAGGATTATGTGATTAAAAGTATCTAATTTATCAAATGGAATAAAAGATCAATTTTGATAATTTTAGTTTTTTAAAATAATGAAACATAATTTTTTTGGATTCTATTTAGATTTATTTAGTACATTCATGCACAATATATTTAAAATGTATAATTTATAGACACTGTGGGTGGTGGTCTGATGAGTTTTACTCACACCGTACTACAACTATAGATTGGTACCAACAAAAAATGCATTGCTAAAGAATTGGAAAAAGGAAAAAGCCTTGTCATAGGGAGTAGAGTGTGGATTAACGTTTCCATTTATGATGATTTACACTTAGAGACATGGACCATTTTTGGGGACGTTTCCATTAGTAGTTATTTTGGGATTCCATCACATTTTTCATAATTATCACGAAATGGAATATATATAATTTTGGTTGTGGTTGTAACATGTTTTGGAAATTGATGGAAATTATTTTTATGGTTTATTATCTAATTTTTTCTTTAATTATTATGTTATGTATTATTTAAAACTATAATAAATAGGTTATACTATACCATAATTACATCTTAGACCCTCCCTAATAGTCAAAATCCACTAGAATATTGGGAAGCATGTTTGAAGTCATGTGGAAACCCGTCTTAAAGCACCATCAAAGTGGATTCTGAGTTGGGGATGTTAAATGAGGGGATCCAAATGTATTCCACAAATCTATTAATATTTTCATAGGAATTTTAGGTTCACAGCATGGAAGATAATAATTTTAGCGTCGTTCTCATTTATCTCTTAGAGAATCACTTCTATAGGATTCTCTTTGATCTCTATAGATTTGATAGTATATGGTGGATGAAAATCACACTCCACTATTTGGAGTGTTCATGGGAGAGGGAATTCTCAAGGGATTGTGATGATTATATGTAGAAATCACAATACACAACACAAATGAAATTACCCCTCTTCTAAAATAATATATTTTGGGTTGTATAATGCAATTGTAAGAAAACAATAATTTCACAACTGCCATTTATTATCTATTTAATCACCACGAGACCCAATGTAAATAATAATATTAATAATTTTATTATTTCATGACATATGAAAAACCCTCAATTTAAAATTAAATTAAATTTAATCAAATAATATTCAATGTATATTATTTAACCCTATACTACTAAACTCAATCTGTAATTACTCTATAATATTTATTAGGTCACGAATATTTAATATTTATTAAATAAATTAATGGAACAAAATGGTTCATCAATAAATAAATATTATATTCACTACTTAGAAAATAAATATTTATTAATTATTCCTCTTAGATAATATTCTCACGAATAATAGGTGATGTAATATACATGATCAAGAAAACATGATTAATTATGAAACCAAGAGCATGAGTGATATTTTTTTATGTTTTTATATAATAAATAATAATATATTATTTTATTGAGATTATGGATACAATTAGTGTGTGATCCTCTTTTCCTCTTACCATGTGGAATTATGTGAATATCCTAATTTACAAGGATAACGTCTAGAAACATGACTAGGAACCAATAGAAAAAGAAATTAATGGAGAAACAAAATAATACCCCACACGGTTTCTCATTGTGTAATATAATCCTTTTATCATGATATCATTAATCAAGAAGGTTTCAAGTTGACATTATCAAATTATGTGATATATTTATCTTTTAATGAATTTTATAAAATCAAACATGGATATATAACATAGTGTCAATGGATTTATTTATGATATTTCATCTTCCTGAAAGGGACTGAATTATCATCTTCCATTAATCAATAGAAGTAACAAATAATTTCTCGTGTAATGAATTTATGTAACATTGCTCATGAAATAACCACCAGATACTACCTCACTACAAACATATTTCATAATTGTTTTCATCAATACATCAATTTTTTTGACTTATTATATTCGTTAATAATATTATTATAATCAAACAATGATTACACACATCCATCGATAGAAACATCAAATTAAACTTATAAATGTGGATTTTCTTTTTAGTGGGTCTTGTTCTCATAAATTCATACACTATATATTACAAAAGGAGTATACAATGATTAGTTTCCACAATCTTCTATGAGTCTCTACCCCAAACCACCTATATCATTTGTATCCCTTAAATGATATCATGTGGATAAAAGAATTATATTTTAGGAACACTATTGTGATTCTTCTGGGTTCTCATCATAGTGGAGAAATTCCATAACCTATTAGTGGGACATATGTTTTTAAGATATTATCACATATCATGTCATTCAAAAGAACAATCACAATGTGTTAATAACTTTATAAATATTCAAAACTATGAATATAAATTATAATAATGTACACAGAAGTTAGTTCTAGGAAACCTACAGAAACACAATAAACATTCAACTAGTTCTTATATTATCTCCACATCTTCCCAATATCTATCAAACACGTGACTGTAGTATGTACAATGTTGGAAAATATAAATTGATTCTATAAAAACCCATTAATTATTATAAATACAATAATAATTTAGATATCAATTTAATAAATTTCAATACTCATTTCTCAAACCATTCTATCTACTTGTTTTTATTACTGATTTACCTGCATGAGACTGGATACACCGAAATGATATCATTGTTGTATGATATATATTACATATAACTTCTACATTTCATAGAATTTTTTCCTATAATTTGATTCTGTTCATTACATTACACAATTTTTAATGGTTGACTATTAGAAACCACATGCATGTGGGTGAACACACATCCCCTATTAGAATATCTCAAAATATAATATAAAAGGAAAAAAATAATTTACTCACAATATAATCAGAAAAAAATGTGACATAATTTAAAAGGCTTATAAAAATCATGATGGAGACTGCTCATTAGGCTCAAACGCATCACTGGGGTGACCTAGATCAACAACCACAGATGTATGTGTATACTCTAATTAATTCATCTGGTCATCTTCATACATTGTAGTTGTTGCTGAAGGATCGAAATATTTAGATCATGTAAGGGTTGTATGAAATGGAGGGGTTTAGACATAGTGAAATTAAGATAGAAGGTCTAGGAACATATTTTAGGATATAAATATGGAATAGGTGGAAGCAATTATGGTGGTGACATAGACATGGTATTAAAATATGTGGACAAATAATATGATGGTGGTGGCATAGATGGGATCAACCCTAGAGGCTAAACATGATTGTGAAAAGGTGTGGTAGATGGGTAGTCCATTGGCGGGTCAGGGTGTTTATGGGTAACAGGGGGGATCCATGTATATCTAGGATCAACCCCAAAATGAATCATTCTAATAGGATGATTATAAGTCTTATCAGGTTTAGTTTAATTTCCCTTCACATTTTTATAATGAATAATGGAATGTCAATAAATGTACTGCCGAAGAAAAATATTTAAATTATTATACTCATTATGGGAACCATAGGAGGAAACCTTGATCGCACATCCACCAATAATTTTCAAATAATAACTAATTTTTATCCTCTTCAATATCATTCATAATATCTATAACAATGAAATGTTCACATGTCATTATGATGAAAATCAGTTACTCCAGAATAACAACAATGTGTCACCAATTATCAAATCCAAAAACAATGAATAATAGTATGATATAAATTCTATCATAATTAATATAAATATAAATAATAATCCAAACTGAATATAATAGATAGTAACATTAAAAACAAATATTCAAAATGTATTAATGGAAGCAGAATCTCGAAGTTGTATAATATATGAAATGGAATACAGAATTTGTTAGTAAAAATTTCTCATGTCTTATAGGAATGGAGACATATATAACTTGTATCCTTCAATAAGATGGAATAATATCCAATGATCATACCCAAACTCAAAATGCTACATTCTAATACCATAATAAATGAAAATAGAGTCTACATACACATAGTGTGTGCACAAATTGTGATGGATGTACCCTTAAAAATGATTCTCTATTGAAAAATAATTCTTAAGTGACTCTAATGGATAAAAAATAATAGGATAATCAAAAATTATGTGTTAATGATATCCCATATAACAATAAAAGGCATGATGTCAATGTTTGTGGAGGATCCCTCCAATGGTAGAAGAAACATGTTGATGGGTGTGCGACAAATGTATCAAAAGAAGAGACAAGTATTAGTTTTATTGGTTTCATAAAGGTGAAATAACACAAGATAATAAATATAAAGAATCTCACAGAGAACATTTTAATTTTAATCAAAATATTTTGTTTTTCAAAATAAAACGTCCAATGGAATGGCCTAGTGGAAGAGTATAAGAATATATACTGTATATTAAGAAGAAACATAATAATTAAAATGTGGATGTCAGATGTACCCCTCTCCGCTTTTAATTTAAAGATAAATATGATAAATTTATTGATGTCGGATGAATGGATAAATAAAATACATGGGGGTATTCCCCATGTGTGCATTAAATGTAGTATTACAAATACAAGAATTCCTGATGAAATGAAATTTCTTTATATAATCAAAATTTTACAATTAAAAAATTAATTTTAGAATGTTGTTAATTTGACCATAAATGCTATAATATATATAAATATATTGAAATTTTAAATATACAGTGTATTTTAAGATCCTTTTTATTGATTCATGTTTCAAATCATTGTTTTAGTTTTACTAAGGAGGTTTAGCTATTTGGAAAACCATTCAAGTGGTTTATTATACACTAATAGGTTGGTATCATTTGAGATCCTCTCTGGATAATTGGATGCTACATAGAAAAATAATTCTAACAATAATAGGCTTTCAACACATTTCATCTTTATGATAAAAAAAGATGGGAATATAAATACTGGCACATAAAATCTGTATTACCTCACTTGAAATAATGACTCATTGATGAGAAATTGCAAGAAATGAATAGATAATGTTGTCAACTATATATTAATGTGGTATGTTCTTCACCCTTGTGTAAGGGTTGGATTAATTCATTGAAGAATCTAATTACGGGGCATCCATGATTTATAATACATGGGTAATGGATTGTAAGAATACACTAACCAATGTATAGGTAATCATAAAAAGATGAAGTCTAGGAAATGTTATACTGATCTTTGTTATCGTAGATAAAAAATCATTCTTTATAATCATAGTACATAAAATAACAACAAAATATAGTAAAAAACGTTCAAAATAAAATATTAATTGAATACAAAAATTATTTTATTTATGTCAAAGTACTAGATAAAAAAAAACTGTAACAATAACATTTAATTTGAAAATAAAAAATTTGAAAAAAATTGTCTATAACAGATAAGAAGAATTAAAATGACACTAATATTTTTTTGAGGATGATCAGAATGAAAATATCTCTGAATTATTAGAGAACATTAGAGGAGAAGATAGTCAGTCCATGCTTGTGTGCATGGAGAATATGTCTTTCAGGTTCATCAGGGAGGGTGGGAGGCCGAGATATATGAGAGAACTATATACAAATAGTTTTTATCAAATATTTGGTATATCTCAACCCATTCAAATTATGTTTTAAAAACTGATAGGATAACATTTCTATACCAATGGTTTACATAAACTGTTGGTATAGATAGAATCCAGCCACTATATTCTCAAAGATTATATAAACCATGAGTATAGTTTCATGGGGATATACACACTTTAAACCAGTATATAAATAATACATAAAAATATATCAATAATTTTATATGATTTAAAATATTCACATTATAAATTATCAATGATAAAAAATGGATATAAAAAGAATCATTTATTAGTTTAAAAAAATCAAGTGAGAAAAAATTATTTTTTATAACTTCTTTTTTGAATGGTGATAATCGTACCTATAACGCCCCAACCCCAGTTACCTAGAGCTGGTGCCTTATTATGTAACATTGGCATGATCACAAAAGATCATGTTTCAAAAGATTGGTTAGTTTAGTAGCATTGAAAAAATTGGATACATTCATAAGTCTTAAATTACGTAATAATGTGAAACAAAACTACAACAACATCTTGTCTTCATATCCCCACATAATATCCATACAGGTCATTCATAAATTACTTCTTCACATTCTGGAAAATTAAATCATTGAAAGGGGTGAGCTGAAATGATCAGTAATGATAACAATATAGCAGAATCTTTCATAAGTAAAGATAAGCATTTAAGGCAATGTATAACTAAAACAAAAGATTTATTAAACTTGAACATCAGAATAATATGGTACCAATAAAATCAAACAATTCCCTTTACATACCCACATGGATATTCTACTAGTCGAATAATTACATGCAATATCAATAACCACTTTCATCATGTTGGAATGCCTAATGCTGAACTTTAATTTCTTTGTCATGGCCTCTTGCCAAGACTGAGGGGCTAACTGTAACCGGAACCCAACCCGGAGTGCCTCTAATTACCAGACACCAACCCGGAGTGCCTCTAATAATTTAACACCATCCCGGAGTGTATTTAATAACTAGACACCATCCTGGAGGGTCTGCTGTAACCGGACCGCTACCTGGAGGGCTTACTTTTACCGGCCCCCAACCCGGAATATTCTATTCCAACACATTCATATAATGAAACCATTTTCAATAACAAAATAAAAGAAAAGAAAAACACGGTATTTATTTTCCATTTTAAAAATATTTAGGGCTTGTAGAGGACGCCGAAACTGAAATAATGGTCACGACGGTGGAGAAGTCGTTGTCATCGTATACGTAAGACAAAACATTCATTTTTGACGTTTAGTAAAACACATTGTATTAAAAGATTCTTTTTGAATAAATGTAAAAGTCAAAGTGGTTTATACTCCGTATAAAATAAATTTGTTTATAAAACAAAATATTCCTCAATAAAAGGAGATTGAGACGAAGTCCCTTTCATAAATCATATAATTGAAGCGAGACTTAATATAGTTTATGGAATATGTATAGACATTTTAAAAAAATATAATTCAAAATATTATATACAAAAACCATCAAAAAAACACTTTTAATACCACATAAATAATCATGTAGGATGTCAACCTAATGAATGGAAATTGGGTTATGAAGTTTTCTTACCTCGTGTCCTACTTGACTCGATCGTTCATTAACCACCTGAATAATAAACAAGAGTTAATTTCTACTTTCTTATGAACCTTCTTCATGTTAATTATTATTTTTATATCATTTATTACCATGTTATGATCATTATGTAATTATTTAAGTTAATAACGGTCATTTTGTCGATCTTTGGTACTTGAGTCAAAAATAAACTTATTATAATTGCAAGTTGCTCATGTGGTAAAATACCCATTACATCCAGAATTATTTTCATGATGTAGATATCATATATATAATATATATATATATATATCCAGTATATATATGCATTTATAAAATTACATTTCATTTAGAGTTAGAAATGAAATGCACCATTCATGGAGACGGTAAGTCGTACGTACGCATGAATGCTACTTTCATTTCTATTTTGTATTTAATGGAATGAAATCATAATGATATAAATTTATATTATAATTAAGTATAATATCATATATAATATCATTTACATCATCCTTTACACATCCCACATATGGCATTAACTAATTAAATCACTTTGAGCTGATGGTAGTCCGCACTTCCTTAAATGAATATATCGTGTTTACCCATAATGGAAAGCATAATAGTGTTTCATAAATATAAAATACAGAAGAATATGGAAACCATAAACCTAATATATATCAGATATAAATATAGTGACATCACAATGGCCACTATGAAAGGTGTTAGAAGGATTTTGAACAATCATCGTTTCAGGAGGCAGAAATTCGTCATCCATAGAAACAACATGTTCTTTAACCATTATATGTAGGTTTGTGTGAGTTTAGCTCGAATCCTTATTATAACAAAATCCTATTATATTTATGATACTGGTGTTGTTACAATATAAAGGAATAAAAAGAGTTTAAGGTGTTGGGGAAGCAAAATAAAACAAAATAACATAAGAGAAAGCATTACCTTTAAAAGAGTAACTCTTTTTTATTTGAGCACAATGGCTTCCTTGGAAAGGATTCTGTCCATAGTGAGGCTTCTAGGAGTAAGATAGGGATGTGGAGGGAAGAAATGTGTAGGGGTTGGCCGATCCGAATGCTTTTGTGGTGTGAATAAGGTGGTAGAGGTGGGGGCCTTTTATAAGAATAGAGCAGGGGTACTAATGGAAATTCTTGAAATGTTACATTATTTTCAAATGGGTTTCCAATTTTAGAGGTCCCAAATAGATTTATTTCGGGGATAAGATGATATGGGTTCGAAATATACTCATCCAATATTTTTTTTACAAGTGTAAGACTTAGAATTTACCTTATCTTCTTATTTTATTTAAATCGTTAATTAATGAGGTAATCGCTGCATCATCATGGTGTCATAAAACATTTAATTTATTTAATGTTTAAAAATTATAAAAAAATACCATGATGTAGGGAAACTTTTTATCTTTCCAAATAATATTTATATCCAAAAAGATAACTTTTATAGCCCCTTCTAAAAATTGTTTTAGTAAAACAATTCATGTTTGTGTCATTTTTACTTTTACATTAAATAAAATGTATTAATGTCATTATTTTACCCAAGATGCACCATGGGGTCCCACAAATCGACCAATGGTTTGTAATGGTCAGCCACGACTCATCCAATATGGGTAGGACATGTCTCAAAGTGATTTCATAATATTATAATATTATTTTTACCTTAAATTACACTAATTACTTCTAATCACAATTAATGAAAAAAAGTTATTATTCAGGAAAAAAATTATTTTCACCCCATTGAACCACATTTTACTTATTAATGACAACCATTTATGTCGGATTTTCGAAATTCTATACAAATAAGTAGAAAACGTTCATTTAAACGAAAATTCAGTTTGCTTAACTACCACATAGTGGTTTCACTATTCATAAAAATTGAAGTTTTTAAGAACAACACCAAAAAATCACCCTAACCAATAATTGATATTCTGAATTCAAAAATAATGTCTATTTGAAACAATTAATAACATAGAAGTTACATTAAATAAAATTTTAATTAAATCCCGCTATCAAAACAAATAGCGTGTTTTTACAAAACATTATCTATCAAAAGATTTACAATTGTTTATGTAAAATATCAAAGTAAAATTAATTCTAATGACCACAATTTGATAAAATTTTAAATGTATATTATAATTATACTTTAAAACCAGTCAAATTCAAAATATATCACTATTAATTATTTTCATTAAAAAGGTTTTTTTATAATTTTCACTAAAATATAAAATTTATCCAATAAGTACCGAACATTCACCTTAGGCTAAATTCGATACTCTGAATCTAAAAATGAAGTCCATTTTGAGAGATAAAATTTATAAAATTTCAAAAATTAGGTATTACTATTCATAATGGCTACTTTTATTGGTCACGGTGTTTTAGAACTCGTGGTTGCATACAACACACGCTGCTCTATTTTTCAAAGAGAAGCATTCCATGGAGCTTGGGGTGTTACATTCTCGCCTCTTTCAATAAATTATATCCTCGCAATTTTAAAATGTTCCTCAAAAATAAAAGGTTGAATGTAGAAAATACCTTTGTGGAAAACCCATATCGGAAATATGTTTAATAAAATTTATTTTTAATAAGAGGGAAAGGGAAATGAAATAGTCACCACAAAATTAGGGATTCAAATAGAAGAACATTGGTGACAATTATTAACACGTAATTAGAGGAAAAACCTAAATATTTATAGGGAGTGACTGAGGTTGTCAATCACAAACAAGTGGAAAATTATTGAGGGCCTCAAACCCATCAATCTATGATGATTTAAAATATCATCGGTTCAACAAAACATATGTTATTAGGATAACCCATTTTTGGTTTTAAGATCCATTTTAAGAATTAATTTATCCATAGAATAAGAGGGAAAATATATACGTATATATATAATTTTTAAGTAGAGTTTCATCATTCTACTAATTCCTACCACAAACTCATCATTCACTCTATAATATTTCAAAACATATATATTCTATTTATCCTAATCGTATAGGGCTCCAAAAATAATGAATTTGTAATTCACATATAATACCATTAAAAAATAAAATACATTATAATATATAGGGACTTCATGCAGTCCAGTAGTAAGTGAAAAATCCTAACCTCACTATGGTAGTGTGTTCAATTCCCACAGCTTTGTCTGACACGACGGGTTGTCACACGACCTGCGTGTTGTCCTTTTATAATAATCCAAAAATAACCTTTCAAACTTTATCTTTATATTTATCCCAAATAACATTGTCCAGACTTTCTCTAAAAGGTCTCTAAATTCCAAAATCAATTGTAACATCAGATTCCCCAAAAAATGTAATGTTTCTGTTATTGTAACATACTAAAAATATGATTACATTCATCAAATTAAAACTATAATGAAAACAACAAGTACTTCAGTACAATCACATTATTCTTATAACCTGAATATAATCCTTGAGTACAATAGCACTAATAAATTAATTATTCCGCTTCAACAGTAGTAACATCATAATATTGGCCTTTATCCCTTGACCTTTTCTGAGGTAAGCTTCCCTGACACTTAGGACATTCATTTTCATAATGCCCCATTTCCCTAAAATTGTTGCATTCAACATTAACAGCCTCTTTCATTCCCTTGCAATCAAAATCCTGGTGACCTTTTTCTCCACATTTATAACAAACTCTCATTCCTTTTAGGCATGTACCAGGGTGATTCTCCCAAAATTACCACATAATGGAAAATCTATCTTTACCTTTTCCCCTTTATCTGTCTCTTGTTCCAATGTTCTCATCCTCTCTTGCTTTATGTTATTGTCATATGATTTAGAGAACTCTTTTACGTCTTGATAGCACACAAGACAATATCTTCGTACGATGAGAAGGATTGTGAGACAAAATCACGACGAAGAAAAGTTTATAACCCATCAATGAAAAAATAAATCATACTCCTTGGGTTACGTATATAATCTACTGCATACCTCGCTAACCTTGTAATGTTAGCCTCATACATTGCGACATTCTCATCCTCCTTCTACCTCAGACTCAAAAATTGTCTTTCCATATCTGATTGATGGTCTTGAGGGAAGTATTTTTCAATGAAAAGATTTTTGAACTCCCTCCATTCCATACTTGATACTTTGTCGTCTTCCTTTGTCTTTTGAATCAAGGACCACCATTGATCAGCATCTCCAATGAGGCGATAAACTGCCATGATAAACTTTTCCCTTTCACTACTCCCCAAGTCATGGAATATTTTCACTAATGAATTTATCCACTGCTCAGCTACTAGGGGATTGGTAATCCCATTTAATGTTGGCAGTTGTTGCCTCATGAATTGTTCTAACATTGATCATCCACGTTGTGGATCAGGGTACTCTATACGAGTAAGTTTATTATTCATAACCCGAGTGAGTTGTCCCAGTGTGGGGATAAGCTGATCAATACTAGTTGTATCACCTACCACACTATAATTATCTTGAGCAGGAGGGCAATTCCTACATGGATTGTGTGCATTGGTAAAGTTTCTATTTCTTCCAATAGGCGCCATTTCTAAAAAATGTCATAAACTAGATTAGATTATGAATCGAAATACATAATAAGAAACTTGAAAAACACTTAACATAGATTGCACAATTTATGGATATAATCCATAATCATAAAAATGTTTTCGTTGAGGAAGTATATACTCATAATCCCTTTATAATGGTTTGTAAATAAAATGGGAATTATCCTAAGAATGTCCCTCGGGAGTGTCGTAACCAAGAGTGCAGCAAGGCCCGTTGTCGTGTACCAGGATACCCCATGTCAAGCCTGAAACCCCTTGTCAGTGTTTTCACTCCAGGGAATATATGTGCCAGAGCCGCCTCTACCAGCTCGTATCCAGACAAGGATGTATTTCTAGAAAAACTCCAAAAACACTCTATAATACCAAAATTCTAGGATGTTCTTTTATAATAATCCACAAAGTCTATCTTAGTGTTATGTGCTATAATCAGAGTTTATCTAAATCTAGCTTCCACCATTAGTACTAAAATATCTCTGATACCAACTATAATGCCCCGACCCTAGTTACCCAGATCCGGTGCATTATTACATAACATTGGCATGATCACAAAAGATTAAGTCACAAAAGTCTGATAAGTTTAGTAGCCTTGGAAACCCTAGATAAATTCATAAGTCTTACATTACATCATATAGTGAAACAAAACTACAACAACATTTTTCTTCATATCCCCTCATAATATCCCTGAAGGTCATTAATGAATTACTTCTTCACATCCTGGAAAATTAAAACATTGAAAGGGGTGAGCTCAAATGCTCTGTAAGGATAACAATAAGCATGTACATCCATAAGTAAACATAATCATTTAAGGAAATGTATAACTAAAACAAAAGCCTTATTAAACTTGAACTTCAACACAATATGGTAAGGATAAAATCAAACTTTGCCATTTACTTACCCACATGGATATTCTACTAGTCGAATAATCACATTCAATATCAATAACCACATTCATCATGTTGGAATGCGTAATGTGGAACATTAATTTCTTTGCCAAGGCCTCGTGCCAAGACCTAGGGGCTAACTGTAACCGGAACCCATCTTTGAATTCCTCTAATGACCGGACACCAACGCAGAGTGCCTCTAAAAAAATGACACCATCCTAGAGTGCCTCTAATAACTGGACACCATCCCGGAGGGTCTGCTGTAACCAGACCCCAACACGGAGGGCTTACATTTACCGGTCCCCAACCGGGTACATACTATTCCAACACATTCATATAATGAATCCATTTTCAATACCAAAATAAAAAAAAGTAAAACTTCGTATTTATTTTTCATTTTAAAAATAGTTATGGCTTGTAGGGGGTGTCGAAACTCAAATAATGGTCACGGTGGTAGAGAAGTCGTTGTCGCTCCATACATAAGACAAAACATTCCTTTCTTTTCATTTAGTAAAACGCTTTGTATAAAAAGATTCCTTTTTAATAAACGTAAAATCCAAATGGGTTTATACACTGTATAAAATAAAGTTGTGTATAGAAGAAAATATGCCTCAATGAAAGAAGATTGAGATGAAGTCCCATAATAAATAATATAATTGAAGCGAGACTTAATATAGTTGATGGAATATGTTTATAAATTTTATGTAAACATAATTCAATATATTATATACAAAAACCATCAGACAAACACATTTAATACCACATGAATAATCAAGTAGGATGATAACCCAATGAATGGACATTGGGTTAAGAAGTTCCCTTACCTCATGTCCGAATTGACTCGATTGTTCTTTAAACTCCAGAATAATAAACTAGTGTTTATTTCTAATTTCTTGAGAACATTTCTCAAGTTCATTATTCCTTTTATATCACTTATTACCATGTTATGAACATTATGTAATTATTTAAGTTAATAACGGTTGTTTTGTCGATCTTTGGTACATTAGTCAAAAATAAACTTCTTATAATTGCAAGTTGCTCATGTGGTAAAATATCCATTATATCCAGAATTATATTCATGATGTAGATATCATATATATCATATATATCCAGTATATATATGCATTTATAATATTAAATGTCATTTAGAGTTAAGAAATTAAATGCACCGTTCATGGAGACGGTAAGCCGTACTTACACATGAACGATACTTTCATTTCTATTTCATATTTAATGGAATGAAATCAAAATGATATAAAAGTATATTATAATTCCAGTATAATATCATATATAATATCCTTTAATTCATACTTTACACATCCCACATTTGACATTAACGAATCAAATCACTTTGAGGGGGCAGTAGTCCGCACTTCCTTAAATGAATATATCGCGTTTACACATAATGGAAACCATAAAGGTTTTCCATAAATGAATAATACAGAATAATATAGAACAAATAAACATAATATATATCATATATATATATATATAGTGACATCACAATGGCCACTATGAATGGTGTTAGATGTATTTTAACAATAATCGTTTCATGAGGCATAAATTCGCTATCCACGGAAACAGTATATTCATTAACCATTATTTGTAGGTGTGTGTGAGTGTATCTCTAATTATTGTTATAACAACATCCTAGTATATTGATGATACTGGTGTTGTTACCAAATAAATGAATATTAAGAGTTTAAGGGGTTGGATAAGAAAAATAAAACAAAATTACATAAGAGAAAGCATTACCTTTAAAAGAGTAGCTGTTTTTGATTTGAGCCCAAATGCTTCCTTGGAATAAATTCTGCCCAATGTGTGGCTTCTATAAGTAATATAGGGATGTAAAAATTGTAAATGGGCAGGGTTCGGCCAAGACAATGGCTTTTGTGGTGTGAATAATGAGGTAGAGGTGGGGGCCTTTTATAATAGGAGAGGAAAGGTACTTTTGGAAATTCTTGAAATGATACATTATTTTCAAATGGGTTTCAGATTTTAGTGGTCCCATATTGATATATTTCAAGGATACGATGATAAGGGTTCGCAATATACTCATCCAATAAGTTTTTGACAATTGTATGACTTATAATTTACCTTATCTTCTTATTTTATTTAAATCATTAATTAATGATGTAATAGTTGCAACATCATTGTGTCATAAAACAATTAATTTATTTAATGTCTAAAAATTATAAAAAAATTACCATGATATAGGGAATCTTTTTATATTTCCAATTAATATTTATAGCCCAAACTCTGACTTTTATAACCCCTTTTAAAAAATGTTTTATTAAAACAATTCATGTTTGTGTCATTTTTTACTTTTACATTAAATAAAATGTATTAATGTCATTATCTTAACCAAGTGGTTCCATATGGTCCCAAAAATCAACACATGGTTTGTAATGGTCGGCCCTAACCCAAACAAATTGGGGTAGAACAAGTTTCATTGAGATTTCATATTATTATAACACAATTTTTACCTTAAATTACACTATTCACTTCTAATCATGATTAATGAAAAAAAGTTATTATTCACCAAAAAATTATTTTCATCACATTGAACCAGATTTTACATATTAATGACAACCATGTATGTAAGATTTTCGAAATTCAATTCACATAAGTATAAAACATTCATTTAAACGAAAAATCAGTTTTCTTAACTACCACTTAGTGGATTCACTATTCATCAAAAATTGAAGTTTTTCAGAACAACACAAAAAATTCACCCTAAGCAATAATTGAAGTTCCGAATTCAAAAATGATGTCTATTTTACAAAATTAATAACATAGAAGTTACATTTAATAATTTTTTAGTTAAATCCCACTGTCAAAACAAATAGAGTGTTTTAAGGAAACAATATCTATCAAAACATTGACAATTGTTTATGTCCAATTTAACATAAAATTAATTTAAATGACCACCATTGGATAAAATGTTAAAATTATATTCTAAATAATATTTAAAACCAGTTAAATTCATAATATATCTCTAGAAATTTTTTTAATTAATAAGATTGTTTTAATAATTTTCACCAAAATATAAAAGTTATCAAAAAGTACCAAACATTCACCTTAGGCTAAATTCAATACTCCGAATCTAAAAATGAATTCCATATTGAGAGATGAAATTTATTAAATTTCAAAAACTTGTTATTACTATTCATAATGGCTACTTTGTTAGGTCGCGGTGTGTTAGAACTCGAGGTTGCGTACAACACATGATGCTCTTTTATTTAAAGAGAAGCGTACCATGGAAGCATGGGGTGTTACATTCACCCCTCCTTCAATTAATTGTGTCCTCGCAATTTGAAAATGTTCCTCGAAAATAAAAGGTTGAAAGTAGAAAATACCTTTGTGGAAAACCAATATCGGAAATAGGTTTAATAAAATTTATTTTTAAAAAGAGGGAAATGGAAATGATAATGTCACCACCAAATTAGGGTTTCGAATAGAAGAACATTGGTGGCAATTATAGACATGTAATTAGAGGAAAAACGTAAATATTTATAGAGAGTGATTGAGGTATTCAATCAAAAACAAGTGGAAAATGGAGGGCCTCAAAGCCATCAATCTATGATGATTTAACATATCATCGGTTCAACAAAACATATAGTATTAGGAGAACACATTTTTGGTTTTAAGATCCATTTTAAGAATTAATTTATCCCTAGAATAAGAGGGAAAATATATATGTATATATATAATTGTCAAGTAGAGTTTCATCCTTTAACTAATTCCAACCACAAACTCATCTTTCACTTTATAATATTTCAAAAAATATATATTATATTTATCCTAAACGTATATGGTTCCAAAAATAATGAATTTATAAGTCACATATCAGACCGTTAAAAAATAAACTACATTATAAAACCTAGGGACTTCACGTAGTCTAGTGGTAGGTGAAAAATTCTAACCGCACTATGGTTGTGGGTTCAATTCACGCAGCTCTGTCCGACACAACAGGTTGTCACACGGTATCCATGTTTTCCTCTTATAAAAATCCAAAAATAACCTTTCAAACATAATCTTTATATGTATCCAAAATGCCTCTTTCCAGACTTTCTCTAAAAGGTCTCTAAATTCCAAAATCAATTGAAACATCAGATTCCCCAATCAATGTAATGTTTCTCTTATTATAAAATACTAATAATATGATTACCTTCATCATATTAAAACCATAATGAAAACAACAAGTACTGTAGTACAATCACATTATTCTTATATCGGAATATAATCCTGGAGTTAAAAAGCACCAATACATTAATTATTCCGCTTCATCTATAGTAACAACATAAGAATGACCATGATCCCTTGAACTTTTCTTAGTTAAGCTTCCCTGACGCTTAAGACATTCATTTTCATAATGCCCCATTTCCCAAAAATTGTAGCATTCAACATAGATAGACTCTTTCATTCCCTTGAAATCACGAGCCTGGTGACCTTTTTCTCCACATTTATAACAAACTCCCATTCCTTTTAGGCAAGTACCAGGATGATTATTCCCACAATTATCACATAATGGAAAATCCTTCATTCCATTTTCCCTTTATCTGTCTCTTGTTCCAATGTTCTCTTCATCTATTTCTTTACTTTATTGTCATAAGATTAACAGAACTCCTTTTCCGTCTTGATTGTACACGAGACAATATATTCGTACGATAAGAAGGATTGTCATACTAATGCACGACAATGAAAAGGTTTTAACCAATCAAGGAAATGATCAATCTTACTCCTTGGAATACAAATATAAACTGCTACATACATCGCTAACCTTGTAATGTTAGCCTCATTATTTGCGACATTCTCATCCTCCTTCTGCCTCAGACTAAAAAATTACCTCTCCATATCTACTCGATGGTCTCAAGGAATGTATTTTTCTAAGAAAAGGACTTTGAACTCCCTCTATTCCATACATGATACTTCATCATATTCATTTGTGTTTTGAATAAATGACCACCATTGATAGGCATCTCCAGTGAGGCGATAAACTTCCATGATAACCTTTTCCCTTTCACTAATCCCAAAGTCATGGAATATTTTCTCTATGAAATTTATCCACTGCTCAAATACTTTGGGATTGTTAATACCATTGAATGTTGGCGGTTTTTGCCTTATGAAGCACTCTAACATTGATCCTCCACATTGCGGATCAGGTTTCTCCATACGATTATGGTTATTATTCATAACCTGAGTGAGTTGTCCCAGTATGGTGATAAGCTGATCAGCACCAGTTGTATCACCTGCCCCACTATAATTATCTTGAGCAGGAGGGAAATACCTACATGGAGTGCATGCATTGATATAGTTTCCATTTCTTCCCCAAGTTTCCATTTCTAATCAATGTCCTAAACTAGATTAATTTATGAATCGAAATACATAATAAAAAACTTGCAAAACAATTAACATAGATTGAACAATTTGTGGATATAATCCTTAATCAGAAAAAGGTTTCCTTTGAGGATTTATATACTCATAAACCCTTTATAATGGTTTGTAATGAAAATGAGGATTATTCTAAGAATATCCCTTGGAAGTGTCGTAACTAAGAGTGCAGCAAGGCCCGTTGTCGTGTACCAGGATACCCAGGGTCAATCTCGAAACTCCTTGTTGGAGCTTTCACTCCTAAGTAAATCTGTTCCAGAGAAACCTTTACCTGCTCATATCCAGACAGTTATGTATTGCTCGAAAAACTCAAAAAATATCTATAATACCAAAATTCTTTGAAGTTCTTCTATACTAATCCAAAAAGTCTAACTTAGGGCCATGTTCTCTAATCAGAGTTTATCTAAATCTAGCTTGCAATGTTAGTACTAAACTACCTCTGATACCAACTGTAATGCCCCGACCCCAGTTACCCAGAGCCGGTGCATTATTACGTAACATTGGCATGATCACAAAAGACCAAGTCTTGAAAGGCCGATTAGTTTAGTCGCCTTGGAAACACTAGATACATTAATAAGTCTTACATTACATAATAAAGTGAAACAAAATGACAACACCATATTGTCTTCATATCCCCTTATAATATCCCTACAGGTCATTCAGAAATTACATCTTCACATCCTGGAATATTAAAACATTGAATGGGGTGATCTCAAATGCTTAGTATGGATAACAGTATAGTGGAAACATTCATACGTAAACATAAGCATTTAAGGCAATGTATAACTAAAACAAAAGCCTTATTAAACATGAACTTTAGCATAATATGTTAAGGATAAAATCAAACATTTCCATTTACATACCCACATGGATATTCTACTAGTCAAATAATCACATGCAATATTAATAACCACTTTCATCATGTTGGAATGCACAATGCTAAACTTTAATTTCTTTGTCATGGCCTCGTGCCAAGACCTAGGGGCTAACATTAACCAGAACCCAACCCAGAGTTCCTCTAATAACCGGACACCAACCCACAATGCCTCTAATAACCAGACACCATCCCGGAGTGCCTCCAATAATAGGACACCATCCCGGAGGGTCTGCTGTAACCGGACCCCAACCCGGAGGGCTTACTTTTAACAGTCCACAACACAGAACATACTATTCCAACCCATTCATATAATGAAACAATTTTCAATACCAAAATAAATGAAAAGTAAAACATTGTATTTATTTTTCATTTTAAAAATATTTATGGCTTGTATAGGATGCTGAAACTCAAATAATGGTCAGGGTGGCGAAGAAGTCATTGTCGCCGCATACGTAAGACAAAACATTCATTTTTTTCATTTAGTAAAACTCTTTTTATAAAAATATTCCTATTGGATAAACGTAAAATCCAAATGGGTTTATACACCGTATATAATAAAGTTGTGTAAAAAACAAAATATGCCTCAATTAAAGGAGATTGAGATGAAGACCCTTACATAAATCATATAATTGAAGCGAAACGTAATATAGTTGATGGAATATGTATATAAATTTTATGTAAACATAATTCAACATATTATATACAAAAATCATCACACAAAAACTTTTATTACCACATAAATAATTAAGTTGGATGTTAACCCAAGGAATGGAAATTGGGATAAGAAGTTCCCTTACCTCGTGTCCGACTTGACTCGATCATTCTTTAACCTCCGGAATAATAAACTAGAGTTAATTTCTACATTCTTGAGAAAATTTTTCAAGTTCATTATTCCTTTTATATCACTTACTACCATGTTATGAAGATTATGTAATTATTTAAGTTAATAACGGTCGTTTTGTCTATCGTTGGTACATTAGTCAAAAATAAACTTCTTATAATTGCAAGTTGCTGATGTGGTAAACTATCCACTTTATCCAGAATTATTTTCATGATGTATATATCATATATATAATATATATATAGTATATATATGCATTTATAATATTACATATCATTTAGTGGTAAGAAGTGAAATGCACCGTTCATGTAGATGGTAATACGTACGTACTGATGAACGCTACATTCATTTCTATTTCGTATTTAATGGAATGAAATCATAATTATATAAAGGTATATTATAATTACAGTATAATATCATATATAATATCATTTATTTCATCCTTTACACATCCCACATATGGCATTAACCAATCAAATCACTTGTAGGGGGTGGTAGTCCACACTTCCTAAAATGAAGATATCGCGTTTACCCATAATGGAAACCATAAAGGTATGCCATAAATGAAAAATACAGAAGAACATGGAAAACATAAACATAATATATATCATATATAAATATAGTGAAATAACAATCAACACCATGAATGTTTTTATATGGATTTTGAACAATCATCATTTCATGAGGCAGAAATTCGCCATGCACGGAAACTGTATGTTCATTAACCATTATATGTAGGAGTGTGTGAGTGTACCTTGAATCATTATTATATCAACAACCTAGTATATTGACGATACTGGTGTCTTTACAAAAGAAATGAATAAAAAGAGTTTAAGGGGTTGGAGAAGCAAAATAAAACAAAATAACATAAGATAAAGCATTACCTTTAAAAGAGTAACACTTTGTGATTTGAGCCCAAAGGCCTCCATGGAAACGATTCTGCCCAATGTGAGGCTTCTAGGACTAAGATATGAATGTGGAGAGAGGAAATGGGCTGGGGTGGCCGATCCAAAGGCTTTGGTGGTGTGAATAAGGTGGTAGAGGTGGGGGCCTTTTATAAGAAGAGAGGAGGGGTACTCTTCGATATTCTTGAAATGATAGATTATTTTCAAATGGGTTTCAGATTTTAGAGGTCCCACATTTATATATTTCCGGGATAAGATGATAATAGTTTGATATATACTCATCCAATAAGTTTTTGACAAGTGTATGACTTCGAATTTACTTTATCTTCTTATTTTATTTATATCATTAATTAATTTGGTAATCGCTTCATCATCATGGTGTCATATAACATTTAATTTATTTAATGTCTAAAAATTTAAAAAAATTACCATGATGTAGAAAATCGTTTTATGTTTCCAATGAATATTTATAGCCAAAATCATGACTTGTATAACCCCTTCTAAAAATTGTTTTAGTAAAACAATTCATGTTTGTGTCATTTTTACTTTTACTTTAAATAAAATGTATTGATGTCATTATTTTACTCAAGTGGCTCCATGGGGACCCAAAAATCGACCCATGGTTTCTAATGGTCGGCCATGACTCATCCAATATGGTTAAGACAAGTTTCATGGTGATTTCATATTATTATAACATTATTTTTTCCTTAAATTACACTAATTACTTATAATCGCCATTAATGAAAAAAAGTTAATATTCACCAAAAAATTATTTACATCCCATTGAACCACATTTTACATATTAATGACAACCAAGTATGTCATATTTTTGAAATTCAATACACTTAAGTAGAAATCATTCATTTAAATGAAAAATCAGTTTTCTTAACCACCACTTAGTGGTTGCACTATTCATTAAAAATTGAAGTTTTTCTGAACAACAGCAAAAATTCACCCAAAGCAATAACTGATATTCCGAATTCAAAAATGATGTCTATTTTAAAAATTCATAACATAGAAGATACATTAAATAATTTTTTAATTAAATCCCACTATCAAAACAAATAGCGTGTTTTTAAGAAACTATATCTATCAAAGGATTGACAATTGTTTATGTAAAATTTCAAAGTTCAATTTATTCTAATTACCACAATTGGTTAAAATGGTAAAATTATATTCTAATTATACTTTAAAACCAGTCAAATTCATAATATATCACTATTATTTATTTCAATTTAAAAGGTTGTTTTCATAATTTTCACTAAAATATAAAAGTTATCCAAAAAGTTCAAAACATTCACCTTAGGCTAAATTCGATAGTCCGAATCAAAAAATGAAGTCCATTTTGAGAGATAAAATTTATGAAATTTAAAAAATTTGGTATTACTATTCAGAATGAATACATTTATTAGTTGCGGTGTGTTAGAACTCAAGGTTGCGTACAACACACACATCTCTATTATTCAAAGAGAACCGTACCATTGAAGCTTGGAGTGTTACATTCTCCCCTCCTTCAATATATTGCATCCTCACAGTATGAAAATGTTTATAGAAAATAAAAGGTTGAATGTAGAAAATTCCTTTGGGGAAAATCCATATCGGAAATAGGTTAAATAAAATTTAGTTTTAATAAGAAGGAAAGAGAAATGAGAGAGTCACCAACAAATTAGGGTTTCAAATAGATGAATATTGGAGGAAATTATAGACACGTAATTAGAGGAAAAACGTAAATATTTATAGGGAGTGATTGAGGTTGTCACGACCCGCCCTCGGGGTCCGTGCCGTGACTACCCCAAGCCCGCCTTCCATAGGCCAGGGGCTGGCGACTAGCACCAAGGCGTAAATCCCAGTAAAAAGGGAAGGCATTGCCTTTGAAAAGTAACCAACTCCACAGAGTAAGCAAGCGGAAAGTAAACACTAAACAAGCAGAGTACAACTGAAAGTGCGGAAAAGTAAATGGGCCAGAATACAAACCCAAACTGAAAGTAAAGTACAACTCGAAAAGGGAAAAACAGCAATTGTAAAGTAAAAGCCGCTACTCCGAGCTGTCAACCGGAAATCCCACCTGAAGGGTGGGTACAGATAGCTCCTCTGCTCCACAGGTCCCGCCGTCCGCTCCGTGCACGTCCCGCCCAGTGGTCCACCTCCGGGTACCGTCCCGCTCTACAAGCCTCAGCTAAGTCAACGCTGTCCGTCGTCTGCAACCAACACAACGTAGTGCGGGCGAAGCCCGTGCAGGGGTGAGTATAAGCTACTCAGTAGGGACCCCGAGACCCCTGAAGGTCTCTCAAATCCACAAAGGATAAACCACAAAGAAAAGTACAATCACGAAGTAACAACCGACACTGCTTAGGTATATGCCCATACATATACCTAAGTCATCAATTCAGATACGCTCCAACCTCCGAGCCCAAGTACAACTCAGTCCACGCAGGAAAGTATACGTAATCCACAAAGGGAAGCAAAATATAATCCACACAGGATTGCACAACACAATCCACACAGGAAAACAACAGGATTCAGCTCACACAGGTATACTTCTTCAAGGACGATAAAGATGATCACTGATCCATCTAAGTCGTCGGACCCACGAAGGATCGATAGGTAACTAACCCCCGCAGAAGACCCACACAGGATCGGGCTCACACAGAACCTGTAGGCGCTGGCTCACACAGAACCGCTGAGCGCAAGGACCCACACAGGATCGGGCTCACACAGAACCTGTAGCACTGATCCACGTAGGATCGCTGAGTGCTGTAGTCGTCGTCGTCGAATCCACACAGGATCTCTGTACTGTCGTCGTCCAATCCACACAGGATCTCTGTACTGTCGTCGTCAAATCCACACAGGATCTCTGTACTGTCGTCGTCAAATCCACACAGGATCTCTGTACTGTCGTCGTCGCAGACACAGTAGCAGTCGTAGCAGTAGAACAGTCGCAGCCAGCACTAGGGTTCCCGCACACAGCAAGCTCGTACGGAGGGTCCGCTCCACGAGCCGAGAGGCTGATACATCAACTGTCACAAAGACCAGAGTTGATGTATCCAAAAGTTCCGTATCGTCAACAGGAACTCAACGCAACAGACGGCGCGTCGATCGGACGCCCGGTCTGAGAGTTATAGGCATTTTCGTCTCCGGGGCCCGGTTGGTTTTTAAGGCAAAACCAACCCGACCGTACTCCACCTGCGTCCAAACCTCGGGCGGAGTATGCCAAAAGATCCGTCTCACTAAGAGGAACACAACGCGACTGACGGCGCGTCAATCGGACGTCCGTAGCTCAAGATATGAGCGTTTCCGCTCCGAAGGCCCGGTTGGTTTCGTGAACGAACCAACCCGGCCGAACTCAAAGTAAACCGAAACCTTGAGTGCGATATACCGAAACGACCGTCTCGATCCAAGGATCGCGTTGCCGCAGACGGTTCGTTATTCGGAGGTCCGAGGCTCAAGTTATGAGCCAAAAACCGAAACTGGTCCGAAACGGGGGGGTCCGGGTCCGGGCCGACCCGGCCCGCCCCCCCCCCCCCCCCCCCCCCCCCCCCCCCCCCCCCCCCGGAGGCGGCGGCGGCGCGGCGGCGGCGGGCCGCGGGGGCGGCGGCGGCGGCGGGCCGCGGTGGCGGCGGCGGCGGGCCGCGGTGGCGGCGGCGGCGGGCCGCGGTGGCGGCGGCGGCGGGCCGCGGTGGTGGCGGGGTGCCGCGAGGTGGGTGGCACGCGGGGCTAAGCCCCGCGTTTTGCTGGAGGGGCGGCGCGGCACAAGGGCCGCGCCCCATTTTTTTCAAAGAGCCCCCCCCCACGTGGGGGGCCTGCTGGTGGAACCGAGGGGGCAGCCGGCCCCCTCCCGTTAAAGAAACGCCCCCCCTCTTAAAGAGGGGGGTTTTCATGGTTGGCCGGGGAATTAAATTCCCCGGTTTTAAGTCATCCGGCCGGCCAGCTGGCCGGCCGGTTTTCTCAAACGGGACCGGAATTTCCGGTCCCCTTCTTCGGCTTCCGACGCCGGCAGCCCGGCCGCCGGTCTTGCCTTCCGCCGCGGCCCGGAACCGGCCGCGGTTTCCTCGTCCCGCCGCGGCCCGGAACCGGCCGCGGTCTTCTCGTCCCGCCGCGGCCCGGAACCGGCCGCGGCGTTCGTCATCCGGCGCGGTGCGTCGGCACCGCGCCCCTTCGCCATGCTTCGATTCTTTTCAACGCGGCGCGACGGCGTCGCGTTCTTGAAGATTTTTCCTCGTCGTGGCGCGACGGCGCCGCATAAATTAATAAGCACGATCATCCGCGTGGTGCGACGGCACCACGCCTCTTGCTTCCACCCGCATGAATAATCATGAACGATGGAGGGGGGTTAGGCCGTGTTCGTGCGGTCCGGCCCCCCTCACGTTAAATTAAAAACGCAACTTAAAATAAATCAAGTCACACGTTAGTCTTGATAGAATCACGATCAAGAATAAAAAAAAGTAAACCAAAAGAAAACGACAACCCCTACCTCGGGTTTAAGATTCAAAGGTTCGGCTACGCTCCGTGGAAGATGGCGTCGCGGAGGTCGGGTGTCGCGGTTGACGTTCGTCAAATCCGTTGACGAAGTGTTATGCCCGAAGAGACACGACGTTGGCGGATCTTCGTTTGCCGACGAAGAAGGTCCGAGGAGGAAGAAGAGGTCTGAAGATACCGGGTTGCCGAATCGATGATCCTTGACGAAGTGTTGTCGTTCTTCGTTGAGGATGAAGACGTTCTTCGCCGGAGAAGATGAAGAGGAGCTCTCAAAGCTCTCAAGGGAATAAACCAACAACCCATAAACAAATAAGATTACATCTTATTTTATTAACACATAACTCAAAAGAATTTCAAATGTTTGAAATTCAAAAGAGTTAACTCCCAAAATTAATTAAGAGTAACATAGGCCAATTAATTAGGGGTTAAGTACGTTGAGAGAATTTGAAAAGAAAAGGGGTTCGTGTGGGCCCCACCACACTTAATCCTCCCAAGGGAGGTTAAGTGGGTGTGGGTCCCACTTCCAACCACCTTTGATAGGTTTTTAAATAAGTTAAAATAAAATTTGTCTTACACAAATTTTTATTTAACTTAACTGAAAAACCCCAAAACGTAACTATCAACCCGCAACAAACGCAACTCCCGAAAAGGTCTCATTAAGCGAAAATCGGTGCTGCGAGTTCATCGGTGCCCTCGGTTTTCAATTCCGAGCACCGGATCAAAAGTTAGGAATTCCCGCTCGTTCGTTCACTGAACGTACCCGAGCCAAACTTCGGAAATTAATTCCGGGCACTCCGGGCCTCGGAATCAGGTGTCGTCTGAAACCGCGCTCTTGTAAATTTCTAAAGAAAATTAAGAAAAAATTTTCCTTGAATTTTACGGGTCTTTACATTACTCCCACCTCAGGGCTTTACGTCCCCGTAAAGCTACATCAAAAACTAGGGAAACCAAAAGAGAGTACTGAGCACGCATCTGAGCCTCCTGCTCCCATGTGCTCTCCTGGAGATTCCCGTGCCGCCATCTGTTGCGCACAAGAGGAATCGATCGCCCATGTAGGACCCGCTCCTGGATGACATGGACCTCCTCTGACGTGGCCCGGACCATCTCCGGTCCCACCAGAGCTGCAAGATTTCTCTTTTGCCGAAAAGAGAAATCTGGTCTCATCCCCTGGATGAACCACATTCTTTGCCTAAAACAGTCAATCCTAACATGGATGATACTAATCCATACTAAGGATGACGTCGTAAGGCCTCGACGCTACTACTAAGAGATTAAACCGTTACTCTCGCCTCCAAGGGTTGAGTCACACTGTCGGCATCAGTGTGTGGTAACTGGGTCTCCTCCAGTAGATGTCTCACAAGTGAGGGTCAAGTCAACAGCCAAAACTGGAACCTCTTAGTAACATTACGATAGAGGACAGGAACGAAAACATCACAAGGTATGCGTCTTTTATTAATGCAGCTCGTAATACAAGACGCTACACAAAAGCAACAAGGAACCAGAAGTACAAAGGATGTATCCACTAGTTCTGCTCCTGTCCATCGGCTCCCAGGGCTCCATGATCGAAGGCCTCGGCTGCCTGAAGCTGAGCTCTCCCCTGCGGTCGGGGTGGACCTCCTGGTGGTGGTGGTGGTAGAGCCTCAAAGCGTCGGCCACCACCAACTGCTCGTCCAGCTCCTCTGCCTCGTCCGCCTCCTCCCTGCGGACCGCCACGGTCAAACCTCTGCCTCTGCCTAGGTGGTTCCTCAACCGTCTGCTGCTCCTCCGCATGGCAGGTCGGGCAGTCACGAGCCATGTGGCCTCGCCCGCCGCATGCATAGCACTGTCTTCCACTCGAAAGACTGGCTCCGCGTTGTGTGCCCTGCACTGCTGAGCCAGTGCCCTGAGGTCTGGTCTGTCTGGACCCCTGAGTCATTCGCCGACTGCCAGCTGCAGATGACTCTGCCACGTGCCGTCCTGCGGTGGGTCTCTGTGCTGGTGTAGACTCAGCAAGGAAGCTCTCGATCAGAAGAGCCCGCTCCAGTACTCCTTTCTGAGTCGGTATGCTGAGGGAGATCAGCGATGCCCTGATCTCGTGTCTCAAACCCTGCTCGAAGGTCCGGGCCCGGAAGAATGGATCCCGTACCATGTCGGTCGAGTAGCACGAGAGATCGGTAAACCTCGCCGAGTACTGGGCGACCGTCATGCTGCCCTGCCGCAGCTGTAGAAGCTCCTGGATGCGCACCGCTCGAAGGGTGGCCGGGACGAACTCAGAGCGGAAGAGGCTCTCGAAGTCCGTCCAGAGTAGAGATGCCTCATCGTGCACCTGGAGCATCAAGCTCCACCATCGTCCAGCTGCTGCGTGTAGTAGGCTCGCAGCGAGGATCACCATGAGGTCTGCTGGTGTCCTCACTAGCCTAAACACTCGAACCACTGCCTCCAGCCAGTCCTCTGCTGCCTGGGGATCCGTCTCCCCGCGAAACCTGGGCGGTCGCTGGCGCTGAAACTCATGCTGTGCGCTGAGGCGACGTGCATCGTCAGCGGCTGCTGCTGGAAGCATCGGGGGATCGGCGGGTAAAGCTACTGCCGGTGCCACTGCTGACAAAGGGCCCTGCACCGAAGCCTCGTCGCTCGGTGGGCTGTCGTCTCGCTCGACTCTCAGAACCCTAGCTAGCTGCCGTCGTGGGGCCATCCTGAAAAGGAAACAGGTGCGCCACGGTTAGAACAGTATACCTGGTGAGCTGGCACAAGTAATCACAAGGAAAACTTGAGACTTTCATAAAGCAGATCAGTATACCCGGTGAGCTGACACAAGTAATCACAAAGAAAACTTGAAACACACACGCAATCAATGTTTTCGTGCATTAAGTCGGAAATCAGAAGTCAGGGTCCTGGTGTACGGATACGTCGGCCGCCGCACCAACACTGGACTCCCTGGACTGATAACCACACTCAATACGCTAAACATTATTGCTTCACATAGAAAAGATCAGAGTTCGCGGTATAACCGAACTCCTCTGATACCAATTTGTCACGACCCGCCCTCGGGGTCCGTGCCGTGACTACCCCAAGCCCGCCTTCCATAGGCCAGGGGCTGGCGACTAGCACCAAGGCGTAAATCCCAGTAAAAAGGGAAGGCATTGCCTTTGAAAAGTAACCAACTCCACAGAGTAAGCAAGCGGAAAGTAAACACTAAACAAGAAGAGTACAACTGAAAGTGCGGAAAAGTAAATGGGCCAGAATACAAACCCAAACTGAAAGTAAAGTACAACTCGAAAAGGGAAAAACAGCAACTGTAAAGTAAAAGCCGCTACTCCGAGCTGTCCACCGGAAATCCCACCTGAAGGGTGGGTACAGATAGCTCCTCTGCTCCACAGGTCCCGCCGTCCGCTCCGTGCACGTCCCGCCCAGTGGTCCACCTCCGGGTACCGTCCCGCTCTACAAGCCTCAGCTAAGTCAACGCTGTCCGTCGTCTGCAACCAACACAACGTAGTGCGGGCGAAGCCCGTGCAGGGGTGAGTATAAGCTACTCAGTAGGGACCCCGAGACCCCTGAAGGTCTCTCAAATCCACAAAGGATAAACCACAAAGAAAAGTACAATCACGAAGTAACAACCGACACTGCTTAGGTATATGCCCATACATATACCTAAGTCATCAATTCAGATACGCTCCAACCTCCGAGCCCAAGTACAACTCAGTCCACGCAGGAAAGTATACGTAATCCACAAAGGGAAGCAAAATATAATCCACACAGGATTGCACAACACAATCCACACAGGAAAACAACAGGATTCAGCTCACACAGGTATACTTCTTCAAGGACGATAAAGATGATCACTGATCCATCTAAGTCGTCGGACCCACGAAGGATCGATAGGTAACTAACCCCTGCAGAAGACCCACACAGGATCGGGCTCACACAGAACCTGTAGGCGCTGGCTCACACAGAACCGCTGAGCGCAAGGACCCACACAGGATCGGGCTCACACAGAACCTGTAGCACTGATCCACGTAGGATCGCTGAGTGCTGTAGTCGTCGTCGTCAAATCCACACAGGATCTCTGTACTGTCGTCGTCCAATCCACACAGGATCTCTGTACTGTCGTCGTCAAATCCACACAGGATCTCTGTACTGTCGTCGTCAAATCCACACAGGATCTCTGTACTGTCGTCGTCGCAGACACAGTAGCAGTCGTAGCAGTAGAACAGTCGCAGCCAGCACTAGGGTTCCCGCACACAGCAAGCTCGTACGGAGGGTCCGCTCCACGAGCCGAGAGGCTGATGCATCAACTGTCACAAAGACCAGAGTTGATGTATCCAAAAGTTCCGTATCGTCAACAGGAACTCAACGCAACAGACGGCGCGTCGATCGGACGCCCGGTCTGAGAGTTATAGGCATTTTCGTCTCCGGGGCCCGGTTGGTTTTTAAGGCAAAACCAACCCGACCGTACTCCACCTGCGTCCAAACCTCGGGCGGAGTATGCCAAAAGATCCGTCTCACTAAGAGGAACACAACGCGACTGACGGCGCGTCAATCGGACGTCCGTAGCTCAAGATATGAGCGTTTCCGCTCCGAAGGCCCGGTTGGTTTCGTGAACGAACCAACCCGGCCGAACTCAAAGTAAACCGAAACCTTGAGTGCGATATACCGAAACGACCGTCTCGATCCAAGGATCGCGTTGCCGCAGACGGTTCGTTATTCGGAGGTCCGAGGCTCAAGTTATGAGCCAAAAACCGAAACTGGTCCGAAATGGGGGGGTCCGGGTCCGGGCCGACCCGGCCCGCCCCCCCCCCCGGGGGGGGCGCGGCGGCGGCGGGCCGCGGTGGCGGCGGCGGCGGCGGGCCGCGGTGGCGGCGGCGGCGGGCCGCGGTGGCGGCGGCGGCGGGCCGCGGTGGTGGCGGGGTGCCGCGAGGTGGGTGGCACGCGGGGCTAAGCCCCGCGTTTTGCTGGAGGGGCGGCGCGGCACAAGGGCCGCGCCCCATTTTTTTCAAAGAGCCCCCCCCACGTGGGGGGCCTGCTGGTGGAACCGAGGGGGCAGCCGGCCCCCTCCCTTTAAAGAAACGCCCCCCCTCTTAAAGAGGGGGGTTTTCATGGTTGCCCGGGGAATTAAATTCCCCGGTTTTAAGTCATCCGGCCGGCCAGCTGGCCGGCCGGTTTTCTCAAACGGGACCGGAATTTCCGGTCCCCTTCTTCGGCTTCCGACGCCGGCGGCCCGGCCGCCGGTCTTGCCTTCCGCCGCGGCCCGGAACCGGCCGCGGTTTCCTCGTCCCGCCGCGGCCCGGAACCGGCCGCGGTCTTCTCGTCCCGCCGCGGCCCGGAACCGGCCGCGGCGTTCGTCATCCGGCGCGGTGCGTCGGCACCGCGCCCCTTCGCCATGCTTCGATTCTTTTCAACGCGGCGCGACGGCGTCGCGTTCATGAAGATTTTTCCTCGTCGTGGCGCGACGGCGCCGCATAAATTAATAAGCACGATCATCCGCGTGGTGCGACGGCACCACGCCTCTTGCTTCCACCCGCATGAATAATCATGAACGATGGAGGGGGGTTCGGCCGTGTTCGTGCGGTCCGGCCCCCCTCATGTTAAATTAAAAACGCAACTTAAAATAAATCAAGTCACACGTTAGTCTTGATAGAATCACGATCAAGAATAAAAAAAAGTAAACCAAAAGAAAACGACAACCCCTACCTCGGGTTTAAGATTCAAAGGTTCGGCTACGCTCCGTGGAAGATGGCGTCGCGGAGGTCGGGTGTCGCGGTTGACGTTCGTCAAATCCGTTGACGAAGTGTTATGCCCGAAGAGACACGACGTTGGCGGATCTTCGTTTGCCGACGAAGAAGGTCCGAGGAGGAAGAAGAGGTCCGAAGATACCGGGTTGCCGAATCGATGATCCTTGACGAAGTGTTGTCGTTCTTCGTTGAGGATGAAGACGTTCTTCGTCGGAGAAGATGAAGAGGAGCTCTCAAAGCTCTCAAGGGAATAAACCAACAACCCATAAACAAATAAGATTACATCTTATTTTATTAACACATAACTCAAAAGAATTTCAAATGTTTGAAATTCAAAAGAGTTAACTCCCAAAATTAATTAAGAGTAACATAGGCCAATTAATTAGGGGTTAAGTACGTTGAGAGAATTTGAAAAGAAAAGGGGTTCGTGTGGGCCCCACCACACTTAATCCTCCCAAGGGAGGTTAAGTGGGTGTGGGTCCCACTTCCAACCACCTTTGATAGGTTTTTAAATAAGTTAAAATAAAATTTGTCTTACACAAATTTTTATTTAACTTAACTGAAAAACCCCAAAACGTAACTATCAACCCGCAACAAACGCAACTCCCGAAAAGGTCTCATTAAGCGAAAATCGGTGCTGCGAGTTCATCGGTGCCCTCGGTTTTCAATTCCGAGCACCGGATCAAAAGTTAGGAATTCCCGCTCGTTCGTTCACTGAACGTACCCGAGCCAAACTTCGGAAATTAATTCCGGGCACTCCGGGCCTCGGAATCAGGTGTCGTCTGAAACCGCGCTCTTGTAAATTTCTAAAGAAAATTAAGAAAAAATTTTCCTTGAATTTTACGGGTCTTTACAGAGGTCATCAATCACACACAACTGGAAAATTGAAGGCTTCAAAGCCATCAATCTTGAATGATTTAAAATATCATTAGTTCAAAAACACATATGGTATTAGGATAACACATTTTTGGTTTTAAGATCCATTTTATGAATTAATTTATCCATACAATAAGAGGGAAAATATATATGTATATATATAATTTTCAAGCAGAGTTTCATCCTTCAAATAATTCTTACCACAAACTCATCTTTCAGTCTAAAAGATTTCAAAAAATATATATTCTATTTATCGTAATTGTATAGGGTTCCAAAAATATTGAATTTATAATTTACATATCCGACCATTAAAAAAATAAACTACATTATTAAATCTAGGGACTTCACGTAGTCCAGTGGTAGGTGAAAAATCCTAATCGCACTATGGTTATGGGTTCAATTACCGATGCTTTGTCCAACACGACGGGTTGTGACATGGTCTGCATGATGTACTTTTATAAAAATCCAAAAATAACCATTCAAAGTTAATCTTTATATTTATCCAAAATGCCACTATCCAGAATTTTTCTAAAAGGTCTCTAAATTCCAAAATCAATTGTATCATCAGATTCCCCAACAAAAGTAACGTTTCTCTTATTGTAAAATACTAAAAATATGATTACCTTCATTATATTAAAACCATAATGAAAACAACAAGTACTGTAGTACAATAACATTATTCTTATTTCAGAATATAATTCTTCAGTCCAAAAGCACCAATACATTAATTATTCCACTTCAACTGTAGTAACAACATAAGATTATCCTGGATCCCTTGACCTTTTCTAAGGTAAGCTTCCTTGATGCTGAAGACATTCATTTGAATAATGACCCATTTCCCAGCAATTGTATCATTCAATATTGATAGCCTCTTTCTTTCCCTTGCAATCACGAGCCTGGTGACAATTTTATCCACATTTATAACAAACTCCCATTCCTTTTATACAAGTACCAGGGTAATTCTTCCCACAATTATCGCATAATGGAAAATCCTTCTTTACCTTTTTCCCTTTATCTGCCTCTTTTTCCAATGTTATCGTCTTCTCTTTCTTCACTTTATTGTCATAAGATTTACAGAACTACTTTTCCATCCTGATAGCACACGAGACAATATCTCCGTATGATGAGACAGATTGTGAGATTAATGCACGACAAGGAAAAGGTTTTAACCCATCAAAGAAATGATCAATCTTACTCCTTGGGTTACGTATATAATCTGCTGCATACCTCGCTAACCTTATAAAGTTATCCTCATTCTTTGTGACATTCTTGTCCTCCTTTTACCTCAGACTCCAAAATTGCATTTCCATATCTTCTCGATGGTCTTGAGGATAGTATTTTTCTAAGAAATGCTCATTGAACTTCCTCCATTCCATACTTGATACTTCGTCATCTTCCATTTTGTTTTGAATCAATGACCACTATTGAAAAGCATGTCCATGGAGGCGATAAACTATCATGATTACCATTTCCCTTCCACTACTCCCCAAGGCATGGAATATTTTCTCAAAAGAATTTATCCACTTCTCAGCTACTTAGGTATTGGTAGTCACATTGAATGTTGGCAGTTGTATCTTCATTAAGCGGTCTAACATTTATCATCCACATTGCGGATCAGGGTACTCCATATGAGTAAGGTTATTATTCATAACATGAGTGAGTAGTCCCAGTATGGTGATAAGCTGATCAGCACCAGTTGTATCACCTACCCCAATATAATTATCTTGAGCATGAGGGAAATCTCTACATAGAGTGCGTGCATTGATACAGTTTACATTTCTTCCACTAGACGCCAATTCTAAACAATGTCAAAAAATAGATTAGTTTATGATTCGAAATACATAATAAAAAACATGCAAAACACATAACATAGATTGAACAATTTAGGGATATAATCCAAAATCGTAAAAATGTTTTCATTTAGGAATTATATACTCATAAACCTTTTATAATTGTTTGAAAAGAAAATGAGAATTATCCTAAGAATATCTTCCCGGAGTGTCGTATCCATGAGTACAGAAAGGCCCATTGTTCTGTAACAGTATACCCTTGGTCATGCCCGAAACTCCTTGTTGGAGTTTTCACTCCTTGGTACATTTGTGCTAGACCCACCTTTACCTGGTCATATCCAGATAGGGATGTATTGCTCGAAAAACTCAAAAAATATCTATAATACCAAAATTATAGGAAGTTCTTCTATACTAATCCACAAATTCTATTTTAGGGCTATGTGCTCTAATCAGAGTTTATCTAAATCTAGCTTCGAAGGTTAGTAATAAACAGCCTCTGAAACCAACTGTAACGCCCCGACCCCAGTTACCCAGAGCTGGTGCCTTATTACGTAACATTGGCATGATCACAAAAGATCATGTCTCGAACGACCGATTATATTAGTAGCAATGGATACACTAGATACATTATAAGTCTTACATCACATCATAAAGTGAAACAAAACTACAACAACATCTTGTCTTCATGTCCCCACATAATATCCCTGCAGGTCATTCATACACAATTTCTTCACATCCTTAAAAATTAAAACATTGAAAGGGGTGAGCTCAAATGCTCAGTAAGGATAACAATATATCAGAAACTTTCATAAGTCAAAATAGGCATTTAAGGCAATTTATAACAAAAACAAAAGCCTTATTAATCTTGAACATCAGCATAATATGGTACAGATAAAATCAAATAATTCCATTTACTTACCCACATGGATATTCTACTTGTCGAATAATAACATGCAATGTCAATAACCACTTTCACCATGTTGGAATGCCTAATGATGATCTTTAATTCTTTTTCAAGGCCTCGTTCCAAGACATAGGGGCTAATTGTAACTGGAACCCAACCCGGAGTGCCTCTAATAACTGGACACCAACTCGGAGTGCCTCTAATAACTAGACACCATCCTTGAGTGCCTCTAATAACCGGACACCATCTTGGAGGGTCTGCTATAACCGGAACCCAACCCGGAGGGATTACTTTTACTGGTACCCATCTCGGAACATACTATTCCAACACATTCATATAATGAAACCATTTTCAATACCAAAATAAATAAAAATAAAAATTGGAATTTAATTTTCATTTTAAAAATAATTATGGCTTGTAGAGGAAGCCGAAACTCAAATAATGGTCACGGTGGTAGAGAAGTCGTTGTCTCAGAATACATAAGGCAAAGCATTCCTTTTTTGTCGTTTAGTAATACACTTTGTATAAAAATATTCTTTTTGAATAAACATAAAAGTCAAAGGGGTGTATACACCGTATAAAATAATGGTGTGTATAAAAAAATATGCCTCAATGAAAGGAGATTGAGACAAAGTGACTTACATAAATCATATCATTGAAGAGAGACTTAATATACATGATGGAATATGAATATACATTTAAGTAAACATTATTCAACATATTATATACAAAAACCATCAAACAAACACTTTTAATACGACATAAATAATCAAGTAGGATGTTAACCAAAAGAATGGAAATTGGTTTAAGAAGTTCCCATTCCTCATGTCCGACTTGACTTGATCATTCTTAAACCTCCGTAATAATAAACTAGAGTCAATTTCTACTTGCTTAAGAACCTTTTTCATGTTCATTATTCCTTTTATATCACTTATTACCATGTTATGAACATTATGTAATTATTTAAGTTAATAATGGTCGTTTTGTCGATCGTTGGTACTTGAGTCAAAAATAAAATTCTTATAATTGAAAGTTGCTCATGTGGTAAAATATCCATTATAAACAAAATTATATTCATGATTTAGATATCATATATATCTAGTATATATATTAATTTATAATATTACATATCAATTTGAGATAATAAATGAAATGCACCGTTCATGGAGACGATAAGCCGTACGTATGCATGAATGTTACTTTCATTTCTATTTCATATTAATGGAATGAAATAATAATAATATAAAGATACATAATAATTCCAGTATAATATCATACATAATATTATTTACTTCATCCTTTACACATCCCACAAATGGCATTAACGAATAAAATCACTTTCAGGTGGCGGTAGTCCGCACTTCCTTAAATGAAGATATCGTGTTTACCCATAATGGAAAAGATAATGGTATTCCATAAATGAAAAATACAAAATAATATGGAAAACATAAACATAATATATATCATATATAAATTTAGTGACATCACAACGGCCACAATGAACGGTGTTAGAAGGATTTTGAACAATCATCATTTCGTGAGGAAGAAATTTGCAATCCATGGAAACAGTATGTTCATTAACCATTATATGTAGGTTTGTGTGAGTGTAGCTCATATACTCATTATGAAAACATCTTAGTATATTTATGATACTGGTGTTTTTACAAAATAAACGAATAAAAAGAGTTTAAGGGGTTGGAGGTGAAAAATAAAACAAAATAACAGAAGAGAAAGCATTACCTTCAAAAGAGTAACTCTTTTTGATTTGATCCCAAAGGCTTCCATGGAAAGGATTCATCCCAAAGTAAGTATTCTAGGAGTAATATAGGGATGTGGAGAGAGGAAATGGGTAGGGGTTGTCCGAGCCAATGGCATTGGTGGTGTGAATAAAGTGGTAGACGTGGGGGCCTTTTATAAGAGGAGAAGTGGGGTACTATTGGAAATTCTTGAAATGTTACATTATGTTCAAATGGGTTTCGGATTTTAGAGGTCCCACATTGATATATTTAAGGGATAGGATTATAAGGGTTAGAAATAAACTCATCCAATAATTTTTTGACAAGTTTAAGACTAAGAATTTACCTTATCTATTTATTTTTTTTAAATCGTTAATAAATTAGGCAATCGCTGCATCATCATGGTGTCAAAAAACATTTACTTTATTTAATGTATAAAAATTATAAACAAATTACCATGATGTAGGAAATAATTTTAGGTTTCCAATTAATATTTATAGGCAAAAATCTGATTTTTATATCTCCATCTAAAAATTGTCTTAGTAAAACAATTTATGATTGTGTAATTTTTTACTTTTACTTTAAATAAAATGTAATAATGTCATTATCTTACCCAAGTGGCTCCATGGGGTCCCACAAATCGACCCATTTTTTTAATGGTTGTCCATGACTCATCTAATAGGGTAAGGACAAGTTTCATAGTGATTTCATATTATTATAACATTATTTTTAACTTAAATTACACTAATTACTTCTAATCGCAATTAATGAAAACAGGTATTATTCACCAAAAAATTATCTTCATCCCATTGAACCACATTTTACTTATTAATGACAACCTTGAATGTTCGATTTTCTAAATTAAATACACATAAGTAGAGAACTTTCATTTAAACGAAAAAATAGTTTGCTTAACTACCACTTAGTGGTTTCACTATTCATAAAAATTTGCAGTTTTTCAGAACAACACCAAAAATTCACCCTAAGAAATAATTGATATTCCAAAATCATTAATGATGTATATTTTAATAAATTCATAAAATAGAAGTTAAATTAAATAATTTTTTTATTAAATCCTACTATCAAAACAAGTAGCGTGTTTTTAAGAAACAATATCTATCAATAGATGGACAATTGTTTATATCCAATTTCAAAGTAAAATTAATTCTAATGACCACCATTGGATAAAATGATAAAATTATATTCTAATTATACTTTAAAACCACTAAAATTCATAATATATCACTATTAATTATTTTAATTAAAAATGTTTTTTAGTAATTTGCACTAAAATATAAAAGATATCTGAAAAGTACCCAACTTTCACCTTAGGCTAAATTCGATACTCCAAATCTAAAAATGAAGTCCGTTTTGAGAGATAAAATTTATTAAATTTCAAAAATTAAGCATTACTATTTATAACAGATACATTGATTAGTCGCGGTGTGGTAGAACTCGAGGTTGCGTATAACACACGCTGCTCTATTATTCAAAGAGAAGCGTACCATTGACGCTTGGTGTCCTATAGTAGTAATTATCATTTATTTTTTCTAGTGATGATTATTGTTCATATTTTTCAGTGTATTTTTTAACAATGATAAAGAGTAGCATTAAAAATTATGAGATATATGGATATGTATATTAAAAAAATATTACTAAATTAATATAGTTAATATATATATATATCTATATATATATATGTATATATGTATGTTTGTCTGTAACATTGTGAGGTGGGTAGGCTCTATGCACTGGGAAGAAATGAAATATAAATTTCAACATCTTTTGGTATGTATAGTTCTTAGCCAAGATTTGGGTGGTCAGCTCCCATGTGGAGGATTTTTAAAATATAGTGTTACATTATAGATGTTTTATAGGATGAGTTTCTATGATAAAATTGCTGGGATTCTGTCGACCAGATCATATATGAATATCCTGAAAAAATACTAATTCCTTATGGCCCCAATCAAGGCTGAATTCCATTTCTATAACCGATATACTCATGTTAGGTTTTAATTATCGTTCTTCCTCTCTAGGAAAATATCATTAATATTTTTCAAATATTTAACCATTTCTATCATTCACTTGTTCACTTCCATAATCCTAGGATTTTTTTTTCATAATTCCACTTTTCCAAATATTATCATTATTGTATGCATTATTATATAAAGGACATATGTCAAATTCTTCAACAAATTTTAAAAAATTCAATTTAAAATAAATATATAATAATTCTCTATTAAATTATTGTATCTATCAAAATAAATAAATGAATGAAAATAAGTTATTAAACTGAATTAAAATCAATAACCCAAATATGAGATGAAATAAAATAAATCCACTCATAACTTTACTATCACATATGGTTACCACTCCACCGCCCATTGATCACAAGGACCATTATAATACATTAAAAATGTTAAATATTTTGTTTTGGATAATTTTATTTTATTTGGAAATTTTTAAATTATAACACAGATTTATATAATGATGGATAATTTAGGGGAGATATAATTCAAAGAGGCCCCATCAATTACATAAAATTATAATATGATCATCTATCAGCATCACAATAATTCTCATCCAAAAAATCTCCCATAGAAATGATAAAAAAAATCTCGTTACTTCATATGTAAGATTCAAAAAAACTCAAAAAAATTACTTTTGTATGAATATAATAGAATATAACCAACAAATATATGATTGATGATAAATGAAATTGAACAAAGAAGATGTATTTAATCAAATCAAAGATCCACAAAATATCATTGAACCATTATTAAACATGATATTATTTCATTTTTCTATCAGAGTAGGTAATTTAAAATAATTCAATTCTAGTTATATGAAACAAACTATTTTTATAAGATTGAGTTAATTTCAATAAACCTTTTTAGATAATCCTCCATCAAAATTAAAAAATCTATGTTCATTGAAGATCAACCTCCACCTGAAGAATATAATGATACATTGTTTGGGGATGATAAAGTCATCTGATTAGCTACTCGAGTTATGGGTGTACATTATCAAAGAGGTAGAAGATAAGGATGGTTCATGGTTAGGGGAGTTGAGCTATCATAGGGATGTGTAGTGTTGAGAGGGGTACGATGCAAGGATTTTGGTGGGAACAGAAGCATGGAGATGAGAAGGTAGACCACACCCATCATTGCAGAAGGTCAATTCACCATTTTCATATTCCAAAGAATAACATCTAATGCCAAGTGTACTTTGAGGAATCACATAAAAAAGGGAGTTATTCATATTGGGAATCCATGGCCAATACAACAATCAATCCAAAGAACGTGATGCAATAGGGATCACTAGCAAGGCAATGTATAGATGAAAACGGAAAATCACCATACAAAGTGGATCCAAATTTGATATGCCTATGAAAACAACAATGCAATGAGGTAATCAAGGTATATAGGAATGGGTTATGGTTTGAACTAAGGACGGTTTTTAGGGTTGCATAAAATATGGGAGAGAGGAAGAGGGTTGTCGGTATCCCCCGTATCGAATGTTACCCTAGACACAGGGCTTGTCGGGATCACCCTCATGATGACCATATTTAATTACATCTTCCATATTCACTGCATGAAATTATTTTTATTCTATAAATAATCACATAATCACCCTTTTTATCATTCATTTTTTCATATATATCAATAGTATTCATTATTTTTACATAATTTGTGTGCAATAACTATTCAAAGCAATAAATAATGATTTCAATGTCCTTAATGTTTATGAAAAAAAATTCAATTAATGAAACCTATTCAAATGACCATGTATTTTATTTCACCCTATGTGTTGAGAAAAAACATTCCTAAATAAAACCATTTCCATGACATCAATTTCACACCCTAATAATAGACATAATGAATTATTCAATTGGATTTGTTGTCAATATGATAAATCATTGTCAATATTGTAAATATGATTTCACCTTTTTCAATAAATATCTTCTCTTAAATGTGAGATTCAACCCCTTAATGTACAACTAGAGAGTTGATATCATGTGTCCCATGATTCAGAAGACCATCATTGGAGGTCGTTGAACTGGAAACAAACTATACATATCACCACCACCATGCTCGTTCCTTTCCTAACCAGACTCCACACCCTCAATCGACTCTCTTTCCCCCATCCCTGGTGTTGAGAACTACATCATGGAGCAAGGTGGAAGAACCATAGTTATTTTTTTGCTACATCAAAATTGGGGGTGGGTGCAACGTGGGATATAGGCTGGGTCAAATTCCCCCCCAAGGATAAATAGGATTTGTACAATGGATCCAGTAGTGGATACAGGATGAAATATTTTACAGGGGCTGAAATATGGTCTCCTATGAAAATTTGAATGGTCAATATGGTCACCTACGCATTCTTAGGGTCTTCACAATGGTCCTCTACAAATATTTCATCGTATAAATACCCATGAGGTACATAAAACCAGTTTTCTACCACTCCATCATATTGAGACCTAGGCACCCAAGGTTTCTTTTTTAGGTGTTTGAAGATCCCTTTCAAATATGGATCAATCCTAACATCCCAAGTTCATTATTTGGTAATCTCTCGTAGGTTCCTCCTAATTCCTAGAGGTTTGACTCCATCTGATCTCATTTACTGTCATTCCTTCATTCCATATTATAGTGTATGATATCCTTCATTATAATGGGGGATTCATTATAGTATATCAATGTTTTCATTTATCAAGATCCTTGGGAGATCATTAATTTCTCATGGATTAAGTGATCATAGATCTATTACATTGATTCATTATCATGAAATGAATGTAGAATATTTGATGTGGTGGATTCATTTCTCTCCCAATTTATTTTCACGAAATCATAAATTGACAATGGTATATTGCTTTATATGGAAGAGGAATAAACCTAATAATGAATAAATCATATTAATTAATAAAATTTGTTTATGTTTACTTATCTCATGTAATTTCATTACCCCATGATAATGTTTTTCATATTATTTTTCTAGGTAGTTTTCTATATGTACTATTAATTGTATAGAATGTTGATATTCTTGGTTAATCAAGCTAAAATTGATGTCATTGGATAAACATCATAAATCCATTAATGTTTTGATTGATGGATAATGAGTTAAAGATGAGGAATGTTTAACAAATCTAATATTTATCATAATTTGAGGGTAATCAAATTGATGCAAGTATAAATGTTTAAACTAAATGTGTTATTACTTGTGTTAATGGAATTGGATAAAGAACATGTAGTCAGAATGATTTTTCATGATAATAAAAGAAATGAATAATGAGTTTTGTTCCTCATTATGTATGTTGAAACTGGAGGATTATACCAGATAACATGTTTAATTAATTTAATATCTTGTTATAGCTAATTCATTAGGTTGTCGTAATTGGAACCTATTGAGATCACCCAAATAAGATTTCAGTATCACTAACAGGGGGAGGGTTTAATCAGTGATATAATTAACTTTTAGGATTATTTTCTTATGAAACAACCTTAGCCTCTAGTTAATTATTTCATACTCTACAATAAAAATAACACATAACCATGTGAATATAAGAATTTAAAAGGTTCACTACTCCTCCAAAGAATCTTTTCCATGGAATGGTTTGGAAATAATTTGTTACCACGTAATCTACTATAAAACATTCTATTTTGTGTGGTATATGATTATTACAATATTACCTTAAACTCATGGATAATTATATTTAATACAATAGTTTTTATGCATAAATTATAAAAAATTGATGTAATACAAATTTTGTAACCAGAATTTTACAATTCTTCGTGATAAACATTCAAACTTTTGATCATTCAAATCAAATTAACCACATTCAAACATTGAATCTAGTACAAACTTCATAAACACTGTAATGATGATATATCTTATTTCAAATTCTGATTCCTAGGATTGATTGATCAATATTGAAAATATAACTCTATCAAGTACAAGTGAAACTGTTTAGAGTTTATTCTTCTTCAGTGAAAAAATCACAATATGAATTTATCTCTCCGATTATGCATCACAATATGATAACCAGTTTAATATGATCTATCTATTCTTCTTAATTTTATTTTTATTCTTCCAGAGAAAATTTTTCATGTAAGATTGATCCAAGAAATTTTTTTGAGCATGAAATGTGGTGATTTTCACTTGTATGTGGAGATATCAAAATCTACATTTCAAAACATTTAAAAACAATAGGAGTTTAAAAATACATTAAATGCAAGGATTATTCTCTCAAGTTTGATATTGGGTTTTTATTATATTACATAATTATAAAAATATTCACAATTATATAAGTTAAAAACATTTTTATCTTGTATTAGAAACAAAAATTAATTCATATTTGACTATAATTCTTATTCTATGTTTTATATTAAATAAAAATAACCTCTGATTCAGTAGACAATTAATTTATATTGAATCTTATTTAAATAGATATTACTAATATGGATAGTTGGATGAAATTTGATACCATCCAATATATATATTTTTGATTAATTTGTCACAATTATAATTGGGTAAAAAATAGTGAGAATATAAGAATAAATTAAAATATTTTGAAATATAGTTTGATTAAAAATAGGAACATAATTTTATATAAATTCACCAGTTGCGATATTCAATAATTATTTTTGATTAATTAATTAAATATTTGATTATCATAGACTTTGAAATTGGAATCACTATATAGTTATATGGGGATTCATAAGATAATTTTATTATATATTGATAATTATTTATAAATACTTGGGTGTATGTTATAAAATATTTATGCAAGTTGTCAAGAATTATTCTAGTTGTGTGATCAAAATAAAATATTGTCTTTTAAAAATGTAAACTACACAACATTTTAAATATATTTTGGAATATCAAATTCTCAAAATTAATTTAATATGGAATCTTATGTAATTGTAAAAGATTGTTTTATATAAACAATTTGGTAGATAAATCCTTAATGGCCCTAATAATATTGTTTTTCTTCTATTGGAGTCACTTCGAGGAGGTTTAAAGGTGTTTGTAGGAAAAATGATGAAAAATGTTATGTGCCACTACTATTTGAGTCCAGGTTGCAGCGTGGAACCATGGCTTGTGTCATAATCATGGTTTCAATGGTTTGGTCTCCCCAATATAGTGTAGAGAGGTTCAGAGGATTAACTTCAGGGATACTAACTTTTAGGATGTTCTTTCTATTGTTGTTGGCTATAACGTAGGCACTTCACCAGTGTCGAGCATTGTGGTGTGGAGTGAGGTGGCGGCACCGTGATGGTATTTAAGGCTTCATCCAAATTATGGGTAAATACAATGGTGTATATATGATAGACTATAGTCCCTACCAAGGATAAATAGGATACTCATCATAGTTCTAATAGTGTATCCAAGAAACAAGACTTACTAGAGTTCATGATATGGTCTCCTCACACTGTGCAATGGTTTAGGTGGTCTACTATGTGATCTTAGGGGAAATTGTTTGGTCCTCTAAAAATTATTTTTCTAATAAATAACCTGATCCCCCTTAACTATATTTTCTCCAAATCATTTCTCATGAACCCAAGGAATCTGATGGTGCTTTTTGTAGACATTTAATCCCCATCTTAAAAGGCTTGAATCCCAATTTCATGATTTCAATCTATGGCGATCTATGATCAGATCTTCCTCTTTTCTAGCATCATGACTTTGATTAATATTATTTCATCTCGTTCCTTCATTCCATGTTATGGAATATGATCTAAATAAATATAATGTAGTTTTATTTTGTAATTTATCAGTGTTTTCATTTAACTATATCCTTGAGAGATCCTATTTTTCTAAGAGTAGAGGTTATTAGAGATCCAACACATTGATTCATTATTGTGAAAATAAAGATGATGCTTCCATGTAGGGGGTTTGTTTATTCTCTTATTTATTTATTAAAATCCAAATGTTGACAATGGTTTGTCCCTTTGGATGTAGGTTTTATTAAATTAATAATGATTAAATTGGAATAAATAGTGGAATATGATTATGTTTTGTGATCGCATGTTGTTTCTTTGAACCATGACAATTGTTTTCTTCTTGTTTTTCATGATAGCATTATCTCTATTCATTTATTTGAATATAATGTTGTTATTATTGGTTTATCATGTTTAAATTAATTAATTTAGCTAATTAACATAAAACTAATAATTCTTTTTTGGATGGATGAATAATTTAACAGGAGACTTGAATAACAAATGTAGTGTTTCTCTGATATTGATGGTTATAACATTGATGCATGTATACAAGTTTAAATGACTGTTTTATTCCTTCTGTTAATATATTTTTATACTGAAAATAACTATGGAATGAATTTTAATGATAATAAAGGGTGTTATGAATGATTTTGGTTCATCCATGTTTTTTCGAAACATGAATGTTATGTCGAAGAGCACGTTTAATTAAATATATTTCTTGTTTTCAATTTGGGTATTCATTTTTTCAAATTAAAAATTGTAATTGACTAATTTAAACAGTTAATCAATTTAAATTGTTTTATATACATGAGAATTATTATTAAATACTTACTAATTTTATCAATTTTTGTTTTTTGGTTTCATTTTATCACATTAGGTGATTTACAAGGCCCTCTAAATAGTTTAGACTACTCGATTTGGGATACCAACATGTCTATCTATTGTAATTAAATTTTCATCATGTTTAACCTTCAATGGATGATGAGACATAATATATCATGGACATACATTAATTAGATCCATTCCCTCTACTTCTTGGTGGGTAGTTTGGCATTGGATTTGTTGGAGCCTTACCCATGATTGTGGAATTAGTCTTTTAGAGTATTTTTAGGAGGTTTCATCAACCATATAGTTCCTATATTCAATATATAAAATAGATCAGAAAATTTTCTTCATGGGTGATCGAGATCATATACTATGTAGTGATATAGATTCTAGAAATGGTTTCCCTCTCACTGTTATTATTTTGCTTTCTTCCCCATGGTGGTTCGGTTTGATTTTTCTTCCAAACAATGTAGATAATCGTCTTCACTAGCATAAATCATTATGGTGGTAGTGTTATCATCCTCATAATTCAACTCATATGGTGGCCTACTGACCCCCTACACACTATTGGATCTCAACTCATGGTGGATCCTATAAGGTTTATTCATGGATAAATAAATGTGACCATTAATCGAATCTAGAATCATGTCAGGATCATCATATAGAAAGTTTAAATTAAGAAAAAAGATTATTGTACATCAATGTTGAAGTGATATGGATTCCCAGACATTTGTCAGATTTTGTCTATTTCTCTTATCCCTGATTCCTTAAATATTTCTTCTTTTAGTGCATAGTTTCTATTTTAGCAGTTCTTCACATTTCAGTTGATTATATGATTTTTCACTATAAACTATAATTAATTAATATTTTAAGAGATATTAAAATTCTATGTTTTTGTTGTGTGCCTATCATGAATTAGGTCACAATGGTACCATATCATGTACAATCTTGTTTTTCGCATGATTTCTGTTTTTATTTATTCATCTTTTATTTTTTGTTTCACTATTCCCACATCATCACTCTATTTATATTTGTATGAATTTTAATCAAATTCATTTTTCTATTTTGTATATTGAATAATTTTATATTTTTTAATCGATTTTTCGTTTAATTTTTTGGGGGTGTATTACACTATTACCCCACAATAACACGACATTAGATCCACCTCAATAATCAATTTCATATTTGAAATACGAAATATAAAAATGTGATGGATGAAATGATTTTTATTTGTGATTATTTGTAATATCAACCCTGTTAGTCAAAAATGGATTGTAAGATACCCTTTTAGGACCTTAAAACCCCATCTACATTTTTTCACAAATGTTCAAAAAGTCAAAACCTATTCAAATGTCCCTGTAGATTTATGTTGGAATGTACATTACTATTTTACCATGCATATAGGTGATAAAGTACTACTTGAGGATGGTCATATAACATTTGAAGCTGGTATTTGATCAAAAAATGACAAAATATATTTGACAACATCTTTATTTATTAATCTACATCAGAATAAAAATTTATTTACAATAAATATATGTTAGGGATCCTCCATAAAGACACACCATTATGATTTTAATAATATGTTACTAAAACTCAAAAATATAGATTTTAATGTTCATGTTGAGGACCAACCCATTATAAATTAAATTAATTTATATAAATCATAAAAACATATTGTCATTTCAATGATGTATTCATATATTACATTATATTGGAGGTATTCAAGTCCAACTTTCTTTCACCTGTGTTCCGTGGAATGGTATCATTAAACTAGAATCCAACAGTGAGAATATGAGGGTTGTATTCATTGTTCAGCAAAAAAGAAATGTAATAATAATATGGGAATGAAGGGTCATATCCAATGACATGAACATTAGTCTAAAACCATGTTGAATGAGAATAGTTTCTACCACTATTGAAAACCTGGGAATATTAGACACAAATGACCCAATGTGAAATCTGGAGAAACAAATAATGAGTCTACCATTCAATTTATATTTTCTGAACAAGGTTATTAAATGGTTAAGGAGTTGTGTGTGTCCCGAGATACTCTTTATGTCTGGTTGATCTTAGACTCATGATTGTCTTTCCATATGTTCCAGGATAAGATTTTCAATTCTTGTTCGACTGAGGGAGTTGAATAATAGGTTATTTTAGGAAACCGCAAGAGCTGTTATGTCATCGGTTGAAGTTCTATGATCCTAGATCTCTCATACCATTCTCTTGTTTCCTTCTGAGATGTGAGATGAGTTCCATATTTACAACTGAATATGATTTCACAATGTGTCTTAGTTCATAGAGTTTTTAAAGATAAATATGATTTGGGTTATCATATAATATCCTATTGAGATCGAACAATTATTAATGGATCCCTGCTGAATTTGTTATATTTCTTCAATGGACGAAATCAAGTAATTTAGATGTGAAAAACTTATTTCACAAAAATTTATAATACTATTTTTAGAATAGGTGGCTTGAAAGTTTGATTGATAAATATCTAGTGAAATTTAGTATGAAAGGTTAGATCACTCATGTTAAAACATGTAACATTCTATTTTTTGAAGACTGCGTTATGGTATGTCTGTGAGATTATTTTTTTCATAGATCTATCTTTAGATATGGCCACCCATATGAATATGTTCACTCCGATTGGTGGGAACCATCTAGGAGATCCACTCAAGGTGGAGGCACTTACATTATCCCGAGCATTGATGAAATTTCAAGGAATATCAGGGATTATATGTTCAGAAATATATATTTTGTATTTTATGTGTTTAATATATTGATATAATCTTTCAGAAATTAATTTTTAATTATGATAATGGATTTTATGACAGATAATGGCCTTGAATACCTATCTTTTGAGCATACAATGTTTTGTGAATGTGAGAAAATTTTAATGCACCAAACCAATTGTCATTATCTTAATAAAAATGTTGATGTTGAACTTTTAAATCAAAACAATATTGTGTGTATTTTTAGACCTATTTGTTGCTTGAGATTTCGAAAATTCTTTTGGAAAGAATATTTCACAACGATTGATTACATAAAAATTTGTTGTCTTTTATCTGCCAACATATTTAAGACAACTATTAATTTATAAAACAATCCTCCATCCAATAAAAAGAATATTTGTCTTGGAAGCACTACCTATCCTCATGTTAAAGGTTATAATATTTACCCTTGAGATATCAAGTGCATCCTTATAGGAAATCATAATGGTTTGAAGGGGAATAAGTTTATTAGAAAAACCTCGATTTCATAAATTTATTCTTAATTTGGATGTGGTGTTTCATGAGTTAGTTCTGGAAGAGTGTAACCTCCCAATGATGAATGTTTTGGTCCTTCTTAGAAGATTGTTCTTAAGGATGATCCTAACAATGATAGTGAGTCTCCTATTGAGAATCCATCTACTTCTAAATCTCCACGTTATCAACATGTTCAAGAAACATATTTTTATTTCGATGATACTCATGTTGAGTGAGTTCCATGGTTTCTTAGGATTTATCAGATCACATCATATAGGATGACATGGTTTATTAGACCTCATCCTTGAAACTTCCATATTGATATGGCTGCCTTTTCCTGAAATGTAGTAGCAGATTTGGGTGAAGAGGACCCCCAAATCTAAAAATCATTCTTTCAATTATAGAAATATTTACCATTGGATTTCAACAATGGAGAATGAGATAAATCACTATAAAAGATCCATAATTTTTCCTATGTTAATAAAATACCGACTTCCATGTTGATGAGTTGTAAATTGATATATAAAACAAAATAAAACAATACATTATAAAATAAAAATAAGTTTAATTCAAGTCATGTATCCAAAGGTTTCACCAAATAGAATAAATTAATTACTCTAAAAAAATTGTCTTATTTTGGTTCAATATTCAATAATTATTATTATTTATTTTTCAATCCATTTAGATATCCATATAAAAAATATAGGTCTCAATATTTCTTTCGTTCATTGTTATTTAATATAATAATTATACATGAAGTCTCATCATGGTTATTAACATGAATTTAACACTCACAATATTTTTATCTTAATAATTAATTATATGTATTAAAATAATCATTAAAATAATGTTATTAGAAGATTTATTCATTTATTTTATAATATATTTTTAACAAGAGTCATTTTTAATTATGTCTATAATTTAAATCTTTTAAAAAATCAATTCTTTATTTACGCCTCTAAATATATGAAATTTTACTCTTATGTTGAGATGTGAAAATAATCATAAATGTAAAAATGAAATTTAATTCAACATTTTAAATGAAATGTGTTGTATGTGCTTAGAAAATTCTAGGCATGTAAATTATTAATGATTAGAAGAATAATATTCTTTATGTATCTCACTATTCCTAATTCTACAATGTGTTTAAGAGGTATTTTCATGATTTGTTGAATCATATTATTGATCCATTAAAGACAACATTTTAAATTATTTTTATCTCAGAAACATTCAAAAACATGTGACATTGAATGTATGAGGAAAATAGTTTATGATAATGTAGTGTTATGTATTACATATGCTATGATTTTTACTTGACCACATGATTCTTTTGCAATATGTACCTTGTTCAGAATTATGGAAAATCATGGCATCCTACATTGGAATACCCTAAAAAGGATGTTGAGATACATTTTTTCTACATCATATCATTAAATGTTTTATGGTATGAACATTAATTCCTTTGAATTAGTGACTACTTATGTGGATTCTAAAAATGTTGGAATTGTTCATAGTAGGAAATGACTAACCATTAATGTCTTTATATCATGTGCATAACCTATTTTATTGAAGGGAAATATGAAATCTATAGTTACCCTCTAGACCATTATATTTGATCACGTAGCACAGAAAGTAGCGTTTAGAGAAGTTATATTACTTAAGGTTCTGATATCTGAACATAGTATAATTAATTCAATTGTTATTGTAATATTTGATTTTCAATCGTCCCATTATTGTTCTAAAAAGTTATTATTCCATGTAGGTTAAAGGACAAATATATTATGAATCATTTTATTAGAAAGGGATTTTAAAATGTAGAAGTGTGTGCCATTAAGATACACTCTAATGAAAACCCAGCCAATAGTTTGACTAAGGCAATGAATTTTTCATTGTTCTCAAATTTCATAGATATACTTTACATTCTCAATTTGATTATAATTTAGTTTAAATAACATCATAAATTATCAATTGATAATGGTATAGATTTTCTAATTTTTGTATATTTTTTTTTCATATTAAAAATTCAAATTATCCGATTTAAATTTTCTTTCAATTAAAATTGTATTAAATAAATTAAATTTATTTTTAAATTTTTTATCATCTATTATCTCTGTGATTTTGGATTACTTTTATAGAATGAGTAGACTTTCATGGGTCATTCCATTTATAGTTATTCTTGATTTAGGATTCTACATTGGTTATTTACTTTACATATATAAAATTTATTTTTTGCTGATAATTGACATTTATGCCTATTCAATCCTAGCCATCCATGGATTTGAGTTGTTCCAGGAGACAATTGGTGTGCAGTTTGCATTGAATTCATGGTACCATCCGCTAGGTTGTATAGTTAGAAAACAATGCTTCTATAATGGGGAATCATGACCACTTCAGAACTTACATTATATGTAAAAAAATATCTAAAAATAATCTTCTTAGGTGGTGATGTACATCTGGTATACAAAGATCCAAACTCCCAAATTGGTTCCCTCTCATCACTGGTGGTTTGTTTTCTTCACACATGTTGTTTTCTCAAATTATTTTGTCACTTAGTTTTGATAATTTTCTTCCTCAGATTTATATTCACTAGTGTGGGTTCTATCTAAATCATCACCAGATTCAACTAGTGGCATTCCATCCCCCCCCCACACACTTATATAATGTCAAACACTACTGGTGCTCAGATCTAGGTGGAACCTCTCGGTGTTCATCCCAGATGAATCCATGTAACCATTTATCTCATTCAATGACATGGCATAATAATCCAATAGTGAGATCCATTGATGTATCAATATTTATGTACATGGATCTTGAAGTTAACCCGATGCTATGAAATTTTTCCGTGTTGTAGGTTTTTCATAAAACTGATTCTTTCTGTGTTGAGACTTCTAGTGCCATGTTTTGGTTTTATAACTTCTCTTATTTTTAGATGCCTATATACATTGCCTATATACAGTATTATGTATTTTTGTTTTGAGAAAATTTTAAAAAAATTGTATCTGGGTGGTGTTATTTCCATACAGTAGGTCCGGAAGTTAACAAATCACATAAATCCTAATATTTCCATTAGTTTTTATTATAAATTCTTCTTCTTTATTTTTTTATTTTTTTATTTCCTCACCCACACACTTTTTGGGTGTGTTTCATGATAAAAAAATTCATTTTTATATATTTTATATTTAATTAACCCATAATATTTTTTAGTGGTCCTTCAAATTATTGGGGGGGGGGGGGTTGTATTGTACCATTTCCCCATAAAACATATTATAGATGATTCCCTAGGTATCCAATTGTTATAACCTACATTGTTTAAATTTAATAATTCAATATGGAATAAAAACTGCTTTTCTAACAAAGAAAAATGTTTGGGGTCATGACTTCACATTATCATTTGAAGTAATACATTATTGTTTTAGGGATGTTGGAACCTATTTTCATGTGAAGGTTGGATTAATTTTTTTGGGCCATAATTCATTATTGACTGTGATTGTTACTTTCTACCTTCTTTGTTATCTATATATGATTATTTTTATTTAATTTTATATGATACTAGGATGGATGGTGTGTTATGGGAGGGGAGGCTTGATTTTGTGGAAGTAATTGATTCCCATGACAGTGAGATGCATATCGATATGCTTAAGGATTTCTATATGATGCAAGAGATTATAGAATGTGTTGATGTTAAGCTTAATGTTTTTATGTTTAAGGCTTATACGATTTTTTATGGAATAAATTTAATTTTAGAATGATTTGGCTGCATTGTTTACCTACATTCCTTTCCCATCTACTAGAGGTAGTGGTATGTGTTTAATTACATCTTATAATTTTATCGTTGAATGTTCTCCTAAAGTACTTGGAACTATCTAATGGTTATAATGTTTAATAAATGTTTATCCCATGGATTTAATTCATGCTAGAAGAAATTTTTTATTGTCAATTTTTAGAAACATTGTATAGATTTGGAATATTCATGGTGTTAATGTATGTAACATGGATTGTAAATGAAATATAATAAAAATAATTTTCATTCATACATAATGAATTAATATAATGATGAGATATATTAATAGAAGATAATTAATTTAATATATCTCATTTAATTGAATGTGTAATTCAATGACATATATAGTTCATAGAAGTTGTAGTCGTGTGTCCAATAGTGCATAACTATAGTTGTTCCTAGGGAAAGGTTAATGGCTATTGTGAGGTAATGGGATACACTATATCATTCATGTATTATGATTACTTATGATACCCTATCCTTTTCAGTTGGTTGAATGACACTCTGTGGACTCTATGAGGTTTTCCCCCAACATTATAGTTGGAGAGGGACAAATAAAAGACTATACCCTCTGGTCTCTTTCTATTCTCCTAATAGTATTATGTACTATTATTCATGGGGATAGGTTTTCCATATATTTATGTAGAGAGTTGAAAAGGAGTGTGGTTATTTCACACACATGTATCTATAGATATAGTATCCAAAACATTATTATATATATGACATGTATGGGATGTTATGGCTTTAGGTACCATACTCGGTGTATAGGATGTGATGGAAAGGCGTATAATACCTGATATACAATACATGTCATATAGGTTGTGGTGGATACCAAAAGATACCAGAATACTATATTGAGGAGTGTCATGAGTGATGAAAAGATATTATGAATGAGGTTAATATCATGATCCATATGTCTTGTTTCATAATGATAGCTTCATTTAGAGAGAGATGGCTAAGGGAATGTAACGTTTGTTCATGGAAGAAAACTAGTGGTGATACAGAATCAGGGTTCCCATTTTTATTTCATATTATATTATGTGATCTCTATTGTAACTTAGACTCAGTGATAGATAATCATGGCCAGGATGGGTACTTATTATTTTTATTTAGGTGCTTAGAAGGATTCAGTTTTTTTCATTAGGATTTATTATTGTTTCATTATCTATTCTATTAGAGGATCTGGGGAGGATCATACTGAGTGTACTATAATGATCCACCAATGTATATATAATAATTTTTCACAATATTAAGAGTAAGTTATATATCAATATATGTATTAAAAGCTTGTGGTTTGGCAGGATTTGTGACAGCTCCATGGTCATTATTGAGTTTAGATTTTGATAATTTTAGTTTCCTTCTCAGTTGTTTTTGTTTTCTATGACATTATTGGTATTAAATTAGAATTATTTTATCTCTATGTGATTGAGTTGGTTAGTTTATAAGTCTTATATCTCACTTTTTCATGTTTCTATTATAAGGTAATTCCTCGTGTTTATATTTATTATATACCCTTGGTGCTAGACAGCAACCTGGGGCCAACTACTAGTAGGACTCTAGTGGCCACTATCCGCCTTGTCCATTTACAAGCCTAAGAGGGGTAATCATGGGGGGGGGGGGGTGGAAATACATATCTGGATAAGATAAGGATTTATCCTCCAAATAGAACATCTAAAATGTATTTTTCAGTTAAATATATAATTTATTTATTTCACTTGAGGATTACAAAGTGACTATATGAATTTTCAGTGTAGAAAATGTTCAATGATATATCAGTTCACACGATATACTAAATGGGTGAACATATTCATGAATAGATTTTTGAAAAATTATATGAGTTGTAATTGTTATGGGGAATAATATATTATTTTTCATTAAATATATATATTGTGGATGGATATTGATTTAAGGATATATGATCTGATGCATTAAATGCATATCGAAATGTTATGTTGGTTGGATCTTGAATGATTTAGCATCTAAAATGTTCAGACTAGTGCGATAAATCAGAACTCCAGTGTAGATAATGATTCATTGAGTTATTAAGATGTACCTGAATGTGCACAAATAGAATTATATTTTTGGTGACCAGCAACCAGTAATTGTTCTTTTATCATTGACTTATTTCCCATTAAGGTGTTTAGTTAGTGGTCCGACACATCATTCAACTTGTTGTGGGTGCTATTAAAAGATCACTTCCTATTGATTCAATGATTTAGTATTCAATTTATGATGCACATATGTTAGAAATGAACATATGCTTCACATATGATATCATAGTTTCATGTGAAAACAACATTATGTTTTTAAGAAAAGAAACATCCCATTTTGAAATTTTAATAATCTATGGAACATACAAGTAGAACATTAACTGGGTATATTAGTCATATAAATTTTAGCATTTGAAATAGGGGAAATCGATTTTTTTAAAGAAAAGTCATCACTTTCCACGAAATTTGAGGTTGAATATGTTAATTATATCATATAATGTTTCTAAATTAATGAGATTACACATGGAGAAGAATAAGGATTGTTATATGTTAACGAACCAAATATACTCTTTTTCATGTATGTATCAAAATCATAGAAACCATGACTTTTCTAAAGATAGTCATAATTTATTTTCGGAGTTGGTATAAAATGAATTTAGTTTATTTAGTAAATTGGTTGGTGCAACTCATAACACATGGCCCATGTTGTTGTTTCACAATAATCTTCAATTGTGGATTTTTATGAAACCAAAATTTCTTTAAATTTTAAAAAATATTGATGGACCTATAATTCATGGAGATAATATTGATGTTTACCTTAACCCATTGATTAACGAGCAGAATGAATTTTGAGGAGATGTCAATATATCAAATGATTTTGAAATTAATCAAATGATCTATCTCTTGGAAATTTAAATATATACAATAAATGACTTCTTGTGTTAAAATTTTTATCATCATGTAGAATGAATCATGTATTTTCATTCCCTTGATTAAAAAATAATTATAATTCTATATAGATTAATCATTTTTTAAAATGAAGAATCAAGAGACACGTAGTTTTTATTCACCCTGGACACATGTTCAAAATGAAAAATTTGAATTTGATGGTTATTTATAATTCAATACATCACAAAAAATCATGATATTAGTTGAATTATTTTCACTAATTGGTTAGTAAACCATTTCATGATAGTTTAATTATAGGATTAGTTGGATATTTCATTTCCCACTATTCATGTAGTTGGTAGAAAAAAATTCACAATTGGAATGAATAAAATATTATTTAATCTCCCTTTCCAGAAAATTAACATATTAATGCATAATTATGACAAAATTAATATTTTATTTAATTTTTGTGATAATATACATGAGTCCATTTGGATGGTTGGTGAAAAATAATAGGATAATGCCAATGAATAACAATATTTAGATGAAATGGTCTTAAAAATAGATTCATATACAGATGGGTAATGGAAATTAGGAATACAAGACTAATGCGTAGTAAATGATTCATAAAAATGATAATTACTTACATTATGAAGATTCTTATGGTGCTTGAGGGTGACACTTTTAGAAAGGGGTAAAAATTCTTGATAATAATATACAACTTCAATAGTAAATTCCAACCACAATTTACAATTACTTATCACCCATTGTCGTTCAACCATTGATTGAGATGGTTAATTTTTTAAACACGTTTAAAAAAAATTAATGAGTGGAATAAAATTTTTTGGAAATGATTTTACCAACAGTTTTTCTCTTGGATAAAGTACATAAATCCTCAATTTTATATGTTATGCTTCATGTAATTTTATTGATACATCCAAATGATTTATCTGTAATTGATCTCATCCATAGGTATCAATTTTCAATAGTTATTTTATGGATGAGTTTAGTACATTTAGGATATAAAATGTTATAGAGGATGGATCAAAATTAGATAATACATCTCGGATTCTTGATATACTAGATAAAGAATAAACTATAATTTGTATAGACAACATAGATGTTGTATAATCTCATCAATACATATTTTTAAATACTCCACTAGTTTCACCGTTCATATAGTAAGTATATTATCAATTTAATGGTACAACTATTACATGTTTTTTGTATGTATAGATTTTTATTATTTATCCATAGAATTTTCATTTAATGGAAACACAAAAATTTGATAAAACAAGATTGGGATTTTCTTAGCGATTATTGGATTCAAGTATCACATTATGAATCATTTCATTATTGGTTAAATGTTTTTTTAAATGCATTTTCATTACGATTGATGTACTCTACTAATTTCGTTCTACATAACAATTTATTAAATTTCATGAAAAATATTGGTACATAACTAGTACGAATGAGGTGACCCTATAATTACTAATATATTTTACCAACTATATGACAATCTATCTATATTGACTCATCATTTCAAAGATTTTTATATAATATATTTCAGATCAACATAAAATATGTTTGATGAAAAACAATAAACATAACACAATAATATTTATTAACCATTTGACTGTATTGCTTAATTCTATGGTCAATTAAATGAAATAAAATATGTTGTACATGGACAATGGTTGAAATAATTATCGTTAATTTTTAATTAGGTTGATTCAGTACATGGAACTAAAGTTGATCAATTTCAGTTAACATTGTTGACCGTAAAAAGTATGTTATTTAGAGATGAACAAGTTTGTAATGTACTTTTCTTTTTGGCATTGCAAGTGGAACATATTTTCTTCACCAAAATGCTATATAATCCAAATAGTAATGTTTCTATGAAAATTTCATTCTGATAAAGAATTTTTAATTAAATTAGAAGAAGCTATGACTATTTCATTTTTTTAAAATAACAAGATCAACACACAATGGATAAATGTGAAGAAGATATTAAATAGTTTTGTTAGATAAATGAAGGATAAATTATAGATTTTCATTTCATGTGAATGGTATGATGTTATTCATTCTTTTTGTTTGAAATATATTTTTTACTATTTAACTCATTATAAAAAATATAGATGATTTTTTGTATTTACTCTCACATTATTTTAATATACAATGTATGTGTCCTCAACTATTATTGAACTCTATGACTATAGATATGTTAGTGGAACTGGAATCATATCCATATTATTATGAAGAGTCAACTAATTATATGGTTCAAGGAATGCATGAAGGTAAATATGTTTTTTACATTAAATTAAAAGTTAAAATTATATATACCGATAATTAAAACTAATTATGAAATTTCTTATAATGGGATTTGACTCTTCTTCTCTTAGGAGTGGCCCTGGTTGTGGGATTTCATCATGAAAAGACCCATGATATAACATTTAATGAGATGTACCATCCCATGGTAGAGGCTTCACCATTCGTTTATTTTCCAGTTGGTTCATATCATACAAGACCTAATTGATTTTCATTGCTCAACATGACTGGGATTCATTCCCTTTGGCGAAATTAGATCAAATATATAAGGATATTCAGGTATGAGAATCATTTAAGTTTCATAGCTATTCATAAAAAATTACATTTGTGATTTTTTTTATTAAATCAAATAATCTGAGATTGATACACAATGATTTTGTGATGGTGTGTATGGATAAATGTTGAGTAATGAGGAAATAATATAAAGGTAGTGTGAAGAGGGAGCACTGAGTACCAATTTATGTTCCCTAGAATGTTAGGATATAGTGTTGAGTGGGGTACCGACCTCTATGTGGTGTGACATGGTTATATATTGGTCCAATGAGGCAACATCAATGAGCCTTGATATTTATGGTATATATATTTCAAAAAATGTGTAAAATTTACTTGTTTCAAATTTGAATTAATTCAATATACATGGTGACATAACATCATGTTAAGAATCAAGTGATGGAGGGACTACCTCATAGGATGGGGACTCATAACATTTCCTAGATTTTACATGAGGTATTTTTCATTTAATTTTTATATTTATTTTTTAATATGGTATTGTGATCTGTATGAAATTCCAAATGGTGTCTATTTACGTGAGAAAGTTTCAATGACTGGTAGAGTATTAGTGTGAATGATAAATCAGGATCAAATTGATCCCCATGCTACAACACTTTTAGAATGTTATTGTATTAGTGGGAAATAATTACATGTATATATATATATTAAATATGATCTATTTGAGGCAGAGTTAGCATCACTACGAGATGACCATCGATAACCTTCCATGACGAGGGATGATATATTTCCTCCCATCATCGATCGTGATGGACATGGATATTACATGAGATACGGAAAAAAATATTCTCTATTCTACAGTATCTTTTGAAAAGGCTATTACACTTCAAATTTCAGGGATAAAAAAATAATTTATTGATTTGGGGGCTAGATTCATGCTCCTGAAAAGGTAAATACAAAATGGCTAGATCTGTTCTGACTACTATACCCATATATCATCCCGTGTGATAGTGCAGTTGATCCAATGATGCACGATAATATTAGATTTTATGTATATTTTTATTAAATTCAATATTATTATAATTATAATTTTTTCTAGGACCCTAATGTATTAGATTTATATATATACCATTGTCCTACAAGATTCATTAGATCCATGAGGTGTGTTCCATTTTCACATTATGATTTCCATTCAAAATCAATGTGTCATTTTATTTTTTATTTCTAGTAAAGTATCAAATCAATTTAAATTTTCATTAAACTGAAATTTGACTAATTGGTGATTCAATACCAAAAAAATACATTTTGATTGATGATAAAACATAAGAATATATCTATTATGTGATTTTTTATCATTAAATATTTATCACATGTTAATTGTATATTGTAAATATTTTGTTCGTCTAAAGGTACATTTTTAATTTAATAAATTCATAAAATGATTTAAAACAGGTCTAGGAGTCAAAATTGAAGAATCATAGTTGGATTAGTGTGAAATTATAAGGGAATGATGATCTCTAGTTAACATTAAATCATATTACAATAATCATTAAATAATTTACAAAAAATATGAAAAATCAACACATTGATTAGATATCCAAATTGGTCAGTATGATCAAAAGTGTAGTTTCTAAATCATATTTGGAGTTAAGTAGAAAAATTAAATAAAGGGGGTATATAACAATAAAACACATTTGTATTGTATTGAAATCATAGGATCAAAATCACCGAGTCATTATTTTTTTATTAAAGTGATTGTCTCATTCATAGAATGCTCTGTTCACTCAGTATGACAAAAAAACAATTGACACATTGTAGTGTTTTGTTAAAATGACATACTTACCACATGGTGGTAAAAAAATATTATATCATATTTATGGGAAATTATAGAATATAATTCCTAAAATCATTTGTGATAATTTTGAATCAATAACATATCTATATAATTATAAGATTGAATAGTATGGTTTAAGATAAGATTCTTGGGGATTAGACGAACCAAATGTGGTTGGATTGTCTCTATATATTTGGAAAGGGATTTTAAATTCATTTATAATCTATTGGAATTAATATCACATTGAACAAATACTTGAATTTCTCACTATGACTGAATGATGTTTTTTTAGAATTGGAGTTAGGTTTACAATGACATAAAAAGGTTTAATTAAATAGTAATATCACATTTATTATATTAAATTATGAGAGAATTATCATTGAGACTATTTTAATTTTTTGGAATCAATGCCACATCCATCAGATTCTACTTTCAACATATATGAGGGGAAATATAAATAACATTTCATAGTTTTATTAAAATGAAATCTCTCTAAAGGTGGTGTTAAAAATAGTTAAACAACATTGGAATGTTGTGAAAAACAAAGAGAATATTCCTCAAATAATTTATAATGATTTTTGAATCATCTAAGAATTAATTTTATAGCTTTGTTGATCTATATTACTTAAGGTATGATTTTATATTATTAACATTTGATAAATAATGGGAAAATCCTATGGTTTTGGTTCAAAATCAAACAAATGATCTCAGATTTACATAAAATCCTAGAAAATTATATTTAGGTCATTTAAAATCTATATGTTTCATTATAACATTGATTTGATAGTTTAATTGTATGTTATGATTCAATGTTTCATCCCCCAATTTATTGTTATGTATCAAATCACAAAAAAATTGAATAATGCGAAGAGAATACACATGGAATGACTAGAAATTTTCTGAAAATGATCACCTGGTCATTTTTTATCAAAAGGAGTCAACACCATATCAAACAAATGATTTTTCAGCTAGTATGATTGAAAACAATAAGTAACATTTTATAGTTTTATTATAATGACATATCTCCCCTCAGGGGGGGGGGGGGTCAGAATGAGAAATAACATTTGATTGGCCTGAAAACCTTGGATAACATTCCATGACTATTTTTTGATCTATTGGAATGAACAAAACATCATTATGAGGCTCAGATTGATCGGTATGGCTTATGGTATGATTTTAAATTATTCACATTTTAATAATTAAAGACAAATCCTATTTGTTGGGGTTAAGACCAGCCAAACATGATATAATTGAAATTAAATATAATAAAAAGGGAATATTTGTCATATATAATCTATATAATTCATTAACACATGGATCATATACCCAAATTTATCAGTATTTTCAAAAATGACTTTATCCCTCTCATTTTAATCTTCTGGAAAATTACAAATAAGCCGGATCACATGGTTGTTGAATACCATATATAAATTTTTTTTAAATCATTTAAAGAGGTATAGGGATGATAGAAATCACATCCCAAGGAGTGTCTGTGGGTCAGTTATTCAAAATTATAATAACATAATAATTTTTTTTCATATTAATTGTTCAAATAGCACAAATTTTTTGTTTTGTTTTTTTATGAATGAATAAAATATAATTAAAATATAGATGCTCAAAAAATGAATATATGAAATTTAAATGTTCATAAGGATGAATTAAAAAGAGATATATAATTATTTACTTTTTTTTATAAATCATAAAATTCAATGATCATGATCAATATCAATCACATGTTTTCCCTCCCGTATTTTCAATGTTATAGAAACACTATTATTCTTGATAGATCCTTAAACAGACCATAAATTAGTGGATCAAAATAGTATTTGATGACTATAAGAGGGGTTGAATTGTACAAATAAATAATATAATAAAATTATATATATAATCTCTTATTTAAAAATGAATAAACTCATTAATCATATGTCGATTAGATTAATAAAATCAAATATAGATACTGTATGAATAAATTCGAGTATGACAGTATCACATACAAACTGAAAAAATATTACATTTGAATGATATGTATAAATAATAAATTTTTAGTACATATTGAATACATAATATAGATCTTTTATAAAAAGGACAAAAAAGTTCAAATTTATAATAATGTCATAAAATAATTTAAAATAATTTACACTTCTTCCATCCAAATACACATTGTGTCCCATTAATAGGTAGGTGGTCTAATTTGATCCGACAAGGACTCGGTAATTTAATATTTTTATGTTGTGATGGAAATTCCACAGTCGAATGATCATGATGGGCTATATCAGGGGGATACATGATTATACAATTAGTCTACATATGGTATAGTGTCCTCTTATGGTCCCCAATGGGATTACTCTCAAAGCCAAAAAAACCGAACAAAAATTTTATCCATGATTCATTGACATTTTTTGTAAAGGTACATGCGTATGTGATCATTTGGAAAACAACACATAAGGACACTATTTATCAAGAGGATTGGAGGTCAGGCTTATAAAACCATTTTGAGGGAAATTATTTCCTACTTGATGGCTCTCTTATAGATTAAACTATTTCCCATATATTCTTGATCACAAGGTTCTTTCACAAGGAATTTTCCACCAAATACACTAAGGATGAAAAATCTCCATGGATATACATTGGTACGACATTACTGAGAGAGTGTAGGATAAATCCTTGTGATTGGTCCCAATGGAGTTTATCACAGTATAGGGGGACAAGATGTGAATTGATAATGGGATTGAACCCATGTTTTTGGAATACTACATATCCTAATGGGAGAAATTAGAACCCATGTATTTTAGTTCCACATAACTGGAAACATCACCTTTTATGGTCATGCAATGAGGACTCATCCATATAGTTTATCATCCCATGTAAAGGACATCTAGGAAGAAATTTCTTAGTCAAGAAATGGTGTGGTACTTACACAGATGCAGCCTGAAGTACCCATAATGGATATAAAATCCTAGGAGGATATGAACCTAATGAGGATATGGCCTTAAGAACATTTGGATAGATTTGGGTGTCAGATTTAGACCTCAAGGATGGTTCATATGTATTCCAATTAGTTGGGAATCAAATCACTTTTAGTTCATCATGAGTTAGGACATAAAATTCTAAGGTAGTCCAGTGTTGTGGCATGACATCATAGGTATTATGCAGAGGTTCTGCCCATTCAAGGGAACATGGTAGGGGATTGCACAGTAGATGAGGCCTTTCTGAAAGAATATCATCGGGGCTTCTTCTATAAGGGGATTCCCATGTGAGATTGGGGGATTTATGGAAAGTGACAATTAAGGAGACTATCATTCAATATCATGCATTAAATTGGCATCCTATGTATCATGGTTAGAGTTGGAAATGAATTTATCATAGTTCATTTCTCGGTGGTGTGAATGATGGGATCATCGCAAAACACTTTTCCTATATAAGTCATGCTCGGTGTGATAAATTTGATTAAGCATTGTTTTGAAAAAACCAATACTTTTCCATCCCAACTAATGTAAATTGTGGAGTATGATTTTGGTAGAGGATGGAGTGAGACCCCAATGGGAAAGATTGATAAAGGAGAGAGAGAGAGATAGAGATAAAGAGAGATATATAGAGAGCGATTTGGTTGTGCCCATCTCTCCCAGGTTGATATATAGGATAGTCACATATAATGATCTATCTAGATGTGTCCTGGCATCGGATCAAAGAAGAGAATGATCAAAACCTCCCGAATTAATGTCCATGGATTACGTCAAGGGGAGTGACCTTGATCTTGTTATAGGAAAGGGGAGAAAATTTTTTCCTCATCAATGAAAATTAATGTGTGATATCCTTTTTCTTCATTGGAAAAATTTAAAGGTAATGGTCATTGATTACCCTTGATCTCTAGAATAGGGTGGTACATGTTATTATCCCATTGTTGGACACCGGGTTACCACAAGAATGTTGACATTGGAAAATTATTGGGTTCCAAAATTTTGGAAGGACTACACATAAGTCTCCACATACCAAGGGTATGTAAACTCGGAAGGGCACATCAGTGTGATCGATGATCTAGTCAGATGGGTATTGTAGATTTTGAAGTGGTTTTGTCATGATGTCAGTGGATTACTTCATGGAGGTTATATGAAGGAAATTATGGGAATGGAATAACTTGAGTAGGACTGAGTGATAAAATGCCTGAGGATACCCCATTCAATATTCCACATTTTCTTGCGTGGTTGGTGTTTTCCCACATAGTGTATTACTATGTGGGTGGAGGGGTCATCCATGTATTGAAGTGATATATGCAAACATAAGTGGTCTACATTGATTTTTTCAATTCAAAAATTGTTTCTCTCCACATTGTGCGGTGTTATGCGGTGTTGGGTTCCATCCACGTAGTGATTTTCTATGCGGTGTAGGGTTTCATCTACATAGGGATTCTCTTTGTGGGAATCCAGATTGAAGGAAGGGTATTAGGAATGTTGTTCATGGGAAGCTTATCTATGAAGGAAATATGGTTCACAGTTCACTATGTAGATTGAATTCTATAAATATTATTTTGTTTCTTTCTTTTTTTGATAATGATTTTGGTTTTTACTAACTAGGAATTGTTCATGGGTCCCTACAATTTTAATCATTCGATTTCAATGTAAAAACCCTCCTCCATTTTGCTATATGTGACTCATTTTCTTAGGTATCCCCCTTCAGTCTCTTTCGTGGTCTATTTATAATGTTCTTGGGAATCCTTATCTATGGGTACATGGAACCTTTTCTAAAAACCCTAGGATATATCACCTAGAACATAGATGACTCACTCAAAGTGGGATTGTGGGTGTTGTGGTTTGAGGGACCCCTAGTCTCACGACATTTGTGGACATCCTAGTTCAATCAAACATTTTTCATGGATGTTTTGTATTTTTGTGAACTACTTGGTTTGTTGGAAAATGCCTCATGGGCCATTATTTCATAGTTTTGTCTATGAAGTACTAGTTCATGGTGTGTGCCCTCCATGGAAAATTCCCTAAATCCTGTATGCAATCCACATTTGGTAATTTTTCAAATTTTATTTCTCCAAATTAATCCCAAAATCATCCATTGAGCTTGAATTGTTTCATTTTTGGATCCTGTATTAGTATTTTCCATCCATATTACATGTTTTTAGGACCCTGCAAATTCCCCTGATCAGAATGGGGTCCGAATAGAATGAAGAGGATAATATTGAAATTTAGAAACATGTCCAAAACTGAAGTGTTTTTTCAGAAGAAAATTCGATATATAGGGGTACCAAGACAATGTAAGGGGGGACTAGAATTTTTCATTTACTGGGATTATCGGGAAAAAATAGTCATACATTATATCAATCTTCTTTTATTTTTCCTACAAGTTTCTTTACAAAATACATCATCTGTGAATAATGATTTGAACATCATGAACAAAAAACACTTCATTGTTTCCTTCATATGAAAATCACATGTTGAATCCATGGACCAAATAGTGGAACATTAAATGTACATTTTAATTTCAATGCATTAAGATGCTATAAAGCTTCTATGTCAAGAAAATTGAACGTCAAATCAAAGAACTAGACATTAAATATCAAAATTGACCATTAAAATCATTGAATTAAAAATGTTAAATATCTATGTAGCTAGGATCGACATATGTAACTCAAATTCCATAAACATGTTCACTCACTGGAAATTAATTCCTGGTGAAGTGCTTCACGGGGAATTATGCAAACTATTAGATCATGATGAATGCCATCTAAGAACCATTCCAATGTTTTTGTACATGAAGCATGTATTTTACATACAAATTTTATCTCATGTCCATTTTTTGGTCTGTTCTCAATGATTTCATAGGACTGACCTCTTGTGTGACCTTTCAATGTAGATTGAAATATCCTTTCCTATGATATCAATGGAGTTTATTAGGAGGAGGGCATATATGGTTGAAAAAATAGAAGATAACCTTTTCTCTAACATCATTCATCATGAGGGTTCCCATAGAAACCACCTTTCCCTAGATCTTATGCATTATTCATTGTCATTATAGTTATCCACTAGTTAACATTGGCCCTCAAGATGCCGCTTCTTTTCTGTTTTCCAATTCAAATATACCTATATTTCATCTTGAGGAATCTTGAGTTCTTGATTTGTCATATATTTCAATAGATGTAGAAATCATAACTTCTCTTATTTAGGATAACGTGTTCACAATGATGGAATCATTGTGGACTCAGAGTAACAACTTCCACCATAAAACCTCTTTGGAATTGGTCATCCGAGTGTACATATCCATTATCAATATTTATTGAGATAATCCCAGTGGATGGTTGTGCTCAAAATTTGATCAATGATCTGGAGTATGCTTCTCTGATGAACGCGTTTTTCTTTTATGGGTAACCCATCTATTAATAGTGTCTCCTAACCAGATGGAATCCATAAATCTACCTCAAGAGACATAGAGTTCACATTTCACATTCTACTACTTAGTAGATATACTTAGAGAACAGCTTATCAGTTGGTGTTTGAGCACCAGCAACATTAAATTATCACATTCAGAGGTGGGGATATACTTATTGGACATTCATCCATTTGATGGGATTTCCATTCAAGGAAATCTATATGATGAATTTCTTCCAACATCAAACACCTGGGAAAATAATGACCTGGTTTTTCTATTATTGAGGATGTTATTAATCATTGTAGTGGGACTTCTTATTCATCCTCTCTATGATCATACAATCATATCATTAAACAATTGGGTAGGGTTGTTTATGAGGGTATGTGGATCAATGGCGGGATGTCTCCCAAAGCTGAACACATCTAACATAGAAATCACGGTAAATTTCAGGTTCGTATAGTTCTACCCATGAGGAGGGTCAATATACCATTTGGGGTTATGAAATCACATTAGATGTCTCACTTGAACTTATATTAGCATAAATAATTGATAATTATTTTATTGGATTTATTTTCCCCGTGAATGACGTATTCAACAATGGTATATTTTTTTAATCAGATTATGGAGGTAACATGGGAAGAAGGACATCCCCTTAATCTTGGTTTTCCAACCCTGGTACAAATTTACGAGTTATTATGGCAGATATAGGATGGGATGCCCCAATAATATCTAAGTGGACACATTCAATTTTTGTTTGGCTAGATAGAATAGAATCTCCCCTACTAAAAATATCATTATAATATGGTATTTCCTTATTATTGATTTCACCAAACTATCCAAAACATTACCATTGTTCACCCCAAATGTTTGGGCATTGGTGATTTGTTTGGACTGTTGAATGATTTTCTTCAGATCCGTTTCATGAGTAACCCCATACCTGATGGAATTGTGATGGATGACCAGAGGGGAACCCCAAAAAGAACCCTCTTATATCTTCACACATTGTAGTGGAGCTTTGATTTCATGTATAGGGAGAGTAAAAATTTCCATGATATATATCCCTCATAGGTTTTAAAGGGAATTTGGGTTCCTGTAGATTATTTCAACCCTTCCATCTACATGGATGAAAGGAGACTATCATCCTACAATCCTTCAATAATTAAGGTTGATGATGACATGGGAGAACACCCGTGTGGAGGTTCTTTTTCCTCCCATGGTTTCTTTATCATTTTAGTCATTTCAATATTACAAAATATGGATACATTGATATCTTGTGGGATGTTTTCAATAATATTTCTACATGTTAAACGACAACTAGTCATTTCTATGTATGCCCCAATTGAGTGGGTTGGTCCATATTCTCCCCTCTACATGGTGAGAAGGTGTTATGTTCTCTGCCACATGAATTTTTAAGGGGCATCATCTTCATATCCTATCTATTTGAAATGCCAATCATGCTCTTTAACTATAACAGAGATTGTAGGTGGTTCAATAGAATATGTCCCAAGTGGTGCATCACTAGACATTCATGAGGTTAATGTCAATATATATTTCATTTTTCCAGAGGTCGAACCATCTACTAGAGGGTATGACCCTCCCATTATGGTGTCTCAATAAACTCAAATTTTGGTGGTATTGCTTACCCCAATAGTGCATACCGATTTCATACCTATCATGATAGAAGGGTAGTTTCAGAGTCCACATACCATTAGGGAACACTGGGTTGTGTAGTATTAGGGATGACTTCAACATTGTACCATTTATGTAGATACTCCATTGTTAGAATTTTCTTATCATATGGTTTCATTACAATAATTAATCACTAAATTGGAACTTGGAGGCTTAGAATACTGACATCTACACCTTATCAGACATCAAATATTCATATATATGGAGAATATTTCATCTTATAATGTCAATATTGATAAATTTATTTCCACAGGTCATCATGTAACAACTTTTGGAGGTGTTTCAAAAGAATTGTATCATCTGGTGGCTGGTGATTCGAATACTCAAGGACAAGTTATCTCTAAAATAGAGGAGATGCCAGAGGTGAGTATTGCAAGGCCATATTTAAGGTTCAACTGGAATCACCAAGAGTAAATCATGAGGCCATTACATAAACGATTTGGGACCTCAAAGTTGTTATGAATTGAGTGTGCCTGATAATCGAGGTTGAAGCCAAACATAGGGTTATTCATGGAAAATACCTTGATGGAAAATGTCAGGTTATTATCAACTAGTGCGAAATAGTCTGTTAGGCATTGTTTAATCTCGTGGGATGTATTGTTCCACCGCAATTTGTAAATTAGATGGAGACTCCAAATTGTATATGATCCTCTGATTTCCATTGAATAAAAACATTTTTATAGTTTTATCATTTTAATTTGTTCATCTATTCATGTGTATCCAATTGATTCCACATTTGGAATTACAGTTTCAACCTGATTGTTATTTGAATCACAATCCGAGATAAGTAAATCTTAAAAAATAAAATCATGATATATTTTATCTTATGTCGAGGGGATCATAAAGAACTGTTTGACTATTACTAGGGTTATATTTATAAACCTAAAATCCCATGTTTATAAATCCAGGTGTATTGGATGTAGTCTCCCTTTGTAGGTCTGGTCAATACCCAGATGAAAAGGCATTCTGGCTAAACAAGAAGTAACTTGTATTTTAATATCATACAATTAGGACATTGGGTCCCCCAAATAATGATGGGAGGAATACAATGAGGCTTTTATGATCATGATTCATCGAAAAATTATTTGATTTATTATCCATGGATCTATGGGGAATCCCCTGCAAGACATCCTAATCTTGTGTGAGACATTCTTTGTGTAAGAATCTAGATGAACAACATGGTTTCAATCCATCACCTAGAGATGGAACAATCGAATATTGATTCATTTCAAGCACCAGGTGATGTGTAGTTTAAAACATGGGTGACAATCATTTAGTTTGAAATCGTGTCGAAATGAAGGATATGAGCCCACTATAAATGAAGAGAAATGTGATTTATCCTGATACATTCCTACGAAAAGGCTTATTTGGGAGTTCTATACCTTGATATAGTTCATTCACAGATGATGAGAAATTTCAATTCTTTCTATGGTCAGGCTTGATACGTTGAACATGAATATCACAACACATCATTCAAAATAATGATCATTCCACTTGTGGTACTTTATTGATCTTATCATATCTATATTGAAATCGTACATAATGGGAATATTATGGTGTGGTAGTGCTGGGATACGAATCCAAGTTTCTATATGGATCGTGTGATGACAGAAATCAATCCAAAAATAGTTATTAAGACACAACATGGTGGATAACCAATTTTGGACGTAATATCCTCTTAGTAGAGGATATTGTCATGCTGTATTGTTTATTGTCAGTTAGCTAGGACATTTGTGTCTTGGGATTTTAACATCATGTGGTAAGGAACCGGTTGAATCGATGTGAATGAGATTGGAATAATGTATACATGATGTTATAATTTTTTTGAAAAGGACATCTGTAGAAAAGTATAATTGTGTGTAATTTGGACAAATTTTCATTGAAATAATGATTATATATGGATTAATTAGACCAGGAAATTCTAGGATACCCTAGACATTTGGTATGGGGGAGAGTTTAAAAAATGATTCTAAGAGTTTTTGGATCATGAGAAATGATGTAAGGCTTGAAAGTTAGTGGGCATATAGAGATAGGAAATCTCTCAACATAGGATGGATTTTCCTTTGGTTGGCGGACCATTTTTCCGTGAAACATATGCACTACCACCAAGGCATTGTTGTCATTCTCATGAAAAGGTGTTTGAAGGAAATATGATCTCCATATATGAAGGTTGTGGATGATTTTGAGCTTATGATTTTTTCTAGGGCATGGAGTTCGATGAATGGAATGAATGTATCTTGGTATAATGGAAATATTTAGAGTGTTATTATATATAAAATATGGAATCCCCCACACACATTAGAATCAAATTTAATGGGGGAATGATCCTTTGAAACTTCATTGTTATAGGATTCAGGACATGAAATCATCTTCATAGGATTCTACATTACATGAGGGAGATTTTGGGGTTTTTTTGTTGCAAAGGGTAAAAAAGGATATGTTCATTTTTACCCTCAATCACTAGTTGTAGATCATCCTAGGTTTCATAATCTTTTGAGATTATTTTAAAATGGTATCAATGATAACCAATCACGTTGATACTTCCTGACATTCCCGGATTATGTTTTGCCTATACACATGGGAGAAACATCATTTTTTCCTAGATGATGGTGGCTAGGCTAAGATGTAGGATTTATGTTTCACTATGTATCTTTTAGGTGTAGGAATCAATACACATGTAGTAATTGATGTAAATTCACAACATAGGTATGGTCCATATAAATGGAAAGGTACATTTTAGCTGGAATTGTAGTTGGACTATCATGTGGGATCCGGTCGTCACTACATATCCTATGAGGGAATGAATCAATCCACATGTAGTTATATAATATTTAGTCCTATATAGTTGTTGTCCATACATATTTAGGGGTATTTTTGTAACATTATTTCATGTTGAGGATCATATCATACTCCATGAGGATTTTTCTATGAAGTGAATCCCTTGCCTCTATTCCCAAGAAGGGGTGATTAATATTCGGTGTGAGAAAAATGGTATGAAAAAGAATTTCTAAAAAGGGTTTGGTTAATAGAGTTTATGATAAAGTCATTTTTTATAGTAGGGTCAAAATACAGGATTGTGGAATCATTACATTTCCCATTATGAATAGGAAACAAGCCATAAATGTTTTGAAATATTCTCAATTTTCCGTTCTGTTTTTCACATAATGAAGGGGAATATTATTCAAATGGTGGATGAACGAGGATAAGGGATACAATGGTCAATATATATCTCATGGGGATGGAAATCAAGACCCACATTGTTCTATAATGACCTCATTATTTACATTGATGCTATTTTCAAGGAGGTGGAGGATTCATTCAATCAAATGTAGTAGAACATGTGTATAGAATCTGGGTGTCACTATGTTTCCAATGATTATGGGAAACAAGAAACATGTTGATATGAAAAAATACTCCATGTATGGGTCTGGTCCCTACAAAATGAGTGGGTTCATTTCCTTTTTTTATAGAAGTTGTAATAGAATATGGAATTTGGGCATCACTATGTATCCTATGGAAATACGAATGTAGCCACATGTATTTCTTGAATTCCATATAATAGTTGAATCCTTGAAAATGGAGGGTACATTTTTACCTAATTGTGGTGGAAGGTCTAGGTTTTATAAACATAGAGTCACTATGTATCTTGAAAGGGAAGAAAAAAAGCCACACAATGTTCTTTGATAGAGGGTTCCCATCTGGATTTGACTCTTACACAAGTAAATGGGAAATTAATATTCATTTGTTATAGATCATACTCTTGTAAAATAGATGAATGATTACAACATAATTATCCCAAATAGTTTTATGTCGTATGGCTCGAATTCATTGACAATGAAGTCTAACATAATGCAGTAAATATGGCCTTATCAAGATGTTTTACATCATGCTATCATGATTAAGATGCATAGAATTTTAGCATCATACATACTGGATTCCAATACCTTTGGATATAGGGTATATTATTTTCAATAATATTGCATTTATAGAAGCCATGATGAGGTGTCAATCCATTGAGATTATGCATTATGATCTATTGGTATTGACCTTGTATAAGACATATGGTCCTTACCATTTTGTTTCCAATTTTGGTGGTTTTATCCTATGTATCATTGGGGTTCGTAGGACCAAAACCATTTCCCCATCATGGAATGATAAATGGAGAAATGCTTTGTAAATGTACCTTGTGTTCTGATTCTTGTAGACTTCCAAATGGTGTAATGTGTGAAACCATTTCTGAATCATTTTTTCCAAATCATCAAGCCATTTTTGGGACTGATCATCTGTAAATAGTTTATGATGTTCAGTGACATAGATTGATGGAAACCGATCTTCAATCGATAGAACTGCCTCTATCTAGTAGACTAATGTGGTTGGGATTCTATTGGTGGTAGTGTGTGTCATGTTCTAGTAGTCCTATAAACTATGGGGGATCATGTCTGGCCATGATTTCATTTCATTGTAATTTCTTCTTTATGGTAAGTTGGATATGGTCTTGTCGAAAGCCTCTATCTATCTAATGGACAATTCATGGTAGTGATTTGAATGGTTGTTCATGATACCATACTTTGGATATTTATTCTGCAACTTAAAATAGTAAAAATTTGTGGCATTTTTTTAGAATTGCATGAGGGACACCAAATGTAGTATTAATGTTAGATTTCCAAAAGCATAAAATGCTTCTTTCCTAGACAAATTTAATTGTTAAAAATTCTGCCCATTTTATATGAAATATTTTTCTACGAGAATAAGCATGAATATTTTTTCTTTGGTGTGATGATATGGTCCTAAGATGTCCATTCCCCATATGGAAAAAGGAAATAAGTTCCTATCAATGTCAGGTAACTCTGGGGGAATGTGGATGATGTTAGCATGAGCATGGTAGGAATGACACTTCTATGTTAATGTGATGGTATTCATGAATTATGGTGGGCCAATAGTATCCATGTCTTTGAATTTGATGCGAATTATTAGGTACTAATTGGGTGATCACATGTTCATACATGAACATCATTTATGATGATATTAGTTTCTTATGAATAAATTCACCTTATAAGGACTCCATCAAGGCCTCTCTTATAGTTATCATTTTGTTGGTTTATTCCACCATATAGAAAAACATAACCATATACCTCTAGATACATTCTCCTTTAGACCAATCTAGTTATATTTCTCCCTGTAGGAGGTAATTTTCAATTGGAGTCATCTAGATAGTAGAATGACTATAAGGATCAGTTATGGTGTTAAACTCGTTGATTTCTTCCATTTACTATTGAATGAATAGAATGACCATCTGACGATGGGATGTGATGTTAATCGTTTCATCAGGATATGGGTCAAACAATGTTGTGGGTACATTTTTCAAAAAATCTACTTGTGCATTTTATGAGTGAGGGGCATAATTCAATTTTATTTCTGAGGGGTATTCTACAATCATTTCCGATACATAGTTCATCAATGGTTTAATTCCTCTTTCATGATGGATTACTCACCATTAACTTTCTTGGCGACCATTTCAGAGTCACCTGTTTCCTTTATGTACATAGTTTGTTCTTCAAGGGATGGATCTATGACTAAAATAATGGTCCACTTTTATACATCATCATTTTATCACCCATTTGATATTAAGAAGGGGAAATGGTAGACAAAATTTCCATGATATATGAGAACAACACCCAATGATACTCTATTGAAAATAAAGTCTCCTATCATGTTTATTATCTGCATTCTGGATGGTCCATTATAATAAATTTTCCATTTCCGGGATCCCACTTTCATAGTGAAAAATTCTTCATCAGGATGTTCATAATATTGTGGATTCACTTCTATACAAAGCTACTCAGCCGAAATTTGGCTAGTATATGGCCATTGATGGATTTCTGACGCACACACTACATGTTAAGTTTTCTCAAGATGGAATACAACCATTAAAAGTAACCAGTTAACATCATATGGTTGCTGATATAATTGAATGGATTTCTATGACACACAAGGTGGTCCTCATGGTGTTGTAGATAGTTCCCAAATTTAATGACCTTATATATTAGGGCATGGCATCTCTTCTATAAATTCAAATAGAGATTGATAGCATAAATCCTGATTTGGATTAAAAAATGGAAACTATTTTCAATGTATGAATCATTATTTTTCATGGGGAAGTGACCTTATAATTGCACTAATATGGTCACAAATAGAAAGACTAGTATTACATCGATTGAGGGCATTAGTACTGGTGAGATTGTGAGATTTTTCATGAAATTATCAACTTCTTCCTTAAAATCATTCGTCAACTTATATGTGCACCTTTTCTCATCAACCTGTTGAATGGAATACATTTATCGACAAGGTTGGCTATGAAGCCCTGAATATATGCCATATGTCCCAAATGAGCTGTTACCTTTGTGAGATTGCGAGTCTGTTTTATTCCTAGGATTGATTTTTACTTCTAGCGATCGACATTGATTTCATGATGGTATTCAATAAAATCAAAAAATTTCATGCGGTAATGTAGAAAGGACATTTTATTGGGTACATCATTAGACTATGTTGTTAAATTTTGTTGTATAGAGTCTCAAGATCATTAGTTGATCCCAGAACATCTTTTGTTTAACCAAAAGTTCATCAACATTGTACTTAAAAATCCACCTATTAAGGGTTTGTAAAGGTGATTCAAGGAAAGTAGGTGTGTGGTGATAGGGCTTTTTAAATCAAAAGGCATCACCTTGTAATATGACACTCTTTTGGGGATCTAATGGTAGTGTATTACATAACTTCTTGGGACATTTGGATTTATTTTTATCCAGAATATTTTTCCATTAAAATGACATATATTTGTATCTGACATTTGCATCAATCAAAAATTGTGTCATCGGGACAAGGATGTCATATTTCTGAGAATGTCGATTGAGAAAATATATGTAAATACAGACTATGATATTCCCATTCTTCATCATGATTTGAAATATATTGTCTAGAAAAATAGGACATTGGATTTTTGGGATGATAATGGATATGATGAGATTATCATCCTCACCATCCATTTTGGAAGCATGTGTTAGGTGTTTCCTTCTGGAAGCCTAGATGTAACCATGGTGGCCTTCTGTAGTGCCCAGGTTGTGAGTGGCCACCTCATGATCGAGTCCTAGAATTTCAATACAGTTCCAAAAAATTATGAAATCATCTTCATGAAGGTGGTGTAAAACTATTTATCTTTGGAATACATGGCCACACTAAACATAGTGTGTTAGTGGTCTTATTCAGTCCCCATGTTGATTTCCATGTGTTTGTAAATTATGATTGAAAATACTTCCCCGAATTCCGGAGGGGTGTCTCTATGATATTGTTGATCATCCCATTTTATATACTCCTCCTAATATCACTCTTCCGCTAATGGGGAAACAATTTTGTAGAAGAACTCTTCAGAGTTCACAGTAGAGTCGCAATCTGGATGCATAGTGGCTAGAAAGATATGTTTTATCTGGAATGGAAATATGAAATCTTCTTCAAAGTGTAGAAAAAGGGGTAAAGGAGTATTTATACCTTACTCAGGTGATGATACGTCATTTACTACCTCAGTGAATGGCGATGGGACTTACTGGTTCCCTGAAAATGAATTGAGAAAATATTTATCTAGGTCTCCTTCGTCTTCTTAGTGGTAAATTGATTTTATAACACTGTGAATGTTAGTGGACATAATTGATTCCATAATGGTTATGGAATAAACATATCAACATGTGTACATTCACTCAAATATATTGATTGGATGTAAAAACACTTCACCGAGTTTCTTAATGGTGTTGGTAGGGTCCATTTTCAAAACATTTATTGTGGTGACCATTTCAATATCATTCGTTGAAGATCACTTCCCTTATCACTCATATAAAAATACAATGATATTCTGTGAATTACAATATTCTAATGGGGATTTATCAGAATAAAATATTGAACTATACCCCTTAGTGTAGTATTTGACACACTTATGGTATGATGAGGGAATTACTACATGTTTGGGTAGCACGAGACTTTCTATAATTACATTGAATGTTTGGTTTTCTCGAACCCTAAAAAACATAGATTATGTTGTGGGTTCTTCACATCGAGTTATTAGATTGATTGGACAATATACTTTTTATCACATTTTTCATAGAATAGTGAAAATGTGGTTTTGGGTGTTAGGTTATCAGTAATGTTGGCCATTCTAAAAAGTGTTTTCATTGGTATGAGATTACCATTATATCCATTTAATTTGATGAATTTATGGATATTGATTTAATTTATCCTTACAAACACATATAGGGATTTGATGTGACCTTTTATGATGGTTTCCTTATAATGATCCATGAAGGAAATGACATACTATCATTTTTTTTGCATGTCTTTGAATTAAAGACTTCGGAAGCAGCGAATCCAGCATCAAAGCTATAGGGGACTCATTAATGCATTGATCATTGCATATATGAGATCTATGGATAAATTCAGTGCATCTAATTTTGAGATCATTTTTAGTACTACGCAATGATGCTTCAGAATATCATACTTCTTCTCTAATGGATGGAACTTCCTAGCATGGGGATTCAAATTCATGGATGAATTGGGTGATTGAGCTTTGGAGGTATATAGAATAGGCATTAGGATATGAGATGATTCCACTTCTATTCTTTCTGGGTTTTTCTGGATAGGTTTTACAACATTCCATGGATGATTGAAATCAATTCATCCAATGATGGATTGTCATAGATAATTAGTTCAGAATTTTTTCTTATGGGAGTAGACAAACAGTCATGTGTGTATTGTTTCCGCTGAGGGATATTTCATGATTTTCGTAATCATTAATGGTTTTAGTGGGGGTGTGTTTTGTAATTTGATCTCAACCAACACCATTTCTCCCTAGGATCCCCTAACTACTACGTATTCTTCCTCTTAATCCACTTATGGATTATAGTAGTCTGTATTTTCATCTATATTCTCATTAGATAATGATTCCATTATGTCGATGATGTTAATAGAGATGGATAACAGTTCTTAATCAAACGATGATTCTTCCTAGATGATTTCTTCTAAAGGTTCTGTTTGTTGGGGTGGTTACCATATTTTAGATCAGATTCCATTAAATACGAAATTGACAGAGCCAACACCGTCCTTGGCTAAGGATCACCATGTTTCGCATTCTTTCTACCATTTTTATCAATCTATTTTCATGTGTTTGAAGCTTTAAGGAATGTGGTGCCAAAAATGATGGATCTAATGTATCAAGATATTTTGGAGTCCTGAATGGTTAATTCATCTATTCTCGGAGTATTCCATAGACCTGGGTAAGTATTATCTTGGTCATTCAACTATCAAATTTCTAATCCTTTTTTATGGTGACTCTATTCCACCCCTACCATCATTCAGGACTACGGTGAAACAATATTCTAATTGTTCTGGCGGTGGTCCTAGATTGACATATCTAGAGTCTAACAATTTTATCAAGAGTTACATAATGAAAAACCAGTCTTGGATGGTGTTCCCCAATATCCAGTGTAAGGGAAAATGATTTGTATGGTCACGAAGACCTACTTCATCAACTCTCATTGTCTCTAGTAACCCAAGTAAGTTGTAATTCATGGTGGTTATAAATTGTTCATGAACATGGTTATCTCTAAATGAATAATATTTATTTTTCCATTCCACAAATTAATTACTCATTTCTCCCATTCACTTTTCTTGTGAATACAGGGGTCGAATAAAAAATGACGACGATGTGATTATTCGCCTTCTTAGAATGTTCTTTGGGGACCTCCCACTGATGTAACTCCCCAATCATCTGAGGCTGGACCACATGACCTTCAATGTCATTTCAAATTGAATGGATCCTTGTTTGTAGCCATTGAACACTATAACCCTAAGATCTTATTCCGTCAACTCTCCCTCCCCCACCAATAGGGGAAGAGTCGTGTTCATTGTTCAATATTTCAAATCATATTGATTCCCGCAACAATCATTACTCATGTTGAGTTAGAGGTTTCCAATGATTACCACATCGAAAAGAATGTCAACTATGAGAACTCTGTTTCCAGATCAAATATGGATACATTGGATTCTTTCCATGACGCATGATCTAAAAAGCATAGCCATCCAAAAGGGTCCACACAATCATGCACCTTAAATGGGGTGTTCCCAAGCATACGAACCAACCAATATGCACAATGTGAACTCTTATTCCTAATAAAAGATTGATAAAAAGGATTCCTTCCAAAAGGCCAGATCTCAATAGGGTTCCCATACAAAATGGTCCACCCAACCATGCATCATAAATGGTAACCTCCCAAGTGTATGCCCCGAAAAATTTGAACCATGTTGGTTTTGATTCTTCTCCCAAGGATATGTAGGGTTGCCTCATTGTTGGCCATATCCCAACATCAGGTCACCATCCATCCCCCCATGATGGTGATAAACTCTAGAGCACTGTATAATATGACTCATGTCAACATCACCTCCACAACATCAAATATATGCATGCTTACGACGATCCTCCAAAAAAGGGTGTCCCTTGAACACACTCTTACGGAATGATCAATGTAATCACAGACATATGAACATGACATAAATCAATAATGAATCCTGGAACAGGTAACAGTACACCCCAAGAAGGGTGCAATGGGACTGAACAATCATCCTCTCGACCAATGGAGTAATTATTTATCATTGAACAAATCATCAGTGAATGAGTGAGTTCCATTAGAATGATATTCAATGATTCATGGATACCAAGAATGTTGGCTGTTCTTGGCACCATGAATAAACCCGCTGGAGAGCATTGTTGGATGTTATATCTACGAATTACTAATTTCAAGAGTGCTCGACCTCGATGCAAACCCCTGCTGGGAAAATAGTTCCCACAGGATTAACACAACCTTCTTCAAAGGATAATGATGTTGAATGGGTCGAAACAATGGAATGATAAATTCAACCTGATCTCAACTCTGTAGAAAAATTTACGGTTGATGATCCTCATTGATACAGTTCCACCCCACCTATAAATTCAGCACCTCAGAGGTGGAACATCCTCCCCTATTACATAATATGTTTTGGCTATGCCACTACACATATGGTACATAGAAGTAATCTAGCTGGCAAACCACATTGACATGCGGTACATTGATCTATTGAGTGAAGTCCAACCTTCCTAAATCATTACATGATTTTCACAATGTTTTCCTATATATTTTAATTAGGTTATCATTGGATATTTAGTTTATAGAATTTTAGTTATTTTAATCCAAAACTCATATAATACCTCCATGATAGTATGGTCCACCTCTATCATTGGCTTGATGATCACCATAAACACGTTATTTCAAAAATTTTAATGATAGTATTCAATTAATACTTAATATATCATTGAAGGTTTTTTGGTTATTAATGCGACGAAATAAATACTTTTCTATCTTTTTTGAACGTACAATGTATTCAATGTCCTAACAAACCATGCCTGAAATATGAAAATATATGGCATCACATGTTCATTATATCATGTAATATAATTTATTTCTATTCTATGTGATATCTCATTATCTACACATTCACAAAAACAGTAAAATATGATGAATAAAATAAAGACCTAATCACAAGATGGTACTAATGGTTGATCTGTTGATTGAATAATGAAACTTCATAGACCCTAGGGATAATACCATGAGTTGCGTCAATTTCAACTAAAATGGAAGTGTCTTCCCACCCAATGCATAAGTTTCTTCCTACTATGTCTCCATCACCTATCATAAACTACATCATGGCTCATCTCGTCATTTTACAATTGTACTAACACATAGGTGAGGGTAATGGTGGAGTAAAAATACTCCTTTGAGAATGGACTCACAAGACCTTATAAATATAATGTCTCAGAAATGATACAAAAATCCTCATTTATTAATTATCTATTACAAAGAAATATTTAGCTATGAAATAAATAAATTAAAATGCACCAAACATACATTTGAAGGTCACTAAATCATAATTTTTCAAATATGAATTAAATCATAAATTTAAAAATAATTATTGAATTTAAAATAAAAAATCATTAAAATAAATTCTAGGAGATTTTTATTTAATTAAAATATCACTCTTATATTAATTTGCAATATTTCTTCATTCATTCCACTTAATTAATTTTGTTTTTAAACCAAAAAATAAATAATACAATTAATACAATTTGACCCAGAAATTAAATTAATTTAAAAATCAATTATCTTTAAAGACAAAAATAATTAGTTAATTAATTTATCAATGGACATTAAATTAATTCTGTTCCATTAACATTTTATTATATTAAAATTATTCGGGTGACAAACACCACGAGCATGGATTTTCCGTAATGGTCCACACCATGTAGACTTATCCATTATTGTACCAACCAAATGAAGGGATTATCTAGGCCATGCTGGTCTACCTAATCCAGTATCATGGGGAAATGGCCATCACTGACCTTTTTTAAGGAAAATATAAAAGAAGATAATACCTCATTAGTGAGTGGGGTGTTCCATATCATCCTAGATTTATTGGATCTAACCATTAGAGGAAAGGGGTGTGCGAACCTCAAGGATATCAACTTGATAAGGGATACACTTTTGAAATCTGTAAATTTTGATATTAGGTTCTCGTGAATGTGTACTAATGGGCTCTCTAATGTGTCTGCATCCTCCAATAAGAGCTGTCAAATGGGTTTCCATAGTTTTCTGAAAAATGGGTGCTCCCTACCAAGAGGTTAGTCTTGGTAGTATCACATTTTTGGACCAGCGACACACACTTCCCTATAAATAACTACCTCTAATGGGGTTTCTAATATATTATGTATATATAATGTAGGCACCATATGGGTGTTGAAACATCCTACACATACTCTAAATGGCTAACTCCACAGCCAAGGGAAAGGCGACCACAATGCTAACGCCAAACATCCCAAACAAGAGCATATTGAATGGATCAAATCAACATGTGGCCATCATACATTTGGTATCATCATCCCTAGAAATACAAACAATATGAGAATAGGAATACAATAAATAGACATTTTGGAATCCCAAATCGACTAGTCTACAAATTGAGTAGACCTTGTAAATACCTGGATGCGATAAAATGAAACCAAAATCGAAAAGAAAATAATATGAGTAAATAAGTAATAACAAATTTCAGGTATTTAAAAGAATTTAAATGTAATATAAATTTAAATTAGTTATTTTCAATTTTCAAATTGAAAAAATGAATACCCAAATTGACATCAAAAAATTTAATTATTTAAACATGCTCTATAACATAAAATTCTCGTTTTAAAAAAACATAGTTACCGTCAAAATTCATTAATAAAAACATTTATTATCATAATAAATAATTCCATTATTATTTTATGAATCCTTATATATTATCATATGGAATAACACATTCAGATAAACTTGCATACTTGCATCAATTTTATTACAATCAAATTTGTAGAAATAGTATATTTGTTAAACATGTCGTCACAATAAATAATCATCCATCCAAAGAAATCATTATCGTATTTATGTTCATTATCTAGATTCATTAGTTTCATCATGATAAACCAATAATATCAACATTCAATTAAAATCATATAATAGATAGTACTCTATCCTGAAAAAGAAGAATCAAACCATTATAATGGTCCAATAAAACAACATGTGATAACTAAACAAAAACTAATTCCATTATTTACTAAAATTTAATCAATATTATTTTAATTACACCAACATATATAGGGATAAACACTAGTCAAATTTTTAATTTTAATAACTAAATTGGAGATGAAATGAATCCCCTCCCTAAAATCATTAACATTCAATGCATGAGAAAGAATCAATGTGTCATGGGTTGTAAGTATTTCTTAAACCTGATTCCAATAGTGTTGCTACATCAATAGTGTAGTTTAGGTTGTATCAGTTCTAGGCATTTTTTATTTCTATCTTTTTTATTATTGTACATTGTAATCTATTTTTTAAAATATAATAAATGTATGTATATGGGTGTGTATCCTTCATTGAAGTATCTCTTAATGGTTCTGAAGCACATAAATCATGGGGTTGTTTTTGTTTTTTTGTTCTCATTTATTTTCTACAATTGTTATTTTCTCTTCCCACATCAACACATTTTTTGGTTGTGTTCTCATTATAATCAAATCAGTTTTTATATTTTTATATATTTTATTTAACCCTAATATTTATATAGTGTTCTGTGGAATTATATTTGGTGTGGTTGTATTCCACCATTACAATTTAATACTTGTTATAGATGATTCCCTATGGTTCCCATAGTCAGATGCAATGATAATTGAATTTTATTATTCAAGATGGAATAAATCTTGATTTTTTATAAAAGTAATTTTTTTGGGTAACAGTTTCCCATTTTCTTGTAATAGATTAATTTGTTTTATTGGTGTTGGGAGAGTTCATTTTTATGTGGAGGATGGATGCATTGTTTTTAGGTCCAAGTGTACTTCATTAATATTTTTTTTTCATGATATGATCTAGGTTATCCAAATATAAAATTTTTATTGTGATGTGATTTGATACCAGGATGGATATTTTGATATTGGTGGGGAAGTTATGGTTTATGGAAACAGATGACTCTCGTGATGGCTAGATGAATAATGATAAGCATGGGTGCATCTGGGATGATACAAGTGTTGATGGTACATCATGATGTATTTTATATTCATTGTTGTTCTGAAATATGATACGATTTCATGTTAATAAATCTATTTAATGTTCAAATTATAGGGTTTCATGTTTCACCTATATTCCATTCCCCACTTTATGAGGTATATGGATGTTTTTGGATAAATCAATTAATTGTATCTTAGAATGTTTTATGAGATTAAATAGAATTGTGGAATTATTATAATGTTAAATAAATGATTAATCAATGGTTTTATATTATACTGGAATGAAAATTTCACAATTAATCCTTATAATCCATGGATGTACTCGTATTACTCTTGGATTTCATGGAGTTCACATGGATGTTTTATGAAATATAATTAAAATAATATATATAAATTTTTACTGAAAAAATTAATAGGAATTCAAAATTTAAAAAAAATGAATGAATTTAATATAAATCCTTTAATATCTCTTGTTCTTATGGGATATCTAGACCCTAGATGTAGCAACAAGGGGTCCGGGAGAAGATAACTTCTATTAATTCTAGGAAAATATTAATGCCTAGAGTGTGGTGATGGGAATTACTATACCTTTCATGTTTTGTGATATCTTACACTACCCCACCCATGTTAGTAGGACCAATGAAACACAATGGAATCTTGGAGGGCGTTGTCCCCAGCATCTTGTTTGTAGAAGGAGGGATGACTAGCTACCCCCTCTAGTCTAATTCTCATCTCCTAACAGTATTATTTGGTGTTATGTACATTTGTTAGTTTCCCAAAATATTTGTTTAGAGGTTTGAAATAGATTATGGTTATTTCTCTAACATGTATCTATGGATATAACATCCAATAGATTGTTATAGGTCTTATGTTTATGAGATGTGATAACATGAGGTACCATATAGTGTGTATCGACTGTGATGGCATGGGGAACAATTACTTATGTATGATACATGACATATGTGCTATGGAGGCTCATGAAATCTACTTGGTTACAATATAGATATATGGAATGAGATTTTGAGAATATGTGATGAATAACATGCATGCCATGATACTAATCCCATGTCTCTTCATACTATCTAAATTTTGGGATATATGGCAGGGACACGCGATGATTTGTCGTACCAACAATCATGTGTGGAAGAATAAGAGAGGTTACATTGTTGATTTCATATTATATTATACAATCCATATTGTAACATTGATTTGGAGAGATATATCCATGGTGTGTCTTGGTACATAGTATACCTATTTAAGTGATGTGTTAGTTTAACTTATTAATCATTATGTTTTATTATTCTTTGTTCATATTCAACATGAGAGGCTACGGGGAGGATCCTATTAAGTGTACTATTATGATCACCCCACATATATATGAACCATTATTTTTCTAAGAAGTTGAATGTTGGAGAAAAAACTAAATATTATTAGATTGTGGTTTTTCTAAAGATGTTTGGGCTTTTTGGTATCGATTGAGTTTACCGTTTTGGTACATTTCGTTTCATTCAAAATTGTTTTATGTCCATATGTTACATGTATACTCTTCGGTTTATATTATCATTATGAGAATGAGTTTTTTGGGTATCAATATTATAACTCACTTCTAATTACCAGCCGACTAGGGGTATTTTTTTGGAGGCAGGGTGTCATGAAATACATATATGAATAAGAGTTTGTTTGATAATCCAAAAATTGTAACTAAAGAATATATTGAGGAAATTATGGTCTTTATTTACATCTCTAATAAAATAAAAATTGATTAGTTTAGTTTTCCCGTTAGGAAATTCGAAAATAAATATCAATTGACCTAAGATACCATGATGAAGAACCAATTCCTTGATAGGTTTCTAGATAATAATAAGAGTTGGACCTGTTATGGTGAATATTATATTAATTTTTATTGAATAGAAATTATTCATAAGGATGTGGATACAAGGATTAATGATGTGATGCATGATGTTCTTATTGATGTTTTATGTGGGTTAGTTCATGAATGAATTAACTATTGAAAAGTTTGTACGGTGAGATAAATATGATCTCTGATGTAGATCATTACTCCTCTAGTTTTTTTGAAATAATAATGATGCAGAAAAAAATTTAAAATTTTAGTGTACTACTTTTAGTACAATTTCTTCTATCATGAATAGATTTTAGTGGAAGGCATTAAATCAGTTGTTAGAAACACTATTGAAAATGTTTTTTTTGTTATAAAAAAATTTATGACTTGCCGATGTGAGGATTCAAGATTGATATTAAAATGATCCTAATTTCACAATGAAAATAGGTTTCACATAAGATACCATATATTCAAAAGATAACAAATGTATGTTGTTTAGAAAAGGAACATCCCATTTGGATAATTTTTTTGTCTATGTACATTTTATGTGGATTGATATTCAATAAAATTATACATTAAATAGTTATACTATTAAATAGGGGAAACTGATTTACCAAAATTAAATTAATCACATTCTACTAAATATAAGGTTGAAAATGGAATTTACATCATCATATGTTTCTAAAATAATGATATGTCACATGGAATGAAATAAGGATAATGATATGCTGGCCCCATTGGCAAACTCTATTTCACGGAAGAATTTAATACAAGGAACCCTATCAATGATAAGGTATACATAATGATTAATCTAGTTTGGTAGTAGATGATATAAATTCATTCAGGTTGATGGTTGGTGCAACTCATAACCGAAGAACTATGAAGCTAGTTCTATATAATCTATCATATGGATTTATATAAAACATCAATTTAAAGAAAATTCAACTTCAATTGATGGATTTATATGTACGTGGTATAATACTTATGTTTTCTTTCAGAATTTGGTTAATGAGATGAATGCATTTTCGGGTGATATTGTGATAACATAAGAATTTGAAATGAATTAAATTTTCAAATTAGAGGTTATTTAATTATAGACAACCAATGGATTCCCAACTTATAAAAATTAAACTAGTTTGTGTCTGAAGCATGAATTTTTGTTTCCACGATGAAACAAATGTAAATATTCTATATGAATTAATCATTTTAGAAGATGGTCATAAACGAGCCACATATATTTTCTTCCCCCACAACACATGTTCAGAAATACCAAATTGGAAGTAGATGGTTTTCGAGAATTCAGGCCAACAGTAAAATTCATGACATAAGTTAACATAATATCATAGAATTATTAAGAAAACATTCCCATGTGATTTGAATTTTTAGGATTTTTTGGCTCTGTAATTACCCTTTATTTGTTGTTTGGGTTGTAATCACAGTGATAATTTGAAAGGGAAATTTTTTTATATCCCATACTAAAAAAAATCTTAAATAATAATATAGAATTCATTCTCATTGAATTATATTTGTGTGATAATATATCACGATCACTTTTTTTCAATGGAAAATAAAAGGACAATGTTATTGAATGATATGAATTGGAAGAAATTGGTTTATGAAAAAATTCAATTTATAGTTTGTTGAGGGAAACATTGAATACATTACTACATTAAAGTATATGATGTTCAAAAATTACAATTCATTATATTTTGAAGATGAGAATGGTGCATGATGTCTACTCATCTAGAAAGGGTTGAAATTTAATGACAATAAAATACTACTTAAATAGATAATTCCATACATAGTTTGAGATTTATTATCAACTATTATTTGTTAACCATTGATAGAGATGTGTATATTTATTACATCGTTGTTTCATAAATTAATAAATGTATGATTTAACAATTTCACTATATTGGATATTACATACTCATTTTCAAGTGTAGAAACTATTTCAACCTTTATTTATTGAAATTATTCTTTTTATATTTTGCACATAAATATTGATGTAATATCAATTGATATTGTGAAATTCATGTTGATGTATCAAATTGAGTGGTATATGAATACATTAAAATGATTTATATGTAATAGATCCCATCCAGAGGTATCAATAAATAGTATTCATTTTATGGATGAGTGTAATCTTTTTGTGATGAATAGTATATGGATGCAATATTTTTTTTGAAATTTCTCTCAGAATCATGGTAGGTTAGATATAGATATAGTTATATTTCAAATAGAAAACATTTACCTGGTACAATATCATTGATATATCTAGTTAAATTCTACATTAGTTTCACCACTATTTTATTAAGTGTCTTATCATTATTCCTATTCAACATTAATTTGTTTACATTTTAGATATATATATAGATCCTTTAAATATGTAATTATCATTGGCAAGAATCACTTTAATAAGATTACAAATGGTATGCCTTGTACTAGTGTGTATCAGATTCAAGAGTTAAATTATGTATCAGTTTAGGATTGGTTCATGGTTTGTGTATGTTCAAATACAATTTAATTATTATTGATGTGTAGTAACAATTCCATTTTTCATTACTTTTTATTGAATTCATTAAAATATAATGGTACATAACCTATTAATGTTTGGGGACCATACATTGACTAATGAATAGAACCAACTAGCTGATGTTACATCTTAAACAAATAATCCTTACAAAACATTAAATGATAATAACGTTCAGATTGACATTAAATGTGTTGAAAAGAATGGAGAAAAATGAAACAGTGACATTGGTTATCCATTTTCCATCTGGGGTTATTACTATAGTCAATTTGAATTCGTCATTATGGTTGTATAATCACACAGAATGAAATACATATCGTTAAAGTGTAAATGGATTGATTCAATTAATGGAACTAGAATTAATAAATATCATTTTAAGTTAGTAATGTATTATAGTATGATATATAGATACAATATAGTTAGTACGATACTTTTAATTTTGGTATTTCAAGAACAAAACATTTATGTCAACACCATAATATCTAATCTAAATTTCAACATTTCCACAAAAATTTCTAGGGGAATAATTTTTTTAATAGAATGATATGAACATGAGATTATTTCCTTTTTCACTCCATCTAGATAAACACATTTCATATCAATGTAAAAAATATATTATGTATTAGAAAGAGGTAATTATAGAGGAGATGATCTATATTCATGATTAGTGGATGGTATGATGTTATTCATGCTCTTTTTTTAAATATTTTTTTCTTGTTTATCGTTATATAAAAAGTTAAAATTCTTTTTATTTAGAATTTACTATACCTTTATTAGATATATATTATATGTTTGTCCAACTATTAATGATTATTATTACTATTGAAATGTTATTGGGAAAAGAACCATGTCTGCACTATTTGGGATATTCGTTTACTTATATGGGTCTATGTATACCTGAATGTAAATGTGTTTTTATATTTTCAATTAATATTTAAACATATATACACACATAATTAAAATTATTTATGAATTTGTTTTCAATATGGTTAAAATAATATTCTTATTCCACTCATAGGAAGGGCCTTGGTTGTGGGATATTATCATGAAAATACACTTGGCATATCATATTATGAGACATACCATCACATAAATGAGGCCCCCACCTTCATTTACTCTCTTTTTGGTTATATCTTTCATTTCCCACATATATTTCCATTTAAAAGACAAGTTTTTGATTCATTATCATAGACCTAGTAGATTGACAATGGAGGAAAGACATGGTAAATGATTCATTTTTGTTTCTTACCTAATATTAAAAAATATATTTGTAATAATATTATGTTTTAAGTAGAATAATCTGAGAGTTATCCCCTAATGAGATTCATCCATTGTTTATGTAAAATATTTCTACATTGTAGAAATATTATAATGGTAGAGTGAAATGGGAGCACTGGGTACCAAATGTTGGTGCCCGAGACATTCTGGATAGAGTCCCCAGAGGAGTCATTCTATATTAGTGGAGTAAAATAATTATATATTGGACAACTGAGGCTATGAAATTTGGAATAATTATTTTAGATTTATAGATTTGAAATTATATAAAACATTTTACATGTTACTAAATTCGATTAATTAAATGTAGGAGGTGAAAACAAGACTTTCTGAGAATCATCTACTTTAGGGACTACCTCATAGATTTGTTACTCTTCAGGATTCATTGATTTGACATGATGTATTTATTATATAATATTAATCTTTATTAATTTTAATTGTTTTTTATATAATTATATCTTATAAGATTATTTTTATGGGGGTATGGGACACAAACTAATATAATATCTATGTGGATGATATCTCAGTATCTAAATGATCCCTAGGTTAGAAATCTTATAGAATGTTCATTTATTAATTAGAAATACTTAATTATATTTATATATATATACACACACACACACACATATTTATTTATTTATATATTATAGATGATCTATTTGATGTTGAGTTATCATAGCTTCCAGATGTCCGTTGATAACTTTTGGTGTTGAGGGGTGAGATATTTCATTACATCAGTGCTATTGATTGACATTGATATAACATAACATATGGAATAGTGATTCCCCATTCTATGTTTCCAAGTGATATGGGTGTGGATCCTCTTATTTCTTTTATTACACAACCAGTGGTATATTTATAGGATATCTTTGAGTTCCTACGAAGGTAAATACAGTACTTCTAGATTAAATTAAAGAACTATGGGAATATTAAGGGTGATGGTTCATGTGATCCTATTGCAGATGATTATAAAAAATTTTTATTTATTTAAATTACATTCATAATTTTTCTATTTACAATTTTTATTTTTAAGCCCATACTATAACAGACGTATGTAGAAGTCAGGGTCCAAAAAGATTCATATAATCTAGGTGGTTCATTTCATTATATCTTTCTTGTTTCCCATTCCAATTGATTGTAACCTATTTTATTTTTAATAAAGTCACATATCAAATTTAAATTTTCATTAAAATTTCATTTGACCTAGTGGTGATTCAAATATAATGAAATATTTTTTTTTTGAGAAAACATAATAAAATAACAATTAATTGATTTTATATCGTTAAATTTTAAACACAAGTCAATACCATAGTCAAAATAGTTTATGAAATTTATGGTACATTTTATAATTTATTATCTTCTAATAAATATTTTAAGTTAACGGGTCAAATTGTTGAAAAAAACGTGAATTAGTGTGAAAACATGAGAGAACGATGATCTTCAACTAATAGGAAATAAAAATGAAAATTATATCTATATCTTTTACAATTCATATAAATCATCAACACATTGAAGATATCCAAATTGGGTGGTACAATTAGAAGTGTAATTTCTCTGTCAGATTTGGAGTTTTGTGAATTGTAACATAAAGCTTGATAATACCATGAACACCCACTTTTAATTCCATGAAATTAAATTAACGAATCATTATGTTAATCCCATGTGTGATATGGTTGTGTAAAAATTCCCTTAAGTTCGATAATTGATTAGATTATGATGACGTCTAAATGATGTAAATCCCTAAACCATGGATTATGTGAAAGAAATGTTTTATGTGATTTAATGAAATTAATAATGAATCTGGATAATGTAAATATTTATAACTAATTGAAGTTGAGTTTCATTTTTTTAATCATTCCATTTATTTAGTAATAGCATGCATAATATATCTTCTTTTAATATTTTGAAGACACCCTTGCTGGTGATGTAATGAGTTCCACTCACACTATACTAGGCATGTCATTGGGTACCATAGTATATGTCATTATTATATGACTGTTCAAGGGAAAATGAATTGTTCTACATAGTTCAGTTTGGCTAGTGATGATCATGGATGAGGATCCAGACAAGGACTCATGTGCTGTTTTGGGGGGATTCTTCCATTAGCCATTATATTGTGTTTCCTAAACATTGGGAACTTTCATCATTACATGGAAGTTTTATTTATAGGTTTTTGTTGTACATGGATTGGTATATTGTAAAGTCCCCGACCCAGAAACCACTAAACTGGTGCTCTGAGCTGGGTGGTTACATCACCTTAAGAGTGCCTCCCTGTACGCCAAATGCTGCCGACTAGCAGCATGGATCGATTTAGTCATGTGGGGAAACAATACCCACTTTTTATCAAAGTAAGAAACAACAGAAATAACAAAACAGCAGAAACAATAACCCCAACAAGGAACATGTGTAACCACCAAATCCAATAACAATTCATATGCCATGTCATACTACAAGTGCAAGATTGAACAAATTCCCCAATATAAAAACACACTCAAAGCCCCCAAAATTGTCCCGACTCTATGTTCGGATCCTCCACCAGTTGCTACCCATGTCCACTCAGCTATCTAGCAAGGACCCTTTCCCTTGTCCTACCTTGCTATCATGAAGTCTGCTCGGGTACCCAACGGCGGCCCGAGCAGGGTGTGAGTACAACTCAGTAGGCCACCACCATCTTTGTCTACAAAATAACCAGTATAAACAGGTAGTGCATGGAATAGGAAAATTAATGATAAATTCCATGTAATTATTGAAAGTGCCATTATCCAGTTCAAGACCCAATCCATAGCCATTTTATTTCTATTCATTCATTACATTCATTCATTACCATTTACCATCATATACCATTTTATTACATTTACATGGGTTAACCACATCCATTATGTTACATGGGTTTAAGTCCAACAATCAAATGCATGAGTTTGACACATCATTATACTATCTCACTAGGACTAACTCCCTCATAGTAACCAAAACCTCTCCTCGAAGCCCCAGTCCGAGTGGATGCAACCGTTAGGAAAATAAATCATCAGTCCACATTCCTAACCCATGCATTTAGGGTGGAGTTCAGAGCCTCTTTCTTCACTTGACCAGTGTGCATAGATCCTCAAGTCATTCACCACAATACCAACCCATTTTCACATGTTTATATATAAGTAACCATCCATCCATTGCCCATCGACAATCATCATTCACAACAACCCACATGGGGAACCACATCATGCCTTAACCCATTAACACATTACCATTTCACATCATCTAACCATTCACCCAAATCCCATGTGTTTTGCCTATCTCACTATGAATTCAACAATAGACCCATAATCAATCCCATTATGGTCTTTAATCAATTTACACATTAACCCATTTAACAAATTCATCATTTCCATGAATCATCCATTCCTTCCTTTTACAGTAACCCTTTGATTATTACCGTGTCTAGGTGCATCACCTATCTTCTATTCCACATTCAACCAATCATTCCAACATATCCATTAAGGGCTCTACCATTTACCACAATAATATCACTTGTTTAAAATACAATCCCTATCCAAGGAAAAGCCGGCACATCCCATGGATGGCCCCAAATAGGTCAAGCCTTTCCCAAAACATCCCATGGAGATCGTGAGGGTTCCCATCTATGATTTTAAACACCATTATTCTCAAACATTCCAAAGCTATCCAAAAATAACCAAGGAAAAGCATGAACAAAATTTAACATGCACAAAAACCCTAAATAACCATGGGATTTAACTTGTAGACCTCCTACCATGAATCTGCAGGTGAACGCACCATCAATCGAGACCTTAGACCACGATTCAACAATCCCTTAGAGCATCAAACTAGATCTCACCCAAAAGATATGGGTTTAGTGTTTTGGAACAAGAGAGGGAAAATATGCAATCCCTAAACCAAGAAGATTACCAGGGACAAGGTTAGCCTTACATGGAGCTTCGATCTACATCCAATGGCACCAAAACTGCTTAGAAACGGGGGAGATTGATCTCTTGGAGTCTTTGGGAGGCTAGGTCCTCACCTAGGGTGAAGAGGAGAAGATGAAAGGAAAATCCCGAGTTGGGGTTATATAGCCCAGAGTGGCATGCCTGTAATTTTTCCAAACAAAAGTGGCCGCACAGTTTAGCCGCACGGTTTGGCCAACCATGCACAAGCCGTGCGCACACCACTGCCTGAAGGAGGAGGAGTCTCACTATTTAGCTGCACTGTTTTGCAAACTGTGCGCAAACTGTGTGCTCGCTTCTATCCGGAGGAGGGGGGTCGAACAATTTAGCCTGGGCAGACCGCACGGTTTGGATGACCGTGCGGAGGCCGTGCGCCTTGGTCTTCTTGACCAGACATCCCTTTTTCGGTGCCCCGAGCCCCCGGAACACCCCCAAGGACTCTCACATTTTCTAGTAACCTTTTAATGCCCCAAAATAAGTGTTTAACCCAGATCACAAAAAAAACATACCTTTACAAAAACTAGGATCTTACAACCTCCCCACCTTATAATGGCTCGTCCTCGAGCCGAGCTTCCAAGCCTCATTGATCCACTGAAGTGAAGTGTTTGTGCCACTAATCTCGCATATCTGATTATTGTTCCTAAGATTCCAGCAATACTTTCCAATGCTGCCATAGTACTCGCACAAGTGGCACACTCTTTCCTTGTAAGACCATTTCACTACTATCCACCACACGAACCTGAAGCTCCTCAAAGGACACATCTCCCTCAAGATCCACATCCTCAACATCAACAATATTAGATAGGTCAGGGTGATACCATCGAAGCTGTGACACATGAAACACATCATGCATCCCACCATACCGCTGTTGAAGATCCCAAAGGTAATCCACTGGTATGATTCTTTCCATGATCTCAAAAGGACCCACATACCTGGGCACCAACATACCCTACTTCCAAATCCATCGATGACCCATCCATGGAAACATCCGAAAGAACACATTATCACCCACCCCAAACTGGAGAGTTCTACGCCTCAGATCTGCATACAACATCTTCCTACTTTGAGCTGTAGCCATCCGATTCTTGATCAACATAACTATCTCTAATGTCTCCTGCACGAGACTTGGTCCAAACAACTCAGACATACATGCCTTTAGTATACACAACGGAGACCTACATGAACTCCCATAAAGTTAGTCAAACGGTTCCATCTTAATTGTAATCTGAAAATTATTGTTGTAGGAAAACTCAACCAAAGATAGGTGCCTCTCCCAAGAACCACCATGTTCCAAGACACATGCTCTCAACATGTCTTCCAACAGTTGTATCGTACGCCCCGACTGCCCATCTGTCTGTGGGTGGAAAGCCATACTAAAAAACACCTATGTAACAAGAAACTTCTACAACCATTTCTAAAAACACAATGTGAAATGCAGAATACCATGAAACTGTACTATTTCCCGAACTTACAGCTCACCCAACTGGTCGACTGTAAAGGTCTCCTGAATCTGTAATAAATGAGACACTTTCGTTAACTAATCCACAGCTACTCATACTGCAACATTCATCTATGGTGTCCTCGGAAGACCCACGAAAAAATCCATCATTTTTTCATCCCACTTACATTCTGGAATTGGAAATGGATGCATCAAACCACCTATGCATTGATGATCGGCCTTCACCTATTGACAGGTAAGAAACCGTTCCATAAACCCCACAACATATTTCATCATTCCAGGACACCAAAACTGACTTCGGAGATCATGATACATCATGGTAAAACCGAGATGCACTACCCACATCGATGAAAGAAGCTCGTGATTAAACTCCTCTTTCACAAATATTGGCACAACCACACGATCATGAACACAAACAACACCGTCCACACCAATGGCCCAACCCGATGGTAGCTCCCCACATTTAAGATTTTCCTTCATGCTCAAACACTCAAGATCATTATGATGACATTCCTTAATTAGACTCAAGAGCGTCGACTCCATCATTAGGGGAGAAAGAGTGACCTGAACATTCTCCTCATGCACCTCCAGGTGCATATCTGCAAACAAAGCCATCACCTTCCACTCGATGATGGACTCCTAAAATGCTTGATTCTGAACCATCCTGCTCAAAGCATCAGCAATGTTGTTTCCCATTCCTGGAAATTACACCATCTCAATGTCCAAAGACTAGAGATATTCAACCCATCATCATTGCTGATGATTCAGATCACGCTCTGAGAAGAAGTACATCAAAATCTTATGGTCAGTGAACACGGTAAACCATTCCCCCAACAGAAAGTGCCTCCAGCAATTCAAGGCATACACTACTGCGCCCAATTCAAGATCATGAGTGAGATACTTCTACTCATGTGGTCTTAGATACCTTGACCCATCAGAAAAAACCCGCTCATCCTGCATTAACACAGCCCCATGTCTGATTCTAGACGCATCAAAAAACATGATTTACTTCTTACCCGACTTAGGAATGATCAGGATAGGTGCGGTCATCAACCGCTTCTTAAACTCTTGAAAGGCATCCTCATAAGCCCCGACCACTTGAACCTAATTCCATTCTTGGTCAATCATGAGAGTGGTGCTTCAAAGTGAGAGAAATCCAGAATTAACATTCGGTAATACCCGACCAACCCCAGAAATCTCTGAACATCAGAAACATTACTGGGCTACTCCCAATATTCAACTGCCTGCACTTTCTCTTGATACACTAACACACCTGCCTCTGAGATGATGTGACCAAGAAAATTCACTTGACCGATCTAGAATTGACACATTGATATCTTGGTGTATGGTCGATGCTCTATTAGCATACCAAAGACGATGTCATGATGTTGGGCATGATTGTCGTTAGTTTTCGAGTACACTAAGATGTCATCAAGAAAAACAACTACAATCTGATCTCGATAGGTACGAGTGATCCAGTTCATCAATTCCATAAACACTTTTGGTGCACTGGTCAAGACAATAGGCATTACTACAAACTCAAACAACGTGTACCAACTCCAGAATGTTGTTCGCTGTATCTCAGAAGACCTCACCCTCATCTAGTGATAACCCGACCTCAGATCAATCTTGTAAAACAACGACGCACCCCTCAATTGACCAAATATGCCATCAATTCATGGATGAGGGTACCGATTCTTCACTGTCATCTGATTTAACATCTTATTGTCAACACACAGCCATAAAGACCCATCGTCCTTCATAGAAAAAGCACAGGAGATCCCCAAGGAGTTGTACGAGGATGAATAAACCTCTTACGCTGCAACTCCTCAAGTTTTTCCTTTAGTTCCTGGAGTTCTGCCTGTTCCATTCTGTATGGAGGAATTGAAACTGGCTCCGCTCCCGACAACAACTCGATCATGAATTGAACATCCCTCTCGGGTTGTAACCTAGAGAAATCCTTGGGAAACACATCCTTAAACTGGTCCACTACAGGAGGGAAAAAGGGTTATTCCTTTTCCTCACCATCATCAAGTACAAGACATGCCGATTGAGCCATAGGTCAACTCAAACACTGACCAAATAGTCATGCATGCCCTGCTCGATCATCCCATTCACCACGGTGGGCATAAACATCACCCTCAATCGACCTGAACGATACTCTACGAGGATAACTATCTATGTGCGCTCTATACAACACCAACCAATCCATTCCCAAGATTAGGTCTGTAACGCCTCGACCCCAGCTACCCAGAGTCGGTGCATTATTACATAACATTGGCATGATCACAAGAAAGATCAAATCCCGAAAGACCGATTAGTTTAGTAGCCTTGGAAACACTAGATATATTCCTAAGTTTTACATTACATCATAAAATGAAAAACTACTACAAAAACATAATGTTTCCAACGTCCACACTATAAACCCCTCATAATATCCCTGCAAGTCAATCATAATTTACTTCTTCACTACCTGGGAAAAATAAAACATAGAAAAGGGGTGAGCTCAAATGCCCAGTAAGGATAACAATATAGCGGAACATTCAAAATAAGCATAAACATTTAAGGCAATGAATTACTAAAACAAAAGCCTTTTAAAATTGAACTTCAACATGGTATGGCAAAAGTAAAATGAAATAATGCCATTTACTTGTTCACATGGATATTCTACTAATCGAATAATCACATGCAATATCAATAACCACTTTCATAATGTTGGAATGCATAATGCCAGACTATCATAACCACATAGCCAAGGCCTCGTGCCAAGACTACAAATAAGATTTTGTCAAGGCCTTGTGCCAAGACACTAGTTTGTCTCATGAGACCTACCGATGCATCGAGGAGCTATAGCGGGCTCCACCCGTCACTTATTAAGTCCAATGCATTCCCATATGAAAAGGTTTAAACATAACATAAACATTCGTATTAAAACTAGCATACGAAATGTCAATAATTTCACCATAAACTATGAATGGTATAAAAATAGCACATCCACAGTCAAACATATCACAAAACCTTCAATACAATATAGAAGTTTTGCATCATAATAAATCAACTTCAAATAATCTTAAAATCCATCAAAGGATGTTGACATAGATGAAATCAAAACTATTTGAGAGAAATATCTCCTTTTTTGAAATCATTTAAAAGTCACACATTTATAAAGGAAGTAATTAAAAAGAGATTTTTGAATCAAAGTGTCCCATACCACTTTGAAACTTTTGAAAGGAATTAACATTTTTAAAAACATTCATGTCCATATAAATAAATCCTTAAAAACCATTTTTAAGACATTAATTAAAAAGATTTATAAAGATAAATCTTTAAAACATTTAAAATTCTGATTTTGATAAAGAGTACCTTTCTGAAATTATTAAATTATTCATTTTGAAATCATTTAAAAGTCACATAATTATAAAATAAAACATTTACTTTGAAAATATCCTTGTAATCTTGTAAGGGAATCTTTGACGATTTTATAACGGCGGTAAATAGCTACACCTGCCATATAAGTTAAAAAAAACATTCTTACCTTAAATTTGTCAAAAGGTAAAAAGTGCCTTGTTTGGAAAACGATGGAAATATTCCTTTAAAAACACATAAGGGTATAAATGACTACAACCCATATTCTTTGTAAATAGTAAAAATGTTTTGAAATACATTTCGAAGTAACATGGATGTGGATGATAAAGAAATCGCAGTAGATTATTACGTATAAACAACCTCGAAAAATGAAGAGATTGCGAAATAAACCCTTACCTTGCACTTTTACTTGGATGGGGTAGGTTAACCTCCTGTATAATTGTGAAATAATTGTTACTAAATTATACAAGAATCATATACATTAATATGATATCATATATGATCTTTTAATATCGATTGATAATAATATCTTAGTATTATCGTTGTTTCGGGTGTTAACTTACTTGTTTTCATTTATATGTTTTGTTACGTAAGCCATGGTTGTTGTATCTTGTTCATATCCAGAATGATATCTAGTCCTTAAACATCATTTTTAAATCATCAAATGATAATTATACTTGAATGGATACGATGGAGAATGAATCTCATCGCGTTCGTGGAGACGGTAGTCCGTACGTACGCACGAGCGACAATATCATTCTTTTGATATTAAAATAATATATAAATGGATGGTATATCATATATACAGAATCATTAACATGTTATATTTATTATTTACATGAGTTACACATCATTATTATACCCATCCAAATAACATTATATTGAATAACAATTACACCACGACGTGGAGACGGTAAGCCGTACGTACGCACGTATGGTGACATGTTATTCAAAGGGTGGATAGAATACTGAATATGGTTGTACCATATTTATAATAACATCACAGTATATGTTAGATACTGGAGTTATTATTTTAGAATGGTAAGAACAAAGGAAGAAGAAGTGGAAGAAGAAATGAACTTGGAGAAGGGTGGTGAAATCATTACCTCTTCTTCGGGTTCTTCCTTTTGATTTGATCAAAAGGGCTCCTTAGGTTGGCTTTCTGATCAAACTAAGGCCTCTAGGTTGTAGTGAGGGATGTTGGGAGAGTATTTGGGCAGAGTTTGGCCGAACCAAAAGGCTTTGAAGGTGTGAAGAAATGAGAAGGAGGAGTGCCCTTTTATAAGAGGGGTGAGGGGCACCTTTGGAAAAGCTAGAAATATTAATTTATAATAAATTTATAATCGGTTTCTAATGGCTACAAAGTTGATTATTCAAAGGTTAAGGTAGGGATAGGTCTAAAACCACTCAACCAATAGAATTTAGACAGGTTTGTGTACTTATATTATCCTTATCTTTAAGTATTAACTCTAAGTTAATTAGTTTCACTTTTACAATGTCTCTTTGTATTTTTATATAATATGGTTAATAAACTTACAATATACATACAAGAGACCCCCAAGTGGTCCATTAATGATACAACTATCATGATACAAGTCTCTTGGCCGAACCTTAGATTTTTAGGAATTTAATATCAATTAATAATATAATATTTGTTTTAAAAACTCTTTTATGTCAATTTTGACACTATTCAATAGTTGATTTTTGTGAAACTCATAACAGATTGATTACTTCGAAAAAAGTCAATTAAATCAATCCTAATATATCATAGTATCCTAGAAAATTAGTTTAATTCATTAAAAGTTTCATATTATATTTATTTGGGTATTTATAATATCAATTATTTTAATTTTTCACTATTATAGTAATTACTGCATCATCATTGTGTCATAAATAAAATAACTTATTTAATGTCTAAAAATTATAAATAAAATATCATTATGTAGGAAATCTTTTTATATTTATAATGAATATTTATAATCTAAAATCCAACTTATATAACCCTATGTAACAATTGTTTTTCTAAAAGATATATGCTTGTGTCATTTTTGTATTCATTTTGACTTAATTAAAATAAAGTGTCATTATCACTTACAAGTGGATCCATGGGGTCCCAAAATAGACCCAAAGATGCCCATGGTCGACCATGTATCAACCAATAGGGCTAAGACACGTTTTAGGGTAATTTAGTATTATTATAATATTATTTTTTTAACCCTTATTTACCGGATTTACCCTTAACCATGGTAAATAAAATATTTACCGCAGTAATTATTCAAAATGTCTAAAAATAAAAGTTACCTATTTACACAATTTGAACATCCTGATTCCAAATATGGAATCCATTTTCCTAAATTCTAAACACAGAAGTGGCAGAAATTAATTTAAAATTAATTCCCGCTGTCAAAACAAAAAGCGTGTTTTTAAGAGATAATAACTATCAAAAGATTGACACTTGTTTATGTTCGGTTTAATTGTAAAATTATGTCCAATGACCAAATTTATATTAAATGGTAAAAATATATTCTAAATATACTTTAAAACCACTCAAATTCATAATTTATCACTATTAATTATTTTGATTAAAAAAGTTGTTTTTAATTAAAATTTAGTAATTTTCACTATTCATCAAAATATGAAAGTTATCCAAAAAGTACCAAAATTTCACCTTAGGCTAAATTCGATATTCCGAATCCAAAAATGAAGTCTATTTTAAAATATAAAATATATGTAATTTCGAAAAGTAGGTATTACTATTCATAACGGCTAGTTTGATTGGTTACAGTGTGTTAGAACTCGGTGTTGCGTACAACACACGCTAGCGTACCGTGGAAGCTTGGGATGTTTCATTTTAAATTTTTGAAGTCCCCATTTAGTCAAAAAGTTTAAAATATAGTATCTAAAAAGCGTTCACTATTAAAATTTGGTAAAAGTGCAATACTGAAAATGAATTTGTTCTTACATTATGTCTAAGAAACTCATAATATGGATTCTAAAATTATAAGGATTATATAAAGTTTAAAATTTAGTTAACACTATTCATAACCTCTTTTGAACAGCTTGTTTGGTAAGTCATGGTGCGATTGAACATGGTGTTGCGTGTAGTGAAAGTTATTGAATTATTTTGAAGAAATAACACACTATAAAATCTTGGGGTGTTACATTCTCCCCTCCTTCAATAAATTGCGTCCTCGCAATTTGAAATTGTTCTTCGAAAATAAAAGGTTGAAAATAGAAAATATATTTGTGGGAAAACCCACATCGGAAATTGGTTTACTAAAATTTAGTCTTAATATGAGGAAAGAGAAATGAAAGGGTCACCACCAAATTATGATCTCGATTAGGAGAACATTGGTGGCAATTAGAGACATATAATTGGAGGAAAAACGTAAATATTTATAGGTAGTGATTGAGGTCATAAATCACAAACAAGTATAAAATTGAGGTTCTTAAACTCATCAATCTATGATGATTTGAAATACTATCGGTTCAACAAAACATAGGGTATTGGGATAACACATTTTTGACATTTCAAAATATCTTAGTTGAAATCCCACATCGAAAAATGAATTAATGAGGCCTCTATTTTAAACAAAGAGTGGAAAGTATGAAGATTACCGAACATAACACATACTAGGGTTCCATGTAGGAAAATATGGATATGGAGGATAAATCTAACCATCAATTATCTGATGGAGAGTGGTAGATAACATGGCTATGAAAAGGCCAAAAATCCCAAAGCCATAAAATAGTGATGATTTAAGGTACCATCTAGGACAACATTTTTGTTCTAAGTTCCTTTTATTAATGTTGAGGAATTTATTTATGAGATTGGCTAAGAACATAAGGAGGTATACATACTTTAGAGTTTTATCCATTAATAAATTTCTACCACAAACTCATCTTTCACTCTGAAACATAATAGAACGTAAAAAAAATTCTATTTACACTATTCGTATAGGGTTCCAAAATAAACGAATTTATAATTCATCTACATGATCGTTTAATAAAAACTACATTATTTAATCCAGGACATCTCATGGTACAGTGGTAGGTGATACACCCTTGTCGCCCTTCGGTTGCGGGTTCAAGTCTCGCAGCCTTGCCGGACGCGACGGGTTGCCGCCCGACCTCCGGGTTGTCCTTTTATGGCAATCCAAAATAATCCAAACTAGAACTATCCAAAATACTTCTGTCCAAACTCACAGTCTAACATTTATAAGGAAGGTAAACATAATATAGATCCTTTTTACCCCGTAATAGCATATGAATACCTTCATCTTGTATTCTTTTAATAAACTGAAACATCTTGAATTACCATATTCCTTATTGATTATATTCATGCTCCCCTATTCCATATAGAATGCTGTATATACTTCATCAATCCAAAAATGTTTTAAACCCCAACAATGATGGAATATACAAATCATTAATCAGTTCCAAGGTAGTCAAGAATATCCAATATATTTTTTCGAAAATAATCATGTATTATTCGAAAATCACTACCTCGGTATCAGAACTATATTATGGTTTATCATTCTCTCAACCATATATTTTCCAAAAATTTATCCTGCTATTGAGTCACTTTTCTTTGTTCCACACAATATCAAGTCCTTAATGAAATAGTACTGCAGTACAATCCTTATATACTCCATAATTATTATAACAAGTACATTATTGATACAACACTCAATTGACATAATCAACATAAGAACTCTAATCATTCCTCTTCATCTGTGGTAGTATCATAACTTGATTATTATCCAATAACATCATTTGCGGCATATTCTGATGACTGGGACATAGGTTCGCGTAGTGTCCAAACTCCTTGCAAATGAAGAATTGTACATTTGAAACCATTTTCTTACCCTTGCAGTCACGTACTTTGTGCCCTTTTCCTCCACACTTATAACAAACTCCCATTCCTTTCAGGAAAGTTCCAGGGTGTTTCTTTCCACAGTTACCACATATGGGAAAATTCTTCTTTTCCCTCTTACCTTTATCCATCTTTCTCTCTTCCATCCTTTTCTTCTCTTGCTTCCTTTCAAATCCATAGGACTCAGTAAACTCTTTACTTATCTTATCAACACATGATATTATTTCTTCATATGATGATAATACATGCGAGACTATTTCTCTTATAAATTCTGGCATAAGACCATGAAATATATGATCCTTCTTTCTCTTTGCATCATGTGCATTGCTAGAGTTCTCATTCCTTCTACTGGGCGCCATTTCTAAACAATGGCATAAACTAGATCAGTTTATGAATCAAAATACATAATCCCATACTTATAAAACACTTAACATAAATTGAACTATTTATGCATATAATCCATAATCATAAAAATGTTTTCTTTGAGAAATTATATACTCATAAACCCTTCATAATGATTTGTAAAGAAAATGAGAGTTATCCTAAGCATATCCCCCGGGAGTGTCGTAACCAAGAGTGCAGCAAGGCCCGTTGTCGTGCACCAGTTCCCGTTCGAGTCTAGCTCAAAGCGGTGTTTTCGGGTTTTACCCCTAGGTACATCTGTGCCAGAGCCGCCTCTACCTGCTCGTATCCAGACAGGGATGTATTGCTCGGAAAACTCACAAAATCTCTACAATACCAAAATTCTAGGAAGTTCTTCTATACTAATCCTCAAAGTTCATCTTAGGTCTACGTGCTCTAATCAGAGTTTATCTACATCTAGCTTCCAAGGTTTGTACTAAACTTCCTCTGATACCAACTGTAACGCCCCGACCCCAGCTACCCAGAGTCGGTGCATTATTACATAACATTGGCATGATCACAAGAAAGATCAAATCCCGAAAGACCGATTAGTTTAGTAGCCTTGGAAACACTAGATATATTCATAAGTTTTACATTACATCATAAAATGAAAAACTACTACAACAACATAATGTTTCCAACGTCCACACTATAAACCCCTCATAATATCCCTGCAAGTCAATCATAATTTACTTCTTCACTACCTGGGAAAAATAAAACATAGAAAAGGGGTGAGCTCAAATGCCCAGTAAGGATAACAATATAGCGGAACATTCAAAATAAGCATAAACATTTAAGGCAATGAATTACTAAAACAAAAGCCTTTTAAAATTGAACTTCAACATGGTATGGCAAAAGTAAAATGAAATAATGCCATTTACTTGTTCACATGGATATTCTACTAATCGAATAATCACATGCAATATCAATAACCACTTTCATAATGTTGGAATGCATAATGCCAGACTATCATAACCACATAGCCAAGGCCTCGTGCCAAGACTACAAATAAGATTTTGTCAAGGCCTTGTGCCAAGACACTAGTTTGTCTCATGAGACCTACCGATGCATCGAGGAGCTATAGCGGGCTCCACCCGTCACTTATTAAGTCCAATGCATTCCCATATGAAAAGGTTTAAACATAACATAAACATTCGTATTAAAACTAGCATACGAAATGTCAATAATTTCACCATAAACTATGAATGGTATAAAAATAGCACATCCACAGTCAAACATATCACAAAACCTTCAATACAATATAGAAGTTTTGCATCATAATAAATCAACTTCAAATAATCTTAAAATCCATCAAAGGATGTTGACATAGATGAAATCAAAACTATTTGAGAGAAATATCTCCTTTTTTGAAATCATTTAAAAGTCACACATTTATAAAGGAAGTAATTAAAAAGAGATTTTTGAATCAAAGTGTCCCATACCACTTTGAAACTTTTGAAAGGAATTAACATTTTTAAAAACATTCATGTCCATATAAATAAATCCTTAAAAACCATTTTGAAGACATTAATTAAAAAGATTTATAAAGATAAATCTTTAAAACATTTAAAATTCTGATTTTGATAAAGAGTACCTTTCTGAAATTATTAAATTATTCATTTTGAAATCATTTAAAAGTCACATAATTATAAAATAAAACATTTACTTTGAAAATATCCTTGTAATCTTGTAAGGGAATCTTTGACGATTTTATAACGGCGGTAAATAGCTACACCTGCCATATAAGTTTAAAAAAAACATTCTTACCTTAAATTTGTCAAAATGTAAAAAGTGCCTTGTTTGGAAAACGATGGAAATATTCCTTTAAAAACACATAAGGGTATAAATGACTACAACCCATATTCTTTGTAAATAGTAAAAATGTTTTGAAATACATTTCGAAGTAACATGGATGTGGATGATAAAGAAATCCCAGTAGATTATTACGTATAAACAACCTCGAAAAATGAAGAGATTGCGAAATAAACCCTTACCTTGCACTTTTACTTGGATGGGGTAGGTTAAACTACTGTATAATTGTGAAATAATTGTTACTAAATTATACAAGAATCATATACATTAATATGATATCATATATGATCTTTTAATATCGATTGATAATAATATCTTAGTATTATCGTTGTTTCGGGTGTTAACTTACTTGTTTTCATTTATATGTTTTGTTACGTAAGCCATGGTTGTTGTATCTTGTTCATATCCAGAATTATATCTAGTCCTTAAACATCATTTTTAAATCATCAAATGATAATTATACTTGAATGGATACGATGGAGAATGAATCTCATCGCGTTCGTGGAGACGGTAGTCCGTACGTACGCACGAGCGACAATATCATTCTTTTGATATTAAAATAATATATAAATGGATGGTATATCATATATACAGAATCATTAACATGTTATATTTATTATTTACATGAGTTACACATCATTATTATACCCATCCAAATAAAATTATATTGAATAACAATTACACCACGACGTGGAGACGGTAAGCCGTACGTACGCACGTATGGTGACATGTTATTCAAAGGGTGGATAGAATACTGAATATGGTTGTACCATATTTATAATAACATCACAGTATATGTTAGATACTGGAGTTATTCTTTTAGAATGGTAAGAACAAAGGAAGAAGAAGTGGAAGAAGAAATGAACTTGGAGAAGGGTGGTGAAATCATTACCTCTTCTTCGGGTTCTTCCTTTTGATTTGATCAAAAGGGCTCCTTAGGTTGGCTTTCGGATCAAACTAAGGCCTCTAGGTTGTAGTGAGGGATGTTGGGAGAGTATTTGGGCAGAGTTTGGCCGAACCAAAAGGCTTTGAAGGTGTGAAGAAATGAGAAGGAGGAGTGCCCTTTTATAAGAGGGGTGAGGGGCACCTTTGGAAAAGCTAGAAATATTAATTTATAATAAATTCATATTCGGTTTCTAATGGCTCCAAAGTTGATTATTCAAAGGTTAAGGTAGGGATAGGTCGAAAACCACTCAACCAATAGAATTTAGACAGGTTTGGGTACTTATATTATCCTTATCTTTAAGTATTAACTCTAAGTTAATTAGTTTCACTTTTACAATGTCTCTTTGTATTTTTATATAATATGGTTAATAAACTTACAATATACATACAAGAGACCCCCAAGTGGTCCATTAATGATACACCTATCATGATATAAGTCTCTTGGACGAACCTTAGATTTTTAGGAATTTAATATCAATTAATAATATAATATTTGTTTTAAAAACTCTTTTATGTCAATTTTGACACTATTCAATAGTTGATTTTTGTGAAACTCATAACAGATTGATTAATTAGAAAAAAGTCAATTAAATCAATCCTAATATATCATATTATCCTAGAAAATTAGTTTAATTCATTAAAAGTTTCATATTATATTTATTTGGGTATTTATAATATCAATTATTTTAATTTTTCACTATTATAGTAATTAATGCATCATCATTGTGTCATAAATAAAATAACTTATTTAATGTCTAAAAATTATAAATAAAATATCATTATGTAGTAAATCTTTTTATCTTTCTAATGAATATTTATAATCTAAAATCCAACTTATATAACCCTATGTAACAATTGTTTTTCTAAAAGATATATGCTTGTGTCATTTTTGTATTCATTTTGACTTAATTAAAATAAAGTGTCATTATCACTTACAAGTGGATCCATGGGGTCCCAAAATAGACCCAAAGATGCCCATGGTCGACCATTATCAACCAATAGGGCTAAGACACGTTTTAGGGTAATTTAGTATTATTATAATATTATTTTTTTAACCCTTATTTACCGGATTTACCCTTAACCATTGTAAATAAAATATTTACCGCAGTAATTATTCAAAATGTCTAAAAATAAAAGTTACCTATTTACACAATTTGAACATCCTGATTCCAAATATGGAATCCATTTTCTTAAATTCTAAACACAGAAGTGGCAGAAATTAATTTAAAATTAATTCCCGCTGTCAAAACAAAAAGCGTGTTTTTAAGAGATAATAACTATCAAAAGATTGACACTTGTTTATGTTCGGTTTAATTGTAAAATTATGTCCAATGACCAAATTTATATTAAATGGTAAAAATATATTCTAAATATACTTTAAAACCACTCAAATTCATAATTTATCACTATTAATTATTTTGATTAAAAAAGTTGTTTTTAATTAAAATTTAGTAATTTTCACTATTCATCAAAATATGAAAGTTATCCAAAAAGTACCAAAATTTCACCTTAGGCTAAATTCGATATTCCGAATCCAAAAATGAAGTCTATTTTAAAATATAAAATATATATAATTTCAAAAAGTAGGTATTACTATTCATAACGGCTAGTTTGATTGGTTACGGTGTGTTAGAACTCGGTGTTGCGTACAACACACGCTAGCGTACCGTGGAAGCTTGGGATGTGTCATTTTAAATTTTTGAAGTCCCCATTTAGTCAAAAAGTTTAAAATATAGTATCTAAAAAGCGTTCACTATTAAAATTTTGTAAAAGTGCAATACTGAAAATGAATTTGTTCTTACATTATGTCTAAGAAACTCATAATATGGATTCTAAAATTATAAGGATTATATAAAGTTTAAAATTTAGTTAACACTATTCATAACCTCTTTTGAACAGCTTGTTTGGTAAGTCATGGTGCGATTGAACATGGTGTTGCGTGTAGTGAAAGTTATTGAATTATTTTGAAGAAATAACACACTATAAAATCTTGGGGTGTTACAAGGTCAAAACCTGAAATCTCAAGAACGAATTAGTCCCACAGAAAACGATACCCACCAACTTCTAAGGCACATCCCTTGCACTACATGATATCATCAACTCGCACCCCCAATGGAGTGTCAATTGACACAACTCCACACACCCCTTCCATAGGTAGACCCGGTAATACCACATGTTTAGTAGATAAAAAAGAGTATGTGACACCATTTTCAAACAATGAACTAGCAAACGTAGAAACTACAAGGATCATACCTCGAAAGGTCGGCGGTCCGGCCTCGCCATCACCTGGTGGAAACTGAACTGCCTGAAGCTGACTCACCCCACTAACATGGGCTCCAGCCTGAATGCCGTGCGCTACACTACCCTGCTGGTGTGAGCGATCCTGCCATAGGGATCGACGTCCACCGCCCCAGCCGGTATGACTAGTGGAACTCCAACTGCCTACCTGATATGGGGCAACTGATCCCCTTACCATATCTGGTACCTGCTTCCAACCGTCATTCCCCCCCACCTATCGTGGGATCCTGCAGAACCTCTGCACATGTCCCATCCTGCCACATGAACTACACGTAACTGGAGGTCGAGAACACTGACAATGCACATTCCCTGACCAATCGCACTGATAGCAGAACACCTGGTACCCACTCTGTGTGACTGAGCCTCTCTTCTGACCACCGTGCTGAAAACGTTCCAAACAGCACTTCCGACCATAAGAAGATGCACCACTCGTCTGCCGCACTGGCACGAAAATCCCACCACATGAAGCTCCCTTTAGGTTCCCTTCAAAGATGAGTGCCTGATCCATCACCTCTACTAACCTCTACAAGCTGATGATATTTACTTGAGACCTGATCTCAAGTCACAACCCATACTGGAAGCATCTTTCCACTACTACCTCATCCCCTACTAACAGTGAGACAAAGCATTGAAAATCAGTGAAGCGACTAGCATAGTCCATCATCGATAGCAGTCCTTGAGTCAGGCCCATAAACTCAGCAGCCAATCCTTCCTCAATAACACTGGTTAGAAATTATCTAGAACAATTTTTTGAAAGGCTTTCCACAACATTCCCTCAGCCTTATTGATTTGAGTCTGAATGTCCCACCAATGCGTAGTCTAGCCCCGTAACATATAAACGACCAATATTACTCACTTTTTAGAAGGGGTATTTATATTTTCTAGTATCATCTGTGCAGACTCTAACCAAAACATCGCTGCCTCTGGCCCACCCTCTCTGGTGAAGGTCGGAGGGTGTTGTAGTTTGAATTCCCTGGTCTGCTCCAACATACTCAGTGCACCCCGCACTGGGTCCTGATCCATCATTTGCATAAGGTGATCCTAGTTCTCCCTGAATTGGTCTTCTCCACCTTTGTGGATCGACATATTCTCTTCCTCTTCTACTGGGGGAGTGTTCTCAACAACATTCTCCAGTTGCCCAACTGGTACCCGATGTCGTGGTGTTATTTCTCTACAATTCCAAAAACAAGATTTAGCACACGTACCATAAAACATTCATTACATCACCAATGCAATTCAATTGCTATTATAACTCACTTTTCATATTCTAATTCAACAACATTAACACCTCATGTTCACAGCCCGACCATCCCTACCTCATGAAATGGTCCACATGGGGTAACCAACCATCACTACCACCAAGCTCACACAACATTTCACAAATCATTTTCCACTTCATTTAAAACCCTTATATTTCATTAAAAATCATTTAACCACTAGTTTTATTTCATTTTTTCTCATTATTTTATGTTTTCATGAAACGCATGATGCATCCTACTTTCCTGCCTCACACACCATCCCCATGCGTGTGCCTAAACAATGCATGTCACCTATCTCCCTAGGTTCCTATAATGATGCATGAATAAAAATCCTCGTGCTGTTAAGGCCACAAGAAAAATATCATAAAAAATATCATCAAAGCACATGTGCATCACCCATTGGTGAAATATCATCATCTGTAACATCACACAACCAAAGACAACATTTCCCACCCAGGGTGACATGGGTTTCCACTCGTACGTGGGTTAGCTACTCCCTTGAACGAGCTCATTACCAATCCCTGATAGGTCTTAAACCTTGGCTAAAAATCCCAAATAACAAGTCCTCAGAGAAGGAGAAGAAAGACCTCTTATGATACCACATTGTATCATCCCCGACCAGGAAGCCACTAAACTGTTGCTCCCTTCCAGGTGGTTACATGACCTTATGAGCGGCTCCCCGTACGCAAAAGGATTCCGACATGCTGCAAGGGTCGATTTAGTCATGTAGGGAGACTATACCCCCTTTTTATCAGATTAAGACACAACAGAAATAACCAATCAGCGGAAACAATAATCACAACATGGAACATGTATAACCACCAAATAGCGGAAACAATAACCACAACACGGAACATGTATAATCCCATTTTCAATGATCTCCCAAATTTTGTTGATTCTCTTATTTAATTTTATTGCACATATTTGGGTCAACATTATTATCATGATCCATATTCCTTGTGTTCTTCTGATTATACTTCATATGATGAATTTCATAGAGACATAGGGTTTATCAACAAACTAGGTATTGTTTAAGGAGGGTCATTATAACTCCATATAAGTATATCCATATTGATTGGGTTTCTTTGGCCTAAAATGTGGCATCAGATCATTGTAGAGATGATCCCTAGATATTCAATCAAGATTTCAAAAACAACAACTCTATGAATTGTATTTCAACTATAGAGGCTGAGATGAAATTCCCAAGAAACAACCATACAAGGTCTATATTGTATAAATCATATAAATCCAAGGTGATTTGTTTTATATTTACCTATAATACAAATGAACACAATACTATGGGAAATTAAATTATGTTTTATCAAGTCTTGTGTACAAAGTCTTCCATTAATGAGAACGAATTGATGACACTGAAATATTCATTCCTATACAGAATCATTATTAAATATGTATTCTTCTATATTTTCACCACATTTATATTTTCACTGAATTTATATTTTCATATAGAATTTCTATATTTCAAAACTGCAATCTTTTGGTGTGATTTAATTGAAAAATTATATATGAAGCCTCCTAATTGTTTTGAAAATAAATTTAATGATACCTATCTTTTTTCATAAAAACTTATAATAATGGGTAAATTAATATTAATTAAAATTCTATAAGAAGTTTGATTCATTCAAGTTATAAAATGGTTTTGGTAGGAGTTATTTTGATGCATGTATAAATTTTAAATCTGTTATAAAATCAATGCATCATTTAATTCTCAATGTAGATGTCATGTTACTCATATTTAGTGACATTAAATAATTTACCCATGTTAAATTTCAATTGATTTTATATTTTAAAATGAACGATCTATGTTGAGCGAAGAAAATATTCGTCCTTTAAATTATTGTTGATTGGAAGCGTATGCTTTATTATATATCTCAACATTCCTATATCCATATAGTGATTAAGAGATATCTATTTGATGCTTTGAATGTTTTTAGTGTTCTTTTTGGTGAACATTTTAAATTGTAGTTATCTCAGGCACATTCCATAGCTTTTGAAATTATATATATATGAGTAGAATCCCCAATTCTATGTTGGGTGATGTATTATATATGTTGTGGTTTATACGTGAAAAATGTTTCTTTTTCTATCTATACATTGAGTTGGACTAGGGGAAATCCAGGAAAGCAACATTGGCATGCTCTTAAATACTATTTGATCTACATTTTTTCTAAAATATCTATTTTAATTTTCTATGGTAATATTAATAATTCTTCTGAATTAATGACTAGTTATGTGGAATTTAACTATGATGGAAATGATGATACAATGATATTACTATCATGTTATGTCATTACTACATGTTTTAAACCTATTTCACAAATGTGTAATATGAAATCAGTGGTGACCATCTCTCCCACTACAACTGAGAATATAGAATAATAAAAGAAGTCAATGAATCATTATGTATTAAGGGTTACATTTCTGAACATAGTATAAGTAATTCTGCAATTTATGTACATTATGAATATCAATTTTCCAATTATTTGTCTACAAATTAACAATGTAATTATATGTCAAAGAATATAGTTATTAGGATTAATTTTATTATATAATTTATATAAAGTGGAGATGTCTGTTTCACTATGATACATGAGGACTAACGCCTATCTAGTTGTTTGTCTAAGGCTGCAACATTTACTAAGATATATATTTTCTTTAATATTCTGATTCGGGCTCATCGAGAGTAACCTTTAGGGGCAATAACATCATTACATTTCAATTTAAATTTGTATAGATTTTTTCTGTTGTGTAGTTATTTTTTTCATACTGAAAAAATGATATAATTAAATTTTAATTTTTCTTCCATTTAGAATATTTTTTTAAAAAATTAGTATTTTATTAAATATTTGCTCATTCTAATATCAACTATAATTTGTTTCATTTCAAAACATGATATGATTAATATTTACCACACAATTGTCTGGATTAATTTATTTGGGATGCCCCCTTGTATCTCAGTTATATGCCTTTTCTCTATATTTATGGTCATCAGTGGATATATTCTCTAAATATATCCTAGAAATACATTGACTTTAGGCTTTCTATGTGCCTTTGGATGTGTAGATATTCATTGGTGTCATGGATACATCCCCTTTGGGTGAATTTTTTGGTGGATAAGGTTCAAGTAGGGAATTAGTCAACCATGTTCCCGCTACATACTATATATGATATAGATCTGTAAATCAATTTCTTCGATGGCCAGTTTCAGCTTGTAAGGAGTGATCAATATTCCCTAATTGGATTACCTCTCACTGCATGTGCTTTGTTTTCCACTTTACTTGTTATTCCGTCTTTGTTTAACCTTGAATTATGTTGAGAATCACATTCCATTTCATCGATCTAATTTTTTGTGGTGAAGTAATCCTCATTAGAAGACTCATCACGTGGACCATCGTCACCTCTACACACCTATGATGTGCGGATCATGGTGATTCTAGTCGAGGTTCTTCCTTTTTGAAGACATATGTCAATTTCTCAAATCCTAAGATCTGAAATTATCTTCCTATTTATAGATCCAATGAATATAATGATTTATGTTATTGGATATTGACTTGATTTTGACATCTAGGCTTTTTTATTAAATGTGCATTTTTAAACTGATTTTCTATGTGTCTCTACTTTTACTGCACATTTTATATTTTATAACATCTATTAATTTCAATAGCCTCAATTATATTCCACTATACACATTAATAATAATTTTTTATTTAGAATTTAATAATAGGTAAATGTTTTTGGTTCTCTTTGTGTGTAGTAGAACCCAAAGCGATCGATGCACTGAAATCTAAGTGTTTTCAATGTATTGTATTCTTGTTTCTTCTATTGAATTTTTTTGTTTCTCTATTCACATATCATCACTAAAGTTGGGTGTTTTCTCATGAAACATTCATTGATACCCAATGCATTGGGGGAAGATATAGGTCCCACCCATTTGATAATAAAATCATTCATACATGTTCAATAATATAACAAAACATTCATCAGATCAGGATTCAAAAAAAGTGATACGATTTATTAAAAAAAAAAATAACAAAATAAATGGAATGTGTATCAATAACTTTAAATAACATTATAAAATTTGAAAATTGATAGGCTTCATAGTAATATTATAAATGTATAACCCCTAAAACTACTATGGGTTCCAGAAACATATAACCCGTAAAATAGAAATGGATTTCATAAACATAAAATCCAAGGAAGACAAAAGGTTTAATAAATAACATGAAATTATGAATAACCAATTAAATGAATGTATAGGAATGCAATATTTTTAATTTCTCCAAGAAGTTAATGAGTAACAACAATAGACGTCATCTTATATGGAAAATGATTATGAAATATCATTCAAAACAATTCTTGAGGAAAATATCCATTCTTCATTGATAAATGTTTATTTATATAATAAAACATTTGAATTTGAATATTAATTGAAAATATATAAATGAAGATTTGAAATAAATAAATTATATCAAATACATTTTACATGAAAATAATCTTCAAGTATCTATTGAAATAATTTTTGAAAACATTTATGAAAACATGGCTTCTACATTCAATAGATTTTATATTGTAGGGAAAGACAAACAAATGTTACTTAAAAATACTATGATAAGTACCAAATATATTTGAAAAAGGTTATTATACAATCGTATTTATTAAATAAACATATTAGATTTAAACATATTATTTTCATTGATATATGAACCATAAGATATCATTAAAGGAGACTTAAAAATAAACTATCTCAAAAGCGATTATATTTTCTCAATGAACTATTATATCCATGTACCCTGGGATCACACATTACATGTATTTTAATGAAATTATATGATTCTTAAAATATCATAATAAAATTTATTCATAATATATCATGTAAATGGAAGCATAGACACCTCTGAAAAGTGTTTAGGTCCATCAAAAAAATGAGTCTCAAATATGGAAAAATGAAACAAAATAATTTAACCAATTTGGTAATATTTGAAGAATTAATTCCATCAAATACGTATAATTAAATAGATTATTGAATACAAAAAATTTATTTATAGGAAATTGTTATTACAATCATTACCATCTTTCTTAATTTTTGATATTGATACACCTTATACACAAATCATGATCACATACAATAGAAAATAATAATAATTATTTTATATCCATTATATTTATATTATAATATATTATTTCAAAATTATTTTAGAAAAGATATACATCATTCATGGAGACAGTAAGACGTACATATGCATGAACTTTGTTTCCGTTTTTATTTATGTATTGAAAGAAACGAAATAAATGAAAAATGTATATATACGTATGATTGTATGTTTAATTACTAATGTAGAATTTATATTTCATATATATCATATATTTTTAATAAAACAATCCATAATAAATTCTATTAGGTTTGTGAACAAATCACATCACTTCTAAGTGGTGTTAGTCCATATATCCTCAAACGAGATTATCAAATTTACATCAAATTGTAGATAAATTTAATTTAAAAGAAATACATATACCTAATGACATAAAAAAAATTCTATATTAAGTATATAAATTCATTTTCCATCACAATTTCCTCCATGAAGGGTCATAATGGCGAAACAAACTTTCATTATTTCGTGTGGCTGTAATTCATTGTACACTGAAAAAATTTGTTTAACATCCATTATATGGATGTTTATTAAACAGTTTGTCTAAATATTTGAATAAAGGAATCCTATTAGTATTTTAATACTTCTGTTGTCACTAACGAATGTAATAATTATGTTCGAGGTTGTGAAGAAGGAAAATAAATTAATGATCTTGAGATAAGACATTCCCTCTTAATCGGGTAATTCCTTTTGGTTTATAACAAAACGCCTCCTTTATATGCATTTAGAACAATGGAGGGATGAAGGTGTAGAGTAGGAATTGTTTTAGGAAAATATTGAGGATATTTTCCTATTATAAATTTTTTGAGAGGTGTGATGACAAGGTACTGGTGGTGGCCTTTTATAGTGGTGGAGGAGTGAAGCCATTGTAAATAGTTGAATAACAAATTCCACTGAAATTTAACTTGTTGATGTGGATTCAATAATGTACTGGGATATAGAAAATTGATTATCGGTTATAAATATTTCCATATATTTTGTGTTTGAAATTTTTATACATCTTTTTGGGACTTCTATTTATGTTTTAGTACTTTATTATCCTAAAATTACTCTTAATAGATGTAATTAATTTTCATAATAATCACTAATATTTTTGATCAAAAAAAATTTGGCCATATTATAAATTATATATTATGATAATTACAAATAATGAATATTTTTTTCAATATTCTATTCATAGAAGTGCGAGAATGTTATTTTTAATTAATATGGTTTTTAGGACGACATTGAGGGATTTTATAGTAAAAAAGGCTCAAAATTTTGTGATCTCCTTATATATAATTTAAAATTTGAAATGGATTTAATGAAAAACATTGAATTTCATGTTTAAAAAATATGTAGTTATTATTTTAATTCAAATTAAAATGTATTTTATCATTATCAATAAAAATAAATTAAATAGTAGTTTTGGAAGAAAATTTGGTATTTTAACTATTCATAAAAAAAATGAGGTTCCTTTGAGGATTAAATTCAATTCACCCTATGAAAATTTTTAAATTCAAAATTAAAATACTATTTTTATTTAATCAGAATAAATTTATAAATGTTTCAAAATTTGAAATTATTTTTTTTCACAGAATGACTTTAAATACAGATCTTTCATGAAAATAGTATTTTTAAACATATATGGACATTAACTAACATTTCTCTGAACCAATATTTTTCTCAAATAAAAATTTACTATTTATTTTGAAATATTAAATAAATAAATGTTTGAAAAATTGGATTTAAAATGGGATATCCATTAAATAGTGTCAAACCTATCATTATAAAAATGGGGTTTCTATATAATATTGTGTTCGTAATTATAATATGTTAATATAATCTATTGGATGAATATAGTGAAATATTATTAAATATATAATTTTTTTCCATTAATATCACTCAAAATTTTTAAATAGTTTAATTTATAATTTTAAATTATATTTGTTAAAATAATAATATTTTCCTTTATATACATTCAGTTTTCATATTCTATAATTTGAATCCTACGAATTTATTTTTTATTTCATTACAAAAAATATTTTTCTATTTTGATAATACTATTAATATCCATGATCACAATGTCTACTGTAAACATCATTATAATATTATTGTTAATAATATATTATATTTATGTAACACTCATTATTGTATGTTATGTATTCCCTCATCGAATGTCAATCATTTGTGTCATGTATGCTAAAATTGTTTTTCGAATAACATACACCAAGGTGTGATTGTGTGTAACATATTCCAAGTCATAATTGTTAAACAGAATGTTTTAATTATTTAATATCTATTATTAACGTTTTGTAAAGTGAAATATATAATAAGATTTCATTAGTTAAAAAATCACAAAATCTCCTAGTGTTACATTCAACCACCCTTAATATTAATCATTCCATATATTTTATTGGGATATTAATTGTTTTATATTATAATGTTTCATTCTAAGGAACCCACATTTAAATAATGAAATATAAATTTTCCAATTGAAATGAGAATTCAAGGCCATAATGGTTACCAAATATATCTCTTAAATAGATTCCGACCTAGGAGAAATGTGTAGGAAGTGAAATCATGTACATGGAATAGAGAAATTACAAAAAAACTTATGCTGGAGAGTGACAATGACCAAATTATAGAAAAATTTACAACCACAATACCATAAATCTACTGTGACCATTATTACCATCTAATACCTCGAAAATGTGGTTATAAGACAATTAAAATCGATTCACTGTCTAATTTCATAAATTTGAATAATTTTCAATAAAATATATTCTCAAATGATTTCTGGAAATCTTCACCCCTTTATTATTCTTGGATCCAATTAACCAATTTCTCTAAAATGGAAATTTTTTTCATTCCAAAAGCACTAAAATATAATAAGACCCATGATATTTCATTGGATTTTTCATCAAATATCACCAACATATTGTAGTTTTAATTTGAAATATAATATGTATAAATCGTCATATTTAAGATAACACATTAATCTTACTTACGTAATATGATTTTTAACTTAACCGTTCAATTAATGGTTAACATTATAACACATCCAAAATATAAAAATTCCATTCATTGGAAACAATATCATGGAATCATCAAAACATTGATCCCCCAAAGATCAAAATTATCCACATGGTGGCCACATTCCAAACACGTGAATTCACATTTTGTATATTCCCTAGAAACAATGTATCAACCTTATATACCATTAATCCTCTAGAAAAAAATGATTCCATATTCCAATGGATAATAGAAGCATTACAGAAATAAAATATTATATAAACATAGTACATGATGACATATATAACTTTTAAAATAAATCAATATTTAGATTAATGTTAGCGACTTCTATAAAATTCACTTTTTGAAATCAATCATCTCTTTATCCAAGAGAAATAAAATATTCATCATTATATTGATAAAATTAAGGGTTGACATCCATTAATCAAAATATTTGTTTTATATTACTTCCTCACAATTTTGAATAGTTTTTTCAATCCTTAATGATATCATATGAAAAAAATTACATATATTTTTCATGATTCAAATATCATAATAAATGAATTCGAAATTACATCATTAATCCAACATTGTTCTTAAACCATTAAATACTCTTCATGAACTTATTCCTTAGTACCTCATTCTTAGATAATGAAAATATTAATAATGTCATACTGTTACTCGACCTCTATCTTATCGTTCTTCATATAATGAATGTTAACAATAGTGGAAGAACATCACATATTGATAACATGTCATTTTGACTCTTTATCGTTAAAAGTATAATTAATACTTGTTCCACCTTCTAGATTCTCGTTATGATATTTTCACTTCAGAAATCGATTCTCACAATACTAATATGTTGAAGAACACAAACATTGATTTCTAAATATGTCTAAATTACCAAACCTATGAATCACTAGTTGAGAAACACATAACACATAAGAAATCCACATAATCATGAAATATTACATATATGATTTCTAAATTAGGACACCTTCATTAATATATGAATCAAATTATTATATTTGGTTATTCATAGTAATCCCATGGTTAAATCTTTCATTATAGTCGGTGTTGATTTTCTGAATTACGAAAAAATATCCCTCATGTGTGTCAAACTAGGCATGCAACAATGGCCCATTGCCATTTACAATATTACCCTAATTCAAGCCCTTAAAATCTTATCATAGTTACTACCCATAGGTAAATTTGTGCTAGAGCCACATCCACATGACGTATCTAGAAATGGATTTATTTCTAGAAATCCATTCACTCTATCCTTTAACAAAATTCCAAGAAATTTATGTAAATGTTAACTCAACCTTATTCATATATTTTGAGACATCGGTAGACATATACATAGGAATATACCTAGAGAGATCACGATGGATTTCTCAATCTATTTTAGAACAAATGTCTAAACCTTTTCTTTTTATACCAACTATAGTGACTCAATCATAATATACATTTATATTACAACATTTTTTAGGAATATTTAGTACAGTGAATAAATAAATGTCTCAGGACTGTAATATATAGTGTATTTTAAAAAAATATACCCATCATATTACATAACAGGGTTCCCTCATAACATTTTGAACTGGTAATATGGTTCAATCATAAACTTATTTACATTCAACTAGGTCCATGAATGACATTGTGAATATTTTATAATGTTCACTAATAACATTGTGACCAGGTAATAATGTTAATTCATAAACTTATGGACACAAAACTATGCCCATTAATAAAATTATAAACACTTAATAAGGTTCACTATTAACATTGTGAACATTTAATCTGGCTCACACATAATATTATGGACATGATAATAGGTCCATGAATAATTTTGGGAACACATAAAAAGTTTCATAAATTATATTGTGAACATATAGTCTGGTTCACAAATAAAATTATGGACATTTAACATGGTCCATGCAAAACATTGGGATCATTTAATCAGGTTTACAAATAATATATTTACTCATGATTCATTCATTGTTAACCAATTAATTAGAGGGAGATATATGTTCCTACCATCTCATTACAAAACCATTCATACATCTTCAATAAGATAATAAAACATTTCTCATATCATGAATCATTATAAGAGATCAGTTTTATTAACAACAAATAATAACCCATGAAATGGAATTTATATCAATAAAATTTCATCACATCATAATATTTGACATTAAAGACCAATTCAACGAAATGTATATCATAAACAAATTACCATTCAAAGAGAAAAGTGATTTATAAATACCATGAAATTAAGAATTACCCATTCATAGAAAGGATATTAATAGAACCTTTAGGTAATTTTCTATAAGGGAATGTGTTACATAAATGGATGTCAACTTATATGGAAGATGATTTTGAAATATCATTTTATATTTATTTTAGAAAAATATAATTTTTTCTCTGAACAATTTTTTTTATAATGTAAAACCTTTTGAAAAACAAATCATTGAAAATATAACTAAAAACTTATAAAGGAAGATTTGTAAACAAATCAAAAAAATTTCAAAATACTTATTCCTTGAAAATGATATTCAATTATCTATTGAAATCATTTTTTTAATCATATTTGAAAATATGGTTTTCTGAATACAATAGATTTCCATCCTTATAGAGAGATGATTAGAAGTAAATTAAAAACATTATGAAAAGTACAAAAGAGTTAAAAATATTTTATCAACACATGATGATATCATGAATATATAGATTATAAGTAAAATAATTTGTTTTCTTGAGATATTAGGGATAATATTTCAACATGGGAACAACAAACATAAACAATATCAAAATGTGATGAGATTATCTTATAGAATAAATATTACTTGGTTACCTGGGATCACACATTTCATGTATTTAAATGATAAAAAATACAGCATAAAATAACATAAAAATATTGTTATTAATTATTTTACATGTATAATGGAATAAAATATACATCAGAAAAGATTTTATGGTCATAACAAAATAGAAGTCTCAATGATGAAAAACTGAGATAATTTTTTAAAAAATTTGGTATCTTTTTGAACATAACAACCATGAAATAAGGATGATAAAATTGATATTATAATTAACATAAATTTTTTAATAATATATATATATATATATATATTAAAATTATGGAATTATATACACAACACTAAATAAAATTATGAATAACATAGCTTGTATCTCACAAAAATTAAATGTGAGATGAAATCACCCATACATTGTTTTAGAACCTCTCCATACTCTTAAAATATTTCTTTATAAAAAATATTAATTTATTATAAATAATTTACACTATCATATTGTTATATATAATAAAAAATATGGTTTTTTAAACTTTATAGTATCCTTTTACTAGCAAACCTAGGTTAATGGTTCACTTTGGGTAATATGTGATTTGTTCTTCTCATGTGTCTTAATTAGTTATATCATTTGTCCTTATACATATATCATAATTCCAGAATATAAAAAATTTCATAAATACCTTGTATATACATTATATATATATGACAATATTTCTTATAAAAAATAAATATGTAATGGTATACACTATTGATAAAGATGGTATGTCGTACTTACACGTGAAAGCAGTTCTGTTTTAATAAACCTATTGAATGAATGTATATAAATGACATAAGTATATATATGTATATATATATATACATATAATGATAATTATATTATGATTAATATATATATATATATATATATATTATATGTTCGTTAATCCCATCCATAATACATTACATGTTGTGTGTGAACGAATCGCATCGCTTTTGGTGCACTAGTCAACACTTCCTCAAACAAGAGAAACATATTAATATCAAATAGATGATAAAAATATGTGTTCTTTAAAATTAATACTGAAGATTAATGACAAAATAACAATTATATATTTCATATATAAATAAATCTTTCATCATAATTTCCACAATGACTTGAGGTAATAGAGAGACGAACAATCATCATGTCGTGAGGAAGTAATGTGCCATACAATGAAAAAATAAGTTCATCTTCTGATATATGCAGGTGTGTGTAAGTGTAGATAAAAATATATTCTTAAAAAAATTAATTATATGTATGATTATGTTTATTTTCACACATGAATTATGTAAATATAGGGGAGGGTTGATGAAGGCAAATAGTGTAATGAATTTTAAGAGAAGTGAATACCTCTAAATTATGTAACATGATTTTGTTTATGCTAAAACGTTTTCCAAGATGGGTATTATTACAAAATATTGGATTAAAGGTCTAGGAGACGTATTTTGTGAGGATGATTTTATAGATATTTGATGAATCAAAATGGTATTAGAGGTGTGATGAATGGGTGGATGTTGTGGCCTTTTACCATGGAAGAGAACGTGCAGTCTTCTAAATATTTGAAGACAGAATTCCGCCCATGTATTTAATGTTAAAAGTGGATTAAATAGTAGAACTAGTTCTATCAAATTTATTATAGGGTCTAAATATGGAAATATAATGGTTTTTTTAAATGATTATATGTCAATATTGTTCTTATATTTATTTTTGTGTACTTTATTAACTTCATTTTTCTCTGAAATGATGTAATTAATCATAATAAACATCAGTAATATTTTTGTATAAAAAACCATTACATATATGAAATTAGGGATTAAATTGATTCCGAATATGGTATAAATTTTTTCATATTTTAATCATATATGTTGAATAAATTATTTTTAAATTAATCATTCATTTTGGATGAGAGTAAATGTTTTTATAGTATAAATGATCAAAAGATTATAAAGTTTGTATATTTCTAATTCCAATTAAAAGTGGTTATAGTTACAAAAATTCTATATAATTATGAAAATATTATCTAATTCATGTTTGAAATTATATTAATATATATTTTAACTTTATAAATATATTAAATTAATTATAATTTTTCAAAAAATTCTATTATTTTTAACAAATCATCAAAAAATATTGTTTGTTTAAACATTCCCAAAAAATCACATTAATCTAATTTTTATACAATAATTATAAAATTACGTTTATTTTATCAAATTATATTTCTGAATATTTTCAAAACAATTTTTTTCACATTAGGTCATTAAAGGAGGCTAATTCGATAAATTTCTATTATTAAACAAATAATGTCATTACCTAAAATGTATCTGAAACTAATTTTTTATTAATTGAAAATATGAAGTTCATTTTGACATATTATTGATATTAATGTTAAAAAATATTATTTATTATGGTATTTCCATTAAAATTTGGTAATGGTATCTTTATAATAAAGCATTGTATGCATAATATTTGGATTATTTATATCTTATGCCTACAGAATCTATTAAATGAATAAAAAAATTAATAATTTTAATATATAACATTTTTATTACATCAATATCACATAAAAATTGTAATTAATGTAATTTAGTTAGTTAAAATTTACTTTTGAATATAATAATATTATCATTATTATTCAATTTGAATTCATATTCATTAATTGGTCACCTATGAGTTAATCGTATATTTTTGTACAGCACATAGTTTCATTATTTAGTTAATCTTATTCATACACGTCAACATAATGGCTACGTTATATATCATTATAATACTATTTTTAAAAAATAAATTATAGTTATGTTAGACTCTGTCATGTGTGTTATGAAAGCCTTTTATGAATGTCAATATTTCATGTAATATATGCTAACATTGTTTTGTTGCGTAGTGTATGCCATGATTAGATTGCGTGTAATGTATACAAAGTCAGATGAATGTGAAAGGAATGTATGACTTAGTGTCAAGCATATATTTGTGTTTCATGATGTGAAAGATACAAAATAATGAAAAAATTAAAAAAAATCACAAAATCTCAAGGAGTTACAAAAATAGTGACATTGGTTATCCATCTGTTGATTTTTTTTAATTATATGATCAATTGAAATACATCATTGATGTTGTATATGTAGACATGTTTAAATATATATTGTTAAAATTTAATTGGTTTGATCCCATAATTTGGGATTATATTTATCTATTTCAGTTCAAAATGGAATACTCTATTAGAATGATATATAGAGATGGACATGTTAGTAACATTCACTTCATTTTGGAATTTCATTTAGAACACGATTCCTTCACCACCTTAAAATTTAATCCAAATTGTACGGTTATATGAAAATGTAAATGTGAGAAGTTTTTTTAATTTTGTTATATAATCCCAGGACTATTCAATTTTTTGCACGACATCTACATCAACACACCGTAGATCTGTGTCAATAAGATAATCAATAGTTTAGAGAGATAATAAAAGTAGAAATGATGGAATTTCATTTTTAGTGAAGGGATTGATTTTTTACACACCCAAGGGTATTAAAGATATCACTAAATATTTATCTCTTTAGAAAAACTATTTAAATTTTATTTATTTGAATTTATTGTCTCATTATTTGATATATATTCTATGTGTGTTCAATATTAAATAATTTTATGACTGCTGAAATGTTTGTAGAATTGGATCCATATCCACATTACTCTAGAGAGGAATATACATCTATGGGTCGAGGTATGTATCAAAGTAAAAGTGTTTTTAAAATTTTGGTTTAACGTTAATCATATATGTATGAACATCAAACAAATTTATTAAATAATGTTTATTCAGTAGGATTAGAAGCATCATCTTCATCCTCCCATAGTATATTCTCTGCTTGTTGGCATTCATCAACACAAGACCCTTGATATATTAGTTTATAAGACATTCCATTCTATATGAGAGGGTCCCCATATATTATTTTTATGTTGTGCATTATCATAGAAAATCCTCATAGATATACATTGATTACACATGACTGGTATAAAATCCCTCTAGAAAATTTTGATCGACTATGGAGGGGATTTCAGTTAAGAGATTAAATATATTTTCTTTTCTATGCATTAAAAAGTTTTATATTTGTGATAATATTTTTATTAATGTGAATATAATTATATTTCTACCCATTTAGTTTATGAAGATGGGTAAGGAAAAATAATATAAAATGTTGAAATATAATAAATGTATAGTAAATAGGGAGAACTTGGTACCAAATTTGGGTTCACTATATGTTCAGGATATAGTCCAGAGTGGTATTTTTCCATCCTAGTGGCATGACATAGTTACACATTTGTCCACTATGGCTACAAAAGTGAGACTAATTATTATTATTTTATGTATTTCAATGAATTTATATCATTTAGCTAGATTAAAATTTAAATTAATTGAATGTTTGTGGTGGTGCCACATCATGCTGGGAATCAGGTGACATAGGGACCACCTCATACGATTCGGAGACATAACATGTTCTAGATTTGACATGATGTATTTGTAATTTTTTTATGTTTAATATGTTTTTATGTTATATATATATATATCTTATTGGTTTATTGATATGAGAGAGAGGTACACTGACTAATATAACTCGATGTGGATGATATCTCGAGATTGAAATGATCAAGATTTTATGGCTCTTATAGAAATATTAATGTATTAATTAAAAATAATTATATATATATATATTACACATGATTGATTTGAGGACGAGTTAACATAGCTGGCATGTGAATCTCAGTAAAATTTCATGTATAGGGCTAAGATATTCCATCAAATCATTGAAGGTGGCAAACATTGATATAACATGACATATAGAGCAATGATTTCGTGTTCTATAGTTTCATGAGATATGGTTTTGGTTCCTATTATATTTATGTTGAAAAAATTAGAGAAAAATTTCGATTCTAGATTCATACTTTTTTTAAGATAAATATATTAATGCATACTCAGTTTAGAAGACTATGGGACCATTTCTTCTAGGGTGATGTTGCAGGGGATCCAATTATGTAGCCTTATACAATATTTTTTATATATTATTACATTAATTATTATTTCATTTATAATTTTTGTTTTTTATGGCCTCTACAACAATAGATTTCTGTAGAATCTATAGTCCAATAAGATACATCAGATATTAGAGGTGTGATTCATTTTATCATTCAGGTTTCAAATTAAAAATGAATTTATTATTTTATTTATTATTTTCAAAACTGTCATAAATTAAATTTACATTTTCATTAAAATGAAATTTAACCAAATGTGGCGCTTTCCATAATATTTGTAGTAATTTATAAAATAATGTAAAGTTGGTTAATATGAAGAAAAACACATTGATTGACATGAAATTGTGGAATAAAAATGACTGAGTTGTTTCTAATCTATAGGGTTCAATGTCACATTGATTAAATTACCTTAACACTCAGTATGAATGAAAAAAAATGGTGAAACTATATAATTTCATTGAACTGTCATATCTCACATCAAGGTGTCCAAAATAGGGAATCAACATCAAATATATTCAGAATTATAAGAGAATAGTCCACAAATCATTTTTGATTTTTTGGTATCATTCCCATGTCAATCTAATGCCCATATGGATCTGTATGTCTTATGGTAAGTTTCGTGGGGTTAAAATTGACTAAAAATGCATTAATTTACATGAAATCATTGTAATTTGATCGTTATTTCATTTTTAATCTATAAGAATTATATCTGCAATTATAAGATATCTGATTAGTTCATTATGAATGAATGTCATGTCTATCTCTCATATTTGGATTTAAGTGAAAAACAACATAAAGGGATTTAATACCAAGTAAACACAATTCGATTGACATGAAATTATTGGATATTTATCACTTAGAAATTTCTTATTCACTAGAATCAATTTTTCATCAATAAGATTCTGGTTTATCACTCTATGTTGGAAGACAATGATTAATATTTCCCAGTTTTTGAAAATGAAATATCTCCCATGGGTGGCGGGGTGGTTATAAAAGAAAAAAACAATGTTATGATGTGAATCTGAAGTAGAATATTCCATGATTCATTTTTAATCCTTTTGATTCAATGAAACATAAAATATATTCCCAAAATTTTCTTTTTAACTTAAGGTATGATTTAAAATTATTATCAATTTTTAATAATGGAAATATCACATGGATGGGTGTCAAAACCAACCGAATGATATCTGATTACCATGAATTCCAAGGCAATGAAATTTAATTCAGTCATAATCAATATGATTAATTGGAACAAATGATTGGATACCAAATTTTTTTAGTGCGATCAAATGTGAAATTTCCACCTATCCCCACCATCAAATTTAGGGTTAGGTGACTAATCACTATAAAGGGAATAAAAGAAATTTAAAACACTGGGATTGATATTAAATCAAGGATTACCGATGATCTATTAATTTTTTGATCTATTGGAATCATTAGTAAATCCATCATATTATCATGTTTGTCAATATGATTTAACCTAATTGGTATCATTTTATTATTTTATTAAAATTACATATCTCCCAAAAGGGGAAAATTGATCCAATGACTTCGGATTATCCTGAAAATCAAGGATATGATTCCTTGATTAATTTTTGTAATTTTTTAATCAACCAAACAACAATATTTTTATAAAATGGATTGATATGAATTGTGTAATTAATTTACATTATTAATTTTTTAAAAACAATTGAAAAAATCATTTTTTGGATTTAAAACTGACCAAACAAGATCTGATTGACATTAACTAATAGGAAAAATATATTTTGGTCATATAAAATCTATATAACTCATTAACACAATTTTTTGATACCCAAATTTCATGGTATGTTCATAAGTAGTGTAATCCCTCACATTTGAAACTAAGTGACTAATCACATAAAATGGATGAGCGCTCAGTTTTCTAGGACAATAATAAAACAATTATTTTTATTAAAATATTGAAATGATGTTTAGGGATGAAGAAGATAATTTCACAAGGATTGGGTGTTGGATGTTTCATCAAAATTATAATAAATTATCAATATAACATTTATTTTCATAGTTATTAAAATATCACATTTTCTGTGTTTTTATTATGAATGAAAAAAAAGAATAGAATCAAAATATAGATTCCAAAAATATTAATGTGAGAAATATAAATTTTCCTACAGATAAATTCAAAGGAGATCTATCATTGTATATTTTTTATATCATGCATTTCATTGAAATAAAATCAATACCAATAACTTATTAACCCTCCATTTTTTTCATTGATATCGAGAAATTGATTTTCATCAGATATCCTTAATCATTATAACAATTATTGTATCAAACGAGTATTCTATGGAATCAATTGGGGGGTCAAATTTATTTAAAAAATTAAAATACATTAAAATTGAAAACCTCTTATGTAAAAGTCATCAGAAACAAAAATCATTTAACGATTTGAGTAATACAATCAGATCCGGATAATTTCTAAACAAATTAATTATTATATTTATCATAGAAAAAATGATTTTTTTTTGGAAAATATATGTTTAAAAATATAAATTTAAATACAAATTCTCAGCATAAAATTTACCATGTTTAAACAATACATACAAAATCATATAATGGTAATAATTACTGACATGTTTATATAATAATTTAATCATTAACTTGAATAGTTATGGTAGTATAAATTCCAGATAAATATATTTATAGAATTTATTACATACTTAATGAATTTTTTTACCCAGAAATCCCACAATCCGATTTATCTAAATTAGCACCGTCTTCCAATCCATTAGAAACCCTCGACATGATGGTCATATTCAACTATGTCTTTCATCAACATAATTTCCATCAATAAGATGATCGATATCATTATTCCTATCCTCAAAAACTCTTGATCTTCTAGATCATATTTTCTAAATTCTCAACCCTATAATTCATCGACCAGTACCATGATTTGACATAAAATTATTAAAATAATTAGATCACAAGGAATTACAATCCACAAAATGAATCATTAAAACATCAACGTTCTAACAAATTACAAATTTGAATCATTTAAATTATTTTTTGTTGGAATACTATTTGGTTATCATATAATGGATATTTGGATATTTCCTGTATGAGATATGAGTTCATGTTTGTGAGTAGCTAACTCATTCACATGGGCAAACCAAATTGTCCATTATAGAAATTGGTGTTCGTTATATTTGGTAAAACAGATTAATGATATTTCATCATTGGGTGATGAAACATTTTATTGATGTGATTGTTTTTTGATATTATTAAAATGGGATTAATAAAATGAGGTTGTGAATACAAGAATCAATATAGGCACCTAGGGTTATTGGTTGAAATCAACATGATGGAAATATGTGTTGATGGATGAGTGAGACATAAAGTGTGGAATGCTTCTTACATTCCTTAAAATATGAATAAAGAAATACCCATTAATGATGTTCCAAATCGGTAAATGAAAATTTTTGGAAATATTGGTTAAATAAATATTCTTGATGATAGGAGGAAAATGTGATATAATGATGGTTAAAAAAATTGTTATATGAAAATGATACATAAAATGAAAATATTTGCGTTGTGAATGTATAAATGGTTTAAGTAGTGATTCTAAGGAACAAATCATGATTTTTTTGGTTTACCCAATGTTGACTATGAACCATGGTAGTGTTGTATGACGGTATTGTTCCATGTGATACGCTATCTGTTGGGAATGATGTATTAAAAAAGTGGTTATTTGGGCTAGTGTAGAGGGTTCTATTATGAAAACAATGAACATTTTATGATATGAATTTTGAGTTTTTTGTTAGTGTTGTATGAATATTCTACCCCAATGTCTTCTGCCAGTATGGAATTAAAAGGACCCCATCAAATGATTCCCTCAGAATGTAGAGAAAAAAATTAAGCTATAGGGTACATTAGTTTGAAAATTCTTTAGTAGAACCTCATTAATTTTATGAAGATGATGTAATGGGACCATGGGTGTTCCATTACAAGTATGTATGACATGATATAGATGTTTTAGCTAGAAAACCCTCATATTTTTTAGAGAGTGTTGAGCTGATGTAGCTTTGTTCATGATATAGTCCATCCAGATGATTCTTGTTCACTTAGAGACTTCTCTTTACAAGACAATCATGTTGGAGGCCTATATATTGTGAGGGCAAGTATTGATTTAATGTAATGTTATATATTATACCTAGAAGCATGGTGGTTTGTAATGGAAATATTTTTTGGATAATTTTATGAATCATATCAATTTGAATACATTGTGGTTGAAATATGCTATGATGTACATATTGTTGACCTTGGGGTAGATGACCATGATTGAATACACTAGTTGTGTCACTGGTATTCAATGTTTCTTACAACTTTGTGAGGTGATATAGTATTTATTTAAAGAATATTTTACGATGTATTTTATTATGGGATTATGTCCTAGAATATTTTTTTATTATTAAAAAAATTTACTGAGTTAGGGGATCAGACCCATATTTTGGAGGGAAAACACAAGGAGGCCCCTAGTAGTGGGTTTACAGTTTTAGTTGAGAAATCCATTAGAGGTTTCATAACATTATTAATCTTTTCATGGATGTGAAGTGTGTTTATTGGGGATATATGATCTATGGGGAGTGTTTTTTTAGCTCTAAAAGTTAAAATCTGGAGTTTTGAGATAATTTCCAATGGGGGAGAATGGATAAATTCAATGGTACAAATGAGGGAGTGATATTATTTTCTAGTAGTAATAGAATGAGTAATGATAAAACAAGAACAATGAAAACAATTTTATGTTGTGATTAAATAATGTTAAATTTGATTGGTAATCTTTAATCATTTCAAAACATGATAACCGAACTCATTGTTCCCCTTTTGTTTTCATTGTGATCATGAGCATCACGAAAAGACTTATCATGTATCTATTAATGCCAATGCTTATATGTAATGTGTAATTCATGATGAAGGTGTTTTCTACATTTAATCAGTGAGATTCACATATGTTTTTATCATTGGAGGCTTCATGCTTCATGAATCTCTACACTTCACGATGGAGCTTCACTAAATATTTTTTTGAGTATTTGGGTTTTAGTGAACATTACATTCAATGTGTGTTAAATTAGTTATATTGGGCATGAAACATCTCATTCTAGATAGATACAAATACATTAATTCCAATACATTGAAGTGACCATCACATTGATAAATTTTGTTTTACTCTTCTCAATGTAGTGTGATGTGGATGTCAACAGATGTGTTCCGAGGGATGTAATGAGCTTTCCTAAAAACCATGTAATAGTCATTTTCTTGGTACATGGTGACTATGCCTAAATTACATTAATCCACATCTATAAAAGATTAGTGGACATTGGTATGACTAAAATAATTTTGGAGTGTTCATATTACATATCCCTTAAATTTGAACCAAGAAAATTTATTATTTCACCACTTTGAGTGCATTTTTATAGTTTTAACTGGTTCCTATAAATGTGGGAACTTGATCCATGTATTTAAGAAGATAAAATCAATGTCCAAATTCAACACTCCCAAATAAGTGTGTTCTAGGATCCAACAAATTGTATCACATCATTCTAGTAGATGGTATTATGTCAATCCTCATTTTATATCATGGAGAATATAGTAAATCATAGGAGACTCATTCTCATTGATGGAAGCATCTACCATATTAAGAAAATTTGGATGAGATGTCAGCTATGATCACATGGAATTAACTTCAATATTGATTATACTTTATTAATATAAGTCACTGATCCAATCGGGCTATCAATGATCTATAAAAATAGAAAAATGATTGATAAAGACAGTAATGTAACGAAATCTCTCACTAATGAACTTTCAATATAGAACTATCGAAGGCTAATTTGTTAAAATTCATCTAAAACAATGTGGGAGATAATATTAAATAATTATTAAGGTGAAAACAATGTAAAGGAAAAAATTTAATGTTTTTCATAATACACTTTATGATATGAATATGAATCTTGACGAAAATGAAGATACATTATTAAACCAAATTATATAAATTTTATGAGTTATTGAAGGTATTGGGAAAAAATAAACAACCTTGATGTTTATTGAAAATTTTGAGAAGTCATATACCTCTATACAATCAAAATGTTTCTTCACTAGAAGAATGATGTCTTACAAAATTTTCTTTGGATGATCTATTGATTAATTTGGTTTCATAAGAACTAAATGTGAAACTAGAGGATGAAACAACATGTATTATGAATGGAGATGGAACTCAAATCCATTGAGAAGTATGATATTTCAGGTTACTGTGTTATTGAAGATGATTTGTAAGGATATCATATTTCTCATTTTGACTAGAAATTCATTGTAGGAAAATAATTATTTCATGGAAATCTAGACTTGGAATGTTATCATTATGGAAGAGTTGATAACATTTCATCTCAGTGGTCATTAATGTATGATGACCACCACAGTGAAGTTGAAAACACAATGATGTTGTAGAAAAGTTTTTCTACAAATATAAACATCAATTCTAGAATGAATCTATAAATTATGATTTTTTATATGAAAAAGAATGTGATGATAATGAATTTTTCGAGGTATAAGAAAATGATTTTATTTTCAGAAAACAAGTGTATATGATTTATATTTTTTATCAGTTAGCGGCATCAAAGGGTAAATATATAGATCATAATTTGAATTCTTATGCTGATATCAAGTCACACCTAAATGAATCTCAAAGTAACAACGAGAATAATGTAATAGATTAAAAAAATTGGAGATATAATTTAGATAAATAATTAGAATTTGATGATCTTATTAAAGAAGATATTGAATCGCTTTAAGAAGAAATGAATATACAATCAAAATCACTTAAAGTTATAGAATATATAGTTGAACTAGTGGTAAAATCTAAATAACAAACAATGATTAACAGTTAACATACCTATATACAATAGGAGATGCCCAATACTATTGAGGATATTAGGGAAGAAGTTATTACTACTAGGAGTAAACTTGAATGTGAATCTATGTCAAAAGAAACAAATAACAAAATATAGATCTTAAAATTACCAGATAATTATTTGATTCTGGATACAACATAGCGTTGTTACGATGTAGTTTAAATGGATTTGGATGATCAAATACCCACATACATGGGAAATAATAGAATTGATTGAGATGCATAAACCTTAAATGTTGTAAATAAATTGTTCCATGACAAATGAATGCTAATAAATATATATATCTATAGGATTCCTGGACTGATATAAAAGGGACACTAAAATAAAAATGAATTGAGTGATAATAATTATCCCCAAGACTCAAAAATGATTAGAAACCAAAATATTTTCCAATGGAAGGATGCATGAGGATGAATAGAAATGAGAGGACACTTCCTTTTATGAAATGTAAATATTGGGTATATATGTATCATGCCATGTCATACTGTGACGTGGAAAGTATCTATTTGAATGGAGAAGAGTGTGAAATTTAGTAAAAGAGACAAAATTCATTTATTACATCTTATAGAATAAATAATAACTATGGATCTTTTTTCATTATTCTCTCATTGGAAATAATGTTATTCATTGCATGAAGAGGGAAAAAATGAACAATACATATATAACTTCGAGACAACTCAATACTCATCAAACAGATGTTGTTCTTATTACAAATGGTTTTTTCATCTATAATAAGAGTATGAGTATGATGATCATCATACAATGAATATATAATTGATTTAACACAATTATCATTCACTAAATTATTTATTTCAAGTATAGAAAAAATGAAAATAAAAAAAATCAACCTTTGTTGAAGTATCACTCAAAGCAACAATAACCAATAACACATTGATTCATAATATTGAATTTACATCCCATATGTATTATAATGTTTACTAATAAACAAATGATATGAAATGAGTTGATGAAGTGGAATGGTTTAGTAATGAAGGTACATTGAAGATCAAAGGTAGTGTACTACACTAGCTAGTAGTGAGATGATAGAAAAATGATGTTCATTATTTGGATGGTTTGTATCACAATCTCTATAGCGTATGTCAAAACTATGAATTAGTACATATAGTGACATTATTTCAATAGTGATTCACTATAAAATGAATTCCATGAAATTATATCTTGAAAGGGTTCAAAAATAGTTGGAATTATAAACATTGTTGATAGGAGAGAAAATATATTCTACTTAACAATTGGTGAAAAAATTAAATGGGGAACCAAAGGTTGAGGAACAATAATCAATATCACATTGAAATGATATCTAAGTTGAATATCATCACAGATATCCCAAATCTAAAGAGTGAATTTGAAAAGAAATTTAATTACTATATATGGGTAAATTTGGTGTGTAGTTTATATCGGCCGAAGAAGGTAAAAAAATAAAATCTTCTTTATCTCATTTATACAGATTTATGTTGCCAAAAAAATGTTTCTAGATAACATGAAAAAATGTACCTTTTTCTTATCATTGATTATTTTAGTTGAATGTCTTGTGTGATTGTAAAACAACGGATACCAAAAGTTCTTACTTTCATGAAAAATTATTACCGAATAACTGAGAGCGGTATTGGATGGATAATCGATGTTCTATGGTCTAACAATGGAAGGAATACACATCCATTGAGTTTAAAAATTCTTAGGGGATCATTTAATATAGCATGATGTGGCTTTTATTATAACCACCATAACAAAATGGTGTTTTGAACATAGGAATGTATAGGTAAAAAATAAGTCATGAACAATGCGAATTGAGAGTTTTATCCTTCATCATTACTTGAAAGAATCAATTTATGGTACATTGTATATTCAAAACTAAATAGTGATTAATATTGGTGATTCAAGAGACCATATAGGTTGTGTCTTGGAAGGAACCTCATTGAAGAATGTTCATATTATGGACGTAAATTCATTATAGGAATTTATGGAGGAATCCAAGGAAAGTATAGTGATGGAGAGGATGATCGAATATTCCATAGATATTCAATGAATATAAAAACCTAAAAATGTATAAATAATAATCTAATAAGTATTATTGAAAGTAGTTATGTCAATATATTTGAATATAAGATCAAAAATACAATTATGGGATCGTATTCTAACATGATGGAAGATATATAAGACAGTGAATGTGGAAAAGATTAAAATACTGAAGTAGTGGATGTAGTGAAATAAATATAGAGATCACCAAATGATGTTGATTAATATGTATAACTGGTAAGGTAACAATAAATAATGAAAACTCCTCAAACCACATAAAAGAAAATAATAATGATAAATTCTTCCAATCAATATCATTGGGCAATGTACAACACCCACAAACACAATGAGAATGAAGAATAATGCATAATATGTCTATTTATCTCTTGTGGAACCATCCTCATTTACAGAATCTAAAAAGAATGATTCTTGATTTGAAGAAATTCATGATGAATTATACAAGGTTGAAAATAACAGACATAAGATCATTTCAAGATAATCGAAGGACTCAATGTTTTATGCATAAAGTATATTTTTATTAAAAAAACAATGATCAGGGAAAATTGATCAAAAATAAATAAATATTGGTGTGTAAATTATATTAACCTATTAATGTTGTGGATTTGGATTAAAAAATTTCTATGATGGAAATACTGTAGTGAATCATACATTTGAAAACCATTGAAATTCATATATTATACAATGTGTATCAAATGTATGTCAAAATAGACGACTTAAATGGTGGTCTTGAAGAATATGTCTACAGTGAACAACGAGTTTGTTTTCGACTTAGTAATAATTAGATGAATGCATGAAGACTATAGAAGATTATTAGTGTTTTAAAACATGAACTACTACTGAGGTATTCCCAATGGTATTATTATATTACGAATTGTGAGTATGAATGAGGAGGAATTGATCACAATCTCTATGTGAATAATTCTTAGAAGGATCAGTTTATGGAGTTGTTGTATGTAGATGAAATTATATTTGGTGCCAACAGACATGGATTAGTGGATGAATTTTACAATCACATGAAATATGAATTATAAAAGACTTTTAAGGGGGAATTCCTGTATTTCATGAGTCATCAACTTATTTATATAAATGAAAACGCTTTTATTTCTCACGAACATTACGGTTGGGCGTTGTTGAATAAATTCAATATGCATGGATTCAAATCAATGTCAACATCAGTTGACATTTGGAAAAAATTTGGAAATCATGTGGATGGGAAATGTAACTCCTCGACCCCAGTTACCTAGAGTCGGTGCTTTATTACATAGCATTGGAATGATTACAAGGAATCATGTCTCGATGGACCGATTCGCTTAGAATTCTTGGAAAATATTTTACATAGATGAATTCATCTTTAAAAATTCAAAAGAAATTAAAAACAAAGTAATTCCATTAGAAATATACATGACTTCTAGATTTAGCCTTCACGTCACTCATAATAAACATCTCAGCATCTTGTGGAAAAAAACCTAGAAAAAGGTGAGCTCATATACTCAATAAGGATAAAAATATAGAAGAAACAATCATAAATCAACATAAACATTTAAGGCAATGTATAAAACTAAAATATAATCACTTTAAACATGATCTTCAGAATAATATGTAAAACATAATATCAATATAATTCCATTTACTTATTCACATGGATATTCTACTAGTCAAATAATCACCTGGCATATCAACAACCACATTTATAATGATGGGATGCAAAATGCCAGACTTCCATATCCAAATAATCAAGGCATTTTGCCAAGACTATAAGAAAAATTTCATCAAATCCTTGTGAAAATAAAGAATTTTTTCTCCAGAGACTTAAAGATGAATCGATGAGAAATATAGAGCACCACCATTCACTTACTAAGTCCAATACATTCCTCAAATGAAAAGGATTAAACATAACATAAACATTCATATTAAAACTAGAATACGAAATGTCAAAACATTATCAATAAACAAATATTGGTATAAAATAACACATCCATAGTCAATGATATCACAAAACCTTCAATACAATATGGAATATTTGAATTATAATGAATTAACCTCAAACAAGTGTAAAATCCATCAATGGATGTTGAAATTGATTAAATCAAAACAATTTCGGAGAAATATATCTTTTTTTAAATCATTTAATGTTTCATAATTATAAAGAAAAAATTTATTTTGATAATACTCTTATAAGATTTTAAGGAAAGCTTCAATGATGTTATAATGGCAGAAAATAGATGCACCCACTGTATAAGTTAAAAAACATTCTTATCTTAATTTTGTCGACATGGTCATAAACTACCCTGTTTGGAAAATGGAGGAATTATTCCTTTGACAACACATATGGTCAAATATGGTTATCAATGACATTAACACATTTTCTAGTAAATGTGAAAAATGTTTTGAAATAAATTTTTATGAAACATGGATGTTGATGATAAAGAGGTCCCAGTATATAATTAAATATAAACAACCCCAGATAATGAAGATATTGTATAATTAACCCTTACCTAGTACATTTACTTTGTAGAGGTTAGGATAAACTCTTGTATAATGGTGAAATAATTGTGTTTAAATAATATGAGAACCATAAAAATTAATATTATATTATATGTGATCTTCTAATATTCCTTTGATAATGATATTTCAGTTGTATCCTAGTTTTAGGTGTTAACTAATTATTTTCCTTATATGTTTTGATAAATAAGATGTGATTGTTATTGATAGAATGTATTTTATTCATATCCATAATGATGTTATCTTTTTAATCATTATTTTTAATAACCAAATAAAAATTATTCTTGAATGATTAGGATTGGGAATTAATATTATCGCATTCGTGGAGACGGTAATCCGTAGAAACGCTTGAGCAAAAATATCATTTTTTTGATATTAAAATAATATATAATTAAATGGTATATTCCATATTCCGAATAATTAACTTGTTATATTTATTAATTACATTAGTTATACTCATTTTTATACCCATCCAAATGATGAACAATTTGAATATCAAACATCACCACGATGTGGATACGGTAAGTCGTACGTACGCACATATGGTGAATTTTTCATTAATAGGATGGATAGAATACTGAATATAGATGTACAATATTTATAATAACATCACTGTATATAGAATATACAGGAGTTATCATTTTATAATGGAAACAACAATGAATGAAGAAGTTTAAGATGAAATTACTTGAAAGAGGGTGCTGAAATTATTACCTCTTCTTCGGGTTCATCCTTTTGATTTGATCAAAAGGGATCCTTAGTTTTGATTAATGACTATATTAAAGTCACTATAATTATGTGATGGATGTTGGGAGGATATTTGGGCTGGGTTTGTGGAATCCAAAGGCTTGAGATGTGTGATAAATGCGTAGGAAGTGAGGGATTTTTATAAGGGAGAGGAGGGGGTCTTTAAAAAAATTTGAATGAATTATTATATTATAACCTCATATTCAGTTTCAAAAGGTCATCAATTCGTGACATAAAATGTTAACATTACTCCTGGAAGAAATAAAATAATATAATGCGAATTGGACAGGTTTTGGGTCACTATATTCACCATATATTTTAAATTTAACTCTTACATAAGTATTTTTTCTTTTACAATATCAAAATGTATTTTTATATTATATGGATGATAAACATACCATAAACAAGAAAGAGAACCCCAATAAGTTCATTAATGAGACATATAATATTATTTATTCCCTTTGTCCCATCCTTAGAATTTTAGGAATATTATATCAATAAATAATATCGATTTCTTTTAAAAACTCAATTATTTCAATTTTGACATTATATAATAATTTGATTTTGTTAAAGTCATAACAACATTATTACTTCGAAAATAATTCATTAAATCAACTTCAATATGTCATATACACATATATAATTCGTTTATGTCATTCAAACATTGAAATTATATTTATTTTAAAATTTATAATACAATTTAATTGATTCATTCATTAATAAGGTAATTACTAATTCATCATTGTGTCATAAATAAATTTAATTATTTATTGTCTAAAAATTATAAATAAAATACCATCATTTAAGAAATCCTTTCATATTTCCAATGAATATTTATATTCAAATATATAAATTTTATTACCTCATATAAAAATTGATTCAATAAAATATATTTTTTTATGTCATATTTTTATTTACTTTAAAATAATTAATATAAAGTATCATTATTACTCCCATGTGGCTCTATGGGGTCCCAAATTCGACCCAAGGATTCCCATGGTCGAATAGGTAATATAAAATATGATTAGGACACATTTTAGGGTAAATTAATATTATTATAATATTATATTTCAGGATTATTTATTATATTTACCCTTTGATCATGGTAAATAAAATATTTACCGATGTAATTATTCAAAATGAATGAAAATAAAAGATACCTATATAAAAACATTGGACCTCCTGATTATAATTAATAAATCCATTTTTCTAAATTTCAAACATAGAAGAGGCAAAAATTTATTTAAAAATAATTCCCCCTGTCAAAACAAAAGGTGTGTTTTTATGAAATAATAACTATCAATAGATTAACACATGTTTATGATCAGTTTAATTCTGAAATTACATCCAAGGAAAAAAATTGGATTAATTGGTAAAAAAATAATCGAATAATAATTTCAAACCTCTCAAAATTATAATTTAACACTCTAAATTATTTTTATTAAAATGTTTTTTTTAATTTAATCTTTTTATTTTTAACTATTAATCAAAAATATAAAAGTTATCAAAAAATTTTTAAAAAATTATCCAAAGTAAATTTTTATGTTTTTATAATAACGAAATATTTAATGTCATTAAACTGAATATTTTAAATTGTCAAATATTGTTTTAAAAAAGGGTTCTCCATTAATTGGAGGTAAATTGATATTTTTTAAAAAATACTTATTTTATCTAAAAAATGAATTTTTTTCATATATTATGTCTAAGAAAGACATAATATGGATTATAAAATCAAATGTACTATTTATATTGAAATTTCAATTTATACTAATCATAAATGCTTTTTGAACTGCTTGTTTAGAATGTCAGGTTATGATTGAACTCGGTGTTGCATGTAGTGCAAGATGTTGAATTACATTGAAGAAATAATGTGCTATGAAATATTAGAGAATTATATTCCCTCCACATTTAATAAAATGTGTCCTCTCAATTTGAAATTGTTTTTTAAATAAATGGATGATAATATAAATACCTTTATGGAAAACCAACATTGGAAATAGGGTTAATAAAATATAGATTTAATATGTTGAAAGAGAAATGAAAAGGTCACCACCAAATTATGATCTCGAATAGGAAAACATTTGTGGAATTTGCATTCATATAATTTTAGGAAAAAATGTAAATATTTATAGAATGTGATTCAGCTCATTAATAAAAAACCATTGTAAAATTGAGGCCATAAGAGCCATCAATCTATGATGATTTAAAAAATAATCAATTCAAGAAAACAATCATATAACACATTAAATGTTTTAAAAAAAAATTTACATGATGTTTAAGAATTAATTTATTCATATAATAATTGGAAAACAATACACATATATATATATAATTGACAAGTATAGTTTCATATTTCAACTATTTCCTTCCCCAAACTCATCTTTCACTCCAAAAGATAACATAATTTAAAAAAATTATATTTATTCTAACCATATAGTGTTCCAAAAAAATTTATTTTATAATTTAGTAGTAAAACTATGTAAAATAAAAACTACATTAAACAAAAAAGTACATAACATTGGCCAGTGGTAGGTAATTCACCCTTGTCGCCCTTCATTTGCGGTTTCAAATCTTGCAGCCTTGCCGGACGCGACAGGTTGTCACTCGACCTCCAGGATGTCATTTTTATGACAACCAAAAATTAATCTCATGAAATGATTTAACCTTATCAATAGTATCCAATCTAAAAAAAATTGATTCCAACCATTAGACATATCCAAAATACATTTATCCAAACTCACAGTCCTGAATTTATAAGTAATGTAAACACAATGAATATCCGTTTTTCCCTGTAAAAATATGTGAATGCCTTCATCATGTATTTTCATTAAAACATAGTAATACCATGAATTACCATAAAACCATATTTTTTACATTCATGATTCCTTATTCCATATAGAATTCAATATATACTCCTTATATAAAAAATGATGCATAATCTATCAAAAATTTAAAAAACAAACAATTAATTAGTTTTAATGTTATCAAGAATATAAAATATAATTTATCCAAATCAACCATCACATTTTCCAAAAATACTATCTCTGTATCTGGACCATATTAAGATTTATATTTCCTTCAACGATCTATTTTCCTATAATGTGTAACTTGCTATTTAGTAAAGTTTCATAATACCATATAATCTCAAATCTTTAGTGAAATAGTAATGCAGTACAGTCCTTATTTTTCTTCCGTAATTCGTATAACCAGTACATCATCGATAAAACAATGAAATGACATAATTCATTAATAACAACATAAGAACACTGAACATTCATCTTAATCAGTGGTAGTATCATTACATTATTATTATCCAATAGCATCATTTGGGTCAAACTCAAATGATTTGGTCATTGATTCGCGTAGTGTCCCAACTCCTTGTAGATGAAACATTGTACATTTGAATCTTTTTTCGTACCACTACAGTCATGTACATGGTGTCCTATTTCTCCAAACATATAACAATCTCACGTTCCCTTCAAACATTTACCAAGGTGATTCTTTACACCGTTATCACAAAATGGAAAATCGTTCTTTCCCTTATTCACATTATCAATATTTCTCTCTTCCGTCTTTCCTTCTCTTTCATCACTTCAAATCTATTGAACTCAGAGAAATCATTACTTATCTTATTGATACATGATACTATTTCTTCATATGATGAGAATACATGGGAGAATATTTACCGTTTAAAAGTTGGCATAATACCATGAAAGATATGATCTATATAACTCTTTATATCATGAATATTTCTAGAGTTATCATTCCATCTACTGGGTGCCATTACAAAATAAATACACACACTTGGTCAATTTATCAATCTCAATGCATAATTCCAAACATGTAAAATTCCTAATGTATATTCAAAAGATTATACAAATAATCTATATTTATCACAAAAATGTTTTCATTAAGGATGTGTTTACTCATAAATCCTTCATAATGGTTTGTAAAGAAAATGAGAAATATACTAAGCATATCCCCAGGGATTGTCGTAACCATGAGTGCATCAAGGCCCGTTGTCATGTACCAGTTCCTATTTGAGTCTAGCTCAAAGCAGTTGTTTTCCAGTTTTACCCAGAGGTACATCTGTTTCAGATCCACCTCTACCTCCTCATATCAAAATGGGGATGTATTGCTTGGAAAATAAACAAAATCTCTACATTAACAAAATTATAGGATGTTCTTAAAAACTAATCCTAAATTTCTATATTAGGTTAATGTGCTTTAATCAGATTTTATCTAAATATAGTTTCCAGGTTTTGTAATAAACATCCTCTGATACCAACTATGACACCCCGGCCAAAGTTAATAAGAGTCTACGCATTATTACAAAACATTGGAATTATTACAAGGAATTATGTCCCAAAGGACCGATCCGTTTTGTATTCATGGAAAATATATTTTATACATGAATTAAACATTAAAACATGAACAGAAGTACAATATTAATTTTTTCCATTAGAAACATCCATGCCTCCATCATTAAGCCTACATGTCACTCATAATATACATATTCACATCTTGGTAAAAATAAAACATAGAAGGGGGAGAGCTCAGATTCTTAGTAAGGATACTAATATAGTTGAAACATTCATAAATAATCATAATCATTAAAGGCAATGAATATAACTAAATCAAAACCCTTTCAAACATGAACTTAATCAGAATATCGAAATGGTAAAACCAAAATAACTCCACATACTTACTCATATAGATATTATACTAGTCGAATAATCACATGCAATATCAATATCCACTTTCATAATGATGGAATTCAAAATGCAACACATTCATTACCACATAGTCAAGGCCTTGTACCAAAATCTACAAAACATAATTGTCAAGGCCTTATGCCATGTCAATAGTTTTTCCCATGATACATACCGTTGCATTGAGGAGAAATAGTGTGCTCAACCCATCACTTACTTAGTCCAATACATTCCTCTTATGAAATGTTTTAATCATAAATAAACTTTTGTAATAAACTAGCAGAGGAAATGTAAATACATTATCCATAAACCACGAATCGTATAAAAATAACACTTCTATAGTCAAACATATTACAAAATCTCTAATACAATATGGAATATTTTATCATAATGAATTAACATCAAACAAGTGTAAAATCCTTCAAAGGATGTTGAAATAGATGATATCAAAACTATATGGGAGAAATACCTCTTTCTTTTTTTGAAATAATTTAATGTTACATAATTATAAAAGAAAACATTTGTTTTCAGAATACTATTATAATCTTGTAAGGGAAGCTTTTATGATTTTATAATGTCAAAAAATATCATGACCCACCGTATAAGTTAAATAATCATTCTTATAATAATTTTTTTGAAAAGGTCATAAGGTACCTTGTTTGGAAAATAACTAAAAGTTTTTAATAAAAACACATAAGCCCAAATAAGTGTATAAATGACATTAACACATTTACTTGTAATTATTAAAAATGTTTTGAAATACATTTTTAAGGAACATGGATGTGGATTATAAAGAGCTCCTAGTTGATAATTACATATATACAACCATGGATAATGAAGAGATTATAGAATTAACCATTAACATGTAATTTTCCTTGGTAAAGGGTAGTTTAAACTCTAGTATACTTTTTAAATAATTTTTATTAAATTATACATGAATAATTTACAATAATATGATATCATATCTGATCATCTAATATTGCTTTGATAATGATATTTCAGTTGTTTCGTCGTTTAAGGTGTTAACTAATTCGTTTTCCTTATATGTTTTGACACATATGTTGGGTTTGTTATGGATATGATGTATTTGATTCATTTCCATAATGATATTATATTCTTAATTATTATTTTTAATAACCATGTAAAAAATATTCTTGAATGGTTATGTTGTGGAATTAATCTTATCGCGTTCTTGGAGAAGATAATCTGTACGTACACACGAGTGACAATATCATTTTTTGTGATATTAAAATAGTATATAATTTCTTGTTATATATAATATACATAATATTTATCATTTTATATTTATTATTTACGTTAGTTATACACTTTATTATACCCATTCAAATGATGAAGTGTTTGAATAATAAAATCTCCACGACAGGGAGAATGTAAGCCGTTCATAGGCACATTTGATGACATTGTAATTTATAGGAAATATTGAATAATTAATATTGTTGTACCATATTTTTAATAACATCATAGAATTTATTAAATAGTGGAGTTATCATTTTATAATGGAAACAACAACGAATGTGAAAGTGGAAGGAGAAAGAACATGAATGAGCATGATAAAATTATTATGTCTTGTTTGGGTTGTTCCTTTTGATTTGATAAAAATATCTCATTATGATTGCTTTATGAAATAATTAAGGAGTCTAGAATGAATTTAAAGATATTGGGAGGATATTTGGTCTGGTTTTTATGAGCTGAATGCTTGAGATGTGTGAGAAATTGGTAGGAAGTGAGGGCCTTTTTTATGGGAGAGGAGGGGATCTTTCGTAAAGTTTGAAATAGTTTTTTATTATAACCTCATCTTCGGTTTCAAATTGTAAAATATTCGTTAATTACAATTTTAAGATGACACATGGTCTAAATAAAATAATCCAATAATAATTGAGTAGGTTTTCGGTCACTATATTAATCTTATCTTTTAGATTAAACTCTTAGTTAAATAGTTTGACTTTTACCATGTCTCTTTGTATTTTGTTATTATAGGGTTAATAGACATACCATAAACGTCAATGAGAGCCCAAATAGGTTTATTAATAACACATATATTAATATTTATTCCTTTTTTCTTAACATTAGACACTTAGAAATATTATATAACAAAATAATTTACTATTTGTTTTAAAAACACTATTATGACTATTTTGATATTATTTAATAATTTATTTTTGTTAAAGTCATAACAACATTTTTAATTCGAAAATAAATCATTAAATAAACCTCAATATTTCATATTCATATATTAAATTATTTTATGTCATACAAACATTGAAATTATATTTATTTTAATATTAATAGTACAATTTATTTGATTTTTTAATTAATAATCTAATTACAAAATCATCATTGTGTCATAAATAAATTTAATTATTTATTATCTAAAAATTATAAATAGAATACCATTAATTATAAATTCCTTTTATCTTTACAATCAATAATTATATTCGAATAGATCAATTATATAACATCATATAAAAATTGATTCAATAAAAGATATTTGTTTACATCATTATTTTCATTACATAATATTAATTAATATAATGTATCATTATTACTTCCATGTGGCTCCATGTGGTCCTAAAATCATCCAAAGGATTCCTATGGTAGGATATTTATCATCAAATTTGACTAAGACACATGTTAAAGTAATTTAATATTTTTATAATATTATAGTTCACCCTTATTTATTATATTTACACTTTAATCATGGTAAATAAAATATTTACCGAAGTAATTATTCAAAATGTCTAAAAATAAAAGTAACATATTTACAAAAAATGGACCACCTGATTATAAATATGAAATAAATTTTTCTAAATTAATAACTCAGAAGTGGTAGAAATTAATTTAAATATAATTTCAGCAGTCAAAACAAAAAAGCTTGTTTTTAAGAAATAAGAACTATCAATATATTGACATTTGTTTATGTTCAGATTAAATTTGAAAATACCTCCAATGAACAACATTGTATTAAATGGTAAAAATAGAATCAAAATATACATTAAATCCACTCAAAATTATAATTTTACACTAGAAATTATTTTGATTAAAAAGTTGTTTTTCATTAAGATTTAGTATTTTCCACTATTAATCGACAATAAGAATTTTATTAGAAATAATCCAAATAATTTTCCAAACTATGTTTTTTTGTTACTATTATAATTAAGAATTTAATATCATTAAATTGAATATATAAAAGTGAAAAATATTTGTCTTAACTTGAGTTCACCATCAAAAGGCGATAAATTTTCATTTTTTTTAAAATACATCATTTATATAAAATATGAATTTGTTCTTATACAATGTCTATGGAACACATAATACAGAATCTAAAATATTATAAATTATATAAAATTCAATATTTAGTTAATAATATTCATAACTGCTTTTTGAACGGCTAGTTTAGTAAGTCGTGTTACGATTGAACTTGGTGTTGCGTATAAGGAATGTTATTGAATTATTTTGACGAAATAACATAATATAATATATTGGTGTGTTACATTCTAACATACTTCAATAAATTTTTTCCTCTAAATTTAAATTTTTTTAGAAAATGATAAAAATAAAAATTCTTTTGTGGAAAACACACATTGGAAATAGGGTTAATAAAATTTAGACATAATCAGACGAAAGAGAAATGAAAATTCACCACCTAATTATGATATGTAATAGGAGAAAATTGGTGGTATTTACATAAATATAATTGGAGGAAAAATTTATATATTTATATGGAGTGATTGATGTCATAAATCACAAAAAAAGTGTAAATTTGAGGGCCACAAAGCCATCAATCTATGATGATTTAATATATAATCAGTTCAACAAAATATTAGGATATCAAATTTATGGTTTTAAAAAAGATCTCTTCACTGAAGATTAATAATTTATTTATTCATATAGTAAGAGAGAAAAAATACATATATACATATAGACATGACAATTATAGTTTCATCTTTCAAAAAATTACTACCCCAAACTCAACTTTCACTCCAAAAGATAACAGAATTCAAAAATATTTTGTTTATCATAACCGAATTGTGTTAGAAAAATAATCAATTTTTAATTTAGATTTCAGGCTATTTAAAATATAAAATTAATTATAAAATCTAGGACATCACATAGGCCAGTGTTGGGTGTGGCACCCTTGTTTCCCATCGGTTGTGGGTTAAATTCTCACAGCCTTACCGGACGCGACGGGTTGTCGCAATATTTCTGGAATGTCCTTTTTATAATAATCAAAAAATAATCTCAAGAAATTATTTAACCTTAAAAATATTATCCAATGTCAAACATAATCTATTCCTACCTTTATACTTATCCAAAATACTTATATCGAAACTCACTCACCAAAATTTATAAGGAATGTAAACCCAATGGAGATCCTTTTTTCCACATAATAACAATTGAATACCTTCATCATATATATTTTTTAAAACAAGATAATACCCTGAATTACCATAAAACCATATTTCTTACATTCATTCTCCCGTATTCCTTATAGAATAATGGATATACTTATTATATCGAAAAATGTTCTACACTCCATCAAAAATGAAATAAAAAAACAATTAATTAGTTTCAAAGTAGTCAAGAATATCGAATATAATTTTTCAAAATCAACCATCTCATATTCCAAAATTACTATCTCATTATCAGGATCATATTGAGTTGTATCATTGCCACAACCATGTATTTTCCAATAGTTATTAACTTTATGTTGAGTCACATTTCATAATACAATATAATCTCAAAACCACAATGAATGAGTAATGCAGTACAATCCTTATTTATATCCATAATTTTTATAACTGGTACATTATCGATACAACACTTAAATGACACAATATATTAACAAAAACATAAGAATAATAATCATTCCTCTTCAAATTTGGTAGTATCATAACATTATTATTATCCAATAGCGTCATTTGGGGCATACTCTGATGATTTGGACATTGATTGGCGTAGTGTCTCAACTCCTTGTAGATGAAACATTGTACATTTGAATCCATTTTCTTACCCCTACAGTCATATACATGGAATTCTTCTTCTCCACTCATATAACAAACTCCCATCCATTTCATGTATTTTCAATGTTGATTCATTCCACAATTATCACAAATTAGAAAATCCTTCTTTCCCTTCTTCCCATTATCCATATTTATCTATTTCATTCCTTTCTTCTCATTCTTCTTTTCAAATCCATTGGACTCAAATAATTCATTACATAACTTATTGAAACATGATACTATTTCTTCACATGATGATAATACATTGGAGATTATTTCACTTTTAAATGTTGGATTAATACCATGAAATATATGATCTATCTTACTCTTTAGATCATGCATATTGCTAGAGTTCTCATTCCTTCTACTATTCACCATTTCTAAATAATGAAATACACTATGATAGTTTATGAATGGAAATGCATAATTCCAAACATGTAAAATTCCAAATGTAAATGGAAAATATTATACGAATAATATATAATAATAAAAAAATGATTTCTTTAAGGAAGTGTATACTTATAAATCCTTCTTAATGGGTTTTAAAGAAAATTAGAATTATCCTAAACATATCCCTTCGGAGTGTCATAACCAAGAGAGCTTCAAGACCCATTGTCAGCCACCAGTTCCTGTTCGACTCTAGATCAATGCAGTGTTTTCGGGTTTTACACCATGGTACATATTTTCCAGAGCTGCCTATACCTGAATGTTTCGAGAAAGGGATGTATTTCTTGAAAAATACACAAAATCACTACATTACCAAAAATCTACTAAGTTCTTCCATACAAATCTTCAAAGTCTATATTACGATAATGTGGTCTAATCGGAGTTTATATAAATATAGTTTATAATGATTGTACTAAACTTCAACCGATACCAACTATAAGACCTTGTCCATAGTTACCAAGAGTTGGAACATTATTACATAAAATTTGAATGATTATATGTAATCAAGTCCCAATGGACCAATACATTTTGTAGTCTGGGAAAATAGATGAAATACATGAATTCGACTTTACAACATGAAAAAAATACCACACTAATGTATTCCATTAGAAATATCCAGGCCACCTTGATTAATCCTGCATGTCACTCAAAATAAAGTTTTTAGCATAGTGGGAAAATAAAACATATAAATGGGTGAGCATAGATGCTTAGTAAAGATAACAATATTGTGGAAACCATAAAAAATAATCCTAATCATATAAGACAATGTATATGACTAAAACAAAAGCATTTTAAACACGATCATCATCATAATATGGAAATGATAAAACAAATATAATCCCATTTACATACTCACATTGATATTTTTGTTGTAGTATAATCACATGAAATATCAATAGACACATTCATGATGATGGAATGTATAATGAAATACTTTGATAACCACATAGTCAAGGCCTTGTGGCAAGACTACACATAAAATTATTTCAAGGACTTGGGAAAAGACACTAGATTGTATCATGAGACCTACTAATTCATTGAGAACCAACAGAATGATCAAATAGTCACTTACTAAGTCCAATACATTCCTCATATCAAAATGATTAAACATAACATAAACATTCATATTACAAATAACATACTAAATATCAATACTTTATCCATAAACCATGAATGGTATAAAAATAACACATCCACAGTCAAACATTTCAAAAAACCTTCATTATAATATAGATGACTTGTATCATAATGAATTAACATCAGACAACTGTGAAATCCATCAAAAGATGTTGTTATAGTTGAAATCAAAGTTATTTGGGAGAAATATATCTTTCTTTTATTGCAATCATTTACAGTTACATAACTATAATGGAAAAACAAAAATTTTAAATTATTTTTATAATCTTGTAATGGAACCTTCAACAATGATATAATGATAGAAAATAACGGCACCCTTCGTATAATTTAAAAAACATTCTTATCTTAATTTAGTCAAAAAGGTCATAAAGTACCTTGTTTGAAAATGATGGAATGATTCTTTTAAAAACACATAAGGTCAAATAACTATATAAATTAAATTAAATAATTGTCATATAAATAGTAAAAAAACACTAGTGCAGAAAACGTTATTTACGTCACCAATTTTTATGTCGGTTATATATAACCGACATGATAATCTGTGAAACGTGGTTTTTGACGTCGGTTATTTTAATAACCGACGTTACAAATCACGTGTGTTTAGTTTTTACGTCGGTTCTAAAATAACCTACGTAAAAACCCCCGCGGTTTGGTTTTTTACATCGGTTATTTTACAGGCGACGTCAAAAACCCAATGAGGGTGGGGTTTTTTAAGTCGGTTATTTTAGAACCGACGTAAAAAACCTCCCGTGGTTTGGTTTTTTACGTCGGTTATTTTATAACCGACGTAAAATTCAAAGCACGGGGTTTTTTAGGTCGGTTATAAAATAACCGAAGTCAAAAACCAAACCGCGGGGGGATTTTTACGTCGGTTCTAAAATAACCGACGTAAAAAACCCCGCCCGCATTGGGTTTTTCACGTCGGTTTTAAAATAACCGATGTCAAAAACGCGATATCTACGCATTTTTTAGGTCGGTTATTATAAAACCGACGTGAAAAACCCAATGCGCGTGGGGGTTTTTACGTCGGTTATTTTAGAACCGACGTCAAAAACACCCCGCGGTTTGGTTTTTGACGTCGGTTATTTTATAACCGACGTAAAAAACCCAGCCCTCATTGGGTTTTTGTGGTCGGTTATTTTAAAACTGATGTCAAAAACCGAAAGCGCGCGGGGTTTTTTATGTCGGTTCTAAAATAATTGACGTAAAAAACCCCTCGTGCTTTGGTTTTTGACATCGGTTATTTTATAAACGATGTAAAAAACCAAACCGTGTGTGGTTTTTTACGTCGGTTATTTTAAAACCGACGTAAATAACCGCCCGCGGGGGGGGGGGGGGGGTTTACATCGGTTGTAAAAGAACCAACATTATAAATTTAAAAAATTGTTTATAAAGTCGGTTATATAATAACCGACGTTATAAAACATTTAAAATATTAAAGCCCCGTGCACTGTCATTTGCGATTTTTTGATTGACAGTCTGCCGGCTCGTTGCTCTCACGTGATAAACCCTAATAGGCTCGTCGATCTACCTACGTTAAACACATTTTGGCTTCATCGTTTATCTTCTTTACTCCTCTCGGATCTATCATCTCAACTCGCAACACTCATATAAGAATTCCACTAATTTATTTCGTTTGTTTTTTTTTCACGGATTGTGTATAAATATGTTTTGCGATTTTTTTGTTTAAACTAGGTTAGATTCTTCCATTTCGAACCCTATTACATATTTTTGAATATTGTTGGCGTTTTGTTTCGTTCGTTTTTTTCACGGATTTTCTATAATTATGTTTTTCGATTTTTTTGTTAAAACTAGGATAGATTCTTCCATTTCAAACCCTATTACATCTTTTTTGAATATCGTTGGCTTTTTATTGACTAAACTATATACTCATTATTTATATGGTTTCAATACCATATAATCATTGAATGGTAACTACCAAGAAATTTATTTAGTATCATTTGGAACCCATTTATATTACATGGGATTATCATGTTTGTTGACTGAATTATAAATTTTTTATTTATATGATTCCATTTTAAATAGATATTAAACCCATTTTCCATGTATTCTTTGTGATATAATGATTATTGATTTTATATCTCACACATACGTATGGATGTTGATGGGTGGGGTCATATATGGTTTCAATACTATATGATCAATGAACGGTATCTACCAAGAAATTTATTTAGTATCATTTGGAACCCATTTATATTACATGGGATTATCATGTTTATTGATTGAATTGTAAATTTTTTATTTATATGATTCCATTTTAAATGGATATTAAACCCATTTTTTCCATGTATTCTTTGTGATATAATGATTATTGATTTTATATCTCACACATAGGTATGGATAGTGATGGACCACTAGCGTGGTATAGGCCGATGGGAACCATACCCCTTAGTAGCCCAATTAGAAGAACACTAGCCTATTAGTGTGGTCTACGGCATAGAATGCCCAGGGCACTGGGTGGCCCGACGGGCTGGACCCACTATCAATGGGCCTTGGTTGTGGGACAAATCATACCGAGTCAGACTAGAGCCACCCAGGTTGGGATGAGTCACCCGAATCGGGTCGGGTTGGGTCAGTCTGACCAGGTCGAACTAGGCCCGAACTCAACTGTCTACTTTTTTTCAAAAATAAAGATAACATTCAAACTATATGCCCAATTGATGAGATGTTTTCAATGTTTGGAACCTTGTCTCGAGGTGGTCCATTTTTAAAAACCTATGTGCACTTTTTTGGATGTTTATATTTGAATGATGGCATGATGAGTAGATTCTCTTAAAACCAAGCGTAGTGGGAGTGGGAATCCGACACCTGGTTGTGACGAGTAGACCTCAGTGGCCCTGAAGACCTAAATAATAATCAGACCATTGTGGCCTAGTAAATGATCAGAACATAGTGTCCCATCATACCACAGTGATGATAGGAGATTAGTGGCTTAGTAGAATAGAATACTATAGTGGTCTAGTAGAGGAGTGGAGCTTAATGGCCCAGCAAACAAGAATAACTAAGTAGCCCAGAAGAGCTTGGTGACAAGAATACCTTAGTGTCCTAGAAGACTAGCGAACATTAGTGGCCCAGTAAATGAGCAAGCCTCAGTGGCATAGTACTTTATCATACCTTAGAGACCTAGTAGACCTTAGTTAGTAGCGGACATTAGTGGCCTTGCAGACCACAACCACACATCGAGGATGATTCCCTCAGTAGTACAAGATGTTAAACATTAGGACTGGTATCATTGTTTTCTTTGATTCAATGAAATTTAAAACTGTTATGTCTAACTATATTTTGTTTTAAAAATAATATTCAAGCATATTTATTTAAATACCCATAGATTTGTTTTATATTTTAAATTGTTTTACATTCAAATTATGATTTTTTCATATAAACACATATTTGTCTTATCTTAAAAACATATATTTTTTGTTGATATTTGTTATAGGTAATAATGAGTCAAAGTTGGATTACGGCACATCGAATGAGAAATGAATTTGAGGAAGGTGTTGATGCATTTTTGAAATTTCAAAAACAAAATGTTCCAAGTAGTGACATTTTTTTCTGTCCATGCCAGAAATGATTGAATATGAATAAGTTGAAAAGTAGAGAGATAAAAGATCATCTGATTTGTCATGGTTTTAATCCGAGTTACAACCCTTGGATATGGCATCGTGAAACTAGACGGAATGTCACTGATTATGATGATTCACAAGATGGTAACTCTGATGGAATTGAAGAAATGAATCACGATATTGTAGCAGAACAAATTGAGATAAACCGACAGTTGCACGTCTATATGGTGATGCTGAAAAACCATTATATCCTGGTTGTACAGATTTTACGGTTTTTTCAGCGGAGTTAAGATTGTTTAACATGAAGGAGAAACATGGATGGAGTGAAAAAAGTTTTACAGAGCTGCTACAATTGATAATGGACATTCTTCCAGAAGATAACGATCTTCCAGATTCACTTTAAAAAGCCATGAAAATATTATGCCAGATGGGATTGGGATATAAGAAAATACATGCCTGTCCGAAAGACTGCATTATATATAGGAAGGAATCTGAATTTCTGTCAGAGTGTCCTAAATGTGGGACATCACAGTATAAGGTGAATGAAAAATCACAGGCTGGTGTAGAGATTACAAATCTCCCTTCAAAGGTATTTTGGTATCTTCCTATAATTAATCGTTTTAAACATTTATTTGCTAATTCACATGATGCAAAAAGGTTATGATTGCATGCTGATGAACGGGTATGTGATGGAAAAATACGTCATCCAGCTGATTGTCCACAATGGAAGAAAATTGATGCACAGTATTCTACATTTGGAAATGAAATAAGAAATATCAGACTAGGTTTGTGCATAGATGGAATGAATCCATACCGAACACTCAGTAGCACATATAGTTCATGTCCTGTTTTATTGGTAATTTACAACCTTCCTCCTGAAGCTTGTATGAAGCGAAAATATGTTATGTTGAGTACAATGATCTCTGGTCCAAAGCAACCCGGTAATGATATTGATGTTTACTTGTCACCATTGATTGATGATTTGAAACTGTTATGGGCTGATGGTATTAGGGTGTATGATTCTTATAAAATGGAATATTTTCAAATGCATGAAGTGCTTCTGTTCACTATAAATGACTTCCCAGCGTATGGAAATTCATCTGGATACAGTGTTAAAGGGCATTAAGCATGTCCAATTTGAGAACATCAGACGTCATATTGTCAATTGCATCATGGGAGGAAAACAGTGCACATGGGTCATCAAAAGTTTTTGCCTATGGAACACCCATATAGAAGACTAAAAAAGGCATTAAATGGCTCAAAAGAATTCGTAACTTCTCCAAAACCTTTATCCCCTGATATGTATTTTGATAGGGTGAAAAATCTTTATGTGACATTGGGAAAGACACAAAAATTTGGTAATGATAGACATATTTGGAAGAAAAGGTCAAATTTTTTGAGCTACCATATTGGAGGTTTCATGAAGTTAAACATAATATTGATGTCATGCACGTGGAGTAGAATGTTTGTGATTTTTTGATTGGAACATTGTTAGATATTAAAGGAAAGACTAAAGATGGGTTGACTGCAAGATTAGACTTACTATCAATTGGATTACGTTTGGAGTTAGCTCCCACTCCTAAATGAAGAAGAACATTTCTTCCCCCGGCTTGTCATACATTATCAAAGAGGGAGAAAATTAGCTTTTTTCAGTGTCTTCATGATACCAAAGTGCCTCAAGGTTATTCTTCTAATGTAAAACATTTTGTCTCATTGAAGGACTTGAAGTTGATAGGTATGAAATCACATGATTGTCACGTCATGATGCAAAAAATTATACCAGTTCCATTGTGCGGAATATAGCCCATTCGTGTCATAATGACTATAATGAAGTTGTGTTATTTTTTTAATTCAATTTGTAATAAGGCGATTGATGTGAATTCTTTGAACATTTTGGAAAAGGATTCAATTTTTATACTTTGTCAAGTGGAAATGTATTTTCCTCCAACTTGTTTTTGATATAATGGTGCATTTAATGATTCATCCGGTTCGAGAAATAAAGCATTGTGGACCTGTATATCTTCGTTGGATGTATCCTTTTGAAAGGAATATGAAAATATTAAAGGGGTATGTTAAAAATCCATATCGACCTGAAGCCTCCATTATTGAAAAGTATATTTATGAGGATGTAGCAGAGTTTTGTACGAGCTACTTGGCTGCAGCGCAACACATAGGTTTGCCTCCATCTCACCATGAATGAGTTAATAATGAGGGAAAGGGGATTCGCGGCTTGAAAGTCAAATCATTTTCAGCTGAACAGATGATGAAGTTAGAATCATACATCTTGAATAACATAGCTGATGCTCAACCGTTTATCACATTGCATATTAATGAGTTGAAACAATGTCATCCAAAGAAGAAAGAAATGTGGATTTTGAATGAACACAACAAAATTTTTTTGTCATGGATTATAAAGACTTTGCTTGGTAGATCAGATGTATTAGAGACATTAAAATGGATAGTGGGTGGTCCATGTTTAATTGTGATAACATGGTCCGGTTATGACATTAATGGTTATACATTTCATACGAAAGCTCAGGACAACAGAAGTGCAGTTCAGAATAGTGGTGTATTGGTGTTTGCTGAAGCAATGCATTTTTCAGGTGCTAAAGACAAAAACCCAATTTCTGCATCAAGTGCATATTATAGAGTGATTGAAGACATATGTGAGGTTGATTATTTTAAAATTAAAGTTCCCATTTTTAACTGTAAATGGTTTAACGGTAAAAACTATGTCAAACACGAAGAATTTGGAATGACAATTGTTAATCTGAATAGATTGGAAGACAAAGCTGAATCTTTTATAATGGAAACACATGCAAAACAAATTTTCTATGTAGTAGATCAATCAGATATGCAGTGGGTTATTGTTTAGCAAGGGAAAAATCAATATGTTGGTGAGGATGAACTTGATGAATATGCAGATTTATGTGAGATCCCTACTTCCATGTAAAGATTAACAGAACATAATGATGATCATGATGAAGACATAGTTTGTGTCATAAGTAATGATCACGACGAAGGTATTTGGGAAAACAATCCAGTTGTACATTCCTAAAATTACAGGTAACATAAGTTTATTTCTTTATTACATTTATTTTTTCCATAAATGTTAGATATTGTATGTTCTTTATTTATTAAAACATGTTTTAAATCAAAATAAGTATATGTTTTTGTTTGTTTTAAGTTTTTTTGGTTTACATTATCATGTTTATAACCATTACATGAATTATATATCTATTTTTTTGTTCACTGACAATAAATTTACCATGTTTACCATGTTTACTTGGTTTACCATTTTTACCATTTTTACCATCTTGACCATCATGACCATCTTTACCATCTTTACCATTGTTTAACATGCTTACCATATTACCAATGTTTACTATTATGTAACTTATTACACTTTTCTATTTTGTGATGTTAGTAGTATTAAAATATTTGAATTTTTATATTTGTGCACTCACGTTTGTTTTTTTGATATGAAGGATAATGACAGATCATTCAGATTATCAACCACATGATTCTGGAGAGGATCATATAGCCGGTCATACCTCTGGGGATGAACATTCACATGCTTCTATTATGACAAAGAGTTCAAAGGATGGTAAACGTGGGTGCACATGTTTACCAAAATTATCACTTGCCCGTACGCAGGATCAGAGGATAGTCATTGAGTTTGATGATGATGATATTACTAGAGGTCCGAACACAAAAGATTTTAAGAGTTTTGTCGCAACTCAGGCTAAGACAAAAGTAAGCATTCTGTATGATGATTGGAGAAATGTGGATAAAGCGATTATCTCTCAGTTGTGGGAGACGATTTTGGTATGATCTTTTGTCATTTTTTAACCATTTTTTTAATGTTTCTAGCATATATAATATGTTTAACCTCTTCTGTATCAGATGACATTTGATATTCCTGACACTGGAGGAGTCAGGAAGAAATGCTTATCGTTGGCTGCTAGGAGATGGAGGGATTTCAAAACAACCCTCTCATATGATTTCGTTTATGGTCATAGTATTCATGAGAATCCATGTCGTATATATCCTTTTATAGATGAAGACACATGGAGACAGTTTTTTGAAAGTAGAAGAAAAGAGTCATTTCTGGTAAGGGCAATGTAAACATTTATTAACTTTCTTATATAAATGATTTTATTAATGTTTTGTTAATGATTTTTTATTCTTAAATTACAGCAAACAAGGAAAGCTCATTAGGAGATTCAATCTAAAAATGTATACCCTCATAGTTTATCTCAGGGAGGGTATGCATTATTGGAAGAACAAATGATGGTGGAAAAATTTCAACAACTAAGAGATGAGTCTTCAAGCTCTAGAGAGGAGGCCCCTCCATACCCTCCATCCAGACATAAAAAATGGAAGAGAGCTCGGAAGGGAAAAAAGGGCAATATCTTTCGGAAGAATCGAGAATCGTAGCTGAGAGGATTGTAAGATATCTATTTAATTTATTTAAGTTAACTATTTTCTTCATATAATTTCAATCATTACTGAAATGTTCAATTAATTAATACATGACTCTCTTGAGGAGCAGAGTTCAGAGGGGACATTTACAGCTACTGTGAGGGAAGATATTTTATTTGCGTCATTGGGAAGGCCCGAGCATCCTGGTCGTGTAAGAGGATATTCGGCAGGTGTATCGGTAAGAAAAGTGTTGCCACATTCTTCAACTTCTATCATTGAGGGGGTTTATAAAAAATAGAATCTTTGGAGGCTGAAGTTCATAATATTAATGTGATGATGGAGGAAAAGATTAGAGATTCGGTGCAGTCTATGTTTGTAGAAATGCAAAGACAATTTCAGACTGTATCTCCCACTCCTCCACCTCCGCCAGTAGCTTCTAGTCCCCCACCTCAGCCTGCGGACCCTATTTTTTATCCTACGCCTCCGCCGCAGCTTCCTACATATTGCGAGTTGTATGTTTATGATTCTCAACATCATATAGTAGCATATGGGTTGGTATATTCTATAGGAGATACCGTTCATCAACAACTATTAGAGGTAGAGAATCAGAGGGTCACTTTATATGATATTATAGATAGATCAGCTAGGGTACCAATACCTACAGATGAGGTGGCGACAGTTGGACAGAGTATCGGCCATTTTTTGTTTTGGCCATCCATACTTCTTCGACTCATTACCATAGAGGTATGAATGATATATCTTTTATTTTATTTATTTATTAATGTTGTTTTATCATTTGAAAACCAATATATTTTTCACATTTATTTTACAGGAATACTTCAAAGGTAAAGAAATACTGTATAGACAACAACAAAGACAAATGGCTATGCCATCAGATACAAATTCAAATGGTCTTGACAGATTGTCAAGATATTCACATTTGTTGTTGAGTTATTATGAGTTTCCAATGGAAGCTCATATTTGTGGATGTGAAATAAGTGTGGGGATTATAAAAAATGATATCATGGAGCTTGTTACTGGAGATAATTTGGGCATCAACATGGTGCAAATTTTTTCCATGTAAGTGTTAACACCTTTATCCTGCATTATATTTATAAATAATGTATACTTATGTATGTTTTGTATTAGTTATCTTTATAAAATTTGTGAGTGGAATGAGCTGACAGAAGTATATGGATTCATGGACCGGCAATTGATTTCCCCTGAAGCATGAGCATTGAATGAGGAACAAAGAATGGTTTATATTTCTGAAAGGTTTGAAAAGAATACAATCACACAATATTGGATGATTCTTTTTGTGAGAGGTATGAAAAACATTTATCTCAAAGAGTTAATTATCATTTAACATAAAAAACAACTAACGTTAAATTTTCTTTTATCAGTGATCATTGGATGTTAGGGGTTTTTTGCCCAAGGGAGAAAGCTCTTTATTGGATATGCTCGGTCCATGGTGATGTGAGGAAATGTTTTAAGAATATATTGGAAAATTAAGTTTCAATTTCTCAATAGTTTTATATATTATAATGAATTTTAAATTTACCCCATTCGTATTATTTTCTAACAGGGCATGGGGCTACTATTGAAAAAACACAGAGAAAAAAAAATGCAAAGATCAAATATGTAAATGCGAAGGTAATTTTCAATTTATAATTTATAATTTTTGATTTATTACATAAAAATAATATATTGAATTTACACTCATCCAAACAGGATTTTCATGAACATCAAGGCCTCATCGAATGCGGATATTATATGTTAAGATTTATGTATGAAATAATAACAACTGGGACAGTTGTGAATTTTGACCTGGTACGATTTCCTCTTAAACTTTGCAATAATATTTCAATTTAATTTATTCATTATACACGTTAACTACCTTCTTTTTCATTTGTATCTTTTTGATTACTCTAAACCCTATCATGCTGAAGACATCAAACACTTACAAGTGGAGTGGTCAAATTATTTTACAAGTTTGATTGAATTTTAGTTGTTTGTAATGTAAAATGTAATTTTGAATATTGTCTTTGTAATTGTGTATTTGGTAGTTGTTGAGGTTGGATTTAGTTTTTTTTGAAGTTGACAGTGTAAGTTTTGAATGTTATATAAGTGAATGTTTAATTTTGCTCTACTTCTATTTTTGTGGTTTTGATCTGTTTTCTGGTTGATTCTGGTGGCGAGAGGATGATTGCATTCAATTTAAAAAAAATTGGGTTTATCACATCGGTTATTTAATAACCGACGTGATAAATGGCGTGGAAAATGATTTATCACATCGGTTATTTAATAACCGACGTGATAAATGGCGTGCAAAATGGTTTATCACGTCGGTTATTTACAAACCAACATGATAAATGGCATGGAAAATGGTTTATCACGTCGGATATTATAAAACCGACATTATAAAAGGCCGGAGAAACGGTTTATCACGTCGGTTCCTAAACAACCGATGTGATAAACTAGGAGAGGGGGGTTTATCACGTCCGTTGTTATATAACAACCTACGTGATAAACCCCCCACAACCCTGGTTTATCACGTCGGTTCTTTTAAAACCAACGTGATAAACCGGCTGGAAAATGGTTTATCACATCAGTTATTTAAAACCCGACATGATGAATGGCCTGGAAAATTTTTTATCACGTCAGTTCTTATAAAACCGACCTGATAAATGGCCTGGAAATTGGTTTATCACGTCGGTTCCTAAAGAACCGACGTGATAAACCCCCCCCCCCTCGTGGGTTTATCAGGGCGGTTCTATAATAACCGACGTGATAAACCCCCATCACCCCCGGTTTATCACGTCAATTATATAATAACCGACGTGATAAACCCCCCTCCCCCAGTTTATCACGTCGGTTTTCAATGAACTGATGTGATAAACCCCCCACCCCTTGGTTTATCACTTATATTTTGAAATAACCGACGTGATAAACCATTTCCCCATCCTTTTATCAAGTCAGTTATTAAAAAACCGACGTGATAAACCATTTCTCCGTCCTTTTATAACGTCAGTTATTTAATAACAAACGTGATAAACCATTTCCCAGGCATTTTTTATCAAGTTGGTTATTAAATAACCGACGTGATAAACATCACGTTTTTATGTTTTTGAAGTCGGTTTTTAAATAACCGACGTAAAAAATGTTATTTATAACGTCGCCCGTATTAACGTCGGCTAAAAACCGACATAAAAAATGAAAAATAACCGACGTAAAAAACGTTTTCTGCACTAGTGAAAATTTGAAATACATTTTTAAGAAACATGGATGTGGATGATTAAGAGATCCCAGAAGATAATTTTATATAAACAAATTTGGTTAATGAAGAGAATGTACAATTAACCATTACCTTTAGTTTTCCTTGGTCGAGGGTAGGTTAACATCTTGAATAAAGATGATATAAATGTTATGAAATTATTAATTGACAATATACAATAATATGATATCATATGTGATCCTCTAATGTTGCATTGAAAATGATATTTCATTAGTATTGTCATTTCAGGTGTTAACTGATTTGTTTTTCATGTTTGTTTTTATACATTAGATTTGTTTTTTATGGATAGGATTTATATTATTCTTATCCAGAATGGTATTATGTTCTTTATAATTAATTTTTTTAAAAAAAGAGAATTATTCTTGAATGGATACGATAGAGAATGAATCTTATCACAGTCGTGGAGAAGATAATCTGTACGTACGCACGAGCGACAATATCATTCTTCTCATATTAAATTAGTATATAATTTGATGGAATATCACATATACATAATAATTATCATGTTATATTTAATATTTACATTAGTTATACTAATTAAAATACACATCCAATTGATAATGTATTTTAATAACAAAAATCACCACGACGTGGAGGTAGTAAGCCGTACGGACGCACGTATGGTGACTTTGTGATTTATAGGATGGATAGAACAATGAATATGGTTGTACCATATTTATAATAACATAAATGTATATATAAGATATTGGTGTTATAATTTTATTATGGAAACAACAAAGAATGCAGATGTGGATGAAGAAAGAACAAGAAAGAGGGTGGTGAAATTATTACCACTTTTTCGGTTCTTCCTTTTGATTTGATCAAAATGGCTCTATAGGATGGCTTTCAAATTAATGTAAGGACTATATAATGAAGTGAGTGATTTTGGGAGGATATTCGGGAAGGGTTTGTATGAGTCCAAGGCATGCTAAGTGTGAGAAATGGGTTGGAAGGGATGGTTTTTTATAAGGTAGAGGAGGAGCTCTTTAGAAATGTATGAAATTATTAATTTATTATTACATCATATTTGATTTCAAAAGGTCAACTATTCATTAATTATAAATATTAGATGATTTTGGTTGAAATAAAAAAATCCATCAAGAACTGGACAGGTTTTGTGTGACTATATTAACCTTATCTTTTAGATTTAACTCTTAGTTAAATCTTATAACTTTTACTATGTCTCCTTGAACTTTTATATTATAGGGTTAATAAACATAAGATAAACTACATAGAAAACCATAATAGGTTCAATAGTGGAACATATAATATTATTTATTCACATTGGCTGATCCTTAGACTGTTATGAAAATTTTATCAACCAATAATATAATATATGATTTAAAAACTCAATTATGTCATTTTTGACAATATTTAATAATTTTTTTTAAATTCATTAAAACATTATTACTTTGAAATGAATTAATTAAATCAACCTAAATATTTAGTATTCACCTATATAACCATGAATGTCATAAAAACATTGAAATTATATTTATTTTCATATTTATATTACAATTTAATTGATTCATTCATTAATAAGCTAAATACAGCATCATCATTGTGTCATAGATAAATGTAATTATATAATGTTTAAAAATAAAAAATAAAATAACATCATGTTTGAAATATTATTATATTTATAATGAATATTTATAGTTGAATATACCAATTATATTACCTCATATAAAAATTTATTCACTAAGAGATATTTGTTAATGTCATTTTTGTCTTTACATTAAATAAATTAATATAAAGTATCATTATTACTCCCATGTGGCTTCAGGGGGTCCCAAATTCAACCCAAGGATGCACATGGTTAGAAAAGTATCAGAAAATAGTATTAAGACACATGGTATGGTAATTTTATATTATTATAATATTTTATTTCACCGTTATTTATTATATTTACCCTTTAATCATGGTAAATAAAATATTTACCGACACAATTATTCAAAATGTATAAAAAAAGTGACCTATTTATAAAAATTAGACCTCTTGATTCTAAATATGAAATCTATTTTTCTAAATTCAAAACACAGAAGTGGATGAAATTAATTTAAAATTAATTCCCATTGTCAAAACAAAAATCCTCTTTTTCGGAAATAATAATTATAAAAAATTTTACACTTATTATGTTCATTTTAAATGATAAATTACATAAAATTACCAATAATAGATTAAATTCTAAAAATATAGTCAAATTATACTTTAAACCCCATTAAAATTATAATTTAACACAATTTATTATTTTTATCAAAAAAAGGTTTTTAAATAATATTTAGTATTTTTCACAAATAATCAAACATATGAAAGTTATCAGAAAAATTCCAAAAAATTATCCAATCCTTATTTTTATTTCTTGATTATAAAGAATAATTTAATATCATTAAATTAAATACATAAAAGTTTAAAATATTGGTTTTAAAAAGGGTTCTCCATTAAAAGGAGGAAAAATTACATTTTTAAAAAAATAGTTCATTCATCTACAAAATTAATTGGTTCTTATATTATGCATACGAAACACATAATATGGACAATAAAATATTATATATTTTATAAAATTAAAAATTCAATTAAAATAATTCATAACCGCTTTTTGAACGACTACTTTAGTACGGCATGTTACTATTGATCTCAGTGTTGTGTATATTGCAGTTATTGAATAACATGGAAGAAATAACCTACTATAAAATCTTGGGGTGTTATAGGAAATCTATTTATCCTGTGATGTACAAAGTTATAATTGAACACATACTGTACATGATAATGAAATGTAAGGATATGGTATTTCAAACATTGCAAGAGGCTCAATATCAAGGTAATCTTCATGAAGAACATATGGATGTAGTGAAATGAATCATGAGGGAAATTCAACGAACTCACAATTATGGCTTATAAATTACTGTTGGAAGAGATAGTTCACTATCAAAATTTTCTAATGGAAAATTGTTATAATATATTTTCTGTAACATTTTCACATGTGGTGGAGGATTATTTATTGGAATGAAATCTGTGGGATAGATGAGTAAGAAATTGGAATGTAATTCTCTCAATACTATAGAAGATGAGTGTATCTCTGCTACAGAGCCATGAATGATGCATCCTCAGATAATGAAATAAAATACTGATATTTGTGATGAAGTGAAACATCCAATACTGATTCACTGTGAATACATGAGCACAAATGATTTTACAATGAATCCAATTCTGAAATATAATACAAAACACATTGGAAATTGATATCACTTTAACAAAAAAATCGTTGTATAAGAAATGATTAAATATTTCATGTTGTAACTAAAAATCATGTGGATGAAAAACTAACCAATCCATTAACTACAATGTATTATGAACATCGGTGCCCATCCACCTCCTAGTGCATGAAGATGTTATGAGTGATCCTATTTCCACATTTATTCATTTATTTTATTTATTTTGTGTAATTAATAATGGTTTAATGGGATATACGATCTAGTGGAGTATGATTTGATCAATACAAGACAGAATAAATTATTTTATATTAAGAATGACAGAAAATGGATAAATTCATTGGTACAATATATAGTTGAAGGGTAATGGAGACTGAGTAAATGTCAAGAGAATAATCTTTTCAATTTTGTGAGGAAACAGTCATAGCTTAGCCTAGGAATATTTATGAATTCCAAAAATCCATAACCCAATTCATGATTCTACTCTTGATTTTTACAATAATAATTTCTCATGAAGACTCTAAATTTTATATTTTTTGTTTCTTGCATATCAATTTTGATTATTGTTGGCGCTTCATTGAATTTATATCATTTTTTCCAATAGACCCAAGGGGGGAATTGTTTGATCCCAGGCTATCCTATTCTATTGGGTCATATTAAACGGATGAGCCTATAAATATAATGATTCTCACAAAACATTCCATATGAATTGAATAATGAATGTTTACAATAACTAGGAATTCATGATATTAGGTGTGTTCCTTGAATTTGGTATTCTAGGATATATTGAGAATCATGAACAGATTTATCAAATATTAACAGATTCCAATGATTCTATGGAATGAGTTATTCACCAGGATGTGATATTACACATTGAAACAGTGAGCTCCACAAATAAGATTTTTCCACGATGGAAAGAGTGAATCAATAATGAGTGAGATTTTCAATGGAGCATCGTGAATGACTATTTTGAACATTCAGTTTTTTATGGTATATAAATATAAAAATGCCTAAAATCAAGCCTATTGTCAAAGAAGTGTATCATGTTAGAAATATACATAGAATTTAATGGATAATCATTGAAGAGATCACTATTTTGATAAATAGATATTGAATTTACTCAATGTAGTGTTCTTATGGGAGTCAACATATGTGTTTTCAGGGATGTATACATCTATCCTATGAACCATGTAAAATCAGTGTTCATGGAACAAATTTATTGTGACTAAATTCTTGTATTATACATTTATTGAATATAAGTGGACGTTAGAGTGAATATCCTATTGTTGGTGTATACTCCTTAGACTATCCTTTATATGAGAATGAAGTAAAATTGGGCTTTCATACCATTTAATGCATTTTTATGACAATTTTAACATGTTCCTAGAAACATGGGAACATGATCTGTCCGTTTAAGAATAAATTGATGATACCTTGATCCACCCATTCCCTTTCTTTGTGATCTGAGGACATATAATGAGCCTCGATGAATTCAAACTGGAGCACAAGGTGAAGGGATAGGCCATCAATATATTGTTTATTCTACACTGAGTGGTGGATATTCAAATCCATCGACTATTAAAGATACAATCCACATAGCTTCAACACTTGTTAGTACTTTTTTCGATACATTTTCCACACATTATTTTTTTCCTTGTCATCTTTTTGTCGGTTGTTGCCAATTGATACACCGAAAGAGATTGATAGAGAAAATATTATCTACTTTGATGTGTGTGTTCTAGATGTTGGTGGGTACTGTTTCCTATGGAATATGTTTTTGGTTGAGATCTCCTATTTTGATATGATTTTGGCTATGCATTGCATTGTGTTTTTCCTGGACCATGTCAATTGTTGCTAATATGGGTTAAAATTTTAGTCGCATGAAGGAGACATTTATATCTATTGTGGTGAGTGGGATATTCGGGATTGTCATGAAGGGCTCTTTAGTTAGTAGTTGGGTTCTCTCACAACACTATTGAAGAAATTTCCAAAAAAAGAGTTTTTTTCTCCAGAGTACATCACCTAGGGGACTGCCAGTGTTGTTTCCTAGGAAGGATGATATATCTTTGCATTTGTGTGTATATTATATGATGATGAATCAGATGATTGTTAATAACGGATACACTTTTCCTCAAATCGATTTTATTCGTTACTATCTAGGGGTTACATTAGTGTTCACTATGATTGATTTTATATTATTGTTTCATCATCTATAGGTGAGACCATCTAATATAATTCTAACTAGGATCTAGAGTGGATATGATGTATTTGATATTTAGGTAATTTGTTTTGGATTGACCAATTAACTAACACTCGCAATTCCCCAAATGATCCGAATCACTCACATATACCTAGAACACTTTATAGTTGTTTTTGTTGATGACATCTTGGTGTACTCTAAAATTCAAGAACATCATGACAAATAGATTATCATGATATTGAACAAACTAAAACAACATAGATTATATTCCATGATATCTCAATGTCATATTAACATTGATTGGGAGACATCATCTTTTAGAATTGTTTGTTAGTGGACTCATAGAAAGAGAATGCATGTGTATCTCTGGAAATACCTAATAATGTTTAAAATATAATTTTTTTGGTTTCTCTATATATAACAGAATCTTTATTATGTACTTCGCCTATTTAGAATCCCCTCATTCTATTTGAATAATAATTGAATAAAGTTGTAATTGTCTGTGGAATGTGTGTATCTATTCAAACAGATAATGACTCAGTTAAAATATGCAAAAATTATGATCCTTCATAAACTAGGTACATGGTATACATTGTTTTTTGATGTTTCCAACATAGGAAATGTGTATTGACGAATTAATGTTCAGGATTCCGTGAATGGGTAAACTCAATTGAAAATTTATGAATGAAATTACCCAATACATGATCATGAATTTTCCAAAATTGTTTATTTTTTAATGTGTTGGACACACTAAATTCTCAGAGAACAATTTAGTATGTATAACCGTAACATAAGCCTTAATTCAATCTTATAACATCGTGATTTAAATCATTGACAATAATGATGGGTTGAGTACATGCAGTCTTTTTACATTGATTAGGTTTACAGTTTATTAATGGGGAATATTGTTGCAGATTCAGGGATTTGGAAGACTAAATATTAGGTAGTTTCTTAATCTAATTCTAAATGGATGATGATGGGATTATTCAATGAGTTGAATCATGAGGTGTAGCATAAGGATGCGAATATATCCCTAGAATCCGTTTTTTTGTTCCTTTTTCTAATATTGATCAAGGAAAGGATGCAAAATGTTTTATAATGATTGGACTTACGGGAGAGTATAAAATATATGGATTCACCGTCTCCTTTGACTATTTGTGATTATGGGATTTTTTATGTTCATGGTGATGTTTTTCTGCCATCATATTTTTAGGAAGCGTAGAGGCATGTGTTTTATGTATCAATGAGGGTTGTGACGCTTGGATTGACCAAAATGCATCTTCTTAATCGTATAATGTATTGGTAGCAAAGAATAAAGAATGAGGTTGGAGGATTTTTTTGTGATTCCACACCAATAAATAGGTGATGGTCAATCATTATTTGTAGAGTGTTTTATTATATCCATTTTAAATTTTATAATGTAATATATATGAAATAATGAATTATTTTATAGTTGTTCATCTATGGATGCCTCTTAATGTTGATTTGATATAATTATTTGTGGATTAGATGACCATGGTGGAATATTTTGTGCGAATTTGAGATACAATGACCATAGATAAGTTGGCTAAATTTTATATTTGGGAAATATTAATGACTCATGGAGTACTGTAGACTATAGTTTCTCTTCATGATCAACATTTTACATAATGTTTCTATAATGGATTATAGGTTTTGTTTGCTACCCTAGGGTTTTGGAGAATAGATTTCTCCACATAGAAGGATGGGAAAACATGGAATACTATTCACATACTAGAGGAGATGCCTAGGGAATATATAATAGAATTTGGTGGATTGTTGTTAATGAAACAAGAGCTTCTTGAATTATTCTATATAAAACAGTTTCGAGGAGATGATTCATATTACACTGTATGAGGCGTTCTATGGTGGATCAGTTAGAAACTCCATCTGTTGGAAGGGGTTTTGAGAATATGAATTGTTAGGGCCGAGTCTCATGTCGAAGATGTCGGAACTTGTTTAGTTGATTTAGAAATTTATAGAAATGGATCAGAGTAGGTAGAAGATGTATGTGGATCAACATCATAGTCCTCTTGAGATTATGGTTGGTTATAATTTGTTTCTTTGGGTGTCTACATGGTTGGGTAACAGATGGATACAAACACTATGAAGGTTGGTGGCCATATAGGTGGGGTCGTTTGAGATTGTGGAGAGAACCGAGATAGTGACATACCTATTGACACATCCATAGTGTTATAGTGGCATTGATGGTGTTTCTTAGGTGTCATGGCTTCGATAGTATAACCCTAACTCATCTCATGTCTTTGAATTTGAGGATGTTGAGATTGAGGATTATGAATCATTTGAATATCATTCAGTTCATATTGTGGATTATAGTGAGAATGCCTAGTGAGGTAGAAATATACGTTTGGTTTGCATTTTTTGGAAGATGATAATGTTCAAAAATAAATTAAAGAGATATAGAATTATATGTGGGCTAAATGGCATGATGACTATTCATTAGATTATCATTGATGTGTGAGAATACAACATGATGATGAGCCGTTATAAGGCACTGAGGTTGTATGCTCTCAAATATTATTGAAGTGTTTTCTTGTTTAGGTATTTTTAGGTAATATTTTTTAGGTTAATGGAATATTATCACTATGTTTAAGGAATCTCGAGACTATCTTAGGGGATCAGGAGAATAATAAAGTGAGATATTGGCCATCATGTGCTTGTTGCACAGTTGGTGCATGGTTAGTAGTAATCAAGCTCTGAACCTGGTATTTAAAAGGGGACGGTGTTCATGGATTAGTAAACCATCAATGATGTGAGGCCATTCCATGTTGAAATAGACATTGGATGTTTTCCGGAATGGAGCAAGGTTTGTAAAACCATAAGTGGTTCCCTAGTTTACTATGTGATTCAACCAATATGGGACTGAGGCAAGAACATGGTTCAGGTATGGTTTGGAAATCTATTCAGCCAGTCCTTGGGCCCCATTAAAACATGGATTTATCAAATTTCCCTCAGTATTTTAGGTTTATCACTCAAAGTTATTCCTCCACCATCCTCTTCCATCCCAAGGATGAGCCTAAACTCTAAAATCATTCCAATGGTCGATATACTTCATTTATAAGCCATTTTTAGTGTTGTTTGTGGATGATCGAAGATATGGGTATCTCTCACCTTAATCGATCGTCACAATTAATAATTAGGGATTGTGGATTCATTTCAATTATTACAAAGCCCTAATACCCTCTCTTTCCAATTTATCTTTTGTTGGGGATTCAAAGTGTGCTTCAATACAGATCTATGTGTTTTTTATGCATGTGTTCATCTATTAATTTTAGTTAGATGGTCTATAATATATATTTTATTATAATTATGTGGATTTGTGAAACAATGTTTTTGTAAATGGTGACCTCTTGTTGTGTATAGGATTCATTTTAATTCATTTTTTAAAATGATCAGAGAAATGATGAATTAAACCCATCATGATCCACATGGGATGAATTGAGGTCTACTAGTCCAATTTAGGGAAACCCATGGGGAATACAAATACTTTGTAATTGGAAAATATTAATGTTATGTATTTAATTGACGTGTGGTAATGAAGATCCCATGATGAACATGTTGATATGATAGTTGAGTAGGAAAAGGATTATTGGTAGTCGTTATTAGACATTGATAATGGAATATTGTTTTTTTTATCACACAATAAAGAGGGTTAAATGGAATAATTTTAAGGTGTCTAATGACCTGTGATATTGAAATTGAAAATCATTAATGGGAAAATACATGTGAAATGATGAAATATGTGAAATGAGTTAATCTATTGAAGATACTGAATATGTTAAATCGGCCATGTTATGAATGGTAATTTCATTAAAGGGGCTATCTATGGTGTTTGGTAAATTTCTTATTGGGTTAAATACCAAAGATAAATTAATTTGTTAAATGAAAAAAATGGAAAGTTCTGTGTATTGATTTGTCATGGCATATTATTTTATATATGTGGTGATTGGATGAATAAGAATGTGCATGTGGATTTTTGGTATGTACGATATTGAATTGAGGCTCCTCATAAAAGTCATGTTAGAATTAGACTCTAAAATCCACCCTTAGAATGAATGTGATAGGGTGTCATACTAAATATCTACTCCCCTAAAAGTTTCATTTTAGAAGACAGCCTGGAATGCGGCTCCAAGATAAGTGTGATAAATTTTTTATGAATATTTTTATCTCTTATGAAATTGGGGACATGACTAATTTCCTTTTTTATAATTTTTTGATATAGGCTTGAGTGTAAACGATGTATACTCTTAACCAATGGGTTAATTTATGGAAATGATTTGACACATCGATTGGAAGAAATGATGGATGTTGTGAAGTAGATATTATTATCTAATGAAAACTGAGTTGTATTTTCATTTTATATAATTTTTATTAGTACATTAATTCATTATAAGTTTAAAATATATATTTTGTAGAAACCATTGTGGGAGACCTATAATGATGTACTCACACCTCACTCAGTCCATCATTGTGTTCAAGAGAAATTTTAATAATTTCCAGATTATAGAATGGAAAATTCTTTATTCTAGGGAGTTGAGTTTGGATTGGAATTTCCATGTATGAGGATTTAGACATGGAGTTAAGAACTTATTTGGGATGCTTCTATTATACTATATTTTTAGTTTCCTTCAATTTGTGTATTTTTATCTTGACTTGGAATATTAATTTTTTTTGTTGTGGCTGTATAATCTTTAGTAAATAGTTGGAAATCGATTTTTTTGTTTATTTTCTATTTGATTCCTAATTTTTGTATGATATATGTTGTGGAAATATATTGTAATGAAGGTATAGTCTCTCGACATGATTAATTAGACCATTGCTTCTAGTCGGCATCCTATAGAAAATAGGGAAGCACGTGGGAGGAAAATTAGTAACATTGAATAGAGCACTTGTTTAGTGGATTCCATGTTGGAGAAGTTAAGAGCGGTGATCCAAAAATTTTCCAAAAATCTACAAACATCATAATAGTAATTTTTGTGTCCTAGTGTGGCATATCGTAATTCATGTGACATTCTATTTTGATCACCTCGATAATCCCTTCCATAGTATTCCCCATGATCAATCTAGATGCGAGAGAAGATGGTGGAGGAATAACACTCTCTCCTATTGGGAGTTCTCTTAGAGTAATATATATCTAGTGATTGATGTTATTTTCTTGGACTTTCATTGTGTGTAACACTAATGAAATTTACTCTCTGGAAGAATAATATAATTTGGTTTATAATCTACTATATATTTAAATAAATAATTGCGCAAGTGCCTCTTATTTTTTAGTTAATATATAAAGGTTCCCTTTTTAATAATAGTATTTATAATTGTAGTATTTATTAAAATACACTAAACTACTGAATTTAAATTTTATATCATCAATTAAAATAATATTGAATATATTTCTTTCACCAGACATATAAACACAACGTTCCATTCCTCCCCAAAATTTAACTATCCATGAATAATTATTATATAACAAATAAATTAATATCAATGAATTATTTACTAATAAATAAAATAAATAAATATAGTATTCAGTAAATATAAAATAAATATTTATTATATATTCTAATCACATATTATTCACTCAAATAACCACTACCGAAATATATGTGATAATGAAAAAAATATATTATTATTAAACCCCGAATTAAAAAAACATATACTCAAAATTTTAAATATTATATATTAATAAATTATTTAAATGAAATTCTGGATAAAGTTAGTATGTGATCTTAAATGAATATTTCATAATGGCATTGGGTGATGTAGAAAAAAATTCCAATGGTTGTGTTTAGAATCATGATAGGGGTCCAATAGAGAAATGATTTAATGACATGAAAACATTATACAACATACGCGTTCACAGAGTGTAATATAATTTATTTAGCATGATATCTTTAATTTGGAATGTTGTGTTCATGCATCATCAATATATTTTATCGATTTCTATTTCATTGAATTTCCTAAAATAGAACATTCCTAGAGAATACCGTGGACATGGATTTATTAATTCTATATGATTTTCAATAATGGGCCGGAGATATCCACTTGTATTAAAGAATTCATTGAAAAAAAATACTATCTCTCATTATTAATTAAATTAATATTACTCATGAAAAAACCAACATATCATACCTCACTAAGATCATATGTCCTAATGATTTTCACCAGTACATAAAAGTACAGTTCTTATAATATTAATCAATAATAATAATAATTTATAATGAAAATTCAGACACTTGTATATAAGAACATCTTTTCAGACATTTAAATGTGTATTTTATATTGGCGGGTCTGGTATTCATAATACCATACACCTGATATTACCTACAGACTACCCAATGATAAGTTGCCTCAATGTCCTATAAGTATCAACCAATGATATCATATATCATTTGTGTCTCACAAATGATATCAACTGGCTATAGAACATATATTGTAATAATAATAATTTAAATCATCTAGGATCTCATCATAGTGGAGAACTATTATGACCTTTCATTGTGACACCATATCATTTGATATTATCATGTACCATGTTATACAGAAGAACAATCATGATGTATTAAAAAGTTTATTAATATTCAAAATTATGAAAACATGTTATTATAAAGTACATAGGTTTTTTTTAGGATACCAAATCCCTCACAACCAACATACAACTCATTCATATATGATCTCCACAAAATCAAAAAATCTATCAACCGTGTGACCATAATAGAAACAATATCAGGATAGTAAATTTATTATGCAACAAACATGTTAAATCATATAAATAAAACAACAATACAAATACCAATTTAATAAATTTTCATACCCATATCTCCACCCATTCTTTTTCATTTATTTTATTACTAATATTCCCCCATTAAAGTGGTTCAGTAGAATGAAATCATTGTAATCGGCTAAAAGTTTTTTAAAACATCTACACTCCCTATATTTTGTACCTATCATTTGATTCACATCATTGAAATACACCATTATTTAAGTTTAATGATTCAAATAATCACACATATGGGTGAAACCACATCAAATATTATTAAATCCCACCGAATAATATAATAGAAAAGAAAGAATTAATTTATTGTATAATAATAACTAAAATTACATATTTTGAAACACATAAAAAACTGGATTCTGACTACTCATTAAGATCATATGGATCTGTGGTTTTTCCATTATTAGTAAACTTTGAATGAATTTTTTTCTAATACATTCATTGGGTCATCTTCATGAACTACAGTTAAAGAAAAAAGAACAAAAAAATATGTTAATGAATGCGTAGTAGGAAATGGAGGTGGTGTTGAAATGATGGGATAAGGATCATAGGTCTTGAGATTCATCATAGGATATGGATGTGGTATACATGGAAAAAAAATTTAAGGTGAAATGGACATGGTAATTGAATAATAGGCTAAATAAGATGATGATGGAGGCATGTGTGGGAACCACCCTCGAGGCTTATGTGGAGGATTAAAAGGTGTGGTAGATTGGGTGCCATTTCTGGGTTAGTGTAACGCCCCGACACCAGTTTCCTAGAGTTGGTGAATTATTACATAACATTGACATTATCACAAAAGATCATGTCTTGAGAGACAGATTAGTTTAGTAGCTTTGAAAACACTAGATACATTCATAAATGTAATATTACATCATAAGGTGAAAAACTACAATAACATAGTCTTCATTTTCCACACCCATATCCTCTTCAGTCTATCCCTACAGGTCATTCATAAAATACTTATTCACATCTTGGAAAAATTAAAACATTGAAAGGGGTTAGATCAGATGATCAGTAAGGATTATAATATAGAGTAAACTATCATAAACATTTAAGGCATTGTATAACTGAAAAAAATCCTTTTAAACTTGAACTTTAGCATAATATGGAAATATAAAATGAAATAATTCCATTTACATATTCACATGGATATTCTACAAGTCGAATAATCACATGAAATATCAATAACCACTTTCATAATGTTATAATGCATAATGCAAGACTATCATAACCACATAGCCAAGGCCTCGTGCCAGGACTACAAATAAGATATTATCAAGGCCTTGTGCCAAGACACTAGTTTTTCTAATGAGACCTACCGATGCATCGACGATCTATAGAGGGATCCATCCGTCACATAATAAGTCCAATTCATTCCTTATATGAAAAGGTTTAATCATATAATAATCCATAACATAATCGTATCACATAAAAGATGCATAATGGAAACATAAAATTTCCACATTTCAATCATAGGACATCAATAGTATCACATTGATATAATCAAAACATTTTCAAAACAATTTTCAATACCAAAATAAATGGAAAGTAAAACATGGTATTTCATTTTCATTTTAAAATAAGAAGTTATGGCTTGTAGAGAAATTCGAAACTCAAATAATGGTCACGGTGGTGGAGAAGTCTTTGTCGCTGCATACGTAAGACTAAAAAACATTCACTTTTTTCGTTTAGTAAAACACTTCATATAAAAAGGATTATTTTTGAATAAACATAAAATTCAAAAGGGTTTATACACCGTAAAAAATATTTGTGTATAAAACAAATTATGTCTCGTTGAATGGAGATTGAGACGAAGTCCCTTACATAAAACATATAATTGAAGAAAGTATTAATATAGTTGATGGAAGATGTATATACACTATAAATAAAAATATATAAACATATTATATACAAATACCATCACAAAAACACTCTTAATACCACCAAAAAATCATGTAGGATGTTAACCCAAAGAATGGAAATTGGGTTAAGAAGTTCCATTACCTCATGTCCGACTAGACTCGATCCTTATTTAACCTCAAGAATAATAATGTAGAGTTAATTTCTACTAGATTAAGAACCTTTTTCAAGTTCATTATACCTTTCATATCACTTATGACCAGTTTATGAACATTATGTAATTATTCATCTTAATAACGGTCATTTTGTCGATCTTTGGTACTTGAGTCAGAAATAAACTTCTTATAATTACAAGTTGTTCATATCGTAAATTTTACATTATATCCAGAATTATATTAATTATGTATATATCATATATATCACATATATTCATTATATATATGCATTTATAATATTACATAACATTTATAGATAAGAATTGAAATGCACCATTCATGGAGACGGTAAGCCGTACGTACACATGAATGCTACTTTAATTTCTATTTCGTATTTAATGGAATGAAAACATAATGATATAAAGGTACATTATAATTCCAGTATAATATCATATATAATATCATTTACTTTATCCTTTATATGTCCCACATATGGCATTAACGGATCAAATCACTTTAAGGGAGCGGTAGTCCGCAATTCCTTTAATGAAGATATCGCGTTTACCACTAATGGAAACCATAATGGTATGCCAAAAATGCAAAATACAGAATAATATGGAAAACATAAAAATAATATATATCAGATATAAAAATAGTTTCATCACATTGGCCACCATGAAAGGTGTTAGAATGATTTTGAACAATCATCGTTTTGAGAGGTAGAAATTCGCCATCCACAGAAATAATATGTTATTTAACCATTAGATGACAGAGTGTGTGAGTGGTGCATGAATAATTTTTATAACAACATCCTAGTATATTTAAGATACTGTTGTTGTTACAAAAGAAAGGAATAAAATTAGTTTAAGGAGATGGAGAAGCAAAATAAAACAAAACAATATAAGAGAAAGAATTACCTTTTAAAGAGTGACTCTTTTTGATTTAATTCCAATGGCTTCCTCGTAAAGGATTATGCCCAAAGTGAGGCTTCTAATAGTAAGAGAGGGATGTGGAGAGAATAAATGGGCAGGTTTTGGCCAAGTCAAAGGCTTGAGAGGTGTGAGAAAGGTGATATAGTTGGCGGCCTTTTATAAAAGGAGAGGAGGGGAACTCAAAGGAAAGTAATGAAAAGATACAATATTATAAAATTATTATCGGATTTTAATGGTCCAAAAATTATACATTTCGAGGATAAGGTGATAAGGGTTCTAAATATACTCATGTAATAGGTTTGGGAAAAGTGTAAGACTTGGATATTACCTTATCTTCTTATTTTATTTCAATCATTCATTAATGAGGTAATCACTGCATCATCATGGTGTCATAAATAAATTAAGTTATTTAATGTATAAAAATTATAAAATAAAAATATAATGACATAAGGAATCTTTTTATCTTTCTAATAAATATATATAGTCAAATAATATGAGTTGTATAACCCCTTGTGAAAATTCTTTTAGTAAAATAATTCATGTTTGTGACATTTTTATTTTATCATTAAATAAACTGCTAATAATGTCATTTTCTCACCCAAGTGGCTCCATGGGGTCCACAAGTTAACCCAAGGATTTTATTGGTCAAAAATGACATATTAAATAAGGGTATAACATGTGTCAATGTAATTTTTATTTAATTATATTATTATTTTTACCTTAAATTACACTAATTACATCTAATAGTGATTAATAAAAAAAATGTTACTATTAACCAAAAATTTATATTCATATTATTGAACCACTTTTTACTTAATAATTACAACCATATATGTCGAATTTTTTGAAATTCAATTTGTAGAAGTGGTAATTTTTCTTTTATGAATGAAACCAGTTTTTTAATTACCACTTAGTGGTTTCACTATTCATCAGAAATAGTAGTTTTTTGGAACAACAACAAAAATTCACCCTAAGCTATAATTGATATTCTGAATTAAAAAATGATTTCTATTTTACAAAATTCCATTCATATAAGTTTCATTAATTAATTTTATAATTAATTCCTATAGTCAAAAAAATACCGTCTTTTAAAGAAACAATATCCATCAAAAGATTGCCATTTGTTTTTCCCAATTTCAAAGTGAAATTAATTCTAATGACAACTATTGGATAAAATGGTAAAATTATATTCTAATTATACATTAAAACCACTCAAATTCATAATATATCACTATTAATTATTTTTATTAAAAATGAATTTTTAAATTTATTTTCACTAAAATATAAATGTTATCCGAAAAGTACCAAACTTTTACCTTATGGTAAATTCGATACTCTGGATCTAAAAATGAAGTCCATTTTGAGAGATAATATTTATAAATATTTTAAAAGTAGGTATCACTATTCATAATGGCTACTTCAATTGGTCGTAGTGTGTTATTACATGAGGTTGTGTACAACACACGATGCCATATTATTCAAAGAGAAACGATCCATGGAATCTTGGGTTGTTACATTATCCACTTATTTAAGAAATTGCGTCCTCAAAATTTTAAAATGTTTCTTGGGAATAAAAGGTTGAAAATAGAAAATACCTTTGCGGAAAACCCACATCGAAAAATAGATTAATGGGGCCTCTATTTTAAATAATGAGTGGTAAGTATGAAGGTTAGTGAAAATAAAACATACTAGGGTTCCATGTAAGAAAAAATTGATATGGAAGAGATATCTAACCATCAATATCTGATGGAGAGTGGTAGAGAACATGGCTAGGAAAAGGCCAACCATTACAAAGCCATAAATTTGTTAAAATCTAAGGTTCTATCTAGGACAAAGTTTTTCTTCTAAGTTCCTTTTCTGAATTTATTTATGAGATTGGCTAAAATCATAAAGAGGTATACTTACATTATAATTAGTGTTTTATCCATTAATAAATATCTACCACAAACACATCATTCATTACAAAACATAATACAACTCAAAAATACTCTATTTATTCTAATGGTACAAGGTTCCAAATATTAGAACATACCATTTAGATTAGGAAATCAATTTTGTAATAACCAGGGACTTCCTGTAGGCTAATGGTAGGTAATAGAGGCTTCTCGCACTAGGGTTGTGGGTTCGATTCCTACATCTTTGTCCAATGCGACGGTTTATCCCCCAACCTGCAGGTTGTCCTTTTCCTAAAACTATAGTATTATAATATTCCTAAAATAACCTTCAAAAATGTATTAACTATAATCAATACTATCAAAAGATCAACTTAATCCATTCCAACATTTATAGTTATCCAAAATACCTCATTATAGACATTCTTTAAAAGGTCTCTAAATTCCAAAATTAATTATAACATCAGATTCCCTAAACAAAGTAATGTTTATATTATTGTCATATACTTTGATTACCTTCATAATATTAAAACCATAATGAATACAACATGTATTATAGTACAATCCTTATATATATCACAGTATTATTATAACTAGAATACAATCCTTGAGTCCAAAAGCACCAATACATTAAATATTCTGCTTCAACTGTAGTAACAACATTAGATTGTACATGATCCCTTGACCTTTTCTAAGGTATGTTTTTCTAAAACTTAGGACATTCATTTGCATAATGCACCATTTCCCTAAAATTTTAGCATTCAACATTGATAGCCTCTTTCTTTCCCTTGCAATCACGAGCCTGGTGTGCTTTCTCTCAACATTTAAAACAAAATCCCATTACTTTTAGGTAGGTACCAGGGGGATTATTCCCACAATTATCACATAATAGAAAATCCTCCTTTCCCCTTTTCACTTTATCTATCTCTTTTTCCACCATTCTATTCTTCACTTTCATTAATTTATTGTCATAAGATTTAGAGATTTCATGTTCTGTCTTGATAGCACACGAGACAATATCCTCATACGATGAGAAGGATTGTGAGACTAATTCTCAATGAAGGAAAGGTTTTAACCCATCAAAGAAATGTTCAATATTACTCCTTGGGTTACGTATATAATCTATAGCATACCTCACTAACCTTGTAAAATAATCCTCATACATTGCAACACTCTCATCTTCCTTTTTTCTCAGACATAGAAATTGCCTTTCAATATCTACTCGATGGTCACGAGGAATGTATTTTTCTAAGAAAAGATCTTTGAACTCCCTCCATTACATATTTGATACTTCATCATCATCCATCATGTTATGAATCAATTACCACCATTGATCATCATCTCCAGTGAGGCGACAAACATCCATGATAACCTTTTCCCTTTCACTACTCCCCAAGGCATGGAATATCATCTCTATGGAGTTTATCGACTACTCCGCTACTAAGGGATTTGTACTCCCATCGAATGATGTTGGTTGTTGCCTCATGAAGTGGTCTAACATTGATCCTCCACGCTGAGGATTAGGGTGCTCCATACGAGTAAGGTTATTATTCATAACCTGAGTGAGTTGTCCCAGTATGGTGATAAGCTGATCAGCACCAGTTGTGTCACCTTCCCCAATATAATTATCTTGAGCAAGAGGGAAATCCCTACATGGAGTGCGTGCATTGATACGGTTTCCATTCCATCCTCTAGGGGCCATTTATAAACAATGGAAGAAACTATATTAGTTTATGAATCAAAATAAATAATTCCATACTTGTAAAACACTTAATAAAAATTGAACGATTCATGGATATTATCCATAGTCATAAAAATGCTTTCTTTGAGGAAGTATATAATAATAAACCCTTCATAATGATATGAAAAGAAAATTAAAATTATCCTAATCATATCCACCGAGAGTGTCGTAAAGGCCCATTGTCGTGTACCAGGATACCCCTGGTCAAACCCGAAACTCATTGTTGGAGTATTAACACCTAGGTACATCTTTTCCAGAGCTGCCACTACCTACTCGTGTCCAGATATGGATGTATTGGTAGGAAAACATACAAAATATTTACACTACCAAAATTTTAGTAAGTTCATCTATACTAATCCTCAATGACTATATTAAGGTTATGTGTTCTAATCAGTGTTTATCTAAATATTGCTTTCAAGGATAGTACTAAACTGCCTCTGATACCAACTTTAATGCCCCAACCCCAGTTACCGAGAATTGGTGAATTAATACAAAACATTTGCATGATCTCAAATGATCATGTCTCGAAAGACCGATTAGTTTAGTAGCCATGGAAACACTAGATACATTCATAAATGTTACATTACATCATAAGGTGAAAAACTACAATAACATATTCTTCATAGTCCTCACCCATATCCCATTTAGTCTATCCTTGAAGGTCATTCATAATATACTTCTTAACATCCGCGAGAAATTAAAACATTGAATGTGGTGAGCTCAAATGCTTAGTAAGGATAATAATATCGCGGAAACATCCATAAACATTTAAGGAATTGTATAACTGAATCAAAAGCCTTTTAAAATTGAATATCAGCATAATATGGCAATATAAAATGAATTAATGCCATTTACTTATTCACATGGATATTCTACTAGTCAAATAATAACATTAAATATCTATAACCACATTCACTATGTTGGAATTCATAATGCCAGACTATCATAACCTCATTTCCAAGGCCTCATCCCAAGACTACCAATAAGATTTCATCAAGGCCTTGTACCAAGACACGAGTTTGTCTCATTAGACCTAACGATGCATCGATGAGTTAGAGCGGGCTCCACCCATCACATAATAAGTCCAATGAATTCCTTTTATGAAAAGTTTTAAAATTATCATAATCCATAACATAATCGTATCACATAAAACATGGATAAAGGAAACATAACATTTCCACATTTCGATCACAGGATATCAAATTTATCACATTGATATAATCAAAACATTTTCAAACCATTTTCAATACCAAAATAAATGGAAAGTAAAACATGGTATTTATTTTTCATTTTAAAAAAAGAAGTTATTGCTTGTAGAGGAAGCTGAAACTCAAATAATGATCACGGCGATGGAGAAGTCATTGTCGCAGCATACCTACAACTAAAAATCATTCCCTTTTGTCATTTAGTAAAACGCTTCTTATAAAAATTATTTCTTTTGAATAAACATAAATGTCAAAGGGGTTTATACACCGTAAAAAAAGTTGTGTATAAAACAAAATATTCCTCAATGAATGAAGATTGAGACGAAGTCCCTTACATAAAAAATATAATTGAAGTGAGACTTAATATTGTTAATGTAATATGTATATACACTATAAATTAACAAAATTAAACATATTATATACAAAAACCATCACACAAACACTTTTAATACCACAAAAATAATCAAGTAGGATGTTAACCCAAAGAATGGAAATTGGGTTAAGAAGATCCCTTACCTCGTGTCCGACATGACTCGATCCTTCTTTAACCTCCTGAATAATAAACTAGATTTAATTTAAACCTTCTTAAGAACCATATTCAAGTTAATTTAAACTTTCATAAGAACCATATTCAAGTTCATTATACCTTTTATATCACTTATCACCAGGTTATGATCATTATGTAATTATTTTAGTTAATAATGGTCGTTTTGTCGATCTTTGTTAGATGAGTCAGAAATAAACTTCTTATAATTACAAGTTGTTCATGTGGTAAATTATCCATAATATCCATAATTATATTAATTATGTAGATATCATATATATCATATATATTAAGTATATATATTAATTTATAATATTACTTAACATTTAGAGGTAATAAATGATATCCACCGTTCCTGGAGACGGTAAGTCGTACGTACGCAAAAATGCTACTTTCATTTCTATTCCAAATTTAATGGAATGAAAACATAATGATATAAAGGAACATTATAATTCCAGTATAATATCATATATCATATAATTTACTCAATCATTTATACATCCCACATTTGGAATTAACGAATCAAAGAACTTTGAGGGAGCGGTAGTCCGCAATTCGTTAAATGATGATATCGTATTTACCCATAATGTTAACCATAATTGTATTACATAAATGAAAAATACAGAAGAATATGGAAAACATAAGCATAATATATATTATATATAAATATAGTGACATTACAATGGCCACAATGAAAGGTGTTAGATAGATTTTGAACAATCATCGTTTCGAGAGGCAGAAATTCACCATCCACGGAAACAACATGTTATTTAACCATTAGATGAAGGTGTGTTTGACTGTATCATGAATACTTATTATAACAATATCTTATTATATTTAAGATACTAGTGTTGTTACAAAAGTAAGTAATATAAATAGTTTAAGGGGTTAAATAAGCAAAATAAAACAAAAGAATATAAGATAAAGCATTACCTTTAAAAGAGTAACTCTTTTTTATTTGAGCCCAATGGATTCCATGGAAACAATTCTGCCCAACCTATGGCTTATAGGAGTAATATAGGGACGTGGAGAGACGAAACATGCATGGTTTGGATGAGCCAAAGGATTGAGAGTTGTGGGAATGGTGGTATAGGTGGCGGCCTTTTATAAGAGGAGAGGAGGGGCACTCTTGGAATGTAATGAAAAGATACATTATTATAAAATTATTTTCTGATTTTAAATTTTAAAAAATGATAAATTTTGAGGATATGGTGATAACGGTTCGAAATATTTTCATACAATTGGTTTGGGACAAGATTAAGACTTATATTTTACCTTATTTTCTTATTTAATTTAAATCATTCATTAATGAGGTAACCACTGGATCATCATTGTGTGATACATAAATTAATTTATTTAATGTCCAAAAATTATAAAAAAATTTCATGATGTAGGAAATCTTTTTATCTTTCTAATGAATATTTATAGTCAAAAATATTAGTTGTATAACCCCTTGTAAAAATTGTTTTAGTAAAACAATTCTAGTTTGTGACATTTTTATTTCATCTTTAAATAAAAAGTTAATAATGTCATTTTCTCACCAATGAAGCTCCATGGGGTCCCCATGTTGACCCATGGATTTTCTTGGTCAGCCATGAGACATCCCATAAGGGTAAGACATGTGTCATGGTAATTATTTTATTATTATAACATTATTTTTACCTTAAACTACACCAATTACATCTAATCGCGATTAATAAAAAAAGTTACTATTCACCAAAAAATTATTTTCATATTATTGAACGAAATTTTACATATTGATGAATACCATGTATGTCAGATTTTTTAAAATTCATCTTTTAGAAGCGGTAAGGTTTCATTTAAACAAGAAATCAGTTTTTTAATTACCACTTAGAGGTTTCACTATTCATCAAAATTGATGTTTTTCAGAACAACACCAAAAATTCATGCTTAGCTATAATTAATATTCCGAATTCAAAAATGATGCCTATTTTAAAAAATTCCTAACATATAAGTTGCATTAATTAATTTTATAATTAATTCCTTTTGTCAAAAAAATATCATGTTTTTAAGATACAATATCAATCAAAAGATTGTCATTTGTTTTTGAGCAATTTCAATGTGAAATTAATTCTAATGACAACCATTGAATAAAATGTACAAATTATATTCTAATTATACTTTAAAACAACTAAAATTCATAACATAACACTGTTAATAATTTTAATTAAAAAGGTTGTTTTTAAGTAATTTTCACAAAAATATAAATGTTATCCGAAAAGTACCCAACTTTAACCTTTGTCTAAATTCAATACTCCGAATCTAAAAATGAAGTCCATTTTGAGAGATGAAATTTATAAATTTTTTAAAAGTATGTATTACTATTCATAATAGATAATTCGGTTGGTCGCGATGTTTTATTACTCGAGATTTCTTACAACACACGCTGCCTTATTATTCAAAAATAAACGTACCATGGAAGCTTGGGGTGTTACAGTTAGGTTGTGAACATGTATGATGAGTTCTCTAGGTAACACTAGGTGAACCCCCACTCAAAACAATATGAGTATTATTTGATGAAGTAAACTCTATATTAGACAAACATCCATAAATTTTTTTGATAATGAATAATTACATGACATTAAATGTAATGTAAAAAAATATTATAATTATAATAATCATTACGGGAACTAGGAGTGGAAATCCTATATTACACATATATTAATAATTATAAAATTATATCTTCCGTTGAACATGTTAAATATCATTCATAATTTTTATAATAATGAAATGTACAATTGTCTTCAGGAAGAAAAATATTTACTCAAGAATATAAATAACATGTTACCCAACACCAAAACATCCAAACATTGTTTAATAATGTCATGTAAATTTTATAATAATTTATTAAAAGATAAATAGTCATCCAATCCTTAAATTAGAGAAACTTTGATTTATTAAAATATATCAATAATTTAATAAAGGATAATGAAGATGAATGTTGTATTTCATATGGAATGCATTAAAAAATTTGACATAAAAAATTACACATCTTTAATTGTAAAGTAATAATGTATCACTTTTCTCCTTTTATATGCCAAAAAATATCAAATAATCATTGAATAACTCAAATAGTAACATTAAAATTACAAAATCAATGTAAATTATGATTACAAACAAATAAAGTGTGCATAACTTTTTTTTGATTGATCCAGTAAAAAAGGATTCAGTATTGAATAACATGTCTAACATGATTCATATAGATATAAAATAAGAATAAAATCACAAATTATGAATTTATAATCTCGCATATCACTAAAAAAGGAACGATGACATGGTTAGTGGTAAAGCCCTCCAATGGTATAGGAAACATGATGAAGGGTGCATGAAAAATGTATCAAAATTATAGGCAAGTATTTGTGAGGTGGGATTCATTATGGTGATATAACCCAAGACAATAAGTTTAAATAGTCAATTATATAACTTGTTATGTGGAATCATCAATAGTGGTGTTCCAAAGAAACATCCACAACCCTGGATATGAAGAAGAGTATAATAAAAGACCCAAATCATCAGGAAAAACCATAATAAAAATCTGGAGGACGTCAAAAGTTCCCATCTACCTTGTTTATTTATTTTTAAATATAATAAATTGAGTGACGTTGGATAGAGGAGAAAATAAAATCCATGGTGGAATTTTCCATGAGATCATTAAAATGAGTATTAGAAATACAATAGTGCATGATGAAATTATATTTTTTGATAAATATAAAATTCCAAATATCATGAATAATCAGTAGAACATTGTGAATATGACCATAAATTATGGAATATATATGAATCTTCTGAAATATTTATGATATAATGAATTTTATACTATTCTTTTCTAATTATAGTTTTAAATTCATGATTTAGCATTACTAATGATGTTCATTTAAATGGAAAACCATTCATGTGTTTTATTATAAAATAACATATTGGTATCACGTGAGTTCTTTTTAGGTTACATGGAGGCTACATGGAATTATAATTCATCGAACATGGAGGCATCAAAAAGTGGCATATGGATGATCAAAAAATTATGGGGAGATATATATTTAATTATAAAACTTAAATAGCCTCACTTGAATTAATGATTCATTGAATATAAATTGGAATAAATTTATTGTTAGTATTGTCAACATGATCTTAAATTAGTATGTTTTTCACCCTTGTTTATGGGTACGAGTAGTCAATTAAAGAATCCATATAAGGGTCATTTTATATTTTCAATACCTGTGTAAAAAGGTGTAGGAGATCACTGACCTATGTAATGGTATGCATAAAAATATTTGAGGATACACAAGGGTATACTGATCTATGTAATACTAACTCATGAATTATTCTATACAATTATAGGATTTAGAATAATGACAAAATACAGTAATAAAACAAAAAAATTACACCATTAATAAAAAAATTATTATATTTAATTAAAAATCATTGATAAATAAACTAAAATGATATATTTATCTATTATAATCACATTTATTATGAAACAACTAAAAAAGAAAACAATAGTCTACAAAATAGAAGAAGTTTTTTAATTTCCCTAGTAATATGTCATAGAAGATTGTAATCCAAAAAAATATGAATGAAGAGAGTATGACGGATGAGAAGACGGTATATCAGTGCTTAGGTGAGAGGAGAATAGTGCACATGAGTGAATCATGGAGGGTGGGAGGTTGAGTGATATGAGAAGAATCAATCGCAATTTCTTTGTACAAATTGCGTGAAAATGTCAAAAAATTAAATGATTTTTTAAAAAACAGTTAGGTTCACTTGTCTATACCAATGGTTTACATAAACTAATGGTATATATATATTATAGACACACTACGCTAATGGTATATAATAATAGTGTGTATAGCTATGTTTGGATTGAGACATTTTTTGTAGTGTATAAATAAAATCTAAAAATATAAATAATGTATATGAATTAAATTATTCATAATTTACATTAGCAAAATTTAAAAAAATACTAATAACGGTGACACTTTATTAGTGCCTACTGAAAATTTGAAAAAAGAAATTTTTTTCCTCTACATTTTTGAATACTAATAAATCTATCATTTATCATTGATTTTCGGTAGAGGTGGTAAAATTGTATCCTTTTTCAATAAAATTTTTATTTAAAGACAATGAGATGCATTAATCATAGTGATATATATGGCATTGTATCATATCAATATATGGAATAATAAATATAATTAATATATATGTGTAACCTAGTGGGTGTGTGGAGGCTCTATGAAAAAAGGAAATGAAATATAAATTCTGATATTATTGGGTATATTTAATTGTATGTCGTGATGGGGGAAGTCATCTCTCTTCTAGGGGATATTTAAAAAAATATTCTTTATTGATGTTTTACCCATTGAGTTTCTATCATGATATTGATGGTATTTCTTATACAGGATCATATATCAACATCATAGATAGATGACCAATTCTTTCAGGCCCCAATCACTAATGACATTATTCTCTATAACTTGAATAAAACATATATATTTTATTTCTAATGTTTCCTCACTTTGAAATCAGCTTTGAATTTTTTTCATAGAATCACCCATTTCAATCATTGAGTTCTTTAGTTATAAAATACTACGAAATATTGTTGCATTAGCACAATTTTAAAAATATTAACTTTGTAATATATATTATTAAATAAATAACATATGTAGATTTCTGATACATAATAAAAAACATTTAAATTAATAAACATTTTAATTGATGATTGTTAAATGTAAAGACATGGATTTTTTTTCTAGGATTCTTTTCTATTTATATGGAATATTTCGACTCCACAAAAAATGACGATATAAGATTCAGAGGCCCGAAGTGAAAGAAATGAATTTCATAACATTGTTTTAGATATGTTCTGTAAACGTGCAAGAGGGTTGTTATAATAATAAAACATGTGCTCAAAATTGAAATATGGAGGCACCGTTGAACTCGCAGTGCTGATATTTTTACAAGGAGACCTTCAACGTGACTGCAATAGGTCAAGGGTAGAAGTTAGTTTTTTCGATTTTTGTTAGAGAATAAAAATAAAATAAAATAAAAAGGCTTTAATTTTTTTGAAACATCCTTTTTGAATTCTGTTGGGGGAACAACCCGATCCCTTCTTTAATGTGTAGAAAAACATTATGAACCTTCAACTTTATTGTTCCATTTTATTATGCCAATTTATTATGCCAAATTAATGTTATAACTTTGATGTGCCAACATTAATTCTAAACTCATTAAATCAGCGCAATACCCTCTCATGGGAGAATCATTGGCAAACGAGGAGATCATTGGAGAGTTGGAAAGAATAATCACCAATGAAGAACCACCCCCAATGAAGAACGAGGACCTGAAACTGAGCCCAGATCAGATGTGTCATGTGGAATCGGAGAATGTCGATGTCACCATTTCATTGACATTGTCTTCTTAATCGTGAAATCACTTATGGGGGAATGATGCAGGGGTTTTATATATGTTTTAATTTATTTTCTTGATTCTTCGTATCCTAAATTAATGATGACAATTCCCAAATTAAAATAGCCATCATCCTACACATAAAAAATGATCCACTTTCTTTTTATCATTCATGTGTTATTCGTGCATTCTTCAACACCAATTACGTATTGATGCTGGAAACATAGTGTTTTTATGAGTATGATATATAGATAATGATATCTCGACGCAAGGATCGTGAATCTGCAATCATTTAATTTTTCGGGGTTGCAACAAAGATGTATGGCTCGTGGAAGAAGGTGGCATCCATCTCCAGGATAGCCACGAGGAAGGTGGAGCAATGCATGTGTGCACCTCTAGTTGATAAAGAGGCAGCTTCCCATTGGCCGCAACAGGGTAAGGTGGAGGCCAAAACAGGACGAATACATGCCCAGAAGGCCGCACTACAGTGGGAATCGTAGCGTAGAGCCATTTCTCCATGTTTGGCATTGGGCCCCGCTAGCGGGCCATGCTGGTGGGTAAGTATGGACTGCTCATTCATGAGTTGGGCCAAACTACGACCCAACAGGACGGGCCCACCCAGGCCTGAGCCATCCGAGAAGGAATTAGACCTAGAAAGGTCAAACCGAACTGGGTCGGGTCATCCGAACCAGCTCGGGTCTGGTGGCCCCGAACTATGTCGGGTTTCCAACATCCATATCTTATCGGTTAGACTGGGTCGGACCGGACTTGGGTCCATCCGGACCCAGTTTCACCTTTTTTTCCATAACATGAGAACCAGACATTCATTTGAAGAACTGTCTACGGTGCTAGAATCATGTGATCGATATGATCCATTTGGGATACTCTACTTGAGTTTTGGATACATTTGGAATATGGACAGGTAGGATCGATCCTAGAATCCAACCAGGCCCTTAGAGCGGAAACACTAATAACTTACAGATCGGGTGTCCGACTGACATTCCATATGTTTCTTTTGGTCACTTATGATGTGACAGACCATTGTGATACTATTTTTGTGGAAATTCGAGGTGGATGAGGTATGAAAAGGGATTGGGGGCAGTTCACTATAGCACGCTATGTACGAAACCCTCAGACTGGCTGCGAATTGTCGACTCCTAACCGTTTCGACTAGGAGTGACTCGACAGGCCCAGTGTGGAGTGCATATGTGTGATGCAGAATTCCCACAGTGGGGAGTGCCTCTATGTGACATGGAAGACCCACATTACTCAACATGTGGAGTACCTTAGAATGCCAGAAAGGGGAATTCCTCTAAGTGAAATGATAGACCCAAGGTGGGGAGTGCATATATGTGACATGACAGACCCTCGATACACGACATAAGAAGTACCATATAACTCCACAGATAGTAGTAAGAACCCTTATGATACATATCAGAACCACTGTACTTGATAGATGAGTAGTTCTTCAGCATCCAAGGGGTTCGACTTTGTGACTGGGAATGTTATTTGTTACTATCCCTTGAAACTCTATTGGCTGACAATCAGCTTCCACTGAAATCATGTGTGGGTAAGCTTCATAATTTAGTTTCTCAGTGTTTTATGCTTGGTTTAAGGGGAGTAATTATATTGTTATCTTCATTCCTTTATAGAATAGTGGAGATTTGAGATTTTGATATGGACCTTGTGCATCCTCATAATTATTATTGGTTTACACGACAACTTAAATACATGTAGGGTCATATTCTTAAGTAGGTTTGATAGTTGATTTAATGATTTATTGTTTATCCCTGGTGGATTTTGTGAGACATTCAAGGATATCGGGGTCCCTACTGAGTATCAATATACTCACCCTTGCATGGGCTACACCCGCACCCAGTAGTGTTTGGTGAAGACAGTGGAAAATGCTGATTGAGGACAAGGGTACCAGGACTAGTGGTAGCTCGATGGTGGTCATTTGATGACGCATACTGTAGAGATGACTATTCTAGAGATATACCTACCCTTCAGGGAGGATCCCTAGAGGGAGTTCACTCATGTTTTTTGCAATTATTTTTTACTTTCTAGTTAACATGTACTTATCAATTTAACATGTACTTTTCATTTTGGCTCGTATTCTAGACCCTTCACATTCTTTACTCACTCTGTTTACATTATAGGTTACTTTGGGCATAGATGTGTGAGTTTATAGGCTAAAAAGAAAATTCCATCCCAGTTTTTGGGAATATGCCTTTTGATGCTAGAAGCTAGCCCCTGGCCTATGGAAAGTAGGATTAGGGTAGTCACGAAATGGGCCCCCAAGAGATGGGTTGTGAAAAATGTGTATCATAAGAATTTGATTATACCGATGAACTATAACTCAGATATATTATATGTTGCAACAATGTTAAGTGTTATGAGTGTGGATTTCTATTCAAAAATATAGTGTTTGTGCGACGACCGGCATATCTATAAACTAGTTCATTGAGTTTTGTTTTTGACTCAATACATGAAAACACTAATTTCGTATTTGTTTTTGAATAGTTTTATTTTAATTTCCTTGAGTCAGATCACCTGGTATAAACATAATGACTATGGGACTCCAGTTTCATTTCCGGAAGCCTCCACGCAAACGGCCAGCATGGATTCCATATTGTGTACATGATGATCACTGACAGAGCAATGAGGAATCAGTGCAAGGCCCCCTTAAGGCAGTTTTACCACCATGGAGTGTACCATAAGTTGCACTACCCGTTGGGCAGCTAATTCCACCGTCCCCAGAAGTAGAGGGTGCATGCCTCTTAATCATGTTTCACAAGTTCAATCCCTAGAGGCCATTGACTTACTGAGGTGAGTATGATCCAGAAGGGGATGGGGATTCGCTAGATGTTGTGGATAGAGTTTTTATACATGTAGGGACACCATATTATCTCATGGTTATATTTTCTACCAACATTCTTCAAGCATCAGTGGGAAGATAGTGGAGCTTGATGCTCCATGATCACGATAAGGTCACACTAATCAGGGCGGACTTCAAGAGCCTTTTCATGGAATTGTTGATCCTTCTGACCCGATGATATGTGTGTATACCTGATCTTATCTACTTGTAGGTGGGTTGCATGATTGTTGCTCAATATTAAGTGATGTTCACAGACCTGTCATACTTCTCCACGTTAATGGTGAATGAACCTTTCTTTAGGCCCCGACCTGTTGTACAGGGTCTCATATGGGAGATTTTATCTTTGATGGTTTTACTTAGAATCCCGATGTAGGATGGTGTGTATGAGTGGGGACACTAAGTAGAAATCTTCTTTGCTAAGCAATTACCAATAGAGAGAAACACAACCAGTTGACTTGTAGCATAGTCATCTACATCTCGTAGTAGACAGATTATGTAGGGGTCTAAGAGGACCAAACCAATAGGAAAACAGTTGAAAAATACAGTGTCGGTGGTGTCCTGGCGTCACGTAAGAGAAGGATATGCAGTGATCATGCAATGTTACTAATGCGGCAGGCAGGGTCACATGGCTCGTGACAGCCCGACCCGTTGTACCTAATACCATAAAACAGTCGAGGTACTGCCAAGGGAGAGAAATAGGATCGATAGAGTAGGTATTTAGGAAAGAAGGTGGATGTGGATGAGGAGTAGGCCATGTATCATGGGGTTGGAGACGTTTCAAGTTTTTACTGCTTCCAAAAAAAAGTGGTCCACCACGACCACGAGTAAAATGTGGATAGGGGTGAGCTTTGCTCCAGTAGATTGAGGCTTATGACCACGGTGCTCCAGATATGATATGAGGTATGATATTTGTCTACAATTCCATATCATTAGTACATATAGACACATTTTTCAGTCACTCATTTATTGCCATGACCCTCATTTGGAGCTCAGAGATTTCAAAGGAGTTGCTGGCGTGATTCATATTTTTCAAGACTCTTATGGGAGATGATTTGATAATCATCCACTTGTTCTGGCAGTGTGAGCTTACTCTAGGAGGATATATCTTCTGATTGTATCTAGTAGTAGTGTTTTCAAGGCCTTAGAATGTCATCTTGGGCATAGAAAGGTTATCTACATTTAATTCTCAAATTGACTGTATTAGGTGCAATTTTTGGTGTGTCTACACAGAGGGGACCGATTTTTCCTTCACTAGTGAAAAGGGAACCATTATAGCGCAGGATATACCTAGAGAAGGGTGCAGCCGACCACACATTCGTTGGCAAGCCATACAATTTGAGTGGTTGATGTAGAGTGTCCAAACTATCCAATATTGGTGGAACATTATGTTGATGTTTTCCCAGACAATGTACTAGGTCTACCTCTTCATAGAGTGGTCGACATTTATATCAACTTATATTTAGGTAAGACACCGATATCTACACCAAATGATTAGATGTCTCCCTTGGAGCATTGAGAGTTTCAGGTATAACTTGGGGAGTTGCATATCAAGGGGTTTATTATGCCATGTTTTTCTACTTGGTCTACCTCGATTTAGTTTGCCAAAAAGAAAGATTGGAGTTTGAGACTATGTGTGGACTATCGACACCAGGACTGGGAGACCATGAAGAAAATGTTCCCACTCCAAAGGACTGATGATGTATTTGATCTGATGATGGAATAACAGTGGTTTTTGATGATAGACCAAAAATTAAGCTAACACCTGCTCAGATTATGTTATGAGGATGTGCAAAAGATGAACTTTAGATATCGGTATGGCCATTATGAGTTCGAGGTTATTCCTTTCATAATAACCAACACCCTATAAGTATTCATGGAACATAGGAACAAGATATTAATTCCATTACTAGATCTATTTGTGTTATTCTTCATGGACAAAATCCTGATATACTCAGTGACGGAGGAAGAGCATTCCTAAAATCTACAGATAGATCAGGACACACTATGTGAGCACTAGCATTATGGTAAGCTCTCGATGTGCTCGTTTAGGATCTGATAGGTTCACATTCGGAGACACATCATCTCGGAGGAAATAGTTGCCATGGATACAGTAATGATAGAGGTTACGAATGCTTTTGAGCCACCTAGGTGTGTGAAGGATGTGCAGAGTTTCCTAGGATTTGCTGGTTAGTACCATAGGTTTGTGCATGACTTTTCCATAGTTGAAATTCCTTATCAGCTTTGATGATGAAGGAGAAACCCTATTTGTAGTCAGGGAGACCTTAGAAGAAATTCCGGGATATGGTGAACATATGGACAATTTCCCTTCTCTTGAGGATAATAGTGGAAGGCGTCGGGTACGTAGTCTACTATGCTGCATGAGGGACCGAGCATGGTTGTGTCTTGATGCAAGATTGATTGGTTATCACATATGTTTCTAGACAGCAGATTCAACATGAGAAGAACTACGCCACCCATGACCTTGAGTTTGCAGTAGTGGTCTTCACCTTGAAGCTGTGGTGACATTACATGTTGGATGAACATTTTACTGAGTTATCTGCTAACATGATTCTCAGGTATATCTTCTATCAGAATGACTTAATCCCAAGACATCGGTGTTTTCATGAGTTCCTCCAGGACTATGACTTTGAGATCATCTATACTCCTGGGAAGGGGAACGTAGTAGCAGATGTAATTAATAAGAGGTTTGGTATACAATTTTGAGTGATGAGACAGAGTAGTTAACCACATTGTAAATATCCTACGTGGATCAAAGAAGGAAAAACTTATCATCTGTCTCTAACAGTCACTCCACCACTCCTTCAGTGAGTCAGGAAGTCACATCTTGGGGACAATGATTGCGAGGCTCGACGTGCTAAGATATACCCAGGACAGAGAGCTGATGTATTCTCTTATGGTGGGGAGCACGTTATAATTAGTAGATGATATAGTATGGTACTGGTGGCTTTATGAGAGGATGTGTTGAGGAATATCCATACGTCCCCTATAGAGGTACATTACAGATTGGAGGAGATGTACCCGGACCTCGGGTGTTAGTATTGGTGGTTGTGAATGAAAAAGGCAGTGGAAGAGTTTGTCTCTCAGTGCCTCACATGTCAGCATGTAAAGACAGAGTATCATCTTCAAGCTAGCTCAGTTCTTCTATTATAGGTTCTATTGTAGAAGTGGATTGAAATTTACATAGACATCGTGATAGGACTTCCACAGTTATCCATGAGTCATGATTCTTTCTGGGTGATCATTCTTCGACCCACCATGTTGGCCCACATCCAACATATTAGAGAGCAGTGATGAGTAGAGGGATTAGGACACCACTACGTAAAAGAGATTGTACGACTTCATGGAGTTCCATCAACAATTGTCTTCGAATGTGATTCATGATTTACTTTCCGGCAATGAAAGGGGTTTCATGAAGCGTTCATGAAACAAATTTAGTTGAGCACCACATTTCATCCTCATACTAATGGTCAGATAGAGTGGACTATTCAGACCCTCAAGGAAAAGCTGCATGACTTAGTCCTTGATAATGATTGTAGATGGGAGGATCACATTCTTTTGGTGGAGTTTTCATACAACAACAACTATCACTCCACTAACAATATGGAACCATTCGAGGTGTTGTACGGGCAACATTGAAGATCACCACTATGCCGGATAGACCTAGGTGAGTCAACATTCCTGTGACCAGAGAAGGTATGGGCTACCACGGATAAGGTGTAGATCATCGAGAGCTGATGAATACTATATAGATAAGGAAGATGTCTGATGCAGATCGGAGACATATACCTTTAGAGTTCTAGGATGGTGACCATTCCATTCTACGGGTATTACCTCGATGAGGATTGTAGAGATTTGGTAGCTGTGGAAAGTTATTTCAGAGTTCAATCAGACACTTTCAGGTCCTCAATAGAGTTGCTTAGGTGGCATACCTCATAGCTCTTCTACCTATGATTCATCATGTTCCTAACATTATCTATGTATTATAGCTGAGGAGATACTTGCACGCCCCTTCATGCATAATTGACAGAGGCGAGATTGACATCGATAATGGGGAGACATTTTCTGAGGTTCCAATAGATAATGTGGATTGACAGGAGCAGTTTCTTCATGGGGGGTCGATACCTATGCTGCACATTCGTTAGAAGTAGGAGAACCTCTATGAAATTACTTGGGAGCAGGAGGCTTAGAATCGTTTTCAGTACCCCCACATGATTCTTAGATTCTGTTGGTTTTTTCGGGACACAAATCCCTAAGGTGGGGAGCATTAAATGACGCTGATTTTTTTTCCTTGTAATTTTTTTAATTAAATGGAATATTCCAAGTCCCCGAATATTTATGGTGTTTGATTTTGAGACCAAGAGTGCTCAGAATATATTTTGGATCTTTTTTAGGTACGTTCTATAAACATGTGAAGGGGTTATTGTATCATGTAAACTATTTCTCAGAAATGAAATCTGAGGGCACTATTGAACTTGAATCACCGATATTATCTTATAGAGACCATCACCTAGAGTGAAATAGGTCCTGGGTAGAAGTTGGATTTTTGGCCTTTTTTTAGAATAAAAATAAAAAAATATAAAAAAATTATATTATTTTTTGGAATACACCATTATGAATTCTGGTGGTTGGGAGCACAAGAACTCTAATTTAATGTGGGGAAAACCCTTTGGACCCTTCTACTTTATTGTGCCAATTTATTGAGCCAATGTTTTGTGACAAAATTGATGTGCCTACATTAATCCATAACTCATTAAATAAACACCACAACTTCTCATGGGAGAATTGTTGGAAAAAGAGGAGAGCATTGGAGATTTGGAAAGAACATTCACCAACTAAGAACCACCCCCACCGAAGAACATGGAACCGACACCGAGATCAGATAGAAAGAGTCTTGCGAAAGTGAAGAACGTTGACATCACCATATCATTGACTTCGTCTTTATTCTTTCAAAATCTCATACAGGCCAATGAGGTCGGGGAATTATATATGTTTTAATTTATTTTATAGATTGTTCATATCCTAAATTCAGGACGATGATGGCCAAATGAACACAGAAATCCTCCCACTAATAATCTTTGCTCTTATTATTTTTATTCTTCGTACATTATTCGAGCATTCTTCAATGCATGATATTAATTGACATTATAAACACAGAGTTATGATTAGTGAGCTATTTGTACATGGACACCATGACACAATAATCACAGAATATGACATTGATTAATTTTTTTGGTCTTGGAATGAAGTCGCAGTGGCTCATGGATGTAGGCGGTGTTCGACACCCAACCTACCACGAGGAATTCTTGGAAACACGTGTCCGCGCCACTGATTGAGGAGGAGATCATGACCCATCAGCCGCATTGGGGTAGTGTGGCGGCCATCGATTGCCCGACCATGTGGCAGAGTGGCGGAGCCCGTCCGCGTAGCCGGTGGGGCAAGGGGCAGAGGCCGCATGTCCACGACAGACGACGAAGGGCAGCCTGCATTCCGACTGGCCATTGTGGAGCTGCAGCGTGTGACTGTGCTACTGGGAGGAACATCGCCCAGCCTTTCGGCTAGCCGTGCCAGACCAGGTGGGGAAACTCCATCAGGACCCACATGTCACCCATCTGAACAGTCCAATGACATGTTTGGGACAACAGATTCTATGCACTCCCCCATTGGTGCTAGATCATGCAGACTTCCCATTAAGCGGACTAAACCACAATAGGCTGCACCTTCAGGCTGCGCCACCGGGTCGCGCCACAGGGCCGCGCTGCAGGGTTGCGCCACCGGGTAGCACCGGTGGGTCGTTCCAATGGGTGGTGCTAGGCTAGACTATAAGCCAATGGGCTGGGTCGACCATGACCCAAGCCATCATGGATGGACATGGACTGGATCAGGTTGACCTAAACCACATTGGACCGGGTTGTGAATATCTATAGAGGTCATGTAAATTTAGTAATTATATATCTAAATTTTATAAAAATTAATTTCTATGATTGTTAGAGGATTGTTTTATAGCCATTGTTGGTTCAATAAAATTTTTATGTTGACCAGGGTTGCGAATAACCTTACTCATCTTCAGTATCTCTTTTGGGGGTGCTATTTTCCTCATCGGTATACTCATCAGGTGCCCCTAAAACACCCCTACACACCTCTGGTGTGCGGATCATTTTGGAGCCTCTAAGGGTTCTTCATTCTTGAAAATATGTTCCCATTTCTCATATACATATATAATGCATGCTGATTCTATGATAAGATCCACTGAATTATCAAGACATATGTTCTTCGATTAGCATGTGATCTGGTTGCCCAGACATTTGTCTGCATTATTAGTTTTCCATAAACATGTTTACTCATGTGATTCTTCATCTAATGTGTAGTTTCTGTTTTTTCGCTTCTATACATTTCATTTTTAATGAATATGACAATTATAAATAAAATCCCCTTTCATTTTTAAACATATATATGATATGAATATAGAAAACATATTCACATTGTTTTTTATATCCAATTAGATGTAATTACTATTATGTATCTCTATACTTGATAATATAGTTATTGAAAAGTGATCCATGACTTCTATAAATATATGATTTTAATAAATCATATTCATAGAAAAAAATTGTGATGGCCTCAACCTGTATGATCACTACCTTTGAAGCCAATTTATTAGAGATTCCATGAGAGATAACGTTTCTTGGTTTTTCCCTAGACCAAGATGATAATGATATCCAAAAATTTAAAGGTAAGTGAACTCGTTCATGGGAGAAGTTATAGCTCAAAGATATCAAGTCCCAAATCATGTTCACCAAATGGCCCCAAGAAAGCCCCACCATCACACACAATAATCATAGGGAATATACTAGTGTAATAATGGGATATTTTTCAGGACCTTAGAATTATGTTTTTGTAATGTATTTTTTAAAGAATAATGAATTTACATTCTTTCTATTATAGTTAATTTGAAAATTATTTTTAATGCACAAATAGTATTATTTCATAATATTACATTATAAAATATTTTATTTGTAATTAATGCATTATTTGAAATAAATAATATTTTAATTAAATGTTATTTTTATTTAATTACTTATGTCAAATATAAATAATCATATAATTTTTATGAAGTCATATATAATTTATGTTATTGCTTGAAAACATTTTGTCCAAACTTATCAGTATTCATTAAATGAGGGCTTTTATTTTAAAATATAAAATTCAGATATTTATAAAATTATTTAGAAAAAGTGAATATTATTTTTGGAATCTTGAGTTCGAACTATTCCAATGGTGAATTTTTCATATTTTTCAGAGATAATAAATTTCCTAGTTATAAATGAAATATTGTGTAATTATATAATGTGTTTTATGATTTAATAATGACCCAAAAATGATTTAATATAATACTAAAAAAGGTATATTTTGAAAATTAAATTTTTTCCTTTTAAAATAATGTGATTTGGGTTTTTTTTCATTAATTTTATAAATCCTTATTGAATCCTCCATGTCATATAAAATAATTTAAGATCTAAAAACAATTTCGTTGATAGTGTGACTCACCTAAAAATAACCATGTTAAAAAATTCAATGCCCTCATAACATTTCATTGTAAATTATTTTTTCAACTCCCCTTGTCCAGAAACCATTGGAAAAAACATTCGATGGTTTTTGGTTATAAATATTTTAGTGTGTAGTGTCTAAAGCCCAACTTATAACGAATTACCCAACATTTTCTAAATAAACCAACCAAATTTTACATTTTTCTATTCTAAATCTATTTTAATAATGATCATACTCTTCCCATATTCCCTAGAGTCCTCCAAATCCATTCCAAGCTCCCAATAAGCCACTACCAAGCCATTGGGATCACACATCCAAGTAAGGGTCCCTTTCTTTCTCATTTTAATCCACGATTCCTTATAATGGTAAACCCTTTTTATTTTATTTGAAAAATAATGGGGTATAATTTTAAACCTCCCAAATAATAAAATTATAATTTATTTGAAGATGATATGCCTTATTATCTCTCATTAATCTCTCCCATGTACACCCATTACAATGCCGAAATTCCATAAGAGATTTCATTCATCTCATTTACAATCCATAAATTCTTTTTTATTGTGCATCTAAATTCAATATCATAAGTTGGGATATTATGTTCCATAATCCACAATAATATAAATTTAATGAATATATTATTATATACCCATATCTTTCTCAGTAACCGAATTTACGAATTTCTAGTTCATGACGTGAGGATATTGAAATTGCAACATGATTTTCCATGCCAAAATTTTCTAGTACTGAAAACCATACACATTTTTCTATCCATGTTATTCATTGTATTCCCATGTATGTATTAATTGAGTACATTTATTTTTGTTTTTCTTGACCCTTTTCAGTGAATATATTATGATGTTTAATGAATCCATGTTTTATGATCCGTTTTCCACACTTATGCATGAAAAGAAACTATTTTAAAGGGCATGCCCTGATAGTGCTCTAATAAATTATGTAATGTTTAGTATCATGATATGTCATGTAAAATAAGTGTTAGATTATGTTAATTCAATTTAAATGTGGGTTTACACAGGAAAATTAATGTTCAAAGAGGGTTTACCAATTACATCCACGTGCAATGAGACATAGCTCATGCTATTATTGTATTGTTTGTTGTTTCCACATTTCCATGTTTGTAATATCAGGCTATATTAAACCATTATGTTCATGTTTCTTTTTCACTACATTTATAAGGATATTATCTAACATTTAATTTATTCTTCATATGGTTCCACGTTTATTCTCTTATAAGGATTTATATATTACCCTTTTCTTATGTATGTCCCCAGGTAATCCCATTCAAGGATATGATGGATGGAATGCTTTAGTCATGTAAAATATGGTTTCAATAATGATGTGTATTTCATGATTGAATTTATCATGTACTTTTCCTAATCCACAAATTAACTATGACTATCAATTTTATGATATTTATTGAGTGAATTTTTATGTAATAAATATTGGTTAAATATTAAATAAACAACAGGTTTTTTATAGTTGGTATCATATGATTTGTTCTGTTGATTCTGCAATTAAGATTAGAAAAAATTACTGAAATCCTTAAAGATAAGGCTTAGAATATGAAAAACATCTGTAAATTTTGGAGTATATATACTAATTGGTTTGTCAAAAAAAATCCATGTCCTTATATGAACATGTAGAGGTGGCCCTAGCAATGATTTATATAGGTGTAAAAACCAAAAACAATGCATTGAGCTAGACATGAACATGAACAGGTCCATGACAACATGACCTGTTTCACTTATAGGTTGACACTCTCTAGGTATATGATCTGGTAAATTCATAATAATATAATGAACATTTATTATGGGGTTCTAAAAAACCATAATAATATATGTTATGATGTGGATTAGGGATAACATAGATTAATTCCTAGAAGTTCATATGTTTTGATGATAAATTTAATTTCTAACTTATCCCATTAATTTCATTGGATTCCTCATTATAGATTAAACTAATTAATTTAATCATTTCGATAATTTCATTTTATTTTATAAAATTTATGTTAATAAGAGGAATCAAGAATACTACTAATGAAAATATGAATTTGATTACTTCACTAATAATATTCACAATCTTTTGGGAGTGGGATCGAAAACAATGTAATGATACAATCTCTGTTAACATATGTTGTGAATAGAAATATGGATCACTAGTAACATCGAACCCCCCCCCACTTAATGAACAAGTAACAATTCAGATCATAATGAGACAATGGCAACCGATATTCAATGGATCGTCTCATCTGTCAATCTTCAATAAATGGATCTATGATATTGTGAAGATCTTTCCCATCCTTCAATGTTATGAACAAGAGAAGGTTCTTCTAGCAGCTTATAGTATAGAGGATAATGTTAGTAAATTCAAGAAATTGACAAAAAATACGAAGCATGAGGAAGTGATCTAAAGGATGGTATGGAAGGATTTCTAGAAAATATTTTTTGAAAAATATTTTTCATGAACCATCCATTTTATGATGTAATGATACTTTCATTACCTAAACAAAAAAGATGATGAATATGTTGGTTTCTACTAAAAAAATGATAAGTCATTCACAACATTCCTCGAATTTTTTCATCAGGCCCAAATTCAAAGTTGACCACATCATGGGGGGGCTAAATCATAGACTAAAAAATCAGTGTCAATCCAATACAATGATAGCTTTGAATAAATTTACTAATGTGACCTCTAATTCATGATGGAGATCGGTGAATATCTTGGTCATAATGGGGACAAGAATATAAATATTGACTTTAATTCTTGTATTATGATGGATAAATACAACAACACAAAAAAATTATAGAACCCCACATGTTAACAATGCAGAATGAAGCACCACAAAAATCGCATATGGAGATCATGGAAAAGAAATAGTTGTGGATGAGATGGTAACCTAACCAATAATTTCAAATTGGAGGAACCCCTCAAGGTGACATAGGAATGGAATGATCTTCTCAAACGTCCACGTGTTGTATTAATCTACAAAAGAAAATAAATAGAGCAATTTTTGAACCACTGTCCAAAGCCATGGGTTTTCAAAGGAAACCAAAAAACTCAATGGAAACAAGGGTATGCATTTTCCATCCCTAACACTGATGTAAAATTGAAAAATGAAGTAGTGATAAAAACATAGGTTAATCAATAAATAATGGATATTTTAATTTTTGATTCTAGTTATGCAACATATTTATATCCAGATATTTTAATAAAACATTCCAGAGACCACCAGAAATCATGGAAGTAGAGATGTTAGGGAAAACAAAAAATTGGGAAATTATATAATCTCATTCATATATCTCCTCCCATATCACTATTCAAGGATTGAACATCCCTAAAAACCATATCATAATTCTATTTGGGAAATTTCATTTAAGTCATGACATGGATTGACTCTCCCTATATTAGGCAAAATAAAATTCCATTAGAGGGAAATTAATCTTTGTATGGAGAATCAGCCACAAATTCAATAAAAGTGCAGAAGGAGGAGGAATCATATTTAGAACCATTGTCTCAAGAGTGGTAATTACATCCATATGAGCAGGCCTATCTTGATCAGAATATAATGTCTATGAAAGGATCCATTCTCAATGACATTTATATTTTGAGAGAAATAATTGACGGGTTTCCTATGGAATTCCACAGTATTTTTCAATGTAGAGATGTTAAATTCACTATGGATCTTATACATGGGGCATTTCCGATATCCCAGAATCTAGAATTAATTGTTGTTGTGGAATAAGAGAATCTAAAGAAACATATACTGGAGAATTTGGGTAATGGTTTCATATTCCCATGTGATTCATCATGGGTTGCACCAGTTCTCTTCATCATGAAGAAGGATGGATCAATGTGCTTTTTCATTGATTATAGTGATCTAAAAAATCACAATAAAGAACAAGTATCATTTTCTGAAAATTTATGACTTGTTCGATCATCTATGTCGGTCACAATACATCTCTATGGTGGATTTTTGGTCGGGATATTACAATGTGAAGATTAAGAAGGAGGATATCCCCATGAATACATTGCATACAAGGAAACAACATTATAAGTTCATAGTGATGCCATTAGGACTCACTAATTCTCTATAAATCTCCATGGACAGGAGTTATAGAGTATATATAGAGTAACATGACGAATTTGTGATACTCTATATGGATGATATTATATTAATCTTCAAATCCAATGATTTTCAGGAGGATAACCAAATAAATTTCATTAATACATTGCAAAAATAGTTTCTATATGAAATGTAAATAAAGTGTGATTTTTTGTATAATGAATTCTCATTAATTGGGTATATAATCGAATGAAATTGTATAACAATGCCTCCTTTAATGAAAAAATAAACTGAATGATTTTTGAGGTAAACATTTGTGACAAGAATCCATTTTGGCATTGGGTTTTCTAGACATTATCACCGATGTGTTGGAATTTTCTCATGATTGTCAACCCCTCATATCATGTTAACTCAAAAGGGAGTCAAATTTTCTAGGAATGAGGAATGTAATGAAAACCCCATGGAGTTGAAAAAGAGGCTTATCGCTACCCTTATGATCAGAATACCAACATGTAGGGCTATTTTCATAATATTTTGTGATTCTTTGAAGAGGGTCTTGTGCAGTTTGTTTTAAAACCATTAAAAAGTCATTGACTATGACTCAAGGAAGTTTAAAATTCATTAAAAATATATCCCACACATTATCTGGAGTTACAATAGTGTTCCTTCCTTTAATAATCTAGAAGCATTATCTCTTTGGGGAGATGTGTAAAATACATACGGATCCCAAAAGTTTCAAATATATATTCATTGAAAAAGAGCTGTATATTCACCAATAATGATGTTTAGATCTAATCATGGATTACAACATCTATATCCAACACAACCCTATTAAATAGAATAAGGTGGAATATTCACCATGTAAAACAAACCCAATAAATATATAATTATTGAGAATTGAAAAGGATGCAATATTTGTAGATTTTATCATGTTGGACATGGGAATCACATATATGGGGAAAACATTAATCATTTCACAAATTATTTCTCAACTATACCTTATGGATTGAAAAAATGAAGCTCAACAAGATGATGTTGGAATTCAGATGAAGGTGGAAACAATTAGAAAAGGGACATCCATAGATTTTGATGTTAATAAAGATGGAATTGTGAGATTTGGGTCGATATTATATATACCATCAAATCCTTAGGGAAACAAGGAGGTGGAAAATGATGCACATAGATTAACCATCCTTATATATCTTATAAGCACAAATATATATCAATATCGCCAAGAACACTATTGTTTTGATTACAAGAAGAAGTTGATTTTTTAATATACATCAAATTGTCTGGTATGTCAGTATATGAAGGATGAAAGGCAGCTATTTAAGGTGATGATGCCACCATATCCCATATCAATATGGAAATGTGTAATCATTACAATGGACTTTTTAAATAGATATCTATAGTCATCCCAAGGAAATAATGGTAGTTGGGTGATCGTGGATCATATAATAAAGCCAACACACATAATTACTAATTGAGGGGATTTTTTAGTAGATCAATTAGCCTGAATATAGATCAAAGTTGTGTTAACACAATACTGATTTCCACTATGGATTATGTCTGATCGAGATCCTTGATTCACATCTATGTTTTTTCAATGTATCCTGCATGTTCTAAACAATGATCTGATATACAGTATGGTTTATCAGCCTCAAAATGATGGCCAATTTGAGTGTACAATCTAAACACTGTAGAATCATGTTAATATATTTATGAATGGACTTTGAAGGCGGATGGGTTCAACATCATCCTTTGGATGAGTTCTCTTACAACACCAGTTTACACAGATGCTTCCAAATTTCTCCTTATGAAGACTTTTAAGGGAAGAGGTGTACAACACTGGAATGTTGGGATGATGTTGGAGAAAAAAAATTCTAGGTCTATAAATGGTTGATGAAATGGTGCAAAATGTTTGGACCATCCAACATCAAATCAATGCAAGTATGAGTCGAAAAACGAGCTTTGATGATGCTCATCGATGTAAACTAGTGTTTGATGTTAGAGGCATTATTTACATCCAAAAATCTCTGTGGAAGAGAGAGATGAGATTTGGAAGGAATAGAAAGCATAGGCCATGGTGTGTTGTCGCTTTTGATATCCTTGATCGCATTAGAGATGTAGACTATCTACTGGCACTCCAACTGAAGATTTCTCAAGTGCATGATGTATTCCATGAATGACTCATGAGATTGTACATACCTAACCCATCACATGTACTCAATATAGAGGTTTTACAATTAGAGAATTACATTTCATATTAGGATAATAAGGTGAAGAACATATATCATGGAAAATATGTTCTATAAAATAAGACGATGCCCCTTTTCCTAGTGTTGTGGAGAAACCACATGTTTGAAGAAGTGGTGTGGGAACTGGAGGAAATGATGAATTAAGAAGACACACATCTATATTAGTGTTAAAAAAGGAATTTTTTTGGGAATCATTTCTTAAGGGGTGTTTGTTGTAACTACCGGAACATTTATGAATAAAATTCTTATCTATTATTTAATTAAATTTATTTTGGATATTGAAAATAGATGTAATTTTTTAATCTGATTTGATTTAAATGAGTGTTATGTATTGTTACAGTTGATAATATATTTTTTTAACATGGATTATGTGACTAGAATAAATAGAGGGTTTAATGAAATCATATTGATAAAATCAAAGGATGTAATGTCATCAACCAGTAGGATCATTCCTTATGAAGACCATTTATCAAATCATTCAATGGAGATAGAAGTTTTGTGAATTTCTCTAGATCAATAGAATGTTGATATACAACATCTTAATCTTGAGTTAAACTGTTTGGGCTTAATTTTTTGCTTATCAAAATTAGAGAGCAAAAAATATTCATCGAACAATCCCACGAGTGCCCCACTAACACACACCTCACTCGTAGGGTGATTACTGGTGTAAAAAAGGGATATGTATAACGACCACAAAAATTGTATTATATATAATATTTTGTAAATAATAATTAATATAAGTACATTAAATTACTGATTCTTGGAAAAATATTTGTTTTTAAAAAAAATAGTACTTTTGGTTTATATTGAATGCAGAATACCATTTTTATAAATTAATGTAATTTTTTTAAAAAAATATTTTAATAAAATATTTTTATTCTGTAATTACATTTAAAAAATTTAATTATCACATATTTTTTATGAAGTAAAATGTGAATTATTTTAATGTTTGAAAACTATTTTTTCAAAACAAATCAATTTTTAATAAATGGAAGTTTTTATTTTAATATATTAAATTCAATAATTTGATTAATTATTTATATAAAATGAGTATTATTTTTATTATCAATATGTCAAAATAATCAAATGTTGTATTTATCATAATTTTCTAAGGAAGTAGAATATTAATGTAAAAAAGGAAATCAATATAAATATATAATGTTTTTAAGATAGCTTAATGACCCAATAGTGATGTAAAAAACAATAAAAAGAATATTGGTCCAAATATATTTTTTAAAATTATAATAATTGGATTCAATATTTTGTATTTTTTTATAAAGCCATAGTGAATCCTTCAACACTAATAAAATATTTTATCATTTTAAAACAATTTAATTGACACAGTGACTCACCTCCACATAATAAAGGGAAATATTTTAATTTATATAGAAGATGGAATTATAAAATATTGGATTCTTTTTCAATTGTATAGAAACGTTGGGAAAAATCCATTTTTTTGGTTTTTTGATTCTAATATATTAATCTGTAGTGTCCAAAACCTAAATAATAATGAATTCTCTTTCTTTTCATTTATAAACCTAAAAAATTAACATTTTTTAATCAATAATATAATTTTTTATCTCTACAATATCTTTTAGATACTCCCAAGAGTCCTCCTAAGGAACCCGCAAACTCCAAATATGTTTCTCCAAAGCCATTGGTATCACACATCCATGTATGGGTTTCTTTAATTCTAATTTTTATCCATGTTTTCTTATAATATTACAACATTTTATTTCAAATTAAAATAAAATTTGGTTTGTTTTCAAACAACCAACATATTTTTTTAGTTATTATATACTCCTCTCTCTATCATTAATCCCTCCCATGTTCACATGTTACCATGTCTAAATTCCTTATGTGATTTCTGTCTTCTAATTTCCATTCAATGATTTATTTAATATTATTCATCTAAATTCCACTTAATATGTGTGTAAATGATCATCCATGATCCGATTAATATCAATTTCATGGATATATTATTATATACACCTTTCACTCTCATCATCCAAATTCATGAATTTCAATTTGACAGTTTTATACTGCTGATATTTCACATTGAATTTTCCTGACATAAGCATTGTGTAGTGAATACCATTCAAATTTTTCAATCAATAGAAATAAAAAATTTTACTCATATATATTGACCGAGGAAAAATATGTATTTCTTCCAAATCACTTTTTTGATAAGTATATTATTATTTATAATTAATCCATGTTGTAGGATTTGTGTGGCACAATATGAATGAAATTAAAGGATTGTGAAGGGTGGGCCCTGATATCAGACCAATTCATTGGGTATTGCATTTTATCTAGATAAACCATATAAAATGGGGGTTTTCTCATGCTAATTCATGATCCATGAGGGTTTACTAATGATTATTTTTGTGAAATTATGGTTTACTAATGATATCCTTGTGCAATGATCCTAGGATCATGAGAATATCATGTTGTTTTTTGTTTCCACATTTACATGTTATGATGATTATTCTATATCTGGCCATTATGGTCATATTTCATTTGGCCTCAATTGATATTCCTATTTTCATACATGTATTGTATTTCTCATTTTATTCCATTCTTCATTTGTTAATGTGCATTATAGTTCACCCCCATCTTATGTATGTTCTCAGGTTATTGAATGCAATTATAAGTACCATGTGATGTTGTCGTCATTTAGAAGATGTTTTAAAAAATGATGTGTATTTCACATTTAATGTTAGTATCTACTGTTGCTAATCCACAAAATTCAAATACATCAGAATAATCTGATTTATATTAAGTGAATTTATGTTTAATAAATATTTTATAAATATAAATAAATATAATGGTTGTTATATTAGCTGACTATCTACATTGACTAAGTACACTATAATATTTTTTTGTTTTGGCATATAAAAAATGTGTGTTTGTGGTTGGAGTTATTTCTGTTTAGTTTGTGCCAAATTTACTGATACATGTAAATCCTTGGGCATCCTTGGTTATTTTTCCTTGTTTATTCTTTTTCAATTGTTTATAATTATCTATACCTTCCTCCCCACTATGTATGAATGTGTTGTCATTGTAATCAAATTCATTTTTCTATTTCGTATATTGAATTAAACCATATTGTTTATTTATTGTTAAGTTGAATTATTTGGGGGGTGGGGTTGTTTAACACCAATACCCAATATCACTTTTAATATATGACTCATTAGGTGGCCCATAGTTTAGCCTTTGATAATTGAATTGGTTAATTAAATATGGAACAAAACCAAATTATTTAATAAAGATAAATGTTTATTTTGAAATGATTTCTCATTTTTTTGTAGATGATTAATGTCTTCTATTGTGGTAGTGAGAGACTATTTTAATTTGAAATCTACTTGCCCTAATTAATGGTGTATTTTTCCATCTTGACAATGATTTCTACATTCAATGTTATCTGTGATCTAGTTATGAGCCTTTTTAGGTGATGTGATATGAGACATGGAATGAATCAATGATGTGGGTAGGGATGCCCGAGTTTGTGGATGTAGGTGATACCCATGATGGATACAATAATGTTGATATTCATGAGGGTTTCATATATTATTAATGGGGATATTTCAGGGTTTATTGTTATGCTTACTTTTGGTTCTGTGGAAAAATGAATTTTTTTCATGTTAATGAATCTGTATAAGGGTTGAATAATAAGTTTTCTTGTTTTACCTAAATTATTTTCCAATGTTATTGAGGAAGATTTATGTGATTGGTTATAAATCATAATTTTATAATATAATTTTATCAAAGAGTGCCTACAACTATGGAATGGTTATAATATTTAATAAATTTGTAACTCATGGTTTTAGTTCATGGTGGAATGAAAATATTAATGTTAATACTTGGAAACCACATACTCTTATGGATTACTCTTTGAGGGTATACACATCAAACAGATGGTTAATAAAATATAATAATCTGAATTTTAATTCAAAGTTAATTAAATAATTAACATAATGTGAAATATTAAAAGGGAAGAATGAAATTAACATATCTTCCATAATTTATTGTTTACATATAGGATATTTAGTCCTCATAAGTAGCGATCAGTTGTTCAATAGATGAAAACTGAGATGTGGCTATGACGAGGTTAATTCCTATAGTATGGATATGAGATATACTATATATTTAATAATTTATGATTTCATATTCTACACCACCCATCTCGGTAGGTAGAGTGGCGCTCAGTGGACTTTGTGATTTTTTCTCCACAACATCTTATTTGTGGAGCCACAAGCGACTGACTACCACAAATGGTCTCATCCACATCTCCTTATATTATTATGTATTTGTATGCATTTTGGATAGTTTCTCCAAATATGTATGTAGAGGTTTGTAATGTCATGTGGTTATTTAACACACATTAACCTTAGATATATTATTCAGTGGATTATTTTTAGAATGATATCTATGGGATGTGATTTCTAGAGGTACAATACTTAGTGTATGAGTTTTTTTGGCATGGGGTATAATACATTATGAATGTTACATGTAACACATGCTATTATGTATCATAAAAAATAATTGGTTTCTATATAGAAACGTTTCAAGAGATGATGAAAAGATGTGATGAATGAGATGCATGTCATGTTACCTAGGAAATGTCTCATCATGCACGAATACTTTAGAGAGAGATGGCTCAAGACAAGTGGAAGTTTGTTATATCAGCAAACCAGTGGAGAATTTGATGTGGTGTGACGTTGATTTATTATTATATTATATGATCTCTTTGGTATATTTAATTTCGTGATAAATATCCATGGTGAGGCTTGGTACTTAGTATACCTAATTAGGTGATGATTTTTTTAACATATTATTTTTTAATCATTAGAATTTTTCCATTCTATAAATTTATAGAGGCACTGTAGAGGATCCTACTAAGTGTACAATTTTGATCACCCAAATTATATATAATTTGTATTAGGTCTACATATGAACCTTTTATATTTGGATAGATATAACTAGCTTCTGGTTTATAAGGAGATGTTTCTTCTTCATGGCCATTGTTGAGTTTTCCATTTTGGTAATTTCAATTTATCACCTAGTATTTATAGTTTCGTATGACATTGTGTGTATAAATATGGTTTTCTTTTATATTTATGATCAGGATTTAATTAGTTCATCTATCTTATATCTCAATTATTCGTGTTTCTATTAGAGGGAAATGCCTCACATTTATATATTTGATTTACCCTTGAGGCTAGTTGCTAACATGGGACCTACTGGTAGATGGAATCATGCAATCACTATCAAAAATTTCAAATTACTAGACCAATAAGGGTACTCATTAGGTTGGGGGATGGATTGCTGAAATACATATACAAATAATAGTATTATTGATCATTCAAATAGAATGACTAATGGATATTTTTATGAAATTATGAAGTTTATTTATTTCAGTAGAGGATTAAAATGTTACTATATCCATTTTATCTGTAGAAAATGGGAAAATAGTTATCAGTTCACATGAGATACCATGAGGGGGAACATATTCAATAAGTTTTTTATAAAAAATTGTAATATTATGACTTGTTATATGGAATAATATATTCATTTTTGTTTAATAGAAAATATTAAGATGGATATTGATGTGATGATGACTGATCTGATCTATGAAAGACAAAATGAAAAGTTATGTGGGTTGGATCCGAAAGAATTGACATAAAAAATTTGAAGACAAATGAGATGAATATTAATTATAGTGTAGATCAAAATTCATTTGGTTTTTATGAAATAATGGATGATGTACAAACAGAATGATATTTTTAGTGTGATGCCAAAGTGAATTTTTTTATCATGGTTTAATTTTAGATGAAATAATTTAATTATATATAAAATTCATCATTAATATTGTTTTTTATATTAATGAAAAATTATTTTCAGCGATTGTTGTGAATCTGGAGTCATAATACCATTCTCCAATGTTAAAAAAGAACTTCTTTTTCACAAATGAGACAAAATTTTCATGTGAGAAAAACTATATTTTTTTATAATATTAACACTCCATTTGTATAATTTTATAGTCTATGGATCTTACAAGAGGAAGGGTAATGAGGGTAACAAAACATATCAATGTTAGATGATAAAAAAAGAAACCAAATTTTGGAAAATAAGATGCATCACTTTCCACTAAATCTGACGTAGAAAATATTATTTATGTCATCTAATGATTCCAACCTAATGATACGACACATTGAAATAATTATGTGTAATGATATGATAAACCACCCCATAAACTCTCTTTCATGGATGAATTATAATCAAATGCACCTTGACTTTTTGAAATATAGTAATAATTTATAATTTTGGATAGTAGTAGGGGAATTTAATATATTCATGTATTTCATTGGTGCAACTCAAAACCAATAGCCCATGGCATTGGTTCCATATAATTTTTCTATATACATTTTTATGAATCGATAATTTCATTTATGTTCAATTATTATTGATGGACCAGGATGTATGAGAGATAATATTGATGTTTACCTTCATCCATCGATATGACAAGTTGAATGAATTTTGCGGTGATGGTGTCATAACATAAGGTTCTTAAATGAATGAATTATTGAAACTCTAAGATATTTTTTCTAGAAAATCAATGATTTCCTGGATTATACTAATTTATCATGTTGTAGTATGAATGGTTAATTTTCTTAAAATTGATTCAACAATAGTATAAAATTCCACTGTATTAAACATTTTGACATGTGGACAAACAAGAGAAAAATACATTTCCTTCCCCTTCAACAGAAGTTGAAAATGACCAAATTGGAATTTTATGGTTTTAGAGAATTCAATACAGAATAAAAGATAATGAAATGAGTTGATATATTATCATATATAGTGAAATAAAACTTTCCCATTTTATATGAATTTTAGGATTAGTTGGCACCTTCATTACCAAATATTAATTGTGCGGGTAGAAGACAAAGTAACAACTGGAAGGAGAAAAATATTTTTGGTAATAAACCTTTCTAGAAAATTAACATATTAAGGAATAATTTCGATGTCATGAAGACTAAATGCTGTTTTAATGATAATATTATGTGGACTATTTTTGGTGTTACTGGAATATCGAAGGATAATGTCAATCCATGACATGATTTTGAATAAATGGGTTTATGGAAACAATTTCATTTACAAATGGGTGACAATAACGAAGAATACAAGACTAATATATAGTATACAATGAGAAAAAATAACATTTAATTACATTTTAAAGATTATCATGGTTCCTCATGTCTTCTACTCCAGAAACAGTTGAAAATGCATGACAATCACGTACTACATCAACAGTTTATTCCAATCCAAATTTTGGATTTTTTATCACCCAATTTTAATCAAACATAGATTATTATGGGTAATTTTTGAAACATATTTTCTTAATAAATAAAAGAATGAGTGATTTAAAATTTTTACATTATAGAATATTACCTACACAATTTCATTTAGAGAAACTAACCCCACCTTCATTGTTATATGGTATTCCTCATTTGATGGTACTTGAATATACTAAAATGAATTTTATGTAGTAGATCTCATCGAGAGGTATCAATATCCACTAGTAGAATCGTGGATTAGTGCTATACTATTTGTCCTGACTATAATATAAATGGAGTAACATGATTAAATAATCCCTCTCTAATTCATGATAGTTCAGATAGAGAATGAACTATATTTTTTGTGGATAACATCGAAGTGGTACAATGTCATTGATAAATCATTTTCAATAGTCCCTTAGAATCACCGTTTTTTGAGTATGTGACTTATCAATTTTACTATTCTACTTTTACATATTTTAATTCATAGATATTCTGTTCATTTAAACATGGAATTTTCTTTTACCAGAATCAAATTTGTACGATAAAACAAGATACGACATGTCCTAATGATTAACAAATCCAACATCCCATTATGCATAATTTCATGATATTTTAAAGTCTTCATAATGTATAATTTCATTTACATAATGATTGATGAATAATACTACATTATTTATGCATTTATAATTATTGAATTCAGTGATATACATAAGTACATAACATGTAGGAGTTAGGTGACCCTACAAAGACTGAAGAATTTTACCCACTAGATGACAATCCATCTAAAACGACTCATAATTACAAATGTAGATGATAATTCTTGTTAATTAACATTAAATATGTTGAACTCAAACAAGATAAAAAAAATAACTGATTTATTATCCATATGTTCATTTGGATTAATAATATGGTCTATTTAAAGACATCATTGATGTCTTATATGCACTCTAGTTGAAAAATTTATCGTTAAGGTGTAATTGGGTTCATACAATATATGGAAGTAAAGTTCAACAATTTTAGTTCACATTGGAGAACAATAAAGGTATTTTATATAGAGATGAACAAGTTAGTAACATTCTCTTTATTTTTACATCTCATGTAGAAAACATTTTCATCACCACTGTTCTTTATAATCAAAATTGTAATGTTTATATTATAATTTCATGGTGATGAGTATATTTTAATAAATGTGTTGATCCCAAGACTATAAATCTTTATTCACAACAGTATGATAAGCACACTATTAATAAACACATGGAAGATATTCAATAGTATAAAGGATGAAATGAAGAAGAAATGATCGATTATCATGTCTAGTAAATGTTATTATTATTTTAAAGATAAAATTTTAATATATTATTATCTATTAAACTCATTATAATCAATTTAATGTTTTACTATATTTACTATCACATTATTTCATATACATTCTATGTGTTTTCATCTATTAATTCTTTCTACATCTATATATATGTAAGTTGAACTGGAACTGTATCCACATTATTCTTAAGAGTAATATAATTCTATGGGTCCAGGTATGTATGAAAGTAGATGTGTTATTATAATTTCATTTAAGTGTTAAACATATTTATTAACATATTTTAATGTATTTGTGAAATAGCTTTCAATAGGGTTTGAATAAACCCATTATTCGTCTAATATGAGTGGCCTTGGATGTGTGATTTAATCCTAACAAGTACATTGATATATCATTTTATGACATATACCAACCCATGAGAGAGGGTCCAGATTAATTTCATCACCAATTGGATCATATCATGCACGTCCAACATAGATTTCCATTTACTACAAATGACATGGAATCATTCCCTTAGGTCACATTAAATAGACTATAGTGGGGAGTTTTTGTATAAGAACCATTTTAGATTCATAGATATTCTTAAAAAACACTTACATTTGATATAATTTTATTTCTTAAATAGAATAATCTAAAAGTTATCAACAATGAGTTTCAACTAGTGTAAATGGAAATTGTTGATAAATATCGAGATATTATAATGGTATAGTGATGAAGGATCATGTGATAAAAAAGGTTGGTTCCCTAGACATTATTGATTGAGTTCTAAGAGGGGTTTTCACATATCAATTTCATAACATGGTATCATATTTCTTCATTGATGCTAAATATGGGAGACAATTTTTTTATATTTCAAATAATAAGTTACATTTTAGAAGCTACAAATTGGTTGTAATGGATTGTATGTGGGGATGTTGTGTCATTCTACGAATCATGTGAAGTAAGGACTACATTGCAGGATTGGACACATCACGTTTCCAAGCTCTAACATGGTGTATTGATCATTTATTTTTTACATTTTTTATTTAATATGGTTTTTTGTATTATATGTATATATTATTGGCCTATATATTCATGAAGAAGGCACCAAGACTGCTAGAATTTCGATGTTCATGGTGACTCTATATCGAAATGATTCTATGGATAGAAATCATGTAAAATGATTTTATATTATAAAACAATATACATATACCTATACATGTAGATATATATTTTTATATTAAATATTAACTATCTGTTGATGAGTTTGAATAAATATCAGGTCACCATCAATAACATTGCATGTAGTGAGATGAGATATTTCAACGCTTCATTGATCATGATGGACGTCGCTATAACATGACATTAGGAACAAACATTCAATGTTCTATAGTTTCATGTTATATGGTTTTGGACCACATAATTCTATGATTACAAAATAATGTACATATTTTGAGGTTATATGCTTGCTCCGTAGAAGGTATATAAACTATTGCTAGTTGAGGTCAGAGCACAATGGGAATATATCTTCATGGGACATTGTGAATGGGATCCTTTGTTTCATTTTTATATAAATATTTGTTTTATTACATTAATTATTATAATATTTGAAAATTTTATTTTTTGTAGGCACCTACTATAAAATACATATGTAGAAGCCACGGTCCTACCAGATTCATTAGATTTAATAGGTGTGTTTCATTTTACATATGAGTTTCCTATTTATATTCAACATATAATTTAATTAATTATTTTTATTGTAGTCAAAAATATAATTTACATTTTCATTAAATAAAATTGACTTATATGTGCATCGAAACAATCTAAATACATTTATTTTAAATAAAAAACATAAAAAATAACCATTAAGTGATTTCTTTTCATTAAATTTGAAACACATGTCAGTTGTATGATCAATAGAGTAGGTGCAATTTTATTTACATTTTAACATTTAATAATATTTGAAAATTAATTTTTACAAGTATAGGTGTAAAAAATGCGGAAACACAATTTTATTAGTGTGAAATTATAAGAGAATAATGATCATGGATTAACATCAAATCCAATGAAATTGATTTTAATGTAATTTATAATCCGTAGGAATTAATAACACATTAATCTGATATCCAAATTGGTCTGTATGATGAAAAGTGAAGTTTATTAACAAATTCTTTTATTTTATTGACAAATCAGATAAATGGGATTAATACTAACAAAACACACTTGGTTTTATATTAAATAGAGGGATAGAATCACTGATTAAATTTAGATGAGTTGGAGTCAACGGTCCATCCATTGAATGATCATGTTTCTCAGTGTGAAAGAAATCCCTGGTCATAGTGTATAGTTTTATTAAAATGACATATATCTAATTAAGGTGGTCAAAAATTATAAAACAACATCATATAGTTGTGAAAAAATTAGCAGAACCGACGCCAAATCATTTATTATATGATGTATGAAATAACATTTCATTTTGATGCACAAATTGATCAGAATGACTTATTGTTAGTTTTTTAAGTAAAAAGGCACCAAACAAGCTCAGGTAGACATTAAATATTTTGAATATTACATTTACGTCATTTATAATAAATACAAATAATTTACACATTGATGTGATACATAAAAATATATGTTTGAGTAAAAGTCATGTTTCTCTCACATAATTGGAGTTCTGTGGAAAATCCAAAAATAGAGATTAATAAAAAGTAAACACACTTGGATTGGGATTATTTTTTTTACAAAAGATCACAAAATCATTTCTGATCTATTGGAATAATTGCCACAACTATCAGAATATGGTGTCTCTAGATATGATGGAAAATACTGAGTATAATTGAATAGTTTAATTAATATGAAATATCTCCCACTCAATGGTTAAAAACTAGAAAATGAAATTAGATTCATGTTAAAATAATGTATACTATTCATTTAATCATTTATATTCTTTTAGAATCATAAAAACATAAATTTGATGCCCTGGATGATCAATATATCTTAATGTGTGATTTGGCATTATTAATATTTTTTATAATGGGAAAATTTATGGTTTGGGGTCAGAACCATCCAAATGAGCATGGAATAACATGAAATCTGTGGAAAATGATATTTATGTCATTTCCAATCAATATTTATAATTGCATCATTGATTATATAAAATAAATGTATAATATGATTGAATGTGTCTCCCTGTCAATTTATAATCATGTGAAAAATCACATATAATGGAATAATGCCTAGAGAACACAATTGGATGGAGATGACATCATGGGGGAATGATATCCCAGACATTTTTTTGAAATACAATAGCTTATTTTGTGTCCAATAGATTCTTATTTCTCTCAGAATGAGAGAGCACAATAGGTAACATTTTATATTTTTATTAAAATGATATATCCACATTAAGGGGTATAAATCAGTTAATGGAATATGATAGTCATGAAAATCTATGATATTTTCTGTTGAATATTTTCATGAACTTATCCAATAAAATAATCATCTATATGTTTCATATGATGATCTGTATGCCTTTTGGTGTGATTTGAAATTATTTAAATTTTTATAATTATTGAAAAATAAAAGTTTAGTGGGTCAGAACTAACCAAAAATGAGCTGAATTACATGAAATATCTGAAAAATTCTATTATAGTCATTTGAAATCTATATCAATCATTAACACATTGATCAAATACACAAATTACTCTATACATTCAAATGTGTTTCTATTCTATGCATTTGGTGCAAACTAAAAAATATCATATTTGGGTTGATCACATGGTAGTTGCGGACCATAGTCAAACAACATTATTTATTAAAATCTAGGAATGAAGGATAGAGATGATCAATATCATTAACAAGGAGTGTCTTTTGGGTCATTTAATCAGTATTCTAATACCTTATTAATATTTCTATTATTTTCATTATTTATAAAAGATCACAAACGTTGTGTTTCATTTTATTATATATGAAAATGAACAATATAATCAAAATATATATGGACCAAAAATGATTCTAAGTAATGTATATTTTTATAATGATGAATTACACTTAGTTATATATTTATTTACTTTTTCTTAATCATCCAATTCAATGAACAATTCTATATCAATCACATATTCACCCTCCACTACTTTTATTGGAATTGATGAACTAGTATGATTGAGATATCCATAAATAGGGAAATTGTTATTGGATCCAAAGAATATTCGATTAATATTAGCCAGTGGGGAGGATTTTAATTTATGAATTAAACTAAAACAAATTGAAAATTCACAAAAAAAATGATTAGACTCAGTCATCATCTAATTATTATAGTATTATAATCATATCTAGATATTACCTAATTATATCAGAGTTTATCGATATTGTAGACACCCTGAGGAAATTGTTCATTAGAAATATAATTATAAAAAACAACGTTTTTATACACATGAACAATAGAAAATAGACTTGTATATATATGAAATAAAATAGTTTATAATAGTATGAATAAAGTACATGAATATATAATAATTTACTATTGTTTTTTTAATTATTAATCTCATGTCCCTTTTATAAGTAGGTGGACTGATTTTATCATATGCGGATTGGGCGGTGTATCTTATTAATGTTGCCAATGAGATTCTATAGATTAATTGTTTCAGAAGGAAATTGGATGAGATTATATTATTCTAAAATCAGTCTATATCATCAACGATGTCCCCACATGTTCTCTAAACGGTTAATTTAGGGAGCCAAAATCACCCTATGGATCATTTAGCCATTATCCAAGGATCTAATTTCAATGGAAGGTGCTTGATGGATGATTCTTCCAAAAAAATTGATGGAACCCATTTTTATTTAGGATGTGAGGTCTGGCTCATCAAGACCTTTTAGGCAGAATAATTCCAACTCTGAGACTCTCTTATTGATTTATGAAATGTTCATATGTTCTTGAATTCCGGGTTCATTCAGCATCATATATAGGCAGGTTACACCAGGGTTAGAAGATCATAATATATATACATGGTTCTAACATTTCATAGAAAACACTCACATGATAAATGTGATGGGAACTCTAGATTTTATCATCATCCTTGGGGAATGAGAGGTTTATTGATGTTTGGATCAAATCTAGGAGAAGGGAATCATACATATCCTCATGAGAGGAATTACAAAACACATAATTTAGAGACACATAACATGACACATTAACTTTTAATTTCATGTAGTGAGTACGACACAGTTGAATATGCCAATCCAAGACTTGTTAATCTACTTAAGCCATAGTGTCCTGAGGGACACCTAAGAGATATTTTCTCCTGTGCAGATATGACCCTACAAGGTATATATACGGGAGATCAGTATGTCTAATTTGGGTGTTCAATTTTGACACTCAATATCATTCCTAAGTGACCCAATTATTTTTGAATCAATTCCCACATAAATTGGATTGAGTTAGGAAATACACCCATAAGGATCTCTAGTGTGGTAGCATGATTGTGTGGGTCTTACATATATGTGTTACTGAATCAAGGAAGCTGTTTTGGGGATCAAAATTTAGATAATATATTTAAAAGAGAATGAAATCGGTTCATAGTAAATATTATTATGACCTAGTGAACTAGTGGGTATTTATTGGGACATTCTTTTAACAATAATGCCCATAAATTTCAGACCATAAATAGTCATCCTATATATCCTAGTCATATAAGGAATCATAGTTCACATAGCTTATTTTTGGGTGGATTGAATGTTTTGATCATTGTTATCCATTAATCCCAATGAGTGATTCCTTGTGTGCGAAACAATATGAAGTGATAGTTCTTGAAAATCATAGATATTCACTTCGTCACCAATGGATTGACTATTGGATGATGGTGGAAGAGGATGGGGTGAGACGCCAATGTGGGAGAGGGAGAGAGAGTACGTTCATTGTGTCGGTCAATCCCATGTTTATGTCATATATAATAAAACTAATTGTTCTATTAGGATGTGTCCATGTGCCAGACCTTAGAGGAAACAGAGAGACACATCCCATATGAATATCTAGGGACATACCATAGTGGGTTTTTCCTCAAGTTGGTTCTGGGAAAGGGGAGAAGTTTCACACATCATCAATGGAAATGCAAGTGTGATCTCCTGGTTTAACACTACCCATCATGTAATGGAAATGAAAATTGATACATTTGATCCACCAAATTTGGTTGTGCATGTGATTATCATTTGGATGGACCATGGTTAACCATATTAATTTCAACTTAATAACATTCTAGGACCCCATAACATTATATGGATTACTCACATGTCTTCTCTTACCATGGATTTATAATCTCATAAATGTAAACAATTGCACCCAGTGGTTTTATAAAATTATTCCAGTTTAATTGGAAGATGTTTTGGATAGATGACCGTGTAGTGGTAATTTTAGGGGTTGTAGTGGATGTAAATTTGTTGGAAGGACATTATTGGGAATATAATAGGGAATTACATAGGACACCCAATTCTCTGTAGCACTTTTTTTGTGTGGGATAGAGGTTTTCTCCCATAGAGTACAAATATGAAAGTGGAGGGGACATCCACATATCAATGTGGTTTGTTAACTTAGATTTAGTCCACATAACATTTCCTCTAAGGAACCATTTTACTACCACATAGTGTGGTGCTATACGACAGTTATTTCCTTCCATGTAGATATTCTTTGTGCCGTGTAGGGATTAATCAACATAGTTTTACTCTATTTGGGATTCCATATTAATGAAGGGGAATTTTTCATGTGGTTCATTGTTATCTAATCTATGATGTTCATATGGTTCATATTTAATAAATTGGTTTTCATTCATCAAATTATTATTATGTTTCCTTTCTTTTTATGATATGTAGTGGGTCTATTTCTTTTGGGAATCATTTGTGGGTCTTTACATCATCAATCATTCATCTAGGGAGGCCAAACACGCCGTCATTTATTCATTCATGTTTATTATTTCTCTATATCCCCCTTTAGTCTCCTTGATGGTCCTTTTATAGAGTTATGAGGATGTTTTATCTTTGGGAATGTGAAAACTTTTACAAAATACCATAGAGATATTACTCGACCTACTGATGAATCAGTCAATTGAGGTTCGCCGGTGTTGTGGATCATGGTATTCCCCCACTATCCCATCGCACACAAATATCACAATTGGAGAAAATGGTATTCTTGGATATCTTATCTATTTTTGAAATGCAGTGTTCTGTAGCTAATGCTTTTCATGGAAGCATTTCTCAGGCATGTATGTGTACTACAGGTTCATGTTCTGTTCCCTCTGTGGACCATTCCCTAAATATAGTATTTGGACCACATTGGCTCATTTTCCTAAATTTATTTATTTGATATAATTTAAAAAATCATCTTTAAAACCTGATTCTTTTACTTTGATGAACTTGTGGGAGAATTTTCCTTCGCATAGCAATGTTTTTAGGACCATAAGAGTGACTCCAATCAAAATATGGTCTGATCAGAATGAATATGAGGCTATTCCAATGTTCAAATTGGTCATAAACTAATGTTTTTTGTATATATGAGAAAAAATTGGGCGAACCATTTATATATATAGTTGGGACCCAAACCATTTGTTAATTTCCTAGTTTATCACTGAAATGATCCCATGACATTCTATCAATATTCTTTTCTTTAATGTGCAATATTTTTTGAAAAATCAATTATTTATGAACCATACATTTCACTTCATGTACTAAAAACTCTTCACACTTGAATTTATCCATGAACAAACAAGTGAATCCTTGAAATGATCTACGGAACATTAAAATGTATGTATAAATTTTCTGTATAGTGAGATGCTACATGGGTCCCCTGCCCCACAAAATGTTCCTCAAAATGACAATATGAATATTAAAATTACATATTTAATTATAATATCATTTAATTTAAAACAAAATTAATATCACATATCATGTATTGGTACCTGACTCTCTCCTTCCACAAATGGGTTGAATCGTTGGCCAACAATTCACGGACCGACAATTTATGGGATATTCAGTGAACTGAAAGTTCACCGAGAGTTCCATATATGAACTATCTCTAGTTTTCAATACACATATAATAATGTTTGCATATGTATTATTTGTCCTTTCATTTTTTTTGTCTTTTAAAAAAGTATTTGTTTAGAATGACCTCTTGTGTGTTATTTTCATGCAAATATAAATGAATCATCATCTTATCTCAATGGTGGAAATCGGGATGACGGAATATATGTTTGTAAACACATAATATTACAATCATTCATAAATCATTCCTCATGAGTCTTTCCATGGATAAAATTTTTTACCTAGAGCATATGGATTATCTATTATCTTTCCAATTTCCACTTTACATATTTGGACATCATGATGATGCTTCTATACCATTGGTCAATCACAATATCATTATAATTCCACTACAAGGATCTTGATGGTGTTATTTTGAAAGTATTTATTCATAGGGTGAAATCATATCTTCCCATAATCAAATGAATGTGTTCACAATGAATGGATCTATGTGGACTAAGAGTTACTGCTGCCACCAAATCCCTTCATTCGAATCAGTCATCTGTGAGTACCCATCCATTATCAATCAATATTGATATAATACAAATGTAGGTTGGTTATATATATATGATATGTTATCCATGATGATTATTCTATGATGAATAAGATTATTCTTTTTTGGTTGCAAAATCTCTACCTAGAGTCTACTAACTAGTTAGATGTAATAAATCTGCATTAGGTGGAATGGATTTCCAAGTTCTCAATCTATTCCCCAGGAGAAATTTTACCATAAATACTTAATTGTAAATGATCAAAAACAATCATCATCCATTTAACATAGATATTAGTTGTGAATTGATTATCGTACAACAATCAAATCAGTGTGATTCCTACAATAGTTTATGTGTATGACAAATTTCTCTCAATGGCTAACTCCTTGGAAAATTTTGACCATGTGTTTCCATTGGTGAGTAAATTATTGTTCCCAGTAGAGGAAAATCTCTTCCAGCCTATCCATTCCAACACCATAATCCCATTGTAATATTCATTAAGGATGTTATGGAGGGTATGTGAATCGTGAATGAATGTCTTCTAGATTTGTACACATCATACTCATCCATCATGGAATATAAGAGGCTTGTTTTGCACTACCATTTTGGTGGGTTAGTATGCCATCTTGGGTTACGAAATATTATCAAACATATCAACACATAGATTTATTTTTGGGATTCATTTTAGTGTATCTTAGTAGAGGTATTTTACCAACTTTTAATGAATATACCAATGTTATATGTTTTACACTAATGATGGTGGCCACACTAGTAGAGGGACATCCTATTAATCTAGTTGTTCCACCCATGAAATATTTTTTGAGTTATTAGTTAAGATATAAGAAGGGTGGCCCACACATTATTTGAGTGGTCCCATTAATTTTTTATGGATGGGTAACATTTATTTTCCTATACTATGAATATCATCATATCGTGGTAGATCCTCATTCTTTAATTCACCATGCTATCCTACACAATGTCATTCTTCACCACAAATGTTTGAGCCTTTGGCTATAAGATAGTTATAATGAATGATGTTCTTATGTTTTTCCTCATGCCTTACACCATAACTTGTTGAACCATGATGAAGAATGGGAGGGTCCCCTAAAATAATTCTCTTATATCGTCTTGCTTCATGATGGAGTTTTGACTGCTTGTAATGATAGAGTAACAATTTGTGAGCCATAGACCCCGTAACAGTTTTCTATAAAATATGTGCGATTATATATTATCTCTTCACATCCATATACATTAATGAATTATTTATCTATTTTTGTAATACTTCTCCAATAATTGATGATGATGATGTGGGATTACACATGCATGTAGGTTCTTATCCCTCCCACAGTTGCATATACATTTTTTTATAATTGGAATATTCCAATCTATGGATAAATTTAAATCATGATGATGTTTTTTCAGTATTAATTCAATGTGTTCAGACAACAATGGTAGTTTCCAAACCTTCCCCAACTGTAATAGTTGTGCCATCTTCAACCCTCTCTATTGTCCGAAGGAATTCAGTCTGCTGCTACATGAATTTAGAAGGGGCTTCATCTACACAACCTATCCCTCTATAGAGAGACTTAGACTCATTATGATTAACACAGATGATAGGTGTTCATATGAAAACTTGACAATGCAGGGAATATCTGAACATTCCAAATGATATCGTCTATCTCTCATTCTTAGATTCATAGCTCATGTAATTTTTAAGAGGTGATGAACCTCATACTTTGGTGACTCAAAAATCTCAACTTATTGTAGCCCCTCCTTCCGTGATGTCACTTATTTATTACATGATTATCATTATAGAAGGACTAGATTAGAGTCCAATATCATTAGGAAACTCCAGGATTCCTAGAATAGTCTTGGATTCAACCTTTTAAAATTAATGTTAGGACTTCCTTGCAAGAATTTGCTGATAAGAAATATGCCTTCAACAACTGTTCACTAAATTGGGTTTGGGAAGCATTAATTACCAACTTCTACACCATACCATCAGTCATATATTAATTGATTATGAATTTTATGCTACATGTGAATACAATAATCCAAAATTAAATTTAACACATCATCATGTAATGACCTCTCAAGACATTTTCGAGGAATTTCATCATATATCGATTGAGGTGGGGAAAGATCATGACCATGTGATCACTCAAATAGAGGAGCTATGATAGTGTAGGGATCATGTGGACAGACTTATGGGACAACAAGTATCAAAATGAAAAAAATGATGCCATTATAAAGAAGGTCCAACAACTCAATGTCATTATTAAATGAGTGTGATTGATGGTCGAGGATAAATCCAAATAGATGGTTGTTTGGGATCAACCCTTGATGGACCACAATAGTTAATTTTCAACCTATTAGAAATAGTGTGTCAAAACACATTGAAATATTTTGGGTTGTCTTGTGTAGCCATCATATTGATACCAAAGAGTGACTCCAAATTGTAGATGTTCATCCTATTCCAAATGAATAATAACTTCTATTTTTTTTTCATTCTTCTTTCTTTATCCCTTTATACTGTATCAATTTCATCAAAAAATATTAGTATCTTCAATAAGAGATTGATTTAAATCAAGATCCATGATAGTGAAAATAATATAATAAAATCATGATCTAATTTTTCTTATGTCAAATGGATCAGTGAACCTAGTTTGACTACTTCCAGGGAAACTAGGAAACCCTTAAAATCATTCTGTCTTTTATTTCATTACCATATTTTTTATCCTAATCCAATTTATATGTGATCTTACTCGATAAATCTTTATTTTTATTAGAAATCCCTTTCTAGGTTTTTGGCCTAACAAGTCTTCCAATCTGAAATTATCATTACTAGAGTTTTAGGTTGAACTTATTTGACCAATACTTATTTTTATGCCGAACATATTTTATAGGTATTTTTTGGGAGAGGGGCCCTAATCGGGATTCATTAGTTGAGGGTCCTCTTGTGACATTCATACATGGATAAGGTATTTATATTGACCCTATTTTTTAGTTTTTGGATATGGAACATGACATGGTGCATGAAAACCGTGGGGAATATAGAAGATGAAATAGCCTCTCATAGAAATGAATTTTACTTCGACTAACATACAAATTACTGGGAAACATATGTAGAGCCTTCGGGGCACTATACACATTATCAAAAATGTGTTTTTTAGAACACTAGCCTTCCATTTCCGACACCTATTATATTAATCATGGTTTTTATTTGATTCATTATTGAAGACCACCATGGGTTCTATATGATATATTAGAGTAACATGGACATTTATATCGGAGTTTGTTGACATGCCTCTCCTATATGAATCTGAATCTTGTAAATTATCGTTGAACATGGCTGTAGTTTAATGTTATTCAAATTGGAAATTTAAGACTCATGATTTTGAAATCATTCACATTAACCAGGGATGAAATGATTTTTCATTTCCATGAGAGTTATAGCAAAATATTTCATCATCATCAATCCTGAAATATAGAGAAGGAATAAATTGTTATCCATGTGGTTTCTATACTATAGAGTGGGGTGATACGTAAATGCAATATGGAAATAATAATTTATGATAAGCTTCTCCTGTAGAAAAATTTGCCTTTAGATGACAGTTTGTTTTTGTAGGTGACATAAGCAGAGCTGTAGGGGCATTGTATACATAGTAAATAAAATGTCTATATTTGACATTGTACTTCCATATTCTATGATCATGGTTGATTATGGGGATTTTTTATAGTCATTTCACTGAGTGTGATCGGTGAGGAGGGAGTTATATAATATAAAGAGGGAGGATGTTCTTGCCCACCCTAACTAGTAATTGATGGGGGGAATCATCCTTGTACATGTAAGAATAGGTTCATTATAAAGTTATGAACCTTTCATAAGAAAATTGTGGAATCTTCTTGTTATTTTCTTATATGTGGATCAAATTCAGAAAAATGCGTGTGGAATTTGAAAATGAGATTCCAATAAGGGCGCCTCACACTGATCCTTCAATTGAATATCAATATCTTACATAGATTCACAAAGGGGGAAGACAATTTTTTTAATAAACCCAAGAGTGATCATTGTTCATCTAATATCATGTAGTTATGATAACATGTGATTATGAAATTAGTATAAGATCCCTGAATTACGGGAGAATAATCGAGAAAGGATGTTCTGACCTATCCATATGAGAGTGAAAGGAATTAGTAAACTAGGATTCTAGGGGTCCAGGGATCATGAGTCATGGTGTGGGGCTTAGAATATGTCTGTCATATGAAGATAGAAAATGATTTTCAAGAGGAAACATTTTCCATTGGTTGGAAGGTCATTTTTAGGGTATCATATACATCACCATTGGGGCATTATGTGAATATTAAATCAATGGTGTCTGCAGGACACTGACCTTCTATTTTTTATGGTTGTGGATAATTATTAAAATGTAAGGTTCCTCAAAGCATTAAATTTAATAGATGGAAAGGTTTTATGTCAACATATTTTAAATATATGGGTCATGACATCCCAGGAAACCAGAATCTCTCTGAATATATATCAGACTTCTATATTTTGTGAGGAATTTCTTTTCCATTATAGAGACTAATCCTAGGATTTAATATCCATTATTCATGAAAGTGGGATCCATCTTTTGGACTAATACATACATAATGAAAAATACATTCTAGATAACATTGATGTATCATGGATTATTCTATTTTATTTTATGGACATTGGGTCCCCCAACTGCGAAGAATAGGAATCCAATGAGGCATTTAAGGGAATGCAACTACGACCAATTATTGGATTGATTTTACATTGTTCAATGTTGATTCCCCTTCCATTCATATAGATCCCACATTATCAATCTCACTATGAGATAAAATAGGTGACATAGGGTCCCAATACAACACCTATATATTGCAAAATAGATTATGGGAGAATTTCGACCTCATTGTGTTTTGATGTTTATAAAAAGGATGACTTTTGTTCAGTTTAAGGTAATGTAAAAAAGTAATAAAATGATCACAATGTGTTATAAGGGAAACATGATTGCTCATGATATGGTATTACGAATTTGGAATTATTGGGAGTTATCATCCTTGATCATGTTCTTGCGTAAGGCATAAATAATGACACTTATTTTCATCGTCATAATTTTTTCATAGAACTCATGTATCACAACATGTCGTATGAAATGTGGATCAACCAATAAGAGATTATTCAATGAGATTACAGAAATTAGGATGATCACATAAATTGGGCAGACATTCAGGTGAGGCTATGACTGAATTGGAATCTATATGACACTATATACCTTTTGAAAATAGGAAAAATGAATAGATAATTATTTAGACATTACATGCTAGATAACCAATGCCCATGTTAATGTCCTCTGTGTCAAGGATATCATCATACTCAATTGGTTAATTTCATTTTGTGAGGACATCTATGGCCTATCACTTCATTATTGTGTGATAAGGTAACATGTGACTCCACGTGAAAGAGATGGCTATAATAGATCCAATCAGTTTTATGAATTAAAAAAATGACAATGGTAGCACAGTTTAATGACATGTTGTATGGATTAATTTTCAAGTAAATCAAGTGTAAATATGGATTAATTATTCTATGATATTCATCCATACCCTAGACATGAGTTACAGTAGAGGGTGTAAACCATGATTTTTATATTTCTTTTACCATGGGTAATGATGCATGAAATGGATTATATAGGGTGGATAGTGATAAGAAAGCCTCTAAAATGTAAAAAGTTTCCATTGGTAGAGATGTTACTTTTTGGTAAAGGTATGCAGTGTTTCCTGGGCAATATGTTCTTAGTAGATAAAAGGTGTCTCCATGATAATTACACTGCATATCTGATGTTCATGGATGTTTTTGAGGATACAATATTTTCAGAGGCATGGAGTTCAATTTTTGAAAATGAAGGGTTTGGGTAAAAAAGTAATATTTATGATATGACTAGATGTAAAATATGGAATTACCCACCATAATATGTCTCTTATATATTGGGACATAATCATTTTACAATTCCTTATTACAACAATTAGATTATATTTCCCTTACGTTGGATTGTACATAGCGAGGGGGTGATTTTGTGGAAATATTTTTTGTTCCAAATTATAACACAGTATAGGGAAGGGTCATTTATACAATCAATCATTGATTTTAGATTTTCCTAGGTTTCAATGACCTTAGTTATTCTCTATAAATTGTATTAATGAAAGTCAATCTAGGTATGTTATATGAAATTCCATGCATTAGTACAGCCTTTGTGTAGTGGAAGGGATCATTATTTTTTGAGATGATGGGGGATTGTCGAGGATATATGGAATGTGATTTACTAACTATCCATAAAGGGATAGAATAAATCAAAATTAAGTTATTGATTGATATTTCCTGTCTAGGACTAAGCTGTATGCATAGAAAGACACAATTTTTTGGAATGGAAACTGGGCTAGTATGTCGGATGTTAACATCATTATGAATCTGGAGAGGACATGAATTAATCTTAATTTGTTTTTGAAATAGCCTTCTGATATTGCTATGAAACATACAACAGTATAAGTAATTCATAAACCATTCTACAATGGCGAGGGAATTATCATACTCTATGATTTATTATCTCTGCAGGGAACCCCATACAATAATCAATAAGATCACATGAATTATACTTAGAGTGAGAAACAAGGAATGAAAAGTATTCCCCCTACAATGTATTGTAAAAAAAGTATACGATAGAGGGATTTTTTTCCATTTTATAGTTAGAATATGATCTAGGATCAGGGAATCTATATGAATCCAATGAAGAATGGGAATCCATCCATACATAGTCTTCTTATATGATCATTATGCTAGTCTATACTGTGTATAGGGAAGGGGAATTTTTTTGAAATGGTGGTTGGAGTGTGATATAATATCTAGGTGTCACTATGAATCCTATGATGATAGGAATCAATCAATACATAGTTTAGGAAATTCAACCTCACATAAGTTTTGGACATTTTCAAGGAGGGTGTGGGATTTAGTTTTTTATTACTGCTGAACTCAGATATAGAAGCTAGGAATAAATACATATCTATTGAGGACAGGAATCAATACACATGTAGTTCTATAAATACCATACATTTATATGTGTCTTCCCTACACATGGAGGGGTAATTTTTTTTGGACTTTGTATTTACTAGTACATGGAATTTGTGCATCACTACGTATAATATAATGATAGTAATGAAGACAATGGTAGTTATTTAATTCCTTGTATTGGTCCGACCCTTGCACATGGAGGGTGTTTTTTATAAATTGGTGGAGTATGGGCTTTAATGTCCTGGAAATTATGTATAATATTTTATTAATTTTCATTATTTATTTCGAGACCGCACAATTTAAATGCACTTAATTATGAGGCCATGAGTGTCTGGAATGACCAGGAGATGTTTTTTTACCAATTAATTAGTTTTTGTATGCAATATTTTTGAAAAAAAGATGAATAAATCATAAATGGTTAATCAGATCAGAAATACCAGGGTTTAATTGAGCTTAGGATGAAAAGATTACCTAAGGCACGACTTATGTTTATTTAGTGAAATACAATGGTGGGAAAACCAAAAAATGAGATAATCGTAAATAAAATAATTTAATAATGTTATTTAATTTTTCCAATGCTTAACTCTCAAATATTATCTTGGATAAAAAATTTGAGACCACCGCTTAACTCATGAGGGTATTCTTTCTTTAGGAAAATACTAACTTTATCCAGCGTGGGCCACCAGTGAAAGATAGTTTTTGGCCATAAAAAATAACAATGTGAAAATTACATTATTGAAAAATTCATAACATTTAAATAGAAAATCATATTAGAAATACGAGAGTATCATTGGGATCCTTGGGGCATGTTTCACTTAGGATGAGTCAAACCTCGATAGACGCAGGTTGATGGTGACTTTAAATAATTTTCTGATTTTTTTGGATACATTATGAAAACACAAGAGAGGAATTTTCTACAATTTGAACTAGTGGTTAGATTTGAAATATGAGGGCACCATTGAATCTCATGTGCATATATTTTCTTCATAGAGACTTCACTTCGACCGCAGTAGGTCCGGAGAATAAGTTTTTTTTGTGACTTTGAAAATGAAATGAAATAATATAACCTCACTAATTTATTTCTATTCCACCAGTGGACAAGTGGTTGTGTGGGAATCACAACAAAGAAAACCAATAATTGGCTTTACCCATAAAATACTATGTAACATCATCATTGGAATTTAGGCGGGTTCCAATAAATGGATCAATCATAACATCCACAATTATTAAATACCGTCCCCCAATCCTGTTTATTTGAATCTTGGTGGGAGTAATTGAAACAGCATCACCAAGTGACAAAACATTTGTAAACATCTGCGACGCCAAACACATGGAGGATGGAGCCTGTTCCAGCGGGCTATGACGAGCGACCCCAAACAATGAACCAAATAAATACCAACAAGTGTCAACGTTGGAGGCTTGTTGTGGGTAAAATTAATGCCATAACTTTCTGAAATTTGGAATCATTATAACGATCATGAGGTAGGGTTTTTACATGTTGAATTTATTCTATTAAATAGTTATATACTGAATTCACAGAGATAATGGCCAATAAAACATGGCCATCATCCCACACATTATCCAAGCCTCTCTTTCTTTTATTTCAATATGTGTTTTTAATGCATTCATCAACCTCCTAGTTTTTATTGGAGTTGTAAATACGAAGTATGGATGATCGCATTATATAGATGATAAGCCCTCAACATAATGATCATGAAAATGCGATCGTATAATTATTAGGTTTTGGAATGAATTTGCAGTCGCTGATGGAAGAAGTCGTCGACCGACACCTAGCTGACCGCGAGGAAGGAAGGGAGGTGTGTGCCCATGCTGTGGGTTGAAGAGGTTGGTGGAGCCCGTAGGCCGCAGACGGACATGATGGAGACCAGAAATCGGCTGGTTGGGTGGTGGAGTAGCGGTGAATGTCCGTGTCACCGGTGGAGTACGAGGTTGCGGCGTACACCGATAGTGGGCAACACCCGGTCGGTCGCCGGTGGGCAATGGCACCGTCATGCCGGATGAAGGATTACTAGATGGCCATTCATTCCGGGCAAGGCGGACCATGATAGACCGCGGAGCTGTCCCGTGTTCCATCTAGGCTGCACCAATGGCTGCACCGCTGGCCGCACCAGGGGCAGCCCCACGAGGCTACACCGCACGCCGCACTGCGGGAGACACCGTGGGGCTGCACCGCCCGTCTCATTGTGGGATGCCTTGCGAGTTACACCATGCACCGGGCATCAGACACTGCCAACGGGACATGCCCTTCATGGGCCGGGTCGGACCAGTGGGCTAGACATGTCGAGGCTCAGGCCATCAATGCCATACCCCAGACCTGGAGAGTCAACCTAAACCAGTCGGGTAGGTCTATGCAAGGATGGGGTGGGTCAGTTGGACTAGGTCGGACAGGACCTAGGCCCATCTGAAACCTATTTTTCTATTATGGACATCACATGAAAACTGGGTCTCTATTTGACAAACCGTCTATGTCACCACGATCCAAAAATCAAGACGATAATTTTGGTATAATCCACCTGTGTTTTGGATAATGTTGGTGTACATCCGGGATGGATCGAACCCTAATTCCAAATGGGGCTTTAGATCAACAATGCTAATAACATACAGAACGAGTGTCTGATTGATGTGAATTATATTGCATTTGAATCCTTATTACATGACAGAACCTTGGGATACTGTTTCGTTGAACTTTGTGGTGGTTTAGGTATTACCTATGTCATGGAGAGTGGTTCTCCCAAGTGAGATACATGCTGATCCCTACGACTGGCTGATACATGATGACTTCTGTACATTTCGACTCTTAGTTACTCGAATGGCTCAAAGGGGAGTGCCTTTCATTGAAGATAAAGAACCATAGAGGGGTGTGCCTTTATGTGATCTGGAAAACACTTGGTACTCGAAAAGAGTATTGCTTCAACCTGCCATGAGGGGGAGTGCCTTTGTGTGATGCAGCAGATCCATGGTGGGGATCACCTCTGTGTGAAACGGATGACCCTTAGTAGTCGATATGATGAGTGACGAAGTAGTCCACATTTAGTAGGAAGTGCCTTTTTATGATGCGAAAGGCCCACTGTACTCGATAGAGGAGGGGTTCACTGGTAGATGATGTGTTTGAAATCATACTTATTAGTACCTCTAGAATAAATCCTGGTGTGAGTTGCATTTAAATTGTGCATGTGAATGTGGTTATGCTATGTGATACTTCAAATTAGTGGTTTTACCATGGTTGTATTCTTTACATAAGAATGAGATGAGTATATCTTGATAACATAGGTATATTTATGGTCATATACCTATGTAGAGTTAGGATCATCTATTGTGGTCTTTCCGTTGTAGAACACTAAGAGACCTATGGGGTATCAGGGTCCCTATTGTGTATCCTTATACTCCCCCCTACACGGGCTATGCCCACACAGTATTTTGTTTGTGGCCGATGATAGACATCTCTAACTGAGGAAGACGGTACTGGGAATGGAGGTTTCTCAGATGTGGACATTAGACGTGGAATACCGCAAAGGAGACCATTGTTGAGCTACACCTACCATTCAGGTAGGATCCTTGGGTGGTGTTCACAGGAGCTATTTTCAGTTTTACATGTACTTTATAGTGGGGATTGTATTCTAGCCCCTTTAATATTCTATTCACACTATGATTACTATATATTTTGACTATGATCTTGTATCCTTCTTTCAGCATAGTTGTGTGAATTAACAGGTTATAAAGGCAACACCTTCCCATTTTTAGGGAATACGCCTTTCAGTGCTCGTATAAATCCCTTAGACTATTGAAGGAGGGGTTGGGAATGTCACGACATGGGCCCCATGGGATAGGTCATGAAAAATTGGTATCAAAAAATTTTAGTTCATCCGAAGAACTAGGACTCTGATATTTTCTGTGAAGCAATAGTTTTATGTGTTATGACTGTGTTTTTCAGTTAGAGGAGTCCAGTGATGGTGCAGGGGCTAACGTATCCGTACACCAGGACCTTGAATTATGATTTATTACACAGTGCATTAAAACACAGATTGTGTGTGTTTTTGAAATGTTTTTTATTTAAATATTTGGAGTCATCTCACCAGGTATAACATTATTACCATGGTGCACCTATTTATTATCATGATGTCGCCACAAAGATAACCACCTAGGTTTCTAGTTAGAGTGCGTGATGACATAACCATTTCATGTGGGACGAGTGTTTCCACCAACCTCTCTATTAGAGGATGCACCCCGACTGAACGTGTTTCAGGAATTTCAATATCAAATATACATTAGGTGCTGAGGTGATATTGACTAAATGGTGGATAGGGACTAGACTCAGGAGATTGTTGAGAGTTATCTAGAGTTTCTACAACTTCTGTTTGATGACATGTCATCAGTAGATTAGTCATCGAGGTGTACCAACCATTCCTAGTACATATAGAATATGATACAATCTGTGCTTTAGGGATCAGACATCCAATTGAGGTTTAATTAAGGACATCTGAGCCGAAACTTTTCCTTAATGCATTTTTAACTATGTTAGCATGATAGAGAGAACCATTGAGGTTGAATGTACTTTTGATGAGAAGATGAAACTAGTGAATTATAGTAGTGGGAAAGTAGGAAACTAGAACCAGTCTTAGAGAATTGGTCGTGTAACATGATTCATGAAGAAGTAGTGTTAGGGAAAAATGTATTAGCAGGGATGACGACGTAGAACCTGAGCATGGAGAGCATCATTATGTGGTGTACATTTCAACATGTTACAACCAACCCATTTTGTTTTCACCGCTAGGCTCAGAGAGCTAAATGAAAGGGGAAGGGAGTATCTGGATATGGTGAAGGATTTTGACCCAAGGGCTCTAGGAATGATCTGATAAACAGTCTGCGTCTAGTACTAGAAGCCTTATTGATAGACATAAGTATAAATCATTCCTTCCTACAAAATTTTTTTTCCAATACCTAGAGTTTCTGGATAAGGTATTGACAAGACCCTCACATCTAGAGATACCTTTGTGAGGAGACTTGATAATCACCCTTATACTAACAGTGTGATCTGACCATTGAGGTGAGAAATTCGGTTGGATAATCAATGTGACAACATCGAGGCCATACAACATTATATTGGTCATCAGTGGAAATCCATAGTTCATACTCAGATTGACTGTATTAGTAAATATGTATTTCATTTACCTACAATTATTGAATGAGATTTTCATTAGTTCTAAAAAATGGAAACCCAAACAGAATAGGAACAAATCTGTCATAAAAGGTTGCAACTGATCACTCTTGACTTGACCACACATACCCTCGTGGAAGTAAGTGTTTTTAGTTTCATTTTCCAAACAGGAGTGGTAGAGCATGTTGACATCTTTTAAAGGGATATGGCCACGCATTCCGCGAGCTCGTTCTGCTCCCCCACTTGCTCTTCCCAGTTGCATCGACCTCTTGGCATCTAGGATTTTCTCCTAATATCCTCTTCCTTCAAGCTTCCTCGACTCTCTTCGTCTGCCCCATCTTTCCCCAGCCTCTTCAATGGATTCTCCTAGGGTTTATTCCCCTACTACCTTTTGCGGATTGTCCGCACTATTTTTCTCCTATTTCCCATCCATCGACTTTGCTTCGGTGGAGGCACTTGGATCTTACCCTAGGCCGATGTTCCTCTCTCATATCTCATGTTCCAATGTTCTCCTCCATGCCGGATTTGAGCGTTAGATACTCAATGATTTTGGGCTGAGTCTCGGCGGTGTTGGGTTCTCCCAACGTCTGATTGTGTTTTCTTTTTAGGTTTCAGACTTTCCCCCCCTTTTTTGGTCTGGGTTTGGATTCTGATAGGGTTTCATCCCCATTTCTATTTTCCATTAATGCTTCGTGATCATTCGTGGCATTCCTTGTTCTGTTTTGGGTGATTTGTTTTTCGATTTTGTGTCTGTTTTGGGGGGTCTCGTAGATGAGCTCCATCGTGGTGTTCGTCCGCTATTTCTCTACCCTGTCTCCTAGTCTCTACTACTCTCTCCATGGTGGATTCGTGCGGTGGTCTTCTCGGTGCTTTGGGATGTGAGGTCGAGCAGTCTTGACTAGTGGAGGTTTCATCTTCATTGGCCCCTGGAGGAAGAATGTGGTGGATATGATTTATTTTTCAATGATTTCTTGGTGAAGTTTTTGTTTTTTTGTATCTGGTTTGGTGGCTTTCATTCCATGTGTGGTGATGGAGTCGACGTCAACAGTCATGACTAGGATTAAGTGACGATGGTTCTTCTGATTTGGTTTTTTGAAAGATTAGATGCTTTTAAGTGACTACGCTTGTGGTGTTTATTGTGGGCATGGATGCAGCAGTTTCAGCGAGGAGGATTTTTCGGTGGTCGGTTCTTGGTGATGAAATAGATGATGACGAGTGTTTTAGTGTGTTAGGGTTTGTGGCTCGAGACTCTTTTTTGTGGTTTGAAGGCTGAGGCAGGGCGCACCACTTTTTGATTTTGAATTTGGTGAATCCAGACAGTCGGCATGAGGTTTTCTTGTTTTATGTGAAGTCTGTTTTGTTGTGTCTGAATCAGTTTTTTAATTTGTGTGGTTCCCACTCACCCATAATGTGGTTATGAAAATATGGAAAAAATAATGATTTGTGGATGTTGACATCTTTTAAATATATGATTCATGGACTACCTCCCTGAAAGGATAGGAATGCCTGCTTTGGATAGCTACTACCAGAGAATTGTACACGACTTCTCCAGGGAAGCGACACCTTTTTCATCACTGACGAAAAAATGGGGGAGCCTTACTTATGGATGGAGAATTGTTGGAAAATAATATAGGATCCGAAAAAGATAATAACAAGTATAACTACACTACCCATGACCTAGAGTTAGCAGTATTGGTATTTGCACTTATGATGTGGTGGCACTACGTGATGGGTTAATGGTTTACTGTTTACTCTGATCACAAGAGTTTTATGTTTATAATATCAAAGAAGGACAAAAACATGAAATATAGATAATGGATAGAATTCTTCAAGTACTATGAATTTGAGATTGTTTATAATCATCAGAAGGGGAACATGGTTGATGATGCATCAGCTGGAGGCCTGGTCTACAACTATTGAGTGATGTGTCAGAGCATCTAGTCGCGATGTGGATATCCTTCATAGATTAAGATGGAGAAGCTACCTCTAGTCAATGACTATCACTCCGCAAATTCTTCCACAATTTTTGGGCAAAACAAACATTGACAGTGAATGCTAGTGCCGATGTGCTCAGATATTCTCGAGACGGTTTCTGAAAGGATTTTCTAAAGGTGGAGACCACTTCATTATCTTCAAGGAATGCACCATGAATCCCAAGAAAATATGGAAGGTGGTGTTGGGTGAGATACATACATACACATTAACAGTACATCCTGTAGTGGTGAAGATGTTCCAGGACCCCCGGTGTCAATACTGATGGTCCAAGATGATGGAATTAGTGGGAGAGTTTATATCAGGATGACTCACTTATAAGAAAGTTAAAACTACTCAGTGTCGGCAAAAGTCTTATGCTGATAAGGTGATGGAGACTATGTCATCCTAAGGGTCTCATATTGATAATATTTGAGTAGATTTGTTTAGGGCGACAAGTTTTCATTGAGTTTCAACCGACCACTCTAGATTCTCAACATAGTTCCCTAGGAGGCATACCTTCTATCACTTTCTCCACAGTTGCACTGGGTGAATAATTTTTCCATGTGTCACAGCTGAAAAGATGTGTGCCTATTCCATAATTGGTTATCTAATATGGTGAGTTGTACATATATGATAGGGTGAAGATTACAGAGGTTCTAGTAGAGTTTGAGGATCAATAGGGGTGGGTCCTTCGTGGGCGTTCGATACTTCTGGTGCACGTTCACTGGCAACACATGAACCTCGATGAGACAAAATGGGAACAGGAGGTTCAGATTTGTGCTCAGTACCCTCTTTTGGTATTTTTCATTTGTTTTGGCTTTCAGGGACGTAATTCACTATGGTGGGGGAATGAAATGTCACAGAAATTCTATAATTTTCATTAATATTGAATTTTATCAAGGTAGTGAAATTGGACAATGCATGATTCCGTGGACTGAAGCGACGCAATTGATCTGTTGATTTTTTAAGCATTAATTAGCACATGTGAGCAAGTTTACTGTAAAAGGAATAAATCAGGAATGGTTACATGGATCAAAAATGTGATGTCACCATTGAGCTCAGGATGGCTGGTTTACCCAAGATTCAACTTCATTTATGTAGGTGCAATCCTATTGTGAGAAAAGCCGAAAACAACATAACCATAAATAATATAATTGAATATAGTTATTTTATTTTTCAATTACTTAACCCACAAATAGTAACTAATATTAAAAATATGAGACCACTGATGGACTCATAAGAATATGATGTCTTTAGGAAGATACTAACATTGGCCATTGTGGTCCCCCAGTGAAAATTTGTTTTTGGTCGTAAATAAAATAATTATATGACATGAATTTTATTATAAAATCCATAACATTTAAAACGTAACATGGATTGGAAATTCATGAGTACCATTTGGTTCGTTGGGGCATGATTCACATAGGAAGAACATAACCATGACCAACGTTGGTCGAGGGTGATTTTTAATAAATTTTCTTACAATTTTTCGAGTACGTTCCGAAAATGCATGAGCGTCATTTTGTAACTTTTGAACTAGTTCTCAGAATTGAAATCTAATGGCACCATTGAATCTAAAATGCCTGGTTTCACATAAAAAAGTCATCAATTTGACATTAGTAGGTCCCGGGTAGAATTTATTTTTTTATACTTTTAAATAGAAATGAAATAAAATAATCTCACTATTTTATTTCTTTTCCACCAACAGAAAAGAAATAGTGTGGGACCATGGAAAGTCATGAAATTAAATGGATTCACCCATAATATAATAAATAACTTCATAATTGGAATTTATGAAGATTCATATTAAATGAACAATCAGAAATGTAATTATCATTACAAATGCTCCAACTCTCTTATTTATATAGAGATTGGGTGGAGGAATTGGAATGACATCAAAAACTGACAAATCTATTGTATTGATTCATGATGCCAAACACATGGTGGATGAAGCCGATTCCAGGCGGTTGTGATGAGAAACCCTGAACCAAGAACAGATTAAATATGAACATGAAGGGTCATTGGAGGTGTGATTCTAGGACAACGAACGTTGACACTTCATAAAATGAAAATTCTCTACAATGATCATGACATATGGGTTTCTACATGTTGAATTTATTCAATTAAATCATCATATCCTACACTCACAATGACGATGGACAATCGTGCCTGTTCATCATCATGAAATATTTACCTTGCTTCTCTTCCTTTTATTTCTTCGCGTGTTATTTGTGTGTTCTTCTACCCTTTAATTATTATTGGCACTGGAAGTACATATTTTTGCAGAGTGTGATATATGGATGTTAATACCTCATCACAAGGATAATGAATATGAGATCGTATAATATATTGGGCTTGGAACAATGCTTTAGTGGCTCTAGAAAAAGGCGATGACCAGCGGCCAGCCAACCCTGATGAATGAAGGGTAACGCCCGTCCGCACCGAATGTTAAAGAGTTTGTCATGGCCCCTCAGAAGAGGTGGGGCTGGATGGTGGATGATAAATGGACGACCACCTGCTGGATTGTCAGCATGCATCCACATCGCCGGTGGAGCAGGTGGCCGCAACCGCTGGCTGGCGGCAGAGTTGGACGGTCGTCGGCACCCGAGTGGCCACTAGTGGACATAAGCTCTATCATACCACATGATGAAACGTAGGTCGATCATTTAGGTTGTCCAAGGCACACCGTGTGTGATAGTCATGCAGCCCCACCTGGTAGCCAGGTTGCACCGCTTGCTGCACCGTGAGACTGCACCGCAGGCCGCCTTGTAGGACCCACCGCCAGCCACCCGACCGGCCTTGCCAAAGGGTCACCCCATACGCAGGACTGGATGGTCCATCCCCTTATCAAGTTGGGCCGGACTACAGAACATGGGCCGGTCCCCCTGAGGCCTAGGCCATCAAGGTTGGACCCAGCCCTGGTCATTCAAAACAAACAGGGTGGGGTCTGTCTACAGTAGGTCGGGCCATGTTGGTCGGACTAAGTCGGATTGGACTTGTGCCCTTCCAAATAGATTTTTTCTGTTTTCGCTATTCCATGAATACCAAGAATCCATATGATAAACCTACTATGGTGTCAGGATCCATGGATGAAGATGGTCCTTTTTCTATACCTCAATTTTGGTTTAGATAATGTTGGGGAAGGTTTAGGTATGACAGAACCCCATATCGAACCAAGCCCTCATAGGAGAAACGGTAATAACTAACATTCTGTGTGTCTAATTGACGTGTCCCATGGTGATTTGGAACCTTTATAACAAGAAAAAAATTTGGGATACATTTTTTTAGGAACATCAGGGTAGTTGAGATATGACCTATGGCATGGGGAGTGGTTCTCCCATCCGTGATAAGTACGGAACCCTATGATTGGCTGAGCTGTGTTGACTGCTGATTGTTTCGACTCCAATTGACTCGATTGGCCCAGTTGGGAAATCCATTGTGTGATGCAGCAGACCCATGGGGGGGAGTGACATTATGTTTTGCAGAAGTCCAATGGTACTCGAAAGGAAGAGTAACTCAGTAGGAAACGAGGGGGAATGCCTATGTGTGACGTAGCAAACCCACAATGCTCGACATGAGTAGTACCTCCGATGTCCAAGGATAGTGGGAAGCAACTCTGTGTGATGTGGCAGGCCAACTGTAATAGATAAAGGTGGAGTTCTCTAGTTACTGAGGTGTTCAGAATGATACTTGTTACTACCCATATAATAAATCCTCATGTGAGTTGTCTTTACATTATTCTTTTGATTGAGTTTATGCTATGTGATACTTCACCTTCATGGTTTCACCTTTGTGTTATTATTCCAACATGTATGACAAGGGCATAACATGTTAACATTGTTATATGTATGGTAATATAACTAAGTATATTTGGTCTCTTGCTATGTGGTCGTTCCTTTGTGGAACTCTAGGAGACCTATAATGTTCGGTGTCCCTGCTGAGTATCGTTATACTAAACTCTACATGGGCTACGAAAACAACTTGTTGGGTTTGTTGTAGAAGGCAGACAATGTTGATTGAGGATTAGGGTACTGGGAATAAAGGTAGCTCCGAGGTGGAATTTAATGAGGTGTACTATAGATACGACTGTTCGAGAGCTACACCTACCCATCAAGTAGGATCCTTGGTGGGTGTTCACATGAGATGATTTCAGTTTTACATATACTTTCAGTTTACTTATACTTTAGAGTTGGTCATGTGATCTGGCCCCTTTTAATTTTTTAAAACACATTGTTTACAATATATTTTTACATTGATATTGTTTCATATGTTGTGCTTAGTTGTGTGGGTTTACATGTTATAAATGCATTGTTTTCCCATGTTTGGGAAATACACCTTTAGGTGCTAGTCGCCAGCACCTGGCCTATGGAACGTTGGCTTAGGGTAGTCACGACACGGGCCCTAAGGGACGGGTCGGGACATGGGCCATGATCTAGAATATGTGTGTCAATGTGTATTCTACTTGCACTAGTGCAAAAACAATTTTTAGTGTCGGTTTTTTTTAATTTTTGACGTCGGTTATAAACCGACGTCTTTATAGGAGACGTTAAAAATATAGTTTTCGCGTTGGTTCATAGAAACCGACGCAAAAATAATTCGCTTATGAGTTTCGGTGTCGGTTTTATAGAAAACCGACGCCGAAACTACATTTAGACATGATTTTCGGCCTCGGTTTTCAGAAAAACCGACGCCGAAACTAGAATAACATGGGATTTTCGGCGTCGGTATTCAGAAAAACCGACACTGAAACTAGAATTACACGGCTGTTTCGGCATCGGTTTTTTAAAAAACTAACGCCATAGAAGTCTTTCGGCGTCGGTTAATAGAATAACTGAGGCCGTAAATAATTTTTTTTAAAAATATTCAGCATCGGTTTTTATAATAACCGATGCCGTAAATAAATTAATTTTTTTATAAAATACATATAATTTCTCCTCCAAAAAAATCAGAACCCAGAAAAAAAACAGAGTATACAGAAACAATAAAACAGTTTTAACAGAGGAACTTGAGAAAACTCAAAGTAAAGAAAAATTAAAATACGCATACCTACATGGTGCATTTTCTTGATCTAACCATTCTTAGTATCAATCATGGTAAGGTTCCTCCCATAAATATCACCAATTCTGTCAAAACAGTAATGAAACTAAGGAGATGTGCGTAAAAAAATCAATCCATGATATTACTGCAATGAATAAACATTAAATGAAAATGTGTAATTTATTTGAATCATTCTTTTTTTCACAAAGTAAATTACCAAAATGATATGTTACGACCACTAAAATTTATGACATGCTCATTGTTGGTTATTGTTGAAGCATTCATTTGATCATTAGTAGGATCAAACACATAATATATCATAAGAGTTAGTTTTTTAAACTCATATGTATTATTATTTATAAATATTAGTATATACATACCTCAAATCATAATCAGACTTAACGAAAAGTCCGCAAAAGTAGATTGAATATGGATCATATCAGATTGGGAATATGACTGTGAATCATTGAATACCTACAATAATATTGAATGATATGAAATTAATAAATAAAATAAAGTGGAAGAAAATATATAAAAAAAATTAATACAACTAACCTTATGAAAATCAGTAGTTTCCCCAGTTGTGATTATCTCATACATAAATCGTAGAATATAATAACCACATTCAACATGTCCAGTTTGACGATGACACTGCAGTTATAAAACATTTAGCTAATAATAAAAACCAATATATAACAAAAATATAATAACTAATTACCTGTACTTCCACATATTTTATTTTCGTTGGTTTATTTTCCTTTGTAAAATGTTTCCATGAACTACATTTTTTTATATAAGAACTAATAAAACTTGTGTAAATAGTTAAAATTAAACATAACAAACTTATAAAACTAAAAAAACAACTTACCAATTTAATAAATTGGAAAATGGTTTACGCACTTTTCCTAATAAAGAGAAAAACCAATATAAGGTGCATTCATTTGGGAAAAATACGCCTAACATCCAATGCCCCCTATAATACAAAAAATTCACAATTGATGACATTATAATGATCATGAGTTCAAAATTATGTTGATGTTCTTTCTTATCAAGAAATGGAAAAAACCAGCACTGAATCTCTATTTGTGATAATCTCTCGGATATATATTTAACTCTTTCATTATTCTTCACATGTTTGACATTCAAGGAAATGTACTCTGGATCTATAAAGATGTTAATGCCTGTAGTTTAATTTTGTAAAATAATCCTGTATAGATACCTAATTTAAAAGGAAAATATAGTTAGTCAATGACATAACAATATTTTATTAAATAAATAGTAATTCAAACATCAATTTACTTACATGGAAAAAAACTACACCACATTCAGCCCGATCTCTTCAAAATTAATTAAATTCATGATATTTTCTTTCAATATTCTCAATTTATAATTTCTTCCACATATATCGGAAGTCATCTGAAACTCATAAATAAAATTCAATGAAGAAGAGGACTTAGATAATTTTTTAAACCCAAAAGAAATATCAGAAGTATCTACAGCCGACTGTTTCTGAACATTTTGCTGCATTTGTACAGTTTATTTTGCTTTCAGATATTCTTATATAAGTTAAATGTTTGAAAACATTATAAGTAATTTGGAATCATTTGTAACTGATATTTAAAAAAATGCATACCTCATGTGAAATATAATGAAGAAGTGCAGTTGGCCAAAGTAAAAAATGGCCCATACATTCCCCAACACTGGTGACCTCCACAGTAGGAAATGGTAGTAGAGCAGTAGGATCTATAATAACAAGTACTGATACTCTAACCTGACCCATCTTCATAGGCTGATGACGTACCGAGTCCCCCAAAAAAATACACCTGTCCTAACGCAACAATATGTACATGAGGATCTCCCGCAAACAACTCACATTATAAGGCTTGATCCGATGGAGGGGGTGGAGACTCAAAGTTAGCAGGTGGGGCAGGGTAGTCAGGGTGAGCAGGATGAGAATTCAGAAAAATGAAAAGGGTATATTAGTGTTTAAAATTTATAACATAGAAAAATTGATTAAAAACTAAATAAGATAATATACCTCAAAAGGTTGCACATACGGGGCATGGTAAGCAGATGGGGCAGGGTAGTCCGGGTGAGTAGGCTGAGAATGTTGAAAAATGAAAAAGTTATATCAGTGTTTATAATTTATAAAATAGAAAAATTGATAACATGTAAATAATATACCTCGGAAGGCTGCCCAGACAGTTTTGGGTAAGCATATGAGGCAGGATAGTCTGAGTGAGTAGGCTGAGAATATTGAAAAATGAAAAAGATATATCAGTGTTTATAATTTATAGAAAAGAAAAATTGTTAACAAGTAAATAATATACCTCGGAAGGATGAGCAGGCTGTGACTGTCTTGCCAAGTGTTCTAATAAAGCCTTTTGTACTGCTGCTAGAATTTGATCACCCATAGACTGTTTCATATCCTGCAGCTCTTCTTTTAAGGATTCAATTTCTGGGTCTCTTGGTTGCTTACTCTTACCAAAAACCTTCCGAATACTAACACCCACCTGATATCCTCTAACACGGCCGGGGTGTTCTGCCTTTCCCAAAGCAGTGGAAAGGATATCCATCCTACCCTCGGGGATAATAGAGCTATGTGTCTCTTTCTCCTGAAGTTCATCCTGAAATGAAAAATAAAAAATTTATATTAGTGTTTAAAAATTATAAAAAAGGAAAATTGTTAACAAAGAAATAATATTTACTAACAATTCTATCAGCCACTTGATGAGCTTCGTTTGTAAGATATTGTTAATTTTTTCTTCTTCTTGCTCGTTTCCATTTCTCATGGCGAGTGGGAGGAGTTGGAGGACCATACTGGACCTCTTCTGAACCACTACTTGATCGAGCTCTTAATGCTTCAAATTTTTCTTCAATCATTTTCTGCTCCAAATACGATTACCCTCCACGTGATAAAGTATGAGGGTATACATTTTGCAAATGGATCTCCTGATGAGATCTTCTAGAGGCCTGTAACCTAAAAATAAACTACTAAGTAATAAGGAAAATAGAGCATAAATTTTAAAATATAAAACAATTACAATACCAGAAATTTCTCTTCCTAGCGACTGTCAACAAATCGCTTCCATGTTTCTTCATCTGTATATGGATACTTAAGACATGGGCTTTCAAACCTTCTCTTTCCAAAAACATAATTTTTCGTCAGTTTGTTTTTAAAATCTCTCCATCGAACCGCCGCTAAAGAGAGATGTCTTTTCCTAATTTCTTTGGTTTCCTCAAAATTGAATGTCATCTGTAATTGAAAAAATTAAATATGTCATTTAAACTGTATAATATTAAAAAATGAGATAAAATAAATAAATAAAGATATTTTACAGTCACGGCCTCCCAAAGCCGTTGCTTCGCCGTACTGTCCACTGACTTCCAATCAGGATATAAAATACTAATCCTACAACGGCTCTGCATCGCTATATAACTGACAAACTAAACTGCATTTGGGCCAACTTCATTATTATTATCATCAAAACGGATGTGTGCTTTGTTATCATCACGAGCAAGTGATAGTTTTGGTAAACATGTAATACCACGTTTACCAACTAGAGAACTTGATTTTTGAGTAGTAACTGGAGAAGTCTCCTCCGCCGAGGACGCATCAGTAGTCCTGCAATTTTTTTTGTAAATTAACTATTTTATTTCATTAAATAAGTATATTACTGAATATTTAATAATATGTCAAAATAGATATACCTCGGTAACTGCTCCTCTCTATCTGTATCTGACATTGCTACTAGAAAGTGTAATGAAATTTTGGGTACCTGCATAACATTAGAAAAATGAATAATTAGAAATAAGGAAGTCAAAAATAAATATGTAAAAATAGAGGCGTGCATTTGAAGTTTTAAAAATAGACACAAAATATAAATATTTACCAGAAAAATTAGGAGACTAATTTAGTGTTTTGCCACATCCCTTAATCATGATCGGTACGTACTGCATGCACTATATCTGTCTTATATTCATTGTAATCATCTGAAAATTGCATAATAGATGAATAAGGCTCATGTAAATCACTAGCATCATCAGAATCATCCTCATCACCCAAATGGTATCTTTTCCCTTGCAAAACAACTGACCACTGATCATTCAATGGATCAATGACATAAAATACTTGTTTTGCATGCGTCGCCAAGATAAATGGTTCCTCATTGTGATTAAATCTTTTCAAATCAACCAGTCTAAACCCATATTCATCATGTTTCATGCCACTATTACTATCAACCCAATTGCACTTAAAAATAGTGACTCAAAATTTAATATAATAAATTTCCCATATGTCTTAAATAACTCCAAAATATGACGTTGATGCAGAAATTGGGTTTTTATCTTTGGAACTCGAAAAATGCACTGCTTCAGCGAATACCATCACACCACTATTCTGAATGGTACTCTTGTCATGTAGGTTTTTTTTGTAAAATGTGTAGCCATTGATATCAAAACCAGACCAAGTGATCACATTAATAGATGGTCCCCCGGCTAACCACTTAAATGTTTCTGATACAGATATATCTGGGGTGACTTTCTCTTTAAACCATGAAACAAATGTCTTCTTATGCTCAATCATCAACCACTTTTCATTTATTTTCTGATATCGTAACTCTAATTCAGCAATATGGGAGGATATATATGGTTGAACCTCATCTGTGTTGTTCAAAATGTATAAATGTGCTTGCATCACTTCATCACGTGGAATGAACTTTACCTTTAAGAATCGAACCCCTCTACCTTCTCTATCAACTGTCATATGTTGAGATACAGGGAGACCAATATGCTCCGCCTCATTCAAATAATCAGTACATAACTCAATCACCTCTTCTGATACATATTTTTGAACAATAGAGGCCTCTGGTCGATAAGGATTTTTAACATATCCTTTCAAAATTTTCATATATCTTTCAAAAGGATACATCCATCTTAAATAAACAGGACCACATATTCTTATCTCACGCACCAAATGAATCAATAGATGAACCATTATATCAAAAAATGTGGCTGGGATATACATTTCTAGTTGACAAAGAATAAGAGTTGCTTCATTCTCCAACACATCTAACAAATTTGGATCAACGAATTTGCTACAATTGGATTTAGTGAAATTACATAACCTGATGATTGTCTTCCTGGCAGCTTTCGGTAATATACCACGCACTGCTACTGGTAGAATTTGTTGTATCAACACATGGCAATCATGTTATTTCATACCTATTAATTTACAATCCTTCAATGACACATAATTATTCACATTTGAAGAAAAACCATTGGGTACTTTAATACCATGATGACAGTAACAAAAATTCATCTTTTCAATCTTTCTTAATGTGTGACAAGCCGGAGGTAAATATGTTCTGTTTCCTTTCACAGCGGGAGCTAACTCCAAACGTATTTGCATTAATATCAAGTCCAATATAGCATGTAATCCATCTTTTGTCTTTCCTTTTATGTCTATCAAAGTTCCAATCAAACTATCACATATGTTTTTCTCAACATGCATAACATCAATGTTATGTTATATCTCTAAAAATCTCTAATAAGGTAGTTCGAAAAAAATAGACTGCTTCTTCGAAATATGTTTTTGTAAACCAGATATTTTTATCTTTCCAAATGTCGAATCAATATATTTCACTCTGTCATAATATTCTTCAGCTGACAATGGTTGAGGGGGGAGGTTGTATTCTTGTAAACCGTTAAATGCTTTTTTCATTCTTCGATAAGGACGATCAATTCGCAAAAATCTTCGATGTCCCATGTACACTGTCTTTCTTCCATTCTGCAATTGATAATATGAAGTTTTTTCTTCACAAATTGGACATGCTTTATGTCCCTTAACACTATATACAGATAATTTTCCATATGCAGGAAAGTCATTTATAGTGAACATTATCATAGCACAGAAAAGAAAATACTCTTTCTTGTATGCATCGAAAACTATAACACCTTTCTCCCATAGCAGTTTTAAATCCTTAATAAATGGTGTAAGATACACATCAATATCATTTCCCTGTTGTTTTGGTCCAGAAATCATCAATCTCATCATAACATATTTTTTCTTCATACATAGATGTGGGGACAAGTTGTAAAGTACCAGAAAAATAGGCTATGAACTATGTTGGCTACTGAGGCTCCGATATGGATTCATTCCATCAGTACACAATCCCATTCTGAGATTTCTAACTTCACTTCCAAAATCATGAAATTTTTTATCAAAACTCTTCCACTTTGGTGAATCAGTAGGGTGACGTAAGTTACCATTAGAAATGCGCTCATCTGAATGTCATCTTAACCTTTTTGCATCATTTTAATTTGCAAATAGACGCTTCAAACGAGGAATAATTGGATGGTACCAAATTGCTTTAGCTGGAGTTTTGATTCTGGTACCTAAAAATAAATCAGAATTGAATTATCAGAATTGTTTGAAAAATATACTGGATGATATCATTGGTAAGTAAAAAAATTGATTTTTCATAATGTTACATGACATCACCTGAAAATTAATCTGAGTTGACTTTCTCATCCACCTTATAGCGCGATGTTCCACATGTAGGACAACTTGATAAATGTTCATTTTCTTTCCTATACAGTACACAATCATTGGGGCAAGCATGTATCTTTTTATACCCCAATCCCATTGGGTATAATATTTTTTCCGCCTCATAATTGGAATCTGGAAGCCCATTGCCTTCTGGAAGAAGCTCTTTTAAAAGCTCAAGTAAACTGGAGAAACTTTTATCACTCCACCCATTTTTTTCGTTTAAGTTAACTAATCTCAAAACTGCTGATAACACTGTATATTTACTACAACCTGGGAATAATGGTTTCTTAGAATCTCCATACAATTGTTCAACAGTTGGTGTTTTTTCGATGGTTTCAACACCTAAATCGTGAATTAATTCTTCAATACGATCCTCTACCTCATTATGAATATTGTCGTCAACATTGGATGTTGAATTTTCTGTTCTTTCACCATGCAAGATCCAACGTGTATAATTAAGGCTAAAACCATAACAAATGAGATGATCCTTGATTTCTCTGGAGTTTAACTTTCTCATATTTACACACTTCACACATGGACAGAAAATGAATATTTTGATTATGTCGTTTAGAATATTCCAAAAAATTATCAACTCCTTTTTCATATTCACTAGTAGTTCTTCATAAATAAATCCAATTATGATCCATTAATACCTGATATCACAATATAATTGATGAATATATTAAAACATATAAACATTTAAATATCTATCAGATAAATTGTAAACAAAAACATATTCCATAAAAACTATTGATAATCAGATAAACGACATCAGATATGATACACATTTACAAATAGAGTAAACAGTTTATTTTCATATTATATACATGTGTGTTAACGACATTCTAATTTCAAAAAAAATTATAAAGTATGAAAATTTAAAAAATAAGATCAAGAAAGAAAATGATATTTCATTTCAATTAATGATGTAGTTTAAAATAAAATAAATTAATGATTGGTTCTTTGATTAATCTGAAGATATTATTGAACATGATGAAGAGTATGTTAATAAAATACTTCTTATTTTTGTGAACATAATAAATGAAAGAGTCAAGTACAAAGATTCCATTCCTCAATATTTAAATTTTGGTGGAAATAGACATTTTTCAGTTGATTTTCCATCGAAGAAAAATGGTGATGCTGGAGTCTAGGTGTAAGAAAATGGTGTTCCTATGAAGAAATAGAATAGAGATAAAAAATTATAATGTGAATGATTTGTTTTATTGAATTTATATAAATAAAATAATAATAAAATAAAAAGATAGAATATATTCACAAATCATTGATTCAGCAACGGAAAATAATAAAAATTTTATGGATCATCTTAAAGCATGAATCAAATTTTAGTAATAATGTGGTGGATGGAGAAATCATTCCCAATAATAGGTAAAAATATGAATTTTTTGGATTATTTTTAAAATAAACCAATATTATGAAATAAATAATGTTTTTAATGTAGGGGGATGAGAAGAAAATATGGTGATGATTTATTCAAGAAGGAATCCAATTTCATAAAATAACTCAATTTTCCCAAAGTGAGAAATAGATAATAAGACACAATGTTAAAATATTCTGATAAGAAATCAACTAAAAGTGAAGATGAGACGAACAAAGATTATTAAGGGTTTTGTTGGGGATAAATAATATTAAGGAATATAATAGATGGTTGTAATAAATCTATTGAAGTGATATATAAATAATCACAATTTGAAACGGTGTTGGCTCAAAAAAGAATGCAATATCTACTCTTGTAATTAAAAAAGTAATAAAATTTATTTTTACTCAAAATGTACATTCAAAATTAAATACATGTCATATTTATGATGAGAAATATCATGAAAAATATAATCATAATTTAAATGTATTTGAAGGATATTTGAATATGGACACTTTTCTATGATAGAGGTAAGAAATGATCAAATTTTACTAAGATAAAATCATACCAATAAATATGGACTAAAACAAGTGTACATCAATCCTTATACACCACATAGATTTATTATTATCCTATTTTTACTACAACCATACATAATAGAGCTCAAATTTAAAAGCAATGTCGATCTTAGGACTACAAAAACTCATAACACATTTGACTGAACATTAATTCCTACTTAAATAGGGTTTTTGAAAAATAAACAAACAATAGGAGATGAAATAGGAGATAAAGAGGAAGATCGCGTACCAGAAATCGTGCAAACCACAAAAACCCTTCAACAATGCCCTTCCAATATCACAAATCAAGTTCGATGGTCGTCGGGAGTCCGAAGTGCAGCCGCGGAGCTTGATTTCAACGATCGAACATAATAAGGGTTTCGGCCAAGATCGCAAATCAGGTTCGAAGGTAGTTGGGAGTCTGAAGTGCCGCAGTGGAGCTTGATTTCGACGATGGAACAAAACGAGGGTTTCGGCCGCAGTGGAGCTTGATTTCGAAGGTCAAACCAAATGAGCGTTTCAGACCCCGAATAATTTTAAAAGAATTTTCACGTCGGTTTTAAAAAAAACCGACGCCGAAAATTAAAAAAACCATATTCGGCATCGGTTTTTAGCAAAACCGACGCGGAATATATATTTCTTTTTAACTTATGGTGTCGGTTTTCAGGAAAACTGACGCCGAAAGTTTTTATCTTCCGCGTCGGTTTTTGTCAAAACCGATGCCGAATATGGTATTTGTTTCGGTGTCGGTTTTCCTCAAAACCGATGCCGAAACTAAAAAAAAATTTCTGCGTCGGTTTTGAGAGTAACCGACGCCGAAAATAAAAAAAACTTTCGCGTTGGTTTTTCTGAAAACCGGCACGGAAAATCCTTTTTAATTATTTTCTGGGTCAGTTATTATAAAACTCGACGCGTTATTGGCGTCGGTTTTTTGTAGAACTGACGCCATAAATTCTCCACACATACTATTCGCGTTGGTTTTTAAAAAACCGACGTTATTAGGACGACGCTAAAAACCGTATTTCCAGTAGTGTTGGGTAGGAATAAAGCCAAATATATTTCTGGATAAGAGGGTTCACATATGGTTCTGAATCATACCTAAAAAAATGGCCATTTCATCTTCATTAGGAATAAACCTGAATCACATGGAAAAAAAATTCAATGATTGAAAAAACATTATCCCATTCAGTTTTATGTCATATGTCTATTCAATTTTGACCATTCAGTTTATCGTCTTGTAGTAATGATTTCTTTATCATGTTGTTTTATGTTGTGCGATCAAGAAAAAGTTGCTTAGTAGTTTTTCATCATTCAACATGGACACAAATATTGTTGTATATATGGAATAATCCTTCATGAATATTGCATTGGAGTGAGCTAGGATCAGTTTTCCGTCCATTGAGATTAAGGAATATTCTCTATTAAAATTGGCCATGTGTTTTGATATGGCCCTTCCCATTTTGGTTCAAATATTGTATGTTTAATCATGAGTATCACAAGTTTTTAAAAGACCAAAACCTTTTCCACATCGAGGATAGATTTAAGGTTAAACTTTTTGTTGTAGGCTCCTAGGATTAGATACTGGTAGACATACATAATGTGAAAAATTTGGATTCTTTCCCATCAAATTAGTCCAAATAATCATTTCATTTTTGGGACAACACATTTGGGGATTGTAGATCATAGATTGTGACCCAAAGGGATGGAAACTCAACATCAGTGGTAAGAAACATCTCATTCCCATATACAAATGAGTATATGGTTTCTTGGTTGGGATTAGAGGTCATGGTCCGGTTTGGATAAAATTGATTGAAGATATTTTTTGACCATGATTTCTTATCTATGTCTGTCATTATCTTGAGTATGTAGGATACAGTCATGTAGAAAGGAACTACCCATAAATTGGTCACTGTATGGTAGAGAGATGTGTACTTTTACTTGACTCAATAATCCTGATATTGATTCCACTAGTAGATGAGTAGAAATTGGTTCCTTTTTCTGTCAGAATTTCCTGAGAGACACCAAATTTGCTGATGAGGTGGGCTTTCAAAATTCTGATAATTCTTCATGCCTAGACCTATTTAAGGGGTATAGATTATATATATTTGGAATTGATGTAGGTTACTATAAGAATAATTTTTTTTTCGTGGTGCAAGGATATGGTGCAACTACTTCTATTCCTTGTATGGAAAATGGCCAAGAGTACATGGATCTATAATGTAAATCGAGGGACTCTTGGATGATGTTTTCATGAACATGGAAGAAATGAAACTTCATTGTGAATGTAGCGCAATCATGTATCATGGTGGTCCAATAGAATCTATGTATTTAAAATTTATTGGAGATCATAGATGAATATATTATTGCACCACATGATCTGGCATGCACATCTCTAATTATGGTAGCGGTCTCATCTCGATCCATGGACATGAGAAGGCCTCTATCAATGCCTCTATTATATAGAAACATTTTATTGATTGTACCATCATACATAACAATGTTCACCATTCCCCTATATAACAGTTCTAATATAGCCCTGTATTGTGGGAGTACACCCCAATAGAGGCAATTTATATTTGGATTCATCTAAGCATTTGTCTGACCATAAGGCACAAGGACCAGGATAATATTGTTTTTTCTTATGTGTTGGAAAGAAAAAATTGAAAGACCATCTGAAAATAGGAAATGATGATGCATGTTTCATCATTGATGTTGTAATCACATGTTGGGGCTTGATTTTAAAATGCATATTCTTATTAATTTTGTTACCAAGGAACGTAATTTTGTATTAGTTATTATGGTAATTCATCGACTAATTTCTGGGCATTGATCATCAATGGAGTAATTCTCCTTTCTTGATGGAATAGTAACCATTAACATCATCGACGTCCAATTTTGAGTCACATATCCTTTAATTTCTCGATATATTCTTGAAGGACAACCATAAGCCATCAATAAGGTGATTGTATTCTTCATCATTAATTTTAGAGCCTTTTAATAGTAGTATGGAGTATGTAATGAAGGCATTTTCTATGGATATAAGTATAACTCACAACCAAGATATATTGAACATGGGGTCATCCATCATTTTATATATTGGGCTTCTAGATACACTATTTAAATACATTTCACAAGTATGGTGGGTTCTCATTCATTGAGAAAACATCATCATCAATATGTTTAGCATCTATAGAAGTTACATATGAATAAATTGTAACACCCTAAGGGTTTGAAAATAATTATAGAATTCAATTTATAATCGATCTATTAAGCACAACTTTTCATCTTCATATTTTTTGAATATCAAAAAATGGTCATCTGGAGTTGTGTTCATTATGTCATTTGAAGTCTGTTAGAACAAACATAATTTTTGGTGAATAGTAACATACCCTTATGAATAGTAATACGAATAGAAATATGACCTTTATGAATAGTTAAAATTATTTCTTTTATAATTTTCATAAGGTAATATGATAATGGGATCTTAATTAAGTTTTCAATGTCTTATAAAACAAATTACACATCATGATTGTTATTTTTTGAATTAACAATGAAATTATATAAAAATTAAATTAATACTATTTAGAAAAGTATTTCTGAAAAATGGACTTCACTTTTGAATTATACACATTACAAAATTCTAGGGGTGAATTTTTGGGATTTTTATGAAATTCTAGAATTGTTCATGAATAGTGAAATATGATAAAAAACCGTATATACAAATTAACAGTCAAATACACTATTTATGACATCATAAGTTATGAAAGGACACTAGTTTCTAACTCACATGCACTTATTACTATTAGTGGTTGCATGAAAGAACACCAATGGTTGTCTTGATGGAAATAATAAAATAATGAATGAAATATTCAAAATTTACTCCTCTCGACAACTATAAAAACCCCTCACCACTCCATCTTCTCTTCACTCCTATAAGCCTCTAAGCATCACAATGTTCGTCCCAATTACCGATCCCTATTCTCTCCCCATGTCCCAGAAGTTACTGGGCTTTCCAAAAGTCCAAAACACCTTCCCAAAAAGAGTTTCTCAAGGAGGTTATTTTAAGAGGTAAAGTACCCTTCTATTTCTTTTGGTTTCATTACAATTTATCATCCTTTGTTATGAAATCCTCACCTCCTCTATCCAAATGATCATGATAACATTAGTATCATCTATATTATAGAAAGATATCATGTTAATGGAAGAAACATCATAAATATTCTTACTCCCTCCCTTTTATTTTTATAAAGGAAATCGACGTCCATGAGGTTCAAATTTATAGACTTCGGGGACGATGGAGTTTTTTTCTTCAATTTATTCATAATTAGTTGAAATAAAACCATATTTATGGTAGATATATACTTATTAAATGTATTATAACATAATTAATATTCTGGAACCAGAATATGTACATAAAAATATATTATATGAAATACTAGATAATATTCCAAATACTGCTGAATAATCGAACTGGTTGTCACCTAATGATTCAACCTCCTTCCATGTAACAAAATTATTTAAATGGCCATTAAAAATTATGGATGATCATAAATAATATTTAATTTCAATTCCATATATTTATATCCATTCCACTTTATTTCTTAATATCATGTTAACCGAATATGAAAATAAAGGAAACATACACTCTAGAACGACGAAATTCAATACAAATACTATTCACAAATGACATAAATGAAAAAAATAAATTATGGTAAACTAAATAAATTTCTAATAGGTTATGAAATAAGTTATTAACATGTATAATTTCATATTCTTGGAGCTTATGTTCAAGAGTGGAACTTGTTTGGAGTAAAGGTATCGGCTTTTCCATCCGAACTTCCATTTTCATTCAGGGTTCTTACATTGTCTAAATACCTCAATTAAAATCTTATGTATTGGTATTTAATCAACATATATTCAATGTGAGTATCATATATGTGTATAAAAACAAGAATACTTCCTTATTTTATGGATAGATACATTTTTTAAAATGAACATTCAACACTATTTCCAAAATACAAGCCCGATTCAAGGGTATTTTTCAAATTCTTGTATATTTTCAAGGAAACACTATAATATCTCTTTGGGAACCAATATCATTATAAAATGAATCATTTTATTATATAAATCCTATCTTATTTCAATTTTGTTTTATATAAAAATATTTCTAAACGAAGACTTCATTTCAAAATAAAAGAGTATTTATATCATGAATTACTTATGGATTTTTGAAGAGCGTTTTCATCTAATTCAACGCTCTTATTGATTTTCTGGTAAAATTGTGTTTAATAATTTATGAATTCAAATACAATATTTTATTTAATGGATTATGACTAACTCTATTGTGGATTATTTATCCTAAAACCATTCATGATATTATTCTGAATGGTTAGTGAATTATGTTTAATGAATGGGGAAAGTTAGATACATTTCATATGATAGTGTCAATATGATTGTATATGTTGTTTATGTTGATCTCTGATCATATGAGGAGTGAATTAGACTTATTATGTGACATTTGGGGCCGGTTATATCCCCTCTATGCTTTGGTAGGACTCATTAGAAAAATAGATGTGGAATTTCTCGAGGCCTTTCCAAATGTGATATATAGATTTTGGTCGAGCCTTAATCATTAAACGTCATTGTCGTGGCTTTTAAAAAATATTCATAATGTCGGGAATTATGAATTCTATCATTATGAGATTAGATATTGATAATTCATGTGGTTATTCTAATAGTAGTATACACATGATTATGTATTATTAATGTATTATGTATTCATCTCATTTTCCTTCCATAATGAGTTCAAGTTCATTAATAAAGGCATGGGTTCTCAATTATTCACCATGACTAATGATTATATTATATAACGATATGTTTCTTACTTTAACTGCGCATTTGATCTCACCCCTATCTTATGTTTCTTTTCTCAGGACATAAAGAAATAATTTATGAAGGACCTGCTAGAATAATCTAAAAGACGCGATGTTTCTAGTGGAATAAATTATTGTTTCGAATACATTCATGTTGAAATGATAAACTTATGTATGTAACTTGATTCCAATAATACTACACAACTCGGTCCTTCAGAATTCAAATTCCATGTATGTATTCCAACGTAATCAAATAATTCACTGACTCCGAGCAACTAGGGTGGTGTCCTTACAGAAATGTCCTCAACCCAAAACTCCAACAACACTGGGGCTTCGATAGCATTATTTGGCATGTAACATATATCAAATTGATTCTAGATGATGTCCCACTATGAATGTAATCATGTAAACAATAGGTAGATGAAGATATAATTTAGAATATTTCGAGAATAGAATAGGTTAACCTCATGGTGATATAGATAGTGTCTCAATTTTTGGACCACAATGATCAGGGTTGGGTAGCTCTTCCAAGTATTAGAATAGTGAGTCTCATCATCATTCACTATCCGACTGAGATAAAATAGTGTATATTCTTTTTAGGGGTCATTCATTTGCCTTCCTAATTCACATAGTGATCTATCCAAGGTGGTAACATATATAATCAGTCTCCTTATCTATACTGGAGGAATTAGCTCTTTGTCTTAGAAGAAATTTCTTAATGATTATCAAATGCTTCCTAACAATCACTAGTCCAAAGATATTTCACCCCCTATTTCATCATCCTAGTGAAATAATAAAATTTATATAAAATAATGGCTATGACATGCTGAATGTATTCTAGATATCCATATAGACCTCTGAAATCTGTGAAACTACAAGGTGGTGGAAATCCAAATATAGATTTTTTCTTCTCACAACTGACTTCAATGTTGTGATGGAATATGATCAAACCGATAAATATCCTTGAGGAAACACTGATGCATATTTCTAGTGGTTAATCATTATAGAGTGAAATTATAATTTATTGTTTACAGTCTCAAAAATCATTCTGTTGTCCTCATCACTATTATTATCTATCCACCAATTCATCAACATAGCACTCAATGAATCCTTATTGTAAGGGTTTAAAAATATGAATCAGGACATGATAATATAAGGATCCAAATTTTTTTCTAACCAAATGGAATAACCGTGTAATAGAATACTCTCTAGGGGGGGGGGGAAATGGTTGTGTCTTCCAAGTGTTTATGGGACTGTTATATTTGATTATATTTGGAATAGGCGTCCGTTAAAGAGGGATTATCATATCAAGTAGTTGAATCAATGAGAATTTTTTTCTTTCACAACGAGGAATCCATCATTAAAAAAATATTGATTATGGTTCCTGAAGTCAATGCAGACTCAGATCATCCCATTATTCTTCATGAATTGAATTATATAGTCCATCCAGATATGATATTGGAATCTCAAATAAATTTGGCTCTGAGGAGGTTATCTACTACAGCCTCTATCATGGCATCAGGTCTTATGCGTGTCCTTTTAAGCTGCTTTTATCTAACCATAATTGCCTTTTGGTATGCCTAGACAGTGAGTGGCCACCACATTATCCTGAACTAAATTTTTTTTATAATTCCCAAGAAAAACATCTTCAATCCACTTTATGAAAGAGATGTATAAATATTTCAAATAAGAATAAATGATCTCACTAATCAGTGTCAGTAGTTGTTATTCTTCAATCCAAATGTCTATTTACCAGAGATTGTTAATTGTGGGATAGACACATTCCTCTAAAGCTAGATGGGATTCTCTAATTTATTCTTCATATTACCCTATTATATCCTCCTACTAAACACCTTATCCCTTCAATGGGGAACCAATTATTGATTTGATGTCATCAATGTTAAGAGAAGAGTTGCAATTTAATGCCATGACACTAGAATTAGATAATTTATTCTGACTATGAGCATGTAATCCTCTTGACATGGTGGAATAAGTGGAAGAAGAGTATTTATGTTTTTATCTGGTGATGAAACATCTATTACTGCCTCATTAAATTTGGTATCGATTCACTATAGACCTGAAGATGAATTAAGGGAATTGTTATCTACGAATTCACATTTATCTAGTTGGTCATTTAATTTTTTATAAAGAATCAAGATCTATGTTTGTGATTGAAACCATAAATACTGTGGAATACACATCCAAAAATGTGTTAATGAACTCTCCCAAATTCATGGGAAACCCATGCTTTACATTGGGAATCTTGAGGATAATAGCATGGATTATTTAAAAACCTTTTGGGGGTGGTGCCCCATTAAATTGCATTAGTTGAAGATCTCTTCCATTCCATTTAATATAATCCTATATTGATGTAGTTTTATTCAAATTAATTGAACATGGTTTTATTATAATGCAATGTTCCACTCCATCTATTAGTGGAACATTTGATGAACTGATGGTATGAAAATTGAATTTATACATGTAAGTATAACCTTGGCCTTCATAGAAATACATTTAAGGCCGTGTTCTACCAAACCACTAGAAACATTGTGTCAGCTATGAGGTTGACAATGTGAGTCTTCAGACTGATTTGTCTAATCATCTTTTTTGTCACTATTATCATTGTCTATATATTTTTGGTACATGACATCAGATTTTCCACACTGTATACCGGTTGATGAAGTGTTCACAATGGTATGAGATTAAATCCAGAGCCACTACCAATGATGAATTTCCACATATAAGTTTCAACAATCATAAAAAGCACATATAGGGGTTTGATGTTCCATTTCATGATGGCATATTCCTCATGATCCTTCAAACAGTGTTTCCAATGATCTGATGACCAATTTAGTGCATTCATGATCGACGAATGTTTTTTTACCTAGGCATACCACTTTAGAATATAGTATATAACCACTAATGTCTGGTGCTACCCAATATGTGGATTCTCATTAATGGATACTTTTGTAACCATAAATTTGGAGTTACATAGAACAAACTCTCGGAAAGGATCTGATGTTTCCTATGATCAATCATGGATATATCGAGTATTTCTAGGTACCTTTACTGGAAGATTAAACATTGTTCCCCCTTTTATGGATTCTCCATTGTAATTGGAATTTTACTCCTTCCATTACAACATCACCCTAGTAATGATAGAATCATATGGCCTCTTCTTCCAGATCCTCGGTTGGACGCTTGTAATTAATGTTCATAAACATATTCCTTATCCGAGAAGGGGTATGCTTAATGAAATGAAACTTTTTATGCAGTTGATTTTAATTCTTTAGCTATGAAAAATGTTATGTGATTAAATACCTTTCATAAAGAGTCTTGGTTATGGAATAGGATATTACGACACTGCAATATAATCTCACTCAAAAAACTAACTATGGTGATCTTAGATAGAGACTTACCCAAACTTGAGTTTTCAAATGACAAAGTTTGTAATCCTTGTCATAAGGGAAAACAACACAAAATCTTTTTCAAATCAAAGATAGATGTTTCAACTTCTCAAACTCTTGAGTTGGATAACATGGTCTTGTTTAGACCATCTACTGTTTCAAGTTTAAATTGGATGAAATATTTCTATGTCTTAGTAGATGAATTTTCTAGATATACATGGGTATAATTCATGGCACACAAAAGTGAAGCTTGTTCTTAATTTGTTAAATACTCCAAGTCAGTAGAAAACCTTAGTGGACTTACGATTATAACCCTGAGAAGTGATCATGACTATGAGTTTAAAATCAAGAGTTTGAATCATATTTCTCAAACAATTGATACAGTCACAACTTTTCTTCCCCTAGGAAAGCTCAGAAAAATGGTGTAGTAGAATGAAGAAATAGAACCCTTCAAAAAATTGCATGAACTATGCTTAATGAGTTTGACCTACATTTTTGTTTTTGGGATGAATCTATAAATACAGCTTTTTATATAATCAATAGATTCATAGTAAGTCCTGTTCTCAAAAATACCCCTTATGAAGTGTGTAATAATAGAAAACCTAAAGAAAATTACATTAGAGTGTTTGGATGTAATGTCTTTATTCTCAAAACCAAGGATAATCTGGATACGTTTTCTTCTAAGAGTGTTGAAGGAATATTTTTAGGATATTCTATATCTGGAAATGCCTATAGATTTTTCAATATGAGAACCTAGTGTGTGAAAGAATATGTTCACATCAAATTTGATGAAACTGTTCCACATGATCCAAAGTCATCTCTTGAAAATATTGAATAAGATTTATCGCTTCTGAACCGTAATGATAAAACTAATTAACCTGCTGTAAAGTCATCCTGTTCTTAGAATATTTCAGAATCTGCTCTTATTGAACCCGAACCTAGAGATGAACATGAAGTATCAAGCCCTACAATTACTAGATCAACTAGGATTTTAATGAATAATTCTTTAGATGATGTTGTTGGTAATCATGATAGAGGGAAACAGACTAGAGATTTTCTTCATAATCAGGTTGAACATCATGTCTTCTTGTCACAGCTTGATCCTAAAAACATTGACGATGCTATTAATGATTAATTTTGGGGAATTTATATGCAAGAAGAGCTCAATAAATTTGGATGAAATAAAATTTTGTAACTTTTTGAAAAACCTATGGACACTTTCACCATAGGAACTAAATGGGAGTCTAGATATAAAGTAGATGAATTTGGAAACATAGTTAGAATAAAAGATAGTATAGGTGCACTAGTCTATAGTCAAGAGGAGGGAATTGACTATGAGGAGAATTTTTCTTCAATAGCTTGATTTGAATCCATTAGGATCTTACCTACTTATGCAACACATCTAAATTTCAAACTATATCAAATGGATGTCATGATTGAATTTTTAAATGGGTTTATAGAAGGTGAGGTTTTTGTTGAAAAACAACCTGGATTTATAAACCATCATTTTCGAAATCATATTTTCAATTTATCAAAATATTTATATGGTTTAAAACAACCTCTAAGATGATGGTATGGCAGATTAAGTACATTTATAATTTCTAATGTTCTTACAAAAGGAATAGCTAATCCTACTCTTTTTATAAAACAAATTTCTAAATATGTTTTAGTTGTACAAATTTATGTACACGATAGTATTTTTTGATCTTCAAAAACTTTTTATGTACTGATTTTTCTAAAATGATGCAAAATGAAATTGAGATGATCTTAATGGGTGAATTAAAATATTTTATGGATTTCAAATCATTCAAAATAATGATGAAATTATTTTAACTAAATGTAAATATACTAGAGATATTTTAAAACATTTTGGATTGGATAGCACTATGAGTAGTGACAATCCAATGAGTACCACTTGTATTTTGGATCTTGATAAAGATTGAAAATCAGTTGATCAAACAAATTATAGATGAACTATAAGGCCCCAACCTTAAACCTTATTTAATCTTGAGTTATTACAAGATTACACATTGAGGATCTTTTCAGGTTTAGAGTTTTAGAGAATTAGATCATGAAACTTTCATTACATTCCACATTTAAATGAAGTGGTTACATAATAGACAGTATTCATTCTTCCCATCAACGGAAACATATTTAAAATATAACATGGATTCTTTCTTGACACATCCTTGACACTATCATCACATCATGTACCTTTCCCTTGACCTGTGAAAAACATTTCAAAAACTTGGGATGAGCATAAAAAGCTCAGTAAGGGTTATAAAAATATAGAAAGGAATCATGATTTCATATATACATAATAATGAAATCATACTTTACCCATAAAATAGAGGCACTTTACCATACCTCATGAAACCATGAATAAATCATAGAAAACATAAGACATAAAGGTAACTTGAGGCATTCATAACATTCTTACGTAGGGAGTAACCCTCTTGGTTACGTTTGGAATACCCATCACAGTATATTCCGTAAATCTCTTTGGAGAAACCTTATCGTTTAACTCCTTCGCGTTACCCAATGCATTGGAGAGCTATATCGGGCTCACCCGCCCTTAGTTTATCACGGAACCACCCTTTCTTCATAACAATGCCCAAGAACCATAACATAATCGTATCACATAAAAATGAATAAAGGAGACATAACATTTCCACATTTCAATCACAATATAACATTTTAGGATATTGAAAAAAAGAATCCATTCAAAAAGAAACCATTTCCAAAACAATTTAAAACATTTAATAAAGAGATTTTTGAATCAAAGTGTCCCATACCACCTTGAAGCATAAAATTTTAAACCATTAATATCCATATAAATAAATCCTTAAAACCATTTTTAAAACATGGATATTAATAAGAACAAATAATTAAAACATTTAAAATGATATTTTGGTTAAAGGGGTTTTACCAAAATTAGAGACACTTGAATACAATAATCGAGGAATAACATTTAGTCAGAACATTATAATATCATGAGAATAAAAGGATTCATGATATAATACTCCAAAGGACAGTATATACACCATATAATAGTGAATTGGTGCATAACAACAATGAACCCTCAATAGAAATGTCAAATGTGATGAAATCCCTTATAAAGAAGGTATCCTTAAATTAAGGACAAATAAATCTCAAAAATATGTGTGACAAATATATATACACCCAATATAAGTGGATATTAAGTGTAAAAAAATAAAAGGTCATTCACACATATTCAATGGATGACATATTCAATGACTACAAGTTGAACCCAAAGAAATCGAAATTGGGTTAAAAAGTTCCCTTGACAGCCTAACGACATCACATCAAAATGAGTTGATGAGAGATAAAAAGTGTATCTCATCACTTGGACATAAAATTTACATCAATAAGGATGTATGAGAACATATCACAACATAAAAATATGTAAATTAAAAGACCCAATAAAAGAAGTCTTTTAAAAAAGAGGAGGGTGAAAGGTTCCTTTACCGAATTGGGTATCTTTCAAAACATACACCCCTTGAAAGAAAGACAATAGGTCATTGATGTAAATACTCATAAACGAAAGTATATTACACAAAGAGTAGAATAATGGGCAGTACATACACCACTCAATGGAAATTGTGGCAAATGTAGCATAAATCTCACGGGAATAAAAGTGAGATGAAAAATCCCTCACGAAAACTCGGCAGCCTAACGGCGCCACATAAAACTTCCGAATATGGATTGATGATATCAAATAGGGTATCTCATCACATTAAAATATAATTTACATAATGATAAATATAAAAGAACATCCCCCAACATTAAAAATATGAGCTTAAAAGAAGTGACATAAAGGAGAGTACTTAAAAAGAAAGAGAGAAGTTAGATCTCTTACGAAATTTCGGCAGCCTAACGACGCCACTCAAAACTTCCAAAATGGATTGATGAGAGAGAATAGGGCCTCTCATCACATGAACATAAAAATTACAGTAGGAGTAATATAAAATATCATCCCAATAACAAGAAATATGAGCTTTAAAAGGAATGACATAAAAGAGTGTACTTAAAAAGAAAGAGAGGTGTAGGATCCCTTATCTCGGGTCCGACTTGAATCGATCGTTCTTTAATCTCCTGAATAGTAAACTTGAGTTAATTTCTAATTCCTAAAGAACCTTTTTCAAGTTCAATATTACTTTTATACCACTTATTACCATGTCATAAACATTATGTAATCATTTAAGTTAATAATATTTGTTTTGCCGATATTTGGTTCTTAAGTCGAAAGTGGACTTCTTACAATTTCATGTTGTTCGTGTGGCCAAATGTTTATTATATCCAGAATTGTATTAATTATGTAGATATCATATATTTCATATATATCCAGTACATGCATGCATTTATAACATTACATAATCATTTAGAGGTAAGAAATGAAATGCACCGTTCATGGAGACGGTAAGCCGTACGTACGCATGAACGCTACTTTCATTTCTATTTCGTATTTTATAGAATGGAATAATAATGATATAAAGGTATATTATAATTCCAGTATAATATCATATATAATATCATATTTCCATCCTTTATACATCCCACATATGGTATTTAACGAATCAAATCACTTTGAGGGGGCGGTAGTCCGCACTTCCTTAAATGAAGATATCGCATATACCCATAATGGAAGCCATAAAGGTAAGACAAAAATGAAAAATAAAGAAGAATAAATAAAACATAAACATATTATATATCATATATAAAAATAGTGACATCATAATGGCCACCTTTGAAGGTGTTAAATGAGTATTGAACAATCATCGTTTCGGGAGGCAGAATTTCACCATCGACGGAAACCGTATGTTCTTTAACCATTTGATGTAGTTGTGTGAGAGTGTAGCTCGAATGAATCTTATAACAACATCCTATTATATTGAAGATACTGGTGTTGTTTCAAAAGAAGTAAATAAAAAGAGTTTAGTGGGTTGGAGAAGCAAAATAAAACAAATGAACACGAGAGAATGAATTACCATTAAAAGTGTAACTCCTATTGATTTGAGCCTAAAGGCTTCCTTTGAAAGGATTATGCCCAAAGGGAATCCTCTAGGATGAGGAGAGGGATTTGGAGAGAGTAAATGGGCAGGGGTTGGCCTAGACAAAGGCTTTAGGAGTGTGGGAAAAGAGGTAGGGGTGGGGGCCTTTTATAAGAGGAGAGGAGGGGTACTTTTGGAAAGTAAGAAATATTACATTATTTGAAAATGTGTTTCGGTTTGAAAAGGTCCCAAATTGATATAATTCGTGGATAAGGTGATATGGATTCGAAATACACTCATCCAATAAGTTTTTGACATGTGTAGTTCATAGATTTTACATTATCTTTCCATTTTATTTAAATCGTCAAATAATGATGTCATCGCTGCATCATTATTATGTCATATATTATTTAATTTACTTAGTGTCTAAAAATTATAAGAAAAATACTATGATATAGGAAATATTTTTATCTTTCCAATTACTATTTATAATTAAAATTTTTTACTTGTATAACCCCACTTAAAAATTGTTTTAGTAAAACAATTTATGTTAGTGTCATTTTCACTTTAACATTAAATAAAAATATATTAATGTCATTTTCCAACTAAAGTGGCTCCATGGGGTCCCCAAGTTGTCCCATGGCTTGTCTTGGTCGGCCATGACTCAACCAATAGGTGTAGGACAAGTGTCATGGTGTTTTCACATTCTTATAATATCATTTTCACCTGAAACTACACTAATTACCACTAATCGCGATTAAAAACTTAATAAGTTACTATTCACCAAAAAATTATTTTTATCCCATTGAACCACATTTTACTTCTTAATGAAAACCATGTATGTCGGATTTTTGAAAATCAAAACACAATGATGGAAAAATTTCATTTAAATGGAAAATCAGTTTTTATAAGTACCACTTAGTGGTTTCACTATTCATCAAAAATTGAAGTTTTTCAGAAAATTACCAAAAATTAACCCTAAGCTATATTTGATATTCCGAATTCAAAAATGAAGTCAGTTTTAAAAAATTCAAAACATATAAGTCACATTAATTAATTTAATAATTAATTCCCGCTGTCAGAGCAAATAGCGTGTTTTTATAAAACAATAAGTATCAAAAGATTGACACTAGTTTAAGTTTGATTTCAAAGTGAAATTAATTCCAACGACCACTATTGGATTTAATGGTAAAAATATTTTCTAATTTCAATTTAAAACCAATTCAAAATATTATCTAATCATATAAATAAATTATTTTAAAAATAGGTTTTGAATTAAAACACGACATTTTACACTATTCATTAAAAAAATGAACTTTATCGGAAAAATACCGAAAAATTACACAAAGTAAAATTTGATGTCCCGATTCTTAATAAGAGTTTTATTTGGTCCACAAGAATGTATAAGACTGATCAAAACAATATTTAATGACAGTTCTCCATCCAAAAAAGCGATAAGTGAACCTTTAGTGAAAATTAGGGTATAAAAGCCTAGAATTGATTTCTTTCCGTATTTTAAGCCTTTAGCTTTTATTGGATAAATGTAAAACATTTAAAAAACATATATAATCACATTTAAGTTATTTATATCCATTCCCGCCATTACAACGGCTACATGTTAACTACCATTTAAAATAATATTATTTTATTATTAGAGTGCAACGTAAGATTCTCAAGAAACTCGTTGTTGCGTGTTGGGTACGCCATCGAGCATAGCGTCCCCATTAAAGTCATATTAATATTTTATTCACAAATATGGATAAATATGAAAATGTCATATTCCTTATTTACCTAGGGTGTTACATCCTTCCCCCCTTTTGGGAATTGCGTCCTCGCAATTTTAAAATTGCGCTTGGAAACAACCTTGAACGTCCCACATCGGAACAAGATTCGGTAAAACAATCACATTAAAATAAAGAAAGATAAGCACAGAGGTCACCCGAGTTAACCAATACTAGGATTCTAAGTATGAAAATATGGACATGGAGGAGAAAACATAAGGTCATGTTCTTGAGGGAGCGTGATAGTAAACATGTCTAGGAGAATGTTAACAATGAGAAAATCACAAACTTGTGATGGGTTAAACGGTATTCGATTCCCCAGTAATAAAAGTTAATAGACAATATTTTTGTTTTAAGTTATTTTTTATTGAGGAATTTATTCATAAGGAAACATAATCACTTATCATGTTGACTTTCTACTTTTACTAGATTCCTTAATCAAACTCATATTTTTTCCAAAAGACGAGTATTTAGGGAGACTTGTTTGCATTAAGAGTACTATGATCAACTTCTAGAGAATCACCTAACCCAAAAAAAACTACATACTTCCCATGTCTTTAGACTTTAACCAAAACCAAAACCCAAAAGATTAGTACAAGATCAGATAACACAGAAAAGGATAACCCCTTATAAAAAGAAAATCTATTCTTAATCTCCAAAATTTGTCCAACAAAACCCAAAGTTCAACGAGGACCATCCGATAAACAAATTGTCCATAAAATTCTTCAAAGTAAACCAATATAAGATTGAAACCCAAATATTTGAAGGATTTAGTCACATAGTCTTCCAAGTTAAATCGTAACATTTATCTCCAAACAACATCAGTTGCTCCTAAAGTCTCACATTGAAAATTAATTATCCTAATCACATATCCTCCAAAATCAACTTACTCTTAATTAATAAAATCATATAACTAAAAGGAATCAGTCAAACTAACCAGGGACTTCACGTAGTCCAGTGGTAGGCGATAAATACCAGTCGCACTTTGGTTGTGGGTTCGATTCCCGCAGCATTGTCCGACGCGACGGGTTGTCACACGGTCTGCGTGTTGTCCTTTTTCCAAAACTATATAATTCTCAAATCATTACCCAAAAAGGGATAAAATCATCAAAAATAACCATAACATAATTTAACCTCAATTTTATCTCATGCCTTTCAATTCAATCATAACATATGGTAACCCATAATTACCTCAAAAGTAAGGATCATATAAACCCAAATGGTTCTTTATAACTATGTCCACAAAAGAAAAGATAACTATTACTTGAATAAAATTTGCCTATATTAAACATCAGGGTTACACATAATATAAAAAGTCTTCTAATGTAACCCCATCATCAAAAGAGACTTAATACTCTTATGAATTTCACCCTAACTCTTGAAGCCCTTATATGTTGACATCTTACTCATTCAACATTACTCATGATCCATTATCAATTCCTTTCCAACTTATTCCGAAATACCTCTTTCCTACAAACAAAATCATGAATCATATCCTAAGATTCCAAAATAAGAAAACAATAGTCATGAAATAGTACATACCTTTGATTGGTCATTGTCAGTTTCTTAATCCTCAATCAGAATGGCATTAGGTATTGGTAAACGAATATTGGTACGCTCTTGGTGACCCCATTCACGAAACATCTTCATAGGACATGTGTTTGCATAATGACCATGCACACCACATTTAAAACATTCAATTGATCCCTCAGAAAGAACTTCATTCCCTTTCCTCGAGTCAACTGGATGCTTCCTTTTTCCATGGCAGGTTCTTGATTTATGACCTTAATTTCCACATCTATAGCATATTTTTGTCCCTTTGAAACATTTTCCTAGGTGTTTCTTTCCACATCTTTGACACATAGGTTTTTGAACACACTTACCTTTATGATTATTACCTGTACTTCCGTACGGATTTATTTCTTGCATATATGATGCCTTATAGAAATCTCCAAGGTTTAGGTGGTCAATCATGACTCCAGATAGTTGGTTGAGGATAATCAAAAGAGTTCTCATTGCAGCTCCCATATCATTCGGTTTCTTGCTCAAAAAACTGTCACAGTTTCCTTCACATCCACTGTTACTTTGGTGCCAACTAGATCCAGCCATTTACTAAAACCAAAAAGGTCAATGTGAGTATATCAACAAAACCATCATATACTAATGAGTAAGATAGAAAATAAGATATACTTACTCATTCACTTTATCTAAAACTAAGACTCTTTCTGAAATCCTAACCATTATGGTAATTTTCAATTATGCTTAAAGAATACCCTAACCTCTAAAGTTATCTAAACTGACCTCTGATACCAACTATAAGGCCCCAGCCTTAAACATTACTTAATCTTGAGTTATTACAAGATTACACATTGAGGATCTTTTCAGGTTTAGAGTTTTAGAGAATTAGATCATGAAACATTCATTACATTCCACATTTAAACGAAGTGGTTACATAAAAGACAGTATTCATTCTTCCCATCAACGGAAACATATTTAAAATATAACATGGATACTTTCTTGACACATCCTTGACACTATCATCACATCATGTACCTTTCCCTTGACCTGTGAAAAACATTTCAAAAACTTGGGATGAGCATAAAAACCTCAGTAAGGGTTATAAAAATATGGAAAGGAAACATGAGTTCATATATACATAATAATGAAATCATAATTTACCCATAAAACATAGGCACATTACCATACCTCATCAAACCATGAATAAGTCATAGAAAACATAAGACATAAAGGTAACTTGAGGCATTCATAACATTCTTACGTAGGGAGTAACCCTCTTGGTTACGTTTGGAATACCCATCACAGTATATTCCCTAAATCTCTTCGGAGAAACCTTATCGTTTAACTCCTTCGCGTTACCCAATGCATTGGAGAGCTATATCGGGCTCACCCGCCCTTAGTTTATCACGGAACCACCCATTCTTCATAACAATGCCCAAGAACCATAACATAATTGTATCACATAAAAATGAATAAAGGAAACATAAAATTTCCACATTTCAATCACAATATAAAATTTTTATATATTGAAATAATGAATCCATTCAAAAAGAAACCATTTCCAAAACCATTTAAAACATTTAATAAAGAGATTTTTGAATCAAAGTGTCCCACACCACCTTGAAGCTTAAAATTTTAAACCATTAATATCCATATAAATAAATCCTTAAAACCATTTTGAAAACATGGTTATTAATAAGAACAAATAATTAAAACATTTAAAACGATATTTTGGTTAAAGGGGTTTTACCAAAATTAGAGACACTTGAATACAATAATTGAGGAATAACATTTAGTCAGAACTTTATAATATCATGAGAATAAAAGGATTCATGATATAATACTCCAAAGGACAGTATATACACCATATAAGAGTGAATTGGTGCATAACAACAATGAACCCTCAATAGAAATGTCAAATGTGATGAAATCCATTATAAAGAAGGTATCCTTAAATTAAGGACAAATAAATCTCAAAAATATGTGTGACAAATATATATACACCCAATATAAGTGGATATTAAGTGTAAAACAATAAAAGGTCATTCACACATATTCAATGGATGACATATTCAATGACTACAAGTTGAACCCAAATAAATCGAAATTGGGTTAAAAAGTTCCCTTGACAGCCTAACGACATCACATCAAAATGAGTTGGTGAGTGATAAAAAGTGTATCTCATCACTTGGAAATAAAATTTACATCAATAAGGATGTATGAGAACATATCCCAACATAAAAATATGTAAATTAAAAGACCCAATAAAAGAAGTCTTTTAAAAAAGAGGAGGGTGAAAGGTTCCTTTACCGACTTGGGTATCTTTCAAAACATACACCCCATGAAAGAAAGACAATAGGTCATTGATGTAAATACTCATAAACGAAATTATATTACACAAAGAGTAGAATAATGGGCAGTACATACACCACTCAATGGAATTTGTGGCAAATGTAGCATAAATCTCACGGGAATAAAAGTGAGATGAAAAATCCCTCACGAAAACTCGGCAGCCTAACAGCGCCACATAAAACTTCCGAATATGGATTGATGAGATAAAATAGGGTATCTCATCACATTACAATATAATTTACAGCAATATTAATATAAAAGAACATCCCCCAACATTAAAAATAGGAGCTTAAAAGAAGTGACATAAAGGAGAGTACTTAAAAAGAAAGAGAGAAGTTAGATCTCTTACGAAAGTTCGGCAGCCTAACGACGCCACTCAAAACTTCCAAAATGGATTGATGAGAGAGAATAGGGTCTCTCATCACATGATCATAAAAATTACAGTAGGAGTAATATAAAATATCATCCCAATAACAAGAAATATGAGCTTTAAAAGGAATGACATAAAAGAGTGTACTTAAAAAGAAAGAGAGGTGTAGGATCCCTTACCTCGGGTCCGACTTGACTCGATCGTTCTTTAATCTCCTGAATAGTAAACTTGAGTAAATTTCAAATTCCTAAAGAACCTTTTTCAAGTTCATTATTACTTTTATACCACTTATTACCATGTCATAAACATTATGTAATCATTTAAGTTAATAATATTTGTTTTGCCGATATTTGATTCTTAAGTCGAAAGTGGACTTCTTACAATTTCATGTTGTTTGTGTGCCCAAATGTTTATTATATCCAGAATTGTATTCATTATGTAGATATCATATATTTCATATATATCCAGTACATGCATGCATTTATAACATTACATAATCATTTAGAGGTAAGAAATGAAATGCACCGTTCATGGAGACGGTAAGCCGTACGTACGCATGAACGCTACTTTCATTTATATTTTGTATTTTATAGAATGGAATAATAATGATATAAAGGTATATTATAATTCCAGTATAATATCATATATAATATCATATTTCCATCCTTTATACATCCCACATATGGTATTTAACGAATCAAATAACTTTGAGGGGGCGGTAGTCCGCACTTCCTTAAATGAAGATATCGCATATACCCATAATGGAAGCCATAAAGGTAAGACAAAAATGAAAAATACAGAAGCATAAATAAAACATAAACATATTATATATCATATATAAAAATATTGACATCATAATGGCCACCTTTGAAGGTGTTAAATGAGTATTGAACAATCATCGTTTCGGGAGGCAGAATTTCACCATCCACGGAAACCGTATGTTCTTTAACCATTTGATGTAGTTGTGTGAGAGTGTAGCTCGAATAAATCTTATAACAACATCCTAGTATATTGAATATACTGGTGATGTTACAAAAGATGTAAATAAAAAGAGTTTAGTGGGTTGGAGAAGCAAAATAAAACAAATGAACAGGAGAGAAAGAATTACCTTTATAAGTGTAACTCCTTTTGATTTGAGCCTAAAGGCTTCCTTTGAAAGGATTCTGCCCAAAGGGAATACTCTAGGATGAGGATAGGGATTTGGAGAGAGTAAATGGGCAGGGGTTGGCCGATCCAAAGTCTTGAGGAGTGTGGGAAAAGAGGTAGGGGTGGGGGACTTTTATAAGAGGAGAGGAGGGGTACTTTTGGAAAGTAAGAAATATTAGTTTATTTGAAAATGTGTTTCGGTTTGAAAAGGTCCCACATTGATATAATTCGTGGATAAGGTGATAAGGCTTCGAAATCCACTCATCCAATAAGTTTTTGACATGTTTAGTTCATATATTTTACATTATCTTTCCATTTTATTTAAATCGTCAAATAATGATGTCATCGCTGCATCATTATTATGTCATAAATAATTTAATTTACTTAGTGTCTAAAAATTATAAGAAAAATACTATGATATAGGAAATCGTTTTAGCTTTCCAATGACTATTCATAATCAAAATTGTGACTTGTATAACCCCACTTAAGTATTGTTTTAGTAAAACAATTTATGTTAGTGTCATTTTCACTTTAACATTAAATAAAAATATATTAATGTCATTTTCCAACTAAAGTGGATCCATGGGGTCCCCAAGTTGGCCCATGGCTTGTCTTGGTCGGCCATGACTCAACCAATAGGTGTAGGACAAGTGTCATGGTGTTTTCACATTCTTATAATATCATTTTTACCTTAAACTATACTAATTACCACTAATCGCGATTAAAAACTTAATAAGTTACTATTCACCAAAAAATTATTTTTATCCCATTGAACCACATTTTACTTCTTAATGACAACCATGTATGTCGGGTTTTTGAAAATCAAAACACAATGATGGAAAAATTTCATTTAAATGGAAAATCAGTTTTTATAAGTACCACTTAGTGGTTTCACTATTCATCAAAAATTGAAGTTTTTCAGAAAATTAACAAAAATTCACCCTAAGCTATATTTGATATTCAGAACTCAAAAATGAAGTCCGTTTTACAAAATTCAAAACATATAAGTCACATTAATTAATTTAATAATTAATTTCCGCTGTCAGAGCAAATAGCGTGTTTTTATAAAACAATAAGTATCAAAAGATTGACACTAGTTTATGTCTGATTTCAAAGTGAAATTAATTTCAACGACCATTATTGGATTTAATGGTAAAAATATTTTCTAATTTCACTTTAAAACCAATTCAAAATATTATGTAATCATATAAATAAATTATTTTAAAAAGAGTTTTTGAATTAAAACACGACATTTTACACTATTCATTAAAAAAATGAACTTTATCAGAAAAATACCAAAAAATTACACAAAGTAAAACTTGATGTCCCGATTCTTAATAAGAGTTTTATTTGGTCCACAAGAATGTATAAGAGTGATCAAAACTATATTTAATGACAGTTCTCCATCCAAAAAAGCGATAAGTGAACCTTTAGTGAAAATTAGGGTATAAAAGCCTAGAATTGATTTCTTTCCGTATTTTAAGCCTTTAGCTTTTATTGGATAAATGTAAAAACATTTAAAAAACATATATAATCATATTTTAGTTATTTCTATCCATTCCGGCCATTACAACGGCTACATGTTAACTACCATTTAAAATAATATTATTTTATTATTAGAGTGCAACGTAAGATTCCCAAGAAACTCGTTGTTGCGTGTGGGGTACGCCATCGAGCATAGCGTCCCCTTTAAAGTCATATTAATATTTTATTCACAAATATGGATAAATATGAAAATGTCATATTCCTTATTTACCTGGGGTGTTACATGAATGATTGGAAACTACCCAACTCGACTGCTAGTCGTTCTAATATTGTGTTTAGTGTGTGTATGTGTGATCATTTTCCAGAAAACCCTAAAGAGTCACATTTCATATCTATAAAAAGAATTTTCAAATACCTCAAGCATACTCCGAATTTAGAACTGTTCTATCCAAAAGTACAATAATGTAACTATTTAGTTATTCTGATACTGACTTTGATTGAGGTATGATAGATAGAAAAATCACCTCTAGAACATGTCAACATTTATGAAAGTCACTAGTATCCTGTTGTAGTATAAAACAAAATTCTGTTGCATTATCTACTGCAGAAGTAGAATACATAGCTACTAGAAGTTGTTGTGCACATATTTTGTGGATGAAACACACTTTAATAGACTGTGGATATCAATTCAGACATGTACCAAAAAATTGTGACAACGTGGGTGCTATTAACATTTTAATGATTCCTGTTTCATATTCCAGGACTAACCATATTGATGTAAGACATCACTTTTTGAGGGATCATTATCAAAAAGGTCATATCACTTTGGAATTCATTGGTATTGAATATCAACTTGTTGATATATTCTCTATAAAATTAAATTTGGAAAGATTAGACAACATCATACATGATATTTGTATGATCAGTCATATATTGATATCTTACTATTCATATTGTTTACTATTTTACAATTTTACTTTACAGTTTCAGGATTCATTGTTTCTCAATTACTGTTTCATGCTTACGGTCTCTTCTTTAACACCATGTGCTCATGGTCTATCACCTAACTATCTCATCGTGATGGATCAGTTCACTCACTGTCTCTCCGTGACTACACAGAATAGTCACTGTCTCAGCGTGACAGCCACCAACTGTCTCATCGTGACGACTACCTTTCGTCGCACAGTAATGGCTAGTCACGGTCGAACCATGAATATTATTTATAATATTAATTTATCACATATCAGTGTAATTATTATTTCACAACTATTTGATTTATTATGTTTTCGTTTTTATGACGTTTGACATTACCAAATGATAAAACCTATGTGTTTTAAATCAATTCCTTACTCGAGCTCTCTCCTTTTCACTCTCTCGAACACTCTATATAGTGAACCCCTTCTCTCCTTCTCTCCCACCTGAAACTTCAGTTGATGCCAAGGATGAAGCATCCATCATCACCCTTTTTTGAAAATCACCACTCTATAAAACATAAAAGGATATCGAGGATAGAACTCAAAGGACCCCTGCATCCGATCCTTGTACGTCGTACTGTAGTTCTTGAGACAGAGATTTTCCCTGAGTGGCTACTATCTAGAAATCTTTGGTTCTGAAAATATTATGAGAAAAAGATAGATCGAATGGTTCTATAAACAACATAGACTGATTTATCTGAGGTTGGAATCTCAATTTTATTTATATGTAAAGTTTTTTTGATGCTGGAGAAATCTATATGGTAACAATCTAGGTCAATGGAAAAAAGTGTTTGTTTTCTTCAAGGATATGGGATGAATGCCTATGAATTTTACATGAGGGGATTTGTGATGATTACTAGAGAGAACCTCCTCCAAAAACTAACTTATTTGAGTTGTAAAATGCTATAGAGATCCAAACTGTAAATGGTACCATGCGAAAGGGCATAGCAGATGAATTGGACGGAGAGACAAGACTGCTGTTTAAATATGGTTAGAATTTTATTAGTCCATGAAAATGAAATTTTTTTGGATGAAGTATCAGGATGTGTTCATAATTCATATAATCTAGAATGTCTATAAGATCAACCATTACAAGTACGTCATTAACCATATATGTGAGCTTATTAAAGTCACATCCAAATCCACCTCCTTGTTTAATTCTTGGATGATTTTTTCCATGTTAGTTGGCAAGGGAGTGGTTGGACCGAATTATGAAAATCTAGAGGATTTTGATATCTTTTTATTCAAGCCTATCATCTGAAGTATGATGATTAATTGGAAACCCTGGATGAAGTAGTGGGTTGAAGATAATGATCAACATTATAAGAAGTGTAATACTGTTGTTTATCCAAAAGGAAAAAGAATATAACTAAACATAGATTTGAACCATATGAAGTGGTTGTGTACCTAGAAGTTGAAGAAGAAAAAGAAAAGGCTGAAATACACCAAGAGGAAGCACCTCCTATTGAGAATGAATGGACTGTTGTCACAGCAGATTTTCCTACTATAATACCATATAGAGAGGATGTTTCTATTGTTTTTAGAGAAGATTTACCTATTTCAAGAGATGTTTTGATTAGGAAGTCCAGTCTATGGCTGCAAGAGATTTGATTATACCTGATTTAGAGTAGAAAGCCATGGAAGAGTCAGATCATGTTGAAGAGGATCTCCCTATTTTAAAAGATGCATGTCTGGAAGCACATCCCATGGAACAATTAGTTCCTGAGTACATACCCTCTGCTAAAGAGTGGATGGAAATTGACTTTCAGCATCCAAGGAAATAATTTGCTGAAGTGATTAGAGATGATATTATGGATCTTAACCTAATTCCTGGGCCTCATGTATCTAAAATGGAAGCACATTTTGAGGAGGAGGGACATCAAATCCTTGAGATTGATGAAGATGAATTTTCTGAAACATCTCAACCAGTTGTCACAAATTCTGTGTACACTCGATTTGAATTTCCATGTTTTTATTATGTGAGTGAATCATAATAATTAATTGCAACATATAAAGATCTCTCTTCTTTTTTTCAACTGAAGTCAGTAGCTCAACCAGAACCAGAATCAGAACCAGAGCCTCTAGCTCAACCTCCATCTGAATCAGAAACTGATACTAATTTGGAACCACAACCATAATCTACATCATAAAATGTACCACTACCTTCTCCCACTATCTTAACCTAGAAACATTCATTTGTAACTAATTATGATTTGAATGTATTTGGAGTGATGATCTTGGATGGTGTTGAGAAGATTCTATCCTCTCAAGTACGTCCATGGACTCAATTATGTCAAGAAAATTCTTCGATTATTTTAGAAAATATCATTCTATATATTAAACCAAAAATGATCTGTAAATTTCAGGAAGTCGGAGTTGAAAAAATGTTTCTTAGTGTGGATGTTGAAAATTTGAAAGGATTGGTAGAAAACCTGCAAACAGAACTGTCTTCAAGATCAGAGTCTGCTCCTGTTTCTCCTCATGAACCTGTTGCTGCTTCTCTTGAACCAGACGTTTGCAACATTTCTTGAGAGATTGTGTCTCAAGAGCATCTTTATCTGTTATCTTTTAATTATATGATTGTTTAAAGACACACAATTATGCTGCAACAAATGAGAGAGCTTGTAGAAAATCTGAATAAGCTCACAGATGTGTACACTGGATGTCTGTTGAATGTTTTAAAATAGCTAAATGTTCTAACTAAAGCTGTCAAGGCTTATCCACCCTCTGGTCAGACATCCTCACCTTCTTTGGAAGATTCTGTGCTTAGATGCACAATCAACAAAAAATTCAGAATTCTCTCAATGGCATAGATCTGTCTCATTTTTCAAAAGTGGTTAGAACAGTTATAGAGAACATGACCTTGTTCAGATTCATTCTAAGATAGCCAATGATTCTGAACAAGAGATCACCATAAGATAGAATTTTATCACACATTTATTTTCTCTAAAATTGACATGACCAATCACTTTATGGATCTTGTGGAAAATTTGAGAATCCCTCCAGTGACTCAAGCTTTTAATACTCATGTTTAGAAACTTACAGAGTTCACTAGATTTTTGGACTAATTCATGGAGAATAAGGGTGATTTTTAAAAGGTTATGCGATATGGTGGAGAAATCATTATTGATTTCCGAAATCTTCTAAAGTTGTATCATCATGTGCCGAGTACTGGTATCATTGCTCTAGCTGTTGCACCTCTTCGACCAGGTTTACCTGCCCTAACCTCAACTAATATGTTAGTCAGCCAAGACCATTCATAGATCAGACCAGTCATTCTTGATCATCCGAATAATAAGTCTTCTACAGCTCCTACTTTGGATCTCTCCATATTTAAGGGTGTACCTTACTATCATTTTCTACTACCTCCAGGCCTTCTTCTACATCAGCTCTAGCTCCTAGTGATAAAGACAAAGAGATAGAAAATCTGTGATGCCACCCAATGTATCTTACTTATTTATGGGGTGAATTTTATTGTTTACTGTTTGTATTTCTTCTGTATGTTTTCTTTTGCACCTTCATAATGACAAAAGCAGTGATTCCCTTCATTTTATCAACATTTTAATAATCCCAATTGGGTTAGAAAAAGTAAAAGTGTTAGTATTTTAAAGGAAAATATTATTCTATTAATCTATTATTCTATTTTTTATTTTTTATAATGTTTCATTTCATTTATACTTTTCCTATACCATATTTTTGATCATCAAAAGGGGGGAGATTGTTGGACTCCTCGTGTATTAATCATGTTTTAATGATCACAAATATTTTTACTATTGATTAATCTCAATAATAATTGCACATCTTGTTAATGATCTCCAATCTCAATAATATTTACACATCATGTTTTAATGATTACAATTCTTTTCCATGATCACAATTATAACATATCATATTAATCCTTTGTATTTTTGTTTCATTTTCTCTTACATGATAATGTTTTTGCAAAATTCATAGCCTATATATTAATGTTTATGTTTGAATACATCTAATTTTCTATGTATCAAGACACTGTGATTTTTGACACAGTAAGACAGATGGTATGTGTGACCCATACACTGTGAAGTGAAACATGGAAGTAGACACTATGAAGCCTATGTCACAGACACCGTGATGATGACACACCGTGACCCATGACACACTCTGAGTAATACATTGTGGGCCTCATACCATAAAAAGTCATACCATGAGCATCATATTGTGAAAGTCATACCATTATCCTCATATAGTTTTAGTCATACCATGAGCGTTATACCGTGCAAGTCATACCGTGACCCTCATACCGTGAAAGTCATACCATGAGCCTCATACCATGAAGGACATATCGTGGAGAAGACACAGTTTACATAATCATTATGACACTATTTCTTAACATTTTTTTCAATATTATTTAAATAATACTAATGATTATATTTGATGTTTTTAATGAAATTAATGATATTTAAGGATAGTTGCTGGCATGTTAAGAAACCGTACCGTGTACCTATGAAGAGGATATCATTCCTACTACCGGAGCTTGTGGAATATAAGAATGATTGAGCCGCTGTACATGTGTGCATGAGTGAATAGATGAACATACATACACGCAACAACTCAAGAGACATGTCTGCACTATACTGAACATGAAGAACAATCTTGGGCATGAAGAAGAGTTTGATAGACTTACAATGAACTATCATGTATCCAATCCAACTCTACTGAATAACACACAAAGAATCAATAGAACATTATCTCTCCTGAAGAACACAAGTTGAACCACGTCACACTATTTTTCACACAAAACCAGAGAAAGACCCAGATGCATTTTTGCTGAATCTAACTTGTCCAGAGCTGCATGCCAATCATTAGAGCTTTCTAAACTTTCATATACTCTCTCTAAGTGATTAATTATTTACAATCAAGCAATGTGTGTATCCTGTTTATTTTTACACACAAACTATATCTATTGCAAAACTGGAGAATATCACAATCCTCACACCAAAACCCATTACTCTTGTTTACCCACACCAACTTTGGAAGAGGTCATTGTGTGGCCTGGTCTTTATTTTTGACTCCCACGAAGAACAGTGGTAGAGGTCCCTGTGTGGCCTGGATGGTCTTGTACTGTTTTTAACCCTGATCCAGGGTGTGGATCAAATTTATATATAAATTTGATAGGACTTTGTTTCGGCATGAGAAAGATCCTCTTGGTTATTTCTGTAGTGTAATTTTAGTTTATGTTTAATATATACAATATCAAATTTATATTCCACTGCTTATTACATTGAAATACAAATCTATTTTAAAGTTACATTGATCTTTAATATAGAATGTGTTTGTATCTACTGTAAATCAGTAGGTTAAATTGAATAGATAGTTTAATATTTTGATTAGATTGACTATGAACTAATCAATATTTTTAGAATCTAATTGAACCTTTACAGTTTTACAAATTAAGTACAGTTTAACTTTTTTAATAAATTGGGGGATTTTTAATAGAAAATAATTAAACAGAAATTTTAATTGGAACTCAATTCACCCCCCACATGAGTGTCCACTCTGACCAACATGTTAAATTCATAAAAAGACTCAAATTAAATTTATTTGGTTATTCATAATATCAATTATTTTAATATGTCACTAAGATGGTAATTACTGCATCGTCATTGTTTCATAAATAAATTAATTTATTTAATGACTAAATAATATAAATGAAATACCATTATGTATAAAATATTTTTGTATTTCTAATGAATATTTAAAATCGATTTTATCTTATGTAAAACCAAATATAAAAAATGATATAATTATTAAACTTTGATTTTATTTCTTTTAACTATTCTTTTAATTAAATAATAATAAATGTCCAAATCTAATCCAGGTGGACCTAAATGGTCATATTTTATTTCTAAAGTTATTTTTAGTTGTGTAAAACTTATCAAATAGAATTAGATCATGTGTTAGTGTAATAAAAATATCATTTTTACCCTTAATTACCCAATTTACTTTTAACCATGGTAAGTAAAAGTAAATGTTACTATTAACCAAAAAATATTTATCTTATTAAACAACATTTTACTTTTTAATATTAACCATGTCTCACGGATTTTAGAAATTCAACTCACAGAAGTTGTAATATTAAATTATATGTAATATTTCAAATTCTCCTTGAATTTGGGTAAATGACTTTGAAAAGATCAATAAAATTATTATATATCTAAAATTATTTGAAAATGACTCTAATGAATTACATTGAAATTATATAGGTATTATGTAACTATTTTGACATAAAATAAATTTAAATAAAATAAATAATTATTTTAAAAAATTCAGTTTGAAACAATAACTTAGTGTTTTTCACTATTCATTAAAAATATAATGTTTTTAGAAAAATACGAAAAATTCTCTGTTACCTATTTTCGATGTTCCAAATCCAAAAATGAAGTCCATTTTGAATGATAAAAATTATTAAATTTCTAAAGTGGGTATTGCAATTCATAATAGCTATATATAGAATATTTTTATAACATGTCGTTGTTTAGTGATACTCGGTATTTCGTACAACAGAAGCTATCTCGAAAGGTTACTCTTGTGTATAACAAAAGACAAGACAATGTTATGTATAGTGAAAGATTCCCTTGGTGTTGAATATAAAATAATACATAAAAACAAAATATTTATCACAAAATCTCTGGTTGTTACATTCTACCCCCATTAAAAAGAATTTCTCCCCTGAAATTCGTCACTTCATAACCAATAGATGAGGATACTTCTCCATCATCATATCCTCATGTTCCCATGTAGCTTAATCTAATTGTTGGTTCCTCCATTAAAATTTATCCAATTGAGTGGACTAGTTACGTAGAACTTTTTCTCTATGATCCATAATATCTAATGGCTGTTCTCTATAAGAAAGTTCTTACTGTAGCTGTACAACATTGGATTTTAGAACATGTGAAGGATAAAGTAGATATTTTATTAGGAGAGATATATGGAACACATCATGAACTTGAGAGATATTCTGTGGAATCTCCAACCAGTAAGCTACCATCCCAACATGATCTAGTATCTCACAGGGACCAATATACCTTGTGCTCTGCTTTCCCTTCATTCCAAATATCATTACTCTCTTCCAAGGAGATATTCATACGAACAATTTATCACCAACATCAAACACTACATCTTTTCTTCGGTTGTCGACATAACTTTTTTTCGACTCATAGATTCACTAATGTGTTGCTGAATAGATCATAACTTTTTTACCATATCATCAACAAGATCAGGTCCTAATAGCTTTCATTCCCCAACATCATCGCAGTAAGTTAGAGTTCAGTATTTCTTTCCATATAGAGCATCATTTAAAGCCATCTTAAAACTAGATTAAAATTTATTAATATAAAAAAATTCCACCAAAGTTAGTTGTTGATCCCAACCACCTTTAAAATCCACATATCATGCTCTCAACATGTCTTCTAGTGTTTGAATATTTCTCTTAGACTGACCATTGTTCTGATGATGATAGGTAGTGCTGAAACTCAACTCAGTGTCTATAGTATTCTAAAGACTACACCGAAACATCTAGGTCAACCTCTGATCCCGAATAGATCTAATTGAATGTGGTACTCCATGAAATCATACCACTTCATTCATACACATCCTGTCTTGCTGATCAAGGGGGAAATCTTCTCTAATAGAAATGAAGTGTGCTGACTTCGTAAGACAATGAACTATAAAACAGATAACATTTTTACCATTGGATATTTTAGGAAGTGTAGTGACAAAGTCGATAGTGATGTTTTCCCTTTTCCATTTAGGTATGGGTTATTGTTGTAACATCCCCTTAGACTCTTGTCTCTCAGCTATAACATTCTGACAATCCTAGCATCGAGAGATATATTATGCAACATCTCTTTTCAAGAAAACGCACCCGAAGCACTATTATAGGACCCTATAAATATTCGTGCTTCAAGGGTGAATAAAGAATGAAAAACTATGAGCTACATCCAATGTTTCATTCATTAATTCTATGATGGGAGGAAAACAATCCCAAGACTTGAACCTCATTATTTAATCACTATCTTTGTGGAATTCAGGAACATTTCTCACACTTTTTTGTAACTCTACATATTCTTTCTCTGCCTCTTTAATATTCACATTTATAGATGGTAGAACATTCATATGAAAAAGAGAAGATTTTTTCCCTTCCATTATAATTCCAAGATCAATCCTCTATAAATCCATAAATATTGGAACTTTTGTGATCTTCATCCAAGATAACATATCATGGTCTTTTCAACATAATTCATCTACCAACTTGTTTTCTTTCCCATGATGGTAATGAATTGAGCATTATTAATCCTTAATCTGCTCGAACCATCTTCTTTGGTCCATTTTCAGAACCTTTTGTGTGAAAATATACAATCAACTTTTATGATCAGTATAAATACCACACCTTTCACAATAATGATAATGTCTCCAATTCATTATTGAAAAGATTACCAAATCTAATTCCAAATCATGAGTTGGGTATTTTTCCTCATGGATTTTCAACTGTCGTGAGGCATAACTTCTCACCATATCGTTTTCCAAGAGAACTCACCCCAATCCCTTCTTGGAGGTGTCACTATAGATCACAAACCCTTCTCCACTACAAGGCAGTGGGAACATATGGGCACTGGATAACCTTCTTTTTAACTCCTTGAAATTCTCTTCACACTCCTCCTTACAAACATACATAACTCCTTTTTGAGTCAACCAGGTTAGTGGATTAGATAATCATGAAAAATCATTCCCAATACTTCGACAATATCTAGCCAAACCAAGAAAACATCAGATCTCAGTTACTGTTGTTGGTCTCGACTATCTTTTGATTACCACTATTTTTTATAGATCCATAAATATCCCCTCTTTTTAGATTATGAGACCCAGAAATAAAACTTTTTGAATCCAAAATTCACACTTGGTAAATTTGGAATAATGATTCTTTTTTCATAGGGTCATTAATACAATTCTCCAGTGATATTCATGTTCTTCATTTCTCTTTGAATAGACACAAATATCGTCTATATAGACTTCCAAAAACTGATCAAGATAGTCTTTAAATACACTATTCATTAGATTCATGAAGATTGTAGGGGCATTAGTAAGACCAAATGGGATCATAATAAATTCATAGTGTACAAACCATGTACGGAATATCATCTATGGTATATCCCCACTTTTGTCCATTAATTGATGATACCCTGAATGAAGATCAATGTTGGAAATGTTTTGAGCTTCGTGTAGTTGTTCAGATTAGTCATCAATGCATGGTAAAGGATATTTGTTTTTTATTGTGATCTTGTTATGTTCTCGATAATCAATTTATAGTCTCATTGATCTATCTTTCTTCATAAAAAACGGAATAGGTGCTCACCAAGGTGATGCACTAGGGCGTATGAATCCCTTATACAGATTCTCTTGGAGTTTCTTCTTCAATTCCTGCAACTCAATTGTTGCCTTTCTATGTGGTGTCTTTTAAATGGGCATAGCAGCCAGAATGAGTTCTACTGAAAACTCAACATCACGATTTGGAGGAAGACCAGGAAATTCCTCTGAAAAAAATCATAAATCCCCGTACAATGGCCATATTCTTAATTGTGAGTTTCTACCCATCCATTTTATATGAATAAAATTAATTTATTGTAATCGATACCCATAAGATGGAAGTAATTTACACAAGAATGTTATATTAATCCTTGCCTTGATAGATGATCCTAGATTGATTGGGAATATGAATTGTGACTTCTCTTATTTGCAATCGAAATGGTCTCTGAATAAGGTAATCCAATCTATGCCAATAATCACATCAAATTCCTCTATATGAAGGATGACAAGATTTGAAGGATGCTCATTACACAAACATAATTTGGAGAAGAATTATAATCTTTTTATGCAACTGTTCTTCCATTATGAGTTTTCATAGCTAACTTAACAGCTAATTGTTGAGGCAGTACGATGATACCATTGGAAAATGCATCAGAAATGAAATAGTTGGTGGATCCAGAATCAAATAGAACATTTTCTACCTTAGGTTGGAATGTAAGTGTACCTTTCACCACTTCATTATCATACTCCAAATTTTAGGTTGAAATTGAATGTGACCATCAATTATCTTTTGACTTAAGAGTTTTTTGACATCGATCATCATCAACAACCCTTGGATTAGGGCATTGATTAGCATAATTCTCTATTTCCTTGCAGTTGTAACTTTTAATTGTATGACGTGCATTCTATGTAGCCTTTTTATTTGTTCTCATCACTAGACATCATTTTCCTATTATTGTGGCATTCAAATGCCCGATGACCATCTTTTCCACATTTGAATCATTTACTTTTCCCATTATGAAAATTCCCTGCATGTTTCATTCCACACATTATGAATGAAGGAAAACTCATCTTCTATTCATTGGAGTATTTATATTTTCCTTTGAATTCCATTTTCCTTTTCTTATCAAATCAATATTATGAATGGGTTACTCTAATCTCCATCTAAACCGTAAGAGCACATCTAACAATTTCCTCATAGCTATTGATGTCCCTTATGGATAACTCTATTTGCTTGCATGGTTTTAAGCCACTAAATAATCAATCGATCCTACACCCAGGATAGATAAAAATTCCAAAATCATACCTTGAAAGTCTTGTAAAATATGATTCATTAGTACAAACAAGATTCATCATCATTTTGATTTATTTCAAGAAACTCTTTCTCTATATTTTGTTCAAATAATTTGTGGGATGTACTTATTAAAAAATATGTTCTTAATCTCTTCCCATTCCATGGACTCATTTTCTTCTCATTGCATCATATTGTCAATATGATTCCACCATTGATCAACATCACCTTCCAAATGATGTACTGCTAAAATGAATTTTTCATGTTTAGAACATTCAAGAACTGAAAATATCTTTTCAGTAGCATTGATCCATTTTTCACCCACTAATTGATTTTTAGACCTTCTGAATGAGGGTGGATGCTGCCTCATGAAGGATTCAACATAATGATGCTACTTCCATTACTTGGTTGGAAGTCATGCATGATTCATAGCATGAGAAATTTGAGTCAGCATGGCTACACGATTTTTCATCCCATCTCCAATAATGTTTGGTTGCTTAGTGGGACATTCATTTCATTTCCCGTCGCATTCAGCATTAACACGGTTCCATCGGATTCTAGCGATTCACTAAAACAAATAAGCATAGTGTGGGAAACATTAATCATACTATGATAACTACATAATCAAGATTAATATTTCACACATAAGGAATTATCATATGTTATTCATTGCCATTTCTAAAACATAAATATTGTGTTCTATGCTTTGGAAAATCATTAGGGTTCTTACTAAGGCTTTCACATCATAGTTTCTGAAGGGTGACTATTCTTTTCCTCAGATACCGACTATAAAGAACCATATTTTACATAAATTGTTATTACATCATAATTGAAGCTTACTAATTACAACATATAAAAAACCCTGATAGGACCATATTGGTATAGAGTCATTAGAAACTGGGAAACATAAAGAACTGGTTCATAAAGAATCTACCTTGTCTTCCATTTATTTCAACATATCTTGATTCTCTTTTGGCATACCCTTCTTAATACCCTTATTATTGACCATAGGAAAATAAAACATATAATAGGGTGAGCTAAAATTCTCAGTAATGGTGAGTTGCAAAACGGAAAAAAATTTCATGGCAGTTTACCGCATCACTGGATATGATAATCAATATTGGTCATTGATTCAAAACAAGAAGGAAGATGATGATTTAAAAAATATGTAACAGAGGGTGTTTAGAGAGATTTTCATAGACAAATACTTTCCTCATGTCCATCGATCAAATATGGAATGACAATTTCTATGTCCGAGGAAAATGGAGGATGAAAATGTTCCAAAGTATGAGTCTAATTTTACAAGGATAACATGGAATGATGAATATTATATACAAAACAAAAGAATTAATATTGATCATTTATTTGATGGTTTAAAATTGAATCTCCATCTAGAATTAGTCTCACAATCCTTCTCATCATACAAAGATACATTCTCATGTGACATAAAGATAGAAAAAAATTCTCTAAGTCTTACGACATTAAAGAAAAGCAAGAGATGAGGAGATATGATGATCACTCAGGAAATAGAAATATGGGGAAGAAGGAAGCTACTGATGTTCAATTATACAATTTCAGGGAGATGGGACATTATGAAAATGAATGTCCTAAGGGTCAGGGAAAATTATCTCAGAAAAGGCCATGGGATCGTTTCCAAGAAAATGTTATCAACAATGCTGAGTTTGAATATCCTAAAGATGTGGTTGCAGGTAGTCTAATGGATTCATTAATTTTATCCAATGAATTATTTCATTCTGGATCATCACACTATTTCATATCATCCCATTTTTCATCGAAAATTATATATTTAAAATTTTAATTAACAAGGAAGTTGTCAGTCAAAACTCCTATGGGAAATATCATTGCAACAATGTTTTGTGATTCAGTCCCCATTAAGGAATATAAACGATATTTATCTAATCATCCCATCGTCATACACATGATTAAATTTGATATAATCCTCCGTATGGATTGGCTTTCAGACCATGATGAGAAAATATATTGTAAAAAGAAGGAGGTTACAATTTTTGATAAAGATAATAAGTACATTATCTTTTGAGCAGAAACGTCACCACCTAATTCTTTTCTAGATCCACCACCAGTAGATCAAACAAATTCCATTATTGTGGAGGAATAAAATGATACATCTCTAGGTGAGGAAAATAATTTTCAAATAGAGGATTTGAATATTGCTCAATAATATGATGATGTATTTCCCAATGATTTACCTTGACATCCCCAAAAAAGGGAAATTGAGTTTTCCATTTTTTTAAATCATGGATCAAGGCCCATATCGAACACAGCTTATAGAATGGCCACTTTGGATTTAGTGGATCTAATGAAACCACTAGAGGAATTGAGTAATAAGGGATTTATATTCCCTAGATATTCTCCATGGGGATCCCATGTACTTTTTCTTAAGAAGGATGATGGATCTATGTGGATGTTCATTGACTACAGTGAGATAAATGTAATAACAACAACAAAAAGTATTCCCTACATCGCATTGATTATATATTCTACCAAATTCATGGATCATGATATATTTCAAACATCAAACGTCGATCCGTTTGTCATCATTTGTTTTTGAAAAAACAATACATTCCTAGAAAATCATTTTGAACAAGGTATGTGCATTACGAGTATACAGTAATTTCATATTGATTAACTAATTCACCCTCTATATTTATGGATCTATGTAATAGAGTTTTAAAGGAATATCATGATGATTTGGTAGTGGTATTTCTTTGGATATCCTGGTATACTCCAAAAATCTACAAATATAATTAAAATCAATTTCTAATTATCTAATAGTCACTTACAAGGCATGAATTATGTGGGAAGTTTAGCTGTGTCAATTCTGGCTTCAAGAGATTTCTTTTCTTGGTCATATTGTCTCTAAGGATGGAATCATTATTGATCCATCTAAGATAAGAGCAACACATGAATGGCATGCACCAACGAGTATGACCGAGGTATGTGGTTTTTTGGTTTAGCAGGTTATTATCGATATTTCGTTCTGAATTTTCCCCAATTGGCTCTCCCAAAAACGATGCTCAGACTTAAAGGGGTTAAATCTGTTTGGAAAAAAGTGTTATAAAAATGTTTTCAAAAATTGAAGAGGAGATTATTCAATGCTCTAATCATGAATCTACCATCTAGGAATGATGGATTTGTTATTTGTAGTGATGCATCAATGAAAGGACATGGTTGTGTCCATATGAAGAATTATAGGGTTATTTCCTATGCATCACAATAGCAAAACATTCATGGGCAAATCTACCCTACTCATGATCTTGAGTTACCAGCTGTAATCAATTCATTGATGATTTGGAGACAATATCTCTATGTTGAAAATGTGAGATATATACCGATCACAGGAGTGTGAAATATATTTTCTCATAAAACGAACTCAACATGAGGCAAGGGTTATGGCTTGAACTACTCATGATTTTTATTGCACGATACACTACCAGGTGGGGAAGGAAAATAAGGTGGTAAATGCATTGAGTAGAAATGATCATGGTGTTTTGAACAAGATGGGAGTTTAAAGAGTTCCTATTTTCATGGATATAGTAAATATGGATTTGGGAATAACCATGGTAGGCGAACCATCAATGAATTTTCAAAATTGATGCCATAATATCTCTACTAGAAAGAATAACGTGTTCTTAGACCAATGATGAAGAGTTTCAAAAAAATATTAAAGCAATGAATGATGGTGGATTGAGTGACATTGTTTATAAAGATATAACATTGAAATTTTGGAAGAGTCTTTGTATTCACGATAAACTTGATAAAAAAAGGGAATTGTTGGATGATGCTCATAGTTCCAATTTCTCTATACACCATAGTTGCACTAAGATGTACAGATATTTGAAGGAACATTTTATGTGGGACCACATTAATAGGTTGATTTTTGATTTTGTGTCATGATATATTGTTTGGGAATAGGTGAAAGCAAGAAAGAAAAAGCTTGGTGGGGACTTGCAACCCCTTCCCAACCTGAGTCGAAATGGGATGTTATAACAATGGGCTTTCTCATTGGACTACCATATACTCCTATAAGGAACAATTCAATATGGGTCATTGTTGATGGTCTTACCATGTCAGAACATTTTTATAATATAAGGGATTATATACCACATGAACTTCTAGAGAGGATATATATGAATGATGTTGTGAGTCTTCATGGAGTACCCCTATCAATTGTTTCTAATCTTGATCAACGTTTTACATCAACATTTTGGAAGATTATTCAAAAGTCCTTGGATACTATACTTCATTTGAGCACTTCCTACCACCCCCAAACTGATGGAAAATTAGTATATAATAGTCAAACCTTAGAAGGAATTTTGAGATCATGCTCACTTGACATTCATGGTATGTGGTATCAATATTTTCATTTGATAGAATTTTCTTATAACAATAGCATGCATTCAAGTATTCAGATGTCACTATATAAAGCGTTATAGGGAAAGAGATGTCACACACCAACCTGTTGGGATAATGTTGGTGAAAGAAAACTCATAGGTCCAGAACTTGTGAAAGAAATGATTGAAAAGGTGAAGGATATCCAAACCCAGATCAAAGCAGCTCAAAGTAGGTAGAATAGCTGTGCCGATAAACGAGGAATGGATTTGGAATTTTAGGTAAGACATAAAGATTTCAGGATGGTATCTCAATGGATAGAAGTCATACGTTTTTCCAAGAAAGGAAAATGGAGTTCCAGGTACTTCAGACATTTCGATATTCTAGAACCAATTGGTTTTGTTTCATACCATCTGGAAATTCCTCCAATTCATTCCAATGTTCATGATGTATTCCATGTATCACTGTTGAGAAAATACATTCCTATCCCAAAGCATGTACTCACCAAGGATGAATTAAAACTTGAACTCAATCATTCTTATTGCAAAGAGCCTTTATAGATTCTTGATACTGGAGAACAACTGCAGAGAAACCGGACAACTCATCTGGTAAATGTTATATGTAGAAACCGTAAGATATAACAGACAATGTGAGAACCAAAGGAACATATGAAGAAGAAAAATTTGAATCATTTTATGCAGTAATATACTAGAATTTTCTAGGATGAAATTATTTGAGGGAGGGGAAAATTTTACACTCCACACTTTCATGGTACACTTCTCTAAAAATAATACAGAAGCGTGTGTTGTACACAACATCGAGTTTTAACAGACACCACAACAAATCAAACTAGCCATTAGGAAAAGTAATACAAACATTTTGAAATTTCATAATTTTTATCATTCAAAAGGGGGTTATTTTTTGGATTTTGAATATAGAAATTAGGCTTGGGTGATTTTTTGGTATTTTTCAAAAAACAAATAATTTTAGATGAATAGTTAAAAACAATGAGTTATATTTTAAAACCAAATTTTTAATTAAAAATAATTTATTTTATTTTAATTTAAATTAGGTAAATATAGACACATAATAACTATAAAAGATAATTATATTTAATTTGAGTCATTTTATAATAATTTTAAATATATAAAAATTATATTGATCATTTCATCGTCTTTTACCCACCTCCTAGGAAAATTTGCAAATTCACATAAAACATAATTTTTCCAATACTGTGAGAGGAATGTCAAAAATCTGAGAGAAACTATTGACTTGAGTAAGTAAAATGTGGTTCAATAAGAAAAAAATAATTTCTAGTGAATAGTACTTTGTAACGTTTATTTACCATGGTTAAAAGTCAATAAAGTAATTAAGGGTAAAAAATGATATTATTATTACCCTAAGACATGTCTTAATTTTTTTGTATAAGAATAATTTGACCAAAAAAATCCTTAGGAATAAAATGTGCACCTCTTTGGTCTGCTTGGATTATATTATGACATTTATTATTATTTAATTCATTTAAGTGTTAAAAGAGTTAAAATAAATTTTTTATAACTAATGAATTATTTATATATGTTTACACATAATATAAATTTGACTATAAATATTAACTAGAAAGATAAAATGATTTCATACATAATGGTATTTTATTTATTTATTTTAGATATTATATAATTTAATTTATTTATGAATCAATGATGATGCAGTAATTACCTAATAAATGAATTATAAAAAAATTGATATTATAAATATACATATAAATGTTATTTGAGACATTTTAGGAAATAAACTAATTTTCTAATTTAATACGACATATTAGGGTTGTTTATATATATTTGTTTTGATGTAATAATGTTGCTATAAATTTAGCAAAAACAAAATACCAAATAGATAAAAAATTGACATAAAAAAGTTTCCAAACCAAATATAATATCATTAATTGATATTCAATTTATAAAAATATAATGATATTTGAAAAGACTTATATAATTATTTTTATATCATTAATTAACCATTTTGGGTTCTCATGGATATATATAGTATGTTTATTAACCACATAATATCAAAATAAAAACAGACTTGTTAAATGTAAAACTATCTAACTAAGATTTAGTTCTTAATTATAAGGTTCTTATATGACCCAAACCTATCAAAAACCTATTGGTTGAGTGGTGTTAATCCCATATCAACCTTATTATTTAAATAATCAATTTTGGAACCATTAGAAACCGAAAATTATTTTATTATAAAAAAATATTTCTAGCTATTCCAAAGGTTCTCCTCACCCTTCTTATAAAAGGTCACTCCACCTGCACTCTAATTCCCAACTTCAATGCCATTTGGCTCGAACAACATTTAACCAAAAATGCTCTCAACTGACCTCCCATAATCCTAGAGGCCTTCCATTTTACAAAAATCCATCCTATGGTTCCCTTTTGATCAAATAAATTAGAAGAACCTGAAGAAGAGGTAAATATTTCGTCACCTCTTTCAAGTTTCATTCTTCTTCCACTTCCTTGTTCATTGTTGTTTCAACTCTAAAATAACAAATACAGTGTCATCAATATAATTTAATTTTATTATGAATATGGTACAACCATATTCACTATTCTACCCATCATTTGAAAGACATGTCACAATAGCTGCGTACATAAGGATTGTCGTCTCCACATCATTGTGTAATTGTTATTCAATACATTATTATATTGATGGGTATAATAATAATATTTATTTATTTAAATAATAAATTAAACATGATAAATATTATTTATAAATGATATACCATCCAATTATATATTATTTTAATATCCAAATAATGATATTGTTGCTCGTTAGTTTGTACATATTACCGTCTCCACGAACGCGATGAGATTCATTCCCCATTGTATCCATTGAAGACGATTTTTCATTTTATTAATAAAGTTAATTTTTTACAGACTTGATATCATTTTGTATATGAATAAAATAAATTCCATCGATAACAAATATTACTCCCATAACAAATCATATAACGGAATACAAATCCATTAACACCTGAAACGATGATAACAATAAGATATTTTTAACAAATCAATGTTAAAAGCTATTATATGATATCATATTTATTTATATGATTCTTGTATAATATAATAACAATTATTTATCCATAATATAGTTGGTGAAGCTACCCTCGACCAAGGAAAAGTACATGGTGATGGATTATTTCACTATCTCAACATTATCTGAGGTTGTTTTATGTAATTATCTACTGGGACCTCTTTATCATCCACATTCATGTTTATTAAAAATGTATTACAAAACATTATTACTATTTTATATACTATGGTTTAAAGTAATTTATATGCTTTGTTGTCTTTTTAAATGATGTTTATAAAGAAATATTTCCATGGTTTTCCAAACAAGGTACTTTTTAAACATTTCGACATAATAAAGGCAAGAATGTATTTTTTATATTATACGGAGGGTGCAGCTATTTATCTGCCATTATAAAATTGTCTAAGCATACCTTATAAACATATATGAACATTTTCAATGTAAATGTTTAATTTTATAATTATGAGACTTTTAAATGATTTCAAAAATAGATATTTCTCTCAAATAGTTTAGATTTCATCTATGTCAACATCCATTGATGGATTTTAAGCCAATTTGGAATTTATTTATTATGATAATAAAATTCCATATTGTATTGAAGGTTTTGTGATATTTCTAACCATGGATTTTTATTTTTATACCATTCATGATATATGGATAAAGTATTTAAAGTTCGTATGATAGTTTTAATATGAATGTTTATGTTATGTTTAATCTTTTTCATATGAGAAATACATGGGACTTGTTAAGTGATGGGTGGAGCCCGATATAGCAACATGATACCTCGGTAGGTCTCATTAGACAAACTAGTGTCTTCGTACAAGTCCATTACAAAATATTATTTTTAGTCTAGGAACAAGGCATTGAATTTGTGGTTATGATAGTCTGGAATTATGTATTCCATCATTATGAAAGTGGTTATTGATATTTCATGTGATTATTCAACTTTTAGAATATATAAGTGAATAGGTTAATGGAATTATTTAATATTATTTTTTCCATATTATGATGAATTTATTGTTTGTAAGGATTTTGTTTTAGTTATACATTGTGTAAAATGTTTTAGATTATTTATGAATGTTTTTGCTATATTGTTATCCTTAATGAGCATCAGTTCTCACCCCTTTCTATGTTTTATTTTTCCAAGGATGTGACGAAGTATTTAATGACTGACCTACATGGATAGTCTTAAAGGATATGAGTGTGGACTTTGAAGACTATTTTTTTTAGTTTTTAACATTTTGAGGTAATGTAAGACTTATGAATATATCAACTGTTTCAAGGAAACTAATATAAACAGTATTTCAAGACTTGATCTTTTTTTATCATGCCAACGTGAAGGAATAATGCACCAACTATGGGAAACTAGGGTCGGGGCATTACAAGGAATCACTAGCTTTCACTAACATTTATTAGTATAAAGTAATCTCATCCATAGTTCATATTCAGCATCTATCACAATCTATATAATAATGAAATGTACATGGTTCTTTATAATGAAAAAATATTTCTCATGATAAACAACTATGTGTAACCAAACATCAAAACAACATGAAAATATATTATCATGTAAATTCATAAATAAATGATATAAATATAAATAATCATAAATCCTAATATCATAGAAACTATTATTTATAAATAAATATAAAAATATAAATAAAAGATATAAAAGACTTATGATTTATGATATATGAAATTCAATAAAAATCCTATCAAAATTACACATATCTAATTAGAAAGGAAAAATGTATCAGTACCATCATTAATTAAGCCCTATAAATATCTAATGATCATCCACTAATTAAAATACTAAATTTTAACTAGAAAAATAATTATAAATTAGTTTTATAGTCACATAGAGTCTGTAATATATTTGATGGAATTTCCCAATAATATAGATCCACTAAGGAATAATAAACATGAAGTTACGCTGTTGGATATCAATGAAATGAAAAATTAAATTTATGACTTAATGATCTAACATGTAACTCCACAGGGAAAGAGGTTAATGATTTTTGATGACCCCTCCATTAGCATAGCAGACATGTTGAAGGGTGTGAAAAAAATGTATCAAAATAATATAAGAGTTTTAGTGGTATTGTTCTCATAATGGAGAACGAACCGAAGCCATGAAGGATAAAAAATCACATAGAGAAAATTTGATGTGGAATCATCACATGTGATTTTAAAAAACCACCACTTGAAAGGCGTGGAGGTAGAGTAATAGAAAAAATTATTTTCATCAAAAAACCCCTTAATCAATAACATTAAGATGTTAGAGGTACCCATCTAACATTTTTTATTATTGTTAAATTTATAAATATAGTGTTGTAGGATGAAGTGATAATTACAATACATAGAGGGTATTCAGAAAATGTGAATTAAAAGGAGTATTCCATATAAACGAGTGTAAGATGAAATGGACTTTCTAGATAAATCTAAAATTTATCAATTCATGAATCAAGTGTGGAACATTGTGAAATTTCGCATTCCTAATGGAATATATATGAATCTACTAAAATATTAATGATAGAATGGATTCTATTCTTATTTTCTAGTGGATCAACTTTAAAACCCATGTTTTAATAGTAGTAAAGATGATAGATTATTTGGAATAGCATTCATCTAATTTATTATAAAATAACATGGTGGTATCATGTTAGATATTTTTACATTACTCAAAAGCTATCTGAAAAAATAATTATACAAAAAAGTGGGACCCACATAAAGGGTATATTGGTTAAACAGATTAGTGTGTGAAAATATTATCACGTAAAATATAAATAGCCTCACTTGAAAGAATGATTCATTGTAGAGAAATTGGAATAAATTATTTACTAGTGGTGACAATCATCTCTTCAAGGGTTATGTTACTCAACAATGTGTAAGGGTAGGAATAGTCCATTGGAGAATCTATATAATTTCAATGCATATTTAGAAACACCTATTCAATTGTGTGTAAGAGTACACTAACCAATGTAACAGTAACCATAAAAAATTGATGGCTAATGAAGGGTATTATAATCTTGGTAATGGTTAATCAAGAATGGTTTTACATAATCACATAACATAAAATACACCCCAAATAAACTTATTAATGAAAATAATTACAAAATTATTTAATGAAATTATATTATAATTTATATTCTAAAAAATTGTATTTGATTTATTTAAATGTAGTGAATTAATAAATTAAATCAATAAATATGTATACTAAAATATCATTTTTTATAGAAATAATAAAAATGAAAATGATAGTTGGAAAAAGAGAAGTAGGATTTGTAATTCACTAATATGATGTTGAAGAAGATCAGAATAGAAAAAAACTACATTAGGAGAGAATGTGGGAGAAGAAGAGTTTATATTAGTGATCGATTGATGGAGAATAAGGATCAAGGGTGAATCTAGGAGGGTGGGATACCGAGTGATATGATCACTACCACATATCAGTGCAAGGGAAGTGCTGACATTTATTAGTGATAAGAGAAACTTAGACATAAAAGGAGGGGCTTTACCATTGTGTGTTAAAATATATAACAAAATATTGACTTATCAGTGCTGTTATTATCTCTGAAAAGTATTTTTAATAAACAATATTTTTAATTTATGTAAATAATTTTTATTAGTAAAAAAATAATGTTTATTTAAATACTATAAATAAAAATTTATTTTTATAGTTAATATTAATTTTATTAATTACATAAATATATATAAACATTTCAAAAATATATTTATAAGATTATAATTATATATATATATATATATTAATATATATATGATTATAATAATTTTATTAAAATAAAAATTATATTTATTATATTTATAATTTTATATAAAATAATTATCAATATATATTTTTATTATTATAATTTTAAATATATATATTAATAAAGTATACATTTTAAAAAATATATGTTCCCAATGAATTTGGTCAATAAATATATAGATGCAATAGTATAAATGATAATCAAATGTTATGTATTCACAATCAATGATCATATATACATTACGCCCTCTGTAATTTTCATGTTGTCCAGATATGCGATGACTAGTTTTTTAGGATTTATACTTAGTTATATGATTCATTCATAGTATATCCAATAATCATTAATATATGTTCTCATAAATACATATAAAATTAAAATAAATATATTAAAATAATAATAAAAAATTATATTTAAAATTTAAAAATATTATGTATATACAATTAAGTTTTAAATATATGTATTTATAATTATAATTTTAACTAAATATATATATACATAAATAATTATAATATTATAATAAATTAATCAATTATAAATATAAATATAAATTACTATATTTATAAATCAATAAAATACTAAATAATATATTTATTTAATCTTGTAATTATAAATATTTGTATATAAATAATAATAAAATTATAATAAATATATTTATTATAGTTATAATGTTATATATATATATATAATTAAAAAAATATATTTATAAAAATATATTTTTTAATATTTTCATTAAATCATGTATCCTCATTTCATGTTTCAAAAGTTTATAATCCGGAATTAGAATTTTCAATGGTTTTTTAATTTATTTGAAGAAGTTGTGTTCCTTATTTGTGGTCTGATGTGATTAGGATTCATTATTATTTGGTTGAAATAAAAGAAACTTTTAAATTTTAATTTTTATTAATATTTTTAATTATAGTTAAAATAATATATATATATATATTAATATATATAACTAATATATTTTATGAAATTTTATTTTTACATAAATATATCATTATTTATATGTAATTAGAATTATAAATACAAATATTTATTTATAAATATTTGAATATATTTATAAATATATATATTATTATATATATTTGTATAATTATGAGTACAATAAATAGATTTTTTAGCATTTTATAATTATTTAAATGAATATTTATTTATTTATAGTTATAACAATAAATATATATTTTTTTCCACTTAGAATTTACAATAATGAAACATTTATGTATATATATAATTAAAAATATAAATATATATTTTTAAATATTTGAAAATATTTATACATATAATTATAAATTAAGATATATATATTTAAATACTTTTAAAATAATCATAGATCTATTAATTATATATATTCATATACTTATAAACATAATATATATTTTTACTAGATTATTATTATTATTTAAATAAATGAATATTATTTTTATAATTATAATTATATATTTAAAAATATATTTTACTCAATGGATTCAGAAGATAGGCGAGCCTACACCAAATAATTTATTAAAAAATTGTAAATGACAGAGATAAGAGAAAAGAGTGAGATTATAGTAAAACAAGGTCAAGACCTCATCCAAACAGTAAAATTAGACATCCATAACAAGATCATTCTAATGACCCGAATCATCATCCTGATCAACTAACTCCCATATTGACTGTGATCTTCTTTAATTGAAAAGAACATAGTAATTCTCCCTTAGATTTTGCTTCTCTAGAGTTGTCGCTTTATATGATGACCTGGTGGACCCACGACGAAGGCCACATTCCCAATCATCATGACTACAACCTCATCCATGATTTTTTGAAGGAGGACCCAATTTCCAACAGTAAACATGATGACGAGACCCTCCTGGATCATCGCTCACCAATAGTAGAGTGTGTTTTCCAGTATTAGTTGTACTGGAAATAACATTACACTTCATACAAATGTATGTTGAGGATTTGTTAATGGTTAAATTCCTTGTCCACTCCATCATGTATATCATCTTCAAGATGCTCTAAATCATCAAAATATGCTACATCATCAACATGTTCTGATTATCTATCGTTCGGTTCATACATTGAACTCGATGTAATATAATGCAATGAAGAATCCACCTCCTCCTCAAATCCTTGGACAATAACCATGGGGATACTATGTCCATATACATTCTCTTAAGATCCCAGATCCCCATTCAGCTCAGCCAAGTGTCCACCACTCCCATGAATGTTAGTATTACCATGATCCTAAGTACCTTCATCAACAATCTCCGAATTGGTAATCACAACATCCCTACAATAGAGGGGCTTCAAAAAAAGATTTCCATTTATCTATCTATATCACTTTTTCATCAAACTGAATCCATTCAATACCATCTCAATTTGAATTTCCACTACATGTGCCTACAATATGTTGCACATCCATGTGCCTTATTCGAGGCCACAAGATTCATTTTTTAGAAACCAAAACATCACCACTACACAGTACTCCGATATTGATCATGAGGATTTGACAAGGCTATTACCACACTATCAATTTTCCTTTTCCAATGAGAAAAGAGGATCTTCTAAATTCCAAACTTCTCATAGGAAGAATTCCTCTTACATGAAGCGAACAACTGACCAAAAACAATAAAAAATCCACAAACAAAGAGTTTCATTTAATAATTAACATCAATGTAAATATCATCTATAAGAGTTGAAAAAAAACATCCCAATCATGGGGGATCGATATTTGGTCACCTATAATAACTTGGAAAGGGGAACAATGTGCACCTAATCTAACTCATTATCAAGTGGAATAAGAGTCCCATTTCCCAGATCAATATCATGAAAAATTTTCTTGTACTAGAGGAAACTATTGAGTCTATGAAGACAAATCCAATCAAATTCAAATCCATTCCCCACATTGTGAACCATTTAATTCCATAGACTAGAACTGAAAATGTTGCCAACCATGATTTAAAAGAAGAGTGAAAATGTTCCTCAGACTATATAACTACTCACTATAAGGATAAATGTATTGAACAAATCCCCTACCAAGGGAATCACACATACAACCAGAGAATACCCAGAATATAGAAATCATTTCGATAAAATCATCAAACTCCCATATCATTTCACCGTTATGATATAAAATCCACACAATAAAGAATTTTTACCCATTTTAATTCCCTCATCGATAATGACTCGATTCGAGACATTTTGTGCTACAGATCCATTTCATAAATCATTCTAAAAACCATAATCCATAAATATTTTCACGTTCAATTGGACATTAATATCTATAGTATATATATATGTATAAACTAGTGGTATACTCAAGGAAAATGACATTTACACCATATACAAGCAATCACGGTCGATTGAAATTCAAACTGAGTGCATCCACAAAATGAACATAAGATGGATCCAACCAATGTCACACAAATCTAAACCAAACTAATCCTTACTATTAAAACAAAATCATGTTGATCCATTAAATTTGTTGATCAATTCCCAAATCAAATAGATTGACCAGTGACAACATTATCCCTACTTGATCCATGGAAATGCACAATCTTGTGAATGAAAACCTGTAACCTAATGCTTCTCCCATACTACATGCTCATGAGGATTTGCATCATTTTGAACAACATTTTAAATTATATAGGTGCCAATTTAGTAAATATTAGAAATCCTTTAACTCATAAATATCATGGAAAGAATCTGGAACCAATCTCCCAAAGTGTAGATGATGAATTTTTAATCCATTAACATATGTCTCCTTCATGTCATAAGCCTCATGCTTTTGCAATTTTTAGTGAATGAGTTTAGGAGGGAGGAGATGAATTCACGATGGATGTGAAGAATATTTTGGAGACACTATAAAAATAATGATTGTAATGAACAATTTTGAGTGGGGAGCCTGGGCGGATATGGATACATGTGGTGGTTTGTGGATACGTTTTTGGGAGTGATAGATAGAGTGCCCATTCGATCCCGACCCACATGAATGGGTAGTGAAGAGATGTTGGTGTGTGGTCATTGGATTCTTTTTGGCAGTGTCATTGGAAATCTGGAGAATGGTGGCCTAGTGTTTATCTCTTTCGACAAAACATATGAACAAATTTCTAGTGTAGGGATCCTTTAGGGATAGCCCGGTGACATGAACATGGATCATGTTGGTGGAAGTCTATATTTCCTCAGATCTAGGATCCTTGTGGCATGAGGTATTGAAGGTGTGGCTCTGTTGTCATTAAAGATGGGTTTCTAGGAGTTTTTTCTCAGTTTCCATGGCAGATGACCTCCAGTGGCATCGTTAATCGTTGAACATTGATGCACCATGATTTTGGAGGATTATAGGGACAAAGACATTGGATGTTGGGATAACCTAGCTTCACTTGAGGTGTAGGAATTTGATTGGACAAGATGCATGTGAAAATATCATTTTTCCATTGAGAAGATTATAGTTACCAATATGATGGTGTGTGGGTGGACCATGTCGTATAGATTTGGTTATAACGGTCTTTCATTGGATTGGGGTCTACTATCCATGCCTCTGGGTTAAAGACCATTTATTTCCTCAATTGTTTTTTCATTATTATAGATAAATATCACATGTTGTTGGTATTGTGGTTGTGGGACATCCTATTGCGGTATGAGATTGTGATAATGGTGAAGATCATGAGTACCATGAGTTTTCGAAGGTATGGGACATTGGAAGTGAATTTCCATTATGATGAATTGTTATAAATGACACCTTTATTGATGGGAATACAGTACATTCATGATCATGTGAGAGATGACACTAATGTCCACAACAACATGCTCGACTTGACAAAAGTTCATGTCCATGGCCTCATATGGCCTATTGTCATTGATCGTAATTGATGTGGTCGAGTGAGAGAGATCCACAGAGATAACAATTATTTATCAGGTCATTATTTTTTTGGGGAGTGTGTTGTTTGTGGGCCATTGATCCATTGGTTTTGGACTTATTACTTGTATTTTGTACTTCAATTCATTTTGTTTTTTGGTGTTCTTCTAATCACATTATATTTTTGGGACATTTCAACCGTAATGTTCATTGTATCTATTGTACATTTTTATTTATTCACTAATTTTTACGGGTGGGATTGCTTGGTACCTGAAAATTCATGTTAACGATAACAATTTATCATTGCTAAAACCACACTTATAATGACATTTTCTTAGCTTTATCATTTTTAACCCTTATAATGGTATGCTTTAGCTGGGATATTTCAGTAGTAAAAATGTTGCACCTTTATCAATGCTAGTTTTTGATAGATGTCCATGTTATCTACACATTATATATTAGTTCATATAAATTCATTCATTATCAACGAATTAAAAAAATAACTAATAAAATCCTTTAGTGTTTTTTTAAAATTAAACTATACCATATTGAAATTCTTCTTAAGCCTCAAGCTTTTGTGGATGTCGAGATCTGCCTCCACCTCCATCTATACATCTTCCTCCACCTCCAGCTTCCTCTTTACCACCTCCACCTCCACCTATGATGACACTTCTCTACTGCCCCATTCCACTATTTCCCAACACCATTCTCTACCTATTAATCTACCCATGTCGTATCCACCTATGCCTCTTCCACCACCTCCACCTCCACCTCTATTGTCTCATCCCCCACTGCCAACACTTCCACCGCTGCCTCAGCCACCACCACCTCTTCTACCTTCAACCTCTCCCCTTCCAATTATGTCTTTACTACCACCAACTGCACCTCCATGTCTACCACCTATGACCCACCTACATATCTGCTACCCACCCCCTTCTTCACAACATACAAGTCTGATTCCACCACCCAAATCTCATTTTTCCCATCCTATGCTTCTGAGGTCCCTATGTTCGCTATTGTCACTTCCCTTATCTCCGCTTCCTCTTCCCCTCTCATCCCTATCATCTTTTTGTAATTGTCAAACATATTAAATTATTTTTTCATATATATAATATTTGGTAGTATAAATTTATATTATTTATAGAATCATTTATATTGGGAGATATAAAACTAATTACTTCTAGGAAAATAGTGGTATTTGATCTATATTTTAGGATTACATTGCAATATTGATTAATTCCAATTTTCAGAGATATATTTTCTCTCATATATTATATGTGTTTAATTAAATTATCCTCCATATGATTTAAGGTAATGTTGAATATGGTATTTTTAATAAATCATTGATGACGATTGATATTATTAATGGATACTGAATAATAATTGAAGATGGCTGATTTTATTATATATTGATAAATATGGAAAAATATATCAAATCATTGAAGGCGGATTTATTTCATTTAGAATGGCTCACGATGATTTCTATATTTTTTTCCCTCGATTTGGTATTTTAATGAGTCGCATCAATTTTTTAATGATTTGTAGTTTTTTAAAATGATCAGTATTCATCTACCATTAATGGAGTTTTTAAACACCAAATATTACTCCCAATGATGTGTTCTTAACATAATATTATGATCACCCTGGATAATATGATTTAAATAATTTCCCATATTTTAAATATGAAATAATATATTACAAAATATTTATGATATCCATGTGTTCCAGTTTATAGAACTATATGAGTTCTGATTCCGATTCCTATGGGTTATTTTTTTATTACATTATTTCTCATCATTGGATTGACCTTCAATTTAACATATATAATACTTTTCTAAATCATTTTAAAATAAATATTTAATTATATACCGATTTCGGTATGTTCTTAAATAATATCTAATTTAAATTATTAAAATCATTTTTTTGGAATATAATATTTTCGAATGAAAAATGTTATATTTTTTATGTGAGTAGATTTTAAAAAAGTGTTTGTGGGTAAATGAAATGTACTTTATAGGTTTTTAAATAATTTTAATATAGTTTTAATTACGTTTTAATTTTTTCAAGCAATTATTTGTAATGAAATTAAACAGTGATTTGGATAAATGCATTAATTTTTTAAACCATGTTAGAAGATTTCTTTGTAAGAAGGAATATTATATAATTTGAAATAATTGAGATGTGGTTGATTTACTTATTAAAAATTAGATAATCTTTATGGAATTTTTGGAAGCATTTTAACATGAAAAAGTATAATTCCATTTTAATAATTTTGATTGTTCTAAAAGTTTTTATGTATTTGTGTATTTATATGGATAAATAATAATATTAACGACTATAATATGATGGATATGAATAAATAAGGGATGGATATAAATTTTCTGAAAATAGAGTCTGAATTTGGGGTGAAAGATTTCATCTAGTTTTCATAATATAATGCATATGACCATTGTCAAATCCATTATTCACGTTTACATAAATTTCAATCATTAGTAATTAGTCCAGACGATTTGGAAGAAAACACAATCAATCATTGAATTTATTGAAGCTATAAATTATATAATAAGCATATGGAAAAAAATAATGTAGTTAGTGGCTATGATATCACGACATTATATAGATAATTGTATAAGATTACAAATGTAGAAAACGAAAAAGATCATATCGAGGATGAGATTACAGATGTTAGTGATGATGACGATCGTATTTTGGAAAGGAAAAGGATAGTTCAATATGAACACCATGATTTCCAAAAATTGTTTGAGATGCTAAAGAGTTGTGAAAAGATGACATTTTATGGCACAATAACTAAATATAGTGCATTATATTTCGTACTGAAGCAGTATAATTTGAAAGAACCAAATTTAAGGAGTGACACTAGTTTTTTTGGAATAAAGTTCTATCATTAATTACATGCTACAATATGATAATGATCATTTGATCTGATCATAATATGGAAAAAAAACTTATGGTTAATTTACATGATCTGGGAAAGAATACACACATGCTCCATGGAATGATAATATTTCTCAATGAACACAAATAAAATTCAAATTGATAAAAGTGTGAAACATAAAAATAAAATAGATATGAATATATTCAATCAAATGATTTATATTACATTACAATTATTTTATTGTTTAGGCACCTATATTGATGTGAGGAGACTGCTGAAAAATTGACGTGTCATGTATATATGAAATTTTAATGATGTGAAACAATGTCACCTAATAGACTCAACATAGTGGAAGAGAATTTATCATGAGTATCCTGAATTTGAAAATGATCCCAGAAACCATCATCTTGCATTTTCTACAGATGGAGAAATGCACTTTGGTTTTCATTGTATCACTCATAGTACGTGACCTATTATGCTATCAAAGGATAACTTATCACCATGGTTTTGATTGAAAGGGAAATACATCATGTTATCTATAATTATATTTGGACCACAACAACTCTATACTGATATAGATGTTTATTTGGATCAATTGATCATGAATTTGAAATTATAATGGGATTCAAGTGTTACATTGATTGATTCTTATAGAAATGAGGATTTCATGTTTTAATCCATGTTGTATTGGATGATAAATGAATTTCATACTTATTGAAATTTTTTAGAATATATAATTTAAGGAACTCAATGGTATATTTCTTGCGAACAAGGTACATAGATAATTAGGTTGAATCATACATTGAAAATTGTGTTTCTTGGAAATAACATTTTTCATCCAAAACAATATAAGTACCGACCATGTACTACATCATTAAATGGATGTTCAAAAGAAAGTAAAACACTATCTCAACAAACAGGTGATCAACTATTTATGAATATAAAAGATGTGGACACTACTTTTGGTAATCCATGTTCAAAAATCGTAATAAAATCGGTTGGAAAAAGATATAATCATTTTTTGAATTTCCATAGTAGATTTCTCTACATTAGAAACATATTCATTACGATATTCATGTTAAAAAACATGTATATTATAGTGTAATCATCAAATTTCTAAATTCATCAAGAAAAACAAATGATGGAATTAATTATATGAAGGAAATGGATGGAATGGGAAGACGAGAATAGTTGGTTCCAATGAAGGGTGAAAAACAATATTTTCTTCCACCAACTCCTTACACACTTTCCAAAAATAAGAGATACAAATTATACATCATTTGGAATGAATTAAGCGTTCCCTTGGGGTGTTCATAAAATATCAAGAACATTGTTTCAATGACAATGATAAAGTTAATGGGTCTCAAAATCAAAAAATTGTCATGTTTTGATAGAATATGTATTTCATATAGATTTACATTTCATTTTTACCAAGAATATACAAATACATTACCCACTTTTTGATTCTTATCTAAATATATAAGCATCAAAGATATAGATCTGACAAAATTTCAACCTATGAAAAGTGAAATTGTTGTCATATTATTTGAAATATAAATGTTCATCATACCAACATTATTTGATATGGTTGCTATCTTAGTGAGTGATATTCGACTATATTGTATTGTAAAAAATACATTGATATACCTCATTAAAATAGAATTTTAGATAGGGATTCATAATTCATTTGTGATGTGTATGAAGCAGTCTGACAACAAACAAATGCACAATGTGACTGGTATGATTCAAAATGTTGGTTTCCATTTTGTAATGACATTTTTGTAAAAATATAAAATGGCGTACTAATAACCGATAAAATGCATTATGATTGTTTTTATATTTAATGAAAATGGAACTTGAGTTATTTTTGATGTGTATGTGTTATCCTAAATTCAATAGGACACTCGGTGTGACCCATATGACTTCATGATAGCCTTTTTGTTTAAAAATGTCATTAATTTAGTTAAACCTAGTATGTAAATTATAAAAATCTATGATATCATATTAATATAGTTTTGACACATTAGGAAAATGATTTATGTGTCATTTATGATGTGTAGGACTCAATACCACATCAATCATATTCATGTTGTGACCTGTATGACACAAATTGGGTCATTTTTATTAAATATTAACATTTTATAAATTTTTCATTTCAATTTAATGTTTAATTAGTTTACTTTAGTATTTCTTACATCATATTGGTTTTCATATATAGGAAGAATATTTTTCATAGGATGAGATGATTTTTTTGGTAACTCATACCATGGGTGGGCATTTTTTAGAAGGGATCACATATGGAAAACGATGAAATATTATTTTTTAAAAATTCTTGTACGATAATTATAAAATGTAATTACATGAATCCCCGATTGAGATGAAATATTATTTTTTAAATGTATATAGAACTATTTCAAATTACATGCCTTTGATTTAATTACAGGTTTTGACTTGGTGTGATGTTATATAAACAAAACATTGCAAGAAGTAGACCATTATTTGAACTATTTTGTTCATTGATAATTGGGTACATTTTCAACATTGTGACTAACATCTCTTTTTAACCACTGTAAAAAAATTAACTTATTTTTAAAGGCAACATGTGTAGTACTAGAGAATGATTTATCCTATAGGGTTTTAACAGATCATTGGTATATCTCAACCCATACAAATGATTTTTTATAACCCATTCGGATAAATTGTATATAACAATGTTTTAGATAAACTATTGGTATATATTGTTTCATTCCACTATATACTCATGGTTAATATAAAGAGTGAGTATAGCTTTGTTGGGATAACTACATATTACAGTATTTGGATAAAAAATATTTAAATACATATATATACACATTCCTTTATGATTTATATTATTTACATTATGCTTTATCAACATTAAAAATTAATTATAAACGAAATCCTTTAACAATTTAATATAAACTAGCAATAAAAGATAATTTTTATCACTGCTTTTTGGAATGCTGAAAATATTATCATTTATCCATGATTTTTTATAGCGGTGGTAAAATTATATCCTTTATCAATGTAATATTACTAGTCATAATGTTTATCGTTAAAAATTTCGAGATTTATAGTGGTGTATCTTATAAAATTGCTAAATAAATATAGTCAATAAATATATAATTTTCTCTCATAGTGGGTTAAAGAGGAACAGTGTAATGACATGTATTAAAATATAAATCCATACACATAAAAAGGAAGGAATAAAATCCCTTCAATGCTTTTTATAAGAATTATGAACTAGTTATTCAATTATATCTTTTGTTTTCGGATCTCCGGTAATGATTTTTATAAATATTTGATAATAAATTTATATTTCTATTATGAATTAAATCCCATTATTTCCAAAATCAAACTAAAAATCATTTTTAAAAGTAGTTGGGATTTTATTAAATTATAATCATATTAAATATATGCAGTTATTGGAACGAGTATTCCCAACTTGATTCAACCGTGATATTTTAATATAATAAAATGTTATATTGAAATATAAATCATTTCACATGAAAATGTTTGAATGAAATGGAAAATCCCTTCCCCATCTTCATCCAGTTATTTTAGAAATAAACTATATAATATTAAATAACATCTGGGAATATGTCAATATGTGAATAATAATAAATACATGTAATATAAATCTATGTTTATTTAATTTACAATTACCCTCTTATTTTTTAATAATTTTATATCAATATACTTTTCTAATGAGGTAATCTTTTTCCTAGAAAATCAAGGATACTTTATTTTACAAAAACAAACATCATACAGAATCATGGAAACAGGAGTCTTATAAAATATTACATTAGAAGAGGTAAAAACAACCGAAGAAGATGATCATAGAAAAAAAAATAAACACTGCCAACAACTTTAATTGCAAGGCCATCTACACCCAATTCTCATATCGATAAGTGTAACTGATGTTGTGGTGAATAGTTTTAGGAAAATACAAGAAAATGATCCAATGATTAGGGAGCTTCCATGATATATTAAAAGACCCCTATCTTATAGTTGAAACAATAGTCGTAGAATCACTCTCTAGCCATAGATTATTCCATCCATGTCTCTTATATTGTTACACCACTACAATCACTACGTGAATAACATCTTTAGTTGATGTGTCAATTCCACATGAACCATGAGATATCCCATAACACCACCTTGGTGATCTCTATAGATAGCACCATAATCGGAGGGACCCAGACTGCCTCGAGAAGCCCCATCACAATTGACTTTAATCTGACCAAAAATGGATACTTCCATAAAACATTCAAAGTACCATGAAGACACCTAAAAGATACTGTTACTGTAATACCATTTTGAATGGTCATGTCATGAATTTAATTGGAGTAGAAATTTTTACATGTAATGATGGCCTCCCGAATAACAACAAGAATGCGAGCAAGAGCATTGCAGGCTGAGATGTACACTCCAGAATGGAGTACCTAAATGTAGATATATTATATGTAGTCTACCAATTATGATTATGCATTCATGAATAAATCAAGAAGCTATGTGGAAAGAGAGAGGGACACCCAACCCTGAATTAGTTCACGAATGAGAGTTATTTATGGAAATGAGATTTCAAAAAAAATATCTAATGGATTTCTATATTGAAGAAACTTCAAAAAAACATAGAAAATGATCAATTGCAACCTTCCTATGTTGATGGAAAATAGTACATTTGGAACATAAAGATATTCCATTGTTTTCCAAATAATAATCTGTTCATATTTTACGATGAGCAACTCTCTAAACCAATATAGATCGGGATACCATAATGAAATATTTTGCAACCCATTCATCCAACGAATGGCTGCTTTTCAATTCAATGAGAAACTGTAAAATAATATTTTTGAATGAAAACAATTAGTTTTAGGATTCCATGGCCATAATTCCTCCCTCGTAGAGATAGAAAACTTGTTATCATGATTCAAAACTTTCTCTAGATGATCATCAATGTTAAAGAGCTGGACACTAATAGAAATATTGAAATCCATGTTTGTGTCTACACTCCCTGCCAAATAACCAAGAAGAGTATTACACAAATTATCCATCTAAAAATCAAGAGATTAATAATTAAAAATATGTTGTCTTGAGTGATGATAAATTGAGGAAAAAATTTAAAGGCTGGCAAAATAGAAGAATCACGATGATTAAAAGAACCCTTCATAATCCCATTCAAAAATTTACCCCGAAGGAATGAAAGAACTAGAGAGTTTCTATTGACGATTATCCACATAATATAAGCATGCAAAGAATAATTGAAGAGCTCATGGTTTTTTATACTTAATCCCCCATCATTATAGGGTTTATAATAGTTGCTCCACGAATCCATAACTAGTTTTCTTCTAATTAACTATTGCTTCTCCAGATAATGTTCTTGAGAAAAGAATTGCTAATACTTATGAGATCAATATTCCATTTGTAAACCATAAATGAACTAACGAACTTGGAGACAATAAATGAATTTACCAAGCAAAACCAACCAATCATTGAGTGACTATTTCCTTTCTGTGAAGAAAGATGTCTTATAACCATGTTAATAATATCTAATAAATAGAATTATTTAGTCCTCCTCCAAAAAAAGGCACCCCCAAATAACATAAATGAAGCACTCTATCATGAATAAACAATTCTCCATGAATATCATTCATCCTAGAAAATGAGATGATACATCCAACATAAATGTATGATTTCTACCACCTTATTTCTTGACCAGAAACTGTAGAGTAGTGATAATGTGTTATTTAGATATTCATTATATTTATCTTTTCCATCATAGTTAATATAATGATGTAATCATCGTATAAAAAATTATTAGGAGCAACTGATCCCCGACCTACATTAATCGCCGTTATTTTCCATTTCCCTTCTATAATTTTGATATATCAGCTAAGGTAATCCCCCAAAATTGATAAAATAATTTCAGAAATGGTGTCACCTTGTCTGACCACTATAGAGAAATAAAAAACCCATTGGGGATCCATTAATAGGGACAATGATATCAGCACATCTAAAAATGTTAAGGTCTCAATCAATAAAGTCCACCATTACACCCTATAATTTCAAGAACCTTACAAATTAATCTCCAGTCCATTGTATCAAAGGCCTTCTTGCAATTATGCATGATAGAAATTTTTCCACCCATTGTGCATTTTATTAATAGTTTGACACATTCAGATGTATTGATATGACAAATATGAATTGATATCCCCTTGATTAAATGAAACTGATTTCGATAGACAATGTGGCCAGAAATGAATGATAACATTGTGGCAAAAATTTTACAAATGATATTGTAGATAGAGTTACCTAATGCAACCTTCTTGAATAGATATATTTCATTGGCATTCTCCACCTTGGGAATCATATCCAGAAACTGTGCATTAAAACCATGAATAAGGTAAAACCCATTAATTAAATGAATAACAAGCCTATAAACATCATATTGAACAATTTCCAAAAATTATTGGTGGAAATGATTACAAAAACCCATTTGGGCTTTAGGAAATTTCATATTTGTGACTGAAGGCTGCTTCTTTAGTCTCAAGATTCAATGGAATAGTTGGGATATTGATGTTGTCAAGGGGATCCATAGGTTTGGTAATGATACCTTCGGAAGGATCATTATTAGGGGAATACCCATTAATGAGATCCCTAAAATAAGAAACCTCTTGACTTGAAGGATCCCCCATATTGTAAATAATGAGGACCCCATTAATTAATAATGAATGATGTTTGGAAACCATTCAAATAATCTAGAGATAATTAACAATCATGGAGTTCCTATAACCATCCATTAACTAATTTTACATGAAAATATATGTTTACAAGGAATCTCTAAAATTCAAAAGATTATTTAGCTTTTAAATACCCTCAGATTTAACCTGAACATCACCTATGAAATCATACAATGTAATTTTTATTGTTATCACTAGAGAGAATCTTCAAGGGATTATTTTAATTAGTCAAGACAATTGAAATAATCATTGGTCCATGTTTTTAAATCCATTTTAATGAGTTTATGTATGATGATGCAAGAAAACTCATTTGTTAATTCAATGTTCTCCATGTTTGTTCAATAATGGTTCTACAGTTCGAGTGATTGAGTCATTCCTTGTTAAACCTAAAAGTTAAAGGTGGACAGAGATACATACCCACCAAGTCATTCAAAATGGGATAACGATCAGAATTGAATCTGGATAATGTCGTACATGAATTGGAACTCCAGGAGTCAAGAAAAGCTTCATTATCAAAAGCCCAATCAATATGACTAGCAAGAAAACGTTAAAATACATTATATACCAAGTATATTTATCTTCAAATATATTGACCTCAATCAAACCATTAGAGTAAATACAATATCTATAATCCCTAGATGAGATACAATTGAACATGGTCCCCCGATTTCTCATCTTTATTAATGATGGCGTTGAAATATCCTAGGACTAACCAATGACCAGAAATTGTAGAATTGAGATTCTAAATATCATTCCAAAATCTACTACAATCCGGATAGTTATTAAAAGAATACAAAAAGGTACATAAATATTGAAAACCATAGTACCTAAATGAACATGTGACATGATTCTCAGTACTAACAACAAGTTAAATTTCTAAAATGGAGTAATATGAAAAAAAAACAATTACCTCTTGATCTCAGACAGACAATTATTTTAACTAATCTATTGAAAACCTAAATTTTATAAATATGTAATGCAAGAGGAAAATATTACTTTTGGTTCGGATAAACCAGTAAGGATATATCAATGAGTGGAATAAAAATCCTCAGAGGCCATAATGTGTTTCATTTAGCCAACCCATGCCAATTCTAGAAGAGAATCTTCATTTTAAATTGATATTGGGGCTTTTACCGCATTTTGTAGGTCCTACAATTTTTTTCTTTCTAACATTGGGGGACTCACAAATTTGTTTTGGGGATGGAAGCATCCGGAAGAAGATCACTTATATCAGGGGTGGTACTGCCTCCCTTTACATTCGTAAGAGGCATCTCTCTATCACCATTTCCTGTCCTCGGACAAGGAGGACCTGTATCATCCTCACTTCTAATTTTGACTTCCACCAGATTATCAAAAGGATCCTTTGTAGGATTAACACACCACTGCTATAATATGTGATTATATTGAAGAGTGAAAAATACATTGAATTCAGGAATAAAATTTCCCTTGACCACAACAAAACTGAGCTTGAATTTCAAGGGAATGCAGAACAACATGACATGATGATTTATCCCAGATTTCTATAATAGGAGAAGCTGAAATCACTCTGCAAAAATGTCTCATAATAGGCACTGCGATAACCATATACATTTTTTCATCAATACTAAATGAAACCTAGATAATGGGATTTATTGTCACGACCTGTCCCCCGGGGCCCGTGTCGTAACTACCCCAAACCCGCCTTCCATAGGCCAGGGGCTGGAGACTAGCACCAGAGGCATAAATCCCTATAACCGGGAAGGCATTGCCTCTTTAAAACACAAACACACACACACACAAGCAGAGTACAATCAAAAGTAAACCCTAACTAAAGCAGTACAAGTCTGCTGAAAGTACAAGGGGGCCAGAAATACAAGCCCAATGGAAAGGTACAACTACAAATTAAATTAAAGTACAAATCAAAGTACAACAGCTAAAAGGTGACAAGAAGCTCCTTGATCGTCCTCCGGTTTCCTACTTGAAGGGTGGGTACAGATGTCCTCCTCATCTCTCCACGTCTATCCGTCTCCTCCGGGTACCAACTCGTCATGAGGTCCACCTCCGAGTACCGTCTCGTCATGTGTTCCACCTCCGGGTACCGTCTCGTCGTGAGGTCCACCTCCAGGTACTGACTCCTCTTCGGGTCCACCTCTGGGTAATGTCCAGCTCCTCAAGCCTCAAACACGATCAGTGCGGTCCGTTGTCTGCAACCAACACAACGTAGTGCGGGCATAGCCCGTGCAAGGGTGAGTATACGATACTCAGTAGGGACCCCGAGACACTCAAGGTCTCAATAAATCCAATAAGGATAATCACAATGAGGTTCTCCACAGTTAAACCAAACTTAGGTATAAGCCCATACTTATACATAAGTTAGCAAGTAGCTCGTTTCAAACATCTAGTATCACACAACTATGAAATCAACGGATAACCACCACTTAGGTGTATGCCCATACATATACCCATGTTATCAAGTAACCCATCTCAATCATTAGGAAAACACAAAGGTCGTTGACTCAGCTCAAACCAGTATTTTCATTAACAAAACCGCAACTACTGAAGAGCTCCCGTCTCTAACGAGTACAGTGATCCTGTCATGACTTCGAGGTACTGCTCACTAATCTATACTACTGAAGTACTCCTCCTGTCGAGTATGGCGGGTCTGTTGCCTACTACCGGGCGCTCCGTCCGCTGTGGGTCTGCCGCCAAATACCGGGTGCTCCCCCTAATAGCCGTCAGAGGTACTCCTGCTGTCGGGTACCGCGGGTCTACCGCTAACTACCAGGCGCTCCATCGGTCGTGGGTTTGCCGCCAATTATCGGGTGCTCCGTCCACTGTGCTAACCGAATCACTCTGATTCGGATCGGTCAAGCAGTCAATAGGTCTCAGCCAGCTACATGGTCTCTTTACTCTGTACGGTCGTTAGTACCATGGGTCTGCCACCAACTACCCGGCGCACCATCCATTGTGGGTCACTACTGCCACCTACCACGTGCTCCTTCTACTAAGGGTGTACTGCTACAACCAAGAGCACCTCCTCTAAGGGTCTCTGCTACCAACTACCAGGCGCTCATCCACCAAGGGTCTGCTGCCACAACCAAGCGCACCACCTCTGTCGAGTAACGCGGGCCTCTGTACACTGCTAGCTCGCCCCTGGGAGGGTCTACTCCACGAGCTACGGGTCGATACTCCAAGTATCATGAGGATCCACGAAGTAGAATTACATAGGATAGTCTCATCACAGGTAACTCAACGTAACAGACGGTGTGTCAATCGGACCCACAGTCTGTGAGTTATTAGCCTTTTAGTCCCGGGGGCCCGGTTGGTTTCCTATACGAACCAACCCGGCCTTATCTCAACTGTACCCCGAATTCGCATAGGTTAAACTCAAGGGAATGTTTTTCAAGAAGATCACCAACATCGCTGATGATTCGTCAAGCAGAGGATTTCTGTACGGATATCGAAGCTGTCGCAGCCAGCTCTAGGGTTTCCGTACATAGCATGCTCGCTCCAGGAGGGTCTACTCCATGAGCCGAGGGGGCAATACATCAACTGTCTTGTAGATCAGAGTTGATGTATCTCAATGTTCTGTCACGACAAAAGGAACTCAATGCAACATACGGAGCGTCAACCGGATTCCTGGTCTAAGAGTTATTGGCTTTTCCGTCTCAGGGGCCAGGGTGGTTTTTATGTCAAACAAACCTGACCACACTCCAACTATGTCCAAAACTGAAGCGGAGTAAGACAAAAAGTCCGTCTCACTAAGAGGAATACAACAAAGGAGACGACACATCAATCGGACATCCGGAGCTCGAGATATAAGTGTTTCCGCTCCGAGGGCCCGGTTGGTTTCATGTTTGAACCAACCCTGCTGATCCAAAAGTTCTCCAAAACCTTGAGTATATTATACTGAAACGGCTGTCTCGATCCAAGGATCGCATCGCAACTGACGGTTCGTCGATCGAAGGTCTGTATCCCATGTTATGGGTATTTGAATGGAACATATCCGAAACAGGGGGTTTGGGCCCGGTATGACCCGACCCAATACGCCCGGGTCGGCCTGAACCGGGGTGACCCGAACCGGGTCCGGGTCCGGCCCAGCTGGCGCGGCCCAGCCCGGCGCGACCGGTCAGAACTGGCACGGCCGGTCAGCCCGGTGCGCTCTGCGCTCCCGGAGTAGTCGCGGGGGGGGGGGGGGGGGGGGGGGCACTACCCCCTCCGTTGATTGGCGCCGGCAGCGCGCCGGCGCCACCGCCTCCTACCGCCGCACCGGCGGGGCGTGCTGGTAGCGCCTTCCGCAGACCACCAGGCGCGCTCCAGTGGTCCCATTTGACTGTCGTCTTCGCCAGTAGTCCTCCCAGGACCCGAACTTCACTACAGAGGCTTTAAATTGCCATTGTTGCCCACTTCGTCATCGCCCGTCAACCACATATCATCAAACGATCTGTGGAGGGTCGTCGGGCCATGTTTTTTCAGGCCGCACCCTCGGCATTAGGTGTTATTGATTTACAATGATTAATCAGGGTTCCATATGAGCCAATAATCAATTATATTTAAATAATTTTGAAACAAACATCCACAATCTCCTAAGTAAAATAAACATACAAAGATTTGTTTGGCCCACTAAAATAAATAAACAAACGCAGGTCAACTTATCATTGAGTTGATCCGCATTCATATTATAGAAGAAAAATAACCACGGGAGAGATTTTCATTCACAAATTAAAATCCCCTACCTCAAGGAAGCTGTTTAATGACAATCGTCGCGGAAAAACGGGGTCGTGGAGGACGGCGTCGTGGAGGACGACGTCACGGAACGAGGCTCCGTACGTCGTCAGTGCAAGCTCAAAGAAGGATGTGGCGTCTCCCTTTCCTTGATGTGGGAAGAAGAAGAAATAGAGTGTCGACGTTCTTCACGTTCCTCAAAGATGAGAAAATAGTTTTTCGTCGAAGCACAGTGTTCTTCATCAGAGCGCGGTGTTCCTCCAATACTCAGGAACGATGGGGATTCCTCTCCTCTCCACAATGACGGTTGTCCCTCCCTTTACATAGAGGAAAGGGACCTCCTAAAAATATTAATCACGTGAGGAAAACCTCCCATTAATTGTTCACTTCCATTTAAAACATGTGTTGGTAGTTAAATTAAGGAAGGTTCCTATTTAACCAACGCGTAGTCAAACCATTAATGGAAGAAAAGTCCAGGGTTGACTTGCAATTAAATTGGGAGCTGAATGGTTAAAAAATTAATGGGGTGAGCTCAATTGGTTCCCATCTCACTAATTTCCAAGCAAGATCCACACTTAATGACTCGGTTGCAGAATAAAAATTGTAACACAATTTTTATTTTTCCACAACTTAAACAATAAATTTAATCAACTCAACACGAGGAAACAGTACTCCGGAAAAGGTCTTCCTAAGCAATTACTGGTGCTGTGTTTTCAACGGTGCCATAGTATTTTGATTCCGAGCACCGGTTCAAATGATAGGAAAACCCGTTCGCTCGTTCACTATACGTACCCGAGAAAAACTTCCTAAAATGATTCTGGGCACACCGGGTATCAGAATTAGTCGCCATCAGAAACTGAGGACTCGTAAAATTGCAAAGAAAATTATGAAAAATTTCCCTTGAAATTTTCAGGTCTTTACATTACTCCCATTTCAGGGATTTACGTCCCAGTAAAGCTTCAACACAAACTAGGGGAAACAAAGTGTAATTGAGCACGCATGTAACGCCCCGACCCCAGCTACCCAGAGTCGGTGCATTACTTCGTAACATTGGCATGATCACAAGAAAGATCAAATCTCAAAAGACCGATTGGTTTAGTAGCCTTGGAAACACTAGATATATTCATAAGTTTTACATTACATTATAAAATGAAAAACTACTACAACAACATAATGTCTCAATAGACCACACTATTATCCCCTCATAAAATCCCTGCAGGTCATTCATAATTTACTTCTTCACTTCCTGGGAAAAATAAAACATAGAAAAGGGGTGAGCTCAAATCCCCAGTAAGGATAACAATATAGCGGAAACTTTCATAAATAAGAATAAACATTTAAGGCAATGTATAACTAAAACAAAAGCCTTTTAAATATGAACTTTCAACATGTTATGGCACAAATAAAATGAAATAATGCCGTTTACTTACTCACATGGATATTCTACTAATCGAATATTCACATGAAAAAATCAATAACCACTTTCATAATGTTGGAATGCATAATGCCAGACTATCATAACCACATAGCCAAGGCCTCGTGCCAAGACTACAAATAAGATTTTGTCAAGGCCTTGTGCCAAGACACTAGTTTGTCTCATGAGACCTACCGATGCATCGAGGAGCTATAGCGGGCTCCACCCGTCACTTATTAAGTCCAATGCATTCCCATATGAAAAGGTTTAAACATAACATAAACATTCGTATTAAAACTAGCATACGAAATGTCAATAATTTCACCATAAACTATGAATGGTATAAAAATAGAACATCCATAGTCAAACATATCACAAAACCTTCAATACAATATAGAAGTTTTGTATCATAATAAATCAACTTCAAATAATCTTAAAATCCATCAAAGGATGTTGACATAGAATAAATCAAAATTCTTTTTAAAGAAATATCTCCTTTTATTTTGAAATCATTTAAGATCCATATAAAATAAAACATTTTATTTGAAAATATTCTTATAATCTTGTAAGGAAAGCTTTGAAGATTTTATAACGGCGTAAAATAACCGCACCCGCCGTATAAGTTAAAAAAACATTCTTACCTCAATTCTGTCGAAAAGGTTAAAAAGGACTTTGTTTTGAAAACGACGGAAAGATTCCTTTATAAACCTCTTATAAAAAGTCAAACAAGGGTATAAATGACTTTAACCCATATTCTTGTAAATATTAAAAATGTTTTTAAATACATTTTTAAGAAACATGGATTTGGATGATAAAGATATCCCAGTAGATTATTACGTATAAACAACCTCGGATAATGAAGAGATTGTGAAATAAACCCTTACCTTGTACTTTTCCTTGGTTGGGGTAGGTTAACCTTCTGTATAATGGTGAAATAATTGTTATTAAATTATACAAGAATAATATATATTAATATGATATCATATATGATCTTTTAATATTGATTTGATAATAATATCTTAGTATTATCGCTGTTTCGGGTGTGAACTTACTTGTTTGCTTTTGTATGTTTTGATACGTAAGACTTGTTTGTAAAGGATAAGTTGTATATTATTAAAATCCAGAATGGTATCAAGTCCTTAAACATCATTTTTAAATCATAAAATGATAATTATACTTGAATGGATACGATGGAGAATGAATCTCATCGCGTTCGTGGAGACGGTAGTCCGTACGTACGCACGAACGCTACTTCCATTTAATTTTTATTTTAAAAGAATTGAATCCAAATGATACATAGGTATATTACTATTCTAGTATAATATAATATTTTATATTTGTTACTTAAGTTCATTAACACCATCCTTTATACGTTCCATGTGTGGTATGAACGAGTCATATCATTTTAAGGGGGCGGTAGTCCGCACTTCCTCAAATGAAATTATCGTATGTATATACAACATGAAACGAATAATGGTATGAAATAAAATGGAATTAAAGAAGCTTATCTATAAAATATATATCATTAATATCATATTTAATTACAGTTCCATCATAATGGCCACCATGAGAGGCGGTAAGATGTATTTGAACAATCATCGTTTCGTGAGGCGTTAGTTTGCCATCCACAGAAACATTATGTTCATCATCCATTAGATGGAGTTGTGTGTATGTGTAGTTTGAATCCTTCTTATAACAACATCCTAGTATATTGAGGATACTGGTGTTGTTACAAAAGAAAGGAAATAAAAATAATTTGGGGGTTGGAGAAGCAAAATAAATGAAAATAATTTAAGAGAAATCGTTACCTTTAATTTAGGTAACTCACTTTGGTTGGAACCAAAGGACTTCTTGAAATGCTTTCTGCCTAAGGGGAAGCTTCAAGGAGGAGGATAGGGATGTGGGGAGCTTAGTTGGGCAGATTTTGGACGAGCCAAGTGGCTTGAGAGGTGTGAGGAATGAGTAGAAGTGGTCTCCTTTTATAAGGGAGAGAAGGGGCTCTTTAGGAAAGTGTGAAAGTATTACTTTATAATATATTTTTATTCGGTTTATAATGGTCCAAAAATCATTGAGGTCGAAGATAAGATGACTCATATTCTAAATAACATCAACCAATAATAATTGGACAGGTTTTAGATAATATTTTAATCATTATAATCTTATTTATTTAAATGATTTATTAATGAGGTAAACATTGCATCATTATTGTGTCATTAATAATTTAACTTATTTGATGTCTAAAAATTATAAATAAAATATCATCATGTAGGAAATCGTTTTAGCTTTCTAATGAATATTTATAATCGAAAATCCAACATGTATAACCCTATGTAAAAATTGTTCTTTTAAAAGATGTAAGCTTATGCCATTTTTATTTTTATTTTACCTTTATTAATATAATGTGTCATTATCACTTACAAGTGGATCCATGGGGTCCCAAAATAGACCCAAAGATGTCCATGGTCGACCATGTATCAACCAATAGGGTTAAGACACGTTTTAGGGTAATTTAGTATTATTATAATATTATTTTTTTTAACCCTTATTTACCGGATTTACCCTTAACCATGGTAAATAAAATATTTACCGCAGTAATTATTCAAAATATCTAAAAATAAAAGTTAACTATTTACACAATTTGAACATCCTGATTCCAAATATGGAATCCATTTTCCTAAATTCTAAACACAGAAGTGGCAGAAATTAATTTAAAATTAATTCCCGCTGTCAAAACAAAAAGCGTGTTTTTTAAGAGATAATAACTATCAAAAGATTGACACTTGTTTATGTTCGGTTTAATTGTAAAATTATGTCCAATGACCAACATTATATTAAATAGTAAAAATATATTCTAAATATACTTTAAAACCACTCAAATTCATAATTTATCACTATTAATTATTTTGATTAAAAAAGTTGTTTTTATTTAAAATTTAGTAATTTTCACTATTCATCAAAATATGAAAGTTATCCGAAAAGTACCAAAATTTCACCTTAGGCTAAATTTGATATTCCGAATCCAAAAATGAAGTCCATTTTAAAATATAAAATATATATAACTTCAAAAAGTACGTATTACTATTCATAACAGCTAGTTTGATTGGTTACGGTATGTTAGAACTCGAAGTTGCGTACAACACACGCTACTGTTTTATTCAAAGGAAAGCGTACCGTGGAAGCTTGTGATGTTTCATTTTAAATTTTTTGATGTCTCCATTTAGTAAAAAAGTTTAAAATATTGTATTTAAAAAGGTTTCACTATCAAAAGTTGATAAAAGTGCAATACTGAAAATGAATCTGTTCTTGCATTATGACTAAGAAACTCATAATATGGATTCTAAAATTATAAGGATTATATAAAGTTTAAAATTTAGTTAATACTATTCATGACCTCTTTTAATGGATTTTTTTTTGGTAAGTCATGGTGCAATTGAACTCGGTGTTGCGTGTAGTGCAATTTATTAAATTATTTTGAAGAAATAACACACTATGAAATCTTGGGGTGTTACATTCTCCCCTCCTTCAATAAATTGCGTCCTCGCAATTTGAAATTGTTCTTCGAAAATAAAAGGTTGAAAGTAGAAAATATATTTGTGGGAAAACCCAAATCGGATATTGGGTTACTAAAATTTAGTCTTAATATGAGGAAAAGAGAAATCAAAGGGTCACCACCAAATTATGATCTCGATTAGGAGAACATTGGTGGAAATTGGAGACATATAATCGGAGGAAAAACGTAAATATTTATAGGTAGTGATTGAGATCATCAATCACAAACAAGTGTATAATTGAGGTCCTTAAATTCATCAATCTATGATGATTTGAAATACCATCGGTTCAACAAAACATAGGGTATTAGGGTAACACATTTTTGACATTTCAAAATATCCTAGTTGAAATCCCACATCGAAAAATGAATTAATGAGGCCTCTATTTAAAATAAAGAGTCGAAAGTATGAAGATTACCGAAAATAACACATACTAGGGTTCCATGTAGGAAAATATGGATATGGAAGAAAAATCTAACCATCAATTATCTGATGGAGAGTGGTAGAGAACATGGCTATAAAAAGGCCAACAATCCCAAAGCCAAAAATTAGTGATGATTTAAGGTACCATCTAGGAAAAAAATTTTGTTCAAAGTTTCTTTTCTTAATATTGAGGAATTTATTTATGAGATTGGCTAAGATCAAAAGGAGATATACTTACTTTATAATTAGAGTTTTATCCATTAATAAATTTCTACCACAAACTCATCTTTCACTCTAAAAGATAATAGAATGTAAAAAAATATTCTATTTACACTATTCGTATAGGGTTCTAAAATAAACGAATTTATAATTCATCTACATGATCTTTTAATAAAAACTACATTATTTAATCCAGGACATATCATGGTCCAGTGGTAGGTGATACACCCTTGTCGCCCTTCGGTTGTGGGTTCAAGTCTCGCGGCCTTGCCGGACGCGACGGGTTGCCGCCCAACCTCCGGGTTGTCCTTTTATGGCAATCCAAAATAATCCAAACTAGAACTATCCAAAATACTTCTGTCCAAACTCACAGTCCGTCATTTATAAGGAAGGTAAACATAATATAGATCATTTTTACCCCGTAATAGCATATGAATACCTTCATCATGTATTACCATATTCCTTATTGATTACATTCATGTTCCCTTATTCCATATAGAATGCTGGATATACTTCATTAATCCAAAAATGTTTTAAACCCCAACAATGATGGAATATACAAATCATTAATCAGCTTCAAGGTAGTCAATAATATCCAATATAATTTATCCAAATCAATCATGTATTATTCTAAAATCACCACCTCGGTATCTGAACCATATTATGGTTTATCATTCTCTCAACCATATATTTTCCAAAAATTTATCCTGCTATTGAGTCACTTTTCATTGTTCCACACAATCTCAAGTCCTTAATGAAATAGTACTGCAGTACAATCCTTATATACTCCATAATTATTATAACAAGTACATTGTTGGTACAACACTCAATTGACATAATCAACATAAGAACTCTAATCATTCCTCTTCATCTGTGGTAGTATCATAACTTGATTATTATCCAATAGCATCATTTGCGTCATAGTCTGATGACTAGGACATAGGTTCGCGTAGTGTCCAAACTCCTTGCAAATGAAGCATTGTACATTTGAAACCATTTTCTTACCCTTGCAGTCACGTACTTTGTGCCCTTTTCCTCCACACTTATAACAAACTCCCATTCCTTTCAGGCAAGTTCCATGGTGTTTCTTTCCACAGTTACCACATATGGGAAAATTCTTCTTTTCCCTCTTCCCTTTATCCATCTTTATCTCTTCTATCCTTTTCTTCTCTTGCTTCCCTTCAAAGCCATAGGACTGAGTAACCTCTTTACTTATCTTATCAATACATGATATTATTTTTTCATATGATGATAATACATGGGAGACTATTTCTCTTATAAATTCTAGCTTAAGACCATGAAAGATATGATCCTTCCTTCTCTTTGGATCATGTGCATTTCCGGAGTTCTCATTCCTTCTACTGGGTGCCATTTCTAAACAATGTCATAAACTACATCAGTTTATGAATCAAAATACATAATCCCATACTTATAAAACACTTAACATAAATTGAACTATTTATGGATATAATCCATAATCATAAAAATGTTTTCTTTGAGTAAGTATATACTCATAAACCCTTCATAATGATTTTTAAAGAAAATGAGAGTTATCCTAAGCATATCCCCCGGGAGTGTCGTAACCAAGAGTGCAGCAAGGCCCGTTGTCGTGCACCAGTTCCCGTTCGAGTCTAGCTCAAAGCGGTGTTTTCGGGTTTTACCCCTATGTACATCTGTGCCAGAGCCGCCTCTACCTGCTCGTATCCAGACAGGGATGTATTGCTCGGAAAACTCACAAAATCTCTACAATACCAAAATTTCTAGGAAGTTCTTCTATACTAATCCTCAAAGTTCATCTTAGGTCTACGTGCTCTAATCAGAGTTTATCTAAATCTAGCTTCCAAGGTTTGTACTAAACTTCCTCTGATACCAACTGTAACGCCCCGACCCCAGCTACCCAGAGTCGGTGCATTACTTCGTAACATTGGCATGATCACAAGAAAGATCAAATCTCGAAAGACCGATTGGTTTAGTAGCCTTGGAAACACTAGATATATTCATAAGTTTTACATTACATTATAAAATGAAAAACTACTACAACAACATAATGTCTCAATAGACCACACTATTATCCCCTCATAAAATCCCTGCAGGTCATTCATAATTTACTTCTTCACTTCCTGGGAAAAATAAAACATAGAAAAGGGGTGAGCTCAAATGCCCAGTAAGGATAACAATATAGCGGAAACTTTCATAAATAAGAATAAACATTTAAGGCAATGTATAACTAAAACAAAAGCCTTTTAAATATGAACTTTCAACATGTTATGGCACAAATAAAATGAAATAATTCCATTTACTTACTCACATGGATATTCTACTAATCGAATATTCACATGAAAAAATCAATAACCACTTTCATAATGTTGGAATGCATAATGCCAGACTATCATAACCACATAGCCAAGGCCTCGTGCCAAGACTACAAATAAGATTTTGTCAAGGCCTTGTGCCAAGACACTAGTTTGTCTCATGAGACCTACCGATGCATCGAGGAGCTATAGCGGGCTCCACCCGTCACTTATTAAGTCCAATGCATTCCCATATGAAAAGGTTTAAACATAACATAAACATTCGTATTAAAACTAGCATACGAAATGTCAATAATTTCACCATAAACTATGAATGGTATAAAAATAGAACATTCATAGTCAAACATATCACAAAACCTTCAATACAATATAGAAGTTTTGTATCATAATAAATCAACTTCAAATAATCTTAAAATCCATCAAAGGATGTTGACATAGAAGAAATCAAAATTCTTTTTAAAGAAATATCTCCTTTTATTTTGAAATCATTTAAGATCCATATAAAATAAAACATTTTATTTGAAAATATTCTTATAATCTTGCAAGGAAAGCTTTGAAGATTTTATAACGGCGTAAAATAACCGCACCCGCCGTATAAGTTAAAAAAACATTCTTACCTCAATTCTGTCGAAAAGGTTAAAAAGGACTTTGTTTTGAAAACGACGTAAAGATTCCTTTATAAACCTCTTATAAAAAGTCAAACAAGGGTATAAATGACTTTAACCCATATTCTTGTAAATATTAAAAATGTTTTTAAATGCATTTTTAAGAAACATGGATTTGGATGATAAAGATATCCCAGTAGATTATTACGTATAAACAACCTCGGATAATGAAGAGATTGTGAAATAAACCCTTACCTTGTACTTTTCCTTGGTTGGGGTAGGTTAACCTTCTGTATAATGGTGAAATAATTGTTATTAAATTATACAAGAATAATATATATTAATATGATATCATATATGATCTTTTAATATTGATTTGATAATAATATCTTAGTATTATCGCTGTTTCGGGTGTGAACTTACTTGTTTGCTTTTGTATGTTTTGATACGTAAGACATGTTTGTAAAGGATAAGTTGTATATTATTAAAATCCAGAATGGTATCAAGTCCTTAAACATCATTTTTAAATCATAAAATGATAATTATACTTGAATGGATACGATGGAGAATGAATCTCATCGCGTTCGTGGAGACGGTAGTCCGTACGTACGCACGAACGCTACTTCCATTTAATTTTTATTTTAAAAGAATTGAATCCAAATGATACATAGGTATATTACTATTCTAGTATAATATAATATTTTATACATGTTACTTAAGTTCATTAACACCATCCTTTATACGTTCCATGTGTGGTATGAACGAGTCATATCATTTTAAGGGGGCGGTAGTCCGCACTTCCTCAAATGAAATTATCGTATGTATATACAACATGAAACGAATAATGGTATGAAATAAAATGGAATTAAAGAAGCTTATATATAAAATATATATCATTAATATCATATTTAATTACAGTTCCATCATAATGGCCACCATGAGAGGCGGTAAGATGTATTTGAACAATCATCGTTTCGTGAGGCGTTAGTTTGCCATCCACAGAAACATTATGTTCATCATCCATTAGATGGAGTTGTGTGTATGTGTAGTTTGAATCCTTCTTATAACAACATCCTAGTATATTGAGGATACTGGTGTTGTTACAAAAGAAAGGAAATAAAAATAATTTGGGGGTTGGAGAAGCAAAATAAATGAAAATAATTTAAGAGAAATCGTTACCTTTAATTTAGGTAACTCACTTTGGTTGGAACCAAAGGACTTCTTGAAATGCTTTCTGCCTAAGGGGAAGCTTCAAGGAGGAGGATAGGGATGTGGGGAGCTTAGTTGGGCAGATTTTGGACGAGCCAAGTGGCTTGAGAGGTGTGAGGAATGAGTAGAAGTGGTCTCCTTTTATAAGGGAGAGAAGGGGCTCTTTAGGAAAGTGTGAAAGTATTACTTTATAATATATTTTTATTCGGTTTATAATGGTCCAAAAATCATTGAGGTCGAAGATAAGATGACTCATATTCTAAATAACATCAACCAATAATAATTGGACAGGTTTTAGATAATATTTTAATCATTATAATCTTATTTATTTAAATGATTTATTAATGAGGTAAACATTGCATCATTATTGTGTCATTAATAATTTCACTTATTTGATGTCTAAAAATTATAAATAAAATATCATCATGTAGGAAATCTTTTTAGCTTTCTAATGAATATTTATAATCGAAAATCCAACATGTATAACCCTATGTAAAAATTGTTCTTTTAAAAGATGTAAGCTTATGCCATTTTTATTTTTATTTTACCTTTATTAATATAATGTGTCATTATCACTTACAAGTGGATCCATGGGGTCCCAAAATAGACCCAAAGATGTCCATGGTCGACCATGTATCAACCAATAGGGTTAAGACACGTTTTAGGGTAATTTAGTATTATTATAATATTATTTTGTTTAACCCTTATTTACCGGATTTACCCTTAACCATGGTAAATAAAATATTTACCGCAGTAATTATTCAAAATATCTAAAAATAAAAGTTAACTATTTACACAATTTGAACATCCTGATTCCAAATATGGATTCCATTTTCCTAAATTCTAAACACATAAGTGGCAGAAATTAATTTAAAAATAATTCCCGCTGTCAAAACAAAAAGCGTGTTTTTTAAGAGATAATAACTATCAAAAGATTGACACTTGTTTATGTTCGGTTTAATTGTAAAATTATTTCCAATGACCAACATTATATTAAATAGTAAAAATATATTCTAAATATACTTTAAAACCACTCAAATTCATAATTTATCACTATTAATTATTTTGATTAAAAAAGTTGTTTTTATTTAAAATTTAGTAATTTTCACTATTCATCAAAATATGAAAGTTATCCGAAAAGTACCAAAATTTCACCTTAGGCTAAATTTGATATTCCGAATCCAAAAATGAAGTCCATTTTAAAATATAAAATATATATAACTTCAAAAAGTACGTATTACTATTCATAACAGCTAGTTTGATTGGTTACGGTATGTTAGAACTCGAAGTTGCGTACAACACACGCTACTGTTTTATTCAAAGGAAAGCGTACCGTGGAAGCTTGTGATGTTTCATTTTAAATTTTTTGATGTCTCCATTTAGTAAAAAAGCTTAAAATATTGTATTTAAAAAGGTTTCACTATCAAAAGTTGATAAAAGTGCAATACTGAAAATGAATCTGTTCTTGCATTATGACTAAGAAACTCATAATATGGATTCTAAAATTATAAGGATTATATAAAGTTTAAAATTTAGTTAATACTATTCATGACCTCTTTTAATGGATTTTTTTTTGGTAAGTCATGGTGCAATTGAACTCGGTGTTGCGTGTAGTGCAAGTTATTAAATTATTTTGAAGAAATAACACACTATGAAATCTTGGGGTGTTACAACGCATATGAGCCTCCCGCTCCCATGTGCTCTGTAGGAGGTTCTCGTGTTACCCGCGAAAGAAAACCTGAGGAATCGTTCTTCCACGTAGGAACCGCTCCTGTCGATCCTCGAACTCAACTGAACCTCCGAGAATGTCTCCCTGTCATCGACGCCCTACTCCCTGAGGTCGATGATGTGTGATAAAACGAGCACGTATCTCCTCAGCTGAGATACATGAATGACACCATGCACCCAGTGCATCTGAGGTGGAAAGGTCTAGCAGTAAACCTCCTCGCCTACGTTGCTGAGGACCTATAAGGTCCGTCGAACCTCGGAGGTAACTTGCCGCCTCGTCCACATCTCCGAAAACCTCGTCGAGGTGCGACACGTATGAAAACGAGGTCACCATCCTCGAACTCTATGGGATTTTACTTCCGGATAGAATAGAAACCCAGAACTCCTATTTCCACAAGGGTATGGTTGACCTACATAAGAGTGGTCGGTCGCACCCTCCTATTCATGATTGTACTCTGTGCTGCCCGAGGTTTCCTTTTCACCGACCATGGAAAACTCACTCCAATGTTGTAGATAAACCACAACCACTTTTGCCTAATACAGTCAACATGGGTACGAACTATGAATCTGATCCTTACCCAGACCAGCGTCGTAATGCCTTGACGCTTCCCCAAGAGTTTCCAACCGAAACTCTCACCTTGTGGACAAATCACACCGTTGGTGAAGGTGTGATTATCTAGTCTCCTCCCAAAGGTATCTCCAGAAATGAGGGTCAAGTCAACGGCTTACCCAGAACCTCATGGTATGAGACAAAATTAGTGGAAGGATAGAATTATTGGTACCAATGTCTGTTGATATGGCATCTCATAGTTGGCATAGACCGTACCTAGAATCATTCTTAGAGCCCCTGGGTCACACTCCTTGACCGCATGCAGCTACACTCTCCCCCTGCCCTCCTGCCCCCTGAGCCTGGGGGGGACTACAAAGGCGGGTGGTTGTAACATGTAGAAAAGTACACCACCACATGCTGATCTCCAAACTCTGCTTCCACATCTGCTGCTCTGCAGATTCATATGGCCTTAAGTCACACTTCGTTCAGAAGTTCGTGCCTATAGTACGGATCACATCGTATCCAATGAGTACCAGGAATGATTGGTATGCCTTGTTGAGTGCTCTGCTTCCGACATGTCGTACTATTGAAGCTATAAAAGCACCATAAAACTCACAGCCACCTCCTCAAGCCAGTTCTTAGCCACCTATGAGTCTACCTCGCCTCGGAACGTGAGGGATATCTGGTGCTAAAACATAAGTGAGGGACTAGCCTACGAGTCTCCTCTACCGGTACCGCTGGTTGTGTCTGATGACCAACAGGTAGTGACATAGCTAGCGCACTACTCAAAGGTACTATCTCAGGCATCATTCCACGTACCGAAGCCTTATTAATATACAAACCATCCTTATGGTCACTGAATTGAAGACTATAGTAGCGAAGATCACCATCCGCTCTACTAGTGTCTACGCTAGGCATAGAACTCTAGCAATCGCCTCCATCCAGTCCACTGCTGCCTGGGAAAAACTATCTCGCCTCGTAACCTCGGAGGCCTCTCATGCTGGAACTCGAGCAACACGCTCTATCAGCATGTATCATCAACTAGTACGGCTGGTGGCATCTACTGCCTAACGGGTGGTGGTACTACTAGTACACCACCCGAAGGTGCCAAAACAGAAAGAGGGCCCCGCACCGGAGTCTCGCCGCTCGGTGGGCCATCATAGTGTACTCACATTAGGAAACCCTAGCTGGCTATCCTTACAGCGGCATCCTGATAAGAAATAGGTGTGCCATGGTCAAATGATTTATACCTGGTGAGCTGACCTGGATTGAGCTATTTTTAGGGGAAAACATTTGAAAACACACAAACAATCAGTGTTTTTGTGCATTAAGTCGGAAATCAGAAGTCAGGGTCCTGGTGAATGGATACATCGGCCACCGCACAAACACTGGACTCCCTAGACTGATAAACACACTCAATACCCTTAACAGTATTTCTTCATATAGAAGAAAGATCAGGGTCCTGAGTTCTGCGGTAGAACCCAACTCCTCTGATACCAATTTTTCACGACCCACCCCCCGGGGCCTGTGTTGTAACTACCTGAAGCCCGCCTTCCATAGGCCAGGGGATGGCGACTAGCAGCAGAGGCATAAATCCCTATAACCGAGAAGGCATTTCTTCTTTAAAACACAATGAAACACACATCCATAGTACACGCGGATGTAAACACCAAGTAAAGTAGTACAATTGTGCTGAAAGTACAATGGGGCCAGAAATACAAGCCCAATGGAAAGGTACAACTCCAACTTAAATTAATGTTCTACTCAAAGGACAATAGATGAAAGGTGACAAGAAGCTCCTGGATCGTCCTCCGGGTTCCAACCTGAAAGGTAGGTACATATGTCCTCCTCATCTCTCCACGTCTATCCGTCTCCTCCGGGTACCAACTCGTCGTGAGGTCCACCTCCGGGTACCGTCTCGTCGTGAGGTCCACCTCCGGGTACTGTCTCATCGTGAGGTCCACCTCTAGGTTCTGACTTGTCATGGGGTCCACCAACAGGTACCATACACCTCCTCAGGCCTCAAACACGATCATTGATGTCCGTCGTCTACAACCAACACAACGTAGTGCGAGTATAGCCCGTGCAGTGGTGATTATACGTTACTGAGTAGGGAACCCGAGACCCTCAAGGTATCACTAAATCCAATAAGGATAATCACAAAGAGGTTCTCAATAGATATACCAAACATAGTTATAAGCCCATACTTATACCTATGTTATCAAGTAACTCGTCTCAAACATGAGGTATCACACAACTATGAAATCAAAGGATAACCACGACTTAGGTATATACCCATACATATACCAAAGTTATAAAATAACCCATTTCAATCATGAGGAAAACACAAAGGTCATTGACTCATCTCAAACCCGGATTTTCATTAACGATACCATAACTGCAGAAGAGCTCCTGTCTCTGATGAGTACAGTGATCCTATCACGGCTCAGAGGTACTGCTCACTAACCTAGACTGCTGATGTACTCCACCTGTCGAGTTTCGTGGTTCTGCTGCCAACTACAGGGCGCTCCGTCGGGTGTGGGTCTGCCGCCAAATACCGGGCGCTCCCCCAAATAGTCGTCAGAGTTACTCCTGTTGTCGAGTACCGCGGGTCTGCCGCCAACTACCAGGTGCTCTGTCCACCGTGGGTCTACCACCAAATACAGGGCGCTCCGTCCACTGGGCTAACCCAATCACTTTGATTCGGATCAGTCAAGCAGTCAATAGGTCGCAGCCAGCTACCTGGTCTCCGTACTCTATACGCTCGTCAGTACCGCGGGTATGCCGCCAACTACCAGGCGCTCCGTCCGCTGTGGGTCTCTGCTGCCAACTACCCGGCGCTCCGTCCACTATGGTTCTGCTGCTACAACCAAGCACACCTCCTTTGAGGGTCTATGCTGCCAACTACCAGGCGCTCATCTGCCAAGGGTCTGCTGCCACAACCAAGCGCACCACCTCTGTCAAGTAACGCGGGCCTCTGTACACTGCTAGCTCGCCGCTGGGAGGGTCTGCTCCACGAGCTACAGGTCAATACTCCATGTATCATGAGGATCTAAGAAGTAGTATCCCAAAGGTCCATCTCGTCACAGGTAACTCAACGTAACAGATGGTTCGTCAATCAGACACACGGTCTGTGAGTTATTAGCCTTTTAGACCCGGGGGCCCGGTTGGTTTTTTATATGAACCAACCCAGCCGTATCTCAACTATACCCCGAATTCGCATAGGGTAAAATCAAGGGACTGGTTTTCAACGAGATCACCAACGTCGCTGATGATTCGTCAAGCAGAGGATTTTTGTACAGAAGTCAAAGCAATCACAGCCAGTTCTAGGGTTTCCGTACACAACATGCTCGCTCCGGGAGGGTCCGCTCCCCGAGCTGTGGGGGAGATACATCAACTGTCTCGTAGATCGGAGTTGATGTATCTCAAACATCCATCACAACAAAAGGAACTCAACGCGATAGATGGCGCGTCAATCGGACGCTCGGTCTGAGAGTTATTGGCTTTTCAGTCTCAGGGGCCCGGTTGGTTTTTAAGTCAATCCAACCAGACCGCACTCCAACTACGTCCAAAACTCGAGAGGAGTAAGCCAAAACGTCCGTCTACAATGAGGAATCCAACAAAGTCGACGGCACCTCAATCAGACGTCTGATGCTCAAGATATAAGCGTTTCCGCTCCGAGGGCCCGGTTGGTTTCGTGTTCGATCCAACCCGGACGATCCCAAAGATCTCTGAAACCTTGAGTTTAGTATACCGAAACGACCGCCTAGATACAAAGATCGTCTCGCAACTGAGGGTTTGTCGATCGAATGTCTGTATCCCATGTTATGAGCGTTTGAACGGAACTTATTTGTAACAGGGGGGTTGGGCCCGGTCCAACCTGAGCCAATACCCCCAGGTCGGCCCGAACCGGGTCCGGGTCCGGCCCGGTTGGGCGTGGCCCAGCCGGGATGGTCAGACCCAGTGCGATCGGTCAAAACCGGGGTGGCCGGTAGCCCCGCCGTGCGCCGCGCTCCCGGATCAGAAGCGGGGGGGGGGGGGGGGGGGGGGGGCGCTGCCCCCGCCCTTGATTGGCACAGGCAGCACGACAACGCCACCGCCGCCAGGCGGAAACCCACCGCGTCGGCGGGGAGCGCCGGCAACACCTTCCGCGGAACATAGGATGTGCTCCGGTGGTCCGATTTGACTATCGTCTTCACCAGTAGTCCTCGCGGGACCCGAACTTCACTGTGGAGGCTTTAAATCGCCATTGCAGACCACTTCATCGTCTCCCATGAACCACACATCAACAAACGATCTACGGAGGGTTGTCGGGCCGAGTTTGTTCGGGCCGCACCCTCCGTGTTAGGTGTTAACGATTTACAATGATTAATCAGGATTCCATAATGAACTAATAATCAATTTTATTTAAATAAAATTGAAACAAACTTCCAAAGTATCCTAAGTAAAATAAACATACCATGATTTGTTCGGCCCGCAAAAATAAATAAAAAAACAAAGGTCAACTTATCATTGAGTTGATACGCGTTCATATTATATAAGAGAAATAACCATGGTAGAGAATGTCATTCACAAATTAAAATCCCATACCTCAAGGAAGCTGTCGAACGACGATTGTCGCTGGGAAACAGAGTCATGGATAATGGTGTCACGAAACGAGGCTCCGTACGTCGTTGGTGCATACTCGAAGAACGATATGGCATCTCCCTTTCCTTGACGCGGGAAGAAGAAGGAACAAGGTGTCGGTGTTCTTCACGTTCCTCAATGATGAGAAAGTAGTTCTTCGTCGAAGCGCGACGTTCTTCATCGGAGCGCAGCATTCCTCCAAAACCCAGGAACGACGGGGATCCCTCTCCTCTCCACAAAAAAGGTTGTCCCTTTATTTAAATATAGGAAAGGGTACTCTTCAAAATATTAATCAGACAAAGAAAACCTCCCATTAATTGTTCACTTCCATTTAAAACACGCGTTGGCAGTTAAATTAAGGAAGGTTCCTATTTAACCAATGCGTAGTCAAACCATTAATGGGAAAAAAGTCCGGGGTTGACTTGCAATTAAAATGGGAGGTGAATGGTTACAAAATTAATGGGGTGGGCTCGTGTGGGTCCCACCTCACTAATTTCCAAGAAACATCCACACTTAACCACTCGGTTGCAGAATAAAAATTGCAACTCAATTTTTATTTTTCCACAACATAAACCAAAAATTTAAACAACTCAACAAGAGGAATCAAAACTCCAGAAAAGGTCTTCCTAAGCAATTACAGGCGATATGGTTTCAACGGTGCCCTCTGATTTTGATTCTGGGCACCAGTTCAAATGTTAGGAAAACCTGCTCGCTCGTTCACTGAACGTACCCGAGAAAAACTTCTTAAAATGATTCGGGGACACCGGGACTCGGAATCAGGCGCCGTTAGAAACTGCGGACTCGTAAAATTCCAATAAAAATTAAGACAAAATTCCCCTTGAAATTTCCGGGTATTTACATTATCCTACCTCAGGGCATTACGTCCCCGTAAAGCATCAACACAAACTAGGGGAAACAAAGTGAAACTGAGCACGCATATGAGACTCCCCCTCCCATGTGCTCTCTTGGAGGTTCTCGTGCTACCCGAGAAATCACACTTGAGGAATCGTTTTTCCATGTAGGACATGCTCTTTTCGATCCTCGATCTCCACTGAACCTCCGAGAATGTATCCCTGTCATCGACGTCCAACTCTCTAAGGTCGGTGATGTGTGATAAAACGAGCACGTATCTCCTCAGTTGAGATACGTGAATGACATCATGCACCCAATGCATCTGAGGTGGAATGGTCAAGCTGTAATCCTCCTCGCCTACCCTGCTGAGCACCAATAAGGTCCGTCGAACCTCGTAGGTAACATTCCTCCTCGGCCACATCTCCGAAAACCTCGTCGAGGTGAGACCCGTATGAAAATAAGGTTATCATCCTCGAACTCTAGGGGCTTTTACTTCCTGATAGAACAGAAACCCAAAACTCCTATTTCCACATGGGTAAGGTTGACTGACATAAGAGTGGTCGGTCGCACCCTCTTATGAATGATTTTACTCTGTGCTGCCCGAGGTTTCCTTTAAGCCGACCAAGGAAAGCTCACTCCAATTTTGTAGATAAACCACAAACATTTTAGCATAATACAATCAACCTGTGTAGGAACTATGAATCCGATCCATACCCAGACCAACGTCGTAACGCCTCGACGCTACCACCAAGAGATTCCAACAGAAACTCTAGCCTCGTGTTCAGATCACACCATCAGCGATGGTGTGATTATCGAGTCTCCTCCCAGAGGTATCTCCAGACGTAAGTGTCAAGTCAACGGCTTACCCAGAACCTCATGGTCTGAGACAAGATTCGTGGAAGGATAGAATGATTGGTACCAATGTCTGTTGAAATGACATCTCGTAGTAGACATAGATCGTACCTCGAATCATTCTTAGAGCCCATGGGTCACACTCCTTGACCGCATGCAGCTAAACTCTCCCCCTACCCACCTGCCCCCTGAGCCTGGTGGGGACTACAAAGGCGGGTGGTTGTAACATGTCGAAAAGTACACCACCACATGCTGCTCTCTAAGATCTTCTTCCTTGTCTACTGCTCTGCAGATTCATCTGTCATTAAGTCACACTTCATTTAGAAGTTTGTTCCTATAGAACTGATCACATCGTATCCAATGAGTACCAGGAATGATTGGTACACCTTGTTGGGTGCTCTGCTTCTGACATGTCATACTGTCACTCACTGGAATACTCTAGTAGCGAAGATCTCCATTCTCTCTACTAGTGTCTAAGCTAGGCGTAGAACTCTAGAAATCACCTCTATCCAGTCCACTGCTGCCTTGGAAAAACTGTCTCACCTCGTAACCTAGGAGGCCTCTACTGCTGGAACTTGAGAAACGCACTCTGTCAGCATGCACCGTCAACTAGTACGGTTGGTGGCATCTGCTACCTAATGGGTGGTAGTGCTACTGGTACACCACCCGAAGGTGCGAAAATAGAATGAGGTCCCCGCACAGTAGTCCCACCGCTCGGTGGGCCGTCATCGTGTAGTCACATTAGGAATCCCTAACTGGTTATCCTCATAGCGGCATCCTGATAAGAAATAGGTGTGCCACGGTCAACTGATTTATAACTGGTGATCTGACGTGGTTTGAGCTGTTTTAAAGGGAAAACATTTGAAAACACACACGCAATCAATGTTTTCGTGCATTAAGTCCGAAATCAGAAGTCCGGGTCCTTGTGTATGGATACGTCGGCCGCCGCACCAACACTGGACTCCATGGACTGATAACCACCCTCAATACCCTTAACACTATTTCTTCACATAGAAGAAATATCAGGGTCCGGAGTTCTATGGTAGAACCGAACTCCTCTGATACCAATTTGTCCCCACCCATCCCCTAGGGCCCGTGTCGTAACTACCCCAAGCCCGCCTTCCATAGGCCAGGGGCTGGCAACTAGAACCAGATGCGTAAATCCCTATAACCGGTAAGGCATTACCTCTTAAAAGACAAACACACACACACACAACCAGAGTACAAGTGTATGTAAACACTAAGTAAAGCAGTACATGTGTGTTGAAAGTACAAGTGGGGTAGAAATACAAGCCCAATTGAAAGGTATAACTACAACTGAAAATAAAGTACAACTCAAAGGACAATAGCTGAAAGTTGACAAGCATCTTCTGGATCATCCTCTGGGTTCTTACCTGATGTGTAGGTACATTTGTCTTCTTCAGCTTTCCACGTCTCTTCGTCTCCTCCGGGTACCAACTCACCATGAGGTCCACCTCTGGGTACCGTCATGTAGTGAGGTCAACCTCCGGGTACCGTATTGTAGTGAGGTCAACCTCTGGGTACCGTCTCGTCATGAGGTCAAACTCCGGGTACTGTCTCATTGTGGGGTCCACCTCCAAGTGTCGTCCAGCTCCTCAAGCCTCAAACACGATCAGTGTTGTCCGTCTTCTGCAACCAACACAATGTAGTGCAGGAATAGCCCGTGCAGCGGTGAGTATATCATACTCAGTAGGGACCTCAAGACCCTTAAGGACTCAATAAATCCAATAAGGATAATCATAAGGAGGTTCTCAACAGATAAACCAATCCTAGGTATAAGCCCATACTTATACATAAGTTATCATGTAACTCGTCTCAAACATGAGGTGTCACACATCTTTGAAATCAACGGATAACCACCACTTTGGTATATGCCCATAAATATACCCAAGTTATCACGTAACCCATCTCAATTATGAGGAAAACAAAAAGGTCGTTGACTTAGCTCAAACCAGGATTTTCATTAATGAAACCGTAACTGCAGAAGAGCTTCCGTCTCTGATGAGTACAACGATCCGGTCACGACTCCGAGGTAATGCTCACTATCCTAGACTACTGAAGTACTCCTCCTGTCGAGTACCACAGGTCTGTTGCCAACTAATGGGTGCTCTTTCTGCTGTGGGTCTGCCGCTAATAATCGGGCGCTCTCTCTAATAGTCGTAAGGGGTACTCCTGCTGTCGAGTACTGTGGGTCTGCTGCCAACTACCAGGCGCTCCATCCGTCGTGGGTCTGCCACCAAATACCAGGCCCTCCGTACACTGGGCTAACTGAATCACTCTGATTCGGATCGGTCAAGCAGTCAATAGTTCTTAGCCAGCTACACGGTCTTCGTACGCCGTACGCTCGTCAGTACCACGTGTCTTCTGCCAGCTACTAGGTGCTCCGACCTCTGTGGGTCTCTATTGCCAACTACCAGGAGCTTCGTCCACTAAGGGTCTGCTGCTACAACCATGTGCACCTCCTCTGAGGGTCTCTGCTGCCAGCTACCAGGCGATCATCCGCCAAGGGTCTTCTGCCACAACCAAGCGCACCACCTCTGTCGAGTAAGGCGGGCCTCTATACACTACTAGCTCGCCACTGGAAGGGTATGCTCTACGAGCTACTGGTCGATACTCCAAGTATCATGAGTATCCACGAAGTAGTATCACAAAGGTCTGTCTCGTCACAGGTAACTCAACGTAAAAGACGGTGTGTCAATCGGATGCACAGTCTATGAGTTATTAGCAATTTAGTCTCGGGGGCCCGGTTGGTTTCGTATATGAACCAACCCGACCGTATCTTAACTGTACCCTAAATTCTCATAGGGTAAACTCAAGGGACTGTTTCTCAACGAGATCACCAATGTCGCTGACTATTCGTCAAGCGGAGGATTTCTGTACGGAAGTCGAAGCGGTCCCAGCCAGCTCTAGGGTTTCCGTACACAGCATGCTCGCTCCGAGAGGGTCTGCTCCACGAGATGAGGGGCGATACATCAACTGTCGTGTAGATCAGAGTTGATGTATCTAAATGTTCTGTCATGACAAAAGGAACTCAACGCGAAAGACGGTGCGTCAATCGGACGCTCGGTCTGAGAGTTATTGGCTTTTCCGTCTGTGGGGCCCGGTTGGTTTTTAAGTCAAACCAACCCGACCGCACTCCAAAAATGTCCAAAACACAAGCGTAGTAATCCAACATGACCATCTCACTAATAGGAATCAAAAAAATTTGACGACACGTCAATCAGACGTCCGTAGTTCAAGATATAATCGTTTCTACTCCGAGGGCCCGGTTGCTTTCATGTCCGAACCAACCCTGCCGATCACAATGTTCTCCGAAACCTTGAGTATATTATATAAAAACGACCGTCTCGATCCAAGGATCGCATTGCAACTGACGGTTCGTCGATCTGAGGTATGTATACCATGTTATGGGCGTTTGAACGGAACTAATTCGAAATAGGGGGGTTTGGGCTCGGTCCGACCCGACCGCATACCACCGGGTCGGCCCGAACCGGGCGACCCGAACAGGGTCCGGGTCCGGCATGGTTGGGCGTGACCCGGCCTAGCTGGCACGGCCCAGCCCCTCCTAGGCGGTCCGACCCAGCGCGACCGGTTGGAACCTGCGCGGCTGGTCGGCCCGGAGCAGACGCGGTGGGGGGGGGGGGCTGCCCCCACCATTGATTGGCGCCGGGAATGCACCGACGCCGCCCCCGGACGCCACCTCCTCCTGCCGGCGCTGCCACATCAGCGGGGTGCTCAGGCATCGCCTTCCGCGGACCACCCAACATGCTCCGGTGGTCTGATTTGACTGTCATCTTCGCCAGTAGTCCTCCCGGGACCCGAACTTCACTGTAGAGCCTTTAAATCGCCATTGCGGCCCACTTCATCATCGCCCGTCAACCACACATCAACAAATGATCCGTTGAGGGTTGTCGGTCCGTGTTTGTTTTTTCCGCACCCTCCGTGTTAGGTGTTAACGATTTACAATGATTAATCAGGATTCCATAATGAACCAATAATCAATTTTATTTAAATAAAATTGAAACAAACTTCCACAATATCCTATTTAAAATAAATATACCAAGATTTGTTCGGCCCGAAAAAATAAATAAATAAAAATAGGTCAACATATCATTGAGTTGATCCACGTTCATATTATAGAAGAGAAATAACCATGGGAGAAAATGTCATTCACAAATTAAAATCGCCTACCTCAAGGAAGCTGTCGAACGATGATCGTCGTGGGGAAATGACATCGTGGAGGACGGCGTTGTGGAACGAGGCTCCATATGTCGTTAGTGCATGCTCGAAGAAGGATGCGTCGTCTGCCTTTCCATGACTCAGGCAGAAGAAGGAATAGCGTGTCAGCGTTCTTTGCGTTCCTCAACGATGAGAAAGTAGTTATTCGTTGAAGCACGACATTCTTCATCGGAGTGCGGCGTTCCTCCAAAACATAGGAACAGCGAGGATTCCTTTCCTCTCCACAACGAAGGTTGTCCCTCCCTTTAAATAGAGGAAAGGGTCGTCCTAAAAATATTAAGAACGTGAGGAAAAAAACCCCCATTAATTGTACACCGCCATTTAAAACACGCGTTGGCAGTTAAATTAAGGTAGGCTCATATTTAACCAACGCGTAGTCAAACCATTAATGGAAGAATAGTCTAGGGTTGACTTGAAATTAAATTGGGAGGTGAATGGTTACAAAATTATTGGGGGGGGGGCTCGTGTGGGTCCCACCTCAGTAATTTCAAAGCAAGATCCAGACTTAACCACACGGTTGCAGAATAAAAATTGTATCACAATTTTTACTTTTCCGCAACTTAAACCACAAATTTAATCAACTCAACAAGAGAAAACACAACTCTGGAAAATGACTTCCTATGTAATTACCAGCGTTGCGATTTCAACGGTTCCCTTGGATTTCGATTCCGAGCACAGGTTCAAAAGTTAGGAAAACCCGCTTGCTCGTTCACTGAACGTACTCGAGCAAAACTTCAGAAAATGATTCTGGGCACACCGGGCCTCAAAATCAGGTGACGTCAGAAACAGCGGACTCGTAAAATTCCAAAGAAAATTAAGAAAAAATTTACTTTGAAATTTCCGCGTCTTAACATTTATACAATAAATTTTTGTAATTACATCCTCTCTTAGGTATACTATAATTAGCTGACAATCATTAACATGTGCACAAAATAGAGGATTAAACTTGATGATCATGGTTGGCAAGGTCATTTTAATGAGGGACCTACCCTTCCTACATACCCCAAACCAATAAAATATAAGTGTATATATATCAATATAGCATGTTCTTATATATTTATAGAAAAAAGTTTGATGATAAATCATTTTTAATTATGAGCATGATAAATACATATTAACTAATATAATTTGAGTGACTCAATGAAATTAATTTAGATTCAAATAATTTTAATATTTTCCATGACACAATTTAATGATATCATGTGAGTTGGTAAGTAATATGATTTAATATTATAGTAAATTAATGGTGGAATTAATTTTCATTGATGATCATGGATGGATATGATATAACATAAATTATCATTATTGGTTATTTTTATTATATTTAGTGATTTATCATTATTGAAAATTCATGTGGAGAAATGGGTTTTTACAGTGTAAATCCCCGACCCTAGTTACCCAGCATTAGTTCATTATTACATAACATTGGCATGATCACAAAAGATCATGTCTCGAATGACTAATTTGTTTAGTAGCCTTCGAAATAATAGATATATTAAAAAGTCATACATAACATCATAATTTGAAGAAAAAATACAACAACATATTTTCTTCATATCACCTCATACTATCCCTATAGGTCATTCCTAAAATACTTTCTCACATCCTGGGAAAAATTAAAACATTGAAAGGGGTGAGCTCAAATTATCAGTAAGGATAACAATATAGCAGAATCTTACATAAATAAACATAATCATTTATGGAAATGTATAACTAAAACAAAAGCATTTTAAACATGAACTCCAGCATAATATGTCAAATATAAAATGAAATAATTCCATTTACTAATTCACATGGATATTCTACTAGTCGAATAATCACAGGATATACCAATAACCACTATCATAATGATTGAATGCATAATGAAAGACTATCATAACCACCTAGTAAATGCCTTGTTCCATGACTACAAATAATATTTTTTCAAGGCCTCATGCCAAGACACTAGTTTGTCTCATGAGACCTACCGATGCATTGAGGAGCTATTATGGGCTCCACCCGTCACTTAAAATATCCAATTCATTCCTTATATGAAATGATTTAAACATATCATAAACCATAACACAATCATATCAGATAAAACATGCATAAAGGAAACATAGCATTTCAAAATTTCAATCACAAGATATAAATACAACACATTGATATTATTAAAACATTATAAAAACCATTTTTAATACCAAAATAAACAAAAATTAAAACAAGGTATTTATTTTTCATTTAATAAAATGTTATAGTTTGTAGAGGAAGCCGAAACTCAAATAATGTTCAAAGTGGTGGAGAAGTCATTTTCACCGCACACGTAAGACAAAACATTAATTTTCTCGTTTAGTAAACAAGCTTTGTAAAAAAATTCCCTTTTGATTAAATGTAAAAGTCACATGGTCTTTTACTCCGTATAATAGAATGTTGAATGTAAAAAAAATATGCCTCGATGAAAGGAGATTGAGACGAAGTCCCTTACCTTGTGTCTGACATGACTTGATCGTTCTTTAATATGCTGAATAATAAACAATACTTTATTTAGATTAGTCTAAGAACCTTTTTAATGTTTATTATTCCTTTTACATCACTTATTACCATGTTATAATCATTTTGTAATCATTAAAGTTAATAACTGTCGATTTGTCGATCTTTGGTACTTGAGTCAACAAAAAATTCTTATAATTACAAGCTATTCATGTAGTAAAATATCCATTATCTCCCGAATTATATTAATGATCTAGATATGATTTATATCAAATATATCCATTATATACATGCATTTATAATATTACAAAACATTTTGAATATAAAATGAAATGCATCGTTCGTGGAGACGGTAAGTCGTACTTACGCATTATTGCTACTTTCATTTTTTATTTCATATTTAATGGAATGTAATCATAATGATATAAAGGTATCTTATAATTCAAATACAATATTATATATATGTTATCATTTAACTCATTCCTTTATACATCCCATTATAGCATTAATTATTCAAATCACATTGAGGGGGCGGTAGTCCGTACATCCTAAAATGAAATTATAGTGTTTACCCATAATAGATTCCATTAAGGAATGCCATAAATGAAAAATAAAAAAGAATAAGGAACACATAAATATAATATATATCATATATAAATATGGTGACATCTTAATGGCCTCCATGAAAGGTGTTAAAAGAAGATTGACCAATCATCGTTTCGTGAGGTAGTAATTCGCCACAAACAGAAACAGTATGTTCATTAACCATTAGACGGAGGTGTGTGTAAGTGAAAATCAAATACATCTCATAACAAAATCCAATTATAGTGAATATACTGGTGTTATTACAAAATAATTGAATAAAAATGGTTTAAGGGGTTGGAGATGAAAAATAAAACAAAAAACATAAGAGAAGACATCAACTTAAAATCGGGCTACTCTTCATAATTTGAGCCAAAGGTTTCCTTGGGATGCCTTCTGTCCAAATTGAGGCTTCTAGGAGTAATATAGTGATGTTTATAGAGTATTTTTGTATATTTGTTCCTATACAAATGTATTTTATGGGGTCAATAAGGCGGTAGATGAGGGGGCCTTTTATTTGGGGAGAGGAGGGGCACTTTTGGATTGATTGAAATGACACTTTATTATGAAATGATTTTCAGATTTTAAAGTTCCCACAATGATACATTTTGAGGATATGATGATGGGGATTCGAAATCCACCGATCTAGTAGGCTTTGGACAAATATAATTCATAGATTTTACCTTATCTTTTCATTTCTTTAAATAGTTAATTATTGAGGATATCATTGCATCATCACAATTTCATAAATAAATTAATTTATTTAATGTATAAAAATTATAAAACAAATACCATGATGTTGGAAATATTTTTAGCTTTCCAATGACTATTTATAGTCAAAGATATCATTTATGTTGACAAAATTAAAATTGTTTTACATAGGTGATACATACTTTTGATATATATTCTTTTCTTTTAAAAATAAAATGATAAAATGACACTATCACACAAAAGAGATTCAATGGTGTCCCTACATTGTAAAAAGGTGTCCCATGGCCACCCAATACAAAAAAATAGAATTAGAAAACATTTCGGGCTTATATTATGTTATTAAGTTATTATTTCATTACCCTTAACTACCCAATTACTAATTACTCGTGATAATTAATGATAATTGTCGTCGTTACTATTCATATTGTCCAAAAACAAAAGAGTATTAATTAAATAATTCAGTTATTATGATTCCAAAAATGTATTTTATTTTAGCAAATTAAGAACACAGAAAATGTAGTAAATAATTTAAATATAATTCATGTTGTCAAAACCAAAGACAGTTTTTACGCAGTAAAATCTACCAAAATATTGACTTGTCTATACATCTAATTGAAAATTGATATTGCAACCAATTAAAATAATTTAATTTAGTGATAAGAACATAGCTCAATTATTTTTTAAATCCAATGAAAATGACAATTATAACTACATAAATAAATTGGATGAAAAGACTGTTTTGAATTAAAATACAATATTTTTAACTATTCATTAAAAATGAACTTTACCAAAAATTCACCCTATAGAATATTTTATATCCCAAATTATAAAATGATTTCCATTTTACCAAATTCAAATCATAGAAGTTTTTTTAAAAAATTATATAGATAATTCATGTTTTCCAAACAAATATTGTGTTTTTACGACACAATATCTATCAAAAGGATGAAAATTGTTTATGTCCAATTTCAAATTGAAATTAATTTTTGTGACCACCATTGGCCACAATTGTAAAAATATATTCTATAAATACATTAAATCCTATAAAATCCATAATTTATAACTATTAATTATTTCGATTAAAAAAGTTTTCTTTAATTAAAATTTATTAATTTTCACTACTCATCAAAATATAAATGTTAACCCAAAAGTACAAAATTTTCACCTTATTATAATTTCAATATTCCAAAACCAAAAATGAATTCAATTTTTAATGATAAAATTTATAAAAAATCAAAAAGTGGGTATTACTATTCATAACGGCATCTTTGATTGGTCTCGGTGTGTTAGAATCAAAAAACTTATGTAAAATGCAATCTACTGCATTATTGAAGGAGAAGTGTACTTTGGAAGCATGGGGTGTTACATTATCCCCTACATAGATAAATTGAGACCTCAAAAATTGAAAAATATTTCGAAAATAAAAGGTTGAAAATAGAAAATACTTTTTTGGAAAACCCACATCATAAATAAGGTTAATAAAATTTTTCCTTAATAAGAGGGAAAAGCACATGGAAATGTCACCACAAAATTATGATCTCAATTTCGGAAACATGGGTGGAAATTAGAGACACCTAATTGGAAGAATATTGTAAATATTTTTATGGTTTGATTGAGTTCATCAAGCAAAAACAAGTGTCCAATTGAGAGATTCAAAGCCTTCAATCTATAGTGATTTATAATATCATTAGTTCAACAAAAAATATGGTATTGGGATAACACATTATTTGTTTTATTATCTCCTTCTGAAAGTTTAATAATTAATTTATCCATTAAAGAAGATAGTGATATATATATATGTGAAAAGTAGAGTTTCAACGTTCAACTAATTTCTACCACAATCTCATCTTTCAATCAGAAAGATAATAGAACTCAAAAATATTATATTTATCCAAATTTTACAAGGTTCAAAATATTAACACATAACATTTAGATTAGAAAAACTATTTTGTAATAACCAGGGACATCATGTAGGATTGTGGTAGGTAATAAAGGATTGTCGCACTATACTTGTGGATTCGATTCCGGCTGCTTTGTCCGACGCGACAGGTTATCCGCCGACCTATATGATATCCTTTTCCTAAAACAATAGTATTATAATATTACAAAATTAATCTTCATAATTGTTTTAACCTTAAATAATAATATCAAATATTCATCTTAATCCATTTCAACATTTACATTTTTCCAAAATTCCTATGTCTATACTTTCTCTTAAAGGTATCTAAATTCCAAAATCAATTGTAACATTAGATTCCCCAGACAGAGAAATTTTTCCTTTATTTTCACATACTAAAAATATTATTACATTCATCATATTAAAACCATAATGAAAATAACATGTACTGCTGTATAATCCTTATATATATCACATTATTCTTAAAAACATAATATATTTCTTGAAACCAAAAACAAAAATATAATAATTATTCAACATCATCTATAGTAACAGTATAAGCTTGTCCTTTCTCCCTTTACATTTTTTGTGGTTTGTTCCCATGGTGCTCAGGGAATTCATTTGCATAATTTCCAATTTCTGTATAACTGTACCATTCAACATTGACAACATCTTTCTTTCCCTTGAAATCACAAGTATGGTTACCTTTTTTTCTACACTTGTAAAAAACTCACATTCCTTTAGGAATGTACATGGTGTTTTTTACCACAATTATCCCATAATGGAAATCCTTCTTTTCCTTTTTCCCATTATCCGTCTCTTGTTCCACCTTTATCTACTTATTTTTCTTTACATTGTTGTCATAAGACTTAGAGAATTACATTTCTGTCTTGATAGCAGATGAGACAATATCTTCATACAATGAGAAGAATTATGATACTAATGCTAGATCGAGAAATGGTTTTAACCAATCAATGAAACAATCAATACTACTTCTTGTGTTACGTATATAATCTGCATCATGCCTCGCTAACCATGTATTGTTAGACTCATACCTTGCAACAATCTCGTCCTCCTTTTTCCTTAGACACAGAAATTGTCTTTTTTTATCAGCTCAACGGTCATGAGGATAGAATTTTATATGAAAATATCATTAAACACTCTCCATTCCTACATGATACTTATTCATCTTCATTTTTATTTTTAATCAATGGCCACCATTGATCAGAGTCTCAAGTGAGGCCATAAACTGCAAGGACAACTTTTTTCCTTTTCATTACTCCATAAAGCCTGAAATATTTTCTCAAGGGAATTTATCCATTGGTCAGCTACTAATGGATTTTTACCCCCATTAAATTTTTGTTGTTGTTTCCTCATGAAGCGATCTATCGTTGATCCTCCACGTTGCCGATCACGGTGCTCCATACGAGTTAGGTTTTTATTCATAACCTGAGTGAGTTGTCCCAGTATGGCTATAAGCTGATCATCACCAGTTGTATCACAAGCTCCACTATAAATATCTTGACACGGAGGGACATCCCTACATGGAGGGTGTTCATTGATACGCTTTCCATTCCTTCCACTTGGCGCCATTTCTATACAATGTCATAATCTAGATTAGTTTACGAATCGAAATTCATAACAACAAACTTGTAAAACACCTATCATAAATTCAATAGTTTATGGGTATAATCCATAATCCTAAAAAAAATTTCATTAAGGAAGTATATAATCATAATCCTTTAATAATGGGTTGTAATGAAATCTTGAATTATCCAAAGAATATCCCCTGGGAGTTTCGTAAACAAGTGTACAGCAAGGCCTGCTGTCATGCACCAGTTCCCGTTCGAGTATAGATCGAAGCGGTGTTTTCGGGTTTTACCCCTAGGTACATCTATGCCAGATCTGCCTCTACCTTCTCATATCCAGACAGGGATGTATTTCTTGGAAAATATACAAAATCTATACATTACCAAAATTCTAGGATGTTCTTCTATACTAATCCTCAAAGTCTATCTTAGGGTTATGTGGTCTAATAATAGTTTACCTAAATCTAGCATCCAAGGTTAGTACAAAACTGCCTCTGATACCAACTGTAATTTCCTGACCCCAGCTACCCAAAATCGGTGCATTATTACATAACATTGGCTTGATCACAATAGATCATTTCTCAAAAGACCGATTAGTTTAGTAGCCATGGATACACTAAATATATTTATAAGTCTTACATTAAATCATAAATTGAAAAAAACTACAACAATATATTTTCATCATATCCCCTCATAATATCCCTTCAGGTCAATCATAAAATACTTTTTCACATCCTGGGTGAAATTAAAACACTAAAAGGGGCGAACAAAGATTCTAAGGATAAAAATATAGCGGAAACATTCATAAATAAACATAAATATTTAAGGCAATGTATAACTAAAACAAAAGCCTTTTAAACTTGAACTCCAGCATAATATGGAAAATATAAAAAGAAATAATTCCATTTACTTATTCACATGGATATTCAACTAGTCGAATAATCACATGTAGTATCAATAACCACTTTCATAATGATGGAATGTATCATGCCTGACTATCATTACCAGAGAGTCAAGGCCTTGTTCCAAGAATATGAATAAGAATTTGTGATGGCCTCATGCCAAGACACTGGTATGTCTCATGAGACCTAACGATTCATCGAGGAGCAATAACAGGCTCCACCCGTCACTTACTAAGTCCAGTTCATTCGTTATATGAAAAGGTTTAAACATATAATAAACCATAACATAATCGTACCCCATAAAATATGCATAAATGAAACATAACATTTAAACATTTCAATCACAAGATATAAATTCAACAAATTTATATAATAAAAACATAATAAATACCATTTTCAAAACCAAAATAAATGAAAAGTAAAACATGGTATTTATTTTTCATTTAATAAATTTTATAGCTTGTAGAGGAAGATGAAACTCAATTAATGGTCACGATGGCGAAGAAGTCGTTGTCACTTCATACGTAAGACAAATCATTACATATTTTGTTTAGTAAAAATTCACCGTATAAAAATATTACTTTTGAATAAAAGTTAAGTAATATGGTTTTATACACCGTATAAAAGAACTCTGTTTATAAAACAAAAAATTCCTCAATGTAATGATAGTGAGACAATTCCCCTAACCTCATGTACGACATGACATAATCGTTCTATAATCTCTTGAATAATAAAATATTGTTAATTTATAGGTTCTAATGAAACTTTATCAAGTTAATAATTTTTTTTACATCACTTATTACAATGTTATTAACATTATTTAATTATTTAAGTTAATAACGATCGTTTTTTCGATCCTTGGTACTTGAGTAAAAAATAAACTTCTTATAATTACAATTTGTTCATGTGGTAAAATATCCATTTTCACAAGAATTATATTAATGATCTAGATATCAAATATATCATATATATATATATATTTAGTATATACATGCTTTTATAATTTTACATAACATTTAGAGGTATGAAATGAAACACATTGTTCATGGAGACGGTAAGTCGTACGTACGGATGAACGCTACTTTATTTTCTATTTCCTATTTAATGCAATGAAATCATAATGATGTAAATGTATAATATAATTCTAATATAATATGATATATATAATATCATTTATCTACTTCTTTTATACATCCCATATATGGCATTTAATATTCAAATAACATTGAGGGGGGCATTATTCCACACTTCCTAAAATTAAATTATCGTGTTTACCCATAATGGGATCCATAAAGGTATCAGATAAAAGAAAAATACAGAAACAGAAGAAAAACATAAATATAATATATATCATATATAAATATAGTGACATTGTGATGGAAACAATGAAAAGTGTTAATAGAAGATTGAACAATCAACGTTTTGTGAGGCAGTAATTCGCCACCCACAGAAACAGTATGTTATTTAACCATTAGACTGAGGTGTGTGTAAGTGTTAATCAGATCCATCTCATAAAAAATCCTAGTATATTTAATATACTGGTGTTGTTACAACATAATGGAATAAAATGGTTTTATGATGTTGGAGAAAAAAATAAAACAATTGAACATAAGATAAGTCATTACCATAAAATCGAGTAACTCTTTTTGTTTTGAGAAAAAGACGTCATTGGGAAGTCTTATTCCAAAATTGAGGATTCTAGGAGTAATATAGTGATTTTGGGAGTGTATTTGGGAAGAGTTTGTCTCAGCCAAAAGGTTTTGAAGGTGTGAATAATGTGGTAGTGGTGGGGGCCTTTTATAAGAGGTGTCGAGGGGCTGTTTTGGAATGGCTGAAATGTTAAATTATTAAGAAATGATTATCGGATCTTAAATGTCTCACAATGATATATTTAGAGGATAAGGTGATAATGGTTCGAAATAAAAGAATCCAATAGGCTTTATACTAGTTTATATCAATGATTTTACATTATCTTTTCATTTTATTTAAATCGTTCATTAATGAGGTAATCACTGCATCATCATGGTGTCATAAATAAAATTATCTCTTTAATGTCTAAAAATTATAAAAAAATCTTCCAGGAGATAATTAATATTTTTATCTTTATAGTTAATATTTATAGTCTATGAGATCATTTGTGTAGACAAAATTAATTTTTTTTAATTAGGTGTTACATAATTGTGTTATATTTTCTTTTCTTTAAAAATAAAATGATAAAATGTCACTATCACATAAAAGTGATTCCATGGGGTCCCTATGTTGTAACAAGGCATCCCATGGTCTCTCATGACACAACTAATAGAATTAGGTCAAATGATGGGGTCATTTTATATTATTATCATATTATTTCATTACCATTAACCACCCGATTACTAAATAATCATGATAATTAAAGGTAATTGTCGTTGTTACTATTCATAATGTCCAAAAAAAGCAGTCATAATTAAATAAACTGGACATCATGATTCCAAATATGGAATCTACTTTACCAAATGAAAAACATAGAAAATGCAGAAATTAATTTAAAAATTATTCTCATTGTCAAAACCAAACACAGGTTTTTAAGAAGTAAAATCTATCAGATGATTGACTTGTTTTTACATTCAATTGTAATGTGAAATTACATCCAATGAATAAAATTTTATTAAGGGATAAAAAATTAATTCAATTATACATTAAATCCAATTTTAATGAAATTCTAAATATATAAATAAATTGGATGAAAAATAAGTTTTGAATTAAAATACAACATTTTTCACTATTCATTAAAAATGAACATTACCAAAAATCACCCTATAATATATTTGATATTACAAATTAAAAGATTATTTCCATTTTAACAAATTCAAAACTTTGAAATTTCATTATTAAATTATATAGTTAATTCCCTCTGTCCAATCAAATAGTGTCTTTTTAAGACACAATATCTATAATAAGATTGACAATTGTTTATATCCAATTTCACAGTGAAATTAATTATAATGACCACCACTGGATAAAATGGGAAAAATATATTCTAAATATACTTTAAAACCACTCAAATTCATAAATTATCACAATTAAATATTTCTATTAAAAAAGTTGTTTTTAATTAAAAATTAGTAATTTTCATTATTCATCAAAATGTAATTATTATCTAAAAAGTACCAAAATTTCACCCTAAGATAATTTCGATATTCTGAAACATAAAATGAAGTCAATTTTGAATGATAAAATTTATAATATTTCAAAAATTGGGTATCACTATTCATAATTGTTACTTTGATTGGTCGTAGAGCGTAAGAATCTCGAACAGCTGTACAATGCAAAAGACTGCATTATTGAAAGGGAAGCGTATCATGGAAGGATGAGGTGTTACATAAAGTGTGTGACATACCATCATTCCACATGTTGCATTATTTATGATAATCCTTTATTTTTAATAATATTTATAATTTTAATTAATCATTATGACATACATTTATTGTTTTTATAAACTAGCAGATGATTCCATTTGGCTTAGTGGTGTTGTTCGGTGTAGATCTATCGTCAATTTGGCATAAAGATCATGGTTTTCTAAATGAAATTAATTTGGGGCATGTAGTGTGTGGATGAAAAATTAATATCGGTATTATTCCTATTATTAGTCAGGTAGTAGGATCATTAATGGGTTGGTTATGCCACAAGGTGGGATACAACCTTCCCATTGTAGTTGAAAGTGCGTGGGTGTTTCAGTTTCATTGTACTCCTATGTTCCCAATATATATACATTTATTACATACTATTAAATATATAGTAAATATATTTATTATAATTATATTTATAAATAAATTAAAATTTATTTAAAGAATTATGAAAATTTATTTAATAAATATATAATAATTATAATTTGTTACATATATAAAATTATATAAATATTTTTATAGATATTTACCAATATTAATATTTATATATGAGTAATTATAATTTAAATTATAATTACAAATTATACATATATATGTAAAAAATTATAAAATTATAATAGGTATATTTGAATGATTTACAATTTTCTATTACATTTTTTATAATTTTTAATTAAATCATTTTGAATGGAATTGTAATAAATAATTGTATTCTAAATTTAAAAAATTTATTAGCATATATATCATTCCAACTAGATATTCTATATTAACAGAAAATAAGTTAAAATTTTTTACATTATATCACTAATAAATAGTTATAAACCGACAATAATTATGTGACTCAAATACTTTAATTAACATTAAAAAAATATAAATTTTTAAACAACATTATGTAATGATATATTGTGGGTTACTAATCAATTATATTATGTAATTATTTGGTTATTTTTAATAATGGATTTAATTATAGTTGATCGTAATGGAAGGAAATTCAATAATATAAATGAAGATAATTTGGTATTTTAATTATTTTTAATGATTTAGATTTATTCAAAATTCTAGGTGGGAAATCATGTTTAACCATTCAACCAGTTGCATGATGCCTCCTTATCGAGCATGTCAATGGGGATCTGTGATGTCCTCCAAAATCTAGCCAACGAAGGTATTCAGCAGAGCATGACTTGGATCGACACTCTACCAGCTGACATATTACCTCTCTTTGAGAGAGATTGTAAAAAAATCCCATCTTTCAGATCTTTGTAATCCTTTTGCTCTCTAATATATTGTTCTTTGATCATTGACGGATGCATTACCCATAAAAAAAAATAGTGGCACGTGATGTATCCCTTTCCCATTAAACGCTAATAAGCTACGCTAACAAAAAAACAATTATAGTGTCACTAGGTTACGAACCCACCAATGTTGGGAGATATCCTAGTGATCGGGCCACACGTGTCAAGTCGGGGGAGTGGAATCCTCCTCCATCACATAAATAGAAAGCGGACAGGACGAATACTTCATTGAAAAGTATATGTGAATGCTCTATAATGTGGAAGGAGAATGAGAATCATATCCATAGCTTTAACCACTCATTGGAAGGGTTGTTCATTTCATAAGTGGTGTGGGTGTTCTACTGATATTGATGCTACCAATTCATAGAAGAAATTAAGGTGATGAATTTCTGGAATAGGAAGAATGATGTTGTCTCACATTACGATCGCTCTGGATTCGTGAGGGTAGGAGGAAGATGGGACTAGGTAGTGGTGATATGTCATTGGGAAGATGTAAATACACAATTTATACTATATGTGAGTCCATTCAATTGATTATGGTGGTGTGGGTTAATTATTTTACATGGGAAGAGTGTTTTTTGTTTTATTTATCCATTGTTTCACTAGAAATAGAGCAACGACAATATTCCACAACTTCTAGGTGGTATTCTATGTGGTCTTAAAGAGTGCTCTCTAGTATTCATAAAATATGTGTTTCTCCAAATACCCACATGAACATAAATCTAGTTATCTCCCATATAATATATGTGATCCCTAAGAACCCCAGGGTTATTTTTGATGTATTTTATTCCCCTTTAAATAGGGATGAATCCCAAATTCCTGCGTTCAATCAATGGTGATCATAGGTAGGAACACTTTTTTTTCTAAAGGGTTCACTCCATTTGATCTCGTTACCTCCCATTCCTTCAATATATGTTATGTTAGATTATAACAATCATTCTTAGGGAGTTTTATTTTTTTTTTACAATGAATTCATGGAAGGAAATCTATGAGATTTTATTTTTCCTCACTACATATGTGATCAGAGATTCCCCACATTTATTAATTATCGTGGGATGAAAATTGAAGCTTTTACAAAGATGATTCATTTATTACCTGATTTATTTACGTGGAATAATAAATTTATCATGGTATATACATTTTTTGGGTGATGAAATTGTCTTAGTAAATATTAAACTGGACTAAATAATTTAATTATGTTATGTATAACAATCTTATATTGTTTCCATGCATTGTGATATTAATTTGATTCTTCATTTTATAGATGGTGTTATATATATAATTTTATTTGATTTTAATTTTTTTATTATTGGTTTATATTGCATAAATTTAAAAATCTGGATATGGAACTTAAATCCAATAATGTTTTTTTGGTGGAAAAAAAATTCCAGATGATACATGTTTATAAAATATTGTGCTCCTCATAATCTGAATGTAATCAAATTGAATCATTAATTAATGTTTTTGAGAGTTTAATTCCATGTATTGAAGGTATTTAACAATGAAATTAACGTTTTAATACTTATTGATCATAATTAAAGGAAATATTAATGATTTTTTCTCCCATAAGATTGTTGAAACTGGAAACAAATGTCGTAGAGCATGCTTAAATTATTTAATTTCTTGTTGTTAATATTTATATTCACTATTTTATTATGAAAAATTGATATTAACACATTTTTAATGTTATTTGATTTGTGTTTATTTACATACATTTTATTTATAAGTAAATATATTCTCAATTTAATATTTTCTGGATATTGGGTTCATTTTACCACAAGAGTTGATTTTCATGGCCCACTTAATTATTTGGATTACTCGATTTGGGATTACACCTTGGATATCGAATGAAAGCCTTTGCCTATTATTTTTGACCTTCAATGGATGTGACCACCTAACCAATCATTTATATCCATTAATTTTAGTCTTTTCAGGTTACTTTGGGTGGGCAGTTCGGCATTGGCTTAATGGAAGCCTCCCAATTGTTGTGCAGTTAGCCAATTATAGTTCTGAAAGATGTATTCATCATTCATTTTGCTCTTGCAATGAATAAATGAATCTGAATTGAATGTCATATTCATTTGAGTTTAATATTATTCTATTAAGTAGATATCATGATTCCTAAATTTGACGCACCCTCGTAGCTAGTGGTTTGTTTTCATTTCACTTGTTGTCCAGTATACTTTTTCACTCACCCGATAGCGAGGATCATATTCATCATATTCAGTCTCTCTAGTGGTGGTTCAATATTCATTTTTGATGGAATCAAATGGTGGACCACCAACCCGCCTACATATCTCTAGTGCATAGCTCATCATGGAGGCTATTAGGGTTCTTCCAATTTGATGATGCGTGAAAAATTCTTGAATATGAAGACCTTGAGTGATCAGCCTAGGGAGAGATTCATGTAGTCAGAATAGTTTTGATGGATATTTATGTGATCATTACTTTTGGTAAATTTTCAAGGGTTGTATGTTTTTCTTAAACCGAATTCCTTCTATGATGATGCTTCTAGAGCACTGTTACTGTTATAGCAGTTTTGTTCATTTTAGTCGCCAATCTTGTCAGACACATGACACAATAATCCATTTTTAATTTAACATATTTTAAATTATTTGTGGATCTATAACCAGTATATATACATTATATTAACTAAAAATAGAATATGTTTCTATGAAGATTGAAAACCCTCAAAAAATAATCTAAATGATTATCACTAACGTCTAATCTAATGATTAATACACACATAAATAACCAAACCAATTATATATATATTAAATATTATTACGATCATTAATAAAACACAAATTTAATTTTTGATATTTATTTCCATTTCACATTATCTTATTTACGTGTATACATATGAAAAAATCATGAAAACCAGAGAGGCAAACAATTTTGGACAAATAAATTGATTATTATAACACCTAAAAAAGGCATAAATGAACATTGATAAATGATGTTTTCAAAATTAAAATGTTCTTCTAAATGAAAAAATGGGTTTAATGATTCCATGCATAATTTTTTTTAAATATTTTTATTATGGATTTTTTTTGTTTTGTTCTATTCCCAGACCTATGTTTTTTCAATCTGCTTCGCTGAGCTTGGTTTGGACTATGGACCATGAGTATTTAGGGTTTATTGGTCTTGTTGTATCAATCAGAAAACATTCCTCTGAAATACTATCACGTTGATATGAATATTCCATATTTTTATGGGTATAAATATTTTGTGATCCGGTCGTCCTAGTTCCAATATTCTTGTTTCATGGTTAGTTATTCCGTTTTTGCCCATCTTATTAGTTTCTACAAAGTGTACTTGATTCTGTGAGATTTTTTTCAACCACATGGATTCTTGACCTTTTATTTGTTCACTGGTTGTTACGTGTCATGCTCATCTATTATTCCTATAATGGTGTCACATCGGGCAAATGATCACATTATCGTTGTGATGTGTGGTTTTCTCCATATGATGAGGAGAATTTTTATCTACAACTTGGGAGCCCAAGAGCCCCATGACAATTCACCCTACAATTCCAAGAATCACTTCCTGAATGATTCCATTCTAACAATTTTCTGGTGATTACTAATGGGGAACATGACTCTCGTGAGTTCAATAGAGGCTACATCAGATTCTCGAACCATAAACCTTGGAAGTGATCTGTGATAATTTGGGGTTTCTTGTTGTGATCCATGTAATTACCATCAGTTTAATATCTACATTGTATGTTCATGGTTTATTTGTTTTTCTAGTTCACGATTTCTAGTTTTTGTATCTTAGTTCATCCAGTTCGAGGGAGTACATTTATAGCTCTGAACCAAATTTCATCACTGGCTCTTGTGGTGTAAATGCCTCTCATCTCGAATAGATTTTCTTGGTATGTGTGTGTTTTCAATTTAGATTTTTCTACTTTACTTGCATGTTAATGGATTCATTAAATTTTAACAATAATAAATATTACAATAGTGTTGTTCTTGATGTGGATGATAAACAATCTGTAAAAATAAAATAATGTGTTCTCTTTACAATCAATTTTTTTTTATTTTTCAAGATTTCTAGTAAATTGATTTATATTATGTGGATTTTACCTCCAAAAAAAATTATAATCCTTACTAATTCCCCAAAATTCGTATTACTGGTTTTTATTAATTTTGAATTATATTATATGTCATATTTTAATGGGAAAATGATTTTAATTTCTGTTTAATAAAAATATTTCATTGATAGTTTATAATGGCCTTACAAATTTGTTACATGGTAATAAGAAAACAGTAGTGACTGTCATTTTAATGGTATGTCCACCACTTCCTTTGTAGTTGTAGATCCTCGTATACTATAAATGGATCACATTACTCTTTTTCAAACTTTTGTGGATATGGTTTTGAATCATGATGCACATGAAATCACTTACAAATAATTTTTGCATAAAATGAACACTTGTTTATGACTATTCCTCTTCTCGAGCATTTGTATAAATATATGAGATTATAATATTTTATGATTTCCTGTAGATCATTAATTTGAGTCCAAACTAATGAGTTTGAAAATTTAATAAAGATTTAACTAAAAATGACTTTGAAGATAAACATAAATATCATGATTTTTATTTTTTATCTCCTCTTCATTACTCCTTTAATTCATTAAAAGGATCCATGATGTATTGTAAAAATTATATTATGTAATATTATTGTATGTATGTTGTTCTGTCTTATGACACTCAAACACATGGTTTGAACAAAGGGATGAGTAATGTTAAGAGTTATCCTCAAATTTTCTATGTGAATGCTCTTGTGATAATATGGGTATGAAAGAGAAGAATCGATTTAAGGGTTTTCTATGTTCTATGTGTGGTAAAACTGACAACATAACATGTTACAACCCCAAACTAAATGATAAAGATGTTATGTAATAGGCTAATGTGTTATGTCTTGGGGATTAGTCTAACTATGTGCATTAGTTTTTACACCCTTAGTTATAACTAGAAAAAGGTATTGTATAGTTTTTTCAAGCATTCCTAGGACTGGGCAACATGTATTTTTCTAGGAAACGTGGTTGAGAAAAAGTGTTGTGTGGCATATCAGAAGACGTTTAGGCCTCGATGGTGAAGTTTTTTTCCCATATTCTTCCTATTATGGGGATACTATTAATTTTTAACAGCCTTTTGATTTCTATTTCCTTTATGAGATTTTAATTGTTTTATTATTCAACATATTTCAACCCACTAAATGGATGGATAAATTTTTATGTTAATCAATGTGTAGAAAATTTATGTTAAAAAAGATAATTCAAGGTAATTTCTATTTTGATGATGTTATTTAAATTGTATAATTACTGAGCATGCTATAATCTTTAAAGTAGTAGATGTTTAGTTTTTGTAGAACATGTGAAACTAACATCATATGACTTGTGATACTCATGCTGAGTGTATATTTATAGACCTATGTTTTACAATTTTAATATAATATTCTCAAACTACACATGATAATGGATGTTATAGTTTTTTTCAATAACACCATTAGTATAGATTCATTTAAATTTTGAAAAGCTGTAGATTTATTATATGGAGTTTTCTAAATAAAAATGGTTGTTTTCCACGAAAAAATGTGTTATTGGATTCCATGTAAAATTACATGTATTATTATTATTATTATTCATATATGTTTTGTGGATTATTCTATTATCATGATTTTTTTGCCTTCTTCTTTTCAGGGATTTTATTGAATTGTGGCATGTTGGTTTGTTGGGTTTCATTGGCTTAGTGTTTCCATGGATCACCTTTACACTTTGATGCCATCATAGAGTTCTTCATGTATCCCCTCATTATGGATGATGATGTTTTGAGATCATGTGGTCCAAGTTGAAATATTAATGGTTATCAATTTGGTTATCCATTGCAACCCAACTAATATGTTCCTGCCACGTGTCCCTATTTATGAGGGATTTGTTTCAAAAACCTGGTTTCTAAACCGTTATGCTCATCTACTCAATTACATGTTTCTGGATTATCTATTACCCCTTTCATGGTGTCCCCTCAGGCATGTGTTTCAATCAATTTTGTGGTGTGTGTGTATCTTCATCTAGGGAACATGTTCTTCGTCTTCAACCGATGAGCTCATGAGCACCGATTGATGTCTTACTACTCTTAAAATACCATCCACTTGCACAACATCATCTTCAACCCATTCCGATGATTCACGATGGAAAAATTGACTATTGTGAGTTTTATAATGGCCAGTTTTGAATCTATACCCATCATCCTTGTCAGGGATCTGTGGTATTCATTGATTATTTTGTTATGTGACCACACTTTACCTTCAATTTAATCATTACATTGTATTTTCATGGTGTCATTGCTGGTCTGTTCATGGAGTCTTGTATGTGTTCATGAGTCTTTTCAGTTAGGGGGCTTACATCACTATCTATTAGTCATATTTCCTCACATTCTCTAGGGGAAAAAAGTCTCTATTCTCCAATAGTTTGTTTGTAAGTGTTTCTAATTTATTTTCATTTCACTTATATACATGTATGTTCTATTTTCCATTCATTTTTCCTTAAAACAATAATGGTTTTAGTGATTTTCATTGGAATAGTATGACCATTAGGTCTGAACCACATAAATAATTTTAATTTGATTATTTTCAAACATTTTCATATAATGATATTGAGCTATATTAATAATATGTATTATATTATATTTAGTTTACTTTTTAAAAATCTTTGTAAACACATCTGATTCCAGAAAAAATTACTAAAATTACATGAAATCAAATACATGTTGAATAGGTTCTGAACTAAATTACTAATGAATATAATTTCATTATCTCGGATACTATGTTCAAGGTCATATCACCTTATAAAATATGGTAAGTGTTCTTTCATCTCACATTTCGTTCTACGAGATATGGCTTATTCACTACTATATCTTGTGTGTAGTGTATGTTTAAATCCCATTTATGTAAAATACCATGAATCATGTTATATTCATCATATTATGTATATTTTTTTATCATTAATTCCATGTAGAATATAGTTCTCTTGGGTGTAATGTTGTAAGGGAATTATCCATAACCTTCATTATTCATTTCAGTTATGCTTTAAAACACTTTTACCAAATGTAATACACCATTTAATTTTATTAACCACTTCCAAATTTTGTATATATATTTAAAACCCTTACATTGAGATCATTTTATCTTTCTTTGATGGGGAAAATTCATGTTTTTTTGGCTTACTTTTCAATTCCATCTAATATGAAAGCCCAATTAAAGGGAACATCCCAATTTTATACATAATTTCAAGTAGCAGTCATAATCTATTTAAATATACCTATATATATATTTTTTAAAATAACTCATATTATCATGAAAATTGATCTTTGTTCAGTTCTAATTTTATATATAAAATTATTACCTTTCTGATTTAATGAATTTGTAGTAATTTCATTATACCACATTATATATGATTAATTATAATGTTTCTAAAACACTATTTTTAGATATTTTCTCATCATTTGGACATTATTTATGATTCAAATATATTTTACTGTTTTTCAATTTTCTTTTCTAGTATATAAATTTTTAAAATATGATTTATGAAAAGTGAAAATGATTTTCCAAAATTTATCTTAATTTCAATGTAAAAGGGGTAATTATCTCAAAAATTCCTCATTGATTTTATTAGAGTATATTCTTTGAGTGTTTTGAGTCAAACAGTTCCAAATGTTATAATTAAATTTGATTTAATATTATCATTTTAAATCTATTATTCTATATATGTGGAATTCATTGGTGTTAGTAATTGATTGGTGGGGCCTGCTATAGCCCCTTGCAACATCAGTAGGTCTCATGACACAACATCTATTTAATAAAAAACCCTTCACGTTTTCTTCCAATTGGTTTAAAATTGTCAGAATCATAAAACATCACATAAATTAGACAGTTTTCTACCAACATACATAATCTGTCATGAGGATACATATTTATAGCAACTATCTTGATGGTAGGGTTTGATTTTTCAGACATCTAATATTATGAATTTCTTCATTGTTATTATTCAATGTGATTATTATATTTGATAGAATATCCATGTATATGTTTCATTTTCATGTAATTATTTATAAGGATTTATTTATAATTCTTTTATTCCATCTATATTAGCTCCATGATTTTGCATTAACGGAATGTGTTTTTAGTTTTTCACATTTGCATTATGTTTTTCATTATTATAGATTCCGCATTATTACACAACCTTAATTACTATATATAATTACCCTTTTAATATGTTATTTTTCTTCCTAGGTTTTGAAGATGTATATTATAAATGACTTGTTAGGATATTGTAGGATATTATTAGTGTTTCCTTTCAAGTTTCGATGTTTTATTTATTTAATATTATTATGTAATATTAATTTGTGTTTTTGTATTTCCAAATCTACTATATTATTCATATATTTGGGTTGAAATTTTTTTTCATGGTACCAATGTAATAATGTAAGGCACTAGCATTGGGATACTAGGGTTAGGGACAATAAAATTCATACTAGAATATACACTTATCTGAATATTTCTATAACTGAGTACATGTAGTTGACATATTAAAGGATTTAATAGGGCCTTTTGGTTCCTTTATAGGGAACCAGAATATCCATATATTATTATAAGAAGTTGACACTCTACCATGACTTAGTACATGTAGTCGAAACATCAAAAGAAATTACAAGAGATGTTTTTTTGAATATTACATAATCTCATACTTATTGTAGCAACTATGACATGTATATAATATTCAATATTGAAGATCAGTTGAATAATAACCAAAAATTACATGAATGATTCTTTTTCATCTAAAATTAGAAAAAAATATTATTTTTCTTCTTTTTCACACACTTCATTTTTTTCTTGTTTTTCTAGTAGTGATATAATAATATATATTCAATGTATTTAAATTCACTTTCCAAATTTCTGAACATATATTTTGATGAATATTTTTGTCACAAGAGTTTCCATGTCTCCAACCTTATTGATATATTTTCACATATATTAGAGAGATATATATATGGAATAAATGTCCAGCAGGAATAGCAGGTCCACTTCATTCGGATATTAGAAATAATCAACCAGATTTATATCATAAAAATCATAATAAAAATCACCGCATAATTTACACTTTCTTTTTATAGAATAAATATCCAATGAAATAATTATAAATAATTTAAGTAAATCCTATGATAATATCAATAGAATAATATACAGTGTTGAATACTTCATTCTTTTATGAATATAAAAATCAAACATTATAATATCTGAAAAAACCTAAAAGGTAGTAGAATCACCATTGAATAAATTTAAATATTTAAATTTTAATTATAAAAATACCATTTTTATCATGATATTATTTCCTTACATGTGAAATTTCATGAAGAGAATATCCGTTCTATCTGATATGTACTTTTTTTATCAAACCGCACGATAAAACTATATTTTAAAAAACCGTATCCTCATAAAGACTCACATACTCATTTGTTGTTGTAACTGGTTGTTAAATATTTAACTATATGAAGAGAGTGGATCATACATTTCAATCATCCATATTAAGTGAATATTCATTATGGTGATAGGAATTTTCGATGTTAAGTGATAGGAATATGCCTCATCATTAGCTTGAGTTAAATTAACATGCATAAGATATATTTGGTTTACTGTAATGATATTATTCAACATAAAAATGTGGGATCCATCACTAGAAATCCATTCTTTCATAGAGTCATACAGAATTCCATCATACATGATGAAGACATCATCTAACATTTCATCATATATTTGCAGATGAAGAATGTTGTTGTTATATTTCTATTTCAGCATGTACATCACATTTATAGTATTCATTATAGAATACATAATAATATAATTTGAATTTGTACAGAAGATTATCATCTTAATCTCTTGACACATCATTACAGTTCATGTTTCATGAAATCTTCTCCCTTCCATTCAGCATACGACCCACACTTGTGATCAAAAACCATGTGATTGAATTATTGTTTTAATGTAGTGTGGAAGGCTGATAACTACATGAATATTATAGAGAGGATCCATGTTGAGGTGAATAATCCTATAAAATTGCATTTTCTCCCTAATTTAACTTCTCTATATTCATATTGTACTAGTTTTGAAGAGTGGTTTGTCAAGTTGAAAGATTTATCAATCTGCTTCAACATTCAGTAGTTTTTCAATACAATAGCATTCCATCATTAATACATATTTATCCAACTCATGTTTACATGGAATCAATATAGAAATATTAGGAGACATAAGTTCCACATTATATTAGTCTCAGTGGTGTGATGAACAACAATGTAGATGGCAGTAGAATGGTTCATTTTCTTTTTTAATATAAGAATCATTTCTAATATAATGTAGATTTTTTGAACATTTGGATCATGAACATAGGGTTCTATTAAATTAGTATAATTATCAATTCCATCATATGGGTAATATACAATAAATTTATATTAAAATTATTTCATAAAAAATAGTTTATTTATCCTCTCATTAAAATTTAGATTAGACAAACCCTACATTTCATCCCACAATGGGATTAATTCTCGTCCACTTACCATTGTTGTCTTTACGAATTTTTCAGAGGTTATTAACATTTGATTAAGCATTTGTAAAATAAGAATTATTTTTAGGAAATATTTAGTTCATACCAATTGTTTATGGAACAAATAAACACAAATTATATGGCTCTTGATATTATAGAAAAATAGATTAAACATTGTTCTAGAAAAAACTACATTTCTGTAATATCTTCCCAATACATTGAATAATTTACATACCCCAAAAACCCATTTCATAATTTGATGTAAAACATATAAATCAAAAAATACTTCTTTTATTAACATTTATCCATGGTTCACATGATTCTGATATTTATAGAACACAATTTTAATGAAAAACTACCATTTTTTAGATCTATACACTATTTTTTAGGTAAACTATTGCATCTAGTCCAATGATTCCCTATAGCACCAAAACAACATCAACATACTTTCCATTAAACTACTGAAATTTATATAAGTCTATTTAATATAACCCCACACATTAAAAAGATGAATATTTACATTGTATCTTGATATATAATTAAAATAATGTGTCTACCTGACAATAAAATTACAATGTCACATGAATAACTATAATAAATTTGGTAATTTTTTAATGAATTTAATGAACATAATTGTTTTTAAACATAAACATTTGAACTAATGAAACTATTCTTATATTTATAAAAGAAACAAAAATATAATAATCCAATATCTATTTATTAAAATATAAATTAAATATAGTGAAATACTAAATCTAATGGAACAGAAAAATATATAATAGGCAACAATGAATAATGGGTTGAAGTAACTATCAAATCCAAAGATAGATGAAAATGAAAAAGAGACACCCCACATGAAATATCAGGGATAATGTGAAAAAAATTTATACTTCATTTTATACATTTAATTACACATGAATATCATTGGTCTTATATCACAAAAATGGATCTTTATTATAATTTATTTAATGATTTATAATAAATTTACATGGGAGGAAAGAAAATATTTTATAATGAATATTTTTGTGAGGTTTTTAATTTTTTTTATTTGAACTATGAAAAATCTTAATTTTTTAAGAGTCCTTATAAATAATAAAAAATAATAATTTAATGTAATGGGAGTAAAATTTATGTTGTATGTGGGAATATTTTGTTACAATATTTTATTAGAGTTTTTTTGAAGCTATTTTTTTAATTAAATGGGTTATAAAAGAAAAAAATTGTTTTAGTGGGGAATTATTTATAAATTGTTAACATGATTAAAAAATGAATTATTTAAATTATTAAATAAATAATGTTGTGGTGCCCTAAATTAAAAAAGTTCTATGATATCAATTTCAATATAATTATTAAAGAAAAATAATTTTTGTTTTATTCATTGATATTTTTTTCAATTTATTATTATGAATCCTTGATTTTAGAGATATTTCATTCATTATTCCATAAAAAAATTAATTACTTATTTTTATTGGAATACATTTGATTTTAAGGAATCAAATTTGAATTTTTATTAGGTTTTATTATTTTGTAATTTAATATTTCATATTAATATTAATTGAAATATATTCAAGATTGTATTAGTGTGTTTCAGATATTTTAATTAGTTAATTAATTTCATTGATTTAAAACTTATATAATTTTTTGGGAAATTTAATTTCATCATATAATAGTAAATTTAATTTCTCTAAAAACAATTCTTTATTCATTTTTTACCATTATTTTATTTATGATAAAAAAATTTGAATTATGTTTTTCATTGGACATGTGGTGGGAATTTTTTAAATTGTAAAAGAAATAGTTCCTTATTTGTGTTATTTTATGTGAAAATTGAATGAATATATATTTCCCAAAATATATTAGCCTGGATTCCCTAAAAAATTTAAAAGGGTTTGGGTGACCTTAGAAAAAAAAACATTAAAGAAGTTATTGTGATTTGATAAAACGAAACAGAAGTTAGAATCTACAATGCATTAGGGAAAAATATTAGGAATAATGTAACCATGTTGGTTTCCAATTGAAAGCATATCAGATTTCGAGCAACTACACAAAAATTTTGTAAAACATTATGATCGATCATGCTATGTTATTTGAACTAATATTACTAGAATTGGGATTGGTCATATATGAACGTGATAGAAGACACTGATTAATTAGTTGATGAAAAAACAACTGAGATAGATATTTGGATGAATCATGTGAAGGTGGAAATATATCATAGATGGAGGTCATGATGACTGGCAAGCCCAACTAATGATCATTGATCGAGCTTTTTCATAGGAAGATGAAATCGACTGATTGGAGGTTAGATAAGATTGAATGGTGATTCGAGATGCATGCATTTGTTAAGGCTCGTGATCTTGATGATCCACTGAATTGGGGTCATGGAAGGAAAATTCAAACCCACCATTCAACGATACAGGAATACACAATGCTTGCAATAAGATAACTACTAACAAACAATACCAATGCCTATGCATGATGATTTACAAATCTGTCTCTATGAGTAGCAACCATGTTCACTAGTATTTTTATTGTAATATCCCAAGAAAATAAAGAATATTACTTTTTCTTTTTTATTTATATTTGTGAATCAAATATTAATATTACTTTGAAGGGGATTCTATGTTCGATGGCATACCCAATATGCAACAGCGAGTTTTGATGAAATCTTACAATGCACACCAATAATATAATAATATTATTTCAAATGGTAGTTCACACATAGCCGTTGTATTGGAGGGAATCAATAGGAATAACTAAAATATGATTATATATGTTTGTTAAATGTTTTTTACATCTATCCAAAAAATGATAAATGCTTGAAATAAGAACATAATTCAATTTTAAGCATAAATACTCTAATATTCACTAAAATGTCTATTTATCGCCTTTTGATGGAGAACCCTAATTAAAAATAGTTTTGGTCACTCTTATACATTCTATTGGACCAAATAAAATCTTTCTTTAGAATTGGGACATTAAAATTTAGTTTGTGTATGTTTTTGTTATTTTTCCGATAACGTCTATTTTTAATGAATTAGAGAAAATTTTGTATTTTAATTCAAAACCACTTTTTAATATAATTTATTTATATGATTAGATTATATTTTGAATTGTTTTTAAGGTGAAATTATAATATATGTTTTTCATTTAATCCAATGGTGTACTTTTCAATTAATTTCACTTTGAAATTGGACATAATCAAATGTCAATCTTTTGATATATGTTGTTTCTTAAAAACGCGCTATTTGTTTTGACAACGGGAGTTAATTATTAAATTAATTAATTATACTTATATTATTTGAATTAGTTAAGATAAATTTTTTTTGAATTCGTAATATCGAATATAGATTAGGGTGATTTTTTGGTATTTTTCTGAAAAACATCAATTTTTTATGAATAGTGAAACCACTAAGTGGTTGTCAAGCAAACTGATTTTTCTTTTAAATGAAAGTTTAACACTAATGTGTTTTAAATTTTGAAAAGCTGATAGAAATGGTTGTCATTAGTAAGTAAAATGTGGTTCAGTGGGATGAAAATATATTTTTGGTGAATAGTAACTTTTTCTCATTAATCACGATTAGAGGTAATTAGTGTAATTTAAGGTAAAAATAATGTTATTATAATATGAAAACACCATGACACTTGTCCTACCCATATTGGATGAGTCATGTCTGACCATTACAACCCATGGGTTAATTTGGGGGACACTATGGAGTAACTTGTGTGGGATAATGACATTAATGCTTTTTTTTTAAAATGTAAAAGTAAAAATGACACAAACATGTGTTGTTTTACTAAAACAATTTTTACATGGGGTTATACAAGTCAGTTATATGATTATAAATATTCATTAGAAATATAAAAAGAGTTCATATATCATGGTACTTTTTTCATTATTTTTATACATTAAATAAATAAATATATTTATGACATCATGATGATGCAATGATTACCTCATAAATGGACGGTTTAAATAAAATGAAAAGATAATGTGAAATCTAAGACTTATACTGGCCAAAAATACTATTTTATGAGTATATTTCGAAACCGTATCACTTTATCCAAGAAATATTTCTTTGTTGGGCCTCAAAAATCTGAAAAGGCATTTCATAATAATATAACATTAATGATTTCCAAAAGAGCCCCTCCTCTCCTCTTATAAAAGGCCCCCAACTCTACCACCATTCCCACACCTCTGAAGACTTTGGCTCAGCCAACCACTTCCCAAATGATTTATCCACATCCCTCTCCTCATCTTAGAAGCCTCACATTGGGCAGAATTCATTCCAAGAATCATTTTGGCTCAAATCTAAAAGAGTTACTCTTTTTAAGGTAATGATTTTTCTTATGTTCATTTGTTTTATTTTGCTTCTAAAACCCCATAAAATCTTTTTATTCCACTATTTTGATTCAACAACAGAATATTCTATATTCTATGATTTTGTTATGAGATTTATTCGAGCTACAATTACACACAGCTACATCTAATGGTTAAAGTACATACTGTTTCTGGGGATGGCGAATTTCTGCCTCACGAAATGATGATTGTTCAATATTCTTCTAACACCTTTCATGGGAGCCATTATGATGTCACTGTATATATATATGATATATATTGTGTTTATTTTTTACTTATGCTTCTGTATTATTTTCATTTATTCCATATCATTATTGATTCATTTATGGGTAAACGCGATATCTTCATTTTAGGAAGTGCGGACTACCGCCCCCTCAAAGTGATTTGATTCGTTAATTCCACATGTGGGACGTATAAAGGATGGAGTTAATTATTTTATATATTATATTATACTATAATTATAATATATCTATGTATAATTATGTTTTAATTCCATTAATGTATAAAATCGAAATGAAAATAGTGTCCATGCGTACGTACAGATTACCGTCTCCATGAATGGGGCCTTTCATTTCTCATGTCCCAATGTTATGTACTATTATATATAAATATGTATAATGGATATAAATGTTTTATATTACATATATATGATTAATATCATTCTTGAATTATAATATATATATATATCAATTATTTTTAATTCCATTAATATGACAATGAAATGGATGTAGTGTTCATGCGTACGTACGGCTTACCGTCTCCATGAACAGTGCATTTCATTTCATACCTCTAAATGATTATGTAATATTATAATTGTTTGTATATACTGGATATAGATGATATCCAAATCATGAATTTTATTCTTGGGATAATTGATATTTGACTATACGTACAACATTTAAGTGTAAGAAGTCCATTTTGGACTTAAGAACCAAATATCGACAAAACGAATGTTATTAACATAAATAATTACATAGTGTTCCTAACATAGTAATAAGTGACATAAAAGGAATAATGACATTGAAAAAGGTTCTTATGAAATTAGAAATTAACTCATGTTTATTATTCTAGAGATTAATGAAAGATCGAGTCAAGTCGGACAAAAAGTAAGGGATCTGACCACTCTCTTTCTTTTCAAGTACTCTCTTTTATGTCATCTATTTTATGCTCCATGTTCTGATGTTAGAGAATGTTATTTTATATTCACCATACTGAAATTTGTATTTCCATATGATGAGATATCCCCTCTTACTCTCTGGTATTCATTTTAAGCAGTTTTATGTGGCATCGTTAGGCTGTCGAATTATCGTAAGGGATCATAAATCCCTCTTTCTTTTTATGTACTCTCTTTTATGTCACTTACAATAAGATCATCTTTATTATGTTGGGGGATGTTATTATATATTACTCTTAATATACATTTTATGTTAATATGATGAGATAACCTCTCTTTCTCTCATCAATTCATTTTAAAAACGATTAAGCGGCGTCGTTCGGCTGCCGAATTTTTGTAAAGGATTCTTTCACTCTTCAAATTTTCTATGTTCTATTTTCATATAATGTCTTTTAAGTTACATTTTATTACGATGAGGTATGATATATATATCCATAATACTGTCTTTTCATGTTAATATGATGAGATACCCTATTTGGTCTCATCAATCCATTTTTGGATGTTTTAAGTGGCGTCGTTAGGATGCCGAAATTTAATAAGGATATTTTTCATCTCACTTTTATTCCTGTGAGATTCATGCATAATTTTCCAGTATTTTCTTTTGTGTGGTGTATGTACTGACCATGATTCTACTCGTCGTGTAATATACTCTCTTGTATAGGTATTTACATCAGCATTGTTTGGTCTTTTTTTCATGGGGTGTACATATCGAAAGTATCCCAAGTCGGTAAGAGATTCTTTCACCCTCCTCTTTTTAAAAGACTTATTTTTGTTATGACTTTTAATTTACATCTTCTTATGTAGGGATATGTTCTTATATATCCTTATTGAAGATAATTTTTATTTCCATTTGATGAGATACCATTTTCTCCCTCGTCAACAAATTTTAGGAATTTCAAAGTTACGTCGTTAGGATGTTGAATTTTACCAAGGGAACTTCTTAACCCAATTTTTATTTCTTTGGGTTCAACAAACAGTTATTGAATATGTCATCCATTTAATATGTGTGAATTACCTTGTATTGTTTTACATTAAATATCCACTTATATTGGGTGTATTTATATTTTTCACACATAATTATGAGGATGATTTGTCCTTAATTAATTGACACCTTCTTTATAAGGGACATCATCTCAATCTCCTTTCATTGAGGCATATGTTATTTTATACACAACATTATTTTATACAATGTATAATCCCCTTTTACATTTAATTTTATTCAAAAGGAATATTTTTATATGAAGCGTTTTAATAAATGACAAAAGGGATTTTTTTGACGTACGTATGCGGCGAAAATGACTTCTCTGCCGTCATTACCATTATTTGAGTTTTGGCTTCTCTACAAGTCAGGACTTCTTTTTGTTAAATGAAAAATAAACACCATGTTTTACTATTCATTTATGTTGGTATTGAATATGGTTTTGAAAATGTTTTGATTCTAATAATGTGGTTCTATTGATATCTTGTGATTGAAATGTTGAAATGTTGTGCAAGTTTTATGTCATATGATTATGTTATGGTTCTTGGGAATTGTTTATGAAGACGGGTAGTTCCATGATAATCTAAGGGCGGGTTAGCCCGATATTTCTCTCTAATGCATTGGGTAACACGAAAGAGTTAAACGTTAAGGTTTCTCCGAAGAGATTTAATGGAATATACTTTGATGGGTATTCCAAACGTTACCCAGAGGGTTACTCCCTATCTAAGAATGTCATGAATGACTCAAGTTACCATTATGTATTATGATTTCATGAGGTATGTTGAAGTGATTATGTTTTATTTGTAAATTATGATTTCATTGATGTTTATGTATACATGGACTAATGTTTCCTTTCCGTATTCTTAAAACCCTTACTGAGCTTTTTGTGCTCATCCCTAGTTTTTGAAATGTTTTCCACAAGACTTAGTGTAGAATAAGGGTTGAGGATGGGATCAAAGAAATTTTATGTTGTATGAAACATGGATCTAGACATGACTCTTTTGATCATGAGTGTTTATCTAATGAGAAAAATGGAAACTGATTAGATGTATCTACATTGTAATATTTTGAGATGTAATAGTTATGTCCTAATTCTCTAAAACTCTAAACCTAAAAAGATCCTCAGTGTGAATTATTCAATATAATTCAGGATTAAGTATGGTTTAAGGTTGTGGCCTTATAGTTGGTATCAGATTTCGGTTTAGATAACATTACTAGTTAGGGTGTTGTTTAAGAATAAGTGATAAGTTGTGTATAACAACAATGGGTAGTATATTTGATAGAGTTTTTGTTGTTATAATTAGTTTAAGATAATTTGGATAAGTATAACTTATTGTTTATCTTCCTCATTAGAACATGATGAATTTGTTGATATACTCACACTGACCATTTTGGTTTTTGTTAATGGATGGACCTAGCAGGATCCAAAGTGACAATGTGTTTGAAGGAAACTATGGAGGTTCTCTGATTAATGAAACTGGAAGAAATGGGTGATCCAATGAAGAATATCGTGGTTATTCTAAACAAAATATCAAGGAGTAATGATTCACCACTTGAACCTTGGTGAGTTCTCTAATGCATCATGTATGAGAGAACCAACTCGATGTGGAAGTTCAGGTAATAATTATAATGGTATGCATTTGGGTTTATATAGTCCTTACTTTTGAGGTAAATATGGGTTACTATATGTTATTCTGGAAAATTAAAGGCATGAGTTAGAATTGAGGTTAGAGAATGTTATGGTTATTTTTTTTGATTTATCACTTTTTGGATAATGATTTAAGGAATATATAGTTTTGGGAAAAAGGACAACACGCAGACCGTGTGACAACCCGTCGCGTCAGACAAAGCTGGGGGAATCGAACCCACAACCAAAGAGCAACTGATATTTATAGCTTAAAACTGGACTACGTGAAGTACCTAGTTAGTTTGACTAATTATTTTTAGTTAGATGATTTTATGAATCAAGATTAAGTCTATTTTGTGTTATGTATGGAAAGGATTAACCTATCCTGAAGGATATGTTATTAGGTTAGTTACTTTTCAATATGAGACTTTAAGATAAGCTGATGTTATTTGTAGATAAATGTTGTGATTTATTTTGGAAGACTATGTTATTCAATCCTTTAGAGATTTGGGTTTCAATATTAGTTTGGTTTACATTGAATAAATTTATGGACTATTAATTGTCAAATGTTCCTTGTTGAACTTTGGGTTTTGTTGGAAAAATTTTTGAGATTAAGAATAGTTTTTTCCCTTTTTGGGTATTATCTGATCATGCACTAAAATTTTTGGTTCTTGTTTTGGATTTGGGATAATGTCATGGGAAATATATAGTTCTCTTTTATGGATTAGGTTATTCTCTTGAAGTTTGTTATAGTTCTCTTATTGTGAACAAGTCTTCCTAAATACTTGTCTTTGGGAGAAAATATGAGTTTTTTTAAGAAATCAAGTAAGAGTTGAAAGTCTAAATGACAAGTATGTTTCATTCTGTTTTAGTTATTCTCATAAATAAGTTTATCAATGAAAAGTAACTTAAAACAAAAATGTTGTCTGTTAGATTTTCCTAAAGGGGAATCCAATACCGTTTAACCCATCATATGTTTGTGATTTTCTTGTTGTTAACTTTATTTTAATCTAGTTTTCAATCACTCCCCATCAGACACTGATGGTTTTTTTTCCTCCATATCCATATTTTCATGAAATTATAGTATATTTTTTCATTGGGTTACCTTTTTACCTCTCTTTATTTCTTTTAATGTGATAGTTTAATCGAATCTTTTTACGATGTGGGACTTTAAATGAAGTTTCCAAAACCAATTTTAAAATAGCGAGGAAGCAATTCCCAAAAGGGGGGAAGGATGTAATATCCCAGGTAAATAAAAAACATTACTTTTTCTTTTTTATTAATATTTGTGAATAAAAAAGTAATATTACTTTAATGTGGATGCTATGTTCGATGGTGTACCCAATACACAACAATGAGTTTTGATGAAATCTTACAATGAACACAAATAATATAAAAATATTATTTCAAATAATAGTTCACACGTAGCCATTGTATTTGCGGGAATGAATATTAATAACTAAAATATGATTATATATGTATGTTAAATGTCTTTACCATTATCCAATAAATGATAAAGTCTTAAAATAAGAAAAAAAATTCAATTTTATGTCTAAATACTCTAATATTGACTAAAATGTTGATTTATCGTCTTTTGATGGCGAACCCACTTTAAAAATAGTTTTGTTCACTCTTATACATTTTATTGGACCAAATAAAAGCCTTATTTAGAATTGGTACATCAAAATGTACATTGTGTATGTTTTTGTTATTTTTCCGATAAAGTTCATTTTTAATGAATTAGTGAAAAATGATGTATTTTTATACAAAACCTCTTTTTAATATAACTTATTTATATGATTAGATTATATTTTATATTCGTTTTAAGGTGAAATTATAATATATTTTTACCATTTAATCAAATGGTGGACTTTTCAATTAATTTCTATGAAATTTGACACAAACAAATGTCAAGCTTTTGAAATATATTGTTTCTTAAAAACACTCTATTTGTTTTGACAACTGGAGTTAATTACTAAATTAATTAATTCTACTTATATTATTTGAATTAGGTAAAATAAACCTCATTTTTTAATTTATAATATCAAATATAGCTTAGGGTGAATTTTTGGTATTTTTCTAAAAACATCAATTTTTGATGAATAGTGAAACCACTAAGTGGTAGTCAAGAAAATTGATTTTTCATTAAAATGAAATTTTACCACTAATGTGTTTCAAATTTCAAAAACCCAACATACATGGTTTCCATTAGAATGTATAATGTTGTTCAATGGGATTGAAAAAAAAATTCGGTGAATAGTAACTTTTTCTCATTAATGTCGATTTGAGGTAATTAGTGTAATTTAATGTAAAAATAATATTATTAGAATATGAAAACACCATGACACATGTCTTTCCCCTATTGGATGAGTCATGGCCGACCATTAAAACTCATGGGTCAATTTTGGGGACCCCATGGAGCCACTTGTGTGGGATAATGACATTAATACTTTTTTTGAATTAAAAGTAAAAATTACATAGACATGTATTGTTTTACTAAAACAATTTTTACATGGGGTTATACAAGTCATGTTATTGATTTTAAATTTAAATTAGAAATCTAAAAATATTTCCTACATCACGGTACTTTTTTTAAAATTTTTATACTTTAAATTAATTAATCTATTTATTGCATCAGGATGATGCAATGATTAACTCATAAATGAACGGTTTAAATAAAATTAAAAGATAATGTGAAATATAAGACATACACTTTTCCAAAAACTATTAGATGATTATATTTAAACACCATTCACCATATCCTCGAAATATATCTATGTGGGACCTCAAAAATCCGAAAAGTCATTTCATAATAATATAACTTTCATGATGTCCAAAAGAGCACATCCTCTCCTCTTATAAAAGGAACCCACCTCTACCACCTTTCCCACAACTCTCAAGCCTTTGGCTCGGACAAAATCTATTCAAATTCTCTCTTCACATCCCTATCCTCATCCAAAAAGCCTCAAATTGAACATAATTACATCCAAGAAATCTTTTGTGCTCAAATCAAAAACAGTTTCTTTTAAAGGTAATGCTTTCTCTTATGTTCATTTGTTTTATTCTGCTTCTCCAACCCCTAAACTCTTTTTATTCCATTATTTTGTAACAACACCATTATATTCTATATACTAGTATGTTTCTATGATATGGATTCGAGCTACACATACACACACCTACATCAAATGGTTAAAGAACATACTGTTTCGGTGGGTGGCGAATTTCTCCCTCACGAAACAATGATTGTTCAATATTCTTCTAACACCATTCATGGGGGCCATTATGATGTCACTGTATTTATATATGATATATATTGTGTTTATGGTTTACTTATGCTTCTGTATTTTTTCATTTATGCCATATCTTTAAGGATTCCATTATGGGTAAACGCGGTATCCTCATTTTAGGAAGTGCATACTACAGCCGCCTCAATGTGATTTGATTCATTAATTCCATATGTGGGACGTATAAAGGATAGAGTTAATTATTTTATAAATGATATTATAATTTAATTATAATATAAATATGTATAATTAGGTTTTAATTCCATTTTAGTATGAAATAGAAATGAAATTAGCGTTCAAGCGTACGTACGGATTACCGTCTCCATGAACGGTGCATTTCTTTTCCCATGTCACAATGTTTTGTACTATTATATGTACATATGTATAATAGATATATAAAATATATATTACATCTAAATGATGAATATCCTTCTGGAAGTATAATATATATATATATCTCAACTATTTTTAATTCCATTAATATGACAAAGTAATGGAAGTAGCGTTCATGTGTACGTACAGCTTACCGTATCCATGAACTGTGCATTTCATTTCTTACCTCTAAATGATTATGTAATATTATAAATGTTTGTATATTCTGTATATATATGATATCTAACTCATGAATATCATTATTGAGAAAATGGATATTTGACTATACGTACAACATGTAAGTGTAAGAAGTCCATTTTGGATTTAAGAACCAAATAACGACAAAAAAAATGTTATTAACATAAATAATTACATAGTGTTCATAACACAGTAATTAGTGATATAAAAGGAATAAATAACTTTAAAAATGGTCTTAAGAAAGTAGATATTAACTCAAGCTTTTTATTCCAGAGATTAAAGAATGATCGAGTCAAGTCGGACACGAGGTAAGGGATCCGACCAGTCTCTTTCTTTTCAAGTACTCTCTTTTATGTCATCTATTTTATGCTCCATGTTCTGATGTTGGAGAATGTTCTTATATAATCAAATTACCGAAATTTGTATTTCCATATGATGATATACCCTTTCTTACTCTCTTGAATTCACTTTGATCACTTTTATGTGGTGCCGTTAGGCTGCCGAAGTTTCGTAAGGGTTTCTACCTCTCTCTTTATTTTTAAGTACTCTCTTTTATGTCACATACATTAAGCTACTATTTATTATGTTGGAGTATGTTCTTATATATTACTCTTACTATAAATTTTATATTTACATGATGAGATACCCTCTCTTTCTCTCATCAATTCATTTTATGAATAGTTAAGCAGCGTCGTTAGGCTGTCGAATTTTTTTAAATGATTCTTTCACTCTTCCCATTTTCAAAGTTCCATTTTCATGTCATGTGTTTTAAGATTTATTTTATTATGTTGAGGTATGATATCTATATCCATAATACTTTCTTTTTATGTTCATATGATTAGATTCCCTATTTGGTCTCATTAATCCATTTTTTGATGTTTTAAGTGGTGTCATTAGGCTGCCGAAATTTCATAAGGGTATTTTTCATCTCACTTTTATTCCTGTGAGATTGATGCTACATTTGACACTATTTTCTTTTGTGTGGTGTATTTACTGACCATGATTCTAATAATTGTGTAATATACCCTCATTTATGGGTATTTACATCATCATTGTTTGGTCTTTTTTTCATGGGGTGTACGTATCGAATGTTTCCCATGTCGGTAAGGGATTCTTTCACCGTCCTCCTTTTAAAAGACTTCATTTTGTTATGTCTTTTAATTTACATCTTTTTATGTTGGGTTATGTTATTATATATCCTTATTGATGTAAAATTTTATTTCCATGTGATGAGATACCATTTTCTCTCTCGTCAACTAATTTTATGTATTTCAAAGTGATGCTATTAGGCTGTTGAATTTTACCAAGGGAACTTCGTTACCCAATTTCGATTTCTTTGGGATCAACATTAGTTATTGAATATGTCATCCATTGAATATGTGTGAATTAACTATGATTGTTTTACACTTAATATCCACTTATATTGGGTGTATTTATATTTTTCACACATAATTATGAGGTTGATTTATCCTTAATTAAAGGATACCTTCTTTATAAGGGACTTCGTCTCAATCTCCTTTCAATGAGGCATATTTTGTCTTACACACATCTTTCGTTTACACAGTGTATAAACTCCTTTGACTTTTATGATTATTCAAAATGAATCTTTTTATACGAATCGTTTTACTAAACGATGAAAGGGAATGTCTTAATGTCGTACGTATACGGTGACAATAACTTGTCATCCGCTGTGACCATTATTTGAGTTTCGTCTTCCTCAACAAGCCATGACTTCTTTTTGTTAAATGTAAAATAAATACCATGTTTTAATTTTCATTTATGTTGGTATTGAAAATTGTTTTGAAAATGTGTTGATTATAACAATGTGGTTCTATTGATATATTATGGTCGAAATGTGGAAATGTGATGCATGTTTTATGTGATACGATTATGTTGTGGTTCTTGGGCATTGTTTATGAAGACGGGTGGTTCTGTGATAAACTAAGGGAAGGTGATCCCGATATAGCTCTCCAGTGCATTGGGTAATGTGACTGAGTTAAACGGTAAGGTTTCTCCAATGAGATTTAAGGGATTATACTGTGATGGGTATTGCAAACGTAACCAAGAGGTTTACTCCCTTCGTAAGAATGTTATGAATGCCTCAAGATTCCATTATGTATTATGATATCATGAGGTATGTTGAAGTGCTTATGGTTTATGTGTAAAGTATAATTTCATTGATGTTTATGTATACATGGAATAATGTTTCCTTTCCGTATTCTTACAACCCTTACTGAGCTTTTTGTGCTCATCCCTAGTTTTTGAAATGTTTTCCACATGTCATAATGTTGAATAAGGGTCGAGGATGGGATCAAAGAATTTCCCTGCTGTCTAAAACAAGGAACCATACATGACTCTTATGATCATGAGTTTTTATCTTGTGAGAAAAATGGAAACTGAGTAGATGTATCTACTTTGTAATCTTTTGATACGTAATAGTTATGTCCTAATCCTCTAGAACTCAATTCTTGAAAAGTTCCTCAATGTGAATTATTCAATTTAATTCAAGATTAAGAAAGGTTTAAGGCTAGGGACTTATATTTATGGAGATGATTTAGGATATTATCTTATTCTATTGATTGATGAACTAGAACATGATGGTTCCCACAATACAAGACATGTTGATAATGAGCCCTACTGAGGAAGAATTTCCAGCTCATATTACATAAATCCTCACATGTGGTGAAATATTTTGACATATTGAGATACATTAAAGAAATAATATCAAACAATAAATATAGAATCTAATCTATGGAACTCAAACATGATCAATTTAAGATGAGTTCCATTATAATTTATGTGGAAAAATTAGAGATTATTTGTTGTGGTTGTGAAAATTGAGTGAGTTTTGAGTTAGTTATTAGGAAAGACAAGTAGAAAATACTACACAAATGAATAAAAAAGATGATTCATAATGGAAATAAACTTTATTTCTCATTAATAAAGATAGAATAATTCATGATGATGAACAATGACTAGAAAATTTTGATTTAAAAGTCAATGAAGTTGTGGTAAATTTGAAACTTAGATAAACCTAAAGAGAAAAACCACATGACCATGTCCATAAAGAATATTAGACTAATAAAAAATAAAATATGAAATATGATCCTAAATATGAGTAGGATCTAGAAAAATATAATCTGAGAGAATAGTGAATCAATTGAAGAATGAAGCTACATTCTAAATGAATCCATAAATGAAGAATAGAGCCTGATAAATAAACCAATTTGATCTGACCCTTTAATGTATATTTTCATTGTTTTAATAAGTGTAGTAGATGAAAAACCCCATTATTGGAAAAACGTCAATCACATATGAAAGAGATTGTAATAAAAATATTTTAATGGGGTGCGTATCTGATAACCAATGTATAAAACCCTAACTACGGTACGATACATGATAAAGGAGAGTGGTATCAAATAAGTATCAAAAAATATTCACCTCTAGAATTACATAACTATCCACAAATTATGTATCAATTTTTTTTAATTTTAAATGTAATGTGGGAACATAAAATGATGTTTACATGAACAAAATCCCCCTAATACACATGTCTGGATCATAGTCAACCCAAATATTTGTCTAAATACCACACATTTACCTTTGGGAAAGACCTTGGTTATATTTTCTATCTAATTGTCATAATTTTAGATATTATTAAGATAAAAATATATTTAATAAAGGACACCACATACCCAATGATATTGAACATCTATATGATTTGACGAATCATGAAAATTTTGAAAATTTCCCCAAAAAAATAGCACTATCATAGTCAGTATATAAAACATGCATATTTTAATTAAAATTAAACTTTTGAATAACTTTTTTCCTCCATAATAATATTTTTGATGCCAATATAGCTATAATAATATCTGAAATATTGGTAGATAAACCAACACATCTCTATAATATAGACTACCAAGATACATGTCCCCCAGAAAAAGTGATCATGTAACTAGAAGTTATCTTCTATGAGTCCAAATCTCCAGCCATATGTGAATATGAAATCCCAAAAAGTATATGATCCCCTCTACGAAACCAAAATCACATTTTAGGTAGTACCATATTGATATTGAAAAATATACATCACTACTATCTATTTACCTTTAACTATATTAGATAAGATATGTCTAAACACACTATCTAAATAAATTTTATTGGGTCTTGATCATACCATATCATTAATGTAACAAATAAAGGCAGATAAATAAGATTTGTGTCGATTCTCCTCTTTATTTTCTTTAGTAGATAAAAATTTACTAGAAATGATCTTTCAATGTAAATAATATGGTGTACTAAATACATTTTCTGTTTCCATTTAAATAAATGTAGAACCATCCCAATATATCTATCTTATGATAACCATAACCTCGGGGAATTTCTATCACTGGAGATTGAAATTTGAAGAATCATCCTTGATGGCCCCAAGTCATTCAACACAAAAGGATTAAAAAGATCATTCTTCAAACTATCTATTTCAAATGTATTCTGTCCAAAAAAAATTATCGAATCAACATAAACATATAGATTAATATATTCATCATCATTAAATATATATATATAAATAAAAAAAATATCTTTTGATAACCTTATATAAAATTACAGATATATACTTCCTCTACAACTATCTTGTAGCATGCCTCAGAACATATGATATCTCTTTTATCTTAATGATATAATTATCTATTTTTGTTTTATCAAAATCCTATTGTTGGTCCATATAAATATCATCCCATAAATCTATATGGAGGAATGTTTTCAAAACATTCATATAATAAATCTATAGATGAAAATAATAATCCAAACAAAGAACGACATGAATGGAATACTTTTGAACAAAATGTGAGAAAATATCAACAAAATAAAAAAAATATCATCTGAATGGATCCTTTGACAACAAATCATTCCTTGTATAAAAATAATGGCTTATTCAATTTAAATCTGATAAATACCTAGATATTAAATATATCTATTTCCTATTGGTAACTTCAACAACTCCAAATACATTATTCATGAAATAATATCATATCATCATCTATTAATGCAACCCATATATATTTAGGATCACATTTTGTCACGTCATCAAAATATTCATGTACACCCCTTTAAACAAGGACCACATACTCATTGGGTGGATACCATGTGGAAACATATCAATTGTGAGATGATCACTAATGTGGAACCATGGGGTTAGTAATAAATCAAGGAAGTATGTCATCAAAAATAGAATATGAATAAAAAACATCAATACTAATCTCTTCACCATGAACATAATTCATAACATTTACACGATCATCAGAATCATCAATATGTTATCAAAGTGTCTTAGAGACTGGAATGGGACTATAAAATAAATAAAAATTAAATAATTCTATTTATGTCCATATTTAATGTCTAAAATATTATGACCTCATTTAATATCATATCGTGGCATCTAAAACATTTCTTCAATGATTTATTAAAGAACTATTAATCAAACTTATCATGTTAATATCCAATAAAATTACATTTTCATGAATTACAATACATCATTAATCTCTCATCTCTATGCACATGAAAAAAAGTTTTATAACCAAAATCATGTAATTGATCAAACATAATCTATTTTCCTTAAAAAAATGGTTCAGTTGTGTATGTCTACAATGATGACATGGGTAATAAATTGATAATATACACAAGTGTAAATAATGCCTCACCCCCAAAATTTATAGGAATGTTTTCATCTAAATATAAACATTGAACTCTTTTCAACAATGTCTTATTCTTATAATATGAAAATCCATTTAGCAGAGGTGCAATAGGTGGACTCTTTTTATACAATATACCTTCTTTACAACAATACTTGTTCAAATAAACAATAATATTTCTCCCCATTGTCAGTGAAAATACATTTGAATTTCAAACCAGATTCCCCCACCACTAAAACCTGAAAATGATTAAAAAACCAAATACATATATTTTTCATTCAATACATAATTCAAAAATTGCACATGATTATTCATCAGTAAACATCAAATTATAAAGTCAAAAACAATATGTCTTAAAATTCAACATACGACATATGTCATATTGTAGTAATTCAAGTATATATGACTTCATGTTCAAAGGATGATTGCTAAAAATCACATTGCTCTTTTTCCATCCTTACAATGATTTCAATTGTCAAATTTGTAAACCATCAAAATCGGAATAAATTTTCTCTTATCCATGCAACCAATCCTTTTCTAACTAATGTGTATAAGCCTCATGATCCATAACATGGAAGAAACACTATAATCAACAAAAAGTAACATTATATTAAATATAATATATAATTTAGTAAAATTATTATTTATTCTTCCATAATGCCATAATCATGGAACAATTAGAAATTTTCAATTTTCTATCACTAATTTTTTTTAAAACAATAATCACCGTGAAAAATTATAGAAATATGATTCTAAATAAACTAATATTTTGGTCAAAAAATATAAAAAATAGATTACTTCGTGTTATGGTCTCCAAAAAACAGGTCTTGTTACCTACAACATCAGCATGAGCATCATTAACCATCATTAAAACACTAAAATACCTTGGATGTAAGAATTAAATAACCCCTTCCTCATTTTCAGTTGAAATCAAACACCATATTACATAACATAACTAAATTTATGGAAATAAATTTTAATAGCATTATAAAAAATAACAAGATCACTCATTTTGTGGTGGTGATACGATATTCTTTATCACCATTTTTCCTATTTTGATTCTCCATAATTATGTATCCTCTGTTTATATAATAGGAATAAAAATAAACATGTAATTGCATTCCATAAAAATAACATAAAAATTATCTCTGTTTGACATTGATATTAATCATACCTTTTCCTATTCGATGATTAATATTTCCTTGATTCATTTCCAATCCTTTATTATATTCTATAGAACCAAATGTTCTGAAGAATATTTATTTGAACAATGTATCCTATCCTATTCATTTAAAATAGTAAAATTAACATAACTAATGGTCTTAGCACTATTTGGAAAATATCTGCTAAAGAGTAAGATGAAAATTCACTAATGAATTAGGTAATGTATTATGAAACCAATGCACTAAAACATTATATTCAATGCTAATACCCATACAAGAAAATATTTCAAAACAGCCATAAAATTAAATAAAATAGTCAGAAATAGATGTACCTTATTTATATTTCAAATTGGTTAACAATTTTAGAAATAAAAATTAGATATTTCTAACTTGAATCATATTCATTATAAAGATTATCCCACAATGTTCTCTCATGAGAGATGTTGAGAAGTTGATTAGTTTAATTTTTTTAACCAAATGATTAATGAAACGATATCCTAAATCATGTTCAAAATACAATTATTCATTATATATTTTTTCTATATCACGATTACTAAAGAATAAAATATTATTTTTATTGAAAATTATCATATCCATTAATTTTAATTTCGATGTGTGATAGTTGGTAAAATTTTAAAAAATCATCCTACTATAATTTAAATCTACAATTTATTAAAAAAACAAACCCATTGATATTAGTTGTTGGGAAAAATGAAAAGCGATGAACACAGAAAAGAAAAACAGTGTGAACATGTAATGGATATAAGTTTCATAGATTACTGATAAATTAATGTCGATGTGCATTGACCAAAAAACATGTATATATAAATTAAATGACGATGCAAAAAATTATATTGTCGAAAAACCTAAATGGAGATACCATGGGACCATGTCCAGAAAGAATAATAATCTAATAATGAATATTAGAATATTGAAACTCTAAATGATGAGTGTGAAGTCAAAAATAATTCCCTAACATAATAGCAGATCAATTGAAGAATGTACATTTAGTCACAATGTATTTCAATATAATAAACACATCCTAATGAAAAAATCAAAATTGAACAGTCCGTTTAATGAATATTTTCATCATCCAAATAATTTGTGTAGAATAAAATTATGATGTTCATTTAAATTACCACAACATAAGAAAGAAAATCATATCATAATAATTTTTCTGATTATAGATCTAACAATCACTGGTAAAAACTGATACTAACCTACAATTCATGACTGAAGGAGATCATCATAACACAATATTTCAAAAATATCAACCTATGGATGTCTATAACTCCACTCAATTTACATTTATTATTTTTAATTTTTTTAATTTTTAAATGGAATGTTGATTCTCCTGGTTAGGTGGTCCCTACATTAGTCATAAATAATAATATCATATTCTGAAGATGATGCATAACCTAAAGATGAACATACTATATTCAGTAAAGTTGGAGGAGAATTTTTTGTATACAATAGTGAATTCATCTATGTATATGTTACTAAATGAATATAAATTGGGCACCTCACATCTCCCCATAATTTTAGTTCTAAGACTGTGGTAATGTGCATGTCAGGTGGGCGATTGAATGACGCAACATCCAGAAATATATTATAAATCCAATGATATAAATGAAATGATAGGCCTAATCCATTCTATGGAGGGTTCATTGTTTCTATGATTGACATATTCTAGGTATTTGTAAAGTATCTATGATAATGAAATAATGATATTTCAAACGTGGTGTCAATAATAATCTACAATGAGGTTACATTAGATTTTTCATTAACAACAAAGTGAATATAAATTTTAATATCATCTATATAAGTTTCAAACTATTCATCATTATACCCTGGTCCAGAGAATAGAAACATGATTAGTCCAATCAATGTCCAAAAAATGGATTAGGTATTTCATGTATCAAACGACAACTAAGACAACAATAATGAAATAAGGAGTATCAGGGGACTAAGGGGAAAAATACCACTATCCCCATTTAGATATGTTCATCCAAAATTAATCATTTTTTCGTCATCTTTAGAGTAATCTATAATATAATTTTTTCAATAAATTTGGAAATATATCATGGAAACTGATTAATGATTAATATGGTCACAACCATTTTATTTTTAATATAGTGCTCATATGTAAAAGAGATCATAGTTCCTGCTGGTGTAATATTTCAAGAAGAATTCATTTTTGTTAGAGAGGGGTTATCTCAAGTCACTCAAATAGGAATATGTATAATGAAAGACTAACCATGTGGTGTTTAATGAAGAATGATCAGTGCCGATGTATATGAGATAATGATGATGTAATGAATGAGTACATGAATTATGGAAGAATATTATAGAGATGATGGTGCTAATATTTGGAGACATGAGGAATCCGTGTATCACTTTATCATAAGAGGAACTTCTCCATCCATAACATAATCTACCACCATTCACACCATCTAACATTTTGAGAAGCATATCACCATTCTATATTTTGATCATCAATCATCCTTTCACTAGGATACTATAATTGATGTAGGATCAGAGAATGGAGAATAGACCTAATCCAACAAACATGGAGTTGGAGCAATCAGAAAAGGATGATCAAACATGATAATCATCCAATCCTCTTCTCAAATTATTATACAATTTCAATGATATGATTTTAGTTATTTATTATATTGTGTCTTATATCTTGAGTAGTGAATTTTTTAAGGGGGTGTATAATATGAATTAATATAATTTCATTTTCATGTTCTTACATTTACATAGATCTTTTTGAAATATTTATTTTTTAGTGACCTCATTTTCTCTATCCTCATGAAAGTACATTCAATCTGTCTCATGTACAGCTGGATGAAAGGTAGATTTTATTTTTCCATTATGAAAAAAATAAATGTACATTCTAGAAAATGTTGTTTTTAGAACTTATCCATGAGAAGTCCTCATCATATCATGTTCATCTAGAAATAATAGCTCTCAATAGATATCTCTAGAGTAGGTTATTTTTATAAATACAGTTACACATTTTATTTGGATGAAATCATATTAAGTGACTCTATTGTTTATTCGTGAATGGGAACCTAAATTTCTATCAATATCTTATAGTCTAGTTCCCCTATCTATATTTTTTTCTGGTGTCATACCAATTTTATTCTTCATCTCAACTCTAGACATTTTTGTATCCCAATTCTTTCATTTCACAACCACACATCCCAATCAATTACTATTTTTGGTTTGTTTGTTCATGTTTCTGTTTTTATTTTTTAGTTGGTACAACTTCACACTGTATATTTTTCAAAACGTTTCCCTATAATAATAGTGAAATATGATATATAAATAATTTATTTGATCATCCTCACAATAAGAACCCCAAAAAATAATGGTTTGGGAATGTTTTGACTAATTTTTTCACCAAACAATGACAGTTTCCAAGAAGAGGTAGTAGCCTCATTTTCAATTATAGGTAATATTCTCATATGGTTGGTATACAGTTTATTAAACTATGCATCTAAACCATGTGAACATGTGTTTAAGGATACAAAATTCAATTAAAAGACATGTAACACTTTGAATTCAATCATTTTTCATATTATTCTTTAGGATCATAATCATTAATACTCTAAAGGATTACCATGAGAATTTTAACCTTTCATAGTGTATTTATGATGTATCTAGAGTGATCAGATCATGAGATTTCAAGGTATTTTCATATTTTAATATCATTATTCATGTTATTTTTGGATAATCTCTTCAAACTTAGAATAGAATTTTATTACCATGATCAGATGGTCAGATATGATGAGGCCTTCATGGTTTGTGATATATCTTATCTATATCCTACATGATAGTGGTTTTTCCTTGGTCATTTTTGGATCTATATTCAATTGAAGATCTCTTCAATATCCTTGTTTTTTCATCTACCTTGATCATCTACTTCATAGTTTGGTAGAGTATTAATGTGTTGTTATTCATGGATGATCCTATTATTGATTCTTTTCCATTATTATATCCTAATACCTCAATGGTCCTTTATTAATCTAACCCTTGATCATTGTGATCAACATTTGATTCCTGGAAAGATCTAAAATATGGAATTGGTTGAAAATTTCCTCAGTTCTAAATAGAGTTTTCATAGAATGATAGGGATCTGGATTGACATGTCCTGACGATGTCATATGATGAATAATTTGTTCCATTTAAGGGAATTTAATTCAATATGAGTTCCTTTGTAATCTATTTTATGGTTCTAAAAAAATTAGTTGGTAATTTTTTACACAATTTACATAGGGATTAATCATTCATTTTAATTTGGAGTTGGTCGGGAAAGGTTCAAACACCATTGGCTAACAATGCTACTATGGTACGTTAAATGGTCTTTAAAATCTAATTTTTTTTATTTTAATTATGTTTTAATGGACTTTTTTTCATTCTTTTGTGATAGAGATTTCACCAAAAATAATGTTTTAAACATTCAATGGGTGGTTTCCTCATTGTTCTAGATAGGTGGTTATATCTACTATGTATTTAAGAATTTTTTTTCATATTTTAATGTAAATTTCACATTAATAATTTAAATATTTATTATTTTTTTAAATTATTATTTTAAAATACATGGTAATGAGCAATAACCTCATCGTTATCGATGTAGGGTGAATTGACATGGTCATTTCTGAAATGTTTTAGGGTTATTCCTGGAGTATATTTGACTTCATTTGGTGTAGGTGATCATGTACTCTCCATATGATTTTCTGTATATTTTATGGGTATGTTACATGAGGTTCATATTTATTAATGATTGTCCGATAAATTATAAATGAGTTTTGAAATCCAACTTATTCAAAATTAGTTTATGAATGTCATGTCTTAATTAATTAAATGAAACACACATAATGTAAATGAAATAATTTAAAATATCCATGAATGGAAATTTCATAACATCTGGATATTAGCCAAAGATGAAAATGGGTTGTTCATATGTCTTTGGGTGGGTGAGTGTGGATGTTTATGGATCATGAGACCATGTTTGATTCTTGGATACATGTGTGTGTATTTGGTTTGAAAGACCTATGATTTATTCCTGCTAAGTCATTCATTATATGTGTTTGCATGGTGGTGACTGGGTGGGCTATGATACCATTTTTGGTATAAGATTATATAAATTGTCTTTTCCCCATGAAAATTTTCCTTTATATTCCATATTTTCATTTTTATGTTATGTATTGTGTGTGGTATTGTATAGCCTATAGAACTGTGATTCGGGTATTTGGATTATTTGGTCACTCAGTTATGATTAAACTACCCCTTACAGGTGTGTGTGATGACATAATGATGGTCTTGGACTATGGATCAATTAATGGAATTAGTTAGACCACACAAATATCTACTAATGTATTAGAATACTATGAAGGGGAAATAAAAATCTATTAGCTTCATAATAGAATCAGAGAATTCCCTACCTGAGTTATGTGATTATCCTATTACATCATACATGTCAGGTGGGAAATTCCATCATCTAAGGCCAGTGACCACTATCATGGTGGGGAATGTGCTATTGATTATAATTACCACCATAATGGTGGGGTGTGTTATGTTCCTAATAATGAACACAATCAAGATTGTATATGTAGCATTTCAATGAAGGTGGAACATGGATTCCAGACAGAAAGTAGAAGGGTTCCAACAAACATTGGAATTTTTTATATGAATTGTGACATATAAATAATGATGACGACATTCTGCTATAATTGAGATGAATTAGGTGTGTGGGGTGTTATTTAAAACATTTTATGTGCATGAATGCTCAATCTATTTGTGTTTGATATTTTTTTCATTTGTGATTATATGTTTTTATTGCACAATTTTGTTTCAGTTTTTTATCTAATGTTATGCTTATCACATGCATGTACATTTCATTTACAAGTTTTTTACTGAAATGAATTGGTGGTGTAATGCTGATTTATACACAGTCCATTTTCAGTCGACCATATCTATCTTGTACATGAAATTCCCTCAACTGTAAAATGCTTGGGATAGACTGAGTATCGAGTTTGATCATTTAGGGTGATATATATCTAAAGGTATGTTGACATGGATGAGGTGAGTATGTTTTTTTAATAGCTGCATGTTTTTTCTGTGTGTAGAATGTGTTTGTGATCTACCTAGTGGTTGATTAGCACCAAGAATTAATTTATGATGGTTGAGTATATCGTTTTCACATTAATTCAGTAATGATGATTTTTATTGTTGGTATCAACATACGCAGATTGTATATTGTTATATGTTTTGTAATTTATCTATTATTATAATCTTTTATGGATGGTATAGTCTCTTCATTACCCACTATAGAACATCGCTGATTGTTAACAGCCACCAGTGTATGGGGATATGGGCCTGTGGTCACGTGACATTTCAACTCATACCCAAAAATTTATGTCGGTATGTAATAAAATGGTGTAAGATGATAAGAGGCTTATTTTACATTATTTTATAAGTTACTAGACATGGGACGTAATAATGTTTTAGATCATGTGATGGAAATCAATCTGGTTCATCGCAACACCATTTTACATGGGTTGTCCAGTTTTCAAGGGCATGTGATTGATGTTATTGGTATGCAACAATCATGTTACATTATTTTACCTTATTTGACACACATGGATACTGAATTCCATGATTTCATATTCTTTCACATCATGGTCATAATAACAAAGGGTGTCCAATAAGTCATGTTTGGATTTTACGTTCACATGGAAAATATAATAATTCTTTGTAATCTTCTTGATTATGGGGGACAAAAATTTTTAATTTCTACAACATGTATTATGTATTCACATATGAGTTCATGATTTCCTAAAATTTAGGTGAACCCTTATACATGTTTTCTTCGTATAGAAGGCCATGTAATTATAATTTGTGCTACTACTAGGTGATGACAGAGGCAATGATAATGACGATGATACAATCAATTTGAGCAAAAATGGTATAGTGTACCATGTTTGGTCATCATCTGGAAATAATTTCATTTGTAATAATATTTTATCAATACCTATAGGATATTTCTGATTAATTAATGGGCCACATATATCCTTTGTGTAGTTATCCATATACTACTCATTTTTATTATATTTATTAAAATGTGTCATCATTGACATCAATGTGGGTGGACTAATGGGGAATCTATCTATTAATGTCAATGTAAATATGAATAGATGAAATTATATGATAATATGGCCCAACTGAGACACTATATTTGGTTATGTGTAATACCAAATTGTCATGGTGAAGCGACTCTAGTAAACAGTGAGGTGGTGTCATGTGCTACATGAAGGTAACAAGAAGGATGTTGTTCCTTGTAAATGAATATTCATTGACAATTTCGTAGGGGTAGTTTTCATTAGTAAAAATTCGATGTTCATGTGAATGATCCATGGAAGGATAATTAGATGGTATTGAAATATGTATTTAATCCCAGAGTATAGAGTGCCCATAGTGCTAGTAATCATGAAATAATATTGGGTTTTAGGGAACATAGATGTGTGTGGCATCAAGGGAAGAACCAAAGGGTTTTTGTGCACATAGTTTGAGAGGAAAATCTCATTGAATATGGATTATTGATCCTAGGATATCACAAATAGGATGGTTATAGAAAGGTTGGAATGCTTTCTTATGGAAAAAAACTATCATTTAATAGGTAGTGTTCAATAAATAACATTAGTAGAGAGGATAGATTCATAAAGAAGAGTGAAGATGGTGCATGAGTTCTGTGTAGTTATCACCTTGTAGAGTGTAAAATGAGAAAGGGTGTTGTGATTCATATAATAGATATTCATAACATGTGGGAAATCACACTGTTTTAGATATAATAGTGTTATAATGCATTTCGGGGAGAATGAAATAGCCTAGATATGATTTTCATCATTGATTGATGGGCATTTTGAAATGTGTGCTACATATCGTGGATGGGAATCTCACTTATTTTTCCAGGTTTGTGAGAAATTATTGGTGGTAGAGCTCAAACCTCTTTTGTAAAGGGGGAACATGATGGTGGTTTTAAATATATTTCTACCATGGATTTTCTGGGGTAGGAATATCATTAATAGAATGAAGGGGAGGAAGATTTAATTGAATTCCCCCACTATTGTATTGATGCTGAGCGTGGATGGATCCCTTTTTATTGGAAGATGTGTGGAGGTGTCTTGGTAAGATATAGTTGATGCTGGGTAATTCTGGGATTCAATGCATTTTTTGGTTTAGGGTCTCCAATTGAAGCGGGGGCCATGAAACTTTTCTTCGTCATGAATATATGTCAGGATTAAAATATTCCAATCTCAGAAGAGGAGTCTGGTTCTACCATATTTATGTGTTTCTCTCAGTGCCCAATTCAACATCATTAGTGGCTAAAATACATTATTTAAAAACGAACAACCCATATCCGTCAATATATTTTGGTCAAGATAACATAGAGTGAATTTAATTTTTAGGAAGATTCAATAGATTATCCATGGAGTCATGATTTTAAATATATCATTAATGAAAAGATAGGGTCATTACCAAATGAATTTATATTTTTTAAGTGTTATTCTATAGGATTAAACTATTTCATTCCACAATTATTTTTTGGATTGGTTGGATTTATATAATATAGGAATTGTTCACCCTATCTTCTTGAGAATGACTTTGTGAGCATTAATTCATAAGGTTATGTTATGAGTTGATTGTATTAGTGAAAAAGAGGCGAAGAATCAACTTTTGAAAATTTTTGGATCCTATTGAATAACCACAAATCGATTATTGGGCATTGTCACAAATTATTTCGGTCTGGGGTTACCCATGGAGTTAGAAACTGAAATTTCTATTATGAAAGATATAGGGCAAGGCAGCGAGAGTTTTTTGAATGTAGAGACATCACTATAGTGGTTGACAACATAATAAATTGATTGGGGACTATTGTGTGGTTATCCTATGTTTATCCTTGATGGGGTTCTCATAGACCATAGAAGCTGCCTGCATGATGGGAAAAGACGCTTGGTTTAGATGTTGAAAACAACACATAGTCTTCTAGATAATGTTTTTTCTCATTACTATTGAATTACGGGACATAGTCAACAATATTCATGGTATCTAGTTGTGCACAACATATAGTGTTCTTTCATAGTAGTGATGAGTGAATGGTTGGTCGCTTTTATTCATTACATCCGTCGATTGACTATATGAGGGTCAAATTGATTTCTACAAGAATTATGAGGTGTTAATATTAATACTCGTATAGTGGGGGGAATCAGCCATGTTAAAAGTAAAAATATCTTCTCATTGGAAGGCTTGTGGTTCTATTCAAGTCTGATAATTGAATGGTCGTGGAGACTCTAGGAGGCAGATGTGTAATGGACACAAGGGTATCAAGGACTGTGTTAAATTCATTTTTATCTTGGTTCTGATGTAGAAATACATGGAGAGCATGTTCAAAAATATGATATGGAGAAAATTAATATGAACTGATAGGGATTTTGGATATTGGTGCATTGGCGCACACTTGAGAGCCTTATGGATGGTGAATGAAGTTGGTGGAACTGCTAGAGATACACCTTCAAAGTCGGAATGGAATTTGGAAAAAGATGATAGATTGATCAAATGATGCCTTCAATTTATAATGAATTCTTATTAGTGGATATATGGTTTTGTTATTGTTGAGTTCAAGAACCTCATTTAGAATAATAATGGAAATGAACTGACCGGTTTTTCCCGAAAAACATTAATTTATTGGGTTAGAATCATATAAATCTCATCATATCAGGTAAAACATAGGTGTTTATTATTTATATGGGCCATTATAAAATGGTCAGTGTGTTTGAGATTCATTGGTTGGTAGCTACTAGTAGGATTGGATAAGATCGAAAAATGAGTTTTGGTTATTTTATTGTATCCTTTGTCTTGTATCGATCAAGCATGATCGAATTGATCCACAGTGGGAGTGACATTGGCCTGTAAGATTCTTATTATTAATGTTGTTTCATACATTAAGGATCACCATGACGATTTGGGATGTAATATAAGCGAGACATCATGATGTGTAGAGTTAAATAGATGTGGTGAACATGGTCTCGATGTATAATGGGATAATTGTTTTTTCTCAGCTTCTCCTATCCATGTTTGTAGCCAATGTTGGAGCGTGTGGTGGGGATTTATGAATGATGTTTGATTTAAGATTAGAAGATGAAATACAAGGTTTTAATGTCAAGAAAACATTGTGGAGGTTTATTGAGGCAGATTAAGAAGCATTATTTTAATGATACATCTACTTCACAATGATGAGAAGCACTACTTTGTGTAGATTATATCATTTTTAAGCGTTAAATGTTGAAATGATTAGGGGAATTAATGTTTTAACAGTTTATTGGAGTATTGGATGATTGGAAGAAGATTGATGTTGTTATGAGGTGTTTTGATATGTTTTGGTGAATTTTTAAGAATTCATGATTTGAGAAAGGTTAGTGTAAACCATACATTTCCCTATAGGATACTATGTACCTTGTAAAAATAGCCCCTTTGTTGTGAAGTTATGTTTCATTGTTTGAAAAAATTGTGCACCCTAAACTGGAAAACTAAGAAACTCATTCATGTAATAATATCTCATTTGGCATGCCTATTTACAATCTATGTGTCCAAACCATGTGGGTCTCCATGGAGATTTAGTCTCCCCATACAGATGCTATACAATTTGGAAAACCATGCGACTTACTCATGTGCTTATATTTTTAATGATATATAAAATCATTAAATGACCATTAACCCTCTATGTTCTGTATTGTTTCATCCCATTCTCAATGTATCTATATCCAATGGTCTCTAAAGGCCTCCTTCACAAATTCCTCCTATTCCTAGTAAATTCATGACAGTTATAGAGTGATCGTATCTCAGAACATCATGGAATGTGCTTAATTTCATTATGTTCATAATTTTCTTATTAGAACCCCTATTCTTCATAGACCTAATCCTTATGATAATTATGTTATGGTAAGAACATCTCATAAGTTATTAGTTTGGTGATATATATGATTTGGATCTTGTGAATTATATGTTTATGCTTGATATTTACCAAATCTAGCTTCATTGGATTGTTTGGTCTGGATCCAATGTTATTTAACAATCATGATCATCTTTTTCATTTGTGTAGTGGTGAATAATTTTTCCATTCATTTTGGCTAATTTTCATGGTATGTATTGGAAATTGCAAATCTATGATATCTAAACTGTACTTGATTATTCTTCCACATGATCATCATGATCATTTTTTTAATCATAGAATGATCCAAATTAGATAATTGGGTTACATATTCTTCAAATCCAAATGGAAAAGTTTGAGAATGATTAGGATCAGGATGGGCATGGCTAGTGGATGCCTTGTGAGGATGAATGTGTTTTATTAGAGGTTGTTTCATTTATGGTGTGTTTATTATAAATCACTTCTTATTTTTTTTATTAAAAATAGTTAAATTGGACATCGTATCATAAAATTTATTTTGTTATATTTATCACCATAGAATAATGAGTGTGCAGGGAGTGGTATGAGATCTATTGGTCAATATTGCAGGGACGATATGTAACATGGTTGGTTTCTCCTATTTATTCAAATTTAATTTTAGACAATTTTCCCTTTGTTTCATGGTCACATAATATTAAATTTCCTAGAATATTGATAACTTAATGTTGTGGACCATGAATGGATGATTGTTCGTAGTTCAAGATATGCGGTGATATCAGGTATCTTCTTCATTAATATTACCTTTGTCCATTTATTTTGAGTTTCACTCTAAAAATTTATGAAATTATAATTTGGTTATAATTAATTAATTTTGAATTCTTGAACATGAGTTATAACCACATAGAGATCGATGATGGCCAAATGGACATAGATGACTAGGTAAAATATATTGGGTGCATTCTTGGCATTGATTTGATACTGTTTGAGGTAGGCGATCATTTTACTCGAAACAATGGCCTTATAAAATGTTTATTGGTATGTGATATGAGTTTCTCCACATTGGGAGTACAACCCTTATGTCATAAATGATTTATGAACACAGAGTAATTATTAGTTATTTTATGAAACTCTAGACTTAATGAAATAAAGGATTCATAAAAAATATAACTAGACAATGTGCGATGCGTCATGACAGACTATTGTTCATTGTGTTGATGTCATCCATTTATAGTTAAGATTAGATCAAATTTTTGTGATTCTGTGTTTTTTTGTTTGTTGTTGTAATAATGTGTGACCAAGACCCCATAATCCATATCATATGATTACACCATAGGGTATAAATTTAGATATACATGATGTATTCTTATCATTATAGTTTAGTCTTTAATACTTCTACTATTTAATGATATTGTCAAAAGAATAATTTCATATCAAAAGCTTATAAATGATACAAATCTATAATGATAATTTCAAAAGATTATTTTTCATATCAAAATCATATAAATGATTCAAATCTATAATGATAATCTCAATGTTATATGATATTAATCCTAAACAAAGGTCATATTCTCGAAAAGCATCTTTCTAACTTGACACAATATATTATTTACCATCAATCTCATGATGTTCCCACATACTAATCTCTATTATTGAGATCATGAGGATAGACCATCATATATGAACACAACACGTTCTGGGTGTTTTTGGATGTTCCTATCAACAGAATGTTTAGTGGTCTACTAAATAGATTTCATCACCATTGTGTTCCATATGACATCATACTTTTATGCCTGTAAAACCATGATAATAAAATTGTGGTATTCTATCTTGTGTTGGGTTCATTACAAGTGGTATGAAAGTAGTTGAATATTCAAGAATGGTTTTGTCATGTCTCGGTTATAGAAGTAATATATCTTATGCCACATTGATTGGGATGGTTGTATTATCTTAAGACTATGACCAAGGAAGTCGTTGGTATATCTGTCTAGTGAGACTGAGAACAAATAAAGTATGAAACAGGTGATGATACAAGTTTGCGTCCAGCTATATGATATTTTAATGATAATGATATTATATTACATAGTTTAGGTTTGTATGTCAATATCCAAGGTAGGAACAATCCTTAGCTCTTTAGGGGCCATAATGGGTTCTATAACCCACTCGATGCCATTAAATACCATTCACAATGATCGATATTAGGGATTTGAAGTTCACACAAAATTGTGTATTGAACAATTCTTCTTATTCATTTGAATAGGTGTTTTAGACTTGGTGGGCCCCACCACATGGGTCTATGATTGGTTCATAGAGATAATATCTCCATAAAAAATATACATTCATATTATTCATTTTAATAAAAATAGAAATTGAAAAAAAAATTGTTTTTATATGAATAAATATAAATACATAGAATAATTTAATTGAACAAATATTTGATTAAAATATTCAAGGATCAATTAATATTACTGGGGATGGAGAGTTGAGTTATTGAATCAATTATTAATACATAATATATTTGTTATATAACAATTATGTGATAATAAAAATAAATGTTACATATGACCTAGTTTGAAGTAAAAATATTCGTTGTATAGAGTTATAATTATTCTGGGCTAGGAAAGTATTATTGGGTGTTATAATAACAATATATAAATAGAATAATAGTGGAATTCACTCATTACTATTCCTGGGTTATCACTCTCTACATGTCCCTCTCTAAATATTCAAATATAGGCTACATATCCTAGAGCACAGATCATGAACTATTTAACACATCTCATGAAATGTTAAGCAGTTTTCTTCGGTGCATTGATCGTTTCATTGAAAAATAGTGATATCCCATATATTTCTGCTATTGACACTCATAATTTTTTTTGGAATGTGGTTATGATCCAGTGGAATTTTACATAGGATTCATCAGGTTGTGATTACCGACAATGAGTAGACATCGAGGACGAAATTAGATCTAAATGATGTATTTAATGGTTTTAATTTTGTGCATTCTCTTCATCATGTGATATCATAAGCTTAAATTGTGTCGTGATTCACCAACGTAGATGAGTCGATGTCATTAGTCGAAGAAGAATTTTAAAATCCCATCTTTCAGGACATCTGCTATGTTTTAGGTACCTTAAATTCATATCAAGTCGATGTTTATTGATTTTAATTCTTGAAAAAAATTGTATTAAATATCATAATGTGCGTCATTATGATCCCCACACCAAGGAAAATTTCCCAATCCGACAATGGATAGACATGTAATGCCCATTTGATGGTTTAAATGCGGATTGAAATAAAATTTTATGGGTTAACGTGATGATTTTCGAGTTAATTCTCTCACCAACATGATTTCCCATGGACTAAATAGTTTTATCTGACAAGGGGATATTAATAAAATAATTTCATTAATTTTATAGTTTATTAATTTAATTAATTTTAATAGTTAATTTTTTAATATTATTTAGTCTATGTAATAGATTGGAGAAAATCCCACCCAATTGTATGTAAACATATTTTGGAGGATTTTTAGTGTTTGTTTTTAAAATAAAATTAAAAATATACTTGGTTTGGGTGATTATATATAAATTTAAAAGGAAGAATGAGTGTTAAATATGGGCGGGCAACATGTCCCCACAATCCCCATTCTTGGCCAACTAGATGTCGCCCCCTCTTCCCTATGAACCCTAATGGTTGTCTTTCCTCCAACTGTACCCTCTCTCCCCAGCAGATTCCTTTTCTCTGCCATGTGAGCACCTCAATGACTCCTCACATTATCGGATCCCCCATGTGTGTCATCACCCTTCTTGACCCATGGTCACCATGTGTAGCGCCCCCACCCCCACACTACGAGCATAACTACATCACCCTGTGCCTACACCACGAGAAACAACATCCCAATTCTTGTGTGCAGCTACGTCCTTTGATGCTCTGGGTTGGCTGAACTGATGCACCACACCATCGTTATCCTCTAGAACAATTAATGCTTAAATCCCCTTGGCTACCATGAGGCCACCCCTCTGACTAGGTAGAATAATTAAACAGTCTTAACAATGTAGATTCCCCAGCATGTAGCATGTACTACCCTATTTGATGATCATTTTGCCCACCTACGTGGTAGATATAGTCAACACTAGTGACATTGGGATCACCCTTGTCATAGCTCCATCCCTCCTGGAACTGAGTGTCCTACGACCACTGCCTGCTAGATCTGGCCGGACTGGAATCCTCCAGAGTGGTACCTCTGACCGCCATTTCCATCAAATGGATCAGGAATGAGAAGTCCAAGGTTCTTCCTTCGCAAGCGTGTGGTCTTATTTATTCTATAGCCCAAATAATATGTAACCATATACAGAACATATGTTTTCCCAGAAAGAGACTTGTGCATATCTGCGACGACCAAAATGGGCAGAGCCATACCTTCCTTGCACAAAATGCAACTACATGGTGTTGGGACATCCTAAAATAGGCACTCAAATGTTTGGCCCGACCCGCACATGCCCCACACTGGGTTTTCATGGATCGAGTTATTTAATAAGAAAAAATGAATAGAAATAATTACATTAATTTTTGTTTTATATTAAATTAATTAAATATCAAATTTTGATTCAAAATTTTCTTTACATCTATGAGTTAATATTAATATAATTTATTTATTTCAAATTATTTTAATTATGGGACCAATTAATGATATTTGTTTAATCAAAATAAGAGTGAAATTTTAATTCAATAAATTCTCCCTCGGATAAACAATTAATGCATGTTTAATTTTAAATTATTCATTTATTATAAATTCACTAGTTAATGTGTATTGACAGATCATAGGACACTGAACCATCAAATGTAAGTCTTTTTCATTTTCATTTATTTAATTATTTAATTTTAATGGTTTTGTAATAATTAATTTTATATTTGGTGATCTTCATGTCCTCTTTGAATCAGTATATGAATAAGGAAATTCATTCACAATTCAGATATGTATTTTATACTCAACAGTTCTCCTCACCTGTGAAAAATTAATGTTATATAATGATGAGATGATGAGTGATGCACTTCATGGAGAGTGATGGAGATGCACCAAATATGAATTTGATCATTTTAAAGTGAAGATGCTAAAATTTGTGTCGCAAGCTACATGACTCAATTTATATCCCCTATTGTCTAGGTTCATTCATTATTTAGTAAATGGATAAACCATTATAATAGGCTCATGAGCATGTTAATATTTTATTTTTTTCGTGGTATATTATTTCTATATTTTTTTTGTAAATGAATGAACATATAGAAAGGATAAACATATATGGAAGATAAAATGAACATGTGACGTGATAGTTTTTTCTACATCCATCTTGGACAATTGTGAGTGTAGTCCCATTTTATGTGATAATAATTTAGTAAATTATTTCTATAATAACTTTAATAAAATATAAATATTATATGAAATAATAACTCTAAATTACCATCCATCATTCAAATTAGGACATAATTGGTTGTTTGGGGTGCTTGTCATGCTAATGATGAGGGTGCATTTTACATCTGGGGAGTGAATATGAGATTAGAGGGATGAATTAACTTAAATTGTAGCAATGAATAATCAAAATCTATTTTTTAATTTTAGAGGAAACAATTTAGTAAATCAATTATAAAATTATGTTGTAGGGACAACAATCAATAGATCAGGGAACGGTGATTTATTGTGCGGTTCCATCCAAATTCCAATATTGAACCCTCCAAGTAGTGGTGTAGTAAATGATTGTATAGTATGATGGGTAATTGAATGATCCTTGAAAATATAATATTCTATAAATAGAGTATTCCAATTATTGTATAGAGTATTCCAGGAACAAGATAAAATAGTGGGAAACATTTAATTATTTATTTATCAAAATTTCTAAACTGATAATCCTGATAAAACAAACCAGTCTACTAGAAATCATTTTTGGCAAAATATGGAATTTTATAACACACAAAATAACTACAATAAACAATATACTATGTAAATTCATACAATAAAATGAGTATCCATGTATAGTACTAGCACTTGTGTATAGTTCTATTATATAAGAAACTTAATGTGCCAGTTCATCCAATAAATGTTAAAATATTTCAACAAGTGATTGTGTTAATGTTGCTTACATGAGACTAATATACCTTTCATATGACAGTTATGTCATTATTAAATCATAAAAATCTGATTCTAGTTAATGTTTCTACGTCATGACATGTATGTTATAACATGTACTCTCTTCTCCATGAAATCCGTGAGGATAATGTGAACCAAGATATGAATATGATGATGGTTTCACCAGAATCAATAAATTGAATTATTGGTCATGATCTTCAAATAAATCCAAATATCATATCCTTTTCACCCATTAATTAAATTATTGTTTTATGTTAAAGAAGGAATAAATATTTATTAAAATCTTCATTACATAGTTAGGTATGGATCACCAAGAAAATAATAATATATAGATAAATTTAGGAATAATTCTTAGAGAGAAAAAATTGAAAGACATGGAGGAATGTCGAAAGGCATGTAATGGAACATTTACATTGTATTTTGTTGAATGATGGTTTAATATATGTTTTTCTGAATAGCATATTATAAAAATAATCTTTGGATGTTTAATCACAATAATATGATTTAAAAAAGAATGTTAATCCTTCTTCTTCAGGAATATTCATCAATATAATGTTACATCTTTTCTTATTTTGTATTTAATACAATACTATTATCACATATTTTTATTGATATTGAGTAACCATGTAGGTATAGAATCATTACTATAAGTATAGTTTATTCTAAATGTGGCTATGAAAAGGTCACACCTAGGCCTGTGGTGAGATGTAATGAAATTATTTATTTCCATATTAATTATTCATGTACAACTATTATCAAATATACAAAAAAAATTAATCTCATGTGTCCTTGATCCATAAGAGACATTATTCACTATTCAAGAATTAATATTGTTTGTGGTGTTCAAATATAATGTAATATATCATGTGATACATGAATCATGGGCTATATGTGAGGATTATAAATGTAACACATGAAATCCTAGTGGTTGAATGATAAATCCTTGACATGTAAAACTATATATGGTTGTCATGGATTTTCGAGTACAATATTTTGGATAAAATACTCTATACAAAAGTGTTATTATTAACATCATAAATTTGTGAAAATAAATATTTTAAATAAAATTAATAAAAAAATTATTTAGAATTAGTTCAGCAATATAGAGTGAACCACTCCAATAAAAATCTAGATGTACATATAATTAAAAATATTACATTATCTATTTAAGGAATGGGTAAATGATGTATATACATTATCGGAAGATATATGTTTCTTTGGGATATATTTCTATAGAATATCACAATCAAGAAATCAACGACCAGGATAATGAATCATGGTGTAATTTAAAATTTCACATTCCCTTTTCTACATCACATCATTTATTTTAATGGGAAGGATAAATGATGAGGTTTTATATGTCAAAATTAACCAAAAAATAAAACATGCAGTTATTTCTAAATGAAAAATTCATTCATCAATGTTAGGATGTATAGAATATCAATGTTGCAACTTGCAGAAACATCTATTATATATCATGATGTTAATTGAAAATAACAAATACATGTCATATTCTTATCCCATCTAAAATGAAAATTTGTTGTTATGTTAGTTATAGTGTGATGAAAATACATTATGTCATGAAACAAGTGGTTAGTAGAAATTTTTTTTCATGTTATATAAAAACATTCATCATGTTAAAACGTAATGTGCATCTATTGTATTCATTCTAATCACTGCTTAGGATATAAAAAAATCAAAATTAAAGAAGAGTTATTGTTGATATATACATTGTATTTCTATAAAATGGTGCACATCTCTTTTGAAAATATGGGAGACATGTTGACTTGATTTTATTGAATTTTATTGATGTAGATATAGTTTCTATATGATCATGTTCCACAACCACTTGTGCACCACAATATATCGAATGTCGCATAATATGTAAGAATGAATAAACCAAGGTGTTTGTTTTTTTATTCATTGGGTTTGTGATCTATTATTTATTGTGAATTATATTACCAACATGTAATCATTACATGTAATTTATGTAATATTGAAAAGACTAATTAGAATTCAATAATTGAATTTCATGTATGAAATTGAAAAGGTGGATTATTATTTTGAATATTGTAGTTGGTATTCAAATAAGTTGATAAATAGATTGTACATGTGAACTAACTATAAGGATGGATAGGTAATATGAGCTCATTTTTCCTAAATCAATTGGAATTTTAGTTGTAAGTGCAAATTAATATGATCATGTAATCAGTAATTTGATGTCATTCCCAACAATCATGGATGTTGTCTATAAGACTCAACTGGAAATGGGTGGTCATGTAATAAAATGTTATTAATTGTTACAATTTACAGAAATCTAGTTTTCGATTTGTGTAAGCAACCAGATAATAGAATATACATTTGAAATGAATGTTTACCATCTTCCTACCAGAAGTTACTTGGAGAACTATCATTTCCCAGGTAAAATATAACCAGAAACTTATATACAATAGATGGGTCTTGTTGTTAATAAAGACCAGGATGAAATAATATATCCTCTATTGATTGATATAAAGTAGAAACATATGTTCTAGGCAACATGACATACTGTTGCAGATATAATGTATATTTGGACCTATTCAATCATAAATATATTGACATGGTATTAATAAATACATGATAGAACATTTCATGAGAGAAAATAATACAAATGGTATGTGGAAAATATATATCTATGTTTACATTCATGGGATATGGATGGAAATTAACATAGTGAGTTAAATCCATACTATTTAGTGAATGTTTATTCATGTATTCCATGAAATATAAATGAAATGATATTTATAAGATATATATTTTAGTAGGAAATTATTAGTTAACCCCAGGAGCACTATAAGTGAAGAAATTAGAACAATCTAATTTTACTTCAACATGTGAAAAAGATATGTATGTGTTATGTGGAGAAGAATGTATACTAGTTTTAATGGGACATAAACAATTTTTCTTTAGATCCTTGTGATCTAATATCGTATTTAGACTTCATTTTTGAGCTGTATTGGCTCTAAAAAGCTATTGTTAGTCATACAATCATATATCAAGGATATTGTAGTTTCTATGGAATCTATGATGTAATTAAACACAATGCATTGATATAGTTAATAGAATCAAACCTAGTAAGAAGAGTATAATCTTAATTTAATGAATTATATTATTACTGAATAAGATTCCATGTCATGAATGTGGACATGAAGGATGTTCATGGAAATTACATATCATGAGTATTTTTACACAAGGATATGAGGATTATATAATAGAATATCCACACTGTGGAATCCTGGCACGCCCAGCCACTAAATCCATGACATATCTAATAAATTATCATAATCATTTGATAGATAACAAGTTTGGTTAGATAGTTGTCTATAGTTCAGGTGGGAGTGTTGTAATAGTGGGTTTCATAGACCCAACAATGTAGTGGTTTTGGTTTCCTTATCCTATATACAGTTAAATATACATGATGTAATCTTACCATTATTGTGTTAAATTTTCTGTGTTTAATATTTAATGTGTATTTCCATTGATTATTTTTCATATCCAAAGGATTTAGCAGATTTTATTCAATATTGAAAAATAAGAAAGTTAGTGACATTAATATTAAACAGAGTTTACATGGTCTGGATGCATCTTACTGGCTAGAAATAGTGGAAATTTAATTATCAAGTGTTTGAGGCTCATAAACATTGTGACTTATTCACATTTAGTTCACACTTAGTGACATCTAGTAGTGAGACCATGATGATTGACCTTCCAAAAGCCACACCACATTTTTTGTGGTGTAATGCGATGTTAATATCTAGAGATATGTGTAATGGTCTACTAACATGATATAATTTCAAATTTGTTTCATTTATTGTGTAATTTGATGAAACTATCAATAAATGTTAATGAAATTGTGGGTAGGATTCGTGTGATTGGTACATCATTGGTGCATGACAATGGTTGATTTGTTATGAACATGGTTAAAACATTCAGGTTATGGATGTAATATATCTCTGACCACGTTGAACAGGATATTAGAACCATCATAAGACCATGTCCATGATAGTTGGGGGTAATTCCATCCAATTAGATCAACCAATTATAATTCAAGAATAGAGAATATAAAGGGTTATGAAACATACTTTTTTAGATATTAAGAACAAAGAGATGATATTCCACAGTGCGTTGTTTTAGGATGGTTACCATTGTAGTGAAAATCTGTATCTATTTTGTGTCAATGTAGGGTTTCATGATTCTAGTCTTTGTCAAGGAATAGTATTCACTACTACGAGATAAGGTCATATAGGGTTATACAGAAAAGTGTATTGAAGAATGAGACATATTAATTTGAATAGGTGTTTTGGACATGGTAGGCCCCACCTCTAGGGTTCACGATTTCTCCAAAGAAGAATGATCAACATTGAAATAAAAAAATTCATATTATTCATGTTTAGAGAAATGGGAATTTTATTTATTTATTCGTATTGAAAGGTTTTAATGTAAAAACCATGAAAATATTAATTAAATGAAAATTAGTTTAAAATATTCATGGTTAAATTTATATTTGATGACATGGTGAGTCATGAAAATGACTCAAATATTTTAAATTAAAATATATCTTATATTATAGGTATGTGATAATAATAATAAATGATATTTTTGACTTATTATATTAATGAAAATATTATAGGTACAGAGTGTTAATTAATCAGGATAGGGAAGGAATTACTAGGATATTTCATAACACTCAAGGAATAAATGAAGAGGGGAATTGAATCATATCTATTCTTATAATTTAAATCTCATATTCTATCTCCCACAAACTAGAGGGTGGGTCTCTGGATCCAGGAGCTGAGATTGATCTTTCTCTCGTACACCACATGAAATGTAATTCAGTGTTAGTTGGTGCATCGAAGGTGTCGTTAAAACTCCACGATAGCATTGGATTTATATGATCCATGATTCCATAGAATATTTTGGTGTGTATAGACGATATATAGGAATTAATATTCATATTCTTTTATTATAAATCACTTATCAGGAGAAGGTATCGAACATGTGTTTAAATCTAAAAATTTTAATTTTTTTTGTTTTAATCTTAATCTTAATCATCATTCCTACAAGTTTCTATTGTTAAACTAATAGGTTATTTTCCATTGTAAACAATTTCATGTTTTACTTTGGTGGAAAATTTTGTAATCCTATATTTCATGGATTCTTCTATATTTCCAGAACCATCAACTATGTGTGTGTGAGTGTGTGTCCAGTGAGGCAATGTATAATTTTTGATCAAATATATGTGCATGTGTATGTTATGAAACAAATAATATATTCTTGATATCCCATGCATGATATATATTTGGAGTTGTGTGTGTTGGTGGACATTGATTCCATTCTAGATATGTGATCATATGATTTGTATACGACCTCTTGTGAAATATTTTTGATATGCCTTATTGTTCAATGTTCTGACACATATTAGTTAAGGATTTTTGTACCCTATTGACGGTTTCTTCAGGTTCCACGATGATTAGGTTGGTAAATTTCTGTTAGATAACCCATTGGAGGATATTATGATGATATGATGAAATCTATGGATAGTGGCTTGTTTGATGGTATGGGTAAGATCATTGGAATGACTGTTGATGTTTTAGTAAACCATGTATGGGACATGGGAATAAATCTGATACACGAAAAAAATGAGAGAATATCATGTAGGTGTGATGTGACTATCCAATTATGTCATACATGTCATTTTGAACATACCATAATTTGTTGCTAACTATCTCCATTTGGAAGGGTAGTTTTGTGTTCCTGATAATAACCATTATCACAGTGGTGTGTCTAGTGTTCCTGGTAAGGACCAACATAAGGGTGAGAGTGTGTGGTGATCCTGTTAACATCCACAATAATGTTGGGGCGTGCAATGTTCCTAAAAACGACCAACATTATGTTGTTCCAGATTACGAAAATTATTAGGGTGGTATGAGAATCATTTAGTTATAGGTGAAGTATGGATTCAGAACTAGAAGGATTATGTTGACTACAAGTGATGGGGATTTTTACTCCTTTTGTGACAGTTTGTTATATATAATGTTTTCCTTCCAGCATGGAGTTGATGTAGGTACGATTGGTGTTTATTGTAGATTGGAAATCACATGACTTCTTGGTACATGTGTTTTGTTTCTTTTTTCGCATCAATGATTATACACATTGTTTGTGAAGATATGTATTTTTTTTAAAATTTATATTGATATTATCACATGCATGTAAACATCATTTACTAGTTGGGCATTGGATCACATTGGTGGTATCCCACTATGTTGTACTCATAGCCTTCCCAACCAATGATGAAACATGATTGTGTGAGTAGACCTCACTTGTTTCTGGTATTGATTGGGTTGAAGACTGATTTTGATCGTTGAGAAGGATATCTCTATACAGTTTTGGACACTTTCATGATATGTGTTTGGGAGTTGCATGTCCAATTTTACATTAATCTATTTTTATCTAATGTATTAGATCATCCAAATTGGTGATCAGTGTCATGAATCTTGTTATGAATGTTGAGAATGTTGATTCCATATTCATTCATTACTGATGATATGACTATTGGTATCAACCCAATATAATAGTTTGTTGTTACATGTTTATTTATTTAATTTGAATTGTGTACTTTGATAGGAAATATAATAACCTCATGATACACCATATACCACTTCTACAGGTATGAAACCTCTATTATATATAGTGGTGCAATTGAGGTATAGTGACAAATCAACTAGGTCTTGGTGATTATGTTTCGAGATGTTAAAGGGAATGAAAGTATATATATATATATATATATTCTTAGAAAAATTTTATTTTTTATTGATAGTTGTGATGAATTTTTCATTTGAGATGGTTTTTTGTGACTGATAAAGCTATTGTTTTTCATCTATTTTTTAGCGGTTATAAATGTTTATCATTTATCCGTGTTTTTTTAGCTGTGATAATGAGTAACAAATAATTTTTGAATTATTTGGTTGTATATCATGACAATATAAAGTTAAATAAATATAGTAAATAAATGTATAAATAAGTTACATAGTGAGATGGGGGATTGATGTTGTAACACCAGAGATTATATGAGATATATTATTTTTAATTTCATTGATGTCTTCTTTTGTACACCATGATTAGTTTGTACTACACACAACACTGTATTAGCTTGTAGTATATGTAAAACTATTCATGGCATGTGTTATACACAATTTCATGTTTGTTTTGTAGAAATTATTTTATGCAACATTAACTATAGATTTTGTTCAATGAATAAATGAAATAAGATTTGATTAATTTATATGCAACACCAAAGGGATCTTGCACTACACGAAACCGTGACATGGCTTGCATTACATTCAATTGCGACCTTCCTTGATAGCGTGTGTAGTACACAATACCGGGTTTTACTAAACAACGATATATTATTTAAATATTATATAAACTAGCCATTATGAATAGCACTAACTAAAATTTGAATTTTATAACATTTTTATTCATCTTACACATTTTGTAACACCTGGTATGAGATCAAAATAAATATTTCGTGTAAAATATATATTTTAAAAAAAATGCAGTTTTACCGCCTTTTGATGGCGCACCCATTTTAAATATAACTTTTGACATGTTTATAAGTTCAATTTGACAAAATAAAACATTTTTCTGGAATTAGGATATAAAAATTTACTTTGGATAAATTTTTCATATTATTATGATATCTTTCATATTTTAATGAATATTAAAACATGCTATATTTTAATTAAAAAAACATTTTTCATCGTAATAATTAATATGGTTAAATTTTAATACTAAGTGGTTTTAAAGTATAAATAGAATACTATTTTACAATTAAATATAATTTATGTAATTAGAATTAATTTTACATTGAATTCATAGGTAAAATCACTTCAATCATTTTCAATGTTTTAACTTTTAAGACTCATTTTCTTAACAATAGGATTATTTTTAATTTAATTTCTGCAACTTCTATGTATTGAATTTTGAAAAATGTATTCCATATTTGAAATCAGTGAGTCCAAATTATATTAATAGAGTACGTTTTTTGGGAATTATGAATAGTTACTACATTAAATTCTATTTACTATAATTAAAGGTAAATCAGGTAATTAAGGGTAAAAATAAGATTATAAAATTATCCAAACACCTGACAAAATCCTATTGGATGACTAAAAGTTGACCCATATCTCATAAGGGTTGGATTGGATTCATTTAATGGAATTTAGTCTATGAAAAAATTTTAATTATTAATAAAACCAAAGAAAGTGACAACATGTCACATTCTTAAATCTTATAAGTATAATAATTTTAATATAGTGATAAACAAAATGAATCTTCGAAAATGAATAATCTCCATATCGATAATAATTGTTTAAACATCATTTGATTTTATTTAGAAATTTTATGTATCAAATAATTATCATTTAGGGTTACACAAAAGTGATGTAGAAATTATTTTATGGATTGAAATATCCAATAAATGGTTTTGATAAAATTAAAATTTATATTATATTACATATTTAATGTTCTCCAATAATTTTATAGACCAATATGACATTTTATAAATCTATTAATTCTTTTATTTAGAACATATCATCAGTATATATTTAATTTAAATTTAATTAAATAAATAGTGTCAAAATTGACAGTATTGTTATTTTATAAAAATAACATATTATAAAATTGATTAAAATCAAAAAAAATATTTAAAAATTAAAATTAAAATTTATATGGTCTAATATGACATAAAGTATCCAATTATATAAAATTCACATCAAATAATTAAATTTGTATAACAATTTTAAATTTAGAATTTTATTACAACAAATAAAATTAAATAGATTAAATAATGATAAATCAACTTGATAAGGTTTAAAATAAACATAAAACATGTCCAATTTTTATTGGTTGATGAGATTACAAAATTATCTAATCTATTATTAGAAATGAGTCATTTTTGGAGGTTTTTATGTGGGGTTTGAATTTATTATAAACTTATACTTTTGAGGATTCCAAAGGTGCCCCTCTCCTCACTTATAAAAAGGCACCACCTCCCTCTAATTTGTACACAACATTGAGCTTTAATTCTCGGCCATCCTCTTCCCATATCCCTTCTAAACTTCCATAGAAATTTTCTAGAGGTCCTGGTCTTCTTCAAATACCAATTTCAGTGCCCTAAGAAAAGGTTTCAAAGAGGCTTGTCAAAGAAGAGGTAATATTCGTTACCGATTCATTAAAATTTATTTCTTCTTCTACTTCATATTATTTATATGTATCATTATAAATAAATAACATCAGTATCAATCGTATACTGAAATGTTATTATAAATATGAAACACCCTTATTCCACCATCTATCCATCCTACGGAAAACGAAATCACCGCGCGTGCGTACTTACGGAATATAGTCTCCTCGCCGTGGTGTAATCAGTTTTCCACCATCACCATACTTGGATGGATATAATGGAGTAAAAAATTACTATATGTGATTATTTTAATGTGTTATTGATTCTGAAAGAGTATACATACACTTCAATAAAATTACACGATCATGGAAAGGATATCATCGCTCGTGTGTACGTACGGACTACCGTCTCCACGACGCGATAAGATTCATTATCCATGTTAACCATACAAGAATAATTATAAAGTATATATAATGAATAATAATGAAATATATGACAATATAAATCTACCAGATATATGTATATATATATATATGTCATCTACTTCCTTAAATTCAAGTCAATAAGGAAAGGAAAACAACGGTCATGCGTACGTATGGCCTACCGTCTCCATGAACGGTGTGTTTCATTTCATTAATCTATCTAATATATATATATATATATATCGAATATCTATGATATATAAATCATTTTTTACATTATGTAAGTAAGTAAATCCTGATATATGTAATAATAATATCAAGAACAACAAGTCCAAATGCATATGATAAATGAAACAATTTTACCAAAAACATAGAATTTACAAAAGAATGGAGATTATAATGTCATAAATGAACCATATATGATATCATAACAATGAATATGATTTGGTAATAAGTAAATGAAATTATTTAAATCATTATACAGGAGGTTCGGATACATACAAAGCATATCAGTCATAAGGTAAGGGATAATTCTGCAATCTCATTTTTTTATCCGAGATTGACTATACATAAGTATTTACCGGGGTTCTGTTTATCATCTATGTCAATGATTTCTCAAAATATTTTTATAAAATGTTTACTATTTTTACATTTATGTTTAATGTAATTTTTACCCTTTTACCACATGTTATGGTAGGAATATTTTTTCGTTTTTATTACGAGATACTTTTTGACATTTCCGACAAAAGTACAAGAGGAATGTAATTTTATCTTATACGGCATGAAAGGATTTTTATTGTTTTATAAAGCATTATTTTCATGATGATTAATCCAAATGATTTCATGATTATTTTCAAAAAAATAAATTTCTTTTAAAATTACATTACATTTTGTTAAAAGAAAATGATTTTGAAGTTGAAATGATATATTCCTCATGAATTCATTTCAAGTGTTTTAACAAAACCATTTTCCATCTATGATGAAATTATATCATATTTGTATGTTTCAAGTATAATGCATCTATGATTTACATGGTTTCACTTTTCTTATTATGAAATGACATCCATTTCGTTTTTATAGATTATGTGGTGATGTGATGTTGTTTATGAAACCCATTTTATTCGTTGGTTTATTACGAATGATGTATGTTTATTTTGTGGCACAAGTAATAATGATTTCATTAAGAGATGGATGGGACCTATATATCCCTCCAATTCATTGGATAGAGATTTATATCTCATGAGATAGACAGGGCTGGAATGGTAAGGTAATCCAGTTCAGTGTTACAAGGCTGGAACGAGGAGTGAACTCGATTCAGAAAGGGACTTTGTCCACTAAGATGGTCTTCGCAGCAATGCCTTGGCTACTATGGAAATCATAACATGTGCCTTATGGATGCCAAAATTACATGTTTTATTCCCTTTCTATTTTATCATTATTGATGTTCCTTTATGAAATATGCCTTATGTACTTCTATATTTATGTCTTTTCTCATGATTTTGATGTCTAGATTTTATGTTCCTGTTTTTGCATTCAAATTTTTATGGATTGTTTATGTTATCCATTCTTAACCTTTATGAGAATTTGAGCTCATCATTTATATGTTTTTATTTCCCCCATGATTTAAATAAATGTTTTTATTTAAGAATACAAAAGGGGAAGATCTTAATGGGAGATGTTGAAGATCTTTCACCACGATTAGATGATTATTTTTCTGATTTTCCAAAGACACTAATCTATTTCAATCCTTGTGTGTCTGTTTTCATTATTGTGCAAATGTAATGTAATTTCTATGTAAATCATGCTTTGGGTATCTAAAGATGGTATCATAGGAATGGATTTTTCAACCTTGGAAATCTAGGATGCGAAATGTTTATTGATATGCCTAGAGATATTTCTAATGTATGTCTAGGGAGTCCCTAAGGTTTAGTAATGACCCTAAGGATTAGTATAACTATATGATACAGTCCTAGAATTATGCTGACGATCATGAATACCCTACGGTGAACCCAACCTATCATAAGTTACAGATTGTGTCATAAGATATACATCCTATAAGTAACATTTTATGATTATGTGGTTCCTCTTTATTTAAACTGTTTCTTACACATTGGTTTCTGGTTTTAGTTAATGGAGGGAACCAAATGGAATTGGGTTGACATTAAATCTGATGGACAAATTGGTGACTTTTAGCAGTGAAATTTCTTAATGCCTTGAGAGAAAGATATTATGATTATGCCAAATCAGACATCGAGATATATGATTAACAATGTGATCTTTAGTGGTACTCCCAATTCATCAAATAAGAGGAAGATAGACTTTTAATAATGTTCTCATGTGGAGGATCATAGAGAATGGAAGATTGAGATTTCTAATGAAGGGATTAAGAACCATGAAAAATACATCAAATTAAGGGGAAGATGTTATCTGTGTAGAATGAAGGGTTATAGAGTGATAGACTGTTATGGAGATCAATGTCTTATCTGTGGAGAACATAGGCATTACCCAACATAATGCCTTGAACTAAGAGGTTACTTCTAAATCAAGGAATGACATATTCCATTACAATCATTGAAGAGGATCATTTGAAGTATTTATGTATTCAAAATAATCTTTTTTGAGGTACTTTTATGGTATATTGAATACCTATATATTGGTCCATTGTGGTTTTCCATAATAATATGGCATTGGTAACCATGAAATGTTATTGAAATATTTTTGGAAAGCATATGATTTGCACAAAATGATGGGATAAAGAGAAAATAATATGTTTGATAGTATTCATGAACTCATGACTAATATAAGGACAACATGATATCATGGTTTGAGTATATAGAAATTTTGGGATTTTGGTATGTGGAAAGAGATAACTTTTGATGGCATTCATGTTTTCACTAAGGCTCAATGGGTTTTCATTTTTCAAGAGAATACATGATTAAGGAATTCACAGGATTGGAATGTGATCAACAAGATATATCGAGGATAAATGATGGTATTCACGTGCTCAGTAGATGACATTTCTAGTAATTGTTTTCTTTATACTATAACCTTGGACCGAAGTATTTTCAATAAGACTAAAGGATGGAATTTATTAAGTTGGACATCTGATAGAATTGCTTAAGGCTAGAACATTTTTTCGATATTATTGCAGGAATGTTATAATAATGTAGTTTTAGAAAAAAGAATAACAGATAAGACATGTGACAACCCATCACATCGGACAAGGATGCGGGAATCAAACCCAAAACCGTTGGTGATAGGACTTTATTGCATACCACTGGCCTACAGGAAGTCCCTGTTTAGTAGAAACTAGTTTTATTTTATTATGCGGTATGATAGATAAAGTATAAGTCCATTTTAGGAACCATATACAATTAATCTTACCATATATGGATTATGTATATAAATTATGCTAAAAATATGTTTGTGACATATGGAATGACCAATCATTTTATCGCATGATCTAATAACACTTCACAAATGACACTTTCAACTTCATTTCATTAAGAGATGAAGTGAAAATTGTTCAAGGAACAAACAACAGTGAGAATATAAAAAAATCAAGTAAGTATTTCTTCTAATTAAAAATTTTCAACTTTAGGGAAAGGATATTGAAAAACAAAAATTTTGTCCTAGTGCTCTTATATCTGATGAATCAGATGGTACCTTAAATCAACACAAATTTATAGCTTTGTGATTGTTGGATTTTTCATAGCCATGTTATCTACCACTCTCTATCAGTACTTGAGGGTTAGTTTTCTCTTCCATATACATATTTTCACCTATGTAAAAACCCAATGATTAGTTAATTTGGGTAATCGTTATGTTTCATACATTAGTTTTTAATATTATGTTTTGGAATCCATTTTTATGATGTGGGTTTCTATGAATGAAACTTTCAAGTAGTAAACCATTTATAACACCGATGAATTTCGAGGGAGAAATTTATTTTTAATGTTGGTAGAATGTAACACCCCGAGATTTTATGAGATATATATTTTTTAATTTCATTGATGTCTTCTATTATACACAATGATTATTTTGTACAGTATGCAACACCGTATTAGCATTCAGTATATGCAACACTATTCTTGGCAAGTGTTAGACACAATTTCATGTTTTTTTATAGAAATTATTCTACGCAACATTACCTATAGATTTTGTTCAATGACTAAATTAAATAAGATTTGATTATGTAATATGTAACACCAAATGGAGCTTTCACTGCACACAACCTTGACGTGGCTTGCATTACACCCAATCATGACCTTCCTCGATAGTGTGTTTAGTACGCAATACCTAGTTGTACTAAACAACAATATATTATTATAATATTATATAAACGTGCCTTTATGAATATTAATAACTATAATTTTAATTTTATAACATTATTATTCATCATACACATTTTGTAAAACATGGTATGAGAACAAAATAAATATTTCGGGTAAAATATGTATTTTAAAAAAAATGCAGTTTTACCTCCTTTTGATGGCACAAACATTTTAAATCTAATTTTTGACATGATTATATGTTCAATTTGTAAAAATAAAACTCCTTTTTGGAATCATGATATAATAATTTACTTTTGATAATTTTTTCATATTATTATGATAACTTTCATATTTTAATGAATAGTAAAAACACGTTATAATTTATTTAAAAACAATTTTGTTTATCGTAATAATTTATATGGTTAAATTTTAATATTGAATGGTTTTAAAGTATTAATAGAATAAATTTTTTCAATTTACTATATTGTATGTCATTTTCATTGATTTTACATTGAATTCAAAAGTAAAATCACTTCAATCTTTTGTAATGATTTAACTTTTAAGGCTCATTATCTTAACAATAGGATTAATTTTAGTTTAATTTCATCAAATTCTGTATATTGAATTTTGAAAAAAGGGATTCCCTATTTGTAATCAGTGGCTCCAAATTATATTAATAGTGTACTTTTTATTTTTGGGCATAATGAATAGTAACTACGGTAAATTCTATGTACTACAGTTAAATGTAAATCAGGTAATTAAGTGTAAAAATAAGATTATAAAATTACCCAAACACCTGAAAAAATCATATTCGATGAATAAATGTCGACTCATATCACCTATGTGTCGGATTTTATTAATTAAATGGACTTTTGTCTGTGAAAATAATTTATTTATTATTAAATCCAATGAAAGTGAAAACATGTCACTTTCTTAAATCTTATAAGTATAATAATTTTAATTTAGTGATAATCTTAATGAATATTTGAACATGAATAATCTCCATAATTCTATTCATATTTTATACATCATTTTATTTTATTTTCAATTTTTAAGGATTAAATAATTATCATTTATGGTGACACGCTAGTGATGTTGGAATTATTTTATGTATTGAAATATAAAATAAATGGTTTTAAAAAAATAAATTTAATATTATATGAACTAATTAATGTACTCCACTGATTTTCTAGATAAATATGACATGTTATGAATCTATTATTTCTTTTATTTAAAACATATATTTTGTATATATTTTATTTAAATTCAATTAAATGGATAGTGTCAAAATTGACACTATTGTTATTTTATAAAATTAACATATTATAAAATTGTTTAAAAGTCACAAAAATATTTAACAATTATAAATTGAATTTCATATGGTTGAAAATTTTATAAAGTATCCAATTATGGTCCATTAATAGAAAATAAGTAAAAATTTATAACAATTTAAAAGTTAGAATTCTATGACCACAAATAAAATTAAATAGATTAAATAATGTTAAATCAAGTTGAAAAGTTTTGTAATAAAAACAAAACATGTCCAGTTTTTATTGGTTGATGCGATTACTACACTATCTAATCTCATCTTCGAATTGAGTCATTTTTTGGATGTTTTTATGAGGGGATTGAATTTATATTAAACTTCTATTTTTGAGGATTCCAAAGGTGCCCCTCTCCTCCCTTTTAAAGAGGCACCTCCTCTATCTCATCTGTTCACAATATTGAGCCTTAAAGATCATCTAACCCCTGACCATTTCCTTCTCAACATCCGTAGAAATATTATAGTGGACCTGGTCTTCTTCAAATACCTATTTTAGTGCCTTAATAAAAGGTTTCAACGAGGCGTTTTGATGAAGAGGTAATATCCATTACCAATTTTTTCAAATTTAAATATTCTTCTACATCCTCTTCGTTAGATGTTTCATTATAAAGTAATAACATCAGTATCACCCATATACTTATATTTTATTATAAATATGAAAGAGCCTTATTCCACCTTTTATCCATCCTATGGAAAACAAAATCACTGCACGTGCGTACGTACGGAATATCGTCTCCACGCCGTGGTGTAATATGTTTTCCACCATCACCTTACATGGATGGGTATAATGGAGTAATGAATAACTATATATTATTATTGTAATGTGATATTGATTCTGAAATAGTATACATACACTTCAATATAATTACTGTTAAGTCAAAAGTTCCCTTTTGGCTTTTACATCGTGTTTTGGAAATCACAAATATATTCTGTCTTGTTTTGGAAATCTCGAATGTATTATATCATAGTTTTGTAAAATAACAAATTGTCTTTTATTATGTTTATCGTATCGTACGATGTTGATCGTATCGACCAAAACGTATCGTACTGACTCTGTCAAACGTATCGTACTGACTCTGTCAAACGTATCGTACTGACTCTGTCGATCGTATCGTACTAACTACTATTCAGATAATCATTATTTGGTTTGGTACTTTGTCAAAAATACTCTCTCTGCATATGAATCATACTCATGTTTTACTTTTCTATATATCTCTTGTCCTAACAAAACGATGTCGTTGAGTTAGTTATATACTAATCAAAACGATGTCGTGCTTTCTGTTTCAAGATGACCGTTGGAGGCAATATGACCGTTGGAACCCGAGGCCTATAAATAGGAGGTCATTTGAAGCTGAGAAGACAACGATGAGCAAAGAGATTGAATAAAGAGATTGTGAACTACGAAGATTCTAGAGAGAGAGACTCTGACTTCTCTCATCAAGCTTTGTGCGTCCGATCATCGTATCGAGGGCTTTCAAGTAATTGAAAGACAGAGGTGCCGATTACCTGCAAAATCGAGGGCTGCCGGGGATAGGCAGACAGACGAGCCGATCATCGTATCGAGGGCTGCCAGGGATAGGCAGACAGACGTGCCGATAATCGTATCGAGGGCTCACCAAGGTGTTGGTGAGACAGACCTCCTTATCCTAGGTGAAAGGATAACCCTTCTCTTTGGGTTAAAAGAATTGTATTACTTTTACATTTCCGCTGTTTGTATTAGAAAGGGATTGTATTGTTTCCGTTCTTCCTTTACATATTCAATTGTAATTGTTTCAATTACAATCATACTTTTTCATATTGTATTGATTGGTTCTATACGCTTTAAGGTAGAATCATTCATATTTGTATTACTCTGATTATTGTGTTCATCTTGAATACAATTGTTTTACTTTTCAATAGTATTACAATACATCTTACCTTTTACTTTCAATACAATTGTGGGTGTTTGTATTTGTATTAGTTTAAATTCATTTAAACTAATCTCTTTGTTACTAAAACTCAAAGTTTTTAAACCTACAATTCACCCCCCCTCTTGTATTGTTCCATCTAATAGACTTTTATATCAACTATTCGATCCAACAATTGGTATCAAAGGAGGTCTTCCACTGATTTGTATTACTAGCTTTATTCCTTATTACTATCTTGAATACTTACTACACTAACGTGTGGAGTGGAAAAGTTGTTTTTGTTATAGATGGCAGGAATGAATATCGGATCAATAGATAATCTGAATCCTTCTAGACCACCAATCTTTGATGGGAATGATTACGAATATTGGAGAGATCGTATGAAGACTTTCGTCATCAATACTGGTGTAGACAATTTTATTATGCTTACTGGAGGTTACAAAATACCTGACAAAGAAGTTAGTACTTTTACCAATCAAGAGAAGCAAGAATATCAACTGAATTACAAGGTACGCAATACTTTATTATGCTCTATGACCAGGAATATATATAGTCAGATATCTTCATGTGAAGCAGCCAACTGTATTTGGAAGAAATTAGAAGTCACTCATTTTGGTACATCCAAAGTTATAGAAACAAGGAGAGCAATGCTTCGAGCAGAATATCATGGTTTTGTTTTTCCTTATGGAGAGCCAGTATGTAAAGTGCAACAGAGGTTTATGACAATTGTCAACAGCTTACAATCTATGGGAGAAAAGGGTCTTGATGATGAAGCTCTTGTTGACAAGATTATAGATATCATGCCAAATGAATGGGAGTCAAAAAGAACAGCTATTGATGAAAATAGAAAAGTTTCCCAGATTACTCTTGATGAACTCTTTGGAACTCTTCTACAGCATGAGACAAGAATGAAGAGAGATGCTGATTTCAATAAGAAGAAGAATGGGAATGGAAGTGTAGCTTTTGCATCTAAAGCCAAAACACCTGAAAGGGTTACGAGGTCTAAATCCAAGAAAGTTGTTGTATCTGATTCAAGTGAATGTAATCTTTCAGATAATGAGTTAGCTAATCTTGCTCGGAGGATGAACAAGATTGTTGGAAAGAAAGATTTTCAATATAGATTCAAAAAGAAAGACAGGAAAGATAGGAAAGATTCTGAGGTAACTTGTTATGAGTGCAAGAAAGCAGGACATATAAGGCCTGATTGTCCTTTACTAAAGAGGAGAGATAGAAAAGAGAAACACTCTGAAAGAAACAAGAAAAAGTTTTATAAGACAAAGAAGGTCTTGAAAGCTAACGATACATGGAGTGCAAGTGGTAGTGATTCCTCAGATGATTCTTCAGATAATGAGACGTCAGGACAAAGGAATATTGGACTTCTAGCCAGACTACCAATTGAAAATCATTGTCTCATGGCTAAGGTACATAATGCTGAAGCTGTTACAAATGTCTCTTTAAATGCAAATTATGCTGATAATAGATATTATGAATCTTCAAATGATGAACCCTCATCATCAGAAGATGATACATTACCTTCTTTTGAAGAAGTCTCTAGATTTGCTAAGTTACTTGAGAATGAAAATTCTAAACTCAAAAAGAGATTTGAAAAAGCAAATTCTAGAATTTCTGTTTTGACTAAAGAGGTATCAGATCTTTCTAAAGATCTTGATGGGAAAACTTCTGATTTTGAAAGTATTTTGAAAACCCTTGAGAAAGTCAAATCTGAAAAAGATAAACTTTCTAAGGATCTTGAAACTGCTATTTCAAAGAAAAACATTTTAGAATCTAACTCTAGTTCAAATTCAAATGTTTTAGAAAACAAGAATTTGGTTTTAAAACTAAAGTCAGAGATTTTATCCTTGAAAAAGTGTTTGTCAAACTTCACTCATGGAAAAGAAAACTTTGATAGGATGTATTCTCAAATTAGACCATTGAGAAATCGTTCTGGTCTTGGTTATACTTATTCCAAACCTGTTTTTAGTAATAACTATTTTGTTCCTCAAAAAACCATTTTCTGTTCCAAGTGTCAATGTGGTGGACATTGGAGAAGAGATTGTTCTCTTAACAAAACTCAATCCTTAGGATTTCATAAAGCTCATTTTGCAAAACAAATGTGGATTCCTAAAATTCTTTTATCTAACCCTTCTGGATCCAAACAAGTTTGGATTCCAAAAATCTAATTGTTTCTTTTTCAGGAGAATCAGAAGTGTACCAATAAGAACATTTGGTACATGGATAGTGGTTGTTCTCGACATATGACTGGAAACAAAGATTTCTTTGAAAAGGTTATCAAAACAAAAGGTGGAAAGGTTACCTTCGGAGATAATGCTCAAGGAAAGATTGTTGGTATAGGTAATATTGTTTTTCTTGGAAAAGTTCTTATTTCAAATGTTTTTTGTAAAAGGAGATATTGTTTTACAATTCATCGGAACGCAAGAACAACTTGCTGATATTTTTACAAAACCCTTACCTTCCGATAGATTTGAATTTATAAAACAGAAGCTAGGAATGATTACATTAAAATAATCATTCATATCTACTTCCTGTTTTACATCTCTCCTAATAGTAAGAAACTCCTCGTAGAAAGGGGGAGGACATTTCTTTATGTCTATGTTTCTGAATTTTTAATATTTACTCTCTTTTTATATATTTCAGTTTTTCTGTTTATCGTATTGACCATTTCAGTTTTTCTGTTTATCGTATTGACCATTTCAGTTTTTCTGTTTATCGTATTGACCATTTCAGTTTTTCTGTTTATCGTATTGACCATTTCAGTTTTTCTGTTTATCGTATTGACCATTTCAGTTTTTCTGTTTATCGTATTGACCATTTCAGTTTTTCTGTTTATCGTATTGACTATTTCAAATTTTCTGTTTATCGTATTGAAATTCTTTTCCATCGTACCTTTCAATAATTTTTTGAATCGACCGATGATACTATTAAAATTCTTTTCCATCGTACCTTTCAATAATTTTTTGAATCGACCGATGATACTATTGAAATTCTTTTCCATCGTACCTTTCAATAATTTTTTGAATCGACCGATGATACTATTGAAATTCTTTTCCATCGTACCTTTCAATAATTTTTTGAATCGACCGATGATACTATTGAAATTCTTTTCCATCGTACCTTTCAATAATTTTTTGAATCGACCGATGATACTATTGAAATTCTTTTCCATCGTACCTTTCAATAAATTTTGAATCGACCGATGATAGTTTTGAGATTGTTTTCCATCGTATTGTCACCAAAACCAGCAATCACCTTACGATCTTCGACAGGTATTCTTTTTCATTTTTTTTTAGTTTTTATTTTATTTCTAACCGTTGATCTGCTTTTCTTTAATCCTGACCGTAGAAGATCAACCGTCATATCTTTTTGCCTATAAATACCCCCCTCCCTTCCCAAACCCACATCGTTTGTCCAAGGATTTGAGGCGAAGCTCTGTTCAACCGGCTATAATCAATCGTACGATCTTCTCAATCGGCATCATCTTTATGTCTCAGTCTTCTGCCAACACTCCCGCTGATATGTCTTCAAAGACCTTTACAGAGAAAGACTTTCACAGAGAAAGGTTAGTATCACGAGAATTCTTTGATGCGTACGATTCTACAATCAAGAGAATTATTTTGTTTCAAGGATGGGAACATCTCTGTGTGGAAAAGCCTGATACTCAAGATCCAGTTCTGTTTGACGAAGTGTGTCAATTCTACAAAACCGTTTCTTTTGACAAGGATATGAATATTAACTTCGCTGTGTACGATAGGAAGTTATCTATGTCTGTGAAACAAGCGGCGCATTTTCTAAATGTTTCTATAGAAGGTGATGCATTCTGTCCATCTCATAAACTTCCAGAGGAAGTTGGTACTTTCAATAGAGAAAATGCTGAAAAGTCTTTGTTTGTTGTTAATGAGGGAAAGAGAAAAGTTTATCATCTTTCACCGGACAATAGGTTTGTAACTCTATGGATGAAAGGTTTCCTTGTTCCAAGGAAAGGGGATAGAGAAACCCTTAAAGTTTCTGATGTTTTTATGCTTGACTACCTCGTGAACATGAGGAAGGTAAATCTCATGGGATACATTTTTGAAACGATCAAGAATGTCAAGAAAGGAGGGATTAAATCCCAGATAATAATGTATCCGGCCATCCTCACAAAATTCATTCTTGAGAGTATGAAGTTCTGTAATATTCCTTTGAAAGGAAAACCTATGGATTTGTGGCCGTCTTTCATTAATAAGAGTACGATGAAGAAGCTGAATGTTTGTTTTGATTCGAATTCAAAACTTTTTGTCAGAGATGAAGAAGCTGATTTGCCTGAGAATCAATCGGCACCTATGCCAACAAAGGACAATCAATCGGCCGGTGTTACAAGAAAGTCTGATCCGCAGACTAGCTCAAAGCCAAAGAAGAAGCCGAAGTACAGTAAAGAAGTTGTGGCAAAGTGGAGAAAGGACAAGGAACAGAGAAAAGAGGGTGATCCAAAGTTTGGACTTGACCCTGCTGAAGCCTTTGCAGAAAGGATAAGGGTAGAAGAAACCCTTCAAGCTGAAAAGAAAAAGAAGACTCTGTTGAAAAGAAAGGCTCAGGACTTTGATATTTCTAAAGTCTTGAAAGCTGTTGAAGATGCAAGTGCTCAATTAACAATGGAAGTACATCAAGAGCCCATCGTACAAAGTCAGTCTGAGAAAGAGAAAGGGAAACAAGTGATGGAAGAAGTGGAAGAAGAAGAAGGAGATTTTCTTTTAGAATTTCTTCAAAGCTCTAAGAAAGGTAGAGAGGAATCGGTTCAAAAGCTGAGCGAAGGTATTCAACAAACTCCTCATGCCGATCAGGAAAGATCACCGGACAGGATGTCATCGAAAGAAAAGAATGATGCTCAATCTTCTCATTCAGACAAAGTTGTTGTCATCAGTGATAAAGTGGATGATGGAAAACAGAAAGAAAAGGCGAAAGGCAAACAGCTAGTTGTTGAATCAAGCAAATCACATGAACTAGAATCGTACGATGATGATACTGATTCAGAGCACACAATCTCTCTCAAAAAGAGTGATTACATTGTTCATGTTTTGAGGAGAATGGAGAAAACTATTCCTTATTTTCCAAGGCTGGAAGGAAAGATTGACTTTATTACTGAAAATCAGAGAAAGAAGTTTGGATCCGTGAAAGAGTTAAGGAAGAAAGTCTTGTCTGTAGAAGCCGATTTGAAAGTTCTTTCTGAAAGCTCAGTTGTTCACAGGAAGGCATGTAATAAGATGACTAAGTGGTCGTACAAAACAGAGAGCTCAATCAATGACCATGAGATTGCTATTGAAGACATAAGAAGGTTATCAAATGATCTTGCAATTGCTTTCAACAAGCTTGATAAAGAAACAGTTGAAAGGCTGAATCTTTTATCCTCTCAAAGAGCCGATGTCCCTTCAGTGAAAGACTTGCAAGAAAGAATGAATGTTTTCCAATCAGAAGTTTCGAAGGTTTCATCTTTCAAAGATGAAATGGTGTTTCTGAAGAAACAAAATTCTGAATTGTCTAAGGACAACAAAACTTTGCAAAGCAGAATTGATACCCTTGAAGAGGTAATCAGAGTTCAGGAGGAAACCATCAAAAATCAAGATCAGATTTTTGCGGATCAACAGGAGCTTCTCAAAACTCAGGGTGAATCAATTTCTGAAGACAAGAAGGAGATCAAGAAGATGAAAGCCGTGCTTCATGAGCTGATAAAGAAGGAGAAGGAAAGAGAGAAATGATTGTTGTATTTGTTTCTTTTGAAACTTTGTGTTGTAATAACTCTTATAATTCTCTCTTTTATCCAATTGTCTTGTTTTACTTTACTAATCCTTTCAGACAATTCGAGAATACTCCTTTCTTTTTGTAAATCACAAAGGGGGAGAATATTTACAAAGTTTGTTTTTACAAAGGGGGAGAATGCAATACAATGCTCTTAAGGAAAATCTATGAATACAATCCTTAGGAAAGTCAATACCTAAGGGGGAGTTAGTTGTATTCAAATTCTTATTCAGAAGAGTTTTCAATAACTCAGGGGGAGATAAGTATTTCTTGTTTCATTTACTTTGTGTGTTTGTGCTTTCCAAAAAGGGGGAGATTGTTAAGTCAAAAGTTCCCTTTTGGCTTTTACATCGTGTTTTGGAAATCACAAATATATTCTGTCTTGTTTTGGAAATCTCGAATGTATTATATCATAGTTTTGTAAAATAACAAATTGTCTTTTATTATGTTTATCGTATCGTACGATGTTGATCGTATCGACCAAAACGTATCGTACTGACTCTGTCAAACGTATCGTACTGACTCTGTCAAACGTATCGTACTGACTCTGTCGATCGTATCGTACTAACTACTATTCAGATAATCATTATTTGGTTTGGTACTTTGTCAAAAATACTCTCTCTGCATATGAATCATACTCATGTTTTACTTTTCTATATATCTCTTGTCCTAACAAAACGATGTCGTTGAGTTAGTTATATACTAATCAAAACGATGTCGTGCTTTCTGTTTCAAGATGACCGTTGGAGGCAATATGACCGTTGGAACCCGAGGCCTATAAATAGGAGGTCATTTGAAGCTGAGAAGACAACGATGAGCAAAGAGATTGAATAAAGAGATTGTGAACTACGAAGATTCTAGAGAGAGAGACTCTGACTTCTCTCATCAAGCTTTGTGCGTCCGATCATCGTATCGAGGGCTTTCAAGTAATTGAAAGACAGAGGTGCCGATTACCTGCAAAATCGAGGGCTGCCGGGGATAGGCAGACAGACGAGCCGATCATCGTATCGAGGGCTGCCAGGGATAGGCAGACAGACGTGCCGATAATCGTATCGAGGGCTCACCAAGGTGTTGGTGAGACAGACCTCCTTATCCTAGGTGAAAGGATAACCCTTCTCTTTGGGTTAAAAGAATTGTATTACTTTTACATTTCCGCTGTTTGTATTAGAAAGGGATTGTATTGTTTCCGTTCTTCCTTTACATATTCAATTGTAATTGTTTCAATTACAATCATACTTTTTCATATTGTATTGATTGGTTCTATACGCTTTAAGGTAGAATCATTCATATTTGTATTACTCTGATTATTGTGTTCATCTTGAATACAATTGTTTTACTTTTCAATAGTATTACAATACATCTTACCTTTTACTTTCAATACAATTGTGGGTGTTTGTATTTGTATTAGTTTAAATTCATTTAAACTAATCTCTTTGTTACTAAAACTCAAAGTTTTTAAACCTACAATTCACCCCCCCTCTTGTATTGTTCCATCTAATAGACTTTTATATCAACTATTCGATCCAACAATTACACGATCTAGGGAACAATATCATCGCTCTTGTGTACGTACGGACTATTGTCTCCACGATGCAATGAGATTCATTCTCCATGTTAACAATACAAGAATAATTATAAAGTATATGTAATAAATAATAATTAAATATATGACACGATAATACTACTAGATTAATATATATATATATATATATATATGTCATCTACTTACTTCCATTCAAGTCAATAAGGAATGGAAAACAACGTTCGTGCGTACGTACGACCTACCATCTCCATGAACGGTGTGTATCATTGTTTCTATCTATCTATTATATATATAAAAAACGAATATATATGATATATAAATCATTTTTTAAATTCTGGATGTATGTAAATCATGATATAATTAATAATAATATCAAGAAAAACAAGTCCAAACGCGTATGATAAATGAAACGATTTTACACAAAACATAGGATTTATAAAATAATCGGTAATATAACGTCATAAGTGAACCATATATGATATCATAACAATAACTATGATTCATTAATAAGTCAATGACATTATTTAAATCCTTATACAGGAAGTTTGGATAAATACGAATCATATCAAACATAAGGTAAGGGATAATTTTGCAATCTCATTTTTATCCGAGATTGATTATACGTAAGTATTTACTGGGTTAATGTTTATCATCCATGTCCATGATTTCTCAAAATGTTTTTAAAAAATGTTTACAACTTTTCCATAATTTTTAATGTCAGTTTTACACTATTACCACATGGTTTGGAAGGAATCATTTGTTCTTCTTAGTATGAGATACTTTTTTGACTTTTCTGAAAAAAGTTGAAGAGGAACGTTTTTTAAATTATATGGCATGAGAGGATTTTTATGGTTTTATAAACCCTTATTTCATGAAGCATCCTCCAAATGATTTCATGAATATTTTCAATAAAATCCTTTTCTTTTAAAATTACATGACATTTTGTGAAATGAAAATGATTTTGAAGTAGAAATGATATTTTCCTCAAGAATTCATTTCAGGTGTTTTATCAAAAGCATTTTCCATATAAGATGAAATTATTTTATATGTCTATATTTCAAGAATAATGTATCTATGATTTACATGGTTTCTCTTTTCTTATTATGAAATGACATCCATTTCTTTTATATGGATTATGTGATGATGGGATGATGTTTATGAATCCCATTTTATTCGTTGGGTTATTATGAATGATGTATGTTTATTTTGTGGCACATGTAAAAATGATTCCATTATGAAATGGGATGGACCTATATATCCCTCCAATTAATTGGGTAAGAATTTATATCTCATAATATAGACAGTTCTAATATGGTATGTTAATTCGGTTCAGTGTTAGAGGACTGGAACATTGAGTGAACTCGATTCAGATAGGGACTTTTCCCACTACGATGGTCTTGGAAGCAATGCCTTGGCTACTAGGGAAATCATAACATGTGCTTAATGGATTCCACAATTACATGTTTTATCCCAATGATATTTTATTATGATTGATCTTCCTTTATGATATTTGCCTTACGTACTTTTAGATTTATGTATTTGCTCATGATTTTGATGTCTAGATTTGATGTTCATGTTTTTGCATTCACATTTTTATGGATTGTTTTATGTTATCTATGCTTACCCTTACTAAGCATTTTATCTCATCATTTATATGTTTTCCTTTCCCCTGTGATTTATAGAAATGTTTTTAGGTACAAAAAAAAAGGTAAAAATCATTATGGGAGATGTTGAAGATCTTTCACCACGATTTGAAGATTATTTTTCTGAGTTTCTAAAGACACTAAACTAGTAAGGTCCATGTTTTTCTGTTTTCATTATTCCAAAAATGTAATTTAATGTCCATGTACGTCATGATTTGGGACTCTACAGATTTGGTGGGGAGGAACCATACTATATGATGCAATGAAATATAAATCATTACACCAGAAAAGGTGGGAATTATATTACCCTAATTATTTATCTAAAAAATTCCACAATTCATACTATTATTTCATTTGTTTTGGGAACTCAAATAACGATATCTATATAAGTAGAAAATAACATATATTCCTTTAATTATTGAAATCTGATTCTTCCCAAAGTCGAACATAAACTCATTTTTATTGATTAATTGGGATTGTATATAATTGAAATCGTAGAAAATATATTGTGTTATGGGAAGGAGTTCTCCCATCTTGATTGAACAATAATATTATAAGATAACATAGACATCATCATGTCATATTTTTAATTATTTCATGAATATTAAATTACAAAATGGAATATTTAGTTATGGGAATAATAAACTATCAAAAAATTATTTAATTTACAACTTTCTATTTAATTTTTTATAATTATAAATTAAAAAAATTAATGGAATTAAAATAATTTCATGTATATTTTTTGGAAAAATAATAAATTATTTATATTTTAATAAAATGTTTTTATATTCTTTTTCAATTTATGATGCTAGGTGTTCTGACGAAAACAGTGTGCAACTTTTGGCCGATATTTCTGAAATTGTAATATTGGATTTTTATTGCTTGACTATAAAGATGATGGAAATCCCTTTTACAACTCATTTTAAGGTGTCTGTACTTCACGTATTTACGAGTGGGTGTTCTGGTGAGTTTGAAGCACCAAATACACCAAAGCATTGCAGGGGGTTCATGTCTTGAATGTGAAGAAAGATGGTGTTGCAAAACATTGTGGATATTTTTCCCATAGGGGTGGATGACGAGGTGATCTGCCGTCTTTAATAAGTTAATACACAGTTAATACAATATGTGAGTCCATGTAATGATTTCTAGATGAATTTTTTTATTTTTGTAGGTATTATTTCATGCCGTCACCATGGTTGTCATCTCCAATACATTAGGGATTTTAGAAAATTAAAACATTATAGATGTTTTACCAAATGAGTTTCTCTAATGAAATACAAGAGACTTTGTGAACATGATCATATATTATCATCATAGATAGAAACACCAATTCCCTCAGGCCCAAATCATGGCCGAATTCAATCTATCGTACACTAGTCCTAGAATTATTGTTTGTTGATCCCATTATTCAAATTATTATCTATCAATTATGTATTATTAAATAAAAAGAACTTATAGTTTTATTATAAATGTTTTGAAACATTCAAATTAATTAAATTTAAAATAAATTTCTGTTAAATATTAGTATTTGACAATATAATGAAATAAAATAAAAAATTATTCTACACAATTTAAATCAATATCATAAAATATGAGATGAAAAAAAATCTATCCACTCATTGGTATAATATCAAATCGTGTCACATACCAAAAACCATTTGATTATAAGGACCTTTATAAATTATAAAAAATTTGAAATCATTCATTTTTTATAATTTTATTGTATTTGGAATTTTTTATAATGATATATATATTTATATCATGATGGATAATTAAGGGAAGTTTCAATTAAAACCGGCTATTTTAATTATGTAAAATTAGGATTAGAACATTTATCAATATCCGATGAAATCTCAACCATACGACCTCATTTATGATCAAATCTTTCTTGTCATGGTATGTGTGACATCTACTCTCAATCCGCATAATATAATGTCATGGTGACATGATATGTAAGATGTATAAAAGAAATAAAAACATGACTTCTGTAAGAATATAATTGAATTTATCTAGAAAAATTATGAATGATGATAAATGATATTGAATGTCGAAGTAGATATTAATCAAATCAGATGGTCACATATAATCCTTGAACCATGATTATACAAGAAAAAAGTTTATTTCAAGATCATATAGTAGACGATAAAAAACTCCAATACTATGTAGTTTATATAACAATTATTATAATAATGAGTTAAAATCATATAATCATATTAGAGGAGCTTCCATCGAAATTCCCAAATCTGTGTTCACTGAAGGCCAACCTCCGCCAAAATAATCTAATTTTACTGAGTTTAGATATGATAATGCCTTATGATTAGTTTTCAGAGGTAGGGGTATAAATTGGAAATGTTTCTAAAGATGAGGATGGGTCACATTTAGGTTAGGATATGTGTTTTATAAATTATTTTCATTAAAAATGGAACAATGTGGGAATTTTCGCGAACTAGGATGTAGGGAGATGAGAAGGCTGACCCAACACATAATTGCAAAAGGAAAATTCACCGCTGTAAGATTCTGGAGCATATAATCGAATTCATGTAGAATAAGTTAGCAATGTAGAATAGGGAAGAATTTTTGTGAGGACGATATTTCCAATACATCAATAAATGAAAATACCCTTAATCATAATGAATAACTATCAAGACGATGCACAAAAGATACAACACAATTAACCAATATAGTGGATCCAGTAAAGAATCTTCAGTGAAAAAAACAACATTGAGGTCATAAAGGTACATAGGGAGGGACAATGGTTGGAACCAACTGAATCTTCATTGATTTCATAGAAAAAGGGAGAGAGGACAGTGCATGTCAATTTCCCCCATTTCAATTGTTTCCCTAGCCCTAAACTTATGGGAATTGTCCAAAATCCCCCCCGTTCAGTTATGACTACCATAATATTTGTAAAACATTATTGTTCATATATAAAAATTATAATCTTTACCCTTTTTATCAATATAATGTTCTCCTATATGTGCAATATTTATTTTCTGACAATATTAGTGAGTTTCATCAATTGAACACACTCAATAATATTTTCAATGTTCCTCATAATATTGAAAAAAAATTAATTCTAAACTAATATAAAAAATTACATGATCATATATTTTATATCACAATATATGTGGAGAAACATCTCTCCCAAATACAATCATTTTTCCAACCTCATCTTAACACCCTAATCATGGGCACAATGTTATCATCATTTTTATTATTTGTAAAAAACATAACACTATATCAATATTATAAATATGAATTTCCATATATAAATATTTTAATTCTCAATAGTTTGACCTTATTTGACTTAATTTTCTTCAAGAGAGTTGAATTTGTGTGGCCCTTAACATAGAGGACTGTTGATGGTGTTCATTGCACTGAAAAATAATCCATACCTATCACCCACACCCTGCTCATGCCCTCCCATCCCCAACAGTTCACCCTCCTCAAACACCCTCACACTCTTCCTACCATTGGTAATGCCAAAAAAGTGTCAAATACACTCACCATACCATATTTCAATACTTTATAGATCTATATTTTAATTCCCATAGATTCATGTGGATCCCACCATCATCACTAACCCCATTTCATCAACGCTTGAACCCTCAACGAGACTCCAGATTGATCAGTTAATCTCTATTTTCAATATCTATTATTTATTCATTGATAGAGCTATATAATTTATGGATTTGGTCTGTCACCTATATATTCCATAATTATTTTTTATTTCCGTGACTTTTACTTTATCTTCATTAATATATATTCAGCAATGATTAAAAAACAATGATTTATTTATCATGGATTATTAATTGAGTGAATTATGTTGTTATTTAATAACATTGATTGAAAAAAAAATAATGAAAGAAAATTATATTTGAATCCTATAAATATGTAATTTAACTACATCTGTAATACATGATTTCATGTATTGATTTATTATATCCATATAATTTTATATTTCAAATAATTATTTTGTCTAAATCCATACTTCAGAACGCTGACCTACATAATGAGTTTATTAATAAATTAACTAAAATTATTTTTCATTCTAGATTGACCTATGTTGGCAATTATTATATTAGATAATAAAATTTTTTATCATTAAAAATATTTAAAATATTATATTGGTATACAGTAAATTAAATTACTTATTTATTATTATATGTATTTATTGTTGTATATTTTACAACAATATCGATTTTTTATATAGATAATTGTGTTATTATGAATCTTATAAAATTAAATTTTATTATTATAGATAGTTGGAATAAATATTATATCAATTTATGTCTATGATTGAGATCCCACAATGATAATTTAATCAAAACAATATAAGAAATACAAGAATAAATTAAAAAGTTTAGAAAATGAGTTCAAATTTAAATGAGGACATCATTATATATAGATAAAATAGTTTCATTTATTGATGAAGCATTGTCATGCACGCTCTCAAAAATATTTATAGCTAAGTGCAGCACAGGGGCTGACCTAGGTCGTTCTCTTGAGGAGCTTTTGTGGTTAATAAATCACTACTTCTATTCCACCTAATCTAATTCTTTTTTGTTGTTTAATATTTTATGAAATAAATGTAATTTAATAAAATAAATGAAATTCATAAATCATAAGAAACTAAAATTTAATTCTAAATTACCATGCAATGCTAAACAGAATGTAATTAGGGAAGAAAGGAAGTTCTCCCGATTGAATATTCAGGGAGCACCTTCACTGGCCAGCTTCAAATATTATTAGTTTACACACTCCATCGTATGTGTGCACACCTTATTCTAAACCGGTTATGAATGAAAAGTCTATTTAGCGATCGCCAGGAACACCTTCCATCCACCTCCTCAATCGAGGGAAAATGGTTGTAGATTAAGAAGTTAATCTTTAGACAACCATAGTGAGGATTACACCCAATATAAATTATCCTTAGAATTAACTCAAATAGTATTAAAAACATGGTCTTTGGTTCAAGAACCTGATTACTCCCTAGGGATATTCCTCGGATTAGTTACTCATGATCATGAGTATTATAGTTCACGATGGTAAGATGAGAGGAAGAAAAGAGGGTGAATCGGTGGACACAAAAATAAAAACAATGCATGAATTTATTAGAAATCTAAATTACAATTAAAACTAAAAATAAAGAAAATAAATAAAATAAAAGAAAGGTGGAAGATTTGCGACTGGCCTCCCTCAGTGGAGATCTCCTCCTTGGTGCCTTGAAGGAATGGATGGAAAAATGGGATGCTTTGAGGAGGAGGTGATGGCCTCCTTTTATAGGCAGAATTCGACCCCCTGAAATTTTGGGCGTTTTAGACCCCCTTAATGACCTCTTCACGCGTTCCACCCTTCATGAATGATGTTCATAAATATCTTTTACGTCTCTTCTCCAATGTTCAGTGAATTTGGAAATCGTATGTAAGAGTTATGAATTTTTCATTCTCGGTTGCTGTTTCTGGACGAAGCATCCAGGTTGGTTCCTCCAAAGTAATATCATTAAATAGCCTCCTTAATGATATCGAACATCCTCCAAATTTATTGTGGAGATGGCCCTATCTGTGTTAAAAGTATCCAAAGTAGAAACACATCATTTGGATATTTTTAGGCCGCGTTTGATGTCCGTTACTTTGGGTGGGTCCATGCAGTCCACCCGGAAACATTCCAATCTTCAATGATTTTTTAGACCCTTTATATGACCGAATCAGCTCCTGGTCCAGAAGACAAAAATGAAGGAAATTACATAAGGAGTCTAAAAAATTTTTAGGCAGAAAATTTGGAATTTTATGTTTCCTGAAATGACCAAAATACCCCTGATGTAAAATTCTGTCAAAAATCCAGAATTAGTCGTTTTTATCATTTGGGTTCAAAATAACACTAAAACCTAAAAACATTATAATTACCCATTAAATAACACTTTTGTGGGATTATAAACAATTGTTTACAGTATAAAATATATAAAAATGTGAGATTCATCACTCCCCCACACTTAAACATTGCACTCCTGGGCAATCATCTTACATCCAATTCAAAATCCACAAAACAATAAAAAATGAGAAAATATCAATGATTTTATCCAAAATAGAATTCCATCATGTCTCATTTATGAATAATAACTCTCTTATATTCATTTAAATCATTAAAATTTGTTCATCCTCATAAATAAATCCACATCCCAATCACAACCTACGTCACATTTAATTTTATGTCACTCTTCACTCAAGAGAAATTGAATCTAGAGTTATACTCATACTTGAAAATCGCACGTATCACCATATGTTTGTGAAAATTCTCATTTCTCCATAGCGTGAAACATGAAAATGAATTTAATCATGAGGGATTTAATTAAATGTTCAAATGATTCTGTGGCTTAGGGTTGGTGGCAAAATGATTGAAAAATGTTTCAAGCTAGAAAGAGGAGGTTGAACTTTTAAGTATAATGCATGATTAAATCAAGTTAAAACACAGGAAATTCCTCACTCAATACTGCTTGTAAATGTGAAAAAAAACCCCACCAATCTTTTTGACATGTTACATGAGCCAATAAGTGACGATAATGAATGATATCATCTATGTTGTCCTCCATTTTTAAAGCTCCAGAAAGGCACATCTTTATTTTCTTTTTTTTTCTTTTTTTTCATAGAGGATGAGCTGAAAAATTGAATACAATGAATGAATGACAATTCATGCCCTTGATTTTTGGGAGGGAAACGAGTCATAAAATAATGTACAATGAATATTCAAGCTCATCTCCATTTTTTCTACTTTTTTTAGGAGAAATGGATAAACCAAATAAAGCACAATGAAATGATGACACATGCCCAATTCTCTTGTTATCCACAACCAAAAATATTGACACACACTTCACACTACCCAGAAATGGTACACATCCCAATAAATGCACACGAAAGGCCCTTCCCCCACACTCAAACTTGAAATATCCATGCAAAAAATATTAAAAGTGCGGGTAGGTATGGAAAAATTGGCTTGTAATGTGGCTTAAACCTATAAGGCAATTCATGGCATCTAAGGGATTACGAAGGATAAATGTAAAGGTGGGTCTCAGGATAAAATGCGGCTAGCCAATGAGATGCCTCAATCATTTTAAATACATTCCATGAAATCCAAAGCTTCGAAAGAGAATATTCACAAATTCTAGTTCTCACACAAAATTCAAGTTTCCCTCAAGAAAGAATGGGTATTAGGAAGAATATGTAAAAGTGGTTTAGAATAACTCACAGGATTGGAAAACATATTTTGAGTCAGTGTTTCATGGTCATGGATTTAAAATATCAGTCAAACTCATAAAAATGATTGACAATCTAATTCAAGAAAAATGTTTTCACATCAACAATAATTTAAAATCCATTCTTTCAAAATCATTTCAACTCTTTATAATCAATTGATTTGTGAAAAGTTATAAGAATATTCATTAAAGCTCAAAAATCCTAAAAAAAATGAAAAGCACACAAGAAGAACTAAGCAGGTCATTACTCCCTCACACTTAAATTTAACTACCCCTTATTTCAACTCAACAAAATATCAATATAAAGGTAAAAAATCAAAGGGAAGGAAATATACAACCTGACATTATTTTAGAAGTGGATTCCTTGAGTTAAGCTCCTAGAAGAAACCACTATAAGACTATAAGAAAGTAATAAAAATAAATAAGAAAAAATAAATAAAAAGAATGAGAAAAGGAAAAGAAAAGAGATAATGCTTAGTTTAGACCCCCAAGCTGGTGCTAGGTTTTTAATGCCCCTAGTTAGGCAGTTTCAGTGGATTATCCCCAATCAGAAGGTGTATATGGTTTCTTTGAGATGAACCACCACATGTGAGTTTTCCCGATGTCCATGATTAAACACTGAAAGTAGATAACCCCAAATAAGATAAGAATGTTCCCAACCCCAGAGAAAGAATAAAGAAGAAATTTGAGGTTTGAAGTGGGAGGGAATAAAAGATAAGGGTGCTACCTGTTAACTTCGATGTTGTCCTCCTCCATATGGTATGAAAATTTTTGTTGAGGAGGTAGTCGCACCACTGCCACCTTCTCCATATCTTCTTCCATGATCACCACTACTTTAGTGGTATCTTTCATATCATCCATGGTCTGCTCCATTTGTGCTGTATCAGAAATTTCAAAGGAAGAGATGCGAGAAAACAATTTAGCTTGAATAATATTAAAACATGAAGAATTAATAATGAAATCATCCCTTTCAAGTAATTCATCATGGTAATTGATCTCTTCAGGAATGACCATTGGAAACTCAATCTCAGCAGGTGTGTCTTCTTCCTTATCTTCCAAAGCAACAGAGAGGTAGAAAGTGTCTGATGTTTCATTATTAAGTATGGGAATATCATGTTTCAAGTTATCTTCAACAAAGTTATTCCAAGATTCTTCCAAAAAATGTTGACCTCCCATCAGTGCATCAGTTGGAATGTTTACTTCTAGGACCTCCTTGAGCAATGGTTGAGTGCGGGATGATGTGATTAATTCTTTTAGTAGCTACTTCTCACCCCCCTCAGGTTCTTTAGCATAACAAATTATGGGTGAAATCTCTTCCACTACTCGTTCTGGTTCAGGTTCCGGTTCAGGTTTCAGTTGTTCTTGGGATGCACGTACATATTCTGCAATCAATTCTATGTGGCCCTCCATGTTTTTCACTTTATCGCCAATCCTATGAAACTGCGCATCTAGTTCATTGTAAAAATTTTCTTGCAGTTGAGATTGATCAGTCCATGCATAATAATAATAATTTGAATACATCATGAACAAAGAAGATTTTTTTAGTTTTTCAAATTTATGATTTTTTTGTTGTTTTTTTAAATGAAAGGAAAATTATTTACACAATGTGAATAAAAATAGTGAATTAAAACCACTTGGCTCCCCGGCAACGACGCCAATTTGATGAAGCGTTGTCGTGCACGCTCTCAAAAATATTTATAGCTAAGTGCAGCACAGGGGCTGACCTAGGTCGTAATATTGAGGAGATTTTGTGGTTAATAAATCACTAATTCTATTCCACCTAATCTAATTATTTTTTGTTGTTTAATATTTTATGAAATAAATGTAATTTAATAAAATAAATGAAATTCATAAATCATAAGAAACTAAAATTTAATTCTAAATTACCATGAAATGCTAAACAGAATGTAATTAGGGAAGAAAGGAAGTTCTCCCGATAGAATATTCAGGGAGCACCTTCATTGGCCAGCTTCAAATATTCTTAGTTTACACACTCCATCGTATGTGTGCACACATTATTTTAAACCGGTTATGAATGAAAAGTCTACATAGTGATCGCCAAGCACACCTTCCATCCACCTCCTCAATCGAGGGAAAATGGTTGTAGATTAAGAAGTTAAACTTTAGACAACCATAGTGAGGATTAAACCCACTATAAATTATCCTTAGAATTAACTCAAAGAATATTAAAAACATGGTCTTGGGTTCAAGAACCTGATTACTCTCTCCGGATATTACTCGGATTAGTTACTCATGATCATGAGTATTATAGTTCACGATGGTAAGATTAGAGGAAGAAAAGAGGGTGAATCGGTGGACACAAAAATAAAAACAATGCATGAATTTATTAGAAATCTAAATTACAATTAAAAACTAAAAATAAATAAAATAAATAAAATAAAAGAAAGGTGGAAGATTTGTGGCTGGCCTCCCTTGGTGGAGATCTCCTCCTTGGTGCTTTGAAGGAATGGATGGAAAAATGGGATGCTTTGAGGAGGAGGTGATGGCCTCCTTTTATAGGCAGAATTCGACCCCCGAATTGTTGAGCGTTTTATACCCCCTTAATGACCTCTTCACGCGTTCCACCCTTCATGAATGATGTTCATAAATATCTTTTCCGTCTCCTCTCCAAATTTCAGATAATTTGGAAACCGTATGTAAGTGTTATGAATTTTTCATTCTCGGTTGCTGTTTATGGACGAAGCATCCAGGTTGGTTCCTCCAAAAGAATATCATTCAATAGCCTCATTAATGATATCCAACATCCTCCAAATTTATTGTGGAGATTCCCTATCTGTCCTCGAGGTATCCCAAGTGGAAAGACATCATTTGGATATGTGTCGGCCACGTTTGATGTCTGTTACTTTGTGTTGTCGTGCACGCTCTAAAAATTATTTATAGCTAAGTGCAGCACAAGGGCTGACCTAGGTCGTTCTCTTGAGGAGCTTTTGTAGTTAATAAATCACTACTTCTATTCCACCTAATCTAATTCTTTTTTGTTCTTTAATATTTTATGAAATAAATGTAATTCAATAAAATAAATGAAATTCATAAATCATAAGAAACTAAAATTTAATTCTAAATTACCATGCAATGCTAAACAGAATGTAATTATGGAAGAAAGAATGTTCTCCCGATAGAATATTCAGGGAGCACCTTCATTGGCCAGCTTCAAATATTCTTAGTTTACACACTCCATCGTAAGTGTGTACACCTTATTCTTAACCGTTTATGAATGAAAAGTCTACTTAGAGATCACCAAGCACACCTTCCATCCCCCTCCTCAATAGAGGGAAAATGGTTGTAGATTAAGAAGTTAATCTTTAGACATCCATAGTGAGGATTACACCCACTATAAATTATCCTTAGAATTAACTCAAAGAATATTAAAAACATGGTCTTGGGTTCAAGAACCTGATTACTCCCTCGGGATATTCCTCGGATTAGTTACTCATGATCATGAGTATTATAGTTCATGATGGTAAGATGAGAGGAAGAAAAGAGGGTGAATCGGTGGACAAAAAAATAAAAAAAATGCATGAATTTATTAGAAATCTAAATGAAAATTAAAAACTAAAAATAAAGAAAATAAATAAAATAAAAGAAAGGTGGAAGATTTGCGGCTCGCCTCCCTCGGTGGAGATCTCCTCCTTGGTGCCTTGAAGGAATGGATGGAAAAATGGGATGCTTTGAGGAGGAGGTGATGGCCTCCTTTTATAGGCAGAATTCAACCCCCGAATTGTTGAGCGTTTTAGACCCCCTTAATGACCTCTTCACGCGTTCCACCCTTCATGAATGATGTTCATAAATATCTTTTCCGTCTCCTCTACAAGGTTCAGATAATTTGGAAACATTATGTAAGAGTTATGAATTTTTCATTCTCGGTTGTTGTTTCTGGACGAAGCATCCAGGTTGGTTCCTCCAAAGGAATATCATTCAATATCCTCCTTAATGATATCCAAAATCCTCCAAATTTATTTTTGAGATGACCCTATCTGTCCTCGAGGTATCCCAAGTGGAAAAACATCATTTGGATATGTGTAGGCCGCGTTTGATGTCCGTTACTTTGGGTGGGTCCATGCTGTCCGCCCGGAAAAAGTCCAATCTTCAATGATTTTCTAGTCCCTTTATATGACCGAATAAGCTCCTGGTCCAGAAAACTCAAATGAAGCCAATAAAATAAGGATTCTAACAAATTTTGAATCAGAAAATTTGGAATTTTATTTTTCCTGAAATGACCAAAATACCCCTGACGTAAATACTGTCAAAAATCCAGAATTAGTCGTTTTTCACATTTGGGTTCAAAATAACACTAAAACCAAAAAACATTATAATTAACCATTCAATAACACTTCTGTGGGATTATAAACAATTGTTTACTGTATAAAATATATGAAAATTTGAGCTTCATCGTTTATCCTATTATTTTTTTGATGAATCTATGGACTGTTTTTTTAACATGGTCATTGAAATTAGAGTCACTATATTGTAATATGGTGAGTTATTAAAGTTTTTTATAACATATTTATAATTGTTCATAAATATTTGAGTAAATGTTATGAATTATTGAATATATATATCATTAATTATATTGGTAGAAAAATATGTATAAAATAATATTATAAAAAATTTTAAATATTGATCTATTTAAATATATAATATAATATGTAATTCTAAAAATCACTTAATATTAATATGACTATTATTGTTGGTTTTACAACTTGATTATAAAGGATGAAAACTAAATTTACCTTCCCTTTATAAGTTTTTTGTGTTGGACACAAATGGGAGAGGTGTCATGGTGTTTTAGTGTACAGGGAGAATGAAGGTGGGTACGACATACATTAGAGCTCATTTTTCATCGTGGATAGGGTTGAGACATGATCTAGACTTGAAGGACATGATCTGTCAACTATGGTGTAGGGAGGTTCGAAGGAGGAAATTAGGAACTACAAAAAAAGTGTTCTTTGGGATTGGTTATTTTCGACGAGACCCATCTCCTGTCTTAAAAAACAAAAAATTTGTGTAAAACTGGTATAATTTACAAAATTTCATTTTGGAATAAATTTATTTATACAAAATTCTTAATTTTTAATGAAACACCATTTTTTCTTATTCTACACACAACAATAATTCGTCTTACATTACATGAATGGAAAAATTTTACCATTCAAAATTTAATAATAAAATATTTTCATTAATTATATAGTATAGCATATAAATTAATAGTTATGAAGATTATTAATTGTTTTTTTTATTTTATAAATTCTATAAAATTTTACCATTAATTTTATATGACATGATTTAAATGAAAATTTATTTTTTTAGTTAAGAGAATATTTTCTAAAAAATTAAAAAATTTCCACCATTTGATGGTGAAAAAATATTAAATATTTTTTTAATGTATTAGAAGTTATTTTTAAAAAAAATTCATTTTTTAGTGTAGTGGGGCCTATAATTTTTTTATAGTTGATGTTTTATAATTTTTATGATAAATTTCATATTTTACTAACTAGTAAAAAAATTTGCATTTTAGTTCAAAACTACATTTTCTAATAATTTAGTTATATTTATATTATATAACATTAAGTGAAATTAAAGTATTATTATTTTATGATATTTTATATTATAGTATATATTTCCATGTAATCAATTTCACATTGAAATTGTATATAAAATCTAAGTGATGTTGAGAATTTTTTACTTAAAAACATATTTTCTTATTTTATCACTGAGATTAATTTTAATTAATTTATTCAAATTATGTGTTCTGATTCTAGAAAAATGGATTCCATATTTGAATAATATGTACCTAATTATATAAATTGGTTTGTTTTATTTTAGTACATTATGAATAGTTACTTTTGTGACAAATTTTATTACCACAGTTAAGGATATATCAGACAAATAAGGGTAAACATTATATTATTAAAATACTAAATTTACCTTTACACATGAACTAATTTAGTTGGATGAGTCTATTATGAATAGTACAAACATATTTTCTAATTTATGACCACTTTGAGCCACTTGGATGACATTAATGCATTAATCATATTATATTCACCAAACACTAATTTTTTTATAATTTTATTTTTAACAAGTAATATATTTATAATATGGGGATATTCAGGGTATATCTCACACTGTAAATAATATTTAAAAATATGATATGATATCATACATTATGTTTATTTATATATAATTTTTTGGATATAAATAATTAAATTAAATTATGACACAATGATGATGCAACTATTTCATCATTAATGGAAGAATCAAATAATGTATGTTACAAATTTTAAAATAAAAAAATAATACTTTTTCAAAGATATGCAAAAAAATTAATGATATCATATACATGTTAGAGAATAATTGGAAGTGTTGGTTAAATGTTATCAAATTTTTTTATATTCTTAAAAATGAAAATAATAAATAGTATTAAAAGATACAAAAATGATACATTAAAATAAAATATATATTATTAAAAGTTATAAAATTATTAAAAAATATTTATTCATACATTTTTTGATAAAAATTTCAATAAAATCATATTGATTGATTTTTAATCATTTAATAGAATCTTGCAGATTATTTTGACATAGATATTCTTAAAATTAATAAATGTGACAAAATGTAACACCCTCATTTCTTATAAGTACAATAATTTTAATAAAGGCATAAAATAGAGATAAATTATATATTAAATATACTATTGAAATGAAAATGAAATATCTACATAATTGTAATATATCTATAGTTTTTAGAGACTACATAAATACCATAAATAATGACACAATTGTGATGACGTAATTATTTTATTAATAGTAATTTAAAATAAATGGTTTTAAAATTTTTACAATACATATAATTTGACAAATTTGAAGTGATACTTGTATTTTATAAGATCCTATGAAATTTTATGATTATATTAAATAGTTTCTTTCAATGTTATCTTATATTATGCTTTTATTTAAGGCCAATGTATTGGATGATGTGAAAATTGAAACATGTGATATTTTTAAAAAAAAATTGTATTTAATTATTTTAAAAAATAAAAAACATGAATGATTAAAAACTGATATTTGAAATTTCTAAAATTTCATTTAGTTTCGATGAATGGAAAATTTACACAACAAAAGAATGTATTTATAACCATTTAATATTAAGAACATTATTACCACAACTAAAATTATGTACATTAAATAAATTTAAATCAAAATGAAAATGATTAAAATATAAAAAAAACTATTATAAAAATTGTTAGATGAAATTATATCGACCCATATAGATCTTATATTCGAAATAAACTAATTTGGAGATATTTAGAATTGATATTCATTTTTAAAAAAAAATCAATAGTTTTGGTGTTTCCAGAGATACTCCCCCCCCTCTATTATAGAATGGAACCACTCTCTATTTATTATTACCACCTATAAAACCCTATGAATCTAGAACACCCTACAAAAAAAATCCAAGAAAATAATCATAATTATTCCTATATTCCCTAAATTAGACATAAATTCAACATAATGATTCCATTTGTGCAAATCAAAAGGAGATACTCCAAAATGATGTAGTTGTTTAATCTACTCATTCAATGTTCATCCCATCATCTTCTTCGTCATAATATGTTTTCCCATAAAAATGTAGTAAAAATAGAATCATATATATACTGAGATGTTTTTATGTATATTTTATAAAATATTTATCCTTTTATCAATCATAAGAATAACAATATCACCATGTGTGCGTACGAATTTCATATTGTCTCTACAACAGTGTTGTAAACCTTTTTTCATCTATACAATATTTTGATCTATATAATGATGAAAATAATTAAATTAAATAATGAATATGACATTATAATTCTATATAATTAGTATATAAACTAATTAGATTCCATTTAACCAATGATGAATTGATATTGTTGCTTCTGCTAACATAAATCCTACAGTCACCATGACGCTATATGATTCATCTTCAACATTTTTCGTTAAATAATGATTATAATATTTTTATGATAAGTAAATATAATATTTATGAAACTAAAATCATTATTTTAATGTATACAATATTTCCCATACATAAGAATAAATACAAACACCACAAAACATACAGAGAAAAATGAAGAAGTAAACATCTGAAATAATGATAATTCTGAAATATTATTAAAAAAAAGATAAAAGGTGTCCTTATATGATATCATAAATATAGATATGGTCTTATTGTAACATAATAAAAAAATTTAGCTATTATACAGTTGTTAAATTCGGCAATTTTTAAAGTAAATTCTATGGTAAGGGATAATTTCACAATCTCAGTTTTATCCAATATTATTTATAAGTAGGTATTGATTGCGACAAATGTTTCATTCATGTCTTGATTTCATAAAAATGCATTACATTGTATTATTAACTTTCCTATATAATTTTTAAATTTTTTTCCCATGTTTTACTTTTCTTTAAACATTTTAAAGCAATCTTTCTGTATTTTTTCAAATGAGTGACTTTATGAACATTTCTAAAAAATAATGAAGGAATGTTTTTTAACATATAACACATGGCTAAATATTACCTTACACTCTTAAAAGATTATTTTCACTAAATATGTTTTTATTTATAATTTTTTATATTTTAAAATATTTCATATAAAAATTATTTTTCTAACAAAGAGGATAAATGAATTTATTTGATTATTTACATCTATGATTACATACATTATAAGATATTACATTTAATTGAGTGTGTTTATTATGATACAATATATCATATTGTATTTAGTGTTTTATTATATGTCTGAATTGGGAATTTCTATTTTTATACCATTCATTGAATATAGATTATGTATTGTCATTTTATATTCTAGTTTTAATACGAATGTTTAAATAGGTTAGGTTTCACAATATTCAAAAGTGAAATGCATTGTACTATGTATGTGTCGAGCGGGGCCTGCTATAACACCTTGATGCATCAGTTGGCCTAAAGTGACTATTATGTTTGTGATTTGGCTAATTTATTACTCAATTATGTCTGGAGACTTGTTTTAAGATGTTATGGTATTGTCAAGATGTATCGCATTATGCATTCCTTTTTTTCAGATTAGTTAATACATGTGATTATTCAACTATTAGAATATCCCTGAGAATGTTTAGGTGGTAATAATTGATTTATTAATTCTATATTATTCTCAATATTTTGTTTTAAAGGCATTTGTAATTATTTTAAACCATTCATTAAAGTATTAGTCTTATTTATGATTGTTTCCAATTTATTTATTACCTTTACTGAGCATCTGAGGTCACCAATTTCTTATGTTACATATAAATAAGATTCCATGATGTTTATTATGACTGTTATACAGGATTATACTAGATGAATAATGGAATTATCAATGGATTATATATGACATATATTATGTTATTAAATGTAATATATGTTTGGTGAATGTAATTTATTTTCCAAGACTGCTAAAATGATCATTCATTCAGGATTCAGTTCCTTACTATCATTGAAATGTATTAAAATAATTCAACATCTATTGGAAGATGTTGAAATGGCATCAAAATTTACCATAGAAAAAGGTGTCTCATTGTAGAAGGATTGGCTTTCAATGCGGGGCTAACCGCTGAAAGGTCAATTGTGATGGGTTGCTACAGCAGTCATAATTTCACTTTTGTGATTTTTATTATTTCAGATGGCCTGTCACAAATACTATGTTGGTATGTATATATTTTCTGTTGGACTAATCACAATTTACTTTCAATTGTTTTTAGTATTTGTGACACCACTTCTTAAGCACTATGTCGATATATATGTATTTGTGAAGAGACCCATCACAAAAACCTTTTTAACTGCCGCCCCTAATTAATATGGGATGAACATTTCTGTTGGGTCCCATAAAAAATTGTATTTTTTCCTATGAGAATGTTGTTTCAAATACTTCCATCCTAAATAATATTACCTTTATAAAACACTATTTAATTTTTTACATTTTACTTCTCTCAACTCATCTCTCCCTCTATATTCAAAAATTTTTCTATTATATTTTATTTCATAGAAATTTTTATTCCTTCCTTCATGTGGATGATTATATTTTAATATATTAATCTATTTTTTTATTTTTTAGTTTATTAATTATATATTATTTTATTTATTATTCATGTTAACTAGTAAAAATTAAATGAATTTAAAATTAGAAAGCATTATTTTTCATTATTTATTTTTACCAATATATTAATTCAAGAAGATTTTTTATTTAAAAGTTAATATTATAAATTTTTAATAATTTTGTTATACTATCATTAATTTATAATAATTAAGTGCAATTATTATTTTTTATTATTAATTAGATATAATTAGTATTTTTAATTTTTATTAGTAATAATTAGTATTTATTATTATTAATAAGTTGTTATTAGTATTAATCATAAATAATTTGTAAAAAATATAATAAATTGTAGTTGTCAGTAGTAAATATAAATAATTAGAGATAATTCATAATATTTATTATTAATTAGGAATATCAGCCAAAAATTAGTAAATGTAAGATCTAATTGGTAAAAATTATGAAAAATTAGTAGAAATTAGTAATAATTATGTATAAATAGTATTAAATAGTAAAAATTACCAAATGGTAGTAATTATTGGTAATTGTAAATATTAGTTAATTAAAATTAGTAATAAATAGAAATACATACCTATATATAGCACTAATTATTAATAATTAGTAATAATTAGAATAATTAGAAATATTTTGTAACAATTAGTAAAAAATAGTGGTAATTAGCGGTGAATTGTAATAATTAGTAATAAGTTTTAATAATTAGCAGTAATAAGTAATAATTAAAGGTAATCAGTAATAATTAAGAGTAATTTTTAATAATTTAGAATAATTTGTTATAAATATAAGTAATTCATTACATATAGTAGTAATTAGTAATAAATAGTAGTAATTTGTAATAAATATGAATAAATCAAAATAAATAGTACTATATATAAATAAATATATCGAAATAGTAATAATTAGTTATAATTAGTAATAAGTATAAATATTTACAAATATATTTTACTAAATAGTAAAAAATTGTTATATCAATTAATAAATATAACTAAATACTAATAAATTGTATTAAATAGTAATAAATTGTAATAAATTAAAATATTAAAAAATTAATAGTGGAAAATAATGATAATTAATAATAATTAAGTATAATTATAAATAATTCATAAATTTGTTTTGGAATTTGTATTAATTACCGATAGATTGTAATATTTATCAATAAAAAGTAATAATTATAATTAAATGGTAATAATAAGTAATGTATTGTATTAATTAATACTTATTAGTAATTAGTAGTGACTATTACCATTATTTTGAGGTGATTTACAGGGTTATATTCTGGATATTTTATCTTGTTTTGGTGTTCTAAAATTAATAGAAAATAATATTCAAACCATTTAAATATTAAATTACCATCGATGGAGTCATAAGAGTCCAAGAAATATCCAACAGAGTCTGAGAGTAAGACATAGACCCAGGATCAGACCAGTGAGAAAAAATACTTGATGTTGCAACAAGAATGTTGTCAAACTAGTAATCCATTGAAAAAAGCTGAGTTGTTAGTATTGGCTTTTGATTGATACATAAGATTTATTATGGTATGTACTGCTACAATGTAATCATGCATCGTGAGTGGAGCTCGTGGAGAGTCATCTTTATCTGCTAACCAATTCTATGAGTAGTTGTGAGCTCAGGGTGAGCTTATAGAGAGTAATCCTAGTGAGTAGGAAGGGATCCATCGAAAGCATTGATAATAGTAGGAAGATATGCATCGATGGATGATGGGGAAACCCAATTGAATGATGGTGTACTTGCGAAAACTAACTCATGGGTTAGGTATGGTGTTCCCTCAACCATATCCTCCTACTCCTCCAGCTCCTCTAGAAGACCCTCACTCACTATGATGTTTTCATTTTTTTATAATACATTTGAATGTATATTTCTTCATAATATAATATATTTACATTTCTATATAGTGTTTTTTAATATCATTTTCAATATTTTGATATTATTTGTTTATAATTTTTTTTGTTTTCAAAATTTATTACTATATTATTTCTTTAATTATTTTTAATTTTTCTAATAATTTAATGTTCGTAGTTATTTATTTAATTATTAATATTTATTATTTTATAAATATGTTTAATTTGTTATTGTTGAAGTGTTTTTTTGAGATTTCTGTGGTTTTTATAATTTTATAATTTATAATTTTTATTATTTTTATTTTTAATAATATTTTTAATTATAATATAATTATTATTATATGAATATTATTTTATTTTATTTATATTAATATTATATTAGTCTTATTTTATTATTATTATTATATTATTATTATTATTATTATTATTTTTAATGAAACAATGATGATTTTATCAATATTATTTAATTAATATTATGTTATTATTGTTGTTATTATTGAGAGATGAGAGATGTTATACAATCTCTCCCTAGATTCGACGCCAATATGGTTCATGTATTCTCTGATTTTGTTTAATGTTATTCTTCCTTAAGGTTGATTTGTTATTTATAGGTATGTGCTGGTCTGGATGTGAGAATTATATTGTTATTGGTGCGAATGGTTCTCTCATCGCTGGTGAGACTCTCTGATTTATGATGTTGATTGTAGAGGAAGGCAACATGACACCTTTTGTGGATGGACCGAACAATGAGACATTTTTGGGTGAAGGCTGCATGAGATCGTTAGGCGCAGGAAGAGTGATCATCATCGGTGGGGGATGGGAAAACAATAGAGCTTCTTTTTTCCCTTTTTATAATTTGATATGCATCATAGAAGTGATTGGTGTTGAGAGATCATCACCAGCTATGGATTTCATGGAGACTCAAGTGTAATTTGATGGTGATTTCATCAAAATAGACATTTTTTATGTGTATACGGAATTGGAACCACTATCTACTCGTGTTAAGAGTGTCCTTATTTCATGGAGTATGATATCAATCAATTTATTAATTATTGTAAATGATGAATTCCTTTCCATCATGATCATTAATGTCATTCCCTCTAGGAGTCAACATAGAAAAGGAAACACTACTTATATCCAGGAATATACAAAGGTTGTCTAAGACTGGATGAACTTGTAGAACGTGTTTCATGAAATGTAAATCTTTTATATTTCATGTGAATTTGTTTACGAAATTTATTTTATCATATATTGTTCATTTTGGATGGACTAAAAATCAGAGCATGAGGTATCAATTAAATTTCACCCAAACTTGGTTATATAAAATTCCTCGAATGGGATCATAGTTTCAATCCATTTTATGTTAGAAGCTCTTGTGTCAAATAATGGGTAAATGTCCATGGTTTTCTCTTGGTAATTTATGGTCATTTTTCATGTTGCATGATGATGTTGACATCTTTATTTCTCATGTCGATAGTATTTTTCTTGCAACAGATGAGGATGAATTCAGTCAACATATCATGTATGAGAATATTCCCCATTTCTACTATTTTCGCAAGAAGATTGGTCATTATGATAGAAACTAAAGGATTTGTTTGGTGTTTGTTTATTTCTATACAAAATTTCACGAGGAATGCATGTGATTTTAAATGAATAAGGTTGATAAAACAGCTAGACTGACTAGATCCAATGATGCGGTGGCCTTCCCTATAGAGAAATAATGATGTAATTTTTCTTCTATACATGATTATATAGGGGATGACATTAAAAATTGTGTACAACCTATTTTGAATATATTGGCTTCCTCTAGTGGAAATCAAGGATAGTGCAGTACATAGACATCTTGTGCATAAATATTTAACGATTAAGAGACCATTTATAATGATAGTGTTATGGTCAAAGGATATGATTATGTAGTGGAGAAACTGAACGAGGAAGAAATTCAACAAGTGATCGATCAAGAGTTTATGGATGAGTAGTAAGTTGGAACAAGTCAATGTAAAGGCTAGAAAAATAATATTTTTCTTCTCTTTTGAAGCACCAAATGAAAGATATTTTTTATGATGATGGCACCTAAATGTTTCCTTCTTAGAAACCTCTATGTCTAAAACTTCTACCGTGGTAGTGAGTGGTGACTATCATTGGGATTATACATCATTTGAGTATAATATTTACTGAAAGCATGGAGATTTTCTACCAAAAAATGATGATATGGGAGGTATCCCATAGGTCATGTCTAATGATGTTGGAATGATGATGAACCAATGGGGAGGTCCCCTAGAAAAATTAAGAATCATCTTACACCATAGCCGTAAAGGATCGTGTAGATTTATACAATGCTCCTTAATTAAAAACCATTATAGTCTGAGTGGGAGTCAGTTTAAAATTTTGTAGCCTCTACCTACGGTCATGATAATGATATTAATTGTTATGATATGTATCTTTTACTTTTGGGTGAGGTTTTTTCTCATTTATTTTCCCCGTCAATTGTATTCTAGTTTGATACTTTCCTCATAATTTTAATGGATAGTTAGAAGTATTATATTTAGCTGGAAATAAAAATTATTATTATAATTTAATATTATATTATATTATTATTATGTTATATTATAATAATTATAATAAGTATTTTATATATTTTGTTAGTTTGTTCTCTTATTTCATAATGTTTTTTACGATGGTTAGATTTTCCCATTCACAACAGTGTTTTTTAAATACCAGAAGAAATTATTTTTGTTGGGATCCTTACTCAAAATCAACATAAAAAATAAATACATTTATTGTAGTGTGGTGCTATAGACTTTTTAGGATTGAATTATTTATAGTTTTTGGATGTGGGATGGGCACATTCACATTTTCGAGTGCTGCATTGTGGAGAGAGGTTGTTGTGACTTAGTGTTTTATGATAATACGAGAAAATTAGGGGCAATAATGTCGGAGGTAATCTTGGTTATATCCCCTCACCCTAGTTGAATAGTATATTCACCATAGACCTTTCATTGGACATAGACACATGTTTTACCTAGGGTGGTGATATAGTCTCCTCCAATTGTGCAGTGGCCTCGGTGGTCTACTACGTGGTCTTAAGAGATGTGATGAGGTCCTCCAAAAATATTTCGTCCTATAAATACCACCAAAACCCCTAAATTGGTTATACCCCGCTACTTAATCTTGATACTTAGCCACAAAAAGGTTCTTTTTGAAGGCATTTATGCCCCTTTATATAGGGATAAAGCCCAAATTCTTTAGTTCAATCTCTGATGATTTTTAGTAGGATATTTCTCTTTTCTCGAGGAATCTTCCATTTGATCTCATTTCCATAGAATCATTATTTCCATATTACAGTGGATTATCTCCATCATTCTAATGGGGTTTTATTTGTTGTTTACCAATGCATTCATTGAACAACATCTATGGGAGATCAAAGTTTCATCACGACATAAGTGATCATATATCTTGTGACATTGATTCACTCTCATGTAATTAATGTTGTATCATTTTGTAGGGTATTCGATTATTCTCAATTTTTTTTTAAATAAAAAATATCCCATGTTTTTAACTTTGGATGGATGTAGGATAAAACCTATTAATTAATAATGTGTATTAAATAATGTAATTATTCTACGATTAGTGATAACATGTTGTTTCATTCCCCCGTGATTTTGGCTGGCTTGTTATTTTTATAGACATGGTTTTATTTATACAATGATTTTATGGTATTTTTTTTGGAATAAATTATAATGATTAAATTGTTGAATTTGGATAATGAACATAATGGTGAAAATTTTTTGTTGTTCCAATAATGAATTAAAGGGGACGAGTGGTTAACAAATATGGTGTTTCTCGTATTTTATAATAATCAAGTTTATGCAAATATTTATGTTTGTGCATTATTCAATGTTTTAATGGAAATGGTCGATGAACTAGAACAATTAAATCTTAATTATGATTATAAAATACATTATTAATTTGATTTGTTCTACCTTATATTTGTTGAAATTGGATGCATGTGTTAGATAGTGGGTTGAAACAATTTAATAGCTAGTTATCGCTATTTCAATAAGTTGTATTAGTTGGAACATGTTGATAATAACCAACATGGACTTCAGTATCCCTGAGAGGGGAATGGGTGAATCACTAATATAATTTTAATTCAACTTTACATTTTTTAGAATGAACATTTTCATGAGAATAAATTATTTGTTCACTTTTGAAAAACAATCAAACAGGAAACCACAAGAACATAATAAGATAATGATTTCACCACAAAACCAGATAACCTAGCACTTGGTATGGTTGGGAAATAACTAGATACAACACAATACAATGTAAATCTATCCATTTTTTGCAGAATAAAATAGGTAGGATATTCTTATCCACTCATGTATAATTATCTTAAAATATATATTTCATGTGATTAATGTAGCATGAAATGATTTATTTAGATTTTTGTAACAAACATGACAAATTGATTCGTGATCAACAATCAAAAATATGATAATTCTAAACGATTCATCTAAATCATACCCAGAAGCATTTAAGAACATCATTAACATTATAATTATACTTTTATTGATTTTTTAATCGAATTCCCATGTCTTATTTATCAATACAGATAATATAACTCTGTTAGAATATAGCTAAAACAATACTATGATTCTTCTACTTTTTCCATGAAATATCAATAAGATTTCCAATTCCAATTATCTAGAACAATATGATAACCAGGTGAATAAGATCCCTCTCATCTTCTTCTTCTTCTTCTCTCTCATAATCATTATCATGAAAGATCAATCTGAATACATCATATTTCTATAAATATGTAGCCTATCCCTTGGAAGAGTTGTTTATAGAAAACTAAATTAAAATACACTAACTTATAATAAGAGTTTAATAATTCATTAAATGTATGGATTGTTATCTCTTATTTCAAATTTAATTTTTATTGTAATATTATATATGAAAAATATTCAATGTTTTATAAATGAAATTATTTTTTAACTATTAGACACTGAATTGAAATATTTATTTATTATTAATTACATTCTATGTTTTATATAATATAGAAATAAAATTTGGTTAACTGGATAGTGGTGTTATTATAAATCTTATTGAAAAATAATATTATTATGATGGATAGTTGGATGAAATTTTATAGTAGAATATATAAATATATATATATATATTTATGATAAAGAGGTAAATATGATAATTAAATAAAAAAATTATGATAAATGTAAGTATAAATTAATTTATTTAGAAATAGATATCGAATGTAAATGGGAAAATTATTATATATAGATACAATAGTTTCATGTTTCTATAATTTGATTGATTAATCAATTGAAAATTTGTTTCACAATGTGTTTAAAATTTTGATAACTGTATGGTGATACACTGTGTCTTTAGAGGATTTTAGGATATATTGATAATTTTTCATACACATTTGAGTATATATTTCCAATTATTTTTGGTAGATATCGAAATTATTCTTGTAGTTTGGTCTGTATAAAATAATATTTATTTAAAAAGTTTCCTATAAAACATTTTAAATATATTATGTGTTCTAATGTTCAATAAAATTAATTTAATATGAAATTATGTGTAGTTTTAATTTTTTTCACATAAATAGTGTGATGGATTGAACCTTAGTGGCCTTTCCCTTTGAGTGGGTTGGGCATTTGAGGCACTTGGAGGAGGATTCGTGGTTTTTGTAGGATAAATGATGAACAAATATGGGTTCCACTTCAATTTGAGGCTTGGAAACATTTTGGAACCATAGGATTTGTTGTAATCCAAGCATTAGTGGTGTGGTGTCCGAAATTCTATATTGGGATACTCAAAGGAAGAAAATTTTGGCTACACCTTATTAGGCCAAGAAGTCCCATTGTGATTGGATTCAACATAGTCCCTTCCCCAATGTTGAGAATTTTCGCATGGAATGAGGTAGTTGTGTTGTAGTGGTTTATGAGGCTACATCCATATCACATGTGGATGCAACGTTAGTAAAAAGCTGGGCTGTAGTCCCTCCCCAAGATAAATAAGATATGAACTGTGGATCTAATAGTGGATTCTATAAATAGGTTTTACGGAGGGTCATGATATGGTATCCTCCCATTGTTCAGTTTTATAGGTGGTCTACTATTGAATCGTTGGGGATGTGTCAGGGTCCTCTAATAATATATTTGAAAATAAATACCCATGAGGTCCTAGTACCCAATTTTATCCAAATCCATCCTATTCAACACAAGACACCCAAAAATTATTTTTGAAAGTATTTATTCCCTATATTGATTAGGAAGATTCTAAAATTACTAACTTTTTATGTGATGATCTGAAGATGGATCTTTCCCTTTTCGAGCAGTTTCTCTCCCATTGATCTCATTTCCTCGCATTCATTCTTTCTATGTTATGGATGATGATATTAAACGTCATAATGTTGTTTTATTTTCAGTTTATCATTTTTTTCATGGACCAAAATCCATTAAATAATATATTTTTCTCATGTTAGAGGTGGTTAGTGATCAGTGACATTTATTCATTCTCTTGTGAATAATATTAAGTCATTGATGAAGTAAATTCATTTCTTCTTCTATTTATTTACACGAATTCATAATTATACCATTGTTTATCACAATGGATGGTGGAGGAATTTCACTTACTACTATTGGACTAGATTTAATAATGGAATTTGATTATGATTAGAGATCGCACGTTCTTTCTTTTCACCATGTTAATTTATTTAATGTTGTTTTTATAGATTTCTTTATATTTATAATACAATTTTTATATAAATATTTTATTATTGGGTTATCATGTTGAAATATATGAATTTGGATAAAGAAAAAAATGTCCATAAATATTTTATTTTTTGGATAAATAATTAAATAGGAGACATGTTTAAAAAATCTTTTGTTTCTCATAATTTAATGGTAATCAAATTGATGAAATTGAGCATTTTTAACTAAATGTTTTAATACATGAATTAATGTAATTGGAAATTTAACATGAAGTTAGAATTCATTTTGATGAAAAAAAAAAGAAATTATTAATTTGATTGGTTCCCTTATATTTTTTTTGAAGTATGACGTTTATGTCATGGACAATTATTATATAATTTAATAGCTTGTGGATAATTTGGGTATTCATTGTTTTCATATTGAATATTGAAATAAAAACATTTTTTTTGGTCATCCATTTAATTTTTTTAACTACATGATATATATTATTAAATATTTTCTAATTTTAATATATATCCTTGATTTGGGATTCAATTTACCAAATGAGATAATTTACATTTCCCATTCAATTGTTTGGAGTTCTCTATTTGGGATGCCAAATTGGCTATCCAATATAAACATATCATTTTTTATGTCCATATATGGATTCTACTACACAATATATCCTATCTATCCATTGATTTGAGATATTCCATATGTTGATGGGTATGTTGTATGGCATTAACTTTGGGTCAGCCTCCCCTTGGCTATGCAGTTTTTTTATTAGTGTTATATAAGTGGTTCAATAACTCATATGGTGAATGTGTTTGATATATAAAACCTTTATGAAAATCATCCTTTTTGGATTTCCTGTTCATCTGTTAAGTAGATATCCATATTATCGAAATTGACTCCCTTTTTCCACTAGTGGTTAGTTTCCTTCATGATGGGGGTGCGGTCTAATTTTTATTACTTTGATAATGATAATAATCTCCTCATCTTCAAAATTTATGGTAATGGTGCTATCATCCTCATAGGAGAACTCATCCTGTGGCCCACTGAGCACCCCTACACAATAACGTTGTGAAACTCATGGTGGAGTATATCGGGGTTCTTCCATGTTGAAGATGTGTGACCACTGCTCGAATCTAGAGACCTAGTGTGATCAACTGATTTCAACATCCAACCAATCAATGAGATTAGTTTTCATGGATCTTAAATTTATATGGACACTGAGGCATTTTTTGAGGTTGTAAATTTTTTATACACTATTCTTTCTCTATTACAACATATAGTGAACAATTTAATTTTTACAATTCTTTTTATACTAGTTAGCCATATTCTTTTCCTCTATACACTATAATCTATTTTTGTTTTGAGTATATAATAAAATTTTATGTTTTAGTGATTTTATTATAATGAAGTAGGTTTCAATGGGAATAACGAACCTAAATCCTAGTGTTGCCTTGTTTTTCTATTATAATTTCTTCTTAAAAAAGTTGTTGTTTGTTTCATTATCCCCACATCGACTATCTGTTTAGGTGTGTTTACATTGAATCAAAATTAATTTTTCTACATTGTATATTTAATTAATGAATATTTTTATTAAATTATTCCTATAATTTTATGGAGGGGATTGTTTTCTTCCATCACCACAAAACATAGTGGTAGCCGAGACACCCGGAAAGACAATGGATCCTGAGAAATTTGAAATAGATCAATTTCATGGGAGAATGGGTTTTAATCAATTTCGATTATAAATGTGATCCCTATTAGACCAAAAAGACAATCATGATTCCCCATGCAGACTAACCAATCACCGTGTATGTCTTTAGACTAAAGGTCAAATAGTAAAAACCAATTCGACTGTCCATCTCGTCATTTTGATTATTCCAAAAATATCATTAACATTTTCTATATATGATTATGCCCTCTAATAGGTTGATTATGATACCTATGGAGATAGTATTTAGTATAAACATTAAATATTATATCTGAAATGATATTTAATTGTCATTTGGTAATTGTATCAGAAATTAAATAACATCATGTTACATGATGAAACCATTATCCAGACATACCTTGATTATTTTAATTCATTCTATATTTCTACTTATATTGTCTAGTATGTGTTTTAGAGATTATGTGCATTTCTGATGCATTCCTTCATTTCCTCTATATATTTTACTCTCCTTTTGTTATTATTGACTAATAAATGTTCATTTTTTGTTGTTGTTCTTTCAAGGATTAGGTGGCTAAGAGACCGAAGAATGAAAATCCTAGTGCCTCTTTTGTTTTTTGTCCTCGTTTCTGATTTTACAACTATATTTTTCTACAATTCCAATATAATCAGTCTATTTGGGAGTGTATTTATTTTAAAAAAATTCATCGTTCATTTTTATATATTTAGATGAACAATATTGTTTATTAAGTTGACCTTTGAATTATATGTTTTGGGTTTTATTCCACTGTTACCCCATAATACATTTTATAGATAAATAAATAGTTCTTCCAAAGTGGGAAACAATTATATTTTGATTGGAAAATAAAATATGTAATTAAAACCAATTCTTTAATATAGATAAATTATTGGGGGCCAGGTTTCTCTTTTCATGTAATGAATTAGTGTCTACTGTTGGGTTGGTGAGTGCCCTTTTGCATGTGAAGGCTAAATGCCGTTATTTTAGGGCAATGGTTACTTCTTGATTGTTCATGATTATTTATACAATTTTTTTTGATCTTTATACGAGCCATTTTATGTGATGTTGTTTTAGATATTTATTACTGATGAGATTTGGTATGGAAGGCAGGAGTTTGTTGAAGTAGTTGACGCCCATGATGGCGAGGTGATTGATGATATGAATGAGGGTGTTTGGGATGAAACTATATTTGATGGAATTAGTATAATTTAGGTTTAATATTTAATTCCACTCTAGGATGACATGATTTCTTATTAATGAATGTATTTAATGGTTGGATGATTAGGTTGCATATTTTAGCAACATTCGTTTTTCTGCAACATGTGGTAATTGTTGTGTTTTGATAAATCACTATGTGGTATCATCGAATTTTTTCCTATTATTCCTAGAAGTATGGAATGGTTATAATGTTTATGAAATATTAAAACCATTTATTTTGTTATAGCTAATAATAAAATGATAATGTTAATCCTGAGAGTCCATGTATTCAGTTGGTCTATACTTCTAGTGCATGGATTTCACATAGAAGTTTAATGAAAAATAATAAAAATATTATTAAATAATATTTAATGAATTAACTATCATGAAGTGAAAAGTTAAAATAATATTATGAATTTAATAACTCTAAATTAATTGCTTGTATGTGTATAGGATATCAAGTTCATAGATGTATCAGTCATGTGTCTGATAGACAATAAATATAGTTGAGATAGTGCGTCGAATAACGCCTATTGTGTGGTCATTTTATATACTATATATTTCATTTTTTCTGATAATATACACTAACCAACCCATGATAGTAGGTTTAATGTCACCTAGTGGACTATGGGAGGGTGTTTTCCATAGCATTTAGGTTTGAGAGGGAACGATGAATGACTACACCAAATTATACTATTCTCTACCTATAATACTATTCTATGCTAGTATGCATGGGGGTTTGTATCCCAATAAAGGATTATGTGGTCTACAATGGATTATGGATATTCCACCCACATGTATCTCTATATATAGTATCTAAATGATTATTATAGGAATGATATTTATGGTCTGTCAGGGATTGAGATACCATACTAATTGTATGGGATTCAAATGCTTTGTGTATAATACCTGATGTATGATAAACGTTATAAGGGTTATGGTGGGACCTGAAAACAACATGGTTACTATATATCATTTTATCATAAGTTGTTGAATATATTCAATGAATTATATGCATTTAATGATACATAGGCATGATGTCTTCATGATACCATTTCGGTTGATAGATAGCTCCATCCATTAAACGTTATGTCATAGTAGTAAACTAATGTGCAAGGGGAAATGTGGTTTCCTTGTTATGGTGTAGGGGATCCTATAATTTTGGTATATATTATAATTTTTTTAACATTAATTATTAATATTTGTAATGATTTTATTTTTTGTTGGACCCCAATATGATAGACATATGTAGATGCCTTGGTCATACAATATGGATTAGATAGAACAAGTGTGTTTCATTTTATATTTTGTTTTCCCTTTAATGATGAATGTGTAATTTTATATTTTACTTTTATAAATTTATAAACAATATTTATATTTTAATAAAAATAAAATTTTATGATGTGGAACAAATTAAACACATTAAGTGTGAAGTGAAAACATAAGAAATTGACCGTTATGTGAATTTTTAACATTAAACCACAATCACTTGTCAATTTGATTGTCAAAATATATTATGGAATTCGAGGTAATTTATTACATTTCTAACATTCTCAAAATGACTTTTTATTTGCCATTGGTATTAAAAATGAGGAAACACACTTGAATTTTTGTGAATTCATAAGAGAACAATGATTATTGATTAACATAAAATTCTATGAAATGATACATAATTTATTTATAATTTATAATAATCTTGAGAATATCTTACAGTTATCCAAAAAGGTTGGTATGATCAAAATTTAGGGTTTCCCGTAAAATTTGGAGTTAAGTGAGAAATCAGATAAAGGATGTTAAAAACCAACGAAAGATGGATTGTAATGATATAATTGGATAAAAATACATTTGTCCTGTTTGATCTATAGGATTCAATGCCACATCCAATGAAATCTGGTGCCCCTCGATATGATTGAAAATAACATGTATCATTATATTGTTTTAGTAAAATTACATATATACCATTCGGGTGGTCATAAATATGAAGATTACTTAAAATTGATGTCAAAATCTAGTAGAACATCCTTGAATAATTTTTGATATGTTGGAATCAATCATGTGTCAACCCAATGCTGATATTTATTCTTATGCATACAGTAAGTGTCTAGTGTTTAATACCAACCAAAGTATTTTTTTTACATTAAATTATTGTAACGTGATTTTTATGTCATTTATAATCATTAGGAATCATTGAATCATCGATCTGATACTTGAATTGCTCAGTATGATAGAAGATCATGTGGTTCTAAGAGATTTGGTGTTAATTGAAAAAATCACATATGATTATTTAATTCCATGTAAACATTCATGGTTTGAAATGAAATTATGGGAGAATTATCAATAAGTTGTTTCTAATCTATTGAAATCAATACTTCCTCCATTATATTATAGTGTCTTAATATATGATTGAAAACAATGTGTAACAATTCCTAGTTTTATTAAAATTTAATATCACCCACTAGGAAGGTGTTTAAAAAATGAATTTGGGTTTATTTTAAAATCATGGATAATATTCCATGAATAATTTTTAATATATTTCAATCAACCATGATTCAATTTGATTCTAATATTGGTCAGTATAATTTATTGAATGATTTTACAAGATTAACTTTTTTCTAATAATTGAGTGATCATATGGTTAGGGTTCAAAAATAACTACATGATCTTTATTTAATAATAAATCATAGAAAATGATATTTGTGTCATTTAAAAAATATAATATTCTTTTTTACATTAATAAGATTCCAAAATTTCATAGTATGATCCAATGTGGCGTTCACTGCAGAAATTTAGAGTTATGAAACAAATGACATTTATGGGAATAAATCCAAAATAACATACTTGTATTATTATGAAATTATGCGTTAATTATCACCCATTCATTATTGTTCTTTTGGAATCAATGTCTCTTTAATCAGATGCTCAGGATGATCAGTATTATTGAAAACAATGGGTAACATTTTACATTTTTATTGAAATGACATAAATCCTCTCACGTGTAAAACTATGAAAATAACATCAAATTGATGTTAATAAGGTAGAAAATTATTCCATGAATAATTTTTTTATTATGGAAAAAAACATTAATATGATTCTTAGGTAGATATTTATGACTTATGTTACGATTTAATGTTATTAAATATTTTCTAAAAATTGAAATAACATGTTTCTAGGGTATTAAAATGACCAATCATCCTCCAATTGAAATGAAATATCTGAATAATGATAATTTATTCATTTAAAAGAAATATGAATCATTATCACATTGATTAGATACCAATATTTCTTATTATATCGTAATATGTCTTTATCACATGCATATGTAGCTAAGTGAAAAATCACACAAAAGGGGTGATTTCACGATCGTTGAAGACCATAGCCAAATTATTTTTTAATCCAAATAATGTCATGAAGTATAGGGATGAAAATGATCATTTCAGAAGGAGAGTAAGTGGGTTAATTACTAAAAATTATAATAACTTATTAATATTGCATTTTCATTATTTGTTATTAATATAGATCATTCATTGAGTTGTTTTTAATGAGTCTAAAATATTAATTGAATCAAATGAATGTCCACACAATATTAATATGATAAATGAAATTGTTCCTAAGGATGAATTCATGTGAGTTATATAATTATTTCTTTATTTTTCTAAATCATATAATTCAATTAATAATTTCATTATTATGTTATTAATTGAAATGTATGTTTGGTGAATGTAATTTATTTTCCAAGACTGCTAAAATGATCATTCATTCAGGATTCAGTTCCTTACTATCATTGAAATGTATTAAAATAATTCAACATCTATTGGAAGATGTTGAAATGGCATCAAAATTTACCATAGAAAAAGGTGTCTCATTGTAGAAGGATTGGCATGCAATGCGGGGCTAACCGCTGGAAGGCCAATTGTGATGGGTTGCTATAGTAGTCATAATTTCACTTTTGTGATTTTTATTATTTCTGATGGCCTGTCACAAATACTATGTTGGTATGTATATATTTTCTATTGGACTAATCAAAATTTACTTTCAATTGTTTTTAGTATTTGTGACACCACTTCTTAAGCACTATGTCGATATATATGTATTTGTGAAGAGACCCATCACAAAAACCTTTTTAACTGCCACCCCTAATTAATATGGGATGAACATATCTGTTGGGTCCCATAACAAATTGTATTTTTTCCAATGAGAAGGTTGTTTCAAATACTTCCATCCTAAATAATATTACCTTTATAAACCACTATTTAATTTTTTACATTTTACTTCTCTCAACTCATCTCTCCCTCTTTATTCACATATTTTTCTATTATATTTTATTTTATAGAAATTTTTATTCCTTCCTTCATGTGGATGATTATATTTTAATGTATTAATCTATTTTTTTATTTTTTAGTTTATTAATTATATATTATTTTATTTATTATTCATGTTAACAAGTAAAAATTAAATGAATTTAAAATTAGATAGATTTATTTTTCATTATATATTTTTACCAATATATTAAATCATGATTAATTTTTATTTAAAAGTAAATATTATAAATTTTTAATAATTTTGTTATACTATCATTAATTTATAATAATTAAGTGCAATTATTATTATTTATTAATAATTAGATATAATTAGTATTTTTAATTTTAATTAGTAATAATTAATATTTATTATTATTAATAAGTTGTTATTAGTCTTACTCATAAATAATTTGTAAAAAATATAATAAATTGTAGTTGTCAGTAGTAAATATAAATAATTAGAGCTAATTCATAATATTTATTATTAATTAGGAATATCAACCAGAAATTAGTAAATGTAAGGGTTAATTGGTAAAAATTATGAAAAATTAGTAGAAATTAGTAATAATTATGAATAAATAGTATTAAATAGTAAAAATTACCAAATGGTAGTAATTATTGGTAATTGTAAATATTAGTTAATTAAAATTAGTAATAAATAGTAATACATACCTATATATAGTACTAATTATTAATAATTAGTAATAATTAGAATAATTAGAAATATTTTGTAACAATTAGTAAAAATTAGCGGTAATTAGCGATGAATTGTAATAATTAGTAATAATTATTAATAATTAGCAGTAATAAATAATAATTAAACGTAATCAGTAATAATTAAGAGTAATTTTTAATAATTTAGAATAATTTGTTATAAATAGAAGTAATTCATAACATATAACTGTAATTAGTAATAAATAGTAGTAATTTATAATAAATAGGAATAAATAAAAATAAATAGTACTAAATATAAATAAATATATATAAATAGTAATAATTAGTTATAATTAGTAATAAGTATAAATATTTACAAATATATTTTAATAAATTGTAAAAAATTGTTATAACAATTAATAAATACAACTAAATACTAATAAATAGTATAAATTAGTATTAAATTGTAAAAAATTAAAATATTAAAAAATTAAGAGTGAAAAATAATGACAATTAATAATAATTAAGTATAAGTATTAATAATTAATAAAAATTTGTTGGAATTTGTATTAATTACCCATAGATTGTAATATTTATCAATAAAAAGTAATTATTATAATTAAATAGAAATAATAATTAATATATTGTATTAATTAATAATTATTAGTAATTAGTAGTGACTATTACCATCAATTTGAGGTGATTTACAGGGTAAGATTCTGGATATTTTATCTTGTTTTGGTGTTCTAATAATAATAGAAAATAATATTCAAACCATTTAAATATTAAATCACAATCTATGGAGTCATAAGAGTCCAAGAAATATCCAACAGAGTCCGAGAGTAAGACAAAGACCGAGGATCAGACCAGTGTGAAAAAATATTTGATGTTGCAACATGAATGTTGGCAAACTAGTAATCCAATGAAAAAAGATGAGTTGTTAGTATTGGCTTTTTATTGATACATAAGATTTATTATGGTATGTACTGCTACAATGTAAACGTGCATCGTGAGTGGAGCTCGTGGAGAGTCATCTTTATCTGCTAACCAATTCTATTAGTAGTTGTGAGCTCAGGGTGAGCTTATAGAGAGTAATCCTAGTGAGTAGGAAGGGATCCATCGAAAGCATTGATAATAGTAAGAAGATATGCATCGATGGATGATGGGGAAACCCAATTGAATGATAGTGTACATGGGAAGACTAACTCATGGTTTAGGTATGGTGTTCCCTCAACCATCTCCTCCTACTCCTCCAGCTCCTCTAGAAGACCCTCACTCACTATGATGTTTTCATTTTTTTATAATACATTTGAATGTATATTTCATCATAATATAATATATTTATATTTCTATATAATGTTTTTTTAATATCATTTTCAATATTTTGAATTTATTTGTTTATAATTTTTTTTCAAAATTTATTACTATATTAATTATTTAATTATTTTTAATTTTTCTAATAATTTAATGTTCATTGTTATTTATTTAATTATTAATATTTATTATTTTATAATTATGTTTAATTTGTTATTGTTGAAGTGTTTTTTTGAGATTATTGTGGTTTTTATAATTTTATAATTTATAATTTTTATTTTTTTTATTTTTAATAATTTTTTTATTATTATATAATTATTATTATATGAATATTATTTTATTTTATTTATATTAATATTATATTAGTCTTATTTTATTATTAATATTATATTTTTATTATTAAATTATTATTTTTAATGAAACAATGATGATTATATCAATATTATTTAATTAATATTATTTTATTGTTGTTGTTATTATTGAGAGATGAGAGATGTTATACAATCTCTCCCTAGATTCGACGCCATTACGATTCATGTATTCTATGATTTTGTTTAATGTTATTCTTCCTTGAGGTTGATTTGTTATTTATAGGTTTGTTCTGGTCTGGATGTGAGAATTATATTTTTATTAGTGCGAGTAGTTCTCTCATCTCTGGTGAGACTCTCTGATTTTTGATGTTGATTGTAGAAGAAGGCAACATGACACCTTTTGTGGATGGACTGAACAATGGGACATTTTTTGGTGAAGGCTGCATGAGATCGTTAGGCGCGGGAAGAGTGATAATCATCAGTGGGGGATGCGAAAACAATAGAGCTTCTTTTTTCCATTGTTATAATTTGATATGCATCATATATGTGATTGGTGTTGATAGATCATCACCGGCTATGGATTGCATGGAGACTCAAGTGTATTTTGATGCTGATTTCATCAAAATGGACATTTTTTTTTGTGTATACAGAATTGGATCCAATATCTACTCGTGTGTTTAGTGTCCTTGTTTCATGGAGGATGATATCAATCAATTTATTAATTCTTGTAAATGATGAATCCCTTTCCTTCATGATCATTAAAGTCATTCCCTCTAGGAGTATACATATAAATGGAAACACTACTTATATCCAGGAATATACAAAGGTTGTCTGAGACTGGATGAACTTGTAGAACGTGTTTCATGAAATCTAAAACTTTTATATTTCATGTGAATTTGTTTAGGAAATGTATTTTATCAAATATTGTTCATTTTGGATGGACTAAAAATGAGAGCATGAGGTATCAATTAAATTTCACCCAAACTTGGTTATATAAAATTCCTCGAATGGGATCGTAGTTTCAATCCATTTTATGTTAGAAGCTCTTGTGTCAAATAATGTGTAAATGTCCATGGTTTTGTCTTGGTAATTTATGGTCATTTTTCATGTTGCATGATGATGTTGAAATCTTTATTTCTCATGTCGATAGTATTTTTCTTGCAACAGATGAGGATGAATTCCGTCCACATATCATGTATGGGAATATTCCCCATTTCTACTATTTTCGCAAGAAGATTGGTCATTATGATAGAAACTAAAGGATTTGTTTGGTGTTTGTTTATTTCTATACAAAATTTCATGAGGAATGCATGTGAAATGTATTAACATAATTGTAATGTATTTTTGGTCAATGTAATCTATTTTCCAAGACTGCTAAAATGATCATTCATTCAGGATTCAATTCCTTACTATCATTGAAATGTATTAAAATAATTCTACATCTATTGGAAGATGTTGAAATGGCATAAAAATTTACCATAGAAAAAGGTGTCTCATCATAGAAGGATTGGCATGCAATGCGGGGCTAACCGCTGGAAGGCCAATTGTGATGGGTTGCTACAGCAATCATAATTTCACTTTTGTGTTTTTTATTATTTCTGATGGCCTGTCACAAATACTATGTTGGTATGTATATATTTTCTATTGGATTAATCACAATTTCCTTTCAATTGTTTTTATTATTTGTGACACCACTTCTTAAGAACTATGTCGATATAAATGTATTTGTGAAGAGACCCATCACAGAAACATTTTTAACTGCCACCCCTAATTAATATGGGATGAACATTTCTGTTGGGTCCCATAACAAATTGTATTTTTTCCAATGAGAATGTTGTTTCAAATACTTCCATCCTAAATAATATTACCTTTATAAACCACTATTTAATTTTTTACATTTTACTTCTCTCAACTCATCTATCCCTCTTTATTCACATACTTTTTTATTATATTTTATTTTATTGAAATGTTTATTCCTTCCTTCATGTGGATGATTATATTTTAATGTATTAATCTATTTTTTATTTTTTATTGTATTAATTATATATTATTTTATTTATTATTCATGTTAACTAGTAAAAATTAAATGAATTTAAAATTAGATTGCTTTATTTTTCATTATTTATTTTTACCAATATATTAATTCAAGATGATTTTTTATTTAAAAGTTAATATTATAAATTTTTAATAATTGTGTTATACTATAATTAATTTATAATAATTAAGTTAAATTATTATTTTTTATTATTAATTAGATATAATTAGTATTTTTAATGTTAATTAGTAATAATTAGTATTTATTATTATTAATAAGTTGTTGTTAGTATTACTCATAAATAATTTGTAAAAAATATAATAAATTGTTGTTGTCAGTAGTAGATATAAATAATTAGAGCTAATTCATAATATATATTATTAATTAGGATTATCAACCAGAAATTAGTAAATGTAAGAGCTAACTGGTAAAAATTATGAAAAATTAGTAGAAATTACTAATAATTATGTATAAATATGATTAAATAGTAAAAATTACCAAATGGTAGTAATTATTGGTAATTGTAAATATTATTTAATTAAAATAAGTAATAAATAGTAATACATACCTATATATAGTACTAATTATTAATAATTAGTAATAATTAGAATAATTAGAAATATTTTGTAACAATTAGTAAAAATTAGGGGTAATTAGAGGTGAATTGTAATAATTAGTAATAAGTTTTAATAATTAGAAATAATAAGTAATAATTAAAGGTAATCAGTAATAATTAAGAGTAATTTTTAATAATTGAGAATAATTTGTTATAAATAGAAGTAATTCATAACATATAGCAGTAATTAGTAATAAATAGTAGTAATTTGTAATAAATATGAATAAATAAAAATAAATAGTACTAAATATAAATAAATATATAGAAATAGTAATAATTAGTTATAATTAGTAATAAGTATAAATATTTACAAATATATTTTAATAAATTGTAAAAAATTGTTATAACAATTAATAAATATAACTAAATACTAATAAATAGTATTAAATAGTAATAAATTGTAATAAATTATAATATTAAAAAATTAATAGTGGAAAATAATGATAATTAATAATAATTAAGTATAAGTATTAATAATTAATAAAAATTTGTTGGAATTTGTATTAATTACCCATAGATTGTAATTTTTATCAATAAAAAGTAATAATTATAATTAAATGGTGATAGTAAGTAATATATTGTATTAATTAATAATTATTAGTAATTATTAGTGACTATTACCATTAATTTGAGGTGATTTACAGGGTAAGATTCTGGATATTTTATCTTGTTTTGGTGTTCTAATATTAATAGAAAATAATATTCAAACCATTTAAATATTAAATTACATTCGATGGAGTCATAAGAGTCCAAGAAATATCCAACAGAGTCCGAGAGTAAGACAAAGACCGAGGATCAGACCAGTGAGAAAAAATATTTGATGTTGCAACATGAATGTTGGCAAACTAGTAATCCAATGAAAAAATATGAGTTGTTAGTATTGGCTTTTGATTGATACATAAGATTTATTATGGTATGTACTGCTACAATGTAAACATGCATCATGAGTGGAGCTCGTGGAGAGTCATCTTTATCTGCTAACCAATTCTATGGGTAGTTGTGAGCTCAGGGTGAGCTTATAGAGAGTAATCCTAGTGAGTAGGAAGGGATCCATCGAAATCATTGATAATAGTAGGAAGATATGCATCGATGGATGATTGGGCAACCCAATTGAAAGATGGTGTACATGCGAAAACTAACTCATGGTTTTGGTATGGTGTTCCCTCAACCATCTCCTCCTACTCCTCCAGCTCCTTTAGAAGACCCTCCCTCACCATGATGTTTTCATTTTTTTATAATACATTTGAATGTATATTTATTCATAATATAATATATTTACATTTCTATATAGTGTTTTTTTAATATCATTTTCAATTTTTTGATTTTATTTGTTTATAATTTTTTTTTAAAAAATTTATTACTAAATTATTTATTTAATTATTTTTAATTTTTCTAATAATTTATTGTTCGTTGTTATTTATTTAATTATTAATATTTATTATTTTATAATTATGTTTAATTTGTTATTGTTGAAGTGTTTTTTTGAGATTATTGTGGTTTTTATTATTTTATAATTTAAAATTTTTATTATTTCTATTTTTAATAATTTTTTTTATTATAATATAATTATTATTATATGAATATTATAATATTTTATTAATATTAATATTATATTAGTCTTATTTTATTATTAATATTATATTTTTATTATTAATATTATTATTTTTAATGAAACAATGATGATTATATCAATATTATTTAATTAATATTATGTTGTTATTGTTGTTATTATTGAGAGATGAGAGATGTTATACAATCTCTCCCTAGATTCGATGCCATTACGATTCATGTATTCTCTGATTTTGTTTAATGTTATTCATCCTTGAGGTTTATTTGTTATTTATAGGTTTGTGATGGTCTGGATGTGAGAATTATATTGTTATTGGTGCGAGTAGTTCTCTCATCACAAGTGAGACTCTCTGATTTATAATGTTTATTGTAGAGGAAGGCAACATGACACCTTTGGTGGATGGACGGAACAATGGGACATTTTTGGGTGAAGGGTGCATGAGATTGTTAAGCGCGAGAAGAGTGATCATCATCGGTGGGTGATGCGAAAACAATAGAGCTTCTTTTTTCCATTTTTATAATTTGATATGCATCATTGAAGTGATTGGTGTTGAGAGATCATCACCGGCTATGGATTTCATGGAGACTCAAGTGTATTTTGATGCTGATTTCATCAAAATGGACATTATTTATGTGTATACGGAATTGGATCAAATATCTACTCGTGTGTTGAGTGTCCTTGTTTCATGGAGGATGATATCAATCAATTTATTAATTCTTGTAAATGATGAATCCCTTTCCTTCATGATCATTAAAGTCATACCCTCTAGGAGTATACATATAAATGGAAACACTACTTATATCCGGGAATATACAAAGGTTGTCTGAGACTGGATGAACTTGTAGAACGTGTTTCATGAAATGTAAAACTTTTATATTTCATGTGAATTTGTTTACGAAATGTATTTTATCAAATATTGTTCATTCTGGATGGACTAAAAATGAGAGCATGATGTATCAATTAAATTTCACCCAAACTTGGTTATATAAAATTCCTCGAATGGGATCGTAGTTTCAATCCATTTTATGTTAGAAGCTCTTGTGTCAAATAATGGGTAAATGTCCATGGTTTTGTCTTGGTAATTTATGGTCATTTTTCATGTTGCATGATGATGTTGACATCTTTATTTCTCATGTCGATAGTATTTTTCTTTCAACAGATGAGGATGAATTCAGTCAACATATCATGAATGAGAATATTCCCTATTTCTACTTTTTTTGCAAGAAGATTGGTCATTATGATAGAAACTAAAGGATTTGTTTTGTGTTTGTTCATTTCTATACAAAATTTCACGAGGAATGCATGTGAAATGTATTAACATAATTGTAATGTATGTTTGGTGAATGTAATCTATTTTCCAAGACTGATAAAATGATCATTCATTCAGGATTCAATTCCTTACTATCATTGAAATGTATTAAAATAATTCTACATCTATTGGAAGATGTTGAAATGGAATCAAAGTTTACCATAGAAAAAGGTGGCTCATCGTAGAAGGATTGGCATGCAATGCGGGGCTAACCGCTGGAAGGCCAATTGAGATGGGTTGCTACAAGAATCATAATTTCACTTTTTTTATTTTTATTATTTCTGATGGCCTGTCACAAATACTATGTTGGTATGTATATATTTGCTATTGGACTAATCACAATTTCCTTTCAACTGTTTTTATTATTTTTGACACCACTTCTTAAGCACTATGTCGATATATATGTATTTGTGAAGAGACCCATCACAAAAACCTTTTCAACTGCCACCCCTAATTAATATGCGATGGACATTTCTGTTGGGTCCCATAATAAATTGTATTTTTTCCAATGAGAATGCTGTTTCAAATACTTCCATCCTAAATAATATTACCTTTATAAACCACTATTTAATTTTTTACATTTTACTTCTCTCAACTCATCTCTCCCTCTTTATTCACATACTTTTCTATTATATTTTATTTTATAGAAATTTTTATTCCTTCCTTCATGTGGATGATTATATTTTAATGTATTAATCTATTTTTTAATTTTTTAGTTTATTAATTATATATTATTTTATTTATTATTCATGTTAACTAGTAAAAATTAAATGAATTTAATATTAGATAGCTTTATTTTTCATTATTTATTTTTACCAATATATTAATTCAAGAAGATTTTTTATTTAAAAGTTAATATTATAAAATTTTAACAGTTGTGTTATACTATCATTAATTTATAATAATTAAGTTCAATTATTATTTTTTATTATTAATTAGATATAATTAGTATTTTTAATTTAAATTAGTAATAATTAGTATTTATTATTATTAATAAGTTGTTATTAGTATTACTCAGAAATAATTTGTAAAAAATATAATAAATTGTAGTTGTCAGTAGTAGATATAAATTATTAGAGCTAATTCATAATTTCTATTATTAATTAGGATTATCAACCAGAAATTAGTAAATGTAAGAGCTAACTGGTAAAAATTATGAAAAATTAGTAGAAATTAGTAATAATTATGTATAAATAGTATTAAATAGTAAAAATTACCAAATGGTCGTAATTATTGGTAATTGTAAATATTAGTTAATTAAAATTAGTAATAAATAGTAATACATACCTATATATAGTACTAATTATTAATAATTAGTAATAATTAGAATAATTAGAAATATTTTGTAACAATTAGTAAAAATTAGGGGTAATTAGCGGTAAATTGTAATAATTAGTAATAATTTTTAATAATTAGCAGTAATAAGTAATAATTAAATGTAATCACTAATAATTAAGAGTAATTTTTAATAATTTAGAATAATTTGTTATAAATATAAGTAAATTATGACATATAGCAGTAATTAGTAATAAATAATAGTAATTTGTAATAAATTGGAATAAATCAAAATAAATAGTACTAAATATAAATAAATATATAGAAATAGTAATAAATAGTTATAATTAGTAAGAAGTATAAATATTTACAAATATATTTTACTAAATAGTAAAAAATTGTTATAACAATTAATAAATATAACTAAATACTAATACATAGTATTAAACAGTAATAAATTGTAATAAAATATAATATTAATAAATTAATAGTGGAAAATAATGATAATTAATAATAATTAAGTATACGTATTAATAATTAATAAAAATTTGTTGGAATTTGTATTAATTACCCATAGATTGTAATATTTATCAATAAAAAGTAATAATTATAATTAAATGGTGATAATAAGCAATATATTGTTTTAAATAATAATTATTAGTAATTAGTAGTGACTATTACAATTAATTTGAGGTGATTTATAGGGTTAGATTCTGGATATTTTATCTAGTTTTGGTGTTCTAAAATTAATAGAAAATAATATTCAAACCATTTAAATATTAAATTACAATTGATGGAGTAATAAGAGTCCAAGAAATATCCAACAGAGTCCGAGAGTAAGACATAGACTGAGGATCAGACCAGTGAGAAAAAATATTTGATTTTGCAATAAGAATTTTGTCAAACTAGTAATCCAATGAAAAAATATGTGTTTTTATTATTGATTTTTGATTGATACATAAGATTTATTATGGTATGTACTGCTACAATGTAAACGTACATCGTGAGTGGAGCTCATGGAGAGTCATCTTTATCTGCTAACCAATTCTATGAGTACTTGTGAGCTCAGGGTGAGCTTATAGAGAGTAATCCTAGTGAGTAGGAAGGGATCCATCGAAAGCATTGATAATATTAGGAAGATATGCATCGATGGATGATGGGGCAACCCAATTGAATGATGGTGTACATGCGAAAACTAAATCATGGTTTAGGTATGGTGTTCCCTCAACCATCTCCTCCTACTCCTCCAGCTCCTCTAGAAGACCCTCACTCACTATCATGTTTTCATTTTTTTATAATACATTTGAATGTATATTTCTTCATAATATAATATATTTACATTTCTATATAGTGAATTGTAATAATTAGTAATAATTTTTAATAATTAGCAGTAATAAGTAATAATTAAAGGTAATCAGTAATAATTAAGAGTAATTTTTAATAATTTAGAATAATTTGTTATTATGGTATGTACTGCTACAATGTAAACGTGCATTGTGAGTGGAGCTCGTGGGAGTCATCTTTATCTGCTAACCAATTCTATGAGTAGTTGTGAGTTCAGGGTGAGCTTATAGAGAGTAATCCTAGTGAGTAGGAAGGGATCCATCGAAAACATTGATAATAGTAGGAAGATATGCATCGATGGACGATGGGGGCAACCCAATTGAATGACGGTGTTCATGCGAAAACTAACTCATGGTTTAGGTATGGTGTTCCCTCAACCATCTCCTCCTACTCCTCCAGCTCCTCTAGAAGACCCTCACTCACTATGATGTTTTCATTTTTTTATAATACATTTGAATGTATATTTCTTCATAATATAAAATATTTACATTTCTATATAGTGAATTACAATAATTAGTAATAATTTTTAATAATTAGCAGTAATAAGTAATAATTAAAGGTAATCAGTAATAATTAAGAGTAATATTTAATAATTTAGAATAATTTTTTATAAATAGAAGTAATTCATAACATATAGCAGTAATTAGTAATAAATAGTAGTAATTTGTAATAAATAGGAATAAATCAAAATAAATAGAACTAAATATAAATAAATATATAGAAATAGTAATAATTAGTTATAATTAGTAATAAGTATAAATATTTAAAAACATATTTTACTAAATAGTAAAAAATTGTTATAACAATTAATAAATATAACTAAATACTAATAAATAGTATTAAATAGTAATAAATTGTAATAAATTATAATATTATAAAATTAATAGTGGAAAATAATGATAATTAATAATAATTTAGTATAATTATTAATAATTAATAAAAATTTGTTGAAATTTGTATAAATTACCCATAGATTGTAATATTTATCAATAAAAAGTAATAATTATAATTAAATGGTAATAATAAGTAATATATTGTATTAATTAATAATTATTAGTAATTAGTAGTGACTATTACCATTAATTTGAGGTGATTTAGAAGATTAGATTCTGGATATTTTATCTTGTTTTGGTGTTCTAAAATTATTAGAAAATAATATTCAAACTATTTAAATATTAAATTACAATCTATGGAGTCATAAGAGTCCAAGAAATATCCAACAGAGTCCGAGAGTAAGACATAGACTGAGGATCAGACCAGTGAGAAAAAATATTTGATGTTGCAACAAGAATGCTGGAAAACTAGTAATCCAATGAAAAAGGATGAGTTGTTAGTATTGGATTTTGATTGATACATAAGATTTATTATTGTATGTACTGCTATAATGTAAATGTGCATCATGAGTGGACCTTGTGGAGTGTCATCTTTATCTGCTAACCAATTCTATGAGTAGTTGTGAGCTCAGGGTGAGCTTATAGAGAGTAATCCTAGTGAGTAGGAAGGGATCCATCGAAAGCATTGACAATAGCAGGAAGATATGCATCGATGGATGATGGGGAAACCCAATTGAATGATGGTGTACACGTGAAAACTGACTCATGGTTTAGGTATGGTGTTCCCTCAACTATCTCCCCATACTCCTCCAGCTCCTCTAGAAGACCCTCACTCACTATGATGTTTTCATTTTTTTATAATACATTTGAATCTATATTACTTCATAATATAATATATTTACATTTCTATATATTGTTTTTTTAATATCATTTTCAATATTGTGATTTTATTTGTTTATAATTTTTTTTGTTTTCAAAATTTATAACTATATATTATTTATTTAATTATTTTTAATTTTTCTAATAATTTAAATTTAGTTGTTATTTATTTAATTATTAATATTATTTATTTTATAATTATGTTTAATTTATTATTTTTGAAGTGTTTTTTTGAGATTATTGTGGTTTTTATAATTTTATATTTTATTATTTTTGTTATTATTATTTTTAATAATATTTTTTTATTATAATATAATTATTATTATATGAATATTATTTTATTTTATGTATATTAATATTATATTAGTCTTATTTTATTATTAATATTATATTTCTATTGTTATTATTATTATTTTTAATGAAACAATGATGATTTTATCAATATTATTTAATTAATATTATGTTATTATTGTTGTTATTATTGAGAGATGAGAGATGTTATACAATCTCTCCCTAGATTCGACGCCATTACTGTTCATGTATTCTCTGATTTTGTTTAATGTTATTCTTCCTTGAGGTTGATTTGTTATTTATAGGTTTGTGCTGGTTTGGATGTGATTATTATATTGTTATTGGTGCGAGTAGTTATCTCATCACTAGTGAGAGTCTCTGATTTATGATGTTGATTGTAGAGGAAGGCAACATGACACCTTTTGAGGATGGACCTAACAATGGGACATATTTGGGTGAAGGCTGCATGAGATTGTTAGGGGCGGGAAGAGTGATCTTCATCGGTGGGGGATGCGAAAACAATAGAGCTTCTTTTTTCCCTTGTTATAATTTGATATGCATAATAGAAGTGATTGGTGTTGATAGATCGTCACCAGATATGGATTGCAAGGAGACTCAAGTGTATTTTGATGCTGATTTCATCAAAATGGACATCTTTTATGTGTATACGGAATTGGATCCACTATCTACTCGTGTGTTGAGTGTCCTTGTTTCATGGAGGATGATATCAATCAATTTATTAATTCTTGTAAATGATGAATCCATTTCCTTCATGATCATTAATGTCATTCCCTCTAGGAGTATACATAGAAAAGGAAACACTACTTATATCCGGGAATATACTAAGGTTGTCTGAGACTGGATGAACTTGTAGAACAAGTTTCATGAAATGTAAAACTTTTATATTTCATTTGAATTTGTTTACGATATGTATTTTATCATATATTGTTCATTTTGTATGGACTAAAAATGAGAGCATGAGGTATCAATTAAATTTCACCCAAACTTGGTTATATAAAATTCCTCGAATGGGATCGTAGTTTCAATCCATTTTATGTTAAAAGCTCTTGTTTCAAATAATGGGTAAATGTCCATGGTTTTGTCTTGGTAATTTATGGTCATTTTTCATGTTGCATGATTACGTTGAAATCATTATTTCTCATGTCGATAGTATTTTTCTTACAACAGATGAGGATGAATTCATTCAACATATCATGTATGAGAATATTCCCAATTTCTACTGTTTTCGCAAGAATATTGGTCATTATGATAGAAACTAAAGGATTTGTTTGGTGTTTGATTATTTCTATACAAAATTTCACGAGGAATGCATGTGATTTTAAAAGAATAAGGTTGATAAAACAGCTAGACCGACTAGATCCAGTGATGCGGTGGCCTTCCCTATAGAGAAAAAATGATGTAATTTTTCTTCTATACATGATTATATAGAGGATGACATTAAACATTGTGTACAACCTATTTTGATTTGATTGGTTTCCTCTAGTAGAAATCAAGGATAGAGCAGTACATAGACATCTTGTGCAGAAATATTTAACGATTAGGAGAACATTTATAATGATTGTGTTACGGTCAAAGGATACGATTATGTAGTGGAGAAACTGAATGAGGATGAAATTCAACAATTGATCGATCAAGAGTTTATGGATAAGTAGTAAGTGAGAACAAGTCAATGTAAAGGCTAGAAAAAAAAAATAGTTTTCTTCTCTTTTGAAGCACCAAATGAAAGATAATTTTTATGATGATGGCATCTAAATGTTTCCTTCTCAGAAACCTCTATGTCTAAAACTTCTACCGTGGTAGTGGGTAGTGACTATCATTAGGATTATACATCATTATAGTATAATATTTACTGAATTCATGGAGATTTTCTACGAAAAAATGATGATATGGGAGGTATCCCAGAGGTCATGTCTAATGATGTTGGCATGATGATGAACCAATGGGGTGGTCCCCTAGAAAAATTACGAATCATATTACACCAGAGTAGCAAAGGATCGTGTAGATTTATATAATGCTCCTTAAAAAAAACCATTATAGTCTGAGTGGGAGTCAGTTGAAAATTTTGTAGCGTCGAGCTACTGTAATGATAATGATATTAATAGTTATGATATGTATCTTTTACTTTTGGGTGAGGTTTTTTCTCATTTATTCTCCCCGTCAATTGTATTCTAGTTTGATACTTTCCTCATAATTTTAATGGATAGTTAGGAGTATTATATTTAGCTGTAAATACAAATTATTGTTATAATTTAATATTATATTATTTTATTATTATGTTATATTATAATAATTATTATAATTATTTTATATTTTTTTAATTTGTTCTCTTATTTCATAATGTTTTTTTACAATGGTTAGATTTCCCCCTTCACAACAGTGTTTTTTAAATACTAGAAGAAATTATTTGTGTTGGGATCCTTACTCAAAATCAACATAAAAAATAAATAAATTTATTGTAGTGTGGTGCTATAGACTTTTTAGGATTTAATTCTTCATAGTTTTTGGATGTGCCATGGGTGTATTCACATTTTCGAGTGCTGCATTGTGGAGAGAGGTTGTTGTGTCTTAGTGGTTTATGATAATACGAGAAAAATAGGGGTAATAATGTCGGATGTAATCATGGTTATATCCCCTCACCCTAGATGAATAGTATATTCACCATAGAACATTCATTGGACATAGACACATGTTTTACCTGCGGTGGTGATATAGTCTCCTCCAATTGTGTAGTGGCCTCGGTGGTCTACTACGTGGTCTTAAGAGATGTGATGAGGTCCTCCAAAAATATTCCGTCCTATAAATACCACCAAAACCCCTAAATTGGTTATACCCCGCTACTTCATCTTGATACATAGCCACCAGAAGGTTCTTTTCGAAGGCATTTATGCCCCTTTATATAGGGATAAAGCCCAAATTCTTCAGTTCAATCTCTGATGATTTTTAGTAGGATATTGCTCTTTTCTCGAGGAATCTTCCATTTGATCTCATTTCCATTGAATCATTATTTCCATATTACAGTTTATTATCTCCATCATTCTAATGGGGTTTTATTTGTTGTTTACCAATTCATTCATTGAACAACATCTATGGGAGATCAAAGTTTCATCACGACATATGTGATCATATATCTTGTGACATTGATTCACTCTCATGTAATGAATGTTATATCATTTTGGTAGGGTATTCGATTATTCTAAAATTTTTTTAAATAAAAAATATCCCATGTTTTTAACTTTGTATGTATGTAGAATAAAACCTATTAATGAATATTGTGTATTAAATAATGTAATTAGTCTATGATTAGTGATAACATGTTGTTTCATTCCCCAGTGATTTTGGCTGCCTTGTTATTTTTATAGACATGGTTTTATTTATACAATGATTTTATGGTATTTTGTTTGGAATGAATTATAATGATTAAATTGTTGAATTTGGATAATGAGCATAATAGTGAAATTGTTCTATTGTTCGAATAATGAATTAAAGAGGACGAATGGTTAACAAATATGGTGCTTATTATATTTTATAATAATCATGTTTATGAAAATATTTAGGTCTATGCGTTATTCAATGTTTTAATGGAATTGGTTGATGAACTAGAACAATTAATTCTTAATTATGATTATAAAAGACATTATTAATTTGATTTGTTCTACCTTATATTTGTTGAAATTGGATGCATGTGTTAGAGAGTGGGTTGAAATAATTTAATAGCTAGTTATCGCTATTTCAATAAGTTGTATTAGTTGGAACATGTTGAGAATAACCAACATGGACTTCAGTATCCCTGAGAGTGGAATGGGTGAATCACTAATATAATTTTAATTTAACTTTACTTTTGTTAGAACCAACATTTTTGTGAGAATAAATTATTTGTTCTCTTTTGAAAAACAATCAAACAGGAAACCACAAGAACAGAATAAGATATTGATTTCAGCACAAAACCAGATAACCTAGCACTTGGAATTGTTGGGAAATAACTAGATACAACACAATACAATGTAAATCTATCCAATTTTTGCAGAATAAAATAGGTAGGATATTCTTATCCACTCATGTATAACTATGTTAAAATATATATTTCATGTGATTAATGTAGCATGAAATGATTTATTTAGATTTTTGTAACATACATGACAAATCGATTCTTGATCAACAATAAAAAATATGATAATTCTAAACGATTCATCTAAATCATACCCAGAAGCATTTAAGAACATCATTAACATTATAATTATACTTTTTATTGATTTTTTTAGTAGAATTCCCATGTCTTATTTCTCAATACATATAATATAACTCTGTTAGAATATAGCTGAAACAATACTATGATTCTTCTACTTTTGCCTTGAAATATCAATAAGATTTACAATTCCAATTATCTAGACCAATATGATAACCAGGTGAATAAGATCCCTCTTGTCTTCTTCCTCTTATTCTCTCTCATAATCATTATCATGTAAGATCAATCTGAATACATCATATTTCTATAAATATGTAGCCTATCCCTTAGGAGAGTTGTTTATAGAAAACTAAATTTCGACACACTAACTTATAATAAGAGTTTAATAATTCATTAAATGTATGGATTGTTATCTCTTATTTCAAATGTAATTTTTATTATAATATTATATATGAAAAATATTCAATTTTGTATAAATTAAATTATTTTTTATCTATTAGACACTGAATTGAAATATTTATTTATTATTAATTACATTCTATGTTTTATATAATATAGCAATAAAATTTTGTTAACTGGATAGTGGTGTTATTATAAATCTTATTGAAAAATAATATTATTAGGATGGATAGTTGGATGAAATTTTATAGTAGAATATATAAATATATACATATATATTTATGATAAAGAGGTCAATACGATAATTAGATAAAAAAATTATGATAAATGTAAGTATAAATTAATTTATTAAGAAATAGTGATCGAATATAAATGGGAAAATTATGATATATAGATACAATAGTATCATGTTTCTGTAATTTGATTGATTAATCAATTGAAAATTTGTTTCACAAGGTGTTTAAAATTTTGATAATTGTATGGTGATACACTGTGTCTTTAGAGGATTTTATGATATATTGATAATTTTTCATACACATTTGAGTATATATTTCCAATTATTTTCGGTAGATATCGAATTTATTCTTGTAGTTTGGTTTATATAAAATAATATTTATTTAAAAAGTTTCATATAAAACATTTTAAATATATTATGTGTTCTAATATTCAATAAAATTAATTTAATATGAAATTATTTGTAGTTTTAATTTATTTCACATAAATAGGGTGATGGATTGAAACTTAGTGGCCCTTCCCATTGAGTGGGTTGGGAATTTGAGGAACTTGGAGGAGGATTGATGGTTTTTGTTGGATAAATGATGAACAAATATGGGTTTCACTTCAATTTGAGGCTTGGAAACATTTTGGAACCATAGGATTTGTTGTAATCCAAGAATTAGTGGTGTGGTGTTCGGAATTCTATATTGGGATACTCAAAGGAAGAAAATTTTGGCTACACCTTATTAGGCCTAGAAGTCCCATTGTGATTGGATTCAACATAGTCCCTTCCCCAATGTTGAGAATTTTCGCAGGGAATGAGGTAGTTGTGTTGTAGTGGTTTATGAGGCTACATCCATATCACAGGTGGATGCAACGTTAGTAAAAACCTGGGTCGTAGTACCTCCCCTAGATAAATAAGATATGAAATATGGATCTAATAGTGGATCATATAAATAGGTTTTACAGAGGGTCATGATATGGTATCCTCCCATTGTTCAGTTGTCTTGGTGTTCTAATATTGGATCATTGGGGATGTGTCAGGGTCCTCTAATAATATATTTGAAAATAAATACCCATGAGGTCCTAGTACCCAATTTTATCCAAATCTATCCTATTCAACACAAGGCACACAAAAATTATTTTTGAAAGTATTTATTCCTTATATTGATTAGGAAGATTCTGAAATTACTAAGTTCTTTATGTGATGATCTAAAGATGGCTCTTTCCCTTTTTGAGCAGTTTCTCTCCCATTGATCTCACTTCCTCATATGCATTCTTTCTATGTTATGGATGATGATATTAAACATAATAATTTTGTTTTATTTTCAGTTTATAATTTCATTCATGGACAAAAATCCATTAAATAATATATATTTTTCATGTTAGAGGTGGTTAGTGATCAGTGACATTTATTCATTCTCGTGTGAATAATATCAAGTCATTGATGAAGGAAATTCATTTCTCCTACTATTTATTTACACAAATTCATAATTATACCATTGTTTATAATAATGGATGGTGGAGGAATTTCAGTTACAATTATTGGACTAGATTTAATAATGGAATTTGATTATGATTAGAGATCAAACGTTCTTTTTTTCACTATGATAATTGATTTCATGTTGTTTTTATAGATTTTTTTATATCTATACTACGATTTTTATATAAATATTTTATTATTGGATTATCATGTTGAAATATATGAATTTGGATAAAAAACACAATATCCATAAATATTTTATTTTTTGTATAAATAATTAAATAGGAGACATGTTTAATAAATCTATTGTTTCTCATAATTTAATGGTAATCAAATTGATGAAATTGAGCATTCTTAACTAAATGTTTTAAGACATGAATTAATGTAATTTGAAATTTAACATAAAGTTAGAATGTATTTTGATGATAAAAAAAGAAATTAATAATTTGATTGGTTCCCTTATATTTTTTTTTTTGAAATATGATGTTTATGTCATAGAGAATTATTTTATAATTTAATAGCTTGTGGATAATTTGGGTATTCATTGTTTTCATATTGAATATTGAAATTAAAACATTTATTTTGGTCATCCATTTAATTTTTTTAACTACATGATATATATTATTAAATATTTTATAATTTTAATATATATCCTTGATTTGGGATTCAATTTACCAAATGAGCTAATTTACATTTCCCATTCAATTGTTGGGAGTTCTCTATTTGGGATGCCAAATTGGCTATCCAATATAAACATATCATTTTTTATTTATGTCCATATAAGGATGCTACTATTCAACATATCCTATCTATCCATTGATTTAAGATATTTCATATGTTGATGGGTATGTTGTATGGCATTAACTTTGGGGCAGCCTCTCCTTGGCTATGCAGTTTTTTTATTAGTGTTATATAAGTGGTTCCATAACTCTTATGGTGAATGTATTTGGTATATAAAACCTATATGAAAATCATCCTTTTTGTATTTCCTGTTCATCTGGTATGTAGATATCCATATTATCGAAATTGACTCCCTTTCTTCACTAGTGGTTAGTTTCCTTCATGATGGGGGTGCGGTCTAATTTTTCTTACTTCGATAATGATAATAATATCCTCATCTTCAAAATTTATGGTAATGGTGCTATCATCCTCATAGGAGAACTCATCCTGTGGCTCACTAAGCACCCCTATACAATAACGTTGTGAAACTCATGGTGGAGTATATCGGGGTTCTTCCATGTTGAAGACGTGTGACCACTGCTCGAATCTAGAGACCTAGTATGATCAAATGATTTCAACATCCATCCAATCAATGAGATTTGTTTTCATGGATCTAAAATTTATATGGAAACTGAGGCATTTTTTGAGGTTGTAAATTTTTTATACACGATTCTTTCTCTATTACAAAATCTAGTGAACAATTTAATTTTTACAATTCTTTGTATACTAGTTATCCATCTTCTTTTCCTCTATACACTATAATCTATTTTTGTTTTGAGTATATAATAAAATTTTATGTTTTAGTGATTTTCTTATAATGAAGTAGGTCTCAATGGGAATAACAAACCTAAATCCTAGTGTTTCCCTGTTTTTCTATTATAATTTCATCTTAAAAAAGTTGTTGTTTGTTTCCTTATCCCCACATCGACTATTTGTTTAGGTGTGATTACATTGAATCAAAATTAATTTTTCTACATTGTATATTCAATTAATGTATATTTTTATTAAATGATTCCTATAATTATTTGGAGGGGATTGTTTTCTTCCATCACCACAAAACATAGAGGTGGCCGAGACACCCGGAAAGACAATGCATCCTGAGAAATTTGAAATAGATCAATTTCATGGGAGAATGGTTTTTAATCAATTTCGATTATAAATGTGATCCCTATTAGACCAAAAAGAGATTCATGATTCCCCATGTAGACTAACCAATCACCGTGTATGTCTTTAGACTAAAGGTCAAATAGTAACAACCAATTCCAATGTCTGTATCGACATTTTGATTATTCAAAAAATATCATTAACATTTTCTATATATGATTATGCCCTCAAATTGGTTGATTATGATACCTATGGAGACATTATTTAGTATAAACATTAAATATTATATCTGAAATGATATTTAATTGTCATTTGGTAATTGTATCAGAAATTAAATAACATCAAGTTACATGATGGAACCATTATCCAGACATACCTTGATTATTTTAATTCATTCTATATTTCTATTTATATTGTCTAGTATGTGTTTTAGAGCTTATGTGCATTTCCGATTCATACCTTCATTGCCTTTAAATATTTTACTCTCCTTTTGTTTTTATTGTCTAATAAATGTTCATTATTTGTTATTGTTCTTTCAAGGATTAGGTGGCTAAGAGACTGAAGAATGAAAATCATTGTGCCTTTTTTGTTTTTTGTCCTCGTTTCTGATTATACAACTATATTTGTCTAAAATTCAAATATAATCACTCTATTTGGGAGTGTATTTATTTTAATAAAATTCATCATTCATTTTTATATATTTAGATGAAGAATATTGTTTATTAAGTTGACCTTTGAATTATATGTTTTGGGTTTTATTCCACTATTAACCCATAATAAATTTTATAGATAAATCAATAGTTCTTCCAAAGTGGGAAACAATTATATTTTTATTGGATAATTAAATATGTAATTAAAACAAATTCTTTAATTTAGATAAATTATTGGGGTCCGGGTTTCTCTTTTCATGTGATGAATTAGTGTCTACTGTTGGGTTTGTGAGTTCCCTTTTGCATGTGAAGGCGAAATGCCATTATTTTAGGGCAATGGTTACTTCTTGATTGTTCATGATTATTTATAAATTTTTTTGATCTTTTTACGAGCCATTTTATGTGATGTTGTTTTAGATATTGATTGCTGATGAGATTTGGTCTGGAAGGCAGGAGTATGTTGAAGTAGTTGACGCCCATGATGGCGAGGTGATTGATGATATGAATGAGGGTGTTTGGGTTGACACTATATTTGATGGAATTAGTATAAGTTAGGTTTAATATTTTATTCCACTCTAAGATGATATGATTTCTTATTAATGAATATATTTAACGGTGGGATGATTAGGTTGCATATTTTAGCAACATTCGTTTTTCTGCAACATGTGGTAATTGTTGTGTTTTGATAAATCACGATGTGGTATCATCGAATGTTTTCCTATTATTCCTAGAATTATGGAATGGTTATAATTTTTATGAAATATTAAAACCATTTATTCCGTTATAGCTAAAAATAAAATGATAATGTTAATCCTGAGAGTCCATGTATTCAGTTGGACAATACTTCTAGTGCATGGATTTCACATAGAAGTTTAATGAAATATAATAAAAATAATATTAAATAATATTTAATGAATTATCTATCATGAAGTGAAACGTTAAAATAATATAACGAATTTAATAACTCTCAATTAATTGCTTGTTTTTATATAGTATATCATGTTCATAGATGTATCAGTCATGTGTCTGATAGACAATAAATATAGTTGAGATAGTGCGTCGAATAATGCCTATAGTGTGGTCATTTTATATACTATATATTTCATTTTTTCTGATAATATACACTAACCGACCCATGATAGTAGTGGTAATGTCACCTAGTGGACTGTGGGAGGGCGTTTTCCCTAACATTTAGGTTTGAGAGGGAACGATGAATGACTACACCAAATTATACTATTCTCTACCTATAATACTATTATATGCTAGTATGCATGGGGGTTTGTATCCCAATAAAGGATTATGTGGTTTGCAATGGATTATGGAAATTCCACCCACATGTAGCTCTATATATAGTATCTAAATGATTATTATAGGAATGATGTTTATGGTCTGTCAGGGATTGAGATACTATACTAATTGTATGTGATTCTAATGCTTTGTGTATAATACCTGATGTATGATACATGTGATAAGGGATATGGTGGGACCTGAAAACAACATGGTTACTATATATCATTGTTTCATAAGTTGTTGAATAAATGCAATGAATGATATGCATTTCATGATACATAGGCATGATGTCTTCATGATACCATTTCGGTTGATAGATAACTCCATCCATTAAACGTTATGTCATAGTAGTAAACTATTGTGCAAGGGGAAATGTGGTTTCCTTGTTATGGAGTAGGGGATCCTATAATTTTGGTTTATATTAGAAATTTTTTAAAATTAATTATTAATATTTTTAATGATTTTATTTTTTGTTGGACCCCACTATGATAGACATATGTAGATGCCTTGGTCATACAATATGGATCAGATACAACAGGTGTGTTTCATTTTATATTTTGGTTTCCCTTTAATGTCAAATGTGTCATTTTATATTTTACTTTTATAAATTTATAAACAATATTTAGATTTTAATAAAAATAAAATTTGATGATGTGGTTATTCATAACAAATTAAACACATTAAGTGTGAAAGGAAAACATAAGAAATTGACCGTTATGTGAATTTTTAACATTAAACCACAAACACTTGTAAATTTGATTGTCAAAATATATTATGGAATTAGAGGTACTTTATTACATGTATAACATTCTAAAAATGACTTTTTATTTGCCTTTGGTATTAAAAATGAGGAAACACACTTGAATTATTGCGAAGTCATAAGAGAACAACGATTATTGATTAACATAAAATTCTATGAAATGATACTTAATTTATTTATAATATATAATAATCTTGAGAATATCTTACAGTTATCCAAAAAGGTTGGTATGATCAAAATTTAGGGTTTCCCCTAATATTTGGAGTTAAGTGAGAAATCAGATAAAGGATGTTAATAACCAACGAAAGATGGATTGTAATGATATAATGGGATAAAAATACATTTGTCCTGTTTGATCTATATGATTCAATTCCACATCCATCGAAATCTGTTGCCCCTCGATATGATTGAAAACAACATGTATCATTATATTGCATTTGTAAAATTACATATATACCATTCGGGTGGTCATAAATATGAAAATTACTTCAAATTGATGTCAAAATCTAGTAGAACATCCTTAAATCATTTTTGATATGTTGGTATCAATCATGTGTCATCCTAATGCTGATATTTATTCTTATGCATACAGTAAGTTTCTAGGGTTTAATCCCAACCAATGTATTTTTTTTACATTAAATTATTGTAACGTGATTTTTATGTCATTTATAATCATTAGGAATCATTGAATCATCGATCTTATACTTGAATTGCTCAGTATGATATAAGATCATGTTGTTCTAAGAGATTTGGAGTTAATTGAAAAAATCACATATGATTATTTAATTCCATGTAAACATTCATGGTTTGACATGAAATTATGGGAGAATTATCAATAAGTTGTTTATAATCTTTTGAAATCAATACTTCATCCATTACATTATAGTGTCTTAATATATGATGGAAAACAATGTGTAACAATTCCTAGTTTTATTAAAATTTAATATCACCCACTAGGAGGGTGTGTAAAAAATGAATTTGGGTTGATTTTAAAATCAAGGAGAATATTCCATGAAAAATTTAAATATATTTCAATCAACCATGATTCAATATGATTCTAATATTGGTCAGTATAATTTATTGAATGATTTTACAAGATTAATTTTTTTCTAATAACTGAGTGATCATATGGTTTAAAATAACTAAATGAGCATTATTTAATAATAAATCATAGGAAATGATATTTATGTCATTTAAAAAATATAATATTCTTTTTTACATTAATAAGATTCCCAAATTGCATAGTATGATCCAATGTGGCGTTCACTGCACAAATTAAGAGTTATGAAACAAATGAAATTTATGGGAATAAATCCAAAATATCATACTTGTATTATCATTAAATTGTGCGTTAATTATCACCCATTCATTTTTGTTCTTTTGGAATCAATGTCTCTTTAATCAGATGCTCAGGATGATCAGTATTATTGAAAACAATGGGTAACATTTTACATTTTTATTGAAATGACATAAATCCTATCAGGTGTAAAAATATGAAAATAACATCAAATTGATGTTAATAAGGTAGAAAATTATTCCATGAATAATTTTTTATATTATTGAAAAAAACATTAATATGATTCTTAGGTAGATCTTTATGACTTATGGTATGATTTAATGTTATTAAATATTTTCTAAAAATCGAAAAAAAGCATGTTTCTAGGGTATCAAAATGACCAATCATGCTCCAACTGAAATGAAATATCCGAATAATGATAATTTATTCATTTAAAAGAAATATGAATCATTATCACATTGATCAGATACCAATATTTCTTGTTATGTCGTAATATGTTTTTATCACATGCATATGTAGCTAAGTGAAAAATCACATAAAAGGGGTGATTTCACGATCGTTGAAGACCATAGCCAAATTATTTTTTAATCCAAATAATGTCCTGAAGTATAGGGATGAAAATGATCATTTCTGAAGGAGAGTAAGTGGTTTAATTACTAAAAATTATAATAACTTATTAATATTGAATTTTCATTATTTGTTATTAATATAGATCATTCATTGAGTTTTTTTTAATGAGTGTAAAATATTAATTGAATCAAATGAATGTGCACAAAATATTAATATGAGAAAGAAAATTGTTCCTAAGGATGAATTCATGTGAGTTATATAATTATTTAGTTATTTTTTCTAAATCATATAATTCATGTCATAATTTCATTATCATTCACCTAATCACACAACATTATTTCATTAGAATTGAACCCTAATATGCTTATGAGAACCTAATGATAAACAACAATTATAATATAGATATATTTTTTTATGGATATAGGAGGGGATGAATTTTAGTTTAAAATTTACACTAAAACTAAATACAAATCCCCTTATGTAAAAGTTACCATACTCACATATCTTCTGATGATTTGGGTAACACAATAAGATTCATAAAATTTATGATTAAATCAATGATTATTTGTATCACAAACACAATGATAATATAGTTTTTTATAAATATATGTATAAAAAATATATTTTTATTACCCATTCATTAAAGAAAATAGATCTTGCATAACCATGAAATAAAATAGTGTTTAATATTAAGAATTATATAAAAATGTATAAAATAATTTACTCTAAAAATATGAGTTATGATAGTCATAAATCATGACTATGGATATAAACAATTTAAAGTACCTATTGTAAAGAATGACATTAATTTCTAAGAAATCCCTTGATCTGATTGATCAAAATCAACTTCATCTAATATTACTCAGGAAGACCTTGATACTATTATTAGATTAAAATATTTAATTATTGACCAATAAATATCTCAATAAGATGATATTATTTTTTCTTATTTTCCCCATAACCCCTAGATCATTACCACAATTGGAAATGAAATTACAAAATAAAATAGTTCCTAAATAATGAAAATCCTCACAAGGATTCTATAGAACATCCACTATCTAATGAAATGAAAAGTCTAGAAATGAGGTGTGAACATAATGAAATTAATAGATGAATTTATTTTAAATTTAAATTCTCTCCCCACAATTAAAATTACCTCATATTTTTAGGTGATTTTGAAACAGTTATATATTAATGTTAGTTGCAACTTCTTCAATGAACATGTACTTTACATCTCATAATGATCTAGATCATTAACATGATTATGAAGAATGATTTTTATATTGATAGTTTGAAATCATTTATGGATGCACCATTATAATGTTATTATGGATTCTACATGATAGATATAATTATAGTCAAAGAAATTATAAAAATTTTATAGTTTGATGGAATTCCTTATTGATTTTCAATCTAATTTACTGAATAAGGGTATGTCTAATAAATCTATACCAGGGTTAGTCTGAATGATTTCATATTAACTAAAAAAATGTAACTCCAATCACTGGACAAATCAGTAGTTATCCCAATGAATCATACACACATTAATTCTGATTGTTTAGAATAAAAATGAATTTGTTTAGATTTTTTTCATTTCAATTATTTATTTGTTTGGTATATTTTTTTTTCTACAAAAACATTTTGGAAATATAAATTTAATAAATTAGTTTATTAATTAATTATTTTTGACTTCCAAAAGTAAGGAATATGAATTTATGAAGTAATAAATTTTTCTTTAGAAACCTACATTTTTTGAATGAAAAAATAGAACACGTAAAATGAAATAACAAAAACATTGAGAAATATATATTTCCCTTTAAATTATTATGACCATAAAAGATATCCATTATAAATTTATCCCCCATATGTTTATAGAATTTTTATTAATTTTATGGAATGTATAAATTCAGTTTATCCCTAATTAAAATAATATCTCACCCATATGAAAATATCTTAAATGATTCTCTATTCTTAAAATTCTCCCCTTTAATAAATTTCTCCCTCTATATAAAGTTGTCAGCCTATTTAATTTTGATAAATAATAGATAATGGATATCTTTTAAAATGTTATAAATAGATTACATATGTAACAATTTTTGTAAAATAAAAAATCATCCAATAAATAAAAGTAAAAAATAAATCCATAATGAATTGGAATACATTAAGACATAATGTTTTTAGTTGATAATGTCATTAATGTATAAAATTTATTTTGAAAAATAAAAATATAAATGAATACTCCAAATAAATATTTTTATTCTTTATTCATCATCATTTTGAAAAAAAATTCATTGTATTTACTCAATAAATTGCCTTATGTTCCTCTCAAACCAACGAATTAAGATTTAAGATCATGTCCTCCATCACTAGTTTAAACTATATTTATGAATAATATAAATGAAATTCTTCAGTTATTTTTTTATTTTCCACTTTCAAAAGTTAAATTTAATCTTCACACGTTCTATGATTTTTTCTAAAACTACTTTGTAAACCATTTATTTCAAAACATTTACTTCCTCATTATGATATTTAGTTGTATCTATGATCATTTACACCATCTTTACTCTATGATAAACATTTCATGATAAATTATCAAAAGATTTTTACATTTATGAAGAAGGTTTATTTACATCTATGAACTTATCATCATAATCCTTGAGATAATATTCATTTTTTCAGAAAATTATCCAACCAATTTTATAATTTTACATATGCATTCTTTTCATTTCAATAAATAATTTCAATTTTTTCTTAATTAAAACAAGTGATTGAGTAAAATATTTATGTGATTCTGATTGTACATTTTGACTATTTTTACTAAATTCAATCCTTTAATATGTGTTTTGATGATATGGAATTTAATAACTTAACCATTTCATGTTTCAAATAATATTCTCAAAAATATTCTCAGTATCATTCCCTTCAAAATTTTATGAACCTAAAAAATCATTTGGAGAATTTGGTTTGTAGGATTCTATATTTAGGTTTTCTTCCATATCAACATTATATTTTCCATTCTATAAAACATGTTCTTTATAAGATACATTAAAAATGTATACATCCGTATCAGATTCAACATCATCTAAAACATATTATTGAGATTGTTTATATTACCCCTCACCTTTTTATGGTGAAATATAATCTCTTTTGGATGATGATTTTTCATCCACTAATTGTTCCATGTCTGCATCGTTATATGAATGGGAACATAATGGAGATTAATATGATAATGAGTCTGGTGTTTTCATTTATTTTGACTCTTCATCGATCTATACGTCTTATTCTTATTTATCTTTTTCCTATTATTCCAATTCTTCATCTTCATTTTCTTCTTCGTATCTCACGTCAATGTCTTCTTCTCATTCCACTTCATTGTTATTTTAATTCCATCTCAATGTGTAGCACAAAATATTATTTTTATTTTGACAAAAATAAATGAAAATAGTTTTATAGTTTTCAAACACAAGCATTATTCTATCCTTGGAATATTTTAATCCTTTTAAGGATTCAATAATAATTTTCGTACCATTTATCATGAAAATTAATTATTTGTACACAAATCTATATACAAAAGCCTTTAAACATTCCATATACTAAGGAATGAATTGGTAAGATGTAAAATTTCTTAACATTGTACTGAGTACATAATGGAGTGGTAGGAGTCATGAAAATTTTTTATAGATCTAATGGGGGACATGGGTTTCCCCACCGATATATATGCATGACAATGATGGTTATAATTCCATGATTTTCAATGGCTTGGTTTAAAATTCCTTATATAATCTGAAGATCATCAATTATATGAAGAAATAATTTAATTAAAATTGTGGACTCATAAATTTTACATTAAAAAATAACATTGGAATGAGTAATAATGGTTTTTGAAATCATATATGATTGAAAAAAAATTAAAATAAAAGATTACGTATTTACGATCATTTATAATTAATGTAATGAATCTTTGATAAAATTAGAACAAAAATACTATTTGCAGTAGAAAAATTCATCAGTATGACTAATAAGATCTTCATTGTTTTTGTAATGAATACTAATTATGATAAAATGTTAAACACAATATTTACTCAACATTTACTAACAAATTTTGTGTCCGTATATTTTATAACAAATTTTGACATAGAAATATTTTTATAAAATAATTTTTTATGGAAACAATTAAAATTTAAAACATTAAATTAAAAAAATTATATTCAAATATTATCTATAATAATATATTACTCCAATGAATATTAAAAAAATTCAATATGATAATGTATATATAAAAGATTTTTTTTAAATAGCTATAATTTTTAAGATCAAAGAACTTTTTAGAAAAATAAAATCATATGTTCTAGATTTTTTTCCCGAATCAATGGTGATCATATAAATTTACCTTATCCAAATGATATCCATTATCAAAAAGAACACATCACATCCATTTAAAATATATTAAAATTTATTTAATTTTCAATAATAAATGTTTATGTATAAATTTATTACATTCTATAAGTGCATAGGTTTCTTCATATTCTATCCCCTTTTGATGATTATAAACATTAATAATAAATATAGATTTATTTTTCAATATTATAGAAGATTCATTAAATTTGTTCTAAAACCTACATTTTCTCCAATTATAGAAGAATGATTTGGATGTTTAATCGATGTCCTAAAATTGTTAATTTCAATATCATTGTTTTCATTTTGAATTGATTTAATCCAATCCTCATAACCTAAACCCTCATTATGAATTTTTATGACTGAATTTGGATAAAAAGTATAGATGATCAATTTTATTAATGAAATAATACTTCTAATTGTTTGATCTATATCCCCAATTATATTATCATTAAGAATATTATTATAAAACAATAGATATATTTGGTTGAAATATGTTTTATTATCCAAAATTGGTTCAAAATATTTATTATTAAAAATGAAAAATATAATATTGGGGTGTTTATCATGGGATTAAATTTATAACATCGGTTCAAAATAAGTTTTTAAAATAACATTTGAAGATTTTTGTGGGGGTTATTTTAAAACAAAAGGATTAGTTTCACTAGGACATTACTAATGTATAGTATATATGGTGGATGATAATATAATTGTGAAATGAGGAAAATACTACTTGAATCATGTATGGTTCATGTTGCAGTTTTCCACCCATAGACCATTGTGTCTCATAGAGTGGTTTTATCTCGGCCCTATTGATGATGTTCCTCTACTAACATGGGAGCTCAGTCTATTACATATGCTATTTGTCATGCACTAGTGAGGGAAACATTATTACATAAAAAATTGCACACAAACCCTTATATAATAAAAAATCTACAAAACACGTGCTAGAAATTTAATTATATAATAAATATAATGAAACTAATCACATGTAATGGTCTGTTCTAGGCTCGTGATCATCCACATGCATGAAATGAATTATTCATTTAATAAAATTATAATTCAATTATAATCATTCTTTTTTAATATAAATCACAATAAAATCAATTAATTATAATATTTAATGAATCAATTATTTTATCCTAATACACATATATATTTCCTTGATTTTATCATCCATCATAATTTAATAAATAAAATAATTTTATTTAAAATTATTTTCATCATAAATTTTCCTTGCGGAAACATGGCGAGTACCCATCAAAACTACCCAATAGGTATTATACACGTATACCATTTAGTATTGAGATATGGAACATTTATGAATAATCAAATAAATTCATGCTATATACAATCAAAGTAATTATTACACTGATTATATGAGTTTTATTTCACAAGTAATTCTTTAATGTACTTAGTGAAATAACTACAATATGACTCACATATGATATGCATATCGGATCATTATATAATAATTAATTATACATGTATATATATTAAAACTCATAACCTATATTGTCCTATTAACTTAATGACCACCCTGAAGAACACGTTGATAAGGTTTTCAATGTATATTAAATTAATTTTTTATTATTCATAATTTGTTAAAAGTACACGGCGTGTACCCACAAACTAAAGTTAAGGTACATTTTTCACTATCTATCTGAGAAATGTTCTTAGATATTTGTTGTGTAACCTTTTACATTGAAAAAGTTATATTACAAGGTGTTTACAAGGGAATGACATCTTGTGGTGTCCAACTTACATGACCATGAGTCAGGTAGGTCATGTAAGAAGATACTTGACAAGTCTGTGAATAAAAGGGTGCATGTCGTATATGAATGTTACACAGTGTGTACACAAACTAAAATCATGTGAAACTTGAACGATCAACATGTTGTTTAATATTATAAGTACTGAGTGAATAAATGTACACTCCTTTAATGATTTCATAATTACATCATGGTGAATTGAACACTACTACACGACATATACCTCTAGGCTACATGGCTTGTACTCTTATGTTATAAACCCATATTCATCATCATCTCCAAATGAAATCTTCATATTTATTTTATTCATAAAATTACTCAATTTGATTATATAGATGAGAAATTAAAGAGGAAGAAGTAGATATCACAATTTGGATAAAACAATGATTAAACTAATATTGAATACTAAATTGAAAATGTTTAAATCAACCATTAATAATTAAATAATTTTTTTTACCCGCTCTGATAAAACATATAAGTTCATAGTATAATAGAAGTATTTGATTTGTCATGACCAACATTAAATTTTCACATAATAAATGATCAATATAGTAGTTACATTATAATAAACATCTTGATCTATAGAATTTAATAAAAAATAGACAGTGGATATAGTATTGGAACAAAGGCACATAGTCACCAAAAAATGTGTATAATTAATTTAATAAATTAATAAATTACCATGTGATAAACTATATGTTTGTTCATGGATCTGAAAAAAATATACATTGTATTACCATTGTGTTATTGGAATTTGGGAATGATTCCCTCTAGCGGTGTAAGATCCCATATTTTATTGAGATATGATCATGATTATGATAATTTTATTTCTCCCTGTCATTGATAATGGGTGTTTTATTGAATTTATGTGGATGATCATGGGATTCTTGGTGGTTGGGGACACAAAAAGGTAGATTTTGGACATCTTATGAATTTTTCATAGATGGGACATTGTTAGTAGTAATTTTGTTCCATTACTATTCATGCAAAAAGGACGTGGCGCATGGTTTAGTAATCCATGAAATAGGGGAGGACAAACCATTTGTGGTAGGATAGGGGCATTCTGCTTGGTTGGCACATGTTTTTTATACATTGTTGGGCTCACATGATTATCTTGCATCTCAATCCTTCTTGAATAGAGGAAAATCCATAGTTGGTGCATAGTTTTGAAAATTATAAGGCCAAACCATGTACCCCATTAAATGTGGGATTTACCATTTTCTACCCTTATTATTTTAATATCATCAAGAATATTTAATAATCTTTCTGCCTCTTCTAACCCTAGTAATTATGCTAAACAACCAAATATTTCGAAGGATTAATCTACTTCATTTCTGGGCTATCTAGTGTGTCATTGGTTGTGGATTGAAACTCCGAATAAGAATCTTGATTCACTATCTTATCTTTTCTTGATTATGATGTTTTTTTAATTATTATTATTATAAATATAAATAATCAACTTTTCCTAGTGGATCATAGTTTTGGATATCAAAGGGTGTTTTAATATCGATATAAGGCTAGGGTTAAACAATAATTCAACTTTAGTGTCTGCTAGGTGGTCTATAAGTTATTATCCATGATCATAAAGATGATTTGTGAATGTGTGGTTGTGTTAATGGTTCCGTCATATTTTTCATTCGATTAAATTTAATAGATTTTGGAATATTGTTTGCAAAATGATGAATTGAACTCTTCATGATACATGTTGAGTGCATTGAGATCGAGTAAACTATGTTTGGGCCACCAATGGTGTGTGAACATATTCCTAAATAAGAAAAATTGTAATATTATGTTGCAAGTTTACTTCTGTTTATTTAGATCCCATAATGACCATAGTAATATTTAAGTTGAGTTGGAAAATGGAATATTGATAGTTGTGCCTAAACATTGATTATGGCATAATGTTTTTTTGGTACAATGTAGAGTGGGTTAAATGGAATAAGGTGACTGTGTAAAATGGCTTGTGAGATTGAAATTGGAAACCCTGAATGGCATAAAAAATATGAAATGATGAATTATGTGGAATGGGTAAATGTATGGAAATAAATGAGTATGTTAAATGGGTTGATATATGATAGGAAACTGGGATAAAGGGCCAATGTAAGTTTGGTGGTAAACTTGTTAATGGGAAATGGCCAAAAGAATATCTACTTGTAAAATCGAATGTGAATATTTATTGTTATGTGAATTGATTATTCATGGTATTTGATTTTGGATATGATCTAATTAGAGGAATAATCATTTCCATTGGGATTGGTAATATGTGGAATATTGTATTGATGCTCCTCCCATAGATCAGGATCTAATGAGTCTATAAATCCCACCTTTAGAAATCATGAGATTGGGAGTTAGATTGAGGCTCTAATACCCAAACAGTTTTGTTTGATCAGACTACCTTAACTGAGACTCCAAAGTGAGTGTGATGTATCTGTATTGAAATTTTTATCCATAGTGAGATAGGGATAAAGGCATATTCCCATATGATTGAGAAATGACTGACATAGTTCAATGTGTAAATGATGTAATTTCAAAACCAATGGATTATTTGTAGGAAATCGATTATGTCATTGAATGGAAAAAATGATGAATGTTGCTAAATTGAATTTAGTTAAATAATGGAATGTGAGTTGTATTTTTTTTCATTATAATTATTTAGTACTGGAATTAATTATCTATTTGGATTGTATATTCTGTAGACATGGTTGGATGTGACATATTGATTTTTACTCACACACTACTCGATATGCTATTTGGTACCTTAATAGATTTCATTGTTATAGGATTCGATGAGGAAAAAATGCCCATTTCAACGGAGTTGAGTTGGGCTTGGGATGAGCATGGATAAGGATAAAAAAATGGAGTCTGGACCTGTTTTTCAGGTTGTTTCCACTATTAATTATTTTGGGTTTCCCTAACAATGGAACTATTACCATGACATGGAATATTTATATTTTGGTTGTGGTTGTACCATATTTTGGATGTTTTTGGTAATGAATTATATTGTTTTTTGGTTTTATTATTCTTTATTTCCTATGTTTCATTTTATAGAATACTCTAGTAAGGATGGAATAGTCTCACTACATGACCTATTATACCCTTACTTCTAGTTGTAAACCCATTGAATATACGGATTCACTCTTAATGTCACGTGGTGACTCATCTCAAAGAACTAATTTTATTACATCAAGGTTAGGGACAATGTAAATTTTTTTAAAACCACATCTTTTCTATGGTATTATAATTTTGCGAATGTATTAGGGAGATTAGGATGTGTTGATTTTATGTGATGTCATCTTGTCTCAATATTCTAACCTATCAATGGAGAAAAACCAAACTATTTGGGGTGGGAATTGTTTATCTTTATATCTGTTGTTACATTTCAATTATATTTCAACATTGGGCGATGCGATTATTTTGTGATGGGATTTGTTTTATATTTTTCTCATGGATAGATTGGAATGAGTTACTGCATACATGCACCATTATAGGGAGTTATGGATATTAATGGAATGATTCATGATGGGAACACACGAGGTTAATGAGTCATACAAGAAGGGTAGAATGTTTTTTCCTTACATTATATAATAAATATGTAATGTCTATTAAAGATGATATTAATGGGTAAACAGAAATATTTTGAAATAATTATTATAGAATAGATCTTGATAAAATGAGGTAAATGATTTAAAGTGATGGTTATATGATATGGGTACATAAAAGATAATTAATTTTTGTTATGAATGTGGAAATGGATTAGAAAGTGTGTATATTGAAAGACTACTTATTGTGTAAGTTGTCTTACGGCTAGATGACCCTGAACAATAGTAGGGATGGATGAGGGATGTGTTCAATGTGAGACGATGTATGTTGGGATTAGTATTCAAAAAACGGTTTGTGTATGGCTAGTGGAGAGCCATATTTTACGAAAATTTTGGTTGTTTTATATTCTGATTTTGGATATGACTATTGTAATTGTAGGAATAGACCACCAAAACATCATGTGAGTGTTGAAAAATAAGTAGACATTATTGAGAATTCATTTCTTGTTGTGGATCAAGAAAACTCGGTCGTATATGATAACATAATAGAGAGTTTTTTATAGATATGTTCCCTCAATTTATATATATGATGGAATGGGACCTAGTGAAGGTAATTCTGAGTATATTTGAGCTGACTAGAGAGTTTCAGCTACAAGATCCTTTGAAATTTTTTGGAGAGGGTGGACATGATGTAGTTGAGTTTCCGGCAGAGTCTATTAAGGAAATTCTTGGTCACATAGATAATCATCCGGAGAATAATGTCATGTTTGTGGCTTACATGTTCTTCGGATATGAAAATCACTGGTGAGAAATTTTTTATTTGGAACAATAAGATAATTTTATTACACGTAAATATTTCCACAAAATGAATATGAAACATTTTATTTCAGAGACCCTGAGGCAAAAAAGTTTTCACAATTTATAAGGTTGACACAGGGGTTGAAGACAATGATGGAATACATATGTTGTTTCCTCAACATGAAATGTTTTTATCTACCTTTGGTATGGGATAAGGGAGCCAGGGAAATACATATTTAGGATGGATATAAACATGATATTATGTCCTAGATAAATACTTTATGACTAAAATTATTTTTTCATTCGGTGGATAATTACAAAATTTCATAGGGAATATACATAGAGTTTTTTGGTGGGTGGAATGAAGTTCCAATTGGGAGATCAATTTTTGAAACATCCAATTGAATGATGCCCGGATTTGATAGCATTCATCATGGTGGTGTTGAAAATAGAATTAAAAAGAATGAAACACCCCCTTAGGGTAGTGATCATGTCTTTTTCTATCTGGGAGGAAGGACAGGGGACTCACATAGTCATTGTCACGGACCACTGGTTGAGTGTTGATCATGTGATAGTGTAGGGAATTTACAAGTGTTCTACAGGAATCAATGATAGATGGGAAACCATGGATAATGGAGTCCAAATTCTAGTGTAGTAAAGGGGTCTGAAACCCTATATCCAGAATGTAGTTAAATATATAATATATTTTCAGACCGAGGTGGAAGAAGTGAAACAATATTTGGAGGAAATATTTATAAGGAAGCTAGTTCATCACTGGGAATTTAAACTGATGACATGGGTAGATGGGAATATTCACATTATATAGTTAAGCTAACTCTAGGATGTGGTAAGGACGAACCTTCGACTATTCAAGTTATAATCCTTGTAGCTACCATTATTTGTAGTTATTTATTCGATAGAGGTTCCTTACATTCTTTTATTTTTTCCTCAACTTGTGGTAAGGGTTGGTCTAGCGGTTGATCATTACTGTTGGTTCATATTGATTGATACACCATTAGGTATTCATGCAGAGATTATTAGGAAATGTAATGGGTTATGAACATGAAGTTAGTGGGACCCATTTCCAATTCGATATCTTTTTTGTTGTAATGTCAGGTTATTATATGATTTTGGGCATTGATTGGATAGGGTTTTTCCATGATAATATTGACTATTTCTTCCATAGGTTAACATTAACATATCTTGAAATGTAATATTATATCAATTGTGGTGTCTGGTACATTCGGGCATGCCATGCATGCTAGTGTTTTTGTGGATGGGTGCGCTCAAAACTCAAGTGTTTTATTTTGTAATTGATGATCGAGAATGTATATCTTCTGGTCTTTACTCCATGTGGGGATTTGATTCTATATGTGTTTCTTGAGGATTTCTCATGCCTCTCTCCTGAATGAGATGTTGATTTCATTATAGTGTTGATTCCAATAACAGAAACGGTTTGTATCCTATTTTATATAATGGACCTAATAGATATCTAAGAGAAAAAAAATCTGGTGGTGTAATTGGAAAACATGGGGTTTCATTTCACATATATTTAGCATTGGGGATCTCCAATGTGGAATCATAATTCGTTTGATGGATTGTTGTGTTTTTTTTTCAATTATGGTCGTGAAATTAGATGATAGTCTAGAACTGATAAATTCTTCCTTGAATAGATGAACTTTTTGTCCAGTTATGGGTTACGTTAGTGTTCTCTATGATTGAACTATTTCTAGGGTATCATCACCTAATAGGGGATACCTTTTGAAATACTAAATGTTTCTATCATGATTTGATATAGTTTATATGTTTTTTACTGAAATATGGATTGGTCAATTCACCAATAAGGTTTTTGACACAAATAAACTAAATATTTCACAATTAATTTGATCATTTTGTTTTATTTTTTAGTCGATGACTTCATAAATCACTCTAAAAGTCAGTACAATCATAGAAAACATCTCGAAATAGTTATGAGTACACTAAGGAAACATATGATATATTCCACTCTATCTGAATATCATTTCTGAAATAATAGGGTTCATTTCATCAGTCCCATAATCTCTAATGAAGGTTTTCCATTAGACCCTGATAATGTAAGGGTAGTTGTATAATTGGAAAAAATTTATAATGTTTCTGTTATTTGATATTTATGGGATTGTGCGACAATTACTAATGGTCCATTAATGACATCTCTCAATTGGAATCAATGATTCATGATTATACTTTGAATTGAATCATTATTTAATGGTGTAGGAAATGTGAGTTTAATTTACAAGAGTTAATGAATCATTTGACTTATATATGAGTTTTGAACATACCTATCATAGGTTTGGGGTATACCATGTTTTTTGATGTGTCACATGTTGTATATGGGGCATTCTTGATGTTGAAACAACATGTTTTAGTGTATGGGTCAAGATATTTGAGTCCTTGAGAAATAAATTACCAAAAAAAAGTTCATGAGGTTGAAGCAATGGTATATGATTTAATTAGCAGGTGAAAGTAATTTTTGGGAGAAATTATTACCATGTATAATAAAAATTAAATTCGGAATTACAGCTTCTCATGACATGACTATAATCTTCGGCAGTGAAGATTCATTGTATACAAGCAGTGTTTTGATGATGACCTGGATAAAAATCTATGAATGGGGAATAGTGTTGTAGATTCATTTAGAAGAACAGTCAATGTTAGTCTATTTATGAATCTATTATTCAATGTTGGAATCTATCAATTTTCATTGAGAAGAAAATCTTGTTACTATGTGAGCATGGGAAAATGATCCTTCCATCCATGGAAGTTGAGTTTGTGCTTATGAGCCCGATCAAGGAAAGGAAACAAAAGGATTTTGAATCATTTTCTCTAATGGATATTCATAAAATTGGGGATTCCAAATCTATATGAATCATTATTGATGATGGGATAGTTTTTTAGTGTTGTCCTTTTGTTGTGAAAAATGATTGAGGGAAGAGTTGATGCATGAGTTTTTTGAATTATGGTGGGAGGTGAATCCAAGTTTGACAAAAATGTTTCATTATTTTCACAAAATTTATACGTACACTAGAATGGAAAATGTGTTTGCATGATTTATTTTGTGATGCCATAGTTGTTAGTAGGATAAGGTCGAGCATCATAGGTCTGGTGGTTTCATACAACCATTTTTCATTATAGAATGGATATGGGATGACACCATGATGGATTTCATTATAGTTATTCTGAGAATTCCTTGGATTAATGATGTCATATTTGTATTTATGGATTATTAAACCTTGGTAGACCATTTAATACCAATGAAACAAATAATTATCCTTGATCAATTAGATGAATTTTTTGTTCCAGAAATTGTAAAGTTTCATGGAGAACAACATTCATCAGTTTTAGATCATTATCCACATTTTATATCATACATCTCGCCTTTATTATAGAAATTTCAAGAAAACCATGTTTTTATTATTTTGAATGTACAAAACAAGATTGATTGGAAATCAGAGCATATTATTCAGGTAGTGTAGGATATGTTGTGGGTTGTGTCATGGAATTTTTTTGGGACATGAAATAGTCCCATATAATTTGTTAAATTCACCTATAGTAATAGTTACCTGGTGATGATTCAGATGTAACTATATGTGGAAGTCTATTCTAGACCGTGTAGATCCTCGTTTTTTATCAAGGAAGGAGAATTTGAATTTTTAGTGTCGAGTCTCGTATTGGATATGTCATAACATGTTCAGTTGGTTCAGAAACGTATGGAAATAAAATAGTGTGGGAGTATGTTTTATGTGGATCAATTCCACATAACTATTGATTTTATGGGGGGTGATTATGTTTTTCTATAGGGGTCACCAAGATTGGGTCAGCATTAAATATTGAAATTCAGAATATTGGATCCTAGGTACGTAGGGCCAATTTAGATTATGGAGATGATTGAGCCAATAGCGTATCGATTTTCTCTTCCACAATAGTATATCAACATGATTTATTTCATTCATGTGTTACAACATCATCTGTATCTCCTAGACCCATATCACAGGTTTTATGCTAGTGATGTTCAGATTATGGAAAATACGTCCTTTGAGGAGTATCAACTTCGTATTGTGAATCATATTGAGAAAGCAATATGAGGTAAGTATATGACTTTGTTAACGATGTTTCTTCACTATGGTAATGTTTAGGATGAATCATGTTAGAGGGAGTTAGATAAGTAGGCTCCATGATTCTATCAATTTTTTAAAAAGTTCAGTCATTTTTGGGAATGCAACTCGGGGATGTGTTGTGATAATGTTGAGAGGTTTTATGATCAATGATTTTAATGAGGTATGTTCATGTTTATTTATTGGATTTAATCTCCTTATTGCGGTTAATGATTTTTCCCATGATTTATATAGAACATTATTGATGTATCAGGGGATCAAAATATGATGGAAAGATGAATTTGGCCATCTTGGGCAGGTTTCACATTTGATGCAAGGTTAATAATAATTGTTCACCTATACCGTGCATGCCAAGAGGAATGAATTCATAGTTTAGTAAACCCTGAAAGTGGGGTTTAAAAGAATGTGGGATTAGATAGAGGCATTCCTCGTGGTTTTCTCAAGGATTATCAAACAATTCACGGATCCCAAGATAACCATGAAAATCAATCCACCTTGGAAGGAGGAATTTTCATTGTTGTTGTATAGTTTTTAAAATATTATTGCCAAACTGTGGGCCTTATTAAAAGTGGGATTTTACTATTTTTACCTAAATGGATTTTATATTTCTCATCTCAATTCCATCATCATTCTTCATTCTCCATCAATAGTGATGAACATATTCCACCAAATAATCACATGGTTTTATCTCCTTCATTACATGGTCATTTGGATTTTTATTTTGATTTTGGATCAATAATATTGGTATGTGTTATGTGTATCATGCCTGTCTTTTACCTATTAGGGCATGTGGTTTAATTTTTCATCATCAGCATCCCTAAAACAGAGTTTTTGCAGCAGATATTATGTTGTGGAAACAAAGGGTTCTTGAATCAATATCTAAGGACATGGTTCATTGGGTGTTCATCTTGGTTTTTGAGGTAGATTGTCTATTAGTCGTATTCAATTGATTGGAAACTAATTTCTGCATGTGTGGTTGTGTCAATGGATTTTGCTTATTGTTTGATTAATTATTTAATATGGTTTTGTTTAAATCGATGGTTAAATGATGAATTGAAACCCACATGATTTCTATGCGTTGGAATGAGTTTGGAAGACAAATTTATTTCCACACAGGGGGTGAGCTAATATTCTTCAACATGGAAAATTGTATTGTTATTTATCGAACAGAATAAATGATGAAGGTTTCTAAAGTGAATATCCTTAACTAATGGAAGCTAAGTTTAAATTTTTTATCTATACATTTATTTAGTAAGTCTATGAACTATCTATTTTGAATGAATATTTTATAGACACCATTGGTTTTGAGGTACTTATATGTACTCACACCTTCCTCATGCTACCATTGGATTACTAAGTAGATTTGAATGTTGTTGGATTGTACAAGGGAAAAGGACCTATGAAATAGAGTTGAGTTAGTCATGGGATAACCATGGATGAGGATTTGGAAATGGATACCAGACCCATTTTGGGGGATGATTCATCCAGACAATATTTAGAGTTTCCATAACAATGGGATCTTTTAGCATGACATGGCATATTTATATTTTGGTTGTGGTGGTACTTTATTTGTGATGTGTTTGGTAATAAATCTTCTCATTTTTTGTCATTATTTATCATTATTTCATATGTTATCTATTATGTAATTCTCTGGTTATGAAGGAATAGTCTCCACACTTGAACTATTATACCCTCACTACTAATTATCATCCCCTAGAATAAGGTGAAGAAATCTTTATATCATGTAGTGACTAAGCACAGAGCACCAGTTTAGTGGCCTCCAGGTCGGGGACATTGCAAAGTTGTATTAGAGAATCTCTTTTCTATGGTATTACTATTTGAGGATGATATATGGGATTTTTGGATGTTATTGTTGAGATCATGATTCATATTACCTAACCCGTATTTGGGGAAAACCCAGTTACGAAATGTGGTAATTTTTGTTCTCCCTCTGTGATGTTACAATTGAATTATATTACTCCATTGGGTGAGATACTTGTTGTGTGATATGATTATTTTTTATATTTATTTTTTGGTAGTAATGGAATGAGTTTTTCCATACATTCATCATTTTACAAAGCTATCAATATAGATAGTATGAAAAATTATTGGCACACATGAGATGTTTGTGTGTGATTGGAATAGTTGATTGTTTTCCATATTCCTAAAAATATGAAATAAATTAATGCCTACTACATATAAAATTAATGGGTAATTCGATTGATATTTAATGAATTCATAATGAATTTTCTATGTGGATATGATTAAAAATAGATAATTTTTTTTTATAAAAAATGGTCAAAAGATAAGGTTATATAAAAGTGAATGATTTATTCATCGAATGTATAACTCAATTAAAATGTGCGTCTAATCCAAGACTTTTGAATGCGTGTGTTGGTTTACCCATGTTGAACATGGCCATTGGTGGCAAAGGATTAGCGAAGTGTTCAATGTGAGATGATGTATGCTGGGAATAGTGTATGCAAAATGGATTTGTTCAAGGATAGTGGAGAGGATTATTTTTGAAACATTCTGGATGTTTAATGATATATGTTTTTAGATGACTATTGGAATTGTAGGTATATGCAACCACACTATAATGTTATGGGTGGGAAATTAGTGTAATTCATCAAGAATTATCCTATAAATGTGTATTATAAAAACCATGTGGTGTATGGTAACATAAGATAAGAGTAGTTTAACGAGAACATCAGCCAGTTTATACATATGATAGAATAGGTCCTATGGAATTCCCTAGAATGTATCTTTAGGAAAACTATGGAGTTTGATCTATAAAAACCTCTAAATTGTAGTTGATAAGGTGAAAATAATTTTTCATATTGATGGATTGAGTCCATCTAGATTATTCATAGACACATGGATAATACAACTAATAAAACATTCATGTTGGAGGATTACATATTGTGAATCTAGGAAAATCACTAGTGGGACATTCATAATTGGACCCAGTAGGCTGATGGTATTTCATGGAAATTTTTTTATTATATTTTTTTGGAACATTTTAATTTCTATATCATGAGGAAAAAATGGTTGCATAGTTTATTGGGTTGACCTAGTGGTTGAATACCATGATGGAATACACATGTAGTTTCCCCAACATGCAATTTCATTCTCTATCTTTGGTAGGCGATGGAGTGGAAAAATAAAGATGCTTTCAATATGGACATAAAAAAGAGATTACATCCAGTTTGAGTATTTTTTGTGAAAAATGAATTACACAGATGGTGTATCTTGTGCTTTTATTAATGGGAAACCATATAGAGGCCTCTGGTGGTTATAATATTGGTATAGTTTGGAGTTCTAGTGATGAAACATGTAATGAAAAGAAGAACCATTTGACAACATTCACTAGGGTGGTTGTGGAAAAAGTAGTCAGGGGATAGAACCATCACCTCATGTTAGTGATCATGTTTTCTACTATCAGTGTGAAAGGAAAGGGCTCATGCATCGTTAGTGTCCCCAACCACTAGTTGACTATCGATCATGCCACAAAATTGGTCTTGTGGAATGGTTATGTAAGAACACTCTATGGATGGGAAAATATAGTTGTATATGTACATTAATTAGTGTATGAAGTGTGTTGGTTATTCTATATGAGGCCGAAGGATGGAGGTCTACTGGTATTTCTGATCATGGTGGTGGATGTGGCACTATGTGGTGAGAGAAGACATCAACGTTATGTTTTGAATCACTATGAATTTAGAACAAATACTAGGTAAATTGGTTGGATAGCTTCATATAGTTCACTCTAATCATGGAGGTGGAACATTTGGACCTTCATCTATTCAAGGTAGGATCCATGTTTTTCCATTCATTTATGTTATTCATTCGATACAAGTGCATCATATTCTTTTATTTGTTCTCATCATGGGTTTATGTTGGTTATAGTGTTGGATCTATTTTATGGGTTCATATAGAGTGATATACTATTAGGGATTTGATGAGAGAATAGTAGGCAATGATAGGGTTTTTCTCTTGATCTTGGTGGGCACTGTTTTCTTATGGAAAATATCAATATGAGATGCATGGTTATCATATTTATTTGGAATGATTTGATAGTGTTTTATCAGCACCGTATTGACTATTTCCTCCATAAAATAAAATTTATGTCTCTTAGAAAAGAAAATTATTCAATTATGTTGATTGGTACTTTCTAACAGGACATGAAGGGCTACTGTATCTGTGGTGGGGTGAGATCAAAACACAAGAATATTGTCTTGTATTTGATGATGGGGGAGTAGATCATCTAGTCTATCATCCATTGGGGATCTATTTTTATATTTGATTCTTGAGGACTTCTCAGGGCAGTCGCATGGATTATATGTGGATTTTCATGATATTATTGATGTCGGGAGTAGATCCAATTTCTATTTTATCATATTGAATTGAACTAATAGAACTCCAGTACTAAAAATCTCAGTTTCATGTATTGGAAAACCAATGGTTTGTGTACTCTAAACTCACGATGATAATGGAAGCCATATCGACATTTTTCTATATATAGTATGTGAGCATAGATGATATGGAATGTTATACAAATTCTATTTTTTAATCTATTGGTTTCATTGCTCCGGTCACATAATCTCTATGGAAGCAGTGTTAGTTTTCCCAGATAATGTGTGAGTGGTTGTATCATGGGAACAAGCCTAGAATGTTTCTAATATTAATTATTTTCTACGAATGGATGGATATTACCGTAGTTCCGTTAATGATGTATCCTATTTAGAAATAATGTTTATGGGATTGACTATGAAATAATCAAAATTTAATGGAAGTGGGAATGTGAGGATCATTTCTATGATTTTAAAAAATAATTGACATATGGACCAGTTCTAATCTTACTCGACCAAAGTATGGGGTATAATTTGTTCTGTTATGTGTCAAATGTATTATTTGATGCAGTATTAAAGTAGAGTCATAACGTTATACCATATTGGTCAATGTTGTTGTGGACTCATGAAATAAATTACATATCACACAATTCTGAGTTGGCTGCAATGTGTTGTGATTTAATGCGTGGGAGATGATACATATTGGTTGAAAACTATACCCTATATAACGAAAAAAAACCATGAATTACATATTCTCTTACTATGATATGAATATTCAGTGGTGAATATGCATATCTAGTTGTTAAATGAGGATTGAAAAATGAACCATGCATCATTGGATGTTGATCTTAGGCATTTTAGCTTGATCAACTAATGGAAACAATATGATTTATAATTTCTTCCTTTAAGGTGTAGTCGTAAAATTGGGGAGTGAGTTTCAATTTGGATTATTAGGAATGATGGGTTGTTATATGTTTGTGTTTATGTTATTGTGCATGTATGATTGAGGTAAGAGTTTTTATTGTGAGTTGTTTTCATTGTGGAGGGAGGTGACTCCTGGTCTAACAAAAATTTATCCTTATCTTCATAAATTTTATTGGTGTAGAGTAACAAAGAAATAGGTTTCATGCATCAAGGAATGATTCCTTACATGTCAGTAGGTGATGACCATGCATCAATATTCAGCTGGTTTCATACAACTATTTCCCATTATAGAGTAGAAATGAGTTGGCATATTGATGGATTTCATGGTAGTTCTTCCAATAATTCCATTGATGTATGATGTGATAAGGGCTGTTGTGTATCATTCAACGACGTGGGAGAATTTCATTCCAAATATAGAAACATTCACCATTGATAAATTTGATAATTTTTTGTTCATGAAAAAATGATGTTGAATGGTGTACCACACACTACATTTTACAATCATGATCCACATTTTACATTTTATTTCATGAATAGATTACCCGAATTTCTTGGTACACAAGTGTATTCGATCATGAATTTACGCCAACAGATGTACATGTAACCGAACATACAATTCCGGTACTAGATGATATGTTGGTGGCTTCTGTACTAGAATTTGGGGGACCATGGAAGCATCAATTAGGGCTTGTTGAATTAACCTATAAAAATAGATAACATACTACTATATTTATTGATAATTATGATTAACTCTATAGAGTACCATGTAGATCCTTGTTGTATTGAATGGAGGAAGGATAATATGAATTGTTTGGGCGATTCTTGTGTAGGAGTCACATAGAACATGTTCTATTGTTTTAGAAATCTATGAAAACCACCTAGAGTAGGATGAAGTTGAATGGTGATCAATTTAATATAAATCCGGAGTTTATGGAGGGTGATCATGTGTTTCATCTAATTTCGATAATGTTAGGTCACGAACGAAGACAGAAATAGTGAATGTTGTTTCTCAGGTATGTGGGACCCTTTGAGATTATGGATAGGGTTGGGCTAATGGAATAACGATTGTCTCTTCCATAGTGGTACAATGTAATGCATGATGATTTTCATGTTTTATAAAATCATCAGTATCTCCATGACCCATATAATGATTTTTGTTGATGAGGATGTTCATATTCAAGAAAATGAATCTTTTGAGGAGAATCCATTTGGTAGTGTGGATCATAATGAGAAATACTAGCGAAGCATGATTGAGACATTGGTTCTATTTTTTTAGAATAATGGTAATGTTAAAGAATAATCATTGAAGAGAGACATTGATATGTGATCTCATTGGCCTTATTTATTTTAATTACAGTTTAAGTAATGTTTAGAAATACAGCTCGAGGATGAGCCATTATAAGGTGGGGAGGCTGTATGATTCATAATTTTCTTGAGGTATGTTAATTTTTAATTATTTGTTTTAGTCTTATTTTTGAAGTTAATTGAATTTTATCATAATCTATGTGATACATCGGGTGTGCACATGGGATCGAGGTAGGAATGATGGGATATATTGTCCATCCTATGCATGGTTCATGGTACGCACATGGTTAGAAGTAACTTTTCACCCAAACCAAGGTAGCCATGAAGAAGTCATTCACGGTTTAGTAAACCATGAATGATAGGAGTCCCTACCATGTGGTATTGTATAGATACACTTCATATCATTGGATCATAGTTTATCAAACTACATAAGGATCTCCATGAAATTGTGAAAATTTTCCCCTGTTGGAAAGAGGCATTCCCATGGTTGGTACATAGATTTGAAAATTGTGCGGCCAATCTATGGGACCCATTAAAAGTGGGAAATTTAATATTTTTATCCCATAGTATTTATATTATCTCCCCCAAATTTCATCATAATTATTCAACTTCTATCCTTATTGCTGAATCTAAACTCCCAAATCATCCCAAGGATTGATCTTCTTCGTTCCTAGGCAGTTTGGATTGTTGTTGATTTGGGATCAAATCTACTACTATGCCTCACACTCCTTATTCAAATATTTTACAGTGTAGTTCTTGTGGATTCAATATTCATCATATGAATCCCTAAAACAATTTTTTTCTAGGGGATCACAGGTTGTGGCTATAAAGGGTTCTTGAATCATGATCTATGGCTCAGGTTCGACGTGTGTTAATCTATATTTTTTATGTATGTGTTCTATAAGTAATATTCCTTGTAAATGATGTTGATTTGGGCATTTGTGGTTGTGTCAATGGTTTTATCAGGTTGTTCATTTTATTCCTTTGACATGATTTGTTAAAATGGATTCCAAAATGATGAATGTAACCCCTCATTATCCCAATGGGGTGAATTGATGTTGAAATAAAAAATTTAGCGCCACCCTTGGGGTGTGAAAATATTATTAAACTAGGATAACAATAACCTTAAATAAGGAATTTACATGTGATAATGTAGAGACCATGATGAACATTTTGATATATTATTTGAGTTAGAGAATGGATTATTCATAGTTTTTTCTATACATTGATAATAAAGTAATGGTTAGTTTGGCCCAATATATAGTTGTTTAAATGGAATATGTAGGATGTGTCTAATAATTTATGATATTTAAATTGATACTCATTTATGGTGTAAGGCATGTGAAATGATAAATTATGTTAAATGGATTAATGTATGGAAATTTTTGAATGAGTTAAATTGATTGATATATTTAAGTGAATTGAGATATATGGCATGTGAAGGTGTGTGGTGAATGATCAAATTATTTATGCACAAAATATGATTTATGTGTGAAATGGAATGTGAATTTAAATTGTTTTTTGTATGGATTATGCATGGTCTGTTACTCGGTATATATGGTAATTAGATGAAGAAACATCTATACATGGTATAGTGGTCTCTGTGGTATTAGACTGTCAATTATCCCATTGGTTGGGTTGGATTAAGGCTCTAAACCACTCCCCTAGAATTTACATGTTAAGGAATCCTTCTAAGGATCTATTCCCATTAATGATTTCATTTGATGAGACTACCAAGACTGTATTTCCAAGGTTAGTTTGATGTATTGTTTACGAAATGTTTATCCTTATTGAGATATGGAACATGAATTATTCCATTATGTATAATAATTGATCAGCTTAGGCAAGAGTGTAAACGATCGTTATTCATAAGTAATGGTTTATGTGAAAGAAAGGATTTAGTTGATTGAGTGGAATAAACTATCATTGTTGAAAATGTTAATATTGTTAAATAATGGAACTCAATTTTAATTTTTTATATCATTCAATTTATTTTGTACATTCATGCACTATATATATAGACTAGATATTTTTTAGGCATTGTTGATGGTCTCCATCTAAGTCATAGTCACACCATTCTCAAGAAGATATCAGGAACCTAAGAAAATATCATTATTATAGGATTGGGAAATGTAAATATTCATGTTCCAAAGAGATGAGTTTGGCCTGGGATGTGAATGGATGAGGATTCATATATGGAGTCAAGACCCATTATCGGTGTTTTTACATTAGTATTGATTTTTGGATTCATTCAAATTTGGAACTATTAGCATCCAAAAATTATTTATATTTTGGTTGTGGTTGTACCAAGTTTAATAAATGGTTGGTAATTCTTGTTATGTTTTATTGTATATTTTGTTCTTATTTATTATTCCATATGTTGTGGAGAACTCTCGTACTGTAGTTATAATCTCCCAAAATGACCTATTAGACCCCCACTGTTAGTTGAAATCCTCCAGCATACAGGGAGGTGGTCTTGAATTCATGTGTATAACCATATTGGATGACCTATTTACATGCTTCCACGATTGGGATAATACAATTGCTGATCCACATGTGTTTCCAAAATCTATGAATTTCATCATAATATTCTCTGAGTGCATGTTTGGAAGGAACACATGATTCTGTTGTTCTCTATTTATCACCATGAGAATCGTTTCAAATGGATTCTCTATGATCACCGTAAATTTGATGGTAGATGGAGGAAGAATACCTATCTCCATTATAGGGAGAATTCATGGTGAGGGATATCAATAGGGATTGAGATCATTCTCCTTTGCCTTCACTCTACACAACACAAATGAGATTTCTCTCTTGAAAATTAATATGATCGGGTTTATATACCGCAATAGTTTGAAATAAATATTTACAAATATTCCCATTATTATTTATTTAACCACAATATATCCTGATGTCAATAAAAATATTTATATTATTAATATTTCATGACCTGCACTAAAACCCAAAACTAAAATTAAATATTATTCTGTCATTTAATTTTCAATATATATTATTTCATAGCAGACATTTAAAATCAATCCTCCATTTGTCTAAGATATTTATATGAACATGCACAATGAATATTTATTTATTAAATAAATATCAAAACAATATTTTCTAATAAAAAAATAAATATATATATATTTAACATTCCACTCACCTAACATTCTTTCAAATAACTGGTGAAAAAATATTTGTGACAATGCAAACTAGAGTAATTAGTAAAACTCGAGTTAGAATAATATTAATTCATGTTTTTGAATAATAAACAGTGATATATTATTTAACTGAGATTTTTGATACTTTTAGGGTTGGATCCATTGTGTCACATTCGTAGTGGCATTAGGTGACACTGTATAATTTACAAGGTTAATGTCTAGAAACATGCTATGGAATATATAGAAAATGAAGTTATTTCTACAATAATATAATAAACCAAATAGGAGATTTCTCTGTAATATTGCTAATTCTACTTGAAATCTAGTCAATAAGCTATCATCATTACATCATCAACCTTTGTGCTCGATGCCCATATCATTGATTTTATGGAAATCGAACATTCATATAGAACACCAGGGCCACGTATTTTTTTACACTATATCATTTTAATGAATTGGAATGAGTTATAAACATCCATTATTGAATAAAATCGACAAATAATTTCTCATATTCTTCATTAATGAAATATTATTCGGGACACAACCATCATATCCTACCTCACTAGAAACATATGACAACAATATTTTCATCAATACATCATAGTACATAACATTTAATATTAATTAATAATAATATTGAAGTATAATGATCCATTCAAATGTACAGATATAATAACATCATATGACAAATATAAATGTGGATTTTTTACTTATGGGTACTATCCTCATAATATCCTATAGTAGATATTAATGTGGGAGTATACAATGTGATGGTTCCTCAATGTCCTATAACTCCCCACCCATGATAGAATATATCAGTTGTGTCCCTCAAATTATATCTTCCGGGTATAGGACTTATATTATAAGGACCCTATTCGGATAATTCTGGGTTCTCTTCGTAGTGTCGAAAAATTATGATCATTAAGTACGACATGTGCCTTCTGGATATTATCAAATAAAATGTCTCACAGAATAATAATATTGATGTGATAATATGATTGTTAATAGTAAAAACTAGGAAATCAATTTATCATATATTACACAACAGATTTTCAAAGATAGAAACTCTAACACAACAAACATATATGTCATTCTCATATGATCACCACAACTTCCCAAGATCCATCAATCATGGAACCTTTGTAGATACACTATTAGGAATGAAAAACTAAAGTTGAGACCAAAATGTTAATTTCCATAAATATAAAATAATATGAAATAAAAATTAATAAATTTTCATACCCATATCTCCACCCATGAATTATCTAAGATTTTTTAATCAATATGCCTTCTTGAGACTTGTTTCACAGTAATGATATCATTGTACATTTTTTATGATTCCATGAAAGTTAGAAAATACCTAAAATTTTTAAATATATTTTTATTTAATTCATTGAAATACACCATTGTTTATGTTCAGCGATTACATGATTCATGCATACAGGTCCACCAACATTGCCTATTATATGATCACACTTAATAAGAATAATGTGGAAATTTTTTGAATTAATTTATATTAAAAAAGATACATATGTTGTGACAAAATTTGACACAAATATTAACAAAATAATCTGGATACCTCATTAAGATCAGGTGCCTTTGTTTTATTTCTTGGATTATTTACCACGAAAGGCTGTGTAAATTAGGGTTTTAAAAATGAAAATTCTCATTTCATGATTCCATTCATTTTTCTGAATTTTTTTTATTATTAGGCTATATCATTTATATTGGATTTTTTGGTTTGGGTGTCTATGTGGGATGCACTGTTCATTGGGATCTATTCTAGACAACATGTGATGATGGACCACTGATTGGTCCATGGAGCCTTAGAGTTTTTCATTGGAATTTTTTGCCACTATGTTGTGACCAAGGTGATCCACCTGCCTCGCCTCATGCTGCCAGTTGTTGAAACATAACATGATGTCTCCAAACAAGGTAGTTTGTGTTTGTATCAATTCTTCCATAATGATGTTTCACAGAAAAATTTCCCAATTCGGTAAATGAGTCCCAACTTTTAGGGGATCTATTTCCACAACACTACATCATAATCCTTCTGTTCACTATTAACCTACCATGTTTCCCTAATATATTGTTCCCTTTAAAAAAATCATGTATCCATTATTACTCTATTATTAAAGAAATTTGACCATTTAATTTTTCAGATATTTTTGGTTATTTTTTTTCACTGGATGATTCAAAGACAATGATATATAACATAGAGGATAAGGGGGAACAACAGGAGGACATATGACTAAACACTTTACAATCGATTTATATATTGAGGATTTTATATAAATAGTATGGGTTATTCGAACTCTTGTGGTCCCCTCATGATCATGAACATATGAAGTCAGAAGATACGCATCCTATTATCATATTCTGGTTTGCTATTATTATCTTTTTATTTCCATATATTTCATTGCATGTTCTTATATTTTTTTTATTCTAATTTTTAGGGTTGCATGTGCACATCCTTTTGGATCAATAGAGAACATTACCTTCTTCAAGAGAAGCTTCATCCAATGGTCAATAGTGATGATGTCTCTATTCCTTAATTACTTACCATGTCTATGTGTTTGGTGTGTCTTTACTAATCATATCTATTTTTTTGATATATTTCTATTTTTCTTAATTACAAAGAAAATTGTGGTGGTGTTATTTCAATGGAATATGACTGAAATGTTCAAACCACATAAATACGTAGGTTCATCTTTACAATCCTAGGTTTTCCAACCTTTTCTTTTGATTTTTTATAAAATGACTTCATTTTGGTTTCATTTTTTTAATGAATTCATTAAACCTATTCTAGATATCCACTAAGTGGTTTTAGAGCTTCTAATAATTTATATTATATATTTTTTTCATGTTATAAGACGATTATTTTGATGGTGAATATGATTTTAAATTATTGTGCATAAAAATTTGTGATTTATTATTTGGAAATGGTATTTCAAATTAATTACATGGTAACAAGTAACCTAGACTGATCATCACTGTCGATGGTAATTCAACCAATTCCTGTGTGGATGTTGATCATAATAGACTCAGAAAGTATAATTATACTCTTATGATACCCCTAAAAGATAATGATTTTATGATGTTTCACATGAATCCACAGAGAAATCTATTTTTACTCAATTCATGTTTGTGGATTTGATTAAATACTTTATTATGTGTTTATATAAAATGATGAAATTATATAGTTTTAAAAGGGCCACTGGCTCTTTAGTGGGGGTTAACATTGAAGAGTTTATAATATATTTGATATATATATATATCTAATAATGATATAGATAAAGGGTATGAATATTATTATTTAATATTTATTAATTATCTTGATGAAAATTTTAATTCTCTAAAATAATCCATGATATATAGTAGAGTTCCCTTTACATTAAAGGATGTTAAATCTACTCTCATGTCCCTTGATTTTCAAACACATGGTTTGAAGGAAATGATGTGTACTGATAGGAGCAATCCATAGATTCTATATATAAAGGTTCCTATGCAAAATAATAGTTGTAAAGATAAGAATTATTTTAATGGTTTCTTGTGTTTTGAGATTGGAAATACAGGCCACATTAAATGTTACTTTGCTATACAACTATATAGATATTGTATTTCTTAGATACATGTGGCATGTCCTAGTTATGAAAATATTGAAGTCATTTAGTTATCATTAGCACCTACTTCAGAACAAGACACAGGTTTTGTGAGGACTTTTTCATGGGATCCATGGATAAACTCAACTTGTATTTGTGGGGGAATTTTTTTTGAAAAAATGGTATTAAGGGATTTTATGAATAGCTCATGATTAGGTTGAGTTTTTCTTATTTTCTTCCAATTTTATGGTTGTAGTGAATATTTTTTTTACTGATTTGATAACTACAGAATTATAAACAATGGTTTCATTTTACCATTCACTATATTATGCCACTCGGAAGGGTTGTTTCATTTTTTGGTATTAGCATGCTTGGGTTTTTAGTTTTTGATGTTTGTAATGGTAATTTTTATTATGCTAAAATTTAATGTCGTTTCTTAGAAATCATAATTTATGTGCATGAGATAATTTTTTAGCAATAGTGTACTTTTGTGGATAGAACATGTTCCATTACCACCATATTCCATATGATATTCATGCTTCATGAATATTTTTAGACATATGGATTTTAGTTTGAGGAAATTTTACAACACTAGAGACAAGTTAATTGTAGTTAGTTAATTTTTTCTAGAAGAACATCCAGGTTTTTTTAGATATTGAAAATGTGCTGATTTTTAAATTTCTGTTTTCAAAATTAGAAATTTAATTTACAATTTCCATGTATTATTTCATATTTTTCATTTAATTTATTGTAATATTTTTTGTTGGTTTCTATGTTTTGGGCCTCCATGTTGGCATTTCTAATTTATTGGCTCTATTCTAGACTACTTGTTCTACTAGGCCGTTGCATGGTTTGTGAAGCATTGGGAAATATCACTAGCCCATATCACCTCTGTATTCCCACTGTGGATATCATCCTACCTCATCTCATACTGGTCATTGGTATACCATACACTGATGGCCCTAGAGCATGGTGTATGTCTTTTTTTTCAATTAATATGTTAATATAAACCTCTACTCGTTTTCACCATGATGGGCACATGTCTTCTATTTCATGAGATATGTTTCAACTATGTTGATTACTAATCCATCTGTTAGCCCTCATTAAGTCGCATAGCCCAAAATTTGTGTCACATTTCATGTTGTTTCCTTAAATTTTCAACACAATTATTATAGAAATTATGAAGTATATTTTTTAGGGTGTATGTGATTCATAGTTATTTCTTATTGATTTAGATAGATAGATAATGAAAATAACAAGAGAGTGATCGTGGGATCCTATGATGGACCTCTACATCATGACATTACACACCCCATTTTTTGTGAGACATCCTAGTGGAGACTTCTTGCATTCTAATCCTTGGTGGAAATCCACATGATCAATTTATTTAATGTGGGTTGAGCGGTATCCTCTTTTGAGCTTATTTTTTTGTAATCTTTGGCATTATATTTCCTGATCTTGTAATTAATGTTCTTGTTTTGTTTTTTCAATTTATGGGATTGTTCATGGGTTTTCGTGTGTCAGATCATCTAAATTAATGGAGAACATATTATTCTTCATGCCATATTTCATAACTGGATCTAGAGTGATGAGGTCTATATTTCTATATATAATTTATAATGAATGTGTGTGGTCTAACATTAATTTTTTTCTCTGGTTTTATGTTCAAAATTTATATTTTTCATAATAATTAATAAAACAATGGTTCCAATTCCATTTGAGGAAAATATACGATGTAGAGACGTGGGATATTCTATAAGACATGCTCAGGTGAAGTGGTCTCATGGCTATGCAATAGGGAGGCTCGAAAGAGGAATGTAATGGATATTTTCTTTTTAGTCTTGTTTATGTTATTTTGTTTGGATACAACATAGTCCCATTCCTAGTGTAGAGAGGCGCTGCATGGAGTGAGGTGGTTGTGTTGTAGTGGTTTTTGCGGCCACTACCAAAATAATGGTGGATTAAACATGGATTTTTAGTTGGGTCATAATCCCTCCAAGATAAAATGTAACTATATTTTATATATAGTAGTGGATATTAGATGCATGTTTTTCTATGGGTTGTGATTTGGTCACCTCTGAATATGATGTGGGCGATGTGGTCTACGTTGTGGACATATGGGCCGCACTGTGGTCCACTAAAAATATGTCTTCCTTTAAATACTCAGGTGGAACCAGGAACCAGTTTTCTCCCACTCCTTACTCTCGATACCTAGAAACCCAAGCAATCTTTTTGAAGTCTTTAAATCCCCCTTTTGATAGGGTCAAAACCTGACTTCTTGAGTTCAATTTGTGGTGATCTCTAGTAGGCTCTTACAATTTTCATGAGTTTTCTCTATATTTGATATCATTTCATCCCTTACCTTAATTATATACTATAGTAGATGATATCCATAATTATAATGGGGTATTATTTGTTTGTTTACAATTCCATCATGGAAAAACATCCTTGGGAGATCATTGTTTCCATGTAGTAGATGTGATCAAAGATCCTGAACATTCATTCATTCATTTGCAAAGAATGTTGAAGCTCTGATGTAGGTGATTAAATTCATCTCATATCTATTAATAGTAAATCATAAATAGAGTGAGTCTAATCCCATATTATGGTAGTGTAATTTAACTAATAATGGTTAATCTAGATTATAGAATAGAATTTTATATGTTTAGTGTTCTCTTGTTGGTTCATTGACTATGATAATGGATTTCTTCTTTCATTTCATGATTGTATTATATTTTTACTAGGAATTTTATATCATGTTTTTATGAATGGTTTACAATGATGAAATTTAAAAATTTGGATTAGAATATAATACGGATAAGGTTTTTTTCATTTTCTAAAAAATTAAAGAGGAGTCATGTCTATACAATCATGGGTTTCATATAATTTGATAGTAATCATAATTATGAATGTATTAATGTTTAAATAAATGTGTTACATCATGTTTTAATGTCATTGGATAATGAACTATAAGAATTAATCCTTATTGATGATAATGTATTGCATGATTATTGATTTTTCTTCTTCATTATGTTTATTGTAACTCGATGATTATGCTAGAGTTAATGTTAATATAACTTAATATCATTCTATAGCTGATTACTTAGGATTACATATTTTGAAAAAATTTAGTTTACCCTAATATTATTTATGTATCATTGTTTATGGGAGTGGGTGAATCAGTTGTGAATATTTAAATTAATTTTCTATTCATATAAAAAATTATTTTTTGAAGATAATTATTTATTGTTGTACTGAAAACAAATCCAACACATAACCACATTAATATAATAATTTACAAAGATCAATTTCAATTAAAGAATCTAGTTCATGATATAGTTTTTATATAATATGATACCACAAAATCCATTATAATAATACTCTTTTGTGTGGAATACTATGAGTATGATATTCCCTTACACTCGTGTAGTACTATGTTAAACACAATACTGAATTTCCATCATGTATCAAGAAATGATTTAATATATTTTGTGTATCTAACATGTTATAGTGTGTAATGATCACATATCTCAATTTTGATCATTCAAAACAATTCATCAAATTCATACCTATATGTTTGTATGAACATTCTGGTCATTATAATGATAAACATTCTGAATTCTAATTTTATATTTCTATATATGGAAAATATAACTCTATCAGAATAAGGATTAAAAAATTTAAAGATTATTCTTTATTAATATAGAAATATTAATATTATCTTCCCAATCTTATTATCTAACCCAATATTATGGACATATGAATATGATATATCTATTCGTCTTCTTCTCCTCCTCCTCCTCCTCCTTCTTCTTCATTTTCTTATTCTTCATCTTGTATATGATTAAGTTTTTCATGTATGGGCTATATGAGAACATATTTTCTAGAAATATGGATCTTCTCTCTTTGAAGAATATTTTACTAATATATATATTGGAAACAATGAAATACATGTGCAGTTTAGAAATACATTAATGGTTTGGGAGGATCCCTACACTTTGATGTTTGTCTATTATTATACTATCATATAACAAAAATATTCATCATTTTATAACATAAGAAATATTTTTTTCCATATAGTATTTACTAAAATGATGTTCTTATTTATTTTTATTTGGATTCTCAGTTGTATATTCTATAGCAGTAACAATAGTTTCATTGGATAATTGTGTTTTTATAAATATTATTAAAATAAATATTATAATGATGGATAGATGGAAGAAATTTAATATGTGCATATCTATATGACAAAATTGAAACTATGATAATTGGATAAATAACACTATGATATATAAAATAATAAATTTAAATATTTAAAAATAGTGTTCAAATGTATATGGGATGATAATTATATACAGAGAAAAAAATATTCATGTTTCTATTGTTTTATTGAATAATCAATAGAATTTTTTTTAACATTGTCATTGAAATTATAAAAACTATATGTTTATATGGGGATTCATTATAGTAGTTTTTAATATATTGATAATTTTTCATTCATATTTGTGTCTATGTAGTCAATTTTTGATGCTAGATATCCTAAATTATTTTGGTAGAGTGATCTGTATAAAATTAATTTTTTTAGTAATGTTTACTATGAAACTATTTAAATAAATTATGTTATAATAAATTTTAAAAATTCATTTAATATTATATTTTTTGTAATTTTTACTATTTTATGCAGATAATATGTGTGAGGGATGGAACAATAGTGGCCCTTAAAACTTTTGGGTTTTTTGAATCAAAGCCACTTGGAGGAGGTTTCAATGAGTTTGGAGGATTAATAGAGAAATAACATGTTTTCCATTACAATTTGAGTATTGATTGTGGAGTGGTTCCATGGGATGTATTGATAGCCAGGATTCTATGGTGTGGACTCCCGACTATGGAATACAGAGGCTTGAAGGAAGAAAACTGCATCTACTACATTTTAATCCTGGCTAATCTATGGTTGTTTCTTACATTATACGCCATTACCTAGTGTCAAGTGCAATGAAATGGATCATAGTGGATACTCTGTTGTGGGTTTTGAGGCCAATGCCAAGTCAGGGATGACTACAACATGGTTTCTAGGCTACGTAATAGTCCCTCCCCTTGATTAATACGAATTTCACGAGGTATCCAGAAGTTCATCCCAAACATGGGTTTTACGAGAGGTAATAATATTCTCTGCTCCAACTATGCATTGGTCTAGGAGGTCTACTATTTGATCATAGGTTCATCATCATGTTTCTTTAAAAATATTATATCCTATAAATATCCCAAGTAACCTGGACAATTTTCCCCCTACTCCTTCTTCTTCAACCCTAGGCACCCGAGGATTCGTTTTGAAGTCATTTAAGTTCCCCTTTATATATTAATGAATCCAAAATTTTTGTGACAATCCGTAGTGATATGATATAGGGTCATTCCACATTCCTAGTGGTTTCACTGCAATTGATCTCATTTTAAATCATTCTTCCTTTTCTATGTTATGGAAGATTATCTTCATCATTCAAGTGGTGTTATCATTTTCTTTATCAATTCATTTCTGGATAGACACCCTTGATAGTTTTTTTAGACTGTAGTGATTATATATCCCCTGCCTTGATTCATTCAAATGCAAAAAATGATGAATCAATGTGGTAGGGGATTCATTTCATCAAATATTTAATTATGTGAGATCATAAATTTACCATGTCTAGTCCCTATTTATGGTGATGGATTTTACCTAATAACTATGAAACCTTATTAATGAAATGAATTAGTTTTTTTAGTGATCTCATATTGTTACTTTTCTATATGATGAAGCATTGCATATTTTTTTAATATAGTGGAATATCTGCTCTTTGAATTGTATAACATGGTGTTATGCTTTGTTTATCAATTTTAAAATTAATTAATTTCGATAAAGAACAAAATGTCGATAATTTATTACTGGTTGTATAAGGAATTAAATATGAGACATGTTTAAAAAATCATGTTTTTCCCATAAATTGATTTTAATCAAATAGTTGAATTTATTCATTTTTAGCAGAACTTGTTATTCCATCTGTTAATAGAATTCGATAAGGAACATGATGTTGGAATTCCTGTTGATGATAAAAAATTTCTTTATTAATGAGTATTGTTATTTCTAACGACTGTTGAAACTAATATTTTTTCTCATACAACATATTTAAATAATTTAATAGATTTTGTTAATTTTGGTATTCATTGTTTTAATATAGAATAATTAAAATAACATATTTAAATTTTTATAAATTTTTATTTGTATTAAATTCATGAAATTGGTTATTATATATTTTCTCATTTTAAAATTTGATGGATTTTAATTTCATTATACTTCATGAGATTATTAACACGGATCGTTCAATTATTTGCCACGTTCAAATTCGGATGCCCGCATGGAAATCCCTTATATGTCAATTATCATTATTTATGGACATGATGGGATACTTTCATCAAATGTATCATATCCATTCAATCTATTGAATCATTTTTTATTTAAATGGGATGGTATTTCATTTTTGGGTTCATAGATGATTTCCCTTTGCTATGTAGTTAGCTGGTTATGGTTCTGGATGGGGGTTTCATCACCCATATAGTGACTAAATTTGATATACTTAAAATATTATAAAATCATCTTAATTTGTGGTCGAGTTCACTAGGTGAGAAGATATTCAGATTCATTAAATTTACTTCCTCTTGTCATTTTTGGTCTATTTCCTTCCCTCTAGTGGTTTTATTTTCTTTTTTTATTCCCCACTATTGTGGAACTCTACATCATCTTGAATCTATCATTAAGCGGTGCAATCATAATAAATGTTGAACTCATCCATTAGCCCACCGACCCCCCCTAAACGTCGTTGGTGCAAAAATCATGCTGGAGCCTCTCAGTGGTTGTCTATGTTTAATATGTGTGACCAGTACATAAATCTATATACCTGGAATGATCATCCTATATCAAGATCCAAAGTAGAAATTAGATTGGTGATCTTGTATTTTGAAGAGATCTGGATAAAAAGTCCATTTTCTAGGGTTTTACATTTTCGTTAAACCCAATTCAATATTTGTTGCTGCTTCAAGTGAGATGTTTTGGTTTTAGCACTATTGTTCATAGTTGTTTTATATCAACATATCCTATATATAATATAATTTGATTCTATTTTGAGAATATAAAAATGTTCAAGGGTGGGTGTTGTTAATATCATGATGTATGTCCTAATGGGTACAAATCAATTAAATCGTAGGGTTTACTTTGTTTAGGTTCATGTTTCAACTACAGTAATTGTCATTTTTCTCTATTCCAAATTCTGTACTATGTTTTTGTGTGTTTCCATTGTAGTAAAATTCATTGTTCTCTATTAAATAATTAATTAAGTAATATATTTTATTTAGTAGTGCGGGGAGTTATTTTACATGGGGTTGTATTCCACTATTACCCATAATAATGTGGTATTAGATCCAAATGAATAAACACTCGAATCTGTAAATTATGAAATTGAAAATTTTGATGTGTGGAATGATTTTATTTTTTGGGGATTAGAAATGAAACCCCTATAAGTCTAATAAGTGTTTCCTGATTCCATTATTAATACATTAAAATTCCAAGTAAGTCTATCCACTGTTGGAGAAAAAATCACAAAAATTCATATTCCCCATACATAGTTTTTATGGAAGAACATAGATCATCAACCTTGTTTTTCCTGGATAATATCCTATAAGAAGTTTCTTATGAGACCATTGTATATCATATTTAGTCAAATATTATCAAAATATATATGAAATTGTTTTTAATTGGATTCATACATATGAATCAAAAATTATAAACCATCAAGATTCAACATGGCCACTTTTTTCATGTGATCTATATAAAACCGAAATGGAAAATCCTTAAGTTCCGGGTCTAAAGTGTTGTATACAATATTAAAAACAACAATCTAAACCCATTCCAAAAGAATTTACCAACCACCACTATGAAATACATGGGAATATAAGACCCAAATATCAATATTTTAAAAATAGAAAACCTTATAAGATGTCTAGTAATCATTTTCTCTTTTTAGAAAAAGTCTATAAAAGTTTTCTTGTGTTGGGTGTGTCTTGAGATAATTTTGATGTTGATTGAGTCTTCAAATCCTGATGTTATTTCCATATGATTCGGGATGATATATCATTTTTTGTATGACTATGGCAGTTGAAGGGGAGGGTTTTAAAGAAAAAAAATAGGTGTTGCGTCATGGGTAAAGATTATGTTATTCTAGATCTCTCAGAACATTGTATTATCATCTTTTTGGATGTTATATGAGTTCTATGTTTAAATTTGAACCACATATCACTATATGTTAGGATCACAGAGGTTTTACATTTATAACTAATTAATTTTGTCTAAAAATCTCTAAAGGATATTATATGGTTTTTAATGGATCCTAGATGAAGGGTTTATTAGTTTTGGATGGAAGAATCCGCATCCCGAATTTGGGAAATACTTATTTCACTAATAAGGAAAATAGTATTATTTGACATATGTGGCTATGAAATGTGAGTGTTAATGGACAAGACAATTTTATCATGAATGGTCTGGTCCCTCATTTTTAACTATGTAACATACCCTGTAGTGAAGATTGCATCATGGGAATGTCTAAAAGAGTTTTATTTCATATATCCACCATTAAATTTGGTCACAAATTAGAGTATGTTCAATATCATTTTTTTATCCATCATTCAATACCCCTTATGATAGAGTCTCTAACATTTTTACATTTATTCATGAATTTTCAAGGAATGATTTGTTTTATATTTTGAGAAATAAATCAGATGCCTTTGAGGTGTTTAAAACTTCGAAATACTCTTTATAAAATCTATATGTGAAAAATTTAATTTTATTAGGATATATAATGGCCTCAAATACATATATATTTAGAATATTGTGTTTTTTTGGAATTGAGGGTATTTTAAACCAACAAACTTTGAGTCATTCTCCTAGGAAAATTTGTCTAGATGAGCATATGAATTGTAAACATATTATTTTGTTAGGTATTATGATTCCATTTTCATGATTTTAAAAAACCATTTTTTATGAATCTTTCACTACTAATGATTACATAATAAATAGATTTCTCTAATCTCCTCATTTATTTAAAACTCCTATTTAATCTTGGAGTAATCACCCCCAACCTATGATCATATTTGGGTGTTTGGATGCAATGCCTACACTTTGGTAATGTATGGTAATCTTTAGAACAGAGCTATCAAGAGTATATTCATAGGAAATCCTTAGGTGGTGACGGGGTATATGATTTTTGAAAATAAACATGTCTTTTAAAAGGATATTCTAATCTTGGATGAATAATTTCAATTTTCGGTTCTTACTAGAATACATCATTCAAATGATGATAGTATTGATCCTTCTCATAATTGAGATCATGAAGTAGATATTAAAAGTTTTCATGAGTATCTTTCAAGACTCTTTCAACATATCAGGTATCCCTTCTTCATCCTGAGACATAATCATGTATTGATTCTAATGAAACTCATGAGGATGGAGTTTCTAGTGAACATAGGGGTTCTCATCTTTCTTGGAATTGAAAGAGAAGAGTCATCAGACCTCCTCCTAGGTAGATAAATGATTATAATCATTCTATTTTTATTGTGGCATCAAATTTTTATAGAGATTATCCCCATAGATAAAGTCATCCTATTAATGAAATCAAGTATATGAATTGATTTTCATCTCTGTGTGTTGAGATTAAATCACTACGAAGGAATCATACATGGTGCATAGTAAATAAACCACCTACATCAAAGGTGATTTCTTGTAAATTGATATGTATAAAAGAAGAAAATACTGTAAGAAATAAAATCATGTTTAATGATAAAATATTAGCTAATGGATTCCTTCGACGAAAATGAATTGTTTAATATGAAATTTATCTCCCATACTAAATCATTTTTAAATAATAAATTTCGTATATTTTTCTACCGAGTTATATTTTACAATAGAACAATAAGATGTCAATTATTCTTTCATTAATGGCTATTTAATTGAATAATTAAACATGAAAACGCATAATGTTTTTGAACATGAAACCATGTTTTTTCCTAATAAATAGTAATATCGATTAACATATTTCTCAAGACAGTCATTAAATAGTTTGAATCATTCATTTAAAAAATGATTCAATTATAATTGATTTTGATGCATGTTATTTTAATTTTGTAAAAAATTACATGATTTATTTATATCTCTATGAAAATGAAAAGTTACTCATTTGTAGTGAAATGAAATTAATCCCCCTTGTTAAAATTAAATTGAATTAAACATTTGAAATGAATGTTCTCAGTTATGCTATTTAAATTATGGGCATGGAATTTCCTAGTTATAGGTAGCACAATATTCTTTCTCTATCTCAATGTTCTTGCATTATTAAGATTCTAAGGTGGAATATATTTGATGAATTTAAGAATGTTAGTGTTCCTCTAGGTCATAATTTAATATTTTTTACATCTTATTCACCAACCTCATCATTTGATATTTATTATTTGAGTATAATCATATATGCTAATATAGTGGAATGTATTATATATGTTAAGATCTTTATAAAACGAGATGTTGGTTTTTCTATCTATACAATGAGATGGTCTTTATAAAATATAAGAAATCCATATAGTAATTATCATAAATTGTTATTGAGGTACATTTATTGTACATCATATATTTCAATTTTCTATTGTATGAATATTAATACTTCTAAAGTAGTTACTATTTTTGTTGATACTGACTATAATTGAAATGAATATACTATGAAATCATTAAATCATTATTTCTTTATTGACATTGGAGAACCTATATCATAAAAGATCAATATAGATTCAGTGGTGACCCTCTCATCCCTAGAAACCAAGTACATTGCACTAACAGAAGCAGTCACATAAGATATATGGATTTTGGGTTTTCATTTTTTGCATATTATAATTAATTATTTTATTTTTCTACACTGATATTCTCAATATTCAATTTATTTGTATAAAAAATTAGTATTCTATGGTAGGACAACACATATGAATATAATGATTCTTTTTTATTGGAGATGTTATTGAAATTGGAGAAATGCGTGTCACTAAGATAAAAATATTTGAAAACTCTACCAATAGATTGTCTAAATATTCAACATTATCGATGAACAAGAATTGATTATATATATTGATCTTAAATCCACTTTTATAACATTGGGTCGCATCATCATCCCCAATATTTAATTGAATGTGGTGGTGGTTTGTTAATTTTGGTATTATTTTTTCATATTGAAAATTGAGATTTACAGGTTTAAAATTATTTTCTATTTATATATTTTTCAATAGATACATTTTTATATAAAATATTTCCTCAATTTAATATCTGTTGGATTATGGTTTTATTTTACCTTATGATTTCATTTACAAGACTCGCTCAAATGTTTGGAAAGACTGACATGGGATTCCACCGTGGCAATCAATTTTATACATTTTTCTTCATTTATGTATGTTAATTGATATATATATCTAATATATCCTATCCATATATTTATTTGAGTCATTCCATGTGTCAATTGGCGGGAAGCATGTCATAAGAATCATGTAAGCCTCTCATTGGTTGTGCAATTAACTATTTAAGGTTCTCATTGGGGGTTTCATCCCCCCATAGGTGCTTGAATATTATATAGGAAATATAGCTAAATATAATCATCATAGGTGGCCGAGTTCTTCTGGTAAGCCGAGATCCATTTTTGAAGAATTGACTACATGTCGCCAACGGTGGTTTGTTTTCTTCAAATTGGTGTATTGGTCTACTTTTTCTATTGGAAATTCTTCTGAATTGCCTTCCACAACATCAATATCATTGGTGGGGGAAAGTTTTACTATATTAAATGACTTATATGTTGTCCCTCCATCTACCCCACATGTCATTGGTGAGATCCACATGGTGGGACCTATCGTGGTTCATCCCTGTTGACGACCTATAACAATTTCTTGTATCTAGAGACATGGTGTTATCATCATATAAAAAGTTCCAATGACTATTTGGGATCACTTTTCTTGAAACAATAATTTATATAGATAAATGATCATTTTTATAAGTTTTTATGAGTTTCATAAACCCCATTATTTATTTTTTGCTGCTTCTAGTGCATAGTTTCCCATTTTGTTCTTCAATGTGTTTCAATTACCTTCCTGCTTTATCTCTATTCAATGTAATATGTTTCAATTTTGATCATATAATAATAGTGTGTGGGTGGGTGGTGTTATTTTTGTGATGTAGGTCCCAAAGGGACATAATCACATAAATCAGGGTGTCTTATTTGTTTTCTATTAATTGTTTTGTTCTATAATTGTTTTTGTTTCATAATTCAAATGTCATCACATTATTTTTCTGTGTTTTCATTGTATAAAAATTTCATTTCCATTTTTAAATATTTAATTAAACTATTTTTACAATTTAATGGACAATGGAATTATAGGTGGTTGTATTATGCCATTACCATGTAATGTCTATTTTGCTGATTCCATAGGTTTCACATTATTAGAACATATGACCATTGAGTTGGTTACATCAAGATTGAATAAAAATAGATTATTTAATTATGAAAATTGATTATGGCCAGGGTTTCTTTTTTACATGTGATGGTTAATGCATTCTTTTTATTGGAATGTTTCCTTCATGAATATGTTTGTTTCTTTCTACCTTCTTTGTTATCAAGATATGTGAATTTTTATTTGATGCGATATGATACTTGGATGAATAATGAGTTATGGGAAGATATTCATGATCTATAAGTCATTTTTAATCTATAAGAATCATTCTCAAATCAATCAAATACCCACATATCTCCACGTGATTTAATTTAATTTTTTTCTCTTAGATTTGGTGTTAAGTGACAAATCTCATAAAATGGATTAATACCATGTAAACACAAATGGACTGAAATGAAATATTTAATGAATTATCACAATGTAATTTATGATCTATATGAAATAATGTTGCACCCATAAAATTAAGATGTATCTATATATAATGGAAAACAATGAGTAACATTGTGTATTTTAATTATAGTGAAATCTCTCCCATTGCATGAGTAAAATCAAGGAAAAAATTGGATTGATTCGAAAATAAATTAGAATATTTCTGGAAGAATTTTTAATCTATTGGTATCTACCAAGAATAAATATTATTCCAATATGATCATTATATCTAATGGTATGATTTATGGTTTGTTCACAATTTTTAATAATGTGAAAATAAAATAGATGTAGATCAATAAAAACAAAATGAGCTCCACTTTATATGGAATCGTATGAAAATTATCTTTAAATAATTTACAATCAATAGAATTTTAGGTCAAATAGATTGGAAACCGATATTGTTTATTATTATTTAAACCACCACCCCCCCATATTTTGATTTAAGTGTCAAAAAACATAAAAAGGATTATTATTAATATAAGACTCTATTAATTACATAAAATCATGGGATAATGATATCCATTCCATTTTTGATGTATATGAATCAACGTCGTATCCATCAGATGCTACTACCACTATGTATGATTGAATAAATAGGTAATATTTTATTGTATTATTTATATAACATATCCCCCACTAGGGTCACGAAAAAATAAAATGACATTGGATTGAAATGAAAAGACAATATTACATTCATTGTTCTGTATTTTATATTTTTAAATCATTCAATAATCAATATAATGCTCAATTTGATCGGTATAGCTTAAGATATGATTTGACATTTTTGACATTTTTTAAAATAATAGACAAATAATTTTTCTTTCGGTTAAAAAAGACCAATCATGATTAGATTGGCATGATATATTATAACTTTGATATATAAGACATTTAAAATGATTATAAATCATTAACACATTGATTTAATACCCATATTTCTTAGTATGATCAAAATGGCTATTTTCCCTCTCATTTGGAGATAAATGACAAATCACATTAAAAGAGTGATCACTTAGTTTTTTAAAACCACAATTATGAACATAAGCACCCATATATATATATCCAAAAATCAATATTACTTGTTTTAATGATGTTTGTAGTTTCATTTTTTTGGATCGATACTCTAGTTACGCCTTATGCCCTGGTTTATTATTTTCCTGGATTAGAACTTGTGGATTAATTATTATTCTTATAAATAACCAATATCCTCTTTTTATTTTGGATCATATTTTTTTCTTCAAAGGGTGCACTAATATAGATCTAATTCTAAGGATAAATGTGGGTTCATCATTGGATACAGGTTTGTTGTCTACAAGTCATATTCAATTGTCAGAAAGATGATTTTTTTCATGTGTGGTTTTGATAATGGTTCTCTCTTATTTTCATTAGATTACATTGTATGGATTTTGTAACATTATTGTTTACATTATGAATTTAACCCCTCATGATCCCCATGAGATGAATTAAGAATGACTGTACTAATTTAGGCCCACAAAATGGGTGTTCCCAAATTTCTAAATGTGAAAAACTTTATTGTTAACTATAGAGTTGACTTGTGTTAATGTTTAACCCAAGAAGAACTTGTTGATATGTATGTTGAGTTACAAAAAGTATTACATGTACTAGTATGTATAATTTTATAATGGCATAAGGATTTATGTGGAATAAATTAAATGCGGTTAAATGGAAAAAGGTGAATTTGTCTAATTAATTATGAGAATGAAATTTAAAATAATTATTCAAGTAATATATATGAGAAATTTATTATGTGAAATGGGTTATCATATAGAAATTGTTGCTTAAGTTAAATGGGATAAAATTTGAAAGGGAATTTGGTTAAATGGGTTATGTAAGGTGTGTGGTTAATGTTTCAATGTGTTAAGGACCAAAGATGTATTATGTTTTAAGTGAAATGGGAATTTTGAATGTTATGTGTATTGATTATTAATGATAATTTTTTTTTATTTGGTAATTGTATGAATAAACATGTTCATGTGTCTTGGTGGTATGTGTGATTTTGTATTGAGGCTCCTCCCGTGGGTTTGGTTATACTGAGGCTCCAAAACCCATCCATAGTGAGCATGGATTATGGAGTTGGATTGATTCTCTATGCCCCTAAATGATCCAGTCGATGAAACTACATAGAGAAAGATGAAAAGGTGAGTGTGATGTATTTATTATGAAATTTTTTCCTAAATGATATAGTAAACATTAATTATTCTACATTTTTTTATAATAGATAGGTGTCATAGCTTGTGGTGTAAATGAATTAAATTTGTAACCAATCGATTATGTGATAAAAATGGTTTATGTGATTAGATGGAATACATGATGAATGATTCTAAAGTTAACATTGTTTACTAATGGAAAGTGAGTTGTCAATTTATTTGTATTCTCATTTACTTATAATAATAATCCAAAATTTTTTCTTATTGAATATTTTGATGAAAATGTTTATGGTGGTCAACTATGTTGTATTCACACCATCTTTGGGTCTTTTTTGTGTACCTGAGTGGATTTCATTGATGTATTTTAGACTAGGTATAAGGTCACGATCTTGGGAGATGAGTTGGGCATATGATTAGCATGCAAAACAGTCCATATTCTGAGTTAGTAACAGTTTTCGTGGATAATTACATTAGACATCAATTTTGTTATATTACATTATTTTAAATGTTAGAATGATATGGCATATTTATATTTTGGTTTTTATTTAACCCAATTTAGGAAATATTATAAATTAATGTTCTAGTTATTGTCAATTTATTTACGTTTTTTCTTAAGTCAACTACTATAGAATATACTGGTAACGATTGTATAGTCTTCCCACATGACTTATAAGACCCTCATTACTATTTGTTATCATTTATAAAATAGAGAGGAGTGCTTAAGGTCATGGGGTTACCCAACTCAGAGTAGCTGTTTAGTCTCTTCCACATTGGAAAAATTACAATGTCATATCAGAGTAGTTCTATTCAGTGGTCTTACTATTTAGGTATGGTACACTGGAGATTAGGCTATGTCATGATTTGCGATGAGATCATGCTTGGGAGTAGCTATACCATATAAATGAGAAAACCCTTGTATCAAGGGGTGGAATTGTTTTTCTCGATATGTGTTTTTAAATTTGAATTATATTTTACCATTGAGTTATGCACTTATTGTGTTAAGTTATCGTTTTATGATATTTTATTAATGGATGTAATATAACGATGTTATGCATACATGAATCGTTATTGGAACATATGGATACATGTGGAAATCATCGAGATGGGAACACATGAGATTGTTGTGTGAGAGAAGAAGGGTATATTTATTTTTTCACATTCCTTAAAATATGTTTAATTAATGTCTAATAATGATAATAAGAATTGGTAAATTGATTTATTTTGGAGAAAATGATAAAATATTTTTGCATGATAAAAGTAGGTATGTGAGATAAAAAATTTGTTATAATATATGGTTATATGAGAAGGGTACATAAAATATAATGAATTTCACTATGAATGACTAAATTTTTTTAAAAGTTTTTCTCATGAAAGGAACATTATTTTTTTAGTTAATTTACCCAATATTGACAATGATACATGATAGATAGGGTTGACGGTAGTGTTCCATGTGAGATGATATCTAATGGAAATAACGTATTAAAAAATAGTTATCTATGGATAGTGGAGTGAACCTATTTTCTGAAACATATGATGTTCTATGATATGGGAACTGGAAAATGTGGGTTGTAGGAATATTACACCAAAAGACATGTATTGGTTGGGAAATAAGTGGACTACATCAATAAAACTCTTATGAATGTAATGAAGAAATTCTCTATAGTTCAAGGAAACATAAAAGATGATAATTTTCAAGATAACTTCACTCATTTACTACAGATGATATAATTGGTCCACTGGCAGGTCGTTCCAAGAATGTTTGACTTTACTAGAGTCTTTCAGTGGAAACCCTTTCTGAATTTTTCTTGAGAGGGTGCACCTGATGTTGTTGAGTTCTACATTATGTGCATTGATACGATTCATGGTCACCTGTAGACATTTCCGGGGATGAAAATTATGTTTATAGGTTTCATGTTTCATGGGATGGAAAAGAGATGGTGGGAAATTCTAGTTTAGACCAGGAAGGACGACGGTATGTCACTAAAATTTTAATAGGAAATGATTCTTATTAATTTTTTCTCAATAAAAGTGTGAATGGAAATTTTTGATCAGTTTAAAAGGATGAACGATGGGCCGATGACACTGATGAAATATTCTCTTTGTTTAACTGATATGCAATGTTTTATCTATATTTTCTAGGGGATGATGTGGCTATGTATTGATGTTTTTAGAATGGACTTAAAAATGAGATTCTATCCTTGGTGAATATCTTATGTTTAAAAATATTTATTGAGCTAGTGGATAAGGCCATTATGTTAGTGGGAAACCTCAATGTGGCACCAATGGTTGAGAGGTTGTTCAAGTTGGGTTATCTAGTGGTGCAAAATACAATAGAAGGAATCACCATTTCAATACCTTCTAACAGGGTGGTGGTGTACAGAGTAGTCAGATGAAAAATCTATCCCCTCAGTTTAGTGATCATGTTTTCTGATATGAGTGTGGAAAAATAGGGTATATGCATGGTTAGTGTCCTAGAAAACTAGTTGAGTTCTGCGAATGAGAATGAATTTGGAATGTGTAGAGGTTCAATAGTAACCATAGATTTATGGTATATGATGGAGGGAGGAGGCTTATGATGAGTGTATTCAGTGGTTTGGTTAGCCTGTATTAGGAATGTAGTTGGAGATCTACTAGACATACTATTCAAGTTGGTAGACATGGTAGATATTTTCTGGATGTATATTCCAATTTATGTTTACGGTTGTGTTTCTATATTCAGGTTAACAAGATTTATGTCAAATATTTGGGGGTTTATTGGGTGATAAAAACATGAATGGAGGGGTATATTATCTATAATGATGATGTTTCATGGTTGACATATGGTGAGTAGTAATTCTTCCCCCCGACTGTGTTATCCAAGATGAATGGATTCACATTTTAGTCAACAATGCAAGAGGGGAGGCCAAACAATTTATACCTAGAATAAGGCATTCCATATGGTTGGTGCATGGATTATAAAACCATGAGGGGGTCCCCAGGTAACAATGTGACTCAGCCCCTCTTGGACAGAGGCATGTGCATGGTTATAGTATTGTTTTGGAAATTATGCAGCTAAAATATGGTCCCCATTAAATGTTGGATATTACCTTTTCATAATAATTTTTTAGGATCCTTAACTGAATTTCTTCTTCATTATTCATCCTCCATCTTTATTTATTATCATAAAAACTGAAAAATATCCAATGTTCAATCTCCTTCATCTTTAGTAATTTTGTTGTGTTCTTTGTTGTCGATCGATTCTACGAGTAAGGCATATGATACTTTCGCATCACTTTTATGGATTAGGTATTTTGGTTTCATTTTTCTTCATCTATGTCCCTAAAACAATATTTTTCATGTTTATCACATGTTGGGTCATTAAAGGGGATTGAATCCAAATATAGGTGTATGGTTAATCATGTTTTCATCTCTAGTTTCGAGTTATGTGGTCCAAATGTTATATTTTATACACTTGATGTTGATTGTTTTTTGTCTTGTCGTGTTAATTGTTCTATGTAATAATTCATTTGATGAATTTTAGTGAACATGGTATAATGTTTTTATAAATGATGAAATAGACCTCTCATGATCCATGTTTTATGTATTCTGGTGAGTAGAATGAATTGTTCCCATGAATGGGGTGTGAAAATATTCCTTAACATGGAAAATTGAAATTTTATGTATATAATTGACATGAGATATTGTAGATACCAATATAAACATGTTGATATATTAGATGAGATGGAAGAGGGATTATTGATAGTTATTCCCACACTTTGATAATGGAAAAAGGGTTGGATTATAACAATGTAATGATGGTTAAATGGAATAATTTTAATATGTATAATGACATGTTAGATTGAAATTGAAAGGAATGAATTGAATAGTACATGTGAAATAATTTATTTGGTGTAATGGTATAATATATTGAAATTTTTGAATATCTTAAATGTTTTGTGATACTAAATTTAATTGGGTCAAATATGAAATGTAAGGATTGTGTAAAATGTGTTAATGGGTAAGGGTTCAAGGATTATTTCTATGTTAAATGTAAAGTGAATTGTGAATGTTATGTATATTTATTATGAACTATATGTGATTTCATATATGTTCTAACTAGAAGAATTATCATGTTCCTATGGCAAGGATGTATGTGGGGTATAGGACTGAGGCTCCTCCTTATGGTAAGGTTGGACTATGGCTCAAAACCTCACACCTAGAATGAAAATGTTATGGAGTCACATTGATTCTTTATGAAACTAATGGTTTCATATGATGAGACTACATAAAGTGGGGCTACATGGATAGTGTGATATATTTGTTGTGGAATGTTTATCCCTAATTTGATAGGGATCCCGACTTATTCCGTTATGTAAGATAATTGATCAGCATAGGATGAACTGTAAATTATGTAAATATCAAACCCATGGGTCAATGGATGGAAATGGATTTTGGGATTGAATAGAATAAATGATCAATGTTTCTATATTGAATATTATTTACTAATGGAAGACAAATTGTGTTTTATTTATCTTCACATTTGTTTAAAACATGCTTGTTCAATCTATTTAAACTAGTTATTTTGCAGACACCATTGGTGGTGGCCTACTATGTTGTAATGAAACCATTATTGGGCTGTCCTTGGGGGAGGATTTAGTTAGTCTTTATTTTTAATTTTTGTCATTTTATGCACTTCATCATGAATTGGAAAATTTATAATTTCATTTTTGTTGTACCATATTTTGTAATGAGTTATTAATTATTTTTCTAGTATATTTTCTATTTTATCCTTATATCATATGTTATCTATTGTGGGAAACAATAGTAAAGAGTTTATATTCTCCCCATGTGACCTATTAGACCCTAGTTGCAAGTCGTCATCCTCTTTTCTATTGGGAGGTGTGACTGAGGTTATACGGGTACCCATCATGAAGCATCAATTTATTCTATTATATGTTTGGTATGTAATATGAGGTGATTTTCAAATGTTCCACAATTCATTGAAGCTCATCATAGAAATCTAAGATTGTTATCTTTGTAGATCTTGAGGCTTGTGTTGTTCAATTTTGATCACCGTGAGAATCACATCCAAAGGATTGTCCTCGATCTCAATAGATTTGAGAGAAGATGGTAGAGGATGATATCTCCCTATTCATGGGACCATCCATAAGGTGGGAGATTTCTATGTCATTTGGTGATTCCATAAGGTTGTTATTATGCAAACACGAAATGAAATTTACACTCTTGAAAAATATTATAATAAATTATATATAAAATTATGGTTATAAATACATAATTTCATAGTTTCCCCTTATTTTATAATTATTCCATGTGGATCCGCAGGTCAATAATAATATTAATAATAATTAATATTATTAACATTCTAGAAACTAGATAATTAAAAATTAATATAATTTATTCATATAATATTAAATATATATTATTTTTCATCAAACCTATAAGTTAAATCAATCATTCCACAACAATAAGCATCGGGTACTACATAATGACTATTTACAATATAAATAAATATTTTTATATTTTTTGTTAATATATTATTAAATTTTATATTCAAAACATAGAAAATAATTATTTATTAAATATTCTCCACACAAAATATTATCTCGAATAACATCTAATGAAATATATTTGATAAAGAAACAAATAAGTATTAAACCATGTGTCAGAATATTATTTATTGAAATTTTTATATACAAAATTTTAATATATAATATAACTGAAAGTTTGGACACATTTAGTGTGAGATCAAGTATTCAACTTTCTTAGTGGAATTCAGAGAAGTAGTTTGATGACCAATGTTAGAATCTCACAACACAACAAGGAAACTATTCATAAATAAGTTGTCACCAAAAAAACATCATACATTAAAAGGTTTATAACTATGATAAATTATCCAATTATCATTGAATATATAATTCAAAATGTTTAATACTAATGTCATCAAATTATATACTCGATGTAACTTTCATTGAATTCCAATTATCAGTGCTAGAGAAAATGTGATGATAAGTGTTTTGGGACACTATCAATGATTTTTTGTTATCTCCGGAAATGGTATCCCCTTTATCATCAGGTTGTTTATAGATCTGGTAAAGGGTAGTGATACATAATGAATTTTTTGTGGTTTTTCTATTAGGGTTCCTTAATTGAGTGAATTTATGCTGTCAATTAATTATATTTTATTAGAAATATTCAAATCAAATAAAATTATTTTTGATTCTTAAAAATATACATCTTATCTAAAAATTTAATACATGATTTTACATATTGACTTAGTGCATCCATCTAATATTATTTTTCTATTAAATAATTTAACAAAAACTACATTTCAACACACTTATATAAATTTTGAGTTTAAAAATACATTAAGTACCAGAATTTTTCAATCTAGTTAGACCATGGTTTGTTATTATACTATCATATAAGAAAAATATTAAACACACAAAAACTTATAAATTTTTTTCTCTAGTTGAGGACACATAATTGAAATCATTTTTTATTATCATTTTGATTACATGTCTTATATTCTACTACAATAACATTTTTTCACAGGATAATTATGAATGTTATTTAAAAATATTATTATAATGTATATTTGGAAGAAATATTATTCCACTATAACTATATGATAATAATATCAATATAATTATTGGATAAAAATAAAATGAGAATTATAATTATTAATTAAAATATTTAGAAAACGACTTAAAATGTTAATGGGGACATCATTATATTTCGAGACAATTGTTTCGTGATACATTTTTTTTATTAAATTTAAAATTTGTTTTACAAGGGCATTGAAATAGGGATCACTATAAGGTGATATAATGATCCATTATACGATTTCAAATTATATTCAATAAATTTCAACATATTTGAGTCTATGATGGTAATTATTGAAGAAAGCGATCCTGAACTAATTTTTATGAGTGATATGTATAAAATAATATTTTATTACGCATACTATGCAACTATTTAATTATATTAGGTGATGATAAATTCTAAAAATTGAATTTATATTTTATTATTTTTTACTTTTTACATATTTAACGTAAGAGATCGAAGCTTATTGGCCCATAACATTGTGCGTATAGGGTGTTTGATGATCTTGCAGGAGGTTTCTAGGATGTTGGAGGCAAAACTGGGATAAAAGGTGGGGAGCACTACCATATGAGGATATGATGTGATGTCGAGACATGGGTTGTGACCTAATCAAATCATCTATGGCATGGAATCATGGATATGGAATATGGATGATGAAATGAGAATAATTGTGGCTACTATCTTTTTAGGTCAGTATACAACGTGGAGGTCAGTTGTTGTGTAGGCCCATCCCCAGTGACGAGTATTGTGGCATTGAGTGGAGTGGATACACAAATGTGTTTTTTGATGCTTATCCCAAATAAAGGGTGGATCCTAGATGCGGGTATTACTATGTGATACAATATCGTCTCTTCCATCAGTGTTATGGTCCATTTGTTATACAAAGTCGTCATTGGGGATACCATGTAGTCCCCTAAAAACATATATGCCGATAAACACACACAGTTTCCTTAGTCCCAATTTTCCAACAATCATTTAACAAGAACCCTAGGCACCCAAGGGTTCGTTTCGAAGGATTTTAATCCACCTATTTATATGGATCCATCCCAAAATCCCATGTTCAATTTGTGGTGATCTCATGTTGGCTCTTCGAATATTCTATTGGTTTCCTTCATTTGATATAATTAACTCCCTTTCATTCATTCCATATTATAATATATGATCTCCATTATTCTAATTGGATTTTCATTTTCACTTATCAATGTTTTTAGGCAACAACATCATTTTGATATCATTGTTCACTCATAGTAGATGTGATCAGATATCTGAATCATTGATTCATTTTCATGAAACAAAATATGAATAATAAAGTTAGGAGATTTATTTATTCTCCTATTTATTTACATGAAATTATAAATACACCATGTTTTATCCCAATAATTTAAGTGTAATTATCCTTATAATTATTAAAGTTGATAAAATAATTGTATATGATTATGTTTAGTAATCTCTTCTTGTTTCATTCCAATGTGATAATGGATTGCTTATGGGATTGATAGAAATTGTTTTATTTATACTATTCTTTTCCTTAAATGTTTTTATTCATCATTTATCATGTGGAAATTGAAAAATTTGGAAAATGCACATAAATCTGATAATGCGTTGTTGGTTTGATAGAGAATTAAGGAAGAGGATTGGTTATCATATCTATTGTTTTTCAAAATTTGATTTTAATCAAATTTGTTGAATTATAAAAATATAATTTTCCTTTAATAATAAAAAACATTATCCAACTATTAAATATTTTTTTCCCATCAAAAAAAAAATGATTCAAAAAACGATATGAACAAAAAAATTTATAAGGATCAATATAAAACATCAGTATCTAGTCCAATGTATGTTTTTGAAATAATCTAATAGAATATAATCCACTAGAAAACAATCCGTTTTTGTGGAATACAATGTGTAGGATATTCACATTCACTCTTGAAAAACATTGATATATACAAAAGTGCATGTGATTCATGTTTCATGAAATGATGTAATATAATTTTTGTAATAAACATGGTACAATTATTCATGATCAACATTCAGAAATATGATCATTCATTACAATTATTCACTATCCTAATTAGAAAATGGTATGAACATCCTGAACATTGTAATGATACTTATTCTAATTCAATAGTCACATTACAAGTTCTGATTACTCAAAACAAAAAATTTAACTCTATCAGAATACAAGTGATACATTTCTGGGATTCTGCTTATTTAATCTAGAAATATCAATATAGTTTTTAATGACCATCTATCAATCCCAAATCGATAACTAAATGAATATGATTCATCTCTTCTTATTCTTTTTCTTATTTTTTTCTAATAACATTTTCCAAGTATGCGCGATACGAAAACATCTTCTTGCAAAAAATGTGGAGCTTCTCTCTTAGATGTTGAATATTTCAAAATATATATATCACCACACAATCATAAAAGTGGTGTTTAAAAATACATTATCTTTAAGGAATGTTCTCTGTCATTTAACCATGGATTGATATTATTCATTCATATAAGAATAATATTCAACGTTATCAAACATGAAATTCATTTTTTTCATGACAAATTCAATAAATTCAATTCCTTATTTATTGTTATTTGGATATTATGTTGTATATTCTATATAACTATCCCTTTTACATTGGTTAATGTTGTTATTAAATATATTATTTAAATAAATGTTATTAGAGTCGATAGTTTGATGAAATATTATACTAGAGTCTATTTTTTGTAAATATGTCACTCAAATAATTTGTTAAAAGCTATGATAAATATAATAATATATTAAAATACTTAAAAATAGAGTTTGAATTTAAGTGGGAACATCATTGTATATAGATATAATTGTTTCATGTATTTATAATTATTTTTATTATTCAATTGAAATTGGTTTAACATAGTCTTTGTAATTTTGATAACTATAAATCGGTACGGTGAGTCTTTAGAGGATTTTATATTATATTGTTCATTTTTAATACATATTTGAGTAAATGTAATTAATTTTTAAGTCTTTATATAATTATTTTTTCTTGTATAGTGATATGTATAAAATGATATTTTATATAAATGTGTACTATGCAACTTGTTACATATGTTTTGTGATCTGAAATTATAAAAATTCATTTAAAAAGAAATATTTTATAATTTTAATTATTTCACGTACATAAATATTGTAAGGAATCGAAACATTGTGGACCATCCATTGAGGGTTTTATGTGTTTGATGAAACTGGAAGATTTTTAATGGAGTTCAGATGATAAACGAATTAAAAAATAGTTGGCAAGACAATTTGAGGATAGGTTACAACGTGGATCCATGGGTTATGTCGTTAGCCAAGCTTATTTGTTGGGTGATCATAGTAATGGTTTATGGTGGCTCAATGGAGGAAAATTTGGACTACTACCTATTTAGTCATGGTTTTGTATTGGTGGTTGGATATATCATAAACCCTTCCCTAATGTTGAGTGTTGGGCACTGGAGTGAGGTAGCTACGCCATACTGGTTTAAAGGCTACTACCAAATCGGTGGTGTCTACAGCCTGGGTTGTAGGTTGTGAAATAGCCCCCCTATATAAAAAGGATATTCATTGTGGATCTAGACGTGGATACCAGGATTGGTATTTACCCGGGGCCATGAAATGGTCTTCTCCCATTATGTGTCTGTCTAGTAAGTATATCATGAGACATTAGGGATGGCATCATGGTCCTCTAAAAATCAGTTTCCCTATAAATATCCCCTATCCCTTGAACCCGGTTTTCTCCCACATCTTCCTCATTAACAATAGGCACCCAAGGGAGGTTTTCAATGTCTATAAAGCTCTATTCATATAGTGATGAATCTCAAATTCTAGAGGTCAATCCTTGGGGATCTGAGTTTGGACCCTCCTCATTTATAGTGTTATCTCTTGATTTTGTCTTGTTTCCTCCCATTCCTCTTTCATGTTATGTAGGATGATGTACGTCCATCCATGGGAGTTTTTTACATTTATTAATGTGTTAATGGAATAAAATAATTGAAATATTTTAGTTTCCTCATGGAATAGGTGATCAGAGATCCACGTCATTGAATCATTCTCATGTGAATAATGTAAAACTTTTATATATGGGAATTTTTTCTACTCTTGTTTATTTATATGAAATAATAAATTTACCATTGTTTAGCCTATTGGATTGTGGTTTAATTAATACATATTTTTCATTTAGTAGTCCATGGAATTATTTTAATGTGGAGTTATTGTATTCTATTATTACCCCTCTCCAAATTGGAAAGACACCGACTTGAATAAACAAAGGAATCAACAAAATATGAAAAAGAAAAGATTAATAGGTGTAATGATTTTAATTTGATTCAATTAAAAATGTGAGCACTATTACTATAACATGGGATTGAAGATACTCTTTTCAGACCAATGAAACTCCAAATATGTATTTCCACTGATCGCCAATGTGAAGACATAGAATTTCAGTGGAAATTTGTTTTCATAAATACATGGGTATTTTATTAGTCTGTAGCTTCTGACGACGCATGATTTTGAGGCCCAATGTGCCCATAATCAGTTTATGATGTTTGTTTTGGTATGTTCAGTAAACGTACAAGCGAGATTTTATAACATTTGAACCGGTGCTCAGAACTGAAATGTGATGGCATCGTTGTACTCACAGACTCAGTGATTGCTTAGTGAGACATTCACCACAGTTTCATTCTAACGAGAATGGATGTTAGATTTTGTGGGTTTTTAATTAAAGTGAATAAAAATAAATTATAAACGTTATTGTAATCTTGGTGGTTGAAACCTCCAAGAAGAGCTTGGATGTGGGGGGCAGCACACCCAAACCTCCCATTGGAGGTTATGGTGGTGTGGCCCACCCGAGTATATCTAATTTTGGGAGGATATTATTAAGGTGGGACCACACATGCTTTAAATTCCATTAACCCATTGGAACCCCAACTAAGTGGGGATCCTCATCACCTTCCCCTTATTAATGTCTGAACACCAACACTTAATTAATTGGCACATTTTGATTTTTTTGAATAAATTTCAACAATAAAATAACATAAAAATCTATTATTTAAATTTGGTTGGCAACTCTCTTTTGGTGGAGCCTTGGAGAAACCTGGGAGAACATCATTCTCCCCACAAAGAACACGAAGAACGACTCTTTCGCCACCAAAAAATGATGAACACCATTTTCTTCCTTCTTCAATAGTGGAATGAAAGAGAAGCATCACTACACAGGAAGAACGCCGACGACATCATCTCTACTCGTCTTCCCTGAACTCATCCTCTTCCAAAATTAATAAAACGACACCACCTTCCAGTGACTCCGTCAATGATCACCAAACTCAAGGTAAGGGGATTTTAATTGTTTTTATACATGTTCTATATCAATTATTTTATGGTTTGAGAACCAAATTATGTAACTGTAACAAGGAGGTCTCAAACACCACAAAAACGGCCCGACCCTCCATTTTGTTGTTCCCGTTTGATTAAGATGGATGTAGAGCAAGAAGGAACTGGCGGTGCGAGGTCGTTGGGTCTCCATAAGGGAGCGGAAATGTCATGACACACAAAGAACCGGGCCACGACTATGTAGGCTACAGTGGAGTCAGAGGGGACGGTACCATCGCAACGTGATGGAAAAAGGGGTCGTGGCCACAAAAGCGGAGGTAGTCGCACGGTGCGTGCGATGTCATTGCACCACAAAAAAGAGTTGGAGGATGTGTTCAGGCTATACTATGGTGGAGGTGGGGTGTCGTCTTCGCTCCTCGTAGAGCAGTTGAACCACAACCATAGGCCGCGGTGTGCAAAGAGGGCAGCCGGCTGAGCTGGCCGCTAATGTACGCTAAAGGAGGGACCCCTCGGGTCCCACAGGTCACCGAACCGGCGCTAGGCGCCTGTTCCTTCAGAAGCGTAATATTATTCATCATTGTAACATGTCTTTTCATCTCATATTTTTTATTTGTATTTATCCATGCTTGAATGTGATGTTTGTGGAGTTTAATATGATTATATGACTGCTGTTTTCATTTCCTATTACACTTCAACATCATCTATTTCTTCTTCTTTCTCTTCTTCTTCATCTTGAAATTTTAATTCAACTAAATATTTTTCTTCTTCTCCCAATTCAGTATCCTCATCACATGTCTCTTCATCTTATTCTAATTACGTCTCAAGATGTTGAATATTAATTATCATAAAATTTAAGGAAAAGGTAAATCCAAACCTGTATTTATTTCTTCTACAATCTATTTCTGATTTCCTAGAAAACTAATGATTCTTTTAAAAACTAAACCATAGTTCTCATAAAATTTTCTATTGATAATTATTTCTTTCTATACTTCCCACTTTGAGAAACATTCTAATGTTTCAAATATATATATTTTTGATAAAAATGACCAAACAAATGAGAAGAAATTGTATATCAAAGATAAAGGAGTCATAAAAATCAGTATAAAAGTAAATGAGAACCGAGGAGAGACATTGTTATTCTCTCTCATATATTGTAATGATAGTGACAGTTCTAATTCCATGAATTTCAATGAATCATATTAAAATTAGTTATTTGATCTGATGATCAGGAAATAAATTAATATATTTTTTAAAGATAATTTTCAACTCTTAATGTGATTAGGAATACATTTCATAGGAATGAGTATAAATCTAATTTGAAAACATATATTTTTGAAAACAGAATAATTTAAAGAAAATATATATATAAACACGAAAATTTATAACAAATGAAATTAATCAATGTAAAAACTAGATGAATAATTACTTATGAAGAAGAATGGTTTTATCAATATGGGTGAATGAATCTTCATGGTTTTGGTAATGATATATAAATATGATAATTTTTATAAATATATTTTTTCTGATAAATTTTTATTATTTTTTTAGTATAATATATTTCTAAAAAGGATTGATACAAAAATAATAATAATATATATTGTTTCGGGAATAATTTTGACTCCAATGAATAATTTTAAATAGAATTTATATATAGTGTTTTTTATAATAATATATTAATCCAATAATACTTAACAAGATTTAGAGTACAAAAAATAAAATAAAAATTATAGTATTTTTTAGAAAACTGAATTTTATAATGATAAATATTTTTAGAAGATTTAAATCATCTGTAATATCCCGTTGAAAAGGATTTCATTAATTTAAATAAATTGATAAAAATAAGTATATATGAATAATAACCTAATATTTCTCATTCATATAAGATGTTTCAGGTATTAAAATCTATAAGAAGTAAATGGTTTAATAAAAAAATCAGAACGTTGTTTTTCTGTTCCAATGCATTTAAAAATAACATCTTCTTCGCGTGTGTGATATTGAAGAAACTGTTGTCTTATTTTTATATTGGTTGTATCTATGTTATGTTGTGGGTTTTTACACATCACCACAGCACTTTTTTTGTCACAAAAAAAATAGTTTTATTCAAACTCACGAAATGGTTTGTCGTGTGTGTTGCATCTACAAAACATGAGCACAACAACTTCTAACTACTATATATTTAGAATAATATAAAGATTGTAGCACTATGTGTTGTTTATTTAATTATTATGAAAATAAATCATCTCCATTAATATGTCATGTTCTATAAGTAGTTTAACATTCCATTATATATACACTAAATTCAGTATCTGAAAAACCATTTATTTCAAAATCATTTCTAGATGAATAGAATAAACCTAAATACATAGTACCATTAAGATAAAAAAAATACATTAACATATTTAAAATGACATTTGTTTATATTGAATTGATAGCTATCATAAAATCATATTGAAAACATTATATTCTGATGACTAACTGTAGAGTAATAGAAACATCCAATCATACCTCTAAATGTATTATGATAAATTGGTTTCCCAGCTTCATCCTGATCTAAGGTATTGTATGTTCTTATGGGAGTAGTAATACATTTATTTTTGTCTTAAGTGAATTTATTATGAGGAATTATTATATAAATATATGGGGATATAAAAGATCCTTTTAGGTTTTTTAAATTCTATAACCAATAATGTTTTCTATTTCACCCATCATACTAATTTCAAAATTAGATTTTATAAGATTCACAATGGATTAAGTTAACAATTTTATATATAAACAAAAAAATGTAATAAACTTATACTTGTAAAATTTTAATGTTATTATTATTTTATTTCATAAAATTTATTGGATATGTATATCCCTTAATTAATTTTATGTGTAATAAAAACCCTTTTGACTTCACATATCATGAGCAACAAGATTGTTTAATTTCATAAAGCACTGTAGTAATTCTATAACAATGTTGTGGGTGTTTTTTATTTTTAAAACATTTTGGGTTTTTATGCATAATCATTTTATTGAACATATTCATTAAATAGATAAAACTTCATATCAACTTGAAATATATAAAAATTTAATAGTGTTTCTAAATCATGAATTATAAGAATATGTTCAAGTTATGAAAATCAGTTTTAGAAATATCATATAATTTTGTAATATGGGGTTTAATGAAAACAAAAGGATCAGATTAATTAATATTTTAGCAATTGTATATTTATCTAGTGGATTAAAAATTAACCATTACCAATGGAGAACAACTCTATGGACCAATTATGGTATGTGTTGTATTATTCAACCAATCGATCTATGTATATCTCTAGGATTAGTTTTGTATCGACTCTAAATTTGGACATACTATAATGACATGGGAGCTCCATCCATATCATAATCTTTTATTAAAACACAAGTGTGGTAAAAAAATTCAAAAAATAAATTTTGTTTATGAAGACCCATATATAATTAGAGAATTTATGGGACACAATCCAAAAGTAAAATTTAATAATAAAATAAATGAAACCAATCACATTCAATGTTATTGTATCTGGTCAGGATCACCCACATTCCTTCAATGAATTATTCATTAAATTAAATTATCAATAATATATAATCATTATTATTTATGATAGGATGCACCATAATAAAATAATTGTATTCATTAATTAATGATGTATTTTATATTCAATCACAAATTACTTTCATTGATATTCTTATCCCTTATAATTTTGAAAAACAAAATAAATTTATTTAAAATTAAATATGAACCAAAATGTTCCTTTAAGAAAACATGGTGAGTATCCATATAATATATCCTATATTTATTAGACTCGTATATTTTTTTAGTCTTGGGATATGAGTCATACATGACATATTACATTCATTAATCATGTGTACTATCAAAATTATTATTAAACTAATTATATGATTTTTCTATCATCTATTTCACAGCAAAGAACATAGATAAATAACTATAATATGACTCCATAATTATATACATATCTAAATTTTTCGGAGAAAATCCCTCAAGGTAGCATTAATAATTTTTAGGTTGGTTTTGTTTTTATAAAAATCAGATTAGTATCGTTAATTTTCATGTTACACAGATAGTAATGAAAATCCATGTTTAAAAATAACCATTAAAAATTATTGGATACTCAAGAGAAATTACAAAAAATAATTGGTGCTTGTTGACGTCATTTTCAAGTCTTTTTCCAATTTTTTTTTGCATTTATATTGGAAATTTGAGAAATGTGACTTTGGAAAATGAAGGTTCTTGAATTATCTTGTAAGGACATGAATGATGAGTTTTTTAATGCTATATTGATGGTTTTTTAATTAATCGTACATTCAAGGAATCTTTAAAGATTGTAATGTCAAAATATAGGAAAGGAATTAAGTGCATGATTGATTGAATGAGGTGTTCGAAAGATGGGGATTTCACGAAAGAATTTTCTTCACCCAATGTAATGTTAAATTATATTTTTCACACAGTAGGGAAATATTGTTAAACATGGGGAATCATCATTGTTGGTGTTGATGTTGCCTATAAATAAGAGGTTACACAATAATTTGAATATGATCAACACATAGAGATTTGTTGAGCTCTGGATCACATATTAATTTCATGCAAAGGGAGATGCGTGAATGAATTGAAGTGGCATGCAAGCTAAAAACTTTGCGAGTAAGATTTGTGTTCTGTGATATATTGACGATTCATGGATGTGGTGTTTAACAAAAATTGTGAAATCATGTATGCAAGGAATATATGTTTCATGAAAGAAGATGTATGTTTTGTGTGGAAGATTTCTAGTTTCCCAGTACACATGGGGTAAAGTTGTATTAATCAATTGATGAATGTGGGTCATCACATGAGAATCTATATATAGTGGAGGATTCATTCTTAACAGATAATGAAAGGACCTACAAGTATGTAAATTGTTATTGAATATTATGAAGAAGTTGCGATCACATATCTGTTGAGAGATAAGTGAGCATTCAAATTCTGATTAGATGTAAACTAGGAGGGATAGTGTGTCCACTCGGAAAATTGTAAATAGTATTGCACATTTAGTGGATTTGTACATTGCTTCATTTCCCTTTTATGCTCTAATTATGTCTCCTAATGATGGTGAACCGGTTAAAAAAATTGGCTCTTACATTCATTAATTTCATTTAACACTTTTCTATGGGATAGAGAAAGAGAAGTGTTTATTTTAACAACGAATCAATATCAATTGGTGCAGTTATTTTAATATTTCTTATCCTAATTCACCAACTTATTAGGGTATTTTACCTAGTGGACCTAACATGAAAATTATAATGAAATTACCAATATATATATATATATATTAGATCTCATAGTATGAAATTCCATTTAAACTTATTTTCCACATATAAGAACATGTTGAAAAGGTAGTCTTATTAAATAAATTATATTTTAATTTTTTAAAATTTGGTTATAGTGAATGGAATCTAAAAGACAACTACATTTTATGCTCTATTTTCACCATCTATTTAAGACACATGCTTATGTAATTTGATTCTAAACCATGCTAGGAAAAAAGATTTATTATATAATCTATACAAGGTCTAAAAATCATGTAGTTTCTGGGTAACATGGAAACCATTTTGATATTCATGATAGAAGATACATGACCCATATGTGACTAAAATATTACACATCCTATAAAACAGTAACATGTTGTGTACTCAAGATGAATGTGTTCTGGACTGACCAGGTTAATAATATGTTAAAATTTAAAGGTACAATGTGTAATAAATATACACTCCTTGAACTAGTTATGAATTAATTCTTCTACATTGAACACTAGTACTCCACTTGTAACATTGGTTTACACACTATGTACTTTTTTAGATGATGAGATTCCTTAGAACCACCTAATGATATTCTTGAATTTATTTCAATATTAAAATTAATCAATTTAATTATATTAATGTGAAATGAAAGGGGATTAACAACATATTTCAATTTGGTTTTATTAATAATTATACATTAATTTAAAACTAAATTAAAAATGTGTATATCAATTAGTGAAATTTAACCAATTATTAATAATTATGTTAGGGCTCTGATACAACATGTTAGTTAGGGTCAAAAGATAAGAATGTGATGGTTTGTTCCCAACTTTTCTTTTGATCATAATCGATAATTAAATAAATATTTACATGAAAATAATCATTGTTATCAATGGTATTGAATTAAAATGTGTTAATGGATAAAACACTAGAACACGATCATAGGATCATCACAATTTATTTATTGATAATTTAATAAATAAAATAATCTTTGTGAGATATTCTATATTTTTTATAGATCCAAATAATGAATTATATTGTATTATTATTGTGTAATATGTATCAAGGGTATATTCCTTGTAGAGTTATATGATCTTGATTATTATTACTATATGTTCTGGTTAATGTCCCGGTTTATGTCTTTATATTTGATTAATAGAATATTTATGTTATATGAGAAAGATCATGTGGGTCTTAGTGGATGGAGACATTATATAAGGGTGGTTATGGAAGTTCTGTGCATGTTTCATTGTTGGTGCTTGGTTATTCATAATGGATTCCCCAAACCATGAAATCCATGAGGAAGAAGTGCATAGTTTATTAAACCATGAATGAGGTAAGTCCAATACCACATAGGCTTTGATATAGGCATTATGCATGCTTGGCACAGGGTTTTTGAACCATGCAGGGATCCCCAGGTAATCGTGTAGTATATATCCTAAAAGATTTATGCACACACATGTTTTTCACATAGTTATGGATTCCTTGAGTCTATACAATGCGCCTAATAAGAAGTGTAATTTTACCATTTATGAAAAAGGAATTTTATGTTTTCAAGTGATTTTCTTTTAGATTCTTACTCTCGAACCCCTACTGATGATACTAAACACCCAAATTGTTTCAAGGAATGATCACCATCATTTCTATTATGTTTGGAGTTTCATTTGTTGTGGATCATTAATCTAGGTATGTCTTATCTTCATGCTACATTTATTTTTCATATAAGAGATTTTTGTTTCATTCTATGTCTTCTAAATCCCTAAATAACTATTTTCTAGTGTATCATATGTTAGGAAATTAATGGTCTCTTTAATATAGGCTTACAATTATGTTTAATAATGTGATCATATGTATATTTGAGATAGAAGGTCTGCAATTAATATTCCATGGTGTTGATAATGATTTAGGTATGTGTCACTGTGTTAATATTTCTTTTTTGTTGTTCATTTTATGCATTTGAATTATTTTGGTAAAATGGATGTCTAAAATATGAATTGAACCCCTCATGATTCAATTGGGATGCATTTAGATTGACTAGAATGACTTAGGGCCACCCATGTTTGTTCCTATATTACTAAACATGATAATTTGTATTGCTAACTATTGATTTTAATTGTTTTAAAGTAGATCCAAAGATGAACATGTTTATATGATAGTTGAGTTGAAAAAGTGAATATTTATAGTTCATCCCAAACATTGATAATAACATAAGGGGTTGTTTGGAACAATTTTAAGAGTGACGAATGGAATAATTTGAATGTGTATAATCACTTTGGAGATTGAAATTTGAATGCATGAATTAGAAAATACATGTGAAATAATGAATTATGTGATTGGAGTTAATGATGGGAAGTTGATTAAAAAGTAAAATGGGTTGGGATATGAAATTTAATTGTGTTAAATTTGATTTGTATGGTCTGCAGTAAATGTGTAAATGGGTTAAGACACCCATTCAACCCGATTTGTGATAACCATAATTTGTGATTAAACTCGGTTAATGATTTGCGTAATTGATTCACATAGGGAACAACATCCTATGATGATCTCTAAAATGTTTATTTGTGGATCCAAAAACAACCAACAAAACTTTTATACACGATTAATGGAACTTCATTCCATAGTTAGGTTCATGTTGGATGATTTATCCATCAATTCTTAAGGACTCCACTTGTCGATAAGACAGGAGGTTGCCAAATGTCACCCTTTTTAGGGGAATTATTTCTTATATTCTGAATATATTATTGTTTTAGGAATTTTTCATATTTTTATGAATCCTTGGATCATTCCCAATAATGTGATTATGAGGTTCCCATTGTTTTAAAAATCAATCATGGGTATACACGGATTAAAAATCTTAAAGACTACACTTACATAAGATGTGTGATTCGGCAATCTACATATTATCATCATCTTGTTGGGATATTAGGTCTTTTGAGTTTGGTATCAAACCTATAAAATGGTTTTTCGTTGTATAATCATTAAAATACTCAAAAAAAAGTTTTTATTTTCGACATGACTAGACACATCACCTTTTAAGGCCCTGTTACACAGACCCGTCCATGATGTTTAACATCATGCCGCAAGGACATCTGGATAAAATGTGACTTGTTAGGACTTTTATAGTGATTATGATGAAGTCTCCCTAATTACACATAACAGGAATGGTATTTTGGATAACTATGACCTTACTTGGGATATGGCTCGGTGTGTATTAGGGTTGATTTGGGGATTTATTTGGGGATTGAAGAAGGCTTTCTATGTAACCTGTTTAGTAGTGAATCAATGTTTGTATTATTTTAGAAAGGGTTGGAAATATACTTTAGAGGAGTCCCAATATGGGGTATATATATTTGTGGAATACTCAAAAGTTCATCCCAGTTCACACTACATGATAATGGATTACACCATAGATGGGGCCTTAGTGAATTGGAGGATTTTTATTTTGACCGACATCCTATGAGAAGGTCCCATGTGCTCAGGCCTCAGGAAGGCATCCTATGTATCCTAGGTAGAGTATGAATTAGTGTTTTGGTAGATAAATACATGATAGATTATATTGTATAATAATTTCCAATCATTATGCCGACGTGAGTCATGATAGATGTGAGAAACAATAGGAAGTCGTAGATCTGGTAAACAACACATTTCCCCTTTCCCGTTGATGGAAAATACAATGGATGATGGCGTTAATGGTTCGAAAAATCCTCTAATGGTGAATAGAGGGATATTTGTAGGTTTCACCCCCCTCACATGGTCCTGAGCTAATAGGGTGATGGATAAGAGTGTCTCCTCACATAAGAATTTCATGGGGATTACCTCAATAAGTGTTCCTTGTGCTGGTTCCGGAAGACGGGAGGAGCATCATTTCATTCCAAAAGGGATGTGAAGAGGGATCTCATTGTTTGTCACTTCACCTAATGATAATGAAATGTGACTACCCACAATCCATTGAACAAAGATTATAACAAAAAAATCCCAAGGTCTGACCCCGAGTTACATCAGGAATACAGTAATAAGGATATTGTGGGGGTCTGATACATTTTGGGGATTGACATCATAACTCCCTTTACCTCAATTACATGGACACCGAAGATGTGATGGTGAAGCTGTTGGTCTGAGGATATATTTCCAATGGCATTGGAGGAGGATTTGGTATGGTTATGGTGGACTGCTTCATGGATGGCCAATGTAGGAATGGATGATAGTAGAAGGACCTGGATTGATCTCAAAATTTAAAAACCCAAGGACACCAAATTCCTCGTACGATTATTCATGATATATAGTTATATAACCACATATAGTATTGTTATGTCAGTATTGAAACCTTCTTCGTACCATGGTGGTATACAGAGATGTGTGTGATTTGGGGGATGGTACACCATGTAGCCTTATGTCCCATCCCCATACTGATGTGTTATTTGGTGAAGTATCTCATCCACATGGTGATGAGCTATGCGTAATTACATATTGATGATGGTAACTAGAGCATGTGGATCATGGGAATTTCATTTGCAAAGGGAATTCGGTTATCGATTCACTAATTTGGTAAGTTGATATCTATTTTCTATTAAGTTATTTTTTTAATGATGTGCATCAACATTATTCCAATGAAATTTGGTTCGTAGTTTTCCCTACCACGGTTGGTCAAAGTTGATGTATAAATTGTATTTTAATTTGTCCAATGCACTCACTCTAGGTGACCATCCAAGTACATTGAGTCTTTGTACCTATGATTATTCAATGTGGTCCCTTATATATAGTGTTGCAGAAGCTGTTTCAATGGAAACAAATCAGTTTTTATAGATGTCAATGAAGTTATATTCTGGTCCACATATTAAATTTTCAAACACAGTTTGTAGAGAACTGTGGTTTGTAGGACACTACCAATCATGCATGGTTCACAAACATCACTGTTTGTGGGACAATATGTTGAGGGAACATCTCCATCTCAATATTGGAAATGACACAGTTCATGGGGGCATGCCTCCCTAGCCACCACCTTGGGGGCCATCATATGGTGGGTCCTCATCAAACTACCAGTTCTCAGTTTGCATACATTGTTAACCATTCACATTTATCATTATGTGTTTACATAAATCCTTTCAAAAATTTATTTCATCATTTTTATTCTATCATTTTAAATTATAAATGTATCTTTCTTTTACGGATCTTTTTGGTGTATTTCTATATCACTAAAAAAATTTCCAAACCCTAAAAATTTTCACCATCAGAATGGTGTCTGACTGGAATAAAGTGGATGATATTATAAAGAAGAAACTATCTTGATCTCAACTATTTTTGGTAGAAAATGGTAGGCCATGTAAGGGGGGCCATGCATATATATAGGGGTCCAAGACATTTATCCATTTACCATATATCATGGTTAAAAGTACATTGAATTTCACTTGGCCTTCAATTCATTCATGTACTATTCCCCTTTTGAAATTCGTCTCTTAAAAACTGTACGTTGTGAAATGGGAACCAAATTGCATATAGTTTCCCACATCTATGTTATACCTTCTTTAGTTGGCAATATGAAAAGTGGGACCTTGAAATGTATGTCATAATATTTTCATAGTAAATCACTATATGGTTCAAATTTTATAATAAATGAACATCTATTTAGTGAACTGGTCTTGAAATAATCCAAATCATTGATTGAATATTTTATGTAACAATCTCTAGAAAACCACGTTGCATTGATTGATACACTATTTTATAATCTTATGATCCATTTGGTTTTCTTGTATATTCTTCACATTCCAACATATTTTGGTATTTATTCATATTTTTATTAAATGGGGAATTCAATCCGAGAACCATATCATGGTCTAATACATATAGAATTCATATGGAATAATTTTTTTAATCCATTTTCTTTTTTGGTCCTTTGGTCTGAAGAATTTCACTGAATTACTCTTTGAATGAAATTATAATAAAAATGGTAGTGGATAATCCATATGTTTCTACTTATTTAATTTATTATTCTGATGTATTCACTACAACTACCTTTTCTTATTAAGATGAAAGACTAAAGAATATGTAAGGCTATGTTTTTTACAATATTTTTGTCTCCCCATTGCATCAGTCCTTGGTGAAGCTACTTACTATGTCTTTGATGGAATACACATCTTCATACAGACTCCCTATTTTTTGATTTAGACATCTTTTAGAAACATCTATAATAGATCCTTGTCCTATCGACCAACATGCTTCTTTGATAATTCATAGTGCCTTTATCCATACTATTATTTCAAAAAAAACTGTGACTTATACAAAAGGTTGTCATTATGGGGTCCTTGCTGAACTATGAACATTTGAATATATATGAGGTATTGATATAACAATATGAAAATTCACATTTTTCAAAAATAATTTCTTTTAAGGCCATAAGAAATGGAAAAAATTTGTTTTTAACAATGAAGTACCTTAATTGTGGTTGTTCATTTGATCTAGATTTGGGATGAGTTTTATTAGTTCATAGGTGTTGCAATGAATTCAGGGTTGTTTTTTCAGCAGTGGGACTATACAATGCTATTTGGGTATCCCTGTCAAACAATAATCAAACTAGGTCTCTCAATGCATAAAATCAATGTACATGGAGTCCATAAACCAACACCTTTCATTTATTCCATGGGGAATTCAGGATCAACTATTGGGATATGTTGATGATTTTTGGAGTTCCCATTGTCATGGACATGTATGAAGAGTTCCTAAAATCATAATATAACTGGTATAATGAGAAAAGAACCCCCTATATCAGAATCTCATTTATCTATAGAATATGTTTTAAATGGGTACCGATCCGAACCCAAAAAAATAAATTTCATTCAAAAAAATGTATTGGTTCCAATGCCTGGTAGAATGGTTCGAAGGACAAGTAAGATTGGTGCAGATCCTACCCCCCCCATGGAAACTAGAAGGCGAGTGGGCTCATATGGTACAGTCATAGATGATATCATGTTTCACGAATTGGTATGAAAACTTATTCATGATGTCTATCATTTTTTTCGTTTGGCAACCTCTTTATCCATGTCCATAACAAAACTATCTTTTAACAGTGCGTGAAATAGTTTGTGTGAGGGTTTGAAACATCATTATGGATTCATTGTATGACACTTAAAGATGTATTAACCAATTCATTTTGGTACTAGATAAGACATACCACGTATTAGGATGGATTAGTGATGTAAGGCCACATCATTAGGTCACTAGCACCGTTCAAATTTTATTGGGTTGGATAGGAGACCATATCATTGGTTATAGATTTATCAACACCCATGAAATTCTATTCACTATTCATTGGCCATATCTTTAATTTATATGTGTTGTTATGCAGGAAGAATGGGCCACACAGGATAAACATGATGATCATAATGAGCAGAATGAATGTGATATGATGGCTCATCTCAATTGTCATGATTTATGTACCTAATGTCCTTATGATTCTCCATCTAGAACCACTGTAAATTAGAAATAACAAAATGTTTCAAATCATGTATACCAATTTTCCTTTGGAAAGGTTATCTTGGTCCCTATCATTGACAAGACACATATCTGTGAAGCTTTTTCACATTAAATATTTAAAGGTCAGTTTAATTTTGATTACATACTATGTCATTCACCCTTAATCAAGTGCATCATTAAAAAAAGATTGTGATGGACCATCAATTTTGGATGATGTTTACCAGGTAAGAAACCCAATTCAAGGATAATCTTCTAGAACTATAAGGTTTAGATCCCATCCTCACAAAGTGTTGCATTGATGTATGGGTGATGTCCTATCCAGATAGCTATCTGAAAAACATTCTTCCTAATATCAATGTTCTAAAGGCATCCATAGAATATGAAAAAAGTTTTCTATTGAGAACTCCATTATATGAAATAACCTCTAGTATTCCATCGGTCCTCTCCTGTGATAGGTTTTGAAATCTATGGTAGTGACCTCATAATCTTTTGAGGTGGTAACATGGAACCAAAAAACTATTCCTTCTAATGAGGACTCACATTGGGCTTGGTGTACTGGTACATATTGATTCATCATACATATTTCCATAATCAATCCCCTTTTTCATTTTGGTAGTTATTTTAGGAGAGGGAGGTCCCCCTTACCTGGATTGGTAATGGGTCAGCTCTGGATAATATTTTTTATAATGAGGATCTCAATAAGATGAATAGTTACCTTAACGAACTCAAAACACTTATCGATGACTGGAAAAATTGTTATAAATACTACAATTGAGTAATTTCTATTTTAGGATCTGAGTTTGATGAAGAAAGTGATGATAAAATTCATTATTTAAAAGGTGATGATGTTTTTGCCATTATGCATTAAATAGAATGATGAAAATTTCTCACTCATACCATGACCTTCAAAAGCGTTAAGCTCATGAGGGTTCCAAGACTATACCATCCCAATGGAAGCTGTTATGGCTGATGAAACCCAATATAATTCATCATGTCAACTCTCTAGAATTTGTTTTTCTAATTATAGAATCATTTCCATAATCATGGAGGTCCTTGGATATGTGGAAGGAAAAACCATCCAGCAAAAATATTCATAGATTACTTCAAGAGGGACACTTTTACATTCATGGTTTTGGGGAATCCCTTTCCCCAATATTTATTTCATTTCATGAACAAATGGATTAGATGTTTGCATAACTCAGTGAAATGGACAAGTGCCTCTATTAATCCAAATTATGGATTTAATGATGTAATTGGGTATCAAGGATAGTGGTACCCTTGATATCAATTAGAATTGGAGGAGATGTTTTTATATATTATATTACTTAATTAAATATCCTATAGTGTGAATATTCTAAAAAAGTTTCACAACACTTTTATAGTTACCTGAAGAGTCTCATGTGATAATTATTTTCCTAATATATTCCATTGGGTTACTACATTCAATGAATATGTCCCTCTTGATGTTGGAGGTGTCGTAGAAGGGCCTCTACGAGATAGAGAACTCGTGTAGGTGGGTCGTTAATACCACTAAGTAGAATTTCCTCTCTAAGAACCATAAGATGGTCCTTCCAAAAATCCATCATTGTGGAATAAAAAGATTATCCAATATGTGTATTAGTTTTCAAAACACATTCATATAGGGATTACATGTTACATTATCACAATTGGTTATCTTATTTCATCCAAAAATAATTTCATTTTGCTATCTAAACATTTGGATCATTTGCTGGAGATTGAAATATACGAAATTATGCTATTTTTTCCATAAAAATATTATTCCTTTTCCATCAGGGTTGGAGGAGGAACCACCATCTATTGTTTTTGAACATGGAAGTGTGATAGGACCAACCGAGGGTATTTGTGGTATTCCTTACCTTTTGGACATGCATTCCAGGTGCTAAACAACCTATTCTCTGACGATGGAGTATCATTTGGGATTTTATGTCCTAATTTATCATGTTGATCCCACTACCATGGTGGAATATGGGATAAATTTTATAGAAGTGGATGTACTAGTTGAAGATCACCATGGTCTATATGAAATTTATAGTGCTCTATGTCTTAATGAGTTAACTATTCCAAATAAAATAGATCATTCCACTACCAATGGAGTTCCTTTTGTGCATGAAGTTCTAATTGAACTAGATGGTCCCACTGTTGTGGAATTAATAACCCCAGGGGAGGTTTATTTCCCAGCTTATGAAATTTTGGAGTTTGATATTTTTCTTGTTCCCCATCATTAAGAGAGGTGGGACTCCCAAATTCCAAAATTTCAAGACCAGCACACTCTTCCTGGATGATCATTACTTTTGGCTTGATCATTATATGTGACCTTCTTGAGACGTTCTGGAGGCCTCCAGTCTAGCTATGCATGGCCATTTTCCATGGTTCAATTAAACAATCCAAAATCATGACTACTTGTTGTTGATGTGGTGCCTCAACATTCCAATGGAATTGTTTTTAACGATATCGAAGGTATTTATGACTTTTTGGTTGAGGTTAGTTTTATAGTCCTTCTGTTAAAAAAATTTATGCAGTAGTCAATAGTATTTACAAACATTTCCTCTATATTTAGGATCATGACCACAAGATATAACAATGGTGGTGGATGCTTCCTCGATTCACCTCATCACAATTATTAGGGACAAGGTTTTTGAGGGATTGAGTTGAAATGTATCCATTGAATTGGGTCTGACCTTTGTGATGTTAATCCACAAGTTTATTTCATCATCAGGAATTGATTTGAAGACTAATTGAGATGGCTTGGTTAACCATTATCTCGACCAAAAATGAGAATTTGAAAACATCTAGATATTTATTTCTAAAAACACATATTGATGATTTTTGGATGATTTGTTTGAAATTACCCCACAATATATAGTTCTAGGGATCAAAGGCATTGACTATAATGGAATTTATGACATAGTGAAGGAGGTTGTGACTGCCAAGGAGGAAACGTGTCAACTTGAACATCATATTTCCACTATAGTTTATATGAATCATAATTTAGATACTATGAAAATAGAGATTGGAGAAGCTGATTATCATGATGGGGGATTTTTCTAGTCTACAAGGTGAATGTGATAATTATAAATCCGTAATGGAACAAAATAATCAAGGAGGGGAGCTGCGGAGTAGAAATATAACATTCCTTAAAAAGAAAAATTCTAGTCTCAGATATAAGATGTTTGGGGTCAATGATAAGAGGATTAAGGGGGAAAGGAAGACCTTGATACATCATGGTATTCAATGGTAATGCAGGAAACTGGAGAGGCAGATAATATAAAAATTCTAAAACATTTTTATTCCCATTAATAATTAAACTAGACATTGAATCAAGTATGTGAAACTTCATAACATCTTATTTAATGGTTATGGTCTTCCCTTATGAAGATTCCCAGGGTGGTGGATTCCATTTACACATTTATGCAATAGAATGTGACTTATTTATACTTGTAATACATACACATTATCTCATTCTTCAAATTTCAATCAACGATAATCATATAAAATATTAAACCATATATTTATTCATTATCTGGTATTATTGTATAAAAAAATCAAATAAATATCAAATTTTTTTCATGAGAAGAGAGGCTTCGTGAGCTTATTTTGACTCTTTCTACCGCTATATGAAAACACCTACAAATTTATGACTTTTTCATTATTAATCTATTTTTATCCAATGCCTTAATTTGCTCATTCTTATTGTTTTTAACATCGATCTTCCATAGGCCGTCCTTTGAGGGATTTCGACCTAACATGCATTGTGTCTCCATTGATCATTTGATTTCACAATTTTATTTCCAAAACCCTATAATGTTTAGGTTTAGTGAGTTTTTACTAAACATTTTTCTAAGATTCACTTTGAAGGATTTCATCCTTGCATGTTTTTCATCAATTTATCTCATCACCCTATTTTTTTTATATTACTTTAGAGTCTTATGGTTAAAAATTATCACTATTGATGTTATGGGATGAACATCATTGATGAATATTTGTGGGAAAAGTGCCCAGATTATAGATTCATTGGATGAGGGTATTCGAATTAGTTTAACACATGTGTAAGTTATTTTATTGATCATTATATATATATATATACACACATGAGGCACGTGGACCTCTTCGGCTTATAAAAGTAGGAAATGACTCTCTGGAAGAATAATAAGCCTTTGGATTGTAGTATCATTTTTGGGTAACAAATACAGAGCCGCTGAATCTAAGGAATGGGTTGGGCCCATAAATGTCAACAGTGTACATATGTAGGAATTTTCTCTTTTGAGGAAGAATGGTTCATTGTTTCAGAGGTATGTTTGGTGATAATATATATAGATAAAACAAGCCATTTTGTGAATAGTTAATGGAGGGTGTCTAGATGACACTGGACTTCCAGATCCGATGTCCATTGATGATTATAGGCATCTAGAACATTATTGACACAGGGAGTGTTTTCTGAACGAGTTGTGTTGAGTAATGAATGGGTGAATTTTATGTCGATCTTTTACAATGAGTACGGTGAATGGGAAGAAGAATTTTGCATATACAGGTTTGAATCTGTTCATTAAGCATGTATGGCCCTTGCAATGGATGTAAATGTACAACATGCATCCTATGATGATTGGTATCAATCCATACAATGTTTTTCATTGATTTGTCCCATACGTGGAACCAATCAATCCGTAGGGTAAGAAGTTTTTATGTCTGGACACATAAGTGTTCATTGGGCATCATGAATCATATAGTTTTGATGGTATGTGATTAGGAAATTGTTAAAGAAGTGTTGATCCATGTGATGATAATTAATCTCAATTGGTCTTACATATCCACATGTGGGTGGGAAGGAATGTGTAAACCACGGCTTGAGTACTCTTGGATCGAGACTATTGATGTGGGGATTGGAAGCCAATATGAAAATAAAGGGGGGGAAGGACACTCCGATTGAAAATATTTGTTTGGGTGATATGTCCATTTCAGGAAAAAATATGCAGATCCTCTAGAGAAAGTTATGAATAGTTAATTAATGGTGTACAAAAGACATTGGCCTTCCATTTCTAGTAGACGTGGATGATTATGAAGATCACAAAAATGCTCCATGTATAGAGATTGATGATTTGAAAAAGTATATCTAAAAATATTAGAATGATACCAGACGTGATCACATTTCAAATCTCAATTTTTCTAGATGTTGACAAAAATCCTACGTTGGGAGGGATAATTTTAACTCTCTAATCAGGACTAGTCCTTTTATGGTAGATCTGGGTATCGTTGAAAATGTGGAATTCATGGTCGAGAAACTAGAACCACTAATGGTGGATTGATTTTCCAAACATCTATGGGTTATCCCATACCACACAACATATTCCCACATGAGATATTCTCGGTGTGGGAAATTATTCGCAATGAGGATTTTAATCCAGCACATAAAGAAAACAGAATAAAAAAAAGAGTCATTTCAAACAAGGAATGGTGGTTTGGTTTAATTTCATAACATGAGGAACATTTTGGATCATTTTCTCATCATGTGTTAAAGATGTAAATATTTTTGGTGTAAAATAATGGAAATTTCTTCACTCCAAAGTCATTCATAGAGGATGGTACATTTCGATACATTCCATGGTTGTATTTAGCTCATAGAATTTTGTCCCAACTTCCTATCCAATGAATGCAGGATTAAGTCATGCACGATTTACTGATGAGTATTCCCTGCAATGTCTCTCTTATTCCATGATGATGTTTGATATGATTCATGGAATGAATAAGAATACATACTTCATTACATATCCCATGATTATGTGAATCATGAAATACATAGTTCTGAGATGTTGCAATGTAGGTGACCAATTCCATTTGTAGCATCCCATCAGGTGAGGAAATCAGATTGTCATTCTTTTTATTGTTATGTAACCGATAAATTGGTTACCGATCATGAATATATGAATTCAACTAGAACATGATGTTTTACGTCTTGCGTAAAGGACATCAGTAGCATAATTTAATACCATGTAGTGGAGACATGATATCATAGTGATCATAAGTAAATTTGAATTAATCATTCCATGGGTATTCTGGAATACCCCAGACAAGAGTGATGATGGAAAGTGTAATCCATGGTAGGAGAATCCCTCATGTCGAGAGTACTGATGTGGATCATGGAGTCTAATGGTTATAGAGAGGTCTTAACAAGACTCTCATTAGGATGAATTTTCTTTTGGTTAAAATGTCTATTTTTGGACATCATATCGATATCCTATGGAGCATATTGTTCATATTCAATAAAAGGGGACCTCAAGGCACTAACCCTCCACTTCTGATAGCCATGTCCGTTTACAGTGATCTAATACATCCCATGGCATTGAGTTGGACAAATGTAATGAATTTGGTTAGTTGTGAATGAAATATTTAGAACATGATATGATTTGAAATATAGAATCCCCTACACATATTTGGATCATATATATGGAGAAAACTCATTCAAAAAATATGTGATACATGAATCAAATATTAAGTCCCCTATATAGGCTTATAAATCATGTATGGGGGGTTTTAGGGTTATATTTTGTTGGAATGAGTAACGAGACAAAGAATGGGAACATTTTAAACCTATGACCTCTTTTATATATCATCATAGGATATAGGGTACAATGCACTATTATATGACATGTATCAATGGATATAAATATATGAGAATCCATATGAATATCCATTAAAATTTTTGACCAATACAAAAGGGATAAGCATATTTGCATTCAATAAATGATGGAAATTGGCCAAGATTACCTGATTTGTGTGCCACTACTTATCCAATAATGACAAGAATTAGGCCACATGTTGTGCTCAACATTCTCTCCATGTATATCAAAATTCATTGAACATGATGATAGAGACATTATTTCATTGAAATAGTTCATATAGATGGATAAGGGATCATAAAATCACTGCGTATCCCATGATTATGGTAATCAAGTCATACATTGTTTAATAAATTAATTAATTAAATAGGTTCAACCATTATACATGGAAAGGGGTATTTTATGGAATGGCATCTGGATTTGGAATATGATACATGGGAATCCAAACGTAACATATGATGATGTCAATCAATCCATAGATAGTTCTAAAATGTATCACGGTAGGTGACTAGTGCTGAAGAAAATTTCCTCTCATGTGAGGACACAGTGGTGAAAATGTAGTATAATGTTGTGTAGTCAAGAAATTCATTACCATTGATTTTAACATCGTTCGTTAAGGACTTGATATTGATTTCCCCTTGTGCATGTCTGGACTATATGTAAGAGAGGGGTGTTTCCTACCATTCAATCTCATCTCCATAGGCCTTGTGAACATGGGAACGTCCGTACACCAATTCCTATGCTCAGGTGAGTCACACTTGATGTGAGAAATAAAGAATTAGATGAATTCATTTTGTAGTGTGAAGGAAAATGAAGAAAAGGCCGAGAAATTTTAAATCATATGAGGGCTGCACCATGATATTGAAAAGAGGAATCTCTATGTATCCCATTGATTAATGGGAATCACGATTTATGTAATTCTTTAAATCATTCATTTATAGGTCTGGTCAGTACACAAGGGATGGGGGCTTTTTGAATAGTGTTTGAACCATGATATGAGGTCTTTGTGCCCTCAAAGTAGGCATTCAATCCATATATAATTTGAATGATGGTCCTTCATCGATAATTTTTAATCATTTAATAATAGGGTAAATTTTATTCTGAATTGTGGATGGACTAGGTTATGGGATCTAATCATCACTATATATCCTATAATGATGTGAATCAATCCACACATAGTTCGGAATATACATCTCTCATATATGTCTGGTCCACACATTGGGAGGGGGAGAATTTTTGGTTTATGGTCATTGATTGGTTAGGTTAAAAGATCAGGGAATCTCTATGTATCCTATAATGATAGGAATCAATCCACATATTGTTATTTATAGAAATAGAGATCCTATTCAATCTGAAAGTCACACAGAAACAATTGTTTTTTTTATTTTTCATATACAAATGTTACTCATGTTTGATGAACCATTGATTGGCCCACAATTTCATGTCATTTGACTAGGACATCATGACCATTCAGTTTAACGTCTGGTTGTATGGATTGAAATTTTTAATAGATTAACATCATGAAGCAAGGATGATAGGCGATGATATGCACTTCATCATCGTGCATCTAAGACTGGATCATCATGTAGGATTACATTTTTCAATCTGGAAAACAAGACATTAGATTCATAAAATACTTATTCCACAACCAATCATTGGTAGGGTCCGTGGTGTGTGGTCCATCCATTGAGATTACATAATATTATATATAGGAATATACCTTAATTTTAAAATATCTTCCATCACATTTTGTATCTACTTTTTAGTTTTCTTATAGAGAATCATTGGGGTTGTGAGAAATAACTCCATTTATCTATCATGGATGGACCAGAGTAAATTATTTTTCCTGACATCATTTTCCATCCAATTCAATTAGACTCTTAGATAGGACAAAGCTGACAATGAAGGAGTTTTATGTTGTCTTAATTTTGTCAAGGATTGTTTGATGGAATGAAATCACATCACATTGTTTCAATTAATAATTATACTAATCATGGTATTGCTAAAAATTAGACCCATGTTTTGAAGATAATCATTCTCACTATGAATGTGAATTATAATTATAAGAAGCTATTTTCAATACAGTGTCATCAGTATCACACTATAGACCATGTTAGAGAAATAGTTGTTTTGATGGAGAATCAATGTCTATGTGAGACAAAAAATTAAAATTTGACAATGCATTCGCAAATATAATTTCATATATATCGTAAGACGATTTGAAAAATTTTGAATCATGGTTTTTGGAAGAAATTAATAAATGGGTGGCACTGATTGTTTTCCAAATTATCGTATTTGTGGGGTAACTAAATGTTTACCAATTGAATAGGTGATTTCAATTGAAAATAAGACAATGATTGTATATGTTTTTACAATTGAAAAGGTGACACCAATATAATTGATGGTGTCTTTTGAAAGGATGACGCCTATTGAAATGTTAGTTTTGAATGAATATGTGGTTCTATTTTTTAATTAATTCTGGTATTCCATCAAATGAAATAAAAACAATCCATAACCTTAATAATCGAATCTTGAATCATTGACATTTTTGATATCAAATTCAGGATTGAGAAAGAAATGATCATAGCCAGAGATGATCATAACCCGAAATTATTTTACTATGAAATAAACATATCTATAGAGAATTCTATTTTGGGTTGTTTTCATAAGACTTCAACAAGTGGGTCAAGAGTTGACTTTTTTTTATCCATTGATGTGGGTTTTCAAATGGTTCTAGAGATGAGGAAATATAGAGGCTTCATTTTTTAAGTGGATCAAGAGATGATTTACATTGTTTACCATTCATATTTTTTCAAGTTCATAAACAGAATAGTTTTTTATTTTCTATTGAGGGGGAGGTTGATATTCAATAGAAATCGATCTAAACCAGTGAATGTGGTAATAGTAATTGAATTCAGTCTCTGCAATTCAAATTACTGTCCAAAATTGAAATCAATCTCATCAATTGAAATCGAACACAAAAATTGAATTCACATTGATAGTACATATGAACATCTTTTGAATTAGATTACATGTGAAAAAGAATCACCAAGTGTGGAGAAGCATTGATAAAGATATAATCTCTTAATTTTTTTTGAATACATTCATATTTAGGTCAATTTTTATTAGTATGAATTATTTTGGGTCTCCATAAAAACCCCACGATGGTCACCTATAAAATTCATAATTTACATTTTAATTGAATAACTGTGATGTATTTTTCAGCATAGTAGAAAGATAAGCTTTGTGTATTTAGTTAGAAAATGTGATAAATATTTTTTGTATAGAAGAAAATTTTATATGAAGGAGACATAGGATAAGTGATAAGAATAAATGATTTTTTTGGATTGATCATCATATTCAAGATTAATAACACATAGTGGCTCGTCATATTCATCTTGATTTTTCTATTATGTTGAGACTGTTATCAGGATGGATTAATCAGCTTCATGATTTCAATACTGGGTATTTTCGTATAGAGGATTATCTTCCTAAGAAAGAATCATTTTTTTTGTATTTTTGTGGCGCTAATTATTTCATATTATATTATATATGATAATAATACAAGAAGAATATTATTAGAAAGAATCATACACATGGATAAGCATGCATAGATGAACCAAATGGAAAATTAGACCCATAAAAAAATTTCTGGCATTTCTGCAACTATTTTTAAGAGCTTCATACATATCTCCAATATAATGAATTATTGAATTTAATTTCAATTGTATACATTTTTAGATTTTAAAATATTCTCAGGAAATATTGGAAAAAGTAAAATTTCTATTAACATAGTTATCTTAAGAGGGTGCACAAAATCTAGTGGAATTGTATTGTAGTGCTAACTGAGTGTAAGGGTACATCATACTAATTGTAATCCAAGTATTTTATACATTTAAATTGTATGGTATTGGATCTTTCTCAAAAATATATATGGATGTTTTAATTATGATTGAATATTGAATCTTTTAAAATATTATGTTCCAGGGAGAGTTTATTGTATTTGTTTTCATTTGGGAATTAAATTTTCAAAAAAGAGATTAAGTATGTTTCAATATAAAAAAATATAATTGAAAAATGGTATCACTAATTCACCCACTCCACCTCCCACTGATACAATACACTAACTGTAAAAATACAGTTTGTATGAGAGATAATGTTACACATCAATATTTTTTTCATATGGGGAATTATAACTACATGAATAGTATATTTATTCTAGAAATTGATGGAATGAATTATCAAATTTGGAAATATAAAATGTTTATTAATCTTATTTCTATCTGTTATGTTGTTTTTGAGGCATATGTAGTTGGGTTTTCCCCAATTGATAAAAATCCTCTACTTATAGCTATTAAAAAATGATTATTCATATTGTGGGATGGGCATCATAGTTTGAAAATGTATTCTTGAGACTGAAAAGTGTTTCCATAACCAATGGTATATGAGAAAATTGAAAAATGTATTTAAAGGCTATACATAATTCCTGATGTAATAACATGGAATATAGTAATTGATGTATTTAGACTAGAAGCTCAGTGATCAAGAATTTATTGTGGATTTCATTAAATGAGTGAATGACATTGTTAGTAGTATCATATCCCTTGGTGAAAATCTAGATGACAAACAATTGTGGGAATTCTATTTTGAATCCTACTAGACATGTTTGATGCAACAATTTATTCATTTGAAGACAATGATCCTAAAAAAATATATCTTGAATATTTTCATTGTACTCGTATAACATATGAAATTATAATATAGAATTATGTGAATTGAAAAACAAAAATTTATAGTTAAATATATTATAAGGATATGAAGAATGAAAATTCAAGGAATAATGTTATTGATGATGAAGATGGTGAATCTGACTCCGAAAATGATGTATGTAAAAAAACAATGATATTTTATCATTTATTTCTTAAAAATGTTATAAGAGGAATATTGAAATACAAATTGAAACTTCCATTTAAATGTTACAATTTTGTAGCCATTGGTCATTTTCGTCCAATTTTCATCGAAATAATAATGAAGATAATTATGAAGAAAAATGAAAGCAATGAATGTCTTCAATGAAATTGGGTGACAAAAATAATTCTTCTTCTAATTGATATGATTGAAAAGTCATAAAAATAAAAATAGGATGTTTATTATCTAATGGTGAAGAAAATTACGGATGTGATGATGAATCCAAAAAATATATAGAGCGTGTTCTTCAAAATAACTTCATTGAAATTGTTAATGATAATGAATTTTGAATAAATAGTTATGTTGAAAAAAGAACATAACATGACTTCCACTTGAAATATGTATTAAAAGAATGTCTGAGAGGGATCACAAATCATGTAAATAAAAACAAGAAGATTTAAGATCAATGTTCCTAATAATAATAATGTTTAGATGGTGTGAAATTCTGCCCGGGGATAGAGAATGATGTTTTGAAGAAATATCTTGAGGATGAAAGGAATCATGACCAGCATCTAGAGGTCAACAAAAATGAAAAATGACAAGTTGTAATATGAATAATAAAATATCACAAATGATGTATTGGGGAACATTACTTTCCAAAACCCTATCAATGAGGATGGTGAAATTTCTCTAAATAGTAACTTGGAGATGGTTCTACAAATGTTAAATTCAATGGGTCAAAAGAAAGATAGAATTGTTTCTAAAAATAATAAAGTTGGGAAATTCATGCATATGTAAAAAACTAATATTGATGGTAATTTTCAAGTCTCAAATAAAATTGAGTCCAAATTGTTTTTGAAACATTAAGAATATAGAATGGTTTCAAATAATTTTGGTTCAAATAAATCAGAAACGTTGATGAAGATTATGATATATTGCAAAATAGAAGGGTTTAAGAAATGATAGATCAAATTATTATTGAAAAATATATTTAGATTGATAATAAATATGGAAGTGTTAAAGGAAAATACTTCTTTAATGGGTATTGCTGGTATTGGGGTGGATTCATACACATAACAAGTATGTGTTGGTTCATTCAAAAACATTTATATTATCAACTAGTATATGAAAGGTTTAGAATTATGGGGATTATGTCTCCCCAATGAATGATGAATGAGGATGTAGTCCTGAGAAAATATTAAATGGATGATCTGAAGATTTATATTAGGTTCCAACACTTAGAAATTTTTCGTTGAGATGTGATCAACCAAGGCACCTTGAAATAGGATGTCTTATTTTGTTACTGACTCATCAAATGATATCGAACTCCCAGATATCGATAGTGATGACAAAAAATACAGTAGAACACGATCTTCTTGTTGAAAATATTTGAAATCCACAAAGGAGAACAATATTGGAAACATGATAGTTCATTTTATGATCACATTACTAGAGAGTTGAATTTTTTTAACAATGTGTTATATTTTAAAATATGAAATGTTACATTTGGTAACGATGAATCCTTGAAAATCAAAGTTGTTGTATCGGCCATCATTCGAAAAAGAAAATATAACATCCCTAATTAAATTGTATGTTGAGGTTATGAAATATAGTTTTCTAAGTGTTTCACAATTGTGTGATGATGGTAATAATGTTATCTTCAATAAATATGTGTTTTTGGTAAAAAGTGATGAATCTGGAATGGTTGTTTCAAGTGGACAACGTATAAAAGTGAATTTATTCTAGGTTATTGAATTAAAACAACTATTATTAGATCAGAATGTTATAAGTGAATAAACATTGAAATAAAATTAATCAACATATGTGTTACATACACATGATACTGTTATAAAAAATGGATAGTGTCTGAGAAATTCCTAATTAATCAGAATGAAGATATTGGTTTTTTAGTATTTCAATAAAAATGAATTATAAGAGATGAAGTGAACATGAAAGTGGATATTTTTTAAGATCAACTACCATTTATGATACATTCTAATATATGTGGTCCAATAACGGAACAAAAAAAATTGAGATAATTACTTAACTAACACCATTTATGATTTTGAAAACATTACTTGTATTATTATATATGAAAAACATATCTGATTCATTTAAAATGATTTAGAATTTTAGATTAAAATAAGTAATGTAATGTGAGTATTATGTGAATATTTTTTCAGAATATAATGGTGGTTAATATGGATGCAAATAGTTTTAAGACAATCATTGGAAGAATGGAATTAATCATGAATAAAATTCCATATAAACCCCTAAAATGGGGTTTGTTGAATGAATGAATATATGATTGGGGGAAATCAGAAAAACCATGTTACATGAGCATGGAATTTATAATTACATTTTATTTTAGGTAATGAGTAAAAAATTGTACATCCATTACCGTTGTTTCTATAGGAATCAGTCAATTATGGCTCCATATGAAATATTCTATGGAAAGAAACACAATTTCAAGAACATCATTTTTTTTAAAACAAGTATCATAAAGATGAAATGTATAAACTATGGAATTTATAAAAAAAAGTTAAAGATAGAATAATTCATTACTATACACTATAAGTAAGAGGATATAGATTATACAAAAAATCAATGAATATAATATCTCATTCAGTTGATGTGAAAGAGATTGAAAAATATGAAAATGATAATCATGTTCAGAAAGAAAAATATTGGACGAATATAAAAAAATGATTCTGATAAGGATGAAAACAATTCTAATGAATATCATTGTGAAATTTAGACTCATTAATATGTAGTGATAAGGAAGACAATATAATGTCACATCCAAACTATCGAAAAATGTTGAAGTAATGAATATAATCAGTGACGAACACTAGAAAAATCAATCAGAAAGAAAAACCAATACCATTACACTTGATTTTATATATTAAAAATTTGAAATGAATGATGTGAGAGAATCTTTTCTACATATAGAATGGTTTCAAACCATGAATGAAGAATTGGATCAATTTAAAAAGAACAATACGTGGAATCTCATGCTAAGACCTGAAAAAAAAACATTATTGGCAGAAAATGATTTTTATGATATAACTGAATGGATAATGTAATGTGATGAGAAAAATTGAAATATTGGTTTGAAAATTGTTTTCATATATTTAAGGATTTGATTTTTATGACATCATTGATATAGTGGTTAGTTTGGAATCAATTAGAATACGTATATCTATTTCTATAAAATGACTCTATCATATCGTTCTAATGGATGTCATATCAACATTCTTAAATGGTGATCATGATGAATAAGTTTATATTGGACAACCATGTGGTGTTGTTAATTGGAATTATTAATGCTATATGTGTAGATTGTAGAGTTGTTTGTATAGGATAAAATATGTTCTGGGGAATGATATTAAAAATTATGTTCGTGTTGTGAAGTTGAATTTTAAAAAACGAATTGTGGATTGTCACCTATGTAATATAGAATGACAAGAGTATTCCCTCATTTTTATTTTTTTATGTTGATGTTCTTAAATTTGAAGGTAATGATGAATGAAATAATGAATTATTTTTTGAAGAAATGAACATGGTATTTGATATTTCCAAGCTATAACAAATGAAATAAATTTTTGTGGTATAAATTTTTCAATAGAAAGAATTAATTTTTCAATATAAACAATATTATGCTAAATAAAATTTAATGTGGTTTGACATAGAAAACACAAAACCAATTTTTATACTTATTTTATTGGGATCAAATTTGGGTAATGATCGAGAAGGAAAATAAGTTGATCAAAAAGAGTATCATATATTGACTGGATTTCTATTTTATTTGATTAACAAAATACCCTAAATTGTTTATATTGTTACCTTATCTGAAATATATCTGAGTTGTCCAAGAGAATCACATTTTTTTTACTTGAAATAGAATTCTATAACACATCAGCGAGACAACTGAATTTGGAATATGATATTTTAACAGAGACAATATTGATTTTTTTGGTAGTAAGATAAGGATTGTTTGAGATATGTTGATGATAGATTATCGACATATGTTGGGGTATTCATTATGGGAACAAATTGTGTTAGTATACATTAAAGAAAATATAATTCTGTGACTCTCAATATTGTTAATAATGAGTGAATTGCTTCCAATCATGTTGTTACTCAACTCAAGTGGATAAAAACACAATTGTAATATTTACATGTTTATGTGATGTTACCCTAGCTCTTGGGATGTGACAATCATGAAAAATCAGCCACATAAGGAATACAGTTCAATTTCTCATTCAATTCATATTAATATTAAACAACATTTCATTAATGATCATGTAGAGAAGAATGAATTGAATATAGATTATGTTTCATCATGGGAACAAGTGGGTAACATTTTCAAAATTGTTTTGTTGGCTGAATTTTTTTCTATATTACTATTTAAAATGGGCTTTAAACATCATTCCCTTCAAGGATGAGGTATGTTTTTCGGTTCCGCCTCCCATATTACTGTTGAATTGTATTTTCAATGGTGGTTTATTATATTTGTTAAAAAATCAATCCAAGGGATGCATGTTAGAATTGGTAGTTGTTGTAATGCTTTTAGTTCATCATTGTTTAGTTTCTAAACTATTCTAACTATTTGTTTAAGTGGTAATATGATTAAATTTGTTTTGTATTACATGGAAGTGGATTAAGTAATTAGGAATAATGATGAATATGTATTCATATTAATTATTTTTGGACAACATGTTATTGTTGTCAATGATTCTTGTTTCCTAAAATGAGTTTTCTCACATAGTCATAAAATTATTTATATGTAATACATATCATAAGGATATAATGTTCAATGATTATGAAAACTTGAGTAACAACAAAATAAAAAGCAGTAGATTTTTTGGATCAAACTTATAATGAAGGTTTTTTTGGTAGTCTTCTATTGTGATGGTTTTTTCATTACAGAATAAAATCACTTAGCATTTTTTGAAGAAACATCACAATGATCATGATATTGATTAAAATCATACTAATTTTTTTACGATAATTGGACTCACTACGAAATTTAATCGTATTATGATGACATAGTTTGAAGAAATTGACATCCGTCTCAATGTGGATCTGATGAAGGAGACAATTGTTTTGATGGATATTCAGAGTCTATGTGTCCCTAATAATTTAAATGTGATGATGATTCCCGAAATTTATTTCCTAGATATCATCTACTGATTTGAGTACTTGTGATATCATATTATAGTAAGAATGTTAGAAATAATTGGCATAAATTATTTTCAAATTGATCATATTTGTGTGATACCGATTTAAATGTGGTACTGACTGAGTAAGTAGTACCGATTGAAATGATAATGCTAATTGAATATGTGGTTATGAGTAAAAAGGTTACACGAATTGAATATGTGGTGTTTGAATGAAATGTTAAGATGATTGAAGAGGTGGTGATGATTGAAGTGGTGGGGCTATTTTACTGTAGCGTTTGGTATTCTATCAGATGATATAAAATTTTTTCTTACCATGAATTTTTTTATAATGGATGATTGGCATCAAGGTGATAATATTCAGGCTCTAGAAAGAAAAAATCATACCTATAAAATATCACATCTAGAAATGATCATAATATGAAATAATTATATCTAAAAAGATAACACTCTAGTTTGTTTTCAAATATCTACATTAATTGGTTCCAGAGTTGATTTAGTTTTTTAATCCTGTGATGTGGATTTCAAATTGGTCAAGCATAGGGAAAATATTTTAATTTGTTTATGAAGTGGGTCCATAGTGGATTTTATATTTTTTCTCTTCATTTGATTTTTGGTGTATGTTAAGAGCATTGATGTAGGAGTTTTTAAGATGGGAAATCAAGGGGGAGATCAACATTCAGTTGAAATCCGTTTGATCAATTGAAATATATCACACTAAATGAAATTAGTCTAAGCTATTTAAATATGTTAGAGTAATTAATATTGGGGTCAATAGTTAAAATTAGACCCAATAATTGAAATCGTACTGAAACATCATATAAATTTATAACGAAGCATATAAAGTATGAAATAGAATGAAGAATATTCAAGAAATGTTGAAGATGTATAATTTCACTATGATTTCTGTAGATTTTATATTTTGGAGAATTTGTGTGTGCGTGAATGGTTTTTGGGTTTCCCACCCAAAACCCCAAAGGTCACCCATAAAAGGATTATTGTATGTTGTACATGACTGATGATGGTCAATTTTTCATCATATTAGAGAGTGATGCTCTGAGTTTATAGAGATACAATGTGATTAGATTTTTATTTAGGGACAATTAGATGAAAATAACAAATAGGAGAAAAGAAAATATTCTGATTGCAATATTTGGATGATAATCAGAGTAATGATTAATCGTACTTAGTAGGTCATCATATTTATATTTTCTATTTTATTAATATTATTTTGTAATCATTCTAGATTAATCAACCATGGGATTTCTGTAATGGGTATTTCAGTACTGATGATAATCGGATTGGGAAGGAGTCATATTTATCTATTGGTGCTTTGATGATTCAATTATATTATCTTATATTTAAAAATTGGAATGATAGAGTTGTTTGGGAATGAATCATACTCAGGGATAATCATACTCATATGAAATAGAATAGCTAAATCAAACCTGGAAAAATCAGACATTGTTTTCTGTAGCAAATATGAGGAGGTTATTATATTTCTTCATGTTATGGAATTCATTGATTATTTTTCAATTGAATAATTTTAGTTAATTTAAAAGAAGAAAAATTAAAATGGGTTGTTAAAACAAAATTTTATTACCCAATTTGTGACAATATGGTGCACATACAGTAGTGGGAATGTTTCTTAGTGAAACACGAGTGTAATGTAACATCCTTTTAACTAAGAACATACATTTCCAAATTGTGAAGGTTGTTTCAATTCAAAAGGGACATAACAAACAGTATCACAGATTCACCCTCCCCCCTCTTAGTCATTCTATACACTTACTTGGAACATACACTTCCAAATGTTGCATGGTGTGGAACCTTTTCTCATCAGTTCACTCTAACTCATCAAACCCCTTTTCATATTGATCATATGTAGATGAGTGGTCACAAATAGTGATGTGGAGAGACTAAAAATGAAAATCAATTGGTAGAACTACCATTTCATATATATTAATTATTTGGGGGTATTCATGGTTGGAATTTTTCCATAGTAAGGTAACCCCCATAGAATGGAAGATATTGTTCTACCATGATTTATTTTAAATTTCTACCATTCTATTGAGTACGGTCGACATGGTCTTCTTGAAATCATTTATCTATCTGTTGGATGCTACGTGGTTATGAGATGAACAATGGGAGATGAAAAAATACTCTTGATATTACATGGATTTCATATTAGAGGAGATATTATTTCTATTTTCCATCAGTATTGTTAAAGAGACATAAAATTTTGTAATGATGTTGGATTTCGAGAAACTCACAATGCTTCTAACTCCGACCATAATAACGTGTACAAAATCATCCCATATGGTAAGGAAGGCAGTTCTTGTGAGAAGGAACTTGAATTCCATGGTCATGGATACTGGATATGGTCCCCTGATGTCCATTACCCATATGGAAAATATCCAACATTACATGGCTCTGTGAAGTAACTCAAGAGTACAGATGATGAAATTGGAATGAACATGGATGGATGGGATCTTTTTTGTGAAAGTGGAACTATCCTATATCATGGTGGGCCAATAGTACCCATGCAATCGAATTTGATTAGATATATAATATGTTGATTTTTGTAACACACATGTTCTGGTATATAATTCATTAATGATGATGGATTTCTCTTCTCCATCAATTCACCAATGAATGACTCCATAATTTCCAGTCTTGTAGAGAAGAATTTTTTTCATTTATCCCATCATATAGAGAATTGAAGATGCATGTCTCTAGATCTATTCCCATGCAACCCAATATGATTGGTGTTATCCCCAGTAATAGATGTTTCTAATTAGAGTCATTAAATAGGTGATATTCCCATATGGCTATGGAATAGTGTTTATCTCATAGATTTCATCCGTGTTATCGTGAAAAACTGTAAAAACCATATAACATTGGGAAATGATGAATACTGTTTCACTATATTCCAATCATCTAGAATGATGTATCCATTGGTTATGCATTGGTAGTTGCATTATTCCACTGGGGTACATATTTCAAAGTCGTCTCTCATAGTAATTCTTCCATTAGTCCTCATAAATAGTTCATAAAAGGGTGTATTTACTCATTCTTGATGGCGTGGTCAACATTGACTTGCTTGATGAACAATTATAAATCACCTTTTACCATTAACACCACATCTTTTGTATGTAGTTCATGTTCTCTACCAGTAATGATGGTTCGGTATTCTTCTTCATTGTTCATGAACCCTTCATACAATAGGATGTAATAATGAATGGAAAAAAATTATAAGGATATTAGTATAACTCCCATACCCATATTAATGATGTTAGGGTCTTCAATGTTCTTACCCATCAGGCTTTTGGGGGTTACATCGAAATGCATTTCTCGTGTCTAGGAACACTATCACCAAAAGAACACTTCTTTATCCATAAGTTGTCATCTAATGGATTCATATTAGCAAAAGGGTTTCCAAGAAAAAAATTGTCTATCTCCTAGCCTTTGATGGATTTCTGAGGCATGAATTATGTGTTGAAATGTTGTAAGATGACAACCAAAAATGACATTCAATAATTAATAATTTTATGGATAAGAATGTACATCAGTGGGATACTACAATAGAATAGATGTACCTCATGGTTTTGCTGATATTTTCCCAATTTATGGTCCACCAATATTAGGGACATTTAGTTATTCATGATATTTTAATAACGAGTATTAACATCTATCATGGTCCGGATGAGATATTTGAGACTATTTTCATAGTTGGTTTCATTATTTTTTTCCTGGATGGAACCCAATGATCTCTTCAAAGCAGTAAAATAAATAATGATTATTCATCCGTTGACATGATGAGTTAACATTGGAGAGATAAAGAGATAACTCATTAAATTTTCAAATTCTACATTACAATCAAATGTGAACTGGTATGTGATCCCCTTTTTCATCAACCAAGGGAAGTGCATACATTTACCTGTCTCATTGGATATAACGCTAGAAATATAGGTCATTCATCCTTAGATACTTTATAAATTAGTGATGTTGGGAGGTTGTGGAAATCCATGGATGTATTTTATCATATCACAGTCAAAAATGATGCAACGATGGTGTATGACTAAGAAACTAATATTTCCTAAGTTAACACCAAAAGTACATTTTGCGGGGTGATCATCAAACTATACATTCACAGTTTATTGAAGATTCATTCAATATCCTTCATGATAGATATACACATAAATTAAATATAAATATTAATAAAAACCTTGAAAAATATTTAATACATTACATAACAAAACCATGATATAACCATATAGGTTTATTGTCTTTATAAATTGGTAATCATAAAAAAACTCATTTATAAAACATCTACACTATCCCAAGTTTATTATTTCATAACGAGAACACTTTATTTTATATATTATATAACAGCGTTTTTCATAACCTAGGGAAAAAATATATTAATTTGTGAGCTAAAATGTATAGTAATTGAAAATAATGGAAATATCAATCATATCATAATAATAAAAATTTAACATTTGAAAATCATATCCTGCATAGAAAATATCATAATATCATGTCATAGGAAAAATAATACAAGTGAAATATATTCCCAATTGTCAAAACATAAGATGTAGAATTTCATTTCATACAAACATAAAATAAGAAATCATTTCATTTTATTCGTGTCTCATTGTAGAGATTATCACAGTCAAAAAATTACATTACTGAACCGGGTTCACACCTAGTTTCCTCCCTATATTAGGGAACTTGATTTACTTTTTTACTAGTATTTTCAATCTAATGGGATATGAATCATTAACCAATTCATTTTAGCAGGATTTATTTCCCACAAATATGATAATGAATGAATTCTTACATGTTCTAGAAATTCATAAAAAAATTCACAATAGAAAAACCCTTGAAATCAAAATGGTTTATTAAACAACATTACATCATAATTGATATAAAAAATGGATTTCTGAAATAAAATTACATCATAAACACAAAAAAATTATATTAATATTTTGGTATAAATATATATATATATATATATAAATAGTGTCATCTTAGATGTTAAATAATTTTGATATAATAGTTTAAATTAATTCATGAGGAAATATCCTTTCTTCTTCAGTTTTTTTCCTTACACGAAATGCCACTAAATTTTAGAAGAATTCATTTTATGTTAGTATAACCTTGTAAAAATTTGGGGGATTTATCAATGAAATAATCATGTATGAAATAATAACAATACATTCATATCGTACATGTCAAAAAAAATTCTTATTTTACATTTTTGGAAATGTCAAAAGTACTCGGTACAGAAAATTACAAAAGTTACCATTCTTACCACTTAGTAACCTTTTACCAATGGGTAAAATAATCTATTGATATAATGAAAAATTTGAAATACATATTTTGGAATCATGGATGTGTATGATAAATATACCCCAGTAAATATTAAAGTATAAACAATATGTGAAAATAATGAGATTTGCAATGTTATCCATTAAATTAGGTGCAATATGTTTCATATTTATATGAATTCCCTATATAATGATATAAATAATTTTAATGATTTACTATAAAATCATAATGACAATTTTAATTTCATTAGTGTTCATGTTTTCCCCTTTTAGTTAGTATCATTTCATTGTTACTCTTTATTCTGGAATTAATTGCATTATGTTCTTCGACATGTTTTGACAGATAAGTTCTTTTTCATCATTTTAGGGTACAGTTATAACATTTTTTGGAATGGAATTGGTATTATATATTTCATATATATTAAATAATTTCAATTATATAAACATGCTTTATTGATGATAATGTACAAAAAATCAAATTGTAGTGTGGGGAGGGTAGGCGGTATGTATGCACGAGCGACGATATCATACCCATAATTGGTGAATGGTATTAGAGTGGATGGATTATGGAATATAAAAAAATAATAATTTTATATTAAACATATATATATACTAAATAAATAATTATAACCATACATTCATTATTGTGTTGATAAAATGGATTACACCATGGCGTGCAAACGGTATGTCGTACACATGTACATGTGTTCATTTCCCTTTTGATAGGAATGATAAAAGATAGATTATAGTCATATCTTATTAATAATAACATATCAGTATATGAGTTATAATGAAGTTATTATTTTATAATGAAACAACTAATTAAGATATTGTATAAAATTAAAGATGTTTGAAAGAATCGGTAGAAGAGATTAGCTCATTCTTGGCGTGATTCCTCTAAATCTCTTCTTAGATAACAAGATTTGGTCTTTGATGAGGACCCAAACCCATTGAATGAAAATAGGAAATTTTAGAAGGAAAAAAATAATGGGATGGTTGAGCATTAATGATCATAATTAATTTCTTGGTGAGGGAGGAGGATCCTTTTTATAATTTATGTGGGAAAATATTTTTGAAAATCCATAAATAATAATTTATAATAAAATCAAAAACTATCGGAAAAACCAAAAAATTGTCCAAAATTAGAAGTTGATATGAGATTTTGTATTAATCTAAATATCCAATAAATTTTTTCAAGATTATTTTTTCAATTTAAATGATATCTATTTATTTTAACATTGGCATTCAATTTAATTTTAATTGTGGTACTTACATTATAAATATTTAATGGTTATAAATAATTTATTTTTTTCCATTAATTGTCCATAAATGGATATTTTATGACCTTTTCGATATTATATTTATTACTTAGTAATTTTTAATTATTATTTTTTTATTTTTAACGAATTTATTAAAATGATAATTTTATGAAATATCAATACATTCAATTATTACATTATTCATTTATATAACATAAAAAATCAAAACAAAATACATGAATTCAAAAAAATATTATATACACTCCAAATATGTCATATTAAACTAGAAAATTCTTGAAGCCCATTAATTAGTTTATATTATTTTTCTTTTAATATTTTTCAAATCATTTATCTGATAATTCTAATATTAAGATAATTTTTACATCACTATTTTGTCAACATTAATGGAAAGTATATAATCTATAAAAATTGTTAATAAATTTATATGAAATAAGTGATTATTTTATATTTCTAAGGACTATATATTGTCTATATTATCTCCTGGTTATCCATATATTTAAATTAACATACTGTTATAAAATGGGATTTTTAAATTTAGTGACATCAAATAATTTTTATAACAAAAAAGTCAAATTTAATTGTTTGTGTCCATAATGTGATAACATTTAGATTTATATATGATAAGGGATTAATTTATTAAAAAAATATGTTTTTTATAGGCGTGAATGCAATTTAATAGTATATTTTGAACCTTTAGTTACTTTATTTCATATAACCATTGTTATATAAATAATTAACAATGACACAATTCATAATGCACAGAAATAAACGTATACTATTAACCTAATATAGAAATACTAATTAAATATATTATGTAAATTTTAAAAAATTAAAAACATAGAAGATTCTGTAATTAAATTAAAATCAATCCCACTGTCAAAATGAATGAACATGTTTTTTTAATGTTATAACATTGTATAGATTGAAATATTATTACAGATGAATTCAATGTAAAATTAGTTAATATGTAATAAATTATTTTTATTGTTAAAAATATATTTTATTTGTAATTTAAATCCATTTAATATTATATTTTGAATATATATAATATATTGGTGATTTTTTTTTTCAATTAAATATTTCTCTATTTTTACTATTCATCACAAATTGAATGTTTTCTAAAAATATAATAAATTAAACAAAGGTAAATTTTTATATCCCACAATAAAATAAAATGTTTAGGATATCATATAGAAATTATTCATCAATAAGAATTGTAATATAAATATGGTTCTCCATTCAATGGAGTAATAATTACCTTTTTTTTAAAAATTTGGATTTTATGGAAGAATTAGTGTTTATCCATACCGTATAACTAAAATATCCATTGAAAAAAATATTTATTTAGAATATAACATATATATCTAAATAATTTTATTACCAATATTAAATCATTCTAAAATAAATTATAAAATTAATATATTTTATAAATAATTGATTGCCGAAGAATTCACATTAAATATTCTTAAGTTTGTTATATTTATTTCATTCAACCTAACATCTATGATATTTTAGTAATTTTATATTAACGGTGTCCCACGGAAGGTTTAAACTCTCTATTATATAAAAAGAAAGATAATTGATGATTAAATAATATAAATATATATATATATATATATATATATATTCATAAAAACATTTTGTTGTTACATTTTATACCACTAAAACTGTATTTCTCCCTTGATTTTCTTCACATGTAAACAAAAAAATGAGGAAACATCTCAGTCTACATATCGACATGTTCCCAAGTAGCTTCATAAATATAGTGGTTCCTCCATAAAACATTTACCATGTGAGTGGACTTGTTTCATAGAAATTTTTTGTCTATGATATTTAATAACTATTTGATGTACTTTATAAGAACGATCAAGCTCCAGCGGTATCACTTTTGATCTAAATATATGTGAAAGATCAGATATGTTCATTCTCATGATAGATCCATGGAACACAACATGAATATGATAGAGATTTAATTGATGAACCAATCAGTATGTTCACAATCCAACACGATCCTGAATTTCATAAGGACAGATATATATAGGGCTCATTTAGACCTTCTTTTCAAATCACATTTCTCTTTCCTAGGGAGATATTCAAATAAACACTTCATCACCCACTTCAAAATCGAGTTATTTTATTTTCTTTTCATCATATATTTTTCATCAACTCTGTGATTATATAATGTTTTGTTGAATATATGTATCATTTTATGCCATTTTATCATCTTTATTGTGTTAGAATAGAATTCATTCCCCAACTTCTTCCCTGAAGGTTGGAGTTCTGCACTTCTTTCCCTTGAGAGCTTCATAAAGAGCCATCTGAATACAAGAGTAATATATATAATTGTATTCAATTTCCACCCTTGGTTTCTGTTGATCTGAAAAACCTTTGAAATCCATAGAGAATACTCTCAACATGACCTCCAATGTTTGAATTTTCATTTAAGATTGATTTTTTGACTGAGGATGATAACAAACATTGAAACTTAACTCTTCATCCAGATCATGCTGGAGACATAACAACAACATCGAGGTAATCTCATATAACAACTGAATATAATGGAATGTGGTACACCATGAAATCTTACCATATCCTATATATATATATCAGCAAGCTGATGAAGGGGTAAATCATTTCTAATTTCAATGATGTGTACTCACATCGTAAGGAGATCAACTATAACATAAACCGAATTATTTCTTTTTGATGTTTTGTGAAGTCTAGTGACATATTACATTGAATAATTTTCACATATCTATTCTGGAATGTGTAATGGTTGTAACATACACATAGAATTATGTTTGTACGCCTTAATTTACAATCAAACCAAGCATCGAGAGACATATTGTGTGACATATCTTTTCATGCAAATCAACAAAAAGTAGGCATTAAGATCCCTCTATATATTTGTGCTTCTAGCATGAATAGAGAATAATGAACTAGGATACTCATACAATAGCTCCTTCTAAAATTCTAGTATAGGGGTAATACAAACCTTGTTTTTGAAGCTTATTATTTCATAACAATCAATGTGAAATTCAGGAACATTTCTCATATTCATTTGTAAATCAACATCTTATTTCTTCACCTATGTAATCTTCTCTTTTTATAAATGGCTGAAAATTAATTTGAAAAAGATATTATTTTTCCCCTTCCACTAAAATTTTCATATCTATCCTTTGAAAATCCATTAATAATGGATCATTCTCAATCATTATCGTGGATAAGCTATAATAGTCTTTTGGACTCAAAGCATCTGTTACCTTGTTCACTTTTCTATGGTGGTATTGTATTGACTAGAAATAATCATTTGTCAACTCGTAAAATATTCAATAAATTACATTCATCTACCATTTTGTGAAAATGTACTTTAATCTATTATGATCAGTATTAATATATCATCGTTCATCATAATGACAATGCATCTATATCTTTAATGAAATAATTAACATAGATAACTCCAAATCATGAGTTGGGTAATTTATATAATGAATTTTGAAATTTCATGTGGCATAAGATATCGCCATATCATTTTTCATGAGAAAACATCCCATACAATTCAAGGAGGAATCACTATTGATCACAATCCTTTCTCCACTATAAGGTAGTGTGAGAACAGGTGCGTTGGAAAACCATCTTTTAGATCTTTAAAAGTTTCTTCACATTCCTCCGTTCAAATGAACATAACTCATATTCGAGTAAACATTGTGAGTGGATTACATAATTATGAAAAATATTTCACAAAACATTGTAAATATTCAACCAATAACAGAAAACATCAGATCTCAGCTACTATTTTTGGTCTTGACCATTTTTCAAAAACATATGTTTTTCTCTATCCACTGATATCCCCTCTCATGAGATCATGTGACCCAACAATGTAATTTCTGAAGCCAAAATCCATAAAAGATAAATTTTCAATAATGCTTATCCTTTATCAGGGTCTCTAATACTATTCTCAAGTTATATTTATGTTCCTACTTACACATGAAAATACAAGATTATTATTTATAATGACAACTTCAATCTAATCAAGATAGTCCCTAAAGTATCCATTCTTTATATCCATTATGAAACTAGGGGAATTATTAAGTCCATGAATCATTACAATAAATTGATAGTCACCATACCATGTAAATAATGTAATATTTTGTATATCCATCTTTTGACAATTAAATAATGTCATCCTAAATGAAGCTCAGTCTTGGAAAATTATTGAGCTACTTGTAGTAGGTCAAATAATTCATCAATGTATGGATGATGATATCTATTCATGACAGTGATCTTGATATGTTATATATATTCAATTAATAGAATCACTGATCCATATTTTATCATTAAAAATAGAACAACTGCTTCATAAGGGGACACACTAGGTCATATGAATCCCTTATCAAGATTCCCTTGGATTTTCATTTTCAATTACTGCATATCAATTAGGTCCATTAAATAAGATGTCATTGAAATAGGAATAGCACACTGTATGAGTTCTATTAAAAACTCAACATAATAATTTTTGGAAAGATATAAAGAATCATCATGAAAGTCATCATCAAACTCATGTTCAATGGCTATATTTTTAATCACACCTTTCTCCCCAACCATTTGAGATAAATAAACTTCATTTATAGTATTAAATAACCATAATACTGATGAAAAGTCTATTATATGGTTATATTGATCCTTTCATGGATATAAGATCAAATATTGTTCAATAATAGAAAATGTGACTTCACTTCGTTGGAAATTTATACGAAAACTATATATTGAAAGTAAATCCATGTAAATAATCACATAAATTACACAATAGATAGGATAACATAATTTGAACGAATAACATTACAATAAATTATCCTTGGATTAGGGAATTGATTGGAATAGTGCCTCATTTCCATGCACATGTAACATTGAAGTGTACGAGGTCAGTTTTGTGTAGCCTTTTCATTGTCTGCATCAAAAGTCATATTTTTTCCATCACATCTACTTTCAAATGGCCGATTAACTTCATTTACAAACTTCATACATTTACTAGCCCCCTTTAGACAATTAACTATACTTTTCTTTCTATAAATTGAGAAAACGAGAAAAATCATCTTCATTTCAGTTTGGTCATTATCTATTTCATTAAATTCAATTTTTTTCTTCATATCAAACCCATATGACTGATGGGTTACTCTAATCTCCTTTTAAACCCTAGGATAACAACGTCCAATTTACTTGTAACTATTGAAGTCCCTTTTTGTTAATGTCTAGCGAAGACCTGGTTTTAAGCAACTATATAATCGATCAATTTTACATTTAAGTTGGATAATAATTCTAGAATCATACATTAAAGGTCTTGTAAAATTTTCAAAGTCGGTACCAACTGATTCATCATCCCTTTATATAATTTCAAGGAACTCCTTCTACATATTCTTTCGAAGAATATGGGGAAAGTAAATGTTGAAAACAAGAATCATGAAATCATCCCATTCCATGCATCAATTACATATCATTTCCCCTCATTGTTAATAATATTCCACCATTTATCGGATTCACATTAAAAATTTTATTCTAAAAAGATAACATTATCAGGTTTATAACATTGTAGAACTGAAAATATCATTTTGGTGTTAGTGATTCATTGTACAGCCACTAATGGATTAGAAGTCCTGTTAAATAAATGTGGGTATTGCATCATAAAGATTCAACAGAATATTGTTCCATACATTTCTCATTTAGATGACCTGAATGACTCATAGAATTATAATTTTTTCCCTGGATACAATTTTTTTCATTCCATCTCCCATAACATTTGGTTTCCCAATGGGACAATCCTTGCATTTCATGCTGCTTTCCTTGTTAACGCAGTTCCTTTGGGTTGTTATCATTATGTAAAACTAAGAAGCATTGTGTGGGTAACAATAATAATAACAGGAGATGAACACAATTGAGAATAAAATTTCTATTTATGAAAAAATTGTTTTTATCCTAGTTTTTATTGGTAGTTTCTAATATACTTGTATTGTATATTATTCTTATACATATCCTTAGTGTTCACAATAAGTCTTTCTTATACATTTATAAAATGGTTAACTATACATTTTCTCTAATAAAAATATTAAAGGCATGTAAATTACATAGATATTACTTCAACAATGAATAATATTTATTATATAACCTTACAAAACAACACCAGTACCTTATAGGTTTATTGTCATTAAAAAACATGGAAATATAAACAACTGGTTCTTAAAACATCCACATTGTCTCCCGCTTATTTTATCATAAATATGATACTTTTTTAAAAGCCTTATATAATAATATTATTCATTAGATGGGGAAAAGAAACATGTTAGAGGGTGATCGGAATTTCCCAGTAATGGAAAAGAAGGGAAATATCAATCATATCATAATTATAGGAACACACCATTTGAAAATCATTTCATACATATAAATGATCATAATATCATGTAATGTAATTAAAAATAGAAGTGAAATGTAATCCCAATAGTTATAACATAAGTACTAAAATTTCATTTCAAAGACACATAAGCATATAAAATCATTTCAATTTATCCATTTCTCGTTGTTATGACCATCATAGTAGGAAAAGTCCATTACTGAACCTTGTTTACTCCTAATTCCATCTTTGTATTACAGAAAATTATTTACAATCATTCCTAGTCAAGTAGATATCATGATATATGAAACTTTAACCAATGAATTAATGGGAGATGTAGGTCCCACATATCTCATACTGAACCCATTTTTAGTTGTGCCACAAAAACATAAAAATATTCACTATTGAATAACCAATAAAATCAAATTGGTTCCTTAAAAACCATTCCATCATAATTTATATAAAACAAATAAAATTACTAAAAACTCAATAATAAACATAATAAATTCATAGTAACATCCATATTAAAAATATAACCCTATTTAATGAGTGTCGTCTATAATGGAAAATAAAATTGAGAAAAATTTTGATATTAATTCCTGATAAAAATATCTTTTATTCGTCAAAAATGTTTTCCTTCCTCAAAATGAGACAATATTTTGGAAGAAATTATTTTAAGTCAATATAAAATTGTATGATTTTAGGAGAATATTCATTTATGTAAGGTTTTATTAAAGAATAAAAATACGTTCTTGTCGTACATTTAAAAAATTCTGCTCATACTTTTGTCGGAAAATTCAAAAGTACCTCATACCAAAAACAAAATAGTATTCCATTCATAACATTTAGTAAAAATTCATGAATGGGTAAAATTATTATGTGATATAAAAAACATTTTATGTATATATTTTGGAAACAATGACTGGAATGATAAATATAAACCCAATAAATACTTACAAATAAACAATATCAGATAAAATGAGATTCGAAAAGTTATCCTTTACCATAGGTATTGTATGATTCCATTGTATTTATACATTATATATAATGATTTATATAAAGAGAATTATTTAATTTAATTCATAATAAATTTCATGATAAAATTTATATTCATATGATTATCCATTTGTTTGTTATATTTCATTGTTACTCGTTATTTGGTTATTAACTTCATTATGTTCTTATGTATGTTTTTTTGGATATATTCTGATTGTTATTTTAGGATATATTTATATAATTTACACCATGGTATTAGTATAATTTATGTCATATTTATTCATTAAAATCATTTATATAATCATTATATAATGATTATTATGTCTATCGAATCACATCCCATTGTTAAGAGGGTAAGCCATACGTACGCACGACCGACGATATTATTCCCATAATTGTCGAATGGATTTAAAGTTAATGGAGTATAGTATCTCAAAAGATAAATAATTTTATTTTTAATCAAATATATTTGTTAATTCTATAATTATTCCAATCCATGAATGTTGGTGTTGAAATATTGATTACACCATGACGTGGAGACGGTATGTTGTACGTACATAGGCATTGTGATTTCAATTTTCATAGGATGTGTAGAAGGTGGAATGTGGTACTTTAATTTTTATAGTAATATATATGTATATTAGTTATTATAATTTTATCATATTATAATTAATCAACTATTGAAGCGGATGTAAAATATGAAAATAGTTTGAAAGAATCATTGGAAGATATTATAACATCCTGGATGTGATTGTTATAAATATCATCCTAGTGGATTAGAAATGGTATTTGATGATTACCAAAAATTCTAGACTGAAAATAGTTATGTTGAGAAGAAAAAATTGTTATTGACGGTCACACATGAAAGCTCAGAATTTATTTAAGTGGCGAGGGAGGGGGTTCACTTTTATAATTGATGTGAGGATCACTTCTGGAAACTCTATAATTACTAATTTATAAAAAATTCAAACACTATCCAAAAAAACGTAAAAATGTACCAATTTAGAAGACTATATGAGATATGGTTGGAATATCATCATCCAAAAAAATACATATTATTGAGTCAATATGATCCAAATATTTTGTTTAACTTTGATATTATATTTAATTTTAATTGTGGTTATAATATTATAAATATTTAATTATTATAAAAATTTACTTATATGGTGTTAATTGACAAAAAATGTATATTTGAGTACATTTTTTGATCGTATAAATATAAATTCTTATATTTCTTAAAAAATTTAAGAATTTTAAATAAATTAATAACATATTCTTATTATAATATATCAACAGTGTCATTTTTAAAAACTATTCATTGATATAACATTAAAAAACCCACACAAAAGATAAATTCAAATCAAATTCATCAATACACTCCCAACACTTCATGGTAGCCTATAAAAATATTTTATCCCATTAATTAGTGCTTATTGTATTTCTTTTAATATTTTTCAAACCATTTATTTTATATTTCTGTTAATAAAATAATTTTTACATTATTATTTTTCCGCCATTATTTATAATTAATTAATATCTAAAAAATATTTTAAATTTATACTATGTAGGTGGTTATTTTAAATGTCTAAATACTATATATACTTGACATTATCTCATAGTTATATATATATTAAAATTAATATATTTATATTAAATCTGTTTGTGACATTTTGTAACATTCGTTAATTTTTATTACATTCATGTCATATCCATATGTATGTGGCCATAAAATGATTCCAGTTATAAAAATGGGTGATAAAATTCTAATTTAGTCACTTAATAGAATTTTAATGGTGTTAACGTAATTTTATAATATTTTATGTACCCTTAAATATCAGATTCACCTTTATCCATGGAAATAATAATAATTACACGAGTTAACCATCATAATACTAAAAAATAAAATTAGCATAGATACATATTTTAGAACTAATGACTACAAATATGGATTAAATTTTTAATAATTCAAAACATATATGTTTTAATAATAAATTTAAAATTAATCCAATTATCGGAATGAGAGAACGTGTTTTTTTTAAAATGAAAAACATTGTAAAAGATTGAAATGTTTTTACATATGAATTCATTTTATAATTAATTCTAATGTTATAAATTATATTGAAAAAAATATATACACAATGTATACATTAAAAAAATTAAATATTATAAATTAACAATAGAAATTATCTCATGGGAAAAAGTTGTGTTCTCTTAATACTTATTCTGGTTTCACTATTCAATAAAACATAATGGTTATCAGAAAATATCAAAATTTAACCAAAGTTAATTTATATATCATTATTTAAATGATCATAATTATATTTTAATATAAATTTATTAATGTTTCATAATAATAATTTAAAAATGGATAACTATTCAAAGGCACAAGATTACCCCTTTTAAAAATATTATATTTTCAAACAGAAAATATGGTTTATTCATACCCAAATGATTAAAATTTCGTCTGAAAATTTATTTTATTATGAATATAACACATATATATCATTAATTTCACTACCTAGAGTAATTCAATGAACAAACCAATATCTAATTTATTTTTTTCAAAAATAATTGACATCCAAGTAAATCTATATGATTTTTCATAAGTTAGTTATTATAATTCCCTCCAATCTAACAAGTATGATATAATTTTAATTTAATACTAAGGGATTATCAATTTTGATTTAAAATAATAATTGTGTGCAATATAGTCAATATGAAAAATATAAATCATTGAATGAAAATTTTCTTAAAAAAGATTCGGGTGTTACAAATGCATCCCAATTGGTGTCTGGACATAAACACCACGTCAATTACGTGGTACAGAGAAACTCTGCCTTGGAAGGGTCGAATAAGCGATGCATTGCATGTTGATATGTGGTGATAAAAATTTTCAAATAGAAGGACATATCCTTATAATAACTTAATCATTAGGGCTTTTAATGTTATGGAATCCTCATCATCCTAGGCCATCCGGATTTGGTTATATCCAAAATAGTCATACATGAATGTGAGTTCATCTTATATGGATGTCGCCTCGATCAACAATTATATGATCGGGATTGGTAAATCATCTTTTCGGAAGTTCTAATTGAGATCCCTGATGTCGATGAATACTCAATTCTTCCCATTCATCTTTTTCATAGGGATAGTTTTTTCCAGTCATATATGATATTGAAATTCACCAATGATGTTGAATTAGTTATAGTTATCAACTTCAACCACTGTTTTAGAACCAAGAATTGGGTGTGTCCTTCTAGAGACCTGCTTGATTCTGTGGAAGTCTTTTGGAAAATACAAGCTGTATTTGGATACCTCGGGACTGAGACCTGGATTTTTTGTATAGTTCTAGGGGAAGAGATATCAATTAAGATTTATGATGGAGGTTTAAAACTAATTTTAATTGGATTACAAAGTTTTTCATCCAAAGGAGGGTCATTTGTCTTCTTTGGTACCCAATGTTATTTACCTAAGATCATCTTGTGCAGTAGATACATATTCCTCGAATTCAGGAGGCCAATACAATTGTATTATACCTCTTCTTATTCCATATCCCCATCATTATCTTCTTCCTCTGATGGAGAAGAAACACATAAAATGAGTTCATTATATTTGGGAGAGTGGTCAAAATTCTAGTATTTACAAACTGCAGTAAAATCCTCTATCTCGAATGGTGGCACTGAAATTTATATATAAGATCGAGTGAAGTGTAAAGGAGTATCTTCATCCAATTCATGTGATGAGACATTGTTTCATGACATAGTTTATAGGATATCAATTATTTGGAGTCCTAAAGTCATATGAAGTGAATTTTTTACTTTTTCTTCATCATTTTTTAGATTGTCAGTGGATGTTTCAATGCTATCAGGCCCACTGGAAATTATTGGGATAATCCAGACTATGAAACATGCATATAAACATCAACAAACACACTCTAATAACTGATGGGATGTATGTATTATTCAATGATATGATTGGGGGGGTTGGCGATGCGCATTTCTAATATATTTCATGTAGCAACCCAATCAATTCCATTAGATTAAAGTCATATCTAGTCATTATTATAGTATCTTTTATTAATGTAGAGTGATTTATAGGATTTGTAATGAAATATATCAGAATGAAATGTCCTATTTTTTCCAATTATCATAGTACTTGATTTAATGATTATTTGATGATGGAATTTTAGCATGAGGGTGCTGATGTGGCTTTCCTCAAAATGAATTGAAGGTTGTATTCTACCGAAGCACTATGAGTTCTATATCAACTATGAGTTCATAGAACTATGATTTCAACTGAATTTTTCCCAGTGGATTTTACCCACATTTTACATATCCTTAATGTGTCTTGGGTTAGGACCTCATATTATATTCTTTGTATCCCAACCAAGGAAATGATCATAATAGAGAAAATATTGACACTAGATCTGTAGTAAATGAATACATTATGTTCATAAAATCCATTGACAATGCCACACACATATAGAGGAGTGATATTCAAATGTATGATGGTGTCTTCATATTGATCCATCATGTTGATGATTGAATGGGATTCTTCAGGGTTAATCTCTATCTAATAGACATTAGTAGCGGCCACTTCAACATCATATTACCATTCACTCAATAAAGCTTCAACGAACAAATCTCTATGATATTTTTATAGATTCAGTACATCCATGCTAGATAGCATGGCAGGTTATGTTGCATGATTCTTTAAAATATAATATTTATACATTAAAGGTCAATGATGCCCACCTTGGGTATGATATTTAATAGTATCTTTAAATTCGTTCAATTTAGAGGTAAAAAGACTATCTTCTAGGATGTGAGGTGGTTGTGCTTATGTGCCTTAAGATTTTGGACAAGGTGGTATGCCTATACACATTGGGTGGCTAAACAATTGTTCTTCCTTTGATGGATATTACCAGATTATTGGGAGACAATTTCATTCAGAGGGTGAAGAGAAATAATCATTCTTTAATGGGGTATGTGGGAGCAATCCTCCACAAGATTCTACAACATTAATAGATTGAACTAGACCACAACCAATACTCTATCCTCTTCAATGATTGAATTTCCCTGGGAACCATTAACATATGAGGCATCCTACATTGGATCTCTGGATGAATTTCCTGAATTGTCGTTCTAGCCATATTATTTTTTAGAGAAGATGTCCATTAAATGGATGACAATAATGAATCTGAAAATGAGTTCTTTATGTGATGAACATTCTACTCAATTGGCTTCTTCTGTTTGTGTCTTTTTCCATTAGTTTTAATTGAATAAAATTTCTTGAGTTTGAAGGATTGTATTGGCAATTGTGATATTTAATTCCCATCTTTTTCTTTTGGAATTTTTGTTCATGTCTCTTCATGGATGAATTACCCTTGTAGGAATATGTGGCTAAAGATGAATGTTTTCTTGCAGCATACGCCATTGGAGGCATAATATGTTTTATAAACTTTTCCAAGAGTATTCCATGAACACAGTTGAAGATTTTTCAAGTCATCCATTATTAAAATTTCTACTACATGCTAGTCACTATTTTCCATTCCCCACAATCATTTGGCTATATGGTTGAAAAATGTAACAGTTTTTTTATGGGTGGCCTAATCTTTAATTTTCTAGAACAACTCATTTTTTGGATGAGTTAGTTTTAAAAAAACCATTATATTGTGTCCCAATATCTTCTAAAAGGTACAATAATATGTGTCATTATTGACACCCATGTCATCATCCCACTTCATCACTCACAGTTGAATAATGTTAGAATTCATTGTATATATGATGTAAACTAGGACATGATCATCCTATAATTTGTATAATTTTTTTATTCATTTCTCAAATTTATACCTCTTTTCTCCCCATTAATCATTTATCCATGGTGGTGGTGGATATTCGAATCCAGAGGTTACATAATGATTCATTGGATTCCTCAAATCTAGGGATAGTGGTTGTGGTGTCTTAAGCATGGCAGTAGCCACTTCTTCTATTCCTATTAGTTTTTATATGTCCAATGGTGTTGCTCGGGAATTGAGATTATTTTGTTGAAACCAATATTTTATCCGATGTGAAATGTCTAAAAATCATAGAATCAATATGTAAATTTCAACAGATTGGGTTGTGTTCACAACTTATTTCATATATTATTAATATACATGTTAATAATATCATGTTTGGGGAGTATCCAGTTCATAGAGTAAGTCATACCAATCCATATTCCAATGATGTTTGAAACACTATTGTTCTATTACTTCATTGAGTTCATAAAGACATTGACTTTTTTCTTTTCCATTGTTGATATAAACCATAAATTATATTTTTTCAGAGATCCTCCCACCCTATTAATGAGTTGGTCGCCAAAATTTTGTACCAGACGAAAGAAAATCCATTCATAGTCTACAAGAATAATCTATGATGCACTACCACTTTTTAATTTGAGATTCCCCTCATGGGATCACAATTAGAGGCATAATGCATTATATTAATCATCATGCCTCCTAAACCATGATCATTTTGAATATGGGTTGCCCAAAATTTGGTAGTGGTGGAACGTTGCTTACCCAGTTAGTGTAAGGTTTGTGTTCATGCAGTACTGATGCACGATGCCCTTCCATTAATTCTAATTGATCAATCAAATACTCAATTGTGATTCATGATCTTTTTATGCATATCCTAATGAACATGATACTGATTTTGTACGGTAGTGGGGATGACTGGGTGTGTCGGATCTCCTAGAGCATGAAGAGGATACCCAACCATGGGTATACATTGCAGAATCACCTAAAAATTTTGTAACAATTTCCTTAATGGGTGAAATTCTTTGCATCCTTCAGGGGATAGATTCAAATAGTTGGATGGTCCCAGTGCTCGGTTAGAAGAGAATCTAGGACAATATTCATTTTCTGGGATAATTCCTCATTGTAGAGGCTTGTTTGTGGGGAGTATATATCGACGCGTCTCTTAAAGAACATATTCAGTGACATTGTTTCTTCTGTGTATCTCTGTATTCATTCACCAGAGATATTTAATTTTGCATTCTTCATTGAAAATCATAACTCATGTGTTGGGGAATCATTTTCCTGAGGTGGTAAAGGAGGTGGGTCAGGATAAGATTTTATGTTATTCATCACTTTTACAAGGCTTCACATGAGAGGCAAATGATATTTTTGATGACGGAGGAACCAAATTTATGGTATCTCATTGGGTGGGAGTATACACACAATCTGGCATTGTGTATAATATCTTTGGGAGGGGACCATCATTGATTTCAATCACATAATTTGTACTATATTAGGTGTGGTTTTTGGGATTTATTTACAAAATATTCACCAATGAATAGCACATTGCATGTGGTATCCCAAGATCTGAATGGTAGGAGTGTTTCTTATGCCTTTTTTAATCTTTTTCTACCATATTTTGATCCTCTTCGGGTTTTTGAGAGAAGGGATACAAGAATGGAGCATTCATATTACCTAGTAGTATTCCTTCATCCAAGGGGAAATGTTTCATGAGATGTGATAGAATGGGGTACCTCTATACATAGTGTCCTACGTAGGTTGGAGCATAGTGACATCCACTAGGTGGGTGGTTTTGTAGTAAAAATGCCACAAGTGCTATTGGAATGGGATTCCCATGTTTAATTGTTATTGTTCCCCAGCCCATAATTAATGGTTGTGTTGGAGAATTGTAAACATTAAATACAACTATCCCATCATGATATTATTAATCCTATATATTATTCTTCTATTTCCACTTTAATCGTCTCACACATTCTCATTCAGATGTGAGATAGATAGGGTTGTAGGTGTGTACATGAATTACTTACTTTTGAGGTCATGGGATTTTTCCATTGACTAGATTCCCATATGCGGGAATCTAACATGATATACAAACTTAACAAGATTATGAGTTTCTAAATGTCTAAATCTTATCATACATGTTTCGTTTGAGGCTTAATCATTGTTTTTCGGTTCGAGCATTCCACCTTTCATGAGTTGGGATTTATTTGGCCATTGTTTATAGATGATGGAATTTTTGGTGGGTTTTATTTGATGTGATGTGGGGTTAATTGTAGAGATGGGTGATCTCCCAATCCCCTAATATGAATGCCATATGGCGCAACCCAGATAATGTAACACAACATGCACAGTTCATGGAGGCCGCCCAGTTTAATATCATTCTTTTGCCTCTATGATTGTAACCACTATGTATACAGAAGGACTTTTAAGTTCATTAAACATTTATATTCTATTAATATCATAAAATTTTATTGATATCCCATATAGGGAAAAGTGTTCCTTTAACACGAAGATATTTTTTCCATTTATTAATAAGAATGTTCTGCACACATTCCTATGCATACACTCATGGAATGTCAAACAGATAAGTGGCCATTTTCTAAAAAATAACTAGCATCTCATCCATATATAATTTTCTTCTAATGAGAAAAGTATCTTTTTTACTCTTATAAATACTGATAAACCTATTATTCCAAACCAGAATGATTCTTAATGACTTCATTCTATGAATTGGTGCAAGATGGAACCATATTGAAATATGGTTGGTGCATGGGTTTTGTAGAGTATGAACATATCCCCAATACATATTACAGTTGAGAAAGAATATATCTTGTTTTAGAATGAGTTTATAAAATTTTAGACACCATCATTCCATGATCCTTGGCATTGGGGGGATTTCTTACAATTGATATAGAAATTTGTGGGCTTTCTATCTTGTTTGAATTATGACTGTCAGGAGGTCCCTCGAAGTTGATGATACAATAGAGAGGGTTATATTACAGCTCAATATACAACCATAAGTAATTCCCCTATAGAGTATATCCATGAGAGGGTCATTTTTTTAGACTGCAATAGGGGCAGGACCGTCTTTCTACTTGATTTCATTATGGGTAGGTCATTCACAACAGCTATTATGACATATGGCACTATCATAATAGCATTATATTTGTATGTAGAGAGAATTTATTTTTGTCAATCCTATGGAAGAGCTTCAAGATGTATTGTAATGAGGGGAGGTCCATCTCTTTGCTTGATGTCAATGAAGGGAGGACCTTCACATGGATTTCCATCTTGGAGAGGACTACAATCATGACAGGATTTATGATTACAAGGATTATAATATCAACACTATATACCCAAAGGATGACTATTGGGGTTTAATATAGAAATAGGAGTCCCAATATCTTTTTTATTCTATAATAAATGACATTTCATCCCGTACATGCATTAAGAGATAGGCTCTCATGATCTATCATTATAGGACCATGGGGTTAGAACCCATGGGTTCTCTATGGAGGACCTTCGGAGCTATTTGTAGAAAAAATATTGGGAGGACCTTCACAACATCTATTTTCACATACATAATATTTTAATGGATCAATAGTATCTTCTGAATCTATTGTTATATGTTTTATCGTGTCAATAACTCCCTCCAACAGTAGAGTAGAATCATTAATGTGATTTTCATTTTCATGTTTCCTTTGGCACATATAATTTTTGTGCACTCTCTTCTGGGAAACCGATGCTTTAAACTATGTGTAATGTACTTGATATATAGGTCCTCTTTTAGTTGATTATTGTGATTTCTCCAAGATATGTTGATGGACATCTTTAGTTCGGGCAGTGATAAATGTCTACATTGGAGTTTCCACGTTGTGGGACCAAAGACCCAAGTTGGAACAAGTATATTTTCTCAATCTAGTTGTCTCTGAATCATGGGATATAGACAAGAAAAATTATAGACAAGAGCATGGATACATAATTTAACTGATGTGACAATCAATTTTTTTGGATGATTCACTACACTCAGGGATATAGGGTTTTTGGCCTTATTCCATACCTTTCCTACAGAAACAATGACTTCTTAAAAGGACTGCATGATATAGTATAAAATCATTGACCAATCATCAATCATTTCTAGGATGTGATGTGATACATATTTTTTTTGAATATGTATGAAGACCCCTTACAATATTAGAGGAGGAGTGTGTGCCTGCTCTGTTCCTCTATTAGTTTCTAATGTGTTCTGGTAGTTCTCCTGAGTCGGTGAAGGGGATTATCTCTCTCCCCAAAAAAATTCTCTAGGCACCTCCATATTGGACTGGATGGCATTATAATAAAGTGTATGGATTTACATATACTCGAATATCACTGTATTTTTCTAAAAAATATTCCGTGAATCCACTGAAAGATGAATTTTCATATATTTGGTTTACAATGTATTTGATGGGTGGTATTCATATGTATTTATATTGTTTTATTACTTACTGTGTTTCGATATCTTATTTAGATAGAGGGATTAATATCCATCAGTAGAGATTTTTTCCTACTTATATTAGGTTGGCATCCTATTTGAACGACATGCTTCAGGTGCAATGGCAACAACCAACCTCTACCAATAGTTTTTTGTTCTTTCTGCATGGTAGGACACATGACCATCCACCATGAATGTTCTCCTACATAGTGTTTTCCACCCTATTACATTAGTGGAATTCATATGCATATACTAAGATAGGTGTTATATCATATATTTATTCCATGAATCCATGGAATGTATCGTAAGAGGAGAATTATTTGTAGATATTCTAATTGCATGAACCCAAATCCATGCGGTGTATGTCCACTTCCAGACAAAGGGTGATGAACTACTCCTGATGGTATCCTTATTTTCTTTGGTGGGCAGCTTGAGGGGACCAATTTTGCTTGACTTCCATAGGTACCCATTTTATGATGTTCCCCCCTCCATGAAGATGTTAGGTTGTACACCGTTGGGGGAAACATCATCTAGTATGATCTGTCGAGCACAGTTTCAATCATTCTAGGATGAGGCCATCTTCTTCACCTTCACATTCCCCCCAAATTTATGTGGGGGAGGGGTAATCATAGCCTCATTAGGGGATAGGCTCTCAAAATAATTGGATACATTTAGTGGATCCTCCTTGAGATAGAGGATTGATTGCATCTGAGTAGGAGGATATAGAGGTTTTTCCTATTGGAGGAAGCATATTTTGGCACCCATCATATGTAGAGTATTTCTCTAGTGTAAAAATAAGGTCTGGAGACTCGTATCAAAGAATTGAAGATTTTGGGTTGGTGAGGGATTCATGTTTTTTGGTGATCCAATCACCTGAGCAGTTCCTGACACACATATCTATGTTGAGTTTTGGGACCCCATTGGATTTTTGGAACAACAACATTGTAACTCATACAAGCACACATTATGTCATATAATACCTTAATAATGATATCTATTATCATGTAGGATGCATGCTAGAATCATTAACCAACATTCTAAATGACTTTCTCATTAAATTTTTTGAAATCGAACATGCCTATAGAACACAGTGGCCATGTATTTTTTATTGAGATTTCATATTCGAGAAAGGGTCTGAGAAATATACATCTGTTAGATAACTGAATCGGAAAACCCTTTCTCACGTTATTCATTAATGAAATATTATTCATAACCCACAAAACATATCCTACCTGACAATGAAAATATCTCATATCAATTTTCATTACTACAATAATCTTTGCAACATATACTATTATTTAATAATAATATGAAGTTATAATGATATATACACACATACATAGATATGAACATATAATGACACATATATAAGTTGATTTCCCATTAGTGGGTATTTTTTCCAAAATATCATATATTGGATTTTACCAAGGCGGTACACCATGAGAAGGTTCATCAATGTCATATGTGGCATGACCCCTAATATCTTGTATCATCATCATCCATCTAATGCTTTCATCCAAAACTAGAACATATATTTTAAGAACCCTATTGTGACTTTTATGGATTCACATCATTGTGGAAAACTATTATGACCTTCCATTGTGACACCACCTCATAAAATATTTCCCATACTATGTCACATAGAAGAATAACCATAACGTGTAAAGAACATTACTAATAATCAAAACTACGAATAAATATTATCAAAATGTACATAGAACATGGTTCTAAGAAAGCAAATAATTCACAACCACCATTTATCTTATTCTTATATGTTCTCCACATCTTCTCATGATCTGTCAACCATGACACCATAGTAGCATCACTATTAGGAATTGAAAATTGACACTACACTTAACATGTTAATATATATATACAACAATAATATAGATGAAAATTTAATAAATATTCTTCATTGTATCTCCACCCACTCTTTCTACTTGATTTTATTATCTATATGCCTCCATGAGACTGGTTTCACCAGAATGATATCATTTAATTTGATTACATTTCTATAAAACATCTTCACATTATATTATTTTTACCTAGAATTTGATTTTCTTCATTAAAAATCACCATTATTTTGATGATTCCAAGATTCATTCTTATGGGTTCACCCACATATTCTTTTTGTATATCTCACTAAATAAGATAATAGAGGGAAAATAAAAATTATTTCAATGTACAACAATGAAAAAATAATGTGAAATTTTTTGACACATTAATAAAAAACCTGATGGTGACAACTCATTAGGAATATATGGATATGTGGAATTTACTATATCAATAACCTATGAACAATATGTCTATTTTAATGTATACACTGGGTCATCTGCATGAACTATGGTTGAAGAAAAATTATTAGATCTTTCATTGATAGTTGGAAAGGGAGGCGACATAGACATAGTGGGATAATGATATATGTGATTGGATTACATCATAGGATATGGATTTTTAATTGTCATAACCTTTATGGAAGCGACGTTGACGTGTAAAGTGAATAAGAGGCTAAATAATAAGATAATGGTGAGATGGGTGGGAATATCCCCAGAAGCTCATGTGGAGGATGAAAAGTTGTGGTAGAAGGGGTTTCAGTTTGTTGGTTAGATTGAGAAATGGTAAGATAGATGCTCTGTGTATCTCTAGGAGCACCACCTCTTGGACTAAAACTAATATACTGAGAATAATCCAATACTATATTAGTTTGATATCCTTATAATTATTGATAAATAATAAGGATATGAAATTAAATGTATTACATAAGAAAAATACTAAAATTATAATACTGACTAATTGAACTGTAGGAGGCAACCCAAGTTTCTACATCAATTGATCAATATCAAAGAATTTATTCTATATAAATACATCAATATATTTCATAATATGTATATGATGGAAATTTACACATGTCTTTATGATGGAATACATTTACTCAAGAATAATAACAATGTGTCACCCAAATTCCAAATAACAAAACACTGTATAATAATATAATTTAAATTATAAAAAATTTGATATAAACATAAATATTCATCCAATCATAATATCATAAGAAATATTATTGCTAAAAAAATATCCAAAATGTAATAATTTGGATGGAAACTCTAATTTGTAGGACATATGAAATTCAATACAAAATTTGTTAACAAAAATAAATCCTCTCGATTTGGGAAAGAAATTATGTAGCACTTATCTCCTTAAATAAGCCTAGATAATATATAGTTATCATAAAATAACTCTTGGAATAACATTGAACTTCAAAAATCAATATAAATTGAGTCTATATATAAATAGTGTGAGAATAAATTCTGAATAAAATCCAACTAAATAAGGATTCACTAAGGAAGAAAAAGTTTGAAGTGACTCTTATAGATGCTGAAGAAGAGGAAAAAAACAATGTATGTCATAATTTTTAGATATATCACTCACAAAGGAATGATGTCAATGTTGGTGGATGATCCCTCAACTGGAAAAGGAAACAAGGTGAATATTGTGATAAAAATATATAATAAGAAGTGACATGTATTAGTGGAATTGGTCTCATAATAGAGATGGAACCCAAGCCATGACGGATATGTAATAACATAGATAAAATTTGATGTGGAATCCACACAAGTGGTTTTTTTAAAATCTACTAACCAAAATTCGATGAAGAGTAGGATGAAGGCGTAAATTTGAAATGTGGGGGGGGGGGTTGAACATGTTTTCATTAAAGTTACTATTTAAAATACAGGATTGTATGATGAAATGAAATTTCTTAAAAAAATTCAAATTTCTCAAATCATGGATTAGGTTTAGAATATTGTGAAAATGAACACACATGATAGATTATATGAAAAATCATAATATGATTTATTATAAACAAACATGTTTGTATCATTTGAGTTATTAGTAGCATACATGGAAGCTACATGAAAAAATAACTCTACCATCAATGTGGTTTCAACAAGTTTTGTCTACAGGATCATCAAATCAAGGGGTGATAAATGTTGGCTCAAGAAAATATTCTTATCCTCAGAAGAAAAAATGATTCAATATAGAAAATTTGGAAGAAATAGATTGCTAGTGGTATCTACTACCTATTCTAGTGGTATGTTCCCCACCCATGTTTAAGGGTAAGAGAAGTCCACTAACTAATCTACATTTGGGTTTTTCGAGATTATTAAATATTTTGAAATGGTTTGTAAGATTACACTACATTATGTGAAGTTATGAATAAAAACATTAAGGCTATGCAAGGATATACATATCAATGTAAAGTATTCTCGTGAATTGTTCTATATAATCATATGACATAAAATAAGCCACTTGTTAATTAATAAAATAAAAACATTACATCATAAATTTATTACATAATCATTTAATAAATATTTTAACGAAATTTATATTATTTATGTAAAATAGAGGATAACTAAATTAAAACAACAATTACTTTATTTACTATAACATTTATTTTGAAAATAATAATAATAATAATATATTCTGAAAAATTGAATACATATTTGGAATTCACAAATATAATATTGAAGAATATTATAATAAATTTTTTCCCAAAACTATGAGAGAACGTGGGTTGGGAATGGAGTTGTTCATCGCTCTAGTAAGTGGATAATAAGGCTCACTAGTGAATCAAGGATTGTGGTAGGCCAAGGGATATGAGCACTGCAAGAAATTGGATTAAGGGGAGTTTCATCCATTATAAGCGATATAAAAAATTTACTGAGAAAAGGCTGTCTTTATACACGTGAGTTAAAAGCACCGATAAATATACCGTTAATGAGTGGTAAAATTTTGTTGATTAATTGAACACAATTATTTGCATTTTTTGCACTAATAATATTTTTATTAGTTATATTATTAATGAAGATAAATTTTTTAATAAATAATATTTTTAATTGGTATAAAATTATTCTACTTATATTGAGATAAAATGTTTATTTATAAACATAAAATAAAAAACACAAGTCTATACGAGGAAGGTTTATTATCTGAGCGTACTCAGCCCCAAAAATTTATTAATGAAAATAAAATTTAAACTAACGCTGCAATTAGGTGGAGCAAGGGCCTCCAATCCCAAGTTGGCCGAGTATGATGCCCGTAAGTTATCCAAAGTGAAAGCCTAAAAACAAAATAGAAAAGCTATCAGGTCGGCCGAAGAGATCATTAACCCAACAACCCTCTATTAAGTAGCCTGAAGGCTGAATATATAATCCCTAATGCCCAAAAGAAAAATCTATAGCAATCCCACAAGATAAATGGACCAAATTTAATTATCTATGCCTTACATTTTCATATCATTATGGCTCCCACACTCCATCCACAAACATATAGTATAACCCATAACCGACCCGCCATCACCAACCAATGCCACCATGTACAGCCAAGGGTCATCACCAGTCCTCTTGCAAACTGATGTCTTCATGAATCCCACATCTCCTAACCTCGCTGATTTAAGAAACACTGGGAAGGCCCATCATAATTGTCTCCCACTCCGTCATCATTTTTCAATTCATGCATACCTCCATCTTGTCTGTAAGTCTATCATATTCCAGTGAAGCCACTTCGTTCCACACAACGGGGTTCATTGTAGTCATCGTCATGAAGGAAATCATTATGTGGTGTGGGAAAACGAGTTCCAAACAGATCCTCCAGGATCCCATTCCCTAAAAACCCCTATCACTATAATTGTAATAAAACACGACTCTTTTTTCCATCCCAACTATGGCTGAGAACCCCAATACCATGAACCATGCAGTCAATAGTATGCATCATCTTCACCATGACCAGAACTCTACTGAGATGTCTCGATCTGCAACATTCGCAATGACTAGTAAGACCCATGGCCCAATCGAATAGGATACCATCATCATTACTAGGAAATCTATAGTCTATATGCCGGCAAATTTCCATCTCTATATGATTTGAACTCATCCAAGCCTTCTCCCCCAAAAATCCACTAGTAACCCCATCAAAAAACACCTGACACCAAAAAACCTCCTATTTAGATATAAAATTAATCACATTAAGTCAATTTAATGGACATTAAAGGAGAAATATATCCTTGCTTCCAACTACCTCAGAGTGTGTTCAATCATCAGTGAAAACACATGATTTAAAGCAATCACCTTTACTATTATACGAAAAATTGAATGTAGCTACCCTCTTTTTAGAGAGGCCATCCCGGGCCAAAAAAAATGCATGATGATAATTAATATATATTTTCTAATAAATTTAATATATATAATCTTTAAAAAATGTATTTTTGAAATTATAATTAAATAAATATATACTTAAATAATTATAAGATTATAATATTTTTTTTTGAAATAATTAATATACTTATTAAATGTATAATCATATACTTCTAATTATATATCTATCGTTATGAATTTATAATAATATATATATATTTAAATAGATATATTTCTCTAATGAATTTGGTAAATAAGTATATTCATATGTGAGTATAATTGACATTCATCTGTTATTCATTCCTCATGAATGGTCATGTATACGTTAAACCCTCATTGCTATTAATGTTGTCCATTTTTGTGATGACTCGTTTTTTTATTTATACATTAATAGGTATATGATTCATCCATGTTATACCCATATATATATATATTATAAATGATATCATAAATAATTATAAATAATATTATATGTTTTTAAATAATAAATATTTTTATTATATTTATAAATTCATAGTAATGTATAAATCATATTAAAATATATCGACTTATAATTATTATTATCTTCAAATATATATATATATATATATATATATTTAATCATTAAATTATATATATATAAGTAAATAATTATAACATGATAACAAATATATTTCATATAATTATAAAAGAACAAATATGTATGATTAAGTAAATATAATTCTAAATATCAGTTTTTCCTTATTTTCATTAAATCATATACCATCATTTAGTGCATCAAAAGTGATTAATCACTAAGTGGACTTTTCAATAGGTTATTCATTAAATAAAAGAAAATGTATTCCTTATTTTTGTTATCATCAGATTTGGTTTCATTTTTGTTTTTCTAAAATGACAAACAATTATATTTTACTTTATTTAAATATATTTATTTATAGTAATAATTATATTATTATATTAATGTATATAAGTATTATATGTACTATAAATATATTAAAATTTATATATAACTATATTTATATAGAATTAAATTTACAAGTATCTGAATATAATTATAAGTATTTCTATATATTTATAATTATATTTGATTCATTATTTATATTTATTTCATTATAGGTATAAATACAATATTTTTTATATGAGAAATGGTTTGAACCATTGATTAATACCTATGGTTTCTTAAATTTATTTGAAAAAGAGAATAAAACATGAAATAGAGATAAAGAGAAACATAATAGTACCATGGAACACAAATATACACTAAATATTCAAATGTTCAAATAACAACCACCATCCTTCATGTCCAACAACCCTCCCTCTAGAGCCACAATGATCATTCAGTTGTACTCCTCCCTTACAATACTTAGCAGCCTAACAAGTTTCGTCAAATTCATCCCATTATGATGTGACTTCCTCATGAGTTTTGTTTCCCTTGTGATATCATTTTTTAAAATCAATACTACATCATATGTTCCACCATTCGTCAAGTCATCAATGCTAGATTCCATGATCGTCTTTACACCTGACGATTCTCCTCTAAATGAATTACCAAATTCATCAATGAAATCCTCCATGTTCTTGGACCTATTATAAATTTCCATCAATATGTGTGTGTGATCCCTTACCATAGTAATATGTAAAATTTTCCACTCATCTTGGTCAACTCCTCTCGATTTTTCAATATCAGTCTTTTTTCCAATCAAATTGTTGCTCCCAATTAGAGAATCACAAATTGATATCCCATGGGCTGACTTATCTTAGAGACAATAGCCATATGAAATTTGTTTTTCTCCTAAACGTGTTTAGAATGTCGTATAACCAAGGAGACTTGTTCATTCTAAATATACACATGTGTATCATGGGAAGAAGACCGGTGCTCTGAAGGCATGGATTTTCCATTGGAGTCTACATCTAGAGTGATATCCCTAGAAACAATGTTAATAGAGTTTTGTTTCATGTGCTACTCTTTTTCCACTTTATAGGGTCCATTATGAATTCCAAGGCTAGGCTATAAATAAGTCCCCACCTACTTCAGCTGTACTTTCCAAACATTTAGCGAGGAAGGAAAATCGTTCCCTATTGACTAGTAGAAATTGAATAATAATGGGATATATTCAAATTCAAAATTATCCGCTTTGCTTTCACCATTGGCCATCAAAGGGGCAAAATCAGGTAGACTGTTCATCATATCTTCATCAACCATGATTGTTGCAAAATAACCAAATACCACTTAGGTAGTGTTGTCATCCATCCTTATATAAGCATTAAAATAAATAAATATGTTTTAATTATAACTATCAATAAATATTTATTTATTGTAATAATAATAATTATAAATATATATATTTATAAATATATTCAAATATATATACTTATAATTATAATTGAATATCAATATATTTAAAAAAATTAAATTTTATAACAAATATAATAATTTTATATCAATATATGATTATAAATATAATACAGTTTTTATTATAATTTATAATTATATAAACAAAAATATATTTATTTATAATTATAACTATAAATTGATATATTAATATTTATTTTAAATATATATTAGATATATATTTATAAATATATATATATATATATATAATGAATTAAAAAATTATAATAAATATATTTATAACAATAATATCATTATAAAAATATATAATTATAGATTTATATTTATAACCATATAAAAATATTTATACATATAAACAAATATTAATAATTATAATTTTAAATAATATATATTTAAGTAATTATAAAATTTTTATTAATATATTTTTTATATTTATATTTAAATTTATAATTATAATAAATATATTTATTATAATTTTATAATTATCGGCAATTTAATAATATTAGGTCTATATCTGTACAAATGAATCTCTGATAATTATATGATTTATGTGGATTTTATTTTTAGCACTGATAATGAAATTATTTATCTGTGATTTTTAGAACTTATAAATGTGTACCTTTTTCAATACTAGTAAAGCAATGATAAAGGACTATTTAATCATCGCATTATATCATAACACTTATAAAAAAATTCCATTTTCAGAACATTTAAAAAATCAATATTATATAAATTTGTCTTTTTTATATATTTATCACTATAAAATCAGCATTCTAATTTAGTATCAGGCTTTGCGGAAGTCCTGATCTGCATCATGATTCGTTGTGGCCTCCTCCTCTACCTCCACCTCTGCCTATGTCTCAACCACCTTTGCCTCTACCTCCACCTATGCCTCCACCTACGCATCCACCTCTTCTTCCCTCTCACCATCCTCCTTCACCTTCACCTATAACACATATTCTTGTGCGTCAGACGCCTCCACCTCCGCCTCTACCTCAGCCACAACTACATGTTCTACCATCTCTGTTCTTGCTACCTCCTCCTTCGGCTCATACACTTCTTCCACTAATGCCACCTTCTTCGTTGCCCCCTCCCACGCTATCCCCACCTCTACCTCTGCCTCCTCCTTCACCTCTAACACCTCCGCCTCTACATCTATCGCCTCATCCCCCACCCCTCCACTTCCTCCACTGCACATTCACCCAACTATGAGGGCTACGCCTTCGCACCCCCAACGCATCCCAACTTCCCACACCTCTATCGTCACTATCACCATAGATTCCAACGCCACGTCCCCAACCACAACATCATCTACCCCCACAGTCCTTACCACCGAACCATATGATCTAAATTATCTAAATTATTTGTTCATAAATATATATATATTACATGTAAAAATAATTTATATTTTTAAGGATGGACTAAAATTCGAGGATATATAGAGAATGATTTCTAGTAAAATATTGGTACATGATCTAGATTTTATACTAACATTACAATGATGATAAATTCCCTTTTTCCTAGACTTATAGTTGTCTAACATATTATTACTGTTTAATTTAATGTTAATCTCTATGACATATGGAAGAAAAGAATATGGTATATTTCGAGAATCATTGATGATGTCTTATAAAATTTAACGTTGTTGAATAATAATTGACGATGAGTGATTTTATTGGATTTCAGATGATTTAGGCAATGATATCAGTTCATTGAATGAGGATTAATCTTCAGGAAATCATTTACCAGAGGGTTCTATATTTGTATGTCTTTTTATATTTTGATGATTTGTACTGGTTTTAGGATGATATGGTGATTTATGAAAATCACAATGGAAATATCCATATAATCATTAATTTAAGCACCCTATATAACTCCCTATAATGAGTGATTACAAGCAAATTTGGATCATCATTATAAAAATAATTGAAATAAATGGAGATCCTATGAACTTGAACTTTTATATTCTCCTTGTGTATGATAACAATTTTTTTTGTTCCATTTATTAGAACTATATGTGGATAGATTTAGGTTCGTATGGGATATTTATTGATTCAATGATTTCGTATCATTTTCCAAAGTATAAATTTCCATTTTATACCTTTTAGCCAATCATTTAATCTATTATTGATCATTATATAACAATTCTTGTATTTTTTTTTATAATATCTAATTTTTGAAAATAATATATTATTTGTTTTTGTGAAAGAATTTTTTTAATTGAAAATTTGATTTTATTTAGTTGTTTTTAAACCATATTTATGTTGGAATGAATTTTATTTTTGTGGTTGTGAATTGTTTACAATATAGTTTCTCTGCTATTTTAATTTTTAAATTATATTTTCGGTATTAAAGTTAAAAGGGTATATTAGGAAGTGAATTAATTTTTAAACCTTTTGTGAGGATTTCATTATCATAAGAAATTAATTTAATTTTAAATGTTTGTTATGTCATATATATAATGATGAAAAATTAGAGAACATTTTATGTATTTCTGGAAAACATTTGACATGAAATAACTGATTTTCATTGTTATTAATTTGGATTGTTTTTAATGTGTACATGTATTTGTATATTTATTTTATTAAATAATAATATTACAAAATCAAATAGGATGAAAATGAATAAAAAATTAACGGATGGTAATTGTTATATAAAATAGTACAATGATGGTGTGAAAGAGTTCATCAAGTTTACAAAATGTCATGCAAATAATCCATCTCAAATCTTTTTTTGGGGATTACAGTAGTGTTAATCTAGTGTAATTAGTCTGTAAGAATGGGAATAAGACATTATATTTTATGGAATAGACCAATTTACTATATTTTGAAATACAAAAATTGAATATATTAATATATATATTGGCCAAGATGGTAATATTTTTTGGATCATTTGAAATGATTAAAAGTGTTCAAAATTAATAAAAGCATATTTAAGATGTGATTATCAATGTAAATCAAGATGATTATCATATTGAGTAATTGAAGAGTATATTTGAAGATAAACATCATGTTTTCCCATAATAGTTTTATTTTTTATTGTGTTCTAGATTTACATTATTGTATTTGGTTTCACAAAATATACAACATTGTCTATTGTAATGATGATATATAATTTCAATGTAGGAAATGGATGGAGTGATTCTTGTTTTACGAAACAATATTCCCTATTGAATGACATGTTTCTATAAGATAATTATTTTTCAAGATGAACATAAATTTTAAATCAAATTATAATATTGATGTGTATGATCTCTAAAATAATACACACCAGCATTAATGATTGTATACTAATTCACAAAGACCAAAAATCACTTAATGAATTCCCAATGTGTGGTTCTTCTCGATTCAAGAATGATGAATCTATTCCTATGAATTTTTTATGGTACATTCCTATCATTCCATTATTTAAGAACCTATATATAAGTGAGGATACTAATGAGAAATTGACATGGAACCCAAACACATGAATTAATGATAGAAAACAATGACACTCAGTGTACTCTCATTAGTTTAAGAGAATTGATCATGAGTATCCAAAATTTGGAAATGGTCAGAGAATCAATTTCCCTGTGTTATCAATAGATTGGGTGAATCCTTTTAGATTTCCAAGAAACACAAATAATAAATTGTGGGATATGTGTGGAAATTATAAATCATCACCATGGTTATGAATGAATCAAAAATAAATCATATTATCTATGATTATATCAGGACCAAAATAACCACGAAATGATATTGATTTTTATTTGTCTCCATTATGCAGTGATTTAAAATTATTATGGTATTCAAGTGTTATATTGTTTTAATCTTATGGAAATTAATTTTTCATGTTGAGATCCATTTATTATGGGACGATGAATGAATTTACTACTAATAAAAATTTGGTTTGATATAGCTTTAAATAATCTAATGGTTTTACCATTAGAGAACAAAGTACACAGTCAATTAAGATGAACCATTAATCTAAAACTATGTTTCTCTGATATCATAGATTTCTAAACTAATGACATAAGTACTAATATTGGATGTCATCCTTAGATTAATGTTCAAGTGATTCTAAAACATTATGTCAAATAATAAGTGATCAACTATTAGAGAATGTAAAACATTGGAATGTTATTTTTGTAAAAGTATTTTGAAGAACAATTAAAAACATATTTTGAGAGATAGATCATATCTTCTTGAATTACCCTACTGAAATTGTATGTACATCAGTCATTTTTTTTCATGTTATGAATGTTGATTAAAATTATAGTGTATCATCATATTCTTTTTTAAAAAATCACCTAGAATAAAAAAAATTGAATAAATTCTAGGAAGGAAATGGATCATATTAGAATTCAAGAAGGGATGATCCAATGAAAGGTGAAAAATGAAAATTTCACCTTCCATCTACATACACTCTTTATATGCATAATAGATATGAATTTTCCATCTTCATGAATTAGGTAACAATTTCATATGGGTATTCATTCAATATCATTAATATAATTTTAATGAATTATTTAATGTTAAAGGGTATATAATTAAATGACAGCCTCATTTTAATGAAATATCTAATTCCTGACACATTATGTAGAATTTTTCAAAAAAAAATATATCACACATTTACAATCTAGCTTTCTAATTCAAACTAATATTAAGAAATGTTACAAACCTATTAAAAATGCCGACTATGGAAAGAGAAACTGTAGTCAGATTATGTGAATTGTAAATTTTTATCCTAACAAAATTATTTGATATGATGGTTTATATGGTGGTTTAATTGGTGAGAGAGATTCAACTATGTGGTCATGTACACTATTGTCGGATATACTATAATGAACAAGATATGTATATTTTTATAGGGTTTTCAAAAATTATAAATAGATAGAGCATTGTATTAAAATGTGATATATTATAAAACAAAACATTTAATTTTGTACCAAATAAATTTCTGGTGTTAGAATCATTGTTCTACTAAAATCTTGTCACACTAGGAGACTTGTGGGTGATGGAATTTATAATCATGTTTTTGTCACATTCAATATTACAGAAATACAATTGTCCCACAATATTATTATGCATAAATTTTTAGATGATTCCACCTATGCTGATACTCAAAAAAATTCTTTGGAATTTTAGCCCCTTAATAGTGAAAAGGTTGATATTAAATACACCTCGTAAATAGATCATTGGATGGTTTCAGGACCATATTTTTAATGATTCCACAGAAATCCATGATTCACTATTAAAATGCCAGATATAGCTATCTAGAGGAATAATTGTTTATGTATTATAATATAATAAATGTTAAATTAATGGTTATACGTTCTATACAAATAAATATGATGAAAACTGTACAATGAAAAATATCAGACATACACTTGTTAATGATGTTTTATTTTTTCTTGTAATAACAACAGAAATAAAATTTTTCATAATATGTTATACAATTAAATAATAATAAATGGGTGTTGAATTATACAACATTCAATGTACTAATCCTTCAATGAATGTGGCTTAATATCATGAGTCTTATTAAAATTGATTAATTGGGATTTATGATTATTTATTTTAGTATGAATGTCTGATAAATTTTAAAAATTAAATTGGAATCATGGGAAACACATTTAATTTATGTTCTATATCCTTTATATCATAAGTGGTCAATTGTTTTGTTATCAATCAAACCCATTGAATGGTCAGATGAATATTCAATTGAGAATTACTATTTCATTGGGACTTCCCAATCATTTCACATTGATTTCAATATAGAAAAAATTTATAATGTTAGAGAAGACCATAATGAAGGGATCTAGATAGTCGATATATGGGTCAAATATCAACACCCTTTTAGAAATGATATTTGATCAATCATATTATTTTTTTTGTAATTTATATCATGATGCCTCGTGTTATTATCTATTCGCTATAGCATATATGTATTATTAAATAAATGTTATTCCAGTTTTTTAGATAATGAGATAGATCATATGCCCTAAACAAACTAGCATCCCGAAATAGGTATTTTCGATTTTAATTACTTTTTCATTTAATATATTTATTAATAATTTTTTAATTACATTTTTGTAGTACTACAGTGACTGTCAAAAACACTTATATTCTCAGGATGATATATATTTTTGTGGAAACTAAAGGGAAACATACCTAATAATACAAATTACACAAATAGCATGATGATGTGACTTCAATAGATGAAATGGATTATTTTTTATTTCTGATAAAAAAATTTCTTTTTAGTATTTCACAAAAATGTATTGTCCTCCTATATTGTTGGATTCATTTGTTCGAGTTGGGGTTGTTTTTTATGGTACTCATTATCATGAGAGATTGGACTTTGATGCTATAAATTTGATAAGGACAATAATTAAATGTGGACAGAATTTATACAACAATCATGAAATTTTTATTTCCTATAGCTTCATTATTAATTTTTATTTCATTTTATTGACTATTTCAAATTTAATCTCTATATCATTTTTATTAACACTTATTGAGTTATTTTTCAAAGATCAATACAATTTTCCTTAGTATTAATTATTTATATTCCTACTCTATATATATTTGATGTTATTTAGAAAAAACCAATCTCATTGAAAATGAAAAGATTGGATAAAGATCATGTTCTCATTGTTGTGACTTATCATGATATAATGAGAACTATAGATTCCTCAAGAATCCTATATTTCATGAAATGAAATGATTTTCCTATAATTACATACTATTAATATTATGTATTGTTTTTCTACATTGAAATACAATTGAAATCATGATAAAATCGATAGTTATGGTTTTTTAGTGCCATTGAGATATGTAGGAATCAAATGTACATCAATCCAACACACAATGTAATAGGTATGACTCCAGTTATTATTTCAATTTAGATTTTACTAAAATATTTGAAAAAAGGAAACCGACATACTCAAAACTAAGAAAATGTATTTATATTTTTTTGATAATTTAATATTACTCAATGTGTGACTTTTTATATAAAATAAAGATTAATTAATGTAAAAAAGAATAACTGAAATAATAAAACTAAGGAAACACATTATGATTATTTTTATACTTTTGGAAAATAATCCATGAGTAATTTTTGATGTTTACAACTCAACCCCACATCAATTAGATGTATGGTGTGACCATTATGACTAATAGTGTCCTTTATTAGTTGAAAATTGACATCTAGTTCGTAATGTGTTACTCACTGAAAACCAAAAAATCACTATCCTATTTTATATTTACTTTAATAAAATTACTAATTTGACCTTTGTGATGTATATGAATTAGTATCACCACATACTAATGAAAACTTCTACTTGTATAACTCGAAATTCGTGTTTCCTGTTTGAAATGAATTTTTTGTAAAAAACACAATAAACATAGAAAATCCTCGACACGAGAATCCCAAACCCCGTGAATTAAATTATTATATTGGATTTATTAAAATAAATCAAATCCTAATGAAATGATCAGTTTATTAGTATTGATGATTCTAAATACAAATATGTAGCTCATATTACATTGGTAATATAAACAAAATATAATACATGAAAGATGAAAATAAACTACATCCTTGAAAAATCAATAAAGGATCCCTTATTCAAAACCAATGGAGGGAAAAAATGAAAGGGGTGACCACAAATTAATAATAAGGGTTACATATAATGAAATAATGAATCAATAATAAGTTAAACATAATCAATTTTAGATAATCAATTTTGCATGGTGAGTAAATTAAAAACACACACCATTAAAAAAATTCGAATTACAATGAAACCATAGATTTTATTCGTAATGAAAACCTCATGTAATGTATTAACTAAATAATGAATAGAGAGAATGATAATTATTTTGACGTTATGTATGTGAAACAAGAAAAATAATGCCATCACGACAATCTAATTATATGTGTAGATACACATCTAATTGTGTTTGGAAATAATGATAAAGGGTTTGTCACAATCAATTTTGTCTCATGAGACCTATCGATGTGTTGAGGTGATATAGTGGGCCTCACCCATAACTATAAGTCCTATTAATTATTTATACTATTAATCAATACACTAAAAATATGACTTTTCAATATAAATATTTAGTAGAGAATATGGAATCATCAAAATTTTACTAGTTAATAATTGAATTCAAAATAACATATTTATGTTAAATGATTTACGACATAGATCATAATCATATCCATGAATCAATAAAATGGATAAATAAAAATAATTAAAATTTAAATTGAACAATTATCTCAAAGGGATAGTAGATACACACAATAATAATGATTAGGTGAACAGTTCCAAGTAAATCACAATGAAATGGGATTTTATACAATCACCCTTACAAAAATTCAATCAATCGAATTAAGAATACATGTGATTATCATAAAATACCATGAATATAAATAAAATCATGATATTAAATATAAAATTGCATTAAAAATATACCACATATAATAAATATGTGGCGTACAATAGAAATCTCAGAGAAATAAATGTGAGATGAGAAAACCCTTATAAGATGGTATCATTATTATGAGGATAAACGATTTAAATAAAAATATATGTAAAATTAAAATACACCCAATTAATGTGGATAAAATTTTTAAAATAATTATAGGTCATTGACCCATATTATTGGGAAATCATAACCAATTAAATATTTTATTAAATAAAATAATATTAATTGAGTTAATAAATCGCATAACTGAATTCTGAATGTATTATGAACTTGATCTTATTGTCTCGAATAATCAAATTAGATTTATTAATTATGATTTCACAAAATTTATAAAAATGAAATTTAATTATTATATATTCCTTATGGTAATTTATTGCTTTTTATATTTGAATAGAGATTCAATTTCATCATATGGTCTTGAACATTTTCATAATATTCGTGACTCGCTCGCTTGTACAAGAGTATGCATGATCATGTAAAATTAAAATTGATATCCATAATTTATGTAATAAATTACTAATGATCACCTAGATTGTTAAACGATCATTTAAATCCTATGGTTATTTTTCAGAAGGATGCATTAATGTATAATTTTTTAATGATAAACTCCTAGATAATTTTGATGGTTTTCAGTCACCACAAACTCATATTGTTATATAATTAAATAAAATGTGTAAAAACTTATTACAAAAAAATTAATAATATTTAGTAAACATTTTATTATATAAATAAACTATATAAAATGTTTCATGTATATAATTAAATATTCTATTCAATAATAAAAATCATAATTTGTTAATTTGATATATTAACACATCTTGTATGATGATTTCATTTTATGAATAAGAGGATAGTAAAGAGAGATGATGATGATATATTAAATTAGCATAATAAAATTTAGTCTATGTATGTTATGAGAATAATCATTGAATTTGGATATGGGTAGATAAGGATAGTAGAACAAAATAATGGAACTGGTAAATGATGTTGAATGAGAATGGAAGAGAGGATTACCTCTTGAGTACTCCTTGAGAGTCTCTTTATGGCCTTTGTTTCTCTCCTTTTGGCAAGGCAAGTGGGTATTGGAGATGATGGAGGGATTTGGATGTATATTTTGTAGGCCTTAGGCAAGGCACAAATCTTTTAATGTGGGAGAGGATGAGGGGGTGAGGGGGGGTTTTTATAGTGGAAGAGAGGGGCGATTTGTAAATATTTTATTCATTATTTTAATATTTTGCAGAAGGCAAGAAATAATATTGATTATTGTGAAAAAATAGTGGTAATTGAATGTGATTTAAATACATGTTTTATTACATTATCTACTCATCATCTATGACTCAATAAATCATTTAATTTGAATTTATAAAAAATTATCGTATTTTACTATTCACAAACAATTCTGTAATATCAATAAAATAGAAAAAATCTACCCTAACAATTTTTCAATGTTTAGAATATAAAATTAAAAACCATTTTATGAAAATAATTTTATAAATGTTTGAAATATATTTTTTAGTGGATATCATCATATAATCAAAAAGTACCAATTTTAATTTTGTATATAATTTTATGATTTATAGAAAAATTAACTACGGTCTCATTAAATTATCCTAAAATTATAAGTAATGAAAATATTGAATAATGAGTACCTTTTAGGAACATTAATAATTTTTTATATCGTTTTATTAATTATAATATTGTAATTAAATATTATTTACTCAGACAATTACCAACAGATTATTAAAATATAGAAATTCATTTATAGGGTTCCTAAATTTTATTAAAAAAGTCATGGGTAAGGTTTCCATTTACATGGTTCTTATAAATAGTGAAAAGGGTATTCATAAGCATATGTTACTATTCCTATTTATAAGTTACTATTCAACTAAAATAATGTTGATTCTATCAGACTCTAAATATCACCTTTTCTGCTACATTGGATATCAGTTTTGCCATATCCAAAACACAGAAGTGTATAATTTAGTTTTAATGGATTGTTTATGACTTTAAAATATTACCATTTTTTGTTTCATAGAGAAAAAATGCTAAATGCAATATATTTTATCCAATAAATTGAAATATTTTAGAGAATCAAACCTTAAAATATTTAGTTTGTTATATTATATGTACATTTAGAACGTTCATAAATTAAATATCTTATGAACCAAGACCTAAAAAAATACGTGGGTGGTTATTTTTCAAAACATCCACTAGTTCCCACATCACTTCCTCCATATTATGATTTATACAAAGAACAGTTACCTGATGTGTTGTTCAATTTCTCATTACCAGCACTCTAGAATAAACAATCTTAGTTTTCCATTCACATTATATCAAATTTTCATAAAATTATATTACCACAGACATACGTACATGTACTAGGATTCGCATGTATTTCATTTACAAAGACATGTGGAACTCAACATGCACATTCTATAGACTTGAAGACATTGCTAAATTGTATTATATGGCTGTAATTCATTATGAAACATCATATGGTCCAATGTACCTAGAGATAAGTTTTCATTCTTACATATCCTTAAAAATCCCTTCTATGTAGAAACATTTTGAAAGGCATGGTATCCCCATTGAAATTCAAAATTCCTTCTTCATTTATCAGGATAAATTATTTTCTAAATTTGGGATGCTTTAATATGGTGCTGAATCGACATTAACATTTTAGTTTTCACTTCGATAGTTCTGGGCCAATAAGATTACTCTCCCCAACTACATCTCAATATTATTGAGTTCGACATATCTTGTCGTATAATTCTTTATATGGTGCCATTTGAATAATAAAATGTATAATATTATTTCACGAATATTCCAATAAATTTATGTACTGATCCCATATACCATTCAAGTCATGTCAGCATGACCTCAATGTAGAGACCCAAAGCTTGACATACATGGACATTACATTTCTTTTGTAGAATACATAATACATAACAAAAACAGACACACAAGGACCTTAATAGTTTAGTGTCTTTGGAAACTCGGAATATAATCTTCTAATCATGTTGAAATATCTTCAAAATCTCCCATAAATATCCTCCCCTTTTGTTTTCTTCCCTAAAATCATTCTTTAAATCTTGTGGAAAATAAAACATATAAAGGGTGATATCAAATGCTCAGTAAGGTTATGCATAGATAACATAAATAATCCATAAACATTTGATTGCAAAAACATGAACATAAAATCTAATCATCAAAATCGTGAGCAACGGCATAAATCTTGGAAGTACATAAGGCATAGATTATAAAGGAACATTAATCATGACAAAAAATTATTGGAATTAAACAAGTAATTTTGGAATCTATTAAGAACATGTATTGATTCCATAGTACCCAAGGCATTGCTTCCAAGACCATCTTTGTGCACAAAGACCCATTCAGAATCGAGTTCACTATTCTTTCCATTCTTGTAACACTGATCCAGATTAACTCACCATTCCAGAAATTTCTATCTCATGAGATATAAATCATTACCCAATGCATTAGTGGGAGATATAAGTCCCAACAATCTCATATTGAAATCAATCTTACGTGTGCCACAACATAAACATGGATCATTCATCATAACCCAAAGAATAATATGAGTTTCACAAACATCATCCCATCATATACTAATCCATATATAGAAAATGGATATCATTTCATCATATGAAAAGTGAAACCATGTAAATCATAGATACATTATACTTGAAACATACAGATATTAAATAATGTCAACTTATATAGAAAATAGTTTTGATAAAACTCTTGAAATGAATTCTTGAAGAAAATATCTATTCTTCTTCAAAATCATTTTATTTTTAAAAAATTCCATTCAATATTAAAAGAAATTTATTTTTTTAAACAATATTCATGATATTTTTTAGAGTATGCTTCATAAAAATAAGACGTTATGAAACCATAAAAACTCGTTCATTCCGTTTAAGTTCAAAAACATTATTCTCGTACTTTTGCTGGAAAAGACAAAAAGTTGCGTGTATGGTAAACAAAAGAATGAATCCAGACATATCATGAAGTAAAAGTAATAAATGGGAAAAATGGAAATTTAAAATACATGAAACTGATTTTAAAAAATTGGTACATTGGTGATTAATTTAACTGTATTAAATTCTTACGAATAAACAATCTAAGATAAAAATGAAATTGGAAAAGTAATCCCGTACCTTATGTATGATATGCTTCATATGTATAAAAAGCTCATGTTTAATGACCTAAATATTGTCACTGACTTATTATAGAATCATATTCATTGTTATGATATCATATATGGTTCAGTTATGGCTTTTTATTACACGTTCTTTTGTAAATTCCTTTTTAATGTAGTGTTTTGGGTATAATCGTTTCATTTATCATATGCATTTGGACTTGTTGTTTGTGATATAATTATTATATATATCACGATTTACTTACTTCCAGAATTTCAAACATGATTTATATATCATATATATTTAGTATATATGTATATAATTTATAGATAAATGAAATGAAACACACCGTTCTTGGAGACGGTAGGTTGTACGTACGCATTAACTATGTTTTCCTTTCCTTGTTGACATGAATATAAGTTAGTAGATGACATATATATATATATATCCAGTAGCATCATTTTTTTATATATACCATTATTATTTATTATACATACTTTATAATCATTCTTGTGTGGTTATCATGGAGAATGAATTTCATCGCGTCGTGGAGACGGTAATCCGTACTTACGCACGAGCGATGATATCATTCCCATAATTATTGAATTAAATTGGAGTGAATGATATAATATCTCAAAATACATATGATGTTATTATAAAAATATATAGTTATTCTTTAAACCATTATTCCCATCCAAGTAAGGTAGTGTTGGAAAAACATATTACAACACGGCATGGAGACGGTATTCCGTACGTACGCACATGTGGTGATTTCATTTTTCATAGGATGGATAGAAGGTGAAAAAGGGGTAGATTATATTAAAAACAACATATAAGTATATAATTGATACTGATTTTATTAGATTATAATGAAACAACTAAAGAAGATGATGTTGATGAATAATGAATCATGAAAGAATCGGTATAACAGATTATTTCCTCTTCAACACACCCCTTTTAGCTTCTAATTAAAATACTAGAGTTGGACATTTGAGAAGACCTTATCCTCCATAATGTTTCTAGTTAAGTTTAGAAGATAAATGACCATGGGATGTCCGAGCGTGAAGGCTCAAAATTGTGTAAATAGAAGAGGGAGGAGGTTCCCTTTTATATGAGTGGTGAGTGGCGCCTTAGGGAAAACATAAATTATTATTTTATTATAAAGTTATATTCGGTTTATAATAGCTCCAAATTGAATTATTTCTATTCTAAATTTGGGATAGGTCGATATCCTCTCATCCAAAATATATTAGTCATTTTATATTCCTATTTTAACCTTATCATTTAGATTTAACTCTATGTAAAATAATTTAACTTTTACCATGCCTTCTTGTTTTCTTACAATATATTATTAATAAACGTACTATAACCAGCCAAACGAACCCAAATTGGTTCATTATTAATATATATATATACTTATAAAATTATTTTTACTGAACCATATATTTTTAGTAATATAATATCAATTAATAATATAATATTACTTTTAAATACTATTTTATGTCAATTTTGACACTATTTGGTTATTGATTTTTTGAAAATTATAACCGCATGATTAGTTCGAAAAACGTTAATTTAATCAATAATAACATGTCAAATTTACCAAGAAAAGTAGTGAAATTCATAAAAAAGTTTCAAATTACATTTATTTGGGTATTTATAACATCAATTATGTTAATATTTAAATAATAAGGTAATTACTACATCATTCTTATGTCATAAATAAATTAAATTATATAATGTCTAAAAATTATAAATAAAATACCATTTTGTGGGAAATCTTTTATGCTTTCTAATTAATTTTTATTGTCGAATTTATCTTATGTATAACCATATATTTCAAATGTTTTAGTTATTAATCATTGACCTTAAGTCTTCTTTGAATTGAATAATAATAAATGTTTTAATCAAATCAAAATGGACCTAAATAATCATATTATAATCCAAACGTTGTTTTTGGACGAATTAAACATATCCAATACAAATATGACATGTGTAAGGTTAATAATAATATCATTTTTACCATTAATTACCATATTTTCTATAAAGACCCGTAAATTTCAAGGATTAATTTTCTTATTTTCTTTGGAATTTTACGAGTCATCAGTTTCTGATGGCACCTTATTACGAGGCCCGGTGTGTTTGGAATTAATTTCTGAAGATTAGCTCAGGTAAGTTTAGTGAACGAGTGAGCGGGTTTTTCTATCATTTGAATCGGTGCTCGGAATCGAAATATGAAGGAACGATTGAAACTATTGTGCTTGTATTTTCTTAAGAAGACTTTACCGCAGTTTCATTTTATCGAGAGCAGATGTTAGCATTTGGATTTTTATAAAAAAATTAATAAAATAATGTGTAGCTTCTATTTATTTTATTCCAGCCGCCATGTGAGTGCGGGTAGTTGGATACCTCCACATGGGAGTTGGTTGTAGGACCGCCACACTCTAACCTCTCATGAGAGGTTATCGTCATGGGGCACACCCGAACCCAACCTCCCATGTGAGGTTAAATATGGTGGGGACCACACGAGGCCACCCAACCCCTATTAATGGGAGGAGACCATAACCTCTCAACTCCCCCTATTAATGGTGCCACCACCACCCCTATTTAATGGCCAAAACCTCCACTTTGATTTTGTGGAATCTCCCTTAATTAATTGTGCCAATGCAAGTGAATTAGTTATGTGGAGCCTTTTGACATCCTCTAAATTAATTGTGACACCCCTCATGTGATTAATTTGGTAGAGTCGGGTTAATTATTTCTACCTTTTTAATTACGTTCCAACATGATTTTAGACAAACCATCCCACTCCTATATAAAGGAATCTTAGGGGAATGTTTTGGAACGGCTTCTTCAAGCGGCGAAACACTGGCAATGATACGCAACACCCAACCCTTGGAGAATTACTCTTCCAACGAAGAACTGTCACCCACAACGAACAAAAGAACGACCAATGCCGTATTCATCCTTATTTCCGAGTCAAAGTATGGGAGATGCTGCAAACTTTTTTGGGCATTCATCGATGACATTGACGGAGGCCCATTCTGCGACGCCGAATTCCACGACGTCATTTTCCCGCAACGAACATCGTGCGACATCTTTATGAGGTAGGTGTTTACTTTTGAGTCATGATTATCTCCTTCGGCATTTTCGTTAATATTTAACACCACTTGATATCGAACTAACGGGAGGAGGCCGGACCGCATGAACACGGCCAACTCTCTCCCCTTTTGGGGTTGTAGTTTGTTGCGGATTGAAATGGAAGTGACACGATGTTGTCACACCGCTCAGGAACAGAAGAGTCCCAGCCGGTGCGGGCCACGATGAAGAAGCGCGTCGCCGTCACGCCACGCCGTTGAATGAAAACGAGGCCACAGCCAGAGTCGGGCCATGGCGGAGGGACGCAACATCGATGCGCCATGCCGGAAGGATCCATGGTAATGATGGAATTGGTGGTCGGAAAAACTGGCCGTTGGGGATCTCGAAGGGGCGAACGGAGCACCGGTCGCCGACGCAGGAAGTCGGGGGACCGCGGGGTCCCATGGAAAACAAACCCAACCGTCCTTGCCGTCTAGCCATTTCAAGGAGGAGCTGATGGTTACACCCCCGGTGGTTCGCAGCCAACGGGGCCCCTTGATGGGGCCGCCGTTTTGGTGGAACGATGGGGGCAGGGCCCCCCTCTGTTCAGCTTGCACGGGCGGCGCCCCGCCCGCCTGGCTATGCCGCCGGGCCGAGATACCGGGACGGACTGCCCTCTGGGTCAGGCCCCGCCCAAGTGACCAGACCCAGACTCGGGCTGGGTCGACCCGGTCGGGCTGGCCCAGGGGGTACTGGGCCGGGTCGGACCTGGCCCAGACCACCTATTTTCAGACAGAATTGGTTCAAATGCCCATATCATGGGATGAGGACCTCCGATCGATGAACTGACAATTGAGTAGAGATTTTTTGGATTGATATGGTCATTTCGGTATACTATACTCAAAGTTTCATAAAACATTGGGTTCGGTAGGGTTGGTTCGAACACGAAACCAACCGGTACCTCGGAGTGGAAACACTTATATCGTGAGCTCTGGACATCCGATTGACGTGTCGTTGACCATGATGGATTTCTCTTAGTGAGACTAACCTTTTGGCATACTCCGCTGGAGGTTTGAACTATGTTGGCGTATGCTTGGGTTTGTTTTGACTTAATAACCAATCAGGCCACTCGAATGAAAAATCCGATAACTCTCAGACTGAGCGTCCGATTGACGTGTCGTTAGTCACGTTGAGTTCCTTTTGTCGTGACGAAATTTTGCGATACATCAACTATGGTCTATGTGGCAGTTGATGCGTTGAAGCGTTGGATCATGGAGCAGACCCTCTCGCAACGAGTGTGTTGTGTGAGGGAACCCTAGCGCTGGCTGCGATTGCATCGACTTCCGTACTGGAATCCTCCGTGGGTTCGATGACAACGACGACTACCAAGTATGTGTGGGTCAGATCCTGTGTGGTTCAGCACTTAGAAATCCTGTGTGGGTCAGTGCATATCGATCCAGTGTGGGTCATATCTTGTGTGGGTCAGCGCTCAGCAATCATGTGTGGGTCAGTACATATCGATCCTGTGTGGGTCAGATCTTATGTGGGTCAGATCCTGTTTGGGTGTTTATGGGGGTTAGTACCTATCTATCCTGTGTGGGTCAGATCATGTGTGGGACATTGTGGAGGTTATTACCTATCTATCCATTATGGGTCAGATCCTGTATGGGTTATTGCGGGGGTTAGTACCTATCGATCCTTTGTGGGTCCAACAGCTTTGATGATCCAGTGGCTACAACTGATCATCTAATCAATTTCATCTCTTGTGGAATACCTGCGTGATATGACTCTTGGGTATCAATCATTATCATCATTATGATTGAATTAGTAACCTGTGTGGATTAGTAGTGTTTTTCTTGTCTGGACTAATATTGTTTTCCTGTGTGGACTTGTACGGTTTTCCTATGTGGACTACTAGCATTTTCCTTTGAGGATTAGTAGTGTTATCCTGTGTGGACTTGTACTGTTTTCTTGGGCGGACTTGTATAATTTCTTGTGTGGACTACTAGAAATTTCTTGTGTGGATTAGTAGTGTTTTACATTGTGGACCTGTACTATTTTCCTGTGTGGACTTGTACTGTTTTTCTATATTGACTAGTAGTGGTTTCCTATGTGGATTGTAAGTGGTATCCTGTATAGACTTGTAGTGGTTTCTTGTGTGGACTTGTAGTGGTTTCCTGTGTTAACTTTTAGTGATTTCCTGTGTGGACTGGTAGTGGTTTCTTGTGTGGACTCGTAGTGGTTTCCTATGTGGACTTGTAGTGATTTCTTGTGTGGGTTGGTAGTGGGTTCCTGTGTGGACTCGTAGTGTTTTCCTATGTGGACTTGTAGTGGATTCTTGTGTGGACTTGTAGTGGTTTCCTGTGTGTACTGGTAGTAGTTTTCTATCTGGACTGGTAGTGGTTTCTTGTTTAGACTAGGTTGTACTTGAGCTTGTAAGCAGAGATGAAAACTGATGACTCTGGTATATGTATGGGAATATACCTAAGTAGTGTTGGATGTTACTTTGTGAATGTTGTCTTTCTTTTGTGGTTATACTTTGTGGATTCTATGAAAACTTCGAGGGTCTCGGGGTCCCAACTGAGTAGCGTATACTCACCCCTGCATGAGCTAAGCCTTCACAATGTTGTGTTGGTTGCAGACGACAGACAAAAATGATCGTGGTTGAGGCTTGAGGAGATGGATGGTACCCGGAGGTGGACATCACGACGAGACGGTACCCTGAGGTGGACCTCGCGATGATACGGTACCCGGATGAGACAGATGTGTGTGGGGTGCAGTGTGGCTTGAGGAGATGGACGGTACCCAGAGGTGGTCCTCATGACGAGACGGTACCCGGAGGTGGACCTCGCGATAAGACGGTACCCGGAGGAGACGGACAGACGTGGAGTGCGGAGGAGAACCTCTGTACCTACCCTTCAGGTAGGAACGTAGAGGACGATCCAAGAGCCACATGTCACCATTCAGCTATTGTCCTTTGGTTGTACTTTACATTCAGATGTAGTTGTACCTTTCCATTGGGCTGTTATTTCCGACCACCTTGTACTTTCAGCGCACTTGTTACTCCTTTACATGGCGTTTACTTCCGCTTGTACTCTAGTTGTGTGTGTGTTTACTTTTTGAAGAGGCAATACCTTTCCTATTATAAGGATTTACTCTTCTAGTGCTAGTCACCAGCCCCTTTCCTATGGAAGGTGGGCTTGGGGTAGTTACAACACTTCCCCCGGGGGACAGGTCGAGATATTTACTTTTAACCGTGGTAAATAATAGTTAAAAGTTACTATTCACCAAAAAATATTTTCATCTCATTGAACAACATTTTACATACTAATTTCAACCGTGTCACTTGGATTTTTTAATTTACACTCATAAAAGCAGTAAAATTCAGTTTTATGTAAATTTGCAAAATCTCATAGGAGGTGGGTAAAAGAAGGTGAAAAGATCAATAAAATTTTTATATATCTAAAATTATTATAAAATGACTCCAATAAAATACATTTAACTTATATAGGTATTATGTATATATTATGACTAAAATAAAATAAAATTAAATAAATAATTATTTAAATAAATGTCGGTTTTTAAATAGTAACCCAGTGTTTTCACTATTCATAAAAAATTGAATGTTTTCAGAAAAATACAAAAAATTATCTGTCATCTAATTTCGATATTCCAAATCCAAAAATGATTTCTATTTTTAAAGTTAAAATTTATATAATTTTAAACATTTGTTATTACTGTTCATAACGCCTAGTTTATATATTTTTTTAATAATATATCGTTGTTTATTGAAACACGGTATTGCGTGCTACACACGCTATCGAGGAAGGTTGTGATTGTGTGTAATTCAAGCCAAGTCAGGGCTATGTGTTGTGAAAGCGCCCTTTGGTGTTGCATATAAAATAATAAAAATTTATTTAATTTATGAATTATATAAAATCTATACTTAATGTTGCATAGAAAAATTACTACAAAACATTCTGTAAATTGTGTGTAACACTTTCCATGAATAGTGATTTGTATACGGCAAGATAATACGATGTTTTGTATAGTACAATCTAATATTGGTGTACAATAGAAGACATGAATAAAATTAAAATGAATATATCTCCTAAAATATCTAAGTGATACATTATACTCCGTTAAAATGAATTTCTCCCTCAAAATTCATGGCGTTTATAAATTGTTTACTACATGAATGATTCTTTAATAGAAACCCACATTGTTAAAATGAATACAAAAAAATAACTTTAAAAAGTAATGTATGAAACATAATGGTCACACAAATTAAATAATCATTTGGTTTCTATATAGTTGAAAATATGGATAAGGAAGAGAAATATAACAATCATTTTTTGATGGAGAGTGGTAGAGAACATGGCTATGAAAAATCCAACAATCACAAAGCCATAAATTTCTGATGATGTAAGGTACCATCTGATTGATCAGATATAAGAGCACTAGGACAGAAATTTTGGTTTTCAATATCCTTTCCCTAAAGTTGAAAATTCTGAATTAGAAAAAATAGTTACTTGATTTTTGTACAATCTCACATTTTTTTGTGCCTTGAACAATTTCCACATCATCTCTTAAGGAAATGATGTTGAATTTGTCTTCTGTGATGTGTTAGCAGATCATGCAATAGAATGATAAGTCATTCCATCTTGTCTCAAACATCATGTTAGAAAATTATATATATATATAAGTCCATATATGGCTAGATTAATCGTATATGGTACTTAAAATGGACTTATACATCATCTATCACACCGCATAATATAATAAAACTAGTTTATTCTCACCAGGGACTTCTTGTATTCCAATTGTAGGCGATAATGGCATGTCACACTTCGGTTGTGGGTTTGATTCCCGAAACATTGTCTGACGCGATGGGTTGTCACACGTCCTATAGGTCATCCCTTTTTCTTAAACTACACTATTTTAACATTCTAGGAATAGTATAAAAAAGATCTATCCTTAAACAATTATATCTGATGTCCAACATAATCCATTCCAACCTTTTGGCTTATCGAAAATATTTCAATCCAATCTTAATGTATAAAGAAAATGATTACATGAAATGTCATCAACCAAGCATGTGAAAGGCTTCATTTATTTCCCATATAACCTATGATATATCTTGTTGGTCGCATTCCAATCATGGGAATACTTTAATCATTTATTCTCCTGAAAAATGAATACCCATTGAACATTAGTGAAAACATTAATGTTTTCATAAGTTAGCTCTTTCCACATACCAAAATCCCAAAATATCTATATAATCAAACCATGATATCACTTAGTCCTTATATAAATCATGATCTCATGAATACAATCAAAAATATTATTTTCTCCTTATACATTCATTATGCACATATCATCTTCTTTCCAAAAATATTTCAATCACTTTTCATGGTTACATGTACCATATAATTATTGAAAACTAATACATAGATATTCCAAAATAACATGATACCATAAATGAGATTCCATTATAGTATTTTAAAATCCCATTACATAAAAACATAATCATTCCACAACATAATTGTCATACTCAATATTACAAATAGTGATCACATGTGACTTCCCTTTTTCGTTTTCCATAAATGGTTGCTCACATTGATCATCATTAACCCTTGGATTAGGGCATTGATTAGTATAACGCCCCATTTCCTTTCACATGAAGCATTGAAGTGTTGGAGGAGCATTATCTGTAGTATTTTCTCTATTTGCATCAGTAGCTACCTTTTTCCAATTACATTGACACTGAACAGCTCGATGAAATTCTTTTCCACACTTAAATAATTTTCTAGAACCTTTTAGACAATCTCCACCATGCTTCATTCCACACTTTGAGAATAATGAAACATTCATCTTCTTTTCACCATTATTCTGTGATTTTTCCATGAACTCCATCTTTCGTTTCTGGTCAAAAAAATAAGATGGATATGTAACACTATCTTTCAGTTCATCCATGATTGCACAATGCAGAATTTCCTCAGAGATACTGAAGTTTCTTATAACTAATGCCCGTCAACGACTTGGTTTTTATCCATTGAAGAATCGATCAACATTACTATCAGGTTGGGTAATAAATCCATATGCATACCTTGTATGCTTTGTAAAATTCGCTTCGTATATACCAACATATTCATCATCCTTTTTCTTAAGCTTATGGAAATCCTTTTCCATCTTTATTCGAAGAATACGAGGGAAATACTTATTGAAAAACATGGTTTTGATCTCAACCCATTCCATGGATTGAATTTCATATCGGGTCCTCGTATTCATTATTAGAGTCCACCATTGGTCTGCTTCACCTTCTAAATGGTAAATAGCTAGAATGACTTTTTCATGTTCCGAACAAAGATGTATGGAAAATATCTTTTCAATGGTACTAATCCAATGTTCAGCAACAAGTGGATCAAAGGGCCCACTGAAAGAAGGTAATCACTGCCTCATGAAGGATTCAATATAATATTGTTCTCTTCTATGCCAATTTGGAAGTCCCAAATGATCCATAACATCAGTACTTATAGCAATAATATTTTTCACTCCATCTCCTGTAACATTTTATTGTTCAAGTTGGAAATCATTTCATCATCCATTACATTGATCAACACGGTTCCTTCGGGTTCCAGGCATCATCTAAAACCCAAAAAGAATAGTGTGAGAGGAAAAAATCGTGTTATGAAAAACATGATAATAAAGGTATAGTAACATCAATATCTAGCACCATAGGACTAATTGTAATATCGTTATCATAATTCTAGGACTATAACCTATACTTATATATAACCTTAGAAGCATATATAGACATACCTTAGAAATATATTTATGGAGTTTACTAAAGTTCTTGCGTCCTAGTTTCCAAAGGTCAACTAAACCTTTCATCTAATGCCAACAGTAGACATCCAAAGCATGATGTACATGGACATTACATTACTTTTGTGGAATACTTAAAACATAAAAAAAATATACACACAAGGACTGTAATAGTTTAGTTTCTTTGGAATCTCAGAATATAATCTTTTAATCGTGGTGAAAGATCTTAATCATCTCCTATAATGCTTCTCCTCTTTTGTTTTCTTAAGTAAAATCTTTTTTTAAATAGCAGGGAAAAGAATACAAATAAAGGGGTTTCTCAAACTCTCAGTAAGGGTAAGCATAGAGAACGTAAAACAACCCATAAAAATTTGATTGCAAAAACATGAACATAAAATCTAAATATCAAAATAATGAGCAACGCCATAACTCATGGAAGAACATAAGGCATAGATCATAAGGGAACATTAATCATGAAATATTATTATGGGAATAAACCATGTAAATGTGGCATCCATTAAAAACATGTTATGATTTCCCTAGTAGCTAAGGCATTGCAGCCAACACCATCTTAGTGGACAAAGTCCCCTTCATAATTGTGTTTACTCCTCGTTCAAGTCCTGTAACACTGAACCAGATTAACTCACCATTCGAGCCATGTCTATCTCAAGAGATATATATCTTTACCCAATACAGTGGAGGGACATATAGGTCCCACCCATCTCATATTGAAATCAATCTTATGTGTGCCACAATATAATAGTGTATCATTCATCATAACCCAAAGAATAAATTTGGTTTCATAAACATCATCCCATCATAACGCAGTCTATATAAAACAAATGGATATAATTTCATCATAAGAAAATTGAAAACATGTAAATCATATAGACATAATACATGAAACATACACATATGATATAATGTCATCATTATATGGAAAATTGTTCTGATAAATCACTTGAAATGAATTCATGAGGAAAATATCCTTTCTTCTTCAAATTAATTTTTTTCTCACATAATGCCATTAAATTTTAACATAAAAGGAGTTTTTTTAAAAATTGTCATGAAATCTTGTAGAGTAAGCTTCATAAAAATAAGGCGTTATGAAACCGAAATACACGTTCATGCCGTATAAGAAAAAAAACATTCTTCTCATACTTTTCCAGAAAAGTCAAAAGTTCCTCGTATGGTATACCAAATAATGAGTCGATACCTATCATGTAGTAGAAGTAACAAATGGGTAAAAAGGAATTTAAACATACATGCATACTTTTTTAGAAAATAGGGACATTGATGATAAATTTAACCCCAATAAATTCATACGAATAAACAATCTCATATAAAAACGATATTGGAAAAGTTATCCCATAACTTATGTCTAATATGCATCTTATATAACTGAACCACCAGTATAATGATTTTAAAAATGTCATTGACTTATTACAGAATAATATTCATTGTTATGATATCATATATGTTTCACTTTTGACATTATATTACTAGTTCTTTTGTAAATTCCATGTTAAAGTAGCATTTTGGGTAAAATCTTTTCATTTATCATATGCGTTTGGACTTGTTGTTCTTGATATTATTATTACATATATAATGATTTACATATTTCTAGTATTTAAGACATGATTTATATTTCATATATATTCAGTATATAAATATATATATAATAAATAGATAAATGAAATGAAACACACCGTTAATGGAGACGGTAGGCCGTATGTACGCAAGAAATCTGATTTCCGATAATTATTTACCTGAATAGAAGTAAGTAGATGACATATAGATATAAATAAATACAGTATCATTATTATGTTATATATACCATTATTATTAATTATACCTATATTATATTCATTCTTGAGTGGGTATCATGTAGAATGAATCTCATCGCGTCGTGGAGATGGTAGTCCATACGCACGCATGAGCGATGATATCATTCCCACAATTATTGAATTGAATTGGAGTGGATGATATAATATCTCAAAATCAGTATGATGTTATAATAACAATATATAGTCATTGTTTAAAACATTATTCACATCCAAGTATGGTAGTGTTGGAACAACATATTACACCATGGGGTGGGGATGGTATTCCGTATATACGCATGTGCAGTGATTTCATTTTTCTTAGGATGGATAGAAATTGAAATTTGGTTGTTTAATATTAATAATAACATATCAGTATATTAGTGATACTAATGGTATTAGTTTATAATGAAACAAATAAATATGAAGAAGTTGAAGATGAACTAAACTTGAAATAATCTGTAGAAGAGTTTACCTCTTCTTCGGTAGACATCTTTTAAGCTTCCACTTAAGGGACTAGAGTTGGTCCTTTTTAGATGACCAGATTATCCAGAATGATGCTAGGAAAGTTGAGAATAGAAATGTTTAGGGTTTGTCCGTGCATGAAGACTCAAAATTGTGTAACGAGAAGAGGGAGGAGGTGCCCTTTTATAAGAGGTGTGAGAATAACATCAAGAAAGCATAAAATATTATTTTATAATAAAGTCATATTTAGTTTATAAAAAATCCAAATTGATTTATTTTGAAGCAATAGTAGGGGTGGGTTGAAATCTTTTCAACCAATATATTTTAGACAAGTTTATGTAACTATTTTAACATTATCATTTAGATTTAACTCTATGTTATATAATTTATCTTTTACAATGCCTTCTTGTTTTGTTACACTATATGGTTAAAAAACATATTATAACAATCTAAAAGAACACCAAGTGGTCAATTTTTAATATATATATCCTTATCTAAGTAATTTTCATGATCAATAGATTTTTTAAAAAACAATATCAATTAATAATATAATATTTGTTTTAAAATCTATTTTAGGTCAATTTTGACAGTATTTGGTAATTGATTTTTCTGAAACTCAAAACGGCATGATTAGTTCGAAAAATGTAATTTTAATCAATACTAACATGTCAAATTTACCTATAAAATTTGTTTAATTGATAAAAAGTCTCAAAATACATTTATTTGAATAATTATAATATCAATTATGTTTATATCTCATTAATAAGGTAATTACTACATCATCATTGTGTCTTAAATAAATTTATTTATTTAAGGTCTAAAAATTATATATAAAATACCATTATGTAGGAAATCATTTTATATTTATAATGATTATTTATATTCGAATTTATCTAATGTATAAACCTATATAAAAAATGTTTTAGTTATTAAACATTGATTTTATATATTTTATCTCTTCTTTGAATTAAATAATAATAAATGTCCTAATCTAATCAAAGTGGGCCTAAATGATCATATTATATTCAAAAAAAAATTTTGGTCGAATTAAACTTCTTCAACAGAATTAGGGCATGTTTTAGGGTAATAATAATATAAATTTTATCCTTAATTAGAGTATTTACTTTTAGCCATCGTAAATAAAAGTAAAAAGTTACAATTCACCATAAATTATATTCATCTCATTGAACCTCATTTTAATTACTTATATCAACCGTGTCTCTCAGAATTTTTAAATTACACTCACAGTAGCGGTACAATTCATTTTATTTATAAATTTTCAAAATCTCTTAGGAAGTGGGTAAAAGACTGTGAAAAGTTCAATAAAATTTGTATATATCTAAAATTATTATAAAATGACTCCAATGATTTACATTGAACTTATATAGGTATTATATAAATATTTTTACAAATAATAAATTTAAAGAAAATAAATATTTATTTAAATTAAAAGTCAATTTTTAAAAAGTAACCCAGTGTTTTCACTATTCATCAAAAATTGAATGTTTTCAGAAAAATACCAAAAAATCAACGTAGGCTAATTTCGTTATTCTGAATCAAAAAATGAAGTCAATTTTTAAAGATAAAATTTATAAAAGTTAAAAAAGTGGTTTTTACTATTCATAACGGCTAGTTTATATATTATTTTAACAATATATCATTGTTTAGTGAAACCCTGTACTGCGTACTTCGCACGCAATCTGGGAAGGTCGTGATTGCGTGTAATGCAAGTCAAGTCAAGGCTGTATGTACATCAAGATCCATATGGTGTTGCATATAACACAATCAAAACTTATTTAATTTAAGTATTAAACAAAATCTATACTTAATGATGCGTAGAATAATTTCTACCAAACAATATTTAAATTGTGTATAACACTTGCCAAGAATAGTGATGTGTATACTGCAAGATAATATGATCTTTCATATAGTACAAACTAATCTTGGTGTACAATATAAGACATCAATGAAATTAAAAAGAATATATCTTATAAAATATCAGGGTGTTACACCCCACATGTATTCTATTGATTGAAATGTACTTTCAGACTGTCCATAGATTTGGGGGGTTCTATTGGGTACTTATATGAAGCTCAATATCCATGGACATTTTCCGGCTTTGCAATAATTGTTATATCAAACGAGGATCATGATCAGGAATAATCCATAGAGTTACAACATGATGTTATAAAAATTCCTTAATATAGAGTCTTACAAGGCGCCCTTGTGGTAAATCATCTCTTAATGAATAGAAATGTGAGGATTTTTTAAGATGATCAACAATAAGACATATCAAAGAATTTCTTCTTGTATTATATTGTATTCATGTGATAATAAATATTGTAATATCATATCATTTCCACCCAAGTATATGAAGATGTTGCATGACTCCTTTTGGGTGATGTATTTTAGACATAACCTATTGACAAACTAGGCATGAAGAAACAGAATTAGAAAATTATCAATTTATGTTTTCCCACAAAAATGTTCTTTCATATCACAATACAATATCCTACATCAATGGTTTATATAGAAATTTGAGCTCTGGGAATCATTTAATCGTTCCATTTATAGCCTAGGTATTGATGGAACACATATCCTCTTTCAAAAAATCAGATTTCCGACCTCATTCATAATCACTTCCAATATTCCATCATTAATGGAATTAATTATCATTTCAAGTTTTTCAACATTATATTTATAGATTTTTATATTCTCCAGTACTGAAGGGTTAGAAATAATTTGGAAAACGAATGAAATTTTCTATACCATAACAATTCCCATATCGATCATTATCAGATCCATGAACATAGTATCTCTCATAATCCTCATTGGGGTAATATATAATTGAATATTATTACTTAATGATTCTACTACATTTTTTTCCTTTCCTAAGTGGTAGTGAATTGAATAATTATTATAATTTGGTAACATAAGAAATTTCTTTTACCTCGTGTAGAGTTATTTATATGTTAAAATGTATTTCAAACACTTATTAATTTAATCAATACAATCATGTCAAATTAACCAAGAAATTTAGTGTAATTCATAAAAAGTCACGAAATATATTTTTTTGAATATTTATAACATCAATTATGTTAATATTTCATTAATAAGGTAATTACTGCATCATCATTGTGTCATAAGTTAATATAATTATTTAATGTCTAAAAATTATATATAAAATACCATTATGTAGGAAATCATTTTTTCTTTCTAATTAATATTTATTGTCGAATTTATCTTATGTATTAAACTATTTAAAAAATATTTTAGTTATTAAACATTGAATTTAAAACATTTAACTCTTTATTGAATTAAATAATATTAAATGTCCTAATCTAATCCATGTGGACCTAAATGATCATATTATATTTCAATGGTTGTTTTTGGACGAATTAATCTTATCCAATTGAATTAGGACATGTGTTAGAATATTAATAATTTTAATTTTAACCTTAATTACCAAATTTAATTTTAACCGTCGCATATAAAATTAAAAAGTTACTATTCACCAAAAACTATTTTCATCTCATTAAACTGCATTTTACATACTGATATCAACTGTGTCTCTCAGATTTTTTAAATTCAACTCATAGTAGCGGTACAATCCCGTTTTTTGTAAATTTGCAAAATCTCCTAGGAGGTTGGTAAAAGACGGTGAAAAGTTCAATAAAATTTTTATATATCTCAAATTATTATAAAATTAATCTGATGAATTACATTGAACATATATATGTATTATGTATCTATTTTTACAAATAATAAATTTAAATTAAATAAATAATTATTTAAATAAAAAGTCGGATTTTTAATAGTAACCTCGTGTTTTCACTATTCATCAAAAAATTAAAGTTTTCAGAAAAAAACTAAAAATTCACCGTAGGATAATTTCGATATTTTGAATCCAAAAATGAAATCCATTTTGAATGATGAAATTTATAAAATTTCAAAAAGTGGTTATTACTATTCATAACGGCTAGTTTATATATTATTTTAATAATATATCATTGTAAAGTGAATCCTGGTATTGCGTACATCGCAGTCTATCGAGGATGGTCATGATTGTGTGAAATGCAAGACATGTTAGGGTTGCGTGTAGTGCAAACTCCCTTACGTATTTCATATAACATAATCAAAACTTATTTCATTTATGCATTAAACAAAATCTATACATAATATTGCGTAAAATAATTTCTACCAAACAATATGGAAATTGTGTGTAAAACTTACCATGAATAGTGATGTGTATACTGCAAGATAATACGATGTTTCATATAGTACAAACTGATCTTGGTGTACAATAGAATACATCAATGAAATTAAAAAGAATATATCTCATAATATATTGGGGTGTTACACCGCACATGTATTCTATTGATTGAAATGTCCTTCCAGAATATCCATTGATTTGGGGATTCTATTTAGTACTTATATGAAGCTCAATATTGATGGACATTTTGTGTCTTTTACATAATTGTTATATCAACTGATGATCTTGATCAGGAATAATCCATAGAGGTACATCATGATTTTATAAAAATTCCTTAATATAGAGTCTTACAAGGTTCCCATGTGGTAAATCATCTCTTAATGAATTGAAATGTGAGGATTTTGTAAGATGATCAACAATAAAACATATCAAATAATTTTTACATGGAGTATACATTATTAATGTGACAGTAAATATTGTAATATCATATTATTTCCACACAGGTATATGAAGATGTTGCATGACTCTTTTTGGATGATTTATTTCAGACATAACCTATTGACAAACTAGGCATCATGAAAAACAATTAGAAAATTATCACTTTATGTTTTCCCACAAAAATGTCTTTTCATATCACCATACATTATTCTACCTCCATGGTTTATATAGAAATTTTAGCTCTGAGATTCATCTAATAGTTCCATTTTTATCCAAGGTATTGATGGAACACATAACCTCTTTCAAAATTTCAGAACTCCAACATCATTCGTAATGACTTCAAATATTCCATCATTAATGGCCTTAATTATCATTTCATGTATTTCAACATTATATTTATATATTTTTATATTCTCCAGTACTTAAGGGTTAGCAATAATTTGGAAAATGAATGAACTTTTCTATACCATAACAATTCCCATATCCAGCATTACCATATCCATGAACAGAGTATCTCTTATAATCCTCATTGGGGTAATATGTCAATGATCATTTATACATAATGATTCTACTCCCATATTTTCCTTTCCTGGGTGGAAGTGAATTAAATAATTATAATAACTTGTAACTTATGAAATTTCATTTACCTCATTTAGAGTTAATTATATGTTAAAATGTATTTCAAACACTTATTATACGTATATATCTCACATATTTCACGAACGATATAGTGTATCCAAATTTTCAGGGAAATGAATGTGGATGAATACTAAAGATCATGAGTTGGATATATTTTTATATGTTTCGTCAACTTTATTGATACGTTAGCAACCTATTTAAAATTTTTCAAAACAAAACATCCCAATACATTCATTTATGCATCACTGAATATCACAAACACATCATTTCTGGATGTAAGATTCCGAATTGGAGCACTATCCAATATTATTTACTATTCTTCAAAGCATTCTAATCAATCATATAACAATATGAACATATCCACTTTTTGTGTGAGTATGGTTAGCAGGTTATCAAATCGAGAAAAATTCTGAATGAAATAATAATAGTAACCTGCTAAGCCAATAGAACAATGTTACTTAGTTATGTTCATTGGTGTATGACATTCTAGTATTTCCATTTTAATCATGGGATCAAATGAGATTCAATCCTTATCGACAATATACCCAAATAAAAAATTATTTTAATGCATGAATTCATATTTAGGTCAATTAAGTTGATCAAATATATCATCAATGTGAGTATGTGGATAGATTTACTTTATTGTAATAGCATGTATTTTTCTATAACCAATGCATGGCCTCAGGGATCCATTTATTCATTACATGTATGAAAGAGGCACCCCATAGTGAAAAACTATCTTGAATAAATACTTTGTATCCCAATTAATCTAGATGTTTTATTATATCCACCAATTCCATAGATGTTATTATATGGGGTCCTTTGATATATGTCTTTCATTATGTATTATCTCAATAGAGAAATCATGTCCCTGCTATTGTGGATGTCCATGCAAATCTTCTAGGAATACATCAATGAATTCTATCACAATAGTTATGTCTTAAATTTGAATGATTATTTCATCACATATAGATATTGTGTTCCCGTCCTCCCCATGAATTCTATTAAGTAGTTCTCCATGGGCTGGGTCTAGATAAGAATAAGATGGTGAGGTTTTTTCACTAAATATTATTGGTTATACACCGTTATAAAAATTGTAACTTCTTTCTTCTTGTAATAAATTTTCAATTCATTATTTTATATCCAATTAATATGTAGTATTATATAAAATTCTATAATGGGTATGATGATAAGTTAAAAAATAATCTATTCTTTTGGTCGCAAATGATATTGAATGACATCATTGATGAAATGATACATCACTTACTAGTTTTTACTGACAACTGCTTTATTAAAAAAATCACAAATTTAATATTCTCATGGAAAAAGTATAATATATAAATGAATTTTATGATCTAGAATCAAATATTTCATTGGTTATATTTAAAGAATCAATTATAGTACCATCCACCACATTATTACAAACTTCAACCTCCACTATTTTGAAAGAAAAAGCTTTCCCATTCTACCGTGGTATTTTATGATTCATGTTTCATTGGCTCTTTGGAAATAATTTTCATAGTGTCTCATATCCATGAAATAGTATCATTGAACATAATTTATTTTTGTATTCCCCTTCCATTCATTAAATTAATTACCCATTTCTACAAAAATATAAGAAATATTTTTCAATGAATTGTTTCTTTAAATTTTTTCATTCCTTATATTATATTTTGTCTTCTTTCATACTATTCTTGATCAAGGAACACCATTGATAAGATCCACCCTTGCGACAATATACATTCAGCAAAGCATTTTCATATTCACTACATCTAAATGAAAGTAATATATTTTCAATTGACTTGATCCAATTCTCATCTAAAAAAAGATTGGTATTTCGACTAAATGAATGGGGATTTTATTTCATGAATGAATCCAACATAGGGGCATCTTGGTTATTCATTACAACCTAATTCTGTTTCCCCATTAATGTCATGATCTTATTCTCTCCAACACTGACCATGATGTTGTTCTCAATGGGCTAATTCGTACATTTTTTGTGGGTACAGATTCCATTTCTACCAAAACGGCCCATCACTAAGCAAGAGAACCCAACAAATTAATTAATAATTCATAATTTCTATCTAGAACAAAATAGACATAATCAATAAATTTATGTATACTCAATCGCATAATCATAGAAATTGTTTTTAATTAGTCATAAATCAATCAAAATGGTTTGTAAATAATATTTGAATTATACTTTGAATATACCCTAGGATTGTCAAAATAGGTAACCAATATTTCCCATTATTGTGTACTGTGTTACCTCTAGTCTAGCATTAAACTCCTTGTCGGATTGAAACTCCTACGTACATATGTTCAAGAATAATGTAAATGTGTATTATATAGAAAGGGTTCTATTTCTATGAATACCAAAATAATATATAATTTACCAAAAAATCCATGTTGTTCTTCAATTAATACCCCCATATCCTATCATATGTTTATACAACCTAATATATGTTTTATAAATCTAGATTACATGGTTGTTGCTAATCTTCCCCATATACCAACCACAACTACCTTACCCAAGATGCTCAGAGTCAGTGCATTACATTAACATTATTGCATGATTACAAGATATAAAATCCCAATGCAACGATCAGTTTACTATTCTATAATATACTAGACACCTTTATTTAATATATTTTACATTTTTAATAATAAAATATTTAATACATAATAATATCAAGTAAACTACATCCTTAAAAACATAATAAATTATCCATTCTTCAGAAACTATGGAAGGAAATCAAATTAAATGGGTGAAATCAAATGCTCAGTAATGATTATGTATATCATAATAATTAATAAACCACAAGTGAATAGAAACATGTATTTGACATAATCAATATGGTACGGTGACTATATGAAAAACACATGCCATCCATAAATTGAGAATGATAATGCATCTATAGATTTTTTCGTAGTAGAAAACATATGGGCAATAATAACAAAATAATGAATAAATAGAATTTTATTATTTGAATATCATGTATCTGGAACATGAACAATAATACCCTTGACATGTTTTATGTTTGTGGGTAGATATTCGTATGATTCTATTTTGAAAAAAACACAATTGGTTTGTCACAAAATGTTTGGTATCATGAGACCTATAAATGCATTGATGGGCTATAGTGGTCGGCACCCAATACTACAATACCAAATAATTATTTATACAATAATTTAATTCAAGAAATATATGTGTTTTCAAAATCCATACTGAGTATAATATATGAATTTATCAATAATTTCCTAGTTAAAAATTTAATTCAAAATGAACAACATATGTGAAATGGTATACAAATTAAAAAATAATAATATCATAGAAATAATAATACGAATATATAATATAATTATAATTTCAAAAGAAAAATTATCTCAAAGGATAAATTTATACACCACATAATAATTATTAAGTAAATTATAGAAACTAAATCTAAATGAAATGGAATATCAGACAAAGTCCCTTACAACAATTTAATCAATAAAATTATTAATAAATTGAGATAATATTAATAATAAATTAATATAAATATAATAATGATATTGTATATCAAATGAATTTAAAAATACACAACATACAAGAAATTTGTTGTGAATAATTGAAATACTAAAAAAATTAAAGTGAGAAGTGAAACCCCACATGATTGTATCATTAGTGTGTAGATAAATCAATGACATAATTATATGTGAGAAATAAAAGTAATATAAAATTAAGTGGATATATAATATATATAATAAGTTTTCATTAATACATACTCTTGTAAAAAATAACCATTTAAATAAATGTTTAACATAAAGAATCAAAATTGAGTAATGAATTCCATCACCATAAGGATAAATGTATTCTACATATGATATTAATGTCCCGAATAATCAAATTAGATTCATTAACAATGATTTTAGTAACCATTTATAAATATTATTTATTTATTATATATTCATTAAGTTCATTTATGCCCTTTTACAGGGTATAATAGATTCAATTTCACAATTTGAGAGTGTATGTTTTCTATGATTTCATAATCGGTTCGCTTGTACAAGAGTATGTAAGTTCATGTAAATTGGAACTTGAAATATTCAATTGATGTAATGAGTTATTAATAATAATACATGAGAATGAATTATAATATAAATACTTCTGTTATTTTTTTAGATAATGAATCGTTATGTAAAATTTTGATGATAAACGATTGGAATATTTTTTCTTGGTTTTCAATCACCCCAAAATCATTTTTTATTAATTAAATTCCGTGAATAAAAATTGATTACAGGTCATCAAATAAGATATATTAAATATTTTAGGATCTATTTTACCATAAAAATTGTTTCATGTCTATGTTTTTAATCGGTAAAATAAATTGAATAATTGTCATCATTGAATGTGACAAATTAACACATCTCGTACGGTGTATTCATTTTTAGTATAGCGGGAGGGGGAAAGAGATATGGTGATGAAAAATTAAAATTTCATAATAAAATTCTAGTACATGTATCATAAATTAATTATCAGATCATCTATATGACGGGAGGTTAGGATAGAGAAACAAAATAATTGAACATGTAAAAGAAGTTTAATGAGAATGGAAGTGAAACATACATATCCAGTATTCCTGCTTGAGAATGTCTTTAAGGCCATTGATTATAGACTTTTAGTGAGACCATATTGTCTTGGACATGGTGGGTGGTAATGATAAGACTACATGGTAGAACATAGATAATTTATATAGATTGAGATGTGTGAGAGGAAGAGGGGGCGAGGGGTGGTTTATATAGTGTATTGGAGGGGGGATTTCTGGATATTTTATTCATCATTTTATTATTTATCTCATGATAAAAAATATTTTTGATTAATTTGAAAAAAAATTAAAATGTGTATTTTATTAAAACCCATGTGTGTGTAAATCATCTATACGTCAATTATAAATAAATAAATCAGGTATTTAGAATTTATTGTAAATTATTTTATATTAATATTCACAAAAAATTCAAGTATTTCATAAAAATACCTCATATTTTACCTAAACATTTTTAAGTGGGTAGAATCCTAAAATGAACTAACGATTTTGAAAATTATTTTCTAAATATGATAATTTTAATTTTTAATTAAAATCATCATTTAATCTAAAAATACCAATTTTAATATTATTACTGATTTTAAGACCCATTGAAAAAATAACTAATGTATCATAAAATTAACCTAAAATCATAGGGATCGAAAATAATTATTGATAAATATATTTAAATAAAATTAATTATTTTTAAAATCATATTATTAGTTATAATATCATAATTAAAGATTTATTACTTGTAAAAATACCAACACTTAATTAAAATATTTACCATCATTTATAAGGTTCCTAAAATTTTTAATACAATTATGGTAATGGTTACCATTCATACGAGTAATATTATTATTTAAAAGATCATTTTAATAATGATAAGGGTTTTTACTTTTCATAAGGGCAAGTTACAATTCATAGAATTTTTTTTGATTTTATCAAACGTCTAATATCACACTAATAACAACTATGTGTGTTATTTTTCTAATATACAATACAACGAAGTAGAAAAATTATAGTTTATATATTGTTTATTACTATATCTTATAAAAATGTGTTCTTTCATAGAGAGTGAGTCATACATGCAATATAATATATCCAATGAATTGAAAATATTTAAGAGAAACATACGACAAAATATTAAGGGTGCTTTAGACATACTGATTAACAAGAAAAAATATTTGTTTTGTTATAATACATTATTAAAATGAACAATGACTCATCAATGATGCGTATGAATCAACCCCAGCTCAATATTATTCATGGTGTGACATGTATTACTCAAACTGTATGTAATTTGTATTAAACTGACATTATAGTTCAAAACATGTCACTCACAGAAAACCATGTAAACATGATCTGTTTGACTTGATAATTTAGGTTTATAATTCATAATTTTTATTACATGTATGATGCTGTATTAGATCAAACTAATGCAGAATACAAACAATATGATTGAAAATGAATGTTTTTAGTTTGATATTACATTTTATTTTGGAAACACTAATACCATTTAAAATCCTTGAAAACGAAATCAAATTTTAATAATATATTATTTAATATATCCATGAGGCTTTTGTGATGTGTAGGAGTGAGTAACACTTCAATATGATGCACAATGCCACTGGTATGAGTCCATGAGAGTTTTTTTATAAAACATTTAAAATAATTTAGGTTTAAAGTCCATGTTTAATTTTGAAAATGGAAAAAACAAATGTGTATTGTTTTAAAAAACTAACAAAATGATCCATGTGTCATTTTGTATGTGTAAGACTCATCATGTACTCAATGAGATTTACAGTGTGACCTGTTTGAAAAAAAATGTACATTATTTGATTAAAATTGGTATTTTAGTTCAAAAATAGTAACTCACAAAAAACCAAGATATCATGATATGTTTTTCTTTATAATTTATAATAATTATTCACTAATAAATTTTTACAAGTATGAATTAGTAATATATTAAATTGACAAATGATATAACCGTTATGATGAAAAATGCCTGTTTTGATTTTGATATGACATTTTGCTAAAAAAAACAAAATTACATTAATAAATGATTTTGAATAAAATTCATATTGTTTTAATGCATTATTTAAATTATACATGTGTCATTTTTTATGTGTACGAGTAATCTAAACCTCAATATGACACATGGTGTGAATGGTATGACCACAAGTGTTTCTTTAAATTTAAAAGTAGCATTAATTAAGGCATAAATTACAAGTGGCATACTGAATACTATAAAAAAATTATGATTTTTTAATACATTATATAAATGATCCATCAGACATTTTTATGGTGTATGTATCAAACAAAACTCAATATAATTCATAATATGACCGGTATGACTAAAAGTGAATGATCTTTGTTTAAAATTCATTTTTTATTTCAAAATATTTAACTCACTAAAAACCATGAAAACACACTCAAATTGACTTTTTAATTGAGGATAGTGATTCATAATTCATTTCATACATGTGTGAATCAGTTACATGTCAAACTGATGCAAAATATTATTATTATGACTCCAAATTTACTTTTGAAGTTCAAAATGAAAATTTTGATAAATAAACAATCATTGGTAAAATGGAGAAACTACATTAATTTTTTTATGATACCATATTAACATGATCCAAGAGTCATTTGTTATGTGTATGCATCATCCACATAGAAATATGATGCATGGTTTGACCGGTATAACTCTATGTGTGTAATATTATATAAAATTGACATTAATATAGATAAAAACAACAACTTACATACTAAAAAAAAAGACAACACATTCATTTTTTTTTTCAAAGAAAGATCTATGATTCATTTGTAACGTTATGGTATCAACCCCATATCAATACAATTCATGGTGTGATAGGAATGCATAAAATAGTTTGTTGTTAGTTTTAAATTTACATTTTAGTTCAATAATTGTCCCTTACTGAAAACAAGAATACACACAACGATTATGCTGATAAATTAAGATAGAAATTAATAAATCAATTGTGACATTTTATAAGTAGTCTTATATAACACCGATTTATAATTTAACTTCTATGACTCACAACCTATGTTTATAGTTTGGAATGTCATTCAACTAAAAAAACATAAATGGTATAATGAAAAATGGTAAAATTCATTAATATAGTTTTTATACATTAGTAAAAAGATCTAGGAGTCATTTTTGATGTGTAGGGGTCAACCTAACATCAATAAAATCTACTGTATAACCGTTATGACTCCATGTGTGTCATTTTATCTAAATTTGACAATAATTTAAAAAAAAAAAAGTTGATGGAGTGAAAACTGAGATAAATCATTCATATTATTTTGATACAATAAGAAAAAGATACAAAGTCACATGTGATCTATATGACTGAACCCTTACTCTATCTAATGCATTGTGAGACTCATATGACTAAAACTGCCAACGATGAGAATAAAATTATCATTTTTTTTCAAAACATGTTACCATTTGAAAACAAAGAAAACATACTCCGATTGTCTTCCAAATTTAGAACATCATTTTCTAAGACATTTTTACCAGTGTAGACTAGTTTCAAATCAAACTGACCCACGATGTGACTGTTATGACTCAAGATGCATGTTTCTAATTTTAAAAGTAACTACAGTATAAAAGCACTACTAAATAACTGAATATCCATCAAATACATTCTGATTGTTTTGAATCATTCGGAAAATATTCTATGAGTTAATTCTTGAGAAGTAGAAGTCAACCACACCTCAATACAGTGCAATGTCTGACCAGTTTCACACCATGAGTGTCTATCAATTTAAAATTGATATTAATTTATGAATGAGGAATAAGTGACATACTAAAAACAATGAAAAACATTATCATTGTTTTGATACATTTTTAAATGACTGATGAGTCATTTTTTATGTGTATAACTCAACCCCACCACTATCTGATACACAGTGTGACTGGTATGTCTCCAAGTGTGTCTTTTTATTAAATATTGATATTTTATTAACGTATTATTTCAAATTAATGATTAAATTATTTCCATATAGTATTAATAAATTAGTATTTGGCTTCTTATATGTGAATAATATTTTACATAGGTTGAGATGCTTTTTTCTGAAACTCAGTCCTTCGACGATCATTTTTTAGAAGGGATCACAAGTGTCAAATGTTAAAAAATTTATGATTTTAACTTTTTTGTGGGATAGTTTTAAAGTTTAAAAATAATTTTTTTTTTTGAAATGTATAGTAATTTCTTTGTAAACCATGGGAAAAAATTATTATTCAAGGTGACACAAATTATGTATATAGAATTGTTTGAAATTATTAGTGTTTTCTGGAATTACATGTTCAAACTAGGTTTGTTGTTAAATTAACAACATATTGTATGATGCTAGGCCATTATCATCACTATTTTGGGTGATATTAATGGGTGTCCTTTATCAATATTTTTATTTGAGGATAAAAGTCCCCCTTTTTTTGTACATTTCTAGCAGTTTGAATGGAGTACCCACATTACATGTGATGTTATTTGAAGAACATCATTAATAATGTTAAAATAAATTTTGTTCGATGTTTTGTGGAATATGTGTTTTAGTGTATAAAACTATATCCCAGTGCTTTTCAACAAATCGATTGTATATCTCAATCCATACCAAAGATTTTTCCAATACAACATGGATAACATTTCTATACCAATGTATTAAATTAACCATTGGTACAAATATATTCCAACCAGTTTTTACTCACAGTTCATTTAAACCATGTGAATAGATGTGTAGCGATAGCCACATTTTCCAATAGTGCATAAATAATATTTAAAAATAGATAAAAATTTATACAACAATTAAATTATTAATAGAAACATATATCAATGTCAATGAAAATGATGATAATGGTAACCCTTTAGCATTGTTAAATAAAATTGTGATAAAATTTTATTTTTATCACTTTTTTTTACAATGATGATAAAATATCATTTCACTTCGATTTATTTCAGCGGTAATAAAATGTTTTCCTTTATAACAAATTTTTAACATGGATAAAAAGTAGAAATAAAAATTGTGATAGATCTGACAGTATATGTTATCCATAAAGGAAGAAAAAATAGTAAATATATATATAAATATGTCATGATTTTGGGTGGGGTGGTGCAATGTAACGTGATGAAATGAATCTTATATCCCATCACCTAAAAATGCAAGAATTAAATTCCAAAAAATATATTTATAAATAATTCAAATAAATATTATATTGTTTATTTTGTATTGGGAACTCAAGAAAATGATTCTTATAAATATAGGATAAATATTTTATATTTCTATTATTAATGAAATCCCATTCTTTTATGAAAAAAATTGAAGATCAAATTTTATAATGTGTTGGAATTTTATGTAATTAATGTCATAGTAAATATATAATATTATTGGATAGAGTTTCCCATGCTTTATTTATGAATGATTTTTAAGATAATAGTAAGTTACATTGAAATAAAATTCCTTACAACTAAAAACAATGAAATGAAATGTGAAATCCCATGCACTAGCTTTGATCAGTTTTTTAAAAAACAAATAGACGTATATTATTTTTTATTAGTGAATTTGCAGTTATTGGAATAAAAATTAAAAAAATGTAAACTATATTATGTTTATTTCATTTATAATTAACATTTTACATTTTAAAAATTTTAAATTAAATCATTTATAATTGAATAATAATGAATTCATGTAAACTAATATTTATAAATATAAAAGTATATATATCATTACAAAATAATCATATAGGTTTATCAGAACAGGTTTTATAGTTAAAATTATTAAATTATAACATTGATAAATTCATACTAACAGATATCAAGTGACTGAATAAATTGAATTAATTTAGATTCAAATATTTCAAAAAAAATATTTATATAGATTAATGATATGACATGAGTGGCTCAATTATATGAAATAATATTTCAATTATATTTAATGATGGATTTATGTTTCATTTATTGTAGTGGATGGATGAAAAATAAAATAGATGATGATTATTGGTTATTTTAGTTATATTTATTGAATTATATTTATTGAAATATGTAGTGGTAAAATTGGGGGTGGGGAATAATCTTTTAAATATAAATTAAAAAAAGATTATGCAATAATTATGATTTTTACATGAAAAAATGTATTTGTTTTGTTGATTTATATGTATAGGGGAGGGGATTTTTTTGTTTATGATTAAATTATTAGACTGAGTCTGAACATGAATTTATAATTTTGTTAAAGTAATCATTCATTTGTTTTTTTTCAAGAGTAGATGGATTTAGTGAAGAAGTGCGGTTCTAAACTGAAATGTAGTGGTGCCATGTCGGTCTTTATTTCAGATGTAATGAATAATTTTCCAACATATTTGTTCATAAATAATAATTGATTCCTCCCATATATTGACCTAGATTATTTTCCACATTGTTGTAGCTCTATTTCCAAGAGGGATTGAGGATTAGGGGAATATGCAAAGGTGATCTATGATAGGGAATCTGTAAATTCATAGTTGATACTATATGTGAGTTCATGGAATTTTTTATGGTAGGGTGATTTCATTATTTTAATTGTGATTGATTGGTTTTTATCTTATTCAACCTTTTTTTAACTAGAAATAGATATACTCACTTATGTGATATCTTCTAGGAATTCCACTGTGTAGTCTTAGGGGTTGTGTTGTGGACCTTCAAAAATCGTGTTTCTTGTATATACCACTTATACCCCCTCATATAGTATTTTGTGAATCCTTTTTTATAACACCACGACCCCAGACACCTGGTCCTGGTGCTGAAAACATGGTGTGTAATATTTTTATATAAAATGTTTCTGATAAAATTACACAACACATCTCTTCAAAAATGATTTTCCCGTTCTCAATTCAATAAAACAGATACCATTACTACATTTCTTCAAAAATTAATAAGATATGATCAATAATATATCCAATATAAAAATTACCGATGACAAAAATATACTAATCCAGTAAAAATTAATTGAAATCGTAGGGTGGGAAGAAGAATTAGATTTAAGAGTTTTTTAAAACTATTTAATTAAATCCATTTTTAAAAACATCTGGTTAATATAATTGTAAAAACAATTACTAAAAAATATCATTTCTTGTAGTATGTCAAAAAATTTAATAAAATATTACAAGAAATAAATTTTAGGGAGAACTCATATATAAGAATCTATATATTTATGTAAATACTATAGGTAAAAAACATTTCTGAGTATGAATTCTTGAATAAAAAAATAATGGAATACTACATATATGTCCACAGTTGATCAATCTAAATTAAGTGTGACATGACATGTTGTAGGTAAAAATTATCACATGGAAAAAAAATATGTGTTTAGAAGTTCACGAGATAAAATATTTCAAATCACTTGTTCCTTTAAATTCGATTTATAAAATGAAATATGAATTTTTAAAATCATCAATTAATTTTCCAAAAATATATTCCAAACATTTAATACAAATTATTTTCTTAGTACTTCCATGATTATTCCATTATCTCTTATTACCAAAATCATAATTACAAAATTCAAAACAATGGATATTCTATGAGTCGAATAATCATATGGGTAGTTAAATACTATTCAGATAACAAGGAAATGAAGAATACATTATAATCATAAACATTCTCTCAAGGCCTGTGCCAAGACCATATATAATTATTCTGTCATGGCCTCGTGCAATGACACTAGTTTGTTTCCACTGTCAAATTGATGCATCGAGAGGCTATAATGAGCTAGACTTGTCACATAATAAGTCATACAGATTATTTAAATGTCTAGTACGTCTTTTATTCAAATTTTCCCATACCACATTTAATAATTTCATAATGTAATTTTATTTAAAGTGTACCATGTCACTTTATATAATTAAATTATTTCATTTATTTAAATTGCATCATACAACATTCAATAAATAATTTCATAATCCATAACTTATCATAACAGATAAATTTCATTTCTGAAATTATTGATTATATTCGTAAATAATGGAAATCATGAAATAATGAAAACATTGTTCTAAAAACTGAATGGTTTTTTAATTATTGTATAGAATAATGGTATATCAATTTTATCGATAACATCCATGGAAAACCTATCAATCATTTGTACATGTGATGATATCTTGACAACAAAAATTGATAGGTTAATTAGGTGTCTTATATAATATAATGACTCACAAATTCAAATCCCTTGTTTTATGTGGGCACACATTTAACATAATAAAATTCATGTTTTTGAAATTTACGATAGTTATCAGTGATTTTTAAACAATAAAACGATGAATGGAACAGTCAAACAGAATAAAAAATAAACATTAATAACTATTAGTGATCATTATGGAAGTTTCATCATGAATTAAAATATAATACTTATACATATAAATTATATTACAAAAATAAATATATCAACCTTTTATTCTAAAATAATAAATTGAGATTTATGTTTATAATATTAATTAGAAAAACAAGATGATGGACTCCTTTAAAATTGATTAGGAACACAATTTCAAAATACGATTTTTCTTTATTCTTATCCAATATAGAATTTCTATTTTTGATCATATAATGAATTAAAAAATGTGATGGAAACATACAATTCTAGTGTTGATTAAAAAGGAAAAACATGTAGAAATATAAACACTTTGTTTTCATTGAAAAGTAACTTAGACTGATTTATCATTATATTAATATGATTATAAAGTTATTCTTATTTACATGTATATTTTAAAAGAATATAAATATAAATTTCAAAAGAAATAATTATATCAATTTTAATAACATCTATCCACATTGTAATGATAAAAAAATGTATATATGTATTTTTGGTACTTATATATACATATAGGTTATGAATCAAGAATTAATAGAATAATTATAAGGACATTGTCACTGTTAAAAATAATTTCTTAACATTAGAAGAAGAGAAACACAACATGATTTTTATTAAACATTAGATATATATAACCATATATACATATACATATACATATATATATATATATATGTTTGAGATTAGAAATTTTAAAAAAATTAAGCACTTTACCATTATTATATTTTTCAAATAATTAATTAATTACAAATAGTCATCTCTTGAGAAACCCAAAACATATTAGGATTCAATGTTATATAAAACTTTACATACATATAAGTGTATATAAGTTTTTTTCTTATAAAAAACAGCAAAAATATCCCTGGAATGAATTATATGAATAAATAACATCTTTTAAATTAAAATATTCATCATTTGAAAAAAACAAAAAATAGATTATGTTTGGTATTTATATATAAATTTATATACAATCACATATATATGGGTTAATCAAACACAAAACTAAAAATAAAACCCATTCATTACATCAAGGGTGAGTTTGAATCGAGTAGAGGTTGAAATAAGTTTGCGGACAAGAAAATAGTGATTGTTATTTGTGTAAAAATGTGTTTGTATAAATTATTTATATATATTTATATATAATATGGTTTTTAAAAAAATAAAAAAATATATGAGGAAATATTGGCTTGAATAAATCAAAATATGGCACAGGGGATAATTATTAAAGGATTATAATAAATTGGGTAGATTGATGAAATATATATCAATTTATATGAAGATTGATGTGGAATCTTTAGTTTTGATTAGAATAAATCCAACCTTGTTGGATCCATTGAAAAATTATTGAGTGGGACTTGATTAGGATAGAGGGGAATAGGTTGAAGAGGATAAGTGGAGGAGTGAGACATCTACTAGTGCAGTGCAGTGAAGAAGAAGAAGAAAGCAAGAAGGGAATGTAAATTGGTGGACGTGATCACCTCAGTCTGACTAGATGGATATGGTGGTTTTTACGATTTTTATATTAATTGAACAAATACATTTTTTCATAGCATTGATCGGGAGACCCCGGGGTATCCATGAGATCAAAATGATTGTGCGGTTGAGATCAAACATGTCTGTATCAGACTATTGAGGAAAACTGAGGCAATATGATGTGATGGTAGAGTTCGGAGGCTCGGTTGGACTAGAAGGTGAGGATATCGTGCAGTGAGATCAAACACCTCAGATTTCATTTCACGAAAAAATATGCATCCACATATAAATGGGGAGTGTTTCTGGACAGCCTTATAATATGAGACATCGCTTGTTTCATTTCAATGACACAGAAACACACACTACGTGGTCTTATACATGGGACCCACCACTGGGGGCCACGTCCCACCCTCTCCCACACAGTTGTGTGACCTGGCTCACCCCCTACTCGGACCTGACATGACCATATACACAGGTATTGCACAAAATACCATGTCCCATGTATTCTCTCAGCATTGGACTGACATAGGATGTCTATGTTAGATGACTGGTAACTTTTAGGGCCCTTCTTTTAAGGCAATCCTTGGTCATAAGGGGTACTCGCTAAAATTTTCCTAAAAAAATTATTAAACACAAAAAGTTATTCAAAACAGAATAATCATATTAATTTCCTTATTTATATAATATAATTCTTTCTCATAATTAAAAATACTATAAATTTAATTATTTAGATAATTTTGTATTCATTTTGAGTTTTAATACTTTATAATTTCAAAATAAAACCTCATTTAAAAAATTCGATTACATTTATAAATTTAAATTCATTTTAAAAGATAAATTATGGTTATTATAATTTTTTAAAATCCAAATATATAATATATCATCAATTAAAACATTGCCATAATTTATCTTTTAATATATTTTTAACATTTTAAATCATTTGAAATGTATATATTATTTATAAAATAATTGATTCCATTTTATTTTTATTAATGTTAAATAAGAAAATTCATTATTTAATACATGAGGATATATTCTTTTAAAATTTCGCATTTACATAGAAACACAAATTTATTAAAAAAAAATTAAATTAAAATATTCAAAACCCTAAATGCACATAAGGTACTTAAAATAATTAAATTACATTAAATATATATAATTAATAAAATTATCAAAATACATATATTACTCAACGATTATAAAATATTTTCACTGTTACAAAAACCAACGGTCTTATTGAATTCAATTGTCTCCCTAAGAACCCAATGGTTATTTACCTATGTAAATACTCATTCATGGTATTCCATGGATCATGGTTGTATCATATTCTAAGAGAATGGTGATATACATTCCATTGATACTTATACTTTTTCCATAGTACATTCTATAATGTTTAACATTATGATGTACTCGAATTATGATAACTAATTACATGGTATAGTTGTCATGTTTCATTGTATTCTTTTGATCCTGATGGGCCTCACAGTTTCTATTCTAGGATATTCATGCCATTCTGCGTTTTCCCAATTTAATGTTTTAATGTTTCTGTAACACAAAGCCTGTCTATTTAATTCTTCAATAATTTGGTATAGATTTAACAAATATATATCGAAACAAATAAATTTTAACACAAATAATAAACAAAATATTATTATTAAAAATATAAATATTTTTTGTGTTCCTCATTATCCCCTCTTTAATTGATTATCATCCCCGTAATTCAACAGTACACTTATGCTTCCATAACACGATGTGAAATACATCACCATTTATGTCCCATGAAGACATTTCTTAATTATTATTGACTACTATAATTTGAAGGAAAAATATTTTTTAATTTATATCATTACTAGGTCCACCATCGGGGATAATCAGTTCATGACCTTAGGTGGATTCCAAGTGTAGTATTCAGTTCCACATTTTCTCTGGCCCTGATACACCTTGACTATTTAGGGTCAAACATACAAATAATACCATTAGTTTTATAGAGGGAGGAATCGAAGGTATGTATGTTAGATATTTTGGCATTAAATTATTCTTTATGGATTTTTCGAACTATCAGGTTCCTTAGAGTTCTGATGTCATAGAGTCTCCCCCACATAATAAAACTAAGAACATTGAATCGATATGTTTCTCTATGTTCACCCTCCCTTCCTATCTTCTTGTACATTACTACGTCTAAATAATTTTCAGACGTATTGAAACATTGGAAGTGATCATCATGACACTTTCTGTATGCATATATTCTGAAAATTATGCATTTTACATATGGTGATATATATAAATATCTATCTAGTAGAACTGAAGGATATTTGGGCTGATTTACACTTGGAATAAGTGTTTTGACATCAAACATTGGTTTCTGAAATACTGGAATTCTTTTGAAAATGAATAGAAAATTATGTTCTCATGTAATTTGACAGATAGAGACAAGATAATTTTTGGTGAACACTATCCTTCCATCAATTTTTTAAATGAAATACCCATAAAACCATAGATATATTTTTAATTCTGATTTAATTTCTTATAATTATTTTGATTAATTTTTAATACCAACTGTAACGCACCAACCCAAAAATCGTATTTCCAGTTCATAAATCATGGTGTGTAATTTCTTCCATAAAAAGATTCTCCTAAAATTACACTTCATATCTCTTCATAGAAGATATTCCCCATCCTGGTTTTGGAAAACAATATATAACTGATAGTTTTGTTAAAAAAATTAATGAGTTAAACTCCATAATATATTCCCCCCTTTGAAACTCAATGTACAAAATTTTAAAAAAATGTAATAATAAAAAAAATTATGGTGAAAACATTAATAACAATTAACATGTTTTTATAACTAAATAAAAATATCCATTTTTAATTACATCCTATTGAATTATTAAAAAAAATTATATAAGGAAAAAACATTTATTATAGAACATCATCATCATTTATCAATGATTACAAGAAATATTTTTTATGGAAAACACATTCACAAGAATATGTATATTTATTTAAAGGCTACATGTAAACCACTTTTAAGAGTACACATACATGAACAAAAATTCATAGAATCATACATATAAGTCAGGTGTTGATCAAACTAAATTAATTTTGTCATAAAAGGTTGAAGGTATAAAATTATGACATGAAATAAAACATGATTAGAGTTGAAGAAGAAATAATATCAGAAATCATTTATCAAAAAAAAATTCAATTCATGAAATTATAGATGAATTTTCCTTCTTTTGTATAAATGTTCTAAAAATAGATGCTAAACATTCTTTACATATGAATTTATCAGTACTTCCATCATTATGGGATGTGCATTTATTACCATAATAATAATTAAAAAATTATTACTGAAGGATATTCTAATTTTCAAATTTTCTAATTGTTTGTAAAATACAATTTATATATCTAGGGGATGCATAATTCATGAAAATCATACCCATTATGTCACGTACTCATGGAAAGACTATAATAATCATTTTCTTAATTCCTCGTTTCATGACCAAAATTTCTCTCATATAGTGCATGTGTGTATATATGCATTAAAAAATTTCAATTCCAACCATTTATCATAAAATTTAAAATTAAGATGCATGGATATAATGTAAATTGTATTAACAAGGCAAAAATTACATTAAAAACATTTAGGCACACAATAACAAAATATGATTTTGTTATTGTTTTCTAATATATAATTCACATTTGTGTTCATATAATCAATTAATAAATGTGTTGTAAATATCAAATTACAATGATGATTACAAATGTAATAAATGTAGAGATATAAAAACTTTTTTTTCTTCAGAATATATCATAGCATGATTTATCATTACATTAATTGGAATATATATATTTTCTTATTGACATATATATTTCGATCAAATCAACCTCAACATCAATCTAGTTGTTGGTGGTTTCTTCATTCTCATTTGAAGACTCATCTATTGTCTCACTAATCCCCCTTCATGCGTCATGTATGTGACTCATGGTGGACATATTTGGGATTTGTTTTGGTTTAAGGATTGGTATTATTGGTCAAATCAAGAGACCTGTTGTGATCATCAATAGGTGGGATTCAATGATCGAGTGAGAGTAGTGTTCTTGGATCATGACGTTATCTGGACACCTAGAAATTTTTATGAGGTATTAATTTTTTCATAAACCTAATTCCTTTTCTATTTCTGCTTCTGGATCATAGTTTTTATTTTAGATCTTATGTTAATTTAAATTGGCATTCTTCTTTTCCACTAGACAATGTAATCCATTTTTATTTTGATCATCTAATATACTTGTATGTGTGGGTGGTATTCGATCAATCAATTAGGTCATAAATGGACACAATCATGTCAATGCTATGGTTAAATTTGATTTATATTAAATTATTATTGTTCATAGTAGTGGTTGTTTATCTATTCCTCCTTCAACATTCTTTTTCGATGTACATGCATTATAAACAATTAATTTTTTTGTTTTTTATAGTTAATTAATACATATTTTTTAATTGGTGTCCATGGAATTAATTTGGGGTTGCTGTATTCTAGTATTCCCTATCAAAATTGTGTTCTTACATAAAATTGAATATTCAATGTGGCCAAAAAAATATGAAATAGAAACTATTGATGGCTGTAATGATTTAAATTTTTGGGGATTGAAAATTGTAGCCCTGTTAGTTAAAAAATTTCTATAAGATTCCATTTTCAGAAAAATGAAAAACATTGTATGTCTATCCACTAATTTTCAATGAGTCACAACATATCCAGATGTCCCATCTGATGTTTTGATGAAATCACATAGCCCTTTAACCTCATCTATATGTGATAATGTCCTTTACGAGGTTACTTATAAGACCTATGTAGTAGTTACTTTGTCTAAACCTGAAAAAAAATGTATGAAAACATCAATAATTGGTCATTTCCATAAGAAGAAAAAATTATATAACTTCAATATGCAGCATAGAACCACCCTCAATACACGTGTTGTTAAGATTAATAAAATCTTATTGGATCACACAAATATAAATTTTAGTGTTGAAGATGATGACCAATAAATAAAATATTTACCTTCATTCGATATCTAATATGAAAATAATATCCATGCTACGATGTATAAAATGTATTCATTAACATTAGAGGAACTCATGTATTCAATGATTTCATGAAATTTTCATAGAAAATATAAAAATATAACTGAAGTACCGTGTCTAAATACAAGGGTTCATTTAGAACTTCTATGGGTGATGAAACGTAAACATCAGAAGTGATGTACGATTCATAGTCATTCAGATAGTATAATATGATATATCTATAAGGAAATTATTTCATCTATCAAAATAATTATTCATATAAAAAACATTCCATGAAATATAAATCATTATCCCAGAAAATTATATGAAGTATAATATATCCACTCATTGATAAAACATCACATACAATCACCTCCCAGTCACCCATTGGCCGAAAATTCCATTATAAATTACAAAAATAGAAATAATATGTTCTTGAAAATGTTAAATTATTCTATAATTTATTAAATTATTAAACAGAATTACATATTGATGGATAATGTAGAGTACCAAAAATTCAAATAGCCCCTGGAATTACATAAAAATGAATTTGGGACCTCTAATATTATCAGAATAAATCTAAACTGGACAACCATCAAAACACATAAGAAAATATTTTGGTGACATGATATGTAAGATGGATAATAAATTGAAAAATGAAATAATTAAGACTATAATATAATTTAACCATGATAAATATGAGATATGTTTAAATATATTAAATATAAATGGGGATATTAATCATGAAAAAGTGCCACAAAAGATATATGATCCAATATTAGACATGAACTAATATCATTTTTATCTCATTCTAGAGATCATAAACAAAATCAATTTTTGGAATTTGATATAACAATATTTATAAAAGTTAGTTAATATAAACTAAGCATATTATGGGAGATTCCATTGAAATTTAGAAAACTGTGTTCGCAAAATACCAACCTCTTCCTAGAGATTATGATGTTACTGATTTTAGGGAATACATCGTAATTTTTTTAGCTATTTAAGGATGTAATATATGTCAGAAAAGTGAAATATATGATGGTAGGTCATTGTTAGGCTTGGTGAGTTATCCTAGAGAAGAGTGGCATTGAGAGGGGTGCAATGAGGGGATTTAGAGAGGTGAGGAATTAGACAGATGAGGGGATATTCCCAGACCATAATTGCACAAGGCGTGTTCACCAACTTAAGATTCAATATCATAACTTAGAATGCACGAATTAAAATGTAGCATAACAGTATAAGAATGTTGTTTTTGTTAAGAAGCAATTGAGAGTACACCAATCATGACGATGACCATAATGCGCTACAAATCATTGACAAGACATCATACATATGATATAACCAATTCATTTTACTCAATGAAGCCCTTGTAGATATGCCGATGAAAACTTTAATAGAATTTGGTCATTAGGGGACATATGGAGTGGTGATGGTTGAAACTAAATGATGGATCTATGGTTGTTGAGACAATGATATTGAGTTAGAGGGATATAGGTAGCCCCAATGTTGGTGGTTTCACTGGCCATGGAACTCGTAGGGCTCACCCATAGGTCGACTCTATTTACATATATCAACCAAAATTGTTGTATGACATTATTGTTGTACTAAAAATAGTAAAATGATCACCCATGTTTACATTAAAATTATTACTTTTATTATATATCATCATTTATATCATTCATGTTTAGTTTTGACTATTGAATGCACTCAATCAGGTTATCAATGTGAATCCTGTTTTTAAAAACAAAATTAAGTTTCAAAAATTGTTTCCAATTCACATGACCATGTATTTAATTTCACCTTTCATATAGAGAACAATATATACTATGTAAATCATCCCAATGACATTAATTTGAAACCCTAACCATGGGAATAATGATATCATCATTTTTATTTGTTTTCTAATGACATAAATCTTCTTCAAAATTATTAATATGAATATACCTTTTAAAAAAATGTTATTCCCATTAATGTGAGACACACGAACTTAATTTACTATTAGATAGTTGATATTTTAGCAGTCCTTGATATAGAAGACCAATGTCAGCGGTCATTAATCATAAAAACATACCAATCACCCCATCCATACTTCCTCCCTCTCTACCCCATCTGTGAACACACCTAAGATTCCCTCACCCACTACCCTATGTCGGTGCCACCAACGGAGCACTGATGCCCATTGCTTATCCCTATTTCCACACATCACCGATACCCTATTTCATTATAATTGATTGAGGTAAATTCTAAATTCATGGATTCCCCCAATTCTTCCATTCTTTAACTATCTGTTAGTCTCCATATTCGTGAGGAAAAACCTATTTTATATATGTATTATTTTTTCATTAAAAATCATTTTTATTTTGGGGTTCCATTTTGTCACCCACAAATTCCGGAATAATATTGTATTTCCCTCTCTTTCACATTATTTTTAATAATATATATTTGGCTATGATTAAAATACTGGGATTTATTTATTACAGATCCATAATTTTGTGAATTTATTCATTTATATAATTATATAGAATTGAATATTTTTTAATTAAAAACAATTAGTTTTAAATTCAAACAAATTATATGGTAACTATAAAAGGAATATGTGATTTCACATATTGATAGAATTTATATATATAATCTTATATTTTTAGTATGTAATTTAACAAAATAAACATTTCAACACACTAAAATACAAGAGGATTTATAAAATACATTAACTGCATTGATTGTTCACTCTAGTTTGACCACTGTTTAATATTACACTATCATATTAGAGAAATATTCAACATTTATGTTCTTAAAAACCATTGTTTTCAACTAGTAGACAATAAACTGAATTTCGTATTTTTTATTATTTGGATTTTATGTTGTATATTCTGCCGTGATAACCATTTCATCATTGGATAATGTTTTGACTATGAATAATATTTAAATAAATATATTTAGGATGGATAATTGAATGAAATATTAATCTATCATATCGATATGATAAACTAGTAACTATGATTATTCTATAAAAACACTATTAGAAATATATGACTAAATTAAAATATATAGAAACATGGTTCATATATAAATGTGGACATCGTTATTTATAGAGACAATAGTTTCAGTTTTTTATAATTAATAAAATTAATCAATTGAAATTTTATTTAGAACTTTCATTGAAATAGGAAACATTATAATGTGATATGGGGAGTTATTAGATGATTTTATAATAAATTCATTATTTTCAAAACATATTTGAATCTATTTTATCAATAATTAAATTTGGATATGATTAATTATTTTGGTATATTGATCTGTATAGAATAATATTTTATTCAAGGTACTATGAAATTATTTAAATTTTTTAGTTTACCTAAAACACTAAATAATCACTAAATATTTGAGTAGTTGTTTATAATTGTTTTAAAAAAAATTATGTGGTCAAAACTCATTGGAATTTATCATTATGTTTTTTGGGTTTGGCAGGCACCAAGATGAGGAGTCAAGGAGTTTTGAATGTAAATGTGTAAAAAGGGTGGGAACAACTGCCATTTGAGTCTAGATTGATTCATGGAGACATTGGAAATGTCGTAAGGCAACCTTCTATAATGGGGTCTATTTAATGCAACATAGGTAGTCTTAAAAGATGTAAATCATGGCCACAATATTTTTTCACAATACAACACTGTCGTGATAGGCTCTGGAGATGGCCCATTCACGATGATGAGCGATGTGGTGTAGAGAAAGGTTTTTACATCTTAGTGGTTTTTGACTCTAGTACAAATTTAGTGTTGGATTCAACATGGGATGTAGACATCTTCATAGTAACTCCTATTAACTAAATACTCTCATCACCATGGGTCTAGTAGTGCAGTCCAAATACATATTTTACCATGGATTTTAATATGGTATCCTCCGATTGCGTTGTAGTCATTGTGGTATACAAGGTTTTCATAGGCGCGATGATGTTGTTTTATAAAAAAATGGATTCTTATAAGTACCACTAAAGCCCCTAGAACCTATTTTCCGTCACTCATTGTTGTCGAACCATTGGAACTCAAGGGTTGTTTCTAATGGATTTGAAGCCCCTTTTGATGGGGTTCAATTCTAACATCTTGTGTTTAATCAATGTTGATCGTAGTCAGGTTCATCTTTTTTTCAGAAGGTTTTTGGTAGAATGATATTTTATCCTCCAATTCTATATTTTGAAATTACGTTATATGTCCTCCATCATTATAAATGGGTTTAAATTTTACTTTATGTATTAATTCAAGGAACAAAATCTTTGTAAGTTCATTGTTTCCTCACAGAAGATAGGATTAGATATCCATGACATTGATTCATTATCATGCAAAGTATGTGGATGCTTTGAGTTAGGGTATTTATTTCAACTCATATTTATTTAGGTGAAATGAAATGTTGAACATGGTTTAACCATTTTTATGTAATTTAATGTAACCTAATAACGAATAAAATGGATTAAATGATAAAATTGGGTTATTTGTTGGAGTCACCGCTTTTTTCATTCAACCATGATAATAGTTTTCTTCTTATCTAGAATGATGCAGTTCTTTTTATACTATTATTTTTATATCCTGTATTTATACATTCTATATAATGTTGAAATTTATGAATTTTGATATTGAACCTAATTTAGATAATGTTTTGTAGGTAGGATTTATAATTAAAGAGGATTCATGATTAAAAAATCTAGTGTTTCTATTAATTTGATAGTAATAAAATTGATTCATGTATTATTGTTTAACTGATTATGATATTCTATGAGTTAATGGATTTGGGTGAAGATCGTGAGGTTTGAATTCATGTTGATGATAATAAAATGAATGATTATTTAGTATTGTTATTCCTTGTTTTTTTTTTGAAAATTGAAACATATAATACAGATCATATGTAAATAATTTTATATATTTTTCCATATTATTTATTAGTTTTTCATAGTTAGAACCTGTTGAGATTACCCAACCATGATTAATTTATCACTGAGAGGGGGAAGGGGTGAATCATTGATATCTTTTTCATTTATTTTTCCTTTATTAATAAATAACATTCCTCTCCAGCTAGTAAATTCTTTATATGATGAAAAAAAAAACACATAATCAAATAAACTTAATAATTTAAAAGTTTCAGTACTCAACATTAGTAGAAACTCTGTGGTATGGTTTGGAAATAATCATATTCGAGACAATCCATTAGATACAATCATTTTATGTTGAACACACTATGTTTTATTTGACCTTAAATTCGTGTATCACAATGTTAAAAACAATTGTTCAGGGAATTCAAGTAGCACGAAATGATTTAATTCAATTTTTGTGACAAACTTGTTATGGTTGTTGTGGATAAACATTCACAAATATGATATTTCTAAACAATTCATTACATTCATACCTAGAAACTGGTATCAACACATAAATTTTTTTATGATAATCATTCAAATTTCTTAGTATGATTCCCATGATTGATTTCTTAATACATAATATATAACACTATTATAATACCATTGAAAAAAATAGGAGCATCTTGTTCATAATTTAGAAAATCTCAATATGATCTCCTCAGTCTAATTATCCAGCCCAAAACATTAAACAATTTATTATGATCTATCTTTTCTTCTTCGTTTTATTCTTATTCTAATGTATGATAAAATTTTTCATGTATTCTTGATTCAAAAGCATCTTCTTAATATAATTTTTTGGATTTTCTGTTGGAATAGGTGTTCATCAAAATCTACCATTCATCACACAAACTGAAAAGAGGAGCTTCAAAATACATTAACTACAACGATTGATCTCTCTAGTTTGACCATTGTTTCTTATTATACTATCATATTAAAAAAAAATATTCATCACTATATAACAATAATGAAAATTTTTAATGTTGTAGAAACTCAAATAAAATCCTTCTTAATTATTATTTGGAAACTATGTTGTATATTATATTTAAATAACAATTGATAACTGGATAATTGTGTGATTATGATTCCTAATTAAAAAATATTATAAATAAGTAGAGTTGGATTTTATTTTATACCAACAGATCTCTATGGTAATAATGTAATTATTATAATTTAATATCAAACACTATGATAAATATAATAATAAATTAAAATATTTAAAAAAATAGTAAGAATGTAGATTGGAAATTCATTATATATAGGAAAAATATTTTCATGTTTATATATTTATATTATTAATCAATTGAAAATTTGATTAAAATGTTCATTGAAATTTTTATATTTATAAGATGATATCGGTAGTCCATTGAGTTTTTTTATAATATATTGATAATTTTTCATACATATATTGGAGTACATGTTATCTAATATTGTGGCTAGATAACCTGAATTATTCTAGTATAGTGATCTTTATAATATAATATTATTAATATATGTGTAAAATAGAACTATTTAAATATATTATGTAATATGAAATTATAGAAATTCATTTAATATAAAATATTGTGTATTTGGTACTTTATTTTTTACATAATTTTTTTAATTGAATGAACAATATTGGTCTTTCCCTATTTGTGTATTTGGTGTGGGAGACACATGGGAGAGCATTCAAGAAGATTTATGGGTAAATAGAATAAAATGAGAGTGTTGTTACTATTTGAGGCCAAGATAAGGCATGGATCCCTTAGTAGTTTCATAAGCTTTGATTCTATGGTATGGTCTCCCAACTGCGTCTTCGGGAGGATTGAAGGAGGGAAATTGGGTCTACTATCGTTTTAGGTTTTCCTTGGTTGTGGTTGTTGGATACAGTGTAGTACATTACACTTTGATTAAATGTAAACACCCGAACCTAGTTTCCTGGTGTTGGATCATTATTTGATTACATTGGCATACATACATGTAATACGAATCCCAAAGGACCAAGTAGTTTAGTATTATTTGAAACACAATACATATATAAGATCAATATTACATAATGAACAGAAGAAAATCACTAATTTATTCCACTAGAGTCATCACATCTCCTTGATTATGCATGGAAGTCATTCATAGAATACTTCTTCATGTCCTGAGAAAATGAATCATAAGAGAGGGGAGAGCTCAAATGCTCAGTAAGAGAAATAAATACAGTCAAAGATAATATAAATATTACACATGGTGAATAATTGAAAACACATTCCTTTTATATTAAACATGAACACATTATGGAAGGAATATTATATGAATAAATAATGCCATATCGAAACATAATCCTAGGTATTGATCTAGTCAAATAACCACATAAAATATCAATAGATGAACTCATATTGATGGAGTGCATTTTTCGGAACATTTAAAAATATTTTTTCAAGGCCTCGAGCACGATGCCTAATAATTAAGTCCTCAGCCATAATCCATATCACATTGGGAAAGGCATCAGCCAATTCCTCATCTAGTTGTATCTTGAGACCTACAAATGCATCGAGGGGCTATAGAGGTCTCCACCAGTCACACAATAATTCCAATGAATTCCTCATATGACCTGTGATAAACATAAACAACATATTAATTCATATTTAAAATATCATATGAAATGTGACAAAAATTCCCCAATTATTGAACATAATCCGTAACCATTCAGAATAATATGGTGATTGGTTTTAGAACAGTTCATCCACAATAGAGTTAGTTAGAAACTGTTAAATAAAATATTGTAGATGAATTAATAAATTATTAAAATAAATAGTACAATTGAATTAACAAGAGAGTTGAATTAGATGAAAACACTCTTATAAAATCATTATGCAATTCTTGAGACAAATTTTTTTTGAAAAGAATAGTTCTTTTGGAAAAGTATTTGTATAAAACTAGATGTGAGGTAATATCATATTTTCATAATTAGATGAATGATTTTATAATGATAATGGTTTCCCAAAACAGATCATTATGTGCCCTTGGAAATAGGACAGAATTTGAGAAATTCCCTTGGATCGAGCTTGTATTTTGGAAACAACTTTGAAAGTTCTGCTAAAAATGTGTAATTGTCCATAAAATAAGGAAGGATTCGGGTTTTTACAAATATATGATACTCAAACTTAATATATGATGAGTACATAACAATACATAATAAATTCATTGTGTTAATTAGACAATTAAAGTATCCCGAATGAAAATGGATGTTCGGGTGGAAAACCCCATACCTTAACACCAAACGTGTTACGCTCTTGTAATTAAGTTCCTGGAATATGAAATTATACATGCCAATAAATTATTTCATAACATATTAGGCATTTATTGAGTTCACCAAAATTCTGGTTAGTTCATTTATGTCTTTTTTGACAATTATTGTCATGAATTTCGTCGTTCCGGCGTGTTCGTTTCCTGTATTTTCATATTCGGTTCACCTGAATTTAACTAATGATTTTGAATGTATTTAAATCACCATAATTGAAATAAGATATTATTTATGAACATCAATAATTGTAAATGTCCATTTCTATCATTTGGTTACATGGAATTAGGATGAATCAATATATGATCACCACTTCAATTATTCGGCGGTATTTGGAATATTATGAATTTTTTTTCACATGTATCTTATTTATATGTACATATTTTGGTACCTGAATATTAATTAGATAATAAAACATATATTATAGTCTGGTTCAACCATTAAAATGGTTTCATGACTTGTAATGAAGAATAAATTGAAGAATAAAACTTCATCGTCCACGAAGATTAAAAATAGGAACTCATGGATGTTGATTTCATTTATAAAATAAAAGGGAGGGAGCAAGAATATTTGTGATGGTTCTCCCATTAACATGATATAAATCCAATATATAGATGTTACGGGAGTTATACTAATCATATGTGCAGAGAATGTGAGGATTGGTTTACAAAAAACGATAAATTGAAATAAAACCAAATGAAAAAGAAGGGTACTTTGCCTCTTGAAATAAACTCCTTTAGAAACACATTAATGGAAGGGTTATTGGTCTTTTGGATAGAAAAAAATCTTCTTGGATGAGGGGACAGACTAGGGAAAGGTAATTGTGTAGAACATTGAGGAGCTTCAAGGCATAGAGTAGTGAAGAGAAGATGGAGTGGTGAGAGGTTTTTATAGTGAAAGAGAGGAGTAAATTATAAATATTTAATTCATTATTTTACTATTTCCCTCATAAAAACCAATATTATTGTTTCATGTGACCATTAATAGTTATAATGGAAAGTGAGTTCGAACAAAGTGGCCTTACATCACATATGGTGTCATAATTAGTGTATTTAACAGAAAATTTGTATATTCGGTATATTATCGCATTTCATTATTCATAAAAAATTCTTGAATTTCACAAAAATCCAAAAAAATCACCCCTTAAAATTATTGATTGAAGAATTAAAAACTAAAATCCATTTTTAAAACATAACTTTATAAATATTATTAATTTAATTTTTAAACAAGGTCATAGTTAATTAAAAATATAACAATCTTGAAGTACAATTAGTTTAATGTGACAATGAGAAATTAATTAATATCCCATTATCATATTGCCTTAAGAAAATAAAATAATATTATTATTTAATTTTCAAGGGGAATATTACTATTCCTATTACTATTCATATGGGTATGTTACTACTCACCAAAAATTATGTTTGTTCTATCATACTTCAAAAGACATACTAAACACAACACTAGATGAACATTTTTTGAAATTCCAATCATAGAATAGGAATATTGTTTTTATAAAATAGCATTCTGTATTTATTTTAAAAAACATAGGGTGTTACATTCTCACATCTTTACAAAACATTGGTCCCCAATATTCATAGTATATTACCTAAAACGATTTGGGTATGTCTTTTACATACTCTCCTCAGACTCCCATGTCTCATTCTCCATCATATGGTTCCTCCATAGAACTTTCACAAGATGAGTAGTCTGATTTCTCAATAGTTGTTTTCTAGTATCAAGAATTTTGAAAGGCTCTTCACAATAAGATAGAATGGGCTCAATTTCAACTTCTTCATATGTGAGTAGATGTGTTTGGTATGGCATATACTTTCTTAACATTGACACATGGAACACATTTTGAACATTTGGGAGACATGGCTGCTTTTCCAAATGGTAGGCTACATCTCCAATTTGGTTAAGTATTTCAAAATGTCTGATGTACCTGGGGAATAATTTTCCGTTCATACCAAATCATATAATTCCCTTCTATGATGATACCTTTAAGAAACAAGATCACCTTCTTGAAAATCCAAATCCTTGCTTCAGTTATATGCATATATCTTTTACCTACATTGTGGTATTCTGATGTGGTTCTAGATAATCCTCACGTTATCCATTATTTCTTAAACATGTTCTAAGCCCCCAAGCTTTCTTTCACTAGAATCATCTCAAAATGTTTGTGTACGACATATCCTCCCATATAATGTTTCATATTGTTCTATCTGTATACTTCAATAGATGGTACTGTTTTAGGAAAATTCTACGAGAGGTAAATACTAATCCCACCTGACTTGAAAATCAAGCGAACAAGTCCTCAACATGTCTTGTATTGTGTTAATTTTCCATTCTGATTGTCCCTATGTTTGTGGGTGGTAGGAAGTGATCAAATGAAGATCTGTATCTAGGGCCTTTTGAAAACATTTCCAAAATCATGATATATAATGTGGATAATGATAAAAAACAATCGATATGGGTACTCCATGATGTCTCCCAACTTTATAACATATAGTCTTGCTAGACGTTCAAGTGGTAGATCTTCTCTTATAGCAAGAAAATGTGCTGACTTGGTAAGATGACCAACAATGACCCATATTTCATCATTCCTTCTAGTAGTCCTTGGTAGTACCATGACAAATTCCATCATGATATTATCCTATTTACAAACAGGTATGGGAAGAGGATTCAATACTCTCCCAGGCTGTTGCCATCCAACATTCACTTGTAGACAAACCATACATCTTGACACAAAATTATAAATCTCCCTCTTCATGTTCTCCCACCAAAAAATATACCTTCAAATATCTATACATCTTTGTTCTTCCAGCGGTATAGAGAAATTAGAACTAAGACATCATCAAACAATTCCCTTTTTAGGTCAGGTATATCTAGAACACAAATACTCTTCCCAAATTTCAAAATTCCATCTATATATACGAAGTCACTCAATCTCCCATTATTCATAGCTTTAATCATCATTTGAAATTCTCCATCATCAGCCTGAGAATTTTTTAATCCATTCTAGTAATGATTTTTTGGAAGCCTTTTGAAAAAGAATTGATGTTTTACCTTCCATGGTTATTCCCATAACCATCTTTACTAGATCCATGAAAATGTGAACCCTTTCAACTATCATCTAGATCAAAACTCCATGATACATTTGGCTCGAAGCATCTACCAGCTTAATTGCCTTCCCCGGGTAGTAGTGTATCGTGCAATCATAATCCTTGAGTACTTCAAGCCATATCTGTTGCCTCATGTTGAGTTCTTTCTATGAAAAACTATACTTCAAACAATTATGATCAGTATAAATCTCACATTTTCATCATAGATATAATGTCTTCATATCATAAAAGCTATTATTACATTAGCTAACTCAATATCATGAGTCAGATAGTTGTGATCATGATTTTTTAGGTTTCATGATTCATAAGCAATAGCCCTATAATTATTCATTAGGGCACAACCACGCCATTCCATTGAATCATCACTATAAATCACAGACCTATCATTCCCGGATGGTAGAGTCAATATAAGAGCATTGACTAATATTCTCTTAAGTTCCTCAAAACATTTTTCACAATCTTTTGTCCACACAAATTTAACCCCTTTACGTTTGATCTTTGATTGCGGGTTGTCCAGTCTAGACACATTCTGCGTGAAACGTAGATAATATCCTACAATGCCAATAAAACTGTGTTCCTCAGTTATTTTTGTTGGTGTAGGACAATCTTGAATTGCCTTTTTCATCGCATGATCAACTAATATTCTACCCATAGAGACAATATGGCCAGGAAAACAAAATCTCCTGAAGCCATAATTCACACTTTCTTAACTTCTCATAAAATTCATTTCTTCTAAGATTCTTCATGATAATGGGCATGTGATTTTATGATTTTCGTAGCTTTTAGAATAAAACATGATATAAACATTAAATACCACTACAATATCATCGAGATATTCATTGAAAACACTATTCATTAGATCCATGAAGATGGTGGGTGAATTAGTCAATAGTAAACTCATAATGTGTGTACCTAGTTCGAAATTTTGTTTTCGGAATTTCTTCTTTCTTCACACTCAACTGATAACATCATGAACGATGGTAAATCATTGAAATGTATTGATCTCCATTTAGCTGGTCAAATAATTCATCAATGCGAGGAAAGGGATACATTTTTTTTGTCATAGCATTGATCTCCTTGTAGTCGATACAAAACCTCGTATATCCATCGCTCTTCTTAACAAAAAGTATAGGGGCTCACCACGGAAAAACAGGATGGAGAATAAATCCATTATTATTCAATTACTCTAGTTGTTTCATTAGTTCCACTAATTTCAAAGTGGACATTATATAAGGAGAATTCGGTATGGGCCTTGAACTAGGAAATAATTCAATTAAAAACACAATTTCTCATTCTGGAGGATGTCCAAGAAAACCATCTAGAAACACATCAACATATTCTCTCAAAATAGGTTCATCCTTATTGTGAACATTACTTTCCTCACCCACAATTATTTCATTCTCTTCCTCCAAAATAATTGAATTTAGTTGAGCTACTGGGGGTGGATCTAGATAAGGATCAGGTGGTGACGATTCTTCTATAAAGATATGGTGTTATGTATCATAAACATAAAAAATTGTATCCTCTTTATTCTTAAATTAAAATTTTGCATCATGGTCTGAATGCCAATCAATACAGATGATTATATAAAATTCATTCATGGGTATGATGATAAGATCCACAGATAAAGAAACTTTATATGCCCTAATAAGAACTGATTCACATAACTTTTTAGCAATGATATTTCCCTTAAGAGATTTTAATGACAACTCCCATCATTAATCAAATTGGAAATATATATATTTTTTAACAAACTGGGATAATCTGAAACTATGCGATGATCTAGAATCATATAATGCATTTTCAAAACTTGGGGAAACAATTAATGTACATTCCAACCATGTCATTAAGAACATCAATCTATGTAGTTGTGATTGCATAAGCTTTTCCCAGATCCATTGGACTTTTCTATTGCATATTTCATTGATGTCTTATAAAATAATTATCACAATGTCCCATCTCTCGATAAATATAACATCAAACATCCTTGGCTTCCTTCTTATCCTTGGAATCACCAGCAATATGTCCTCTATTATCACATTTTTAGCATACTTCATTCCCTTTTAAGAACTCACCAGGGTGTTTCCTTCCACAATTGTCAAATGGTGGAAATTCAACTCTTACCATCTTCCCTATTTACCTATTTCCTTTACCAGGGTTTTCATCAGCCCTCTTATTTTCATAGTTTCCCTTAATATCATATGACATATAGAATTCTTTTTCTTTCTTAAAGCACGTGGAACTATATCCTTATATTAAGAGAAACATTGGGAGACTAGTGCCTGCTAGAGAAAATGGCTTTAGGCCATCAATGAATCGATCAATTTTTCTCCTCAAATTTCGTATGTAGTCCACAACATGTCTTTCTTATCTTGGAATGTTTTCTTCGTACCTTGCAACATTATCATCTTCCTTATTCCTCAGATTCATGAATTGTCTCTCAATATCTGCTCGCAGCTCACGAGGGAAATATTTTTCTATGAATATTTCTTTAAAATACCTCCATTCCATCTCTTTTATCTCTTCCTCATCCTTTTTGTTTTGTATTATGGACAACCATTGATCCACATATCCCGATAGAAAATAGACTACCATGAAAACCTTCTCTCATTAATTACATCCCAAGGCAAGAAATATCTTTTCAAGTTAACATATCCATTGCTCTACTAAAAACGGATTTGTAGTCATATTGAATGATGGAGTTTGTCGTCTCATAAAACAATCTTGAATGGATCCTCCATGTGGTGTATCTGGATACTCCATAGAGGTATGGTTATTATTCATAACCAAAGTAATTTGTCCCAATATATTTATGAGTTTCTTAGCACCAGTCACATAACCAGAAACAACATCATTATCATGCGTCGAAGGAAAATCCTTATAGGGGACATGTGTATTTGTGTGATTTCCATTCCGTCCACTAGGCACCATATCTAGATAATGGAGTACACTAGATTAGGTTTTGATACCTAATGTGTAATCTTAACTAAAAAATACTCAGAATAATTGACATCATAAGCATGCATAATACCATATTCACAAATATAGTTTTTTAAGGAATATTTTACATTTCAATCCTTCATATTGCCCTATAAAGAAGATGTGAATTATCCTAAGCATTTCCCACAGGAGTTTCGTGTCCAAGAGTTCACAAAGCCTCATTGTCATGCACTAGTTTCATTCGAGTCTAGCTCAAAGCGATGTTTTCTGGTTTTACCCCTAGATACATCTGTGCCAGGAATGCCTCTACCTGCTCATATCCAGACAAGGATGTAATGCATGAATGATCCAAATAATCTATTCCTTAAAAAAATACCAGCATGTTACTATATGTATATAATCAAATAATAACATAGGGACACTTCCTTAATTTTATGTTTTCAAAAACTAATTTCCATGTATTCTATTAAACTTCCTATAATACCAACTGTAAGGAACAGACCCCAGTTGATTGTAGTTGGTGCCTTATTTTATTATGTTGGCATACATACAAGGAATACAAATTAGCAAGGGACATGTAGATTAGTATTATTGGAAAAAATATACATAAATAAGTTCAAAATTACATAAGGAAAGAAAAAAACATAGTAATTGATTCCACTAGAGTAATCAGATCTCCTAGATTATGTTTGCAAGTCATTTATATGATACATTTTCATCTCCTGAGAAAATGGAACATAAGAATGGGGTGATCTCAAGTTCTTAGTAAGAGTAAGCAATATAGAAAAAGATAATAAAAACATTAGATATGGTGAATAATTGAAAAAACATGCCTTTAATAATAATCATGTACAAATTATGGCATAAATATGAGCTGATTAAATAATTCCATAATACAACATAATCATGGGTATTATACTAGTCGAATAAACAAATGAAATTTCAATGGATGAACACATAAATATAGATGCAAAATTCCATACTTTCTAAAACATTTTTTCAAGGCCTCGATGAAGACGTATGATGATTAAGTCCTCAACCAAAATCTATATCACATTGGGAATGGCCTCAGCCAATTAATCGTCTAGTTGTCACATGAGATATAACGTTACATTGAGGGGATATAGAAGTCCCCACCCATCATATAATAAGTTCAATTCATTCCTACTATGAGCGGGGATAAAAATAAACAAAAAAGACATTCATATTGAAACTATCATATGAAATTTAACAAATATTCCCCAATTATTGAACATAAACACTAACAATTTAGAATAATATGGTGAATGGTTTTAGGACAGATCATCCATAATAGAGTTAGTCATAATCCGTTAAGTAATATATTTTAGATGACTTCATAAATTATTAAACCCAATAATAACATTAAATCTACGAGAGTGTTGAATTAGATGAAAACACACATATAAAATCATTATGCAATTATTGAGATAAGTATTCTTTAATTGGGAAATGAAGAGTTCTTTTGGAAAAGTATTTGTATATAACCAGAAGTGAGGATTGAAATTTTTTTCATAATAAAATGAGTTATTTTATAAAGATAAAGGTTTCCAAAAATAGATCATAGAGTGCCATTGAAAAAAGGAACGAATTTGAGACATTCCCTTGGATCGGGCTTGTATTTTGGAAACAACATTGAATGTTACATTATAATTGTGTAACTGTCAATAAAATAAAAAGGGGTTATGGTTTGTACAAATATATATGATTATAACATAGAATATATGATGAGTAAATAGAAATACACAATAATTTCATTGAGGTAATTATACAATAAATGTTTCTCGAATAAAAATGGATGTTCGGCAGGAAAAACCCTTTCCTTAACTCCAAACGTGTTCCTATATTGTACTTAAGATCCTGGAATATGAAATTATATGTGTTAATAACTTATTTCAGAACCTACTATACATGTATTTAGTTTACCATAATTCTGGTTAGTTCACTTATGTCGTTATTGAAATGTTATTGAATTGATTTTCATCGTTCTAAAGTGTTTGTTTCATTTATTTTCATATTTGGTTCACTAGCTTTTATGTAATGGAGTACAATGGATGTAAATCTCAAGAATTGAAATTAAATATTATTTATGAACATTGATAATTTTTAATGTCCATTTCTATCATTGGGATACATGGAAGGAGGATGAATCCTTATATTACCACCACGTCGATTATTCAGTGGTATATGGAATATTATGAACTAGTTTTGGAATATAACTTAATTATATATAAATATTATGATTCATGATTATTGATTAGGTTATAACAAATATATTGTAGTCTATTTCAACCATGAATATGGCTTCATGACCATTAATGATGAAGAAATTTATGAACAAAACATCATTGTCGACGAATGTTATAAATCAGAACCTCGTAGATTTCTATTTCGTTTATAAAATAAAAGTGAGGGAGTAAGAATATTTATGATGGTTCTTCCATTCACATTATATAAATCCATAATATAGATGATAATGGAGTTATCATGATCATTTGGACATAGGAGGTGAGGAGTGGATAACAAAAGAATCTAAATTGAAATAAAACCAAATGAAAAAATAAGGGTACATTACTTCTTGAAACAACGTCTTTGAGATAGTCCTTAAGGGAAGGGTTCATTGTCATTTGGCAAGAAAAAAGCTTCTTGGACGTGGGGAGAGACCATGGAAGTTTAATTTGGCAGATCTTTTATGATATTCAAGGCGTTGAAGAGTGATGAGAAGAGGGAAAGGTGAGGGTTTTTACAGTGGGGAGAGTAAATTTTGAATATTTATCTCATTGTTTTATTATTTCCCCCAATACAACAAATAGTATTGTTTAATGCCATCCATAATAGTAATAATGTCATGTTTTGTCGATACAAGTGGCCTTACGTTATATATGATGTCATAATTAGTGTATTTAACAGATAATTTGTATATACTGTATATTATCATATTTCACTATTTATCAAAAAATCTAGAATTTCAGGAAAATCCAAAAAATTCACCCTTACCATTTATCGACATGTAGAATTAAAAAGTGAAATAAATTTTTCAAAAATAAATTTTTAGATATTATTAATTTAATTTTTAATTAAGTTCATAGTTTATTAAAAAAACATATCTTGAAGTGCAATTAGTTTTATGGGACACTGAAAAATTAATTAAGATACGATTATCATATTTCATTAATAAAATAAAATCATAATATTATTTACTATTGAAGGGGAATATTACTATTCATATAACTTTTCATGTTACTATTCATATGTGTATGTTACTATTTACAAAAAATCAAGTTTGTTCTATCAGACTCACAATGATTTACATAACACAACTCTAGATAACAATTTTTTGAAATTCCGAACATAGAACAGGCAAGGTTTTGTTTATAAAATTGAATTCTATATTTATATTCAAAACCTTGGGGAGTAACATTAAAACTCTAGAATGGATTGATGGGGTTATGTCGTAGTTTTTTTAGGATACTTCCAAATTAGAGGTGGATGTAACAAGGGATGTAAGATTTGTTGTAGTCCCTCCACTGTATAAATTTTATATGCACCGTGGATTTGGTAGTGGATCCCAGACATGGGTTTTATTAGGGGTTGTGATATGGTCTCCTCCAAGTTTGCTGTGGTATAGGTGGTTTCCTATGGAATATTTAGTGCTGCACCGTGGTCCTATAAGAATCTGTTTCGATACAAATACCACCATTGAAAAAAGACCAAATATTCGCACAATGAATCTTCATGAACTATATGAACTAATGAGTGAATTTATAAGGGTTTAAGGCCCCTATTCTGTAGGGATGAATCAAAAATTCCCATGTTTAGTATGTACTAGTCATAGGCAGGCTCTTCCACTTTTCTAGTAGTTTTTATTTGTTTCATTTCATTTTATTCTATATCTTTATTCAATGATATAGAATAATATATCATTAATTATAATAGAGAAACATTTTTCATTTATCTATGATTATGTGGAAGCAAATACATTAGATATTGTAATTTCCCATAGGTAGAGTTGATGATTGATCTGTAACGTTGATTAATTATCTTTCATAAAATGTCTAAGCATTGTGGTATATGACTCATTTCTTCATGGATGTAATTACATGAAATTATAAATTTACATGGTCTTATCATTTGGGTTGTAGTGGAATTATACCAATAATTATTATAGATGATTATAGAGTAGAATTATTTTATGTTTTGTGATCGCATGTTTTTTCATTGCTATGGGATATTGGATAGCTTCATGATTTTATGGGATAGTGATATATCTATACTATGCTTTGAATATCTTGTTGTTCTTCACTATTTCTATTATTTAAATAAATTAATTTGGATAATGAACATAAATGCATTAATTTTTTTTGGATCTATAATTAATTAAATAAGAGTCATGTTTAACAAATAAGATGTTTCATTTAATATTACGGTAATAAAATTTATGCATGTATGGATTTTTTATTAATTGGGTAATTATGTATCTAAATGGAATTTGATGAAGAACAAGAATCCAAAATGCTATTTTATTATCATATAAGTCATCTCTAATGATTTTAGTTCTTAAATGTGTTTTTAGGATCTGAAATCAAATGTCTGAGAGCATGTTTAAATATTTTAATTTACCTATTAGTAATTGGAGTTTCTTTATTTCATATTGAAAATTGAAATTAACCCATTACAATTGTTCTACCATTCAAATTAGTTTAAATAAAAATAATTTATTATAAAATGTATTTTTTAATATCTATTGGATTTTGGTTTCATTGGACAACATGAGATGATTTATGGGGAATGGTGAATTGTTTGGCTATGTCAATATTGGAAACCAGCATGTAAATCATATGTATACATATTCAATTTATTTTTAAAAATCAATGGATGATTTTACCAAACATATCCAATCCATCAATTGATTTGACTCTGTCCATGTACTGCTGGGTTGGTCGATCAATGTTGGACTCAATCCAGTCTCCCCATTGCATTGTAGATAGCTGACAAGGGTTATGGAATGGGGCATCACCATCCATGTGGTTCCTAAATTTGAGATACAAAATAGATATGAAAATAATATTATTGAATTTTTGAGTTCATCTAGTAATAAAATATCTATATTCTTGAAATTGAAACCCTCTCACCCCATGTACATTGTTTCATCTTGTGGGTGGTTAACCATTATTTTTCTCTCACTCAGTGTAGAGAATCCTATTTCATGGATTCAATCATGATGTTGTTGTAGTTATAATATTCATAGTAAATTTCATCTACTACCTTGATGACTCCCCTATATTACACTGTAATGTGGAACATGGAGGAACATATCGGTGTCCATCCGGATTGTAGATGTGGGACCATATCTCAAATATGGATACCAAGCATGATCATCTTATAAAAGATCATATGAAACAACAAGAAAAATGTTGTTGGATATTAATGTGATATAGACACTTTGAAATGTGTTCATGGTTTAATGTTTTTCTAAAACTCGATTTCAAATATGTTGCTACTTTAGTGCGCAGTTTCCATTTTAGAACAGTAGTGAATTTCATGTGGATTTCTACATTGCTTCTATACACAATAATCTGTTTTTTTTTTCAGAATTTAGTTATAGTACATGTTTTGGTCATTTTCATTTCATACAGCATGTCCTAAAGGGATCAAATCATGTAATCATGGTGTTTCAGTTGTTTTCTATTTTCAATTAATCTTCTATAATTGATATTGTTGTACTATCCCTAGTTCAACACTCTATTTTGCTGTGTTTTCATTTTAATGGAATTCTTTTTTAATTTTTTTTATACTAAATTAAACCATATTTTTATTCATTAGTCCATGGAAATATTTTTGAGGCGGTTTTATTCTTCTATTATCATACAACTATGTTTTATCAAGGCCACCTAAAAAATAAATGGCATCTGCAAATTATGAAATAGAAAAATATAAATGGTGGAATGATTTAAATTTTTGATAATTAAATATGTGAGCCATGTTATTCCAACAAGTGAAACATACATCCCTTTGTAGACCATTGAAACTACCTGTATCTCAGTTCAAAGATTGTCAAATAGTCACAACCTATTGATATGTTTATCAAAATGATTTTATGAAATAACATTTCTCTTTAATATTATATTTATGTGATAAATGTAGGTTTTGGGCGCAATGAATGCGTGGTTGGGATGAGGGCCAAAATTGATTTTTTCCATGATCAATGATTGTTCTGGGATCAATATGATGGATAACATAAGTTTCCAAGAAATATATTCAATGATTTAGATAATGGAGGAAGATGTCTAAAACCATTAGCAAGGATCTTGCACAGAATTTTTATAATAAATTTTATTAATTTCATAATGGAAAATAAAACACGGATATTCGGTATTTTATTCCATGGTGATGTTGGTCATTTGGAATGACACTTTTATATTATCTTGTTTCACTTATTAGGATCCAAACTAGAATCCATCTAGTTGTATTCCAGATGGGAACCATTGGCCTCAGATTGACAATGCTCATTCTTCGAGTGCTAGAATGGTGAAGCGAGTGTCTTGTGTGGTTCATTCATGATCTCTTTTTTTCATCCATGATGAACATCTCTCATTCATTAGAGTGGTAGAAAGAGGATTTGAGAGAGATATTTTTTAGCTCAACAATTCTCAATTCACCAGGATTGAGGTTTGGTACATGACCCAATAGAAATATGCGTCTATATATTGACATGTGGCTTCAGTTACAATATTTAATTGCATAAAAACTAACAAATACTTTCATATCATTATATAAATAACATGATATAAATAATAATATCGTGTCATAATTTATAGTGTTCCAACATGAGAAATATTTATTTATAAATAAAATTTCGCATCACAAAATTATAGCTACGTTATTTTAATTTGTTCCAACTAGTCAAATAATTATTTATCATAATGAAATTATTTATTATACTACTGAATCAGCCATATTCCACTGAAATTCCACTTACTTTTAATGAACACCAAAATAAATAAATGAATAATTTATTCTATAAAAAGTATTTTATTTAGAAAATAGTAACTAAATATTTATTAAATGTTGAATAAAATAATTATTATTTACGGATAATCTGCTGAATAAATAATTATTTAATTTATGAAATCATTTTAACTTGAATAAAATCTTTCCACTATCGTGGGAAATGTATTTATTAATTAAATTAAAGTAGAATTTAATCGAGACCACCCGAACACTTAGTGTGTGACCCTGTAGGATTATTTTTCATTGGCATTAGGAGGGTTTGAATAAAGTCCAAGTGTAATGTCTTCCAATGAGGAAAGGAACCATAGAAAAAGAACATAACATCACAAAAACAACAACCACATACCGATTCTCATTGTGTAATATAATCCCTTTGTCGCAATACTTCATCATGTAGGATTCATGATAGTGTTATCAACCTTTGTGCTCCATACGTCATTCTTTGACTACCTAAAATTAAATCATACTTACACCATGAACATGGAATTTAGCATGAAGGTCCTATTTCATTCAACGGTCCGAAATATCATGTTACATAAATAGAAGGGAAAAATTCATCACCGACTTATCCATTTATAACATGTAATTTATGATTTACCCAACATACCCGACTTCCAACCAATTGTCTCCATGATAGTTTTTTAGTAAATCAACATGAGTGAGCCATGACACATATTAAAGATAATCATAAAGTCAAAGGATCATTACACACTCTCATAGATAGAAATATCCAATGACACCAAAATATATAAAATTCAAACTAGCATGTTTGTTTTAATAATCTCTTGTCTTAGAGATTACAAAGGGCGATCATCATGCGAAGATGTATCATCTACTATTGAGTACTCGCACATGAAAATTGGTATGCTTTGTGTCCCATCATAGATTGTCATCCAACCGTAGAACTATATTTTTGAAAATTGGTATAGTATTTCAAGGTTCTCATCATAGAGGGAAACTTAAATGAAAAAATCAATACAAGAAATACTGATAGAACATTATTACATCATAGTCATGCAGAACAATGAAAAATGTGTAATACATTAAATATACATGTAATCAAATTAAAAATAAATGGTTCTAGTAAAAAAACTCTAAAAAACTCCCACATGTACTAGAGCCAACTACCTATGACTTTTAGTATGCTAGACCACACAAGATGATCTTGTTTATACTGAGTCAAAGCATTAGACAAGAGGTATGCCATAATGTCTTCAATGGAAATACTACTCACTGCAACTTTGCCTCTCTGAGAAAAATCCCTCAAGAGATGATTCTTTTGATGTTTGTTCTTTGTCCACTGATGTGACCTTGGTGCTTTTGACAGTTCCACCACTACAGTAATATCACAATATAGTTTGATGGGATCTTTACTGCTAGGTATCACATCTAGCTCCGAGATAAATCATTGCAAACAAACTACTTCTGTAGCTACATCATATGTTGTGATATACTCATACACTTATATTGAATCTGCAACAGCACTATTCATTGATCTCTTTTAGCATAATGCACCTCCATTAAATTCTCAATACATATGGCACATCTATCCTAGTAAATAAAATGGCATATATGACTAATCCAATCACTGATGTATATCGACTCTGTTCCAATATCATTATTTCCTCTTCTGTCTAGGGACACATTTTCATAGAATGATAAATACCTTGTCATGATGGAAAAAATCACCTATTAGATACTTTCATACTGAATCTCTTCAGTATCTTATTATTATATGTACTTTGACATAATCCCAACAATATCATAGACCTATCATGATAGATTTTGATATAAATAATATACACTACCTCTCCCAACACCTTCATGAAGAAGCACAAATTCAACCATGAATTAACATATTATAAGATAGGTATCTCATTTCCAATAAGTAAAATGTCATCATCATATACTATTTGGAAAATGATTGCACTCCAACTAAACTGATTGTAGACATAAGTATCACATTAATTCTTGATAAAACAAAATTCTCTTATGGATTTATCAAAATGAATGTACCAGGACCTGGATGCTTTCGTTAATTTATAACTAGATTTCTCTAACTTGCATAACTTATTAGCTTCTTTATGAGTCGTAAACCCTTCGGGTTTTTTCATGTATACATATTCTTGAAGGTCCCCATTAAAAAGATGATTTGACATCAATTTTCCAAATCTCATTCTAGGGTATGCGGCAATGGCCAATAGAATTCTGATGGATTTCAGCATTGAAACTGGTTAAATGTTTTCATCGTAGTCAATGTATTGATGTTGTTTGATACCATTTGAAACAATTCGTGCCTTATAGGTATTAACATGTTCATCCATATCTAGTTTCATCTTGATTAACAATTTATACAAATAGGTTATACATCTATTAGAGGGTCTTCCAAAATCCATATTTTGTTTGGAACATGGCATCCATTTTCAGAATTCTTGGCTTCTTTCAACATGGAAAAATATCTCCCACTTACTACAACGTTTTTGTTTAGAGGAACATTATTATGAACTAATATTGATTCACCGTCATCAGTAAATTGAAAACCATACCATTCAAGTTATCCATCATCCCTTATACACTTACACAGTTCTTTAGTCACTGGACCAATTCATTCTTCCATGGGGATTTGTGGAATCTGTTTCTATATGAACTCTTTTGTTCGTACAGCATCAAATTCAATAAACTCAATCTCACCCACACTATATATTTTTGATATTCTCTCCCCTTCAATGAAAATGGAATGTCTTGCCACTATAACGATTTTCTGATGGGTTATATAGGTAATATCCCCCTTTACCCTAGGAAATCCTATAATGGCTCACATTGTTCCTCAGGGTGCATGTTTGTTACCTGAAGAGGTCGTAAAAAACACATCACTTCCCCAGACATGTAAATTCGATAATACAGAATTCATTACACAGTAGAACTTTTATAGAATATAATTTTTATATTTAGTGGGTACTTGGTTTGTTATGAGTGCTGTTTTTTGAAATGAATATCCATTAATCGATAACAGAAGACTCACATGGCTCATCATTGATCTCACCATGTCTAATAGGGAGCAGTTCCTCCTTTCACTCACACTTCTCCAATCAGTCGTGTATGGTGGAGTGAGCTGGGAAATGATCCAAAACATATGTAAGGAATCAATGAAGTATTTGTTATGATTTTATCCACCAGGGTCTGAGTAGAGTTTCACAATCTTCAAAACTAGAAGGTTCTCAACATCATTCTTGTATTCTTTGAACTTATCAAAATAATTTGACTTATCTCTCATTAAGTAGATATATCCATATCCACTAAAATAATTAGTAAAAGTTATGATTTATGAGTTCCCTCCCCTTGATTCATGTGGAAATGGTCCACACATATCGGTATGAACCAATTCAAAAAGATCATTATCACTTTCACCATTCCAACTAAAAGGGGATTTGGTAATTTTTCCTTGAAAACATGTATGGGAAACACCAAGTCATTTTAATTTGGAAGAATATAAATATCCATCATGATGTAACATTGTCAAGTGTTTCTCATTTTCATTCCATATCTAGTGATTCCAAAATTGGGTGTGGAATGTGTCATGTGATGTATCATTCTTATCGATCATCATTACTTTGTTTGTGTAATCCAACACGTAAAGACCATTGTATAAATTACTCTTCCAAAGAAAATTCTATATTTAAAAAATATGAAACATTCTTCCCATAACATGAAAACAAAATCCATTTGTATCTAATCTAGAAACACAAATAATGATTTTAGTAAGATAAGACAGGATATAAAAACCAATTAACACTATGATCATCCTAGTTGGCAACGTGAGGTGGTAGTCCCTGATAGCTATAGTCACAAGTCTGGATCTGTTGGCTTATCGTAGATCTACCTCATATCAGTCATTCTGATTGAATATACTTATTTCATGTATATGGATAGATATATGGGAACCTCAAGATGTATTTAATAACAAATTTTAAGAAATATAAATATTTCATTCAATAGAAAACACTCCTAAAGCTTCCCCTTGCTTATTAGGTAGGTTGCAGTTATTTTTTTAGAGGCCCTTCTTACCACATGCGAAACAAAAAGCCTCATGATACCTTTCCTACCCTGTAATCTTCCTATTCATGATAGGCCATGAAGATGCTTTGGGAATAATTTTCATCACATTCCATTTCCTCTTATTCACCATAAAGAAAAATGATTTTCACACTTCATATATTTTTCCACAAGGAAAATATTGAATTGAATATTAGATATAGACTACGCAATTTTGATCACATAGAAATTGACAACAATGTTTTCAAAGATCTAAGAGAGTGATGCATGAATGAGATCAGTTCCCTATTCTTCGGGGAGATTAAATCCTATATTTTCCAAGCACAAAATGTAGACAATGTGTATGACTCCATGAGGCCCATCTAGGAAACATTCTATAGGGTTACATTGAAAATGTTCCTTAGATATTTCAAAACAATTCATGTCTTTCAGTATCTAGGTAAATACAACGAAAGAGCTCGAGCATGCTATAATCATCTATTTTTTCTTGAGACTTCATGAGATCACTATACATTGTTGATAACATCAACCATTTAAAGTCAACCGAGTTATTCAAATGTTTCGCATAGACTAGGAAATCCTCATCACTCACCTCATATATAAGAGGATTGGGTAATGCTGACTCTAGAACGTAAGAATATTATTCCTGGAATTGGATAACCTGAAGTCATCTAAACCAATCTTAGAAGTTACTAGAAGTGATGATGTCATCTCTATACAAAATTGATCAGAGAGAGAGTGTGGTTGATGAGAATATAATTATTATTATACAATTAAAAGAGTAGATCAGTGGTACATTATTGATTAATGTCTATGAGAAATAATAATTTTTAGTAAGTCTTCCAATGTATTTTTAGGTCCAATGTACCTCTCCATTAAACTTGGAATGTCCAATTTCCATTACATTTTAGTAGAATGAATCCATATTCCCCCTATCATAACATCAAAAAGTGTTGGTCAAGCTATTAGAGGGTATTTTGGTAGGAAGTTCATTGCCAACTGTGGTTTTTCAGTTCCATGATATGTTGAGTGGACTCCCAAATCCTGGAATCATTATATTTCATTTCTATAACTCCTTCCTCCAATATTAGAACATGTCTAGAAAGGGATAATCCTAATTATGTAATATGGTTATGTCAACCCCAATTCATTAAGAAGGGAATCCTGTATAAACATATGTGCCCAAACAAGGGTTTGTTAAACACATTGTTTTTTTGAATCTTCTTGTTAATAATTTAACGGAAGGCTTGGCCGGACATAATATTATATTTGATGGATTTTTATCTTTTATGTGTGAATTTATTTTTTAAATTACTACATGATTATTAATATTATTTGAAAAATACATAATTGATTAACCTATTCTTGATAATAATTACTCAATGCTTGGTATATTTTAATTTTATCTTGAATGATTCATTAATTCATTACTTCTGGGATCTTGAAAACACGCCGACAATATATATACTATGAAGATTATAGAAATATAAAAAAATTGTATGATCATGATATTGTTCTATTGGATATTTCATGTAGATTTTGATAATCTATCTCATGCCCTTGAGAAGAAACTCTTTGAACCTTTGGGGTTCGTGATTATTGAATTCCACATAGCCACATTTGTATCTCCTTGGATTTGTTTCACCTTTGCTAAAATTTGTGCCCACCTCCACTATCATTGGTGATCAATCCATTACATAAAAATTTATCCCACTTGAAGTTGAGGGAAAAAACATGTTTTTACATAAAAGAAAACATGGGAATGAAAGACCTGTATATTAATGGGGAGAAGGCTCGAAGGACAAAAAATTTAATTTAAATATATAAATTTATGAAATAAATCAAATAATAGGTATTGTTATATCTTAGGATCTTCCGTACATGTAATGATAATTACGCATAAATAAAACTACCATTCAATTCATTAATCATTCTTGGTTAAGATTACTCATGCTCGAATCAATTAAAAATCATTAATTAATAATTTATTTTATCTTAATACCATTTTCAGAATTTCCATGATATTCTCATGATTAATAATTATAAACAAAAAAATCATTTGAAATTATATTTTTACATAACTTGTAAATTGGAGGAAACCCGGAGAATTCTGATTCATAAATACCTAATGAGTAGAATTGAACATTAAACATATTTTAATTTTACCCCATATATATAATACCACCAATACATTTTGTGCCTTAGATTTATGCCTACACAATGGGAGACATCTCAAGGGTTTGTATTATATATATTTTAATAAATGTACGCATTTTGGAAGAATACATGGGATGTAGTTTTGACTACATGGTGTGTAATTTTAATCACTATCCATCTGAAATACACAACTGAGGACATGGAGTGTTGATGTACTTACGAAATCTGTGTAGTACATGGCATGTTCAATGGTCCACATGCCATTTAGTATTTATTTTACACAGTTTCCTTCCAGACATGTTCTGTTTGGGTTACACCGTCCAACCCTAACCCAAAGGGACTACATGTCGTTTACAGTGCACCACACTTTATGTATCCTAGAAACACAATTCCACCTATTTCTAATCAACAGACAGAGTCTTAAATACTTAGATATGATATGGTGACATGTCGTATTTTGGAGGACCAGTCTGAGGCATTGAACATAGAGTACATGTCATGAACATCCAAATTCATGATGTGTTTTCTGGTGTTGTATGGACCAGAAGCAATGGAACCTCTGGATGAGATCCTTTATTTTATTTTAATTATGATTAAAATTAAATTATCATTTCTATATGGTGTACAATAAATGAAGGAGGAAAAACAAATCACGAGATATAGATTTTCATAATAATTAACATTAATTGAAACAACATGATTATTAAATGCGTAAATTATCAACTAAATATTTAAATAATTATAAACTATGATGTAAAATTACATTAATACAACATGTGGGTCTCAAGTGCAGTGGAAGCATGGTTGGGAGAGGACCCAACCTCGATTTTTCCATGATCAATGATAATTCTGAGATCAATACGATAATGAATGCTAGTCTAAATAGAATATAATCAATGATTTAGATAAAGAAGGTATAGGCAGAACAAATTTAGAAAGGATCATTCACAACACATTTATAATTAATTTTATTACATTCATAACCAAAAATTATACCCGGATATTCGTTATTTTCTTCATTGATGATGTTGATCTTCTGTAATGAACCTACTAGATTATCTCGTTTTTTTGTAAACACCCAAAATTAAATATCTCTATCAGTTATCCACACATTCACAAATGGCCTCCGATCGAAAACGCTTATTCTCTAGGTGCTATTGCAGTAAAGCGAGTGTCTTTTGTCGGTCTGTCATCATCAATTTTTCTTCATCCTTGATGAACATCTCTCATTCTTGAGAGTGGAAGAATGAGGATTCGAAAGTGAAATTTTTTACCTCAAAAATTCTCAAATCACTGGGTGTGTGGTTCAATACATGGAACAATAGAAATACGTTTCTTTTGGTAGACATGGGACATCAGTTAAAATAATTAAATGCATAATAGAAATTAAATGCAATCATAACATTAGAAAAACCCATTCTATTATCAAAAATACCACATCATTAATTTTTGTGTGAAAAAATAATTATATATAAAATTATACGTCACAAAAATTATAGAAGTGATATTTTAATTTCTTCCAACTAGTTAAATAATAATATATCTTATTTTCAAATAAATATATTACTACTGGATCGGCATTGGTCTGCAATAATTACACATCCATTTATTGAACACCTGCATAAAGTAATAATTAATTTATTTTCATAAATAAATATGTTATTTACAAAATAGTAAATAGAAATTTATTAAATACTCAACAAAATAAATATATTTTACCAATAATTTGTTGGTGAAATATTTATTTAATTTATGAATTTATTTTAACATGAATAAATTTATTCCAATGTATTTATTAATGCTTTTCTTAATTATATCCAAATTGAATTTTACCGAGACCACCAGAACACATAGTGTGTGACCCTCAAGGATTCTCTTTCATTGGAATTATTCAGGTTTGCGTAATGTCCATGAGTACTGTCGGGAAACGGGTCAAGGCACCCAATTGAAATAACATAATGTTGAAACAACGACATCCACATATGAATTATCATTGTTTAATTTAATCCCTTAGTCAAAATATTTCAGAATGTAGGTTTCATGACCGTTTCATTAACTTTTGTGCTAGATACATTATTCTTTGACTACCTGAAATGAACTCGTTGTTACACCATGGCCGTGGAATTTTCTATGACGAATCTTTTTTAATCAAATGGATTTGATATCATCTTCCATAAATATATGGGACAAACAGTTTCTCAACTTATACTGTAATCAAATTCCACGCGTATCGTACCAAATATACCATACATCTCACCAACTATCTTTATGATGTTTTTCATCTGAAAATCAATGTCTGCGAGTCATGACACATATTAATGATAATCTTAAATTCTAACTGTCATTACACATTCTCGCATATAGGAATATATGATGACACCAAAACAAAATTAATTTCTTCTAGAGGATATGTTCTCATTATATCTTATCATGGAGATTACCATGTTCTTACATCATGAGAACAAGTATCATCTACTTATGAGTATTCACAAATGATAGTATATATTCTTGGTGTCTCATCATAGTGTATCATGAAAACGTGAAACTATATTTAAAAATATTATTATATCATTTCAAGGATCTAATCAAGGTAGGAAACATACATAATCATATCACTGGAAAAAATACCCTAGGGAATTTTTACATCATAGCCATATAGAACAATGAACAATGTGTAATACATTAAATATCAATTTAATAAATTTACAAATAGATAGTCATATGACAAAAAATCTAACTATAATGATCTGTAGGAGGTTTCTTCTCAGATCTACATATCTCATATGCGGTTTAAAATTGAAAAATTGTAAATGAAAAAAATTATTAACTAGTCATCTACATAAGTACCACAAATTATATACAATAGAGATAAGTCTTTGAAAAACCTTTTAGACACACCATGATGAGTTTAATAAAATATTATTACATATCCAAACATAATTTTTAATATTTTATATTTCGACCAAGAGATCATATTTTTTATTTCATAAGATAGTTCATATGAAAATTTTAACAATTTTATGGTTTATGAAATTATTCCTTGACATTATAGGTAGTCATTTCTGCCTTTCATTCACCTGAGTTACATATAATTGATCAGTGTTTCATATTAAAATGAAAGGTATCCATGAGAAATGAAGTATGATTATTTTCCAATAACATAGACTAATGTCTAATCACAAGACGAATGTGGTTACCTTAAAGCATTTTGGGAAACCATGACATATTAGATTGAAATTACATGATTATAAATCATCATAAACTCTTAAATAGTCTAGTGATCATTGTATCTGTTCCAACTATGGATATAAAACCATTGAGAAGTTGTGTCTATCCTGAGATACTCTTAATGCCAGGTCGGACTAAGTTACAGGATTCTCATTCCATATGTTCCAAGATTGGAGTTCCTTTTCTTATCTGATAGTGGGAGTTTAAGGAGATGTTTTTATAAAAATAAGTGATATTTTATCATGGTAATGGTTTTTATGTAAGATGGCCCATAAAATTAAATTTTTAACAATATTGAATGTGAAATGTGTTCGATATTTACTCCAAAATCTGATATCAGTAGGTGTATTAGATCTGATATTTTTTACAATTATATTTCATTCTAGATGTCTTTTAATATCCATGGGAGATTTTATAGCTCATAAAGGCTCCATGAAAAATACATTATATGTTTTTTTATGAATATGATATACAAATTAGTTGGGATACTCTTATATCCATGTACATGATAACAATATGATTTTGAATAGGTGTATGGGATATGTGAGTGCTAATGGTCAAGATAAATTGTGAAATAGAGGGTTTGGCACTCATGGTAAACCATGTTACATAAAATTTTATGAATATTGTTTCATTGGAATGTCTAAAAGATTCAATTTTCCATGATCCAACATTAATCTTGGTTAGCCACATGAGTATGTTAACTGAGATTTGTGGGGACCTAGTAAGACAACCTCTAATGGTGGTAGCACATATATTTTCACCAATATATATGGAAATACAAGGAATTTCATGGATTATATATTGTGAAATAAATTTGATATTTTTGGGGTATTTATTACTTGGACAGACTCTATTAAAAATCATTTGTTGATGAATTTAATGGTTTTGAGGTTTTATAATGGCCATCAATGACTATCTACAGAGTCTATCACGATTGGTGGATGTTAAGTAATTATAAATAATCAAAATATGATTCATAATACTCATCCTAACGGTAAATATTAGAATATAAATATTACTATTATAGACTGGATATTTACCATTCATTCATGCTATGCTTTCCCATTTCCTTTTGTGTAGAACCCTTCAACACTACATATTACTTAATAATTTGGTGTCCCTCAAATGATAACAATATTAAGACTCTTATAGATTTATGAAGTGATCACCCCAATCCTGTTAAAATAATAGGGTGTTTAGATTCAATAACAACAATCATGTTATGGATGATAAAAATGATCCTAGTGTGTTCATGTGAATCATCCTAGGGTATTTTGATGGGTTAACATGTACAAGGTTTGGGTAGAAAACAAGGCTTTCAATATTTTATTCTCAGTTATGATGTGGCGTTCCAAGTATCTCGTATTGCCAATGTCTAGCGTTGCTCTAATTAAATTGTTTATCCTTCTCAGAATATGTACCTTTAGTTTGATGCTCATTGTGTTAGTGTGTCTCTGATTGAGGCTCCTTCTACCTATCAAGTTCCACATTCTTAGCCTGATCCATATTATTGGATTTATACTTATGATGCTTTGGATGAAGGAGTTCATATTTAACATTGTGGTTATCATCTCACAATTTATAGTCATCTGACAATGATTATACCTCCTCCTAGGTGCATCGATTATAATATGTTTTTGTTTTCCTTAAATAAATAATCAGATCTTATTATATAGAATAACCAATTCTACAAAACAACGATCAATGACAACAACTCTATGCATTGGATTTTAGCTGTGGAAGATGAGATGAAATCCCTACGAAAGAACCATAATCAGTCTATAATTAATAAACAACCTACATCCATGGTGATTGGTGGAAAATTTAAATAAAATACAATATAATAAACCAACGGTGGAAATAAATTGATGTTTAATTCTTATAAAATATCCAATGATTTTATTCAAAGAGATGAAATTTATTTCTCTCAATGATTTTGTCTTGTAGTAAATAATTCATCAATAAGAACTGTTTTTTAAATTCTATCACATTTAGAGAGGCATATTGAATAAAAAGATGTAAAAATAGTTTTTAAAAGGTTATTTAATTGATTAATTATTTAAGAAGCATCATAAAGTTCTAAACATGAATTTAAATCTAACAGTTTTTCCTATTCAATCTGTATATGGATTAAAATATTCTTCAAGATAATGATATGAGAAAATTTATTCATTAATGGTATAAAATTGTTTTATATTGAATCATTTTGACACATGTTTTTATTCCAAATATGTTAAAAATTCACTTTTCATTTACTACTCAATGTGGATGACATGTTACTCATATGTATTGTTAGGTAGTTAATCACCCATGATAAATTATAATTGAATAAATCATTTAAAATGAAATATCTATAATGGGATTAGAATATTCTGGGATGGTAAATTATTCGGAATATGATTCATAATCTTCTATATGTATCTCAATCTTCCTACATACATAATGTTGTTATGAGGTATTTTTTATTCTTTGAAAACTGTTGTTGTTCCTTCATCTCATCATTTATTGTTTCCATTATCTCAATCAACTTCTATATCTTTTGTTAATTAATATATGAGTATAATCATGTATTCTAATGTATATGGAAGTATATTGTATGATATTATTTATATTTGACTAGACAATTATTTTACTATGTTTACACTGAGAACGTTTCTATAAAATATAGTCATGCCACATTGGCATGCTCTAAAATGATTGTTGACGTAAATTTCATCAACATCATAACATTTAATTTTCTATGGTATGAATTATAATTATTATAAATTAGTCAGTGGTTCTGTATAATCTTACTATGTTTGATGTGATGATACTAGGAAATCCGCAAATAGTTATGTTGTTACTGAGTATGGAGGACATATATCAGGGATCTTCAATATTAAATCGCTTGTGACCCTCTTGACCACATTAAAATAGTACATAACACTAACACAAGTAGTCTATGAATCCATATGTCTTATGGATTTTATTTTTCAATTATTTAATTAATCTTGTTATTATTGTACATTGTGATTCTCAATATTCCCAGTAATTATCTAAAAATTTATTATTCCCTTGTAGGTTTACGAAAATAGATATTAGACTCCATTTTATTAGATACACTATTGAAATTGGAGGAATGTGTGTCACTAAGATACACATGGATGAAAATCCCACCAATAATTTGACTAATCATAGAACTTTATCCAAGTTCATGCATTGAATAGATATCTTAAGCCCGACTGTCATTGAATAACATTTAGGTGAAATAACATCACTAATTTTCAATTGAATGAGATGGTGATTTGTCAATTGTGGTATTCTTTGTTTTCATGTTGAAAATAAAAATTAATCCATTTATATTGTATATCTATTTAAATTTCTTTAAATAGGTAAAATTTATTATTAAATAATTTCTCATTTTAATATTTTCTTGAATATGTTTTCATTTTTATGCATGAGTTTATTTTTGTTTTCTACTCAACTATTTAGATTACTTAATTTTTTATCCCACGATGTTTATTCATTGTCCGTATATTCTCTTCGTTTCTATGTTTCATTGGATGTTTCCACCTAATATTTCCAGGCCCTCCTTTGATTTTACCCATTCTATGTGCTGTTTGGGTGGGGAGTTCAATATTGGATTCATGGTAGGCTACCATTGACTCTGTAGATAGCCAGTTAAGGTTCTGAATGGGGTTTTATCACCCATTTGTTGAATATTTTTTATATACAGTATATATCTAAAAGTAATATTCTTATAAATTATAGTTCTTCTGGTGAGAAAGCATCCAGATTTCTGAAATTGATGGCCAATCAACAAATGTGGTTTGTTTTCAAACTGATGGTTGTTCGATCTATATTTTTTCTCAACTGAAGTTAAAAATATTCTTCCTAAACAATAATATTTATGGTGGTGGTTCTATATGACCCAAAAATTTAATGCATATGGTGGCCTGATGACTTCACTAAATTCAATTTGTTCAGGGCTTATGGTGGAGCATATACGGATTCTTTTTCATTGAAGATGTCTGGCCATTTCTCCAATATGGAGTATTGTTGAATTCATCCTATAATAATATCTAATGAAGCCATGGGGTCATTTTTCATGGATAATTATGTGATCATGACATATGGAAATATGAACATGGTTGTATGATTTTCATAAACATGAAACCCTTCGTGTTGCTGCTTCAATATCATAGTTTCTATTTTATTGCTTATGTGCATTATAGTTTCCTTTACACATTTCCTTGGTACATTGTAGTGTATTTTTAATTTGAGTATATATTAATAGTGCATGTTTGGTTGGTTTTTCAATCATTGCATTAGGTACAAAAGGATATAATTCTTGTTAATCAAGTGGTTCCCCTTTTCAGTCATCATTTATTTTTTGTAATTGTTTTGGTTTCACTATTACAACATCCTTACTCTATTTGTGTGTGTTTAAATTTTAATAAAATATAATTTTCTATTATATATGTTGAATTAATCTATATTGATTATTTGGTGATCCTTGGATTTATTTTTGGACGGGTTTTATTGCACTATTACCTTATAAAACTTGTTATAGTAGATTCATTAGGCTTCCCATAGTTGCAACCTATGATAATTGAATTGGTTAATTCATTATGGAAAAAATAGATTGATTAATAATGATTATTGTTTTGGGTAATGTTTTCTAATTTTCATCAGATGTCTTCATTTCTATGTTGTGGTTGTGAGTGCTAGTTTTCATTAGAAGGCTAGATGAGCTATTTTTAGGCCTATGTTCCCTACCTGACTATGTTTGTTTCTTTCTACCATTTGTGTGATCTAAATATGAGTCTTTTTTATAAAATGAGATATGATTATTGGTTTGATTATGAGATGTGGTTTAGGATTTCGGATCTATATGTAATTAATAATCTAATCATTTGCACATCGTTTAGACACATGATATTCTCTGTGTCAGTGAAAGACATGTATTTCCCATAATTGGGGTTAAGTGACAAATAACATTAAAAGGTTTAATACCATGTAAATAGAATTGTATTTACATGATATTATGGGAGAATTATCATTGAGACATTTCTGATCTATAGTAATCAACACCGTATACAACAGATTATGATGTCTCTTGATTTGATTGAATTCAATGAGTAACATTCAATGGAATTATTAAAATGAAATATCCCCCAATGTGGGGGGGTGTAAACCATAAAACATCATTTCATTTATGTAAGAATCTTGGAAAATTTTCCTTAAATCATGTTTATCATTTTGAAATCCACCATTCTCTAGTTGGTTTCTAGATTGATTTGTATAACCTAGGGTATGATTTTAAAATATTAACATTTTTTAGTAATGGGAAAATAAAATTGTTCCAGTTAAATTACATCAAATAATATCTCATTAAATTGAAATCTGAGTAATAAGATATTTATTCCATTTAAAATCTATATGATTTATTGTTACATCGATTGGATAACCAAATTGCTTAGTTTGTTTGAATGTTGCTCCCCCCCCCCCCCTCCGATTTCAGAGTTAACATTCAAATCACATAAATCAGAATAATGATTAGAGAACACACTTTGCTAGACAAGAAATTGAGGTAGAATGAAAAAAAATATTTTGATCTATATGAATCAACATAGCATCCATCAAATGGTCTTGTTTCTCTATATGATGGAAAACAACATGGAACCTTTTGTAATGTTATAAATATAACTTATCTCCCATTTGTGGTCAATCACAAGCAAATAAATTCCAATTTACATGAAAATAAAGAATAACATTACTTAAATAATTTTTTATCTTTTTAAATCAACCAAAATTTCAATATAATTTCCACATTGATCGATGTGATCTATGGTATGATTTGGCATTATTAACATTTCTTATAATAATTTTCAAATCATGTTTGTATGGGTTAAAACTAAACGAAGCTCTGATTGAAATGAAATATCATAAAATGATATTTTATTAAATAAAAATACTTTCAAATCATTAAACCATTTATATGATACCCAAATTGATCAATATGCTCAAATGTCGCATTATCACTTCCTTTGGGAGTATGTGAAAAAATACGTTAAAGGGGTGATCGTGCAGTTGTTTTAGACTATAGTTAAAAAATATATTAAAATATTTTAATGAAGTATATGGATAAATAAGATAATTTTCCAATGTGTGTTTCTATGATGAATAGTTCTTCACAATTATATTCAATTATTAATATTTATTTTGTTTTATTAATTATAAAAATATCATAAACAATTTGTTTTGTTTTTTTATGATACAAATTTAATAAAATAACAATGTAGAAGAACAAGAAATGAATTTGGGAAATATAAATGTTCTTAATGATAAATTCTAGTGAGAACTATCATTATTTACCTTTTGATAAATCAACCATTTCATTGAACAAGTTGAATATCATTCACTTATTCACCCTCCTTTGTTTTCATTGATATGGAAATAATTCTCTACATGAATGGACCTTAGAATAACTAATAATAATTGGATCAAATGATTATTCAATTTTTATAAGTGTGAGTAAATTGTAGTTAAAAAATATAAAAAATGAAAATTGTCTTAGGTAAAAAAGTTCATACTCATGGATAGTATAATTATTAGATTTATACCATCTGGTCCAGATATTGTTCAATTAAATCATATTTTATCGGTATCATAAACACTCAATAAATAGATCATCATATTGTTACATATATTAATAAAATCATTCTAATTCACAATCATAATAGAAAATAGATCTTTAATTAACATGAAAAATCGATTATAATTGTAATAATGATATACAAGCTTTTAAAAAAATTACTCATTAACCATATGAGTTAATGTAGTTAGAAATAATAACTAAATATAACAATAGTTTTCCGTACATACTATAACATATGTCTTTCTTTTCTAGAAAATCCACTGATCTAATAGATCGGAATCATCTCCATCTTCTAATCCCCAAGAAACCCTCGATACGATGATCAGATTTAACTCTTTCATTATTAATGTATAAATCCATAAATTAAATGATCAAAAAAAGTATTCCAATCCTTATAAGCCCTCTATTTTATGGATTGAAAATTATTTCATCAAATCCCCAAAATCCTTCAATTCATAACATTATAGGATATTCAATTAAAAAAATAAAATAGCACATAATGAATTACATTCCCCAGAGGGATTCCCTATTTCTTCAATTCTTTGATTCATAAAATATACTAGGATCATTGTATTAACATAGAGTAATAATAAAAAAACATGATTTTAAAATTACATATGGACCCATCTATTCAAATGAAATTTTATTTATATGAAATTTTATAATTGTCATATTTCATTGTTAATTGCAATGAAATTAGATAGAATTCATCTAATTTATCATAATTTTTTCGATCGTAATTTTTTTAAATAATGATGATATTTACATTGATACTATGGTGTCATTTAGATTAGATACATTACAATGTTGTTTTAGATTTTGTATGATAGTCAAAATTATAATCAAACCAGTTACAAACATTTTATAGGATGATCTAATTCCTTCTTAATTTTCAATCCAATAAACAGAATAATGGTTACTCTAATGAATCATTATCATGTTTTTTCTGACAGTATTTAAATACTTGAGAAAGACATAACTATAACCACTAATCAATTTACTAGTTTGCCCAACAATTATTTAACTCCAAAAACATTTATGAATATAATCACATTTCATTTTTATTAATTGTCGTCTTTTTTATATATTGTTGGATTTTAATGTCTCTTACATATCATTAATATTGTTAATGTGGTTTCTCATTTGTGAACAGATGACTACTAAAAATTTATGGTTTTAAAAAATCTTTTTGTTACAATCAAATGATCTGAAGGATTCATCTTTAACGATTATACCATATTAAGAACATTTATCTCAGCTTTCAAGGAGATACTATTTCTGAGATCTTCCCTATACCATGACCAATCCTATATCTAACAACATAAGCAAGAGGGAAACTATTTGTGGGAGAAGTTCAAGCTCATCGTGTTCATGGCCCAAACCATTTAAATAATACGACCCCTTGAAATCCTTAACATATTAGTACTTACACATTGGGTGTCATATTGTGTAATAGAAGATAATGTATCAAGAACCTAGTATTATGATTATTCACATTGATTTTCTATATAATAATAAATAAACATTCATTCTATTATAGATACATTATAATCACAAAATAGTATTTTTGGTTAATATTAAAATTCAATTGAGAAATATATTTTGGTGAATTAATTGATTTTTGTTATAAATAATATTTTAATAAAATATTATTATTATTTTTAATTTAAATAAATATAAATTATCATATACTTTTTATTAATCTAAATTTAAATTTTTATTAAACATTTAAGTTGTTTTTTATTAAAACACGTCGATTTTCAATAAAGAGAAATATTTAATTTTCAAGTGAAAATTCAATTATATAGAAAATTATTTATATAAATGAATATTAATTTTTAAATCAGAATGTTGAAATTATCAACTGGTTAATTTTTCATAATAGTTTTAGATAGTCAATATTTTGGTCAAATATTAACTTCTGAATAAATATATATTGTGTTTTATGTCTTTATAATGACCCAATAGTGATGTAATAAAAAATATATAGAGGATATTCATAAAAAATGATTTAAATTTAAAATAATTTGATATTATTTTTTGTTTATTTATTTTATAAATCATTATTGAATCCTCCAAAACTAATACAATATTTGAAGATTTTCAAATAATTTCCATTAGATGATGGCTCACCTTTACATAAGCAGTATAATTTTATTAATATAATCATCACTTGAACTAATAAAACATTATATACCACTCTGTTTTTCTAGAAACCATAGGAAAAAAACTTGGGTTAGTTTTTATTCTTTTGATTATTTTAATTTGTAGTGTCCAAAACTATAATAATAAAGGGTTCCACCTATTTTCCAATATAAACACACCCATGATCCAACTAATCATTACTAAAAAAAATTTAATATTTTCCTCCCTCTTACCATGACTCCATAGAGCCCATCTATGATTCCCCCAAGTTCCCAAGAAACCTATTCCAAGCCATTGTGATCACATATCCAAGTAATGGGTCTTATGATCTCTTCCATTATCAAGCATCCATCTCATGTAATGTATGTTTATTTATAATTTTATTATGTTGGGATAAAATTTTCCAGGACCAAAATTACATTTTTATGTGTAAATTATGAGAACATACTTTCACACTCTCTAGGCCCCCAATTATAATTTATGTCAACCCGTTACAATGCTGAAATTTCGTAAAGAATTTCTCTTTTCTCAATTTGATTCGAGAACATTTTTTGTTTTATGAATCTCATATTCCATTTCTTATGTTGATATATTCTACTCTACGATCACCATACATCCCATTCTAGGAATAAATTACTATATACACATTTTTATCTCATCAACCCATTTTATGAATCTCAATATGATGTCATTATGCCATCGAAATTGCATCGCCATTTTTCATGTCAAAATCATTGTCAAGTTAATACCAAAACCATTACTCTATTAGGTGTATTCACCTATATAAACATATACAAATATCATTTGGATGTTCATGTAATTATTCCATATTTCATTATCATTGAATAAATGATGATTTTAAATTAATAAATGTGATATGTTCTATGTTGCACACATAAGCATGAGATTTAAATTTTAATCAATGGTGCATGTTGATAGCACTCTAGTGCATTGGGAAATGATTAGTATCACGATACCACATGTTCGGACATGGGATTACATTATACATTTATAGAAATTTTTTCCACCATGTTGGTATATGAGTTTACCTGATTGATTTATGTTAATGATGTAGTGTTATAAGATGTTTCCACATTTCCATGTTCAGAATATCCTATTATATCATGTTTTATTAATAAATCTCATATATTCTCCATTGAAATTCTTTTCTTATCATGTATTATTATCATCATGGAATGCTTTGTTTAAACCCTTACTGTGCTTTATATCTCCATGCTTTCTTATGTACATCCAGATTTTATCTCATTTTGTTTTAAGTTCAATGATGTATTATGAACAAGTTAAAGAGGTATTCAATAAAGATGATATATTTCATGTTTTTATGGTTTTATGTCATGTAACTATAGCCAAATTCAATATATGTATTCATCTTTATGTGTGTCATTAAATTTTAAATCTTGTAAAAATATTTCATTAATTTTTAATAAGATTAGTGTTGTTATAGTATCATACAATCCTTCATTCATATTTATTGGAATGGAAAATAATAAATTGATATATCTTTTCATTGGAATTAATTATATGTCTGGTATAAATTATTTTTCTATACTATGTCCTACTAATACACTTAGTAAATATAAAATAAATTAACTATGGTTTTAAGGAAACGTTTGTGATTTCTATAACCATGGTAAGGAAATATAGGATGTAAGACTTCTGACTTCACAATCCCTCCATTTTTCGAAACAAAAAAACACATAAAATGAAATAATAATAACATTAAAAAAATGTACAACCATTTGTTATTTTAATATACTCAAGTATATACCTCATTTCGTAAAACCCCCTCATTTTATAAATTATTTATAATTTTATGGACAATATTAATTTATTTTCTCAAACCATAGAATAATATCTCACCCATAGGATAATATATCAACAGATTTTCTACTTATAAACACTATCCATTTTACAAATTTATCCATCAATAAACATTTACCCGCATTTTATATTTACAAAAATAATAGGGAAGCATTATCTCCTAAAATGATAGAAATAGGAAATATATAAAAATAATTATGTGAAATAACTAACCATTTTAGAAATAATATAAATAACATTAATAACAATTTAATTTGAATACATTAACATATAATGTTATGGAAAAAAACTATGTTATATTATTCATTTAATCAAAAAATGATTCAAAATATATTTTAATAGTAAAAATAAAAAATGTCATTGTTTAATCATCGACATTTTCAAAACATCCTTAACATTATTAACCACATCATGATCCTTCAATGCCACTATAATGTATGATTTAAGACTGACAATCAAGTTCTCCATCACTTTTCTCTTCATAATTTATTAAATATGTCTTCCAACTTCTATAAGGTACTTTTTATATTCCTCCTTCACTAAGAAAATTTCATCTTTACACATTCTGATTTTGATGGTTTCTAAATCTAAATGAAGAAAAATTTCTTCCAACTCATTTACATCCTCATTACAAACATCATTTTAATCTATGAAAACATCAAAATAAATAAATCTATCAGAAACATCCATTAATAAATTATTAATGGCTCTCAACATCTATAAAGAATGTTTACTTACATATATGAACTAGTTAACATGATACATGTATAAGGCCCCAGCCTTAAAACAAAATTAATCATGAATTAAATTGAATAATTCACATTAATGATCAATTCCGGTTTAGAGTTTTAGAGATTTAAAACATAACTTTTACATCTCAAATGATTACAATGTAGATATATATATTTAGTTACCATTATTTCATAATATAAAAACTCATGATCAAATAAGTCTGGTCTAGTTCCATGTTTTAGACAACATGGTATTTCCTTGATGCCATCCTTGACCTATATACATCATTATGTCTTGTGGGAAACATTTCAAAAACAAGGGATGAGCAAAAAAAGCTCAGTAAGAGTTGTAAGAATATGGAAAGGAAACATTAGTCCTTGTATACACACGAATCAATGAAATCATACTTTACACATAAAACATAATCATGTAAACATACCTCATAAAATCATAATACATAATTGTATCTTGAGGCACTCATAACATTCTTACATATGGAGTAACCCTCTTGGTTACGTTTGTAATACCAATCAGAGTATATTCCCTAAAATACTTGAGAGAAACCTTAAGTTTTAACTCCTTCGGGTTACCCAATGCATTGGAGAGCTATACCGGGCTCACCCGCCCTTAGTTTATCACAGATCATCCTATTTTCAAAATCAATTCCCAAGAACCGTAACATAATCGTATCACATAAAATATGCATAAAGGAAACAATTATTTTCCACATTTCAATCATAAGGTATAAACACATCAAATTGATATAAAAACATTATCAATGAAATTTTCAATACCGTAATTAATAGGAATGTAAAACATGGTATTTTTTTTATTAAAAAAATATATGGCTTGTAGAGGAAGCCGAAACTCAAATAATGGTCACGGCGATGGAAAAGACATTGTCACCGCATGCGTATGGAAATGAAAACATTACTTTTACGTTTAGTAAATGCTTCCTATAAAAATGATTCCATTTGAATAAACATAAATGTCAGAGGGGTTTATACACTGTATAAATGAAAATTGTGTTTAAAACAAAATATGCGTCAATGAAAGGAGATTGAGACGAATTCACATACAAAGTCGGTATCCTTAGATCAAGGATAAATCAATTAAATGATTATTTATGGAAAATATAAATAAACCTGACATAAGAGGATATTAAGTGTTAAACAATCAGAGGTCATCCACACATATTTATAGAATTACATTATTAAGAAGATGAGGTTGAACCCAAAGAATTTAAATTGCGATAATAAGTTCACTTACAGAAATTCGACAGCCTAACGACGTCACTTTAAAATTTAGAAAATGAGTAGATGAGAATAAAAAAGGCACCTCATCCCCTGAAAAAATCATTTAATGAAATAAGGATATTAAAGAAAATATCCGAAAATAAGTATAGGTAAATTAAAAGACCTAACGAAAAAAAATTTAAAAAAGAGGACGGTGAAAGAGTACCTTACCGATTTGGGTATATTTCGAAACGTACACCCCATGAAAGAAGGACCAAAATATGCTGATGCAAATACCAATAAATGAGTGTATATTACCAAAAGATAAGAATCATGGTTAGTACATACCCCACTCAATGGAAATAGAGGCTAATGTATCATGAATCTCATGGGAAAAAAAGTGAGATGAAAAATCCCCTTATGAAAATTCTGCAGCCTAACAACGCCACTTAAAACATCCAAACATGGATTGAGGAGATCAAATAGGGTATCTCGTCATATTAACATAAAAGGAAAGTATTATGTATATAGATATCATACCTCAACATAATAAAAAGTGACATAAAATACATGACATGAAAATAGAACGTTGAAAATGAGAAGACTGAAAAAATACAATACAAAAATTCGGCAGCCTAATGACGCCGCTTAAATATTATTAAAATGAAATGATGAGGGAAAAGAAGATATCTCATTATATTAACATAAAATGGTTCGTAGGACAAATATAAAAGAACATCGTCCAACTTAAAAACATTGAGCATAAAGGAATGACATAAAAGAGAGTACTTGAAAAGAATGAGTGAGGTCGGATCCCTTAACTCATGTCCGACATGAAATGATCATTCTTTAATATCCTGAAAATTAAACATGAGTTAATTTCTGTGTTCTTATTTATATTTTCAAGTTTATTATTTCATTAATATCATTTATTACCATGTTATGAACTTTATGTAATCATTTAAGTTAATAACAGTTGTTTTGTCGATACTTGGTACTTGAGTCAAAATTGAACTTCTTATATTTACAAGTTGTTCATATAGTGAAATAAGCATTATCTGAAAAATGATATTCATGATTATGATATCATATATATCATATATATCCAGTATATACATGAATTTATAATATTACATAATCATTTATAGGTAAGAAAAGAAATGCACCGTTCATGGAGACGGTAAGCCGTACGTACACATGAACACTACTTCCATTTTATTGTCATATTAATGGAATTAAAAATAATTGATATATATATATATATATTATAATTTAAGAATAATATTTAACATTTAGATTTAATATATGTCATATATAGCCATTATACATATGTACTTATAATAGTACATAACATTTGGAGAAAAGAAATGAAATGCACCGTTCATGGAGGCAGTAATCTGTATGTACGCATTAACGCTAAATTCAATTTTATTTCATACTTTAATGGAATGGAATCATAATGATATAAAGGTATATTAAAATTCCAGTATAATATAATATATAATATAATTAACTCCATTCTTTATACATTCCACATATGGCATTAATGAATAAAATCACCTTGAGGGGGCGGTAGTCTGCACTTCCTGAAATGAAGTTATAGCATTTACCCATAATGAAAACCATAAAGGAATGAAATAAATTAAAAATAATGAATCATAAGAAAAGAATAAACATAATATTTATAATATATAAATATATTGCCATTTTAATGGCCACCATTGGAGGTGTTATAGTAATATTGAACAATCATCGTTTTGTGAGGCCGTAATTCACCATCCACAAAAACAGTATGTTATTTAACCATTAGACATATGTGTGTGTGAGTGTAGATCGAATAAATCTCATAAAAACATTCTAGATTATATAATATACAGTTTTTGTTACAAAATAATAGAAAAAAAGAGATTATGGGGTTGGAAAAGAAAAATAAAACAAATGAACAATGGAGAAGACTTTACCTTTAGATCGGGTAACTCACTTTGGATTGAAAAAAGGGGGTTTTGAAGAGCTTTATTCCCAAGGTGAGGCTTAAATGATTAATAGAGAGGTGTGGAGAGATTAAATTGGCATGGGTTAGCTGAGCTAAAGGCTTATGTGGTGTGGGTAAAGTGGTAGAGGTGGGAGCCTTTTATAAGAGGAGAGAAGGGGCACTCATGGAACGTAATGAAAGTTATATTATTATTAAATTCCTTTTAGGATTTTTGAGATCCCAATAACATATATTTCGAGGATAGGGTAATACGGGTTATAAATATACTCATACAATAGTTTTTGGACAAGTCTATGTCTTATATTATGTTATATATTTTTCATTTTATTTAAATAATTGATTAATGAGATAATCGATGCATCATCATGATCTCATAAATAAAATAATTTATTTGATATCTAAAAATTAACAAATATACAATGATGTAGGAAATCTATTTATCTTTCCAATGAATATTTATAGTCTAATATATAATTTACATAGACAAAACCAAAAATGTTTTTCCATGGAGATACATTCTTTTGTGATATTATCCTTTAATTAAAAAAATAAAAATATAATGTGACCTTATCACCCAAAGGTGATTCCATGGGAGCCCAATGTTTGGAACAAGGCATCCCATGGTCTGCCATGACCGAACTAGTAGAATTATGACACTTTTTGGGGTCATTTGTATTTTTATGATATTATTACATTACCCTTAACTACACGATTATTAATTAATCACGTTAATTAATGATAATTTACATCATTACTATTCATAATGTCTAAAAACAAAAGAGTCATAATTACATAATATGGACCTTCTGATTCCAAATATGGAATCCATTTTACGAAATTCCAAACACATAAATTACAATAATTAATATAAAAATAATTCTCCTTGTCAAAACAAATAGCGTTTTTTGGAACAAATTCTATGAAAAGTTTGGAACGTGTTTATGCCCAATTTCAATGTGAAATTAATTCTAATTACCAAAATTGGATTAAATTGTAAAAAAATATTCTAATTACACTTTAAAACAAATTAAAAAATATAATCTAACAATATATTTAAATCTGATGAAAAAGCAATGTTAATGTAAAATGCAGTATTTTTCAGTATTCATTAAAAAAAGGAACATTGTCAAAAATATACCAAAAATTTATACAATGTAAATTTCAATGTCCCAATAATAATGAATATATTTACATTGAAAAATAAATATTATTAAATTCTCAAAATGTTTATTTAAAAAAGCTTCGCCATCAAAAGGCGGTAAAACAATATTTTAAAAAATATTAGAGTATTTATACTTAAAATTGGATTCATTTTCATTTTAATCCTATAACATTTATTGGATAAATGTAAAAATACATAAAAAATATATTTAATAATATTTTAGCTATTTCTATTCATTCCAGCCAGTAAAACAACTACGTGTTTACTACCATTTGAAATAATATTATTATATTATTAGTGTGAATTGTAAGATTTCAACAAAACTCGTTGTTGTGTATTGGGTACGCTATCGAACATAGCCTCCCAAATAAAGTAATTTTAAAATATTATTTGAAAATATTAATAAATAAGAAAATGTACTATTCTTTATTTTTCTTGGGATGTTACATTGTTCCCCCCTTTTGAGAGTTGCACCCTCATAAGTTTTTAAAAAATTGGGCTCGAAAACATCATTTAAAGTCACACATTGGAACACGAGTCAGCAAAACAATCACATTAAAAGAAAGAAATAGAAGTATAAATGTCACCCGAGTTTACCCATACTAGGATTTCATGTATGAAAAAATGGATATGGAAGAAAAAACAAAGGGTCATGTTCTGAGGGAGAGTGATAGAAAAAATGTTTAAGAGAATATTGACCACTAGAAAATCACAAACTAGTGATGGTTTAAACTGTATTTGATTCCCTAGTAAGAAAAATTAATAGACAACATTTGTGTTTTTAGGTTAATATTCATTGAGGAATTTATTTATGAGCATTACTAAATCATAAGGAAACATACTTACTTTTTTGTGTAGACTCTCATCTCCTACAATATTTCTTACACAAACTTATATGTTCTCCAAAAGAAGAGTATTTAAGATGTTTTGTTCACATTAAGAGTACTACAAAAATCTTCTTGCGAATCACCTAATCCAAAAAAGAGAACAATATATTTTCCAGGTCTTTAGAATATAACCAAAACCCAAAACAAAAAGGTTCGTAGAAGATCAGATAATACCCAAAACAGATAATCCTTTATTAAAAACATCTATTCTTAATCTGCAAAATTTGTCAAACAATACCCAAATTCCAATAAACATCTTTCCATAAAATTATTCAATGTAAAAAAAACTAATATTGAAACCCAAATATATGAAGGATTTAATCACCTAGTCTTCCAAAATAAATCATAACATTTATCTCCAAATAACATCAGCTTTTCATAAAGTCTCATATTCAAAAATAATTAACATAATCACATATCCTCCACCATAGGATAATCATTTCCAAAGATAACCCAAAATAAACATACACTTGATTCATAAAATCTTCTAACTAAAATTAATTAGTCATTCTAACTAGGGACATCATATAGCCCAGTGGTAGATGATAATCACAAGTTGCACTTTTTTTGTGGGTTCGATTCCCACAGCTTTATCCGACGTGACGGGTTGTCACACGGTCTGCGTGTTGTCCTTTTTCCCAAACTATATAATTCATAAAACATTCCCCAAAAAGAGATAAATCATCAAAAATAACCATAACATTTGTTTACCTCAATTTTATCTCATGCCTTTCATTTTCCATAGTAACCCATAATTTCCTCAAAAGTAAGGATCAAATAAACCCCAAATGGTTACAATTATAATTATTACCTGAACGTCCACATCGAGTTGGTTACCTCGTACAAGATGCAGTAGATAACTCACAATGGTTCAAGTGGTTAATCATGACTCTTGATAGTTGGTTTAGAATAACAACAATATTTCTCAGTGAATCCCCCATTCCATCCAGTCTCTAAATCAAAGAACCACCATAGATTCCTTTATACCCATTTTCACATTGGTTCCAACTAGATCCATATATTTACTAAAACCCAAAATTTAAATATGAGTATATCAATAAAGTCATCATGTTCTAAAGAGAATGATAAACACTAAGATATACTTATCCATGTTTTCTCAAACTCATTCTAACTTTAGAAAACAACAATGACTCCATCTGATATACTACCCACTGTCGTTATACATAACCTGTCACTTATGCATAATGTATACCCTTACCCCTAATGTTATCTAAACTGACCATGGATACCAATAATAAGTCCCCATCCTTAAAACATTATTATTCTTGAATTAAATTGAATAATTCACATTGATGATTTTTTCAGGCATAGAGTTTTAGAGATTTAAGACATAACTATTACATCTCAAAAGATTACAAAGTAGATACATCTACTAAGTTTCCATTTTTTCATAAGATAAACATTCATTATCAAAAGTTTGATGTGTAGTTCCATGTTTTAGATAGCATGTCATTTCCATGATCCCGTCATCGACCCTTATTCATCATTATGTTCTGTGGAAAACATTTCAAAAACATGGGATGAGGACAATAATCGCAGTAAGGGTTGTAAGAATTAGGAAAGGAAACATTAGTACTTGTATAGACAAGAATCAATAAAATCATACATTACACATAAAACCAAAACACGTCAACATACCACTTCAAATCATAATACATAATGGTAACTTGAGGCATTCATAACATTCTTATGCAGGGTGTAACACTCTTGGTTGCGTATGGAATACCCATCACAATATATTCCTTAAATCTCTATGGAGAAATCATAATGTTTAACTCCTTTGCATTACCCAATGGATTGGAGAGCTATATCGGGCTCACCCTCACTTATTTTATCACGGAGCCAACCCTCTTCATAAACAATGCCCAAGATCCATAACATAATCATATCACATAAAACATGCATAAAGGAACAAAAATTTTCAACATTTCAATCATAAGGTATCAATATTACACATTTATATAAAAACATTATCAAAACTATTTTCAATACCCAAAATAATAGGAATATAAATCATGGTATTTTTTTATTTTATAAAATGTTATGGCATGTAGTGGAATCCGAAACTAAAAAAATGGTCACGGCGGCAGAGAAGTCGTTGTCGCCGAAAACGTATGACAAAAATACATATATTTTGTTGTTTAGTAAAACACTTCATATAAAAAATATTTATTTTTGAATAAACATAAATTTCATAGGGGTTTATAAACCGTATAAAAGAAATTTGTGTATAAAACAAAATATGCCTCAATGAATGGAGATTGAGATGAAGTCCCATACAAAGTCGGTATCCATAGATTAAGGATAAATAAATTACATCATTATGTTTGGAAAATTTAAATACACCTAACATAAGATTATATTAGGTGTAAAACAATCATAGTTCATCCACACATTTTCATAGAACGACATAATCATGAATTAGAGGATTAACCCAAAGAATTGAAATTGGGTTAATAAGTTCCCTTACAGAAATTCGACAGCCTAACTACGTCACATTAAAATTAAAAAAATGAGTAGAAGATGGATAAAAAAGGTATCTCATCACTTGGAAAAATCATTTATAGAAATAAGGATATATAAAAACATATCCCAACATATGAAGAGCTAAATTAAAAGACCTAACAAAATAAGACATTTAAAATGAGAATTGTGAACGAATCCCTTACCGATTTGGTTGACATTCAAAATGTACACTCCATGAAAGAAGGACCAAACTATGCTGATGTAAAAACCCATAAATGAGATTATATTACAAAAATAGTAGAATAAGGTTCATTACATACACCACTCAATGTAAATAGTAGAAAATTTATCATGAATCTCATGGGAATAAAAGTGAGATGAAAAATTCCCTTATGAAAATTCGGCAGCCTAACGGTGACACTTAAAACTTCCAAAAATGGATTGAGGAGATAAAATAGGGTATCTCATCATATGAACATAAAATTAGATTATGATGGATATAGATATCATACCTCAACATAATAAAATGTAACTTAAAAGACATGACATGAAAATAGAACATTGAAAAATAGAATACTGAAAGAATCCTTTACAGAAATTCAGTATCCTAACGACGCCGCTTAAACATTTGTAAAATGAATTTATGAGAGAAGGAGAGGGTATCTCATAATATAAACCTAAAAATTCCAGTATGATGAATATACAAAAACATCCTCCAACAAAATAACATTGATCATAAAGGAATGAGATAAAAGAGAGTACTTGAAAAGAATGAGGGAGGTCGGATCCCTTACCTCGTGTCTGACTTGAAACAATCGTCATTAAATCTCTTGAATAAAAAAATGAGTTATTTTAGACATTATTATGAACCATTTAAGGTTTTTATTTCTTTTATATCACTTATTTACATGTTATTAACATTATTTAATTGTTTAAGTTAATAATAGTTGTTTTTTGGATACTTGGTACTTGAGTAAAAAGTGAACTTCTTATATTTACAAGGTCTTCATTTAGTCAAATATCCATTATCTCAAGAATGATATTCGTGATATAGATATCATATATATTATATATATCCATTATATACACGAATTTATAATATTACATAATCATTTAGAGATATGAAATGAAATGCACCGTTCATGGAGACGATAAGTCGTACATACACATTAACACTACTTCAATTTCTTTGCCATATTAATGGAATTAAAACTAATTGAGTTATATATATATATATATATATTATAATTTCAGAATGATATCCATCATTTAGATGTAATTTATATCATATATATCTATTATACATATGTACTTATAATAGTATATAACATTTGGAGGTAAGAAATGAAATGCCCCGTTCATGGAGACGGTTATCTGTACGTACGCATGAACGCTGCATTCATTTCTATTTCATACATTAATGGAATATAATCATAATGATATAAAGTTATTTTAAAATTCCAGTATAATAACATATATTATATCATTAACTCCATCCTTTATACGTCCCACATACGGCATTAACAAATCAAATCACTTTGATGGGGTGGTAGTCCGCACTTCCTTAAATGAAGATATCGCTTTTACCCATAATGATAACGATAAAGGTATGCTATAAATAAAAAATAAATAATCATAAGGAAATATTAAACATAATATATATCATATATAAATATAGTTTCATATTAATGGCCACCTTTGAATGTGTTAATGGAATATAGAACAATCATCGTTCCGTGAGTCAGCAATTCACCATCCACAGAAACAGTATGTTTTTTAACCATTAGACGTAGGTGTGTGTAACTGTAGGTCAAATCTATATCTTAAAAACATCCTAGTATATAGAATATTAGTTTTTTTACAAAATAATCAAATAAAAAAAGTTTATGAGGTGGGAAATGCAAAATAAAACTAAAGAACATTGGAGAAGAATTTACCATTAAATCGAGAAAATCCCTTTGGTTTGTACCAAAAGGGTTTCTTGAAGAGATTTTTGCCCAAGGTTATGATTCAATGATGAAAAGTGGTATCTGGAGAGTTGAAATGGTTAGGGGTTGGCCGAGAAAATGGCTTAAGAGGTGTGGGTAAAGATGTAGAGGTGGGGGCCTTTTATAAGAGGAGAGGAGGGGCACTCATGGAAAGTAAGGAAAGTAATATTATTATGAAATTCCTTTTCGGATTTTTGAGGTCCCAGAAAAATATATTTCAAGGATAATGGAAAATGGGTTTGAAATATAATCATATAATAGTTTTTGAACAATTGTATGTCTTATATTTTATATTATCTTTTCATTTTATTTAAATCATTCATTAATGAGATAATCACTACATCATCATGATGCAATAAAAAAATTAATTTATTTAATGTCTAAAAATTATAAAAAAAATTCTATGATATAGGAAATATTTCTATCATTACAATTAATATTTATAGTTTATGATATAATTTAAACCCATAGATCATAAAATGATTTACATGGGAGATACATTCTTTTGAGATATTATCCTTTCATTAACAAAAAATAATATGAAGTGTCATTATCAGCCAAAAGTGATTCCATGGGGGACTAATGTTTTCCACAAGGCATCCCATGGTCTCCCATGAAATAAGCAGTAGCATTATGACAATTTTTGGGTTTATTTTATATTTTTATGGTATTATTTTATTACCCATAACTACCTTATTACTAATGAATGACATTAATTAAAGATAATTACCATCATTACTACTCATAAAGTATAAAAACAAAAAAAAGCTTAATTATATAATTTGGACCTTCTGATTACAAATATGGAATCCATTTGACAAAATTACAACCACAGAAATTGCAATTTTTAATTTAATAATAATTACCATTGTCAAAACAAATAGCTGGTTTGGTTGAAACAAAATCTATGAAATGTTTGGAACTTGTTTATGCCCAATTCCAAAGTGAAATTAATTTTGATAACCACCATTGGATTAAATTGTAAAAAAATATTCTAATTACACTTTAAATCAATTTAAAAAGATAATTTAACCATATATTTAAATCAGATGAAAAACAGTTTTAATGTAAAATGCAGCATTTTTCACTATTCATTAAAAAAATGAACATTGTTAGAAAAATACCAAAAAATTAAAAAAAAAGTAAATTTAAATGTCCCAATAATAAAAAATAAGTTTATTCTGAAAAATAAATCTTATTAAATTGTCAAAAGTTTGATTTTAAAAAGGTTTTCCATAAAAAGGCGATAAAAAAATATTTAAAATAAATATTAGAGTGTTTAATGTTAAAAATGGATTCATTTTCATTTTAAGACTCTATCATTTATTGGATAAATGTAAAAATATTTATCAAAAATATGTAATCATATTTTAGTTGTTTCTATTCATTTTTTCAAATTCAACAGCTACGTGTTAACTACCATATGAAGTAATATTATTATATTATTAGTGTGCATTGTAAGATTTCAACAAAACTCATTGTTGGGTATTGGGTACACCATCGAACATAGCATCCCTTTTAAATTAATATTAATATTTAATTCAGAAATATTAATAAATATGATTATTTATTATTCTTTATTTTTTCTGGGATGTTACTTCATGTGATCAATTTAAACATTTTAATGAATTAACTAGCTAACTGTACAATTAATTTTAATCCTATGTCATTTAATTGAATGATTTGAAATCTGCTTTCACTTGAGCAACATATTCGGTCAAATATTTCAGTGATTTTGTTTTTCATTTACACTGATTTTAATCCATTTACACCTTGATTCTATGTTCTAATGATAGGGAATGGAATCCCATAACCATTTGAAGGTTTGGAAAATATAGAAAAACATTTTTGTGCAACTATCCCTTTAGATATTGACGACCCTATTAATGATTTCTGGGCATTTGTTCTAATGGCTCTATATATAGGTTTTCTTCCTTATAAATAGTGTAACTTCCTTTTTGGAAAATATTATCTTATTTAGGAAAATTAATAATATCCATATATTTATCATTTTCAACATAATAGAAAACATTTTGTTGGGATTGTTTATCTTCTTCATTATCTTTTGTTGATGACTTTTCTTCTTCATTGGATGATTAATTTTATTCAACTAATGTTTCCAATTCTATGACCTCATATAATGGGAAAGTAGCGTAGTTTAATGTGATGATGAGTATAATGTCCCCTATTCATTTGACACATCATCAATAACTATTTGATCATTATCATGACCATTTTCCTCCCCTTCATATTGGTTATATTAGTTTTTGTCTTCTTTTCCTAATTCATTCTCTCAATCTTAATCCTATTCATCTTCTTCTAATTCCTTCTCAATTTGTATCGTAAAATTCTCTTATAATATTGTGAAATTTAAAATAAGAATACATATCTTGTTATTCTAAACAAAAATTCACCCATTATTAAAACTAGTGAACCATATAATAAATTAATAAAAATTTTGAAATAATTTTATCTCAATCATTTTTCTCAATAAACATCTCTCTCTATAAAATCATTTAAATATTCCATTCTACTATGACATGAAATGACCATCAGAAAATTACCATATCATTAGACAAAGTAATTAAAGGAGTAGTAAGTGTTAGGAGAAAATTATCCAAAAATTAGTGAGGAACATATGATGTCCCAACCTTATATAGTCTTGATAGTTATGGTTATAATTCCATGAATGTAAATGTCTCAGATAAAAAGTCCTTATATGATTAGACAATCCTGATTAATTTAAAAATGAATTTAAATATTTTTTTGATCATTAAATGTTTTTAAATATACATTTCAATGGAAATTGAGCCATTATAATATGAATTAACATTAGTTTATGAAAAATATTATAACTAAATAAATAATTAAAACAGAATATTTATAAAAAATGTAATAATTCAGTGTAAAATCCAAAATAAGAATACCTTTTAGAGTATAAAATTTTCATCAATACGAGTATATTGAACATCACGAGTTATTACATGAAAAACTACTTATGATATAATTTATCACAAAATTATTGTCTGACCATTTTGAATTAATTTTTGAGTCTTAAAATTTTATAAAAAAATTGATACAAAAAAAATTTTATATAATATTTTGGACATGGAATATTTTTTGACTCCAAAACCCATTTGTAAACCATTTTAGATTTGAAATGTTAATATAAAAAATATGACTCCAAAAAATTTAAAATTGTTTTGACTCCAATAGTGTAAATATATAAGAAAATTAGAAAACTAAAATCTTTATGAAATTAAATAGTTTTAGAATCATAAATTCATATGTACATCCGCATTGAAAATGATTTCATTAATTTATTTAGTTTGATAACAAGAATTATATATTGTTAATCTTCGGATATTTATTATTCGAAGATTCTATTTAATGCATTCAAAATTATCATAACAAATGGTTTTAGTAAAAATATTAGCATGTTGTTCATTAATTCTAATAAACTGAAAAATAATGTCTCCATTATGATTGTGATCCTGAAGGAAATAATGTCTTATATCTATCTTCTTAGCATGTAGGTGATGTGATGTGATTCTTTTATATATTAATGTTTAGATATAGACGATCCTTTTAGTTTTTCTAAAATATAATAACCTAAATTATATGTTGACTCACCATTCATACCCATTTCAATGTCACATTTCATTGGATCCACAGTGGAATATGTTAAATATTTTTTATTTTAACCAAATATAATGTCATCAACATATATTTTTTACTATCATATTATTTTAATCAACCAATTTTAATGAAAATTTTGGATATTTACCTCTCTAAACATAGTTTTTTTGTAACAAAAATAGATTTAAATTACAACTCCAAGATCAAGTGATTTTTTAATTCTATTATGTTATTTGGAATGATTATAAATATTTTATTGATGTTTATAATTTATAAAACTACTACCTCGTTATCACATCCACTTGAAATATTTTAATAGTTATGAATGATGTAGAATCTAAAGTATATTAACAAGTTAATGTCTTGATATCTGTTAATAAGATTCTCGATAATCTATTCAATCATTCTAATCATAACCATTCGTAACGATTTTAGATTTATTTGTAACTATTATTACATTTTCATCAAATTTTTTCTAAAAATTACGTTTTAATAAAATTATAGAAGTATCATTAGGGTTTCCAACCAATGTAAAAAAACTTTTTTCCTTTAAAACACATTTAGTTCTATCTTAAATGGCCTTAATCAGTTACAAATCACCTAAAGCCCCATAAGGATTCATAGGATTGAATTATGAAAAAATTATTGATGCTTAATATCACTTCATAATGAAATTATAGTTCACATTAGTTGATCTACATCACGAATGATATTATCAATAGGATGATTCTTAAGACACAATAGACTTAGTGGGTCTTCAAAAGTCATATGTTCATCAATTGTTTGATAATATTATTGATGGAAGACATCGGAAATATATTCATCAGATGCTTTATCTTAAGAAGAACATTCTAACATATGATAAAAATATGTTTTAGAAATAATATAAGAAGATGTAATATGGGATAGTATGAAAACAAAATGATCATTTTCATCATGAAATTACTAATGGTTAGTTCATCAAGTAGTTTTTATACTAAAAATTCATCATGGGGAAAAGTAAATTGTTCTATTTAGTGTTTGTGTTGTAGTTTTCAGACTATCAACATATGTATATATCGTTGATTGGTTTTTTCTGAACTCCAAACATGATCTACCTATATTAAATTGATAGATCCATCAATTACAAATAATTTTATTCACAAATAAGTGATTGAAAATGGGTTAAATAAAATAAAAAATGGCATTGTATACCATTTAATATTAATATAATATATTGAATGAATTCCAAAAATTAATTTAATAATAAATTTAATGAAACCAATAACATGATATGGTTGGGTCAAGGATGGTGATCATCTATATGGATGTAATGAATTATGCACATTTTAAATTTTCAATTCAATTATAATAATTATTATTTAAGATAAATCATGATAAAATCAAATAATTATATTGTGAATTAATCAATTCCTTTATCTTAATTGAAACATAAATTTCCATGAGATTCTCATCCATTATAATTTTAAAAAATTCAATATATCATTTTATATTTATCTGTGTACATAAAAGTTCTGTGGAGGAAATACAGTGAGTACACATCAGAACAACACCAATATGTATTATAACAATATACATTTTACACTTGACATAAGTTTCATACATGACTTATAACATAATTTGTTGACATGTGCTATCAAATAACTGATTACAATAATTAATGGAATTTCCTGTCTTGATGTACTATTCAATGTATGTAAATAAATAACTATAATAAGTTTTCTACATGATATGATGATCTATACAATATAAATTATTTAATTAAAAATTTATAAATATTAAAACTCATCATATTGAATGTAAAATACCCTAAATGATCACATAAAATATCAAGATGATTATTATTTCATAGTATAATAATTTAAAATTTTATTTTTTGTAAACCTGAAAAAGTAGATGGGGGTGTAGAAGCCAGCTACCCATCATATACTATATTCATCGTCTATACAATAAATGATCATAGGGACTATAATATATACTATTCTGAGGATAAATTTATAGTACATTGTTTGTACATGAGATACATGTCATGTGGTCTTTATGTTCCATAGTAACCAGTTAAATTGATTGTGTTAGAAGATACTTGACCAATCTATGACTAAAATAATACACACAGTGTATGTCAATAACATAGTGTGTATTTTAGAAAACTTTTTACTAGACCTACCAATTCAAAAAGTTGTGTAAAATTATTGGTTCTTCCTGAAATAAATGTTCACTCCTAGAAATAATTTCTATTTAATTTATGGTGTATTGAAAACTAGTACATGAAATGTACATTTGGGATACAGGACATGTACTATTGTGTTATCCAGATGGATTCCTCAGTACCTAAATATGAGATCTTCGAATTTATATCATTCATAATATTAATCAATTTGATTAAATATTGAGGAATAAAAGTGGAAAAAATAAAAATCACATTTTAGATTTTGATAATGATAAAATTGAAATTGAAAACTAAATTAATAATGTGTAAATCAATAAATAATATTTTACTAATTATAAATAATTATGCTTCCACTCTGATACAAATACAATGTTTCATGTGAAATATAAGAATGTGATAGGTTGGGACAAATATATATCTTTTTCATAATTAATGATAAATCCATTATTTATATGATGAAAATCAACATGATCAATAGAAGATAATATAGAACAAAAAATGAATAAATTTCCAGACTAGATCATAGGATCAAAACCTATTATTTATAATTTTTTTAATCAATTAAAAAAATTATCAATAGAAAAATTATATCTTTATTGTTGGATTAGTAAATAGATCTGAATTGTATTGTCATTGTGTTATAGGAATCTTTGGCAGAATCCCTACAAGAGTGTCAGATCCATGATTTTAACAAGGTACATTCTTGTTTATGTATTGGTTTATGTATAATTCTTTGGCTTAATGGAATGTTTTATTGTACACATAAGGATGCTCGAGGGTGTCTAGGGGTATCGAGAAAATAAAAATGGAGATTTTGGACATCTAGATCATGTTCCATTGTTGAAACATGGTTAGAAGTAACAATACACCCATAATATGATATCCAAGAAGAAGGGTTGAATGATATAGAAAACCATGAAACTGGGGTGTCCAAAACATGTGGTCTTAGATGGGTGAATTCATCATAGATGGCACATGGTTTGTAAGAATATGTGGGGAATCCTAGGAAGGAATGAAACATATCCCCTCTTGGATAGACGCAGATTCATGGTAAAAACATAGTTTGGAAAACATTGTGGCCATATCCTACGCCATATTAATTGGGGGATTTCACAATTTTCCACCTCATGATTTATGTTCATCACACAAATTTCTTCTACATTCTTTCCCCTCTATCACTACTGATGAATGAAAAAATACTAATCTTGTCATGTATCAATATCCTTCATTTATAGGCAATTTTTATTTTGGTTGTTGTGGATCGAAAAAATTAGTAAGTCTTATGCTCCTATGTCAACTCTTTAATGGATTAGGGATTTTGGTTTTATTCTTATTATTTTGAATCTCTAAAACCATCTTCTTATAGAAGATCTCTGGTTGTGGATTAAAAGGGTTATTGGATACATTTATAATGTTATTGTTAAGTAGGAGTTCATCTAAGGTATCTAGTTGGTAGTATTCAAGTTATATTCTACGGTCATTGAAGATGGTTTGTTCATGTGTGTTAGTGTTAATGGTTCCCTCTTTTTTTTAATTTGATACCATTGAATGTAATTGTTAAAATGGATGTCCAAATGATGAATTCAACCCCTTATGATCTATGTGGGATGAATTGGGTAGGACTAGACTACTTATGGGCATCTCATGGGGTGTTCTGATATTCCAAATCATAGATAATTTTAATGTTAACTACAAATTTGTCTTCTTATTATGTTGATCCCAATAGGAGAATGTTGATATGTATGTTGATTTAGAAATTGCAATATCGGTATGTGTTCCTATTCTATGAAAATGTATTGTGAATTAGATTTTCACATTTTAAAGAGGGTTAAATTTAATAATGTGAATGTGTCTATTGACATGTGAGATTGAAATTATAAATCAAGAATAGGATTATACATAAGAAACTATTAATTATGTAAAATTGGATAAAGTATAGAACTTGATGGATATGTTAAATGGGTTTTGAGAAGAAAGGGAATTGGGTCAAATAGAAAATGTATTGATTTGGGTAAATGTGTGAATGGGTTAAAAACCATAGATGATTAAATTATAATATTTAATGAGAATTATCGATTGTATGTGTATTGATTATGCACAGTCTATAATTCAGTATATTTGGTAATTGAGAGAATAAGCATTTGGAAATTTCGTGGTTGTATGTGTTTTACTGGACTTGTGATCCTCCCATGAGTCATGTTAGACATAGGATCTAAACCCCACCACTAGAATGAATGAGTTAGGGAGTTGTATTGAGGCTCTATGCCACTAACAGTTTCATTTGATGAGACTACATGGACTGAGACACCATGCTATGTGTGATGTATTTGTTATGAAATGTTTATCATTAATGAAATAATGAACAAGAAATATTCACTAGAATCTGATAATTGATTGTCTTAGGATGTGGTGTAAATGTTTTAAATACATATCCCATTTATTAATTGGAATAAATGGTTTATGTGATTGAATGGAATAAATGATGAAAGTTGAAAATGTTAATATTGTTATCTAATTAATCTTGAGTTTTCTTTTTATTTCCTTTACATTAATTTATTAATTCCATTGACAATCTATTTTTATTATATATTTTGTAGGCACTCTTGGGGTTTTCCTGATGAGTTTTACTAACACCCTTCTTGGTCTAGCATTGGTTTATCGAGATGATAAAATTTTCTAGGATAGTACAAGAGAAAATTTCATGTGATGTGGAGATTAGTATGGAATGGGATGACAAAGGATGAGGATCCAATGATGGAGTGAGGACCCAATTTGGGTGATTTTTCTATTAGTATTTATTTTTCATTCCCGTCAATTTTGGAATTGTTAGCACGACCTGGAATATTTATAATTTTGTTGTGGTTGTACCATTTTATGCAAATGGTTATTAATGTTTTTTTCATGTTTATTTAATATTTTCCCCTTATGCATCATGTTACCAAATGTAAAATAATCCGGTAATGAAGGTATAGTCTCCCCACATGATCTATTATTCCCAATATATCAGTTTGATACCTCTAGAGTATGGGTAGGGGAACATAAGAATATGTGGCTACATGACTCGGAGAACACATTTAAGAGATTCTATGATAGGGACATTACGAAGTGTCAACAAAGAAATTATTTTCTATGTTCGTACTATTTGGGGATGATATATGGTATGTTGGGATTTGGTGATGAGCTTCTGTTTAGTTGTATCTAAACCACAAATGAGGGAAAATGCACCCACAGTGGTAGTTATTGTTCCTGATTTGTGCAGTTACAATTTAATGGTATTTCAACAATGAGTGATGCAAAATTTGTATGATGTTATTGTTTTTTGGATATTTTAATCATGGACAAAATGGAACATGGTTGAGAATAAATTCATCATTAATCGAACCTAGGGATAGAGGTGGAATGCATCATTATGGGAACACATGAGATGGATGAGTGAGACGCGCACGTTTGAATGCTTCTCAAATTCCATAATATTTGAAGAAAGTAATGTATAATAAAATGATAATAATGTGTAAATGGAATTAATTTTAATGGATGTATAATTATGTTTGCTTCATGAAAAATTTTAAATGAGATAATTTTATGGTTATAATAAATGGGGAAAGTAGAAGGCATATTAAAATTGAAGGATTTTAATTTATAATGTGGAAATAGTTTAAAAGGGGTGTCTAATGAATGTCTCATGACTATTTCAGCTGGTTTACCCCATGTTAACTATGACCCATTGTATGAATGGTTTAGGAAAGTGTTCATTGTGTGATGATGTCTGTTGGGAAAAGTGTTTGTAAAAGCTGTATTATAAAGCTAACAGAGAGCCCCCTTAATTGTAAATTCATTATTTTTACAATATATGTTCTGATATGTGTGTTTTATTTATATTAATATGTCACCACAACATTATTTCATGATTGGAAAATAATATTAAATAATTGTGATTTCTCATGTAGAAGAAGAGGAAAAAACAAATTGGATCAGTGTAATAAGGAGTAGGATAATTCTTGTGATATCATCACTCATTAAATATATAAGATCAAATAATTCCCTGGGTGGATCGTGAATAGTTTAGTTTAGAAAAATTATGAGTTTTATTTTTAAAAACATATACATTGTTCTAGATATGGTGGACATGATGTAGCTAATTTATTGATAGAATCCATCAGGTTTATTCCTACTCACTTATAGAATCATCATGAGAAGACAATCATGTTGGAAGCATACATGTTGTCAGTGAAGGAAAAACACTGGTTGGAAATTTTGGATTGGAAATAGCTGAATGATGGTATGTCCTAGATATTTATTCACGAAACATTTAATGAACATTTCTATTCATATTCCCGGGATTTGGAAATTGTTTCACAGTTTATGTGGTTGATCTAGGGGTCGAATTGAGTGATGAAATATCTTATTAGTTTCACCTACTGTTAATGTTTCTTCCATCTTTTCCCTGGGATGGTGCATAATATGCAAAGGAATTTTTAAGATGTAATTAAACATCTGATTACATCCTATTTGAATATCGTGTGAATCAAAAGAACTAATGAGATGGTGGATCAGAACATGATTTTGTAGGGAATCGTCACGGTGGCCCCCTGTGGTCGGTATGCTATTACATCAGGCTTAACTAGTGGTGAAACTTCCAATGGAACCAACCACAATCTCAATATCGTTCACCATTTAGGTCATAGATAGTGTAGACACAATACCTAACCATCCCTTCAATGTAGTTATCATGTTTTCAACTATTAGTTTTGGAGGATAGGATTAATGCATGTCTTCTGTCCCCGACCACTGGTTGAGTGCTAAAAATTTGGATGAATGGATATTGTGTAGAGATTATATAAGAATTATAAAATATATGTAAATGATGGAGGGTTGAGGATGACGAGGAGTGAATGCAGGGGGTTGGTAACCCCAAATCAGGAAAAGTGTTAGAGCTTTACTAGTCATACTGATCGAGGTGGACGATGTGGTAAATTGGGGAGAGAAAATCCATAACAATAGGGTAGATTAGTGCTAGTAATTAATATTGGATCCCAGTTTTTGAAGAATATACCATCATCATCATGTTCAGTCTACACCAGCAGGTGGTAAGCATCGACCATCGACTATTCGACGATTGACCCTTATAGCTTCCTCGAATGTTAGTGCTTTATTAAATATAGTTTCATGAAATTATTTTATATATTCTCACCTTTTAGATATTTTGGGTCCATATGTTGAATTTTTTTGTGAATTCATATTGATTGATGCACTATTTAGGATGTGATAAGTGAATATTAATCATTGTAATGGGCGTGCACTGGAAGCCGGTGGGTTATGTTTCCTAAGCGATGTGTCTATTCTTAATATGTCAGGTATTGATTTTATTTTGGGAATTTATTGGAATGTGTTTTACTATACTCATGTCAGTTGATTCCACTATAGGTTATAATTTTTGGTCAAAAATCCCTCTAGGCATCATTGAAGCATTTTTGAGGTGATTGTGTTTATTGAAAAAGTGAACATCTGAGTGGTGATTGTTCACAATGTAAAATAATGACATACAAATTTGATGACAACGAGGATTTCACGGTGGAATGTCGAGTTCAAGAGCTAAGTTCATCGATCCATGTTTGATTCAAGAACATAAAAAAATATATGGATGATCTGGAGGTGGTACGAAAAGAACAGATACAAGGTGGTGTCGTTTTCCTGTATTTGCCAAATTTCTGGGCCTGATAATCATCAAATGAAGAAAGTGGTTTTTGTCAATGGGACATGCGCGACATACACTAGAAGTCATGGATACTTGTGCGCCATATGATTTTGAAGATCATAATATCAAAATATGGAAAAAGGACAATGGTCGCGCAAGTGTTGAGTTGGTTGCGCAAGTGACTTGCACGACGTGAAGGGACTTGCACGCTGATGCCTTGAAAGCATCATAACTTGCACGACATATGTTTTTCAAGATCGGGAGATCAAAATAAGGCAAAGGGAGAAGATAGAGCATGTTTGGAGTTAGGTCGCGCAAGTGTTTTGCAATGGGAAAAGACAGGTGCACCTGAACTAGTGCGGCAGAGGCTAAGGAAGACGAGGCGACATGCGCGCCGAAACATGCGCGCTGTAGGGGGACTTGTGCGCCGTCGCGCAAGTGTGACCAAAAGTCTATATATACTGGACCCCCTCTTCATTCGGTACCAGAGTTCAACACTTTGAGAAATCATAGCTCCCGTCATGCAGGTGTGGTGGTCGCGCAAGTTGTGCTGTGACGCGCATGTGGGACTTACGCGCCAAAGTAAGGAGTTACGCGTTTGTTGGTAGTTGTGTGCCATTGGTTGTTTAGGCTGCAAAGGAAGTGCGTCTCGAAAGTGTTGGGTTGTAGAAGGTTGTGTCACGCAATTTTCTGAGGTGGACTTGTTTGCACATTGTGACTTGCGCGGTGAATTCTTTCGCGCTGACGTTGACTTGCGCGCAATGTAAGGCTGTGCCTACGACCAGAATTTCGGGCCGCGGGGAAGCTGGAAAATTGCCAGATTCCTTCAGTGCAAAGAAAAATTCATCTATGGGTTATAGTGGAAGCTGGAAGTTTGCTCGATTCCTTCAGTTCAATGTGATATTCATCTACGAGTGAAAGTTGGGCTTCAATGGAGCATCTACATAAAGTTGAGGATGCATTACTTCATGAAAATAAAAATACATAAAAGTCTATAAACTGTGAGGTAATCCCTTACAAGTGCAGTGAGCATAAGAAGAGGAAGCATGTGATCCTCTCCACCGGCAGCGAGCCAGAAAGTGAAAAACAGGGAGTGACCCTTGGGGAATCATTAAGCTGACCCTAAACCTTGCAAAGGCAGTGAGCCTGGGACAGAGTGCCTATACCCCAAATTTGTATCCACATCTTATAAAGAATAGTGGGATTTTGTACGACCATCAACTTGTCAGCGTATTCTCCATGGACGTAACCCAGTGTGGGTGAACCAAGTAAAAATATTTGTGTCTACCTCTTGCCATCACTACACTGCATTCAAAGCATCATCATCTGAAAAAGAAGAAACTAACTGATCATAATATACACACAAGTGCAAACAAAGTGACACTTGTAATAAGGAGGGCATGATCCAGTGGGGCAGAAAAGATTTTGAAAAAGAATATCCATACCCTGATTCACCCCCCTTTCAGGGTATATAGTCCCTTATTGTCCCAATCAATTGGTATCAATGGAAGTTTTCTTTTATCATATTTATTTTCTTCAACTTGGTATAGTCGAGTTGTGTGGTTGAAGAATTAGATTTATCTTATCTTGGTCTACCATGGGAAAATGAAAAACATCAAAGAAGAATTAGAAGTCAGGTTGTTCCCCTCAGTGTGGAAGTGTATATGGAAAAAGTGTGATTCAACTAAAAGAATCAAACAACTTACTGATGGATGGCCTGGATGAGTCTAATAGGGAAAAGATTGATTAGATCAAGCGTGATGCATGAGTGAGTAATGTGGTTGAACTTCAAAGTGATACTGGAACAAGTGATGATGAGGAAGAAGTAATTGAAGGAAGAATAGATATGAGGGTGGATTTAGAGGCTGATCTAGAGGAGATAGATGTTTGGAGAGCTAAAACAAAGAAAACTAATAAATTTGTTCACGATTACAAACTCTATATGTAGCAACAAGATGAATAGAAGTATGAGTTGATGGATGAAATTGAGAAACATAATTTATCAGCACCAATGAACTCAGAAGTGGTAAGTAAGTATAATATTATGATTGAAAAACAGAAAATGGAGATCGAAGGCTTCAAAAGAGACGTTGAAGTTGTCCACAAGACAAAGGAATTGGATCCAAAAGTGGATTAAGATAAGAAATCTAAAGAAGTTAGGATTCAAGTATTGTAAATTGAGGTCAACAAGTTATGAGGCTTAAATCAAAGGCTTATTGATGTGGTTGTTGACCTAAAAGGGAAAAATGATTCTCATTTTGATAAACTTCAAGGAATGGCTAGAATGAATGGAAAACAAAATGCTGATGGTTGTGAAGAAAATAAAAATTCTGATGAACATCAAAATCTGAAAGCCAGGAATGATGATCTTGCTACACATCTGTCTAAGCTCGTTTAGAAGAATCAAAGACTACAGCAAGAGAATGCTTGTTTCTCTGATTCTATTTCTCAAGAAAAATTGAAAGTAATGGAGCAAAGTGAATTGATGGAAAAGCTCACACGAGAACTAAAAGATGAGATAAACAGTGGAATGAATCTCAGAAGATAACTCAATGCTCAACATGAATCAAGGGATTTGATGATTCAGAATTTGAAGGAAGAGCTAAAATCAGTAATAAAGGAAGTGGAGAAATCCAATGATAGTGGAATGCCCAAAATGAAGGTTGCCTTGCACTTACTATTTGATAATCCTTCAACAAGTGATGATAAAATGAAAAAAAAATATACTATTTCTCAAGAGAAACAACAGAATAATTTATCATCTCAAAGACCGTCCATTTTCGGAAAATCTGGAATTGGATGATAATCCCACTCCAATGACTGATAATAAAAATGCAGTGAAAATCGCCAGATGTAAGAAAAATCTTGTAGGTACTAGAGATAAGCCTAAGATGATAGTTTCATGAAGAAGTAATGGCATGTGCCATTTCTGTGGGATTCATGGAAACACATCAAGCATCTATTCAGAGGCTCTGGAGTACATATCAGGCTTTGAAAACAGAAACATTGTTAAATATGGGAACAGGAAGAAGCGCCATGAGAAATTAGAGAGAGGAGTCTCTCAGAGGAAAGCATATATCATATTCTATTACTGTGGAAGAATGGGACACACCATGAGTAAGTGTCAGGAATCTCAGAAGATCAATGTCATAGAAAGAACTCAATATGCATCAGCATCTCGACAGAGAAATGATGAAATGAGGTATCATTTTAATGGGAAATGTTTTATATGTTCAGGTTATGGGCATTTTGCAAGACATTACAGCAAGAAGAAAGCATGAAAGGGAAAAGAACTTGAAAGGAGGTTCACAACTCCAATGGTGTATAAACAAAAATCGTACACAAGAAGACAAAGTGGTAAATTTGAAAATAGGCTTCGAGCCTCACGTGAATCACATGGAGCTGAAAGGAAGGTGTATTAGTCACCTCCTCTTTCATACTCACAGCAGATCTCAAGGAGAGAATGTGAACTAACCTAGATGAAAAAGGGAGAAAATGCTACAGTAGTGAGTAAGAAAAATGATAGTTAAGGACTCACCACAAGTGAAAAATAGTGTGGTGACTCAGAAATCTAATAAAAGGCAGATAAATAAAGAATGCATTGAAAAAATCACCAATTCTGTGCCATGGAGAGGACTGGAGGAAATAGGGAGATCCCTACAATGGATGAAGAAGATATGGAAGATGACATGAAAGGAGATTCTTACTCTGAGAAACAATCAAGGGGAATGGAATTTCGGTAGAACATCAAAGACTGAAATGTGTACTAGTGGGTTTAAACCCCAGATTGTGAGAAAGGCCAAGCCTGCAGAATCTTTATATCAGAAAAAGGATCAGAATGTGAGTAAAGAATGCCTAGTCATATGGCCAGAATAGTTGAAGTTGTCTAGGCAGCTAGAAGAAGCAAAGAAAGAGTTTGAAGCTCTATAAGAAAAAATCAATGGGTTGACCCATCAGGATAAACCACAATCCTCTTCTTGAGGATACTAGAACAAAACTACCCACTCCCTATTTATATAAATTATATTAACTGATGATTCAAATGTTTCATGTTTTATGTAGATATGATCCATGTGGAAGTGGAATCTAAAGATGCAAAGTAGAAAGATGATATGCTTCAGAGTTTCAAATGACTCAAATTGGGTACCAAAGTTGAAGAAGAAAGGAAGAAACAGAGCGCAATATGAAGTGATTGTGAAATTAACATTATATCATTTTTCCTACACTGAGTTCTATCTCATTATCCTTATATATTTTGATAATGGCTAAATTCAAAGTGGAAGATGAGAACAAAAGTTGAAGAAGAAGCTGAATGTTTATGGGCCTAAATAGTGGCCTTACCCAAGGAAGTGTCGCTTAACTAAGGGGAGCATTCAACTGTAAAATCAGATCAGGAGTGTTCAATCGTGGGAATACTTATTTATAGAGAAGCAACAAAAATCATGCATTTCAAGCTTATCTATTTTGTTCTAACAATGTGGTATCAACTGACTATTTTCAGGATACCAAGAAGCTGTGATAGAATTTCAACAGTGTTTCAACAAGAAGACTAGAAATGTAGCTGAACGAAATGACGTCCTTGAACAATGACACAGTGAAAAGTTTTTTGTTGAAAGTAAAGATGTGTTAGGAGACTCTGTGGGAGTATAAGTGGTAGATGAAGACATAGAAGAAGACACTTATGATGAACAAGAGAGTGTCAATTCTATTCCTTCAATGAAGCTACAAAGTCAAGCTGAACATTCATTGGCAAAATAACATTGGTTGAGACAAACTGCTTTACGGAAACAGCTGAAGATGAGAACTGGGTTCATACCATGAATAAAGAGAAAAACCAGAATGAGAAGAATCAGACGTGGGAGATTGTTTCGAGAACAACATGCACGAATGTCATCAGGACTAAATGGGTCTTTCATGACAAGATGAATAGAGATGGCACTATGTTTCTAAACAAAGCACGACTGGTGTGGAAAGGATACTCCAAAATAAAAGAAAATAGATACTGATGATACATCTACACCGGTTGCAAGGTTGGAGACAATCATATTATTCCTAGACATTATAGTGAAACAGAAGATCAATGCATAACAGATGGATGTAAAATCAGATATATGAAAAGAAGGGTCTGATGAGATTTGGAATTGATAATTCCAAGGAGATGAAGACGCCTGTATCTACCATGACAAAATCATCAAGAGTTGACAATGGCAAGGATTTGAATATCACAGAATATAGGCAGATCATTAGAAGTTTGTTATACACCACCGCAACAAGGCCTGATATAGTCATTGCCACATGACAACCAGCGTGATACTAGAGTAATCCCATGTAATGCCACATACTTGCAGTAAAAAGTATAATTCGGTATATCAAAGGCACGATAGCCTTCGTCCCGATGTATAATGATAAATCTCAATCAGTATTATTGGGTTACACAGATGCAGATTGGGCCAGATCAGCAGGTGGCAGAAAATCTATGAGAGTAGGTTCATTATATCTTGATAGACTATGTATTTCTTGGCCATGCAAGAATCAAGATTGCATTTCATTTAGCACCGAAGAAGCTGAGTATATTGTGGCCACTCAATCTTGCACACAATAATTGTGGATGATGTAGTAGCTTGAAGATATGGGAATTGAAGTTAAGTCTCCGATCGGAATCCAATGTGATAACTCATGTTCTATCAATCTGAGAAAAAATCTCATCCATCATTCAATGACAAAGAACATTGAGATAAGATGTCATTTCATCAAGGAAGCTTTTGAGAGACATCGACTGGCTCTGGGAGTGCAGTCGACTCCCCACACTTAAAAGACTGTGGATGTGGAAACCCCCCCCCCCCCCCGCTCCCTGAGGTATGGTGTGTTTTTTTCTATTGTGCTAATGTGTTTTCTGACCAATGTCTCTGACCATAGAGGAGTGTCCATTGGGTTCGTTGACAAAGGGGGAAAAATAGTGACTCATCAAAGCTCAATGGGGGAGAAACTATGGATTTTAAAGAGAGAAAAAGTCTTTGTCAAAGACATAGGGAGAAGATGATATGTGGAGCAGCCAGATAGGGGGAGAAATGAGAAAGGGGAAGAGTTTTAAATCTGATGATGCTGTAATTGATCGATCAAGCAACAGATATCACGATTGCTGAGGATCATGATAAAAGTAGAAGAGTGGTGTTGGAGAGGAATGAATATTTCCAACATGTTACCAACAAATTGGTATCAGTGGGGTACTAACAATGGGTATCGATTTGGCAATCAGTATCAGTTATGGTGTCAATAGAGGATGTAAGAGTTTAAGTGACTCATTGATAAACATCTCAATTACTCTTGTTTCTCATGCCGAGCATTGCTCAATGTTGTCTTAGAGTATGTGTTGAGTAAATCCTTGATCACTATCGGAATTGTAGTGAGGCAATTTGTGGCTGAAGAATCAACAAAGTATCTTTTTATGGAAGAGTTATCAACAAACCCAAAGCGGGAGATTGTTGGGAAAAAATCCCTCTAGGCATCATTGAATCATTTTTGAGGTGATTTTGATTGTTGACATAGTTATCATCTGAGTGGTGATTGTTGACAATGTAAAACAATGGCATAAAAATTTGTTGACCAAGGGGATTTCATGGTGGAATGTCGAGTTCATGAGCTATGTTCAATAATCCTTGTTTGATTCAAGAATTTTGATAAAGAGATGGATGGTCTAGAGGGAGTACGAAATGAACAGATACAAGGTGGTTTCGTTTTCCAGTATTTGCCAAATTTCTGGGCCTGAAAATCATCAAATGAAGAAAGTGGATTTTGGAAAAGGGACTTGAGTTCCTTACACTAGAAGTCTTGGAAACTTTTGCACCATATGATTTTGAAGATCATAATATCCAAATATGGAAAAAGGACAATGGTCATGCAAATATTGAGTTGGTCGCGCAAGTGACATGCGCGGCGTGAAGGGACTTGCGCGTTGATGCATTGAAAGTGTCAGAACATGTGCACCATATGTTTTTCAAGATCAAGAGATCAAAATATGGCAAAGGGAGGTGTTAGTGAAAGTTTGGAGTGGGGTCACGCAAGTGTTTTGCAAATGGAAGAGACCTGCGCGCCGGAACAAGCGCGGCAGAGTCTAAGGCAGAAGAGGCGACCTGCGTGCCAAATCATATGCGATGTAGGGGTACTTGTACGCCATCTCACAGGTGTGACCAAAAGTCTATAAATACTGGACCCTCCTCTTCATTCGGTACCAGAGTTCAACATTTTGAGAAATCAGAGCTCCTGTCGTGCATGTGTGGTGGTCGCGCAAGTGGTGGTGTGACGCGCAAGTGGGACTTCGGTGCCAAAGTATGGAGTTGCACAGTTGTTGGTAGTTGAGCACCATTGGTGGTTTAGGCCGCAAAGTAAGTGGGTCTTGAAATTGTTGGGTTGCAGAAGGATGTGTCACGAAAGTGTCTGAGGTGGACTTGCACGCCCGTTTTGACTTGCGCGGTAAATACTTGCGCGCCGAAGTTGACTTGCGCTCTATGTAAGGTTATGTCTACAGCCAGATTTTCGGGCCGCATGGAAGCTGGATGATTTCCCAATTCGTTCGATGCAAAGAGAAATTCAACTATTGGTGAAAGTGGAAGCTGGAAGTTTGCCTGATTCCTTGGGTGAAAAGTGATATTCATCTATGGGAGAAATTTGGGCTTCAACAGAGTATCTACATATAGTTGAGGATGCATTAATTCTTGCAAATAAAGAGACCTACATGTCTATAAACTGTGAGTGGATCCCTTCTATGTGCAGTGAGCATATGAAGAGGATGTAGGTGATCCTCTCCACCGGCAGTGAGCCAGAGAGAGAGAAACAGGGTGTGACTCTTGTGGAAGAAATGTGCTGACCCTAACCCTTGTAAAGGTAGTGATCCTGAGATAGAGTTCATGTAATCGAACATTGTATCCACATCTTATAATGAATATTGAGAATTGGTACGACCAGAAACATGTCGGTGTATCCTCCTTGGATGTAGCCCAGTGCGGGTGAACCAATAAAAAATCTTTTTGTATGCCTGTTTCAATCCCTGCACTCCATTCAAAGCATCATCATCTGATAAATAAGAATCTAACTGATCATAATATACACACATGTGCAAACAAAGTCACCCCTGTAATAAATAGGTCATGATCCAGTGGGGCAGAAAGGATTTTGAAAAAAAAAATCCCTTCCCTAATTCACCCCCCACTCAGGGTATATAGGCCCCTATTGTCCCTAACAATAATTCATGTCTCATGAAGGATACACTAATGTGCATCCTTGTGAGTGGGATATTTGACCCGACGATGCAAGAAATGTGTATCAGTGGTTGGGGGAGCTTAAAACTACAGTGACTTGTCTTATATTTGATGATTTATGGAGTATAGAATAACATTTTTTCTCCAGTGGTGCATAATATTCCCAATTTCTTTCATAAGGACTTCTCATAAATTTATCCACAAATAGATGTAACACCCCATGCTTCCACGGTACGTTTCCCTTCGAATAATGCGATAACGTGTGTTGTACGCAACCTCGAGTTCTAACACACACCAAAACTAATTAGACTAGCCATTGTGAATAGTAATACCTACTTTTTGAAATCATATATATTTTATATTTCAAAATGGACTTCATTTTTGGATTCGGAATATTGAAATTAGCTTAGGGTGAAATTTTGGTACTTTTCGGATAACTTTTATATTTTGATGAATAGTGAAAATTACTAAATTTTAAATAAAAACAACTTTTTTAATCAAAATAATTAATAGTGATAAATTATGAATTTGAGTGGATTTAAAGTATATTTAAAATATATTTTTACCATTTAATTTAATTTTTGTCATTGGACATAATTTCACAATTAAATAAGACATAAACAAGTGTCAATCTTTTGATAGTTATTATCTCTTAAAAACACGTTTTTTATTTTAACAACGGGAATTAATTTTAAATTAATTTATGACACTTCTGTGTTTTGAATTTGGAAAAATGGATTAAATATTTGGAATCAGGATGTCCAAATTATGTAAATAGGTAACTTTTATTTTTACACATTTTGAATAATTACTGCGGTAAATATTTTATTTACGATGGTTAAGGGTAAATACGGTAAATAAGGGTTAAAAAATAATATTATAATAATACAAAATTACCCTAAAACGTGTCCTAACCTTATTGGTGGACACATAACCGACCATGGGCATCCTTGGGTCGATTTGAGGACCCCTTAGAGTCACTTGTATTTGGTAGGGACACATTATATTAAAAAAGTTAAAATAAAAATAAAAATGGCATAAGCTTACATCTTTTAGAAGAACAATTTTTACATAGGGTTATACATGTTGGATTTTCGATTATAAATATTCATTAGAAATCTAAAAAGATTTCCTACATAATTATATTTTATTTATAATTTTTAGACATCAAATAAGTTAAATTATTAATGACACAATAATGATACAATGTTTACCTCATTAATAAATCATTTAAATAAATAAGATAATAATGATTAAAATATTATCTAAAACCTGTCCAATTCTTATTGGTTGATGTTATTTAGAAAATGAGTCATCTTATCTTCGACCTAAATGATTTTTGGACCATTATAAACCGAATATAATTATATTATAAAGTAATACTTTCACTCTTTCTTAAAGAGCCCCTCCTCTCCTTTATAAAAGGAGACCACTTCTACTCATTCCTGACACCTCTAAAGCCACTTGGCTCGTCCAAACCCTGCCCAAATAAGCTCCCCACATCCCTCTCCTCCTCCTTGAAGCTTCCCCTTTTGCAGAAAGCATTTCAAGAAGTCCTTTGGTTCCAACCAAAGTGTGTTACCTAAATTAAAGGTAACGATATTTCTTAAATTATTTTCATTTATTTTGCTTCTCCAACCCCCAAACTCTTTTTATTTCCTTTATTTTGTAACAACACCAGTATCAAAAATATACTAGGATGTTGTTATAATATGGATTCAAACTAAACATACACACAAATCCATCTAATGGATGATGAACATAATGTTTCTGCGGATGGCAAACTAACGCCCCACGAAACGATGATTGTTCAAATACATCTTACCGCCTCTCATGGTGGCCATTATGATGGCACTGTAATTAAATATGATATTAATGATATATATTTTATATATAAGCTTCTGTAATTCCATTTTATTTCATATCATTATTCGTTTCATGTTGTATATACATACGATAATTTCATTTGAGGAAGTGCGGACTACCGCCCCCTTAAAATGATATGACTCGTTCATACCACACATGGAACGTATAAAGGATGGTGTTAATGAACTTAAGTAACATATATAAAATATTATATTATACTGTAATAGAAATATACCTATGTATCATTTGGATTCGATTCTTTTAAAATAAAAATTAAATGGAAGTTGCGTTCGTGCGTACGTACGGACTACCGTCTCCACGAACGCGATGAGATTCATTCTCCATCGTATCCATTCAAGTCTTATTCTCATTTTAGGGTTAAAAATAATGTCAATATCATTCTGATTATGAATAATATATAATCTATCCATTACAAACATGTCTTACGTAACCAAACATTTAAGAAGAACGAATGGATTATCACCCGAAACGACGATAATACTAAGATATTATTAATAAAGCAATGTTAAAAGATCATATATGATATCATATTAATGTATATGATTCTTGTATAATTTAATAACAATTATTTCAACATTATATAGGAGGTTAACCTATACCAACAAAGGAAAAGTACAAGGTAAGGGGTTTTCATCTCACTCCTTATTCCCGTGAGATTCATGCCATATTTCCACCATCACCTTTTGTGTGGTGTATGTACTGCCCATAATTATATTCTTTATGTAATACACTCTAATTTATGTGTATTTACATATTCATTGTATGATACCTCTTTCATGGTTTGTATGTTTCATAAGTTACCAAATTGGTAAGGGTTATTTCACAATCTCTTCATTATCCGAGGTTGTTTATACGTAATAATCTACTGGGATCTCTTTATCATCCACATCCATGTTTCTTCAAAATGTATTTCAAAACATTTTTATTATTTACAATAATATGGGTTAAAGTCATTTTTACCCTTGTTTGACTTTTTATAAGAGGAATCTTTCCGTCGTTTTCCAAACATGGCACTTTTAACCTTTTTGAAAAATTTAAGGTAAGAATGTTTTTTTTAACTTATACGGCGGGTGCGGCTATTTACCGCCGTTATAAAATCGTCAAAGCTTCCCTTACAAGATTATAAGAATATTTTCAAAGAAAATGTTTTATTTTATATGGATCTTAAATGATTTAAAAATAAAAGGAGATATTTCTTTAAAAAGAATTTTTATTTCATCTATGTCAACATCCTTTATTGGATTTTAAGATTATTTGAAGTTGATTTATTATGATACAAAACTTATATATTGTATTGAAGTTTTTGTGATATGTTTGACTGTGGAAGTGCTATTTTTATACCATTCATGGTTTATGAGTAAAATATTGACATTTCGTATGCTAGTTCCAATAAGAATGTTTATGTTATATTTTAACCTTTACTTCATATGAATGTGTTGGACAAGTATGTTCCAGGTTGGGGACTGGTTAAAGTAATCCCTACAGGTTGGGGACTGGTAAAAGTAAGCCCTCCAGGTTAGGGACTGGTAAAAGTAAGCCCTCCGGTTTGGTCTCCGGTTATTAGAGGAACTCCGGGTTGGTGTCCGGTTATTAGAGGCACTCCGGGTTGGTGTCCGGTTATTAGAGGCACTCCGGGTTGGGTTCCGGTTACAGTTAGCCCCAAGGTCTTGGGACGAGGCCCTGACAAAGAAATTAGAGTTCAACATTATGCATTCCAACATTATGAAAGTGGTTATTGATATTGCATGTGATTATTCGATTAGTAGAATATCCATGTGAACAAGTAAATGGAATTATTTCATTTTACTTTTGCCATACTATGTTGAAGTTCAAGTTTAAAAGGCTTTTGTTTTAGTAATTCATTTCCTTAATTGTTTATGCTTATTTATTAATGTTCCGCTATATTGTTATCCTTACTGGGCATTTGAGCTCACCCCTTTTCTATGTTTTATTTTTCCCAGGATGTGAAGATGTAAGTTATGAATGACCTGCAGGGATATTATGAGGGGATTATAGTGTGGACTGTGGAAACATTATGTTGTTGTAGTAGTTTTTCATTTTATGATGTAATGTAAAACTTATGAATATATCTAGTGTTTCCAAGGCTACTAAACCAATCGGTCTTTCGAGATTTGATCTTTCTTGTGATCATGCCAATGTTATGTAATAATGCACCGACTCTGGGTAACTGGGGTCGGGGCGTTACAGTTGGTATCAGAGGAAGTTTAGTACAAACCTTGGAAGCTAGATTTAGATAAACTCTGATTAGAGCACGTAGACCTAAGATGAACTTTGAGGATTAGTATAGAAGAACTTCCTAGAATTTTGGTATTGTAAAGATTTTGTGAGTTTTCCGAGCAATACATCCCTGTCTGGATACGAGAAGGTAGAGGCGGCTCTGGCACAGATGTACCTAGGGGTAAAACCCGAAAACACCGCTTTGAGCTAGACTCGAACGGGAACTGGTGCACGACAACGGGCCTTGCTGCACTCTTGGTTACGACACTCCCAGGGGATATGCTTAGGATAACTCTCATTTTCTTTACAAATCATTATGAAGGGTTTATGAGTATATACTTCCTCAAAGAAAACATTTTTATGATTATGGATTATATCCATAAATTGTTCAATTTATGTTAAGTGTTTTATAAGTATGGGATTATGTATTTTGATTCATAAACTGATCTAGTTTATGACATTTTTTTAGAAATGGCGCCTAGTGGAAGAAATGGAAACCGTATCAATGCACGCACTCCATGTAGGGATTTCCCTCCTGCTCAAGATAATTATAGTGGGGCTGGTGATGCAACTGGTGCCGACCAGCTAATCACCATACTGGAAAAACTTACTCAGGTTATTAATAATAACCTTACCCGTATGGAGCACCCTGATCCGCAGCGTGGAGGATCAATGTTAGATCGATTCATGAGGCAACAACCACCAACGTTCAATGGGAGTACAAATCCCTTAGTAGCTGATCAATGGATAAATTCCCTAGATAAAATATTTCAGGCTTTGGGGAGCAGTGAAAGGGAAAAAGTTATCATGGAAGTTTACCGCCTCACTGGAGATGCTGATCAATGGTAGTCATTGATTCAAAACATGAAGGAAGATGATGAAGTATCAAATATGGAATGGAGGGAGTTCAAAGATCTGTTTTTAGAAAAATAATTCTCTCGCGACCATCAAGCAGATATGGAAAGGCAATTTCTAAGTCTGAGACAGAAGGAGGATGAGAATGTCACAAAGTATGAGGCTAACTTTACAAGGTTAGCAAGGTACACTGGTGATTATATACGCAACCCAAGAAGTAAGATTGATCGTTTCTTTGATGGGTTAAAACCATTTCTCCGTCGATCATTAGTCTCACAATCCTTTTCATCATACGAAGACATTGTCTCATGTGCTATAAAGACCGAAAAGTAATTCTCTATGTCTTATGACTTTAAAGAAAAGCAAGAGAAGAAGAGACCTGCTGATCAATCTGGGAATGGAAATAAGGGGAAGAAGGGAAAGGTTGAATATCCATCTTGTGGTAAATGCGGGAAGAAACATCCTGGTACTTGCTTGAAGGAAATGGGAGTCTGTTACAAGTGTGGTGAAAAAGGCCACCAAGCTCGTGATTGCAAGGGGAAGAAGGAAGCTACCAACGTTCAGTGCTAAAATTGCAGGGAGATGGGGCATTATGCAAATGAATGTCCTAAGTGCCAGGAGAACTTACCTAAGAAAGGGCCAAGGGATCAAGGCCAGGCTTATGTTATCACTACTGCTGAGGTAGAAGCTCTGAAAGACGTGGTGGCAGGTAATTTAATGGTTTCCTCAAGTTTAGCAAATGCATTATTTGATTCTGGATCATCGCATTGTTTCATATCTTCCCAGTTTGCTAAGAAAATTAGATATTTCCAATTTGATTTAATAAGGGAGTTGTCAGTTAAAACTCCTAAGGGAAGTATCGTTGCAACAAAGTTTTGTGAATCTGTCCCCATTAGAGCACAAAAATTTTCTTTATCTGCTGATCTCATCGTCATACCTATGATTGAGTTTGATATAATCCTCAGTATGGACTGGCTTTTGGACTATGATGCGAAGATTTATTGTAAGAAGAAAGAGGTTACGATTCTTGATGATAATGATAAGGAACACCTTATTTTTAGAGCAGAATCGTCACCACCTAATTCTTATTTAGATCCACCCCCAGTAGCTCAACTTAATTCAATTATTAGGGAGGAAGAGAATGAAATAACTGTCGTTGAGGAATGGAATGTTGAAATAGAGTATGTACCTGTTGTGAAAGAATTTGTAGATGTATTTCCGGAAGAATTACCTGGACATCCTCCAGAATGAGAAGTTGAGTTTTCTATTGATTTGATTCCTGGATCAAGGCCTATATCGAAGACCCCTTATAGAATGGCCACTGTAGAATGAGTCGAACTAAAGAAAAAACTAGATGAATTGAGTAATAAGGGATTTATTCGCCCTAGTGTTTCTCCATGGGGATCCCCTGTTCTTTTTGTTAAAAAGAAAGATGGATCTATGAGGTTATGTATCGACTATAGGGAGATCAATGCTATAACGATAAAGAACAATTATCCCCTACCTCGTATTGATGATTTATTTGACCAACTGCATGGAGCTCAATACTTTTCAAAGATTGACCTTCGATCTGGATACCATCAGTTGTGTGTGAAGAAGGAAGACATTCCGAAGACAGCATTTCGAACCAGGTACGGGCATTACGAGTTTACCGTAATGCCTTTTGGATTGACTAATGCACCCTCTGTATTCATGGATCTGATGAATAGAGTTTTCAAGGATTATCTCGATGAATTTGTGGTGGTATTTATTGATGATATCTTGTTATACTCCAAAACCTACGAAGATCATGAAAATCACGTGCGCATTATCTTGAAGACTCTGAGGAGGCATGAATTATATGGGAAGTTTAGCAAGTGTGAATTCTGGCTTCAGGATATTTCTTTTCTTGGCCATATTGTCTCTAAAGATGGAATATCTGTTGATCCTTCTAAGACCAAGGCAATCCAATAATGGCCAGCACCTATGAGTATAACTGAGGTACGTAGTTTTATTGGTTTGGCAGGTTATTATCGACGTTTCGTCCAGAATTTTGCCCGATTGGCTAACCCATTAACGAAGCTCACACGTAAAGGGGTTAAATTTGTTTGGACAAAAGAGTGTGAAGAATGCTTCGAAGAACTGAAGAGAAGATTAGTCAATGCCCATATATTGACTCTACCATCGGGAAATGATGGGTTCGTTATTTATAGTGATGCATCAAAGAAAGGACTTGGTTGTGTCCTTATGCAGAATGATAGAGTTATTGCCTATGCATCACGATAGTTGAAAATTCATGAACAAAACTATCCTACTCATGATCTTGAGTTAGCAGCTGTGATCTTTGCTTTGAAGATATGGAGGCACTACCTCTATGGTGAAAATGTGAGATTTATACTGATCACAAGAGTTTGAAGTATATTTTCTCACAAAAAGAACTCAACATGAGGCAAAGGAGATGGCTTGAGTTACTCAAGGATTATGATTGCACGATACACTACCACCCGGGGAAAGCAAACAAGGTGGCAGATGCTTTGAGTAGAAAAGACCATGATGTTTTGAACATGATGAGAATTGAAAGGGATCCAATTTTCATGAATCTAGTGAAGATGGGCATGGGAATAACCAGGGAAGGTGAAACATCAATGTTTTTTCAAATGGTTTCCAAACCATCTTTACTAGAAAGGATTAAGAGTTCTCAGACCGATGATGAAGAATTTCAGAAGAAGATTAAAGCTGTGAATGATGGGAGATTGAGAGACTTTGTGTAGGAAGATGGAATTTTGAAATTCGGGAAGAGACTTTGTGTTCCCGATTTACCTGATCTGAAAAGGGAATTGCTGGATGATGCTCAAAGTTCCAATTTCTCTATACACCCTGTGAGCACCAAAATGTATAGAGATTTGAAGGAACATTTTTGGTGGGACAACATGAAGAGGGAGATTTCTGATTTTGTGTCAAGATGTATGGTTTTCAACAAGTGAAAGCTGGAAGGCAACAGCCTGAAGGAGTCATGCAACCTCTTCCCATACCGGAGTGGAATTGGGACAATATTACGATGGACTTTGTCATGGGGCTACCAAAGACTCCTAGAAGGAATGATGCAATATGGGTTATTGTTGATCGTCATACCAAGTCAGCACATTTTCTTGCTATAAGAGAAGATCTACCCCTGGAACGTCTAGCAAGACTATATATTAATGAAGTTGAGAGACTTCATGGAGTACCCTTATCGATGGTTTCTGATCGTGATCCCCGTTTTACTTCAAGATTTTTGAAAAGTCTTCAGAAATCCCTGGATACTGAACTTCATTTGAGCACTCCTTACCACCCTCAGACAGATGGACAATCAGAACGGACTATTCAGACCTTAGAAGACATGTTGAGATCTTGCTCACTTGATTTTCAGGGTATGTGGGATCAATATTTTCCACCGGTAGAATTTTCCTATAACAATAGCTTCCATTCGAGTATTCAGATGGCACCATATGAAGCATTATATGGAAAGAGATGTCGTACACCAACCTGTTTGGATGACGTTGGTGAAAGAAAACTTGTAGGCCCAGAACTGGTGGAGGAAATGGTGGAAAAGGTGAAAGTAATCCAAAATCACATCAAAGAGGCTCAAAGTAGGCAGAAGAGCTTTACCGATAATCGAAGGAAGGTTTTGGAATTTCAAGTCGGTGATCATGTTTTTCTGAAGGTATCTCCGTGGAAGGGAGTCATACGTTTTGGTAAGAAAGGTAAATTGAGTCCCAGGTACATCGGACCTTTCGAAATTCTAGAACGAATTCGGGTTGTAGCTTACCGATTGGCAATGCCGCCAAGTCTCTCCAAAGTTCACGATGTGTTCCACGTATATCTGTTGAGGAAATACATGCCTGACCCAACGCATGTACTCACCTATGATGAATTAGAACTGAAACCCGATCTGTCTTATTGTGAAGAGCCCGTGAAGATTCATTATACGAGAGAACAAGTGCTGAGAAACCGGACGACGCGTCTGGTAAAAGTTTTGTGGAGAAACCATAAGATGAAAGAGGCAACGTGGGAACCCGAGGAACTTATGATGAAGAACCACCCAAGTCTTTTTATGCAGTAATACCCTAGAAATTGCGAGGACACAATTATTTGAAGGAGGGGATAATGTTACACCCCATGCTTCCACGGTACGTTTCCCTTCTAATAATGCGATAATGTGTGTTGTACGCAACATCGAGTTCTAACACACACCACAACTAATTAAACTAGCCGTTGTGAATAGTAATACCTACTTTTTGAAATCATATATATTTTATATTTCAAAATGGACTTCATTTTTGGATTCGGAATATTGAAATTAGCCTAGGGTGAAATTTTGGTACTTTTCGGATAACTTTTATATTTTGATGAATAGTGAAAATTACTAAATTTTAATTAAATTTTTTTTTTTATCAAAATAATTAATATTGATAAATTATGAATTTGAGTGGTTTCAAAGTATATTTAGAATTCATTTTTACCATTTAATTTAATTTTTGTCATTGGACATAATTTCACAATTAAATCAGACATAAACAAGTGTCAATCTTTTGATAATTATTATCTCTTAAAAACACGTTTTTTATTTTAACAACGGGAATTAATTTTAAATTAATTTCTGCCACATCTGTGTTTTGAATTTGGAAAAATGGATTACATATTTGGAATCAGGATGTCCAAATTATGTAAATAGGTAACTTTTATTTTTACACATTTTGAATAATTACTGCGGTAAATATTTTATTTACCATGGTTAAAGGGTAAATCCGGTAAATAAGGGTTAAAAAAATAATATTATAATAATACAAAATTACCCTAATACGTGTCCTAACCTTATCGGTGGACACATACCCGACCATGGGCATCCTTGGGTCGATTTGGGGAACCCTTAGAGCCACTTGTATGTGGTAGGGACACATTATATTAAAAACGTTAAAATAAAAATAAAAATGGCATAAGCTTACATATTTTAGAAGAACAATTTTTACATAGGGTTATACATGTTGGATTTTAGATTATAAATATTCATTAGAAATATAAAAAGATTTCATACATAATGATATTTTATTCATAATTTTTAGACATCAGATAAGTTATATTATTAATGACACAATAATGATTCAATGTTTACCTCATTAATAAATAATTTAAATAAATAAGATTATAATGATTAAAATGTTATATAAACCTGTCCAATTCTTATTGGTTGATGTTATTTAGAAAATGAGTCATCTTTTCTTCGACCTCAATGATTTTTGGACCATTATAAACCGAATATAATTCTATTATAAAGTAATACTTTCACCCTTTCCTAAAGAGCCCCTCCTCTCCCTTATAAAAGAAGACCACTTATACTCATTCCTCACACCTCTCAAGCCACTTGGATCGTCCAAAACCTTCCCAAATAATCTCCCCACATCCCTCTCCTCCTACTTGAAACTTCCTCTTAGGCAGAAAGCATTTCAAGAAGTCCTTTGGTTCCAACCAAAGTGAGTTACCTAAATTAAAGGTAACGATTTCTTTTAAATTATTTTCATTTATTTTGCTTCTCCAACCCCCAAACTCTTTTTATTTCCTTTCTTTTGTAACAACACCAGTATCCAAAATATACTCGGATGTTGTTATAAGAAGGATTCAAACTACACATACACACAACTCCATCTAATGGATGATGAACATAATGTTTCTGTGGATGGAAAACTAACGCCTCACGAAACGATGATTGTTCAAATACATCTTACCGCCTCTCATGGTGTCCATTATGATGGAACTGTAATTAAATATGATATTAATGATATATATTTTATATATAAGCTTCTGTAATTCCATTTTATTTCATATCATTATTTGTTTCATGTTGTATATACATACGATAATTTCATTTGAGGAAGTGCGGACTACCGCCCCCTTAAAATGATATGACTCGTTCATACCACACATGGAACGTATAAAGGATGGTGTTAATGAACTTAAGTAACATATATAAAATATTATATTATACTGGAATAGTAATATACCTATGTATAATTTGGATTCGATTCTTTTAAAATAAAAATTAAATGGAAGTAGCGTTCGTGCGTACGTACGGACTATCGTCTCTACGAACGCGATGAGATTCATTCTCCATCATATCCATTCAAGTATTATTCTCATTTTAGGGTTAAAAATAATGTTAATATCATTCTGATTATGAATAAGATATAATCTATCCATTACAAACATGTCTTACGTAACCAAACATTTAAAAAGAACGAATCGATTATCACCCGAAACGACGATAATACTAAGATATTATTAATAAAGCAATGTTAAAAGATCATATATGATATCATATTAATGTATATGATTCTTGTATAATTTAATAACAATTATTTAACCATTATACAGGAGGTTAACCTACCCCAACAAAGGAAAAGTACAAGGTAAGGGGTTTTCATCTCACTCCTTATTCCCGTGAGATTCATGCCATATTGCCACCATCAGCTTTTGTGTGGTGTATGTACTGCCCATAATTATATTCTGTGTGTAATACACTCTAATTTATGTGTATTTACATATTCATTGTATGATTCCTCTTTCATGGGTTGTATGTTTCATAAGTTAACAAATTGGTAAGGGTTATTTCACAATCTCTTCATTATCTGAGGTTGTTTATACGTAATAATCTACTGGGATCTCTTTATCATCCACATCCATGTTTCTTCAAAATGTATTTCAAAACATTTTTATTATTTACAAGAATATGGGTTAAAGTCATTTATACCCTTGTTTGACTTTATATAAGAGGAATCTTTTCGTCGTTTTCCAAACAAGGCACTTTTACCCTTTTTGAAAAATTTAAGGTAAGAATGTTTTTTTTAACTTATACGGCGGGTGCGGCTATTTACCGTCGTTATAAAATCGTCAAAGATTCCCTTACAAGCTTATAAGAATATTTTCAAATAAATTGTTTTATTTTATATGGATCTTAAATGATTTCAAAATAAAAGGAGATATTTTTTTAAAAAGAATTTTGATTTCATCTATGTCAACATCCTTTGATGGATTTTAAGATTATTTGAAGTTGATTTATTATGATACAAAACTTCTATATTGTATTGAAGGTTTTGTGATATGTTTGACTGTGGATGTGCTATTTTTATACCATTCATGGTTTATGAGTAAAATATTGACATTTCGTATGCTAGTTCCAATAAGAATGTTTATGTTATATTTTAACCTTTACTTCATATTAATGTGTTGGACAAGTATGTTCCAGGTTGGGGACTGGTTAAAGTAATCCCTCCAGGTTGGGGACTGGTAAAAGTAAGCCCTCCAGGTTAGGGACTGGTAAAAGTAAGCCCTCTGGTTTGGTCTCCGGTTATTAGAGGAACTCCGGGTTGGTGTCCGGTTATTAGAGGCACTCCGGGTTGGTGTCCGGTTATTAGAGGCACTCCGGGTTGGGTTCCGGTTACAGTTAGCCCCAAGGTCTTGGGACAAGGCCTTGACAAAGAAATTAGAGTTCAACATTATGCATTCCAACATTATGAAAGTGGTTATTGATATTTAATGTGACTATTCTATTAGTAGAATATCCATGTGAACAAGTAAATGGCATTATTTCGTTTTACTTTTGCCATACTATGTTGAAGTTCAAGTTTAAAAGGCTTTTGTTTTAGTAATTCATTGCCTTAAATGTTTATGCTTATTTTTGAATGTTCCGCTATATTGTTATCCTTACTGGGCATTTGAGCTCACCCCTTTTCTATGTTTTATTTTTCCCAGGATGTGAAGATGTATGTTATGAATGACCTGCAGGGATATTATGAGGGGATTATAGTGTGGTCTGTGGAAACATTATGTTGTTGTAGTAGTTTTTCATTTTATGATGTAATGTAAAACTTATGAATATATCTAGTGTTTCCAAGGCTACTAAACCAATCGGTCTTTCGAGATTTGATCTTTCTTGTGATCATGCCAATGTTATGTAATAATGCACCGACTCTGGGTAACTGGGGTCGGGGCATTACAATAGATGTCAGGTTCATGCTATAGTTGTTGCTGGGAGGAGGGTTAGCTTTTATTCCGTCATATAGACTAGCACTCATTGAACTCCCAAACATAAAAATCAATAGAATAAATTGGATGATAAGTAGTTCTTTCCCCTATGTATTTCACCTTGGGGATCTCTATTTTGTTTTCTTAGATATCTGATAGATCATTTTGGTAATGTATTAATAATAGTTAGCTAAATCTGATTATTATTATTAATTAGTTCCCACTTCCTGAAATCATTGACCATTTTGACCGACTATGGGTTTCATCAGTGTTCTATAATAATAATATATGATTAGAGAATTTTCACCTAATTTTGAGACCTTATGATATAATATTGAATTTAATTAGGAAAATTTATTTTTTATATTATTTTTTGGCAATGCTTTTCAGATTTATAATATCCCTAGTTGTTCTTATGGCCCTAATTAACCGAATCATTCTATTGTACCTTGGATTGCTTTAAGTAATTTTTTTGACAACATGGTGTAATCTAAAACTCATGTTGTTCATGAGAATCATCATTATATTGTTTTGAGTATATAAAGATAGAGTAGGTTATACACCATGCTCTACAAATGTAATTTTGAATCGATAGGGTGAATTTCATGGGTCTTTTCTTCCCGGATGAACGTGTGTTTATGGACACTGAGAATGTGATAGAAATATTATCTTTGGAAAACCCAAAAAAATGATTATGATATCAAATGTTTTTATGGTTTTGGAAATATATTATAGATGATTTATTAATGACATCTTTCATTTGGAAACATTTTTGTTGGTTTTGACTGAGAGTGGAATCATTTTTGAATGGTATGGGGCATGAGTGGATGTTTTACAAGAGTTAAAGTATCTGTTGAAATATTCACCAATTCTGATCAAACCCAACCAAGGAAAGGGGTATAACTAGTTTTTTGTTTTGTATGGTGTTGGACTTGGGGTATTGTCAATATAAAATTATCAGGTTGTGGCATATTTGTCATGGATTTTGAGGTCTCATGGAAGAAATAATGAGACAATTAATCTTGTGTTGAAGGCAATTGTTAATGAATTAATGAATTGGACACACCCCTTTTTGGGATAACATTTTAAAAAGTTTAATGTTCATAAAATCATTAATTAAATCTTCTCTTAGTGTATTCTGAAAATTCATTAGTATTGATGGGTTGTTTAAATGTAGTATTTTTTATATTGATCTATTTTATAGTTTGAGTAAGAGGAATAGAGTAGAATATGCTTTGATCCATATGACTCAAATTAAATTTGTTTAGTAATATAGTTATGAATGAATTATGATGGCGTTGTTCACTATGATCCATCTCATTGTGTAGAATGAGAACAGACCGATGACCCTTGCATCATTGGAAATTGAATTCAAGCTTATGAACTAAATCAAGGAGAGGAAGTATGTGGATTTAGAATCTATGGATTTAATTGATAATCAATATGGTTGTGATTCCCATTCTGGTTATTTCCTTATTTTTGAAGTATCTTTTTTTTTTGGTGGTGTTTTTGTTCAATAAATTTTTCAGGAATAGTTGATTCACAATTATTATGCATCATTGTCGAAATTTCATCATAGTTTAACATAAATTTACTAGGATCATCCTAGATAGAATTATTTTCCATCAATGATGAAGGAGGGTGTAGATTTCATGGCATGATGTCTTACCTATCTATAGGGGATGGCAGAGCATCAATGGTTAGGTAGTTTTTAACAACCATTTCTAATTATAGAATGGAATTGGCATGAAATGACTAGTTATTTTATGGTAGGAATACAGAGGATTCCCCTGAAGAATTATGTGATAAGTGTAGTTGTGGATGTATTGAACTAGGTGGCGGATTTCCTTAAAATATTGTATACATTGGCCATTGATTAGTTGGGTGAATTGTATGTTCAGTAAATAACATAGTTTCATGGAGTACTACATAATATAGTTTCGGATCTTGATCCATATTTTATATCAAGAATCATGAACGTATTATATAATTAATATCTTACACATGTAAATTTTAGTGAAAAAATCCACCCACAAATGGATGAGAAATTACAAATTACGATTCTAGTACTAGAGGATATGTTGAGAGGATATGTCCTAAATTATGCTGGATCATGGGATAATCACATAGTGACATTTGAATTCCCATATAAGAACATTTACTATGTTTTGATTCACTAGGAACATTATTAGGTGCATTATTGTAGACCATGTAGAACCTCAGTGGGTTTGATGGAGGCATGATAATTTGAATTGATGGGGTCATGTATCATGTAGACGTTGTTATAATCAGTTTGGTTGATTCCAAAATGTGTGGAAATAGATCTCATTAGGAAGATGTTATATGTGGAATGTATACATATTCTTCTTGATTTTATGGCTGGTGGCCATCTGTTTCATCATAATTCATGACGGTTGGGTCACCATTAGATATATAAATATTGTATTTGGGAACCCTGGTATATGGCTTTATTTGATATTGTTGATAGGATTGTGCTGGTGGCGTACAATGTTTCTTCACAATAATGTTATAGTGGTGTTTTGGAGTGAATCTGATGCCGGGGCTTCCACCTCGACGCGTTTACTCCAGGGCGCGCTCGCGCATGCGTCCGTCTACCATGGGGGAGGATGCGCGGCATGTGGCCCCGCATTTCCCCATTCCCAAGGCAGGCGACATCTATTCCTTGTTCAGGGGCGTCAACTCCTTTCTCGAAACCGGGATGATGGGATGTTGTCTTCTCCTTCCGTGGACGTCTTTTCAGAACTTGTCACCTAATCCGCATCTCCCTCATAGATTTAAGAATGCTCATGGAGCTCGTTCCCTACACCTTATCTTCATTGACACTTGTTAATTACACTGCTTCTGTCCAGACGATCCAAGGGGTCTAGTCGGGGTAGCAACCCGTGGTGAGGAAATCGGTTTCTCTGGGTGTTGGCGGTGTGTCTTGATGTCAGGGTTTGCATGTCGGCCTTCTGTCCCTTGTGATAGGGCTTCTCGAAGGCGAAAAGGCCTGAGGCATCCCACACCGGATGCGGGGAACTGTGTCAACTGAGGTTTTCCTCAGCTTCCCATGTTTAACACGGGGTTTGCCGCAGGTTTTATGTCCATCGGGGATTACATCGGGCTGATCAACACTAGAAGTGGATCAGATGACAGAACCCTCTGAGGGGAACTTCCAACACTGGGGCCAGCACATGGGCAGCTTCCCGGGTAATGTGGGGTGGAGTGAAGTGTCATGATCTCACCGAGATGTGGCGGCCCGGGTGGGGATCTGGATGGATGATAGAGTAAAGAGCTTGGAACTCGCATAGAATTCCTACGTACCACGAGGTAGCACAGATCAATGTCAACGTAGTTCAGATATACAGTTTAACGTCATGCTCGACGAAGGCAGAACTCGGCGTGAAGAAATGACTGAGTCGCGGTGGTGGAAAGAAAAGATGTGAATGTGATCAGGACAACCAAATAGTGGGATTCAACCTAACCAATACAAAGGGGTTGGAACAGCCGGATGGAAGGATTGAACCGAACCAACACAAAGGGGGTTGGTAGGGCCATGTGGATGGCTTGAACCAAACCAACACAAAGGGGGTTGGGACAGCCGGGTGGAAGGATTGAACCGAACCAACACCAAGGGGGTGGGTATGGATAGGTGGAAGGATTGAATCGAACCAACAACAAGGGGGTTGGGATGGCCTGGTGGAAGGATTGAACTGAACCAACACAAGGGGGGTTGGAACGGCCGGGAGGAAGGATTGAACCGAACCAACACAAAGGGGGTTGGCACGGCCGGGTGGAACATAGTTTAACATCATGTATTGAGGACAAAGCCGCATGGCAATTTAAAGTCATACAGCTTTGATGTGGGGGGTTTACACCGCACCCCTAGGTCTTCAATGACCGGCGCCCTCGACCTCTCACGGGAGGGAAGGCATTGGCGAAGCCATTATGTCGGGACTTACTCCAGGGTGGAAGACCTTATGCTCGGTAGTTTAACATCTTGCAGTGCGGACATGGGGCAGTTTAACATCATGCAGAATGAATGCTCGACAGTTTAACGTCTTGCAGGGCGGACAAGGTACAGTTTATTGCCATGCAGGACGAATGTTCGGTAGTTTAACGTCTTGCAGGGCGGACGAGGTGAAGTCTAATGTCATCTAGGACGAATGCTCGGCAGTTTAACGTCTTGTAGGGCGGACGGGCTGCAGTTTAACGTCATGCTGGATGAATGATCAGCAGTTTAATGTCTTTCAGGGTGGACGAGGTGTAGTTTAACGTAATGGAGGATGAATGATCGGAAGTTTAACGTCTTGCAGGGAGAACGAGGTGCAGTTTAACATCATGCTGGACGAATTCTAGGAAGTTTAATGTCTTGCAGGGTGGACGGGGTGCTGTTACCGATGGGTCCACGTCACTTCACACGGGCCTGGAGGGCTGCAGGGAAAGACAACGTACAATGCGCATGTCCGGTATGGGGATCATCGGGGGCTACGCAGGCGGGTACCCTCGGGAGGTGAAAGGGAGAGGCCATGGCGGTTTGCGCACAAACAGAGAGTTCGGATGGCAAAACTGTGGGCCGGCGCACAATAAGGCGCTCTGGCACGCAATTGGTCCAGGGTATTGCATGAGGACGGGAATAATTGCGCTCACCAGGATTCAGATAGCGCACGGGGGCAACATCCAATTCCTTTAAGAAATGGCTATTTATAATGCGGGTGAGCGCCATTGGATCGGATTTCCAGCACCAGGGAGAAATTGTGAGCAACTGAACTCTTTTACGCGCAAAGGCCTCGACTTAGAGGAGCTTGTTAAATAAATGGGCCAGTGGGGTTTCATGCAAATGAGAACCCCGGGGCTAGTTTGTGCGAAAAGAAAGGCTACATGAAGGCCATATTTATGCGCGGGGGGAGCTGATTGCGTGCATGAGAGACGGTTCGGATTCCGGACACCTTTAAACCGTTGGGGTCGCCTTATATTTATAGGTGAGACCCGGCGCGGAATCCCACTCCCTGCATGGAATTCGGGCCCCGGGAGCGAAATATGGGGTCGTTGCGAAATAGTTCTCGCGTGGGCTCCGAGCACGCAATTTAGCGTGCCACCACGGCACTTTGCGCGGAACCCGGAAGGATTGCGCGCGATGGCCGAAAATTGTGCGCGGCTCTTATTTATTTTGCACTAGTCGTTCGGGGGCTCCGAATCGGGCCTCTGACTCAAATATAACCTCGCATTCCTCTTCTGAAACCTTGTTTAGGGGAACAGACTTTTTTGGCATCTATAAATTCCCCCACCTTAGAATTTGATTGGTGAGAGGTCGTAATGATCGGATTCTGAGGGAAACGCCGAAATGCCGAAGTCCTGGGCTACACGGGACATAAGCGCACAGAAACGGGGATCAGGCGCGTAATTCTCTGCCTTGGTCACGCAATCCGCATTTCGCACCGCACGGAATCCTGGCCTTGCCTATAAATAGGGGTGTTGGGTCCCATGCGCCATACCAAAGCCTTTCCACGCGGCAATAACTATGTTCTCATGCGCGAAATTGCTTCCGCTTTCGCGAAATTCACTCTATTGCACGAAATTCGCCCGACCCGCGCGCAATACAGTTCAAATTTCAGTTGCTATTGCGCCCAAACCTGTGATTTTGTGCGGAAAACTTCCTGATTGCACGTCGTCCTCATGGATTGCGCACCAACTCCCAAAACATTCACACACCCCTCTTCTGATTCCGCACACCTCATCCTAAATCCGCCCAACTCCCGAATCTTCAAAGACAGCAACAAACCATGTATACTATGGGGAAGTCGCCGCCCGCAGAGCAGAAATGGCGGAAAACGAGGATGTTTATGGCGCCGAGATGATTGTCTCCAACAATCAATCTCTATTCGACCTGCTGACGCAGGCTCAAATGGTTTATCCACTGTCCAACAACCTACCCCTAGGGAATTACGACATCCTGGAAGACGTTCCACTTCTAGGATTCTAGGTAGATGCGCCGCGGACGTGGGTGAATCGGGAGGATGACTTTCCCCGCTACAACATCACCAACAGCGGTCATCCTTCCTGGGAAACTAGGCACGTGAACGTGTATGTCCTGAACCCGGGGACCCGGACCATTATTGGGGGTCAGCCTGCTGTGGAGTACTCTCCAACCCTCTACGCGAGCACGTTCCGCCAGAGCATCAACAATGATATGAATGGCTGGCTGAAGGACTGGGATCTATGGTCTGGGGGCAACTTCACCAGTGAGTGGGCCAGGGAGTTCTAGGTACGCCAGACCTGCGAGCACTTTGCGGATGAGCTGCAATACATCATCTTGTTCGAGGCGGTGTGGACGTCACAGTTCCACTGCTACCAGCAGCACGAGCTCGGGCCGGAGTTCTTCACCCGCTAATCCCCTAATGCCAAAACATTCCACCATCACCACGGGGAGGTTGGCATAAGCCACTTGGATGTCCACTGCATCGGAGGCATCCCGCTAGAGGGCTACAAGTATGATGAGTTCCTGCCTCCGAGGAACACCTGGGAAGACAGGTTGCGGACCCCTATCCTTACTTGTAATCAACTGGACCTGGCCATGGAGTGGATGGGGGTCAAGGATTTCCACTAGGATATCACCTACATGGAATGGATCAGCCAATTCCTGAAGCACGACCCGGCGGTCAAGATGCCAGGTGGGAGAAAGCGGTGCCCGACCACAGATCAAAGGTGCAGACAAGGGTCGTACTGGCGGGTCCTGGAGACGGGGGACTACCACTCATGGGGGTAGCGCTTCATCGAGGCCCGAGACCCAAATGTCTGGTATAAGACATTCCTTGCCATCTTTCTGAGTGGGTGGCTCCTTCCAGTGCGGGACGCGAGGATGGGCGTTCGCCCGACGATGCTGTTGATGGCGGGAACCATGGCCGCCAATAAGAGATTCAACCTCGGGGTCCCCGTGCTGGCCAGGTTATATGCCATCCTAGGGTGTATCTCGCGAGGGGGGAGCCACGGAGTGTATGTGGGCCCTTTCAGTTCTTCCACGGCTAGGTGGCTGTGCACCTCGGAGGCTATACGTTCCCAAACGCCGTCAATCCTCCGGGCAACGGCCCGTGACCCTCCCTACTGAACATTTCAGGGGACGTGCCGATGACACTCAACGAGGAGGGCGTGAAGATCCCGATTGGAAAGCACGCCAACTTCAACTTCAGTCCATTCCCCACCCTCGTTGGTCAGATGATTGACAACGGGAAAGGCCTACTGGTGAAGCATGAATACTTCCAGAGCATTCGGGGCAGGGTGCTCGTGGCTCGGATCGACGGGAATGTGATTTGCGAGAACAACGTGCCAACCCGATTCGCCAGGCAGTTCGAGTGCCTTCAACGAATGCCGAAGAGGGTATTCACAGCCATCTGGGAGGAGCGGAACCCTTGCGTCCATCGCCAGATGTGGTTGATGTTTACCAAATTCGGCTCTGGCGATTTCATCACTCTCCCTCTCACTGGGATCGATACTACCCTGGCAACCGAGTATGCCGAACAATGCGCCATTGCGTACCCTGAGGGGCTTCTGTGATAACCAGTTAGGCGGCTTGAGGTTACCCGTGCGGAAACCGGGCGGCAGGGGAGGAGGCAAGGTGCTGCAACAAGGGGGAGAACGGGGCCGCGCCAAGCCACAGGTCTGGCGCAGGCGGGAATTTCAGCGTCTGGCACATCGTAAGGTGCCACCACAACCTCATTGCCCAGAGAGGGGGCACACAAGGCGGCCAGTGGACCGAACCTGGAAGCAGATAAGGCACCTGCTTGAATTTTCGCACCACTCAATCTTCCCGGCTTTGTTGTCACCCAGGATAACCCTATGACAGTCGCTAAGCACCGAAGCCCTCTGGAAGAAGATAATGAGGGATGGGATCCATCTTCCTAAGGTCGGGCACCTCCGAGTCACTGATAGAGTACACTTCCACCGGCGGTATGCAAATCTGACGGCAATGGACGAGTACGCGCGCCGATGGGGTCGGCGCGTGGAGCCATCCCTATTGGTGAAGGTGATGCTCTATCTCGAGCCTGCTCCTGAACAGATGCCACCGGGGGAGGGTGATAGTGGTGACGACTCTGAGGAGGAGGAGGGGACGGGGGAGGATGAAGGATCTAAAGGAGGGTCCCATTCAGGGAGCACGTGGGAGAGCAGAGAGATAGCTGGGCCTGACAACATAGACATAATCGAGCTGCCCGAGGTCCGCCTCTATCCCTACTCGACCTTTTCTGTCCCTTTCCTTACGAAACATCCAACTCATTTCTCCAACTCACTCAAAAAAGCACGGATGTCGGTCAAGCATCCCCAGTAGGAACAAGAGAGGTGCTGGCAGGACAGGGTGGTGCCCCTATTCCTATCATTGAACTGAGAAGCGCCGAGGATCCCCCACTGCAACAGCCCCTGCAGCAGCCGAGACAGCAGAGGCTGATGCTCTGGGCTCCCGTAAGTCTCCTTACATTACTACTGGCATCTTCAATCAATGATCAATGACTAACTAAGGTGTGTTGTGCGTAGTGATGTTGACATTCCATGCTAGTTGGGCCGTTGAGCCTGGGCCGTCCACGAGCTGACCAGTGGAAGACATGCCTCATCCTTCGGAACAGGCTTCTCAGACTGAGTCGACCCCAGCAATTACTGAACAGAGGGCAACAGAAATCAGTGGCGCTGTCGTCGGAGCAAGGTCGGGGGCTGACGAGGGAGTCAGCGTCGTTGGGGAGAGAGAAGAAGGAGGCCGCTTGGGCGACGAGGATCATATTCCTCGCGATGACATCCCAGAGGTGGATCCTACTGCCGACCTGCTGGCCGCCTTCCCTGCATATCGGCCTGCCAACCCCGAGGAGATAGATGACTCAGACTCGGAGGTGGCCGAAGAGATCCAGATGACGTGGAGAAAGGGTTGGATGTGCATCCGGCGCTTTCTCGGGCAACCCCAGTCGGATTGGCTAAGGGGCATGGGGTCACTCCAGACCTAGTTGTGCTTCCTGTGCGCCGGAGGGGCTGACGCTCAACGCCTCCATCTAACGATCTGTGACTTCATGGCCTAAAAGATGTGTGAGAGCAGGCGGCACGCCGACATTGCCCAATGTTGGGAGAAGTTGGAGAATAACCAGGCGCTCCTGAAGGTGGAGCAGGAAGTCCAGTGCCTCGAAGGGCAGGCAGCAGAGGAGGAGGCCTCCGTCACAGTGTGCATTGATCTCGTGGAGCAATTTACAGCCCAGGAGGACTAAGGGTACAACTCCCTGTCGCTACAGGAGGCGAACCACAAAACTATCGATAAGACTATTCGCGGGGGTCCTCCAGATACAAGGGGTGAAATTCCGAATAAGGGGGGACACGAAGCACGAGGTGGACTGATGGTTTGTTCCAACAGAATCCAACACTCCCAAAATTGCGCCACTGTGGGGAAAATGTATTAGGTGGACACACCAATCTAGTCCTGACTCACCCCGATTCTCAAACAGAACCTTCTCTAACGAGGGATCTATCGCTTCCCATTATTATGGGGCATCCCGAAATAACCAGGGGTGAATGTCACAACTGCACCGCTCTACAAGAAGCCAGGACATGAGGCCGGCTATGAGGAGGGACGAGATTCAGTAATCCCTAAGGCTGGACCCAAGACGCGATGTCCGGGCGTTCCTACGTACTCCATAAGGATGAAGATCAAGCCGCACGTAGTTCTGGAAGTGTAGTTTAACGTCATACAGGACAGGAAAATAAGAGGTCTAATTAATGGGACGCGGCGCGCATGGTGCAGTCATCGCAAACCCGATGTGAGTGAGGAATGAACCGCATACCACGCCACATGACCCCGGAGTCAAGGTCCTGATGGCAGGACCAAAGAGTTGAATTAGCAGAACTTTCGCTGGACCTAGAGACAGGAGGTTTGGGCGTTCCTACGAATCCCACCAAGGCAGGAATCAAGCCAGATGTAGTTCTGAGGAGATCTTAGTTTATGGTCTTAGTGATCAGACGATAGGAGATCTTATTTTAGGGTCTTAGCGCTCGGACCATAGGGGCAGAACATAGTTTAAGGTCTTAGAGCACGAACCATAGGGACCCCAAAGTACACCATACTACGGCTTTATCCCCCGGATATGTGGAGATGCACTGATGGATAATGCCAAGAGTGACGAGGTTCCACCTGGGCAGGATGGGAGGTGGAGAATATAGTGTGAATCATGAAACCACTCACTCAAGGACCGAAGATGCTGGTGTAACGACATGAGAGTACTACCGACCGTGGCGAAAAAGCAGCATCAATATCGCTCTGACCGATGATAGGAACAACAAAACGAGCATCGACCGCTAAAAAATAGGATTTGTATCGATTTTCTGCCCAAGACCTTTGGGGGAACTGGCCCGGATTGGTGGGAGAGCACTGAGGCATCATACCCAAATAGCTCACAGGGGGTCCCTCCGGGCGTGAAAGATGGTGAGTCCAAATGATGTGGCGCACGAAGCTTGAAAAGTGGAACGAACATGACCCAGCCGAACCTGAAACTCTTGGTAATAGACAAGAGTACTCGTAACACACTGTTGTACCACTGTAAGGGGTCGTGGTACATGCATTGAAGGTGACCAAAATATGGAGGATTTCACATATATTGGTAAATCATTAAGAGGTGGGGCTGCACCAAAAGTTTCAAACATCCGAGTGATCCTACGTATCCCATAAGGACGAGAATCAAGCCACACGTAGTTATGAGAATGCAGTTTAATGTCATGAATGAAGGAGAGGATGGAAAATCCTCGTGATGGGGCGTGCGTGGCACAACCATTGCAATCCCAACATGAACAAGGACGTAGTACCGCACCACACCACGCAGTCCCGTAGTCGGGTTCCTGAAGGCATGACGACAGAACCAAATTAGCCAAACTCCAGCCGGGGAGAACATTGTTTTAAGGTCTTAGAGCTCAGACCACAAGGGAGAGGATCTTAGTTTAAGGTATTAGTGCTCGGACCTAGGTCAAAAGAAGCGGGTGACACATGTCTCAGCGGTTACAAACCTGGCATAGGCGAGGACGAGGTCCTGCTTACCATGTGCTCCTTGGAAAGGCGTCCAGGCCGAGTGGCCGAACACAGAGTGATGTTGGGCCTGAGGGAAATTACTCAGGTTCTCCTATGCATCTCATAAAAATGAGAATCAAGCCTTACGTAGTTCTTGAAGCGTGGAGAAATGCAATGGGGCGCCTGCATAGGGAGGCATGCGGGTCTAACCCTCACACTCAGAAGAAGCGGTATTTGATATCTCTCGTTTATCCTTGAAGGTGGATGGTTTTTCATTGTGAAGCAACCTGCCCGAGATAGAAATCCCTGGCGGCGCCACAATATTCAAGCCATGATAAGCATTGACAAATTACACCATTACCCAGGAGAGGAATCCCATGCTAGGGGCCCGCACAGGTCCATCAATCAAGGGGAAAAATGCTATCCTCTATCCATGCTGGGCCCAAAACGCGATGTTCGGGCTAATCCTTCTTACTCATGGGGACGAGGATCAAGCTGCAGATGGCCCTCTGAGAGAACCTAAAAATATACCCTTGGCGCTCAGATCGCCAGAGCCCCAATAGACACCATTACCCAGGTTGGTCTGCCTAACGTGTGAGGGCGTACTAAGGGTCAGTACGAGGAGGGGTTGGAACAATTGGGTGGTGTGATTGAAACGAGCCAACACAAAGGGGTTGGAACGGCCGGGTGGTGGGAAAGAACCGAACCAACACAAAAGGATGGTCACGATTCCACCACAACACGCTGAGGCGGAATGTGATGAGGACCGCACAACCAATATTTGAGTCCAGAAGGAGTCGGGGTGGAGGTCGAGGATTGCTGCTGGCCATATTCGCAACACAACATCCTGTCGCGTCAGCCCGAGACAAGGCATGCCAACAAGCATCAAACACTAAAACGCAGGATTTGTATCGATTTTCTGCCCAAGACCCTCCGGGAAATCGACCCGTGATGGTGGGAGAGCCCTCAAGAAATGTATCCAAACTATTCTGGGGGATCCCTTTGGGCGAAGGCCCGAACCAGAGGAAGCACGAGGCCTGACAAGTAACTGAGGACTTGCCGAAATCGAATCTGGAACTACAGGTCCTAGACCGATGTACTCCAAACACGTTAATAGATCACCGAAATGAGTCGAAGGGCTCACTTTGAGAGTGGCCAAAAGATGACAGATCCCTGGGATCAACCCAGCGAGAGGGCTGGACCTAAAACCTAAATGTTCAGGCGGTCTTATGTATCCAATAAGGATGATAATGAAGCCGTACATAGTTCTACAGATGCAGTTTAACGTCATGCAGGATGAAAAGGGGTGTAAGGCATTCCCAAACGGGAGGCGTATGGTGCTGCCAGTGAGCCGACCTGAATGAGTGCATAATCCCCTGCTCACACCATACGTCTCTCACAAAGGGGAACATGGGATATGGGCCCGAAGCGGGGTATAGATTCCCAAGAGATGGGGCTGGACAAGACACACAAACTTCCAGGTGGTCCTACGTATCCATAAGGATGGGAATCAAGCCGCACATAGTTCTCAAGGTGCAGTTTAACGTCATGCAGGACGAAAAGGGGTATCTCCTCCAGGGATGCACACGACGTGGTGGAAAACCCATCGTGAATGAGGATATGATCTGAATTCAAACCGCACATTCCTGGTAAAGACAGGAGACGAAGGGCCGGGGAAGGCCAAGAGACCTGAGGTTGATCCTCGGTCAGGAAGGCCTAACCAGCCTGCAGTTTAACATCTTTCAGCAAGGACGAGGATGCAGTTTAAAGTCATGCAGGACCGTGGAAAAGGTGAAACCGGGAAAATCCAGTAATCCCTAGGGCTGAGCCCAAGACAAACTATCTGGGCGTTCCTATATACTTCATGAGGATGAGGATCAATCCACACGTAGTTATAGAAGAGATCTAAGTTTAAGGTCATAGAACTCGTACCAAAGGGCCAAATGCAGTTTATGGTCATGCGGGACCATACAGAGATCTTAGTTTAAGGTCTTAGAGCTCATACCAAGGGCACAGTTTAAGGTCATGCAGGACCATACAACACTGTTTAACATCATGAGGGATAATGGAGATCTTATTTTAAGGTCTTAGAGCTCAGACCCAAGGCACAGTTTAAGGTCATGCAGGACCATACAATAGGGCGGGATTCAATAATCCTCGGGGCTTGACCTGAGACGAAATGTTCGGGCGTTCCTACATACCTCATAAGGATGAGGATCAAGCAATATGTAGTTCTTGAAGTGCAGTTTAACGTCATGCGGGATGAGAGCATTAGGGAATTCCCAAAAGGGAGGTGTATGGTGCGGTAAGAAAACCAATGTGAACGAGGACATAATCCCATGCTCATACCATACGTCTCGCACAAAGGGGAACATGGGCGAGGAGCCCGCAGCGGGATAGAGATTCCTGGGAGATGGGGATGGGCCTGAAACTTATATGTCCAAGTGGTCCTATGTATCCCATATGGATAGAAATCAAGCCACACGTAGTTCTGGAAGAGATCTTAGTTTAAGGTCTTAGAGCTCGGACCAGGCAGTTTGAGGTCATTCGGAACCAAACAACACAGTTTAACGTCATGTGGGACAAGGGTGAACAGTTATACGTCACGAGGGATGAAGGAGATCATATTTTAAGGTCTTAGAGATCAGACCATGTGGTGCAGTTTAGGGTCATGTGGGACCTCACCAAACAGTTTAACATCTTGTAGGACAATGAACCACCGTTCAATGTCTTGTGGGATGAAGAAGATCTTAGTTTAAGGTCATAGAGCTCGGACCAGGGGCACAGTTTAAGGTCATGTAGGACCAGGATGTTTAAGGTCATGAAGGACCAAACAACACAGTTTAACATCATGTGGGATGAGGGTGAATAGTTTTACGTCATGAGGGACGACGGAGATCTTAGTTTAAGGTCTTAGAGCTTGGACCATGTGGTGTAGTTTAGGGTCATGCGGGACCTCACCACACAGTTTAACGTCTTGTAGGATGAAGAAGCACAATTTAACGTCTTGTGTGATGAAGAAGATCTTAGTTTAAGGTCTTAGAGCTCGGACTAGGGGAACAATTTAAGGTCATGTAGGACCAGGAAGTTTAAGGTCATGTGGGACAAGACAACGCAGTTTAACGTCATGTGGGATGAGGGTGAACAGTTTTACGTCATGACGGACGAAGGAGATCTTAGTTTAAGGACTTAGAGCTTGGACCAAGTGGTGCAGTTTAGGGTCATGTGGGACCTCACCACACAGTTTAACGTCTTCTAGGATGAAGAAGCACAGTTTAATGTCTTGTGGGACGAAGAAGATCTTAGTTTAAGGGAATAGAGCTCGGAACAGGGGAACAGTTTAAGGTCATGGAGGACCTGGAAGTTTAAGGTCATGTGGGACCAGGGGCTCAGGAAAAGTATTGCCGGAAGAACCTGGAGTTGGTGGGAGGAGTAACACTCTCACCATCCATGGTCTCCAGGGAATACGCACCATTGGGACAGACCGTCTGGATGATGAAAGGCCCCTCCCACCTGGGCTCCAACTTGGGAGGTTTCCTGCCGGGGATCATTGGCACTCTAAGGGCCAGTACCAGGTCACCCTGCAGGATAGAGCGGAGGAGAACCTTCTTATTTAAAGCTTGAGCTATCCTGCTCTGATGCCTTTCCATGTTATGCAAAGCGCAAAGCCCACTCTCGTCCAGCTCTTCCAATTCAACTAGATGGGCTTCGACAAATCTGCCCGGCGCTTGCTTGTCACAAACCGCAGTGCGTAGGGATGGAAACAGAATCTTGATGGGTAGAACGGTCTCAGCTCCATACAACAGGGAATAAGGGGTCATCTGGGTGGAATTATGAGTTGTTGTTTGATAATCCCAGAGGGAATTGGGGAGCTTGTCCGACCAACTTTTCTTGTTCTGACCAACCATATTTTGCAGAATGTTAGAGAAGGTTTTATTAAATGCCTCAATCTGTCCATTTGCCTGTGCATGACAGCGGGATGTATGGATGGAGCGATTATTGTACTTGGCGTACAATTTCTTCAGCTCGACTGCTCGGAAATTGGATCTGTTATCCGTGACGATAGCGTGAGGCACTCCAAATCGATAGACGATATTGGAAGCCACGAAGTCAGTGACAAAACAGGCTTTAACCTCTCTGAGCAGAATCACCTATTCCTACATGGAGAAGAAGTCCGTAGCGGTCAGAAGGAACCGGCACTGGCGAGCTGTTGCCGGTCGGTAAGGTCCCACAACATCCAACCCCCAGACTGCCAAGGGCCAACAAAACCTGGTGGTATGGAGAGGCTCTGGCGGCCGATTCACATGGTTAGCATGAACTTGGCATGCATGGAAGCTGTTGGAATATTCGATGCAGTCATGGATCATGGAGGGCTAGAAGTATCCCAATCACCGAATTTGGGGGGACAACTTTGGCATAGCTTGGAGGGCACCGCAAGAACCAGCATGAACCTCTTGCATGACCTACGAGATATGGACTCTTTGAAGGCAACAGAGGAGAACACCATCAATCCAGTATCTGTACAGGATCTTCTCATGGCTGGGACTGCTCTTGAGGACAAACTGCGATGTGCGACGTCGAATTCGCTCGCGCTCCGCCCGATCCGACAGAAGATTGCCATGTTGGAGGTATTCAACCAAGGGCATCCTCCAATCAGGGGTCGGTCCGACTTTCGCATCTGTAGTACTCGGGGCACCAGACATAGGGGCACCTGCGGCGAGATTATTCACCTGCAGGCCACGATCTTCCCCTGGGATAACAAGAGTGATGATCCTCCGGTGCGTCACATGGATGAGAAGGTCGTCCTGTTCAGGCTCCATAAGTGATGCAGCTAGGCTAGCCAAAGCATCTGCTCGACCGTTCTGTGACCGGGGAATATGAATGACCTATGGACGAGAAGGGAACTGGGCCATCAGGTGGAGGGTGCACTCCAACAATGGCACGTGTCCAGGCTTCCTGACAACATAGTTTCCATTGATCTACTTTATAACAAGCTCAAAGTCCACTTTCACACACAGATGGGGCACGTCGATCTCAAGGGCCAGCTCGAGGCTAGTGATGGGTGCATGGTATTCAGCCTCATTGTTGGTGCAACCCTCCAACAACATGAAAGAATATGGCAGAACGGCTTGCTCCGGGGTAATGAAGACGAAACCCATGCCCACTCTGTTGAGCTTAGGATCATCAAGTATTCTACCAGTGGGGCTCCAGGATGCGCCGTCAAAGTGCATCTGCCAACATGGATCGACACGATCGAATGAGAGGATGGCCTCATAAGGAAAACCTAGATCCAGTGGCTGATCCGCGAAGGTTGGGTGGGTAGCCAAGAAGATTTCCAACGCTTGTCCTTTGATGGCCTTTTGTGGCACATACCTGATGTCGAACTGCTGGAGGATCACATCCCACCATGCTAGAAGGCCAGCCAACATTGGTCGACTCAGGATGTATTTCAACGGGTCTACCCGAGAAACCAATTGTACCTCAAGGTGCTGCAAGTAGTGCCGTAATTTCTGTATGGAAAATACGAGCGCCAGGAAGCTCTTCTCGATGGGGGAATATCTAACATCCGCATCGAGGAGCTTGCGGCTGAGGTAATAGAGGCTATTCTTCGTTCCCTTGTTGTTCTTCTGGGCGAGAAGTGCGCCAAGGGACCATTCCAGGGTGGTCATTTAAAGGACCAGCGGAATCCCGGAAGCAGGTGGCATCAATACCGATGGTTGGAGAAGGTACTGCATAATTTCCTTAAAGGCGGTCTGACACTCAGTATCCCATACATAGGTGGCACCTTTCGTCATGAGACGAGAAAAGGGCTTACACTTTCCGGCTAGATTCGCAATGAATCGGCGTATATAGGCTAAGTGGACTTGGAACCCTTGAATCTCCAGGATGTTACTCGGCGGGGGGGGGGGGGCATTTGGCAGATCTCCCTGATCTTCTCGGGGTTGAACTCGATGCCCCGGTATTTGACCACAATGCCAATAAATTTTCCAGAGGTGATCCCGAAGGCACATTTCAATAGGTTCATTTTAAGGGGGCAAGACCGAAGGAAGCCGAACACATTCTCAAGATCCTTGAGATGGTCCTGACGGTGGTACGATTTGACCACTAAGTTGTCTATATAGCATTCCACCAGTGTGCCGAGAATTGGCTTGAATATGCGGTACATGGCCCGTTGATATGTGGAACCCCCATTTTTCAGGCCGAAGGGCATGGCCTGGTAACAAAAGGTGCCCTGGGGTGCCCAGAAGGCGGTGAACTCTTCATCCTCAGGGCCATCCGGATCTATTTGTACCCAGATTACCCATCCATGAAGGAGAGGGCATGGAACCCCGCTGTGGCATCGATCAAGAGCTCTGTCATCGGAAGGGGGAAGGCATCCTTCAGACAGTGGCGGATGAGATCGCGGAAGTCGATAAAGACACTGATCTATCTGTTCTTCTTCCTGACCGGCATAATGTTGGCCAGCCATCTGGGGTACTGAACATCCCTGAAGAAGTTGGATTTGATAAGCTTATCATCTTCAGCCTCAACCATGGCACAGTGGGAAGGGTGCATCTTCCTGGGAGGCAGCTTGAACCCGCGATGGATTGTAGGGAGACCAAGGCGGTGGACGACCACCTAAGGATCTATTCCTGGCATCTCGTTATAACCCCAAGTTAACACATCACAGTGTTGTCTGAGAAAGTCTGCGTACTGCTGCCTCTCTTCGGAGGTCATGGCAGCACTGACCAACGTGGGTCTTCAATCCGCCTCGCTGCTAAGGTTCACTTGTACTAACTCATCGACCATGGTTGAGATGCCCTCCTCAAAGTCTGGGGGTGCATCTTCCATGTCCTCTCCGCTCTGGGAGGAATCACCCATGGGGGAAACTGCATTGGTGCTACCTGTCCATGCTGGGCAGCTGGTGCTGGCTTGGGCAGCCATGGTCATTTCAGTAGGAGACTCACAAGCTGTCGAGACCACGGATATGTCCAACCAATGGATTGGGAGGACGTTTGCGTCATCCAAGCTTGCCCAGGGATCACTCTAGACAGTGACATGCTCAACCTCACCTTCCAGGATCTGCTTATCCTTGTTCTTGTAATAGTCTGTGTCTAGATAGATGGCTTCACATGAGGCAAAAGGAGACGCATCTCCCTCAAGAACACCTACTCGACCATTAAGGGAGTATTTGAGGCATTGGTGGTATGATGAGGTGACTGCCGCGTGAAGGTGGAGCCATGGCATGCCCATCAATGCATTGTACGCAGTGTCCTGAGAGACAACCATAAATTTAGTGTTGGTAACCAAGCCACCGAACTGGGTCTTCAATCGAATCTTGCCGACCAGAGTTTGCTCAGTTCGGTCAATCCCTTGGATCCTGACGTCAGAGGGAATTAAATCATCTGCAAATAACCCAAATTTCCAGAGTGTTCGGGTTGGAATCAGGTTAATCCCAGACCCCGTGTCGACAAGACAGCGTCGGAATTCAAAGCTACTGAACTGACCAGTAATATACAGCGGGCTAATATGCCCTTTTATAGGAGGGTTTTCATCTTTACCAAAGAATGATATAACTGCCTGACATTAGGCGTTCTCAATCGTCTCGGCATGGAAGGCATCTACAGTCGTGACCTCCATCTCAAACTAGATGGGGCTCTTCAGGGCTTCATAAATCACCTTGTGCATTCCATATGACAGGTGGAGAGCCTCAAGGATGGAGAGCGTTGCTGGAATGCCGACCAAGTGCTTCAGTACATCATACTTTCTTGTCAATCGTGAGCCCCTGGTTGAAGGAGGTTGCTCTGCGATTGGAGGCATGAAGAGCCTTGACGGCTGGACCAGCATCCGACTGGTGCTAGGCATATCCCGCTACTCACTGGTTGAAGCCTGGGAAGTAGTTACCGGATTGGGACTAGGTGATTGGAATGGACTGACAGTAGGACGGAGCTGGTCGCAGCACGGACGAGGCAGTTCCGCCTGGTCCCACAACACAAACGGGGGTGGAGGCGAATCCGTCGACACCGGATGAAGGGGTTGCGTGTGCTGAGCTTGGTGTTGGGCCTGATTCCTAGCCTCAGTGGCATGCAAGGCCTGGTAGGATTCCAACTGTCGTGCCCCAGTGATTCCTGTAGCTGCGGTCTCGTCGACGGTGGCGACGACCGGGGACACTAGGGAGGTTCGTCTGGCGTTCCTCAACGTCGGGAACTGAAAAGAGATTTACCAACACTACGGTGTTAACCGAAGCATACCTAGGATTGTCACATGACGAATCATCCATCACTGGGAGGATCCTGGGAGGTATTCCCATCTCCGAGGGCATGAAATTGCCAAGGGTGCGGGATTGTGGCGGAACTGGCGGGGCACACTCTATCTTCTTGAGCCGCCATCGATTGCACTTATCGGAAGAGGAAGGATGGGACGACGATGCTGAGGTAGTACACACAACTTCATGGGTCTCTTGCTGACTTAGGCGTGCATATATGATGCCATTGGCATGGATGATCGTCTTGCGAGCCATCCAATCGTTGTCCATCTGGGACCTGCAGTTGGAGACTAGCTGCCATTCATCCTCATCACCACTATCATCATCTGATCTCACGAACTCTCCCGCCACTTGTTCCGAAACTGGGCCCAACCTGATTACATTGTTGTTAATCTTGTCTTGGAGCCAGTACTTAAACACGTAGCACCGCTGGATGGTATGCCCTAGGTGTTGGGACCAAGCTGATGGTTGATCAATGAAGATGAAGGTTGTCTTTTGTTGTTTAAGAATGTTTTCATAAATTCTTTGTTTGCTAGATGTTCGGAACCTCGAATCTGGAATGAATAATTCAGATTCTATTTGATGAAGCTAGAATGTGTCTTTCGGAACATGGCGGTTGCTGAAAGTTCAAAATCCGGAAGTTGCTGAATTTTCCAAACCTAGTGGTTATTGAAGAATGGAGTGCGGAAAAATTTTGAATTATTCTGCGCTAAGAATTGATGTTCTGGAACCAAAAAGTCAAATCCGGAACCGAGCAGTCAGAACCATGTTGTTCGGAGTCTGGGAATCGAGATGTTCGGAACTGAGATGCAGGAGTTCGGAACCTGGTGTTCAACAAGTATCAAAGTCTGGGATCATTGAATCCTGAACTGGGAGTTCGGATTGTGCTGCATGTTGAACATTCATAATCTGATTGGGTGATGTTCAGATCCCGGAAATTGCATTTCTTGAACGGTGGATTATGGAGATTTGAAGACATAAATTATGATGATGTTATGCTGTTCTGTATTTCCTATTTGTGAGTACATACAGGTGTTCACATGCAAGCAGAAGTCGGTACGAGAAGGCATTCCAGAATGGACTCGATGATGCTGGAGTTCATATCGGAGGAGTTCAGAGTCGACTTCTCATATCTGATGATCAGTGCTGAGTTGCTAAAGAAGAGGTTCGCAGCGAGAAGTTCGTAACGTGCTGCAATGCCGAAAGTTTGGAAACGTCCTTACGAAAGTCAGGAGTTTGGAGTCATCTTTACCTTCGGGCTTAGACATGCATATCAAAAGGGGAGATGTTACCAGAAGATTCGTTATGAGAAGTTCATACAGATGATGTTCAAATTGGTGAAGTTCTTAGTCGTCCTGCGAAGTTGAAAGTTCGGAGCTGACGTTGTGGAGTCGGATTCTCGTAACGGTGATGTTCAGAGCCGACTAGTCAGTAGTAAGTTACGAGGCAGGAGTTCATAATGAATATGCTTGGAGTGACTTGATGATGTGGAAGTTTGGTGTGAGGAGTTCGTAGTGAGAAGTCCGGAGTGACTCACTGAAAAGTCCAAGTAGAAGTTCGTAACATGAAGAGATGATGAGAGTTCTGAGATACCATTATGAAAGTTAGGAGTTTTGAGTGAACTCGAATTTCGTACTGAGAAGATCATACCAAATCAATTCATATCGAAGATCATAGCGGAGAAGTGTGGAGTTAGCATACTGATGATGAGGATCGTAATTAGGAGTCCAGAGTGGACTTGTTGAAGCTAGAATGCGATGCATAGATATTCAGAGTCGACAAGTATGATGTTCTGAACTGACTTTGCAGAAATAGATACTCGTAACGAAGAAGTTCATAGCTGACGTCCTGAAGATGTTCGGAGTTGACGTCCTGAAGATGTTCGTAATGGAGATATTCGGAGCTGATATCCTGATGGAGATGATCGTAATGAGAACTTCATTATGAAGAGTTCATAACTGGAAGATTGGACTCAACCTACCAGGTGAAGAGTTCGTAACACAAATGAAAATTACATGCGAATCCGAGAAACCGATTCCGAGAAGACAGATCACGTGAATCCGGAAAGGTGATACCGGAAGACAAGTGAAAGAAAGACAGATCTGAGAATTTACCAGAACTCTAATCATGTGAGGTGGAAGATGATTCAAGAAGAATCCATAAGTGTTTACAAAGACATAGAATGTTCAGAGATTTAAGGAGATTTATGATTTGAATGAATTTGATTAAGTAGGATTATTATTTTGTTTCCCGCCTAAATGAATTTTGGGCCTCCTATAAAAGGCGTTCACTAATCATTGTTATGGAGTGATGATAATTACTAAAAATATAGAGAGAGAAGCTCTGATCATCTAGACAGTTAAAGAATTCGGATTAAAGAAGAGTTAGCTGAACAGAGTTTTATTTCACCATCGATTACAGGATTTTGATAACAGTTTGTTATCATATCAAGCCTCTAGATTTGAAGACATTTGATGTGAAATATCCGGAGTGGTATTCCGGATTGGAGATTTCAGGTTGAAGATGTCAGGGCAGATTGAAGAAGTTTCCGGAATAGGATGTTATGAGTGTCTAATTTGGAACAGAGTTTCGTAACGAGATTTCAGTGCAGGTTTGTTATCGTACTGAGACTCTCTAACTGAAGCAGAAGTTCGGATTTGGGAATTCGGAATGGGGATTCGAAATGGGGAATTCGGAATGGGAATTCGGAATGGAGAATTTGGAATGGTAGTTCGGAATGGAAGGGTGGACATCATTTGAACTATCTTACGTCCGTGATCTTCATACATCTCTTCTGGGTAAGGAAGTGAAGATTCAAGTTGAACTTACTAACACTTGTGCAACTCTAAGGAAGTGCAGGTAACATAAGTTGTTACAAAAGAAAGAACAATTTCCCTATTGTGTTAAAGGGTGATCACGTGCTTAGGGATTGATTTCCAAGCAGTCCACGAGTATAAGGGTATATCCTACTCGTTGTAGTCCCAATGATTGTTTTCATAGTGGATTTTATGGTCGTGGATTATTTCCCACCATACCAAGGACGTAGCTATTCTTGTTGAATAGTGAACCTTGCAAATACTTGTGTTCCTATGGATGTGTGCTTGATTGTTTCTCAGCAGAGAAGTTTTCTTTAACAAGAATCAAAGGTTGTTCATAAGAAGGAACATAAAAAAATAGGTACCACGGATTAACCCCCCCCCCCCTCTCAGTTGTCCATTACCATGACTGGGTCCTTACAAGTGGTATCATAGGGAAGGTTACCTTTGTTTTCCTTGCAAATGGAGTTTCTGAATTGCGTGAACAGAAAAGTCATTCAGGTACTTGATGGGAAGAACTCTCACATGTGGAATGATAGAATGCTTCGGTATCTCATGTCTATCAGTTTTGATGTTCTTGAAGCATAAACTGTTGGGTTTCCCCCCATTGAAGAAAATGTTCCACTTACACCTGTTGCCAAGAAATTACTTGAGAATGATGGAAAATCCAAGAAATCTATACATTCCTTACTTTCTAAAAGTGAGTACATAATGGTAAAAGGAGTGGCCATAGCCAAAGGTATATGGGATAAATTGCAAAACATATACGAAGGTAATACAAAAGTTAAGAAGGAGAAACATTAAATCTGGAGATTGAAGTATGAAGATCTGAAGATGGTAGAGAATGAATCAGTTGTGGATTTATTCACCTGGGTGAATGATTTTGTTAGCACCATTAGATGTCTTGGAGAAGAGTTGAAAGATTTTAATGTAGTGGAAAAGATCTTGAGGATCCTTCCTGAAAAATATGATGCCAAGGTTTCCACGTTAAAAGACAGACACAGAGACTCTATCTCTCGATGATTTGCAAAGCACACTCATTACTTATGAGATGAGAATAGAAAATTCTACGACAATCAAAACGAAGATTGACAGGGAGATGTCTTTCAAAGCCATTAAGAAGGGAATGTATAAGAAGGATTTTTTTGAAGACGATGGTGATGACTCTAATTCTAAAAGCGAGGTATGTAAAAATCTCAACAATATTTTATCCTTGTTCTCTAAGAATGTTAAACGAGGGATAGGTAAATATAAGGGAAAACTTCCCTTGAAATGTTTCGAATATGGTGGCATTTGCCACTTTGTGGCTAACTGTCCTTGATGAGAGGGTGAAGAAGATAGTGAAGAAGAAGATGAAGAAAGAAAGCCAAGAAAGTTATGGAAGAAAATTGGTGGTGAAAGAAAGTCAGTGAAGAACAAAAAGTTCTTCATGTCTAAGAAAAGTCTGCTTTCTATTGATGAAGATGAAGAATGTGACACTGGATCCGAATATTCTATTGAGCACAATGTTGAAAACACTTTCATTGCAAAATTGGATGATGAAGATTCTAGAACCAGCAGCTCGGAAGAAGTTGAAGAAACTCAGCTTGAGATATATCTGAAAGAACAACTGATGGAATGTTTAAGGAAGATCAGAAGGCTGTAGAAGCACATCAAAAGGTAGTAAGAACAATGTTCCTCAACGTGCAACTAAGCTAATGATAAGGAAGAACATGAAAATGAACTTGAAAATTTGATGAAGTCTCTTAAAGGTGAGAAGAATCAAAAATAGCAAATTATTGTCAAGGTGAAGGAAAAAGAGGAAGAATTAGAGGTTGTTCAAAATAAGATCTCAGAAGATGAGTCAAGAAACATATGTTTCCAAACCTCAACTACTTGTGTTGGTGAAAGCTCTCAACAAGACGAACTTAAGAAAATTCCCCCGAAGGAAAAAGTTGTTGCTGTAAAGAAGCAAGATGAGAATGTTACAAATTGGGCCAAGACCAATGTTGCTGGGAACTCTGTAGTTGTAGGAAAATCCAAGTCTAACATTGGGGAAGTGAAAGCAAATCCTAAATTCCAGCAAGACAAGTTTGCTTATAGAAGAATTTTTGGTGGGGCAGAAGAACGAGAAACGAAGAAGTACCTGTACGAAAACATCAGAATAAGATACTTCTTCTATGGGTATTGTTGGTACTGTGGTGGATTCGGGCATACAACTAATATGTGTTGGTTCAACCAACCTTATTACCATCTTCCCACAAGTTATGAAGGGCATAGATTGAGGGGGAGTTAATCTCCACAGAGAAAGTGTAAGAAAGTTTTCTCAATGAAAGTGGAGAAGAATGATGTCAAGACAGAAAAAAGGTTTAAGTCTCTAGATAACTTTTGTAAAATATGTGAACAATCTGGACACCTTGCAAAAGGATGTCTCGTGGTGATTTCGGCTCAACAAAAAACTCTTATGTTTCAGAAGCTGAAGTTGAAGATAGATGATCTTCTAGTTGAAGTAATGTTTACCTTGCTCTTGGGCTGTGATAATCAAAGCACAATCAATCTTTCTAAAAATCTAATCCAACACTCACGTTCGAAACATATTGATATCAAATATCATTTCATTAATGAGCATGTGGAGAATAATGAACTCAAACTTGAGTATGTTACATTTTCCGAGCATGTTGCTGATATCTTCACGAAGCCTTTTCCGAAGGAATCATTCTCAAGATTGATGTTGCACATGGGTGTTCAACCTCTTGCTCTTCAAGGCTAAGGTATGTTGAACCGTCACCTTTCCATTCTTAAATTTGGATTGTTTTTTCAAGGGGGAGAAATTGTTTGTAATCATAAATCTTTTGCTTAAAGAGAGATATGTGGGTAAGATATGAACTCAGCAATGATTATCTGTTTGAACTTGTCTAATCATTTGTTGATGTGGGTGTAGGAAAAGTTCATGAATAGGAATCCTGAAGATGTTTGAGAAGGAAGATGTCATAATCACTACCGATGGACAACATGGTCTTGCTGTCAATAATTCTTGTTTCCTACAATTAGTTAGCTTTTGTAGGATTATAATTATTGATTAGTAATCCATTTCTTGTGGTTACGAATGATGGAGATTTATGAAAACTTGGTTGACAACCAAATCCAATGGGGGAGATTGTCGGGACCAAGGTGATGGTTGTTGACTGAAGATGAAGGTTGTCTTTTGTTGTTTAAGAAAGTTTTCATAAATGTTTTGTTTGCTGGATGTTCGGATCCTCGAATACGGAATGAAGAATTCAGATTCTGTTGGATGAAGTTGGAAAGTGTCGTTCGGAACTTGGCAATTGCTGAACGTTCAGAATCTGAAAGTTGCTGAACTTTCGGAACCTAGTGGTTGTTAAAGAATGGAGTGCGGAACAGTTTCGAATGATTCTGTGCTAAGAATTGATGTTCCAGAACCGAAAAGTCAAATCCGGAACCATGAAATCGGAACCGTGTTGTTCGGTGTTTGTGAATCGAGATGTTCGGAACCGAGATGCAGGAGTACAGAACCTGGAGTTCAATGGGTATCAAAGACTAGGATCAAGGAATCCAGAACTGGGAGTTCAGATTGTGCTGCTTGTTGAACATTCAGAATCTGATTGGGTGAATTTCAGATCTAGGAAATTGCATTTCCTGAACGGTGGCTGATGGAGATCTGAAGACATGAATTATGACGATGCTATGCTGTTCTGTATTTCCTATTTGTGAGTACATAAATGTATTCACATGCAAGCAGAAGTCGGTATGAGAAGGCATTCTAGAATAGACTCGATGGTGCTGGAGTTCGTATCAGAGGAGTTCGAAGTCGACCTCTCATATCTGAAGTTCGGAGCTGAGTTGCTAAAGAAGAGGTTCGTAGAGAGATGTTTGTAACGTGATGCAATGCCAAAAATCTGGAAATGTCCTTACGAAAGTTAGGAGTTCGGAGTCGTCATTTCCTCCTGACTTAGACATTCATATCAAAGGGGGAGATGTTACCAGAAGATTTGTAATAAGAGGTTCGTACCGAGGATGTTCAAAGTGGTGATGTTCGTTGTCGGCCTGTGATGTTGAAAGTTCGGAGCAGACGTTGCAGAGTCGGATGTTCGTAATGGTGAAGTTCGAAGCTGACTAGTCAGAAGTATGTTTTGAGGCAGGAGTTCGTAATGAAGATTCTTTCAGTGACTTGGTGAAGGGGGGGTTCGGTGCGAGGAGTTCTTAGTGAGAAGTCCGTAGTGACTCACTGGAAAGTCCAAGAAGAAGTTCGTAACGTGAAGAGATGATGAGAGTTCTGAGATACCATTATGAATGTCAGGAGTTCAGAGTGAACTCAACATTCATACTGAGAAGATCATACCGCATCAGTTCATATCAAAGATCGTAGTGGAGAAGTGCGGAGTCAGCATAATGATGAAGAGGTTCGTAATCAGGATTCCGGGGTGGACTTGATGAAGTTGGAATGCGTAGCGGAGATATTCGGAGTCGACATGTCTGAATTTTTAAACTGACTTTGCGGAATCATATATTCGTAATGAGGAAGTTCGTATTCGATGTCCTGAAGATGTTCGGAGTAGACATCATGAAGATGTTCGTATTGAAGATATTTTTAGGTGATGTCCTGATTGAGAAGATCATAATGAGAAAATCGCAACGCAGAGTTCGTAACGGGATGATCGGACTCGACCTACCAGGTCAAGAGTTCGTAACACAAATGTCAATTACAAAAGAATCTGAGAAAGCGATGCTGACAAGAGGGATCAAGTGAATCCTGAAAGGTGATACCAGAAGACAAGTGTTACAATGACAGATCTGAGAATTTTCCATAAAACTATTCAAGTGAGGTGGAAGAAGATTTGAGAAGAATCCAAAAGTGTTGACTAAGTCAAAGAATGCTCTGAGATTTATGGAGATTGAAGATTTGAATGATTTTGATTAAGCAACATAATTATTTGGATTCCAACCTAAAAGAATTTTGGGCCTCCTATAAAAGGAGTTCACTGTGCATTGTTATGGAGTGATGATAATTACTGAAAATCTAGAGAGAGAATCTCTGATCGTCTAGAGAGAAGAAGAATTCGTATTGAAGAAGGGATAGTCGAACAGAGTTTTATTGTACCTTGGATTACGGGATTTTGATAACGGTTTGTTATCGTATCAAGCCTCTCGAGTTGAAGACATTTGATGTGAAGTATCCGGAGTGGTATTCCGGATTGGAGAGTTTGGGTTGAAGAAATATGGGCAGATTGAAGACGTTTCCGGAATGGGAAGTTCAGAGTGACTAATTCGGAACGGAGTTTCGTAACCAGATTTTAGTGTCAGTTTATTATCGTACTGATTCTCTCTTACTGAAACATAATTTTGAATATGGGAATTCGGAATGGAAATTCTAAATGGAGAATTCGGAACGGGAATTCGGAATGTAGAATTTAGAATATGAATTCGAAATGGAAGTGAAGACATCATTTGAACAATCTTAAGTATGTGATCTTCTTACCTCTCTTTGGGGTAAGGAAGTGAAGATTCAAGTTGAACTTGCTAACACTTGTGCAACTCTAAGGATGTGCAGGTAACATAAGTTGTTACAAAAGAAAGAACCATTGACCTATTGTGCTAAAGGGTGCCAACGTGCTTAGGGATTGTTTTCCATGCACTTCACGAGTGTAAGGGTATATCCTATATGTTGTAGTCCCAATGATTGTTTTTTTAGTGGATTGTATGGTTGAGTTTGTTTCCCACCATACCAAGGACGTAGCTATTCTTTTTGAATAGTGAACCTTGTAAATACATGTGTTCTTGTGGATGTGTGCCTGATTATTTCTCAGCAGGGAAGTTTTCCATAACAAGAAGAAAAGGTTGTTCATAAGAAGGGAACTTAAAAGAAAAAGAGGTACCACTGATTCAACCCCCCCCCTCTCAGTGGTCCATTACCTCGATTGGGTCCTTACACCAGGGCCAGGTGATAAGGGCAGTAGCGGGGGTGATCAGTGATATGTGCCTCCTCTGGCTTCCAACACTCGGGAAGCCGCACAATCCTTTTCTCTAGTGAGCTTCAGAAGTATCCGGGGACCTGATCCTCATGAAATGAGTAAGTCAGGTACTATGGGGAACTGGGAGCCTGTACCTAACAAGGGGCCGGAGGGGCCTACCGAGGAGGTGGACCATGATTATCTCTCCTGGGTGGTGGCGGTACATTACGCGGAGGTGCTGGCCGATTCTGAGGCGGTCGCTGCTGGGGCGGGAACTGAGCCCGTGGAGGCGGATTCCCACGAGTCTATGGAGATGACTTCACAGGTAGTAACTCCAACTGGCTAGGGGCCTCTATCTGAGCCATAGCAGCAGGCTCAGCCCTGTTTATTCTTCTTACATGGATTACAGGAGGCAGCGTGCGTGCCTGACTGGTCTATTGCAGGGCTTCCTCGAGGAATTGAGCCTTGTCTGAGAAGTACCTGAAACCTCATGGGTAATTTTGGGTGATCAAGGAAGGGACCAGCTCGGTCTTGACATTCCCTACACACATTGTCAGCTATTGCTCTTGAGTCAATGGCATGTCAAGGGAATCCATGAGGCCCTTCCACCTGGCGACAAAATCTACGACTCGCTCGTCAGGCCTTTGCATGCACATGAAGAGGTCTGCGATATACGTCTTCTGAGTCATGGAACATAACTGGTAGAGGAATTTCCTATGAAGGTCCTCCCAGCTAGTTATAGACCTGATGGGGAGCTAGCTGTACCAGACGAATGCTGGCCCTTCTAGTGTCTGGACGAATTAACGGAGCTTGGCGGCCTCCAGCTGCGTCGGAGTCCCTAACATAGGCCCACAACTAGAATTTAAGTGTTCCATATGTTGTGGCGGGTCTCCAGTCCCATTTATGGGGGATAAAGTGGGATTCCCGCATCCCTGAGGCGCCGGCATGTCATCCACCCATGCTGGGTACGACATGTCGTTCGGTGGGATCGCCACTTGCCATGTCTCTAAGGCCTCCAAGAGGGCAATGAGTGCTGCCATTGGATTGTCTGGGCAGGGGTTCCAGTCCTGGCAAGGATCCCTAACCACGAGAGCATTTCATGGCCCTTCAATCGGGTCATCAAACTCAGCAGCTCGTGGGATGGCTGGCGGAGCGACCCTTGGGGCAGTGGGAGGAATCCGAGCGGGCTCTCTCGGGTGATCACGCCGCTCAGGAGGGTGTGGTGAAACATACTTCACCCTCTTGCCATAAGCAACATCCTCTCCTCTATCGGCGAACCCAGCATGATCACGGTTGCCTGGGAGGGTCTCGTCGAGGGGTGGTTGTTCCTGCCCCTACTGTCCTGGCCTGAGATCACCGTAGTCAGGTCACCGCTCTGCAACATGTTCGACGAGGAGCTGATCAAACAACCTCTTCTCCTCGGCCAGCAATTGTCGTAGCGTGACCTTCTCAGGTACTTAATCTACCTTCTAAACTATGGTTTATGGGTAGGCGAGCTTCATAGCCCCGCCGTGCTCTTTACCCTTGTCTATGTTCTGGCTCAACGTCAATGCTTTAGTGGGTGTGGGGCGACCCAAGAGGTTTCTCTGATGGCAAGTAACCCTTCCTGACGGATCCAACGGCAGCTTGTCTTCGGGGGGTGAGTCCCTGTCGAGAAGTTCCAAGTAGTTTCCCTCTCCCGACAGGTCAGCCATATTGACTGTCTCCATCCCTGGGGATGTACCCTCAGTGTCGCCCAGTGAGTTGGGCTATCGACGAACCACACTGAAACGTAGGGCAGTGTACTGCCCCCATCCACAGATGTACGTGTGGGGGGTGGCCTCCTTGATAACTCTGAGGATTATTTGGAATATCTCAACGCATCGTTGATGGAATGCCCTGTGATGGCCATGTGACCCGGGGTGCCGAAATGCGTGGAGCGTGGCCAAGTCAATCTGATGGCACTGCTCACCAATATCCTCAAGGTGTGCATGAATCCCTGGATATGGCACTTGTTGGTGGTGAAGATAGAAGTGAGTCGCTCAGAGTGTTCGGCGGAAGCATTCAAACTCATCCGGTGTGAGCGATTCTGGTGCACCAAAGTCTGGTCCTGCGACTGGCCAAAACTTCTCGGGGAAGTGGCCCTTTGCAAGAATGATCCAGATGCTCCGCGACTCAAACTAGAGATCCAGCTCTTGCTGGCTCTCTTCGCCGACTGGGAACGGCCGGGGAACTGGCAGTAGTGCTGAGGCTGGCCGCTGGGCCAGTGGGCTGACCGGTGGCGAATACGGTGAGCAGGCCGATTGGCCTCCGTATCCTGGGCCACCGTCTGAGGGTTGCGATGCCCCGACTGCCACATCATGAAAGGATGGGCCGGTGAAGGGGCCTCCTGCCGCAACGTCGACACTTGCCAATGGTGGTCCAGATCATGGCTCCGCCGTCGGCCCCCATAAAAGGTCTCCGGCTTCTCTGATCGAGGCGGAAGGTACCTCCAGGGGGGTCGGTGATGACCGCAAGCTTGATCCTTGGGTGTCCACCAGGCCCTCATCATTCCAGATATATCATTGGAGAGAAGTGGGGATCATATGGATCTCGCACTCAGGGAGCATGAGGCTTATGTGCCACATTACTATCCCTGCCCCTTACTGGCGGGACCGGGGGGAGGGCTCTGCCTCCGAATCGTACATGGCCTATGAATAGAAACAGACTAGTCTGATCTATGTCTGGAATTCCTTGGCATTCCTCCTACGTCGCCGATGTCCCTCCCTCATTCCCCTGAGTGGTTCCTCCGGGAAAGGCTGATCTAACCCCTGCCATCCTCCTGCCACACAGAATCTGGGGCCAAGAGGATTAAAGGATGGGGTGCGAGGAGCACCAGGACAGATATCGAAGGGGACATGTGGAGAAACTCCTCGTGGGCGAGTGACTGGTTACACAGTGGGTTCGTACTCGCAACCAACTGTAGGAGGGATGACTCCGGGCAGGCCTCCGGGCCAAGATCGGAAGGTGGGATGACCCGTACCCTCTGGATCTGCCACACGGAGTAGTCCTTGTCTGTGAACAGTGCTACCACGAGGTGGTCCGCAGTGGCTATTGCTTGCATCGGCAGCCGGGAGAGTCAACCAAACTTGGCTGTGGGGCGGTCAGGGCCTCGATCCAGGCTGGGCATACATGTTCCCCTACTCAGCATGCGCGGGGGTCTTGTAGCTAAGGCCAACAGTGGCTTGGGCCACAGTGGCCATTGATGCTAGGGCCAAATGGCGGGAATCCTCTTCCGCTCATACCCGACGCTGGCGTTGGGACAGACGAGTCGGGGTCAATGGTGCAAGCACATAGACAGCCTGCTCTTCGACTTGAGGAGCTGAGCGATGGAGTCGACGTGGCCTGACGGGAGCCCTTATTGTAGACCCCTAGAGCGGGTTTCGAATAGGGCGGTCCCAGACATCCTATACCTCATCCGTGTAGGGGGGAGTTGTCTGAGTGCTCTGGGGATAGACTCTCGAAACGACTGGACGTTGAGGTGGGAAGCGGTGGCTCCCTGCGTGGCCCTTGAGGGCGGCGACGGTAGCGAGGCATGATTTCCTTAAGGTCCAGGGGAGCCATATCCCTGGTGAGGATGACTCCCGCTTCCACATATCTCCACACCAGATCGTTGATCACCCTTTATCTGATGACCTCCGAGGGGGAGAGAGGGCGTGGGCGCCCTGCAGTTGTGGTCGTTGGGATGGCTGTGGAATGGGTGGGGCCACGCGGAGTATCCGCGTCGGTGTTTCCCCTACCCCTACTCTTGTGGGCGGGTGGCGATCGGGTACTGGATGGAGGGACATGATTCTTGAGAGCAGGGAGTGGAATCCATTAATACTAACAAGAAAAGGAATCGACAAACAACCGTCCAGTGCCCCCACCACCTTCTGTGGGGGGGGGGGGGGAATCCAGGCAGTCGACGTCGTAAGACAGAGTGCCCAATTTCCGGACCACCCCAGCCCCTGGCGGGATTCGTTCCCCGGCGGTGGACGCCAAACCAGGCGACATGCTAGTCTTCCAACACCTCAGAAAGCTACCAATCTCTATATTGAGGAGAATAGGTTCACGTCAGGTGCACCGTTTTTTCTTTTGACGTGAATCTGACGTCGGGGATTCCGCCTCGACGCGTTTCATCCAGGGCGCGCTCGCACGTGTGTCCATCAACCTGGGGGGAGGACGTGCGGCTTGTGGCCACGCATTTCCGCTTTCCAAAGGCGGGCGGGATCCATTCCTTGTTCAAGGGAGTATGCTCCTTGCTCGAAATCGGGAGGATGGGATGTCGTATTCTACCTCCGTCGATGTCTCCTCGGAACTTTTTGCATAATCCGGGTCTCCCTCATAGTTTTAAGAATGCTCGTGAAACTCGTTCCCGATGACATATCTTCATGGACACCAGTTAATTACACTGCTTCCGTCCAGAAGATCCAAGGGGCTGGTCGGGGCAGTAACCCACGGTGAGGAGATCAATTTCTCTGGGTGTTGGAGGCGTGTCTTGATGCTGGGGTTTCCATGTCGGCCTTCTGTCCCTTGTGATAGGGATTCTCGAAGGCGTAAAGGCCCGAGGCATCCCGAACCGGATGTGGGGAACTCTATCACCTGAGGTTTTCCTCTGCTTCCCATGTTTAACATGGGGTATGCCACGAGTTTTACATCCAGTGGGGACGACATGGGGCTGATCAACACGAGAAGTGGATCAGATGACAGAACCCTCTGTGGGGAACTTCTGACGATGGGGACAATAAATGGGCGGCTTCCCGGGTAAAGTGGAGTGGAGTGAAGTGGCATGATCTCACCGGGATGTGGCGGCCTAGGTTGGGATCATGATGGATGATGGAGTGATGATCTTGGACCTCGTAGAGGCTTCCTACGTACCGCGTGGTAACAAGAATCAAAGTCAACGTAGTTCAGATATACAGTTTAACATCATGCTGGATGAAGGCGGAACTCGGCGAGAAGGAACGGCCGAGTCGCGGTGGTGGAATAAACCGACGTGAATGTGATCGGGATGACCAAATAGTGGGATTGAACATAAACAACACAAAGGGGTTGGAACAGCTGGATGGAAGGATTGATCTGAACCAACGCAAAGGGGGTTGGCACGGCCAGATGGATGGATCGAACCGAACCAACACCAAGGGGGTGGGGACGGCTGTGTGGAAGGATCGAACCAAACCAACACCAAGGTCGCCGGGACGGTCGGGTGGAAGGATTGAACCGAACCAACACTAAGGGGTTGGGACGGCCAGGTGGAAGGATTGAACCGAACCAACACAAAGGGGGTTGGAACGGCTGGGTGGATCACAGTTTAACGTCATGTATTGAGGATGAAGGCGCCTGGCAGTTTAATGCTTTGTAGCTCTGACGTGGGGGTTTACACTGCACCCCTAGGTCTTCCATGACTGGTTCCCTCGACCTCTAATGGGAGGGAAGGCATCGGCGAAGCCATTGTGTCGGGACTTACTCCACGGTGGATGCCCGTATGCTCGGTAGTTTAACGTTTTGAAGTGCGGACGAGGTGCAGTTTAACATCATTCAGGATGAATGCTCGGCAGTTTAACGTCTTGCAGGTCGGACGAGGTGCAGTTTTACGTCATACAGGACGATTGCTCGGCAGTTTAACGTCTTGCAGGGCAGACGAGATGCAGTTTAACATCATGAAGGACGAATGCTCGGCAGTTTAACGTCTTTCATAGCGGATGAGGTGCAGTTTAACGTCATGCATGAAGAATGCTTGATAGTTTAACGTCTTGCAGGGTGGATGCGGTGCAGTTTAACGTCATGCAGGACGAATGCTCGGCAGTTTAACGTCTTTTATGGTGGAGGAGGTGCAGTTTAACGTCATGGAAGACGAATCCTCAGCAGTTTAACGTCTTGTAGGGCGGACAAGGTGCAGTTTAATGTCATGCAGGACGAATGCTCGGTAGTTTAAAGTCTTGCAGGGCGGACGAGGTGCTGTTACCAATGGGTCCACATCACTTCGTATGAGCCTGGAGGGCCGCACAGAAAGACAACTCATAGTGCGCATGACCGGAATGAGGATCATCGGGGTCTACGCAGGCGGGTACCTCGGGAGGCGCAGGTGAGAGGCCCTAGTGGTTTGCGCGCAAACAGAGATTTTGGCACACAAAATCATGGGCCATCGTGCAATAAGGCGCTCTGGCGTGCAATTGGGCCAATGAATTGCGCGCTGAATGGGGGAATTGCGAGCACCGGGCTTCAGATAGCGCACATGGGAAATGGCCAATTCCTGTATGGAATGGCTATTTATAATGGGAGGTGCGCACAATCAGACTGGATTGCGCGCACCCAGGGGAATTGCATGCAAGAGAACTCTTTTGCGCGCAAAGACCTCGACTTAGAGGAGTTGGTTAATTAAATGGGCCAGTGGGGATGCACACAAAGGCAAACACCGGGGCTAGTTTGCACAAAAAGAAAGGCTACCTGAGGTCCATCATTGCGCGCGGGGGGAGCTGATTGCGCGCATGGGAGAGGGTTTGGATTCCGGACACCGTTAAACCATTGGGGGTCGACTTATATTTATAGGCGAGCCCCAGCACGAAATCCCTCTCCCAGCGCGGAATTCGGTCCCCGGGTGTGAAATCGGGGGTCGTCGCACAATAACGCCCGCGTGGGCTCTGGGCACACAATATAGCACGCCGCCCCGGTGCTTTGTGTGCATCCCGGAAGGATTGTTCGAGGCAGCTAAAAATTGCGTGCGACTCTCCTTTATTTCGCACTAGACATCCGGGGCCTCCGAATCGGGACTCTAAATCCAAATATAACCACACATTCCTCTTCTGAAACATCGTTTAGGGGCAACAGACATTTTTGGCGTCTACAAGTGGCATGCTTGATGTTTTTCATGTGTTAATGTATTTGTAGTATCTACATGGTCAATATAATTTGTTTGATGTCAATGATGTTGATCTTGAGGCTGATTCATCTTTGGAATGCATATAGATTGAATTGCGGACCGTAGCGATAAAGCCTCATAAGGGGATATTGTGAAATGAAATTTATTTTTATGGATCCTTGTCAATGTTCAAGAAGAAATGTCGAAGAGGGAGATAGATACGTTGGCTCACTGGCCCAATCACATTTCAATAGAAGTGCATTGACGTTTTGGAATTCTCCACTAGGAGGAGCAACAATAGTGTGGGGTGGTTGTAAGATACCATATTATTAAGTGGTATTCTATTGATTGTGATTTGGATTATGTCCCTGTATTCTAGTTAGTATCATGTTTTATGAATATATGTGGAAGTGCATGGGTTTCTTGGGAGTTCCTAACATTAACGAAGGGAGATTATGGCAATCCATAGAATGTTGCATAGTTGGCACAAGGTTTGTAGTTAATGTTCACACAAACCAAGCTATCCAAGAAGAAGGAGTTCATGGTTTAGTAAACCATACAAGAGGGTATGTCAAACCATATAGATCTAGATATAAGAATTTTACATGGTTAGCACACAATTTAAAAATACATGTATGGATCCCTAGGTAAATGTGAAACACATCATATCATGGACATATTGATGCACATTGTTGGTCCCAATTTGGAAAATTGTGTATCTAAAGCATGGGCCTCAATAGAAGTGTGATTTTACCATTTTTTCTTCTTTTCATGTTATGTTCCTTGCCACAATTTATTCCGTATTCTACCTCTTATAGCGCTAGTTATGAAAGTAAACACCCAAATCTTCTTAATGGTTGATATACTTCATTTCTAGGTTATTTTTAGTGTTTCTGGTTTAACATTTAATCAATATTTAATTCACACGGTCATCATTCATATCTTTTATATATTATGGATTTTGATTCATTCCTCTTCTTCATAATAAAAAAACCCACTTTTTCTAGTGGATCATTGTTTGGGGCATCAAATGGTTCTTAAGTCAAGATAAAAGGAAAAACACTTGTCTTCATTCATCTATGGTTAAAATGTTGGTGGTCTATAAGTTATATTCCATGGTCTAGAATTTTATTTGAGAATGTGTGGTGGTGTTAATTATTCTCTAATATAGTGCATTTGATTCATTTTAATGGATTTGGTAAAATGGTTGGCTAAATTAATAATTAAACACCTCATGAAAATCGTGGAATCCATTGAGGATGAGTAGAATAATTTAAGTCCACCCATGGGGTATTCCAACATTCCCAAACATGTAAAATTTCAATGCTATATATTGAATAGAATTTCAATAATTTTGAAACCATGTAAACGATGTTTATATGTCAGTTGAGTAGGAAAATGGATTATTGAAAAATATTCCTAGAAATTGATAACTGCAAAAAGGTAGGTTAAGTACAATTATAATAGGGTCAAATGGAATAAGAAGAATATGACTAAGGACTTATGAGATTTTATTTAAAACTAATAAACTTGCTAATTCATGGTAAATGACGATTTACTGAAATAGATTAATATTGGGAAATTGTAAAATAAGTTAAATGGGTTAAGACATGAATGGTAATTGGGTTAAATTGGAAATGTATGGTGTGTCGTAAATTTGATAATTGATTATTGAACATATATTATTTATATGTTAAATGGAATGTGATTTTTGAATGTTATGTTTATTAATTATGCATGGTCTGTGGTTTGGTATATGTTGTAACTGGATGAATTATTATAGGCACATGTAATTTTGGTATGTGGGGTATTTGAATGAGGGTCATCCCATTGGTAGGGTTACACAGAGGCTGAAATCCCCATTCCTGTAATTCATGAGTTTGAAATTTGGGATAAGGATCCAAGACCCTAATAGTTTCTTTTTATGAGACAACCTCGACTGAGGCTCCAAGGTGAGTTCGATGTAATGTTTTTTTTAAATTTTAATACCTAGTGAGATGGGGATCTTATCTTATTCTCTTATATATAATAATTGACCAGCATAGGCTAGAGTGTAAATATAGTAAATTACTATTCCACATATTATGTGAGGGAAACAGTGTATGATATTGAATATAAAAGATCATAAATGTTTCTAATGTGAATATTGTTATCTAATAGAATAGTTGTTGTCTTTTGTTTATTGTGAAATTATCATTGTACATACATGAACTATCTATTTATAATGGATGTTTCATTGACACCATTGTGTTGTAGCCAACTACGTCATACTCACACCCTGTTCGGGATACTATTCTGTACCTGAGTAAATTTCATTTTTACTTGATTAGAAAAAGAAAATTCCCTATGCATGGGAGTTGAGATGGGGTTGGGAAGTGAATAAATGATTATAAGGACATGGAGTCTGGAATCATTTTGGGTTATATATCAATTAGTCTTTATTTGGGATTTCACGCAGTTTTTCAATTGTTTCGATGAAATGGAGTATTTTTATATTGGTTGTAATTGTAACATGTTTGAGAGATGGTTGGAAAAAGATGTTCTATTTTATTGTCTATGATTTTTCATATTACTTATGATATATATTCGGGAAACTTCTGAAAATGAGGAAATAGTATACCCACATGACTTATTATTCCAAAAATAAACGTTTCAATACTAAATCATATGATGAAACATTCATGATGTCACGTGGAAAACTTACTTGGGGGACTGGTTTAGGGGCTTTCATGCTTTGAACGTCACAAGTGGTGGTCCCCAGTTTTACCACAGATCGTTGAAAATCATTGTAGGAATTTCTGGGTTATATAATGGTTTATCCCATCCCTTGATTCGTTCTATTTTGATCACCTAATGAATTTCAACTAATGTATTCTCTTTTATCTCTCTGTATATCATACTAAATGGTCGGTGAAGATCACTCCTCATTCTCAGAATCATTCATAGAGATGCTGATCTCTATGGCATGATATGAATATATCTAGCTATTGTTGTTCACAAAAGAATTGAAATTTAATCACATGGAAAATAAAATAATTTGGTATATATATTGCTATGGATAGAAATAAATAATTAAACAAGTTCCTCTTATTATTTATTTAATCCATTGGAATCACCACGTCATCAAACATAATTAAATAATTATTATTTGTTGAGATGATCTAAACCTATGAATAAGTATTAATTATCTATACATCAAAAAATATTTAATATATATTATTTCACCCTAGACCTATAAACTCGATCATCCATTCAACCAAAATATTTAGCAGGCCTTGATTCATTACTATTTATCTAATAAATATATAACCCTGCATTATTCAGCAATAATAAAATAAATTTATTATTCACTAAGTAGAAAATAATTAGTGTTTATATATTCTGCTGACATAATATACTCTCTAATAATTTGTGATAGAATATTTCTGATTAATCAAACATGATTAATTATTAAACTATATGATATAATAATATTTATTCCCCTTTTAAAATAATAACTAGTAGTATATTGTTTTTTTATTTTCTAGAAACATTTAGTGTGTGATATTTTATGCCTCATTCTCAATGGAATTAAGCAAAGTATTCTAAATTCCATGTTTTGATTCAACCTATATTTCAAGGAACCTATAGAGAATTAATTAAATGGTTCAATAATTTAATACCTCATATAAATTCTGACTATTTAATATAATCTTTTTATCATAGTATATCTAATCAAGTGTGTTCTAGGTTGGCTTCATCAACCTATGGGTTCGATGTTACATTCGTTTGAATTTCATGAAATTGAAAAAGCCTATAGAATATAGTGTTCATGGATATATCTGGGCATTATCATTTACTTGACATGGCCTATGATATAAATTACAATTAATGATCATAAAGGGCAAATATTTTCATCCTTTATTCATTAATGAAATATTACTTTTAAGGCACCCAACATATCAAACCTCATCGCAAACCTATTTCATAATTATTTTCACTAGTAAATCATAGAATGTGACTTATAATATTTATTAATAATAAATAAATAAAAGGATTAATAAAAAAGTCTGTAGAATGGAAAATCCACTGAAAAATATAAATTTAAAATTTTTACTAGTGGGTATTTTCCTCATAATTTTATACAATTGTAATTACAAAGGGAGTAAATGGTGAGATGATAACTCAAGGTCCTATGAGTCTCAACTCCCGATTCCTACTATCATACATGTCCCTAAAATGTTATCATCTCTCTATATAACATATATTTTAAAATTACTATTGAAACAGTTCTAGGATTTCATCATAGTGGAGAACTGTGATGAACATTTAGTGTGACACCTTCTCTTGAGATATTATCACCTTATAGGTCATGTACAAGAAAAATGATGTCGTGTTATCATGTTTATTAATATTTAAAACAATGAATACATATTATTATAATGCACAATGATATTTGTTCTAGGAATCCAACTACATCATAACCATCAAATAACATGCACTTATATGATCTCCAAAACATTCTAAGAACCACCAGTTGTGTGACCTAAGTAGCATCATTATTGGGATTGTTAAATTGAAATTGAAATGAATATGATAATTCATATAAATAAAACCATAATTTATTTATCAATTTAATATATTATTCATATCATATGTCCATCCATGCTTCTTCATTTATTATATTACCAATATTCTTCCCCGAGATTGGTTCCACCTGAGTGATATCATTGTACATGTCTAATGGTTCAATAGACAATATATACTGCCTGATATTTTTACATATCATTTTATTTTCATCATTTAAATCAACCAATTTTTAATATTGATGATTCCATGCTTCACACACATAGCTAAACACACATCTTCTATTACATCATCATACTGAAGAAGGTAATTGGTTTAAAAGATGAACTAACTCAAATTAAAAAAATAAAAAAATATTGTATCCTTTCTAAAAAACATAAGAATAATATGATAAAGAATTATCCATAGGATATAATGGATTTGTTGGCTAACATATATCAGTACCCTCTGAAAGATTTTTTGGTTCCAATGTATGCAGAAGGTCATCTCAATGCATTAGTTTTGATGCAGAAGGAAAAAAGTCATCAAATACGGGATGTATAGAAGGAAATGGATGCAATATAGACATGGTGGGACAAGTATATAATAACTGGAGATACATAATAGATTGTGGATATGCTATATGTGGAAAAAATTAGGGTGGTATTGTAGACATATTATGAGAATAAGAGACTAAATAAAATAATGATGGTTGAATGGTTGGAAATAACCCTAGAGGCACATGTGGAGGATAAAAAGGTGAGGTAGATGGGGTGTATATTGGTTGTGTAGTGTGTGAATCAGTTCTATGGGTGTACAATGTTGGTGTTGTATATCCCATTCATTTACAAATAATATTTTCATGAAAAAAATCCAAATATAGTTCAGTTGAACAACCTGGGGAAATGATGATAATGAAATGATGATGAAATTAAATTTTATGGAGATGAAAAATATTAAAATTATCATACTCTCCAAGGGAATGGAAAAAGAAAAACCTTTCCCTATCATCCATTGATCATTATTAAGTAATTTATTCCTTAAAATTGATTATTATCATTCATAATCAACATATGAATGAAATGTACACATTTCCTTCTGAAGAAAAATATTTACACCATAATTACAACAATGCGTCACCCGACATTAAATCCATAAAGAAAGGGATAATAATATCATTTAAATTATACAATAAACAATTTAAATATAATTTTTTTTCCAATCCACGTATCATATAAATATTTATTATTTAATTAAAATATCAAAAATTTAATAAATGAGATGGATGCTTGATGTTCTATTATTGATGAAATTCAATAAAAATTTTCATATCCAAAATTACTCATATATAATTGGATAATAAAAACATTAACACTTGTGTCTTTCAATAAGGAATAATAACATCTAATGATCATCCACAAACTCAATAAATAACATTAAACATCCAAAATTTATGTAAATTTTGTCTACATAGACATAGAGTGTTCATAAAGAAGTATGGATGTTCCCTTAAATAAATAATAGCAAAGGAATATTATTCCTTGGGTGAATATAATTGATATAAAAGTTGAAAAAGAGCACATAGTATTCCATAATGATCTGAAATATTACTCCCCTAGGAAATTTGAAATAGTAGACGAAAGAGACCTCCATTGAAAGTGGAATCATTTCAAAGGGTTCGAGAAAAAATGTATCAAAAGTATAGATATGTACTAGTGGGATTGGTCACATAATGGTGATGAACCCAGGTATAGAAGGATAATTAATCTCATAGAGAACGTTTGAATTGGAATAATTATAAGTGATTTTTGAAAAAAATCACCACTAGAATGTATTGGAGGATGAGTAGAAGATAAGATTGAGTTCATTAAGAAAACACTAACCATTAACATGAGGATTTAATAGGTACCCTATAACCCTTTTAAAATTTTCATGAATGTTATAAATTCAGTGATGTTGGATGATGGGGTAAATATATTCTATGGACTGTTTTTTCATTAAAATGATAATTATAAATACTTTAGTGCATGATGAAAATAAACTCCTAGATAAATATGAAATTTCAAAAAAAAAAATCATTTAATTAGAGAACATCGTAAATTTTACCATTCATGATGAATATAAATGAATATTCTGAATTATTAATGATAAAATCAATTTCAATTCTATTTTTCAGTGACACGATTTTCAAATAAATGTTTTAATTTTACTTATGATGTTTACAATTTTGGAAAATCATTTAGGGTATTTATTATGAACTAAATTTTTTTTATAATCTATGTTCATTTTGAGGATAATTATATTATATTTAGTAAAACAATTATTCCAAACAATTGTTTTTAAAAAGGGGAATATAGTGGTCCTAAAATTTCTAGGGAGATAAATATTGGCTTATTAAATCTAATTACGCTCAATTGAATGTATGATTCAATATAGAAAAATTGAATTTTTTGTATTGATAGTGGTGTCAACATTACCATTAAGTGGTATGATCCCAACCCATATTTATGTGTAAGAGAAGTTCACTAATAAATCTACATAAGGGTTGTACTAGATTTGAAATGCCTATGTAATGTTGTGTAAGATTACACAGACCTAGGTATTGTAAATTCTAAAATGTTAATGACTATGAAAGTGAATACTCATCTATGTCAAGGAGGCCTATAAATTATTCTATATTATCAGAGCACATGAAAAACCCCATAATTAATTATTAAAATAATTACTACATTAATTAATTACAATATAATTTAATATATTTTACAAATATTAATTGAATAATATTTATGATAAACTAATGGATAACTAAATTAAAAAAATATATCCATTAAAATAAAATTTATTATAAATTAATAAAAAGGTAAAAACATACATCAATAGTGAACAAGGATTTAGAAGTCATTAATATGAAATCAATGAAGATCAGAATAAAAAAACCATGAATTGGGATAGAATGTGGAATTAGAATAGGGTTAGTTTAAATTTATGTGAGGGGATAATAAGAATCGAAATTGAATCATGGAGTTTAGGAGGCCGATGTATATGTGGGAAATATATTGATTTTTTACCCAATGATTTATTTCTGATTAAATATGTGGGATTGTGTGAACATGATCATATATCAACAACATAGATACAAAGAACAATTCTATCAGGCCAAAAACATAGATGAATTCCATATCTGGTACAATTTCCAATGATATATTGATTGTAAAGCCTAATTTTTAAAATATTTACATTGTAATTTTTATTAATATATAATAATCATATATAAAATTCATCTACCTATTTGAAAACATTTAAAATTATTAAATTAAAATTTAACTAATGTTAAATACTTGTATCTATCAAAATAAATTAAGAAAAATTACTCTACTGAATATAAAACAATAACAAAAAATAAGAAGAAATAAAATCTATCCACTATGTTTTTAATATCACTTTTGGCCACCTCTTCACAACTATTGATCGTAATGACAATTATAAATTATAAAAAATTTGTAATAATACATTTTGGACAATTTAATAATATTTTCAATTTTTGAAATTGTGATACATAATTATATCATGATGTCTAATTTAGAGGAGTTTCAATTAAAACATGACATTTCAATTACATAATACTAAAATAGGAACATGTATCAGTATCAAAAAAAATTACATCTAGACTACCTTAAATGCTCACAATATAATGTTCTGGTCACCCTATATGTATGCTTCAATAAATCTGGAAAATAATATGACATATAACAGAATGTAATACAATTTAAAAATGAGAAATATTACAGATTATAAAATAAATAGAACATATAAGAGGAATTTTATCAAATAATATGTCCACACGGTATCTTTGAACCAAGAATAGGAATGAACTAATTTCATTTTATATCATATTATGTAATATAAACTAATTAAATTATAAAAATTTTACATAATTTTTTTCATATGAAGGAGTTAAAATAAAATAATAATTTTCTAGAATCTTAAATAAAAATTCACTAATTTGGTTTCAATGAGGACCACCCACCACCAAAATACTACGATTTTTTCATGTTCGGGGAAGATAGAGTCATGTGATTGTCTATCATAGGAAGAGGAAAAAGTTGGTAAGGTGGCATATGTTGAGGATGGGAAATGTTTAGGATAGTAGAAATTCCCTATAAAAGTGTTCTGTTGATAACGACAAAATGTTGGGATTTTAGATGGCGTGGAAGTAGGGAGATGATGAGGCAGTCCAATCCCATCAGTGCAAAATCTGTGATCACCACCATAATTTTCCATATAATAATTTAGAATTTCTCCAGTAAAAGTTTGCATAACATAAGGGGGTGTTCCAGTGGGGTAACCATGAAAAATAAAAGAATAAAGTTGAATAACTCAATGCACCAGGAATTGCTGTAAGATTACAGATAAATGATACTACCAATTCACACTACACAATGGAGGAAATTAATATTCGACTATGAGAATAGAAATACATTAATGTCATCATGGGTCATAGAGAGGGGTGATGTTTGGAACTGAATAATACTTCTAATGTTGTAGAGAAAATTGTATGGAGGAATTTGGATCCTGGTTCCCCCCATTTCAGTTGTTACCCTAGCACCATGGCTCATGGAGCACACCATTGGGACAACCATATTCACTTATGTATACCATATTCATTGTAAATAATTCTTGGTGTTCTATAAACATTGAAATCATATCTCATGTTTTTCTTTCAATCAATATCCTATGTATATAATATTTTCTAATGTCAATCGCTGTGCGATTCAACTATTGAAATCACTCAATCATGTTTTTAATATGAATCATGTCATTGTCAACAAAATAAATTTTCAAAAAATGTAACCTATTCACATGACCATGTATTTTAATTCAAACTCTATGTAGGGAAATATATCTTCTAAATACAACCATTTTCATGACTTCTATTTCACACTCTAATCATGGGCACAATGAGTGTAAACGAATAGTGGTAGATTCCCCCTCCCCCTTTTTTAAATCTCAAGCCTCCCTCTACCCCCTTTAACAATACTAACACCCCCTTCATTAATAGTGTGGGGAACTTGATCACCCACCAGCACACCCTTTCCATTGTTGGGTTTCTAACCAGATACATCCTCCTCATGCTCATCTGACACTTCCACTGACATATATTGTTTTGTTTCTCATTTTATGATATATCAATATATATATATATATATATGTCTTTATGTTTTTTATACATCTAATTATATATATTAAATTGATTTTTTAAACATATATATATATATATATTTAAATGCATAAATAAAATATTCCATGTTTGTGCGTATGTGTTTGTGTGTTTATAAATAAATACGTATATATATTTAAATGTGTGCGTAAATCTATAAATATAATTATACATATTTATATTTATTTAAATATGATATATAAAAATTCTTAAAAATATATATTAATATATATCGATAAACATATATACGTTTGTCCATACCCACATAGAATTATTTATAAATAAATATATAAACATCATATATACATTAATTCTATATATTTGTGTGTTTGTGTATTCTATTCGTACAATTTTATTTTATATAAATTTTATATTATTTTTTATTTAGATTAGGATTATATATTATGTAATATTTTTTACATGTAAATAATTTTATACATATATTATTATAATTTAATTTTAATTGGTGAAAAACATAACAAATTATTATATATTAATATATCATTGATTATAAATAACAGTATATTGTAAAAAATGGTTAATTGTAAAAACCATATTATCGTTATAAATGTTATAACTATTAATAAATTTAGTGCCCACTATAAAATTTCAAAAACTCCTTCATGATGAAGGCTGAAAATTTGTCAAATGATAAAAAATTAGGGGACCTAGAAAAAAATTCCGTTTTAGCGGCAATATAAACAATTTCTGAACATGAAAATTTCGAAAACATCTTTACCATAGGTGATTAGGGAATAGATCATGTTGCATGATTCTATTTGATGTATGGTAGTGCCCAAATGGACACTCGGATCAAAAGTCATGTCCATTTGATGTTTGAGTTCAATTTTTATCTTATTTTATATTATTTACAATTTTTAATATTTTTTTAAGAAAAATTTTTATTCAATTACTATTAGTAAATATGAATTAGAAAATTATTAATTAAAAATTTATTTTTAATGATTTCATCAGTTTTCTTTTCAAATATCATAGTTATTAAATTTAAAAATTTGTTAATAGTTATCTAAATCATATTTTAAAAATTCATATTATATTTATTTATATATATTTATATACAAATATTAATATCTTATTTTAATGAAATATTTTACTTGAAATATAATGTTTATAATCACTAGTAAAAAATAAAATATAAACAGTGGGACTATTTATCAGTGCATTTAAAAATGCGCTGATAATTGGGCCCCCATTAACATCGATAAAAAAGTGATGATAAATTATTAACAACCTATGTTTAAAGAAAAAATGATAAAGGTATCGCCTTTATCATTCATTTTATGCTAATATTTATAAAAATTAGTGCATCATAAAATATTTTTTTGGAAGTGTTATTTGGTATCCGTAATTGTGTGAATTTATGTTGATATTTAGTTATATTTCATTCATACTTTTCTGATGAAATAAAATTATTTTTGAATCCTAACAATGTATATGTCATACACATTTGAAATACTTGATTTCATGTATTGATTGACAGTATCCATCTAATATTATATTTCTATTAAATAATTTAATGTAATAATCATTCCAATAAGTTGAATTACAAGAGGAGTTAAAAAATTCATTTACCACTAGGATTTTGTTATCTTGTTTGACCATTGTATGTAATTATACAATCATATAAGAAAATAATTCAATATTATAAAATAGAAAAAATAATTTTGATCTAGTATTATAAACTAAAAGGTATTTTTTATTTATTATTATTTGGATTCTACATTATATATTATACTATAACAAATATCGCTTCATTGGATAATGGTGTTATTATGAATCTAATCGAAATAAATAATATTATGATAGATAGCGAAGCAAAATTTTATACTTTCCTATATATATAATAAAGTGATCATTATATTACATCGATAATAAAAAACATGGAAAATAAAAAAATAAATAAATATATTTAGAAATATTGTAAAAATGTAAATTGGGACATCATTATACTAAGAGATAATAGCTTCATGTTTCTATTATTTTTTTGATGAATCAATTTAAAATTAGTTTAACACGGGCATTGAAATTGGGATTACTATAAGGTGATATATTGAGTCATTTGAGGAATATAAAATATATTTCTAATTTTTCATATATATTTGAGGTTATTTTCTCATTATTGTACCCATATATCATGATTTATTTTGTTAGAGTGATATCGATATATTAATATATATGTAAATGTGTAATTTAGAACAATTTAATTATATTACAGGATATAAAATTATAAAAAAGTAATTAATATTTTTTTTTGTAATTGTTAATATTTAATGTACCTATATAGTTTATGTGACCGTACTTGAGTTACCATTAACTATGTGTGTTTTAGGTGTTGTAGGCACCTGGACGGGGATTCATTGACATTGGAGGGAAAATGGAGAAAAAGATGGGTACCACTACCATTTGTGGATGTGTTGTGACGTGGATCCAGGGGTAGTGTTGTATTCCAAGATTTAAGGCGTGTTATCCCAATTACGGAATTGGGAGAATTAAATGGGAAAAATTTGGGATACTATTTTTTTAGGCCCTACAACACCATGGATCATGGTTGTGGCCTAAGACCATTCCCAGTGTCGATAGTAATGGTGTGGAGGGAGGTGGTAGTTTCATTGAGGTTTTGGATTCTACGACCAAACAAGGGGTTGAAGCAATGGGGTTTGTATATTGGGTCATAGTCCCTTCCCAAATATAAATAGGATTTTCCCTATGGATATAGTTTTGGATCCCAAATAAAGGTTTTACCGAGGGTTACTATGTTGTTTCCTCGAAATATTTATTGGTATAGGTGGTTTATTATGTGCTCGTAGGGGTTGTGTTGTGGTCCTCAACAAATTTGTCATCCTATAAATATTCCCAAGTCCCCATGACCTAGTATTCTCCCACTCCATGCCCTTGAACCCTAGGCACCCAAGGGTTCCTTTTGATTGATATTATACCCCCATTCTATAGGGATTAATATCTAATTCCTAAGATAATTATGTGATTATCTCATGTAGGCTCTTCATTTATTCTAGAGGATTATCTCTGTTTGATGTCATTTTCTCCCATTCATTCCTTCCATATTAGGATGTATGGTCACCATCATTAAAATGGATTTTTCATTTTATCTTATCAATGCATTTATGTATCAATATCCTTTGGAGATCATAGTTTCCATACACCATATGTAATTAGTGATCTTTGACATTGATTCATTCTCATGCAAAAAATGATGATGCTTTGTGTAGGGGAATAATTTCATCTCTTATATAATTACATGAAAATAGAAATTTACCATGTATTATTTATTTGGATGGTAGTGTATGTATCATGATAAACATTAATCATTATTTATCAATGGAATTTTGTTAAATACAATGATAGAATGTTGTTACATTCAACATTAAAAATGGTTTGCTTCTTCTTTTGATAGAGAATGTTAAATTTACATAAGGATTTGTTTAACATGTCAGTGTTCTTGGTTTATCATGATGAAATATTTAAATTTGTGTGATGAACTTAAAACCAATATTTTTTTGTTGGTTGGGTATAGAATTAAATTGGATGAATGTTTAATAGATATGGTGTTTCCCATAATTTAATGATAATCAATTTGTTGCATGAGTGGTTGTTTAAATGAATTATTTATTCCATGTGATAATGAAATTTGATTTACTAAATGAATATAGTGTTCTTTTTGATGATAATAAAAGGATAGATTAATGAGTAGTTTTCCTCCTTATGTATGATAAAACATGAATCATATACTAGATATATAGTTTAAATAGTTTATTATCTTTTTATTACTGATTCATTTGGTTACAGTAGTTGGAACCTATTGATATTACTCAATCATGATTTATGAATCATTTATTGTGTGATGGGGTGAATCTATGTTTTCTTTTTTATTTTATGTTTCCATTCATAAGGGACAACCTCCACATATTTATAAACATTTCATTCTATACTAAAATGAAATAAGAAAATAACCACATTTATATAATAATTTATATCATTAACTACTTGACATGAGTAGCTTTTCCATGGTATATTATGTAAATAATCTGATATATCAAAATCTAGTAGAAAAAATTAATTTTGTTTTGAATACAATTAGTAGAATATTCCCTTATACTTGTTTATACCTATGTTCTATACAATTGTGAATATATAATAAGGTGCATGAATGTATTTAATAAAATTATATTTAAAAAAATTAATGTGATTCATGATCAACATTAAAAAAAATTATTGTTCCAAACAATTATTTACATTCTTACAAAAAATACAATAAGAACCTCATGGGATTTGTTATTGTACTTAATCAGATTTCACAGTCTAATTCCCATGACTGATTCCTCAATATGAAAAATATATATCTGATAGAATACCACTGAATCAATTCTGATATTCTTCTCATTTTGAGATGAAATATCAACATGATTTTCTTACTCAAATTATCCATCGAAATATTATAACTATATAAATATAATAAATAGATGTGAATGATATATCTCTTCATATTACTATTTCAAATTAATTTTATTGAATTATCGTCATTCCAAAAAAATCTTCAATATAGAAATGGGGATCATCTTTCATGGTTGAAGAGTTTATCAAAATCATTATTTCAGCACACTGACTTTCAATATGAGTTAAAAAATACATTCACTGCAAGGATTATTTTCACTAGTTTTACCTTGGATTGTTATTAAACTATTATATAAGAAACTAGTACTCCGCCCGTGCATTCACACAACACTGTAATATAATTCTTATTATTAACTATAATATATTATTTATTAAACATAATAGTTCATATAACTATTGAAAATATTTAAAAAAAATGACATGTGTAATGAAGGAATGAAAGTTAAATAAATAGAGGAACAAAAGTTATACATGAGCATAGTTCTCTATAAAGTACACAATGAATGAATAATAGTTATAGAAAGACTTAATTACTTGAAAAACATATATAGATAGTGAAGAATAAATAGTTTAATCTTGAGATAGAATAGGTTCAGAAATTTCAAATACAAGAGCTTCTAAATCATCCATAGAATAATTTTTGTGTTTTATAATTCCAAAAAACACATTTATAAGATATTAGAAAATACTAAAGAACATAGAATAGAAATCATAAGAGTATGTTATCAAATAATGATCATTATCTCTATATATTATAAATGTAATAAAAATTTAAATGTAAAAAGCAACATTATGTTAGTGTTTTAAATAGTGTATACTCGGAGTTATCAATTTCCATTCACCTATAGATGTATTTAAATAGTGAAACTCTCAACTTTTATAGGGGAATGTAAATATAGAACAAAATTTTATATGGATAATCAAATAAAATTCAATGAATGAAATTCATGTCAATCAGTCACATTAATTATTTTGTTGTATTTATCCTTCAAATAAGAATGCAGCTCAATGTCAGAGCTCGGTGATGTTGTAGGCTCTGGGTATATTAAAACATTATGTTGCACCACATTATCAACATCAAAATCTAGCAAAAGATTTTTCAACATGAAAGAATGACTGTAATTAATATATTTCAAATTAATGTGATAACCATGTATAAATGTTATCAAAATGCAATCTAAAAAATTACTCGAATATTGTATTTAGCTATGTAAATGAATTTGGCTTAATAAATTCACAACGGAATGCTTATTGAAACCAGAAGAAATTCATAAAAACCACATAACATTTAGTGAACTGATTAAATCTATAGAAATAAACCTAATGATATTTGAGTAGTACAGAAACCAGAACATTTGATCAATAGAACCATGCAAAGATGAATTGAGCTAGTGAAATTCAAAACTGCAACAGAAATATAAGTCAAATAATGCATTTTTTATGCTGAAGAAAAAAAAACATAATCATAGTCACTTCAAAGAATTGCTTCCATCCATGTAATGTATATTCTAATAATTAAATTACTATAATTTTAATATAAGGTAGAAATAAATATGTACCTTAGTATATGAAGTAGTATAAAATGTCAAAAATGATGTCGCAAAATTTAATAGGACATATGAAGTGTTATGGCTGCCCTCTTCCTAATGCACTAGTGCAAAACAATGATGACAATAGCGTGGAAGAATATGTCTAATTTAATGTAATTAAAATGTTTAAATATGTATAACCTAGTATTGGTATGTGGTAATATGAACATTTGAAGAACGTGTGTTGTGATGATATTACATAACAATACAATTCAGAAGAATTCCTATTATGGGTATGTAATTAGGTTATTCATGCAAGGTCTGTGTTTGGATTTATTGTTACCTGACATTGATGATTCGTGAAACGAATATTGGTGGTATTATTTTCGTTATCTGTGATGAAGAGAAATTTGTTTATGTTCTTGTATAAAGAACATTTTCGATTGGGAATATTTTAATAGGTGACATATACTGACCGAAGAACATTTTTTGAGTTGAATACTTGTAGCTCTATTGGAATATCGAACTCATCATCACCATAATTTTTAAAAGAAGAAGAGGGTTAGTATACATATTGTCAAGGTCAATGATAATTTATTAATAAGAACAACTAACAAATGTGACCTCCTTTAATGACTCTATAAATTGAGCAACTGTCTTTTTTATAAATTGTATGATCTGTTTGACGGATAGAATGATTAAAAATGAGTCTTTTTGATCTGTCAAAAGCAGATTCACTAGAAATATGATTGAAATGTTTTCTAGTAATATCAATATAGATTCATTAGATGTATTATAAATTTTTTATATAATAATACGTATGAATAGATAAAAAAATAAACTAACCTAGGAGTATTTCCTTTTGGGGATATTTTTCACGATTGGAAAGAAATGGTTAAATTCGTAGTGTCTTACTTTTTCATTTAATAGTTGCGTGATTTGATGAACTAATTATGGGAGATTTTTAATTTCTATATTGTTTCATTAATCAAACACATTGTCTTCTATAACATAGAAAATGATATTAATATATTTATTAAATTATTACATAATTGTATAATAATGAAGTATAAATACCAAAACTACAGAATCAGAATATGATTAGTACAGGAAGAAGTACTTTAACATCTGAAATTGTTTTTTTGTTGTCCCAAGAAAGAAAAGGGGTAATATTAGAATGAGACAATGATGAAAGAGTAATGTGATGTTGTGAGGGAGTAATCAAACCAGACCAATCCAATTCAGTACACAAATCTTCTAAAGTAATTTTCATAGGCATAATCAGGGAAGATGTTTATTTCATTAACAAAACATTAGAAAATGTAATAGTAAAAAATGATATACATATTTCTGAAGTTATGAACAATTTGAATGTCGAGGCTAAATAATATAATAGATGCATTAATTATTGTTGTAAAAATCATAAATACTAAAGAAATTTGACAGATAATAATATATTAACATGTCACAGAAATTTATAGAGAAGAAAGAAAAAGCAGAAGAATGTGGTAAGATGTTGATACAGAACAAACTACTTAATCTCTTTTCCCTGACCAGTTGCGAGATCATTATCGGAGAGGATGAAGTGATATTTTGGAAATATTTTGCCATTATGGTGGAATAATCTCCCCATACTGAATAGTTAATATGTAATCCTCTAATAAATTAAATATATGTCGTTATTAATTTTAATATGAACAAAAAAACAATTAATAACAGAATCTTTCTAACATATCATATTGTAAGAAAATTTATTATTTTTTATTTGTATTGCTGATAGACTATGTCAGATTCTAGTGACGTAGTATTCCAATAAAATTTATAATAGATTATAGTAAGTATAAATCTAAATAAGAAACAGTAATACAATTGGACGGTAATATGAAGACAAAAAATAATATCTATATAAAATGACAGAATTGTACAATATTTCATGATTTATGTATTGCTGCAGAATTTGGTATATATAAACATGAAAATGTACATATGTAGTGCAGAATATTCTATTTATTAATGAAAAAAATGTTATTCAGTGGACATAATATGTTATTGATATGTGCAGAATTGGCAATTATGTACAAGAAAATGTAACTACGTAATACATAATATTTTATTTATTAATGTTGAATATGTTATTAGTTGTAAAGAGAATTTTATTTATTTGTACAGATTTTGATATTTATAAACAAGAAAAAGTACCATGGTCATGCATATTATATTATTTATAAACATAAAAACGAACCTACATACTGAAGATTATGTTATATAATATAGTAGAAGAAGGTATAGGTGTAAAGAAACTGGACATATTAACTGTTGTTATCGATTCTTTTTATAAATAATGTCATCAAATGGAGTGAAATTGAAACTAAACAATTTCAATTGAACGCCAATTGGCTGAACGTATGTTATTGAATTAAAAAATTGTTGGCATGCATGTCTTTTATGTTAGTAGTTTCCATGATTTTGAGAAATTTTAATGTTTTGTATAATGTAGCATAGTCCATCAATCAAAATTGGTTTGAATTTGTAGATTACATGACGGTTTGTAACGGTACATTGAATCTTTGTCTCTTACAAGAGTGAGTTTATAGTGTATAGTAGTGGATTTTAGACATATACATCCCAGGTCATTTCTATATAATACGGTCTTCTAAAACATCTAGTAAAGAACAATAAGATTATGTAATAATGTTATATACACTAGAAATAATGAGTTGATTACACAATTTTTAATCACAAAGAATTAGATTCGTAACTGTTATGTCGTAGTTTCCTGATGAGTTGGTCTAAATATTTATGACATGCACATGTATCTTTAACATTTCATCAGCATGAATGGTAATGTCAGTCAATTGTGTTGTTGAACATACCATGATATAAGCACTGTATGTGTGCATTAGAATTTCAATTATTAGAAAGACACCAAACATTAACGTAATGTAGATGTACATACCCGCAGAGGATTATCACATAAGTAGTAGTTGTTGAAAATTAAAATAAACCTATGATATGTTATTAAAAATTTCCTAGTACACAATTTTTTTGTTCAATCAGATTTAGGTTGATCTTTATCATAAATAAATATTTTAAAACCCCTAGGAGAGTTAACCATATAGACAACAACATAATGTTGACCATGACAGAACATCGACATTCTAGATACAAAGAATCACAAGACTACAAATTACCTTGACTCTTATTAATAGTCATTACATATGAAATACTAAATTGATACTGATGTCATTGCAATTTTAATGGACATTTTTTTAGAGTATGGAATATTAATTCCTGGAATAAAATCCAAATATATAGAGTGACAACCTCCTAATATTTCAGATCTGATGACTTGGTCACTAAGCTGTGTAAAAATCATACGAGTACAATTATAGAGTACTTTTTCATGGTCATCATTTCTATTCTATATGATGGGTACTCCAATCTTCAAACTAATTTTGTGTGTAGGCATCCCAGAGACATTGATACCATTTAAAACGTAATTTGTCTATATGTTCTCTGACCTATCTGTATCATAACATGCATTACAAACTTAATCTGAGTTATAGTAATCTATTCATTTAGATGTATTAAGATATAACATGTAGTCATTAACTTCCTGAACCACATCACGTGTAGGTGCTAATATAGCTCAACCATTCAAATAAGAGACATTTCCATAGTTTTGACTGATATTTCGGTATTCAATGTCAACAGGTGCACTCATTAGAGACTTATCAATTCATAAGAAGATATTTTGATGGAATTTTAATAAATGTTTGATCATCATTGACATCACTAATTTGACCTTCAACAATAACCAATGTCCACCTAAAAAACACTTTAATTTCTGTTGATTCATCATTGGTATTATTTGAATGCATTCCCACGTTTTTTGTCAATGATAAAACCTGAACATATTGCCATAGATTAATGTACTTTATGGATGCATGAACAATGACACTTCATTGACCACCAGAGATTACTGGTACTGTTTTTCTATACTATCAACCCAAAACTACCATGACACTACTAAAGGAAAAATCTAAAGAATTCTCATTATTAACTAACAAGATGTCTCTTAATGTTCGATCAAGAGCATCCAATCTACGTTTATGGTGCATTGGAGCTCCATAAAAGATAATTAATTTAGTTAATTGTAGTAGTTATATGACATCACTACACTAGTGAATATTTCATATAGACTGATCATTGATAGATATTAGAATTCGAAATTTAGAATGAGCCATCTTCCCACCCGATATTAGTAATGAAGATATCCCAATGGAAGTAACATCAAGAATAATATTTCCTTTTGAGCATATGAAAAATGTTATGAATACCCAAATAAATGTCTTGTTTGTTCCTCTAAACACATTCAAGAAAAAAAATCTTCCAATAGAAGAGATCGTAGAAACAATGTCAGTCATCACCTTTTTTTTGTTCAACATTAATCTTGTTATGAAATGAAGTGTACTCTTAATGAAGAGATTCCCTAATGTAGATATCTTCTTCTGCAATCAACTAATTATGTGTAGTTCCAATGGAAGTTTGTGGAATGGGCATTGGAGGATAACATGACAATGATCTACCATTACTGTAGAGAATGATGTCCATTTTAATCAAAGAATGCTGTTACCTTTGTTGTTCCATCACTGTCATGTCTATAAGAGAGGGGAAAATGTTAGAAAACTATAATATAATAATATATGGCAATTATCTACGTTAACTTGTATAACAACTAAATTTAAATACAATTTACTAGTATTCATATTCCTAAAACTGGGAGAGTGAACACATTAATCAGAGGAAGATGGTAGTATATATGTAGTTATAAAGATAATGTAAAAAATGTAATAGAAATTTTTTATTGTATTATATTTGATTCATTCTTGCTATAAGTATGCGTCAAATAAATATGTTTTTACAGTATAAAATTCTACCATGTATGTGGAATCTCTTTCATTCAGCATATGTAATAAATTCGCATAGGATGATCCATGTTTCATTACACACGATGTCTGGTCTAGAATTGATGTTAGAGATTAACATACTGGTGAACATTCTTTATAAAGTGTATCCCATTTATGAATGTGATACACATTTTAGTGATTCAATGAATTAACATTCATTGGCTAGCAATCCTAGTGCTGAATAGGCCTATATGAATGTTTGATGAGTAATGTTGTTAACTGTTCTAATAGACCCATTAGAATTCGCACATTTGACCATTGTAAGAAATATCCTCATGTAATAGTGTTATCCACAAGTAGGAGGAACATAGTAAAATTTGTCAATTGTGAACCACTACTTTCATGGATACCATTTTTTATCATGAGAGTTGAAGACAAATCTGGATGGAAATTATGCATATGTTAGATCCCTGCCTCCTGGATACATCACAATTGCCTAAAACCAAGCATTAAAAATGGAATTAGATATATTGATCCTATTCATGATTTCTTCAATATAATCACTGTCAGTGTAGGTAACTGAGTGCTGACCTGCTAAATGATAATGAAACCTATCAAATGGGGGATATCTGTAATGGATATCAAATCAGAATATCCTCTAGGATGCTACACAAGGTGAGATGTATAAGCAATCACAGTAAATCTTAATCTCGTTTACTCTGTAGATAGACTGTTGAATGGTGTTTGTATCAAAGAGTGCATCTATGACCTGATCATGTCCCTTGCTTATATATTTGAAACATTATATAATATAAGAATATTGATTTAAAATTTTTATATTTAATTGTACTTCATTCATCAACCGCAAAGTCAGATTATAGGGGAGAAAAAAATGATTATCCAATAAAATTCGAGTTTTCAAATTAGTGTTTCATAAATTTCTTCTTCGATAGACTACATAGCCATCCTCATTAGTTGTTTTATGTTAAACAAACTATTTAGGATAAAACATGGACACATTACATTTCACATACAAGGTGAGTGATGATTAGAAACACCACAAGGGCCATAGATCATAAAATGTGTGACAGCCTAATGAAGTCTTTGAAACACATCGTTACATGGTATTTTAGTAGAAACAACAATCTTAATGTCAGCCGCAGTGATAATTTAGTTTACATGACAATGAAATAATAGAATGTGCACATGTGGAATTCCACTATTCTGAAACACCACTGTCCTGTCAACTACAACATAGAACAAATGTTAAATGTTAAAAATTATTAAAAATTATAATACAAACCTTCAGTAATGTAATATATAATGAATGGAATTAATGTTTACACCTGATTTTGACTTTCTGAAGATAAACCCCTCTCATAATTCATTAATGAGATTTTTTATCTGAATGTTGAAAACTAGAGACATTATTTGTGGAAAATCAGATGGTCGATGATGTTTAGCATAACACATTGTGAAATTTTTGCCCATAGTAGATTACATGTGAATGTTAAATCCAAATTTGGATATCCATCCCAATTACATATTGACATAGCATCTTGATAGTTTTGAATCATATACCATGGTCTACCTATAAACATAGATGGTAATATGATACACTTTCCACAAGTATATCCATCTTGATCGCCTCTAAGGAAAGCGTCTTACAATCAATTGTATAGTTCTGCCCTCATGCAATTTTGATTAAAGCGAATAAAAGATATACTTTGAGACACAATCATATTATATGCATCAATGATAAACTACTGAACACTCTTTTTAGTGCAATGAAATGTTGAGGCATCATTGTAATGGAATTAAATAGAAAAAAACAAAAAAACTCCCACATAGTCACTTTTCGAGGTATAACACTTGTATTTATGGTTTTAGGATGATTTAATATATTGTCATTATATCTATTCTCTCAACCTGTGTAAATCAGTCGATATTTCAACGGCCGGTACAATGGGTGAATCTCATCTATGCATTGTAGGTCACCACACATGGTATGTAGTATGATATCTCTGTCATGTATTAGTTCTTTAAGGTCACCAACAATGAATATTTAAATTTCTGATGTAGTTGGAAAGTTTTATATTTTTCCATACGTGCCTCATCTTCTACAAAGTGTTACATTATATTTGTAACTCCATCTCTCTGGGGAACATCCCGGGAAATTCTGAATAGACATGATAAAATGTTGTTTTCATGAAGCATGTGTTTTACTATCTCAACAATAGTTAAATCAATTGGGGATTTTTGGTCTGAATCATGAAAGCTAAAAAATAATTTTGTCATCATAAAAATATAAGTGTTGGTGATCAATGAAGTAATATCCAAGTAACAAAATTGACACATGAATGATCAAATTATATTTTGATATTCATTTGTAGATTCATATATATGGAGTTTCACAAACATTGGTTGTCGCACATCAAGAGGACATAAGATTCCAATGCGATGGTATTGTGGTCATGCCAGTAATAGCTGTAAAGAAATCATCCTGAATGAGAAGCATAAAGAGTAATGTGGGTTTTTTGTGGTGCTATATTTTTTATTCCTCTCATCACACCAGTATGTGGAACCGCAAAACCGAAAGACGTTAAGATGGATCTCCAATATCAATGTACGCTATTAAAAAAATGGAATAAATGATTGAATATTATTTGGAAGATTAATAATTCATTCATTTACATGTTTACATAGTAAACATAAAAAAGAATATAACAATTACACAAACCCATGAGTTCTACAGATTGATGAGGTGGTGAATAGTCTACAATAGGA